>CP125846.1:24946862-34142098 GCA_030408175.1 Trifolium repens | reverse complement strand
AAACTTGTGCAAACTTCTACGACAAAGATCGTCCAAACTTTCAATAGATTCGTATGAAGGTTTAAATTGAGATTTAAAGCTAATAGAATGAATACCGGCTTTTTTTTGGACCAATATAAAGTTATAAAAGTGTAAATATAGTTATTAAATTATTCTCAAATAGTTAGACCCATTATTAGAGCAACGGAAAATTCGTCCAGACTACTTTGACCAAAACTGCCCAACTTTGAATAGCTTCGTACGAAGTGAATATTGGCCTTTTTTGGGACCAATATGAGGTGATAAGGATATAAATATAGTAATAAACCTAATAGAAGAACGTTGGACCCATTTTTTATCCAACGGAAAACTTGTGCAAACTTCTACGACAAAGATCGTCCAAACTTTCAATAGATTCGTATGAAGGTTTAAATTGAGATTTAAAGCTTTTAGAATGAATACTGGCCTTTTGTTGGACCAATATAAAGTTATAAAGGTGTAAATAAAGTTATTAAATAATTCTCAAATAGTTAGACCCATTATTAGAGCAACAGAAACTTCATCCAAACTACTTTGACCAAAACTGCCCAACTTTGAATAGCTTCGTACGAAGTGAATATTGGCCTTTTTTGGGACCAATATGAAGTGATAAGGATATAAATATAGTAATAAACCTAATAGAAGAACGTTAGACCCATTTTTTATCCAACGGAAAACTTGTGCAAACTTCTACGACAAAGATAGTCCAAACTTTCAATATATTCGTATGAAGGTTTAAATTGAGATTTAAAGCTTTTAGAATGAATACCGCCCTTTTTTTGGACCAATATAAAGTTGTAAAGGTGTAAATATACTTTTTAAATAATTCTCAAATAGTTAGACCCATTATTGGAGCAACGGAAACTTCGTCCAAACTACTTTGACCAAAACTGCCCAACTTTGAATAGCTTCGTCCGAAGTGAATATTGGCCTTTTTTGGGACCAATATGAAGTGATAAGGATATAAATATAGTAATAAACCTAATAGAAGAACGTTAGACCCATTTTTTATCCAACGGAAAACTTGTGCAAACTTCTACGACAAAGATAGTCCAAACTTTCAATATATTCGTATGAAGGTTTAAATTGAGATTTAAAGCTTTTAGAATGAATACCGCCCTTTTTTTGGACCAATATAAAGTTGTAAAGGTGTAAATATAGTTTTTAAATAATTCTCAAATAGTTAGACCCATTATTGGAGCAACGGAAACTTCGTCCAAACTACTTTGACCAAAACTGCCCAACTTTGAATAGCTTCGTCCGAAGTGAATATTGGCCTTTTTTGGGACCAATATGAAGTGATAAGGATATAAATATAGTAATAAACCTAATAGAAGAACGTTAGACCCATTTTTTATCCAACGGAAAACTTGTGAAACTTCTACGACAAAGATCGTCCAAACTTTCAATAGATTCGTATGAAGGCTTTAAATTGAGATTTAAAGCTTTTAGAATGAATACCGCCCTTTTTTTGGACCAATATAAAGTTATAAAGGTGTAAATATAGTTTTTAAATAATTCTCAAATAGTTAGACCCATTATTGGAGCAACGGAAACTTCGTCCAAACTACTTTGACCAAAACTGCCCAACTTTGAATAGCTTCGTACGAAGTGAATATTGGCCTTTTTTGGGACCAATATGAAGTGATAAGGATATAAATATAGTAATAAACCTAATATAAGAACGTTAGACCCATTTTTTATCCAACGGAAAACTTGTGCAAACTTCTACGACAAAGATCGTCCAAACTTTCAATAGATTCGTATGAAGGTTTAAATTGAGATTTAAAGCTTTTAGAATGAATACCGCCCTTTTTTTGGACCAATATAAAGTTGTAAAGGTGTAAATATAGTTTTTAAATAATTCTCAAATAGTTAGACCCATTATTGGAGCAACGGAAACTTCGTCCAAACTACTTTGACCAAAACTGCCCAACTTTGAATAGCTTCGTACGAAGTGAATATTGGCCTTTTTTCGGACCAATATGAAGTGATAAGGATATAAATATAGTAATAAACCTAATAGAAGAACGTTAGACCCATTTTTTATCCAACGGAAAACTTGTGCAAACTTCTACGACAAAGATCGTCCAAACTTTCAATAGATTCGTATGAAGGTTTAAATTGAGATTTAAAGCTAATAGAATGAATACCGGCTTTTTTTTGGACCAATATAAAGTTATAAAGGTGTAAATATAGTTATTAAATTATTCTCAAATAGTTAGACCCATTATTAGAGCAACGGAAAATTCGTCCAGACTACTTTGACCAAAACTGCCCAACTTTGAATAGCTTCGTACGAAGTGAATATTGGCCTTTTTTGGGACCAATATGAAGTGATAAGGATATAAATATAGTAATAAACCTAATATAAGAACGTTAGACCCATTTTTTATCCAACGGAAAACTTGTGCAAACTTCTACGACAAAGATCGTCCAAACTTTCAATAGATTCGTATGAAGGTTTAAATTGAGATTTAAAGCTAATAGAATTAATACCGGCTTTTTTTTGGACCAATATAAAGTTATAAAGGTGTAAATATAGTTATTAAATTATTCTCAAATAGTTAGACCCATTATTAGAGCAACGGAAACTTCGTCCAAACTACTTTGACCAAAACTGCCCAACTTTGAATAGCTTCGTACGAAGTGAATATTGGCCTTTTTTGGGACCAATATGAAGTGATAAGGATATAAATATAGTAATAAACCTAATAGAAGAACGTTAGACCCATTTTTTATCCAACGGAAAACTTGTGCAAACTTCTACGACAAAGATAGTCCAAACTTTCAATATATTCGTATGAAGGTTTAAATTGAGATTTAAAGCTTTTAGAATGAATACCGCCCTTTTTTTGGACCAATATAAAGTTGTAAAGGTGTAAATATAGTTTTTAAATAATTCTCAAATAGTTAGACCCATTATTGGAGCAACGGAAACTTCGTCCAAACTACTTTGACCAAAACTGCCCAACTTTGAATAGCTTCGTCCGAAGTGAATATTGGCCTTTTTTGGGACCAATATGAAGTGATAAGGATATAAATATAGTAATAAACCTAATAGAAGAACGTTAGACCCATTTTTTATCCAACGGAAAACTTGTGAAACTTCTACGACAAAGATCGTCCAAACTTTCAATAGATTCGTATGAAGGCTTTAAATTGAGATTTAAAGCTTTTAGAATGAATACCGCCCTTTTTTTGGACCAATATAAAGTTATAAAGGTGTAAATATAGTTTTTAAATAATTCTCAAATAGTTAGACCCATTATTGGAGCAACGGAAACTTCGTCCAAACTACTTTGACCAAAACTGCCCAACTTTGAATAGCTTCGTACGAAGTGAATATTGGACTTTTTTGGGACCAATATGAAGTGATAAGGATATAAATATAGTAATAAACCTAATATAAGAACGTTAGACCCATTTTTTATCCAACGGAAAACTTGTGCAAACTTCTACGACAAAGATCGTCCAAACTTTCAATAGATTCGTATGAAGGTTTAAATTGAGATTTAAAGCTTTTAGAATGAATACCGCCCTTTTTTTGGACCAATATAAAGTTGTAAAGGTGTAAATATAGTTTTTAAATAATTCTCAAATAGTTAGACCCATTATTGGAGCAACGGAAACTTCGTCCAAACTACTTTGACCAAAACTGCCCAACTTTGAATAGCTTCGTACGAAGTGAATATTGGCCTTTTTTGGGACCAATATGAAGTGATAAGGATATAAATATAGTAATAAACCTAATAGAAGAACGTTAGACCCATTTTTTATCCAACGGAAAACTTGTGCAAACTTCTACGACAAAGATCGTCCAAACTTTCAATAGATTCGTATGAAGGTTTAAATTGAGATTTAAAGCTAATAGAATGAATACCGGCTTTTTTTTGGACCAATATAAAGTTATAAAGGTGTAAATATAGTTATTAAATTATTCTCAAATAGTTAGACCCATTATTAGAGCAACGGAAAATTCGTCCAGACTACTTTGACCAAAACTGCCCAACTTTGAATAGCTTCGTACGAAGTGAATATTGGCCTTTTTTGGGACCAATATGAAGTGATAAGGATATAAATATAGTAATAAACCTAATATAAGAACGTTAGACCCATTTTTTATCCAACGGAAAACTTGTGCAAACTTCTACGACAAAGATCGTCCAAACTTTCAATAGATTCGTATGAAGGTTTAAATTGAGATTTAAAGCTACTAGAATGAATACCGGCTTTTTTTTGGACCAATATAAAGTTATAAAGGTGTAAATATAGTTATTAAATTATTCTCAAATAGTTAGACCCATTATTAGAGCAACGGAAACTTCGTCCAAACTACTTTGACCAAAACTGCCCAACTTTGAATAGTTTCGTACGAAGTGAATATTGGCCTTTTTTGGGACCAATATGAAGTGATAAGGATATAAATATAGTAATAAACCTAATATAAGAACGTTAGACCCATTTTTTATCCAACGGAAAACTTGTGCAAACTTCTACGACAAAGATCGTCCAAACTTTCAATAGATTCGTATGAAGGTTTAAATTGAGATTTAAAGCAAATAGAATGAATACCGGGTTTTTTTTGGACCAATATAAAGTTATAAAGGTGTAAATATAGTTATTAAATTATTCTCAAATAGTTAGACCCATTATTAGAGCAACGGAAAATTCGTCCAGACTACTTTGACCAAAACTGCCCAACTTTGAATAGCTTCGTACGAAGTGAATATTGGCCTTTTTTGGGACCAATATGAGGTGATAAGGATATAAATATAGTAATAAACCTAATAGAAGAACGTTGGACCCATTTTTTATCCAACGAAAAACTTGTGCAAACTTCTACGACAAAGATCGTCCAAACTTTCAATAGATTCGTATGAAGGTTTAAATTGAGATTTAAAGCTTTTAGAATGAATACTGGCCTTTTGTTGGACCAATATAAAGTTATAAAGGTGTAAATAAAGTTATTAAATAATTCTCAAATAGTTAGACCCATTATTAGAGCAACGGAAACTTCATCCAAACTACTTTGACCAAAACTGCCCAACTTTGAATAGCTTCGTACGAAGTGAATATTGGCCTTTTTTGGGACCAATATGAAGTGATAAGGATATAAATATAGTAATAAACCTAATAGAAGAACGTTAGACCCATTTTTTATCCAACGGAAAACTTGTGCAAACTTCTACGACAAAGATAGTCCAAACTTTCAATAGATTCGTATGAAGGTTTAAATTGAGATTTAAAGCTTTTAGAATGAATACCGCCCTTTTTTTGGACCAATATAAAGTTGTAAAGGTGTAAATATAGTTTTTAAATAATTCTCAAATAGTTAGACCCATTATTGGAGCAACGGAAACTTCGTCCAAACTACTTTGACCAAAACTGCCCAACTTTGAATAGCTTCGTACGAAGTGAATATTGGCCTTTTTTGGGACCAATATGAAGTGATAAGGATATAAATATAGTAATAAACCTAATATAAGAACGTTAGACCCATTTTTTATCCAACGGAAAACTTGTGCAAACTTCTACGACAAAGATCGTCCAAACTTTCAATAGATTCGTATGAAGGTTTAAATTGAGATTTAAAGCTTTTAGAATGAATACCGCCTTTTTTTTGGACCAATATAAAGTTGTAAAGGTGTAAATATAGTTTTTAAATAATTCTCAAATAGTTAGACCCATTATTGGAGCAACGGAAACTTCGTCCAAACTACTTTGACCAAAACTGCCCAACTTTGAATAGCTTCGTACGAAGTGAATATTGGCCTTTTTTGGGACCAATATGAAGTGATAAGGATATAAATATAGTAATAAACCTAATATAAGAACGTTAGACCCATTTTTTATCCAACGGAAAACTTGTGCAAACTTCTACGACAAAGATCGTCCAAACTTTCAATAGATTCGTATGAAGGTTTAAATTGAGATTTAAAGCTAATAGAATGAATACCGGCTTTTTTTTGGACCAATATAAAGTTATAAAGGTGTAAATATAGTTATTAAATTATTCTCAAATAGTTAGACCCATTATTAGAGCAACGGAAACTTCGTCCAAACTACTTTGACCAAAACTGCCCAACTTTGAATAGCTTCGTACGAAGTGAATATTGGCCTTTTTTGGGACCAATATGAAGTGATAAGGATATAAATATAGTAATAAACCTAATAGAAGAACGTTAGACCCATTTTTTATCCAACGGAAAACTTGTGCAAACTTCTACGACAAAGATAGTCCAAACTTTCAATATATTCGTATGAAGGTTTAAATTGAGATTTAAAGCTTTTAGAATGAATACCGCCCTTTTTTTGGACCAATATAAAGTTGTAAAGGTGTAAATATAGTTTTTAAATAATTCTCAAATAGTTAGACCCATTATTGGAGCAACGGAAACTTCGTCCAAACTACTTTGACCAAAACTGCCCAACTTTGAATAGCTTCGTCCGAAGTGAATATTGGCCTTTTTTGGGACCAATATGAAGTGATAAGGATATAAATATAGTAATAAACCTAATAGAAGAACGTTAGACCCATTTTTTATCCAACGGAAAACTTGTGAAACTTCTACGACAAAGATCGTCCAAACTTTCAATAGATTCGTATGAAGGCTTTAAATTGAGATTTAAAGCTTTTAGAATGAATACCGCCCTTTTTTTGGACCAATATAAAGTTATAAAGGTGTAAATATAGTTTTTAAATAATTCTCAAATAGTTAGACCCATTATTGGAGCAACGGAAACTTCGTCCAAACTACTTTGACCAAAACTGCCCAACTTTGAATAGCTTCGTACGAAGTGAATATTGGCCTTTTTTGGGACCAATATGAAGTGATAAGGATATAAATATAGTAATAAACCTAATATAAGAACGTTAGACCCATTTTTTATCCAACGGAAAACTTGTGCAAACTTCTACGACAAAGATCGTCCAAACTTTCAATAGATTCGTATGAAGGTTTAAATTGAGATTTAAAGCTTTTAGAATGAATACCGCCCTTTTTTTGGACCAATATAAAGTTGTAAAGGTGTAAATATAGTTTTTAAATAATTCTCAAATAGTTAGACCCATTATTGGAGCAACGGAAACTTCGTCCAAACTACTTTGACCAAAACTGCCCAACTTTGAATAGCTTCGTACGAAGTGAATATTGGCCTTTTTTGGGACCAATATGAAGTGATAAGGATATAAATATAGTAATAAACCTAATAGAAGAACGTTAGACCCATTTTTTATCCAACGGAAAACTTGTGCAAACTTCTACGACAAAGATCGTCCAAACTTTCAATAGATTCGTATGAAGGTTTAAATTGAGATTTAAAGCTAATAGAATGAATACCGGCTTTTTTTTGGACCAATATAAAGTTATAAAGGTGTAAATATAGTTATTAAATTATTCTCAAATAGTTAGACCCATTATTAGAGCAACGGAAAATTCGTCCAGACTACTTTGACCAAAACTGCCCAACTTTGAATAGCTTCGTACGAAGTGAATATTGGCCTTTTTTGGGACCAATATGAAGTGATAGGGATATAAATATAGTAATAAACCTAATATAAGAACGTTAGACCCATTTTTTATCCAACGGAAAACTTGTGCAAACTTCTACGACAAAGATCGTCCAAACTTTCAATAGATTCGTATGAAGGTTTAAATTGAGATTTAAAGCTAATAGAATGAATACCGGCTTTTTTTTGGACCAATATAAAGTAATAAAGGTGTAAATATAGTTATTAAATTATTCTCAAATAGTTAGACCCATTATTAGAGCAACGGAAACTTCGTCCAAACTACTTTGACCAAAACTGCCCAACTTTGAATAGCTTCGTACGAAGTGAATATTGGCCTTTTTTGGGACCAATATGAAGTGATAAGGATATAAATATAGTAATAAACCTAATATAAGAACGTTAGACCCATTTTTTATCCAACGGAAAACTTGTGCAAACTTCTACGACAAAGATCGTCCAAACTTTCAATAGATTCGTATGAAGGTTTAAATTGAGATTTAAAGCAAATAGAATGAATACCGGCTTTTTTTTGGACCAATATAAAGTTATAAAGGTGTAAATATAGTTATTAAATTATTCTCAAATAGTTAGACCCATTATTAGAGCAACGGAAAATTCGTCCAGACAACTTTGACCAAAACTGCCCAACTTTGAATAGCTTCGTACGAAGTGAATATTGGCCTTTTTTGGGACCAATATGAAGTGATAGGGATATAAATATAGTAATAAACCTAATATAAGAACGTTAGACCCATTTTTTATCCAACGGAAAACTTGTGCAAACTTCTACGACAAAGATCGTCCAAACTTTCAATAGATTCGTATGAAGGTTTAAATTGAGATTTAAAGCTAATAGAATGAATACCGGCTTTTTTTTGGACCAATATAAAGTTATAAAGGTGTAAATATAGTTATTAAATTATTCTCAAATAGTTAGACGCATTATTAGAGCAACGGAAACTTCGTCCAAACTACTTTGACCAAAACTGCCCAACTTTGAATAGCTTCGTACGAAGTGAATATTGGCCTTTTTTGGGACCAATATGAAGTGATAAGGATATAAATATAGTAATAAACCTAATATAAGAACGTTAGACCCATTTTTTATCCAACGGAAAACTTGTGCAAACTTCTACGACAAAGATCGTCCAAACTTTCAATAGATTCGTATGAAGGTTTAAATTGAGATTTAAAGCAAATAGAATGAATACCGGCTTTTTTTTGGACCAATATAAAGTTATAAAGGTGTAAATATAGTTATTAAATTATTCTCAAATAGTTAGACCCATTATTAGAGCAACGGAAAATTCGTCCAGACTACTTTGACCAAAACTGCCCAACTTTGAATAGCTTCGTACGAAGTGAATATTGGCCTTTTTTGGGACCAATATGAGGTGATAAGGATATAAATATAGTAATAAACCTAATAGAAGAACGTTGGACCCATTTTTTATCCAACGGAAAACTTGTGCAAACTTCTACGACAAAGATCGTCCAAACTTTCAATAGATTCGTATGAAGGTTTAAATTGAGATTTAAAGCTTTTAGAATGAATACTGGCCTTTTGTTGGACCAATATAAAGTTATAAAGGTGTAAATAAAGTTATTAAATAATTCTCAAATAGTTAGACCCATTATTAGAGCAACGGAAACTTCATCCAAACTACTTTGACCAAAACTGCCCAACTTTGAATAGCTTCGTACGAAGTGAATATTGGCCTTTTTTGGGACCAATATGAAGTGATAAGGATATAAATATAGTAATAAACCTAATAGAAGAACGTTAGACCCATTTTTTATCCAACGGAAAACTTGTGCAAACTTCTACGACAAAGATAGTCCAAACTTTCAATAGATTCGTATGAAGGTTTAAATTGAGATTTAAAGCTTTTAGAATGAATACCGCCCTTTTTTTGGACCAATATAAAGTTGTAAAGGTGTAAATATAGTTTTTAAATAATTCTCAAATAGTTAGAACCATTATTGGAGCAACGGAAACTTCGTCCAAACTACTTTGACCAAAACTGCCCAACTTTGAATAGCTTCGTACGAAGTGAATATTGGCCTTTTTTGGGACCAATATGAAGTGATAAGGATATAAATATAGTAATAAACCTAATATAAGAACGTTAGACCCATTTTTTATCCAACGGAAAACTTGTGCAAACTTCTACGACAAAGATCGTCCAAACTTTCAATAGATTCGTATGAAGGTTTAAATTGAGATTTAAAGCTTTTAGAATGAATACCGCCTTTTTTTTGGACCAATATAAAGTTGTAAAGGTGTAAATATAGTTTTTAAATAATTCTCAAATAGTTAGACCCATTATTGGAGCAACGGAAACTTCGTCCAAACTACTTTGACCAAAACTGCCCAACTTTGAATAGCTTCGTACGAAGTGAATATTGGCCTTTTTTGGGACCAATATGAAGTGATAAGGATATAAATATAGTAATAAACCTAATATAAGAACGTTAGACCCATTTTTTATCCAACGGAAAACTTGTGCAAACTTCTACGACAAAGATCGTCCAAACTTTCAATAGATTCGTATGAAGGTTTAAATTGAGATTTAAAGCTAATAGAATGAATACCGGCTTTTTTTTGGACCAATATAAAGTTATAAAGGTGTAAATATAGTTATTAAATTATTCTCAAATAGTTAGACCCATTATTAGAGCAACGGAAACTTCGTCCAAACTACTTTGACCAAAACTGCCCAACTTTGAATAGCTTCGTACGAAGTGAATATTGGCCTTTTTTGGGACCAATATGAAGTGATAAGGATATAAATATAGTAATAAACCTAATAGAAGAACGTTAGACCCATTTTTTATCCAACGGAAAACTTGTGAAACTTCTACGACAAAGATCGTCCAAACTTTCAATAGATTCGTATGAAGGCTTTAAATTGAGATTTAAAGCTTTTAGAATGAATACCGCCCTTTTTTTGGACCAATATAAAGTTGTAAAGGTGTAAATCTAGTTTTTAAATAATTCTCAAATAGTTAGACCCATTATTGGAGCAACGGAAACTTCGTCCAAACTACTTTGACCAAAACTGCCCAACTTTGAATAGCTTCGTACGAAGTGAATATTGGCCTTTTTTGGGACCAATATGAAGTGATAAGGATATAAATATAGTAATAAACCTAATATAAGAACGTTAGACCCATTTTTTATCCAACGGAAAACTTGTGCAAACTTCTACGACAAAGATCGTCCAAACTTTCAATAGATTCGTATGAAGGTTTAAATTGAGATTTAAAGCAAATAGAATGAATACCGGCTTTTTTTTGGACCAATATAAAGTTATAAAGGTGTAAATATAGTTATTAAATTATTCTCAAATAGTTAGACCCATTATTAGAGCAACGGAAAATTCGTCCAGACTACTTTGACCAAAACTGCCCAACTTTGAATAGCTTCGTACGAAGTGAATATTGGCCTTTTTTGGGACCAATATGAGGTGATAAGGATATAAATATAGTAATAAACCTAATAGAAGAACGTTGGACCCATTTTTTATCCAACGGAAAACTTGTGCAAACTTCTACGACAAAGATCGTCCAAACTTTCAATAGATTCGTATGAAGGTTTAAATTGAGATTTAAAGCTTTTAGAATGAATACTGGCCGTTTGTTGGACCAATATAAAGTTATAAAGGTGTAAATAAAGTTATTAAATAATTCTCAAATAGTTAGACCCATTATTAGAGCAACGGAAACTTCATCCAAACTACTTTGACCAAAACTGCCCAACTTTGAATAGCTTCGTACGAAGTGAATATTGGCCTTTTTTGGGACCAATATGAAGTGATAAGGATATAAATATAGTAATAAACCTAATAGAAGAACGTTAGACCCATTTTTTATCCAACGGAAAACTTGTGCAAACTTCTACGACAAAGATAGTCCAAACTTTCAATAGATTCGTATGAAGGTTTAAATTGAGATTTAAAGCTTTTAGAATGAATACCGCCCTTTTTTGGACCAATATAAAGTTGTAAAGGTGTAAATATAGTTTTTAAATAATTCTCAAATAGTTAGACCCATTATTGGAGCAACGGAAACTTCGTCCAAACTACTTTGACCAAAACTGCCCAACTTTGAATAGCTTCGTCCGAAGTGAATATTGGCCTTTTTTGGGACCAATATGAAGTGATAAGGATATAAATATAGTAATAAACCTAATATAAGAACGTTAGACCCATTTTTTATCCAACGGAAAACTTGTGCAAACTTCTACGACAAAGATCGTCCAAACTTTCAATAGATTCGTATGAAGGTTTAAATTGAGATTTAAAGCTAATAGAATGAATACCGGCTTTTTTTTGGACCAATATAAAGTTATAAAGGTGTAAATATAGTTATTAAATTATTCTCAAATAGTTAGACCCATTATTAGAGCAACGGAAACTTCGTCCAAACTACTTTGACCAAAACTGCCCAACTTTGAATAGCTTCGTACGAAGTGAATATTGGCCTTTTTTGGGACCAATATGAAGTGATAAGGATATAAATATAGTAATAAACCTAATAGAAGAACGTTAGACCCATTTTTTATCCAACGGAAAACTTGTGAAACTTCTACGACAAAGATCGTCCAAACTTTCAATAGATTCGTATGAAGGCTTTAAATTGAGATTTAAAGCTTTTAGAATGAATACCGCCCTTTTTTTGGACCAATATAAAGTTGTAAAGGTGTAAATCTAGTTTTTAAATAATTCTCAAATAGTTAGACCCATTATTGGAGCAACGGAAACTTCGTCCAAACTACTTTGACCAAAACTGCCCAACTTTGAATAGCTTCGTACGAAGTGAATATTGGCCTTTTTTGGGACCAATATGAAGTGATAAGGATATAAATATAGTAATAAACCTAATATAAGAACGTTAGACCCATTTTTTATCCAACGGAAAACTTGTGCAAACTTCTACGACAAAGATCGTCCAAACTTTCAATAGATTCGTATGAAGGTTTAAATTGAGATTTAAAGCAAATAGAATGAATACCGGCTTTTTTTTGGACCAATATAAAGTTATAAAGGTGTAAATATAGTTATTAAATTATTCTCAAATAGTTAGACCCATTATTAGAGCAACGGAAAATTCGTCCAGACTACTTTGACCAAAACTGCCCAACTTTGAATAGCTTCGTACGAAGTGAATATTGGCCTTTTTTGGGACCAATATGAGGTGATAAGGATATAAATATAGTAATAAACCTAATAGAAGAACGTTGGACCCATTTTTTATCCAACGGAAAACTTGTGCAAACTTCTACGACAAAGATCGTCCAAACTTTCAATAGATTCGTATGAAGGTTTAAATTGAGATTTAAAGCTTTTAGAATGAATACTGGCCGTTTGTTGGACCAATATAAAGTTATAAAGGTGTAAATAAAGTTATTAAATAATTCTCAAATAGTTAGACCCATTATTAGAGCAACGGAAACTTCATCCAAACTACTTTGACCAAAACTGCCCAACTTTGAATAGCTTCGTACGAAGTGAATATTGGCCTTTTTTGGGACCAATATGAAGTGATAAGGATATAAATATAGTAATAAACCTAATAGAAGAACGTTAGACCCATTTTTTATCCAACGGAAAACTTGTGCAAACTTCTACGACAAAGATAGTCCAAACTTTCAATAGATTCGTATGAAGGTTTAAATTGAGATTTAAAGCTTTTAGAATGAATACCGCCCTTTTTTGGACCAATATAAAGTTGTAAAGGTGTAAATATAGTTTTTAAATAATTCTCAAATAGTTAGACCCATTATTGGAGCAACGGAAACTTCGTCCAAACTACTTTGACCAAAACTGCCCAACTTTGAATAGCTTCGTCCGAAGTGAATATTGGCCTTTTTTGGGACCAATATGAAGTGATAAGGATATAAATATAGTAATAAACCTAATAGAAGAACGTTAGACCCATTTTTTATCCAACGGAAAACTTGTGCAAACTTCTACGACAAAGATCGTCCAAACTTTCAATAGATTCGTATGAAGGTTTAAATTGAGATTTAAAGCTAATAGAATGAATACCGGCTTTTTTTTGACCAATATAAAATTATAAAGGTGTAAATATAGTTATTAAATAATTCTCAAATAGTTAGACCCATTATTAGAGCAACGGAAACTTCGTCCAAACTAATTTGACCAAAACTGCCTAACTTTGAATAGCTTCGTACGAAGTGAATATTGGCCTTTTTTGGGACCAATATGAAGTGATAAGGATATAAATATAGTAATAAACCTAATAGAAGAACGTTAGACCCATTTTTTATCCAACGGAAAACTTGTGCAAACTTCTACGACAAAGATCGTCCAAACTTTCAATAGATTCGTATGAAGGTTTAAATTGAGATTTAAAGCTTTTAGAATGAATACCGCCCTTTTTTTGGACCAATATAAAGTTGTAAAGGTGTAAATATTGTTTTTAAATAATTCTCAAATAGTTAGACCCATTATTGGAGCAACGGAAACTTCGTCCAAACTACTTTGACCAAAACTACCCAACTTTGAATAGCTTCGTACGAAGTGAATATTGGCCTTTTTTGGGACCAATATGAAGTGATAAGGATATAAATATAGTAATAAACCTAATAGAAGAACGTTAGACCCATTTTTTATCCAACGGAAAACTTGTGAAACTTCTACGACAAAGATCGTCCAAACTTTCAATAGATTCGTATGAAGGCTTTAAATTGAGATTTAAAGCTTTTAGAATGAATACCGCCCTTTTTTTGGACCAATATAAAGTTATAAAGGTGTAAATATAGTTTTTAAATAATTCTCAAATAGTTAGACCCATTATTGGAGCAACGGAAACTTCGTCCAAACTACTTTGACCAAAACTGCCCAACTTTGAATAGCTTTGTACGAAGTGAATATTGGCCTTTTTTGGGACCAATATGAAGTGATAAGGATATAAATATAGTAATAAACCTAATATAAGAACGTTAGACCCATTTTTTATCCAACGGAAAACTTGTGCAAACTTCTACGACAAAGATCGTCCAAACTTTCAATAGATTCGTATGAAGGTTTAAATTGAGATTTAAAGCTAATAGAATGAATACCGGCTTTTTTTTGGACCAATATAAAGTTATAAAGGTGTAAATATAGTTATTAAATTATTCTCAAATAGTTAGACCCATTATTAGAGCAACGGAAAATTCGTCCAGACTACTTTGACCAAAACTGCCCAACTTTGAATAGCTTCGTACGAAGTGAATATTGGCCTTTTTTGGGACCAATATGAGGTGATAAGGATATAAATATAGTAATAAACCTAATAGAAGAACGTTGGACCCATTTTTTATCCAACGGAAAACTTGTGCAAACTTCTACGACAAAGATCGTCCAAACTTTCAATAGATTCGTATGAAGGTTTAAATTGAGATTTAAAGCTTTTAGAATGAATACTGGCCTTTTGTTGGACCAATATAAAGTTATAAAGGTGTAAATAAAGTTATTAAATAATTCTCAAATAGTTAGACCCATTATTAGAGCAACAGAAACTTCATCCAAACTACTTTGACCAAAACTGCCCAACTTTGAATAGCTTCGTACGAAGTGAATATTGGCCTTTTTTGGGACCAATATGAAGTGATAAGGATATAAATATAGTAATAAACCTAATAGAAGAACGTTAGACCCATTTTTTATCCAACGGAAAACTTGTGCAAACTTCTACGACAAAGATAGTCCAAACTTTCAATAGATTCGTATGAAGGTTTAAATTGAGATTTAAAGCTTTTAGAATGAATACCGCCCTTTTTTTGGACCAATATAAAGTTGTAAAGGTGTAAATATAGTTTTTAAATAATTCTCAAATAGTTAGACCCATTATTGGAGCAACGGAAACTTCGTCCAAACTACTTTGACCAAAACTGCCCAACTTTGAATAGCTTCGTCCGAAGTGAATATTGGCCTTTTTTGGGACCAATATGAAGTGATAAGGATATAAATATAGTAATAAACCTAATAGAAGAACGTTAGACCCATTTTTTATCCAACGGAAAACTTGTGCAAACTTCTACGACAAAGATCGTCCAAACTTTCAATAGATTCGTATGAAGGTTTAAATTGAGATTTAAAGCTAATAGAATGAATACCGGCTTTTTTTTGGACCAATATAAAGTTATAAAGGTGTAAATATAGTTATTAAATAATTCTCAAATAGTTAGACCCATTATTAGAGCAACGGAAACTTCGTCCAAACTAATTTGACCAAAACTGCCTAACTTTGAATAGCTTCGTACGAAGTGAATATTGGCCTTTTTTGGGACCAATATGAAGTGATAAGGATATAAATATAGTAATAAACCTAATAGAAGAACGTTAGACCCATTTTTTATCCAACGGAAAACTTGTGCAAACTTCTACGACAAAGATCGTCCAAACTTTCAATAGATTCGTATGAAGGTTTAAATTGAGATTTAAAGCTTTTAGAATGAATACCGCCCTTTTTTTGGACCAATATAAAGTTGTAAAGGTGTAAATATTGTTTTTAAATAATTCTCAAATAGTTAGACCCATTATTGGAGCAACGGAAACTTCGTCCAAACTACTTTGACCAAAACTGCCCAACTTTGAATAGCTTCGTACGAAGTGAATATTGGCCTTTTTTGGGACCAATATGAAGTGATAAGGATATAAATATAGTAATAAACCTAATAGAAGAACGTTAGACCCATTTTTTATCCAACGGAAAACTTGTGCAAACATCTACGACAAAGATCGTCCAAACTTTCAATAGATTCGTATGAAGGTTTAAATTGAGATTTAAAGCTAATAGAATGAATACCGGCTTTTTTTTGGACCAATATAAAGTTATAAAGGTGTAAATATAGTTATTAAATAATTCTCAAATAGTTAGACCCATTATTAGAGCAACGGAAACTTCGTCCAAACTAATTTGACCAAAACTGCCTAACTTTGAATAGCTTCGTACGAAGTGAATATTGGCCTTTTTTGGGACCAATATGAAGTGATAAGGATATAAATATAGTAATAAACCTAATAGAAGAACGTTAGACCTATTTTTTATCCAACGGAAAACTTGTGCAAACTTCTACGACAAAGATCGTCCAAACTTTCAATAGATTCGTATGAAGGTTTAAATTGAGATTTAAAGCTTTTAGAATGAATACCGCCCTTTTTTTCGACCAATATAAAGTTGTAAAGGTGTAAATATTGTTTTTAAATAATTCTCAAATAGTTAGACCCATTATTGGAGCAACGGAAACTTCGTCCAAACTACTTTGACCAAAACTGCCCAAATTTGAATAGCTTCGTACGAAGTGAATATTGGCCTTTTTTGGGACCAATATGAAGTGATAAGGATATAAATATAGTAATAAACCTAATAGAAGAACGTTAGACCCATTTTTTATCCAACGGAAAACTTGTGCAAACATCTACGACAAAGATCGTCCAAACTTTCAATAGATTCGTATGAAGGTTTAAATTGAGATTTAAAGCTAATAGAATGAATACCGGCTTTTTTTTGGACCAATATAAAGTTATAAAGGTGTAAATATAGTTATTAAATAATTATCAAATAGTTAGACCCATTATTAGAGCAATGGAAACTTCGTCCAAACTAATTTGACCAAAACTGCCTAACTTTGAATAGCTTCGTATGAAGTGAATATTGGCCTTTTTTGGGACCAATATGAAGTGATAAGGATATAAATATAGTAATAAACCTAATAGAAGAACGTTAAACCCATTTTTTATCCAACGGAAAACTTGTGCAAACTTCTACGACAAAGATCGTCCAAACTTTCAATAGATTCGTATGAAGGTTTAAATTGAGATTTAAAGCTTTTAGAATGAATGCCGGCCTTTTTTTGGACCAATATAAAGTTATAAATGTGTAAATATAGTTTTTAAATAATTCTCAAATAGTTAGACCCATTATTGGAGCAACGGAAACTTCGTCCAAACTACTTTGACCAAAACTGCCCAACTTTGAATAGCTTCGTACGAAGTGAATATTGGCCTTTTTTGGGACCAATATGAAGTGATAAGGATATAAATATAGTAATAAACCTAATAGAAGAACGTTAGACCCATTTTTTATCCAACGGAAAACTTGTGCAAACTTCTACGACAAAGATCGTCCAAACTTTCAATAGATTCGTATGAAGGTTTAAATTGAGATTTAAAGCTTTTAGAATGAATACCGCCCTTTTTTTGGACCAATATAAAGTTGTAAAGGTGTAAATATTGTTTTTAAATAATTCTCAAATAGTTAGACCCATTATTGGAGCAACGGAAACTTCGTCCAAACTACTTTGACCAAAACTGCCCAACTTTGAATAGCTTCGTACGAAGTGAATATTGGCCTTTTTTGGGACCAATATGAAGTGATAAGGATATAAATATAGTAATAAACCTAATAGAAGAACGTTAGACCTATTTTTTATCCAACGGAAAACTTGTGCAAACTTCTACGACAAAGATCGTCCAAACTTTCAATAGATTCGTATGAAGGTTTAAATTGAGATTTAAAGCTTTTAGAATGAATACCGCCCTTTTTTTGGACCAATATAAAGTTGTAAAGGTGTAAATATTGTTTTTAAATAATTCTCAAATAGTTAGACCCATTATTGGAGCAACGGAAACTTCGTCCAAACTACTTTGACCAAAACTGCCCAACTTTGAATAGCTTCGTACGAAGTGAATATTGGCCTTTTTTGGGACCAATATGAAGTGATAAGGATATAAATATAGTAATAAACCTAATAGAAGAACGTTAGACCCATTTTTTATCCAACGGAATACTTGTGCAAACATCTACGACAAAGATCGTCCAAACTTTCAATAGATTCGTATGAAGGTTTAAATTGAGATTTAAAGCTAATAGAATGAATACCGGCTTTTTTTTGGACCAATATAAAGTTATAAAGGTGTAAATATAGTTATTAAATAATTCTCAAATAGTTAGACCCATTATTAGAGCAACGGAAACTTCGTCCAAACTAATTTGACCAAAACTGCCTAACTTTGAATAGCTTCGTACGAAGTGAATATTGGCCTTTTTTGGGACCAATATGAAGTGATAAGGATATAAATATAGTAATAAACCTAATAGAAGAACGTTAGACCTATTTTTTATCCAACGGAAAACTTGTGCAAACTTCAACGACAAAGATCGTCCAAACTTTCAATAGATTCGTATGAAGGTTTAAATTGAGATTTAAAGCTTTTAGAATGAATACCGCCCTTTTTTTGGACCAATATAAAGTTGTAAAGGTGTAAATATTGTTTTTAAATAATTCTCAAATAGTTAGACCCATTATTGGAGCAACGGAAACTTCGTCCAAACTACTTTGACCAAAACTGCCCAACTTTGAATAGCTTCGTACGAAGTGAATATTGACCTTTTTTGGGACCAATATGAAGTGATAAGGATATAAATATAGTAATAAACCTAATAGAAGAACGTTAGACCCATTTTTTATCCAACGGAAAACTTGTGCAAACATCTACGACAAAGATCATCCAAACTTTCAATAGATTCGTATGAAGGTTTAAATTGAGATTTAAAGCTAATAGAATGAATACCGGCTTTTTTTTGGACCAATATAAAGTTATAAAGGTGTAAATATAGTTATTAAATAATTATCAAATAGTTAGACCCATTATTAGAGCAACGGAAACTTCGTCCAAACTAATTTGATCAAAACTGCCTAACTTTGAATAGCTTCGTATGAAGTGAATATTGGCCTTTTTTGGGACCAATATGAAGTGATAAGGATATAAATATAGTAATAAACCTAATAGAAGAACGTTAAACCCATTTTTTATCCAACGGAAAACTTGTGCAAACTTCTACGACAAAGATCGTCCAAACTTTCAATAGATTCGAATGAAGGTTTAAATTGAGATTTAAAGCTTTTAGAATGAATACCGGCCTTTTTTTGGACCAATATAAAGTTATAAAGGTGTAAATATAGTTTTTAAATAATTCTCAAATAGTTAGACCCATTATTGGAGCAACGGAAACTTCGTCCAAACTACTTTGACCAAAACTGCCCAACTTTGAATAGCTTCGTACGAAGTGAATATTGGCCTTTTTTGGGACCAATATGAAGTGATAAGGATATAAATATAGTAATAAACCTAATAGAAGAACGTTAGACCCATTTTTTATCCAACGGAAAACTTGTGCAAACTTCTACGACAAAGATCGTCCAAACTTTCAATAGATTCGTATGAAGGTTTAAATTGAGATTTAAAGCTTTTAGAATGAATACCGCCCTTTTTTTGGACCAATATAAAGTTGTAAAGGTGTAAATATTGTTTTTAAATAATTCTCAAATAGTTAGACCCATTATTGGAGCAACGGAAACTTCGTCCAAACTACTTTGACCAAAACTGCCCAACTTTGAATAGCTTCGTACGAAGTGAATATTGGCCTTTTTTGGGACCAATATGAAGTGATAAGGATATAAATATAGTAATAAACCTAATAGAAGAACGTTAGACCCATTTTTTATCCAACGGAAAACTTGTGAAACTTCTACGACAAAGATCGTCCAAACTTTCAATAGATTCGTATGAAGGCTTTAAATTGAGATTTAAAGCTTTTAGAATGAATACCGCCCTTTTTTTGGACCAATATAAAGTTATAAAGGTGTAAATATTGTTTTTAAATAATTCTCAAATAGTTAGACCCATTATTGGAGCAACGGAAACTTCGTCCAAACTACTTTGACCAAAACTGCCCAACTTTGAATAGCTTCGTACGATGTGAATATTGGCCTTTTTTGGGACCAATATGAAGTGATAAGGATATAAATATAGTAATAAACCTAATAGAAGAACGTTAGACCCATTTTTTATCCAACGGAAAACTTGTGCAAACATCTACGACAAAGATCGTTCAAACATTCAATAGATTCGTATGAAGGTTTAAATTGAGATTTAAAGCTAATAGAATGAATACCGGCTTTTTTTTGGACCAATATAAAGTTATAAAGGTGTAAATATAGTTATTAAATAATTATCAAATAGTTAGACCCATTATTAGAGCAACGGAAACTTCGTCCAAACTAATTTGACCAAAACTGCCTAACTTTGAATAGCTTCGTATGAAGTGAATATTGGCCTTTTTTGGGACCAATATGAAGTGATAAGGATATAAATATAGTAATAAACCTAATAGAAGAACGTTAAACCCATTTTTTATCCAACGGAAAATTGTGCAAACTTCTACGACAAAGATCGTCCAAACTTTCAATAGATTCGTATGAAGGTTTAAATTGAGATTTAAAGCTTTTAGAATGAATACCGGCCTTTTTTTGGACCAATATAAAGTTATAAAGGTGTAAATATAGTTTTTAAATAATTCTCAAATAGTTAGACCCATTATTGGAGCAACGGAAACTTCGTCCAAACTACTTTGACCAAAACTGCCCAACTTTGAATAGCTTCGTACGAAGTGAATATTGGCCTTTTTTGGGACCAATATGAAGTGATAAGGATATAAATATAGTAATAAACCTAATAGAAGAATGTTAGACCCATTTTTTATCCAACGGAAAACTTGTGCAAACTTCTACGACAAAGATCGTCCAAACTTTCAATAGATTCGTATGAAGGTTTAAATTGAGATTTAAAGCTTTTAGAATGAATACCGCCCTTTTTTTGGACCAATATAAAGTTGTAAAGGTGTAAATATTGTTTTTAAATAATTCTCAAATAGTTAGACCCATTATTGGAGCAACGGAAACTTCGTCCAAACTACTTTGACCAAAATTGCCCAACTTTGAATAGCTTCGTACGAAGTGAATATTGGCCTTTTTTGGGACCAATATGAAGTGATAAGGATATAAATATAGTAATAAACCTAATAGAAGAACGTTAGACCCATTTTTTATCCAACGGAAAACTTGTGCAAACATCTACGACAAAGATCGTCAAACTTTCAATATATTCGTATGAAGGTTTAAATTGAGATTTAAAGCTAATAGAATGAATACCGGCTTTTTTTGGACCAATATAAAGTTATAAAGGTGTAAATATAGTTATTAAATAATTCTCAAATAGTTAGACCCATTATTAGAGCAACGGAAACTTCGTCCAAACTAATTTGACCAAAACTGCCTAACTTTGAATAGCTTCGTACGAAGTGAATATTGGCCTTTTATGGGACCAATATGAAGTGATAAGGATATAAATATAGTAATAAACCTAATAGAAGAACGTTAGACCCATTTTTTATCCAACGGAAAACTTGTGCAAACTTCTACGACAAAGATCGTCCAAACTTTCAATAGATTCGTATGAAGGTTTAAATTGAGATTTAAAGCTTTTAGAATGAATACCGCCCTTTTTTTGGACCAATATAAAGTTGTAAAGGTGTAAATATTGTTTTTAAATAATTCTCAAATAGTTAGACCCATTATTGGAGCAACGGAAACTTCGTCCAAACTACTTTGACCAAAACTGCCCAACTTTGAATAGCTTCGTACGAAGTGAATATTGGCCTTTTTTGGGACCAATATGAAGTGATAAGGATATAAATATAGTAATAAACCTAATAGAAGAACGTTAGACCCATTTTTTATCCAACGGAAAACTTGTGAAACTTCTACGACAAAGATCGTCCAAACTTTCAATAGATTCGTATGAAGGTTTAAATTGAGATTTAAAGCTAATAGAATGAATACCGGCTTTTTTTTGGACCAATATAAAGTTATAAAGGTGTAAATATAGTTATTAAATTATTCTCAAATAGTTAGACCCATTATTAGAGCAACGGAAAGTTCGTCCAGACTACTTTGACCAAAACTGCCCAACTTTGAATAGCTTCGTACGAAGTGAATATTGGCCTTTTTTGGGACCAATATGAGGTGATAAGGATATAAATATAGTAATAAACCTAATAGAAGAACGTTGGACCCATTTTTTATCCAACGGAAAACTTGTGCAAACTTCTACGACAAAGATCGTCCAAACTTTCAATAGATTCGTATGAAGGTTTAAATTGAGATTTAAAGCTTTTAGAATGAATACTGGCCTTTTGTTGGACCAATATAAAGTTATAAAGGTGTAAATAAAGTTATTAAATAATTCTCAAATAGTTAGACCCATTATTAGAGCAACGGAAACTTCATCCAAACTAATTTGACCAAAACTGCCCAACTTTGAATAGCTTCGTACGAAGTGAATATTGGCCTTTTTTGGGACCAATATGAAGTGATAAGGATATAAATATAGTAATAAACCTAATAGAAGAACGTTAGACCCATTTTTTATCCAACGGAAAACTTGTGCAAACTTCTACGCCAAAGATAGTCCAAACTTTCAATAGATTCGTATGAAGGTTTAAATTGAGATTTAAAGCTTTTAGAATGAATACCGCCCTTTTTTTGGACCAATATAAAGTTGTAAAGGTGTAAATATAGTTTTTAAATAATTCTCAAATAGTTAGACCCATTATTGGAGCAACGGAAACTTCGTCCAAACTACTTTGACCAAAACTGCCTAACTTTGAATAGCTTCGTCCGAAGTGAATATTGGCCTTTTTTGGGACCAATATGAAGTGATAAGGATATAAATATAGTAATAAACCTAAAAGAAGAACGTTAGACCCATTTTTTATCCAACGGAAAACTTGTGCAAACTTCTACGACAAAGATCGTCCAAACTTTCAATAGATTCGTATGAAGGTTTAAATTGAGATTTAAAGCTAATAGAATGAATACCGGCTTTTTTTGGACCAATATAAAGTTATAAAGGTGTAAATATAGTTATTAAATAATTCTCAAATAGTTAGACCCATTATTAGAGCAACGGAAACTTCGTCCAAACTAATTTGACCAAAACTGCCTAACTTTGAATAGCTTCGTACGAAGTGAATATTGGCCTTTTTTGGGACCAATATGAAGTGATAAGGATATAAATATAGTAATAAACCTAATAGAAGAACGTTAGACCTATTTTTTATCCAACGGAAAACTTGTGCAAACTTCTACGACAAAGATCGTCCAAACTTTCAATAGATTCGTATGAAGGTTTAAATTGAGATTTAAAGCTTTTAGAATGAATACCGCCCTTTTTTTGGACCAATATAAAGTTGTAAAGGTGTAAATATTGTTTTTAAATAATTCTCAAATAGTTAGACCCATTATTGGAGCAACGGAAACTTCGTCCAAACTACTTTGACCAAAACTGCCCAACTTTGAATAGCTTCGTACGAAGTGAATATTGGCCTTTTTTGGGACCAATATGAAGTGATAAGGATATAAATATAGTAATAAACCTAATAGAAGAACGTTAGACCTATTTTTTATCCAACGGAAAACTTGTGCAAACTTCTACGACAAAGATCGTCCAAACTTTCAATAGATTCGTATGAAGGTTTAAATTGAGATTTAAAGCTTTTAGAATGAATACCGGCCTTTTTTTGGACCAATATAAAGTTATAAAGGTGTAAATATAGTTTTTATATAATTCTCAAATAGTTAGACCCATTATTGGAGCAACGGAAACTTCGTCCAAACTACTTTGACCAAAACTGCCCAACTTTGAATAGCTTCGTACGAAGTGAATATTGGCCTTTTTTGGGACCAATATGAAGTGATAAGGATATAAATATAGTAATAAACCTAATAGAAGAACGTTAGACCCATTTTTTATCCAACGGAAAACTTGTGCAAACTTCTACGACAAAGATCGTCCAAACTTTCAATAGATTCGTATGAAGGTTTAAATTGAGATTTAAAGCTTTTAGAATGAATACCGCCCTTTTTTTGGACCAATATAAAGTTGTAAAGGTGTAAATATTGTTTTTAAATAATTCTCAAATAGTTAGACCCATTATTGGAGCAACGGAAACTTCGTCCAAACTACTTTGACCAAAACTGCCCAACTTTGAATAGCTTCGTACGAAGTGACTATTGGCCTTTTTTGGGACCAATATGAAGTGATAAGGATATAAATATAGTAATAAACCTAATAGAAGAACGTTAGACCCATTTTTTATCCAACGGAAAACTTGTGCAAACATCTACGACAAAGATCGTCCAAACTTTCAATAGATTCGTATGAAGGTTTAAATTGAGATTTAAAGCTAATAGAATGAATACCGGCTTTTTTTTGGACCAATATAAAGTTATAAAGGTGTAAATATAGTTATTAAATAATTCTCAAATAGTTAGACCCATTATTAGAGCAACGGAAACTTCGTCCAAACTAATTTGACCAAAACTGCCTAACTTTGAATAGCTTCGTATGAAGTGAATATTGGTCTTTTTTGGGACCAATATGAAGTGATAAGGATATAAATATAGTAATAAACCTAATAGAAGAACGTTAAACCCATTTTTTATCCAACGGAAAACTTGTGCAAACTTCTACGACAAAGATCGTCCAAACTTTCAATAGATTCGTATGAAGGTTTAAATTGATATTTAAAGCTTTTAGAATGAATACCGGCCTTTTTTTGGACAAATATAAAGTTATAAAGGTGTAAATATAGTTTTTAAATAATTCTCAAATAGTTAGACCCATTATTGGAGCAACGGAAACTTCGTCCAAACTACTTTGACCAAAACTGCCCAACTTTGAATAGCTTCGTACGAAGTGAATATTGGCCTTTTTTGGGACCAATATGAAGTGATAAGGATATAAATATAGTAATAAACCTAATAGAAGAACGTTAGACCTATTTTTTATCCAACGGAAAACTTGTGCAAACTTCTACGACAAAGATCGTCCAAACTTTCAATAGATTCGTATGAAGGTTTAAATTGAGATTTAAAGCTTTTAGAATGAATACCGCCCTTTTTTTGGACCAATATAAAGTTATAAAGGTGTAAATATAGTTATTAAATAATTCTCAAATAGTTAGACCCATTATTAGAGCAACGGAAACTTCGTCCAAACTAATTTGACCAAAACTGCTTAACTTTGAATAGCTTCGTACGAAGTGAATATTGGCCTTTTTTGGGACCAATATGAAGTGATAAGGATATAAATATAGTAATAAACCTAATAGAAGAACGTTAGACCTATTTTTTATCCAACGGAAAACTTGTGTAAACTTCTACGACAAAGATCGTCCAAACTTTCAATAGATTCGTATGAAGGTTTAAATTGAGATTTAAAGCTTTTAGAATGAATACCGCCCTTTTTTTGGACCAATATAAAGTTATAAAGGTGTAAATATAGTTATTAAATAATTCTCAAATAGTTAGACCCATTATTAGAGCAACGGAAACTTCGTCCAAACTAATTTGACCAAAACTGCCCAACTTTGAATAGCTTCGTACGAAGTGAATATTGGCCTTTTTTGGGACCAATATGAAGTGATAAGGATATAAATATAGTAATAAACCTAATAGAAGAACGTTAGACCCATTTTTTATCCAACGGAAAACTTGTGCAAACTTCTACGCCAAAGATAGTCCAAACTTTCAATAGATTCGTATGAAGGTTTAAATTGAGATTTAAAGCTTTTAGAATGAATACCGCCCTTTTTTTGGACCAATATAAAGTTGTAAAGGTGTAAATATAGTTTTTAAATAATTCTCAAATAGTTAGACCCATTATTGGAGCAACGGAAACTTCGTCCAAACTACTTTGACCAAAACTGCCTAACTTTGAATAGCTTCGTCCGAAGTGAATATTGGCCTTTTTTGGGACCAATATGAAGTGATAAGGATATAAATATAGTAATAAACCTAAAAGAAGAACGTTAGACCCATTTTTTATCCAACGGAAAACTTGTGCAAACTTCTACGACAAAGATCGTCCAAACTTTCAATAGATTCGTATGAAGGTTTAAATTGAGATTTAAAGCTAATAGAATGAATACCGGCTTTTTTTGGACCAATATAAAGTTATAAAGGTGTAAATATAGTTATTAAATAATTCTCAAATAGTTAGACCCATTATTAGAGCAACGGAAACTTCGTCCAAACTAATTTGACCAAAACTGCCTAACTTTGAATAGCTTCGTACGAAGTGAATATTGGCCTTTTTTGGGACCAATATGAAGTGATAAGGATATAAATATAGTAATAAACCTAATAGAAGAACGTTAGACCTATTTTTTATCCAACGGAAAACTTGTGCAAACTTCTACGACAAAGATCGTCCAAACTTTCAATAGATTCGTATGAAGGTTTAAATTGAGATTTAAAGCTTTTAGAATGAATACCGCCCTTTTTTTGGACCAATATAAAGTTGTAAAGGTGTAAATATTGTTTTTAAATAATTCTCAAATAGTTAGACCCATTATTGGAGCAACGGAAACTTCGTCCAAACTACTTTGACCAAAACTGCCCAACTTTGAATAGCTTCGTACGAAGTGAATATTGGCCTTTTTTGGGACCAATATGAAGTGATAAGGATATAAATATAGTAATAAACCTAATAGAAGAACGTTAGACCTATTTTTTATCCAACGGAAAACTTGTGCAAACTTCTACGACAAAGATCGTCCAAACTTTCAATAGATTCGTATGAAGGTTTAAATTGAGATTTAAAGCTTTTAGAATGAATACCGGCCTTTTTTTGGACCAATATAAAGTTATAAAGGTGTAAATATAGTTTTTATATAATTCTCAAATAGTTAGACCCATTATTGGAGCAACGGAAACTTCGTCCAAACTACTTTGACCAAAACTGCCCAACTTTGAATAGCTTCGTACGAAGTGAATATTGGCCTTTTTTGGGACCAATATGAAGTGATAAGGATATAAATATAGTAATAAACCTAATAGAAGAACGTTAGACCCATTTTTTATCCAACGGAAAACTTGTGCAAACTTCTACGACAAAGATCGTCCAAACTTTCAATAGATTCGTATGAAGGTTTAAATTGAGATTTAAAGCTTTTAGAATGAATACCGCCCTTTTTTTGGACCAATATAAAGTTGTAAAGGTGTAAATATTGTTTTTAAATAATTCTCAAATAGTTAGACCCATTATTGGAGCAACGGAAACTTCGTCCAAACTACTTTGACCAAAACTGCCCAACTTTGAATAGCTTCGTACGAAGTGACTATTGGCCTTTTTTGGGACCAATATGAAGTGATAAGGATATAAATATAGTAATAAACCTAATAGAAGAACGTTAGACCCATTTTTTATCCAACGGAAAACTTGTGCAAACATCTACGACAAAGATCGTCCAAACTTTCAATAGATTCGTATGAAGGTTTAAATTGAGATTTAAAGCTAATAGAATGAATACCGGCTTTTTTTTGGACCAATATAAAGTTATAAAGGTGTAAATATAGTTATTAAATAATTCTCAAATAGTTAGACCCATTATTAGAGCAACGGAAACTTCGTCCAAACTAATTTGACCAAAACTGCCTAACTTTGAATAGCTTCGTATGAAGTGAATATTGGTCTTTTTTGGGACCAATATGAAGTGATAAGGATATAAATATAGTAATAAACCTAATAGAAGAACGTTAAACCCATTTTTTATCCAACGGAAAACTTGTGCAAACTTCTACGACAAAGATCGTCCAAACTTTCAATAGATTCGTATGAAGGTTTAAATTGATATTTAAAGCTTTTAGAATGAATACCGGCCTTTTTTTGGACAAATATAAAGTTATAAAGGTGTAAATATAGTTTTTAAATAATTCTCAAATAGTTAGACCCATTATTGGAGCAACGGAAACTTCGTCCAAACTACTTTGACCAAAACTGCCCAACTTTGAATAGCTTCGTACGAAGTGAATATTGGCCTTTTTTGGGACCAATATGAAGTGATAAGGATATAAATATAGTAATAAACCTAATAGAAGAACGTTAGACCTATTTTTTATCCAACGGAAAACTTGTGCAAACTTCTACGACAAAGATCGTCCAAACTTTCAATAGATTCGTATGAAGGTTTAAATTGAGATTTAAAGCTTTTAGAATGAATACCGCCCTTTTTTTGGACCAATATAAAGTTATAAAGGTGTAAATATAGTTATTAAATAATTCTCAAATAGTTAGACCCATTATTAGAGCAACGGAAACTTCGTCCAAACTAATTTGACCAAAACTGCTTAACTTTGAATAGCTTCGTACGAAGTGAATATTGGCCTTTTTTGGGACCAATATGAAGTGATAAGGATATAAATATAGTAATAAACCTAATAGAAGAACGTTAGACCTATTTTTTATCCAACGGAAAACTTGTGTAAACTTCTACGACAAAGATCGTCCAAACTTTCAATAGATTCGTATGAAGGTTTAAATTGAGATTTAAAGCTTTTAGAATGAATACCGCCCTTTTTTTGGACCAATATAAAGTTATAAAGGTGTAAATATAGTTATTAAATAATTCTCAAATAGTTAGACCCATTATTAGAGCAACGGAAACTTCGTCCAAACTAATTTGACCAAAACTGCCTACTTTGAATAGCTTCGTATGAAGTGAATATTGGTCTTTTTTGGGACCAATATGAAGTGATAAGGATATAAATATAGTAATAAACCTAATAGAAGAACGTTAAACCCATTTTTTATCCAACGGAAAACTTGTGCAAACTTCTACGCCAAAGATAGTCCAAACTTTCAATAGATTCGTATGAAGGTTTAAATTGAGATTTAAAGCTTTTAGAATGAATACCGCCCTTTTTTTGGACCAATATAAAGTTGTAAAGGTGTAAATATAGTTTTTAAATAATTCTCAAATAGTTAGACCCATTATTGGAGCAACGGAAACTTCGTCCAAACTACTTTGACCAAAACTGCCTAACTTTGAATAGCTTCGTCCGAAGTGAATATTGGCCTTTTTTGGGACCAATATGAAGTGATAAGGATATAAATATTGTAATAAACCTAAAAGAAGAACGTTAGACCCATTTTTTATCCAACGGAAAACTTGTGCAAACTTCTACGACAAAGATCGTCCAAACTTTCAATAGATTCGTATGAAGGTTTAAATTGAGATTTAAAGCTAATAGAATGAATACCGGCTTTTTTTGGACCAATATAAAGTTATAAAGGTGTAAATATAGTTATTAAATAATTCTCAAATAGTTAGACCCATTATTAGAGCAACGGAAACTTCGTCCAAACTAATTTGACCAAAACTGCCTAACTTTGAATAGCTTCGTACGAAGTGAATATTGGCCTTTTTTGGGACCAATATGAAGTGATAAGGATATAAATATAGTAATAAACCTAATAGAAGAACGTTAGACCTATTTTTTATCCAACGGAAAACTTGTGCAAACTTCTACGACAAAGATCGTCCAAACTTTCAATAGATTCGTATGAAGGTTTAAATTGAGATTTAAAGCTTTTAGAATGAATACCGCCCTTTTTTTGGACCAATATAAAGTTGTAAAGGTGTAAATATTGTTTTTAAATAATTCTCAAATAGTTAGACCCATTATTGGAGCAACGGAAACTTCGTCCAAACTACTTTGACCAAAACTGCCCAACTTTGAATAGCTTCGTACGAAGTGAATATTGGCCTTTTTTGGGACCAATATGAAGTGATAAGGATATAAATATAGTAATAAACCTAATAGAAGAACGTTAGACCTATTTTTTATCCAACGGAAAACTTGTGCAAACTTCTACGACAAAGATCGTCCAAACTTTCAATAGATTCGTATGAAGGTTTAAATTGAGATTTAAAGCTTTTAGAATGAATACCGGCCTTTTTTTGGACCAATATAAAGTTATAAAGGTGTAAATATAGTTTTTATATAATTCTCAAATAGTTAGACCCATTATTGGAGCAACGGAAACTTCGTCCAAACTACTTTGACCAAAACTGCCCAACTTTGAATAGCTTCGTACGAAGTGAATATTGGCCTTTTTTGGGACCAATATGAAGTGATAAGGATATAAATATAGTAATAAACCTAATAGAAGAACGTTAGACCCATTTTTTATCCAACGGAAAACTTGTGCAAACTTCTACGACAAAGATCGTCCAAACTTTCAATAGATTCGTATGAAGGTTTAAATTGAGATTTAAAGCTTTTAGAATGAATACCGCCCTTTTTTTGGACCAATATAAAGTTGTAAAGGTGTAAATATTGTTTTTAAATAATTCTCAAATAGTTAGACCCATTATTGGAGCAACGGAAACTTCGTCCAAACTACTTTGACCAAAACTGCCCAACTTTGAATAGCTTCGTACGAAGTGACTATTGGCCTTTTTTGGGACCAATATGAAGTGATAAGGATATAAATATAGTAATAAACCTAATAGAAGAACGTTAGACCCATTTTTTATCCAACGGAAAACTTGTGCAAACATCTACGACAAAGATCGTCCAAACTTTCAATAGATTCGTATGAAGGTTTAAATTGAGATTTAAAGCTAATAGAATGAATACCGGCTTTTTTTTGGACCAATATAAAGTTATAAAGGTGTAAATATAGTTATTAAATAATTCTCAAATAGTTAGACCCATTATTAGAGCAACGGAAACTTCGTCCAAACTAATTTGACCAAAACTGCCTAACTTTGAATAGCTTCGTATGAAGTGAATATTGGTCTTTTTTGGGACCAATATGAAGTGATAAGGATATAAATATAGTAATAAACCTAATAGAAGAACGTTAAACCCATTTTTTATCCAACGGAAAACTTGTGCAAACTTCTACGACAAAGATCGTCCAAACTTTCAATAGATTCGTATGAAGGTTTAAATTGATATTTAAAGCTTTTAGAATGAATACCGGCCTTTTTTTGGACAAATATAAAGTTATAAAGGTGTAAATATAGTTTTTAAATAATTCTCAAATAGTTAGACCCATTATTGGAGCAACGGAAACTTCGTCCAAACTACTTTGACCAAAACTGCCCAACTTTGAATAGCTTCGTACGAAGTGAATATTGGCCTTTTTTGGGACCAATATGAAGTGATAAGGATATAAATATAGTAATAAACCTAATAGAAGAACGTTAGACCTATTTTTTATCCAACGGAAAACTTGTGCAAACTTCTACGACAAAGATCGTCCAAACTTTCAATAGATTCGTATGAAGGTTTAAATTGAGATTTAAAGCTTTTAGAATGAATACCGCCCTTTTTTTGGACCAATATAAAGTTATAAAGGTGTAAATATAGTTATTAAATAATTCTCAAATAGTTAGACCCATTATTAGAGCAACGGAAACTTCGTCCAAACTAATTTGACCAAAACTGCTTAACTTTGAATAGCTTCGTACGAAGTGAATATTGGCCTTTTTTGGGACCAATATGAAGTGATAAGGATATAAATATAGTAATAAACCTAATAGAAGAACGTTAGACCTATTTTTTATCCAACGGAAAACTTGTGTAAACTTCTACGACAAAGATCGTCCAAACTTTCAATAGATTCGTATGAAGGTTTAAATTGAGATTTAAAGCTTTTAGAATGAATACCGCCCTTTTTTTGGACCAATATAAAGTTATAAAGGTGTAAATATAGTTATTAAATAATTCTCAAATAGTTAGACCCATTATTAGAGCAACGGAAACTTCGTCCAAACTAATTTGACCAAAACTGCCTACTTTGAATAGCTTCGTATGAAGTGAATATTGGTCTTTTTTGGGACCAATATGAAGTGATAAGGATATAAATATAGTAATAAACCTAATAGAAGAACGTTAAACCCATTTTTTATCCAACGGAAAACTTGTGCAAACATCTACGACAAAGATCGTCCAAACTTTCAATAGATTCGTATGAAGGTTTAAATTGAGATTTAAAGCTTTTAGAATGAATACCGCCCTTTTTTTGGACCAATATAAAGTTGTAAAGGTGTAAATATTGTTTTTAAATAATTCTCAAAAAGTTAGACCCATTATTGGAGCAACGGAAACTTCGTCCAAACTACTTTGACCAAAACTGCCCAACTTTGAATAGCTTCGTACGAAGTGAATATTGGCCTTTTTAGGGACCAATATGAAGTGATAAGGATATAAATATAGTAATAAACCTAATAGAAGAACGTTAGACCCATTTTTTATCCAACGGAAAACTTGTGCAAACATCTACGACAAAGATCGTCCAAACTTTCAATAGATTCGTATGAAGGTTTAAATTGAGATTTAAAGCTAATAGAATGAATACCGGCTTTTTTTTGGACCAATATAAAGTTATAAAGGTGTAAATATAGTTATTAAATAATTCTCAAATAGTTAGACCCATTATTAGAGCAACGGAAACTTCGTCCAAACTAATTTGACCAAAACTGCCTAACTTTGAATAGCTTCGTACGAAGTGAATATTGGCCTTTTTTGGGACCAATATGAAGTGATAAGGATATAAATATAGTCATAAACCTAATAGAAGAACGTTAGACCTATTTTTTATCCAACGGAAAACTTGTGCAAACTTCTACGACAAAGATCGTCCAAACTTTCAATAGATTCGTATGAAGGTTTAAATTGAGATTTAAAGCTTTTAGAATGAATACCGCCCTTTTTTTGGACCAATATAAAGTTGTAAAGGTGTAAATATTGTTTTTAAATAATTCTCAAATAGTTAGACCCATTATTGGAGCAACGGAAACTTCGTCCAAACTACTTTGACCAAAACTGCCCAACTTTGAATAGCTTCGTACGAAGTGAATATTGGCCTTTTTTGGGACCAATATGAAGTGATAAGGATATAAATATAGTAATAAACCTAATAGAAGAACGTTAGACCCATTTTTTATCCAACGGAAAACTTGTGCAAACATCTACGACAAAGATCGTCCAAACTTTCAATAGATTCGTATGAAGGTTTAAATTGAGATTTAAAGCTAATAGAATGAATACCGGCTTTTTTTTGGACCAATATAAAGTTATAAAGGTGTAAATATAGTTATTAAATAATTCTCAAATAGTTAGACCCATTATTAGAGCAACGGAAACTTCGTCCAAACTAATTTGACCAAAACTGCCTAACTTTGAATAGGTTCGTATGAAGTGAATATTGGTCTTTTTTGGGACCAATATGAAGTGATAAGGATATAAATATAGTAATAAACCTAATAGAAGAACGTTAAACCCATTTTTTATCCAACGGAAAACTTGTGCAAACATCTACGACAAAGATCGTCCAAACTTTCAATAGATTCGTATGAAGGTTTAAATTGAGATTTAAAGCTTTTAGAATGAATACCGGCCTTTTTTTGGACCAATATAAAGTTGTAAAGGTGTAAATATTGTTTTTAAATAATTCTCAAAAAGTTAGACCCATTATTGGAGCAACGGAAACTTCGTCCAAACTACTTTGACCAAAACTGCCCAACTTTGAATAGCTTCGTACGAAGTGAATATTGGCCTTTTTTGGGACCAATATGAAGTGATAAGGATATAAATATAGTAATAAACCTAATAGAAGAACGTTAGACCCATTTTTTATCCAACGGAAAACTTGTGCAAACATCTACGACAAAGATCGTCCAAACTTTCAATAGATTCGTATGAAGGTTTAAATTGAGATTTAAAGCAAATAGAATGAATACCGGCTTTTTTTTGGACCAATATAAAGTTATAAAGGTGTAAATATAGTTATTAAATAATTCTCAAATAGTTAGACCCATTATTAGAGCAACGGAAACTTCGTCCAAACTAATTTGACCAAAACTGCCTAACTTTGAATAGCTTCGTACGAAGTGAATATTGGCCTTTTTTGGGACCAATATGAAGTGATAAGGATATAAATATAGTCATAAACCTAATAGAAGAACGTTAGACCTATTTTTTATCCAACGGAAAACTTGTGCAAACTTCTACGACAAAGATCGTCCAAACTTTCAATAGATTCGTATGAAGGTTTAAATTGAGATTTAAAGCTTTTAGAATGAATACCGCCCTTTTTTTGGACCAATATAAAGTTGTAAAGGTGTAAATATTGTTTTTAAATAATTCTCAAATAGTTAGACCCATTATTGGAGCAACGGAAACTTCCTCCAAACTACTTTGACCAAAACTGCCCAACTTTGAATAGCTTCGTACGAAGTGAATATTGGCCTTTTTTGGGACCAATATGAAGTGATAAGGATATAAATATAGTAATAAACCTAATAGAAGAACGTTAGACCCATTTTTTATCCAACGGAAAACTTGTGCAAACATCTACGACAAAGATCGTCCAAACTTTCAATAGATTCGTATGAAGGTTTAAATTGAGATTTAAAGCTAATAGAATGAATACCGGCTTTTTTTTGGACCAATATAAAGTTATAAAGGTGTAAATATAGTTATTAAATAATTCTCAAATAGTTAGACCCATTATTAGAGCAACGGAAACTTCGTCCAAACTAATTTGACCAAAACTGCCTAACTTTGAATAGCTTCGTACGAAGTGAATATTGGCCTTTTTTGGGACCAATATGAAGTGATAAGGATATAAATATAGTCATAAACCTAATAGAAGAACGTTAGACCTATTTTTTATCCAACGGAAAACTTGTGCAAACTTCTACGACAAAGATCGTCCAAACTTTCAATAGATTCGTATGAAGGTTTAAATTGAGATTTAAAGCTTTTAGAATGAATACCGCCCTTTTTTTGGACCAATATAAAGTTGTAAAGGTGTAAATATTGTTTTTAAATAATTCTCAAATAGTTAGACCCATTATTGGAGCAACGGAAACTTCGTCCAAACTACTTTGACCAAAACTGCCCAACTTTGAATAGCTTCGTACGAAGTGAATATTGGCCTTTTTTGGGACCAATATGAAGTGATAAGGATATAAATATAGTAATAAACCTAATAGAAGAACGTTAGACCCATTTTTTATCCAACGGAAAACTTGTGCAAACATCTACGACAAAGATCGTCCAAACTTTCAATAGATTCGTATGAAGGTTTAAATTGAGATTTAAAGCTAATAGAATGAATACCGGCTTTTTTTTGGACCAATATAAAGTTATAAAGGTGTAAATATAGTTATTAAATAATTCTCAAATAGTTAGACCCATTATTAGAGCAACGGAAACTTCGTCCAAACTAATTTGACCAAAACTGCCTAACTTTGAATAGCTTCGTATGAAGTGAATATTGGTCTTTTTTGGGACCAATATGAAGTGATAAGGATATAAATATAGTAATAAACCTAATAGAAGAACGTTAAACCCATTTTTTATCCAACGGAAAACTTGTGCAAACATCTACGACAAAGATCGTCCAAACTTTCAATAGATTCGTATGAAGGTTTAAATTGAGATTTAAAGCTTTTAGAATGAATACCGCCCTTTTTTTGGACCAATATAAAGTTGTAAAGGTGTAAATATTGTTTTTAAATAATTCTCAAAAAGTTAGACCCATTATTGGAGCAACGGAAACTTCGTCCAAACTACTTTGACCAAAACTGCCCAACTTTGAATAGCTTCGTACGAAGTGAATATTGGCCTTTTTTGGGACCAATATGAAGTGATAAGGATATAAATATAGTAATAAACCTAATAGAAGAACGTTAGACCCATTTTTTATCCAACGGAAAACTTGTGCAAACATCTACGACAAAGATCGTCCAAACTTTCAATAGATTCGTATGAAGGTTTAAATTGAGATTTAAAGCTAATAGAATGAATACCGGCTTTTTTTTGGACCAATATAAAGTTATAAAGGTGTAAATATAGTTATTAAATAATTCTCAAATAGTTAGACCCATTATTAGAGCAACGGAAACTTCGTCCAAACTAATTTGACCAAAACTGCCTAACTTTGAATAGCTTCGTACGAAGTGAATATTGGCCTTTTTTGGGACCAATATGAAGTGATAAGGATATAAATATAGTCATAAACCTAATAGAAGAACGTTAGACCTATTTTTTATCCAACGGAAAACTTGTGCAAACTTCTACGGCAAAGATCGTCCAAACTTTCAATAGATTCGTATGAAGGTTTAAATTGAGATTTAAAGCTTTTAGAATGAATACCGCCCTTTTTTTGGACCAATATAAAGTTGTAAAGGTGTAAATATTGTTTTTAAATAATTCTCAAATAGTTAGACCCATTATTGGAGCAACGGAAACTTCGTCCAAACTACTTTGACCAAAACTGCCCAACTTTGAATAGCTTCGTACGAAGTGAATATTGGCCTTTTTTGGGACCAATATGAAGTGATAAGGATATAAATATAGTAATAAACCTAATAGAAGAACGTTAGACCCATTTTTTATCCAACGGAAAACTTGTGCAAACATCTACGACAAAGATCGTCCAAACTTTCAATAGATTCGTATGAAGGTTTAAATTGAGATTTAAAGCTAATAGAATGAATACCGGCTTTTTTTTGGACCAATATAAAGTTATAAAGGTGTAAATATAGTTATTAAATAATTCTCAAATAGTTAGACCCATTATTAGAGCAACGGAAACTTCGTCCAAACTAATTTGACCAAAACTGCCTAACTTTGAATAGCTTCGTACGAAGTGAATATTGGCCTTTTTTGGGACCAATATGAAGTGATAAGGATATAAATATAGTCATAAACCTAATAGAAGAACGTTAGACCTATTTTTTATCCAACGGAAAACTTGTGCAAACTTCTACGACAAAGATCGTCCAAACTTTCAATAGATTCGTATGAAGGTTTAAATTGAGATTTAAAGCTTTTAGAATGAATACCGCCCTTTTTTTGGACCAATATAAAGTTGTAAAGGTGTAAATATTGTTTTTAAATAATTCTCAAATAGTTAGACCCATTATTGGAGCAACGGAAACTTCGTCCAAACTACTTTGACCAAAACTGCCCAACTTTGAATAGCTTCGTACGAAGTGAATATTGGCCTTTTTTGGGACCAATATGAAGTGATAAGGATATAAATATAGTAATAAACCTAATAGAAGAACGTTAGACCCATTTTTTATCCAACGGAAAACTTGTGCAAACATCTACGACAAAGATCGTCCAAACTTTCAATAGATTCGTATGAAGGTTTAAATTGAGATTTAAAGCTAATAGAATGAATACCGGCTTTTTTTTGGACCAATATAAAGTTATAAAGGTGTAAATATAGTTATTAAATAATTCTCAAATAGTTAGACCCATTATTAGAGCAACGGAAACTTCGTCCAAACTAATTTGACCAAAACTGCCTACTTTGAATAGCTTCGTATGAAGTGAATATTGGTCTTTTTTGGGACCAATATGAAGTGATAAGGATATAAATATAGTAATAAACCTAATAGAAGAACGTTAAACCCATTTTTTATCCAACGGAAAACTTGTGCAAACATCTACGACAAAGATCGTCCAAACTTTCAATAGATTCGTATGAAGGTTTAAATTGAGATTTAAAGCTTTTAGAATGAATACCGCCCTTTTTTTGGACCAATATAAAGTTGTAAAGGTGTAAATATTGTTTTTAAATAATTCTCAAAAAGTTAGACCCATTATTGGAGCAACGGAAACTTCGTCCAAACTACTTTGACCAAAACTGCCCAACTTTGAATAGCTTCGTACGAAGTGAATATTGGCCTTTTTTGGGACCAATATGAAGTGATAAGGATATAAATATAGTAATAAACCTAATAGAAGAACGTTAGACCCATTTTTTATCCAACGGAAAACTTGTGCAAACATCTACGACAAAGATCGTCCAAACTTTCAATAGATTCGTATGAAGGTTTAAATTGAGATTTAAAGCTAATAGAATGAATACCGGCTTTTTTTTGGACCAATATAAAGTTATAAAGGTGTAAATATAGTTATTAAATAATTCTCAAATAGTTAGACCCATTATTAGAGCAACGGAAACTTCGTCCAAACTAATTTGACCAAAACTGCCTAACTTTGAATAGCTTCGTACGAAGTGAATATTGGCCTTTTTTGGGACCAATATGAAGTGATAAGGATATAAATATAGTCATAAACCTAATAGAAGAACGTTAGACCTATTTTTTATCCAACGGAAAACTTGTGCAAACTTCTACGACAAAGATCGTCCAAACTTTCAATAGATTCGTATGAAGGTTTAAATTGAGATTTAAAGCTTTTAGAATGAATACCGCCCTTTTTTTGGACCAATATAAAGTTGTAAAGGTGTAAATATTGTTTTTAAATAATTCTCAAATAGTTAGACCCATTATTGGAGCAACGGAAACTTCCTCCAAACTACTTTGACCAAAACTGCCCAACTTTGAATAGCTTCGTACGAAGTGAATATTGGCCTTTTTTGGGACCAATATGAAGTGATAAGGATATAAATATAGTAATAAACCTAATAGAAGAACGTTAGACCCATTTTTTATCCAACGGAAAACTTGTGCAAACATCTACGACAAAGATCGTCCAAACTTTCAATAGATTCGTATGAAGGTTTAAATTGAGATTTAAAGCTAATAGAATGAATACCGGCTTTTTTTTGGACCAATATAAAGTTATAAAGGTGTAAATATAGTTATTAAATAATTCTCAAATAGTTAGACCCATTATTAGAGCAACGGAAACTTCGTCCAAACTAATTTGACCAAAACTGCCTAACTTTGAATAGCTTCGTACGAAGTGAATATTGGCCTTTTTTGGGACCAATATGAAGTGATAAGGATATAAATATAGTCATAAACCTAATAGAAGAACGTTAGACCTATTTTTTATCCAACGGAAAACTTGTGCAAACTTCTACGACAAAGATCGTCCAAACTTTCAATAGATTCGTATGAAGGTTTAAATTGAGATTTAAAGCTTTTAGAATGAATACCGCCCTTTTTTTGGACCAATATAAAGTTGTAAAGGTGTAAATATTGTTTTTAAATAATTCTCAAATAGTTAGACCCATTATTGGAGCAACGGAAACTTCGTCCAAACTACTTTGACCAAAACTGCCCAACTTTGAATAGCTTCGTACGAAGTGAATATTGGCCTTTTTTGGGACCAATATGAAGTGATAAGGATATAAATATAGTAATAAACCTAATAGAAGAACGTTAGACCCATTTTTTATCCAACGGAAAACTTGTGCAAACATCTACGACAAAGATCGTCCAAACTTTCAATAGATTCGTATGAAGGTTTAAATTGAGATTTAAAGCTAATAGAATGAATACCGGCTTTTTTTTGGACCAATATAAAGTTATAAAGGTGTAAATATAGTTATTAAATAATTCTCAAATAGTTAGACCCATTATTAGAGCAACGGAAACTTCGTCCAAACTAATTTGACCAAAACTGCCTAACTTTGAATAGCTTCGTATGAAGTGAATATTGGTCTTTTTTGGGACCAATATGAAGTGATAAGGATATAAATATAGTAATAAACCTAATAGAAGAACGTTAAACCCATTTTTTATCCAACGGAAAACTTGTGCAAACATCTACGACAAAGATCGTCCAAACTTTCAATAGATTCGTATGAAGGTTTAAATTGAGATTTAAAGCTTTTAGAATGAATACCGCCCTTTTTTTGGACCAATATAAAGTTGTAAAGGTGTAAATATTGTTTTTAAATAATTCTCAAAAAGTTAGACCCATTATTGGAGCAACGGAAACTTCGTCCAAACTACTTTGACCAAAACTGCCCAACTTTGAATAGCTTCGTACGAAGTGAATATTGGCCTTTTTTGGGACCAATATGAAGTGATAAGGATATAAATATAGTAATAAACCTAATAGAAGAACGTTAGACCCATTTTTTATCCAACGGAAAACTTGTGCAAACATCTACGACAAAGATCGTCCAAACTTTCAATAGATTCGTATGAAGGTTTAAATTGAGATTTAAAGCTAATAGAATGAATACCGGCTTTTTTTTGGACCAATATAAAGTTATAAAGGTGTAAATATAGTTATTAAATAATTCTCAAATAGTTAGACCCATTATTAGAGCAACGGAAACTTCGTCCAAACTAATTTGACCAAAACTGCCTAACTTTGAATAGCTTCGTACGAAGTGAATATTGGCCTTTTTTGGGACCAATATGAAGTGATAAGGATATAAATATAGTCATAAACCTAATAGAAGAACGTTAGACCTATTTTTTATCCAACGGAAAACTTGTGCAAACTTCTACGGCAAAGATCGTCCAAACTTTCAATAGATTCGTATGAAGGTTTAAATTGAGATTTAAAGCTTTTAGAATGAATACCGCCCTTTTTTTGGACCAATATAAAGTTGTAAAGGTGTAAATATTGTTTTTAAATAATTCTCAAATAGTTAGACCCATTATTGGAGCAACGGAAACTTCGTCCAAACTACTTTGACCAAAACTGCCCAACTTTGAATAGCTTCGTACGAAGTGAATATTGGCCTTTTTTGGGACCAATATGAAGTGATAAGGATATAAATATAGTAATAAACCTAATAGAAGAACGTTAGACCCATTTTTTATCCAACGGAAAACTTGTGCAAACATCTACGACAAAGATCGTCCAAACTTTCAATAGATTCGTATGAAGGTTTAAATTGAGATTTAAAGCTAATAGAATGAATACCGGCTTTTTTTTGGACCAATATAAAGTTATAAAGGTGTAAATATAGTTATTAAATAATTCTCAAATAGTTAGACCCATTATTAGAGCAACGGAAACTTCGTCCAAACTAATTTGACCAAAACTGCCTAACTTTGAATAGCTTCGTACGAAGTGAATATTGGCCTTTTTTGGGACCAATATGAAGTGATAAGGATATAAATATAGTCATAAACCTAATAGAAGAACGTTAGACCTATTTTTTATCCAACGGAAAACTTGTGCAAACTTCTACGACAAAGATCGTCCAAACTTTCAATAGATTCGTATGAAGGTTTAAATTGAGATTTAAAGCTTTTAGAATGAATACCGCCCTTTTTTTGGACCAATATAAAGTTGTAAAGGTGTAAATATTGTTTTTAAATAATTCTCAAATAGTTAGACCCATTATTGGAGCAACGGAAACTTCGTCCAAACTACTTTGACCAAAACTGCCCAACTTTGAATAGCTTCGTACGAAGTGAATATTGGCCTTTTTTGGGACCAATATGAAGTGATAAGGATATAAATATAGTAATAAACCTAATAGAAGAACGTTAGACCCATTTTTTATCCAACGGAAAACTTGTGCAAACATCTACGACAAAGATCGTCCAAACTTTCAATAGATTCGTATGAAGGTTTAAATTGAGATTTAAAGCTAATAGAATGAATACCGGCTTTTTTTTGGACCAATATAAAGTTATAAAGGTGTAAATATAGTTATTAAATAATTCTCAAATAGTTAGACCCATTATTAGAGCAACGGAAACTTCGTCCAAACTAATTTGACCAAAACTGCCTACTTTGAATAGCTTCGTATGAAGTGAATATTGGTCTTTTTTGGGACCAATATGAAGTGATAAGGATATAAATATAGTAATAAACCTAATAGAAGAACGTTAAACCCATTTTTTATCCAACGGAAAACTTGTGCAAACATCTACGACAAAGATCGTCCAAACTTTCAATAGATTCGTATGAAGGTTTAAATTGAGATTTAAAGCTTTTAGAATGAATACCGCCCTTTTTTTGGACCAATATAAAGTTGTAAAGGTGTAAATATTGTTTTTAAATAATTCTCAAAAAGTTAGACCCATTATTGGAGCAACGGAAACTTCGTCCAAACTACTTTGACCAAAACTGCCCAACTTTGAATAGCTTCGTACGAAGTGAATATTGGCCTTTTTTGGGACCAATATGAAGTGATAAGGATATAAATATAGTAATAAACCTAATAGAAGAACGTTAGACCCATTTTTTATCCAACGGAAAACTTGTGCAAACATCTACGACAAAGATCGTCCAAACTTTCAATAGATTCGTATGAAGGTTTAAATTGAGATTTAAAGCTAATAGAATGAATACCGGCTTTTTTTTGGACCAATATAAAATTATAAAGGTGTAAATATAGTTATTAAATAATTCTCAAATAGTTAGACCCATTATTAGAGCAACGGAAACTTCGTCCAAACTAATTTGACCAAAACTGCCTAACTTTGAATAGCTTCGTACGAAGTGAATATTGGCCTTTTTTGGGACCAATATGAAGTGATAAGGATATAAATATAGTCATAAACCTAATAGAAGAACGTTAGACCTATTTTTTATCCAACGGAAAACTTGTGCAAACTTCTACGACAAAGATCGTCCAAACTTTCAATAGATTCGTATGAAGGTTTAAATTGAGATTTAAAGCTTTTAGAATGAATACCGCCCTTTTTTTGGACCAATATAAAGTTGTAAAGGTGTAAATATTGTTTTTAAATAATTCTCAAATAGTTAGACCCATTATTGGAGCAACGGAAACTTCGTCCAAACTACTTTGACCAAAACTGCCCAACTTTGAATAGCTTCGTACGAAGTGAATATTGGCCTTTTTTGGGACCAATATGAAGTGATAAGGATATAAATATAGTAATAAACCTAATAGAAGAACGTTAGACCCATTTTTTATCCAACGGAAAACTTGTGCAAACATCTACGACAAAGATCGTCCAAACTTTCAATAGATTCGTATGAAGGTTTAAATTGAGATTTAAAGCTAATAGAATGAATACCGGCTTTTTTTTGGACCAATATAAAATTATAAAGGTGTAAATATAGTTATTAAATAATTCTCAAATAGTTAGACCCATTATTAGAGCAACGGAAACTTCGTCCAAACTAATTTGACCAAAACTGCCTAACTTTGAATAGCTTCGTATGAAGTGAATATTGGTCTTTTTTGGGACCAATATGAAGTGATAAGGATATAAATATAGTAATAAACCTAATAGAAGAACGTTAAACCCATTTTTTATCCAACGGAAAACTTGTGCAAACATCTACGACAAAGATCGTCCAAACTTTCAATAGATTCGTATGAAGGTTTAAATTGAGATTTAAAGCTTTTAGAATGAATACCGCCCTTTTTTTGGACCAATATAAAGTTGTAAAGGTGTAAATATTGTTTTTAAATAATTCTCAAAAAGTTAGACCCATTATTGGAGCAACGGAAACTTCGTCCAAACTACTTTGACCAAAACTGCCCAACTTTGAATAGCTTCGTACGAAGTGAATATTGGCCTTTTTTGGGACCAATATGAAGTGATAAGGATATAAATATAGTAATAAACCTAATAGAAGAACGTTAGACCCATTTTTTATCCAACGGAAAACTTGTGCAAACATCTACGACAAAGATCGTCCAAACTTTCAATAGATTCGTATGAAGGTTTAAATTGAGATTTAAAGCTAATAGAATGAATACCGGCTTTTTTTTGGACCAATATAAAGTTATAAAGGTGTAAATATAGTTATTAAATAATTCTCAAATAGTTAGACCCATTATTAGAGCAACGGAAACTTCGTCCAAACTAATTTGACCAAAACTGCCTAACTTTGAATAGCTTCGTACGAAGTGAATATTGGCCTTTTTTGGGACCAATATGAAGTGATAAGGATATAAATATAGTCATAAACCTAATAGAAGAACGTTAGACCTATTTTTTATCCAACGGAAAACTTGTGCAAACTTCTACGACAAAGATCGTCCAAACTTTCAATAGATTCGTATGAAGGTTTAAATTAAGATTTAAAGCTTTTAGAATGAATACCGCCCTTTTTTTGGACCAATATAAAGTTGTAAAGGTGTAAATATTGTTTTTAAATAATTCTCAAATAGTTAGACCCATTATTGGAGCAACGGAAACTTCCTCCAAACTACTTTGACCAAAACTGCCCAACTTTGAATAGCTTCGTACGAAGTGAATATTGGCCTTTTTTGGGACCAATATGAAGTGATAAGGATATAAATATAGTAATAAACCTAATAGAAGAACGTTAGACCCATTTTTTATCCAACGGAAAACTTGTGCAAACATCTACGACAAAGATCGTCCAAACTTTCAATAGATTCGTATGAAGGTTTAAATTGAGATTTAAAGCTAATAGAATGAATACCGGCTTTTTTTTGGACCAATATAAAGTTATAAAGGTGTAAATATAGTTATTAAATAATTCTCAAATAGTTAGACCCATTATTAGAGCAACGGAAACTTCGTCCAAACTAATTTGACCAAAACTGCCTAACTTTGAATAGCTTCGTACGAAGTGAATATTGGCCTTTTTTGGGACCAATATGAAGTGATAAGGATATAAATATAGTAATAAACCTAATAGAAGAACGTTAGACCTATTTTTTATCCAACGGAAAACTTGTGCAAACTTCTACGACAAAGATCGTCCAAACTTTCAATAGATTCGTATGAAGGTTTAAATTGAGATTTAAAGCTTTTAGAATGAATACCGCCCTTTTTTTGGACCAATATAAAGTTATAAAGGTGTAAATATAGTTATTAAATAATTCTCAAATAGTTAGACCCATTATTAGAGCAACGGAAACTTCGTCCAAACTAATTTGACCAAAACTGCCCAACTTTGAATAGCTTCGTACGAAGTGAATATTGGCCTTTTTTGGGACCAATATGAAGTGATAAGGATATAAATATAGTAATAAACCTAATAGAAGAACGTTAGACCCATTTTTTATCCAACGGAAAACTTGTGCAAACATCTACGACAAAGATCGTCCAAACTTTCAATAGATTCGTATGAAGGTTTAAATTGAGATTTAAAGCTAATAGAATGAATACCGGCTTTTTTTTGGACCAATATAAAGTTATAAAGGTGTAAATATAGTTATTAAATAATTCTCAAATAGTTAGACCCATTATTAGAGCAACGGAAACTTCGTCCAAACTAATTTGACCAAAACTGCCTAACTTTGAATAGCTTCGTACGAAGTGAATATTGGCCTTTTTTGGGACCAATATGAAGTGATAAGGATATAAATATAGTAATAAACCTAATAGAAGAACGTTAGACCTATTTTTTATCCAACGGAAAACTTGTGCAAACTTCTACGACAAAGATCGTCCAAACTTTCAATAGATTCGTATGAAGGTTTAAATTGAGATTTAAAGCTTTTAGAATGAATACCGCCCTTTTTTTGGACCAATATAAAGTTATAAAGGTGTAAATATAGTTATTAAATAATTCTCAAATAGTTAGACCCATTATTAGAGCAACGGAAACTTCGTCCAAACTAATTTGACCAAAACTGCCTAACTTTGAATAGCTTCGTATGAAGTGAATATTGGTCTTTTTTGGGACCAATATGAAGTGATAAGGATATAAATATAGTAATAAACCTAATAGAAGAACGTTAAACCCATTTTTTATCCAACGGAAAACTTGTGCAAACATCTACGACAAAGATCGTCCAAACTTTCAATAGATTCGTATGAAGGTTTAAATTGAGATTTAAAGCTTTTAGAATGAATACCGCCCTTTTTTTGGACCAATATAAAGTTGTAAAGGTGTAAATATTGTTTTTAAATAATTCTCAAAAAGTTAGACCCATTATTGGAGCAACGGAAACTTCGTCCAAACTACTTTGACCAAAACTGCCCAACTTTGAATAGCTTCGTACGAAGTGAATATTGGCCTTTTTTGGGACCAATATGAAGTGATAAGGATATAAATATAGTAATAAACCTAATAGAAGAACGTTAGACCCATTTTTTATCCAACGGAAAACTTGTGCAAACATCTACGACAAAGATCGTCCAAACTTTCAATAGATTCGTATGAAGGTTTAAATTGAGATTTAAAGCTAATAGAATGAATACCGGCTTTTTTTTGGACCAATATAAAGTTATAAAGGTGTAAATATAGTTATTAAATAATTCTCAAATAGTTAGACCCATTATTAGAGCAACGGAAACTTCGTCCAAACTAATTTGACCAAAACTGCCTAACTTTGAATAGCTTCGTACGAAGTGAATATTGGCCTTTTTTGGGACCAATATGAAGTGATAAGGATATAAATATAGTCATAAACCTAATAGAAGAACGTTAGACCTATTTTTTATCCAACGGAAAACTTGTGCAAACTTCTACGACAAAGATCGTCCAAACTTTCAATAGATTCGTATGAAGGTTTAAATTAAGATTTAAAGCTTTTAGAATGAATACCGCCCTTTTTTTGGACCAATATAAAGTTGTAAAGGTGTAAATATTGTTTTTAAATAATTCTCAAATAGTTAGACCCATTATTGGAGCAACGGAAACTTCCTCCAAACTACTTTGACCAAAACTGCCCAACTTTGAATAGCTTCGTACGAAGTGAATATTGGCCTTTTTTGGGACCAATATGAAGTGATAAGGATATAAATATAGTAATAAACCTAATAGAAGAACGTTAGACCCATTTTTTATCCAACGGAAAACTTGTGCAAACATCTACGACAAAGATCGTCCAAACTTTCAATAGATTCGTATGAAGGTTTAAATTGAGATTTAAAGCTAATAGAATGAATACCGGCTTTTTTTTGGACCAATATAAAGTTATAAAGGTGTAAATATAGTTATTAAATAATTCTCAAATAGTTAGACCCATTATTAGAGCAACGGAAACTTCGTCCAAACTAATTTGACCAAAACTGCCTAACTTTGAATAGCTTCGTACGAAGTGAATATTGGCCTTTTTTGGGACCAATATGAAGTGATAAGGATATAAATATAGTAATAAACCTAATAGAAGAACGTTAGACCTATTTTTTATCCAACGGAAAACTTGTGCAAACTTCTACGACAAAGATCGTCCAAACTTTCAATAGATTCGTATGAAGGTTTAAATTGAGATTTAAAGCTTTTAGAATGAATACCGCCCTTTTTTTGGACCAATATAAAGTTATAAAGGTGTAAATATAGTTATTAAATAATTCTCAAATAGTTAGACCCATTATTAGAGCAACGGAAACTTCGTCCAAACTAATTTGACCAAAACTGCCCAACTTTGAATAGCTTCGTACGAAGTGAATATTGGCCTTTTTTGGGACCAATATGAAGTGATAAGGATATAAATATAGTAATAAACCTAATAGAAGAACGTTAGACCCATTTTTTATCCAACGGAAAACTTGTGCAAACATCTACGACAAAGATCGTCCAAACTTTCAATAGATTCGTATGAAGGTTTAAATTGAGATTTAAAGCTAATAGAATGAATACCGGCTTTTTTTTGGACCAATATAAAGTTATAAAGGTGTAAATATAGTTATTAAATAATTCTCAAATAGTTAGACCCATTATTAGAGCAACGGAAACTTCGTCCAAACTAATTTGACCAAAACTGCCTAACTTTGAATAGCTTCGTACGAAGTGAATATTGGCCTTTTTTGGGACCAATATGAAGTGATAAGGATATAAATATAGTAATAAACCTAATAGAAGAACGTTAGACCTATTTTTTATCCAACGGAAAACTTGTGCAAACTTCTACGACAAAGATCGTCCAAACTTTCAATAGATTCGTATGAAGGTTTAAATTGAGATTTAAAGCTTTTAGAATGAATACCGCCCTTTTTTTGGACCAATATAAAGTTATAAAGGTGTAAATATAGTTATTAAATAATTCTCAAATAGTTAGACCCATTATTAGAGCAACGGAAACTTCGTCCAAACTAATTTGACCAAAACTGCCTAACTTTGAATAGCTTCGTATGAAGTGAATATTGGTCTTTTTTGGGACCAATATGAAGTGATAAGGATATAAATATAGTAATAAACCTAATAGAAGAACGTTAAACCCATTTTTTATCCAACGGAAAACTTGTGCAAACTTCTACGACAAAGATCGTCCAAACTTTCAATAGATTCGTATGAAGGTTTAAATTGATATTTAAAGCTTTTAGAATGAATACCGGCCTTTTTTTGGACCAATATAAAGTTATAAAGGTGTAAATAAAGTTATTAAATAATTCTCAAATAGTTAGACCCATTATTAGAGCAACGGAAACTTTGTCCAAACTAATTTGACCAAAACTGCCTAACTTTGAATAGCTTCGTACGAAGTGAATATTGGCCTTTTTTGGGACCAATATGAAGTGATAAGGATATAAATATAGTAATAAACCTAATAGAAGAACGTTAGACCTATTTTTTATCCAACGGAAAACTTGTGCAAACTTCTACGACAAAGATCGTCCAAACTTTCAATAGATTCGTATGAAGGTTTAAATTGAGATTTAAAGCTTTTAGAATGAATACCGCCCTTTTTTTGGACCAATATAAAGTTGTAAAGGTGTAAATATTGTTTTTAAATAATTCTCAAATAGTTAGACCCATTATTGGAGCAACGGAAACTTCGTCCAAACTACTTTGACCAAAACTGCCCAACTTTGAATAGCTTCGTACGAAGTGAATATTGGCATTTTTTGGGACCAATATGAAGTGATAAGGATATAAATATAGTAATAAACCTAATAGAAGAACGTTAGACCCATTTTTTATCCAACGGAAAACTTGTGCAAACTTCTACGACAAAGATCGTCCAAACTTTCAATAGATTCGTATGAAGGTTTAAATTGAGATTTAAAGCTTTTAGAATGAATACCGCCCTTTTTTTGGACCAATATAAAGTTGTAAAGGTGTAAATATTGTTTTTAAATAATTCTCAAATAGTTAGACCCATTATTGGAGCAACGGAAACTTCGTCCAAACTACTTTGACCAAAACTGCCCAACTTTGAATAGCTTCGTACGAAGTGAATATTGGCCTTTTTTGGGACCAATATGAAGTGATAAGGATATAAATATAGTAATAAACCTAATAGAAGAACGTTAGACCCATTTTTTATCCAACGGAAAACTTGTGCAAACATCTACGACAAAGATCGTCCAAACTTTCAATAGATTCGTATGAAGGTTTAAATTGAGATTTAAAGCTAATAGAATGAATACCGGCTTTTTTTGGACCAATATAAAGTTATAAAGGTGTAAATATAGTTATTAAATAATTCTCAAATAGTTAGACCCATTATTAGAGCAACGGAAACTTCGTCCAAACTAATTTGACCAAAACTGCCTAACTTTGAATAGCTTCGTACGAAGTGAATATTGGCCTTTTTTGGGACCAATATGAAGTGATAAGGATATAAATATAGTAATAAACCTAATAGAAGAACGTTAGACCTATTTTTTATCCAACGGAAAACTTGTGCAAACTTCTACGACAAAGATCGTCCAAACTTTCAATAGATTCGTATGAAGGTTTAAATTGAGATTTAAAGCTTTTAGAATGAATACCGCCCTTTTTTTGGACCAATATAAAGTTGTAAAGGTGTAAATATTGTTTTTAAATAATTCTCAAATAGTTAGACCCATTATTGGAGCAACGGAAACTTCGTCCAAACTACTTTGACTAAAACTGCCCAACTTTGAATAGCTTCGTACGAAGTGAATATTGGCCTTTTTTGGGACCAATATGAAGTGATAAGGATATAAATATAGTAATAAACCTAATAGAAGAACGTTAGACCCATTTTTTATCCAACGGAAAACTTGTGCAAACATCTACGACAAAGATCGTCCAAACTTTCAATAGATTCGTATGAAGGTTTAAATTGAGATTTAAAGCTAATAGAATGAATACCGGCTTTTTTTTGGACCAATATAAAGTTATAAAGGTGTAAATATAGTTATTAAATAATTCTCAAATAGTTAGACCCATTATTAGAGCAACGGAAACTTCGTCCAAACTAATTTGACCAAAACTGCCTAACTTTGAATAGCTTCGTACGAAGTGAATATTGGCCTTTTTTGGGACCAATATGAAGTGATAAGGATATAAATATAGTAATAAACCTAATAGAAGAACGTTAGACCTATTTTTTATCCAACGGAAAACTTGTGCAAACTTCTACGACAAAGATCGTCCAAACTTTCAATAGATTCGTATGAAGGTTTAAATTGAGATTTAAAGCTTTTAGAATGAATACCGCCCTTTTTTTGGACCAATATAAAGTTATAAAGGTGTAAATATAGTTATTAAATAATTCTCAAATAGTTAGACCCATTATTAGAGCAACGGAAACTTCGTCCAAACTAATTTGACCAAAACTGCCTAACTTTGAATAGCTTCGTATGAAGTGAATATTGGTCTTTTTTGGGACCAATATGAAGTGATAAGGATATAAATATAGTAATAAACCTAATAGAAGAACGTTAAACCCATTTTTTATCCAACGGAAAACTTGTGCAAACTTCTACGACAAAGATCGTCCAAACTTTCAATAGATTCGTATGAAGGTTTAAATTGATATTTAAAGCTTTTAGAATGAATACCGGCCTTTTTTTGGACCAATATAAAGTTATAAAGGTGTAAATATAGTTTTTAAATAATTCTCAAATAGTTAGACCCATTATTGGAGCAACGGAAACTTCGTCCAAACTACTTTGACCAAAACTGCCCAACTTTGAACAGCTTCGTACGAAGTGAATATTGGCCTTTTTTGGGACCAATATGAAGTGATAAGGATATAAATATAGTAATAAACCTAATAGAAGAACGTTAGACCTATTTTTTATCCAACGGAAAACTTGTGCAAACTTCTACGACAAAGATCGTCCAAACTTTCAATAGATTCGTATGAAGGTTTAAATTGAGATTTAAAGCTTTTAGAATGAATACCGCCCTTTTTTGGGACCAATATAAAGTTGTAAAGGTGTAAATATTGTTTTTAAATAATTCTCAAATAGTTAGACCCATTATTGGAGCAACGGAAACTTCGTCCAAACTACTTTGACCAAAACTGCCCAACTTTGAATAGCTTCGTACGAAGTGAATATTGGCCTTTTTTGGGACCAATATGAAGTGATAAGGATATAAATATAGTAATAAACCTAATAGAAGAACGTTAGACCCATTTTTTATCCAACGGAAAACTTGTGCAAACATCTACGACAAAGATCGTCCAAACTTTCAATAGATTCGTATGAAGGTTTAAATTGAGATTTAAAGCTAATAGAATGAATACCGGCTTTTTTTTGGACCAATATAAAGTTATAAAGGTGTAAATATAGTTATTAAATAATTCTCAAATAGTTAGACCCATTATTAGAGCAACGGAAACTTCGTCCAAACTAATTTGACCAAAACTGCCTAACTTTGAATAGCTTCGTACGAAGTGAATATTGGCCTTTTTTGGGACCAATATGAAGTGATAAGGATATAAATATAGTAATAAACCTAATAGAAGAACGTTAGACCTATTTTTTATCCAACGGAAAACTTGTGCAAACTTCTACGACAAAGATCGTCCAAACTTTCAATAGATTCGTATGAAGGTTTAAATTGAGATTTAAAGCTTTTAGAATGAATACCGCCCTTTTTTTGGACCAATATAAAGTTATAAAGGTGTAAATATAGTTATTAAATAATTCTCAAATAGTTAGACCCATTATTAGAGCAACGGAAACTTCGTCCAAACTAATTTGACCAAAACTGCCTAACTTTGAATAGCTTCGTATGAAGTGAATATTGGTCTTTTTTGGGACCAATATGAAGTGATAAGGATATAAATATAGTAATAAACCTAATAGAAGAACGTTAAACCCATTTTTTATCCAACGGAAAACTTGTGCAAACTTCTACGACAAAGATCGTCCAAACTTTCAATAGATTCGTATGAAGGTTTAAATTGATATTTAAAGCTTTTAGAATGAATACCGGCCTTTTTTTGGACCAATATAAAGTTATAAAGGTGTAAATATAGTTTTTAAATAATTCTCAAATAGTTAGACCCATTATTGGAGCAACGGAAACTTCGTCCAAACTACTTTGACCAAAACTGCCCAACTTTGAACAGCTTCGTACGAAGTGAATATTGGCCTTTTTTGGGACCAATATGAAGTGATAAGGATATAAATATAGTAATAAACCTAATAGAAGAACGTTAGACCTATTTTTTATCCAACGGAAAACTTGTGCAAACTTCTACGACAAAGATCGTCCAAACTTTCAATAGATTCGTATGAAGGTTTAAATTGAGATTTAAAGCTTTTAGAATGAATACCGCCCTTTTTTGGGACCAATATAAAGTTGTAAAGGTGTAAATATTGTTTTTAAATAATTCTCAAATAGTTAGACCCATTATTGGAGCAACGGAAACTTCGTCCAAACTACTTTGACCAAAACTGCCCAACTTTGAATAGCTTCGTACGAAGTGAATATTGGCCTTTTTTGGGACCAATATGAAGTGATAAGGATATAAATATAGTAATAAACCTAATAGAAGAACGTTAGACCCATTTTTTATCCAACGGAAAACTTGTGCAAACATCTACGACAAAGATCGTCCAAACTTTCAATAGATTCGTATGAAGGTTTAAATTGAGATTTAAAGCTAATAGAATGAATACCGGCTTTTTTTTGGACCAATATAAAGTTATAAAGGTGTAAATATAGTTATTAAATAATTCTCAAATAGTTAGACCCATTATTAGAGCAACGGAAACTTTGTCCAAACTAATTTGACCAAAACTGCCTAACTTTGAATAGCTTCGTACGAAGTGAATATTGGCCTTTTTTGGGACCAATATGAAGTGATAAGGATATAAATATAGTAATAAACCTAATAGAAGAACGTTAGACCTATTTTTTATCCAACGGAAAACTTGTGCAAACTTCTACGACAAAGATCGTCCAAACTTTCAATAGATTCGTATGAAGGTTTAAATTGAGATTTAAAGCTTTTAGAATGAATACCGCCCTTTTTTTGGACCAATATAAAGTTGTAAAGGTGTAAATATTGTTTTTAAATAATTCTCAAATAGTTAGACCCATTATTGGAGCAACGAAAACTTCGTCCAAACTACTTTGACCAAAACTGCCCAACTTTGAATGGCTTCGTACGAAGTGAATATTGGCCTTTTTTGGGACCAATATGAAGTGATAAGGATATAAATATAGTAATAAACCTAATAGAAGAACGTTAGACCCATTTTTTATCCAACGGAAAACTTGTGCAAACTTCTACGACAAAGATCGTCCAAACTTTCAATAGATTCGTATGAAGGTTTAAATTGAGATTTAAAGCTTTTAGAATGAATACCGCCCTTTTTTTGGACCAATATAAAGTTGTAAAGGTGTAAATATTGTTTTTAAATAATTCTCAAATAGTTAGACCCATTATTGGAGCAACGGAAACTTCGTCCAAACTACTTTGACCAAAACTGCCCAACTTTGAATAGCTTCGTACGAAGTGAATATTGGCCTTTTTTGGGACCAATATGAAGTGATAAGGATATAAATATAGTAATAAACCTAATAGAAGAACGTTAGACCCATTTTTTATCCAACGGAAAACTTGTGCAAACATCTACGACAAAGATCGTCCAAACTTTCAATAGATTCGTATGAAGGTTTAAATTGAGATTTAAAGCTAATAGAATGAATACCGGCCTTTTTTTGGACCAATATAAAGTTATAAAGGTGTAAATATAGTTATTAAATAATTCTCAAATAGTTAGACCCATTATTAGAGCAACGGAAACTTTGTCCAAACTAATTTGACCAAAACTGCCTAACTTTGAATAGCTTCGTACGAAGTGAATATTGGCCTTTTTTGGGACCAATATGAAGTGATAAGGATATAAATATAGTAATAAACCTAATAGAAGAACGTTAGACCTATTTTTTATCCAACGGAAAACTTGTGCAAACTTCTACGACAAAGATCGTCCAAACTTTCAATAGATTCGTATGAAGGTTTAAATTGAGATTTAAAGCTTTTAGAATGAATACCGCCCTTTTTTTGGACCAATATAAAGTTGTAAAGGTGTAAATATTGTTTTTAAATAATTATCAAATAGTTAGACCCATTATTGGAGCAACGGAAACTTCGTCCAAACTACTTTGACCAAAACTGCCCAACTTTGAATAGCTTCGTACGAAGTGAATATTGGCCTTTTTTGGGACCAATATGAAGTGATAAGGATATAAATATAGTAATAAACCTAATAGAAGAACGTTAGACCCATTTTTTATCCAACGGAAAACTTGTGCAAACATCTACGACAAAGATCGTCCAAACTTTCAATAGATTCGTATGAAGGTTTAAATTGAGATTTAAAGCTAATAGAATGAATACCGGCTTTTTTTTGGACCAATATAAAGTTATAAAGGTGTAAATATAGTTATTAAATAATTATCAAATAGTTAGACCCATTATTAGAGCAACGGAAACTTCGTCCAAACTAATTTGACCAAAACTGCCTAACTTTGAATAGCTTCGTATGAAGTGAATATTGGCCTTTTTTCGGACCAATATGAAGTGATAAGGATATAAATATAGTAATAAACCTAATAGAAGAACGTTAAACCCATTTTTTATCCAACGGAAAACTTGTGCAAACTTCTACGACAAAGATCGTCCAAACTTTCAATAGATTCGTATGAAGGTTTAAATTGAGATTTAAAGCTTTTAGAATGATTACCGGCCTTTTTTTGGACCAATATAAAGTTATAAAGGTGTAAATATAGTTTTTAAATAATTCTCAAATAGTTAGACCCATTATTGGAGCAACGGAAACTTCGTCCAAACTACTTTGACCAAAACTGCCCAACTTTGAATAGCTTCGTACGAAGTGAATATTGGAATTTTTTGGGACCAATATGAAGTGATAAGGATATAAATATAGTAATAAACCTAATAGAAGAACGTTAGACCCATTTTTTATCCAACGGAAAACTTGTGCAAACTTCTACGACAAAGATCGTCCAAACTTTCAATAGATTCGTATGAAGGTTTAAATTGAGATTTAAAGCTTTTAGAATGAATACCGCCCTTTTTTTGGACCAATATAAAGTTGTAAAGGTGTAAATATTGTTTTTAAATAATTCTCAAATAGTTAGACCCATTATTGGAGCAACGGAAACTTCGTCCAAACTACTTTGACCAAAACTGCCCAACTTTGAATAGCTTCGTACGAAGTGAATATTGGCCTTTATTGGGACCAATATGAAGTGATAAGGATATAAATATAGTAATAAACCTAATAGAAGAACGTTAGACCCATTTTTTATCCAACGGAAAACTTGTGCAAACATCTACGACAAAGATCGTCCAAACTTTCAATAGATTCGTATGAAGGTTTAAATTGAGATTTAAAGCTAATAGAATGAATACCGGCTTTTTTTTGGACCAATATAAAGTTATAAAGGTGTAAATATAGTTATTAAATAATTCTCAAATAGTTAGACCCATTATTAGAGCAACGGAAACTTCGTCCAAACTAATTTGACCAAAACTGCCTAACTTTGAATAGCTTCGTACGAAGTGAATATTGGCCTTTTTTGGGACCAATATGAAGTGATAAGGATATAAATATAGTAATAAACCTAATAGAAGAACGTTAGACCTATTTTTTATCCAACGGAAAACTTGTGCAAACTTCTACGACAAAGATCGTCCAAACTTTCAATAGATTCGTATGAAGGTTTAAATTGAGATTTAAAGCTTTTAGAATGAATACCGCCCTTTTTTTGGACCAATATAAAGTTATAAAGGTGTAAATATAGTTATTAAATAATTCTCAAATAGTTAGACCCATTATTAGAGCAACGGAAACTTCGTCCAAACTAATTTGACCAAAACTGCCTAACTTTGAATAGCTTCGTATGAAGTGAATATTGGTCTTTTTTGGGACCAATATGAAGTGATAAGGATATAAATATAGTAATAAACCTAATAGAAGAACGTTAAACCCATTTTTTATCCAACGGAAAACTTGTGCAAACTTCTACGACAAAGATCGTCCAAACTTTCAATAGATTCGTATGAAGGTTTAAATTGATATTTAAAGCTTTTAGAATGAATACCGGCCTTTTTTTGGACCAATATAAAGTTATAAAGGTGTAAATATAGTTTTTAAATAATTCTCAAATAGTTAGACCCATTATTGGAGCAACGGAAACTTCGTCCAAACTACTTTGACCAAAACTGCCCAACTTTGAATAGCTTCGTACGAAGTGAATATTGGCCTTTTTTGGGACCAATATGAAGTGATAAGGATATAAATATAGTAATAAACCTAATAGAAGAACGTTAGACCTATTTTTTATCCAACGGAAAACTTGTGCAAACTTCTACGACAAAGATCGTCCAAACTTTCAATAGATTCGTATGAAGGTTTAAATTGAGATTTAAAGCTTTTAGAATGAATACCGCCCTTTTTTTGGACCAATATAAAGTTGTAAAGGTGTAAATATTGTTTTTAAATAATTCTCAAATAGTTAGACCCATTATTGGAGCAACGGAAACTTCGTCCAAACTACTTTGACCAAAACTGCACAACTTTGAATAGCTTCGTACGAAGTGAATATTGGCCTTTTTTGGGACCAATATGAAGTGATAAGGATATAAATATAGTAATAAACCTTATATAAGAACGTTAGACCCATTTTTTATCCAACGGAAAACTTGTGCAAACATCTACGACAAAGATCGTCCAAACTTTCAATAGATTCGTATGAAGGTTTAAATTGAGATTTAAAGCTAATAGAATGAATACCGGCTTTTTTTTGGACCAATATAAAGTTATAAAGGTGTAAATATAGTTTTTAAATAATTCTCAAATAGTTAGACCCATTATTAGAGCAACGGAAACTTCGTCCAAACTAATTTGACCAAAACTGCCTAACTTTGAATAGCTTCGTATGAAGTGAATATTGGTCTTTTTTGGGACCAATATGAAGTGATAAGGATATAAATATAGTAATAAACCTAATAGAAGAACGTTAAACCCATTTTTTATCCAACGGAAAACTTGTGCAAACTTCTACGACAAAGATCGTCCAAACTTTCAATAGATTCGTATGAAGGTTTAAATTGAGATTTAAAGCTTTTAGAATGAATACCGCCCTTTTTTTGGACCAATATAAAGTTGTAAAGGTGTAAATATTGTTTTTAAATAATTCTCAAATAGTTAGACCCATTATTGGAGCAACGGAAACTTCGTCCAAACTACTTTGACCAAAACTGCCCAACTTTGAATAGCTTCGTACGAAGTGAATATTGGCCTTTATTGGGACCAATATGAAGTGATAAGGATATAAATATAGTAATAAACCTAATAGAAGAACGTTAGACCCATTTTTTATCCAACGGAAAACTTGTGCAAACATCTACGACAAAGATCGTCCAAACTTTCAATAGATTCGTATGAAGGTTTAAATTGAGATTTAAAGCTAATAGAATGAATACCGGCTTTTTTTTGGACCAATATAAAGTTATAAAGGTGTAAATATAGTTATTAAATAATTCTCAAATAGTTAGACCCATTATTAGAGCAACGGAAACTTCGTCCAAACTAATTTGACCAAAACTGCCTAACTTTGAATAGCTTCGTACGAAGTGAATATTGGCCTTTTTTGGGACCAATATGAAGTGATAAGGATATAAATATAGTAATAAACCTAATAGAAGAACGTTAGACCTATTTTTTATCCAACGGAAAACTTGTGCAAACTTCTACGACAAAGATCGTCCAAACTTTCAATAGATTCGTATGAAGGTTTAAATTGAGATTTAAAGCTTTTAGAATGAATACCGCCCTTTTTTTGGACCAATATAAAGTTATAAAGGTGTAAATATAGTTATTAAATAATTCTCAAATAGTTAGACCCATTATTAGAGCAACGGAAACTTCGTCCAAACTAATTTGACCAAAACTGCCTAACTTTGAATAGCTTCGTATGAAGTGAATATTGGTCTTTTTTGGGACCAATATGAAGTGATAAGGATATAAATATAGTAATAAACCTAATAGAAGAACGTTAAACCCATTTTTTATCCAACGGAAAACTTGTGCAAACTTCTACGACAAAGATCGTCCAAACTTTCAATAGATTCGTATGAAGGTTTAAATTGATATTTAAAGCTTTTAGAATGAATACCGGCCTTTTTTTGGACCAATATAAAGTTATAAAGGTGTAAATATAGTTTTTAAATAATTCTCAAATAGTTAGACCCATTATTGGAGCAACGGAAACTTCGTCCAAACTACTTTGACCAAAACTGCCCAACTTTGAATAGCTTCGTACGAAGTGAATATTGGCCTTTTTTGGGACCAATATGAAGTGATAAGGATATAAATATAGTAATAAACCTAATAGAAGAACGTTAGACCTATTTTTTATCCAACGGAAAACTTGTGCAAACTTCTACGACAAAGATCGTCCAAACTTTCAATAGATTCGTATGAAGGTTTAAATTGAGATTTAAAGCTTTTAGAATGAATACCGCCCTTTTTTTGGACCAATATAAAGTTGTAAAGGTGTAAATATTGTTTTTAAATAATTCTCAAATAGTTAGACCCATTATTGGAGCAACGGAAACTTCGTCCAAACTACTTTGACCAAAACTGCACAACTTTGAATAGCTTCGTACGAAGTGAATATTGGCCTTTTTTGGGACCAATATGAAGTGATAAGGATATAAATATAGTAATAAACCTAATATAAGAACGTTAGACCCATTTTTTATCCAACGGAAAACTTGTGCAAACATCTACGACAAAGATCGTCCAAACTTTCAATAGATTCGTATGAAGGTTTAAATTGAGATTTAAAGCTAATAGAATGAATACCGGCTTTTTTTTGGACCAATATAAAGTTATAAAGGTGTAAATATAGTTTTTAAATAATTCTCAAATAGTTAGACCCATTATTAGAGCAACGGAAACTTCGTCCAAACTAATTTGACCAAAACTGCCTAACTTTGAATAGCTTCGTATGAAGTGAATATTGGTCTTTTTTGGGACCAATATGAAGTGATAAGGATATAAATATAGTAATAAACCTAATAGAAGAACGTTAAACCCATTTTTTATCCAACGGAAAACTTGTGCAAACTTCTACGACAAAGATCGTCCAAACTTTCAATAGATTCGTATGAAGGTTTAAATTGAGATTTAAAGCTTTTAGAATGAATACCGCCCTTTTTTGGGACCAATATAAAGTTGTAAAGGTGTAAATATTGTTTTTAAATAATTCTCAAATAGTTAGACCCATTATTGGAGCAACGGAAACTTCGTCCAAACTACTTTGACCAAAACTGCCCAACTTTGAATAGCTTCGTACGAAGTGAATATTGGCCTTTTTTGGGACCAATATGAAGTGATAAGGATATAAATATAGTAATAAACCTAATAGAAGAACGTTAGACCCATTTTTTATCCAACGGAAAACTTGTGCAAACATCTACGACAAAGATCGTCCAAACTTTCAATAGATTCGTATGAAGGTTTAAATTGAGATTTAAAGCTAATAGAATGAATACCGGCTTTTTTTTGGACCAATATAAAGTTATAAAGGTGTAAATATAGTTATTAAATAATTCTCAAATAGTTAGACCCATTATTAGAGCAACGGAAACTTTGTCCAAACTAATTTGACCAAAACTGCCTAACTTTGAATAGCTTCGTACGAAGTGAATATTGGCCTTTTTTGGGACCAATATGAAGTGATAAGGATATAAATATAGTAATAAACCTAATAGAAGAACGTTAGACCTATTTTTTATCCAACGGAAAACTTGTGCAAACTTCTACGACAAAGATCGTCCAAACTTTCAATAGATTCGTATGAAGGTTTAAATTGAGATTTAAAGCTTTTAGAATGAATACCGCCCTTTTTTTGGACCAATATAAAGTTGTAAAGGTGTAAATATTGTTTTTAAATAATTCTCAAATAGTTAGACCCATTATTGGAGCAACGGAAACTTCGTCCAAACTACTTTGACCAAAACTGCCCAACTTTGAATAGCTTCGTACGAAGTGAATATTGGCCTTTTTTGGGACCAATATGAAGTGATAAGGATATAAATATAGTAATAAACCTAATAGAAGAACGTTAGACCCATTTTTTATCCAACGGAAAACTTGTGCAAACATCTACGACAAAGATCGTCCAAACTTTCAATAGATTCGTATGAAGGTTTAAATTGAGATTTAAGCTAATAGAATGAATACCGGCTTTTTTTTGGACCAATATAAAGTTATAAAGGTGTAAATATAGTTATTAAATAATTATCAAATAGTTAGACCCATTATTAGAGCAACGGAAACTTCGTCCAAACTAATTTGACCAAAACTGCCTAACTTTGAATAGCTTCGTATGAAGTGAATATTGGTCTTTTTTGGGACCAATATGAAGTGATAAGGATATAAATATAGTAATAAACCTAATAGAAGAACGTTAAACCCATTTTTTATCCAACGGAAAACTTGTGCAAACTTCTACGACAAAGATCGTCCAAACTTTCAATAGATTCGTATGAAGGTTTAAATTGAGATTTAAAGCTTTTAGAATGAATACCGCCCTTTTTTGGGACCAATATAAAGTTGTAAAGGTGTAAATATTGTTTTTAAATAATTCTCAAATAGTTAGACCCATTATTGGAGCAACGGAAACTTCGTCCAAACTACTTTGACCAAAACTGCCCAACTTTGAATAGCTTCGTACGAAGTGAATATTGGCCTTTTTTGGGACCAATATGAAGTGATAAGGATATAAATATAGTAATAAACCTAATAGAAGAACGTTAGACCCATTTTTTATCCAACGGAAAACTTGTGCAAACATCTACGACAAAGATCGTCCAAACTTTCAATAGATTCGTATGAAGGTTTAAATTGAGATTTAAAGCTAATAGAATGAATACCGGCTTTTTTTTGGACCAATATAAAGTTATAAAGGTGTAAATATAGTTATTAAATAATTCTCAAATAGTTAGACCCATTATTAGAGCAACGGAAACTTTGTCCAAACTAATTTGACCAAAACTGCCTAACTTTGAATAGCTTCGTACGAAGTGAATATTGGCCTTTTTTGGGACCAATATGAAGTGATAAGGATATAAATATAGTAATAAACCTAATAGAAGAACGTTAGACCTATTTTTTATCCAACGGAAAACTTGTGCAAACTTCTACGACAAAGATCGTCCAAACTTTCAATAGATTCGTATGAAGGTTTAAATTGAGATTTAAAGCTTTTAGAATGAATACCGCCCTTTTTTTGGACCAATATAAAGTTGTAAAGGTGTAAATATTGTTTTTAAATAATTCTCAAATAGTTAGACCCATTATTGGAGCAACGGAAACTTCGTCCAAACTACTTTGACCAAAACTGCCCAACTTTGAATAGCTTCGTACGAAGTGAATATTGGCCTTTTTTGGGACCAATATGAAGTGATAAGGATATAAATATAGTAATAAACCTAATAGAAGAACGTTAGACCCATTTTTTATCCAACGGAAAACTTGTGCAAACATCTACGACAAAGATCGTCCAAACTTTCAATAGATTCGTATGAAGGTTTAAATTGAGATTTAAGCTAATAGAATGAATACCGGCTTTTTTTTGGACCAATATAAAGTTATAAAGGTGTAAATATAGTTATTAAATAATTATCAAATAGTTAGACCCATTATTAGAGCAACGGAAACTTCGTCCAAACTAATTTGACCAAAACTGCCTAACTTTGAATAGCTTCGTATGAAGTGAATATTGGCCTTTTTTGGGACCAATATGAAGTGATAAGGATATAAATATAGTAATAAACCTAATAGAAGAACGTTAAACCCATTTTTTATCCAACGGAAAACTTGTGCAAACTTCTACGACAAAGATCGTCCAAACTTTCAATAGATTCGTATGAAGGTTTAAATTGAGATTTAAAGCTTTTAGAATGAATACCGGCCTTTTTTGGACCAATATAAAGTTATAAAGGTGTAAATATAGTTTTTAAATAATTCTCAAATAGTTAGACCCATTATTGGAGCAACGGAAACTTCGTCCAAACTACTTTGACCAAAACTGCCCAACTTTGAATAGCTTCGTACGAAGTGAATATTGGCCTTTTTTGGGACCAATATGAAGTGATAAGGATATAAATATAGTAATAAACCTAATAGAAGAACGTTAGACCCATTTTTTATCCAACGGAAAACTTGTGCAAACTTCTACGACAAAGATCGTCCAAACTTTCAATAGATTCGTATGAAGGTTTAAATTGAGATTTAAAGCTTTTAGAATGAATACCGCCCTTTTTTTGGACCAATATAAAGTTGTAAAGGTGTAAATATTGTTTTTAAATAATTCTCAAATAGTTAGACCCATTATTGGAGCAACGGAAACTTCGTCCAAACTACTTTGACCAAAACTGCACAACTTTGAATAGCTTCGTACGAAGTGAATATTGGCCTTTTTTGGGACCAATATGAAGTGATAAGGATATAAATATAGTAATAAACCTAATAGAAGAACGTTAGACCCATTTTTTATCCAACGGAAAACTTGTGCAAACATCTACGACAAAGATCGTCCAAACTTTCAATAGATTCGTATGAAGGTTTAAATTGAGATTTAAAGCTAATAGAATGAATACCGGCTTTTTTTTGGACCAATATAAAGTTATAAAGGTGTAAATATAGTTATTAAATAATTCTCAAATAGTTAGACCCATTATTAGAGCAACGGAAACTTCGTCCAAACTAATTTGACCAAAACTGCCTAACTTTGAATAGCTTCGTACGAAGTGAATATTGGCCTTTTTTGGGACCAATATGAAGTGATAAGGATATAAATATAGTAATAAACCTAATAGAAGAACGTTAGACCTATTTTTTATCCAACGGAAAACTTGTGCAAACTTCTACGACAAAGATCGTCCAAACTTTCAATAGATTCGTATGAAGGTTTAAATTGAGATTTAAAGCTTTTAGAATGAATACCGCCCTTTTTTTGGACCAATATAAAGTTATAAAGGTGTAAATATAGTTATTAAATAATTCTCAAATAGTTAGACCCATTATTAGAGCAACGGAAACTTCGTCCAAACTAATTTGACCAAAACTGCCTAACTTTGAATAGCTTCGTACGAAGTGAATATTGGCCTTTTTTGGGACCAATATGAAGTGATAAGGATATAAATATAGTAATAAACCTAATAGAAGAACGTTAGACCTATTTTTTATCCAACGGAAAACTTGTGCAAACTTCTACGACAAAGATCGTCCAAACTTTCAATAGATTCGTATGAAGGTTTAAATTGAGATTTAAAGCTTTTAGAATGAATACCGCCCTTTTTTTGGACCAATATAAAGTTATAAAGGTGTAAATATAGTTATTAAATAATTCTCAAATAGTTAGACCCATTATTGGAGCAACGGAAACTTCGTCCAAACTACTTTGACCAAAACTGCCCAACTTTGAATTGCTTCGTACGAAGTGAATATTGGCCTTTTTTGGGACCAATATGAAGTGATAAGGATATAAATATAGTAATAAACCTAATAGAAGAACGTTAGACCCATTTTTTATCCAACGGAAAACTTGTGCAAACTTCTACGACAAAGATCGTCCAAACTTTCAATAGATTCGTATGAAGGTTTAAATTGAGATTTAAAGCTTTTAGAATGAATACCGCCCTTTTTTTGGACCAATATAAAGTTGTAAAGGTGTAAATATAGTTTTTAAATAATTCTCAAATAGTTAGACCCATTATTGGAGCAACGGAAACTTCGTCCAAACTACTTTGACCAAAACTGCCCAACTTTGAATAGCTTCGTACGAAGTGAATATTGGCCTTTTTTGGGACCAATATGAAGTGATAAGGATATAAATATAGTAATAAACCTAATAGAAGAACGTTAGACCCATTTTTTATCCAACGGAAAACTTGTGCAAACATCTACGACAAAGATCGTCCAAACTTTCAATAGATTCGTATGAAGGTTTAAATTGAGATTTAAAGCTAATAGAATGAATACCGGCTTTTTTTTGGACCAATATAAAGTTATAAAGGTGTAAATATAGTTATTAAATAATTCTCAAATAGTTAGACCCATTATTAGAGCAACGGAAACTTTGTCCAAACTAATTTGACCAAAACTGCCTAACTTTGAATAGCTTCGTACGAAGTGAATATTGGCCTTTTTTGGGACCAATATGAAGTGATAAGGATATAAATATAGTAATAAACCTAATAGAAGAACGTTAGACCTATTTTTATCCAACGGAAAACTTGTGCAAACTTCTACGACAAAGATCGTCCAAACTTTCAATAGATTCGTATGAAGGTTTAAATTGAGATTTAAAGCTTTTAGAATGAATACCGCCCTTTTTTTGGACCAATATAAAGTTGTAAAGGTGTAAATATTGTTTTTAAATAATTCTCAAATAGTTAGACCCATTATTGGAGCAACGGAAACTTCGTCCAAACTACTTTGACCAAAACTGCCCAACTTTGAATAGCTTCGTACGAAGTGAATATTGGCCTTTTTTGGGACCAATATGAAGTGATAAGGATATAAATATAGTAATAAACCTAATAGAAGAACGTTAGACCCATTTTTTATCCAACGGAAAACTTGTGCAAACATCTACGACAAAGATCGTCCAAACTTTCAATAGATTCGTATGAAGGTTTAAATTGAGATTTAAGCTAATAGAATGAATACCGGCTTTTTTTTGGACCAATATAAAGTTATAAAGGTGTAAATATAGTTATTAAATAATTATCAAATAGTTAGACCCATTATTAGAGCAACGGAAACTTCGTCCAAACTAATTTGACCAAAACTGCCTAACTTTGAATAGCTTCGTATGAAGTGAATATTGGTCTTTTTTGGGACCAATATGAAGTGATAAGGATATAAATATAGTAATAAACCTAATAGAAGAACGTTAAACCCATTTTTTATCCAACGGAAAACTTGTGCAAACTTCTACGACAAAGATCGTCCAAACTTTCAATAGATTCGTATGAAGGTTTAAATTGAGATTTAAAGCTTTTAGAATGAATACCGCCCTTTTTTGGGACCAATATAAAGTTGTAAAGGTGTAAATATTGTTTTTAAATAATTCTCAAATAGTTAGACCCATTATTGGAGCAACGGAAACTTCGTCCAAACTACTTTGACCAAAACTGCCCAACTTTGAATAGCTTCGTACGAAGTGAATATTGGCCTTTTTTGGGACCAATATGAAGTGATAAGGATATAAATATAGTAATAAACCTAATAGAAGAACGTTAGACCCATTTTTTATCCAACGGAAAACTTGTGCAAACATCTACGACAAAGATCGTCCAAACTTTCAATAGATTCGTATGAAGGTTTAAATTGAGATTTAAAGCTAATAGAATGAATACCGGCTTTTTTTTGGACCAATATAAAGTTATAAAGGTGTAAATATAGTTATTAAATAATTCTCAAATAGTTAGACCCATTATTAGAGCAACGGAAACTTTGTCCAAACTAATTTGACCAAAACTGCCTAACTTTGAATAGCTTCGTACGAAGTGAATATTGGCCTTTTTTGGGACCAATATGAAGTGATAAGGATATAAATATAGTAATAAACCTAATAGAAGAACGTTAGACCTATTTTTTATCCAACGGAAAACTTGTGCAAACTTCTACGAAAAAGATCGTCCAAACTTTCAATAGATTCGTATGAAGGTTTAAATTGAGATTTAAAGCTTTTAGAATGAATACCGCCCTTTTTTTGGACCAATATAAAGTTGTAAAGGTGTAAATATTGTTTTTAAATAATTCTCAAATAGTTAGACCCATTATTGGAGCAACGGAAACTTCGTCCAAACTACTTTGACCAAAACTGCCCAACTTTGAATAGCTTCGTACGAAGTGAATATTGGCCTTTTTTGGGACCAATATGAAGTGATAAGGATATAAATATAGTAATAAACCTAATAGAAGAACGTTAGACCCATTTTTTATCCAACGGAAAACTTGTGCAAACATCTACGACAAAGATCGTCCAAACTTTCAATAGATTCGTATGAAGGTTTAAATTGAGATTTAAGCTAATAGAATGAATACCGGCTTTTTTTTGGACCAATATAAAGTTATAAAGGTGTAAATATAGTTATTAAATAATTATCAAATAGTTAGACCCATTATTAGAGCAACGGAAACTTCGTCCAAACTAATTTGACCAAAACTGCCTAACTTTGAATAGCTTCGTATGAAGTGAATATTGGCCTTTTTTGGGACCAATATGAAGTGATAAGGATATAAATATAGTAATAAACCTAATAGAAGAACGTTAAACCCATTTTTTATCCAACGGAAAACTTGTGCAAACTTCTACGACAAAGATCGTCCAAACTTTCAATAGATTCGTATGAAGGTTTAAATTGAGATTTAAAGCTTTTAGAATGAATACCGGCCTTTTTTGGACCAATATAAAGTTATAAAGGTGTAAATATAGTTTTTAAATAATTCTCAAATAGTTAGACCCATTATTGGAGCAACGGAAACTTCGTCCAAACTACTTTGACCAAAACTGCCCAACTTTGAATAGCTTCGTACGAAGTGAATATTGGCCTTTTTTGGGACCAATATGAAGTGATAAGGATATAAATATAGTAATAAACCTAATAGAAGAACGTTAGACCCATTTTTTATCCAACGGAAAACTTGTGCAAACTTCTACGACAAAGATCGTCCAAACTTTCAATAGATTCGTATGAAGGTTTAAATTGAGATTTAAAGCTTTTAGAATGAATACCGCCCTTTTTTTGGACCAATATAAAGTTGTAAAGGTGTAAATATTGTTTTTAAATAATTCTCAAATAGTTAGACCCATTATTGGAGCAACGGAAACTTCGTCCAAACTACTTTGACCAAAACTGCACAACTTTGAATAGCTTCGTACGAAGTGAATATTGGCCTTTTTTGGGACCAATATGAAGTGATAAGGATATAAATATAGTAATAAACCTAATAGAAGAACGTTAGACCCATTTTTTATCCAACGGAAAACTTGTGCAAACATCTACGACAAAGATCGTCCAAACTTTCAATAGATTCGTATGAAGGTTTAAATTGAGATTTAAAGCTAATAGAATGAATACCGGCTTTTTTTTGGACCAATATAAAGTTATAAAGGTGTAAATATAGTTATTAAATAATTCTCAAATAGTTAGACCCATTATTAGAGCAACGGAAACTTCGTCCAAACTAATTTGACCAAAACTGCCTAACTTTGAATAGCTTCGTACGAAGTGAATATTGGCCTTTTTTGGGACCAATATGAAGTGATAAGGATATAAATATAGTAATAAACCTAATAGAAGAACGTTAGACCTATTTTTTATCCAACGGAAAACTTGTGCAAACTTCTACGACAAAGATCGTCCAAACTTTCAATAGATTCGTATGAAGGTTTAAATTGAGATTTAAAGCTTTTAGAATGAATACCGCCCTTTTTTTGGACCAATATAAAGTTATAAAGGTGTAAATATAGTTATTAAATAATTCTCAAATAGTTAGACCCATTATTAGAGCAACGGAAACTTCGTCCAAACTAATTTGACCAAAACTGCCTAACTTTGAATAGCTTCGTACGAAGTGAATATTGGCCTTTTTTGGGACCAATATGAAGTGATAAGGATATAAATATAGTAATAAACCTAATAGAAGAACGTTAGACCTATTTTTTATCCAACGGAAAACTTGTGCAAACTTCTACGACAAAGATCGTCCAAACTTTCAATAGATTCGTATGAAGGTTTAAATTGAGATTTAAAGCTTTTAGAATGAATACCGCCCTTTTTTTGGACCAATATAAAGTTATAAAGGTGTAAATATAGTTATTAAATAATTCTCAAATAGTTAGACCCATTATTGGAGCAACGGAAACTTCGTCCAAACTACTTTGACCAAAACTGCCCAACTTTGAATTGCTTCGTACGAAGTGAATATTGGCCTTTTTTGGGACCAATATGAAGTGATAAGGATATAAATATAGTAATAAACCTAATAGAAGAACGTTAGACCCATTTTTTATCCAACGGAAAACTTGTGCAAACTTCTACGACAAAGATCGTCCAAACTTTCAATAGATTCGTATGAAGGTTTAAATTGAGATTTAAAGCTTTTAGAATGAATACCGCCCTTTTTTTGGACCAATATAAAGTTGTAAAGGTGTAAATATAGTTTTTAAATAATTCTCAAATAGTTAGACCCATTATTGGAGCAACGGAAACTTCGTCCAAACTACTTTGACCAAAACTGCCCAACTTTGAATAGCTTCGTACGAAGTGAATATTGGCCTTTTTTGGGACCAATATGAAGTGATAAGGATATAAATATAGTAATAAACCTAATAGAAGAACGTTAGACCTATTTTTTATCCAACGGAAAACTTGTGCAAACTTCTACGACAAAGATCGTCCAAACTTTCAATAGATTCGTATGAAGGTTTAAATTGAGATTTAAAGCTTTTAGAATGAATACCGCCCTTTTTTGGGACCAATATAAAGTTGTAAAGGTGTAAATATTGTTTTTAAATAATTCTCAAATAGTTAGACCCATTATTGGAGCAACGGAAACTTCGTCCAAACTACTTTGACCAAAACTGCCCAACTTTGAATAGCTTCGTACGAAGTGAATATTGGCCTTTTTTGGGACCAATATGAAGTGATAAGGATATAAATATAGTAATAAACCTAATAGAAGAACGTTAGACCCATTTTTTATCCAACGGAAAACTTGTGCAAACATCTACGACAAAGATCGTCCAAACTTTCAATAGATTCGTATGAAGGTTTAAATTGAGATTTAAAGCTAATAGAATGAATACCGGCTTTTTTTTGGACCAATATAAAGTTATAAAGGTGTAAATATAGTTATTAAATAATTCTCAAATAGTTAGACCCATTATTAGAGCAACGGAAACTTTGTCCAAACTAATTTGACCAAAACTGCCTAACTTTGAATAGCTTCGTACGAAGTGAATATTGGCCTTTTTTGGGACCAATATGAAGTGATAAGGATATAAATATAGTAATAAACCTAATAGAAGAACGTTAGACCTATTTTTTATCCAACGGAAAACTTGTGCAAACTTCTACGACAAAGATCGTCCAAACTTTCAATAGATTCGTATGAAGGTTTAAATTGAGATTTAAAGCTTTTAGAATGAATACCGCCCTTTTTTTGGACCAATATAAAGTTGTAAAGGTGTAAATATTGTTTTTAAATAATTCTCAAATAGTTAGACCCATTATTGGAGCAACGGAAACTTCGTCCAAACTACTTTGACCAAAACTGCCCAACTTTGAATAGCTTCGTACGAAGTGAATATTGGCCTTTTTTGGGACCAATATGAAGTGATAAGGATATAAATATAGTAATAAACCTAATAGAAGAACGTTAGACCCATTTTTTATCCAACGGAAAACTTGTGCAAACATCTACGACAAAGATCGTCCAAACTTTCAATAGATTCGTATGAAGGTTTAAATTGAGATTTAAGCTAATAGAATGAATACCGGCTTTTTTTTGGACCAATATAAAGTTATAAAGGTGTAAATATAGTTATTAAATAATTATCAAATAGTTAGACCCATTATTAGAGCAACGGAAACTTCGTCCAAACTAATTTGACCAAAACTGCCTAACTTTGAATAGCTTCGTATGAAGTGAATATTGGCCTTTTTTGGGACCAATATGAAGTGATAAGGATATAAATATAGTAATAAACCTAATAGAAGAACGTTAAACCCATTTTTTATCCAACGGAAAACTTGTGCAAACTTCTACGACAAAGATCGTCCAAACTTTCAATAGATTCGTATGAAGGTTTAAATTGAGATTTAAAGCTTTTAGAATGAATACCGGCCTTTTTTGGACCAATATAAAGTTATAAAGGTGTAAATATAGTTTTTAAATAATTCTCAAATAGTTAGACCCATTATTGGAGCAACGGAAACTTCGTCCAAACTACTTTGACCAAAACTGCCCAACTTTGAATAGCTTCGTACGAAGTGAATATTGGCCTTTTTTGGGACCAATATGAAGTGATAAGGATATAAATATAGTAATAAACCTAATAGAAGAACGTTAGACCCATTTTTTATCCAACGGAAAACTTGTGCAAACTTCTACGACAAAGATCGTCCAAACTTTCAATAGATTCGTATGAAGGTTTAAATTGAGATTTAAAGCTTTTAGAATGAATACCGCCCTTTTTTTGGACCAATATAAAGTTGTAAAGGTGTAAATATTGTTTTTAAATAATTCTCAAATAGTTAGACCCATTATTGGAGCAACGGAAACTTCGTCCAAACTACTTTGACCAAAACTGCACAACTTTGAATAGCTTCGTACGAAGTGAATATTGGCCTTTTTTGGGACCAATATGAAGTGATAAGGATATAAATATAGTAATAAACCTAATAGAAGAACGTTAGACCCATTTTTTATCCAACGGAAAACTTGTGCAAACATCTACGACAAAGATCGTCCAAACTTTCAATAGATTCGTATGAAGGTTTAAATTGAGATTTAAAGCTAATAGAATGAATACCGGCTTTTTTTTGGACCAATATAAAGTTATAAAGGTGTAAATATAGTTATTAAATAATTCTCAAATAGTTAGACCCATTATTAGAGCAACGGAAACTTCGTCCAAACTAATTTGACCAAAACTGCCTAACTTTGAATAGCTTCGTACGAAGTGAATATTGGCCTTTTTTGGGACCAATATGAAGTGATAAGGATATAAATATAGTAATAAACCTAATAGAAGAACGTTAGACCTATTTTTTATCCAACGGAAAACTTGTGCAAACTTCTACGACAAAGATCGTCCAAACTTTCAATAGATTCGTATGAAGGTTTAAATTGAGATTTAAAGCTTTTAGAATGAATACCGCCCTTTTTTTGGACCAATATAAAGTTATAAAGGTGTAAATATAGTTATTAAATAATTCTCAAATAGTTAGACCCATTATTAGAGCAACGGAAACTTCGTCCAAACTAATTTGACCAAAACTGCCTAACTTTGAATAGCTTCGTACGAAGTGAATATTGGCCTTTTTTGGGACCAATATGAAGTGATAAGGATATAAATATAGTAATAAACCTAATAGAAGAACGTTAGACCTATTTTTTATCCAACGGAAAACTTGTGCAAACTTCTACGACAAAGATCGTCCAAACTTTCAATAGATTCGTATGAAGGTTTAAATTGAGATTTAAAGCTTTTAGAATGAATACCGCCCTTTTTTTGGACCAATATAAAGTTATAAAGGTGTAAATATAGTTATTAAATAATTCTCAAATAGTTAGACCCATTATTGGAGCAACGGAAACTTCGTCCAAACTACTTTGACCAAAACTGCCCAACTTTGAATTGCTTCGTACGAAGTGAATATTGGCCTTTTTTGGGACCAATATGAAGTGATAAGGATATAAATATAGTAATAAACCTAATAGAAGAACGTTAGACCCATTTTTTATCCAACGGAAAACTTGTGCAAACTTCTACGACAAAGATCGTCCAAACTTTCAATAGATTCGTATGAAGGTTTAAATTGAGATTTAAAGCTTTTAGAATGAATACCGCCCTTTTTTTGGACCAATATAAAGTTGTAAAGGTGTAAATATAGTTTTTAAATAATTCTCAAATAGTTAGACCCATTATTGGAGCAACGGAAACTTCGTCCAAACTACTTTGACCAAAACTGCCCAACTTTGAATAGCTTCGTACGAAGTGAATATTGGCCTTTTTTGGGACCAATATGAAGTGATAAGGATATAAATATAGTAATAAACCTAATAGAAGAACGTTAGACCTATTTTTTATCCAACGGAAAACTTGTGCAAACTTCTACGACAAAGATCGTCCAAACTTTCAATAGATTCGTATGAAGGTTTAAATTGAGATTTAAAGCTTTTAGAATGAATACCGCCCTTTTTTTGGACCAATATAAAGTTGTAAAGGTGTAAATATTGTTTTTAAATAATTCTCAAATAGTTAGACCCATTATTGGAGCAACGGAAACTTCGTCCAAACTACTTTGACCAAAACTGCACAACTTTGAATAGCTTCGTACGAAGTGAATATTGGCCTTTTTTGGGACCAATATGAAGTGATAAGGATATAAATATAGTAATAAACCTAATATAAGAACGTTAGACCCATTTTTTATCCAACGGAAAACTTGTGCAAACATCTACGACAAAGATCGTCCAAACTTTCAATAGATTCGTATGAAGGTTTAAATTGAGATTTAAAGCTAATAGAATGAATACCGGCTTTTTTTTGGACCAATATAAAGTTATAAAGGTGTAAATATAGTTTTTAAATAATTCTCAAATAGTTAGACCCATTATTAGAGCAACGGAAACTTCGTCCAAACTAATTTGACCAAAACTGCCTAACTTTGAATAGCTTCGTATGAAGTGAATATTGGTCTTTTTTGGGACCAATATGAAGTGATAAGGATATAAATATAGTAATAAACCTAATAGAAGAACGTTAAACCCATTTTTTATCCAACGGAAAACTTGTGCAAACTTCTACGACAAAGATCGTCCAAACTTTCAATAGATTCGTATGAAGGTTTAAATTGAGATTTAAAGCTTTTAGAATGAATACCGCCCTTTTTTGGGACCAATATAAAGTTGTAAAGGTGTAAATATTGTTTTTAAATAATTCTCAAATAGTTAGACCCATTATTGGAGCAACGGAAACTTCGTCCAAACTACTTTGACCAAAACTGCCCAACTTTGAATAGCTTCGTACGAAGTGAATATTGGCCTTTTTTGGGACCAATATGAAGTGATAAGGATATAAATATAGTAATAAACCTAATAGAAGAACGTTAGACCCATTTTTTATCCAACGGAAAACTTGTGCAAACTTCTACGACAAAGATCGTCCAAACTTTCAATAGATTCGTATGAAGGTTTAAATTGAGATTTAAAGCTTTTAGAATGAATACCGCCCTTTTTTTGGACCAATATAAAGTTGTAAAGGTGTAAATATAGTTTTTAAATAATTCTCAAATAGTTAGACCCATTATTGGAGCAACGGAAACTTCGTCCAAACTACTTTGACCAAAACTGCCCAACTTTGAATAGCTTCGTACGAAGTGAATATTGGCCTTTTTTGGGACCAATATGAAGTGATAAGGATATAAATATAGTAATAAACCTAATAGAAGAACGTTAGACCTATTTTTTATCCAACGGAAAACTTGTGCAAACTTCTACGACAAAGATCGTCCAAACTTTCAATAGATTCGTATGAAGGTTTAAATTGAGATTTAAAGCTTTTAGAATGAATACCGCCCTTTTTTTGGACCAATATAAAGTTGTAAAGGTGTAAATATTGTTTTTAAATAATTCTCAAATAGTTAGACCCATTATTGGAGCAACGGAAACTTCGTCCAAACTACTTTGACCAAAACTGCACAACTTTGAATAGCTTCGTACGAAGTGAATATTGGCCTTTTTTGGGACCAATATGAAGTGATAAGGATATAAATATAGTAATAAACCTAATATAAGAACGTTAGACCCATTTTTTATCCAACGGAAAACTTGTGCAAACATCTACGACAAAGATCGTCCAAACTTTCAATAGATTCGTATGAAGGTTTAAATTGAGATTTAAAGCTAATAGAATGAATACCGGCTTTTTTTTGGACCAATATAAAGTTATAAAGGTGTAAATATAGTTTTTAAATAATTCTCAAATAGTTAGACCCATTATTAGAGCAACGGAAACTTCGTCCAAACTAATTTGACCAAAACTGCCTAACTTTGAATAGCTTCGTATGAAGTGAATATTGGTCTTTTTTGGGACCAATATGAAGTGATAAGGATATAAATATAGTAATAAACCTAATAGAAGAACGTTAAACCCATTTTTTATCCAACGGAAAACTTGTGCAAACTTCTACGACAAAGATCGTCCAAACTTTCAATAGATTCGTATGAAGGTTTAAATTGAGATTTAAAGCTTTTAGAATGAATACCGCCCTTTTTTGGGACCAATATAAAGTTGTAAAGGTGTAAATATTGTTTTTAAATAATTCTCAAATAGTTAGACCCATTATTGGAGCAACGGAAACTTCGTCCAAACTACTTTGACCAAAACTGCCCAACTTTGAATAGCTTCGTACGAAGTGAATATTGGCCTTTTTTGGGACCAATATGAAGTGATAAGGATATAAATATAGTAATAAACCTAATAGAAGAACGTTAGACCCATTTTTTATCCAACGGAAAACTTGTGCAAACATCTACGACAAAGATCGTCCAAACTTTCAATAGATTCGTATGAAGGTTTAAATTGAGATTTAAAGCTAATAGAATGAATACCGGCTTTTTTTTGGACCAATATAAAGTTATAAAGGTGTAAATATAGTTATTAAATAATTCTCAAATAGTTAGACCCATTATTAGAGCAACGGAAACTTTGTCCAAACTAATTTGACCAAAACTGCCTAACTTTGAATAGCTTCGTACGAAGTGAATATTGGCCTTTTTTGGGACCAATATGAAGTGATAAGGATATAAATATAGTAATAAACCTAATAGAAGAACGTTAGACCTATTTTTTATCCAACGGAAAACTTGTGCAAACTTCTACGACAAAGATCGTCCAAACTTTCAATAGATTCGTATGAAGGTTTAAATTGAGATTTAAAGCTTTTAGAATGAATACCGCCCTTTTTTTGGACCAATATAAAGTTGTAAAGGTGTAAATATTGTTTTTAAATAATTCTCAAATAGTTAGACCCATTATTGGAGCAACGGAAACTTCGTCCAAACTACTTTGACCAAAACTGCCCAACTTTGAATAGCTTCGTACGAAGTGAATATTGGCCTTTTTTGGGACCAATATGAAGTGATAAGGATATAAATATAGTAATAAACCTAATAGAAGAACGTTAGACCCATTTTTTATCCAACGGAAAACTTGTGCAAACATCTACGACAAAGATCGTCCAAACTTTCAATAGATTCGTATGAAGGTTTAAATTGAGATTTAAGCTAATAGAATGAATACCGGCTTTTTTTTGGACCAATATAAAGTTATAAAGGTGTAAATATAGTTATTAAATAATTATCAAATAGTTAGACCCATTATTAGAGCAACGGAAACTTCGTCCAAACTAATTTGACCAAAACTGCCTAACTTTGAATAGCTTCGTATGAAGTGAATATTGGCCTTTTTTGGGACCAATATGAAGTGATAAGGATATAAATATAGTAATAAACCTAATAGAAGAACGTTAAACCCATTTTTTATCCAACGGAAAACTTGTGCAAACTTCTACGACAAAGATCGTCCAAACTTTCAATAGATTCGTATGAAGGTTTAAATTGAGATTTAAAGCTTTTAGAATGAATACCGCCCTTTTTTGGGACCAATATAAAGTTGTAAAGGTGTAAATATTGTTTTTAAATAATTCTCAAATAGTTAGACCCATTATTGGAGCAACGGAAACTTCGTCCAAACTACTTTGACCAAAACTGCCCAACTTTGAATAGCTTCGTACGAAGTGAATATTGGCCTTTTTTGGGACCAATATGAAGTGATAAGGATATAAATATAGTAATAAACCTAATAGAAGAACGTTAGACCCATTTTTTATCCAACGGAAAACTTGTGCAAACATCTACGACAAAGATCGTCCAAACTTTCAATAGATTCGTATGAAGGTTTAAATTGAGATTTAAAGCTAATAGAATGAATACCGGCTTTTTTTTGGACCAATATAAAGTTATAAAGGTGTAAATATAGTTATTAAATAATTCTCAAATAGTTAGACCCATTATTAGAGCAACGGAAACTTTGTCCAAACTAATTTGACCAAAACTGCCTAACTTTGAATAGCTTCGTACGAAGTGAATATTGGCCTTTTTTGGGACCAATATGAAGTGATAAGGATATAAATATAGTAATAAACCTAATAGAAGAACGTTAGACCTATTTTTTATCCAACGGAAAACTTGTGCAAACTTCTACGACAAAGATCGTCCAAACTTTCAATAGATTCGTATGAAGGTTTAAATTGAGATTTAAAGCTTTTAGAATGAATACCGCCCTTTTTTTGGACCAATATAAAGTTGTAAAGGTGTAAATATTGTTTTTAAATAATTCTCAAATAGTTAGACCCATTATTGGAGCAACGGAAACTTCGTCCAAACTACTTTGACCAAAACTGCCCAACTTTGAATAGCTTCGTACGAAGTGAATATTGGCCTTTTTTGGGACCAATATGAAGTGATAAGGATATAAATATAGTAATAAACCTAATAGAAGAACGTTAGACCCATTTTTTATCCAACGGAAAACTTGTGCAAACATCTACGACAAAGATCGTCCAAACTTTCAATAGATTCGTATGAAGGTTTAAATTGAGATTTAAGCTAATAGAATGAATACCGGCTTTTTTTTGGACCAATATAAAGTTATAAAGGTGTAAATATAGTTATTAAATAATTATCAAATAGTTAGACCCATTATTAGAGCAACGGAAACTTCGTCCAAACTAATTTGACCAAAACTGCCTAACTTTGAATAGCTTCGTATGAAGTGAATATTGGCCTTTTTTGGGACCAATATGAAGTGATAAGGATATAAATATAGTAATAAACCTAATAGAAGAACGTTAAACCCATTTTTTATCCAACGGAAAACTTGTGCAAACTTCTACGACAAAGATCGTCCAAACTTTCAATAGATTCGTATGAAGGTTTAAATTGAGATTTAAAGCTTTTAGAATGAATACCGGCCTTTTTTTGGACCAATATAAAGTTATAAAGGTGTAAATATAGTTTTTAAATAATTCTCAAATAGTTAGACCCATTATTGGAGCAACGGAAACTTCGTCCAAACTACTTTGACCAAAACTGCCCAACTTTGAATAGCTTCGTACGAAGTGAATATTGGCCTTTTTTGGGACCAATATGAAGTGATAAGGATATAAATATAGTAATAAACCTAATAGAAGAACGTTAGACCCATTTTTTATCCAACGGAAAACTTGTGCAAACTTCTACGACAAAGATCGTCCAAACTTTCAATAGATTCGTATGAAGGTTTAAATTGAGATTTAAAGCTTTTAGAATGAATACCGCCCTTTTTTTGGACCAATATAAAGTTGTAAAGGTGTAAATATTGTTTTTAAATAATTCTCAAATAGTTAGACCCATTATTGGAGCAACGGAAACTTCGTCCAAACTACTTTGACCAAAACTGCACAACTTTGAATAGCTTCGTACGAAGTGAATATTGGCCTTTTTTGGGACCAATATGAAGTGATAAGGATATAAATATAGTAATAAACCTAATATAAGAACGTTAGACCCATTTTTTATCCAACGGAAAACTTGTGCAAACATCTACGACAAAGATCGTCCAAACTTTCAATAGATTCGTATGAAGGTTTAAATTGAGATTTAAAGCTAATAGAATGAATACCGGCTTTTTTTTGGACCAATATAAAGTTATAAAGGTGTAAATATAGTTTTTAAATAATTCTCAAATAGTTAGACCCATTATTAGAGCAACGGAAACTTCGTCCAAACTAATTTGACCAAAACTGCCTAACTTTGAATAGCTTCGTATGAAGTGAATATTGGTCTTTTTTGGGACCAATATGAAGTGATAAGGATATAAATATAGTAATAAACCTAATAGAAGAACGTTAAACCCATTTTTTATCCAACGGAAAACTTGTGCAAACTTCTACGACAAAGATCGTCCAAACTTTCAATAGATTCGTATGAAGGTTTAAATTGATATTTAAAGATTTTAGAATGAATACCGGCCTTTTTTTGGACCAATATAAAGTTATAAAGGTGTAAATATAGTTTTTAAATAATTCTCAAATAGTTAGACCCATTATTGGAGCAACGGAAACTTCGTCCAAACTACTTTGACCAAAACTGCCCAACTTTGAATAGCTTCGTACGAAGTGAATATTGGCCTTTTTTGGGACCAATATGAAGTGATAAGGATATAAATATAGTAATAAACCTAATAGAAGAACGTTAGACCTATTTTTTATCCAACGGAAAACTTGTGCAAACTTCTACGACAAAGATCGTCCAAACTTTCAATAGATTCGTATGAAGGTTTAAATTGAGATTTAAAGCTTTTAGAATGAATACCGCCCTTTTTTTGGACCAATATAAAGTTGTAAAGGTGTAAATATAGTTATTAAATAATTCTCAAATAGTTAGACCCATTATTAGAGCAACGGAAACTTCGTCCAAACTAATTTGACCAAAACTGCCTAACTTTGAATAGCTTCGTACGAAGTGAATATTGGCCTTTTTTGGGACCAATATGAAGTGATAAGGATATAAATATAGTAATAAACCTAATAGAAGAACGTTAGACCCATTTTTTATCCAACGGAAAACTTGTGCAAACTTCTACGACAAAGATCGTCCAAACTTTCAATAGATTCGTATGAAGGTTTAAATTGAGATTTAAAGCTTTTAGAATGAATACCGGACTTTTTTTGGACCAATATAAAGTTATAAAGGTGTAAATATAGTTTTTTAAATAATTCTCAAATAGTTAGACCCATTATTGGAGCAACGGAAACTTCGTCCAAACTACTTTGACCAAAACTGCCCAACTTTGAATAGCTTCGTACGAAGTGAATATTGGCCTTTTTTGGGACCAATATGAAGTGATAAGGATATAAATATAGTAATAAACCTAATAGAAGAACGTTAGACCCATTTTTTATCCAACGGAAAACTTGTGCAAACATCTACGACAAAGATCGTCCAAACTTTCAATAGATTCGTATGAAGGTTTAAATTGAGATTTAAAGCTAATAGAATGAATACCGGCTTTTTTTTGGACCAATATAAAGTTATAAAGGTGTAAATATAGTTTTTAAATAATTCTCAAATAGTTAGACCCATTATTAGAGCAACGGAAACTTCGTCCAAACTAATTTGACCAAAACTGCCTAACTTTGAATAGCTTCGTATGAAGTGAATATTGGTCTTTTTTGGGACCAATATGAAGTGATAAGGATATAAATATAGTAATAAACCTAATAGAAGAACGTTAAACCCATTTTTTATCCAACGGAAAACTTGTGCAAACTTCTACGACAAAGATCGTCCAAACTTTCAATAGATTCGTATGAAGGTTTAAATTGATATTTAAAGATTTTAGAATGAATACCGGCCTTTTTTTGGACCAATATAAAGTTATAAAGGTGTAAATATAGTTTTTAAATAATTCTCAAATAGTTAGACCCATTATTGGAGCAACGGAAACTTCGTCCAAACTACTTTGACCAAAACTGCCCAACTTTGAATAGCTTCGTACGAAGTGAATATTGGCCTTTTTTGGGACCAATATGAAGTGATAAGGATATAAATATAGTAATAAACCTAATAGAAGAACGTTAGACCTATTTTTTATCCAACGGAAAACTTGTGCAAACTTCTACGACAAAGATCGTCCAAACTTTCAATAGATTCGTATGAAGGTTTAAATTGAGATTTAAAGCTTTTAGAATGAATACCGCCCTTTTTTTGGACCAATATAAAGTTGTAAAGGTGTAAATATAGTTATTAAATAATTCTCAAATAGTTAGACCCATTATTAGAGCAACGGAAACTTCGTCCAAACTAATTTGACCAAAACTGCCTAACTTTGAATAGCTTCGTACGAAGTGAATATTGGCCTTTTTTGGGACCAATATGAAGTGATAAGGATATAAATATAGTAATAAACCTAATAGAAGAACGTTAGACCCATTTTTTATCCAACGGAAAACTTGTGCAAACTTCTACGACAAAGATCGTCCAAACTTTCAATAGATTCGTATGAAGGTTTAAATTGAGATTTAAAGCTTTTAGAATGAATACCGGACTTTTTTTGGACCAATATAAAGTTATAAAGGTGTAAATATAGTTTTTTAAATAATTCTCAAATAGTTAGACCCATTATTGGAGCAACGGAAACTTCGTCCAAACTACTTTGACCAAAACTGCCCAACTTTGAATAGCTTCGTACGAAGTGAATATTGGCCTTTTTTGGGACCAATATGAAGTGATAAGGATATAAATATAGTAATAAACCTAATAGAAGAACGTTAGACCCATTTTTTATCCAACGGAAAACTTGTGCAAACATCTACGACAAAGATCGTCCAAACTTTCAATAGATTCGTATGAAGGTTTAAATTGAGATTTAAAGCTAATAGAATGAATACCGGCTTTTTTTTGGACCAATATAAAGTTATAAAGGTGTAAATATAGTTATTAAATAATTCTCAAATAGTTAGACCCATTATTAGAGCAACGGAAACTTCGTCCAAACTAATTTGACCAAAACTGCCTAACTTTGAATAGCTTCGTATGAAGTGAATATTGGCCTTTTTTGGGACCAATATGAAGTGATAAGGATATAAATATAGTAATAAACCTAATAGAAGAACGTTAAACCCATTTTTTATCCAACGGAAAACTTGTGCAAACTTCTACGACAAAGATCGTCCAAACTTTCAATAGATTCGTATGAAGGTTTAAATTGAGATTTAAAGCTAATAGAATGAATACCGGCTTTTTTTTGGACCAATATAAAGTTATAAAATTGTAAATATAGTTATTAAATAATTATCAAATAGTTAGACCCATTATTAGAGCAACGGAAACTTCGTCCAAACTAATTTGACCAAAACTGCCTAACTTTGAATAGCTTCGTATGAAGTGAATATTGGCCTTTTTTGGGACCAATATGAAGTGATAAGGATATAAATATAGTAATAAACCTAATAGAAGAACGTTAAACCCATTTTTTATCCAACGGAAAACTTGTGCAAACTTCTACGACAAAGATCGTCCAAACTTTCAATAGATTCGTATGAAGGTTTAAATTGAGATTTAAAGCTTTTAGAATGAATACCGGCCTTTTTTTGGACCAATATAAAGTTATAAAGGTGTAAATATAGTTTTTAAATAATTCTCAAATAGTTAGACCCATTATTGGAGCAACGGAAACTTCGTCCAAACTACTTTGACCAAAACTGCCCAACTTTGAATAGCTTCGTACGAAGTGAATATTGGCCTTTTTTGGGACCAATATGAAGTGATAAGGATATAAATATAGTAATAAACCTAATAGAAGAACGTTAGACCCATTTTTTATCCAACGGAAAACTTGTGCAAACTTCTACGACAAAGATCGTCCAAACTTTCAATAGATTCGTATGAAGGTTTAAATTGAGATTTAAAGCTTTTAGAATGAATACCGCCCTTTTTTTGGACCAATATAAAGTTGTAAAGGTGTAAATATTGTTTTTAAATAATTCTCAAATAGTTAGACCCATTATTGGAGCAACGGAAACTTCGTCCAAACTACTTTGACCAAAACTGCCCAACTTTGAATAGCTTCGTACGAAGTGAATATTGGCCTTTTTTGGGACCAATATGAAGTGATAAGGATATAAATATAGTAATAAACCTAATAGAAGAACGTTAGACCCATTTTTTATCCAACGGAAAACTTGTGCAAACATCTACGACAAAGATCGTCCAAACTTTCAATAGATTCGTATGAAGGTTTAAATTGAGATTTAAAGCTAATAGAATGAATACCGGCTTTTTTTTGGACCAATATAAAGTTATAAAGGTGTAAATATAGTTATTAAATAATTCTCAAATAGTTAGACCCATTATTAGAGCAACGGAAACTTCGTCCAAACTAATTTGACCAAAACTGCCTAACTTTGAATAGCTTCGTATGAAGTGAATATTGGTCTTTTTTGGGACCAATATGAAGTGATAAGGATATAAATATAGTAATAAACCTAATAGAAGAACGTTAAACCCATTTTTTATCCAACGTAAAACTTGTGCAAACTTCTACGACAAAGATCGTCCAAACTTTCAATAGATTCGTATGAAGGTTTAAATTGATATTTAAAGCTTTTAGAATGAATACCGGCCTTTTTTTGGACCAATATAAAGTTATAAAGGTGTAAATATAGTTTTTAAATAATTCTCAAATAGTTAGACCCATTATTAGAGCAACGGAAACTTCGTCCAAACTAATTTGACCAAAACTGCCTAACTTTGAATAGCTTCGTACGAAGTGAATATTGGCCTTTTTTGGGACCAATATGAAGTGATAAGGATATAAATATAGTAATAAACCTAATAGAAGAACGTTAGACCCATTTTTTATCCAACGGAAAACTTGTGCAAACTTCTACGACAAAGATCGTCCAAACTTTCAATAGATTCGTATGAAGGTTTAAATTGAGATTTAAAGCTTTTAGAATGAATACCGGACTTTTTTTGGACCAATATAAAGTTATAAAGGTGTAAATATAGTTTTTTAAATAATTCTCAAATAGTTAGACCCATTATTGGAGCAACGGAAACTTCGTCCAAACTACTTTGACCAAAACTGCCCAACTTTGAATAGCTTCGTACGAAGTGAATATTGGCCTTTTTTGGGACCAATATGAAGTGATAAGGATATAAATATAGTAATAAACCTAATAGAAGAACGTTAGACCCATTTTTTATCCAACGGAAAACTTGTGCAAACATCTACGACAAAGATCGTCCAAACTTTCAATAGATTCGTATGAAGGTTTAAATTGAGATTTAAAGCTAATAGAATGAATACCGGCTTTTTTTTGGACCAATATAAAGTTATAAAGGTGTAAATATAGTTATTAAATAATTCTCAAATAGTTAGACCCATTATTAGAGCAACGGAAACTTCGTCCAAACTAATTTGACCAAAACTGCCTAACTTTGAATAGCTTCGTATGAAGTGAATATTGGTCTTTTTTGGGACCAATATGAAGTGATAAGGATATAAATATAGTAATAAACCTAATAGAAGAACGTTAAACCCATTTTTTATCCAACGGAAAACTTGTGCAAACTTCTACGACAAAGATCGTCCAAACTTTCAATAGATTCGTATGAAGGTTTAAATTGAGATTTAAAGCTTTTAGAATGAATACCGGCTTTTTTTTGGACCAATATAAAGTTATAAAGGTGTAAATATAGTTTTTAAATAATTCTCAAATAGTTAGACCCATTATTAGAGCAACGGAAACTTCGTCCAAACTAATTTGACCAAAACTGCCTAACTTTGAATAGCTTCGTACGAAGTGAATATTGGCCTTTTTTGGGACCAATATGAAGTGATAAGGATATAAATATAGTAATAAACCTAATAGAAGAACGTTAGACCCATTTTTTATCCAACGGAAAACTCGTGCAAACTTCTACGACAAAGATCGTCCAAACTTTCAATAGATTCGTATGAAGGTTTAAATTGAGATTTAAAGCTTTTAGAATGAATACCGGACTTTTTTTGGACCAATATAAAGTTATAAAGGTGTAAATATAGTTTTTTAAATAATTCTCAAATAGTTAGACCCATTATTGGAGCAACGGAAACTTCGTCCAAACTACTTTGACCAAAACTGCCCAACTTTGAATAGCTTCGTACGAAGTGAATATTGGCCTTTTTTGGGACCAATATGAAGTGATAAGGATATAAATATAGTAATAAACCTAATAGAAGAACGTTAGACCCATTTTTTATCCAACGGAAAACTTGTGCAAACATCTACGACAAAGATCGTCCAAACTTTCAATAGATTCGTATGAAGGTTTAAATTGAGATTTAAAGCTAATAGAATGAATACCGGCTTTTTTTTGGACCAATATAAAGTTATAAAGGTGTAAATATAGTTATTAAATAATTCTCAAATAGTTAGACCCATTATTAGAGCAACGGAAACTTCGTCCAAACTAATTTGACCAAAACTGCCTAACTTTGAATAGCTTCGTATGAAGTGAATATTGGCCTTTTTTGGGACCAATATGAAGTGATAAGGATATAAATATAGTAATAAACCTAATAGAAGAACGTTAAACCCATTTTTTATCCAACGGAAAACTTGTGCAAACTTCTACGACAAAGATCGTCCAAACTTTCAATAGATTCGTATGAAGGTTTAAATTGAGATTTAAAGCTAATAGAATGAATACCGGCTTTTTTTTGGACCAATATAAAGTTATAAAGGTGTAAATATAGTTATTAAATAATTATCAAATAGTTAGACCCATTATTAGAGCAACGGAAACTTCGTCCAAACTAATTTGACCAAAACTGCCTAACTTTGAATAGCTTCGTATGAAGTGAATATTGGCCTTTTTTGGGACCAATATGAAGTGATAAGGATATAAATATAGTAATAAACCTAATAGAAGAACGTTAAACCCATTTTTTATCCAACGGAAAACTTGTGCAAACTTCTACGACAAAGATCGTCCAAACTTTCAATAGATTCGTATGAAGGTTTAAATTGATATTTAAAGCTTTTAGAATGAATACCGGCCTTTTTTTGGACCAATATAAAGTTATAAAGGTGTAAATATAGTTTTTAAATAATTCTCAAATAGTTAGACCCATTATTGGAGCAACGGAAACTTCGTCCAAACTACTTTGACCAAAACTGCCCAACTTTGAATAGCTTCGTACGAAGTGAATATTGGCCTTTTTTGGGACCAATATGAAGTGATAAGGATATAAATATAGTAATAAACCTAATAGAAGAACGTTAGACCCATTTTTTATCCAACGGAAAACTTGTGCAAACATCTACGACAAAGATCGTCCAAACTTTCAATAGATTCGTATGAAGGTTTAAATTGAGATTTAAAGCTAATAGAATGAATACCGGCTTTTTTTTGGACCAATATAAAGTTATAAAGGTGTAAATATAGTTATTAAATAATTCTCAAATAGTTAGACCCATTATTAGAGCAACGGAAACTTCGTCCAAACTAATTTGACCAAAACTGCCTAACTTTGAATAGCTTCGTATGAAGTGAATATTGGTCTTTTTTGGGACCAATATGAAGTGATAAGGATATAAATATAGTAATAAACCTAATAGAAGAACGTTAAACCCATTTTTTATCCAACGGAAAACTTGTGCAAACTTCTACGACAAAGATCGTCCAAACTTTCAATAGATTCGTATGAAGGTTTAAATTGATATTTAAAGCTTTTAGAATGAATACCGGCCTTTTTTTGGACCAATATAAAGTTATAAAGGTGTAAATATAGTTTTTAAATAATTCTCAAATAGTTAGACCCATTATTAGAGCAACGGAAACTTCGTCCAAACTAATTTGACCAAAACTGCCTAACTTTGAATAGCTTCGTACGAAGTGAATATTGGCCTTTTTTGGGACCAATATGAAGTGATAAGGATATAAATATAGTAATAAACCTAATAGAAGAACGTTAGACCCATTTTTTATCCAACGGAAAACTCGTGCAAACTTCTACGACAAAGATCGTCCAAACTTTCAATAGATTCGTATGAAGGTTTAAATTGAGATTTAAAGCTTTTAGAATGAATACCGGACTTTTTTTGGACCAATATAAAGTTATAAAGGTGTAAATATAGTTTTTTAAATAATTCTCAAATAGTTAGACCCATTATTGGAGCAACGGAAACTTCGTCCAAACTACTTTGACCAAAACTGCCCAACTTTGAATAGCTTCGTACGAAGTGAATATTGGCCTTTTTTGGGACCAATATGAAGTGATAAGGATATAAATATAGTAATAAACCTAATAGAAGAACGTTAGACCCATTTTTTATCCAACGGAAAACTTGTGCAAACATCTACGACAAAGATCGTCCAAACTTTCAATAGATTCGTATGAAGGTTTAAATTGAGATTTAAAGCTAATAGAATGAATACCGGCTTTTTTTTGGACCAATATAAAGTTATAAAGGTGTAAATATAGTTATTAAATAATTCTCAAATAGTTAGACCCATTATTAGAGCAACGGAAACTTCGTCCAAACTAATTTGACCAAAACTGCCTAACTTTGAATAGCTTCGTATGAAGTGAATATTGGCCTTTTTTGGGACCAATATGAAGTGATAAGGATATAAATATAGTAATAAACCTAATAGAAGAACGTTAAACCCATTTTTTATCCAACGGAAAACTTGTGCAAACTTCTACGACAAAGATCGTCCAAACTTTCAATAGATTCGTATGAAGGTTTAAATTGAGATTTAAAGCTAATAGAATGAATACCGGCTTTTTTTTGGACCAATATAAAGTTATAAAGGTGTAAATATAGTTATTAAATAATTATCAAATAGTTAGACCCATTATTAGAGCAACGGAAACTTCGTCCAAACTAATTTGACCAAAACTGCCTAACTTTGAATAGCTTCGTATGAAGTGAATATTGGCCTTTTTTGGGACCAATATGAAGTGATAAGGATATAAATATAGTAATAAACCTAATAGAAGAACGTTAAACCCATTTTTTATCCAACGGAAAACTTGTGCAAACTTCTACGACAAAGATCGTCCAAACTTTCAATAGATTCGTATGAAGGTTTAAATTGATATTTAAAGCTTTTAGAATGAATACCGGCCTTTTTTTGGACCAATATAAAGTTATAAAGGTGTAAATATAGTTTTTAAATAATTCTCAAATAGTTAGACCCATTATTGGAGCAACGGAAACTTCGTCCAAACTACTTTGACCAAAACTGCCCAACTTTGAATAGCTTCGTACGAAGTGAATATTGGCCTTTTTTGGGACCAATATGAAGTGATAAGGATATAAATATAGTAATAAACCTAATAGAAGAACGTTAGACCAATTTTTTATCCAACGGAAAACTTGTGCAAACTTCTACGACAAAGATCGTCCAAACTTTCAATAGATTCGTATGAAGGTTTAAATTGAGATTTAAAGCTTTTAGAATGAATACCGCCCTTTTTTTGGACCAATATAAAGTTGTAAAGGTGTAAATATAGTTATTAAATAATTCTCAAATAGTTAGACCCATTATTAGAGCAACGGAAACTTCGTCCAAACTAATTTGACCAAAACTGCCTAACTTTGAATAGCTTCGTACGAAGTGAATATTGGCCTTTTTTGGGACCAATATGAAGTGATAAGGATATAAATATAGTAATAAACCTAATAGAAGAACGTTAGACCCATTTTTTATCCAACGGAAAACTTGTGCAAACTTCTACGACAAAGATCGTCCAAACTTTCAATAGATTCGTATGAAGGTTTAAATTGAGATTTAAAGCTTTTAGAATGAATACCGCCCTTTTTTTGGACAAAATATAAAGTTGTAAAGGTGTAAATATAGTTATTAAATAATTCTCAAATAGTTAGACCCATTATTAGAGCAACGGAAACTTCGTCCAAACTAATTTGACCAAAACTGCCTAACTTTGAATAGCTTCGTATGAAGTGAATATTGGTCTTTTTTGGGACCAATATGAAGTGATAAGGATATAAATATAGTAATAAACCTAATAGAAGAACGTTAGACCCATTTTTTATCCAACGGAAAACTTGTGCAAACTTCTACGACAAAGATCGTCCAAACTTTCAATAGATTCGTATGAAGGTTTAAATTGAGATTTAAAGCTAATAGAATGAATACCGGCTTTTTTTTGGACCAATATAAAGTTATAAAGGTGTAAATATAGTTATTAAATAATTCTCAAATAGTTAGACCCATTATTAGAGCAACGGAAACTTCGTCCAAACTAATTTGACCAAAACTGCCTAACTTTGAATAGCTTCGTACGAAGTGAATATTGGCCTTTTTTGGGACCAATATGAAGTGATAAGGATATAAATATAGTAATAAACCTAATAGAAGAACGTTAGACCCATTTTTTATCCAACGGAAAACTTGTGCAAACTTCTACGACAAAGATCGTCCAAACTTTCAATAGATTCGTATGAAGGTTTAAATTGAGATTTAAAGCTAATAGAATGAATACCGGCTTTTTTTTGGACCAATATAAAGTTATAAAGGTGTAAATATAGTTATTAAATAATTCTCAAATAGTTAGACCCATTATTAGAGCAACGGAAACTTCGTCCAAACTAATTTGACCAAAACTGCCTAACTTTGAATAGCTTCGTACGAAGTGAATATTGGCCTTTTTTGGGACCAATATGAAGTGATAAGGATATAAATATAGTAATAAACCTAATAGAAGAACGTTAGACCCATTTTTTATCCAACGGAAAACTTGTGCAAACTTCTACGACAAAGATCGTCCAAACTTTCAATAGATTCGTATGAAGGTTTAAATTGAGATTTAAAGCTTTTAGAATGAATACCGGCCTTTTTTTGGACCAATATAAAGTTATAAAGGTGTAAATAGAGTTTTTAAATAATTCTCAAATAGTTAGACCCATTATTGGAGCAACGGAAACTTCGTCCAAACTACTTTGACCAAAACTGCCCAACTTTGAATAGCTTCGTACGAAGTGAATATTGGCCTTTTTTGGGACCAATATGAAGTGATAAGGATATAAATATAGTAATAAACCTAATAGAAGAACGTTAGACCCATTTTTTATCCAACGGAAAACTTGTGCAAACTTCTACGACAAAGATCGTCCAAACTTTCAATAGATTCGTATGAAGGTTTAAATTGAGATTTGAAGCTTTTAGAATGAATACCGCCCTTTTTTTGGACCAATATAAAGTTGTAAAGGTGTAAATATAGTTTTTAAATAATTCTCAAATAGTTAGACCCATTATTGGAGCAACGGAAACTTCGTCCAAACTACTTTGACCAAAACTGCCCAACTTTGAATAGCTTCGTAGGAAGTGAATATTGGCCTTTTTTGGGACCAATATGAAGTGATAAGGATATAAATATAGTAATAAACCTAATAGAAGAACGTTAGACCCATTTTTTATCCAACGGAAAACTTGTGCAAACTTCTACGACAAAGATCGTCCAATCTTTCAATAGATTCGTATGAAGGTTTAAATTGAGATTTAAAGCTTTTAGAATGAATACCGCCCTTTTTTTGGACCAATATAAAGTTGTAAAGGTGTAAATATAGTTTTTAAATAATTATCAAATAGTTAGACCCATTGTTGGAGCAACGGAAACTTCGTCCAAACTACTTTGACCAAAACTGCCCAACTTTGAATAGCTTCGTACGAAGTGAATATTGGCCTTTTTTGGGACCAATATGAAGTGATAAGGATATAAATATAGTAATAAACCTAATAGAAGAACATTAGACCCATTTTTTATCCAACGGAAAACTTGTGCAAACTTCTACGACAAAGATCGTCCAAACTTTCAATAGATTCGTATGAAGGTTTAAATTGAGATTTAAAGTTAATAGAATGAATACCGGCTTTTTTTTGGACCAATATAAAGTTATAAAGGTGTAAATATAGTTATTAAATACTCCCTCCGTTCCTTTTTATAAGGAACAATTTGGAAAAACACACAAACCAAGGAATCTTAATTTCTTATTAAAAATTTAAAAATTCTATTATTTATTCCAAAACTAACCTTGGTGTAATTAATGCATAGGGAATATGTTATTGTAATTAATGCATAACATTGGAATAGATAAAGGGTAGAAATGGAATTGTTTAATCAATAAAGCATAAATTTAATGGTTGTTTCTTATAAAAAGGAACAAATTTTTTCTCCAAATTGTTCCTTATAAAAAGGAACAGAGGGAGTAATTCTCAAATAGTTAGACCCATTATTAGAGAAACGGAAACTTCGTCCTAATTAATTTGACCAAAACTGCCTAACTTTGAATAGCTTCGTACGAAGTGAATATTGGCCTTTTTTGGGACCAATATGAAGTGATAAGGATATAAATATAGTAATAAACCTAATAGAAGAACGTTAGACCTATTTTTTATCCAACGGAAAACTTGTGCAAACTTCTACGACAAAGATCGTCCAAACTTTCAATAGATTCGTATGAAGGTTTAAATTGAGATTTAAAGCTTTTAGAATGAATACCGCCCTTTTTTTGGACCAATATAAAGTTGTAAAGGTGTAAATATAGTTATTAAATAATTCTCAAATAGTTAGACCCATTATTAGAGCAACGGAAACTTCGTCCAAACTAATTTGACCAAAACTGCCTAACTTTGAATAGCTTCGTACGAAGTGAATATTGGCCTTTTTTGGGACCAATATGAAGTGATAAGGATATAAATATAGTAATAAACCTAATAGAAGAACGTTAGACCCATTTTTTATCCAACGGAAAACTTGTGCAAACTTCTACGACAAAGATCGTCCAAACTTTCAATAGATTCGTATGAAGGTTTAAATTGAGATTTAAAGCTTTTAGAATGAATACCGCCCTTTTTTTGGACAAAATATAAAGTTGTAAAGGTGTAAATATAGTTATTAAATAATTCTCAAATAGTTAGACCCATTATTAGAGCAACGGAAACTTCGTCCAAACTAATTTGACCAAAACTGCCTAACTTTGAATAGCTTCGTATGAAGTGAATATTGGTCTTTTTTGGGACCAATATGAAGTGATAAGGATATAAATATAGTAATAAACCTAATAGAAGAACGTTAGACCCATTTTTTATCCAACGGAAAACTTGTGCAAACTTCTACGACAAAGATCGTCCAAACTTTCAATAGATTCGTATGAAGGTTTAAATTGAGATTTAAAGCTAATAGAATGAATACCGGCTTTTTTTTGGACCAATATAAAGTTATAAAGGTGTAAATATAGTTATTAAATAATTCTCAAATAGTTAGACCCATTATTAGAGCAACGGAAACTTTGTCCAAACTAATTTGACCAAAACTGCCTAACTTTGAATAGCTTCGTACGAAGTGAATATTGGCCTTTTTTGGGACCAATATGAAGTGATAAGGATATAAATATAGTAATAAACCTAATAGAAGAACGTTAGACCCATTTTTTATCCAACGGAAAACTTGTGCAAACTTCTACGACAAAGATCGTCCAAACTTTCAATAGATTCGTATGAAGGTTTAAATTGAGATTTAAAGCTTTTAGAATGAATACCACCCTTTTTTTGGACCAATATAAAGTTGTAAAGGTGTAAATATAGTTTTTAAATAATTCTCAAATAGTTAGACCCATTATTGGAGCAACGGAAACTTCGTCCAAACTACTTTGACCAAAACTGCCCAACTTTGAATAGCTTCGTACGAAGTGAATATTGGCCTTTTTTGGGACCAATATGAAGTGATAAGGATATAAATATAGTAATAAACCTAATAGAAGAACGTTAGACCCATTTTTTATCCAACGGAAAACTTGTGCAAACTTCTACGACAAAGATCGTCCAAACTTTCAATAGATTCGTATGAAGGTTTAAATTGAGATTTAAAGCTAATAGAATGAATACCGGCTTTTTTTTGGACCAATATAAAGTTATAAAGGTGTAAATATAGTTATTAAATAATTCTCAAAGAGTTAGACCCATTATTAGAGCAACGGAAACTTCGTCCAAACTAATTTGACCAAAACTGCCTAACTTTGAATAGCTTCGTACGAAGTGAATATTGGCCTTTTTTGGGACCAATATGAAGTGATAAGGATATAAATATAGTAATAAACCTAATAGAAGAACGTTAGACCCATTTTTTATCCAACGGAAAACTTGTGCAAACTTCTACGACAAAGATCGTCCAAACTTTCAATAGATTCGTATGAAGGTTTAAATTGAGATTTAAAGCTAATAGAATGAATACCGGCTTTTTTTTGGACCAATATAAAGTTATAAAGGTGTAAATATAGTTATTAAATAATTCTCAAATAGTTAGACCCATTATTAGAGCAACGGAAACTTCGGCCAAACTAATTTGACCAAAACTGCCTAACTTTGAATAGCTTCGTACGAAGTGAATATTGGCCTTTTTTGGGACCAATATGAAGTGATAAGGATATAAATATAGTAATAAACCTAATAGAAGAACGTTAGACCCATTTTTTATCCAACGGAAAACTTGTGCAACCTTCTACGACAAAGATCGTCCAAACTTTCAATAGATTCGTATGAAGGTTTAAATTGAGATTTAAAGCTTTTAGAATGAATACCGGCCTTTTTTTGGACCAATATAAAGTTATAAAGGTGTAAATAGAGTTTTTAAATAATTCTCAAATAGTTAGACCCATTATTGGAGCAACGGAAACTTCGTCCAAACTACTTTGACCAAAACTGCCCAACTTTGAATAGCTTCGTACGAAGTGAATATTGGCCTTTTTTGGGACCAATATGAAGTGATAAGGATATAAATATAGTAATAAACCTAATAGAAGAACGTTAGACCCATTTTTTATCCAACGGAAAACTTGTGCAAACTTCTACGACAAAGATCGTCCAAACTTTCAATAGATTCGTATGAAGGTTTAAATTGAGATTTGAAGCTTTTAGAATGAATACCGCCCTTTTTTTGGACCAATATAAAGTTGTAAAGGTGTAAATATAGTTTTTAAATAATTCTCAAATAGTTAGACCCATTATTGGAGCAACGGAAACTTCGTCCAAACTACTTTGACCAAAACTGCCCAACTTTGAATAGCTTCGTAGGAAGTGAATATTGGCCTTTTTTGGGACCAATATGAAGTGATAAGGATATAAATATAGTAATAAACCTAATAGAAGAACGTTAGACCCATTTTTTATCCAACGGAAAACTTGTGCAAACTTCTACGACAAAGATCGTCCAATCTTTCAATAGATTCGTATGAAGGTTTAAATTGAGATTTAAAGCTTTTAGAATGAATACCGCCCTTTTTTTGGACCAATATAAAGTTGTAAAGGTGTAAATATAGTTTTTAAATAATTATCAAATAGTTAGACCCATTGTTGGAGCAACGGAAACTTCGTCCAAACTACTTTGACCAAAACTGCCCAACTTTGAATAGCTTCGTACGAAGTGAATATTGGCCTTTTTTGGGACCAATATGAAGTGATAAGGATATAAATATAGTAATAAACCTAATAGAAGAACATTAGACCCATTTTTTATCCAACGGAAAACTTGTGCAAACTTCTACGACAAAGATCGTCCAAACTTTCAATAGATTCGTATGAAGGTTTAAATTGAGATTTAAAGCTAATAGAATGAATACCGGCTTTTTTTTGGACCAATATAAAGTTATAAAGGTGTAAATATAGTTATTAAATACTCCCTCCGTTCCTTTTTATAAGGAACAATTTGGAAAAACACACAAACCAAGGAATCTTAATTTCTTATTAAAAATTTAAAAATTCTATTATTTATTCCAAAACTAACCTTGGTGTAATTAATGCATAGGGAATATGTTATTGTAATTAATGCATAACATTGGAATAGATAAAGGGTAGAAATGGAATTGTTTAATCAATAAAGCATAAATTTAATGGTTGTTTCTTATAAAAAGGAACAAATTTTTTCTCCAAATTGTTCCTTATAAAAAGGAACAGAGGGAGTAATTCTCAAATAGTTAGACCCATTATTAGAGCAACGGAAACTTCGTCCTAATTAATTTGACCAAAACTGCCTAACTTTGAATAGCTTCGTACGAAGTGAATATTGGCCTTTTTTGGGACCAATATGAAGTGATAAGGATATAAATATAGTAATAAACCTAATAGAAGAACGTTAGACCCATTTTTTATCCAACGGAAAACTTGTGCAAACTTCTACGACAAAGATCGTCCAAACTTTCAATAGATTCGTATGAAGGTTTAAATTGAGATTTAAAGCTTTTAGAATGAATACCGGCCTTTTTTTGGACCAATATAAAGTTGTAAAGGTGTAAATATAGTTTTTAAATAATTATCAAATAGTTAGACCCATTGTTGGAGCAACGGAAACTTCGTCCAAACTACTTTGACCAAAACTGCCCAACTTTGAATAGCTTCGTACGAAGTGAATATTGGCCTTTTTTGGGACCAATATGAAGTGATAAGGATATAAATATAGTAATAAACCTAATAGAAGAACATTAGACCCATTTTTTATCCAACGGAAAACTTGTGCAAACTTCTACGACAAAGATCGTCCAAACTTTCAATAGATTCGTATGAAGGTTTAAATTGAGATTTAAAGCTAATAGAATGAATACCGGCTTTTTTTTGGACCAATATAAAGTTATAAAGGTGTAAATATAGTTATTAAATACTCCCTCCGTTCCTTTTTATAAGGAACAATTTGGAAAAACACACAAACCAAGGAATCTTAATTTCTTATTAAAAATTTAAAAATTCTATTATTTATTCCAAAACTAACCTTGGTGTAATTAATGCATAGGGAATATGTTATTGTAATTAATGCATAACATTGGAATAGATAAAGGGTAGAAATGGAATTGTTTAATCAATAAAGCATAAATTTAATGGTTGTTTCTTATAAAAAGGAAAAATTTTTTCTCCAAATTGTTCCTTATAAAAAGGAACAGAGGGAGTAATTCTCAAATAGTTAGACCCATTATTAGAGCAACGGAAACTTCGTCCTAATTAATTTGACCAAAACTGCCTAACTTTGAATAGCTTCGTACGAAGTGAATATTGGCCTTTTTTGGGACCAATATGAAGTGATAAGGATATAAATATAGTAATAAACCTAATAGAAGAACGTTAGACCCATTTTTTATCCAACGGAAAACTTGTGCAAACTTCTACGACAAAGATCGTCCAAACTTTCAATAGATTCGTATGAAGGTTTAAATTGAGATTTAAAGCTTTTAGAATGAATACCGCCCTTTTTTTGGACCAATATAAAGTTGTAATGGTGTAAATATAGTTTTTAAATAATTCTCAAAAAGTTAGACCCATTATTGGAGCAACGGAAACTTCGTCCAAACTACTTTGACCAAAACTGCCCAACTTTGAATAGCTTCGTACGAAGTGAATATTGGCCTTTTTTGGGACCAATATGAAGTGATAAGGAAATAAATATAGTAATAAACCTAATAGAAGAACGTTAGACCCATTTTTTATCCAACGAAAAACTTGTGCAAACTTTTACGACAAAGATCGTCCAAACTTTCAATAGATTCGTATGAAGGTTTAAATTGAGATTTAAAGCTTTTAGAATGAATACCGGCCTTTTTTTGGACCAATATAAAGTTATAAAGGTGTAAATATAGTTTTTAAATAATTCTCAAATAGTTAGACCCATTATTGGAGCAACGGAAACTTCGTCCAAACTACTTTGACCAAAACTGCCCAACTTTGAATAGCTTCGTACGAAGTGAATATTGGCCTTTTTTGGGACCAATATGAAGTGATAAGGATATAAATATAGTAATAAACCTAATAGAAGAACGTTAGACCCATTTTTTATCCAACGGAAAACTTGTGCAAACTTCTACGACAAAGATCGTCCAAACTTTCAATAGATTCGTATGAAGGTTTAAATTGAGATTTAAAGCTTTTAGAATGAATACCGCCCTTTTTTGGACCAATATAAAGTTGTAATGGTGTAAATATAGTTTTTAAATAATTCTCAAAAAGTTAGACCCATTATTGGAGCAACGGAAACTTCGTCCAAACTACTTTGACCAAAACTGCCCAACTTTGAATAGCTTCGTACGAAGTGAATATTGGCCTTTTTTGGGACCAATATGAAGTGATAAGGATATAAATATAGTAATAAACCTAATAGAAGAACGATAGACCCATTTTTGATTCAACGGAAAACTTGTGCAAATTTCTACGACAAAGATCGTCCAAACTTTCAATAGATTCGTATGAAGGTTTAAATTGAGATTTAAAGCTTTTAGAATGAATACCGGCCTTTTTTTGGACCAATATAAAGTTATAAAGGTGTAAATATAGTTTTTAAATAATTCTCAAATAGTTAGATCCATTATTGAAGCAACGGAAACTTCGTCCAAACTACTTTGACCAAAACAGCCCAACTTTGAATAGCTTCGTACGAAGTGAATATTGGCCTTTTTTGGGACCAATATGAAGTAATAAGGATATAAATATAGTAATAAACCTAATAGTTGAAAGATAGACCCATTTTTGATTCAACGGAAAACTTGTGCAAACTTCTACGACAAAGATCGTCCAAACTTTCAATAGATTCGTATGAAGGTTTAAATTGAGATTTAAAGCTTTTAGAATGAATACCGGCCTTTTTTTGGACCAATATAAAGTTATAAAGGTGTAAATATAGTTTTTAAATAATTCTCAAATAGTTAGATCCATTATTGAAGCAACGGAAACTTCGTCCAAACTACTTTGACCAAAACAGCCCAACTTTGAATAGCTTCGTACGAAGTGAATATTGGCCTTTTTTGGGACCAATATGAAGTGATAAGGATATAAATATAGTAATAAACCTAATAGAAGAACTTTAGACCCATTTTTTACCCAACGGAAAACTTGTGCAAACTTCTACGACAAAGATCGTCCAAACTTTCAATAGATTCGTATGAAGGTTTAAATTGAGATTTAAAGCTTTTAGAATGAATACCGGCCTTTTTTTGGACCAATATAAAGTTATAAAGGTGTAAATATAGTTTTTAAATAATTCTCAAATAGTTAGACCCATTATTGGAGCAACGGAAACTTCGTCCAAACTACTTTGACCAAAACTGCCCAACTTTGAATAGCTTCGTACGAAGTGAATATTGGCCTTTTTTGGGACCAATATGAAGTGATAAGGATATAAATATAGTAATAAACCTAATAGAAGAACGTTAGACCCATTTTTTATCCAACGGAAAACTTGTGCAAACTTCTACGACAAAGATCGTCCAAACTTTCAACAGATTCGTATGAAGGTTTAAATTGAGATTTAAAGCTTTTAGAATGAATACCGCCCTTTTTTTGGACCAATATAAAGTTGTAAAGGTGTAAATATAGTTTTTAAATAATTCTCAAATATTTAGACTCATTATTGGAGCAACGGAAACTTCGTCCAAACTACTTTGACCAAAACTGCCCAACTTTGAATAGCTTCGTAGGAAGTGAATATTGGCCTTTTTTGGGACCAATATGAAGTGATAAGGATATAAATATAGTAATAAACCTAATAGAAGAACGTTAGACCCATTTTTTATCCAACGGAAAACTTGTGCAAACTTCTACGACAAAGATCGTCCAATCTTTCAATAGATTCGTATGAAGGTTTAAATTGAGATTTAAAGCTTTTAGAATGAATACCGCCCTTTTTTTGGACCAATATAAAGTTGTAAAGGTGTAAATATAGTTTTTAAATAATTATCAAATAGTTAGACCCATTGTTGGAGCAACGGAAACTTCGTCCAAACTACTTTGACCAAAACTGCCCAACTTTGAATAGCTTCGTACGAAGTGAATATTGGCCTTTTTTGGGACCAATATGAAGTGATAAGGATATAAATATAGTAATAAACCTAATAGAAGAACATTAGACCCATTTTTTATCCAACGGAAAACTTGTGCAAACTTCTACGACAAAGATCGTCCAAACTTTCAATAGATTCGTATGAAGGTTTAAATTGAGATTTAAAGCTAATAGAATGAATACCGGCTTTTTTTTGGACCAATATAAAGTTATAAAGGTGTAAATATAGTTATTAAATACTCCCTCCGTTCCTTTTTATAAGGAACAATTTGGAAAAACACACAAACCAAGGAATCTTAATTTCTTATTAAAAATTTAAAAATTCTATTATTTATTCCAAAACTATCCTTGGTGTAATTAATGCATAGGGAATATGTTATTGTAATTAATGCATAACATTGGAATAGATAAAGGGTAGAAATGGAATTGTTTAATCAATAAAGCATAAATTTAATGGTTGTTTCTTATAAAAAGGAACAAATTTTTTCTCCAAATTGTTCCTTATAAAAAGGAACAGAGGGAGTAATTCTCAAATAGTTAGACCCATTATTAGAGCAACGGAAACTTCGTCCTAATTAATTTGACCAAAACTGCCTAACTTTGAATAGCTTCGTACGAAGTGAATATTGACCTTTTTTGGGACCAATATGAAGTGATAAGGATATAAATATAGTAATAAACCTAATAGAAGAACGTTAGACCCATTTTTTATCCAACGGAAAACTTGTGCAAACTTCTACGACAAAGATCGTCCAAACTTTCAATAGATTCGTATGAAGGTTTAAATTGAGATTTAAAGCTTTTAGAATGAATACCGGCCTTTTTTTGGACCAATATAAAGTTGTAAAGGTGTAAATATAGTTTTTAAATAATTATCAAATTGTTAGACCCATTGTTGGAGCAACGGAAACTTCGTCCAAACTACTTTGACCAAAACTGCCCAACTTTGAATAGCTTCGTACGAAGTGAATATTGGCCTTTTTTGGGACCAATATGAAGTGATAAGGATATAAATATAGTAATAAACCTAATAGAAGAACATTAGACCCATTTTTTATCCAACGGAAAACTTGTGCAAACTTCTACGACAAAGATCGTCCAAACTTTCAATAGATTCGTATGAAGGTTTAAATTGAGATTTAAAGCTAATAGAATGAATACCGGCTTTTTTTTGGACCAATATAAAGTTATAAAGGTGTAAATATAGTTATTAAATACTCCCTCCGTTCCTTTTTATAAGGAACAATTTGGAAAAACACACAAACCAAGGAATCTTAATTTCTTATTAAAAATTTAAAAATTCTATTATTTATTCCAAAACTAACCTTGGTGTAATTAATGCATAGGGAATATGTTATTGTAATTAATGCATAACATTGGAATAGATAAAGGGTAGAAATGGAATTGTTTAATCAATAAAGCATAAATTTAATGGTTGTTTCTTATAAAAAGGAACAAATTTTTTCTCCAAATTGTTCCTTATAAAAAGGAACAGAGGGAGTAATTCTCAAATAGTTAGACCCATTATTAGAGCAACGGAAACTTCGTCCTAATTAATTTGACCAAAACTGCCTAACTTTGAATAGCTTCGTACGAAGTGAATATTGACCTTTTTTGGGACCAATATGAAGTGATAAGGATATAAATATAGTAATAAACCTAATAGAAGAACGTTAGACCCATTTTTTATCCAACGGAAAACTTGTGCAAACTTCTACGACAAAGATCGTCCAAACTTTCAATAGATTCGTATGAAGGTTTAAATTGAGATTTAAAGCTTTTAGAATGAATACCGGCCTTTTTTTGGACCAATATAAAGTTGTAAAGGTGTAAATATAGTTTTTAAATAATTATCAAATAGTTAGACCCATTGTTGGAGCAACGGAAACTTCGTCCAAACTACTTTGACCAAAACTGCCCAACTTTGAATAGCTTCGTACGAAGTGAATATTGGCCTTTTTTGGGACCAATATGAAGTGATAAGGATATAAATATAGTAATAAACCTAATAGAAGAACATTAGACCCATTTTTTATCCAACGGAAAACTTGTGCAAACTTCTACGACAAAGATCGTCCAAACTTTCAATAGATTCGTATGAAGGTTTAAATTGAGATTTAAAGCTAATAGAATGAATACCGGCTTTTTTTTGGACCAATATAAAGTTATAAAGGTGTAAATATAGTTATTAAATACTCCCTCCGTTCCTTTTTATAAGGAACAATTTGGAAAAACACACAAACCAAGGAATCTTAATTTCTTATTAAAAATTTAAAAATTCTATTATTTATTCCAAAACTAACCTTGGTGTAATTAATGCATAGGGAATATGTTATTGTAATTAATGCATAACATTGGAATAGATAAAGGGTAGAAATGGAATTGTTTAATCAATAAAGCATAAATTTAATGGTTGTTTCTTATAAAAAGGAACAAATTTTTTCTCCAAATTGTTCCTTATAAAAAGGAACAGAGGGAGTAATTCTCAAATAGTTAGACCCATTATTAGAGCAACGGAAACTTCGTCCTAATTAATTTGACCAAAACTGCCTAACTTTGAATAGCTTCGTACGAAGTGAATATTGACCTTTTTTGGGACCAATATGAAGTGATAAGGATATAAATATAGTAATAAACCTAATAGAAGAACGTTAGACCCATTTTTTATCCAACGGAAAACTTGTGCAAACTTCTACGACAAAGATCGTCCAAACTTTCAATAGATTCGTATGAAGGTTTAAATTGAGATTTAAAGCTTTTAGAATGAATACCGGCCTTTTTTTGGACCAATATAAAGTTATAAAGGTGTAAATATAGTTTTTAAATAATTCTCAAATAGTTAGACCCATTATTGGAGCAACGGAAACTTCGTCCAAACTACTTTGACCAAAACTGCCCAACTTTGAATAGCTTCGTACGAAGTGAATATTGGCCTTTTTTGGGACCAATATGAAGTGATAAGGATATAAATATAGTAATAAACCTAATAGAAGAACGTTAGACCCATTTTTTATCCAACGGAAAACTTGTGCAAACTTCTACGACAAAGATCGTCCAAACTTTCAATAGATTCGTATGAAGGTTTAAATTGAGATTTAAAGCTTTTAGAATGAATACCGCCCTTTTTTTGGACCAATATAAAGTTGTAATGGTGTAAATATAGTTTTTAAATAATTCTCAAAAAGTTAGACCCATTATTGGAGCAACGGAAACTTCGTCCAAACTACTTTGACCAAAACTGCCCAACTTTGAATAGCTTCGTACGAAGTGAATATTGGCCTTTTTTGGGACCAATATGAAGTGATAAGGAAATAAATATAGTAATAAACCTAATAGAAGAACGTTAGACCCATTTTTTATCCAACGGAAAACTTGTGCAAACTTCTACGACAAAGATCGTCCAAACTTTCAATAGATTCGTATGAAGGTTTAAATTGAGATTTAAAGCTTTTAGAATGAATACCGGCCTTTTTTTGGACCAATATAAAGTTATAAAGGTGTAAATATAGTTTTTAAATAATTCTCAAATAGTTAGACCCATTATTGGAGCAACGGAAACTTCGTCCAAACTACTTTGACCAAAACTGCCCAACTTTGAATAGCTTCGTACGAAGTGAATATTGGCCTTTTTTGGGACCAATATGAAGTGATAAGGATATAAATATAGTAATAAACCTAATAGAAGAACGTTAGACCCATTTTTTATCCAACGGAAAACTTGTGCAAACTTCTACGACAAAGATCGTCCAAACTTTCAATAGATTCGTATGAAGGTTTAAATTGAGATTTAAAGCTTTTAGAATGAATACCGCCCTTTTTTTGGACCAATATAAAGTTGTAATGGTGTAAATATAGTTTTTAAATAATTCTCAAAAAGTTAGACCCATTATTGGAGCAACGGAAACTTCGTCCAAACTACTTTGACCAAAACTGCCCAACTTTGAATAGCTTCGTACGAAGTGAATATTGGCCTTTTTTGGGACCAATATGAAGTGATAAGGAAATAAATATAGTAATAAACCTAATAGAAGAACGTTAGACCCATTTTTTATCCAACGAAAAACTTGTGCAAACTTTTACGACAAAGATCGTCCAAACTTTCAATAGATTCGTATGAAGGTTTAAATTGAGATTTAAAGCTTTTAGAATGAATACCGGCCTTTTTTTGGACCAATATAAAGTTATAAAGGTGTAAATATAGTTTTTAAATAATTCTCAAATAGTTAGACCTATTATTGGAGCAACGGAAACTTCGTCCAAACTACTTTGACCAAAACTGCCCAACTTTGAATAGCTTCGTACGAAGTGAATATTGGCCTTTTTGGGACCAATATGAAGTGATAAGGATATAAATATAGTAATAAACCTAATAGAAGAACTTTAGACCCATTTTTTATCCAACGGAAAACTTGTGCAAACTTCTACGACAAAGATCGTCCAAACTTTCAATAGATTCGTATGAAGGTTTAAATTGAGATTTAAAGCTTTTAGAATGAATACCGCCCTTTTTTTGGACCAATATAAAGTTGTAAAGGTGTAAATATAGTTATTAAATAATTCTCAAATTGTTAGACCCATTATTAGAGCAACGGAAACTTCGTCCAAACTAATTTGACCAAAACTGCCTAACTTTGAATAGCTTCGTACGAAGTGAATATTGGCCTTTTTTGGGACCAATATGAAGTGATAAGGATATAAATATAGTAATAAACCTAATAGAAGAACGTTAGACCCATTTTTTATCCAACGGAAAACTTGTGCAAACTTCTACGACAAAGATCGTCCAAACTTTCAATAGATTCGTATGAAGGTTTAAATTGAGATTTAAAGCTTTTAGAATGAATACCGCCCTTTTTTTGGACAAAATATAAAGTTGTAAAGGTGTAAATATAGTTATTAAATAATTCTCAAATAGTTAGACCCATTATTAGAGCAACGGAAACTTCGTCCAAACTAATTTGACCAAAACTGCCTAACTTTGAATAGCTTCGTATGAAGTGAATATTGGTCTTTTTTGGGACCAATATGAAGTGATAAGGATATAAATATAGTAATAAACCTAATAGAAGAACGTTAGACCCATTTTTTATCCAACGGAAAACTTGTGCAAACTTCTACGACAAAGATCGTCCAAACTTTCAATAGATTCGTATGAAGGTTTAAATTGAGATTTAAAGCTTTTAGAATGAATACCGGCCTTTTTTTGGACCAATATAAAGTTATAAAGGTGTAAATATAGTTTTTAAATAATTCTCAAATAGTTAGACCCATTATTGGAGCAACGGAAACTTCGTCCAAACTACTTTGACCAAAACTGCCCAACTTTGAATAGCTTCGTACGAAGTGAATATTGGCCTTTTTTGGGACCAATATGAAGTGATAAGGATATAAATATAGTAATAAACCTAATAGAAGAACGTTAGACCAATTTTTTATCCAACGGAAAACTTGTGCAAACTTCTACGACAAAGATCGTCCAAACTTTCAATAGATTCGTATGAAGGTTTAAATTGAGATTTAAAGCTTTTAGAATGAATACCGCCCTTTTTTTGGACCAATATAAAGTTGTAATGGTGTAAATATAGTTTTTAAATAATTCTCAAAAAGTTAGACCCATTATTGGAGCAACGGAAACTTCGTCCAAACTACTTTGACCAAAACTGCCCAACTTTGAATAGCTTCGTACGAAGTGAATATTGGCCTTTTTTGGGACCAATATGAAGTGATAAGGAAATAAATATAGTAATAAACCTAATAGAAGAACGTTAGACCCATTTTTTATCCAACGAAAAACTTGTGCAAACTTTTACGACAAAGATCGTCCAAACTTTCAATAGATTCGTATGAAGGTTTAAATTGAGATTTAAAGCTTTTAGAATGAATACCGGCCTTTTTTTGGACCAATATAAAGTTATAAAGGTGTAAATATAGTTTTTAAATAATTCTCAAATAGTTAGACCTATTATTGGAGCAACGGAAACTTCGTCCAAACTACTTTGACCAAAACTGCCCAACTTTGAATAGCTTCGTACGAAGTGAATATTGGCCTTTTTGGGACCAATATGAAGTGATAAGGATATAAATATAGTAATAAACCTAATAGAAGAACGTTAGACCCATTTTTTATCCAACGGAAAACTTGTGCAAACTTCTACGACAAAGATCGTCCAAACTTTCAATAGATTCATATGAAGGTTTAAATTGAGATTTAAAGCTTTTAGAATGAATACCGCCCTTTTTTTGGACCAATATAAAGTTGTAAAGGTGTAAATATAGTTATTAAATAATTCTCAAATAGTTAGACCCATTATTAGAGCAACGGAAACTTCGTCCAAACTAATTTGACCAAAACTGCCTAACTTTGAATAGCTTCGTACGAAGTGAATATTGGCCTTTTTTGGGACCAATATGAAGTGATAAGGATATAAATATAGTAATAAACCTAATAGAAGAACGTTAGACCCATTTTTTATCCAACGGAAAACTTGTGCAAACTTCTACGACAAAGATCGTCCAAACTTTCAATAGATTCGTATGAAGGTTTAAATTGAGATTTAAAGCTTTTAGAATGAATACCGCCCTTTTTTTGGACAAAATATAAAGTTGTAAAGGTGTAAATATAGTTATTAAATAATTCTCAAATAGTTAGACCCATTATTAGAGCAACGGAAACTTCGTCCAAACTAATTTGACCAAAACTGCCTAACTTTGAATAGCTTCGTATGAAGTGAATATTGGTCTTTTTTGGGACCAATATGAAGTGATAAGGATATAAATATAGTAATAAACCTAATAGAAGAACGTTAGACCCATTTTTTATCCAACGGAAAACTTGTGCAAACTTCTACGACAAAGATCGTCCAAACTTTCAATAGATTCGTATGAAGGTTTAAATTGAGATTTAAAGCTAATAGAATGAATACCGGCTTTTTTTTGGACCAATATAAAGTTATAAAGGTGTAAATATAGTTATTAAATAATTCTCAAATAGTTAGACCCATTATTAGAGCAACGGAAACTTTGTCCAAACTAATTTGACCAAAACTGCCTAACTTTGAATAGCTTCGTACGAAGTGAATATTGGCCTTTTTTGGGACCAATATGAAGTGATAAGGATATAAATATAGTAATAAACCTAATAGAAGAACGTTAGACCCATTTTTTATCCAACGGAAAACTTGTGCAAACTTCTACGACAAAGATCGTCCAAACTTTCAATAGATTCGTATGAAGGTTTAAATTGAGATTTAAAGCTTTTAGAATGAATACCACCCTTTTTTTGGACCAATATAAAGTTGTAAAGGTGTAAATACAGTTTTTAAATAATTCTCAAATAGTTAGACCCATTATTGGAGCAACGGAAACTTCGTCCAAACTACTTTGACCAAAACTGCCCAACTTTGAATAGCTTCGTACGAAGTGAATATTGGCCTTTTTTGGGACCAATATGAAGTGATAAGGATATAAATATAGTAATAAACCTAATAGAAGAACGTTAGACCCATTTTTTATCCAACGGAAAACTTGTGCAAACTTCTACGACAAAGATCGTCCAAACTTTCAATAGATTCGTATGAAGGTTTAAATTGAGATTTAAAGCTAATAGAATGAATACCGGCTTTTTTTTGGACCAATATAAAGTTATAAAGGTGTAAATATAGTTATTAAATAATTCTCAAATAGTTAGACCCATTATTAGAGCAACGGAAACTTCGTCCAAACTAATTTGACCAAAACTGCCTAACTTTGAATAGCTTCGTACGAAGTGAATATTGGCCTTTTTTGGGACCAATATGAAGTGATAAGGATATAAATATAGTAATAAACCTAATAGAAGAACGTTAGACCCATTTTTTATCCAACGGAAAACTTGTGCAAACTTCTACGACAAAGATCGTCCAAACTTTCAATAGATTCGTATGAAGGTTTAAATTGAGATTTAAAGCTTTTAGAATGAATACCGGCCTTTTTTTGGACCAATATAAAGTTATAAAGGTGTAAATATAGTTTTTAAATAATTCTCAAATAGTTAGACCTATTATTGGAGCAACGGAAACTTCGTCCAAACTACTTTGACCAAAACTGCCCAACTTTGAATAGCTTCGTACGAAGTGAATATTGGCCTTTTTGGGACCAATATGAAGTGATAAGGATATAAATATAGTAATAAACCTAATAGAAGAACGTTAGACCCATTTTTTATCCAACGGAAAACTTGTGCAAACTTCTACGACAAAGATCGTCCAAACTTTCAATAGATTCATATGAAGGTTTAAATTGAGATTTAAAGCTTTTAGAATGAATACCGCCCTTTTTTTGGACCAATATAAAGTTGTAAAGGTGTAAATATAGTTATTAAATAATTCTCAAATAGTTAGACCCATTATTAGAGCAACGGAAACTTCGTCCAAACTAATTTGACCAAAACTGCCTAACTTTGAATAGCTTCGTACGAAGTGAATATTGGCCTTTTTTGGGACCAATATGAAGTGATAAGGATATAAATATAGTAATAAACCTAATAGAAGAACGTTAGACCCATTTTTTATCCAACGGAAAACTTGTGCAAACTTCTACGACAAAGATCGTCCAAACTTTCAATAGATTCGTATGAAGGTTTAAATTGAGATTTAAAGCTTTTAGAATGAATACCGCCCTTTTTTTGGACAAAATATAAAGTTGTAAAGGTGTAAATATAGTTATTAAATAATTCTCAAATAGTTAGACCCATTATTAGAGCAACGGAAACTTCGTCCAAACTAATTTGACCAAAACTGCCTAACTTTGAATAGCTTCGTATGAAGTGAATATTGGTCTTTTTTGGGACCAATATGAAGTGATAAGGATATAAATATAGTAATAAACCTAATAGAAGAACGTTAGACCCATTTTTTATCCAACGGAAAACTTGTGCAAACTTCTACGACAAAGATCGTCCAAACTTTCAATAGATTCGTATGAAGGTTTAAATTGAGATTTAAAGCTAATAGAATGAATACCGGCTTTTTTTTGGACCAATATAAAGTTATAAAGGTGTAAATATAGTTATTAAATAATTCTCAAATAGTTAGACCCATTATTAGAGCAACGGAAACTTTGTCCAAACTAATTTGACCAAAACTGCCTAACTTTGAATAGCTTCGTACGAAGTGAATATTGGCCTTTTTTGGGACCAATATGAAGTGATAAGGATATAAATATAGTAATAAACCTAATAGAAGAACGTTAGACCCATTTTTTATCCAACGGAAAACTTGTGCAAACTTCTACGACAAAGATCGTCCAAACTTTCAATAGATTCGTATGAAGGTTTAAATTGAGATTTAAAGCTTTTAGAATGAATACCACCCTTTTTTTGGACCAATATAAAGTTGTAAAGGTGTAAATACAGTTTTTAAATAATTCTCAAATAGTTAGACCCATTATTGGAGCAACGGAAACTTCGTCCAAACTACTTTGACCAAAACTGCCCAACTTTGAATAGCTTCGTACGAAGTGAATATTGGCCTTTTTTGGGACCAATATGAAGTGATAAGGATATAAATATAGTAATAAACCTAATAGAAGAACGTTAGACCCATTTTTTATCCAACGGAAAACTTGTGCAAACTTCTACGACAAAGATCGTCCAAACTTTCAATAGATTCGTATGAAGGTTTAAATTGAGATTTAAAGCTAATAGAATGAATACCGGCTTTTTTTTGGACCAATATAAAGTTATAAAGGTGTAAATATAGTTATTAAATAATTCTCAAATAGTTAGACCCATTATTAGAGCAACGGAAACTTCGTCCAAACTAATTTGACCAAAACTGCCTAACTTTGAATAGCTTCGTACGAAGTGAATATTGGCCTTTTTTGGGACCAATATGAAGTGATAAGGATATAAATATAGTAATAAACCTAATAGAAGAACGTTAGACCCATTTTTTATCCAACGGAAAACTTGTGCAAACTTCTACGACAAAGATCGTCCAAACTTTCAATAGATTCGTATGAAGGTTTAAATTGAGATTTAAAGCTTTTAGAATGAATACCGGCCTTTTTTTGGACCAATATAAAGTTATAAAGGTGTAAATAGAGTTTTTAAATAATTCTCAAATAGTTAGACCCATTATTGGAGCAACGGAAACTTCGTCCAAACTACTTTGACCAAAACTGCCCAACTTTGAATAGCTTCGTACGAAGTGAATATTGGCCTTTTTTGGGACCAATATGAAGTGATAAGGATATAAATATAGTAATAAACCTAATAGAAGAACGTTAGACCCATTTTTTATCCAACGGAAAACTTGTGCAAACTTCGACGACAAAGATCGTCCAAACTTTCAATAGATTCGTATGAAGGTTTAAATTGAGATTTGAAGCTTTTAGAATGAATACCGCCCTTTTTTTGGACCAATATAAAGTTGTAAAGGTGTAAATATAGTTTTTAAATAATTCTCAAATAGTTAGACCCATTATTGGAGCAACGGAAACTTCGTCCAAACTACTTTGACCAAAACTGCCCAACTTTGAATAGCTTCGTAGGAAGTGAATATTGGCCTTTTTTGGGACCAATATGAAGTGATAAGGATATAAATATAGTAATAAACCTAATAGAAGAACGTTAGACCCATTTTTTATCCAACGGAAAACTTGTGCAAACTTCTACGACAAAGATCGTCCAAACTTTCAATAGATTCGTATGAAGGTTTAAATTGAGATTTAAAGCTAATAGAATGAATACCGGCTTTTTTTTGGACCAATATAAAGTTATAAAGGTGTAAATATAGTTATTAAATAATTCTCAAATAGTTAGACCCATTATTAGAGCAACGGAAACTTCGTCCAAACTAATTTGACCAAAACTGCCTAACTTTGAATAGCTTCGTACGAAGTGAATATTGGCCTTTTTTGGGACCAATATGAAGTGATAAGGATATAAATATAGTAATAAACCTAATAGAAGAACGTTAGACCCATTTTTTATCCAACGGAAAACTTGTGCAAACTTCTACGACAAAGATCGTCCAAACTTTCAATAGATTCGTATGAAGGTTTAAATTGAGATTTAAAGCTTTTAGAATGAATACCGGCCTTTTTTTGGACCAATATAAAGTTATAAAGGTGTAAATAGAGTTTTTAAATAATTCTCAAATAGTTAGACCCATTATTGGAGCAACGGAAACTTCGTCCAAACTACTTTGACCAAAACTGCCCAACTTTGAATAGCTTCGTACGAAGTGAATATTGGCCTTTTTTGGGACCAATATGAAGTGATAAGGATATAAATATAGTAATAAACCTAATAGAAGAACGTTAGACCCATTTTTTATCCAACGGAAAACTTGTGCAAACTTCGACGACAAAGATCGTCCAAACTTTCAATAGATTCGTATGAAGGTTTAAATTGAGATTTGAAGCTTTTAGAATGAATACCGCCCTTTTTTTGGACCAATATAAAGTTGTAAAGGTGTAAATATTGTTTTTAAATAATTCTCAAATAGTTAGACCCATTATTGGAGCAACGGAAACTTCGTCCAAACTACTTTGACCAAAACTGCCCAACTTTGAATAGCTTCGTAGGAAGTGAATATTGGCCTTTTTTGGGACCAATATGAAGTGATAAGGATATAAATATAGTAATAAACCTAATAGAAGAACGTTAGACCCATTTTTTATCCAACGGAAAACTTGTGCAAACTTCTACGACATAGATCGTCCAATCTTTCAATAGATTCGTATGAAGGTTTAAATTGAGATTTAAAGCTTTTAGAATGAATACCGCCCTTTTTCGGACCAATATAAAGTTGTAAAGGTGTAAATATAGTTTTTAAATAATTATCAAATAGTTAGACCCATTGTTGGAGCAACGGAAACTTCGTCCAAACTACTTTGACCAAAACTGCCCAACTTTGAATAGCTTCGTACGAAGTGAATATTGGCCTTTTTTGGGACCAATATGAAGTGATAAGGATATAAATATAGTAATAAACCTAATAGAAGAACATTAGACCCATTTTTTATCCAACGGAAAACTTGTGCAAACTTCTACGACAAAGATCGTCCAAACTTTCAATAGATTCGTATGAAGGTTTAAATTGAGATTTAAAGCTAATAGAATGAATACCGGCTTTTTTTTGGACCAATATAAAGTTATAAAGGTGTAAATATAGTTATTAAATACTCCCTCCGTTCCTTTTTATAAGGAACAATTTGGAAAAACACACAAACCAAGGAATCTTAATTTCTTATTAAAAATTTAAAAATTCTATTATTTATTCCAAAACTAACCTTGGTGTAATTAATGCATAGGGAATATGTTATTGTAATTAATGCATAACATTGGAATAGATAAAGGGTAGAAATGGAATTGTTTAATCAATAAAGCATAAATTTAATGGTTGTTTCTTATAAAAAGGAACAAATTTTTTCTCCAAATTGTTCCTTATAAAAAGGAACAGAGGGAGTAATTCTCAAATAGTTAGACCCATTATTAGAGCAACGGAAACTTCGTCCTAATTAATTTGACCAAAACTGCCTAACTTTGAATAGCTTCGTACGAAGTGAATATTGGCCTTTTTTGGGACCAATATGAAGTGATAAGGATATAAATATAGTAATAAACCTAATAGAAGAACGTTAGACCCATTTTTTATCCAACGGAAAACTTGTGCAAACTTCTACGACAAAGATCGTTCAAACTTTCAATAGATTCGTATGAAGGTTTAAATTGAGATTTAAAGCTTTTAGAATGAATACCGCCCTTTTTTTGGACCAATATAAAGTTGTAATGGTGTAAATATAGTTTTTAAATAATTCTCAAAAAGTTAGACCCATTATTGGAGCAACGGAAACTTCGTCCAAACTACTTTGACCAAAACTGCCCAACTTTGAATAGCTTCGTACGAAGTGAATATTGGCCTTTTTTGGGACCAATATGAAGTGATAAGGAAATAAATATAGTAATAAACCTAATAGAAGAACGTTAGACCCATTTTTTATCCAACGGAAAACTTGTGCAAACTTCTACGACAAAGATCGTCCAAACTTTCAATAGATTCGTATGAAGGTTTAAATTGAGATTTGAAGCTTTTAGAATGAATACCGCCCTTTTTTTGGACCAATATAAAGTTGTAAAGGTGTAAATATAGTTTTTAAATAATTCTCAAATAGTTAGACCCATTATTGGAGCAACGGAAACTTCGTCCAAACTACTTTGACCAAAACTGCCCAACTTTGAATAGCTTCGTAGGAAGTGAATATTGGCCTTTTTTGGGACCAATATGAAGTGATAAGGATATAAATATAGTAATAAACCTAATAGAAGAACGTTAGACCCATTTTTTATCCAACGGAAAACTTGTGCAAACTTCTACGACAAAGATCGTCCAATCTTTCAATAGATTCGTATGAAGGTTTAAATTGAGATTTAAAGCTTTTAGAATGAATACCGCCCTTTTTTGGACCAATATAAAGTTGTAAAGGTGTAAATATAGTTTTTAAATAATTATCAAATAGTTAGACCCATTGTTGGAGCAACGGAAACTTCGTCCAAACTACTTTGACCAAAACTGCCCAACTTTGAATAGCTTCGTACGAAGTGAATATTGGCCTTTTTTGGGACCAATATGAAGTGATAAGGATATAAATATAGTAATAAACCTAATAGAAGAACATTAGACCCATTTTTTATCCAACGGAAAACTTGTGCAAACTTCTACGACAAAGATCGTCCAAACTTTCAATAGATTCGTATGAAGGTTTAAATTGAGATTTAAAGCTAATAGAATGAATACCGGCTTTTTTTTGGACCAATATAAAGTTATAAAGGTGTAAATATAGTTATTAAATACTCCCTCCGTTCCTTTTTATAAGGAACAATTTGGAAAAACACACAAACCAAGGAATCTTAATTTCTTATTAAAAATTTAAAAATTCTATTATTTATTCCAAAACTAACCTTGGTGTAATTAATGCATAGGGAATATGTTATTGTAATTAATGCATAACATTGGAATAGATAAAGGGTAGAAATGGAATTGTTTAATCAATAAAGCATAAATTTAATGGTTGTTTCTTATAAAAAGGAACAAATTTTTTCTCCAAATTGTTCCTTATAAAAAGGAACAGAGGGAGTAATTCTCAAATAGTTAGACCCATTATTAGAGCAACGGAAACTTCGTCCTAATTAATTTGACCAAAACTGCCTAACTTTGAATAGCTTCGTACGAAGTGAATATTGGCCTTTTTTGGGACCAATATGAAGTGATAAGGATATAAATATAGTAATAAACCTAATAGAAGAACGTTAGACCCATTTTTTATCCAACGGAAAACTTGTGCAAACTTCTACGACAAAGATCGTCCAAACTTTCAATAGATTCGTATGAAGGTTTAAATTGAGATTTAAAGCTTTTAGAATGAATACCGCCCTTTTTTTGGACCAATATAAAGTTGTAATGGTGTAAATATAGTTTTTAAATAATTCTCAAAAAGTTAGACCCATTATTGGAGCAACGGAAACTTCGTCCAAACTACTTTGACCAAAACTGCCCAACTTTGAATAGCTTCGTACGAAGTGAATATTGGCCTTTTTTGGGACCAATATGAAGTGATAAGGAAATAAATATAGTAATAAACCTAATAGAAGAACGTTAGACCCATTTTTTATCCAACGAAAAACTTGTGCAAACTTTTACGACAAAGATCGTCCAAACTTTCAATAGATTCGTATGAAGGTTTAAATTGAGATTTAAAGCTTTAAGAATGAATACCGGCCTTTTTTTGGACCAATATAAAGTTATAAAGGTGTAAATATAGTTTTTAAATAATTCTCAAAAAGTTAGACCCATTATTGGAGCAACGGAAACTTCGTCCAAACTACTTTGACCAAAACTGCCCAACTTTGAATAGCTTCGTAGGAAGTGAATATTGGCCTTTTTTGGGACCAATATGAAGTGATAAGGATATAAATATAGTAATAAACCTAATAGAAGAACGTTAGACCCATTTTTTATCCAACGGAAAACTTGTGCAAACTTCTACGACAAAGATCGTCCAATCTTTCAATAGATTCGTATGAAGGTTTAAATTGAGATTTAAAGCTTTTAGAATGAATACCGCCCTTTTTTGGACCAATATAAAGTTGTAAAGGTGTAAATATAGTTTTTAAATAATTATCAAATAGTTAGACCCATTGTTGGAGCAACGGAAACTTCGTCCAAACTACTTTGACCAAAACTGCCTAACTTTGAATAGCTTCGTACGAAGTGAATATTGGCCTTTTTTGGGACCAATATGAAGTGATAAGGATATAAATATAGTAATAAACCTAATAGAAGAACATTAGACCCATTTTTTATCCAACGGAAAACTTGTGCAAACTTCTACGACAAAGATCGTCCAAACTTTCAATAGATTCGTATGAAGGTTTAAATTGAGATTTAAAGCTAATAGAATGAATACCGGCTTTTTTTTGGACCAATATAAAGTTATAAAGGTGTAAATATAGTTATTAAATACTCCCTCCGTTCCTTTTTATAAGGAACAATTTGGAAAAACACACAAACCAAGGAATCTTAATTTCTTATTAAAAATTTAAAAATTCTATTATTTATTCCAAAACTAACCTTGGTGTAATTAATGCATAGGGAATATGTTATTGTAATTAATGCATAACATTGGAATAGATAAAGGGTAGAAATGGAATTGTTTAATCAATAAAGCATAAATTTAATGGTTGTTTCTTATAAAAAGGAACAAATTTTTTCTCCAAATTGTTCCTTATAAAAAGGAACAGAGGGAGTAATTCTCAAATAGTTAGACCCATTATTAGAGCAACGGAAACTTCGTCCTAATTAATTTGACCAAAACTGCCTAACTTTGAATAGCTTCGTACGAAGTGAATATTGGCCTTTTTTGGGACCAATATGAAGTGATAAGGATATAAATATAGTAATAAACCTAATAGAAGAACGTTAGACCCATTTTTTATCCAACGGAAAACTTGTGCAAACTTCTACGACAAAGATCGTCCAAACTTTCAATAGATTCGTATGAAGGTTTAAATTGAGATTTAAAGCTTTTAGAATGAATACCGCCCTTTTTTTGGACCAATATAAAGTTGTAATGGTGTAAATATAGTTTTTAAATAATTCTCAAAAAGTTAGACCCATTATTGGAGCAACGGAAACTTCGTCCAAACTACTTTGACCAAAACTGCCCAACTTTGAATAGCTTCGTACGAAGTGAATATTGGCCTTTTTTGGGACCAATATGAAGTGATAAGGAAATAAATATAGTAATAAACCTAATAGAAGAACGTTAGACCCATTTTTTATCCAACGAAAAACTTGTGCAAACTTTTACGACAAAGATCGTCCAAACTTTCAATAGATTCGTATGAAGGTTTAAATTGAGATTTAAAGCTTTTAGAATGAATACCGGCCTTTTTTTGGACCAATATAAAGTTATAAAGGTGTAAATATAGTTTTTAAATAATTCTCAAATAGTTAGACCCATTATTAGAGCAACGGAAACTTCGTCCAAACTAGTTTGACCAAAACTGCCCAACTTTGAATAGCTTCGTACGAAGTGAATATTGGCCTTTTTTGGGACCAATATGAAGTGATAAGAATATAAATATAGTAATAAACCTAATAGAAGAACGTTAGACCTATTTTTTATCCAACGGAAAACTTGTGCAAACTTCTACGACAAAGATCGTCCAAACTTTCAATAGATTCGTATGAAGGTTTAAATTGAGATTTAAAGCTTTTAGAATGAATACCGCCCTTTTTTTGGACCAATATAAAGTTGTAAAGGTGTAAATATAGTTATTAAATAATTCTCAAATAGTTAGACCCATTATTAGAGCAACGGAAACTTCGTCCAAACTAATTTGACCAAAACTGCCTAACTTTGAATAGCTTCGTACGAAGTGAATACTGGCCTTTTTTGGGACCAATATGAAGTGATAAGGATATAAATATAGTAATAAACCTAATAGAAGAACGTTAGACCCATTTTTTATCCAACGGAAAACTTGTGCAAACTTCTACGACAAAGATCGTCCAAACTTTCAATAGATTCGTATGAAGGTTTAAATTGAGATTTAAAGCTTTTAGAATGAATACCGCCCTTTTTTTGGACAAAATATAAAGTTGTAAAGGTGTAAATATAGTTATTAAATAATTCTCAAATAGTTAGACCCATTATTAGAGCAACGGAAACTTCGTCCAAACTAATTTGACCAAAACTGCCTAACTTTGAATAGCTTCGTATGAAGTGAATATTGGTCTTTTTTGGGACCAATATGAAGTGATAAGGATATAAATATAGTAATAAACCTAATAGAAGAACGTTAGACCCATTTTTTATCCAACGGAAAACTTGTGCAAACTTCTACGACAAAGATCGTCCAAACTTTCAATAGATTCGTATGAAGGTTTAAATTGAGATTTAAAGCTAATAGAATGAATACCGGCTTTTTTTTGGACCAATATAAAGTTATAAAGGTGTAAATATAGTTATTAAATAATTCTCAAATAGTTAGACCCATTATTAGAGCAACGGAAACTTTGTCCAAACTAATTTGACCAAAACTGCCTAACTTTGAATAGCTTCGTACGAAGTGAATATTGGCCTTTTTTGGGACCAATATGAAGTGATAAGGATATAAATATAGTAATAAACCTAATAGAAGAACGTTAGACCCATTTTTTATCCAACGGAAAACTTGTGCAAACTTCTACGACAAAGATCGTCCAAACTTTCAATAGATTCGTATGAAGGTTTAAATTGAGATTTAAAGCTTTTAGAATGAATACCACCCTTTTTTTGGACCAATATAAAGTTGTAAAGGTGTAAATATAGTTTTTAAATAATTCTCAAATAGTTAGACCCATTATTGGAGCAACGGAAACTTCGTCCAAACTACTTTGACCAAAACTGCCCAACTTTGAATAGCTTCGTACGAAGTGAATATTGGCCTTTTTTGGGACCAATATGAAGTGATAAGGATATAAATATAGTAATAAACCTAATAGAAGAACGTTAGACCCATTTTTTATCCAACGGAAAACTTGTGCAAACTTCTACGACAAAGATCGTCCAAACTTTCAATAGATTCGTATGAAGGTTTAAATTGAGATTTAAAGCTAATAGAATGAATACCGGCTTTTTTTTGGACCAATATAAAGTTATAAAGGTGTAAATATAGTTATTAAATAATTCTCAAAGAGTTAGACCCATTATTAGAGCAACGGAAACTTCGTCCAAACTAATTTGACCAAAACTGCCTAACTTTGAATAGCTTCGTACGAAGTGAATATTGGCCTTTTTTGGGACCAATATGAAGTGATAAGGATATAAATATAGTAATAAACCTAATAGAAGAACGTTAGACCCATTTTTTATCCAACGGAAAACTTGTGCAAACTTCTACGACAAAGATCGTCCAAACTTTCAATAGATTCGTATGAAGGTTTAAATTGAGATTTAAAGCTTTTAGAATGAATACCGGCCTTTTTTTGGACCAATATAAAGTTATAAAGGTGTAAATAGAGTTTTTAAATAATTCTCAAATAGTTAGACCCATTATTGGAGCAACGGAAACTTCGTCCAAACTACTTTGACCAAAACTGCCCAACTTTGAATAGCTTCGTACGAAGTGAATATTGGCCTTTTTTGGGACCAATATGAAGTGATAAGGATATAAATATAGTAATAAACCTAATAGAAGAACGTTAGACCCATTTTTTATCCAACGGAAAACTTGTGCAAACTTCTACGACAAAGATCGTCCAAACTTTCAATAGATTCGTATGAAGGTTTAAATTGAGATTTGAAGCTTTTAGAATGAATACCGCCCTTTTTTTGGACCAATATAAAGTTGTAAAGGTGTAAATATAGTTTTTAAATAATTCTAAAATAGTTAGACCCATTATTGGAGCAACGGAAACTTCGTCCAAACTACTTTGACCAAAACTGCCCAACTTTGAATAGCTTCGTAGGAAGTGAATATTGGCCTTTTTTGGGACCAATATGAAGTGATAAGGATATAAATATAGTAATAAACCTAATAGAAGAACGTTAGACCCATTTTTTATCCAACGGAAAACTTGTGCAAACTTCTACGACAAAGATCGTCCAAACTTTCAATAGATTCGTATGAAGGTTTAAATTGAGATTTAAAGCTTTTAGAATGAATACCACCCTTTTTTTGGACCAATATAAAGTTGTAAAGGTGTAAATATAGTTTTTAAATAATTCTCAAATAGTTAGACCCATTATTGGAGCAACGGAAACTTCGTCCAAACTACTTTGACCAAAACTGCCCAACTTTGAATAGCTTCGTACGAAGTGAATATTGGCCTTTTTTGGGACCAATATGAAGTGATAAGGATATAAATATAGTAATAAACCTAATAGAAGAACGTTAGACCCATTTTTTATCCAACGGAAAACTTGTGCAAACTTCTACGACAAAGATCGTCCAAACTTTCAATAGATTCGTATGAAGGTTTAAATTGAGATTTAAAGCTAATAGAATGAATACCGGCTTTTTTTTGGACCAATATAAAGTTATAAAGGTGTAAATATAGTTATTAAATAATTCTCAAAGAGTTAGACCCATTATTAGAGCAACGGAAACTTCGTCCAAACTAATTTGACCAAAACTGCCTAACTTTGAATAGCTTCGTACGAAGTGAATATTGGCCTTTTTTGGGACCAATATGAAGTGATAAGGATATAAATATAGTAATAAACCTAATAGAAGAACGTTAGACCCATTTTTTATCCAACGGAAAACTTGTGCAAACTTCTACGACAAAGATCGTCCAAACTTTCAATAGATTCGTATGAAGGTTTAAATTGAGATTTAAAGCTTTTAGAATGAATACCGGCCTTTTTTTGGACCAATATAAAGTTATAAAGGTGTAAATAGAGTTTTTAAATAATTCTCAAATAGTTAGACCCATTATTGGAGCAACGGAAACTTCGTCCAAACTACTTTGACCAAAACTGCCCAACTTTGAATAGCTTCGTACGAAGTGAATATTGGCCTTTTTTGGGACCAATATGAAGTGATAAGGATATAAATATAGTAATAAACCTAATAGAAGAACGTTAGACCCATTTTTTATCCAACGGAAAACTTGTGCAAACTTCTACGACAAAGATCGTCCAAACTTTCAATAGATTCGTATGAAGGTTTAAATTGAGATTTGAAGCTTTTAGAATGAATACCGCCCTTTTTTTGGACCAATATAAAGTTGTAAAGGTGTAAATATAGTTTTTAAATAATTCTAAAATAGTTAGACCCATTATTGGAGCAACGGAAACTTCGTCCAAACTACTTTGACCAAAACTGCCCAACTTTGAATAGCTTCGTAGGAAGTGAATATTGGCCTTTTTTGGGACCAATATGAAGTGATAAGGATATAAATATAGTAATAAACCTAATAGAAGAACGTTAGACCCATTTTTTATCCAACGGAAAACTTGTGCAAACTTCTACGACAAAGATCGTCCAAACTTTCAATAGATTCGTATGAAGGTTTAAATTGAGATTTAAAGCTTTTAGAATGAATACCACCCTTTTTTTGGACCAATATAAAGTTGTAAAGGTGTAAATATAGTTTTTAAATAATTCTCAAATAGTTAGACCCATTATTGGAGCAACGGAAACTTCGTCCAAACTACTTTGACCAAAACTGCCCAACTTTGAATAGCTTCGTACGAAGTGAATATTGGCCTTTTTTGGGACCAATATGAAGTGATAAGGATATAAATATAGTAATAAACCTAATAGAAGAACGTTAGACCCATTTTTTATCCAACGGAAAACTTGTGCAAACTTCTACGACAAAGATCGTCCAAACTTTCAATAGATTCGTATGAAGGTTTAAATTGAGATTTAAAGCTAATAGAATGAATACCGGCTTTTTTTTGGACCAATATAAAGTTATAAAGGTGTAAATATAGTTATTAAATAATTCTCAAAGAGTTAGACCCATTATTAGAGCAACGGAAACTTCGTCCAAACTAATTTGACCAAAACTGCCTAACTTTGAATAGCTTCGTACGAAGTGAATATTGGCCTTTTTTGGGACCAATATGAAGTGATAAGGATATAAATATAGTAATAAACCTAATAGAAGAACGTTAGACCCATTTTTTATCCAACGGAAAACTTGTGCAAACTTCTACGACAAAGATCGTCCAAACTTTCAATAGATTCGTATGAAGGTTTAAATTGAGATTTAAAGCTTTTAGAATGAATACCGGCCTTTTTTTGGACCAATATAAAGTTATAAAGGTGTAAATAGAGTTTTTAAATAATTCTCAAATAGTTAGACCCATTATTGGAGCAACGGAAACTTCGTCCAAACTACTTTGACCAAAACTGCCCAACTTTGAATAGCTTCGTACGAAGTGAATATTGGCCTTTTTTGGGACCAATATGAAGTGATAAGGATATAAATATAGTAATAAACCTAATAGAAGAACGTTAGACCCATTTTTTATCCAACGGAAAACTTGTGCAAACTTCTACGACAAAGATCGTCCAAACTTTCAATAGATTCGTATGAAGGTTTAAATTGAGATTTGAAGCTTTTAGAATGAATACCGCCCTTTTTTTGGACCAATATAAAGTTGTAAAGGTGTAAATATAGTTTTTAAATAATTCTAAAATAGTTAGACCCATTATTGGAGCAACGGAAACTTCGTCCAAACTACTTTGACCAAAACTGCCCAACTTTGAATAGCTTCGTAGGAAGTGAATATTGGCCTTTTTTGGGACCAATATGAAGTGATAAGGATATAAATATAGTAATAAACCTAATAGAAGAACGTTAGACCCATTTTTTATCCAACGGAAAACTTGTGCAAACTTCTACGACAAAGATCGTCCAATCTTTCAATAGATTCGTATGAAGGTTTAAATTGAGATTTAAAGCTTTTAGAATGAATACCGCCCTTTTTTGGACCAATATAAAGTTGTAAAGGTGTAAATATAGTTTTTAAATAATTATCAAATAGTTAGACCCATTGTTGGAGCAACGGAAACTTCGTCCAAACTACTTTGACCAAAACTGCCCAACTTTGAATAGCTTCATACGAAGTGAATATTGGCCTTTTTTGGGACCAATATGAAGTGATAAGGATATAAATATAGTAATAAACCTAATAGAAGAACATTAGACCCATTTTTTATCCAACGGAAAACTTGTGCAAACTTCTACGACAAAGATCGTCCAAACTTTCAATAGATTCGTATGAAGGTTTAAATTGAGATTTAAAGCTAATAGAATGAATACCGGCTTTTTTTTGGACCAATATAAAGTTATAAAGGTGTAAATATAGTTATTAAATACTCCCTCCGTTCCTTTTTATAAGGAACAATTTGGAAAAACACACAAACCAAGGAATCTTAATTTCTTATTAAAAATTTAAAAATTCTATTATTTATTCCAAAACTAACCTTGGTGTAATTAATGCATAGGGAATATGTTATTGTAATTAATGCATAACATTGGAATAGATAAAGGGTAGAAATGGAATTGTTTAATCAATAAAGCATAAATTTAATGGTTGTTTCTTATAAAAAGGAACAAATTTTTTCTCCAAATTGTTCCTTATAAAAAGGAACAGAGGGAGTAATTCTCAAATAGTTAGACCCATTATTAGAGCAACGGAAACTTCGTCCTAATTAATTTGACCAAAACTGCCTAACTTTGAATAGCTTCGTAGGAAGTGAATATTGGCCTTTTTTGGGACCAATATGAAGTGATAAGGATATAAATATAGTAATAAACCTAATAGAAGAACGTTAGACCCATTTTTTATCCAACGGAAAACTTGTGCAAACTTCTACGACAAAGATCGTCCAAACTTTCAATAGATTCGTATGAAGGTTTAAATTGAGATTTAAAGCTTTTAGAATGAATACCACCCTTTTTTTGGACCAATATAAAGTTGTAAAGGTGTAAATATAGTTTTTAAATAATTCTCAAATAGTTAGACCCATTATTGGAGCAACGGAAACTTCGTCCAAACTACTTTGACCAAAACTGCCCAACTTTGAATAGCTTCGTACGAAGTGAATATTGGCCTTTTTTGGGACCAATATGAAGTGATAAGGATATAAATATAGTAATAAACCTAATAGAAGAACGTTAGACCCATTTTTTATCCAACGGAAAACTTGTGCAAACTTCTACGACAAAGATCGTCCAAACTTTCAATAGATTCGTATGAAGGTTTAAATTGAGATTTAAAGCTAATAGAATGAATACCGGCTTTTTTTTGGACCAATATAAAGTTATAAAGGTGTAAATATAGTTATTAAATAATTCTCAAAGAGTTAGACCCATTATTAGAGCAACGGAAACTTCGTCCAAACTAATTTGACCAAAACTGCCTAACTTTGAATAGCTTCGTACGAAGTGAATATTGGCCTTTTTTGGGACCAATATGAAGTGATAAGGATATAAATATAGTAATAAACCTAATAGAAGAACGTTAGACCCATTTTTTATCCAACGGAAAACTTGTGCAAACTTCTACGACAAAGATCGTCCAAACTTTCAATAGATTCGTATGAAGGTTTAAATTGAGATTTAAAGCTTTTAGAATGAATACCGGCCTTTTTTTGGACCAATATAAAGTTATAAAGGTGTAAATAGAGTTTTTAAATAATTCTCAAATAGTTAGACCCATTATTGGAGCAACGGAAACTTCGTCCAAACTACTTTGACCAAAACTGCCCAACTTTGAATAGCTTCGTACGAAGTGAATATTGGCCTTTTTTGGGACCAATATGAAGTGATAAGGATATAAATATAGTAATAAACCTAATAGAAGAACGTTAGACCCATTTTTTATCCAACGGAAAACTTGTGCAAACTTCTACGACAAAGATCGTCCAAACTTTCAATAGATTCGTATGAAGGTTTAAATTGAGATTTGAAGCTTTTAGAATGAATACCGCCCTTTTTTTGGACCAATATAAAGTTGTAAAGGTGTAAATATAGTTTTTAAATAATTCTAAAATAGTTAGACCCATTATTGGAGCAACGGAAACTTCGTCCAAACTACTTTGACCAAAACTGCCCAACTTTGAATAGCTTCGTAGGAAGTGAATATTGGCCTTTTTTGGGACCAATATGAAGTGATAAGGATATAAATATAGTAATAAACCTAATAGAAGAACGTTAGACCCATTTTTTATCCAACGGAAAACTTGTGCAAACTTCTACGACAAAGATCGTCCAATCTTTCAATAGATTCGTATGAAGGTTTAAATTGAGATTTAAAGCTTTTAGAATGAATACCGCCCTTTTTTGGACCAATATAAAGTTGTAAAGGTGTAAATATAGTTTTTAAATAATTATCAAATAGTTAGACCCATTGTTGGAGCAACGGAAACTTCGTCCAAACTACTTTGACCAAAACTGCCCAACTTTGAATAGCTTCATACGAAGTGAATATTGGCCTTTTTTGGGACCAATATGAAGTGATAAGGATATAAATATAGTAATAAACCTAATAGAAGAACATTAGACCCATTTTTTATCCAACGGAAAACTTGTGCAAACTTCTACGACAAAGATCGTCCAAACTTTCAATAGATTCGTATGAAGGTTTAAATTGAGATTTAAAGCTAATAGAATGAATACCGGCTTTTTTTTGGACCAATATAAAGTTATAAAGGTGTAAATATAGTTATTAAATACTCCCTCCGTTCCTTTTTATAAGGAACAATTTGGAAAAACACACAAACCAAGGAATCTTAATTTCTTATTAAAAATTTAAAAATTCTATTATTTATTCCAAAACTAACCTTGGTGTAATTAATGCATAGGGAATATGTTATTGTAATTAATGCATAACATTGGAATAGATAAAGGGTAGAAATGGAATTGTTTAATCAATAAAGCATAAATTTAATGGTTGTTTCTTATAAAAAGGAACAAATTTTTTCTCCAAATTGTTCCTTATAAAAAGGAACAGAGGGAGTAATTCTCAAATAGTTAGACCCATTATTAGAGCAACGGAAACTTCGTCCTAATTAATTTGACCAAAACTGCCTAACTTTGAATAGCTTCGTACGAAGTGAATATTGGCCTTTTTTGGGACCAATATGAAGTGATAAGGATATAAATATAGTAATAAACCTAATAGAAGAACGTTAGACCCATTTTTTATCCAACGGAAAACTTGTGCAAACTTCTACGACAAAGATCGTCCAAACTTTCAATAGATTCGTTAGAAGGTTTAAATTGAGATTTAAAGCTTTTAGAATGAATACCGGCCTTTTTTTGGACCAATATAAAGTTGTAAAGGTGTAAATATAGTTTTTAAATAATTATCAAATAGTTAGACCCATTGTTGGAGCAACGGAAACTTCGTCCAAACTACTTTGACCAAAACTGCCCAACTTTGAATAGCTTCGTACGAAGTGAATATTGGCCTTTTTTGGGACCAATATGAAGTGATAAGGATATAAATATAGTAATAAACCTAATAGAAGAACGTTAGACCCATTTTTTATCCAACGGAAAACTTGTGCAAACTTCTACGACAAAGATCGTCCAAACTTTCAATAGATTCGTATGAAGGTTTAAATTGAGATTTAAAGATAATAGAATGAATACCGGCTTTTTTTTGGACCAATATAAAGTTATAAAGGTGTAAATATAGTTATTAAATACTCCCTCCGTTCCTTTTTATAAGGAACAATTTGGAAAAACACACAAACCAAGGAATCTTAATTTCTTATTAAAAATTTAAAAATTCTATTATTTATTCCAAAACTAACCTTGGTGTAATTAATGCATAGGGAATATGTTATTGTAATTAATGCATAACATTGGAATAGATAAAGGGTAGAAATGGAATTGTTTAATCAATAAAGCATAAATTTAATGGTTGTTTCTTATAAAAAGGAACAAATTTTTTCTCCAAATTGTTCCTTATAAAAAGGAACAGAGGGAGTAATTCTCAAATAGTTAGACCCATTATTAGAGCAACGGAAACTTCGTCCTAATTAATTTGACCAAAACTGCCTAACTTTGAATAGCTTCGTACGAAGTGAATATTGGCCTTTTTTGGGACCAATATGAAGTGATAAGGATATAAATATAGTAATAAACCTAATAGAAGAACGTTAGACCCATTTTTTATCCAACGGAAAACTTGTGCAAACTTCTACGACAAAGATCGTCCAAACTTTCAATAGATTCGTTAGAAGGTTTAAATTGAGATTTAAAGCTTTTAGAATGAATACCGGCCTTTTTTTGGACCAATATAAAGTTGTAAAGGTGTAAATATAGTTTTTAAATAATTATCAAATAGTTAGACCCATTGTTGGAGCAACGGAAACTTCGTCCAAACTACTTTGACCAAAACTGCCCAACTTTGAATAGCTTCGTACGAAGTGAATATTGGCCTTTTTTGGGACCAATATGAAGTGATAAGGATATAAATATAGTAATAAACCTAATAGAAGAACGTTAGACCCATTTTTTATCCAACGGAAAACTTGTGCAAACTTCTACGACAAAGATCGTCCAAACTTTCAATAGATTCGTATGAAGGTTTAAATTGAGATTTAAAGATAATAGAATGAATACCGGCTTTTTTTTGGACCAATATAAAGTTATAAAGGTGTAAATATAGTTATTAAATACTCCCTCCGTTCCTTTTTATAAGGAACAATTTGGAAAAACACACAAACCAAGGAATCTTAATTTCTTATTAAAAATTTAAAAATTCTATTATTTATTCCAAAACTAACCTTGGTGTAATTAATGCATAGGGAATATGTTATTGTAATTAATGCATAACATTGGAATAGATAAAGGGTAGAAATGGAATTGTTTAATCAATAAAGCATAAATTTAATGGTTGTTTCTTATAAAAAGGAACAAATTTTTTCTCCAAATTGTTCCTTATAAAAAGGAACAGAGGGAGTAATTCTCAAATAGTTAGACCCATTATTAGAGCAACGGAAACTTCGTCCTAATTAATTTGACCAAAACTGCCTAACTTTGAATAGCTTCGTACGAAGTGAATATTGGCCTTTTTTGGGACCAATATGAAGTGATAAGGATATAAATATAGTAATAAACCTAATAGAAGAACGTTAGACCCATTTTTTATCCAACGGAAAACTTGTGCAAACTTCTACGACAAAGATCGTCCAAACTTTCAATAGATTCGTATGAAGGTTTAAATTTAGATTTAAAGCTTTTAGAATGAATACCGGCCTTTTTTTGGACCAATATAAAGTTATAAAGGTGTAAATATAGTTTTTAAATAATTCTCAAATAGTTAGACCCATTATTGGAGCACCGGAAACTTCGTCCAAACTACTTTGACCAAAACTGCCCAACTTTGAATAGCTTCGTACGAAGTGAATATTGGCCTTTTTTGGGACCAATATGAAGTGATAAGGATATAAATATAGTAATAAACCTAATAGAAGAACATTAGACCCATTTTTTATCCAACGGAAAACTTGTGCAAACTTCTACGACAAAGATCGTCCAAACTTTCAATAGATTCGTATGAAGGTTTAAATTGAGATTTAAAGCTAATAGAATGAATACCGGCTTTTTTTTGGACCAATATAAAGTTATAAAGGTGTAAATATAGTTATTAAATACTCCCTCCGTTCCTTTTTATAAGGAACAATTTGGAAAAACACACAAACCAAGGAATCTTAATTTCTTATTAAAAATTTAAAAATTCTATTATTTATTCCAAAACTAACCTTGGTGTAATTAATGCATAGGGAATATGTTATTGTAATTAATGCATAACATTGGAATAGATAAAGGGTAGAAATGGAATTGTTTAATCAATAAAGCATAAATTTAATGGTTGTTTCTTATAAAAAGGAACAAATTTTTTCTCCAAATTGTTCCTTATAAAAAGGAACAGAGGGAGTAATTCTCAAATAGTTAGACCCATTATTAGAGCAACGGAAACTTCGTCCTAATTAATTTGACCAAAACTGCCTAACTTTGAATAGCTTCGTACGAAGTGAATATTGGCCTTTTTTGGGACCAATATGAAGTGATAAGGATATAAATATAGTAATAAACCTAATAGAAGAACGTTAGACCCATTTTTTATCCAACGGAAAACTTGTGCAAACTTCTACGACAAAGATCGTCCAAACTTTCAATAGATTCGTTAGAAGGTTTAAATTGAGATTTAAAGCTTTTAGAATGAATACCGGCCTTTTTTTGGACCAATATAAAGTTGTAAAGGTGTAAATATAGTTTTTAAATAATTATCAAATAGTTAGACCCATTGTTGGAGCAACGGAAACTTCGTCCAAACTACTTTGACCAAAACTGCCCAACTTTGAATAGCTTCGTACGAAGTGAATATTGGCCTTTTTTGGGACCAATATGAAGTGATAAGGATATAAATATAGTAATAAACCTAATAGAAGAACGTTAGACCCATTTTTTATCCAACGGAAAACTTGTGCAAACTTCTACGACAAAGATCGTCCAAACTTTCAATAGATTCGTATGAAGGTTTAAATTGAGATTTAAAGATAATAGAATGAATACCGGCTTTTTTTTGGACCAATATAAAGTTATAAAGGTGTAAATATAGTTATTAAATACTCCCTCCGTTCCTTTTTATAAGGAACAATTTGGAAAAACACACAAACCAAGGAATCTTAATTTCTTATTAAAAATTTAAAAATTCTATTATTTATTCCAAAACTAACCTTGGTGTAATTAATGCATAGGGAATATGTTATTGTAATTAATGCATAACATTGGAATAGATAAAGGGTAGAAATGGAATTGTTTAATCAATAAAGCATAAATTTAATGGTTGTTTCTTATAAAAAGGAACAAATTTTTTCTCCAAATTGTTCCTTATAAAAAGGAACAGAGGGAGTAATTCTCAAATAGTTAGACCCATTATTAGAGCAACGGAAACTTCGTCCTAATTAATTTGACCAAAACTGCCTAACTTTGAATAGCTTCGTACGAAGTGAATATTGGCCTTTTTTGGGACCAATATGAAGTGATAAGGATATAAATATAGTAATAAACCTAATAGAAGAACGTTAGACCCATTTTTTATCCAACGGAAAACTTGTGCAAACTTCTACGACAAAGATCGTCCAAACTTTCAATAGATTCGTATGAAGGTTTAAATTTAGATTTAAAGCTTTTAGAATGAATACCGGCCTTTTTTTGGACCAATATAAAGTTATAAAGGTGTAAATATAGTTTTTAAATAATTCTCAAATAGTTAGACCCATTATTGGAGCAACGGAAACTTCGTCCAAACTACTTTGACCAAAACTGCCCTACTTTGAATAGCTTCGTACGAAGTGAATATTGGCCTTTTTTGGGACCAATATGAAGTGATAAGGATATAAATATAGTAATAAACCTAATAGAAGAACGTTAGACCCATTTTTTATCCAACGGAAAACTTGTGCAAACTTCTACGACAAAGATCGTCCAAACTTTCAATAGATTCGTATGAAGGTTTAAATTGAGATTTAAAGCTTTTAGAATGAATACCGGCCTTTTTTTGGACCAATATAAAGTTATAAAGGTGTAAATATAGTTTTTAAATAATTCTCAAATAGTTAGACCCATTATTAGAGCAACGGAAACTTCGTCCAAACTACTTTGAATAGCTTCGTACGAAGTGAATATTGGCCTTTTTTGGGACCAATATGAAGTGATAAGGATATAAATATAGTAATAAACCTAATAGAAGAACATTAGACCCATTTTTTATCCAACGGAAAACTTGTGCAAACTTCTACGACAAAGATCGTCCAAACTTTCAATAGATTCGTATGAAGGTTTAAATTGAGATTTAAAGCTAATAGAATGAATACCGGCTTTTTTTTGGACCAATATAAAGTTATAAAGGTGTAAATATAGTTATTAAATACTCCCTCCGTTCCTTTTTATAAGGAACAATTTGGAAAAACACACAAACCAAGGAATCTTAATTTCTTATTAAAAATTTAAAAATTCTATTATTTATTCCAAAACTAACCTTGGTGTAATTAATGCATAGGGAATATGTTATTGTAATTAATGCATAACATTGGAATAGATAAAGGGTAGAAATGGAATTGTTTAATCAATAAAGCATAAATTTAATGGTTGTTTCTTATAAAAAGGAACAAATTTTTTCTCCAAATTGTTCCTTATAAAAAGGAACAGAGGGAGTAATTCTCAAATAGTTAGACCCATTATTAGAGCAACGGAAACTTCGTCCTAATTAATTTGACCAAAACTGCCTAACTTTGAATAGCTTCGTACGAAGTGAATATTGGCCTTTTTTGGGACCAATATGAAGTGATAAGGATATAAATATAGTAATAAACCTAATAGAAGAACGTTAGACCCATTTTTTATCCAACGGAAAACTTGTGCAAACTTCTACGACAAAGATCGTCCAAACTTTCAATAGATTCGTATGAAGGTTTAAATTGAGATTTAAAGCTTTTAGAATGAATACCGGCCTTTTTTTGGACCAATATAAAGTTGTAAAGGTGTAAATATAGTTTTTAAATAATTATCAAATAGTTAGACCCATTGTTGGAGCAACGGAAACTTCGTCCAAACTACTTTGACCAAAACTGCCCAACTTTGAATAGCTTCGTACGAAGTGAATATTGGCCTTTTTTGGGACCAATATGAAGTGATAAGGATATAAATATAGTAATAAACCTAATAGAAGAACGTTAGACCCATTTTTTATCCAACGGAAAACTTGTGCAAACTTCTACGACAAAGATCGTCCAAACTTTCAATAGATTCGTATGAAGGTTTAAATTGAGATTTAAAGCTAATAGAATGAATACCGGCTTTTTTTTGGACCAATATAAAGTTATAAAGGTGTAAATATAGTTATTAAATACTCCCTCCGTTCCTTTTTATAAGGAACAATTTGGAAAAACACACAAACCAAGGAATCTTAATTTCTTATTAAAAATTTAAAAATTCTATTATTTATTCCAAAACTAACCTTGGTGTAATTAATGCATAGGGAATATGTTATTGTAATTAATGCATAACATTGGAATAGATAAAGGGTAGAAATGGAATTGTTTAATCAATAAAGCATAAATTTAATGGTTGTTTCTTATAAAAAGGAACAAATTTTTTCTCCAAATTGTTCCTTATAAAAAGGAACAGAGGGAGTAATTCTCAAATAGTTAGACCCATTATTAGAGCAACGGAAACTTCGTCCTAATTAATTTGACCAAAACTGCCTAACTTTGAATAGCTTCGTACGAAGTGAATATTGGCCTTTTTTGGGACCAATATGAAGTGATAAGGATATAAATATAGTAATAAACCTAATAGAAGAACGTTAGACCCATTTTTTATCCAACGGAAAACTTGTGCAAACTTCTACGACAAAGATCGTCCAAACTTTCAATAGATTCGTATGAAGGTTTAAATTTAGATTTAAAGCTTTTAGAATGAATACCGGCCTTTTTTTGGACCAATATAAAGTTATAAAGGTGTAAATATAGTTTTTAAATAATTCTCAAATAGTTAGACCCATTATTGGAGCAACGGAAACTTCGTCCAAACTACTTTGACCAAAACTGCCCAACTTTGAATAGCTTCGTACGAAGTGAATATTGGCCTTTTTTGGGACCAATATGAAGTGATAAGGATATAAATATAGTAATAAACCTAATAGAAGAACGTTAGACCCATTTTTTATCCAACGGAAAACTTGTGCAAACTTCTACGACAAAGATCGTCCAAACTTTCAATAGATTCGTATGAAGGTTTAAATTGAGATTTAAAGCTTTTAGAATGAATACCGGCCTTTTTTTGGACCAATATAAAGTTATAAAGGTGTAAATATAGTTTTTAAATAATTCTCAAATAGTTAGACCCATTATTAGAGCAACGGAAACTTCGTCCAAACTACTTTGACCAAAACTGCCCAACTTTGAATAGCTTCGTACGAAGTGAATATTGGCCTTTTTTGGGACCAATATGAAGTGATAAGGATATAAATATAGTAATAAACCTAATAGAAGAACGATAGACCCATTTTTGATTCAACGGAAAACTTGTGCAAATTTCTACGACAAAGATCGTCCAAACTTTCAATAGATTCGTATGAAGGTTTAAATTGAGATTTAAAGCTTTTAGAATGAATACCGGCCTTTTTTTGGACCAATATAAAGTTATAAAGGTGTAAATATAGTTTTTAAATAATTCTCAAATAGTTAGATCCATTATTGAAGCAACGGAAACTTCGTCCAAATTACTTTGACCAAAACAGCCCAACTTTGAATAGCTTCGTACGAAGTGAATATTGGCCTTTTTTGGGACCAATATGAAGTAATAAGGATATAAATATAGTAATAAACCTAATAGTTGAAAGATAGACCCATTTTTGATTCAACGGAAAACTTGTGCAAACTTCTACGACAAAGATCGTCCAAACTTTCAATAGATTTGTATGAAGGTTTAAATTGAGATTTAAAGCTTTTAGAATGAATACCGCCCTTTTTTTGGACCAATATAAAGTTATAAAGGTGTAAATATAGTTTTTAAATAATTCTTAAATGGTTAGAGCCATTATTGGAGCAACGGAAACTTCGTCCAAACTACGTTGACCAAAACTGCCCAACTTTGAATAGCTTCGTACGAAGTGAATGTTGGCCTTTTTTGGGACCAATATGAAGTGATAAGGATATAAATATAGTAATAAACCTAATAGAAGAACTTTAGACCCATTTTTTACCCAACGGAAAACTTGTGCAAACTTCTACGACAAAGATCGTCCAAACTTTCAATAGATTCGTATGAAGGTTTAAATTGAGATTTAAAGCTTTTAGAATGAATACCGGCCTTTTTTTGGACCAATATAAAGTTATAAAGGTGTAAATATAGTTTTTAAATAATTATCAAATAGTTAGACCCATTATTGGAGCAACGGAAACTTCGTCCAAACTACTTTGACCAAAACTGCCCAACTTTGAATAGCTTCGTACGAAGTGAATATTGGCCTTTTTTGGGACCAATATGAAGTGATAAGGATATAAATATAGTAATAAACCTAATAGAAGAACGTTAGACCCATTTTTTATCCAACGGAAAACTTGTGCAAACTTCTACGACAAAGATCGTCCAAACTTTCAATAGATTCGTATGAAGGTTTAAATTGAGATTTAAAGCTTTTAGAATGAATACCGCCCTTTTTTTGGACCAATATAAAGTTGTAAAGGTGTAAATATAGTTTTTAAATAATTCTCAAATATTTAGACCCATTATTGGAGCAACGGAAACTTCGTCCAAACTACTTTGACCAAAACTGCCCAACTTTGAATAGCTTCGTAGGAAGTGAATATTGGCCTTTTTTGGGACCAATATGAAGTGATAAGGATATAAATATAGTAATAAACCTAATAGAAGAACGTTAGACCCATTTTTTATCCAACGGAAAACTTGTGCAAACTTCTACGACAAAGATCGTCCAATCTTTCAATAGATTCGTATGAAGGTTTAAATTGAGATTTAAAGCTTTTAGAATGAATACCGCCCTTTTTTTGGACCAATATAAAGTTGTAAAGGTGTAAATATAGTTTTTAAATAATTATCAAATAGTTAGACCCATTGTTGGAGCAACGGAAACTTCGTCCAAACTACTTTGACCAAAACTGCCCAACTTTGAATAGCTTCGTACGAAGTGAATATTGGCCTTTTTTGGGACCAATATGAAGTGATAAGGATATAAATATAGTAATAAACCTAATAGAAGAACATTAGACCCATTTTTTATCCAACGGAAAACTTGTGCAAACTTCTACGACAAAGATCGTCCAAACTTTCAATAGATTCGTATGAAGGTTTAAATTGAGATTTAAAGCTAATAGAATGAATACCGGCTTTTTTTTGGACCAATATAAAGTTATAAAGGTGTAAATATAGTTATTAAATACTCCCTCCGTTCCTTTTTATAAGGAACAATTTGGAAAAACACACAAACCAAGGAATCTTAATTTCTTATTAAAAATTTAAAAATTCTATTATTTATTCCAAAACTAACCTTGGTGTAATTAATGCATAGGGAATATGTTATTGTAATTAATGCATAACATTGGAATAGATAAAGGGTAGAAATGGAATTGTTTAATCAATAAAGCATAAATTTAATGGTTGTTTCTTATAAAAAGGAACAAATTTTTTCTCCAAATTGTTCCTTATAAAAAGGAACAGAGGGAGTAATTCTCAAATAGTTAGACCCATTATTAGAGCAACGGAAACTTCGTCCTAATTAATTTGACCAAAACTGCCTAACTTTGAATAGCTTCGTACGAAGTGAATATTGGCCTTTTTTGGGACCAATATGAAGTGATAAGGATATAAATATAGTAATAAACCTAATAGAAGAACGTTAGACCCATTTTTTATCCAACGGAAAACTTGTGCAAACTTCTACGACAAAGATCGTCCAAACTTTCAATAGATTCGTATGAAGGTTTAAATTGAGATTTAAAGCTTTTAGAATGAATACCGGCCTTTTTTTGGACCAATATAAAGTTGTAAAGGTGTAAATATAGTTTTTAAATAATTATCAAATAGTTAGACCCATTGTTGGAGCAACGGAAACTTCGTCCAAACTACTTTGACCAAAACTGCCCAACTTTGAATAGCTTCGTACGAAGTGAATATTGGCCTTTTTTGGGACCAATATGAAGTGATAAGGATATAAATATAGTAATAAACCTAATAGAAGAACGTTAGACCCATTTTTTATCCAACGGAAAACTTGTGCAAACTTCTACGACAAAGATCGTCCAAACTTTCAATAGATTTGTATGAAGGTTTAAATTGAGATTTAAAGCTTTTAGAATGAATACCGCCCTTTTTTTGGACCAATATAAAGTTATAAAGGTGTAAATATAGTTTTTAAATAATTCTTAAATGGTTAGAGCCATTATTGGAGCAACGGAAACTTCGTCCAAACTACGTTGACCAAAACTGCCCAACTTTGAATAGCTTCGTACGAAGTGAATGTTGGCCTTTTTTGGGACCAATATGAAGTGATAAGGATATAAATATAGTAATAAACCTAATAGAAGAACTTTAGACCCATTTTTTACCCAACGGAAAACTTGTGCAAACTTCTACGACAAAGATCGTCCAAACTTTCAATAGATTCGTATGAAGGTTTAAATTGAGATTTAAAGCTTTTAGAATGAATACCGGCCTTTTTTTGGACCAATATAAAGTTATAAAGGTGTAAATATAGTTTTTAAATAATTCTCAAATAGTTAGACCCATTATTGGAGCAACGGAAACTTCGTCCAAACTACTTTGACCAAAACTGCCCAACTTTGAATAGCTTCGTACGAAGTGAATATTGGCCTTTTTTGGGACCAATATGAAGTGATAAGGATATAAATATAGTAATAAACCTAATAGAAGAACGTTAGACCCATTTTTTATCCAACGGAAAACTTGTGCAAACTTCTACGACAAAGATCGTCCAAACTTTCAATAGATTCGTATGAAGGTTTAAATTGAGATTTAAAGCTTTTAGAATGAATACCGCCCTTTTTTTGGACCAATATAAAGTTGTAAAGGTGTAAATATAGTTTTTAAATAATTCTCAAATATTTAGACCCATTATTGGAGCAACGGAAACTTCGTCCAAACTACTTTGACCAAAACTGCCCAACTTTGAATAGCTTCGTAGGAAGTGAATATTGGCCTTTTTTGGGACCAATATGAAGTGATAAGGATATAAATATAGTAATAAACCTAATAGAAGAACGTTAGACCCATTTTTTATCCAACGGAAAACTTGTGCAAACTTCTACGACAAAGATCGTCCAATCTTTCAATAGATTCGTATGAAGGTTTAAATTGAGATTTAAAGCTTTTAGAATGAATACCGGCCTTTTTTTGGACCAATATAAAGTTATAAAGGTGTAAATATAGTTTTTAAATAATTCTCAAATAGTTAGACCCATTATTAGAGCAACGGAAACTTCGTCCAAACTACTTTGACCAAAACTGCCCAACTTTGAATAGCTTCGTACGAAGTGAATATTGGCCTTTTTTGGGACCAATATGAAGTGATAAGGATATAAATATAGTAATAAACCTAATAGAAGAACGATAGACCCATTTTTGATTCAACGGAAAACTTGTGCAAATTTCTACGACAAAGATCGTCCAAACTTTCAATAGATTCGTATGAAGGTTTAAATTGAGATTTAAAGCTTTTAGAATGAATACCGGCCTTTTTTTGGACCAATATAAAGTTATAAAGGTGTAAATATAGTTTTTAAATAATTCTCAAATAGTTAGATCCATTATTGAAGCAACGGAAACTTCGTCCAAACTACTTTGACCAAAACAGCCCAACTTTGAATAGCTTCGTACGAAGTGAATATTGGCCTTTTTTGGGACCAATATGAAGTAATAAGGATATAAATATAGTAATAAACCTAATAGTTGAAAGATAGACCCATTTTTGATTCAACGGAAAACTTGTGCAAACTTCTACGACAAAGATCGTCCAAACTTTCAATAGATTTGTATGAAGGTTTAAATTGAGATTTAAAGCTTTTAGAATGAATACCGCCCTTTTTTTGGACCAATATAAAGTTATAAAGGTGTAAATATAGTTTTTAAATAATTCTTAAATGGTTAGAGCCATTATTGGAGCAACGGAAACTTCGTCCAAACTACGTTGACCAAAACTGCCCAACTTTGAATAGCTTCGTACGAAGTGAATGTTGGCCTTTTTTGGGACCAATATGAAGTGATAAGGATATAAATATAGTAATAAACCTAATAGAAGAACTTTAGACCCATTTTTTACCCAACGGAAAACTTGTGCAAACTTCTACGACAAAGATCGTCCAAACTTTCAATAGATTCGTATGAAGGTTTAAATTGAGATTTAAAGCTTTTAGAATGAATACCGGCCTTTTTTTGGACCAATATAAAGTTATAAAGGTGTAAATATAGTTTTTAAATAATTATCAAATAGTTAGACCCATTATTGGAGCAACGGAAACTTCGTCCAAACTACTTTGACCAAAACTGCCCAACTTTGAATAGCTTCGTACGAAGTGAATATTGGCCTTTTTTGGGACCAATATGAAGTGATAAGGATATAAATATAGTAATAAACCTAATAGAAGAACGTTAGACCCATTTTTTATCCAACGGAAAACTTGTGCAAACTTCTACGACAAAGATCGTCCAAACTTTCAATAGATTCGTATGAAGGTTTAAATTGAGATTTAAAGCTTTTAGAATGAATACCGCCCTTTTTTTGGACCAATATAAAGTTGTAAAGGTGTAAATATAGTTTTTAAATAATTCTCAAATATTTAGACCCATTATTGGAGCAACGGAAACTTCGTCCAAACTACTTTGACCAAAACTGCCCAACTTTGAATAGCTTCGTAGGAAGTGAATATTGGCCTTTTTTGGGACCAATATGAAGTGATAAGGATATAAATATAGTAATAAACCTAATAGAAGAACGTTAGACCCATTTTTTATCCAACGGAAAACTTGTGCAAACTTCTACGACAAAGATCGTCCAATCTTTCAATAGATTCGTATGAAGGTTTAAATTGAGATTTAAAGCTTTTAGAATGAATACCGCCCTTTTTTTGGACCAATATAAAGTTGTAAAGGTGTAAATATAGTTTTTAAATAATTATCAAATAGTTAGACCCATTGTTGGAGCAACGGAAACTTCGTCCAAACTACTTTGACCAAAACTGCCCAACTTTGAATAGCTTCGTACGAAGTGAATATTGGCCTTTTTTGGGACCAATATGAAGTGATAAGGATATAAATATAGTAATAAACCTAATAGAAGAACATTAGACCCATTTTTTATCCAACGGAAAACTTGTGCAAACTTCTACGACAAAGATCGTCCAAACTTTCAATAGATTCGTATGAAGGTTTAAATTGAGATTTAAAGCTAATAGAATGAATACCGGCTTTTTTTTGGACCAATATAAAGTTATAAAGGTGTAAATATAGTTATTAAATACTCCCTCCGTTCCTTTTTATAAGGAACAATTTGGAAAAACACACAAACCAAGGAATCTTAATTTCTTATTAAAAATTTAAAAATTCTATTATTTATTCCAAAACTAACCTTGGTGTAATTAATGCATAGGGAATATGTTATTGTAATTAATGCATAACATTGGAATAGATAAAGGGTAGAAATGGAATTGTTTAATCAATAAAGCATAAATTTAATGGTTGTTTCTTATAAAAAGGAACAAATTTTTTCTCCAAATTGTTCCTTATAAAAAGGAACAGAGGGAGTAATTCTCAAATAGTTAGACCCATTATTAGAGCAACGGAAACTTCGTCCTAATTAATTTGACCAAAACTGCCTAACTTTGAATAGCTTCGTACGAAGTGAATATTGGCCTTTTTTGGGACCAATATGAAGTGATAAGGATATAAATATAGTAATAAACCTAATAGAAGAACGTTAGACCCATTTTTTATCCAACGGAAAACTTGTGCAAACTTCTACGACAAAGATCGTCCAAACTTTCAATAGATTCGTATGAAGGTTTAAATTGAGATTTAAAGCTTTTAGAATGAATACCGGCCTTTTTTTGGACCAATATAAAGTTGTAAAGGTGTAAATATAGTTTTTAAATAATTATCAAATAGTTAGACCCATTGTTGGAGCAACGGAAACTTCGTCCAAACTACTTTGACCAAAACTGCCCAACTTTGAATAGCTTCGTACGAAGTGAATATTGGCCTTTTTTGGGACCAATATGAAGTGATAAGGATATAAATATAGTAATAAACCTAATAGAAGAACGTTAGACCCATTTTTTATCCAACGGAAAACTTGTGCAAACTTCTACGACAAAGATCGTCCAAACTTTCAATAGATTTGTATGAAGGTTTAAATTGAGATTTAAAGCTTTTAGAATGAATACCGCCCTTTTTTTGGACCAATATAAAGTTATAAAGGTGTAAATATAGTTTTTAAATAATTCTTAAATGGTTAGAGCCATTATTGGAGCAACGGAAACTTCGTCCAAACTACGTTGACCAAAACTGCCCAACTTTGAATAGCTTCGTACGAAGTGAATGTTGGCCTTTTTTGGGACCAATATGAAGTGATAAGGATATAAATATAGTAATAAACCTAATAGAAGAACTTTAGACCCATTTTTTACCCAACGGAAAACTTGTGCAAACTTCTACGACAAAGATCGTCCAAACTTTCAATAGATTCGTATGAAGGTTTAAATTGAGATTTAAAGCTTTTAGAATGAATACCGGCCTTTTTTTGGACCAATATAAAGTTATAAAGGTGTAAATATAGTTTTTAAATAATTCTCAAATAGTTAGACCCATTATTGGAGCAACGGAAACTTCGTCCAAACTACTTTGACCAAAACTGCCCAACTTTGAATAGCTTCGTACGAAGTGAATATTGGCCTTTTTTGGGACCAATATGAAGTGATAAGGATATAAATATAGTAATAAACCTAATAGAAGAACGTTAGACCCATTTTTTATCCAACGGAAAACTTGTGCAAACTTCTACGACAAAGATCGTCCAAACTTTCAATAGATTCGTATGAAGGTTTAAATTGAGATTTAAAGCTTTTAGAATGAATACCGCCCTTTTTTTGGACCAATATAAAGTTGTAAAGGTGTAAATATAGTTTTTAAATAATTCTCAAATATTTAGACCCATTATTGGAGCAACGGAAACTTCGTCCAAACTACTTTGACCAAAACTGCCCAACTTTGAATAGCTTCGTAGGAAGTGAATATTGGCCTTTTTTGGGACCAATATGAAGTGATAAGGATATAAATATAGTAATAAACCTAATAGAAGAACGTTAGACCCATTTTTTATCCAACGGAAAACTTGTGCAAACTTCTACGACAAAGATCGTCCAATCTTTCAATAGATTCGTATGAAGGTTTAAATTGAGATTTAAAGCTTTTAGAATGAATACCGCCCTTTTTTTGGACCAATATAAAGTTGTAAAGGTGTAAATATAGTTTTTAAATAATTATCAAATAGTTAGACCCATTGTTGGAGCAACGGAAACTTCGTCCAAACTACTTTGACCAAAACTGCCCAACTTTGAATAGCTTCGTACGAAGTGAATATTGGCCTTTTTTGGGACCAATATGAAGTGATAAGGATATAAATATAGTAATAAACCTAATAGAAGAACATTAGACCCATTTTTTATCCAACGGAAAACTTGTGCAAACTTCTACGACAAAGATCGTCCAAACTTTCAATAGATTCGTATGAAGGTTTAAATTGAGATTTAAAGCTAATAGAATGAATACCGGCTTTTTTTTGGACCAATATAAAGTTATAAAGGTGTAAATATAGTTATTAAATACTCCCTCCGTTCCTTTTTATAAGGAACAATTTGGAAAAACACACAAACCAAGGAATCTTAATTTCTTATTAAAAATTTAAAAATTCTATTATTTATTCCAAAACTAACCTTGGTGTAATTAATGCATAGGGAATATGTTATTGTAATTAATGCATAACATTGGAATAGATAAAGGGTAGAAATGGAATTGTTTAATCAATAAAGCATAAATTTAATGGTTGTTTCTTATAAAAAGGAACAAATTTTTTCTCCAAATTGTTCCTTATAAAAAGGAACAGAGGGAGTAATTCTCAAATAGTTAGACCCATTATTAGAGCAACGGAAACTTCGTCCTAATTAATTTGACCAAAACTGCCTAACTTTGAATAGCTTCGTACGAAGTGAATATTGGCCTTTTTTGGGACCAATATGAAGTGATAAGGATATAAATATAGTAATAAACCTAATAGAAGAACGTTAGACCCATTTTTTATCCAACGGAAAACTTGTGCAAACTTCTACGACAAAGATCGTCCAAACTTTCAATAGATTCGTATGAAGGTTTAAATTGAGATTTAAAGCTTTTAGAATGAATACCGCCCTTTTTTTGGACCAATATAAAGTTGTAAAGGTGTAAATATAGTTTTTAAATAATTATCAAATAGTTAGACCCATTGTTGGAGCAACGGAAACTTCGTCCAAACTACTTTGACCAAAACTGCCCAACTTTGAATAGCTTCGTACGAAGTGAATATTGGCCTTTTTTGGGACCAATATGAAGTGATAAGGATATAAATATAGTAATAAACCTAATAGAAGAACATTAGACCCATTTTTTATCCAACGGAAAACTTGTGCAAACTTCTACGACAAAGATCGTCCAAACTTTCAATAGATTCGTATGAAGGTTTAAATTGAGATTTAAAGCTAATAGAATGAATACCGGCTTTTTTTTGGACCAATATAAAGTTATAAAGGTGTAAATATAGTTATTAAATACTCCCTCCGTTCCTTTTTATAAGGAACAATTTGGAAAAACACACAAACCAAGGAATCTTAATTTCTTATTAAAAATTTAAAAATTCTATTATTTATTCCAAAACTAACCTTGGTGTAATTAATGCATAGGGAATATGTTATTGTAATTAATGCATAACATTGGAATAGATAAAGGGTAGAAATGGAATTGTTTAATCAATAAAGCATAAATTTAATGGTTGTTTCTTATAAAAAGGAACAAATTTTTTCTCCAAATTGTTCCTTATAAAAAGGAACAGAGGGAGTAATTCTCAAATAGTTAGACCCATTATTAGAGCAACGGAAACTTCGTCCTAATTAATTTGACCAAAACTGCCTAACTTTGAATAGCTTCGTACGAAGTGAATATTGGCCTTTTTTGGGACCAATATGAAGTGATAAGGATATAAATATAGTAATAAACCTAATAGAAGAACGTTAGACCCATTTTTTATCCAACGGAAAACTTGTGCAAACTTCTACGACAAAGATCGTCCAAACTTTCAATAGATTCGTATGAAGGTTTAAATTTAGATTTAAAGCTTTTAGAATGAATACCGGCCTTTTTTTGGACCAATATAAAGTTATAAAGGTGTAAATATAGTTTTTAAATAATTCTCAAATAGTTAGACCCATTATTGGAGCAACGGAAACTTCGTCCAAACTACTTTGACCAAAACTGCCCAACTTTGAATAGCTTCGTACGAAGTGAATATTGGCCTTTTTTGGGACCAATATGAAGTGATAAGGATATAAATATAGTAATAAACCTAATAGAAGAACGTTAGACCCATTTTTTATCCAACGGAAAACTTGTGCAAACTTCTACGACAAAGATCGTCCAAACTTTCAATAGATTCGTATGAAGGTTTAAATTGAGATTTAAAGCTTTTAGAATGAATACCGCCCTTTTTTTGGACCAATATAAAGTTGTAATGGTGTAAATATAGTTTTTAAATAATTCTCAAAAAGTTAGACCCATTATTGGAGCAACGGAAACTTCGTCCAAACTACTTTGACCAAAACTGCCCAACTTTGAATAGCTTCGTACGAAGTGAATATTGGCCTTTTTTGGGACCAATATGAAGTGATAAGGAAATAAATATAGTAATAAACCTAATAGAAGAACGTTAGACCCATTTTTTATCCAACGAAAAACTTGTGCAAACTTTTACGACAAAGATCGTCCAAACTTTCAATAGATTCGTATGAAGGTTTAAATTGAGATTTAAAGCTTTTAGAATGAATACCGGCCTTTTTTTGGACCAATATAAAGTTATAAAGGTGTAAATATAGTTTTTAAATAATTCTCAAATAGTTAGACCCATTATTGGAGCAACGGAAACTTCGTCCAAACTACTTTGACCAAAACTGCCCAACTTTGAATAGCTTCGTACGAAGTGAATATTGGCCTTTTTTGGGACCAATATGAAGTGATAAGGATATAAATATAGTAATAAACCTAATAGAAGAACGTTAGACCCATTTTTTATCCAACGGAAAACTTGTGCAAACTTCTACGACAAAGATCGTCCAAACTTTCAATAGATTCGTATGAAGGTTTAAATTGAGATTTAAAGCTTTTAGAATGAATACCGCCCTTTTTTTGGACCAATATAAAGTTGTAATGGTGTAAATATAGTTTTTAAATAATTCTCAAAAAGTTAGACCCATTATTGGAGCAACGGAAACTTCGTCCAAACTACTTTGACCAAAACTGCCCAACTTTGAATAGCTTCGTACGAAGTGAATATTGGCCTTTTTTGGGACCAATATGAAGTGATAAGGAAATAAATATAGTAATAAACCTAATAGAAGAACGTTAGACCCATTTTTTATCCAACGAAAAACTTGTGCAAACTTTTACGACAAAGATCGTCCAAACTTTCAATAGATTCGTATGAAGGTTTAAATTGAGATTTAAAGCTTTTAGAATGAATACCGGCCTTTTTTTGGACCAATATAAAGTTATAAAGGTGTAAATATAGTTTTTAAATAATTCTCAAATAGTTAGACCCATTATTAGAGCAACGGAAACTTCGTCCAAACTACTTTGACCAAAACTGCCCAACTTTGAATAGCTTCGTACGAAGTGAATATTGGCCTTTTTTGGGACCAATATGAAGTGATAAGGATATAAATATAGTAATAAACCTAATAGAAGAACGATAGACCCATTTTTGATTCAACGGAAAACTTGTGCAAATTTCTACGACAAAGATCGTCCAAACTTTCAATAGATTCGTATGAAGGTTTAAATTGAGATTTAAAGCTTTTAGAATGAATAACGGCCTTTTTTTGGACCAATATAAAGTTATAAAGGTGTAAATATAGTTTTTAAATAATTCTCAAATAGTTAGATCCATTATTGAAGCAACGGAAACTTCGTCCAAACTACTTTGACCAAAACAGCCCAACTTTGAATAGCTTCGTACGAAGTGAATATTGGCCTTTTTTGGGACCAATATGAAGTAATAAGGATATAAATATAGTAATAAACCTAATAGTTGAAAGATAGACCCATTTTTGATTCAACGGAAAACTTGTGCAAACTTCTACGACAAAGATCGTCCAAACTTTCAATAGATTCGTATGAAGGTTTAAATTGAGATTTAAAGCTTTTAGAATGAATACCGCCCTTTTTTTGGACCAATATAAAGTTATAAAGGTGTAAATATAGTTTTTAAATAATTCTTAAATGGTTAGAGCCATTATTGGAGCAACGGAAACTTCGTCCAAACTACGTTGACCAAAACTGCCCAACTTTGAATAGCTTCGTACGAAGTGAATGTTGGCCTTTTTTGGGACCAATATGAAGTGATAAGGATATAAATATAGTAATAAACCTAATAGAAGAACTTTAGACCCATTTTTTACCCAACGGAAAACTTGTGCAAACTTCTACGACAAAGATCGTCCAAACTTTCAATAGATTCGTATGAAGGTTTAAATTGAGATTTAAAGCTTTTAGAATGAATACCGGCCTTTTTTTGGACCAATATAAAGTTATAAAGGTGTAAATATAGTTTTTAAATAATTCTCAAATAGTTAGACCCATTATTGGAGCAACGGAAACTTCGTCCAAACTACTTTGACCAAAACTGCCCAACTTTGAATAGCTTCGTACGAAGTGAATATTGGCCTTTTTTGGGACCAATATGAAGTGATAAGGATATAAATATAGTAATAAACCTAATAGAAGAACGTTAGACCCATTTTTTATCCAACGGAAAACTTGTGCAAACTTCTACGACAAAGATCGTCCAAACTTTCAATAGATTCGTATGAAGGTTTAAATTGAGATTTAAAGCTTTTAGAATGAATACCGCCCTTTTTTTGGACCAATATAAAGTTGTAATGGTGTAAATATAGTTTTTAAATAATTCTCAAAAAGTTAGACCCATTATTGGAGCAACGGAAACTTCGTCCAAACTACTTTGACCAAAACTGCCCAACTTTGAATAGCTTCGTACGAAGTGAATATTGGCCTTTTTTGGGACCAATATGAAGTGATAAGGAAATAAATATAGTAATAAACCTAATAGAAGAACGTTAGACCCATTTTTTATCCAACGAAAAACTTGTGCAAACTTTTACGACAAAGATCGTCCAAACTTTCAATAGATTCGTATGAAGGTTTAAATTGAGATTTAAAGCTTTTAGAATGAATACCGGCCTTTTTTTGGACCAATATAAAGTTATAAAGGTGTAAATATAGTTTTTAAATAATTCTCAAATAGTTAGACCCATTATTGGAGCAACGGAAACTTCGTCCAAACTACTTTGACCAAAACTGCCCAACTTTGAATAGCTTCGTACGAAGTGAATATTGGCCTTTTTTGGGACCAATATGAAGTGATAAGGATATAAATATAGTAATAAACCTAATAGAAGAACGTTAGACCCATTTTTTATCCAACGGAAAACTTGTGCAAACTTCTACGACAAAGATCGTCCAAACTTTCAATAGATTCGTATGAAGGTTTAAATTGAGATTTAAAGCTTTTAGAATGAATACCGCCCTTTTTTTGGACCAATATAAAGTTGTAATGGTGTAAATATAGTTTTTAAATAATTCTCAAAAAGTTAGACCCATTATTGGAGCAACGGAAACTTCGTCCAAACTACTTTGACCAAAACTGCCCAACTTTGAATAGCTTCGTACGAAGTGAATATTGGCCTTTTTTGGGACCAATATGAAGTGATAAGGAAATAAATATAGTAATAAACCTAATAGAAGAACGTTAGACCCATTTTTTATCCAACGAAAAACTTGTGCAAACTTTTACGACAAAGATCGTCCAAACTTTCAATAGATTCGTATGAAGGTTTAAATTGAGATTTAAAGCTTTTAGAATGAATACCGGCCTTTTTTTGGACCAATATAAAGTTATAAAGGTGTAAATATAGTTTTTAAATAATTCTCAAATAGTTAGACCCATTATTAGAGCAACGGAAACTTCGTCCAAACTACTTTGACCAAAACTGCCCAACTTTGAATAGCTTCGTACGAAGTGAATATTGGCCTTTTTTGGGACCAATATGAAGTGATAAGGATATAAATATAGTAATAAACCTAATAGAAGAACGATAGACCCATTTTTGATTCAACGGAAAACTTGTGCAAATTTCTACGACAAAGATCGTCCAAACTTTCAATAGATTCGTATGAAGGTTTAAATTGAGATTTAAAGCTTTTAGAATGAATAACGGCCTTTTTTTGGACCAATATAAAGTTATAAAGGTGTAAATATAGTTTTTAAATAATTCTCAAATAGTTAGATCCATTATTGAAGCAACGGAAACTTCGTCCAAACTACTTTGACCAAAACAGCCCAACTTTGAATAGCTTCGTACGAAGTGAATATTGGCCTTTTTTGGGACCAATATGAAGTAATAAGGATATAAATATAGTAATAAACCTAATAGTTGAAAGATAGACCCATTTTTGATTCAACGGAAAACTTGTGCAAACTTCTACGACAAAGATCGTCCAAACTTTCAATAGATTCGTATGAAGGTTTAAATTGAGATTTAAAGCTTTTAGAATGAATACCGCCCTTTTTTTGGACCAATATAAAGTTATAAAGGTGTAAATATAGTTTTTAAATAATTCTTAAATGGTTAGAGCCATTATTGGAGCAACGGAAACTTCGTCCAAACTACGTTGACCAAAACTGCCCAACTTTGAATAGCTTCGTACGAAGTGAATGTTGGCCTTTTTTGGGACCAATATGAAGTGATAAGGATATAAATATAGTAATAAACCTAATAGAAGAACTTTAGACCCATTTTTTACCCAACGGAAAACTTGTGCAAACTTCTACGACAAAGATCGTCCAAACTTTCAATAGATTCGTATGAAGGTTTAAATTGAGATTTAAAGCTTTTAGAATGAATACCGGCCTTTTTTTGGACCAATATAAAGTTATAAAGGTGTAAATATAGTTTTTAAATAATTCTCAAATAGTTAGACCCATTATTGGAGCAACGGAAACTTCGTCCAAACTACTTTGACCAAAACTGCCCAACTTTGAATAGCTTCGTACGAAGTGAATATTGGCCTTTTTTGGGACCAATATGAAGTGATAAGGATATAAATATAGTAATAAACCTAATAGAAGAACGTTAGACCCATTTTTTATCCAACGGAAAACTTGTGCAAACTTCTACGACAAAGATCGTCCAAACTTTCAATAGATTCGTATGAAGGTTTAAATTGAGATTTAAAGCTTTTAGAATGAATACCGCCCTTTTTTTGGACCAATATAAAGTTGTAAAGGTGTAAATATAGTTTTTAAATAATTCTCAAATATTTAGACCTATTATTGGAGCAACGGAAACTTCGTCCAAACTACTTTGACCAAAACTGCCCAACTTTGAATAGCTTCGTAGGAAGTGAATATTGGCCTTTTTTGGGACCAATATGAAGTGATAAGGATATAAATATAGTAATAAACCTAATAGAAGAACGTTAGACCCATTTTTTATCCAACGGAAAACTTGTGCAAACTTCTACGACAAAGATCGTCCAATCTTTCAATAGATTCGTATGAAGGTTTAAATTGAGATTTAAAGCTTTTAGAATGAATACCGCCCTTTTTTTGGACCAATATAAAGTTGTAAAGGTGTAAATATAGTTTTTAAATAATTATCAAATAGTTAGACCCATTGTTGGAGCAACGGAAACTTCGTCCAAACTACTTTGACCAAAACTGCCCAACTTTGAATAGCTTCGTACGAAGTGAATATTGGCCTTTTTTGGGACCAATATGAAGTGATAAGGATATAAATATAGTAATAAACCTAATAGAAGAACATTAGACCCATTTTTTATCCAACGGAAAACTTGTGCAAACTTCTACGACAAAGATCGTCCAAACTTTCAATAGATTCGTATGAAGGTTTAAATTGAGATTTAAAGCTAATAGAATGAATACCGGCTTTTTTTTTGGACCAATATAAAGTTATAAAGGTGTAAATATAGTTATTAAATACTCCCTCCGTTCCTTTTTATAAGGAACAATTTGGAAAAACACACAAACCAAGGAATCTTAATTTCTTATTAAAAATTTAAAAATTCTATTATTTATTCCAAAACTAACCTTGGTGTAATTAATGCATAGGGAATATTTTATTGTAATTAATGCATAACATTGGAATAGATAAAGGGTAGAAATGGAATTGTTTAATCAATAAAGCATAAATTTAATGGTTGTTTCTTATAAAAAGGAACAAATTTTTTCTCCAAATTGTTCCTTATAAAAAGGAACAGAGGGAGTAATTCTCAAATAGTTAGACCCATTATTAGAGCAACGGAAACTTCGTCCTAATTAATTTGACCAAAACTGCCTAACTTTGAATAGCTTCGTACGAAGTGAATATTGACCTTTTTTGGGACCAATATGAAGTGATAAGGATATAAATATAGTAATAAACCTAATAGAAGAACGTTAGACCCATTTTTTATCCAACGGAAAACTTGTGCAAACTTCTACGACAAAGATCGTCCAAACTTTCAATAGATTCGTATGAAGGTTTAAATTGAGATTTAAAGCTTTTAGAATGAATACCGGCCTTTTTTTGGACCAATATAAAGTTATAAAGGTGTAAATATAGTTTTTAAATAATTCTCAAATAGTTAGACCCATTATTGGAGCAACGGAAACTTCGTCCAAACTACTTTGACCAAAACTGCCCAACTTTGAATAGCTTCGTACGAAGTGAATATTGGCCTTTTTTGGGACCAATATGAAGTGATAAGGATATAAATATAGTAATAAACCTAATAGAAGAACGTTAGACCCATTTTTTATCCAACGGAAAACTTGTGCAAACTTCTACGACAAAGATCGTCCAAACTTTCAATAGATTCGTATGAAGGTTTAAATTGAGATTTAAAGCTTTTAGAATGAATACCGCCCTTTTTTTGGACCAATATAAAGTTGTAATGGTGTAAATATAGTTTTTAAATAATTCTCAAAAAGTTAGACCCATTATTGGAGCAACGGAAACTTCGTCCAAACTACTTTGACCAAAACTGCCCAACTTTGAATAGCTTCGTACGAAGTGAATATTGGCCTTTTTTGGGACCAATATGAAGTGATAAGGAAATAAATATAGTAATAAACCTAATAGAAGAACGTTAGACCCATTTTTTATCCAACGAAAAACTTGTGCAAACTTTTACGACAAAGATCGTCCAAACTTTCAATAGATTCGTATGAAGGTTTAAATTGAGATTTAAAGCTTTTAGAATGAATACCGGCCTTTTTTTGGACCAATATAAAGTTATAAAGGTGTAAATATAGTTTTTAAATAATTCTCAAATAGTTAGACCTATTATTGGAGCAACGGAAACTTCGTCCAAACTACTTTGACCAAAACTGCCCAACTTTGAATAGCTTCGTACGAAGTGAATATTGGCCTTTTTGGGACCAATATGAAGTGATAAGGATATAAATATAGTAATAAACCTAATAGAAGAACGTTAGACCCATTTTTTATCCAACGGAAAACTTGTGCAAACTTCTACGACAAAGATCGTCCAAACTTTCAATAGATTCGTATGAAGGTTTAAATTGAGATTTAAAGCTTTTAGAATGAATACCGCCCTTTTTTTGGACCAATATAAAGTTGTAATGGTGTAAATATAGTTTTTAAATAATTCTCAAAAAGTTAGACCCATTATTGGAGCAACGGAAACTTCGTCCAAACTACTTTGACCAAAACTGCCCAACTTTGAATAGCTTCGTACGAAGTGAATATTGGCCTTTTTTGGGACCAATATGAAGTGATAAGGAAATAAATATAGTAATAAACCTAATAGAAGAACGTTAGACCCATTTTTTATCCAACGAAAAACTTGTGCAAACTTTTACGACAAAGATCGTCCAAACTTTCAATAGATTCGTATGAAGGTTTAAATTGAGATTTAAAGCTTTTAGAATGAATACCGGCCTTTTTTTGGACCAATATAAAGTTATAAAGGTGTAAATATAGTTTTTAAATAATTCTCAAATAGTTAGACCCATTATTAGAGCAACGGAAACTTCGTCCAAACTACTTTGACCAAAACTGCCCAACTTTGAATAGCTTCGTACGAAGTGAATATTGGCCTTTTTTGGGACCAATATGAAGTGATAAGGATATAAATATAGTAATAAACCTAATAGAAGAACGATAGACCCATTTTTGATTCAACGGAAAACTTGTGCAAATTTCTACGACAAAGATCGTCCAAACTTTCAATAGATTCGTATGAAGGTTTAAATTGAGATTTAAAGCTTTTAGAATGAATACCGGCCTTTTTTTGAACCAATATAAAGTTATAAAGGTGTAAATATAGTTTTTAAATAATTCTCAAATAGTTAGATCCATTATTGAAGCAACGGAAACTTCGTCCAAACTACTTTGACCAAAACAGCCCAACTTTGAATAGCTTCGTACGAAGTGAATATTGGCCTTTTTTGGGACCAATATGAAGTGATAAGGATATAAATATAGTAATAAACCTAATAGAAGAACGATAGACCCATTTTTGATTCAACGGAAAACTTGTGCAAACTTCTACGACAAAGATCGTCCAAACTTTCAATAGATTCGTATGAAGGTTTAAATTGAGATTTAAAGCTTTTAGAATGAATACCGCCCTTTTTTTGGACCAATATAAAGTTATAAAGGTGTAAATATAGTTTTTAAATAATTCTTAAATGGTTAGAGCCATTATTGGAGCAACGGAAACTTCGTCCAAACTACGTTGACCAAAACTGCCCAACTTTGAATAGCTTCGTACGAAGTGAATGTTGGCCTTTTTTGGGACCAATATGAAGTGATAAGGATATAAATATAGTAATAAACCTAATAGAAGAACTTTAGACCCATTTTTTACCCAACGGAAAACTTGTGCAAACTTCTACGACAAAGATCGTCCAAACTTTCAATAGATTCGTATGAAGGTTTAAATTGAGATTTAAAGCTTTTAGAATGAATACCGGCCTTTTTTTGGACCAATATAAAGTTATAAAGGTGTAAATATAGTTTTTAAATAATTCTCAAATAGTTAGACCCATTATTGGAGCAACGGAAACTTCGTCCAAACTACTTTGACCAAAACTGCCCAACTTTGAATAGCTTCGTACGAAGTGAATATTGGCCTTTTTTGGGACGAATATGAAGTGATAAGGATATAAATATAGTAATAAACCTAATAGAAGAACGTTAGACCCATTTTTTATCCAACGGAAAACTTGTGCAAACTTCTACGACAAAGATCGTCCAAACTTTCAATAGATTCGTATGAAGGTTTAAATTGAGATTTAAACCTTTTAGAATGAATACCGCCCTTTTTTTGGACCAATATAAAGTTGTAAAGGTGTAAATATAGTTTTTAAATAATTCTCAAATAGTTAGACCCATTATTGGAGCAACGGAAACTTCGTCCAAACTACTTTGACCAAAACTGCCCAACTTTGAATAGCTTCGTAGGAAGTGAATATTGGCCTTTTTTGGGACCAATATGAAGTGATAAGGATATAAATATAGTAATAAACCTAATAGAAGAACGTTAGACCCATTTTTTATCCAACGGAAAACATGTGCAAACTTCTACGACAAAGATCGTCCAATCTTTCAATAGATTCGTATGAAGGTTTAAATTGAGATTTAAAGCTTTTAGAATGAATACCGCCCTTTTTTTGGACCAATATAAAGTTGTAAAGGTGTAAATATAGTTTTTAAATAATTATCAAATAGTTAGACCCATTGTTGGAGCAACGGAAACTTCGTCCAAACTACTTTGACCAAAACTGCCCAACTTTGAATAGCTTCGTACGAAGTGAATATTGGCCTTTTTTGGGACCAATATGAAGTGATAAGGATATAAATATAGTAATAAACCTAATAGAAGAACATTAGACCCATTTTTTATCCAACGGAAAACTTATGCAAACTTCTACGACAAAGATCGTCCAAACTTTCAATAGATTCGTATGAAGGTTTAAATTGAGATTTAAAGCTTTTAGAATGAATACCGCCCTTTTTTTGGACCAATATAAAGTTGTAATGGTGTAAATATAGTTTTTAAATAATTCTCAAAAAGTTAGACCCATTATTGGAGCAACGGAAACTTCGTCCAAACTACTTTGACCAAAACTGCCCAACTTTGAATAGCTTCGTACGAAGTGAATATTGGCCTTTTTTGGGACCAATATGAAGTGATAAGGAAATAAATATAGTAAAAACCTAATAGAAGAACGTTAGACCCATTTTTTATCCAACGAAAAACTTGTGCAAACTTTTACGACAAAGATCGTCCAAACTTTCAATAGATTCGTATGAAGGTTTAAATTGAGATTTAAAGCTTTTAGAATGAATACCGGCCTTTTTTTGGACCAATATAAAGTTATAAAGGTGTAAATATAGTTTTTAAATAATTCTCAAATAGTTAGACCCATTATTAGAGCAACGGAAACTTCGTCCAAACTACTTTGACCAAAACTGCCCAACTTTGAATAGCTTCGTACGAAGTGAATATTGGCCTTTTTTGGGACCAATATGAAGTGATAAGGATATAAATATAGTAATAAACCTAATAGAAGAACGATAGACCCATTTTTGATTCAACGGAAAACTTGTGCAAATTTCTACGACAAAGATCGTCCAAACTTTCAATAGATTCGTATGAAGGTTTAAATTGAGATTTAAAGCTTTTAGAATGAATACCGGCCTTTTTTTGAACCAATATAAAGTTATAAAGGTGTAAATATAGTTTTTAAATAATTCTCAAATAGTTAGATCCATTATTGAAGCAACGGAAACTTCGTCCAAACTACTTTGACCAAAACAGCCCAACTTTGAATAGCTTCGTACGAAGTGAATATTGGCCTTTTTTGGGACCAATATGAAGTGATAAGGATATAAATATAGTAATAAACCTAATAGAAGAACGATAGACCCATTTTTGATTCAACGGAAAACTTGTGCAAACTTCTACGACAAAGATCGTCCAAACTTTCAATAGATTCGTATGAAGGTTTAAATTGAGATTTAAAGCTTTTAGAATGAATACCGCCCTTTTTTTGGACCAATATAAAGTTATAAAGGTGTAAATATAGTTTTTAAATAATTCTTAAATGGTTAGAGCCATTATTGGAGCAACGGAAACTTCGTCCAAACTACGTTGACCAAAACTGCCCAACGTTGAATAGCTTCGTACGAAGTGAATGTTGGCCTTTTTTGGGACCAATATGAAGTGATAAGGATATAAATATAGTAATAAACCTAATAGAAGAACTTTAGACCCATTTTTTACCCAACGGAAAACTTGTGCAAACTTCTACGACAAAGATCGTCCAAACTTTTAATAGATTCGTATGAAGGTTTAAATTGAGATTTAAAGCTTTTAGAATGAATACCGGCCTTTTTTTGGACCAATATAAAGTTATAAAGGTGTAAATATAGTTTTTAAATAATTCTCAAATAGTTAGACCCATTATTGGAGCAACGGAAACTTCGTCCAAACTACTTTGACCAAAACTGCCCAACTTTGAATAGCTTCGTACGAAGTGAATATTGGCCTTTTTTGGGACGAATATGAAGTGATAAGGATATAAATATAGTAATAAACCTAATAGAAGAACGTTAGACCCATTTTTTATCCAACGGAAAACTTGTGCAAACTTCTACGACAAAGATCGTCAAAACTTTCAATAGATTCGTATGAAGGTTTAAATTGAGATTTAAAGCTTTTAGAATGAATACCGCCCTTTTTTTGGACCAATATAAAGTTATAAAGGTGTAAATATAGTTTTTAAATAATTCTTAAATGGTTAGAGCCATTATTGGAGCAACGGAAACTTCGTCCAAACTACGTTGACCAAAACTGCCCAACTTTGAATAGCTTCGTACGAAGTGAATGTTGGCCTTTTTTGGGACCAATATGAAGTGATAAGGATATAAATATAGTAATAAACCTAATAGAAGAACTTTAGACCCATTTTTTACCCAACGGAAAACTTGTGCAAACTTCTACGACAAAGATCGTCCAAACTTTCAATAGATTCGTATGAAGGTTTAAATTGAGATTTAAAGCTTTTAGAATGAATACCGGCCTTTTTTTGGACCAATATAAAGTTATAAAGGTGTAAATATAGTTTTTAAATAATTCTCAAATAGTTAGACCCATTATTGGAGCAACGGAAACTTCGTCCAAACTACTTTGACCAAAACTGCCCAACTTTGAATAGCTTCGTACGAAGTGAATATTGGCCTTTTTTGGGACGAATATGAAGTGATAAGGATATAAATATAGTAATAAACCTAATAGAAGAACGTTAGACCCATTTTTTATCCAACGGAAAACTTGTGCAAACTTCTACGACAAAGATCGTCCAAACTTTCAATAGATTCGTATGAAGGTTTAAATTGAGATTTAAAGCTTTTAGAATGAATACCGCCCTTTTTTTGGACCAATATAAAGTTGTAAAGGTGTAAATATAGTTTTTAAATAATTCTCAAATAGTTAGACCCATTATTGGAGCAACGGAAACTTCGTCCAAACTACTTTGACCAAAACTGCCCAACTTTGAATAGCTTCGTAGGAAGTGAATATTGGCCTTTTTTGGGACCAATATGAAGTGATAAGGATATAAATATAGTAATAAACCTAATAGAAGAACGTTAGACCCATTTTTTATCCAACGGAAAACATGTGCAAACTTCTACGACAAAGATCGTCCAATCTTTCAATAGATTCGTATGAAGGTTTAAATTGAGATTTAAAGCTTTTAGAATGAATACCGCCCTTTTTTTGGACCAATATAAAGTTGTAAAGGTGTAAATATAGTTTTTAAATAATTATCAAATAGTTAGACCCATTGTTGGAGCAACGGAAACTTCGTCCAAACTACTTTGACCAAAACTGCCCAACTTTGAATAGCTTCGTACGAAGTGATTATTGGCCTTTTTTGGGACCAATATGAAGTGATAAGGATATAAATATAGTAATAAACCTAATAGAAGAACATTAGACCCATTTTTTATCCAACGGAAAACTTATGCAAACTTCTACGACAAAGATCGTCCAAACTTTCAATAGATTCGTATGAAGGTTTAAATTGAGATTTAAAGCTTTTAGAATGAATACCGCCCTTTTTTTGGACCAATATAAAGTTGTAATGGTGTAAATATAGTTTTTAAATAATTCTCAAAAAGTTAGACCCATTATTGGAGCAACGGAAACTTCGTCCAAACTACTTTGACCAAAACTGCCCAACTTTGAATAGCTTCGTACGAAGTGAATATTGGCCTTTTTTGGGACCAATATGAAGTGATAAGGAAATAAATATAGTAATAAACCTAATAGAAGAACGTTAGACCCATTTTTTATCCAACGAAAAACTTGTGCAAACTTTTACGACAAAGATCGTCCAAACTTTCAATAGATTCGTATGAAGGTTTAAATTGAGATTTAAAGCTTTTAGAATGAATACCGGCCTTTTTTTGGACCAATATAAAGTTATAAAGGTGTAAATATAGTTTTTAAATAATTCTCAAATAGTTAGACCCATTATTAGAGCAACGGAAACTTCGTCCAAACTACTTTGACCAAAACTGCCCAACTTTGAATAGCTTCGTACGAAGTGAATATTGGCCTTTTTTGGGACCAATATGAAGTGATAAGGATATAAATATAGTAATAAACCTAATAGAAGAACGATAGACCCATTTTTGATTCAACGGAAAACTTGTGCAAATTTCTACGACAAAGATCGTCCAAACTTTCAATAGATTCGTATGAAGGTTTAAATTGAGATTTAAAGCTTTTAGAATGAATACCGGCCTTTTTTTGAACCAATATAAAGTTATAAAGGTGTAAATATAGTTTTTAAATAATTCTCAAATAGTTAGATCCATTATTGAAGCAACGGAAACTTCGTCCAAACTACTTTGACCAAAACAGCCCAACTTTGAATAGCTTCGTACGAAGTGAATATTGGCCTTTTTTGGGACCAATATGAAGTGATAAGGATATAAATATAGTAATAAACCTAATAGAAGAACGATAGACCCATTTTTGATTCAACGGAAAACTTGTGCAAACTTCTACGACAAAGATCGTCCAAACTTTCAATAGATTCGTATGAAGGTTTAAATTGAGATTTAAAGCTTTTAGAATGAATACCGCCCTTTTTTTGGACCAATATAAAGTTATAAAGGTGTAAATATAGTTTTTAAATAATTCTTAAATGGTTAGAGCCATTATTGGAGCAACGGAAACTTCGTCCAAACTACGTTGACCAAAACTGCCCAACGTTGAATAGCTTCGTACGAAGTGAATGTTGGCCTTTTTTGGGACCAATATGAAGTGATAAGGATATAAATATAGTAATAAACCTAATAGAAGAACTTTAGACCCATTTTTTACCCAACGGAAAACTTGTGCAAACTTCTACGACAAAGATCGTCCAAACTTTTAATAGATTCGTATGAAGGTTTAAATTGAGATTTAAAGCTTTTAGAATGAATACCGGCCTTTTTTTGGACCAATATAAAGTTATAAAGGTGTAAATATAGTTTTTAAATAATTCTCAAATAGTTAGACCCATTATTGGAGCAACGGAAACTTCGTCCAAACTACTTTGACCAAAACTGCCCAACTTTGAATAGCTTCGTACGAAGTGAATATTGGCCTTTTTTGGGACGAATATGAAGTGATAAGGATATAAATATAGTAATAAACCTAATAGAAGAACGTTAGACCCATTTTTTATCCAACGGAAAACTTGTGCAAACTTCTACGACAAAGATCGTCCAAACTTTCAATAGATTCGTATGAAGGTTTAAATTGAGATTTAAAGCTTTTAGAATGAATACCGCCCTTTTTTTGGACCAATATAAAGTTGTAAAGGTGTAAATATAGTTTTTAAATAATTCTCAAATAGTTAGACCCATTATTGGAGCAACGGAAACTTCGTCCAAACTACTTTGACCAAAACTGCCCAACTTTGAATAGCTTCGTAGGAAGTGAATATTGGCCTTTTTTGGGACCAATATGAAATGAAAAGGATATAAATATAGTAATAAACCTAATAGAAGAACGTTAGACCCATTTTTTATCCAACGGAAAACATGTGCAAACTTCTACGACAAAGATCGTCCAATCTTTCAATAGATTCGTATGAAGGTTTAAATTGAGATTTAAAGCTTTTAGAATGAATACCGCCCTTTTTTTGGACCAATATAAAGTTGTAAAGGTGTAAATATAGTTTTTAAATAATTATCAAATAGTTAGACCCATTGTTGGAGCAACGGAAACTTCGTCCAAACTACTTTGACCAAAACTGCCCAACTTTGAATAGCTTCGTACGAAGTGAATATTGGCCTTTTTTGGGACCAATATGAAGTGATAAGGATATAAATATAGTAATAAACCTAATAGAAGAACATTAGACCCATTTTTTATCCAACGGAAAACTTGTGCAAACTTCTACGACAAAGATCGTCCAAACTTTCAATAGATTCGTATGATGGTTTAAATTGAGATTTAAAGCTAATAGAATGAATACCGGCTTTTTTTTGGACCAATATAAAGTTATAAAGGTGTAAATATAGTTATTAAATACTCCCTCCGTTCCTTTTTATAAGGAACAATTTGGAAAAACACACAAACCAAGGAATCTTAATTTCTTATTAAAAATTTAAAAATTCTATTATTTATTCCAAAACTAACCTTGGTGTAATTAATGCATAGGGAATATGTTATTGTAATTAATGCATAACATTGGAATAGATAAAGGGTAGAAATGGAATTGTTTAATCAATAAAGCATAAATTTAATGGTTGTTTCTTATAAAAAGGAACAAATTTTTTCTCCAAATTGTTCCTTATAAAAAGGAACAGAGGGAGTAATTCTCAAATAGTTAGACCCATTATTAGAGCAACGGAAACTTCGTCCTAACTAATTTGACCAAAACTGCCTAACTTTGAATAGCTTCGTACGAAGTGAATATTGGCCTTTTTTGGGACCAATATGAAGTGATAAGGATATAAATATAGTAATAAACCTAATAGAAGAACGTTAGACCCATTTTTTATCCAACGGAAAACTTGTGCAAACTTCTACGACAAAGATCGTCCAAACTTTCAATAGATTCGTATGAAGGTTTAAATTGAGATTTAAAGCTTTTAGAATGAATACCGGCCTTTTTTTGGACCAATATAAAGTTATAAAGGTGTAAATATAGTTTTTAAATAATTCTCAAATAGTTAGACCCATTATTGGAGCAACGGAAACTTCGTCCAAACTACTTTGACCAAAACTGCCCAACTTTGAATAGCTTCGTACGAAGTGAATATTGGCCTTTTTTGGGACCAATATGAAGTGATAAGGATATAAATATAGTAATAAACCTAATAGAAGAACGTTAGACCCATTTTTTATCCAACGGAAAACTTGTGCAAACTTCTACGACAAAGATCGTCCAAACTTTCAATAGATTCGTATGAAGGTTTAAATTGAGATTTAAAGCTTTTAGAATGAATACCGCCATTTTTTTGGACCAATATAAAGTTGTAAAGGTGTAAATATAGTTTTTAAATAATTCTCAAATAGTTAGACCCATTATTGGAGCAACGGAAACTTCGTCCAAACTACTTTGACCAAAACTGCCCAACTTTGAATAGCTTCGTACGAAGTGAATATTGGCCTTTTTTGGGACCAATATGAAGTGATAAGGATATAAATATAGTAATAAACCTAATAGAAGAACGTTAGACCCATTTTTTATCCAACGAAAAACTTGTGCAAACTTTTACGACAAAGATCGTCCAAACTTTCAATAGATTCGTATGAAGGTTTAAATTGAGATTTAAAGCTTTTAGAATGAATACCGGCCTTTTTTTGGACCAATATAAAGTTATAAAGGTGTAAATATAGTTTTTAAATAATTCTCAAATAGTTAGATCCATTATTGAAGCAACGGAAACTTCGTCCAAACTACTTTGACCAAAACAGCCCAACTTTGAATAGCTTCGTACGAAGTGAATATTGGCCTTTTTTGGGACCAATATGAAGTGATAAGGAAATAAATATAGTAATAAACCTAATAGAAGAACGATAGACCCATTTTTGATTCAACGGAAAACTTGTGCAAACTTCTACGACAAAGATCGTCCAAACTTTCAATAGATTCGTATGAAGGTTTAAATTGAGATTTAAAGCTTTTAGAATGAATACCGCCCTTTTTTTGGACCAATATAAAGTTATAAAGGTGTAAATATAGTTTTTAAATAATTCTTAATTGGTTAGAGCCATTATTGGAGCAACGGAAACTTCGTCCAAACTACGTTGACCAAAACTGCCCAACTTTGAATAGCTTCGTACGAAGTGAATGTTGGCCTTTTTTGGGACCAATATGAAGTGATAAGGATATAAATATAGTAATAAACCTAATAGAAGAACTTTAGACCCATTTTTTATCCAACGGAAAACTTGTGCAAACTTCTACGACAAAGATCGTCCAAACTTTCAATAGATTCGTATGAAGGTTTAAATTGAGATTTAAAGCTTTTAGAATGAATACCGGCCTTTTTTTGGACCAATATAAAGTTATAAAGGTGTAAATATAGTTTTTAAATAATTCTCAAATAGTTAGACCCATTATTGAAGCAACGGAAACTTCGTCCAAACTACTTTGACCAAAACTGCCCAACTTTGAATAGCTTCGTACGAAGTGAATATTGGCCTTTTTTAGGACCAATATGAAGTGATAAGGATATAAATATAGTAATAAACCTAATAGAAAAACGTTAGACCCATTTTTTATCCAATGAAAAACTTGTGCAAACTTCTACGACAAAGATCGTCCAAACTTTCAATAGATTCGTATGAAGGTTTAAATTGAGATTTAAAGCTTTTAGAATGAATACCGGCCTTTTTTTGGACCAATATAAAGTTATAAAGGTGTAAATATAGTTTTTAAATAATTCTCAAATAGTTAGAACCATTATTAGAGCAACGGAAACTTCGTCCAAACCACTTTGACCAAAACTGCCCAACTTTGAATAGCTTCGTACGAAGTGAATATTGGCCTTTTTTGGGACCAATATGAAGTGATAAGGATATAAATATAGTAATAAACCTAATAGAAGAACGATAGACCCATTTTTGATTCAACGGAAAACTTGTGCAAACTTCTACGACAAAGATCGTCCAAACTTTTAATAGATTCGTATGAAGGTTTAAATTGAGATTTAAAGCTTTTAGAATGAATACCGGCCTTTTTTTGGACCAATATAAAGTTATAAAGGTGTAAATTTAGTTTTTAAATAATTCTCAAATAGTTAGACCCATTATTGGAGCAAAGGAAACTTGGTCCAAACTACTTTGACCAAAACTGCCCAACTTTGAATAGCTTCGTCTGAAATGAATATTGGCCTTTGTTGGGATCAATATGAAGTGATAAAGATATAAATATAGTAATAAACCTAATAGAAGAACGTTAGACCCATTTTTTATCCAACGGAAAACTTGTGCAAACATCTACGACAAAGATCGTCCAAACTTTCAATAGATTCGTATGATGGTTTAAATTGAGATTTAAAGCTTTTAGAATGAATACCGCCCTTTTTTTTGGACCAATATAAAGTTATAAAGGTGTAAATATAGTTTTTAAATAATTCTCAAATAGTTAGAGCCATTATTGGAACAACGGAAACTTCGTCCAAACTACTTTGACCAAAACTGCCCAACTTTGAATAGCTTCGTACGAAGTGAATATTGGCCTTTTTTGGGACCAATATGAAGTGATAAGGATATAAATATAGTAATAAACCTAATAGAAGAACTTTAGACCCATTTTTTATCCAACGGAAAACTTGTGCAAACTTCTACGACAAAGATCGTCCAAACTTTCAATAGATTCGTATGAAGGTTTAAATTGAGATTTAAAGCTTTTAGAATGAATACCGGCCTTTTTTTGGACCAATATAAAGTTATAAAGGTGTAAATATAGTTTTTAAATAATTCTCAAATAGTTAGACCCATTATTGAAGCAACGGAAACTTCGTCCAAACTACTTTGACCAAAACTGCCCAACTTTGAATAGCTTCGTACGAAGTGAATATTGGCCTTTTTTAGGACCAATATGAAGTGATAAGGATATAAATATAGTAATAAACCTAATAGAAAAACGTTAGACCCATTTTTTATCCAATGAAAAACTTGTGCAAACTTCTACGACAAAGATCGTCCAAACTTTTAATAGATTCGTATGAAGGTTTAAATTGAGATTTAAAGCTTTTAGAATGAATACCGGCCTTTTTTTGGACCAATATAAAGTTATAAAGGTGTAAATTTAGTTTTTAAATAATTCTCAAATAGTTAGACCCATTATTGGAGCAAAGGAAACTTGGTCCAAACTACTTTGACCAAAACTGCCCAACTTTGAATAGCTTCGTCTGAAATGAATATTGGCCTTTGTTGGGATCAATATGAAGTGATAAAGATATAAATATAGTAATAAACCTAATAGAAGAACGTTAGACCCATTTTTTATCCAACGGAAAACTTGTGCAAACATCTACGACAAAGATCGTCCAAACTTTCAATAGATTCGTATGATAGTTTAAATTGAGATTTAAAGCTTTTAGAATGAATACCGCCCTTTTTTTTGGACCAATATAAAGTTATAAAGGTGTAAATATAGTTTTTAAATAATTCTCAAATAGTTAGAGCCATTATTGGAACAACGGAAACTTCGTCCAAACTACTTTGACCAAAACTGCCCAACTTTGAATAGCTTCGTACGAAGTGAATATTGGCCTTTTTTGGGACCAATATGAAGTGATAAGGATATAAATATAGTAATAAACCTAATAGAAGAACGTTAGACCCATTTTTTATCCAACGGAAAACTTGTGCAAACTTCTACGACAAAGATCGTCCAAATTTTCAATAGATTCGTATGAAGGTTTAAATTGAGATTTAAAACTTTTAGAATGAATATATCGGCCTTTTTTTGGACCAATATAAAGTTATAAAGGTGTAAATATAGTTTTTAAATAATTCTCAAATAGTTAGACCCATTATTGAAGCAACGGAAACTTCGTCCAAACTACTTTGACAAAAACTGCCCAACTTTGAATAGCTTCGTACGAAGTGAATATTGGCCTTTTTTAGGACCAATATGAAGTGATAAGGATATAAATATAGTAATAAACCTAATAGAAAAACGTTAGACCCATTTTTTATCCAATGAAAAACTTGTGCAAACTTCTACGACAAAGATCGTCCAAACTTTCAATAGATTCGTATGAAGGTTTAAATTGAGATTTAAAGCTTTTAGAATGAATACCGGCCTTTTTTTGGACCAATATAAAGTTATAAAGGTGTAAATATAGTTTTTAAATAATTCTCAAATAGTTAGAACCATTATTAGAGCAACGGAAACTTCGTCCAAACTACTTTGACCAAAACTGCCCAACTTTGAATAGCTTCGTACGAAGTGAATATTGGCCTTTTTTGGGACCAATATGAAGTGATAAGGATATAAATATAGTAATAAACCTAATAGAAGAACGATAGACCCATTTTTGATTCAACGGAAAACTTGTGCAAACTTCTACGACAAAGATCGTCCAAACTTTTAATAGATTCGTATGAAGGTTTAAATTGAGATTTAAAGCTTTTAGAATGAATACCGGCCTTTTTTTGGACCAATATAAAGTTATAAAGGTGTAAATTTAGTTTTTAAATAATTCTCAAATAGTTAGACCCATTATGGGAGCAAAGGAAACTTGGTCCAAACTACTTTGACCAAAACTGCCCAACTTTGAATAACTTCGTCTGAAATGAATATTGGCCTTTGTTGGGATCAATATGAAGTGATAAAGATATAAATATAGTAATAAACCTAATAGAAGAACGTTAGACCCATTTTTTATCCAACGGAAAACTTGTGCAAACATCTACGACAAAGATCGTCCAAACTTTCAATAGATTCGTATGAAGGTTTAAATTGAGATTTAAAGCTTTTAGAATGAATACCGGCCTTTTTTTGGACCAATATAAAGTTATAAAGGTGTAAATATAGTTTTTAAATAATTCTCAAATAGTTAGACCCATTATTGAAGCAACGGAAACTTCGTCCAAACTACTTTGACAAAAACTGCCCAACTTTGAATAGCTTCGTACGAAGTGAATATTGGCCTTTTTTAGGACCAATATGAAGTGATAAGGATATAAATATAGTAATAAACCTAATAGAAAAACGTTAGACCCATTTTTTATCCAATGAAAAACTTGTGCAAACTTCTACGACAAAGATCGTCCAAACTTTCAATAGATTCGTATGAAGGTTTAAATTGAGATTTAAAGCTTTTAGAATGAATACCGGCCTTTTTTTGGACCAATATAAAGTTATAAAGGTGTAAATATAGTTTTTAAATAATTCTCAAATAGTTAGAACCATTATTAGAGCAACGGAAACTTCGTCCAAACTACTTTGACCAAAACTGCCCAACTTTGAATAGCTTCGTACGAAGTGAATATTGGCCTTTTTTGGGACCAATATGAAGTGATAAGGATATAAATATAGTAATAAACCTAATAGAAGAACGATAGACCCATTTTTGATTCAACGGAAAACTTGTGCAAACTTCTACGACAAAGATCGTCCAAACTTTTAATAGATTCGTATGAAGGTTTAAATTGAGATTTAAAGCTTTTAGAATGAATACCGGCCTTTTTTTGGACCAATATAAAGTTATAAAGGTGTAAATTTAGTTTTTAAATAATTCTCAAATAGTTAGACCCATTATTGGAGCAAAGGAAACTTGGTCCAAACTACTTTGACCAAAACTGCCCAACTTTGAATAGCTTCGTCTGAAATGAATATTGGCCTTTGTTGGGATCAATATGAAGTGATAAAGATATAAATATAGTAATAAACCTAATAGAAGAACGTTAGACCCATTTTTTATCCAACGGAAAACTTGTGCAAACATCTACGACAAAGATCGTCCAAACTTTCAATAGATTCGTATGATGGTTTAAATTGAGATTTAAAGCTTTTAGAATGAATACCGCCCTTTTTTTTGGACCAATATAAAGTTATAAAGGTGTAAATATAGTTTTTAAATAATTCTCAAATAGTTAGAGCCATTATTGGAACAACGGAAACTTCGTCCAAACTACTTTGACCAAAACTGCCCAACTTTGAATAGCTTCGTACGAAGTGAATATTGGCCTTTTTTGGGACCAATATGAAGTGATAAGGATATAAATATAGTAATAAACCTAATAGAAGAACGATAGACCCATTTTTGATTCAACGGAAAACTTGTGCAAACTTCTACGACAAAGATCGTCCAAACTTTTAATAGATTCGTATGAAGGTTTAAATTGAGATTTAAAGCTTTTAGAATGAATACCGGCCTTTTTTTGGACCAATATAAAGTTATAAAGGTGTAAATTTAGTTTTTAAATAATTCTCAAATAGTTAGACCCATTATTGGAGCAAAGGAAACTTGGTCCAAACTACTTTGACCAAAACTGCCCAACTTTGAATAGCTTCGTCTGAAATGAATATTGGCCTTTGTTGGGATCAATATGAAGTGATAAAGATATAAATATAGTAATAAACCTAATAGAAGAACGTTAGACCCATTTTTTATCCAACGGAAAACTTGTGCAAACATCTACGACAAAGATCGTCCAAACTTTCAATAGATTCGTATGATGGTTTAAATTGAGATTTAAAGCTTTTAGAATGAATACCGCCCTTTTTTTTGGACCAATATAAAGTTATAAAGGTGTAAATATAGTTTTTAAATAATTCTCAAATAGTTAGAGCCATTATTGGAACAACGGAAACTTCGTCCAAACTACTTTGACCAAAACTGCCCAACTTTGAATAGCTTCGTACGAAGTGAATATTGGCCTTTTTTGGGACCAATATGAAGTGATAAGGATATAAATATAGTAATAAACCTAATAGAAGAACGTTAGACCCATTTTTTATCCAACGGAAAACTTGTGCAAACTTCTACGACAAAGATCGTCCAAATTTTCAATAGATTCGTATGAAGGTTTAAATTGAGATTTAAAACTTTTAGAATGAATATATCGGCCTTTTTTTGGACCAATATAAAGTTATAAAGGTGTAAATATAGTTTTTAAATAATTCTCAAATAGTTAGACCCATTATTAGAGCAACGGAAACTTTGTCCAAACTACTTTGAACAAAACTGCCCAACTTTGAATAGCTTCGTACGAAGTGAATATTGGCCTTTTTTGGGACCAATATGAAGTGATAAGGATATAAATATAGTAATAAACCTAATAGAAGAACGTTAGACCCATTTTTTATCCAACGGAAAACTTGTGCAAACTTCTACGACAAAGATCGTTCAAACTTTCAATAGATTCGTATGAAGGTTTAAATTGAGATTTAAAGCTTTTAGAATGAATACCGCCCTTTTTTTTGGACCAATATAAAGTTATAAAGGTGTAAATATAGTTTTTAAATAATTCTCAAATAGTTAGATCCATTATTGAAGCAATGGAAACTTCGTCCAAACTACTTTGACCAAAACTGCCCAACTTTGAATAGCTTCGTACGAAGTGAATATTGGCCTTTTTTGGGACCAATATGAAGTGATAAGGATATAAACATAGTAATAAACCTAATAGAAGAACGTTAGACCCATTTTTTATCCAATGGAAAACTTGTGCAAACTTCTACGACAAAGATCGTCCAAATTTTCAATAGATTCGTATGAAGGTTTAAATTGAGATTTAAAACTTTTAGAATGAATATATCGGCCTTTTTTTTGGACCAATATAAAGTTATAAAGGTGTAAATTTAGTTTTTAAATAATTCTCAAATAGTTAGACCCATTATTGGAGCAAAGGAAACTTGGTCCAAACTACTTTGACCAAAACTGTCCAACTTTGAATGGCTTCGTCCAAACTACTTTGACCAAAACTGCCCAACTTTGAATAGCTTCGTACGAAGTGAATATTGGCCTTTTTTGGGACCAATATGAAGTGATAAGGATATAAATATAGTAATAAACCTAATAGAAGAACGTTAGACCCATTTTTTATCCAACGGAAAACTTGTGCAAACATCTACGACAAAGATCGTCCAAACTTTCAATAGATTCGTATGAAGGTTTAAATTGAGATTTAAAGCTTTTAGAATGAATACCGGCCTTTTTTTGGACCAATATAAAGTTATAAAGGTGTAAATATAGTTTTTAAATAATTCTCAAATAGTTAGAACCATTATTAGAGCAACGGAAACTTCGTCCAAACTACTTTGACCAAAACTGCCCAACTTTGAATAGCTTCGTACGAAGTGAATATTGGCCTTTTTTGGGACCAATATGAAGTGATAAGGATATAAATATAGTAATAAACCTAATAGAAGAACGATAGACCCATTTTTGATTCAACGGAAAACTTGTGCAAACTTCTACGACAAAGATCGTCCAAACTTTTAATAGATTCGTATGAAGGTTTAAATTGAGATTTAAAGCTTTTAGAATGAATACCGGCCTTTTTTTGGACCAATATAAAGTTATAAAGGTGTAAATTTAGTTTTTAAATAATTCTCAAATAGTTAGACCCATTATTGGAGCAAAGGAAACTTGGTCCAAACTACTTTGACCAAAACTGCCCAACTTTGAATAGCTTCGTCTGAAATGAATATTGGCCTTTGTTGGGATCAATATGAAGTGATAAAGATATAAATATAGTAATAAACCTAATAGAAGAACGTTAGACCCATTTTTTATCCAACGGAAAACTTGTGCAAACATCTACGACAAAGATCGTCCAAACTTTCAATAGATTCGTATGATGGTTTAAATTGAGATTTAAAGCTTTTAGAATGAATACCGCCCTTTTTTTTGGACCAATATAAAGTTATAAAGGTGTAAATATAGTTTTTAAATAATTCTCAAATAGTTAGAGCCATTATTGGAACAACGGAAACTTCGTCCAAACTACTTTGACCAAAACTGCCCAACTTTGAATAGCTTCGTACGAAGTGAATATTGGCCTTTTTTGGGACCAATATGAAGTGATAAGGATATAAATATAGTAATAAACCTAATAGAAGAACGTTAGACCCATTTTTTATCCAACGGAAAACTTGTGCAAACTTCTACGACAAAGATCGTCCAAATTTTCAATAGATTCGTATGAAGGTTTAAATTGAGATTTAAAACTTTTAGAATGAATATATCGGCCTTTTTTTGGACCAATATAAAGTTATAAAGGTGTAAATATAGTTTTTAAATAATTCTCAAATAGTTAGACCCATTATTAGAGCAACGGAAACTTTGTCCAAACTACTTTGAACAAAACTGCCCAACTTTGAATAGCTTCGTACGAAGTGAATATTGGCCTTTTTTGGGACCAATATGAAGTGATAAGGATATAAATATAGTAATAAACCTAATAGAAGAACGTTAGACCCATTTTTTATCCAACGGAAAACTTGTGCAAACTTCTACGACAAAGATCGTTCAAACTTTCAATAGATTCGTATGAAGGTTTAAATTGAGATTTAAAGCTTTTAGAATGAATACCGCCCTTTTTTTTGGACCAATATAAAGTTATAAAGGTGTAAATATAGTTTTTAAATAATTCTCAAATAGTTAGATCCATTATTGAAGCAATGGAAACTTCGTCCAAACTACTTTGACCAAAACTGCCCAACTTTGAATAGCTTCGTACGAAGTGAATATTGGCCTTTTTTGGGACCAATATGAAGTGATAAGGATATAAACATAGTAATAAACCTAATAGAAGAACGTTAGACCCATTTTTTATCCAATGGAAAACTTGTGCAAACTTCTACGATAAAGATCGTCCAAATTTTCAATAGATTCGTATGAAGGTTTAAATTGAGATTTAAAACTTTTAGAATGAATATATCGGCCTTTTTTTTGGACCAATATAAAGTTATAAAGGTGTAAATTTAGTTTTTAAATAATTCTCAAATAGTTAGACCCATTATTGGAGCAAAGGAAACTTGGTCCAAACTACTTTGACCAAAACTGCCCAACTTTGAATGGCTTCGTCCAAACTACTTTGACCAAAACTGCCCAACTTTGAATAGCTTCGTACGAAGTGAATATTGGCCTTTTTTGGGACCAATATGAAGTGATAAGGATATAAATATAGTAATAAACCTAATAGAAGAACGTTAGACCCATTTTTTATCCAACGGAAAACTTGTGCAAACTTCTACGACAAAGATCGTCCAAACTTTCAATAGATTCGTATGAAGGTTTAAATTGAGATTTAAAGCTTTTAGAATGAATACCGGCCTTTTTTTGGACCAATATAAAGTTATAAAGGTGTAAATATAGTTTTTAAATAATTCTCAAATAGTTAGATCCATTATTGAAGCAACGGAAACTTCGTCCAAACTACTTTGACCAAAACTGCCCAACTTTGAATAGCTTCGTACGAAGTGAATATTGGCCTTTTTTGGGACCAATATGATGTGATAAGGATATAAATATAGTAATAAACCTAATAGAAGAACGTTAGACCCATTTTTTATCCAACGGAAAACTTGTGCAAACTTCTACGACAAAGATCGTCCAAACTTTCAATAGATTCGTATGAAGGTTTAAATTGAGATTTAAAGCTTTTAGAATGAATTCCGGCCTTTTTCTGGACCAATATAAAGTTATAAAGGTGTAAATATAGTTTTTCAATAATTCTCAAATAGTTAGACCCATTATTAGAGCAACGGAAACTTCGTCCAAACTACTTTGACCAAAACTGCCCAACTTTGAATAGCTTCGTACGAAGTGAATATTGGCCTTTTTTGGGACCAATATGAAGTGATAAGGATATAAATATAGTAATAAACCTAATAGAAGAACGATAGACCCATTTTTGATTCAACGGAAAACTTGTGCAAACTTCTACGACAAAGATCGTCCAAACTTTTAATAGATTCGTATGAAGGTTTAAATTGAGATTTAAAGCTTTTAGAATGAATACCGGCCTTTTTTTGGACCAATATAAAGTTATAAAGGTGTAAATTTAGTTTTTAAATAATTCTCAAATAGTTAGACCCATTATTGGAGCAAAGGAAACTTGGTCCAAACTACTTTGACCAAAACTGCCCAACTTTGAATAGCTTCGTCTGAAATGAATATTGGCCTTTGTTGGGATCAATATGAAGTGATAAAGATATAAATATAGTAATAAACCTAATAGAAGAACGTTAGACCCATTTTTTATCCAACGGAAAACTTGTGCAAACATCTACGACAAAGATCGTCCAAACTTTCAATAGATTCGTATGATGGTTTAAATTGAGATTTAAAGCTTTTAGAATGAATACCGCCCTTTTTTTTGGACCAATATAAAGTTATAAAGGTGTAAATATAGTTTTTAAATAATTCTCAAATAGTTAGAGCCATTATTGGAACAACGGAAACTTCGTCCAAACTACTTTGACCAAAACTGCCCAACTTTGAATAGCTTCGTACGAAGTGAATATTGGCCTTTTTTGGAACCAATATGAAGTGATAAGGATATAAATATAGTAATAAACCTAATAGAAGAACGTTAGACCCATTTTTTATCCAACGGAAAACTTGTGCAAACTTCTACGACAAAGATCGTCCAAATTTTCAATAGATTCGTATGAAGGTTTAAATTGAGATTTAAAACTTTTAGATTGAATATATCGGCCTTTTTTTGGACCAATATAAAGTTATAAAGGTGTAAATATAGTTTTTAAATAATTCTTAAATAGTTAGACCCATTATTAGAGCAACGGAAACTTCGTCCAAACTACTTTGAACAAAACTGCCCAACTTTGAATAGCCTCGTACGAAGTGAATATTGGCCTTTTTTGGGACCAATATGAAGTGATAAGGATATAAATATAGTAATAAACCTAATAGAAGAACGTTAGACCCATTTTTTATCCAACGGAAAACTTGTGCAAACATCTACGACAAAGATCGTCCAAACTTTCAATAGATTCGTATGATGGTTTAAATTGAGATTTAAAGCTTTTAGAATGAATACCGCCCTTTTTTTTGGACCAATATAAAGTTATAAAGGTGTAAATATAGTTTTTAAATAATTCTCAAATAGTTAGAGCCATTATTGGAACAACGGAAACTTCGTCCAAACTACTTTGACCAAAACTGCCCAACTTTGAATAGCTTCGTACGAAGTGAATATTGGCCTTTTTTGGGACCAATATGAAGTGATAAGGATATAAATATAGTAATAAACCTAATAGAAGAACGTTAGACCCATTTTTTATCCAACGGAAAACTTGTGCAAACTTCTACGACAAAGATCGTCCAAATTTTCAATAGATTCGTATGAAGGTTTAAATTGAGATTTAAAACTTTTAGAATGAATATATCGGCCTTTTTTTGGACCAATATAAAGTTATAAAGGTGTAAATATAGTTTTTAAATAATTCTTAAATAGTTAGACCCATTATTAGAGCAACGGAAACTTCGTCCAAACTACTTTGAACAAAACTGCCCAACTTTGAATAGCTTCGTACGAAGTGAATATTGGCCTTTTTTGGGACCAATATGAAGTGATAAGGATATAAATATAGTAATAAACCTAATAGAAGAACGTTAGACCCATTTTTTATCCAACGGAAAACTTGTGCAAACTTTTACGACAAAGATCGTCCAAACTTTCAATAGATTCGTATGAAGGTTTAAATTGAGATTTAAAGCTTTTAGAATGAATACCGTCCTTTTTTTGGACCAATATAAAGTTATAAAGGTGTAAATATAGTTATTAAATAATTCTCAAATAGTTAGACCCATTATTAGAGCAACGGAAACTTCGTCCAAACTACTTTGACCAAAACTGCCCAACTTTGAACAGCTTCGTACGAAGTGAATATTGGCCTTTTTTGGGACCAATATGAAGTGATAAGGATATAAATATAGTAATAAACCTAATAGAAGAACGTTAGACCCATTTTTTATCCAACGGAAAACTTGTGCAAACTTCTACGACAAAGATCGTCCAAACTTTCAATAGATTCGTATGAAGGTTTAAATTGAGATTTAAAGCTTTTAGAATGAATACCGGCCTTTTTTTGGACCAATATAAAGTTATAAAGGTGTAGATATAGTTTTTAAATAATTCTCAAATAGTTAGATCCATTATTGAAGCAACGGAAACTTCGTCCAAACTACTTTGACCAAAACTGCCCAACTTTGAATAGCTTCGTACGAAGTGAATATTGGCCTTTTTTGGGACCAATATGAAGTGATAAGGATATAAATATAGTAATAAACCTAATAGAAGAACGTTAGACCCATTTTTTATCCAACGGAAAACTTGTGCAAACATCTACGACAAAGATCGTCCAAATTTTCAATAGATTCGTATGAAGGTTTAAATTGAGATTTAAAACTTTTAGAATGAATATATCGGCCTTTTTTTGGACCAATATAAAGTTATAAAGGTGTAAATTTAGTTTTTAAATAATTCTCAAATAGTTAGACCCATTATTGGAGCAAAGGAAACTTGGTCCAAACTACTTTGATCAAAACTGCCCAACTTTGAATGGCTTCGTCCAAACTACTTTGACCAAAACTGCCCAACTTTGAATAGCTTCGTACGAAGTGAATATTGGCCTTTTTTGGGACCAATATGAAGTGATAAGGATATAAATATAGTAATAAACCTAATAGAAGAACGTTAGACCCATTTTTTATCCAACGGAAAACTTGTGCAAACTTCTACGACAAAGATCGTCCAAACTTTCAATAGATTCGTATGAAGGTTTAAATTGAGATTTAAAGCTTTTAGAATGAATACCGGCCTTTTTTTGGACCAATATAAAGTTATAAAGGTGTAAATATAGTTTTTAAATAATTCTCAAATAGTTAGACCCATTATTAGAGCAACGGAAACTTCGTCCAAACTACTTTGACGAAAACTGCCCAACTTTGAATAGCTTCGTACGAAGTGAATATTGGCCTTTTTTGGGACCAATATGAAGTGATAAGGATATAAATATAGTAATAAACCTAATAGAAGAACGTTAGACCCATTTTTTATCCAACGGAAAACTTGTGCAAACTTTTACGACAAAGATCGTCCAAACTTTCAATAGATTCGTATGAAGGTTTAAATTGAGATTTAAAGCTTTTAGAATGAATACCGTCCTTTTTTTGGACCAATATAAAGTTATAAAGGTGTAAATATAGTTATTAAATAATTCTCAAATAGTTAGACCCATTATTAGAGCAACGGAAACTTCGTCCAAACTACTTTGACCAAAACTGCCCAACTTTGAACAGCTTCGTACGAAGTGAATATTGGCCTTTTTTGGGACCAATATGAAGTGATAAGGATATAAATATAGTAATAAACCTAATAGAAGAACGTTAGACCCATTTTTTATCCAACGGAAAACTTGTGCAAACTTCTACGACAAAGATCGTCCAAACTTTCAATAGATTCGTATGAAGGTTTAAATTGAGATTTAAAGCTTTTAGAATGAATACCGGCCTTTTTTTGGACCAATATAAAGTTATAAAGGTGTAGATATAGTTTTTAAATAATTCTCAAATAGTTAGATCCATTATTGAAGCAACGGAAACTTCGTCCAAACTACTTTGACCAAAACTGCCCAACTTTGAATAGCTTCGTACGAAGTGAATATTGGCCTTTTTTGGGACCAATATGAAGTGATAAGGATATAAATATAGTAATAAACCTAATAGAAGAACGTTAGACCCATTTTTTATCCAACGGAAAACTTGTGCAAACATCTACGACAAAGATCGTCCAAATTTTCAATAGATTCGTATGAAGGTTTAAATTGAGATTTAAAACTTTTAGAATGAATATATCGGCCTTTTTTTGGACCAATATAAAGTTATAAAGGTGTAAATTTAGTTTTTAAATAATTCTCAAATAGTTAGACCCATTATTGGAGCAAAGGAAACTTGGTCCAAACTACTTTGATCAAAACTGCCCAACTTTGAATGGCTTCGTCCAAACTACTTTGACCAAAACTGCCCAACTTTGAATAGCTTCGTACGAAGTGAATATTGGCCTTTTTTGGGACCAATATGAAGTGATAAGGATATAAATATAGTAATAAACCTAATAGAAGAACGTTAGACCCATTTTTTATCCAACGAAAAACTTGTGCAAACTTCTACGACAAAGATCGTCCAAACTTTCAATAGATTCGTATGAAGGTTTAAATTGAGATTTAAAGCTTTTAGAATGAATACCGGCATTTTTTTGGACCAATATAAAGTTATAAAGGTGTAAATATAGTTTTTAAATAATTCTCAAATAGTTGGACCCATTATTGGAGCAAAGGAAACTTGGTCCAAACTACTTTGATCAAAACTGCCCAACTTTGAATGGCTTCGTCCAAACTACTTTGACCAAAACTGCCCAACTTTGAATAGCTTCGTACGAAGTGAATATTGGCCTTTTTTGGGACCAATATGAAGTGATAAGGATATAAATATAGTAATAAACCTAATAGAAGAACGTTAGACCCATTTTTTATCCAACGGAAAACTTGTGCAAACTTCTACGACAAAGATCGTCCAAACTTTCAATAGATTCGTATGAAGGTTTAAATTGAGATTTAAAGCTTTTAGAATGAATACCGGCCTTTTTTTGGACCAATATAAAGTTATAAAGGTGTAAATATAGTTTTTAAATAATTCTCAAATAGTTAGACCCATTATTAGAGCAACGGAAACTTCGTCCAAACTACTTTGACGAAAACTGCCCAACTTTGAATAGCTTCGTACGAAGTGAATATTGGCCTTTTTTGGGACCAATATGAAGTGATAAGGATATAAATATAGTAATAAACCTAATAGAAGAACGTTAGACCCATTTTTTATCCAACTGAAAACTTGTGCAAACTTTTACGACAAAGATCGTCCAAACTTTCAATAGATTCGTATGAAGGTTTAAATTGAGATTTAAAGCTTTTAGAATGAATACCGTCCTTTTTTTGGACCAATATAAAGTTATAAAGGTGTAAATATAGTTATTAAATAATTCTCAAATAGTTAGACCCATTATTAGAGCAACGGAATCTTCGTCCAAACTACTTTGAACAAAACTGCCCAACTTTGAATAGCTTCGTACGAAGTGAATATTGGCCTTTTTTGGGACCAATATGAAGTGATAAGGATATAAATATAGTAATAAACCTAATAGAAGAACGTTAGACACATTTTTTATCCAACGGAAAACTTGTGCAAACTTTTACGACAAAGATCGTCCAAACTTTCAATAGATTCGTATGAAGGTTTAAATTGAGATTTAAAGCTTTTAGAATGAATACCGGCCTTTTTTTGGACCAATATAAAGTTATAAAGGTGTAAATATAGTTTTTAAATAATTCTCAAATAGTTAGAACCATTATTAGAGCAACGGAAACTTCGTCCAAACTACTTTGACCAAAACTGCCCAACTTTGAATAGCTTCGTACGAAGTGAATATTGGCCTTTTTTGGGACCAATATGAAGTGATAAGGATATAAATATAGTAATAAACCTAATAGAAGAACGTTAGACCCATTTTTTATCCAACGGAAAACTTGTGCAAACATCTACGACAAAGATCGTCCAAATTTTCAATAGATTCGTATGAAGGTTTAAATTGAGATTTAAAACTTTTAGAATGAATATATCGGCCTTTTTTTGGACCAATATAAAGTTATAAAGGTGTAAATTTAGTTTTTAAATAATTCTCAAATAGTTAGACCCATTATTGGAGCAAAGGAAACTTGGTCCAAACTACTTTGATCAAAACTGCCCAACTTTGAATGGCTTCGTCCAAACTACTTTGACCAAAACTGCCCAACTTTGAATAGCTTCGTACGAAGTGAATATTGGCCTTTTTTGGGACCAATATGAAGTGATAAGGATATAAATATAGTAATAAACCTAATAGAAGAACGTTAGACCCATTTTTTATCCAACGGAAAACTTGTGCAAACTTCTACGACAAAGATCGTCCAAACTTTCAATAGATTCGTATGAAGGTTTAAATTGAGATTTAAAGCTTTTAGAATGAATACCGGCCTTTTTTTGGACCAATATAAAGTTATAAAGGTGTAAATATAGTTTTTAAATAATTCTCAAATAGTTAGACCCATTATTAGAGCAACGGAAACTTCGTCCAAACTACTTTGACGAAAACTCCCCAACTTTGAATAGCTTCGTACGAAGTGAATATTGGCCTTTTTTGGGACCAATATGAAGTGATAAGGATATAAATATAGTAATAAACCTAATAGAAGAACGTTAGACCCATTTTTTATCCAACGGAAAACTTGTGCAAACTTTTACGACAAAGATCGTCCAAACTTTCAATAGATTCGTATGAAGGTTTAAATTGAGATTTAAAGCTTTTAGAATGAATACCGTCCTTTTTTTGGACCAATATAAAGTTATAAAGGTGTAAATATAGTTATTAAATAATTCTCAAATAGTTAGACCCATTATTAGAGCAACGGAAACTTCGTCCAAACTACTTTGACCAAAACTGCCCAACTTTGAACAGCTTCGTACGAAGTGAATATTGGCCTTTTTTGGGACCAATATGAAGTGATAAGGATATAAATATAGTAATAAACCTAATAGAAGAACGTTAGACCCATTTTTTATCCAACGGAAAACTTGTGCAAACTTCTACGACAAAGATCGTCCAAACTTTCAATAGATTCGTATGAAGGTTTAAATTGAGATTTAAAGCTTTTAGAATGAATACCGGCCTTTTTTTGGACCAATATAAAGTTATAAAGGTGTAGATATAGTTTTTAAATAATTCTCAAATAGTTAGATCCATTATTGAAGCAACGGAAACTTCGTCCAAACTACTTTGACCAAAACTGCCCAACTTTGAATAGCTTCGTACGAAGTGAATATTGGCCTTTTTTGGGACCAATATGAAGTGATAAGGATATAAATATAGTAATAAACCTAATAGAAGAACGTTAGACCCATTTTTTATCCAACGGAAAACTTGTGCAAACATCTACGACAAAGATCGTCCAAATTTTCAATAGATTCGTATGAAGGTTTAAATTGAGATTTAAAACTTTTAGAATGAATATATCGGCCTTTTTTTGGACCAATATAAAGTTATAAAGGTGTAAATTTAGTTTTTAAATAATTCTCAAATAGTTAGACCCATTATTGGAGCAAAGGAAACTTGGTCCAAACTACTTTGATCAAAACTGCCCAACTTTGAATGGCTTCGTCCAAACTACTTTGACCAAAACTGCCCAACTTTGAATAGCTTCGTACGAAGTGAATATTGGCCTTTTTTGGGACCAATATGAAGTGATAAGGATATAAATATAGTAATAAACCTAATAGAAGAACGTTAGACCCATTTTTTATCCAACGAAAAACTTGTGCAAACTTCTACGACAAAGATCGTCCAAACTTTCAATAGATTCGTATGAAGGTTTAAATTGAGATTTAAAGCTTTTAGAATGAATACCGGCATTTTTTTGGACCAATATAAAGTTATAAAGGTGTAAATATAGTTTTTAAATAATTCTCAAATAGTTGGACCCATTATTGGAGCAAAGGAAACTTGGTCCAAACTACTTTGATCAAAACTGCCCAACTTTGAATGGCTTCGTCCAAACTACTTTGACCAAAACTGCCCAACTTTGAATAGCTTCGTACGAAGTGAATATTGGCCTTTTTTGGGACCAATATGAAGTGATAAGGATATAAATATAGTAATAAACCTAATAGAAGAACGTTAGACCCATTTTTTATCCAACGGAAAACTTGTGCAAACTTCTACGACAAAGATCGTCCAAACTTTCAATAGATTCGTATGAAGGTTTAAATTGAGATTTAAAGCTTTTAGAATGAATACCGGCCTTTTTTTGGACCAATATAAAGTTATAAAGGTGTAAATATAGTTTTTAAATAATTCTCAAATAGTTAGACCCATTATTAGAGCAACGGAAACTTCGTCCAAACTACTTTGACGAAAACTGCCCAACTTTGAATAGCTTCGTACGAAGTGAATATTGGCCTTTTTTGGGACCAATATGAAGTGATAAGGATATAAATATAGTAATAAACCTAATAGAAGAACGTTAGACCCATTTTTTATCCAACTGAAAACTTGTGCAAACTTTTACGACAAAGATCGTCCAAACTTTCAATAGATTCGTATGAAGGTTTAAATTGAGATTTAAAGCTTTTAGAATGAATACCGTCCTTTTTTTGGACCAATATAAAGTTATAAAGGTGTAAATATAGTTATTAAATAATTCTCAAATAGTTAGACCCATTATTAGAGCAACGGAATCTTCGTCCAAACTACTTTGAACAAAACTGCCCAACTTTGAATAGCTTCGTACGAAGTGAATATTGGCCTTTTTTGGGACCAATATGAAGTGATAAGGATATAAATATAGTAATAAACCTAATAGAAGAACGTTAGACCCATTTTTTATCCAACGGAAAACTTGTGCAAACTTTTACGACAAAGATCGTCCAAACTTTCAATAGATTCGTATGAAGGTTTAAATTGAGATTTAAAGCTTTTAGAATGAATACCGGCCTTTTTTTGGACCAATATAAAGTTATAAAGGTGTAAATATAGTTTTTAAATAATTCTCAAATAGTTAGAACCATTATTAGAGCAACGGAAACTTCGTCCAAACTACTTTGACCAAAACTGCCCAACTTTGAATAGCTTCGTACGAAGTGAATATTGGCCTTTTTTGGGACCAATATGAAGTGATAAAGATATAAATATAGTAATAAACCTAATAGAAGAACGATAGACCCATTTTTGATTCAACGGAAAACTTGTGCAAACTTCTACGACAAAGATCGTCCAAACTTTTAATAGATTCGTATGAAGGTTTAAATTGAGATTTAAAGCTTTTAGAATGAATACCGGCCTTTTTTTGGACCAATATAAAGTTATAAAGGTGTAAATTTAGTTTTTAAATAATTCTCAAATAGTTAGACCCATTATTGGAGCAAAGGAAACTTGGTCCAAACTACTTTGACCAAAACTGCCCAACTTTGAATAGCTTCGTCTGAAATGAATATTGGCCTTTGTTGGGATCAATATGAAGTGATAAAGATATAAATATAGTAATAAACCTAATAGAAGAACGTTAGACCCATTTTTTATCCGACGGAAAACTTGTGCAAACATCTACGACAAAGATCGTCCAAACTTTCAATAGATTCGTATGATGGTTTAAATTGAGATTTAAAGCTTTTAGAATGAATACCGCCCTTTTTTTTGGACCAATATAAAGTTATAAAGGTGTAAATATAGTTTTTAAATAATTCTCAAATAGTTAGAGCCATTATTGGAACAACGGAAACTTCGTCCAAACTACTTTGACCAAAACTGCCCAACTTTGAATAGCTTCGTACGAAGTGAATATTGGCCTTTTTTGGGACCAATATGAAGTGATAAGGATATAAATATAGTAATAAACCTAATAGAAGAACGTTAGACCCATTTTTTATCCAACGGAAAACTTGTGCAAACATCTACGACAAAGATCGTCCAAATTTTCAATAGATTCGTATGAAGGTTTAAATTGAGATTTAAAACTTTTAGAATGAATATATCGGCCTTTTTTTTGGACCAATATAAAGTTATAAAGGTGTAAATTTAGTTTTTAAATAATTCTCAAATAGTTAGACCCATTATTGGAGCAAAGGAAACTTGGTCCAAACTACTTTGACCAAAACTGCCCAACTTTGAATGGCTTCGTCCAAACTACTTTGACCAAAACTGCCCAACTTTGAATAGCTTCGTACGAAGTGAATATTGGCCTTTTTTGGGACCAATATGAAGTGATAAGGATATAAATATAGTAATAAACCTAATAGAAGAACGTTAGACCCATTTTTTATCCAACGGAAAACTTGTGCAAACTTCTACGACAAAGATCGTCCAAACTTTCAATAGATTCGTATGAAGGTTTAAATTGAGATTTAAAGCTTTTAGAATGAATACCGGCCTTTTTTTGGACCAATATAAAGTTATAAAGGTGTAAATATAGTTTTTAAATAATTCTCAAATAGTTAGAACCATTATTAGAGCAACGGAAACTTCGTCCAAACTACTTTGACCAAAACTGCCCAACTTTGAATAGCTTCGTACGAAGTGAATATTGGCCTTTTTTGGGACCAATATGAAGTGATAAAGATATAAATATAGTAATAAACCTAATAGAAGAACGATAGACCCATTTTTGATTCAACGGAAAACTTGTGCAAACTTCTACGACAAAGATCGTCCAAACTTTTAATAGATTCGTATGAAGGTTTAAATTGAGATTTAAAGCTTTTAGAATGAATACCGGCCTTTTTTTGGACCAATATAAAGTTATAAAGGTGTAAATTTAGTTTTTAAATAATTCTCAAATAGTTAGACCCATTATTGGAGCAAAGGAAACTTGGTCCAAACTACTTTGACCAAAACTGCCCAACTTTGAATAGCTTCGTCTGAAATGAATATTGGCCTTTGTTGGGATCAATATGAAGTGATAAAGATATAAATATAGTAATAAACCTAATAGAAGAACGTTAGACCCATTTTTTATCCAACGGAAAACTTGTGCAAACATCTACGACAAAGATCGTCCAAACTTTCAATAGATTCGTATGATGGTTTAAATTGAGATTTAAAGCTTTTAGAATGAATACCGGCCTTTTTTTGGACCAATATAAAGTTATAAAGGTGTAAATATAGTTTTTAAATAATTCTCAAATAGTTAGAACCATTATTAGAGCAACGGAAACTTCGTCCAAACTACTTTGACCAAAACTGCCCAACTTTGAATAGCTTCGTACGAAGTGAATATTGGCCTTTTTTGGGACCAATATGAAGTGATAAGGATATAAATATAGTAATAAACCTAATAGAAGAACGTTAGACCGATTTTTTATCCAACGGAAAACTTGTGCAAACTTCTACGACAAAGATCGTCCAAACTTTCAATAGATTCGTATGAAGGTTTAAATTGAGATTTAAAGCTTTTAGAATGAATTCCGGCCTTTTTCTGGACCAATATAAAGTTATAAAGGTGTAAATATAGTTTTTCAATAATTCTCAAATAGTTAGACCCATTATTTGAGCAACGGAAACTTCGTCCAAACTACTTTGACCAAAACTGCCCAACTTTGAATAGCTTCGTACGAAGTGAATATTGGCCTTTTTTGGGACCAATATGAAGTGATAAGGATATAAATATAGTAATAAACCTAATAGAAGAACGTTAGACCCATTTTTTATCCAACGGAAAACTTGTGCAAACATCTACGACAAAGATCGTCCAAATTTTCAATAGATTCGTATGAAGGTTTAAATTGAGATTTAAAACTTTTAGAATGAATATATCGGCCTTTTTTTTGGACCAATATAAAGTTATAAAGGTGTAAATTTAGTTTTTAAATAATTCTCAAATAGTTAGACCCATTATTGGAGCAAAGGAAACTTGGTCCAAACTACTTTGACCAAAACTGCCCAACTTTGAATGGCTTCGTCCAAACTACTTTGACCAAAACTGCCCAACTTTGAATAGCTTCGTACGAAGTGAATATTGGCCTTTTTTGGGACCAATATGAAGTGATAAGGATATAAATATAGTAATAAACCTAATAGAAGAACGTTAGACCCATTTTTTATCCAACGGAAAACTTGTGCAAACTTCTACGACAAAGATCGTCCAAACTTTCAATAGATTCGTATGAAGGTTTAAATTGAGATTTAAAGCTTTTAGAATGAATACCGGCCTTTTTTTGGACCAATATAAAGTTATAAAGGTGTAAATATAGTTTTTAAATAATTCTCAAATAGTTAGAACCATTATTAGAGCAACGGAAACTTCGTCCAAACTACTTTGACCAAAACTGCCCAACTTTGAATAGCTTCGTACGAAGTGAATATTGGCCTTTTTTGGGACCAATATGAAGTGATAAAGATATAAATATAGTAATAAACCTAATAGAAGAACGATAGACCCATTTTTGATTCAACGGAAAACTTGTGCAAACTTCTACGACAAAGATCGTCCAAACTTTTAATAGATTCGTATGAAGGTTTAAATTGAGATTTAAAGCTTTTAGAATGAATACCGGCCTTTTTTTGGACCAATATAAAGTTATAAAGGTGTAAATTTAGTTTTTAAATAATTCTCAAATAGTTAGACCCATTATTGGAGCAAAGGAAACTTGGTCCAAACTACTTTGACCAAAACTGCCCAACTTTGAATAGCTTCGTCTGAAATGAATATTGGCCTTTGTTGGGATCAATATGAAGTGATAAAGATATAAATATAGTAATAAACCTAATAGAAGAACGTTAGACCCATTTTTTATCCAACGGAAAACTTGTGCAAACATCTACGACAAAGATCGTCCAAACTTTCAATAGATTCGTATGATGGTTTAAATTGAGATTTAAAGCTTTTAGAATGAATACCGGCCTTTTTTTGGACCAATATAAAGTTATAAAGGTGTAAATATAGTTTTTAAATAATTCTCAAATAGTTAGAACCATTATTAGAGCAACGGAAACTTCGTCCAAACTACTTTGACCAAAACTGCCCAACTTTGAATAGCTTCGTACGAAGTGAATATTGGCCTTTTTTGGGACCAATATGAAGTGATAAGGATATAAATATAGTAATAAACCTAATAGAAGAACGTTAGACCGATTTTTTATCCAACGGAAAACTTGTGCAAACTTCTACGACAAAGATCGTCCAAACTTTCAATAGATTCGTATGAAGGTTTAAATTGAGATTTAAAGCTTTTAGAATGAATTCCGGCCTTTTTCTGGACCAATATAAAGTTATAAAGGTGTAAATATAGTTTTTCAATAATTCTCAAATAGTTAGACCCATTATTTGAGCAACGGAAACTTCGTCCAAACTACTTTGACCAAAACTGCCCAACTTTGAATAGCTTCGTACGAAGTGAATATTGGCCTTTTTTGGGACCAATATGAAGTGATAAGGATATAAATATAGTAATAAACCTAATAGAAGAACGATAGACCCATTTTTGATTCAACGGAAAACTTGTGCAAACTTCTACGACAAAGATCGTCCAAACTTTTAATAGATTCGTATGAAGGTTTAAATTGAGATTTAAAGCTTTTAGAATGAATACCGGCCTTTTTTTGGACCAATATAAAGTTATAAAGGTGTAAATTTAGTTTTTAAATAATTCTCAAATAGTTAGACCCATTATTGGAGCAAAGGAAACTTGGTCCAAACTACTTTGACCAAAACTGCCCAACTTTGAATAGCTTCGTCTGAAATGAATATTGGCCTTTGTTGGGATCAATATGAAGTGATAAAGATATAAATATAGTAATAAAACTAATAGAAGAACGTTAGACCCATTTTTTATCCAACGGAAAACTTGTGCAAACATCTACGACAAAGATCGTCCAAACTTTCAATAGATTCGTATGATGGTTTAAATTGAGATTTAAAGCTTTTAGAATGAATACCGCCCTTTTTTTTGGACCAATATAAAGTTATAAAGGTGTAAATATAGTTTTTAAATAATTCTCAAATAGTTAGAGCCATTATTGGAACAACGGAAACTTCGTCCAAACTACTTTGACCAAAACTGCCCAACTTTGAATAGCTTCGTACGAAGTGAATATTGGCCTTTTTTGGGACCAATATGAAGTGATAAGGATATAAATATAGTAATAAACCTAATAGAAGAACGTTAGACCCATTTTTTATCCAACGGAAAACTTGTGCAAACTTCTACGACAAAGATCGTCCAAATTTTCAATAGATTCGTATGAAGGTTTAAATTGAGATTTAAAACTTTTAGATTGAATATATCGGCCTTTTTTTGGACCAATATAAAGTTATAAAGGTGTAAATATAGTTTTTAAATAATTCTTAAATAGTTAGACCCATTATTAGAGCAACGGAAACTTCGTCCAAACTACTTTGAACAAAACTGCCCAACTTTGAATAGCCTCGTACGAAGTGAATATTGGCCTTTTTTGGGACCAATATAAAGTGATAAGGATATAAATATAGTAATAAACCTAATAGAAGAACGTTAGACCCATTTTTTATCCAACGGAAAACTTGTGCAAACATCTACGACAAAGATCGTCCAAACTTTCAATAGATTCGTATGATGGTTTAAATTGAGATTTAAAGCTTTTAGAATGAATACCGCCCTTTTTTTTGGACCAATATAAAGTTATAAAGGTGTAAATATAGTTTTTAAATAATTCTCAAATAGTTAGAGCCATTATTGGAACAACGGAAACTTCGTCCAAACTACTTTGACCAAAACTGCCCAACTTTGAATAGCTTCGTACGAAGTGAATATTGGCCTTTTTTGGGACCAATATGAAGTGATAAGGATATAAATATAGTAATAAACCTAATAGAAGAACGTTAGACCCATTTTTTATCCAACGGAAAACTTGTGCAAACTTCTACGACAAAGATCGTCCAAATTTTCAATAGATTCGTATGAAGGTTTAAATTGAGATTTAAAACTTTTAGAATGAATATATCGGCCTTTTTTTGGACCAATATAAAGTTATAAAGGTGTAAATATAGTTTTTAAATAATTCTTAAATAGTTAGACCCATTATTAGAGCAACGGAAACTTCGTCCAAACTACTTTGAACAAAACTGCCCAACTTTGAATAGCTTCGTACGAAGTGAATATTGGCCTTTTTTGGGACCAATATGAAGTGATAAGGATATAAATATAGTAATAAACCTAATAGAAGAACGTTAGACCCATTTTTTATCCAACGGAAAACTTGTGCAAACTTTTACGACAAAGATCGTCCAAACTTTCAATAGATTCGTATGAAGGTTTAAATTGAGATTTAAAGCTTTTAGAATGAATACCGTCCTTTTTTTGGACCAATATAAAGTTATAAAGGTGTAAATATAGTTATTAAATAATTCTCAAATAGTTAGACCCATTATTAGAGCAACGGAAACTTCGTCCAAACTACTTTGACCAAAACTGCCCAACTTTGAACAGCTTCGTACGAAGTGAATATTGGCCTTTTTTGGGACCAATATGAAGTGATAAGGATATAAATATAGTAATAAACCTAATAGAATAACGTTAGACCCATTTTTTATCCAACGGAAAACTTGTGCAAACTTCTACGACAAAGATCGTCCAAACTTTCAATAGATTCGTATGAAGGTTTAAATTGAGATTTAAAGCTTTTAGAATGAATACCGGCCTTTTTTTGGACCAATATAAAGTTATAAAGGTGTAGATATAGTTTTTAAATAATTCTCAAATAGTTAGATCCATTATTGAAGCAACGGAAACTTCGTCCAAACTACTTTGACCAAAACTGCCCAACTTTGAATAGCTTCGTACGAAGTGAATATTGGCCTTTTTTGGGACCAATATGAAGTGATAAGGATATAAATATAGTAATAAACCTAATAGAAGAACGTTAGACCCATTTTTTATCCAACGGAAAACTTGTGCAAACATCTACGACAAAGATCGTCCAAATTTTCAATAGATTCGTATGAAGGTTTAAATTGAGATTTAAAACTTTTAGAATGAATATATCGGCCTTTTTTTGGACCAATATAAAGTTATAAAGGTGTAAATTTAGTTTTTAAATAATTCTCAAATAGTTAGACCCATTATTGGAGCAAAGGAAACTTGGTCCAAACTACTTTGATCAAAACTGCCCAACTTTGAATGGCTTCGTCCAAACTACTTTGACCAAAACTGCCCAACTTTGAATAGCTTCGTACGAAGTGAATATTGGCCTTTTTTGGGACCAATATGAAGTGATAAGGATATAAATATAGTAATAAACCTAATAGAAGAACGTTAGACCCATTTTTTATCCAACGGAAAACTTGTGCAAACTTCTACGACAAAGATCGTCCAAACTTTCAATAGATTCGTATGAAGGTTTAAATTGAGATTTAAAGCTTTTAGAATGAATACCGGCCTTTTTTTGGACCAATATAAAGTTATAAAGGTGTAAATATAGTTTTTAAATAATTCTCAAATAGTTAGACCCATTATTAGAGCAACGGAAACTTCGTCCAAACTACTTTGACGAAAACTGCCCAACTTTGAATAGCTTCGTACGAAGTGAATATTGGCCTTTTTTGGGACCAATATGAAGTGATAAGGATATAAATATAGTAATAAACCTAATAGAAGAACGTTAGACCCATTTTTTATCCAACGGAAAACTTGTGCAAACTTTTACGACAAAGATCGTCCAAACTTTCAATAGATTCGTATGAAGGTTTAAATTGAGATTTAAAGCTTTTAGAATGAATACCGTCCTTTTTTTGGACCAATATAAAGTTATAAAGGTGTAAATATAGTTATTAAATAATTCTCAAATAGTTAGACCCATTATTAGAGCAACGGAAACTTCGTCCAAACTACTTTGACCAAAACTGCCCAACTTTGAACAGCTTCGTACGAAGTGAATATTGGCCTTTTTTGGGACCAATATGAAGTGATAAGGATATAAATATAGTAATAAACCTAATAGAAGAACGTTAGACCCATTTTTTATCCAACGGAAAACTTGTGCAAACTTCTACGACAAAGATCGTCCAAATTTTCAATAGATTCGTATGAAGGTTTAAATTGAGATTTAAAACTTTTAGAATGAATATATCGGCCTTTTTTTGGACCAATATAAAGTTATAAAGGTGTAAATATAGTTTTTAAATAATTCTTAAATAGTTAGACCCATTATTAGAGCAACGGAAACTTCGTCCAAACTACTTTGAACAAAACTGCCCAACTTTGAATAGCTTCGTACGAAGTGAATATTGGCCTTTTTTGGGACCAATATGAAGTGATAAGGATATAAATATAGTAATAAACCTAATAGAAGAACGTTAGACCCATTTTTTATCCAACGGAAAACTTGTGCAAACTTTTACGACAAAGATCGTCCAAACTTTCAATAGATTCGTATGAAGGTTTAAATTGAGATTTAAAGCTTTTAGAATGAATACCGTCCTTTTTTTGGACCAATATAAAGTTATAAAGGTGTAAATATAGTTATTAAATAATTCTCAAATAGTTAGACCCATTATTAGAGCAACGGAAACTTCGTCCAAACTACTTTGACCAAAACTGCCCAACTTTGAACAGCTTCGTACGAAGTGAATATTGGCCTTTTTTGGGACCAATATGAAGTGATAAGGATATAAATATAGTAATAAACCTAATAGAATAACGTTAGACCCATTTTTTATCCAACGGAAAACTTGTGCAAACTTCTACGACAAAGATCGTCCAAACTTTCAATAGATTCGTATGAAGGTTTAAATTGAGATTTAAAGCTTTTAGAATGAATACCGGCCTTTTTTTGGACCAATATAAAGTTATAAAGGTGTAGATATAGTTTTTAAATAATTCTCAAATAGTTAGATCCATTATTGAAGCAACGGAAACTTCGTCCAAACTACTTTGACCAAAACTGCCCAACTTTGAATAGCTTCGTACGAAGTGAATATTGGCCTTTTTTGGGACCAATATGAAGTGATAAGGATATAAATATAGTAATAAACCTAATAGAAGAACGTTAGACCCATTTTTTATCCAACGGAAAACTTGTGCAAACATCTACGACAAAGATCGTCCAAATTTTCAATAGATTCGTATGAAGGTTTAAATTGAGATTTAAAACTTTTAGAATGAATATATCGGCCTTTTTTTGGACCAATATAAAGTTATAAAGGTGTAAATTTAGTTTTTAAATAATTCTCAAATAGTTAGACCCATTATTGGAGCAAAGGAAACTTGGTCCAAACTACTTTGATCAAAACTGCCCAACTTTGAATGGCTTCGTCCAAACTACTTTGACCAAAACTGCCCAACTTTGAATAGCTTCGTACGAAGTGAATATTGGCCTTTTTTGGGACCAATATGAAGTGATAAGGATATAAATATAGTAATAAACCTAATAGAAGAACGTTAGACCCATTTTTTATCCAACGGAAAACTTGTGCAAACTTCTACGACAAAGATCGTCCAAACTTTCAATAGATTCGTATGAAGGTTTAAATTGAGATTTAAAGCTTTTAGAATGAATACCGGCCTTTTTTTGGACCAATATAAAGTTATAAAGGTGTAAATATAGTTTTTAAATAATTCTCAAATAGTTAGACCCATTATTAGAGCAACGGAAACTTCGTCCAAACTACTTTGACGAAAACTGCCCAACTTTGAATAGCTTCGTACGAAGTGAATATTGGCCTTTTTTGGGACCAATATGAAGTGATAAGGATATAAATATAGTAATAAACCTAATAGAAGAACGTTAGACCCATTTTTTATCCAACGGAAAACTTGTGCAAACTTTTACGACAAAGATCGTCCAAACTTTCAATAGATTCGTATGAAGGTTTAAATTGAGATTTAAAGCTTTTAGAATGAATACCGTCCTTTTTTTGGACCAATATAAAGTTATAAAGGTGTAAATATAGTTATTAAATAATTCTCAAATAGTTAGACCCATTATTAGAGCAACGGAAACTTCGTCCAAACTACTTTGACCAAAACTGCCCAACTTTGAACAGCTTCGTACGAAGTGAATATTGGCCTTTTTTGGGACCAATATGAAGTGATAAGGATATAAATATAGTAATAAACCTAATAGAAGAACGTTAGACCCATTTTTTATCCAACGGAAAACTTGTGCAAACTTTTACGACAAAGATCGTCCAAACTTTCAATAGATTCGTATGAAGGTTTAAATTGAGATTTAAAGCTTTTAGAATGAATACCGTCCTTTTTTTGGACCAATATAAAGTTATAAAGGTGTAAATATAGTTATTAAATAATTCTCAAATAGTTAGACCCATTATTAGAGCAACGGAAACTTCGTCCAAACTACTTTGACCAAAACTGCCCAACTTTGAACAGCTTCGTACGAAGTGAATATTGGCCTTTTTTGGGACCAATATGAAGTGATAAGGATATAAATATAGTAATAAACCTAATAGAATAACGTTAGACCCATTTTTTATCCAACGGAAAACTTGTGCAAACTTCTACGACAAAGATCGTCCAAACTTTCAATAGATTCGTATGAAGGTTTAAATTGAGATTTAAAGCTTTTAGAATGAATACCGGCCTTTTTTTGGACCAATATAAAGTTATAAAGGTGTAGATATAGTTTTTAAATAATTCTCAAATAGTTAGATCCATTATTGAAGCAACGGAAACTTCGTCCAAACTACTTTGACCAAAACTGCCCAACTTTGAATAGCTTCGTACGAAGTGAATATTGGCCTTTTTTGGGACCAATATGAAGTGATAAGGATATAAATATAGTAATAAACCTAATAGAAGAACGTTAGACCCATTTTTTATCCAACGGAAAACTTGTGCAAACATCTACGACAAAGATCGTCCAAATTTTCAATAGATTCGTATGAAGGTTTAAATTGAGATTTAAAACTTTTAGAATGAATATATCGGCCTTTTTTTGGACCAATATAAAGTTATAAAGGTGTAAATTTAGTTTTTAAATAATTCTCAAATAGTTAGACCCATTATTGGAGCAAAGGAAACTTGGTCCAAACTACTTTGATCAAAACTGCCCAACTTTGAATGGCTTCGTCCAAACTACTTTGACCAAAACTGCCCAACTTTGAATAGCTTCGTACGAAGTGAATATTGGCCTTTTTTGGGACCAATATGAAGTGATAAGGATATAAATATAGTAATAAACCTAATAGAAGAACGTTAGACCCATTTTTTATCCAACGGAAAACTTGTGCAAACTTCTACGACAAAGATCGTCCAAACTTTCAATAGATTCGTATGAAGGTTTAAATTGAGATTTAAAGCTTTTAGAATGAATACCGGCCTTTTTTTGGACCAATATAAAGTTATAAAGGTGTAAATATAGTTTTTAAATAATTCTCAAATAGTTAGACCCATTATTAGAGCAACGGAAACTTCGTCCAAACTACTTTGACGAAAACTGCCCAACTTTGAATAGCTTCGTACGAAGTGAATATTGGCCTTTTTTGGGACCAATATGAAGTGATAAGGATATAAATATAGTAATAAACCTAATAGAAGAACGTTAGACCCATTTTTTATCCAACGGAAAACTTGTGCAAACTTTTACGACAAAGATCGTCCAAACTTTCAATAGATTCGTATGAAGGTTTAAATTGAGATTTAAAGCTTTTAGAATGAATACCGTCCTTTTTTTGGACCAATATAAAGTTATAAAGGTGTAAATATAGTTATTAAATAATTCTCAAATAGTTAGACCCATTATTAGAGCAACGGAAACTTCGTCCAAACTACTTTGACCAAAACTGCCCAACTTTGAACAGCTTCGTACGAAGTGAATATTGGCCTTTTTTGGGACCAATATGAAGTGATAAGGATATAAATATAGTAATAAACCTAATAGAAGAACGTTAGACCCATTTTTTATCCAACGGAAAACTTGTGCAAACTTCTACGACAAAGATCGTCCAAACTTTCAATAGATTCGTATGAAGGTTTAAATTGAGATTTAAAGCTTTTAGAATGAATACCGGCCTTTTTTTGGACCAATATAAAGTTATAAAGGTGTAGATATAGTTTTTAAATAATTCTCAAATAGTTAGATCCATTATTGAAGCAACGGAAACTTCGTCCAAACTACTTTGACCAAAACTGCCCAACTTTGAATAGCTTCGTACGAAGTGAATATTGGCCTTTTTTGGGACCAATATGAAGTGATAAGGATATAAATATAGTAATAAACCTAATAGAAGAACGTTAGACCCATTTTTTATCCAACGGAAAACTTGTGCAAACATCTACGACAAAGATCGTCCAAATTTTCAATAGATTCGTATGAAGGTTTAAATTGAGATTTAAAACTTTTAGAATGAATATATCGGCCTTTTTTTGGACCAATATAAAGTTATAAAGGTGTAAATTTAGTTTTTAAATAATTCTCAAATAGTTAGACCCATTATTGGAGCAAAGGAAACTTGGTCCAAACTACTTTGATCAAAACTGCCCAACTTTGAATGGCTTCGTCCAAACTACTTTGACCAAAACTGCCCAACTTTGAATAGCTTCGTACGAAGTGAATATTGGCCTTTTTTGGGACCAATATGAAGTGATAAGGATATAAATATAGAAATAAACCTAATAGAAGAACGTTAGACCCATTTTTTATCCAACGGAAAACTTGTGCAAACTTCTACGACAAAGATCGTCCAAACTTTCAATAGATTCGTATGAAGGTTTAAATTGAGATTTAAAGCTTTTAGAATGAATACCGGCCTTTTTTTGGACCAATATAAAGTTATAAAGGTGTAAATATAGTTTTTAAATAATTCTCAAATAGTTAGACCCATTATTAGAGCAACGGAAACTTCGTCCAAACTACTTTGACGAAAACTGCCCAACTTTGAATAGCTTCGTACGAAGTGAATATTGGCCTTTTTTGGGACCAATATGAAGTGATAAGGATATAAATATAGTAATAAACCTAATAGAAGAACGTTAGACCCATTTTTGATTCAACGGAAAACTTGTGCAAACTTCTACGACAATGATCGTCCAAACTTTTAATAGATTCGTATGATGGTTTAAATTGAGATTTAAAGCTTTTAGAATGAATACCACCCTTTTTTTGGACCAATATAAAGTTATAAAGGTGTAAATATAGTTTTTAAATAATTCTCAAATAGTTAGAGCCATTATTGGAGCAACGGAAACTTCGTCCAAACTACTTTGACCAAAACTGCCCAACTTTGAATAGCTTCGTACGAAGTGAATGTTGGCCTTTTTTGGGACCAATATGAAGTGATAAGGATATAAATATAGTAATAAACCTAATAGAAGAACGTTAGACCCATTTTTTATCCAACGGAAAACTTGTGCAAACATCTACGACAAAGATCGTCCAAACTTTCAATAGATTCGTATGAAGGTTTAAATTGAGATTTAAAGCTTTTAGAATGAATACCGGCCTTTTTTTGGACCAATATAAAGTTATAAAGGTGTAAATATAGTTTTTAAATAATTCTCAAATAGTTAGATCCATTATTGAAGCAACGGAAACTTCGTCCAAACTACTTTGACCAAAACTGCCCAACTTTGAATAGCTTCGTACGAAGTGAATATTGGCCTTTTTTGGGACCAATATGAAGTGATAAGGATATAAATATAGTAATAAACCTAATAGAAGAACGTTAGACCCATTTTTTATCCAACGGAAAACTTGTGCAAACTTCTACGACAAAGATCGTCCAAACATTCAATAGATTCGTATGAAGGTTTAAATTGAGATTTAAAGCTTTTAGAATGAATACCGGCCTTTTATTGGACCAATATAAAGTTATAAAGGTGTAAATATAGTTTTTAAATAATTCTCAAATAGTTAGACCCATTATTAGAGCAACGGAAACTTCGTCCAAACTACTTTGACGAAAACTGCCCAACTTTGAATAGCTTCGTACGAAGTGAATATTGGCCTTTTTTGGGACCAATATGAAGTGATAAGGATATAAATATAGTAATAAACCTAATAGAAGAACTTTAGACCCATTTTTGATTCAACGGAAAACTTGTGCAAACTTCTACGACAATGATCGTCCAAACTTTTAATAGATTCGTATGATGGTTTAAATTTAGATTTAAAGCTTTTAGAATGAATACCACCCTTTTTTTGGACCAATATAAAGTTATAAAGGTGTAAATATAGTTTTTAAATAATTCTCAAATAGTTAGAGCCATTATTGGAGCAACGGAAACTTCGTCCAAACTACTTTGACCAAAACTGCCCAACTTTGAATAGCTTCGTACGAAGTGAATGTTGGCCTTTTTTGGGACCAATATGAAGTGATAAGGATATAAATATAGTAATAAACCTAATAGAAGAACGTTAGACCCATTTTTTATCCAACGGAAAACTTGTGCAAACTTCTACGACAAAGATCGTCCAAACTTTCAATAGATTCGTATGAAGGTTTAAATTGAGATTTAAAGCTTTTAGAATGAATACCGGCCTTTTTTTGGACCAATATAAAGTTATAAAGGTGTAAATATAGTTTTTAAATAATTCTCAAATAGTTAGACCCATTATTAGAGCAACGGAAACTTCGTCCAAACTACTTTGACGAAAACTGCCCAACTTTGAATAGCTTCGTACGAAGTGAATATTGGCCTTTTTTGGGACCAATATGAAGTGATAAGGATATAAATATAGTAATAGACCTAATAGAAGAACGTTAGACCCATTTTTGATTCAACGGAAAACTTGTGCAAACTTCTACGACAATGATCGTCCAAACTTTTAATAGATTCGTATGAAGGTTTAAATTGAGATTTAAACCTTTTAGAATGAATACCGGCCTTTTTTTGGACCAATATAAAGTTATAAAGGTGTAAATTTAGTTTTTAAATAATTCTCAAATAGTTAGACCCATTATTGGAGCAAAGGAAACTTGGTCCAAACTACTTTGACCAAACTGCCCAACTTTGAATGGCTTCGTCCAAACTACTTTGACCAAAACTGCCCAACTTTGAATAGCTTCGTACGAAGTGAATATTGGCCTTTTTTGGGACCAATATGAAGTGATAAGGATATAAATATAGTAATAAACCTAATAGAAGAACGTTAGACCCATTTTTTATCCAACGGAAAACTTGTGCAAACTTCTACGACAAAGATCGTCCAAACTTTCAATAGATTCGTATGAAGGTTTAAATTGAGATTTAAAGCTTTTAGAATGAATACCGGCCTTTTTTTGGACCAATATAAAGTTATAAAGGTGTAAATATAGTTTTTAAATAATTCTCAAATAGTTAGAGCCATTATTGGAGCAACGGAAACTTCGTCCAAACTACTTTGACCAAAACTGCCCAACTTTGAATAGCTTCGTACGAAGTGAATGTTGGCCTTTTTTGGGACCAATATGAAGTGATAAGGATATAAATATAGTAATAAACCTAATAGAAGAACGTTAGACCCATTTTTTATCCAACGGAAAACTTGTGCAAACTTCTACGACAAAGATCGTCCAAACTTTCAATAGATTCGTATGAAGGTTTAAATTGAGATTTAAAGCTTTTAGAATGAATACCGGCCTTTTTTTGGACCAATATAAAGTTATAAAGGTGTAAATATAGTTTTTAAATAATTCTCAAATAGTTAGACCCATTATTAGAGCAACGGAAACTTCGTCCAAACTACTTTGACGAAAACTGCCCAACTTTGAATAGCTTCGTACGAAGTGAATATTGGCCTTTTTTGGGACCAATATGAAGTGATAAGGATATAAATATAGTAATAGACCTAATAGAAGAACGTTAGACCCATTTTGGATTCAACGGAAAACTTGTGCAAACTTCTACGACAATGATCGTCCAAACTTTTAATAGATTCGTATGAAGGTTTAAATTGAGATTTAAACCTTTTAGAATGAATACCGGCCTTTTTTTGGACCAATATAAAGTTATAAAGGTGTAAATTTAGTTTTTAAATAATTCTCAAATAGTTAGACCCATTATTGGAGCAAAGGAAACTTGGTCCAAACTACTTTGACCAAACTGCCCAACTTTGAATGGCTTCGCCCAAACTACTTTGACCAAAACTGCCCAACTTTGAATAGCTTCGTACGAAGTGAATATTGGCCTTTTTTGGGACCAATATGAAGTGATAAGGATATAAATATAGTAATAAACCTAATAGAAGAACGTTAGACCCATTTTTTATCCAACGGAAAACTTGTGCAAACTTCTACGACAAAGATCGTCCAAACTTTCAATAGATTCGTATGAAGGTTTAAATTGAGATTTAAAGCTTTTAGAATGAATACCGGCCTTTTTTTGGACCAATATAAAGTTATAAAGGTGTAAATATAGTTTTTAAATAATTCTCAAATAGTTAGACCCGTTATTAGAGCAACGGAAACTTCGTCCAAACTACTTTGACGAAAACTGCCCAACTTTGAATAGCTTCGTACGAAGTGAATATTTGCCTTTTTTGGGACCAATATGAAGTGATAAGGATATAAATATAGTAATAAACCTAATAGAAGAACGTTAGACCCATTTTTGATTCAACGGAAAACTTGTGCAAACTTCTACGACAATGATCGTCCAAACTTTTAATAGATTCGTATGATGGTTTAAATTGAGATTTAAAGCTTTTAGAATGAATACCACCCTTTTTTTGGACCAATATAAAGTTATAAAGGTGTAAATATAGTTTTTAAATAATTCTCAAATAGTTAGAGCCATTATTGGAGCAACGGAAACTTCGTCCAAACTACTTTGACCAAAACTGCCCAACTTTGAATAGCTTCGTACGAAGTGAATGTTGGCCTTTTTTGGGACCAATATGAAGTGATAAGGATATAAATATAGTAATAAACCTAATAGAAGAACGTTAGACCCATTTTTTATCCAACGGAAAACTTGTGCAAACTTCTACGACAAAGATCGTCCAAACTTTCAATAGATTCGTATGAAGGTTTAAATTAAGATTTAAAGCTTTTAGAATGAATTCCGGCCTTTTTTTGGACCAATATAAAGTTATAAAGGTGTAAATATAGTTTTTAAATAATTCTCAAATAGTTAGACCCATTATTAGAGCAACGGAAACTTCGTCCAAACTACTTTGACCAAAACTGCCCAACTTTGAATAGCTTCGTACGAAGTGAATATTGGCCTTTTTTGGGACCAATATGAAGTGATAAGGATATAAATATAGTAATAAACCTAATAGAAGAACGATAGACCCATTTTTGATTCAACGGAAAACTTGTGCAAACTTCTACGACAAAGATCGCACAAACTTTTAATAGATTCGTATGAAGGTTTAAATTGAGATTTAAAGCTTTTAGAATGAATACCGGCCTTTTTTTGGACCAATATAAAGTTATAAAGGTGTAAATTTAGTTTTTAAATAATTCTCAAATAGTTAGACCCATTATTGGAGCAAAGGAAACTTGGTCCAAACTACTTTGACCAAAACTGCCCAACTTTGAATAGCTTCGTCTGAAATGAATATTGGCCTTTGTTGGGATCAATATGAAGTGATAAAGATATAAATATAGTAATAAACCTAATAGAAGAACGTTAGACCCATTTTTTATCCACCGGAAAACTTGTGCAAACATCTACGACAAAGATCGTCCAAACTTTCAATAGATTCGTATGATGGTTTAAATTGAGATTTAAAGCTTTTAGAATGAATACCGCCCTTTTTTTTGGACCAATATAAAGTTATAAAGGTGTAAATATAGTTTTTAAATAATTCTCAAATAGTTAGAGCCATTATTGGAACAACGGAAACTTCGTCCAAACTACTTTGACCAAAACTGCCCAACTTTGAATAGCTTCGTACGAAGTGAATATTGGCCTTTTTTGGGACCAATATGAAGTGATAAGGATATAAATATAGTAATAAACCTAATAGAAGAACGTTAGACCCATTTTTTATCCAACGGAAAACTTGTGCAAACTTCTACGACAAAGATCGTCCAAACTTTCAATAGATTCGTATGAAGGTTTAAATTGAGATTTAAAGCTTTTAGAATGAATACCGTCCTTTTTTTGGACCAATATAAAGTTATAAAGGTGTAAATATAGTTATTAAATAATTCTCAAATAGTTAGACCCATTATTAGAGCAACGGAAACTTCGTCCAAACTACTTTGACCAAAACTGCCCAACTTTGAACAGCTTCGTACGAAGTGAATATTGGCCTTTTTTGGGACCAATATGAAGTGATAAGGATATAAATATAGTAATAAACCTAATAGAAGAACGTTAGACCCATTTTTTATCCAACGGAAAACTTGTGCAAACATCTACGACAAAGATCGTCCAAATTTTCAATAGATTCGTATGAAGGTTTAAATTGAGATTTAAAACTTTTAGAATGAATATATCGGCCTTTTTTTGGACCAATATAAAGTTATAAAGGTGTAAATTTAGTTTTTAAATAATTCTCAAATAGTCAGACCCATTATTGGAGCAAAGGAAACTTGGTCTAAACTACTTTGACCAAAACTGCCCAACTTTGAATGGCTTCGTCCAAACTACTTTGACCAAAACTGCCCAACTTTGAATAGCTTCGTACGAAGTGAATATTGGCCTTTTTTGGGACCAATATGAAGTGATAAGGATATAAATATAGTAATAAACCTAATAGAAGAACGTTAGACCCATTTTTTATCCAACGGAAAACTTGTGCAAACTTCTACGACAAAGATCGTCCAAACTTTCAATAGATTCGTATGAAGGTTTAAATTGAGATTTAAAGCTTTTAGAATGAATACCGGCCTTTTTTTGGACCAATATAAAGTTATAAAGGTGTAAATATAGTTTTTAAATAATTCTCAAATAGTTAGATCCATTATTGAAGCAACGGAAACTTCGTCCAAACTACTTTGACCAAAACTGCCCAACTTTGAATAGCTTCGTACGAAGTGAATATTGGCCTTTTTTGGGACCAATATGAAGTGATAAGGATATAAATATAGTAATAAACCTAATAGAAGAACGTTAGACCCATTTTTTATCCAACGGAAAACTTGTGCAAACTTCTACGACAAAGATCGTCCAAACTTTCAATAGATTCGTATGAAGGTTTAAATTGAGATTTAAAGCTTTTAGAATGAATACCGGCCTTTTTTTGGACCAATATAAAGTTATAAAGGTGTAAATATAGTTTTTAAATAATTCTCGAATAGTTAGACCCATTATTAGAGCAACGGAAACTTCGTCCAAACTACTTTGACGAAAACTGCCCAACTTTGAATAGCTTCGTACGAAGTGAATATTGGCCTTTTTTGGGACCAATATGAAGTGATAAGGATATAAATATAGTAATAAACCTAATAGAAGAACGTTAGACCCATTTTTGATTCAACGGAAAACTTGTGCAAACTTCTACGACAATGATCGTCCAAACTTTTAATAGATTCGTATGATGGTTTAAATTGAGATTTAAAGCTTTTAGAATGAATACCACCCTTTTTTTGGACCAATATAAAGTTATAAAGGTGTAAATATAGTTTTTAAATAATTCTCAAATAGTTAGAGCCATTATTGGAGCAACGGAAACTTCGTCCAAACTACTTTGACCAAAACTGCCCAACTTTGAATAGCTTCGTACGAAGTGAATGTTGGCCTTTTTTGGGACCAATATGAAGTGACAAGGATATAAATATAGTAATAAACCTAATAGAAGAACGTTAGACCCATTTTTTATCCAACGGAAAACTTGTGCAAACATCTACGACAAAGATCGTCCAAACTTTCAATAGATTCGTATGATGGTTTAAATTGAGATTTAAAGCTTTTAGAATGAATACCGCCCTTTTTTTTGGACCAATATAAAGTTATAAAGGTGTAAATTTAGTTTTTGAATAATTCTCAAATAGTTAGACCCATTATTGGAGCAAAGGAAACTTGGTCCAAACTACTTTGACCAAAACTGCCCAACTTTGAATGGCTTCGTCCAAACTACTTTGACCAAAACTGCCCAACTTTGAATAGCTTCGTACGAAGTGAATATTGGCCTTTTTTGGGACCAATATGAAGTGATAAGGATATAAATATAGTAATAAACCTAATAGAAGAACGTTAGACCCATTTTTTATCCAACGGAAAACTTGTGCAAACTTCTACGACAAAGATCGTCCAAACTTTCAATAGATTCGTATGAAGGTTTAAATTGAGATTTAAAGCTTTTAGAATGAATACCGGCCTTTTTTTGGACCAATATAAAGTTATAAAGGTGTAAATATAGTTTTTAAATAATTATCAAATAGTTAGATCCATTATTGAAGCAACGGAAACTTCGTCCAAACTACTTTGACCAAAACTGCCCAACTTTGAATAGCTTCGTACGAAGTGAATATTGGCCTTTTTTGGGACCAATATGAAGTGATAAGGATATAAATATAGTAATAAACCTAATAGAAGAACGTTAGACCCATTTTTTATCCAACGGAAAACTTGTGCAAACATCTACGACAAAGATCGTCCAAACTTTCAATAGATTCGTATGATGGTTTAAATTGAGATTTAAAGCTTTTAGAATGAATACCGCCCTTTTTTTTGGACCAATATAAAGTTATAAAGGTGTAAATATAGTTTTTAAATAATTCTCAAATAGTTAGAGCCATTATTGGAACAACGGAAACTTCGTCCAAACTACTTTGACCAAAACTGCCCAACTTTGAATAGCTTCGTACGAAGTGAATATTGGCCTTTTTTGGGACCAATATGAAGTGATAAGGATATAAATATAGTAATAAACCTAATAGAAGAACATTAGACCCATTTTTTATCCAACGGAAAACTTGTGCAAACTTCTACGACAAAGATCGTCCAAATTTTCAATAGAATCGTATGAAGGTTTAAATTGAGATTTAAAACTTTTAGAATGAATATATCGGCCTTTTTTTGGACCAATATAAAGTTATAAAGGTGTAAATTTAGTTTTTAAATAATTCTCAAATAGTTAGACCCATTATTGGAGCAAAGAAAACTTGGTCCAAACTACTTTGACCAAAACTGCCCAACTTTGAATGGCTTCGTCCAAACTACTTTGACCAAAACTGCCCAACTTTGAATAGCTTCGTACGAAGTGAATATTGGCCTTTTTTGGGACCAATATGAAGTGATAAGGATATAAATATAGTAATAAACCTAATAGAAGAACGTTAGACCCATTTTTTATCCAACGGAAAACTTGTGCAAACTTCTACGACAATGATCGTCCAAATTTTCAATAGAATCGTATGAAGGTTTAAATTGAGATTTAAAACTTTTAGAATGAATATATCGGCCTTTTTTTGGACCAATATAAAGTTATAAAGGTGTAAATTTAGTTTTTAAATAATTCTCAAATAGTTAGACCCATTATTGGAGCAAAGAAAACTTGGTCCAAACTACTTTGACCAAAACTGCCCAACTTTGAATGGCTTCGTCCAAACTACTTTGACCAAAACTGCCCAACTTTGAATAGCTTCGTACGAACTGAATATTGGCCTTTTTTGGGACCAATATGAAGTGATAAGGATATAAATATAGTAATAAACCTAATAGAAGAACGTTAGACCCATTTTTTATCCAACGGAAAACTTTTGCAAACTTCTACGACAAAGATCGTCCAAACTTTCAATAGATTCGTATGAAGGTTTAAATTGAGATTTAAAGCTTTTAGAATGAATACCGGCCTTTTTTTGGACCAATATAAAGTTATAAAGGTGTAAATATAGTTTTTAAATAATTCTCAAATAGTTAGATCCATTATTGAAGCAACGGAAACTTCGTCCAAACTACTTTGACCAAAACTGCCCAACTTTGAATAGCTTCGTACGAAGTGAATATTGGCCTTTTTTGGGACCAATATGAAGTGATAAGGATATAAATATAGTAATAAACCTAATAGAAGAACGTTAGACCCATTTTTTATCCAACGGAAAACTTGTGCAAACTTCTACGACAAAGATCGTCCAAACTTTCAATAGATTCGTATGAAGGTTTAAATTGAGATTTAAAGCTTTTAGAATGAATACCGGCCTTTTTTTGGACCAATATAAAGTTATAAAGGTGTAAATATAGTTTTTAAATAATTCTCAAATAGTTAGACCCATTATTAGAGCAACGGAAACTTCGTCCAAACTACTTTGACGAAAACTGCCCAACTTTGAATAGCTTCGTACGAAGTGAATATTGGCCTTTTTTGGGACCAATATGAAGTGATAAGGATATAAATATAGTAATAAACCTAATAGAAGAACGTTAGACCCATTTTTGATTCAACGGAAAACTTGTGCAAACTTCTACGACAATGATCGTCCAAACTTTTAATAGATTCGTATGATGGTTTAAATTGAGATTTAAAGCTTTTAGAATGAATACCACCCTTTTTTTGGACCAATATAAAGTTATAAAGGTGTAAATATAGTTTTTAAATAATTCTCAAATAGTTAGAGCCATTATTGGAGCAACGGAAACTTCGTCCAAACTACTTTGACCAAAACTGCCCAACTTTGAATAGCTTCGTACGAAGTGAATGTTGGCCTTTTTTGGGACCAATATGAAGTGATAAGGATATAAATATAGTAATAAACCTAATAGAAGAACGTTAGACCCATTTTTTATCCAACGGAAAACTTGTGCAAACTTCTACGACAAAGATCGTCCAAACTTTCAATAGATTCGTATGAAGGTTTAAATTGAGATTTAAAGCTTTTAGAATGAATTCCGGCCTTTTTTTGGACCAATATAAAGTTATAAAGGTGTAAATATAGTTTTTAAATAATTCTCAAATAGTTAGACCCATTATTAGAGCAACGGAAACTTCGTCCAAACTACTTTGACCAAAACTGCCCAACTTTGAATAGCTTCGTACGAAGTGAATATTGGCCTTTTTTGGGACCAATATGAAGTGATAAGGATATAAATATAGTAATAAACCTAATAGAAGAACGATTGACCCATTTTTGATTCAACGGAAAACTTGTGCAAACTTCTACGACAAAGATCGCACAAACTTTTAATAGATTCGTATGAAGGTTTAAATTGAGATTTAAAGCTTTTAGAATGAATACCGGCCTTTTTTTGGACCAATATAAAGTTATAAAGGTGTAAATTTAGTTTTTAAATAATTCTCAAATAGTTAGACCCATTATTGGAGCAAAGGAAACTTGGTCCAAACTACTTTGACCAAAACTGCCCAACTTTGAATAGCTTCGTCTGAAATGAATATTGGCCTTTGTTGGGATCAATATGAAGTGATAAAGATATAAATATAGTAATAAACCTAATAGAAGAACGTTAGACCCATTTTTTATCCAACGGAAAACTTGTGCAAACTTCTACGACAAAGATCGTCCAAATTTTCAATAGATTCGTATGAAGGTTTAAATTGAGATTTAAAACTTTTAGAATGAATATATCGGCCTTTTTTTGGACCAATATAAAGTTATAAAGGTGTAAATATAGTTTTTAAATAATTCTTAAATAGTTAGACCCATTATTAGAGCAACGGAAACTTCGTCCAAACTACTTTGAACAAAACTGCCCAACTTTGAATAGCTTCGTACGAAGTGAATATTGGCCTTTTTTGGGACCAATATGAAGTGATAAGGATATAAATATAGTAATAAACCTAATAGAAGAACGTTAGACCCATTTTTTATCCAACGGAAAACTTGTGCAAACTTCTACGACAAAGATCGTCCAAACTTTCAATAGATTCGTATGAAGGTTTAAATTGAGATTTAAAGCTTTTAGAATGAATACCGTCCTTTTTTTGGACCAATATAAAGTTATAAAGGTGTAAATATAGTTATTAAATAATTCTCAAATAGTTAGACCCATTATTAGAGCAACGGAAACTTCGTCCAAACTACTTTGACCAAAACTGCCCAACTTTGAACAGCTTCGTACGAAGTGAATATTGGCCTTTTTTGGGACCAATATGAAGTGATAAGGATATAAATATAGTAATAAACCTAATAGAAGAACGTTAGACCCATTTTTTATCCAACGGAAAACTTGTGCAAACATCTACGACAAAGATCGTCCAAATTTTCAATAGATTCGTATGAAGGTTTAAATTGAGATTTAAAACTTTTAGAATGAATATATCGGCCTTTTTTTGGACCAATATAAAGTTATAAAGGTGTAAATTTAGTTTTTAAATAATTCTCAAATAGTTAGACCCATTATTGGGGCAAAGGAAACTTGGTCCAAACTACTTTGACCAAAACTGCCCAACTTTGAATGGCTTCGTCCAAACTACTTTGACCAAAACTGCCCAACTTTGAATAGCTTCGTACGAAGTGAATATTGGCCTTTTTTGGGACCAATATGAAGTGATAAGGATATAAATATAGTAATAAACCTAATAGAAGAACGTTAGACCCATTTTTTATCCAACGGAAAACTTGTGCAAACTTCTACGACAAAGATCGTCCAAACTTTCAATAGATTCGTATGAAGGTTTAAATTGAGATTTAAAGCTTTTAGAATGAATACCGGCCTTTTTTTGGACCAATATAAAGTTATAAAGGTGTAAATATAGTTTTTAAATAATTCTCAAATAGTTAGATCCATTATTGAAGCAACGGAAACTTCGTCCAAACTACTTTGACCAAAACTGCCCAACTTTGAATAGCTTCGTACGAAGTGAATATTGGCCTTTTTTGGGACCAATATGAAGTGATAAGGATATAAATATAGTAATAAACCTAATAGAAGAACGTTAGACCCATTTTTTATCCAACGGAAAACTTGTGCAAACTTCTACGACAAAGATCGTCCAAACTTTCAATAGATTCGTATGAAGGTTTAAATTGAGATTTAAAGCTTTAAGAATGAATACCGGCCTTTTTTTGGACCAATATAAAGTTATAAAGGTGTAAATATAGTTTTTAAATAATTCTCAAATAGTTAGATCCATTATTGAAGCAACGGAAACTTCGTCCAAACTACTTTGACCAAAACTGCCCAACTTTGAATAGCTTCGTACGAAGTGAATATTGGCCTTTTTTGGGACCAATATGAAGTGATAAGGATATAAATATAGTAATAAACCTAATAGAAGAACGATAGACCCATTTTTGATTCAACGGAAAACTTGTGCAAACTTCTACGACAAAGATCGCACAAACTTTTAATAGATTCGTATGAAGGTTTAAATTGAGATTTAAAGCTTTTAGAATGAATACCGGCCTTTTTTTGGACCAATATAAAGTTATAAAGGTGTAAATTTAGTTTTTAAATAATTCTCAAATAGTTAGACCCATTATTGGAGCAAAGGAAACTTGGTCCAAACTACTTTGACCAAAACTGCCCAACTTTGAATAGCTTCGTCTGAAATGAATATTGGCCTTTGTTGGGATCAATATGAAGTGATAAAGATATAAATATAGTAATAAACCTAATAGAAGAACGTTAGACCCATTTTTTATCCAACGGAAAACTTGTGCAAACTTCTACGACAAAGATCGTCCAAATTTTCAATAGATTCGTATGAAGGTTTAAATTGAGATTTAAAACTTTTAGAATGAATATATCGGCCTTTTTTTGGACCAATATAAAGTTATAAAGGTGTAAATATAGTTTTTAAATAATTCTTAAATAGTTAGACCCATTATTAGAGCAACGGAAACTTCGTCCAAACTACTTTGAACAAAACTGCCCAACTTTGAATAGCTTCGTACGAAGTGAATATTGGCCTTTTTTGGGACCAATATGAAGTGATAAGGATATAAATATAGTAATAAACCTAATAGAAGAACGTTAGACCCATTTTTTATCCAACGGAAAACTTGTGCAAACTTCTACGACAAAGATCGTCCAAACTTTCAATAGATTCGTATGAAGGTTTAAATTGAGATTTAAAGCTTTTAGAATGAATACCGTCCTTTTTTTGGACCAATATAAAGTTATAAAGGTGTAAATATAGTTATTAAATAATTCTCAAATAGTTAGACCCATTATTAGAGCAACGGAAACTTCGTCCAAACTACTTTGACCAAAACTGCCCAACTTTGAACAGCTTCGTACGAAGTGAATATTGGCCTTTTTTGGGACCAATATGAAGTGATAAGGATATAAATATAGTAATAAACCTAATAGAAGAACGTTAGACCCATTTTTTATCCAACGGAAAACTTGTGCAAACATCTACGACAAAGATCGTCCAAATTTTCAATAGATTCGTATGAAGGTTTAAATTGAGATTTAAAACTTTTAGAATGAATATATCGGCCTTTTTTTGGACCAATATAAAGTTATAAAGGTGTAAATTTAGTTTTTAAATAATTCTCAAATAGTTAGACCCATTATTGGAGCAAAGGAAACTTGGTCCAAACTACTTTGACCAAAACTGCCCAACTTTGAATGGCTTCGTCCAAACTACTTTGACCAAAACTGCCCAACTTTGAATAGCTTCGTACGAAGTGAATATTGGCCTTTTTTGGGACCAATATGAAGTGATAAGGATATAAATATAGTAATAAACCTAATAGAAGAACGTTAGACCCATTTTTTATCCAACGGAAAACTTGTGCAAACTTCTACGACAAAGATCGTCCAAACTTTCAATAGATTCGTATGAAGGTTTAAATTGAGATTTAAAGCTTTTAGAATGAATACCGGCCTTTTTTTGGACCAATATAAAGTTATAAAGGTGTAAATATAGTTTTTAAATAATTCTCAAATAGTTAGATCCATTATTGAAGCAACGGAAACTTCGTCCAAACTACTTTGACCAAAACTGCCCAACTTTGAATAGCTTCGTACGAAGTGAATATTGGCCTTTTTTGGGACCAATATGAAGTGATAAGGATATAAATATAGTAATAAACCTAATAGAAGAACGTTAGACCCATTTTTTATCCAACGGAAAACTTGTGCAAACTTCTACGACAAAGATCGTCCAAACTTTCAATAGATTCGTATGAAGGTTTAAATTGAGATTTAAAGCTTTTAGAATGAATACCGGCCTTTTTTTGGACCAATATAAAGTTATAAAGGTGTAAATATAGTTTTTAAATAATTCTCAAATAGTTAGACCCATTATTAGAGCAACGGAAACTTCGTCCAACCTACTTTGACGAAAACTGCCCAACTTTGAATAGCTTCGTACGAAGTGAATATTGGCCTTTTTTGGGACCAATATGAAGTGATATGGATATAAATATAGTAATAAACCTAATAGAAGAACGTTAGACCCATTTTTGATTCAACGGAAAACTTGTGCAAACTTCTACGACAATGATCGTCCAAACTTTTAATAGATTTGTATGATGGTTTAAATTGAGATTTAAAGCTTTTAGAATGAATACCACCCTTTTTTTGGACCAATATAAAGTTATAAAGGTGTAAATATAGTTTTTAAATAATTCTCAAATAGTTAGAGCCATTATTGGAGCAACGGAAACTTCGTCCAAACTACTTTGACCAAAACTGCCCAACTTTGAATAGCTTCGTACGAAGTGAATGTTGGCCTTTTTTGGGACCAATATGAAGTGATAAGGATATAAATATAGTAATAAACCTAATAGAAGAACGTTAGACCCATTTTTTATCCAACGGAAAACTTGTGCAAACATCTACGACAAAGATCGTCCAAACTTTCAATAGATTCGTATGATGGTTTAAATTGAGATTTAAAGCTTTTAGAATGAATACCGCCCTTTTTTTTGGACCAATATAAAGTTATAAAGGTGTAAATTTAGTTTTTAAATAATTCTCAAATAGTTAGACCCATTATTGGAGCAAAGGAAACTTGGTCCAAACTACTTTGACCAAAACTGCCCAACTTTGAATGGCTTCGTCCAAACTACTTTGACCAAAACTGCCCAACTTTGAATAGCTTCGTACGAAGTGAATATTGGCCTTTTTTGGGACCAATATGAAGTGATAAGGATATAAATATAGTAATAAACCTAATAGAAGAACGTTAGACCCATTTTTTATCCAACGGAAAACTTGTGCAAACTTCTACGACAAAGATCGTCCAAACTTTCAATAGATTCGTATGAAGGTTTAAATTGAGATTTAAAGCTTTTAGAATGAATACCGTCCTTTTTTTGGACCAATATAAAGTTATAAAGGTGTAAATATAGTTATTAAATAATTCTCAAATAGTTAGACCCATTATTAGAGCAACGGAAACTTCGTCCAAACTACTTTGACCAAAACTGCCCAACTTTGAACAGCTTCGTACGAAGTGAATATTGGCCTTTTTTGGGACCAATATGAAGTGATAAGGATATAAATATAGTAATAAACCTAATAGAAGAACGTTAGACCCATTTTTTATCCAACGGAAAACTTGTGCAAACATCTACGACAAAGATCGTCCAAATTTTCAATAGATTCGTATGAAGGTTTAAATTGAGATTTAAAACTTTTAGAATGAATATATCGGCCTTTTTTTGGACCAATATAAAGTTATAAAGGTGTAAATTTAGTTTTTAAATAATTCTCAAATAGTTAGACCCATTATTGGAGCAAAGGAAACTTGGTCCAAACTACTTTGACCAAAACTGCCCAACTTTGAATGGCTTCGTCCAAACTACTTTGACCAAAACTGCCCAACTTTGAATAGCTTCGTACGAAGTGAATATTAGCCTTTTTTGGGACCAATATGAAGTGATAAGGATATAAATATAGTAATAAACCTAATAGAAGAACGTTAGACCCATTTTTTATCCAACGGAAAACTTGTGCAAACTTCTACGACAAAGATCGTCCAAACTTTCAATAGATTCGTATGAAGGTTTAAATTGAGATTTAAAGCTTTTAGAATGAATACCGGCCTTTTTTTGGACCAATATAAAGTTATAAAGGTGTAAATATAGTTTTTAAATAATTCTCAAATAGTTAGATCCATTATTGAAGCAACGGAAACTTCGTCCAAACTACTTTGACCAAAACTGCCCAACTTTGAATAGCTTCGTACGAAGTGAATATTGGCCTTTTTTGGGACCAATATGAAGTGATAAGGATATAAATATAGTAATAAACCTAATAGAAGAACGTTAGACCCATTTTTTATCCAACGGAAAACTTTTGCAAACTTCTACGACAAAGATCGTCCAAACTTTCAATAGATTCGTATGAAGGTTTAAATTGAGATTTAAAGCTTTTAGAATGAATACCGGCCTTTTTTTGGACCAATATAAAGTTATAAAGGTGTAAATATAGTTTTTAAATAATTCTCAAATAGTTAGATCCATTATTGAAGCAACGGAAACTTCGTCCAAACTACTTTGACCAAAACTGCCCAACTTTGAATAGCTTCGTACGAAGTGAATATTGGCCTTTTTTGGGACCAATATGAAGTGATAAGGATATAAATATAGTAATAAACCTAATAGAAGAACGTTAGACCCATTTTTTATCCAACGGAAAACTTGTGCAAACTTCTACGACAAAGATCGTCCAAACTTTCAATAGATTCGTATGAAGGTTTAAATTGAGATTTAAAGCTTTTAGAATGAATACCGGCCTTTTTTTGGACCAATATAAAGTTATAAAGGTGTAAATATAGTTTTTAAATAATTCTCAAATAGTTAGACCCATTATTAGAGCAACGGAAACTTCGTCCAAACTACTTTGACGAAAACTGCCCAACTTTGAATAGCTTCGTACGAAGTGAATATTGGCCTTTTTTGGGACCAATATGAAGTGATATGGATATAAATATAGTAATAAACCTAATAGAAGAACGTTAGACCCATTTTTGATTCAACGGAAAACTTGTGCAAACTTCTACGACAATGATCGTCCAAACTTTTAATAGATTTGTATGATGGTTTAAATTGAGATTTAAAGCTTTTAGAATGAATACCACCCTTTTTTTGGACCAATATCAAGTTATAAAGGTGTAAATATAGTTTTTAAATAATTCTCAAATAGTTAGAGCCATTATTGGAGCAACGGAAACTTCGTCCAAACTACTTTGACCAAAACTGCCCAACTTTGAATAGCTTCGTACGAAGTGAATGTTGGCCTTTTTTGGGACCAATATGAAGTGATAAGGATATAAATATAGTAATAAACCTAATAGAAGAACGTTAGACCCATTTTTTATCCAACGGAAAACTTGTGCAAACATCTACGACAAAGATCGTCCAAACTTTCAATAGATTCGTATGATGGTTTAAATTGAGATTTAAAGCTTTTAGAATGAATACCGCCCTTTTTTTTGGACCAATATAAAGTTATAAAGGTGTAAATTTAGTTTTTAAATAATTCTCAAATAGTTAGACCCATTATTGGAGCAAAGGAAACTTGGTCCAAACTACTTTGACCAAAACTGCCCAACTTTGAATGGCTTCGTCCAAACTACTTTGACCAAAACTGCCCAACTTTGAATAGCTTCGTACGAAGTGAATATTGGCCTTTTTTGGGACCAATATGAAGTGATAAGGATATAAATATAGTAATAAACCTAATAGAAGAACGTTAGACCCATTTTTTATCCAACGGAAAACTTGTGCAAACTTCTACGACAAAGATCGTCCAAACTTTCAATAGATTCGTATGAAGGTTTAAATTGAGATTTAAAGCTTTTAGAATGAATACCGTCCTTTTTTTGGACCAATATAAAGTTATAAAGGTGTAAATATAGTTATTAAATAATTCTCAAATAGTTAGACCCATTATTAGAGCAACGGAAACTTCGTCCAAACTACTTTGACCAAAACTGCCCAACTTTGAACAGCTTCGTACGAAGTGAATATTGGCCTTTTTTGGGACCAATATGAAGTGATAAGGATATAAATATAGTAATAAACCTAATAGAAGAACGTTAGACCCATTTTTTATCCAACGGAAAACTTGTGCAAACATCTACGACAAAGATCGTCCAAATTTTCAATAGATTCGTATGAAGGTTTAAATTGAGATTTAAAACTTTTAGAATGAATATATCGGCCTTTTTTTGGACCAATATAAAGTTATAAAGGTGTAAATTTAGTTTTTAAATAATTCTCAAATAGTTAGACCCATTATTGGAGCAAAGGAAACTTGGTCCAAACTACTTTGACCAAAACTGCCCAACTTTGAATGGCTTCGTCCAAACTACTTTGACCAAAACTGCCCAACTTTGAATAGCTTCGTACGAAGTGAATATTGGCCTTTTTTGGGACCAATATGAAGTGATAAGGATATAAATATAGTAATAAACCTAATAGAAGAACGTTAGACCCATTTTTTATCCAACGGAAAACTTGTGCAAACTTCTACGACAAAGATCGTCCAAACTTTCAATAGATTCGTATGAAGGTTTAAATTGAGATTTAAAGCTTTTAGAATGAATACCGGCCTTTTTTTGGACCAATATAAAGTTATAAAGGTGTAAATATAGTTTTTAAATAATTCTCAAATAGTTAGATCCATTATTGAAGCAACGGAAACTTCGTCCAAACTACTTTGACCAAAACTGCCCAACTTTGAATAGCTTCGTACGAAGTGAATATTGGCCTTTTTTGGGACCAATATGAAGTGATAAGGATATAAATATAGTAATAAACCTAATAGAAGAACGTTAGACCCATTTTTTATCCAACGGAAAACTTTTGCAAACTTCTACGACAAAGATCGTCCAAACTTTCAATAGATTCGTATGAAGGTTTAAATTGAGATTTAAAGCTTTTAGAATGAATACCGGCCTTTTTTTGGACCAATATAAAGTTATAAAGGTGTAAATATAGTTTTTAAATAATTCTCAAATAGTTAGATCCATTATTGAAGCAACGGAAACTTCGTCCAAACTACTTTGACCAAAACTGCCCAACTTTGAATAGCTTCGTACGAAGTGAATATTGGCCTTTTTTGGGACCAATATGAAGTGATAAGGATATAAATATAGTAATAAACCTAATAGAAGAACGTTAGACCCATTTTTTATCCAACGGAAAACTTGTGCAAACTTCTACGACAAAGATCGTCCAAACTTTCAATAGATTCGTATGAAGGTTTAAATTGAGATTTAAAGCTTTTAGAATGAATACCGGCCTTTTTTTGGACCAATATAAAGTTATAAAGGTGTAAATATAGTTTTTAAATAATTCTCAAATAGTTAGATCCATTATTGAAGCAACGGAAACTTCGTCCAAACTACTTTGACCAAAACTGCCCAACTTTGAATAGCTTCGTACGAAGTGAATATTGGCCTTTTTTGGGACCAATATGAAGTGATAAGGATATAAATATAGTAATAAACCTAATAGAAGAACGATAGACCCATTTTTGATTCAACGGAAAACTTGTGCAAACTTCTACGACAAAGATCGCACAAACTTTTAATAGATTCGTATGAAGGTTTAAATTGAGATTTAAAGCTTTTAGAATGAATACCGGCCTTTTTTTGGACCAATATAAAGTTATAAAGGTGTAAATTTAGTTTTTAAATAATTCTCAAATAGTTAGACCCATTATTGGAGCAAAGGAAACTTGGTCCAAACTACTTTGACCAAAACTGCCCAACTTTGAATAGCTTCGTCTGAAATGAATATTGGCCTTTGTTGGGATCAATATGAAGTGATAAAGATATAAATATAGTAATAAACCTAATAGAAGAACGTTAGACCCATTTTTTATCCAACGGAAAACTTGTGCAAACTTCTACGACAAAGATCGTCCAAATTTTCAATAGATTCGTATGAAGGTTTAAATTGAGATTTAAAACTTTTAGAATGAATATATCGGCCTTTTTTTGGACCAATATAAAGTTATAAAGGTGTAAATATAGTTTTTAAATAATTCTTAAATAGTTAGACCCATTATTAGAGCAACGGAAACTTCGTCCAAACTACTTTGAACAAAACTGCCCAACTTTGAATAGCTTCGTACGAAGTGAATATTGGCCTTTTTTGGGACCAATATGAAGTGATAAGGATATAAATATAGTAATAAACCTAATAGAAGAACGTTAGACCCATTTTTTATCCAACGGAAAACTTGTGCAAACTTCTACGACAAAGATCGTCCAAACTTTCAATAGATTCGTATGAAGGTTTAAATTGAGATTTAAAGCTTTTAGAATGAATACCGTCCTTTTTTTGGACCAATATAAAGTTATAAAGGTGTAAATATAGTTATTAAATAATTCTCAAATAGTTAGACCCATTATTAGAGCAACGGAAACTTCGTCCAAACTACTTTGACCAAAACTGCCCAACTTTGAACAGCTTCGTACGAAGTGAATATTGGCCTTTTTTGGGACCAATATGAAGTGATAAGGATATAAATATAGTAATAAACCTAATAGAAGAACGTTAGACCCATTTTTTATCCAACGGAAAACTTGTGCAAACATCTACGACAAAGATCGTCCAAATTTTCAATAGATTCGTATGAAGGTTTAAATTGAGATTTAAAACTTTTAGAATGAATATATCGGCCTTTTTTTGGACCAATATAAAGTTATAAAGGTGTAAATTTAGTTTTTAAATAATTCTCAAATAGTTAGACCCATTATTGGAGCAAAGGAAACTTGGTCCAAACTACTTTGACCAAAACTGCCCAACTTTGAATGGCTTCGTCCAAACTACTTTGACCAAAACTGCCCAACTTTGAATAGCTTCGTACGAAGTGAATATTGGCCTTTTTTGGGACCAATATGAAGTGATAAGGATATAAATATAGTAATAAACCTAATAGAAGAACGTTAGACCCATTTTTTATCCAACGGAAAACTTGTGCAAACTTCTACGACAAAGATCGTCCAAACTTTCAATAGATTCGTATGAAGGTTTAAATTGAGATTTAAAGCTTTTAGAATGAATACCGGCCTTTTTTTGGACCAATATAAAGTTATAAAGGTGTAAATATAGTTTTTAAATAATTCTCAAATAGTTAGATCCATTATTGAAGCAACGGAAACTTCGTCCAAACTACTTTGACCAAAACTGCCCAACTTTGAATAGCTTCGTACGAAGTGAATATTGGCCTTTTTTGGGACAAATATGAAGTGATAAGGATATAAATATAGTAATAAACCTAATAGAAGAACGTTAGACCCATTTTTTATCCAACGGAAAACTTGTGCAAACTTCTACGACAAAGATCGTCCAAACTTTCAATAGATTCGTATGAAGGTTTAAATTGAGATTTAAAGCTTTTAGAATGAATACCGGCCTTTTTTTGGACCAATATAAAGTTATAAAGGTGTAAATATAGTTTTTAAATAATTCTCAAATAGTTAGACCCATTATTAGAGCAACGGAAACTTCGTCCAAACTACTTTGACGAAAACTGCCCAACTTTGAATAGCTTCGTACGAAGTGAATATTGGCCTTTTTTGGGACCAATATGAAGTGATATGGATATAAATATAGTAATAAACCTAATAGAAGAACGTTAGACCCATTTTTGATTCAACGGAAAACTTGTGCAAACTTCTACGACAATGATCGTCCAAACTTTTAATAGATTCGTATGATGGTTTAAATTGAGATTTAAAGCTTTTAGAATGAATACCACCCTTTTTTTGGACCAATATAAAGTTATAAAGGTGTAAATATAGTTTTTAAATAATTCTCAAATAGTTAGAGCCATTATTGGAGCAACGGAAACTTCGTCCAAACTACTTTGACCAAAACTGCCCAACTTTGAATAGCTTCGTACGAAGTGAATGTTGGCCTTTTTTGGGACCAATATGAAGTGATAAGGATATAAATATAGTAATAAACCTAATAGAAGAACGTTAGACCCATTTTTTATCCAACGGAAAACTTGTGCAAACATCTACGACAAAGATCGTCCAAACTTTCAATAGATTCGTATGATGGTTTAAATTGAGATTTAAAGCTTTTAGAATGAATACCGCCCTTTTTTTTGGACCAATATAAAGTTATAAAGGTGTAAATTTAGTTTTTAAATAATTCTCAAATAGTTAGACCCATTATTGGAGCAAAGGAAACTTGGTCCAAACTACTTTGACCAAAACTGCCCAACTTTGAATGGCTTCGTCCAAACTACTTTGACCAAAACTGCCCAACTTTGAATAGCTTCGTACGAAGTGAATATTGGCCTTTTTTGGGACCAATATGAAGTGATAAGGATATAAATATAGTAATAAACCTAATAGAAGAACGTTAGACCCATTTTTTATCCAACGGAAAACTTGTGCAAACTTCTACGACAAAGATCGTCCAAACTTTCAATAGATTCGTATGAAGGTTTAAATTGAGATTTAAAGCTTTTAGAATGAATACCGGCCTTTTTTTGGACCAATATAAAGTTATAAAGGTGTAAATATAGTTTTTAAATAATTCTCAAATAGTTAGATCCATTATGGAAGCAACGGAAACTTCGTCCAAACTACTTTGACCAAAACTGCCCAACTTTGAATAGCTTCGTACGAAGTGAATATTGGCCTTTTTTGGGACCAATATGAAGTGATAAGGATATAAAGATAGTAATAAACCTAATAGAAGAACGTTAGACCCATTTTTTATCCAACGGAAAACTTGTGCAAACATCTACGACAAAGATCGTCCAAACTTTCAATAGATTCGTATGATGGTTTAAATTGAGATTTAAAGCTTTTAGAATGAATACCGCCCTTTTTTTTGGACCAATATAAAGTTATAAAGGTGTAAATATAGTTTTTAAATAATTCTCAAATAGTTAGAGCCATTATTGGAACAACGGAAACTTCGTCCAAACTACTTTGACCAAAACTGCCCAACTTTGAATAGCTTCCTACGAAGTGAATATTGGCCTTTTTTGGGACCAATATGAAGTGATAAGGATATAAATATAGTAATAAACCTAATAGAAGAACATTAGACCCATTTTTTATCCAACGGAAAACTTGTGCAAACTTCTACGACAAAGATCGTCCAAATTTTCAATAGAATCGTATGAAGGTTTAAATTGAGATTTAAAACTTTTAGAATGAATATATCGGCCTTTTTTTGGACCAATATAAAGTTATAAAGGTGTAAATTTAGTTTTTAAATAATTCTCAAATAGTTAGACCCATTATTGGAGCAAAGAAAACTTGGTCCAAACTACTTTGACCAAAACTGCCCAACTTTGAATGGCTTCGTCCAAACTACTTTGACCAAAACTGCCCAACTTTGAATAGCTTCGTACGAAGTGAATATTGGCCTTTTTTGGGACCAATATGAAGTGATAAGGATATAAATATAGTAATAAACCTAATAGAAGAACGTTAGACCCATTTTTTATCCAACGGAAAACTTGTGCAAACTTCTACGACAAAGATCGTCCAAACTTTCAATAGATTCGTATGAAGGTTTAAATTGAGATTTAAAGCTTTTAGAATGAATACCGGCCTTTTTTTGGACCAATATAAAGTTATAAAGGTGTAAATATAGTTTTTAAATAATTCTCAAATAGTTAGACCCATTATTAGAGCAACGGAAACTTCGTCCAAACTACTTTGACGAAAACTGCCCAACTTTGAATAGCTTCGTACGAAGTGAATATTGGCCTTTTTTGGGACCAATATGAAGTGATATGGATATAAATATAGTAATAAACCTAATAGAAGAACGTTAGACCCATTTTTGATTCAACGGAAAACTTGTGCAAACTTCTACGACAATGATCGTCCAAACTTTTAATAGATTCGTATGATGGTTTAAATTGAGATTTAAAGCTTTTAGAATGAATACCACCCTTTTTTTGGACCAATATAAAGTTATAAAGGTGTAAATATAGTTTTTAAATAATTCTCAAATAGTTAGAGCCATTATTGGAGCAACGGAAACTTCGTCCAAACTACTTTGACCAAAACTGCCCAACTTTGAATAGCTTCGTACGAAGTGAATGTTGGCCTTTTTTGGGACCAATATGAAGTGATAAGGATATAAATATAGTAATAAACCTAATAGAAGAACGTTAGACCCATTTTTTATCCAACGGAAAACTTGTGCAAACATCTACGACAAAGATCGTCCAAACTTTCAATAGATTCGTATGATGGTTTAAATTGAGATTTAAAGCTTTTAGAATGAATACCGCCCTTTTTTTTGGACCAATATAAAGTTATAAAGGTGTAAATTTAGTTTTTAAATAATTCTCAAATAGTTAGACCCATTATTGGAGCAAAGGAAACTTGGTCCAAACTACTTTGACCAAAACTGCCCAACTTTGAATGGCTTCGTCCAAACTACTTTGACCAAAACTGCCCAACTTTGAATAGCTTCGTACGAAGTGAATATTGGCCTTTTTTGGGACCAATATGAAGTGATAAGGATATAAATATAGTAATAAACCTAATAGAAGAACGTTAGACCCATTTTTTATCCAACGAAAAACTTGTGCAAACTTCTACGACAAAGATCGTCCAAACTTTCAATAGATTCGTATGAAGGTTTAAATTGAGATTTAAAGCTTTTAGAATGAATACCGGCCTTTTTTTGGACCAATATAAAGTTATAAAGGTGTAAATATAGTTTTTAAATAATTCTCAAATAGTTAGATCCATTATTGAAGCAACGGAAACTTCGTCCAAACTACTTTGACCAAAACTGCCCAACTTTGAATAGCTTCGTACGAAGTGAATATTGGCCTTTTTTGGGACCAATATGAAGTGATAAGGATATAAATATAGTAATAAACCTAATAGAAGAACGTTAGACCCATTTTTTATCCAACGGAAAACTTGTGCAAACATCTACGACAAAGATCGTCCAAACTTTCAATAGATTCGTATGATGGTTTAAATTGAGATTTAAAGCTTTTAGAATGAATACCGCCCTTTTTTTTGGACCAATATAAAGTTATAAAGGTGTAAATATAGTTTTTAAATAATTCTCAAATAGTTAGAGCCATTATTGGAACAACGGAAACTTCGTCCAAACTACTTTGACCAAAACTGCCCAACTTTGAATAGCTTCGTACGAAGTGAATATTGGCCTTTTTTGGGACCAATATGAAGTGATAAGGATATAAATATAGTAATAAACCTAATAGAAGAACATTAGACCCATTTTTTATCCAACGGAAAACTTGTGCAAACTTCTACGACAAAGATCGTCCAAATTTTCAATAGAATCGTATGAAGGTTTAAATTGAGATTTAAAACTTTTAGAATGAATATATCGGCCTTTTTTTGGACCAATATAAAGTTATAAAGGTGTAAATTTAGTTTTTAAATAATTCTCAAATAGTTAGACCCATTATTGGAGCAAAGAAAACTTGGTCCAAACTACTTTGACCAAAACTGCCCAACTTTGAATGGCTTCGTCCAAACTACTTTGACCAAAACTGCCCAACTTTGAATAGCTTCGTACGAAGTGAATATTGGCCTTTTTTGGGACCAATATGAAGTGATAAGGATATAAATATAGTAATAAACCTAATAGAAGAACGTTAGACCCATTTTTTATCCAACGGAAAACTTGTGCAAACTTCTACGACAAAGATCGTCCAAACTTTCAATAGATTCGTATGAAGGTTTAAATTGAGATTTAAAGCTTTTAGAATGAATACCGGCCTTTTTTTGGACCAATATAAAATTATAAAGGTGTAAATATAGTTTTTAAATAATTCTCAAATAGTTAGACCCATTATTAGAGCAACGGAAACTTCGTCCAAACTACTTTGACGAAAACTGCCCAACTTTGAATAGCTTCGTACGAAGTGAATATTGGCCTTTTTTGGGACCAATATGAAGTGATATGGATATAAATATAGTAATAAACCTAATAGAAGAACGTTAGACCCATTTTTGATTCAACGGAAAACTTGTGCAAACTTCTACGACAATGATCGTCCAAACTTTTAATAGATTCGTATGATGGTTTAAATTGAGATTTAAAGCTTTTAGAATGAATACCACCCTTTTTTTGGACCAATATAAAGTTATAAAGGTGTAAATATAGTTTTTAAATAATTCTCAAATAGTTAGAGCCATTATTGGAGCAACGGAAACTTCGTCCAAACTACTTTGACCAAAACTGCCCAACTTTGAATAGCTTCGTACGAAGTGAATGTTGGCCTTTTTTGGGACCAATATGAAGTGATAAGGATATAAATATAGTAATAAACCTAATAGAAGAACGTTAGACCCATTTTTTATCCAACGGAAAACTTGTGCAAACATCTACGACAAAGATCGTCCAAACTTTCAATAGATTCGTATGATGGTTTAAATTGAGATTTAAAGCTTTTAGAATGAATACCGCCCTTTTTTTTGGACCAATATAAAGTTATAAAGGTGTAAATTTAGTTTTTAAATAATTCTCAAATAGTTAGACCCATTATTGGAGCAAAGGAAACTTGGTCCAAACTACTTTGACCAAAACTGCCCAACTTTGAATGGCTTCGTCCAAACTACTTTGACCAAAACTGCCCAACTTTGAATAGCTTCGTACGAAGTGAATATTGGCCTTTTTTGGGACCAATATGAAGTGATAAGGATATAAATATAGTAATAAACCTAATAGAAGAACGTTAGACCCATTTTTTATCCAACGGAAAACTTGTGCAAACTTCTACGACAAAGATCGTCCAAACTTTCAATAGATTCGTATGAAGGTTTAAATTGAGATTTAAAGCTTTTAGAATGAATACCGGCCTTTTTTTGGACCAATATAAAGTTATAAAGGTGTAAATATAGTTTTTAAATAATTCTCAAATAGTTAGATCCATTATTGAAGCAACGGAAACTTCGTCCAAACTACTTTGACCAAAACTGCCCAACTTTGAATAGCTTCGTACGAAGTGAATATTGGCCTTTTTTGGGACCAATATGAAGTGATAAGGATATAAATATAGTAATAAACCTAATAGAAGAACGTTAGACCCATTTTTTATCCAACGGAAAACTTGTGCAAACATCTACGACAAAGATCGTCCAAACTTTCAATAGATTCGTATGATGGTTTAAATTGAGATTTAAAGCTTTTAGAATGAATACCGCCCTTTTTTTTGGACCAATATAAAGTTATAAAGGTGTAAATATAGTTTTTAAATAATTCTCAAATAGTTAGAGCCATTATTGGAACAACGGAAACTTCGTCCAAACTACTTTGACCAAAACTGCCCAACTTTGAATAGCTTCGTACAAAGTGAATATTGGCCTTTTTTGGGACCAATATGAAGTGATAAGGATATAAATATAGTAATAAACCTAATAGAAGAACATTAGACCCATTTTTTATCCAACGGAAAACTTGTGCAAACTTCTACGACAAAGATCGTCCAAATTTTCAATAGAATCGTATGAAGGTTTAAATTGAGATTTAAAACTTTTAGAATGAATATATCGGCCTTTTTTTGGACCAATATAAAGTTATAAAGGTGTAAATTTAGTTTTTAAATAATTCTCAAATAGTTAGACCCATTATTGGAGCAAAGAAAACTTGGTCCAAACTACTTTGACCAAAACTGCCCAACTTTGAATGGCTTCGTCCAAACTACTTTGACCAAAACTGCCCAACTTTGAATAGCTTCGTACGAAGTGAATATTGGCCTTTTTTGGGAACAATATGAAGTGATAAGGATATAAATATAGTAATAAACCTAATAGAAGAACGTTAGACCCATTTTTTATCCAACGGAAAACTTGTGCAAACTTCTACGACAAAGATCGTCCAAACTTTCAATAGATTCGTATGAAGGTTTAAATTGAGATTTAAAGCTTTTAGAATGAATACCGGCCTTTTTTTGGACCAATATAAAGTTATAAAGGTGTAAATATAGTTTTTAAATAATTCTCAAATAGTTAGATCCATTATTGAAGCAACGGAAACTTCGTCCAAACTACTTTGACCAAAACTGCCCAACTTTGAATAGCTTCGTACGAAGTGAATATTGGCCTTTTTTGGGACCAATATGAAGTGATAAGGATATAAATATAGTAATAAACCTAATAGAAGAACGTTAGACCCATTTTTTATCCAACGGAAAACTTGTGCAAACTTCTACGACAAAGATCGTCCAAACTTTCAATAGATTCGTATGAAGGTTTAAATTGAGATTTAAAGCTTTTAGAATGAATACCGGCCTTTTTTTGGACCAATATAAAGTTATAAAGGTGTAAATATAGTTTTTAAATAATTCTCAAATAGTTAGACCCATTATTAGAGCAACGGAAACTTCGTCCAAACTACTTTGACGAAAACTGCCCAACTTTGAATAGCTTCGTACGAAGTGAATATTGGCCTTTTTTGGGACCAATATGAAGTGATAAGGATATAAATATAGTAATAAACCTAATAGAAGAACGTTAGACCCATTTTTGATTCAACGGAAAACTTGTGCAAACTTCTACGACAATGATCGTCCAAACTTTTAATAGATTCGTATGATGGTTTAAATTGAGATTTAAAACTTTTAGAATGAATATATCGGCCTTTTTTTGGACCAATATAAAGTTATAAAGGTGTAAATTTAGTTTTTAAATAATTCTCAAATAGTTAGACCCATTATTGGAGCAAAGAAAACTTGGTCCAAACTACTTTGACCAAAACTGCCCAACTTTGAATGGCTTCGTCCAAACTACTTTGACCAAAACTGCCCAACTTTGAATAGCTTCGTACGAAGTGAATATTGGCCTTTTTTGGGACCAATATGAAGTGATAAGGATATAAATATAGTAATAAACCTAATAGAAGAACGTTAGACCCATTTTTTATCCAACGGAAAACTTGTGCAAACTTCTACGACAAAGATCGTCCAAACTTTCAATAGATTCGTATGAAGGTTTAAATTGAGATTTAAAGCTTTTAGAATGAATACCGGCCTTTTTTTGGACCAATATAAAGTTATAAAGGTGTAAATATAGTTTTTAAATAATTCTCAAATAGTTAGATCCATTATTGAAGCAACGGAAACTTCGTCCAAACTACTTTGACCAAAACTGCCCAACTTTGAATAGCTTCGTACGAAGTGAATATTGGCCTTTTTTGGGACCAATATGAAGTGATAAGGATATAAATATAGTAATAAACCTAATAGAAGAACGTTAGACCCATTTTTTATCCAACGGAAAACTTGTGCAAACTTCTACGACAAAGATCGTCCAAACTTTCAATAGATTCGTATGAAGGTTTAAATTGAGATTTAAAGCTTTTAGAATGAATACCGGCCTTTTTTTGGCCCAATATAAAGTTATAAAGGTGTAAATATAGTTTTTAAATAATTCTCAAATAGTTAGACCCATTATTAGAGCAACGGAAACTTCGTCCAAACTACTTTGACGAAAACTGCCCAACTTTGAATAGCTTCGTACGAAGTGAATATTGGCCTTTTTTGGGACCAATATGAAGTGATAAGGATATAAATATAGTAATAAACCTAATAGAAGAACGTTAGACCCATTTTTGATTCAACGGAAAACTTGTGCAAACTTCTACGACAATGATCGTCCAAACTTTTAATAGATTCGTATGATGGTTTAAATTGAGATTTAAAGCTTTTAGAATGAATACCACCCTTTTTTTGGACCAATATAAAGTTATAAAGGTGTAAATATAGTTTTTAAATAATTCTCAAATAGTTAGAGCCATTATTGGAGCAACGGAAACTTCGTCCAAACTACTTTGACCAAAACTGCCCAACTTTGAATAGCTTCGTACGAAGTGAATGTTGGCCTTTTTTGGGACCAATATGAAGTGATAAGGATATAAATATAGTAATAAACCTAATAGAAGAACGTTAGACCCATTTTTTATCCAACGGAAAACTTGTGCAAACTTCTACGACAAAGATCGTCCAAACTTTCAATAGATTCGTATGAAGGTTTAAATTGAGATTTAAAGCTTTTAGAATGAATTCCGGCCTTTTTTTGGACCAATATAAAGTTATAAAGGTGTAAATATAGTTTTTAAATAATTCTCAAATAGTTAGACCCATTATTAGAGCAACGGAAACTTCGTCCAAACTACTTTGACCAAAACTGCCCAACTTTGAATAGCTTCGTACGAAGTGAATATTGGCCTTTTTTGGGACCAATATGAAGTGATAAGGATATAAATATAGTAATAAACCTAATAGAAGAACGATAGACCCATTTTTGATTCAACGGAAAACTTGTGCAAACTTCTACGACAAAGATCGCACAAACTTTTAATAGATTCGTATGAAGGTTTAAATTGAGATTTAAAGCTTTTAGAATGAATACCGGCCTTTTTTTGGACCAATATAAAGTTATAAAGGTGTAAATTTAGTTTTTAAATAATTCTCAAATAGTTAGACCCATTATTGGAGCAAAGGAAACTTGGTCCAAACTACTTTGACCAAAACTGCCCAACTTTGAATAGCTTCGTCTGAAATGAATATTGGCCTTTGTTGGGATCAATATGAAGTGATAAAGATATAAATATAGTAATAAACCTAATAGAAGAACGTTAGACCCATTTTTTATCCACCGGAAAACTTGTGCAAACATCTACGACAAAGATCGTCCAAACTTTCAATAGATTCGTATGATGGTTTAAATTGAGATTTAAAGCTTTTAGAATGAATACCGCCCTTTTTTTTGGACCAATATAAAGTTATAAAGGTGTAAATATAGTTTTTAAATAATTCTCAAATAGTTAGAGCCATTATTGGAACAACGGAAACTTCGTCCAAACTACTTTGACCAAAACTGCCCAACTTTGAATAGCTTCGTACGAAGTGAATATTGGCCTTTTTTGGGACCAATATGAAGTGATAAGGATATAAATATAGTAATAAACCTAATAGAAGAACGTTAGACCCATTTTTTATCCAACGGAAAACTTGTGCAAACTTCTACGACCAAGATCGTCCAAATTTTCAATAGATTCGTATGAAGGTTTAAATTGAGATTTAAAACTTTTAGAATGAATATATCGGCCTTTTTTTGGACCAATATAAAGTTATAAAGGTGTAAATATAGTTTTTAAATAATTCTTAAATAGTTAGACCCATTATTAGAGCAACGGAAACTTCGTCCAAACTACTTTGAACAAAACTGCCCAACTTTGAATAGCTTCGTACGAAGTGAATATTGGCCTTTTTTGGGACCAATATGAAGTGATAAGGATATAAATATAGTAATAAACCTAATAGAAGAACGTTAGACCCATTTTTTATCCAACGGAAAACTTGTGCAAACTTCTACGACAAAGATCGTCCAAACTTTCAATAGATTCGTATGAAGGTTTAAATTGAGATTTAAAGCTTTTAGAATGAATACCGTCCTTTTTTTGGACCAATATAAAGTTATAAAGGTGTAAATATAGTTATTAAATAATTCTCAAATAGTTAGACCCATTATTAGAGCAACGGAAACTTCGTCCAAACTACTTTGACCAAAACTGCCCAACTTTGAACAGCTTCGTACGAAGTGAATATTGGCCTTTTTTGGGACCAATATGAAGTGATAAGGATATAAATATAGTAATAAACCTAATAGAAGAACGTTAGACCCATTTTTTATCCAACGGAAAACTTGTGCAAACATCTACGACAAAGATCGTCCAAATTTTCAATAGATTCGTATGAAGGTTTAAATTGAGATTTAAAACTTTTAGAATGAATATATCGGCCTTTTTTTGGACCAATATAAAGTTATAAAGGTGTAAATTTAGTTTTTAAATAATTCTCAAATAGTTAGACCCATTATTGGAGCAAAGGAAACTTGGTCCAAACTACTTTGACCAAAACTGCCCAACTTTGAATGGCTTCGTCCAAACTACTTTGACCAAAACTGCCCAACTTTGAATAGCTTCGTACGAAGTGAATATTGGCCTTTTTTGGGACCAATATGAAGTGATAAGGATATAAATATAGTAATAAACCTAATAGAAGAACGTTAGACCCATTTTTTATCCAACGGAAAACTTGTGCAAACTTCTACGACAAAGATCGTCCAAACTTTCAATAGATTCGTATGAAGGTTTAAATTGAGATTTAAAGCTTTTAGAATGAATACCGGCCTTTTTTTGGACCAATATAAAGTTATAAAGGTGTAAATATAGTTTTTAAATAATTCTCAAATAGTTAGATCCATTATTGAAGCAACGGAAACTTCGTCCAAACTACTTTGACCAAAACTGCCCAACTTTGAATAGCTTCGTACGAAGTGAATATTGGCCTTTTTTGGGACCAATATGAAGTGATAAGGATATAAATATAGTAATAAACCTAATAGAAGAACGTTAGACCCATTTTTTATCCAACGGAAAACTTGTGCAAACTTCTACGACAAAGATCGTCCAAACTTTCAATAGATTCGTATGAAGGTTTAAATTGAGATTTAAAGCTTTTAGAATGAATACCGGCCTTTTTTTGGACCAATATAAAGTTATAAAGGTGTAAATATAGTTTTTAAATAATTCTCAAATAGTTAGACCCATTATTAGAGCAACGGAAACTTCGTCCAAACTACTTTGACGAAAACTGCCCAACTTTGAATAGCTTCGTACGAAGTGAATATTGGCCTTTTTTGGGACCAATATGAAGTGATAAGGATATAAATATAGTAATAAACCTAATAGAAGAACGTTAGACCCATTTTTGATTCAACGGAAAACTTGTGCAAACTTCTACGACAATGATCGTCCAAACTTTTAATAGATTCGTATGATGGTTTAAATTGAGATTTAAAGCTTTTAGAATGAATACCACCCTTTTTTTGGACCAATATAAAGTTATAAAGGTGTAAATATAGTTTTTAAATAATTCTCAAATAGTTAGAGCCATTATTGGAGCAACGGAAACTTCGTCCAAACTACTTTGACCAAAACTGCCCAACTTTGAATAGCTTCGTACGAAGTGAATGTTGGCCTTTTTTGGGACCAATATGAAGTGATAAGGATATAAATATAGTAATAAACCTAATAGAAGAACGTTAGACCCATTTTTTATCCAACGGAAAACTTGTGCAAACATCTACGACAAAGATCGTCCAAACTTTCAATAGATTCGTATGATGGTTTAAATTGAGATTTAAAGCTTTTAGAATGAATACCGCCCTTTTTTTTGGACCAATATAAAGTTATAAAGGTGTAAATTTAGTTTTTAAATAATTCTCAAATAGTTAGACCCATTATTGGAGCAAAGGAAACTTGGTCCAAACTACTTTGACCAAAACTGCCCAACTTTGAATGGCTTCGTCCAAACTACTTTGACCAAAACTGCCCAACTTTGAATAGCTTCGTACGAAGTGAATATTGGCCTTTTTTGGGACCAATATGAAGTGATAAGGATATAAATATAGTAATAAACCTAATAGAAGAACGTTAGACCCATTTTTTATCCAACGGAAAACTTGTGCAAACTTCTACGACAAAGATCGTCCAAACTTTCAATAGATTCGTATGAAGGTTTAAATTGAGATTTAAAGCTTTTAGAATGAATACCGGCCTTTTTTTGGACCAATATAAAGTTATAAAGGTGTAAATATAGTTTTTAAATAATTCTCAAATAGTTAGATCCATTATTGAAGCAACGGAAACTTCGTCCAAACTACTTTGACCAAAACTGCCCAACTTTGAATAGCTTCGTACGAAGTGAATATTGGCCTTTTTTGGGACCAATATGAAGTGATAAGGATATAAATATAGTAATAAACCTAATAGAAGAACGTTAGACCCATTTTTTATCCAACGGAAAACTTGTGCAAACATCTACGACAAAGATCGTCCAAACTTTCAATAGATTCGTATGATGGTTTAAATTGAGATTTAAAGCTTTTAGAATGAATACCGCCCTTTTTTTTGGACCAATATAAAGTTATAAAGGTGTAAATATAGTTTTTAAATAATTCTCAAATAGTTAGAGCCATTATTGGAACAACGGAAACTTCGTCCAAACTACTTTGACCAAAACTGCCCAACTTTGAATAGCTTCGTACGAAGTGAATATTGGCCTTTTTTGGGACCAATATGAAGTGATAAGGATATAAATATAGTAATAAACCTAATAGAAGAACATTAGACCCATTTTTTATCCAACGGAAAACTTGTGCAAACTTTTACGACAAAGATCGTCCAAATTTTCAATAGAATCGTATGAAGGTTTAAATTGAGATTTAAAACTTTTAGAATGAATATATCGGCCTTTTTTTGGACCAATATAAAGTTATAAAGGTGTAAATTTAGTTTTTAAATAATTCTCAAATAGTTAGACCCATTATTGGAGCAAAGGAAACTTGGTCCAAACTACTTTGACCAAAACTGCCCAACTTTGAATGGCTTCGTCCAAACTACTTTGACGAAAACTGCCCAACTTTGAATAGCTTCGTACGAAGTGAATATTGGCCTTTTTTGGGACCAATATGAAGTGATAAGGATATAAATATAGTAATAAACCTAATAGAAGAACGTTAGACCCATTTTTTATCCAACGGAAAACTTGTGCAAACTTCTACGACAAAGATCGTCCAAACTTTCAATAGATTCGTATGAAGGTTTAAATTGAGATTTAAAGCTTTTAGAATGAATACCGGCCTTTTTTTGGACCAATATAAAGTTATAAAGGTGTAAATATAGTTTTTAAATAATTCTCAAATAGTTAGAATCATTATTGAAGCAACGGAAACTTCGTCCAAACTACTTTGACCAAAACTGCCCAACTTTGAATAGCTTCGTACGAAGTGAATATTGGCCTTTTTTGGGACCAATATGAAGTGATAAGGATATAAATATAGTAATAAACCTAATAGAAGAACGTTAGACCCATTTTTTATCCAACGGAAAACTTGTGCAAACTTCTACGACAAAGATCGTCCAAACTTTCAATAGATTCGTATGAAGGTTTAAATTGAGATTTAAAGCTTTTAGAATGAATACCGGCCTTTTTTTGGACCAATATAAAGTTATAAAGGTGTAAATATAGTTTTTAAATAATTCTCAAATAGTTAGACCCATTATTAGAGCAACGGAAACTTCGTCCAAACTACTTTGACGAAAACTGCCCAACTTTGAATAGCTTCGTACGAAGTGAATATTGGCCTTTTTTGGGACCAATATGAAGTGATAAGGATATAAATATAGTAATAAACCTAATAGAAGAACGTTAGACCCATTTTTGATTCAACGGAAAACTTGTGCAAACTTCTACGACAATGATCGTCCAAACTTTTAATAGATTCGTATGATGGTTTAAATTGAGATTTAAAACTTTTAGAATGAATATATCGGCCTTTTTTTGGACCAATATAAAGTTATAAAGGTGTAAATTTAGTTTTTAAATAATTCTCAAATAGTTAGACCCATTATTGGAGCAAAGAAAACTTGGTCCAAACTACTTTGACCAAAACTGCCCAACTTTGAATGGCTTCGTCCAAACTACTTTGACCAAAACTGCCCAACTTTGAATAGCTTCGTACGAAGTGAATATTGGCCTTTTTTGGGACCAATATGAAGTGATAAGGATATAAATATAGTAATAAACCTAATAGAAGAACGTTAGACCCATTTTTTATCCAACGGAAAACTTGTGCAAACTTCTACGACAAAGATCGTACAAACTTTCAATAGATTCGTATGAAGGTTCAAATTGAGATTTAAAGCTTTTAGAATGAATACCGGCCTTTTTTTGGACCAATATAAAGTTATAAAGGGGTAAATATAGTTTTTAAATAATTCTCAAATAGTTAGATCCATTATTGAAGCAACGGAAACTTCGTCCAAACTACTTTGACCAAAACTGCCCAACTTTGAATAGCTTCGTACGAAGTGAATATTGGCCTTTTTTGGGACCAATATGAAGTGATAAGGATATAAATATAGTAATAAACCTAATAGAAGAACGTTAGACCCATTTTTTATCCAACGGAAAACTTGTGCAAACTTCTACGACAAAGATCGTCCAAACTTTCAATAGATTCGTATGAAGGTTTAAATTGAGATTTAAAGCTTTTAGAATGAATACCGGCCTTTTTTTGGACCAATATAAAGTTATAAAGGTGTAAATATAGCTTTTAAATAATTCTCAAATAGTTAGACCCATTATTAGAGCAATGGAAACTTCGTCCAAACTACTTTGACGAAAACTGCCCAACTTTGAATAGCTTCGTACGAAGTGAATATTGGCCTTTTTTGAGACCAATATGAAGTGATAAGGATATAAATATAGTAATAAACCTAATAGAAGAAAGTTAGACCCATTTTTGATTCAACGGAAAACTTGTGCAAACTTCTACGACAATGATCGTCCAAACTTTTAATAGATTCGTATGATGGTTTAAATTGAGATTTAAAGCTTTTAGAATGAATACCACCCTTTTTTTGGACCAATATAAAGTTATAAAGGTGTAAATATAGTTTTTAAATAATTCTCAAATAGTTAGAGCCATTATTGGAGCAACGGAAACTTCGTCCAAACTACTTTGACCAAAACTGCCCAACTTTGAATAGCTTCGTACGAAGTGAATGTTGGCCTTTTTTGGGACCAATATGAAGTGATAAGGATATAAATATAGTAATAAACCTAATAGAAGAACGTTAGACCCATTTTTTATCCAACGGAAAACTTGTGCAAACATCTACGACAAAGATCGTCCAAACTTTCAATAGATTCGTATGATGGTTTAAATTGAGATTTAAAGCTTTTAGAATGAATACCGCCCTTTTTTTTGGACCAATATAAAGTTATAAAGGTGTAAATTTAGTTTTTAAATAATTCTCAAATAGTTAGACCCATTATTGGAGCAAAGGAAACTTGGTCCAAACTACTTTGACCAAAACTGCCCAACTTTGAATGGCTTCGTCCAAACTACTTTGACCAAAACTGCCCAACTTTGAATAGCTTCGTACGAAGTGAATATTGGCCTTTTTTGGGACCAATATGAAGTGATAAGGATATAAATATAGTAATAAACCTAATAGAAGAACGTTAGACCCATTTTTTATCCAACGGAAAACTTGTGCAAACTTCTACGACAAAGATCGTCCAAACTTTCAATAGATTCGTATGAAGGTTTAAATTGAGATTTAAAGCTTTTAGAATGAATACCGGCCTTTTTTTGGACCAATATAAACTTATAAAGGTGTAAATATAGTTTTTAAATAATTCTCAAATAGTTAGATCCATTATTGAAGCAACGGAAACTTCGTCCAAACTACTTTGACCAAAACTGCCCAACTTTGAATAGCTTCGTACGAAGTGAATATTGGCCTTTTTTGGGACCAATATGAAGTGATAAGGATATAAATATAGTAATAAACCTAATAGAAGAACGTTAGACCCATTTTTTATCCAACGGAAAACTTGTGCAAACTTCTACGACAAAGATCGTCCAAACTTTCAATAGATTCGTATGAAGGTTTAAATTGAGATTTAAAGCTTTTAGAATGAATACCGGCCTTTTTTTGGACCAATATAAAGTTATAAAGGTGTAAATATAGTTTTTAAATAATTCTCAAATAGTTAGACCCATTATTAGAGCAACGGAAACTTCGTCCAAACTACTTTGACGAAAACTGCCCAACTTTGAATAGCTTCGTACGAAGTGAATATTGGCCTTTTTTGGGACCAATATGAAGTGATAAGGATATAAATATAGTAATAAACCTAATAGAAGAACGTTAGACCCATTTTTGATTCAACGGAAAACTTGTGCAAACTTCTACGACAAAGATCGTCCAAATTTTCAATAGATTCGTATGAAGGTTTAAATTGAGATTTAAAACTTTTAGAATGAATATATCGGCCTTTTTTTGGACCAATATAAAGTTATAAAGTAGTAAATTTAGTTTTTAAATAATTCTCAAATAGTTAGACCCATTATTGGAGCAAAGGAAACTTGGTCCAAACTACTTTGACCAAAACTGCCCAACTTTGAATGGCTTCGTCCAAACTACTTTGACCAAAACTGCCCAACTTTGAATAGCTTCGTACGAAGTGAATATTGGCCTTTTTTGGGACCAATATGAAGTGATAAGGATATAAATATAGTAATAAACCTAATAGAAGAACGTTAGACCCATTTTTTATCCAACGGAAAACTTGTGCAAACTTCTACGACAAAGATCGTCCAAACTTTCAATAGATTCGTATGAAGGTTTAAATTGAGATTTAAAGCTTTTAGAATGAATACCGGCCTTTTTTTGGACCAATATAAAGTTATAAAGGTGTAAATATAGTTTTTAAATAATTCTCAAATAGTTAGATCCATTATTGAAGCAACGGAAACTTCGTCCAAACTACTTTGACCAAAACTGCCCAACTTTGAATAGCTTCGTACGAAGTGAATATTGGCCTTTTTTGGGACCAATATGAAGTGATAAGGATATAAATATAGTAATAAACCTAATAGAAGAACGTTAGACCCATTTTTTATCCAACGGAAAACTTGTGCAAACTTCTACGACAAAGATCGTCCAAATTTTCAATAGATTCGTATGAAGGTTTAAATTGAGATTTAAAACTTTTAGAATGAATATATCGGCCTTTTTTTGGACCAATATAAAGTTATAAAGGTGTAAATTTAGTTTTTAAATAATTCTCAAATAGTTAGACCCATTATTGGAGCAAAGGAAACTTGGTCCAAACTACTTTGACCAAAACTGCCCAACTTTGAATGGCTTCGTCCAAACTACTTTGACCAAAACTGCCCAACTTTGAATAGCTTCGTACGAAGTGAATATTGGCCTTTTTTGGGACCAATATGAAGTGATAAGGATATAAATATAGTAATAAACCTAATAGAAGAACGTTAGACCCATTTTTTATCCAACGGAAAACTTGTGCAAACTTCTACGACAAAGATCGTCCAAACTTTCAATAGATTCGTATGAAGGTTTAAATTGAGATTTAAAGCTTTTAGAATGAATACCGGCCTTTTTTTGGACCAATATAAAGTTATAAAGGTGTAAATATAGTTTTTAAATAATTCTCAAATAGTTAGATCCATTATTGAAGCAACGGAAACTTCGTCCAAACTACTTTGACCAAAACTGCCCAACTTTGAATAGCTTCGTACGAAGTGAATATTGGCCTTTTTTGGGACCAATATGAAGTGATAAGGATATAAATATAGTAATAAACCTAATAGAAGAACGTTAGACCCATTTTTTATCCAACGGAAAACTTGTGCAAACTTCTACGACAAAGATCGTCCAAACTTTCAATAGATTCGTATGAAGGTTTAAATTGAGATTTAAAGCTTTTAGAATGAATACCGGCCTTTTTTTGGACCAATATAAAGTTATAAAGGTGTAAATATAGTTTTTAAATAATTCTCAAATAGTTAGACCCATTATTAGAGCAACGGAAACTTCGTCCAAACTACTTTGACGAAAACTGCCCAACTTTGAATAGCTTCGTACGAAGTGAATATTGGCCTTTTTTGGGACCAATATGAAGTGATAAGGATATAAATATAGTAATAAACCTAATAGAAGAACGTTAGACCCATTTTTGATTCAACGGAAAACTTGTGCAAACTTCTACGACAATGATCGTCCAAACTTTTAATAGATTCGTATGATGGTTTAAATTGAGATTTAAAGCTTTTAGAATGAATACCACCCTTTTTTTGGACCAATATAAAGTTATAAAGGTGTAAATATAGTTTTTAAATAATTCTCAAATAGTTAGAGCCATTATTGGAGCAACGGAAACTTCGTCCAAACTACTTTGACCAAAACTGCCCAACTTTGAATAGCTTCGTACGAAGTGAATGTTGGCCTTTTTTGGGACCAATATGAAGTGATAAGGATATAAATATAGTAATAAACCTAATAGAAGAACGTTAGACCCATTTTTTATCCAACGGAAAACTTGTGCAAACATCTACGACAAAGATCGTCCAAACTTTCAATAGATTCGTATGATGGTTTAAATTGAGATTTAAAGCTTTTAGAATGAATACCGCCCTTTTTTTTGGACCAATATAAAGTTATAAAGGTGTAAATTTAGTTTTTAAATAATTCTCAAATAGTTAGACCCATTATTGGAGCAAAGGAAACTTGGTCCAAACTACTTTGACCAAAACTGCCCAACTTTGAATGGCTTCGTCCAAACTACTCTGACCAAAACTGCCCAACTTTGAATAGCTTCGTACGAAGTGAATATTGGCCTTTTTTGGGACCAATATGAAGTGATAAGGATATAAATATAGTAATAAACCTAATAGAAGAACGTTAGACCCATTTTTTATCCAACGGAAAACTTGTGCAAACTTCTACGACAAAGATCGTCCAAACTTTCAATAGATTCGTATGAAGGTTTAAATTGAGATTTAAAGCTTTTAGAATGAATACCGGCCTTTTTTTGGACCAATATAAAGTTATAAAGGTGTAAATATAGTTTTTAAATAATTCTCAAATAGTTAGATCCATTATTGAAGCAACGGAAACTTCGTCCAAACTACTTTGACCAAAACTGCCCAACTTTGAATAGCTTCGTACGAAGTGAATATTGGCCTTTTTTGGGACCAATATGAAGTGATAAGGATATAAATATAGTAATAAACCTAATAGAAGAACGTTAGACCCATTTTTTATCCAACGGAAAACTTGTGCAAACTTCTACGACAAAGATCGTCCAAACTTTCAATAGATTCGTATGAAGGTTTAAATTGAGATTTAAAGCTTTTAGAATGAATACCGGCCTTTTTTTGGACCAATATAAAGTTATAAAGGTGTAAATATAGTTTTTAAATAATTCTCAAATAGTTAGACCCATTATTAGAGCAACGGAAACTTCGTCCAAACTACTTTGACGAAAACTGCCCAACTTTGAATAGCTTCGTACGAAGTGAATATTGGCCTTTTTTGGGACCAATATGAAGTGATAAGGATATAAATATAGTAATAAACCTAATAGAAGAACGTTAGACCCATTTTTGATTCAACGGAAAACTTGTGCAAACTTCTACGACAAAGATCGTCCAAATTTTCAATAGATTCGTATGAAGGTTTAAATTGAGATTTAAAACTTTTAGAATGAATATATCGGCCTTTTTTTGGACCAATATAAAGTTATAAAGTAGTAAATTTAGTTTTTAAATAATTCTCAAATAGTTAGACCCATTATTGGAGCAAAGGAAACTTGGTCCAAACTACTTTGACCAAAACTGCCCAACTTTGAATGGCTTCGTCCAAACTACTTTGACCAAAACTGCCCAACTTTGAATAGCTTCGTACGAAGTGAATATTGGCCTTTTTTGGGACCAATATGAAGTGATAAGGATATAAATATAGTAATAAACCTAATAGAAGAACGTTAGACCCATTTTTTATCCAACGGAAAACTTGTGCAAACTTCTACGACAAAGATCGTCCAAACTTTCAATAGATTCGTATGAAGGTTTAAATTGAGATTTAAAGCTTTTAGAATGAATACCGGCCTTTTTTTGGACCAATATAAAGTTATAAAGGTGTAAATATAGTTTTTAAATAATTCTCAAATAGTTAGATCCATTATTGAAGCAACGGAAACTTCGTCCAAACTACTTTGACCAAAACTGCCCAACTTTGAATAGCTTCGTACGAAGTGAATATTGGCCTTTTTTGGGACCAATATGAAGTGATAAGGATATAAATATAGTAATAAACCTAATAGAAGAACGTTAGACCCATTTTTTATCCAACGGAAAACTTGTGCAAACTTCTACGACAAAGATCGTCCAAATTTTCAATAGATTCGTATGAAGGTTTAAATTGAGATTTAAAACTTTTAGAATGAATATATCGGCCTTTTTTTGGACCAATATAAAGTTATAAAGGTGTAAATTTAGTTTTTAAATAATTCTCAAATAGTTAGACCCATTATTGGAGCAAAGGAAACTTGGTCCAAACTACTTTGACCAAAACTGCCCAACTTTGAATGGCTTCGTCCAAACTACTTTGACCAAAACTGCCCAACTTTGAATAGCTTCGTACGAAGTGAATATTGGCCTTTTTTGGGACCAATATGAAGTGATAAGGATATAAATATAGTAATAAACCTAATAGAAGAACGTTAGACCCATTTTTTATCCAACGGAAAACTTGTGCAAACTTCTACGACAAAGATCGTCCAAACTTTCAATAGATTCGTATGAAGGTTTAAATTGAGATTTAAAGCTTTTAGAATGAATACCGGCCTTTTTTTGGACCAATATAAAGTTATAAAGGTGTAAATATAGTTTTTAAATAATTCTCAAATAGTTAGATCCATTATTGAAGCAACGGAAACTTCGTCCAAACTACTTTGACCAAAACTGCCCAACTTTGAATAGCTTCGTACGAAGTGAATATTGGCCTTTTTTGGGACCAATATGAAGTGATAAGGATATAAATATAGTAATAAACCTAATAGAAGAACGTTAGACCCATTTTTTATCCAACGGAAAACTTGTGCAAACTTCTACGACAAAGATCGTCCAAACTTTCAATAGATTCGTATGAAGGTTTAAATTGAGATTTAAAGCTTTTAGAATGAATACCGGCCTTTTTTTGGACCAATATAAAGTTATAAAGGTGTAAATATAGTTTTTAAATAATTCTCAAATAGTTAGACCCATTATTAGAGCAACGGAAACTTCGTCCAAACTACTTTGACGAAAACTGCCCAACTTTGAATAGCTTCGTACGAAGTGAATATTGGCCTTTTTTGGGACCAATATGAAGTGATAAGGATATAAATATAGTAATAAACCTAATAGAAGAACGTTAGACCCATTTTTGATTCAACGGAAAACTTGTGCAAACTTCTACGACAATGATCGTCCAAACTTTTAATAGATTCGTATGATGGTTTAAATTGAGATTTAAAGCTTTTAGAATGAATACCACCCTTTTTTTGGACCAATATAAAGTTATAAAGGTGTAAATATAGTTTTTAAATAATTCTCAAATAGTTAGAGCCATTATTGGAGCAACGGAAACTTCGTCCAAACTACTTTGACCAAAACTGCCCAACTTTGAATAGCTTCGTACGAAGTGAATGTTGGCCTTTTTTGGGACCAATATGAAGTGATAAGGATATAAATATAGTAATAAACCTAATAGAAGAACGTTAGACCCATTTTTTATCCAACGGAAAACTTGTGCAAACATCTACGACAAAGATCGTCCAAACTTTCAATAGATTCGTATGATGGTTTAAATTGAGATTTAAAGCTTTTAGAATGAATACCGCCCTTTTTTTTGGACCAATATAAAGTTATAAAGGTGTAAATTTAGTTTTTAAATAATTCTCAAATAGTTAGACCCATTATTGGAGCAAAGGAAACTTGGTCCAAACTACTTTGACCAAAACTGCCCAACTTTGAATGGCTTCGTCCAAACTACTCTGACCAAAACTGCCCAACTTTGAATAGCTTCGTACGAAGTGAATATTGGCCTTTTTTGGGACCAATATGAAGTGATAAGGATATAAATATAGTAATAAACCTAATAGAAGAACGTTAGACCCATTTTTTATCCAACGGAAAACTTGTGCAAACTTCTACGACAAAGATCGTCCAAACTTTCAATAGATTCGTATGAAGGTTTAAATTGAGATTTAAAGCTTTTAGAATGAATACCGGCCTTTTTTTGGACCAATATAAAGTTATAAAGGTGTAAATATAGTTTTTAAATAATTCTCAAATAGTTAGATCCATTATTGAAGCAACGGAAACTTCGTCCAAACTACTTTGACCAAAACTGCCCAACTTTGAATAGCTTCGTACGAAGTGAATATTGGCCTTTTTTGGGACCAATATGAAGTGATAAGGATATAAATATAGTAATAAACCTAATAGAAGAACGTTAGACCCATTTTTTATCCAACGGAAAACTTGTGCAAACTTCTACGACAAAGATCGTCCAAACTTTCAATAGATTCGTATGAAGGTTTAAATTGAGATTTAAAGCTTTTAGAATGAATACCGGCCTTTTTTTGGACCAATATAAAGTTATAAAGGTGTAAATATAGTTTTTAAATAATTCTCAAATAGTTAGACCCATTATTAGAGCAACGGAAACTTCGTCCAAACTACTTTGACGAAAACTGCCCAACTTTGAATAGCTTCGTACGAAGTGAATATTGGCCTTTTTGGGGACCAATATGAAGTGATAAGGATATAAATATAGTAATAAACCTAATAGAAGAACGTTAGACCCATTTTTGATTCAACGGAAAACTTGTGCAAACTTCTACGACAATGATCGTCCAAACTTTTAATAGATTCGTATGATGGTTTAAATTGAGATTTAAAGCTTTTAGAATGAATACCACCCTTTTTTTTGGACCAATATAAAGTTATAAAGGTGTAAATATAGTTTTTAAATAATTCTCAAATAGTTAGAGCCATTATTGGAGCAACGGAAACTTCGTCCAAACTACTTTGACCAAAACTGCCCAACTTTGAATAGCTTCGTACGAAGTGAATGTTGGCCTTTTTTGGGACCAATATGAAGTGATAAGGATATAAATATAGTAATAAACCTAATAGAAGAACGTTAGTCCCATTTTTTATCCAACGGAAAACTTGTGCAAACATCTACGACAAAGATCGTCCAAACTTTCAATAGATTCGTATGATGGTTTAAATTGAGATTTAAAGCTTTTAGAATGAATACCGCCCTTTTTTTTGGACCAATATAAAGTTATAAAGGTGTAAATATAGTTTTTAAATAATTCTCAAATAGTTAGAGCCATTATTGGAACAACGGAAACTTCGTCCAAACTACTTTGACCAAAACTGCCCAACTTTGAATAGCTTCGTACGAAGTGAATATTGGCCTTTTTTGGGACCAATATGAAGTGATAAGGATATAAATATAGTAATAAACCTAATAGAAGAACGTTAGACCCATTTTTTATCCAACGGAAAACTTGTGCAAACTTCTACGACAAAGATCGTCCAAATTTTCAATAGATTCGTATGAAGGTTTAAATTGAGATTTAAAACTTTTAGAATGAATATATCGGCCTTTTTTTGGACCAATATAAAGTTATAAAGGTGTAAATTTAGTTTTTAAATAATTCTCAAATAGTTAGACCCATTATTGGAGCAAAGGAAACTTGGTCCAAACTACTTTGACCAAAACTGCCCAACTTTGAATGGCTTCGTCCAAACTACTTTGACCAAAACTGCCCAACTTTGAATAGCTTCGTACGAAGTGAATATTGGCCTTTTTTGGGACCAATATGAAGTGATAAGGATATAAATATAGTAATAAACCTAATAGAAGAACGTTAGACCCATTTTTTATCCAACGGAAAACTTGTGCAAACTTCTACGACAAAGATCGTCCAAACTTTCAATAGATTCGTATGAAGGTTTAAATTGAGATTTAAAGCTTTTAGAATGAATACCGGCCTTTTTTTGGACCAATATAAAGTTATAAAGGTGTAAATATAGTTTTTAAATAATTCTCAAATAGTTAGACCCATTATTAGAGCAACGGAAACTTCGTCCAAACTACTTTGACGAAAACTGCCCAACTTTGAATAGCTTCGTACGAAGTGAATATTGGCCTTTTTTGGGACCAATATGAAGTGATAAGGATATAAATATAGTAATAAACCTAATAGAAGAACGTTAGACCCATTTTTGATTCAACGGAAAACTTGTGCAAACTTTTACGACAATGATCGACCAAACTTTCAATAGATTCGTATGAAGGTTTAAATTGAGATTTAAAGCTTTTAGAATGAATACCGGCCTTTTTTTGGACCAATATAAAGTTATAAAGGTGTAAATATAGTTTTTAAATAATTCTCAAATAGTTAGATCCATTATTGAAGCAACGGAAACTTCGTCCAAACTACTTTGACCAAAACTGCCCAACTTTGAATAGCTTCGTACGAAGTGAATATTGGCCTTTTTTGGGACCAATATGAAGTGATAAGGATATAAATATAGTAATAAACCTAATAGAAGAACGTTAGACCCATTTTTTATCCAACGGAAAACTTGTGCAAACTTCTACGACAAAGATCGTCCAAACTTTCAATAGATTCGTATGAAGGTTTAAATTGAGATTTAAAGCTTTTAGAATGAATACCGGCCTTTTTTTGGACCAATATAAAGTTATAAAGGTGTAAATATAGTTTTTAAATAATTCTCAAATAGTTAGACCCATTATTAGAGCAACGGAATCTTCGTCCAAACTACTTTGACGAAAACTGCCCAACTTTGAATAGCTTCGTACGAAGTGAATATTGGCCTTTTTGGGGACCAATATGAAGTGATAAGGATATAAATATAGTAATAAACCTAATAGAAGAACGTTAGACCCATTTTTTATCCAACGGAAAACTTGTGCAAACTTCTACGACAAAGATCGTCCAAATTTTCAATAGATTCGTATGAAGGTTTAAATTGAGATTTAAAACTTTTAGAATGAATATATCGGCCTTTTTTTGGACCAATATAAAGTTATAAAGGTGTAAATTTAGTTTTTAAATAATTCTCAAATAGTTAGACCCATTATTGGAGCAAAGGAAACTTGGTCCAAACTACTTTGACCAAAACTGCCCAACTTTGAATGGCTTCGTCCAAACTACTTTGACCAAAACTGCCCAACTTTGAATAGCTTCGTACGAAGTGAATATTGGCCTTTTTTGGGACCAATATGAAGTGATAAGGATATAAATATAGTAATAAACCTAATAGAAGAACGTTAGACCCATTTTTTATCCAACGGAAAACTTGTGCAAACTTCTACGACAAAGATCGTCCAAACTTTCAATAGATTCGTATGAAGGTTTAAATTGAGATTTAAAGCTTTTAGAATGAATACCGGCCTTTTTTTGGACCAATATAAAGTTATAAAGGTGTAAATATAGTTTTTAAATAATTCTCAAATAGTTAGACCCATTATTAGAGCAACGGAAACTTCGTCCAAACTACTTTGACGAAAACTGCCCAACTTTGAATAGCTTCGTACGAAGTGAATATTGGCCTTTTTTGGGACCAATATGAAGTGATAAGGATATAAATATAGTAATAAACCTAATAGAAGAACGTTAGACCCATTTTTGATTCAACGGAAAACTTGTGCAAACTTTTACGACAATGATCGTCCAAACTTTCAATAGATTCGTATGAAGGTTTAAATTGAGATTTAAAGCTTTTAGAATGAATACCGGCCTTTTTTTGGACCAATATAAAGTTATAAAGGTGTAAATATAGTTTTTAAATAATTCTCAAATAGTTAGATCCATTATTGAAGCAACGGAAACTTCGTCCAAACTACTTTGACCAAAACTGCCCAACTTTGAATAGCTTCGTACGAAGTGAATATTGGCCTTTTTTGGGACCAATATGAAGTGATAAGGATATAAATATAGTAATAAACCTAATAGAAGAACGTTAGACCCATTTTTTATCCAACGGAAAACTTGTGCAAACTTCTACGACAAAGATCGTCCAAACTTTCAATAGATTCGTATGAAGGTTTAAATTGAGATTTAAAGCTTTTAGAATGAATACCGGCCTTTTTTTGGACCAATATAAAGTTATAAAGGTGTAAATATAGTTTTTAAATAATTCTCAAATAGTTAGACCCATTATTAGAGCAACGGAAACTTCGTCCAAACTACTTTGACGAAAACTGCCCAACTTTGAATAGCTTCGTACGAAGTGAATATTGGCCTTTTTGGGGACCAATATGAAGTGATAAGGATATAAATATAGTAATAAACCTAATAGAAGAACGTTAGACCCATTTTTGATTCAACGGAAAACTTGTGCAAACTTCTACGACAATGATCGTCCAAACTTTTAATAGATTCGTATGATGGTTTAAATTGAGATTTAAAGCTTTTAGAATGAATACCACCCTTTTTTTTGGACCAATATAAAGTTATAAAGGTGTAAATATAGTTTTTAAATAATTCTCAAATAGTTAGAGCCATTATTGGAGCAACGGAAACTTCGTCCAAACTACTTTGACCAAAACTGCCCAACTTTGAATAGCTTCGTACGAAGTGAATGTTGGCCTTTTTTGGGACCAATATGAAGTGATAAGGATATAAATATAGTAATAAACCTAATAGAAGAACGTTAGTCCCATTTTTTATCCAACGGAAAACTTGTGCAAACATCTACGACAAAGATCGTCCAAACTTTCAATAGATTCGTATGATGGTTTAAATTGAGATTTAAAGCTTTTAGAATGAATACCGCCCTTTTTTTTGGACCAATATAAAGTTATAAAGGTGTAAATATAGTTTTTAAATAATTCTCAAATAGTTAGAGCCATTATTGGAACAACGGAAACTTCGTCCAAACTACTTTGACCAAAACTGCCCAACTTTGAATAGCTTCGTACGAAGTGAATATTGGCCTTTTTTGGGACCAATATGAAGTGATAAGGATATAAATATAGTAATAAACCTAATAGAAGAACGTTAGACCCATTTTTTATCCAACGGAAAACTTGTGCAAACTTCTACGACAAAGATCGTCCAAATTTTCAATAGATTCGTATGAAGGTTTAAATTGAGATTTAAAACTTTTAGAATGAATATATCGGCCTTTTTTTGGACCAATATAAAGTTATAAAGGTGTAAATTTAGTTTTTAAATAATTCTCAAATAGTTAGACCCATTATTGGAGCAAAGGAAACTTGGTCCAAACTACTTTGACCAAAACTGCCCAACTTTGAATGGCTTCGTCCAAACTACTTTGACCAAAACTGCCCAACTTTGAATAGCTTCGTACGAAGTGAATATTGGCCTTTTTTGGGACCAATATGAAGTGATTAGGATATAAATATAGTAATAAACCTAATAGAAGAACGTTAGACCCATTTTTTATCCAACGGAAAACTTGTGCAAACTTCTACGACAAAGATCGTCCAAACTTTCAATAGATTCGTATGAAGGTTTAAATTGAGATTTAAAGCTTTTAGAATGAATACCGGCCTTTTTTTGGACCAATATAAAGTTATAAAGGTGTAAATATAGTTTTTAAATAATTCTCAAATAGTTAGACCCATTATTAGAGCAACGGAAACTTCGTCCAAACTACTTTGACGAAAACTGCCCAACTTTGAATAGCTTCGTACGAAGTGAATATTGGCCTTTTTTGGGACCAATATGAAGTGATAAGGATATAAATATAGTAATAAACCTAATAGAAGAACGTTAGACCCATTTTTGATTCAACGGAAAACTTGTGCAAACTTCTACGACAATGATCGTCCAAACTTTTAATAGATTCGTATGATGGTTTAAATTGAGATTTAAAGCTTTTAGAATGAATACCACCCTTTTTTTGGACCAATATAAAGTTATAAAGGTGTAAATATAGTTTTTAAATAATTCTCAAATAGTTAGAGCCATTATTGGAGCAACGGAAACTTCGTCCAAACTACTTTGACCAAAACTGCCCAACTTTGAATAGCTTCGTACGAAGTGAATGTTGGCCTTTTTTGGGACCAATATGAAGTGATAAGGATATAAATATAGTAATAAACCTAATAGAAGAACGTTAGACCCATTTTTTATCCAACGGAAAACTTGTGCAAACATCTACGACAAAGATCGTCCAAACTTTCAATAGATTCGTATGAAGGTTTAAATTGAGATTTAAAGCTTTTAGAATGAATATCGGCCTTTTTTTGGACCAATATAAAGTTATAAAGGTGTAAATATAGTTTTTAAATAATTCTCAAATAGTTAGAGCCATTATTGGAACAACGGAAACTTCGTCCAAACTACTTTGACCAAAACTGCCCAACTTTGAATAGCTTCGTACGAAGTGAATATTGGCCTTTTTTGGGACCAATTTGAAGTGATAAGGATATAAATATAGTAATAAACCTAATAGAAGAACGTTAGACCCATTTTTTATCCAACGGAAAACTTGTGCAAACTTCTACGACAAAGATCGTCCAAATTTTCAATAGATTCGTATGAAGGTTTAAATTGAGATTTAAAACTTTTAGAATGAATATATCGGCCTTTTTTTGGACCAATATAAAGTTATAAAGGTGTAAATTTAGTTTTTAAATAATTCTCAAATAGTTAGACCCATTATTGGAGCAAAGGAAACTTGGTCCAAACTACTTTGACCAAAACTGCCCAACTTTGAATGGCTTCGTCCAAACTACTTTGACGAAAACTGCCCAACTTTGAATAGCTTCGTACGAAGTGAATATTGGCCTTTTTTGGGACCAATATGAAGTGATAAGGATATAAATATAGTAATAAACCTAATAGAAGAACGTTAGACCCATTTTTGATTCAACGGAAAACTTGTGCAAACTTCTACGACAATGATCGTCCAAACTTTTAATAGATTCGTATGATGGTTTAAATTGAGATTTAAAGCTTTTAGAATGAATACCACCCTTTTTTTGGACCAATATAAAGTTATAAAGGTGTAAATATAGTTTTTAAATAATTCTCAAATAGTTAGAGCCATTATTGGAGCAACGGAAACTTCGTCCAAACTACTTTGACCAAAACTGCCCAACTTTGAATAGCTTCGTACGAAGTGAATGTTGGCCTTTTTTGGGACCAATATGAAGTGATAAGGATATAAATATAGTAATAAACCTAATAGAAGAACGTTAGACCCATTTTTTATCCAACGGAAAACTTGTGCAAACATCTACGACAAAGATCGTCCAAACTTTCAATAGATTCGTATGAAGGTTTAAATTGAGATTTAAAGCTTTTAGAATGAATATCGGCCTTTTTTTGGACCAATATAAAGTTATAAAGGTGTAAATATAGTTTTTAAATAATTCTCAAATAGTTAGAGCCATTATTGGAACAACGGAAACTTCGTCCAAACTACTTTGACCAAAACTGCCCAACTTTGAATAGCTTCGTACGAAGTGAATATTGGCCTTTTTTGGGACCAATTTGAAGTGATAAGGATATAAATATAGTAATAAACCTAATAGAAGAACGTTAGACCCATTTTTTATCCAACGGAAAACTTGTGCAAACTTCTACGACAAAGATCGTCCAAATTTTCAATAGATTCGTATGAAGGTTTAAATTGAGATTTAAAACTTTTAGAATGAATATATCGGCCTTTTTTTGGACCAATATAAAGTTATAAAGGTGTAAATTTAGTTTTTAAATAATTCTCAAATAGTTAGACCCATTATTGGAGCAAAGGAAACTTGGTCCAAACTACTTTGACCAAAACTGCCCAACTTTGAATGGCTTCGTCCAAACTACTTTGACGAAAACTGCCCAACTTTGAATAGCTTCGTACGAAGTGAATATTGGCCTTTTTTGGGACCAATATGAAGTGATAAGGATATAAATATAGTAATAAACCTAATAGAAGAACGTTAGACCCATTTTTGATTCAACGGAAAACTTGTGCAAACTTCTACGACAATGATCGTCCAAACTTTTAATAGATTCGTATGATGGTTTAAATTGAGATTTAAAGCTTTTAGAATGAATACCACCCTTTTTTTGGACCAATATAAAGTTATAAAGGTGTAAATATAGTTTTTAAATAATTCTCAAATAGTTAGAGCCATTATTGGAGCAACGGAAACTTCGTCCAAACTACTTTGACCAAAACTGCCCAACTTTGAATAGCTTCGTACGAAGTGAATGTTGGCCTTTTTTGGGACCAATATGAAGTGATAAGGATATAAATATAGTAATAAACCTAATAGAAGAACGTTAGACCCATTTTTTATCCAACGGAAAACTTGTGCAAACATCTACGACAAAGATCGTCCAAACTTTCAATAGATTCGTATGAAGGTTTAAATTGAGATTTAAAGCTTTTAGAATGAATATCGGCCTTTTTTTGGACCAATATAAAGTTATAAAGGTGTAAATATAGTTTTTAAATAATTCTCAAATAGTTAGAGCCATTATTGGAACAACGGAAACTTCGTCCAAACTACTTTGACCAAAACTGCCCAACTTTGAATAGCTTCGTACGAAGTGAATATTGGCCTTTTTTGGGACCAATTTGAAGTGATAAGGATATAAATATAGTAATAAACCTAATAGAAGAACGTTAGACCCATTTTTTATCCAACGGAAAACTTGTGCAAACTTCTACGACAAAGATCGTCCAAATTTTCAATAGATTCGTATGAAGGTTTAAATTGAGATTTAAAACTTTTAGAATGAATATATCGGCCTTTTTTTGGACCAATATAAAGTTATAAAGGTGTAAATTTAGTTTTTAAATAATTCTCAAATAGTTAGACCCATTATTGGAGCAAAGGAAACTTGGTCCAAACTACTTTGACCAAAACTGCCCAACTTTGAATGGCTTCGTCCAAACTACTTTGACCAAAACTGCCCAACTTTGAATAGCTTCGTACGAAGTGAATATTGGCCTTTTTTGGGACCAATATGAAGTGATAAGGATATAAATATAGTAATAAACCTAATAGAAGAACGTTAGACCCATTTTTGATTCAACGGAAAACTTGTGCAAACTTCTACGACAATGATCGTCCAAACTTTTAATAGATTCGTATGATGGTTTAAATTGAGATTTAAAGCTTTTAGAATGAATACCACCCTTTTTTTGGACCAATATAAAGTTATAAAGGTGTAAATATAGTTTTTAAATAATTCTCAAATAGTTAGAGCCATTATTGGAGCAACGGAAACTTCGTCCAAACTACTTTGACCAAAACTGCCCAACTTTGAATAGCTTCGTACGAAGTGAATGTTGGCCTTTTTTGGGACCAATATGAAGTGATAAGGATATAAATATAGTAATAAACCTAATAGAAGAACGTTAGACCCATTTTTTATCCAACGGAAAACTTGTGCAAACATCTACGACAAAGATCGTCCAAACTTTCAATAGATTCGTATGATGGTTTAAATTGAGATTTAAAGCTTTTAGAATGAATACCGCCCTTTTTTTTGGACCAATATAAAGTTATAAAGGTGTAAATATAGTTTTTAAATAATTCTCAAATAGTTAGAGCCATTATTGGAACAACGGAAACTTCGTCCAAACTACTTTGACCAAAACTGCCCAACTTTGAATAGCTTCGTACGAAGTGAATATTGGCCTTTTTTGGGACCAATATGAAGTGATAAGGATATAAATATAGTAATAAACCTAATAGAAGAACGTTAGACCCATTTTTTATCCAACGGAAAACTTGTGCAAACTTCTACGACAAAGATCGTCCAAATTTTCAATAGATTCGTATGAAGGTTTAAATTGAGATTTAAAACTTTTAGAATGAATATATCGGCCTTTTTTTGGACCAATATAAAGTTATAAAGGTGTAAATTTAGTTTTTAAATAATTCTCAAATAGTTAGACCCATTATTGGAGCAAAGGAAACTTGGTCCAAACTACTTTGACCAAAACTGCCCAACTTTGAATAGCTTCGTACGAAGTGAATATTGGCCTTTTTTGGGACCAATATGAAGTGATAAGGATATAAATATAATAATAAACCTAATAGAAGAACGTTAGACCCATTTTTTATCCAACGGAAAACTTGTGCAAACTTCTACGACAAAGATCGTCCAAACTTTCAATAGATTCGTATGAAGGTTTAAATTGAGATTTAAAGCTTTTAGAATGAATACCGGCCTTTTTTTGGACCAATATAAAGTTATAAAGGTGTAAATATAGTTTTTAAATAATTCTCAAATAGTTAGACCCATTATTAGAGCAACGGAAACTTCGTCCAAACTACTTTGACGAAAACTGCCCAACTTTGAATAGCTTCGTACGAAGTGAATATTGGCCTTTTTTGGGACCAATATGAAGTGATAAGGATATAAATATAGTAATAAACCTAATAGAAGAACGTTAGACCCATTTTTGATTCAACGGAAAACTTGTGCAAACTTCTACGACAATGATCGTCCAAACTTTTAATAGATTCGTATGATGGTTTAAATTGAGATTTAAAGCTTTTAGAATGAATACCACCCTTTTTTTGGACCAATATAAAGTTATAAAGGTGTAAATATAGTTTTTAAATAATTCTCAAATAGTTAGAGCCATTATTGGAGCAACGGAAACTTCGTCCAAACTACTTTGACCAAAACTGCCCAACTTTGAATAGCTTCGTACGAAGTGAATGTTGGCCTTTTTTGGGACCAATATGAAGTGATAAGGATATAAATATAGTAATAAACCTAATAGAAGAACGTTAGACCCATTTTTTATCCAACGGAAAACTTGTGCAAACATCTACGACAAAGATCGTCCAAACTTTCAATAGATTCGTATGATGGTTTAAATTGAGATTTAAAGCTTTTAGAATGAATACCGCCCTTTTTTTTGGACCAATATAAAGTTATAAAGGTGTAAATATAGTTTTTAAATAATTCTCAAATAGTTAGAGCCATTATTGGAACAACGGAAACTTCGTCCAAACTACTTTGACCAAAACTGCCCAACTTTGAATAGCTTCGTACGAAGTGAATATTGGCCTTTTTTGGGACCAATATGAAGTGATAAGGATATAAATATAGTAATAAACCTAATAGAGGAACGTTAGACCCATTTTTTATCCAACGGAAAACTTGTGCAAACTTCTACGACAAAGATCGTCCAAATTTTCAATAGATTCGTATGAAGGTTTAAATTGAGATTTAAAACTTTTAGAATGAATATATCGGCCTTTTTTTGGACCAATATAAAGTTATAAAGGTGTAAATTTAGTTTTTAAATAATTCTCAAATAGTTAGACCCATTATTGGAGCAAAGGAAACTTGGTCCAAACTACTTTGACCAAAACTGCCCAACTTTGAATGGCTTCGTCCAAACTACTTTGACCAAAACTGCCCAACTTTGAATAGCTTCGTACGAAGTGAATATTGGCCTTTTTTGGGACCAATATGAAGTGATAAGGATATAAATATAGTAATAAACCTAATAGAAGAACGTTAGACCCATTTTTTATCCAACGGAAAACTTGTGCAAACTTCTACGACAAAGATCGTCCAAACTTTCAATAGATTCGTATGAAGGTTTAAATTGAGATTTAAAACTTTTAGAATGAATACCGGCCTTTTTTTGGACCAATATAAAGTTATAAAGGTGTAAATATAGTTTTTAAATAATTCTCAAATAGTTAGATCCATTATTGAAGCAACGGAAACTTCGTCCAAACTACTTTGACCAAAACTGCCCAACTTTGAATAGCTTCGTACGAAGTGAATATTGGCCTTTTTTGGGACCAATATGAAGTGATAAGGATATAAATATAGTAATAAACCTAATAGAAGAACGTTAGACCCATTTTTTATCCAACGGAAAACTTGTGCAAACATCTATGACAAAGATCGTCCAAACTTTCAATAGATTCGTATGATGGTTTAAATTGAGATTTAAAGCTTTTAGAATGAATACCGCCCTTTTTTTTGGACCAATATAAAGTTATAAAGGTGTAAATATAGTTTTTAAATAATTCTCAAATAGTTAGAGCCATTATTGGAACAACGGAAACTTCGTCCAAACTACTTTGACCAAAACTGCCCAACTTTGAATAGCTTCGTACGAAGTGAATATTGGCCTTTTTTGGGATCAATATGAAGTGATAAGGATATAAATATAGTAATAAACCTAATAGAAGAACGTTAGACCCATTTTTTATCCAACGGAAAACTTGTGCAAACTTCTACGACAAAGATCGTCCAAATTTTCAATAGATTCGTATGAAGGTTTAAATTGAGATTTAAAACTTTTAGAATGAATATATCGGCCTTTTTTTGGACCAATATAAAGTTATAAAGGTGTAAATTTAGTTTTTAAATAATTCTCAAATAGTTAGACCCATTATTGGAGCAAAGGAAACTTGGTCCAAACTACTTTGACCAAAACTGCCCAACTTTGAATAGCTTCGTACGAAGTGAATATTGGCCTTTTTTGGGACCAATATGAAGTGATAAGGATATAAATATAGTAATAAACCTAATAGAAGAACGTTAGACCCATTTTTTATCCAACGGAAAACTTGTGCAAACTTCTACGACAAAGATCGTCCAAACTTTCAATAGATTCGTATGAAGGTTTAAATTGAGATTTAAAGCTTTTAGAATGAATACCGGCCTTTTTTTGGACCAATATAAAGTTATAAAGGTGTAAATATAGTTTTTAAATAATTCTCAAATAGTTAGATCCATTATTGAAGCAACGGAAACTTCGTCCAAACTACTTTGACCAAAACTGCCCAACTTTGAATAGCTTCGTACGAAGTGAATATTGGCCTTTTTTGGGACCAATATGAAGTGATAAGGATATAAATATAGTAATAAACCTAATAGAAGAACGTTAGACCCATTTTTTATCCAACGGAAAACTTGTGCAAACATCTACGACAAAGATCGTCCAAATTTTCAATAGATTCGTATGAAGGTTTAAATTGAGATTTAAAACTTTTAGAATGAATATATCGGCCTTTTTTTGGACCAATATAAAGTTATAAAGGTGTAAATTTAGTTTTTAAATAATTCTCAAATAGTTAGACCCATTATTGGAGCAAAGGAAACTTGGTCCAAACTACTTTGACCAAAACTGCCCAACTTTGAATGGCTTCGTCCAAACTACTTTGACCAAAACTGCCCAACTTTGAATAGCTTCGTACGAAGTGAATATTGGCCTTTTTTGGGACCAATATGAAGTGATAAGGATATAAATATAGTAATAAACCTAATAGAAGAACGTTAGACCCATTTTTTATCCAACGGAAAACTTGTGCAAACTTCTACGACAAAGATCGTCCAAACTTTCAATAGATTCGTATGAAGGTTTAAATTGAGATTTAAAACTTTTAGAATGAATACCGGCCTTTTTTTGGACCAATATAAAGTTATAAAGGTGTAAATATAGTTTTTAAATAATTCTCAAATAGTTAGATCCATTATTGAAGCAACGGAAACTTCGTCCAAACTACTTTGACCAAAACTGCCCAACTTTGAATAGCTTCGTACGAAGTGAATATTGGCCTTTTTTGGGACCAATATGAAGTGATAAGGATATAAATATAGTAATAAACCTAATAGAAGAACGTTAGACCCATTTTTTATCCAACGGAAAACTTGTGCAAACATCTATGACAAAGATCGTCCAAACTTTCAATAGATTCGTATGATGGTTTAAATTGAGATTTAAAGCTTTTAGAATGAATACCGCCCTTTTTTTTGGACCAATATAAAGTTATAAAGGTGTAAATATAGTTTTTAAATAATTCTCAAATAGTTAGAGCCATTATTGGAACAACGGAAACTTCGTCCAAACTACTTTGACCAAAACTGCCCAACTTTGAATAGCTTCGTACGAAGTGAATATTGGCCTTTTTTGGGATCAATATGAAGTGATAAGGATATAAATATAGTAATAAACCTAATAGAAGAACGTTAGACCCATTTTTTATCCAACGGAAAACTTGTGCAAACTTCTACGACAAAGATCGTCCAAATTTTCAATAGATTCGTATGAAGGTTTAAATTGAGATTTAAAACTTTTAGAATGAATATATCGGCCTTTTTTTGGACCAATATAAAGTTATAAAGGTGTAAATTTAGTTTTTAAATAATTCTCAAATAGTTAGACCCATTATTGGAGCAAAGGAAACTTGGTCCAAACTACTTTGACCAAAACTGCCCAACTTTGAATAGCTTCGTACGAAGTGAATATTGGCCTTTTTTGGGACCAATATGAAGTGATAAGGATATAAATATAGTAATAAACCTAATAGAAGAACGTTAGACCCATTTTTTATCCAACGGAAAACTTGTGCAAACTTCTACGACAAAGATCGTCCAAACTTTCAATAGATTCGTATGAAGGTTTAAATTGAGATTTAAAGCTTTTAGAATGAATACCGGCCTTTTTTTGGACCAATATAAAGTTATAAAGGTGTAAATATAGTTTTTAAATAATTCTCAAATAGTTAGATCCATTATTGAAGCAACGGAAACTTCGTCCAAACTACTTTGACCAAAACTGCCCAACTTTGAATAGCTTCGTACGAAGTGAATATTGGCCTTTTTTGGGACCAATATGAAGTGATAAGGATATAAATATAGTAATAAACCTAATAGAAGAACGTTAGACCCATTTTTTATCCAACGGAAAACTTGTGCAAACATCTACGACAAAGATCGTCCAAACTTTCAATAGATTCGTATGATGGTTTAAATTGAGATTTAAAGCTTTTAGAATGAATACCGCCCTTTTTTTTGGACAAATATAAAGTTATAAAGGGGTAAATATAGTTTTTAAATAATTCTCAAATAGTTAGAGCCATTATTGGAACAACGGAAACTTCGTCCAAACTACTTTGACCAAAACTGCCCAACTTTGAATAGCTTCGTACGAAGTGAATATTGGCCTTTTTTGGGACCAATATGAAGTGATAAGGATATAAATATAGTAATAAACCTAATAGAAGAACGTTAGACACATTTTTTATCCAACGGAAAACTTGTGCAAACTTCTACGACAAAGATCGTCCAAATTTTCAATAGATTCGTATGAAGGTTTAAATTGAGATTTAAAACTTTTAGAATGAATATATCGGCCTTTTTTTGGACCAATATAAAGTTATAAAGGTGTAAATTTAGTTTTTAAATAATTCTCAAATAGTTAGACCCATTATTGGAGCAAAGGAAACTTGGTCCAAACTACTTTGACCAAAACTGCCCAACTTTGAATAGCTTCGTACGAAGTGAATATTGGCCTTTTTTGGGACCAATATGAAGTGATAAGGATATAAATATAGTAATAAACCTAATAGAAGAACGTTAGACCCATTTTTTATCCAACGGAAAACTTGTGCAAACTTCTACGACAAAGATCGTCCAAACTTTCAATAGATTCGTATGAAGGTTTAAATTGAGATTTAAAGCTTTTAGAATGAATACCGGCCTTTTTTTGGACCAATATAAAGTTATAAAGGTGTAAATATAGTTTTTAAATAATTCTCAAATAGTTAGACCCATTATTAGAGCAACGGAAACTTCGTCCAAACTACTTTGACGAAAACTGCCCAACTTTGAATAGCTTCGTACGAAGTGAATATTGGCCTTTTTTGGGACCAATATGAAGTGATAAGGATATAAATATAGTAATAAACCTAATAGAAGAACGTTAGACCCATTTTTGATTCAACGGAAAACTTGTGCAAACTTCTACGACAATGATCGTCCAAACTTTTAATAGATTCGTATGATGGTTTAAATTGAGATTTAAAGCTTTTAGAATGAATACCACCCTTTTTTTGGACCAATATAAAGTTATAAAGGTGTAAATATAGTTTTTAAATAATTCTCAAATAGTTAGAGCCATTATTGGAGCAACGGAAACTTCGTCCAAACTACTTTGACCAAAACTGCCCAACTTTGAATAGCTTCGTACGAAGTGAATGTTGGCCTTTTTTGGGACCAATATGAAGTGATAAGGATATAAATATAGTAATAAACCTAATAGAAGAACGTTAGACCCATTTTTTATCCAACGGAAAACTTGTGCAAACATCTACGACAAAGATCGTCCAAACTTTCAATAGATTCGTATGATGGTTTAAATTGAGATTTAAAGCTTTTAGAATGAATACCGCCCTTTTTTTTGGACAAATATAAAGTTATAAAGGGGTAAATATAGTTTTTAAATAATTCTCAAATAGTTAGAGCCATTATTGGAACAACGGAAACTTCGTCCAAACTACTTTGACCAAAACTGCCCAACTTTGAATAGCTTCGTACGAAGTGAATATTGGCCTTTTTTGGGACCAATATGAAGTGATAAGGATATAAATATAGTAATAAACCTAATAGAAGAACGTTAGACCCATTTTTTATCCAACGGAAAACTTGTGCAAACTTCTACGACAAAGATCGTCCAAATTTTCAATAGATTCGTATGAAGGTTTAAATTGAGATTTAAAACTTTTAGAATGAATATATCGGCCTTTTTTTGGACCAATATAAAGTTATAAAGGTGTAAATTTAGTTTTTAAATAATTCTCAAATAGTTAGACCCATTATTGGAGCAAAGGAAACTTGGTCCAAACTACTTTGACCAAAACTGCCCAACTTTGAATAGCTTCGTACGAAGTGAATATTGGCCTTTTTTGGGACCAATATGAAGTGATAAGGATATAAATATAGTAATAAACCTAATAGAAGAACGTTAGACCCATTTTTTATCCAACGGAAAACTTGTGCAAACTTCTACGACAAAGATCGTCCAAACTTTCAATAGATTCGTATGAAGGTTTAAATTGAGATTTAAAGCTTTTAGAATGAATACCGGCCTTTTTTTGGACCAATATAAAGTTATAAAGGTGTAAATATAGTTTTTAAATAATTCTCAAATAGTTAGACCCATTATTAGAGCAACGGAAACTTCGTCCAAACTACTTTGACGAAAACTGCCCAACTTTGAATAGCTTCGTACGAAGTGAATATTGGCCTTTTTTGGGACCAATATGAAGTGATAAGGATATAAATATAGTAATAAACCTAATAGAAGAACGTTAGACCCATTTTTGATTCAACGGAAAACTTGTGCAAACTTCTACGACAATGATCGTCCAAACTTTTAATAGATTCGTATGATGGTTTAAATTGAGATTTAAAGCTTTTAGAATGAATACCACCCTTTTTTTGGACCAATATAAAGTTATAAAGGTGTAAATATAGTTTTTAAATAATTCTCAAATAGTTAGAGCCATTATTGGAGCAACGGAAACTTCGTCCAAACTACTTTGACCAAAACTGCCCAACTTTGAATAGCTTCGTACGAAGTGAATGTTGGCCTTTTTTGGGACCAATATGAAGTGATAAGGATATAAATATAGTAATAAACCTAATAGAAGAACGTTAGACCCATTTTTTATCCAACGGAAAACTTGTGCAAACATCTACGACAAAGATCGTCCAAACTTTCAATAGATTCGTATGATGGTTTAAATTGATATTTAAAGCTTTTAGAATGAATACCGCCCTTTTTTTTGGACCAATATAAAGTTATAAAGGTGTAAATATAGTTTTTAAATAATTCTCAAATAGTTAGAGCCATTATTGGAACAACGGAAACTTCGTCCAAACTACTTTGACCAAAACTGCCCAACTTTGAATAGCTTCGTACGAAGTGAATATTGGCCTTTTTTGGGACCAATATGAAGTGATAAGGATATAAATATAGTAATAAACCTAATAGAAGAACGTTAGACCCATTTTTTATCCAACGGAAAACTTGTGCAAACTTCTACGACAAAGATCGTCCAAATTTTCAATAGATTCGTATGAAGGTTTAAATTGAGATTTAAAACTTTTAGAATGAATATATCGGCCTTTTTTTGGACCAATATAAAGTTATAAAGGTGTAAATTTAGTTTTTAAATAATTCTCAAATAGTTAGACCCATTATTGGAGCAAAGGAAACTTGGTCCAAACTACTTTGACCAAAACTGCCCAACTTTGAATGGCTTCGTCCAAACTACTTTGACCAAAACTGCCCAACTTTGAATAGCTTCGTACGAAGTGAATATTGGCCTTTTTTGGGACCAATATGAAGTGATAAGGATATAAATATAGTAATAAACCTAATAGAACAACGTTAGACCCATTTTTTATCCAACGGAAAACTTGTGCAAACTTCTACGACAAAGATCGTCCAAACTTTCAATAGATTCGTATGAAGGTTTAAATTGAGATTTAAAACTTTTAGAATGAATACCGGCCTTTTTTTGGACCAATATAAAGTTATAAAGGTGTAAATATAGTTTTTAAATAATTCTCAAATAGTTAGATCCATTATTGAAGCAACGGAAACTTCGTCCAAACTACTTTGACCAAAACTGCCCAACTTTGAATAGCTTCGTACGAAGTGAATATTGGCCTTTTTTGGGACCAATATGAAGTGATAAGGATATAAATATAGTAATAAACCTAATAGAAGAACGTTAGACCCATTTTTTATCCAACGGAAAACTTGTGCAAACATCTACGACAAAGATCGTCCAAACTTTCAATAGATTCGTATGATGGTTTAAATTGAGATTTAAAGCTTTTAGAATGAATACCGCCCTTTTTTTTGGACCAATATAAAGTTATAAAGGTGTAAATATAGTTTTTAAATAATTCTCAAATAGTTAGAGCCATTATTGGAACAACGGAAACTTCGTCCAAACTACTTTGACCAAAACTGCCCAACTTTGAATAGCTTCGTACGAAGTGAATATTGGCCTTTTTTGGGACCAATATGAAGTGATAAGGATATAAATATAGTAATAAACCTAATAGAAGAACGTTAGACCCATTTTTTATCCAACGGAAAACTTGTGCAAACTTCTACGACAAAGATCGTCCAAATTTTCAATAGATTCGTATGAAGGTTTAAATTGAGATTTAAAACTTTTAGAATGAATATATCGGCCTTTTTTTGGACCAATATAAAGTTATAAAGGTGTAAATTTAGTTTTTAAATAATTCTCAAATAGTTAGACCCATTATTGGAGCAAAGGAAACTTGGTCCAAACTACTTTGACCAAAACTGCCCAACTTTGAATGGCTTCGTCCAAACTACTTTGACCAAAACTGCCCAACTTTGAATAGCTTCGTACGAAGTGAATATTGGCCTTTTTTGGGACCAATATGAAGTGATAAGGATATAAATATAGTAATAAACCTAATAGAATAACGTTAGACCCATTTTTTATCCAACGGAAAACTTGTGCAAACTTCTACGACAAAGATCGTCCAAACTTTCAATAGATTCGTATGAAGGTTTAAATTGAGATTTAAAGCTTTTAGAATGAATACCGGCCTTTTTTTGGACCAATATAAAGTTATAAAGGTGTAAATATAGTTTTTAAATAATTCTCAAATAGTTAGATCCATTATTGAAGCAACGGAAACTTCGTCCAAACTACTTTGACCAAAACTGCCCAACTTTGAATAGCTTCGTACGAAGTGAATATTGGCCTTTTTTGGGACCAATATGAAGTGATAAGGATATAAATATAGTAATAAACCTAATAGAAGAACGTTAGACCCATTTTTTATCCAACGGAAAACTTGTGCAAACATCTACGACAAAGATCGTCCAAACTTTCAATAGATTCGTATGATGGTTTAAATTGAGATTTAAAGCTTTTAGAATGAATACCGCCCTTTTTTTTGGACCAATATAAAGTTATAAAGGTGTAAATTTAGTTTTTAAATAATTCTCAAATAGTTAGACCCATTATTGGAGCAAAGGAAACTTGGTCCAAACTACTTTGACCAAAACTGCCCAACTTTGAATGGCTTCGTCCAAACTACTTTGACCAAAACTGCCCAACTTTGAATAGCTTCGTACGAAGTGAATATTGGCCTTTTTTGGGACCAATATGAAGTGATAAGGATATAAATATAGTAATAAACCTAATAGAACAACGTTAGACCCATTTTTTATCCAACGGAAAACTTGTGCAAACTTCTACGACAAAGATCGTCCAAACTTTCAATAGATTCGTATGAAGGTTTAAATTGAGATTTAAAGCTTTTAGAATGAATACCGGCCTTTTTTTGGACAAATATAAAGTTATAAAGGGGTAAATATAGTTTTTAAATAATTCTCAAATAGTTAGAGCCATTATTGGAACAACGGAAACTTCGTCCAAACTACTTTGACCAAAACTGCCCAACTTTGAATAGCTTCGTACGAAGTGAATATTGGCCTTTTTTGGGACCAATATGAAGTGATAAGGATATAAATATAGTAATAAACCTAATAGAAGAACGTTAGACCCATTTTTTATCCAACGGAAAACTTGTGCAACCTTCTACGACAAAGATCGTCCAAATTTTCAATAGAATCGTATGAAGGTTTAAATTGAGATTTAAAACTTTTAGAATGAATATATCGGCCTTTTTTTGGACCAATATAAAGTTATAAAGGTGTAAATTTAGTTTTTAAATAATTCTCAAATAGTTAGACCCATTATTGGAGCAAAGAAAACTTGGTCCAAACTACTTTGACCAAAACTGCCCAACTTTGAATGGCTTCGTCCAAACTACTTTGACCAAAACTGCCCAACTTTGAATAGCTTCGTACGAAGTGAATATTGGCCTTTTTTGGGACCAATATGAAGTGATAAGGATATAAATATAGTAATAAACCTAATAGAAGAACGTTAGACCCATTTTTTATCCAACGGAAAACTTGTGCAAACTTCTACGACAAAGATCGTCCAAACTTTCAATAGATTCGTATGAAGGTTTAAATTGAGATTTAAAGCTTTTAGAATGAATACCGGCCTTTTTTTGGACCAATATAAAGTTATAAAGGTGTAAATATAGTTTTTAAATAATTCTCAAATAGTTAGATCCATTATTGAAGCAACGGAAACTTCGTCCAAACTACTTTGACCAAAACTGCCCAACTTTGAATAGCTTCGTACGAAGTGAATATTGGCCTTTTTTGGGACCAATATGAAGTGATAAGGATATAAATATAGTAATAAACCTAATAGAAGAACGTTAGACCCATTTTTTATCCAACGGAAAACTTGTGCAAACATCTACGACAAAGATCGTCCAAACTTTCAATAGATTCGTATGATGGTTTAAATTGAGATTTAAAGCTTTTAGAATGAATACCGCCCTTTTTTTTGGACCAATATAAAGTTATAAAGGTGTAAATTTAGTTTTTAAATAATTCTCAAATAGTTAGACCCATTATTGGAGCAAAGGAAACTTGGTCCAAACTACTTTGACCAAAACTGCCCAACTTTGAATGGCTTCGTCCAAACTACTTTGACCAAAACTGCCCAACTTTGAATAGCTTCGTACGAAGTGAATATTGGCCTTTTTTGGGACCAATATGAAGTGATAAGGATATAAATATAGTAATAAACCTAATAGAAGAACGTTAGACCCATTTTTTATCCAACGGAAAACTTGTGCAAACTTCTACGACAAAGATCGTCCAAACTTTCAATAGATTCGTATGAAGGTTTAAATTGAGATTTAAAGCTTTTAGAATGAATACCGGCCTTTTTTTGGACAAATATAAAGTTATAAAGGGGTAAATATAGTTTTTAAATAATTCTCAAATAGTTAGAGCCATTATTGGAACAACGGAAACTTCGTCCAAACTACTTTGACCAAAACTGCCCAACTTTGAATAGCTTCGTACGAAGTGAATATTGGCCTTTTTTGGGACCAATATGAAGTGATAAGGATATAAATATAGTAATAAACCTAATAGAAGAACGTTAGACCCATTTTTTATCCAACGGAAAACTTGTGCAACCTTCTACGACAAAGATCGTCCAAATTTTCAATAGAATCGTATGAAGGTTTAAATTGAGATTTAAAACTTTTAGAATGAATATATCGGCCTTTTTTTGGACCAATATAAAGTTATAAAGGTGTAAATTTAGTTTTTAAATAATTCTCAAATAGTTAGACCCATTATTGGAGCAAAGAAAACTTGGTCCAAACTACTTTGACCAAAACTGCCCAACTTTGAATGGCTTCGTCCAAACTACTTTGACCAAAACTGCCCAACTTTGAATAGCTTCGTACGAAGTGAATATTGGCCTTTTTTGGGACCAATATGAAGTGATAAGGATATAAATATAGTAATAAACCTAATAGAAGAACGTTAGACCCATTTTTTATCCAACGGAAAACTTGTGCAAACTTCTACGACAAAGATCGTCCAAACTTTCAATAGATTCGTATGAAGGTTTAAATTGAGATTTAAAGCTTTTAGAATGAATACCGGCCTTTTTTTGGACCAATATAAAGTTATAAAGGTGTAAATATAGTTTTTAAATAATTCTCAAATAGTTAGATCCATTATTGAAGCAACGGAAACTTCGTCCAAACTACTTTGACCAAAACTGCCCAACTTTGAATAGCTTCGTACGAAGTGAATATTGGCCTTTTTTGGGACCAATATGAAGTGATAAGGATATAAATATAGTAATAAACCTAATAGAAGAACGTTAGACCCATTTTTTATCCAACGGAAAACTTGTGCAAACTTCTACGACAAAGATCGTCCAAACTTTCAATAGATTCGTATGAAGGTTTAAATTGAGATTTAAAGGTTTTAGAATGAATACCGGCCTTTTTTTGGACCAATATAAAGTTATAAAGGTGTAAATATAGTTTTTAAATAATTCTCAAATAGTTAGACCCATTATTAGAGCAACGGAAACTTCGTCCAAACTACTTTGACGAAAACTGCCCAACTTTGAATAGCTTCGTACGAAGTGAATATTGGCCTTTTTTGGGACCAATATGAAGTGATAAGGATATAAATATAGTAATAAACCTAATAGAAGAACGTTAGACCCATTTTTGATTCAACGGAAAACTTGTGCAAACTTCTACGACAATGATCGTCCAAACTTTTAATAGATTCGTATGATGGTTTAAATTGAGATTTAAAGCTTTTAGAATGAATACCACCCTTTTTTTGGACCAATATAAAGTTATAAAGGTGTAAATATAGTTTTTAAATAATTCTCAAATAGTTAGAGCCATTATTGGAGCAACGGAAACTTCGTCCAAACTACTTTGACCAAAACTGCCCAACTTTGAATAGCTTCGTACGAAGTGAATGTTGGCCTTTTTTGGGACCAATATGAAGTGATAAGGATATAAATATAGTAATAAACCTAATAGAAGAACGTTAGACCCATTTTTTATCCAACGGAAAACTTGTGCAAACATCTACGACAAAGATCGTCCAAACTTTCAATAGATTCGTATGATGGTTTAAATTGAGATTTAAAGCTTTTAGAATGAATACCGCCCTTTTTTTTGGACCAATATAAAGTTATAAAGGTGTAAATATAGTTTTTAAATAATTCTCAAATAGTTAGAGCCATTATTGGAACAACGGAAACTTCGTCCAAACTACTTTGACCAAAACTGCCCAACTTTGAATAGCTTCGTACGAAGTGAATATTGGCCTTTTTTGGGACCAATATGAAGTGATAAGGATATAAATATAGTAATAAACCTAATAGAAGAACGTTAGACCCATTTTTTATCCAACGGAAAACTTGTGCAAACTTCTACGACAAAGATCGTCCAAATTTTCAATAGATTCGTATGAAGGTTTAAATTGAGATTTAAAACTTTTAGAATGAATATATCGGCCTTTTTTTGGACCAATATAAAGTTATAAAGGTGTAAATTTAGTTTTTAAATAATTCTCAAATAGTTAGACCCATTATTGGAGCAAAGGAAACTTGGTCCAAACTACTTTGACCAAAACTGCCCAACTTTGAATGGCTTCGTCCAAACTACTTTGACCAAAACTGCCCAACTTTGAATAGCTTCGTACGAAGTGAATATTGGCCTTTTTTGGGACCAATATGAAGTGATAAGGATATAAATATAGTAATAAACCTAATAGAAGAACGTTAGACCCATTTTTTATCCAACGGAAAACTTGTGCAAACTTCTACGACAAAGATCGTCCAAACTTTCAATAGATTCGTATGAAGGTTTAAATTGAGATTTAAAGCTTTTAGAATGAATACCGGCCTTTTTTTGGACCAATATAAAGTTATAAAGGTGTAAATATAGTTTTTAAATAATTCTCAAATAGTTAGATCCATTATTGAAGTAACGGAAACTTCGTCCAAACTACTTTGACCAAAACTGCCCAACTTTGAATAGCTTCGTACGAAGTGAATATTGGCCTTTTTTGGGACCAATATGAAGTGATAAGGATATAAATATAGTAATAAACCTAATAGAAGAACGTTAGACCCATTTTTTATCCAACGGAAAACTTGTGCAAACATCTACGACAAAGATCGTCCAAACTTTCAATAGATTCGTATGATGGTTTAAATTGAGATTTAAAGCTTTTAGAATGAATACCGCCCTTTTTTTTGGACCAATATAAAGTTATAAAGGTGTAAATATAGTTTTTAAATAATTCTCAAATAGTTAGAGCCATTATTGGAACAACGGAAACTTCGTCCAAACTACTTTGACCAAAACTGCCCAACTTTGAATAGCTTCGTACGAAGTGAATATTGGCCTTTTTTGGGACCAATATGAAGTGATAAGGATATAAATATAGTAATAAACCTAATAGAAGAACGTTAGACCCATTTTTTATCCAACGGAAAACTTGTGCAAACTTCTACGACAAAGATCGTCCAAATTTTCAATAGATTCGTATGAAGGTTTAAATTGAGATTTAAAACTTTTAGAATGAATATATCGGCCTTTTTTTGGACCAATATAAAGTTATAAAGGTGTAAATTTAGTTTTTAAATAATTCTCAAATAGTTAGACCCATTATTGGAGCAAAGGAAACTTGGTCCAAACTACTTTGACCAAAACTGCCCAACTTTGAATGGCTTCGTCCAAACTACTTTGACCAAAACTGCCCAACTTTGAATAGCTTCGTACGAAGTGAATATTGGCCTTTTGTGGGACCAATATGAAGTGATAAGGATATAAATATAGTAATAAACCTAATAGAAGAACGTTAGACCCATTTTTTATCCAACGGAAAACTTGTGCAAACTTCTACGACAAAGATCGTCCAAACTTTCAATAGATTCGTATGAAGGTTTAAATTGAGATTTAAAACTTTTAGAATGAATACCGGCCTTTTTTTGGACCAATATAAAGTTATAAAGGTGTAAATATAGTTTTTAAATAATTCTCAAATAGTTAGATCCATTATTGAAGCAACGGAAACTTCGTCCAAACTACTTTGACCAAAACTGCCCAACTTTGAATAGCTTCGTACGAAGTGAATATTGGCCTTTTTTGGGACCAATATGAAGTGATAAGGATATAAATATAGTAATAAACCTAATAGAAGAACGTTAGACCCATTTTTTATCCAACGGAAAACTTGTGCAAACATCTACGACAAAGATCGTCCAAACTTTCAATAGATTCGTATGATGGTTTAAATTGAGATTTAAAGCTTTTAGAATGAATACCGCCCTTTTTTTTGGACCAATATAAAGTTATAAAGGTGTAAATATAGTTTTTAAATAATTCTCAAATAGTTAGAGCCATTATTGGAACAACGGAAACTTCGTCCAAACTACTTTGACCAAAACTGCCCAACTTTGAATAGCTTCGTACGAAGTGAATATTGGCCTTTTTTGGGACCAATATGAAGTGATAAGGATATAAATATAGTAATAAACCTAATAGAAGAACGTTAGACCCATTTTTTATCCAACGGAAAACTTGTGCAAACTTCTACGACAAAGATCGTCCAAATTTTCAATAGATTCGTATGAAGGTTTAAATTGAGATTTAAAACTTTTAGAATGAATATATCGGCCTTTTTTTGGACCAATATAAAGTTATAAAGGTGTAAATTTAGTTTTTAAATAATTCTCAAATAGTTAGACCCATTATTGGAGCAAAGGAAACTTGGTCCAAACTACTTTGACCAAAACTGCCCAACTTTGAATGGCTTCGTCCAAACTACTTTGACCAAAACTGCCCAACTTTGAATAGCTTCGTACGAAGTGAATATTGGCCTTTTTTGGGACCAATATGAAGTGATAAGGATATAAATATAGTAATAAACCTAATAGAAGAACGTTAGACCCATTTTTTATCCAACGGAAAACTTGTGCAAACTTCTACGACAAAGATCGTCCAAACTTTCAATAGATTCGTATGAAGGTTTAAATTGAGATTTAAAACTTTTAGAATGAATACCGGCCTTTTTTTGGACCAATATAAAGTTATAAAGGTGTAAATATAGTTTTTAAATAATTCTCAAATAGTTAGATCCATTATTGAAGCAACGGAAACTTCGTCCAAACTACTTTGACCAAAACTGCCCAACTTTGAATAGCTTCGTACGAAGTGAATATTGGCCTTTTTTGGGACCAATATGAAGTGATAAGGATATAAATATAGTAATAAACCTAATAGAAGAACGTTAGACCCATTTTTTATCCAACGGAAAACTTGTGCAAACTTCTACGACAAAGATCGTCCAAATTTTCAATAGATTCGTATGAAGGTTTAAATTGAGATTTAAAACTTTTAGAATGAATATATCGGCCTTTTTTTGGACCAATATAAAGTTATAAAGGTGTAAATTTAGTTTTTAAATAATTCTCAAATAGTTAGACCCATTATTGGAGCAAAGGAAACTTGGTCCAAACTACTTTGACCAAAACTGCCCAACTTTGAATGGCTTCGTCCAAACTACTTTGACCAAAACTGCCCAACTTTGAATAGCTTCGTACGAAGTGAATATTGGCCTTTTGTGGGACCAATATGAAGTGATAAGGATATAAATATAGTAATAAACCTAATAGAAGAACGTTAGACCCATTTTTTATCCAACGGAAAACTTGTGCAAACTTCTACGACAAAGATCGTCCAAACTTTCAATAGATTCGTATGAAGGTTTAAATTGAGATTTAAAACTTTTAGAATGAATACCGGCCTTTTTTTGGACCAATATAAAGTTATAAAGGTGTAAATATAGTTTTTAAATAATTCTCAAATAGTTAGATCCATTATTGAAGCAACGGAAACTTCGTCCAAACTACTTTGACCAAAACTGCCCAACTTTGAATAGCTTCGTACGAAGTGAATATTGGCCTTTTTTGGGACCAATATGAAGTGATAAGGATATAAATATAGTAATAAACCTAATAGAAGAACGTTAGACCCATTTTTTATCCAACGGAAAACTTGTGCAAACATCTACGACAAAGATCGTCCAAACTTTCAATAGATTCGTATGATGGTTTAAATTGAGATTTAAAGCTTTTAGAATGAATACCGCCCTTTTTTTTGGACCAATTGTTTACCCCGATTTTTAGTAAACAACCGCTAGTCTAATTATTACAAGAAGGATCAACTAGTGAATCCTGGGACATATGGATTGTGCGGAAGATGATGAAAACATATTCATATCTTTGGGTTAAATCGGATAAGTTGATAAAAAGTAAACAGCATTTGACGAAGTCAAATGATTCGGTTTAAAGTAAAATGCTTCAAAGTTTAAATTTGCAGAAAACTTGTAGATGAATTGCAAATAAAGTTTAAAGAAAAGACTTTGAAAAAGTAAAGCATGCAATGAAATAAATTGCAGAATGTTTAAAGTTGCAGAAAAGCTTTAAATTTGCAGAAAGCTTAAATGACAAATTTTAAAGGAAAGCAAGTAATCAATACTTGAAAAGTAAATTGCATTTGACAATGTAAAAATGTTTACAAAGATTGGTACACAGATTCGTACATGTTCCTTTCGGCATTCATTTCGCTCGTTGACATGGGTACTCTGAATATTCTAGGAATTTGCATGTATTGCGAATTGTGAACCCGTTTCTCATATGAGAAACTAATATTTATAGACAAACTAACATAACTGCTATAAAACTACAATTTGCCTAACTATGCTCCACGTGTCTTGACAATTTGAATTCCTTGGACACCTGGCGAACCCTTCAAACGTTACTCACTTTTGAATATTTTGCTAAGTCCAGAGTACGCTTCTTTCGTTCTGCACAGTACGTTAGACAAACAAACACACATATATACATATATATATAATGTTCTCGACAAACATTGCTGTTGTCGAACACACATGCTCACTTGGGTAAACAAGCTTCTGTCGAATTCGACAGGTTCTTAGAACTTGACATGTCAAAAATATTTAATGTCAAAATACTTTGATTCTCTCTTGATTTATTGCCAGAATCAGTTCCCAAGAAAACATTAAAAATGCAATCATGCATATTAAATGAAATTTCATCATCTCTCTCCAATTCATTAATGCCTGTCGAAAATACAGGCTAACAAATTGCCCCCTCAAAAATGCCAATTTCGACTGCACGTCGAACTCAAAGGAAGAAATGGCAGTTTTGAAGATTCCAGCCTTTTCCAATTCTACACGTTTACCAAAGACGGCGTAAACGTCACATCAAGTCATTGTCAATCATGACAAAATTTATAACTGTCACCTCAATCCCCACAAACCATGATTTCCTACTTTTTAGCTTAATAGTGGGACACGTGGCAGAATGTGAACAATTGAGATGGAAGAGTGGTGATGTTTCAGTTACCAGATACATGCAAACTTGGAGTGCCTATAAGTAGCAAACGTATTCCACACTTTCACTTTTCTGAAACTTCAACTCTTCACTTTCTCTCTAAAGAACACAGCTTTTCGTATTCCTTCAAGAACCACCATCAAACAATCATCAAATCGTGCATTGTTCTTGCGTTTCTGTTAGATCTAAACCAGCAAACGCGATCATCTAGTGATTCCGCTCATTACTGTGGTTCTTGTTCTCAGATTTGAGCCAGAAATAAGTTTCCTTTGAAGCTTTTTCCTTTCTCTTTGCTGGTGTTACCCGTTCATCACCATCACCCAAGAACAGCAAGAACACGAAGAACAACAATGGCTGCTTCTTCTTCTTCCAGCAACGTGATGATTTACGCTGTTGATGATAAAGACCTAATCATCATTGATGATTCAGAGTTCGTGTCGGAACCGGATATGACCTCCGTCGAAGACACTCTATGGGGAGAGGAATTGATGATTCCTCACAAGCTTGGAGGTCGAACTCTTGCTTTCGCAGGGCCTCTTCCTTCATCCGACAACTTCAATGAGGATGTAAGTAACATCTTTCCTCTTAATGTTACTTGTGAGCCCAAAATATTTGTCAACTCTGTGTTCGACATGAGTTTCTTTGAACCAGGCTATAGGGCTTTTAGATCTGCTCCTGTAGTTAGTGAGAGTTACCTGAATTGGCTTAACAAAGTCGAAAAGCAATATGCTACTTTCTGGAAAGAAAGTGGTATATTCGACCTAATCCAACTGTCGAGAGAGGGACCTAAGTACAACGCAGAAATGCTAATAGCTGCCCTTCATTTTTGGGAGAACTCTACCAACACTTTTCATTTTAAGGCAGGAATGATGACCCCAACCTTATTCGACGTTGCTGCCATTACTGGCTTAAGACCAACAGGACCTACTTTCGACCCCAAGTATACCACCCCCAATCACCAATTTGACTTCAAAGTTTTATCCTTCTCAGGATTCCTCAAAACTTTCCATGATCTTAGCAGTGAAGATGTGTCCTTTGAAGAACATATAGCTTTCCTCACTTATTGGCTATCACACTTTGTTCTCTGCACCAGTTCATTACAAGTGGTGAAAAGACTTGTTCCTCTCGCCATCATGCTTCACCAAGGACTAGATGTAGCTTTGGGAAGGTTCATCTTAGCTTCCCTTTATGACTCTTTGGGGCAAGCTAGTGATATGCTCAAGAAGATTGAGAAAGGATCACAACTCGCTTTTTCTGGACCTATCTGGCTTCTGCAACTTTGGCTGAATGCCACATTTGAGTCAAACTTCAAACTCTTTCTTCCCTCTCATATGGAACCATCTGTTTCTTCTCGACAATCAGAAGGCGCTAGGCTGGCCTTACTGAGATATAGAGAGACAAACTTGTCTACTCGACAACTCTTCCTTCACTACTTCAAGACTCTCCTTGAGTTTGACGAAATTACTCCAAAGAATACTCCATTCGTCAAAAGGACTGTCGGGCCTGATTGGTTTAAAAGGCCATTCCCTGCAACCAATCCAAATGAAGAAGAGGATACGAACAACGTTTGGACCATGTTCTTGAACCCTACAATCTTATCCTCCAGACAAGGAATTGAAAGAAGGCATTTAGGTTTGGTTGGGTACCAACCTAACTTAGTTGCTCGCCAATTTGGTCTGAGTCAGTTCAGGCCAAAGAGTTTGTTCAAGAACAGAGATGAGATCGTTCTGGGCAACTCCGGAATGTCTGTCGAGTATTTTGAGAGACGTTTGAAGGCTGCTGACAGTATATCTTACAAACTCACACCCATCGCTTTTGAAATCTCTCAACTCTGCACCTTTGAATTCGCCACATGGTGGAGTTTGCATTATGAGAAGCATACTAAGCAAAGTGACGAAGTGCTTCTGCAAGCAATAGAGGCTGGGTTCGACGCTCTTCAACAAAAGACTCCCAAAGGCAAAGGTAACCTTGAATTGTTGAACAAAATAATTATTATAGTGTTTATATTTTCTTAACCTTTTGCTGACGTGAATTCTTTTCGTGTTTCGACACCAGGTACTTCTAAAACCAAAGATGCCAATACTTCGACAGACACCACTACCCCTGCTGCAACTCAGAAGAAAACACTCCCCAATACTGGGGCCAAGGTATCAAGTTTTCAATACATAGCATTATTTTCCTTCTTCTCTTAGTTTTCATACACACATTTCTAATCCTTTTTGACTTTCAAATGCAGCTTCGCAAGAGAAATTTGATGGCGTCGAGTGAGGTTGGAGAACCCACCAAGCAAAAGAAGCAAAAAGCTCTCACCATTGACGAACCAACAGTAAGCTGATTTCAACATTTCTTTTAAGTTATTTTGTTTTAACCTCAAAGAGATTTTAGTGTTAACAATCTTATTCTTTTGTCAGCCTGCTGGTACTACCAACCCAACTGCTGCTGCCCCTAGTGGGGAAGGCCAAAGAGACAAAGAAAAGGCCAATGTCGAAACTAGTGAGGCGAGCATGCCCCCAAAGCCAAAGAAGAAGAAAAAGAAGGTTAAGTCTAAATCTAAACCTTCTGAAAGCCAAAAGAAAGAAGGTGAATCCCCTATTCCAACCGTTTCAGTCGAAGATCAACCACCACCAACTGTCGAAGAACAGCCCATCACTGGTGTTCAGGTAAAATATCTCCTTCACCTCTTAAGACTTTGTGACACGAATAAGTCTTCATTATAACTTCTAAGACTTTATTCTTTCTGTCTTCAAATAGGGTATTAATGAAGAAGAAGCCAACATGGCTGCACATACTGAAGGTCACTTGGCCCAAGACGTCGGAACCGATGATGTCGAGGTCAATCTGGCTGGAAATGATAAGGAAACAGGCACTGAAGAAGTTCCAATCATCGATCTTGATTCTGAAAAGACCATTACCATGGATCTTGCCGAATCCACCCATTCGTCAGAAAATACTGATGTTGACACGACATTCGACAATGAGGACGAAGATATGCCTGAGGCTACTGAAGGAGGTTCTGAAATACTCCCAGTTTCGTCAACATCAAAGTTATCTGCTGACGTTGGATTGTCAGAAATGCAGTTCATTGCTATGAAGGATTCTGATCCTGCTGCAGCACTTAAGATGCTCCTTTCAAGCAAAGGTAACAAAGAACAAAGCAAAGGCGCTTCCCATCATAGCAGTTCGACGGCTTCTGATACAGAGATCAGTTCGACGGTGAGACAGGATTCTTTGCTTCTCAAGCTGCGCACAGACTACATCAACCAAGATGTCCTTGCCCTAATTGAGGCGAATCCCAGTAGTGCGTTCTCTCACTTGGGCTTCTTGAAAAAGCTCCACAACCCTTTGACTGATGGTGCCACTCTTAGCAAGGTCATCCAACTCGAAAATCTCATTGATGGCTTTACTCAAGCCATTCAGAAGAGGAAGGTCAATGTTTTGAAGCTGGAGGCCCAAACTCATGCACATGCTGCGTTAGTCGAGAAGGCCAATACTGCTCAAGCTAATGTCGAACGCCTGGAAAAAGAGATAGAGTCGAATGCTGAGATCATTGAATGCAATGACAACATTACTGCTTGGGAGAATGAGATTGCAGAACTGACTTTGAAGATTCAAAGTCTCAATGTCAAAGTTGATGCAGAGAAGGTTAAGCGTGACGAAGCTAAAGCTAATCTTTCCAATGCCGTCAAAGCCAAAATTGACAAAGAGGCTAACGAAGGCATTAAATTCTTTAGCGCTTCTGCAGCTGTGGATGAGGAGATTCAGAATCTGGAGGAGTCGAACAAGGTTCTCGACAAAGAAATTTCCTCTTTCCAAAGCCTATATGAAGACCTGAAGAGACAATTTTAGTTTTGTAATAGTTTGCTCTTAGTCTTATTTCAACTTTTGAACAATTTGTCAAATCTTTTTGGTTTGTATTTTGACAATGCCCATTTTGTGGCGAACATCTTTATGACCACCATGATTTCACTATGTCTCAAGCTTTATTCTTTCGTTGATTTTATGTCTTGCAACGCTGGTTCATGCTTTTTCCAAGTATTTACCATTTATACTTAACGAACGTCATTCAATGGTTATTTTCTGAACCTTTGAATTCTTTTGGCACCCTTTCAACCACACAAAAAACTGAGCAGTCAAAGACAACATATCGAGACAGTCAAGTCAAAAAGGGGTGATAACAACGAAACTCAATAAATGAATCATATTAATGGCTATATTGACCCATAAGACCTGAAAGCACTATAAAGAGGGGTGCTCTTTCTCATTTCAACCACCCGGAGTCATTGAATAAACTCACCAAAATTAAGCAATGGAAAAAAACATTACTAAGGGTGCTTCGTGCTCCAAAGAGAAGAGCAAGAAAGGTACAGAACCTTGGCGTTGCGAAGAGAACAAGTCACACTATGAAAGAAACAAAGAAGAGCTCATTTTGACAGAATCAGAGGAAGAAGAATTGGGCTCCGACCTGGAAGAGTTTCTATGGACACATGAAGAAAGACTGGACGATTATCCACCTGAGGTCCAAAAACTTGCTGATATAGCGCTATCTCTTTACAAGGATAAAGTGAAGAAAATAGAATCAGAGGTTTCTGAACCTAAGCCTCAGCCTAAGTAGTGTTGTATTCCCATGATGTACTAAAGAACTTCTCTTATTGCAATAAAACAGTGTCATTCTTCTGCTTTTGAATTATGGCAAATTTTAATTATTGCCATCTTGTTCTTGTGTTTGATTGTTATTCTGCGCTTATTTTTACTTCAAGTAGGGCAGGCTTATATTTCTTCAAATACTTCCCATTTATACCCAAAGTACGTTTCTCAGGAGCTAACTCCTCAATTTCATATGCACCATTAGAATAAGCTTGAACGACTTTAAATGGTCCTTCCCAATGTGGTGACCACTTGCCTAAGACTCTGTCTTTTTTATCCATTGGCAGAATAACTTTCCAAACCAAATTTCCAACACTAAAGGTTTTAGATTTAACCTTTTTGTTATAAGCTCTGGCAACTCTTTCTTTCTGTCGAGTTAACATTTCTAAAGCTTTTATTCTCTCTTCATCTAAATCAACTAGTTCGTCTAACATCATATCCCAGTAATGATCTCTTGGGATTTCTTCCTGCCTTTGGATTCTAACTGATTGCAGGTGTATTTCGACTGGCAAGACTGCATCATGCCCATAGGTCAGTCGAAAAGGTGTAGTGTTAGTTGATTCCTTTGGAGAATTTCTACATGCCCATAAGACTTGATCTAAAGTCTTGTTCCAATTCCTAGGCTTTTGGGCAATGTGCTTTTTAATCAGACCAATAATGATCTTATTAGCAGCTTCCACTTGACCATTTGCCTGTGCATAATATGGTGTCGAAGTCAAAAGTTTAAAACCAGTTTGTTGAGCAAACTCAACCATCTTTCGTCCAGTAAAAACTGAACCCTGATCTGTAGTAATAGACTCAGGTATACCAAATCTATAAATAATGTGACTTTGTATAAAACTAATCACTGCTTCTTGGTCAACATTTGGTAATGGAATTGCTTCTATCCATTTAGTAAAATAATCTATACCAACCAAAATATAACGTTGGTTTCTAGACGAACTTGGTTTAATTTCACCAATTAAATCTAGAGCCCATCCTCTAAAAGGCCAAGGTTTCACTATTGAATGGAGTTGACTTGCAGGTACATGTTGTATGCCTGAATGCTTTTGGCACTCCTGACAACCTTTGGCGAACTCAATACAATCTTTCAAAATTGTTGGCCAATATACACCTTGTCGAAACAACAACCATTTCATTTTATGGCCTGCCTGATGGGATCCACATGCGCCACTATGCACATCAGATATAGCCAAGTAGGCTTCTGCTTCACTTAAACATTTTAACAAAACTCCCTCAGGTGTTTTCTTCATTAGTTCATTTCCAATGATGACATAACTCAAGGCTCTATACTTTATTTTTCTATTGGTCGTTCCATTTGGATCTCGCAAATATTCAACAAGTTGTTTTCTCCAATCATTACCAGATAAATTGTCAATGGCAAAAATTTCAAAAATTTCTGAATTTTCGTCAGAGTTATAGGTGGTATCTTGACCATTATCTTGTGGTACATCTGCCCCCACAAGTTTTGGCATTGACAATTCCATAGAAGGAGGTTGATCAACAATGAGTTTATCTTTAATCTCAATCAACTCTTCTAGTTTCTCACTAGAAATTTTATAACCAGAAGCTATTTGAGCCAAATCATTGGCTTCTTGATTTTCTATGCGAGGTACATGTTCAAAAATAACTTGGTCGAAACGTTTTAACAACGAAATTGCTATGACAAAATATTTCATCAAGTGCTCTTTTATGCACTTATATTCCTTTGTCAATTGTTTCAACACCAATTCTGAATCGCCTCTGATCAAAATATTTTTTGCCCCCAAGTCCAGTAAAATTTCTAAGCCTGTTATCAAAGCCTCATATTCTGCTTCGTTATTTGAGCAGAACCCATTAATTTTATATTTGAACTTGGTGGGAATTCTGGAGGGAGAAATAATTAAAATTCCAATTCCAACTCCATGTTTATGTTTAGAACCGTCAAAATATAATTTCCAAGGTTCTGAATCTACATAGTTCTGTGGAGTTTCTAATGCAGAATGATCTGCTATGAAATCAGCCACAATTTGGCCTTTAACTGCCTTTAAAGGTTTATAAGTTAATGAATATTCTGTTAAGGCTAAGGCCCATTTTCCAATTCGACTATGCAGAATGGGTTTGGATAACATATGTTTGATGATATCACAATGAGAATAAACAAAAACATCAACAGGCTTTATGTAATGCTTGAGTTTCATACAAGAAAAATACAAACATAAGCATAATTTTTCAATACTACTATATCTAGTTTCAGCATCATTTAAAACCCTACTTAAGTAATAAATGGCTCTTTCTTCACCATTTTCATCTTCTTGGGCAAGCATGCTACCCAACGTCGAATCTGATGCTGAAATATACAACTTCATGAATTTGTTCCTTATTGGAGGCATTAACATTGGTGGCTTTGACAAATAACTCTTGATTTCGTCAAAAGCTTGTTGTTGCTCTTGCCCCCAAGTGAAAACGCTTTCTTTCTTGAGTCGAAGCAGTGGTGAGAATGGTTGAGCTTTACCACTTAAGTTTGAAATAAATCTTCTCAAGAAATTGATTTTCCCAAGTAAGGACTGAAGTTGCTTTTTTGTAGTTGGAGATTTGGTCTCCATAATAGCCTTCGTTTTGTTTTGATTTATTTCAATGCCCTTTTTGTGCACAACAAACCCAAGGAAATCTCCTGCATTAACACAAAAAGCACATTTTAATGGATTCATTTTTAATCCATATTTCCTCATCTTTTCAAAAGATTTTCTCAAATGATCTAAATGATCTTCATTTGATGAGGATTTGACAACTATGTCGTCAATATACACTTGCATGAAAGCATCTATGTATTCATGAAAAATTAAATTCATTGCTCTTTGATAAGTAGCCCCAGCATTTTTTAGACCAAAGGGCATCACTACCCATTCATATGTGCCTAATGCCCCTGGGCATCTAAAGGCAGTTTTGGGTACATCATTTTCAGCAATGAAAATTTGGTTATATCCAGAATAACCATCCAACATACTTAAATATTCAAATCCGGCTGCAGAATCAATTAACATTTCTGCCACAGGCATAGGATATTCATCTTTTGGTGTAGCATTATTTAAGTCTCTAAAGTCTATGCATACTCTAAGAGAACCATTTTTCTTAATCACTGGCACTATATTTGCTAACCATTCGACATACCTTGCAGTTCTGATAAATTTGCTCCTCAGCAGCCTTTCAATTTCTTCTTTGATCTTTGACATTATTTCTGGTGCGAATCTTCTAGGTAACTGTTTCACCGGCTTTTTATCTGGTCGAACTGGTAGTTCATGTTCCACCAACTTTCTGCTCAAACCTGGCATTTCATTATAATCCCAAGCAAAACAATCTTTAAATTCCAACAGAAGTTGCACCACTTTTGCCTTCAGATCTGGAGGAATGTTTGCACTAATATATGTTGGTCTTTTTGTCAGACCATCTCCTAGGTCAATTTCCTGCAAAGGATCCTGTGCTTGCATCTTGTGGCTTTGACCGATTGGATCTTTCTCAAATCCTAAGGGTTCGTCATCATAGATGCAATCCAGCTTTTGCAGTTCTGGCTTGTGTTTGCCAAGTCTCATGTCATTGGCTGCAATAGCCATATTTTCTGACACTGCATTGGCTTCCAAAGCCATTTTAATTCTGTTTTCAGCCATGTAGGCCGTAATCTTTGCCCATGTTTGGGACTCAGACATAGTAATCCTCTTTGACATCCCACCCAGTTGGGCAGTTGTGGCCTTCATACTCGCCATCCTCACTGTTTCCATCTTCTCTCTCCCACAAGAAACCATGTGTGGGATCCAGTTTGATTGCATGGTGACTATTTCCTGCTAGGCGATATGCAAAGTCTTTCTCAGTGCATGGTGCAATTGTCGCCAATTTCTTGTCGAAGGAGTGCTTCGTCAGATGATGGACTTCAGTCTTGAAGTAGCTTTGATCTGCTTCAACATTTTCGACTACTCCATCTTCTCGCCATATAATGAGGCGCTGGTGCAGGGTAGATGGAACTGCCCCCACTCCATGAATCCACTCTCGACCTAGAAGTAGATTGTAATTTGCCTTAGAGGCCACAACCAAAAACAGGGTTGGCCTTATAGTGCTTCCGACAACCACATCCAACTGGATTGCTCCTAAAGAGAAACCAGTCTCGCCTTCATAGTTTGACAGAACTATGTTGTGAGGATGAAGATCCACCAAAGATTTGCCAATCTTTCTTAGCAGAAATTCTGGCATGAGGTTAACAGCGGCACCACCATCTATTAGTACTTTGTTGATTCCGACATTATTCACCTTCGCCTGAATGAAGAGAGGCTTCAAGTGACTTTTCATGCCTTCATCTGGCCTTTCAAATGTGGCCATTTGGTCCTCCAAAGCACCACTGCTTGTGACATAGTAACAGACTGGCCTATGAAGGGCCATTTGCATTCCAGATTCTTCTTCTTCATCTGTTATTTCAGAACAGACGTCGAACTCCCTTGGCAGAATGGACACAACATTTACTATTATGTCGAGATCGGGTTCAGAATCTAAAAAGTCATCTGCTTCCATGTGGTCGTCTTCGACGTTGTTAGTAGTTGAAGACTCAGCTTTTGGTTCTCCTAACCTTTCTTTCATTGGCATCTTAGCCAACTGCATAGGCTTTCCCTCATTACCATTAGTAGTAACTTGTGGTTTTTGAGCAGCCACTTTTTTCTGGCGTTGATATCTACGCCATTGGGATCTTGTCATGGGATTTTTCCCTTTGTAATTATTCTTGTAATCATACTTCCTTGATTCAGGATCTTTTTTGGGATTGTTGTTACTGGAGTTCCCTTTCTCCATATTCCTTTGACCATAGCCCATATTCTTTCCATGGACCCATTGGTTGACAGGTGACCTGTTTGAGGGGACAAATGATTTTTGTGGTCCCAACCTCTGATGTACAGGCGCCTGTTGGCTATTCAGAACATTAGAATAGGTTGTCCTTTGATTTGGCCAATTGTTTCTACCTTGACTATGAGGCAAAAACTTGTTGAGGCCTGCAGCAGCCTTCTTGTCGAACATGGCACTACAATGAGGACATAATGTAGCTTCGCCATCATTTTCCTTGCAGCGTTGAAGGAAATCTAGTAGAGTTTCTCCAGCTTGTGGATATACTTCCTCCACTTTGTTTTCATATTCCTCTTCAGGAATGGAAACTAATTGCCCCCCTTCAGTGAGGTTCAATGCTTCTATCATCAGGCACTCAAAAGGCTCTGTGTAAGCAGCATCAGCAATCTGCAATGGATTCTCGTCCACCTGCTGTTTGGATTTTGGCTTTTCGCCAAATTTGAGTCTCCCTTCCTGCAAGGCTTTCTGGACCAGATCCCTGAAAAGAACACATTGTGAGGTTTTATGACCCAAGAAATTATGGTATTTACAAAAACCTCTTTTATTACGTTGTTCCAAAGGTGGAATTTTCAAACCCTTTGGTACAATTATTTGGCCATCAGCAACCAATAAATCAAAAATTTCATCACACTTAGTAATGTCAAAAGTATATGTCTTAGAAACAAATCTATCATTTTTTGGTTCGACGGGATTTTTCCCATTTGATGGTCTTAACATTTTACAAGTATAGGGAGGTCCCGGTTTCAATTCAGCAATATTAACCTCATTGTTTTCCATGTATTCTTGATCATCGTCGAACTCATTTTCACTTTCATAAGTGTCTATGTATGCCACTTTTTCTTTTTTGTGGAACTTAGAATTTCTGACTTTTTCAGCCCTGAGGCGTTCGACCTGTCGAACACGATCTGCTAATTGGGCCATATCTCTTAAATGTTGAGTATCTAATTTTTTCCTAATGGAATAGTCGAGGCCACCAGCAGCCATCTCAACCAATTCATGTTCAGGCACTTGGGTAAAGCACCTTGCCTTAAGGAGGCGAAACCTGTTCAGATAGTCATCAATGGCTTCTGAGGTTTTGCGCTTCATACTGGCTAATTCTTTGAGACTAATCCTAGATTGTCCCATGTAAAATTGTTCATGAAATAGCCTTTCTAATTGAGTCCAGGTATGAATTGAATGAGGGGGAAGTGTGGTAAACCACGTAAAGGCATTTTTAGTGAGGGAATTGGGAAAAAACTTCATTTTTAAATCTTCATTATTTGCCAAATTCCCTGCCTCCGCCAAATATCTGGCAATGTGTTCGACAGTAGACTCATTAGTATCACCAGCGAATTTTGTGAATTTGGGAATTTTCCATCCCCTTGGCAATTCTGCCTGCAATACATATTCAGACAAGGCTGACACAAAATTTGGCCTATGCAATCCTATATTCAAACCATTCTGGGCCAAGATATTTTCCACCAAATTGGCCAAGTTATTTTGCCCTGCAACATTTTCTTGTCGAACATTCCTAAGAACATTATCAGCATCTTGGTTTCTATTAACCAGAATTACTTCTGGTTCTGGCTGTTCTCTCTCAATGCGCACGGGTTGGGCTTGGACTTCTGTTTGAGTCTCCGGGTTTGCACGAGGAACTCTTTGGTTATTTGGAGCATCAGGGGCACCAAAAAAGTCTGCCATCCTTCCCATTTGATTGGCTAACAACAAATAATTGTCATTGGCTGTTTGTAACACAGGATTGAAGATTGTGCCAATCTGTTGGGTCAACGCGTTCACCATGTCATGGTTACTTTCGTCCATTTGTTGCCTAAGTACATTCATAGAATTATTTGTCAAGTTCAGAGAATTTCCCCTATTTCCCATCGCAGAAGATGAGGGAGAACTTTCTATCGAAGGCCAATTATACAGGCTTGCCATCGTCGTTGTTGGCATTCCAAATTGTGGGTTTCTGGGCAACCATGGGGGTCTTGACGGTGTTCCACCAACTTGACTACCGTCTGTGTACCCATACATGTGTGATACATTCGTTGGCATGGATGATACATTCATTTGTGTCATCATTGCACCATTCGTGTTTGGAGGAACAAACCCTACTGCCATACTTGAAGTAGTGGCAGACATTGTTGATCCACTGGCGCTTGCACCAACGGTTCCAGAATTTATCATAGGGTTTGTACCCCCACCATTAGGATTATTGCTTGGGATACTTTCAGAAGTTGTAAAATTCAGGGCAGGATTTGTTGACCCACCAGTAGGATTGGCGCCAGGATTGCCAGATACTGGTTGATTTGGTTGCCCTGTCGAATTTGGAACAGGATTGGTTTCTGTCCCATTATTGTTATTATTATTATTATTGTTGGGGTTAGGATTGTTTGGTGGTCTCACCATTCTGGAACGAGGACGCTTTGGTATATTTGAAAAAACTGGAAGGGACTTACCACTCCTCAAATGCATATACAAATATACACACAATCAAAGTACAAACACCAAACAACAAATTTTGTAATAAAAATTTTCAAAAACCACTAAATAAAAATACACAATCCAGATGTCCCACTGGGCGTGCCAATTTGTTTACCCCGATTTTTAGTAAACAACCGCTAGTCTAATTATTACAAGAAGGATCAACTAGTGAATCCTGGGACATATGGATTGTGCGGAAGATGATGAAAACATATTCATATCTTTGGGTTAAATCGGATAAGTTGATAAAAAGTAAACAGCATTTGACGAAGTCAAATGATTCGGTTTAAAGTAAAATGCTTCAAAGTTTAAATTTGCAGAAAACTTGTAGATGAATTGCAAATAAAGTTTAAAGAAAAGACTTTGAAAAAGTAAAGCATGCAATGAAATAAATTGCAGAATGTTTAAAGTTGCAGAAAAGCTTTAAATTTGCAGAAAGCTTAAATGACAAATTTTAAAGGAAAGCAAGTAATCAATACTTGAAAAGTAAATTGCATTTGACAATGTAAAAATGTTTACAAAGATTGGTACACAGATTCGTACATGTTCCTTTCGGCATTCATTTCGCTCGTTGACATGGGTACTCTGAATATTCTAGGAATTTGCATGTATTGCGAATTGTGAACCCGTTTCTCATATGAGAAACTAATATTTATAGACAAACTAACATAACTGCTATAAAACTACAATTTGCCTAACTATGCTCCACGTGTCTTGACAATTTGAATTCCTTGGACACCTGGCGAACCCTTCAAACGTTACTCACTTTTGAATATTTTGCTAAGTCCAGAGTACGCTTCTTTCGTTCTGCACAGTACGTTAGACAAACAAACACACATATATACATATATATATAATGTTCTCGACAAACATTGCTGTTGTCGAACACACATGCTCACTTGGGTAAACAAGCTTCTGTCGAATTCGACAGGTTCTTAGAACTTGACATGTCAAAAATATTTAATGTCAAAATGCTTTGATTCTCTCTTGATTTATTGCCAGAATCAGTTCCCAAGAAAACATTAAAAATGCAATCATGCATATTAAATGAAATTTCATCATCTCTCTCCAATTCATTAATGCCTGTCGAAAATACAGGCTAACACCAATATAAAGTTATAAAGGTGTAAATATAGTTTTTAAATAATTCTCAAATAGTTAGAGCCATTATTGGAACAACGGAAACTTCGTCCAAACTACTTTGACCAAAACTGCCCAACTTTGAATAGCTTCGTACGAAGTGAATATTGGCCTTTTTTGGGACCAATATGAAGTGATAAGGATATAAATATAGTAATAAACCTAATAGAAGAACGTTAGACCCATTTTTTATCCAACGGAAAACTTGTGCAAACTTCTACGACAAAGATCGTCCAAATTTTCAATAGATTCGTATGAAGGTTTAAATTGAGATTTAAAACTTTTAGAATGAATATATCGGCCTTTTTTTGGACCAATATAAAGTTATAAAGGTGTAAATTTAGTTTTTAAATAATTCTCAAATAGTTAGACCCATTATTGGAGCAAAGGAAACTTGGTCCAAACTACTTTGACCAAAACTGCCCAACTTTGAATGGCTTCGTCCAAACTACTTTGACCAAAACTGCCCAACTTTGAATAGCTTCGTACGAAGTGAATATTGGCCTTTTTTGGGACCAATATGAAGTGATAAGGATATAAATATAGTAATAAACCTAATAGAAGAACGTTAGACCCATTTTTTATCCAACGGAAAACTTGTGCAAACTTCTACGACAAAGATCGTCCAAACTTTCAATAGATTCGTATGAAGGTTTAAATTGAGATTTAAAACTTTTAGAATGAATACCGGCCTTTTTTTGGACCAATATAAAGTTATAAAGGTGTAAATATAGTTTTTAAATAATTCTCAAATAGTTAGATCCATTATTGAAGCAACGGAAACTTCGTCCAAACTACTTTGACCAAAACTGCCCAACTTTGAATAGCTTCGTACGAAGTGAATATTGGCCTTTTTTGGGACCAATATGAAGTGATAAGGATATAAATATAGTAATAAACCTAATAGAAGAACGTTAGACCCATTTTTTATCCAACGGAAAACTTGTGCAAACATCTACGACAAAGATCGTCCAAACTTTCAATAGATTCGTATGATGGTTTAAATTGAGTTTTAAAGCTTTTAGAATGAATACCGCCCTTTTTTTTGGACCAATATAAAGTTATAAAGGTGTAAATATAGTTTTTAAATAATTCTCAAATAGTTAGAGCCATTATTGGAACAACGGAAACTTCGTCCAAACTACTTTGACCAAAACTGCCCAACTTTGAATAGCTTCGTACGAAGTGAATATTGGCCTTTTTTGGGACCAATATGAAGTGATAAGGATATAAATATAGTAATAAACCTAATAGAAGAACGTTAGACCCATTTTTTATCCAACGGAAAACTTGTGCAAACTTCTACGACAAAGATCGTCCAAATTTTCAATAGATTCGTATGAAGGTTTAAATTGAGATTTAAAACTTTTAGAATGAATATATCGGCCTTTTTTTGGACCAATATAAAGTTATAAAGGTGTAAATTTAGTTTTTAAATAATTCTCAAATAGTTAGACCCATTATTGGAGCAAAGGAAACTTGGTCCAAACTACTTTGACCAAAACTGCCCAACTTTGAATGGCTTCGTCCAAACTACTTTGACCAAAACTGCCCAACTTTGAATAGCTTCGTACGAAGTGAATATTGGCCTTTTTTGGGACCAATATGAAGTGATAAGGATATAAATATAGTAATAAACCTAATAGAAGAACGTTAGACCCATTTTTTATCCAACGGAAAACTTGTGCAAACTTCTACGACAAAGATCGTCCAAACTTTCAATAGATTCGTATGAAGGTTTAAATTGAGATTTAAAACTTTTAGAATGAATACCGGCCTTTTTTTGGACCAATATAAAGTTATAAAGGTGTAAATATAGTTTTTAAATAATTCTCAAATAGTTAGATCCATTATTGAAGCAACGGAAACTTCGTCCAAACTACTTTGACCAAAACTGCCCAACTTTGAATAGCTTCGTACGAAGTGAATATTGGCCTTTTTTGGGACCAATATGAAGTGATAAGGATATAAATATAGTAATAAACCTAATAGAAGAACGTTAGACCCATTTTTTATCCAACGGAAAACTTGTGCAAACATCTACGACAAAGATCGTCCAAACTTTCAATAGATTCGTATGATGGTTTAAATTGAGTTTTAAAGCTTTTAGAATGAATACCGCCCTTTTTTTTGGACCAATATAAAGTTATAAAGGTGTAAATATAGTTTTTAAATAATTCTCAAATAGTTAGAGCCATTATTGGAACAACGGAAACTTCGTCCAAACTACTTTGACCAAAACTGCCCAACTTTGAATAGCTTCGTACGAAGTGAATATTGGCCTTTTTTGGGACCAATATGAAGTGATAAGGATATAAATATAGTAATAAACCTAATAGAAGAACGTTAGACCCATTTTTTATCCAACGGAAACCTTGTGCAAACTTCTACGACAAAGATCGTCCAAATTTTCAATAGATTCGTATGAAGGTTTAAATTGAGATTTAAAACTTTTAGAATGAATATATCGGCCTTTTTTTGGACCAATATAAAGTTATAAAGGTGTAAATTTAGTTTTTAAATAATTCTCAAATAGTTAGACCCATTATTGGAGCAAAGGAAACTTGGTCCAAACTACTTTGACCAAAACTGCCCAACTTTGAATGGCTTCGTCCAAACTACTTTGACCAAAACTGCCCAACTTTGAATAGCTTCGTACGAAGTGAATATTGGCCTTTTTTGGGACCAATATGAAGTGATAAGGATATAAATATAGTAATAAACCTAATAGAAGAACGTTAGACCCATTTTTTATCCAACGGAAAACTTGTGCAAACTTCTACGACAAAGATCGTCCAAACTTTCAATAGATTCGTATGAAGGTTTAAATTGAGATTTAAAGCTTTTAGAATGAATACCGGCCTTTTTTTGGACCAATATAAAGTTATAAAGGTGTAAATATAGTTTTTAAATAATTCTCAAATAGTTAGACCCATTATTAGAGCAACGGAAACTTCGTCCAAACTACTTTGACGAAAACTGCCCAACTTTGAATAGCTTCGTACGAAGTGAATATTGGCCTTTTTTGGGACCAATATGAAGTGATAAGGATATAAATATAGTAATAAACCTAATAGAAGAACGTTAGACCCATTTTTTATCCAATGGAAAACTTGTGCAAACTTCTACGACAAAGATCGTCCAAATTTTCAATAGAATCGTATGAAGGTTTAAATTGAGATTTAAAACTTTTAGAATGAATATATCGGCCTTTTTTTGGACCAATATAAAGTTATAAAGGTGTAAATTTAGTTTTTAAATAATTCTCAAATAGTTAGACCCATTATTGGAGCAAAGAAAACTTGGTCCAAACTACTTTGACCAAAACTGCCCAACTTTGAATGGCTTCGTCCAAACTACTTTGACCAAAACTGCCCAACTTTGAATAGCTTAGTACGAAGTGAATATTGGCCTTTTTTGGGACCAATATGAAGTGATAAGGATATAAATATAGTAATAAACCTAATAGAAGAACGTTAGACCCATTTTTTATCCAACGGAAAACTTGTGCAAACTTCTACGACAAAGATCGTCCAAACTTTCAATAGATTCGTATGAAGGTTTAAATTGAGATTTAAAGCTTTTAGAATGAATACCGGCCTTTTTTTGGACCAATATAAAGTTATAAAGGTGTAAATATAGTTTTTAAATAATTCTCAAATAGTTAGATCCATTATTGAAGCAACGGAAACTTCGTCCAAACTACTTTGACCAAAACTGCCCAACTTTGAATAGCTTCGTACGAAGTGAATATTGGCCTTTTTTGGGACCAATATGAAGTGATAAGGATATAAATATAGTAATAAACCTAATAGAAGAACGTTAGACCCATTTTTTATCCAACGGAAAACTTGTGCAAACTTCTACGACAAAGATCGTCCAAACTTTCAATAGATTCGTATGAAGGTTTAAATTGAGATTTAAAGCTTTTAGAATGAATACCGGCCTTTTTTTGGACCAATATAAAGTTATAAAGGTGTAAATATAGTTTTTAAATAATTCTCAAATAGTTAGACCCATTATTAGAGCAACGGAAACTTCGTCCAAACTACTTTGACGAAAACTGCCCAACTTTGAATAGCTTCGTACGAAGTGAATATTGGCCTTTTTTGGGACCAATATGAAGTGATAAGGATATAAATATAGTAATAAACCTAATAGAAGAACGTTAGACCCATTTTTTATCCAACGGAAAACTTGTGCAAACTTCTACGACAAAGATCGTCCAAATTTTCAATAGATTCGTATGAAGGTTTAAATTGAGATTTAAAACTTTTAGAATGAATATATCGGCCTTTTTTTGGACCAATATAAAGTTATAAAGGTGTAAATTTAGTTTTTAAATAATTCTCAAATAGTTAGACCCATTATTGGAGCAAAGGAAACTTGGTCCAAACTACTTTGACCAAAACTGCCCAACTTTGAATGGCTTCGTCCAAACTACTTTGACCAAAACTGCCTAACTTTGAATAGCTTCGTACGAAGTGAATATTGGCCTTTTTTGGGACCAATATGAAGTGATAAGGATATAAATATAGTAATAAACCTAATAGAAGAACGTTAGACCCATTTTTTATCCAACGGAAAACTTGTGCAAACTTCTACGACAAAGATCGTCCAAACTTTCAATAGATTCGTATGAAGGTTTAAATTGAGATTTAAAACTTTTAGAATGAATACCGGCCTTTTTTTGGACCAATATAAAGTTATAAAGGTGTAAATATAGTTTTTAAATAATTCTCAAATAGTTAGATCCATTATTGAAGCAACGGAAACTTCGTCCAAACTACTTTGACCAAAACTTCCCAACTTTGAATAGCTTCGTACGAAGTGAATATTGGCCTTTTTTGGGACCAATATGAAGTGATAAGGATATAAATATAGTAATAAACCTAATAGAAGAACGTTAGACCCATTTTTTATCCAACGGAAAACTTGTGCAAACATCTACGACAAAGATCGTCCAAACTTTCAATAGATTCGTATGATGGTTTAAATTGAGATTTAAAGCTTTTAGAATGAATACCGCCCTTTTTTTTGGACCAATATAAAGTTATAAAGGTGTAAATATAGTTTTTAAATAATTCTCAAATAGTTAGAGCCATTATTGGAACAACGGAAACTTCGTCCAAACTACTTTGACCAAAACTGCCCAACTTTGAATAGCTTCGTACGAAGTGAATATTGGCCTTTTTTGGGACCAATATGAAGTGATAAGGATATAAATATAGTAATAAACCTAATAGAAGAACGTTAGACCCATTTTTTATCCAACGGAAAACTTGTGCAAACTTCTACGACAAAGATGGTCCAAATTTTCAATAGATTCGTATGAAGGTTTAAATTGAGATTTAAAACTTTTAGAATGAATATATCGGCCTTTTTTTGGACCAATATAAAGTTATAAAGGTGTAAATTTAGTTTTTAAATAATTCTCAAATAGTTAGACCCATTATTGGAGCAAAGGAAACTTGGTCCAAACTACTTTGACCAAAACTGCCCAACTTTGAATGGCTTCGTCCAAACTACTTTGACCAAAACTGCCCAACTTTGAATAGCTTCGTACGAAGTGAATATTGGCCTTTTTTGGGACCAATATGAAGTGATAAGGATATAAATATAGTAATAAACCTAATAGAAGAACGTTAGACCCATTTTTTATCCAACGGAAAACTTGTGCAAACTTCTACGACAAAGATCGTCCAAACTTTCAATAGATTCGTATGAAGGTTTAAATTGAGATTTAAAGCTTTTAGAATGAATACCGGCCTTTTTTTGGACCAATATAAAGTTATAAAGGTGTAAATATAGTTTTTAAATAATTCTCAAATAGTTAGATCCATTATTGAAGCAACGGAAACTTCGTCCAAACTACTTTGACCAAAACTGCCCAACTTTGAATAGCTTCGTACGAAGTGAATATTGGCCTTTTTTGGGACCAATATGAAGTGATAAGGATATAAATATAGTAATAAACCTAATAGAAGAACGTTAGACCCATTTTTTATCCAACGGAAAACTTGTGCAAACATCTACGACAAAGATCGTCCAAACTTTCAATAGATTCGTATGATGGTTTAAATTGAGATTTAAAGCTTTTAGAATGAATACCGCCCTTTTTTTTGGACCAATATAAAGTTATAAAGGGGTAAATATAGTTTTTAAATAATTCTCAAATAGTTAGAGCCATTATTGGAACAACGGAAACTTCGTCCAAACTACTTTGACCAAAACTGCCCAACTTTGAATAGCTTCGTACGAAGTGAATATTGGCCTTTTTTGGGACCAATATGAAGTGATAAGGATATAAATATAGTAATAAACCTAATAGAAGAACGTTAGACCCATTTTTTATCCAATGGAAAACTTGTGCAAACTTCTACGACAAAGATCGTCCAAATTTTCAATAGAATCGTATGAAGGTTTAAATTGAGATTTAAAACTTTTAGAATGAATATATCGGCCTTTTTTTGGACCAATATAAAGTTATAAAGGTGTAAATTTAGTTTTTAAATAATTCTCAAATAGTTAGACCCATTATTGGAGCAAAGAAAACTTGGTCCAAACTACTTTGACCAAAACTGCCCAACTTTGAATGGCTTCGTCCAAACTACTTTGACCAAAACTGCCCAACTTTGAATAGCTTCGTACGAAGTGAATATTGGCCTTTTTTGGGACCAATATGAAGTGATAAGGATATAAATATAGTAATAAACCTAATAGAAGAACGTTAGACCCATTTTTTATCCAACGGAAAACTTGTGCAAACTTCTACGACAAAGATCGTCCAAACTTTCAATAGATTCGTATGAAGGTTTAAATTGAGATTTAAAGCTTTTAGAATGAATACCGGCCTTTTTTTGGACCAATATAAAGTTATAAAGGTGTAAATATAGTTTTTAAATAATTCTCAAATAGTTAGATCCATTATTGAAGCAACGGAAACTTCGTCCAAACTACTTTGACCAAAACTGCCCAATTTGAATAGCTTCGTACGAAGTGAATATTGGCCTTTTTTGGGACCAATATGAAGTGATAAGGATATAAATATAGTAATAAACCTAATAGAAGAACGTTAGACCCATTTTTTATCCAACGGAAAACTTGTGCAAACTTCTACGACAAAGATCGTCCAAACTTTCAATAGATTCGTATGAAGGTTTAAATTGAGATTTAAAGCTTTTAGAATGAATACCGGCCTTTTTTTGGACCAATATAAAGTTATAAAGGTGTAAATATAGTTTTTAAATAATTCTCAAATAGTTAGACCCATTATTAGAGCAACGGAAACTTCGTCCAAACTACTTTGACGAAAACTGCCCAACTTTGAATAGCTTCGTACGAAGTGAATATTGGCCTTTTTTGGGACCAATATGAAGTGATAAGGATATAAATATAGTAATAAACCTAATAGAAGAACGTTAGACCCATTTTTGATTCAACGGAAAACTTGTGCAAACTTCTACGACAATGATCGTCCAAACTTTTAATAGATTCGTATGATGGTTTAAATTGAGATTTAAAGCTTTTAGAATGAATACCACCCTTTTTTTGGACCAATATAAAGGTGTAAATATAGTTTTTAAATAATTCTCAAATAGTTAGAGCCATTATTGGAGCAACGGAAACTTCGTCCAAACTACTTTGACCAAAACTGCCCAACTTTGAATAGCTTCGTACGAAGTGAATGTTGGCCTTTTTTGGGACCAATATGAAGTGATAAGGATATAAATATAGTAATAAACCTAATAGAAGAACGTTAGACCCATTTTTTATCCAACGGAAAACTTGTGCAAACATCTACGACAAAGATCGTCCAAACTTTCAATAGATTCGTATGATGGTTTAAATTGAGATTTAAAGCTTTTAGAATGAATACCGCCCTTTTTTTTTGACCAATATAAAGTTATAAAGGTGTAAATATAGTTTTTAAATAATTCTCAAATAGTTAGAGCCATTATTGGAACAACGGAAACTTCGTCCAAACTACTTTGACCAAAACTGCCCAACTTTGAATAGCTTCGTACGAAGTGAATATTGGCCTTTTTTGGGACCAATATGAAGTGATAAGGATATAAATATAGTAATAAACCTAATAGAAGAACGTTAGACCCATTTTTTATCCAACGGAAAACTTGTGCAAACTTCTACGACAAAGATCGTCCAAATTTTCAATAGATTCGTATGAAGGTTTAAATTGAGATTTAAAACTTTTAGAATGAATATATCGGCCTTTTTTTGGACCAATATAAAGTTATAAAGGTGTAAATTTAGTTTTTAAATAATTCTCAAATAGTTAGACCCATTATTGGAGCAAAGGAAACTTGGTCCAAACTACTTTGACCAAAACTGCCCAACTTTGAATGGCTTCGTCCAAACTACTTTGACCAAAACTGCCCAACTTTGAATAGCTTCGTACGAAGTGAATATTGGCCTTTTTTGGGACCAATATGAAGTGATAAGGATATAAATATAGTAATAAACCTAATAGAAGAACGTTAGACCCATTTTTTATCCAACGGAAAACTTGTGCAAACTTCTACGACAAAGATCGTCCAAACTTTCAATAGATTCGTATGAAGGTTTAAATTGAGATTTAAAACTTTTAGAATGAATACCGGCCTTTTTTTGGACCAATATAAAGTTATAAAGGTGTAAATATAGTTTTTAAATAATTCTCAAATAGTTAGATCCATTATTGAAGCAACGGAAACTTCGTCCAAACTACTTTGACCAAAACTGCCCAACTTTGAATAGCTTCGTACGAAGTGAATATTGGCCTTTTTTGGGACCAATATGAAGTGATAAGGATATAAATATAGTAATAAACCTAATAGAAGAACGTTAGACCCATTTTTTATCCAACGGAAAACTTGTGCAAACATCTACGACAAAGATCGTCCAAACTTTCAATAGATTCGTATGATGGTTTAAATTGAGATTTAAAGCTTTTAGAATGAATACCGCCCTTTTTTTTGGACCAATATAAAGTTATAAAGGTGTAAATATAGTTTTTAAATAATTCTCAAATAGTTAGAGCCATTATTGGAACAACGGAAACTTCGTCCAAACTACTTTGACCAAAACTGCCCAACTTTGAATAGCTTCGTACGAAGTGAATATTGGCCTTTTTTGGGACCAATATGAAGTGATAAGGATATAAATATAGTAATAAACCTAATAGAAGAACGTTAGACCCATTTTTTATCCAACGGAAAACTTGTGCAAACTTCTACGACAAAGATCGTCCAAATTTTCAATAGATTCGTATGAAGGTTTAAATTGAGATTTAAAACTTTTAGAATGAATATATCGGCCTTTTTTTGGACCAATATAAAGTTATAAAGGTGTAAATTTAGTTTTTAAATAATTCTCAAATAGTTAGACCCATTATTGGAGCAAAGGAAACTTGGTCCAAACTACTTTGACCAAAACTGCCCAACTTTGAATAGCTTCGTACGAAGTGAATATTGGCCTTTTTTGGGACCAATATGAAGTGATAAGGATATAAATATAGTAATAAACCTAATAGAAGAACGTTAGACCCATTTTTGATTCAACGGAAAACTTGTGCAAACTTCTACGACAATGATCGTCCAAACTTTTAATAGATTCGTATGATGGTTTAAATTGAGATTTAAAGCTTTTAGAATGAATACCACCCTTTTTTTGGACCAATATAAAGTTATAAAGGTGTAAATATAGTTTTTAAATAATTCTCAAATAGTTAGAGCCATTATTGGAGCAACGGAAACTTCGTCCAAACTACTTTGACCAAAACTGCCCAACTTTGAATAGCTTCGTACGAAGTGAATGTTGGCCTTTTTTGGGACCAATATGAAGTGATAAGGATATAAATATAGTAATAAACCTAATAGAAGAACGTTAGACCCATTTTTTATCCAACGGAAAACTTGTGCAAACATCTACGACAAAGATCGTCCAAACTTTCAATAGATTCGTATGATGGTTTAAATTGAGATTTAAAGCTTTTAGAATGAATACCGCCCTTTTTTTTTGACCAATATAAAGTTATAAAGGTGTAAATATAGTTTTTAAATAATTCTCAAATAGTTAGAGCCATTATTGGAACAACGGAAACTTCGTCCAAACTACTTTGACCAAAACTGCCCAACTTTGAATAGCTTCGTACGAAGTGAATATTGGCCTTTTTTGGGACCAATATGAAGTGATAAGGATATAAATATAGTAATAAACCTAATAGAAGAACGTTAGACCCATTTTTTATCCAACGGAAAACTTGTGCAAACTTCTACGACAAAGATCGTCCAAATTTTCAATAGATTCGTATGAAGGTTTAAATTGAGATTTAAAACTTTTAGAATGAATATATCGGCCTTTTTTTGGACCAATATAAAGTTATAAAGGTGTAAATTTAGTTTTTAAATAATTCTCAAATAGTTAGACCCATTATTGGAGCAAAGGAAACTTGGTCCAAACTACTTTGACCAAAACTGCCCAACTTTGAATGGCTTCGTCCAAACTACTTTGACCAAAACTGCCCAACTTTGAATAGCTTCGTACGAAGTGAATATTGGCCTTTTTTGGGACCAATATGAAGTGATAAGGATATAAATATAGTAATAAACCTAATAGAAGAACGTTAGACCCATTTTTTATCCAACGGAAAACTTGTGCAAACTTCTACGACAAAGATCGTCCAAACTTTCAATAGATTCGTATGAAGGTTTAAATTGAGATTTAAAACTTTTAGAATGAATACCGGCCTTTTTTTGGACCAATATAAAGTTATAAAGGTGTAAATATAGTTTTTAAATAATTCTCAAATAGTTAGATCCATTATTGAAGCAACGGAAACTTCGTCCAAACTACTTTGACCAAAACTGCCCAACTTTGAATAGCTTCGTACGAAGTGAATATTGGCCTTTTTTGGGACCAATATGAAGTGATAAGGATATAAATATAGTAATAAACCTAATAGAAGAACGTTAGACCCATTTTTTATCCAACGGAAAACTTGTGCAAACATCTACGACAAAGATCGTCCAAACTTTCAATAGATTCGTATGATGGTTTAAATTGAGATTTAAAGCTTTTAGAATGAATACCGCCCTTTTTTTTGGACCAATATAAAGTTATAAAGGTGTAAATATAGTTTTTAAATAATTCTCAAATAGTTAGAGCCATTATTGGAACAACGGAAACTTCGTCCAAACTACTTTGACCAAAACTGCCCAACTTTGAATAGCTTCGTACGAAGTGAATATTGGCCTTTTTTGGGACCAATATGAAGTGATAAGGATATAAATATAGTAATAAACCTAATAGAAGAACGTTAGACCCATTTTTTATCCAACGGAAAACTTGTGCAAACTTCTACGACAAAGATCGTCCAAATTTTCAATAGATTCGTATGAAGGTTTAAATTGAGATTTAAAACTTTTAGAATGAATATATCGGCCTTTTTTTGGACCAATATAAAGTTATAAAGGTGTAAATTTAGTTTTTAAATAATTCTCAAATAGTTAGACCCATTATTGGAGCAAAGGAAACTTGGTCCAAACTACTTTGACCAAAACTGCCCAACTTTGAATAGCTTCGTACGAAGTGAATATTGGCCTTTTTTGGGACCAATATGAAGTGATAAGGATATAAATATAGTAATAAACCTAATAGAAGAACGTTAGACCCATTTTTGATTCAACGGAAAACTTGTGCAAACTTCTACGACAATGATCGTCCAAACTTTTAATAGATTCGTATGATGGTTTAAATTGAGATTTAAAGCTTTTAGAATGAATACCACCCTTTTTTTGGACCAATATAAAGTTATAAAGGTGTAAATATAGTTTTTAAATAATTCTCAAATAGTTAGAGCCATTATTGGAGCAACGGAAACTTCGTCCAAACTACTTTGACCAAAACTGCCCAACTTTGAATAGCTTCGTACGAAGTGAATGTTGGCCTTTTTTGGGACCAATATGAAGTGATAAGGATATAAATATAGTAATAAACCTAATAGAAGAACGTTAGACCCATTTTTTATCCAACGGAAAACTTGTGCAAACATCTACGACAAAGATCGTCCAAACTTTCAATAGATTTGTATGATGGTTTAAATTGAGATTTAAAGCTTTTAGAATGAATACCGCCCTTTTTTTTGGACCAATATAAAGTTATAAAGGTGTAAATATAGTTTTTAAATAATTCTCAAATAGTTAGAGCCATTATTGGAACAACGGAAACTTCGTCCAAACTACTTTGACCAAAACTGCCCAACTTTGAATAGCTTCGTACGAAGTGAATATTGGCCTTTTTTGGGACCAATATGAAGTGATAAGGATATAAATATAGTAATAAACCTAATAGAAGAACGTTAGACCCATTTTTGATTCAACGGAAAACTTGTGCAAACTTCTACGACAATGATCGTCCAAACTTTTAATAGATTCGTATGATGGTTTAAATTGAGATTTAAAGCTTTTAGAATGAATACCACCCTTTTTTTGGACCAATATAAAGTTATAAAGGTGTAAATATAGTTTTTAAATAATTCTCAAATAGTTAGAGCCATTATTGGAGCAACGGAAACTTCGTCCAAACTACTTTGACCAAAACTGCCCAACTTTGAATAGCTTCGTACGAAGTGAATGTTGGCCTTTTTTGGGACCAATATGAAGTGATAAGGATATAAATATAGTAATAAACCTAATAGAAGAACGTTAGACCCATTTTTTATCCAACGGAAAACTTGTGCAAACATCTACGACAAAGATCGTCCAAACTTTCAATAGATTTGTATGATGGTTTAAATTGAGATTTAAAGCTTTTAGAATGAATACCGCCCTTTTTTTTGGACCAATATAAAGTTATAAAGGTGTAAATATAGTTTTTAAATAATTCTCAAATAGTTAGAGCCATTATTGGAACAACGGAAACTTCGTCCAAACTACTTTGACCAAAACTGCCCAACTTTGAATAGCTTCGTACGAAGTGAATATTGGCCTTTTTTGGGACCAATATGAAGTGATAAGGATATAAATATAGTAATAAACCTAATAGAAGAACGTTAGACCCATTTTTGATTCAACGGAAAACTTGTGCAAACTTCTACGACAATGATCGTCCAAACTTTTAATAGATTCGTATGATGGTTTAAATTGAGATTTAAAGCTTTTAGAATGAATACCACCCTTTTTTTGGACCAATATAAAGTTATAAAGGTGTAAATATAGTTTTTAAATAATTCTCAAATAGTTAGAGCCATTATTGGAGCAACGGAAACTTCGTCCAAACTACTTTGACCAAAACTGCCCAACTTTGAATAGCTTCGTACGAAGTGAATATTGGCCTTTTTTGGGACCAATATGAAGTGATAAGGATATAAATATAGTAATAAACCTAATAGAAGAACGTTAGACCCATTTTTTATCCAACGGAAAACTTGTGCAAACTTCTACGACAAAGATCGTCCAAATTTTCAATAGATTCGTATGAAGGTTTAAATTGAGATTTAAAACTTTTAGAATGAATATATCGGCCTTTTTTTGGACCAATATAAAGTTATAAAGGTGTAAATTTAGTTTTTAAATAATTCTCAATTAGTTAGACCCATTATTGGAGCAAAGGAAACTTGGTCCAAACTACTTTGACCAAAACTGCCCAACTTTGAATGGCTTCGTCCAAACTACTTTGACCAAAACTGCCCAACTTTGAATAGCTTCGTACGAAGTGAATATTGGCCTTTTTTGGGACCAATATGAAGTGATAAGGATATAAATATAGTAATAAACCTAATAGAAGAACGTTAGACCCATTTTTTATCCAACGGAAAACTTGTGCAAACTTCTACGACAAAGATCGTCCAAACTTTCAATAGATTCGTATGAAGGTTTAAATTGAGATTTAAAGCTTTTAGAATGAATACCGGCCTTTTTTTGGACCAATATAAAGTTATAAAGGTGTAAATATAGTTTTTAAATAATTCTCAAATAGTTAGATCCATTATTGAAGCAACGGAAACTTCGTCCAAACTACTTTGACCAAAACTGCCCAACTTTGAATAGCTTCGTACGAAGTGAATATTGGCCTTTTTTGGGACCAATATGAAGTGATAAGGATATAAATATAGTAATAAACCTAATAGAAGAACGTTAGACCCATTTTTTATCCAACGGAAAACTTGTGCAAACATCTATGACAAAGATCGTCCAAACTTTCAATAGATTCGTATGATGGTTTAAATTGAGATTTAAAGCTTTTAGAATGAATACCGCCCTTTTTTTTGGACCAATATAAAGTTATAAAGGTGTAAATATAGTTTTTAAATAATTCTCAAATAGTTAGAGCCATTATTGGAACAACGGAAACTTCGTCCAAACTACTTTGACCAAAACTGCCCAACTTTGAATAGCTTCGTACGAAGTGAATATTGGCCTTTTTTGGGACCAATATGAAGTGATAAGGATATAAATATAGTAATAAACCTAATAGAAGAACGTTAGACCCATTTTTTATCCAACGGAAAACTTGTGCAAACTTCTACGACAAAGATCGTCCAAATTTTCAATAGATTCGTATGAAGGTTTAAATTGAGATTTAAAACTTTTAGAATGAATATATCGGCCTTTTTTTGGACCAATATAAAGTTATAAAGGTGTAAATTTAGTTTTTAAATAATTCTCAAATAGTTAGACCCATTATTGGAGCAAAGGAAACTTGGTCCAAACTACTTTGACCAAAACTGCCCAACTTTGAATGGCTTCGTCCAAACTACTTTGACCAAAACTGCCCAACTTTGAATAGCTTCGTACGAAGTGAATATTGGCCTTTTTTGGGACCAATATGAAGTGATAAGGATATAAATATAGTAATAAACCTAATAGAAGAACGTTAGACCCATTTTTTATCCAACGGAAAACTTGTGCAAACTTCTACGACAAAGATCGTCCAAACTTTCAATAGATTCGTATGAAGGTTTAAATTGAGATTTAAAGCTTTTAGAATGAATACCGGCCTTTTTTTGGACCAATATAAAGTTATAAAGGTGTAAATATAGTTTTTAAATAATTCTCAAATAGTTAGATCCATTATTGAAGCAACGGAAACTTCGTCCAAACTACTTTGACCAAAACTGCCCAACTTTGAATAGCTTCGTACGAAGTGAATATTGGCCTTTTTTGGGACCAATATGAAGTGATAAGGATATAAATATAGTAATAAACCTAATAGAAGAACGTTAGACCCATTTTTTATCCAACGGAAAACTTGTGCAAACATCTACGACAAAGATCGTCCAAACTTTCAATAGATTCGTATGATGGTTTAAATTGAGATTTAAAGCTTTTAGAATGAATACCGCCCTTTTTTTTGGACCAATATAAAGTTATAAAGGTGTAAATATAGTTTTTAAATAATTCTCAAATAGTTAGAGCCATTATTGGAACAACGGAAACTTCGTCCAAACTACTTTGACCAAAACTGCCCAACTTTGAATGGCTTCGTACGAAGTGAATATTGGCCTTTTTTGGGACCAATATGAAGTGATAAGGATATAAATATAGTAATAAACCTAATAGAAGAACGTTAGACCCATTTTTTATCCAACGGAAAACTTGTGCAAACTTCTACGACAAAGATCGTCCAAATTTTCAATAGATTCGTATGAAGGTTTAAATTGAGATTTAAAACTTTTAGAATGCATATATCGGCCTTTTTTTGGACCAATATAAAGTTATAAAGGTGTAAATTTAGTTTTTAAATAATTCTCAAATAGTTAGACCCATTATTGGAGCAAAGGAAACTTGGTCCAAACTACTTTGACCAAAACTGCCCAACTTTGAATGGCTTCGTCCAAACTACTTTGACCAAAACTGCCCAACTTTGAATAGCTTCGTACGAAGTGAATATTGGCCTTTTTTGGGACCAATATATGATAAGGATATAAATATAGTAATAAACCTAATAGAAGAACGTTAGACCCATTTTTTATCCAACGGAAAACTTGTGCAAACTTCTACGACAAAGATCGTCCAAACTTTCAATAGATTCGTATGAAGGTTTAAATTGAGATTTAAAGCTTTTAGAATGAATACCGGCCTTTTTTTGGACCAATATAAAGTTATAAAGGTGTAAATATAGTTTTTAAATAATTCTCAAATAGTTAGATCCATTATTGAAGCAACGGAAACTTCGTCCAAACTACTTTGACCAAAACTGCCCAACTTTGAATAGCTTCGTACGAAGTGAATATTGGCCTTTTTTGGGACCAATATGAAGTGATAAGGATATAAATATAGTAATAAACCTAATAGAAGAACGTTAGACCCATTTTTTATCCAACGGAAAACTTGTGCAAACTTCTACGACAAAGATCGTCCAAACTTTCAATAGATTCGTATGAAGGTTTAAATTGAGATTTAAAGCTTTTAGAATGAATACCGGCCTTTTTTTGGACCAATATAAAGTTATAAAGGTGTAAATATAGTTTTTAAATAATTCTCAAATAGTTAGACCCATTATTAGAGCAACGGAAACTTCGTCCAAACTACTTTGACGAAAACTGCCCAACTTTGAATAGCTTCGTACGAAGTGAATATTGGCCTTTTTTGGGACCAATATGAAGTGATAAGGATATAAATATAGTAATAAACCTAATAGAAGAACGTTAGACCCATTTTTGATTCAACGGAAAACTTGTGCAAACTTCTACGACAATGATCGTCCAAACTTTTAATAGATTCGTATGATGGTTTAAATTGAGATTTAAAGCTTTTAGAATGAATACCACCCTTTTTTTGGACCAATATAAAGTTATAAAGGTGTAAATATAGTTTTTAAATAATTCTCAAATAGTTAGAGCCATTATTGGAGCAACGGAAACTTCGTCCAAACTACTTTGACCAAAACTGCCCAACTTTGAATAGCTTCGTACGAAGTGAATGTTGGCCTTTTTTGGGACCAATATGAAGTGATAAGGATATAAATATAGTAATAAACCTAATAGAAGAACGTTAGACCCATTTTTTATCCAACGGAAAACTTGTGCAAACATCTACGACAAAGATCGTCCAAACTTTCAATAGATTCGTATGATGGTTTAAATTGAGATTTAAAGCTTTTAGAATGAATACCGCCCTTTTTTTTGGACCAATATAAAGTTATAAAGGTGTAAATATAGTTTTTAAATAATTCTCAAATAGTTAGAGCCATTATTGGAACAACGGAAACTTCGTCCAAACTACTTTGACCAAAACTGCCCAACTTTGAATAGCTTCGTACGAAGTGAATATTGGCCTTTTTTGGGACCAATATGAAGTGATAAGGATATAAATATAGTAATAAACCTAATAGAAGAACGTTAGACCCATTTTTTATCCAACGGAAAACTTGTGCAAACTTCTACGACAAAGATCGTCCAAATTTTCAATAGATTCGTATGAAGGTTTAAATTGAGATTTAAAACTTTTAGAATGAATATATCGGCCTTTTTTTGGACCAATATAAAGTTATAAAGGTGTAAATTTAGTTTTTAAATAATTCTCAAATAGTTAGACCCATTATTGGAGCAAAGGAAACTTGGTCCAAACTACTTTGACCAAAACTGCCCAACTTTGAATGGCTTCGTCCAAACTACTTTGACCAAAACTGCCCAACTTTGAATAGCTTCGTACGAAGTGAATATTGGCCTTTTTTGGGACCAATATGAAGTGATAAGGATATAAATATAGTAATAAACCTAATAGAAGAACGTTAGACCCATTTTTTATCCAACGGAAAACTTGTGCAAACTTCTACGACAAAGATCGTCCAAACTTTCAATAGATTCGTATGAAGGTTTAAATTGAGATTTAAAGCTTTTAGAATGAATACCGGCCTTTTTTTGGACCAATATAAAGTTATAAAGGTGTAAATATAGTTTTTAAATAATTCTCAAATAGTTAGATCCATTATTGAAGCAACGGAAACTTCGTCCAAACTACTTTGACCAAAACTGCCCAACTTTGAATAGCTTCGTACGAAGTGAATATTGGCCTTTTTTGGGACCAATATGAAGTGATAAGGATATAAATATAGTAATAAACCTAATAGAAGAACGTTAGACCCATTTTTTATCCAACGGAAAACTTGTGCAAACATCTATGACAAAGATCGTCCAAACTTTCAATAGATTCGTATGATGGTTTAAATTGAGATTTAAAGCTTTTAGAATGAATACCGCCCTTTTTATTGGACCAATATAAAGTTATAAAGGTGTAAATATAGTTTTTAAATAATTCTCAAATAGTTAGAGCCATTATTGGAACAACGGAAACTTCGTCCAAACTACTTTGACCAAAACTGCCCAACTTTGAATAGCTTCGTACGAAGTGAATATTGGCCTTTTTTGGGACCAATATGAAGTGATAAGGATATAAATATAGTAATAAACCTAATAGAAGAACGTTAGACCCATTTTTTATCCAACGGAAAACTTGTGCAAACTTCTACGACAAAGATCGTCCAAATTTTCAATAGATTCGTATGAAGGTTTAAATTGAGATTTAAAACTTTTAGAATGAATATATCGGCCTTTTTTTGGACCAATATAAAGTTATAAAGGTGTAAATTTAGTTTTTAAATAATTCTCAAATAGTTAGACCCATTATTGGAGCAAAGGAAACTTGGTCCAAACTACTTTGACCAAAACTGCCCAACTTTGAATGGCTTCGTCCAAACTACTTTGACCAAAACTGCCCAACTTTGAATAGCTTCGTACGAAGTGAATATTGGCCTTTTTTGGGACCAATATGAAGTGATAAGGATATAAATATAGTAATAAACCTAATAGAAGAACGTTAGACCCATTTTTTATCCAACGGAAAACTTGTGCAAACTTCTACGACAAAGATCGTCCAAACTTTCAATAGATTCGTATGAAGGTTTAAATTGAGATTTAAAGCTTTTAGAATGAATACCGGCCTTTTTTTGGACCAATATAAAGTTATAAAGGTGTAAATATAGTTTTTAAATAATTCTCAAATAGTTAGATCCATTATTGAAGCAACGGAAACTTCGTCCAAACTACTTTGACCAAAACTGCCCAACTTTGAATAGCTTCGTACGAAGTGAATATTGGCCTTTTTTGGGACCAATATGAAGTGATAAGGATATAAATATAGTAATAAACCTAATAGAAGAACGTTAGATCCATTTTTTATCCAACGGAAAACTTGTGCAAACATCTACGACAAAGATCGTCCAAACTTTCAATAGATTCGTATGATGGTTTAAATTGAGATTTAAAGCTTTTAGAATGAATACCGCCCTTTTTTTTGGACCAATATAAAGTTATAAAGGTGTAAATATAGTTTTTAAATAATTCTCAAATAGTTAGAGCCATTATTGGAACAACGGAAACTTCGTCCAAACTACTTTGACCAAAACTGCCCAACTTTGAATAGCTTCGTACGAAGTGAATATTGGCCTTTTTTGGGACCAATATGAAGTGATAAGGATATAAATATAGTAATAAACCTAATAGAAGAACGTTAGACCCATTTTTTATCCAACGGAAAACTTGTGCAAACTTCTACGACAAAGATCGTCCAAATTTTCAATAGATTCGTATGAAGGTTTAAATTGAGATTTAAAACTTTTAGAATGAATATATCGGCCTTTTTTTGGACCAATATAAAGTTATAAAGGTGTAAATTTAGTTTTTAAATAATTCTCAAATAGTTAGACCCATTATTGGAGCAAAGGAAACTTGGTCCAAACTACTTTGACCAAAACTGCCCAACTTTGAATGGCTTCGTCCAAACTACTTTGACCAAAACTGCCCAACTTTGAATAGCTTCGTACGAAGTGAATATTGGCCTTTTTTGGGACCAATATGAAGTGATAAGGATATAAATATAGTAATAAACCTAATAGAAGAACGTTAGACCCATTTTTTATCCAACGGAAAACTTGTGCAAACTTCTACGACAAAGATCGTCCAAACTTTCAATAGATTCGTATGAAGGTTTAAATTGAGATTTAAAGCTTTTAGAATGAATACCGGCCTTTTTTTGGACCAATATAAAGTTATAAAGGTGTAAATATAGTTTTTAAATAATTCTCAAATAGTTAGATCCATTATTGAAGCAACGGAAACTTCGTCCAAACTACTTTGACCAAAACTGCCCAACTTTGAATAGCTTCGTACGAAGTGAATATTGGCCTTTTTTGGGACCAATATGAAGTGATAAGGATATAAATATAGTAATAAACCTAATAGAAGAACGTTAGACCCATTTTTTATCCAACGGAAAACTTGTGCAAACATCTACGACAAAGATCGTCCAAACTTTCAATAGATTCGTATGATGGTTTAAATTGAGATTTAAAGCTTTTAGAATGAATACCGCCCTTTTTTTTGGACCAATATAAAGTTATAAAGGTGTAAATATAGTTTTTAAATAATTCTCAAATAGTTAGAGCCATTATTGGAACAACGGAAACTTCGTCCAAACTACTTTGACCAAAACTGCCCAACTTTGAATAGCTTCGTACGAAGTGAATATTGGCCTTTTTTGGGACCAATATGAAGTGATAAGGATATAAATATAGTAATAAACCTAATAGAAGAACGTTAGACCCATTTTTTATCCAACGGAAAACTTGTGCAAACTTCTACGACAAAGATCGTCCAAATTTTCAATAGATTCGTATGAAGGTTTAAATTGAGATTTAAAACTTTTAGAATGAATATATCGGCCTTTTTTTGGACCAATATAAAGTTATAAAGGTGTAAATTTAGTTTTTAAATAATTCTCAAATAGTTAGACCCATTATTGGAGCAAAGGAAACTTGGTCCAAACTACTTTGACCAAAACTGCCCAACTTTGAATGGCTTCGTCCAAACTACTTTGACCAAAACTGCCCAACTTTGAATAGCTTCGTACGAAGTGAATATTGGCCTTTTTTGGGACCAATATGAAGTGATAAGGATATAAATATAGTAATAAACCTAATAGAAGAACGTTAGACCCATTTTTTATCCAACGGAAAACTTGTGCAAACTTCTACGACAAAGATCGTCCAAACTTTCAATAGATTCGTATGAAGGTTTAAATTGAGATTTAAAGCTTTTAGAATGAATACCGGCCTTTTTTTGGACCAATATAAAGTTATAAAGGTGTAAATATAGTTTTTAAATAATTCTCAAATAGTTAGATCCATTATTGAAGCAACGGAAACTTCGTCCAAACTACTTTGACCAAAACTGCCCAACTTTGAATAGCTTCGTACGAAGTGAATATTGGCCTTTTTTGGGACCAATATGAAGTGATAAGGATATAAATATAGTAATAAACCTAATAGAAGAACGTTAGACCCATTTTTTATCCAACGGAAAACTTGTGCAAACATCTACGACAAAGATCGTCCAAACTTTCAATAGATTCGTATGATGGTTTAAATTGAGATTTAAAGCTTTTAGAATGAATACCGCCCTTTTTTTTGGACAAATATAAAGTTATAAAGGGGTAAATATAGTTTTTAAATAATTCTCAAATAGTTAGAGCCATTATTGGAACAACGGAAACTTCGTCCAAACTACTTTGACCAAAACTGCCCAACTTTGAATAGCTTCGTACGAAGTGAATATTGGCCTTTTTTGGGACCAATATGAAGTGATAAGGATATAAATATAGTAATAAACCTAATAGAAGAACGTTAGACCCATTTTTTATCCAACGGAAAACTTGTGCAAACTTCTACGACAAAGATCGTCCAAATTTTCAATAGAATCGTATGAAGGTTTAAATTGAGATTTAAAACTTTTAGAATGAATATATCGGCCTTTTTTTGGACCAATATAAAGTTATAAAGGTGTAAATATAGTTTTTAAATAATTCTCAAATAGTTAGAGCCATTATTGGAGCAACGGAAACTTCGTCCAAACTACTTTGACCAAAACTGCCCAACTTTGAATAGCTTCGTACGATGTGAATGTTGGCCTTTTTTGGGACCAATATGAAGTGATAAGGATATAAATATAGTAATAAACCTAATAGAAGAACGTTAGACCCATTTTTTATCCAACGGAAAACTTGTGCAAACTTCTACGACAAAGATCGTCCAAACTTTCAATAGATTCGTATGAAGGTTTAAATTGAGATTTAAAGCTTTTAGAATGAATACCGGCCTTTTTTTGGACCAATATAAAGTTATAAAGGTGTAAATATAGTTTTTAAATAATTCTCAAATAGTTAGACCCATTATTAGAGCAACGGAAACTTCGTCCAAACTACTTTGACGAAAACTGCCCAACTTTGAATAGCTTCGTACGAAGTGAATATTGGCCTTTTTTGGGACCAATATGAAGTGATAAGGATATAAATATAGTAATAAACCTAATAGAAGAACGTTAGACCCATTTTTGATTCAACGGAAAACTTGTGCAAACTTCTACGACAATGATCGTCCAAACTTTTAATAGATTCGTATGAAGGTTTAAATTGAGATTTAAACCTTTTAGAATGAATACCGGCCTTTTTTTGGACCAATATAAAGTTATAAAGGTGTAAATTTAGTTTTTAAATAATTCTCAAATAGTTAGATCCATTATTGAAGCAACGGAAACTTCGTCCAAACTACTTTGACCAAAACTGCCCAACTTTGAATAGCTTCGTACGAAGTGAATATTGGACTTTTTTGGGACCAATATGAAGTGATAAGGATATAAATATTGTAATAAACCTAATAGAAGAACGTTAGACCCATTTTTTATCCAACGGAAAACTTTTGCAAACTTCTACGACAAAGATCGTCCAAACTTTCAATAGATTCGTATGAAGGTTTAAATTGAGATTTAAAGCTTTTAGAATGAATACCGGCCTTTTTTTGGACCAATATAAAGTTATAAAGGTGTAAATATAGTTTTTAAATAATTCTCAAATAGTTAGATCCATTATTGAAGCAACGGAAACTTCGTCCAAACTACTTTGACCAAAACTGCCCAACTTTGAATAGCTTCGTACGAAGTGAATATTGGACTTTTTTGGGACCAATATGAAGTGATAAGGATATAAATATTGTAATAAACCTAATAGAAGAACGTTAGACCCATTTTTTATCCAACGGAAAACTTTTGCAAACTTCTACGACAAAGATCGTCCAAACTTTCAATAGATTCGTATGAAGGTTTAAATTGAGATTTAAAGCTTTTAGAATGAATATCGGCCTTTTTTTGGACCAATATAAAGTTATAAAGGTGTAAATATAGTTTTTAAATAATTCTCAAATAGTTAGACCCATTATTAGAGCAACGGAAACTTCGTCCAAACTACTTTGACGAAAACTGCCCAACTTTGAATAGCTTCGTACGAAGTGAATATTGGCCTTTTTTGGGACCAATATGAAGTGATAAGGATATAAATATAGTAATAAACCTAATAGAAGAACGTTAGACCCATTTTTGATTCAACGGAAAACTTGTGCAAACTTCTACGACAATGATCGTCCAAACTTTTAATAGATTCGTATGAAGGTTTAAATTGAGATTTAAACCTTTTAGAATGAATACCGGCCTTTTTTTGGACCAATATAAAGTTATAAAGGTGTAAATTTAGTTTTTAAATAATTCTCAAATAGTTAGATCCATTATTGAAGCAACGGAAACTTCGTCCAAACTACTTTGACCAAAACTGCCCAACTTTGAATAGCTTCGTACGAAGTGAATATTGGACTTTTTTGGGACCAATATGAAGTGATAAGGATATAAATATTGTAATAAACCTAATAGAAGAACGTTAGACCCATTTTTTATCCAACGGAAAACTTTTGCAAACTTCTACGACAAAGATCGTCCAAACTTTCAATAGATTCGTATGAAGGTTTAAATTGAGATTTAAAGCTTTTAGAATGAATACCGGCCTTTTTTTGGACCAATATAAAGTTATAAAGGTGTAAATATAGTTTTTAAATAATTCTCAAATAGTTAGATCCATTATTGAAGCAACGGAAACTTCGTCCAAACTACTTTGACCAAAACTGCCCAACTTTGAATAGCTTCGTACGAAGTGAATATTGGACTTTTTTGGGACCAATATGAAGTGATAAGGATATAAATATTGTAATAAACCTAATAGAAGAACGTTAGACCTATTTTTTATCCAACGGAAAACTTTTGCAAACTTCTACGACAAAGATCGTCCAAACTTTCAATAGATTCGTATGAAGGTTTAAATTGAGATTTAAAGCTTTTAGAATGAATATCGGCCTTTTTTTGGACCAATATAAAGTTATAAAGGTGTAAATATAGTTTTTAAATAATTCTCAAATAGTTAGACCCATTATTAGAGCAACGGAAACTTCGTCCAAACTACTTTGACGAAAACTGCCCAACTTTGAATAGCTTCGTACGAAGTGAATATTGGCCTTTTTTGGGACCAATATGAAGTGATAAGGATATAAATATAGTAATAAACCTAATAGAAGAACGTTAGACCCATTTTTGATTCAACGGAAAACTTGTGCAAACTTCTACGACAATGATCGTCCAAACTTTTAATAGATTCGTATGAAGGTTTAAATTGAGATTTAAACCTTTTAGAATGAATACCGGCCTTTTTTTGGACCAATATAAAGTTATAAAGGTGTAAATTTAGTTTTTAAATAATTCTCAAATAGTTAGATCCATTATTGAAGCAACGGAAACTTCGTCCAAACTACTTTGACCAAAACTGCCCAACTTTGAATAGCTTCGTACGAAGTGAATATTGGACTTTTTTGGGACCAATATGAAGTGATAAGGATATAAATATTGTAATAAACCTAATAGAAGAACGTTAGACCCATTTTTTATCCAACGGAAAACTTTTGCAAACTTCTACGACAAAGATCGTCCAAACTTTCAATAGATTCGTATGAAGGTTTAAATTGAGATTTAAAGCTTTTAGAATGAATACCGGCCTTTTTTTGGACCAATATAAAGTTATAAAGGTGTAAATATAGTTTTTAAATAATTCTCAAATAGTTAGATCCATTATTGAAGCAACGGAAACTTCGTCCAAACTACTTTGACCAAAACTGCCCAACTTTGAATAGCTTCGTACGAAGTGAATATTGGACTTTTTTGGGACCAATATGAAGTGATAAGGATATAAATATTGTAATAAACCTAATAGAAGAACGTTAGACCTATTTTTTATCCAACGGAAAACTTTTGCAAACTTCTACGACAAAGATCGTCCAAACTTTCAATAGATTCGTATGAAGGTTTAAATTGAGATTTAAAGCTTTTAGAATGAATATCGGCCTTTTTTTGGACCAATATAAAGTTATAAAGGTGTAAATATAGTTTTTAAATAATTCTCAAATAGTTAGACCCATTATTAGAGCAACGGAAACTTCGTCCAAACTACTTTGACGAAAACTGCCCAACTTTGAATAGCTTCGTACGAAGTGAATATTGGCCTTTTTTGGGACCAATATGAAGTGATAAGGATATAAATATAGTAATAAACCTAATAGAAGAACGTTAGACCCATTTTTGATTCAACGGAAAACTTGTGCAAACTTCTACGACAATGATCGTCCAAACTTTTAATAGATTCGTATGAAGGTTTAAATTGAGATTTAAACCTTTTAGAATGAATACCGGCCTTTTTTTGGACCAATATAAAGTTATAAAGGTGTAAATTTAGTTTTTAAATAATTCTCAAATAGTTAGACCCATTATTGGAGCAAAGGAAACTTGGTCCAAACTACTTTGACCAAAACTGCCCAACTTTGAATGGCTTCGTCCGAAATGAATATTGGCCTTTGTTGGGATCAATATGAAGTGATAAAGATATAAATATAGTAATAAACCTAATAGAAGAACGTTAGACCCATTTTTTATCCAACGGAAAACTTGTGCAAACTTCTACGACAAAGATCATCCAAACTTTCAATAGATTCGTATGATGGTTTAAATTGAGATTTAAAGCTTTTAGAATGAATAACACCCTTTTTTTGGACCAATATAAAGGTATAAAGGTGTAAATAAAGTTTTTAAATAATTCTCAAATAGTTAAAGCCATTATTGGAGCAACGGAAACTTCGTCCAAACTACTTTGACCAAAACTGCCCAACTTTGAATAGCTTCGTACGAAGTGAATGTTGGCCTTTTTTGGGACCAATATGAAGTGATAAGGATATAAATATAGTAATAAACCTAATAGAAGAACGTTAGACCCATTTTTTATCCAACGGAAAACTTGTGCAAACTTCTACGACAAAGATCGTCCAAACTTTCATTAGATTCGTATGAAGGTTTAAATTGAGATTTAAAGCTTTTAGAATGAATACCGGTCTTTTTTTGGACCAATATAAAGTTATAAAGGTGTAAATATAGTTATTAAATAATTCTCAAATAGTTAGACCCATTATTGGAGCAACGGAAACTTCGTCCAAACTACTTTGACCAAAACTGCCCAACTTTGAATAGCTTCGTACGAAGTGAATGTTGGCCCTTTTTGGGACCAATATGAAGTGATAAGGATATAAATATAGTAATAAACCTAATAGAAGAACGTTAGACCCATTTTTTATCCAACGGAACTCACGTAGTTCTGATAAAAAATGTTTGTGTGGTTGGTTGATTTTAGCGGGTAACGTTTGTTTCGTATTCCGCTGACACAACGACGCTTGTATGCTCTACTTAGAGGCTTAAGCTGTGTATGTATCAGAGGAGTAGATAAAACGTGTATCCATTGTAAAAGAGGTTTGAGTGAGTGGAATTAGTTTTAACGCTTGATTAAGATGAGAACAACTTGCGACCACTAGTCAAATGTCTAGGATCCAAGTCATCCGGAGCAGAAAGAAGCAAATGCTAAATTCCCTCTTTTTCACCCTTGTTATTATGAAAATCTTGATTTAATTTGATTAAAGAAAGTGTTCCAAAAGGAGAAGACGAAAGTTGGTTAATTTTAGAATTTGATTAAGATGAGAACAACTTGCGACCACTAGTCAAATGTCTAGGATCCAAGTTATCCGGAGCGGAAAGAAGCAAATGCTAAATTCCCCCTTTTTCATCCATCATTTGTTGCAAAAGTTTGATTAAGTTTGATTATGAAAACAAAGTCCAAAAGGAAAAGCAAGAGAATAAAAGGAAGAGAAAATTAATTAATCTAGTGCAAAAAAGTGATCCAAATAAGCTAAAGAGCTTTTGGTTCAAATAAGCACTCATTGAAATAAGCTAAAAAGCACTTAAGTTGAAAAAGGACTTATGAAAATAAGTTAAGAATGTTAGACAAAATTCATATACAGTAACTACTGTATTTGAAATAATGTTGTGCAAAAATTAGGGTCAAATAAGCTAAAGAGCTTTTTGAAACCCTAAATAAGCACTTATACGCAAAACAACTTAATTGAGAATCACTTATGAAAATAAGTTGAAAAAGTTTGGAAATGATTTGTATACAGTGACCACTGTGTTTAAATCAATGTTGTGCGAGAATTAGGGTCAAATAAGCTAAAGAGCTTTTTGAAACCCTAAATAAGCACTTATACGCAAAACAACTTAATTGAGAATCACTTATGAAAATAAGTTGAAAAAGTTTGGAAATGATTTGTATACAGTGACTACTGTGTTTAAATCAATGTTGTGTAAGAATTAGGGTCAAATAAGCTAAAGAGCTTTTTGAAACCCTAAATATGCACTTATGCACAAAACAACTTAATTAGAAAATATCTTATGAAAATAAGTTGTAAAAGTTTGAAAATTGATTGTATACAGTGAACACTGTATTTGAATCAATGTTGTGCAACAATTAAGGTCAAATAAGCTAAAGAGCTTTTTGAAACCCTAAATAAGCACTTATTTGCAATTAGGTCTAAAAGCAATTATCATGGAAAAAGATTATTAAATAAGCTAAAAAATTTCACAAATAGGTTTGACAATATGTAAGCATAAACAATGACCTAACAAACTTAAATAAGCTGTAAGTTACATAAGTGCTTTTGCAAATAAGCTAAAAATCACTTAAAATCAAAATCAGGGGGGGTGCAAATAGCAAGCAAACAGGGGTGCAAATAGCAAGTCTGCAGAAAAAATAATAAAATAAAAAGTCAAACAAAAAAGATTTAGTGCGGACGACCTTACCCGTTAGCATGCACCATCATGATCAGGTCCGTCTAATCTAACGAAAGGAGAATCAAACGGCTTCGTTCAAAAAGGAACGAACGCTTCAGATCTGTCCTCAGAACACGCGTGATCCAACGGACGCGATTAAATCCGGGCAAGCAGGGGCTATAGCGACGGAATTCAAACCTTTACCTACGGTCTTCATCTTCCTCATCATATGAAAAATTCAAAAATCTCAAATATGGCTCAAAACTTGCGAAACAAAGTTCTAATCCACTTGTTGTTTCCTCGTGGTCATGAATCCATCATTAGATTTTGGTTTCGATGCTTGGAACATAGATCGCGAAGAAAGAAAGTGATGAACACTCAAAAATGGCAACGTGAGATTTAGATCAAATTGACCCAAATTGAGGATGGGAATAGCTTCAGAGGATGTTTATGAAGTTATTGGTGTTGAAAAACGATAGAAACAGAGGCTAAACGTTACTACTCCATTCTCACATGTTTGGAGGTTTTTTGAGCTTTGAATTCAAGCAAATTTATGGGTGAAAGCTTGTGTTTTATGATTGTTTTGTGCTACTGGAAGTTATTAGAAGCTTATTTGATGAAGAAATTGATGTTTGAAGGTGGTTTTGATGGATTTCGAATTTGAGAAAATGAGAGAAAAAAGTTGATGTATTTTGATGAATATTGATTTGATTTTCTTCCTCTCTAACCCTAGCTGCGCAGCAGCTCTAGTATATGGTATATATAGGATGATTTAGGGCTAGAAATGGTTGGTGTAGGGAGTAAGAAAGGGTAGAAATGACATAGTACAAAAATGTGATATTTTATGATTTTTTCAAAATGGATAAATGGGGAATTTTGGATTGTACTATGATGAGGTGGATATGAGGAAGGTTCTAGGTTACTAATGATAGGAATGATGAGGTGTCAATGATTGGAAGAATTTCCTTTGATTTTTTGAACAAATAAGAAAAGATTAAATAACACATAAAAAAAATGTTAAATACATAAACTAAATATGCATGATGATGGATGATGATTTTGATTTTAAATCTAATATGATGTTGATTAGAAAGGAAAATTATGAAGGAAAAGGTTACTTGAATTACAAGTAACAAAAATAAAATAAATGGAAAAAGGTAAATAAATAAAACAAAAGGGCAAAAAGGTAAAAAAGTTCAATAATGATCATGCAATGTAAAATATGCCAAGGAAAATGTTTTTTATGGATTTTTGTGCCAAAGTTGACTTTTTGGGTCAACAGATGACTTTTTTCAAGTCAAAGGTTGACTTTTGTTGACTTTTCTAAAAAATGCAAAATTGTGGTAAAAATGGAAAAAAGTGAAAATAGGGTGGGGCAAAATTAGGGTATGACAGCTGCCCCTATTTAATTAGCTTAAACCGTAAGAATGCGAATAACCCTGGTATTCGTATTCTTTTGGTGGAAGATAATTAAATACAGAATGCCCTAATTTTGCATGGGCATGAGTGATGATGAGAGGAACGAGTATACCTGTTATTATTCCTTTAGGGGAACCGGGCAAACTCGAAAGAAAAATGAATGACACCATCCTTAACCAGCCACCTATGCTGAAAATACTTGGTGAAATCGAGTAGATCTTATCCAGCTCTCACTGAAGATCAATCTGAAGTTGTGTAGATTTTATCCAGCTCTCACTGGAGGTCCATCTGAAGTTGTGAAGATTTTATCCAGCTCTCACTGGAGATCCATCTGTAATTGAGTAGATTTTATCCAGCTCTCACTGGAGATCCATCTGTAGTTGTGAAGATTTTATCCAGCTCTCACTGGAGGTCAATCTGTAGTTGAGAAGATTTTATCCAGCTCTCACTAGAGATCCATCTGTAGTTGTGAAGATTTTATCCAGCTCTCACTGGAGGTCCATCTGAAGTTGTGAAGATTTTATCCAGCTCTCACTGGAGATCCATCTGTAGTTGTGAAGATTTTACCCAGCTCTCGCTGAAGGTCAATCTGTGGTTGAAGAGATTTTATCCAGCTCTCGCTGAAGGTCAAATCTGTAGTTGAAGAGATTTTATCCAGTTCTCACTGAAGGTCAATCTGTAGTTGAAGAGATTTTATCCAGCTCTCGCTGAAGGTCAAATCTGTAGTTGAAGAGATTTTATCCAGTTCTCACTGAAGGTCAATCTGTAGTTGAAGAGATTTTATCCAGTTCTCACTGAAGGTCAATCTGTGGTTGAAGAGATTTTATCCAGCTCTCGCTGAAGGTCAATCTGTAGTTGAAGAGATTTTATCCAGCTCTCACTGAAGATCCCTCTGAAGTTGAGTAGATCTTATTCAGCTCTCACTGAAGATCCCTCTGAAGTTGAGTAGATTTTATCCAGCCGCTCTCACTGAAGGTCAATATGAAGTTGAGTAGATTTTATCCAGCCGCTCTCACTGAAGGTCAATCTGAAGTTGAAGAGATTTTATCTAGCTCTCACTGGAGATCCCTCTGAAGTTGAGTAGATTTTATCCAGCCGCTCTCACTGAAGGTCAATCTGAAGTTTGAGTAACGATGTGCCTATGCAAACTGTTGTGGTTATCCTGTAGAAGAAAATTTCTAGAAAATTTGCAATTCACTGGGGAGGTGATTTTTCAACTAGTCAGCTGGGGAGACAGTTTACCAACCGACTTGCTAGAAAAAAGGTCAGACTGCCTTTCTTGATGATTAAGGGACCAAAAGCTGTATTCTTCGAGGAAAAACTTTCGAGCCTGCTTTATGAATGCATGTTTATCATGATTATTTATGCATGAAATGAAATGCATGATTAATGATGTCATGAAATGACTGTATGCTATTAGAAGTCGGGTTTCAACATGGGTGTTAATGAACACTGGGTTTTATTTGGGTTCCATTGAATATTGGATTTTGAGTGGGTACCAATAATAATTGGTCTTTGCGGGTGCGCCAATAATGATTGGACTTTGAAGGTGTGTCCACAATGATTGGACTTTGAGGGTGTGCCAACAATGATTGGACCTTGAGTGGTTGCCAATAATCATTGGACTTTGAGGGTGTGCCAATAATGATTGGACTTTGAAGGTGTTTGCCAATAATGATTGGACTTTGAAGGTGTTTGCCAGTAATGATTGGACTTTGAAGGTGTGCCAATAATCATTGGACTTGTCAATGCAAGATTAGGTTCTTGATTGTGGATGTTTGATTTGGCTATTTGGTTATGAGGTTATTGGATCTGTGGTATGGGGCATACCTGATGCTTGAATGAAATGACGTGATCAATGCATGTTAATGATTTACATGAATGAAATGACATGACTAATGCATGACGCTTATTTGCATGAATGAAATGACATGACTAATGCATGACGATGACTGATGCCCCTATGGAGGGTGGGAATGTTTCGGGTATCAAGGCTTTTTGTGGAATGATGGCTTGATGTTGATCCCCGACACCAGTTCCGGACTTAATGGTTGCAGATATCTACCAGACTTTGCTTGAGTAGCTTGAAGATATAGGGAGAACCTGCCCCTGTGTATATTGTCTTGCCCTAGTCTGTTGGGCATCTGAAGCATTTTGCCTTGACTTTTGGCCAACTTACTGATATTGGTTATCCCTCTCTGAGAGGTTTGCCCCTATATTGACCCATTCCTGAAACATGCTTGGCTAGGTCAGTAGGATCTTCAAGTGATCTTCCCCTAGTCACAAGAGTTTGCTTTTGATTGGCAGAACCCCAAGGTGGTTTGCCCCTAATCAAGAGTGTCTTGAACTGATTTATTAGGTCCTTGAAATCTGGGTTTCGATACCGCTTTCCATGATGCGATCTTAGGACACTCTGTCTATGCTGAATGACCTTTCTAGGGAATGTGCCCCAAGGTTAAAGGAAGCCATGAGATAGTTGCCCCAGATTAATCCAAGGTTCTTCTTGATTGCTCGGTATCAACTCAGAGTTAGAACTTCTTTATTGTTAAGCGCAGACTTGCAGCTAAATCTGTTTGCTTGAAATAGTAATTCTAATGCAATTTTAATGCAAGTTTTGAAATTGAAGTTGAGATGGTATTTATGTACATTGTGGAAGATGGCGGGAGAGTAAGATATTAACAAAAGATTTTTGGGAGTCAGGTTAACGCAACCTTGCTACCGTATGCTTTCAAGCTAAACCTTGCTTCAATTAGGTCTTTTGAAGGTTGTAACGTGGCCTGGTTCACGGTTTCTGAATAAAAGGGTATAAGGCTCAAAATTTAATCTTAACCCATCCCATTCTTCGTGATGATCTTCGGCCTTAAGTTCAGATAACTCCACTCATGTGTTCAAGTTCCAAGAGGTTTTTTGGGATTGTCATTGTGAGTATATGATGGCTTGGGAGCCGAGGACGTGTTTCCTTTTTTGTGTGGCAGTCACATTGCCTTTTGTTTTGGTCACATGATTTTGTTTTGTCGTGAATCTTGGTGACCTTCGCTTTTTTCATCATTTTTTCATTTTTTCAATCCCTAACTTTTGCCTAGACTATTCTTTTGCATTTTTAGTCTAGCGGGATACCCTAATTTTTGCCTAAGCCATTTTGAGGTTTTGACTTAGCGGGCCTTTTTTTTTTTTTTTTTTTTTTTTTTGGCGAATTGTGACTACCTTGGTAATGGGTCATGAGGAACACCTTATTGATTTTTTCGTTTTCTCTTGAAACTCGAACGCATGGTCGAGTTAATTGAACACTACCCTGCCCCGAGTTAAGATTGCGGGTTTTTTCGTATAGAAAGAAACACCAACTTCTAGGCTCAAAGGGGGTGACTACGGATTATCTCCCTTATTTCTCCGGTGTTTGGGGATTTGAAACAATGCCTTACATCATCAGCAAAGTTTGATTCGAAAGCATACTGTAGCAATTTGGTTATTTCGTTTTTCATCATCCTCTCTCCAATCTTTGTTCAAACAGAAATGATAAAGAAAGAAATGAAATGAGAAGTATTAACATACGTTTTTTGCTTTTGTGAGGTAGAAGAGAGAAAAGTGAATGGACATGATAGAATTGATTCAAAACATGCATTATTATTTCATTAAGATTACTATTGCAAACAAACAAAGTTTAAATGCTAATAAAACTTAACAACAAGGAAATTAAAACAGGACAACATAAAGATAGTTTCATGGCTTGATTCAATCCTTGAACTCATCAACTAGCATCCAAAGATGGGTCTACATGACCGGACAACAGACTATCCTTCACAATTGGGCTCTCCCGCTTTGAAAGTTAACAGTTTCTGATCAATGAGCTCTTGAACCTTGTTTTTGAATGCTCTACAATTGTCCGTAGAGTGACCTTCGGCATCAGCATGGTATGCACATTTGGCCTTAGGGTCATACCAAACAGGAAATGGCACAGTCATTGGCCTTAAATCTCTTGGGGTAACTATCCCATTGTGCACCAGAAATGACAAAAGTTGACTGTAGGGTATCGGGATGGGGTCAAAGACTTTTCTCTTTTCACTGGTCTTTGGTTGATTCTGCTGATGTCCCAAGTTCTGTGCGAACTGTCCTGACTGGGAATAATTCAAAGGTGTCTGTATTGCCTGTTTTGGAAACCCTTGAGATTGTTGAGGTTGAACAACTGTTGGATACTGATGATTGAAGCATGGGGCGCGAGCTGGCACCGTCGAGCAAGAGTGAGAGTGTGGTGAGCTGACATTGTCGGGCAAGAATGATTCCATCATCCTTAGCTTGTCCTCTATTACCTTGAACCTTTGGCGAGTCTCCTCACTATGGGATTCAGCATACCTTCCCTTGAAGCTATCACCTTGATGAACAAACTTGGGTTTGACCTGATGAGTTCTTTGCTGACCAACCGAAAATTCAGTGTTGGTACCCATTGGCTCTTTGGGGACTTGAGCAATCACAGGAGTATATCCGGATGATGGACCGAATGAAGGCCACACCACTTTTGCCAATGGGGAATCAATCGGAGGATTTGCCCCTACTGCTGTCACGTCCACTCTTGAAGGCAGACTGAAACTAGCTAGTATTTCCAGAACACGGTTCAGCTTGTCGGTCACTTGGTCCACATCACTTCTTAAGGCATCAATCTGCTTCTGCATGTTTTCCATGACTTCCTTGAAATGCTTTGAGTCCGGTATCGGTGTCGGGAATGAAGCTGTTGATGTGAGCAGGTGAGGATGAGATAATGTTTTTTGTATGAATGCAAATGCATGTAAAAGTTTTTTTTTTTTTTAAATTATGCTTTATCAATTTTTTATGCAAATGTTATGCAAAAAGGTTTTTGTATGAATTTATGAATGAATGCATGAGTGCATGGATGCATGAATGCACTTTTGTAGCAGATTCTGTCACAACGAAGCAGAGGTTCAAATATTATTTCTGAGGTCAAAAAGGCTCAACGTTACCTGCAACCCATCCCTCTCACATGTTGTTCTATGTTTGATAAAGTGCCCAAAATCACGGATCGCCCCTTTGGAAACGATGTCGTTTTCGCAAGAAAACAGCTCACGACAAACGCGTCCAAAAGAAGATCTCATCTAGGTAAGGTCAACGGCGCAACCTTGACTCGGGTTCTAAACAGAGGGCCCTAGTAACAAGGTTAGGTTCTAGACCGGTAAAAAGGTCCCTAAGGTCATGAACCCAACAAGAAAACATCAGCGCTCGCTAGTCAAATGTCTAGGAGCCCAACACTTTCAAGAGGATCTACCTTAGGCGGGGCGATTATGTCAGCTCTCGCTAGTCAAATGTCTAGGAGCCCAACATAACAACCCCTAACTTAACTTAAGCTTTTCTCAAGCTCGGGTGTAGAGCTGCTCAAAGTAACCACGCCGCAAGGGCAAAAAAAGAAAAAAGAAGGAGTAGAAGAAGAGAAACAGCCAGCCAAGCATATAATTGACAGAAAATAAAAGATAGAGTAAGATATTGCAAACCTGGAAATAGCAGACAAATAAATAAACTGCCTAAACTAGGCTTAACTCTCAAGAGTCCCTAGTGAAGTCACCAGCTGTAGCGGGCTGGAAAATTCTCATTATGACACAATGAAGTCGCCACCGATTTTTATTTATCCCAAATAGAGGGAAAGGAAAATATCGAAAAAAACCTTGAGGTTAACATGGTTGAAGAACCATGGTGGGTTCGGGAGTTGGTTACGCGAGGGGAATGTGTTAGCACCCCTCGCATCCATCGTACTCGATGGGAACCATTTAGGTGGTTTAAAGTTGTCTGCGCAGGTTTGAATTAAATTACTTTATCGTTGGCTAATCTCTACTTTGTTTCCAAATAAAGCAAAAAAAAGGTTTTATTATTTGAGTTTGACGGTTGTAGGAGCCCGCTCCTATGTATTCCCCGGTGCAATGGGAAATTCAAAACTCACGTAGTTCTGATAAAAAATGTTTGTGTGGTAGGTTGATTTTAGCGGGTAACGTTTATTTCGTATTCCGCTGACACAACGACGCTTGTATGCTTTACTTAGAGGCTTAAGCTGTGTATGTATCAGAGGAGTAGATAAAACGTGTATCCATTGTGAAAGAGTTGAATAACGGATGTTGCTTATTTCGCATTCCGCTGATACAACGACGCTTGTATGCTCTACTTAGAGGCGTAAGCTGTATGTGTCAGAGGAATGGATAAAGCGTATATCCATTGTAAAAGAAGTTTGAGTGAGTGGAATTAGTTTTAACGCTTGATTAAGATGAGAACAACTTGCGACCACTAGTCAAATGTCTAGGATCCAAGTCATCCGGAGCGGAAAGAAGCAAATGCTAAATTCCCCCTTTTTCACCCTTGTTATTATGAAAATCTTGATTTAATTTGATTAAAGAAAGTGTTCCAAAAGGAGAAGACGAAAGTTGGTTAATTTTAGAATTTGATTAAGATGAGAACAACTTGCGACCACTAGTCAAATGTCTAGGATCCAAGTTATCCGGAGCGGAAAGAAGCAAATGCTAAATTCCCCCTTTTTCATCCATCATTTGTTGCAAAAGTTTGATTAAGTTTGATTATGAAAACAAAGTCCAAAAGGAAAAGCAAGAGAATAAAAGGAAGAGAAAATTAATTAATCTAGTGCAAAAAAGTGATCCAAATAAGCTAAAGAGCTTTTGGTTCAAATAAGCACTCATTGAAATAAGCTAAAAAGCACTTAAGTTGAAAAAGGACTTATGAAAATAAGTTAAGAAAGTTAGACAAAATTCATATACAGTAACTACTGTATTTGAAATAATATTGTGCAAAAATTAGGGTCAAATAAGCTAAAGAGCTTTTTGAAACCCTAAATAAGCACTTAGACGCAAAACAACTTAATTGAGAATCACTTATGAAAATAAGTTGAAAAAGTTTGGAAATGATTTGTATACAGTGACCACTGTGTTTAAATCAATGTTGTGCGAGAATTAGGGTCAAATAAGCTAAAGAGCTTTTTGAAACCCTAAATAAGCACTTATACGCAAAACAACTTAATTGAGAATCACTTATGAAAATAAGTTGAAAAAGTTTGGAAATGATTTGTATACAGTGACCACTGTGTTTAAATCAATGTTGTGCGAGAATTAGGGTCAAATAAGCTAAAGAGCTTTTTGAAACCCTAAATAAGCACTTATACGCAAAACAACTTAATTGAGAATCACTTATGAAAATAAGTTGAAAAAGTTTGGAAATGATTTGTATACAGTGACTACTGTGTTTAAATTAATGCTGTGCAAGAATTAGGGTCAAATAAGCTAAAGAGCTTTTTGAAACCCTAAATAAGCACTTATGCACAAAACAACTTAATTAGAAAATCTCTTATGAAAATAAGTTGTAAAAGTTTGAAAATTGATTGTATACAGTGAACACTGTATTTGAATCAATGTTGTGCAACAATTAAGGTCAAATAAGCTAAAGAGCTTTTTGAAACCCTAAATAAGCACTTATTTGCAATTAGGTCTAAAAGCAATTATCATGGAAAAAGATTATTAAATAAGCTAAAAAATTTCACAAATAGGTTTGACAATATGTAAGCATAAACAATGACCTAACAAACTTAAATAAGCTGTAAGTTACATAAGTGCTTTTGCAAATAAGCTAAAAATCACTTAAAATCAAAATCAGGGGGGGTGCAAATAGCAAGCAAACAGGGGTGCAAATAGCAAGTCTGCAGAAAAAATAATAAAATAAAAAGTCAAACAAAAAAGATTTAGTGCGGACGACCTTACCCGTTAGCATGCACCATCATGATCTGGTCCGTCTGATCTAACGAAAGGAGAATCAAACGGCTCCGTTCAAAGCAGAGGCTATAGCGACGGAATTCAAACCTTTACCTACGGTTTTCATCTTCCTCATCATATGAAAAATTCAAAAATCTCAAATATGGCTCAAAACTTGCGAAACAAAGTTCTAATCCACTTGTTGTTTCCTCCTGGTCATGAATCCATCATTAGATTTTGTTTTCGATGCTTGGAACATAGATCGCGAAGAAAGAAAGTGATGAACACTCAAAAATGGCAACGTGAAATTTAGATCAAATTGACCCAAATTGAGGATGGGAATAGCTTCAGAGGATGTTTATGAAGTTATTGGTGTTGAAAAACGATAGAAACAGAGGCTAAACGTTACTACTCCATTCTCACATGTTTGGAGATTTTTTGAGCTTTGAATTCAAGCAAATTTATGGGTGAAAGCTTGTGTTTTATGATTGTTTTGTGCTACTGGAAGTTATTAGAAGCTTATTTGATGAAGAAATTGATGTTTGAAGGTGGTTTTGATGGATTTCGAATTTGAGAAAATGAGAGAAAAAAGTTGATGTTTTTTGATGAATTTTGATCTGATTTTCTTCCTCTCCAACCCTAGCTGCGCAGCAGCTCTAGTATATGGTATATATAGGATGATTTAGGGTTAGAAATGGTTGGTGTAGGGAGTAAGAAAGGGTAGAAATGACATAGTACAAAAATGTGATATTTTATGAATTTTTTAAAATGGATAAATGGGGAATTTTGGGTTGTACTATGATGAGGTGGATATGAGGAAGGTTCTAGGTTACTAATGATAGGAATGATGAGGTGTCAATGATTGGAAGAATTTCCTTTGATTTTTTGAACAAATAAGAAAAGATTAAATAACACATAAAAAAAATGTTAAATACATAAACTAAATATGCATGATGATGGATGATGATTTTGATTTTAAATCTAATATGATGTTGATTAGAAAGGAAAATTATGAAGGAAAAGGTTACTTGAATTACAAGTAACAAAAATAAAATAAATGGAAAAAGGTAAATAAATAAAACAAAAGGGCAAAAAGGTAAAAAAGTTCAATAATGATCATGCAATGTAAAATATGCCAAGGAAAATGTTTTTTATGGATTTTTGTGCCAAAGTTGACTTTTTGGGTCAACAGTTGACTTTTTTCAAGTCAAAGGTTGACTTTTGTTGACTTTTCTAAAAAATGCAAAATTGTGGTAAAAATGGAAAAAAGTGAAAATAGGGTGAGGCAAAATTAGGGTATGACAGGTATCTAGCAACACATCACTGCTACTCAAGTTACGAGAAATTAACACGTGATCTAAACATAACCTCTTGTGATAATATCAGTGTGTATAATTACCCCTTTGCCCTTATGTCTATATTGAACACAAGGCATACACAGTGTCATCCTTGTCCAGTTCAATATTGGGCCCGTGACATTTATCCTGTTATGCAGGATTGGCAAATTCCATCTAGGTCACTACTGTCCCTCAGCATGCTTCGTAAAGTAGCCATCAACTGCCTTTATAATTATCCTGTTACGGATAACGTTAGATCAGCAACAAAGTACTTCACTCCCCATCTAGGGTACAAAGTGGTTTCAGGTCTAAGGGTGGTCTACACCATTATCACCATGAGAGTAACTTATGACACTTTGCATAACTTTGCATGTAGTACTCTCATAGCGGGTCAATCCAGTATAAATATTACTCCTAATATTTATACCTACGTCAAGACTTGATAACTCCTTATCCCATGATCCATGAGATGTGATCATCAGTCTATCTTCATAATAGTCTTTATGCTTTAAGGTTATCCCCTTTACCTTAAAGCTCGACTACGGATACTTTAAGAATAGTGCTCTTATGTTTAATATTATCTCATGATTAAGTCACACTTAATTATTAAACGGACTTTCTATTCTAGGGACTTCATTATTTTGCAACCTTACAAACATAATAAAGAAAAAGCCTTTTATTATTAATAAAGAAACAATATATTATTAATAATTAATTCGATACAAGTACTAAAGTCATTGGCCTCTAGGGCTTACACCAACACACATCCCCCGGGAGGAGAATCAAATTGAAGATGCACTAGCCACCCTATCTTCTATGTTCGAAGTGAGTCATCGAAATGACATTCCCATGATCAGCATTAGGCACCTTGAAAGACCTGCTCATGTGTTTGCAGCCGAAGAAGTCGTCGACAACAAGCCATGGTTCCATGACATTAAATGCTTCCTCCAAAGTCAGGAATATCCACCTAGGACATCCAACAAAGATAAGAAGACTTTGAGAAGATTGTCTGGCAACTTCTTTCTGAATGGAGACGTGCTATACAAAAGAAACTTTGACATGGTTCTGCTCAGATGCGTAGATAGACACGAAGCAGATATGTTAATGCATGAAGTACACGAAGGGTCTTTTGGTACTCATTCTAATGGGCATGCAATGGCCAAGAAGATGTTAAGAGCAGGTTACTATTGGATGACAATGGAATCCGATTGTTGTAAACATGTAAAGAGATGTCACAAATGTCAGATCTACGCTGATAAGATCCATGTGCCACCGACTCTGCTCAATGTTCTATCCTCTCCATGGCCGTTCTCTATGTGGGGCATCGACATGATTGGTATGATTGAACCAAAAGCTTCAAACGGACACCGTTTCATCCTAGTGGCAATTGATTACTTCACTAAATGGGTTGAAGCAACATCCTATGCGAATGTAACCAAACAAGTGGTAGTCAGGTTTATCAAGAATCAGCTCATCTGTCGGTACGACGTTCCAAGCAAGATCATTACCGATAATGGGTCAAACTTGAATAACAAGATGATGAAAGAATTGTGCGATGACTTCAAAATTGAACATCATAACTCTTCTCCATATAGGCCCAAAATGAATGGTGCTGTTGAGGCTGCAAATAAGAATATCAAGAAGATCGTTCAGAAAATGGTCGTAACTTATAAGGATTGGCATGAGATTTTGCCATTTGCCTTGCATGGGTATTGTACTTCGGTCCGCACTTCCACAGGGGCAACCCCCTTCTCCTTGGTATATGGCATGGAAGCAGTGCTCCCCGTGGAAGTTGAAATCCCTTCAATGAGAGTTCTGATGGAAGCCAAATTGTCTGAGGCTGAATGGTGTCAAAGCAGATACGATCAGTTGAACCTAATTGAGGAAAAACGCATGACTGCCTTGTGTCATGGTCAGTTATATCAAAAAAAGGATGAAACAAGCCTTTGATAGGAAAGTTCGACCTCGTGAATTCAAAGAAGGGGATCTCGTGCTCAAGAAGATTTTATCTTTCCAACCAGATTCTAGGGGCAAGTGGACTCATAATTATGAAGGCCCATATGTTGTCAAGAGAGCTTTCTCTGGTGGTGCTATGACTCAGGAACCTATGGATGGTGATGAGCTCCCGCGTCCTGTGAATGCCGATGTAGTCAAGAAATATTTTGTCTAGAAAAATAAAAGAACAGCTCGGTAAGTCGAAAACCCGAAATGGCGGCTTAAGCAAAAATGAGCGTCTCGGTGGACTGAAAACCTGAAAGGGCGGTCTAGGCAAAAATTAGAGACATAAACAGAAAAATGTTGTCCTGGTAGATTGAAAACCTGAAAAGGCAATCTAGGCAAAAGTTAAGGATTTTTGACAAAATAACTGCATCAGGCCAAGCTCGGTCGCTTGAGGCATTTTGTTTAGCCGTCAAAGAATCTGCAATCAAGCAATCTTCGATCAGAAGCTCAAAATACAGTTGGAATTCAAAGATGCTAGGGAGAATGGTGGTTATTGTGTCTCATTTATCCTTTTCCACGTATTTACCATTTTCCAACTTTTGTAATAATCCATGGGGGCGCGCAATTCGCGAGCTACCATTCAATTAATAAAATTTGAGCCTTTGTCATTTGTTTGGAAACTCTTATTTATCTTTGTCATACAAAACATATTTTTTATTTTTTAATGATATTTGAAACAAAATTTTCTCAAAAAAAAATATATAATAATTTTCACATTTTTTGTAAAAAAAAAATAAAACGACAACAAACACGTTTTCTTTAAACTTGTGAACGCAAAAAGGGAGTATTAACAGCTGTCTGAAGAACGTTTAAACCTCAAAGTGCGAAAACAGGTTGTTTCCCCAAGAAGAGAGCTCGTATCTAAATTACAAATGACAGCTTCCTATCCACCAGTGGAACCTTAGGTCTGTCATCTCCAGCTGAACATATCTTTATCAATGTTGGATTTTCTCCCCAAGAAGATTCAGCTTCCCCGGAAAAGGTTAAACCTTGTAGCCGGACTTTGCTCCATCAATGGCTTTTACTCTATCTCCAGCAATATCTACATATGGTCAAGATTTGCCGAGTATTTGGACGTACTGCGATGTTGGTTTACCTCCAGTTTTATTCGTCCCGTCAGTTTTGTCATTATACACAATGCATATACATGACATTCATGCATACATTCATGCATAACATGCATATTTACATCACTTCATGCATGATTGCATTTCCTGATATTCATTAATTCATTAATCTTTGTTGTGTTGGTTCCCGAGATTAAAAGTTGGGCGTGTCATTCTTTCAAGTAGATTGTCGGCCATAAGCAGAAAGTGCATATCCTTTCCAAAAATTCCCCATTGAGTTCATCCCTCGTGGAAGAAGGTTGTTTCAGTTGTTTCCCTTCCCAAATATATGGATAGGAAGATCCTCAGTCGAGCTCATTTCTCATTGGGTATAGAGTCCTTTTTGACTATTTCTCTCCAGTTCTTTCCTGGATCGAATTCAGACACCAAGCAGCAAGTGGCAATCTCTTTATTTGAGTAGCTTATACTACCAAAACAAACCCTTAATTTTCTCCAGTGATGTCATCCCCAGTGCGCTTGGTCAAAAGACGTTATTGAAAAACTTTACAGACATTTCTCATTGTAAGAAACCTGTATTTGCAACTTAACCTACCCATGTCTCTTTTGAAGATCCTGGTAGAGTTATTGATTTCCTTAAAGGAAACTTTTCATATTACTTTGATAGTCAGCAATACTCAAAATTGTCTTTGATGAACAGACAATGTCTTCATATTACCTTTGGTAACAGATAATATTTTGGTTTCATTATCTTCTATAACAGATAATGTCTCACCTTTTCCATATTACCTCGATAAATCGGTAATATTTGGTTTCATTATCTTCGATAAACAGATAATTTCTCATCTCTTCGTATTACCTTTATAATCAGTAATATTTGATTTTTCTACCTTGGATAACGGGTAGTGTCTCATCTTTTCCATATTACCGCGATAAATCGGTAATATTTGGTTTCATTATCTTTGATAACAGATAACACTTAGTTTCATTATCTTTGACAAGCAGATAATGTATCTTTCCCTTCATATTGTTTTTTTATAACAAATGATGTTCAGCTTCATTGTCTTTGATAAACAGATAATGTTTCATCTTCTATTATCTTTGATAACAGATAATACTTCAGTTCCATTATCTTGATAAACAAATAATGTTTTCCTCTTCTCATATTTATCTTTGATAAACAGATAATTTTAGTCTCATTGTCTTGATATACAGATAATGTTTCATCTTCTCATATTATCTTTGATAACAGATAATATTACAGTTTCATTATCTTTGATAAAACAGATAGTTTTTTTTTTTTTTTTTTCATACTATCTTTGATAACAGATAATATTTCAGTTCCATTATCTTTGATGAAGAAATAATGTTCCATCTTTTCATATTACTTTGATAAATCAGTAATATTCAGTTTCATTGTCTTTGATAAACGAACAATGTCTCACCCTTTCATATTATCTTTGATAACAGATAATATTTTGGTTTCATTATCATTGATAAATAGATAATGTTTCATCTTTTCATATTACTTTGATAATCAGTAATATTCAGTTTCATTGTCTTTGATAAACAAACAATGTCTCGCCCTTTCATATTATCTTTGATAACATATAATATTTTGGTTTCATTATCTTCGATAACAGATAATGTATAACCTTTTCATATTACTTTGATAATAAGTAATATTCAGTTTTGATAAGCCGATAATGTTTCGTCTTTTCGTATCTTCTTTGATAAACATATAATTTTTGGCCTCATTGTCTTGAAAAGCAGATAATGTGTAATATCTTCCCCAGTGAAACTATATTGATTCCCCAGTGGATTTGGATCCTTTTCCTCTCCCTTTCAATGTTTTTCCTCCCCTAAGTCGGGTCACTTGCGTATCTCCTTTGTGAACGTCCATGTTTCCCCGGTAATAAAATTTGTCTCTTGTGATTCCACTTGCCCACAAGGACCAAAGTCTTGCATTTGCATTTGCATCTGCATCATAAGCATTCTCGTCATCTTAGGTCCAAAACTGTGGATTATGTATTTAAGTCTCTTCATCCCGTCAAAATGAATATTTCATCTTCATATCTCCAGATGAAGAAACTTAAATAGAGGCATCTGTCATACCCCAATTTTTGACCTAAGATCTCATGTCGCATTCATCTGTTATATGTTTGGATTCAGAATTATTTTTATAAAAAATTCGGCAGAGAGATATTTTAAAATATCTCATTTTTGGTCCAATCGTAGTTGTCTATTTTATTCTTAATCTATTATTATTATTATTATTATTATTATTATTAAAAAAGAATAAAAAATAAAAATATATATAAAGAGGAGCAGCTCACACGCTGCCCCCTCTTTCTCTCCCTCACCTTACTTTCTTTTTTATTATATTATTATATTATATTTATTACTATTAATTATTAGTATTAATAACTAAGTAGAAATCAAAAAAAACCAAGTTGTTTGGGCTCCAGTGGCAAGAAGCTCCTTCCAAGGACGTGCCCGGGGAATACCGGGTTCGATTCTCAGGGGGAACAACGCTTGGCCAGTGCGCATGCCTCTACGCACGAGCCGGATTAGTCGCTCACCTTTGATGGGTCGGAACCGGTGCGAAAGCAAAAAAAAAAAAAAACTAGAAATCAAAAAATGGGAGGAGAACAACAGCTCCACGCCTCCCCCTTTTCTTTTTTCTTTTTTTTTCTGCAAACAGTAAACACCAAACAGTGAGGAACATCCTTTTATCCATACACAGAATTATTCATCGGTCCAAAGCCTTTTGTTGGCCTATAAATAGAGGGAAAAAAAAATCATACGAGGGGGGATCAGAAACCGAAAAAATCACAAATTAACACCTATAGCCAAATCAGAATCCAATTCTTTTTTTTTTCCTTCTCAAATCGTAAAATCACAGCTTCATCACTGCCATGATAAATCATTCATCATAATCATCCTCCATACAAACATCACCAAATCATCTCCACCAAACCTTGATCCACCACATAGCCTTTTCAATCACAGAACCAAACACACACACCCACACAAATATCCATAACCAAAAACCATAACCAAAGAAAAGATTCAAACACAAAATCCGAACCACTATCTCTAACCAAAAGAACAAAAAGCAAAAAATAAAAAAATAAAAGAGAGAAGAAACAGAAGGTAAAGACATTAAGGAGTTTATTTATTTTGGGATTCGATTCGTTTGTTTATATTGCTTATTTTTGTGGTTTTGATTTGTGTTTAAAACTAGTAAAAAAAAGTGTTTAGGAAAAATTTAGGATTTTTGGGTGGTTTTAGGTTTCCGGTACGGTGGTTGGCGGTGGCCGACTTGCCGGAAACTTCATCAATATGAAGAACACATGAATGTGTTCTTGAGTGTGTGAGAGAAAGAGAGAACCGAGTAGAGAGAGAAGGAGTGAGGGAAGAGAGAGAAAGAAAAAGGGAAAAACAGCAAAATTCTGTCCAGTGGGGTATATATACCCCTGTTGCTCAGCGCGCGCCCCGTGGTTACTCAGCGCGCCCCCCTCCGTTTTTTGTTTGTTGAAACTGATATTTTTGGCAGAACTAGGCCTCGGCTCAGACTACTATCAGCAACCCCTGTTTTCAGTTTGCACCCCCCTTCCTTTTAATTTTTTTTCGGTTCTGTTTAAATTAAGTCATTTAAATTGTTTTTATTGGCCAAGGTTATTATGCATAAGGCTCCCCTTATGCATGGTGCATAAGCACCAGAATTTCTCGCGCGCCACCCAGAAGTTTCTCGCGCGCGCCCCCCAGCCCCCCTAATAACTCGCTATCCACACACCCCTTTCTGCTGATGGCACACGCATGCTGTCTTTATTTTCAGCCTACTGGGTCTGAAAGCCCAGTTCCTCTTTCTATTTTTTTGGTTTTGTTTTTTACACAGTTTTTACACTTACACCTAGTTTTTTATGTTTGCACCCAAATTTTCCAGCGCACCCCCCGAGTTGCTTTGTGCACCCAGATTACTTTACGCACCCTCCATATTACTTTGCGCACCCCCATGAATTTTTACCCATATTACTTTATTACAAAATCATTGGTTATTTATGCAATGTTATTTTGAAAATCATTATGTTATTTTGAAAATCATTTTATTGAAAACCATAAGAGAGCTACTGCTTCATTGATTATTTATGCAATGTTATTTTGAAAATCATTATGTTATTTTGAAAATCATTATGTTATTTTGAAAATCATTTTATTGTAAAACATAAGAGAGCTACTGTGGTTTCACATACAACACTAGTGAAACCATTAAGCCACACTTATGGTTTCAGTTATAATATTTATGTTAAATTAAATATGAATATTTTATTGGAAACCATAAGAGAGCTACTTTGGTTTCACATACAACACTAGTGAAACCATTAAGCCACTAAATATGGATATTTTATTAGAAACCATAAGAGGGCTACTTTGGTTTCAAGATGTTATACACTGAAACCATTAGTCTAGTTAAATGGTTTCATAGCGTTATACACTGAAACCATTATTCTAGTTAAATGGTTTCATAGCGTTATACATTGAAACCATTAGTCTTGTTATTTGGTTTCAAGATGTTATACATGAACCATTGATTATTATGTTGGGCTTCGAGGGGGTGTATGACGAAAAAAATGGATTCTTATAAAACATACTTCAAAGGAACAAAAGTTATTATTTAATTGGAAATTGGGGGTGCGCTAGAAATTTGGGTGGGGGTGCGCTAGAAGTTTGGAGGAGGGAAAAAAAATTGGGGGCGCGCTAGAAATTTGGGTGGGGGTGCACTAGAAGTTTGGAGGAGGGAAAAAAATTGGGGGCGCGCTAGAAATTTTGGGAGGAAAAAAAATTGGAGGGCTCACAAGAAAATCTAGGGAGAAAAAGGAAAAAAAAACAACTGGGGGTGCGCTAAGCAAATGGGGGGCGCACAAGTAATGGGGTAGTATATGGGGGGCGCGCGAAGCAACTGAAGGGGGTGCGCTAAGCAACTGTCTTTGGGCTGTGCACAGTAACCGGATTTATTTGGACTGGGTAGGGGGTTTATAACGGAATGGAAGGGGTGCAAATAACAAGTTTATGCACGCTGCATATAAAATGCTTATGCAGGATAACCGGCCCCGTTTTTATTTGCTTATTTTATTTATATATTTTCAAGCTCAAAAAATAATAATAACAACACCAAAAATCACACACTTGCACTAACTGTTTCCAGATCTGGTCCTTCACTTTTATTAATTCAGTACTAATAATCTCCAGAGTACTCTGGTCCATAACCAGTAATTAATTCAGTTCAATATTTCCAGATCTGGTCCTTCACTTTTAATTAATTCAGTACTAATAATCTCCAGAGTACTCTGGTCCATAACCAGTAATTAATTCTGCTATATATTTCCAGAGTGTTCTGGTCCCCAAACTTTACTAATTCTGTACTAATAATTTCCAGAGTACTCTGGTCCTTGTTAACTAACTTATTAAAATAAATATTGTTTTAAGTTGTTTAGCATAATATCCTTTTTTTTTTCTTTCTTTCTTTTCGACAACAAAAAATAACAAAAATATGCAATGTCTATTTTATTTTTGTTTATCTATTTCTCACATGCAAATATATTGTGTATAATTTATTTCTTTTAATCCAAGGGAATGGAATTCGTTTTGACCCAGTGTCACTATGTAATTCTTGTCCGTTTATGCATTTATCTATTTATTATTATCTTCCCAAAACAAAAAAACAAAAAAACATTCAAATATCAAAAATCTTTTCAAAAATAAATCTTTTTCTAATAAACCTCGACTTTCGTCGAGAGACTTTTTCAAACCTTTTTTCAAATAAATGCTTTAATACACTTAAGCATATTTAAACATTTTCAAAAAGACTAAAAAAACACAAAAACAAATTCAAACCTTTTTGCCATTTGGCTTTTGACTTTAAAACCTTTTTTCAAAGAGTTTAGACGTGAGTCATCTCTATGGTCGAGAATTCTAATTTCCCCATAACATAAGACAAGAAAAATGTTGATTCTTTTCCACTTAGGAGAGTTAGTGGCATACTCGTCGATGTTTATCCGAGTTGGAGCCCTTCCTTATTGATGAAGCAAAGATCCATTTTAGCATGTTTGTGGTGGATTAAAAGGAGTTTAAAACTTAAGATGACAACTCGTCTTTTCTCTTAAAAAAAAACAATCAAACAAACCACTTTGTAATTTTTACCCCGAACTACGGGATTTTGATCCTTTACCGGTACGTAGTACAAAAGACCTTGCGTCTTCCCAAATCAAAAATTAATAAAAAAAATTATTCTTTTCTCATCATCCCAATCATTTATAAGCAATTTTACAAGCAAATCTTTTTTAGCACAAGTATACATATTGCAAGAGGTTCCTGTAGAGTACTATAGATACTTAGGGTGCTAATACCTTCCTTTTGTATAACTAACCCCCGTACCTTTGATCTCTGAAAACTGCATCATTTAATTGATTCATTGCGTCTTTAAATTTTGCATGTTACTTTATGGGTTTATTCGATCTTTTCCCCTTCCCTTGGATAAATTAAAGTTCGGTGGTGAATCATTATTTTGAGAACCAAAGCTAATCAATAGTTGTTGGCGTCTGAAAATCACCGCGACACATCTGAATGATAGTTGAGATTGGGTAGGCCTTTAACCAAGCTTAGTTTGCTGAGCTTAGAGATTAATCTCCAGTTAGCATGTCCTAAGCGTTGGTGCCAAACCCATTTCTCATCATTAACAGATAAAAGACATACTATCTTCTGCTCTGTGAGTTCTGACAGATTGATTTTATAAACATTGCCTTTCCTTAGGCCTCTGAACATTATGGACTCATCAGACTCGTTGATTACAGTACATGCATCCTTATTAAACTTAACAACATATCCACTATCACAGAATTGACTAATGCTAAGTTGATTATGTTTTAGGCCATCAACTAACCAAACATCTTTAATAGAGAGAGAAGAATTATCAACTGTACCAGTACCAGTGATCTTCCCTTTTTGGTTTCCTCCAAATCCCACAGTTCCTCCCTCTTTCGGAGTTAGGGTTTGGAACATATGCTTGTCTCCTATCATGTGTCGTGAGCAGCCACTGTCCAGGTACCAAGAATGGTGCTCTGGCCTTCTTTGAGCGCAAATCTGCTACAAAAACAATCTCAGATCTAGGTACCCATATTTTTATGGGTCCTCTTGAGTTAGTCCTTAATGCCTTTGGTTGTTTTTGTTTATTAGGCCTTTCAGAAGCTCTAGAGTTATTCAAGCCTTTTGGAAAACTTTTTGGCTTTGTATAACTCTTAGACTTTGCTTTAGAATATATCAGAGTTGTCTTTGTTTTAACATTAGTCTGAGGTTTAGAGATCTTAGGCTCTGAAGGTTTCAGAGTCTGAGATTTCTTAGCCTCTGACACAATTATTTTTTCAGGCTCTGATATAACTATTGCTTCTGATTGGCTTTTAACAAAAACAGCCATAGGTTTAGAATTATCATTGTTAGAGGATTTAGAAAGTAATGGATTATCTTTAAAATGTGAAAATCCAAGACCCTCACCTCTGTTACTACTAACATGGTATATTAATGAAGCTATCTTGCTTCTTTTCATCCCATTGATAAGAAATTCCTGCAGTGCAAATTCATGCTCTGGAGGAACCTTATCATCATAAACATAGTGAGTTTCCATAAATGAGTTTCTACTTTTTAGAGACTCATTTTCTTCAACTACTATGTTCATTTTCCCAGTTAGGTTATTGTAGGATTTTTTTAAGACCTTACATTCACCTGCCTTTTTAGTGAGAATTTTTAGGGCATTCTTAAGAGAATCTATTAATTCAGTTCTAGAGAGTTTAGATATTACCTCTTCCTCATCTTCAGAGTCTGAACCTGCTTCAGAGTCTTCTCTGTCAGAGGTGGTTGCCATCAGTGCTAGGTTTGCTTCCTCATCACCATCAGAATCTGAGTCTTTGTCAAGATCTTCCCATGTTGCCAGAAAGCTTTTCTTGACTTTACTCTTGTACCTTTCCTTGCTAGAGCTTTGCTTTGATGGTCTACTTTTGTTTTCTGGACAATCAGCAATGAAATGGCCAGGCTTATTGCATTTGAAGCACTTGCTTTGATCTTCCTTCTTGTCTTTAGAAGCACTAGTTCTTTTGGAAGATCCTCCAAACTTGCCAGCATATTTCTTGCTTTTTTTTGCCCATTGTGAAACCTTGGCAGCCATCAGCACCATCTCTTCCTCTTCATCAGAACCAATTTCTTGACTCTCTTCAGAGGCTTCATCCTCAGATTCTATTACCTTAGCTTTCAGAGCTTTTGACGAACTCTTGGAGCTTAAGGCTATCCCTTTTATCTTCTTATTTGACTCATCAGTCATTAACTCCATTTCATGACTTTTGAGTGAACTAACTAGGCTTTCTAGGGATACAGTATCCAAGTCCTTAGACTCTTGAAAAGCAGTCACCTTTGGTCTCCATTTTGGTGGCAAGCTTCTGAGTACCTTTCTTACATGATCAGCTTCAGTATAACTTTTGTCCAATACTTGAAGTCCAGATACTAGGATTTGAAACCTTGAAAACATCGTTTCTATATCCTCTCCATCCTTCATCTTGAACAACTCATACTGATGCACCAACAAGTTAGCCTTTGCCTCCTTAACTTGTTTGTTGCCCTCATACTTGGATTTCAAAGAATCCCAAATTGACTTTGTGGTTCTTTTATCTCCAATTTTAAGATACTCATCATGAGAGATGTCGTTGGTCATCATTCCTTTTACACTATGATGCTTCTTGTACTCTAGCTTTTGAGTAGGTGTAAAAGACTTCCTGTTCTGAGAACTGACTACTCCTTCTAAGTCCATATTTTCAAAGCTAACTCCATCTTCTACCAAGTCCCATAAGTCACAATCAATGCCCATGCTGTGACTGTACATCTTGGTTTTCCAGAAAGGGTAACCAGTCTCAGTTCCATTGAAGAAAGGAACTTTATCAGATGATCTTCTATCTCTTGAATTTGAATCATAGTCAAAACCAACTTCATTGTTGTTCTTGCTCTTCTCAGCAGACATGTTTTTCCTCCTGGATCTTTACTGTTTCACTATTAGGTGAGTTAGGCAACAACCCAGCTCCTGATACCAATTGAAGGTGGAAAAATACAAGAAGGGGGGGTTGAATTGTGTTTTTAGAATTAAAAACTTTTTCTAACTTAAAACAATTTTGCAGCGGATAATAACACAAAGAAAGTAAAGGGTGCTGAGAGAGAGAAAGAAAGACACAAAGATTTATACTGGTTCCCCTCACAACTTGAGGGTACGTCCAGTCCCCTTGTTACTAACAAGAGATTTCCACTATAATCTTCTCAAGATTACAAATTGCTCAAGCACAATTGCAAGAGACTTCTCAGGTGCTCAAGTTTCACTAAACAAGAGACTTCACAAACAAACTTAAAATCTAAGAATGATTGTTAATGGACACTTGATATACTATCAGAGGTGTTTACAAAATACAACACAGATTGCTTTAAGACTTTGAATGACAAATTAAACAAATGATGTCAGAATGCTTCAGAGCCTTAAACGCAGTAATAGAACGGTAGTAACAGTTCGTAACAGATGTCATTTCTTCCATTTGAGTCTTCTATTTATACTTGAAGGAAGATGATGACCGTTGCAGAGAGATAAGGTGCCAGCTGGAATTTACTCGTACAATTGTGATAGTTGTAGTTGCCTTCTTTGGCAAATATCTTCAATTCCACTACCTTGCTATTTGAATTATCACTCATCCATTTTGAGTAATAATAGTACAATAGTACGATCCTCAAATGCGCTCCACTTATGGATAAGGTTAACGTTGTACCAACGAATATTCCTTCCTGTGGACGTGACAGAGCCTTGAAGTAGATTGTTGTTCAATCATTGGTTCTGATTCTGTCAGTTCTTGAGTGACGTAAATTCCTTTTGCTTCAGGTGTTGTTGTCATAGCTTCTTGAGGTCTTTAGCTTCTGAGTCGTTCAGAGCCTTTTTTTGTCCTCAGAGTCACTTTCTTCAGCATGCAAAATTTAAGCTTTTGATGAACAGTGGTGTGCTTTCAGAGCTTGTTTAACTGGCTTCTCTGCTATTATTCATACTGCTTCTGAACGAATTTAAACTTGTAATTCTGCACACTAGAATAATCATTAGTAATTCCAATTGCAATTTTAATACTTTGTTATCATCAAAACCACTTTAAATATTAGAGGTTCATGTCAGACCCACTTTGTTCCAACACAATTCTCCCATCATGCTCATCTCGAATTCATCCTGCATAAGCTTAGAAAAATTCTTGCACAGAGTGGCATTAGTTGATCCAAAGATGATATCATCAACATAAATTTGAATGATCAAAATGTCTCTCTTTAGTGTTTTTCTAAATAACGTATTGTCAACTTGTCCTTTTTCAAAACCATTGTTGACTAAGAAAGTACTCAGTCTCTCATACCACACTCTGGGAGCTTGTTTGAGTCCATAGAGTGATTTCTTTAGTCTGAACACATGATCTGGATTTGCCAGATCCTCAAATCTAGGTGGTTGTTTGACATATACTTCTTCAGAAATAACACCATTAAGAAATGCACTTTTAACATCCAATTGATAAAGAGTGATATCATTATTAACTGCATAAGATAAAAGTAACCTGATTGCTTCCAGTCTTGCTACTGGAGCATAGGTTTCAGTGAAGTCAATTCCTTTTTGTTGACTATATCCTTGTGCAACAAGTCTTGCTTTATTTCTTGTAACTTCACCTTGCTCATTCAATTTGTTTCTGTATACCCATTTTGTTCCAATAATGTTCTTGTGCTTAGGTTTGGGTACCAGATCCCATACATCATTTCTCTTGAATTTATTTAACTCTTCTTCCATAGCAACTATCCAAGCATCATCTGAGAGAGCTTCATTTGTTATCTTTGGTTCAATCAACGATACTAATCCAAACAATGATTCTTCATCTCTGAAGTTTGACCTTGTTTTTCTTGGACTATTCTTGTTTCCTAGGATAAGCTCTTCAGGATGTGATGATTTGTACTTGAATGTATTTCTTGGAATCTCTGTTGCTTCAGAGTTGTCTTCATTTGTTTGATGTTCTTGAGCAGTATCAGAAGGTGTAGCTTCTTGAGTTTCAGAATCTTCTACAGGTTCTATATAGTCGTCATACTCTGGAGCTTCATCTTCTGATTCATCAGAACCTGACAAATCTTTAACAGGCTCTGACTTTTTATCATTAGGCTCCTTATCATCAAACTTTACGTGCATTGATTCTTCCACTGTATTAGTTTCAGAATTATACACTCTGTATGACTTAGAGCGTTCAGAGTATCCAATGAAGATACCCTTACAAGCTTTAGAGTCAAATTTCTTAAGATGGACTTTGTTATTCAGAATGTAACATGTACAACCAAATTGATGAAAATAAGAAATATTGGGTTTCCTTTCCTTAAAGAGTTCATATGTTGTTTTGTTCAAAATAGGTCTTATATAGATTCTATTCTGAATATAACAAGCAGTGTTAACAGCTTCTGCCCAAAAGAATTTTGCTAAATTATTTTCATGCATCATGGTGCGTGCCATTTCTTGTAAAGATCTATTCTTTCTTTCTACAACTCCATTTTGTTGTGGAGTTCTAGGAGAGGAGAATTCATGGAGAATTCCATGTTCTTCACAAATTTTTTCAAAAGGTTCATTTTCAAATTCACCACCATGATCACTTCTTACTTTTAAAATCTTTGAATCTTTTTCATTTTAAATTTGGGTACAGAAGATGCTAAACACTTCATATGTGTCATCTTTAGTTCTCAGAAATTTAACCCAAGTCCATCTACTATAATCATCCACAATGACTAATCCATACTTCTTACCATTGATTGAAGCAGTGCTAACTGGTCCAAAAAGATCAATGTGTAAGAGTTCTAAGGGTCTGGTAGAAGAGACAATGTTCTTGTTCTTAAAAGAGCTTTTTACAATATTTTCTTTTTGACAGGAACCACAAAGTGAGTCTGAGTGATATTTTATTTTTGGAAGACCTCTGACAAGATTGTCCTTACTAAGCTTAGAGATTAACCTCCAGTTAGCATGACCCAATCTTTTGTGCCAGACCCACTTTTCATCACTCAGTGTCAAGAGACAAAGCACTTGTTGTTCCTTTAAATCAGAAAAATTTACTTTGTAAACATTGCCTTTTCTATTTCCCTTAAAGACAACAGATTGATCAGAGTTTCTGATTACAGTACATGAATCCTTATTAAACATAACATCATAATTACTATCACACAATTGACTTATGCTAAGTAAATTATGATGTAGTCCATCTACAAATCAAACATCAGAAATTGACAAAGAAGAATTACCAACTGTACCTATACCAATGATCTTTCCCTTCTGGTTGCCACCAAACCCTATTGTTCCTCCCTCTTGCTGATTCAGGGTGTGGAATAAGAGCTTGTCTCCTGTCATGTGACGTGAGCAGCCAGAGTCCAGATACCATGAGCTTTCTTTTCTTCTTTGGGTGCATACCTGCAGCATACACTATTTCAGATTTTGGTACCCATACTCTGATGAGTCCTTTTTGGTTAGTTTTGAGAATCTTATTCTTCTTGTTAGAGTATTCAGAAGATCTGGAGTCAACAGAGCCTTTAGAAAGATGTTTAGGCTTATGTTGTCTCTGAGACTTTCCTCTTGAGTGTGTCAGAGAACCAGTTACCAAGTTTGCTTTAGAAGTACTGGTGCCCCGCTTATCAACAGGCTTTGGTACTCTGACAGCTTTAACTTGAGTAGACATGGGTACTGATGTGAGCGGAACCTGGATTTTAGAAGACTTAAGTTCAGAGGATGAGTCATCTTCTGATACCTTATCTTGTGGTTCCAAGCTCACAAGAGTACCAGACACAGTCAGAGGTTCTGATGTACCCTTAGTAAAGTTTGAATAAGATTCTGATGGTGACTTGCTTAACAAGACATGTTTGTTTGATTTTCCCACATTAGAAGATGTAAGAGAACCAAGTCCTTGTCTTTTATAATAATTGCTAAGCCCACCATAAATTACGGAAGTTACCCTAGTTTTGTCTATGTTATGGTGAACAAACTCTTTAAGAGAGATTTCATACTCATCATAGGGTTTGTGACATGTTCTACATCCAGTCTCAAGCACTTTAATTGTTTTAAGAGATTTTTGATAGTTTGCTTGAGTCTGGGTGAGATTTTCATTGAGTAGCTTCATTTTTTGTTTACAAAAATCTAGCTCACTCAACTTTTCCATGTACTTCACCATTACATCTTTCAAAGCTTTGGTCATTTGAGTACTAGACATTTTAGATATTACCTCATCAATGTCGTCCGTGTCAGACTCTGAATCACTGTCATGGTCTGATTCACCAGTGGCCATAAGCGCTAGGTTTGCTTCCTCAAAGTCTTCATCCTCAGATAGTTCATTGATATCCTCCCATGTTGCCATCAGACTCTTCTTGGCTTTATTCTTGATTGTGCTCTTTCTTCCTTTACCCTTGGAGTTAAGTTCAGGACAATCAGCCATGAAGTGTCCAGGCTTATGACAATTGAAACAATTTTTTGTGTCATCCTTCTTCTCTCTGCTGGTGTTGTTTCTTGATCCAGATCCTCTGCCTTGAAAATTTTTGCCCTTCCTTAGTGACTACTTTTGAAAATTTTTGGACAAGAGTGCAAAGAAATCATCGTCTGATCCTTCTTCTTGATTATCTAGGAAAGATTCCTCTGCTTCAGATTCTACAACTTTGGCTTTCAGAGCCTTAGATGAAACTGAAATAGATGGCAAGGCCAAAGATTTTAGTTTCTTCTGAGGCTCATCAGAAGATAATTCAATCTCATGACTCATGAGTGAACTTATCAATTCCTCCAAGCCAAGTTTGTCCAAATCTTTAGCTTCTTGAATAGCTGTTACCTTAGGCCTCCACCTTGAAGGTAAGCTTCTCAAAATCTTTCTTACATGATCAGAAGTTGTGTAGCTTCTCTTTAGAACTTGGAGACCAGCCACTAGAATTTTGAACCTCGAATACATGGATTCAATATTCTCATCATCCTTCATTCTAAAGAGTTCATACTGTTGGATCAGAAGAGTAGCCTTTGCCTCTTGAACCTGTTTATTTCCTTCATATGTGGAACACAAGGAGTCATAGATGCTCTTGGCAGTAGATTTGTCTGTGATCTTGAGGTACTCATCATGAGTTATACACCCAATGAGAAGATCCTTGACCTTGTGATGTTTCTTGTATAGCTTCTTGTTTGTAGGAGTGAACTTCTTTCTTTCTTCAATAGATAACCTTCCCTTTTCATCAAGTCCTTGGAAAGTTACCCCTTATTCAACTAAGTCCCAAAGCTCATCATCTAAACCAATAAGATGACTGTAGATTCTATCTATCCACCAGGAAAAGTTAGATGCATCTCCATTGAACTTTGGTGCTTCGTTGCTTGTCTTATTATCTTCAACATCATAGTCATGAGGAACTGATTTCATGCTCACACTTGGAGTTCCTTCAGTCATAGTGTTTTTCAACTAGAAACTGTTTCACTGTAAGGTAATTAAAAACAGAACCGGGCTCTTGATGCCAATTGAAGGTGTGAAAAACACAAGAAGGGGGGGGGGGGGGGTTGAATTGCGTTTTGGGGTAGTTTAAAAATTCTTCTAAGTTGTGAAAAACTTATCAGAGTTTGCAGCGGTTTAGAAAAACAAAACACAATTGATCAGAACTTTGAAGGTAGAGAGAAAAAGAGAAAGGTAGAGACAGAGATTTTATACTGGTTCCCCTCACAAACCGAGAGTACGTCCAGTCCTCTTGTACTACCAAGAGAGTTCACTATAATCACCAAAGATTACAAATGCTCAAGCACACTTGCAAGAGACTTCCAATGCTAAAGTAACAATTACAAGAGACTTCCTAATGCTCAAGCACGCAGGCAAGAGACTTCCAAATACAAATATAAGAAAAACAGAGTCTGAACAAATGATATGCAAATCAATGTTCAGTTACAATGAAATAGAACTTTTGATACAAGACTTAACTTATAATCTTAATATAAGAATTCTAAGGTTCAACTAATGAATTAACAGAAGCTGAAACTGGAGTCTTGGATTTGAATATGAGTTCAAGTTGTATTTGAAGTTCTTAGTGCTCTAGGATGATTTTGACAGAATAACAGCTCTTTCAAATTGTTCAAAGTGTCGTATCCTAAAACTTCAAACTTGCTCCAATTTATAGACGAAGGTGGAGCGTGTTTGATTTGAATTTTATGCGGTGAGATTGTGCCAGCTGTAGATAGTACCATTCTTAACCAAATCAGGTAACCTTGTATACGATCAATCTTGGGGATAACGTTTTAGCCAAATCCGGTAATGAGTTCGTACAATAGTACTAACGTCACAATCTTGTGGATAAGATTGATTCCATCAGCTTTTGGAATGTCAGAGGATGATGATGATATCCAATCATTGTTGCAGAGAATGTTCTTCTGACAAAACGGCTCTCACTGCTCTTATCAGAGTCTGATACTAGCTTCTGACGAATATAACTTGCATCTTCTGATGCCTTGAAAATCTGGTCAGAATTTGCTTTGACATATCAGAGCTTCCAATGTGCTTCTAGTAAATTTAAAGAATTAACTTGTATATCTGCACACTTGGATTAAATAATTAGTATACCCTATTGTATATTAATACTTTTGTTATCATCAAAACTTAATTGGATCATGTCAGAACCTATTTTGTTCCAACAGTCCTCGCGGTCGGCCGGGTACGTCTCCCCCCAAATAACCAAACGGGTTATTTGAGAGTATATTGATTAAAAATGATGAACACTTGTGCACAATTTACAAACGACTCCAATAACCCAATATTGAATCAAATGTAAACTATGCGAATAAACCTCAACAAGAAATGAAGTTTCTCCCTCTGATTCTAACGATCCAAACCTGTGCGCAAATCCTCGCACCGATCGTCCAGCTGAGTACCTCGCTTCTTCGTTGTTGATCCTTCAAGATATCGCACAATCTTAAACCCTTGAGAGAAACCCAAACCTTCTTCACAAATCAACTCGATCACGTCTCTGATTCACTGCAAGTCGTATCGAACGTTATCGATCAAATGTGCAATTTTTATTCGAATGATCCCATACTCAATCTTCAATTAATTGCAACTTGATGGAAGATGATGATCTTGTGAAGAATAACCCTTTGATCCAAATTTTTCCCCAATTTGAATCCCAAAGTGTTTTTCAAAGCTATTTCACTTTCTCACAGGTTTTCTCTGTTTTACAATAACAAAGCACATTGCTATTTAAAGAGAAAATAGAATTGAGCAAATTTAGGCAAAACTTAGCAGACATGTATCGATATAAATGATGGTTTGTATCGATACAAACTCTTTGACCAACGTTCAAATTTGAAAAATTTGACCTATGTACCGATACAAACACGTATGTGTATCGATACATATATCAGTTTCTTGAAATCTTGACTGATATGTATCAAATCATGCAAGCATGATTCGATACATCATGAACTATCTGGTTTTTTGAGAGATATAGATGTGTATCGATACATGCAAGCATGATTCGATACACAGGTGACTCTCTGCCTCTGAGAGACCATATTTGTATCGATACAAGTGAATATATGTATCGATACAAAATGCACAAAATCAGTCTGAAGTAATTTCAGGACATTTGTATCGATACAAGTGATTATGTATCGATACAGAATACCTAAAAATCAATTTTTTCAAAGTTTTAAAAATAGTTTTTCGCTGTCAAGTCATTTGTAATATTGCCAAAATATGTTCTACTCTATTTTCATGTGTTTTGACAATTATTAAAACATGAGGATGAACTGGTGCACTTACATTCTCCCCCTTTTTGATAATTGTCAAAACTTTGCATAAGCTAACTAAGCCTATACCTAATATGCAATAAAATAGCAATATGTATACAGACGCAATTACATCAAGGCTAACAATAAGCACGCTCCCCCTGAGTTGATGCCATAAATGCGTTTGATATTGTTGATAATTTTCAAGACTTCTTTAGCTATTCATCCTTAGCTTGTGCAATCCAAATCTCTCCCCCTTTGACAATATCAAAAAGAAGAAGAGAGCTCATTAGAAGTATCAAGTTCAAACAATTTTAACAATAGTCATATCGTGCACTTACATTTGTCGAAATGCACTATATGATAAAGTTTCCTAATCAAAATAAATACATACAAAGATATGCAAAATATATCAATGACGAATACCAAATATCATGACAAACATGGAATGTAGAATAACAAACCAAAACCAACGCATGAATATCGTAACACATCGACATTTTAATGAAGTAACATATCAAAATATGGGACGAAATAAACAAAGCAATGCAACAAATGCATAAACACACATGAATGTTGTCCAAACATGACAACATTAAAATTATCCGTACAACCATATTGAAATAAAAAGAAGTCATAAGAAATAACGAAAAGATAAATTTGTTCATGCAGTAAAAGAAATAAAATGCGATAAAATCAATCATCATTATCATCATTCATCAATTTTGTCCGGGTTAGAAGGAGGGTTGGGTTGATAGTAGCCATGCATTTGAGCTTGCATTTCATCAAAGCGAGTAGTCACATAGGTTCGGAGTTCATTGGTGTTGGTGTACAACTCTTCAATTCTAGCACTTTGAGTTTGGTAGTTCTGAGTGTACTCATTGTAGAAGGTGGTTTGTTGCATGCTCATATTCCTTAGCATGCCCATCATCTCGTTCCAATTTCCGCCTTCTTCACCTTGTCCTTCACCTTCACCTTGCCTAGCTCTTCTTTGTCTCCTAACTCTTGGAGCAGCAGCTTGATCTACATTCTCTTCCTCTTGACCATTGTAGACATAGACATTGTCAACATTCAAGATCCAGTTCATCTTTGCCATTTGAGTTTCACTAAATTTTTGTAACCTTCCAAGGGTAGTATACTCAATGGGAAGGTCTTGTCCAACCTTGAACTTTTTCAGAATGCTAGCTATCAAACTACAATATCCAAAGCTTTGATCACAGCTAGAGTTCCTTAAGTCAAACATTCTACTCACAATATAAAGTGTCCAGTCAACTTTTCGGTCCTCCATTAGCAAAAACATGAGATCAATATTTTTCCTATCCATTCTAGAACTTGCACTCTTAGGACGCAATATGTGACTTACAATCCAATAAATCACTCTAGCGTTCACAGTTAATTTTCTGGTTCCCATAGTTTCCGGAATATTTCCATTTCTAGTAATGGAGGAAATGAAAACTTTGCATCATAATCAACCTGGCTAGCCTTAGTATAGGCCAAAAGATCTTCTCTGGTTATCCTACTACCGGTACTCATTCCAAACAAGTCAAACCACATATTTGCACTAAACCTATAAGTCTTACGTCCCCAACGAAATTCAAACTCAGCACCATTTCTCTCCTGTAGCCCAGCATAAAATATCCTAACCAAAGTATCATTATATTTGGTTTGCAAATCACAAAAAGTATCAAGTTGTTCGTTTTCAAGAATTTCTGCAACATCATCAAGACGCAAGTTTCTAAGTGTTTCAGTATTAACAGATTTCTGAGGCAAAATGCTCCTAGTTCTACAATATTGTGTATAAGAATCAACACAATCCTTGTGAACGAATTTTTCTTCCCTAAGTCCAAAATTTGGAACATCATTGCTACTTTCTACATCCTTTCCTCTTCTAGACTTAATTTTTGGTGTCATTTCTAGGAGAGAGAGAGAGAAATAGAACGAATTACCTTGAATTTTGATGAAGAACTTGAAGAAATATCACAAACCAAAATTGAAGAAACCCTTGTCTTGAATGTAGAGATTATGAAGTTTGAACCACGAAATTGATGAAGGAATGTGAATGGGTAATGAATTTGAAGTAGTTTAGGGTCAAATGTTGTGAGTTTTGGTTGAGTTTGAGGGAGATTAGGAATTTGGGAATGAGGGTTTTTTGAGTTTTTCTCGTGTAGAAGAAGAAGTTTTTGGTGTTTGATGAATGAATGAATGAAAATTGATACATAAAGTTGTTTTCACGCATATGTATCGATACAAACTCGTGTTTGTATCGATACAAGTCAGTTTTCTGCAACATGTATCGAAGCATGCTAGCATGTATCGATACATGGGACAACGTCTGTCCTAACTGAAGAGCTATGTATCGATACAACCATCATATGTATCGATATATATCAGTTCATTTTGAAAATTTGCAGAATAACTAACATGTATCCATACAATGTTTATTTGTATTGATCCAAAAAGCATTATTTTCAATTTCTCTCAAAACACATGAACTTATAAGTTTTTAAAAAAATTCTATGACTCCCAAATAACATGTATGTATGAAACACATATAATCAACAAGGTACACACTTATGTATGTGAGCAAAAACAATACCAAAGCACATTATAACATGAGAACACATGTTAAACCATATATGCATGATAATCCATTCACATAAAGAATCAAAGTACCAAAATTAATCATATGAAAATATATGTCTATGTATGCACACAAAGTCACATATAAGGACAAAACAAACATATACAAACCAAGTATGAACTTAATATGGCAATTGTAATGATTTTTGTCAAATCCCCATTTAAGACGTATGAGTCTCAAAAACTTATAAATATTTTTGTGCAAAATTCTTGGAAATGGAGGATTAGACAACTATCAAAGCAAATATCATATTAAGGTGAAAGTTGTATGTATATGAACCAATGTACAAAAGCTAAGTAAAAAGAATATAGAGGAAAAGGTAGAGAATAGAATCTTCCCTGAAGTGTTATGTGGAGGAAGTGATCAATTTCCCCAACATTGTAAGTGTTGAGTTGAAGCTTTTCTCATCATTTTCCTTGTTCATAAGTCTAGAACTCCATTGTTGTCGGTGTCTTTCGTCAATGGTTTCAAGACGTTTTCCTACATACTTAGACATTTGAAATAGGACCCCAACTCATGTTGGGTCCTAGTTGGTTAGTAGCAACATTATTGCTTAACTTGGGTAACCATTGCAATTTGCCTTTTGGTACCAAGATTTTTCGAGCATGGCATTTTGCAATAGTATGACCCTTGGTACAACAATAATGACAAACGATATGAGGATTACTTTTCTTAGGATCCTTTTCAACAAATTTATACTTTTTATTTCTAGGTTTTAAAGATTTGTTGAATTTAGATGGATCAACCGCAAAAGTAATCTCAAGCTTGGATGGTTCTTTTAGCTTATCTTGTAACTTTCGCAAATCTCTATATAAGTAAAAACATCCATCACATATGGTTCTATCGTTACCATAACTATCAAAAGTCACAAGAGGTTTTTGAATCATAGACTCTTTGAGGGCTTTCAACTCAAGCTCTGTTTCCGAAACTTTTGCCTCAAGGTATTTATTAACTTGCATTAAACCATTTAGTCGTTGAAAAGCCTCTTTAGTCTCTTTGTGTAACTTTTCAAAAGCGACTTGCAACTCATGATATTCTAAAAGCGTATATGAGCTAGAGGGATTTTGATTTACCTTTTTAGGAGCAAGTTTCTTACGGTCATATGATGTCAAGCACACATTTACCAATACATCTTCACCACTTGATCTAGAGCTTGATGATGAAGAAGATGAAGAGCTACTACTCTCCCATGCAACATAAGCTTTCTTTCCCTTGTCCTTGCTTCCCTTTTTGAATGACGGTGACTCCTTCTCTTTTCTTTTCAATTTAGGGCAATCCGGTTTTAAATGACCAATTTGGCCACATTCATAGCATGCCCCTTTCTTGGAGTATCTACCACTATCACTCTTCCGGCGGTAACCACTATCTTTCCAAAATTTCTTAAGATTGTCATCGGAATGTCTTATCCCATTCTTTCTCACATATCTATTATAGCGTCGAACGAAGAGCCCCATTTCCTCATCATCGGAATCGTCTTCGCTTGAGCTACTTTCCACTTGCTCAACCTTTTTGGACTTGAATGTGGAGTCCTTTAGAGCAATGAACCTCTTATCCTTTTTTTTCCTTTTCGTTGTGTTTCTCCTTTTTCCCACCTTTCTCATGCTTTTCCAACAAATTAAGCACTTGTTCATGTTCCGTTACCTTACCGAATAAGGTTGTGAGACTCAAAGTTGTAAGATCATTCGCTTCTTTGATTGCGGTGACCTTTGGTTGCCATGACCTATTAAGACATCTCAAAATCTTATTAGTAGCATCTTGATTAGTGATTGGTTTGCCTAGACCATGTAACTTGTTGGTAATTTTCACAAATCTTTGTTGCATATCCGCAATGGTTTCACCATCTTGCACATGGAACAATTCGAAATCTTGAGTTAAGGTGTTTATTTTCGATATTTTGACCTCATTAGTACCCTCAAAATGAGTAACTAATGTATCCCACATTTCTTTGGCCGATACACAATGCGAGACATGATAAAATTGTTCAATCCCAAGGGATGAAATAAGTATGTTTTGTGCCTTTGCATCGTAATTGACCTTTTTCTTATCATTGTCCGTCCATTGTGCCATAGGCTTATTGGTGACAATGCCATTAGGATCGGTGATTGTCGGAACAAACGGACCGGTCTCAATAACATTCCACACTTCACCATCAAAAGAATTGATGTGAATGCGCATACTACTTTTCCAATAATCAAAATGATCTCCATTGAATATAGGTGCCCTATTATAAGCCCCTTTAGGTGCAAAAGCCATGTTTTCTAATAATTGGCACAATCCACCGAATTTTGTGAACAAAATTGAACCGGGATCGTGATACCACTTGTTAGACTACTTGGCTACCACTTAGAAGGGGGGGTTGAATAAGTGGCCCTTTTAAACAATGTCAGTTTTTAAAAATATTTAGTTTAAAAGATACGCGCGGAAGCACCACCGGATCGGTAGTCTCTTTGCACCCGATTGATCACTGAAAAAGTAGTATAGCCTTTGAACGTATGAAAAGACTTAGAAATGATCGTGTACAAATTATTCGAATTTAAACGCTTCAATTAAAACAACCCAAGCAAGTTACTAGTATTGAATCTAATCCAATCACAATCAAGATATGTCAATTGAATTTTGGTGCACACGTACGAACACGAAAATTCAATTGACTCAAAAATCAAAGCAATTGCGTAAAATAAAAGATTGAGAGAGAAAGACACAAACGATTGATTAGGAAGTTCCTCGGCTTTCGTGTCGTCCTCGCGGTCGGCCGGGTACGTCTCCCCCCAAATAACCAAACGGGTTATTTGAGAGTATATTGATTAAAAATGATAAACACTTGTGCACAATTTACAAACGACTCCAATAACCCTATATTGAATCAAATGTAAACTATGCGAATAAACCTCAACAAGCAATGAAGCTTCTCCCTCTGATTCCAACGATCCAAACCCGTGCGCAAATCCTCGCACCGATCGTCCAGCTGAGTACCTCGCTTCTTCGTTGTTGATCCTTCAAGATATCGCACAATCTTGAACCCTTGAGAGAAACCCAAACCTTCTTCACAAATCAACTCGATCACGTCTCTGATTCACTGCAAGTCGTATCGAACGTTATCGATCAAATGTGCAATCTTTATTCGAATGATCCCATACTCAATCTTCAATTAATTGCAACTTGATGGAAGATGATGATCTTGTGAAGAATAACCCTTTGATCCAAATGTTTCCCCAATTTGAATCCCAAAGTGTTTTTCAAAGCTATTTCACTTTCTCACAGGTTTTCTCTGTTTTACAATAACAATGCACATTGCTATTTAAAGAGAAAATAGAATTGAGCAAATTTAGGCAAAACTTAGCAGACATGTATCGATATAAATGATGGTTTGTATCGATACAAACCCTTTGACCAGCGTTCAAATTTGAAAAATTTGACCAATGTATCGATACAAACACGTATGTGTATCGATACATATATCAGTTTCTTGAAATCTTGACTGATATGTATCAAATCATGCAAGCATGATTCGATACATCATGCACTATCTGGTTTTTTGAGAGATATAGATGTGTATCGATACATGCAAGCATGATTCGATACACAGGTGACTCTCTGCCTCTGAGAGACCATATTTGTATCAATACAAGTGAATATATGTATCGATACAAAATGCACAAAATCAGTCTGAAGTAATTTCAGGACATTTGTATCGATACAAGTGATTATGTATCGATACAGAATACCTAAAAATCAATTTTTCAAGGTTTTAAAAATAGTTTTTCGCTGTCAAGTCATTTGTAATATTGCCAAAATATGTTCTACTCTATTTTCATGTGTTTTGACAATTATTAAAACATGAGGATGAACTGGTGCACTTACAAAAACGACTTATATTTTTGTATGGAGGGAGTAATTTTTTTTTTATACAATGATGTATATTTTTTTTTTGGTGAATTCTTCGGTACACATATTATGTGGATATATCGGTGCATTTGTTGAGGTGGATGATTCTGATTGGTTTACAAATAATATTTCTATATTAAATAATATTTGTGGACCAATCATAATCATTCACCTAAGTCGTGTACCGGTCCATATCCATATAAGATGTGTACAGGGATATTCACTTTAACTTTATCCGGTTTTTTTTTTCTAAAGGCAAAATTTTTATTAATAGAACTTTAAGCACAGGAAGTAGAGTTGGGTATGCGGGCTGGTCCGTCCCATTTAATCCTCTCCGCATAAACCCGCACATTAAACGGGGCGAACAAGTCCTTCAACAAATATAAACGAGCTATGATATGTTTGCCCAGGTTTGATTTGTGTGCGGGTTAAACGGTTAACCCGCATACTATTATAAAGAAAATTAAAAAAATCACTTTTTCCAAAAAATAAACTAAAATATTGATATTATAAAACCTAAATTAATGTCGTTTTATTTGTCGCTGCCAAAAACACAAACTTGCTGCAAAAAGTGTTTTTCGCAGCGAAAAAATTGTTGCTGCATGTCGCTTCCATAACTAGTGTTTTGTAGCAACAATTAATGTCACTGACATAAATAATGTTTTTAGGAACAATTAATGTCGTTGGCATAACTAGTGTTATTTTGCAACAACAATTATTGTCGCTAACACAACTAGTGTTTTTTTGCAACAAAAATTATTGTCGCTGGCATAGCTGGTGTTTTTTGCAACAACAATTATTGTCGCTGACAAAAAATGTATTTTTCGCAGCGAAAAAGTTATTTTTGTGAACGATATAAATTGTTGTTATATCATTTATATCTCAACAACAAAATTGTTGGAATAAATTAGACTTTCCAACTATAAATGTAATTATATATTTTTGTTATTTTTTATAAAAATTTCAATCACTTAATTTAAATTGTCATAATTTAAATTCTTTAACTATGTTTTGTTTCTTCTTTTCTTATTCTTTCTACTTTGCATATATCCTTTTCAACAAACTATAAATAATTAGACTTTCCAACTATAAATGACATAATATTAAAGGATAAAACTTATATATATTACCCTAAATACAATTGTCTTGTTCTCCTATAAAAATGTGATACGTACTATTTATTCAACTCAAATTTTAATAATCGCTTGTAACTCCATTAAACCATCCATTCGGTGAACAATAAAAATCTTTTTCCTTCCTTTTGTGGTGCATTGTATAATACTACAACTGTTGAACAATTGGAATATCTCTCACTTGTTCAGTTAATCAAATGCATTCTTTTAGATTTGTTTTCCTTCTACAATTTTACCTCTGTTGAGACAAAATCCACTTTTGATGTTTTAAAGATAACAAACATCTTTAACTAAATTCTAAAATTGATTCTGAACATTTTGTTGTCTAACAAGTGCTTTTGAGTGGTTATAAGCTAAAACAGATCCATAGAAACAAAGGCTAAAAGTTTGACAGGAAATCGTGATTCAAGATCAATCTGAGATCATTCTGACAGAACAGACAGTTGCTATTCAACTTAATTAATTACTCTTCAATAAGTCCAGAACAAATAAGCACTTTTCTATTGGATATAGAATAAAATCTAGGGTAAAATGGTGTTTACCCCCCTGCAATGTAGGCGACTTCTGCATTACCCCCCTGGCAAAATTTTCGTTTAGATTCCCCCTTTACAAAACTTGGTTTTCTAGATTCCCCCCTCCAAGACACTATGTGGCAGCTGACTGTGCAAGAATCTCCACGTGGCTACACGTGTCAGCTGCCACGTAGGAAATTAAAATTTAAAAAAAAAATGCCACGTGGCTTCTGCCATTTTTTTTTACTGAAATCTATTAAAAAATCTGAATTTTTTTTTAATCTATTAATTCTTAAACATTGCCTGCATTCTCACTTCTTCATCTCCATCGAACCTTCTTCTTCTCTATCACACCAAAATTCAATTTTCTTCATCTTCTTCCATCAAGTTTGTTTGATATTTTCTTCCACTCCTTATATTCTTCCCCATCGTTTCCATATATTTCTATATTTTGCTGCATCTGTGCTTATCAATTTTCAATTTTTATTTGGGATTAGGGTTCTTGAAAATATGGGAGGTAGCAAGTGTTCTTCGTATGCAAATTCAAGTGGTGGTGGCAACTTCAATTTACCCAGATGTGGGTGTAACACTCCTATGAAATTGTTGATTTCAAACACGGGTCTTAATCCCAAGAGAAAATTTTGGAAGTGTAGAAATGGGGTAAGTTAATATATTTTGTCAATTTTCTTGCTTATTGATTTGAAAAGTTGTTGATTAATCTGTTGTTTTAGTTAGATGGCTGTGATAATTTGGTTTGGGATGATGAACTTGATGAGGTTGAAGCTGCAAATCCAAAATCTTCAAGGTCTGCAACACATTGCAAAAATTGTGAAAGGATGAAAGAGTTTGGAAGGGAGTTTGGAAGGGAGCTTGGAAGGGAGATTTGAAGGGAGCTTGGGAAGGAGATTGGGAAAAAGTTTAGTCAATTTGTAATAGGTGTTATGATGGTGTGTGTTGTGTTGTTTGCTGTGATACTCAAATCCATGTAATAGCTTTATGATTAATGACTTTAATTTCCTATTAGATTATGTTCTAATGTAATTTAGATTAAGTTCTAGTTATTGTATCAAAACTTTATCATCTAATGAAATCGTTTTAAGTATTGTTGACTATTCCAAAATGTTGAATCAACACTTTATCATGTATTAAAATTATTTGTTCAAAGTAGCAAGTCCCTTGCAGGGCATTGGCTAGCACTTGCAGGGCCTTGGCTAGCAGCTGCAGTGCCTTGGCTAGCAGATGCAGTGCCTTGGCTAGCAGCTGCAGGGACTTGGCCAACAGATGCAGGGCCTTGGCTAGCAGCTGCAGGGACTTGGCTAACACCTGTAGGACCTTGGCTATCAAAACTATAATTCAACAAAATAATAATATAACATATAATTGTATTAAATCTGTGTGGACAAAACAAATGATGGTCAAAATAAGGTATATTACCAAGCACATAATGTGCAATTGTCATTACAAACTTGGCACATACAAAGTGCAATTGAGAAGCACATACAAAGTGCAATTGTCATTACTACAAAATAAGCACATACATAGTGCAATTGTCACTACTACAAAATAAGCACATACATAGTGCACATATAATCCAAAACAGAAATTGTACTAAAATAAATTACACATCATTGTCCTTGATCTCTATAGGCTGTTTGTCACTTGAACCAATTCCAGTCAGGGGTGTTTTGAAGGAGTTCATCTTAATCATCTCACTTGTTCTTCTCCTCTGTCCATGGTACAAAGGTTGATGATGTGCAACTTTAAGCTTCTTCTTCTTTTGTTTGACAGGCAGCTTCTTCTCAGTTGGTTTGACTTGGATAACTTCTGGTATTGAGGCCATAACTTCATCAGGGATGTCACCAAATAGGTCTTGGCTTGCTTCAGCTTCAGCATCAACAACTTGGCTTCCATCAACAACTTGGCTGGCACTTGCAGTGCCCTGGCTAACACCTGCAGGGTCTTGGCTAGCACTTGCAGGAGCCTGGCTAGCTGCTGCAGTGACTTGGCTAGCACTTGCAGTGCCCTGGCTAATACCTGCAGGGTCTTGGCTAGCTGCTGCAGCATCTTGGCTAGCACTTGCAGGGCCTTGGCTAGCACTTGCAGCATCTTGGCTAGCACTTGCAACATCATCCTTAGCCTTTCCCTTTGATGTTTTTCTCTGCATCCAAACACAAAATAATGACACAAAAATTAAAACATGTTAAAATATAGTGTATCAAATACAATAGCCTATTTATAACATCAACTCATATTTACCTTTCTCTTCAAAGCATTTGGATCTTGTGGTTTTTTGCATGACCCAGTATTATGGCCAGGCTCTCCACATGTAGTACAATGGTATTTACCCTTCCTAGGTTTTCTCACACCATCTTCATCAAACTCCCTTATCCTCAATTTTTTTGGCCTACCAGGACCTCTCTTATGCAGAGGTGGTAATATTTTTTCCTCAAGAACACCATCAGGTGGTTTAGGCCACATATCAACCCCATTGATTGCACTAATTGCATAGCCATAGCAAGCTGCATATTTTTCTCTGGAGTAACAATCATCAACAAAATCTGCAGGATCCTTTCCTTGATAACTTATTGCACAAACAGCATGCCTACATGGTATACCCACCAAATCCTAGAAATTGCAAGTACATGTTCTTTTTGCAGTGTTAACAATATATTGTTGGCCATTATATCCATGTGCAATCTGAAATTCTTCATGAATAACCCATGTACAATGCCAATAACCAGTCATGTTAATCTCTTTTTCTAACCTCCTTTGAGGCATTGGCATGATCCTATGTGGCCAATTAGCTAACTTAGTAACAGAAGCAGAAGTTCTATTCATTAAATAATTCCTAATCCATTCACAAAGGGTTAAAATGGGTTTGTCTCTAGCAACTAAAATGGTGGCATTAAATGATTCTGACAAATTGTTCATTAACACATCACATTTACTATAATAACTAAATGCATGCTTACACCATATTTTAGTTGGAACACCCATAAGCTAGTCCCATGCCTTCTTATCATGTGCTTTCAGCTCACTCATTTTTGCCTCCCATGCTTGATAATATGTAGCTTTTGCAGCTCCCATCATCAGATCCCTTATGAGTGTGCCACCACCAAACTTTTTCTTGAAATTTGCATAGAGATGTCTGAGGCAAAGTCTATGCTCAACTCTCTGAAACATCTCCTCAAACACTGCAACCAAACCCTGCACAATAAACAAACCCTTTTCAAATCAGAATGTAATTTAACAAACTAACCTTAAATGAATGTAATAATAATAAAGAAATAAATAAATCTGAATGATTGCTAACTAACCTTTTGTTGATCAGAAATAAAAACATATCTATTGTCTTGCCCAATATCCTTCATCAACAGCTCAATAAACCACTTCCAGCTCTCCTTTGTTTCAGTTTCCACCACCCCAAGAGCCAATGGAAAATATTGGTCATTAGGGTCCCTACCAACAGCAATCAACATCTGCCCTCCATACTTAGTCTTCAAATGACAGCCATCCACACCAATAAAGGGTCTACACCCATTGATAAAACCTTTTTTGCTCCCATTCAAGCAGAAATAAAATGACCCAAATCTAGGGGGAAGTGTGGGAACAGGTCTCTCAGCAATACCAATCTTAACAGTGTTTTCCTTGCATACCCTTCTTAGCTCATCAGCATACCTCCTCAGAAGACTATATTTGTAAGTGCACCAGTTCATCCTCATGTTTTAATAATTGTCAAAACACATGAAAATAAGATTGAACATATTTTGGCAACATTACAAATTACTTGACAACAAAGAACTATTTTCTAAACCTTGAAAAACTGACTTTTAGGTATTTTGTATCGATACATACATAGTTGTATCGATACATATGTCCTGAAATTACTTCTGTTTGATTTTGTGCATTTTGTATCGATACATACATTGTCTGTATCGATACAAAAGTGGTCTCTCAGATACAGAACATCATCTGTGTATCGAAGCATGCTTGCATGTATCGATACACATCTGTATGTTCTCAAAATCCAGAAAATTCATGATGTATCGAATCATGCTTGCATGCTTCGATACATATCAGTCAAGATTTCAAGATCCTGATATTTGTATCGATACACACCCGTGTTTGTATCGATACAAAGGTCAATATTTCCATTTTTAACGTTGGTCAAAGCATTTGTATCGATACAAATGATCGATACATGTATGAAAAATTATGCCTAAATTTGCTCATTCTATTTTTACTTTAAATAGCAATGTGTGTGATCTTTTGTTTGTAACACAACTGAGAAAGCAATAGTGCTTTGAGAGAAACACTTTGGATACAATTTGGGTGAAAAATTTGGATCAAAGTGTATCCTTCACAAGATCATCATCTTCCATCAAGTTGCAATCATTAAAGATTGAGTATGGGATCAATCCAATAGAAGTTGTACGCTTGGTCGATAACGTTCGGTACGATTCGCGGTGAATCAGAATCGTGATCGGGTTGATTTGCGAAGGAGGTTTGGTTGCTCGCTAGGGATTCAAGATTGTTCGATATCTTGAAGGATCAATCGAGAAGAATTGAAGGACTCAGCTGGACGATTGTTGCAAGGAGTTGCATGGGTAAAATCGTTGGAATAAGAGGGTGAAGATTCGTTCGTCGATTGAGGTTTAGCATAGTTTTACTTTTGAGTCAATATAGGTTTATTGGATTCATTGTAAATTGTGCACTTGTGTTCAAACTGTTTTTAATCAATAATACTCTCAAATAACCCATTTGTTTATTTGGGGGGAGACGTACCCGGCCATCCGCGAGGACGACACGAAAGCCGGGGAACTCCCTAATCATCTCTTGTGTGTCGATTCGCTTTAAATTCTTACTTTACGCAATTCGCTTATATTTTGTGTCAATTGGAATTTTGTGTTCGTAAGTGTGCACAAAGGTTCAATTGCGATTATCTTGATTGTGATTGAATTTGAATATCGAATCGTATAACTTGCTTGGGACTGTTTTTGTTAATCGATTAAATTTGGATATTTTGCATTAAGCGTTCCGATAATTTTCCTAGTTCGTTCAAGGCTATACTATCTTTCCTTTGGTCAAAAGGTGCAAAGTAGACTACCGATCCGGTGGTGCTTCCACGCATTGTTTTTTAATCAAATAATTTTTTAAATTGCCATTGATTAAAGAAGCCACTTATTCAACCCCCCTTCTAAGTGGTAGCCTAGTAGTCTAACAAGTGGTATCACGAGTCCGGTTCAATTTTGCTTGCAAAATTCGGTGGTTTGTGCCAATTATTAGACAACATGGCTTTTGCACCTAAAGGGGCGTATAATAGGGCTCTGATATTCAATGGAGATCATTTTGACTATTGGAAAAGTAGTATGCGTATTCACATCAATTCTTTTGATGGTGAAGTGTGGAATGCTATTGAGAACGGTCCGTTTGTTCCAACAATCACCGATGCTCATGGCATTGTCACCAATAAGCCTATGGCACAATGGACGGAAGAGGAAAAGAAAAAGGCCAATTACGATGCAAAGGCACAAAATATTTTAATATCATCCCTTGTAATTTATCAATTCTATCATGTGTCACATTGTCAATCGGCTAAGGAAATGTGGGACACATTGGTAACTCACTTTGAGGGTACCAATGATGTAAAGATATCCAAAATTAATACATTGACACAAGAATTTGAGTTGTTCCATATGCTAGATGGTGAGACCATCGAGGATATGCAACAACGATTTATCAAAATAACCAACAAGTTACACGGTTTGGGAAAGCCAATCACAAATCAAGATGCCACTAACAAAATTTTAAGATGTCTTAGTAGGTGTTGGCAACCGAAGGTCACCGCGATTAAGGAGGCGAATGATCTTACTACTTTGCGTCTTACAACTTTATTTGGCAAGCTTACGGAACATGAACAAGTACTAAACTTGTTAGAAAAGCATGAGAAAAGTGAGAAAAAGGGAAAGCACAATGACAAGGATAAGGAAAAGGAAAAGGAAAAGGAAAAGGATAAGAGGTCCATTGCTCTAAAGACCTCCACATCCAAGTCCACCAAGTCTAAAAAGGTAGAGCATGTGGAAAGTAGCTCAAGCGAAGACGATTCTGATGATGAGGAAATGGGGCTCTTCGTTCGACGCTACAATAGGTATGTGAGAAAGAATGGGATAAGACATTCCGATGACAATCTTAAGAAGTATCGAAAAGATAGTGGTTACCGTCGGAGGAATGAAGATGCTAGGTACTCCAAGAAAGGAGCATGTTATGAATGTGGACAAATCGGTCATTTTAAACCGGATTGTCCCAAGCTCAAGAGAAAGGAGAAAGAGTCACCTTCATTCAAAAAGGGAAGCAAGGATAAGGGAAAGAAAGCTTATGTTGCATGGGAGAGCGGAAGCTCATCTTCCTCTTCATCATCAAGCTCTAGCTCTAGTGATGAAGATGTGTTGGTGAATGTGTGCTTAACATCTCATGATCGTAAGAAACTTGTTCCCAAAAAGGTAAACCAAAATCCCTCTAGCTCATATACTCTTTTAGAATATCATGAGTTGCAAGTTGCTTTTGAAAAGTTACACAAAGAAACTAAAGAGGCTTTTCAACGATTAAAAGGTTTAATGGAAGTTAAATAAATACCTTGAGGCAAAAGTTTCGGAAACGGAGCTTGAGTTGAAAGCCCTCAAAGAGTCTTTGATTCAAAAACCTCTTGTGACTTTTGATAGTTATGGTAACGATAGGACCGGATGTGATGGATGCTTTTACTTACGTAGAGACTTACGAAAGTTACGAGATAAGCTAAAAGAACCATCCAAGCCGAAGATTACTTTTGCGATTGATCCATCTAAATTCAACAAATCTTTGAAACCTAAAAATAAAAAATATAAATTTGTTGAAAAGGATCATAAGAAAAGTAATCCTTATATTGTTTGTCATTATTGTTGTGACAAGGGTCATACTATTGCAAAATGTCATGCTAGAAAGGTATTGGTACCAAGAGGCAAATTGCAATGGTTACCTAAGTTAGGCAATAATGGTGCTACTAACCTACTAGGACCCAACATGAGTTGGGGACCTATTTCAAATGTCTAAGTATGTAGGGAATTGTCTTGAAACCATTGATAAGAGACACCGACAACAATGGAGTTCAAGACCTACGAACAAGGAGAGCAATGAGAAAAGCTTCAACTCGACACTTACAATGATGCGGAAATTGATCACTTCCTCCACCTAACACTCAAGGGAAGATTCTATTCTCTACCTTTCCTTTATATTTTTTTTACTTAGCATTTGTTCTTTGGTTCATATACATACAATTTTCATCTTAATATGATAGTTGCTTTGATAGTTGTCTAATCCTCCATTTCCAAGAATTTTCGCTCAAAAATATTTATCAGTTTTTGAGACTCATACGTCTTAAATGGGGATTTGACAAAAATCATTACAATTGTAATATTAAGTTCATACTTGGTTGTATATGTTTGTTTGATTCTTACATGCGACTTTGCGTGCATTCATAGATATATATGTTCATATGATTGATTTTGGTACTTTGATTGAATTTATGTGATTACCTTATCATGCATTTGAGGTTTAACATGTGTTCTCGTGTTAAAATATGCTTTGGTATTGCTTTTGTTCACATATATATGCATGTACCTTTGTGATTATTTGATTTTATGTTTATGCATTTGTTGCATTGTTTTGTTTATTTTTCGTCCCATATTTTGATATGTTGGTTGATTTTAAATGTCGATATGTTACGATATTCATGCGTTGGTTTTGGTTTGTTGTTCTACATTCCATATTTGTCATGAAATTTTGATATTCGTCATTGATATATTTTTGGCATATCTTTGTATGTATTTATTTTGATTAGGAAACTATATCATAAAGTGCATTTCGACAAATGTAAGTGCACGATGTGATCATTGATTAAAAATTGCTTGGACTTGTTACTTCTAATGTGCTCTCTTCTTCTTTTTGATATTGTCAAAGGTGGAGAGATTTGGATGCACAAGCTAAAGATGATCAAAACGCATTATGGCATCAACTCAGGGGGAGCGAGCTTATTTTATGACTAGCCTTGGTGTTTTAATTGCGTCTGTATTACATTGCTATTTTTATTTGCATAATAGGTATAGGCTTAGTTTAGCTTATGCATAGTTTTGACAATTATCAAAAAGGGGGAGAATGTAAGTGCACCAGTTCATCCTCATGTTTTAATAATTGTCAAAACACATGAAAATAGGATTGAACATATTTTGGCAACATTACAAATGACTTGACAACAAAGAACTATTTTCTAAACCTTGAAAAACTGACTTTTAGGTATTTTGTATCGATACATACATAGTTGTATCGATACATATGTCCTGAAATTACTTATGTTTGATTTTGTTCATTTTGTATCGATACATAAATTGTCTGTATCGATACAAAAGTGGTCTCTCAGAGACAGCACATCATCTGTGTATCGAAGCATGCTTGCATGTATCGATACACATCTGTATGTTCTCAAAATCCAGAAAATTCATGATGTATCGAATCATGCTTGCATGCTTCGATACATATCAGTCAAGATTTCAAGATCCTGATATTTGTATCGATACACACCCGTGTTTGTATCGATACAAAGGTCAATATTTCCATTTTTAACGTTGGTCAAAGCATTTGTATCGATACAAATGATCATTTGTATCGATACATGTATGAAAAATTATGCCTAAATTTGCTCATTCTATTTTTACTTTAAATAGCAATGTGTGTGATCTTTTGTTTGTAACACACCTGAGAAAAATCTAGTGAGAACCAGTGAGAAAGCAAGAGTGCTTTGAGAGAAACACTTTGGATACAATTTGGGTGAAAAATTGGGATCAAAGTGTATCCTTCACAAGATCATCATCTTCCATCAAGTTGCAATCATTAAAGATTGAGTATGGGATCAATCCAATAGAAGTTGTACGCTTGGTCGATAACGTTCGGTACGATTCGCGGTGAATCAGAATCGTGATGGGTTGATTTGCGAAGGAGGTTTGGTTGCTCGCTAGGGATTCAAGATTGTTCGATATCTTGAAGGATCAATCGAGAAGAATTGAAGGACTCAGCTGGACGATTGTTGCAAGGAGTTGCACGGGTAAAATCGTTGGAATCAGAGGGTGAAGATTCGTTCGTCGATTGAGGTTTAGCATAGTTTTACTTTTGAGTCAATATAGGTTTATTGGATTAATTGTAAATTGTGCACTTGTGTTCAAACTGTTTTTAATCAATAATACTCTCAAATAACCCGTTTGGTTATTTGGGGGGAGACGTACCCGGCCGACCGCGAGGACAACACGAAAGCCGGGGAACTCCCTAATCATCTCTTGTGTGTCGATTCGCTTTAAATTCTTACTTTACACAATTCGCTTATATTTTGTGTCAATTGGAATTTTGTGTTCGTAAGTGTGCATAAAGGTTCAATTGCGATTATCTTGATTGTGATTGAATTTGAATATCGAATCGTATAACTTGCTTGGGACTATTTTTGTTAATCGATTAAATTTGGATATTTTGCATTAAGCGTTCCGATAATTTTCCTAGTTCGTTCAAGGCTATACTATCTTTCCTTTGGTCAAAAGGTGCAAAGTAGACTACCGATCCGATGGTGCTTCCGCGCATTGTTTTTTAATCATATAATTTTTTAAATTGCCATTGATTAAAGAAGCCACTTATTTAACCCCCCTTCTAAGTGGTAGCCTAGTAGTCTAACAATATTGTCTATCTGAATCTCCTTCAATTACTTCAGTAGCATATTGTTTTGCCTTCCATGTTGTGTTCTTATTTAATCCTAATGCAAAATGGGTCCTCATGTGTTGTGCTATATCCCTAAGCCTCACTTTTGGGAAGGTTTGCAATAACTTCACAACCTCCTTTGAAACCCACTTTGAATTGGCAGTTTTGTTGTAAAGGGTCCTAATACATGAGTGGGTGAGATATTGCTGTTTTGTCTTAATAGAATAAGTGGGGTCCTGTCCCACCCTAGAACACAACATATAAAAACCACATTTTCTTGTACACCTCACTCTTACCCTAGTACCCTTATTTTTCACCCAATCAATTGGCAGCCCTTTTAATGAATGCCAATCACGTACAACTTCCCTAAAGTCTTTAAGGGAATTAAATTCCAAACCAGTTTTCCATTTATACCCCTTGTGCATATCACTCTTTTATATCTCTCCACTTTAGGACCCCTCTCATCATCACTTGCATCAGGGTCATCACTATCTAATTCTTCACTCTCATATTCATTATTTTCAAATTTATTCTCACCCCCACCAATAGAACTAACAACCATTTTCATGTTTTCTTCAAAGGTTTTCTCATCATGTGGATTTTTTACAAACCCATCATCAAGTCCTGCAGCTCTTTCATCCTCACTATCATCAAGTCCTTCAACATCATCACTATCATAATCAATAAATCCATCACCTTCACTCTCATCATCCCTATGCTCAACATAAAGTTGCCCATCACCTACCTCACCAGCAAAAGCATATGCAACCTCATAATAATCATCATCACCATTCAGTTGCCAAAACCCCTCATCCTCATTAATATATCTACTCCAAACTTTAAAACTGTTATGGTCATAACCCCAACCCATTACTAAGCTATTGGCACGAGACTTAGTGAAATTATCTATATCTTCCCCATCCACCAAAGTTTGTTTCCCACCTCTGTAAAAAATTTTGTTGTTTTCCTTACAAAATTCACCCCCATGGTTGAAAACAACAGAGAATACATTGGAAAAGCTGAAAATCGAAAAAAGAATTTTTTTTAGCATCAGACACGTGTCACAATCCCCTCCAAATCCCCACACATACAAGCATAGATAAGCTACAGACAATCCAAAATTTCTAACAACACTAAACAACAAACATTGAATAATTCAATCAGTCCCTACCACATAAAAGAATCAGAATCTATCAAGTTGCAGATAAAAGCATACAACTTTTTCATATTTCAAAAATAGAAACAACTTACCTTTCATCACCATTGACTGGTTCGTCAATATTCTTTGTCGTCGCATCTTCCTTCACCGTTGCGTGCTTCGTCTTCGTTTTCATCTTCACCGTTGTCTGCTTCTCTTTTGTCTTCGATTTCGTCTTCGTCTTCTTCGTCGCCATGGAAATCATACCTTGCTCGTTCTCTCTTCTCTTGTTAGGGCAACAGTGAATACTGAAACTCTAACCTTTCGTTTTCTATTTCATTTTCTATTTTATTATTTTTGTTTTTTCTGTTTTTAATTAAATTTCAGCAAAACAAATAAATATAAACAACATTAAAAAAACATTAATTTAATAGATTTCAGTAAAAAAAAAATGGCAGAAGCCACGTGGCATTTTTTTTAATTTGAATTTCCTACGTGGCAGCTGACACGTGTAGCCACGTGGAGATTCTTGCACAGTCAGCTGCCACATAGTGTCTTGGAGGGGAGAATCTAGAAAACCAAGTTTTGTAAAGGGGGAATCTAAACGAAAATTTTGCCAGGGGGTAATGCAGAAGTCGCCTACATTGCAGGGGGGTAAACACCATTTTACCCTTAAATCTATACAGGACTTCATCCACTTTGAGCAAGGAATTTATGATCAATCATAAGGATGTAAATCATAAGACTTACCACTTTGAGCTTTTGGGAAAAGCCAAAAGATTTGCAAAGCACATGGGCTCATAAGATAGAAACTGATATCATGGTTATTTCTCAAATTACCTAGACCAATCACATCACAGCAAGATTTTAACTCATGGTTAAGGATGTACTTGAAGCTAAGGCAAAAGAAAACATTCTTTTATGGAAACTAGGCAAGTACAAACACTAGGCCTTCACATCTAAGGTACTTATCCAGCTGCTAACACAGCTCACCACAGCTATTTCCTACTCTGATCAGAGCTTCTAAAGGATAAGGATAAGAAAAATAATCAGCTCATGTTCCAGCTCACATTCAAGAATGTTTCAAGAATGATTCAAGAATGAACAGTAACAGTCTAGCACACAGCTTTTGTTAAACTGCTCCAACTGTCTTGTGTACTTTCTGAGCACATTAAAACGGCTATTTTATGTACTTCAAGCTTTGGAAACAAGCATGCCACAACAAGGAACAACTCACACAACTATTGGCTAAAAATTAGATCTACACTTTTCATTTGTAAAGCAAGAATGAAACAAGAATATGCAGAGATTGTTCAGACCTATCCTAAGGGTCTAGCTTGAAGAAATTAACTGAGAGTAACGGCTATTTTTTGGCTCCAACGGATACATCCTCCACTCAATTGCCAAGCCTCATTTGCCTCTATAAAAGGAACAAGGAATCAAGCTTAAAAACATACAATTCTGTCAAGCAATACAAAAGCAATTTTTATCATTCTGTCATAGATCTGATTGTGCTAGATTTAATCATTCTCATTCTCTGTTAATCATTTCAAAAAGGATTAGAAAGATCCAACTCTTAGAATAGAGAACATATTGTTTTAAGCTTCTCACTTTGTGTTGAGATTTGTAAAAGCTTAGAACCAAAATTCACCATTGAATACTGTGAGCTCAAATCAATAAGTGTTTATTGATTGAGTACTTAGTCAGGTGTGACTAAGGAGATATTAAGTTGTAAGTGCTTGGAAGGAATTGGTCTTAGGTCTAGATCAAGGTTTGAAAATCTGTAATCTCGGATTTGTAACATCAGAAGATTATAGTGGAAAAACTCACAGGTGGTGGGGACTGGATGTAACCCAAGATTTAAGGGTGAACCAGTATAAAATCTTTGGTGTTGATTTATTCATTCCTTTACCTTTTTGTTATTTAATTTAAATCTGTTTTCAACCAAATCTGTGTTTTCAAGATCAGTCTCAGATTGATCTTAAAACTCTGCTACTTGTTCTTTTCTTTCATTAACATAGTTTGAAATAAATTTAAGTAAAATTTATTAAAGATACACAATTCAACCCCCCCCCCCCCCCCCCTTTCTTGTGTAAAACTTTGCTACTTCAATTGGTATCAGAGCCTGGTTCTAAAGCAAGCATCTAACAAGTGCTAGAGAAAAAGATTCAGGAAGGAAGTAATGGCTAAAGCTGCAAAGTTTATCTCAGAAGGTGGATCTTCAAATAGGCCACCACTATTTGAAGGAGATGATTACTATTATTGGAAAGACAAAATAGAGCTATTTCTAAGATCACAAGACAACAACATGTGGTCCGTAATAGAAATTGGAGAGTACACACCTATGAAGGATGCAAATGCAAAACCTCAAGCTGAATGGACCACTACAGAAGCTGACAGGGTACTCCTAAACACTAAAGGTAAATAATTTATTAAGTGTGCTTTATGCAGGGAAGAATATGATAGGATCATGGAATGCAAGACTGCTAAAGAAATGTGGGAAACTCTCAAGACACATCATGAGGGAACTAACCATGTTAAAGAAACAAGAATTGACATTGGTGTAAGAAAGTTTGAACTCTTTGAAATGAAAGAAGAGGAAACTGTAGACCAAATGTATGGAAGGTTTACAGTTATCATAAATGAACTAATATCCCTTGGAAAAACCTACACTGCCCATGAAAGAGTAAGAAAGATACTCAGATGTCTACCAAAAACTTGGAGACATATTGTCACTACTATCATTGAATCCAAGGATCTTACACAACTCAAATTAGAAGATCTAATTGGATCATTAAGAGTCCATGAGTCAATACTTCTAGAAGAGAAACCTTTAAAGAAAAAGATGACTGCTCTAGACTGTCAATCTGAAGAAACACAAAGTGATGTCTTCTATGTAGATAACACTCTAGAAGAAGATAATGAGGAAGAACTAGCCTTATTGTCAAGAAGAATTCAAAGACTCATGCAAAGAAGAAATCAACTCAAAAAATCTCCATTCAAAAGAAATGTAGTAAAAACTGAAGTTGATATGAGCAAAATTCAATGCTATGGATGCAATCAATTTGGTCACTACAAAAATGACTGTGCTAAATTAAAACAGAAAAGACCTCCCTTCAAGAAAAAATCCATGATGGCCACTTGGGATGAACTGGAAGAAATCTCTAATGAAGAAGATCAAGAAGCAAATGTTTGTCTCATGATAAGATCTGAAACAGAAGAGGTAAAACTTGAACCTTGCTCATCATGTCAAAAAACTGAACATCTTTTTGATAATCTATTTTATGACACTCATATCTTGAATCAAAAAAACAGTCAACTTAAAAATGAGTTAAGTAATGTAACCTCAGATTTAGAAAAGTCTAAAAATGATAACTTAGTTCTAAAACTAAAGTTGGAAGAACTACAAAACTCAAATAATGAAATGACAAAACAAATCAAAGAATTTCAAAATAGAGAGAAAGACAACAGTTCAAATTTTCAAGAAGAAAATATCTTACTAAAAGAAAGAGTTTCTGTTGGAACAAAAGAGGTTCTGATATCACCCAATTAAGTTTTGATGATAACAAAAGTATTAATGTACAATAGGGTATACTAATTATTTAATCCAAGTGTGCAGATATACAAGTTAAATTTTATACTCATTGGAAGCACATTAGAAGCTCTGATATGGCAAAGCAAACTCTGATCAGAACTTCAAGCCATCAGAAGATGCGTATTTGACTCATCAGAAATTACATATCAGACTCTGATAAGAGCAGTGAGAGCCGTCTTGTCAGAAGAACATTCTCTGCATCAATGATTATACTCTGACATTCCAAAAGCTGATGGAATCAATCTTATCCACAGAACAGTGACGTTTGTACTATTGTACGAACTCTTTACCTGATTTGGATAAAACGTTTTCCCCAAGATTGATTGTATACAAGGTTACCCGATTTGGTTAACAATGGTACTATCTACAGCTGGCACAATCTCACTGCATCAAATTCGAATCAAACACGCTCCACCTTTGTCTATAAATTGGAGCAAGTTTGAAGCTTTGGGATACGACACTTGAACAATTTGAAAAGAGCTGTTACTCTGCTAAAATCATCTTAAAGCACAAAACTGCAAATACAACTTGACCTCATATTCAAAATCCAAGACTCCAGCTTCAGCTTCTGTTAATTCATTAGTTGAACCTTAGAATTTTGTATTAAGATTCTAACTTAAGTCTTGTTTCAAAAGTTGTATTTATTTTGTAACTGAACATTGATCTTTATATCAATTGTTCAGACTCTATTTTCTTGTATTTGTTTTGGAAGTCTCTTGCCTGCGTGCTTGAGCAGTAGGAAGTCTCTTGTTTGTATACTTGAGCATTGGAAGTCTCTTGCTTGTGTGCTTGAGCAATTGTAATCTTTTGTGATTATAGTGAACTCTCTTGAAAGTACAAGAGGACTGGACGTACTCTCGGTTTGTGAGGGGAACCAGTATGAAAATCTCTGTCTCTATCTTTCTCTCTTTCTCTCTACCTTCAAAGTTACTCTTGATTGTGTTTTGTTTTCTAAACCGCTGCAAACTCTGATAAGTTTTCCATAACTTAGAAGAAAATTTCAAACTACCCAAAACACAATTCAACCCCCCCCCCCTTCTTGTGTTTTTCACACCTTCAATTGACATCAAGAGCCTGGTTCTGTTTTCTAATCACCTAACAGTGAAACAGTTTCTAGTTGAAAAACACTATGACTGAAGGAACTCCAAGTGTGAGCATGAAAACAGTTCCTCATGACTATGATGTTGAAGATAAGTCAAGCAACAAGGCACCAAAGTTCAATGGAGATGCTTCTACCTTTTCCTGGTGGAAAGATAGAATCTACAGTCATCTTATTGGTTTAGATGATGAGCTTTGGGACTTGGTTGAAGAAGGGGTAACTTTCCAAGGACTAGATGAAAAGGGAAGGCTATCTGTTGAAGAAAGAAAGAAGTTCACTCCTACAGACAAGAAGCTTTACAAGAAACATCACAAAGTTAAGGATCTTCTCATTGGGTGTATAACTCATGATGAGTACCTCAAGATCACAGACAAATCCACTGCCAAGAGCATCTATGACTCCTTGTGTTCCATATATGAAGGGAACAAACAGGTTCAAGAGGCAAAGGCTACTCTTCTGATCCAACAGTACGAACTCTTTAGAATGAAGGATGATGAGAATATTGAATCCATGTATTCAAGGTTCAAAATTCTAGTGGCTGGTCTCCAAGTTCTAAAGAGAAGCTACACAACTTCTGATCATGTAAGAAAGATTTTGAGAAGCTTACTTTCAAGGTGGAGGCCTAAGGTAACAGCTATTCAAGAAGCTAAGGATTTGGACAAACTTGGCTTGGAGGAATTGATAAGTTAACTCATGAGTCATGAGATTGAACTATCTTCTGATGAGCCTCAAAAGAAACTAAAATCTCTGGCCTTGCCATCTATTTCAGTTTCATCTAAGGCTCTGAAATCCAAAGTTGTAGAATCTGAAGCAGAGGAATCTTTCGTAGATAATAAAGAAGAAGGATCAGACGATGATTTCTTTGCACTCTTATCCAAAAAATTTCAAAAGTGGTCACTAAGGAAGGGCAAAAATTTTCAAGGCAGAGGATCTGGATCAAGAAACAACACCAACAAAGATAAGAAGGATGACACAAAAAATTGTTTCAATTGTCATAAGCCTGGACACTTCATGGCTGATTGTCCTGAACTCAACTCCAAAGGTAAAGGAAGAAAGAGTACAATCAAGAACAAAGCCAAGAAGAGTCTGATGGCAACATGGGAGGATATCAATGAACTATCTGAGGATGAAGACTCTGAGGCAGCAAACCTAGCGCTTATGGCCACTGGTGAATCAGACCATGACAGTGATTCAGAGTCTGACACGGACGATATTGATGAGGTAATATCTAAAATGTCTAGTACTCAAATGACCAAAGCTTTGAAAGATGTAATGGTGAAGTACATGGAAAAGTTGAGTGAGCTAGATTTTTGCAAACAAAAAATGAAGCTACTCAATGAAAATCTCACCCAGACTCAAGCAAACTATCAAAAATCTCTTAAAACAATTAAGGTGCTTGAGACTGGATGTAGAACATGTCACAAACCTTATGACGAGTATGAAATCTCTCTTCAAGAGTTTGTTCACCATAACATAGATAAAACTAGGGTAACTTCCGTAATTCATGGTGGACTTAGCAACTATTACAAAAGGCAAGGACTTGGTTCTCTTACATGTCCTAATGTGGGAAAATCAAGTAAACTTGTCTTGTTGAGCAAGTCACCATCAGAATCTTATTCAAACTTTACTAAGAGTACATCAGAACCTCTGACTGTGTCTGGTACTCTTGTGAGCTTGGAACCACAAGATAAGGTATTAGAAGATCACTCATCTTCTGAACCTAAGTCTTCTAAAACCCAGGTTCCCTTCACATCAGTACCCATGTCTACTCAAGTTAAAGCTGTCAAAGTACCAAAGCCTGTTGATAAGCGGGGCACTAGTACTTCTAAAGCAAACTTGGTAATTGGTTCTCTGACACACTCAAGAGGAAAGTCTCAGAGACAACAAAAGCCTAAACATTTTTCTAAAGGCTCTGTTGACTCCAGATTTTCTGAGTATTCAAACAAGCAGAATAAGATTCTCAAAACTAACCAAAAAGGACCCATCAGAGTATGGGTACCAAAATCTGAAATAGTGTGTGCTGCAGGTATGCACCCAAAGAAGAAAAGAAAGCTCATGGTATCTGGACTCTGGCTGCTCACGTCACATGACAGGAGACAAGCTCTTATTCCACACCCTGAATCAGCAAGAAGGAGGAATGAAGGAAAATAGTAATAGAAAAGCAGCGGAATTTTAAAATTTTTCCTTCTAATTGATCCTTACGAATGATCATGAATCGTGTTTAGGATTTTACCTCTTAACGAAAATCCCTTCTTTCACGAACAGTTGGTGATTAGTGCTTTGAATCACGAACTAGTTACCACCACGTTGATCACAAGCGTTAATGGTATAACGCCAAAAGAGTGCTAGCTCCAAGAATGAAGGTTTCTAGTGAGAGGTGGGAAAATAAGGATTAGGGTTTTAGAGATTGATTTTCATCAAGTGATTTTCTTTCTCACAAGTGTTCTATTTATAGAACCACTTGTCTTGTGCACCAAGACAAACTATTGTCATTGGGCTACAATTACACTAAACCCATTTAATTAAATAAACCTTTTTAAGAAACGCACCCCCATGTGTCATGTACACATGAGTGCTCTCTTATCATAACAAATTATGATACGCTTATTTAATTACCATGATACCCTTATCATATTTCCTTATTTCTCTGAGGTGCACCGTACCTTACGGTGTTCCAATTTCACACTAGCCTGTTCTTATGTGTGTGACCCTTGTAGGTTTCCATAACGTTGGCAATTATATTAAATTCTCTATTTAATATAATAAACAATGAGCGGTATCTAGCAACACATCATTGCTACCCAAGTTATGAGAAATTAACATGTGATCTAAAACACAACCTCTAGTGATAATATCAGTGTGTACAATTACCCCTTTGCCCTTTATGTCTATATTAAACACAAAGCATACTTAGTGTCATCTTTGTCCAGTTCAATATTGAGCCCATGACATTTATCCTGTTATGCAGGATTGGCAAATTCCATCTAGGTCACTACTGTCCCTCAGCATGCTTTGTGAAGTACCCATTAACTGCCTTTATGGTCATCCTATTACGGACAACGTTAGATCAGCAACAAAGCACTTGACTCCACATCTAGGGTACAAAGTGGTTTCAGGTCTAAGGGCGGCTTACACCATTATCACCATGAGAGTAACTTATGACACTTTGCATGTAGTACTCTCATAGCGGGTCAATCCGGTATAAATATTACTCCTAATATTTATACCTACGTCAAGACTTGATAACTCCTTATCCCATGATCCATGAGATGTGATCATCAGTCTATCTTCATAATAGTCTTTATGCTTTAAGGTTATCCCCTTTACCTTAAAGCTCGACTACGGATACTTTAAGAATAGTGTCCTTGTGTTTAATATTATCTCATGATTAAGTCACACTTAATTATTAAACGGACTTTCTATTCTAGGGACTTCATTATTTTGCAACCTTACAAACATAATAAAGAAATGCCATATTTATATTCAAACTCCTAAAGCAAAGACTATGAAAATAGATTGGCTCTTAGGGCTTACTCCAACAATCTCCCACTAGCACTAAAGCCAATCTAGGTTACTCTCAATACCTATAGACTTAGTATGCCCATCACGCTTCAACTGTGCAAGAGGCTTTGTTAGTGGATAAGGAACTATTTCCTATGTTGGTATCTTACGTATCTTCCAACGTTCTATTTCGATCTCTATCGAAATATATAAGTGTCTAAGTATATTCATGAATCGTCGGTGAGATCTATTCTCAAGTGTTCTTGCAAGATTAAACTATTACCATCACTAATGTGATTAATGTGACTTGCAACACCGGAAACATAGCTTTAGCTCAATCATGAGCCAAACGATCCAATCTTAAATACTCAACTTATTTAACTGAAACAAACATATTACGAAGCTTATCTTATAGCTTTCAATGCTTGTATTCAGCCATGATATACAATACATTGGTATGGAAACTTCCTTCATTATAACTTCCTTATAATGATCCTTCCCATACCTATATATTTCAAGAAATAGGCCTTAGTTCCTTTAAGGTCCTTAGGGATATTCTTGAAGGTAAGTTAGTGTCAAACACTAATTTCAATTTTGGTACATAGGTTATTCCTACCTCTTTAGGAATTCTTGCCTAAGTGTTTCATCAAGAGTTATTTTCGTAGTCATGTCTCACATGTATAAGAAAAATGTCTTGATGATTAATATGATATCAGATATTATCACTCCCACTAAAACTTTGTATGCACAAGATTTATATTTGTCCTTCATTTGTTTTCCACAAAACTTTCAAAAGGAACAAATATTCAAATTTATTCGATCTAATCAAAATTAGATAGGTTTGTCCTTGTTAATTTGTTTTCATAAAACTTCATAAAAGGAACAAACAATAATTTAATTTTCTGAGAACTCTATCTAATCAAAATTAGATAGCTACAAGTTTATACCTTTTTAGCATCATTTGGATCAACAAAACCCTTACGTATATGTCCAACACATATATATGAGGTCATTCCAATTAAGGAATGCAACTTTGTTATCCATCTACCAAAACATGTAGTACAACATTTAGCAGAAGCAATCAAATATTATAAGGTATTCTTAATACCATCCATATCAGTGTTCAAAAAGAATACTTACTTTCATCGTATGAGTCTTACTCATCTTGAAGACATAACCATTATCTACATAAGGTTAGTGTATATGGATTCTGAATGAGATTTCATGGCATTTAGCCACTTCTCATAATCTAGATCGTCTTACGACCTTTTAGAAAGTCAAAGACTCATCTTGAATTTGTGCAACTTTAAAACAATGGTTCTTCAACAACCTTGAGGAACCGGTTTGCATTCCCTTTTAAATAAATATGTTTTGTGGTACTTGAATTTATTCAAGTTCTATATCACTCTCACTGTCTCTTTTAGAGACACACTCCCACTAGAGGAATGTTTCAAACCTAGCAACAAAACAACCTTTTGTCCTTAAGAGTGATATAGGACCAATATCCCTTTCTTTAGGATATTTCCACTTATTCATTCATTCATTTGGAATTAGATTTATCTAATAAACTTTAATCCAAAATTCTCATAAAGACAAACTTGGTACTCTTACCTTCATATCGCATATGGTGTCTTTATGATCATTTTAAAAGGGAACTAATTGTGGGTGAAGATTAATTATAAGTAAAGAGATTTATAGGAAGAGTCAATATATAATTAAACTATCCTTAAATCATGTCAAACATGATGTGATAAAATAGTTATTATATTCCTTTAATTAAGTATTTACTGATATGACTCATTCATATAACTTAAATACTTTTGTCGAGTTCTATTTTCATCATTGTTGAATTTCTTTGACAAATTCAAAGATTTCTAATTGGTGTCATACACCTACCAACATCTAATGATTTTAATCATCAATGTTAATGAAGTAAAATAAACTCAATATACCAAATATGTTTAGTGGTCGACATACATCTCATGTATATTGGTCAAATAGGTCATGCGTTATTTTATTGACACATCGAATATTTGTACTAAACCACAATGCTCTTGATATATTTAAAGTCCAAATCATATTTGGCTCTTATCATGATTGTTATAGATAACCCTATCAAGACCATGGAACCCTAGTCCATTACTTGACTTGGAGTAATAGTATAGAAGACTTTGCTTAAATGATAGGACCATTACTTGTCTTATCATTTAAGGCTACAATTCATATATTATCAATACAAGATATACAATTGCTACTTCTATTACTAGATGGAATTTAATAACAATTATTGTGTTCCATTTCAAACTCGATTTTAAGTCATTGCATAAGCTCTCATTATCAATGAAACAATTTTCATTCTAGATATGGATTGACTTAAAATTATAGCCAATGTTCTAATTCTTTAAGCATCTCTATTTTCGAAAAATTGAGATTCAACATCTTGTATCATATACTTTTGATGTGGAAATAGAAATTTTGACTTTCTATAACAATATGTGCATTATTGAAGTCTCACTTCATACTTTTGGTTTGACTCTTCCAAGAACTATTTACGTCATTTTTATTTAATGGTCTAACCATAGCCGTTCTACTTTGACAACCATTTTGTACTATTCAAATAAGAGGAATATAAATCTTATTTATATTATATCTCAAATCTTTGATAGTGCAAATTAATTCTCATTCAACTCAACAAATTCCAATAGATATTCAAAATAATTTTGTCTATATCTATTCCATTATAATTTGTTGGATTGAACCTATGATCAACTCTTTGATCCATTGAAAAATTTATCATACTGTTAAAGTTCTTTCAAAAGATCTTACTTGAGATTTAAATGATTATATCATTTATTAGTATGATATATTCTATGTCTAGATGTCAACTTGATTACTTCTAACAAGTATCCCTTTCTTATCTAGTTATAGCAGGTTGTCCACGGTTTATAGTTCAAGAACTTATAATTTTTCTCGCATTTTGAGAACAATTCTCAATTTGTACCAATACAGAAACTCCTTTCTGAAAATCTTGTCCTTCATAAGGACAACTTAATATGTATTGTATTTCTAATTACAAAGATATGTAAAATATTATGACTAAATCATATTTAATTTGGTCTTTAATTAAATACGCTCCCACTATTTTACTCAAAACAAATGACCCTCATCATTTGATTCGGAAAATCCCGTTGGAAGATTTTCTAGTGGGTCAAGATCCATATTTCACTTTGTCTTAAGTCCGCGGTGGGCGGATTACACAAGACTTAGTTATTTAGGTAGGAACTCCTTCCAATTGTATCTCATACAATTCTCGAATATCTCAGTTGGGTGAATAACTCCTTATTCTAATTCATCTTATGAATCGTTCCCAACTCTTGCTTCTAAACTCATATAATCTTATTATGTTTAGTTTAGTTAAGTTTGACCCTAATTTTAGAAGTTGGATATTACAATTATCCCATCGCACCTTACCAATGTAAAACAAGCACTTCGCGGTGGGCGAACCTACATTGTTCGATACTGGTCTTGATGAGTTCTAAAATTTGGAAAGCATAAACTTAATATCCACATATTTTATTATTAAAGAAAAATATACTTCGCGGTGGGCGAACCCATATCTTCTTTATTAATTTCTTATGTGTCTCTTGAGGGATTTTAATTAGTTTGATCTCACCGGCTTATTTATCATATAAATCGACACTCACATGCATCAACATACATACAAGTAAACATGCATCAACATACATAAATAAATAAAATGAAACAGTTATGGCCCCTAGCGCATTTGTTCTCCCAAGCTAATGAGAGAACCTAATCTAACCTAAAACGATCTATACTTCTCTAAGCATGATCTCCAAGGTTGACCTCCATTGTTCTTCTTCTTCATAATATTACATAATAATATAAAAGAATACTCGTTTTACATACGAGGGAGTGGATGAGAAGAGAATATAGAGAATAGAGATAAGGCACGACACGCAGGCCGTATTTTAAAAAACCAAATGCAATAAAATAAATAAACTAAGGCCATAACCGATCATCAAATATAATAATAACAAACAAACTTTATTATTATTAAAGTCTCATAATTAATTAAATCCGGTGATTGATCAAATCAGGTAACTTTGATTCAAATATTTAATTCACAATTAAATATTTCAAATCAAAATTTGCTAAAATAAATAACATTATTTTAAAGTAGAATTAAATCTTTTGACAATTCTCCAAATACGGAAAATTATTTAATCAAAACCTTTTTGAATAAAATATTTCCAAAATTGGTAATATTATCTTTTAAAACAATTTTAAAAGATATTTCTAGAGATTTGAAACGATTTCATAATTAAATATATTTGTCAAATATGGAAAATTATTTAATCAAAACTCTTTTGAATAAAATATTTCCAAAATTGATGATATTATATTTTAAAACAATTTTAAAAGATATTTCTAGAATTTTGAAACGATTTCAAAATTAAATATATTTATCATCTACTTTTCGCATCAACACTTGATACGTTTTGCAAATCTGAATTTTAATGACACAACATTTGTGCAACCCTTAATTGATCATCACAAATCATAACAATAAACACATATTTTATTATTACGATCGGCTTAAGTCGTGTAGATTAATGAAATTAAAATTTTGACGAACGGTCAAAATCGAAGCTGTCATCTGCGCCCCGCGCAGACTGTCCTGCGCCCCGTGCAGGTCTTCAGCAAAAAGTGATTTTGGTTCTGCCACCTGCGCCCCGCGCAGATGCCCTGCGCCCCGCGCAGGCCCGTGGGAAAAACCTAGTTTTTCTCCTAATGCAACAATTTCGTGCCGTCAAAACCTTTCATGATCGAAATTCAATATGATTGATTAACATGTCATTGCTTCACCATACTATTGTCGGATTCCAAAGCAAATGAACATGAATCAATTCAATATCAAATAACTTTCATAATTTGTCTTATTGAACGAAATTATTAACGGTATATCACATACACCATTTTGCATTACGGTTACTTATATCATATATAAGTTTATGGCCGTTCTTGATTGTGTAACCTTAGGACAATTAACATATCGCATGCTTCACCATACAAGTGTCGGATTCCGAAGCCGTTTCAATGTTAATTACCCAATTCATACACAAAACTTACGTCACATGTAAGTATTGACCGTTCTTGTTCGTGTAACCTTAGGACAATCAACATATCGCATGCTCCACCATACAAGTGTCGGATTCCGGAGTCGTTTCAATGTTAATCATCCAATTTATACACAAACAACCGTCAAATTTTAATTACTCGATTTTAATCTTTTATTAACCGTTTTAATCATATTAAAACTGAATTCGTGAATTTAAACAAACATCAATTCATGGTTTCGTAAGTGGCTCTGATACCACTGAAGGAAAATAGTAATAGAAAAGCAGCGGAATTTTAAAATTTTTCCTTCTAATTGATCCTTACGAATGATCATGAATCGTGTTTAGGATTTTACCTCTTAACGAAAATCCCTTCTTTCACGAACAGTTGGTGATTAGTGCTTTGAATCACGAACAAGTTACCACCACGTTGATCACAAGCGTTAATGGTATAACGCCTCTAGCTAGTCCACACGAACAGATCCCTCCAAAAGAGTGCTAGCTCCAAGAATGAAGGTTTCTAGTGAGAGGTGGGAAAATAAGGATTAGGGTTTTAGAGATTGATTTTCATCAAGTGATTTTCTTTCTCACAAGTGTTCTATTTATAGAACCACTTGTCTTGTGCACCAAGACAAACTATTGTCATTGGGCTACAATTACACTAAACCCATTTAATTAAATAAACCTTTTTAAGAAACGCACCCCCATGTGTCATGTACACATGAGTGCTCTCTTATCATAACAAATTATGATACGCTTATTTAATTACCATGATACCCTTATCATATTTCCTTATTTCTCTGAGGTGCACCGTACCTTACGGTGTTCCAATTTCACACTAGCCTGTTCTTATGTGTGTGACCCTTGTAGGTTTCCATAACGTTGGCAATTATATTAAATTCTCTATTTAATATAATAAACAATGAGCGGTATCTAGCAACACATCATTGCTACCCAAGTTATGAGAAATTAACATGTGATCTAAAACACAACCTCTAGTGATAATATCAGTGTGTACAATTACCCCTTTGCCCTTTATGTCTATATTGAACACAAAGCATACTTAGTGTCATCTTTGTCCAGTTCAATATTGAGCCCATGACATTTATCCTGTTATGCAGGATTGGCAAATTCCATCTAGGTCACTACTGTCCCTCAGCATGCTTTGTGAAGTACCCATTAACTGCCTTTATGGTCATCCTATTACGGACAACGTTAGATCAGCAACAAAGCACTTGACTCCACATCTAGGGTACAAAGTGGTTTCAGGTCTAAGGGCGGCTTACACCATTATCACCATGAGAGTAACTTATGACACTTTGCATGTAGTACTCTCATAGCGGGTCAATCCGGTATAAATATTACTCCTAATATTTATACCTACGTCAAGACTTGATAACTCCTTATCCCATGATCCATGAGATGTGATCATCAGTCTATCTTCATAATAGTCTTTATGCTTTAAGGTTATCCCCTTTACCTTAAAGCTCGACTACGGATACTTTAAGAATAGTGTCCTTGTGTTTAATATTATCTCATGATTAAGTCACACTTAATTATTAAACGGACTTTCTATTCTAGGGACTTCATTATTTTGCAACCTTACAAACATAATAAAGAAATGCCATATTTATATTCAAACTCCTAAAGCAAATACTATGAAAATAGATTGGCTCTTAGGGCTTACTCCAACAATCTCCCACTAGCACTAAAGCCAATCTAGGTTACTCTCAATACCTATAGACTTAGTATGCCCATCACGCTTCAACTGTGCAAGAGGCTTTGTTAGTGGATAAGGAACTATTTCCTATGTTGGTATCTTACGTATCTTCCAACGTTCTATTTCGATCTCTATCGAAATATATAAGTGTCTAAGTATATTCATGAATCGTCGGTGAGATCTATTCTCAAGTGTTCTTGCAAGATTAAACTATTACCATCACTAATGTGATTAATGTGACTTGCAACACCGGAAACATAGCTTTAGCTCAATCATGAGCCAAACGATCCAATCTTAAATACTCAACTTATTTAACTGAAACAAACATATTACGAAGCTTATCTTATAGCTTTCAATGCTTGTATTCAGCCATGATATACAATACATTGGTATGGAAACTTCCTTCATTATAACTTCCTTATAATGATCCTTCCCATACCTATATATTTCAAGAAATAGGCCTTAGTTCCTTTAAGGTCCTTAGGGATATTCTTGAAGGTAAGTTAGTGTCAAACACTAATTTCAATTTTGGTACATAGGTTATTCCTACCTCTTTAGGAATTCTTGCCTAAGTGTTTCATCAAGAGTTATTTTCCTAGTCATGTCTCACATGTATAAGAAAAATGTCTTGATGATTAATATGATATCAGATATTATCACTCCCACTAAAACTTTGTATGCACAAGATTTATATTTGTCCTTCATTTGTTTTCCACAAAACTTTCAAAAGGAACAAATATTCAAATTTATTTGATCTAATCAAAATTAGATAGGTTTGTCCTTGTTAATTTGTTTTCATAAAACTTCATAAAAGGAACAAACAATAATTTAATTTTCTGAGAACTCTATCTAATCAAAATTAGATAGCTACAAGTTTATACCTTTTTAGCATCATTTGGATCAACAAAACCCTTACGTATATGTCCAACACATATATATGAGGTCATTCCAATTAAGGAATGCAACTTTGTTATCCATCTACCAAAACATGTAGTACAACATTTAGCAGAAGCAATCAAATATTATAAGGTATTCTTAATACCATCCATATCAGTGTTCAAAAAGAATACTTACTTTCATCGTATGAGTCTTACTCATCTTGAAGACATAACCATTATCTACATAAGGTTAGTGTATATGGATTCTGAATGAGATTTCATGGCATTTAGCCACTTCTCATAATCTAGATCGTCTTACGACCTTTTAGAAAGTCAAAGACTCATCTTGAATTTGTGCAACTTTAAAACAATGGTTCTTCAACAACCTTGAGGAACCGGTTTGCATTCCCTTTTAAATAAATATGTTTTGTGGTACTTGAATTTATTCAAGTTCTATATCACTCCCACTGTCTCTTTTAGAGACACACTCCCACTAGAGGAATGTTTCAAACCTAGCAACAAAACAACCTTTTGTCCTTAAGAGTGATATAGGACCAATATCCCTTTCTTTAGGATATTTCCACTTATTCATTCATTCATTTGGAATTAGATTTATCTAATAAACTTTAATCCAAAATTCTCATAAAGACAAACTTGGTACTCTTACCTTCATATCGCATATGGTGTCTTTATGATCATTTTAAAAGGGAACTAATTGTGGGTGAAGATTAATTATAAGTAAAGAGATTTATAGGAAGAGTCAATATATAATTAAACTATCCTTAAATCATGTCAAACATGATGTGATAAAATAGTTATTATATTCCTTTAATTAAGTATTTACTGATATGACTCATTCATATAACTTAAATACTTTTGTCGAGTTCTATTTTCATCATTGTTGAATTTCTTTGACAAATTCAAAGATTTCTAATTGGTGTCATACACCTACCAACATCTAATGATTTTAATCATCAATGTTAATGAAGTGAAATAAACTCAATATACCAAATATGTTTAGTGGTCGACATACATGTCATGTATATTGGTCAAATAGGTCATGCGTTATTTTATTGACGCATCGAATATTTGTACTAAACCACAATGCTCTTGATATATTTAAAGTCCAAATCATATTTGGCTCTTATCATGATTGTTATAGATAACCCTATCAAGACCATGGAACCCTAGTCCATTACTTGACTTGGAGTAATAGTATAGAAGACTTTGCTTAAATGATAGGACCATTACTTGTCTTATCATTTAAGGCTACAATTCATATATTGTCAATACAAGATATACAATTGCTACTTCTATTACTAGATGGAATTTAATAACAATTATTGTGTTCCATTTCAAACTCGATTTTAAGTCATTGCATAAGCTCTCATTATCAATGAAACAATTTTCATTCTAGATATGGATTGACTTAAAATTATAGCCAATGTTCTAATTCTTTAAGCATCTCTATTTTCGAAAAATTGAGATTCAACATCTTGTATCATATACTTTTGATGTGGAAATAGAAATTTTGACTTTCTATAACAATATGTGCATTATTGAAGTCTCACTTCATACTTTTGGTTTGACTCTTCCAAGAACTATTTACGTCATTTTTATTTAATGGTCTAACCATAGCCGTTCTACTTTGACAACCATTTTGTACTATTCAAATAAGAGGAATATAAATCTTATTTATATTATATCTCAAATCTTTGATAGTGCAAATTAATTCTCATTCAACTCAACAAATTCCAATAGATATTCAAAACAATTTTGTCTATATCTATTCCATTATAATTTGTTGGATTGAACCTATGATCAACTCTTTGATCCATTGAGAAATTTATCATACTGTTAAAGTTCTTTCAAAAGATCTTACTTGAGATTTAAATGATTATATCATTTATTAGTATGATATATTCTATGTCTAGATGTCAACTTGATTACTTCTAACAAGTATCCCTATCTTATCTAGTTATAGCAGGTTGTCCACGGTTTATAGTTCAAGAACTTATAATTTTTCTCGCATTTTGAGAACAATTCTCAATTTGTACCAATACAGAAACTCCTTTCTGAAAATCTTGTCCTTCATAAGGACAACTTAATATGTATTGTATTTCTAATTACAAAGATATGTAAAATATTATGACTAAATCATATTTAATTTGGTCTTTAATTAAATACGCTCCCACTATTTTACTCAAAACAAATGACCCTCATCAATTGATTCGGAAAATCCCGTTGGAAGATTTTCTAGTGGGTCAAGATCCATATTTCACTTTGTCTTAAGTCCGCGGTGGGCGGATTACACAAGACTTAGTTATTTAGGTAGGAACTCCTTCCAATTGTATCTCATACAATTCTCGAATATCTCAGTTGGGTGAATAACTCCTTATTCTAATTCATCTTATGAATCGTTCCCAACTCTTGCTTCTAAACTCATATAATCTTATTATGTTTAGTTTAGTTAAGTTTGACCCTAATTTTAGAAGTTGGATATTACAATTATCCCATCGCACCTTACCAATGTAAAACAAGCACTTCGCGGTGGGCGAACCTACATTGTTCGATACTGGTCTTGATGAGTTCTAAAATTTGGAAAGCATAAACTTAATATCAACATATTTTATTATTAAAGAAAAATATACTTCGCGGTGGGCGAACCCATATCTTCTTTATTAATTTCTTATGTGTCTCTTGAGGGATTTTAATTAGTTTGATCTCACCGGCTTATTTATCATATAAATCGACACTCACATGCATCAACATACATACAAGTAAACATGCATCAACATACATAAATAAATAAAATGAAACAGTTATGGCCCCTAGCGCATTTGTTCTCCCAAGCCAATGAGAGAACCTAATCTAACCTAAAACGATCTATACTTCTCCAAGCATGATCTCCAAGGTTGACCTCCATTGTTCTTCTTCTTCATAATATTACATAATAATATAAAAGAATACTCGTTTTACATACGAGGGAGTGGATGAGAAGAGAATATAGAGAATAGAGATAAGGCACGACACGCAGGCCGTATTTTAAAAAACCAAATGCAATAAAATAAATAAACTAAGGCCATAACCGATCATCAAATATAATAATAACAAACAAACTTTATTATTATTAAAGTCTCATAATTAATTAAATCCGGTGATTGATCAAATCAGGTAACTTTGATTCAAATATTTAATTCACAATTAAATATTTCGAATCAAAATTTGCTAAAATAAATAACATTATTTTAAAGTAGAATTAAATCTTTTGACAATTCTCCAAATACAGAAAATTATTTAATCAAAACCTTTTTGAATAAAATATTTCCAAAATTGGTAATATTATCTTTTAAAACAATTTTAAAAGATATTTCTAGAGATTTGAAACGATTTCATAATTAAATATATTTGTCAAATATGGAAAATTATTTAATCAAAACTCTTTTGAATAAAATATTTCCAAAATTGATGATATTATATTTTAAAACAATTTTAAAAGATATTTCTAGAATTTTGAAACGATTTCAAAATTAAATATATTTATCATCTACTTTTCGCATCAACACTTGATACGTTTTGCAAATCCGAATTTTAATGACACAACATTTGTGCAACCCTTAATTGATCATCACAAATCATAACAATAAACACATATTTTATTATTACGATCGGCTTAAGTCGTGTAGATTAATGAAATTAAAATTTTGACGAACGGTCAAAATCGAAGCTGTCATCTGCGCCCCGCGCAGACTGTCCTGCGCCCCGTGCAGGTCTTCAGCAAAAAGTGATTTTGGTTCTGCCACCTGCGCCCCGCGCAGATGCCCTGCGCCCCGCGCAGGCCCGTGGGAAAAACCTAGTTTTTCTCCTAATGCAACAATTTCGTGCCGTCAATGTAACATCCCAAATTTAATTAATAGAAGAAAATTAATTAAATGAGTATTATGGGAGCTTAATTGGATATTAGGTGATCAAGTAGGAAAGAATAATTAAGTGGCAAGAAAATTGGTGTTTTAGTGGAGGGACTAATCAGGAATTAAAACAAAGGGCATATTGTACTTGTAGTATAAGTACCAAAACTCACCCAAACTTTATTTCATTTTTCTCTTGTACTGATGAATAACAACTCAGTAAGAGACTCACCTCCCTCAAGCTCTCTATCTTCTCTCTCACGATCAACACAACAACAACATATCTAAAACACCAAACCCTTCTTAAACTAGAAACCATACATGTGAAGCTTCTAATTCTAACTTTAACAATAACCATAAACCTTCCTTCTCCAAAGCACCATTCCCCTACAAGGTTTTTGTAGTGAAATTAGAACTAACCCATCTTCAATCAATTCTTTTCACCATGAAAGAACACCACAAACCCTTTTCCCCCTTTTATCAAAATCCAACCCTAAAACCTTGCATGCAACCATCCTTATGATCAATGCATGTCCCTTATTCTGTGATGAGATGCCTGGGTAACTGTTTGAACCAAACCCTATGGGTAGGAGAACAACCATGGAAGCAGGGCTGCAAGAGCTGCGTTTTGTGCTGCTGAATCGTGTTGCTCGCCGGGCGAGAGAGTGCTCGCTGCAGCGAGCATGACAGAAGCTCTCAGGTCTGTCATTTTGTCATGCTCCCATAGACTCCAGCCTCTATCCAACCTTGGTAAGTGTCTAAATCGTTCCCTTGTATTTCTCAGATACTGTGATGTTCCCCAATTCCTTAACTTTAGACAATCTCAAACATTCTTAGATCCTTTCCTTGTGTTGCTTGTGAGTGCATGGATTTTAGGACAAAGGAGTTGGAGTTTGAGAATGCAGAGAAGTCATTCCTCAACAGTCAGCACCATGGAAAGTTTCTACCACCATTTTCGTACTCTTAAGCTTTTGGGGTTGCATGTGAGTCTTGACTGAGAGCATTGGACTGTTACAGAGTTTTTATGCAAGTGTAAAGCTTCAATCTCCAGGTGGGTTCTTAGGTTCCTTACCTTAGTTTTGCTTTAGAAACTAGTTTTCCCCAAATATGAGAAATGCATGCAAACATAGGGTTTAAGTTTGATTTTATGATTAGAGCAGGAATCAAGCCCAATTCCTACTCCTATATATTCTACATTATATTATTATGTGTGTTCATAACTGGTTGCATGAAGATTGTAGGTGAAAAACTGGATTTTTCGTATTTTCTGCAAAACAGGGGCTGTTTCTGCAACTCTCGCTAAGCGACCACCTGCTCGCTGTAGCGAACGTTCCTGAACTGTATAGCTCGTTGAGCGAGTTATTGACTCTCTGAGCGAGCATTACGGGACCTGGCATGGATTGTTCGCTGTAGCGAGGAAGAGCTCGCTGAGCGAGCATGACAGAACAGATCTGCATAATTTCTAAATTATCTCTCAAAGAAGAAGAAAACACTCGTTTTATATCTTAAAGCAACCAGGGCCTTTTATGAACATATTTAACGATATAATCTAGACTATATGGTTACTATTAACACGTAAATTATTTATGAGCAACAACATGTTAGGAACCTTGGGGGGGAATATATTGGTAGAAATTGTAAAACTTAGAGACTAATGGCACTATGCCAAGATTAATAGAATGCCTCTGTATTCTGTTATTATTATTGTGAGCCAACGACGGAATCCGAGCCTCTGTTTCGGTAGTACGCAGAGTCAGGCATCGAGACCGGCTTGCCTCGGTGACCTTTGAAGAGTAATTGATCAAGATAATAAATTCTGTGACACACCTTTATTTTATGTTATTATTAATCAGAACATGTAAGCAGACAACTTAGTACTATTACACACTCTAGTTCCCCGGTGTAGTCACCTTTAGGCGGGTAGTAGGACTCACTGAGGCTTAGTAGTCTCACCCCACTCCAAATCAATTTTTTTTAGGTAAACAGGTTATCCGGAGCAAGGACCAGGAAGGAGACTGACAGTCGGAGCCGAGCTTGGGATGTCAGCCTAGAAGATTTATTCTTCTCCTTGTTATTAGTTATCTTGTTTACTTAGAAATTTTTGTATCCTTCCGCTATACTTTAGTAATTTATCACATTGGATTTAATCTTTGTATTCGTTCAAGTTGTAACTTTATAAATTATTCAGTAATTTATTTGTACTCAGATTCATTTATTTATGTCTCGACTAAATATTCTAGATATTTTAGTTGGGGCGTTATAGTCAAAACCTTTCATGATCGAAATTCAATATGATTGATTAACATGTCATTGCTTCACCATACTATTGTCGGATTCCAAAGCAAATGAACATGAATCAATTCAATATCAAATAACTTTCATAATTTGTCTTATTGAACGAAATTATTAACGGTATATCACATACACCATTTTGCATTACGGTTACTTATATCATATATAAGTTTATGGCCGTTCTTGATTGTGTAACCTTAGGACAATTAACATATCGCATGCTTCACCATACAAGTGTCGGATTCCGAAGCCGTTTCAATGTTAATTACCCAATTCATACACAAAACTTACGTCACATGTAAGTATTGACCGTTCTTGTTCGTGTAACCTTAGGACAATCAACATATCGCATGCTCCACCATACAAGTGTCGGATTCCGGAGTCGTTTCAATGTTAATCATCCAATTTATACACAAACAACCGTCAAATTTTAATTACTCGATTTTAATCTTTTATTAACCGTTTTAATCATATTAAAACTGAATTCGTGAATTTAAACAAACATCAATTCATGGTTTCGTAAGTGGCTCTGATACCACTGAAGGAAAATAGTAATAGAAAAGCAGCGGAATTTTAAAATTTTTCCTTCTAATTGATCCTTACGAATGATCATGAATCGTGTTTAGGATTTTACCTCTTAACGAAAATCCCTTCTTTCACGAACAGTTGGTGATTAGTGCTTTGAATCACGAACAAGTTACCACCACGTTGATCACAAGCGTTAATGGTATAACGCCTCTAGCTAGTCCACACGAACAGATCCCTCCAAAAGAGTGCTAGCTCCAAGAATGAAGGTTTCTAGTGAGAGGTGGGAAAATAAGGATTAGGGTTTTGGAGATTGATTTTCATCAAGTGATTTTCTTTCTCACAAGTGTTCTATTTATAGAACCACTTGTCTTGTGCACCAAGACAAACTATTGTCATTGGGCTACAATTACACTAAACCCATTTAATTAAATAAACCTTTTTAAGAAACGCACCCCCATGTGTCATGTACACATGAGTGCTCTCTTATCATAACAAATTATGATACGCTTATTTAATTACCATGATACCCTTATCATATTTCCTTATTTCTCTGAGGTGCACCGTACCTTACGGTGTTCCAATTTCACACTAGCCTGTTCTTATGTGTGTGACCCTTGTAGGTTTCCATGACGTTGGCAATTATATTAAATTCTCTATTTAATATAATAAACAATGAGCGGTATCTAGCAACACATCATTGCTACCCAAGTTATGAGAAATTAACATGTGATCTAAAACACAACCTCTAGTGATAATATCAGTGTGTACAATTACCCCTTTGCCCTTTATGTCTATATTGAACACAAAGCATACTTAGTGTCATCTTTGTCCAGTTCAATATTGGGCCCATGACATTTATCCTGTTATGCAGGATTGGCAAATTCCATCTAGGTCACTACTGTCCCTCAGCATGCTTTGTGAAGTACCCATTAACTGCCTTTATGGTCATCCTATTACGGACAATGTTAGATCAGCAACAAAGCACTTGACTCCACATCTAGGGTACAAAGTGGTTTCAGGTCTAAGGGCGGCTTACACCATTATCACCATGAGAGTAACTTATGACACTTTGCATAACTTTGCATGTAGTACTCTCATAGCGGGTCAATCCGGTATAAATATTACTCCTAATATTTATACCTACGTCAAGACTTGATAACTCCTTATCCCATGATCCATGAGATGTGATCATCAGTCTATCTTCATAATAGTCTTTATGCTTTAAGGTTATCCCCTTTACCTTAAAGCTCGACTACGGATACTTTAAGAATAGTGTCCTTGTGTTTAATATTATCTCATGATTAAGTCACACTTAATTATTAAACGGACTTTCTATTCTAGGGACTTCATTATTTTGCAACCTTACAAACATAATAAAGAAATGCCATATTTATATTCAAACTCCTAAAGCAAATACTATGAAAATAGATTGGCTCTTAGGGCTTACTCCAACAAGGAACAGTAGGGTTTGGTGGCAACCAGAAGGGAAAGATCATTGGTATAGGTACAGTAGGTAATTCTTCTTTGTCAATTTCTGATGTTTGGTTAGTGGATGGACTACATCATAACCTACTTAGCATAAGTCAATTGTGTGATAGTAATTATGATGTTATGTTTAATAAGGATTTATATACTGTAATCAGAAACTCTGATCAATCTGTTGTTTTTAAGGGAAATAGAAAGGGCAATGTGTACAAAGTCAATTTTTCTGATTTAAAGGAACAATAAGTGCTTTGTCTCTTGACACTGAGTGATGAAAAATGGGTCTGGCACAAAAGATTGGGTCATGCTAGCTGGAGATTAATTTCTAAGCTTAGCAAGGATAATCTTGTTAGAGGCCTTCCAAAAATAAAATATCACTCAGACTCACTTTGTGGTTCCTGTCAAAAAGGAAAAATTGTCAAAAGTTCTTTCAAAAACAAAAACATTGTATCTTCTACAAGACCCTTAGAACTCATACACATTGATCTTTTTGGACCAGTTAGCACTGCTTCAATCAATGGTAAGAAATATGGATTAGTCATTGTAGATGATTATAGTAGATGGACTTGGGTTAAATTTCTGAGAAATAAAGATGACACATATGAAGTGTTTAGGATCTTCTGCACCCAAATTCAAAATGAAAAGGATTCTAAGATTTTAAAAGTAAGAAGTGATCATGGTGGTGAATTTGAAAACGAACCTTTTGAAAAATTTTGTGAAGAACATGGAATTCTCCATGAATTCTCTTCTCCTAGAACTCCACAACAAAATGGAGTTGTAGAAAGAAAGAATAGATCTTTACAAGAAATGGCACGCACCATGATGCATGAAAATAATTTAGCAAAATTCTTTTGGGCAGAAGCTGTTAACACTACTTGTTATATTCAGAATAGAATCTATATAAGACCTATTTTGAACAAAACAACATATGAACTCTTTAAGGGGAGAAAACCCAATATTTCTTATTTTCATCAATTTGGTTGTACATGTTACATTCTGAATAACAAAGTCCATCTTAAGAAATTTGACTCTAAAGCCTGTAAGGGTATCTTAATTGGATACTCTGAACGCTCTAAGTCATACAGAGTGTATAATTCTGAAACTAATACAGTGGAAGAATCAATGCACGTAAAGTTTGATGATAAGGAGCCTGATGATAAAAACTCAGAGCCTGTTAAAGATTTATCAGGATCTGATGAATCAGAGGATGAAGCTCCAGAGTATGACAACTACATAGAACCTGTAGAAGACTCTGAGTGCAAGAAGCTACACCTTCTGATGCTGCTCAAGAACATCAAACAAATGAGGATAACTCGGAAGAATCTGATATTCCAAGGAACACATTCAAATACAAATCATCACATCCTGAAGAGCTCATTCTAGGAAACAAGAACAGTCCAAGAAAAACAAGGTCAAACTTCAGAGTTGAAGAATCATTGTTTGGATTAGTTTCCTTGATTGAACCCAAGACAACAAATGAAGCTCTCTCAGATGATGCTTGGATAGTTGCAATGGAAGAAGAGTTAAATCAATTCAAGAGAAATGATGCATGGGATCTGGTACCCAAACCAAAGCATAAAAACATTATTGGAACAAAATGGGTATACAGAAACAAATTGAATGAACAAGGTGAAGTCACAAGGAACAAAGCCAGACTTGTTGCACAAGGGTATAGTCAACAAGAAGGAATTGACTTCACTGAAACATATGCTCCAGTAGCTAGACTGGAAGCAATCAGGTTACTTTTATCTTATGCGGTCAATAATGGTATTACTCTATATCAAATGGATGTGAAAAGTGCATTTCTAAATGGTGTCATTTCTGAAGAAGTGTATGTCAAACAACCTCCTGGATTTGAAGATTTAACAAATCCTGATCATGTGTTTAGACTAAAGAAGTCACTCTATGGACTCAAACAAGCTCCCAGAGCTTGGTATGAGAGATTGAGTACTTTCTTGGTTGACAATGGTTTTGAAAAAGGACAAGTTGACAATACACTTTTCAAAAAGACCCTTAAGAAAGACATTTTGATCATTCAAATATATGTTGATGATATCATTTTTGGATCAACTAATGCCACTCTTTGCAAGAACTTTTCTAAGCTTATGCAGGATGAGTTTGAAATGAGCATGATGGGATAATTGAAGTTCTTTCTTGGTATTCAAATAAATCAAACAGAGAAAGGAACATTCATTCATCAATCCAAATATATAAAGGATCTTCTGAAAAAGTTCAACTTAGAAGATTGCAAACCCATGAATACTCCAATGCATCCTACATCAAGTCTAGGCAAAGAAGAGTCTGAAGGCAAAGTTGATCAGAAGCTGTATAGAGGTATGATTGGATCTCTTCTTTATCTAACTGCCTCAAGACCTGATATTTTATTCAGTGTATGTTTGTGTGCAAGATTTCAATCAGATCCTAGAGAATCCCACTTCACAGCAGTGAAAAGGATTTTCAGGTATTTGAAAGCTACTTGTAACATTGGATTACTGTATCAGAAATCCGATGACTACAAGCTGATTGGATTCTGTGATGCTGACTATGCTGGTGATAGAATTGAAAGAAAATCCACCAGTGGTAACTGCCAGTTCATTGGTGAGAATTTAATTTCATGGGCTAGTAAAAGGCAAACCACCATAGCTATGTCAACAGCAGAAGCTGAATACATATCAGCAGCTCAGCAGCTAAATGTTGTACACAACTACTTTGGATGAAATATCAATTGGAAGATTATCAAATAAGCAGTAACAATATTCCTTTATATTGTGATAATACTGCAGCTATTCACCTCTCTAAAAACCCTATTTTACATTCAAGAGCTAAGCACATTGAGATTAAACATCATTTTATCAGAGACTATGTTCAAAAAGGTGTAATTGATCTCAAGTTCATTGAAACTGAAAATCAATGGGCTGATATCTTTACAAAACCTTTAGCTGTTGAACGTTTTGATTTTATCAAAAAGAATCTGAACATGATGGAAATCTCTGATTAACTTAGACTCTGATGAAAAATTGAGTTTGTGAGAATCTAATAGTAATCAGAAGATGAAATCATCATAACCTTCTGTATCAGAAGTTGTGATGAGAACATCTTTTGACAAACTATCAGAATCTGATTAGAAGGTAAATAGTTATGGCGCGTAAGTAAAAATCTCTTGTAAAAACCCTTTCGTTTTCTCAAACTTACGTGTTAGTTATTTAAATAATCTACTAATACACGTGTCTTGTTGCAAGAGGATAAAGAAGTTGGTTAATGATGATTAGCATTTCAAATTCCCATTTGTGGTAAAAATACTCTACTACCCCTACGTGTTTGTACTTGTTATTGCGCGAAACTTTCTATTTAAACACACTAACTGTTCACATTCACACTTTTGCACTCTCACAACCTACACTTTCATTCTTCTAAAACACAGAGAAATTTCTTTCTCCCTCCTTAGAAACCCTATCTTCCAAATCTCATTTATGGCTTCTTCATCTACATTAAGCGTTAAAGCATGCATCGTCCTTCCAAGAGAATCCAACCCCACTGAGTTTGCTAAGGATCAACGATCATACAAATATGATGAAATAATGGTTGCGATTGAGAATCCCGTTGATCTTGAAAGTATTAGGGTAAACGGTTTTCCTGAAGTTGTTCATCATTACAAAAGACAAGGGTTGGAGTACTACTTTGATGTGATGAATGGACCAACGTACACAGAGCTTGTTAAGGAATTTTGGATGAAAGCTTCTGTTATCACAAGAGATGTACATGATAGGAAGATCAGGGAGATGATTGAAGAGAACCCTGAACTAAAAGGTAAAACCCCAGAGCAAATGGGATTGAGACCTTTTGTTTCTACAGAGATTGAGTCATTTGTGGCTGGATTCAGAATCTCCATCAGACTTTGCCACATTCTTGAGGCTCTGAAGCTAGAGCGTGGTGGTTTAGTACTCAAACACACTGATGAAGCTGGTCCTGATGTGGAGGAATATATTTTCAAACCTAAGGCTGACCCTAAGGACAAGTTTGAATGGACTAACAACTGCAAGATCATCTACAGGATTTTAATTGACAGTGTTCTGCCCAAATTGGGAGGTACTGATCAAATATCAAGTCTCCAGAAGTTGTTCACATTTCATGTTGCTAAAGGAAACTTTCTGGATGTTGGTAAGCTTATTTTTGATCATCTATGTGTATCTATTCTCTCCAGCAAAGCTATTGTTCGACATTCAAGACTACTTAGCCATATGTTTGCACAGTGTGGTTTGTTGGATGCTATCACACCTTACCTTCCAGGCTTAGGTACCTTTCTGCTAAGTTCTAAGATTGTGAATAGTACTACCTTAAGGTACTTAAAGCTGGTGAAGAATAATCAGATAATCCATCCAACACACCCTATGCTACTCAGAGATTCTGAGAAAGACATTGGTGAATGTTGGCTTGTACATGTCAGTGATAGTGAAGCCAAGAGGGTTATAGAGGCACATGCTGAGTTCATGAACAAGCTAGGAGCTGATGTAGGAGATGGACAACCTACAAAGCTAACTGTTAGACAAACAAGGCTTTTGGAACAACCTCTCAGACTTGAACCAGTCAAGAGAAAAGCTGCCAAGAGTCCTGCTGGGAAGAAGGCTGCAAAGACTCAGAAGACTACAGCTCCAAGATCCTCAAAGAAACCAAGGGTTAGGAAGCCTGCATTGATGAATCTTACAGAGGAAGAAAAGGAAGAAGCTGTGATTCAGGCAGCATTGGCAAAAGTTGCAGAGTTTAACAAAAAGCAAGAGGCTCTGAAGGATAGTTATGAATGCGGTATTGAAGAGTCTGCTTTTGACAACATGCATAAGAAGCTTCCTAAAAGGAATGATCCTCATAATCTGCTGGCACAACAGACTCTGTATGGAAATGAAACTGGTAAGTCTTCTAATTTTGTTGGAGGCAGGAAAGTATTTAGTGATTATTTCAGAAGACTTCAATTCCCTTCTGAAATCAGAGTTAAACATGCTTTTGATAAGATTTTAAAAGGAGTTCATTCTGAGAAAGACAATGTTCTTTCTAAGAATCAACCAACATCAGAGCAGTTTAACCTCATCCTATCTAACCCATCAGAATCTCAAGCTAATGTTATATGCAATGATGCAACACAAGTGTAAGACCCATAATTCTACTGTATCGTACGCAAGTTATAAGCGTAAGTATTTGTAACAACCCGTTTTTTTCAAAGGCCGAAAAGGCAATATTTTTTTTTTCTTTTTCAACTAACACTCAGAGTGCGCATAGAATATTTTTCAATGAGCCGGCATTCAAATATACAAAGAACTCATTACCATAAGGTGCTTCAACAAGCAAAGTGTATTCCTGAATAATTACAATCCAAGTCTAAGTATTCAAATACTTACAACAAAACAAGTTAGAATCCTATGCCTAAACCCAAAAAGCACGGTGTACAACCCACACCGGCGCATAGTCTAACTGAGCTAAAGCTCCAACCACTCACTGGGGCCTGGAACAGCCACCGTCGTCACCACGACCTAACCCATCATCTGGGTGGGATGAGCCCGCAAATGAAAGAAAGGGTCACCACAAAATAAAAGTATGTGTATATATAATCGGTGCGAGAGAGGATACAATTACCAAATATACAAATACCAACATAGAAAGCTCTTTAAACACATAGCCATTCCCACCAACGGTTTTATATATATAATGCACACCAAGCCTAATGCAGACTTCTACAATGAGTGTGGTAGATTCCCCATTACCACATGCATATGAATTCCGGAATAAACCTCTCTATAGAAGGCGTAGGTCTCAGGTGGGATAACACCTCCTACTATTGGTGGGATAACACCAGGTAGAGTCACACCAGACAATACCAAAACAATCACGGTGGGATAACACCGGGTGAGTCACACGGACAACACCGACTCAAAAAGGAGGACACCAATCACTGGTCGTCGCATCCCGTGGTCCATTCCCGATAACCACTTACTATGAATGCATGAGCATACGATTCCCCTTATATGCTAATGCAACAAATACATACATTTCTCATCATATGTATTCCAAACACCTGTTCATACATATATTCTCATAATCATATGTAAACAGCGCAAGTATTTTAAACACGTTCTCATCACGAGAATACATAATACAAACATGCCAAAACACACAGCAATTGCATACACAGCATAACAAAGCATGTCGTAACCGTTTTAAAGACAGAAATAAAGTGGAGCCCTTACCTCAGCAAGCTTCCGTTACTTTACTTTCGCGAAAATCTACAACACACGCTACCTAAAATAATTGTAGCGTAATATCAATAAAATACTCCTCGTTTATCCCATCAAAACGAAACTTGCTCTCAAAACTCCAGAGGGGTTTAAAGTACTTTCTAAAGCTATCCCTCAATGATTTCAGGTTATCCTCATAGTGTTCAAAAATTCACGAAGTTAATTGTACTATTTTTATAACACGAAAATCATTTTGTTTTCAGATCATAAACTGAAACCATTTTGGATTTTCCACTTCAAGGACTTGTTTCACACACCACAAGACCATTTGAAACACAACTAAAACTTTTCAAAAATATTTTTATGAAAAAACGAAGTTTTCTTGCGTTACAAGTTACACATTTTTTTTCTTCCTAACAACCTTTCCTATACTCATTTTTCTCCAAAACTAAGATTATCCAACACAAACAAAATTTTCACACAATTGTGGACTTAGAAAATTTTTTGGAATTTCTCCCCCACCCTTTAAAAAGGCCACGGCCATTTTTCAAGAAAACACACTCCCACACAAAATTTTTCACTTCTAAATGCATGGTAATATCCCATAATACCTAACTAGCACTTATTAAAACGATTTAGAAATTATAGAGTCGAATCGCAAATTTTCGAAAAATCTCAAATAAGGTTTTTCTTAAGGCAAGTGATCATTTTCTTTTCAAAACATCCCATAACCAATCAAACAATTAAACAATGATCATGGGAAGCTATTTGCCTCTAAACAATTTTCGAAATTCGATTCCTCGAACCCTATATGGGTGCCACGGCCAAATGAGGCAAAAAGGGCAACCCTACACATTTTTTTCATTTGAAACCCTAGCCCACATGTGTTAGCTCGTAACGATATTCGATCGTATACCCGACTCTTTTTGAAGCTCGAAATAAATTTTTTCTGAATTGTGTTCTTCGAGTCGCTCAAGAACACGAGAAATTTTGTTTTCTTATTTTTCGAAACAAAATTCATATTCACCAATCCATTTTGTCAAAAAGCTCAAAACTAACTTCAAAACCAAAATCGTACAACACAATCCAAGTTTATGATCTCTTTCAAAATTTTCTTAAAACCCTAACAAAAATTTTGTGAAAACTTTTTAAAATAACCATGAGAATCATCCATGCTAGGCTTGGATAGGTTATACTACTACTAAAATAAAACCTCCTATGAATTAATAACCACTTTTCTCATGAATTTTCTCAAGAACACAAAACTTACAACTTTAAAAAAATTCAAAAGGTTCATGAACATAATGAGGGAAAAAGGAGGTTAGTTACCTTAATTGCAAGTAATCCCTTAGTAAGCCAAAAATTCAAGCTTTGAGAAGATGAGAAATGAAATTTGAATGGATGATGAGAGTGAGTGAGTTGCCGTGAAAGTGAAGAGAGGAAGGAGAGTTTTGTGTGATTTTTGCTTCTATGACCAAAGCCTAAACCTCCTTACTATTACATCCACTCTTGTGCAATCTAGGCCATTGGATCAAAATGACTTTTGCAAGGCTAAACCCTAGCCCTTGGATCCAATTCACTCATGATTACTTTTTGAACAAATATCCACTTTACGCTACTCAGCTCATCGCGTTTGCTCTCGGCGAGTCGCACCTCGCGAACGGACGGAAATCTCAAAAATCTAAAATCTACCAAATAAACGTCCGTCGTAAACCGTTTCCAAATATTATCGCTAAATCTTTTTCCCCGACTGTAATTTTCTTCCTCACTCTTGAAAATTATTCTGAAGACATATTCTAACTCGCGCCGATATATAAAGTCTCCAATTAAAATTCGACGGAAAACAGAAACCGTAAAATTTTACATCAGCGGGTAAAATTCCTACTCGTTTTTCCAAAAACCAGAATAATCCAAAACTCGTTATTCTGACTACACATAAACCCTCTTATACTCAAAAGAAGACTACGACCCAAAAGTCTGTGCCTTTCCAGCGCACGAGCACAAAACAGGCTCCATTTCAGCAAACAGCCGTTATGGCGACAATACTCACAAAACCACTTAACAAAAACCCTAATATTCTTAGTCATTACTTATTTTATTCACACAAAAGGTACAGTGGAATTACGGGTCTTACATTACTACCCTCCAAAAAGAAGTTTCGTCCTCGAAACTAAAGTTAAGGATAACGACTCAACCAGTCATTACCATCACCAACACAACAAAATTCCTCAGGATTAGGTGCAGCCACACATATGCTAACACCGGGTGAAGTCGCACAGATACTCTCACCAACACATTGGCACAACCGTGCACCAACCGCAACTCTCAACGAGTTCACCACTCAAAATTTAACCTCACAACAGAGGTTCACAACCTCTAGTTCCCAAAGATCCTCGTGCCCACAAACAAAAATTTCCAAAGTCACCTCTTTCGCCTCCGCGGCATAGCCCACTCCATTAGTTTCACACGAAGTTGTGAGTGGCTACCCTCCAAAAAGAAACACTGAAGTTCTCTGTGCATCACCAAAGCTAGCAAAACTAGTCAATTCCATTCAACATGATTCCGTCTACTATCAACAATAAATTAAGGACGGCCAGTCCCTCAATTTGTCAATAGATAGTCGACAATCATGATGGTGGTTTAGACCCTCTTTACCCAACTTAAGTGATACTTCATTCCACTTGTGCTCAAGGTCCTCCGAGGCACAATGGTCCAACACTTCCTTCGAGGTTTTCCCACACGTTTCCCTCGGTCTCTTACGAATACAAGATTAAAGTCGTAAGACACAACGCTCAACACATGTCGCATAAGCTCTCATGCTTCCACTCTTGAAGTATCCGTGGAGTATCATCCAATAGTAGTACAGTGCCACCACGGCAATTACCACCAAAACTATTTCATTCCAAACAAGTTGTCTTCTCTTCTAGAAGACCTTCCCACCTTACCACTATCCATCAGCCCGCGACTCAATGAATATGCCGAACCGTCTGCTCACATACGGATCTATTTCCAATCACGACTTAAATAATACCACCCCCACCTCCGGTTGGTAATTACACTCCTCATAGTCTTGGCACTTGCCAAACTAAACCATTTACTTCTCTTGGACTCCCTTATCCAAATCTCCAATTCCCCAGAATCGGTTCCTTATACGTTAACATTACTTCCAAAATGGCACTTAGACGCATCTCGCGTGCCTTAAACAAACGTTTATCCCCGTCGACGGCCATCGTCGGCGCACATCCTCTTCACAACGTATTCTCATTCTATTCCTGAACTCTCCTGGGTTCCTTTTTCTCTTACAATAACATCCTCTCTTACTCAAAAGAGTTGGTCACCCTGACCATTCTTCAACACTCCGAACATCACCACTCTCGTCGAGGTACCTACCTTCAAAATAACTCTTAGGGCATTCCTCACATTACCATTGTCTAACCATCCTTGTTGACAACATCCGAATCCCTTATACTTACTCACTACCGATTTCCATCATACCACGTCTCTCTTCATTGTAACCACTACAATGAACCAAAGCTCTACAAGCTTCCATCAACTTGCCATTAGACAATTTCTTATCCTTCTTATTTACCGAATACAACACATGCACCGCCATGACATCCATTCAGGTGGTGCGTTCGAATTCTTAATATACACGCACAATCATAATTTTCCAAATTATGTGTGAGGTAATTCCTTCGCCAATCCTCCATCGATATAAACCACATTCTCATGTGCTTCTCTCTTACTCATTCTTTTCTAGACCCAGAAACAGATCCACAAATCATTTCATCTCCATCACTCTTTCTCCTCTTTGAAGATGAATCATCGAGTAAAAGATAACCAAACAATGGAACATTTTCTCTACGAGTTCGGCTAGAAATACAACTAGCCACTCTTATTGTTAACACATTCTTTCCACTACTAACCTCCCTTTTACGACTAACTCATCGATGTCATAACCTCTACAAAACTCCAATCAGGCCTGTATCATCAATCTACAAATTTGCAACTTTCAAGTTCAACAACTGCCTAGAGTTGGTTCCCAACCCACCATGACCGATAACTTGTTAAATCAAAACAACATCTTTAATTCGCCGCACACAATCCAAATACTCTCTCATTCCACATAATTTGAATCACAACAGGCATACCCTTCTCCGTTCGATTGGTCCTTCATCATCGTGATTATTCTAAAGTTATAAAGTCTGTTCCCTCCGGGGAATCAATTTCCAGATCTCAAGTTCCAGCTAATCTTGCTCTTACATCTAGTCACTCATCGTTTTCTTATTCACTTCTAACTTTTACTAACGATCATCAATTGTACTCTTCATAATCGAACGCCCCAATAAATTAATTCCTCAAGTTCCTATTAAGTATTTCTCTATGCATAACTATCTCTAGTCTTACCATCGTCATGTCACTATAATTTACTTTCAAATCAACATACCTTACTCATACATCAAGCCATGAAACACTTATCTCAAATCTTAATGCTTGGCCTATCAAGACAGCTACCAACGCACAACACTTTGCTATGATTTTATCCTTAGTAAGTTCGATATCCAAATCAAACTCTTGAATCTAATCTTCAAGAACTCTAAAAACTCGTCGTACCATTCATTTAATCCTAATACACAATAAAAGTCCTTCCAACTATCGACTTTCATTGTCTTAGTATTCTTACTAACGAACTCCTTTTCTACTCAACCACGACATTCTTAGAAAATATCCAAAAATTCTCGTCCATAACTTGAATTTATTCAAAACTTACCCACCTCAACTCTCATGGTATCATAAATTCAAGCTGCTACTTAGTCCTTCAACCCTTTTGGTTGATCAAAATCGTTAACTTATATGCATATCCACACAGGATCTCTACTCAATCTTGACTAATCTTTTCAAACTACTCAATAAGTTTACTTTCTCTTATGGTTTACCTGCCAATAATTAACAATTCTAGCTTACACTGCTACAATTCTCAAGGTATTTCCATACTATACACCTCTAGCATCACCTATTAGTTTTGTCTCACATTGACATCTATACTTACTATCTCTCGAACTATGTATAGATTGTCACATACCAAAGTGATACTTGGTCTCCTATCTTCAATCATCACGAGATTCATCCTTACAATTTTTAGTTTCGAATCTAATTCATCTCGCACACTAAAATTAAACCCTTAAGGTACCCATCGTTCGCGCAACCGTCTTCTAACACCACCAAGTTCATTTTCTCTTGACGCGCAATGCACTTTATTTCCAATACAAGTTGCCCCAATGATTATCCAATCATTGTAATTAAATGCAACTGACATCTCTGCATGTTCCACCATATCTACAGTGGTTGCATCCTCTTGACAACTGAACGACTTCATCAAGTCTCGTCTGAACTCACCAGACGGACATCCAATATCATCTTCAGAAAGTCGTCCCAATCTGATCCTTACTTAAAATCCTTTATCAATTGACGTTCACTCGTCCATAACCAGCACCTCTGAGTGGCAACATCTAACGCCACTTCCCATCCATTATATTAATTTCAAGAATCACTTGTAGTTCTTGTTCGCTCAAGTCCGTCATCTTCGGACTGCCGCATCTAAGGAATTTAGAGACACTTGTCAACTAAATTCGACCAAGGCTTGGGGTTTCACAATTCCACTTACTGAAGCATCACTCCCTGCATTACTTCAGTAAGACACAAACCAGTGTCTAAGCATATCTCATGCTAGACTCAAAACAACCAACCACATAACCCACAACACAACAAAAACAACCGCTAGAACTAACACAACTCTAGCTATGTTCTAACCGACTCTGGACTAATGACTCAAGTGTACACTTTCCCTTTGAAGATTTAAAGCCGTGCTTTGATACCAATTGTAACAACCCGTTTTTTTCAAAGGCCGAAAAGGCAATATTTTTTTTTTCTTTTTCAACTAACACTCAGAGTGCGCATAGAATATTTTTCAATGAGCCGGCATTCAAATATACAAAGAACTCATTACCATAAGGTGCTTCGACAAGCAAAGTGTATTCCTGAATAATTACAATCCAAGTCTAAGTATTCAAATACTTACAACAAAACAAGTTAGAATCCTATGCCTAAACCCAAAAAGCTCGGTGTACAACCCACACCGGCGCATAGTCTAACTGAGCTAAAGCTCCAACCACTCACTGGGGCCTGGAACAGCCACCGTCGTCACCACGACCTAACCCATCATCTGGGTGGGATAGCCCGCAAATGAAAGAAAGTGTCGCTGTGTCAGATACAAAACATAAAAATAGAAAGAAAAAAAAATTAAATTAAGAGAAATCTACGCATAAAAATAGGAACAGAAACCATTATAAAAGATACGCATAAAAAAAAGTAAAATTGAGTGGTTTTCCAGCGACTTTACAAGGTTGTTGTAAAAAAACTAAACTATTAGCGGCAACAATAATTATTGTTGGGATAACTAACTTTTCCCAACGATAACGTAGTTGTTGAGAAAAAACTAACTTATAACAACAACTTAAATAAAATGTTGCTATATATATGTTTTTGTCAACAATTTAAATGTCGCTGCGAAAAAGTCATTGCGAAAAATGATATTTCTTGTAGTAATTCTTTCTCCACACACACGTCAAATACATAAAATAAATACAAATGATATTTAATAAAAATTTCAATAGTCTTGGTCAATTAAGAAGAACTTTAATGGTTCAAATCAATATTAAGCTATGAAGCACGGACACCGACACGGACATGGGACACGACACGGACACTGACACAGCGACACTGATAATAATTTGGAAAAATGACATAATTCAGTGTAATAATAATAAGTGCCGTGTCGATGTCGGACACTGACACGGACACGTGTCGGACACGGACACGCCTAATCCGAGAAGTATCTGTACTTCATATATTAAGAATACAACCAAAAATCTATCACTTCATTTGCAATCAGCACTCCATCAAGAATTTGTCTATCTTTAACGAATTGTGTGCATTACTCTTTTCAATCTATTTGCAAGCACTTTGGACAAAATTTTCTAGGTCGTACACCACCCGTGTTAACAAGCGATTTTAACAAACATGCTTGTGCAATTATGTTTCACAAGAATATACTTGAACAATCCTTTGTATGTTGGGCTTGAAAAAAAATATGAATGTGCTATGGGCCTGCTTGCCTTGTCTCTCGGCTGGGCTTGAATGTCGAAACATCATTTTTGTTATGTGCGACATAAAATCATTAAGCTACTTGTTTATCAAGATAAAACTAATACAAAAAATTTTCTTTTCTTGGTCGTAAAGACATATGTGCCACAAGGATATTTGGCCGAATTGAGTAAACAAGTATTATGTGTTTTTCTTCTTATCCTTTATCGTTTTTATTGTTTGTGATTATTATTATTATTATTCCTCTTATTTTGATTGTTGTTAATTTTGCTCAACGGATTAAAGTATTAGTGTGACTAAGCCATTAGGTTTGGTCTAGTGGTAAGGGATTTGGATAGTATGCAAGAGGTCTTGGGTTCGATCCTCTACTCCATTGTAAACAAAAAAAAAAAGTATTAGTGCGACCATATCATGAATTCACAACTATTTCAAATATGATATTAATGTTATATATTATATACTTATTTATGCACCTAATTACAAAGAAGCAAACTATGAATTATGGTGTGATTGTGAAGTATGAAATGTCAATGTTACCACACTTCTTATTTTTTGGCACAAGACTTTATGATATCTTTATTTTTTGGTAGATACTCTACTATGATATTTTAGTAATATGAAAGCACTATCGCAATCCATTAATTCAATCACTTGAATTCATATGTTCCTATATCCTCAAAGCATCTAGGAAAGACTTGCCATCAAGTTTACGAGCAAACATGTTCTTCAAGTATTCTTTTAATCCAATTCTTTTAAACTGGGCTGGTGTCTCTTCATTGATCATGCTTTTTGCAGGACCTATATCTCCATCATGTTTAGTAGTATAGAATGTTGCAATTGAAATCCTTTCTTTTTCGGAGTTTACAGTTGCGCGATGCTCAATACTTCGATATATTCCGTTAGTTATAATCTGAAGAAAAAAAATGTAATGAAATCAAAAAATTAAACATTATTTTCCATCGGGCCCTCCATATATATGAAGCTATTTATTTGGGCCGGCTCCAACCTAAAAATAGGCTTAGACCTTACATACACAAACATCGTAGTCTACTACTACATTATGCTCATTTAACACTCTATGAACATTGATAATAGATAACTATTATATATTATAGTGCCTCAAAATTTTGTGGCCTCAAAATTTTCCGCAATTTTTGAAGGTCTGATGTCGTCGCATACCAAACACATGCATTGTGACCTCTAGAATAGAGTTGTCATATTAATAGATGGATGTAATTTTACCTCTAAAATGTCCCCAATGTTGATAATAAAAGCATTTGGCAAGGGTTTAACAGGAACCCACGTGCCATCTTTCCTTACTTGGAGTCCTTGAACATCATTGATTTGTAGGAGGATAGTGAGTGCTGATCCATCTGAATGGGGTGTGAGGCCAATAACTTTTTCAGGTTGAGGACAAGGAGGATAATAGTTCATCCTCATTGATTGTACCCCATCTTCAAATAACTCTCTCATTTCCATTTCTTTCATGTTCAAAGCTTTTCCCATATATTCAACAATAACCATAGATAATTTTTCTAGTTCCATGGAGTAGAGCTCAAAAGTATCTCTGCATCACAAGGAACATAGACTAAGTAACCAAGCTCAGTGTATTATGAATATCTAAATTATTAAAAGTAGAGTTGTCAAAATGGGTTGATTTATATGTATGGAAAAATAAAATGTGTTTCAAATAAGTTTATAAGTGGCACATAGCTTTCACCTAAAAAATTTGTATCGAATGTTTTTCTAAAAAATACTAAGATGGTATACCAAAATTCAACGATATATACTTATAAGTTATACATTATCCCTATTAATTTAGGGGTTGAGTTAAACTCAACTCAAATTTTATAAATCGAAAGATTTGAGAGAGAGAGAGAACCTAATAGGAAGAGGAAGTTTTGGAAATAAGTGAGGCATTCTAGAATATTTAGGAAGTGTTGTCATATAAAACATATCAGCCCAATCCAACTTTTGTTCATCACTCATAACAAATGCTTGTCCAAATCCCTCCATATGTTGGGGAGTTTGCCAAAACTTTTTCTTCTCCGACATTGGAAGGTTAAAGAAATCTTGAGTCTCCGACTTTACTTTCTCCACTAAAGAAGAACTAACACCATGATTTACCAGCTACACCAATACACAAATTATCAATAATTAATGCAATTCTTTTGCAGTTAATGAATTAAGAGATATTACTTCGATTTTGAATATAAGTAAAAAAAATATTTTAGATTTATTGAGTATAACTTGTATATGGACCATTTTAATAGTTCAATTACATTCTTTGTTTAATGAATTTTAAAAGTTGTTTTTTTTGTTATATTTAGAACTGAATGGAGTATATATATCGAAATAATTCAAAGTAGGAGGTTCAAGATTAGAAATCCGTAAATTAATTTATTTTTTTTCAAATAATCTAATGATTAGAAATTTGATCTTTAAAGTAAATAATTGAAATGTCCAAAGTTTAAATTTCAACCGCTGCATATAAAATGTGGGGTTTGAATTTCTTACTATTACAGCGTCTTGCTATAACAAATCGAGACCATCCGATTAACAATCGACCGTTAAGATTGTTTATATTTAATTTAATTAAATTTGATTTGAATCATTTGATCTATCATGAACAAATGAGATCGATTACAACAAGTATCTCTTTGTTCATGCTACTGCAAACAATCTAGGTCAAAAATGTGACGTTCTCTATGCCTGGATATTAACTTAACCAATACCATACTAACATTTGCTTGATAAAAAAAATACTTAAATCTGCAAAAAAGTCTTTTCAAATATGTTATTTATTTTTAGTCTTCGAAAATAAAATTTTTTTTTTTCTTTAGATCCTTGTTGTATTAATTATATTCCTGCGAAATTGATTCACATAGAATTGATCTTTGTAACATATAGAATATTTTATTTTAGTACCTCAAAATAAATACTAATTAAAATGAATATTTTATTTTTGATGGATAATTAAAATGAATATTATTAGGACCAATTTCAGATGAACATATTTTTTGTAAAGACTAAATAAACACTTAGAATAAATAAAAAATATCAAAAAATTATGTTTATAATGATAAAAACAAAAAAAAATGATATATTTGCAGAATTGCAGTGACTAAAAATATATTTTAATCTAAAAAAATCAATGTCTTGTAAGTTGTAAGTACACATTATGACTTAGTCAACAAAAAAAAAAGTACACATTATGACGGTAAATATTTGTAAGAAGATTTAATATGTCTTGTAACAAAAAAATTTAAAGGTTATATCTAAAGAAGGAAAAGTGACCTGAAAAAATCCCCAATCTTTGCAAGCAAGATGAAGTTTAGACAATTCTGAACTTCTAAATTCGGAAGAATGCAATTTCTTCATATCAATAACTGGAATTTCAAGGGTACTATGGTCATCTTCATTTATGACCAATTCATCATGTTGAGACTGAATATATCTTTGTGAAACTGTTGAAACATTGTTCTTAGCCAACTCTTGAACTGATGGTACCAGAAGAGAAGTTCCAGATGGGTTCTTTTTCACTTCCATGATTTTAATCTTCATACTTAATTAATGAGACTTGTGTCCTTTTATATTAGAATTAAAAAATCTAGAATAATCATTTGCTCTCTCGGTCTCACAATAAATGCGCAATATTTCACACATGTCAATATATAATTTTGAGTATTATTTAATAATAATGTTATACACAAAATTAATATTTTAAAAATATTTACCAAAACAAATCTAACAATATTTTATATACTAAATTTGTATTTGTCTACATACAATATATTAAAAGAAACTACTATTAAAATACCAAATTTTTCCGATCAAGTTTAATAATATTTCAGTGTTTATGCCCTTAAATGTAATTTTAACTCTAAACAAAAAAAATACAAAACAAAAATAGGAAGAAAAAAAAAAGATAAGCATAAATAAATCTTCCCATAAAAATAGCATCGGAAACCACCTCTAAAAAAAGATATTAATCAAATATATTTAACAAAAAAAATTAATTAAAAAATTTATGCATAAAAATAGGAACAAAAATCAATATAAAAGATAAACATAAAAAATAGTGCAAACTTTTTTTTTAAATGATGAATGATAAATCAATCTAACATATAATAACTTATATATAAAAAATAAAAATAGAAGAACCTAATAAAAGGAGATACTTATTTATGAACTTAAAAATAAAAGAACATAAAAATAGAAATAAAAACAGAATGAACTCATTTGGATTGACTTATTATAAGTTTTATAAGGTAGTTTATGAAAAAAGTTTATAAAGCTAAAAATATTGTTAGTGAAAACTTATGAATTAACATGTGTAACAAAAACTTACGAATTTACACGGGACAATTGCTTTAATACAAAATTATAATCATACACGGGACAATTGATTTAATAAAAAAAATGAATTGAATAATAAATATTTATTAATTTTAATTTATTACACAAAATGAACCCATTTGGATTGACTTATTATAAGTTTTATAAGGTAGTTTATGAAAAAGTTTATAAAGATATAATTTTTGTTAGTGAAAATTTATGAATTAACATGCGTCAAAAAAACTTACGAATTAACACGGGACAAAAGCTTTAATAAAAAAATTTAATCATACACTGGACAATTGATTTGATAAAAAAGAGGAATTGAATAATAAATATTTATTAATTTTAATTTTAATTTATTACACAAAATTCATACACGGAACAATTGCTTTAATCAAGAAATATTAATTTAATAAATTTTAAAAGAATGAGAACAATGACGTCACAGTCGTCACTTATATTTTAATAGTATTTTATAAAGTTTTTCGAAATATTTTATTATACATTAATTTTATATTTTAGTATAATATCAATCTTAAATATTAAAAAAAGTCAATGGACATGAGCTTTCACAAATAGTTTTTTTTTAACAACAGAAGAATGAATTCTCATCAATAATAAATATTAAAAAAAAAACACAAGATAAAATATTTATCACTAATACATAAAAGAAATTGAATAAAAAATTCATACACGGGATATTACTTTAATAAAAAAAATTAATCATACACGGGACAGTTGCTTTAATAAAAAAACGGAATTGAATAATAAATATTTGTTATTATAAATTATAATTTGTTACACAAAAATCATACTCGGGACAATTACTTTAATAAAAAAATTATTAATTTAATAAATTTTACAAAAAATAAACAATGACTTAACTTATATTTTAATAATATTTTATTAATAAAAGTCAATAGACCTGTGCGATGCACGAGTCTCAAAACTAGTTTATTAGTAAAACTGTTCATGGTACTTGAAAAACTGGGGGTAAAGGGACAAGACAAAAACTGAAATTCTTGTCCTCTACTGAACCACAAGACAATTTTTTCTCCTTTACACAAATCATCTAAAATTCCAAAATAATATTTTGTCTATCAAACATCGCATAACACAAAATTTATTTAATACCTTAAATGTTTGTCATGTGCTATTTTATCTTGTATTGGCTTATACTATTTTATCCAATATATACATTTTACGGATCAAGCGGACTTTAATATCCATTATTTAGTTAATGTGGTCTTATATCTAGAAACACTAACATATCTAATATATATATATATATATATATATATATATATATATCAAAAATGTAATAAAGTCAAAATTAGTTATAATGACCAAAGTGGAAATGTTCAATTTGGTTTTATATATATAAAACCAAATTGAACATTTCCACTTTGGTCATTATAACTAATTTTGACTTTATTACATTTTTGGTCTTTTGTGTTTATAGTATTAGGTTTTAATTTGGTAAAGAGTTTCAAGTTAATTCTTTTAGTCGAATTTCAATTTAAATTGTCCATGAAACTAATAAATTTGTATACATGGACAACTTAAAAGAGTGTCACGTGAAAGTTTTAGACAAATAAAAAGGACGAACTTATATTGACATTAATAACATAAGAATGAAATTAAAACTTTTAAAATATAAATGACCAACTTAAAATCTAAAATAAAGATAAATAACGAAATATATAATTAAGTCACTAATGTTTTTTCAATATGTAAAAAATTATGTATTTTTTTTTATCCAGCATCATAGTAAAACAAAATTCCCACCTTTTATAAAGAATCGTAGAAATTAGCCTCCACAAAAGAAAAAAGAAAAAAAAAAAAAAAAAAATCCTCCAACTCCTACAAAGCCTCCAACTCCAAGCCTCCACAACAACACGACCACACAACTGGGGTATGTAGGAGGCAACACTATAAAGTTGATTGAAAATAGTCATATTTGTTGAAAAATAATTTCAAGTTCGTTGCATCATATATGCATTCAATTTGGACAATTTCTATTTAGTGTACTACATTAAAAAATGTTCCATCCATCTAGAAATCATAGCTTAATTGATAAAATATTTTCAAAATTGTTAGGTCGGACGCTATGACCGGGGTTTGAACCTTGGTTCCCTCACTTGTGTGTGAGTTTATAATGGCTTTGTCATTTTGTCTATATACCAAAAAAAAAATGTTCCATCCACGAGAAATTTCAAACGAATGAATTTGTTAATTAACATCAATGTGGTGGCTTGAATCATCTCATATCAATAATGAAATTCAAAATCGAGATCCACAAGTGTTTTCCAAATTAATAGAAGTGGTAAAAAAAATGTTTGGAAGCGATAAGATGAAAAGCATTAGGATTTATGAGGGGAAACATTCCGTAGTGTTTTAATTTAAGAAAAATAACTATGCAAAATTCAATGTTATTTATGTACTCCTTATGTTCTATACTATAAATAAGAAAAATAACTAATTTTTATTATTTTTAAAATTTAATACAAATTGTATTTAATTTCAAATTAATGGCACGACAAAGTTGTCATCAGAAACGCACGCACCACGATACTCTTGCCAACTCATAATAATGCACTTATGATTCATCCGCCCTCTTAATTTTAATTTCATTCAAAATACGTAATATTGTTTGAAGACTGTGGCTGCATAAGTGATTACAGAAACAACTTCTTATGATGTAAGTAATGACTCATGATCCAATCCCCTTTTAGTTTCAATGCCATGTTAACTAATGTTCAAAAGACACTAGTTAGCATACAAAAAATAACTCATTTGAAAATAATATTTTTTTTATAAAAAATAACTTTTTGCATTTGAAAATAATATTTTAAAATGATTATATTATTTTTTAATCAGTGTTTCGAGGGCACTAGGTAATATTTTTTTATTTTTAATTTAATATAAAAGTATATGGAAAAACATTTTTGAAAAGGTTGAATTATTCATTTCTTCACACCTAAAGTGTGTACTCTAATTAACCAATATCTTAGAATCAAGTGGTTAATAAATTTTTCCAAATTCAATTCATAGTAGGAACAATTCTTGATTAGATTTTACTTACCTCACAGCCGAACTCTGAGTTAATAGATCTTATTCTTCGGAAACCACAAGGTTAAAAACATTAAAAAAAAAAAGCAAAAGTGTGACTCTAAACATTAAAAAAGTATTAAAATATTTAATTTTAAAAAAATAAAAAATAAAAAATGGAATAAAACTCAAAACTAGCGCACATCACTATCAACGATGAATACATTTCAACGAATGAGCCGTCGTGCCATATAACATGGCTAATTTAATCTATCTTTTTTTTCACATAATCAATAATTAAAAAAAAAAAACATAAAAATTAACGCTTCAAATTATCATATTTTATTTTTTTTAATAAGTACTTCCTCCGTCCCATATTATAAGCAAAAAAAAATCACTTTTTCTTATTTCAAATTATAAGCAAAAACAACTCACTTTCATCATTTTTTTTTTTGATATAACACTTTCATCATTTTTAAGATTTACTTTTACTTACTCTCATAAAATTTAATACAAATTGCATTTAATTTACTCTTTCTCTCTCTTCTTTTCTCCATAATCAATAACCAATAAAAATTCTTCTTACATCTTCTCATAAAACTTATTTAAAGGAAAACACAAAAAATCATACTTCAAATTATCACCTTTTACTTTTCTTTATAAGTGTGAAATATATTTTTTTGCTTACAATATGGGACAGAGGGAGTATAACATATAGCACATCACTATTAAAAATAAGTAAGTTAATTGAATTTAGAGTAATTAAATAGGGGTATAGATAGAATAAGTTTAAATTTATAAGAGTATTAAATAAAAAAACTATTTACAATGTGTTTCCTTGGTATGTGTAATTTTTTCAAACTGTTTCTTATAAAAAGAAAAAGGAACGGAGGGAGTATTTCTTAAAGTATATAAATTTTTTGAACTAATTACTACTCTAACTTTATTAGAGATTAAATTGACGGATTATGGTAACTTAGCTTATTTTTTTATTTAATTACTAATTAAATAATTATGGTAACTAATTACTAATTAGATTAAATTGACGGATTATGGTAACTAATTACTACGTATAACACAAAATTTATTTAATACCTTAAATGTTTGTCATGTGCTATTTTATCTTGTATTGGCTTATACTATTTTATCCAATATATACATTTTACGGATCAAGCGGACTTTAATATCCATTATTTAGTTAATGTGGTCTTATATCTAGAAACACTAACATATGTAATATATATATATATATATATATATATATATATATATATATATATATCAAAAATGTAATAAAGTCAAAATTAGTTATAATGACCAAAGTGGAAATGTTCAATTTGGTTTTATATATATAAAACCAAATTGAACATTTCCACTTTGGTCATTATAACTAATTTTGACTTTATTACATTTTTGGTCTTTTGTGTTTATAGTATTAGGTTTTAATTTGGTAAAGAGTTTCAAGTTAATTCTTTTAGTCGAATTTCAATTTAAATTGTCCATGAAACTAATAAATTTGTATACATGGACAACTTAAAAGAGTGTCACGTGAAAGTTTTAGACAAATAAAAAGGAGGAACTTATATTGACATTAATAACATACTCCCTCCGTCCCATTTTAAATGACATTTTTTTGACTTAGTGTATTATTCATTTGACCTACTTTGACCTTATTTTTCTACTAATATATACATGCAAATATTAGCATATGAGATGTTGTTTGATTTGTCTCGACGAGTACTTTCAAAATATACCATTTTTATAATTTTTAATAATAGGTAATTAGAGATATTAACGATTAAAGTTGTGCATTGGCAAACGTGTCAGTGGTCAAACAGGTCATTTATTTTGGGACAGAGGGAGTAAGAATCAAATTAAAACTTTTAAAATATAAATGACCAACTTAAAATCTAAAATAAAGATAAATAACGAAATATATAATTAAGTCACTAATGTTTTTTCAATATGTAAAAAATTATGTCATTTTTTTTTATCCAGCATCATAGTAAAACAAAATTCCCACCTTTTATAAAGAATCGTAGAAATTAGCCTCCACAAAAGAAAAAAAAAAAACACATCCTCCAACTCCTACAAAGCCTCCAACTCCAAGCCTCCACAACAACACGACCACACAACTGGGGTATATATGTAGGAGGCAACACTATAAAGTTGATTGAAAATAGTCATATTTGTTGAAAAATAATTTCAAGTTCGTTGCATCATATATGCATTCAATTTGGACAATTTCTATTTATTGTACTACATCAAAAAATGTTCCATCCATCTAGAAATCATAGCTTAATTGATAAAATATTTTCAAAATTGTTAGGTCGGACGCTATGACCGGGGTTTGAACCCTGGTTCCCTCACTTGTGTGTGAGTTTATAATGGCTTTGTCATTTTGTCTATATACCAAAAAAAAAATGTTCCATCCACGAGAAATTTCAAACGAATGAATTTGTTAATTAACATCAATGTGGTGGCTTGAATCATCTCATATCAATAATGAAATTCAAAATCGAGATCCGCAAGTGTTTTCCAAATTAATAGAAGTGGTAAAAAAAATGTTTGGAAGCGATAAGATGAAAAGCATTAGGATTTATGAGGGGAAACATTCCGTAGTGTTTTAATTTAAGAAAAAATGCAAAATTCAATGTTATTTATGTACTCCTTATGTTCTATACTATAAATAAGAAAAATAACTAATTTTTATTATTTTTAAAATTTAATACAAATTGTATTTAATTTCAAATTAATGGCACGACAAAGTTGTCATCAGAAACGCACGCACCACGATACTCTTGCCAACTCATAATAATGCACTTATGATTCATCCGCCCTCTTAATTTTAATTTCATTCAAAATACGTAATATTGTTTGAAGACTGTGGCTGCATAAGTGATTACAGAAACAACTTCTTATGATGTAAGTAATGACTCATGATCCAATCCCCTTTTAGTTTCAATGCCATGTTAACTAATGTTCAAAAGACACTAGTTAGCATACAAAAAATAACTCATTTGAAAATAATATTTTTTTTATAAAGAATAACTTTTTGCATTTGAAAATAATATTTTAAAATGGTTATATTATTTTTTTAATCAGTGTTTCGAGGGCACTAGGTAATATTTTTTTATTTTTAATTTAATATAAAAGTATATGGAAAAACATTTTTGAAAAGGTTCAGATGAATAATTCATTTCTTCACACCTAAAGTGTGTACTCTAATTAACCAATATCTTAGCATCAAGTGGTTAATAAATTTTTCCAAATTCAATTCATAGTAGGAATAATTCTTGATTAGATTTTACTTACCTCACAGCCGAACTCTGAGTTAATAGATCTTATTCTTCGGAAACCAAAAGGTTAAAAACATAAAAAAAAAAAAAAAAAAAAGCAAAAGTGTGACTCTAAACATTAAAAAAGTATTAAAATATTTAATTTAAAAAAAATAAAAAATGGAATAAAACTCACAACTAGCGCACATCACTATCAACGATGAATACATTTCAACGAATGAGCCGTCGTGCCATATAACATGGCTAATTTAATCTATCTTTTTTTTCACATAATCAATAATTAAAAAAAAAGCATAAAAATTAACGCTTCAAATTATCATATTTTATTTTTTTTAATAAGTACTTCCTCCGTCCCATATTATAAGCAAAAAAAATCACTTTTTCTTATTCCAAATTATAAGCAAAAACAACTCACTTTCATCATTTTTAAGATTTACTTTTACTTACTCTCATAAAATTTAATACAAATTGCATTTAATTTACTCTCTCTCTCTTCTTTTCTCCATAATCAATAACCAATAAAAATTCTTCTTACATCTTCTCATAAAACTTATTTCAAGGAAAACACAAAAAATCATACTTCAAATTATCACCTTTTACTTTTCTTTATAAGTGTGAAATATATTTTTTTGCTTACAATATGGAACAGAGGGAGTATAACATATAGCACATCACTATTAAAAATAAGTAAGTTAATTGAATTTAGAGTAATTAAATAGGGGTATAGATAGAATAAGTTTAAATTTATAAGAGTATTAAATAAAAAAAACTATTTACAATTTGTTTCCTTGGTATGTGTAATTTTTTCAAACTGTTTCTTATAAAAAGGAAAAGTAACGGAGGGAGTATTTCTTAAAGTATATAAAATTTTTGAACTAATTACTACTGTAACTTTATTAGAGATTAAATTGACGGATTATGGTAACTTAGCTTATTTTTTTATTCATTAAAAGGATAAGCTAGGTCAAATAGATTTTCAAGAAGTTTTTGATAGAAAAAAGTTGCTTAATTTTTATGAGTAAAATACAAAGATAAAAAACTTTTGAAGCTAAAAAACAACAATTATCAAACAACTTTATCTTTTTTTTGAAAAATTTTATTTTCACTTTTAGCTTTCAGATATATTTTAAGACCTAAAAAAGTCAGGTCAAGCAATATATATACATATATACTTTAAAAATTACTCCGTATTTACTATATTTATATATAATTAAAAACTAAATTGATGGTTTATTTAAAAAAGAAACAACCCTGCACTTTATTTTTATTGAGAGTTGTAATACTACAGAATTGAAAGAAAAAAAAAAGTTGCTATAGTTTGCTGTAGAAAAATACAAATATTCATGCATGTTTTTGTAAGACTACAGAGTTTATGGAACAGAGCTTACAGTAGTAGTTTCTAAAGAATTTGAGCATTGGTAAAGTACAATGGGAGCTTCTACTTGCATCTTCATTTGATTAAATTTAAGTGCTAATATAGGTTTTGCTAACATCGCATAGGTGCTTAAATTCTGTTTTCCATAGTCTTCTAAAGATTGTTGCTCTTTGTCATCAACATTTGTTAAAGGTAATGTTCTTGAAACCTTCAAAGGCTTCACTGGTTGCACCCTATTTTAAATGTCAAATAACATATGTGAATTGTAGTATATTATGCAACAAAATCAAAGTATTGAAATAGTTTTAAATTGCTGTCCAAAACTGCAGCCCAAACTCCAAACCAAAGTTGTGGCGGCGGCAAGCCTGGTTTTAAACTATGAAGCACAGACATTGTCACGAACGGTGTACATGACACGGACATTGACATGTCGACACTTAATTTTGAGGAAATGACATAATTTTATGTAATCATAAGTGTTGGTGTAGAGTGACATGTCCAATCTAAGAAGTGTCCGTGCTTCATAGGTTTTAAATAGTGGATGCGGTCGCATCGCAATCCTTGATATTATGGATAATTGTAGTCAAATGTGGCCTATGCAACCTCAATTGAAGTAACATTGCAGTTTCGGTGATATGAAAAATAGTTATGTCATAGTCACATAATTCTCCTAAAAGGTGACGAACCGCGAATTGGTTCGCGCGTACCAATTCGTGGTACTTTTGCGAATTGGTTCGTCGTAATTCTCTTCGAATTCTTTAAAACCTAAGTACCGGCGAACCACTCCAACAATCAAATAAGAACAAAATATAAAATGTTGAGACTGATTTAGATTTAGCTGTGAATATGATGGTTACAAGTATAACATCACTTGTCCACTAGTACAATGCATCTCAATTTTATGATTAATGTAAACTTTAGATTAATAATATTAATTAACATAAATTTAATACTAATTAATATTTTCATCAAATATTTGATTTAATTTTTTATTAACAACGTACCAATTAGCGTACCGACTATGTATACCCCTCACGTACCGAATTCTTTAAAGGTAGCGTACTGCGTACCCGAACCCGTACCGCGTACCGAAACGAATTGCGAACCGTGTGACTATGAGTTATGTTGCGGTCCTAATATTAGTCTTAGACCTATATATATATATATATTTTAAAACTGAATATCCGGCTCAAGATCCGACTAATCCGAGATGACCAATCTCATCATCTACTTGTGGGGGGCCCGTTTAAAGCCAGAGTTTTTTGTATACTGTATGGACTAGCCCACTGTAATTGACACCAAAGGAAATCGAATTTGAGACCTTGAGAGGATCAAACTCTAAGGACCCAAGCCAACGCCATTAAACCAACCCAAGTGTATGCATTTCTTTGCAATATCAACGACCACAGAGTAATTGCAACTGCGACGATAGCGCAATTTAAAACTACTGTTTATTAATTTCTTTGAAAATTGTAAGTAAGGGGACTAAACCTGCATTCAATCTGGCAAGAGTACTTGAGGAGGTTAGGATTAAACTCTGTGCCGCCACTGCAATTTTGAAAGATAAAAATTTGATTATTATGAAAAATAGTGACAGTTGTAGCTGAATGTGGAAGATGTTGAGTCAATGAACTGATTTACCTGAAACTTGGAAGTGACATTTTAATTGTTGGCCCCATCCAACGGTCAAACTTCGATACAGGCACTGCTAACAACATGCTTGTAATCAGTAAAACCTTATGTTAATTACAATTAGAAGTGAAACTACTTGAATAAAACACAATTAAAACTGTATTATGAAGCATAATTATTCTTTCCCTAACATATCATTTAACAAATTGCCTAGGGTTAAAACTAATTGGGTCAAATCTGTAATTTTATAAGGATTAAACGGTGTTTATTCCCTGCAATGTTACCAATTTCGGTTTACGCCGCTGTAATGTTATTTTTGTTCCGATTACCTCCTGTAATGTAAAGCTTTCATCCTTTTAGCCCTTCATGGAATATGATGGCTTAATATTCTGCATAGATGATGACATGCATTCTGCATTCTTAGTGCGAGGGGTGAACATAAATTCTCTAACATTACATGGGCAGAAGGACGGAATCTTGCATATTCAATGATGGACTAAAATGATGAAATCTTCATATTACAGGAGAGTAATCGAAAAAAATAAATTACTGGAGGTAAACCGAAATTCGCTAATATTGCAAGAGATAAACACTATTTAGCCCATTTATAATGACTAAAAACATATTTAACCCAAACTAATAACACAGAGACATGCGTGTTGTGTAATTGAAATATATATGCAGTATAGAATTGAATTAAATGTATCAAACAAGTCATAACTCATAAGTCATTCTGAAAGTAACTATAGGCAATGCATATAACAAGAAATGTATGATGTATCCTCCAAATCAAATTTAACTCACCAGTACTTGTGAGACTTATATCACAAGTATCTGCTGCATCAAGAGATTTGATTTCAGTTACTTGAACATTCAAAAGATCATTCGGATTGCGGAACTCAGAACCAATTGGAATCATATTTAAAAATCCACTCCTGTCTCTTGAATGACTTGAGACTTCTGTAATTGTCTGAATCAACAAATGAACTTATAATGTATGAATGCCTGCCTAGTGTATAGTGTAGATTTAAGAGAATTCGGAAATGTTTCTTGTCTTAGAATGGGTTTGGAATAGTTAAACATAGATTATCTTATGGCTAAAGCAATTATTTAGAAGATCTTATACGGAAAATTTATGATATGCAATTATGTTAGTGTCACGGTTGGTAGGTCGGAATCACGGTAATCCACCATGATTTTTTAAAAACTATGGAGTAGTTTCTGCATAGAGTGAGTGTTGCTAGCATTACTTTTAAAATCAAACACAAGATGATTAACTGAGAAACCGACCAACAACATGAATTCGTTAATTTTAGTGTAGTTGTTATTCGTGACAAACAACATTTTTCAATTGAAAAAATAAATTAAGAAAAATCCTTCTAAAATTTTCACTCTAAACTGTTAAATTTTTTGGCTAAAATAAATATTTTCAATGATGCACTTGGTTTTAAGAAAAAAAAAAGGGAAATGCTTGGAGGCACGATAGAACCACTCGTGCAAAGATCACGACATGATGTGGCAACCTATATTAAATTCTCATTAAACCATGTTCCTAAACATAATTAATTGTTGTGCTGTTGTAAAAAAAAATCAGCGTTCTCCAATTCCAATTGGTTATTGAAATCTGGCTGTAGTGACAATTGCTGATACCCCTTCCACATGGTTAATATAATTAAAAATGAGTAGAATTGGTGCTTTTATATGAAGCTATAGTGGCTTAACTAACTGCTCCTCGGTCCTAAAAGGAAATGTATTTGGTCCAAATTTCTAACTAAATACATCAAGTTTATTTGACTTATTTTTACTAATATTTTAAAGGGTTAATGGACTTTTACCCCCTGTAAAGTAGACGAATTTTACATTACCCTCTGTAATTTATTTTTTTTAGATTACCTCCTGCAAAATTTTTTATTTTTTATTTTAACCCCATTTTGTTGACGCGGCAAACAAAAAAACAGATTAACCGATTTTAAAAACAACACTTTTTAAATCGGTTGAATAAAATAACCGATTTAAAAAGTGCATCCAATGGGGTAAATAAAAAACTCGCTTACTTTACGGGGGTAAAGACCTATTAACCTTATTTTAAAACAGATTGAGTAACTCATCTAATAACAAAATATGCTAATAGTGAATGTTGTGCTAAATTTTTTATGCAATTAATTAAAAAAAATAAAAAATTGTGTCGTGCCATTCGTCGGTTCTAATGTGTCGTCCATGTAGCATTACTCAAAAAAAAATACCTTGGAAAATCTTGCCACCTGACTTGGAAGCCCCACATCCTGTAGAAAAAGTACTAGTTATAGCTTAAATAAATGCCAATTACATGTTGGAACATGATCAATAAATGGATTATTTTGTAAGAGTTTAATGGAGATGCACCGTAAAATAGTTTTACACGATCAGTCAATAAAAAACCATCACTTTACCATGTCATATTAAGAAGGTGGGGTGTAGTGGGGTGACGTGACGGAAAATATAGTTGGTATTGATTGACTGCGTAAAATTATTTTACACTGTCGGTGCATATACATTTTTCTCATTTTGTAAATATGCATGCAAGAAATTTCTTCTCCCACCTTTCTTCCGTGAGAACAAGCCTCATTGTTGTTGACATACACCTTCGTTGCCCATCTTCAAGTAGCAAACAGAAAGAAAAAGAAATTGTATATTAGATTCCTATTGCATGTATCTATGGAAATGTGATTTTCTTCTTCTTTCAACCTTAGCCGTCACAACTTTTCTTCTTCTTCCTCTTAGTCTATTGAAGAGGGGTGATTTTAGGTCAGTTTTGGCCTAAAATCATCCCTCCAAATTGTTTTTCTTTCTCGTTATAATAAATAAGTGTGATTTTCACATATTTGTTTGTTGATTTCTCGTCTTTGTACCGTGTATTTGGTTGTCCCGTCTTTGTGCGGTGTTTATTTGTTTCAAGTTGAAGGAGTAGATCCGATCTAGTGCAGATCAAATCAATGTCGACTTTGGCATCATCAACGTTACAGATCCGGAGACTTGGATATTCCGGACACTTCAATATAGTCATATTTGTAAGCATATGTAATTTGCCGTTTTATGCTATTAACATGGATACTGTGAGTTTGTTCGCAGATTTATCCTTTTTGTTTTTAGCGATTATGAATTTGTATTGCATCGATGTACTCTTTTTATTTGAATGAATGAATATCGTTTATTTTGTCTAAAAAAAAAATCCCCTATTATTAAAATTGAGATTTTTTAGTCTTTTATTTTACAAGTCGTAGGTTTTTTCTGTACAACTCAATTTAGAGTTTATGATGTGTTATTTTCGTTAATGATGTATAATTATGGGTACGTTTGTTTCGGTTTTAAAAAAATGGATTTTTTCTTTATATTTTTGAAAATAGATTTTGTAAAACCGCTTTTTAAAATATTACAAAAAAAATTTATATCAATTTTTTTTTAAATTGAAACACTAATTTTGACATCATATAACATAAACCTACATTATTAAAGATCAAAACATAATCAAAATCGCAATTTTTTCAAAAAATAGAATTTCAAAAATGATTTTTTTGAAAATCTATTTGAAATAGCTTCAAATTAAATGATTTTTTTGAAATTTTGATATCCAAATTTTTTTTCGATAAAATGATGAAATTCCTAAAATGACATTTTAAGAATAACTATTCAAACCAAATTTTTATTTGAAGCTTTTATAAAAAGTTTTTTTGTAAAAATTTTTTACACAAAATTATGTAACACTATAGAATCCATTTAAAAAAAAAAACCGAAACAAACGGGCCCTATATTAAATAATATAGCATTGTTGATTTGTGTAACAGCTCGGGCTCTTTCCTACGTTTTTAGTAGGCAATCCTGCCTGCACCTCACGATCTTCTCCACTCTCTAGTAGAGTTTTTGTCTTATGTATTAATCCAACTATGTATTCTGAGGATTCAAGTACATGTTCAATCCATTACCATTAACAAGTCAATCAGTAGTAGAAATGAATTGAATATGCACCCCATGATTCGTTTCTCATAGAAGACAATAACTCTACTATAGATAGGTAGAGAAGACCATGAGATGGAGCGTCGGAATTATCTACACCGTGTTACAGCTTCTTTTTTTCGGGTTCATTGATCAAATGTAAACTTTTTTTTATACTCACAGTTTTTTATCCAGATCAACAATGTTGCATTAAATATAATTATATACTATTAATTAATGAGTATAACACATAATAATAAATAAACCTCAAATTGAATCGGGGTTCTGAACTATAAGAGTATTGAATTATAGAAAGACTAAAATCTCAAATTTAAAAATGTAGGACTAAAATCTTATTTAAGTGTTAAAATAGAGGGCCAGAAATGGATATAATTTATATAAAATTAAATCATGAATTGCAATGCTTAATTAAAGTGACGATTTTCTATAAAAAAAAAAGAAATTAAAGTGCTATAAATAAATAAATAATTCCCAAGAAAAGTAATAAGCTGGAAAGAAGAAGACAAAATAGCATCTTTAGTAGGTATGTAAATAAAAGTTTATGGCCACTGTGATTTTCCAACAATCCTTTAAAAATAAAAATTGGATTAAATTTTTTCTTTAAGAAAATGAGAGATCCACTCTATGTGTAAGTGTTAGTTTTACATTGAAATTCTAATTTCATTCTTCATTTTTAAAATGTGATTTAAAAATGAGCTTTTATGATTAAATGAAATGATCAATTTTCATCATATAAAAAAACTCAACTCAAAGTCAATAGTTTTTATGATTAAAAAAATGAGTTTTTTTGTAAAACTATAATACACACTAAGTTGGTTAGTCTTTGAAAGTAATATACACACTGTCACTACGTTTTCATGATTAAATTCTTAAATCGGATAATGATATAGTAGTATAAAGATTATGCATTGATTAAAACAATATTATATATGAATTCAATTTTATTATATTGGCACACTAATAAGTATGAAAGTTCCTCCTACTGAATGCATGAATCTGTCTCACACCTACATCAGCAGTGCAATAAGTTCTTAATAAGTTCTTAATATAATAAAGAAAGCAGTGCAAAAAGTTGATTAATTGAGTAGTTAGTGTGCAACTTGAACAATATAAAGTTATTAACACTATTGAAGCTTTGGAACTTGAAAGGGATAAGATTTATTATCCACTGTTTAGAGTTTACGGAGTTTATGGAGCTTATCCAAAACAATTTTGATTGGTAACTAATAGGCAAACATAAGCTCATGGGAAAACCGAAAACATATCCTTTTGATCTTAAATATACAAAAAAAAGTACTCATATTTCATACTCTTACAAAAAAAACTCATATTTCATATAACTAAATCTAATAGAATTCACATTTAATGGAAAAAATTTAAAATGACCACTTCATCAAGTGGTCCATGGTGGACCAATTATGAATAACATTATAACAAATATGAATTTTACAAAATCTACTGTTGAATTAAAAGTTTATTTCATATAGATCATTTATAAAAAAATTGAAAATCATTTAATATTTTATTGAGAACCATTAAAATTAACGGTTTATGAGTTTTTATTAAATACCGTTAATTTTGATAGGTTTCAATAACATATCAAATGATTTTGTAGAGCTCCTTGGCACGTCTTGTGCTGAGGGGCTGCTACTTTCTCGTGGTATATATATATTCCATTTTCGCTTGTTCAAAAAAAATAACATATCAAATGATTTTCAATTTTTCTAAAAATTTGTATGGATGATCTATATGATACTACCTTTCAATCCAACGGTGAATTTTGTATAATTTGTATTCATTATAATAGTATTAATCACTTGTCCACGGTGAACCACTTGTGAAGGTGATCGACTATAGCATTAGCCCATTTAATAATATTATTTCTAGTGCAACCTTTAATAAGTACGGAATTTATTTCTAGTGCAACCTTTAAAGTGGATAAGTGGGATGACCAGGGTTCGAAGCTCACGGAACAATATGTATAATATGTTTTATTTTAAGTTTTTATATATTTTTTTTCCCAATATAATCATTATCAAATTTTTGGTCCCTATAAAAAAAGTTGCATATTTTAATACCTACAAAACTTTAGAATTTTTTAAAATGAACATAATTAAATGTGAATTTTTTAATTTCAAAAAATAAAAATAAAAGTAATAAAAATTTCGATTTAGAAATCAAATTTTCAATTTATTTTTCGAGGAACTAACTTTTAATAATGTTCTAAGCATGTCTGTAAAATAATCATTTAAAAATGCACATTAGTTTAACAAAAACAAAAACTATGTGCAAAGATCAAAACATGCCACTTTTTTATAGGAGCTAAAAAAATTTGATAACTATATAGGACTCAAAAATATGTTCAACTCTTTATTTTTTTAATGATCATTCTATTCTCATAAAAAAAGTTTATCTAAATAACACTCTTGAAAATACACTTATTGTTTATAAAATTCAAATGGCTAAGTGTAGTTAACTAAATTTTTAGTATGTATGAAATAAATTACTTGCGCAAAAAAAAAGTATATACGTCAAAAAAAAAATTACTTTAACTTATAGCCCAAAAAAGAGTACTAACATTATTGTGTTTTGAAATGAAATTTTTTTAACGACATGGGAACTAGCTCCCTCATCCATCACAAATCACAATGTTGTTTAGCACATTCTTCTCCATCATCTTTTATTATTAAATTAACGAAAATGCTAAACAGTGCCCCCGGGCAATGATTAAGCATATTAAAATAGGAAATTTATCTTGAAATGTGTGCATTTAACAATTTGAAAATGTAAAATGTTATTTTTTCAATATTAAATCTATTTTTTATTTCCTTTTTTGGTACTCCCTCCGGTCCTATATATAAGAAAACTTTTACTTTTTAGATTCATAGTAAAATGGATGAATCTAGACAATGATATAGTCTACATACATCCATTTTACAATGAACCTAAAAAATAAAAGTTTTCTTATATATAGAACCGGAGGGAGTATGCTTAACAAGTGTCCCGGGGGCACTGTTTAGCATGACCCTTAAATTAAATGAAATAATTAAATAAAATGAAAATGATGCAATAATAATACAAAAATAGAAATTATTAAAGTTATAACATACGCGCAAGATGTAGGGCGGTTCCAAACAAGACCAGCAATCACAACAAGCTGCAACCCATCACAAATTTCTAACGTCAGCTTACAAAATTTTATAAATAAATTAAACAGAGATCTCAAAAAATATTTTCAAGTATATCATAATAATATTGTTGGGAATAAAAAATTGAAAGTGAAAATATATATATAAACAAAACCTCATCAAAGGCACCCACTGGACTATCCTCATAATTGGCTAGAAAGAATCCACCAAGAGTGTATCTATAAATAATAAGTGCATTCATCAATTAATTAATGGTTTCAAAATCAAACCAAACTTTAGGAGCATAATCACCATCCATCCACCATATTTCAAACTTAATTCCTCTACCCTGACATTATCGTGCAGTTGGCTGTAACTCGTTAGATTAAAAAAATTAAATTTTTTTTAATTAAGCATCTTTCTAAGGGTGTGTTTTTTTTACCTTTAAAAAAATAGATTTTTTATTTGTATTTTTTAAAATGGATTTTGTAAAGCCGTTTTTTAAAATATTAAAAGTTTTTTTATATGAATTTTTTCTAAATTGAAACACTAATTTTGACATCATATAACATAAATATACATTATTAAAGAACAAAACATAATCAACATCACAATTTTTTGAAAAAAATTGTATTTCAAAAATGATTTTTATAAATATCTATTTGAAATAGCTTCAAATTAAATGATTTTTTTGAAATTTTGTTATCAAAACAAAATTTCAATAAAATAATAAAATGCTTAAAATCACATTTTAAGAATAACTATACAAACCAAATTTTCATTTGAAACTTTTATAAAAAGTTTCTTTGTAAATTTTTTTTACACAAAATTATTTAACACTATAAAATCTATTTAAAAAAATCCAAAATAAACGGGCCATAAATCTAACGTATACAGTTAACTGCACCATAAAATCAAATGTAGATATTGGATTTATCCTATTTTTCAAATTAGTAAATGTACCTACCCAAAAGCTTCAACCAATTTGAATTCTTTTGGAATGCATTTTCTAGCTTTCTCTGCTTTCACAAGATGAAGTTGATACAAGGCACTGATAAACCCATAAACAAAACTCCTTAGTCAAATCTCAACTACAAAACATAAAAGTATATGTTTGGATTAACAGTTGAATTTTGATAAAATTACAGTGACACTCTGATTTTATTAAAATTTGGTCTTCTTTTTTTTCACAATTAAAGTGAAACACATGTGATTTCACCAAACACACCACTATTCTAAGCATAGACAAACCCACTTGGATTGATAGTATTTACTTAGGACTTAAGAGTATGTTTCTTCTTAAGGTTTCAGGTTTGATTCTCTCTGATGTTCAATTTAGGTGAACTAATTTAGCTTCTTCAAAAATAAAATCTAAGCATAGACAAAATAGCTATAAAAAGATAGTTACACATTTGACACACTAACCTTCCTCTAAATATCCATGGAGGTTTACCATACCCAGATGAAGATTTTGCTTCTACAGCATCCATGAACTAAAAAAATGAAAAATTTGCCACATATTAGTAACATTTTAGCAAAGATGATATAATATAATCACATTTTATGAAATCAAATGTTATATAAAGAAAATGGTTTTGTTTTGCAGGTGTGTTATATGAATGTGTATGAAAGAAACAAAAGGGGAAGTTGCAGTTATGGAAATTACCTTATGAAGTTGTTGAAATTGAAAGCATGATGTATAAGGATGGAAGTGATGGAGAAAATGGAAATTTTGTGAGAGAAGTAAAGTGGTAGTGGAAATGAATGGATAAGCCAAAAGTTTTGATCCATCGTGTCGTTTTATATGGACATAAATAAACAATGACGTTTGGCGCGCGCCAATAATATCAAGTGGTGTTGGAAATGAATAGATAGATCATAGCACCATCCGTAATGGAGCTATCCATTTTTTTAGTATTTAATCGGAATTTACCGTTCTGTTTAGTAAATCAAGAGTCTGTTTGGCAACACCACCAAACTGACTTATAGCTTATGTCTTGTAGCTTATAAGCTAAAAGACCTGTTTGGTAACAACCTTTTTAACACTGACTTATAGCTTATTTTACTGACTTATAGCTTATTTTCCATACGCTATTTCAATTAGCTTATGAGCTTATAGCTTATCATCTTTTCTTCCATTTTTACCCTTATCATTTTACCTAAAATCCATTTTTACCCTTTTTAATTTATTATAATATAAAATAAAAACGTCATTCATTTGCTTTCAATGTTTTTTTTTTTTGACATTTTGCTTCCAATGCTTATGAAATAAAACAAATACTCTTTTTATTTTTCAATTTGTATAGTTTACGCTATGTTCGACGACGTCGTCAGTTTTTAATATACTGGACTAGATGGAAGAAAATGCATTACATAACATTCACTAATAAAAATATAAATTTATTTATTATATTAGTTTATTTATATATAATGAAAATAAATATCCTACATAAAAATAATGAAGATAAATGTTGATTTAATCCGAAATAAATTAAAATTAAAATGTATAAATGTTTAAAATGTTGTTGTACATAAAGGCCGAAAAAAAATTGTTTTACGTAACAATATTTTATGGCGCATTTGTACATAACTATATTATCACCCATTCATTTTAGTACTTTTGATTTATTCATCATGTATTTAATACTTTTTTTTTTTTAAGCAAACCAAAATATATTAAATAAAAAGGAAGTACAAAGAAAGCTAGGGGGGCAAGAACCAAACCTAGCAATCACACAAAAAACGTATATACAACCCGAAAAGGGTAAAGCAAATCCAACCGGACCAAATCCAGTGAAAGATCCAAATGTGAAGCAATCGAAGACACATCAAACACAATTCAGCAAATCCAACGTGGGATCCGAAACTAAATTGCAAAAAAGAGATGTGTAAACGATTCAAACATTACAAGTAAAGACAGACTAAAAAATTAATCTATCTCTTAGACAACGGTGAGTGAATCCGACCGTCAACACGGAAACAGAGACAACCATCAACAACTCGCTACGGCAGCAACGAGTACAAGGCCATTTCTAGCCAAAGTTGTCAGCCTTCCCAACTTCTCAAGCGCCGCGGATGCAAAATTGAAAGATTTGATCCCTGCAAATCTCAACAGATCTGAAAACAAACCAGGAAACCAAAATCCAAAAAAGCAAACAAACAGTGCTAGAAAAAAGGAAAAAACCACGACAACTGAACTCAAAACCAGCAACAACACGAAGCTGGTATTAGCAGAACCATATCCACCAACCAAACCGCAGCCAAGGTTGAACCCAAACCAGCAGATCGAAACTGAGAGATCAACAACCCCAAAACGAACCACCAAGCCAAGGGAGAGCAACACCGGCGCCGATTTGGACGGAGGAGGAAGAGAATGTCGCCGCTCATCACACCAAAACCAAAACGTGACAAAACAAATCAGATCTGGAACAACCAACAGCAACATAAAACAAGAACCAAATCTGTCGATTTGAAACAACCATCACCACCGCAAAACTCGAAAGAGAGAATCACGCAGAGCTGTGTTACAAACGCAGAGAGAACAACTACCCAACGTCGGCGGCATGGGTTTTAGACAGCACCTATGGGACTCAAGCCCAACGGAGTGAAAGATGGCGCCGCAGAGAAGCTACGGACGAACCACCAAAGTAGCCGAGGCTACATCTTGCAAATGGAAGTTTGGATTTTAGGGAGAAGGAGGGGTGATTGTACGGTGTGTTCTTTGGGTTTGGCGGTGGCAGAGTCTTTATTAAGAAAAGGATTTGTCTGTCATGTATTTAATACTATAAAAGATGTTGTACGTATATTGTCACCGTTTTTTTAGTACATTTGATTGATCTTTTATGTATTTGTTATAAAAACCTAAAAAATGTAATTTTAATATTTTATATAAAGTGTAATAAAGAAAATAAATTTAAAATAAAATTCAAAGAATAAAATTTAATTCTATATAAAAAATTAATAATATATAAAGATATATTAAATTAATAAATTTGAATAACTAAATTTGAAGTATCTTAAATATTAATTAGATATAGGTTTAATAATAATTTTTTATAAGAGATTTTATATGTCCTTTTTTGTCATTTTACACTTACCAGTCAGTTGAACCGCTAATTTTACCAAACACTTCAATCAGCTTATCAGCCATCAGCCATCAGTCATCAGCCATCTGCCATAAGCTATCAGCCATCAGCCATAAGTTAGCTTATCAGCCATAAGCTATTTTTGCCAAACAGAGCCCAAATATCTAGCTTTTAGCTTATAAGCTAAAAATTCTGTTTGGTAACAGTTTTTAGAAAAGAGTTCATAGCTTATTTTACTAGCTTATAGCTTATTTTTCAAATGCTATTTCAAGTAGCTTATGAGTTTATAGCTTATTATATTTTCTTCCAATTTTACCCCTATCATCTTACTTGAAAAAATTAATTGTTAATTAAACATATCTTTTTTATGTCATTTCAAACTTATAAGCTAGTCCAACCGCTAATTTTACCAAACACTACAAATTCAATCAGCTAGCTTATCCGCTATAAGCTAAAAGCTAGCTTATAAGTTATCCGCTATAAGCTAGCTTATCAGATATCCGCTATTTTTTACTAAATAAAGCCTACATATACATATTATTTATTTATAATTTTTTAATAGAGCAGTGCTACATGGCATGATGCCCCCGTCCAATTTGCACGACCATGATTCCATGAACTTTCCCATCAAATTGATTCATATTAGTTAATCAGATTTCAAGCTAAAAAAATTATATTAAACTAAAGGTCTTGCTAACTAGTGTCCCTGGAGTGTTAGTTAAGGATACCAAAACAAATAACTTTTTCATTAAAATGATGTTCTTTATATTTCTAAAAGATCAATTACACAAGTTCCAAGAATATTTTATCACATTTGGTTTCTTAATCAGTGCCTCAGGGGCACTAGTTAACATTTTCCATAAACTAAATACTAAAAGAAAAAAGTAAATGCAAAATAAACAAACCATACTCTTTAATTGCAAGAGTTACACATATATTTTTATGGAAAATGCTAACTAGTTTTATATGGACATAAATAACAATGATGTTTGGCGCGCGCCAATAATATCAAGTGGTGATGGAAATGAATAGATAGATCATAGGACCATCCGCAAGTGGTGTTTGGCGCGTATTTTTAATTGCAAGAGAAATTTGTGTAGTCAACTTCTAAAAAATGTAAAAAGTGTTGTTTTTTATGCAAAAATTTCTGTTTTTGGTATCCTTATCTAGTGCCCCGGGGGCACTACTTAGCATGACCCTATTTTTATAACCAAGTGTTAACTTTTTAGTAACCTCAAAAAAATTGGTAGGATTGATTTGGAGCACCGCCACTTTAAGAGAGATGTTTGTAATTTGACTTCTATTAAATTTGTAGGGTAAAATAAAGCAATCCTATTATTGAGTCAAATAAAATATAAGAGAAAAGTAGTCCGATAAAATGATAAAAATCAAATTGAAAACAGGTCGTGCAGTTTCGACGACATAATTTGTCGTACCATTTACCATTTTCCTTTTTAATAATAATATCTAATAAGTATTCAATCTCTCCAATCCAACAGTTCTTAAAAAGTTCTAACATGGTCCCACAAATAATATATCTCATCAATAACTCTTCATCATTATAAGCGGGTCTCACAAAAGAAAAATAGGTATCAATGCTTATTTAAGAAGCAGTACCTATTTGGTACCATTTTCTGTTTTGCTCCAATGAGGGTACCTCCCAGGTACTGGTATTTAAAAAAATAGATACCACCATTGAAACTGGTCTAACTCATTTGTAGAAAGAGTATAAAAACCTTGTTTAAAATGAGTATAAATTATTGGTATAGATAGGAATTTGAAAATCTCTATTTGGTTTATGTTTGATTGAAAAAAGATAACTACGTCCTTGCAAGTGCATGAGTCTGTCGTCGAGTAATAATAATTATAAAGATAAAATATTAAGATAGTGGAATTTTTTTTATTTTTGTATAATGTTAGATGGATATTAGACAGCACAAGCATAACAATGTGAAGTTTACTACAATATTCTTTATGAATATAGATATTAATGGGAAAAAGAAAGAGTGAGAGAGACGAGAATTTTAGTTTTTATATAGTCTCTTATCTTTTAGTTTTTAAATAATGTGAAGTTTACTACAGTATTCTTTATGATTGCAGGTTATATTACCGCTTCACAGGGATATGTTGCACCATTTACAACCCTAATTTTTCCATATATATAAGGCTAGTAAAAGCCTACCTTAGATATGCAATATCTATTCTTAAATACCTCCCAACTACAGCGCTTACTGACTTGATCTTTGGAATTTGTACAAGTATCACCCCTCTTTCCCAACGAGGTTTGACCATCAACAACAATCGGATAAACACTAGCCAAAGTCAGCTCCATACACAACAGCTATCATCGTTGTATCATCCAGATCACAGGTCCAAAACACATCATCGGCGACTTCATTATGGTATCTCACCCCCAAAATCCAGCTTTGACGACAAAACTCTGCTGAAGACCTGTTCAGAAGGCAAACTGAACTTTCAGAGGCAACATTCACAAAAGTCATTACCCCTTATCACAACCAAAGAAGAATTCCAAAGCCACAGAACCCCTATGTACGTTGAGGAAGCAATGACACAAACCTCCTTTGATTTAGTGCATCGGTCATCACCACTGCAAGAAAGTACATATTTCCTCCTCAAAAACCTTACCACCGCCTTTAGGTACCAGGAGTAGTTGTTACCAGAATAGGGAGAAAACATAATCAAGATAATTTCATCTTGTACCTCGGTGACATTGAAGAAAATTTCTTCTAATGACGGTCTTACGCCTCCAATTCACGAAGGAAAGATTCAATGTTCACCCTTGTATGGGTTGCGAATGCAAATGGGGTCACCTAAGTGGATAAGGACAAGAAGGCGACACTTTACGACTAACTAAACCATTTTAGAAGTTCACTAACCGAACCTATATTTTAAACACATTTCATTAACTGGAACTGAATTGTAAATAACTGAACCTAACCATTAAGAATTGAACTGCACTGCACACGGATACGACACGACACCGACACGAACATGTCGACGTACTAATGTTAAAAATATAGAATACCGACATTGTTATATATTTATAAATGATTTAAATTGTGAATCAAAATATATACATGTGAATGCAAGTTATTACATTTAAAAAATATTTAAAACAAGATACAATTATATTTTACCTTTATTTATCTATCTACTATCAAAAAAGCTAATAAATATATTGTATTCAAAATGTATTGTCTCTAATCCATCATTGATTAATATTTTTATCTCGACATATTTTTAATCCTTCTAGATATGTTTGATGTGTCTAAGGAGAGTAGAAACAAAAAATAATTAATCTTGGGAAACTTGTCTGACACGTATCGTACAAACATATTACAGGTATTGGACATCGATCCAAAGAGTGTCGAAGTAATAAAAAAAATACACATTTGTCTGAGCTATTCAACATGTATCGTACGAGTATCAGATAGTAACACGTATCGGACATCACGACACACCTATATTTGTGCTTCATAGGTAGGAAGCGATGTATTTATCTTAACTTTATTACTAGTATGTGTTAGTTTGATGAATTAAAGTCCAACATGACTTCAAGAAAATACAGATCTAAATCCATATCGTATCCTATAATAAAAAAGAAAAATATTAAACAGTGTCTATCACCATTTATTTACATTTGTGCTTTTACAAGTATTTTTCCTCTTGCAATATCAAAACATATATTTTAATAAAAAACATTACCAACTACTCTTTTCCTCCACATTACCTTTATTAATTAATTTCTTATAAAATAATTGCACATGAGTAAAAGAAAAAATAATAATAAATTATACCGCTAATCCTTTTTAAATGGTAAAAGTAAAACCAATTGTTTGAATGAGAAGATATATGCATCTTTGCAAATTTGAACAAACTAATTAAGATAGCTAGTTAGCTCTATTGGCAGCCCTAAGAGTAAATTAAATATGTGACTGTTCAGAGCCTCATATTTTACGACACAAAAATCATTGTTTTATTAATGAATACATTGATTTGGCTATTGAAATGAAAGTAATTTTGTCAACAAACACTAGTACAGAATGGAGATTCCACTACGGGTGGAAACCACATTCCACTACGGGTCCAGATCCGTCGTTAAGCCACTTGATGTTGTAAGTGGGGGGATTCCACGTCGGGTCCCATCCGTAGTGGAAAGTAGGGATTCCACTTCGGTTGCGTGTCTAAATCCGACGTGAAATGTAATTAACAATATTTTTAAAATAAAAAAAACTTAGGTTTCCGCGTCGGTTTTCTATTAGAACCGAAGTGGAAAGTGGACATTCCACGACGGATTCATCTTAAAACCGAAGTGGTATGCTTGCTTTTTTTTTTTTTTTTTTGGAATATTCTGGTACCTGTAATATTTTCCAGCATCACAAAATAGGCCATTTTGATACCTAATTAATTTCAACCAGTCCCAACATAAGGACAATAACATACAGTCAAAAACAAAGAAAATTGTACATGGAAATATATTAAGGTACGTACGTAAACAATGTCATACCAATTGCATTACCAAAAAAATATTAAACAAAGAACGTAACAATAGTATATTTTAAGGTACGCAACAATGTCATTCCAATTACTACAACATAGAGGCTATTAGACAATAACAAACAAGTACTTAATTATCAAAAGTTTTGTCATAAATTATCCAAAAGTTGTCATATTCGGTCCAACCAACAAATGAAAGTAATACTCCCTCCGTCTCGAATCTTCGGTCCGGCCAATACAAAATTAAGTGCTGAAGCAGCAATGCAAAATCACCGAAAACCTCGACCTTCATAAAACCATCCTAACCAAGAAGACACAAAAGTATCGGCAACCAAGTTCAAAACAGTCCAAAATCAAATTAAATAAATTAAGCAACTAATGAAAAATATAAATTATCATAACTCACCAGTTAAATCTTAACCCTTATATAACTTCAAAAATAATGTTGCCCAAAGTCTTCGCAATTCATACAACTCATCGTTTGATAACTCTTTTGGGTCATTAAATACCTACAACAAGTAAATAACAAGATACATTAATTTAAACAATAAGATGTAATAATAGACTTAGTTTTTTTTTTATAACAAAATTTACATATATAATAAACTAGTAAACCATACACAAGCAAAAGGGAGATACAAACACAACTAGAAACATAAACACAGTATAATAAAACAAACATATAATAATACAAGTTAAATAAATTTATATTACCTCCATCCAAGACCCGGTTATCTTAGCAGAGACAATGTCCAACAAATTTTTCATTACATAGTATCCACAATCATTGGAGTTAGGTTGTTTCCTCGTCTACAAATGAATGACATAATTATAGTGAATACTTAATTATCAAAAAAGTAAATAAAAAGTTAGAATTTATATTTTATACCACACTTACTTTGGGAAAAAGCCATTGAGTGTTATTCTTACTTTGGGAAAAAGCCACGTGCATTACATCAATACAATGTCTTACATCAAGACTAGACCAATATGGAAGATCAAAGAACACTGACTTCTTTTTCCATATATTTTTCACAACGGGCTGCTTTTGACACTTTTTCTTTTGGCTTTCGACATTTTTTCTTTTGGCTTTTGGCACTTTCTCTTTTGGCTTTTGGGACTTTCCAAAGACTACATTAATGGCTCGTTGTCGTTCATAAACTTCCTTTCCAGTTAAGGGCGTTGGAGCAACATCATTCTCTTGGTCTCCGTTAAAAGCTTTCCGCAATCTACGATATGGATGATAACGCTCTAGAAATTTCCGATGGCGAAGATAAACAGTCTTCTTTCCATTTTTCAATTGCTGGAAAGATGTTTCTTTTTCACATATGGGACACGCACTATGCCCTTTAACCGTATACCCAGACAAATTGCCATAAGCCGGAAAGTCGTTGATGGTGCAAAACAACATGGCACGCATATTGAACTGTTCACCAGAATACGCATCAAGAACATCCACTCCTTCCTCCCACAACATTCTCAAATCATCAATCAATGGACTTAGATAAACATCTATGTCATTTCCTGGTTGTTTTGGGCCCGAAATCATCATCGATAACATAATATATTTACGCTTCATGCACAACCAAGGGGATAGGTTGTAAATCACCAGGAGAACAGGCCATGAACTATGGTTAGTACTTTGATTACCAAACGGATTCATTCCATCGGTAGCAAGTCCAAGTCTAAGGTTTCTCGACTCTTTGCCAAAATTTGGAAACAAAGAGTCGATCTTCTTCCATTGCAAGGAATCGGCTACATGGCGAACTTGGCCATCACATTTTCTCTCGTCTGCATGCCATCTAAGATTCTTTGCGTCATTTGCATTAGCAAACAATCTCTTGAACCTTGAAATTATTGGTAGGTACCATACCACTTTCGCGGGAGGATCCTTTTTGGTCACCTCATCATCACTAGAATCACCATCTTTCTTTTTGTAGCGTGACACCTTGCACTTCGGACATTGATTATGGTTTACAAACTCTTTTCTGTATAATATGCAATCATTAGGGCATGCATGTATCTTTTCATACTCCAAACCCATCGGACACAATACTTTCTTCGCCTCATAGTAACGATTTGGCATTACGTTACCTTCTGGAAGCATTTGTATCAACAATTCAAGCAATTCGGTGAAACTTTTGTCAGTCCACCCATTTTTTGCTTTCAGATTAAACAATTTTAACACCGCTGACAAACGGGTAAAACTAGTGCATCCCGGATACAATGGTTTATCCTTGTCACTGCATAAAGTGTCATACACATGCGCCCTCTTAAACGAATCTTCTCCGATATCACGCATCATGTCTTCCAGTCGATCATCCATATCCACACTAACATTTTCTTTGTGGGACACACTTGGCGTTGCTACTACTTCACCATGCCATATCCATCGTGTATAGTTTTGACAAATCCCCTCACAAATTAGATGATTCTTGATTTCTTTCTTATTACGTTTTGGTTCTTTATTTGCACAAAAGATACAAGGACATAGAAAAAGTGGAGGAATTTCTTTATCAGTATTACTTTTAGGAGGAGGAATATTTTTTTCAGCAAACTCTAAAAATTCCATCACTCCATCTTTGTACTCAGCACTTAATCGACTAGCTTTCATCCAACTACGGTCCATACCTATGTTTCGAAATTAATGCATACAAAGTTAAAGAATGAGTAGGTAGCTACGATATTGCGAAACACTCCACTCGCCCTATAATTTTCATAGCAAATGACTAGGTATTGTGAAACACTTCTCTTTTTAAGTTTTTAGTTAGGACTTGCGATGAACCAAGTTAATTCTAACATAATTTCAAAAGTGTATATCAAATTGAAAGAAGTTTAACATAAAAGAAGCAATATCGGTACAAATTACTATTTTGAAATAGAATTAGTACCTGTAGAAATTGTGATTGAAGCTTCTAAACTACGGTTGAACTTCAAATAGAAAACTTCAATGGCTTTGCTACTACTCTCAACGAACCACGCTGTCATCAACACAAAAGTGGAAAAAAAAAATAGATTTAGAGACAATAGTGAGCACATAAGAGACAAAGAAATAGAAACATAAGTTCATCTATTATTAACATAAGACTTTTACCATAGCCATATAACTACCCAATAAGGCTGTACACTTTTATAACAATAAGTCTATTCCCTCCCTTTAATTAAAATAAGCTACTGATTCTATTTTTTCTTAAAATTAAAATAAGGCTGATTCTATTTTTTATAACAATAAGTCTAGTCCTCTACATAGATGTTTCATCCAAAATCCAAGACTCATACAACACTCACACTTAATATATCAACACTTTTTACGTAATCTCTAAAGTTAATATGATTAGAGTATAAGTGTAAAATTATTAAGCTCTAAATAACAGTAACAAATAATTGGTGTCTCAGGACATATAATTGGATACTAAAACTAACCTAGTGGTCTAGTCATATTAGGGGTCAAACAAGAAGGGAAGTAACATAGGTAGTCCAAATGAATTTAATGTATAGTCCAAACAAAGAAACAAAACACTTTCAATATATAAAGACACTTTGATTTAAAACCATGTCACTGCACTTGAAGATTCAAAAAAAGCTAAATACCAAAATTTAGAAGAGACACACAAACACTACAATTGATTCCAAAACCACATTCCCTCTATAGCTTCTTTTCAAGACAAAAAGTTTCACTCTCAAAATAACCTCTTTTTTTAAGTCACTATTTGCACTTCCAACACCTACTTTCAAACCTATTCAATTTTCACAACAAAAGATTCTTCTACTCATTTTCATGGCCTACAATGATGAGCCATATGCTTATACTTCAAGGAAAAGAGATGAATCAGATTTCAATGTGAGAGAATGGACAATGAAAGCAAGAATTAGTAGAGAGAACAACAACAATATTAATTCTAGAAGATACAAGGCCTCATAGATCAAACATAACCATTTCTTGTACTGCTTCTTCACCTGGATAAAATTGGTACATAAAATTGCAAGAAACACATGACAAAATAAAAAACAAAATTGAGTAAACTGAGTGAGTGCAGAAATATCCCAACTGCAGGGAATCCATTTTCATTACTAAAGTTTTAAATGTTAAATGTATAAAAGTCTAATTATGCCACTGGTTTTAGAAACATGCATCTTTATTTATACTCCTAAAACTTTAGTGAAATCCTAATTTACACTTAAATGGTGGTACCCTAGAAACATAAAAAGAAAACCTCTTTTTTCTTGCAATATTGAACATCAGTCCAACAATAGCATCAACAAGAAATACGTACCAATATATAACTCTTCTCTCAGCACCGTCGTCCTCTTCTCTCAGCACCTTCTCGACCGCGCGTCGTCCTCTTCTCTCAGCACCGCCGCCGCCGTCCTCCCTCTCGCAAGGATTTGGGTTTCTGACCGTCGTCCTCTTCGTGACCGTTCTGTTCTGGACGAAAGGATTTAACGATTTAAGGATTTAGGGTTTCATAGTAAGAAAGATGGTTTCTGAGGTTATGTGTTTCTATGAAGCGTACAAATGAATAGGAGACAAGTTAAAACCTTTCTAAAAGAATGATTTCACTACGGTGGAAATAACAACTGAAGTGGAACTTTAAAACAAAATTTTGCAGTATTTACCAAACTGCCACCGTGTTTATTTTCTACTACTGTTATGCTCAACAACCGTAGTGGAATATAGTATCAATGAATTATCCAAGAATTTTTCACTTCATGTAATTCCCTCAACTGTAGTGGAATCTTTGCTCAATTGTATTTCACTACGGATATACCAATACCCGAAGTGGAATCCAATAACCAAATGTCATTTTTGTACTAGTGAAAAAATAATAGTGAAATGTTTTATTTTTTTTTATTTGGCAAATTTTTTATTATAATTATGGCATCGAGTACAAAAGAATCACTAAAAAAAACCATTAAAAATTAGGACGAGAACAAATATAGAAGACACAAACATAAGATACTTAATTAGATCGGGTAAGATAAATAAACAACAACACACAAGTAAGCGAAAAATAATTGATTAGCTAGCAAGCAACTTAGAAATTTATAGTAACAACAATTAAAATTGAATTTGTAAAATATTTAATGAAATAATCACTAATCATTTTATAATAAGAAATGCAAAGAGAATGATATTCAAATAGTTACCAAGAAATCATTTTAGGGTTAATAGGTCTTTACCCCTGCAAAGTAGGCGAGTTTTGCTTTACCCGCTGTAATTATTTTTTTTGAGATTACCCCCAGCAAAATTTATTTTTTTGATTTACCCCCTTGGATGCACTTTTTAAATAGGTTATTTTGTTCAACAGATTTAAAAAGTGTTGTTTTTAAATCGGTATTCTATTTTTTTTGCCTGCCACGTCACCAAAAGGGGGGTAAATCAAAAAAATAAATTTTGCAGGGGAGTAATCTCAAAAAAATATATTACAAGAGGGTAATGCAAAACTCGCCTACTTTGTAGGGAGTAAAAGCCTATTAACCCATCATTTTATTATCCCACTTAGATCGAGACACTCAAAATCTTAGGACCGACGCTAAGTAGATTCAATTATTAATAAGTTTGTATGAAAACGATAACAAGTAGTATAAATTACAAACACAAACTTAAATGAAAGAAATATAAACACGAACCTACTAATCAACGTAGAACACATTAAAATTGTTCAAAACTTCAATGATGACAAATGTTATAGAAGTGCATAATCTTCTTTATTAATGTAACTTTTGAGACAACCAAGTTGCTTGGGCTCCAGTGGCAAGGAGCTCCTTCCAAGGACGTGCCCAGGGAATACCGGGTTCGATTTCCAGGGAGAACAACGTTTGACCAGTGCGCATGTCTCTACGCACGAGCCGGATTAGTCGCTCACCTTTGGTGGGTCGGAACCGGTGCGAAAACAAAAAAAAAATATATAACTTTTGAGACAATGGTTTGATCCGCGTCAAAAATAGAAGTTTATAATCTTCCTTATTTTTATTAAACTAACGATAATCATGTCATTATCTCAGCCATGAAATGAAAACAACTTCCATATTCATATCTAAAATATGTGAATCATCATTAATGTTTTAGACAATTTTCATGTATGATCTACGTAGAACTTACCCTACAAACATATATTTTTTTTTTTTTGACAAACCCTACAAACATATTACGCTCTCACAAAAACAACCGGGAGCACACTACCATCCAAAGCCAACAAAATCTTCCCATTCTCACGCAACCCACCAATAGTCCCACAATTAAACCTACAAAAGGAACATGTATCCGTAGGACAAAACTCAATATTATAAACACCTTCCAATTGAGTCTTCACAATTCTAAAATAACTACCACCACTCCCACTTATAATTACCCTCCTACCACTCTTAGTGTCCCTGTCACCCAATTTCCATTCATTAGATACCACACAAATTGTAGAAGCTGAAAATTTAACCTTAAAGTCCCTATTCACTTTAACAATTTTATCTTCTTTAGCAAAAGGAGTGAAAATAACGGGTAACCCTTTACCAAGATCAGTATTTTCTTGACCTACATATAAAGGGCATGAATTGTTTCTATCAATCAAAGTAAAACGGCCTCCACTATCGGTTATAGCTGGTTTTATGTAATATTTTTTGCTACTCTCAAGAGGGTTACCTTTTGTGTCAAGAACTTGTTCATTTTCGGATTGTGCTAATGTTGTTATGGCCATGGAGTTGAAAAGCCATAACATAACGGCAAGGCTTGTACTTTTGATCAATTTTGTTGTCATGGTTTTGTGTATAATTTAGAAGGGGATTTTTGACTATGTGTTAATGTTGTAACAATGGGTGGTATTTATAGGAAGGATATGATATGGATTTAGTTGTAGAAAGCGGTGGATATATAAATTAATTATTAGTATATGTTAGGTTGATGAATAAAAGTCTAATACGACTTTATCATCAAAGAGATAAAAGTCTAACATGACTTGCCCCATCATTAAGCCATATTGCTTTTTTTTTTTTTTGGTACAAAGCCATATTGCTTCTAACATAACATTAAACTGAAACTTTAAATTGGTACACATATTATGTTGATATTATGGGAAAATCTAAACGAAATTTTTTTAGGGGATAAGTCAGAACAGGTCTACTTTGCAGGGGATAAACACCTATTTATGTGGATGATTGTAATTGGTTCACAAATAATATATTTAATATAGCAAAATTAATAAATATTATTATAAATCAATCAAAATCATTCACCTCAACAAATATATTGATATATACACACATAATATGTATACCGAAAAAATTGACCTTAAATTATTAAATGAATCTAAAATAAAAATTTGTCGAGTGAATTAAAAATAAAAATTTGTGCATATATAAGACTTTAAGGAGTATTAGGGTCGGCAGCCTACTGACCACAATAAGTCAAATGATGATCTCTTGCAATATCCAAAAATATCTAAACATATATCTATACTAATATATAAAGGGGATACAAATTTTTGGGATGACTTTTTTATTATTCCAATTTTATCCTTAAAAAATAACTTCCACACAAAAATAGATTTTCAGTTTCTTTTTAGTAAATAATTTTTTTTTCTTTTTAAACTAAGCACAACTTCCAAATAAAAGTAGGTTTTCAGTTTTTTTATAGTAAAAAATAGGCAAAATGCATCTATAGATCCTTTAAGTTTTATGTTTGTATCAAATAGGTCCTTTAAGTTTTTTAAGTGACAAATAGGTCCTTTAAGTTTTACGTTTGTATCAGATAAGTCCTTTAAGTTTTTTAAGTATCAAATAGGTCCTTTAAGTTTTATGTTTGTATCAGATATGTCCTTTAAGTTTGTAATTTGTAACAGATAGGTCCTTAAAACTTAAAGGACTTAAGGACCTATCTGATACAAACGTAAAAGTTAAAGGACTTATTTGATACAAAAAAAACTTAAAGGACTTATTTGATACAAACATAAAACTTAAAGGACTTACTTGTAACTTAAAAAACTTAAAGGACTTATCTGATACAGACATAAAACTTAAAGGACCTATTGATGCATTTTGCCAAAAATATATATATATATATATTTTTCTTTTTAATAACTAACCACAAAAAAAAAAAGAGGTTACATAGTTATCAATTAACAAAGTTCAATAAAAAAAGAGATTAAGTAATTATTTATATTTGCACAATACAAAGTATCAATCACACACGGGAAAAAAAAAAAATCGATTACACAAACGGGCAAGTTTGACGGCTAGTTTTAATAAAAAAAATTCCACTACTCCTTTTGGGTGGACAATGGTTTTATGGTTGCAGTTGATTTCGGTTAAAAATTCTTCGATCCAAATGAAAACATGAATGAAAAATGCAAGCCCATCTCTGTCCAATTGTGTTTGGATTATGTTGGATGTTGGTTGAACATTAGTCGGTTTAAAAGGATGATTTTATATGGTTTTGAATCAATTTTTTTAGAGAACTAATAAATAACACAATAATTTACTAAACACCTCATCACTTAGTTAGGAAACGTGATAACGTGTCTAATACGGATTTTTCTTCTAAGAGATCTTGGCACTTAGATTAGTTCGCTATATAATAAAAAAGTATAGTCAACGATATAACGACAGTTACCAATCAGGAATAGGGAGGGATGCGAAGTATAATGAATCAAAACTCTCTCAACTAATAAAGCGAGAGAAATCTATCTAAATTCCTAAACGAAACTAGTTACTTTGGCAGGATCTTTATGGATACGAACTCATTCTACTCAGTAGAGTGTGAATTATTACTCGACGACTGACTGATTCACTTGTCAGACCGTAGTCAAGTTTTGGCGCCGTTGACGGGGATCGTGTTGACAAAGTAGTTAGCGTACTTTAGGAATTTTTATCAAAAATTTTAAAAATCCAAAAAATTTAAAAATATTTCGAAAATTTGTTCTTACAATATTAAATTCATTGTACTTTGCTACTAATAATAAGTTTCTTTGAGTTTAAGTCATGAAAATAGAATGGAGCCAAGATGAATATTCAGAGATTCTAGAAGTCTGTATCAAAGCTAGCAAAACTCTCAATGCACTGATAGAATGTGCTTTTCAATTATACCACAAATTCATCCCAAGGCCTAGAAGACAGTCATCTATTGAGGAAGCCTTGAGTGAATTCATAGACGAAGTTGTTAGCAAGGACTTTGAAGAATAAGAGGGTGAGTCAACTGAATCAGTTACAACCCTGATAAAGCTGGACTCTAAAGGCAACAATAGTGAAGATCTCAAGGCTGACAAAGTTGTAGAAACCATTGAAATCCCAAGAAGTGAGGAAGACGTACACAAGGAAAATGAAAAATGCCCACTCCCTGAGGAGATGAATACAAGAGAATTAGAGACATTTATGAAAACAGAAGAGAAGCTAGAAGCAGGTTCACCAAAAGAGGAGCAACTACCATAAGAGAAGCTAGAAGAAGGTTCACCAAGAAGTCTCCCAATACCTTGTTCTATTAGGGAGGTGAATATCGAGGGAGCACCTTGTGATCTTGATTCTAACATAAATTCAATATCTTTATATCTTGTAGACAGGTTTGAAGAAGCACATAATGAAGAAGAAGATAAAAAGGAAGATCAAGACAAGCTATTTCCTAACTATAATTCTCAACTCCAAAATATTTTGGACGAGTTTATGAAGACCAATCGAGCTTCTTTTGATAAATTTGAGGCTTAATGTGGTAATCTTGTTGAGAATGCATACACTATGGAAGGACAATTGGTTGAAATAGAAATGGACCAACATATTGTTATAGAAAAAGAAGAAGTTATGAAAGAAACATCAAGCGTTCGGGATGAAGATTTTTATGGGGGAGTTGAACCCAACCAATGGATGTTCAAGAGCAAGATCTTATGCAAAAAGAGGATTTTAGCAAGAAAGACGAGGAAAAATCGGAAATTGATAAAGTCATAGTATGATTTGCACTTTTTTTGCTACTATCAAGCTGAAGAGGATATGGAAACAAAATCCTTTGTTTCTGAAGTTCATGGTATTCTTACCAAACAAGAGGAAAAAGACTAGTGATATATTCTATATGTCATATAAGACACCTGATGACAGAAATTTCTATGGTATTTTCAGTATTAGTATTAGTAGTAAAATGACCAAGACAGACCCAAATACGAAGGAAAACCCACAAAAGCAGAGAAAAGCATCATGACAAAGTCCAAGATGCCAAAAGACAAGAAAAAGCCCAAAAAGTGAAGAAAATGAGCATTCCAACGTAGCACGATGACTCCCATCGTAGCACGATGGGAGCTGCTTTTTGGCCAAGAAAACAGAAGAATAATTCTGAATAAAATCTTCTCTTCGCAGCACGATGCATCATATCGCAGCACGATGACATAACTTGGCGACCAAGCTGATGAAATGCACAGGATCAGTTATAAAATTGAACTGAATTTTCACATCGTACCACGATGGACCCATCGCAGTACGATGCCTTGCTGAGGCCCATTACGGAAACTACAAATAAAGCCTCCTATTCATTGTTTAAATAATTCAGAAATAGTAGAACACTCTTTACTATAAGGAGAGGTTCAGAGGAGCTCTATTGGGCATAGTTTTCTCCCCTTACGGGAAAACTAACTCAGCAAGGTATGTTTTATTTAGGCTTTTACGTTTAGGTTATAATTTCTATATTGTAATTTAAATATGTAGTCTTTTGTAATAGATGCCTTAGGTTGTGGCGGAGAAGATGAACTCCCTTATGAATATTTGGAGTCTGTGATTGAGTGAAAGTTATAATAAATGTTATTCAATATTATGTTTGTTATTTACTTTCTTGCCCTTTAATAACGTATCTCGTAATCTGGCCAGATAAGCGGGAGCGCCCTTAGAATTGATATTAGGTTTTAACTTAATATGGTCCGGAACTAGTAGTAAATAATGCTAGGTGTATAGAGACGGTAACGTCCTGAACTAGTCGTGAACTGAGCGGTTAGAGGAGGAATCATGCACTAGGTGTGAACTGAGCACTTAGAAGATGACTAGCCCGATACTAGGACCTAGAGGTTAATTGGTGAAGCTAATAATGCATGTGTAATAAACAACGCACTTAGTAATTAGGGTATGTGACACAACGAGGTTAGGCTCTCGTAGGTACCTTAGTCATTAATATAGGGAAACTTTAATATACATAGTGTAACAATAAGGTGTTACTACAACAAAGGAAAAGTCACCGCCGAACAATAATCTGATTAACTATGTTATACACCGTTCATGTCAAATATAAAGAAGGGAGGGAGTCCAACCACCATACATATCCTCTATGTTTCTGAATCTATTTATATTTATTTATGCAAGCATTACGCTACTTTTTATAAAACTTTTTCCAAAACCCAAAGCGAATGCAAATATACAAACTTAAATAACGCTAACGAAGCTTCAGCACGATCCCTGTGCATACGAACTCATTCTAGACACATAGAGTGTGAATTATTACTCGACGACAGACTGATGCACTTGCCAGACCGTAGTCAAGTTTTTGGCGCCGTTGCCGGGGATTGTATTTACAAAGCATCGGTAGATTTATTTAAAATTTGTTAAAAATTTCAAAAAAAATAAAAAAAAATAAAAAAATTGTTGATGATTGTGGATTTTGATCTGTGAAAATTCTGGCTAAGGATAAGTCAAGGTCTCCGAGCGATCCGTTGTGATCCACCTCACATACCTGAGAATTTTCATAGTGACAAAGACACATGAGACAAACCAAAAATAGTTTTACAAAAAAATATTTATTCTAGTGCTACTAAGGTAATTGTTTAAAGTGCATGCAGACAGGTACTCAAGGCACTAGGGATCACAAAGGGTGGCAACAGTCAAACAAAAGACAACATTTCTCACAGGAAAACTCCTAAGGAAGATGACGGGAGATAGAACGAATTATAAAAGAGAAAGCTGCAACAAAAAGTCAATGGTCGGGAGGATCATTTGACCAGAAGCTTCCGGAAGCACAGGAAGAAAGAAAAAGGTTGTTTATAGAAATTGTTCGGAGACACGGAAACCATTGGCCAAGATGACAAGAGATGAGAGAGGCCATCAGTGATGAACTACTACAATCGAGAGAATCAAATCTGCACAGTCACCTCAGAAGAACAATTTCTTCCGTGAGAAGAAAGCTCAAAAAGAGAGACATGCACAAATATAAGTTTGGGGTGAAATCACTACGTTCTATGAAACTGCACCGGTAAATAAGTCTCCAACCGGATAGTTGAGGGTATGGTGAAACAGACCTGGTTCTACCCACATTGAGATCAAAAGAAATGGAAGATGGTCAGTGCTTCAAGCTGAAACAAAGAAGTACAATAGAGAGACATGCGAACCTATCATCTGTAATGGAGGAAATGCCTCAAGCTAATGAGAGGCTAAATGACTACGGTCTGGCAAGTGCACCAGTCTATCGTCGAGTAATAATTCACACTCTACTGAGTAGAATGAGTTCGAATCCACAGGGATCGTGCCGAAGCTTCGTTAGCGTTATTTAAGTTTGTATATTTGCATTCGCTTTGGGTTTTGAAAAAAGGTTTTATAAAAAGAAGCGTAATGCTTGCAATAAATAAATGAATAAATAAATATAAATATAGATTAAGAAACATAGAGGATATGTATAGTGGTTAGACTCCCTCCCTTCTTCATATTTGGCATGAACGGTGTATAACATAGTTAATCAGATTATTGTTCGGCGGTGACTTTTCCTTTGTTGTAGTAACACCTTACTGTTACTCTATGTATATTAAAGTTTTCCTACATTAATGACTAAGGTACCTACGAGAGCCTAACCTCGTTGTGTCACATACCCTAATTACTAAGTGAGTTGTTTATTACACATGCATTATTAGCTTCACCAATTAACCTCTAAGTCCTAGTATTGGGCTGTTCATCTTCTAAGTGCTCAGTTCACACCTAGTGCATGATTCATCTTCTAACCGCTCATTCACGACTAGTTCAGGACGTTACCGTCTCTATACACCTAGCATTATTTACTACTTGTTCCGGTCCATATTAAGTTAAGACCTAATATCAATTCTCAGGGCGCTCCCGCTTATCCGGCCAGATTACGAGATACGTTATTAAAGTGCAAGAAAGTAAATAACAAACATAATACTGAATAACATTTATTGTAACTTAGACTCAATCACAGACTCCAAATATTCATAGGGGAGTTCATCTTCTCCACCACAACCTAAGGCATCTATTACAAAAGACTACATATTTAAATTACAATAAAGAAATTATAACCTAAACATAAAAGCCTAAATAAAACATACCTTGCTGAGTTAGTTTTCCCGTAAGGGGAGAAAACTATGACCAAAAGAGCTCCTATGAACCTCTCCTTATAGTAGAGAGTGTTCTACTATTTCTGAATGATTTAAACAATGAATAGGAGGCTCTATTTATAGTTTTCGTAATGGGCCTCAGCAAGGCATCGTACTGCGATGGATCCATCGTAGTACGATGTGAAGATTTAGTTCAATTTTATAACTAATTATGTGCATTTCATCAGCTTGGGCGCCAAGTTAAGTCATCGTGCTGCGATGAACAAATTTTCTTCAGATTTATTCTTCTGTTTTCTTGGCCAGCCAGCAGCTTCCATCGTGGCATGATAGAAGCCCCCGTGCTACGATGAAATGCTCAATTTCTTCACTTTTTGGGCTTTTTCTTGTCTTTTGGCATCTTGGACCTTGTCTTGATGCTTTTCTCTGCTTTTGTAGGTTTTCCTTCGTATTTGGGTCTGTCTTGGTCATTTTACTACTAATACTAACACTAAAAATACTATAGAAATTCCTGTCATAATAACCCCAAACTTAAACTGTTGTTTGTCCTCAAGTAACACGCTGTCCGACAAGATCGTTAGAGAAATAAGAGAGAAATAATAGTGATAGGAATTTCACAACCTTGTATATTATTTAGCAAAGGTACCGTTAATTCTTACCGCAGCGATCATGCTCAGTCCTGCTAGGCTCATGAGACGTTGATAGTAGCAAATCGGACAAATGTCTGGAAGAGTCCGTGTTCAACTTTTTCTTTCTCTCACATTTGTATTTTTCGCTCATAATTCAAAGGGTTATCTCTCAATCATCGTAAAACCTGTCATTTTACCATAGGCTTGCAAGAACTCTAAGCAACCAGTCAAAATTCAATATACATGCATTATTGGAGGTCTTTTTCAGGGTTATAACGTGGCTTAGGTCAAGGTCGGGCATTTTTGGGAATAGTAGGCTAACAATGGAGTTAAGTTTCTACTTTGGTTCCTTTTTGTGTACGCAATCTTATTCCTTAGGGTGCCTTTTTGTGTTGGTATATGTAGAAATCTGATGCATTAATAGTGTTTATTGTGCTTTATTTAGGTTTCCTAAAATAAGAGGAACTTGGTAATGATATTACCATATCTCCTCATTGACCTTGCTGTTTTATTCTGAAGTTATTAGGAGTTAATAAGAATTATTTATTTCCTTTTCTTTTTCTAGGGTAAGGTTAGCCAAAAGGCTACTCCCTCTATTTAAACTATTGTAACCCTATTATTTTGATATCAATGAGAATACAAAAACCTTCTATTCTCTGAAATTCTATATGGTATCAGTAGCAAACCGATCCTTCCCATGACCAAATACGGCATGGCTATAGAAAGAGATACCAACATGCCCAAAGGGGATGACAATGCATCCTCATCACAAATCAAAACTAATCCTGGTGTAGCCTTGGAGACAACTACTCATCTTCCCATTACAGGACACAAACTGAATGGGAACAACTACCTCCAATGGTCACAATCAGTCTTGATGTTTGTCAGTGGCAAAGGAAAAGATGAATACCTCACTGGTGAAACTGTTGCACCAAAAACAGGAGATCCAACCTTCAAACTATGGAAGATAGAGAACAACATGGTCATGTCATGTCTAATAAATTCCATGACAAATGAAATAGGTGAAAATTTCTTTCTCTACACCACAGCTAATGAGATCTGGAATGATGCAAAAGAGTTCTATTCAAGCAAAGACAATACATCAGCCATCTTTGAGATTGAGACAATGTTGCAAGATCTGAGGCAAGGAGATCTCTCAGTCACACAATTCTATAACACCCTTACACGTCAGTGGCAGCAGCTTAATGTGTTTGAAGAACATAAATGGACCTGCACAGCTGATTCCAAGAAATACAAAGAGATCGTGGAAAAGAAAAGAATTTTTAAGTTCTTGATGGGACTCAATAAGAACTTGGATGAAGTGAGAGGAAGAATAATTGGAACCAAACCTCTACCAAGTATTAGAGAGGTATTTTCTGAAGTACGTAGGGAAGAAAGCAGGAAGAAAGTTATGCTAGGGGAATCCTTTGTTCTGCCTGTAGCAGAACAGTCAGCACTAGCAGCTCGTGGAGTTCATAACCATGTGTTAGCCTGTATTTTCGACAGGCATTAATGAATTGGAATAAGATGTTGAAATCTCATTTAATGAGTATTATTGCCTTTTAATATTTTCTTGGAAAATGATTCTGGCAATAAATCAAGAGAAAATCAAGGCATTTGACATCAAAGACTTTTAATGTGCAAAGTTAATTGTCAAAGCCTAGAGTTCTGTCGAATTCGACAGAACGATTGTTGTCTGAATAAGCTTGTCGAGTTCGACAGAACCATGTTTATCTAAATAAACATGCTGGTTCGACATTACTCTAATTGTCGAAAATATTATATATATATGTGTGAATATATGTATTTGTTTGGTTGTCTAACGTACTATGCAGAACGAAAGAAGCGTACTCTGGACTTAGCAAAATATTCAAAATTGAGTAACGTTGAAGGGTTCGCCAGGTGTCAAAGGGATTTCAAATTGTCAAGACACGTGGAGCATAGTTAGACGTATTGTAGGTTTATAGCGGTTATGTTAGTTTGTCTATAAATACAAGTTTCTGATAGAAGAAACGGGTCCACAATTCAATACACATGCAAATTCCTAAAATATTCAGAGTACCCATGTCAACGAGCGAAATGAATGACAGGAACATGTACGAATCTGTGTACCATCCTTTGTAAACATTTTACATTTGTTAAATGCAATTTACATTCTGCAAGTCTTGATTACTTGTTTGTCATTTAAGTTTTATGCAATTTAAAGCTTTCTGCAACTTTATCATTCTGCAATTTATTTTCATTGCATTGTCTTCACTTTTTCAAAGTCTTTCTTTAAACTTTATTTGCAATTCATTTACAAGTTTTCTGCAAATTTAAACTTTGAAGCATTTTACTTTAAACCAAACCATTTGACTGTGTCGAATGTTTTTACCTTTTATTCAAATTGTCCGATTTAACCCAAAGATATGAATATGTTTTCATCATCTTCCACACAATCCATATGTCCCGAGATTTACTAGTTGATCTCTCTTGTAATAATTAAACTAGCGGTTGTTTACTAAAAATCGGGGTAAACAAATTGGCACGCCCAGTGGGACATCTGGATTGTGTATTTTTACTTAGTGAATTTTTGAAAATTTTTCATACAAAATTTGTTGTTTGGTGTTTGTACTTTGATTGTGTGTATATTTGTATATGCATTTGAGGAGTGGTAAGTCCCTTCCAGTTTTTTCAAATATACCAAAGCGTCCTCGTTCCAGAATGGTGAGACCACCAAACAATCCTAACCCCAACAATAATAATAATAATAACAATAATGGGACAGAAACCAATCCTGTTCCAAATTCGACAGGGCAACCAAATCAACCAGTATCTGGCAATCCTGGCGCCAATCCTACTGGTGGGTCAACAAATCCTGCCCTGAATTCTACAACTTCTGAAAGTATCCCAAGCAATAATCCTAATGGTGGGGGTACAAATCCTGTGATAAGTGCTGGAACCATTGGCGCAAGTGCCAGTGGATCAACAATGTCTGCCACTACTTCAAGTATGGCAGGAGGGTTTGTTCCTCCAAATACGAATGGTGCAATGATGACACAAATGAATGTATCATCCATGCCAACGAATGTATCACACATGTATGGCTACACAGACGGTAGTCAAGTTGGTGGAACACCGTCAAGACCCCCATGGTTGCCCAGAAACCCACAATTTGGGATGTCAACAACGACGATGGCAAGCCTGTATAATTGGCCTTCGATAGAAAATTCTCCCTCGTCTTCTGCGATGGGAAATAGGGGAAATTCTCTGAACTTGACAAATAATTCTATGAATGTACTTAGGCAACAAATGGACGAAAGTAACCATGACATGGTGAACGCGTTGACCCAACAGATTGGCACAATCTTCAATCCTGTGTTACAAACAGCCAATGACAATTATTTATTGTTAGCCAATCAAATGGGAAGGATGGCAGACTTTTTTGGTGCCCCTGATGCTCCAAATAATCAAAGAATTCCCCATGTAAACCCGGAGATTCAAACAGGAGTCCAAGCCCAACCAGTGCGCATCGAGGGAGAACAACAAGAACCAGAAGTAGTTTTGGTTAATAGAAACCAAGATGCTGATAATGTTCTTAGGCAAGTTCGACAAGAAAATGTTGCAGGGCAAAATAACTTGGCCAATTTAGTAGAAAATATTTTGGCCCAAAATGGTTTGAATACAGGGTTGCATAGACCAAATTTTGTGTCACCCTTGTCTGAAAATGTATTACAGGCAGAATTGCCAAGGGGATGGAAGATTCCCAAATTCACAAAATTTGCTGGTGATACTAATGAATCTACTGTCGAACATATTGCCAGATATTTGGCAGAGGCAGGGAATTTGGCAAATAATGAAGATTTAAAAATGAAATTTTTTCCCAATTCCCTCACTAAAAATGCCTTTACGTGGTTTACCACACTTCCCCCTCATTCAATTCATACTTGGACTCAATTGGAAAGGCTATTTCATGAACAATTCTACATGGGACAATCTAGGATTAGTCTCAAAGAATTAGCCAGTATGAAGCGCAAAACCTCAGAAGCCATTGATGACTATCTAAACAGGTTTCGCCTCCTTAAGGCAAGGTGCTTTACCCAAGTGCCTGAACATGAATTGGTTGAGATGGCTGCTGGTGGCCTCGACTATTCCATTAGGAAAAAGTTAGATACTCAACATTTGAGAGACATGGCCCAATTAGCAGATCGTGTTCGACAGGTCGAACGCCTCAGGGCTGAAAAAGTCAGAAATTCTAAGTTCCACAAAAAAGAAAAAGTGGCATACATAGACACTTATGAAAGTGAAAATGAGTTCGACGATGATCAAGAGTACATGGAAAACAATGAGGTTAATATTGCTGAATTGAAACCGGGACCTCCCTATACTTGTAAAATGTTAAGACCATCAAATGGGAAAAATCCCGTCGAACCAAAAAATGATAGATTTGTTTCTAAGACATGTACTTTTGACATTACTAAGTGTGATGAAATTTTTGATTTATTGGTTGCTGATGGCCAAATAATTGTACCAAAGGGTTTGAAAATTCCACCTTTGGAACAACGTAATAAAAGAGGTTTTTGTAAATACCATAATTTTTTGGGTCATAAAACCTCACAATGTGTTCTTTTCAGGGATCTGGTCCAGAAAGCCCTACAGGAGGGAAGACTCAAATTTGGCGAAAAGCCAAAATCCAAACAGCAGGTGGACGAGAATCCATTGCAGATTGCTGATGCTGCTTACACAGAGCCTTTTGAGTGCCTGATGATAGAAGCATTGAACCTCACTGAAGGGGGGCAATTAATTTCCATTCCTGAGGAGGAGTACGAAAACAAAGTGGAAGAGGTGTATCCACAAGCAGGGGAGGCTTTATTGGATTTCCTTCAACGCTGCAAAGAAAATGATGGCGAAGCTACATTATGTCCTCATTGTAGTGCCATGTTCGACAAGAAGGCTGCTGCAGGCCTCAACAAGTTTCTGCCTCATAGTCAAAACAGAAACAATTGGCCAAATCAAAAGCCAACTTATTCCAATATTCTGAATAGCCAGCAGGCACCTGTACACCAGAGGTTGGGACCACAAAAATCATTTGTCCCCTCAAACAGGACACCTGTCAACCAATGGGTTCATGGAAGAAGCATGGACTATGGTCAAAGGAATATGGAGAGAGGGAACTCCAGTAACAGTAATCCCAAAAAGGATCCTGAGTCAAGGAAATATGATTACAGGAATAATTACAAAGGGAAAAATCCCATGACAAGGTCCCAATGGCGTAGATATCAACGCCAGAAAAAAGTGGCTGCTCAACAATCCCCATTAACTACTGATGGTAATGGAAGAAGGCCTTTGGAATTGGCAAAGAAGCCAATGAAAGAAAGGTTAGGCGAGTCGAAAATAGAGTCTTCAGTTGCTGATAATGTCGAAGATGACCACATGGAAGCAGATGACTTTTTGGATTCTGAGCCTGATCTCGACATAATCGTCAATGTTGTGTCAATCTTACCAAGGGAATTCGACGTTTGCTCTGAAGTGACAGATGACGAAGAGGAATCTGGAATGCAAATGGCCCTTCATAGGCCAGTATGTTACTATGTGACGAGCAATGGTGCTCTAGAAGATCAAATGGCTACATTTGAAAGGCCAGATGAAGGCATGAAGAGTCACTTGAAGCCTCTCTTCATACAGGCTAAAGTGAACAATGTGGGGATCAACAAAGTGCTAATTGATGGTGGTGCTGCTGTTAATCTCATGCCAGAATTTTTGCTCAGAAAGATTGGCAAATCTTTGGTGGATCTTCATCCTCACAACATAGTTCTTTCAAACTATGAGGGTGAAACTGGTTTCTCTTTGGGAGCAATCCAGTTAGAAGTGGTTGTTGGAAGCACTGTAAGGCCAACCTTGTTCTTGGTTGTGGCCTCTAAGGCAAATTACAATCTACTTCTAGGTCGAGAGTGGGTTCATGGAGTAGGGGCAGTTCCCTCTACCCTGCACCAACGCCTCATTATCTGGCGAGAGGATGGAATAGTGGAAAATATTGAAGCAGATCAAAGCTACTTCAAAACTGAAGTCCATCATTTGACAAAGCATTCCTTCGACAAGAAATTGGCAACAATTTCACCATGCACTGAGAAGGACTTTGCATATCGTCTAGCAAGAAATGGTCACCATGCAATCAAACTGGATCCCACACATGGTTTCTTGTGGGAGAGAGAGGATGGAAACAGCGAGGATGGCGAGTATGAAAGCCACAAATGCCCAACTGGTTGGGATGTCAAAGAAAACTACTATGTCTGAGTCCCAAACTTGGGCAAGGATTACGGCCTATATGGCTGAAAACAGAATCAAGATGGCTTTGGAAGCCAATTCATTTTCAGAAAATATGGCTGATATAGCCAATGGTGAAAAGGTTGGCAAACAAGAGCCAGAATTGCAAAAACTGGACTGCATCTATGACGACGAACCCTTAGGATTTGAAAAAGATCCAATTAGTCAAAGTCATAAGATGCAAGCACAGGATCCTTTGCAAGAAATTGACCTTGGAGATGGTCTGATGAAAAGACCAACATATATTAGTGCAAACATTCCTCCAGATCTGAAGGCGAAAGTGGTGCAACTTCTAGTGGAATACAAAGATTGTTTTGCTTGGGATTACAATGAAATGCCAGGTTTGAGCAGAAAATTGGTGGAACATGAACTTCCAGTTCGACCAGACAAAAAACCAGTAAAACAATTGCTTAGAAGGTTTGCACCAGAAATTATGTCAAAGATCAAGGAAGAAATTGAGAGGCTGCTGAGGAGCAAATTTATCAGAACAGCAAGGTATGTCGAATGGTTAGCAAATATAGTGCCTGTGATTAAGAAAAATGGTTCTCTTAGAGTATGTATAGACTTTAGAGATTTGAATAATGCTACACCAAAAGACGAATATCCTATGCCTGTAGCAGAAATGCTAATTGATTCAGCAGCAGGATTTGAATATTTAAGTATGCTAGATGGCTATTCTGGCTACAACCAAATTTTCATTGCTGAAAATGATGTACCCAAAACTGCTTTTAGATGCCCAGGGGCATTAGGCACGTATGAATGGGTAGTGATGCCCTTCGGTTTGAAAAATGCTGGGGCCACTTATCAAAGAGCAATGAATCTAATTTTCCATGAGTACATAGACACTTTTATGCAAGTGTATATTGACGACATAGTTGTCAAATCCTCGTCAAAGGTTGATCATTTAGATCATTTGAAAAAGTCTTTTGAAAAGATGAGGAAATATGGATTAAAAATGAATCCATTAAAGTGTGCTTTTTGTGTTAATGCAGGAGATTTCCTTGGGTTTGTTGTGCACAAAAAGGGCATTGAAATAAATCAAAACAAAACGAAGGCTATCATGGAGACAAAATCTCCAACTACTAAAAAGCAACTTCAGTCCCTACTTGGGAAGATCAATTTCTTGAGGAGATTCATCTCAAATTTAAGTGGTAAAGCTCAGCCTTTCTCGCCACTACTTCGTCTCAAGAAAGAAGATATTTTCACTTGGGGGCAAGATCAACAACGAGCTTTTGACGAAATCAAGAGTTATTTGTCGAAGCCACCAATGTTGATGCCTCCAATAAGGAACAAGTTCATGAAGTTGTATATATCAGCATCAGATTCGACACTGGGTAGTATGCTTGCCCAGGAAGATGAAAATGGTGAAGAAAAAGCCATCTATTACTTAAGTAGGGTATTAAATGATGCTGAAACTAGATATAGTAGTATTGAAAAACTATGCTTATGTTTGTATTTCTCTTGTATAAAACTCAAGCATTATATAAAGCCTGTTGATGTTTTTGTTTATTCTCACTGTGATATCATTAAGCATATGTTGTCTAAACCAATTTTGCATAGTCGAATTGGAAAATGGGCCTTAGCCTTAACAGAGTATTCATTAACATATAAACCTCTAAAGGCAGTCAAAGGCCAAATTGTAGCTGATTTTATAGCAGATCATTCTGTAATAGAAACTCCACAAAATTATGTAGAATCACGACCCTGGAAATTGTATTTTGATGGTTCTAAACATAAACATGGAGTTGGAATTGGGATTCTAATTATTTCCCCTTCCAAAATACCCACTAAGTTCAAATATAAAATTAATGGATTCTGCTCAAATAATGAAGCAGAGTATGAAGCTTTAATAGCAGGCTTAGAAATTTTATTGGACTTGGGGGCAAAAAATATCCTGATCAGAGGTGATTCAGAACTGGTTTTGAAACAATTGACAAAAGAATACAAGTGTATAAAAGAACACTTGATGAAATATTTTGTCATAGCAATTTCTTTGTTAAAACGTTTCGACCAAGTCACCATTGAACATGTGCCTCGTATAGAAAATCAAGAAGCCAATGATTTGGCTCAAATAGCTTCTGGTTACAAAATTTCCAATGAGAAATTGGTGGAGTTGATTGAAATCAAAGATAAAATCATTATTGATCAACCTGCTACTTTGGAATTGTCAATGCCAAAACTTGTGGGGGCAGATGTACCACAAGACAATGGTCAATATGACGACCTTGACGAAAATTCAGAAATTTTTGAAATTTTTGCCATTGACAATTTAGCTGATACTGATTGGAGAAAACCACTTGTCGAGTATCTGCGAGATCCAAACGGAACGACAAATAGAAAGATAAAATACAGAGCCTTAAGTTATGTCATCATTGGGAATGAACTAATGAAAAAGACACCTGAGGGAGTTTTGCTAGAATGTTTAAGTGAAACTGAAGCCTATTTGGCTATATCTGATGTGCATAGTGGCACATGTGGATCCCATCAGGCAGGCCATAAAATGAAATGGTTACTGTTTCGACAAGGTGTGTACTGGCCAACAATGCTAAAAGATTGTATAGAGTTTGCTAAGGGTTGTCAAGAGTGCCAAAAACATTCAGGCATACAACACGTACCTGCAAGTGAACTTCATTCAATAGTAAAACCTTGGCCTTTTAGAGGATGGGCTTTAGATTTAATTGGTGAAATTAAACCAAGTTCGTCCAAAAACCAACGCTATATTCTAGTTGGTATAGATTATTTTACCAAATGGATAGAAGCAATTCCATTACCAAATGTTGACCAAGAAGCAGTGATTAGTTTTATACAAAGTCACATTATTTATAGATTTGGTATACCTGAGTCTATTACTACAGATCAAGGTTCAGTTTTCACTGGACGAAAAATGGTCGAGTTTGCTCAACAAACTGGTTTTAAATTGTTAACTTCTACACCATATTATGCACAAGCAAATGGTCAAGTGGAAGCTGCTAATAAGATCATTATTGGTCTGATTAAAAAGCATATTGCCCAAAAGCCTAGGAATTGGAACAAGACTTTAGATCAAGTCTTATGGGCATGCAGGAATTCTCCAAAGGAATCAACTAACACTACACCTTTTCGTCTAACATATGGACATGATGCTGTCTTGCCAGTCGAAATACACTTACAATCAGTTAGAGTTCAAAGACAGGCAGAAATTCCAAGAAATCATTATTGGGATATGATGTTGGATGAATTAGTTGATTTAGATGAAGAGAGAGTCAAAGCTTTAGAGATGTTGATTCGACAGAAAGAAAGAGTCACTAAAGCTTATAATAAAAAGGTTAAGTCCAAAACCTTTAGTGTTGGAAATCTGGTTTGGAAAGTCATTTTGCCAATGGATAAAAAAGACAGAGTCTTAGGAAAGTGGTCACCACATTGGGAAGGACCATTCAAAGTTGTTCAAGTTTATTCTAATGGTGCGTATGAAATTGAGGAGTTAACTCCTGAGAAACGTACTTTGGGTATAAATGGGAAATATTTGAAAAAATATAAACCTGCTCTACTCGAAGTAAAAATAAGCGCAGAATAAGAATCAAACAGAAAAAACAAAATGGCAAATAACAAGAATCGGCCATAACTCGAAAGTAGAAGAATAATATTGTTTTATTGCAATGGGAGAATTCTTAGTACATCATGAGAAAAACAACATTATTTAGGCTGGGCCTTAGGCTTAGAAACCTCTGACTCCACCTTCTTCATGGTACCCCTATAAAGGGCTGTTGCTATATCAGCAAGTTCCTGAACTACTGGTGGGTATTCATCCAATCTTTCCTCATGTGTCCATAGAAACTCCTCCAGGTCAGAGCCTAGTTCTTCTTCTTCTGATTCTGTCAAAATGAGTTCCTCTTTGTTCCTCTCATAGCGTAGCCTATTTTCCTCGCAACGCCATGGTTCTGCACCCTTTTTGTTCTCCTCTTTGGAGCATGAGGCATCTTTAGTGTTGGGTTTTTCCATGGTTCGATTCTTTGTTAAGGATTACTCAATCACTCTTGATGAGTAAAAATGAGGAAAAACACCTCCTTTTATAGTGCTATCAAGTCTTATGGGTCAACCTAACCATTAATGCAATTCATTTAACAAAGTTTCGCTGTTGCCACCCTTTGACTGGACTGCCTCGTTTTGGCGTTCTTTGACTGCTCAGGTTTTCGTGTTGTTAAAAATACCAAAAGAATTCAAAGGTTCAAAACATTACCATTGAATGACGTTGTGAAAATAAATGGTCAATACGTGAAAAGTATAAACCAGCGTTGCAAGAAATAAAAAATCAACAAAGAATAAAGCATGACAAAACATTGGTGATCACAAGGTTGTTCGCCACAAAACGGGCATTGTCGAGTTACAAACCAAAACTTGATAAAATTGTTCAAAAGTGAAATGAAACTAAGAAGAAAAAATCAAATTATTACAAGTCTAAAACTTTGTTTTCAAATCTTCATACAAGCTCTTGAATGAAGCAACTTCCTTGTCGAGAACTTCACTCAACTCCATCAAGTTCTGAATTTCTTCTTCGACTGCCGCTGAAGCACTAAAGGCTTTGATGCCTTCATTAGCCTCCTTGTCAATCCAGGCTTTAACAGCAGTAGTAAGATTGGCTTCTGCTTCGTCACGCTTTGTTTTCTCTGCTGCAATCTTGGCATTCAGACTTTGAATTTTTAGATTCAAATCTACAACTTCATTCTCCCAGGCAGTGATGTTGTCATTGTATCCAATGAGCTCCGCATTCGACTCGATGTCCTTCTCCAAACGTTCGACATTGGCTTGGGCAGTGTTAGCCTTCTCGACTAATGCAGCGTGAGCATGGGTTTGAGCCTCCAGCTTCATGGCATTCGTTGTTCTCCTTTGTATGGCCTGAGTAAAACCATCAATGAGGTTTTCAAGCTGGATGACTTTGCTTAAGGTAACACCATCCGTCAAAGGATTGTGAAGCTTTTTCAGGAAGCCCAAGTGAGAAAACGCACTACTAGGGTTTGCCTCAATCAGAGTAAAAACATCTTGGTTAATATAGTCTGTGTGCAACTTGAGGAGCAAAGAGTCCTGCCTCACCGTCGAACTGATATCAGTATCAGAAGCAGTCGAGCTGCTGTGTTGAGAGGCGCCTTTACTTCGTTCTTTGCTTCCTTTGCTTGACAAAAGCATTTTGAGTGCTGCAGCAGGATCAGTTTCTTTCATGGCAATAAACTGCATTTCTGAGATTCCAATATCAGCAGATAACTTTGATGTCGAGGAAACAGGAAGAATGTCAGAGCCTCCTTCAGTGGCTTCAGGCATAATGTCGTCGTCAGCGTCAGTCTCCATCTCGACATCAGTGTTTTCTGATGAGTGGGTAGATTCAGTAAGTGATGCAGTTATGGTTTTCTCAGGATCAGGATCATTGGTGCGAGTGTCTTCGTTCTCTTGACTTTGACTTGTTCCGGTTAAATCGACCTCGACGCGATTGGTGCCAACGTCTTGGGTCGAACCTTCATCATTGTTAAATGGTGCAGTGGGTTGTTCTTCATTATCACCCTGTTAGTAATAAAATGAGTTAGGGTCAAGAAACCATAAAAGATTGCGTATATGTCGAAGTCTGAAAGATAAAGATTTTACCTGAGTGCCAGGGTCTTGCAAATTTGGGTTTATTTTCTCAAGAATAGGACCCTCAGTCGAAGGAGTTTCGACACGGGTGCTTGGTTGATCTTCGACAGGAGGATCAGAGACTGAGTTTTCAGTCTCCTTCTCTATCTCTGCAGAAGGATTGGATTTGCTTATAACTTTCTTCTTCTTCTTTTCAGTCTTTTTCTTGGGATTTGGGGGCATGCTTGCCTCGCTAGTTTCGACACCAGCCTTTCTTTTATCTCTTTGGCTCTCTCCACTAGGGGTAGCAATGGTTGGATTAACATTACCAGCAGACTGAAAAGGAAATAGATGTTTGTTAAGGCAAGATTGTAGTTGAAGTGAAGAAAAATTAAGAAATTTGTCGAAATACTTACTGATGGTTCTTGAATGGTAAGAGCTTTCTGTTTCTTTTGCTTAGTAGGCCCTTCAGCCTCACTTGACGCCATCAAGTTCCTTTTGCGAACCTGCAATTAAAAGTCGAAACAATTAGAAATATGGTTTGGAAAACTAAAGAGAAAAATAATGCTAAGTTAGGAAACCAATGTCAGGACTTAATACCTTGGCCCCAGTGTTGGGAAGTGTTTTCTTCTGAGTTGCACCAGGAGTAGTGGTGTCTGTCGAAGTGGTAGCGCCCTTGGCTTTGGAAGCACCTAGTGTCGAAACATGAAAACGACATACATCAGTAAAAAGGGTCAAAAGGAACAAACACTTTGAGAAATCACATTCATTTTTAGTGATTCAAAATTACCTTTGCCTTTGGGAGTCCTTTGCTGGAGTGCTGCGAACCCCGTTTCTATTGCTTGCAGGAGCACTTCATCGCTGTTCTTAGCACACCTCTCATAGTGCAAACTCCACCAGGTGGCAAACTCAAAAGTACATAAATGGTGGATGGCGAAGGCAATAGGTGTCAGCCTGTAGGGTTTTCTTGCTTCAATAACCTTCAAGCGCCGTTCAAAGAACTCGACAGACATTCCAGAGTTGCCCAAAACAATATCATCTTTGTTTTTGAACAAACTCTTTGGCCTGAACTGACTTAGGCCAAACTGGCGAGCAACTAGGTTAGGCTGATATCCGACCAGACCTACGAATCTTCTTTCTACTCCTAACCTGGAAGATAGGATTGTAGGACTCAAAAACCAGGACCAAACATTGTTTGTATCCTCTTCTTCATCTGGGTTGGTTGCAGGAAATGGCCTCTTAAACCAAGCAGGCCCAACAGTCCTTTTCACAAAGGGAGTATTTTGGTGCTTAAACTCGTCGAACTCCAGGAGTGTCTTGAAGTAATGGAGGAAGAGGTCTTTGGTCGACAAGTTTGTTTCCCTATACCTCAGCAAGGCCAACCTAGTGCCTTCTATTTGTCGAGCTTCGACCGAAGGTTCCAGGTAAGAGGGGAGGAAAAGTTTGAAGTTTGATTCAAATGTGGCATTCAGCCACAACTGCAAGAGCCAAATAGGTCCAGAGAAAGTAAGCGGGGATCCTTTTTCAACTTTCTTAAGCATATCATTAGCTTGCCCCAAAGAGTCATAGAGACAAGCTAAGATGAGCCTTCCTAAAGCTACATCCTGTCCTTGATGAAGCATAATGGCGAGAGGAACGAGTCTCTTCACCACTTGAAGTGAACCAGTGCAGAAGACAAAGTGTGATAGCCAGTACGTCAGAAAAGCAATGTGTTCCTCATGAGAAACCTCAACACTGCTAAGATCATGAAAAGTTTCAATATATTTTGAGTAGGAGAGTGTTTTGAAATCAAATTGATGGTTTGGAGTGGTGTATTTGGGGTCATAAGTGGGTCCTGTTGGTCGAAGACCAGTGATGGCAGCCACGTCAAAAAGGGTTGGGGTCATCATTCCTGCCTTTAAGTGGAAAGTGTTAGTAGAATTTTCCCAAAAGTGAAGGGCAGCTATTAACATCTCTGCATTGTATTTGGGTCCTTCTCTCGACAACTGGATCAGGTCGAATATACCACGCTCTTTCCATAAAGTGGCATATTCCTTCTCGACCTTGTTAAGCCATGGTAAATAACTATCACTGACTACAGGTGCAGATCTAAAGGCTCTATAGCCTGTCTCAAAAAAGGTCATGTCGAAGACAGTGTTGACAAATATTTTGGGCTCACAAGTAACATTGAGAGGGAAAATGCTACTTACATCCTCATTAAAGTTGTCGGATGAAGGAAGAGGTCCTGCAAAGGCAAGAGTTCGACCTCTGAGCTTGTGAGGAATCATCAACTCCTCTCCCCATATAGTGTCTTCGACAGAAGTCATATCTGGCTCCGACACAAAGGTTGAACCATCAACGATGATGGGTTCTGCATCATCAACAGCGTAGATTGTCACGTTTCTGGAGGAAGAAGATGAAGCAGCCATTGTTGTTCTTGGTGTTCTTGGTGTTCTTGATCTGGTGATGAAGATGGACAGTTCACAGTGAACAAAAGCTAAAACCACCAGATTTAACTCGTTTCTTACTCAAATCCCAGAAAAGAAACGGTGATGATGAACGAAATCACTGGACGATCTTAACTGCTGGTTTAGATTTCTCAGAAACGCAAGAACAATGCACGATTTGAGGATCGATTGATGTTGTTTCAAAGGAATGCGTATGGTTCTGTTTCTAGAGAGAAAGTGAAGAGTTTGGGTTTTCAGAAAAATGAAAGTGGTGGAATACGTTTTCTATTTATAGGCACTGCATCTTGCATGTATCTAGTAACTGAAACATCACCACTCTTCCATCTTAGCCACTTATATTCTGCCACGTGTCCCACTACAAAGCTTTAAAGTTGGTAATCATGGTTTGTGGGGATTGAGGTGACAGTTATAAATTTTGTCATGATTGACAATATTTTGATTTGACGTTTGCGCCGTCTTTGGTAAACGTGCAGAATTGAAAAGGTGAATATCTTCAAAAATGCCCTTTCTTCCCTTTTATCTCTGACGTGTAGTCGAATTGGCATTTTTGAGGGGGCAATTTGTTAGCCTGTATTTTCGACAGGCATTAATGAATTGGAATAAGATGTTGAAATCTCATTTAATGAGTATTATTGCCTTTTAATATTTTCTTGGAAAATGATTCTGGCAATAAATCAAGAGAAAATCAAGGCATTTGACATCAAAGACTTTTAATGTGCAAAGTTAATTGTCAAAGCCTAGAGTTCTGTCGAATTCGACAGAACGATTGTTGTATGAATAAGCTTGTCGAGTTCGACAGAACCATGTTTATCTAAATAAACATGCTGGTTCGACATTACTCTAATTGTCGAAAATATTATATATATATGTGTGAATATATGTATTTGTTTGGTTGTCTAACGTACTATGCAGAACGAAAGAAGCGTACTCTGGACTTAGCAAAATATTCAAAATTGAGTAATGTTGAAGGGTTCGCCAGGTGTCAAAGGGATTTCAAATTGTCAAGACACGTGGAGCATAGTTAGACGTATTGTAGGTTTATAGCGGTTATGTTAGTTTGTCTATAAATACAAGTTTCTGATAGAAGAAACGGGTCCACAATTCAATACACATGCAAATTCCTAAAATATTCAGAGTACCCATGTCAACGAGCGAAATGAATGACAGGAACATGTACGAATCTGTGTACCATCCTTTGTAAACATTTTACATTTGTTAAATGCAATTTACATTCTGCAAGTCTTGATTACTTGTTTGTCATTTAAGTTTTATGCAATTTAAAGCTTTCTGCAACTTTATCATTCTGCAATTTATTTTCATTGCATTGTCTTCACTTTTTCAAAGTCTTTCTTTAAACTTTATTTGCAATTCATTTACAAGTTTTCTGCAAATTTAAACTTTGAAGCATTTTACTTTAAACCAAACCATTTGACTGTGTCGAATGTTTTTACCTTTTATTCAAATTGTCCGATTTAACCCAAAGATATGAATATGTTTTCATCATCTTCCACACAATCCATATGTCCCGAGATTTACTAGTTGATCTCTCTTGTAATAATTAAACTAGCGGTTGTTTACTAAAAATCGGGGTAAACACCATGCTGTTGACAATCGTTTGAAGAAAACAAAAAGGCTATGGTGTGACTATTGCCAAATATCTGGCCACACACGAGACACGTGTTGAAAAATACATGGAAAACCAGCTGATTGGAAGCCCTCAAAACCTACTATGGACAAGGAAAGTCGAGGAAATCATGTCTCAAGTGAAGAGGGAAGTCATACCATTGCTGCTCATGCTCCTCAATCCAGTCCTTTTAATCAAGAACAACTTGAAGCTCTTCAAAAGATGTTCTCTCTGATGTCCTCCCAAAACAGTCCCAAAGTTGCATCACTAGCACAAAAAGGTAATTTCTTAAGTGCTTTTACTGTTAAAAGTGGAAATCTGAAACCATGGATAGTGGATTCAGGAGCTTCAGACCACATGACAGGGGATAAATCACTATTCCATCATTAAAGTCCATTTTATGATGGAATGTCTGTAAAAATTGCTGATGGGACACTCTCTAAAGTGGCTGGTACAGGTTCAGTCATTCTCTCAGAAGATATAGAGTTAAAATCTGTTCTACATGTTCCCAATTTGGATTGCAATTTGTTATCTGTGAGCAAGCTCACTCATGATCTTAATTGTGTTGCTAAACTTGTCTCTAATTTGTGTGAATTTCAGACTTTGGATTCGGGGAGGACGATTGGCAGTGCTAGGATTTGCTCAGGGCTCTACCTTCTTCAAGCAGATCAAACTCCTCCAAGACAAACTCACAATGCAATTCGTGTTGAGTCGTCCAGTCAGTCAAATAAGGATAGTGCAATTATGTTATGACACTATCGACTAGGTCATCCCAATTTCTTGTATCTTTAAAAAATGTTTCCTTCATTGTTTGCAAATAAAAATCCAAAGTTGTTTCAATGTGAAGTTTTTCAATTTTCTAAACATGTTCGTCATTCTTACTCTATGTTACCTTATAAAGCTTCTCATCCATTTTCATTGATTCATAGTGATGTGCGTGGTCCATTTAGAATTAAAAATATAACGGGATCTAGATGGTTTGTGTTATTTGTGGACGATCACTCTAGGATAACATGGTTGTTTTTAATGAAAGAAAAATCTGAACTTGGTAACATATTTAGAAAATTCAATACCATGATCCAAACTCAGTTCCAAACAAAAATCCAAGTTCTAAAAACCGATAATGCAAAAGAATATTTTGAATCATCTCTTAGAGAATGTTTGGACAGCCATGGGATAATTTACCAAAACTATTGTGTTAACGCCCCATAACAAAATGGGGTAGCAGAGAGGAAAAATAGACACATCCTAGAAGTTGCGAGGTCTCTAATGTTCACCACACATGTTCCTAAATTTTTATGGGGTGAGGCCGTCTCAACAGCCACTTACTTGATAAACAGAATGCCCTCCCGTGTCCTTAAATTTCAAACACCTTTCCAAGTCATTTCCAACTGCTTTCCACAAACTCGAGTCTTATCCACACTTCCCATAAACGTTTTTGGTTGTTCTGTGTTTGTCCACCATCAAGCTAGTAAACTTGACCCAAGGGCTCTCAAGTGTATATTTGTAGGCTACTCTCCAAACCAAAAAGGATACAAATGTTATTCTCCAATTTCTAGAAAATTTTACAACTCTATGGATGTTACATTCTTTGGGAATCAGCCCTTTTACACCAAAACTGATATTCAGGGGGAGAATTTTACTCAAGAATATCAGCTTTGGGATATTGATACCTTGGAGTCAACCTATGGTGAAAGTTCCCTACATGTGTCACCAAAAATAGATCAAACTGACCCAACTATGTCCACTCATCTTCTTCCTCTGCCCGTGTTAGATCAATCTTGTGATCAACCAGAACTGTCCAACATCGAGTCTCCTGATCAGTCTCCTATTCAGCCAGCCCAGTCTAACAGTCCTACTGTTCAGCCCTCTACTTCAACACGTCCTGCTGAAATACGTGAGTTACGTGTCTATACTAAGAAAAACAAGAATCAGGAAGGTAATGAACAACAGCAAATCCAGCACTGCCTTGAATCCAATCCAAGTTTAGAGATTGAAAACACACAAGGTAATGAAAATTGTGATTCTATTCCTACTGTCAACTATGATGATAGACCTATTGCCTCGAGAAAAGACAAGCGTACTTGCAGCCACCATCCTATTTGCAAATTTATCTCTTATGACAAATTATCTTCTCATCACTTGGCTTTTGTTAGCAGTCTTGATAAAATTCAGGTTCCAAATTTTGTCCATGAAGCTCTTCTCAAACCAGAATAGAAGGAAGCTATATTTGAAGAAATTCATGCTCTTGAAAAGAATGGAACTTGGGAAGTATCAAACCTACCATCTGGAAAACATCCAGTGGGTTGCAAGTGGATTTTTACTATCAAACAAAACTCGGATGGCAGCATCAACCGATTCAAAGCACGATTGGTGGCTAAGGGTTTTACACAATCCTATGGGATTGATTATCAAGAGACATTTGCACCTGTGGCAAAGCTCAACACAGTTCGGATTCTACTCTCACTTGCCTCAAATCTTGATTGGCCTCTTTATCAAATGTACGTGAAAAATGCCTTCCTTAATGGCGACCTTGAAGAGGAAGTTTACATGGACATTCCTCCAGGTTTTGAGACATCTGAAAATGCAAACAAGGTCTGTAAACTTAAGAAATCTTTGTACGGATTGAAACAGTCACCAAGAACTTGGTTTTATAGATTCACAAAGGTGGTAAAGAAGTCTGGCTACATTCAGTGTCAGACAGACCATACAATGTTCCTCAAACAGTCACCATCAGGAAAGAAGGCGATTCTTATAGTTTACGTTGATGATATTGTTCTAACAGGTGATCACGAAGAAGAGATCAAGAGATTAAAAAGTCTTTTATCCAAAGAGTTTGAAATAAAAGACTTGAGTAATCTCAAATATTTTCTAGGGATGGAGGTAGCTCGGTCCAAGAAAGGAATTTCAGTTTCCCAACGAAAATATGTCCTAGACCTCTTAAAGGAGACAAGAATGCTTGGGTGTAAACCATCAGAGACCCCTATGGATGCAACTGTGAAACTTGGCAATTTTGAGAAAGGTACACCGGTAGATAAAGGTAGATATCAAAGGTTGGTTGGAAAACTCATTTATCTATCTCACACAAGACCGGACATTAGTTTTGCTGTGAGTACAGTGAGCCAATTCATGAACTGACCCACAGAAGAACATATGGAAGCATTGTATAGAATTCTCAGATACTTGAAAATGACACCTGGTCAAGGATTATTTTTTCAGAGATCAACAAGCAGGGAAATTGAAATATTCACTGATGCTGATTGGGCAGGCTCAGTAACCGATAGGCGTTCAACATCAGGTTACTGTAATTTCGTTTGGGGGAACCTAGTTACTTGGAGAAGCAAAAAGCAACCAGTTGTGTCCCGTAGCTCAGCAGAAGCTGAATTTAGAGCACTTTCTCAAGGCATATGCGAGGGAATATGGATAAAAAGGGTACTACATGAAATTGGAATCCTCAATTCTAATCCTATAAAGGTGTTGTGTGATAACCAGTCTGCCATCAGCATTGCTAAAAATCCGGTAGAGATTGACCGTCATTTCATCAAGGAAAATATTGAAAATGGGACTATATCCCTCTAGTATACTCCTACAAGTCAACAAACAGCAGATATTCTCACCAAAGCAGTTTCAAGGAAAACATTTGAGAATCTCACATCCAAGCTAGAATTGCTCAACATCTACAACCTAGCTTGAGGGGGAGTGTAGAAATCTGATGCATTAATAGTGTTTATTGTGCTTTATTTAGGTTTCCTAAAATAAGAGGAACTTGGTAATGATATTACCATATCTCCTCATTGACCTTGCTGTTTTATTCTAAAGTTATTAGGAGTTAATAGGAATTATTTATTTCCTTTTCTGTTTCTAGGGTAAGGTTAGCAGAGAGGCTACTCCCTCTATTTAAACTATTGTAACCCTATTATTTTGATATCAATGAGAATACAAAATCCTTCTATTCTCTGAAATTCTATAGTATCGGAGATTAAGAACCGGATGTGTCTTTGTATGGTTCCTTTCTATCACTTTTTGTGCCCTTTGGCTCTTTCTTTTTCATTCTTTTTTTAAGAGACTATTTTTTTAGAGAGTTTTTGATGTTTTCACGTCTCTTTTTCATTTTTTTTATAGTGATAGTTCTCCGTATACCCAACCCAAACTTAGATGTTGCTAGTTCCATGAGCAACCCCAAACTTGTTTTGTTGCCAATACTTTTGAGAACTATTACCTAACTCCAAAGAGCGTAAATCATTGTTTTTCTGGTCTTTAGGCTTGTATCGTGGTTTGTCACCGAAACAAAAGGGATAATTTTTTTACAGCTCAAAATTGGCTAGCAAAGGATAATAATATAATAAAGGGTGGCTTGAGCTTGGGTTATAACAAACAATTGTCTTAATGCATATAATATCAAATTAACCAGCCAGCAGAGAATTAGAGCAAGTTCTTGAAAATAAACAAGTGCACGGTAGTCTCATAGTAAATCGAAAGAAAATGGTAATACCGTTTGGAAATATTTGGCTCAAATCCTCACATAGCTTAGGTATATCCTCACATAGCTTAGGTATATCCTCACCAACTTCATCACTCGTCTCGCTGTCTCCCGAACTTCGCACTTCGGAGCAATCACCTTTGGTATTTGTGTGAAGGCGTGAAATTCGGCTCATCAAAATTTATAACTTACTTCGCTGCAATCTTACCTATAACAGTTAGTCATGCACTAGATAATAAACAGCAAAACAATTATTTAATCAATTTTTTTTAAGTTTGAAAAAGGGTTGTTTACAGATGAAGATGACATGCAGAATTCTTGGCATACTTTATTGAATTGAAAAACATTACTGAAATAAAAATACTGAATTCAAATACTAAAATTATAAATAGTTATCCTTGGGTTGCCTCCCAAGCAGCGCTTGTTTAGCCTCTCATTAGCTTGAGGCATTTCCTCCATTACAGAGGATAGGTTCGCATGTCTCTCTCTTCTGTAGGAGCTTTCGCCTTAGCTCCCCCCTCTTTCTTGTTGCTTCTTTCACACTTCTCTGGGTTCTGTTTCTCTTTGAAGGTGGCAAAGCAGAGTCGTCCATCATCTTCTGAAGGTGTGGTTTTTATAATGGACTTCCCCTTGCCTTTTGGTGGATGTTTCTTCTTCTGTTCTTTTTCAGCTCTGACCCAGTTATTCATCTTTCCTTCAGCAACAGGCTTCTTCAGAGGCGGCGTATTAACCCTAAACTTAGATTTTCTGGCCACTTTTTGGTTTCTACCCCATGCTTTGACCCATGTTGCTTGGATGTCCACTTAAATAGTTAGCCTATTTAATTTGTCAGTTAGTTCTTCGGGTACCTCCTCTTCCTGAGCTGTTTCTATCTCTAGCTGCGCCATTTCATTCTCCATCTCCTCTATCTCTATCTTCCCCTTTACTTCTTGAACTGGAGTTGGTGGTGTAGCTTCTATATCCTACCACTCGAGCATGTAGCATACTTCCCTCTTGGTTCTGGATGCTTTAATGGTTCTTACTTCTTCTTCGCTTCTTAGAGTCAACTCAGCGAGCTCCACATCAATGAGTGCCCTGTTGGTTGCTAAGAAGGGTCTTCCAAGAATGATAGGATGCTCTTCATCTTCCTGGATATCCAGGATCATGTAGTTTGCTGGAAATACCAAGTCTTTGACTTTCACCAGGTCATCCTCTATTGTACCTGCTGAGTGAATGGTTGATTGATTTGCTAATATGAGTTCACGTTCTGTACCTGCAGTTGGTTTTGTGAGTTTTAACTTTTCTTCCAGAGATAATGGCATTACATTAACACTTGAACCCACATCACATAATGTTTTGACTTCTGCTTCCTCAATCTGACATAATATGGTGACGCTTCCAGGATCTGTCTTCTTGATTGGCAGTCCTGGTTTTGCTGCTGGTTTGATTCTGTATTCGTCTAACTTACTCAAGTACTTGTCATAGACTTCCTCTAGTGTCATCCCCAGTGTTTCAAACCACTCTTCGAACTCCTTTAGCTCTTTTTCATCGTACTCGCGTCTTGTGTTCATATCTTTCAGGACTTTGCACTTCTCCTTTGGATTGTCCACCGTGTTACCTGCAATATCTTTTGAAACATGAGTGCTTACCAGTTTTGAGAGTTGACCAATCTGGGTTTCAACACTTTTTATCGTTGCCCCCTGGTTGGCTACTGTAGTTTGGATGCTTTCAAAGTTCGTCTTGCTCATGTTAGCAAATTTGTTGAGTAACTCTTCCAATGGAGATGGCTTTCTTGGTTGAGGTGCAGCTTGAGCCTGGTACCTTGTCTGGTCCCAGCATAGATTTGGGTGTTTGCTCAACCTGGGTTGTAGTTGTTCCCCATGTAATCCACTTGCTCTTCGCTCCCTCATGGCAAACAATGCCCATTAGGGTGATCTTCTAGGCAGAAGTCGTAAACTCCCTCTACCTTTTTGACACTAGCTTCCTTCACAGCTTTCTCTTTATCAGCAAGTTGCTTCCTAAGTAACTCGATCTCTACTTTGTAGGCAATTTCCTGGCCCACCTTTAGAATTCCAGGAGTCTTCTCATTTCGATCATGGCTCATGTTGTATTCATTCTGGCATATCTGCTCAACCAGATCCTTAGTCTCTGCATAGGTTTTTACTTTGATAGACCCACCAGCTGAGGCATCTAGTATCATGCGATGTTGCATCTTCATACCAGCAGTGAATAGTTGCATCTGTTCCATGGCACTAATGTTGTGGTTCGGACACCTTCTCATAAGCAACTTGAAACGTTCATAAGCCTCGCACAACGTTTCAGATTCATGCTGTTTGAAACTCATAATCTCAGACTTCCTCTTCTGGAATAGTGTGTGTGTGAAGAATCTTTCCAGGAACTTGTCTTCAAGCTCCTTCCATGTTGCAATCGTCCCCCTTGGCAAACATTGAAGCCAATCTTTAGCTGGACCTGTAAGAGAAAAAGCAAACAAACGCAGCTTCTTCTGGTCCTCCGTGACATTTTCCGGTACCTTCTGGATCTGACATGTCTCTGAAAACTTTGGCAGATGATCCCAGGGATCATTGTTGGCACGTCCGTCGAATTGGGTCTCCTGCAAACCTGTAAGAACATTACCCTTAATATCAAACTTAGCTAGATTTTCCGGTTGGAATCCAAGTAAGATCTGATCTGTGTCAGTCCTCTTGCAGTAATCTCCCATTTTAACTCTTTGCTCGTCCCCCATTGCTTCGGTGGTAGGCTCTTCTTCTGTGTTGAGATTACTGGATTGTGCAAGCCTTTGTGCTTGCCTTCTTTTCCAATGCGTTCTTTCTGGTTTAGGGTCGTACTTAAACTCCAGGGTACCTGTTATCAAGCACAACAAATGAATACCTTTAGTAGCACTGGAAAATTAATGGTAAAACTTTACTTTTGTTTTTGGTTTGTCTCATGTGTCTTTGTCACTATGAAAATTCCCAGGTAAGTGAGGTGGATCACAACGGATCGCTCAGAGACCTTGACTTATCCTTAGCCAGAATTTTCACAAATCAAAATTGATGACAGGAATTTTTACGGTATTTTTTAGTGTTACTATTAGTAATAAAATGACCAAGACAGACTCAAATACGAAGGAAAACCTACAAGAGCAGAGAAAAGCATCAAGACAGAGTCCAAGATGCCAAAAGACAAGAAAAAGCCCAAAAAGGAAGAAATTGAGCATTCCATCGGAGCACGATGACTCTCATCGTGCCACGATGAGAGCTGCTTGCTGGCTAAGAAAACAGAAGAAATAAATCTGAAGAAAATCTGTTCATCACAGCACGATGGAGTATATCGCAGCACGATGACTTAACTTGGCGACCAAGCTGATGAAATGCACAGGATCAATTATAAAATTGAACTGAATCTTCAAATCGTACCACGATGGCTTCATCGCAGTACGATGCCTTGCTGAGGCCCATTACGAAAACTATAAATAGAGCCTCCCTGTTATTGCTTAAATAATTCAGAAATAGTAGAACACTCTCTACTATAAGGAGAGGTTCAGAGGAGCTCTATTGGGCATAGTTTTCTCCCCTTACGGGAAAACTAAATCAGCAAGGTATGTTTTCTTTAAGCTTTTGTATTTAGGTTATAATTTTTGTAATTTAAATATGTAGTCTTTTGTAATAATACCTTAGAAGATGAACTCCCCTATGAATATTTGGAGTATGTGATTTAGTCTAAGTTATAATAAATGTTATTTAGTATTATGTTTGTTATTTACTTTCTTGCACTTTAATAACGTATCTCGTAATCTGGCCGGATAAGCGGGAGCTCCCTTAGAATTGATATTAGGTTTTGACTTAATATGGTCCGGAACTAGTAGTAAATAATACTAGGTGTATAGAGACGGTAACATCCTGAACTAGTCGTGAACTGAGCGGTTAGAGGAGGAATCATGCACTAGGTGTGAACTGAGCACTTAGAAGATGAATAGCCCGATACTAGGACCTAGAGGTTAATTGGTGAAGCTATTAATGCATGTGTAATACACAACGCACTTAGTAATTAGGGTATGTGACACAACGAAGTTAGGCTCTCGTAGGTACCTTAGTCATTAATATAGGGAAACTTTAATATATATAGTGTAACAATAAGGTGTTACTACAACAAAGGGAAAGTCAATCTGAGGTGTTGGTATTGTTTGATTGTGGAGCTACAAATTCTTTTATTTCTGTTGATTGTGTAATGAAGTTAGGACTACCCTTTGTTCCCCTTCTACCACCAATGACCGTGGCTGTTGCCACCAGTGGTAAAGTTACTTCTAAGCAAGTCTGTCAGAACCGCCCTGTGTTAGTGGGTAGTAAAACTTACCACATTGATCTAATTTGTCTGCCCATAAAAGACCTAGACGTGGTGTTAGGCATGGATTGGCTTTCAACCAATACTGTGTACATCGGCTGTGCCGAGAAGAACCTATTCATTCCAACTGAAGTTTCTGCTGAAAGTAGAGCACTCACTGCCCTGCTGCAAAACACTCACCGAATTATCCAGTATTTATCTCCCAGCAATAAGTGTTTCAGTATCATGTTTACCGTTAGCCCTGAACCCAGTATCAGTCTTAGCGATATTCCCATTGTCAATGAGTACACTGATATATTCCCAGAGGATGTTATGAGTATGCCACCCGAGCGAGCGATTGAGTTTTCCATAGACCTTGTCCCAGGTTCTCAGCCCATATCTGTTGCACCTTACCGCATGTCACCTTTAGAGCTCCGAGAACTTAAGACTCAGCTGGAGGAACTACTCCAGAAACACTGTATCCGACCTAACGTATCTCCTTGGGGAGCGTCTGTATTACTAGTCAAGAAGAAGGACGGTATTATGCGGTTATGCATTGACTACCGCAAGTTGAACAAGGTCACCATTAAGAACAAGTATCCCTTGCCTCGGATTGATGACAGTGTTTTCCAAAATTGATCTCAGATCCGGTTACCACCAGATTCGTATCAAGTCTCCAGATGTGTCCAAGACTGCTTTCAGAACCCGTTATGGACACTATGAATTTCAAGTCATGCCTTTCAGTTTGACCAATGCTCCAGCCGTGTTTATGGATTGCATGAATCGGATCTTCCAACGTTACCTTGACCAGTTCGTCGTAATCTTCATCGACGACATCTTAATCTATTCCAAAGATCATCAGGAGCATGCGGAGCACTTGAGAATTGTTCTTGAGATTATGAGAGAGAAGCAGTTATACGCCAAATTCAGCAAGTGTGAGTTTTGGCTCTCTAAAGTGAAGTTCTTGGGCCATGTAATATCCCGAGGAGGCGTATCAGTGGACCCATCTAAAGTCGAAGCTGTGCTTAATTGGGAACGACCTAGGAAAGTGGTCAAAAGTTTTCTGGGTTTAGCAGGCTATTACCGGAGGTTTATTTTGGGATTTTCTAAGCTTGCCTTACCTTTGACTCGACTGACTAGAAAAGGAGCGGCGTTCAATTGGGACACAGCTTGTGAAGTGAGTTTCAGTACCTTAAAGGAGAAGTTGACTAGTGCACCAATAATAGTGATACCTGATCCGTCTAAAAAGTATGTGGTGTACTACGATGCATCACACAAATGTCTGGGGTGCGTACTTATGCAAGAAGGAGCAGTAGTGGCCTACGCATCCAGACAATGAGACCACATGAGGAGAATTACCCTACCCATGATCTTGAATTGGCAGCCATTATTTTCGCTATGAAAATATGGAGGCGTCATTTGTATGGAGTACAATTCGAATTGTTCATTGATCACAAGAGTTTGAAGTACCTGTTTGATCAAAGGGAATTGAACATGAGGCAGAGGAGGTGGATGGAGTACCTGAAAGACTTTGATTTCAGCTGAAACTATCACCCCGGAAAGGCGAATGTTGTAGCTGATGCTCTAAGTAGAAAAGCATTGTATGCGTCAGAGATGTTGATGCATCAGTGCGGTCTGTATGAAAAGTTCAGGGATATGAACCTCAATGTTGTGTATTAGAGTAAGGGAGTTAGAATCAACCGAATGGAGTTGTCATGTGAGCTACGCTCAATGATAGCTCAGGCGCAAGAGTACGATCTGGACTTACAGAAACGAAAGGGCAACCCTGAGTTTACTATAGCCCCAGATGGTGTAATTTTGTTTGAAGGTCGGACGTGTGTACCAAACAACGAGGAGATTAAGAGGTTGATTTTGGAGGAGGCACACAAGAGCAGTTTTTCTATTCACCCTGGTTCCACCAAGATGTATCATGACTTGAAGAAGGGTTATTGGTGGCCAAACATGAAAGCGGAGATTGCAGACTTTGTATCACGCTGTTTAGTTTGCCAACAGGTTAAGGTCGAACATCAAAAGCTTGGAGGCCTCCTTCAACCCTTGGAGGCCCGTTGCCTCGAAACCAGAAGGGTCAAGATTCTATCTGGGTGATCGTTGACAGATTGACCAAGTTAGCTCATTTTATCCCAGTAAATCTACCTATAAGGCTCCCCAGTATGCAGCAATCTTTATGTTGCAGATTGTGAGGCTGCATGGTGTACCCCAGAGTATTGTGTCCGATCGAGATCCAATCTTCACTTCCAGATTTTGGAATGCCTTTCAGAAAGCGTTGGGAGCTCGATTGAAGATGAGTACATCACATCATCCCCAAACGGATGGTCAGTTGGAGAGGACCATTAAAACACATGAGGACATGCTTCATGCTTGTGTGCTGGAAGATGGAGGTAGTTGGAGTAACTACTTGCATCTGATTGACTTCTCATACAACAACAGTTACCATGCCAGTATCTGTTAGCCCATATTTTGGAAAAGCCAAAAATATGTTCTAAGTGCGTGATTAAAAGATAATAAATGAAATTCATTGAATTATCTATTGTTTCAAAATCATTAAAAATGTTTGGGTTTTAGAGCCAATTGAATTTAATGAGAAATCATGCATGAACATACCATAAATGTTCTTACTGCGAACGTTGTTCTCAAATTTGTTTTCTTTAGGTTCGAGTTGGTCGAAGCTCTAGTATGGTCGAAGCGTGCGCTGTGCAGAGGAAAGATTATGTACTTAGCAAATATTCAAGAAACATTAGTATTTCGACTTTGATGCATACAACGGCTAATTCAAAAGGATATGAAGGAATTCAAATTCAAAATATGTGGCAAGACACGCGTCATTCCAGTACATAGTTAGGCGTTATTAGCAGTTAGGAATAGTGTCTATATATAGCGTAGTTCTGTGATCGAGCAAAGGGTCACAATCATTAGACAGAAATCCTTGTTAAACTCAAAGTACCCAGGTTAACGCCAGAAACGAGTTCGGAAGGGAAAATGTGTGTAATGTGTACCATTTCATTTATGTAAACCATTTTACATTCAAATGCAAATTTACAGTTTTTCTTTCAAGTTAATTCTTTTTCTTTAATTTCGACTGATTCTTTCTCTCTGTTTATTCTAATAAAGAAATTACAATAAAGAAATTATAACCTAAACATAAAAGCCTAAATAAAACATACCTTGCTGAGTTAGTTTTCCCGTAAGGGGAGAAAACTATGCCCAATAGAGCTCCTATGAACCTCTCCTTATAGTAGAGAGTGTTCTACTATTTCTGAATGATTTAAACAATGAATAAGAGGCTCTATTTATAGTTTTCGTAATGGGCCTCAGCAAGGCATCGTACTGCGATGGATCCATCGCAGTTCGATGTGAAGATTTAATTCAATTTTATAACTGATCATGTGCATTTCATCAGCTTGGGCGCCAAGTTAAGTCATCGTGCTGCGATGGCACTCATCGTGCTGCGATGGCAATCATTGTGCTGTGATGAACAAATTTTCTTCAGATTTATTCTTCTGTTTTCTTGGCCAGCAAGCAGCTTCCATCGTGGCACGATGGAAGCCATTGTGCTACGATGAAATGCTCAATTTCTTCACTTTTTGGGCTTTTTCTTGTCTTTTGGCATCTTGGACTTGGTCTTGATGCTTTTCTCTGCTTTTGTAGGTTTTCCTTCGTATTTGGGCTTGTCTTGGTCATTTTACTACTAATACTAACACTAAAAATACCATAGAAATTCCTGTCATCAAAGGTATTTGTAGATTTCTCATAAAAATGTAACACAGCTATGAGAAGTTCAGGTTTGTACTTAGGGCCAGTTCGACTAAACTGAACAAGGGGATAGATACCATAACTCTCCCTGATCCCCTTGTATTCCTTTTTGACCCTATTTAACCAAGGGATGTAGTCTTTATGAGCAGTGTAGGGTGCGAATCGAAACAATTTAATAGGGTTTTGGAAATACCCAAAGTGATAAGGGGTCACTTCGAATATTCTAGGCCCACAGGTCACATAGTTGGGAAGATGTCGTTTACCTCTTTCGATACGCTCTCATCATCTGGGTAAGGACCACAGAGAGACTGAATGTTCTTCCTCATCGAGAAGGGTATCATGATCTGAGAAGTCTAGATCTTCTTAGTAGCTTCATTACGAACAGGTTCGGGGATTATTTCTTCATCATCATCACGAAATAAGAACTCCTTCCATTTCCCAGCAAATGGAACTTCCTGTGATTGATTTCCAGCCATTGTTGAAATCTTTGAGAAAAAAGAAAAATGGATTTTTGGAAAATCTGAGAAATAGGTTGAGTTTTTATGAATGGAGAAGTAATGGATCAGAGCGAAATCAAGTTTAGAAACGATTCAATGGTTCAAAATCACTGATTCGTTGAAGATCAAGGACACGATTTGCAGGAATCAAAGTTTGAGTTTTTGCGCAGAAAGCTTAGAAGTTGAAGTTGGTGACAAGTGTTTTGTTGTTTCTCTGTTACTATTTATAGGGAAGAAAAACAAAGTGCTTTCTCTTCAACTTCTGACCATGACACGTACTCCACTACCCCTAAAACCTAGGAGAAATGATGGATTGTGGGGATCAAGGTGACAGTTACTATTGTGCATGACATCAGCGCCGTCATTGGTAAGAGTGTCAAGCACGTGGGATTAAAATGCCTTTTTATATTCTCGTTCGAGCTATTCGATCGAAACAGGCATTTTGGGGGCAATTTGTTAGCCCATATTTTGGTAAAGCCAAAAATATGTTCTAAGTGCGTGATTAAAAGATAATAAATGAAATTCATTGAATTATCTATTGTTTCAAAATCATTAAAAATGTTTGGGTTTTAGAGCCAATTGAATTTAATGAGAAATCATGCATGAACATACCATAAATGTTCTTACTTCGAACGTTGTTCTCAAATTTGTTTTCTTTAGGTTCGAGTTGGTCGAAGCTCTAGTATGGTCGAAGTGTGCGCTGTGTAGAGGAAAGATTATGTACTTAGCAAATATTCAAGAAACATTAGTATTTCGACTTCGATGCATACAATGGCTAATTCAAAAGGATATGAAGGAATTCAAATTCAAAATACGTGGCAAGACACGCGTCGTTCCAGTTCATAGTTAGGCGTTATTAGTAGTTAGGAATAGTATCTATATATAGCGTAGTTCTGTGATCGAGCAAAGGGTCACAATCATTATACAGAAATCCTTGTTAAACTCAAAGTACCCATGTTAACGCGAGAAACGAGTTCGAAAGGGAAAATGTATGTAATGTGTACCATTTCATTTCTGTAAACCATTTTACATTCAAATGCAAATTTACAGTTTTTCTTTCAATTAATTCTTTTTGTTTAACTTCGACTCATTCTTTCTCTCTGTTTATTCTTTTGGATAAACATTCTTTCTTGCAATTCAAGTAAAATAAAACATAAACCATCATAAAAATAACATTGAAAACATAAGAGCAATGATGAACACTAATTATCTTGGAAATATAAACAAAAGTACTATGTTCCGAGATTTACTAGTTGATCTCTTGTAATAACTCTAACTAGCGTTGTTTACCAAAATTCAGCGTAAACAGTATCGGGATGGCCCCCTTTGAGGCATTGTATGGAAGGAAGTGTAGAACACCCTTGTGTTGGACCGAAGTTGGAGATTGTGGACTTTTGGGACCTGATCTCATCCAAGAGACCATGTTGAAGATTAAGTCTATTCTCGAGAATATGAAAGAGCCTCAAAGCCGTCAGAAAAGTTACGCGGATAGAAGGAGGAGAATGTTAGAGTTTGAAGAAGGTGATTATGTTTTCTTACGTGTGACTCTAAAGTTGGGATTGCGCGGTATCTTCAAAACCAAGAAACTCTGTCCAAGGTATATTGGACCTTACCAGATTCTTAGGCGCGTTGGACCAGTCGCCTATCAGCTATCCTTGCCTCCATCCATGTCAGGACTTCATGATGTGTTCCATGTGTCTCAGCTTCGTAAGTATATTCCAGATCCTTTACAGCCAGTAGAATTGGAACACATTGATCTTCAGCCCGACTTAACTTATCTGCCAGATCCAGTCCGTATTGTTGACCGAGATGTTAAGACTCTTCGGAATAAGAACATTTCGGTTGTCAAAGTGGAATGGTCGCAATCACCTGATGGTGAATTCACTTGGGAATTGGAGTCGGATATGAGAGAGCATTATCCTCATCTTATCTAAGGTAAATTTCCTAATTTCGCGGACGAAATTTCTTTAAGGGGGTAGGTTGTAACATTCCACAAATTAATTAAAATTCTATTAATTTAATCAATTGGTATAGTTATAATTAGGGAACAATTTTTAGTTGATCAACCAATATTAATCTAATCATCCTAGATATTTACCAAGACTTAATACATTAAACAAAGAAGGTTTTCCCTCCACTCACTTCCATTACTTCCACGCCGCCTTCCATTTCTCCCTAACCCCCCCCCCCCCCCCCACCACTTACCCTCCACCAATACAAGGACATGCAATTAAGGCAAAGGCTAGAACCACAAATCAGTAAACCCATTCTATTTCTCTTCCTCACATGCAGAAAAATTACAAAACCAACTCTCAAATCCTTCCTCCTCTCCCACGTGAACAACAACAACAACAACAACAACTAACCTCCAAACTCATCAATCATCTTTACCCATTGAGATTGTATGCAAGCTTAACTCCATCAGAGAATGAATCAATCAACTCTGGAACCCTTCAGCCATCTCTCTTTTCCATGCTCTGTCCATCATCATCAATTCCAACTTCACCAAGGAACTCACAACCAATAGCTCTACATGCAAGAGAATCCTAGCCAAATTCCCTTGTCCTTTATTCTGCCCAAAATCCCTATAAATACCCCTCTAAATTCATAAACAAATCACCAAACAATCAAACACTTTCATCCATCCAGAATTCCATTCAATTCAATTTTCGTGTATTAGAGCAATTTTGGGGTTTTAAAAGTCAGTTGAGGTGAGTTGTTCGTGGGTTGTTGCATAGCTTAAAGTTGGGTTTAAAAGCTTCTATAAGGTGGGTTCTTTAGGTTCCAACCTTAGTTTATGTTTAGAAAACTAGTTTTGCCCCAAATATGTAAATTGCATGCAAACTTAGGATTTTAGGTCCAAATTATGAAAGAGCAGGAATCAATCACAATTCCTACTCCTATATGACTTATTTTATATTATTGAACTTGTTTATAACTGGTTGAATGGAGATTGTAGGTGAAAATTCTTCAAAATCGTGATTTTGCAGAAACAGGGGTATGTGCTGATAAGCTCGCTGTAGCGAGTAATCACACACCGTGGCGAGTGTTGTTACTTGTATAACTCGCCAGGGCGAGTGTTACAGGTCAGTGACCTGAAATCTAGCCGCAACGAGTAAGTACACGCCGCAGCGAGTTTAGCAGAGACAGAACCTGCATATCTTTTCTTTGAAAATTCTGAACAGTCGTTTTATATCTGAATGCAACCTGGACTTCATGAACTTGTTTAATAGCATAAAATGAATTATATAGTCAGAGATTAACATGTTTATTTATTTGTATCAATAACATGCTTAGGATACCTCGGGGGGAATATATTGGTTAGAACTGTTAAAACATTAAATTAAATGGCACTTATGCCATGATTAAAGAATTCCTCTGAATTCTGATATTTATTATGTGAGCCAACGTCGGAATCCGATCTTCGTATTGGTTGTACGCAGAGTCAGGCACCCGAGACTGGCTTGCCCTGGCGTGTCCTTTGAAGAGTAACCTGTTAAGAGTAATAATTCTGTGACACACCCTATTTTATTAATAACACTTGTATATTAAAACAGTTGACTTAGATCATTTTCACACTCTAGTTCCCCGGTGTAGTCACCTTTAGGCGGGTAGTAGGACTCACTGAGGTTTAGTAGTCTCACCCCACTCCTTCCAATTTTTTCAGATAAGCAGGTAGCAGGTTAGCATCGGACTTTTGCCTTGGCCTACATCAGGAGATTTTCATGTTTTATGTTGCTTAATGCTTTCTATTCAATAATGTTGTTTTCCGTTATCAGACTTGTTGTACTATTCTTCAGCTTTATGTATTAATCTGTTGTGTTTCATGCTTGTATCAGAACTTTGTATTCAGCACCTGCGTGTGCTTCTCAAAAAAATTTCAGTGTTGTAATAATTTTGATGACATCTGTACTTCTTTATAATAATTCACGAGTTATTCTAGACAATTCTTCGTGGAGTGTTATAGTCACTTTAACCCTTGAATTCTCAAATAACAATTCGAAATCTCTTTAGCAACAGTTAATTGAATAACTATCCTTAGATCGATGATTTATTCATATTCTCATAGTAAACAAATAACTGGAATCATCACACAATTGGTCGAATCATGCAAAGCATTAAACACAAGGAATAATTAACTGAAACTAACTTCGTAATTCATTAATATGTCATGTAACATCCCATTTTTATTTATTAGTCGTTTAAGTTTAATTATTTATGTTTTAGTGAGGTAGAATATTTTATTAGTCAATAGTGTAGGATAATTAGTTTTACCGCGAAATATTAGTTAACGAGCGAGTGTACAGTGTTAATCCTTAAGCCCATTGGGCCTAAGACCAAGAGTGTGGGGCGCCACTTAGTGGCTAAGTTAGCAAGAGAAATTCATTTCTCATGTTCTTGTGAGAGTTAGAGAGAAGGAAGAGAAGAGGAGAGCTAGGGCAAGAGAAAGAAGGGAGAATCAAGAGGAAGGACTCGAGTTTTCAACCGATCTAAGGTAAGAGAGTAGATTCTTAATCATGAGTGATCCGAGAAAGGGGAGAATGTCGATTTCTCTGTACCCAAACTTTCTCCACTCATTTTCGTTTTTGGGGGTGGGAGATTTTCTTAAAGAAAGTTGAAATTGTTGTTCCTAATATGTTTAAGGAACTTATACCATGATGTAGGTACGAATTTAAAGGGAAAAATTGGAATTTGTAGATGTTTGAGTCAAGTTTTCATGAGTTTTATGAGTTTTGAGTAAATGTGTAAAATATTGTTTTATGGTATGAATTGGTGTAGATCTGTGTATCTATTGGTGTTTCTATGTGTATAATCATGTATGTTAACTTAAATGAAGCTCATTTATGAGTTATAGCATGAAAAATGGAATTTTGGGTCAATTTTGAGTTCAACCCGTAATGCTGATTTTTCATGAACTGGTGTTGTTCGCTGAGCGACCAGTAGCGACCAGTAGCGACCAACTCGCTGATTTTCGCCAGTTAGCATTTCTGTCTGACTTGTGCTCGCCAGTGCTCGCCATGTCTTCGCTGAGCGACCAACCCAGACATTTATTTTATTTTCTTTGAGTTTTACATCTGATTGGAGTATGATAACATGTTTCATTGGTATCCTTTTGCCATGAATAATTGTTGGTATTATTGTTGAATGGAGTATTGAATATGTGTACCTAGATTGTAAATTATCTTGGTGATGGAGTAAGTGGATTGTGTTCTACTTGATTTATGGAGATGTCTAATACCTAGTGTATTGACTATGTGTGAGTATTCATGAGCATACATGCATTCATGAATTGTATATGGAGTTAGAATTATATATTCTAAAAATGGAGAATTATCGGGTTATATGTAACTGATAATGGAGAATATTAGAGGTAAAATACTCTAATAAAGACGAATGGTACCACATGCATTAGTTGTGTCTAGGGTGACATGACATTGGTTGTGACATTAGATGCATTAGGAGAATGTGCATTTATATGTTAAGTGATTAATTGTGTTTGTGTGGTGAATCTTAAATACTTGTTTATGTGTTAAGATTTTGTTGATGAGTTAGAATTGAATTATGTTTATAATTTCATTGGAGTAGTAAGTGTACCTTATACTTATGATTTTGTGGATTATGTGATCTAACTCTCTTATTTTGTGTTAATTTCTGAACTTTGGGGTTCAGATTCCCAGGTTGACGGATCCGCTCAGTGATAGGAGATCGTGCTTTGTGTAGCATACTTTTGGTGAGGAGTTTAGCGGTGCTACTCCTAGATTAGATTAGCTTTTGATGAGATGTATAGGGTTATGCTCTGATATTGTAACACCGAGTCGGGATCGTTTGTTTTGTAATTGAATCCTAATATTTACCTTGCTAATCATGTAATTATGATATTAACATGTGTTGGAAACTTGGTTAATGCTTGATGCCATTTCCAATTATTTTAATGTTAATGTTATAAGTTGATTGATTTAGAAAATGTTTACATCCTTAAGCTTTATAAATGCTTAGTTTATTTCCGCTGCTGTATTAAATGAAATTGTACGCATGCTTGAATATGTATTTATTCAGTTTCGTTTTATAATCAAATATTTTTGTAACGCCTTAATTTTCTAAGTGTTTGTTTGTTTATATTTAATAAATACGCGCTTGAGGGGTTAGTGTGTTACAATAGTGGTATCAGAGCAAGGTCGATTCATTAGGAATCAATTAGGATTAGTTACCCTTATATGCAACATGTGTAGAGAGAGACACTGTTCATATTGTTTGCTGAGTTGTTGATTGGCTTGCTTGAGCAGGATAATGGCTGCTGCAAGGACTAATGCACAGATTGCGGAGGCGTTGGCTACGTTGACCAACTTTGTGGCTAGAGATCATTTACCCGGAAGGGAGGATGAAGTGAGTTTGGAGCGTTTCATGAGGCAGAAACCGCCAACATTTACCGGAGGCTACGATCCGGAGGGTGCTCATGGATGGCTAGAGGAAGTTGAGAATATCTTTGATGCTATGGCTTGCACCGAAGAAGGAAAAACTATCTTGGGAGCGTATGTGCTACGCGAAGAGGCTAACAATTGGTGGAAGAATGCTAGGCAAAGGTTAGGACCAGGAGGTGCTGCAGTTCCTTGGGTTGTATTCAAGAGGGAGTTCTTAGTGAAGTATTTTCCTGTTGATGTCAAGAATCAGAAGGTGATAGAGTTTATGGAACTCAAGCAAGGGAACATGTCGGTTGCTGACTATGCCGTCAAGTTTGAAGCATTGTGTGCTTTTAGTCCACATTACAACACAGTGGAAGCTGAGAATGACAAGTGTGTCAAGTTCGAGAGTGGGTTGCGTCCTGACATCAAACACCTCATCGGATTTTCTGAGATTAGTGATTTTGCGACCTTAGTGAACAAGAGTCGAATTTGTGATAATGATGGGAAGGCCAAAACAAACTACTACAAGGCCATGAGTGATAGGAAAGGAAAGGGTCAAGACCGTGGAAAACCCTATGGTGACAAAGGAAAGAAAGTTGCTGAGAATAGTGGTGGTGGGAAGAAGAAAGGTGGTGGATCATGTTACAAGTGTGGAGGATTAGGCCACAAGGCTTATGAATGTTCGAAGAAAGAGGACAAGTGTTTCAATTGTGGAAGGTGGGGACACAAGTCGGATGCGTGCGATGTGAAGGTTACTTGCTTCAACTGTGGAGAGGAAGGTCACAAGAGTCCCGCTTGCAAGAAACCAAAGAAGACTATGGGGAAGGTGTTTGCTTTGAGAGGTGATGATGCGGATCAAGTGGATAATCTCATTAGAGGTACGTGTTTCATCTATAACACTCCTTTAATTGCGATTATTGATACCGGAGCGACACATTCGTTTATATCTGTTGATTGCATGAAGCGTCTTAGTATTCCCGCAATAGAAATGTCTGGTCGTATGGAAATAGAGACTCCTGCTAATGGTCATGTAACTACTCGTCTTGTTTGTCGTAATTGTCCCGTGTCCGTGTTAGGTAGACATTTTGGTATGGATTTAGTTTGTATCCCTCTTAGTAACATAGACGTTATTTTTGGTATGAATTGGTTAGTCTTTAATCAAGTTCATATCAATTGTTGTGAGAAGACCGTTGTATTTCCAAAGCCGGAGGGGAATTTGAATTTGATGAGTGAGAAGGAAGTAGATGAATCCTTGAAGGAGCAAGTGGAGTTGTTTGCTATGTTTGCGTCCTTGAAGGTTGAGGATGAAGTTAAGATAGAAGAATTATTGGTGGTGAATGAATTTCCTGACGTTTTTCCAGAGGATATATTTGATGTACCTCCAGAAAGAGAAGTAGAGTTTACTATAGATTTGGTACCTGGTACAAGTCCAATTTCTATGGCACCGTATAGGATGTCGGCGTCGGAGTTGAGTGAGTTGAAGAAGCAACTAGAAGAGTTACTTGAGAAGAAGTTCATTAGGCCAAGTGTTTCACCGTGGGGAGCACCTGTGTTATTGGTTAAGAAGAAGGAAGGGAGTATGAGGTTGTGTATCGACTACCGTCAGTTGAACAAAGTGACGATCAAGAATAAGTATCCACTTCCGAGGATAGATGATTTGATGGATCAATTGGTTGGAGCTTGTGTGTTTAGTAAAATCGATTTGAGATCCGGATACCATCAAATTAGAGTGAAGACAGAGGATATACCGAAGACTGCTTTTAGGACAAGGTATGGACATTATGAGTATTCAGTTATGCCTTTTGGTGTGACCAATGCACCCGGAGTATTCATGGAGTATATGAATAGGATCTTTCATTCGTTCTTTGATAAATTTGTGGTGGTGTTCATTGATGATATTTTAATTTACTCGAAAACCGAAGAAGAGCACAGGGATCATTTGCGAATTGTTCTACAAGTTTTGAAAGAGAAGAAATTATATGCGAAGCTTTCAAAGTGTGACTTTTGGTTGAAAGAAGTCAATTTCCTTGGTCATGTGATTTCAAGTGGAGGAATAGTTGTCGATCCTGCAAAAGTTGATGCCGTGTTACAATGGGGAACGACTGAGTCTGTTTCAGAAATAAGAAGTTTTCTTGGATTGGTCGGTTATTATCGAAGGTTCATTGAAGGATTTTCGAAATTAGCTTTACCGTTGACCCAGTTGACGCGAAAGGATCAAGCCTTTGTTTGGACTGTGGAATGTGAGAAAAGTTTCCAAGAGCTTAAGAGGAGGTTGACTACTGCACCAGTATTAATTTTACCCGATGCGAAATAGTCGTTCGTTGTGTATTGTGATGCTTCGAAGATGGGACTTGGAGGTGTGCTTATGCAAGGTGGTAAGGTTGTAGCTTATGCATCACGACAATTGAAGATTCATGAAAGAAACTACCTAACGCATGATCTTGAGTTAGCCGCAGTTGTGTTTTCATTGAAAGTGTGGCGTCATTATTTGTACGGATCGCGATTCGAAGTCTTTAGCGATCATAAGAGTTTGAAGTAGTTGTTCGACCAGAAGGAGTTGAATATGAGGCAAAGAAGGTGGTTGGAATTTTTGAAAGATTATGATTTCGAATTGAGTTACCATCCTGGAAAAGCTAATGTGGTGGCAGATGCTTTGAGTAGGAAAACGTTACATATGTCATCACTTATGGTAAAGGAATTAGAGTTGATTGAAGAATTCTGAGACTTAAGTTTGGTGTGTGAAGTGACTCCTAAGAGTGTGAAACTAGGAATGTTGAAGTTGACGAATCCTTTTCTAGAAAGTATAGAAGAGCATCAGAAGAAAGATGTGAAGTTGATGGAGAAGTTTACCATTGTGAAAGAGGGAAAGGAGAATAATTTCAAAATGGATGAAAGTGGAGTTATTAGATTTCGTGGAAGGGTATGTGTGCCTGATGTGCCTGAATTGAAGAAGATGATTATGGAAGAAGGTCATAGAAGTGGTTTGAGTATTCATCCAGGAGTAACCAAGATGTATCAGGATTTGAGAAAGTTATTTTGGTGGCCAGGAATGAAGAGGCAAATTTCTGAGTTTGTTTATGCTTGTCTTGTGTGTCAGAAGTCGAAGATTGAGCATCAGAAACCGTCTGGTATGTTGCAACCGTTGTTTATACCGGAATGGAAATGAGATAGCATTGCTATGGATTTTGTGGGAGGATTGCCTAGGACTACAAGAGGTAATGAGGTGATTTGGGTGGTTGTAGATCGTCTGACGAAGTCTGCTCATTTTATTGCGCTTAAAGTTGGTACATTTGTTCCTATGTTGGCCGAGATCTACATTGAACGAATTGTGAAGTTACATGGAATTCCGTCGAGTATCGTTTCAGATAGAGATCCAAAGTTTACTTCAAGATTTTGGGAGAGTTTGCAAGAAGCTTTAGGAACCAAGTTGAGGTTGAGTTCAGCTTATCATCCACAAACCGATGGACAATCAGAGAGAACAATCCAATCTTTGGAAGATTTGTTGAAAGCTTGCGTTTTAGAACAAGGAGTGAGTTGGGATTTATGCTTACCGTTGATAGAGTTCACATACAACAATAGTTTCCATTCGAGTATTGGAATGGCACCATTTGAGGCTTTATATGGGAGGAGATGTAGGACACCGCTTTGTTGGTATGAGACCGGAGAGAATGTAATGCTTGGACCAGAAATTGTACAAGAGACTACCGAAAAGATTAGAATGATCCGAGAGAAGATGAAAGCGTCTCAAAGTCGTCAAAAGAGTTATCATGATAAGAGGAGGAAAGATATAGAATTTCAAGAAGGTGACCATGTTTTTCTGAAAGTTACTTCAACTACCGGAGTGGGATGTGCTTTGAAGTCGAGAAAGTTAACGTCAAGGTTTATTGGACCGTATCAGATTTCTGAAAGAATAGGAAAAGTGGCGTATAGGATTGCCTTGCCACCATCATTGGCAAACTTGCATGATGTGTTTCATGTATCTCAGTTGAGGAAGTATGTGTGTCATACCCTAATTTTGCCCCATACATTTTTATTACCCTTTTGCCCCTCATATTTTTTATTTATTCCAATTTTGCCCCCATGGCATTTTTGCATTTTTTTAAATAAGTCAACAAAATCTTTTTTTTCAATTTAAAAATCAATGTTGACACAAAACACATGGAACTATTTTTTCTTGCATGATTATGGCTTAGCATGATCATAAGAGATAAAATTTTACCATTTTGCCCTCACATTTTCTTTATTTAATTATCTTTAATTATTTACTTGCATTTCAAGAAACCTTTTAAAAAATCAATTTTCAATTCTTTTTTTCTTCCATTCTTGATCCATAAATATTTCACATAATCATATCTCTTGACATATTTATTTTATTTTCATATATTATTTTTAATTTGTTTTATTCCAAAAAAAAATCAAAAGAGATACAAAAATTTCCCCAATCATTTGACACCTCATCATGGAATAGAAGGTTCCATTCCTTCTCACCACCTCATCACTTGGTACAAAAAAAATCAACAAAGGATAGTACAAAAATCATCAAAGAATCAATTTCCATTTTACCCTCAACAACTCTCACAAATCACCATTTCTTTAACCTAATTCATTCCTATAAATAGAAGCATGAAATTCAGAGCCCTAGAGGGAGCCAGGAACCTCAGAAACGGCGCAGCTAAAATCTCACCCAAAAGCTCCATTTTTTCCATTTTTCTCAAAATCCAAAATCAATCAAAAACACCTCATACCTTCAATTTCTTGATCAAAATAGTTTCCAAACACTTCCAGTAGGTGATACTAGCTTCAAATCGCAATCAAAACGACCCAGAAACCCCTCAACCAAACCTCAAAAAAGCTTGAAACTAAGGGTAACGGGTAGAGAGATTCAGAGCACCATTTGACTTGATTTCAGCTCCCTAGCGTTCGTACAGGACCCCAGAAGCTCAATCCATGGCCAATTTGATTTAGTTTGAGCTGTATCACGTTTTACTATTTTCATCCCCCTTTTGTTTTTGCTTCGTTTTTGTCTTCTCAGGCCGTTCCAATAAAAACCAAGGTAATATTCGTGATCCTTGTGAAAAATCGAGCAAGATAGACTACCCACTTGTCATTTTCGTGGAAGTTTTGGAGCTCCGGTAAAACCACCGTCGCCGGCGACGGGAGGAGGTTCGACGGAGAAGAAGGAACACGGTGGGTCTTGTTTCAGGTAAGTTTAAATCTCAACCGTTTGATCTTCTGATTTTACTTGGTGCGTTGATCTTTAGATTAAAACGGAACCGTCAGATCTCATTTAAATGAGATCTGACGGTGATGAAGTTGGCTCGTACGGTGCACCCTTTCCCAGAGCCTCACGAGATTATTTTTGTTTTTGACTTTCCATTTTTTGTTTGACTGGGCTTTTCAGCCCAGAATTGATATCTGCACCCCCCCCCTTTGCTACGTTTTAATATTCGCACCCCCCCTCTGTTTATGATGATAAGTGATTTCTAGCTTATTTGCAAAAGCACTTATGTGACCTATTGGCTTATTTAAGCTTATTAGGTTACTGTTTATGCTTATATTATGATAATTTCATTTTTGAACTTTTCTACCTTGTTTAAGTGATTATTTTTGTTAATTAATTTTAAACCTAAAAGTGAATAAGTGCTTATTGAGGATTCTATTTAGCTTTTTAGCTTATTAGACCTCAACACATGTACAACTTTGATTTAAACACAGTAGTCACTGTATACAAATCATTTCCAAGCTTTTTCAACTTATTTTCATAAGTAATTTTCAATTAAGTTGTTTTGTGCACAAGTGCTTATTTAGGGTTTCAAAAAGCTCTTTAGCTTATTTGACCCTAATTCTTGCACAACATCAATTCATATACAGTATTCACTGTATACAATTTTTTCCAACTTTTTTCAACTTATTTTCATAAGTGATTCTCAATTAAGTTGTTTTGTACATAAGTGCTTATTTGGGGTTTCAAAGAGCTCTTTAGCTTATTTGACCCTAATTCTTGCACAACATTGATTTAAACACAGTAGTCACTGTATACAAGTCACCTCCAAACCTTTTCAGCTTATTTTCATAAGTGATTTTTCAATTAAGCCATTTTGTTCATAAGTGCTTATTTAGGGTTTCAAAAAGCTCTCTAGCTTATTTGACCCTAATTTTTGCACAACATTGATTCATATACAGTAGTCACTGTATACAATCATTTTCAAACTTTTTCAACTTATTTTCATAAGTGATTCTCAATTAAGTTGTTTTGTGAATAAGTGCTTATTTAGGTTTTCATTAAGCTCTTTAGCTTATTTGACCCCAATTTTTGCACAACATTATTTCAAATACAGTAGCTTTTGTATATGAGTTTTATTTTGCTTTTCCAACTTATTTTCATAAGTCCTTTTTAGCTTAAGTTGCTTTTAGCTTATTTTAATAAGAGCTTAAGTGATCCAAATTACTTCTTTAAGTACTTTTGGATCATTTTCCCTTGCATAACAAATTGTTCAACCCTAATTAGCTTAGGTTAATCATGTTTGCTTGTGTTTGATTGTTTATTCATACTTACATATGTTTATTTAATTGCTCGCAACTTCATTTTTGCACTATATTTAATTTATTTGATTCATACATGATTATTTAGTATTGCATATTTGCATTATTCATTTATATCATCTTGATTCATGCATTTGCATCTATACTTTGCCTATTTTATGATTTGCTTCATTATTATTATTACTTGTGTTTTGCTATTCTGTCTGCTCTGGTTCTTTTGCCCTTTTCTTTTTTACTTTTGTTTTCATAATCAAAATAACAAAGATTTTCATAATAAATAATGAATGAAAAAGGGAGAATCTGGCCACTGCTTCTTTCTTCCCTGAGTTGTCTTGGTAACCGGTCCTCTGACTAGTTTACTCAAGCTGCTCTCATTCTAAAAGGAACATTAAAACCAACCAACACTCGTCTTTTCTTTTAGACACTATTTCTGAATAAACTTAACCAAAGATTTTCATAACAAATAATGAATGAAAAGGGGAGAATCTGGCCGCTGCTTCTTTCTTCCCCGGGTTGCCTCGGTAGCCGGTCCTCTGACTAGTTTACTCGAGCTGCTCTCATTCCGAAAACGAGCGTTAAAAGTTAACCCTTACACACTTAAACTTCTTTTCAGAAAACATGGATATACACTTTATCCATTCCTCTGACACATACACAGCTTAAGCCTCCAAGTGGAGCATACAAGCGTCGTTGTATCAGCGGAATGCGAATTAAGCCGCATCCGTTAATCAAATTCTCTTTTTTTCAATGGGTACACGTTTTATCTACTCCTCTGACACACACACAGCTTAAGCCTCTGATTAGAGCATACAAGCGTCGTTGTGTCAGCGGAATACGAAATAAGCGTTATCCACTAAAATCAACCAACCACACAAGCATTTTTTACCAGAACTACGTGAGTTTTGAGTTTCCCATTGCACCGGGGAATACGTAGGAGCGGGCTCCTACAACCGTCAAACTCAATTAATAAAAATTCTTATTTTCTTGTAATTTTATTTGGAAACGAAGTAGAGATTAGATAAGAGAAAAGGCAATTTAATTCAAACCTACGCAAACAAACCCCAAACCACCTAAACGGTTCCCATCGAGTACGATGGATGCGAGGGGTGCTAACACCTTCCTCTCGCATAACCAACTCCCGAACCTAAACCCAGGTTTTAGCGATATTTTCCTTTCCCCCCACGGGATAAATAAACGTCGATGGCGACTTCATTGTATGAAAAATGGAAGTGATTTTCCAGCCCGCTACAGCTGGCGACTTCACTGGGGACTTTTGAGAGTTAAGTCCAGTTTAGTTGGTTTGTTCGTTTGTTTGCTTTTTCAGGTTTGCAATATCTTGCCTTATCTTTTATTTTTCTGTCAATTATATCTGCTTGGATTGGTTGTTTCTCTTCTTCTACTCCTTCTTTTATTTTTCTTTTGCCCTTGTGGCGTGGTTACTGTGAGAAGCTCTACACCCGAGCTTGAGAAAAGCTTAGGCTAAGCTAGAGGTCTTTATGTTGGGTAACCGGTCCGCTGACTAGTGACTCCGGCATAATCACCTCGCCTAGAGTAGATCCTCTTGGAGATGTCAGGACATCGGTCTGCTGACTAGTGTCTCTGATGTTTTCTCGTTGGGTCCATGACTCTAGGGACCTTTTATTATCCGGTCTAGAACCAAACCTTGTTGTTAGGGACCTCTGTTTAGAACCCGTGTCAAGGTTGCTCAACGACCTTACCTAGAGGAGATTTCCTTTTGGACGCGTTTGTCATGAGCTCCGCAATAGCGACATCGTTTCCAAAGGGGCAATCTGTGATTTAACCATGTCAAACTTAGAACAACATGTGAGAGGGGTGGGTTGCAGGTAACTTTGAGCCTTTTGACCTCAGAAATGATAATTGAACCTTTGCTTCAGCGCGGCAGACTCTGCTACGAAAGTGCATCCATGCACTCATGCATTCATTTATAAAAAAATTCATGATAAAAAACCTTTTGCATAACATTTGCATAAAAACTTTTACATGCATTTGCATTCATACAAAAGACCATTATCTCATCTTCATATGTCCACTTCAACAGTCATATCCCTGACACCGACACCGGCCTCAAAGCATTTCGAGGAAATCATGGAAAATATGCAGAAGCAGATTGATGCCTTGAGAGGCGATGTGGACCAAGTGACCGACAAGTTGGACCGTGTTTTGGAGATGCTAGCTAGTCTTGGCTTGCCTTCGCATCAAGTTATAAGAGTGGATGACGCAACCGTAGGGGCAAATCCTTCAATTGACCCCTCATTGTCAAAGGTGGTATGGTCTTCATTCGGCTCATCTTCCGGACATACTTCTGCAGTTGCTCATGTCACCCAAGAGACAATGGCGACCAACAATGAATTTCTGATCGGCCAGCCAAGAACTCATCAGGTCCAACCCAGTTTTGCTTTGCCTCAAAGTCTAAATGACCACAAGAATGCTCATCAAGGTGATAACTCTAAGGGAAAGTCTGTTGTATCCCCGAGTGAGGAGACTCGCCAAAAGTTCAAGGCAATAGAGGACAAGCTAAGGATGATGGAATCATTCTTGCCCAACAATGTCAGCCCACCTCACTCTCACTCTCGCTCAACGGTGTCTACTCGCACCCCATGCTTCAATCATCAGTATCCAACAGTTGGTCAACCTCAACAACTCCAAGGGTTTCCAAAACAGGCAATACAGACGCCTTTGAATCATTCCCAGTCAGGACAGTTCACACAGAACTTGGGACATCAGCAGAACCAACATGGGCCCCGAAGGGAAAGGAGAAATGTGCACTATGATCGTATACCCATGCTATATGGGCAAATCCTGCCACACTTACTCTATAAGGGGTTGGTTCAGCTAAAACCCCTTGACCCCGTGTCACCACCATATCTACCTGGTTTTGATGAGAATGCTAGATGTGACTATCATAATGGGTCACCCGGACACAACGTCGAGAACTGTAGGGCTTTCAAACGCAAGGTTCAAGAGCTCATCGATCAGAAACTATTGACTTTCAAGGAAGATGGGGCAAATGCTGTCATTTCCCAAAATGGTCTGACATCACCAACTCAAATCCCATACCTCAAGTACCCATATCTAGCAGCTGCACATCGTCAGCAACCTCAGGGGTACTCTTTCCAAATGCCTATGAATCATGTGCCACAAGGAACTCAGCAAGTACAACAGACTCATCAGCGAGCTAAAAAAGTCTTTGACCCGATTCCTGTGCCATACAGCCAACTTCTTCCTTATCTGGTACACAACAGAATGGTAACCCCTAGGGCCCTGAAGCCCATGACTGCACCATTTCCAGCTTGGTATAACTCGGAAGCAAAATGTGAGTTTCACGAGGGGGCAGAAGGACATACCGTGGACAATTGCATAGCCTTTAAATACAAGGTTCAAGAGCTCATTGATCAGAAACTGTTGACTTTCAAGGAAGAGGGAGAGCCCAATTGGGAAGGATAATCTGTTGTCCAGGCTTGCAGACCTTTATGAAGATGCTGGTTGAAGAGTTCGATGATTGAATCAAGCCATGAAATTATCATTTAAGTAGTTTTCTTTCTTGTAATTTCCATTTTTGCTAAGTATTTACTTACAGTCAAACTTTGTTTGTTTGAAATTTTAATATTAATGAAATAATAATGCATGTTTTGAATCCATTCTTTCATGTCCATTCACTTTTCTCTCTTCTACCTCACAAAAGCAAAAAATATCAATACTCCTCATTTCATTTCTTTCTTTATCATTTCTGTTTGAACAAAGATTGGAGAGAGAATGATGAAAAACGAAATAACCAAGTTGCTACGGTATGCTTTTGAATAAAACTTTGTTGATGATGTAAGGCATTGTTTCAAATCCCCAAACACCGGAGAAATAAGGAAGATAATCCGTAGTCACCCCCTTTGAGCCTAGAAGTTGGTGTTTCTTTCTATACGAAAAAACCCGCAATTTTAACCCGGGGCAGGGTAGTGTTCAATTAATTCGACCATGCGTTGGAGTTTCAAGAGAAAAGCAAAAAAAATCAATAAGGTATTCCTCATCCCCATCATCAAGGCGGTCACAATTCGCCCAAAAAAAAAAAAAAAAAAAAAAAAAAAAAGAGAAGAAAGAAAAGTCCGCTAAGTCAAAACCTAAAAAATGGCTTAGGCAAAAATTAGGGTATCCCGCTAGACTAAAAATGCAAAAGAATAGTCTAGGCAAAAGTTAGGGATTGAAAAAAAAAATAATACAAAAAGCGAAGGTCACCAAGACTCATGACAAAACAGAATCATGTGACCAAAACAAAAGGCAATGTGACTGCCACAAAAAAGGGGAAACACATCCTCGGTTCCCGAGCCATCATATTCTCACCATCACAATCTCAAAAAAACCTCTTGGGACTTGAACACATGAGTGGAGTTATTGGAACTTAGGACTGAAGATCATCACGAAGAATGGGGTGGGTTAAAATCAAACTTTGAGCCTTATATCCTTTTATTCATAAACCGTGAACCAGACCACGTTATAACCCTCAAAAGACCTAATTGAAGCAAGGTTTATTTTGAAAGCATACGGTAGCAAGGTTGCGTTAACCTGACTCCCAAAAATCTTTTGTTAATGTCTTACTCTCTCACTTTCTTCCACAATATACATCCATTGTACATAAATACCATCTTAACTTCAAATTCAAAACTTGCATTAAAATTGCATTAGAATTACTATTTCAAGCAAACAGGTTTATCTACAAGTCAGCACTTGATAATAAGGAAGTTCCAACTCTGAGATGTTACCAAGCAATCAAGAAGAACATTGGACTAATCTGGGGCAACTATCTCAGAACTTCACTTAATCATGGGGCACATCCCCTAGAAAGGTCATTCAGTACAGACAGAGTGTCCTAAGATCGCATCATGAAGAGCGGTATCAAAACCCAGATTTCAAGGACCTAACGAATCAGTGTTCAGGGGCAAATCACCTTGGGATTCTGCCAATCAAGAACAAACTCTTATGACTAGGGGCAAATCACCTTGGGATTCAGCCAATCAAGAACGAACTCTTATGACCATGGGGCAGATCACCTGAAGATCCTGCTGGCCCAGCCAAACATGTTTCAAGAATGGGTCAATTTAGAGGCAAACCTCTCAGAGAGGGAGAACCAATATCAGTAAGTTGGCCAAGAATCAAGAAAAAAGCCAAATACTTCAGATGCCCAACAGACTGGGGCAAGATATGATACACAGGGGCAGGTTCTCCCTATACCTTCAAGCTACTCAAGCAAAGTCTGGTAGATATCTGCAACCATTAAGTCCGGAACTGGTGTCGGGGATCAACATCAAGCCATCATTCCACAAAAGCCTTGATACCCGGAACACTCCCACCCTCCATAGGGGCATCAGTCATCGTCATGCATTAGTCATGTCATTTCATCCATGCAAATAAGCGTCATGCATTAGTCATGTCATTTCATTCATGTAAATCATTAGTATGCATTGATCACGTCATTTCATTCAAGCATCAGGTATGCCCCATACCACAAGACCAATGACTCAGAAAAAACTAAGAAGCCAAATCAAACACTCACAATCAAGAACCTAACCTTGCATTGCCACCTTCAAAGTCCAATGATTATTGGCACAAAGTCAAAGTCCAATGATTATTGGCACAAAGTCAAAGTCCAATCATTATTGGCACCCACTCAAAGTCCAATCATTATCGACATACCCTCAAAGTTCAATCATTATTGGCATCCACTCAAAATCCGATATTCAGTGGAACCCAAATAAAACCCAGTGATCATTAACACCCATGTTGAAACCCGATTTCCAATAGCACACAATCATTTCGTGTCATCATATACATTAATCATGCATATCATTTCATGCATAAATAATCATGGTAAACATGCATACATAAAGCTAGTTCAAAGGTTTCTCCTTGCAGAATATTGGCTTTGGTCACTTAATCACAAGAAAGGCAGTTTGACCTCTTTTCTAGCAAGTCGGTTGGTAAACTGTCTCCCCAGCAGATTAGTTGGAAAACCATATCCAATCTCCTCCCCCGTGAATTGCAAATTTTCTGAAAAAATTCTTCTACAAGATAATCACAACAGCTTATATAAGCACATCATCACAGCAACTTCTGATTGAGTTTTGGTGCGAGTGGTTAGATAAGGTTACTCAAATGACCGCAACATCTTCAACTTTGTCCGGTTCCCCAAAAGGAACAACAAGCAAGCATCTTCAACTTGGTCTGGTTCCCCAAAAGGAATGACAGCAATTCCTTCAGATACAGAAAATCCTGAAATAAGGATATTCAGTGGAATCCGTAGGCCCGAGGGTGGTGATTTCTCTTCAAAAGTGCAACACCGAGGTGTTACATTTATCTTTCTCAAGGACGTACAACTCCTGGTGTAGGCGTTAGTTCCTTCAGATACAGAATCCTGAAATAAGGATATTCAGTGGAATCCGTAGGCCCGAGGGTGGTGATTTCTCCTCAAGTGCAACACCGAGGTGTTACATTTATCTTTCTCAAGGACGTACAACTCCTGGTTTAGGCGTTAGTTCCTTCAGATACAGAATCCTGAAATAAGGATATTCAGTGGAATCCGTAGGCCCGAGGGTGGTGATTTCTCCTCAAGTGCAACACCGAGGTGTTACATTTATCTTTCTCAAGGACGTACAACTCCTGGTTTTGGCGTTAGCTCCTTCAGATACAGCAGCTCCTAAAATAAGGGGATTCAACAGAACCCAAGCACCTGTTTAGGCGACGGTTCATCTTCATCAGTCCAAGCACCTGGTTAGGCGACGACTTATTCTCGGAATCTAAGCACCTGTTTAGGCGACGGTTCATCTTCATCAGTCCAAGCATATGGTTAGGCGACGACTTATTCCCAGAATCCAAGCACCTGTTTAGGCGACGGTTCTTCTTCATCAGTCCAAGCACCTGGTTAGGCGACGACTTATTCTCAGAATCTAAGCACCTATTTAGGCGACGGTTCATCTTCATCAGTCAAAGCACCTGGTTAGGCGACGACTTATTCCCAGAATCTAAGCACCCTTGAGGCGACGGTTCACATTCAAGAAGAAATCCTGAGATAAGGATACCAAAGATGCCGAGCAGGTTTACTCGTTCCTTTCATCATCATTCATACCCATGCAAAATTAGGGCATTCTGTATTTAATTATCTTCCACCAAAAGAATACGAATATCAGGGCTATTCGCATTCTTATGGTTTAAGCTAATTAAATAGGGGCAGCTGTCATACCCTAATTTTGCCCCATACATTTTTATTACCCTTTTGCCCCTCATATTTTTTATTTATTCCAATTTTGCCCCCATGGCATTTTTGCATTTTTTTAAATAAGTCAACAAAATCTTTTTTTTTCAATTTAAAAATCAATGTTGACACAAAACACATGGAACTATTTTTTCTTGCATGATTATGGCTTAGCATGATCATAAGAGATAAAATTTTACCATTTTGCCCTCACATTTTCTTTATTTAATTATCGTTAATTAGTTACTTGCATTTCAAGAAACCTTTTAAAAAATCAATTTTCAATTCTTTTTTTCTTCCATTCTTGATCCATAAATATTTCACATAATCATATCTCTTGACATATTTATTTTATTTTCATATATTATTTTTAATTTGTTTTATTCCAAAAAAAAATCAAAAGAGATACAAAAATTTCCCCAATCATTTGACACCTCATCATGGAATAGAAGGTTCCATTCCTTCTCACCACCTCATCACTTGGTACAAAAAAAATCAACAAAGGATAGTACAAAAATCATCAAAGAATCAATTTCCATTTTACCCTCAACAACTCTCACAAATCACCATTTCTTTAACCTAATTCATTCCTATAAATAGAAGCATGAAATTCAGAGCCCTAGAGGGAGTCAGGAACCTCAGAAACGGCGCAGCTAAAATCTCACCCAAAAGCTCCATTTTTTCCATTTTTCTCAAAATCCAAAATCAATCAAAAACACCTCATACCTTCAATTTCTTGATCAAAATAGTTTCCAAACACTTCCAGTAGGTGATACTAGCTTCAAATCGCAATCAAAACGACCCAGAAACCCCTCAACCAAACCTCAAAAAAGCTTGAAACTAAGGGTAACGGGTAGAGAGATTCAGAGCACCATTTGACTTGATTTCAGCTCCCTAGCGTTCGTACAGGACCCCAGAAGCTCAATCCATGGCCAATTTGATTTAGTTTGAGCTGTATCACGTTTTACTATTTTCATCCCCCTTTTGTTTTTGCTTCGTTTTTGTCTTCTCAGGCCGTTCCAATAAAAACCAAGGTAATATTCGTGATCCTTGTGAAAAATCGAGCAAGATAGACTACCCACTTGTCATTTTCGTGGAAGTTTTGGAGCTCCGGTAAAACCACCGTCGCCGGCGACGGGAGGAGGTACGACGGAGAAGAAGGAACACGGTGGGTCTTGTTTCAGGTAAGTTTAAATCTCAACCGTTTGATCTTCTGATTTTACTTGGTGCGTTGATCTTTAGATTAAAACGGAACCGTCAGATCTCATTTAAATGAGATCTGACGGTGATGAAGTTGGCTCGTACGGTGCACCCTTTCCCAGAGCCTCACGGGATTATTTTTGTTTTTGACTTTCCATTTTTTTGTTTGACTGGGCTTTTCAGCCCAGAATTGATATCTGCACCCCCCCCCCCCTTGCTACATTTTAATATTCGCACCCCCCCTCTGTTTATGATGATAAGTGATTTCTAGCTTATTTGCAAAAGCACTTATGTGACCTATTGGCTTATTTAAGCTTATTAGGTTACTGTTTATGCTTATATTATGATAATTTCATTTTTGAACTTTTCTACCTTGTTTAAGTGATTATTTTTGTTAATTAATTTTAAACCTAAAAGTGAATAAGTGCTTATTGAGGATTCTATTTAGCTTTTTAGCTTATTAGACCTCAACACATGTACAACTTTGATTTAAACACAGTAGTCACTGTATACAAATCATTTCCAAGCTTTTTCAACTTATTTTCATAAGTAATTTTCAATTAAGTTGTTTTGTGCACAAGTGCTTATTTAGGGTTTCAAAAAGCTCTTTAGCTTATTTGACCCTAATTCTTGCACAACATCAATTCATATACAGTATTCACTGTATACAATTTTTTCCAACTTTTTTCAACTTATTTTCATAAGTGATTCTCAATTAAGTTGTTTTGTACATAAGTGCTTATTTGGGGTTTCAAAGAGCTCTTTAGCTTATTTGACCCTAATTCTTGCACAACATTGATTTAAACACAGTAGTCACTGTATACAAGTCACCTCCAAACCTTTTCAGCTTATTTTCATAAGTGATTTTTCAATTAAGCCATTTTGTTCATAAGTGCTTATTTAGGGTTTCAAAAAGCTCTCTAGCTTATTTGACCCTAATTTTTGCACAACATTGATTCATATACAGTAGTCACTGTATACAATCATTTTCAAACTTTTTCAACTTATTTTCATAAGTGATTCTCAATTAAGTTGTTTTGTGAATAAGTGCTTATTTAGGTTTTCATTAAGCTCTTTAGCTTATTTGACCCCAATTTTTGCACAACATTATTTCAAATACAGTAGCTTTTGTATATGAGTTTTATTTTGCTTTTCCAACTTATTTTCATAAGTCCTTTTTAGCTTAAGTTGCTTTTAGCTTATTTTAATAAGAGCTTAAGTGATCCAAATTACTTCTTTAAGTACTTTTGGATCATTTTCCCTTGCATAACAAATTGTTCAACCCTAATTAGCTTAGGTTAATCATGTTTGCTTGTGTTTGATTGTTTATTCATACTTACATATGTTTATTTAATTGCTCGCAACTTCATTTTTGCACTATATTTAATTTATTTGATTCATACATGATTATTTAGTATTGCATATTTGCATTATTCATTTATATCATCTTGATTCATGTATTTGCATCTATACTTTGCCTATTTTATGATTTGCTTCATTATTATTATTACTTGTGTTTTGCTATTCTGTCTGCTCTGGTTCTTTTGCCCTTTTCTTTTTTACTTTTGTTTTCATAATCAAAATAACAAAGATTTTCATAATAAATAATGAATGAAAAAGGGAGAATCTGGCCACTGCTTCTTTCTTCCCTGAGTTGTCTTGGTAACCAGTCCTCTGACTAGTTTACTCAAGCTGCTCTCATTCTAAAAGGAACATTAAAACCAACCAACACTCGTCTTTTCTTTTAGACACTATTTCTGAATAAACTTAACCAAAGATTTTCATAACAAATAATGAATGAAAAGGGGAGAATCTGGCCGCTGCTTCTTTCTTCCCCGGGTTGCCTCGGTAGCCAGTCCTCTGACTAGTTTACTCGAGCTGCTCTCATTCCGAAAACGAGCGTTAAAAGTTAACCCTTACACACTTAAACTTCTTTTCATAAAACATGGATATACGCTTTATCCATTCCTCTGACACATACACAGCTTAAGCCTCCAAGTGGAGCATACAAGCGTCGTTGTATCAGCGGAATGCGAATTAAGCCACATCCGTTAATCAAATTCTCTTTTTTTCAATGGGTACACGTTTTATCTACTCCTCTGACACACACACAGCTTATGCCTCTGATTAGAGCATACAAGCGTCGTTGTGTCAGCGGAATACGAAATAAGCGTTATCCACTAAAATCAACCAACCACACAAGCATTTTTTACCAGAACTACGTGAGTTTTGAGTTTCCCATTGCACCGGGGAATACGTAGGAGCGGGCTCCTACAACCGTCAAACTCAATTAATAAAAATTCTTATTTTCTTGTAATTTTATTTGGAAACGAAGTAGAGATTAGATAAGAGAAAAGGCAATTTAATTCAAACCTACGCAAACAAACCCCAAACCACCTAAACGGTTCCCATCGAGTACGATGGATGCGAGGGGTGCTAACACCTTACTCTCGCATAACCAACTCCCGAACCTAAACCCAGGTTTTAGCGATATTTTCCTTTCCCCCCACGGGATAAATAAACGTCGATGGCGACTTCATTGTATGAAAAATGGAAGTGATTTTCCAGCCCGCTACAATGTGTCAGACTCGTCACATGTGATCGAGTTGGACGATGTTCAAGTAAGAGAGAACCTAACCGTGGAGACTATACCCTTGAGAATCGAAGGGAGAGAAGTTAAGAAGTTAAGGAACAAGGAGATCGCATCTGTGAAGGTTGTTTGGGGAGGACCTGCCGGTGAGAATGCGACATGGGAATTGGAGAGCAAGATGAGGAGCTCGTATCCAGAGTTGTTTGCAGGTAAATTTTCGAGGTCGAAAATTCTTTAAGGGGGGTAGAGTTGTAACATCCCATTTTTATTTATTAGTCGTTTAAGTTTAATTATTTATGTTTTAGTGAGGTAGAATATTTTATTAGTCAATAGTGTAGGATAATTAGTTTTACCGCGAAATATTAGTTAACGAGCGAGTGTACAGTGTTAATGGGCCTTAAGCCCATTGGGCCTAAGACCAAGAGTGTACAGTGTTAAGAGGGTGCTCATGGATGGCTAGAGGAAGTTGAGAATATCTTTTATGCTATGGCTTGCACCGAAGAAGGAAAAACTATCTTGGGAGCGTATGTGCTACGCGAAGAGGCTAACAATTGGTGGAAGAATGCTAGGCAAAGGTTAGGACCAGGAGGTACTGCAGTTCCTTGGGTTGTATTCAAGAGGGAGTTCTTAGTGAAGTATTTTCCTGTTGATGTCAAGAATCAGAAGGTGATAGAGTTTATGGAACTCAAGCAAGGGAACATGTCGGTTGCTGACTATGCCGTCAAGTTTGAAGCATTGTGTGCTTTTAGTCCACATTACAACACCGTGGAAGCTGAGAATGACAAGTGTGTCAAGTTCGAGAGTGGGTTGCGTCCTGACATCAAACACCTCATCGGATTTTCTGAGATTAGAGATTTTGTGACCTTAGTGAACAAGAGTCGAATTTGTGATAATGATGGGAAGGCCAAAACAAACTACTACAAGGCCATGAGTGATAGGAAAGGAAAGGGTCAAGACCGTGGAAAACCCTATGGTGACAAAGGAAAGAAAGTTGCTGAGAATAGTGGTGGTGGGAAGAAGAAAGGTGGTGGACCATGTTACAAGTGTGGAGGATTAGGCCACAAGGCTTATGAATGTTCGAAGAAAGAGGACAAGTGTTTCAATTGTGGAAGGTGGGGACACAAGTCGGATGCGTGCGATGTGAAGGTTACTTGCTTCAACTGTGGAGAGGAAGGTCACAAGAGTCCCGCTTGCAAGAAACCAAAGAAGACTATGGAGAAGGTGTTTGCTTTGAGAGGTGATTATGCGGATCAAGTGGATAATCTCATTAGAGGTACGTGTTTCATCTATAACACTCCTTTAATTGCGATTATTGATACCGGAGCGACACATTCGTTTATATCTGTTGATTGCTTGAAGCGTCTTAGTATTGCCGCAATAGAAATGTCTGGTCGTATGGAAATAGAGACTCCTGCTAATGGTCATGTAACTACTCGTCTTGTTTGTCGTAATTGTCCCGTGTCCGTGTTTGGTAGACATTTTGGTATGGATTTAGTTTGTATCCCGCTTAGTAACATAGACGTTATTTTTGGTATGAATTGGTTAGTCTTTAATCAAGTTCATATCAATTGTTGTGAGAAGACCGTTGTATTTCCAAAGCCGGAGGGGAATTTGAATTTGATGAGTGAGAAGGAAGTAGATGAATCCTTGAAGGAGCAAGTGGAGTTGTTTGCTATGTTTGCGTCCTTGAAGGTTGAGGATGAAGTTAAGATAGAAGAATTATTGGTGGTGAATGAATTTCCTGACGTTTTTCCAGAGGATATATTTGATGTACCTCCAGAAAGAGAAGTAGAGTTTACTATAGATTTGGTACCTGGTACAAGTCCAATTTCTATGGCACCGTATAGGATGTCGGCGTCGGAGTTGAGTGAGTTAAGAAGCAACTAGAAGAGTTACTTGAGAAGAAGTTCATTAGGCCAAGTGTTTCACCGTGGGGAGCACCTGTGTTATTGGTTAAGAAGAAGGAAGGGAGTATGAGGTTGTGTATCGACTACCGTCAGTTGAACAAAGTGACGATCAAGAATAAGTATCCACTTCCGAGGATAGATGATTTGATGGATCAATTGGTTGGAGCTTGTGTGTTTAGTAAAATCGATTTGAGATCCGGATACCATCAAATTAGAGTGAAGACAGAGGATATACCGAAGACTGCTTTTAGGACAAGGTATGGACATTATGAGTATCCAGTTATGCCTTTTGGTGTGACCAATGCACCCGGAGTATTCATGGAGTATATGAATAGGATCTTTCATTCGTTCTTAGATAAATTTGTGGTGGTGTTCATTGATGATATTTTAATTTACTCGAAAACCGAAGAAGAGCACAGGGATCATTTGCGAATTGTTCTACAAGTTTTGAAAGAGAAGAAATTATATGCGAAGCTTTCAAAGTGTGACTTTTGGTTGAAAGAAGTCAGTTTCCTTGGTCATGTGATTTCAAGTGGAGGAATAGCTGTCGATCCTGCAAAAGTTGATGCTGTGTTACAATGGGGAACGCCTGAGTCTGTTTCAGAAATAAGAAGTTTTCTTGGATTGGCCGGTTATTATCGAAGGTTCATTGAAGGATTTTCGAAATTAGCTTTACCGTTGACCCAGTTGACGCGAAAGGATCAAGCCTTTGTTTGGACTGTGGAATGTGAGAAAAGTTTCCAAGAGCTTAAGAGGAGGTTGACTACTGCACCAGTATTAATTTTACCCGATGCGAAAGAGTCGTTCGTTGTGTATTGTGATGCTTCGAAGATGGGACTTGGAGGTGTGCTTATGCAAGGTGGTAAGGTTGTAGCTTATGCATCACGACAATTGAAGATTCATGAAAGAAACTACCCAATGCATGATCTTGAGTTAGCCGCAGTTGTGTTTTCATTGAAAGTGTGGCGTCATTATTTGTACGGATCGCGATTCGAAGTCTTTAGCGATCATAAGAGTTTGAAGTAGTTGTTCGACCAGAAGGAGTTGAATATGAGGCAAAGAAGGTGGTTGGAATTTTTGAAAGATTATGATTTCGAATTGAGTTATCATCCTGGAAAAGCTAATGTGGTGGCAGATGCTTTGAGTAGGAAAACGTTACATATGTCATCACTTATGGTAAAGGAATTAGAGTTGATTGAAGAATTCCGAGACTTAAGTTTGGTGTGTGAAGTGACTCCTAAGAGTGTGAAACTAGGAATGTTGAAGTTGACGAATCCTTTTCTAGAAAGTATAGAAGAGCATCAGAAGAAAGATGTGAAGTTGATGGAGAAGTTTACCATTGTGAAAGAGGGAAAGGAGAATAATTTCAAAATGGATGAAAGTGGAGTTATTAGATTTCGTGGAAGGGTATGTGTGCCTGATGTGCCTGAATTGAAGAAAATGATTATGGAAGAAGGTCATAGAAGTGGTTTGAGTATTCATCTAGGAGTAACCAAGATGTATCAGGATTTGAGAAAGTTATTTTGGTGGCCAGGAATGAAGAGGCAAATTTCTGAGTTTGTTTATGCTTGTCTTGTGTGTCAGAAGTCGAAGATTGAGCATCAGAAACCGTCTGGTATGTTGCAACCGTTGTTTATACCGGAATGGAAATGGGATAGCATTGCTATGGATTTTGTGGGAGGATTGCCTAGGACTACAAGAGGTAATGAGGTGATTTGGGTGGTTGTAGATCGTCTGACGAAGTCTGCTCATTTTATTGCGCTTAAAGTTGGTACATTTGTTCCTATGTTGGCCGAGATCTACATTGAACGAATTGTGAAGTTACATGGAATTCCGTCGAGTATCGTTTCAGATAGAGATCCAAAGTTTACTTCAAGATTTTGGGAGAGTTTGCAAGAAGCTTTAGGAACCAAGTTGAGGTTGAGTTCAGCTTATCATCCACAAACCGATGGACAATCAGAGAGAACAATCCAATCTTTGGAAGATTTGTTGAGAGCTTGCGTTTTAGAACAAGGAGTGAGTTGGGATTTATGCTTACCGTTGATAGAGTTCACATACAACAATAGTTTCCATTCGAGTATTGGAATGGCACCATTTGAGGCTTTATATGGGAGGAGATGTAGGACACCGCTTTGTTGGTATGAGACCGGAGAGAATGTAATGCTTGGACCAGAAATTGTACAAGAGACTACCGAAAAGATTAGAATGATCCGAGAGAAGATGAAAGCGTCTCAAAGTCGTCAAAAGAGTTATCATGATAAGAGGAGGAAAGATATAGAATTTCAAGAAGGTGACCATGTTTTTCTGAAAGTTACTTCAACTACCGGAGTGGGATGTGCTTTGAAGTCGAGAAAGTTAACGTCAAGGTTTATTGGACCGTATCAGATTTCTGAAAGAATAGGAAAATTGGCGTATAGGATTGCCTTGCCGCCATCATTGGCAAACTTGCATGATGTGTTTCATGTATCTCAGTTGAGGAAGTATGTGTCAGACTCGTCACATGTGATCGAGTTGGACGATGTTCAAGTAAGAGAGAACCTAACCGTGGAGACTATACCCTTGAGAATCGAAGGGAGAGAAGTTAAGAAGTTATGGAACAAGGAGATCGCATCTGTGAAGGTTGTTTGGGGAGGACCTGCCGGTGAGAATGCGACTTGGGAATTGGAGAGCAAGATGATGAGCTCGTATCCAGAGTTGTTTGCAGGTAAATTTTCGAGGTCGAAAATTCTTTAAGGGAGGTAGAGTTGTAACATCCCATTTTTATTTATTAGTCGTTTAAGTTTAATTATTTATGTTTTAGTGAGGTAGAATATTTTATTAGTCAATAGTGTAGGATAATTAGTTTTACCGCGAAATATTAGTTAACGAGCGAGTGTACAGTGTTAATGGGCCTTAAGCCCATTGGGCCTAAGACCAAGAGTGTGGGGCGCCACTTAGTGGCTAAGTTATCAAGAGAAATTCATTTCTCATGTTCCTTTGAGAGTTAGAGAGAAGGAAGAGAAGAGGAGAGCTAGGGCAAGAGAAAGAAGGGAGAATCAAGAGGAATGACTCGAGTTTTCAACCGATCTAAGGTAAGAGAGTAGATTCTTAATCATGAGTGATCCGAGAAAGGGGAGAATGTCGATTTCTCCGTACCCAAACTTTCTCCACTCATTTTCGTTTTCGGGGGTTGGAGATTTTCTTAAAGAGAGTTGAAATTGTTGTTCCTAATATGTTTAAGGAACTTATACCATGATGTAGGTACGAATTTAAAGGGAAAAATGGGAATTTGTAGATGTTTGAGTCAAGTTTTCATGAGTTTTATGAGTTTTGAGTAAATGTGTAAAATATTGTTTTATGGTATGAATTGGTGTAGATCTGTGTATCTATTGGTGTTTCTATGTGTATAATCATGTATGTTAACTTAAATGAAGCTCATTTATGAGTTATAGCATGAAAAATGGAATTTTGGGTCAATTTTGAGTTCAACCCGTAATGCTGATTTTTCATGAACTGGTGTTGCTCGCTGAGCGACCAGTAGCGACCAGCTCGCTGATTTTCGCAAGTTAGCATTTCTGTCTGACTTGTGCTCGCCAGTGCTCGCCATGTCTTCGCTGAGCGACCAACCCAGACATTTATTTTATTTTCTTTGAGTTTTACATCTGATTGGAGTATGATAACATGTTTCATTGGTATCCTTTTGCCATGAATAATTGTTGGTATTATTGTTGAATGGAGTATTGAATATGTGTACCTAGATTGTAAATTATCTTGGTGATGGAGTAAGTGGATTGTGTTCTACTTGATTTATGGAGATGTCTAATACCTAGTGTATTGACTATGTGTGAGTATTCATGAGCATACATGCATTCATGAATTGTATATGGAGTTAGAATTATATATTCTAAAAATGGAGAATTATCGGGTTATATGTAACTGATAATGGAGAATATTAGAGGTAAAATACTCTAATAAAGACGAATGGTACCACATGCATTAGTTGTGTCTAGGGTGACATGACATTGGTTGTGAAATTAGATGCATTAGGAGAATGTGCATTTATATGTTAAGTGATTAATTGTGTTTGTGTGGTGAATCTTAAATACTTGTTTATGTGTTAAGATTTTGTTGATGAGTTAGAATTGAATTATGTTTATAATTTCATTGGAGTAGTAAGTGTACCTTATACTTATGATTTTGTGGATTATGTGATCTAACTCTCTTATTTTGTGTTAATTTCTGAACTTTGGGGTTCAGATTCCCAGGTTGACGGATCCGCTCAGTGATAGGAGATCGTGCTTTGTGTAGCATACTTTTGGTGAGGAGTTTAGCGGTGCTACTCCTAGATTAGATTAGCTTTTGATGAGATGTATAGGGTTATGCTCTGATATTGTAACACCGAGTCGGGATCGTTTGTTTTGTATTTGAATCCTAATATTTACCTTGCTAATCATGTAATTATGATATTAACATGTGTTGGAAACTTGGTTAATGCTTGATGCCATTTCCAATTATTTTAATGTTAATGTTATAAGTTGATTGATTTAGAAAATGTTTACATCCTTAAGCTTTATAAATGCTTGGTTTATTTCCGCTGCTGTATTAAATGAAATTGTATGCATGCTTGAATATGTATTTATTCAGTTTCGTTTTATAATCAAATATTTTTGTAACGCCTTAATTTTCTAAGTGTTTGTTTGTTTATATTTAATAAATACGCGCTTGAGGGGTTAAGGTGTTACAATAGTGGTATCAGAGCAAGGTCGATTCATTAGGAATCAATTAGGATTAGTTACCCTTATATGCAACATGTGTAGAGAGAGACACTGTTCATATTGTTTGCTGAGTTGTTGATTGGCTTGCTTGAGCAGGATAATGGCTGCTGCAAGGACTAATGCACAGATTGCGGAGGCGTTGGCTACGTTGACCAACATTGTGGCTAGAGATCACTTACCCGGAAGGGAGGATGAAGTGAGGTTGGAGCTTTTCATGAGGCAGAAACCGCCAACATTTACCGGAGGCTACGATCCGGAGGGTGCTCATGGATGGCTAGAGGAAGTTGAGAATATCTTTGATGTTATGGCTTGCACCGAAGAAGGAAAAACTATCTTGGGAGCGTATGTGCTACGCGAAGAGGCTAACAATTGGTGGAAGAATGCTAGGCAAAGGTTAGGACCAGGAGGTACTGCAGTTCCTTGGGTTGTATTCAAGAGGGAGTTCTTAGTGAAGTATTTTCCTGTTGATGTCAAGAATCAGAAGGTGATAGAGTTTATGGAACTCAAGCAAGGGAACATGTCGGTTGCTGACTATGCCGTCAAGTTTGAAGCATTGTGTGCTTTTAGTCCACATTACAACACCGTGGAAGCTGAGAATGACAAGTGTGTCAAGTTCGAGAGTGGGTTGCGTCCTGACATCAAACACCTCATCGGATTTTCTGAGATTAGAGATTTTGTGACCTTAGTGAACAAGAGTCGAATTTGTGATAATGATGGGAAGGCCAAAACAAACTACTACAAGGCCATGAGTGATAGGAAAGGAAAGGGTCAAGACCGTGGAAAACCCTATGGTGACAAAGGAAAGAAAGTTGCTGAGAATAGTGGTGGTGGGAAGAAGAAAGGTGGTGGACCATGTTACAAGTGTGGAGGATTAGGCCACAAGGCTTATGAATGTTCGAAGAAAGAGGACAAGTGTTTCAATTGTGGAAGGTGGGGACACAAGTCGGATGCGTGCGATGTGAAGGTTACTTGCTTCAACTGTGGAGAGGAAGGTCACAAGAGTCCCGCTTGCAAGAAACCAAAGAAGACTATGGGGAAGGTGTTTGCTTTGAGAGGTGATTATGCGGATCAAGTGGATAATCTCATTAGAGGTACGTGTTTCATCTATAACACTCCTTTAATTGCGATTATTGATACCGGAGCGACACATTCGTTTATATATGTTGATTGCATGAAGCGTCTTAGTATTGCCGCAATAGAAATGTCTGGTCGTATGGAAATAGAGACTCCTGCTAATGGTCATGTAACTACTCGTCTTGTTTGTCGTAATTGTCCCGTGTCCGTGTTTGGTAGACATTTTGGTATGGATTTAGTTTGTATCCCGCTTAGTAACATAGACGTTATTTTTGGTATGAATTGGTTAGTCTTTAATCAAGTTCATATCAATTGTTGTGAGAAGACCGTTGTATTTCCAAAGCCGGAGGGGAATTTGAATTTGATGAGTGAGAAGGAAGTAGATGAATCCTTGAAGGAGCAAGTGGAGTTGTTTGCTATGTTTGCGTCCTTGAAGGTTGAGGATGAAGTTAAGATAGAAGAATTATTGGTGGTGAATGAATTTCCTGACGTTTTTCCAGAGGATATATTTGATGTACCTCCAGAAAGAGAAGTAGAGTTTACTATAGATTTGGTACCTGGTACAAGTCCAATTTCTATGGCACCGTATAGGATGTCGGCGTCGGAGTTGAGTGAGTTGAAGAAGCAACTAGAAGAGTTACTTGAGAAGAAGTTCATTAGGCCAAGTGTTTCACCGTGGGGAGCACCTGTGTTATTGGTTAAGAAGAAGGAAGGGAGTATGAGGTTGTGTATCGACTACCGTCAGTTGAACAAAGTGACGATCAAGAATAAGTATCCACTTCCGAGGATAGATGATTTGATGGATCAATTGGTTGGAGCTTGTGTGTTTAGTAAAATCGATTTGAGATCCGGATACCATCAAATTAGAGTGAAGACAGAGGATATACCGAAGACTGCTTTTAGGACAAGGTATGGACATTATGAGTATCCAGTTATGCCTTTTGGTGTGACCAATGCACCCGGAGTATTCATGGAGTATATGAATAGGATCTTTCATTCGTTCTTAGATAAATTTGTGGTGGTGTTCATTGATGATATTTTAATTTACTCGAAAACCGAAGAAGAGCACAGGGATCATTTGCGAATTGTTCTACAAGTTTTGAAAGAGAAGAAATTATATGCGAAGCTTTCAAAGTGTGACTTTTGGTTGAAAGAAGTCAGTTTCCTTGGTCGTGTGATTTCAAGTGGAGGAATAGCTGTCGATCCTGCAAAAGTTGATGCCGTGTTACAATGGGGAACGCCTGAGTCTGTTTCAGAAATAAGAAGTTTTCTTGGATTGGCCGGTTATTATCGAAGGTTCATTGAAGGATTTTCGAAATTAGCTTTACCGTTGACCCAGTTGACGCGAAAGGATCAAGCCTTTGTTTGGACTGTGGAATGTGAGAAAAGTTTCCAAGAGCTTAAGAGGAGGTTGACTACTGCACCAGTATTAATTTTACCCGATGCGAAAGAGTCGTTCGTTGTGTATTGTGATGCTTCGAAGATGGGACTTGGAGGTGTGCTTATGCAAGGTGGTAAGGTTGTAGCTTATGCATCACGACAATTGAAGATTCATGAAAGAAACTACCCAACGCATGATCTTGAGTTAGCCGCAGTTGTGTTTTCATTGAAAGTGTGGCATCATTATTTGTACGGATCGCGATTCGAAGTCTTTAGCGATCATAAGAGTTTGAAGTAGTTGTTCGACCAGAAGGAGTTGAATATGAGGCAAAGAAGGTGGTTGGAATTTTTGAAAGATTATGATTTCGAATTGAGTTACCATCCTGGAAAAGCTAATGTGGTGGCAGATGCTTTGAGTAGGAAAACGTTACATATGTCATCACTTATGGTAAAGGAATTAGAGTTGATTGAAGAATTCCGAGACTTAAGTTTGGTGTGTGAAGTGACTCCTAAGAGTGTGAAACTAGGAATGTTGAAGTTGACGAATCCTTTTCTAGAAAGTATAGAAGAGCATCAGAAGAAAGACGTGAAGTTGATGGAGAAGTTTACCATTGTGAAAGAGGGAAAGGAGAATAATTTCAAAATGGATGAAAGTGGAGTTATTAGATTTCGTGGAAGGGTATGTGTGCCTGATGTGCCTGAATTGAAGAAGATGATTATGGAAGAAGGTCATAGAAGTGGTTTGAGTATTCATCCAGGAGTAACCAAGATGTATCAGGATTTGAGAAAGTTATTTTGGTGGCCAGGAATGAAGAGGCAAATTTCTGAGTTTGTTTATGCTTGTCTTGTGTGTCAGAAGTCGAAGATTGAGCATCAGAAACCGTCTGGTATGTTGCAACCGTTGTTTATACCGGAATGGAAATGGGATAGCATTGCTATGGATTTTGTGGGAGGATTGCCTAGGACTACAAGAGGTAATGAGGTGATTTGGGTGGTTGTAGATCGTCTGACGAAGTCTGCTCATTTTATTGCGCTTAAAGTTGGTACATTTGTTCCTATGTTGGCCGAGATCTACATTGAACGAATTGTGAAGTTACATGGAATTCCGTCGAGTATCGTTTCAGATAGAGATCCAAAGTTTACTTCAAGATTTTGGGAGAGTTTGCAAGAAGCTTTAGGAACCAAGTTGAGGTTGAGTTCAGCTTATCATCCACAAACCGATGGACAATCAGAGAGAACAATCCAATCTTTGGAAGATTTGTTGAGAGCTTGCGTTTTAGAACAAGGAGTGAGTTGGGATTTATGCTTACCGTTGATAGAGTTCACATACAACAATAGTTTCCATTCGAGTATTGGAATGGCACCATTTGAGGCTTTATATGGGAGGAGATGTAGGACACCGCTTTGTTGGTATGAGACCGGAGAAAATGTAATGCTTGGACCAGAAATTGTACAAGAGACTACCGAAAAGATTAGAATGATCCGAGAGAAGATGAAAGCGTCTCAAAGTCGTCAAAAGAGTTATCATGATAAGAGGAGGAAAGATATAGAATTTCAAGAAGGTGACCATGTTTTTCTGAAAGTTACTTCAACTACCGGAGTGGGACGTGCTTTGAAGTCGAGAAAGTTAACGTCAAGGTTTATTGGACCGTATCAGATTTCTGAAAGAATAGGAAAAGTGGCGTATAGGATTGCCTTGCCGCCATCATTGGCAAACTTGCATGATGTGTTTCATGTATCTCAGTTGAGGAAGTATGTGTCAGACTCGTCACATGTGATCGAGTTGGACGATGTTCAAGTAAGAGAGAACCTAACCGTGGAGACTATACCCTTGAGAATCGAAGGGAGAGAAGTTAAGAAGTTAAGGAACAAGGAGATCGCATCTGTGAAGGTTGTTTGGGGAGGACCTGCCGGTGAGAATGCGACTTGGGAATTGGAGAGCAAGATGATGAGCTCGTATCCAGAGTTGTTTGCAGGTAAATTTTCGAGGTCGAAAATTCTTTAAGGGGGGTAGAGTTGTAACATCCCATTTTTATTTATTAGTCGTTTAAGTTTAATTATTTATGTTTTAGTGAGGTAGAATATTTTATTAGTCAATAGTGTAGGATAATTAGTTTTACCGCGAAATATTAGTTAACGAGCGAGTGTACAGTGTTAATGGGCCTTAAGCCCATTGGGCCTAAGACCAAGAGTGTGGGGCGCCACTTAGTGGCTAAGTTAGCAAGAGAAATTCATTTCTCATGTTCTTGTGAGAGTTAGAGAGAAGGAAGAGAAGAGGAGAGCTAGGGCAAGAGAAAGAAGGGAGAATCAAGAGGAATGACTCGAGTTTTCAACCGATCTAAGGTAAGAGAGTAGATTCTTAATCATGAGTGATCCGAGAAAGGGGAGAATGTCGATTTCTCCGTACCCAAACTTTCTCCACTCATTTTCGTTTTCGGGGGTGGGAGATTTTCTTAAAGAGAGTTGAAATTGTTGTTCCTAATATGTTTAAGGAACTTATACCATGATGTAGGTACGAATTTAAAGGGAAAAATGGGAATTTGTAGATGTTTGAGTCAAGTTTTCATGAGTTTTGAGTAAATGTGTAAAATATTGTTTTATGGTATGAATTGGTGTAGATCTGTGTATCTATTGGTGTTTCTATGTGTATAATCATGTATGTTAACTTAAATGAAGCTCATTTATGAGTTATAGCATGAAAAATGGAATTTTGGGTCAATTTTGAGTTCAACCCGTAATGCTGATTTTTCATGAACTGGTGTTGCTCGCTGAGCGACCAGTAGCGACCAGTAGCGACCAGCTCGCTGATTTTCGCCAGTTAGCATTTCTGTCTGACTTGTGCTCGCCAGTGCTCGCCATGTCTTCGCTGAGCGACCAACCCAGACATTTATTTTATTTTCTTTGAGTTTTACATCTGATTGGAGTATGATAACATGTTTCATTGGTATCCTTTTGCCATGAATAATTGTTGGTATTATTGTTGAATGGAGTATTGAATATCTGTACCTAGATTGTAAATTATCTTGGTGATGGAGTAAGTGGATTGTGTTCTACTTGATTTATGGAGATGTCTAATACCTAGTGTATTGACTATGTGTGAGTATTCATGAGCATACATGCATTCATGAATTGTATATGGAGTTAGAATTATATATTCTAAAAATGGAGAATTATCGGGTTATATGTAACTGATAATAGAGAATATTAGAGGTAAAATACTCTAATAAAGACGAATGGTACCACATGCATTAGTTGTGTCTATGGTGACATGACATTGGTTGTGACATTAGATGCATTAGGAGAATGTGCATTTATATGTTAAGTGATTAATTGTGTTTGTGTGGTGAATCTTAAATACTTTGTGTGGTGAACTTTGGGGTTCAGATTCCCAGGTTGACGGATCCGCTCAGTGATAGGAGATCGTGCTTTGTGTAGCATACTTTTGGTGAGGAGTTTAGCGGTGCTACTCCTAGATTAGATTAGCTTTTGATGAGATGTATAGGGTTATGCTCTGATATTGTAACACCGAGTCGGGATCGTTTGTTTTGTATTTGAATCCTAATATTTACCTTGCTAATCATGTAATTATGATATTAACATGTGTTGGAAACTTGGTTAATGCTTGATGCCATTTCCAATTATTTTAATGTTAATGTTATAAGTTGATTGATTTAGAAAATGTTTACATCCTTAAGCTTTATAAATGCTTGGTTTATTTCCGCTGCTGTATTAAATGAAATTGTATGCATGCTTGAATATGTATTTATTCAGTTTCGTTTTATAATCAAATATTTTTGTAACGCCTTAATTTTCTAAGTGTTTGTTTGTTTATATTTAATAAATACGCGCTTGAGGGGTTAGGGTGTTACATGTCATACGAGACCACATGGTTCAAGAATAATAACAATTAGAATCGTCATGGGATCCAATAAAGAAGTTTAGCTAGACATAACTAAATTAATAACATAAATTAGAGTAAAAGAATTAATTGCAAGTTTGGTTTTGATGTGTTTCCACACTAGAAACTTTGCTTGATCACTTCTGAGCTCCTGAAAAGTTGTCTTTTTTGCCATAAAAATTCTGTAATCCTGATTGTGTCAGAAATTTCAATTTATAGAACTAGGTTACGCGTCCGCGCCTGGGCACAAATGGCAAGGAATATGATTTCTGCTCTTTATGAAAGTTGTAGCTCTTGATCTTAGATTTCATTTGCCACAAGTTTCGCATCATTCCGAGTTACGGAACTCCACATATGGTCAAAATATCGGACATACGTCATGATGCAAATTGTGCTGATTTTCTCCATTTTCTTGTGAATCAATCTCTCTTGTACTCGATGTAATTTCTTCTTTATTCATTGCGGAAAACATGATAAACTACCTAATAATTCCTGGAATTGTTGTTAAAAACATAGTAATGACGTGAAGTCATCAACGATCCATGTGGATACGAACTCATTCTACTCAGTAGAGTGTGAATTATTACTTGACGACTGACTGGTAAACTTGTCACACCGTAGTCACCAATCTAATAGGAACAACACAAATTATTACCAAAATCACTACAAGAAATCCCTTATTTTTTGACGAAAATCATATAAGGGTACTGACGGCCCAAGCCGTCTATAACTTTGTGACGGCCGTATCCGTCACTAACTTTTCCAAAGTCGTCACAAAATTAAAAAAATAATAAAATTTTGAAGCAAATCCGTCAATAACTTAGTGACGGAAATAGTCGTCACAAAATAAACACTTACTGACGGCTTAAGCCGTCACAAAATGGTGACGATGTTATCGACGGATGAGGCTGTCACAAACTCTGCACACGGTCAAAAAAAAATAAAGCCGTTGCAGGCTTGGACAGAGCGCTGTCAGCGTGGAAACTTGCGCAGCATTTATTGACGGCTCCGTCCGTCAGTAAATGGTTGGAAAGAATTGAATGAATTCAACGGATCTATTGGCTTGTTCTATATGTGTTTCTTCTTCCATTTCCAATTCATGTTTACACTATGTATCAATTGTACGAGTAAAAATTTTCTAACTTCTCTAACATCTCACTAGAATTATAGAACATCTTTCTATAGATCTTCATCATATATAGTTTTTTTGTTCTTCTTCAAAGCTTGATGTCTTAATAAAAATGTAAGTGTTTTCTTCTTATCAAATTTAAAAGTTTATTTTTTTATGTTAATAATATTTGAAAGATATTGTATATTTATATTAATTGTTACTTTTAAAATTTTAATGCAGAAAATGTAGCTTGGTTCATCTTGCTATTGTTGGGAGTTGAATATGTTGACATTGCTTGACATAACTAGTAAGTATAATTTTAATTTGTTAAGTTTAATTGTATTATTTTACAAGTCAGAAACTTTTTTTATTTTTATTTATTTTCGTCCAAAAAAAGCTACATTTTTATTTTATTTATTTTCGTAAAAAAAAATAGGTATTGCTGAAACTTTTATTTATTAAAAAAAAGCTACTTTTATTTATTTCGTAAAAACTATTATTTATTTCGAAAAAAAAAAGCTACTTTTATTTATTTTTATTTTTGATATTTGGTTTGATATATCTGAAACTTTTTTTTTTTTTAATTTTGATTTAGATATTGCTGTTTGATTTGACGGTTGATTCATTGGTTGGTATTATTTGGAGTTTAGCTTGGTAAACTTAAAGTCAGACACTACTCTACATACCAAGTAAGTAATATAATTTAGATTAATAAATATCTGTATATAAATCAAAATATGTTTGCTGCTGTATTTTTTTTTTTTATTTGAATTAAAAATTAAAACTTTGTATGTCATTTAGTTAAAACTTTGTATGTCAAGTTTGTAAACTACTAGTAAATTATTTTTGAAATGAAATTATTTATATGATAATTAAACAAGTATGTGATAATAGTTAGTAAACTGTCATATTTATTCTAAACTACCATATTGTAAAGAAAATTATTACCATATTGTAAAAAAAAATATCTAGTGAATTATTTAAAAAAATATGTTAGTAAATTATTTATTTGAATTTTCGAAGATATTTATTTGTTGGTGGATTAATTTTCGAAAATACCGTATTGTAAAAAAAATATCTAGTGAATTAGTTAAAACTTTGTATGTAATATAAACTTTGTACACATAGTATAAACTTTGTATGTCACGTAGTTAAATCGACGATATTTTAATTATAATTTATTCTAGACTTTAATTTTTATTTAAATATTTAAATAAAAAATATATAATAAAAAAACGCATTAAGTGAATTATTTTCGAAGATTAATTAATAACTTTTTATGATATAATAGTTAGTGAACTGCCATATTTATTACTAAACTACCACCATATTGTAAAAAAAAACTACTATATTGTAAAAAAAATATCTAGTGAATTATTTTTAAAAAAAATGTTGGTAGTAAATTATTTATTTTAATTCTTGAAGACATCCACCTATTATTAATTTATCTTATACCAAAAAAATCGAAGATTTTTTAATTTTAATCATATACTTTAAATAAAAACTATATAATAAAAAAACTCATTAAGTGAATTATTTTCGAAGATTAATCAATAAACTTTTTATGATAGTCGATAGACTTTACTTTTTAAAAAACAAAAGTAAATATGAATGGATCTAATTAATAGTCATGTATATAATATCTAATTATTTATATATCCAGACATGGATCATAGGTGGATGTATGATCGATATGACGGTGGAAAGAGAGGGGTGGTTAAAGAAGTGTTTAAATTTGGGGTTCAATTATTTATTGATGCCGTGAAACAGAAGCCTGTTGTTATTAGGGAAGGGGGAATTAGATGTCCGTGTGTGAAATGTCAATGTATACGATTTCGCAGCGAAGATGAAATTAAGTTTCATTTATGCAAACATGGATTCCAACCTAATTATTGGATCTGGACAAGTCACGGAGAATCATTTACATCGGATAAAGGTGCTTCAAGCAGTGCTGCTGAACCTGCTGCATTGGCTCCACAAAATCATCATGTGCATTACCCCTTTACCGCTATGAATGATATGATAGTTGATGCTCTTGGGTTTAATGTGGTGAATAATGGGTCGGAAGACGAATCTGACAGAGATGAATATGATGGAGATGAACTTCCGAATGCTGAAGCTCAAAGATTTTATAATCTTTTGAAAGAGACAAATGAACCGTTGCAGTTTGAAGGTTCTACTGACTCAAAGTTAACAGTGTGTGTTAAACTTTTGGGTCTAAAGTCTCATTATCTAGTTCTAGAATTAGCCATGGATTTGATTGCGAAATTGTGCTTGGAAACAACACCTACCCCCGCCCGCCATGATATGCCGCAAAATTATTATCAGGCAAAACAGCTAGTGTCGAAGCTAGGACTAGGAGTGAAGATAATTGATTGTTGCATCAATGGTTGTATGTTGTTCTATAGCAACGAATTTGGTGTAAGTGATGAAGACTTGGATAAATGTAAATTTTGTGAAGAACCAAGATACTGTGGAACAAAAAATTCGCGGTCAAGTAGAAGAAAATCAGTGCCAAGAAAGTCTATGTTCTATTTACCCATAGTATCGAGATTGCAAAGGTTGTATGCATCATTGCAAACTGCATCCAAAATGACATGGCATTCTGAAAATGTTGAAAACAGAAATAGTTCTGGTAAGTTGCGACATCCTTCAGATGGACTAGCATGGAAGCATTTTGATCAAGTTAATCCTGATTTTGCGTCAGAGCCACGAAACGTGCGATTGGGTTTATGCTCTGATGGGTTTACTCCGTACACTCAAGTATCAGCCACTCCATACTCATGTTGGCCCTTCATTGTTACCCCATACAATCTTCCACCTGAAATGTGTATTTCAAAACCTTACATGTTTTTATCTGCTGTAATACCTGGGCCATCTAGTCCAACTGCTGGTATTGATATCTATTTGCAACCTTTGATTGATGATTTGAAGAGGTTGTGGGAAGGTGTTGTGACATATGATATCAGCCGCAAGAGAAATTTTAAAATGAAGGCAGCTTTGATGTGGACCATCAATGATTTTCCTGCTTATGGGATGTTGTCTGGATGGGGGACGCATGGTAAATTAGCATGTCCTATTTGCCTGGAAGACACAAAAGCGTTCACATTAAAAAACGGCGGGAAAGCTACGTGGTTTGATTGTCATCGCCGATTCCTTCCTCTTAATCATCCATTTCGAAGAAATAAATATGCATTTGTTAAGGGCAAGATTGAAACCCGAGGGCCACCTCAATATTTGACACCAGAACAAGTTTGGGATAAAGTTAAAGATAAGCCAAATGTCTAAGTTGTGGGTGGTGTTGCTTTAAAACCGCGAGGTTACGGTTTATCACACAATTGGACAAAGAAGAGTATTTTTTGGGATCTGCCGTATTGGAAAGACAACCTCTTGCGTCACAACCTTGATGTTATGCATGTTGAAAAAAATGTTTTTGAAAATATATTCAACACCGTAATGAATGTCAAAGGAAAAACTAAAGATAACGATAAAGCTAGAAAGGACATTGCGTTGTATTGTCGACGTAATGATTTGTTATTGAAGACGTTATCCAATGGCAAAGTCCTAAAACCTCGTGCGAACTATACTCTATCTATTGATGAAGCAAAATCAGTTTGTCGATGGGTAAAAGAACTCAAAATGCCGGATGGTTATGCATCAAATTTGGCAAGATGTGCCGATGTTGATAATGGAAGAATGCGTGGGATGAAGAGCCATGATTGTCATGTTTTTTTGCAGTCTTTACTCCCTATTGCATTTAGTTCTTTACCACAACATGCATTGAATCCTCTCATCGAACTCAGTCAATTTTTTAAGAATTTGTGTTCAGCAACATTAAGAGAAAGCGATCTGATCAAGATGGAAAATGACATTCCAATGATACTGTGCAAGTTAGAGAGAATATTTCCTCCCGGATTCTTTGATTCTATGGAGCATCTTGTAGTGCATCTTGCATACGAAGCTAGACTTGGTGGACCTGTTCAATATAGATGGATGTATCCATTTGAAAGGTTCATGGGAGATTCTAAACGTTCGGTGAAAAATAAAGCTAAGGTTGAAGGCTCAATTTGTGCATCTTATTTGCATCGTGAAACCATTCACTTTTGTTCTCATTATTTCAAAGACACGTTGACAGGAAGATCTGGTAGGAACGAACCTGGTAGTGAAAGTTTTATCCACCCATTAAACCTATCAGTATTCAACTTGTCTGGGCGTCAGGCTGGCGCGGAGAACGTATTTTTTCCTGGCGAAAGGGTATTAAAGGCAGCACATGTTCACGTGCTGATTAATTGCACTGAAGTTCAACCTTACTTAGAGTTATTTTTGACATCACAAGGGATAACTCCGGAACAATCTTCTGCGAGCATAAATCAATTTTTCCAAACTGGTTCAGACATCACGTTTATCATCTAGAACCAACCCCTATGATACAACACTTGAGAAACTTATTTGATGGCCCTGTGTCAAATGTTAAACAATGGCACACCTACTTTGCCAACGGTTATAAATTTCATACACATAGTTGGACGGAAGGAAAAGAAACAATCAACAGTGGAGTGTGTATGAAAGGTGTAACTGAAAATGGTGAAAATGATTTTTATGGAGTTATTGATAAAATAATCGAAGTCTCGTACAACTACCTTGATTACAATAAAGTAGTTGTATTGTTTTATTGTGATTGGTATGATCCATCAAGAAGAGGTACAAAGTATAATTCAAAGACCAACACTGTTGACATAAAAATGAATAGAAGATATCAATCGTTTGATCCATTTGCTATAGCTCACAATGTCAGACAAGTTTACTATGTTCCTTATCCATCAACACAAATTGACAAACGAGGCTGGTGTGCCGCAATTACGACAAAACCAAGGGGTCGAATTGAAAAAGATGGAATAGAAGAAGAAGTGGAACCATATCAGCTCGATGAGATGACTAATAACGTACATGAAGTTATTGAAGTTGAACCTTTCACTGCTCTTTCGGTTGGGGCAGAAGAAGTACCTGATGGTGGTGATGTTGAAGAAGAAGATGAAGATGATCATGTGGAAGATGAGCGTCAAGACGACGAAGTTGTGTCAGATTGGGACGATGATAATTAAACACTTACTATTTATGTTTCCCATAATGTATTCACTGTTATCTTGCAAAAACTATGTATCCATTATGTTATGTAGTTATTAATTATCAATGTTTATGCTTTTAAGAATGTATCCACGTACAATGTTATGTAGTTATTAATTATCAATGTTTATGCTTTTAAGAATGTATCCACGTACAATGTTATGTAGTTATTAATTATCAATGTTTATGGTTTAAGAATGTATACAATATGTTTTTAAAATATATATATGTATGTATGTATATTTATATTTTGTGTAGATGGCAGATCCATCACAATATGTTGAGCATGGAGACCCACCAGTGACGGATGGTAAGAGGGTTCCACCGCGTGATCTTATCCATAGAACCGTTTATAACTCATTTCTGGTGCCATTGCCATCAACTGATGAAACTGGACAATCCACCCAACAACAAGGTCTGGCAGCCGATGAACAAGAGCATGAGGATGAACTGATCAATCGTAACGACCTTTATGATCCTCCGTAGTTTCTTTTGGTTGATCGATATGATAGAACCATTATTATTCCATACGCTTCTGAGTAAGACTTTTTTTGAATTATATTCATTATATAATTTGAGTAAGATTTTTTATTTATTTATATTAATTAGTTATTATATTACTTGTGCAGTTTTCAGCCACAAAAGGCAGCTACATTCGCTATTGGTTTCATCATTAAGCAAAACTACCAAGAGCCATGGTTGACGTGGGGAGAGATTAAGGCAGCTAAAATTGGAAATGATCGAGTGTGGAATAGGTTTTGGAAAGCTTTCAAAGTAAGTTAAAGTTTTTTATCAAGTGGAATTAATAAATTATTTTTTGTTGATATTTATCAAAGTGGACTAATCATATTTATTTTTTCATATGTAGATGAAATGCACTTTTTTAAAGAGTCGAGAATTCGAGGTTATCCAAATTTTCGACCATAAGTGCTCAAAGAAGTTGTCCACGTTGCTCCTGGAAGCACGAAGCAGGCACCGTACTGGTAAGGAACCACCGGGATGGATTGGCCCAGGCGAAACATGGACGGAATTGTGTCGTAAATGGGATAATCCAGAATACGTCTCCAAGTGCAACAAAAATAAACAAAACAGAGCATCAAAGCCTGAAGCAAGCATCCACACTACTGGTTCTGCATCATCTGGTACCGTGCGCATAAGGTATTACCGGAAATATGGACGTGTACCAACCTTATCTGATATGAATGAAGAGCTGCATCGAAAAGGTGATGGTTCTTGGGATTCTGCCAAAGCTAAAAGGGCAAATGTGAGCATATTATTAATTTACTTTTTAATTATATTCATCACAATTGGTTATTATTTTAATTTGTGATAATTAATTTACTATTTATTTTGTAGGACTTGATTGAGGTGTATGTACAGGAGCTCAAAGAAAGTGAGGCTGCCTTCCACCTTCTAAGCGAAAAAGTGAAGTTGTTCTTCAAAACATGATAATAGACAAATTTGTGGAATTTTCGGGAGGAAAGAATCATGGTCGTATTCAGGGTCAAGGGAGTACTTCTTCATTCATTCGAAAGACACCGGGCGGATATATTGATGCTTCATCTGAGTCATTCAACAGTACTGCCAGCATGAGTACAGCTCGATCTCGAGGAGGACGGGTAGAAACTCAAGAAGAAATGGAAGCGCGAATTGAAGCGCGAGTAATTGCAAAACTCAGAGCCGAGATGTCTTCATCAAGAAATGTATCAGTTGAAGAGGAGGCGGAGGCGGAGGAAGAGGTGTATCGACCTGATAATGTTGCTTTGAATCAATCATCGTCTGATCCTGATCCGACTTTCTTTAATGGTATCATGAATGACAGTGTGATGCTGCAGCAATTATTGGATTCTGATAACTTTCAGATGCCCGGTTTACCATTTGTTAATACTGCTGCATGGAATCAAGGCGGAGGGGATCCAAATTTTCAAGGCGGAGGGAATCCAACTTTTCAAGGCGGAGGAGGGAATCCAAATTATTTTCAAGGCGAAGGAGGGGATCCAAATTTTCAAGGCGGAGGGTATCAAAATTTTCAAGGTCAAGGGAATTGTCAAGGTAGTGCAAGTTTTCAAGGAAGAGGGAATATTCAAGGCAGTGCAAATTTTCAAGCTAGTGGAAGTTATAATGGAGCAGGGAATATTCAAGGCAGGGGTAATTTTCAAGGTAGTGGAAGTCTTCAAGGAATGGGGAGTATTCAAGGCAGTGGTAATTTTCCAGGCGGGGTAAATCTTCATAGCGGTATAAGTTTTCAAGTGGGACAACAAGGTGGTAATAATCAAGGTGCCGGAAGGACAAACGGCGGAAGTGTTGGAAAGCCAAGAAGAGGAAGTGCCGGAAGAACAAGCGGCGAAAGTGGAAGCGGGAGAACAAGCGCCGAAAGTGGAAGTGCCAGAACATCAAGAGGAAGAAGGGGTGGTGGAAGCGGAAATGCATAACTCAGATGTTTGCGTTGTTATTTTATTATGTTATACGTGTGGAAGTATCGTACTTTGTTTGTATCGTATTTTATTATGTAATTTTATGACAATTATCGTACTTTGTTTGTATTATTAAGACAATTATCGTACTTTTTAATTTCATCTAATTATCGTATGTATGTCATTGTTCGTTATTGAATTTTTAATTTATATTATTATTGTGTTAAAAATGATGATATATTATTTTTTAATATATGTAAAAAAAAATTACTTTTTTTTATGTTTTTTTAAAATAATTAATTAATTTATTTTTGAAAAATAATTAATAAAACAATTAAAATAATTATTTTAAAAAAAAACTTAGTGACGGATTTTGTGACGACCTAAGCCATCACAAAATAAGCCAAAACTTTGTGACGAATTTGTGACGACCTAAGCCGTCACTAATTTGAATTTTGTGACGACCTAAGCCGTCACTAAGTTGTGTTCAGAAAAGTTGCCGTTCACATTTATTGACGACCTGAGCCGTCACAAAGTGTCGTCACTTAGTTTGTGACGACCTGGGCCGTCACAAACTTTTCCACGAGCTATTTCTTGACAGATTGCGGCCGTCACAAAGTCGTCACAAAATTATGACTTTGTGACGGATTTTCTTACTTTGTGAGGGCTTTTGGCCGTCAATAAATGGGCGATTTCTTGTAGTGAATATACACAATGTTAAGCTCTTTAGACTTAGGCAACCCAACCAGCTGCAACCACGTTGTTTTATACTTAAAACCATACATCACGGTACTAGACCAACCGTTGTGTATGGCAATTTCCTCAGCTAATGCTACTCTAGGCCGCCCGCCACCAAGTCAGACATCCATAAAACAAATTTTTCCAAGAAAGCGGCGCGAACCAAATCTGTCCAGCTCACACGTGCGCAAGTCTAGCATGTCCTACGCCAAATGCGCAAATGGAAGAATCAATGGTCTCTCTGATCTGATCATTGTTTTCCGGTCTTCTTAAATCGAGATTTCAAGGCATACTCAACAATAATAAATGTTTATATATAAGCTTACATAAGCTATTTTTATAGCTAAATGTAATATAAAGTTAAATTATTTTTATATATGCTGAAAAAAAACTTCTGAAAATTATTATAAACTATTGATATAAGTTCTTTCAACCTATCTCACAAAACTTATATCAGTAGATAAACTTAAATAAGTCAATCATTTATACTAAATTGGAATTTTCAACAATTTTGTACTAGAAAACTAATTAAATATTTGAGACATTTTTCTATCCAAATACTCCTCCGAACTTAAATATAAACAAATATTCTTGTTTCAGATTCATTAAATAACCATTGTAACTAATCTTTAATATGGACTAGATACATCAGTTATTGAAAGAACCTAAAAACAAAGCCGCAAAGATTTAGAATTGTTGATTGATAGATGGGGATGTTTGGGAGGATTGAAGGGAAGTATATTGAATAAAGAATTTTTCTCTTCTCCCCGGAGTTTTTTAACCAGAAGTTTGGAATGAAATAGGTGGAGTAGTATCATAAGGAAATTACTTTTGTCACTCTATGGATTTTCTCGCGCGTCCTACAAAATTATCAAAAATACTCTCGTTCGCTACTTAAGTAGCGGATTCTACGTTTAAAATCTCAAAAATTTCATGTTTGTATGGTGTTTTTTTCAAAATTCTCATTTTTATAACGTCCGCTACTTAAGTAGCAGACAGAATCCGCTACTTAAGTAGTTGATGTCATAAGAATGAAATGTTAGGGAGCTTTTCTTACTCAAATTTCATATTTTTATAACGTCCGCTACTTAAATAGCTGACAGGTAAAAAACTTGAATTTTCATGTAGGGCAGGGGCGGACTTGGACCGAAATTATCGGTGTGGCTAAAAAATTTAGGTATTTCCGAAAAAAATAATCTTCATTCTAATAATTCAGTTAAACAATAAACAACATATAAAATTACTACTAATACAACATGTATATCCAAAAAAAGAACACCAATAAACTAGAAATTTTTACAAAAAAAAAATCAACAAACTAACAAACTATATCCAAAAAATCACAAAATTTCTATTCGAAAAAAAGAAATGAGTATAACTTATTGAATATTCATTAAATCATGCATATATTACTATTGTTTGATACTTCACAATATTCTACCATGGACCAAAATATATGGAATCTAAAATTATACTATTTTATAGTTTATTTTGATAAACTAATTCAATTATTGTATTCCAATTTTACCCATATCATCTTATTTGAAAAATTAAATATATTGTTTTATGTAGAGCTGTCAAAACGGGAGGCCCGACCCATTTAGGGCCGGCCCAAACGGGTCGTGGGCTATATCGGACTGGGCTAAAAAGCCCGGGTGAAAAACGGGCATCTAAAAATAAGGCCCGAGCCCAGCCCGAATCAGGCTCTCGGCCTTTCGGGCCGGCCCGGTTTTTTCTCTTTTTTTTAATACTTTTGCTCTACTACTATGCATATCAAAATTATACACTCAAATTAATATAAATCATTGCAAGCACCAAGCACATGAGAAGTCGATAAACAACCTGCCTGTTTTTTAATTACGAAGACAAAGCACATGAGAAATCAACAAACCAACCAAGCCGTGATATGATCAAACAATGGCAACAAAAAAATACAAGCCACTTGACTAATATAAACGAAGTTCGAATTATCGAATTTCCTACAAATCCACCAAAATAACATAAACTTAGTTTAAATTCTTTAATGCCGAGTTTAAATTCTAATTTTAAAAATAAAATAAAAAAAAAATCATCTTAATGAGTTGGTCAATCTTCACAAATTTCCATCATATGTATCCATATTATTATCATCATCTAGTTCTACAAAATAAAATAAAAAAATTGTTCGTTCAAAAATAATATACGGTAAAGTTTTTGGTTAATTAAACATTTGAAAAATAATTGAACTTTAATAATCATACCTTCAAACTCATATAAAGATATAAATTTTTTTAATTGTAATTTATTCGGGCCAGCGGGCAGCCCGCGTGCCATTTGGGCTACCCATATTTTTTTACAAACAAAGTCTCGATTAATATAAAATTAAAGTATATAACTTAAAATAATACACTACGTATAACCAAGAACTTGAAATCAATAATAGACTATAAACTAATATTTGAACTAATATTTAAACTAATGTACTCCGAGAGACTTATTATCATAAAAAATAAACTTGAAACTAATATTTACATTAATATTTGCATGATATGTATACAGAATAATTTTAAATTATTTATAAATTTTTTTTTTTTTTAAATATGGACTGGGCTGGTGTGGCTATAGCCACACCAAGCCTTACACAGGTCCGTCCCTGATGTAGGGTGATTTTCCTAAAAAATTATTCATTTTTATGTTACCGCTACTTAAATAGCGGAATGATAAAATAGAAAATATGCATAATACGCGAGTAACCCGTAAATGAGAAAAGTAATTTTTGTATGCGAAAGATGTGGAAGTATTGCAATTGGAAGAATGAATGCCCAATGAATAGTGCATGAAAGTAAGTATGCAGGGGTGCAAAATACTAAATTAAGGGAACTAATAGAATTAGATAGATCTGTTACTACTTTTTTGATAAGTAGAACACTCTTATGGTATCAATTATTTTACACTCAAGAAAAGAGGCAAATGGCAAGTGAAAAGTAAAGGTGTTATTTGAAATCTACTTAATTTATACAAGACAGCCTAAAAACAGAGAAAGTAATATTTAGTAAAATTTATTCTTTGTAAATACCATTATGAATCACACATACAGAGAAGCTTTTTTCAATTACACAAACAACCAGTTTTACTAAAATTAGTCTATATAGTAGTGCGCAAGAATATTTTTACTAACAAAATAGTAAAATTAAAGTTTTATACATAACATTTTGGAGCTAAATTCTATAACTAATATGTGTAGCTCCAATTATTAACAAGCTATTAGAAGAATAAAAATACAAGTATACATTGCAAGCATAAACTTAAACAGAAGCTGCAAATACAACTAAGTTCGACCATTCAATTTGAAAATTGCCCAAAACTTCAACCATAACTGATGTTGATCTCAGAAGTAGAAGTTTACCGTCGTCCTCTTTATTGTAACTTCTAAGACAATAGTCGAATTAGTGTCGGTTTGAAAAAAAAAGATGAGAAAAACTAACTCATCATTTGTTTTTCCTTAATTTCTATCAAACCAACAATGACCAGGTCATTGTCTCCGTCACGAGGACAACCTTACACTAGCTTCTATGTCTGAAGAGTGCGCAACATCGTCCTTAGTGTTTTAAGCGATTTTCATATATCGGCCGACACTGTAGGATTATCCCTACAAACAAATGATCTCTGAAACACAACCGGGAGCGCGTCACCATCCAAAGCCAACAAAATCTTTCCATTCTCACTAAACCTACCAATAGTTCCACAATCAAACCTACCCAAAGGACATGCCTCCGTAGGACAAAACCTAATATTATAAACACCTTTAAATTGAGTATTCACAATTCTAAAATAACTGCCATAACCGCCATCACTACCCGTTATAACTACCCTTCTACCACTCTTAGTGTCTCTATCACCTACTTTCCATTCAGTAGATTGTACACAAATTGAAGAAGCTGAAAATCTTACCTTAAAGTCACTATTGACCTTAACAACTCTATTTTGTCTTGCAAAAGGAGTGAAAATAACAGGTAATCCATCATCAAGATCTGTATTTTCTTGACCTACATATAAAGGGCATGAACCATTTCTATTAATCAAAGTGAAAACACCTCCACTATCAGTTATAGCTGGTTTTATGTAATATTTGTTGCGGCTATCAAGAGGGTGACCTTTTGTATCAAGAACTTGTTCATTTTCAGATTGAGCTAATGTTGTTATGGCCATGAAAAGCCATAACACAAGGCTAAGGGTTGAAATTTTGATAAATTTTGTTGACATGGTTTTTTTTTGTGTATGATTGAGTTTTACAAGGGGATCTTGGACTGTGTATATTGTAGCAATATATGGCTTAGTATTTAATATTTATTATAGGATATGATATAAGATATTATATGTGGTAAGTGGTGGAGATGTTAAGCATGTGGAAGGTTGATTGCCTCAAAAAAGAAATAAATTATGTGGGGTGTATGAATTGAAGTCTAACATGACTTGCCACATTATTCAACCACTGTATTGCTTGTACCAGCAAACTTGATGAATGAAGATGGTTAAGTTTTTGTCTGAGAGTAATAAAAATATTAATTCTAAGTATTCTTCTTGTTTTTTATTTGACAAACATTATATGAAGTAATTAATTTATAATTTATTTTGTATTGATTATGTAGAAATGACAATTAACACTTAAAACTCGTACGCAACTGTGAGATCTAAGATTTAAAACAACGATGAAAATATATCACCTAACAATATCAACATTTGTCAGTTGAATTAGGTGTTACAAATTAATTTATATTCATTCCGGTTCTTCTTATACAAAACAATTTTTTTTCTCTCTTGTAAAAAAAAAAAGTTTATTAATAATTGATGTATGTAGTAGAAATATAGACCAGATACATAAAAAAGAACTTGACTCATTGAGAAAATAAAGTTTGGAGATAGTCTGAAAGGAGTCTGATGAAAAGAAATTCATAGGTAAGTGGCATTAATTTCCAAACACTAGCAAATATGGAGATAGTCTCAAAGATGTCTTATGTGCAGTTCTATATGCCCACAAAACATTATCTAACTTTTTTGAGCAATCCAGTCCTTAAAAGCATTAACAGTTTTTTCCAGGATTCTCTTTTAATTTACTTTCTGTAGACCTTAATTGGCTCCACTATAAGAGGTAACAATTTGCTATTTGACATCATACTTGGGCATCATAATTTCCAAATATTTGTTGTAGAAATGCTTGTCCCATTTCTTGTGTGAGTCTAAAAAAAAGTGTTCATAAAATTCACCACAATTTGGGAATCATTGAATGCAGATACAATTTTCTCGACCCATTTGAAGCACAAACTTTTTTAAAACATAAAAGAAACATCTCTCTTGAGGAAAATCATTTCACAATCTCCACCATGCATCCGATGATATACTTGGACTAAGTCATTTGTAACGTTTACTAGTAAATAAAATGATCGAAGAACCTTAATTGACACCGAAAAACAATTTATTTGGTGACCAGAAAATATTACAAGTAAACAATGAAACATCCTAGTTACAAGCAAAAGCTTATCTAGCTAGCTATATTCAGTCCTTGACCTTCATCTCAGGTGGCACAGAGCGTCTCCACACTCCTGCTAAGATGCTACCGAAGATTGAATGACACACACTTGAAACAGCACAAGGTACTGTTGTTAAGGGATCTCCAAAGTGCTTGGCAGCCAGAACTACGCCAAGAACCGAGTTCTACAATATCGAGTGCAAAGAAACAGGTAAATTTATGCAGAATTGAAAAAAGGACAGCGAAAAGGTTTTTCAGCTAGCATTTAGCAATCTGCCTATGCTTAAAATTGTAATTAAAGAATATTAAATTTACCTGCATGCCAACTTCAATGGATATAGTTCGCGATGATGATACATCTAGACCAAGAATCCTGGCAAGAATGTATCCGAAGAAAAAGCCAGAAGCATGGAGAAGGCAGACAGCTAAGATAACTTGTCCACCAGACATAAGGATTGCAGAAGAACTCTGTGAAATTGCATTTCCACATAAAATTGCCACAGTTGCTACAGCTAAGGGTGGCATCAATGGAGACACAAGTTTAACAAGAGGTTGGAAATACTGATTCAGAAGTGCACCAGCCAATACAGGAAAAAGCACAACCTGTTGAAAGAGAATGGAAAGACAATTAGGGCTGTTTACTTTCAAAAAATATTTTGTTTGACTTTTCTAAATTTGTGTTTATTTTAAAACGTTAAAAAGGAGATTAAAGACAGTGAATAATTGCGATAGATGGAAGGTAAGCGGAACAGGGCCGGTCCCGAGATTTTGGAGGCCCGGAACAAATAATAAAAATGGACCCCTAATAAAAAAACAATTAAAAGAAAACATCATTTATTTAAATTGTAAATAGCATCAATAACAACAAAAATAGTTATTTATTCATGTAACTAACATAAATAAAAGGTCATTCCACAATGTTGAAAATGAACCGATAAATAAAAAATTAAGCGATATATTATTCAAAAATGAACCGATAATTTTTAAAAAAGAGTAATCTTTTATTTAAAATACAAACAACATCAATAATGTAAAAAAATAATCACTTTCAAATCAATAATAACAAAATACACCTTCAAGCTAATATCATTAAAAATTGATAGTATTTTTAATAAAAATTGCAACTTAATATTAGAAATTAATTCTTCATTTTCAAAAAAATAATAAAATGTAGTTTTTTTAAAAAAAATAAATAAAATAAAGTAGTGAAGTTATTTATAAGTTATAGAAAAAAAATTTATTGTATTTCATAAAAAGAAACACAATTTTGAAATAATTTATGCAATGTAATGTTTAATATGAGAAAACCAAATAGTAACACCACTGAGACTCGAACCAATGTCCACGCATTTACAGGATCAAGACGTGCTCCACTAAGCCAACATCAATTTCATGTGATTTTCTATCTTCAAATAATACTTGATCTATTTTTCATATGATGGGATTAAAAAAAAAATTGAGGCCCCATAAATTGTGAGGCCCAGTGGTATAGCACTTACTGCACTTGGCCATAGACGGCCCTGAAGCGGAAGCATGTATTTTTAGAAACAATGAAAACAATGTTTTGACATTTTCAAAATTTCTGAAAATGCTAGATTTGTTTTCAAAAATTGAAAAAGAAAATTGTGAAAGAAAACGCGAAACATGGAAATGCTAGACTAGTTGAAGCGAAAATGAAAACAGGAAACATGTAATAAACTAACTATAGCTAAAATGTACAAGTTAGTTATGCTTAAGCTATCTGTTAGTTAGTTAGATGTATGTAACTTGTAACTGAAGCAAGGTTGTTAGAACACTCCTCATAGTGCAGTTAGTTACTAAGTTAGTTGCTAGCTATACTATATATACTACACCTTGTATTGAATTGAATCAATAAGATTTTTCCACCTTTCTTCTTTACTAAGCTTCTAGCTATGGCTTTTGTTCTTGTTTGTTATTGTATATTTACTTTCTCTGATATTGTTGTTATGGTATCAGAGCTCAACGCTTGAGCTCTGCTGCGCATACCTCTTCTCGTTCTTGTACCTTTTTTTTTCCCTTCTATTCTTTTCTCTCTTTCTGTTCGCTTCCATGGCCGGTAACGCTCAACCTCGCCGTAACGTCGTTGAAATGCCTGGAATTCCTGCTCTCAACGATGCTTCCCAAAACCCCTACTATATTCATCCCAATGAGAGTGCCACTGCACCTCTTGTAGCTCCGCCGCTTGATGGTAAAAACTACCATGCATGGTCTCGCTCGATGCTAAAGGCAATCATCATGAAGAATAAGCTCCGGTTTCTTGATGGTTCTTGTCCTATGCCTGATGCATTTGATCCTACGTTTGAGCCTTGGATTCGTTGCAACAATCTTGTGCTTTCTTGGTTGATCAATTTTGTTATTCCTGCAATTTCTCAAAGTCTTGTTTACACTGATGTTGCATCCCAAGTTTGGAGTGATTTGAAAGCCAGATTCTCTCGCACCGATCGTGTTCGTGTGGCTACTCTTCAATGTGATCTCTATGCACTTCACCAAGAATCTTCTTCTGTCACTGAGTACTTCACCAAGTTGAAAGGTTTGTGGGAAGAATTAGCTATTTCTCGTCCCATTCCTTTTTGTTCTTGCCCTGTACCTTGTGCTTGTGAAGCTATGAGGAATGCTAAGAAGTATCGAGAAGAAGATCTTGTGCTATTATTTCTTACTGGTTTGAGCGACAGTTATGCTATGGTACGTTCACAAATCTTGCTTATGGATCCATTTCCTCAATTAAATTATGTCTTTGGCATGGTAATTCAACATGAGAGCCTTAATGGCTTAGCTTCTGATGATTCATCATCTTTTGCTCTCATCAATTTAGCTAAGAAACCTTACAATGGTAGTTATGGTAAGGGAAATGATTCAAATTCGAATCGATCTTGCACTTATTGTGGTAGAGGAAATCACACTATTGATACTTGTTTCAAGAAACATGGATATCCACCCGGCTTTCGATTTAGAGATGGAACCGTTGTTGGTAGTAAAGCACATGGTGGATCTAGTATCAACAATGTTGACTGTGACAATGAGGAAGGGGTGGCCAAGCCTGCTGTAGAGAATGATAGTCGTATAGCAGCCCTTAGCACTGAAGAATATCAAGCTCTCATGGCTTTATTGAAGTCTAGCAAGATTGAAGCTTCCTCATCTCACCAGATCAACAGTCTCCACAATGTTGCCTCTTCTTCAAGCAACAATCAGCAAGGTACTGTGATTTCTGCTTCTTGCTTCTCCATAGTTGGTACTTTGGATACATGGATTTTAGATAGTGGTGCTACAGATCATGTGTGCTCTTCTCTTAGCCTTTTCACAAGATATCACACTGTTCATCCCATTCCTGTAAAATTACCCAATGGCAGCATAGTTTCCACTGATATTGTAGGAGATATCAATGTTACATCTCACATCACACTGCATAATGTACTCTACATGCCAAAATTCAGCTTCAACCTTATCTCCATATCCAAAGTTTCCCAAGATTTGAATTGTGCATTTGTGTTCACTGATAATGTATGTTACATTCAAAATTCTATACAGGAGATGATTGGTTCGGGTAGACAAGTGGATGGTTTGTATTATCTTGAGGGCACAGTATCTGCCTCATCTAGCACTACTTCATCTGGTAATGTCTGTAATTCTGTTGTTATTCCAAAGTCAGCTTTGTGGCATTTTCGTTTTGGTCACACTTCTCATGATAGGCTAGAAGCTATGCACAAATTGTATTCAGAAATTGTTGTTAACAAAGATGGTTTTTGTTGTGATGTATGTCACTTAGCAAAGCAAAAGAAATTGTCTTACAAATTAAGCACTAGTAGAGCTTCTAAATGCTTTGAACTACTACACATGGATTTATGGGGCCCTTTTTCAGTTTCTACTACACACGGCCATAAATATTTTCTGACAATTGTTGATGATTTTAGTCGTTTTACCTGGATTGTCCTATTCAAAGGTAAATATGAGACTGCTTTAAAAATACAAGAGTTCATCATCTCTGCTGAGGTTCAATTTGATGCCAAAATTAAGACTCTTAGGAGTGATAATGGGCCAGAATTTCTGTCTTTATCATCCTTCTATCTTAGTAAAGGTATAATTCACCAAACTAGTTGTGTAGCCACACCTCAACAGAATGGCAGGATAGAGCGCAAGCACCAATGCATACTCAACATTGCTAGAGCCTTATTGATACAATCACACCTGCCACCCAAGTATTGGGGTTATGCTGCTCTCCATGCTGTGTTTATTATGAATAGAGTGCCTTCTACTGCTATTGAAGGAAGAATTCCCTATGATGCCTTGCACCAGAAGTTACCAGATCTGTCATCATTGAAAGTTTTTGGATCTCTCTGCTATGTTACTTCCATTAACCCTCATAGATCCAAACTTGATCATAGAGCACGCAAGTGTGTCTTCCTTGGTTACAAAGCTGGTATGAAGGGGTACATTGCCTTAGCTCTTCACAATTTTAAGATTCTAGTTTCTAGAAATGTTCAGTTTGAAGAGACAATTTTCCCTTACCCTACTGCACATAACCAGCACTCCTGGGAATTCTTATCATACTCACCTACCACTTCTCACCATGAACTTACAAATGACCATAAAACCACAAATAAACCATCATCTTCCTCTCCACCCATCATGTTACCTACACTAGCTTCTGATGCAGAAGTTTTAGATCCCATTTTACCTCCAACTTCACCTACCCTTGACTCTATCACACCTACTAACTCTCCACCCATTTGTCCTCCTCCTATGGAGTCTAACCCACCATCACTACCACCTCCACCCATTCCCACTAGACAATCTACCAGACACAAACAACCACCTCCTCATTTGGTTGACTATGTTTGTGATCCTGTTGTGACTCACAAAACTCCTTATCCCATTACTAATTTTCTTAGTCACACTAACCTCTCCCCCACATACTCATCTTATTGTCTATCCTTACTAAGTGAACAAGAACCTACCTCATACTCTGAAGCTTCCCAATCTGAACATTGGGTCAAGGCTATGCAAGTTGAACTTCAAGCTCTAGCATCCAACAAAACTTGGGTTATCACTGATCTGCCTCGAGATGCTAAGGCAATTGGAAGCAAATGGGTCTTCAAAATCAAGAGAAAACCAGATGGCACCATTGATAGATACAAGGCCCGTTTGGTTGCCAAAGGTTACAATCAGGTTGAGGGTGTAGATTACTTTCAAACCAGTTGCCAAGATGACTACTATCCGAACTGTTTTAGCTGTGGCATCTATCAAACATTGGCACATCCACCAGTTAGATGTAGATAATGCTTTTTTGCATGGTGACTTGACTGAGGATGTGTACATGAAGATACCTCAAGGATTAGAAGGCATATCAGAAGGCAAGGTATGCAAGTTGATAAAATCCTTGTATGGGCTGAAACGGGCAAGTAGACAATGGTATGATACTTTGTCTAAGTTTCTTCACAAGCTTGGCTACACACACATGACTTCTGACCCTACCTTGTTTACCAAGCAAACTCATTCTAGTTTCACAACACTACTTGTGTGTGTTGATGATATTGTGTTAACTGGTGATAGTTTAGATGAACTGCAGTTTGTTAAGACACAATTGAATGAAGCTTTTGGAATCAAGGATTTAGGTGTCATTAAATTCTTCTTGGGACTTGAGGTTGCCCATTCTGAACAAGGAGTCACACTATGTCAAAGGAAATATTGCTTAGATCTTCTTACTACTACTGGTACCTTGGGTTGCAAACCATCCAATGTACCTATGGACCCAAGTAATAGACTTCATCATGATGATAGTGAACTCTATGAGCAGGTTTCAGAATATAGAGCTTTGGTAGGCAAGTTACTATATCTCACATCTACCAGACCAGACATTGCATTTCCAGTGCAACAGCTTAGTCAGTTCCTTGACAAACCAACTACTTCCCATTTTAAAGCTGCACAAAAGGTCCTCGGATACCTCAAAGGCACCCCTGGTCTTGGTCTATTTTTCCCTAGAAATTCATCTCTTCAGCTATTAGGCTTTAGTGATGCAGATTGGGGAGGTTGCCCTGACAGTAGAAGGTCTATCACAGGCTATTGTTTCTTCATAGGCAATTCACTCATCTGTTGGAGATCCAAGAAACAGCTTACAGTCTCAAAATCCTCCTCAGAAGCTGAGTACAGAGCTCTTGCCTCTGCTACCTGTGAATTACAATGGATTACCTTCTTGCTCACTGATTTGAAGATTCAGAGTGACAAGCTTCCAGCTCTCTACTGTGACAGCCAGAGTGCCCTTCACATAGCATCCAACCCTGTCTTTCACGAACGAACAAAGCATCTAGACATAGACTGCCACATTGTTAGAGAAAGATTGCAAGGAGGACTCATGAAGCTCATGCCCATCTCTGGTTATGATCAAACTGCTGACATCCTCACCAAGGCTTTGCACCCAGCAAACTTCCATAGGTTCATTTCCAAGCTAGGACTTATGAATATCTTCAGGCCTCAGCTTGAGGGGGCGTAATAAACTAACTATAGCTAAAATGTACAAGTTAGTTATGCTTAAGCTATCTGTTAGTTAGTTAGATGTATGTAGCTTGTAACTGAAGCAAGGTTGTTAGAACACTCCTTATAGTGCAGTTAGTTACTAAGTTAGTTGCTAGCTATACAATATATACTACACCTTGTATTGAATTGAATCAATAAGATTTTTCCACCTTTCTTCTTTACTAAGCTTCTAGCTATGGCTTTTGTTCTTGTTTGTCCGTGTATATTTACTTTCTCTGATATTGTTGTTAACATGGAAAGCTAACCTGCAATGTCGAAATTAATAAGCCAGCTGCATCCACAGCAACATATTTACCAGCAAGTTTGGCTGTCAGATAAGGAGTCATGATCTGCAATGTAGTCAACTAGTCAATGCGAAAAGTTCTTTATGATAAAAGTACTATTATATAATATAACAAGAGTTGTGTTATTTGAACATTAAAATGCAGACACAATATACATTTATAGACATACATGCATTAAAAAAAAACACGTAAAAACCATATGACATCGTATTTAACATCAAAATTTTAATGTCAAAATACTATTTCTCATATAACAACTCAGTTTGACACACCCTTCCCCCCAAGGTTCTTTTTTACCCTTTTCCAACTGTGTAGCCATTTTGAAGAGCCAAATACACATATGAAAGTTTATACAATTTCAGAAGGTTATTATGATAGGTATCATAGATAATGGATTAATAGATAATTTCACGTGCTGCTGGAGAAGTTTAAAGGGTTTCATTTAGCTATCAAAATTTACAATAACAGGAAGAGAGCCAAAAGGCTTTGAAGGAAAAGAGAAGAAAGAATTGTATATGCTTTTCCACTAAAATATATGCATGATATAATCCGAATTGTTTTCTATAAAAACAACTAAGGTTTCTGTTAGTGGTCTACTTTTAGTTATCAAAATACCAGAGAGAAAAGAGAGAGAGAGAGAGAGAGAGAGAGAGAGAGAGAGAGAGAGAGAGAGAGAGAGAGAAAGAGAGAGATCCATGATGGAGAAAATTTGCAAAGCTGCCAAAGTTCAACCTGAACGAAGTTCCCATTCAAATACCATTCAAAGTGAAGACCTGATGGCACCTTCTATGCAAAACCTAATGTTTCATAAGAATTTCTTGTCTACATCTCAAAATTACATAATCTAACCAAACACTTAGGGTTAAACATGTGGAGTCCAACAAAGAAGCTCTCATTTAGAAATCCATATAGCACCATTTTTATTTGATCTTAATGGCTCCCAGTACCATATTATGTCATTAACATAGCACATCAAGTTGGAAAAAACCAAATATAGGACTAAAATCATTATCTTAATATACTAACCACGGCTGATAGAGTGCTTGCAGCTGTCATTACAACAGAAAGCGCCACATTTCCACTAGCAAAACAAATACATCATCAGATTACCATGCTCATCAAGTTTATTAAAAAAGCATTAACTGGAATTACAGTTACGTACCGTGCAAGATAAGTTACAATGTTACTAGCCGTGCCTGCAACCAAAAAAAGACTACATAAAATAGGTAAAGGGTAGAAAGGAAGAATAAATCTGAATCACCATATGCACAAATAAAAAGAGGTTAAGGGTAGGCTGAAACTCATACCCCCTGGACAGCACCCAACTAATATTAAACCAGCTGCATAATGTGATGGACGATTTAAGAGTTTGCTAATAAAAAACGCGGACAATGGCATCACCTGAAAATTGTCAGAAAGGTCTCATCAAGTTAAACAAGTTAGAATGGTATAAAACAATGGGAACTAACATGCTGTTTCGAATTACAATATCTAAGGTTTTAAATAAATTGTAGCCACAACATAAACATTTTAGGACCTCTGCGGCCACAATTACAGAAGCATTAACTGCTTCTGTTCCGTCTACAATTCTTCAAAATATCAAGGATCACAACAACCAGAACTAAAAACCTTGACAATATATTATATGAGTATTAAATGAAGATAACTATTTACAATGTTTTTCCTTGGTCTTAGTGATTTTTGTGTTTTGTTTCTTATAAAAAGGACCGGATGGAGTATGTGTGTTCATTTTTTTAAGTGGATAATTAATGAATATAACCAGGTGTTGCAACTCATAAATCATTCACCAAACGAAATTAAGCACAATTTTAAAGTTCATTAGTCACAATTTTCAAGTGTTCAAATATACGTGATATCTATTATCCTTTAACCATTGAAATTGTGCTTAAAACATAGATGATTTTTACGTGTTAAAATATTACATGATATATCCATTAACCATAATTTGCGTTTAAATATAGGCCTTAAAATCGTGATTAATAACATGACATTCAAAATATCATTTAATCGTGTTCAGATCAGAGGATAGTTAATGAGTTGTGAAACCTCTTTATATCACCTAATCATTGACTAAATGTAATTAACTACTCCCTCCGGCCTTAATTATAATCAAAGGTCTATAGATTTATAATTAAAGATGGTATAGTATGTATTTATACCTCGATTACAATCAAATGAGAGTAAACAATTTCTGTAAGTCCTAGCTAAATGGACAAATATCAAAATTATTAAGCCGGATATCGGTGGTCTCCCGAGTCAACCAATGATCTCATATCCTATGAAGCACGAACACAAACACTGGACACGATACGGACATTGACACGTCGACACCAATAATAATTTGAGAAAATGACATAATTCAATGTAATCATAAGTGTGTCATGTCGGCGACACCGACACATGTCCGTGTGCCTAATCCGGGGAGTGTCTGTGCTTCATAGCTCCTATCTATGTGCGTGAGTTTCATGTGGTATTTAGCATTCCATTTACAGACCACAAAAAAGAAAGTAAACAAAGAAAGGGAAAACAACAAAAAAAAGTATCAGAGTAGAAAAATACTAACAGAATATTGAAGGAAGAAACCAGAGAGAACTTCTTTAGGCATAGAAAGAGCAGAACGAAGATCATCAAGAGTTAAAGTCATACCCATACCAAGCATAATTACACTAAGTCCAACAATGCTCAATTTAGGAGTAACCCAATTGAACGAATTTGGTCTCAACAAACCCAACACACACCCAATCGTAACCCATAACGGAAACGCCGTTGATATTGCTTCACCGGCAAGTTCAACCCATTGCCTAAAACTCCTCGTACCCACATTTGCACTCTCACTGTTCGATGAAATGCCACAACGAAGAGGACCCAAGTTGGAGATGGAGATTTTGGGGGATTTTAATGTGGATAGATGTAATGGTGATTGAGGTTGAAAATTGCGTAGTGTAAGGTGAGAACATGGTTTTGTTTGATGAAAAATTGGGTTTTGTTTTGAAGAAATTGTTTGGTTTGTGTTGCTGTAAGATTGTGTTCTGAATTTGGTAAATTTAGTTGGAAGTGGTGAGTGTGTGATTGATGCTTGCATTTTGGTGTCTGTTGCGTTGAGCTTTGACGACGACACCAGCGTCTGTCAGTGTGGAATTTGTATTCAAAAAGAAAGAAAGAAGAAAACAAAAAATATTTATTTTTGTTGTCTGTAATCGTTCTGGAATTTGTATTAAAAATTCTATGAAAAATGAACAAATAAATAAGAGAGAGTATGTTTTTTTAACAGACAAAAATGCAATATATATATATATATATATATATATATATATATATATATATCAAAATCAATCAAATAGTCTTTTTAGCAAAATGTGCATCGAAATAGACTACGGGTGTGCTTGGTTGGAGAGAAAAAGGGAGGAGAGAAAGAAAAACACGGATTTCAATGAATGAATTTAAACTAAAAATTAGACCAAATACATCCATTAGGATCCGTGTTTTTCTCTCTTCTCAATTTCTTTCTCTTAAACCAAGCAAAGGCGTAGACAAGAATTTACAAGGGTATCAAACATGGAGTAACAAGGATAATATGGTTAGTCATATCCAATCAGAAAAACGGATTTAATTGCCATCAATGAAAGTTTGAGATTAGATTAATAAAAGACAGCATTTTATTGCCTCCGCAATTATAATTCTATTGGTAGAGATATTATGTTAAACAATTTTATTTTTTTTTTGACTGAAGCACAAGTAACATATTTCATTATTTAAATAAGTTTCAATACAACGAGGGACCGAATCAAAGACATGGCGACGAGACATGGAAAAGGTCGCTCTAGCTAAATAGTGAGCAACCGTATTCGCTTGTCGCCTAACATACTTAACCTCAAAGTAATTATTCATACTAAGTAATGACTGAATATGAGAAATTAACAAACTAAACTCAGAAACACCGGTTTGTCTTGAAGAAATAGCCTCCACCACAATTTTGGAATCACTTTCAAAAATGACAAAAGAAAGGCCTCTTCGTATCACTTCTTCCATTGCTTCCACTAGAGCCATAGCCTCTCCTTCCAAAACACTAAGAGTGGTAGGAACAATATTAGAGCCTGCAAGTTTGAAGTCACCATGTGCATCACGTAACACCCACCCCCAACCTGTCGAGCCCGCCAAGTTGTTGGAGTTCCTCTTCACCACAAGATAAACATAATGGACATTCCTCCGGGCATTGAACAAAGCGGTTTTTCAACCGGGAACGCGTCGGTAAACATTCTCTACAAATTCTCCAAAGCAAGTGTTTGGCCTTTGGGGGGTGCATGGATCTTCCATATACTATTCCAACCCTCCACTATGTTCACTTCAACATTTCTACCTTTCTCTTTCATAAATTTTCGGTACCCCGATCTAACCGAGTACATTCCATCCTTCTCCTCCTTCCAAATCAACCTATCCTCCGTAACTACTAGTAAAGGGACCGCGACAATATCATGAGCCACCTCTATAGGAAAAAGAGAATTAATTTTAACCTCATCCCATCTTTTACTATTCGGAAGCAAAAGTTGTTGAACTGTAAGATTATACACATTATGATTTTGGGGGGCACTCAAACAACACTCCTCACTATTTCTTAACCAAGGTTCATGCATGACTTTTATTCTACTCCCATCACCTATTTGCCATCTACATCCATATGACAACACTTGTCTCGCTCTCCAAATACTCCGCCAAGCAAAACTAGGATTGTTACCAATATTAGACTCAAGAAAAGAATTTTTAGGAAAGTACCTAGCTTTGTATAGTCTTGCCACCAAGGAAGTACAATTGTGCATAAAATTTCACCCTTGCTTAGCAACCATAGCCATGTTAAAACCATGGAAATCTCTAAATCCCAAACCCCCTTCATCTTTTGGACAAGCTAACTTATCCCAAGCAAGCCATTTAATCCCACTATTATCACTACCTCCACCCCACCAAAAAGCATTGATCATTCTCTCAATATCATTTATCAAATTATCCGGTAAGAGATATATATTCATAATATAGGCCGGAATAGCTTGTAAAACAGACTTTATCATAACTTCCTTACCGGCACGAGACAAAGGCCGACTCCTCCACCCATTGATTCTTCGCCATATACGATCTTTGATGTATGCAAACGTCTGCTTTTTGCTTCTACCAACCATGGAAGGTAATCCAAGGTAAGTACTGGTGCCTAGAACATGTTTAACCCCCATGATATTAGAGAGATCCTCCTGGCCAGCTCTGCTCATATTGCGGCTAAAAAAGACTTCGGACTTAGACAAGTTAATTTCTTGCCCAGATGCTAACTCATAAGTCTTGAGGATCTCCATGAGTTTAGTTGTCTCCAAGATGTTAGCCCTGCAAAAAAGAAAACAAATCATCTGCAAACAGTAAGTGGGACACAATAGGGGCTCCTCTGCAAATTTTAACTCCATGTAAGTCGCCACTAGAAACCGCTTTATGAATAAGTGATGTAAGGCCTTCAGTAACAAGAATGAACAGGTAAGGAGAAAGAGGGTCTCCTTGCCTTAGTCCTCTGCCAGGATGAATAGGACCAACTTTCTCAAAATTCACTAAAGCCGAGTAGTTAACTGAGCTAACACACAACATCATCCATTTTATCCAAGTGTCTGAAAAACCCATCTTTACAAGAACCCCTTTTAAATAACTCCACCCCACCTTATGGCTTTGCTAAAATTAATTTTAAGCGCCAATTCACCTTTAGCACCTTGAGAACGCCTCTTCAAGCAATGTATGATTTCTATAGCGATGAGGGCATTATCAATTATGGACCTTCCTTCTACAAAAGCGGACTGCTCTTCAGAAATATATTTACCCAACACCCCTTTTAGCCTGTTCGCCAGGAGCTTGGATACCACCTTATATAGAACATTGCAAAGTGATATCGGACGAAAATCTTTCATAGAGACCGGGTTATCCCCCTTCGGAATGAGACATATATTCGTTTCATTCAAGGATGACGGGAAATAGCCATGCCACAACCAATCTTTGACTGCTGCAAAAACTTCATCTCCGCACATATCCCAAAAATTCTGATAAAAAGCAGGATTGAAACCGTCGGGTCCAGGTGACTTGTCAGGGTGCATCTGAAACAAAGCAACCTGAACCTCCTCCTTTGTTATTGGCGCTTCCAAACTAATATTATCTGCCTCAGTAACTCTAGGTGTTATGAGAGACAAAACCGGGTCAAGACACCCACCCTTAGGCGTGAAGAGATCATGAAAATATCTCCGGGCAGCTTCACATAGATTTTGTTGTCCGGTGATTTCCTCGTCATTATCATTTTTCAACTTCTCAATCTTTTTTACCTTAGACCGAGCAGTGGCTGACATGTGGAAAAATTTTGTATTGAGATCACCTTCTTTCAACCAATGCATCTTTGCTCTCTGTTTCCAAAAAGCTTCTTCCTGAATAAGAACTTTGGCATGATGATGATGAGCCTCCTGGAACCGAGCAACACTAGTAGAGTCACGCTTGTCTCGCAGTCTCTCCATCTCCGCTTCATGTTCTATAATTTCATCTTTAAATCTCCTTCTCTTTTTCCTTCCCCACCGCTGAAGTTTATCAGCACAATGAGTTAGCTATGTGTTATTTCAAGACCATTCCCATCGTTCCAACCTTCATGAACAACGTCACCAATATCCTCCTCCAACAGCCAGCTATTCTCAAACCGAAAGTCATGTTTATATTGTTGTTGGACCACCGGAGAGCAGTGCAGTAAAATAGGACTATGGTCCGAGTGAGAAGACAAAATATTCATAAGTTTAGCGTTGGGAAATTTTGTCAACCAATCAGAGGAAGCTAAAGCTCTATCCAATCTCTCCTCAATCATATGATCAGTCCCACTACTTTTGACCCAAGTAAAAGGATATCCTTCGAGATTGATATCTGTCAGGTCACAGTCATTCACAGCATTCCTGAAACCCGTACACAGCCAATTAGGATGCGGGAGCAAACCTTTCTTATCCTCATGTGATAATAGGTCTTTAAAGTCTCCAATCACACACCACGGCAAAGGTGACATGTCTCTAAGCTCTCTAAGAAGGTCTCATGCCATACGCCTTCTACTTCTTTCCGGGTAACCATAATAACAAGTTAGCCTCTAATTTCCTCTTTCTTCATCCTCCACAAGCAGATTAATGAAATTTCTGGAGTAGTTCAAAACCTGGCATTTCACACTATCCTTCCAAAGTACTGATAAACCACCACTTCTTCCTTCCACATCAATAGATAAGCAAGAATCATATTTCAACAATGTTCTAATATTCTCCATCCTGTACGCTTTTGTCAAAGTTTCAGATAAAAATAAAACATCCGGTTTGTATCCTTGAGCAAGGTTCCGAAGATTTGGAATTGCACTCGGGCCGCTCAATCCCCGGCAATTCCAACTGAGAATAATCATTGGTCCCGACAGGCCTGGCTGCCAGGACCTACCGTTAAAAAATGCTGGACTACAGTAGAATCATCCACTTTCTCCTTCTCATTTTCACGTCGCCTTTTTTTTTCAGTCTGGACCTCCATCGCTGCTGACAAGGTCTGGTAGATATAGATAACTCTTAAGAGAAAGTCTCTCTAGAAATGTTTCAATATTATACATTCATTTTTTATGATAAAATTTCAATATTAATTGTAATCCTTTCCAACATGGGAGTATGCTCCTCCTTAAGGTTTCAGGTTCGATTCTCTCTGGTATTCAAAAAAAAGGAATCATTTCCAACATGTATGTTTTTTAAAAAAATTTATCTTATTATTTGTTCAAAGTTTCCATCGTCGTTTAACAGTGACTAATTTTTATCGTAAAACATGTGAGATACATAAGGTAAGTTCTTTCATCCAACCGAATTTTTGTCATACACAAGAGTCAAGGATCAAATCAATGGACACTTGCTTAGAAACTTCATATATCCCTTTTTGTGGTAAATAAAGAGGGCTAACGCTCATCATATATCCTTTTTCTACTCAATCCAAAAACAAGATCGAACACAATTGCACAATTGCACATCAACTCTATACTTTATTACTATGCAAATTGGAGTATACTTTATTCGATGGACTACACATTATATTATACAATCCTAATTACATGCAGAAGCTCATCCAATACTTTATTTGAAGGATTACACATTCCATTATACAATCCTAGTTACATGTAGAAGCTCAACCAGATAGTTATTTTGAGTCCTTTATCTCAGCAGGCACAGACACAGACACAGAAAACCTCCAAATTGCTGCCAAGATACTGCCAAAGATCGAGTGACACACACTTGAAACAGCAGAAGGTACTGTTGTTAGAGGATCTCCAAAGTGCTTGGTAGCTAGAACAACACCGAGAGCCGAGTTCTACAATATAAAGTAATGGGCGAAAAAAGGCGTAAACTGATGTCGAATTGAATGAAGGATAATAAAAAAATTATAATCAATGATGCGATATTTATATAACACTAATTTTACCTGCATGCCAACCTCAATCGATATTGTTCGCGATGAAGACACATCCAGACGAAGCATCCTTGCAAGTATGTAACCAAAGAAGAATCCAGAAGCATGCAAAGGCATGATGCTAAAATCACTTTTCCACTAGACATAAGAATTGATGAAGAACTTTGAGCAATAGCGTTTCCAGATAACATAGCTGCGGTTGCTACAGCCATTGGCGGCATCAGTGGAGACACAAATTTTACAAAAGGTTGGAAATATTGAACCAGAAATGCACCAGCCAATACAGGAAGGAGGACAACCTGTTGAGAGAGATTGGAGAAATAATTCATTTTTGGTGAGAGAAGAGAGTAACGACGATATGGAAGCATCGTAATTTATTAGAGATAAAGACGATGTTACAGAAGGAAAACTTACTTGCAATGTAGACATCAATAAGCCAGTTGCATCCACAGCAACATATTTACCAGCAAGTTTGGCTGTAAGAAAAGGAGTCATGATCTGCATGTTAAAATATTAGGATCAATATTATATGATAATAGAACACTTACTTGTCGAACTCATGATGATCAATTCTTCAGAACCGCTGAAGTTTTGACTCGATCTTCCTTTGCCTGATCACTTGCTCCGGTCTTTGAGGTCTTTGATGGGAAAAACCACAAATGAGCGTACTGTTTATTTTTGTGTGTGACGGCAAAGGGGACCTAGCCAATCTTATATACAAAAGATTTCAACCCTAGTACCACCCATCATGGACCCTAGAGTTGGGCCTACACTTTATTCTACACAAATCTGAATCAGTGTCCGAAGCCCAATATTATTGATCACGTTTTTCGGGCTTAAGCATCATCAACTGGATCACATTAAATAACATCAAACCCGTTTTTCATAAAACCAAAACTACAATTGATTGTAGCCCACAAAATATTAGGAAAAATTCTAACATTCTCCCACTTGGGCAAAATCAATTGTGTATTTTAATTTGAAAAAATATTTTGAAAACGACTCTCGGGTTGATAACACATTTCCTAATTTTGACCGGTCACTAAACAAGTGATCCCAAGATGCAACACTTGATTAAGACTCCAACAAAAATTAAATGATATCGAATCATGGCGGTAGTTATATCCTTATTGATACAACACCTTCCATGGTTACAAATACCACCAATTCCGTCGACTAGTCATTCATGTAGAGTGTAGCAAGAAAATGATATGTCATCGTGATCCAACAACCATACTATCACTTTCTTTGTCAGTCCTAAATCTCTCTCAAATGCATCAAAGCCAGAGAGATTTTATGGTCCATAAGATACCACAATGTCTGTGCTCCAAGACAGCGTTGACCACCGCGGTTTAATGATCTAATCAACACCGAGCACTAAATTTTAGACATAATTTCTCTCAAGTGCCTGAAAGCCAGAGAAATTATATGGTCCATAAGATACCATACACCTCAGCTCCAAATAGTGTTGATCACCGGCTAAGTTATCCCGACAACACTGAGCTTTAACTTTATATTTGATTGCAACGCCTCAGCTCCAAAATAGTGTTGATCACCGGCGAAGTGATCCCAACAACACTGAGCTCAAATTGTACATTTGATATACACACATGCATGTATATATAAATTTCATAAAATTTATCTCATCAATAATAATGTCAAACAAAGTTTAAATTAACGTATCAAATGCAATGTATGAAATATTAATTCAACATCAAGAAAAAGGGCTGCATAAAATTTTAAACTCCCACTAACCAAACACATCAAAAGAACTCACAATGCCCATATTTCCAACGTGACTCTTGAAAACAGTGGGCCTAAGTCCCTTGGTTAAGGGGTCAGCTAACATGGAATTTGTGTCAATGTGCTCCACCACTATAGTACCATCTTTAACAAGGTCTCTGACAATTAAGTACTTTAATTCCAAGTGCTTCGATCCATTAGAAGTTTTGTTATTTTTCGTGTGGAAAACTGCAGCGCTATTGTCACAGAAGATCCTCATCGGCCTACTAATGGAATCAACAATACGGAGTCCAGTCACCAGTTTCCTTAACCAAGCAGCATGAGTAGCAGCAGCATAACAAGCAATGAACTCTGCTTGCATAGTAGAAGATGCAACAATGGTTTGTTTCTTACTTTTCCAAGATATTGCACCTCCTGCCAACATAAAGATGTATCCAGAAGTTGACTTCCTATCATCAGGGCACCCACCAAGATCTGAATCTGTGTAACCCTCGATCTCCAAGTTGTCCACCCTTTTATATGTCAGCATATACTCTTTAGTCCCTTTTAAGTACCTCATCACCTTTTTGGCAGCTTTCCAATGATCATTCCCAGGATTTGACTGGTATCTACCTAGAACACCAACCACATAAGTGATATCTGGTCTAGTACAAACTTGAGCATACATGAGACTTCCTAAGGCACTTGCAAAAGGTCTATCATTCATTTCTGCTTGCTCAACCTCATTCTTATGACACTGGTCATTACTAAATTTGTCACCTTTAACGACTGGAAATTCACAGGGTCTGCAATTTTGCATACTGAATCTTTCTAAGACTCTACTAATGTAAGCCTTTTGAGATAACCCTAATGTGTAACGAGATCTATCTCTGTGAATCTCAATTCCCAACACAAATGAAGCCTCACCAAGATCCTTCATGTCAAAATATTTGGTCAATGTCTGTTTTGTCTCAAATAATATCCCAAGGTCATTAGAAGCTAACAAGATGTCATCGACATACAATACAAGAAAGATATACTTGCTCCCACTGACCTTGAGGTATATGCACTGATCAACTTTATTCTCTTCAAATCCCAAAGATCTGACCACATCGTCAAATTTCAAATACCATTGTCTAGAAGCTTGCTTTAGGCCATAAATTGATCTCTTCAGTTTACAAACCAAATTCTCATCATTACCTGTGTGAAAACCTTCAGGTTGTCGCATATATACTTCCTCATTTAAATCACTGTTCAGAAATGCTGTCTTTACATCCATTTTATGTAATTCCAAATCATAATGAGCTACAAGCGCCATAATAATCCTGAAAGAATCCTTCGTAGATACCGGTGAAAAAGTCTCATTGAAGTCAATACCTTCTCTCTGTGTGAAACCTTTTGCAACTAGTCTAGCCTTAAACCTTTCAATATTGCCATCAACATCTTTCTTTGTTTTGAAGACCCATTTACAACCAATTGCTCTACAATTTTTCGGTAACTCAACAAGCTCCCAAACATCATTTACAGACATAGACTTCATTTCTTCATTCATAGCACGCCTCCACTTCTCAGATTGAGGACAAGTCACAACTTCCTGATATCCCTTTGGATCAGCAATGTCTCCTATATCAAATGCATCCTCACTGAGATAAGCCACGAATTCATTTGTGATAGTAGGCTTCCTCTGTCTAGTAGACCTTCTCAAAGGAACAACTTCAGTTGGCTCAATAGGTTGTGGCAATTCATCATTTGTAACAGGAGCATCAATCCCAACATCATCATGAGGAGTATCTGTATTTTCAACTTGAATATTTCTTTCCATTGAAATAACTGGTAAAGGCAAACTAACAGTCAATGATGGCTGTGGAGGAATGTTAGTTTCATTTGATGGAACAATGGGATCGGTAACATCAAGCTCCAAAAATTTTGCATTTATAGACTCCACAATTCTTGCACCTCCTTTGGAACAGAAAAAACGGTATCCTTTAGCGCGGTCTGGATATCCAACGAAAGAGCAACGACATGTCTTGGGGTCTAATTTCTTTATCAAGGGATTATAAATCTTTACCTCTGCAGGGCAACCCCACACTCGAAGATGGTTAAGGATAGGTTTTCTACCTGTCCAAAGCTCAAAAGGAGTATTGGGGACAGACTTACTAGGGACTCTATTTAGAATGTAAAGGGCTGTTTTTAAGGCTTCACCCCACAAAAATTCTGGCAAGTTACTCTCACTCATCATGCTTCTCACCATATCTTTAAGTGTCCTATTACGCCTTTCGGCTACACCATTTTGTTCAGGAGTCCCAGGCATGGTGTGTTGCGGAACAATTCCACAATCCTGCAAGTATAAAGCGAATGGTCCCATATGTTGTTCTGCGACACCATATTTACCATAATACTCTCCACCACGGTCAGACCTTACAATCTTGATAACTTTTCCCAATTGTTTCTCTACCTCAGTTTTAAAAATTTTGAATTTATCAAGAGCTTCAGATTTCTCTTTAATTAAATAAAGATAGCCATATCGGGAAAAGTCATCAATAAATGTAATAAAAAATTTATTACCGCAAAAAGTAGGATTCAACGGTCCACTAATGTCAGTATGGATAATTTCTAAGGGTTCAGAACTTCTAAGCTAGTCGAACCTTTTCTATTAGTTTTAGTGAATTTTCCTCTGATGCAATCCACACAAGTTCCTAAATCGTCAAAATTCAAGGAAGGTAGAATATTTGCTTTGGTTAATCTCTCAACCCTTTCCCTAGAAATGTGACCTAAACGCTTATGCCATAAAGCAAAGGATTTTTCCTCAACCTTTAACCTTTTAGGAACAGAATTTTCAACAACTAAAGATGAAGGAACGGTATCAGAAGTCAAAGACAATTTATATAAACCATCAATTAAAATTCCACAACCAATAACTTGGGAGTTCAATGCCATACTTATTTTCCTACTACCAAAAGTAAAACAGAAACCGAGTTCATCCAACAAAGAAATAGAAATGAGATTCCTCCTAAAGGAAGGTACATAAAAGGTATTTTTTAAAACAAGTTCAAAACCAGAATCTAAAACTATGCTGACATCTCCCACTGACTCCACAGCTATGGCTAGATCATTTCCTACTCTCAGCTTGCTTTCCCTTGAGCTGGGCTCCCTCAGGTTTCTGAATCCCTGTAAAGAAACAGCAATATGGGTTGTTGAACCACTATCAAGCCACCAAGAATCTATAGGAACATCAACTAGATTAGACTCAAAACAAACAAAGGAAAAATTAGTACCTCCTGACTTTTGCTTGTTATCTAGCCAAGTTTTGAACTTTGGACAATCAGGTTTCTTATGTCCCTTCTCTTTGCACCAAAAACACCAAACAGTTCTCTTGAAATTATCTGACTTTGGACCTCCTACAGAACGGTGCTGACCTATGCCTGGTTTCCTAAAATCCTGATATTTGTGATAAGCATTCGAGGATTTATTTTTCAAGTTACTTTTGTTAACACGGGGTTTGGAATGGACAGATAGCATGGACACAGCAGTCTTTTCATTCTTAAGTTTCTCTTCCTCAGCAACACTCTTGGTAATAAGGTCATTCACACTCCAATCTTCCCCTATGGTGTTATAGGCAGTCTTAATTTGGGTGAAGTCAACGGGTAGACAATTCAGGGCATGTCCTACTATGAACTTATCATTAAGGTCAATTTTATGAGTTTTCAACTTGGTTTGATAATGGACAATTTTCAGAATGAATTCTCTCACACCCTTGGAAGTATCATATTTCATTTCCATTAACTCTTTCAATAGACGTCCAGACTCAGCATTATCGGATACCTTATACCTCTCTTTTATATGTGCAAGAAATTCCTTAGCAGTGCAGTTATCAGGCAAACCACCAAGGAGGTGTTCAGAGATAGTTCTCTTAATAGCAATCAGGCTCAACCTGTCAGCTCTCTCCCACTTAGCCAGACGTTCTTTTTCTTCAGCAGTGCTCGTTGTAGTGATCACTGGTTTATCCTCTCGCAATGCTATGTCTAAATCAGCGATTCCTAGAGCAAAGTTCACATCTTGCTTCCATTTCTTATAGTTTGACCCATTCAACATTTCGATGGAAGCAGTACAATTGTTAACTGAGAAATTCACTGTAGAGACAAAACATGAATGCATTAAAATATATATATATATCACAAGACAAGATATAGCCCAGATAAACATGCTATCATAACGAGGCCAATATAATAGTACAATCACCTTTAGGCAGAATGCACTAACTAAGGACAAAACCTCAGCCAAAACCTCAGATGAGTTAATCAATGAGTATACACTAAATTTTGAAAGTTGTCACCTTTAGGCTGACAAATTCCTCCGTTCAATGCATTATCCAATAACTTCATCTCAAATTAATTTTTAATTACAATATATAATAATCACCTTTAAGCAGAATATTACACGTTATAATTAAAAACATTCCTCAAACTACAAAGAAAATTTCATCAATCAATATAAGCGGTCCCACTTTGATGGTAACGGCTCATACCAACGCACAAAATTTTCTTGCATAGGAATCAATTAAGGTCTCTTGTCAAAATACTGACACAGTAAAAATATGCATTATTAAAATGGTTTCAGCTCACATTCATCATACGTCGTTTTGTTTTATACAGTGTGGTTAAGTAAATATATAATAAAAGCACATAAACAAGTGAAGGGTAATTAACGCATAAGCATCCATTATCAACTAGGGAGAGTGAATGCCACTGATAGGTTCAGAATATCATATTTTATTTTTCCAATATACTTTTCAATATTACAAATATCATATAAATTGTTAAACAATCACATTATCATGTAATAATTCATATAAAATATCTACGCAGCGGAAAAAGGGTAGAAAAGTATATAGAAAAATCAGAAACGTGATTACGTGAACAACGCAAAAAACGGAATCAAAATCGGACCATCTATGCGCACTCACGCTCTCTCACTCTCTCCAGCCCGAGAGTGGGCTTCGCGAACTGCTACAGTGCCTTCTTCAACCTCTGGCGGGTTGACCCATTGCCAGAACCGGGTCTGGAACGCGGGTCGGGTTTCAGCACTGTTCTAACTCGTTTCAACACAGTTTCATTCGATTTTTTATGGGTTTTGTTCCAAAAACAAATTCCAGTTGATTTATCATATTAATAACAAGTTTAAATCAGTATAATCCGAGTTATTTTGAACTGATCAAAACTCTAAACTAAGTGGATTCTTCATCAATTCATTATCGTTTTTATGTTTGTAACTTTCTGTTCATTATCGATGGCAAGCAAATTAGGTACTTGTAAATTCTCACTCAAATTAGCAGATGATAGAAACTGTTTAAAAAAACGATACATGGAAGTACCCATTTTAATTTGCTCTCGTTGAATTAATTCAAATAATTCAGATAACGTTTATTAACAATCAAGTCAAAAGGTTTATATTTTCACCAAACCGAAGCAAATAAATCAAAGGAACGTTGTACCAGTAATCAAGTATAGGTTTTTAAAAAAAAAATTGCCAAAATTAGTAACGATAATGAATTGGAAGAATCAAAACAATAGCGGCTTCAAATCAATTGCCCAAAATAAATAAAGCGTAGGTTCTAAATCATATAAAACAGGCTCTGGTACCACATGTTAAAATATTAGGATCAATATTATATGATAATAGAACACTTACTTGTCGAACTCATGTTTACAGATAAAGTATACTATCACTGTTACAAACCACAGGATCAAAGAGATGAAGATTCATCTCATAGGAAAAATAAGGTTGAGAGTTGATAGAGAAAAAAAACTCTTTTAGAGCTCATATTAATTGATTGATAAAGATGATTACATTTTGCTCATTTTATGGTTTTTCTTTCTTCCTGTTTTAAAAACCGGACCGGATATCGAATCAGTGAGGGTACTGGATCACTGATTCATTGGTCGAACCACTAGGTCACTGGTCGAACCACATGCAAGCTTTTGTTGTCTAAATTCTGGTAAAAGGAGCTTCATAATTTCAATTAGCGAAATTGGTACAAAAAGTGGTGTATGAAAGACCAACTTTGTGCAATGAGAGTATGATTTGTTTTGTTGCAATAAGATTAGGTGGAAAGACAATAATGTTCAATTGATATCAAAAGACATGGTTTAAGGATTAATGATGGTCCTAAACTTTTAAAGACAGAAATCATCAAACAATTTCATTTTACATGAGAAATTTATATCTTAGAGTAACTGATTTGCAATCCTTCAAGTGCACATTATTAAATAAGAAAAGCAAAGATATATAGGACTTAAAATTAAGAGATACTCACCACAGCAGCTAGAGTACTAGCAGCTGTCATTATCACAGAAAGTGCCACATTTCCACTAGCAAAGCAAATATAAAACTGTTATTTAATACTAATAGAAGTCTTAATAATTGAATGAAAAACAGTTATTTATACCGTGCAAGATATGTAACAATGTTACTAGCTGTGCCTGCAACCAAAAAAAAAAATTATAAAAGTAGGTGAACGGTAGACGACATAAATCAGAAATCATCAGATGCAAACTGATACCTCCTGGACAGCACCCAACTAATATTAAACCAGCTGCATAATGTGATGGAAGATTTAAGAGTTTGCTTATAATAAATGCAGATATTGGCATCACCTGAAAATATTCATCATGGAAGTAGAGTAACCACATTAAGACCAATGGTATAGATAAATTGCAGTTCTCAATCATAAGTTTGAAGGATTATGGCATTAACTCATATAAACAAGTACAGTAAAAAACATAACCTATGGAAGTTGGTAACCCTTGAACGGAAATGTGAGTAGAAATACACTACTGCATCCATCATTAAACTGTGCAAGTCCATTAAACTATGTAAAATATGAAGTGGAAAATCTTAAGATTGGAAAATTATAAAAATGATCTAAATTAGTAAAGTAGGTGTTGACTTAGGTCTTCAATTTGCTCCTTTCAAGATTTCAGATTCGATTTTCTTGATGTCAATTTCGGTGGACTAGTCCATTCAGAATAAAAAAAGTCTGGCTTTAAACGATGCCACCGCAAGTGGACGGTGGAATTGGTCTCCTCGAATTAGTTGATCCTTTGGCAAAAAAAAAGGTATAGTGGGTAAACAAAATTTAATGAAACTTACTAAACTAACTCTCAATTTACTATATTTTTTTTTGGTAGTGATACTAGTTTTAAATATAAAGATAAAACATTTTAGTCCAATTAAAAATATGTTTGGTCTACATATGATAAGAAATATGATAGCATTATAATTTATAATGTTTAGAAATTTCACCTTAAAGAAAATAAAACATAAAATTAATATTAGTAAAATAATTTTTTTACACTTTTAAGTTATTGAATGCACAAATTTTAAGACATAATTTTCTTATTAATATGTTTAATTAGTGTCCGGGGTATTATTTAGAATTTTTCTTTACTTTTAACTATAATAGAATAAAATATATGTCGTATTTAAATGACCACATTACCCTGAAGAAATAATTACATAAATTAAATACAAAAATACTAAAAAATAAATAAGTGATTAAATATTGTTATATTTTTCTTAAAAAAGAAAAAGCATATTGATCCTACTAAATAAATAATTTTTATTTTTATTTATAAATATAATTTGTAATAAAATAACTCTAGTATATGTTAGATAAGCCAAATAAAAAATTATATATATTATATATAAATGAAAAAACTATCCTTACAGGAAAATGATAATTTTATTTTTGTAATTTCAACTTTTGTAATTTTTAATAATAATTATTTTAGATATTCAAATTTTTTATACATATTTGTTATGTTTAAATTTTTATATTTAAAATTATATTTTTTAGAGGCAAATCGGTAATTTAGTTTCATACTATAATTCAGCTCATATTCAAGATACGAATTATAACTACTGAGATACATATATATGATAAGTTTTCAAATTAAATTGTATCATCAAACACATGATTGAGACATAATATGATAGAAACATGTTAGAGTAAATTAAGCTCTCCTCCCTTAAAAGATGTTTAAATAACACTCCCCTCTTATATAAAATATTTTAGAGAAAATTATATTACTCTCCTTTGAAAGAAGTTTCAATTTCCTTCTGCTTCCCTCTTATATGAAACTATAAAAAAATATAATATAAATCTCAGATAAATTACTAAAGTCCGATTAAAAAGTAAAATATATAATAAAACTAATTGTAAAAATTATTCTATATGTAACTAGTTTTGAGACCCGTGCATCGCACGGGTTTATTGACTTTTATTTATAAAATAATTTTAAAATATAAGTGACGCCATGTGTTATTTTTTTGTAAAATTTATTAAATTAATAATTTTTTTGATTAAACTAATTGTCCCGTGTATGATTAAATTTTTTTAATTAAAGCAATTGACCCGTGTATGAATTTTTTATTCAATTCCTTTTTTGTATTAGTGATAAATATTTTGTCTTGTGTTTTTTTTTATATTTGTTATTGATGAGAATTTATTCTTCTGTTGTTTAAAAAAAAACTATTTGTAAAAGCTCGTGTCCATTGATTTTATTTTTTTTATATTTAAGATTGATATTAATATATTATACTAAAGTATCAAATTTATTTAGAATAAAATATTTAGAAATATGTTAGAAAATATTTTTAAAAAGTTTTTTTGACAGAAAAATATTTTTTAAATATAAGTGATGTCATTGTGTTATTTCTTGTAAAATTTATTGAATTAATATTTTTTTTTATTAAAGCAATTGTCCTGTTCATGATTTTTGTGTAATAAATAATAATTAATATTAATAAATATTTATTATTCAATTCCTTTTTTTATTAAAGCAATTGTCCCGTGTATGATTTAATTTTTTTATTAAAGCACTTGTCTCGTGTTAATTCGTAAGTTTTTTCTTTATGCATGCTTTTTTTTTGTAGAGATTCTTTATGCATGTTAATTCATAAGTTTTCACTTACAAAAATTATATCTTTATAACCTGTTTTCATAAATTACCTTATAAAACTTATGATAAGTAAATCCAAACGGACTCACTATATTTTTGTTACTATTTTAATGTTCTTTTATTTTTAAGTTACTATTTTTTCATTCAAAATAAGTTAGTACTATTTTTTATGCGTATCTTTTATATTTATTTTTGTTCCTATTTTTATGCGTAAATTTTTTTTAATTAATTTTTTTTTTTGTTAAATGTATTGATTAATATATATTTTTAGAGGTAGTTTCAGATGCTATTTTTAAGGGGAGATTTTTCTTTTATGCTTATCTTTTTTTATTCTTCTTATTTTTGTTTTGTATCTTTTTTTTAGTTTAGAGTTAAAATTACATTTAAGGGCATAAACTCTGTAATATTATTAAACTTGATTGGACAAATTTGATATTTTAGTAGTAGTTTCTTTTAATATATTGTAAGTAGATTAATATATGAAAAAATTATTCTATATTTTTAATAAATGAAAAAATCATTGTAAAATTTTCAAAAAAAAAAGAGGAAAATTAATTTTTTAAATGATGACTTAAATTTTTTTGACATAAAATAGCAGTTTAAAATTAATTGTTATCACAAAATTATTTTTTATAATAAAATGAAGTAAAATATATATTTTAACGCAAGAAAGAATTGAGCGTCATTCAAACTTTTTTTTAAGAAATGAGACTCTTATCTAATTTACTCAATATGGATCCTAAACTACTAGTTGTACTAACCGAGTATTGAAGGAAAAAACCAGTGAGAACTTCTTTAGGCATAGAAAGTGCATCAAGAAGATCATCAACACTAAGAGTCATACCCATACCAAGCATAGTTACACACTTACACTAAGTCCTACAATGCTCAATTTAGGAGTAACCCAATTGAACAAATTTGGTCTCAATAAACCCAACACACACCCGATCGTAACCCATAACGGGAACGCCGTCGATATTGCCTCACCGGCAACCTCAAGCCACTCCCTAAAACTCTTCCCACCAACCTTTGCGCTCTCACTGTTCGATGAAATGCCGCAACGAAGAGGACCTAAGTTGGAGATGAAGATTTTGAGGGATTTTAATGTGGAAATGTTTAATGGTGATTGAGTTTGAAAATTGCATAGTTTAAGGTGAGAACATGGTGTTGTTCGATGAAAAGTAGGGTTTTGTTTTGAAGAAATTGTTCTGAATTTGATAAACTTAGTTGGAAGTGGGGAGTATATGATTGATGCTTGCATTTTTGTTGTGTGTTGTTTTGAGCCAGTCATTGTGGAATTTGTAGTAGGAAAAATGATTATGATTGGAATTCTGGAATATACTACTATATCTATTACTATAATAATAAGGAATTTTATGTTTTTGACTAATACCATAGTAAGAAATTCAATCACCACTCGTGATTATGCTTAGTTATCCTAACCAACTCTTTATTTTGATGATTTTAATTATCATTTCCTTTTAATTATCCAAGTTTAATTATTTTGTTTTTGTTATTTACATTTCTAGAGAAAAGAGCTCCAATAATCTATAATTAGACAAATAAAATTTAGCTAAATATTGTTCCGACAAAAATAGAACTCGGATTCTTATAGAGGACTACCCAAGTTAATTTAATTAATAACTAGTATGTTAGCCCGTGCCGTACACGGGATAATTTTCTTTTTAAATATTATTGATTTGTTTATTTTGTAATATTATTTGAGTAATTTGGCTTAAAATTCTACGATAAAAATTGAGATAATTTTTGAATTATATAGGTTTAATGATGCTATAAAATAAAGCGTGATAAAGAATAACGCTTCCCGTTCTACATTGTTGATAGATAGATTTTTTCTCCCATTTTCATCCACGGACTATATAGTGACCCTTTAACTATAAATTAATTATAAATTTTGTTCTCAAATGAAAATTTAATTATTCTAGGTACATTTTTAATAGTGAGGTCGAAAGTGTTCCATTTTTTTTCATTTTTTAATAATATTTATTTGCTTATGTTCTTTTTTTTCTTTTGCATGTTTTGAATGTTGCCTATATGTTTAATTTAAAGATGTTACATGGACAGAGTGGGGTGGGAAATACTCCCTCATTCCCCGTTCAACAACACTATGAGATTCTCTTTTCCTCCCTCTCTCACATCTCTACAGGGACTCCGTCAACAAAAAATAATTATAAATTTTATATTATTTTTCAAATGAATATTAACATATTTTGACCATGTTCCCATTCTCAAACTTTTTTTATCATTGTCCACAAAGAAGCAATTTTCACGTGTGAGCGTAAAATGGAAAAATCTATATATGAATCTCCACTCACATTAATAAGTTAGCATCCCGAAAAAAAAATTGAACGAAGGTTTATGGAAAGCTTAAAATTGGAGTTATAAAAAAAAATTCATTGATTATAAAAAATTAAAATTATATTAATTTATTTTTGGTTTCAATTCCCATAGATTTTTTCAGTTGGATGTAATATAGTGAAAGTCTGATAAACACAAAATATTAAAAAAAAAAAAACTCCCGTAGTCGGAATTTAAATTTTAATTAGTCAATGTATATTTTTAACAGTAGAATGGGAAGTGTTTTCCGTTTCCCATTGTTTATTTCTATCTCTCTCTCATCTCTGTTACACGACTCTATAGGGGTTTCATCAACAACAAATAGTTGTTAATTCTATATTATTTTTATAATGAATATCAATAAAATTCTCGTGCTCATTAATTTACCACTATTTTCTACATACATTTTTCTTCATGCCCAACCAATTTTCATCGTGCTAAATAAAATTTTAAATAAGGGATCCTCGTGATAAAATATGAAATATGAAAATATGGATATGCCCCGGAGTCAGAATTCAAATTTTAATTAGTCAATGTGTATTTTTAATAGTCGGGTGGGAAGTGTTCCCCGTTTTCCATTCTACACAGCTAAGAGACCCTCTCTCCCCCCTCTCTCTCTCTCTCTCTCTCACTCTATTTCTATCTCTCTATCGCCTCTATTACATATCTATAGGGCCATATCAACAAAAAAAGTTGTTAGTTCTATATTTTTTTTTTAATAAATATCAATAAAATTTGTGTGCTCACTTCTCACTATCATAAGAATCATGTTTCTTCGTGCTAGATAAAATTTTGAATAAGTAATCCCCATATAAAATATAAAAATATGGATAACTCCGACCGTCGAAATTCAAATTTTAATTTGTCAATGTATATTTTTAAAAGTGGGGGTTAGAAGTTCTTCCCGTTTCTTATTTCTCCAACACTAATAGATTTATCTCTCTCTCTCTCTCTCTCTCTCTCTCTCTCTCTCTCTCTATATATATATATATATATATATATATATATATATATATATATAGGGTCAGGATCAAATGACACCAAGGTGTCAAACTTAGTAACATGACACCTCCGATAATTCTTTATCGGATAATCGTATTACAAAATCAACCGTTGGATTCAAAGATATTATTATATAGATCATGTCTATAAAATTTAACATCAATTGAAAATCATTTGATGGGCTAAAGAGAAGGATAAAAATTAACGGTTTTGACAAAGTTTTGTAAGACGTTGGTTTTTATGCATCTCATTGACATATCAAATCATTTTCGATTGTTGTTAAATTTTATAGACATGATCTATATAATAATAGCTTTGAATCCAACGGTTGATTTTGTAATACGATTATCCGATAAAGAATTATCGGAGGTGTCATGTTACTAAGTTTGACACCTTGGTGTCATTTGATCCTGACTCATATATATATATATATTATTTTTTAATGAATATTAATAAAATTCTCATGCTCAGTTTTCATTATTATCTACTAGCCGCCACCGTGCCCGTTTGTGTGATCGATATATTTTTTTTTTTTGCGAACAATATTCTCTATTGTGCAAATATAAATAATTATTTAATCTATTTTTTTATTGGACTTAGTTAATTGATAACTACGTAACATTTTTTTTGTTGTGGCTAATTATTAAAAAGAAAAAAAAATTACCATAAAAAAACTGAAAATCTATTTTAATGTGGAAGTTATTTGTTAAGGGTAAAATAGGAATAATGAAAAAGTCATCCCAAAAATTTATATCCCCTTTATATATTAGTATAGATTACTATATATAAAGATAATACAAATTTTTGGATTGACTTTTTCATTATTCCTATTTTACCCTTAAACAAAACTACCAAAAAAAAAACCAAACACAACTTCCACATAAAAGTAGGTTTTCAGTTTTTTTTATAGTAAAAAAATATATATATTTTTTTCTTCTTAATAACTAGCGACAACAAAAAAGGAGGTCAAGTAGTTATCAATTAACCAAGTCCAATAAAAAAAAAGATTAAGTAGTTATTTATATTTGCACAATAGAGAATATCGATCACAGCAAACAAAAAAAGAGAATATCGATCACACAAACGGGCACTGCACGGTGGCGGCTAGTATACATAAACTTTTCATCATGAGAATCACTTTCATCGTGCTAGATAAAATTTAGAGATATTTAGTCATCGTATAATTTTAATAGTGTGGTGTGAAGTGCTCTCTATTTTCTATTCTACATTATTTTAGAGATTCTCTTTATATCTCTCTCAATATATATATATATATATATATATATATATATATATATATATATATATATATATATAAAATCTCCATTGCATGACTCAAATGTGTGCAATCTAATTATATAAGGATATGAGATCTGATTTTTCTTTCATCAATTTACACTAAAATTATCGTGCTTAGTTCTCACTATCATCAATGGATACGCTTCATCACATGATCACTTTTCATTGTGCTAGATACAATTTTAAATGAGTGATCCCATAAAAAAATATGAAATATGATTTAAATTTATTTAAAACAAATCAACATAGAAATATAACATGTAATTGAATGATTGGATAATAGATACATGTCCAATCAAATTTTAGTCGAAGTGTTCACATAGTTTTTACATAGAAAATATATAATATTTAATGGATTAAATAAACTTGTCGTCGTTAAAAATATAATATTTGAATTTCTACAAAAAAAATTTATTAGAAATGCTTTAATTGAATTTCACCTATGTAATAATATCAAAATATAATATTAGAATTTCTAAAATAAAAAAAAAAATACCAATCCCCGCAAAAATAACGATTTCTACATAAAAAAGAAATAATATCGAAGATCATACAAAAAAAAATTAGATTTTTACAATAAATAAATATTAGAGAATCTCTAATTGAATGACAAAAAATAATAAAAACTCGATAAAAAAATGATACAAAAAAAAATGAGAAGCTTGAGTCAAAAAAAAAAAAAAAAGAAGTTCTAGTTTAGTTGTATATATCCAAATCCAACATTTTTTTTCCTAAACAATATGGTTTTTTTTATTTAAAACAAAGGATAGTAGCTTTCCATAACATTAAAATATTATAAAAATTAGATTATTGTTGTCAATGAGATTCGAACAACAGACCTTATACTAATAATAAAGTAGTTTTCTTTAAAAAAAAAAGGTAAATTTCATATAATATTATAAAAATTGAATTATTGTTGTCAATGAGATTCGAACCACAGACCTCGCGTTAAAAGCTCCGCATAAGTAGAATCTCTATAATAATGCCACGTAGGATTTTTTTCTTGAGAATGCACGAGAGAGCTCCGCGGGAATCTCGTAATGTATATTGTTAGAATAGGAAAATATTTATTAAGATATGCATAAGTTTTATTATATTTGTTGAGAAAATATCTCATTAGGTTAGTTTTATTCTAAGCCATATAATTTAGGGATTTAGTTTAGATTTAAATATATTCACTTCGCTATAAATACCAAGGTAGTATAATAATATTTAGTATGTAAATATTCTATGTAAATATTAAATTTAGTTCATTATCAATAATATTTCTATTTCTTATTAGTTTCTCATATTCTTCCCCCTAAATACCACAATTTCAACATGGTATTATAAGCTCCCGATTTTTGGGACACGCTTCCACATAAACCCTAACCGCCATTAGGATCTCCTTTTATTTTGTTCCATCATTATGGTTTTGTTTCTTTGCTTTCTATTCTAACCTTATTTATGTTACCCTGACACCTTCAGTTTACGTGCCACTTTTACATGAATCCTCTAACTTTACCCACCGTTCAAGATTGATCGTTAGTCTCTCTTGTTCTTTGTTTTGGTGGTCTTAATTTCCCGTTTGTGATACTTTAATCCGCGGTTCCCGATGCTTTAATCCGCGGGTACCGTTTGTGATGCTTTAATCCGCGGGCTTCCTGTTTGTGATGCTTTAATCCGCGGGCTTCCCGTTTGTTATGCTTTTATCCGCGGGCTTCCCGTTTGTGATGCTTTAATCCGTGGGCTTCCCGTTTGTGATGCTTTAATCCGCAGGTTCCCGTTTGCGATGCTTGAATCCGCGGGTATTTTTACATAATTTGATACAGATTCATTACTTCGGCCGTTGCTCTACTACTTCTTTGGTTGCTGCTCTTCGTTGGATATGCTATCAAAGGATTTAATTTATTTTCAGGGTTAATTTTGTAACAAGCTTAAAGCTTAGTAAGCTTTAGCTTGAGGGGGAGTGTTAGAATAGAAAATATTTATTAAGATATGCATAAGTTTTATTATATTTGTTGAGAAAATATCTCATTAGGTTAGTTTTATTCTAAGCCATTTAATTTAGGGATTTAGTTTAGATTTAAATATATTCACTTCGCTATAAATACCAAGGTAGTATAATAATATTTAGTATGTAAATATTAAATTTAGTTCATTATCAATAATATTTCTATTTCTTATTAGTTTCTCATATTCTTCCCCCTAAATACCACAATTTCAACATGGTATCATGAGCTCCCGATTTTTGGGACACGCTTCCGCATAAACCCTAACCGCCATTAGGATCTCCTTTTATTTTGTTCCATCATTATGATTTTGTTTCTTTGCTTTCTATTCTAACCTTATTTATGTTACCCTGACACCTTCAGTTTACGTGCCACTTTTACATGAATCCTCTAACTTTACCCACCGTTCAAGATTGATCGTTAGTCTCTCTTGTTCTTTGTTTTGGTGGTCTTAATTTCCCGTTTGTGATACTTTAATCCGCGGTTCCCGATGCTTTAATCCGCGGGTACCGTTTGTGATGCTTTAATCCGCGGGCTTCCTGTTTGTGATGCTTTAATCCGCGGGCTTCCCGTTTGTTATGTTTTTATCCGCGGGCTTCCCGTTTGTGATGCTTTAATCTGCGGGCTTCCCGTTTGTGATGCTTTAATCCGCAGGTTCCCGTTTGCGATGCTTGAATCCGCGGGTATTTTTACATAATTTGATACAGATTCATTACTTCGGTCGTTGCTCTACTACTTCTTTGGTTGCTGCTCTTCGTTGGATATGCTATCAAAAGATTTAATTTATTTTCAGGGTTAATTTTGTAACAAGCTTAAAGCTTAGTAAACTTTAGCTTGAGGGGGAGTGTTAGAATAAGAAAATATTTATTAAGATATGCATAAGTTTTATTATATTTGTTGAGAAAATATCTCATTAGGTTAGTTTTATTCTAAGCCATTTAATTTAGGGATTTAGTTTAGATTTAAATATATTCACTTCGCTATAAATACCAAGGTAGTATAATAATATTTAGTATGTAAATATTCTATGTAAATATTAAATTTAGTTCATTATCAATAATATTTCTATTTCTTATTAGTTTCTCATATTCTTCCCCCTAAATACCACAATTTCAACATATATAATAGAGATGAGAATATATTTCACAATTCAAACTAAACAATAATTAATTTTACAACTTATGGTGCAGGTGCTTCAAGAAAAACATTTGGTGTAGGTTCACAATCACAGATACCAAATCTGACTAAACAACTTTTTTCCAGAGGCAATTTCCACTAGACTAATCAATAATATGTGATTCTTTTCTTGGAACAAGACTATTTAACAAGCAATTGACATCAATAAAATCATCAATAATAAAATTATCCAATTTCCATAAATCCAACTCGTTAGTTTTGTGGTCACCAACAATTGACAACAATATAATCAATAGTTTAATGATTATGCATCGACATTGTATGATAGTTTTATACCGTCACTCAATGTGGAAATCCACTGTTTTTCCAACTAGCCATATTTTGTTTTAGGTTTCTAATCGAAATAACAAACCTCATTAAAATTTACACGCATAACTGCATAGTTTTGAGTTTGAACTCAAATAAAGGTGTTTAACTGTTTTTATTTTTAAAGAGATTTTTTTGATGCAAATATTTAAAGAGATTTTTTTTAACCCAAATAAAGGTGTTTAACGTTCAGTTATGACATTAAGTAGTTCCAAACACCTCCTAATCACAATTGCGGAGAATCTGTAATTCTTCCTATCAAGTTCAGCGTCAATCATTATTGAACCAACTATCAGTAACATTTGTTATCAACAAATTGGATATTTTGCATTGATAACATTTTCAACAAAAAAAATTAAACTACTAATTGGAGAGAAATGGTACACTAACCGAATATTGAAGGAAAAAACCAGAGAGAACTTCTTTAGGCATAGAAAGTGCACCAAAAAGATCATCAAGACTAAGAGTCATACCCATACCAAGCATAATTACACTAAGTCCCATTGTACACAACTTAGGAGTAACCCAATTGAATGAACTTGGTCTCACCAAACCCAACACACACCCAATTGTTACCCATAACGGAAAAGCCATTGATATTGCCTCACTTCCCACTTCAATCCACTCTCTAAAACTCCTCTTTTCATTTCCACTGTAACTGTTCGATGAAATGCTGCAACGAAGTGGACCAAGTTTAGAGGTATAGATTCTGGTGGATCTTGATGTGGAAGGGGTTAATGACAGTGATTTGGGTTGAAAATTGGATCTTGATGTGAGTTGAGTGGTTAATTTGTTTGTTTGGTGATTTTGAAAAATGGGTTTGTGATTGTGGTGGTTGATGATTCTGTTTGCATGTTGATAGAATGCTATTGATGTCTGCATTTTTGTTTAACTAGGAATTTAACTACAGATTTTTGTAGCTTTTGATCTTTGATGTACTCTTTTGTATAGTATATGGGATCTAGATTTGCTGCCGTCAATCATTGACGCAGTTTGACGCTATAGTCAATTCTGACCATTGATTTCAGATCGAACGATTCAAATTTAAAATACAATTTTATAAAGCAAAACAATCTGAGCCGTCGATTAGAGATATGACGGCCAAGATTTGTTACAGCACCCCTGCTGTAATAGCAGGAAATCTGATTCCCATAGTATATACTATAATCCAAATGTGTTACTTATTTATATATTTGAATTTGTTATAATAAAAAATGATTTAACGTGTTTCATGCTGGATTGTCACTGAGAATCTGAGATGATTAAGAATACTTTATGTGTGCCAAACTGATCAACAACATCGTTAATAGTAGTTTAACAATGGTCTAGTGGTAGAATAGTATCCGGCCAAATCTACAATTTGTAGCTGAAGAAAAAACACGGAAAAAAGGTTTTGGAACACGAGAAATCTAAGGGAGACGGGAATTTAAATATACCATAAGAGAAATGTTCTTAACTCAATGATTTCTTAAAAATTTCGTTGTCCCTGTTTACCTATCCGGAGTAAATGTGACCGTGGAAGGGAAGAATTTGATCTAACCCGCATTTTAGTTTTTTAGTTTGATCTAACTCAAGCTATAGTTGAGTTACACACACCGCAAGTATTACTTTCGATGTACACATTAGCAAAATCAATTTTTAGTGAAACATTTAAAAAACTTAAATATGATTTCAGTCCCTGCAATTATGCCTCATTTTGAAAACAGCCCCTGTAAAAAAAATTCACTTTAGTCCCTGCAATTATGCCTCATTTTGAAAACAGCCGCTGTAAAAAAAAATTACTTTAGTCCCTGCAAAATCTCAGAACTTTTAAAATAACCTCTGAGCTTCTCTGATGACATGTTACAATTTTTTTGACGTGGTAGATGCTGACTAAGATTTAGAGTTGACGTGTCAAATTTTTGCTGATGTGGACTAATATGGTTATTTTTCTTTAATTTTATAAAATTAAGTGTATGTTTGGTTTTAATTCTGGAGCAGCCAAAATTGATTTTGGACGTGTAGAATTGATTCTGACTTGTTTGGTTTCTCAAAAGTCGAATTGATTCTGTCTCCAGAATTGATTCTACTTGAAACTAGAAATCGTAGCTTCTGATTCTAGAATTGATTTTTACACTAAATTTTTTTGTTCAACTCACTTTTGCATGAATATATCCAAACATAAACCACTTTAACTTAAAATCAATTTTGCCCAGAATCAATTTTACAGAATCAATTCTGTCAAAATCAATTCTTGTCACCGCAGAACCAAACATACAATAAAATTATTTTTTCCTATTTTCTGAAAAATACTTACCCTTTTCACCTTAATGAAGCACGAAGACGATAATAATTGGACACGTTAACTCTAAATCCTAGTCAGCATCTACCATGTCAAAAAAATTGTGACAAGTCATCAGAGAATCTTGCTCACGGACAATTTTAAAAGTTGAGATTTTGCAGGGACTAAAATGAAACTCTTTTTTTTACAGGGGCTGTTTTCAAAATGAGTCATAATTGCAGGGACTGAAATCATATTTAAGCCTTTAAAAAATTGACTATTAATGGACTTGTTCTTTGAAAAAAAATTAATTGAAAATTACTTCATAATTCTGAAAGGAAACTAGTTGTGAGAATAATATGAAACAAAACAACTGAAAACAAATGGTAAAAATAGGCAAAACTACTTTGGAACCAATCCAAAGTGAATCTTTTCATATCTATATATCCAACACAAATATATGAAATTGTGAGATAATAATCACTTCTTGCTCATTCAAGACACAACTAAATAATACATGCCTCTCAAAATAATGTGAATATATATGTCTCTAACATCTAATGAACTAAAAAAATTCCTCACTCAATGTAAGAGAGGCCACCAACAAATGCAGGAAAGGTGCAAAATGCATCTTTTTCTATAATACCATTTTGAACTTTGAAGCATAGTTCACCTTCCCAATAAACGGCGAAAAATATATACAAAATATTTGGAGTTATCCTTTGTTGCAACTTTTGGTCACTCTCAAGGGTGCAACAGTAATTGCACCAATAATTTGAACCAAATAGCAACATTGCGAGCTCCGGTTTCAGATCATATATAGAAGGCAGCAGCAACTGTTCAAATCAAACTTCTTCGATTCTGTTTTGTAGAGGAACAATGAGATGTTACTTTGACAACTCTCTTAAAAATTTAATGTATTATTATGTAGATGAAGTTTATGGCCGGCGGGAAAGTATGAAATGCAAAAATGATGATTTGCTTCAATTAAGACTTGCTATGTACCATGTTGTTAGAGGAAAATAGCGGTTTGTATAAATTCTACTACACTATGGTGCTACTTATAGCCTATTAGACAACATTTTATACTAAATAACATATCGCGCATAATTCTATACTGATTTGTTCAAGTTCCGCTACACTATAGTGGCTTATTTAACAACACTAACACTGTGTTGGCTCTCCTCGATCACATAATTTTAACTGAATAATAATCGTTGCTCAAATGCAATTACACTATAATTTATAGATTAGCAACATAGTTATCAATCTCTAGAATACACTCTCCATGTATGCACAATGGAGAGAAACTCTAATTACACATGCTCATTAATTCTAAATGGTAGCTAAGGTAGGTTAATCAGGGTCGAAATAGCATTCCTAACAGCGATTTAAAACCAAGTAAATAACTTAGAACCTTAGAAGTAACAGCAGCATTTAAACACATGATCAAAGTCTAAATGGAAATGAAATTAAAGTTTTTATCTATGTTGTCGATCCTAGATTGCAGAGTGGAGTAGTGCAGTGCAGAGCAGCTAAACCCAAAACTAGGGTTGTAGGATTGCAGGATAGGGCTAAACTTATGATTGTGATTCGCTTATATACTCTTTAAAGAAACTGAATGCCTATAAAAATAAGTTGAAGGGTTTTGATTGGCCATATGAACCTTAAGGAGGAGCACACTCCCAGGTCCCAAGCCAATACCACCAGACCAACCCAAGTGGGTTTCAAGAAACCTATCTCATATAGTGAGCTAAGATTCTCAAAAAAGAATAACCATAGTCAATTTTAGACAACTCTTTTCAAGCTGCGGACTGTGAAAAACCAGAAATCTTGATGAAAAATATTGTGTATCAGCTTGTACCTTACCTTTAATCTTTTCCGAAGAAGTGATTACGCATATGACACTATCAATGGTTCACCGGCATCTATTCCTGATCTTCTCTCAAAATAGAAGAATAATATCAACTGGATCATTCCCAAAATGGTTCCAATCCCATTTGGCAGCTATAAAAATCAAGCAAAGATATCGTACATGTTACAACATTGCAAAACAAATCAAACAAAAGGATGAGGTGATGAAAGGAACTTACATAAATAAAGATATCATCGCTGAGTAATCCATAAATTAAGAAAGAGGTGCTCATTAGGAAGGTGGAAAGTGAGAGATAAAATGGCATGAATTCAACGCTCTTTGTCTGAATCACCAATTTCTGCGAAATTCATACAGGTATAGACAATGTAAGTAATTTCATCTAGGCTCGTCGAAGCTAATACATAGTACAAGTCAACATTAATGTAAGGAATTACATACTTACAATTATAAACAATGGAGAGGCAAACATTGAAATGAGAGACGCACAACTCAAAACCCCAACAAAGAGTCGGCGCATTATAACATCATCTATTTGCAAGCTTCCAAGCAATATCATTGCAAATATGCCAAGAATTGCAATCAACCATGCAAACATTTTAACCTGATGAAAATTTTGAAACATAACTTATAAATTAACAAATGATTGTGTATAGTTTCAAACATAAGGCATGTATATTGAGTTATTTGAATAATATCAACTATACTTAATTGTGTTTTGGTCAATTTAGTTTCTTTGTTTTGATGACTGCAAGAGAGAATTTATGCACATCTTTCATTAGTTTTGATGGACATTTCCTAAAGATATATTTTTATGGATGACTAAATTGATTAATTTCGTAAAAATAAGAAACTAAATTACTATTGTTCGTAAATTTGAGTGACTAAGGCTCTACTTGGTAAAAAGTAGCGGATAAGCTAGCTGATTGAATTTGTAATGTTTGATAAAATTAGCAGTTGAATTGGTTGATAAATATAAAATAAAATAAAAAATATACCTTTTAATTAATATTTAATTTTTTAAATTAAGATAATAAGGATAAAATTGACAGAAAAAAATGATAAGCCCTAAACTCAAATGCTACTTGAAGTAGCTTATCAAAAAACACTGTAAACTAGTAAAAAACACTTATAAGCTCATGAAAAACAATGTCATACGAGCTTATAAGCTACTCTAAATTAGTCTTGCCAAACAAAGCTTAAATTACACAATCTTTACAATTTGAATGACCAAGATGACGATGATGATTCACACAAGTTATCATAAACTTCCAATAGTATCAAAAAGGTAAGTAACAAACCTTCTTATCTTTCTCAGCACACATCATAAAGATGATTATGTACACAAATTGAAAGATTGCTCCAATTGAATTAACAGTGGTAACCAAAATATTATCATTTGATATCACAGGAGTTCCATACCACATGCAAATCAAGCAGTTCATCAGGGAATAAATATATGGTAACCCTGAAAACATTTCTGTTGACCCATTTCTTATAATTCTCCTAAATGTAGGTCTGAAATTCAAAATTCAAAACAAAAGTTACATAATGAAAAAAGAACATAAACATAAACAAAATTTTCATATTAGGTTAATTATTCAAGAAAACTTACATTGGAGAGACAAATAACCCAAAAGCAAAGATGTTACCTGCAAAAAAATTGAAAATAAAAATGATTGTTTTTTTCAAATAAAAAAAATCCCAGATAGGAAAATGAGTTTTTTTTTTTTTTAAATAAAAAAATCCCAGATAGGAAAGTGTGTTTTTTTTTAAAATTAAAAGAAAAATCTGAGAAAGTTCAGAATCTGGGAAAGTAAGAGAAAGTGAAAAACAATTACCAGCAATTCCAGCTGCATCTTTTGCAACTTTACAAATGGCATATGAAGCAAACACAGACATTGATCTTTTCCAAGAAAACAAGAAGAAATTTGATTTAATGAAAGAAATAAAAACCCTGAAATTTATACAGTAGTTGAAAACTAAATTTGAAACAAACCCTTTTGCTCTTTCTATCAAAATGGATAAATTTGGCCACGTTTGGTAGCTAATAGACAAGGAAAGATTTATGTATAAAGTGTCAAATTTTGTACAAGATAATAAATGAATGATTAAATACTACCCTCTTATATTGATATATATAATATATAATAAAATTAAAATATGTGTTTATCAGTGGTTGTATTGTAGCTAAGAAATATGATAAAATAAAAAAAATAAAAAATAAAAAGGGTTGGAGCCACGAAATTGAATTGAGCAAAGTTGCGTCCACAAAGAGAGATTGAATGAATGAATGCAAGTTGTTGTGAAAATAAGAGCGCGTGGTGTATTGCTTAGCTGTGAGGATTAAGACGAAGTGATAGAGACGACTGTACAGAAAAGAAAGAATGAATATTCAAAGACAAGAAAAGTACAAACACACGGTAGATTTATCTTGCTTAGGGGTCGGTAATGGGCGGGTATGGGCGGGTTCGGGCTCAAAGTCGTCACCCGGTCTAAACCGCAGAGTCAAAAAGTAAGGCCTAATTCATCCGAAAATGAAGAGCGGTTTCCACGGGTTCGGGCTTGCGGTTTAAGCGGGTTATTGGGCGGTTTGAAGCGGTTAAACATAAAATAAAAATAATAATAAATCCAAAATTTGGAATTTAGATCAAGAAAATATGCAACAAGAGATCAGAGAATCATAAATCAAACACAAAAGGAAAGTCTTCGAAAGACTAAATTGACATAAAAAGTAAGAAAAAATTAAAATCTCAAATAAAATTAAAAATATATCATTTGATTTCAACGAAGTTAGACAAATAAGATGAAGAATGACCAAGTTTTGCGTTTTAAAATGTTTCATGATTGTTTCCGTTTTACATTGGTTTGAGGTGAAGTGAAAAAGTGTGAAATGAGACGTGGGAAGAATTTAGATTCAGCGTTTTAATTTACTCGTGCGGGCGGGTTCGGGCACCGTCGGTCCAATTTCCTCTATCCGGATTTATCCGTACCAACTCAATTCAAACTGAGTTTTTCAACCCGCTAACCCGCGACCCATTATAAACCGCCCAAATCTCTAATTTTTGGGCGGGTTTTGTTGGGTTCAGACGGGCTTCGGTTTTTTACCCACCCCTAATCTTGCTTACTTGTTCACAAAAGAAAGAATGACAACTGAGTAATTTATAATTTGTTTGTAAAATATCAATAGATAATTAGCTTTCGATTTGATTCTCTTAATTGCAATTGAAAAATAACTTATATCTAAACTCACTTTGTACCGTAATCGTTAGTTAGTTTAGTGATGATTGATATTGAATTTATTAGAAAAGACTATGATTCAATCTCTCACAACTGTGATTGGGAGAAATTAAAACTATTTGATGTCAAGACTGATCTCAAACTAAATTAAATTAATGGTAAAAAGAAAAAAAAAATTCTCCATGAAATAAATAAAAAATTGGTTAAATGTTCATTCGTTAGCTCGGGCAGCATGTTCTTGGCCTAGTTGCATGTTTTTTAATAATGTGTCTCGTTGTATTGACTCTATTATTATTAATGAAATGAGTTAATTTTGTTTGCGTCAAAAAAAGAAATTAAAATAAATAAATGGAATAAAAAACAAGGCAATTCATCTATTTATTTTAATTTCTAACTTGTTGTAATAGTGTCAACTCAAAAGGTATGACATATGACCGATGGTCTTAGAGGTATTTACAATTTACTTTAATCTTTAATTATAAGGAAAAATTTATTTTTAAAATTTATTGAAAAATTAATGTATTTGGTTTATATTATAATTTAGATATATTAGTTATTTAATGAATTAAGAATAGAGAGAATACTATTTGAACTTGTGCTATGGAATTGTGGATGCATAGTAGAATTTTTTGGATGTTTGGCCGGGTAGCGCAACAAGGTATCTACGATTTAATCTTTTTGAACCCACGGTGGAAAGTTTGGAATTTTTAACCCGATAATGTCACAAGGTATCAATAATCTAATCTCTTTGAATCCGCTATGGAATGTAAAATGGATCCTCTTAAATAAAATATTTCTCAATATTTCTTAAATTTCACATTTCATTCATTAATCAATTTTTTTTCATTTCTTTTAAATTTTATTATGTTTCTATATTTATAATCTAATAATCCGAATACCACATAATTTTCTCAATTTTATTCCACTTGAGAAAATTCTTTCTCGGAATTATGGGTTAGTAGTTGGCCAACATCTAGGATTTTTTTAGAAGAGTTTTGTAATAAACTTCACCTTATTTTTTTCGTTTTATTTAATGTTGATTTTTGCTATTATATTATTTTCTGCTTGTATGAATTTTTTTGGTCGAAATTGTCCTTGTAAGAATTAATTATATTAAAATTGATAATGTAAAACATATAAAATTGTCCTTGTAAGGATATCACTGAGTTTGGTCAGGTCATGACCAATGCTAGAAGACTTTTTACTTCTTCTTTTATAAACTCTCGGGTTAAGTTCAACAAGAGACAAACCAATGAGGTAGCTCACGTTTTAGCGCGGGTTGTCATTTTCTCTGCTAGTCCCACTATTTATATCGATGTATCATATTGTATTGAACAATCTATTGCTAATGAAATGCTATAAGCACATTTCCCTAAAACAAAATTTGGTTTTAGGCTGTAATTACAGCCATATTAGATAGACTAATTCTTACATAAATAAATCAGAGCCAAAAACAAAATGAATTATATTTGCTAGACTACAATTCAAAATAGATCAAATAGGTAGAAAACTGTTTTTTTTTTTTTTAATTTGACAAAGCTTGATTGAGTAATTTAGACACGTTCTCTTATGTATTGCGTAACGAAAGGTAAACCAAAACTTCTAAATATTATAATTAAGGAGCCATATTTTTTTTCATTTTCTTTCTTCAATGACAAAGTTTGGAAAGGATATTTTATTTGATTTAGTTGTACTGGAATCCACCAAATAGTACTCTAAAATCCATGAGAAAGAGAATATCTGGAATCCACCGGATAAAACTCTTGAAATAAAATTGGAATCCACCAGAGTGTAAAATTGGAGTCCACCAGATAAGAGAGAAAATTCTAAAATATTATTATTGAATTAAAAAGTTGTCTTCGAGGCTACATTAGTTTAGCTTAAATAGTAGGGAAAATAAAAATATAACAAATTTTCCTAAAAGATAGTAAAAGAAAATAACACATTTAACTAAAATAAAAATATCAAAAATCTTCCTAAAAGACAGTAAAAAAAAAATCCACCTAGCTAAATAAAAATAATAAATCTAGCTAAAATAATAAAATACTAAAATATAGAAAAATCAAATTTTGGTAAAATATAATAAAATCAAATCAGCCGTATTTGCGTTGAATTGCTCCTGCATCAGACTCCTCTTCTTATGAAGCTCGACCTCGAGTTTTGTTGTAATAAAGAGATGCCTCTGTCCGGAACTCATGAACATGAATGCCAGGATCTAATACAAAAGTCTGTGTAGAACTATTTGATGCCCGTATAAATGCGTCATACAAAGTGCTTTTGATGTCTTACCTTCTCCTCCACCTTCAAAGAACTCGACCACGAGTTCTCTTCGAAATGAACAACAACATGGTTTATTGATGTGGGTCCCAACCATTGTGTGATGGCATGGTTTGACACCATCAGGATTATTAATGTCAAAGGAACCGCAACAATTTCCGGTGCACAAGTTTCTATCGAGAGAGCGGATTGCACCTTAGGGTTGGTAGTCTTGGGAGATTGTTCTCCAATAATTTTGTCATTTCAAATTGTTACTTACCCTTTGTTAAGTATTGCAGCTAATTTTTTTAAAAGGTCACAATTCAAACCCCCTTTCTTGTGACAAACATTGTTACTTCAAAAGATAGAAAGAAAAAAAACACATCTAGCTAAAATAAAAATATAACAAATCTTCCTAAAAGATAGTACAAGAAAATAACCCACCTAGCTAAATAAAAATAATACTAAAATATAGTAAAATCACATCTAGGTAAAATATAATAAAATCAAATCAGCCGCATTTGCGTTGAATTGCTCTTGCATTAGATTTCGAAACTGTTTCTGAACAAACAGGGAGTCAATGTATAGGACAAAAATTGAAATTAATTTACAGAAATATATAATTTTGAAATTAATTTACAGAAATGTAATTTACAAAAATTGAAATTAATTTATAGAAACTGGGAGCCAATGTGATTCCCTCAGAACAAATTCTTCCTTTTCTTGAAATTAATTTTGATGATAACAAACTGTTAAAATTACAATTGGTGTTACTAATAATTGTTCTAGTGTGCAGAATTACAAGTTAAAATTCATTTAGAAGCACTACGAACAAAAGCAGAGAAGTCAAGCTAAGAAGCTCTGAAAATCATCTGAAGACCATTAGAAGCTAAAAATTTAAGCTCTGAAGAACGTGGTTCTGAAGTTCTAACCAAGACTCTGAAGACCTCAAAAGCTGAAGACCATCAGAAGCTACATCATCAGAAGCCGAAACAAAAAGAATATACGTCACTCAAGATCTGACAAGGCCAGAATCAATGATTAAAGAATTAACTATATAAGGTCTCTGTCATGTCTGTGGAAAGGAATATTCGTTTGGACAACGTTAACCTTATCCATAAGTGGAGCGTATTTGAGGATTGTACTGTCGTACTATTATTACTCAAAATGGTTGTGTAATATTCAAAATCGCAAAGTAGTGAAATTGATTTTCTACCTATAGAAGGCAATCACAGCTCACAAGTAGTACGATTGCAACAGCTACATCTTATCTCTCTGCAACGGTCATCTCCAATTATTCTCTATAAATAGAAGACATTATTGGAAGAAATGACTACTGTTCTATAATATTGCGCTAAGACTCTGAAGTTCTGACACTCAAGATTAATCTGTCTTTCATTGTCTTTGTGTAATTGCGTTGTATTTTGTAAACACCTATGATAGTATATCAAGTGTGTGATATCATTTATTCTTATTATCTCTGTAAGTTTGAGAAGTCTCTTGTTTAGTGTAACTTGAGCATTTGAGAAGTCTCTTGCTAGTGTGCTTGAACATTTGTAATATTGTGAAATTGTAGTGAAATCCCTTGGAAGTGCAAGGAGACTGGACGTACTCTCGTTTTGTGAGAGGAACCAACCATTATAAATTGCTTGTGTCTTTCTCTCCCTCTTTCATCTTTACTTTGTTTTGTATTTGAATCCGCTGCAACATTCTTTAGTTTGCGAAAAAGTTTTTAAATCCAAAAACACAATTCAACCCTCCCTTCTTGTGTTTTTACACACCTTCAAGGTTTATGTCCCCTAGTTTTATATATTTTTTTACTTTTTATTTTATTAATAAAATAAAGAGATATAGACAAAGGATAGATCTCCTAATGTCTAAATGCTCTTTGCTTTATTAAAAAAAGTTATTCTTAAAAAAAATTAATATTTTTGACGATGCTTAAAGTTTTTTGACATAAACTAGTGGTTGAACTTTTTTTTTTTTGTTATTATATTATATATGATAATATAATAAACTAGTGGTTTATATTGTTATTTACAGAAATATATATTTATATGTATATTGAAATATATTAAAGTCTATAACTTCTTTAAAAAAAATGTAACTTACTCTAATATAATTTAGATATAACTTCTCAATCACAAAATATCCGACTAAAACCAAGTCTTCATAGTTAGTGTGAAAGGATCATGTTAACCAACAATTGATATACTTGCGAATATTCTATTATAAAATTGGTTAATTGGATATATATGAATGATTAAAATTTAAGCCAGCTCAGCTTCTAGACATAAACGTTATTCACACCTTTTTCTCACAAGCAGGCACCACAAGGTAAATGCATGTTTTTGAAAATGACTTTTTGGAACCATCTATCTTAGCCGTGATTTTGTGAAACTCAAAAGGTTAAAGAAAATGTTTTTGTTCATAAAAGAAATTAAAGAAAATGTTTTAAATTAAATTAATTTAATTATGAGTACTAATTTTGAGATTTGGATTTGATGCTGTTAATAAATTACACAGTTTGGTGTTGTAGTGTATCTCAACCGTCCAATCAAGATCGAACATCTGAGATTAAATACAATAAAAGTAACCATCAAATGATGTTAAACGTCCAATCTTGATCGAACGGCTGAGATACAATACAACACCAAACTATGTGATTCATCAACAACATCAAATCAAAATTCTGAACATCTTAAATTTTCACGTGTTCCAAAACTCAATAGTAAACAAGATGTTAGTTCAATTAATCATTTTAATTAAAAATATTTTTTCTAAATTATTACTCCCTCCGTCCCTATTTATAGGAGGTAGTTTGACAAAACACGTGTATTAAGAAAGTGAATTTTAGTATTAAATTGATTGACAAACTATATTGCTTTTACATGTTTACCCTTACCATTAATTGTAGTGGTTTGTATCAAACAAAAGAGAATTTAATGCTATTAAGAAAACTATGCAAAGTAAATAAGGGTATGTTTGTAAAAAAACTAATTAATGTAATTGATAATTGTAAAGGGGTCTTATAAAAAGGGACAAATTTTTTGTCAAACTAGCTCTTATAAATAGGGACGGAGGGAGTAGTTTTATTTGGTAAAATCTAAATTATTAGTAACAGTTTATTATTGGATAAATATAATTTAGAACTGTCAAGCTAAAATAATTCTTCTTATAAAAAAGGAAAGGCAGACACACAAATTCGTGTTCCATAAACTTGTAGAAGCTTGTTTTGTCCTGTTGGTGTTATTGTTTGTGCTTATTATGTGTTTACATTTTTGTATATAATACTTTAGCATAATATTAGTCAAGAATAATTCATGTGGTTAAGATTTACCTTAAGAGTTTGCAAAATCACATTGTGCCCTACTATAGTGAGTTATTGTATTGCACATTGTTGGTTTTTCCCCATTATGAATAAATGTCCATATTGTGGACTTAGGCCCCAACTAAAAAAATTTTAAATCTAGAAATATTATAAATAATTAAATAAAATAAAAGAAAATAAATAAATAAAATAGAAAAAAATAAAAGAAAACAATATGAAGAGTATCGTATAGAGAAAGAAGAGTATCGTATATCAGAAAAAAATATATAAAAAAAAGAAAGAAATGTGAAGACAAGCTTCTAAATTGAAGTTATTTTGACGAAGACAAATATATGAAAAGAAGAAAAAGATTGATCATGATTCAAGTTCTCAAGATTGAAGAAATCCAAATTATCTCATGATCAAGTGCTCAATATGCAATTCATTGTTTTAAAGCTTTAATTAGGTGCTCATGAACTTTTTTTTTTTGAAACAAAAGAAAGAAAACTATTATTGAAATAGAGAAACATAAATTGCCTTTATCTCATTTTGGATAAGGGCTACAATTGGGGGGGTAATTATCAACCCAAGTCTTATTTGGTTCAACTTCGGCCCATTTTGCCATTTGGTGAGCAGCTTCGTTCCTTGTTCTTCTTACCCATTGAATGGACGAAGTGGAAGGGTTTGCTCTGATGTAATCACCTCCTCTTCGTGCGATCTGGCCCCAATATCGTCTAGGGTATCGATTCCTTTGAATAGCCTTCACCACCTCGCTATTGTCCAACTCGAAGATGATTTTACGCTCCTTATATAAAGCCGCAAACTCAATCGTCGCGTCTAGCCCAAGCGCTTCAGCTTCAATAGATTCATCAACACCGTAAACCAACTTAGTCCTAGCTCCAACTATCTTTCCGTCCTCCATCCTCAGAATCAAGCCCAAAGCCCAACGGCCATCACCGGCTAGCCGATGAGCATCCACGTTAAGCTTCAGAGGCGGAGGCTTCCAGATCTCAGTGTTGTTACTACGATTTTGGTTGGTCCCGTGAATAGAGGCTTGAGTAGGTTGCTGTTGAGTTTTGTACTCTGCAAGGCTATCAAGTGTGTTACGCAGAATCTCTATCACAGGTATGTCTTTGTTTTGAAAAATTAGTAGATTTCTCGCTTTCTAAATATGGTAGCATATAGCACATATGAGCTCTAAGCTCTGAATTGGGGTATTAGTGATGTTGTCTTCCAACCATTCGTTTGGTTTTGATTCGCAAACCTTATTGTAAGAGGTGAGGCAAACCAAATTTGTTGAGCCCATATACATTTACTAAACACATGAGATAGATCCTCAATATTGTTGTTACATCTGTGGCAAAGGGGGTAGCAATTGAAACCTTTCTTCCTGAGGTTGTTAGCTACCGATAAGGCATTGTTCAGAATGCGCCAAATAAGAGAAACATGTTTGGGGGGTATCTTCATTTTCCAAAGTTTCAACCTGATGGGGTTAGGAGAGTTGTTGTGGCTGATTGAGGGGTTGTTACTCACCTCATTCCAGTCTTTAATGGCCTGGTATCCAGATTTGACCGTATACTCCCCATCTTTTGATTTAGGCCAAGTGAACTCATCCTCTCTAGACAGATTCATAATGGGTATTTGGAGAATTTGTTCAGCTTCAAAGGGTATGAAGATATAATTAACCAGTTGTCTGTTCCACCATATAGTCTCAGGTATCATGAGCTCTTTAACCCATTGATGATTAGCATTACCTTTACGTGACCAGACTTTGTACCCCTGTTGTCTGGGGAGCCAGCAGGCATTCCATATACTGATGCTTTTCCCATTGCCAATATTCCATAAACCTCCCCTTTTGAGGATCTAGCTAGCCTTATGAATGTTGTACCAGGTGTAGCTAGTAGGTCTGTTATCAGTGTTAGCCATTAGGAAGCTTGTCTTAGGGTAGGTTTTGGCTTTTAAAATTTTGGCTATTAAGGAATTTGGCTGGGTGATGCACCTCCAGCCTTGCTTTGCTAACAAGGCCTCATTGAAGGCTCTAAATTCCCTAAACCCCAGCCCTCCTTGACTCTTGTGTTTGCAGATGTGGCTCCATTTGACCCAATGTATTTTCCTTTTATCATAATTACTGCCCCACCAAAAATTGCAAATCATGTTCTCCATGTGGTTACATAATTCTTTAGGGAAAAGAAAACAGCTCATAACATATGTAGGGATGGCCTAGGCCACAGCTTTTATAAGAGTACTCCTCCCAGCAAATGACAGATTTTTAGCTTTCCACCCTTTTAGCTTTTTCCATACACAATCTTGGATGTAGTTGAAAGTTTGCATTTTGGATCTGCCCATATGGGTAGGCATGCCTAGGTATTTAGAGAATTGAATCACTTGTTACATAGGTAGAATTTGCCTAATAGCCTCTTTTCTGTAATGTGGGACATGCTTGCTGAATATTATTTCTGATTTGTCCATGTTAATCCGCTGCCCTGAAGCTTCCTGGTAGTCTAGAATGATGTTCTTTATTTCCTGGGCCTCTTGATCAGTGGCCCTACAAAATAATAAGTTGTCATCAACAAAAAGATGATGACTTATTTCAGGGGCCCCATGGGCTATCTTAACACCATGAATAGCTTTACCCTGCTGAGCCTTAGTTATAAGATTAGAAAAAACATTAGCACATATAATAAAGAGGTAGGGAGATAAGGGATCCCCCTGTCTGAGACCCCTTTGAGGGTAGAATTGTTGGGAGGTTTTGCCATTGATGAGAATGGAGAAGTTAACTGTCTTCACACATTGCATAATAGTGTTGGTTAAATGTTGAGGGAATCCCATAGTTTCAAGAGTAGTTTGATGGAAAATCCATTCCACCCTGTCATATGCCTTTGCCATGTCTGTTTTAATACCTATGTATCCTTTGTTACTCTTGCTTTGTTTAAAGAAATTGAAAACCTCATAGACAACTATAGTATTATCAGTGATCAGACGCCCCGGGATAAAAGCACTCTGGTTTGGGCTAATGACCTCAGGTAGCATTCCTTTAAGTCTATTAGCTATAGTTTTAGTGATAACTTTAAGAGTGACATTACTCAAGGAGAAAGGTCTGAAATCACTAGGGAGAGTGGGATTATTCTTCTTTGGGATGAGGCAGATATTGGTTTAGTTATAGGGACTGGGGTCTCCTCCATTGTTGAGAACTTGTAAGGCTGCTTTGCATACATCATGCTTGATTATGTCCCAATAGGTGTGGTAGAAAACTGCTGGTAGCCCATCAGGCCCAAGAGCAGCTAACCCCTTCATGCTAGTAATGGCCTCAATAACCTCCTCAATTGTAAACTCAACTCCTAGATGGCTGTAAATCTCAGGGGTGATAGTGTTCTTAACCACATCAACAGTTCTGGATATGTGAGAGGTATCTTGGCTAGTAAACATGTTTTTGAAATGCTTGAGAATGATCTCCTCAATTTTCTCATGCTCATAATGTTGGATGCCCTGATCATCCATTAAGTGTTCAATTCTATTCTTCCTCTTCCTCTGATTTGCCTTTTGATAAAAAAACGAGGTATTCTTGTCCCCGTGCTTGAGCCACATTGTTGAGACAAAATCCATTTTGATGTTTTAAAGATAACAAACCCTTAATTAAATTTTAATATGATTCTGACCATTTTGTTATCTAACAAGTGCTTTTGAGTGATTTAATCTAAGACAGCTTTAAAGGATTAATTTCAATAAGTATTCACTCACAAGATACAAACAAAACATCATTTGAAGATTCTGCCCAGAAGAACGTTCTCAGAATAACACTGTACCATGTCTATAAGTTCTTGTGATTAAAGAATAATCACTTTTCAAGAGTCAACTTGGTAGAAACAAGAAAGAACTTTTTCATGGAAGTAAATGCAAGATCATAACAGTGCATAAGTCATTTAAGGCAAGGAATCATTTTTGAACAAGGCATCACGTTCAAATAAGCACTTTTAAGGAATAAGTTCAATTGTTCATGACAATGCTTCATGTTATTAATATATTCCTTCATGAGTTAATCTAGTCCAATGGAAATGATACAACACAACTGAAATGAGACTAAAGACAGCAACCCACGTTTTAAGGGAACAAGGACAAGGAGTTGCTACATTCTCCCATAAAGTCTTACAAGGACAAAGACTTTATGAACCAGCAAGGACAAGTGAATAGTTCTGCATAGTTGATCTATCTTCATAGACTGAAGCTCTCCAGCTGGAAGACAACTATCAACAGCTCTTTTAAATCACGTGTGATTTCATCCATGAGCTTAGAGAATGATCAGAGAATGATCAGAGAACGATCTCCCAGTTTTGCCAGCAAAGTGTTCTACTGTTTGATTTCTGTCCAGCCTTTTGATGAGCTGTTTTAATTCAAACTCAACACTTTTGCAACGGCTATATGATCAGGAATATCTCAATCAAGTTCCAAGAACTCAGATCATCATTGTACATTCTGTCCCAATGTCAGATAGCAATGGGAGAACGTTCTAGGAAGGTTGCTTTATGAGACAGATTTTTCTCTTTCATCTCATATGTCTCACAACTGCTATTTCTTCACTTACAACGGTCACACTTGGAGCCCAAGACATCAAGGAGCCTCCTCATATATAAATAGCACGTTGATATCATTTGAAGAGCAAGAGTTTCAAATTGCAAAAAGCCAACATACTTTTGTGACCTCCATATCACTTTAAGCTCTTCTTTATACACTCATACTTCAAGCTCTAGAACTTAGGAGATAAATCCATTTGAGCATTTCTGAGTGTATTTCATTTGTAAGTTATACAACTAGTTTAGGTTGATATAGGCTTGTTTGTTTCAACAACCACTTCTTAAATTGTAAGAACTTGCTCAAGTCAATTGGTTAGAATTGATTGAGTGTTCAAATCAGTTGGTGATAACTGATTTGTGAAGTGTTTCAAATCAGTAGGTGATTACTAATTTGTGAATTGGATTCAGATTAGTTGGTGATAACTAAATCTGTGACTTAACCTCCCTTTTAGGTTAAGGGACTCATTGTAATCTCGGACTAGATTATAGTGGAAATCTCACGCAAGTGGGGACTGGACGTAGCCCAATTGTTAAGGGGTGAACCAGGATAAATTATTGTGTTTGATCTTCTCTTTCCCTACTCTTTTATTTGAGCAAACACATCACACACAAATCACTTTATATTTTCTTATCTTTAACTGTTATCGTTCTCAGAACGTTCTCACAGTTTTCTGTGTTAAGTTATTTGTGTTGATCATAGCTTGCAGCCAAAATTTTAAAAGGTCACAATTCAAACCCCCCTTTCTTGTGACAAACCTTGTTACTTCAATTGGCATCAGAGCTCTGCCTCTCAAGGTTGAGCATTTAACAAGTGCTAGAGGAAAAGATTCAGGAAGGAAGTAATGGCCAAAGCTGCAAAATTCATTTCAGAAGGAGGCTCTTCAAATAGACCACCTCTATTTGAAGGAGATGATTACTACTATTGGAAAGACAAGATGGAGCTGTTCTTAAGATCACAAGACAACCAAATGTGGTCTGTCATTGAAAATGGAGAATATGTTCCATATGCCAAAGATACCTCAACTCCAAAGCCTCAAGCTGAATGGCTCACCGATGAAGCTAGTAGGGTACTCCTAAATTCTAAAGCTAAATTATTTATTAAGTGTGCTTTGTGCAGGGAAGAATATAACAGGATCATGGAATGCAAAACTGCACAAGAAATGTGGAACACACTTCAAACTCACCATGAAGGAACTAGTCGTATCAAGGAAACTAGAATTGACATTGGTGTCAGAAAGTTTGAGTTGTTTGAGATGCAAGAAGATGAAACTGTAAATCAGTTGTATGGAAGATTTACAGTTATCATAAATGAGCTAAACTCTCTTGGGAAGAGTTATACCATACATGAAAAGATCAGAAAGCTACTAAGGTGTTTACCAAAACATTGGAGACACATAGTAACTGCTATTACTGAATCCAAAGTTTTATCTGAGATGAAGTTAGAAGACTTCATTGGTTCTCTAAAAGCTCATGAAGCAATTCTTCAAGAAGATAAACCTCAGAAGAAAAAGATGATTGCTCTTGAGTCTCAAACTAAAGAACATTCTGAGAATGAACAGACAGAAGGTGATAATGTATTTCATGAAAATGATGAAGAAGAGCTAGCCTTACTGTCAAGGAGAATTCAAAAGCTGATGTTAAGAAGAAATCAACTCAAGAAATCCTTTCCAGCAAGAAGAAGTGATCCAAAGCCTGAAACTGATATGAGTCAAATAAGGTGCTATGGATGCAATCAACTAGATCACTTCAAGACAGAATGTCCAAAGCTAAAGCAAAGCAAGCCATCCTTCAAAAGAAAGTCTATGTTGGCTACATGGGATGACTTGGAAGAACTGTCAGAAATGGAGGAAGAAGAAGCAAATGTTTGCCTAATGACAAAATCAGACAATGATGAGGTAACACTTGAACCTTGCTCATCATGCATTAGAACTGAACATTTTTGTGATAACTTGTTATATGACTGTCAAATCACAACTCAGAAAAATAATGAACTAAGAGATGAAGTCATAAAGATAACTCAAGAAAGAGACTTGTATAAAAATGAAGTAGAAACCTTAAAGCAAGCTCTCAAAAATATGCAAGTCAGTCATGAGAGTTCATCTAAACAAGTCACAGATTTTAGCATACAAGAGGAAAATGCTAAGTTAAAAAAGGATGTGTCTGTCTTAGAAAAAGATCTTTCTAGATTCTTAACATCTACAAAAACTTTTGAAAAGATCAATGGATCATGTTTAGACATCATTAGTGCATCTGGTTTATGTTTTCGACCTCATCAAAAGGAAGAGATATGTAAAAAATCTTTTATTCCTCATAAAGAAAAACATGTCCAAAAACTCTTTTGTTCCTTCTGTCATAAACATGGTCATGTTAGATTTTTCTGTTTCAAAAGAAAAGTTTTGAACAAACAGAAATATGATTCTCAGAACATTCTCCAAAATAGGTTTCAGAAAAATTTTCCATATAAGAAACCTGTAACACCCCGATTTTAGAAGGCCCAAAAGTAGGCACTTTTTTTTTTTTTAAAACAAAACAGAGCGCGCATACAAACTTGTGAGAGCCGGCATTAAACATACAAAAGAACTCATTACCATAAGGTGCTTCGACAAGCAAAGTGTGTTCCTGAATAATTACAGTCCAAGTCTAGTATTCAAATTACTCCAAGCACTACAACCCAAAACAAACCAAGATAGAAACCTATGTCTAACCCAAAGGCACGATGTACAAACACACCGGCACAGAGTCTAATTCTAAACTATAGCTCCGACACGAGTTCACTTGGGCCCTGAGCAGCCGCCGCCCTCGCGACCTACAGCATCATCTGGGGTGGGAGGAGCCCGCAAATGAAATGTTGCAAGGGTCACCACACATAACACAACAGCAAATAGCATGTATATATAACAGCGAATAAACACTTAGCAGTTCATATACTTGCACACAGTATTGAAATGCACACCAGCCTATCAATGCATACTCTAAATGATTGTGATCACCCTAGCCGGGTCTTTTTCACATGCATGATTATTCCGGAATCGTAGGTCCAACCCCTACTAACAATACCAATGGAAACCCCGTAGCTCTCCCGATCACTACGAACCATTATAGTGGGCTCTCCCGATCACCACACCCCTACCATAAGTATCAATAAAATCCCGTAGCTCTCCCGATCACTACAAGGATTAGAGTGGGCTCTCCCGATCACCACACCCCGTAGCTCTCCCGATCACTACGTATCGATCTCAACAAAAATCTCGTAGCTCTCCCGATCACTACGAATAAAAAGGTGGGCTCTCCCGATCACCACACCGTGCACGCAACTACCAAATGCATGAGCATACGCTTCCCCATATATGCTAATGCAATGAATACATACCTCTCTAGCATATGTAAACCAAACATAACATACATACATTTCTCATCATATGTATTCCAAACACCTGTTCATACATATATTCTCATAATCATATGTAAACAGCGCAAGTATCGTAAACACTTTCTCATCACGAGAATACATAACACATACATGCCAAACACACAAACACGCACCACCGAAAATAACCAACAAACATGTTATAACTCAGTGAAAAGACAGAAATAAAGTGATGCCCTTACCTTAGCAAGCTTCCGTTACTTTAATTCCGCGAAAAACTACAACACGCGCTACCTTAAAGAGCAAGTGATTCCTAAGTAAGCCAAAGATCCAAGCTTGAATAGATGAGAAGAATGAAATTTTTGAAATGGATAGTGAAGGGTGGAAGGTCGGCCGAGTGAGAGAAGAGAGGAGGGAGTAGTTTTTTTTGTTTTGCTTCTAAGACCAAACAAAGATAAACCTCCTTACTATTTAAAACCCTCTTGTGAAATCTAGGCCATTGAATTAAAATTAAAGTTGCAAGACAAATCCCTAGCCAATGGATCAAATAACTCATGATTGCTTTTTGAACAAATATCTCCTTTTCGCTACTCAGCTCGTCGCGTTTGCTCTCGGCGAGTCGCGCCTCGCTAACGGACGGAAATCTCAAAAATACAAAATCTCACAAATAAACGTCCGTCGTAAACCGTTTCCAAATATTATCGCTAAACTTTATTCTCCGACTGAAATTTATTTCCTTAGCTCCCAAAAATATTCCGAAACTAGATTCCAACTCGCGTCGATATATAAAGTCTCCAATTAAAATTCGACGGAAAACAGAAACCGTAAAATTCTAAGAAGCGGGTACAGTTTTCTACTCGTTTTTCCAATAAACGGAGAAAGTCGAAACTCAAAATTCTGAAAGCGCAGGAATGTTCAGATTGATAAATAAAGACCATGGGCCAAAAGTCTGGGTTTTATTTATGCATAGGGAAAAAGCAGTCTCCAAGGTCTCCTTAAGTAATGGTCTTGCTACTTGTGAGCCATTGGATCAAATAGTGAAAGTTCTAAGACTTAATCCTAGCCATCCACCTCTTCACAAAATATCTAGATATTTCTTATGTGTTCTTATCCTCCCACTAGCTCGCGCTTAAACGAGTCGTATCTCGCGTACCGATAAATTTTACGGAAACATAAAAAATTCTACCATAAACCTTTTAATAAAAACAATTCACAAACTTATCGCCGAATCGTTTTCCGCGACTGTAATTTTCTTCCTCACTCTTGAAAATTATTCTGACAATATATCCTAACTCACGCCGATATATAAAACTCCCATCTAAATTTCTACGGAATTCAGACATCGTAAAAATTTCCAACAGCGGGTAAAATTCCTACTCGTTTTTCCAGAAGCGAGAATAATCCAAAACTCGTTATTCTGACTTCACATAAACCTTCTTATACTCAAAAGAAGACTACGACCCAAAAGTCTGTGCCTTTCCAGCGCACGAGCACAAAACAGGCTCCATTTCAGCAAAAATTCCATTAATGTGACGATACTCACAAGACCGCTCCACCAAAAACCCTAAAAACTTAGCCGACACTAAAGTTCCTTAGAAAAACTGTACAGTGAAATCTTGGGTCTTACAAAACCAAATGTTATGAGAAATCAGAACTTTATTCAAAACAGGTTTCAGAAAAATGCTTTATATAAGAAACCAACTGTTATGAGAAACACTAACTCTCAAGGACTCAAGTCAGTATGGGTACCAAAAGTCTTACTAAACTCTCATGCAGGAATGTCTCCTAACAAAGAAGAGCAAGTCATGGTACTTGGACAGTGGTTGCTCAAGGCATATGACTGGAGACAAACATAGCTTTCTTTCTTTTGAGAAGAAAGAAGGAGGACTTGTTACCTTTGGAAATAATGAAAAAGCTAGTATCAAAGGCAAAGGTATTATTGGTAAGATTAATTCTGCAAAAATTGAAAATGTTCACTATGTTGAGGGTCTTGAACATAACTTAATAAGCATTAGTCAATTATGTGACAATAGCCTTGAAGTTATTTTCAAAACTAACACTTGTGAAGTTAGACAAATATCTTCTGGAAAAATTCTGTTTAATGGATCAAGAATGAAAAATGTGTATGTTTTATACTTAGATGAATTGCCTGCTGAATCTTGTTTTGTGTCTCTTGAAAAAGATAAATGGATTTGGCACAAAAGGGCAGGACATGTAAGTATGAGAACAATGGCTAAAATTTCTCAACTTGATCTAGTAAGAGGATTACCTAAGATAAGTTTTGACAAAGACAAACTATGTGAAAGTTGTACAAGAGGAAAACAAGCCAAAAGCAGTTTTAAACCAAAAGATTTTATTTCATCAAAAAGACCTCTTGAATTACTTCACATAGATGTATTTGGACCTGTCAAAACTACTAGTCTAGGAGGTAAGAATTATGGTTTTGTCATTGTAGATGATTATTCAAGATTCACTTGGGTCTTATTTCTTAAACACAAAGATGAATCTTTTGAATCATTTAAAAGCTTTTGTAAAAAGGTTCAAAATGAAAAAGGTACCAATATCATTTATGTGAGAAGTGATCATGGTGGAGAATTTGAAAACTTCCACTTTGAATCATTCTTTAATGATAATGGCATCTCTCATAATTTTTCTTGTCCAAGAACTCCACAACAAAATGGAGTTGTTGAAAGGAAAAATAGAACCTTGCAGGAAATGGCTAGAACAATGATTGATGAATCAAATGTTGAAAAATATTTTTGGGCTGAAGCCATTAACACTGCTTGTTATATTTTAAATAGGGTTTCAATAAGAAAATTTTTGAACAAAACCCCTTATGAGCTTTGGAAAGATAGGAAACCAAATATTTCTTACTTTCATATTTTTGGATGTTATTGTTACATTTTGAATATCAAAGATAATCTAGGAAAGTTTGATGCAAAGTCAGACAAAGGAATATTCTTAGGTTATTCTCTAACATCCAAAGCCTATAGAGTTTTCAATTTAACTTCTAACAACATGGAAGAAAGCATGCATGTCAAGTTTGATGAATTTGAGGAACAACCTAGTCAAGCTAACATTGATGAAGATGAAGTTCAACCTTCAACACAAGATCAAGCTGTTGTAGAACCTTTAACTCCATCTCAACAACCTCCTAAGACTTGGAGAATAGTTGGATATCATCCACAAGATCAGATTATAGGAGAAACTGCTGATGGCATAAGAACCAGAAGATCATTTCAAGTTCATGAGAACGTTCTGGCAATGATCTCTCAAATTGAACCAAAGTCTATTGATGAAGCTATCATTGATAAATCATGGGTTGAAGCCATGAAGGAAGAGCTACTGCAATTTGAGAAGAATGAAGTCTGGAAGCTTGTGCCTTGTCCTTCAGATCATTCCATCATTGGTACTAGATGGGTCTTCAGAAACAAGCTTGATGAAGATGGTAAGGTAATTCGCAACAAAGCAAGACTTGTTGCTCAAGGCTATAACCAACAAGAAGGTATAGACTATGATGAGACTTTTGCACCAGTGGCAAGGTTAGAAGCCATTAGAATTTTACTTGCATATGCATCTCATAAATGCTTTAAGCTTTTTCAAATGGATGTGAAAAGTGCTTTTTTAAATGGCTTTCTAAATGAGGAAGTTTATGTACATCAACCTCCTGGTTTTAAGGATGAACATAAACCTAATCATATTTTCAAACTAACCAAAACTCTTTATGGACTTAAGCAAGCTCCTAGAGCTTGGTATGAAAGGTTAAGCACATTTTTACTTGACAATGGTTTTTCAAGAGGTAAAATTGATACAACTCTTTTTAGAAAAACAAATGATCAAGATTTATTAATTGTGCAAGTTTATGTTGATGATATTATATTTGGTGCTACTAATGAGAAAATGTGTGAAGAATTTTCTAATCTTATGCAAAGTGAATTTGAGATGAGTATGATGGGAGAGCTCAGATTCTTTCTTGGCTTGCAAATCAAGCAACAAGATGATGGGATCTTCATTTGTCAAGAGAAATACATCAGAGATCTACTCAAGAAGTATAAGATGAATGAAGCAAAGATCATGTCAACTCCTATGCATCCATCAACAAGTTTAGACAAGGATGAAAATGGAAAACGTGTCTTAGAAAAGGAATATAGAGGAATGATTAGATCACTCCTTTATCTGACTGCTAGTAGACCAGACATTGTCTTTTCAGTTGGTATTTGTGCAAGATTTCAATCTTCTCCAAGAGAATCTCACCTCACAGCAGTCAAAAGAATCTTCAGATATTTAGTAGGCACTCCTGATGTTGGTCTCTTGTACAAGAAGGGATCACATTTTGACCTCAAAGCATATTGTGATGCTGACTATGTTGGTGATAAGCTTGAAAGAAAGAGCACAAGTGGAGCTTGTCAATTTCTTGGTGAAGCTCTTGTAAGTTGGAGTTGCAGAAAGCAAAACACCATAGCACTTTCAACAACAGAAGCTGAATATGTCTCAATTGTTGCTCTCAAGTGATATGGATCAAAAACCAACTTGAAGATTTCTCACTAAGGTACACAAATATTAAAATTCTTTGTGATAATACTAGTGCCATAAATTTATCAAAGAATCCCATTCAACATTCTAGATCAAAGCATATAGAAATTAAGCATCATTTTATACGTGATCATGTTTGCAAAAAAGATGTTGAATTGATATTTGTTGATACTGATTTTCAGCTTGCTGATATCTTTACAAAACCTTTAGTTGAGGATAGATTTAATTTTCTCAAAGAAAATTTGAATATCATAAAAAATCCCAACTGATCATTGTTGAACAAAATCTGAGAACAGTCTGAGAACGTTCTCTCTGCTTTTCGAACAGCAGAATTTGTGACTTTCTCAGGAAGTCATTTTATTGTTCATTTATGTGTCTTAGTTTTTTAATTGTTTATATGAGATCTTTTTAGACAAGTAAATCCTTTCATTTCAAATCAAGCCACTACTCCACTCTTCTTCTCTCTCTCGTAACCGGTCTCTCACTCTTCCTCACCGTTACTATTCAATCCTTGTCATTCTTCATTTTCTCTCAAACTACCTCACCAATGGCTAGAACCAAAAACCCAGCAAGAAGATCAGAATACTCCTCTGATTCTCCATCTCCACCTCGTTCTCCTTCTCCTCCGTCTCCCCCGTCTCCATTGAAAACCCCCGTTTCAAAAACCTCAAACGATTCAGAAAATCAAACCCAAACTGAATCCATTCCTACCATTAGCATCACTCAAATGGTAATGGAAGCCATTGAAGCCTCAAGCATGCAAACCAACATTCATGTCTCTATTCCGCAAAATCAAATCCTTGTTGGAACTATACCCATTTCTATTCCAACCATTGTACCTACAGTTCAACCAACTCTGAAGAAACCACCCACCACACATGAAAACCGCTCACAAACTGTAACCGTCTCAAAGGCCTCAAGAACACCAAAAATCAAGCCTTCCACCACCAAAAAATCCAAACGTGTTGATCCTTCTAAAATCAGAAGATCAAACAGAATTGCTTCAGGCTCTGGAAAGAAACCAACCATTGATCTAACCATCTACTCAGTCTCAGACAGTGATTCTCAGAACACTCTCTCAGCCAATACTCCAGTTTCAAAACACCAAAGTGCAAAATCGTCTTCCTCTGCCTCACCCTCATCATCTTCTGAGAAACCCTCTTCCTCAGAAAAATCATCATCTTCTGAACTTCATTCCTTACCTTCTGATGATGCTCTGCTTAAAGAAAGTATTCCTAGCCGTCGTAAACTTGCAACCCCTCTAATCCATCAAAATGCTCAAGTGACTTTTGATGAATTTTGGAAAGACAAACTCGTTGCAGCAGGAAGAACCTACAACTTTGCTGAACTTGCAAACAAAGGTATTGACCTAACTCAATACACTCATCCCTTAGGTTGGACCAATTTTTTCAATATCAAAGAAACTCACTACCCTAGCCTAGTTTCAGCATTTTACTTCAATGCTGTAGTTTATCAAGAAGAAGAGATGATAATCTCTTACCTTAAGGGAGTCAAAGTCATAGTCACAACCAAGCTGTTAAGCCAACTCCTAGACCTACCCAATGAAGGTGACACACTTTATGGACCAAGTTGGTATTCCATGGCTCAAGTGAACAAAACCCAACTTTTTAAAGAAATGTTTGAACCAGGAGTTGATCTCAAGGAACCCCCAGCCTCTAAGCTTTTACCCAGCTACAAACTGCTTCACAACATGTGTCTCCATGCTGTTTTTCCTAGGACAGGAAGCATGCATAGAGTGACTGACAATGATGCTATGGTCATGTACCATATGTTCAACAAAATTCGTCTGAACCTACCCTATGCCATTTTCCACCATATGATCAATGCTGTAGAATCAGGTGCTAAGAAGAAGACCTTGCCATATGGGATGATTCTCACAAAGATTTTTAGAAGGTTCAATGTAAGTTTTAAGAGAGAAGAGCCTAGAAACACTTCTAAAGTGTTTTCTATCAAAAATGTGATGAAGATGCTCAGTGATTTTGGTACTTCATCCTCTCAAGATCAAGGAGTAAAAAGGAAAAGAGATGAAGCTGAGCCTGTAGGAAATTTGGAAATCCTAGCAGAAGCTGTTACCAGTCAACAAGATCAATCTCAGAACGTTCTCCCTGCCAGTTCAAGAGGGAAAGAAGTTCTGCAAGAAGAAAATCTCCCTGACTCCAGAGATTTAGGTGTGTCTTTAGAGTTTGATTCAACTCCAGGAGCTAGCCTAGGACCACCCATTTTCAATCAAACCTTGCTTGATGGTTTTTCAACTATAGACAATCCAGTCAACACTTCCTTGTTCTCACCATTGATGACCTCTCCACCAAGCTCTTTTGAAACCTTTCACTCCACAGATGCAATGAGACAATGGCTCAATACTGCACCACCAAACCTCTCAAATATCCATGCTCCCATTTTTACTGATGCTGGTCCATCTTTACCATCCTTTCCCCAAAACTTTGCTTCTCTAAGTTCCTTCAGCTTGACCTCTTCTAACCAAGCTGCTGTAGGCTTAGATTCTGAGAACATTTTCCACTTTGATCCTAGACCTTCTAAGCAATCTAAATTTGAGAAGGATGTCACCAAAACTAGGAAAGATATGGGGAAGATCTTTAAAGCTTTAACAATCACCAACAACATTCAGACCTACAACATGAAGGAGAATAACATTCTTATGACTTGGCTAGTTAATGTATTTTGCCATGCTATGCGTGTTTCTCCTCCACCTGAGAATCTAGAAATTCCTCCATCCACAGAGCTTCCATCCTTTGATGATTCCACTCCTGATGCACCTCAGTGATCTTTCCCTTTACCTCCCAAGCCTTTTTGCTGTTGACAAAAGGGGGAGAAGTATTAAGAAGAAAATTGTGCTTTTGGGGAGATTAGAAGATTTTAATTCTCTTGTTTGTTTTGTTTTTAAGATCAGAATAGTTTAGATATGATGAGAAGTTCTTTTTGTTAATTTAGAAAACTTCTCTTTTTATGTTTAAATTCTAAATCTTGTACTTTGAATTCCAATCCTTTGTTTTTGAATCACTTTTGATCATTAATCTGTATGAATGATGTTTGTGCTCAGATATGAGCTTTGATTAATGAAAGTTATATTTGATTCAACATCTTGTGATTTTACTTTCTCAATTAAGCATATGCATATTTTGAACTTTGATTAAAGAATGCATAAATTGAGGGGGAGCTCTTTGATTAAATCACTTAGTATTATTACTTATTTTGGTTTAATCAGAATCACAATTTAAAATCTAATCAAGGTTTTGTCATCATCAAAAAGGGGGAGATTGTTGAGACAAAATCCATTTTGATGTTTTAAAGATAACAAACCCTTAATTAAATTTTAATATGATTCTGACCATTTTGTTATCTAACAAGTGCTTTTGAGTGATTTAATCTAAGACAACTTTAAAGGATTAATTTCAATAAGTATTCACTCACAAGATACAAACAAAACATCATTTGAAGATTCTGCCCAGAAGAACGTTCTCAGAATAACACTGTACCATGTCTATAAGTTCTTGTGATTAAAGAATAATCACTTTTCAAGAGTCAACTTGGTAGAAACAAGAAAGAACTTTTTCATGGAAGTAAATGCAAGATCATAACAGTGCATAAGTCATTTAAGGCAAGGAATCATTTTTGAACAAAGCATCACGTTCAAATAAGCACTTTTAAGGAATAAGTTCAATTGTTCATGACAAGGCTTCATGTTATTAATATATTCCTTCAAGAGTTAATCTAGTCCAATGGAAATGATACAACACAACTGAAATGAGACTAAAGACAGCAACCCACGTTTTAAGGGAACAAGTACAAGGAGTTACTACATTCTCCCATAAAGTCTTACAAGGACAAAGACTTTATGAACCAGCAAGGACAAGTGAATAGTTCTGCATAGTTGATCTATCTTCATAGACTGAAGCTCTCCAGCTGCAAGACAACTATCAACAGCTCTTTTAAATCACGTGTGATTTCATCCATGAGCTTAGAGAATGATCAGAGAATGATCTCTCAGTTTTGCCAGCAAAGTGTTCTACTGTTTGATTTCTGTCCAGCCTTTTGATGAGCTGTTTTAATTCAAACTCAACACTTTTGCAACGGCTATATGATCAGGAATATCTCAATCAAGTTCCAAGAACTCAGATCATCATTGTACATTCTGTCCCAATGTCAGATATCAATGGGAGAACGTTCTGAGAAGGTTGCTTTATGAGACAGATTTTTCTCTTTCATCTCATATGTCTCACAACTGCTATTTCTTCACTTACAACGGTCACACTTGGAGCACAAGACATCAAGGAGCCTCCTCATCTATAAATAGCACGTTGATATCATTTGAAGAGCAAGAGTTTCAAATTGCAAAAAGCCAACATACTTTTGTGACCTCCATATCACTTTAAGCTCTTCTTTATACACTCATACTTTAAGCTCTAGAACTTAGGAGATAAATCCATTTGAGCATTTCTGAGTGTATTTCATTTGTAAGTTATACAACTAGTTTAGGTTAATATAGGCTTGTTAGTTTCAACAACCACTTCTTAAATTGTAAGAACTTGCTCAAGTCAATTGGTTAGAATTGATTGAGTGTTCAAATCAGTTGGTGATAACTGATTTGTGAAGTGTTTCAAATCAGTAGGTGATTACTGATTTGTGAATTGGATTCAGATTAGTTGGTGATAACTAAATCTGTGACTTAACCTCCGTTTTAGGTTAAGGGACTCATTGTAATCTCGGACTAGATTATAGTGGAAATCTCACGCAAGTGGGGACTGGACGTAGCCCAATTGTTAAGGGGTGAACCAGGATAAATTACTGTGTTTGATCTTCTCTTTCCCTACTCTTTTATTTGAGCAAACACATCACACACAAATCACTTTATATTTTCTTATCTTTAACTGTTATCGTTCTCAGAACGTTCTCATAGTTTTCTGTGTTAAGTTATTTGTGTTGATCATAGCTTGCAGCCAAAATTTTAAAAGGTCACAATTCAAACCCCCCTTTCTTGTGACAAACCTTGTTACTTCACACATGGCTCTTGATCTTTGGCTCCACCACAATTCTTCACATTGAAGCATGTCATCCAATTCTTTTTCTTTTTCCCTTATAAGCTGCATGTTGCTAATATTGCTTGTCTGAGGAGTTAAATGATGAAGCTGCTCCTGAGTTTTTTTAATTCTCCTAGGGATGTTGCCAAACTTTTTTATCCCCAAGCTGTGGAGGTTGGCTAAAGTGTTATAGAGTTTTTCAGTTAGGTGTCTGTTATTGTTGTTCCAAGAGTCCTGAACGATTTGGTAATGCCCCTCTTCCCTTAGCCACATTTGTTCAAATTTTTTGTTGGAAGTGTTGCCCTTATTCTGCCTACATAAGATATGATTAGAAAAATCCAGCAAGATAGGGCAATGGTCAGATTGATATCTTAACAGATGAGAGTTCCCGTAACGGGGGAAAACAGATATCCAATTAGTATTAGCAAAATAACGATCCAATCTAGCTTGAATATACTGGTCATCTTGTTGTCTATTATGCCAGGTGAACCTATGCCCCTCAAACCCAAGATCATTTAAGCTGCACATGTCAATAGTGTTTCTAAAGCTGGTCATTATATTATAGTCCATAGTGTTACCCCCAACTTTCTCATTATTGTTCATACAGATGTTAAAGTCACAAAAAATTAACCAGCTAGGATTATCATTTATTTGAGAGAGGTCATTAATAAGACTGCAAGTTTGGAATTTTTGAGATTGATTAGAGTAACCATAAATGCCCGTGGCCCTCCAGGTTATATTATGAGAATTGATAAGAAAATCAATGTAGTTTAAATTAGGGGTGGCAAAACGGGCCGAGCCCGCCGGGCCGACCCGTTTGACCCGCAATTTTTGACGGGCTGGGGTGAGGTTTTCGGCCCGCTACCTTAAGTTGGCCCGCCCCGCCCCACCCCGTTTTTGAGCGGGCTTAAATGGTGCGGGCCTAAACGGGGGCGGGCATGCCCGTTTTTCCACTCCTTTCTAGTATTTATCATTTTATCTTATATTGTAAGGAGTACTTATTAACTTAGTTGATGATTTGTTAGTTTAATTAAGCGTAATTATAAAGAATTGTTTGTTAACTTGGTTAATGTTTCTTTTAGTTTAATTATCTCTATTCTCTGCTGCAATTTTCTCTTAATTATCCCTATCATAGTATTATTGTTAGTTTAAATATGAGGTAAGAATCGTAAGGAATTGTTAAGTTATTATAATTCAACATATTTAATATTTTTTTAACATTGAATTGTGAAGGTAATTCAAATTGTAAAAAAAAAAAAAGTATTTGGCGGGCATGGCCGCCAACCCGCACACCTAAGTTGGTCCGCCCCGCCCCACCCCGTTTTTGGGCGGGCTTAAATGAGGTGGGCCTAAACGGGGCGGGCATGCCCGTTTTGCCACCCCTAGTTTAAATCATGACCGATAATATTCAAATCAAAGTTACAGCTATTCCATAAAAGAGCTAAACCCCCAGCTCTACCTCCACCAGAAGTGGAGCAATCCACAGTTTTAAAGCTATAACTATACATAAGAAAAACAATGTCAGGTTTGTTGATGGCAACGAGCTTTTTCAAGGCTCTAACTGTCCTAGGGTTGCCACACCCTTGGCAGTTCCAGGATATAATTCTCATTGGCCTTGGCTGGCCTACTCTGCAGGTCCTGCCATTATTGTGTCTTCAATTGGGCTTGTCTCCACCTCCATTCTGGGCCTTTTTGCTGTAATTTGTCCCTCTCTGTGTTCATTCCTCATCATTATTCCTTGTTCTTGGACCTGTATTAAGTTGCTGGTGGGTCTTCTCACCATAGATTTCTGACATTGGCCTTCTCTAGGCTTCTGCTCATTGCTCCTATATTCAGTAGTTTCTTCCTTCCTGTTTTTTTCCTCTTGTGCTTCCTCCTGGAGTTTCATTGCAGCCATCTGCTCAAGCATACTGGCAGGGATAAGTGGGCTGTAATGGCCAAAGTTCTTCCCTTGAGAGGGGTTGCTGTGAATTTGCTTGTCTTTGTCCTCCCTAATCCTTCTCCCATATTGATTAGATCTTAACCAAGGACCTAAATATGCTTGATCTTCCATGGGTAATGCTTTATTCATAAAGAGTTTTTTCTCATGTCCTAACATCCCACATTTAAAGCAAAATTGCGGCAGATTCTTATACCTATAATCAATCCAATGTGTTCCATCCCTGTGATTACCAATGAGTATGCCTGGTTGTATGGGTTTATAGACATTTATTGCTACTCTGATTTTTATGATCACCTTCTTCCCTGGATATTCATACAAATCAGCAGATTCCACTTCTCCTAGCAAGTTCCCAAGACTCTCTCCCATTTCTTAAGTCTTACAATGGGTAGGTAAACCCCACATCTGTACCCATACTGGTGCATGACTGAAATCCATGCTGCTTGGTGCCATCTGCCTATCCCATGCCTTCACAATGAGCCATGAGTTTCGAAAAACCCATGGATTTCCAAGAAGGATCCGTTCTTGATCATATTTTCTGTCCATGAAACATTGTAGAATACCTTCTTCAATTTCTTGGATCTTGAGGCCTGTAGGATTGCCCCATATGCTCTCCAAGCCTTTTTGTATCGAGCTAACGTGAATTGATTTTTCAGTTATGATCTTACTTAGAATACTTCTTTGACAAGCAGTAACACCATTGTTGATTATTTTTTCAGGATACACGAAGAAGCCTTGCTTCTTTGGCTGGGGATCTTGTTGTTCATAATCATCTTGTTGGTTCTTTGGGTCCGTTTCTTGATTGTGCTGTTTTGCTCCATGGTTCATATGTGGCTGGTTATGAAATTCAGGTATCTGGTTATGAAATTCATGAGTTGCGTGGATGGTAAGTTGCTGTATAACATGGGGTGTTTTGATAGTGCTAGCTTTGACCAACTTCCATATTAGTTTAGTTTTGTTTCTGGTTATTGTTGAGCAGGTGATGAGAGGTATTTTTCATGGTGTGATTACGAGGAAAGAGTGGGATAACAAAGACAGGGGTTTAGAAACAACGGCGAGGAAACAAAAAAGATCATCCACAGAGGGAGATAACAACGAAACTGGGATTGCCAGCAGAAAAACAACGGACAAAGAGAGGGAAACAATACCAGGAAGGGTGAAAGCTAAGGATGAACAATGATTCAGAGATGAATCAGACTACAAGATGAATCTTGGGGGAACAAGGAGATTCTTGGAGCCACTCAGGATTCACACCTACCAGAGCCAATGAACTTTGATCTAACTTATTGAAAGCTTTCTATAACAATGATGCATGTTCCACAATAAAAATATTTTAACTTAGAATGCTTAGAAATTATTTTTAATAATTAATTACAAATAAATTTTTAAGTTAAAAATAAAAGTCCATACAAAGCAAGCATTTAAAACTATAAAAAAATTATACAAAGCAAGCATTTAAAATAAAAGTCAGAACCTTTTACATCAGGTCCATCATTAACCGTTTTAAAAAGGTCTGTTGATGAAACAGTGCAACATTTGAAATTTTAAAAACAGGACTTGTTACATCGCATATCTGTACCAACAGATGTAAAAAGTTCTTGGCAGAATTTTTAAAAAAAAGTCACGCCTTTTTCCTGAAACAATGTCTTGTCTTCATGAATAATTCTAAAAAGTCTCTATATATTCATAATTTTTCTAAAATCAAATTACCTCTTTCACTCAAATTTTAATAACAATTCTATTGACAAAATTATCACAAACTCTTTGAAACTTTATTGCATATTTTTCATATCAAAGTTCTATAACTTTGTATATTGAAAGAGAAGACAAGTCTAAAACTTTGTATATCAAAATTCTATTGTACTCAAATTTATATTCAAACTATTGTACAAAATTCATTTAGTGTGAATACCTTACTGTCCAGGATTGTTGGAAGCAAGAGAGTGAAAAGAAGAGGATTGTTCACTTGTTTCACTTTGTAAGGATCATAAGGGGATTGTCCTTATTGATTGGTTTAGTGAAAAATCCTTCAAGGTGTGAAGGGACTGGAGTACTTTCGTATTGTGAGGGGAAACATTATAAAAATTCCTTGTGTCTTTTTCCTCTTTCTCTTCTCTCTTTTATTTTTCTCCATATTATTCATACATTCATCATAAACTTTCCGGAAAAATAATAATTACCATAACATCTCTAAAATAACCGAAAAAATTATAGAACGTAATTCACCCTCCTTCTTAGGTTGCACTCTTAAACAGTTAAACTTACAAGAAAGAAGAATATCTCTTTGAATTGGTTTATTTTTTTCTATATGCAAATAAATAAATTTTTATATATTATTCATAAATTTGTCAAAAAATTTTATGAAAAAACAACTTATATATGATGATATAATTTTCGTTAATGAGAATATACAATTTTTTTTTGAAGAGGCAAAAATGGAATGCATATATAACATGAGTAGCTAATCAAATGTCCAAACAAGTAAACGGACACGACCACCACCTATGACAATTTGAGATTAGAGTACCATTAGTTGTCTCCAACCACCGATATGAATAGAGTTTGACCTTGTCTAACACATGAGGAAGGGATTGTATTGAGTTTCTGAAGAGTCTTCGATTTCTCTCGTTCCACACAACCCAAACACATGAGAGCCAAATGAGTTGTAGGAAAGATCGCTGCCCTTGATGCCCGCCTGATGAATAGGTGAACTGAAGAAAGTGATCGATATATCTTGGGAGTAGACCGCGGAGAAATCAATCCAAGAACGGACTAACGCCCACAGGGACCCAAACGTGCTACAAGATAGGAATAAGTGTTGAGCTGATTCAATGACACCACAACCGGCCACGCAAAAATTAGATTTTGGGTTAATGATGCATTGAGTCACTAGATTTAATTTTGTTGGTAACCTGTCTCGCAAGAGTCTCACTGCGAAAATAGATACCTTCAACGAGACCTATCTGTGCTAAATAAGATCTTCAGCTGCACCAAAAGTGATTTGCTGGAGAGTAATCAATAGCTGATATGCACCCGCACCGAGTATCCATTATCATGGTCAGACAGCCACAATGTATCAGAACACTAATCCTGCAAGAGGAAATCATGAAGTAAATCCTGACACTCCCTCAACATCTCCTCCTCCCACGCCCACAACTGTCTCTGCCACACCCACGCCTCCCCTCCGACCTCTCCCACCCTAAAGCAGACATCTCAGCTACTAGACCCGATCTATTCTCCTCTAAATCATAAAGACGCATAAACCTCTCGCTTAAGGGAATCCTGTCCAACCATGAGTCGGTCCAAAAAAATGTAGCCAAGTCGTCTCCCATTTTCCGCGATACACCCTCCCTAAACCACCACTACAAGAAATATTATTTTTTGCAACAACTTTTTTTGTTACAAGTCGTTGGCAAAACTAGCCAAAGACTTGTAACAACTTTTAACAAAAAAAGTTGTTACAAAAAATAATATTTCTTGTAGTGCATCCTAAAGTCTCGCAATCTCCCTCCACCAAGAAGGGACCCTCCCTCTCGCAATCTCCCTCTCTCAACCCCATAATAGGCCACCAATACCATGAACCATAAACCCCCTCTATCCACCAACATTCGTCAACACCATTTACCTAAAAGAGCTTAGTTAAACTCCTTCAACTGCCTCACCCCCAACCCCCCGTACTCCTTACGCAAGCAAATGGTTTTCCAACTAATCCAAGAGGTTTTCTTGAGATAAACAGTATCATATCAACCTGCATCTCTGGCCAAAAGTCCTTAATAAACCAAAATTAATGCCATCTAGATTCGAGCTTTTATAGTTGTCACAGTCTCACACAGCTGCCTTGATCTCCTCTAGAGAGAAAGGTTTAGTCAAGCTACCACACTCAAGCGGATTCAAACTTCTAAATTGCAGATTGTCCACCCCAAGCCTATCCCTTTTTTTTTTTTTAAAGTGAGAGGCGAAATGCGAGACTACCACATGTCAGATAGCTTGCACCCCCCCAAATAGTGACCCCATTCACCTGAAGAAAAGAGATTGTATTTCCCCTCCTCCGGCTTGCTAGAACGGAATGGAAATACTTAGTATTCACGTCTCCTTCCTTAAGCCACCGAGAACGAGACTGCTTCCAGCATATGCTTGCATTCAAGCGGGACAACCGAATCTTGTCTGGCAAGTGCACCCGTCTGTCGTCGAGTAATAATATTTATAAAAGATCGTCTCCACATGGGTTGTGCCAAAGTAACAACTATTCATTAGAAATTCAGATAATTTTACATTCGCTTTATAATTTGGATAACAATTGACACAATAAATAAAGGTAGTTGGGATGCAATTGAGATAAAGATCAAGGTTAACAGTTAGTTAGGTGTTTTTCAAATCGTTCCCCTAATCCTATTTTGTAATATGGCGTTATATTCGGACCAACAATTTAATCGCCTTACCTAGCATATTAACATAATAGTGACGTTTGCTCTCACATACTAACATCACCCTATTGCATATGACTATACTAACACTTACTAAATATATGAGAACTCATGGTTGTCACGTTTTGATACCTACACATGCTCTCATGTTGCCTAATTTATTAAGCCAGTTCCAGACATGCAGAATTTAATTGTGAACGTTAATCTATTGGCATGTAGCTCTAGCCTCTAGCTCGGGAGTTCTTGTCTCCTTCTCCGCTAGTCTAATACTTATTCTTTCCGGTATTCGGGGGCTAACCAAAATTCCTAAGATTGCAAGTTATAAATACGTCTAATTATAAATTGTGTTCAAGCAAGAAAGTAATGAAAGATAATAATTAGTGATAATATAAACTTTTTCAAATCAATTATATGTCTCAAATATTTTTAGGGTACTTCATCTACTTAACTAACTAAAGGATTAAGCTAATCATACAAGGAATTAACTTAACAAAAGTTTAGAAAATTACATTGAAAATTACCCTTGACCTTGCGAATGAAGGTACCTATGGTGGGAGATAGACATTCCCTTGAGAGCTCAGACTCTCTCTTGCTCCCTTAGATGTTGCTCTCAAACTACTCCTTAAGTGTTTCTGACTTGTCTTTCTGAATTGTGTGTTAAATGAGGAAAACAAGAGCTATATTTATAGTTTTCTGGTGGATTTGGGCTTCTTCCATCGTGGTACGATAAATTACCATCGTGCCACGATGCCTCACATGATACCATCGTACTACGATGAATCCCATCGTGGTACGATGCATTCTAATATTTTCCAAAATTGTGCAACTTGCTTGAATTTTACGTCCTGACATCGTGGTACGATGCATTCCATTGTAGTACGATGGCTTCTGCGTATTTCTTCATTTTTTGGGCATTTTTTTATGATTTTCTAACTTTTGCTTCTTTGATAAGTGATTTCAGTCCACTACGTCTTCTTGCAAGATTTGGTCTTAAAAACTACAAAAAATTACTTAAAATAACCTAAATACATACTAAAAAACATCATATAATTTTCTGTCATCAACAATGAATGTATATTGGATGAAATCCCATGAAGTTCCTCAAGCTCGTCTTCTGACAGAACCCCGTATTCCCCTTTACTATCCAAAGCCGATAACCGGAGTTTCATAGATTTGATCCTACACGACAAGTTTTGAGTATGAGACCCAAGCCACTTTTTCAGGGCAAATTTCGTCTGCTTAAGCTTTACCGTCAACCTGGAGAGTGTTCCACGTATCTCGCACAAATTGATGTTAACCAGGGACGTCCTTCCAACACTTCAACATTCTTGCTGGTCGGGGTCCCCAATTTTCGTCGTTCGCCATCAAAAGCAGAGAGCAATGGTATGATAGGCCCCTCAACTGTGCCACAAGTACACAATTTGGCTAAGCCAAGCACTAGTCCTTAGATAGCAGAAACCTATCCTGATGACTCATCGTCATACCATCGCCTTTGTACCAAGTAAACTTGCGGCCGCTAAATGGAAAGTTTATCAGGACATTATCGTCAATAAACCTATTAAAAGTAAACTCTGTGGTTCTAACTGCGTTAAAATCCCCCCACCACACACACCCTCTTCCTAGTCAACGACTGAAGCCAGTCCGTTAACGAATCCCACAACACCTGCTTCTCCCTCGAGTCACACGGCGCATAAACATTAGCTAAGAAGAATTCCTCTCCTGAATTGAGGAACCTACAGTGGCACCACAACACATGCTCATGGCTAACCTCCTGACCCCAAGTAAAGGACGATAGGAGCACGTGAGGTGCGAGGAACACCAAAGAGTATACACCAAACAATTGTCGCAAAATTGCATCTTGGTTGCTTGCAACTAGATAATGCCAGGGTGCTTTTCCCCTACCAACTGACACACTTCCTTCCGCTTCCCTAGCCCGCCCAAACCCCTAGCATTCCACGAGAGGATCTCCATTGCCTATGCAGACCCCCTGGAAACCTCACACCCCTGACCTAACAACCAATCGACGTCGCGCCTCCACCCCAAAAGTCCCCACCAGATTTCGCCTGCTTACCTTTACCAACCCTGGATAGCACACTGAACATATTTGCTTTGTCTCCTTTGAACTCAACCCCAATCGCTTTCCCAATGCCCTGAACATCCTCCACATCCAATTGTTCATTGTCATGCATCACCACCCAATGTTTCTAGTCGTTATTCACAAAAGCGAGAGAAGAGGCCTTTACGTCTGAGCCTTTATTGAAGATTGCACACTGTCGATTTGAGCTATTCTCACATGTCCTTTGCGAGCACCTTTCTTTAAGATCTTCAAAACCTCACTGAAATATTTTCTTGGTAACCGTGCCACCTTTTTAAAGCTATAGATAGAATGGCGAAGCTAATAGTCATGCTCACAAACTTGTATCATACAACTTAAATTATCCCATCAAATCCTAAAAACATAAAAAAAAATTTAGTAAGTTTCTACATTTATTAAAAATTAAAACAAATTTTAAAAAAATTAGTTAATTTCTTCAAAATTGGGTAAGATCAAATTAAATTAACTTAACCTTACATCGGTTTGATTTCACCAAAATTTAACTATTTAAAATTGATTTTCTCACGAATTTACCACTGATTTAAAATAATTTTCAAACATAAACACGATTTTGTGTAAACATGCAATTTTGACAACATCGATCATAAATAGAAAATGAAAAATATTAAATTAAAAGTAATACAAATAATATTAATTACAAGTGTATAACTAAAAAAAGTAATATTATATTAAAAACAGAAAGAAAATAAAATAGTCATGTTAGCAATTTTATTTACAAAAAGGTCATATACTGTATTATTGGATTAATTAATCAATGGAGTACTACCGGTAAAATAGTAAATAGCAATAAATGTTATTGGATTAATAATCAGTCTGTCTTTCTAAATTAATCTAGGAGAACAATCAAATCATTTTGGAGGGTATTTACGTCATTCAACATGTTCCTTGATTTCTTAATCATTCATATTAACATTAATTAATCTCATACATACACACACAATCTCGTATGATATATGATATATAACTATAACTAATACGACAGAGAAAAAGTATAGACTCCAAATCTAAATCTCCGTAGATTCATTCGTCTTCTTCACTTTCTTCTTTGTCTCAACTCTTCTTCTTTTCTTCTCATTCTCTTTACCAATTTGTAAGTGTTCTTTCTCATTCCTATGTTTTTTTTGGTCTTCATTTAATTGTTACATTTGTTATGCCCCATTTGATGTTTTGAATTTTGTTGCTTTAAAGATTTGAAATTTAGACTAATGAGTGTTTTTTATGATCTGGGTATTGCTCCATTTTGTTGGATCTGTTGTGATTTAGAAGATCATGAATTATTATTATTAGTATTGTATTTGTATCTTAATTGATTGATCATACATGTGATTGTTTTATTTCTGCTGAAGCAAGTGAAGTGATTAGATCTGTGTTGAATTTAAAATCGTGAAGCTAAGGTGTTTGTTTTATTGATAATTCATTGCATTTTGGAGAGTTTGTGTTGAATCTGAATCATGAAATTGTGTGTGTGTGTGTGTGTGTGTGTGTGTGTTCATTGCTTAGGTAGATTGAAACAGAGTGAAAAAAAACTTTAATTTTTTTTTAAATTTTTTTATGTTAATGGTTAGATTTATTTACTGTAAACTCAGTGATGAATGATGTAGTGAATGGATCAAGAAAATGTGTTGCTATAGGTTTGACTATTTGTTCTTTCACTTGGACTTGCTGTGTGTGCTTTGTAGCTATAATCTTCTTTCTAACATTTACCTACAGATCATGATTTAATCTCATCATGATTCATGAATCTCATGAATACTGATGCATTATGATGAATCCTGATTAATTCTAATGAATCATTACATAAACTTGCTGTATTTAGCCACTTTTTTCTGTCAACTTTGTGTAGTCAACCACTTTGAATTTGTCATTTGATTTTTGACTTGATTCTTGAATTATTTTGATGTACATATATGATATAGAAACTTATTACTCCATCCGGCCACTATTATAACAAATTTGACTTTTTTGGTTCATTGAAAAAGTGATGTATTTGGTACATAATATGAACCAAATACATCACTTTTTCAATGTACCAAAAAAGTTAAATTTGCTTATAATAATAGCCGGAGGGAGTATATTTCTATGGCACTTGTTTTATTGTATCTTACGATTCATAATGAGATTCAATTCACAATTTAGAAAATAGTTCTTTTGATCCACGATATAAATCTCAATTTTATAACCATGCTCTTGTGAACTTCTTTACTAAAAGTTAGCTTCCCTTTAATATAGAAATATAATGTTATTCGGTTTATTATGAGATGAAGAGCTTCTATAGTATTGCATGATGTTTCATTTTAGTTTATGTGATTATTTGGTAAAAGGGGGTATTTTGATTATATTTATTTGTGGTTCTAATTTGTGTTTTGCTATCTGCAATTACTTTTGTTGCAGAAGTTGCTTGATATGGCAACGCACACCCCAAAAAATATCCTGATTACCGGGGCAGCTGGATTCATTGCATCTCATGTTGCCAACCGGCTAATCCGGAATTATCCTGACTACAAAATTGTTGTGCTCGACAAACTTGATTACTGTTCTAATCTGAAGAACCTCATTCCTTCAAAATCATCTCCTAACTTCAAGTTTGTGAAGGGAGACATTGAAAGTGCTGATCTTGTCAACTACCTTCTCATTACCGAGTCTATCGACACAATTATGCACTTTGCTGCTCAAACTCATGTTGACAACTCTTTCGGTAATAGTTTTGAGTTCACCAAGAACAACATATATGGTACTCATGTCTTATTAGAAGCCTGCAAGGTAACGGGACAGATCAAAAGGTTCATCCATGTAAGCACTGACGAGGTCTATGGAGAGACAGATGAGGATGCCGTTGTTGGAAACCATGAAGCTTCTCAGCTACTTCCGACAAATCCATACTCTGCAACTAAAGCTGGGGCAGAAATGCTTGTCATGGCCTATGGTAGGTCGTATGGACTACCTGTGATCACAACACGCGGAAACAATGTCTATGGCCCGAACCAGTTTCCTGAAAAGCTAATTCCAAAGTTCATCCTTTTGGCAATGCAAGGCAAAGTTCTTCCGATTCATGGTGATGGTTCAAATGTGAGGAGTTATTTATATTGTGAAGATGTTGCAGAGGCTTTTGAAGTTATCCTTCATAAGGGAGAGGTTGGACATGTTTACAATATTGGAACAAAAAAGGAAAGGCGTGTTATTGATGTAGCCACAGATATATGCCGACTCTTCTCGATGGATCCAGAGACTAGCATAAAGTTTGTAGAGAACAGACCGTTTAATGATCAGAGGTACTTTCTTGACGACCAAAAGTTGAAGGTTTTGGGTTGGTCGGAGAGAACAACATGGGAAGAAGGCTTGAAGAAAACCATGGATTGGTATATCAACAATCCTAATTGGTGGGGTGATGTGAGCGGTGCATTGCTTCCTCATCCATGGATGTTAATGATGCCTGGTGGTATGGAGAGACATTTCGACGGATCTGAAGAAGAAAATTCTGCAAACTATGTGTCAAGTACGAATACTCGAATGGTGGTTCCACCAACCAAGAACATTGGCTCCTCACAAAAACCTCCTCTCAAGTTCTTGATCTATGGCAGAACAGGTTGGATCGGTGGTCTGCTGGGGAAACTGTGTGAGAAGCAAGGGATTCCTTATGAGTATGGAAAAGGGCGCCTTGAGGATCGTTCATCACTTGTGGCTGATATTCAGAATGTGAAGCCAACTCATATTTTCAATGCAGCAGGAGTGACCGGAAGACCTAATGTTGATTGGTGTGAATCTCATAAAACTGAAACCATCCGTGTCAACGTTGCTGGGACTTTAACATTGGCTGACGTAAGCAGAGAGCATGATCTTTTGATGATAAACTATGCTACTGGATGCATATTCGAGTACGATGAAGCTCATCCAGAAGGTTCAGGCATTGGTTTTAAGGAGGAAGACACACCTAATTTCACCGGTTCTTTCTATTCCAAAACTAAGGCTATGGTAAAAGCTAGCTAACATGATTTAGAATTTTATTCCCTTTTGATTAATGATTATTATTTTTGAAATCGAGTAAGAACCTATAGAACAAATCCTGTTCAAGTAAGGTCGTTTTCCACTATGATTATTGATTATGAGTATAATCTTAATAATTAATCTTTGAATGTTTATCAGGTTGAAGAGCTCTTGAAAGAATATGATAATGTATGCACGCTTAGGGTTCGCATGCCGATATCATCTGACCTAAGCAATCCACGCAACTTCATCACCAAGATTTCTCGTTACAACAAAGTAGTTAACATCCCAAACAGCATGACTATTTTGGACGAACTTCTTCCTATTTCAATTGAGATGGCAAAGAGGAACTTAAGGGGTATCTGGAACTTCACAAATCCTGGTGCCGTGAGCCACAATGAGATTCTCGAGATGTACAGGGATTACATTGATCCAAACTTCAAGTGGGTTAACTTCACACTAGAAGAGCAAGCCAAAGTGATAGTTGCTGCAAGAAGCAACAATGAAATGGATGCATCCAAACTGAAAAGTGAGTTTCCAGAATTGCTTTCCATTAAGGAATCACTTATCAAGAATGTCTTTGAGCCAAACAAGAAAAGTGCTTAAAAAAGATCAAGTAGCTTCAAGTTTTAGGACATCATTTGCTACCAATTTTTCTTGTCTGGCTACTTAGATTATCACTCTCATTATTTCATTGTTATAGTTCCATCATGTTATTGTCTTTAGAGGATGGTATTGATAATTGATAAGTTTTATTATACTTGGGGTTAGTAATGGTTCTAAACAGTTTTATGCAGCTTTATTATAGTTCATAGTGTACTATGGTTTAGAGCATCCTTAGGGTCTTGTTTGTTACCTTGTGATCTTGCTATGGATATACTTGGTAGTATTGAAGACATGTATTCTTTTATTACTCATCTTTTTTGTGACTTGTGTTTGTATTTGTATTTGTCTTGTAATTGAGATTCATTTAATTTTCTCATTTAGAGAAAAACTAGTGTTGTTGAGCACTTATGTTGTGGAAAATACAAATATAACACCATTTGAACAAACAAAGCCTTAATATATTTGAAATTCTGCGACTGGAGTGTTTGATCATTCTCTCATAACCAACCACCACATCTTTCCTTCCTATAAAATCACATGTATCTTGATATTAACACTATTAAAGCACACATTTTCATATAATAAAAGTTTTTGTTATTTTTTCATTCTAAAAAGAACCAATATCAACTTTTAAGAATAGCCTAGCACTTTAGAGAAAAAAAAATGGAACTAGTGTCCATTTTTGAGAAGAAACTAATGTAATATAACCCATACAAAACTTTACCAAAAAGAAAATCCAAAACTAGTTTTTTTTTTTCCTTCTACATAAACCATAAAAAACTACTTTTTTCTTTCTTACAAGACCATCCAAAACTACTTGTCCACAACATGAAGTAATTATGAAATTATTGGCTAGAGAAATATACCAAATGACTATATTAATTGAGAGACTAAAAATGGCTAAATTATTTATCTTTCAACCTGAGGAATTAGCAGAGTTACTAGGATGAATCAAATTATGAAGCTACAAAGTATCCTAGATGCAAAAGGAAGTAATCTTATAACTCTCAGAAACTCAGTTATTACTAGAAGATGTATGTGCAAGTTTCTTCAGAAATTCAGCAACCTCATCAGACGATGGAAGCGTAAAGCGAGCATTTGTTTGAGTTCTCCCAACAGCACATGAGAAGTAATTCTCCTTCTTAAGGTCAAGGACATTCCAAGAGATCTTTTCGGGAGCTGGCTTCCGTGCTGCGCGACTGCAATTATTTGTTTTCTTCTCTGAATTTGAGATAGGTCGTTGTCCCTTGTTTTGATTTGTTGACTTGAATCCATTTTTAATTGCTGGGATCTTCATTGGTGATGCCTTCTCATTATGAAACTTAGCTGCATCTGTTAACTTGCTTCGTTGAAGACTCGCACCATAACAAGAAGGCTCTGGCTCAAAAAAGTCGTATATGTCTTCATCCTGCTGCGATCAATAATGTTAAGCTCAACTGTATTGTGCAAGAATATGCTAATCAATCTTGAATTATACGGAAAAAAAAATGCAATTACAAGTTTTCATATATACAATCATGCTTGATAAGGAAAATTTCTTGTATTAGATTGATAAACATGATATAGTTATGCGGAAAAAACATATATTTCGAATGAAAATTTAAATCACCTTTCCCAGAAAATGTCCTATACACAGAACATAATCAATTGGTGTTGTCATGGATTTACTGTGAACTATCTCCCCCAGGATGCGGTCAATGGCTGCTCCCTGATTATAAATGAAAAATTGTTGCAAACATTTAAATCATTATGGAAATTTTCATGTCAAAACATCACTTAAGTAAAGTCAATCATCAGAAATGGAATTTCACCTTTGTAACACCAGCAGCTCGAACCTCAACTGATCGGCTCCCTTGAACTACTTCAACTGATGCACTTGAAATTGGACCTGAGTAGAGATGTTGCAGCATGTCCCTTGCTTGAAGTTTTCCAAACTCAACATCTATGATTGTGCGAGCGAATTAGTAAATGGAGAAACAGCATGCAGAACAAAAACAAGTCTTCTTAAACACAACTTAAGTACCTGCATGTCTGTAATTCCATACAAGTGAAGCTTCCCTTTCTTCAAAATGTGACCGAGGTGTTCTTTCAGTGAAATACTCAAAAATATGCTGAAAATACAGGATCATCAGTGTAAGTAAAATATCATAGGGAAAGGGGTAATTTAAACTCGAAGGAATTAAAATTTCAAATAAGCACCTTTACGCTGTCAACCCATTCCATATTTAGTTGTTCTGGCATTGTTGTCATCCATTCTCCATTTGAAGAGTTCAAAAACATCCCATTCTCCGCTGCCAGCCAAGTGTTATATTCTCTAAAGTTCTGTAATAACGAAAAGTTAGAAGTGGACCGAGTAGTTAGCAAAGATGGAAGCAATGTATAGAGAATTACTTCATCGAGAAGTGTTCTACCACTTCCACTAAGCACGACAACTGTAGTATTTGGGTCACTGCATAGTTGTATCAAGGGTTGTTTCAGTTCTGGATGCACCGAGAGTTCCATTTCTTTCAATTGATCACCTTTTCTCTCAACTGGCTCAGTTAAAGTTCCATTGAATCCCTACAGTGTATATATCATCAATGTCAAGATAAATTGTAAGTAAAAATTATGGTAGATAATACAGTTCGTGATAAATTAAGAGTGAAACCTCACAAATCAACGAAATTTCAAGAAGTAATTCAAGAATTTGAATGGTAATGCTTTTGTTCTGGGGTTAGCAAACAATGTAAAGCAATGTTAGAATGAAAATCATTAATATGACTCAATAAGTCTAGAGGTTTTTTTTTTTTAAAACAATCATGTATTTTTCAGTCTTTCTGAAGTAGCTTGGTAGGGAACATTCAAACAACTACTAAAATTCTAGGACAAAAAATAGTTTAATAGTTTAAAAGGTTTCCTTGAATATAAGTATTCAAATAGGATAACTGCTTTATGATAAGACAGCATACCAAAATAAGCAATCGATTAGTTGCCTTCATATATTGTTGAATTGCTTTTGGAGTTGGGAGCCGTGGTGGAACTTGTTTTGTCCTTAGCTGAGCCTCAACGACAGTATCATTTAGCTCGCTGCACATATTTAAAGATAAGGATCATCATGGTATTGTGGATCTAATTTAAATTTGTAAGTAAGAGATCTATTCTTTTATATCATATTTCAGTTAATACTTAAAATCAGCATCTGCATGTCTTTCTGTTATTCTTAAACCTACAGTGTGTTACAAGTAAATAAGCATCATATTTAGCTAAAATGTCATCTGCATAGTTTTACAGAATATACCTAAAATAATTAGGCAAATCAAAGCATATAACTACCAGTAAAATTTAAGAAAAACATTCATAGTTTAACTGCAGACCAAATCATGAACCACTATGTACAAATTTAACAGGTCCTAATAAGATACACCACCCTCATTATAAACCACAAACTTCAAATATATAGAAGATATTAGACTACTAATAGTATACCTAACAAAAGTTTCTGCCCATTCCTGTGCAGTGTGGGTTGTTACATGATGGAAGTTGTGCCTATGTCGTTTCTCTCTTTCAGCAGATGGCATGTTCAGAGCTTTGGCAATTGTTTCAGCAACTTTTGAGATGTTCCAGGGGTTGACCAGAAGTGCCCCAGCACCAAGAGACTGCGCAGCACCGGCAAACTACAAAAATACCAAATGTCAGCTTATCAGTCATCCACCATCAGCTAGCTTATTATTTGCTATCCAGCGCTCATATGATATCCACTACTTTTGGTCAATCAGAACCTAATAGAGAAATGAAAATAAGAGATTTATTCTAATAAGTTGTATTTACTTCACTAAGAATGAGAACCCCCTTCCTTTTTTCTTGGCAGGCCACAAACTCGTAACTGACAAGATTCATTCCATCCCTCAAAGAGGTGACAATTGCTACATCTGGGTAAGAAATAGAGAGTATGAAAAACCATAAACTTTACAACAAAAATAAATTGAATATTAGGAACAAATAGAATTGAACACTTATAACATAATTGAGAATTCAGGGAAATATAAATAACTTAGGATTTAATAGACTTGAGGCCGTGCTATAGCATATTGCAATAGCACATACCTTCATCTATTTCCAATATATTTTACAGCCGACTTCTTTTAACACAACACATACAATAAACAAGACAACAAACACCATAAATTACTGAAAGAGTAACAAATTTTACAAAAAAAACAAATGGCAAATCTATGAATGAGATGTAAAGAGAAAAAAAACTTGGCAAAGAATGTATTGTATTTTTTTTTATAATTTTAAATCATGCTGATCAAGCCAAGACTACTGGAGATGTTTCACATTGGTAGGTGTAAGAGCAGTTTCTCACTGTTTTGGTATGCAAAATGAATATAAGCATGTAGGGGAAAAAGGAAGAAATGTAAATAAAATTTGTAATCAAGAGGCAAAAAGGAAAGCTGATGGCGGCTGGCAATAATTGTTCCACTACTGCCCCAAAACAGTATTTTCCTTTTTTGGTGAATAAGTATGCATTGGAAAGCACTGAAATCGCCATCCAAAGTTTTTTTGCACATACTAACTATTTGGTAAATTGCAAATTGACATCAGAAGAAAAATACATTAGCAGGGAGAACAGTATCTCAAAGAACATTAATTTTACCTGTAACAGCGTACAAAGCACATAGTGCATGAAAATCAAGAGTGCGGTCCTGCAGATATACCGATATTAATTGATAATATTCTTTAAGCCATCTAGCATGGAAGTTTGATTAATAATAAATAATGGACATAGACTGCATCAGGTGATGTAGCATTTGGCAGTTTAAAATAAGTTATGTTAATTCATAAATTCAATTTACTCTTTTCATTAGCATTTCACTCTTTTTCTTTCATTTCCTCAACGCTTGTGTTTTTATTTTCTATCAAAATTGGGATACCTTTTTGTTTAAAAAAAAATATCGCATCCATTCCTTTCACTGTTTCACAATACCATTTCGTTTCACATACAAGTTAAAATGATTTTAACTTCTAAATTCTAGTATTATCCCTCCTAAAGTGAATACCAAATTTCACCTATTTCAAAGAAAGTGTTGGCACAAACAAATACAAATCAGCTCAAAAATTAACAAAACTATATGCAGCCATTACCACTAAATTAGATCATTTGATGAGATATCATTAACATTCACAGAAAAAAAGTACTTATGATGGAGGTATCAGCATTATTATAATGATCATTAGATGATAACATTTATAAATATGTACCAAGTGATGTATAGGAACAGCAGTCAGTGTTCCAAATCTGCCATTGATGCGACCAACAATTTCATGAACCTGGCTTGTAAGCTTTTGATCTGTAAGTATGTAAGAAATACAAAAAAATATAAAAATGAATAAATGTACCATATGACAGTGATTAACAACAATTTTTTCTATTTTTTGTTGTGTGTAAAAACACAATTTTTGTGCAACCACAGTGATTAATAAACAAGAACCAACAAAATGTTATATCTGTCTTCAATATAAAAGAAAACATATCTTCGACTTATCAAAACAGGGAAAAATTGAAACACAAACATAGATTATTTCCTATAACAATGAACAATGAAGATAGAATAATAAAAGAAAAAGGTGTCATATAAGTGAACATACACTCCGGAACATCTGTTCTTGTTGGCACAGCAATTTGAAGCAGAACAACTTTTTCTCGCCAATCTTCATTTTCTTCCAAAAATTTCTCAAAAGCTAGAAGTTTTTGAGGAATTCCTTTAATCATATCAAGGCGATCAACACCTAACATAACCTGTCAAGCCAGAAAAATGGTTAAGTAAGGTCAGATGATAGTAGCAATTAAAGTAGCATTTTGTTCTGCGCAGAGAAAAAAACACAAATACATCTAAAGCGAAAGGCATGTTTATAACAGTGTCACTCACAATAACGGGTCATAACAGGTAAAAATCACAATATGCAGTGAATAGCCTCCAAAACAGATTAAAACGAGTTTATCGAGTGAAGCAGCACCATAAATAAATAACCATTAGTAGTAATTGTGGCATAGTATATTAGTTGTGCGGTGTATAGAATAAAGAATACAAGTCCATGTTGCATTTTCCCATGTTTATAAGACAAAGTTTGTAGGGATGATCTAGCAACTGTCGTCTTGGCCTTGGTGCCATTTTTTATTTTTTCACATCACCTTTTCCCATTTATAATCCTTAATAGATTTTATCTTTACCAAAATTGTCATGACTCAAATCTATAATTTGTAATATGACAGAAATAACATTATAAATCTGAATTAATCTCAAAACTCATAGCACACCATGCACAGAACTAATAAGATTATCAACCACAAAAGCATTTGAAACAGACTCCAAAAGGTGTACCTTTCTGCCTTTAAATCTTTCTTGTAAGTCTTTGATGGGACCTTGGACTTGAGGAAGGTCAAGTGCACGAATAAAGCGGTCTGAGTCTATACCAATTGGAAACTGAAGTCCAAAGAGGAAAATAAATTAGTAATTCTAATTTTAATCTCATCATGTTAATTGGTTAAGTCCTAAAAACAGTTTCATTCAAAACATTTTAGGCAATGTTTATTTTCAAAAATTTTGAACGTATCGATCTTATAGAAAAAAATTGTGATCACGTACTGCAGCAACTCGAGTCAGTTTCCCATGATCCTCAACCCCTTCTGGTGTGGCCTCAAGTCCAAGAATGCGAGTACAAGCACTAACAAAGTGTCGTGCATAATCATAGGTGTGAAAACTGCTCAAAAAAAAAAAAATTACACTTATCCAAGTCAGAAGCAATGGCAATAAGAGAAAATAAAACTGATTAATCAATGCAGGACAACATATATAGGAAAATCACAAAGATTAGAACCCAAGAATTGAGAAGAAAAAGTCTCAAACTACATTGGAAATATTTGTTTAACATTTGGATTTAAATGTTCTTTAATCTAATGCAACAATAAATATTACAAGGGTGAAAAAATGAATCTTTTATTTTTCCTCTATTAAAATATCTCCCCTAAAACATATCCTACAGCTCACTTCTTTGTAAATAAATATGTTTGACACAATATAGTTTCAAAACCACTTCATAAGCTGAACTAGTTGATCAAGAAGTGAATTCATCCCTTGTAAAATACTCCCTCCGTTCCTTTTTATAATTGATGTATTTGGTCTATATTATAGCTTAAATACATTCATTATTGAATGAATCTAAAAAGTCAACTGTCTCTTATAAAAAGGAACGGAGGGAGTATTCACTAATAGAAAAATAAGAATACTCTCGAGAATGCACATTAATTTCCCCTTCCCATATCATAATTGAAGTAAAACAAAATAATCCTATAACTAAATCCGCATGCCCATATTAACACCCCCCCCCCCCCCCCACCCCCAGAAAAGAAAGTTAGAGGAATACAAAAATAATTCCCAAAATGCAGGGTCAAACTGCAACTTACCCGACCAAATCTGCAGCAAGAACTGCACGCAAGAGCTCTGAACGAGATGGTAGTGTCCTGTGAATTTCAGAAGATGGAAACGGGGTATGGAGAAACCAGCCAACTTTCATTTTGCTGTTGAATTTCTTCAAGCATTGTGGTAGAAACATAAGATGGTAATCATGGCACCAAACAATATCTCCCTCTTCATAGACTTTATTTACAACATCAGCAAACATTTGATTTGCCTGCTGATACGAATCAAATTGAGACTGGAATCCACGAGTTGTCGTTAGACGATCTTCTTGTGGAAGTCCAAGGTAATGAAAAAGGGGCCACAATATGTTATTGCAATAGCCATTATAGTACTGATTAACAATCTCTTCAGTAAGAAATACTGGGATACACCTCTGTAACACAGGTAACAAGCAAGCAGAATTTTTTAAAAATAAAAACATAAAATCCACTGATGTAACAGCACAATGACAAATGCAGAAATTATTTCTACCATTATGATGGAGAAAATATGGTACCTTTTCAGCCAATGCATCGGAGAGTGACTTCTGTCCAACCGCATCCATAACATTGACTCCAGCCCAACCTATCCACCTCGCTTCAAACTCCTTCACACCTTTATGAAAGAACACATCCCATTAGAAAACTTTTTGTAAGCTAGGGGCCAAATCATGGATCTAAATTGCAATTATGGTTATGCGGTGTTTCATGATATTGCGGCAGAGTGCAGAATGTAGCAGGTGCAGCATGATTACATTTGCAATGCCATCGAGCTGGCCTCTAAATAGGGTTTAAGTAAAGATCCATGACCGCGACATAACATTTTTTATGTTTTCAAAACCTCAACGTCCACTTGATTGAGGCTGCATCAGCTGTATTTTGCTGTGATTCTCAGTAATATCAATAATCGCGACCACAACTGTTACTTAAAACCCTGCCTTTAAAACATTTATATCGCAACAGGCACAATCGCAGACTATGGGCCAAATTTGTTTCACAATGCAATGCAACAAACTTTGAAACCAATGACAGTTAAATTCATATGCAAATTTCAAACCATACAATAAACAAAAAATGAAAAACATACCTAAAAGCGCGCTCACCAAGCCACCAGCACTGATCTCCAGAGACCAAGTATCCTCACCTTTCCTAACAGCAGACACTGGCAGTCTATTAGCCACAACCAAAAGCCGTTGTCTAACAGGTTTTGCATCTTCCCTTTCATATCCATCACTAAGAGCCCTTACTGCTGCTACAGCACCTTCCAGGAATCGTTCATCATGGGAAGTACCAGAGTTATTATATTCTTTTAAGCACAGGCCATGCTCAAAAGATTCAGTAACCACATGATTATTATTATTATTATTATTAATAATATTATTGTTATTAATATTATTATTGTTAATAATATTGTTATTGTTATTGTTATTGTTATTAACAAGAACAGTATCAGGAGATTCAATTGTAAAAGATGATGCCTTGCCACTTTTTCTTAGCTTACTTTCTCTCACAAGTCGTTCAACACGACCTGGACTACTACTATAAATGTTCCCTGGCATATGCTCGTTCTGGAACCCCACCATTGACGTTGAATATCAATTTCCTTCCCCTGCAATTTTTTGTTTTGTTTTTGCAAAACAAAATTATTAAACATCAAAATTCACCTTCATATAAAGCAGAGTATATATAGTAGAAAAAATTAAGCAAGTATCCATTCCAGTGGCAAAGAAGAAAAATTAAAAATAATGTAGGTTTTATATCCAAGTCTAAGGCCCCGTTTGGCCCGGCTTATTTTCCTCTTTTTTTCTTCTCCTTAAAAATAGTAAAGAAGGAAAAAATTGTGTTTGACTTTACTTTTTTTTATTTTTTACTTCTTTACTTTATTTCTCTAATACTTTTAAGGAGAAATAGTGTCAAATATAATTTTATACTTCTTTATTTCGTTTAAGCTAAAATAAAAAGTAAAAAATAAGCCGGGCCAAACGGGGCCTAAATCATGTCTACTACCAAACCGACTCAAAAAATAAATAAGGCAATTATTATTTTATTGGGCTTGTTAATTTGCTAAGTGGCCCATGTAATAACATATTAATAATTATAAATTTCTTTTATGAGGCTAATTATTTTCTTATAAAGCGTAACCCTGAGAGAGCAATGGAGACAGAGAAATCACTAATAAGAAGTTTAAAGAATGAAAAGGAAAACATTGCACAGAAGAAGGTACAGTGAAGATACTCGAGAATTGAATCAAATCAGTGAGAAGGGTTAAAAATCCAGCTCAGGAGAGACCTCGAAAATAAGCTGACGCTGAAAGCAAAGAGACAGACAAGTCTTGTTGAATACGTCAATCAACAGCTGGGTTGGACAGAGAGAGTTAAAGTCAGATGAAGTGGATATTTATGTAGAGAGTGAAAATCTATCTGCAGAATCTCAATGGCAGAGAATTGACAAAATGAGAGAGGAAAAAAAAGGAGTGAAAAGAAATAGAATCCTCGTGTAAGCTTTATAAGGTGTACTCATAGCCTCACTACCATGCAAGTGAGTAGTGACACTCAAGATTTTGTTTTTTTGGTTAGGAAGCTAAAACTCAACATTTTGTTGAAAACAGGGAGAAAGTGTAGAATTTTTCCAAAAATAAAAATAGATAAAAGTAATTTTTTTATTTTATTTTTGAGAAATCAATAACAAATTCTCCAACCAATAAATGAACTGTTAGCTGTCATACATTCTAATTCTATTAATAGTGTATGAACCGTTTGATTAAGATCCTATAATTTACATTTTAAGGATATTTTGAGGCACATATGAAATGTTACTAGTCACACATTCTAATATAGCACTATATAAACCATTCGATCAAGATTATATAATTTATATCTTTGTGTTTTGTTTAATTAAGATTAGATGATTGAAATCTTATGATTTTTGCATTAATGTATGGTTATCTCGACGATTGGGAATTGTAGTTTCTCCAACTTCAAAATGCCTAAGTTTATTATGGCATTTTCATAAATGTAATTAATCTAGTGTGTTTGTCGCGATTCACTCGACGTACATGCATGCACTACAAACATATTGAGCATACATCTGAATACAAAAGACATGTTTAGTTTGACATTTTCGATATAAGTAACTTAACGAGCGATACATCATACGGGATTTGTGTGTGAATTGCAATAAACGACATATGAGCAGAGATTAGATTTCCTATAGTCAATGATTGCATGTAGCCAATCACTACATTAATGTATGGTTATCTCGAATATAGGGAATTTTAGACTCTCCAAAGACCAATATAACTATGCTTATTCGGGTAATTTCACAATATAAACTAATTTGTTTACTTTGACTCACATACGGTACAAGTGTGAATCACAATTTACTCAATGTAAATAAACTACTGTAGTATGTTTACTCTGGTCACAGAAAGAATACATGCAAGAATTGCAAATGTATATAATGTCATGACCATACAGTATCCAAATCCATTCAACGAAGTATTGATTTCAAAACAATTAGAATAATTTTTTGTGGTTAATTGCTTTAGAGCATTGTATCACCAAGATTAAAAAAATACCCTAAATTTGAAGATTCTTTTTAAAAGTTACTAAATTGTTATGAAGTTTTTTTGACAAAAAATTGTTATGAAGTTAAAAATATATACTTTGTATTTATACAAAGGTGATGATAATATGTGCGATACGGGCACATTTGTCCTAATAACATATATTAAGAAAACTAAAAGTAGGACGTTTAATTATATTGAAGAAAATAAATTTTGTTGGTTTATTGTACTTTTCACGTTTTTTATTAATAGCATGTTTTTTAATTTTAAAAAAGCAAAAGAAATACATCAAGTCATTTCTATCTTCTGAGCTACCCAAAATCTTGAAGCCTATGAAAAATACTAAAATCCAAGATGCACCGCACTATGCCCTTTATTACAAGTTAAATGAGTATTGTCTTGTATTTAACAAACTAAACATAATATATGGACTCATCATAGTCATGCCTGCACATGAAAAACAACGAATCTGATCATCTACAATTTAATGGTCTACATTTGACTGTACCATAAAGTCGAAAGTAGAGGATCTCCTACCATATTTTAATCCTCTTTAGTAAATGATAAGTTTATAAGTTTTTATATTGAATTTAACTTATCACTATAATATCAATTTATAAGATGAAATAGTATTTCTTAATAACTATTTTCAATTTATATAATTATCTCTTTTTAAAGTGAGATTTAAATTTTCACAAAACATAGCTAGTTCACAAGCTTCTGCAACAAGATAATAACCACTCATTTTTTATTTTTGAAAATATTTAGTCTAAAAATCGACTAATTTGAAGAATTTAATCCCATTATTCACTTGTAGAGACCAATTTAAAATCAGAGTTATGTATCAATCAATCAATTGAAATTGAACAAATCCTATAAAACTATAAGACGAGTGACTACGCCTTAGATAAACGAAACCTATAAAACAAACTACGCCTTAGATAATCGAAAATATCTGATCGATATATACCAAATGAAAAATAAAATGCCTATCAATTTTTTCCTAACTTTTTGAAAGAAAAGAAGTACATGTGACTAGTTGCTCAAAAAGGTCCACTGGCTCAGCTAAAAAGCGTCAACAGTAGATCATGTTTAGATTTCCATTGTTTTCCAAGATTTTTTTTGTTTTTTAAGATTTGCGGCATTTTATTTTTCTCTCGTATATATAAAGGCAAAGGGAGTTCGCATTATTGAAATGCTGCTGCCAAGATACATGAAATCAAACTTCTAAAAGTAATGGACCCCGTAAGAGCTAAGGTGGCCAGGGAAATCCAGTAGATTAAGAAAACTTGTCATAAATTCAGGAAGGGTTGTCTGGTTACCACAAATTTTAAGGACACTTTTTCCACCCCACATTTCTAAACAATCACAAATTATAATTTGAAGTGTACATAGACAACATAATTTGTGCGAAATTGTACTTTTTTATAGCACAAAATTTGTGTTCTTTCTGATCCGCAAAGTCATATTTAAAGTGAAAAAAAGTTTATAAATAGATTCCTTGTAGTTAGAAGTAACGATAGAGAGATGCTGGCCCTTAAAAAGAATTAGGTTTAGACGTCAATTTTCATATTTGATTTATTTCTAATGGTCTAATATTTTGTTTGATGTGGAAATTTAGGATTTTTGTGACCAAAAGAAATTTGGGTCTATAGAGAAGATGTTGAAGATCTCATCACCAACCGTTATCTTGACAGACCAATATGGAGAAACGAGTCTAGTGTGTAGTAATTTTTTGGACGACAAGTGGATGGTTAGATAAGTTGATCTCAAGCGATTAATGAGATTTAGTTAATGTTCGATTAGATTTTGTCACAAAATGTTTATTAAAATATTGGCAAAATTACACTTTTAGTCATTTAACTTAATTTCATGTAACGATCTAATTTTTTATCTTTCTTTCTCATCGTTTTAGTTCTTATTCAATGTTTGAATACGTATTACAAGCTTCAAATATGTGATTTTCTTTCTATGTATATACTCAATCATAAATATATGTTATGTCCTAAAATAAAACTATAGAGAAAATAAAACTATAGATTTGAAGGTTAAAAACCATTTTAATTTCAAACATAGATGAAGGACCAAGAAGGACAAAATGTCGAGAAAAAAAAGAACCAAATTATAATAGAAAAATAAAGTTAAGTTGTTTTTATATATACTAGTCTCGTGCCCGTTTGTGTGATCGATATTCTTTTTTTTGTTTGTTTGCTGTGATCGATATTCTCTATTGTACAAATATAAATAATTACTTAATCTCCTTTTTATTGGACTTAGTTAATTGATAACTACTTGACCTCCTTTTTTGTTGTGGTTAGTTATTAAGAAGAAAAAAATATTTTTTTTTGTACTATAAAAAAACTGAAAACCTACTTTTATGTGGAAGTTATGCTTAGTTTGTTTTTTTGGTAGTTTTTTTAAGGGTAAAATAGGAATAACAAAAAAGTCATCCCAAAAATTTGTATCCCCTTTATATATTAGTATAGATAATAAGCTGTTTTTATAAGTTATATTGAAAAACTTATAAAAATAAGCTGAATATTTATTATAAAATAAACGTATGAAAATTGTCATAAATTATTTTTATATATTTCTTTAAACAATTTGACAAAATTGATGTCAGTAAATATACCCGAATAAACAAATCCAAACAAGTGCATAATTTATAAATTTTCTCTCCTTTGTTTTGTGAGAAAAACATGCATGAAAAAGTGTATGAATTCTAGTGCACAATTAACATTATATTAATATTTACATTGGAAGATTGAGTCAGCCTTGCAATCGACTAAATATTTTGTAAAGTACTCTTTTTCTATTAACAAAAAACGTGAGCCCAAAAGTTACAGGAGATCTCAGATTAAACAAGTCATAATAGGTGTCATGTGTAATTTATGTATCAAAATAGATGACGCATTGTAAAATTAATGAGTTATGTTGGAGTGGGTGGGTAGATAGTTAAACTAGTTTGAGTCAAAGGTGAAATAAGTTAAAGAGTAAATATTTAAAGTTTAAGTTTTAAGACTATATAAAAAAAAAAGTTTAAGTTTTAAGTTATGGCGAAAGTGAAATATATAACACTAATAACTAATTATTGACTTTGACTGTTTTTTTTAAAATATTTTAATATATAACACTAACACAAATTATTAATTACTAACTCAAATTATTTATATTTTTATTATTCCTACATATGCACGATTTCTTGATTTAAAATAGAAATGATATTAAAACTAAACGATTAAGTAAACTTTGGGTAGCTCTTATTATGCACCATTGGTTTCAACATAAAAGGGGAACACTTACATATATGTAAGAAGAGTTGACCAAATAAAGAATAATCTAACAGAATAAAATATGGTCTATTATTGGATGTGATTCATGACAAGATGTTATGGTGTCGTTTGTTCATAGATGATATAGAGGAGTCCATTTAATAAAATAGCTGTTTTATCATTTTTCTTTCTTTAGAAAAGTTGTACTACATATATAATCTTGAAAGATGTTTTCTTTAGGAAAAAAAATAACTTTGTACAACAATTTAAAGTAGAATTTAAATGTCTACACTCTAACACTACACCTTTTGTATATATTGTTTTTTCTAAAAGCAAACTTTTTTTATACATTCCTTCAAACATCTTATTAGATAAATATTTATAAAGATATTTTATACAATGACATAATAATAAAATATAAGCATGATACAATTTGATTGAATGTTTATGTGAAAAAAAAAATTATCTTTCTTTTTTTTTTATAGAGAAATTATCTTTCACTACATAGAAATTAATCTCTGTGTATTTCAAAATTTTATGTATAACAAATAATTAATCTAATCATATAATATAATTAAATAATTATAAGAATCTTCATCAGGTGTACATAATTAAATGTTAACATATGACAAAAGTCATTTTCATGGGCACCACAAGCGTATCTATACCTTACCCTGCAACTCCTGGTCCAAAAGATTCTACTATCCTCATGCATTATATTTTTTTCATGACCCTACTTGTTATGAATTTCCTTGTCTGCTCTCAAACACTAGTAGTCTATAAGATGCATTACCCTTAGGTAATCACTCCCAAGATTTTTATTATTCTTGCAAATGGTTCAACATCAAGTGCCTTTTTTTGTTAATTATAAATAATCAGATACCCTTTTTCAAAGTGAAAAGCATAATGAGACAGAACAGTTAATCTATACGTAGTAGTAGCATATCGCCAGCAATATTTATTAGTAATAACCTAAAGAGGCAACTTAAAAAACAGAGGCTTTAAAAAGGTGGAATACACTATAAAATGTAGAATTATTCCATACGTCAGCACCAAGCACACGAGGCATAACACTTGAAAAAGTATGATCATGCGATCCAAATGTAGATACTTGCAACCAGGGTTTTGGGAAAAGTTAGTACCTATTGTTGTTGCTTTGGGTATTAGACGATCTCGACCATAGATTTATGATCAAACAGCTCTTAATTTAAACAGTCAAATTTCAAAGTTTTACACAGTATTGTTGTTTTACACAGTATTTGTTCTCAATCATTTGTTTTCAATTGGATTGTCAACAACGGTTACTGCATCTGTCTGGTAACTATATATGAAGCCATCTTTACCATTTGGGCCTGGATCCTCTCCCGTGAACTTTTCACTAGATGAGGTCCAGTGGCCATCTATACCATTTATTTATTTAAATTTGAAGCTATAGTGATAAAAAATGGACGACTTGAATTTCACTGCCAAATAATGTGAGAGGATAGGATCGTCTACCCTAAGATTCTGAGCATAACTATTCTCATCCCATCTATAATGACATGAACTAAGAAAAATTTTCATGAACTATTCTCATCCCATCTAGAACCGTCAAAATGGATCTAGACCGGCCCACTGGTCCTGAAGTTACCTAGGCCGAGAATTTACATAATTTATAATTTACTTTGTAAGAAACAAAAATAAGAAGAAAATCTCCATAAAACACCAACAAAAAACAAACAATTCAACCAAAAGATAAGAAGATGATGAATCCACATAATGCACCCTTAAAGCTAACTTCTCGACCTAGATAACTTCAGGGCTAATGGGTCGGTCTAGGCCCATTTTGACGCCTCTCATCTATATTGACCTAATTATGAAACTCGCAAGTTTAAACTTGCACTCTAGCATTTTAAATTTTCATGTAATCTTTTAATATCTAAGTTGTATTTCTGGGACAAATTGAATTCTCGTTCTTGTTACTAAATTTTAGTAATCACTAGATATCATTCATCCCCAACACAATAGATGGACAGGTTTGGGATACTGATGACATAGACTTTGACTTGGCAGTGCACTAGTATATATATTGAACCTAAAGAAAATCAAACTTACTCTATAACTAACATAGCTTTTCTAGAGAATAAGAGAAACCTCAAGCATAACTCTTTCAGGGTCCATCATTTCTGTCATCCACAAACTCTACCACATGGGTGCCTGAGTGAATCACATGTGATGCAAATCTACAGAGAGATGAGAGCAATCTTAGACTCAAAAGCCTGTCTTTAGAACCTATGGCCCCAATTCATTTCAACCTCTTCTTATAGATCTTTTCTCTTTTCATGTTCCTAATTCCCATTCCTCTCCACATATAAACAAAGGACAGTAGTGAACCACTAGCCATAACATTTTTGAAACATGTTTCACAGACTAAACTTCCATGGTCCCGGAAGGGGTTTCAAGAAACTAATGAAGCGATTTTGAAGGAAACTTTTAAGGGCCAAAGAAGCAATTTAACAAACACTATGGGAGGGACCACAAAGGCATAAAGTTGTCACTATTGGAATAATGCAAATATGCCAATATCCACTAAAATATCTACCTGTAGAAACTCCTATGAATAATTCAACGCTTTTTGACCTTAATTGACTTCTCTGATGTAGGAATCTTCATTCTATATTTTTCAGGAATTGGACCCATTCATCCGAATTCGAACTCAAAACCTTACGAAGCTATGTTTGGTTGGAGGGAAAAAAAGAGGAAGAAAAGAAAATTGTGGAATTCAATCCAAGAACTTGGATTGAATTCCACAATTTTCTTTTCTTCCTCTTTCTTTCACTCCAACCAAACGGACCCTACGGTGTGTCTGATTTTAATGTCATTTATCGTTTCGTCTAGACACTAAAAACAAAATCTAGAATAAATCGTAAATTTCAGATAAAAAATAAAATTAACGAAACGTATATCTATAGTTTTAAATTAAGGTCTACAACGTGTGACTGCGATAAAGAACTATAAAGAATTTTGAGGTCTGGACAACGTTATTACGACTGCAATTTCGACCACATCGGCTAAATCTTAGAGCCATATAAAAAATACCTAACCGCAACTACAATTTAATACTATGCTAATATCAACAAATAAAATACAAGAACTAAAGAAATTCGGCGCTGAAAACAGAAAATAGAGATGCAGCGAACTAACGACGTCGTTTTCAATTTCTCGCTTACGTTTACGGTTTTCCACATCCAACAACTTCTTACTCATTCAAAATTCATTCAAAAACCGAAAATCAACATCACAAAGTTTCGAACACAAAATCCAAAACAACATGCAAAAATCAATCAAGCGTTTTACAGATCTAATCAAACAGTTAGAATCAATCAATCACCACACAGCAACACTAACAAAAATAAATAAATAAATAAATAGAAAAATAGCGAGAAGGAAAGCTAACCTTAACGATGCAAAGCTTCACGTTGATTCTGCTACTGATTTTTTCTTTGTTTCTGCTACTGATTTTTCTTTGATTCTGCTACTGATTTGTTTCTTTGTTCTGTATTTTTTGAAGCGAGTAACCGAAAATGGAGCTTAGGGATTTCGCAGAGAGAAAGAGAGAGAAAATTTCGGGTTGATGTTTAGATTCTGAATTGTGTGAGTGAAGTAGTAGAGAGAAACTAAGGTATATATAGAAATAGAAGTGTTAATGAGAGAGAAATTGAGAGTGGCATTTGCATTTGGTATTCTTTTTTGGCGGGTCAGAGAAGAGTGGGGGGTGTGAGAGAGTGAGACCAATCACTTGGAGGGAATTTGTTCTACTTTTTAATATTTCTTTATAAAGTTTAAATTATTTCTATTTTTTTTTTTAAGATGATGAATGCAAGTGTTTGTGTTTAAATTAGAATGGACCACACTAGATTTTGCTTAAATAGGATTTTTAAACTATTAGAAAATTTGGGGATTAAATTTGTCATGTTAGTTAATATATGCTTTATCATGTCACACCTTTTTAAAATTCTCATAGTACAACTTTTTTTTAATAGTAAAATTATAGTACACCTTAATAGTCAATTTAAATTAGGTAAATAGAATTTTGGCTAGCTGGTATGAAGTTGTCTTCTTTTGTGATGTCAAAGACCAATTATAAGGAGTGCAATTGGTTATCTGTGTACAAGATATTTATAATGTGCGGTTTATAACAGCTACTAATTAAAAAAAAAAATGAATGAATAGAATTCTCATCAGAATGATAGAATTCTGAGCCTGCAAAAAATAAGATTGTATAGTTGAATTGATTTGTCCTACCTATACCAACAAATGCATATTACTTTTTATAATTAACCCTTATCATAAGAAATCTATAGTCAAACATTTTTGACATGGAACACTCTTTAGATGGGTGACCTTTTAGGAAGTTCCTAGAAAGTGTGTGAGTGAGGTAAAAATACATTGAAAAGACTCGTGTTAATTTGTGAAACAATCGACAATACTTAAAAGTAACCTGAAATGTTACACTTATGTTATGTAAGGAGTAGAGACGTGATTTAACTCTATTTGTAAGTGTTAAGATAATCTTCTTGATGGGTAATCTGATAGATTCTTTTTTAGTCAAGTAGTTTGATTGCTAAAATTTTACCTTTTTAAGGCGAACAAATGAAAATATTATGGTTTGAACTTCGATCCCTGCATATTACATGCAATGTCTCACCAAAAAGTTATGCTCACGGGGACCTCCAAATATTGTTTCTATTGTAATGAACAATTATTATTCCTAATATTAATATGAAATTTAGTTGAATTTTATAATTGAAGATTTAGTTATTTGTTTAGGCAAAAAAATTAAATAATATTATAAATACAATAGTTTAATGCAGAGTATATAATTGAAAGAACCATTAAAAAAATTGATAGAAAATGTTTTTTTTTTTTAATTTCAACCATCTAATTTATATCGATAATTTTTAATTTATTTGTCAATATTAAATCTACACCGTTCAATTTCAATAGAAAGATTTAGTATACACTAATAATTGTGTGACTCTGCACTATATATCAAGATCAATCCTGTTGAAATTCACCATAGTATCATCACCTATATCCATGCATGACACATAATTAGGGAAATTTGCACCATTTTAATTATTTTAGTCGATAATTTTTATAATTGAGATGATTTTGGAAAGAAAATAAGGTGAGAATATATGTTGCTATTAATTCTCTTCTTTTATTGTTATTGTTATTATTAAAACATAAAACAAAAGTGTAACAAAAAAAAAACATAAAACAAAAGTTGTGATATTTCAAAACCCCATTACCACTCAGATTATTCTATAGAATCTCCCCCCACTTTAGTCACCTGACTACTAGTCTAGTGTGGGTGATGGTATGAACTTACATCCTATGTAAATTTAAGAGGACAAAGAGGTAGGGGACTGTATGTACAATTTGTTTAGAAAATATTCTTTGCTTTACAACTTCGGCATCTTTTTTTGGTGTGCTTATGGGTGCCTCGTACGTAGCTTCGTAGGGCATTGCACTACGTTGGAAAAATAGTATATAATTGATCATGAATTATATGTTTTTATAAAGATTATACTCATCCTAACATTTGTATGTTTGTCTATATATGGTGAAAAATTATGACATAAATAAAGTTAGTTTATAATTCTCGTTTGATTTTGTAATTATTAACATTATATTCTTTTAGCTAAGATGTACAAAAAAAAAAATTGAAACATTGTAAAATATATATCTAGGTAGGCAAATATCTTTTGGGTTGGCACTTGGCATTTGCAACTTGGCAAATCGAAATTTATTTAATTATATTCCAATTTCATAATTTGAGTAGATATTCCTTTTCAAAAATATAAATTAAATAGATATATTAAGTCTTACAATCACACACACACATATATATATATATATATATATATATATATATATATATATATATATATATATATATATATATATATATATATATATATGGGGAGGGATCAAATTACACCGGTGTAACATTTGAGTAATGTTACACCGCTCAATAACGCTTTAACGAATTCAAATTTTACAAAATCCACCGATGGATTGAAAGTTTATATCGTATAGATCATCTATGTTGAGTTTTACAAAAATCTAAAATCGTTTGGCATGTTTTTAAGACACTTAAAGATTAACGGTATTCAATAAAAACGCAAAAACCGTTAATCTTGATGTGTCTCAATAACATATCAAACGATTTTAGATTTTTGTAAAACTCAACATATATGATCTATACGATATAAACTTTCAATCCAACGGTGGATTTTGTAAAATTTGAATTCGTTAAAGCGTTATTGAGCGGTGTAACATTACTCAAATGTTACACCGGTGTAATTTGATCCCTCCCCTATATATATATATATATATATATATATATATATATATATATATCAAACGATTTCATAGATGATTTATATGATATAAACTTTCAAATCAACTGTGGATTTTATAAAATTTGTATTCGTTAAAGGGTTATTGAGCAGTGTAACATTACTTAAATGTTAAACCGATATGATTTGATCCCTCACCATATATATATATATATATATATACATGAGTGAAAGATTAATCCTTTATGAATTGCAAAACTAATTCTTTTGAAAACCGCATCTATAGACCTAGCTAAGAGAGATATCATTGTTATGCATGATTTTTTGAACTATTTTCAAAAGCGTGTAACTGAAAAAAAAATTATCGAAACTTTACGGAAAAAATCATCAATTTTTTTGGAAAAAAAGTTAGGGAGTTTTTTCTTGGGAAAAAAGTTCTGAGATTTTTGGTCAAAACAACGTGCCAAAATTTTTCTCGAAATTTATTTCAGAATTTTTTTGGAAAAAATTCTCGATATTTGTTTCGCAAACTTTTTGGAAAAAAAAAAATTCAGGAAAAAAGTTATGGAGTTTTACTCGTGAAAAAAAGTTACAAATATTGTTGAAGTAAAACATGCCAAAGTGTTTCTCGAAATTTATTTCATAATACTTACATGGTTATATATATTGAGAATTTCTTTTTGCAACCCCATGACTCTTCTTCACCCCCTGACTTTTCCATTTTGCCTCCCTCGCTATTTGTGAAGTGAGTATGCAAATTGCAATAATAAGCGCACCTCAGTTCGCAGACTAAGTAGCGAACTACGTATTGGTTCGCTTTCCAGGGAGCGAAATTGTCGGCAGTGAAAATTTTCAGCCCCCCATGTAGTCAAATATTTTTGCCTCGTGGCGCAATGTGATTGTACTACAAAAAATATTATTTTTTGCAACAACTTTTTTTGTTAAAAGTTGTTACAAGTCGTTAGCAAAACTATCAAAGATAATTTTACCAATGACTTGTAACAAAAAAAATTGTTGCAAAAAATAATATTTCTTTTAGTGTTGGCCACGTGGCTGCGGTAAATAGTGGCTTGGCCAATAAAATGACCCATTTTTTCTATAAAAGGAAGGTGTTTGTGTGAAAAAAATTTCAGACTTCACTTCCTCCTCTCTGTAACCTTTCTTTCTTCAATTTTTTTTTGTTTTTTTATTTATTTATAATTTTAGTTGGTTTCGTGTAAACGGCCGCATAGTCTTTCGTCGACTATCCATAATGTTTTCACCGGTGTTGTTTTGGCAACATATTGAAAATATTATTGTAGTCGACGAGAGACTTTTGTGTCCTAATTGGAAACATTATGGGTAGTCGAAACAGCACTACAAGAAAACCTTAATTTACAAACAGAATTAAAAATGATTTATTGGCAGAAAATTCCGCCACAAAGTTCTTGGCAGAAAATTCCACCACAAATAATAAAAATCTGCCAATAACTTTATCAGGAAATTAAAAATAAAGAAAAAAAATTATAATATACTTGTTGGCGGATTTTTCCACCAGAAAATATAAAAATAGAAATAAAATAATAAAAAAACAACTGGAAAGTGTTTGTGGCGGAAGTTGTCCGGTCAAAATCACAGTCACGTAAAAGTAAAACTCTTATTTTTTTCTTCTTTAGTAGTACTCCAACACAAACCAACCACTCACACCTTTCATTACTTTACTCACACTAACCACACACACCTTTCTATCTCTAAAATACAAAAAACCAAATAAACTCTTCTTCTCCCTCAAACCTTCAACGCTGACAACTCTTTTCCATTCTATTTTCAATTTTCAACTGCACAAGCACAAACTAGAGAACAAGACCAACTATTTAGCTCCTTTTTACTCTTATCTCACAAATCTCTCAAAGGTGTATATTGAGATGGAAGAAACAAATCTCTCAAAGGTGTTTAATGGAGGAAAATGAAAAAATGTTAACACTAATTTTATTTTCTGTGGTTTGTATTTGGATTTAGTTTGTCAATTTCTTCAACTCTCTTCTTCTCTTCTGTATTAACTAAGATTTGAATTTTTTTTTCCCTTTAGGCGTCGATCTCCAACATGCAAGCAAAGGATTTGAGTTTTTTTTTTCCTTCTGATTCTCCTTTTCGATTTTATTCCTTTTATTTGCCATGTTTTTCCCTGTTTCGGTTTAAAAAAAAAAATAGATTACATGACTTGTTTTTTCCTTCCCTGTTTCGGTTTACAAAGGATTTGCTTATTACTAATCTTGTTTCCTTCCTTGTCATTTTTGGTTGATTAAAAAAAATCTGGACTTGCTTACAAAAAAAACTAGATCTGGACTTTTATTTTTTAAATTCCTTTATTTAATTAATACCATTTTAAAAAAATTCATGAATTGGTATTTTTTATGATTGCGGTCGAGAAAGATCACTCCAAAGATTTCTATGAACAATAGAAAATAGAAGCATAACACGCAGCAAGTAAAAATCATGATTCAATATATAGAAAACATGAAGGCCAACCTACAATCATGACCGCTGGATCTGGACTTTCATTTTTTAAATTCCTATATTTAATTAATATCATTTTAAAAACAAAAAAATATTATTTTTTAAAATTGAATAATTTTTTGGCGGAAATATCTGCCACCAAATAATATTAAAAAATAAAATTGGACCAATAAGTTATTGGCGGAATTTTCTGCCACAAAGTGAAAGAAATCAGCTTTATGTTTTGGACGAACTTATTGGCGGAAATTTTCGCCAGTAAATTTACTGGCATATGATTTAGTGGCAGATTGATTCCGCCAGTAAATTATCACTTCTTGGCGGAATTTAGTACTTCTTGAGGGATTTTTGCTGTCACTAAATAGTCATTTTCTTGTAGTGCAGATTCTAATATTGATGGATTTTGAAACTATATAAATTACAATATTAGTCAATCAGTTCTCTCTGTCTTACATTTTTTTAAATATTTTAATTTTTATGTAATTTTTGTGTGTAATACATTTTTTTTTGTTAAATACCTTGGCGGTCTTTCAATGTAATAAAGTTAGAATGTGGTTACATTCTAATTTTTTGTTAGGCCTTTGTTTAATATATTTATTTTAGGTCTTTGAGTGGTTGTTAGGATGTGGGCATCTGGGCAACATCTGTTTCCATCCTGTCTAATATTTTATATTTTAAATTTTAAATTTTTTTGGAAATATTATGGATAGTTGATGACAGGAATTTCTATTGTATTTTTAGTATTATTAGTAGTAGTAAAATGACCAAGACATACCCAAATACGAAGGAAAACCTACAAAAGCAGGAAAAAACATAAAGACAGAGTCCAAGATGCCAAAAGACAAGAAAAAGCCCAAAAAGTGAAGAAAATGATTACAGAGGTGCAGGCAGAACAAATACCTGAAGAAGAATACTATGAGAAGATGAAAGTGGTTTACCCTCGTGCTGAAGAGGATCTAATCGACTTTCTGAACAGGTGCAAACTGGAGAACAAAGGGGTGATGCTTTGCGCCCGTTGCAGTGTTGTTTGTGATAAAGAGGCTACTGCAGGCCTTATGAAGTTCCAACATATGACAAATAGGCAGGGGGCAAAGCCAAAGCAATACCAGGGCAAAGGAAAGGGTATCTTGACTCGACCAAACCATCCTGTTCAAATTGATCGAAGGCCCACTTTCCGTCCATCTGGTTCGATCCCTGTGGAACGTTGGATGCACCAAGGGACTATAAGATTCAACAAAGGTGCAATGGAAGTTGGTGGCTCCAGTGGCACCAAATTAAGCTATTTTGAGGATGTTAATAAATACTCTTACAAAAATAATTACAAGGGTAAACATCCAATGACAAGGACTCAATGACGTAGATTCCAACGCCAAAAGAAGTTGGCTGCAAAAGCTCCTCAAGCAAGCCAATACAAAGAAGTGGCTAGAAGGCCAGCAAAAGAAAGAATCTCTCCTCCAATAGATGAAAATAAAATGGAAGATGATGATCTGCTGGATTCTGAGCCAGATTTTGATGTAATATGTCTGGTTTCCATATTACCATCAGAATTTGATGTCCAATCAAAAGTAACTGAGCTCGAAACTGACTTCGACCAGTTAGAAATGGCTGAGCCAAAGCCAATGTGCTATTATATCATGAATAATGGCTGCATCGAAGAACAGCAAGCCATATTCGAAAGGCCAGATCTAGGCATGAAAAGCCATCTCAAACCCCTTTTCATTAGAGCAAAAGTGGAGGGAGTTGGAATCAACAAAGTGTTGATAGATGGAGGTTCTGCTATAAATTTAATGCCTTTGTCTATGCTGCCCAAAATAGGCAAGTATGATTGTGATCTATCTGCCCATAATATTGTTTTGTCAAACTATGAAGGCAAGACAGGATACTCTAGGGGGGCAATCCAAGTGGATGTTGCTGTTGGCAGTATAGTTCGACCAACTCTGTTCTTGGTAGTTGAATCCAAGGCGAATTTCAACTTGCTATTGGGAAGAGAGTGGATTCATGGAGTGGGTGATGTGCCTTCGACCCTTCACCAAACGCTGATACTCTGGAGGGAGGATGGCATTGTAGAAAATATCGAAGCTGACCAAAGCTTCTATATGTCAGAGGTAGATACCATATCTAAGCAGACCTTTGACAAGAATTTGGCGAATATAGCGCCATGTTATGACAGAGAGAATGCTTTCAAGCCCTCTGATAATGTCATACATTCAGTTAAACTCCACCGAACCCAGGGCTTCATATGGGAAAGAGAGGAGATAGATGCAGCATCCTTAGAAGATGGAGTGATACCACCATCTGGGTGGGATATCCAAGAAGATTACTATGACTGAGTCCAATGCATGGGCCAGAATTACGGCTTATATGGCCGAAAGTAGGTTAAATACGGCTTTGGAAGCTGATATCCAACAGAATATGGCTACAGAAGCCAAGGTCGAAAATGATGGCACTCTTATGCCACAGATCCAAAGGCTTGATTGTATCTATGATGAAGAGCCCCTGGGGTTCGAAAGGGATCCATTGAATGAAAACCCAAAGATGCAAGCGCAAGATCCTTTGGAAGAAATTGACATTGGAAATGGCTCAATAAAAAGGCCAACTTATATTAGTGCTAATATCAATCCTGATCTAAAAGGAAAATTGGTGCTACTCCTCAAGGAGTTTAGTGATTGTTTTGCGTGGGATTATAATGAGATGCCTGGACTCAGTAGAGAAATGGTCGAACTCAAACTACCAATCAAGGCAGGTAAAAAACCAGTGAAACAATTGCCAAGAAGATTTGCACCAGAAATCATGTCCAAGATCAAGGAGGAGATCGAAAGGTTGCTGAAGAGTAAATTCATCAGAACTGCCAAGTATGTAGAATGGTTAGCAAACATAGTTCTTGTTATTAAAAAGAATGGTACACTTAGAGTATGCATAGATTTTAGGGTCATAAATAATGCTACGCCTAAAGATGAATATGCTATGCCTGTGGCATAAATGTTAATAGACTCAGCAGCAGGCTTCGAGTTCCTAAGCATGTTAGACGGTTATTCTGGTTATAACCAAATATTCATTGCTGAAGAGGATGTATCTAAAACAACATTCTGATGCCCTGGTGCTTTAGGCATTTATGAATGGGTTGTTATGCCTTTTGGTTTAAAGAATGCTGGGGCCACTTATCAAAGGGCCATGAATTCTATGTTTCATTATTTTATAGATACATTCATGCAAGTTTATATTGATGATATCATCATTAAATCCTCTTCTGAAGATAGCCATTTGCTATACCTTAGGCAATCTTTTGAAAGAATGAGGAAACATGGATTAAAAATGAATCCATTAAAGTGTGCTTTTTGTGTACATGCAGGAGATTTCCTTGGTTTTGTGGTGCATAAAAAATGTATTGAAATAAACCAAAACAAGACAAAGGCCATCTTAGAGACAAAGCCTCCTTCGACCAAAAAACAACTTCAATCTTTGCTAGGAAAAATCAACTTTTTGAGGAGATTCATTTCGAATCTAAGTGGAAAGGCTCAAGCATTCTCACCACTACTTCGACTCAAAAAGGATGATCCATTCAGATGGAATGGAGAGCATCAAAAGGCTTTTGATGACATTAAAGAATATTTGATAAAGCCTCCAGTTTTAATGCCTCCAAGCAGGAATAAGGTGATGAAGTTGTACATTGCTGCGTCTGATAAAACAATAGGAAGCATGTTGGCTCAAGAAGATGATAATGGCATAGAAAATACAGTTTATTACCTTAGTAGAGTTTTAAATGATGCAGAAACTAGATATACTGCCATAGAAAAACTTTGTCTTTGTTTGTATTTCTCTTGTACAAAACTTAAGCATTATATAAAGCCTGTTGATGTTTATGTCTATTCCCATTTCGATGTTATTAAGCATATGCTGACTAAACCTATATTACATAGTAGAATTGGAAAATGGGCATTAGCATTAACTAAATATTCACTTACTTATAAACCTTTGAAGGCTGTTAAAGGTCAGATTGTGGCTGATTTTATAGTTGATCATTCTTTGGTCGAAATGCCACAAGAATATGTAGATATTCAACCATGGATTCTCTACTTTGATGGATCCAAACATAAACATGGGACTGAAATTGGGATCTTAATAATTTCACCTACTAAAGTTCCAACTAAATTCAAATATAAAATAAATGGACTTTGCTCTAATAATGAAGCTGAATATGAAGCCTTAATCACAGGTTTAGAAATACTAAAAGACTTGGGGGCAAAGAACATTAAAATAAGAGGTGATTCTGAATTGGTATTGAAACAATTAACACAAGAATATAAATGTGTTAAAGAACATTTAGCAAAATACTTTGTTATAGCTAGTTCTTTGTTAGATTGTTTCGATCATGTGGATATTGAACATGTACCTCGATTAGAGAATCAAGAAGCAAATGATTTAGCTCAAATTGCTTCAGGGTATAAGATGTCAAAGGAAAAGTTGACACAATTGATCGAAATCAAAGAAAAATGGTTTTACAAGAACCAATTTCTGAACAATTGTCAATGCCAAAACTTGTGGGGGCAGATACGATACCACAAATCAATGGTGAGATGAAAAATCCCCATGAAAATTTTCAAATTTTTGCCATTGACAATCTGTCAGATAATGATTGGAGAAAACCTATTGTGGATTATCTTAAGAATCCAACAAGAAATCTGGATCGAAAGATAAAATATAGGGCTTTAAGCTATATAATTTTTGAAAATGATCTTTTCAAAAAGACTTCTGAAGGAATTTTGTTAAAATGCCTTAATGAAACAGAAGCATATATAGCAATCTCTGATGTTCATAGTGGTACTTGTGGTTCTCATCAAGAAGGGCATAAAATGAAATGGCTTTTGTTTCGACAGGGTCTATATTGGCCTTCTATGCTGAAAGATTGTATAGAATATGCCAAGGGTTGCCAAGAATGCCAAAGGCATTCAGGGATTCAGCATGTGCCTGCAAGTGAACTGCATTCAATAGTAAAACCATGGCCTTTTAGGGGTTGGGCTATAGATTTGATTGGTGAAATTAAGCCTGCTTCATCAAAGAATCAACGTTATATTTTAGTTGGAATAGATTATTTCACAAAATGGATAGAAGCCATTCCTTTACCAAATGTTGATCAAGAGGCAGTAATTAATTTCATACAAAATCATATAATCTATAGATTTGGAATTCCTGAAACAATTACAACTGATCAAGGTTCAGTTTTTACTGGACGAAAGATGCAGGAATTTGCCCAAGAAATTGACTTTAGACTCTTAACTTCAACACCATATTATGCACAAGCAAATGGTCAAGTTGAAGCAGCCAACAAAATCATCATTAATTTGATAAAGAAACACATAGCCCAAAAGCCAAGAAATTAGCATAAAACCTTAGACCAAGTGTTATGGGCTTGCAAAAATTCTCCTAAGGAATCAACTAATACCACCCCATTTCGACTAACTTATGGTCATGATGTTGTCTTACCACTCGAAATACATTTGCAGTCAGCAAGGGTGCAAAGACAAATGGAAATACCTTTAGACCATTATTGGCAGATGATGTCAGATGAATTAGTTGATTTAGATGAAGAGAGACTTAATGCTCTGGAAGTTTTAACAAAACAAAAAGAAAGGGTATCTAAGGCTTACAATAAAAAAGTTAAGTCTAAGTCTTTTAGTGTTGGAGAATTAGTTTGGAAAGTAATTTTGCCTATGGATAAGAAAGATAGACTCTTAGGCAAGTGGTCCCCAAATTGGGAAGGACCATTTAAAATTGTTCAAGTTTATTCAAATGGTGTTTATGAAATTGAGGAGTTAACTCCTGAAAAGCGTACTTTGGGTATAAATGGAAAATATTTGAAAAAATATAAACCTGTTTTACTCGAAGTAAAGATAAGCATGGAGTAATATTCGAACGTAAAAGCAAAATGGCAATTATAAATAAAGTTGCCACAAACTGGGACTTTGTTCAAATTACAAGTAAAATCCAAATGAGACTGAACATCAAAATTTGTTCGAAAAGACAAATAAAACGAAAGTAAATTACAAGTCTCAAGTGCATTCTAAATAAATTTTTTTCAGGGTTGCAAGCTCTTTTTCAACCACAAGATTAGAGCTTTCCAAAGACTGAATCTCTTCAGCGACCACTTCTGCTGAACTGAAAGCTTGAATTCCCTCCCCGCCATGTGCATCAATCAGCTCTTGAGTTGAAAGCTTTTTCTGTCTCCTCCTCAATGATTTTGCGCCTATACCCCACAATTTGTTCCTCTAGGAGTTTGATTTGTTGCTTTTAATAAGCAATGTTCTTGTTGCAGTTTTCGACTCCTGGAACCCCTTCTGTCATTTGGGAACATAAGCTATCCACTTCAGCTTGTGCTTTCTGTGCCTTCTCATAAAACATGGCCTGAGCCTGTTTTTGAGTAGCCAATCTCGTGTCATTCTCATTCCGCTTCTGCACAGCTTTAGCAAATTGATCAATGATCGAACTAAGTTGAATGACTTTACCCAAAGTGGCTTCGTTAGTCAAGGGATTGTGCAATTTCTTCAGGAATGCCAGATGACTGTAAGCACGAGTAGGTTCTTCTTCGAGTTGCTTCAATATGTCATGTTGGGCAAAGTCAGTGGTGAGACGCAAAAGCAAAGAATCTTGACGCACCATTGAGTTGATGTCAGCATTCGAAGGAGCAGAATCACTAGTGGTGTGCTCGCTTGAAGTGTTATTTTGGCTCTATCTTTTGGAAAGCAGCAATCGAAGCGTCCCTGCAGGGTCAGATTTATGCATGTTGGCAAACTCTTCTTCTTGCACGCCAAGACTTGCAGAAAGCCTTGAGGTCGAAGAGACTGAAGCAAGATCTGGACCACCAGCCTCAGCTTCAGGAATATCATCAGAGTCATGCAGAGATTCTTGGGTCGAACTAGCTTGACCAGACTTAGTAGAAGCGCTAGGAGGAGTGTACTTGATGCTTGATTGGGTTGGCAAAACTGCAGTGCCATCACCATCAGTGCTTGTTTTATGCCCTTCTCCTTCATTGGGCCCTTCACCAAAGTACTCTGGGTCGACCTTCCCATCATCAGTTTTGTTGGTGCCATCATCCTTAGAGTTATGGGTTTCTTCATCTTTATCTTTGTTTGATGCCTCCTTAGGACTTGTTTGTTTGTTCTCTTGGGGAATCTCTTCTTTCGATTCGTCCTACAAACACAAAGGAAAGGTCAATAAAGACAATAGACTATTCAAAATAAAATAATGAAGTTAGAAATTAAAATGAAATGTACCTCTTTGTCTTCGACCGCAGGATTAGTGAGGGAATCATTCTTTTGCTCAGCGTTGGGGGCATCTTGCTTTAAAATTGTGCCATCATTCTGCACATTTTCTTGCTGCTCCTCATTTGAGGCATTTTGGTCTTCGACCAATGGCTCTGGCTGTGGCTTTGGATCATCCTTAGGCCCAGAATCCCTATCCTCTGCAACATTAATATGTTGGTCCTTTTCGACCAATGTTTTCTTCTCTGGTGCAGGGTTTTCTTTAGGCTTAGAGATCTCACCACTGTCATTGTAGGTGTGGATTTTGAGTGCCTTGTGCACCTTGGTCTTTTTGGTGGTTGTTTTTTCCCTCACAGGTGCCACAGGCTTTGCCTCTTCACTTTTCTTCTTTTTCCTTCTCTCATCTTTCTCCCCTTGATCTGTCTTTGGGGCCTCTTGAGCTTTAGGCTCTTGCTGCTTCTTTTTCTTCTTAGCCTCTTCGACATTATCCTCTCTAGCAGAAGGTCCTCCTTCAGCTGAGATCGAAGCAGGTGGTTGTTTCCTTTTCCTGACGAGAGGAACTTCTTCCTCTTTCTTGTCATCATCATCCTAGAATAACCAAAATAATGAGTGATAAAGGATGATTTTATAAAAATAAAAAAAAAGGGAAAGACCAAAAGAATTGATGTAGGAAATGTTGGACTTTACCTCTACATCAACAATAGGTATGTCTTTCGACCTCTTAGAGCTAGCAGACACAGTCTCAGTGCTGCCTTTCCTTTTTCCACTCTAAACAAGTAAAAGGCAAGTTAGAGACAATCTCGAAAGTGGAGTTTAAAAACATGTGAAATAAAAGTTTAAAGTACCTTTGGCTTAGGAGATTCGACCTCCGTTTTAATCTTCACTCCCATGGGTTTCTTCACTTCAATTGAAGTTTGAGAAGACCCAGCATCTTGCTTCACAACTTTGCCTGCAAAAAATATTTCACCAAGTTAGTATAAAAGCATAAGGTGTTATATTAAAAAAGGAAATTGGAAAGTCTAAAGATGTTTACCTCGACCTGAGACAGAAATCTTTTTTCCTAGAGCTGCCACTATAAAGCCACTCTCTACCATTCCCAACAAATGCTCTGCATTTCCAATGGATGAGCGCGAGTAGTAGTCTTTCCACCAAGCACTAAATCCATCAGTGCAGTAGAAAGAAGGCTTGAACTCGAAGGGTTTGAAGGTGAATTCATAGGTGTCTATCATCCTAAGGTACTTCTTGTAAATTTTTTCAGTAATGCCTGTACCTAACACCATTCGATATGTCTTTTAAAAGAAGCTTTTTGGCCTAATTTGAGACATGCCAAATTGTCTGGCAACGCAATTGGGCTGATAACCAACTAGCCCATATTGGTTCACGTTGGCCCCAATCCTGCAAGATAGCACTGTCTGCTCCAAGTAAGCCCTCCAAACTTCATTCACCTCATCCTCGTTGTCTGGGTCGAACGCAGGGAAATCTTCTGTGAACCATGCAACACCATATTTGCGCTCGACAAAAGGAGCATGGCGTGGTAGGAACTTGTCAAAATTCAGGAACATTTTCATGTGCCTTAAGAAAAGCCTCCTGCTGTCCTGATCTAGAGATCGAGGGGCTAACCTAACCAACCTTTGCCCTTCGACCTCCCTTGCATCTACTTCCTGTTGGTAATCTGAGGTGACTATCAACCCCAATTCAGTCTCAAAAGTGGCATTAAGCCATAATTGTAGTAGCCATATGGGCCCAACAACCGATAACTTCGACCCATCTTTCGCTGCTTTAATGACATCACTGGCATTACCCATAGCCTCGTACAAACTCGCCAGCAGTAAGCGCCCTAGGCTGAAGAGCCTACCTTCATTTATTTGCTGAGCCATGGGGATGAACATCCTTGCTACTTGCAATGACTTCGAGCAGAAAACGAAGTGTGATAGCCACAGCGTTAAGAAAGCTACGTGCTCCTCTATGGACACTTCTTCTCCCTCCTTGCCCATATTTTCTGCTATGTACTTGGAGAAAGTATTTTCCCTGTAGTTTAGTTCGACCTTGTCTCCAGTTTTAGTAGGGTCGAAGTGGTCTCCATTAGGCCTAAGGCCTGTGATAGCAGCTACATCTAATAGGGTACGAGTTAACATGCCACATCTAAACTGAAAGGTGTTTGTGGACTTTTCATAGAAATGGAGAGCAGCTATAAGTAGTTCAGGTTTGTATTTGGGGCCGGTTCGACTAAATTGAATTAAAGGATAAATCCCATAACTTTCCCAAGTGTCCTTATACTCTTTCTCGACCATATTCAACCAAGGGATATAGTCCTTATGGGCAGTATAAGGGGCGGCTCTAAACAATTTAATTGAGTTCTTTAGATACCCAAAATTGTAGGGGTCTGATTCAAAAATCCTAGGTCCACAGGTTACATACTTAGGAAAGAGATCGTTTACCTCTTTCGATATAACCTCAGAGTGTGGTGGATAAGGGCCACAGAAGGCATAGTGATCCTTCTTCACAGAGAAGGGTATCATAAGCTGAGCCGTTCAGACTTTCCTTTCAACTTCACTGCCTGATGGCTCAGGAACGACTTCTTCGCCGTCTTCGAGCACCATTAGTTCTTTCCACTTCCCAGCAGTTGGAATCTCATAATCTTGGTTCGAAGCCATGAATGAACAGTTGCAGAGTTATAAACGAAAATGGGTTTTTACGAAATCTGTGAAAAAACTGTTTGTTTTGGTTGAATCAAGGATGAATCAACGCGGAATCAAGTTTAGGTTTGAATAAACGGTTCAAAATCAGTGGATTGTGAAGATAAAAGGGTTACTTTGCAAGAAATCAGAAATGAAGTATTTTTTTTCGCAAAGAGCTCTGAATTTTGGAAGTTGGTAAAAAGTGTTTCTTTGTTTCTTCACTTCTATTTATAGGGAAACGTGTCTGTTCTTAAAAAATAAATCAAAAAGAAATTCAGAAAAATTTCTCTTCAACTTCTACGAACGCCATGTCACCCATTATGCCTAAAACCTAGGAGCAATGATGGATTGTGGGAATCAAGGTGACAGTTACTCCTGTACGTGACATAAGCGTCGTCATTGGTAATAGTGTCAAGCACGTGGGTTCAAAAAATGCCTTTTCCTTTCTCGTTCGACCAACTCGATCGAAACAGGCATTTGGGGGCAATTTGTTAGCCCATATTTTTACCAAGTAAAATATGTTCTAAATATGTGATTAAAATAATTTTGTTTAATTATATGATTATTTTAACAGTCATTAAATATGTTTGGTTTTCAGAGCCAATGAATTTAATGATCAATCATGCATGAACATATAATAAATGTTCTATTCTTGAGCATTATTCTTGAATTGTGTGTTTTCTTCAGGATCCTTTCGATTTGGTCGAAGTATTAATAGGGTCGAAGTATTCAGTGATGTAGAAGAGAAGCATGGACTTAGCAAATATTCAAGGAAAAGCATTGTTATTTCGACTTCGATGGATACAACGGCTAAATCAGAAGATAAGAAGGAATTCAAATTCAAAATACGTGTCAAGACACGCGTCCTCTCTGTAGTTATGTAGGCGTTATTAGCAGTTAGGAATAGTGTCTATAAATAGTTTAGTAATGTGATCGAAAAAGGGGTCACAATCTTTATACAAAAATCCTGTTAAAACTCAAAGTACCCATGTCAACGAGAGAAACGAGTTCGAAGGAGAAATTGTATGTAATGTGCACCATTTATGTTTCTGTAAACATTTTCCATTAAATGCAAATTTATAGTTTCCTTTCATTTTTCTTCAAATTGTCTTTATTTCGACTCATTCTTTCCCTCTGTTTGTTCAATTGAATAAACATTCTTACTTGCAATTCAAGTTATATAAAAACTCATAAAAAACAACATTTATGAACATAAGAATAATAATGAATACTATTTCCTTTGAAAATATAAACAAAGCACTATGTCCCGAGATTTACTAGTTGGTCTCTCTTGTAATAATTAAACTAGCGGTTGTTTACTAAATTTCACAGTAAACACAAACACAAACAGAAGGTATGTCCTGACTGCCCAGTCCCGGTACATAAGCATGCTCGCAATATCTCCTAACATCTAAAAATGCGTTGCAGGTGGCTGAGCAGTAGGATCCTCAAGTTTGTGAACCAGGCATGAGCACCCCTGGTCATAGTGAACTGATGGTCGGCCTGGCCGGGACTTGAACCTAGATATGTAACCATCAACTCAATATGTTCAGCCATACCAATGATGCCGTGATGGTCAAGCAGAATACCCTCGATGGGGAGATGCAGAAGACAGTACACGTCGTCCAGAGTGACTGTCATCTCCCGACTAGGAATGTGGAAGCTGCTGGTCTTCTTGTGCCACCTCTCCACAAACCCACACAACAATGACCGATCAAGATGTGAGAATCCCGTGTTGGCTAGGCCCCACAACCCTGTAGCTCTGATAGCTTGTTCCCACAAATCCTCATTGGTTGGCACCAGTTTATTTAAAGATGTTAGCTTTTTTCCGTTACTAACAAATTTTAGCAACAGACGATTCTGTATAAACCATACACGAAACATACATATCAGACAATTAAGCCATAAACAAGAAAACAGAACTATTAAAATATAATTGCAGAATTAAAACATAAACACTTGTTTAATGAAATGATTCAAATATAATTGCATAATTAAATAACTTCCAACATTCGCGTATATACATCTTGCAATTTGGCGCCCGTACTTGGTCAATACCGACTTATCAGATGGGTCTCCTGGAAATACAAATGGATACGGTTGACCCACAAATGGATTTTGGAATTCAACCTCATCTTCCTCAGCCTCACCCTCATCATCACCCTCATCCTCACCATCACCTTCGACCTCGTCCTCCGCGTCAGCCTCCGGATGAGCCTCATACATGTCCTCATCCAGCATCTCGAATTGTAACGGCTGAACATCCAACGATTCATCATCCTCAACATAGGGCTCATCTCGGTGATGACGACGGGTCCTAGTATCACGCTCTGCATCCCGGTCTCTCCTAAAAGAAGAGTCGACCCCTCTAACATGTCTAACTAAGGCAGACAAACGATTCATCTCTGCAAAATAATGTCACAACAACTAAATACAGATAAGTAAAAATCTAAAAACTAGCAGCATCAGACAAGTTCACTCCCTATGGAGCGAACACCTTACACACATTCACTACCTGGGTAGCGAACAACACCAGTCAGTAAAAAAAAAATGCGAAATTAATTTGGGAACAACCAAAATGTGACTTACCTCTTCTTTGAAGCAGTCCTCTTTACTTGTTAGGTGATTTCGACCACCAATGAGCAAAAAACCTTCGATTTTGATGAGTTTTAGGCGTATTGGGATGTCTGGATAAGGGTTTTGGGGGGTGATGAATTTTTACGGCCATAGGAAATGAGGGGAGGAAGATGAAGTTTGTTTATATAGGCCACGCGTTCGCCTTGTAGATAGTGAACTCTTTACTTTGAGTTCGCTATGTAAGTAGCGAGCGTGTTCCTGACTTTGGGGGGTGGTTGCATCTTAGCTTGAGAAAATGCGTATAAAATATACACACTCGCTATGTAGGAGTCGAAATGTGTTCGCTCCCTGGAAGGCGAGCAAGGGTAGTTTGATAATTTCAGAAGGTGCTTGAGGATTCATGGGGGTGCGAAAAGAAATTCTCATATATATATATATATACACTTTGTTTTTATGGACTAATAATAATCCCCATAGGGGGCCATAATTAAAACTAAATAATATGGGGTGGGCTTAAAAACAAATAAAAGCATGAGTATTATTTTTCGCACCCTCTACATTTCCTCAAACACCCCTGAAAAATACCAAAATACCCATCGCCTTCTACACAGCGGGCACATATTGTCTTCTATAAAGCGAGTGTGAAAAAAGTTTGACCGTTTGTCCACCATTTGAATACATCCACCACCAGAGAAGAAATTTTAAAACTTAACCTTCGCTTTCTAGGAAGCGAAAATTCACTTGGGGGTTAACAAATGCAAAAGGGGATAAACTTGGGGGCTAAAACCACACAATTGAAATTTAGGGGGTCAATATCGCACAATTGTGAAACTTGAGGTGTCAAAACTACATTTATGCCTTTTTTTTATCATTAGAGTTATATGATGTGATATAGAGGTATCAAAATTGAAGGTACCACTCGTTAGTAATGTATGATATCCAAAGTGGTATCACCATTAGAGCAAAATATGTATGAGTTGCTTAAATATTACATGATATTGAAGGGATCACTTATTAATGATGTATGATATCCATAATAGTATCACCATTAAAAATGTCATAGGAGTTTAGAGTATAGTCACGTTGAAATTGGTAGAGACTATGGGAGTGACAAATCTCAATATATGGTATATATTCAATTAAAGTGTATGATGCATGAAAAACACCACATTAATTAGTTGCGTTGCTTATGAGAAGTGTATCTAAAGTTGTGAGTATGGGATTTAGGTCAAACAAAGTTTAATTAATTGAAGCTAAGAAGACACAAACACAACTCTCACGTTATTTTCAAATACTACCTCTGTCCCAAAATAAAGGAACTAGTTTGACTATTGCATGTATGTCAATGCACAATTTTGATCACTAAAATCTTTAATTATCTATTAGTAAAAATTATAAAAACTTGATATTTTAAAAATACTCATCAAAACAAATCAAACAAGATCTTAGATGCTTATATTTCTATATATTATTAAAAAAGTATGGTCAAAGCAAAATAAGTATTATCAAAATAGCTCTTATAAAATGGGACGGATGTAGTAGTTTTAATAGAATCTGGTGGAATTTTTTTAAACAATTTTTTTACCGTATTTAATTAGATCATGTTCTAGGGAACAAATAATGGGAGTGACAATTGTCTTGATCCAATAGATAATGTGAATAATTTGAGTATACAAAAAATGACCCCTTTATAATGAAGCTTAAACTCCTATTTATAGAGGTTCTCCTCTAACTGCACTACAAAAAATATGATTTTTTGCAACAACCTTTTTTGTTAAAAGTTGTTACAAGTCGCGACCTGTAACAAAAAAAGTTGTTGGCAAAAATCATATTTCTTGTAGTGGCTGTTACCTGCCACGTCACATCTAATCCATGACCATGGCGGTTTCCTCCTTCTCCCCACCGTTTTATCGTGGCGGTGGTGGGTGGTTTCTTCCCTATCCCCCGTGTCCACCATGTCATCATGGTGGTGGTGGGTGGTTTCCTCCTCCCACGTCGTGGATCTTGCCTGAACCTTCTATCTGAGTAGTTATTTTCTCTGGCTAGGGCGTCGCCCAAGTAACGTGGCGCCTTTCCCTTACCTTTCCCGCCAAGTTTTGTATTTGAATTGTATGGGTTGAAAAGTTGGACCATTTTGCTATTGGGCCTATGCTATTCTTTTTTGGGCCATAGTCCAGTCCACAGCCCTCCAAGCACGAGGCTCAAAGAGGCAAAATGGTGATAGTGGTAGGGCGTGGGGGAATAACCGCCCACTACTTCATCCCATTTTCACAGTTAATTCCTATAAATAATCCTATTTGCAACATTGATCTTCATTCGTCTTTCTTTTAGTTTTATCATATTTTACAACTATGTCATGGATTCTTCCGTCCCTGTTTTGGAATCCCTTTCTTTTGGTTGTAAGGCGGTGCCCAGATTTGTGGTCTGATGTGTTGTCTCGCCTATCTGCACTTGTTCAAGTTCTTTTATAGGACTCACCCTACGGTCTTGGAACTCTTCTCTTGGGTCCAGGTCCAACGGGCTAATCATGTTCACTCCACCTTTTTGTGCATCAGGGTGTGATGATTCTAGGGCGTTGTTGACTCGGTGCTTTATCTTCAAGCTTGACTCATAACAACGTTTTGCTAGTGCTTGGTCTCCTTTGACCTTTCCTATTCTTCCGTCGTCCAGCGGGTATTTCTAGATAGGTATAATGTTGACATAGCCGCGCCTAAAGCGTTGAAGGCTGACCTTCCAATGATGATGTTATATGCTGTAAAAGGAGTTTTCACTAACAAATAAAGTACCTTGATGGTTTTTGCGTTGTCATTTTCCCCAAAAGTCGTGAGCAAAGTGGTGTATCCCATGACTTCCACTTGCTCGCCTGCGAAGTCTACCAGAGTGCCGCTGTAGGGCATCAAATGTTCATTGGATAATTCCATTGCCTTGAAGGCTTCCCAATATATGATGTCTGCCAAATTCCCTGAATCTATTAACACTCTCTTTACGTCGCAGTTCAAAATTTGAACCTGGATCACCAGTGGGTCGTCTTCATGTGGCATGACTTATTAATTGTCTTCTTTTGTGAAAGAAATATCTGGTACGGGCGCGACAGAAGTATGTCCTACAATCACATGTTTAGGGTTTTCTGGCGGCGCCTGATTCTCCTCCACCGGCGAATTCTCCTGATATGGTATTGACTGCTATTCTCACTTTCTCTTATCCTACTTTCTTTCCTCCTTGATCTTTCTCTGGATTTCTCTGGCTCTTTGGGACTACGACTCTGCCGTTGGAGGCGTCATATAGAAATTTCCTCAAGTGACCGCTCTTGATCAATTCCTCAACAAGATCTCTCAGTTTGAAGCATTTTCCGGTGTCGTGTCCATTACATTTGTGATATGCGCTCCATGCGTTTAGGTTCCCTCCTAGAGTGTGATCCTTACCCCTATTAGGAGGTAGTTGGGTTAGTCCAGTCTGTTGCCTTGTTACCTTTGTTTATTGAGTCTCTTTCCCTTGCATCTCTCGTTCTCTTCTCATCATTGATTTCTTCGCCATATATAGACAATGAGTGGCTCATAGAAGCTATGATATTGCTTATTAATTTGAAGGAAGACTTATAAAAATTGATTTGTATTATCTATATCGATAAGACACATTTTTTTTAGTAACACATTCCAAAAGGGCTCCACAATTAAGCCTATTTGACTTGGAGCACTGTTTAAATGATTAACCTTTCTAAAATATTCTTAAAAAGTACTCATTTCATCCTTAATTATAAATAAAAGACAATTTTTTAAATTATTGAATAACTGATGAATCTAGTTAATATAAGACCAAATACATCAATTATTCAATAAATTTGAAAAGTTGATTTTTATTTATAATTAAGAATAGGAAAAGTACGTGAGTGAAGAAAAAACAAACTAAAAAAATTCGTGTTATTTTGTGGAAACAGCTAACAATTCTTATTGTAGTATGAGATGCTGCTGATTGAAACAACAAGGCAAAATGATTAGAACTTAGAAGTGAACTCAAAATAACTTACTTTGAGTTATAACCTTGTATAATTGTATTTGCCTTACAATAACAGTGAATGTAAGAATCTTTCTAAAGATCATGCATGCATACACATATATATACATACATGATGATATAATATGATGCAAGTTTACAAAACTGCCCACAAACAAATATTGGATTCTGAGTAGTTATGCTCTAACCTAAAATTTTCTACAAGCTTTTGATGAGGACCCTTGAAGAACTAACTCATCTAGCAGCATACTCCAATAGGTGTCTGGAATCCACTTTGAGGATTCTTTATTTATCGAAGCCACATTTATTTGAGTAGGTTCCTACTTTTAAGCCTTGTCTAGTTGTCTATGGATGGAGTCAGCTTTTGTAACAAAGCAAGGGGATACGCGATCTCAATATGATGTGATTGTGATTGTGATTGTGATTGTGATGGCCTTTCTTATTCGTTCATACGGAGTACTTCATACACTCCTATCTATCCTATGTTTCTTTTTCTTTTTTAATTATTGTTTTCAAGTTATTACTTACTCCTTCTACTCTTATATTTATATGTAAACAAAAATAAAAAAAAAACACACCCTTTAAGGAAATGAATAAATTACACAAAAATTAGTCCATTTTCAATTTTACTTTTGTTTTTGGGTTTGTTTATGACATTTGAAGTTGTATGGATTGATGGAGTGAAATAAAGTTGTGTTGGAAACAGCAAAAAACGGTATAATTATTATAGGTTTATAAAAAGTTGTAATAAATGTAGTATATTTTGCTTATATTTGAGACTTTTAATTTTTTTGTTTTGTTGCTTATATTCAAGACCGGAGGAAGTACTCTCTCCAGCCTTATTTATAAACAAAAGTTGTTTTTTAGGTTTATTAGAAAAGTAATGTATTTTGTACCAAAAAAAAAAGTAATGTATTTGGTCTATATTTAAGCTAGATACATTAATTATTGAATTAACTTAAAAAACAACTTTTGCTTATAAATAAGGCTAGAGGTAGTATTATATAAGAAAATCAATAAAGATCACGATGAGTTATTTTGGTCTTCTTAAAAAATTATCAAATTTTTATTTTGTTCATCCTTTTTAAAAAAATGTCTTTATGACTTTATCACTCCAGTGTAACCCTTGTTGATTTTAATCGTAATTATATTTAAAATCACACACATGAATAATTTTGATTTGTCAACAAAGTAATTTATTTTAAATAAAAAATATATTAAAATTAAACTCTTTATAATATAATTTAGTGCTCATCGTTGATGAAATTATCCTTCTATTGAAGCTAATATTTAATAAGTAACGATTAATTGAAGAGAAATTCTTAGATATCTTCAAATTTTATTAAATATCGGTATAATGTAGGCATGACATTACATGAACAAACTTCACTTAAACTAGATTTGAAAAGTAATTAATACTATTTGTGATATCATTCAACAGATGTATCTATTACTATATATAAAAAGGATACAAATTTTTGGAATGACTTTTTCATTATTCCTATTTTACCCTTAAAAAAACTACAAAAAAAAAGTAACCACAGTTCCAATTATTAGCAAAATTGATGAATAAAATCACCAAATTAATAGAGATGATTTGTTATCTATTATCTATTACTATTATATATACCAATATATAAAGAGAATACCCCTTTCGCATGAACTTTTCTTATTGTCATTTTTGCCCTTCACTCTATTTAAATATTTGTATATGTTGAAAAATAACTTACACAATAGAGAATATTGATCATACAAACGGGCACGACTAGTAGATATAACAAAAGAATAGGAAAAGTGTGTCTTCGCGCGCTATGAACGGGCATAACTAGATGGCTTTTTTTAGTGGATTTAGTGATGATGGTGATGAGCTCGATTTCATAAAGGAAAGGTACCTACAAAAATGTTAGCACTTCAACATTCCAGTCAATAGCTGCTTAAGATGAGAGTGTATGAAATGGGTGAAATGTGTGTACATTGAGAATGAGTATTGACTGGTGTCTGGAGAGTGTACCAGTCTGTCCTCGAGTAATAATATTTATAAAAGATCGTCTCCACGGGGATTGTGTCAATGTGACAAGTGTTATTAGGAATTCAGATAGTTTTACATTCGCTTAATAGTTCGGATAGTTTTGTATTCACTTAATAGTTCGGATAAGTTGCAGAAAAATAAATGACTGATAAAATAAAGATAGTTGGGATACAAATGAGATAGAAATCAAGGATAAGTGAGTTAAGTGTTTTTCGAATCATTCCCCTAGTCGTATTTGGTAATATAACGTTATATTCGGACCAACAATTTAATCGTCTTACCCTAGCGGATTAACAAAATAGTGAAGTGTGCTCTCGCATACTAACATCACCCTATTGCATAAGAATAAACTACAACTTACTAAAGTAAGGATAACTCATGTTTGTCACGTTTTGATACCTACACATGTCTCACGTTTCCTAATTTACTAAGCCAGATTTAGACATGCAGAATTTAATTGTGTGGACGTTAATCCTGTGGCGTATAGCTCTAGCCTCTAGCTCAAGAGTTCTTGTCTCCTTCTCTGCTAGACTAATTACTTCTTTTTTTCCGGTATTAAGGCTTAATCAAAATTCTTAAGATTGCAATTCATAAATACTTATACTTATAACTTGTGTAAAAACAAGAAAGTAATGAGAGATAATAAGATAATTGCTGATAATATAAGTTTTTTCAAACCAATTACATGTCTCAAATATTTCTAGGGGATTTCATCTACTTGATCTAACTAAAGGATTTAGCTAATCATACTAATAATTATCTTAAAAAAAAAAGTTTAGAAAATTACATTGAAAATTAACCTTGGCTTTGCTATTGAAGGTACCCATCTGGTGGGAGGTAGACCTTCCCTTGAGAGCTCAGACTCTCTTGCTCCCATGGATGTTACCTCTTGCTCTCCAATTGTGACTTGTGTTGTGATTCTGAATTGTGTTTTGAATGAGATGGAGAATGGTTATATTTATAGTTTTTCATGTTGGATTTGGGCTTTCCATCGTGGTACGATTAAATACCATCGTGCCATGATGTCTCACATGATGGCTTCGTGGGACGATGAGTCCCACTGTGGTACGATGCATTCTGATCTCTTTCCAAAATTTTGCAGATTTGCTTCAAATTTATCTCCAAGCATCGTGGTACGATAACTTCTGTGTATTTTCTTAATATTGGCCTTTTTTGATGATTTTCTAACTCTTGCTTCCTTAACAAGTAGCTTCAATCCTCTAGGTCTGTTTGCATGATTTGGTCTTGAAATCTACTAAAAATTACATAAAATAACCTAATTACATACTAAAAAATGTCATATAATTTCTTGTCATCAAGTGCATGTGCATAACTGTCTTATGGTCCCACTGTGAGTGGAATGAAGAATGAATATTTTATGACATGGGTCATTTATTCGCTATGGGTAGTTGATGACGGAAATTTATATAGTATTTTTATTATTTATTTAACTAGTTAGTTGAAGACTTTGAAGATCAATTACAAGCAAAAAGCCTGAAGAAATGAAGTTACTTGTAGAAGAAGAAAAGAATTCAAGAAAATGTCAAAAAGATAGCAAAAAGTGGATAAACACAGCGCCTCCATCGTGGCCACGATGACTCCCATCGTGCCACAATGGGAAACTTAGGTACCAAGGAACAGCGCAGCAAATCTGTTTTATTTTTGAAGAAAATTAACTTCTATCGTGGCCGCGATGAAACGCAAAGCCCATTCCAAAAACTATAAATAGAGCTCTCCTCCTTTACAATTATTCATTCTGAAATTTAGAATACTATTCAGTACTCTGAAAGTTTTCAAGGAGGAGGAGCAAGGAGGGCAGCGGAGCCCTCTGCGGGAAGAACTTTCCCGTATCACGGGAAAGGTAACTTCCTCGGCAAGGCATCTACGCCATTGGTATGCATAATTCTTTTCTTGTAATTTAATTATATGAATTAGTAGCTAGAAACTTTTAGGCTTAGGTTGAGAAGATGAACTTCCCAATGAGTGTTTGGGAACATGTAATTCGTAGATAAGTTTATGTACCGGACAAAATACTAGGGTGTTATTCGCCTAAGCCCAACATGCCCAATTGGGCCACTCACTTAAGTCAGAGGAGGCCCAAAAAGACAATGTAATAAAACTAGCTCACTACTCCCCACTAATCCACTACTCCTCACTACTCCACTACTCTATCATCACCCCATTACTCCACATAATCTCTCAACTACTCCATCCATTATCTCCTATGACACTCCTATAAATAAGGCATCATAACCATTATGAAAGGGGGGTTCCTTCTTTCACAAAACAGAGAGAAAGGCTAATGTCAATTCTACACTTTGCATACCCCCTAGGTTCTTAGCAGGAACATTTGGCGCCCACCGTGGGGCCGCGGAAAAGATGATTTCCCGGCCACACATCTCAAAGACGAAACAACTTCAAGAGGGGAGTAAGCAAACGACAACCAAACACTCCATCAAAGTGAAAAAACATTTGTATTCTTGCACGCCTTTGACAACGCCGTTACGCCGCAACTATCACTAATCTCCAATGTTTTACCCTCCGTGTCTCCGAACCGGACTTGGCTCTGGAACACCAAAGTAGAACTTAACTCCAATGTTTAGCCTACTATTCCCAAAAATGTCCTACCTTGACCTAAGCCACGTTATAACCCTGAAAAAGACCTCCAAAAATGCATGTATATTGAATTTTGACCGGTTGCTTAGAGTTCTTGCAAGCCTATGGTAAAATGGTAGGTTGCACGATGATTGAGAGATAAACCCTTTCAATTAATGAGCGAAAAATACAACTGTGAGAGAGAGAGAGAGAAAAGTTGGACATGGACTCTTGCGGGCATTTGTCCGATTTGCTACTATTGACGTCTCTTGAGCCTAGCAGGACTGAGCATGATCGCTGCGGTAAGAAATCAGCGGTACCATTGCTGAAATACAAGCAAGGTTGTGAAATTCCTATCATTATTATTTATCTCTTATTTCTCTAACGATCTTGTCTGACAACATGTTACTTGAGGACAAGCAACAGTTTAAGTTTGGGGTTGTGATGACAGAAATTTCTATGGTATTTTTAGTAGTATTATTAGTAGTAAAAAGACCAAGACAGACCCAAATACGAAGGAAAACCTACAAAAGCAGGAAAAAGCATCAAGACAGAGTCCAAGATGCCAGAAGACAAGAAAAAGCCAAAAAAGTGAAGAAAATAAGCATTTCATCGCAGCACGATGGCTCCCATCATGCCACCATGGGAGCTGCTTGCTTGCCAAGAAATCAGAAGAAAAATCTCCAAAATATCTGTTCATCGCAGCACGATTGAGTTACTTGGCGACCAAGCTGATGAAATGCACAGGATCAGTTATAAAATTGAACTGAATCTTCACATCGCACTGCGATGGCTTCATCGCAGCACGATGGCCTTGCTGAGGCCCATTACGAAAACTATAAATAGAGCATCCCATTCATTGTTAAAATCATTCAGAAATAGTAGAAAACTCTTTACTATAAGGAGAGGTTCAGAGGAGCTATATTGGGCATAGTTTTCTCCCCTTACGGGAAAACTAACTCAGCAAGGTATGTTTCTTTAGGCTTTTGCATTTAGGTTATATTCTTGTAATTTAAATCTGTAGTCTTTTGTAATTATGCCTTAGGTTATGGTGGAGAAGATGAACTCCCCTATCAATATTTGGAGTATGTGGTTGAGTCGAAGTTATAATAAATGATATTTAGTAATTATGTTTATTATTTACTTTTTTGCGCTTTAATAACGTTTCTCGTAATCTGGCCGGATAAGAGGGAGCGCCCTTAGAATTGATATTAGGTTCTTACTTAATATGGTCTGGAACTAGTAGTAAATAACGCTAGGTGTATAGAGACGGTAATATCCTGAAATAGTCGTGAACTGAGCAGTTAGAGGAGGAATCATGAACTAGGTGTGAACTGAGCACTTAGAAGATGAATAGCCCGATACTAGGATCTAGAGGTTAATTGGTGAAGATAATAATGCATGTGTATAAACAACTCACTTAGTAATTAGGGTATGTGACACATCGAGGTTAGGCTCTCGTAGGTACCGTAGTTATTAACGTAGGGAAACTTTAATATACATAGTGTAACAGTAAGGTGTTACTACAACAAGGATAATTCACCGCTGAGCATAATCTAAGTAACTATGTTATACACCGATCATGCCAAATATGAAGAAGGGAGTAAGTCCAACCACCATACCTAGCCTCTATATTTCTTGAATCTATTATTTATACATTCTGTTATTTATTTTTCTGCAAAGCATTACGCTTATTTTATAAAAACCTTTTCAAAAACCAAAGCGAATGCAAAACTATCACGAACTTAAATAACGCTAGTGAAGCTTCGGCACGATCTATGTGGATACCAACTCATTCTAGATACTAGAGTGTGAATTATTACTCGACGACAGACTGGTGCACTTGCCAGACCCTAGTCAACACCTAGAGTGTGAATTATTACTTACGACTGACTAGTTGACTTGCCAGACTGTGGTCAATAGTGTATCATAAGAATCTGGTGAACCTGTGGAAAAGCTCCATGAGGACGATACTCCTTAGTGAGGATAACAGAAGCATTGTTGTACTTAGATGCAAATGGATTGTTGGCTTTATGGGCCTTTGGTGGGAGAATTAATTTGTATAGGATGAATTTCCTAGGTGGGAGATTTGTACAAAGATTGTATTAAGAAATTTTATGAGTGTTTCAATCAAATTATTCAATGAGTAATATTATCAAACACTTGTAGTACAAGAATAGTGTTCTAGGATTTTTCCAAGTGTTCAACAATTTATCAACCAGTCTAAATTCATTTAAACAACACAATTAATTTCTAGCCTAGAATTTGATTACAGCTTGATTTGACTAATCCTTCAATATGCCAAATCAATGATTGAATTACTTGAAAAACAACTTTGAAAACCAAAATTGATGGATCAAAATGAGTTCAAAAACAATTTTAGTGATTCAATCAAATCAATGTACCTAATTGATGATTAACCAAAACTTAATCAAATTCTATGTACATTTAAAAAGATTAAGAAAGAGAAAACGACAAACATTATTTTTATAAAGGTTCCACCGTTGTCCTCACTTGGTGTATGTCCTCTTTCACTATCGATGTCAAGCCACCAATAGCACCTTGTATTTGTCTGATTGGAATTTGCAAGATTACAATGATCCTTTTACAACGAGTATACAAACAACACGACCCTTCAATCATCACTTCGAACTCTTGTGTCTTGAATCATTCTTCGGCTTCAACTCTTGCACTTGAAGCTTGGTTCACCTACCAAGATCTTCAATAGTTCTTCTTTTGGAATTCCTTGATACAACTCTAGTTTCTTTGAATCTCCTTCAATTCCAATGCAAAGATCCTTCATATTCCTTGAAACTTGATTAAACTCAACCACTCCTTAATTGAGAAGAAGTTCCACTTCTTTTTGTTCTTCACCCCTTTGATTCTTGATTGAATTCCTCAATCAAAATCTTCACCTACACCTTACACTTCAAAGATCAATGTTAGTTGATTCCCTCATCCTATGAACAATTCCAAGAGTTAAAGAAGTTTTTCTAAAGTTTGAAAGAAATTTTTGAGAGTGAAAGTGTTTTTGTGAATTACCAGACTTAATCTCACAAAACAAGTTGAGAACATAGACCTACAATCATTTAAAATAGCTCCAACAGTGGCGGAGCCAGAAATTCTTTTTTGGGTGAGCCAGGAATTTTTTTAATACGAAAATTATATTGTATATAACAATTGAAATTGTGATAAGTACATAGTTGATCGCTCGAGATGAAATATTATAAATTTTCTCGCTTTAAAAATAGTTGGTCATTAAAAAATATTTTTTTTACTACATTACATATATATATATATGGGGAGAGATGAAATTACACCGATGTAACATTTGAGTAATGTTACACCGCTCAATAACGCTTTAACGAATGCAAATTTTACAAAATCCACCGTTGGATTGAAAGTTTATATCGTATAGATCATCTATGTTGAGTTTTACAAAAATCTAAAATCGTTTGATATGTTATTGAGACACATCAAAATTAACGGTTTTTGTGTTTTTATTGAATACCGTTAATCTATATGTGTCTCAAAAACATGTCAAACGATATTAAATTTTTGTAAAACTCAACATAGATGATCTATACGGTATAAACTTTCAATCCAATGGTGGATTTTGTAAAATTTGCATTCGTTAAAACGTTATTGAGCGGTGTAACTAGGGGTGGCAAAACGGGCCGAGCCCACCGAGCCGACCCGTTTGGCCCGCTATTTTGAGCGGGCGGGGCTGAGTTATTCAACTCGGGACCCTAAGTTGGCCCGCCCCATTTAGCCCGCTCAAAAAACGGGGCGGGAGCGGGTCGGGGCGGGCAAACCCACGAGCTTTTTTTTTTAAATAGTTTTTTAGATTAATATTTGGATATCTTAAGCCCAAGCCCAATTAGTAATTTTTTTTTTCTTGTTTTTTATAAAGAAAACTGATTGTTATATTCCTTAAATTGATACTACTAGGGTTCCATTCCATTTGTTTATTTCCTGTAACCATCGTGTGTGCTACTTCTGACATCTTCTTCTCGTTGTGCCGTGTGACATCTTCGTGTGACTCTGTGTTCTTCTTTATGTGACTACGTGCATCAGTTTGTAATATTGGCAGGATAGTTTGTTACTAACTTTTTCGTATCAGTTTGTATTCATGTCTTTTGCCTAGTTTAGTAGTTTCTAATATATATATATATATATATATATATATACTCTTAACAAAAAAGAACAGTAAAATTACTACTGTAGATTGCTACAAATAGTGTCACCTCATGTTCCCATGCCTTTTAATTTATATTTAATTTTAATTGCTTTTTTTGTTTGTTTATTGGTTGGAATAAACTATTATTTTTTGTTGGATCTACGGTGATAAACAATGGGTAAAAACGGTTAAATACAGTCGGGTTCGATTTTGAAAATTTAAATATGTCGTTAACCGAACCCGACCAAAGTTGTAAATTTACGAGTCTTTTTTTGTCTTATCATATGTATTGAAGCTACATTTTTTTTTTAAAAAAAATACACTACAAATTATTTACACACAAAATTCAAGTTAGACTGTATTATTGCAAAGTTAAATAATGTCTTTGTCATATTGTTGATCTAATCTATAGATGATATTCACTAACAAATTATTTTATTAATCTATTTGTGTGTGTGTGTTTTTTTATCAATGTGCTAACCCGAATAAACTGAACCGACCAACCCGTAATTCATATAAACCGACATCCGAGAAAACAAAAATTTGAAATGGCCGGTGATGGGCCAATATTTTATATTCTCAGTTTTTTTTCCTTTTAGATGAGCCTTTTTAAACCCGAATTCGATCGAACCCGCTCGATACTCTACACAATAGTACAATATATTAAAAAAAACTTCATCCGTGCATCGCACGGGTATAAAAACTAGTATATATATATATATATATATATATATATATATATATATATATATATATATATATACTAGCCGCCACGTGCCCGTTTGTGTGATCGATATTTTTTTTTTTTGTTGTGATCGATATTTTCTATTGTGCAAATATAAATAACTACTTAATCTCCTTTTTTATTGGACTTAGTTAATTGATAACTACTTAACCTCCTTTTTTGTTGTGGCTACTTATTAAGAAGAAAAATATATATATATATATATATATATTTTTTTTTACTATACAAAAACTGAAAACCTACTTTTATGTGGAAGTTGTGCTTAGTTTTTATTTTTTTGTAGTTTTTTTAAGGGTAAAATAGGAATATTGAAAAGCCATCCCAAAAATTTGTATCCCCTTTATATATTAGTATAGATATATATATATATATATATATATTGCTTCTTTGCTTTTTAGTAGTTTTTAAGAAGAATCAAGTGGTGTATTATTAATTTATTAGAAAAATTTTGTGCATCTTTCTATTTGAATAAAGTTCTTTTGCTTTTTTAAAAAAAACTATAATGCTTAATAATTTAGTAATTCAAATGGTAAAAAAAAAAAAAATTGGCGGGCCGGCCCGCCAGCTCGCTAATAAATGGGCAGACATGAGTTTTGAGCCCAAACATCTAAGTTGGCCCGCCCGCCCTACTTTTAGGCGGGCTTAAACGGGACGGGCCTAAACGGGGCGGGCCGGCCCACTTTGCCACCCCTAGGTGTAACATTACTCAAATGTTACACCGGTGTAATTTGATCTCTCTCCTATAAAAGAGAATGATATAATCCAAAACTGAATAATACTAATTAAAATAGAATAATTGTATTACGAATATATATATATATATAGAGAGAGAGAATAATTGTTACGGGAAAATATAATCCCCCTAAACACATAACCAGAAAAGAAAAAAAAAGTACATAAGGGCCTTCGGCCTCTCTTTTTTCCTTCACGTGTTACTCAAAACTAAGACAAATAATACTTCCTCCGTCACAAAATGAGTAACTGATAAAGGAAAAACATAAAAATGAAAAGAAAACAAATGGAAATACAAGAAAGAAAATGGTACAATCACATACATATATACTTCCGTTGTTTATCATCAAAGACAAAATAGAAATAAAGTATATATATATATATATATATATATATATATATATATATATATATTAAAAGTTTAATAAAAAAGAATAAAATTTCATGATCATTAAGATTTTTATGTCAAAAAATATTTACTAAAATAAAGTGACCATTTGAACAAGGGAAGAGATAAATTATCAAAAATAAAATAAAACAAGGAGAAGAGATAAACACGACGCATCAATGTACCTTAAATTCATTTGACAGTAAAGAAAATTGTTATAAAAAATTTCAAACAATTTTCTTTTTATTACATACAAAGAAGTCGGAGAAATATGGTCGGAACTCCAAATCTATTTATCTATTTACTATACTAAAAGTAAGACATAGTTTTCAAAATCCTAATCTAATTCCAACCCTAAAACGCCCCCAACCCTAAGTCCAACCCTAAAACTATAGTTGCTTCCTAATTCCAACCCTAATTCCAACCCTAATTCCAACCCTAATTCCTTCCAACCCTAAAATACTCCAACCCTAATTCGTTGTCCAATGGTTTGTTGCCATGTAGTCTCACTTTAAATTAAATTAAAAAAAAACATAATAAATAAATAGATTATATGATGATCATGTGCTACGTTTACTATTTATCATCATTACTTGGTTACACATCATGCCCCCTTTCATCATTACTTGGTTACACATCATGTCATTTCATCATTACTAACATGTTATTTTTTTTACAAATAAATGATAAAAGAAAATAAAAGAAGGCAAAGACAAGTGTCTTTATGCATGTATATCAATGATATGTTATGAAAGGCAAGAGACAAGTGTATTTGGAAAGAAAGACATAAATGTCATCATGCATGTATCTCTATAAACAAGTGTCTTCCATAAATCATTCTACTAATTCTATATAAATCAACTCCTCCTAAAACTACACCACTCACACAATTCATTTTCACTTTCTTTCCTTCAACTCACGGCCCCCTCTTTTTCTTTTCTCCTTTTTCTTTTAAAAAATTCTAATTCTAATTTTATTTTCACTTTCAACAATCTATTTTTTACATTGCATGTGTTTATTCTCCTCTCTCTCACCTGCGCACACACACATCAATTTTTTTTCTCCTCAATTTATTTTTATTTCACATTGTAATATAATATTACTAACAAATATATATATATTTTTTTGCAGTTGAGGATGACTGAAGAAAAAAAGAAGAAAAATTAGATTTGGAGTTATTACTATTTAGTTTGATTTTCTTTTTTGCCTCAGGTTTCATTTGTATAAAAAAAAATGTATAGAATAATATATCTAGATAGAAGAAAAATTAGATCTGAAACATTGCTATTTAGTCTTTTTTTTTTTTTGCTTAGGCCTCATTTGTATAAAAAAAATGTATAAAAATCCGAAGACTTTTATTTTTAACATAAAAAATTTATTGAAAAACTCAACCAAACATAAGGCATGTATGGAGAGTAATATTGGTACAAAAGAAACCTTAAAAGAAGGCAACAAAATAGCAACAAACATAGTCCCACATTTGCTAGCGAGACAAAGGCCACTAGAACAAAAGTAAACAAAAACAAACCCCTGCCACTACAAATTTAAGGTTTGCTACAAGGAAATACTTATATTTTATTAATTTTCTTCTTAGTTTATGAGTTTTTTTTTTTTTTTTGCAGCAAAAAAATTTAGAGAATGAAAACCTCTCATATTTGGAACAAAAAAGCTTGGAAATATGTGGGAGTTTTTTGTTAACAAATAATGATCGGTGAGATTGAAAGGACTTATTCAAATTTTGCTACAATTCAAGTTTTAGTCTCTAAATTCAAGGTTTGCTACAATAAAATACTTATATTTTATTAATTTTCTTCTTAGTTTATGAGTTTTTTTTTTTTTGCAGCAAAAAAATTTAGAGAATGAAAACGTCTCATATTTGGAACAAAAAAGCTTGGAAATATGTGGGAGTTTTTTGTTAACAAATAATGATCGGTGAGATTGAAAGGACTTATTCAAATTTTGCTACAATTCAAGTTTTAGTCTCTAAATTCAAGGTTTACTACAATAAAATACTTATATTTTATTAATTTTCTTCTTAGTTTATGAGTTTTTTTTTTTTTTTTGCAGCAAAAAAATTTAGAGAATGAAAACCTCTCATATTTGGAACAAAAAAGCTTGGAAATATGTGGGAGTTTTTTGTTAACAAATAATGTTATTTATATTTGTATTTTGTCTCCTTTATTGAATTATGTAGCATCCACTTGATCTATAGTATTTTGTTTCAACGATTAATGTGGTTAAGTATTGTTGATTCAATGCATTTTAATTATAATATGTTTTGTTATCAAAATTATGTATTGTCTTGCTTTATTATGGCGTTCACAAGCATCGTTTTATTTCAATGATTAAAGTAATCATATTTTATTGAACAAAATAAATATTATTTTTCATTGTTATATAATTTATATCTAGATAATTCTATGATTTATTTTACAACGCAAAATAATTATAACTTTTATCAAACTTAGCAATTAATTATATCAATTCTTGCCCAATTTCTCTTTCACACTAACCAACCATCTCTCTATTTACTTTACTATACTAAAAGTAGAACATATTAGCTACTATTCCAACCCTAAAACCCTAATTGCTTATGTAATGGATGATGTAATAAACTTATGTGGACCAATGACATGAAAACACCTTTCATGTTAGGGCACACATGAAATCCAACTTGGCCCTAATTTTGCTTTGGCTAATGGATGACTTGCATATGGAATCCACATGTGCCCTATTTTTCCTTTGGCCAATAATTGAGTAACGTGTTATTTTTACTAGAAATAAAAGAAAATAAAAGAATAAAAAGATTGGAATTCACCCATGTGTTACATCTACTATTCTATCTGATGCAATTTCATTCTCTTCTTTCCTACTAACTATTTATATCATGATTACCTCTACTACTAGCTATCCTTATTATCATTGCATATTACATCACGCATGACATCATGGTGTTGGGGTTTTCAAAGGAGAATTAGGGTAATTTGCTTAAAGAATTTTATCTATTTAAGGTACACATATTAACTTTTGCTGTATTTTTTTACTGATTCTCTCAAATGACATATAAGGGTAAATTTTTTTTTAGCCACAAAAAAAAGATGAATTAAAATATGGAAATTGAAATAATTGAGGAAATTTAAAAAAAAAATAGAAAGAATTCATTCTCATCCATTAGAGTGTGCTCATCTTATCAGGCACAAGTGGCAATTATCCAAAAAGATACAATGATGTCCAATCAAAACACATGCAACTTACTAAAGACATCAACACTAATAAAATAACAAACAAAAAAACGTGGCATGGTTGAAATTGATAATCTTAATGCATAAATTTGCTAATCCGTCCTCTAAATTTTAGAAAATCTTAATTATTTTTCCTTAAAGTTTTATATCTCTTTTATAAATACTGCCTTAATTTAAACAACAATGATCACTATACAGAAAATAATAAATACATGAAAATGATACAACTTGAATATTACAAAATCTAGATCCACAAAAAAAAATATCTTATGGCTTGATTTATATGGCTTGGCGATCCGTTAAACCGTGCGTATCACGGGTAGCCCACTAGTTTCTTTTATACTTTGTTCATATTTCTTTCTCTATTTCTTGTCACAAGCGGTGAAGTCACTTTTGCACCATTTTCAAATTTTTATAATTTATTTCATATAAAATATTTCATCACCTTTTTAATTAGTTACATTTATTTTGTTCTTATTTGACATCACTCTTTGCTATACTACAAATGACTGTCCAAAAAATATGTGTTTCACTCCTGAAACTCCGAAATGCATGGAATATTATTGTAAATGCATGTAAGTATTACATTTGAGCTAAAAGTATGGAAAAAATGTCAACGTAAAATTATAATGTCTTCGTTGTTGACTGTCGGAGCGCCGCTGTATCAATCATTGGAGGTTCGTCATTTAGCACCGCGTTGACCACCGGTCGACCATCATTTTATTCAATAAAAGAGAGGTGTATAAAGGATCTTTTCTTTTGGGCCAATTAAAAAATATGTTTGGTCATATTTAAAAAAATTGGGTTGATTATAAACCAATCCATTCATAGAATTAAAGAAAAATATGTCTATAAAATACTAAATAAGTTTTAAAAAAATTATAAAATTATATATCTTATTAGATGGATGGATCCATCCATTTAAGATATAATAATATATAGATTAGATAAATCATATTTGTTGGATGGATTGTATTATGTCAATAAAATTTGATATATTATAATAGATTATTGATCTATCCATTTTATTTTATTTTTTAAACGACAAACATAATATTATTCATTAGATTAGATTTTTTATCTATCCATTATAACCCAATATCATCTAAACCCACCCCTACTTACCAAAAAAAAAAAATCTAAACCCACCCCTACTTGACACTTTTATTTGTGCATCCATACTCGTTACAAACCAGAGTTTAATTGAATCCATTAACTATTGAAGCAGGAAATAATAGAGCTTGCATTGCATTGTTGATGATATTTTTAACGTTAAATATGTTTTTAGTCCCTGTATTTTGCGAAATTGTCAAGAATATCCCTACAGTTTAAAAATGGTCAAAAAAATCCCATAAGTTTTTTGTTATAAAAATGGTCAATTCCGTAAGTTTTTTTCCACATCAGCTAACAAAATGAGTATTAGTGGACCCCACTATTTAAATTTTGGTCCCTACATTTTACGACATAAACAATAATGATCCTTATATTTTAAAAAATGTGAAAAAAAGTCCCATAATTTTTAAAATATAAGGATCATTCTTGTCTATTTTGCAAAATGTAGAGACTAAAATTAAAATGGTTGGGGTCCACTAATAAGCATTTTGTTAGCTGACCTTGAAAAAATAGACGGAATGGATTGAACATATAGTTATCCCCAAAGTACATTGATTCAATTCACACGGAATGCAAAAACTTTACTAATGAGGGGAATGGACAAAATTGTGAGGTGGGTCTCAGACTATTACACTACTAATATGATACTTGGGCTAGCACCTTTTACATTAGATATCACCTACAATTTATCATGTATGAGAATTTAAGGAAGACAGAACATATAAGTGCACAAGGTGATATATAGAGAATTTATTAGGTCTTCTAAGCCTATCTTTGACACAACATAAGGTGAAATCTTTAAAGAAAACAACAAACTAACTAAAGTAATTGAACAATTTTTAGGAAGGACTCATAAATCAATGAAAGGTAAAGAATAGAAAATGGTACAATCACATACATATATTTTTCCGTTCTTTATCATCAAAGACAAAATAGAAATAAGGTATATATATATATATATATATATATATATATATATATATATATATTAAAAGTTTAATAAAAAAGAATAAAATTTGATGATCAATAAGATTTTTATGTCAAAAAATATTTACTAAAGTAAAGTGACCATTTGAACAAGAGAAAAGATAAATTATCAAAAATAAAATAAAATAAGGGGAAGAGATAAACACGACGCATCAATGTACCTTAGAGTCATTTGACACTGACAGTAAAAAAATTTGTTATAAAATTTTTCAAACAAATTTCTTTTTATTACATGCAAAGGAGTCGGACAAATATGGCCGGAACTCCAAATTTCTTTTATACTTTGTTCATCTTTCTTTCTCTATTTCTTGTTGCAAGCGGTGATAGTAAGTCACTTTTGCACTATTTTCAAATTTTTATAATTTATTTGAAATAAAATATTTCATCACCTTTTTAATTAGTTACATTTCTTTTGTTCTTATTTGACATCACAGATTTTATTCTTTGCTATACTACAAATGATTGTCCAAAAAATATGTGTTTCACTCCTGAAACTCCAAAATGCATGGAATATTATTGTAAATGCATGTAAGTGTTACATTTGAGCTAAAAGTATGGAAAAAGTCAACGTAAAATTATAATGTCTTCGTTGTTGACTGTCGGAACGCCGCTGTATCAGTCATTGAAGGTTCGTCATTTAGCACCGCGTTGACCACCGGTCGACCACCATTGTATTCAATAAAAGAGAGGTGTATAAAGGATCTTTTCTTTTGGGCCAATTAAAAAATATGTTTGGTCATATTTAAAAAAAATTGGGTTGATTATAAACCAATCCATTCATAGAATTAAAGAAAAATATGTCTATAAAATACTAAATAAGTTTTAAAAAAATTATAAAATTATATATTTTATTAGATGGATCGATCCATCCATTTAAGATATAATAATAAACTTAATATCTCATATTCATGAGTCTACATACATAATAGTCTCTGCGTTTTATTATTATCTCAATTCATATTAAAGCTTGACTACGAATACTTTAAGAATATGGTTCTTAAGTTAATGTAATCTCACGATTTAGTCTCACTTAATCTTTCATCACATGAACTATCTATTCTAAGGACTTTATTATTTTGGAAAACAAACATAATAAAGAAATGCCTTATTATATATATTAAATATATAAATCAAGTCACAATACAAAAGCAAATGCTATCAAAATAGATTGGTTTTTAGGGCTTACTCCAACATTTAGGATTGTCACAAGTGTTCCCTACAGAACCGCCACTAGATGATGAAGCTATTTGCTTTGATAATTGACCAATTTCTACCTCCAAATTCTTTATGGATGCCTTGTGATTCTCATTGGAAGCCTCTTGGTTTATCCTCATAGTTTCAAAGTTACTTTGCGTCATTTTCATAAATTGAGTGAGAGTGTCTTCCAATGGTGACGCACGACTTTGTTGAGGTATATTCGGGGATTGGTTTTGGTTTTCACCCCACCCTTGATTGTAGGGGTTACTCCTCCTAAAATTTGCCAAATACTTGGCATCTTTGGACCCCTTGGGCATACATTCCCCGTTCTCATGGGCTTGGTGACAAAAATCGCACCAGAGTCCTTGCACTTGATTGACTTGATGTTGAGCTGAAGAGGTGTTACTGAAATGTTGAAGCAACATCTCCATTTTTTTGTTCATTAACTTGGATTCGGCCAACATTGCGGCATTTGCTTCTAGCTCAAGCATGCCGGTTCTTTTCTTCGCTCCCCGATCATTGTTGGCTCTATACTCATTTTGCGCCATGGACTCAATCAACTCCATTGCCTCTTGTTCATTCTTCCTTTTCAAGGAACCCCCCGCGGAAGCATCAAGTAACATGCGGGTTTAAGCCCTTAGACCTCGGGTAAAGTGTTGCATTTGGGCATGAGTGTCTATCCCGTGTTTTGGACACCTATTCAAGCATAATTTGAACCTTTCCCATGCATCATATAAAGACTCGGCATCACCTTGTTCAAAGTTAACAATCTCGGCCCTTCTTTCTTAAAACTTATGCATTGGAAAGTATCTTTCAAGGAACTTCCGCTCAAGCTCTTGCCAAGTGTGAGTAGTTCCACTAGGCAAAGTGTCCAACGAATATTTTGCTCTATCGGTGAGTGAGAATTTAAACAACCTTAACCTCTTTTGAAACACGGTGATATTCAATGGATCCGTGTAGTCACAAGCTTCATAAAACCGACCTAGATGGAGATTCGGGCATTGACTTTCCGCCCTCGAATATTGGTCCTCCTTCAAAGCATTTATCACGAAGTTCTTGATATCAAAGTTGACCGGATTGGCCGGTTGAAAACCTAAATTCGCAAATTGTCCGTCGTTCCATTGTCCATAGTCTTCGAGTGTCCTCCTAGGTGGTGGAGGTGGTGGTGGATCACCTTCCATGTCAAAGTGGTTCTCCTCCGATTGTTGAGAACTAGTATCGGAATTATCAAGGTTCTCTTGTACAAGCCGAGCAAGTCTCTCTACTTCTTGAGCTAATCAGACTTGTTTCCGGTTAGCTTTGGCAAATTTCTCGATCTCCGGTATGTATTGAAAGGAACCTTGGCTACTACCTTGCATACACAAACAAACACAAAACGAGTAGTTCTGAACAAAGAAATTAAACTTGAATAGTAAAAGCTACACTACTTTTTTTTTTCTTTTCAAACTAAAAACTAAAACAATAACACGGTTCCAATTGCCTTGTCGGTTTAACGACAGTCCCCGGCAACGGCACCAAAAACTTGACAGATATTTTCGCAAGTGCACGAATTATCACAAGTAGTAAAACATATCGAACCACGAGGATTGTGTAAACCTAAAGAAAACTACTAGAACTATGTTATTTTTAACAATTGAAATCATACTTTGGGGAGAAAATTCTTGAGATTCAAATTTAACATGCAATTAACGGTAAAAAGACTTTCGAATATTGAATTAAAAATTGTTGAACCCCTATGCTTCCATGAACTCACTAAGTGTGGTAACTAAAATCATAAGTATTGAATCAATTTCATGCAAGATGGATTAACCTAGGTTGTAACTCCAAATCTCTTTGATAGTCACACTCTCTAATTATCATTAATTACCTAATCTCTTAGCTAATTCTACAGTAATAGAGGATTAAGAATGATTAATCATGCAATCACACAAATTCATACAAAATCTCTTAAGTATCAACATGTGTTCTATCAATCTAGGTCCATAATTCAAGTGTTATTCTCATAGAAACTCAATTACTATAATCAAATCTAGCTAGATCAAGGAAAGATAAACATTAAACTCAAGATCAATAGATGCATAAAATTTGAGTTCAATAACAAGAAACTTTAACTACAAGATGATGAAGTTCATGTTACATAGAGATTCAACCCAAGGAGGATTTAGCCAATAGCCATGGTGGATTTGAAGTATAAATCTTCAATTCCATTCATGATTATCAATCTTTTCTTCAAAACCTTTTCAGATCTGGTTCTTGGAGACAGAGAATACTCCATCATGTGCTTCTTCCTTCCAAAATTCGAACCCTTCCACTGAGCTCCAAGTTTCCTTTTATAGGTTTCTGAAACAGGGCATTTCGCCTCAATTTTTGCCTCGCGCCAGATCTACTTTGCGCGCGCGAGCCTCAAAATTCCAGTACAAAAACTCGCGCCAACTTCACCTCCCTTCGCGTTGTCTTCGCCTCAGGTTCGCCTGCGCGAATTCTCCAGGGAGTTTCCACTTCACACACAATTTCTCGCGTACGCGGGATTCATCTTCGCCTACGTGAATCTACCAAAAGGTTTTTGGCTTTTTACTCGTCAATGCTCGCGTGCGCGAGCATCTTCTCGCCTCGCGCGAACTTCAAACCATTTTAACCACTTTTTAACTTGTTTTCCCTCCTTTTTGGTCTTGGCTTGTGATACAAGATATCTCTTAAAAACCTCTTATTTTCCATCACTTGTAGTTCTTTTATTTGCACAAACACACCATTTTACCTTGAAAAGTGCCTTGGTTTCTAGTAACGATGAGGTATCATCAATACACAAAATGGACTTGCAGAATCACTTATCAAGCGTATACAATTAATTGCAAGACCACTTCTCATGAGATGCAAACTTCCAATTTCTGCTTGGGGACATGCAATTTTGCATGCTGCATCATTAATTCGCATTAAGCCAACAAATTATAATAACTCTTCCCCTTTAAAATTGATTTTTGGTCAAGAACCAAATATTTCCCATCTATGAATTTTTGGATGTGTGGTGTATGTATGATTTACCAACCTCAACGCACTAAGATGGGTCACATAAAAGATTGGGAATATATGTTGGATATGAATCTCCATCTATTATTAAATACCTAGAAGATGAGCCAACAATAGGAGATTTATTTACAGCAAGATTTGCTGATTTACATTTCGATGAGTCAAATTTTCCAACATTAGGGGGAGAGAATAAAGAGCTAGAAAAAGAGATCAGTTGGAATGTATTATCATTATCTCACTTTGATCCTCGAACTAAACAATGTGAACTAGAAGTTCAAAAGATAATTCATCTGCAAAGTTTGGCAAATCAATTACCAAATGCATTCACTGATCCAAAAGGTGTGACTAAGTCATATATACCAGCTGTTAATGCTCCGATAAAATTGGATGTCCCTGTCGGACAACCTATTGTTGCAAACGAGTCTCAACCGCGCCTGAAGCGTGGTAGGCCAGTCGGTTCCGAAGATAGAAATTCTCGAGTGAGAAAAGAAGCTAAAATGATAGATGGGACAAATGAGGATATAAAAACTCTAAATGAGTCTTCAGACATAATTGATATTTCAGTTCCAGAAGAAACTGACCAGGTACCTGATATTCAAGAAAATAAAGAGATCTCAATGAATTATGTCACTAGTGGAATAGAATGGAATCGAAATATTGTAAACGTTGATGATGTTTTTGCATATAATATAGCGCTAAATATCATAAATGTTAATGAGGATCATGAACCAAGGTTTATTAAATATTTTCGACAAAGTGAGAATTGACCAAAATGGAAAGATGCAATTGAGGCAAAATTAAATTCGCTTCATAAGCGTCAAGTTTTCAGACCTGTCGTCCGAACACCTTCAGGTGTGAAACTAGTTGGATATAAATGGGTATTTGTGCAAAAACGGAATGAAAATGGTGAAATTGTGAGATATAAAGCAAGACTCATTGCTCAAGGAATTTTGCAAAGACCTGGCGTCGATTATGATGAGACATATTCACCTGTAGTTGATGCAACAACTTTTAGATACTTAATTAGCTTTATAGCACATGAAAGGCTAAATATGCACATGATGGATGTTGTTACATCATATCTATATGGCTCTCTTGATAATGACATTTACATGAAACTCCCAGAAGGATTTAATTTTCCTAATGCCAATAGTTTAGAGTCTCGAGAAGACTACTTCAACAAATTGAATAAGTCTCTCTATGGACTAAAACAATCTGGACACATGTGGTATAATCGCCTCAGTGAATATTTGCTAACAAGAGGGGTATAAAAATGGCTCTATTTGTCCATGTATTTTTATAAAAAGACCAGGTAGTGAATTTGCTATTATTGTTGTCTATGTTGATAACATAAATATTATCGGAACTCCTGAAGTGCTTCCAAAAGCCATAAATTGCTTAAGGAAAGAGTTTGAGATGAAAGACTTTGGAAAGACAAAAATTTGTCTTGGATTACAAATTGAACATGTAAAAAATGGAATTTTTGTGCAACAAGAAGCTTGTATAGCAACATTGTTAAAACGCTTTTACATGGACAAACCTCATCCGTTATCTACTCCAATGGTTGTTAGATCACTGGATGTGGAGAAAAGCCCTTTCAAACCTAAAGAAAAGGATGAAGAACTACTTGGTCCTGAAGTATCATATCTTAGTGCAATAGGAGCACTAATGTACTGACTACGGTCTGTCAAGTGCACCAGTCTGTCGTCGAGTAATAATTCACACTCTAGGTGTCTATAATGAGTTCGTATCCACAGAGATCGTGTCGAAGCTTCGTTATCGTTATTTAAGTTTGTATTCGCTTTGGTTTTTGGAAAAAGGTTTTATAAAAATAGCGTAATACTTGCCATAAATAAATAAATAAATATAAATATAATAGATAGATTCAGAACCATAGAGGATAGGTATGGTGGTTGGACTCCCTCCCTTCTTCATATTTGGCATGGTCGGTGTATAACATAGCTAATCAGATTATTGTTCGGCGGTGACTTTTCCTTGTTGTAGTAACACCTTACTGTTACACTATGTATATTAAAGTTTCCCTACGTTAATAACTACGGTACCTACAATAGCCTAACCTCGATGTGTCACATACCCTAATTACTAAGTGAGTTATTTATACACATGCATTATTATCTTCACCAATTAACCTCTAGATCCTAGTATCGGGCTATTCATCTTCTAAGTGCTCAGTTCACACCTAGTTCATGATTCCTCCTCTAACCGCTCACGACTAGTTTAGGATGTTACCGTCTCTATACACCTAGTGTTATTTACTACTAGTTCCGGACCATATTAAGTAAGAACCTAATATCAATTCTAAGGGCGCTCTCGCTTATCCGGCCAGATTACGAGATACGTTATTAAAGTGCAAGAAAGTAAATAACAAACATAATACTGAATAACATTTATTATAACTTAGACTCAATCACAAACTCCAAACATTCATTGGGGAGTTCATCTTCTCCACCACAACCTAAGGCATCTATTACAAAAGACTACATATTTAAATTACAATAAAGAAATTATAACCTAAACATAAAAGCCTAAATAAAACATACCTTGCTGAGTTAGTTTTTCCGTAAGGGGGGAAAACTATGCCCAATAGAGCTCCTCTGAACCTCTCCTTATAGTAGAGAGTGTTCTACTATTTATGAATGATTTAAACAATGAATGGGAGGCTCTATTTATAGTTTTCGTAATGGGCTTCAGCAAGGCATCGTAATGCGATAGATCCATCGCAGTACGTTGTGAAGATTCTGTTCAATTTAATAACTGATCCTGTGCATTTTATCAGCTTTGGTGCCAAGTTATGTCATCGTACTGCGTTGTGCTGCATCGTACTGCGATGAACAGATTTTCTTTAGATTTATTCTTCTGTTTTCTTAGCCAGCAAGCAGCTTCCATCGTGGCATGATGGAAGCCATCGTGCTACGATGAAATGCTCAATTTCTTCCCTTTTTGGGCTTTTTCTTGTCTTTTGGCATCTTGGACTTTGTCTTGATGCTTTTCTATGCTTTTGTAGGTTTTCCTTCGTATTTAGACCTGTCTTGGTCATTTTACTACTAATACTAACACTAAAAATACCATAGAAATTCCTGTCAACATAACCCCAAACTTAAATTGTTGCTTGTCCTCAAGTAACATGCTGTTAGACAAGATCGTTAGAAAAATAAGAGATAAATAAAGATGATAGGAATTTCACAACCTTGTATATTATTTCAGCAATGGTACCGCTGATTCTTACCGCAGCGATCATGCTCAGTCCTGCTAGGCTCTTGAGACGTTGATAGTAGCAATTCGGACAACTGCCCGCAAGAGTCTATGTTTAACCTTTTCTCTCTCTCACATTTGTTTTTTTCGCTCAATAATTGAAAGGGTTATCTCTCAATCATCGTACAACCTACCATTTTACCATAGGCTTGCAAGAACTCTAAGCAACCAGTCAAAATTTAATATACATGCATTATTGGAGGTCTTTTCCAGGGTTATAACTTGGCTTAGGTCAAGGAAGGACATTTTTGGGAATAGTAGGCTAAACATTGGAGTTAAGTTCTTATTTGTTGTTCCTTTTTGTGTACGCAACCTTATTTCTTACGGTGCCTTTTTGTGTTGGTATCGGAGATTAAGAACCGGATGTGTCTTTGTATGGTTCTTTTCTATCACTGTTTTGTGCTCTTTGGCTCTTTCTTTTGCCCTTTGGCTCTTTCTTTCATATTTTTTTTGAAGAGACTCTTTTTTTAGGGATTTTTTTTTATGTTTTCCCGTCTCTTTTGCATTTTTTTTCTTTTTGTAGTGATAGTTCTCCGTATACCCACCCCAAACTTAGATGTTGCTAGTTCCATGAGAAACCCCAAACTTGTTTTGTTGTCAAGACTTTGAGAACTATTACCTAACTCCAAAGAGGATAAATCATTGTTTTTCTGGTCTATAGGCTTGTAATGTGGTTTGTCACCGAAACAAAAGGGATAATTTTTTATGGCTCAAAATTGGCTAGCAAAGGATAATAATATAATAAAGGGTGGCTTGAAAAGGCTCTGGGTTATAACAAACAATTGCTTCAATGCATATAATATCAAATTAACCAGTCAGTAGAGAATTAGAGCAAGTTCTAGAAAATAAACAAGTGCACGGTACTCTCATATTAAATCGAAAGAAAGTGGTAATACCGTTTGAAAATATTTGGCTCAAATCCTCACATGGCTTAGGTATATCTGAAAGTTGAACATTTGTCTCACAGACATCAGCTTCATCACTCGTCTCTTTGTCTCCCGAACTTCGCACTTCGGAGCAATCACCTTTGGTATTTGTGAGAAGGCGTGAAATTCGGCTCATCAAAATTTATAACTTACTTTGCCGCAATCTTACCTATAACAGTTAGTCATGCACTAGATAATAAACAGCAAAACAGTTATTTAATTTTTTGTAAGTTTGAAAAAGGGTTTATACAGATGAAAATGACAAGCGGAATTCTTTAGTATACTTTATTGAATTGAAAAACAATACTAGAATTGAAATTACTGAATTGAAATGACTGAATTAATAAATACTTATCCTTGTGTTGCCTCCCAAGCAGCGCTTGTTTAGCCTCTCATTAGCTTGATGCATTTCCTCCATTACAGAGGATAGGTTCGCATGTCTCTCTATTGTGCTTCTTCATTCCAGCTTGAAGCACTGACCATCTTCTTTTCATATTGATCACAATCAGGGCAGGACCAGGTATGTTTCACCATACCCTCAACTATCCGGTTGACAACTTATTTACCGGTGTAGTTTCATAGAACATGGTGATTTCACCCCAAACTTATATTCGTGCATGTCTTTCTTTTTTATGCTTTCTTCTCTATGAAGAAGTTGTTCTCCTGAGGTGACTTTGCAGCTTGATTCTCCTGATTGAAGTAGTTTTTCCCTGATGGCCTTTCTCTCTTTTCTTGTCATCTTTGCTAATGGTTCCTGTGTTTCCGGACCATTCCTGTAATAGCCCTTTTATTCTCTTACTTCCTGTGGAAGCTTTAGTCAAATGATCCGCCTGACCATTGACTTTTTGTTGCAGCTTTCTCTCTTGCAATTTGTCCCATCTCTCATCATTTTAAGAGTTTTCCTGTGAGAATGCTGTCTTTAGTTGGCTGTTGCCAGCCTCTGTGATTCCTAATACTTTGAGTACCTGTCTGCATGCACTTTAAACAAAATACCTCAGTAGCACAGGAATAAATATTTTTTTGTAAAACTATTTTTGGTTTGTCTCATGTGTCTTTGTCACCATGAAAATTCTCAGGTAACTGAGGTGGATCACAACGGATCGCTCGGAGACATTGACTTATCCTTAGCCAGAATTTTCACAGATCAAAATCCACAATCATCAACAAGATTTTTGGTTTTTTTTTAATTTTTTTGTATTTTTGAAATTTTTTTGACAAATTTAAATAAATCTACCGATGCTTTGTAAACACAATCTCCGGCAACGGCGCCAAAAACTTGACTACGGTCTGGCAAGTTCACCAGTCTGTCGTCGAGTAATAATTCACACTCTAGGTGTCTAGAATGAGTTCGTATCCACAGGGATCGTGCCGAAGCTTCGTTAGCGTTATTTAAGTTTGTATAGTTTGCATTCGCTTTGGGTTTTGGAAAAAAGTTTTATAAAAATAGTGTAATGCTTGCAATAAATAAATATAAATATAATAGATAGATTCAGAAACATAGAGGATATGTATGGTGGTTGGACTCCCTCCCTTCTTCATATTTGGCATGACCGGTGTATAACATAGCTAATCAGATTATTGTTCGGCGGTGACTTTTCCTTGTTGTAGTAACACCTTACTGTTACACTATGTATATTAAAGTTTCCATACATTAATAACTAGGGTACTTACGAGAGCCTAACCTCGATGTGTCACATACCCTAATTACTAAGTGAGTTGTTTATACACATGCATTATTATCTTCACCAATTAACCTATAGATCCTAGTATCGGTCTGTTCATCTTCTAAGTGCTCAGTTCACACCTAGTTCATGATTCCTCCTCTAACTGCTCAATTCACGACTAGTTCAGGATGTTACCGTCTCTATACACCTAGCGTTATTTACTACTAGTTCCGGACCATATTAAGTAAGAACATAATATCAATTCTAAGCGCGCTCCTGCTTATCCGGCCAGATTACGAGATACGTTATTAAAGTGCAAGAAAGTAAATAACAAACATAATACTGAATAACATTTATTATATCTTAGACTCAATCACAGACTCCAAATATTCATTGGGGAGTTCATCTTCTCCACCACAACCTAAGACATCTATTACAAAAGACTACATGTTTAAATTACAATAAAGAAATTATAACCTAAACATAAAAGCCTAAATAAAACAATCCTTGCTGAGTTAGTTTTCCCGTAAGGGGAGAAAACTATGCCCAATAGAGCTCCTCTGAACCTCTCCTTATAGTAGAGAGTGTCTACTATTTCTGAATGATTTAAACAATGAATGAGAGGTTCTATTTATAGTTTTCGTAATGGACCTCAGCAAGGCATCGTAATGCGATAGATCCATCGCAGTACGATGTGAAGATTCAGTTCAATTTTATAACTGATCCTGTGCATTTCATCAGCTTGGGCGCCAAGTTATGTCATCGTACTGCGTTGTGCTGCATCGTACTGCGATGAACAAATTTTCTTCGGATTTATTCTTCTGTTTTCTTGGCCAGCAAGCAGCTTCCATCGTGGCACAATGGAAGCCATCGTGCTATGATGAAATGCTCAATTTCTTCACTTTTTGGGCTTTTTCTTGTCTTTTGGCATCTTGGACTTTGTCTTGATGCTTTTCTATGCTTTTGTAGGTTTTCCTTCGTATTTGGGTCTGTCTTGGTCATTTTACTACTAATACTAACACTAAAAATACCATAGAAATTCCTGTCATCATGTACCTTGCTAATTATACACGTTCTGATATAGCATTTTTCTGTCAATCTATTATCAAGGTATAGTTCTTCACCCACTCGAAGACATTGGAACGGAGTTAAACATATACTTCGTTACCTTAGAGGTACAATGGATATGGGATTATTTTATTCTAAAGTACCCAAACTAGAATTAATAGGTTATGCAGATGCAGGTTATTTGTCAGATCCTCATAAAGGAAAATCACAAACAGGTTACTTGTCCACAAGTGGAGATACATCAATCTCATGGAGATCTGTCAAACAGACCATAACAACAACATCATCAAATCATGCGAACTTTTAGCACTACACGAGGCAAGTAGATAATGTGTATGGTTGAGGTCCATGATTCAACACATACAAAAGAATTGTGGTTTATCTTCAGAAAGAATGCAGACAACAATCATTTATGAAGACAATACTGCATGCATTGCAAAGTTAAAGGAGGGGTGCATTAAAAGAGGCATAACAAAACATATTTCTCCAAAATTCTTTTTCACCCATGATCTCCAGAAGAATGGTGAAATCAGCATTCAACAAATTCGTTCGTGTGACAATCTCGCAGATCTCTTTACAAAGTCACTTCCGAGCAGAATTTTCGAGAAACTAGTACAAAAGATTGGTCTTCGTCGTGGCAGAGATAATTGTCTAGTTGAGGGGGAGAAATAAATATATTGTAAAAGGAATGTACTCTTTTTCCTTCACTAGAATTTTTTCCCACTATGTTTTTTTTTTTCTAGTAAGGGTTTAATGAGGCATATTTTCGATGGACATCCGAGGGAGAGTATTATGAATATTAGTGGATGTCCATATAGATTTATAGCTCATGTTATTGGCCTATTACAGTTGCCCATAAATATAACCTATGACTCATGTAATGTGCTTCCTTGCTTAATAAGACTATTCTATTCTTCTCTTTTCTCTTCTTCTCCCTTCTATTCTTCTCTATATATATATATATATATATATTATTGCTATTGTTCAGATTGATTTCAAACCAAAAATGAAGATAAATCTCTATTATATACATTACGAGATTCCCACGAAGCTCTTTCGTGCATTCTCAAGAAAAAAAATCCTACGTGGCATTATTATAGAGATTCTGCTTATGCAGAGCTTTTAGCACGAGGTCTATGGTTCGAATCTCATTGACAACAATAATTCAATTTTTATAATATTATATTATATGGAATTCTACCTTTTTTTTGTTTTTAGAGAAAACTATTTTTTTGTTCGAATCTCATTGACAACAATAATCTAATTTTTTATAATATTTTAATGTTATGAAAAGCTACTATATTTTTTTTTTAAAAAAAAAAACCATATTGTTTGAAAAAAAATAGTTGGATATATACAACTAAACTAGAGTTTCTCTTTTTTTTTTTTTTGACTCAAGCTTCTCTTTTTTTTGTATCTTTTTATTTTATCGAGTTTTTATTATTTTTTGTCATTCAATTAGATATTCTCTAATATTTATTTATTGTAAAAACTCTAATTTTTTTTGTAGAATCTTCGATATTATATCTTTTTTATGTATAAATCTTTATTTTTGCTGGAAATGGTATTTTTTATTTTAGAAATTCTAATATTATATTTTAATATTATTACATAGGTGAAATTCAATTAAAGTTTTTCAAATGATTTTTTTTTTGTAGAAATTCAAATATTATATTTCAATTATTAATATATATTATATTTTTAATGACGACAAGTGTATTCAATCAATTAAATATTATATATTTTCTATGTAAAAACTATGTGAACACTTCGACTAAAATTTGATTGGACATGTATCTTTTATCCAATTATTCAATTACATGTTATATTTCTATGTTGATTTGTTTTAAAATAAATTTAAATCATATTTCATATTTTTTTATGGGATCACTCATTTAAAATTGTATCTAGCACAATGAAAAGTGATCATGTGATGAAGTGTTTCTGTAGATGGTAGTGAGAACTGAGGATGATAATTTTAGTGTAAATTGATGAAAGAAAAAAATCATACTTCATATCCTTATATAATTAGATTGCACACATTTGAGTCATGCAACAGATATATATATATATATATATATAGAGAGAGAGAGAGAGAGAGAGAGAGAGAATCTCTAAAATAACGTAGAATATGAAATATAGAGCACTTCTCACCACACTATTAAAATTATAACTTGACTAAATATCTCTAAATTTTATCTAGCACGACAAAAAGTGATCCTTATAATCAAAAGTGTTAGTAGATAATAGTGAGAACTAAATACGAGAATTTTTTTGATATTTATTAAAATAACAACTATTTTTTTGTTCATGGAGCGACTAGAGTCCTGTAACGGACACAGAAGATGGGTAAAATGAGAGAGAGAGAGAGAGAGAGAGAGAGAGAGAGAGAGAGAGAGAGAGAGAGAAAGAGTCTCAGTGGTGTAGAATAAAAAATGGGGAGCTCTCTGCATCCCACTATTAAAAAAAACATTGAATAATGAAAATTTGAATTCCAAGTGTGCATCCATATTTTTATATTTTATCATGCGGATTACTTATGCAAAATTTTATTTAGCACGATGAAAGTGATTTTCATGATGAAAAGTTTATGTATATGATAATCAAAATTGAGCATGAGAATTTTATTAATATTCATTAAAAAATAATATATATATATATATATATATATATATATATATATATATATAGAGAGAGAGAGAGAGAGAGAGAGAGAAATCTATTAGTGTTGGAGAAATAACAAACGAGAAGAACTTCTAACCCCCACTTTGAAAAATACATATTGACGAATTAAAATTTGAATTTCGACGTTAGGAGTTATCCATATTTTTATATTTTATCATGGCGAATAATTATTCAAAATTTTATCTAGCACGATGAAACATGATCCTCATAACGAAAAGTGAATGTATATGATAGTGAGAACTGAGCACGAAAATTTTATTGATATTTATTAAAAAAAATAGAATTAACAACTTTTTTTGTTGATAGGGCCCTATAGATCTGTAATAGAGGCGATAGAGAGATAGAAATAGAGAGAGAGAGAGAGAGAGAGATAGATAGAGAGAGAGAGAGAGAGAGATGATCTATCAGTTGTGTAGAATGGAAAACGAGGAACACTTCTCACCCGACTATTAAAAATACACATTGATTAATTGAAATTTGAATTCTGACTGCGGGGCATATCCATATTTTCATATTTCATTTTTTATCACGAGGATCCCTTATTCAAAATTTTATTTTGCACGATGAAAATTGGTTCGCCATGAAAAAAAGTGTATGTAGAAGATAGTGATAAATTAATGAGCATGAGAATTTTATTGATATTCATTATAAAAATAATATAGAATTAACAACTATTCGTTGTTGATGAAGCCCCTATAGAGTCGTGTAACGGAGATGAGAGAGATATAGAAATAAACAATGGAAAACGGGAAACACTTCATTTTTCAGGATGCTAATTTATCAATGTGAGTGGAGATTCATATATAGATTTTTCCATTTTGTGCTCACACGTGAAAATTGCTTCTTTGTGGACAATGATAAAAAAAGTTTGAGAATGGGAACATGTTCAAAATATATTAATATTCATTTGAAAAATAATATAAAATTTATAATTTTTTTTTACGGAGTACCTGTAGAGATGTGAGAGAGAGGGAGGAAGAGAGAATATCATAGTGTTGTTGAACGGGGAATGAGGGAGTATTTCTCACCCCACTATGCCCCTGTAACATCTTTAAGTTAAACATATATGCAACATTCAAAATAATATAAAATGAAAAATGACATAGACAACATGCAAAAGAAAAAAAGAACATAAGCAAATAAATATTATTAAAAAATGAAAATTATCATGTGGGATAGATGTAGAAATAGTGAGAGAGAGATAGAACTCTCGCGGGAGTAAAATGAGAAACTTGGAACACTTTCGATCCCACTATTAAAAATGTATCTAGACTAATTAAATTTTCATTTGAGAACAAATTTTATAATTATTTTATATTTAAAGGGTCACTATATAGTCCCGTTGATGAAAATGAGAGAAATAATCTATCTATCAACAGTGTAGAACGGGAAGCGAAATAATATTCTTCATCTCGCTCTATTTTATAACATCCTTAAACTTATATAATTCAAAAATTATCTCAATTTTTATCGTAGAATTTTAAACTAAATTACTCAAATAATATTACAAAATAAACATATAAATAATATTGAAAAAGAAAATTATCCCGTGCACGGCACAGACTAACATACTAGTTGATCATTAAAAACTAAAAACAAAATAAATCTTTTTTGAGAATGAAAACATGTGATCGGGGGAGGGGGTGGAAAACTAACTCCCGAAACCAACAAATCCAAAAAAAAAAAAAAAATGTATTTAACCTTTAAAATAAAAAGCAAAAGCAAAATTTTATAGAAGGAATTTTTATTGTAAGAACTTTTAGTGCGTGCTATTTCAATTTCAATTGTAAATTGAAAACAATTGAGGGAGCAAAAGTAAATGGCGATGAAGAGACTGTTACTTCTGCTGAAACCCTTTGGTGTATCACCGCATCCTTCCCACACTCATCCTCAGGTATTTATTCATCTCAATAATGGCTTCATGGGTAGCATAGCACCCACTATGTTCCTTTTTCGATTACTCACTCACTTCTTATGATTGCTTTTATTTGTGTTATTCAATCTTCTAAGCAAGGGTTAATGGGTAGTGTTTGTTTCATACTTTCTTATTTGCATGCATCTTGTTTGATAAAATGTCTATGTGGGTATTTGTTAGCTTATGCTTGGTTATAGTCAAAATGGGCAAGTGGAAAATAACTAGAAATTTTTTAGTTAAATGTTCAATGCTTATATGTTTATGCTGCTATAAAAAGTGTAGAGGTGGATGTTCGACATGTGTAAATGTCCAACACCGACACAAAACTGACAAATGTAACTTGCATTCGATAAATTTCATTTTGTTAGTGTATTAGTGATGCCTACGTGTCAGTGTCATGTTCAATGTCCATATTGATGTCAGTGCCATGTTCGTGTTGTTTGTGTCAGTGCCATGTTCGTGTTTGTGTCAATGCTTAATAGGCAGTTTCTTATAATGAACTAGAACCAAGAAAATAGTTATGTGTTTGTGTATTTATTTGTTTATATAGGGAGTTTATTATGTAGGTGAGAGAGTATGAGATGAGCTAATCTTACCTATCCAACGGTACATAGATGGTCAAGATTAGGTTTGTCGTTTGTGTAAAACTGAACTTGAGATTTGTGTATGGTTATATGGTCATATTAGTTCTTCTCATGTTCTCACTTTATACACGCTATTTCATATAAAGTATGAGGTTCTGATATAGCTGAATTTTATGAGCTGTTTCCTGGGAAGTATCTGAGAACTCAACCATTAAATGAATTCTTACTTAATATGGGATGCTTCAGGGAGGTTTCATGCTACATTTTACTTAGCTATTAGGCATAAAAAATAAGAATTTTTATTTTATGTCCAGCTACATTTTCCAAGGGCACATTTCATCCCTACTAAGAAAAGCTTTAATAGTTTAGTGTTCTATGCGTGTTTATGTATGCTTGTTTATGATGGAAGAGTAGTTAGTAGTTATACAAACGAGCTAGAGTCTAGAACCAAGAAAATAGTTATGTTCTGTGTGTATGTTATGTATATGTATATAAGTTTATATAGGAAATGTATCATCTGAGTGTGCGGTAGCATGAGATGAACTGTATAACTAGTGGAAATATTCAAGAACTCAACCCTCTTAAGTAGCCTAAGTGCCTAACTTAAAAAGTGACATTTCTTTGATTTTTGGCTTATGTTTTACTTGGATAGTAGGCATAAATTTAGGTCTTTTGGTTTCATTTGAAATTTTAATTCTATTATATAATTGCAGGTGTTAGACTTCTTGAAAAATAGGCATAAGGTGCACCATGATTCCATAAACTTTTGTCAAGAAATTCTGCGGAAAAAACCAGTTGAATGGAAAACTGTGCTTCGAAACAATTTGACACAACCCATCAATGATGTGGACTTGGTTGTTACAATCGGTGGTGATGGAACTCTTCTGCAGGCCAGCCATTTAGTGGATGACAAAATTCCAGTTCTTGGAGTGAACTCGGATCCTACACGGATTGATGAGGTTGATATACATGTACTCATGTAGTCTTGGATTTAGAGTTTAGACATTTTATTTGAACATCTTTTGGAATATGCCAATTTTAGCTTCCCTTTGCACAAAATAGCTGAACTGATCAGGTAATTTATTTAGGTGGAACAATTCAGTGGAGAGTTTGATGCTACAAGAAGCACCGGTCATCTTTGTTCTACAACTGTTGAAAACTTTGAACAAGTAAGATTTAGCTCCTTCCTAACTTTAGAGGAAATAGTAGATGTTATCAATTTTATTTTCTTGCTATACATTGAGATTGAGGGTGTAGCAGCTAGCATGTTATGGAATGATATCTTCAAATTCAATAACATTGTTGTCATAATGATGAATCGGTAATTACTGCTGTGAAGACAATTATTATACTCTACCTGTCAAAGCTTTTTAGCATGGAATAACGATAGCACCGGTTTGAGGTTCAGAATGTACAACTAGTCAGCAATGAGAAAAGTACTTCATCTACATGATTTCATCCTTTTAGTTGAGCTTTGAACAAGTGTAAACATGATCTTAGTAGCTGACTATATTTTATTTAGTATTATATTTTCTCTATCTATTTTTTAAAATCCTTTTCAGGTTCTAGATAGTATACTCGAAGGTCGAGTTGCTCCTTCTGAGCTAACAAGGATAAGGATATCTGTAAATGGATTACACTTGTCAACTTATGCACTTAATGATGTCTTAGTTGCTCATCCATCTCCTGCTGCACTCTCTAGGTTCTCCTTCAGGTAAGAGCATCCCTGTGAGATATCAAAACTCTGATTCGTGTACCTTTTTTATTTTTAGTGAAAACCTATTTTAGTTGCTGAGAAACTGTGCAACCCAATTTAGTAAATTAAAATAAACTTTTTTTAATACCCGAGAAAAAAGTCAGTACAACTTAGTCCCCGAGACTCAAAGAGGAGACATAAAAAATTGGAGCTCGAGGATTAAGTTATCTCGTCTTGGTTTTTTATTTTTTCTGCAGGGACTAGAAGTTATTTTTACTCTTCTTAAGGACCAAAGTGAGTCTCCCAATTTTTTTCATAGACTTAAATGAGTCTTCAATCTTTGTTTTACTTTTATTACTTATTTTCATTTCCAAAATTGATTCTTTGTCTCCCACTGCCACAAAAATAGATGAAAATACAAACCACCAAAAAATAAATAGAAGTTAATAAAAGCTTATATGTATGCAGAATTACAAAGGAAGATCAACCATGTTCACCACAAGTTAACTGTAGATCAAGTGGTCTAAGAGTTTCAACAGCCGCCGGTTCAACAGCTGCAATGCATTCCGCAGGTGGATTTCCGATGTCTATTTCATCTCGTGATCTCCAGTACATGGTAAGGGAGCCTATCTCGCCTGCGACAGTGTCAGACTTTATGCATGGATTGATTAAGCAAGACGAAGAAATGAATGCTACATGGACTTGTAGAAAAGGTGTGATATATATCGATGGTTCTCATATCAACTATACCATTCAAGATGGGGACATCATTGAGATTTCTTCCAAAGCACCTAGTCTTAAAGTTTTCTTGCCTCATCGCTTGTTACAATTAACAAAGATGTGAAGTAAAGTGAACTTTTTCATCATAAGAAGGTGATACAAATTTTGTTGGAGGATTTGTGTGAGTAGTGATAAAGTTTAGGCCACATTAGCTGACATTACTTTTAATCATGCAAATGAATTTTTTTTCTTTCTTAAGGGATGAGCTACAAACACAAATTGATATCAAAGCCATAAATATGAAGCTGACTTGAGTGATCATGGAGGGATCAGGAGTTTTGTTAGAGCCCCCAAGGTAAAACAGGATGATTTTGAACAAGTATACTGTATTTTGTTGTAAATAGCTGTAAAGGGTGCTTCTTTCAATTATGTGCTAACTTATATTTTATTGTATTTTCATAACTTCATCTTACACTTGGAAGTTTATTCTGTCAAAAAAAAAAATCTTACACTTGGAATTTTTATATTTGTGGTTTGTAGACGAAGTGGCAAGAATTATTGAAACTCACTCACAATTGCGAGGTCCGGGTTCAAACTCAGATGAATGTATTCAACCTAGTATTATCGGCATTGCCAGTTAAGATAGGAGACAGTTGTCATCCCTACCTAGGATTAACATATTTTTTGCATTTCAAAGGCTCATTTAGGCCAATTTCAAAGTCCTTTTTGCATTTTTGTTGTTATTTCTGGTGGCATTTTTTATTGTTATTTACTGAGGATATTTTGTGATTTCATCGTTGGGGTATACTATTACATTAGTGTGCACAAATTTCATTGCAAAAAAGGGTATTAAAATAAAAGAAAATTGCTATCTAGGCTCCCCATGTTGATCTCAGGCCCTCCAAAAATCCTAAAATACATTCACTTTTGCACCCAGGATACTTTGGTTTCTATGACACGAAATTGCAGAAAATCAAAATTTCGTCTACTAGGTGACAAAACACAATTTCGTCTTCTAGGTGACAAAATTTCAAAAAATGGATTTTTCGGTAACTACGAGACGAAATTGTTTGTTTTGTGCCCAAATGTGCATGACAAGGCAAGCCTAATGTTTAACCAAAATTTCGTCTTCTAGGTGACAAAACACACAATTTCGTCTTCTAGGTGATAAAATTTCAAAAAATTGGCGTTTTGGTAACTACGAGATGAAGTTGCGTGTTTTGTGCCCAGATGTGCGCGACAATGCAGGCCTACTATGTCTTAACATAATTTCGTCTTCTAGGTGACGAAATTTGTTTCCTCCATTTCCTAAGATATGAATGCTTATAAGGGCATTTTGGTCACGACGGGGGCCTGCAAGTAATAATAGGGGGCTAAATAGCAAAATTCAAAATAAAAAGATACACCGAAAGAACTGCGACTTCTTGATCTTTGGGCTATTGAGTGATGAGTTTGCCTAGTGGGCACAGAAATGGGCCTGTTCTTTTGTGTAAGTATATGACTATTACTTTTGGCGCCTCCTGGGATTCTTGCACGCCCTGCACATTTTTAATTTTATTCTTCTGCTACTTAAGTAGTGGACATTATAAAATGAGAAATTTTGAAATTTTTTTGAAAATATCGTCTACTATTTAAGTAATGGACTAGTCGATGGTCAAATTTTTTGCCTCGGTTAAATGTTTATCAAATGGTCAATTTTGATTGGCCGCACATGTCCATGTCATAGAAATATGCTTATATATACTTCCCCTCACTCTCTTTCTCCTTGTTTAGAGGAAACTTCTTCCATCTTTCGATATCACTTTGGATGTACACATTAAAAAAAATGTAAATTGTTTACCACTCCTACAAAATATACGCCTTCTAAAATTACACTTCTTTCCATAAAAAAAATTACACTTCTTAAAATATTTGTTAGTATTTTAGAAACGTAGGGTGTGGATAAAGTTGCTCCCTGCTGTTCCTATATAGGTTGAAAGTCATTTTTTATGCATCCTTTTCTTTTCTTTTAATTTTATTTTTATTTTTCTTTAGTCATTCATTTCAATTTTATCAGTACATATATAATAGGATTAACAATACATAGATATAGATTCAATTCTGATCATGAGAGAGAAAGAAGAGAGGGAGAGAGAGGAGAAAAGGAGAGGTTATGTCTACAAGGTGGACAAAAATTCCATCTCCTTCTTTGTTTCAAATTTTCCAGACGAGTTCAATGTTGGTGACCTTTGGAAGATTTTTGCTCACTATGGAAGTGTGGGAGATGTCTATATCCCTAACAAGGTTGACAAATGGGGGAAGAAATTTGCTTTTGTGAAGTTCAAAGAGGTGAAAGAAGTTGACGAGCTATCAAGGAGATTGGAGGATGTTTGGAGTGGAACGTTCAAACTACGGGTTAACAAAGCCAGGTTTGGTCGTAATGAGCAGAGTTCTCGGGTGACTGTTACGGCGGAAGCTAGGTCGGAGAGAGGTCCGGAGAGTAGTAATGAGAATGGTCGTTCTTTCCGGGACGCGCTGACAACACCAAAAAACACAACGGTGGCCGGTACAACAAAAGAACCAGTCATACAAGTGGAGGTGGATAATATGGTGTTAGCAGAACTACAACAAAGTTTTGTGGGTGTGTTGGCTTTGGATGTGGAGGTTGAAAAGATCAGGACCATGTTGTTCATGGAAGGAAGACAACACATTTCAGTAACTCCGATGGGGGGGAAGCTTATCTTACTTAATAGCCCAAGAAAGGGAGAGTTGGGTGCAATGGTGAAGGCAAAAGAAGACTGGCTGACGTATTACTTCAAGGTGGTGAAGCCTTGGACAGCCAATATGTTCAACGATCGTAGGGAGGTGTGGGTTAAAGTGTTGGGTGTTCCTCTTCACGTATGGGGGGAAAGCTTCTTTAAGCTAGTGGGGGCTCATTTCGGCGAGTTTGTTGATTTTGATGCGGATACGGCGAGTCGCTCAAGGCTTGATGTGGCCCGGATTAAAATTTCTACTCCATGTAGAAGTGAGATCGATGTTGCAGTGCAAGTTAAGGCTTTGGGATGTTTGTATCAAGTGTGGGTGGTGGAGGAGAAATCAATGGAGTCACTATGGGTAAAGGATAGAAGAGATGAAGATGAAGAATATAGCTATGCTAACTCGGTGGCGGTTCCAAATAGAGCGGTGGTGGTGAATGTCGGGAGTGACTGTTCCTCCGGTGAGGATGACGTGGGGGTTGAGTGTGATGGTGATGGGTGTAGCAACGGTCAACTACCTGGTGTTGATGTGAAGGGTGATGAGCCAAACTCCCTTTTACATGCAGTTGTTGAAAAGAGACAAGAAGGAAATATAAAAGCAGATCTTTTGTGTATTGAGTTTAAGGAAACAAGTACACCTAGAGTTGGTAGTAAGCAGAAAAAAGGGGAGGTGAATATGACATGTGATACGCATGGGGAGAAAATTCTGGTTGCATTTAATGCGGCGCCAGCTGGAGAAATAGGAGTGGAGACAGATGTTGTTTTGGGGGAAGGAATAGAGTGTGACAATTGTGGAGCGGATCAGATCTTAACAGATCCGTTGGAGGTTGCGATGGGTCGGGTTACGGGTAACGGGTCGGAGCAGCATACAGATAGTTTTTGTCCGGATCTAGAAATGGGTGGTATAACAGTTGGAGGCCCAGGTGGAGTTTTTGTAGTAAATGAGCCAGGTGTAACAAATGGTCCTTGTAAGAGACAGGTGGTAGTTTTCTCTAATGCTAAGTCTGATAACTTAGAGATTTCCATTGAAGGTCCAAAGTCTTCTTCTTTTCCTTACATTCAATCAGAGAAAGTGAAAATTAAATCAAGAATACCCCAGATTGTTAATCCTAAATGTATTCAATTTGTTGAGGCGGTGAACAAAGGAAGAAAGGGTTCGAGAAAGAAGAAAGGGAAAAAGGGTTCGGAGCAGAACCATGGTCGGAATTCTTCGATAGATTCGATTGAATCAATAGGAAAGGCAGGGGAGTCCGAAGATGGTAGTGTGGAGAGCCGAATTGCGGTCGAAGCGGTCGAAGGTAACCCAGAGGCAGGGGTTCTTCCTTCGGGTGTTGATTTGTTGGTTGGGGAAGTTAATGCTCATGTTTCTGACTCAGAAGGAACTACTGCAAATGGTGATATTATTTTACAGAGAGAAGCTGCTAAACTTCTGGGTATTCAAAAAACTGTTGGTTTTTCTTTTGAATTGGCAGATAAGGAAGTGTGTGACAAAATGATTATGGATGAGTTAAGAGACAGGGCTCAGAAGGTGGAAAGGGAGCAAGTGAACGGTGATCAATGATAGTGGCTTCTTTTAATATAAGAGGTTTGGGTGGGAGAATAAAGAAGTGTAAGGTGAGAGATTTAATTTTTAAAAATCATATTGATTTTTTGGCCATTCAGGAAACAAAAATGGAGGATGTATCTGAGAAGTTGTGTCATTATTTGTGGGGTTCTGCTGACTGCTCGTGGGCTTTCTTGCCTTCCGAAGGGAATAGTGGAGGTATTTTGTCTATTTGGCGTAAATCCTCCTCTTCTCATCTATTCTCCTTTACCGGTGAAGGTTTCGTCGGCGTCTGTTTGGAATGGGGAGTGGAGAGGAAAGTCTGTTTTATGGTTAATGTGTACGCAAAGTGTGATTTGGGGGCAAAGCGAAGGATGTGGGAGGCTTTACTTAGAGAACAAATGACTCTAGGTGGAGGTAATTGGTGCATTCTTGGAGACTTTAACTCGGTGGTTAGTGTTGAGGAGAGACGTGGCGTTAACCAAATGGGATCGTTGACGATGGAAATTCGGGAGTTTGTGGAGTTTGTGGAGGGCACGGACTTGGTGGATCTTCCTATTCTAGGACGTCGGTTTACTTGGTTTCATCCTAGCGGAAGTGCTATGAGTAGAATCGATCGGGTTCTAGTTTCGGAGGATTGGTTAGTCACTTGGGGGCAGAGTTCTTTGTGGGTGCTTCCGCGGGATGTTTCGGACCATTGCCCGTTAATCCTAAAACGGGTTGGTTATGATTGGGGTCCTAAACCTTTCCGGTTTAATAATGTTTGGCTAGATCACAAGGATTTTCAGAAAATGGTGGAGGAGGTGTGGAGGAGGCAGCACGTGGAGGGATGGATGGGGTTTGTTTTAAAGGAGAAATTTAAAGGTCTTAAAGTTCATTTGAAGGATTGGCACAAAAAAGAATTTGGGGGAGGGGATGAAAGAATTACGGTTATTATAGAAGATATTAAAGAACTTGATGTTAGAGGGGAGTTGGTGGGCTTGTCGGAGCAAGAAGTAACTGCTCGTAAGGAGCTTTTTCAGGACCTATGGAGAAGATTGAAAAGCAAGGATAAGGCCATTTTTCAAAGTTCTCGTTCAAAGTGGCTTAGACAAGGGGATGCAAACTCAAAGTTCTTTCACCGTAGTGTTGCTGCCCGGGGTCATTTGAACTCTATTTTGGCTCTTAAGGTGGGTGGTGAGTGGATTGACTCGCCTGTGCATATCCGTGAGGAGGTGGCTAATTATTTTGAGACTCACTTCTCCTCTCCGGAGTGGAGGAGGCCGAGAATTGATGGTGTTTGGTTCCCCTCTCTTTCGACGGCGGAAAATCTAAGGTTAGTTGATCCTTTTTTGGAAGCGGAAATTTTCGATGTTGTAAAATTTAGTGATGGTAATAAGAGTCCGGGCCCCGACGGATGCGGGCTTGTGTATTCGCGGGGAGCATGTCGATTCTTGTGAATGGATTGCCAACTAGGGAGGTAGATATTCATAGAGGGCTTAAGCAAGGGGATCCTTTAGCCCCGTTCTTATTCCTCTTGGTTGCGGAGGGGTTAGGGGGAGCTATGCGTAAGGCGGTGGATTTAGAGTTGTTTAAAGGGTTCACGGTTGGAAGGAGGGGAGTGGTGGTTTCTCATTTACAATATGCGGACGATACTCTTTGTATCGGTGAAGCGTCGGTGGAAAATTTGTGGACCCTTAAGGCGATTCTCCGTGGTTTCGAAATGGCTTCGGGTCTAAAAATTAATTTTTGGAAAAGTTGTTTATTGGGAGTTAATGTCTCGGAGGAGTTTCTTGCAATGGGCTGCTCATTCCTCAATTGTAAGCGTGGCGCGGTCCCGTTTAAGTATCTTGGGCTCCCGGTTGGGGCCAATCCTAGGAGTTTAGCGACTTGGGAACCTCTCTTGGAACAAATTCGGAGGCGTTTGAATTCTTGGGGGAACAAGTTTATTAGTTTTGGTGGTAGAATTGTGCTTCTTAATTCGGTTATAAACTCTATCCCAATTTTCTTTATGTCATTTATGAAGATGCCGACTCAAGTGTGGAAGAAGTTGATTGGTATTCAACGTGCTTTTCTTTGGGGAGGAGTGAATAGTGGAAGAAAGATTAGTTGGGTGAAATGGGATGTGGTTTGTCAAAAGAAGCGTGATGGAGGTTTAGGGGTGAAAGATGTTCGTGTAATGAATTTGAGTTTGTTGTCTAAATGGCGGTGGAGAATTCTCCAAAATGAGAGTAGTCTTTGGAGAGAGGTGATTGCGGATAGATATGGTGATCAAATTGCTGTTAATGCTGACTGGACTGATATTCATTTTCCTTCGAATTCGTCGAATTGGTGGAAAGATTTGAAAGGTATTGAAAGTGCGGCAATCTCTCTTAATTGGGTGACGGCGGGGCTGAAGCGGAGTATTGGTAATGGTGAGACTACTAATTTTTGGTTGACAAATTGGACTGGGGATGGTGCTCTTTGTATGATGTTTCCTAGGCTGTTTTCTCTGTCGGAACAAAAAGAGGCGCTGATTAGTGAGGTGGTGGGTGAGGGGTTCGATAGTTCTACGTTGTTATGGCGGAGAAGGTTATTTGGTTGGGAAGAAGAGCTGGTGGGGCAACTGCAGGAAATGTTACAGGAGGTTAGTCTTTCTCTGGACAATGATAAATGGATATGGAGTTTGGAGGATGATGGTTTTTTCTCAGTAAAGTCTGCATACCTTCATCTTGCCTCGTTAATGAGTAATTTGACGGCGATGTCAGATTTGAAGGCTTTGGTTTTCAGGGATTTATGGTCTAGTCCGGCTCCGTCAAAGATAATTGCCTTCTCTTGGCAATTATTATATGACCGGCTTCCATCTAAACGGAATTTATTACGTAGAGGTGCGGGTAATTTTCTGGATAATTATAACTGTGGTTGGTGTGTAGAAAGACAGGAATCTGATATTCATCTCTTGTTGCACTGTTGTTTTGCACAGTCGGTGTGGCGTGAGGTTTGTTTTTGGTTGGGTTTGAATATAGTAATTCCTCCAAATTTGTTTATTCTGTTCCTGTGTTTTAAAGATGGGGCTGGTAATAAAAAGGTGCGCAAGGGATTTCTCTTAATTTGGCATTCGACCCTGTGGTTTTTATGGAAGACGAGAAACGGATTGATTTTCAACAACGTCTTCAAAGCTCCTAAGGAGGTCGTCGAAGAGATAATGGTGACGACGTGGAGGTGGAGTGTGCATAGGCTTAGTATCGCGCCGTGCCTTCTGTACGAATGGCAGCGTCAATTGCGGTTTTGTTTGGGGCGGTGACTGCTGTTTTCATTTTAGCAGGTCCTGTTCTTTTCCTGGTTTGGGTGTTTTGTTTCTTTTTCCTCTTGTGTTGCCGTGGGTGAGTGGTATTATTTTTAGGGGGTTTGTTTGTTGTAGCTGTAATGTTTCTGGAAGTTTACTTCCTTGTTCCTTTTCCTCTTTGTGTATGTCTTGTACTCAAAGATGATTAAATAAAATTTTGGCTGTTTCTAAAAAAAACATATATAATAGGATTGAATATGTTTATAATTCTTATAAAATCAGTTCTTTCACGTTTAATCCACTATTAAATTTTAATAGAAATTTTAATCCTCTATAATAATTTACTTTGTAAGAATAATCTTTATTTCAAAAACTTTTTACAAAGAAGAAATACTTTTAGTTCCTTAAATTCGTTCCTATAAAATGCAAATTTGTACTATAAGTGAATAATATTTTTTAAGAAACTAAATTTAAAACTCGTATTTTTGCATGAGTTAAAAATGAATTTTTTTTTGTAAGTAGTCTAGTGCCTGAAAATTTCAGCCTTAAGGTGGATAAGAGGGATATCCTACCAATTAAACTAAATTCATGAGACTGAAGTAAAAACGTATTTAACTCTTTATAATATCATAGTAAAACAATATGATGAAAACTTGGGCTATGCCCTCATTTTTGTAAAAAAATAAAAAAAAACTATATGATGAAAACTAAATGTCAATAATATTCAACTTTATTCTTTTAAAAACAATTTATTTAACCATCTTTTATTTTAGTGGCTCAAAATAAGTTTACTTAATAAAATCTTATAAAAGTATTTCATTTTCAATGTAAAGAAATATCCCTACTCTTGCATCAAATTCCCCCTAGACTTTTTGTCTAAAACTGGTGTATTTTTTTCCGGAAAGAAAAAAACAAAAACTATGGTGTATCTTATATTATGCAGTTATGCTACAAAATATCTCATCCATTTCTAGAATTCATTTTCATTTCCTTCTCTTTAGCATAAACCGTGGGGCCTTATGAAACTCTCCAAACCTCCATTCCCTTTTTCTTGGGAACAAGAAGGCATGACCAAACTTTGTCAAAAAAAAGAAGGCATGACCAAACATTGTGCCATTTCATTTTGTTAACATAAATGAATACACTTACCAATATAAATGGATACTCCCTCCGTCCCATTTTAAATGACCTCTTTTTGACTTAGTATACTATTCATTTGATCTGTTTTGACCTTATTTTTCTACTAATATATACATGCAAATATTAACATATGAGATGTTGTTTGATTTGTCTCGACGAGTATTTTCAAAATATACCATTTTTATGATTTTTAATAATATATAATTAGAGATATTAACGATTAAAGTTGTGCATTGGCAAACGTGTCAATGGTCAAACAGGTCATTTATTTTGGGACAGAGAGAGTACTATATCCTCAGTTAATCAGCACAAAGAAATATCTCATCCATACACTAGAACATGATATTTTTTGTTCTCCTAAAATTTTCAGTTTTGCTATAAGTCCCTAATGAACATGATTTCGATGGGTATTTATTTAAATGCCCTCCTTTGAAAGAAAAAGGAAAACACCAAACTATCTCTCGTTAAACTAATATCCCAAATTACTTCATGAAAAAACTAATAGGGTTAATAGGTCTTTACCCCCCTGCTAAGTGAGCGTGTTTTGCGTTACCCCCCTGCTAAAAATTTCTTGAAGATTGCCCCCTTGCAAAGTTTTTTTTTTTGGTTTTCCCCCTTGAGTGCACTTTTTACATCGGTTATTTTGTTCAACCGATTTAAAAAATTATGTTTTTTAAATCGGTTATTTTGTTCAACCGATTTAAAAAGTTAAAATTTCTTGCATCCAAGAGAGGAAAAGGGGGGAAACCAAAAAAAAAAACTTTGCAAGAGGGCAATCTTCAAGAAATTTTTAGCAGGGGGTAACGCAAAACACGCCCACTTAGCAGGGGGTAAAAACCTATTAACCCAAACTAATATATATATCAAATTGCCCTACTTTGACTTTTCATACTTTGTTCCTCCACTCAAAGTGATGGAATGGTGATGAACTACACTATCCTTTGCGTACAATTATAAAGACAACTTTTTCGAATTTTGTGAGACTCAAATGAACGATAAACTCACTCTAAAAATTTTAACGTTGTTGAATGTCCAAACTAGAGATCGAACCTAAAATCTTAGTTAAGTTAGAAAAGACTCGTGATATCTCATTTAATCGCTCTTGAGTATGTAATGTAATTTTTCTTAGTGAACCTAAAATCTTTGTTATACATTTTATTAATTTTTTCGGATAAAATAGTTGTTCAAAGTTGGTGTCTTATTTTTTGAGTATAGTTATAAATAATTTAATTTATATATCTCTATCATATTATTTTTTAAAATATTGTGAGATAAGTAAAGTTGGTGTCTTATTTTAGAGTATAGGTTCAAAGTTATAAATAATTTAATTTATATATCTCTATTTGTTTTTTTAATATTCCATTTTTCTTTATCTTTCTTTTCCATTTTCTCTTGCATATAATGTAGTAAAATAATATGTCGATAACTAAATTTAATACTATTCAACAGTTCTTTTAAAGACACAGTTGATTCAACTATCTTTTCTTTTTCTGTGGCTCAAAATGAGAATTAGATTTACATAACTAAACATTTAATTTTCATTGTTAAAAAATATCCCTACTCTTACATATCAATACACTCCACTAACTCACATCCATATGCCCCTTGTGTTGTCTAAACCGTGGTCTATCTTTTTAAAAAAAATACTAATTTATATATATCCGATTCATGTAGTTCGTTATTTTTTTCCCTTTTTTCCCTGTAGAGTGGGGCCTTACTTGACGGTTGTGAAATTCTCCAAAACTTTCATTCCCCTTTTTCTTAGGAACATGAAGGGTATACCTAAAGGCCTAAACCCTTTGCTATCTCATTTTGGTTATATAATTGAATACATCTCCCAAAATAAATGGATAAATATCCTGATCAGTTAGTCAACCAAAAACAAAATTGAAAATTCTTACAAAGAAAGAGAAAAATAAAAAAATATATTTTTGTTTTTCTCATAGTTTTCCTTCACCATTATAAAATAAAATAATTTTTTTCCTATTAATACAGTTCTATTTTAGGTTTATTACACTAAATTTAAATATTTGTCTGGAAAATTCAAACCTTATTCACTATATTATAGGAGTCTAGCTATTAAAATCAACCTTCTTTGGTCAAAACAAGAAAACCGTCACTAAATCATTGTAAATGTAACAAAAGAGTGACAATACAATATTATGTTAATCAAAGTTGTTCTGGACTGGGCCTAGCAGGCCCAAATCCTTTCTTGGTCGTACTGTCAGGGAGGATTCACTAAACGTACTCCTCGGCAGAGGACGTGCTCCACGACAACTTTACCATTGGTCACATTTCCCACGTGCTCCCCAATAGGCGGGACACATGTCCTTTTGAGCCTATCCACTCTCCTCTCATTGTGGAACCGCTCACCCAGGCTGAGGACTTGTAACAGTCTCTCCTGTATTCACACAGACACCTGGCAGTTATCCCGACTTGGGCTGCACGACACGGTCCAATAAGGATAACCGTTGGCCACACGCTGAGGGTCCTATAAATACTCCTCTTCACTGAGGAGTCAAGTACGTTATTCTGACACTTTAACCTCTTATTTTTGTACTTGTACTGACTTAAGCGTCGAGTACATGCAGGTACAAATCTCCCTCCGTTGATCTCCACCGTCCACGACGTGCAGCTGACTATCAATCCAACCTTCTGATCAAGGTAAAGATCAAAAGTATCAAACTCTTTAAACATGTTAGTATGATTTAATATTGGCAAATTCTAATAAACGTCTCAATGACTCTAAATAAAAAAAAATGAAATATAGTAATACTCTTTTAAAAGTTGTGTAATAAAACACTTCAAAATTTTGTAACAAAAATAAAACGCCATTTAAAAGTAACAAATTTTTTTTTTCCCGTTTTGGATTCTTAACAATTGTCATATTATATTATTTAAGGGCATTTGTTAACAAGAACGTTTAATTTAATGTTAGTAATATTTTGGAATTGAGAGTTTTTTTTTTTATCAACATAAACTCATATCATTTCATTATTCAAATAAGTAGTAATACAAAGAGGTTGTGTCTCAAAAGTACAGCATCTAGACCAAGAAATGGCCGCCCTAGCTAAAGTATGGGCAACCATATTCGCTTGACGCTTAATGAACTTTACCACAAAGTTTGGTTTTGACAACAAAATACGATTAACATTACTAATTAAAGAACTAAACTCCGAAGTACCGCCATGTATGTTGTGAATTGCATCCACCACACTTTTGGAATCCGTTTCGAAAATAACATGTGTAAAACCGCGTTGTTCCATAGCTTTCATGGCTTCAAAGAGTGCTAGTGCTTCCCCTTCAATAATTGAGTGTTGACCCTCCTTCCAATAGGATCCAGCCGTGATAAAACCTCCTAAATGATCCCTTACACACCAGCCTGCTGTAGCTTTGTTAACCTCTTTATAGAAACCGGCATCTACATTACACTTGTACCAATCAAAGGGTGGTTTTTGCCAAGTTTCCACATGTTGCTGCTGTGTGCTGGTTCTATGGTAATGCTGAACCGCATGCCACTCATACCAATCCTGCATAGCTTTGATGCCTACACTTGTACTTGCTACTTTGAAAGCATTCCAAACTTGTTCATTCCTATTCTTCCATATTGACCACAACAGAACAGCAAACTTGCCAGCAGTGCTTCGTTCCTCTTCATTACATATTGCAAAAATCATATGTGCAGCATTGTTATAATGATGTGCACGGGCTGCTACAACATGATCTAGACCAGCCGCTCTTCTAGCTTGAATACTGTCATTACAATTAAAAAATATGTGCCAATCATCCTCGGTACAATGTTCACAAATTGGACAATTTAAGGGACACGGGACACACCTAGCTTGAAGACGAGACCGCGTCGGAATACATCCTTTACAAATCCTCCAAAGAAGATGTTTTGCTTTCGGAGGAGCTTGTATTTTCCAAATATTGCTCCATTGTCCTTGACTTGTCGTCATCGCCCCTTTCCCTATAGATTCAAGCAACACATTATATCCACTTTTAACACTATATTGGCCATGCATATTATCATTCCAAACTAGCTTATCCTCTTCAACCATATCAAACAATGGGATATCAAGAATTTGATTAACAACATCCGGAAAAAATAATGACTCAATCTTTTCTTTATCCCATTTTTTCTCATTTGGTAGCATAAGATCAATAACATTAATACTATGCGCACCTTGCTTTTGTGGTGACTTCAACCAAGCACCATCACCTTCTCTCAACCACGGGTCGCTCATAACTTTGATATTTGCTCCATTGCCAATAATCCACCTACATCCATTTATTAGAATATGTCGTGCTTTCCAAATACCACGCCAAGCATAACTCGGATTATGTCCAAGTTGGGCTTCAAAGAGAGATGAGTTAGGAAAATACCTTGCTTTGTAAATCTTTGCAACCAAAGTATTCGGCTTTGTCATAATGTTCCACCCTTGCTTTGCAATCATAGCCAAATTAAAAGAGTGCAAGTCTCTAAAACCCATTCCTCCAAGAGCCTTCGGATAAGCCATTCGGTCCCAAGCTAACCACCTTATCCCTTGATTATGTGTCCCGCCACCCCACCAAAAGGAATTCATCAACCTCTCAATCTCTTTAATAGTTGTGTCGGGTAGAAGGTAGACACTCATTACATAGGAAGGAATAGCTTGCAAAACGGACTTAATCATAACCTCTTTCCCGGCTTTTGATAAAGCTCTACCTCTCCACGAGTTTATCCTTTTCCACACCCTATCCTTTATGTAAGCAAAAATGTCTTTCTTTTTCCGACCTATCATGGAAGGCAATCCAAGATAATTTCCCGTGCCGAGAACATGTCGAACTCCCATGATTCGAGACAAATCTTCTTGTGCTGCGATACTCAGATTCCTACTAAAATAAACCTCCGATTTTGTTAAGTTGATCTCTTGGCCTGATGCTTTTTCATATGTCTTAAGAATCTGCATCAAATGGTTAGTTTCTTCTAGGGTCGACCTGCAAAACAAGAAGCAATCATCAGCAAAAAGGAGGTGAGACACCGTCGGTGCCCCTCTACATATCTTTGCTCCATGTAAGTGTCTGCTTGCCACCGGTTTTTTTATTAGAGATGATAAGCCTTCGGTAATCAAGATAAAGAGATAAGGAAAGAGTGGGTCTCCCTGCCTTAGCCCTCTGCCTGGAAAGATAGGTCCTACTTTTTCAAAATTTACCAACACAGAATAATTAACAAAACTAACACATAGCATCATCCAATGTATCCACTTATTGGAAAACCCCAATCTCTCAAGCATACCCCGCAAAAAACCCCAATCCACTTTGTCATAAGCCTTACTAATGTCAATCTTGAGAGCTAGCTCCCCTTTTCTACCTCTTGTCTTCCTTTTAAGGACATGTATAACTTCGATAGCGATTAAAGCATTGTCCAAAATGGACCGACCTTCAATAAACGCCGATTGTTCTTCGGAAACGTATTTCTCTAGGCACCCCTTCAACCTATTAGCCAACAATTTGGAAACCATTTTGTAGAGCACATTACATAATGAGATTGGTCTTAAATCCTTCATAGAGACAAGATTTTCACACTTCGGAATAAGGCAAATATTTGTTTCATTCAAAGATGAAGGAAAGTAACCCCTCTCCAACCATTCCTTTGCCGCTTCAAAAATGTCACTACCACATAAGTCCCAGAAATGTTGATAGAATGCAGGGTTAAAACCATCTGGCCCAGGAGACTTGTCTGGATGCATTTGAAAAAGCGCTTCTTTCAACTCCTCTTGAGTAATAGGAGCCTCCAACCGATCATTGTCTTCTTGGTTAATCTTGGGGGCAATGGTAGACAAAACCGGATCATGAAATGTTACATTTGCTTTGAAGAGTGTATCAAAATAGTGTCTTGCTGTAGCACAAATTTCAGGTTGAGTCTTCACTTCAACATTCTCCTCATTTACAATTTTATCAATCTTCTTCCTCCTTCGCCTAGCCGAGGCTGACAAGTGAAAAAACTTAGTGTTAAGATCACATTCTTTGAGCCAATGCATTTTGGCCCGTTGCCTCCAATAAGTTTCCTCTTGGATCAATAATTTGGCGTGAGTTTGTTGTGCTTCATTATATCTTTCTGATTGTGGTATATCATGCTCTCCCCGTAGTCGCTCCATCTCTTCACTACATTCCTCCACTTCCTGCTTGAACTTCATTCTCTTCCTTCTTCCCCATCTTTTCAACTTATCTGCACAACGAGCTGTTCTACTAGTAATCTCCACTCCTCTTTCTCTACCCCACCCGTCCTCCACAACTTCTTCCACATCATCCTCCTTCAACCACATGTTTTCAAAACGGAAAGTATAAGTTACACCATTCCTGACCACCGCTGAGTTTTGAAGTAAGATAGGGCTATGATCAGAATGAGAAGCAATAAGATTACGCAGCTTTACTTCCGGAAACATCATCAGCCAAGCTGAATTGGCCATGGCTCGATCAAGTCTTTCTTCAATGACACTTTGTGATCCTCTGCTTTTGATCCAAGTATAAGGGTAGCCCTCCAAATGAATATCAGTAAGGTCACAGTCACTAACAGCATTTCGGAAGCCATTACATAACCTGTTAGGGTGTGGGTGAGTCCCTTTCTTCTCTTCTTGAGACAGGAGATCATTGAAATCCCCTATAATACACCACGGTAAATCAGACATGTCTCGTAATTCTCTCAAAAGGTCTCAAGCTTGCCTCCTCCTCCCTCTCTCCGGATAACCATAATAACAAGTTAACCTCCATTCCCCATCCATATCCTCCACCACCAAGTTTATAAAATTTCTGGAGTAATTCATCACGCTGCATTTGATTGTATCTTTCCACATGACTGACAGGCCCCCACTTCTCCCTTCAACATCGACGGATAAACAAGAATTATACTTTAAATTAACACGGATTCGTTCCATAGACTGCGCTTTTGACAGAGTTTCAGACAAGAAAAGAATATCTGGTTGGTGTCCTTGAGCAATATTACGAAGATTCGGAATTGCACTCGGTGTGCTCAGTCCCTGGCAATTCCAACTTAAAATTTTCATTGGTCCCGGCAGTCCTGGCTGCCAGGACCTGCCGATAAAAAATGCATAGACTCTTCATTGATGAAACTATGTGTTGGCTTCTCCTCATCCCTCCTCCTCTTTTTCTCTCCCTGAACGTCTATGTTCTGCGTGTCATGCTGGGTCAACGTCTTGGGTATTGGGTTTTGGGTCGGAGTTGTTTTCGGGTCAGAGTTTTTGGTTTTCTTGTCGGGTCTGGGTTGATCAAGGACCGGGTCGTGTTGGTTTATTTTTCTGGTTCGGTTGGTTTGAATTTGTTTATGCATTCCACGTGTATTTTTGTGACTGGCTAGTAATGCTTTTGGTGGGTCACGCAATGCAGCTTGGCTATTGAAAGTCATGGTTTGATTAGGCAATAATGGGCTAATAACGTTGTCAGTTTCTGTTTGTTTGGTCAATAAGGGAAAGGAATTATTGCTGGATGATGGGACATAAAGAGTATTCAATGGGTTAAGGATTATATCAGCCATTTTAAGGAATGGTAACGGGTGAGTGAATGACTGATTGGTTAATGGATTAATTGTGATTTGTGTAGGCTGCTTATCGGTTAAAGTTTGTGAGAGGATTGATGACACATTATGATTGGGTTGGCCTTTTTGAACTGATGGACCGACATCATTAATTGCCAATGAATTTCCGTGTTCAGCCGCGTGTAACTGATGGATTGTGCTGACTAATCCTCTTTGATTATTTTCCTCCACGTCAGCAACAGTGGGTCCTCTTGGTTGATTGCTCACCGGATTGTTGGACGGAACTCCCCGAAAGCCGCCGCTTTGTTCCTCCCTTACACCTCCTTCTTCCCTCAACCACCGCGAACCTTGCCTCCCTCCTTGTCTTCTTGGCTCGGCTCTAATCTCTGCCGACCACTCTCTTCTTCCATCATCGTGTTCCATGGCATACCGAACTTCACACCTACTTTCCGCGTGCCACATCACTCCACAGATAAAACAGAAAATTCCCAGCTTCTCGTACTTGAACTTCACCGTACACCATTCACCTCCCTTGTTCATCACCTTGGTATCTTTTTTGAGGGGCAACCGAACATCAACTCTCACTCGGATCCTCATGTATTTTCGCCATAATCTAGTATTGTTGTTCTTATCATATTCAACAAATGATCCAATGTAATTTGCCAGTTTTTGACCAACCGTCTCCTTCATAAGCCCAGTCGGCAAGTCATGAATTTGAACCCACAAGGTAGCATGGAAAAGTGGGATTTGTTCAATTTGCATTCCCAGCGGAACTTGCTCCAGAATTAGCATGTTATTATCAAAGGTCCATGGTCCTCCATTAAGAACTGCCTCCATATCAAGTGGATGAGCAAAATGGAATAGGAAAGTACCTAGTTTTGCTTCCTTGATTGTCACCCCTTTCACCGGTTTCCAAAGATCCGCCATCCTCACTCTCATAGAATTGAAGTGAATGGCTTTGTCACAAAGGAATCTTCCGACTAAACACCAACGAAGATCCACTTGTTCATCTCCCTCCTCATCGAAGTCAAAGCGAAAACCCTCCTCCTCCTCCTCCTCCTCACCGTGCAACGATAGGCCATCAAGATTAGGATGATCCATTAGTAACACACCGGATAGACGCTATGTGAAAGTATTTTGGTATTATTCAAATGTTGGTAAATCAAAGAAATAAACAAGCTTCTCACTTAGAGAAGATAAGCACACCCTAGCAGAGCACTAGGAAAAAGTAAGTATGATGCAATATATCTAGAATTATGAATACTTAACGCGTTACAATCATATCACATCACATGCATCTGTAAAATTGGATGTATACTTGACTCATTAACTAATTAGATGTGGGAATTGAGAAAATTAACAACTGCATGAGCAAATAGACAAATTGACACTATTAAATTCATTCAATTATATAAAATATTTAATTGAGCAGAAAGAGTTGTTGCTTCAGTTTGAAGAGTGTGAATTTTTCTTTCACGCTCAACCACATAACAATAGGGATGTCAATGGGTAGGGTATGGGTAGGGTATTATAGTCCCCATCCCAATACCTGCATTTTAGAAAAATACCCGTACCCATCCTCATACTCGTGTGGGTGACAATCTTTGTCCCCGTCCCCATACCCTCTGGGTACCTAAGTACCCATACCCGTACCCGTTACCCGCATTTTTGCTAAAAATAAGTTGATCAATTATAAAATATCATATCATTTTAATATAATTAAAAAAATCTCAAAGATTTTAATGTTGACTCATGAAAATCATAAACAAAATTATTAGTAATATCATCTTAAAGTTTATTTCTCTGTTGATATATTTGCTTTATATTATAAATAAACATTTTTTTATTAAAAATGTGTAATAGTATAATAATGTTGTATTTTTAAAAATTGGTTTACATATATTATTATATAATAATATAATTAAAATAAATATATATATCATATGGGTATATGGGGTGGGTACTAAGGTACCCGTACCCGCACCCATACCCGTTCAATTTTGGGGGTAATTACCCATGCCCATACCCAAAATGCGGGTTTTTACCTTACCCATTATGGATATTTTTTATGGGTACCCACTGAGTATGAGTAAATTACCATCCCTACATAACAAGCTTTCCTCTCTTTCGACCGCGCTGCAGATTGACGATTAGCCAGAATCCTGCATTAAATCCACGATCTATATCATGAAACAACTTCGTTTTATTTAGAAAACACAGAAATTAAGCGAATGTGAATTTCCAAAACCAGAAAAACGGTGCTATAGATTATTATTTATTCCATCCAGTTTTAATTTAGAAAAAACATAAATTAAACGACTTCATTTTATTTAGAAAAAACAGAAATTGAGCGAATGTGAATTTTCCTTCACCATTATTTAAGCGAATACATTTAAACCATTTTTCTCATATTTTTTTTACTAAAAAATGTTGAGTTTTATTTGTTAAGATACTCTTTATTTTTATTTATTTTTTGCCAAATAGCTTAGTGGCTAGAAATTTCACCCTTAAGGTGAATAAATGGGATAACCGGAGTTCGAACCCCGGCTCCCTGCATATATAATGTCCATCCGGCTGCTCTTGCTGAAATGATTACTCTTCATTCTCCAGTGCTCTAGCAATTGCGCTCCGTAGACCACTACCATATAGTAGAGACAATCAATCCGTAGTGACGAGAATCTTGGGATCCCTATCAATATAAAAAATGAATAATATATTATTATCCTACTAACTGAGCTAAGCTCACAGGACGATACTTTTTTATTAAAATTAAATAAAAATCATAATTCTGATGAATATGTTCATCATCTTCATCAATTCTTTCATAATTTCATGTTCTTTAAAGGACCAAAGTGTTATACAAGATAAAGGACGAGAGTGTAACAAAAAGATAAGATAAATGACCAAAATGTTACAAATGAAAGATAAAGGATCAAAGTGTTACAAAAAAATAAAATGAATGGCTAAACGTGTAATTTTACCTAAATAATATTAAAAATAAGCGAAAGGTATCCCAACTGTATATTTTACGATGTTGAGTGTGTGATTTAGATGTGCAAACAAACATTTCTAAAAATATATATTACTCCCTCTGTTTTTTTAGGTTTCAGCACACGTGTCAAGAAATAATAAGTTTTTTTTTTAAACAAAAGTGATGACTCAAATAAGATAAACAAAAACATCTCAAATATATTGACATCCCTTTATTTAACTTAAAATGTGAGCCATTACACAAATTTTGTTGGATAGATAGACGAAATGACAAATCATTGTAAACTTACAAACACAAAGTGGAAAGACCGAGGTTCGAACCCTAGTCAAGGCGTCCGACACTATCAATTTCGACATTTCTACCAATTGAGCTAGGATTTATGAATCCATCACACAAATATTATAAAAGTGAAAAGAAAAAAAAAATACAAAACTTTGGGGGACTAGTTCCAATTCAAAGGAAAAATGTGATCAAACGAAGAGTTGCAACTCCATCGGAAATCACCGTTATATATTATTAGTATTATGTAAGTTTGCTAAGTTAATGAACAAGAGGTCGCTCTCTTTATGACGTTTCACGACTCTACTCGAATTTATGCAAGGTAGATTATAAGTTGTGCGTCTCCAAGATAAAACAACCCAGATCACCAACTGCACCGTTGATAATCGTTCGAGAAGTTAGACCTTCTATACGGTATCGAAATACCGGTCAAATATGGTACGTATACCACTGTTTACTGTGAAATTTAGTAAACAACGCTAGTTTGAGTTATTACAAGAGAGATCAACTAGTAAATCTCGGGACATAGTGCTTTGTTTATATTTTCAAAGAAATTAGTGTTCATTATTGTTCTTATTGTTTATAAATGTTGTTTTTTATGTTTTTAATGTTACTTGAAATACAAGAAGAATGTTTATTCAATTGAATAAACAGAATGAAAGATGAGTCGAAATAAAAGACAATTGGATTAAAATGGAAGAACTGTAAATTTGCATTTAATGGTAAATGTTTACAGAAAAAGAAATGATACACCACTACATACATTTTTCCTTTCGAACTCTTTTCTCTCATTGACATGGGTACTTTGAGTTTTAACAGGAATTTTTGTATAATGATTGTGACCCCTTTTTCGATCATAGAACTATCCTATTTATAAGCACTAATTCCTAACTGCTAATAACGCCTAAATGACTGCAGAGAAGACGCGTGTCTTGACACGTATTTTGAATTTGAATTCTTCTTTATCCTTTGAATTAGCCGTTGTATCTATCGAAGTCGAAATAGCAATCCTTTCCCTGAATATTTTGCCAAGTCCATACTTTTCTCCTGCATAGCTGAACGCTTCGACCCTATTGACGCTTCGACCAAATCGAAAGGACCCTGAAGAAAATAAAGTTAAGAATAATGCTTCAAATAGAACATTTATTATATGTTCATGCATAATTAATCTTTAAATTCATTGGCTCTGAAAATCAAACATCTTTAATGACTTTTGAGGTAATCAATTAATTGAATAGAATTACTTTAATTATGCATTTAGAACATATTTTGACTTAGTAAAAATATGGGCTAACAACCACTCAAAACTGATAGGGACATAAGGAGTAGATGAAGAGAATAAGAACAACTCGTCAACACAAGTTGAAAGGGAGAAAGAAGAAAAAGATTTGAAGTTTCAAGAATTATTTTTCGGTGTATCGAATAAACTTATATGAGCTTTTCTTTTATAGGAAAAGTTCGTAACTGATTAGGAGAAATTCGGGAATGGAATTTCAACGAATCAGATCGTGTAAAATATATTTCTTTTTTAGCCAAGCCAAGCTCAAGCTTGAGCCGAGCCGGCCGGCGGCAGCATCGCGCGTGTGATATATATATTTTTGTAAGCGTTCTCCCCATTCACAAAATTGAGTACCCCTAAGGGCACACCCTTAGGAAGGACATTCCCTTATATAAACACTTCTAGTGTGTGTTCTATCCAATGTGAGACTGAATTTTTTCAATTCACGCAACACTAGATCTACCCAAATGTGGGACACTTTGTATTTACTCTTCCAACTTCCTACTAGTGTTCCAACAGAAACTTATGAACATAATATAATTATTGGTCGCTCTATTTTAAAATAACTCAATTTTAGTCCCTTAATTTGATTTTTATACCTAAAATTGGGGATTTAAAGATATTTTAAATAACATGACATACAAACTGATAATATAAATTAATCAAGGTGGATTAATTATTTACATTTCATTAATTAAACTATAAAAATGAATAATTTTCAAAATTGAATCTAAAGTTTTTAATAAGTTTTTTATTTTATTTTATTATATATTGTAATTTAATAAATTTGATCATTTAATATCATAAAATTGTACCAGATGTATTGAATACATGACTCTAAAGTGCACCAAATAAACTATTTAGGATTACCTTGAAGTCTAAGCAAACAATATACTACTAGTAGTACATATTTTAAGAGTTGAACCAATATGAATTTAAATCAATAATAAATTGACCGACTTTCGGTTGATCGAACATATTCCTGCATACTAATAATATCTCATCCTCTTGAATGCATCGTGGAATTTCTCATACAAGTTAAGCATATTTTGCTGTTTTCTATAGTAGAACCTATAAATAGTATTTTTGACCATATCTTAAACAACAATCTCAAGTGAGTGAAATTAACATCAAATAAGTACTGTATTAAAAAACAGCAATCATATATATCCATAAAGGAAAATGCTATTTAGCAAGAATTTTTTGATACAAGAAAGAGAAGAATAAATCCTCACCCTTGATTACATCCATAACCACCCATGTTTTCCACTAAAAAATAAGATTAAATGACATCATCCTTTAAAATTTTGCCATGTGTTAATTCTTGCATTTCTTGTGTAAAAATTTCATGCTAAATAGCAATGTTCATCCATAAATTTCAACTCAATCGATAATATCCAAATTTAAATTTAAAATTCACAATTGTATTTGTATGTAATGGTAAAAACTAAAAAGCAACGATTATATATCTAGAAATATGAACCAATAGTTAGTTGGTTCAATGGTGATTGACGCTGAACTTGGTAGGGAGGACCACGGTTCGATCCCCCGCAACTGCGATCGGGAGGGGGCTTGAACCACTTGATGCCAGAACTGAACCCCGAACTAATTCAACTAGTGGTGAAAACCAAAAATCTCAACTCAATTGATAATATTAATATTTTTAAGTCGAATACTTTCATATAAATTTAAATTCCAAATTTATATCATTATATATAAATTTTAGTAGTACTATCATTTCATTTACTAACAAAAGGTAACAATTTAATAAAAAATAATGTTCAAAAAAGTGAGTAATCATTTCATTTTTTTAATATAAAAAAAATACTAGTAAAGCAAAGAATCATTTAAACGAATCTTCAATATGTTGAAAAAATAATCAAAATACAAGGTTCACATAAAAAGAGCATACCAAACAAATAGAATAAAAAATAAAACCAAGATATTTTTGTTCTTTTTTTAAGATATTAAATTTCATCTTCTTTCTTACAATGAACAAAGCCAGCAAAGGCGGTCTCCTATGCCACGACACTACCATATTTTTGCCACGTGTCATTCAACTACGTGGCACAAAAATATCCTCCATTTTTTTTTTATTTTCTCTCTTTCTTAAACCCCTCTTTTTCTTTCTATTTTTCTCGAAAATCTTTTCATAATTTTTTCTGAACTTTAAAGAGGATAATAAAGATTGAAACTTTGGTGTGGGAAAATTGAGATTTGAATTGGGTTTGTTTCAAAATTTGAAATTTGAGGATGAAAATTCAGTGCAACGTGTGTGAAGGTGCAGAAGCTAAGGTTCTTTGTTGTGCTGATGAAGCTGCTTTGTGTTGGGAATGTGATGAGAAAGTTCATGCTGCTAATAAGCTTGCTAGTAAACATCAGAGAGTTCCTCTTTCTACATCTTCTTCTCATATGCCTAAATGTGATATTTGTCAGGTATTTTGTTGTTTTTGTCATTTTGGATTAAAAGAGATTTTTTTTTATTTTATTGATTTATTTGAATTTGAATGGTAATTTTGTGAAATTAGTTTGGAGTGGTAAGTAAATCCTTGTAAAATAAAAAATTTGGGCATGATTTGATCAAGTTTTGGTATTAGATACTGTTAATTGAGGATATTGTATATTTATTTTCTTTGCTTATAAAATTTGTTCCTGATTTTGAACTCAATTAGTTGTAGTTGTAATATATTGATACTATTTTTGAGTTTAATATAATTAATACTTTTCAATTTTAGGATTTGCAATGAGTTCCTTTTATGTTGTTTTAGAAAGAGGGCATTTCAGCCTGGTCCTTCCACTTTGCGTATGTGACTTTCCAATAACTTATCATATCGTCTATTTACCCAAAAAAAAAAAAATGCGTCATTTCTTTTATTTTTGTTTTTGAATTTCAATAGTATTATATTGATGAGATTGCTTAAAGATTTTTTTATATGATTGTGGAGCTAAACTGAAGTTCTTTATATTTTTATAATGTCTAATATAAGAATTGTGACATTTTTGTCATTCAAAGTTCAAAAATGTAGTTCTTTATATTGCCATGAAGGGTTGGCACAGGCACGAACACCGGATACGACACTAGCATGACACATCAATAACTGTAATAATTTGACTAAATTGATGTAATTGAATGTAACTACATGTGAGTGTCAATGACACTTCTTCAATATGAAGTGTCTGTGCTACATAGGTCTCTTGTGGTTGTTGCAGTCGTGAACTTTGTTAATTTGTTTTCTATGTTTTTGTGATTGAAATCATTGCCAGCATTTTTGTTGAGTTAAAACCTTGTTAATTTTTTATTTGTCCTGGTTCAGTTTGAATTAAGTTTAAGAGTGTCATTTTATATCTTGCAGGAAGCATTCGGCTATTTCTTTTGTCTCGAGGATCGCGCTTTACTCTGTCGAAAATGTGATTTAGCAATACACACTGCAAACGCCTTTGTCTCAGGACATCAAAGGTTTCTTCTCACCGGTGTAAAAGTCGGTCTTGAAGATGCTGAACCCGGCGCTTCCTCAAATTCCATGAAATCAGATTCCTGTGAGAAATTTTCCGATACAAAATCTTCTTCTGTATCTAGAAAGGTTTCCACAATGCCTCAGTCATCAGAATACAATGAAATGTTTCCTACTGATCAAGGTGGAAGAGTTATTGAATTTCCACCGGCAAAGGTTTCTTATGGCGGCGGTTCTTCATCTGGAAACATGTCACAGTGGACAATTGATGAATTTTTCGGCGTAAATGATTTCAATCAGAATTATAACTACATTGATGGATCATCAAGGGTATGTTCATAGTTGCTGCATTTGTATATGATTAGATTAGATCACTGGCAAATATTGGTTTCTGTTTCCTATCTACTTTGCGAATGTACTGGTGTTATATGATTGGTTGATTGAATTTTTCGGCGTAAATGATTGGTTTCTGCATTTGTTATATGATTAGATCAGATGAATTGTTGTATATAAGTTGTAAGTTGTTTTCATAAACTATCTTGAAAAGCTTATACAAATAAGTTTAAAACAACGTATGAACATGTCATACACTGTTTTCATAAGCTCTTCCGCCTCATAAGTGTTTATTCCAATAGATAAGTTCAAATAAGTCGATCCAAACAAATTCTATATCACAACAGTTATTGATGAAGTAGTTCAGTGTTAAGCTCTACGATTGTATGCTTATGTGATCTTCGTTTTCACTCCTTTCTTGTTCGACGAGTTCTTGCAGGCTGACAGTGGTAAGCTTGAGGATTCCGATTCTCCTATTTTAAGATCCAACGAAGAAGAAATGGAGTACGACGACTACATGGACCGCGTACCAGATTCATCTTGGACCGTTCCTCAAATCCCTTCACCTCCTACAGCTTCTGGACTACACTGGCCGAAAAACCCTCGGTATGCATCCGATAATGCTCTATTTGTTCCTGACATAGGCATTTCTACCATGCAACAACAACCTCAGAATAGTAGTAATTTTTCAAGACCGCGGTATCATCACTAATTCGGTTCTTCTGATCTCTTCCTTATAACTTATAGACAATGATCTTTCATTTGTTATGATTCTAAGTGTTCTCATCTTAGAGAAAAATTTAAGTTGATTGGTTTGTTATAGTTTCTTCTTTGGAGTAAATTTCTAACTCCACTTAATTGGAGTGATGAAAGCTTTTCATTTAAGTTTGTTGTTGTAGAATTCATATTTCATTTCTAGAATCCAATTTAGATGCAACTATTTGGATATCTTGTTTAATTTTAATTGGTTTTTTTGAGAGTTTTGCTCCTTCAATTCACTAGTATACTCAAGCTTGTAAAAATTTAGGTTATCATGAACCTCTATTGTTGGAGTACTAACACAATAAAACCTGGTTTATCTTGTTGTTTACTTTATGTGTTGAGACAATGATTATGCAATATATATATATATATATATAGAGGACATATCCTATGAGAATGATATATTTATATGAGAATGTGAGAATGAATCTCAACCATTAGATTAAAATGAGGGGTTGAGATTAAATCATTTTTCAATGTGTCTTTTTCACTCAATCACAAACTCCTCAACTTCTCTTTTTATTCATTGCTTCCCTGAATCATTCTCTCACACCTTATGCCGCCGCTTGATCACTACTGTTACTACCATTTGCAAATCTGTAACCAATTTATTAATTACAAACCACTCAATCCAATGGAGATTAAAACTTAATCGCTGCTATTACTACCATTTGCAGATCTGTAACTTAAGAAAGACAAAATCAATTACATTGCATAACATGTCTCTTATCTTGTGAAGGACTTTGCTGCATCATGAATTTTTTCATCTACTCAAACTCACTTCAATTTGTGTTGTCAATTTCTAGTGCCGTCAATTTTTTATCTATTCCGCTAACTTAAATTTGATAATCTGTCGGTGACACAAATTGTTTTGATTGAAAAATTAATATACTTAAAGAGTTGTGGTTCTCGATTTTTCAACAGCGACAACGGCCAATGAGGCAAATGATGGACTATGGCTGCGAAAGGGATTGTGATCTTGTAGACGGGTCTCAACGGCGAACATCAACGCCGGCGGCTGCAAGGAGAGAACAATGGTGCGGCAAAAAGGACACGGCAAAAAACGCAACCAACGCCGACAAAGGGAGTCTTAGCGGCGACGTCGAAAAGAGAATCTCACAACCAGAAGGTTTGAAGGTGGAAGTTAGATTCACAGCAGAGAGAGCAATAAAAAAGATGCAACGAGAAATTGAGAAAGGAAGAAGAAGAGATAAAATGGGTTAAAAAAAAAAAAAAAAAAAGAGAGAGAGAAAGGGAAAAATACAGGCTGTGAATAATTTAATCTCATTTAATCTATGTATCTCAGTCTAATGGTTAAGATTCATTCTCACATTCTCATATAAATATACCATTCTCATATGATATGTCCTCTATATATATATATATATATTTTTTTTTTTAAGCAAATCAAAATATATTAAATAAAAAGGAAGTACAAAGAAAGCTAGGGGGGCAAGAACCAAACCTAGCAATCACACAAAAAACGTATATACAACCCGAAAAGGGTAAAGCAAATCCAACCGGACCAAATCCATTGAAAGATCCAAATGTGAAGCAATCGAAGACACATCAGACACAATTCAACAAATCCAACGTGCGATCCGAAACTAAATTGCAAAAAAGAGATGTGTAAACGATTCAAACATTACAAGTAAAGACAGACTAAAAAATTAATCTATCTCTTAGACAACGGTGAGTGAATCCGACCGTCAACACGGAAACAGAGACAACCATCAACAACTCGCTACGGCAGCAACGAGTACAAGGCCATTTCTAGCCAAAGTTGTCAGCCTTCCCAACTTCTCAAGCGCCGCGGATGCAAAATTGAAAGATTTGATCCCTGCAAATCTCAACAGATCTGAAAACAAACCAGGAAACCAAAATCCAAAAAAGCAAACAAACAGTGCTAGAAAAAAGGAAAAAACCACGACAACTGAACTCAAAACCAGCAACAACACGAAGCTGGTATTAGCAGAACCATATCCACCAACCAAACCGCAGCCAAGGTTGAACCCAAACCAGCAGATCGAAACTGAGAGATCAACAACCCCAAAACGAACCACCAAGCCAAGGGAGAGCAACACCGGCGCCGATTTGGACGGAGGAGGAAGAGAATGTCGCCGCTCATCACACCAAAACCAAAAGGTGACAAAACAAATCAGATCTGGAACAACCAACATCAACATAAAACAAGAACCAAATCTGTCGATTTGAAACACCCATCACCACCGCAAAACTCGAAAGAGAGAATCACGCAGAGCTGTGTTACAAACGCAGAGAGAACAACTACCCAACGTCGGCGGCATGGGTTTTAGACAGCACCTATGGGACTCAAGCCCAACGGAGTGAAAGATGGCGCCTTAGAGAAGCTACGGACGAACCACCAAAGTAGCCGAGGCTACATCTTGCAAATGGAAGTTTGGATTTTAGGGAGAAGGAGGGGTGATTGTACGGTGTGTTCTTTGGGTTTGGCGGTGGCAGAGTCTTTGGGAAAAAGAGTTCAATGATTATGCAATATATATTTTCTTATAAGAAACAATTAAGTGCCATGTTGTTTCTTTTAGAAATTCTGTTTCTTTTTATTTGTCGTTTTTATAATTTGTAGCACTAACTATTTTTTTTATAAATTTATATGTAACTACTAATTGCATAGAGAGAAATTGGTGGAATGAGATAATAAATAGTTAAAGGTATTATATAAAAACGACAAATAATTCTATTAAAAGTAACAAAATTTGGTGTTTTCTTCAAATATGTAAACTAAAAAAAATGAAGTTCATAATTGCAATAAATATGAAGCCAAGAGATCATATACATTAGAGGATGATATTTTTTTTTTCCATTTTACGGTGGCGTTGTCACCGCGCAGCTTCACTTACCAAAATCGGCCGCCGACTAAATGGTCAAGCTAGATTGGAACTTATGACCTATCACTTGTGGAAAGGGGTATCTTGTCTACTACCTTAATTAATAGCTGAATACATGACACTTTTTTCTGTTAGTATAATTATTCTGAGTCTTCATTTTAATCACTCATAATTTTCTGACAGTTAAATTCAGTCTCTGACAAAAATAAAATACAAACAATTTCCTAATATTTTTATACCAAGGATAAAATAGTCATTAATTCATTGTAATAGATGGATAAATTTTCTCTCCGTGTAAAAATGTTGGAGAATAATTTAAATTTTATTTTTATCAGAATTAAACGTTCAAAATAATTAAGAGATACTACTGGTATGAGTCTTCCCTCAAATTTATTTTAAGGTTTCCTTATTTAGAAGTCACACTTTCAACAAATGTCTACTTGGTGAATGGACTGAGATGCATTGATCTTCTCACTTCTAGTTTGTCTAATTGAATTTTTGTACCAAACAAATTTGATGATTTTGTCTAAATATCTAGATTTTCTTGATTTTTTTGATATTCATGACCAAGTGGAATGACATTTTCCTATTTTCATACTTTTCAACTTATTTTTCCAACTACATATATTAAAACACAACCAAATAAAATAAAAGAAGCTAAATTATATACCATACTTTTTTTAAAAAAACAAATTGGATATTCCTTGCTTAGAAAATCTCTCAAAATTATTTACATTTAATTTGTTGATAAAGTGACAAATATTATTTAAAATTTATATAAAATCGTAAAATATTAAATTTAAATCCAAATTAAATAATTAATTTAACAATATCAATCTATATATTTTGATATAATATCTTAAATTTAGTAAAACTTGTGCTAAACGTAATAAACTACAAGTTTGACACTACTAATCAAACCAAATGATATTTGAATTATTTCATTCAACCACTCTAAAGTTGGTACATAAATTAAATGAACAGTGATAACTCTAGATCTATGTACAAGACAAGAAGGATATTTATTTCCGTAAAAAAAAGGATATTTTTTTTTTCTTGGGATATATAATAATAAAAGTCTCTTTTGTCGTTTCTTATTAATATATTTTTATATTTCACCTAAAATATCTCCCTCAAGATTGGTACATGTGACCAAGTGTGTTAATACAATCATACTTTACATTTTTATACCCTACATATCATTTGCCGTCAACAAGAAAGAAAAAGAAAATATCCTCAACAGTATAACTCATTTCAAACCGTATTACATCAACTTGTTAGTAAAAATGACAATCATAAATATCAACAATATGATCTAAATTGATAACTAAAAATCTACCAAAAGAAATAAATAAATTGATAACTAAAATTTATTTATTAATTATATTAATATCAAGTTCGGTTTAAAATTAATTACATAGATTTATTATTGCATGTAATAAATATAAAAAAAAATTCAGATCTCAAGTATGTCATATTATATTTTAATGCATTAATCCTTTTAGACTACACGTGAGCTCTTACAATTTTATTATTTATAAAAGATTATTCATTTGGTTGAGGATGGTGGTTGTATTGTATTTAAACTACTATTAACCTCGATTCACTAGCCTTTAAGGTATACTAGAACAATCATCGATCGAGATTAATGGAGAGCGGCATTGGTCTCAATCCTATATTGAGTCAACAATATTTTGTTTTACCATCAAATACGTCGCACTGCAATTTTATTCTTAATTAACAAAAGACGTTTCATTGAATTGAAAGTGAATATTATATATAAATTATTCTTAATTTCAATTTCAAAATGTTCTAAAACATTAAAAAACCCATATTTTTGTTTTCATTATTTATTATAGTCATATATCGTGTGAATGAAAATGAAACATCAAACCAAACACCGTGTCTAATAGGTGTGACAATATTTTGTGGTACACCCTACACGAGTGGGGCAACTTGTGCAACTTTGAATCAGATTTTCTTAGCAACTTGAATTGATTTGGCTTTCTTTTTATGATATAGATCTTAGTTATACAATTCAAGTGTCTACATCAACATTGAAAATGTGGATTAAATTTATATATAACACATACACATGGACCAGAAAGTTATAGAATAGTGTTCATTTGAGATGTTGATAATGCTGACTGGTCCGGTTTTAAATCTAAAATCAAGTATATAAGATTCTTTGACATAGACAAAAACCAATGATTAATTATGGACCTTGGTAACGCGACGTGTGTGTTTTATTCGGTGTGCCAATATTTGCAATTTCATTCACATAAATATCTATGCTAAATATATTTTAAAAATATTTATTTACAAATGGAGCTTTTATAATTGTTGAGGAAAAAATATCAACTTTTCTGTTTGCAGATGAAGTGGAAGTGTAACCTTTCGAGTTCGAATCTGAATAAAAATATTTAGTCTAATTATGTCAATATAATTTAACTATATCATAAGAAAATGATATTATTTAAGTTAAGTTATAATTTAATGACTATAATTTTTTTTTTTAAAGTAAATAATTCTAAGTTCATCATTCGAACATTGATTGAGCTATGCTCACATGCATAGTCATGGTAATGCGGTGGGGCGGAAATAAATTTTGCCTTCTCTAAACTCAATACCAAATCCATAAAGTTCAATTCGTGTGGAAATACCCAGCTTCTAAATATGGAAATAGGAATAATAGGAAGGAAAGGAATTTGAGGCTTAGATTTACGTTAATATTGTTCTCACAATGTTAAGCATATGGTCTCCTATTTAAACTAAGCAGGTTGTTTGTAATCAAACCAAGTGAAAGTGTAACAACAACTTATATATATTAATTCAATCTTTCTTCTTAGACATATTATTTCTTCATACAAGTTTAGTGTTCTAGCTACTTTATTTTGTGTTCAACTTAGTGAGGGTGATATTTTATATCATTATTAGAAGTCAAATTTCCGCTGCGACTCCAACAATTGGTATCAGAGCCAATTGTAAAATTGTAGAGTGGTAAAACTTTATTTTTTTTCTTGGTGTTCGAAGATAATGGCTTCTACTAGTGGAACCGTCAAGGTTGGGAAATATGAAATTGAAAAGTTCAACGGCAAAAATGATTTTTCCTATTGGAGGATGCAGAAGAAAAATCTGCTTATTTCACAAAAGTTGCACAAGGCGTTAGTAGAAGAGAAACCTGCGAGTATGAAGGATGAGGATTGGGAAGAGTTAGTTCTGGAAGCACGGGCAGCCATAATCTTATGCCTTGAGAGAGATGTTGCATTCTTGGTTAATGAAGAAGCAACGGCTGCTGGCGTGTGGTCAAAGTTAGAGAAAAATTTCATGACGAAAACTCTAACAAATCGAATCTACTTGAAATCCAAATTGTATACATGCAAGATGGAGGAAGACACCTCGATCTGGGATTATGTCAACAAGTTTGATAGGATTATATCAGACTTGAAGGATATAGAAGTGAAGATTGATGATGAAGACCAAGCACTTATGTTGCTTCTTTCATTGACCAAGAAGTATGAAAATCTAGTTCAAACATTGATGCTTGTGGGTGATACTTTAACCATGTATGAGACTAGAACATCATTATTAGCGGATGATCTTCGGAAGGTTGCTACTAGTGTGATGTCTGGTAATGGTGGGGAAAGTAACGACCAGGCACAAGGGTTGTTTGCTAGTAGGGGAGGAACAATGAAAGAGGAAAGGGCAGGGGTAGAAAGTCTAGATCAAAATCTAGAGCTCCTGCGGAAAGAACGTGCTTTAAATGTGGCGAGCTTGGGCACTTTAAAGCAAATTGTCCAAATAAGAGGGTATTATTTAAGTATACCAACAACGAAAACAACTCCAGAGGTAAACAACAAGATTTGCAGGAGGCGAGTTATGTCTCAAATGGCGAGGATGATTGCTTCTCGGTTTCATAGAAAGATAATGATAACTCTAGGAGATGGATGTTTGATTCAGGAGCTACACACCACATGTGCCCAAATACGAAGTGGTTTACTACCTACCAAAGTACAGATGGTGGTACAGTTTTAATGAGGAATAACCATGTCTGTAAAATTATGGGGTATGGTACAATACGAATCAAGATGCATGATGGAGCGGTAAGGACTTTGAGGAACGTGAGACATGTCCCAAATTTGCGGAAAAACCTTATTTCTCTTGGTGTATTAGAGGAAAATGCTTGCAAAATAATCTTGGAAAATGGAGGCTTAAAGGTTGTTCGTGGTTCATTAGTTGTGATGAAGGGGGTTCATCACAGGAATCTTTATTCTCTTATTGGGGAAACTGTCACTGATGATTTGGCAGTTGGAATCGATAGAAGTAAAGACCAAACAGAATGTACGAGGATGTGGCACATGCGCCTTGGGCATATGTCTAAAAAGGGTCTATCACTGCTTGGTGAGAAAGGTTTGCTGAAGAACATGGAAAAGCCATGCATGGAATTTTGTGAACATTGTGTGTATGGAAAAGCACATAGGTTGCGGTTTTGTTCAAGCAAGCATAAAAGCAGGGGAATATTTGACTATGTGCATACTGATGTTTGGGGTCCGGCTCCGGTTACTTCTAAGGGTGGTTCCAGGTACTTTGTTACATATGTTGATGGTCATTCGAGGTATGCTTGGATTTATTTTCTTAAGCATAAGAATGGGGTATTTGATATTTTCAAGTGTTGGAAAGCAATGGTTGAGAACAGAACAAGTAGAAAGCTAAAAACTCTGCGTTCGAATAATGGTACAGAGTATACGGATGGAGCTTTTAAGTGGTTTTGTGACTAGGAAGGCATTGTTAGACACTGGACGGTCAGAGGCACACCACAACAAAATGGAGTCGCGGAAAGACTGAACCGTACACTTCTTGAGAAAGCAAGGTGTATGCGCTCTAATTCTGGGTTAGGTCGAGAATGGTGGGCAGAGTCGGTTGCTACACAACTTGTTATGTAGTAAACAGAACCCCACATTCTAGTTTAGGTGGAGACACACCTTATAATGTGTGGTCAGGTGAACATGTTGATTATGAAAGACTGAAAATTTTCGGATGCACAACCTATTATCATGTTAAGGATAACAAACTTGATAATAGAGCTAAGAAAGCTATCTTTCTAGGATATGCAACAGGTGTCAAAGGCTATCGTCTTTGGAGTGTAGAAGATTCTAAGTTTGTGAACAACAGGGATGTTACATTTGACGAAAAATCTATGGTAGCTTTATCAAAAGCTATGAAACCTAATGATGGTGATGCGACGATATCAAATAAGCAAGTTATTGAGATAGAATCTGAAGAACAACCAGATTCTAATCGTGGTCAGGTGGAGAATCCTATCGCCGGTGAAGATGAGGATGAACATGATCATGAGGAGGTTCAGCAGGAAAATACACATGTGTTACAACAACAGCAACAAGAATCTTTGGATGCCACTAGGCCAAAGAGAAATTATAAACTAGTTTAGAAGTTTGGTCAGACAAACCTCTAAGGAGTTATGGGCAGGTTAACTTGGTAGAATATGCACTCTTAGTTGAAGATGATGACCCGGTCACCTTCAAACAAGCTATCAAAGACAAAGATGGAGAGAGTTGGTTGGTTGCAATGAAGGAAGAAATGGAATCTCTTCACAAGAACAAGACATGGGAGGTGGTATCATTGCCTATAGGAAAGTCTGCTATCGGTTGTAAGTGGGTGTATAAAAGAAAAGAAGATCATACTAAGTCATGCAGTACAAGATATAAGGCTAGACTAGTGGCCAAGGGGTTTGCACAAAAGGAAGGAGTTGATTACAATGAGATATTTTCTCCGGTGGTGAAACATACTTCTATTAGGGTGCTATTAAGTTTAGTAGCTCATGGTGATCTTGAACTGGAACAACTAGACGTGAAGACAACCTTCTTGCATGGAGACTTAGATGAGGGAATATATGTGTATCAACCTGAGGGTTACAAGGTTGAGGCTAAAGAGAATCAGGTATGTCGCTTAAGAAAATCACTCTATAGTTTGAAACAATCTCTTAGGCAGTGGTACAAGCGATTTGATTCCTTTATGATGAAACAAGGTTTCTCCAGAAGTAGTTATGACAGTTGTGTCTACATTCAGAAGCTTCATGGGGGTGATTATATCTATCTATTATTGTATGTCGATGACATGCTTATTGCTTCAAAAAGCAAGGTGGAAATAGATCAGCTGAAGTCTAAACTTGGAAAAGAGTTTGAGACAAAAGATTTGGGCGCTGCAAAGAAAATATTGGGTATGGAGATTAGAAGAGAGCGGACAAACCGAAAACTGTTCTTGACTCAAAAAGGCTATTTAGAGCGATTTGTTGAAAGGTTTGGAATGAAAGGTGCTAAGTCGGTGGTTACTCCATTAGCTCCACATTTTAGGCTTTCTGGTAATCAGTCTCCGACTACAGCGGAAGATAAAGCATACATGGAACGTGTACCTTATGCTAGTGCGGTTGGCAGTTTGATGTACACCATGGCGTGTACACGCTCATATATTTCATATTGGGAAGCGGTGAAGTGGATTTTGAGGTACTTAAAAGGTACCATTAACACTGGTTTGTGTTTTGGTGGAGATACATGTCAGATAAGCGGGTTCGTTGATTCTGATTATGCTGGTGACCTAGATAGACGAAGATCTACTACTGGTTATGTGTTCAAAGTACACGGTGCTCCAGTTAGTTGGCGATCAATGTTACAGTGTACAGTGACACTCTATACTACGGAAGCCGAATACATGGCCGGCAGAAGGAGTAAAGGAAGCATTGTGGCTGAGGGGTCTTCTGGGTGATTTGGGTGTTGAGCAAGAATGTGTTAGACTAATGTGTGATTGTCAAAGTGCAATCCATTTGGCTAAGAACCAGGTTCATCATGCTTAGACCAAGCATATAGATGTCAGATATCATTTTGTACGGGATATCGTAGAGGAAGGTCATATTTCTCTTGCGAAGGTACATACTGATGAGAATCTAGCTGACATGTTGACCAAGGTTGTGTCGGGTAGCAAGTTCCAACACTGCTTGAACTTGCAAAACATAATTCCATATTCGTCCAAAATTTGAACATTTCAAATTATGAACGAGGTGGAGAATTGTGGAAATATTCAGCATCTAAATATAAAAATAGGAATAATAGGAAGGAAAGGAATTGAGGCTTAGATTTACGTTAATATTGTTCTCACAATTTTAAGCATATGGTCTCCTATTTAAACTAAGCAGGTTGTTTGTAATCAAATCAAGTGAAAGTGTAACAACAACTTATATATATATATATATATAGTAATTCAATCTTTCTTCTTAGACATATTATTTCTTCATACAAGTTTAGTGTTCTAGCTACATTATTTTGTGTTCAACTTTAGTGAGGGTGATATTTCATATCATTATTAGAAGTCAAATTTCCGCTGCGACTCCAACAATTCGGGTATCTCCAAACCCGTCCCAATTCTTAACGGGAATCAAAACTAAAACCTCAAGCTCATATCCAATGGGTTTGGGTATTTTCGTGGTGTTCAAATATCCTCATTCCGCTATACCTCCATATGAATTTGAGTTGCATTTTGTTGTTTTTCTTATTAAAAATATAGTTAAAAATAGAAAATTATTTTGTTTCAAACATTGCATTGTCATATTAACAAAAGACACATATCAAAAACTGATATCATGGTCTATGAAGAACAGATACTCTTTAGATTAGGCGTGTCTGTGTCGGATATGCGTTGAAGTAGCAAAATTTTTTCACAAGAAAGGGGGGTTTGAATTGTGAACCTTTAAAAATTACCTATTAAAATTAATAGAGAAACACTTTTGGAGGAACAAACGTTAGAACGTTTGGTTAGTTATATGTAAATAAGCTAGAGAACGTTCTCGGATCAATCTCAAGAGATAAAGTAAAGTAAATGATAAGTGATGTGTGTGATCTGTTTGCACAAATTAAAAGAGAGTAAGGAAGAGAAAAAATACACAAGCAGTTATACTGGTTCACCCCTTTAACAATGGGTTACGTCCAGTCCTCACGCTCCAGTGAGTTTTTCCACTATGAGATGCTACCGATCTCAAGATACAATTTCTTCCTTTGATCTTATACCCAAGACCAATAAAATCCTTTAAGCCCTACAAGCTTAAAGATACCCCAGCCCTCCAGGCTAGTAAGGGTATACCACTCAAACAATACAGCCCTATTGACTTGAGCAAACCTTTTACAAAGATTGATGAAATGGATCTAAGCTTTTACAAACTCATCACGTGGGAAGCTTAGGGAAAATAGAAACTCTCAAACACTCAGTGTATATACTAATCCTAGTATAGAATTACAATTCTGGAGTGAAAGAGATCAAAAGAGAGCTTTAAGATTGCTTGTATGATAAAAACAAGTAGTGATCAAATTGTACTGAAAGCTCATATTCTTCAAAGGTCACCAAAGGCTCTATTTATAGCAGAGGCTTGTACTTGAGGCTTGGTGATGAAATATGTCTGTTTGTAATAGATACTTGTTCAAAAATGATAGCTCATTAATTGTTGTTGAAAGATTTTCAAACTGAAAGAATGATCTGAGAATGTTCTTGGATCGGATCCTTATGATTCTTTTAAAGGAGCGTAGTAATGAGCTTGCAGTGAGCTGTAAGATGTCCTTTACATTACAATCTCCAAGGGTAGCCGTTAGACATCTTTAAGCATGCTTCATCCAGCTGTTCTTGAGCTAGATAATAGACTTGACAAGAAGACTTGATCCATTCTGGGCGGAGATAAACTTTGATCTTCAAGGAGACTTGATCCTTATCTTGATAGCTAGCTGTGAGACATTAGAAATACAACTGTATAGTCCTTGAAGCACTATTCATGTCGTCCTTGTATGGTACTTCTTGTCATAAAAGCAATCATCAATATGGGAGAATGTTCATTTAATATTCAACTAAAGGACATGCCAACTCTTAGTTGCAAATGAGTTGGTTCATTCTCATAGGTCTATGAATCATCTGTCTTCAATGGTAATGGACAGCATAAAATCTTTGTCTTGTATTAAAACCATGAGCACATGCTTGAACTTCAAAACTTGTCTAAAAGGGAAAGTCATACTTTTCACTTCAAATATTCATTGCCTTATTTGATATGTATACTGTTGTGATCTTGTGAGTTAATACCAAGGAAAAATGCTCATTTGTCTTGAACATAGTTGACTTAGAAAAATAAGTACTTTGTCTTTGTAACTTGTTCTTGAGCGAAACACAGAGAATGTTCTCAGAACATTCTTGCAGCTTTTGTTCTTGAAAACGAAATTGAGTAGATAATGATATGAAGAGCTAGATTAATCCTGACTTGATTAAAACACTCAAGAGCACTTGTTAGATAACAATATGATCAGAAATTCTCTTAAAATATAATTCAGATGTTTGTTATCTTTAAAACATCAATTTGAAATTTTGCCTCAACATGCGTCAGTGTCGGACATCTACACGACACCGACACTTATAATTACATTGACTTATATCATTAATTTTCTCAAATTATTATCAATGTCGACGTGTCAGTATCCATGTCGTTTTTGGTATCCATGTCCGTGTTTCATAGTCATGGTCATCAAATAGGTCCTTTAAGTTTTTTAAGTGACAAATAGGTCCTTTAAGTTTTACGTTTGTATCAGATAAGTCCTTTAAGTTTTTTAAGTATCAAATAGGTCCTTTAAGTTTTACGTTTGTATCAGATAGGTCCTTTAAGTTTGTAATTTGTAACAGATAGGTCCTTAAAACTTAAAGGACTTAAGGACCTATCTGATACAAACGTAAAAGTTAAAGGACTTATTTGATACAAAAAAAACTTAAAGGACTTATTTGATACAAACATAAAACTTAAAGGACTTACTTGTAACTTAAAAAACTTAAAGGACCTATCTGATACAGACATAAAACTTAAAGGACTTATTGATGCATTTTGCCATTTATTTATGATAATTGTTAATATTCCATAGTTGATCAATAGACTTTTATAGAATATCTTTATATATTTTTTACATTTCCAAATCTTACATTTATTTTATTATCATTTTTAATATCAAAATACTCTTCAAATAACATTTTAAAAAAAAAACTAAAATAACACTTAATATAAGAAGGAATGAATACTTGATAGGATATAAATTCTTCATGGTGTATAGCAATTGGCCTTTTTCTTTATGATTACCTTATTGAAACTACATCCTTTCTTTCAACTTTAGTTGAGTTAAACATGGTTTTTATTCCTATAAGAAATTTAAAATTTTACACTCTAAAAAAAACAATATATTTTTTATCCAAATTACTATGTTTTGTTTTAATGTCTAATGATCAATTTATGTTTATTTTAAGGAGAAAAACAAAACAAAAGTTGATATTTTAGGTGAAAAAAATGTCAAAAACATGTAAAACAAAACAAAAAATTTAGGTGAAAAATCTCATTTTATTTTTAAACTAAAATCAAAATTCACTGTATAGTAACGAAAAAATTATTTAACCCTAATTAGTTTTAACATTTTTATATTGGTTGCTGAAAAAATTGATGATTTAAAAACTCAGATATAAAGGATATGAGATCTTAACACACCACTCACTTCCGACACTATTAAGTTTGATTAGTGGATATAAATGATGTGTGACTCAGTAACGAAAATCTAATAATAAGTAATCAATTGGATCTTCAACTAGGCTCTGACATCATCTTAAAATTGAGAGTTAAGCTTAACTTAATCCTATAAATTGACATGTGTTGATAAAATTGTCTCTACTTATAAAAACTTATGTTCATGTTATATCACATCGGAAGTGAAACCAATCTCTTATTTCAACGCTTAAAAATGATACTCCCTCCGTTTCTTTTTAAGTGTACGAAAACGTCGAATTTAGCGTTCCTATTTAACTGTCCATTTGATGTTTTAAGGATACGATTTGTCAATTATACCATTTGTCAATTACTCATCTTTTTCAATAAAACTAAAACTTTTTTTAAAATTTTTTTTTGGTACATAACATATTAATTTTTTTTGTGTGCATAATATATTAAATTTGTTGGAAAGAGAAAGTGTGCGCAAAAAAAATAAGATTTTATTGGTGAATTAAAATTAGGGTATAATAGGAAGATAATGTGCAAAAATATACTTTCTTAATTTGATGTTACTATTCAAAACAGATACTTAAAAAGAAACGGATGGAGTAGTTTATTAGCGTTGCACAAATGAGATTTGTTACATTTGCATAGGGATTTTCATTATAGAAAATAAATCCAAATTAAACAAAATGAAATGCGGAATGCAGGTAATAACTCGGCATTGCAGCGAGCCTTGGAAGACGCGATGAAATGCATCCTAACCAGTCAATTTCTAAAATTAACTATACAATAGTGAAAGCCTTGATTGTGTTAACAAAATCTTTATTTCATGATCTACATTTATACAAGAGAAATAAAAATACAGCATGAAAGAACCATTGCTTCCAACACATGACTTGATTCTGTTAGCATTTGTAAGACACTTGAACATCAATGATAATATAAATATCTGAAAGTTAGTTTTCTATATGGCAAATAAATAAATGTATAATAATGAAGCTTCAAATCTTGCAGCAAATTTAGGGATGCCAGTTTTGGAGTGCTTGCTGCATTAAGACTGCTATGATACTTCCCATTGATATGTTGATGATGTTTACTAAATCATTATTGAGCTGCAGAAAAAGGATAAAGCAATCATAAATAACTATTTCAGAAACACATTTGTTACCAGATATTATGTTGCCGAGTCAAATTATGATGTCCTTCATTTTTGGTATGTTTAGGTAAAGGAAAGTTCCATGATCCATGTTTGGAACATCAGTGAGTTTGACGAAATCACAGTAGTATCCTTATGTTGTTAAAATCATGGTGGCATACTGTGATTTTGCCAAATTCACCATGAATTGAAACATGCATTAGTAACACATGTAGTTAGGTATCGTCTAGATTATGGTCCACCAAGCAAAGTATGCTTGAATAAACCGTCAAATCATATCATTTGTCGTAGATCACAAATTATAGGTACTTGATCTTTGAAACCTGTCTTAACTTGAATATTGGCATTGTTAGTGACATAAATTGCACAAAAAAAAAAAATTAGTTTTTTGAGGAACCTACCCATCGAAATCCTTCCTTTTCTTGAAGTGCAGCACCAATTATGCTTTCGCCAAGATTAGCAAACTGGGAAGCTAGTATACATATAATTACTTCATGTGACCCAACCTGTTTAACAATAAAAAATATACGAGATTAAAGTTGAAGAGGAAGGAAAAGTGACTATCAGAGGGTAATTTAACTTATCGATGCATAACATATCGATGCCATTCATTGGCTTTTCAGCAATATATGAGACTTGCTATTCTTACTCTTTGTCAATGTTCTAAAAATGGACCGGACCAGAAGGTCCAACCGGAAACCAACCAGTATGCCGATTGGTTAAATTTTATTTGAACTGCAGGCCAATCGAAATGGGTTCTGTGGTTTCCAGTTGGTTCGACCGATTTTTATTTTACTTTTTAATACTTTTTTGTTTTTTTTTATTTTTTTTTTTGGGTTGAACTCCAGCACCTCAGCTCTTCTGCTTGACAGTCCAAGGTGTATACTTTGATAAAACATCACTGGATTTATCAAAAAGTGTGGTCACAGCAATCTTCCACGCATGTTTCGACCAATTCTGTCAAGGTTTCGACCCGTTTAGTAACCGACCTAAAAACGAACAGTTTCAAATCTGAAACTGATCGTTTTGCTTCGCAATTGAAAAACGCACGCTGAACTTGGGGAATTGGTTGATTTTAATTGAGCGTTGCATTCCATCACCCTAATTCACTTAACTGAAACCTAATCAATTAATGATTTCTAATAATTCAATTGTATTCCCTAAATTCATCTATTCTATCAATTCTCTTCATCTCTATGAAATATTCTCATCTCTTCAACTATTCTTATCTTTGAGGCAATGGACCAAGCCAAAGAGAAAATTCAAGCTAATCTCAATTCAGTTCAAAGAAGGTTCACTTTTAGTTCATTTGTTTTTTGTTCTGATGTTGTTCTATAATTTTGCACTAGTTTTTATGTCCTGTTCTGCTGTTGTTCTGTTTTGTTCTGATATTCACACTTTTTGTTTTTGTTCTGTTTTGTTCTGCATTTCCAATTATACTTTCTGTTTTTATGTTTTAGTTTCAAGCCTCTGTGGGACATAATTGATGATAGATGGGATAAGTAAATGCATAGGCCTTTGCATGCTGCCGGCTATTATCTGAATCCCAAGCTACACTATGGTGTTGACTTTAAAGTTGATTTCAAAGTTAAGCGTGGCTTGTATGACTATTTGGAGAGGTTGATTGGAGACGTTAAAGAAATTAGTAAAACAACATCAGAAACAGCAAAACCATCTCAATGACCTTTGTTGTCTCTTCCATCTTTTGGTTCAAATACTTGGTTTTGAGTTCATGATAAGAAGGTGGCTTAAAGCCAAGACCGTGTCTAGCAACCATCTCCAACATTCTTTGAAATTCATCACTCTTTGCCACATAAAAAGCTATGACATTGTTGTAGAAGAATGATGCAATTTCCAAACAAGCTTCTTTTCTCAAATTCTTTTTAAAGATGTTGATGGTAGCTTGATTACTCACTCCCCTCTTCTTGAAAGATTGGTTGGTGTAACCTTGTCACCTTCCTCTACTGGCCTTTTTCCTTTTAACATTTCAGTATCATCATCTTCAGTTTTCTTCCTTAATTTGACTTGCAAATCGTTACAAAGCTCCCACATTTGTACTTTGACATTATCTGGGACAGATTCACAAGCACAAACATTCAACTTTGTATGACCCAAATGATGCTTCAGCCTATAAACTCCTCCAATAATTACTTTACCACAATAGTTACATTTGATTTTTCTTGTTCCTCCATCAGCAGAAACTCCATGTTTCCATGCTATATCATTTTTGTGAATTTGTCTCAGATGATGTCAAAGTACAAATGTGGGAGCTTTGTAAGGATTTGCAAGTCAAATTAAGCAAGAAAACAAAAGATGATGATACTGAAATGTTAAAAGGAAAAAGGCCAGTAGACGAAGGTGACAAGGCTACACCAGCTAATCTTTTCAAGAAGAAGGGAGTGAGTAATCAAGCTACCATCAAAAACATCTTTAAAAAGAATTTGAGAGAAGAAACTTGTTTGGAAATTGCATCATTCTTCTGCAACAATGTCATAGCTTTTAATGTGGCAAAGAGTGATGAATTTCAAAGAATGTTGGAGATGGTTGCTAGACATGGTCTTGGCTTTAATCCACCTTCTTATATGAACTCAAAACCAAGTATTTGAAGCAAAACATGGAGGAGAAAACAAAGGTCATTGAGGAACACAAACTTGTTTTGAAGAAGACGGGATGTACTATCATGAGTGGTGGGTGGACCGACAAAAGAAGACGCTACAAACTACAAAGTTGCTGGTGCGCTGTTAATGGGCAAAAGAAAGAAGCTAATACTGGACACCATGCGTAGCTCACTGCATTGATCTCATGCTAGAGGATTTTGAGAAAAAAACTATTGTCTATCATGAAACAATCTCAAGGGGTAAGAAAGTTACACAATATATTTATTCAAAAGTTTCACTCATTTCTTTGTTGCAACATTTCACCAAAGGAAAGGATTTGCAACATTGTATTTAACATTGAGGTGTCTTGCAGAGAACAAAAGCGCGTTGATAAGAATGTTCACATCAAATGAATGGACATTAAGCAAGTTTGCAAAAATAGTTGATGGAAAACAAATTGAAGAAGTGATTATGGATAAGGAATTTTGGAAAGATGTGATCATTTGTTTGAAAGGTGCAAGCCCATTAATCAAAGTGCTCCGGCTAGTGGATTCAGATGAAGAACCATCAATGAGACTTATCTACGAGGCCATGGACCAAGCTAAAGAGAAAATTCAAACCAACTTCAACTCAGTTCAAAAAAGGTAACATTTTGTTTCTATTTTCGCTACTTAGTTCCTGTTTCAAAACTTGTTTAAGTTCTGTTTCAAACCAACTTCAACTCAGTTTTATTTATATAGTGTACTGTTATGTTAAAAAATTGCTGAAGCACCAGTTCTGTTTTCGACTTCTGTTTCTGTTCTGTTGTCAATCCATTTCCAGTTTCAAGCCTTTGTGGGATATCATTGATGATAGATGGGATAGGAAAATGCATAGGCCTTTGCATGCTTCCGGATATTATCTCGATCCCAAATTACACTATAGTGCTAACTTTAAAGCCGATGATGAAGTTAAGCGTGGGTTGTATGAATGTTTACAAAAGATGATTGGTGATGTGAAAGAAATTACTATAATTGATGCTCAATTATTAGACTTTAAGAAAAAAGCAAAGTTTTTTGGAAGTCTAATAGCAATGGCTGCACTTGAAGCAAAAAGTGATGCAAAATGGTGGGAGTCTTATGGGGACGAGCACCCAGAGCTTCAAAAGTTTGCAATCCGTGTGCTAAGTTTAACATGCAGCTCATCCGGGTGCGAGAGAAATTGGAGTGCCTTTGAGATGGTATGTTTTTTAAAAATTTTAGTTTTGAAAATAACCTACACTTTCCAAATACTAATGGAGTTTCTTAAACTTTGTATATATTAGGTCCACACAAAGAGGAGGAATAGGTCGAAGCAAAAAACAATGAATGATGTTGTGTTTGTAATGACCAATTCCAAGTTATCCAAGAAGAAAAAAACTCGAAAGATTGTAGATTGTGAAATTGAATTTGATGAAATTGATCCGAACAATGAATGAATTGTTGAAGATGAAGGTTCAGCTGAGAATGAAATTTTGGATTTCACTATTGAAAGTGAGGATTTGGAAGGAGGAACACAAAATGAAGAGTATGAAGTTGCATGAAGAAGATGAGTGTGAAATCCATAATCTTGATGATGAGTTTCAAGGAGATGAAGATGGTATGGAATTGATGAGAATCTCTTAAAGGACTAGATAAATTAGGGGTTTAAAGTTTTTAAGTTGCTAAGTTTTAAAGTTTTATGTTTTTATGTTGTTAAGTTTTTATGTTTAAGAGTCCAACTTATTAAGTTTAAGAGTCTATGTTTAAGAGTCTATGTTCTAGTTTTTGAGTTTAAGAGTCTATGTTAAGTTTCTATGTTCTAGTTTTCTATGTTCTACGTTAAAGATTAATGAAGTTGTTATATTTTTCATTATGTTTAATATTAATGAAGTTTTTATGCTACGATCTTACGATCCTAAGTTTTTGTGGGATCTTACGATCCTTATATACCCCAACGATCTTTAGTGGGATCTCGATCCTGACAACCATGCACGTTAGATCTTACGATGCTACGATTTAGATTGCGCGCTAAAGAACCTTGGGCCAGACCAAAATTAAAAGCTCTAGGTCGATTTGTTCCAACTCGGTTGCGTTTAGTATGCTCTAGTCCCACTAGGTCTAGCCCGATTCAATCTGGTTCTTCCCAGGATGGTTTGCCCCACGACCTAGTTTAGTTCGTTTTGGTCGCTTAGTATGGTTTGGTTGTCCAGAATGGTCATAGTTTTATCCAAATTGGTTTTGTCAGATCTGGCCCAGTGGACTGGTTCAGTCTGCTATGGCTGTAAGTCCTGTTAGGTTGAACTTGTTATGGTCTTTTGGTTTATGTGCGATGTGTTTAGGTTCAGTCCAGGTTGATTGAGTACAGTCTAACTTGGTGTAGCCCGATTCAGACTAATTCAGTCTAGTCTGGATTGATCCACTTCCGGGATTAGTTCAGTCCAAACTGGTCTAGTTTGGTATGGTCTGGTGTGATCTGTCCCAGTGGACTGGTTCAGTCTGCTATGGCACTGATTCAAACACTGTTGCGAAGCATCACAATGTTACAGTCATCACAAAGTAAGCAATTATCTTTTACCTCTCACATTATCCAAATGCTAATATGATCCTCAACTGAAAGAACAGAATGCTTTTAAAATATCCTACTAACGAATGAGGGGTGCACACCCAAGCCCAAACAAGCGCATATGCACTCCCATTGAAACGCACACCTACCCCATATTTCCCTAATCTGTTTTAGCTCTGTAAAAATCAGCACCAAATATCACACAAATCCGTAACTCTTACATTGACTTATCCCCAAAAGATTTATATTGTAGTTTTTACCAACCAAAGATCCATGAGAGGTGCCTATTGTCTATCTTAAATAAAATTATAAACGCAAAATTTGAAAGTATTATTTCAAAACCTCTACTACATTTACTCTCCTATGTACATTTTTAATAGAAACACAACAAAGGAAATTATTACAACGCCAATCCATTACCATTACCAACTGCATTCATAATTTACCAATCCAGCCTCCTACACTATCTCTAGATCACAAATTAACTACTTTGCTACCATTTGAATCATCAAGAACAAATCATTAAATTAATTTTGCTATTTCATTACTAAGGACTAATTAAATGATTTATCCCTATCTTGCAGAATCGTATTTGTATCTAACGACTAGAATTAATGAATTCTCCGAATAAAAGACAACGCATACTGATTACCACATTAATGAAACATAATAACATGCAGATTCAGAAATTAGGAAATACCTCGCCGAGGAGAAAACTGACAAAGGCAAGAACTACAGATGCTAAAATTCCAGCCAAGGTTCCTTCAACACTAACCGCCCCTTCTGTGCCTCTTGGAACTACCTTGAATGTCGTAACTAGGTACCTGGACGTTAAGAAGAAGGATTCTTACCAATGATGCATAACTTCTAATGAATTATGTACTAGAAAAGTAAATTCAGACCAACAATAAATTTGGCTATCAATTAAAATGTAAAATACGCAAATATGTTAAACAAGGTCTTGTAATTGTTGTTAGAATCGCAAGTAGGATCGTGGAATCCTAGGATTTCGCGATTTTGCTCTGCCTTACCGATTTGAATCCTGAGTAGTATCCTAAATTATGCAAAATCCCAGTAAAATTCTGCAATTATAGTAGGTTTCTGCCGATTCTGTGTTTTTTTTTTGGGTGATTTTTGACTGGGTAAAAGTTGACCCGGTTTGAGGTTTTGACCTGATTTATACAAAACAATCGCAAACCCTATTTTAATAATTTACGATTTCAGACTTGGTTGTTTTATGTTTGTTTTAAGATTTCAAACTTTGAGTAGTTACACTTTATAATAAATATTTAATATTATGAGTAGAATCCTTCGATTTGGTTGTGATCTTCGATTTTGTGATATTCCTATCCCCTTTCGATTCTACACAATTAATTGAGTAGGATCCTTCAATTTTGGTTGCAATTTTAGGTTTTGCGATCATGCTATCCTCTTTTGATCTGAAACAAACTCGCGATTCTGACAACCTTCTGTAATGCAAGGAATTAATGTTTTATTCAAGGGTTTCCATTTGCTCATTGCATGTGACTTATATGAGGGGGGAAAGAGAGAGAGTGTTTAACAAAGTTAACTCGTAAATTAAACATGATGAATCTTCATAAGCAGATGTTAATAACAACAGAACACAGCCATGGTCCCTAGTAGAGAGCTTACTTAGTTGATCTAGAGGACATCGATGAAGTTCTAAGTATGAGGTTCAGGGTTCAATCTTTGAATACTAACATAAACACTAACTAAAATTTGACTATCTATCCAGAAAAGAAAAAAAAAATATCAGAACATGACTAACATAATTACTAATAAGTACTCACGTTGTTTTTCCATACGCTTTGCCTATCTCACTTGATACTGTGTCACTCAACTTAGTACAAAAACTCGCAACAAACCCAAGTCTCCAAAGTTGTGAAAATGCCGATCCTCCAACACCAAAAATCGTTAGGAAAGCACAAATGCAACCGGCAGCACTGGAACCAATAACACTCCCCGGACCCCTTCTTCCTCTTCTTTTCTCAGCAACCCCTTGTTCCATTTTCTGTGCCATTTTGACTTTTGTCGCAGCTGTACCCTAAACAAACCCCAAACAAATCAACTCCATAGTACAAAAAGCATCAACCCTAGAACCAAAAACAAAGAGAATTTTAATACCCATTTTCATAATTGCATAGATTTCTATGAAATTCAAAACTTTCAGAAAAAAACACAAAACTCCCAATTCTATAAAAACAAAATCCACAAAACTCTCAACACCCAATTCCAGAATTTCACAGAATTTCCATAAAATAAGAAAAAATTGATCACTTTTCAGAAAACACAATCCTAAACCCTAAAAACAGAAACAAATTAAAACCCTAATCATCCATTTTCAGAATTTCACATTACTTCATCATCCAGAACCAATTTTTGCACTAAAAAAACATCACTTTCATTTCAAACAACATAAATTCTCAAACCCCAGAAACAAAATCAACAAAAATCTCCAAACCCAGTTCCAAAATTCCCCAAAACTCCAACAAAAATCAAATTTTTAAGTCAAAATTCAACACATTCAAAACAAACCAACCATAACAAAACCATTAAAAGCAACAAAATTTAGCTTACAATGATGAAATAAGTAGCAACAAGAAGAAACCCAGAAGACCCAAAAGCACGCCAAGTAAGTGTACCAAGCAAAAAAGCAGCAACAATCCCAGAAAACGATAACCCAGTAACCAAAATTGGAGAACCCAATAGAAAGATCAAGAGGTTACTAAGCAAAGAAGATTGCCATGTGGCAGGTGATGATTGGACAATAGTCATAGCTCCTCCAATAGCATCTTGAAAACTTGAGACACGTGAAGAGTGCATGTTGTTGTGGAACCTGTTGCGAAGAACAAGAGGGTTTAAGGTTGTTGGAGATAAAGGTGTGAGTTTTGGAGAGAGAAAATATGGTTTGTGTTGGAGATGTTGGAAGAGGAAAGGAAGAGAAGAAGGGAATGTGAATGAGTGAAGAGTTGAATGCGCCATAAAATTTGTATTTTGATTGAATTTGTGAATGTCAATGTGAACAAGACTGAGGAAAGAAAACATATGATGATGCACCCAAAATGAGAAAAAAAAAAAAATTACTTTGCAAGGAGCGAATAAAACAAAAATTTACAGGAAAAAAAAATAAAACTCGCACACATTAGTAACAACCTATTTATCCAAAAAAAAATGATGATGTTACTTCTTTGATGATTCTTTTGTGAATTACTATGATTTCAATTTCATTTCTAGTGGATGTTTTAAGCTTTTTTTTTAATGGACGAAACACAAGCCATTACAAACTCACACACAAAGTGGAGGGGTGGATACGGGTTCCGACTTCGGTCATGACATTTGACACTAACAATTTCGGCATTTTTGCTATAATTCACTATTACTTGTTTGATACGGATTAAAAAAATAGTGATTTTGATATTCAATAATTTAAAGATTATTTTTTAGAAATTTTGGGTGCATTTATTTTGGCTTTTTTTCTAAATGAATTTTATAGTGTTACATAATTTTGTGTAAAAATAATTTACAAAGAAATTTTTTATAAAAGCTTCAAATGAAAATTTGGTTTGTATAGTTATTCTTAAAATGTCATTTTAGGCATTTCATCATTTTATTGAAAAAGAATTTGGATATCAAAATTTCAAAAGAAATCATTTGAAGCTATTTCAAATAGATTTTTATAAAAATCATTATTGATATACAACTTTTTGAAAAATTTGTGATTTTGATTATGTTTTAATCTTCAATAATGTATGTTTATGTTATATGATGTTAAAATTAGTGTTTCAATTTAGAAAAAATGAATATAAAAAAACTTGTTATATTTAAAAAAAACGGTTTTACCAAATCTATTTTCAAAAATACAAAGAAAAAATCTATTTATTTAAAGCTGAAACAAACACACCTTTTATAGGAAAGTTGAATTTACTCTTTGTTTGTTTATTGTAATAAAAAAAAAACTTTTTAATAAAATAATCTTTAGTTTGTTTGGATACAACATGAAAAAACGATTTTTTTTTTAATTGCAAAATAACTTACACTTTTTATTATTTGTTTTCTCCCTCCTCTAAAAAAAAATCTTAGTAACTTCTCATTTTTAGCAGTTTTCAAATTATTTTTAGATTCTGATTATTTTAAAAAGTTATAACAAATAGATGCAATATTTATAAAAGTGATTATTTTTATAAAAAAAAGTGATTATTTTCTAAAAAATGTTATAACAAACGGCTTCTTAGTAAATAATTGATGCACCCGCTGAAGTAACAAGGTTTTGTTAGACTACTTGACTATCACTTAGAAGGGGGGTTGAATAAGTGATCCTTGAAACAATGTAGGTTTTTAAAAAAAAATTGTTTCGTTTCAATCGTGCGCGCGGAAGCACCACCGAATCGGTAGTCTATGCACCGATTGATCAAAGGAAATGTAGTATAGCCTTGGAACGATTATGAAAAGATTTGGAAATGATCGCGTTCAAAATTAATCAAATATAAACGTTTGAATTAAATCAGCCCCAAGCAAGTTATTATCAAATGTAATCCAATCACAACCAAGCATTAGCAATTGAATTTTTGGTGTACCAATACGAACACGAAAAATTCAATTGCTTCAAAATTAACGAAATTATGAAAAGTAAAAGATTGAGAGAGAGAGAGAGGCACAAACGGTTTGATTAGGGAGTTCCCCGGCTTTCGTGTCGTCCTCGCGGTCGGCCGGGTACGTCTCCCCCCAAATAACCAAACGGGTTATTTGAGAGTATATTGATCAAAAATGATGAACACAAGTGCACAATTTACAATTGAATCTTATAACCCTATAACGAATCAAAAGTAAACTATGCGTATAAACCTCAACACACAACGAAGCTTCGCCCTCTGATTCCAACGATCCGACCCGTGCCAATCCGCACTCGATCGTCCAGCTGAGTCCTTCGCTTCTTGTTGTTGAACCTTCAAGATTCGCACGATCTTGAACCCTTTGAGAGAAACCAAAACCTTCGTCACAATTCAACCCGATCACGATTCTGATTCACCGCGAACCGTACCGAACGTTATCAAACAAATATGCAATCTCTATTGAATTGATCCCATACTCAAACTTCAATTTGATTACAAACTTGATGAAGATGATGAACTTGTGATGAATAAAACCTTTGATCCAAATTTTCACTCAATTTGAATCCCAAAGCGTTTTCTGAACTTTCTCACTGGTTTCCTCTATTTTACAATGACACACCACATTGCTATTTAAAGAGAGAATAGAATTGAGCAAATTTGGGCAAAATTTCACAGACATGTATCGATACAACTGATGGTTTGTATCGATACAAACCTTTTGACCAGCGTTAAAAATGAAAGATTTGACCTATGTATCGATACAAACACGGGTGTGTATCGATACATATATCAGTTTCTTGAAATCTTGACTGATATGTATCAAATCATGCAAGCATGATTCGATACATCATGCACTCTCTGGTTTTCTGAGAGATACAGGTGTGTATCGATACATGCAAGCATGATTCGATACACAAGTGACTCTCTGCCTCTGAGAGACCACTTTTGTATCGATACAAGTGATATATGTATCGATACAAAATGCACAAAATCAGTCTGAAGTAATTTCAGGACATTTGTATCGATACACATGTTTATGTATCGATACATAATACCTAAAAAACAATTTTTCAAAGTTTTAAAAATAGTTTTTCGCTGTCAAGTCATTTGTAAAGTTGCCAAAATATGTTCTACTCTATTTTTATGTGTTTTGACAATTATTAAAACATGAGGATGAACTGGTGCACTTACAGGTTTGTCACAAGAAAAGGGGGTTTGAATTGTGACCTTTTAAAATTTTTGCTGCAAGTTATGATCAACACAAATAACTTTACACAGAAAACTGTTAGAACGTTCTGAGAACGAAACCAGTTAGTGATAAGAAAATATAAAGTGATTTGTGTGTGAAGTGTTTGCTCAAATAAAAGAGTAGGGAAAGAGAAGATCAAGCACAACATTTTATCCTGGTTCACCCCTTAACAAATTGGGCTACGTCCAGTCCCCACTTGCGTGAGATTATCCACTATAATCTAGACCAAGATTACAATGAGTCCTTTAACATAATCTGAGGTTAAGTCACAGATTAGTTATCACCAACTAATCTGAACCAATTCACAAACCAGTAATCACCTACTGATTTGAAGCAATCAAAAACCAGTTATCACCAACTGATTTGAACAACAACACTCAATCAATTATAACCAATTGAATTGAGCTAGATCTTACAATAAGAAATGGTTGTGAAACTAACAAGCCTATATCAACCTAAACTAGTTGTATAGCTTACAAATGAAATACACTCAGAAATGCTCAAATGGATTTATATCCTAAGTTCTAGAGCTTGAAGTATGAGTGTATAAAGAAGAACTTAAAGTGATATGGAGATCACACAAGTATGTTGGCTTTTTGCAATTTGAAAACTCTTGCTCTTCAAATGATATCAACGTGCTATTTATAGATGAGGAGGCTCCTTGATGTCTTGAGTTCCAAGTATGACCGTTGTGAGTGAAGAAATAGCAGTTGTGAGACATATGAGATGAAAGAGAAAATATGTCTCATAAAGTGACCTTCCCAGAATGTTCTCCCATTGTTCTCTGACATTGGGACAGAACGTACAGTGATGATCTGAGTTCTTGGAACTTGATTGAGATATTCCTGATCATCTAGCCATTGCAAAAGTGTTGAGTTTGAATTAAAACAGCTCATCAAATAGTTGGACAAATATCAAACAGTTTGGACACTTTGCTGGCTAAAACTGGGAGATCGTTCTCTGATCATTCTCCAAGCTCATGGATAAAATCAAACGTAATTAAATGAGCTGTTGATAGTTGTCTTGCAGCCGAAGAGCTTCAGTCTATGAAGATAGATCAACTATTCAAAACTATTTTTCTTCAGCATCACTTCAGTGTGTTGTATCATTTTCTATCTTGAAGGAATACTTTAATAACATAAAGTCTTGTCATGAACATTTGAACTTATTGATTTCTTAAAAGTGCTTATTTGAACGTGAGCCTTTGTTCAAAAATGATTCCTTGCCTTAAATGACTTATGCACTGTTATAATCTTGCATTTACTTCCATGAAAAAGTTCTTTATTGTTTCTACCAAGTTGACTCTTGAAAAGTGATTATTCTTTAATCACGTGAACTTAGAAACATGGTTCAGTGTCATTCTGAGAACGTTCTTCTGGGAAGAATCTTCAAATGATGTTTTGTTTGTATCTTGTGAGTTACTCAAGGCTGAAGGTTAATATTAACAAATCCAAAGTTTTCTTCTCCTCCACCACTAGGCGAGGAAAAATCTCTTCCATTGTCAGTAGTACAGGTATTAACCGCACTTTGTCTCTTGAGAAATATCTTGGCTTTCCTATGATGCACGGTCGGCTAAAAAGGAGTGATTTTGAGTTTTTAGAAGAAAAGATTAGTAAGAGGCTTGCTAGTTGGCAACATAACTTGCTCAATAAAGCCGGCCGGATGACTTTAGTTAAATCCGTGTTGAATTCTATTCCTAATTACTATATGCAAATTGCTTGGCTGCCCCAAACCACTTGTGATTTTATTGATAGAACAGCGAGGAATTTCCTTTGGAAAGGAACATCTGATTCTGGGATTCATCTAGTTGGTTGGGATAAGATAACCAAGCCTAAAAAACTAGGTGGGCTTGGCATTAGGAAAGCAAGAGACGCCAATACATCTCTCTTGGGGAAGCTGGTGTGGAATGTTCACCAAAACAGTGATGCCTTATGGGTTAAACTAATTCAACATAAGTATCTCAAGGAGGAAGCTTTTCTTAGTTCCGACAATAACAAATCAGGTTCTGTCACATGGAATGCTATCAGGAAAGCCTTATCAGCTATGAAAGAAGGCTTCCATTTTCGCCCGGGAAATGGTAACAACTCCTTCTGGTTTACTAACTGGTCTGGAAATGGTATTATTGCTAACCAGGTGTTGTTTGTTGATATTCATGACCTTGCGATGAGGGTGAGAGATGTCTATATAGATGGTAATTGGCAACTTGATACGTTGTATACGATTCTTCCTCAGGAGATAAAGGAGAAGTTGGCCGCTATTATTATCAGTTTAAATCCTTCTGTGACCGACTGTTATACGTGGAAAGGAAATCTCAACGGGATTTACACGGCCCGAGATGGTTATTACTGGCTCAATCGCAATTCTTTCTCGGCAAGAGCGAATAGCGAAGTTTCTTGGTCTTGGTTGTGGCACTTACCGGCGCCAGAGAAATTCAAATTCTTCCTCTGGACTATGCTTCACAATTCACTTCCAACAAGAGAAATGTTATCGCATCGAGGTATAATCCAGGGGAACCTTTGTCCTCGGTGTAATACTCATGCTGAAACTACACTGCATTGCTTGCGAGATTGCGGCTTCGCTCGAACCATTTGGAAATCTATTGGGTTCTCGAATTCTAACTTCTTTCAAGGAGATGATACTTATGTGTGGTTACGTCAGGGCCTTCGCAGCCCTTCTTTGTTTTTGTTTATGGCAGGTATTTGGTGGATTTGGAGGGCCCGGAACGCTCTTTGTCTGGATAGTGATTGGATTTCTTTTTTTGCTCTCAAGCTACGAATAATGGACTATGCCCTTTTACTGGAAAATTTTCATCCCATTGATCACGAGACATCGTTTACGAAACAAGTTAAATGGAATGCACTTGGGGGTACAGGTATGATTTTGAATGTTGATGGAAGTATTATCTGCAATCCTGGCATTTCTGGCTTCGGAGGGTTGATTCGCAATACAGATGGAGGTTGGGTTCATGGCTTCTTTGGAAACCTCGGCCATACAAATATCCTTCATGCGGAGCTTATGGCAATTTACAAAGGGCTCCTCTTAGCTTGGGATTTGAACATCAAGGATCTCTGGTGCTACTCTGACTCCGTGATGGCGATTAAACTCATCACCGACCCTGTTGACGACTGGCACCATTATGCAGCCATCCTCAACAATATCAAGGACATTATGAAAAGAGATTGGCAGGTCTTACTCATTCACACTCTCCGAGAGGGCAACGCATGCGCCGACTACCTAGCTAAGCAAGGGGCATCTCACACTGATGTTTACTCCTCTATTGCCATCCCACCTGTAGGATTAAATCTTGCTCTGCTGGCAGATGCTTGTGGAACATGTTTTACTAGATAATTTTCTTTAATTTTTTCTGTTTTTTTGCCTCTTTGTACCTAAAAAATGAATCTTCATTTTTATCATCTCTAAAACTGTTTTGAAAATTAGTCAAAAAAAAAAAAAAAAAAACTGTTGAAAAAAATTGCCTTATCAAATGAGTTTTCTCATTCTTTGAATTCTAAAACAGTTCTAAAAATTTGAATAACCAAACAGATTTTTTATTATTATCTTCTTAAAAATAGTTTCGCAAAATAGATTTATAAAACAAATTTTGAAAACTAAAAATCAAAACTAATTCAAACAGGGCCTAACTCTCCTCTAGTCACATGACAGATAATTACATAGACCAATTAAGCATAATTTTCGATAAGTAAAAGTGGAAGAAAATCTCGAAACAAATTCAACTGATGGTGAAAACAAAAAAAAAATAAATGGAAGTAGAGAAAAAGTAAACAAAATAATAATTACTCTTATATCAAGAATCCTATCTTTTTAGAAACAACAAAACAAGAATGAGTGTGTCTCATGGCCAGTCCCAAGAGGTTAAAGGCAACAACGCTGCTCCATTTATTATTATCTTCTTAAAAACAGTTTCGCAAAATAGATTTATAAAACAAATTTTGAAAACTAAAAATCAAAACTAATTCAAAATGGATTAAGACAAGATATGATACAGTTATCATATCCTGTCTCTTATTCTGCGCATCAAACAGACCCTTATATGCGACGTTTACTAGGAGTCATACAAACACATTATCAGTTTGCCCCCATTCAAGTTAGGGATTTGGATTAAAATCCCCTGTCACAAATCAAGAATCTTATCTATCCGATGTGGAACTAATTCCCATCTAGTGTTGGCCGCTAACAAATAATTCCACTTGGAAAGCATTTGGTTTTCAGGGTTACTACCAATGGCTCAAAGCCTGACACCACACCATCTAGGACCACCAAGGCTGCATTTAACTTTTAACCATTCCATTAATGCTTCTTCAAAATGTTATACTTCAAGAAGCAAACAAATTGGCTGAGCAACACCCTGTCTATACTGTCACTCCATAAAATCATATAATAAACCAAGAGGACACATAGTGATTTTACTATTTCAGCTAATCTAGTGCAATAAATTTAATGTAAGTGCACCAGTTCATCCTCATGTTTTAATAATTGTCAAAACGCATGAAAATAGAGTAGAACATATTTTGGCAACATTACAAATGACTTGACAGCGAAAAACTATTTTTAACACTTTGAAAAAATTGTTTTTAGGTATTATGTATCGATACATAAACATGTGTATCGATACAAATGTCCTGAAATTACTTCAGACTAATTTTGTGCAATTTGTATCGATACATATATCACTTGTATCGATACAAAAGTGGTTTCTCAGAGGCAGAGAGTTACCTGTGTATCGAATCATGCTTGCATGTATCGATACACACCTATGCCTCTCAGAAATCCAGATAAAACATGATGTATCGAATCATGCCTGCATGATTTGATACATATCAGTCAAGATTTCAAGAAACTGATATATGTATCGATACACACCCGTGTTTGTATCGATACATAGGTCAAATCTTTCATTTTTAACGCTGGTCAAAGGGTTTGTATCGATACAAACCATCAGTTGTATCGATACATGTCTGTGAAATTTTGCCCAAATTTGCTCAATTCTATTCTCTCTTTAAATAGCAATGTGGTGTGTCATTGTAATCAGAGAGGAAACCAGTGTGAAAGATCAGAAAACGCTTTGGGATACAAATTGAGTGAAAATTTGGATCAAAGGTTTTATTCATCACAAGTTCATCATCTTCATCAAGTTTGCAATCAAATTGAAGTTTGAGTATGGGATCAATTCAATAGAGATTGCACATTTTTTTGATAACGTTCGGTACGGTTCGCGGTGAATCAGAATCATGATCGGGTTGAATTGTGACGAAGGTGCTGGTTTGTCTCAAAGGGTTCAAGATCGTGCGAATCTTGGAGGTTCAACAACAAGAAGCGAAGGACTCAGCTGGACGATCGAGTGCGGATTGGCACGGGTCGGATCGTTGGAATCAGAGGGCGAAGCTTCGTTGTGTGTTGAGGTTTATTCGCATTGTTTACTTTTGATTCGTTATAGGGTTATAAGATTCAATTGTAAATTGTGCACTTGTGTTCATCGGTTTTAAGGAATATACTCTCAAATAACCCGTTTGGTTATTTGGGGGGAGACGTACTCGGCCAACCGCGTGGACGACGCGAAAGCCGGGGAACTCCCTAATCAAACGCTTGTGTCTTTCTCTCTTTCAATCTTTTACTTTTAAGTAATCGCCTTAATTTTGCGTCAATTGAATTTTTGCGTTCGTACGTGTGCACAAAAATTCAATTGGTATATCTTGATTGTGATTGGATTAGATTGGTTACCATTAACTTGCTTGGGCTGTTTAATTGAAACGTTTGATTTCGAATATTTTGTATACGATCATTTTTAATTCTTTTCATAAACGTTCAAAGGCTATATTACCTTTCCAGTGATCAATCGGGTGCAAAGAGACTACCGATCCGGTGGTGCTTCCGCGCGTACCGTTTAAACGAAATAATTTTGAAAAACCTACGTTGTTTTAAGGGGCACTTATTCAACCCCCCCTTCTAAGTGATAACCAAGTAGTCTAACAAGTGGTATCACGATCCCGGTTCAATTTTGTTTACAAAATTCGGTGGATTGTGCCAATTATTAGAAAACATGGCTTTTGCACCGAAAGGGGCGTATAATAGGGCTCCTATATTCAATGGAGATCATTTTGATTATTGGAAAAGTAGTATGCGGATTCACATCAATTCTTTTGATGGTGAAGTGTGGAATGCTATTGAGAACGGTCCGTTTGTTCCAACAATCACCGACCTCAATGGCATTGTCACCAATAATCCTATGGCACAATGGACGGATGATGAAAAAAAAAAGGTCAATTACGATGCAAAGGCACAAAACATACTTATTTCATCCCTTGGGATTGAACAATTTTATCATGTGTCGCATTGTTCTACGGCTAAGCAAATGTGGGATACATTAGTTACTCATTTTGAGGGAACTAATGAGGTCAAAATTTCGAAAATAAACACCTTAACTCAAGAGTTCGAATTGTTTCATATGCAAGATGGTGAATCCATTGCGGATATGCAACAAAGATTTGTAAAAATCACCAACAAGTTACATGGTCTAGGTAAACCAATCACAAATCAAGATGCTACTAATAAGATTTTGAGATGTCTTAATAGGTCATGGCAACCAAAGGTCACCGCAATCAAAGAAGCGAATGATCTTACTACTTTGAGTCTCACAACCTTATTTGGTAAGCTAACAGAACATGAACAAGTGCTTAATTTGTTGGAAAAGCATGAAAAAGGTGAGAAAAAGGAAAAACACAACGAAAAAGAAAAAGAAAAGGATAAGAGGTCCATTGCTCTAAAGGCCTCCAAATCCAAGTCCAAAAAGGTTGAGCAAGTGGAAAGTAGCTCAAGCGAAGACGATTCCGATGATGAGGAAATGGGGCTCTTCGTTCGACGCTACAATAGATATGTGAGAAAGAATGGGATAAGACATTCCGATGAGAATCTTAAGAAGTTTCGGAAAGATAGTGGTTACCGCCGGAAAAATGAAGATGATAGGCACTCCAAGAAAGAGGCATGCTATGAATGTGGCAAAGTTGGTCATTTCAAGCCGGATTGCCCTAAGCTCAAGAGAAAAAGAGAAGGAGTCACCTTCATTCAAAAAGGGAAGCAAGGACAAAGGAAAGAAAGCTTATGTTGCATGGGAGAGCGGAAGCTCATCTTCGTCTTCATCATCAAGCTCTAGCTCAAGTGGTGAAGATGTATTGGCTAATGTGTGCTTAACATCCCATGATCGCAAGAAACTTGCTCCTAAAAAGGTAAATCAAAATCCCTCTAGCTCATATACGCTTTTAGAATATCATGAGTTGCAAGTTGCTTTTGAAAAGTTACACAAAGAGACTAAACAGGCTTTTCAACGACTAAAAGGTTTAATGGAGGTTAATAAATACCTTGAGGCAAAAGTTTCGGAAACGGAGCTTGAGTTGAAAGCTCTCAAAGAGTCTATGATTCAAAAACCTCTTGTAACTTTTGATAGTTATGGTAACGATAGGACCGGATGTGATGGATGCTTTTACTTACGTAGAGACTTGCGAAAGTTACAAGATAAGCTAAAAGAACCATCCAAGCCGGAGATTACTTTTGCGATTGATCCATCTAAATTTAACAAATCTTTGAAACCTAGAAATAAAAAGTATAAATTTGTTGAAAAGGATCCTAAGAAAAGTAATCCTCATATCGTTTGTCATTATTGTTGTGACAAGGGTCATACTATTGCAAAATGTCATGCTAGAAAAGTCTTGGTACCAAAAGGCAAATTGCAATGGTTACTTAAGTTAGGCAATAATGGTACTACTAACCAACTAGGACCCAACATGAGTTGGGGACCTATTTCAAATGTCTAAGTATGTAGGAAATCGTCTTGAAACCATTGACAAAAGACACCGACAACAATGGAGTTCAAGACTTACGAACAAGGAAAATGATGAGAAAAGCTTCAACTCAACACTTACAATGTTGTGGAACTTGATCACTTCCTACACATAACACTTTAGGGAAGACTCTATTCTCTACCTTTTCCTTTATATTGTTTTTTTTTTTTTACTTAGCATTTGTATATTGGTTCATATACATACAACTTTCACCTTAATATGATATGTGCTTTGATAGGTGTCTAATCCTTCATTTCCAAGAATCTTGCTCAAAAATATTTATAAGTTTTTGAGACTCATACGTCTTAAATGGGGTTTTGACAAAAATCATTACAATTTCCATATTAAGTTCATATTTGGTTGGTATATGTTTGTTTTGTTCTGATATGTGACTTTGTGTGCATACATAGACATATATTGTCATACAGTTAATTTTGGTACTTTGATTCATTTATGTGGATATCTTATCATGCATATATGGTTTAACATGTGTTATCATGTTATAATGTGCTTTGGTATTGCTTTTTGCTCACATACATAAGAATGTACCTTGTTGATTGTATGTGTTTCATACATCATGTTATGTTTATGCATTTGTTGCATTGCTTTGTTTATTTCGTCCCATATTTGGATATGTTACTTGATTAAAAATGTCGATGTGTTACGATATTCATGCGTTGGTTTTGGTTTGTTATTCTACATTCCATATTTGTCATGATATTTGGTATTCGTCATTGATATATTTTGGCGTATCTTTGTATATATTTATTTGATTAGGAAACTTTATCATATAAGTGCATTTCGACAAATGTAAGTGCACGATATGACTTTGGTTAAAAATGTTTGAACTTGATACTTCTAATGAGCTCTCTTCTTCTTTTTGATATTGTCAAAGGGGGAGAGATTTGGATGCACAAGCTAAGGATAAATAGCTAAAGAAATCTTGAATATTATCAACAATGTCAAACGCATTATGGCATCAACTCAGGGGGAGCGTTGCTTATTGTTAGCCTTGGTGTTTATTGCGTCTGTATACATATTGCTATTTTATTGCATATTAGGTATAGGCTTAGTTAGCTTATGTATAGTTTTGACAATTATCAAAAAGGGGGAGAATGTAAGTGCACCAGTTCATCCTCATGTTTTAATAATTGTCAAAACGCATGAAAATAGAGTAGAACATATTTTGGCAACATTACAAATGACTTGACAGCGAAAAACTATTTTTAACACTTTGAAAAATTGTTTTTAGGTATTATGTATCGATACATAAACATGTGTATCGATACAAATGTCCTGAAATTACTTCAGACTGATTTTGTGCAATTTGTATCGATACATATATCACTTGTATCGATACAAACGTGGTTTCTCAGAAGCAGAGAGTTACATGTGTATCGAATCATGCTTGCATGTATCGATACACACCTATGCCTCTCAGAAATCCAGATAGAACATGATGTATCGAATCATGCCTGCATGATTTGATACATATCAGTCAAGATTTCAAGAAACTGATATATGTATCGATACACACCCGTGTTTGTATCGATACATAGGTCAAATCTTTCATTTTTAACGCTGGTCAAAGGGTTTGTATCGATACAAACCATCAGTTGTATCGATACATGTCTGTGAAATTTTGCCCAAATTTGGTCAATTCTATTCTCTCTTTAAATAGCAATGTGGTGTGTCATTGTAATCAGAGAGGAAACCAGTGTGAAAGATCAAAAAACGCTTTGGGATTCAAATTGAGTGAAAATTTGGATCAAAGGTTTTATTCATCACAAGTTCATCATCTTCATCAAGTTTGCAATCAAATTGAAGTTTGAGTATGGGATCAATTCAATAGAGATTGCACATTTTTTTGATAACGTTCGGTACGGTTCGCGGTGAATCAGAATCATGATCGGGTTGAATTGTGACGAAGGTGCTGGTTTGTCTCAAAGGGTTCAAGATCGTGCGAATCTTGGAGGTTCAACAACAAGAAGCGAAGGACTCAGCTGGACGATCGAGTGCGGATTGGCACGGGTCGGATCGTTGGAATCAGAGGGCGAAGCTTCGTTGTGTGTTGAGGTTTATTCGCATTGTTTACTTTTGATCTAATATAGGTTTGTTAGAGTCAATTGTAAATTGTGCACTTGTGTTCATCGTTTTTAAGCAATATACTCTCAAATAACCCGTTTGGTTATTTGGGGGGAGACGTACTCGGCCAACCGCATGGACGACGCGAAAGCCGGGGAACTCCCTAATCAAACGCTTGTGTCTTTCTCTCTTTCAATCTTTTACTTTTAAGTAATCGCCTTAATTTTGCGTCAATTGAATTTTTGCGTTCGTACGTGTGCACAAAAATTCAATTGGTATATCTTGATTGTGATTGGATTAGATTGGTTACCATTAACTTGCTTGGGCTGTTTAATTGAAACGTTTGATTTCGAATATTTTGTATACGATCATTTTTAATTCTTTTCATAAACGTTCAAAGGCTATATTACCTTTCCAGTGATCAATCGGGTGCAAAGAGACTACCGATCCGGTGGTGCTTCCGCGCGTACCGTTTAAACGAAATAATTTTGAAAAACCTATGTTGTTTTAAGGGGCACTTATTCAACCCCCCCTTCTAAGTGATAGCCAAGTAGTCTAACATTTAATTTTAGCATCTTCAAGATTTCTGCAAGTTATTTCCTACTTGATTTTAAGACAACTTTAATACATGCTCGTCAGTCCAAATCTTTAATACATCCTAGAATTTACATAATGAAAAAAGAGTTCATATTGCAATAGGATCTAGTTCCATGGTCATTAAGATACCATCTCAAAATTAAAATTTACGGTCGAGGTGACATTTAATCATGTTAGTTATATATTTTGAGTAAAGTATTGACTCATTACAATAGCATCTATGTTCAGGGCCATCAATGGCTCAAACATATCATCCCACAATTCGCAAAGTCAATAACAATGGAACTTGAGGTTCATGGAGGCAGCCAGTTAACCATCTCAGAATTATTGTAGCTAATAGCAATTAGAGACTTAAGGGTCATTAAGGTTGCATTTAACCATCCTGATTTGCAATTGCATTATGAACAAAGAAATCACGTTGCAATAATATCCAGTTCCACGACCAATGACTCAAAGACATAATTTCAAAATTGGTCTTAAGGTGACAATTAACCATCTCGGTCCAAGAAAAACCAAATTCTGACATTGTAAGATTTGTGTATGCAAAAAGCTTCCATAAAGGTGCCAATTGCCATAACTTGATTGATACTGCATGTAGAACCAATGATCAATACTAAGTATCCCTGAGAACAATCCTATTTCTATTTTGCCAAATCTGATCCAAAGCAACTGAGTTTTTGGCTTTTGTAGTTTACAATTTTACCTTTATGTTGTCAAACATTAACTTATTCTCTCTTTTAACTTTACCATTACACATGACACTCTTCCGAAGCGTGTCTAGGCAACCATTTCTATTGCAACAAATATGAAAACTCATGAGTTCTTACAAAGAACAAAAACAAAGCACCAAACAAAACGACAATAACTGTTAACAGAAGAAAAAAAAATGCAACTAAAACAGACTTAAGGAACGAAAGCATCTTAACTGACACCAAACCAATTTGATAAACAAGCATAATGCCATTAAAGAACGAAAGCGTCTGGAAAAAAAAACCAACGAACAGACGGTTCAGTTATAGTCATGTCAGAATATGACTATAACAAGGCTAGCATACTCGTTCTGGCTTTCTTTTCACTATCAAGTTCACAACCACTGCACTCGCAAATCAGCTTGAGGAGAAGAGAATCCAAAGAATTTCGCACAATGGGCGAGGCTTTGGGAATACCTGATAGTGAACATAATTTGAGGATAGTTCCTAATGAAAATGAACTATTGGATAAGCTTCTCATGAACAAGAAATTCAGGCAGTAAATATCTTTCTGTTTCATATGCTGGAATCGTGGTTTCTCTTTTATATTTACAGTAGTGTTTGGCTGGGGAGAGTGCACACTTCTTTGATGAGGTGCATGAGCTAAGTAAAATATCGGAAAATGATTGCGTGAGAACAATCTATATGGCACGACATATTATTGAGAAGTACATAGTTGCAGGCTGGTACTTTTTGTTAGAGATAGCTTCCTTTATTCATCCTTTGCCTTGTTTTCCTCCATGACACGCATCTGCTTTTACCATTGCCAATATTATGAAACTGGATTCGTCTCACTCTTTTTAAAACACAGCTATTTCATTTGGACAGTTGCATCTCTCGCCGATGGTGTTTTCCGCGAACAAGTTCATTCCCAAGAGCTCTAAGTTTATAGAAAAAAAATAAGGGTTAATAGGCTTTTACCCCCTGAACAACAATAATAAACATATGCTTTCAAGTTTTCCTTCAAAATGTATGGTGCTGGTATTTTCATATTTGCTAGAATGTAATTTTACAGGTGCGGCTATGGAGATAAACATCTCTCACAGAAGCAGACATGAAATTTTGTCAACTTCCAACCTCGCACGCGCCGATCTCTTTCATAATCCACTTAATGAGATCGTGCAGCAGATGAAAACGGTGAGTTTCATAGATTCAAAACTATTTGATGGGACTCTCTTGATTAAAATTAGCATGTCTATGACTGTATAATATTCATCAAGTTATATATATTCCATCCACTTTCCCAGAATTTGGCAAAATATTATTGGTCATCAATGTTCTTCCATAAAGTTAATCTTCAAGAAGTAAACAATTCAGCCAAGCACATTCAATAGAATCAAATTGATAAACCAAGAGGACACAATGATTTAACTATTTGAGCAGATCTAGTGCAATAAATTTAATTTCAACATCTCCTTCCTACCAAAGGGTTGAAAACCAAAGGGTTTACCATTCCTTCCTTTTGACCATATGATGATGATGATGATAAATAGGGACTAACTGCAAGGTTGAACTCATGATCAGTCACCTAATCAAAACTATCAAAAGCAGATATTTAGACTATTTTCCTTAGTCGCATCGCCACACAACATTGTTATGAAATTTGTCTCAAGTATTAACAAATGACCCTTTAGAGAGTACAATTCATTCTATGATGAGAAATCTTTACATTGTACGGAGAACTCTTTACCAAACACTAGACAGATTGAAGCAAAGCAACCAATAAATTTTCACCACAAAACTTAGGAATCATCATATGGCTTAAATCCTAGGAGCAAAGTTATCAGTGATTCCTATAGATTGTCTCAAGTACAACATGTTGCTATTACATTTTCTGTTTAGAATGATCAAGGTTCAAATCATACCATCTCAATTATAGATTATGAGCAATTAAGTCATTAAGCTGTATTTGACGCATCTAGGACTATATTGAAATTATATTACGGATAAAGAATCCATATTGCAGATGAATAACTCAAACATATCTCAGACGTGCATCATATTATCAATGAATTTATCTAAAAGATCATCGGGCCAACATATATTCATCTCAGAATTTATATCGTAGATTGAGACAATATTTAACCACCTCATAATTTATTAATTTATATATGCAATAGCAATTTGATTCAAGGGTCATCGAAGGCAACATATATCTATCCCAGAATTTATATAGCCAATAACAATTGAATTTAAGGAACATCGAGGCAACAATTAACCATCTCTGAATTTACATATCCGATAACAATTTAATTTAAGGGTCATTGAAGGCAACATATATCGATTTAGTATTTATATAGCCAATAACAATTGGACTTAAAGGACATCGAAGCAAGAGTTAATGATCTCTGAATTTATATATTCAATAACAATTTAAGGGTCATCGAAGGCAACATACATCCATCTTAGTATTTATATAGTCAATAACAATTGGACTCAAGGAACATCAAGGCAACAATGAAGCATCTTTGAATTTATATATCCAATAACAGTTAACCATCTCTAAATTTATATATCCAATAATAATTGAATTTAAGGGTCACGAAAGGTAACATATATCCACCTCAGTATTTATAAAGCCAATAACAATTGGACTTAAGAGTCATTGAGCCAACTATTAACCATCTCTGAATTTATATATCCAATAACAATGTATTTTAAGGGTCGTCGAAGGCAGCATATATCCATCTCGGTATTTATATTGCCAATAACAATTGGACTTTTGGGACATCGAGGCAACAGTTAACCATCTCTGAATTTATATATCCAATAACAATTTAATTTAAGGATCATCGAATGCAACATATATCCATCTCAGTATTTATATAGCCAATAACAGTTTAATTTAAGGGCCATCGAAGGCAACATATATCCATCTCAGTATTTAAATAGCCAATAACAATTAACTTATCTCTGAGTTTATGTATCCAATAACAATTTGATTTAAGGGTCGTCGAAGGCAACATATAAGCATTCTAACAATTTATATAGCCAATACCAATTTGACTTTATATAGCTAATAACAATTGAATTTAAGGGTCATTGACGCAACATTTTAGCATCTTGTAATTTATTTAGCCAATATCAATTGGACTTGAGATCCTTGAGGCAATATTTAACCATCTTAGAATTTACATAGCCAATAGCTGTTAGCGCAGCCACTAAACACAGATCCACACGGATCTATATGCACTCAGAGCAGATCCACACGGTTCTATATGCACACAGAGCAGATCCACACGGTTATATATGCACACAGAACAGATCCACATGGATCTATAAGCACTAAATAGAAGATGTTAACACACACACACAGTTGCAGAAACAATGTGTTTCTACACTATCAAGATGAAACTAAATCTAATGAATGAATAAGAAAAACAAACTAATTTTATTCATCCAACTTGGGGTAATGGAACTTAAAAAATTTACAAGCACTAATACAAGTATTTATAATACTTGTGACACTTAACTAGTAAAGCAAGTTAACTAACTAACTAACTTTTACAAACTCTAACAACCTAACTAACTTGAAAGATATTTACAAAACAGTTATTAACAAGCTTGAATTACAACATTCTAACACTCCACCATAATTCAAACTTGTTTCAAACTAAAAATCCCAAGTTGCCTCCTCAAAAATTCAAATCTCTCAAGTTTGAGAGCTTTAGTAAAACCATCTGCAAGCTGCAGTTCAGTTGGGCAATATTGCACTTCAATCCCTCCATTTGAAACTTGTTCTATGATGAAATGGTATTTGGTCTCTATATGCTTGCTTCTTCCATGAGAAATTGGATTCTTTGCTAAGCTTATAGCAGACTTGTTGTCAATTCTGAGTAGTAAAGGCTTGCTTGCTTCACACTTCAATTCTTTCATCACTGAATCAAGCCATAATGCCTGGCATGCTGCAAATGTGCCTGCTATGTACTCTGCCTCACATGATGAGAGAGCAGTCACAGCTTGTTTCTTTGTGCACCAAGATATTGCAACATTGTTGAATTTGAAAACATAGCCTGATGTGCTCTTTCTATCAGTTATGTCTCCACACCAATCACTATCTGAATAGCCAATTAAGACACTCCCCTTACTGTTTGTGCCAATTGGAAAATGCAGGCCAAAATCAAGAGTACCTCTAATATACCTAAAAATCCTCTTTGCAGCAATCAAATGAGGTTTTCTAGGATCATGCATGTATCTACTAATCATGCTAACTGAATAACATATATCAGGCTTGCTGTTGCACACATACCTTAATGAACCAACCATTTGTCTGAATAAAGTTGGATCAACTTTCTCCATTTCACTACATTCACTTAGCTTTGAGTTGGTTTCAGAAGGGTTTGTGACTGAATTGCAATTATTCAGTTCAAATTTTTCAAGCAGCTCACATATGTATTTTTGTTGATGCATCACAATACCATTCTTGACCCTTACAAATTCCATTCCTAAGAAGAATGAAAGCTCACCTAGATATGTCATCTCAAATTCAGCCTTCAATTTGCATTTCAACTTCTCAATTTCTGATTTTTGACTACTAGTTATGAGAAGATCATCAACATATAAGCATATGATGACTAATTCCTGTTTTGAGCTTTGCACATACACACCAAATTCTGCTGCACATTTCTTAAATCCAATTTGGATAAGAAATTGATCAATCCTCTTATTCCAAGCTCTAGGTGTCTGCTTTAAACCATATAGTGCTTTATACAATCTAAACACCATTTTTTCCTTACCTTCAATTTCAAAACCTGGTGGTTGTGACACATACACCTCCTCATCTAAAGGACCATTTAAGAAAGCTGATTTAACATCTAAATGGTACATCAACCAGTTATTTTTACAAGCTAGTGCTACTACTAATCTGACAGTTTCTATTCTTGCTACTGGGGCAAAGACCTCATTGTAATCAATACCATGTTTTTGCAGAAATCCTCTAGCTACTAACCTTGCTTTGTGTTTTGAAATTGTGCCATCAGGGTTTAACTTTACTTTGAACACCCATTTCACATCAATCTTTCTTTTCTTGTCTGGCAAGTTAACTAGCTTCTAGGTCTGATTCTTCTCTATAGAGTGAAGTTCATCCTCCATTGCTTTCTTCCACACTCTATTTTTCAATGCATCTTTGTAATCAATAGGCTCAGAACCTGCTAAGAGGGCAAAATGGATTATATCACCATCATCATTCACTGCACTGTCTGAAATGACTATGTGATCATTTAATCTGCTTGAAACACTTCTATTTCTTTGAGGTAGTTGCCTTATCACTGGTGGAGATGTGACTTCCTCATTCTCATCATCATCACTATCAGGAATCACATCATTGTTAATACCATCATCCACATTTCCAGCTGCTTCATTGTCGGATTCATCACTTGAATCAGGAAATATATAGCTGCTTTCACTATTGTAGGTAGTTTCAACCTCCCACTTCCATTGTTCAGCTTCATTTACAATCACATCTCTGCTAATATGTACTTTATTAGTCATAGGGTCAAGTAATTTGTAAGCACCAGTTGGATGATAACCAATCAAGATCATAATTTCACTCTTGTCTTCAAGTTTGGTTCTTTTAACATCTGGCACATGCTTGTAGCACAATGAGCCAAACACTCTTAGATGCTTCACACTAGGCTTCCTTCCACACCAAGCTTCTTCTGGTACCATTTTTAACTTCTTTGTAGGGCATTTGTTAAGAATGTAAGCAGCAGTTGTAACTGCTTCACCCCAGAATTTGTGAGGAAGTGATTTCTGCTTGATCATACTCCTAGCCATATTCAATAAGGTCTTGTTTCTTCTCTCAGCTAGACCATTATGTTGTGGAGTATAGAGTGGTGTAACTTCATGAGCTATGCCTTCACTCTTGCAGAAATCTTCAAAGTCCTTTGAGGTATATTCTCCTCCACCATCAGTTCTTAAAATTTTAATTGATTTCTCACTCTCCTTCTCAATTAAAATTTTAAGATTTTTAAACACTGACAAAGCTTCACTCTTAAGCTTTATAGTGAATAACCAGACCATCCTAGTAAATTCATCAACAAAAGTGATGAAGTACTTGCTTCCACCAAGTGATGGTACCTCAAAAGGGCCACATACATCAGAGTGTATCACTTCTAGAGCAGCACAAGCTCTCTTACTTGTCTCCTTCACAAATGGTAACCTACTCTGCTTGCCTTTCATACATATATCACACAATGCATGCTTGACTCTAATCTTAGGTATACCATATACTAGCTCCTTAGAATTCAAATCACTTAAATTTCTAAAGTTCAAGTGACCATACCTTTTGTGCCATAGTGCTTCTGTATCATCAGTTATTGTTGTAGACATGCACATCATATCCACACTAGAGATTTTACACTTGTAAGTTCTGTTCTTTGACAATTGACACATTAACACCAAATTCTTCATTTTGTCAAACAACTTCAGTGCACTATCTTCCATGTTAACTGAGAAACCTTTCTCCACCAATTGACCTAAACTGAGTAGATTACAATTCATATCAGGCACATAAAAGAATTCAGAGTTGATTACTTTACCTCCTTTCTTGCTCTTGATCACTATGTTACCAATACCTTCAGCAGTAAGTTTCCTGCCATCAGCTAGTTTGATGCTAGATTTCTGGCTTGCATCAAAACTAGTTAACCATTCTCTATGTGATGTCATATGATTTGAACAACCTGAATCTAAGTACCAATCTTCATTTTGAGCATTTTCATCACAGGTTGTGGCCATCATAAGCACATCATTAGCATAATTGCTATCTTCAGCCATATTTGCATCTTATTGATCTTTGAGCCTACATTCATTTGCAAAATGACCAAGCTTGCCACAGTTATAACACTTGATCTTGCTCTTATCAAACTTCTTCTTGCCTTGATTCTTGTCATAACCTCCTTTTGATGATTCAGTTTTGTCTTCAGTCTTGGTCTTTGAATCTTTTGACCAATTTGATTTACCTTTGCCCTTGTTCTTGTGGTTCTTGCTATCTTTACCACCAGATTGAGCCTGCATTGCTTGTTGAGTTGTTCTTTCAGAACTTCTGTTGATCACCATCAACTCATGTGCTTCTAAAGAGCTTTGTAGTGCTTCAATCTTCATTTCACTTGTGTCATGTGATTCTTGAATAGCCACCACGATGAAATCAAATTTTTGATTCAAAGATCTAAGAACTTTCTCTACAACCATCTTGTCTGTGATGTTTTCTCCACAAGTTTGCATTTGATGAACAACTGCAAGTAGTTTAGAGAAGTAATCACTCACCTTTTGATCATCTTCCATCTGCATCATCTCATAACTTTTTCTATATGATTGCAGCTTCACCTGCATAACCTTTTCTCCACCATCATGATAGGCTTGCAGAATATCCCATGCTTCTTTTGATTTTGTAGCTTTTGCAATCTTCTCAAAGTGTTGAGAATCCACATTTTGTTGAATATAGAACAAGGCCTTATAGTCTTTTTTCTTGATTTCTTTGTAAGCATTTCTCTGTGCATCATTTGGATTTTCAGCTAGCTCTTCATAGCCATTCATCACCACTTCATAGCAATCTTGAGCTCCAAACAATGACTTCATAACTACACTCCACCTATCCCAATTCTTTCCATCAAGAACCAAGATATTCGTACCAAAACCGTTTATGTTCATCTTGATTTCTTTAAAGAAAATCACACTCCTCACTCAAGTGTTTCCCTTTGATGAATTCCCCTCACAGTCACTCGTGTTTCCCTTTTAATTGAAACCGGTGCTCTGGATACCACTTGTTAGCGCAGCCACTAAACACAGATCCACACGGATCTATATGCACTCAGAGCAGATCCACACGGTTCTATATGCACACAGAGCAGATCCACACGGTTCTATATGCACACAGAGCAGATCCACACGGTTCTATATGCACACAGAACAGATCCACATGGATCTATAAGCACTAAATAGAAGATGTTAACACACACACAGTTGCAGAAACAATGTGTTTCTACACTATCAAGATGAAACTAAATATAATGAATGAATAAGAAAAACAAACTAATTTTATTCATCCACCTTGGGGTAATGGAACTTAAAAAATTTACCAGCACTAATACAAGTATTTATAATACTTGTGACTCTTAACTAGTAAAGCAAGTTACTAACTAACTAACTAACTAACTAACTAACTTTTACAAACTCTAACAACCTAACTAACTTGAAAGATATTTACAAAATAGTTATTAACAAGCTTGAATTACAACATTCTAACAATAGCAACGGGTCATGGAAAAAGGTTAAAAAATTGAACTAAACCTTTTGCAAAATCATGCTTAAAACATTTTCTCATAATTCTGAATACAGGGACTCAAAGTATAACAACCCAAAAACTTAAATGTATGAAAACCACCATAACATCATGCAACATAAACTTTTCTTGTCAAATTTGGACTTTGGTTATGCACAAAACTAAGACCATAAAGCAACATAACATTGTAACAAGTATCTAAATAGGATTATAGTAACAAGTAATAAACATAATATTAAACCACTACTATAAAACAAGGAATAACCATCAAAACAAAAATCATATTAATCCCTTTTCAATTTCAATTAAGTTTCTAAATTTAGAGAGAAATAGAGGCTTTACCTTGAGTTGTATCAGATGGAGATGACGAAAACGTTGCAAACAAGGAACAAGGGTAGTTGTGAGCGAACCATCACAGGTATGGTATCGCATGAATGGGGTTTTAGGTTTAGGGTTTGATTGGATTTGATGATGGGTTTCAAGAAATAGGTTTACGGAAGGAGAAGACAGAAGAGTGTTTTGCAGTTGTTAAAGTGGGTGAGGTGAACGTTATGAAATTTTTATTTGAATTTTTTAAATTGTTCATTATACTATCGTTTAAATCAAATCATTACGCCTAAAATCGGGTGTGGTTATTGTCCATAAGTCAAGCTTATGCACCATCCATAAGTGAGGGAAAATTTCTCACACACCTCCCAAGTAACTCACGCGCCCCCCAAATTGAAGGAAAATAGTAATAGAAAAGCAGCGGAATATAAAAATTTTCCTTTAATGATCCTTATGAATGAGCATGAGTTTGTGTTTAGGATTTTACCTCTTGTTGAAAATCCTTTTCTTTTCTTTCACGAACGGTGGCTGATCAACACTTTAATCATGAACCGGATTGATCACGAGCGTTGATGACGAAGAACAACGCCTCTAGTAGTCCACACGAACAGTCACCTTCAATAGAGTGCTAGCCCTTTATGTTTGAAGGCTATGCAAGAATATTGAGAGAGAGAGAGAGAGAATTATTTTAACTCTAAAATAATTCTTGTGCTTTTTAGTGTGTTCAACAACAACTAACCAACAACTAACTGAGCTATGACAAGAGGTCTCTATTTATAGATATTTCTTGTCTTGTGCATTAAGACAACTCTTGTCTTGGGCACCAAGATATCTCTTATTGGGCAAAGCCCAACAAGAAACAATTTACTAGGGCGCGCGCCCCCATGAGTAATATTACTCATGTGCGCACCCTCCCACCATAACCTTTGGTGTTCATGCTCGTTTAAATTACCGTGATACCCTTATCACATTGCACATACACCGTACCTTACGGTGTTCCCTTTTTATCTCAATATTAGACTGTCCTTATGTGTGTGACCCTTGTAGGTTTCCATAACGTTGGCAATTATATTAAATCCTTTATTTAATATAATAAACAATGAGCGGTATCTAGCAACACATCATTGCTACCCAAGTTATGAGAAATTAACATGTGATCAAAACATAACCTTTAGTGGTAATATATGCGTGTACAATTACCCCTTTGCCCTTAATGTCTATATTGAACACAAAGCATACTTGGTGTCATCTTTGTCCAGTTCAATATTGGGCCCATGACATTTATCCTGTTATGCAGGATTGGCAAATTCCATCTAGGTCACTACTGTCCCTCAGCATGCTTTGTGAAGTACCCATCAACTGCCTTTATGGTTATCCTGTTACGGACAACGTTAGATCAGCAACAAAGTACTTGACTCCACATCTAGGGTACAAAGTGGATTCAGGTCTAAGGGCGGCTTACACCATTATCACCATGAGAGTGACTTATGACACTTTGCATAACTTTGCATGTAGTACTCTCATAGCGGGTCAATCCGGTATAAATATTACTCCTAATATTTCTTATACCTATGTCAAGACTTGATAACTCCTTATCCCATGATCCATGAGATGCGATCATCAGCCTATCTTCATAATAGTCTTTATGCTTTAAGGCTATCCCTTTTCACCTTAAAGCTTGACTATGGATACTTTAAGAATAGCGTCTTTATGTTTAATGTAATCTCATGATTAAGTCATACTTAATATTAAACAGAATTTCTATTCTAGGGACTTCATTATTTTGAACGTTACAAACATAATAAAGAAAATGCCTTTGATTATTAATAAAAGAAACAATATATTATTAATAATTAATTCGATACAAGTACTAAATCCATTGGCCTCTAGGGCTTACACCAACAATCTCCCACTAGCACTAGAGCCAATCTGGCATTACTTTAATAGCCATAGACCTAGTATGCCCATCATGCTTCAACTGTGCAAGAGGCTTTGTTAGTGGATCAGCAATGTTGTCAAGTGTAGGTACTTTGCATATTTTCACATCTCCTCTATCTATTATCTCTCGAATAAGATGAAATCGCCTAAGTATGTGTTTGGATCGTTGGTGAGATCTAGGTTCTTTAGCTTGTGCAATTGCACCATTGTTATCACAATACAGACTAATGGGATCAACAATGCTAGGGACCACTTCAAGTTCAGTTATGAACTTCTTGATCCAAACAGCTTCCTTTGCAGCACTTGAGGCAGCAATATACTCGGCTTCAGTTGTAGAATCAGCAACTGTCTCTTGCTTTGAACTCTTCCAGCTTACAGCGCCACCATTTAGGCAAAACACGAAACCAGATTGCGATCTAAAATCATCCTTGTCGGTTTGGAAGCTAGCATCGGTGTACCCTACAACCGCAAGTTCTTCCTCACCTCCATATACCAAGAATGTTTCCTTAGTTCTTCTCAAGTACTTAAGGATATTCTTGACAGCTATCCAATGAGCTTCACCGGGATCAGATTGATACCTACTCGTTGTGCTTAAAGCATACGAGACATCTGGTCGAGTACATAACATGGCATACATAATAGATCCGATTGCTGATGCATACGGTATCTCATTCATGCGTTCCCTTTCTTCTTTAGATGAAGGGGATTGTGTCTTCGAAAGACATATTCCATGGTGCATTGGTATGAATCCTTTCTTGGAATCATGCATGCTAAAGCGTCTTAACACTTTATCTATATATGTACTCTGATTTAGGCCAAGCAGTTTTCGTGATCTATCTCTATAGATTCTTATTCCTAATATATAGGCTGCTTCACCAAGATCTTTCATAGAAAAGCAATTCCCTAACCAAGTCTTTACTTGTTGTAAGGTAGGGACATCGTTTCCTATTAGTAATATGTCATCTACATATAATACTAGGAAAACGATCATGCTCCCACTAACCTTCTTGTAGACACAAGGTTCATCTTCATTTTTAATGAATCCATATTTTGTTACAGTTTCATCAAAACGAAGATTCCAGCTTCTGGAAGCTTGCTTTAATCCATAGATTGATCGTTGTAACTTGCATATCTTATGAGCTTCATTTGGTATGTTCAATCCTTCAGGTTGTGTCATGTACACATCCTCAAGGAGATTTCCATTAAGGAAAGCAGTTTTGACATCCATTTGCCATATTTCATAATCGTGATATGCAGCGATAGCAAGTAAAATCCGAACAGATTTAAGCATTGCAACTGGTGAAAAGGTTTCATCATAGTCAACACCATGAATTTGTTTATATCCTTTAGCAACCAGTCTTGCTCTGTAGGTATGTACTTTACCATCCATGTCAGTCTTCTTTTTGAAGACCCACTTGCATCCTAAAGGACGAATTCCTACAGGAGGTTCCACCAAGTTCCAAACTTGGTTTATGTACATGGAATCTATTTCAGATTTCATGGCTTCTAGCCACTTCTCAGATTCGGGACCAGTTATGGCCTCTTGGTAGGTTACAGGCTCATCTTGATCCGTGAGTAATACGTTACCTTGTTCCGTTATGAGATACCCATATCTCTCAGGTTCGTGACGTATCCTGGTTGACCTACGCTGGACTTGTTCTACTTGAGCAGGTTGTTCTTCCACAACATCTTGTGGTTCCCGCTCATGTTCCTCCATTGTTTGCCCAATATTTTGTGGTTCTTGAGTTTCTTCAAGTTCCACATTCCTCCCACTGATTCCTTTGGAAATAAATTCTTTTTCCAAGAAGACTCCAGTTCGAGCGACAAACACTTTGCCCTCGGAAGGATTATAGAAGTAGTATCCTCTTGTTTCTTTAGGATATCCTACAAATAGGCATTTGTCAGATTTGGGTTCAAGTTTAGTTGTAATTTGTCGCTTTACATAGACTTCACAACCTCAAACCTTCATGAAAGACAGATGTGGTTTCTTTCCACTCCATATCTCATATGGTGTCTTTTCAACCTTTTTGGATGGAACGTGGTTAAGTGTATAAGCTGCTGTCAATAGGGCATGTCCCCAAAAGGAGTTTGGAAGATCCGCATGACTCATCATGGATCGCACCATGTCTAACAAGGTTCAATTTCTTCTCTCAGATACACCATTCCATTGTGGTGTTCCGAGAGGAGTTAGTTGTGATACTATACCACATTCTTTAAGACGGTCATTAAATTCTAGGCTTAAATATTCACCACCTCGATCTGATCGAAGAGTTTTAATATTCTTACCTAATTGGTTTTGCACTTCATTCTTAAATTCTTTGAACTTTTCAAAGGATTCGGATTTGTGTTTCATTAGATACACATATCCATATCTACTAAAGTCATCAGTAAATGTTATGAAGTATGAAAAACCACCTCTAGCAGGTATGTTCAATGGTCCACATACATCAGTATGTATGAGTGCCAAAAGATCATTAGCCCTTTCACCTTTTCCTGTGAATGGGGTTTTTGTCATCTTTCCAATTAAACAAGATCTACATGTATCATATGATTCATAATCAAGAGTCCAAAAGTCCATCTTTATGGAGTTTGGAGATGCGTCTCTCATTTATAAGGCCTAAACGACAATGCCAAAGGTAACTTGGATTCAACTCATTGGGTTTCATCATTTTAGTATTAATGTTATAGATTGGCGTTTCAAGATCAAGGACATATAGTCCATTATACATTTGAGCACTAGCATAGAATATATCATTTAAATAAATAGAGCAACAATTGTTCTTTATCATAAATGAAAAACCAAACTTGTCCAAACAAGACACGAAAATAATATTCCTGCTAATGGCAGGTACATAATAGCAGTTCTTTAACTGAATTATTAAACCACTAGGTAAAGCTAAATTATAAGTCCCTACAGCTAAAGCAGCAACTCTTGCTCCATTGCCAACTCATAGGTCCACTTCACCTTTTGCCAATTCTCTACTCTCCTTTAGATCCTGCACATTGGTACAAATGTGAGAACCACATCCAGTATCTAATACCCATGATGTAGAAGTAGATAAATTAATTTCTATAACAAAAATACCTGAAGTTGTAGGAGCAACTCCTTTCTTCTTATCTTCCAGGTACTTTGGGCAATTCCTCTTCTAATGTCCGGTCTTACCGCAATAGAAACAATTGTCTTCCTTTTCTATGCCTCCAATAGGTTTTAAAGCAGGGGCAGTTTGCTTTGGTTTGGCAACTCCCTTGCCTTTCCATTTACCACCTTGCTTTTTGGGCTTCTTGTGATGCTTATTTCCATTACTAACCATTAGAATGGATTTCCCTTTAGACTTCAGATTTTGCTCGGCAGTTCTCAACATGCTTAGCAATTCAGGAAGAGTTTTATCCAAATTATTCATATTGAAGTTTAGGATAAACTGACTGAAACTATCCGGCAACGATTGCAGAATGAGATCAGTTGCAAGTTCTTTCTCAAGAGGGAATCCTAACCTTGCAATGTTTCCCACATACCCAATCATCTTGAGCACATGAGAACCTACCGGAGATCCCTCACTTAACTTACATTGAAAAAGGGATTTTGAAACTTCGAACCTCTCATGACGGGCTTGCTCCGCATATAGAGTTTTCAAGTGTTCGATCATTTCAACAGCATTCATGTTTTCATGTTGCTTTTGCAGCTCAGAATTCATGGTAGCCAACATGAGGCATGCAACCTCATTGGCATCTTCAACATGCTTCTTGTAAGCATCCTTTTCAGCCCTAGGAGCATTATTAGCAGGCTCCTCCTCAGGAACAGGTTCCTCTAAGGCATACAGCTTATTATCATGCTTGAGGACAATCCTCAGATTACGGTGCCAATCAAGAAAATTTGAACCATTCAATTTTTCTTTGTCAAGGATTAATCGCAAAATGTTGTTTGATGTGTTTGATGACATGGTTATCTACATAAAGAAGTGAAAATATAAGTATCATTTTATTTATTTAGGTCTTTAATTAAATATGCTCCCACTATTTTACTCAAAACAAATGACCCTCATCATTTGATTCGGAAAATCCCGTTGGAAGATTTTCTAGTGGGTCAAGATCCATATTTCACTTTGTCTTAAGTCCGCGGTGGGCGGATTACACAAGACTTAGTTTATTTAGGTAGGAACTCCTTCCAATTGTATCTCATACAATTCTTGAATATCAATTGGGTGAATAACTCCTTATTCGAATTCATCTTATGAATTATTCCCAACCATTGCTTCTTAAACTCATATAATCACATTATATTTGTTAAGTTAAGTTTGACCCTTGCTTTAGAAGTTGGATATTACAATTATCCCATCGCACCTTACCAATATAGAATATGCACTTCGCGGTGGGCGAACCTACATAGTTCGATACTAGTCTTGATGAGTTCTAAAACTTGGAAAGCGTAAACTTAATATCCACATATTTTATTATTAAAGAGAATGCACTCCGCGGTGGGTTAACCTACATTTTCTTTATTAATCTCTTATGTGTCTTTTGAGGGATATTTAATTGTTTGATCTCACCGGCTTGTTTAACATATTAAACGCTCTCACATGCATCAACATACATACAATAATATAAGATGATATGATTATGGCCTCCTAACGCAAGTGTTCTCTCAAGCCAATGAGAGAACCCTAAACTAGCGTAACGATGATCTACTTCTCCAAGCATCATCTTCATGGCTGTCCTCCTTTGTTCCTCTAATAATTCTATTATAACATTACATCAAAGAATACTCGTTTTACATATGAGGGAGTGAGATGAAAAGAGAAGTTACATCAAGAAATTTAGAGAGAGGCACGACACGCAGGCCGTATTTAAAATCTCAAATTAAAACAAAAGGAGTAAACTAAGGCCATAATCAATCATCACAAAACATAACAATAAACATATTTATTATTATTATCAATTTAAGTCGTGTAGATTAATTAAAATTAAAATTTCAGCGAACGATCAATTTTGGGGCTGTCATCTGCGCCCAGCGCAGCCTGCCTGCGCCTAGCGCAGGCTTGCAGCTGAGACTCAATTTTGACTATGCCATCTGCGCCTAGCGCAGGCCCGTGAAAAACCCTTGTTTTTCGCGAATCCTAATGCAAAAATTTCGTGCCGTCAAAACCTTTCATGACTGAAATTCAATATGATTAATTAACATGTCATTGCTTCACCATACTAACGTCGGATTCCAAAGCAAATGAACATGAATCAATTCAATATCAAATAACTTTCATAATTTGTTTTATTGAACGAAATTATGAACGATGCATCAAATACACCGCTTTGCATCACGATCACTTATGTCACATATAAGTCCTGATCATTCTTATTTGTATAAACTTATGACGATTAACATATCGCTGCTTCACCATACAATTGTCGGATTCCGAAGCCGTTTCAATGTCAATCATCAATTTTACACAAATAGATGCCAAATTTTAATTACTCGATTTTAATCTTCATTAGATGTTTTAATCAAATTAAAACTAAATTCATGAAATAAACAAACATCAAATCATGGATTCGTAAGTGGCTCTGATACCACTGAAGGAAAATAGTAATAGAAAAGCAGCGGAATATAAAAAATTTCCTTTAATGATCCTGACGAATGAGCATGAGTTTGTGTTTAGGATTTTACCTCTTGTTGAAAATCCTTTTCTTTTCTTTCATGAACGGTGACTGATCAACACTTTAATCACGAACCGGATTGATCACGAGCGTTGATGACGAAGAACAACGCCTCTAGTAGTCCACACGAACAGTCACCTTCAATAGAGTGCTAGCCCTTTATGTTTGAAGGCTATGCAAGAATATTGAGAGAGAGAGAGAGAGAGAGAGAGAATTATTTTAACTCTAAAATAATTCTTGTGCTTTTTAGTGTGTTCAACAACAACTAACCAACAACTAACTGAGCTATGACAAGAGGTCTCTATTTATAGATATTTCTTGTCTTGTGCATTAAGACAACTCTTGTCTTAGGCACCAAGATATCTCTTATTGGGCAAAGCCCAACAAGAAACAATTTTCTAGGGCGCGCGCCCCCATGAGTAATATTACTCATGTGCGCACCCTCCCACCATAACCTTTGGTGTTCATGCTCGTTTAAATTACCATGATACCCTTATCACATTGCACATACACCGTACCTAACGGTGTTCCCTTTTTATCTCAATATTAGACTGTCCTTATGTGTGTGACCCTTGTAGGTTTCCATAACGTTGGCAATTATATTAAATCCTTTATTTAATATAATAAACAATGAGCGGTATCTAGCAACACATCATTGCTACCCAAGTTATGAGAAATTAACATGTGATCAAAACATAACCTTTAGTGATAATATATGCGTGTACAATTACCCCTTTGCCCTTAATGTCTATATTGAACACAAAGCATACTGGGTGTCATCTTTGTCCAGTTCAATATTGGGCCCATGACATTTATCCTGTTATGCAGGATTGGCAAATTCCATCTAGGTCACTACTGTCCCTCAGCATGCTTTGTGAAGTACCCATCAACTGCCTTTATGGTTATCCTGTTACGGACAACGTTAGATCAGCAACAAAGTACTTGACTCCACATCTAGGGTACAAAGTGGATTCAGGTCTAAGGGCGGCTTACACCGTTATCACCATGAGAGTGACTTATGACACTTTGCATAACTTTGCATGTAGTACTCTCATAGCGGGTCAATCCGGTATAAATATTACTCCTAATATTTCTTATACCTATGTCAAGACTTGATAACTCCTTATCCCATGATCCATGAGATGCGATCATCAGCCTATCTTCATAATAGTCTTTATGCTTTAAGGCTATCCCTTTTCACCTTAAAGCTTGACTATGGATACTTTAAGAATAGCGTCTTTATGTTTAATGTAATCTCATGATTAAGTCATACTTAATATTAAACAGAATTTCTATTCTAGGGACTTCATTATTTTGAACGTTACAAACATAATAAAGAAAATGCATTTGATTATTAATAAAAGAAACAATATATTATTAATAATAAATTCGATACAAGTACTAAATCCATTGGCCTCTAGGGCTTACACCAACACAAATGTCGTGCGCCCCTCAATTTTTTTTTTTTTTTTTTGTTCCTTCCTCCCCAAATTTTTAGCTAAAACCATTTTGTTGTTAGAATGGTTTCCAGGAGTTGTACTCCAAAACCATTAAGTGCATAAAATGGTTTTTGCTCCTTCCTCCCCAAATTTCTAGCCAAAATCATTTTGTTGTTGGAATGGTTTCCAGTAGTTGTACTCCAAAATCATTAAGTGCATTGAGTAAGAATTGTTGATTGTCTTCTATGATTGGGTCATAACTCAACTCATAAATTATAATTACTTTCATAATTTTGTCATGTTGAAAATTATTGGAAAGGGTCAAAGGCTAGTATTGTAAGTGTTAAGTGCATAAAATGGTTTTGGCTAGAAATCTGTGTGGAGGGAAAAAAAAATGTTAAGTTCATAATTATAGCATTGTACTCTAAAACCATTTTATGCGCTTAATGGTTTTAGAGTGCAAATATCTGAAACCATTCTCAATCCAAAATGGTTTTAGCAGGATTTGGTGGGCGCACTACTAGGGGGCGCGCTAGAAAGTTAGGGGGCTTGCGAGTAATTTAGGGGGGTGCATGAGCAATTTGGAGGGTGCATGAAAAATTTGGGGGGTGCACGAGATATATGGGGGCACTAGTCAGTTGGGGGGCGCGCGAGAAATTTGGAGGGTGCGTGAGTAATATGGGGGGCGCGCGAGTATATTGGGCGGCGTATGAGTAAAGTTCTTGTGTTTTGATTGACTTATGCATCATCCATAAGGATTTGGCTTATGGACAATAACTTTTGCCATTTGAAAGGTGTTTGTTGGTTAGGGGTGGGAGTAGTGTATAGAATACGGGGCATGAAATTTTCTCATCCCACCCCCCAACACTCTTTTTAACCCCCCGGAAATCCAATTTTGCCCCTGAAAAGTCAACTTCGGAACGTAGAATCCGAAAAGGTTTAAAAGTAATTTTCGTTCGAAATGTACTCCCCGAACCGTATTTCGGGGATTAGAGCCCGAAATAATTGAATATAGTAACAGAAATGCGCTAGTTTCTGTCAGTTTCTATTTTTTAGTTTTGAAAATAGGGTTGGGTGGGAAAAGGGTAGAAAACGTGACAACTCCCATTTGATCAACACTTCTACTAATTCAAGCACTCTAATTTGACAAATAAGTAACTTCAATGCATCTTAGATTGTTCATTCATCTTTAATTCATTTTCTATCAAATTTTTCCATTTTCTCTTGGATTTTTTCAAATTCTGAGTTCATGTTGATGTTGTTTATTATGATAATTCTGTGTTGTTTGTGGCATTGGGTTGATGTATGCATCAATGCATGTTGGTTAGAAATTGAATTTGGTTTTTGATATAGTTTGTATCATTTTAGCACTCTAAGTGTTTGTAAAAATGTTTGAATGACATAATTTGTATTTGAATTTTGTTGTAGACATGGAAGAGGATGTTGGAAGAACAAGGCTAGGCAGGGAGACACGCGCACATGCTTCTGCGCGTGAAGCTGTTGCCCCTCGCCCGAAAAGAGCACGGAGCCGTAGGCAATCACCGGTGCCGTTTCAAGGAAGTGATTATGAAGCGGTAGGTTCGTCAGCCGGTGGTTCAATGCCCTCACAAGCGCCTGAGGGCGAAGTTGATCATGCTGCTGAAGGTGTAGACGATGAAAATCCTCCGGTTGACAGAGATGAGGATAATGACGAGGAAAATGAAGATGATGATGATGATGATGGACAGCCACCGGTGGTTCCTGAACAGGGTTATGAAGGCGGTCCGAGCGATTTGTCTCTGTTGCATGAATACCATAAGCATAGGGCAAATCAAATATGGGAAGCTACGAACTGTGAAGCGCCGGTAAATATTGTCTTAAAATTTGTTAATGAATATGTTTGTGCGAGGTAATAAATTTGGTAATAATTTTTTTATATTGCTAAGTGTTCATGTATTCTATTTGCAATTTTGTAGATTTTGAAGAAAGTGATGCGGTCTGTAGCAAATGGGAAGAAGGTGATTAATCTTCCGAAGCTTACGCGGACTAGACAGCACGACTGGTTTTGGAAGGCTATCGAGGCAACTGGTTTAGAGCCCTTGACGAGGACGAGTTACAGCATAATCGACCACGGGCTGATGACGGCATTTGCGGAAAGATGGCACCCAGAGACAAACACTTTCCACCTTCCAATTGGTGAAGTGGCCATCACATTGGACGATATCCAATGTCTGCTGCATCTTCCGATTACGGGGCGTTTCTTGCACCACTCGCGGATGAGGAAAGACGAAGGGATGGATTTGTTGAAGAGGCATTTGGGCGTTGAGGAGGATATTATTCAGCTCAATTTTAAGAAAACAAAAGGATGTCATATCAAGTACAATCAGTTGCAGGCTGTGTACGTGCAGAATAAGGATGCGGCTTTGGCGGCGGAGAAAGAGGGAAAGCCTATGGAGGAGATTGTGGGTTATAGGGAAAGATGTATCAAGGCCTTTTTGTTGTATTTGGTATGTTGTACCATTTTCAGCAACAAGAGCCAAAATTATTGTGATGTTGTGTATCTGCAGTATTTCGAGGACCTGACGGAGGTGAGTCATTGGAACTGGGGTGCTGCTGCCCTCGTGTATCTTCAGGCGTATATGGCAAAATCTTGTAAGAAGTTGTCTGGGAAGCGTGTTGTTCTAATGGCAGGATACATGTCATTACTTCAGGTATGGTTACTAACTTAGTTGCCTAACAAAAATTTAGTTATTAACTACAACAAATTTAGTTGCCTGTGCTTATTCAATGTCGTTTGATTGTTTGTTTCAGGGATGGGTCATATCTCACATGCCGAGAATGAGTGTGTGGAAATTGGCTACCAATTGGAAGGAAACCCTCCCATATAATGCGAGGTATGAGCCTGGGCAAGGAAATAGGGATCAGACAGCTTATAGGGAGCATCTGGATAACATGCAGATGTCAGACTTCGTGTACACTCCCTATACTGCACACCGCCAAGTGAGGTCGTTGATTGATGAATGTTGGTTTTCTGGGTGGTTAAGGTGCGGAGGTGACACAAGCACACATTTGCCTGAACGTGTGCTGAGGCAATTTGGATATGTTCAGACCATTCCAAGACCTCCTGCTGCAGCTGCTCCTTCCGGCCTGACGTTAGACAAGATTGACCAGGTGTTTATGGAAGAGATGGAGGAGAGATTGATTGATGAGGAAATGCGGGGTGAAGCAGTGGATAACCTGTGGGACCATCAGCCTGGGTACATAGCATGGTTTTACAAAGTCTCACATCCGAAGATGCTCCGATTAGAGGCACATGCTCAGCCTCCTGAACCACCGCATTTGGAGGTGTTGATTGAGCAGCAAGCAAGCCAAGGTGTGAGGGATCATTTTACTATCTGTCAGAACGTAAGGCTTGAGCTTGAGCGAGCAGTTAGAGATGGTGAGGCGTTGCCCGGGACTCCGATATACGACACTGTGCAGCGTCTTCTTTCGATGGTTGCCCCAGCTGTTGTTTATTCAAGAAGGCGCAGAGCTCCGGGTGCACCTCAATACCCTTACCGCCGTCCCCCTGGTCGATCAGCTACGCAGTAGATGTTCAGTTATTTTGAACTTTGATAATTTGTGGTTTTTCGCTTTTGAACTTTGGTTAATGTTAATGTAATGACAATTAATGTAATGTACTTTCATAATTAATGTACTTTGTTTGTTTTTATGTTTCGCATTTACGTATGTTACGTTATAAAAATTTGCATAAATGTTTAGTTATAAATAAGCGTGCAATTCTGGTAATGGCAGGTATTTCAGAACATATATGGTTTTGGCTTTCTGATTATGCATTTGCAGTACTGCTGTAAATTGAACTATTTCGGAAAATACCTTCCGAAATACATTACGGATTGTATTTTCCGAAATAAATTCCGGATTGTATTTTCCGAAGTACATTATGGGTTCTATTTTCCGAAATACTGGGATCATTACGAAATAAAAATTAAAAGGTCTGGGGTGAGCGGGATTCGAACCCCAGACCTTAAATACACGCTTTCAAATTAAACCAGTGTCTTAACCACTAGGGCGCAATGCCAATTCATTTATTATTTACGTTATCAAATAGATATAGCATTAAAAAAGATTTTTTTTTAATAAAAACGATTACATTAAAAATAAAAACGTTACACGAAATATAAAAACGATTACATGAAAAATAAAAATGTTACACGGTAAATAAAAACGAGTACATAGAATAAAAATTAAAGACGTTGCACAAAAAATAAAAGACGAAAATAAGAACAACAACAACAAGGTTTACAAGAAGAAAATCATTCTAAAGAGCATCTCAAACGGTATGGAGATGGATCACCTTCGATGGTGTTAAACATGAAACGCACATCGTCGTCATTTTCTAAAATTACCCAATGATATTTCTTGATATGATCGTCAAACCCACCAGCATTATCCTCTGTAATATCAATGTAAGATTTGTAAAATGCAATTTTGTGGATCCTTAACTCTTTCGCATATTTAAATGATACAAGAATTCAATTCTATCTTTTAGGTCTTGTAGAGTTGTAAGCGTACTCTTCAGCTCGACGTTCAGTGGTCTTTCTATACCTTGAAACTTGATACTGAAATCATAACGTTTAGCTAAATATTCTGCAACATAACGATCAGAAGCACTCATATTATTGTTATTCATCTTTATAAATTTGTCAAATACATGAATCTATGGTTGGGGAAACAAACCCGTATTTATAGGCATTCAAAGTTTCAGTTAAATCCGAGCCATTCAAAGTGTCGGTGCGATCTGAGTCGTTGAAAGTGTCGGTGCAATTGTAACCAAGCAAACTGTCGGTGCATTTGCAGCCATGCAAAGTTTCGGTTCGATCCTAGCCGTTCAAAGTGTCGGTTTGATCCTAGCCGTTCAAAGTGTCGGTGCGATATAAAAAAAAAGTTACACGAAATATAAAAACGATTACATTAAAAAAAACGTTACACGAAATATAAAAACGATTACATTAAAAAAAAAAACGTTACACGAAATAAAAATAAAAAAACGTTATTATAACTTATTATTAATTGTATTATTATTATTAAACGTTTCCGAAAATTTCAACGGTTAGGATGACACTTTCAAACCTCTATAAATAGACATGCTTCAATTTAGTTTCATACCACAATAATTCTAACATGGATATCTCACTAAGTTACCGGAGAGACACTCACCTTGCTGCAGTTTACTTCAACGGCGGAAAACCAAACATGTTTCGGATCTTCGTCGATGCAACTTTGGTTGATCTCAAACAACAATTTGATGAAATTAATCGCTGTTGCATTAATCCGAACGATGACAGAACAGTCACGAACGTCGAGTATCGAAAGCCATCAATGGGGTGTGATGGGAGTCTTACCTTCACCAACATGAAACTTGAAAAAAACGAGGATATCCGTACTATGTTTTCAGTTTACTCCCAATACAGCACAAAGGGACCTATCGAGTTAGATGCCAAACTGACCAGATCTGTTGATGCCATACTTGCAAGGTTGAAACGGCCAGAAGATGGAGAATGCTCATTTAATTTGGCAGATCCATAGTGTTATTTACCGTTTCCTATTTACCGGTCAGATCTGTTTTATTTTCTTATGAACTCGTCTTTATTTACCGTGTAACATTTTTATTTTTCATGTAATCGTTTTTATATTTCGTGTAACGTTTTTAATTTTCATGTAATTGTTTTTATATTTTGTGTAAGTTTTTTCTTTTTAATGTAATCGTTTTTATTAAAAAAAATTCTTTTTTAATGCTATATCTATTTGAAAACGTAAATAATAAATGAATTGGCATTGCGCCCCAGTGGTTAAGACACTGGTTAAGACACTGGTTTAATTTGAAAGCGTGTATTTAAGGTCTGGGGTTCGAATCCCCATCGCCCCAGACCTTTTAATTTTTATTTTGACTATTTCGGAACGCATTTTCCTTACCATATTTCGGGCTGTAGAATCCGAAATATCAGTCAACTTATATGCAGTAAAAGCTGAAACATAGACAGGAGTGTACTGATGCAAAGCTTGCTTTTGCACAGATATTGTGCATGCCTCTGCAACCCCATGTTCAACTATATTTTCATGTCTCTGCAACCCCATGTGATAAAGCACAAGATTCTCACACCTAGTAATATTCATTTGGCAATATTATCATGCATGTCTCAACATATTCTCATGCCTCTTGTTAACATATTCCCATGCCTCTTTACAACATGTCTATATCATTGAATTGGTTTTAACAAAATATTCCCATGCCTATATATTTATATAAAATTTTATTGATGACATGTCTAGGTTAACACTTAGGTTATATATATTTGCATCTTCTTCAAGTGGCACAAAATGCTTAAGTTAACACAAACACAAAGGTTTTAGTTATTGTTTAGGTATGGCATCCTCTTCCACAACCCTTGTAGCACCTGCTGAAAACATTGAAACTCTTTCAATAGTTTGTTTATCTCATCAAGTAAGTTTCAATATAACATCAATAGTTTTCTTTACATCACTATTGTTGTTGTTCCTAACATCCCTTTTTTTTGGTAATTTGTATAGGGACATGCTGAGATTGAGACTGCATTTGCAAGAAGGCATAGGTGTTATCTTGGCAAGACATGGAAAGTGATTAAGAATGACAAACATCACCACAAGCTCAAGTGGAACAAGAACTATGAGAATCCTCTTCTATTGAACGAAGGATGGGAGAGTTTCAAAAAATTCCACAATTTACCGGATGATGTTGAAGTTGTTTTACAATACTTTGGTCATGATCTCTTTGGAGTCAAATCCTTCAAACAATTGGGCGATGCTGCTTCAATTCCACCGTTTCATAGCCGGAGTTTGGTACCAAAGAAAACCGACTTTTTTGAGTTCGAACTCACTAACATGCGAGTTGATAATCCTAAGATAGTAAGTCATTTCACTTTGTATAGCTTATAACCCTTATAGTTTTACCATACTATATTGTCTAATTTTTTGTTTTTGTTCTTCCAGGTACTACATTCTGATTTTGCGGAGTTTCTTCGAAGCTATAATTTGGAATACATTAACCTCTGTGGTGATAATGGGGTGACAATGACTCTCTGTGTTTTGAACTTGGGTGACATGCTTCGCACGAAACTAGCCTACAATTGGGGTGAATTTTCAAAGAGCCAACAATTCAAAGAAGGAGACTTAGTTTGTTTCAAATTTGAGCTGATTGATGAATTTACAGCTAGCCCTCGTTGCCATGTCTTCAAACCATAATGAGTGATAAGCTTGCCACCAATGTAATCTCTATCAATATAATGTTTTAAAAATTCCACAATTTAGTTGTTTTTAATGAATTCCGGTGAACAATCGTAGCCATTGTGTTATGTACATGGCTAACGTGTGTCTGTAATCCTTTGAACCTCTTAATTAAACTATGCCTGTGTTTGTTTCCATCAAATAATTTGTTATAGATACATGAATATTGCAGGTCTAGGATTGTGAACATAACTCTGCTAACTGTTATTTCGGAAACTAAAGCCCGAACAATGTCACATGTGTTTCGGAAGCTAAAGCCCGAACCATGTAAATTATAATAAGCTAATACAATTAATAATAACTTATAATAATAATAATACTATTAATAATAAGTTATAATAACAAAATAAATAATTAGTAATAACAAATAATAATAATAACTTATAATAATTTTTTTATTTTTTTTTAACGTTTCAAATATGCTATATGTATTTGAAAGCGTAAATGATAAATGAATTGGCATTGCGCCCCAGTGGTTAAGACACTGGTTTAACATGTATTTAAGGTCTGGGGTTCGAATCCCCCTCGCCTTAGACTTTTTATTTTTATTTTTGACTATGTAACTTATAATAAGTTATAATAATAATACAATTAATAATAAGTTATAATAACAAAATAAATAATAAGTTATAACAAATAATAATAATAAGTTTAGCTAAAATTAATAACTTATCATAATTTTTTTATTTTTTTTAACGTTTCAAATAACTTATCAAAAACACAGTCAGGACTTGTAATATGTTTACAGTTTCAATTGTACCTATAAAAAGGAAACCAGCCAGACATTCAAACAAAATACTTAAAATTCTTTAACATACATATAAAATACGTAAATTCGATTGCATGATATAATTCGATTACATAACTTTCATTACATAAAATATTACAAAATTACATGCCGCTTTGCAATTACATCATAGTTCACAACTATATTGCCAAACAAATTATAAGTCATGAATACAAAAAAAAAAGCGAACATGTTGCAACAATCAAACAATCACTCACTGTCAGAGCATGTCAGTGGATTGTCCTTGCTAGAACCAATGCCAACAATTTTTTTGACTTTAATTTTCTTCTTTTTGATTAAATCCTTTCTTTCAACATCAATCAAATCTTCGAACACAGAAATTCTATCCATGAAAGGATACTCCCAGGCCATAGCTTCATCATTACAATATCGTCTCCATTCCGACGACGCCTTGGGTAAAATAGCACCGGGCTTCAACTTAACTTGGACAAAGTGATCCGGAATCAAACCTAAGCACATAATCCGTGATTCCGGATTACTTGGTGGTTTTGATCGAAGCGGGAAAAAAGTCTCACTAACTCCGATAACGGGTGATGTCAACTCCACTACAATCCTGTTATAGTAACTCGCAATCACATGACCCATATCTGGAAATGATAGCCACTTTTCCTTAGGAGCTACAGAACGATAACGGCGTGTACTTTTTGGACAGGGGTGCAAAGCTTCTATAATGACCTCAACACGAGCCTTGCCACCAAACACGTTCTCATACAATTTCCTATGGTTTTTAATCTCCCATATCATGTTAAGCTTAACCAGCTCATAGTCATCCTCCTTTCCATTTTCATGCAATGAAACCACACGATAACCGCAATAGCCGTCACCCAACACATCGACAAAATCTTCAATATATGGTTGCATGAACTGAGGCATATGCTTGAAAAATGGACTACTAACTTGTGAGCTTTGGCATGAAGTACATTTACCAATTCTCGCTCCCTTCCGAGAAGAACTTGCAGCAGTGGTTTGTGACACTTGACAATCGGGAAATTGCGCATCAACATGCTCCCAATATGACTTCTCCCGTGCCATCGAATTTTCAACCCCACTTGATCTTCTTGTAACGACACTTGCTTTTTTAACAACGGTATGACTTGTCAACGTCGTTGTTTCCGGAAAAGCAAGTTGTCGAAGCTTGTTTCTTATCTCCGCTTTCATGCTCACATCAACAACCTTCAAGTGTTCCTAAAGAATAAAAAAAAATACACAAATTATTAGTATTCAACGAAATTCAATGACAAAATCAACGACAAATTCAAATATTAAACAACATTGCATAGAAACTCAACGATGAAAGTTTTATAAAATATTAAAAAACAAACCTTAATTGCTTCAAACTCAGCAGTGCACGCATAATCATCTTCAACTTCTTCGTCAACATCATCTTCAAATTGACCAAACTCGATCGTCAATTTCTTCCAATGCGAATTGACCTCATCAAGTCTAATCGGAAGCCTGTTGCGAATCTTCTTGGCAATTACACAAGCACAAGGCAAACCATATGATTTCCTAATAATGCACCCACACTTTTTCGGATCCGAACCACATTCCACTACTCTTTTTGCCTCATGGAAAATATAGTTCAGAGCTTTGCGAGATATTTTAAACAACAGCAAGGGGTACAGAAAATCATTTTGCTCGCCATACCTATGTTCTTTAACCGACAAGCTTTGACCAAAACTTGTTTTTATGTCACTGAACTTAATCACCAACATTTGTTCACACGCCTCCCAAACCTTCACAAAATCACCATTACAGTCGGGCAAATACTTTTTTAACAATCCGTGCGCCGACTCAGCTCTGTTGGTTGTAGTATTCCCAAAATGCATAATCTCATTTGTCCACACATTCGCCACTTTTGTTTTGTCGGTGTCAAGAATGGTTTTTTCAACATAGGTAACGAATTTTGGCCATTTCGCACAAACTTTCCTAAATTCCACAACAGCCTCAGCATAATTGTCTTGGGTTTGCGCGTCCAATATAGCGATAAAGCTATTTGTCGCCATGTTAACGACTTGTGTGTGGCTCATTTCATCTCCATCTCTAACTTTACACATTGTCTTTGCTTTTGCGTTGACATTTTTGATAACATGATAGCGACAAACCAACGGTGTTGCATCTGGAAAGACCTTACCAACCGCATTCATAAGACCGGGATCCCTATCCGTCACCGTTACCTTCGGTCCTACGACCTCACTCCTCAATAGGCTCCGACAATGTTGTAGTGCCCATGTAAAATTCTCCTCTTTCTCATTAGTAAGAAAGGCAAATGCAACATTGAAAGTCAACCCGGTCGACGTCGATCCCACCATCTCAAACAACGGCCTACCATACCGGTTTGTCTTGTACGTCGAGTCCATCAATAAAACACTAGGGAAAGTGTTGAACAACGCAACAGAGGTAGGATGCGCAAAGAATATGTCCTTCACAACAGTGGAATTTTCATCAAGATCATCCGACCTAAACTTGAAGACATATTGCTTTTGCTCCAGACAATGAAAGAAATGTTGAATTTCATTCCTCGGCCCCCTTTCTTTCTGTCTCATTCTATGGCGTGCATTGTAAATCATTTTCTTGTGGGTGACATTTTTTGGATCTCTATCCTTCATTGTAGACATTATATTCCTAGGCGGAACCAAGTTCCTAGTCATTTCGGCAACCAACTCTTTCTCTTCCGGTTTCAACCTTCCCTGAACTAGATGGCCATCTAATTCTTTATCAAACTCATGGTTGTGTACGCCGTTCACAACACTTAGATGCCAATCCTTGGTTGTATTATAAAAATAACCACGGAGCTTAAACGGGCATCCGCACTTCCTCGTTCCCGTTTCTTCGAACTTTATCTTCTTGCTAGTTCTTTTGTAGGTACCTCCCCTTTCACAACCTAAAACCAACTTTTGCTTCCTCTTTCCATCACCATAATCAGAGTTTACAATCACAACTGCAAACTTTAAACCGGCAGCTACCTCGCGAACCCACTTCAGTAAATCATCGCGAGTCTTGAAAGCTTGCTCCGTTAAAAAACTAGAGCTAGAATCAAAATGTATTGCCGGAGGACCAATTTAAGGAGGAGCAGGAGGAGCAGGAGGAGGAGCGGCAACAGGAGGAGCAGGAAGAGCAAGAGGAGCTTCTTGCGGTTGATGAAAATTGACAGGCTTAACATCGCCCACAACTTCATAGACACCTAAACCAAGCACTACTTGTCTAGATTTATGATCCACCATAACTACAACAAAAAAAATCAATATCAACTACAATTCATATCAAATAACATATGGAACTTAAACTCAAATATCTAAGCTATAATCATTAAACGTATTATTAATAATAACCATTAAGCAAATCAAAACATTTAATCTTCCTAAATTTGGCAAAAATAAAAAAAAATAGGCAGTAGCAGACAGTAGCAGTGCAGCAGGAAAACATGAAAATTTTTCTAAGTATAATTTCAGGCCGTATTTTCCGAACCATCCCCGAACGATAGCATGTCAGAGATTTCGGAAACCTAGGTGCATCAGTCAATTCAAAGCTAAAATAAACAAAATCTAATCGGTTAGAAACGCAATTTACCTTATGTTGATGTATTAATGAGTGTTGATTCCGTTAGATAGCCTCCAAAACTTGAGATTGAGCCAATAATGGAGAAAAACGGTTTTGGAACCAAAGAGAACTTGAGATTGAGTGTTTGATATGAATGAGAGGAAGTGAACTGGTTTCTGAAATATAACGTCCTATTTCGGGCTCTATTCCCCGAAAAACGGTTCGGAAAAGGTGTCCCGAACCAGATTCATGGTTTTCAAATATTTCGGAACATAGTCCCCGAAGTTGACTTTTATAAGGGTAAAAACGGAAATCCGGGGGGGAAAAGAATCATGGGGGGTGGGATGAGAAAATTTCACGGGGCATGAATAGAATAACTCTCCCAAAAGTTCTTCAACACAATCAACACAATCAGCCCATTTGTGAAGGAATTGACTTACGCCACACAAGGATGCTATTTCAATTCACGTGTTGTCAATATATAATCGTTGTTTGTCAAACAAAAATATATAATCGTCGTTAATTGATGTATATGAGTATTTTTTTCAATATTATTTAAACTTTTGAGATTTTCTTAATCCTGGTTAGTTACATAAACTTTAATTTTTTAAAATTAATTATTACTATCTATTAAGCAATTTTAGAAATTCCCTTTTTTACCAATTTTTTTTTCATACACGAACGAATCTAAACTAGGATTACTTGCTTAGATTTTTTTTTTGACAATAAACCTTTGTTATTTCGACTAACAATGTACTAGACCTGGGGTTTGAAATTCCCCATGTAATGTTGTTTTGTTTTACTCCCGAGGGGGTAAAATAAACTAAAAAATAAATTCTGCAACTTTATATGGAGGTAATTTAAAAAAATAATTACATGGAGTAACGTAAGACTCGCCTATTTTGCAGGGGGTAAAAGTCTACTAACCCTATATTTCAATATTTATTTATTATAGAAAAATTCTAATATGAACAACCACCACAACAAGTGATCCATATATTGTTTTGTTTTTTACGGCTAAAAAATGACTTATTTATATCAATTTGATTAAAACAATAAAATATAAGTTATAATTAATTACTGTCAATTATGTCATTGATCTAACCGTAAAAATTAGGAGAATCGTGTTTTTTGATTTAAAAATGTATTATGAACAATTGTTGTCTGAAACTCGATCCATTTATAATATTTATAAATAAGTTTAATGAATATGCTATATCAGTATATAATATTTTTATATGAACGTTTAATAAAAAGTAATTATTTCTCCATGTTATTAGGGTGTAGCGATATCATTTGGCAAAATACATAATTAAAATTAATATTGGTAAATACTCCATAGTCTTATAAAGATTGGTTTGTGTGGACCAATATAAAAGTGATCTACCAACTACTAGTAACCACTACTACATAGTACTATTAATTTTGTATTTTTAAAAAGAAAATCATTATAGAACAGGAGTATGAAATAATCCAATTTTTAACAAAATCAATTATTTCACGCGAAACAGCATGCTAATTACTATGGCCACAAAGTCCAATCAAAAGTAACTTCTATCCAGCTTAGTTGTTCATAAGAAAAGTCCAGCAGCTAGCCGAGAAAATTGACCAGAACCATTTACCAACAGATAGTATACTTTTTGACTGAAATTAGTACCGTTCCAAAATAAATAATCTGTTTGACTATCTTTATGTTTGTAAATACACGACTTTGATCATCAATATGTTTAATTCTCTTTTATTAAAAATTCTAAAAATTATATATTTTGAAAATACTCGCCGAGACAAATCAAACAAGATCTCATATGCTAATATTTTTATGTATATATTAGTAGAAAAATAGAGTCAAAGTATGTTATATAAATAGTATCCAAAGTCAAAATTAGGTCATTTATTTTGGGACGGAGGGAGTACTATTAAAACAACAAATTAGTCGTTAATTTGTAAAAAAAAAAAGAAAACAAATTAGTCGTTACTTCTGCTAAAAATTTTTGTATACGTTACGTTTAAATAATTTACATGTGTGGATTGACTATTGACAAAAAATAACGGAGGTGAATACTATGCATTAGTGGATGGATTTTATAAACAAAAAAAATTAACCACGTCTCTCCCGTATAATTAAACAAAAAAATCAAATCAAATCTCATATCACTAAGAAAAAGTTGCGTCTGTATGCATAACAACTCATAATTTTGTAAAAAAGTTTAATCTTTTTTAATATTAATTTTTATAATTTTGGACATAAATATTAAGTAAATGAAAAACACCGAAGAACATGAAAATATATAGTTAAGAAAAAAAAATGCACCAACGATAGAAATTAATTTTATACTATAAATTAATTACCGAATCACCACCATGTTTTTTCGCACCATATTATTTCATTTAAATTCACTTTCTTGAGATTATATGATAGTTTGAAACATTCTTATTAGTTGTCAGTGTAAAGTTAATATTTTCTTTTTTTGTCTTGGTGTAAAGTTAATTAATTTACGTACACTAGTGCATGTGCTTTAAACTCTATAATTAATAAAAATGGTAAATTATTGAAATAAAATATTTCTCATATAGTTTTGTCAACACTTAAGCGTGTATATTCTTATTAGAGTTTAATGGATATAAGTAGACAGAGTAAAAGAACATTACACATTTAACCAATCAAAATCTACAATTATGACACATCATATTAATATTTTAAAATTAATACAGATTTAAAAAAAAAAAAACCTGAGCATGTTCCAACCATTTCTTCATCGTGTTCCATTGAAAAACATGAGCAGGCTATGAAAACAGCGAGATCAAGAAACAATTGTGCCTTGCCCAAAATACACGGTGCGTGAGAGTATATGAAATTAGTGGATAGAAGATGAGAGTCTCTCAACCACCGTGTATTCTGGGCAAGACACAACTGTTTCTTGATCCCGCTGTTTTCATAGCCTGCTCATGTTTCTCAATCGAACACGATGAAAAGTAGGGGTGTCAAAATTATCCGTTTATCTGTTATCCATCCAATTCATTTATAAATTTATCTATCAAATTCATCCATAAGAGAAATAATTAGTTAACAGATTAGATTGGATCCGTCCATTTAATTAAATGAATGGATCCGATCCATCCACTATAATTTTATAATCCAATGGATCATTGGTTATTATCAATTTTAAATCCAATGGATAACCACTTTTTGAAAAAATAATATAAAAGAGACAAACATTTCGAAAATAAATAAAAAGTTAAAATTGTTAATCATTACCCCTTTTTTTAATCCAATTCATCATTACATAGTGTTCATTTATTTATTTGTTTATATATTTTTTGAATTTTTTATAGTACAATAAATATATATATAAAAATAAAACATAAATAATTTATTGTCAAAAAGTATAAAATTTTTGGAAACAAACCAATAAAAAACTTAAAAAAACTATTTTTTTAAATTAATAACATAATAAAAATTGAAAAAAAACTTGGCATAAACAAACTGAAAAAAAATTACTAAAAAAAGGGATTTATCAAGGCCATGTCAAGTGGCCATCATTAACATCAGCCAAAAATCACCTGTTAGAGGATGTATTATATGAGAATGACAAAGATATATGAGAATATGAGAATGAATAATAGCATCAGATTAAAATGAACGGTTAAGATTTTTTTTTTTTTTTTTTGAAGGAAACACACTTAACACATTTCATTAATTAAATAAGTTTCAATACAAGGCGGAACCAAATCAAAAACACGGCGACAAGATATAGATAAGGCAGCATCCCGTTTCTACTTCTTCCTTTCTCACGTGTCTATCTGTCTTCTCCCTCACTATCAGAAATTGTAACGTCACCTTATTCTCAGTTCCGGCGATAATCTTTTTTTTTTTTTTGGTTACAGTTACAGACTTACAGCAACTCATTATTAGTTAAGTTCAATAACAAAGAAAAATGAATTTTGTGGTGATCTGAAACCATGGTGTTAACCATGGAGAATCCTCTTCATAATGCAACCATTGATGATGTTGATGATAACTGTGACACAAGAATTGGGAGAAAAAACAGAGAAAGAAACAAACAAGGATTAATATTTTTGTTTTGGTACATAATAAGGATTAATAATTTGGCTTATGCTTAGTTGAGAGTTTTTTGGATCTCTATTGTTTAAATCAAACAGCCAGAAGCAATTGCGAACAAAATCCCTTTTATTATTTTAATTAGATTATTACTCATACTTGGCAATTGGTAACCTTAATTAGATTAGATCTGTTTGCAGAAATTCTTTACCTTTTCTTGTCTGCAGAGATCCTAAAAACGACGTTTTGCACTAAAGGTCGCAACTTTTTTATTCCCAAATAAAACATTTTCTCCATCTCCAGAAATTCTTGATAATTGATACAGATTTATTTATTTCTATAGGAAGGAAGATCAACAAAAATGATACAAAATCAACAAGAGTGGAAAAAACAAAACTTTATCTCATAAACCCATTCACCAATTTTGATTAATTTTCCTCTTATTTCACTAATTCATGAGAAGAAGAACAGATGATGAGAAGAGGAACTGCTGGAACTAATGGTGTAATGATGAGAAGAAGAATGATGGGAGGAAGAGTGACGAGAATAAGAACAGACAGGGACGATGAGAGAATAACAAGGGGGAATGCTTGATTGAATGTGACATGACTCACAATATTTATTCCAATCTTAGCCATCTATTTTAATCTAAAGGCCAATAATTATTCTTATCATTCTCATATAAAATAGTCATTCTCATGTGATATGTCCTCTATATATGAGTGTGTCAGCAAGTTCCTCACACATGTACTCATCACTAAAATGATGACATGTAATCCAAGATTCCTGCTCAGGGGATCTTTTCAAAACTTTTTTTTAACAGGGACTCTTTTCAAAATGAGTGACAATTGCAGGGGCTAAAATATTATCTAAGCCTATGTATAATGTATGAATGTATATTAGTTTTTTATACCTCTTTGTTTTTTTAAACATTCTTTTGCATTTTTTTTTTGTTTTTATTAAAATTATACATAATGTATTTGCCATTAAAAAAAATTACAATGTATTTATTATAAATATATTTAATATCTCATAGGTACTACTAAAAATTGAAGGGTTAATAGGTCTTTACCCCCTGCTAAGTGGACGTGTTTTGCGTTACCCCCTGCTAAAAATTTCTTGAAGATTGCCCCCTTGCAAAGTTTTTTTTTTGGTTTCCCCCCTTTTCCTCTCTTGGATGCAGGAAATTTTAACTTTTTAAATCGGTTGAACAAAAAAACCGATTTAAAAAACATAACTTTTTAAATCGGTTGAACAAAATAACCGATGTAAAAAGTGCACTCAAGGAGGGAAACCAAAAAAAAAAACTTTGCAAGGGGGCAATCTTCAAGAAATTTTTAGCAGGGGGGTAACGCAAAACACGTCCACTTAGCAGGGGGTAAAAACCTATTAACCCAAAATTGAATTATATACAAAATATTAGAACGAAAAACATTATTTTCTCCGTTCATTTTTAAGTGTGGCTTTTGACCACTGTATACTATTCACATAATCTACTTCAATCACAATTTTTTATTACTATATTTTTTTGGTGGGCTTTTTTATTACTATATAAAAACAAATGTTAGCATATATATTATAAGATGTTGTTCCATTTATCTCGTCGAATATTTTCATAATATAAATTTTTCATAATTTTTTATAATAAATAATTAAACATATTAGTAATCAAAGTGTGCATTGACATGTATATCATGGTCACAAGCGACACGTGCTGACTTTGTGATCATCGTGGTGACTTTCTTCATGGTTATTATTAGAAGTAATGGTGACTTGTATTATTCATGCAAATATTTTAGGTCTTTTTCATGGACTCTAATTGTGTTGGGATTTTGGTTATAAAAAGGTTGTATGCTTCTCAGATGCAGCTCATGTGATTGACCTTATTAAGAGTAATTTATATATACAATTTTGGTAGTCTCATATCAGCCATCAAACATCTTCTTTTGGATTAAGATGTCAAACTTGACTCACACACTTCGTGAAAGACGATTTTACAGCAAATCACTTAGTTAAGTTAGGTGCTTCAGCCTCTTCAAGACTTATTGTTTATAAGATGCTCTTCATAATACATGATATATCTTCTATTTTCCATGCGAATGGTTTAGGCGTGGCATTTACTCGTCATTAGTTTCTTTTATTCTTTGACTTTTTATTTTTTCTCTTTTGTAATCCCAAAAAACCGAAACATATATGCAAACATTTTATTATTCAAACATGTTAGAGAGTAGTCAGAGACGGCCAAGGCTACCGTACGAGAGCAATTCAGGTCTCTTACCGTGCGAGACAACAAAAACCAGATATTTAGGGAAATTTTTTTTTAATCGTGGGGAATATATTTTTGAAAGATGGATTTGAAAATTTAATTAATAATTAAATGTTTTTTTACGGTATCAAATAAAATACTTCAGTATTAGTTTTTAGTTTAAAATGTATGCTTGTTAGCCGGATTAACAAGTTGTCAACAATGGAACAAAGCTTAAAATTATCAGAAATTTTAACGATTATCGATAATATTTTTTAAAAGTAAAAATTATGACTCTTCTTATTTTTACGGCTAAAAAATGACATTATTAATGTCAATTCAGTACGAGTTACATATTTATTATATGTTGTTTTAATTAAATAGATATCAATTGTAAATCATTAATTTAATTAAAAAAATTAAAATAACCATCAAATTACACTTTCAAACATAAACATATATCATCGATAATATTTTAAATATTTTTTGATATTGTTCTATCATGGACCATTAGAAGAAGTGGTTCATATTAAAACTCTAAACGAGCTGATATTTTTCTTAAAACGAACTGAACCTAACGAGCCGAACCAAACTTCTCGTGAACTCTAAATGAGCCGAATTCGAGCTGAAAAAAGTTCGTATCAAACTTGAGCCGAGTTTCGAGCCGAACCAATTCTTATCGAGTCGAATCGAGCTCAGACAGGTTCGAATGGACTCATTTTCATCCCTACTTATAATTTATTTTGATAAGCTAATTCAGTTAGCTTATAACTTATTATTTTTAGTCAAATTCCAATCTTGAACTTATAATCATATTCACTAATAATATTATTCATAAATAAATCATTTATGCGTTCTAATAACGAATAATAGAAAATAAAATTAATGTTTTTTTTTTATAAAAACGAACGAATAGGACCAATATGATAAACATAATTAAAGTTAATAGACCGGTTTGTAACATTAATTAATTAAGGGATTAATATGAAACAAATAAATAAGTTAAGGGACTAATTGTCCAATTTAGCCTAAATAATATTAATTAAAACATTATGTATTTTTTTTGAAGAAAAAAAAAGCATATTAGTATTTTTTGGTCGCCTACGGTGGGAGACCCATATTCATCTTGTACGGTTGCCGGAGCCGTCACAGACATAATCTTGTACGGTTGCCTAGAGCTGGCCCAATCCATCTTCTGCTCGACATAGAGAGCTTATAGTTTCTGCTCGACATAGGGAGCTTATTTAAGTTTGTCAAAAATTTCAAAAATACAAAAAAATTAAAAAAAAATCAAAAAATATTGTTGATGATTGTGAATTTTGATCTGTGAAAGTTCTGGCTAAGGATAAGTCTTGGTATTTAAGCGATCCGTTGTGATCCACCTCACTTACCTAGGAATTTTCATAGTGACAAAAACACATGAGACAAACCAAAAATAGTTTTACCATTAATTTTCCAGTGCTACTGAAAGTATTCATTTGTTGTTCTTGATAACATGTATCCTGGAGTTTAAGTACGATCCTGAACCAGAAAGAACGCTAAGGAAAAGACGGCAAGCACAAAGGCTTGTAGAATCCAATAATCTCAACAGAGAATGAGAGCCTACCACCGAAGCCATGGGGGACGAGTAAAGAGTTACAATGGGAGATTACTGCAAGAGGACTAACGCAGATCAGATCTCATGGGGTTCCAACCAACAAACCCAGCTAACTTTGAAATCAAGCGTAATGCTCTTACAGTTTGCGGGAGAACCAGTTCGACAGACGTGCCAACAATGATCCCTGGGATCATCTGTCAAAGTTTTCAGAGGCATGTCAGATCCAGAAGGTGCCGGAAAACGTTACGGAGGACCAGAAGAAGCTGTGTTTGTTTGCTTTTTCTCTTACAGGTCCAACTAAAGATTGGCTTCAATGTTTGCCAAGGGGAATTATTCCAACATGGAAGGAGCTTGAAGACAAGTTCCTGGAAAGATTCTTCACACACACACACACTGTTCCAGAAGAGGAAGTCTGAAATCCTAAGTTTCAAACAACATGAATCAGAAACGCTGTGCGAGACTTATGAACGTTTCAAGCTGCTTATGAGAAGGTGTCCGAACCACAACATTAGCGCCATGGAACTAATGCAACTATTCACTGCTGGTGGGTCCATCAAAGTAAAGACCTATGCAGAGACTAAGGATCTGGTTGAGCTGATGAGCCAGAATGAATACAACATGAGCCATGATCGGAATGAGAAGACTCCTGGAATTCTAAAGGTGGACCAGGAGATTGCCTACAAAGTAGAGATCGAGTTACTGAGGAGGCAACTTGTTGATAAAGAGAAAGCAGTGAAGGAAGCTAGTGTCAAAAAGGTAGAGGGAGTTTGCGACTTCTGCCTAGAAGATCACCCTAATGGGCATTGTTTGCCAGGAGGGGTGAAGAGCAGGTGAATTACATGGGGAACAACTACAACCCAGGTTAGAGCAAACACCCAAATTTACGCTGGGACCAGACAGGGAACCAGACTCAATCTGCACCTCAACCAAGAAAGTCATCTCCATTGGAAGAGTTACTCAACAAGTTTGCTAACATGAGCAAGACAAATTTCGAAAATATCCAGACTACAGTAGCCAACCAAGGGGCGACGATTAAAAGTCTTGAAACCCAGAATGGTCAACTCTCAAAACTGGTAAGCACTCATGTTTCTCAAGATATTGCAGGTAACACGGTGGACAATCCAAAGGAGGAGTGCAAAGTTCTGAAGGAGCAGAAATCAGAGCACGAGCAGAGATAAGAACAAATAAAAGACTACGAAGAGTGGTTCAAACTGTTCGGAATAACATTAGAAGAAGATTATGACGAGTTCATGAGAGAGTTGAACGAATACAGAGAAAGCCTAGCAAGACTGCCACCCAGGAAGACAGATCCTGGAAGCGTCACCATTCTCTGTCAGATTGAGGAAACAGAAGTCAAAGCACTATGTGATGTGGGGTCCAGTGTTAATGTAATGTCATTATCTCTGGCAGACAAGTTAAAACTCACAAAACTCGTATTAGCAAATCAGTCAACCATTCACTCAGCAGGTACAGTAGACACTACTAGAAAAAAGAATTTTGGTTTAGGGCTTTCACTTCAGGTTTTAGAATAGCTGAAGTGAATACACACGCGGTGGCAATCCTATAAATATGTCGAAAATGTGTGTAAAGATTTCACTTCAGTCCATCTTCCTCACTGAAGTGAAAACCTTTCCCTTTTTTTTTTTTGATAATCAAAAAATGGAATACTCCCTTTTAATTTTAACAAAATAACAAAACCACAATATACGTGTACACCAAAATTCCCACTTCATCCTCTCATTCTCGGGTTCTTTGAACCCTAAACGCTTTTCTCAGCTTTGTCCTCTCATTCTCTCAGCTTCGTCCACCATCTCTTCATTTTTGCGATTGAAACCCTAAATCACTGCCAAATCATGTTCTTGTTTTCGATTGCGACTAGATCCAAATTATAATGCCCCAACTAAAATATCTAGAATATTTAGTCAAGACATAAATAATGGAATCTGAGTACATAAAATTAACGAGTTTAAACAACTGAATTTCAAGAAGTTCTTACATCTCTTAATGAATTAAAAGAATACAGCGGAAACAATTAAGATTCTAAGATAAACAGAATAAAACTAAAACAAAGAGGAAGACTAAAGTCTTCAAGTCTGATGAATCAAGCTCAGCTCCAATCATCAGCTCCGTCCTGGTCCTTGCTCCATTTAACCTGTCTACCTAAAAAAAATTGGTTTGGAGTGGGGTGAGACTACTATGCCACAGTGAGTCCTACTACCCTACTAAAGGTGACTACACCGGGGAATCCTAAACAGTCATAACATACTAACATATTCATCATAATAACAGGGTTAAAGGTGTAACACAGATAAACAAACTCTTATTCATTTTAACCACGAGGACACTCTGAGGTGAGCAGGTCTCAGAGGCCTGTCATATCCGTCAACCGATTCGGTCACAGCATACAGCTCACAATAACATATCCTAATGGATTGTCCCATTGGGAGTCCATAGCGCGACATAACAGATCGCTCATGATGGACTGATACTAATTTAGTTCTTACTACCATAATTTCCCAAAACCCGGGGGAGCATGCAAACCTAATTAATTTCTAAGTCATACCCTAATGATTATCTGTGATTAACATTCTGTTCGACATTATATTAATTATATTACTGCAATCTATCTAGCTCTAATGAGGATATAAAACGAGTATGAGAGACTTTGTTGGAAAATAGAAAATGTAGGTCAGTTCTGTACAAGCTCGCTATGGCGAGTCACCAGCTCGCCATGGCGATATTATAGGTCCTGACTTAAATCAACTTGCTGTGGCGAGCAGAAGCTCACCATGGCGTGTATCATCAGCCCAGAACCCAGCACGCCATGAATACTCGCCAGCTACTCGCTACGGCGAGTTCATACAGAAATTACCCTGTTTTGCAAAATTAATCATTTAATCAAAATAACACCTACAATCTTCATTTTAGCCAGTGCAGCAAAATAACATACATAATACAAAACAGAATGGAGGGAAATTTGGGATTAATTTCCCACACACAACTTTTCCTAAACTTTCCCTAAGTTAACATGCAATTCATAATTTTGGGGGAAGCTAACTAAACAGTCCTATAGAAGCCACCTGGTGTCGAAGCTTTAACTTTGCTAATGAGTTTAGCTACAGCCTTGGAGACTCCTACGCACCGGGACTCACTTGAAACCCCAAGTTGTTGATGAACACGGAATTTGAATGATAGAAATTTGTATAGTTGTTTGCTGACATTAGAGGTATTGCAAGATTCAAGCTACTGCCCAGAAATGGACTCCCATGCCTTATTGAATTCAGCTCCAACAATACTAACCAAGCTTCTCCTCAACGATCCATGGGTACACAACTAAAGGTTAGGATCAAGTATACTAATCACCCAAAAGTAGAATGGTAAGGAACATAGAAGTGAGCTTAGAATACCTTACCAAGATAGAAATGGGGCAGAACAGAGAGGAATATCAACATGCGGTGGTTGACTTCTGTTGAGCTCGCCACGGCGAGTGAGTACTCGCTGAGCGAGTATGGCAGAATGGAAGAACGCGATTCTGCTGTTTTGGCTCAAAACCTCACTCTTCTACAGCACCCATGACGCTTCCAGTGTCACAAGATTCATATTTTTGGAGGTGAATACACATGCATCAAAGTATTCCAAGCATGGCTCAAGATTTGGATGATTTAATTCAAAGGGGACTTTCACAAGTTAAGAAGATTGAGTTTCTTACCTAGATTCTTTGAATCATCAAGATCTTCAATCAACTGGTGGCAGCTGACATATAGGGACCAAGCATCCAATTCCTCTCATAAGGGTTGTAGAATTTTGAAATAAAGGGTGGGTACAAGGTGAGGGTTTTCGGCCAAGAGGGGAAAGAGTAAGAAAAATGGGGCTTGCTTGATTCTATGCCTCTTGGGGTTACAGAAGTGTGTTTGCATGTTCCTTCCATTGAGAGTTGGAGAGATTAGAGTGGAGATTGTGTTGTCGTTGGCGTGAAGAAGAAGATGAGAGTAAAGGAGTGTTTCTAGCTTTACTGATGCATTTCCACCAAGTGAAAAGGAAAAATGAATGGGTTCTTGGTTATGAGTTGGCTTTAAGTAGTTCAACATGGGCCCCATGACTTCTTGTTCAAATCCTATTGGTTAGCCCACTATACACTAATGTCTTGCTCAATAAAAATTTGGTAGAAATTTATCTCAATTTACACCTCTAATTATTATTACTTTTAATAATTAAAGTGGGATGTTACACAAATCATGTTCTTCTTCTTTTTCGTTCTTCACTGAATACTTTCGATTACGACTGAATCCTCAGGTTTGTGTTCTTGTTATCGTTTTGGTTTTTGAATGTGTTCATTGTTCTCGCTTTTTGCAACTGAATCCTCTCGTTCGCGTTTGTGTTCTGCATTTATGTTAATGACAGCGTCCATGGATGAGTTGAAGAAGCAGATAACTATGTAGCTTTCAAGGTAACACCAATTTTCATTTTCTGTTTCTATTAGATCTAGGGTTTTTGTTCTTCTCTATGTTATTCTCTCTCTAGTGAAGTTTTTTCCTTTGCAATTGATTTTTCCTTCTATTTTTGTGTTGTTCTCTTTTTAATTTGTTGATACTTCAACTATGATGATTTAGGATTTTGAGTTTCTTTGTTCTTTTTAACATATTCCTGTAAACAATCATTGAAGTATATATCTAATTCCATATCCTATGCAGAATGACATAAACTTGATGAAGGATTTGGGAATGGATTCTTATTGATTTTCTATATCGATATCATAGTCGAGAATAAGCAGCAAGAAGAAGTCCGGTCACAATACAAAGGTTTGTATTGTGTCTGTGATGCTGTTTGGGTATTTGTAGGCTATTGTTTTTCATTTGTAGTTGATTAAACTTGGAATGCAAGGCCATATCTCATCAAAAACCAGAGTTGTGTTGTTGTAATTATTAGGTGCTTAGGTTTTAATATTAATCCATAATCATGTACATTTTTCACTAGCTGAAGGTCATACATTTTTCACTTTTTTTTAAAAATTTATTTTATCCTCTTATGGAGCTTCTAAATTGAAATAAGGAGTTCCAATGGCAAAGGCTTTCCATGTTCTTGAGGGTAGGGGCAACTAGGTATGTCAAAATTGCATGTCATGGAGTGTGCTCAATCAATTCACAAACATGCTCAAAAATTCAAATTTCTATTGCACCAAAATATACTGAAACATTGCGGGCCATTTTAATAAAATTTATGCTATTTTATCATGAAAGTTCTCTAACCATCATTGAGTAATGCAGTTTCTACAAACATTGAACCTCTGGGTAGGATTTTCTTTTAGCTTGACCTTCGTTTCCTCATATGTTTAGTTACAAACATTGAACATGTGACATTTGTGTATTATTATAGTTTGAGCATGAGAAAATGAGTTCTGGGATTGTAGCTCACATATTGGTTAAAGTTTGGCTTAATCAATTTTTTGTTTGTTCAATTAAAATTGCTTATTACTAGATAGTTGATGTTATCACATGCTCACATTATGCTGATATCAAATGTTTCATTGAACCACAAGTTTTGATTTAAAGTGCTTAATTGACTGGATTTAGTACATAAGTTCATGTTATATTTAATTTAGTACACAAGTTCATGTTTCATTGCATTATGATTGTGTGTAACTTTCATTCTTTTTACGGAGTATTTAGCATTTAGAATCCAATAGTAATTTGGTTACATGTTTAATATGCTAGATATTGGATAAGTGGGAGTAACATAAGTTAAAAGCTTGTATATGAATATTGCTAGCTATATACATATTGACTTCTAACACAATTGTAGTATATTATGCATGTTATACCTTGATTCGGTTTGGGATTGCTTATATTGGCTTCTAACACAATTGTAGTATATTAAGCATTTAGTTTTTGGAATTGATTCGCTATTTATATATCTATGCGGTCTGCTAGTTGCTGCAGGCATCTTATTGGTGTTGTTGGTAGTGTTAGCTTGCTGGGAGCAAAAAATCAGATATGGAATGACTATGGTTTGTGCTGCTGTAGTTTGGAACTTGTTGAAATGTCGTAACGCACTTTTGTTTGATAACGGTAACGGGTCGACTGCAGAATGAGTCGAAGCTATTAAAGTTGCATCCTGGAAATGGTGGATGAGTCGGTCAATTGCTACTCAGTGTATGTTATTTGAATGGTGCGCGGAACCACGTTTATGCATGCTGCGTTTGTCCCTGCTGTTTTTCTTTTTCTTTGCCTGTCTGTTTTGTTGCCTAGTTGGTTGGTCTGTTTTGCTAGTTAGTTTGGATTCTGGCTTTGTCCTTATTTTGCTGTAACTTTTTGAGTGGTAATCATGGCATGCCTTATGCTGGATTATCATGTTTCTTTATAATAAAATGAGTTGTATTAATATATATATATATATATATATATATATATGTGGTCTCTATTCTCTATACATGTGATGTTGGAAAAATATTACAAGTAGCAAAAATGAAGGAAAAAAATAGAACTAGCATTCCACATCAGTTGTCCGAAAGAATCGACGTGAAAAATGACCTTTTAACTTCGGTTGTACCGAAGAACTGACGTGCAAAACTAGCCAAAACGAAAAAAAAAACAAAAATGTGCATGATTCCACGTCTGTCGTCGTAAAGAACTGAAGTGAAAAAGTGGTTTCCACGTCGGTTACTGAACCGACGTGAAAACCCTTGAGATACCACGGCAGACGTCTTAACGTCGGTTGGGGAACCAACGTGAAAATTCCTTCGCAACCGAAGTTGGAATCCTGATTTTCTAGTAGTGAGAAGATGTCTTGGTGAAAGTCAAAGACCTGGTATTTCCAGCAGACTTAATGATTCTAGATATCGAGGAAGATGAAGAGCATCCTATCATTCTTGGAAGACCTTTCTTAGCAACCAGCAGGGCACTCATTGATGTGGAGCTCACTGAGTTGACTCTAAGAAGTGGAGAAGAAGTAAGATCCATCCAAGCGTCCAGAACCAAGAGGGAAGTATGCTACATGCTCAAGTGGAAGGATAAGAAAGCTACACCACCGACTCCAGCTCAAGAAGTACATGTGAAAATAGAGGTAGAGGAGCTGGAGAATGAAATGGCGCAGCTAGAAATAGAGACAGTCCAGTAAGAGGAGGTACCCAGATACATAACTGATAAATTAAAGAGGCTAACTATTGAAGTGGACATCCAAGCAACATCGGTCGAAGCATGGGGTAGACACCGAAAAGTGGCCAAAAGATCTAAGTTTGGGGTTAATACGCCACCTCTGAAGAAGCCTGCTGCTGAAGGAAAGAGGTATAACTGGGTGAGAGCTGAGAAAGAACAGGAGAAGGAACATCCACCAAAAGGCAACGGGAAGTCCATCATAAAAACAGCAGAGGGATGAGCAACAAGAAGAACAAAACCCAGAGAAGTATGAAAGAAGCAACAAGAAAGAGGGAGGAGCTAATGCGAAAGCTCCTACAGAAGAGAGAGACATGGGATTCTATCCTCAGTAATGGAGGAAATGCCTCAAGCTAATGAGAGGCTAAACAAGCGCTGCTTGGGAGGCAACTGACTACGGTCTGGCAAGTGTACCAGTCTGTCGTCGAGTAATAATTCACACTCTACTGAGTAGAATGAGTTCGTATCCACAGGGACAGCGCCTCGGTCACTAAGCTTATTCTAGGATTTGTTGAGATTGCCTCCGCTTTATAAGTTGGGATAATTTTAGATTCAAGAAACAGAGAATATAACTAGAAAGAAAGACAATTTAAGAAGATAGGTTAAGTAGTTGGAATCCCTCCCTTATTCCTGTTGGTGCTATATCATTGACTATTCCTTTTTATTATTGGTGAACTAATTTAATTAGTAATAACCGCCTACGGTAATTACCCTAATTACGAGTTTAAAGAACCTTAATTACTAGTTAGAAACCTCGTGTAGACACGTTGTCACATTCCTAGACTAATTATTTAGATTCTGAATATGTAGTTAATTAAGTTCGGTTGCATTAGTTCTTTAACCCTTTTACCACTAGTGTGATTAAGCTATTGTCTAATTGGTCGGGGTTGGGTGCCGGTTTTGAGGCACAATACTAGATCACCAACCCTATAAGTTAGTTGCCGGTTTTGAGGCACAATGCTAGATATCACCATCCCTAAAAGCGTTCCCTTAATTGTAGCTATCAATCGGGTTACGTAATTAAAACATAGACAATAGAATAAATAAAACTGAATAGAAAATTATATAAACTTAGTACCAATTTACATGATTCCAGCATTCCTAAGGGAGTTCATCTTCTCCACCTAACCTAAAGGAGTTTAGCTACTAAAAGACATAATTAAATTACAAGAATTAAATAAATGCATACCAATAACCTTGCTACCTTGCGGAGGAAGGTGCCTTTCCCGTTGAAGGGGGAAAGTTCCTTCCCTAGAGCTCCTCCTCCTTTTCTCCTTATAGAGAAATAATTCTCTAAATTTCTGAATGAATAATTGTGAAGGAGGAGAGCTCTATTTATAGTTTTTTGGACTTGGGCTGCAAGGCACATCGTGCTACGATGGATCCATCGTGCTGAGATGTGAAGATTTAGTTTAAAATTATAACTGATCCTAAGCGTTTGATCACCTTGTTCACCAAGAAATGCCATCGTACCACGATAGAGGTCATCGTAGTACGATGGACAGATTTACTTCAAAAATATAATTTGTGCTGTCTTGGCCAACAAGCAGCTCCATCGTACTGCAATGAATGCCATCGTACTGCGATGAGACTGCAAAATTACGTTATTGCTTCAACACAAAAGTTGTAGATTTTTGTCTTAGCTTTCCAACACATGGTCACAGACCTCATTCCGATACTCGTAACTCAAGTTATGATCCGCAGACTGAAAGTTGCGCATTTTCTTCCTTTTAGCCTCTTTTCTTGCATCTTCTTCAATTCTTGACTTCTTGGACAAGTAGCTTTGCTTCTTTAGGTTTTTTTCCTTGTAATTGGTCTAAAACTAATACTAGACTAATAATAATAATACTAAAAACATCATATAAATTACTGTCATCAGCAACCCAAGTATAAGTATTTATATTTCAGCATTTTCAATTCAGTAATTTTCATTTCAGTAATGTTGTTCAATTCAATAAAGTATGCCAAGAATTGTGCATGTCATCTTCATCTGTAAACAGCCTTTTTCAAACTTACAAAAAAATTAAATAACTGTTTGCTGTTTATTATCTAGTGCATGATAAACTGTTATAAGTAAGGTTGCGGCGAAGTAAGTTATAAATTTTGATTAGTCTAATTCACGCCTTCATACAAATACCAAAGGTGATTGCTCCAAAGTCCGAAGTTCGGGAGACAGCGAGACGAGTGATGAAGCTGGTGTCTGTGAGACAAATGTTCAACTTTCAGATATACCTAAGCCATGTGAAGATTTGAGCCAAATATTTCCAAACGGTATGACCACTTTCTTTCGATCTACTATGAGAGTACCGTGCACTTGTTTATTTTCTAGAACTTGCTCTAATTCTCTGTTGACTGGTTAATTTGATTTATATGCATTGAGGCAATTGTTTGTTATAACCCAAAGCCTTTTCAAGCCACCCTTATTATTATTATTATTATATCCTTTTCTAACCAATTTTGAGCCGTAAAAAAAATATTATCCCTTTTGTTTCTGTGACAAACCACGATACAAGCCTATAGACCAGAAAAACAATGATTTACCCTCGTTGGAGTTAAGGTAATAGTTCTCAAGTCTTGGCAACAAAATAAGTTTGAGGTTGCTCATGGAACTAGCAACATCAAAGTTTGGGGTGGTTGTACGGAGAACTATCACTACAAAAAGAGAAAAAAAAAAGAGACGGAAAAACATCAAAAATCCCTTAAAAAGTAGTCTTTTAAAAAAAAATGAATGAAAAAGAAAGAGCCACAGGGCAAAGATAGTGATAGAAAAGAGCCATACAAAGACACATCCGGTTCTTAATCTCTGATACCAACACACAAAGGCACCCTAAGGAATAAGGTTGCGTACACAAAAAGGAACCAAATTAGAACTTAACTCCACATGTTTAGCCTACTATTCCCAAAAATGTCCTACCTTGACCTAAGCCACGTTATAACCCTGAAAAACACCTCCAATAATGCATGTTTATTATATTCTGACTGGTTGCTTAGAGTTCTTGCAAGCCTATGGTAAAATGGCAGGTTGTACGATGATTGAGAGTAACCCTTTCAATTATGAGCGAAAAATACAAATATGAGAGAGAAAAGGTTGAACATGGACTCTTGCAGGCATTTGTCCGATTTGCTACTATCAACGTCTCCTGAGCCTAGCAGGACTTAACATGATCGTTGCGGTAAGAATCAGCGGTACCATTGCTGAAATACATGCAAGGTTGTGAAATTCCTATCATATTTATTTATCTCTCATTTTTCTAACGATCTTGTCTGACAGCATGTTACTTGAGGAGGAGCAACAGTTTAAGTTTGGGGTTGTGATGACAGGAATTTCTATGGTATTTTTAATATTAGTATTAGTAGTAAAGTGACCAAGACAGACCCAAATACGAAGGAAAACCTACAGAATCCAAGAAAAGCATCAAGACCAAGTCCAAGATGCAAAAAGACAAGAAAAAGCCCAAAAAGTGAAGAAAATAAGCATTCCATCGTAGCACAATGACTCCCATCGTAGCACGATGGGAGCGGCTTGTTTGCCAAGAAAATAGAAGAAATAAATTTGAAGAAAATCTGTTCATCGCAGCATGATGGCACTCATCGCAGCACGATGACTTTACTTGGCGCCCAAGCTGATGAAATGCACAGGATCAGTTATAAAAATTAACTGAATATTTCCATCGTACTACGATGGACCTATCGCAGTACGATGGCTTGCTGAGGCCCATTACGAAAACTATAAATAGAGCCCTCCTTTCATTGTTTAATTCATTCAGAAATAGTAGAACAATCTCTACTATAAGGAGAGGTTCAGAGGAGCTCTATTGGGCATAGTTTTTTCCCTTACGGGAAAACTAACTCAGCAAGGTATGTTTTCTTTAGGCTTTTATATTTAGATTATTATTTTTGTAATTTAAATATGTAGTCTTTTGTAATAGATGCCTTAGGTTGTGGTGAAGAAGATGAACTCCCCTATGAATATTTGGAGTCTGTGATTGAGTCAAAGTTATAATAAATGATATTTAGCATTATGTTTGTTATTTACTTTCTACTACTTTAATAACGTATCTCGTAATCTGGCCGGATAAGCGGGAGCGCTCATAGAATTGATATTAGGTATTTACTTAATATGGTCCGGAACTAGTAGTAAATAATGCTAGGTGTATAGAGATGGTAACGTCCTGAACTAGTCGCGAACTGAGCGGTTAGAGGAGGAATCATGCACTAGGTGTGAACTGAGCACTTAGAAGATGAATAGCCCGATACTAGGACCTAAAGGCATTAGATGGGTGAAGGTAATAATGCATGTATAATAAACAACTCACCTAGTAATTAGGGTATGTGACACATCGAGGTTAGGCTGTCATAGGTACCTTAGTTATTAACGTAGGGAAACTTTAATATACATAGAGTAACAGTAAGGTGTTACTACAACAAGGAAAAGTCACCGCCGAACAATAATCTGAATAACTATGTTATACACCGTTCATGCCAAATATGAAGAAGGGAGGGAGTCCAACCACCATACCTATCCTCTATGTTTATGAATCTATTTATCTTTATATTTTCTGCAACGCATTACGCTTATTTTTATGAAAACCTTTTTCCAAAACCCAAAGCGAATGCAACTATACAAACTTAAATAACGCTAGCGAAGCTTCGCAACGATCCCTGTGGATACGAACGAATTCTAGACACCTAGAGTGTGAATTATTACTCGACGACAGACTGGTGCACTTGCCAGAATTCAGTCAACTGCCCGTCCCTTTATCAATGCATCCTGGGCCGCGAAGCAATTGCAAATCTACTCGTCGTCCCCTCAACCGCCAATTTGAAATTGAAATATTACACTACCAAAGGGCATGTTGCAACTTTGCACGGGGACATTGAAGCTACGAGGAGATGTTTCGACGCAGCAACTAAAGGTCTCAGCTATATCAGCCAACTTCCCAGTCCGTCGAAGAGAGCCAAACCAACACTTCAACTCCCAGCCCCAGATGTGAGCTTAATCGAGCTCGACAACAGGCATTACAAGAAGGAACTCAAAGAGGAGAAGAAGCTCAGAAAAGAAAAGAAAGAGGAAGATGAGGCGAGCATAGAAAATCTTCGCCCCTTCGGCGAGGATCCTAGCCGCAGAGTTAAGATCGGAGCAGGACTTCCAGAACTGGCGTGGAAGCAACTCAAAGCATGCTTGAGGGAGAATGCAGATCTTTTTGCTTGGAGTGCAACAGAGATGCTCGAGTTGGACCCTGAGGTCGCATGCCACCAGCTCACCATTGACCCCGACGCCAAATATGTAGTACAACATAGGCGTAAGTAGTCTCCCGAGAAAGAGAAGGCTGCCCAAAAAGCTGTAACAGACCTCTTAGAGGCAAATTTTATTTCTGAGGCCAGGTATACAACCTAGCTCTCCAATGTTGTACTTGTTAAAAAAGCTAATGGAAAATGGCGTATGTGTGTTGACTATACCGATCTCAACAGGGCTTGCCCTAAAGATTCTTATCCTTTACCATGTATAGATAGTCTTGTAGATAATTCATTTGGTTTTAAATTACTGTTTTTCATGGATGCATACTCAGGATATAATCAAATCCCGATGGCGGTCGCCGACAGGTACAAAACTGCCTTCATGACCCCAACGAGAAACTACTACTATAACGTTATGCCCTTCGGTTTAAACAACGCTGGTGCCACATACCAGAGAATGATGAACAAAGTTTTCCGAGCAGAAATTGGGGACATGCTCGAAGTTTACATGGACGACATGATTGTCAAATCTCGCGATGAGACCAACCATACTGCCCACCTACGAAAGGTGTTCGAGCAGGCCAGAAAATATAAAATGCGATTTAATCCCGAAAAATGCACCTTCGGGGTTCGAGCAGGGAAGTTCCTCGACTTTTACTTAACAGAACGAGGAATTGAAGCCAACCCCGACAAGTGCAAAGCAGTCACCGAGCTGCATGTCCCCCACGATAAAAAATCAATCCAAACACTTAACGGAATGCTTATTTCATTATCTTGGTTTATCGCAAAATCCGCTCAACACGCACTCCCCCTCTTCAAACTCTTGAGAGAAGAATCTGCGTTCGAATGGACCGAGGAGTGTGACCAGGCCTTGCAACATCTCAAAAAGGCCCTCTCCGAACCACTGATTCTATCTCGACCAAATGACGAGGAGGTCCTGTATCTCTACATCGCCATCGCCTCCGACGCCGTCAGTGTCGTCCTCATCCGCGAGACAACAGAGCGACAGAAACCAATCTACTTCACGAGCAAGGCCCTACAAGGCCCCGAGCTTCGATACCTACTGATCGAGAAAGTAGCCCTCGCACTAATAAACGCCGCTAGGAGAATAAGACACTACTTTCTCGCACACACAATCGTAGTCTGAACAGACCAACCGATTAAGTCGCACCTTAGCCGACTAGATATGGTGGGCAGGATGCTCAAATGGTCCTTGGAACTATCTGAATTTTACATCGGCTATGAAAGCAGAAAAGCTCTCGAAGCACAAATCCTTGCCAACTTCGTCGCCGAAATGACGGCTCCCGCCTCCTTCTCGGAAGAAACAGATAAGTGGACAATTTTCGTCGATGGATCATCCAGCTCGACAGGAGCTGGGGCAGGAATCATACTCGAGAATGGAAAGGGCATAGTTATTGAAGTTTCCGTAACCCTCTCCTTCCCGACGTCGAATAACCAAGCAGAATACGAGGCCTTCCTCACCGGACTACGATTAGCTGAGGACGTAGCGCAAAAGAAATCAAGATATGCACGGACTCCCAACTCGTCGTATCACAAGTGCTCGGAGAATATCAAGCCAAAAACGATAACCTCTCTGAGTACCTAACTCTTGTGAAAGATAGAATAGCATAGTTCGACTCCGCCGAGGTACGCCATGTTCCCCGAGGGGACATTACCCGAGCAGACATCATATCAAAACTGGCGAGCACAAAGAAAAAAGGAGGAAATAAATCCGTGATACAGGAGATCCTCCCACGCCCAATCATAGAAAAACCGCCTGCTGCTCTCGATATCAATGCGATCGGGGACAATAATTGTTGGATGACCCCCGTGTACAATTTCCTCGCAAACGAAATTCTGCCATCCGATCAGAAGGAGGCAGCAGTAATTAAACGACGAGCATACGCTTACGTCCTCCTCGACGGAACCTTATACAGGAGAGGATTTTCCATCCCACTTTTGAAATGTATCGAGGAGGACAAAGTCGACTACATTCTACAGGAAATACACGAAGGGATCAATGCCCAACACCTAGGAGGAAGATCGCTCGCCAGAAAAGCCCTCCGAGCAGGATTCTACTGGCCCACCATGCAACAAGATTCCAAGGAGCATGTTAAAAAATGCGATAAATGCCAAAGGCACGCTGACATGCACTTAGCTCCTCCAAACGAGCTTAAGTCCCTATCCTCCCTGTGGCCCTTTGCCTGGTGGGGCATGGATATCCTCGAACCTTTCACCACAGGTCTTGCTCAGAACAAACACCTCATCATAGCGGTAGGTTATTTCACCAAGTGGGTAGAAGCTGAACCACTTGCCAACATAACAGCATTTAACATACTCCGTTTTTTCAAACGAGACGTCCTCGCTCGTTTCGGGATCCCACAAGTCGTGGTCACCGACAACGGAACACAGTTCACGGACAAAAGATTCCGCGAATTCCTCATCGCGCTTAATACAAAACAACGCTTCACGTCTGTCGAGCACCCCCAAACCAACAGTCAAGCCGAAGCTGCGACCAGAGTAATCCTGCGCGGTCTTCGACGAAGGCTACACAACGTACTTTGGGCCTATCGCACTACTCCACACTTCACAACCTGGGAAACTCCCTTCCGTTTGGTATACGAAACAGAAACAGTTATCCCCGTAGAAATAGGAGAACCCTCTCGTCGCACGCAACAACCTCTCGACGAAGAAATGAACGACGAGGCTCTAAGAGAAGAATTAGACCTTTGTCGAAGAAATTCGCACGGGGGCATCTCTAAAAGAAGCCACCCTCAAACAAAAATTGGGTGCTCGACATGATACCAAAGTTATACCAAGGGAGTTCGAAGTCGACAACCTCGTCCTAGGAAAAACCGAGGGCAAGTTAGCACCTAACTGGGAAGGACCATATTGAGTTCGAGGAAAAACCGAAAACGGTGCTTACTACCTCGAGGACCTTCAAAGAAACGAGTTTCCCCGACCCTGGAACGCCAAAAAACTAAAACAATATTACAGCTAAGTTATTACACCAAAAGACTTACAAGCCAGGGTAATGACGGCCACAATAGACGGGCAGACACACCTAGACAACGGAGGATGCTCGGACACAAGTATCCATCCAAAACTCACCTAAAATCACACACCCTCTTCCTAGGAAGGGAACAGAGGACTGCTTCTGACGAGGAAGACTCAAACGACGAGCTCCATCGTCCCCGTGCCAGGCTTAACGCCCAGCAAGCGATGGGAGGTTTAAGCCGCGGAGGATGGCCTTTCCGACGAGGCCAACCCCGCTTTTCCGAGTTCTTATTCACCTCGGCGACAACTCTCTTGCTCGAAAAACACTTAAAAGATTTTTGAAAAAATATTCTAAGCAAAGAAGGAAACAAGCAAGATATCACAAGAATATAAACACGAGCACAAGCTTAAAACAAAAATATACAAAGGCAATACTTAGCGAAAAAACAAAATAGTATAGATAACAACGACCACCAAGGTCGACATTGTCATTACAAAAACGGGGACAAAGCCAATGTGTTCAAATATTACAAAATATTGGCACGCAGGCCACAAAATACTTAGCAAAAATTTAAAAATTACAAAATAAGGCGCGCAGGCCTATAGCATTAAAATTCTCAAACACCCTCCTCGCCATCCTCCTCGTGATTGCTCTCATCCTGCATCTCTTGGTGGTCATCCTCCTCGTTGTCAACCTCCTCGTCTGCCATCCACATATAACCTTCGGGGGCAACAATCTGACCCTCTTTCACTTGGTACAACATCTCAGTGCCCTCGGTGATAAGAGTAACCCTCGGGTTCACGATCTTCAGCTGCTCGACGGCATTGGTGAAAGTATAGCTCGCCGCATCCATGGTATCCTGGCGAAGAGTAAGAATTTCCTTGACCAGCTATGCCCGAGTACCAAGCCCATTGGTAGCATCGGTCTCGTCGGCAACTAGAGCTGTCAAATGGGCCGGCCCAGCCTGGCCCGAGCCCATACGGCCAATACATCTACTGAGCTTAAGTGGTCCGGCCCAGCCCAAGGCCCGACCCACTTAGCCCAGCCCAATAAGCAAGGGCCTACATGGCCCGATGGGCCGGTCCGATAAAATTTTTTCATATTTTTTTTTATAAAAAATTGACAAATTTTTTTTATAAAAAAATTCAATGGACAATAAAACTACATATGCATCGCACACAAATTAATATCCATAAAAAAAGTGATTGATTAAGTTGTTATTTTATTTTCAAATAAAGATAAATGAAAATCATAACAAATTTGGTTTAATAATTATCTCCTAACGAACAAATCTCATTTTTTTCCTTAAAAAAAAAAAAAACTCATCTTTTGTTACTTATTTTATCTAAAGATTTTATGCTAACTAAAATTCGTTATTTTTAGGTAAAATTATTTTTTGATATGTTTTTTTAATTCCTTAAGGGGCCGGCCCAAAAGCCTGCGGGCCTAGCCCATGATGGCCCATTAAAAAATAGGCCCGGGAGCCCAGCCCAATAATATTTTTTGGGAAGCCCGGCCCGTATAAAACTATAGGGCTACTGGGCCGGCCCGATAGCCCGGCCCATTTTTACAACTCTATCGGCAGCAGGCATCATCGTTGACTTCAAGTCCTCTTTCTCCTTTTGCTCGGTTTCCAGCTGGAGCTTCAAACTCTTAAGTTCCTCCTCGAGCTTAGCCATTGCTTCCTTCGTCTCTCGGAGTTCTCTTGACTGCTCGATGAAGTTCTCATACTTCCCCTTGAAGGTCCCCATCCGCTTTTGCCAGGTTGGCCTCCAGCTTCCCAATTTTTTCATGAGCTTTGACGAGGTCCTTCCCCGCGTCTCCTTTTGCTTCAGTCAGGACCAGCGCAATCTCCCAGAGCCTCATCATGCCAGCAGTATCCTGAGCAAGCTGCGCTTTAGCCTCCGCAGCACTCATGTCAGCAATAATCCTCTTCTCCTCGACGGTTACCAGGGGAGGGTTCCTCCCGAAATAGGTCTTCGTCCCATAACAAGTTGGCACGACGAATCTTTGCTCCAAGGTACGGTCCTCATGAATAGTTAGGTCGACCAAATCCTCTTCATGCGGTTGCCTCTTGGAAGGGTTCTCTCGAATAACCGAGCTAGAGGGACCAATCGGGGAAGACGACCCACCTTGGCCCGATCCATAATGAGCGAGCATGGCTCCCACTCGACTCTTTGTTGATTTTTTCTTCTTTTTTCCCTGGTCCTGGGAAGCAATTTTGAGGAGACGGTTAGCTATGCTCGACATATTTTGTGCAAAATAAACGCCGAAAATAAACACAAGTTAGTGGCACGAGGAGAACAAAAAAACATTTTCAAAAAAGAATAAGTTAAAAAGGAAACAAAAACTTAAAGAAGAGCACGATGCCCGAATCCTATACCAAATAATATATTGGTCTCTGCCCTATTCTTGCATTCGAGCAGCTTCTTCGTTGCAATCAAACGAGGCGAAAACTCTCTCTGCCATGCTTATCCAACACGGGGGTACCATCCCTAGTTTCCCATCGAGCAGGGTGGAAGTCCCTCACATACTTCACGAGCTTGGCCAAGCCGGCCAGATCTTCATCTGACATGTCCTCGTCATCAGTGAGATAGTGCTTAGGGTCATGCTCGAAATGTTCCCTCGTCCAACTCATGGGGAAACGAGGAACCAACTTGGTCTTCTCCCGGCCATTATCATCAACCTTCATGACATCATCGGCCCCTACATCTGGTTCCCTTGTGTACATGGAGAGTATTCTGAGTTCCGTTGTCGGCCTTACAAAATAATACCGAGACTTGTACCCACGAGAACCGAATCGATATATATCTCGAAGATGCTCACTCTTTGTTTCAACGACACCCAACTTCGTTGACCCTCGTCGTTTGTTTGACGCTGCGGCTTAAAAATTCGGAAAAACAAGTCGACCGTGAGCGCAACAGAGTGATAATCACAGAGACGGTCGAACGCAATGATAAACGCCATTGAATAGGGATGAAGCTGAGAAGGAGCCAAGTTTAAATGCTTACAGACCTCTATCGCGAAGGGGCTAAACGGCAGTCGAAGTCCCTGATGTTTGAAAACTACCTCGTACATAAAGCACCCAAGTTCTGATAGTTCCGAACAAATTCTACGCCACGGCTTGGGAGCATACGCGACATAATTTTCCTCGTCGGAATCCTCTTCTAGCACGCCAAATACCCCCAACGAAGTGGGAGTTATCTCCGAGGTCGTTCCACGTGGTTCAGGTCCAACCCAATTCAGCGTACGGTTCTCCATAGGGTCTATTCGCTGAACAACAGTTTCTACTTCCTCGGCAGCCATTTATACCTGAAAAGCAGCGGAAAAAAAAAGTGAATTTGACAAAAATCAAATCCACCCCTCCACCGCAATTCAAGTGAAAGGGTGTGGATAGGCGCGGGCACACTGCCCTCAGCCAAAGCCCTTAATAAATGGCACTACAAATCAAGAGGAAGGTCCCCGACAAACTACTAAGCTCGCAATGAACACGAGGATAACTTCCTCGACGCAAAGTCCAAAATGGACCAGATTTTCAACGGGGAGAAGGTCCCCGTAAGAGCATTCTGCTCGGTAGCAACAACAATCTCCATAAAAATAGGAGCTTCCTCGACACGAGAGCCCTCTAACGAATTTATCGTTAAAAGAGGAGTCCCCTAGGGGAAACCCTAATTCAATTGCGCGGATAGCGCCGCGAGGAAAATTCGCGAGGAGATTCAATTCTCCAGAAATTCATGGGAAATTCATGAATATTCATGAACTCTATGAAGGTCACCAGAGCAATACTGGCAACACGGCGGCTCCGAAGCGTCAAAACGCATGAAACGGTGCCAACAGGATCGAAAACTCATATAAATCACGATAGTAGAGTCAAGTCAACTCAAAGCCACTGCTAATAGTGACAAGCAAGAGCAAATAACTTGCTCCGGCGATGGCTAAACCACCACCAAACACCAACACTTTTCCGGTGAGGCAAAAACGAAACAACATCAAACTAAAACAGAATTAAACTATAAAGAAAGATGAAAAACGTACCAGTAATGGAAGGTAGCGAACGATGTTGATGATGAAACAAATGTTTGGAACCTCAAATAAGCCCAGCAATGGAGTGAAATCTCCAAGCCCAACAATTTGAGAGTAAAAATGAGTGAAAGTTCAAAACCTTCACTGTTCATCTCTATTTATAGGCAACATTCCAACAATTGTCTCTGCGTGGTAAACAAACGCATCGTTACAATCTGAAGCGTTGGTTTGATCCAACGGACATGATTCAAAAGATCCAACGGTTCTGATTCAATCCCTTTGAAAACGAAACACCGCGTAGATCCAACGGTCCACACCTCTCCTCGTTAGACGCACCCATAATTGCACCTATTCATAGCTCATCATCACACCCCAATATAGGTATAACACGTGGCGACGCAAAACGAAGCGTCTGTCACGTTAAAAGTCGCTTCACTCTGCTCGTAAATCACAACTTCCAAAGCGAATCTTTTAAAGGGTTTTGCGAGCAAGCAAATCGTGAACAAACACAAGTTTCCAACGGGAAATACGCGAACGCAATATCGCGAGCAAATGGATAATTCTCCCATAATTTCGCGAATACAAATTGCGCGAGCAAAGGGGAAATTTTTCCATAAGTTTGCGAACACAAATCTTTGCGAGCAGAATTTTCTGCATGTAATAAACCTGTTCTGGACTGGGCCTAGAGCTGGCCCAATCCATCTTCTGCTCGACATAGGGAGCTTATAGTTTCTGCTCGACATAGGGAGCTTATAGCTTCTCCTCGACATAGGGAGCTCATAGCTTCTGCTCGGCCTATGGAGTTTAGTGCCCCTGCTCGACAGTTGGCGAGCTCCCCTGCTCGGATCTATGCACCACCACATTTCCCATGTGTTCCTATTTACTAGGACACGATACATTTGAGGTAACCGCCTCTCCGCACGATGGGCAACATCTCATCACCAGGATAAGGACTTAATGACGGTTCCTTACTCCAACAAAGGAGAAATCCTGGCAGTCTCTCCTATTGGGCCGTTCTACACAGCCCATTAAGAGGACCTTGGCCCAGCGCTGGAGGATCTATAAATACTCTCCTTCACTGGAGGGTCATGTATTCAATTCTCATTCCTTACTTTCAACAATAATTCATCAAGTGGAAGATTCATTGGCCCAGAACTTTTCTGATCATCAGGTAAGATCAAATGTTGCTTCATGAAAAAACAAGGAAATTCAATTGGGCTACTTTTAGCCAAATCCACAATTAATATTTATTTATTTTTGCATGCTGTTTATATTTTTTTTTGTGTCTTACACAAACATGGTGGTTATGACTTTGACCTGAACTATTGACTGACTTCGAGTTCGACTAGCTAGTCATTAATGACAAAGTCACTACCCCTAAAATAGAAGCATGTTACTCCCTCCGGCCCTCTTTAGATATTTTCTTTGGATATAAAATACATGAAGTATTTTCTTTGGATATTTCTTTTCCAAAAACACAATTACTCTACATTTTTAATATATAAAATGACATATGATCATGAATTTAAAAATTAGCTATAGCAACTAGCATACAATAAATGACATCCTTTGCTAATAAATGAGCCACATATTTCCTAGTCGTCTTTGAATTCAACTTATTTTAAAATTTCTTGTAAAAAAAAAAAAACATATTTTAAAATTTGATAATGAATTAAGAGAAACTTTACATTCACAAAATCGTTTATATATCTTGGTTTTGATTCATTAGTCGCGTAGTGACGAATGTTAATATTGTTTTTTTCGAATGGTGTAATAATCTTCTAAAGTGTCTTCATATAGCACTAATTATAGGTATATTTGAATCATAAGGATTGAGTACACCTTATTCCTTATAATTCATATTTTTGCTTACCAAAAAAAAAGAAAAAGAGAAACTTTACATTACATATTTATTTACAATATCTTCAAAATTAAAATTGATAATAAATTTGTTAAAAATGTTTGTTATTGTATTGGTCTACTACCAAAGTGAAATGCGTGTCAGTTGACTTAAGTATAAAATAAAATGAGTCATGCTAACAAGTAATCTCGTACAACATTGTTCATATGTGTTTTTTATTTTATTGATTTAATTATCAAAATACCATATATATTTTAATCAATAACTTCAGTAGTGCTAAACAATCAAATCTCTAAATTTCACCCTTATATCCCATAGCTATATGCATTGTTACTTGTACCATAACTTTAAATCAATTTTGCAACCAAATTGCTCCTCCTAATATTAACATTAATGCATTACAATAAACTTTCACTCAATAATAAAACCAATATACAAGTTGTGAGATATTTACAACTTTTGTTGGTGATTGGTGATAATTTGTGGTGATCAATATTTGCAAGTTGATAGAAGAGAATTCCAACAATTACGGATCTTTGGTGATCTAAGAAAAATATGTAAATACTATTTGTTTTCTAGCGAGACCCTTGTTTTCCATCCCTTAATATTTAATATTTTATAACTTTGTTTTATATCCTCATTTTCTCATTCAATTTGAATAACTTTTAAGTATTAGAAACCTTTTTTTTAAATGCTTTATGACCTTTCGTGCCATTTTACCGACTAGCATTGAATACAGAATAAATAAATATATATCATTTTGAAAATGTCATATATGTAACATTGTAATATTAATGTATATATAATACAGATATATGCAATGTACTTTTCATTTACAGTGTTAAAATTATTATTATACCTAGTGTTATCTTAGGCTATGGTTAAGCTACAAATCAAAGTACGTTGTGTTTAAATGACTATAAGGACTAGTTGAGTTATATATGCCACAACTTCATAGTCTTCATTCATTTTTTCCCCTTGTTGAAGAATAAGATTTAAGTCCCCTATAAATTGTAAATCATTATATGAGATAATATTATACTTAATTAGAGTAATCTTCTATATAAACTACAGCACTATATATCCAAGATAATAAAACTTCCTTAAATAAAAAAAATTATAAAATTTCAATCCGATAATTAGTTCGGTCATATGGATAACCGAACTGTTAAGAAGTCTCACATTAGTTGCGAGATGTCCTGAGTATGTGAAGCTTCATCCCTTAAAGTCTTTGGTTGTTTTTGTTACCCTCTCATTCCCTCTATAACTAGAAATAAATTGCAGCCTAGCTCAACGTCATGCGTCTTTTTAGGTTATCCTTTAAACCATAGAGGTTATAAATGTTACGAGTCCTCCAACCTCAAATTTTGATTTTTTGAATACAAGCGACACCTTTTTTAACACGAACCCATCCATATTGCCTATCTCAAAAACTGCTTAGAAAATTCAAGAACCAATGAAAAACCGGTGGTAAACGGTTTTATGGTTTAATAATAGATCAAAAAAAACTTACAAAGGTTTTCCTCATTCCTAGGCAAAACAAAGATTAAACCACCATAACATCAAATTAAAATAAGAATCTTTAATTTTTTACGAGCTTTCAACCACCACGATGATAGGATTTTCACCTTATTAATCATTAGGAAAAATGTTGTTTGTTGCATAAATTAATGTAGATGTAAATGTGATGAAAATACCATTAAAAAGATGTGATGCTATGAAGCTCAGATACGCGATACATTACTGATATGAGAAATTTTTTGAAATTCCGTTACAATACGACCGTGATATGTTACTTAAAAAACTAAATTTAAAATTATATATATATATATATATATATATATATATATAAATTCACAATATATAATATATATAACTAAAATCGATAATAATAATAAATTAATATTCAAATTACTCAAAATAAACAAATAAGTGACAATTACTAATTACATATCTTAAGTTAAATACTACCCAAAAAAATATAATTTAATTAGTATTATCCAAAAAACACCTTAATACTAATTTGTCGAGTTTGAACTTCCTCCATTTACATATCAGTATCGGATATACATATCGGATTTTTTTGGAGTATTGGAGTACCAATAAAAATGTGATGTCAATCTAGTTGATTTTTGCTAACGTTTGGAGTATAAGTTACATTGTTACTTTACTACTAAACAAATCCGATTTCTCTACTGCACAATTATAGATGGGTCCCACAAAATAATTTAGGTACCACTTCCTATTGTAGCACTAGTACTTATTAGTTACTTTTTTTAGTTTTGCTCTAATGGAGTACCTATTAAGTACCAATTCTTAAAAAAATAGATACCCACCATTGAAGATGCTCTAAGTTACGTAGTTTACTAGTACTAAATCTGACCAATGGATGTTTTCCATCAACACTTGAACACTTGAATTTTTTCAACCGACCAACATATTCTTTTTTTATCTGTTTTAATAGTTTATTACTGATATCGTTTATAATTTCCTGCAGCGCTCTCTGCTGCTGTATTCTGACTGGCATTAAATCTACGGTAGAGATATAAACTAGCAAAACTACAACTAAAACATAAAAATAAAACACTATCACTGCTAATGACACATTGATCTTAATCCCTAATATTGAAACCGAAGACCAGCTGGTGACCAAACCACGACGACGGTAGAGCTACACAGTCCCTCTTTGAACTACACATGTTTCAACAGCGAGATGGGCGAAAAGGGAGACGTCGCTTTGCAGCAGTGGCGGCAAGGAGAATGCCCTCTTTCAACCACACATATTTAGAATACTATAATTAGTTCAACGGTGGTGATTCTGGTGATTGTGTATTACTGGAGATGCTTTCAGTTTTGCTACAGGAGGCATTAATACTTTCACAAATTGTCCTGGATATTCTAAATAGAGTCACTTTATTTTTTCAAACTAATTGTCATTGAGAATGAGGAGAAAATCAAATACCAAAATTAAAATTGAAATAAAAGATGATTTATCAAAGAAAAAATGGACATGGACAGGGTAATTGGTTGCAGACAAAATGAGCTAGAGTGAATAAAACGATTCAGTCTTAACACTCAATTTTTTTCCTGGTTTAGACAATTAATCTTATCCGTTAAATTAATCCTTTGGCTGAGACTTTTGCAGTAGGCATGGCTGCAGACATCTTGGCTGCCGATGATCCGAATCCAGACAAGTAGTGAAAAGTTTGATAAAGTATTTGGAATCTACATTTATAAATATTATTGCTAATGCTGAAAAATATTGCAAATGAAACTATATACAGTGGCGGTGCTCGGACCCTGGCTCAGGAGGTGCAAATTTTTAATTAATATTTTAATAAATAATTATATATAAAATTTCATACATAAGTTTGATAATTATATATAAAATTTCATACACTACTAGAAAAATCTTAAATGCCGATGGACAAAATCTGTCTCTAAAATGTATATATTCTGTCACTAAGCAGGCTAGAGACGGATTTGATGCCGTCGGTAATTTCCTCGTCTCTAAACTATTAGAGACAGACAAAATCTATCTCTAAAATGAAAATATTTGTCTCTAAAATAAATATATCTGTCTCAAACAACTTTTTCTGTCTCTAATTTCATCTCTATTAGAGAAGAAATATATTCCGTCTCTAAATTCCGTCGGTATTTCAACTTTTTCTAGTAGTGATACATGGCTAAAATTGAAACAAATTTGTGGATGGATTAGCTAAAAACCGTAAAATAAAAATTCAAATATGCATTTCGACCAAATAAAACTTAGGGAGTTATTTGATGTATAGAGAGTAAGACTACTACTATGATGAGGATTTGAAACGTAGAACCTTTGCTGAGAAATTAAACGATAGACTAGAACTAAGATTCGTTGTTAATCCTCGTGAACTGTGATACATAGTCTCTCTCCTACCTAAGTGTTACACACAATTTGTATTAAGTAGTCTGTCAAAGTGAGACAGCACAGTGCAAGCAAGTGCAATGGTGCAAAGTAAAAATTTCAGGGGGTGCAAAATAGACATAGTATAGGATGTTATGTACAATTTTCAAGAGTTGAGGGTGTGCAACTGCACCCTCTTAGCTCTATGTGGGACCGCCCCTGACTATATATATATAATATTAATTTTTTTAGGAGTTGTATCCCACTGCTATAAATTTCCAGTTTTTCTGCGGATTTGGACAAAAAATTCGTAGGAAACAAACACGTTTCATGCGGATTATTTTGCGAAATTTGATTCCTAGCTAATACCTTTATAGATAATTGTTTCTTGCGCTTTTTAAAATCCTCAAAAAACTTTCCTGCAGAATTTTCTGCCAAAATTCATATAGAAGTAATTAAAATTTAGAATAAATCAAAATATTTTTTATCTTATTGACTAGAACCATTCAAAATTCATATAGTTCAAAAACATAAAATATACACAAAAACTACAAACTATAGAATTATAAACTATTTTCATAGTTATATACGCGATTTAATTTATGATAAAAAGAAACAATTAAATCCCGAACCCACCACCATTAAAAAAATAGAAGATCATCATAGTTATTAAAATATTTTGCCTAAAAATTAAATATAACATTATCGTCAATATATATATATATATATATATATATATATATATATATATATATATATATATATATATAAAGCTTGACTTGCTTAAAATAGCTGATCAAATGTTACATGATATTAATAGGTACTTGACCGATTTTGGTCGCGTTTGTTTTATCATTTTATAAAAAGAAATATATTTTATCATTTTAAGTGTGTTTGTTATAAATTTTTTAGAAAAACATTTTTGAAAAAGCTTTTTTAATCCTAAAATGAAAAGCCAAGAAAAACTATTAAAAAGATTGTGGTTAAAATGTGAAACTCCTACACAACAGAATCAACACAATTTAAATGTAGGAGCTTCACATTTTAAAAAATATCTAAAAAAAATCTTTAAACTTTTTTAACACAAAATCATTTATTTAAAATTATAATTTATACACTCATATTAAATTCAAATCTTCTTAACCACAAACTTTATATTCAACACAACTTCGTCTTACTTGAATTGAAAATTCATAGAATCAATATTTCAGCATCAATGACATTTCCAAATACATGTGCTTGACAAATAAGATAGCCACGTACTATTATGAGTCTAAATAAAGCCATGACTTCACTAATGCCAATCATCAAAATCTCTTATAGTTTCATCATCCTCTATAGCCTAAGCAATATGCATCATTACTTGATCCAAATGAGTCAAGAAATGTATTTTGCAACCACAATGCTCCTCCTCCTATTAACATACATAGCTATAAACTTTTTTTCATCACTCAATAGTAAAGCCAAAAAACAAAACTATAAGCTTCCACTAGGACCTTCACATTTTTCAATCATGTTAAATGCTTTTAAATTAGGAAAAAAACCACAATACTCATTAGCAAAATTATCCACCTTGCATGGTCCAATAATGCATTTAAAACTAGGTCAAATATCAACCATAGTAATTTCTTCTGCTGAAATAGCACAAGAAGTGCTTCAAACATATGATCACTTATTCTCAAATAGAACAATCACCCAAGCTGTTTCAGTTCTCAATCATGCTCATTTTAGCTTACCCTTTATGCCAATTTGTGATTATTGGAGAGACTTAAGAAAAATATGCAAAAATAATTTGTTTTCTAACAAAACTCTTGATGCTAGCCATGCACTTAGGTGTAAAAAGCTAGAAGAGCTTTTGTTTGATATTGAAAAAAGTAGCTTAATTGGTGAAGCTGTTGATGTTGGAAGAGCTATTTTTATGACTTCATTAAATTTTTTATCAAACTCTTTTTTCTCTATGGATTTTGTTAACTCTTCAGGTGAAACTGATGAATATAAAGGTATTGTTGAAAATCTTGTGAGAGCAATAGGAACACCAAACATAGTTGATTTTTTTCCAGTTTTGAAAATGGTTGATCCACAAGGTATAAGTGGAATTTCAGCTACTTATCTTGAAAAGTTGTTGGATATCATTGGTTCATATATTAGCAAAAGATTGGAATTGAGGAATGGAGAAAATTATGTCCCTAATGATGACATGTTAGACAATTTGCTCAACATCTCTCAAGAGAATGACCAAAAGATGGACAACACAAAGATTAAACATTTGTTTCTTGTAATTTCTCTTCATCCCTTTACATTATTCTTTTGATTAATTTAACTATTTTTAAACTTATTTTTTAATTATATATTATATTATTTTGAGAATATGGTAAACCACTACAAGAAATATGATTTTTTGCAACGATATTTTTTGTTAAAAGTTGTTACAACTTGTTGGCAAAACTAGGTAATTTTGCCTGCGAGTTGTAACAACTTTTAACAAAAAAATCGCTGGCAAAAATCATACTTCTTGCGGTGAACGATGAGGTTGTTTGGATATGTCAATTTAGTTGGTTTTTCTAAAGATCCTCTGATGCCTACTATTCTTTTAACTTATTTAAACAAAAAACTTATTTTTTGAAAATACTTTAGCTAGCTAGGACATTAATTTCAATGTTAAGAATTATATTAAAAAAAGCTCTATTCTTGTACAAAGAAATTTTTAACTAATTAATTACTACTATCTTACTAGGGCATTGAATATAGAAAAAACAAATAGAAAACTTTTGAGCAAAAGAAGCAATGGCTGAACTAATCTACAACCCACGAGTAATGTCAAAAGCAAAAGAAGAACTTGAGCAAATAATTGGTATAGGAAATACAGTTCAAGAATCAGATGTTCCTAAACTTCCATATTTACAAGCAATAGTAAAAGAAACATTACGTTTGCACCCATCAGCTCCACTTTTACTACCAAGAAAAGCTAAGGTAGATGTAATACTTCAAGGATACATTATTCCAAAAGGTGCACAAGTTCTAATTAACAAATGGGCTATGGGAAGGAACCCAAAAATTTGGGATAATCCAACTTTGTTTTCACCTGAAAGATTTTTGGGTTCTGAAATTAATTATAAGGGTCATAATTTTCAATTGACACCATTTGGTAGTGGAAGAAGAATATGTCTTGGCATGCCACTTGCTATTAAAATGTTGCATACTATGTTGGGATCATTGATTAATTTCTTTGATTGGAAACTTGAAAATGGTGATAGAGATATTGATCAACCTTTGAGAGCTATTCCGGTTAGAGTAAACAGGGCGTAAATTTATATATGTAGTATATTTATATTTTTGTATAAGGCACAATTATGTGACAAAATTGTGTGCCATGTTTGTCAACTTAAGTTGCTTTAAGTTGTACTCAAGATATATTTATTATAATCTAAAGATAATTGCTAATGTTTCTTAATTATAGTCTAAGTTGTATGAATTTTTTTTTTTGTTATTATTAGATATTTTTGTTTTGATTGATCCAAAAAAAAATTAGATAATTTTTTTGTTTGCTTTTTCACCAGTTTAATATGATTTGAGGGTCAATTCTGACATCAAGTGGTTTCAGCTCCCTCCCGATCGCAGTTAAAAATTAGATATTTTTGTTTCCTTTATTTTTGTTATTTTGGACATCCAATAATGAGTGTGACTATGGTCATATACATAATACATTACTAAGTTGTGACTTAAAAGTCGTGATTCGGTCTACGCATTCACATTTTGGAGAGATGGCAAAAGCTTTAAGTTGTGACTTAAAAGTCGACTAAAGATCATTCTCATAATCAATCAACACTATTTTAATTGTGACATGTTCTTTTTAATTTTTCAAATTTAATCTATGATTTTTTTATGTTTTCTTTATAAATTCAAACTGACCAAATTATTAATGGCTCTGTTAAACGGTTCAATTTCCTTCCAAATTGATTATCTTCCTGAAATCGATATCCAAAAACAAATTGATCGTCTTCATGATAATTGCAGGAAGATTATCAATTTAGAAGAGAAAATTGTAACATAAAAAAAGGGGTCCAAAATTGATCATCTTTCTACAATTGATAGGAGGATTGGTCCAAAAAAAGAGCAAATTGTAAAATATATAAAAAAAAAGACGCACTATAACTTTTTTTTTCCACGGGCGCTATTAAAAGCCTAGCCAAATTAAAATAAGGACTTATAATAGTGTTTTAGATAACGGGTGCTAATAAAAGTTGTTTGCTTGAAGAATTAAAATACATTGGCGCTTTTAAATAACTAGCATATAATAGCGCATTCATAATAAAGTGATATTATAACTTGTTTCCACAATCTTAGCAGGTAGCGCCAATTTTAATACGACAACGCATTTTGCTAGAAACGCGATTACAAGTCCATATTCGATAGCTCTCTATAAACATTATTATAGGCACTCAGACCTAAAATAGCAGTATCACTAATAGTGTTTCTAAATGCTATTAAAAGGCAAAATAAGAGCTATTAATTAAAGGGCTTTTTTTGTTGTAGTGGAGTGTATGGCATTGAATATGCGTTTCTTGGAAGTGACAACTTAGTGGAAATTCTAAGTTTACCATTGGTTTTTTTTACAATCACTCTTAGTTTACCGTTGATTTTAAACACTCTTAGTTTATAAAAAAAAATATTACCAAACACTAAAGTCACTTTTAGATTGAATTAGGTGAATTTAATAGGATCAACTGAATTTTTCCAACCCATATAAACATTAACATAAAAACTCGATTAAATAACCTGAATAACAACAATGTTAATATGCTTAAAGACGGTGGTAAGTGGCAATTAACATCATTATTACAGTCAATTTTTATAGTTGCTTAATTATTTCCTAGTGATTTTTATTTATTGCACCTTACATTCCAGTTATACCTTATTGACTCAAATTCCATCCAGATTAATACACATAGTTTCATACATTACCTTTCGTTAAAATTTCATAATTGCATGTGTAAGTGACATTTTTACGTTTTTTTTCAACGGACATTTTTACGATTACTACTCTATTTTAATTATTATTTTCTTTACATGAGAATGTACAAATTAAATTCTTAAGGAAAACAAAAAAATCACGCCTCTTTAAAGTCACTCCTTATATGTCTCATGAGCTTAGTTCAATTGGTGGACATTTGCATTATTATGCAGGGGATCGGGGTTCGAACCCCGATCATCCCACTTATTCACCTTAAGGGTGGAATTTCAAGGTACTAGACCAAAAAAAAAAAGTCACTCCTTATATTATATCAATATTTATTATTTAATTTGTGTATGGGGATCTTCTAATTATTTAGCTCTTATTTAATTTTTATTGTATTTTTACTCTTTTTTATTATGGAATGTACTTTTAGTTGTACATAGTATTAGTTCCTACTAAAGCTAAATTATATTAAAAAAAGAAATGTCACTTCTTATCACTACAAAAAATGTGTTGGATAGAGCCAATTGTTTAGATGAGGTTTTGTATAACTCCCGTTAAAAAGTAATTTTTGAGGAAACCATTTGTTAACATAGCGGGAGTTTCAAACCCTTGCAATTTAATGATTTTATTTTCCTTTTTTTACATTCAGAGCGCCTCTTTTTTCCCCCAAATTTTCAATTCCCTCATTTTTTCTATCTCATTGAGTTTTGATTCTCCTACTCCACCGTCACTTCCGATCTTCGCCGCCACCAACGGCCAGGGGCGTGTTCAGAGCCTAGCATGCCTGGGCACTTGCTCGGGGTTGACCCAAAGTTTTTTTTGTTGAGAAAAAGAAGAAAAAATAAAGGCCAAAAATAAAAATAGAAAGGGCAAAAAGAACTCATAGTGCGCGCTTCTCTCACTTTCTCTCTAGCTATGACTTTGGTTGCGAACTCGACATCTCTCTCTTCTCTGCTCGAGAAGACCACCACAACACCCACCACCGGCCGCCGTTCTCCCATGTTCTCTCTCCGTTTGACGTCGAACTCTCTCTCTTGCTCGATCGTTGTTTCACATTTAGGTGATAATAAAATTTTGATATTAATCTCTGAGACTAAGATAAATTTCTAGAAAAAAGGTAGAAGTTTTTGGAAAATTTTAATGTGGCAAATTTTAATTTGTTTACATGATTAATTGAATTTGGGAAAGGAGTGTTTTGGGTTAGCTGTTGTTGTTTGGAAGGGGTGTTTTGGCGTGTAACAGATGCTTTGTTTATGATGGCCTTGGTTTGTAATATTGATTGAAAAATATATAATGTTTGGGATTGGGAGGGGTGTAGCGTTTTGGTCTGCTGGTGATGTTGAAGTTAGTAGTTGTTGAATTTATCCAGTTTCTTTTACCTATTATTTTCCATGTCTCCATGTAACCTTGTTGAATTTGTTTTCTAGGTTTTTGAACAGAAAAGGGAAAGTTGTGGAACGATTTCTTGCTCTACATCATGTCAAATATATTACATCTAAGGCACTAAAGGATGCTCTTTATCGTATACTTGATCGTCACACATTATCTATTTCAAGGATACGATGGAAAGGATATGATTGGGCTTCAAATATGAGAGGTGAATTTAATGGTTTGCAAAGAAAGATTATAGATGAAAACTCTTATTCTTTCTATGTCCATTAGGTTATTCTCACCGTTTGCAATTGGTGGTTGTATATGTTGCTAGTAATTGTTCATCTATTCGTGATTTCATTGAGTACATCTCCTTAATTGTAACTATAACAAGTACGTCTTCCTAGAGAATGGATGCTTTGATAGAGGCACAACATAAAGATATTTTGAATAGACTTCAAAGTGGTGCGATATATAGTGGAACGGGCTTGCGCCAATCATATACTCTTGCTAGACCGAGAGATACTATATCACTACAAGAAAATGTCAATTTACCGGCTGCCATTTGCGGCCACAAAGTGGAATAAATGGCCGAAAAGTGAAAAATCTGGCACATTTACCGGTGGCCATAATCGGCCGCAAAAAAGGGCGCTACTAAAACTTACCGGCGGCCAAAGCCACCGAAAAATAAAGACAAGGACTGACACATATTTACCGGCGGCTTAGGAGGCCACAAAGTTGTATTATTTTTATAAAAAAAATGAAATCACAAAACTGGTAGTATTTGCAAAGCAGTATTTGCAAAACCAGTATTCACCAAAAAAATCAGTATTCACAGATCTATGCAACTTATACCCCTCTGCTGATAAGTGCTAAAAAGTAGTAAATTTACATATATATTTTAAGTACTTATTGACTTGTTTTGTAAGTTATTTGAAGTAAAAACCTCAACTATTTGTAAATATTAGTCTTTAATAGCAAATTAGTATTTTAACAATTTTCACTTATTAACATATTTTCTTTTTAGTAAATATGTTGATATTTCCCAAATTTATATAAGTTATATATTATTATTATTATTATTATTATTATTATTATTGTGTTATATTAGTAATAGCTCTAGAAAAAGGGAATGAAAAGCAAGTAACCAAATGAGAGCAGAGGTGCAAGTGGTCAAGTGGAACAAAACCTTTGCATTTGATTGGATGAAATAGAGACAAAAGTAGGCGGTGCATAAAATGAACAAACCTTGCAGTGAAGTAAGGTTCAATATTCCAAGCATATAAAAGCATGCAGCGGCCATTCATTCTTAGAATTAACTCACACACGCCTAACAACACACATAACAACAGAGGAGTTGAACGCAAGAGAGCTTAAAGAAAAGTTGAAAAAGGTGGATGCACACCAACTGTTCGAGAAATCAACCGGTGTTGTTTTTCATCTCTTTTCTTCTCATTTATGTAAAGCTACCATGATAATGAGTAGCTAAAGACACTTTGTTGGGATTAGATTTAATTAATTTTATTAGTATGTATTTGTTTTGATCATGTTATTATATATGATTTTAGATTATTTATCAATTTTGATGTTGTTCTTGAATTGCATGTTTTAATTCTAGGGTTTGAAATGTATAGACATATACCCTTTTGAATCTTAGAACTAGAACAATCATCTATTAAACTCTAAACTCTAGACATAGATTTAGATTTAATATTCACCCAAATTATCAAAACTTAATGCTATTGTGTTGGTTAAATTGTCTGAGACATCGGAGTTTAAGCAATACAATATAGTCGTTGTATTGATTGATCACTCGAGACATCGAGGGTTAATAGGTATAACGGGATTCTCGTCGTACTCTGGATGTGAGTGATAAGTGATAAAATTGATTAATAGCTAAAACCTATATAGTTAGGAGAATACATACGAATAAGTTAATAAAGTCTAATCTCAGCAAACTCATCTCTCTGATATTTTATTATCTTTTACCGCACTTTTGTTATATTATTTTCACAAGTTTTTATGAACAACCATCTTTTTCAATACTTAAAACGATAATAATTGTTGAACGGCATCGATATCGCATCAGTCCCTGTGGAGACGATAATTTAAATACTTACTTTTGTACATCTAACAAAATGGCGCCGTTGCCGGGGACTGACGTTTAGATATTGAAGCATTGCAACAATTTGTATTCTTTTAAGTATTTGTATAAATTTGTTTATATTATATAGTTGTGGTCTGCACTAATCCTTCTTTGTTAGGCAAAGGAACATTTTTCTTGTTTAGTTAAATCCTTTTTCAGATTCACCATCAAAAACAAAATCATGACTGACCGTGATTATAACAACTTCTATACTCCGGATGAGTATGAATCATATCAACAGTTTCATAGGACTCCAACATATGAAGAGATTTTGATGCCATTGACTCAAAAATTGGAAGAACTTTCAAATTTAAATGTGCTTAAATACAAGCAAATGCAATTATATTGATTTATTTTTCTTTTAAAGTGAAGGTAGTAAGTGAGAAATAATTTATTCAAATATATGCACTATATTTTTGTCTATAGAAACTTTTCAAAATTCTCTTTTTATAAATTTAAAGTAAGCCCATGAATAATATGCATCACTTATAACTTAGTTATTTGCAAACATAAAATATATATTTTTATTGCACATAAGTATCTTACAATCTTCCAATTGAGAATAATCAAACGATAATATTTACAAAAGACTCTAACCCACAAATGATCACGAGCTGGTCAAACACTAAAGATGTCATCGAGAGAGTACTCCAATGACATCCTCAACACCTTATATTTCAAAGAGATATTTCTCTTTGACTCCAAAAATAAAACTAGATCTCTAATCAATACTAACGGTCTTGGTATTAATGTCTCTCACAATGCGGTTTTCCTCTTTCCAATGAACTTTAACTTGAGATCATGTTATCCTGCACTAACTGTGTAAGGGGTGAATTACTCGTACACAAGTTACCATCGTGATGATGTCACAAGGCTACACATAATATTATACAAGTACATGCATTTTTATTTAACTAGTATATATACATACCTGAGTATCTAATCATGTATTTAAATCAAATAGAATCAAATAATCAAATAGTCACATATAATCAAATAATCACAAAGTATCAATTACATAAAACCTTAATCAACGTCACAAATCAACAATTAGTCAAAAGCAAATATAATATACTTTATCAAATATATCAATCACCAAATAAATCAATCATCAAAAACTTAGTCATTTATAATAAATATAACATCCACACCAAACTCTTCACTCAAAGTTAGTCCTCTAACTTAGTTAGTAATATCTTTCTTCAACCTACTCCATGGAGACCTCTATTATGAGCGTAAGGCCGTTTCAACTGCCATAACATGGTCGTTTGCAACGAACATATATCAAATATGTCTCAACCATTCTGGCCCGAGCGCTGCACCTTATTATAGATAGTCCTGCACAGTCAGGTTTCACCACGTCGGGTTTTATGATTTCCTCCAGTCAGAGTTGCTATCACTGACTATTGGTAGGAGTTCAAAACGTAGGTGATCCCCAGGAGGTCTGTAGGCGACCCAGCCGAACCTATCCTCAGTCTTACATACATTATAGTACTGTAAGAAACATCCTGTATTGCTCCTCACCAATCCAAGGTGATTAGTTATATAATTCCTCAACTTAAATTATCTTTGTCAACATCCAGCTTAACATTTTAATCCGAAACTCACAATCCAACTCGAAACTCACAATTAAACTTATGAGAGATCACCTCAATCTTCCAACATAAACACCCAAGCACATAGATATCATTATCAATAAACACATTAAAGACATAGATAATTTCAATTTCAATTGCCTAATCAATTAAGAACATTTTCAAATCAACAAAGGTTTATTCACACATAATCAAACTAAATCAATCACTTATCATTTTGTATATACCTTGACATATTTAAAATTAGAACACAACTCCCCTAATAATAGCTAATAATATATATACAAGTAACACATTTCTTGTGCTCATCGAAACTTATTATTAGCAATTCCCCTTACCTCAAAGCTTTCCAAAATAACTTGAGCAATCCCCTTCTTCTATGATACCTATTCACTTATCAAAACAACTATCTCATAACCAACTATAATTATAATTAAATCCTAACATTATCAAAATGCTAACGTAAATCCAAGAAACTTATATTCTAAAACAAACATGGGAAACCAACACTGTAATAATATGGCATGTCATTGCTTCTTATGCATATATAGTTTTGGCCGTGTTTATAAGTTAAGATTATGAAACAAATACTTTCCACTCATCACATCATAATAAACCCAAAGATTGATATGGCCCTGTTATCATGTTTTTCCTTTCTTTCTTTCTTTTATCTTATTTTATTTTGAAACAATTCATTAAATGAATGAATGTTTTAAGACTTAGAAAAATAATATAAAATAGTAACCATGCATGATTCAAATGTCTAAACTAGAACAAAGGAAAAGTAGACAAAACTAGTGATAAAAGTATTTGAATCAATACCCTGACCTTTAGAGATTTAGAAGGAAAACTTTTAGCTTCATTAATTGTCAAAATTCTAAACTAAAAGAAATATATAACAAATGACTTAACCAATATTTTAATAAGTATTAAAGATGTTTTATAAGTTGAGAAATATGGAACGAAAAGTTTAAACTAACAAATCATACGAAGGAATAGAAAGATAAGAAACTAAAGAATCTAAATTTGGAAGCTATTCAAAATAAAGAGTAATTAAAGGTTAATGAATGAAAGAGACAAGTTTTAAAAGAATAGATACAAACAGAATAAGAAAGTATTAGACTATGTGAAGAATGAAAAGAAAGAGACTTGAACCTTAAAATTCCTAGCTTCTTATGAGAGTGATAGTTGTAGTGTGTAATTAGTGAAGACTAAGATCCTATTTATAGAGTTTCACTTCTACCTCTACATGGTAAAATCAAAGACCACATACTCTACTTTCACTTGTGAAGAAAATGAAGGCCACGTTTTCACTCTCATTTGTGAAAGAAAGTTTAACCACGTTGATACAGCACATGGCTAATTCTTATCTTACTAGTTCATTCTTATCTTCCTATAATTCATTCTTATCTCATAGTTTTTCATTTAATTTTTTATTCATTATTATTTTTTTATAACATAAATGATAAAATTGGTGATACTATATTTATCTACATATTTTTGTGATTTTAAAAATATTTTTCTTTTCTTTTTCTGCGACAAAAATTTATACTATCGAGTAAATCACTGTTCGAAATTCGGTAGAATTTTAAGCCAAAAAGTTTACCACAACCTACTAAAATATTTCATAATTGATTTCTAAAATTACTTTTCATAAATCTACTTTCAAAATAATAAATTAGTTATCTGTCTATACAAAGTAAAAATACTACCGGAACACACAAAAAATTAAATTTTAAAATTTAACTATAGCTTAAGTTAATTCAATATACTAGATCTATAATTTTCTATATCTCAAGTTCATTTCCTAAAAAAATAATTATTTACAATATTTACATAATATTCTATACACTATGATAATATTATTTTCTCAATATTATGAAAAATATAATTAAATAATGAAATTCGTTTTATATAAAAAAAAACTTAAATTAATAATATAAGAATATACTAGTTTATAAATTTTGGGGCGTTACATTACTACCCCTCTTAAAAAAAAAATTCGTCCTCGAAATTCGTTAGTAAAGAAACTTAAGACAACTATCTTATACTAAGAAATTTTGTTATTCATACGAATTCTATCGTGACTATATACATAAACATTTTAGTATACTTAATAGAATAGATACCTTCTTTAACAAAACTTTCTATCAGGCCGATGGACTTAACTCTAAAGATATCATGCACTTATAATTTCTATAACCATGCTAAAGCTATAATTAAAGCTTAAAAATTTCATTATACTAGCTCAAAATCTAAACATACTCGAAAATATGCAATTAATTTTTCTTCAAGTAAAGCAATACATAACTAATGAACTAATCACTATCAATAATTGCTTCCACTATTCAACTATTTATAATCATTAAAAATATAATCATTCATCTTATCACTAAAATCATATAACCATTACCTTATTTATTTATTTTAATTTTGTTTTAAAACAAGTATAATGTAATCAAAACCTAACTATAACTACTCTCTATGCTACTTAAAATTCAATTCTATAAGTCTATATTTTCATAACTAATTTTGAGTTCACATATATCTCTAAAAATATGTATTCATATCCTAAACACAATTCTAAAACTTGCAAATTTCTAATCTAAAAATCAAAATTCCTAGTCCAATTAATATACTTTCAACTATCTTATCTTTCTTATATAGAGCTTGATTTTTTTTTATTTATTTAATTTTTTTTTTTTTAAGCAAACATCGAAATATATTAACTAAAAAGAAGTGATACAAAGACCGGGGAACATAAGATCTGACCCAGCTACAACCAAATGCATCGTGAACATACACACCAGGTGAAAATTACCCTAATGAATCTTAACAAAATTAGCACTAATCATGAGCGCAACCAAGCCGAGTACGAGTGCGAAACCAAGTTATAAAAATATGAAAAGTGAGAATTAGTGATGATTCAAAAAGATTCGAGACTGGCGAATGAATCAACCGCCAACACGGAAAAATGATCCACACACCAAACAATTCCCTGAACTAAGCAGCAGGCATAAAACTCTTTCGAGCAAAACAATTCAAACAGCCACATAGGCTAAGACGGATAAGAAGACGGTGCCAGAGTAGAGGTAGACCTTACGCCTTGATACCTGCAGATCTCAATCGATCTGGAACATCATAAAATCAAAAAGCACAAGAACACTAAAACAACCGGAAACCAATAAAGGACTTATTTGAACTCAGATCGAGGGATGAGTCCAACTTGTTAGAAATCACACAACCATTTCGGGTAAATAGAACTGAATCCCTAACGATTTTTGAAACCAAACCAAGAGGCCACCAATGTACCCGCCCAATCTCTGATCAAGCACAAGAACACATAAACATAACAACAAGCAGAACGAAAAAATCAGAACAAACCCCTGGATGCTATAGCGCCACCATATGAGCCACCGACCACAAAACAGATCGATCCACATCATGAACCGACCCAAAAGAAGCAAACAGTCGCAAACCGAGAAGATGACAGAACACCACAAACAGAAAGAAAACACCACAAACAGAAAGAAACAAACACTAGAAGCTCCGACAAAGAAACCTACAGTTGGCGACGAACCAACCGCCGTCGAGGAATAGTGCGGCCGGAGAAGATGATGCGGAGAATCTCGAAGCAACCCTCATCGCACCACCACTAGCTACCATATCTACATCTTAAAATGAAACTTTGGATTGAAAAGGGAAAGAAAGATGAGCGGCGGATCTGAAGTTGTTAGTGAGAGGAAATCAAGCTAGATATTCAAACTTAAATACCACACAAGTTCATTTTACACATTCAAAGATGAATCAAAATATTATTCATGTTTTCAACTATGTATATTTTCTTCTTAATGGAAACTAAATTTCATCTACAAAATTCCATAAATGAAGGCACTCCTTCTAAGAGATCATCAGAAGATTAATATAGCTACTGTATCGATCACCTAACACCATTACAAATTAAATCACTCATCTTGAACCAAAGCACCAAGACTTCCAATATATTTTTTTTTTTTAACTCTCCTCAAAACTTATTATTTACTACATCACTATTTTAAACTAAGTCTACACACTAACTTATAACGGACACTCGAAACTCAGATACTTCTTTTATCTATACTATCAAATAAAAATACTTTTGTCAAACTATAGTTTTTATCCATACTATCCAATAAAAATACTTTTGTCAAACTATAGTTCTTACAACTAACTATGAATCTACTTTTTATTTGAAAAATAAAATATCTACTTATACTTGCAGTAAGTGTTCTCTTTTCTGCCTAAAAGAAATTATTCTATCATAATCTTAATAAGTATAATTAAACTTTCTAAGATACACCACAATAAGATATCTCAAACTCATGGTAAAATATATTCTTTTTAATTTTTCTATCAAAACAATCATGCTTAATCTAAATCATATAAGTCACCAATTCTAAAACTTACTCTTGCATTATTTTTTTTTATTCAAGAACTAGTTTACCTAATTTACTCCAAAGTAAAATTGACCTAAGACACTCTCTTCTAAATTTAACATGATAAACCTTAACTACGAGTCTTTATTTTTATAATACAATTTTATTTAAATAATTAATAATTTCTACATAACTACAATAGGTGCCTAATAGGGGAAACACACCAAGTAGCAACAATTGTGCAAGTATATAGACCGAGAACAAAACAAAGCATAACCAATACACCATACTAGAAGAAGCCAAACAATCAACTTGTACTTACCTAACCAAAAAACACAGCAACATACCAGCCACCTCAACAACTTAAGAAAAATGAAACAAAAATAGCATGTTATACAAAAACAAAGACTAGCAAAGCAAAATCTCATGTCCCTAACAATTTACCTTAACAAATATTACTAAAATTTCTTTAGGATTCAAAATGATTTTTTTTTTTTTTCTATCCTTAATACTATCTCTAAAAATTGGAATCTGAAAGTGAAAATCGACTAATTTTCATGCTCACATAATCAATTATCATAAGCTTTAACACAATACTACGTACCTTTTTAATTTCCAATACTAATAGCTAATTACAAATTCACCTACACTTATGACCATTGATTCTTTTAGTAAAGTAAAATTTCAATCTATAAGATTCTCAAACAAGCAAAACCTTACTCTATGTTTTTCATCATAGCATTCTCCTATTTTTATTTTATTTTTCTATTATTCTTCATTCTCTATGAATCAGTTATGCATATAGAAAATTCACTAGCTTCTATTGTTATCTATGCTAGTTTATCTATACTAGATAGCCAACTATTCTTAATAATTTAAAGGTATCAACATCTTTCAATAGTTCCTCATAATCTACGTAGAAAGAACAATTGACTAACCATCAAGAGTTCCACTCATTCTCGATATATATCCATGTCGCAATCATCTGCGCTCACAAAATTTCCTCTATGATTAGATACTCCTTATATCTCATAGGCTAATAAACAAATTTAGAAGGAAAACACATATAGAAACAATCCAAAAAGTTATACAAAGATCACACAACACAACACAAGCCTAGTAAACCTATTTCCCAAAGACTCCCGAAAGACTCGACCAGCTCTGATACCACTATTGTAACACCCCCTTTTCAGAGACTGAAAAGAAGAGTGTCACAGTTCTCTACCCCAAATTTAAATGTGCTTAAATACAAGCAAATGCAATTATATTGATTTATTTTTCTTTTAAAGTGAAGGTAGTAAGTGAGAAATAATTTATTCAAATATATGCACTATATTTTTGTCTATAGAAACTTTTCAAAATTCTCTTTTTATAAATTTAAAGTAAGCCCATGAATAATATGCATCACTTATAACTTAGTTATTTGCAAACATAAAATATATATTTTTATTGCACATAAGTATCTTACAATCTTCCAATTGAGAATAATCAAACGATAATATTTACAAAAGACTCTAACCCACAAATGATCACGAGCTGGTCAAACACTAAAGATGTCATCGAGAGAGTACTCCAATGACATCCTCAACACCTTATATTTCAAAGAGATATTTCTCTTTGACTCCAAAAATAAAACTAGATCTCTAATCAATACTAACGGTCTTGGTATTAATGTCTCTCACAATGCGGTTTTCCTCTTTCCAATGAACTTTAACTTGAGATCATGTTATCCTGCACTAACTGTGTAAGGGGTGAATTACTCGTACACAAGTTACCATCGTGATGATGTCACAAGGCTACACATAATATTATACAAGTACATGCATTTTTATTTAACTAGTATATATACATACCTGAGTATCTAATCATGTATTTAAATCAAATAGAATCAAATAATCAAATAGTCACATATAATCAAATAATCACAAAGTATCAATTACATAAAACCTTAATCAACGTCACAAATCAACAATTAGTCAAAAGCAAATATAATATACTTTATCAAATATATCAATCACCAAATAAATCAATCATCAAAAACTTAGTCATTTATAATAAATATAACATCCACACCAAACTCTTCACTCAAAGTTAGTCCTCTAACTTAGTTAGTAATATCTTTCTTCAACCTACTCCATGGAGACCTCTATTATGAGCGTAAGGCCGTTTCAACTGCCATAACATGGTCGTTTGCAACGAACATATATCAAATATGTCTCAACCATTCTGGCCCGAGCGCTGCACCTTATTATAGATAGTCCTGCACAGTCAGGTTTCACCACGTCGGGTTTTATGATTTCCTCCAGTCAGAGTTGCTATCACTGACTATTGGTAGGAGTTCAAAACGTAGGTGATCCCCAGGAGGTCTGTAGGCGACCCAGCCGAACCTATCCTCAGTCTTACATACATTATAGTACTGTAAGAAACATCCTGTATTGCTCCTCACCAATCCAAGGTGATTAGTTATATAATTCCTCAACTTAAATTATCTTTGTCAACATCCAGCTTAACATTTTAATCCGAAACTCACAATCCAACTCGAAACTCACAATTAAACTTATGAGAGATCACCTCAATCTTCCAACATAAACACCCAAGCACATAGATATCATTATCAATAAACACATTAAAGACATAGATAATTTCAATTTCAATTGCCTAATCAATTAAGAACATTTTCAAATCAACAAAGGTTTATTCACACATAATCAAACTAAATCAATCACTTATCATTTTGTATATACCTTGACATATTTAAAATTAGAACACAACTCCCCTAATAATAGCTAATAATATATATACAAGTAACACATTTCTTGTGCTCATCGAAACTTATTATTAGCAATTCCCCTTACCTCAAAGCTTTCCAAAATAACTTGAGCAATCCCCTTCTTCTATGATACCTATTCACTTATCAAAACAACTATCTCATAACCAACTATAATTATAATTAAATCCTAACATTATCAAAATGCTAACGTAAATCCAAGAAACTTATATTCTAAAACAAACATGGGAAACCAACACTGTAATAATATGGCATGTCATTGCTTCTTATGCATATATAGTTTTGGCCGTGTTTATAAGTTAAGATTATGAAACAAATACTTTCCACTCATCACATCATAATAAACCCAAAGATTGATATGGCCCTGTTATCATGTTTTTCCTTTCTTTCTTTCTTTTATCTTATTTTATTTTGAAACAATTCATTAAATGAATGAATGTTTTAAGACTTAGAAAAATAATATAAAATAGTAACCATGCATGATTCAAATGTCTAAACTAGAACAAAGGAAAAGTAGACAAAACTAGTGATAAAAGTATTTGAATCAATACCCTGACCTTTAGAGATTTAGAAGGAAAACTTTTAGCTTCATTAATTGTCAAAATTCTAAACTAAAAGAAATATATAACAAATGACTTAACCAATATTTTAATAAGTATTAAAGATGTTTTATAAGTTGAGAAATATGGAACGAAAAGTTTAAACTAACAAATCATACGAAGGAATAGAAAGATAAGAAACTAAAGAATCTAAATTTGGAAGCTATTCAAAATAAAGAGTAATTAAAGGTTAATGAATGAAAGAGACAAGTTTTAAAAGAATAGATACAAACAGAATAAGAAAGTATTAGACTATGTGAAGAATGAAAAGAAAGAGACTTGAACCTTAAAATTCCTAGCTTCTTATGAGAGTGATAGTTGTAGTGTGTAATTAGTGAAGACTAAGATCCTATTTATAGAGTTTCACTTCTACCTCTACATGGTAAAATCAAAGACCACATACTCTACTTTCACTTGTGAAGAAAATGAAGGCCACGTTTTCACTCTCATTTGTGAAAGAAAGTTTAACCACGTTGATACAGCACATGGCTAATTCTTATCTTACTAGTTCATTCTTATCTTCCTATAATTCATTCTTATCTCATAGTTTTTCATTTAATTTTTTATTCATTATTATTTTTTTATAACATAAATGATAAAATTGGTGATACTATATTTATCTACATATTTTTGTGATTTTAAAAATATTTTTCTTTTCTTTTTCTGCGACAAAAATTTATACTATCGAGTAAATCACTGTTCGAAATTCGGTAGAATTTTAAGCCAAAAAGTTTACCACAACCTACTAAAATATTTCATAATTGATTTCTAAAATTACTTTTCATAAATCTACTTTCAAAATAATAAATTAGTTATCTGTCTATACAAAGTAAAAATACTACCGGAACACACAAAAAATTAAATTTTAAAATTTAACTATAGCTTAAGTTAATTCAATATACTAGATCTATAATTTTCTATATCTCAAGTTCATTTCCTAAAAAAATAATTATTTACAATATTTACATAATATTCTATACACGATGATAATATTATTTTCTCAATATTATGAAAAATATAATTAAATAATGAAATTCGTTTTATATAAAAAAAAACTTAAATTAATAATATAAGAATATACTAGTTTATAAATTTTGGGGCGTTACAGACACAAGGTTCTTATGAACAGTCGTTGGAACATCGACTTTGTTCTGTGCGCTAGTGCTGTTATTTTTATTTGTTGGACTGCCTCTTTTGGTGTTTTCTCCCAGTGCTGGTTGCGTTGTTTAATCCTTTAGGTTGCTGAAGTTCTGTTTTGATTTTGTGTGTCTTGATCTGTGTTTTGTTTGAGTGAGTTCTAGACTTTGGCTTTATGGAATGTTTAACTAGCTAATGGACTACTGGTGATGTTTTAGTGGAGTTGATCAAGTAGTTTTGGTGTTTTTTTCTAGAAATAAGGTTCTTAATTATGCTTATTCATGAGAACATATTTGACTCTTGTATTTTTATCTTTGAAGTTTATAACAAAATGATCCTGTGGAGTCTTTACATTCTAATCTTAACACATGGCTACTCTTTGGAAACTTGAGTGTTGTTTAGATTCAAGATTTTGGGTTTTAAATTACTCACTAGTTCATGTGACAGTTCTGTTTCATTGTTGTGTATTTTGAACATGAGGTTTTCAATTGCAAAAGACATAACATGTCAAAAGAAAAACTAGTAATCATCATTGTGTCTTTCTATTTCTCTATGTTCATCACTAATTAAGTTAGTCACATATTTATAATTCTTGAATCAGTTATAATTGACTAGTATAGGTCATAATGTTATGACTTAATATAGGGAATGCTACTCTCAAAACCTGCTATTTTGTGCTTCAATAACATGTTAGTTTTGATAGTATATCATCATGAAACCTATGCTTAATGTGAGCCTAGTTAATCATGTGGATCTCAAGTGCTCTAATGAAAATTTGTTTCAGATATGATAATCAAGGAGGCATTTGCTGCACAAATGGCATGGCCTGTGGAAAGGCCATTTTACTCGGAGGAGGTGAGACAAGCTATTGTTAGTAGCAAGAAAGTGAGAGAAGGAAGTGAGCCTTAACAAGAGAAAGATAAACCGAAAAGCTCTCCAAAATTCTGTGAAGTTTATTTTAATATAGCTTTCGGTCAAATTTATGCTTTGTGTTGAATATCTTAATATATGTTTCTCTTTTGGTTTGAACAACATGCTGTGTACCTTGTCTGAGTTTTGCTTTTAAAAGTTGGATGACAACATGTTGAGTGGTTAAAAATGATTCAAATTTACATGTTGAGTAGTTGAAAAAATGGTTCAATGTTTTTTGAATACCATGTGCATATGATTGAAAAGTCTAGGTTTGTGATTAGTTTTCAATTACATAATGAAAAATGCAATTCTAGTAAATGCTTCATTCATGATTGAATTTTGTAATTATCTTTGAATGTTAGCATGAAAATGAAGTGTTTGCTTTATTAAAGTTTGATTTCACTTGTTCTTTGAAAACATGTTGATTGATTAAGAATCATTTTAGACCTAGCCGGTGAGTTGTGTGCACCTCCATGTTTTACATATATTGAGTGTTGACAATTGCTATGACTCTGTTGATTTTGCATGAATCTTGCTATTACTTGATGTGTATGAAGTCATGGAAATGATCAAGGCCATGTTTCTTTTTGAGTGATAATCACTTAGCCAAATAAGAGCTTACCTTGTGAGAAGTGATCCTTAATAAACCCCTTTGAGCCAATTTTGAAAAATCATATTCTTCTTGAAAATTTGAAAACCTGAAACTTTAAAAGAAAAACAAATTCATGTCCCTTTGTCTTAGGATAAGAGAGCATTTATTTGAAATCATGATTTTATGCAAGTTGGGGAGAAAGAATTCACATAAAAGAAAGAAAGAAAGAAAGAAAAAGAGTCAAGTGTGATGGTGATGAAACAAAAGAAAAAGAGGAAACAAAAGAAAACTACCTTGACAACACAAGTGAAAAAAAAAAAATTCAAAGAAAAAAAAAAGTAGATGTCAAAGAAATGAAAAAATTGTCAAGTGTAGCAAATCAAAGAATCACCAATCGATTGTATGTGATAAGAAAAGAGAGTGTGGTGTAAAATATGTTTTCATAACAAATAATCGCTCTCTTATGCTTAGGCTTTTGAATTCCTAGAAAAACAAGTATTTTTTGTAGCCTGATCCCATTACAACCTGAATAAAGACCTTAGTGATCCATGATTGATTGCATATTCTGTGATATTGCTAAGATGTATTTCAAAATTGATTTGTTGTGTATGCATTGTCTAGATTGAGAGATACACCACCTGTTGAAGTGAAATCAGTGAGGATTATGATTCTGATTGATTAACTGTTGATTTGAACATTGTTTTGAAATCACACTTTGAAGAAGCAATTGTTTCATCTTCATGCTTTGATTCACTGATCATTGTCGAATTTGATTTTGAATTTGCATTTCTTGAATTATGAAAACTTGAAATTTAAAATTGGAATTGATCACAAACTTTGAAATGAGATTATGCACATTGTGGTATTTAAGCTTGTTTGAAATCTTTTTGTTAGGACTTTTGTTTGAGGACAAACAAAGTTCTAAGTTGGGGAGAGTTGATAAGTGCTAAAAAGTAGTAAATTTACATATATATTTTAAGTACTTATTGACTTGTTTTGTAAGTTATTTGAAGTAAAAACCTCAACTATTTGTAAATATTAGTCTTTAATAGCAAATTAGTATTTTAACAATTTTCACTTATTAACTTATTTTCTTTTTAGTAAATATGTTGATATTTCCCAAATTTATATAAGTTATATATTATTATTATTATTATTATTATTATTATTGTGTTATATTAGTAATAGCTCTAGAAAAAGGGAATGAAAAGCAAGTAACCAAATGAGAGCAGAGGTGCAAGTGGTCAAGTGGAACAAAACCTTTGCATTTGATTGGATGAAATAGAGACAAAAGTAGGCGGTGCATAAAATGAACAAACCTTGCAGTGAAGTAAGGTTCAATATTCCAAGCATATAAAAGCATGCAGCGGCCATTCATTCTTAGAATTAACTCACACACGCCTAACAACACACATAACAACAGAGGAGTTGAACGCAAGAGAGCTTAAAGAAAAGTTGAAAAAGGTGGATGCACACCAACTGTTCGAGAAATCAACCGGTGTTGTTTTTCATCTCTTTTCTTCTCATTTATGTAAAGCTACCATGATAATGAGTAGCTAAAGACACTTTGTTGGGATTAGATTTAATTAATTTTATTAGTATGTATTTGTTTTGATCATGTTATTATATATGATTTTAGATTATTTATCAATTTTGATGTTGTTCTTGAATTGCATGTTTTAATTCTAGGGTTTGAAATGTATAGACATATACCCTTTTGAATCTTAGAACTAGAACAATCATCTATTAAACTCTAAACTCTAGACATAGATTTAGATTTAATATTCACCCAAATTATCAAAACTTAATGCTATTGTGTTGGTTAAATTGTCTGAGACATCGGAGTTTAAGCAATACAATATAGTCGTTGTATTGATTGATCACTCGAGACATCGAGGGTTAATAGGTATAACGGGATTCTCGTCGTACTCTGGATGTGAGTGATAAGTGATAAAATTGATTAATAGCTAAAACCTATATAGTTAGGAGAATACATACGAATAAGTTAATAAAGTCTAATCTCAGCAAACTCATCTCTCTGATATTTTATTATCTTTTACCGCACTTTTGTTATATTATTTTCACAAGTTTTTATGAACAACCATCTTTTTCAATACTTAAAACGATAATAATTGTTGAACGGCATCGATATCGCATCAGTCCCTGTGGAGACGATAATTTAAATACTTACTTTTGTACATCTAACATCTGCGTTTTTTTTTCTTTCTTTCTAGATGTATCCAACTTCCAGATCTAGCAATCTCCTTGTTGAGTGGAAGAAGAAAGAGTGAGAAGAGAAAGAAAGAGAAGAAAAGAAAAGTTGATATCGGTTACTGAGTTTTTTTCATAAAATTCTTCAAAGAAAAGAAAAGGTTTTGTGATATGGGTAAAAAAAATGTTGTTTTCAACCTCACTCACAAAGAAGAGAAAGTAGTACGAAAGAGAATGTAAAGTTAGTGGGATGGGATGAAATAGAAAATGTTGGTGATAAATTAGTAAAAATCCCTTATATCACTTTATGAGTTTGCAAATTGCAAAGAAATTGGTGGAAATAAGAACAAGAACGAGGGTGAAGAAAAAAGTGAAAATCAAGGGGCAAACACAATCTCACTATCACTTTGGCCATTTTCTATTTGATTTTAATTTATGGTGTGAAAGAATTAAAGTGAAAGAGAGATCTCGAAGACATAGGTGTGTAGTGTAAATGCAACAATAAACATCCGTTGTTTTTCAAAGAAAGAGAAGAAAAGTTGATGGTTTTTAAAATACAACCAGTGGTTTTCTAGAAATTAATTGATTAGTGGTACTATGTCTCAACTCTCAAGAATGAAATGTACGAAGCAATTTTAACACTAAAATATTTTAACGGGTCTGTTTTTTTAATAAAAAATTCATATAACTTTGCGGCGGTTTCAGCCACCGGTAAATTCTGGCAAAAAGTTTGCGGCGGCCTAGGCCGCTGGTAAGTGGCTTAACCATTCTAAATTTTTTTTTAAAAAATTTTGTGGCCATTTTTCTTCACTTTTCGGCGACTTAAGTGACCACAAACTTACTAGCGGCCAAAATGGCTGGTAAATTGATATTAAATCCGTCGAAAAATAGATGTATTCTGGTAGTGTATGGGGTTCACATCATACTACCTTGCTTCGTTTGGATCTTATGTTCTTCAAATTAAAAGGCATGCTTCTTTTTCTACTTCTGAATATGTTCAAAGTTTGACAATGATGATGGTTCTAACTGAGAGACATTTGGTATTTTCACTGGTCTACAAACTTATTGAGTTGGCTTTTATATTACCGGTGTCAACAACATCCGTTGAAAAAGCATTTCCAGCAATGAAGATAATAAAGTCTAAATTGCACAACAAGATCAACGATGTGTGGATGAATGACTTGATGATATGTTACACCGAGCGGGAGATATTTGTTGTATATTTTGGTTATTTCAAAAGTTTAATTTTTGATATGTCTCATAATTTTGAGTAAGAATATAAAAATATTTTTTTTTGAAAAATTAATTCAATTTTGTCATATAGTGGGTTACACATTTTTCTTTTAAAGCTCATTTAACTCAAATAATTTGCAATGATTTTCTTGCTATATGATGATTAATCTTAATTTATAGCAACCTATTTATTTTGTAACTGTAGCGGGCTGGAAAATCACTTCCATTTTTCATACAATGAAGTCGCCATTGACGTTTATTTATCCCGGAAGGGGAAAGGAAAATATCACGAAAACCTTGGTTTAGGTTCGGGAGTTCGTTATGCGAGAGGAAGGTGTTAGCACCCCTCGCATCCATCGTACTCGATGAGAACCGTTTAGGTGGTTTAGGGTTTGTTTGCGCAGGTTTGAATTATATTACTCTATCACTTGGCTATTTCTACTCCGTTTCCAAATAAATTAAAAGAAAAAGTTTTTATTAGTTGAGTTTGACGGTTGTAGGAGCCCGCTCCTACGTATTCCCCGGTGCAATGGGAAACTCAAAACTCACGTAGTTCTGGTAAAAAATGTTTGTGTGGTTGGTTGGTTTTAGTGGATAACGTTTATTTCGTATTCCGCTGATACAACGACGCTTGCATGCTCTAATCAGAGGCTTAAGCTGTGTGTGTGTCAGAGGAATAGATAAAACGCATATCCATTGTAAAAAGAGAGTTTGAATAACGGATGTTGCTTATTTCGCATTCCGCTGATACAACGACGCTTGTATGCTCTACCTTAGGGGCTTAAGCTGTGTATGTGTCAGAGGAATGGATAAAGCGTATATCCATTGTAAAAAAGAAAGTTTGAATAACGGATGTTGCTTATTTCGCATTCCGCTGATTCAACGACGCTTGTATGCTCTACTTAGAGGCGTAAGCTGTGTATGTATCAAAGGAATGGATAAAGCGTATATCCAAGTTTTCTGAAAAGAAGTTTGAGGGAATGGAATTAGTTTTAACGCTTGATCAGGATGAGAACAACTTGCGATCACTAGTCAAATGTCTAGGATCCAAGTCATCCGGAGCGGAAAGAAGCAAATGCTAAATTCCCCCTTTTTCATCCTTGCTATTATGAAAATCTTGATTTAATTTGATTAAGAAAGTATTCCCAAAGGAAAAGACGAAGGTTGGTTAGTTTTAGAGTTGGATTAAGATGAGAACAACTTGCGATCACTAGTCAAATGTCTAGGATCCAAGTTATCCGGAGCGGAAAGAAGCAAATGCTAAATTCCCCCTTTTTCATCCTTAGTATTATGAAAATCTTGATTTAATTTGATTAAAGAAAGTGTTCCAAAAGGAGAAGACGAAAGTTGATTAATTTTAGAATTTGATTAGGATGAGAACAACTTGCGACCACTAGTCAAATGTCTAGGATCCAAGTCATCCGGAGCGGAAAGAAGCAAATGCTAAATTCCCCCTTTTTCATCCATTATTTATTGCAAAAAGTTTGATTAAGTTTGATTATGAAAACAAAGTCCAAAAGGAAGAAAGCAAGAGAATAAAGAGAATCGCAACATTATAAGTAACAATTACAATTGATACAATAATAAAGCGATAACTAAAATAAACAATGCATGAATGCAAGTGCTTAAGTAAATATGCTTGAATTAACATTGACATAATTAAATAATGTATGAATGCAACAAGAATGAATAGATACGATGCATAATTAAATAATGTATAAGCTAAAATAGCGTACAACGAATTAATCAAACATAACAATGCAAAATTAAATCAAAGTAAATGAGATGAGTTAGAATGAATTGAAATAGAGCTAAAGAGCTGAAGACAAGCATAAGAAATAAAAATAAGCAATTAATCATAATTAAGCACTTAAGTAAATAAGCTAAAAAGCTAAAAAAGTGATTAAATAACAAGCTAAGGAAGCATGAACATAATCTGAAATCAAACATGATTTAAGCAAAGCAAAATGGTCCAGTAAGCTAAAAAGCTCAAGCACCAAATAAGTGCTTATGAAAATAAGCTAAAAAGTGATTAAATAAGCTAAAAAGCTAAAGAATAAGCTAAAAAGCAAAAATAAATGCTCAAATGAGACAAACAGAAATCACACATGATTTTAGCATAACCAAATGGTCCAATAAGCTAAAAAGCTTAAGTACCAAATAAGTGCTTATGAAAATAAGCTAAAAAGTGATTAATTAAGCTAAAAAGCTAAAGAATAAGCTAAAATGAAAACTCAAAGATGAAAAGCAATATTTAAGCATAGCAAAGTGACTAAAATAGCTTAAATAAGCTATTAGTCACTTAAGTGCTTTTGGAAATAAGCTGAAAATCAATTAAAATTAAGTTCAGAGGGGGGTGCAAATTATTCAGACATAGCAAAAATATGGGTGTGTGAATAGCAGATCTGTGACCCAACAAACCCAGTCAAACAAAAAACAGAAAGTCAAAATAAAAATAATCGTGTGTGCAACGAAAGAGGGTGCACGATAAGATTTTAAAATCCGGGTCTTCCTATCCATCTGGTGGCCAGGATTTAAAACTCCCAAGCCAACCAGATGCTACCGCGTCCATGGCCACGGCGGTTCAACCACCGGAGGTCCAAACGGACCTCGATTTTTGTAAACGAGTATACGATTTTGTTCGTTTTCTCGCACTGATCACGAATATAACCTTAGATTTCTCAGTGGATGCTCATACAGAGAGAAAATGGAACGACAAGTTCGAACTCAAAAACTCAAAAACTCAAAATAATGTATAAAAACGTAAAATTAATCAATGGAAAGCTTCAGAACACAAAAATATGATGACTGGTGTTGGAAATTACCTGAATAAGCCTCTGAATCGTTCTCACCAATTCCACTTTCCTTAGTTGTGATGAACTTCGAACCACACTTTCTGGCACCTTTTGCTTGCGATTTCGAGTAGGTTTCAGCTTCTGGAAGGTTGGGAAGAAGGTCTGATTGAATGGATTAGAATTTGGAGCAAGAATTTTGGAGTTTGAAGAAATTGTGATGATGAAGAAATGGTGGTTAGAGGAGCTCGAATTTGAGCTGCGGCTGCTGATTCTTCCACCTTTTCACACTGAAATCAAGGTGTTATATATAGTGGTTAATTAGGGTAAGGTTATGTTGTGGTTATTGATCAAGAGTGAGGGCAAATATGGGATTAAGCTTTTGATTTTGTACTATTTTTTTGTTCTTTTGATTCCAAACAAATTGCGAGGTGTTAAAAAAAATAGAAGGTTCTAGTTTAGTAGAGATATGAATGATGAGGTGTCAATGATTGGAATTTTTTTTGTACTTCTTTGTTTTTTTGGACAAATAGCAAAAAATAAAAAATCACATGAAATAATAAAAATGAAATATTGAAAAATAATATGAAATGCATGATGTTGTATGAGGATTTTGATTCCAAATCTAACATGAGAATGATGTTGATTAGAATGAAAAATAATAAAGAAAAAAGATGTTACTTGTTCATGAAGTAATCTAAAAATAATGCATGAGAAAAAAATGCAAAAATGAGAGAAAATTCCAAAATAATAAAAAATATGGAAAAAACTAAATGAACAATGAAAAATATTTTTTAGGAATTTTTGTGAAGAAAATATGCATTTTTATGTATTTTTGTGGATTTTATGCAAAATGGGAATAAAAAAAGTATGAGGCAAAATTAGGGTATGACAGCTGCCCCTAATTAATTAGCTTGGACCGTAAGAATGCGAATAACCTCGGTATTCGTATTCTTGTGGTAAAATATAATTAAATACAGAATGCCCTAATTTTGCTATGAAATGAATGTTGATGAAAGATAAGTGGATCGAGTATACCTGTTTTAGCTTTCCTATTAGGGAAAGTCAAATATACCTGCTGTCATTCCCTTTGGGGAACCGGACAAGGTTGAGGAGGTTTGCTTGTCATTCCTTTTGGGGAACCAGACAAGGTTGCTGTCATTCCTGTTTGGGAACCGGACAAGGTTGTTGTCATTCCTGTTGGGGAACCGGACAAGGTTGTTGTCATTCCTGTTTGAGAACCGGACAAAGTTGATGTCATTCCTGTTGGGGAACCGGACAAGGTTGTTGTCATTCCTGTTTGGGAACCGGACAAACTGATGTCATTCCTGTTGGGGAACCGGACAAGGTTGTTGTCATTCCTGTTGGGGAACCGGACAAAGTTGATGTCATTCCTGTTGGGGAACCGGACAAAGTTGATGTCTTGTAGAAGAATTTTTCCAGAAAATCTGCCATTCACTGGGGAGGAGATTTTTCCAACTAATCTGCTGAGGAGACAGTTTATCAACCGACTCGCCGGGGAAGAAGGTCAGACTGTCTTTCTTGTGATTAAGTGACCAAAAGCTGTACTCTGCGAGGAGTTACCTTTAAACTTGCTTTACGAATGCATGTTTATCATGATTATTTATGCATGAAATGAAATGCATGATTAATGACGACAAGAAATGACTGTGTGCTATTGGAAGTCGGGTTTCAACATGGGTGTTAATGAACACTGGGTTTTATTTGGGTTCCATTGAATATTGGATTTTGAGTGGGTGCCAATAATGACTGGTCTTTGAAGGTGTGCCAATAATCATTGGACTTTGAAGGTGTTTGCCAATAATCATTGGACTTTAAAGGTGTTTGCCAATAATCATTGGACTTTAAGGGTGTTTGCCAATAATCATTGGACTTTAAGGGTGTTTGTCAATAATCATTGGACTTTAAGGGTGTTTGCCAATAATCATTGGACTTTTAAGGGTGTTTGCCAATAATCATTGGACTTTAAGGGTGTTTGCCAATAATCATTGGACTTTAAAGTGTTTGCCAATAATCATTGGACTTTAAGGGTGTTTGCCAATAATCATTGGACTTTAAAGGTGTTTGCCAATAATCATTGGACTTTAAAGGTGTTTGCCAATAATCATTGGACTTTAAGGGTGTTTGCCAATTATCATTGGAGTTTAAAGGTGTTTGCCAATAATCATTGGACTTTAAGGGTGTTTGCCAATAATCATTGGACTTTAAGGGTGTTTGCCAATAATCATTGGACTTTAAAGGTGTTTGCCAATAATCATTGGACTTTAAGGGTGTTTGCCAATAATCATTGGACTTTAAGGGTGTTTGCCAGTAATCATTGGACTTTAAGGGTGTTTGCCAATAATCATTGGACTTTAAAGGTGTTTGCCAATAATCATTGGACTTTAAGGGTGTTTGCCAATAATCATTGGACTTTGAAGGTGTGCCAATAATCATTGGAATTTGACTTTGTGCCAATAATCATTGGACTTTGAAGGTGGCAATGCAAGGTCAGGTTCTTGATTGTGGATGTTTGATTTGACAATTTGATTTTTTCTGAGTCATTGGTCTTGTGGTATGGGGCATACCTGATGCTTGAATGAAATGACGTGATCAATGCATGCTAATGATTTACATGAATGAAATGACATGACTAATGCATGACGCTTATTTGCATGAATGAACTGACATGACTAATGCATGACGATGACTGATGCCCCTATGGAGGGTGGGAATGTTTCGGGTATCAAGGCTTTTTGTGGAATGATGGCTTGATGTTAATCCCCGACACAAATTTTGAATCCAATGGTTGCAGATGTTCATCAGGCTTTGCTTGAGTAGCTTGAAGGTATAGGGAGAACCTGCCCCTGTGTATCTTATCTTGCCCTAGTCTGTTGGGCATTTGAAGTATTTGGCTTTTTCTTGATTTTTGGCCAACTTACTGATATTGGTTCTCCCTCTCTGAGAGGTATGCCCCTAGATTAAGCCATTCTGAAACATGATTGGCTGGGCCAACAGGATCCTCACGTGATCTGCCACTAGTCATCAGATTTTGCTTTTGATTGGCAAAACCCCAAGGTGGTTTGCCCCTGATCAAGAGTGTCTTCAACTGATTCATTAGGTCCTTGCAATCTGGGTTTTGATACCGCTTTCCATGATGCGACCTTAGGACACTCTGTCCATGCCGACTGACCTTTCTAAGGGATGTGTCCCATGCTTAAGTGAAGTTCTGAGATAGTTGCCCCAGATTAGTCCAAGGTTCTTCTTGATTGCTTGGTAACAGCTCAGAGTTGGAACTTCCTTATTGTCAAGTGCAGACTTGCAGATAAACTTGTTTGTTTGGAATAGTAATTCTAATGCCATTTTAATGCAAGTTTTGAAATTGAAGTTGAAATGGTATTTATGTACATTGGATGTATATGGTGGAAGAAAGTGTGAGAGAATGGTATTAACAAAAGATTTTTGTGAGTCAGGTTAACGCAACCTTGCTACTGTATACTTTCAAAATAAACCTTGCTTCAATTAGGTCTTTTGAGGGTTGTAACGTGGCCTGGTTCACGGTTTATGAATAAAAGGATATAAAGCTCAAAGTTTAATTTCAACCCATCCCATTCTTCATGATGATCTTCAGCCCTAAGTTCAATTAACTCAACTCATGAATTCAAGTCCCAAGAGGTTTTTGAGATTGTGATGGTGAGAATATGACGGCTCGGGGGCCGAGGACGTGTTCCCTTTTTTGCGTGGCAGTCACATTGCTTTTTGTTTTGGTCACATGATTTTGTTTTGAATCTTGGTGACCTTCGCTTTTTGCATTTTTTTCAATTTTTTCAATCCCTAACTTTTGCCTAGACTATTCTTTTGCATTTTTAGTCTAGCGGGATACCCTAATTTTTGCCTAAGCCATTTTGAGGTTTTGACTTAGCGGGCTTTTCTTTCTCTTTTTTTTTTTTTGAATTTGGTTTGGCGAATTGTGACTGCCTTGGTAATGGGTGATGAGGAACACCTTATTGAGTTTTGCTTTTCTCTTGAAACTCGAACGCATGGTCGAGTTAATTGAACACTACCCTGCCCCGGGTTAAGATTGCGGGTTTTTTCGTATAGAAAGAAACACCAACTTCTAGGCTCAAAGGGGGTGACTACGGATTATCTTCCTTATTTCTCCGGTGTTTGGGGATTTGAAACAATGCCTTACATCATTAGCAAAGTTTGATTCGAAAGCATACTGTAGCAACTTGGTTATTTTGTTTTTCATCATCCTCTCTCCAATCTTTGTTCAAACAGAAATGATAAAGAAAGAAATGAAATGAGGCGTATTAACATACATTTTTTTGTTTTTGTGAAGTAGAAGAGAGAAAATTGAATGGACATGAAAGAATGGATTCAAAACATGCATTATTATTTCATTAAGATTACTATTGCAAACAAACAAAGTTTAAATGCTAATGAAACTTAACAAACAAGGAAATTAAAACAGGACAGCCTAAAGATAATTCCATGGCCTGATTCAATCCTTGAACTCTTCAACTAGCATCCTCATAAGGGTCTGCAAGACCAAACAACAGATCATCCTTCACAATTGGACTCGCCCTCTCCCTTGAAAGTCAACCGCTTCTGATCAATTAATCTCTGGACTTCGTGCTTGAACGCTTTGCAATTTTCAATAGTATGCCCTTCAGCCCCAGAATGGTATTCACATGTGGATCCTTGCTTGTACCAAGCCGGAAAAGGCGCGGTCACTTGTTTCGGAGTTCTTGGAGTTACCATCTTATTGTGCACCAAATGTGGAAAAAGCTGACTATAGGGTATTGGGATGGAATCAAAGGCCTTTTTCTTTTTAGTGTCCTTTGGCTGATTCTGCTGTTGTCCCGGATTTTGTGCGAACTGTCCTGACTGGAGGTGATGGAAAGGCATCTGTATTGCCTGATTTGGAAACCACTTTGGTTGTTGTTGTCGAACAGTTACTGGATACTGATGCTTGAAGCATGGGGTGCGAGCAGGCGCCGTTGAGCGAGAGTGAGAGTGAGGTGGGCTGACATTGTTGGGCAAGGATGATTCCATCATCCTTAGCTTGTCCTCTATTGCCTTGAACCGTCGGTGAGTCTCCTCACTCGGGGATGCAACAGATTTTCCCTTAGAGCCATCACCTTGATGAACAAACTTGGGTTTGACCTGATGAGTTCTTTGCTGACCAACCGAAAATTCAGTGTTGGTACCCATTGGCTCTTTGGGGACTTGAGCAATCACAGGAGTATATCCGGATGATGAACCGAATGAAGGCCATACCACTTTTGACAATGAGGGGTCAATTGAAGGATTTGCCCCTACTGTTGCATCATCCACTCTTATAACTCTATGTGGAGGCAAGCCAAGACTAGTTAGCATTTTCAAAACACGGTCCAACTTATATGTCATTTGGTCCACATCGCCCCTCAAGGAATCAATCTGCTTCTGCATATTTTCCATGATTTCCTCGAAATGCTTTGAGTCCGGTGTCGGTGTCAGGGATATGAGTTTTGAAGTGGACATATGAAGATGAGATAATGGTCTTTTGTATGAATGCAAATGCATGTAAAAGTTTTTTATGCTTTATCATTTTTTGAAATGTTATGCAAAAAGGTTTTTATCATGAATTTTTTCTGAATGAATGCATGGATGCATGAATGCACTTTTGTAGCAGATTCTGTCGCAGTGAAGCAGAGGTTCAATTATCATTTCTGAGGTCAAAAGGCTCAAAGTTACCTGCAACCCATCCCTCTCACATGTTGTTCTAAGTTTGATATGGTTAAATCACGGATTGCCTCTTTGGAAACGATGCTGTATTGCACGGCAAACGCGTCCAAATAGGAATCTCTCGGGTTCTAAACAGAGGTCCCTAATAACAAGGTTAGGTTCTAGACCGGTTTACAAAAGGTCCCTAAGGTCACGGATCCAACAAGAAAACATCAGCGCTCGCTAGTCAAATGTCTAGGAACCCAACATTTTCAAGAGGATCTACCCTAGGCGGAGCGATTATGTCAGCGCTCGCTAGTCAAATGTCTAGGAGCCCAACATAACAACCCCTAACTTAACTTAAGCTTTTCTCAAGCTCGGGTGTAGAGCTGCTCAAAGTAACCACGCCGCAAGGGCAAAAAAGAAAAAAGAAGGAGTAGAAGAAAAGAAACAGCCAGCCAAGCGTATAATTGACAGAAAATAAAAGATAGAGTAAGATACTGCAAACCTGGAAATAGCAGACAAACATAACAAACCGCCTAAACTAGGCTTAACTCTCAAGAGTCCCCAGTGAAGTCGCCAGCTGTAGCGGGCTGAAAAATCACTTCCATTTTTCATACAATGAAGTCGCCATTGACGTTTATTTATCCCGGAAGGGGAAAGGAAAATATCACGAAAACCTTGGTTTAGGTTCGGGAGTTGGTTATGCGAGAGGAAGGTGTTAGCACCCCTCGCATCCATCGTACTCGATGGGAACCGTTTAGGTGGTTTAGGGTTTGTTTGCGCAGGTTTGAATTATATTACTCTATCACTTGGCTATTTCTACTCCGTTTCCAAATAAATTAAAAGAAAAAGTTTTTATTAGTTGAGTTTGACGGTTGTAGGAGCCCGCTCCTACGTATTCCCCGGTGCAATGAGAAACTCAAAACTCACGTAGTTCTGGTAAAAAATGTTTGTGTGGTTGGTTGGTTTTAGCGGATAACGTTTATTTCGTATTCCGCTGATACAACGACGCTTGTATGCTCTAATCAGAGGCTTAAGCTGTGTGTGTGTCAGAGGAATAGATAAAACGCATATCCATTGTAAAAAGAGAGTTTGAATAACGGATGTTGCTTATTTCGCATTCCGCTGATACAACGACGCTTGTATGCTCTACCTTAGGGGCTTAAGCTGTGTATGTGTCAGAGGAATGGATAAAGCGTATATCCATTGTAAAAAAGAAAGTTTGAATAACGGATGTTGCTTATTTCGCATTCCGCTGATTCAACGACGCTTATATGCTCTACTTAGAGGCGTAAGCTGTGTATGTATCAAAGGAATGGATAAAGCGTATATCCAAGTTTTCTGAAAAGAAGTTTGAGTGAGTGGAATTAGTTTTAACGCTTGATCAGGATGAGAACAACTTGCGATCACTAGTCAAATGTCTAGGATCCGAGTCATCCGGAGCGGAAAGAAGCAAATGCTAAATTCCCCCTTTTTCATCCTTGCTATTATGAAAATCTTGATTTAATTTGATTAAGAAAGTATTCCAAAAGGAAAAGACGAAGGTTGGTTAGTTTTCGAGTTGGATTAAGATGAGAACAACTTGCGATCACTAGTCAAATGTCTAGGATCCAAGTTATCCGGAGCGGAAAGAAGCAAATGCTAAATTCCCCCTTTTTCATCCTTAGTATTATGAAAATCTTGATTTAATTTGATTAAAGAAAGTGTTCCAAAAGGAGAAGACGAAAGTTGATTAATTTTAGAATTTGATTAGGATGAGAACAACTTGCGACCACTAGTCAAATGTCTAGGATCCAAGTCATCCGGAGCGGAAGAAGCAAATGCTAAATTCCCCCTTTTTCATCCATTATTTATTGCAAAAAGTTTGATTAAGTTTGATTATGAAAACAAAGTCCAAAAGGAAGAAAGCAAGAGAATAAAGAGAATCGCAACATTATAAGTAACAATTACAATTGATATAATAATAAAGCGATAACTAAAATAAACAATGCATGAATGCAAGTGCTTAAGTAAATATGCTTGAATTAACATTGACATAATTAAATAATGTATGAATGCAACAAGAATGAATAGATACGATGCATAATTAAATAATGTATAAGCTAAAATAGCGTACAACGAATTAATCAAACATAACAATGCAAAATTAAATCAAAGTAAATGAGATGAGTTTGAATGAATTGAAATAGAGCTAAAGAGCTGAAGACAAGCATAAGAAATAAAAATAAGCAATTAATCATAATTAAGCACTTAAGTAAATAAGCTAAAAAGCTAAAAAAGTGATTAAATAACAAGCTAAGGAAGCATGAACATAATCTGAAATCAAACATGATTTAAGCAAAGCAAAATGGTCCAGTAAGCTAAAAAGCTCAAGCACCAAATAAGTGCTTATGAAAATAAGCTAAAAAGTGATTAAATAAGCTAAAAAGCTAAAGAATAAGCTAAGAAGCAAAAATAAATGCTCAAATGAGACAAACAGAAATCACACATGATTTTAGCATAACCAAATGGTCCAATAAGCTAAAAAGCTTAAGTACCAAATAAGTGCTTATGAAAATAAGCTAAAAAGTGATTAATTAAGATAAAAAGCTAAAGAATAAGCTAAAATGAAAACTCAAAGATGAAAAGCAATATTTAAGCATAGCAAAGTGACTAAAATAGCTTAAATAAGCTATTAGTCACTTAAGTGCTTTTGGAAATAAGTTGAAAATCAATTAAAATTAAGTTCAGAGGGGGGTGCAAATTATTCAGACATAGCAAAAATATGGGTGTGTGAATAGCAGATCTGTGACCCAACAAACCCAGTCAAACAAAAAACAGAAAGTCAAAATAAAAATAATCGTGTGTGCAACGAAAGAGGGTGCACGATAAGATTTTAAAATCCGGGTCTTCCTATCCATCTGGTGGCCAGGATTTAAAACTCCCAAGCCAACCAGATGCTACCACGTGGCAAAGAAGAGAGAAGTCAACCAAAGAAGACTTCATCTTCTTCCTCACGCTCGCGTCCATGGCCACGGCGGTTCAACCATCGGAGGTCCAAACGGACCTCGATTTTTGTAAACGAGTATACGATTTTGTTCGTTTTCTCGCACTGATCATGAATATAACCTTAGATTTCTCAGTGGATGCTCATACAGAGAGAAAATGGAACGACAAGTTCGAACTCAAAAACTCAAAAACTCAAAATAATGTATAAAAACGTAAAATTAATCAATGGAAAGCTTCAGAACACAAAAATATGATGACTGGTGTTGGAAATTACCTGAATAAGCCTCTGAATCGTTCTCACCAATTCCACTTTCCTTAGTTGTGATGAACTTCGAACCACACTTTCTGGCACCTTTTGCTTGCGATTTCGAGTAGGTTTCAGCTTCTGGAAGGTTGGGAAGAAGGTATGATTGAATGGATTAGAATTTGGAGCAAGAATTTTGGAGTTTGAAGAAATTGTGATGATGAAGAAATGGTGGTTAGAGGAGCTCGAATTTGAGCTGCGGCTGCTGATTCTTCCACCTTTTCACACTGAAATCAAGGTGTTATATATAGTGGTTAATTAGGGTAAGGTTATGTTGTGGTTATTGATCAAGAGTGAGGGCAAATATGGGATTAAGCTTTTGATTTTGTACTATTTTTTTGTTCTTTTGATTCCAAACAAATTGCCAGGTGTTAAAAAAAATAGAAGGTTCTAGTTTACTAGAGATATGAATGATGAGGTGTCAATGATTGGAATTTTTTTTGTACTTCTTTGTTTTTTTGGACAAATAGCAAAAAATAAAAAATCACATGAAATAATAAAAATGAAATATTGAAAAATAATATGAAATGCATGATGTTGTATGAGGATTTTGATTCCAAATCTAACATGAGAATGATGTTGATTAGAATGAAAAATAATAAAGAAAAAAGATGTTACTTGTTCATGAAGTAATCTAAAAATAATGCATGAGAAAAAAATGCAAAAATGAGAGAAAATTCCAAAATAATAAAAAATATGGAAAAAACTAAATGAACAATGAAAAATATTTTTTAGGAATTTTTGTGAAGAAAATATGCATTTTTATGTATTTTTGTGGATTTTATGCAAAATGGGAATAAAAAAAGTATGGGGCAAAATTAGGGTATGACAGTAACTGTTTGGAAAATATTCATTAATAGGATTGATTGCTTTTACATGAGATTAATGCCTTTTACTTGGACAATATTTATATACGTATGTTTTTATAAAATAGAAGAGCAAGTACCAAGAGTTTTTTCTTGTTGGGTTAATATATATACAATATTGGTGGTTTTGTAACTTAAGAGTATGGAGCAACATGAACTACTTCTATTTTTTGATTTTGTAGTGTTGCATTGTTTTAACAAAATAAGAACTTGCTTTGACAAATGGTACTACCTGTCTGAGTTAACTACCTTGTTGATATTCTCGTGTCTTGATAGCCTCGGTATGTTTATCACCGAGAAGAACCGGTTGTACTCTGGGGGATTTGCGCAATATTTGCGGATAATTCCTTAGTTCAGTGTCATGACACGCCTCCGGTTATTGGTTTCTAGCCATCCGCAACAACAATCTAAGGAATTATGGCTGGAGACAGTTACGACAATGGCAACGAGGTTGAGGTTGATGATCTCCACTTTTTCCGTAGTTACCGACACTCTAACGGTGTTGTTTTTGTTTTATCTCTTTTCTATATGACCCCAGAATGTGGGGGTTTGCCGGCCAAAGAATCCAAAGCGGTGTGGTTGACTTCTTTGTAAGTTTACATTATTTCCCTTTGAAATCATCCACAAGGGGTCAGGTACATATTCTATAATCTTTGAACCTTGCAAGTTTTAATTTTTATGGTTAATTTGTGACAGTGTTGAATTAGCCTAAAAGTATAGAGATTATATATGTGGTGTAATTGGAAACAATAATTTTCATTTGTTTCTTTCAGATGAGAATAATATTGTGTCCACCCTTATGATTTAAATTTTTATTGAGGCAAGTTCAAGAAATATTTGTTGTGAATGAAAAACTTTATCTTATGAACTCTTGTGATTAATCTGATAGTTGTTATATACCCTTAACTGAAAAATAGTGTGGCTGTTATGCTTAATTATTTTGAGGCCATGATAGTTAATATCTCTCTTATTATATGTGTGTCATCATTTACTTTGATATAACAATATATTTAGGTCGATATGCAAACTCATATAATGTGCATGGAAGTATTTGATAATTGCTATGTGTGGAATTAAAATGAAGTTGATTTAGAAAACAAGCTTTCTCATATATAAGGGTGTGCTTCTTTAATAATTGGTATATATATATATACGGTTTACTTTATCTACATGGTCTTAGTATCAATAAGAGTACTAATTATCATTTCTACCAATTATGAGTATCATTTCTACCAATTATGAGTGTCTTTGAGAGTAAAAGTTATGATCTGAGATTATCTATTGATATATGTATATTATTGTGTGGTTGCTTCTGTGAGTTCAATATATTGTTGTCGTTGTATTGTGCGTGATACTTCAATTTATGTGAAATATTTTTAATGTGGGGGTATATATATATGTTTCATATTATGGAATTTATTTGGACATGTTTACATATATTTATATTCTTTGAAAGAAATTAGTGACATCTAAATTGATGATCAAATTAAAAGAGAATCAAGTATAATTTTGTGGTGTAAGATCATAAGGATGTATGATAGTGTAATTCTATCATTAGTATATTATGTTGAGAAACTTCTTAGAAAGTTAAAATATTTTGAAATTAAATATGGAGTATCCCTTATGATTATGGTACCGTACTTGATTAAAGAAAATTGAAGAGATGATTTATTGATAAATTTTTGGAAAAATTTTGTATCACATATTTGAGAGATACCATAAAATATTATGGTATATTGTGGATTAGCCATTGTATTAAAATGATACAATGATGTTTTATAAACTTGATTATATGAAAATTATATATGGTAAAATCATCAAATTATATTTGGGAAATGCCTTGCTATAATTGGGATTAACCATTGTATTAGAACAATACAATGATGTATCATGAGATTTGTTTGCGTAAAAATATATATTTAAGATTTATTTCTCTATTGTGAGTGTTATCGCTTGAAAATTATTCAAGTAAGCTTGTGTGATAAATCCACAAATGAAGTCATATTATCCAATGTGGGGGTGTCGCTTAGAAAATATTCTAAGTAGACTTGTATAACAAATTTATAATTGGAGGACTAGTGTATTATCCAATTAATCAGTTTATTGTAGAAATAATTTGTGACGTTTAAACTCACGAAATATTTGAAGATATGATCATGTGTATTGTGATATTATTTTTAGAGGATAAACCATTGTATGTTTTAGATAATGCAATGATGATGATAATTGGATATTAACCAATGAGATAAATCTATAAGTAGATTTATTTTATTGATGAATAAGTTGTCGCTTAGTAGCCATCTAAGTAGACTGATATAAACTTATTGTGAAAATCGAGTTTATTATATAGACTCAAGAAACATGAGATTAATTGACTTTGAGACGTCTTAGTCAATATTTGTGAATTTAGCGGATCCGAATACTAACCCCTGGGAAGAAAATTGTTAGGAATGGACTATGCCACTGAAAAACGACAACTAATGGAAACCCAACCTTTGTGATTGGAGACCCCGTGAATAAGGTTCAATGGGAAAAACAAGTTACTTGTTAGTTATGTTAGCACTAAAATTTTGTCCATTTCCTAAGAGTTATGATAATGGCTATGAGATGTGCTAAATTAAAATAAATTTGACGGATAAGTCTTAAAGGCTTTTAATGATTACCATAGCCCTTATGGGTGGTGTATGGTTGTAGCATACACTAGATGGAATCACCTATATGAGTGTCGAGTGGGACCGCTTGCATGAGACCGTGGCGGGTCTCTAGAGCACTCATGAATACCAGACATGCGCACGGCCTAAATGCGCCACACCGCGTAACACGAGAATTATGGGGGTGTAATGTGATTGGTAGACCGCTAACACACATCAAGTGTCTTGGGTTCCATTGCTTGCAAAACCAATTCACTGTGTGTTAAGTCTATCAGTCTAGGGACAGGTTCCATAGCTTGCTACACTGTTCTGATGCATTACATCTACGATGTTTACTCAGGCAATGTTTTAAAAACAATTTTATTTATTCATTATTTAAACTTTTGAAATATGTGGGGGATTGTTGTATATTTTGGTTATTTCAAAAGTTTAATTTTTGGTATGTCTCATAATTTTGAGTAAGAATATAAAAATATTTTTTATTGAAAAATTATTTCAATTTTGTCATATAGTGGGTTACACATTTTTCTTTTAAAGCTCATTTAACTCAAATAATTTGCAATGATTTTCTTGCTATATGATGATTAATCTTAATTTATAGCAACCTATTTATTTTGTAACTGTTTGGAAAATATTCATTAATAGGATTGATTGCTTTTACATGAGATTAATGTCTTTTACTTGGACAATATTTATATACGTATGTTTTTATAAAATAGAAGAGCAAGTACCAAGAGTTTTTTCTTGTTGGGTTAATATATATACAATATTGGTGGTTTTGTAACTTAAGAGTATGGAGCAACATGAACTACTTCTATTTTTTGATTTTGTAGTGTTGCATTGTTTTAACAAAATAAGAACTTGCTTTGACAAATGGTACTACCTGTCTGAGTTAACTACCTTGTTGATATTCTCGTGTCTTGATAGCCTCGGTATGTTTATCACCGAGAAGAACTGGTTGTACTCTGGGGGAGTTGCGCAATATTTGCGGATAATTCCTTAGTTCAGTGTCACGACACGCCTCCGGTTATTGGTTTCTAGCCATCCGCAACAACAATATTCAAGTCACTTGATGATGTTGATATCATTCGAACATTCAACGCAAAGAAGTCTCGGAGAGGACATTTGCACAATAAATTTAAAAAGGATGTATCTAGACAATAATATAGTCTAGATACATCAATATCACAATAAATTTAAAAAGTAGATTTTTTCTTATATATAGGATCAGATGGAGGTAGTATGTCACATGACAGTGATGTTGCTGTTAAAATTTTTTCTAGGCTCTATAAAAATTCTGGCTCCGCCACTGCCAACGGCGCCACCTCCGCTCTTAACAACCTCCTCACTGCTTCATGGTTTGCTTATCAAACCCACAAATTGACTTTCTAGAAAGAGAAAGAGTGTTTCGACTCTGAAGAAGATAGAGAAAAAGTTTGTTACAGATTTGAACTGAGTAAAGGTACAGTGCTCTTCTTTTTTTTCCTTTTGATTTTTTGTTGAAATTGACCGGTAAAAAACAATAGAATTTTTAGATACTTCTTCATTTGTACTGATTCGATCAATTTTTAGTGAGTTAAACCTTCTAGGGTTTGGAATTGGTGTTCAGCGAGGGTAATTAGGAATTAGGGTTTTGAATGAATGGCTTTAGGGACTGTAGTTAGTGATAAAGGAACAAGAGAGATATTAGATATACAGAGAAAAATGTGTATATGAGAAAAAAAATTATGCATGTGTAAATCATTTCTCTGATTCGAATATTTTTGTTTCCATTGCTTAGATCTTTTCGATTCTTGTAATTGTTACACTGTGATTTCATGCTTCATTCGTAATTTGATAATTGAGAGTGTTCTACTTTTGTTGCAGGGCTAGAGTTGGGAATCTCAATGAAAATCAAGGTAGTGTTGCTTTTTTAATTATATTGTTTTGCTGCAAGCAATGATTGTTTTCCTGTAGTTTTGGTTACTCACAATTTCAATTTGGATTTGTGTTATGGTGGACGTTAATTGAATGTTTATAATTGGTTCCAGGGCTTGCTTAGAAGGTGATTACTAAGTATTGCTAGACAAGTAGTTACATTTCTAAGAAACCATAGTTGTGCTAGACATCTTCTAGAATTGACTCAAATTTCACATATTTCATGCTCTTGAATTCTATATAATCGATCTAGGTACTTAGTTTAGTCACATTTGTTTGATTTAGTACTTTACATATCTTTTATGATTTTGAATTTCGTAGATAGAGCACGAAATGTTCAGATTTTTGCCATATGAGTACAATGTGGGGCGTGTTGGTTCACCTCTGCCTTGTGGCTACATTAAAGTATGTCATATAAAACATTAACAAAATCAGTGCATCTAACTTTCAACCTCTATTTATTTGTAGATATTAATTATTATATATTTTATTTTGGTGAGTGATAAAATTTATTGGACTTCGAAGATCCGTGGTTTTTAAGTTTTAAACTCATTAAGCCATCTCACTTTTAGGTTTAAGGTGATGTCCGAAAATATGCTTTAGTTAATATTAGTTTGATAAGGTTATGATCAATAGAATTAGGAGTTTTATTCAACTTAACTTGAACATTGATCACTAACTCAGGCTAAGCAGAATGGTTTTTGGACTATTTTTGAGAATATCAACATAGAACCATCTGGTGTACATTCCATTTTATTGCCTTAGTTTGAATGGGCTGGTTAATTTATGATAAGTATTAGGGCAATTATTTTATTGCCTTAATTTGAATGGGTTGGTTAAGAAGATGTATTCCATCTCACCTTGTGTTTTTAAAAGACAGAGTAAGAAAAGAGTCTATTATTTCTGAGAATTTATGTGTTTTGTTTTACTTTTAGTTAGTTGATTATTCTCTACCCTTTTTGAGTCAAACAAACCACATCTCAAAGCCATTAAGGTCAACATATGTTACTTTCCCATAAGCCTGTATATCTTCTCTGTAAATTTTGCTAAGTGATTTTCGATGTCGGTATCATTCATTTTGGTGGGTCCAATGTTCAATACACAACTGTGAGCTTTGGTTTTCATCCGTTTAGATTTTTGTAATCAGGAATACCGTTTGGTGTTTCAACCAATAGAGTTAGTGTATGTTTGGTTTCACCGTAGGGATAACTAAAAATGATTCTAGACTCAAAATTGACTTTGACTATATTTAGGTTATGTTGATTAAAATTGATGTTGTCTTTAGAATTGATTCTAACTCGAAGTTAGGTTATAAAAGCTTTTGACTTTGATGTTTGATGTTGACTTCCGATTAGAGCCACTTTCAGTTTGTTGATAAGATCAGATTGGTGGTCTTCAAGTTCTTCATATGAATCAATGGGTTGATGTTCCTCCATTGTATGGTTCTCTTGTTGTAAACATTAGTGATGTTATGCAGGTAAGTGATGTTAAATTTAAATACTTATCTTTGTATAATAATTAATTTTTCTGCACTTTCTTGCAACATGAGATTTATAGTTGTAATTAGCATTGTTAGTCAGCAATAGCGGCGCTATGAGTATAACAATAGAGTTGTTGCGTAGTGGAATTTGAAGAAACTTCTATCTTTTGTGATCCGTAATTAACAACACTGCTTTGACTTCAGATTCTTATGCCAAATGATGCTTTGTACCCCCAATTAGTGCAAAATCCACCTACCCAACAATTCATAGAATTTATACCTTCCAACCCAGAAGCTTTGTGCCAGGTAACTGTATCTTGTACTAATACAAGATGCTATGTGCATGTGTTGCTTGAGATTGTTGAGTTTCAATTAATGCACATAGCATCTTGTGTTAGTACTAGGCACAGTTACCTAGCACAAAGCTTCTTTGTTGGAAGGTATAAATTCTATGAATTGATGGGTAGGTGGATCTTGCAATAATTGGGCCTACAAAGCATCATTTGACAAAAGAATCTAAGGTGAAAGCAGTGTTGTTAATTACGGATCACAGAAGATAGAAGTTTGTTCAAATTCCATTACGCAACAACTCTATTGTTATATTTATAGCGCCACTATGGCTGACTAACAATGTTAATTACAACTATGAATCTCAGAATTGCCACTAGACACTTTCTACCAATGTTGTCACCACCATGTCCACAGTCTTAGCAGATCGCGATAATTTAAATATGACAACGCTTTTTGCTAGAAACGCATTTACAGGTCCATATTTGATAGCACTTTATTATTTTTAAAATGTTTGGCATTTAGAAGCTTCGCAAAGTATTTTCACAATCTAAGTTCTTATAATTATAACCCAATTTTAGAGACTAAGGGCCCGTTTGATGGCCAGGATAAGAAGACATGATATGAAAAATATATCATATCATATTTGTATCTTTCATTTGATGTACCAATTGGATATGATATATTAATTCTATTTTTAATCCTATCTTGATTGGTCTTTCTATTTTCTATCCTGAGAAAAAGCTGAGATAAAAATATCCTATTGTGATTAGTAACATTTTTTCCTTATTTATCCTCCACCTACATCTCGTTAATTAGCATAGCCTCTGAATTCTTTCTTCTCCTCCAACTACACTCGTCGTTCCTTATTTAAATCGAATCCATATGCCTAGATTTGTTCCCACTCTCTCATCTCAATACATCAAATTTCGCTCAATTCAATAATAATAATAAAAGTAAACGACGGTGAATTAACGAACTCAGTTTCAGATTCAATAATAATTATACCAAGACGATGGTGAACTCACGAACTCAGATTCAAATTCAATTTTTGTTTTTGCTTCTACATACGAACTTAAATTCAGATTCAAATGCTTGGATATATACTTGTTTAAAAAAATGCTTGAATCTATACTACCAAATGACGGTGAATTTTCGTCTCCCCTATTTATGTTTCTGATTATTCTATTTTTGGTTTTCATCATATATTATTTCTTGCTATTCAATTTCACTTTTGTTTCTTTTTATTTTCTTTTTCTCAAAGAACACATTCCCAGTTCAAGTAGTGTTCTCTCTTTGTATTGTATAAATGTGATAATGACCAATTAATTGCATTCCAAGTTTACATTTTTACGTCAATTGTAATTACATTTAAAAATAATACAAATTTATTTGAAAGATAAAAAAATTGGATTATAAGGGTTGTACCCAAAAAAGGGATTATAGGGACAATTTTGTTATTTAATTATATTATATGTCATATCCTATTTGTTATCATTTGCGCATCACACACATGATATGATATATGATTATCGTGTCTATATTCTACTCTATCTCTATCCAGCTCTATATTATATCATATCTTTATCATATCATGTCCATCAAACGGGCTCTATATTTCTTTTTTTTTTTAACAGCAAAATTATTATTAATAATATAACCGGTCTCTGCACAAGACGCACAAAGATCGGGAAAAGCAGAACTACAATATGGCGCCGTATAAAAGCGGAACACCAATAAATAAAGCCAAAAAAAACCTGGCCTAATAGAAGTACACTTCTAATCGCATTCTTAGAAGACATTCCACAGTCTCCAGACCACCAAAGACCATCAACCTGACCCATGAAGATGCCACTAGCCTCTAACTCCCGCTCTCGAATAAAAAGTGAACGGCCCATCAGAGTCCAAAAAACGGCCCTGAAAGACCCAAGATTTCCACTGTACAGGTGTTTCTAAGGAACTTTAGTGTCGGCTAAGTTTTTAGGGTTTTTGGTGAAGCGGTTTCGTGAGTATTGTCGCGTTAATAGAATTTTTGCTGAAATGGAGCCTTTTTTGTGCTCGTGCGCTGGAAAGGCACAGACTTTTGGGTCGTAATCTTCTTTTGAGTATAAGAAGGTTTATGTGTAGTCAGAATCGCGAGTTTTGGTTTATTCTGGTTTTTGGAAAAACGAGTAGGAATTTTACCTGCTGTTGGAAACTTTTACGATGTCTGAATTCCGTAGAAATTTAGATGGGAGTTTTATATATCGGCGCGAGTTTGAATATGTTTTCAGAATAATTTTCAAGAGTGAGGAAGAAAATTACAGTCGGGGAAAAAGATTTAGCGATAATATTTGGAAACGGTTTACGACAGACGTTTATTTGATAGATTTTATATTTTTGTGATTTCCGTCCGTTAGCGAGGTGCGACTCGTTTACGAGCGAAAGCGAGAGCTGAGATGTGAGGAAGCTTAGAAAATATCTTGGAAGGATAAGCTTAGAATTGATCCAATGGCTAGGATTAAGTCTTACAACCTTTTTACTATTTGATCCAAAGGCCATTAGGCAACAAGACAAGTTAATAGTAAGGAGGTTAGGCTTTTGTTGACTTAGAAAAATATCACACAACTCTCTCATTCTCTTCTCATTGCCGTGAGTTCTTTTCCACTTCCAATCCTTCACAAATTTTCATTTCTTCACATTTTGATCTCATTTCAAGCTTGGAACATCAAGGGGAAGTTACATAGAAGTTTTTTTCTAAGGTGACTTGATCCATTCCTTTCTCTTTACTAGCCAAAATCATGAATTTTAGTGGATTTTTAGATTATGTTCTTGAGAGGTTTTTGCTAGAAAGTTGTATAATGTTTGTTAGGATTGCTTAGAAGTTGTTCTTAAGTGATGAGCTAACATGTTTAGGCTTATATGTGTTGATTTCCAAAGATTGATTAGGTTCTCAAGAGATTTGTGAGTTAGGGTTTGATGAAAATATATATTGATCAAGAACATGAGTTAGGGTTTTGTGAATGTGAAATTGATGTTGCTTTTGGAACTTTTATGAAAATGGATGTTAGAATAAGGGTTTTATTTTGTGAAACAAGAGAAATATATTTTGGTGTCCTTGAGAATTTTTGTGAAAACTATTTTGATTGTGGTTTGTGTTTTTGAAAATAATTTAGTGTGTGTACTTGATCATTGTGGAAAACTAGTGATGGTTTAAGTGTTTTAAACTATGTTGATTTTGAAAAACAATGGTTTTGGAATAATTTCATTTCTGACCGAAACTTTGAAGGGCATTCTGGTCATTTTATAATTGTTTTTGTGACCTAGAAACTTAACTATTTGATCCGTCTTTTCGAGACGAAGATTTTGGCGTATGGCTCGTCTCAATCAGATAAAGAATGAACCAGTTATGGCCATTTTATTTGAAAGAAAAAAAACTTGTAACTTGTGGTGCAAGTAAACTTTTATTTTTGTGAAAATTTTCAAAGAGTTTTTGGTTTGTTTTCAAATGGTTTTAGTATGTGAAAATTGATTGCCTTGGAGTTAGGAATCAAAGTGTTTCTTAGTTTGTTTTGAAACAAAACTATATTTCTTATAGCAAAAATAGTGTATTTAACTTCGTGAATTTTTAATCACTATGGGGAGAACTGGGAATCACTATACGAGAGTTTTAAAAGTACCTTAGACCCCTCTAGAATTTAGAGAATGAGTTTCGTTTCGATAGGATATGTTGAGAGTGTTTTATTGATATTACGCTGTTTATATTTTAGGTAGCGTGAATTGTAGAATTTCGCGAGAAAGGTTAACGGAAGCTTGCCGAGGTAGGGGCTCCACTTTATTTCCGTCTTTTCAAACGGTTACGACATGTTTGGTTTTGCTATTATGCATTTGCTGTGTGCTTTGACATGTTTGTACTTATGTATTCTCGTTGATGAGAACGTGGTTATAATTACTTGTGCAATTTACATATGATTAGGAAAATGTATGTAGGTTATGATGGTTTGTGCATAGTCTTTAGGCTATGTGATTGGTTGCATGAGCATATATGAATGCGTGCGTCGGATAGGACTACGCGGGGATTTTGTCTGTGTGACTATCCTGTTTATGTCAAAGAGAATATATGTCATGCATTTCATAGTTGCATGCCTAGGTGTATGTCTGTGTGACTTTGCCTAGGTACCGGGCGTTTGACTGTGTGGCTTCGCCAAATCCGACTGGATTTTATTGAGTTGGTGTTTGTCTGTGTGACTTCACCTGGTGTTTGTCTGTGTGACTTCACCTGCCCTTTGTGGCTTTTTAGTGCGGGTACGTATATTTCTGTGTGGCTTTGCCTACCCCACGACTCTTCGAGGAGAGGTTAATTTCCGGAAAATCATGCATGTGGCGAACCAGTGATTGGTTGTCACACCCATTGTAGAGGTCTGCATTAGGATTGGTGATTTATTTATATAAACCCGTTGGTGGGATTTACTCATGAGTTTAAGAGCTTTCTCTTGTGTATGTGGAAATTTGCTATGTGTATATTTTTCGCACCGATTATATATATGCATACTTGTATTTTTGTGGTGACCCTTTCTTTCATTTGCGGGCTCATCCCACCCAGATGAGGGGCTAGGTCGTGGTGACGACGGTGGCTGTTCCGGACCCCAGTGAGATGTTGGAGCCTTAGCTTAGTTAGACTATGCGCCGGTGTGGGTTGTACACCGTGCTTTTTGGGTTAGGCATAGAATTCTAACTTGTTTTGTTGTAAGTATTTGAATACTTTGACTTGGATTGTAATTATTCCTGAATACACTTTGCTTGTCGAAGCACCTATGGTAATGAGTTCTTTGTATATTTGGATGCCGGCTCATTTAAAATCTTTTATGCGTAACTCTGATGTGTATAAAAAAAAATATAATGCCTTTTCTGGCTTTCGAAAAACGGGTTGTTACAGGCCCCGTAACTCGTAAGCCAAAAGTTGATGGGAAACGGTAGAATGAAAACTTTGACAGATAAGTTTCAGCTCGTAGTTCACCTCCAAACAGTCAACGCCAAAGCGGAAAGACAAACCAGATACAAAAAAACCTGCAAATCTCAACAAATTTGGAACCATCAGAGATTCATAAAAAGAATCCTGCAAATCTCAACAGATTTGTACAGGCGGTCAGAGAATCTCATAGCATGGAAAGCCAATTACACACGGCATCAACCATACATCGGAGGCACTAGATCCAACGCCTCCACGTCAGCACAACACCTCACCACCACACCCCCACATCACCTCCATCTCAAATCCATCGCAACCGCCACTAACACGCCCAACTCAGATCCGTCGCCACCACTACACCCCTCATCACCTCCATCTCAGAACCGTCACTATCACCACCAAGATGCCTGAACCAATAACAGAACTCGATCCGTCGCGGAAAACGGTACAAAACCACTTCCACTCCTCAACAAACAAAACACGCTTGAAAACAGAACACAACGCATGAACCAAATAACACCAACCCCACCACCGACGGCGTTGAAAAACCACCACCACCGAAAACTCATATCCAAAAACAGAAACAGAGGAAAACCACCACCAAACATGTCGAAACAGAAACACATGTACTTTAAATGAGCAGTAGGACATCTAATATTTTTCTAACACTACATCCAAACACTACTAGAAAAGTCTTAAATACCGATGGACAAAATCTGTCTCTAAAATGCAAAAATTCTGTCACTAAGCATGCTAGAGACGGATTTGATGCCGTCGGTAATTTCCTCGTCTCTAAACTATTAGAGACAGACAAAATCTATCTCTAAAATGAAAATATTTGTCTCTAAAATAAATATATATATCTCTAACTGCTTTTTATGTCTCTAATTTCATCTCTATTAGAGAAGAAATATATTCCGTCTCTAAATTCCGTTGGTATTTCAACTTTTTCTAGTAGTGAAAGTAGGGAAATTCAACTTGTGACATTTCCATGCGCATGCGTTTTTTATCTTTCTCTTGATAAAGATACACACTCCAAGTCCCACAAAATTAGTATAACACAAACGATTAATTTCACTTTTATTAAAGTGATAGTTAAATATCTCTACTGTTTTGCTTAGATGATAAAAGACAAAAAAAAAAAAAAATTGAAATAGATTGTAAATTCATTTGATATAAGTTTACTTTAAATATGTTATGAATAATAAGCCTTAGTGGAAGACTTAGTGGATGTCCATCCTAGTCTCTTCCCTTGTCCTATAACTCCCACTAATGAAGTGGACTATAATTGCTTTGATCTTTCACTTCCTTCTTTATATCCAATAAATAGGACTCTTGTAATGATGTAAAGATATACAAGTGAAGAGTTGATTACAAACCTTTTATTCTCTCTATCTATATGCTTTAGTAGTTTATTTCTAACACGTTATCAGCACGAAACTCTAAACAGAGGTAATATTTGTCCATACTTGTTTTCGATATCACATGTAATTGTATGCTTGTTCATAGAGGTAATATACAATTAATCGTATACACTTTCTGTCTTTCTATAAAATAAAATTGTGAACAAATGTGATGAATTTCTTTGAAATGTTAATTTTTGGAATGCAATTTAAAACACAGATAATCAGATTGAATGTATTGTAGTATATCACTTTCATTAATATTTGAACCCGAAAAATATATACCATTAGTGTTTTGAATCCTTATTATGAATTGCTTCATGAAGTTTGTATAATGAATTATACAATGCATTGCTTCATAGTGTCTTGTTGTGCATGCATTAATTGGTTTGATGAAAATGACAATGCTCTACTGTTATTGCAAAATCCATGTGAAATAATAAATAAGAAATTCTGCTTTTTGTTTGGAATTGTTCCAAAAGATAATCTAGTATGCAATGGTGCTTTTGTATGTGTATGATATTATAGTTGCTTCAAATATGCTGGTGTTGATTTAAGGATATGATTGAATATGTTTATCCTTTGTTAGTAGCTTACACCTTAACTTTTGAGTTTAACTTGTGTAGTTCTTGTGAAAAATTTATATATATGGAGCTATTGCACATATATAATCTTTTAATTAAGTTTGACGAGTTTTATTTCGGTTGACGACTTGATATACAAGTGAAGAGTTGAATACAAACCTCTTATTCTCTCTATCTCTATGCTTTAGTAGTTTATTTCTAACACGAGTTTTAATATTATTATTAATTCATGAAAGAACTATTTTTCTTTATCAATGTGAAAAGATTTGAGACATGATTCATGGAGAATAAGAAATTTAATATCAAGCATTCCTGAAGAATTGCATAATAGATGATTTGTTCTTGATCTTTTAAAAATCTTATGTTCTTTCTTCTTGTCACGTATGTGATAGTGTCTTGTATTTATTGGAATTATTATGATTTATGCTTAGAGTTATAATCGTTTCTTTTGGATCTTCAATACAAGTCCATATATTGTTACAATTTCATCAATTGAAATTAGTACTTTATTAATACAGTGAATCATTATTATGTGAATTGTAATATATTATTGTGTTTATTCATTCCTTATGTATTCCTGAAGTATTGTATAAAGATTGAACTTATATTATAAGATCAAAAGAACTATCATGTAATTCCTGAAGAACTTATATCATTCTATGTGAATTCTTGAAGAATTCAAAAACATAGATCTTGAAAAACTCATTATTCTGTGAGAATTCCTGAAGAATTCAAAAGGGTAGTTCCTGAAAAACTCAACATTATTCTATGTGAATTCCAGAAGAATTCAAAAGGTTAATCCCTGAAGGATTGATTAAAGATTTTATTATATTGTTAAAATATATTGCATAGTGAAGTAGCAAAATTAAAGATTAGTCATATTTATTATTAAACATAGAGTGATTATTTGAATTGTTCCTAGAAGTGAACGGGTCATACTATTTATTTTGTATAATCAATGTTTTGGTAATTGATTTATTGTTGATATGATAGATGTCAAATTTTATTACTATAAACTTAAAGATGAGATCTGAAATTAGTTTTGATAAAAATTTGGTGTATTCCATGATTTGATCAAATAAATTTATTTTACCAGGTAATACTTAAACTTCTATTATATGCTTTGTTTTCTTATACTATGAAAATATATATTTGATTATGATTGTATTCTTTCTTATTCCACAAGATTTCTATTTCATAAATATTACATGGAAGATATGCATATTCTCTTATAAAAATAAAAAATTATTTGATTTTAGATCTTACATATAATATAAACTTTGAAGATGATACTTCAAAAAAAAAAATAAAAAAAAAATTCTTAATGACAATTTGTGTTGTCTGATTGCCAACCTTAAAAAAAAATAAAAATGTATGATTTATATTATCGTAAACTTGAAGTTTACAAATCATGTTTCAAATATTCTTTATTGAGTGTAGTAAACAATCCATCAATGATTATTCAAACAATAATTTTTTTTATCATTTGTGATATAGTTCCTGAAGAACTACAAAATTATCGAATGCTCTTGAAGAGCTAATGTAACATGGAGGAACAAAGTTATCATACTTTTCCACTAGATTGTACTACACTTATATATATTAGTGCAATTGAAGCACAAATTATTGTAAACCAGAAGTTTGCAAATAATATTAAGTTAGTATTTAGCATGACCGGTTGGGTTATCCCGGATCTATTATGATGCAAAGAATAATTATTATATTATTGGATATGTATTGAAGAGCCAGAAGTTTCTTCGATCCAATAATTTGTGTATTGCTTGTTCCGAAAGGAAATTGAAAATTTGAAAAAGTGAGTCTCTCACAAATTTTGAGAGTAGGTGATATTTGTAAATCAAATCACCCATTACCATTTAGATATTATACGATTTTAATTGATGCATCAACTAAATGTTCAGTTAACTCACAACTAGAAATTTATGAAATTGGTCGACCAAAATTGATTTGAATATCTTATAGCATATGCTTATTAAGAAAAATGGACTTGAAGATCCATTATTTAGACGTCTAAAGTTAAATGTGTGATTGATACTTATGAAATCATAACTTCAAAATTCTACTTCAGGAACATGAGATCATTTATATTGAGTTTTTGCTTCGCATCAAGCCAATAAGTTATTATATGGAAGTTCTCCCCTTAATTTTCAATTCAATTAAGTTTAGGTTTATAACCTAATTTTTTTTCATCTAAGCATTTTTGGATGTGTTGTGTATATCACAGTTGCTCCAATATAAAGCACTTAGATAGTTCTTGAAAGAATATTGGGAAAATGTATTTGATATGAATTTCATCTATTACAAATTGTATTGAGCCAACTTATTTACATCCCAGTAGGATGATTATTAATGAATTAGTTTTCCCAATATTAGGGGGAGAGAAGAAGCAGCTGAAAAATATGAACCCGAAGTTCAAATGAATTACTTGAAATTAAATATTATTGTCTCATCTTGATCCTCAAAATATAACTCGTTTGCAAAGTTAAGAAATTAAAATAGAAGCTGCTAATGCTCCAAAGAAAATGGATTTCTTGTCGGATAATAGAATATTGCAAATGAGTCTTAACTGCGCATGAAGCGTGGTAGATCAATTGGTTCCAAATATAAACATCCTCGAGCAAGAAAAGGAGCTAAAAAGAAAGATAACCCAAATGAGGATGTATAAACTCTTATAGAGTTGTCTGATATGATCGATTTTTAAGTTCCAGAAGAACTGATCAGGTACCTGAAATTTATGAAAATAAAGAGATCTCGATAAGTTATGAATGAAATGAGATGGAACCAAAAATGAAAGTCAACGTTGACGATGTTTTTCTATAGCGCTATATGTGATAAGTAATAACGAGGATCGTGAAACAAAGTCTATTAACGATTATAGATAAAGAAAATATCTGCAGATGGAAATAGACAAATTCAAGTGAAATCAAACTCTATTTATATAGCTGAACTGTTTGGACTTGTAATCCACACACCTGAAGATGTGAAGGTAATTAGATATACATGATTTTTTACGCTAAAGAGAATTATATTGATATAATACATGCTTATAGAGTTTGATATGTCCACTAAAAGTGGAGGGTGAATGTCTACAATTTATTTTGATGAGACATATTCACCTGAAGTGAATTCAAGAAATTTTTCTTGTTTGATAAAGTTTAGTAGCACTTGAAAGACTAAATTTATATAAAATATATGCTACAATATATTTGTATGGCTAACATTAATTGATGATTATGTGAAACTCTCTGGAGTTAACTTTTATGATACATTGAAGAAATGACATCACATGTCCATTTTAAATATTTTGAAGTGAATTTATTATAAACGACTTTATGATGATATTATTAGATCTCTATAAGAGAACCTAAAATATGTTGATTATAGAAAACTTTGAATTACATATGTCGCATGCAAAAGGTTTGTTTGAATTTGCAAATTTATTATTTAAATGAGATTTTGTGCATCAAGAAACTTATATAAAAACTTATATAGCAAAAATATAAATAATAATTTGATATTGACAAATCTAGTTGATTATGTACTAGAATGATTGTGATATCACTTGATATTAGTATATACCATGTCTTCAAGAAAATGATGGGCAACTTAAATTAGTTCTGAAATACTATATCTTAGTTCAAACGAAGACATTAATGTATTTTGTTGATTATATGTATCGTAGTATTTTGTTTTTGTCAATATTTTTAAATACAGGTATCAGAACAAAGGCAAACATACATTTTGTATCTTGGAGAAACAACGTAATCAAGGAAGCGGTGAATGCTTTTTCATTGAGGATCATTATGAGTTTACAAATACAATAAACTTGTTTTCTAATCCTAAAATGAGGCTCTTTCAAGTTGAAAATTTTAAACACTCAACATCGGTATAATATTTCAAGCATGACTAATTTAAAGAGTATGAAGACAAACTAGATCTTTTGTTTGAAGTCTATGATCCAGAATATACAAGAAAATTATGGTTTATCTGCCGGAATAATATTGGTTTTCATCGTCCTTGAGATGGTTGTATAGTTGAGGGAGAGAAATAAATATATTAAGTAAAAGGATAGTGTACTCTTTTTCCTTCACTAGTATTTTTTCCCACTGGGTTTTTTTTAGTAAGGTTTTAACGAGGCACATCCTCGATGGACATCCAAGGGGGAGAGTTATGAATAATAAGCCTTAGTGGAAGACTTAGTGGATGTCCATCCTAGTCTCTTCCCTTGTCCTATAACTCCCACTAATGAAGTGGACTATAATTGCTTTGATCTTTCACTTCCTTCTTTATTTGTAATGATGTAAAGATATACAAGTGAAGAGTTGAATACAAACCTCTTCTTCTCTTTATCTCTATGCTTTAGTAGTTTATTTCTAACAAAATATACAATTCTCTACTTTTTAAATTTATTGCGTGTGAGCTTAGCTACTAGACTTTTAAATTAAAAAAAAAAGTTACGACGATCTAGATTATGAGAAGTGGCTAAATGCCATGCAATCTCATACAGAATCCATATACACTAACCTTATGTAGATAATGGTTATGTCTTCAAGATGAGTAAGACTCATACGATGAAAGTGAGTATTCTTTTGAACACTGATATGGATGGTATTAAGAATACCTTATAATATTTGATTGCTTCTGCTAAATGTTGTACTACATGTTTTGGTAGATGGATAACAAAATTGCATTCCTTAATTGGAATGACCTCATATATATGTGTTGAACATATACGTAAGGGTTTTGTTGATCCAAATGATGCTAGAAATGTATATAACTTGTAGCTATCTAATTTTGATTAGATAGAGTTCTCAGAAAATTAAATTATTGTTTGTTCCTTTTATGAAGTTTCATGAAAACAAATTAACAAGGACAAACCTATCTAATTTTGATTAGATTGAATAAATTTGAATATTTGTTCCTTTTGAAAGTTTTGTGGAAAACCAATGAAGAACAAATATAAATCTTGTGCATACAAAGTTTTAGTGGGAGTGATAATATCTGATATCATATTAATCATCAAGACATTTTTCTTATACGTGTGAGACATAACTAGTAAAATAACTCTTGATGAAACACTTAGGCAAGAATTCCTAAAGAGTTAGGAATAACCTATGTACCAAAATTGAAATTAGTGTTTGACACTAACTTACCTTCAAGAATATCCCTAAGGATCTTAAAGGAACTAAGGCCTATTTCTTGAAATAGATAGGTATGGGAAGGATCATTATAAGGAAGTTATAATGAAGGAAGTTTCCATACCAATGTATTGTATATCATGGCTGAATACAAGCATTGAAAGCTATAAGATAAGCTTCGTAATATGTTTGTTTCAGTTAAATAAGTTGAGTATTTAAGATTGGATCGTTTGGCTCATGATTGAGCTAAAGCTATGTTTCCGGTGTTACAAGTCACATTAATCACATTAGTGATGGTAATAGTTTAATCTTGCAAGAACACTTGAGAATAGATCTCACCGACGATTCATGAATATACTTAGACACTTATATATTTCGATAGAGATCGAAATAGAACGTTGGAAGATACGTAAGATACCAACAAAGGAAATAGTTCCTTATCCACTAACAAAGCCTCTTGCGCAGTTGAAGCGTGATGGGCATACTAAGTCTATAGGTATTAAGAGTAACCTAGATTGGCTTTAGTGCTAGTGGGAGATTGTTGGAGTAAGCCCTAAGAGCCAATCTATTTTCATAGTATTTGCTTTAGGAGTTTGAATATAAATATGGCATTTCTTTATTATGTTTGTAAGGTTGCAAAATAATGAAGTCCCTAGAATAGAAAGTCCGTTTGATAATAAGTGTGACTTAATCATGAGATAATACTAAACATAAGGACACTATTCTTAAAGTATCCGTAGTCGAACTTTAAGGTAAAGGGGATAACCTTAAAGCATAAAGACTATTATGAAGATAGACTGATGATCACATCTCATGGATCATGGGATAAGGAGTTATCAAGTCTTGACGTAGGTATAAATATTAGGAGTAATATTTATACTGGATTGACCCGCTATGAGAGTACTACATGCAAAGTTATGCAAAGTGTCATAGGTTACTCTCATGGTGATAATGGTGTAGACCACCCTTAGACCTGAAACCACTATGTACCCTAGATGTAGAGTCAAGTACTTTGTTGCTGATCTAACGTTGTCCGTAACAGGATGACCATACAGGCAGTTGATGGGTACTTCGCAAAGCATGCTGAGGGACAGTAGTGACCTAGATGGAATTTGCCAATCCTGCATAACAGGATAAATGTCATGGGCCCAATATTGAACTGGACAAAGATGACACCAAGTATGCTTTGTGTTCAATATAGACATAAGGGGCAAAGGGGTAATTATACACGCATATATTATCACTAAGGTTATGTTATGATCACATGTTAATTTCTCATAACTTGGGTAGCAATGATGTGTTGCTAGATACCGCTCATTGTTTATTATATTAAATAGAGGATTTAATATAATTGCCAACGTTATGGAAACCTACAAGGGTCACACACATAAGAACAGGCTAGTGTGAAATTGGAACACCGTAAGGTACGGTGCACCTCAGAGAATTAAGGAAGTATGATAAGGGTATCATGGTAATTAAATAAGCGTATCATAATTTGTTATGAAAAGAAAGCACTCGTGTGTACATGACACATGGGGGTGCGTTTCTTAAAAGATATATTTAATTAAAAGGTTTTAGTATAATTGTGGCCCAATGACAAATAGTTTGTCTTGGTGCACAAGACAAGTAGTTCTATAAATAGAACACTTGTGAGAAAGAAGAGCGTTGTTGAAAATCAATTGCTAAAACCCTAATCCTTATTTTCCCACCTCTCACTAGAAACCTTCATTCTTGGAGCTAGCACTCTTTTGGAGGGATCTGTTCGTGTGGACTAGCTAGAGGCGTTATACTATTAACGCTTGTGATCAAATTCGTTGGTGACTTGGTGGTGACCTTGTTCGTGACGGTTCGAGGTTCTTGTTCGTGACCTTGTTCGTGATTCGAAGTGTTCGATAGCCGTTCGTGATTTAAAGGGAGTTTTCGAATCAAAAGGTAAAACTCTAAACACAATTCATGACCATTCGTAAGGATCACAAAAGGAAAATTTTAAACTTCCGCTGCTTTTCTATTACTATTTTCCTTCAGTTCGCCCATTGATAAATGCATGTTGGTTTTCAGGATGGATCAGGGATGGTGATGTTAGTGTAAGTGCACCAGTTCATCCTCATGTTTTAATAATTGTCAAAACACATGAAAATAGAGTAGAACATATTTTGGCAACATTACAAATGACTTGACAGCGAAAAACTATTTTTAAACTTTGAAAAATTGATTTTTAGGTATTATGTATCGATACATAAACATGTGTATCGATACAAATGTCCTGAAATTACTTCTGGCTGATTTTGTGCAATTTGTATCGATACATATATCACTTGTATCGATACAAAAGTGGTCTCTCAGAGGCAGAGTGTCACCTGTGTATCGAATCATGCTTGCATGTATCGATACATACCTATGTCTCTCAGAAAACCGGTAGGTGCTTGATGTATTGAATCATGCTGGCATGATTTGATACATATCAGTCAAGATTTCAAGAAACTGATGTATGTATCGATACACATACGTGTTTGGATCGATACATAGGTCAAATCTTTCAATTTGAACGCTGGTCAAAGGGTTTTGTATCAATACAAACCATCTTTGTATCGATACATGTCTGTTAAATTTTGCCCAAATTTGCTCAATTCTATTTTCTCTTTAAATAGCAATGTGGTGTGTCATTGTAACATAGAGGAAACTAGTGAGAAAGTTCAGAAAACGCTTTGGGTACAAATTGAGTGAGAATTTGCATCAAAGGTTTGATTCATCATCTTCATTAAGGATTGCAATCAAATTGGATTTGAGTATGGGATCAATTCAATAAAGATTGCGTTTTTGTGTGATAACGTTCGATACGGTTCGCGGTGAATCAGAATCGTAGTCGGGTTGAATTGTGTGACGAAGGTTCTAGTGTTTCTCTCAAGTGATTCAAGATCGTGCGTGTCTTGAAGGATTCGACAATAAGGAACGAAGGACTCAGCTGGACGATTAGGTGCGGTTCGGCACAAGGTGAATCGTTTGAATCAGAGGGCGAAGTTTCGTTGGGTGTTGAGGTTATTCGCATTAGTTTACATTTTGTCTTGCTATAGGATTATAGGTTTCAATTGTAAACTGTGCACTTTTTGTTCATCAAGTTTTTGATCTATAAACTCTCAAATAACCCGTTTGGTTATTTGGGGGGAGACGTACTCGGATAAACGCGTGGACGACGCGCAATCCGCGGAACTCCCTAATCACATCGTGTGTCTCTCTTTATCTCTCTCTTTTAATTTCGTTAATTTCATTAATTTGTTAATCGATTGAATTTTTGTTGTTCGTATTGGTTCACAAAAATTCAATTGGTTCTTGCTTGATTGTGATTGATTTGAATATTGATTTGTAACTTGCTTGGGACTGAAGTTATATTGTTTACATTCAAATAATTTTGAACTCAAACATTTTCGTAACTTTTCACAAATTCGTTCAAGGCTTAATACTACTTTTCCTTTGATCAATCGGTGCATAGACTACCGATCCGGTGGTGCTTCCGCGCACGATTGAAAAGAAACAATTTTTGAAAAACCTACATTGTTTTTAAGGGCACTTATTCAACCCCCCCTTCTAACTGATAGCCAAGTAGTCTAACAGTTAGGGGAAAACAAATGCCGGAACGTGTGCTGAGACAGTTCAAGTTTGTACAAAGTATTCCAAGACATCCAAGTATAGCTGCTACTCCGGGCATGAACTTATTTGAGATTGATCGAGTGTGGATGGAAGAGTTGGAGTTGCGCATGATTGATGAAGGATTGAGGGGTGCGGCTGTGGTTAACCCATGGGATCATGAACCTGGGTATATCAGATGGTTTTATCGAGTTTTGCATCCAATAATGCGTCCAGTGGATGGTGATGAAGAACCACCAAGGCCGGCTAACTTAGAGGTTGTGATGGAGGAGCAGGAAGCAAGGCGTGACCCTAATGCACTGCAGGTATGTCGGAATGTCAGTAGATATGATCCATTGCGGCCCTTGAAATCTTGTAAAACAAAAATGAATAAAGAGGATTGTCCTCGTATCTATGCTCCACAACGGACATACTTTGACTGAACTTGGTTTGCACATCAGTGAACTGAAGTATCAACATTTTATCAATCACTTCTCAACCCTTCACAAGATCGTCGTTCCCGTCCTTCAACAAGCCCTTATACATACCATGTGCTAATTCAGCTATGTACGTGGTATAATTGCCCATATGCATGAATTTGTCCACCCAATTGCGGACCACCTTCTCTTTGTCGGTACCCAACACCGTTTCTTCAACATATTGGAGAAACTTTGGCCACCTAGCACATAGTTTCCTAAACTCAATCACAGAATCTATGTATTCTTTTTCGGTAGGCGAGTCCAACAAATACCTAAAAGCATTCATTATGTTATTCCACACCTCGGATTGTCTCACCCTCTCTCCACTTTTCACAAGAACCAAGTCCTTCATCTTAGAAGACACATTCTTCTCCACATGCCAACGACATAACGTCGAAGCCGAGGTTGGAAAAACCTGAGGCACATCATTCACCAACGCTTGATCTCTGTCAGTCAAGATCACTTTCGGCATCTTGTCCTCACTTCTCAAGAGACTACGGCATTGTTGGAGAGCCCATACAAAGTTTTCTTCTCTTTCATTACTAAGCCAAGCAAACCCGACGTTGAAGGTTCTTTGCGTTGATGTGAAACCAACAATCTCAAACAATGGCATTTTGTATTTGTTGGTTTTGTACGTCAAATCCATGGCCAACACTGTAGGAAAGGAGTTGAAGAGACTTATAGACCTAGGATGTGCAAAGAAAATATCCTGAACCACCGGCGTTCCTTCTTGATCAACCGACCGCGTCTTGAAAAAATAATTTTTTTCGGCGAACTTCTTGAATAAGTGTTGCATTTCAGTCATTGAAGCCCGCATAGAAACTTTCAAACGATAACGAGCATTGTAAATTTGTCTTTGGTTGGTCTTGTTCTCCGGATCTCTCTCCTTCAAAGTGGCAAGTATATTTTTTGGCGCCACCAAATTCCGAGTCAATCCATAGTCTCCTTCTCGTTCCGCTTCAATCGACCAACAATCAAATGCCCTTCAAGTCGTGGTTGTGTTTGCCGTTGACAACGGTCATGTACCATTTGTTATCGGTTACATTCAAATAACCACGGAGACGAAAGGGACATTGGCATTTTCTCATCCCGGTTTTTTCCGTTTTCAACTTCTTGCCTTTTGAAACATAGATACCGCTTCGCTCGCAAACCAACATGAAATACGGTTTCCGCCTATTATCACCAAAATCAGATTTGCCAATTATAATCCCAAAATTCAACTTCACGGCGACATTACGAGCCCATTCAATTAATACATTGCGGTCTTCAATTCCCGTTGTAGTCTGAAAGTGTGCTCCTGTGTCGATCTCAATGACAGGAGGCTTTGAACCCGAAGCTTTAAACTCAACAATGCCTGGTGCATTGATGCCCAAAACAATTTGGCGATGTGGTTCGCCTTCGTCCGACATAACTGAAAATTATAAAAACGCGTAAAAAAAAATTAGCGACATATAGCACACATATTCATACTAGTTTACTCCTAACATGTAAATTGTAACTAGTGCAAGGCAAAACATAAAAAAAAAACAGGCAGCATTTATACTAAGTCAGTGAGCAGCAAAAAAATTTGAAAGTCCCAGGATTTCGCGGTTTTTAGAAACCATGGTCTGTCGCGGTTTATAGAAACCGTGCGATTCAGAAATCGCGACCTAGTATTTCTAGACCAATATGACAGCTTTAATCAAAAAATTAAACCGAACATTACCTTTAGTTTGAGCTTCAATGCGTTTCTCAGGCGTTAGTAGACCCTCCAATGTTGATATTAAGCTAGCAAAAGGTTGAAAAACGGATTTGGTTCTTGGAGCTCTTTTTGTAGTTTGGTGATGAAGTTTGAAAGTGATGAGAAGTGATGAGCTGGGTTTCAGTTTCATATACATATAAGTACGCCATGGTTCGTAGAAACCGCGGTCCGTACACCGTGGTTGGCAGAAACCGCGAAAAAATGAATATAACATGCGTCATGGTTCGCAGAAACCGCGACAATTGTTCCCAAAAGTATACCGTTTTGAGGGCCAAAATTGGATTTAAGGGGGGTATAAAAGAAACACGGGGGGTCGGAAGAGAAAATTTCAAGCATAAATAGACCCCCTATTATATAGGCCCAAAAAAACCAACCCCCAAAATAAAACATAGACCCCAATTTTTTTGGAAACGAGAGTTTTGAATAAAATTTTTTAGAATTCACACATAAGTTATTGAAAACAAAAAAAACAATTCGAGAATTTTCCGAATCGAGAATTCCAAAAAAATTCGGAAATGAGAGTTTTTGATAAAAATTCCTAGAATTCACACATAAGTTATTAAAAACAAAAGAAACAATCTGAGAATTCCCAGAATGCTTTCAAGAAAAAAGTTTCCGAGAAAAAATTCTCAAAAAGTTCTCGAGAAAAAAATACTCGAAAAGTTTTCGAGAAAAACTACTCGAATGGTTTTCGAGAAAAAAGTTCCGGAAAAGTTTCCGAGAAAAAATTCTCAAAAAGTTCTTGAGAAAAAAATACTCGAAAAGTTTTCGAGAAAAATGTTCCGAAAATGTTTCCGAGAAAAAATACCCGAAAAGTTTTGGAGAAAAATTCCGAAAAAGTTTCGGAAAAGTTTCGAGAAAAAATAATCGACAAGTTTTCGAGAAAAAATACTTGAATGGTTTTCGAGAAAAAAGTTATGGAAAAGTTTCCAAGAAAAAAATTCTCAAAAAGTTCTCGAGAAAAAAATACTCGAAAAGTTTTCGAGAAAAAAAATCTAAAAAAGTTTCCGAGAAAAAATTATCGAAAAGTTCTCGGGAAAAAAATACTCGAAAAGTGTTTCAGAAAAATATTCAAAAAGTTTACGAGAAAAAATTCTAGAAATTTAGTTGATATTTTTTTGGGCCAACATTAAGCCCTATAGGGGGGCCAAGAGTAAAATTTAAGAATAGGGGGCTGGGCCAAAAAATAAATTAAAACAAATCTACTCAAGTGAGACTTAATATTTTAGGACTTAACATGGGGCCCAAAAATAGGATGTTTCAATATGGGGTTTTTTTGACAGCTCTACCTCTTAGAACGGTTTAGAACCCATAAAATCATCTCGCCACGTGTATCAAATTTCCTCTCAATCATCAATTGTCCGCGTAAAAATCAACATTAGAAACCTCAACCTTAGATTGTTCTTTGATCAACTTTCCATTTACCTTAGGTTGTTCTTCAACCGGCTTTACATTGACCTTAGGTTATTCTTTGATGGGCTTTGCATCGACGTTTAGTTCTTTATTTGACTTGACATCAATCTTAGGTTTAGGTTCTTTACTTGTTATTTCATCAACCATAATAATTGAAAAAATTCAAAAAAAAAAAAAAAAAATATAAGTTTCAAGATTAGAGTGGTTCGCTAATAAGCGAATTCTCCCTTAACAAATCTCTACGTAACTAGCAAACTATTTTGGTACAAGTTTTTGAAGGTGTGAAATACACAAGAAGGGGGGGTTGAATTGTGTTTTGGGTAGTTTAAAAATTCTTCTAAGTTATGAAAAACTTATCAGAGTTTGCAGCGGTTTAGAATATTCAAAACACAATTTGATCAGAGTATTGAAGATAGAGAGAGAGAAAAGTAGAGACAGAGATTTTATACTGGTTCCCCTTACAAACCAAGGGTACGTCCAGTCCTCTTGTACTACCAAGAGAGTTCACTATAATCACCAAAGATTACAAGTGCTCAAGCAACCTTGCAAGAGACTTCCAATGCTCAAGTATACAAACAAGAGACTTCCTAATGCTCAAGCACGCAGGCAAGAGACTTCCAAAATAAAGATAAGAAAACAGAGTCTGAACAATTGATATGAAGATCAATGTTCAGTCACAAGTAAATACAACTTTTGATACAAGACTTAACTTAGGATCCTAATACAGAAATTCTAAGGTTCAACTAATGAATTAACAGAAGCTGAAACTTGAGTCTTGGATTTGAATATGAGTTCAAGTTGTATTTGAAGTTCTTAGTGCTCTAGGATGATTTTGACAGAATAACAGCTCTTTCAAAATTGTTCGAGTGTCATGTCCTAGAACTTCAAACTTGCTCCAATTTATAGACGAGGGTGGAGAGTGTTTGATTTGAATTTGATGTGGTGAGATAGCGCCAGCTGTAGATAGTACCATTTTTAACCAAATCAGGTAACCTTGTATACGATCAATCTTGAGGATAACGTTTTAGCCAAATCAGGTAATGAGTTCGAACAATAGTACTAACGTCCCTATCTTGTGGATAAGATTGATTACATCAGCTTTTGGAATGTCAGAGGATGATGATGATTTCCATTCATTGTTGCAAAGAATGTTCTTCTGACAAAACGGCTCTCACTGCTCTTATCAGAGTCTGATACTAGCTTCTGACGAACATAATTTGCATCTTCTGATGCCTTGAAAATCTGGTCAGAATTTGCTTTGACATATCAGAGCTTCCAATGTGCTTCTAGTAAATTTAAAGAATTAACTTGTATATCTGCACACTTGGATTAAATAATTAGTATACCCTATTGTATATTAATACATTTGTTATCATCAAAACTTAATTGGATCATGGCAGAACCTATTTTGTTCCAACAATCTCCCCCTTTTTGATTGATGACAAACCAAGTATTAATTTACAATGGTTGTTGATAAAATTTATCAAGCATCTCTTAGGTTGATGAGTTTTGCAAGCTCCCCCTAAGTTCAGCAATGATTAATTAAATCAGTTTAAAAATAATTATTTGAATTTTGAACTTAAACTAATACACTAGACTCTCAGAGGCTAGGTTTGCAAGCTCTCCCCCTAAGTCTGATACCCATGAAAGAAAATTGCACTTTTCTTTTATGCGTACCATGTATCAGAAGTTCAAATTTCAACTAATATTTTCCTCAAAATCATATCATACGAAGACACAATTTTAATAAATAGAAAAATGGAGTTTGGTTTCAGTTTAGCATTGCATAAATTAATTACGACTCTTACTCCCCCTTTTGTCATTAAGCAAAAAAGATGAAACTGACAAAGGAAATTAAATGACAAGTTTGAAAAAAATGGTCAAGAGTAGAGTTTCAATGCAGTCAAGGTGGTTACAACTATACCAATTAAATGGTTTGTCGTGAAACCATGAACTTGTCTGGTTTGAATCCACTATATAAGGACCATCACTTTGTCATTTCACTCAACACTTCCATTTCATTGTAGAGCATAACAATGGATAAGGATAGAAGAGTGATCAAAAGTAAGAAATCGCAGGAGAAGAAGAAGAAGAAAGTGAAGATTCAACAAGACTCGGAGTCTAAGAAGAAACCTCAGAAGATGAAGGCATCAACTTCTGCTCCTGTCAGAGTCAATTATCAAACAAGATCCAAGACCAAACAACAAGAGTCCTTATCCGAGTCAGAATCTGAATGGGATTCTGATTGGAAGGAATTCTTGAGTACATATGTTCCTCCTAGTGAAGAATACCCCTCTTCATAATCAATGAGATCACTTCTCATTGATCTCCCAATAAGGAAGTAAAGAGAATGTTGTGAATTCTTCCATTTCCCTTAGATTCGAATAAGCTAGATTTAGGACTAGCTGTTTTTGATGTAGAATCCAAGTGAAAAGTTGGATAAAAACTTATGTAATCAACAATTTTCAATTGAATAAACTCTTTATTTAGCTTTGAAATCTTTGTGTTGATATTTGTCAAAAAAAGTTTATGAAAGCATAAAATAGATTCAAAAAGTAATTAAATAGTAACCAAACACAATAAACAAACACCAAACATAGTATTTAAGCGAATAAAAATTCAGCTAGTTACAAACAAATGACAGAACATGATAATGAATTAAAGTTAACAAGTGCATAGAATCCTAGGTTTTAAGGTTGAGGTGGTAATCTGGCATTGATGCTCTGGAGAGTAGTCATAATTGCAGCCAGCAAAGATGAATGCTCATCAATTCTTCTCTGAATATTCTCTTGATTTTCTCTGATGTGTTGAGCATATTCTGGTGCATTTCGAGCAATGTTCTCAAGTCTTGCTTGTTCAGCAGCTCTTCTGGTCTCTTCTGCAGGTCTAGCTTCCTCTCTAGCTTGAGCTTCTTGCCTTTCCTTCTCAATGCGCTCATCTTCCAACCTTTTCCTTTCCCTTTTCTCAGCCTCTAATCTTTCCCTTTCCAACCTCTCTTCCTCTTCCTTTCTTGCAATCTCATTCCTTACTTCTAAATCCCTGGTGTAAGCTTCTCTCACTGATCTGATCATATACACCAGATTCTGTTCCATAAGGTCACACTCTTTATTGATATATGCTGTTTCAATAGACCTGTTAGGAATGGCGCTGGACATTCTTCTAATGTTCTTGTCAACAGCTTGCAGAAAGTTAGTGATATCATCCTGGGTTTGGTCGAGGGGTTCATTCATAATTCTGGAAGGTAATTGAGGTGGTACATAGATGCGGTCCATAGATAGATCCTGCATTAGGGTCTTGAGATGATTGGTTTGGTGAGGAGGGGTTTTCTGAAGTCCTTCTTGATTCAGAGACTCATCAATTTGTTTGAATTTTTGCTTGATTGGTGTGGGTAGAGTACATGAGTTGTCCATATCCACATGATGTGGGGATTGATCAACAGCATGTTCCTCAGGGTTAACTATTTCAATCACTGTAGGCTCTGGTGATTTTGGTTTTTCATGTTCTGGTTGTATATGTTCTGGTGATTTTGGTTTTTCATTTTCTGGCTGTGTATGTTCTGGTGGAGGTGATTGTGGGTGTGGTTCATTTTCTGGTGGAGGTAATGATTTTTCTTGGGTGGACTCTGGTTCAACATTCTCAGAGTTTGGGGTAGGTTTGAGAATTTGGTTATTCTGGTGTGTGGGGGATTTTGCAGGTGGTGGTGAGGGTGTGCGGTCAGAATCTTCATTCAGATTTTGAATGAGAGGTGCAGTACTTGTGGAAGCTTGTGCTGCATCAGTACATATAGGATTAGTATGAGATTCTGATGGTTTAGTTAGGATGAGGTTAAACTGCTCTGAAGTTGGTTGATTCTCAAAAAGAATGTTGTCTTTCTCAGAATTAACTCCTTTTAAAATCTTATTCAGAGTGTGTTTAACTTTGATTTCAGAAGGGAATTGAAGTCTTCTGAAATAATCACTAAATGCTTTCCTGCCTCCAACAAAATTAGAAAACATACCAGTTTCATTTCCATACAGAGTCTGTTGTGCCAGCAGATTATGAGGATCATTCCTTTTAGGATGCTTCTTATGCATCTCATCAAATGCTGATTCATCAATACCACACTCATATCCATCCTTAAGTTCATCTTGCTTCTTGGTGAACTTGTTTATCTTTTCCAAAGCTGCTTCCAAATCAGCTTGTTCTTTCTCTTCTTCAGTAAGATCCTTCAGTATAACTTTCCTTGCCCTTGGTTTCTTTTGAGATCTTGGAGCTGTAGTCTTCTGAGTCTTAGCAACCTTCTTCTCAGCAGGACTCTTAACAGCTTTCCTTTTGGCAGGTTGGACTCTGGTAGGTTGCTCCAGAATCCTAGATTGTCTAACAGTCAATTTTGTAGGTTGTCCATCTCCTACGTCAGCGCCTAGATTTTTCAATAGATCAGCATGCGCCTCTATAACTCTCTTAGCAGCACTATCACTGACATGCACAAGTCTACATTCATCAATGTCTTTCTCAGAATCTCTGATCAGCAGTGGGTGTGTTGGATGAACAATCTGATTTGTTTTTACCAGTTTCATGTACCTTAGCGTAGTGCTATTTACAAATCTAGAACTAAGCAGAAAGGAGCCATATCCTGGAAGAAACGGAGTGATTGTATCCAATAGACCACACTGTGCAAACATGTGACTAAGTAGCCTTAGGTGTCGCATAATAGATTTGGAAGAGAGAATAGAAGTGGCAAGATGATCAAAGATAAGCTTACCCATATCCACAAAGTTTCCTTAACCAATGTGAAATGTAAACAACTTCTGGAGATTTGAGATTTAATCAGTGCCTCCCAACTTAGTCAGAATACTGTCAATCAGAATCTTGTAGATAACTTTGCAGGTGTTGGTCCATTCAAACTTTTCATTGGGATCAGCCTTAGGTTTGAAAATGAACTCCTCAACATCAGTATCAACCTCATCAGAGTTTCTGAGTACAAGACCACCACGGTCTATCTTCAGAGCCTCACAAATGTTACATACTCTGATGGAGATTCTGAATCCAGCCACAAATGATTCAATCTCTGTAGATGTGAAAGGTTTCAAACCCATTTGTTCTGGAGTTTTACCTTGAAGTTCAGGATTCTCTTCACCCATATTCTTGATTCTCTGAACGTACACGTGTTTGTTGATAACCGTTGCTTTCATCCAGAATTCTATCACCATCTCAGTATAAGTTGGACCATTTAGTAGATCAAAGTAGTATTCCAAACCTTGTCTTTTGAACAAATTGACTACATTAGCAAATCCGTTTACTCTTAACCCATCTAGGTCAACCGGATTTTCAATTGCAAGGTTTAGGTCATCATACTTGTATGGTCGTTGATCTTTAGCAAACTTAGTAGGTTTGGAGTTTGCAATGTCTATGATACAATCCCTTGGAATTATTGAAGCCATTGATGGAGTTTGGGGGTTAGGGTTTCTAATGAGGGAGAAAGAAATCGCTCTGAGTTTTAGAAGATGAAAGTGTAGGTTGTGAGAGTGCAAAAGTGTGAATGTAAACAGTTAGTGTGTTTAAATAGAAAGTTTCGCGCAATAACATGTACAAACACATAGGGGTAGTAGAGTATTTTTACCACAAATGGGAATTAGAAATGCTAATCATCATTAACCAACTTCTTTATCCTCTTGCACTAAGACACGTGTATCAAAGGATTATTTAAATAACTGACACGTAAGTGAGGGAAAATGAAAGGGTTTTTATAAAATTAATATTTTAACTTACGCGCTAGAACTATTTACCTTCTAATCAGATTCTGATAGTTTGTCAGAAGATGTCCTCATCACAACTTCTGATACAGAAGGTTCTGATGACTTCAGCTTCTGATTACTATTAGATTCTTACAAACACAAATTTTTCATCAGAGTCTAAGTTAATCAGAGATTTCCATCATGTTCAGATTCTTTTTGATAAAATCAAAACGTTCAACAGCTAAAGGTTTGGTAAAGATATCAGCCCATTGTTTTTCAGTTTCAATGAACTTGAGATCAATTACACCTTTTTGAACATAGTCTCTGATAAAATGATGTTTAATCTCAATATGCTTAGCTCTTGAATGTAAAATAGGGTTTTTAGAGAGGTGAATAGCTGCAGTATTATCACAATATAAAGGAATATTGTTACTGCTTATTTGATAATCTTCCAATTGATATTTCATCCAAAGTAGTTGTGTACAACATTTAGCTGCTGATATGTATTCAGCTTCTGCTGTTGACATAGCTATGGTGGTTTGCCTTTTACTGGCCCATGAAATTAAATTCTCACCAATGAACTGACAGTTACCACTGGTGGATTTTCTTTCAATTCTATCACCAGCATAGTCAGCATCACAGAATTCAATCAGTTTGTAATCATTGGATTTCTGATACAGTAATCCAATGTTACAAGTAGCTTTCAAATACCTAAAAATCCTTTTCACTGTTGTGAAGTGGGATTCTCTAGGATCTGATTGAAATCTTGCACACAAGCATACGCTGAATAGAATATCAGGTCTTGATGCAGTTAGATAAAGAAGAGATCCAATCATACCTCGGTAGAGCTTCTGATCAACTTTGCTTTCAGATTCTTCTTTGCTTAAGCTTGATGTAGGATGCATTGGAGTGTTCATGGGTTTGCAATCTTCCAAATTGAATTTCTTCAGAAGATCTTTTATATATTTTGATTGATGAATGAATGTTCCTTTCTTTGTTTGATTTATCTGAATTCCAAGAAAGAACTTCAATTCTCCCATCATGCTCATCTCGAATTCATCCTGCATAAGCTTAGAAAAATTCTTGCACAGAGTGGCATTAGTTGATCCAAAAATGATATCATCAACATAAATTTGAATGATCAAAATGTCTTTCTTTAATGTCTTTCTAAATAATGTATTGTCAACTTGTCCTTTTTCAAAACCATTGTTGACTAAGAAAGTACTCAGTCTCTCATACCAAGCTCTGGGAGCTTGTTTGAGTCCATAGAGTGACTTCTTTAGTCTAAACACATGATATAGATTTGCTAAGTCCTCAAATCCAGGAGGTTGTTTGACATATACTTCTTCAGAAATGACACCATTAAGAAATGCTCTTTTAACATCCATTTGATAAAGAGTGATATCATTATTAACTGCATAAGATAAAAGTAACCTGATTGCTTCCAATCTTGCTACTGGAGCATAGGTTTCAGTGAAGTCAATTCCTTCTTGTTGACTATATCCTTGTGCAACAAGTCTTGCTTTATTTCTTGTAACTTCACCTTGCTCATTCAATTTGTTTCTGTATACCCATTTTGTTCCAATAATGTTCTTGTGCTCAGGTTTGGGTACCAGATCCCATACATCATTTCTCTTGAATTGATTTAACTCTTCTTCCATAGCAACTATCCAAGCATCATCTGAGAGAGCTTCATTTGTTGTCTTTGGTTCAATCAAGGATACTAATCCAAACAATGATTCTTCATCTCTGAAGTTTGCCCTTGTTTTTCTTGGACTATTCTTATTTCCTAGGATAAGCTCTTCATGATGTGATGATTTGTATTTGAAAGTATTTCTTGGAATCTCTGTTGCTTCAGAGTTATCCTCATTTGTTTGATGTTCTTGAGCAGCATCAGAAGGTGTAGCTTCTTGCACTTCAGAGTCTTCTACAGGTTCTATGTAGTTGTCATACTCTGGAGCTTCATCTTCTGATTCATCAGATCCTGACAAATCTTTAACAGGCTCTGACTTTTTATCATCAGGCTCCTTATCATCAAACTTTACGTGCATTGATTCTTCCACTGTATTAGTTTCAGAATTATACACTCTGTATGACTTAGAGCGTTCAGAGTATCCAATGAAGATACCCTTACAGGCTTTAGAGTCAAATTTCTTAAGATGGACTTTGTTATTCAGAATGTAACATGTACAACCAAATTGATGAAAATAAGAAATATTGGGTTTTCTTCCCTTAAAGAGTTCATATGTTTTTTTGTTCAAAATAGGTCTTATATAGATTCTATTCTGAATATAACAAGCAGTGTTAACAGCTTCTGCCCAAAAGAATTTTGCTAAATTATTTTCATGCATCATGGTGCGTGCCATTTCTTGTAAAGATCTATTCTTTCTTTCTACAACTCCATTTTGTTGTGGAGTTCTAGGAGAAGAGAATTCATGGAGAATTCCATGTTCTTCACAAAATTTTTCAAAAGGTTCATTTTCAAACTCACCACCATGATCACTTCTTACTTTTAAAATTTTGGAATCCTTTTCATTTTGAATTTGGGTACAGAAGATGCTAAACACTTCATATGTATCATCTTTATTTCTCAGAAATTTAACCCAAGTCCATCTACTATAATCATCTACAATGACTAATCCATATTTCTTACCATTGATTGAAGCAGTGCTAACTGGTCCAAAAAGATCAATGTGTAAGAGTTCTAAGGGTCTTGTAGAAGAGACAATGTTTTTGTTTTTGAAAGAACTTTTGACAATTTTTCCTTTTTGACAGGAACCACAAAGTGAGTCTGAGTGATATTTTATTTTTGGAAGGCCTCTGACAAGATTATCTTTGCTAAGTTTAGAGATTAATCTCCTGTTAGCATGACCCAATCTTTTGTGCCAGACCCATTTTTCATCACTCAGTGTCAAGAGACAAAGCACTTGTTGTTCCTTTAAATCAGAAAAATTGACTTTGTACACATTGTCTTTTCTATTTCCCTTAAAAACAACAGACTGATTAGAGTTTCTGATTACAGTACATGAATCCTTATTAAACATAACATCATAATTACTATCACACAATTGACTTATGCTAAGTAGGTTATGATGTAGTCCATCTACTAACCAAACATCAGAAATTGACAAAGAAGAATTACCAACTGTACCTATACCAATGATCTTTCCCTTCTGGTTGCCACCAAACCCTACTGTTCCTCCCTCTTGCTGATTCAGGGTGTGGAATAAGAGCTTGTCTCCTATCATGTGACGTGAGCAGCCAGAGTCCAGATACCATGAGCTTTCTTTTCTTCTTTGGGTGCATACCTGCAGCATACACTATTTCAGATTTTGGTACCTATACTCTGATGGGTCCTTTTTGGTTAGTTTTGAGAATCTTATTCTGCTTGTTAGAATACTCAGAAGATCTGGAGTCAACAGAGCCTTTAGAAAAATGTTTAGGCTTATGTTGTCTCTGAGACTTTCCTCTTGAGTGTGTCAGAGAACCAGTTACCAAGTTTGCTTTAGAAGTACTGGTGCCCCGCTTATTAACAGGCTTTGGTACTTTGACAGCTTTAACTTGAGTAGACATGGGTACTGATGTGAGGGGAACCTGGGTTTTAGAAGACTTAGGTTCAGAAGATGAGTCATCTTCTGATACCTTATCTTGTGGTTCCAAGCTCACAAGAGTATCAGACACAGTCAGAGGTTCTGATGTACCCTTAGTAAAGTTTGAATAAGATTCTGATGGTGACTTGCTCAACAAGACAGGTTTACTTGATTTTTCTACATTAGGACATGTAAGAGAACCAAGTCCTTGCCTTTTGTAATAGTTGCTAAGTCCACCATGAATTACGGAAGTTACCCTAGTTTTATCTATGTTATGGTGAACAAACTCTTGAAGAGAGATTTCATACTCGTCATAAAGTTTGTGACATGTTCTACATCCAGTCTCAAGCACCTTAATTGTTTTAAGAGATTTTTGATAGTTTGCTTGAGTCTGGGTGAGATTTTCATTGAGTAGCTTCATTTTTTGTTTGCAAAAATCTAGCTCACTCAACTTTTCCATGTACTTCACCATTACATCTTTCAAAGCTTTGGTCATTTGAGTACTAGACATTTTAGATATTACCTCATCAATATCGTCCGTGTCAGACTCTGAATCACTGTCATGGTCTGATTCACCAGTGGCCATAAGCGCTAGGTTTGCTTCCTCAGAGTCTTCATCCTCAGATAGTTCATTGATATCCTCCCATGTTGCCATCAGACTCTTCTTAGCTTTGTTCTTGATTGTACTCTTTCTTCCTTTACCTTTGGAGTTGAGTTCAGGACAATCAGCCATGAAGTGTCCAGGCTTATGACAATTGAAACAATTTTTTGTGTCATCCTTCTTCTCTTTGCTGGTGTTGTTTCTTGATCCAGATCCTCTGCCTTGAAAATTTTTGCCCTTCCTTAGTGACCACTTTTGAATTTTTTTGGATAAGAGTGCAAAGAAATCATCGTCTGATCCTTCTTCTTGATTATCTACGAAAGATTCCTCTGCTTCAGATTCTACAACTTTGGCTTTCAGAGCCTTAGATGAAACTGAAAAAGATGGCAAGGCCAAAGATTTTAGTTTCTTCTGAGGCTCATCAGAAGATAGTTCAATCTCATGACTCATGAGTGAACTTATCAATTCCTCCAAGCCAAGTTTGTCCAAATCCTTAGCTTCTTGAATAGCTGTTACCTTAGGCCTCCACCTTGAAGGTAAGCTTCTCAAAATCTTTCTTACATGATCAGAAGTTGTGTAGCTTCTCTTTAGAACTTGGAGACCAGCCACTAGAATTTTGAACCTTGAATACATGGATTCAATATTCTCATCATCCTTCATTCTAAAGAGTTCGTACTGTTGGATCAGAAGAGTAGCCTTTGCCTCTTGAACCTATTTATTTCCTTCATATGTGGAACACAAGGAATTATAGATGCTTTTGGCAGTAGATTTGTCTGTGATCTTGAGATATTCATCATGAGTTATACATCCAATGAGAAGATCCTTGACCTTGTGATGTTTCTTGTAAAGCTTCTTGTCTGTAGGAGTGAACTTCTTTCTTTCTTCAATAGATAACCTTCCTTTTTCATCAAGTCCTTGGAAGGTTACCCCTTCTTCAACTAAGTCCCAAAGCTCATCATCTAAACCAATAAGATGACTGTAGATTCTATCTTTCCACCAGGAAAAGTTAGATGCATCTCCATTGAACTTCGGTGCTTTGTTGCTTGTCTTATTGTCTTCAACATCATAGTCATGAGAAACTGCTTTCATGCTACCACTTGGAGTTTCAGTCATAGTGTTTTTCAACAGGAAAACTGTCTTACTGTTAGGTGATTAAAAAACAGAACCAGGCTCTTGATGCCAATTGAAGGTGTGAAAAACACAAGAAGGGGGGGTTGAATTGTGTTTTGGGTAGTTTAAAAATTCTTCTAAGTTATGAAAAACTTATCAGAGTTTGCAGCGGTTTAGAATATTCAAAACACAATTTGATCAGAGTATTGAAGATAGAGAGAGAGAGAGAGAGAGAGAGAGAGAGAAAAGTAGAGACAGAGATTTTATACTGGTTCCCCTTACAAACCAAGGGTACGTCCAGTCCTCTTGTACTACCAAGAGAGTTCACTATAATCACCAAAGATTACAAGTGCTCAAGCAACCTTGCAAGAGACTTCCAATGCTCAAGTATACAAACAAGAGACTTCCTAATGCTCAAGCACGCAGGCAAGCGACTTCCAAAATAAAGATAAGAAAACAGAGTCTGAACAATTGATATGAAGATCAATGTTCAGTCACAAGTAAATACAACTTTTGATACAAGACTTAACTTAGAATCCTAATACAGAAATTCTAAGGTTCAACTAATGAATTAACAGAAGCTGAAACTTGAGTCTTGGATTTGAATATGAGTTCAAGTTGTATTTGAAGTTCTTAGTGCTCTAGGATGATTTTGACAGAATAACAGCTCTTTCAAAATTGTTCGAGTGTCATGTCCTAGAACTTCAAACTTGCTCCAATTTATAGACGAGGGTGGAGAGTGTTTGATTTGAATTTGATGCGGTGAGATAGCGCCAGCTGTAGATAGTACCATTTTTAACCAAATCAGGTAACCTTGTATACGATCAATCTTGGGGATAACGTTTTAGCCAAATCAGGTAATGAGTTCGTACAATAGTACTAACGTCCCTATCTTGTGGATAAGATTGATTCCATCAGCTTTTGGAATGTCAGAGGATGATGATGATTTCCAATCATTGTTGCGGAGAATGTTCTTCTGACAAAACGGCTCTCACTGCTCTTATCAGAGTCTAATACTAGCTTCTGACGAACATAATTTGCATCTTCTGATGCCTTGAAAATCTGGTCAGAATTTGCTTTGACATATCAGAGCTTCCAATGTGCTTCTAGTAAATTTAAAGAATTAACTTGTATATCTGCACACTTGGATTAAATAATTAGTATACCCTATTGTATATTAATACCTTTGTTATCATCAAAACTTAATTGGATCATGTCAGAACCTATTTTGTTCCAACAGTTTTTGACATGAATGAAACAAAAAGTTTGAGAAGTCGAATGAAAAAGGTTTTAAAGTTGCATTACCAGTGCAGTGAGCTTAATGTGAAGTCTATGGAGACTCTTATTGGAAACAAAATTTCGTCAAATATTGAGTGGTTTTGGAGGGGAGAAAAAACATTGTAGCGTCTGTTTTTATTTGAAGGTCCATGCATACATATAGAGAGAGAGAGTTTGATCTTTAACATACGAATACCAGAGGACTGTTCGCATATTATCTTGTGAAATGTATTTTATTCAAAATATTTTCATGGGGTGAGGAGAGACAATGGATCACCTTTTTACAACGTTCGCTACTTAAGGTGCAAACTTAGTTCGCTGCATCAGTAGCTTGCAAAGTATTTTGTAATTTTATGGGGCGCATAAGAAATAGTGAAGGGTGTAAAAAGTATGTCCATTTTTTATAGACTTAGATATAAAGGGCTTCAACCTCATTTTCAGAAGAAAATAAAATTCGAAACTTTATTTTTTCTCAAATAAATTGGAATTTTTTTTTTCCAAAAAAGAATTTGGAGAACTTTTTTTCTTTAAAGAAAATTCATAAATTTTTCTAAAAAAGACAGTCCATAAATTTTTTAAATTTCATTTTCCAGAAAAATATCCTTAAACTTTTTGTTGCAATTTTTTTTAATATTCTATAAAAAAAAATTAAGAAAAGTTGAGGCCTTAATGTAAATTTTAAATTTAGGGAGTTAACTAACTATATTTATAATTCATATTAAAAAGGCTTAGAGAATTTTTGGTTGACGTCTCTAGTAATGATTTTTGTCTGTATTATTTTATTGTATTGTATTTGGGGTTCATTTTCCTGGTTACTTATTTTCTAATTGTGTTTTCAATCCTTAAGGAATAACTTGCCCTCACTTTTAGACTTTTCTTTTTCATATTCATCATGAAATAAGACTTTTCAATTTTGTTTTATTCTCAATGCTTCTTGTTTTTCTAATGTTGAACAAGGAAATTATTAGGACCAACATATGACTTATTCCAATAAATATTGATAATTTTCAATTCTTCTTGTATTGCTCAACCTCAAATTTTCTCCACATCCAACATGATTTTGATGTATAGATTCGAGAGAGAGAAAAATATAGAGAATTTTTGTATGACAATGATTTTTGTGTCTTTTAAGACATTTTTAAAAGGCTTAAGTATGACAATGATTTTTGTAAATATAGAGAATTTTAATTTTAGTCTTGTTGGAATATGCCTTAAATCTCAGAATATATCTTTTGCTGATTTTGTAAAAAAATTAGTTTTTTGAAAGAGATCTAATTTGGATTCGGTTTGTTTTTAAATTGGATATATTTTAAAACAATATGAGATTTGGTTTTATTTTATAACAGATTTGTTTTAAAATAATAGACATATATTTTTCTATAAATAGGGATTGTCTTATTCATAAAAAAAAAGAGGGACAAGATGTAGGGAATCGGGGTTTGCCACCACAAGGCTAGGGTCTTAGGATCCTAGGGGTTTGGGCAAATCATTCTTGGGATCATCTTGTGGGATCACCTTGGGTAGACTAGGTCAAATTGAGTCTCTTAGCCACGGGAAGAGATTCGGGATTTAGGGTAGAATTAGGATTAATTTTTGTAACCCAATTGGGAACTCTTGTAAAGTGACTTATTTGATTCTAGTGGAACGGAGAGTTGCTCTCTCCCACAGACGTAGGTTCATTAACACCGAACTGGGTAAACAATATTATTGTGTTCTTTATCTTCCGCTGTTTATTGCTTTGGATTATTGCATCATCGTTTATATCCCGTTCATTATATGGTTGCTTGTTCCGCTTGCCCCACACATCAGTTAATTATTGGTGTGAGTTATTAGTCGAATTCACAACAATTGGCGCCCACCGTGGGGCAAGGGGATCGGTCGATATCAAGTACCATGGGTTTGAAGAGGGATATTGAGAAGTTCACCGGGAGTGACGACTATGTGTTGTGGAAGGTGAAGATGAGGGCGGTGTTAATTCAAAACGTGTTGAGGCGTTGAAGAGAGAAGCACGGCCTGAAGAGGCGGTGGAATAATACTCGGGTGACTGTTGAAACAACAACTTTGTTACAAGAATCCGGAGATGCTAGTGAAAATTGGGAAGCGGTGGAGTATTAAGTCATGGACTTTGGATGCTCCTATCACATGTGTTTGAAGAAGGAATACCGTGAAAAATCCGAGAGCTAGTTGAATGTGGAGTTTTTCATCTTGAAGACGGGAAAACTTGAAAGGTTTGAGGTATGGTTTTGGTTTGTCTTACGATGTTTGACAAATCATGTGCTTTCTTTTACATGATGTGAGGTATGTTCCTAAACTTTGATGCATGGATAGTTGGTCTACTATTGGTTATGCATTTGTTACTAGTGGTGATTCTCATATGGATGAGTTGTGAAACTTTGGTTGATTCTTGTTAGTGACATAGGTTTAGTTGGACTAGTGAAACGAGGTTTACTAGGTGTTGGAACTAAATTGGAATTGTTGGATACTAACAATGACCTGAAGTTTGTTTCAGAGCAGTTTGACAGTTTTGCAGGTTACAAGGTGGGAACATAATGAAAATATCGATTTGTGACTTTGGTGGAGGAATCTCGGTTTGAGGTGAAGTTTGTTACTAGTTGGACTAGAGGAAGACAAACATTCAACAATGGCTCTTGGCTATCTAATGAGAGGTAGAGAGGAGAGTGGAATTGTTGCACCAAAGTGGTATGTCTATGAAGACCTTGTTGGTTATGTTCCAATTGTGGCTGAAGAAGTGCAAAACTTGGAAGATCTTCAGGGAGGCAATTGAAAGCAACAATGATCAGACTTGGTAACTTGTGAGACTGCTGGAGGTAGTTGGATACAAGGAGAGTTTGATGTTGCAGCTTGTGAAACCACCTAAAATTCCAAGGTTGGTTTGGAGTAAGCGATACTTCGAGAAGATGGAGGGCACTCCGGGGGGTCGAAGGGTGGTGAGGCTTGTAGGGCTATCCAAAAAAAAATCCATGGATAGTCGGAGGCAAGCGATTCTTCAGGAGAACGGAAAAGGCACAATCCGGGGGCTGAAGAGGGTGGTGGAGCTTGTTGAGCTATCTAAAAATCCGATGATAGTTAGGAGCAAGCGTTTCTTCAGGAGGTACGGACTTGACCAGTTCGGAGGCTGAAGAGGGTGCGGTGAATCTTGTGGGTGCTACCAAAAATCCTATGGTAGTGGGATACAAGATCTTCATGAGGGCGGAAGGCATTCCGAGGAATGAAGAGGATGTAATACTTGTGGTTCTAGCAATGGTTGTTGGAAGCAAGTGGAAGAGGTCGAGGTTCAAGTGGGACTTGGACTTGGCCGGTGATCTTGGATAGAAGATTCAAGATGGAGAGAGCAACACGGTGGTTGATTGGATCACCATCGATTTAAGGCAAGGTGGAGAATTATTGGAATATGCCTTGAAATCTCAGAATATATCTTTTGCTGATTTTGTGAAAAAATTAGTTTTTTGAAAGAGATCTAATTTGGATTCGGTTTGTTTTTAAATTGGATATATTTAAAAACAATATGAGATTTGGTTTTATTTTATAACAGATTTGTTTTAAAATAATAGGCATATATTTTTCTATAAATAGGGATTGTCTTATTCATAAAAAAGGAGAGAGAGGGACAAGATGTAGGGAATCGGGGTTTGCCACCACAAGGTTAGGGTCTTAGGATCCTAGGGGTTTGGGCAAATCATTCTTGGGATCATCTTGTGGGATCACCTTGGGTAGACTAGGTCAAATTGAGTCTCTTGGCCACGGGAAGAGATTCGGGATTTAGGGTAGAATTAGGATTAATTCTTGTAACCCAATTGGAAACTATTGTAAAGTGACTTATTTGATTCTAGTGGAACGGAGAGTTGCTCTCTCCCCCAGACGTAGGTTCATTAACACCGAACTGGGTAAACAATATTATTGTGTTCTTTATCTTCCGCTGTTTATTGCTTTGGATTATTGCATCATCGTTTCTATCCCGTTCATTATATGGTTGCTTGTTCCGCTTGCCCCACACATCAGTTAATTATTGGTGTGAGTTATTAGTCGAATTCACAACAAGTCTTTTTAGAAATAATCTTTTATTTAAGTCCTTGCAAATAATATACATTTTACTTTTGGTTATTGTTGTTTTGTTTTGGTCTTACAAAATTGATTTATATTGAAATTGATCATTGTAATATGTAAAATATTTGATTTTAATCTTTTAAAGTAAGGATTAAAATAAATATTATAAGATTAATTTAAACATGAACCTATTTTGCGAGAACTAAAACAAAATATCAATGACAAAAAATTAAATGTTATATATTTGCAAGGACTATAAAATATATCGTCTAAATATGCATCCCTCCAAAAACATAAGCTGTTTTTTAATTGCATGAAAGTTTCTAGAAAAATTTCATGTAATTATAATATTTCAATATAAATCAATTTTGTTTACAAATGGGAAATTAAAAAATATTATAAGGACTTAAAAAATAATCTGTTTAAGTCAATTAAAATAGATTATTTTGTTTTTTAAGTCAATTTAAACAGATTGTTTTAGTCAATTATAAAACAGATTATTTATATGCACTTAAAAAATTGATTTATATTGAAATTGATCTTTGCAACTTTTAATATGCCGGACATCAACTTATATAGGCACATCGTATTCAACTTCTGTAGGATGGGATAGTCCCATTTTTTCCCGAAGTTGAACCACTTTTTGCACTGCGTTTCAGGTGGTACTACGATCCTCTGCTACTTTACGGCCATCCACTTCGGTTAATCATAACGTACCTAAAAAATGACATTAAAAGTTTTTCATCAACGGTGGCCTATGCGGCCATTTACTGACGAACTTACAAAAAATAAACATTCTAAAACTACAAAAAAAAAAAAAAATTGTAAGAGAAATGGGAGAAGTGTGATGGGTCAGTATGCTAAAGGTCCCCTTTTATAGGCAATTTGGCCGCACACGTGACCAATTAAAATTGGCAATGGGGCAGACCTTTGACTAAAGCAGTAGTCATTGAACATACATAATAGTTTTATGAATTGGAGATAAAAGATGGTTTCTTTTATTAACTTGTGGATTTGAAATATACATTGTTTGTCCATGCTCATTGAATATTGAGATTTTTTAACCTAACCGTCCCTTATAATAAAAGTTCAACACACGACAAAGGCCATCAATATATTTATAATAAATTTTAAATTTCACTTCAAAATATATAAATGTATACATTCATACGAAATTAAAAAATTAAATTGCACAAACATACATCATAATAAAATTACATAACATAAAAATAAACCACAATAAAACAACAACTTACTATTTTTTTTAAGGTCGTGTACAAACAATGTGGTTATTTTTCAAGTTCGACAACACTAAACATAAAATAAAATTGCACAAACATAAAACATAATAAAATTACATAACATAAAAAATAAACCACATTTAACAATAACTTAACTACTTTTTTTAAGGTCGCATACAAACGATGTGGTTCTTTTTCAAATTCGACACTCCTAAACATGGATTGAACATCCATATCATTCTCCAACTTCACCCAATATTGCCATATGCTCAATTTCTATTTGTTCACCATTTTTTAAGAGAAATATTTCTTGAATATTATTCTTCAAAGAAACAAGAGAACTCAATTTGTCAATCGCTAATTTAAAATGTTCCTCGCGCTCCTTAAATTTCACAGAAAATTTATGAGTGGTTGATGTACGGACATTTGAAGAAGAGGCCATTTGTGATGAAAAAATATGGTATAGAGTGTGAAAAAATATGAAGTTTGTGAGTGAAAAATGAAAGTATAGAGTGTGGTATTTATAGAAGGAGTTGATATTTGAATAAAAACAAAAATATAATATTAAAACCGGAAAAAAAAAAGTTAAATTTGTGTGTCAGCCATGCAGGGGATAGCTGCTGACGCGTGCAGACATGTGGCAGGTGGCGCCACTTTGACTGGCACCATACCAAGTCAAGTGGCGCCGTTGACAGTGGCACCACCTGCTGTGTGGGCCATTCTATCCGGTTGCCTGTCCTAAAGGGAGGGTATTGGGGGGCGGAATGGAGATTTTTTTCAAAGGGGGGTAGTGTGGGAATTTCTATTAAAATAAGTGACTGTTAGGTAAAAAAATCGAATATTGAAAGGCATCACAAAAGGGACGAAGTTAAAAAAGAAAATGACTGATTAAATTAAATGAGAGGTCGGTTAAAGAAAGAAAGTAGTGGAGAAGTCAGTTAAGAAGTGGTCTTGCACAAGTGGCGGTGTCGGTTAAAGAAAGAAGCAGTAAAACGAGAGGGGCAACACAGACAGGGATGAAGATACTGAAAAGATGAATCGTGTGTGTTGGTTGTAAAAATTCAATATCATTTGTTTTCATTCTCATCTCTCTAAAAACCATTGACACCATTGACAATGATTCATCGAAGAGAACCAACAGGCTTCAGATCTGGAAATTTCAGGTTTGAAAGAAGAGAAGAAAACCAACAGTCACTAGGCAAAGGCAGAGAGAATAAAAATATTAGCTACACTTCTAAAAATGAAAGGTCATCATAAAGATTAATCTAATGGATAATATTTAACCCTCTCATTTTAAAATTCCTCATCAATGATTATTGTTTTCAAGCTTAAGCTCATCCTTATCTTCTGAAAAATAGGAAATCCTATCTCCTACGCGTGCCTTTATTTATCTCTCACACTATACTTTCCTGCATCGCATAACCCTTCATCTTCCTCATTCTCAACTCAATATTAATGATAGATATGTAGATTTTTTCAATAGTATGGGAAAACATAAACAAAGCTTGAGGTGTAAAACATAAATTGATTCATTGCAACAAGTAGAAATTGGTTTGCAATCCCGTAAACACCCTTTTAATATTTGACATGAATCCAATATGGGCATGTTCTTTGTTAATGCATTCACAACACTCACTGTCACTATTTTTTCTTCCAGTTCTATTCTATGTCAAGATTTTAGTTAACAAAAGAATAAAACTTAAATTATAATTGATAAATTGGGTAAAACTGGGGAATTAAAAATATGATTGTATTTGATTTACAATGAACCACAGGTGCATATAATAGATCCATGGTATTCACATTCACCTATCAAAAAAGAAGAGCACGCTAGAGAGAAAGAAAAAAGGGTACAATATTGGTGGTCATGTGTGAGAGAAGATGAATAGTTGCCAAGAAACCAAGCGGTGATGAAAAATACAGAGTGGAATGTGCAACTTAAGAATAATAACACCTCTCACCTTCTCATTTAAACATTTCTCTCATTTGAAACTTCTCCTATATATATATATATATATATATATATATATATATATATATATATATAGGATGGATCAAATTATATCGGTGTAACATTTGAGTAACGTTACACCGCTCAATAACACTTTAACGAATTCAAATTTTACAAAATCCACCGTTGGATTGAAAGTTTATATCGTATAGATTATTTACGTTAAGTTTTAAAAAAATCTAAAATCGTTTGACATGTTTTTGAGACACATAAAAATTAAGGATATTCAATAAAAACGCATAAACCGTTAATCGTTATGTGTCTTAATAACATGTCAAATAATTTTAGGTTTTTATACAACTCAACATAGTTGATCTATATGATATAAATTTTCAATCCAACGGTGGATTTTGTAAAATTTGTATTCATTAAAGCGTTATTGAGCGGTGTAATATTACTCAAATATTACACCGGTAATATTACACCGGTATAATTTGATCCTCCCTATATATATATATATTATATTACACCGGTATAATTTGATCCTCCCTATATATATATATATATATATATATATATATATATATATATATATATATATTATATTTTAATATTTGCAAAGATGCGGTCTTAAGTTTGGAATGTAATATGCTTAAAAAGATGGTGGAATGGCACAATCAATTTTATACATAGTTGCTCAATTATTTCCAATGATTTTTACTTTTTGACTCGAATTATTTAATAATGTCCAGAATACATAGTCTAAAATTGTATGTTAAGTGACATTTTTACAATTACTATTCCATTTTAATTATTACTAGCCGCCAAACGGGCACCGTGTCCGTTTGTGTGATGGGTATTCTCTTTTTTTTTTTTTTGTGATCGATATTCTCTATTGTGCAAATATAAATAACTACTTAGTCTCCTTTTTTTTTTATTGGACTTAGTTAATTGATAACTACGTAACATATTTTTTGTTGTGGCTAGTTATTAAGAAGAAAAATATATTTATTTTTTTTACTATAAAAAAACTGAAAACCTACTTTTATGTGAAAGTTGTGCTTAGTTATTAAGAAGAAAAAAAAATTATTTACTAAAAAAACTGAAAATCTATTTTTATGTGGAAGTTATTTTTTAAGAGTAAAATAGGAATAATGAAAAAGTCATTCCAAAAATTTGTATCCCTTTTATATATTAGTATAGATTATTATTTTTTAATCTTCTGGTTTGCAGGAGAATAGTCTCGATAATTCAGAATTTTGTCGTAAGTTAAATAAAGTATGATCGAAAATTGTTTCTATTGAAAATTAAACTCAAATTGTTCTAAACGATTTGTTTTAAGGAAAATTCATTAATCACTTGATTTCAATTATTATTTTCTTTGCATAAGAATGTACAAATTAAATTCTTAAGAAAAACAAAAAAGTCACGAATTATCACCAAAAACAAAATAGAAAAGTCACACATCTCTGTCAAAAAAAATGTCCAGTCTTATTGACAACAAACTTACACAAAAATATTACGTATCGTGGATGGTGTGCAACTTCCAGGTAGATTGGGAGTGCAAAGTAATGGTAAAGTATTATATCTATTAACAATAAAATACCAAAAAAAATATATCTATTGAAATTAACAGCCATTAAACGGAGCCACCGGCCATCCCATGGCGGCATAGTGAATTAATTTCAACAGTCTCTTGCTAGTGTCAGTTGGGGAATTTGAACCCATGACTTTGCTCTGGTACCACTTGTAGGACCAAACGCTTACCACTATACCAAACACAATTGTTGTTAGTGAAAGTGCAACTTAATATTTATAATATAGAGTTGTTTAAGAGATTGCGCCTAAACGTCATGGGTTGGAATGTTAAGTCCATCTTATCTAACGGTGACATGGATTAATTCCAACAAAAATAACCCCCCATTTGAAAATAACAATAAGAAAAATTATTTTTATATATTCTGTCAATTTTCATATCAACTTGTAATTGCCTTTACCTATTGACTAAAAAATTATCATGTAACAAGTGGTTAATATTCTCCATTCTAAAGGGAGAATATTTGGCTTATATCAGAGCTTTGATCCCTAAAACAATTCGTAGTTAAACTTTTCTTACAACATACAAAAGACGGAAAGGAGGGTCCTCCCTTCATTGAACCAAATCAAGGAACAATTTTGGTCTAGACAACTAAATGAATTTGCAATTCAAAGTAAAGGAGGGTCCTCCCTTCTTGGTGAAGAATTAAATTTAGAGATCGATATATTATATGAAATTAGAACACATTTACTTACCGGAATAGGCGATATTGGAACTCACCGATAGGTTAGACTAGAGTCTTCCTCTGTCTGATCACATGCTCCGGTCTTTGTGGACTTTGATGGGAAAAGCCACAAATGAGCGTACTGTATGTTTTTGTGTGTGACGGCAAAGGGGACCTAGCCAATTTTATATATAAAAGATCTCAACCCTAGTATCACCCATCATGGACCCTAGAATTGGGCCTACACTTTATTCTACACAAATCTGAATCAGTGTCCGAAGCCCATTATTACCGATCACGTTTGTCGGGCTTAAGCATTATCAACTGGATCACATTAAATAACATCAAACCCGTTTTTCATAAAACTAAAACTACAATTGATTGTAGCCCACAAAATATTAGGAAAAATTCTAACATTCTCCCACTTGGGCAAAATCAATTGTGTATTTTTAATTTGAAAAAATATTTTGAAAACGACTCTCGGGTTGAAAAAAAAAAAAAAAAAAACTCTCGGGTTGATAACACATTTCCTAATTTTGACCGGTCACTAAACGAGTGATCCCAAGATGCAACACTTGATTAAGACTCCATCCAACAAAAATTAAATGATATCGAATCATGGCGGTAGTTATATCCTTATTGATACAACAGCTTCCATGGTTACAAATACCACCAATTCCGTCGACTAGTCATTCGTGTAGAGTGTAGCAAGAAAATGATATGTCATCGTGATCCAACAACCATACTACCATTTTCTTTGTCAGTCCTAAATCTCTCTCAAATGCATCAAAGCTAGAGAGATTTTATGGTCCATAAGATACCACAATGTTTGTGCTCCGAAATGGTGTTGACCACCGCGGTATAATGATCCAATCAACACCGAGCACCAACTTTAGACATAATTTCTCTCAAATGCATTAAAGCCATAGAAATTATATGGTTCTTAAGATACCATAATGCCTCAGCTCCAAAATAGTGTTGATCACCGGCTAAGTGATCCAGACAACACTGAGCTTTAATTTATTTATACAATGCCGCAGGCAAATAGTGTTGATCACCGGCAAAGTGATCCCAATAACACTGAACTATAACATATATTTTCACATCTGAAATAATTTCAATATTATAAAAGAGATTATATAAAATTTAAACTCCCACTAATCAAACATATCAAAAGAATCTTAATTCTTTTCAAACTCACACTATTCAAGCATATTAAAATAACTTACAATGTCCGTGTTTGAAATATTACACTTGAAAACAACGGACCTAAGTCTCCTGCTTAAGGCATTAATACTATAAAGTTTTACAAAATCATTATCAATGTGACACTCGAGTAGTAAATTCTCTCCCACTTGTCCAAACGTTCTTTCTATTCGGGTATTTTTCTCCACATTAATCATAAGGGTTATTCTCCAAATTTTGCTTCCATTTCTTATAATTATAAGATGTTTAACATTTCAATGGAAACATATTAATAATATGTGAAGAAAATCATTCTTGAATCAAATTATTATAAGAGGCCAATATAATTGTACAATCACCTTTAGGCAGAATGCACAAACTAAGGTCAAACCCCCAGTCAAAACCTCAGATGAGTTAATCAATGAGCATACATTGAACTTTGAAAGTTGTCACCTTTAGGCTGGCAAATTCCTCCGTTCAATACATTCTCCAATAACTTCATCTCAAATTAATTTTTAATTATAACATATAATCATCACCTTTGAGCAGAAAATCACATGTCACAATTAAAAACATTCCTCAAACTACAAAGAAAATTCCATCAATCGATATAGGCGGTCCCACTTTGATGGTAACGGCCTATACCAACACATGAAATCTCTTGCATAGGAATCAATATCTTTTGTTAGAACACGACTCAGTAAAAATATGCACATTTAAATGCATCTAAACCGGTCACTTATTATTTTAATTCGCATTCTCAATATGTTTTGATTCATTCACAACGGAAAAGTGGTATGAGAAAATCATATATATTATTTAGGGAGGGAGATCGTTACAGTTAAACAATCAACTCAATATATAATAACTTATGCAGCGGAAACAATTAAGAGACTTCAATTTTAAATCAATTGAGGATATAAAATAAATAGTCCTGAACTTTTAGAAATAGTATATGACTATATTTCCTCAATTTAAGTCTCAATAAACATTTGTAAATAGTTGACATGTAAAACTCTCCCACTTGATAGAGAACGATAGTTGAATTATAAATCCAGGATTATTAAAATATTCAACTATCTTCTCTATCACACAATTAACATGTCAAGTAATGTCACAATAAATTTAAAATTGTATTTAATCCAGAATAGAACTCTCAAAATATTAAACGAAAATACTCTCACTCAATAGAGTAAACTTTTAAAAATTGGAGTATATGACAAGAAATCAATTAATTAATGATTATGTAGAGTTTCTAGTATATTCTGGAAAAATAATAAAACTTTCATATATAATTGCATATTTATTATTTTAAAAGAAGTCGATAACATTATAAAAGAATTTATCCTTATTTGCAATTATATAATAAGTCAAAGGAGGAAAAATAATTGCACTACTAACCTCCAAAATTGTGACATTCATCTTTGCAATTAGAGTCAATATACTTTGATGACTTGAGAGTACCATGAGATCTTTTACCGAATCATCTCAAACAGTCCAAAAATCAAACAAATCGTTATATCACCATAATAAAATAACTATAAAAATAAATCAATGCAATGATAATTCAATTTTCAATTGCCTTATAAATTACTCAAAAAATTTCTCTTATACATGATATTTCACAACTGAGCATTTATATAAAAATAAGGCAATACATATATAATATTTGGTGTCATAGTTAATAAAATTGAATCTAAAATAACTTCTCAATTGTAAAGTCCTTGACAAAATATTTAACAATATTACTGTTACAATTTTGAAAAGGGATTCTCTTAAATAATATTTTACGCTCGAAATATGAGAATATAATTTTAAAAATTGTATACGATTCTCACATTAATCAACACCAAATATTTAAAGATTTCACAAAATAATATCATTCCCAAAATCAAGAATATGATATTAAAATAAAAAATATTTTTGAATTGAATCAATAAAAATATTTTGGGAATAAAATCATAATTTTATTCCATAAATGAAATAAGATATCAAACTGATTTATTATGAACAAATATTCACTAACAACAGTGCCACAAAACTCAGTGCCAAAAAAAGAAATTGTGCAAATCTTAAATTGGCCGATTTCCATATGATAAAAAATAAATTGTTTTCACCAATCACCGCATAAACTTATTACACGGTATTTATTTATATGAAAAATAAACACACCATATATAATGGCACCAAGAAAATAATAATAATAACCACCAATCCAAAATCAAATAAAATATGGAACCTTTGTGATTTATTAAGGAGAAAATTACTTAAGTGGGAGAATTAGCAATCCAAAAATTAAGGAAACAAACGAACCACTAATGTGTCAAAATCAAACAATACTGTAATAGTAATTGATCGATATTCTCTAAACTTGCCAAATTGAATCCATAAGTTTAGGGAATACATAAACTGGCAAACATATTATTATTACCAAACAAATTCAATCCAATATTACAACGCATACCCCAAAAGAAAGAAAGAAACTCTTTCAAGATGAATTCAACAAAATAGTAAATTAGTCAATTGGATCAAATCAAGTGTATAATTGTGACCACTTATCTCTGTGAAACCAACCAATACAACAATTTATGTAGAAAACAACCTTTAAGCAAATATTCTTGTACCAAACATTTATAAATGTTATAGACATATGTGAAATCATAATTCTATTCCATAAATAAAACAAAAATAAAATTAAATGATCATGGAATAAAATAAAATTCCTTGATATGACACATAAATTGGGAGAGTGGGATATATCAATCTCCCAAAAATAGTAAGGAACATATATCAATATTTTCAAAACAAATCAAATCTTAATCCTCACTTATTAACACAGATCTATACTTGCCATAATGTGTCAATATCAAATAAAATGTTTTTATGTCTAAAAATTCCAAACAAGACCACACAAGATTCATCCCGTAGCAAATCAAAATTTGAGCAAGTATGACTTTTGCATAACTTTACAATAAAAACAGTCCAGTGCATTCATCTTATATGGTCACTGTGTGCTATTTAGAAACAATATAAATAAAATTCTTTTTTTTTTTGAAAAAGCCAAAATGAGATATATAAATTAAACAGTCACCCGAGCACAAGGAGTGCACGAGTGAGCTACCAGAGTTTACAAAGAGTCACCGAAAGTCAAAAAGATCATACAAGGCCTAAACAAAGCAAAGGACTAGACCACCAGCTATGGCAGTTGGAAGCTAAATTAACATTTAACTGAATACAATCACATTTAACTGATACTTGATGGGATGTACAAAAATAAAATTACGCCAAAAAAGCTATCAACATGAAACAAAGACCAGACGATGCCGTTGCATGTCGCTTATAATTTGTTGAAACGGAAAACAAGGCATATATAAAGCACAAACCGTAAAATGATAAGTATATACTACGATTAATTTTGATTTGATCGGGAAAATCTCATAAGTATATTTTGAAACCAACAAATAAGTATATACGCATCTTCCAGTTTCAGGTCAAAGACAAAATTAATTTTAAAATTTTAGAGTGATATAAAACATATCCATATTTCAAATAATTATCTTGTTTTATAACACGAAGGATTAGTCTACTTTCAAAACTTTCAGCAAACCAAATTCACAAACATTATAAATATAATGTTAAGGATCATGCACTTTACAAAAGAAATCATGTTGTTATAATTGTGGGTCAACATTATCAGTAAAACTTTATTTCCACAAAAGGAACCAATAATAATATAAGTGACAAAATTCAAATAAAATAGTAATAACCACTGATCAAAAATAAATCAAAATATGGATTCTCTATGATTTTTAAAGGAAACTTATAAAGGTTCTGAAAATGAGGAAACAATTGCTAATTTGTCAAAATCAAATATAAGTAATCAAATCTGAATCCACAGTTTAAGGAAGAATAGATTTGTTTCAAATTTAAATCAAAAGAAACAAATCAAAGAAAATTATTTGCAAAGAGAACAATCTCAAGAAAATTATAAGATACTTCCAAATTGAAAACTTTTAAATGGAAAGTTTCTGATTCTTTGCCAAACTAAACCAATGAATTCAATATAGTGCACATCAAAAAAGAATTTCTGACATTGTATAAAATAGTGGTATAAAATACTAAAACAAAATATTGAGGAGGAGTATTTCTCGTACCAGTAATAATCAAGTACAAAATTATATTTTTCAAAACAAATCACTCTAAGTTAAATCAAATCTTCATTTGCTATAAACAATGACCATAAAAGACAATCATAAATATGATCCAAAACTCCATCCGAACCAATTCATGGTATGGAAACTGAAAACGAGCAACTATTCTGAGAGTATTTTAGTGCCACCCAGTTCTAATCAATTAGGCAAAGAGCACCAAATATTTTAACTTCCACGTTTTGAAATATAACTAAAACACATGGTAACAGCCTAAGCAATTCTGGTTAGAGAAAATGTGCATCAAATCACTAAATCTCAATTGTTCTTCAAAGGTGGAAATTAAATAGCCATGTAGGAGTATCGGTCAATTATTATGCTATACTATTGTCAAAACTGGATCTAAAAGAATGTGTCACTTGTTCATGATTAATAAAAACACATCGCCTCTGTTGAGTAACAAGTGAGAAACAACAAACTTGTTTGATGCGTCCAAATAGAGTAATAGAAAGGTTCTCACCATATTTGATTCCAAAAATATTTTGTGTGTTTTGTTTTATATATTTATTTACCAAGAATAAACCCACCAATTCAATGAAAACTATTATCAAAATCAATAAAATATCATCAAAGTATATATATAGTGTTTATATGATTTGGAAATTAACCAAAAACCCTAAAATTCTTTGGGCAGTCACACCAAAAAATAAAAATAATAAGACAACAATTCAGCAGCTTATAGTTCACGAGATTTCACCACATGAGGCAAAACCTCTTCTTAATAATTAATAATAACAAGTTGATATTCAATTTGATTTTATCCTTCAAGGTTTCACAGACAATAACTTTAAATTGTGCTTCATGTATAAGCCGAAAACATTATCATAAACATATTCACGATGCACACAATTACGTAAATCGACTTGAATGAAAATTAACGAACCGATGCACTGGAATCACTATCACATATATAAATAAACTCTTTTAGATGGCCAAAACCTGGAATTAAATTATAGCCGAAACAAGACCAAATAGTGACCCAAAACATTCTTGTTAATCAAACACGGTTTGCTTTAATGATTAATGTAAGACCCAAGATTTCATTGTATAGTTGGTCTAAGGAATATTAGGGTTTCGATGTGTTCGTGTGATGAAACATCGTGTAATTATAGGAGTTTGCTGTAATTGAGTCTGTTTTGTGCTCGTGCATTGTAATTGTACAGACTTTTGTCTTGTGATCCTGTTTCTTGTATAAGAAGTGATTTGTGGTTTCAGAATAACGAGTTTTGGATTATTCTTGTTTTTGGAAAAACGAGTAGGATTTTACCCGCGGATGGAAAATCTTACTGCGTCTGTTTTGAGTGAGGTTTCGGATGGGAGTTTTATATATCTGCACGAGTTAAGATATATTCTGAGAATAATTTTCTAAGGTATGGAAGAAAATTACAGTCGCGGAAAAAGATTCGGCGATAAGTTTTGGAAATGTTAGACGTTAGACGTTCTTTCCGTAGGTTTTATGTTTTTGTGGTTTTCGTTCGTCGCGTCGCGCGAGAGCTGAGTACGAGACTTGTTATGGGAGAGTTGTTTAAATCTTGTGACTTTCTCATAAAGTAAAGTGATCCAATGGCTAGGGTTTAAGCTTGGACTTTTGACTTTGATCCAATGGTGGTTTGGCTATCAAGAGCTTTATAATAGTAAGGAGGTTTATGACTTTGTGAGACTTAGAAAAATTTCATCACAACTCACTCTCTTCTTCTTCCATCGTGCCATCACTTTCTCATACCCTAACCTTCACTAAATTTTCCATTTCTCACCATTTCACTCCATTTCAAGCTTGGAAGCTTAGTGGAAAGTTGTAGAGAATCACTTGTTTAAGGTAACCCTCTCTTCTCATCTCCTAGGTTGGTAGATTTTTAGAGTTGTGAGGTTTTTGGGTTTATGTTCTTAAGAGGGTTTGGTGAGAAAGGTTGTTCTTGCTAGTTCTTGTTTCATGAAAGTTGTTCATGAGAGTTTAGTAAGCATGCTAGGCTTTGTTGTTTTTGTTTTCCATGAGTTGGTGAAAAATCCCATGAGAAAAGTTAGGGTTTTGGTTGGTTTATGTATTGATCAATTACATGAGGTTATGTTGTAAGGTTTTGAAAAGAAAAGTTGTCTTTGAACCTTTGGGCAAAAGGGAAATGCGTCGTATGGTTTTGTTTTAGAAAATCCGATGAAAAATATTTTGGGGTTTATGAAAATATTTCCTAAGTGTTTTGAGTAGTGTTTTTGGGGTCAAAGTGGTTTAAAACTCTTGTGACATGTGGTGTTACTTTTTACCTTGAAAACATGTTTGAAAATGATTACCGGACGGTTAAGGCCCGTAATAAAACTTGTGCTTGGATTTGGTTTTGATTTTGGAAATGAAAATCAAATAACTTGCACTCGAAGCAACCAACAAGCTTTCGGAAACGAATTGCTTGCTTATGAAAATGGTTTGCTTTTGTGCCTTGAAAAAGTGTTGGGAACTAATATAATCAAACTAGGCTTGGGTGGAAAAAGGTGGTGTGAGTTGCTGTCTTTTGCTGTCATGACAGGTGCAACTCGCTGGGCGAGTGATTACTCGCCAGGGCGAGTGTCACAGGTCATGACAACACGCCAGGGCGAGCTCCAGGGCGAGTAAGACCAGTCCTCCCTGCCTTCACTCGCTACCAACTCGCCAGGGCGAGCTCTGGGAGTTGAGATTTTGGATTCTGATTTCTAAAACTTGGTTTTTAACTTCTAATCCCTTTTTATTAATTTATGGAAGTGGTTGGGATTGGAAACGGGTTTTTCGGGTACTCGGAAAGTACGTAGATTGTAACGCAAGAAAGCGGCCATTTTGCATTTCAAATTATTTAAGACTTTTGACAATTGTTTTGGGTCCTAAAAATAGTACAAATAACTCATGGTGGTTGATCAATACGATAGATTTTGGTATGGTATCCGAAAGAGTGAATTTTCCTTAGAAACCTTTAGAGTTTTTGGGGTTTTGATGTAGTTTCATTACATTGGGTGTGGAAACGATGTATTGATTGTCCGTTGCTTGTTTTGGGGAGCACGTAGTGTTGTGTGAACGTTGCTTGTTGTGAGTGCTTGCCGAGGTAAGGGCTCCACTTTATTTCCGTCTTTTCAAACGGTTTTGTTAAACATGCTTTAGATTTGTTGTGTTGCAATTGGTGGTGTGCTTGGCATGTTTTTGGTGATGTATTCTCGATATGAGATCGTGGTAAATACATGATTTGTTGTCTTACATATGTTTGGTGAAATATGTGTATGAGTAGGTGATTAAATACATATGACTAGATGTATATGTATGTGTTGTTGTGGTGTGATTACATATGCGTGTACGATATGTATGTGTAGCATTAGCATATAAGGGGAATCGTATGCTCATGCATTCATAGTACGTGATTATCGGGAATGGATCACGGGGTGCGATTATCGGGAATGGATCCACCTTACTCCTACGGGAATTATTGAGTCCAATAAGCGGTTATCGGGAATGGACTGCGGGGTGCGATTATCGGGAATGGATCCATCCTAACCCTTTGTGGTTTTATTGATTGATTACTGACTTCCGGAATTCATATGCATGTGGTAATGGGGAATCTACCACACTCATTGTAGAAGTCTGCATTAGGCTTGGTGTGCATTATATGAATAAACCCGTTGGTGGGGATTTGCTTTGGTGGTTAAGAGTTTTCTCTTGTGTTTGTGGTATTATTGTTATGTGTACAATCTTTCGCACTGGTTATATATACATACTATATATTTTGTGGTGACCTTTTTCTTTCATTTGCGGGCTCATCCCACCCAGATGAGGGGTTAGGTCGTGGTGACGACGGAGGCTGTTCCAGGCCCCAGTGAGCGGTTGGAGCTTTAGTTTAGAGCAGTTAGACTATGCGCCGGTGTGTGTTGTACACCGTGCTTTTTGGTTAGCATAGGGTTTCTAACTTGTTTTGGGTTGTAAGTTTTTGAATACTTAGACTTGGATTGTAATTATTCAGGAATACACTTTGCTTGTCGAAGCACCTTATGGTAATGAGTTCTTTTGTATATTTGAATGCCGGCTCATTTAAAATCTTTTATGCGTAACTCTGATTGTGTACAAAAAAAAAAATATAGTGCCTTTTCTGGCCTTTGAAAAACGGGTTGTTACAATTGGTATCAAAGCACGGCTTTAAATCTTCAAAGGGAAAGTGTATACTTGAGTCGTTAGTTCAGAGTCGGTTAGAACGTAACTAGTGTTGAGTTAGTTCTAGTGTTTGTTCTGTGTCGGGTTATGGGTTAATAATCCGTGGAGTGAGATTTTCTGTTGAGATTCAGAAATGTTTGGATATGGAATCTAATCAGAATTGGTATTGTGCAGAGATAGAATGCCTCCAAGAAGGGCACCTACAGCACCTGTGGCGGACAATGCTGATATATATGAAATGGCTTATGCCATGAACACAATGGCAGCGGCTGTGACTGCTCAGAGCCATGCTAAGGCGCAGAGGGATCTGGAGAAGCGCGAAAGGGAAATACTTGCGGCTGGATCTAGACTTCTTTCGAATTTCAACCACCAGACTCCTCCAAAGTTTAATGGGGAGGGAGGTCCGGAAACTGCTGATTTGTGGCTCCAATCTGTGGAGAGGATATTCGGGGCAATTCATTGTCCAGAGGGAGAGAAGGTGGTCTTAGCTACCTATCAGTTACTCGGGGGTTCTGAGTATTGGTGGAGGAACACCCGACTAATCATGGAGAATGTTCATGAAGAGTTAAGTTGGGAGAACTTCAAAAGGAGGTTCTTGGCCAAATACTTCCCTGAGACAGCTAGGGAAAGGTATGGGGAAGAGTTTCTGAGGCTAAGGCAAGCGGGCATGAATGTTGAATCATATGCCAAGAAGTTTGAATCACTATCCCGTTTCTTCCGCTTCTTTAGGGATGGGATAGATGAGGTTTATATGTGTCGTCGTTTTCAAGATGGGCTGAGGTACGAACTGCAGGATGCGGTTGTGCCATTGGGTATCCGACAGTTTCAAGTGTTGGTGGAGAAGTGCCAAGAGGTCGAAGACATGAGAAATAAGCGGGTGAACCGCCAAGGGAATTCTAGTGCTGGAGGACCAAGTCGCACCAATGATCGTGGTTCGACTCAGAATCGTGGGAAACAAGGTGGTAAGCCGTATGATCGTCCACAAAACAGTAAGGGACAAGGAAGGTCGGTGAATCAAGGGAACCAAAATAGGGTGAAACAAGGTTGTTTCAAGTGTGGCGAGGTGGGCCACTATGCCAATGAATGCCCGACCGCGGCGAATGTTTGTTATAATTGTAAGAAGCCGGGGCATGTGGCTAGAGAGTGCAGGGCCCCAAAGGCCGGGCCGTCGGCAAATGCGGCGCAAGGCTCACAAGGTACTAGACCGGCGGCAAAGGCACGTGCTTACTGTATGGGCACTGAGTTGAGTGGGCAGGCTAGCAACGCCATCCATGAGAGCTGTCACATCGCAGGTAATTCTTTAACTGCTTTGATTGACACGGGGGCAACCCACTCATTCATATCTTTGGTTTGTGCAAATCGGTTGAGTTTGAATGTTTCTGTTCTTCCATTTGATTTGAATGTTTTGACTCCTGCTAAGGGTTTGGTAGTGAATACTGCATGTTTGCATTGTTTAGTAGTAATTCAGAATAGGGAGTTTCTGGTCAACTTAGTGTGTTTACCGCTTTTATCTCTCGAGGTCATCCTCGGGATGGATTGGTTGTCCTATCATTATGTGATTCTAGACTGTGCTCGGAAATTGGTGTTCTTTCCCGAGCCAGGTGTGCGAAGGTATTTGTCCGCAAATCGACTTTCGGTGGTTATGTGTAACGGAGAGCCGGGGATAGTTTCACTTGCTAGCTTAGGAGTGAAGTCGGAGATCCGAATCGAGGAAATTCGAGTGGTGCAGGATTTCCAAGATGTGTTTCCATCGGAGATTCCAGCTTTTCCTCCGTGTAGAGAGGTGGAATTCTTTATTGATTTACAACAGGGTACGGGTCCGATTTCGGAATCAGCTTATCGGATGGCTCCATCTGAGTTGGTAGAGTTGAAAAGTCAGATTGAGGACTTGTTAGAGAAGGGTTTCATAAGGCCTAGTGTGTCGCCTTGGGGAGCACCGGTCTTATTGGTTAAGACGAAGGATGGGAAATCTCGTTTATGTGTGGATTATCGGAAGCTTAATAAGGTGACTATCAAGAACCGATATTCATTGCCACGGATTGATGATTTGATGGATCAGTTGAGGGGAGCCTCAGTGTTTTCAAAGATTGACTTGAAATCTGGTTATCACCAGATAAGAGTACGAGATGCGGATATTCAGAAAACGGCGTTTAGGACGCGTTATGGGCATTATGAGTACTTGGTAATGCCGTTTGGAGTGACGAATGCACCTGCGATCTTCATGGCCTACATGAATCGGATATTCCATTCGTTTTTGGACAAGTTCGTAGTAGTGTTTATTGATGACATTTTGGTGTACTCGAAGAGTGAAGAGGAGCATGAAGAGCATCTTCGCTTGGTTTTGCAAGTTTTGAGGGAGAAAAAGTTGTATGCTAATCCGTCAAAGTGTGACTTTTGGTTGGAAGAGGTTAATTTCCTTGGCCATGTTATATCAAAAGAGGGAATAGCCGTGGATCCAGCCAAGATTGATACGGTACTTTCATGGAAGCAACCTCAAACAGTGAGTGATGTGAGAAGTTTTGTTGGTTTGGCCGGTTATTACCGAAGGTTTATAGAAGGATTTGCTAAGATTGTGGCACCGATGACACAACTTACGCGAAAAGATCAACCTTTTGCTTGGACAGAGAAGTGTGAGTTGAGTTTTCAGTTGTTGAAAGAACGGTTGACGACTTCACCAGTTTTGATGTTACCACAGTCGGAGGAGCCGTATGAGGTTTTCTGTGATGCGTCTCATCAAGGGTTGGGTTGTGTGTTGATGCAACACAAGAGAGCAGTGGCTTATGCGTCAAGGCAACTGAAAGTGCATGAAAAGAATTATCCTACGCACGATTTGGAGCTTGCGGCCGTGGTTTTTGCATTGAAGATTTGGAGACATCATCTTTATGGTTGCACTTTTGTCGTGTTTAGTGACCATAAAAGTCTTAAGTATTTGTTCGATCAGAAAGAACTTAATATGAGGCAGAGGAGATGGATGGAAACTTTGAAAGACTTCGACTTTACGTTAGAATACCATCCGGGGAAGGCTAATGTGGTAGCCGATGCTTTGAGTAGGAAGAGTGTGTCGGTTTGTTCGGCACAAATGGCTAGTCAACAAGAGTTGTTGAGAGAGTTTCGTGATTTGCACCTAGAGGTAGAGTTTGCTTTAGGGAATATGAGACTGGGTATGATTACCATCTCAAGCGGTTTGTTGGAGGACATTGCAAATTGTCAAGATGACAAGTTTCTCAGGGAGAAAAGGGCTTTGATTGTTCGAGGAACCAACCGAGATTTCAAGGTGGGATCGGACAATATCTTGAGGTGTCAAGGGAGAGTGTGTGTACCCGAAGCTATGGACTTGAGAAACATCATTCTAGGGGAGGCACACAAGAGTAAACTTAGTATACATCCCGGAGCGACAAAGATGTATCAAGACTTGAGGCATGATTTCTGGTGGCCGGGTATGAAGAAGGATGTGGCTGAGTATGTGGCGTCGTGTCTGACTTGTCAGAAGGCGAAGATTGAGCATCAGAGACCAGCAGGGATGCTGCAGTCATTAGATATCCCCGAGTGGAAGTGGGATAGCATTTCTATGGATTTCATCACTGGGTTACCTAAGACCAGGAGGAAGCATGATTCCATTTGGGTGATAGTGGATCGTTTGACTAAGTCCGCTCATTTCCTACCGGTAAGGACTACGGATACAGCGGCGAAGTTGACCGATATTTACATTGCTGAGATTGTGAGGTTACATGGGATTCCGTCAAGTATAGTGTCGGATCGAGACCCAAAGTTTACTTCACACTTTTGGAAGACTTTGCATGAGGCGTTGGGGACGAAACTGAGATTGAGTTCCGCCTACCATCCTCAGACAGATGGGCAGACCGAGAGAACAAATCAATCTTTAGAAGATTTGTTGAGAGCATGTGTTTTGGATGATCGTGGAAGTTGGGATGATGTTTTACCGTTGATAGAATTCACATACAACAACAGTTTCCACGCGAGTATTGGAATGGCACCATACGAGGCTTTGTATGGGAGAAGATGTCAGACTCCTTTGTGTTGGTACCAAGATGGGGAAAGTTTGATAGTAGGACCGGAAATGGTACAACAGACGACGGACAAGGTCCGAAAGATAAGGGCAATGATGAAGGTTGCTCAAGATCGACAAAAGAGTTATGCGGATAGGCGTCGGAGGCCTTTAGAGTTTGAGGGGGGAGACCATGTATTTCTCCGTGTTACCCCAACAACTGGTGTTGGAAGGGCTTTGAAAGCAAAGAAGTTGACTCCGAAGTTTATAGGGCCTTATCAGATTTTGGAACGGGTTGGCAAGGTAGCATATCGGATCGTGTTGCCACCGGTACTATCTTTGATTCATGATGTGTTCCATGTGTCGCAATTGCGGAAATATACACCGGATCCATCACATGTGATCACACCAGATGACATCCAGTTGAGGGATAACTTGTCATTTGAAGTTCCGCCGATCAAGATTGCGGATAGGAAGATGAAGCGTTTGAGAACGAAAGAGATACCTTTGGTGAAGGTAATATGGAACGAAGCTACAGGAGATACCACCTGGGAGCTCGAGAGTAAGATGAAAGAATTATACCCCAGTTTGTTTGACGATGTCTAAGTTTCGAGGACGAAACTTCTTTTAGGGGGGGTAGTATTGTAAGACCCAAGATTTCATTGTATAGTTGGTCTAAGGAATATTAGGGTTTCGATGTGTTCGTGTGATGAAACATCGTGTAATTATAGGAGTTTGCTGTAATTGAGTCTGTTTTGTGCTCGTGCACTGTAATTGTACAGACTTTTGTCTTGTGATCCTGTTTCTTGTATAAGAAGTGATTTGTGGTTTCAGAATAACGAGTTTTGGATTATTCTTGTTTTTGGAAAAACGAGTAGGATTTTACCCGCGGATGGAAAATCTTACTGCGTCTGTTTTGAGTGAGGTTTCAGATGGGAGTTTTATATATCTGCACGAGTTAAGATATATTCTGAGAATAATTTTCTAAGGTATGGAAGAAAATTACAGTCGCGGAAAAAGATTCGGCGATAAGTTTTGGAAATGTTAGACGTTAGACGTTCTTTCCGTAGGTTTTATGTTTTTGTGGTTTTCGTTCGTCGCGTCGCGCGAGAGCTGAGTACGAGACTTGTTATGGGAGAGTTGTTTAAATCTTGTGACTTTCTCATAAAGTAAAGTGATCCAATGGCTAGGGTTTAAGCTTGGACTTTTGACTTTGATCCAATGGTGGTTTGGCTATCAAGAGCTTTATAATAGTAAGGAGGTTTATGACTTTGTGAGACTTAGAAAAATTTCATCACAACTCACTCTCTTCTTCTTCCATCGTGCCATCACTTTCTCATACCCTAACCTTCACTAAATTTTCCATTTCTCACCATTTCACTCCATTTCAAGCTTGGAAGCTTAGTGGAAAGTTGTAGAGAATCACTTGTTTAAGGTAACCCTCTCTTCTCATCTCCTAGGTTGGTAGATTTTTAGAGTTGTGAGGTTTTTGGGTTTATGTTCTTAAGAGGGTTTGGTGAGAAAGGTTGTTCTTGCTAGTTCTTGTTTCATGAAAGTTGTTCATGAGAGTTTAGTAAGCATGCTAGGCTTTGTTGTTTTTGTTTTCCATGAGTTGGTGAAAAATCCCATGAGAAAAGTTAGGGTTTTGGTTGGTTTATGTATTGATCAATTACATGAGGTTATGTTGTAAGGTTTTGAAAAGAAAAGTTGTCTTTGAACCTTTGGGCAAAAGGGAAATGCGTCGTATGGTTTTGTTTTAGAAAATCCGATGAAAAATATTTTGGGGTTTATGAAAATATTTCCTAAGTGTTTTGAGTAGTGTTTTTGGGGTCAAAGTGGTTTAAAACTCTTGTGACATGTGGTGTTACTTTTTACCTTGAAAACATGTTTGAAAATGATTACCGGACGGTTAAGGCCCGTAATAAAACTTGTGCTTGGATTTGGTTTTGATTTTGGAAATGAAAATCAAATAACTTGCACTCGAAGCAACCAACAAGCTTTCGGAAACGAATTGCTTGCTTATGAAAATGGTTTGCTTTTGTGCCTTGAAAAAGTGTTGGGAACTAATATAATCAAACTAGGCTTGGGTGGAAAAAGGTGGTGTGAGTTGCTGTCTTTTGCTGTCATGACAGGTGCAACTCGCTGGGCGAGTGATTACTCGCCAGGGCGAGTGTCACAGGTCATGACAACACGCCAGGGCGAGCTCCAGGGCGAGTAAGACCAGTCCTCCCTGCCTTCACTCGCTACCAACTCGCCAGGGCGAGCTCTGGGAGTTGAGATTTTGGATTCTGATTTCTAAAACTTGGTTTTTAACTTCTAATCCCTTTTTATTAATTTATGGAAGTGGTTGGGATTGGAAACGGGTTTTTCGGGTACTCGGAAAGTACGTAGATTGTAACGCAAGAAAACGGCCATTTTGCATTTCAAATTATTTAAGACTTTTGACAATTGTTTTGGGTCCTAAAAATAGTACAAATAACTCATGGTGGTTGATCAATACGTAGATTTTGGTATGGTATCCGAAAGAGTGAATTTTCCTTAGAAACCTTTGGAGTTTTTGGGGTTTTGATGTAGTTTCATTACATTGGGTGTGGAAACGATGTATTGATTGTCCGTTGCTTGTTTTAGGGAGCACGTAGTGTTGTGTGAACGTTGCTTGTTGTGAGTGCTTGCCGAGGTAAGGGCTCCACTTTATTTCCGTCTTTTCAAACGGTTTTGTTAAACATGCTTTAGATTTGTTGTGTTGCAATTGGTGGTGTGCTTGGCATGTTTTTGGTGATGTATTCTCGATATGAGATCGTGGTAAATACATGATTTGTTGTCTTACATATGTTTGGTGAAATATGTGTATGAGTAGGTGATTAAATACATATGACTAGATGTATATGTATGTGTTGTTGTGGTGTGATTACATATGCGTGTACGATATGTATGTGTAGCATTAGCATATAAGGGGAATCGTATGCTCATGCATTCATAGTACGTGATTATCGGGAATGGATCACGGGGTGCGATTATCAGGAATGGATCCACCTTACTCCTACGGGAATTATTGAGTCCAATAAGCGGTTATCGGAAATGGACTGCGGGGTGCGATTATCGGGAATGGATCCATCCTAACCCTTTGTGGTTTTATTGATTGATTACTGACTTCCGGAATTCATATGCATGTGGTAATGGGGAATCTACCACACTCATTGTAGAAGTCTGCATTAGGCTTGGTGTGCATTATATGAATAAACCCGTTGGTGGGGATTTGCTTTGGTGGTTAAGAGTTTTCTCTTGTGTTTGTGGTATTATTGTTATGTGTACAATCTTTCGCACTGGTTATATATACATACTATATATTTTGTGGTGACCCTTTTCTTTCATTTGCGGGCTCATCCCACCCAGATGAGGGGTTAGGTCGTGGTGACGACGGAGGCTGTTCCAGGCCCCAGTGAGCGGTTGGAGCTTTAGTTTAGAGCAGTTAGACTATGCGCCGGTGTGTGTTGTACACCGTGCTTTTTGGTTAGCATAGGGTTTCTAACTTGTTTTGGGTTGTAAGTTTTTGAATACTTAGACTTGGATTGTAATTATTCAGGAATACACTTTGCTTGTCGAAGCACCTTATGGTAATGAGTTCTTTTGTATATTTGAATGCCGGCTCATTTAAAATCTTTTATGCGTAACTCTGATTGTGTACAAAAAAAAAAAATATAGTGCCTTTTCTGGCCTTTGAAAAACGGGTTGTTACAATTAACAATTAAAATTAGGGTTCTAACTCATATAATATTAGGCTCTGATACCATATGAAGAATTAAATTTAGAGATCGATATATTAGAGTCTTCCTCTGCCTGATCACATGCTCCGATCTTTGTGGACTTTGATGGGAAAAGCCACAAATGAGCGTACTATATGTTTTTGTGTGTGACGGCAAAGGGGACCTAGCCGATCTTATATATAAAAGATCTCAACCCTAGTACCACCCATCATGGACCCTAGAATTGGGCCTACACTTTATTCTACACAAATCCGAATCAGTGTCCAAAGCCCATTATTACCGATCACGTTTGTTGGGCTTAAGCATTATCAACTGGATCACATTAAATAACATCAAATCTGTTTTTCATAAAACTAAAACTACAATTGATTGTAGCCCACAAAATATTAGGAAAAATTCTAACAATTGCGCCTAAACGTCATGGGTTGGGATGTTAAGTCCATCTTATCTAAGGGTGACATGGATTAATTCTGTAACAACCCGTTTTTCAAAGGCCAGAAAAGGCACTATATATTTTTATTTTTTTTTGTACACAATCAGAGTTACGCATAAAAGATTTTAAATGAGCCGGCATTCAAATATACAAAAGAACTCATTACCAAAAGGTGCTTCGACAAGCAAAGTGTATCCCTGAATAATTACAGTCTAAGTCTAAGTAATCAAAACCAGTTAGAAAACTCTATGCTAACCCAAAAGCACGGTGCACAAAACACACTGGCGCATAGTCTAACTACTCTAAGCTTCAACACAAGCTCACTATGGCCTAGAGCTGCCAACACCATCCTCTCGACCTACATCGTCATCTGGGGTGGGATGAGCCCGCAAATGAAAGAAAGGGTCACCACAAAATATAGGTATGTATATATATAACCGGTGCGAGAGAGTATACAAATACCAAACATACAAATACCAACAGAGAAAACTCTTTAAACACATAGCCATTCCCACCAACGGGTTCATATAAGCAATGCACACATAGCCTATAATGCAACCTCTACAATGCGTGGTACTAACCCTAGCTACCACGATGCATGAGTTCCGGAAACGTAGGTCCATCCCCTACTAACAATATCAATGAAATCTCGTAGCTCTCCCGATCACTACAAGGATTAGAGTGGGCTCTCCCGATCACCGCACCCCGTGGCTCTCCCGATCACCACGTATCGAACTAAATAAAATCCCGTAGCTCTCCCGATCACTACAAAGGATTAGAGTGGGCTCTCCCGATCACCACACTCCTACCATAAGTACCAATAGAATCCCGTAGCTCTCCCGATCACTACAAGGATTAGAGTGGGCTCTCCCGATCACCACACCCCGTAGCTCTCCCGATCACTACGTATCGATCTCAATAAAAATCTCGTAGCTCTCCCGATCACTACGAATAAAAAGGTGGGCTCTCCCGATCACCACACCGTACACGCAACTACCAAATGCATGAGCATACGCTTCCCCATATATGCTAATGCAATGAATACATACCTCTCTAGCATATGTAAACCAAACATAACAACATACATACATTTCTCATCATATGTATTCCAAACACCTGTTCATACATATATTCTCATGATCATATGTAAACAGCGCACGTATTATAAACATTTTCTCATCACGAGAATACATAAGTACAAACATGCCAAGCACACAGCAAATGCATAAACAGCAAATTCAAGCATGTCGTAACCATTTCGAAAGACGGAAATAAAGTGGAGCCCTTACCTCGGCAAGCTCCCGTCAACAACACACGCTTAGACAACACAACGCGCTTCCTAAAACAAGCAGCGTAACAATCAATACATTGTTCTCTAACCAATCGTATTGAAACTACACCAAAACCCCAAAAACCTAAAGGTTCCTAAGGAAAAACCACTCTTTCGGATACCCTACCAAAATCTATCGTATTGATCAACCACCATGTGTTATTTGTACTATTTTTAGGACCCAAAACAATAGGCCAAAGTCTTAAATAATTTGAAATGCAAAATGGCCGTTTTCTTGCGTTACAAGCTACGTACTTTCCGAGTACCCGAAAAACCCGTTTCCAATCCCAACCACTTCCATAAATTAATAAAAAGGGATTAGAAGTTAAAAACCAAGTTTTAGAAATCAGAATCCAAAATCTCAACTCCCAGAGCTCGCCCTGGCGAGTTGGTGGCGAGTGAAGGCAGGGAGTACTGGTCTTACTCGCTCTGGAGCTCGCCCTGGCGTGTTGTCATGACCTGTGACACTCGCCCTGGCGAGTAAGCACTCGCCCAGCGAGTTGCACCTGTCATGACAGCAAAAGACAGCAACTCACACCACCTTTTTCCACCCAAGCCTAGTTTGATTCTATTAGTTCCCAACACTTTTTCAAGGCACAAAAGCAAACCATTTTCATAAGCAAGCAATTCGTTTTCGAAAGCTTGTTGGTTGCTTCGAGTGCAAGTTATTTGATTTTCATTTCCAAAATCAAAACCAAATCCAAGCACAAGTTTTATTACGGGCCTTAACCGTCCGGTAATCATTTTCAAACATGTTTTCAAGGTAAAAAGTAACACCACATGTCACAAGAGTTTTAAACCACTTTGACCCCAAAAACACTACTCCAAACACTTAGGAATATTTTCATAAACCACAAAATATTTTTCATCGGATTTTCTAAAACAAAACCATACAACACATTTCCCTTTTGCCCAAAGGTTCAAAGACAACTTTTCTTTTCAAAACCTTACAACATAACCTCATGTAATTGATCAATACATAAACCAACCAAAACCCTAACTTTTCTCATGAGATCTTTCACCAACTCATGGAAAACAACATAACAAAGCCTACACATGCTTACTAAACCCTCATGAACAACTTTCATGGAACAAGAACCATTCACAACCAAATCTTATGAAATTTCTCCCAAGAACATAATCATAAAATCTCATGAATCTCTAAGAGTTTAGTCAACTAAGAGAGGAAAGAAGTTCTAGTTACCTTAGGAAGAAGAATCTCACAACTCCAAGCTTTCCAACAAGCTTAAGATCAAGTGTTTTGGTGAAGGAATGCAATTTTCACAAGATGGATAGGTGGTAAAGAAAGCCACGGCCAAAGAGAAGAAGAGTGAAGTGAATTTGTGATTTCTCTAAGTCCACAAAGTGACTTCCAAAAGTCTACTAAAATAATGGTCATAAGGTATTGTGGCCATTGGATCAAATAGGATAAAGTTCTAAGATCACATCATAGCCATTGGATCAATCCAAGTCTATCCTCACAAGATATTTTCCACAACATCTTACAACGAAACGCACGCTCAGTTCTCGCGCGTCGCGACGAACGTAAATCACAAAAACATAAAACCTACGGAAAGAACGTCTAACGTTTAACATTTCCAAAACTTATCGCCGAATCTTTTTCCGCGACTGTAATTTTCTTCCATACCTTAGAAAATAAATCTCAGGACATATCCTAACTCACGCAGATATATAAAACTCCCATCCGAAACCTCACTTACAACAGACGCAGTAAGATTTTCCATCCGCGGGTAAAATCTTACTCGTTTTTCCAAAAACAAGAATAATCCAAAACTCGTTATTCTGAATACACAGAAATCTCCTCATACCTAAAAGAGGTCTACGACCCAAAAGTCTGTGCCTTTCCAGCGCACGAGCACAAAACAGACTCCGTTTCAGCAAAAATCTCATTAATGCGACGATACTCACAAAACTGCTTCACCAAAAACCCTAAACTCGTAGCCGACACTAGAGTTCCTTAGAAAAACTGTACAGTGGAATCTTGGGTCTTACAAATTCCATAAAAAATAACCCCCCCCCCCCCCCCGATTTGTAAATAACAATAAGAAAAATTATTTTTATATATTTTGTCAATTTTCATATCAACTTGTAATTGCCTTTACCTATTGACTAAAAAATTATCATGTAACAAGTGGTTAATATTCTCCATTCTAAAGGGAGGATATTTGGCTTATATCAGAGCTTTGATCCCTAAAACAATTCGTAGTTAAACTTTTCTTACAACATACAAAAGAAGAAAAGGAGGGTCCTCCCTTCATAGAACCAAATCAAGGAACAATTTTGGTCTAGACAACTAAATGAATTTGCAATTGAAAGTAAAGGAGGGTCCTCCCTTCTTGGTGTAAAGAAACATTAGCATGTCTACTTACATTTTTTTTTAAGCTATCTAACTAATTTAGTTAAAGTACATATTCATATTTGTAGCAAAATAAACTTTTACAAAGAATAACATAAACAATCAAACCAAATAAACTATTACAAATAATACAAAAATAGATATAGAGAATGAAACTAATTTTCAAGAAGAGCAGCATATAACATTTCATTCCAAGTATCAGGAACACCGGCGAGACACCAGTGACTGCAGTCGACATAACTTTGGCCGCGACCTGTGTAGCTAGACGGATGACCGTCCCTTCTTAATTGTGTTAGCAAAGTGATGTCAAGTAAGTTTACAGGCTTCTCCATTTTACTTATGATGTTCTTTACAGTGTCTACACCAGGATAAGGTAGCATTGGTCCTTCATCTGGTTTAGTTTGCCTTAGACACCCCTTTTCACTGAATTTTTGTTTCATTAAAAAAAATTAAAAGTGGGTCTTTGAATATACTTTTGTAATCACATTCACTATTAACATTTTTATCATAATAGAATTCACTGACTTAATGTCTTTCTATGATCCCTCCTACTTGTAAACAAGATTTTAACAGAAGGTCACGCTGACTACTACTTGAGTTGTAGAATCAAGAATTTATCTATGTAGCACCAACACTTCAGAATAAAGATGTGTCTGATGTTCGATAAGTATTGACGTGTTAGTGTTGTTTTTGGTATCCGTGTTTGTGTCAGTGCTTTACATGCTATTGATACTTGTAATCGAGATTTTAACAACAGATCACACTAAACTAACTACTCTCAACAGTAGAATCAAAGATTTATCTATGCAGTATCGACACTTCAAATGAAAGGTGACTTTTCAAACTACTCGACACTTCAGATTAAAAGTGACTTGTCCAACTAAACTGACATATGTAATGTTGTGAATTCGACGATAAACTCACACCAATAATAAACTGATGTGTGGGGCAAGCGAAACAAGCAACCAAATAATGAACGGATAGAGATGATGATGCAATAATTCAAACAATAAACGGCGGAAGAAAAAGAACACGATCAATTTGTTTACCCAGTTCGGTGTTAATGAACCTACGTCTGGGGGAGAGAGCAACTCTCTGTTCCACTATGATCAAAGAGAAACTTTACACAAGAAATTCCCAAACAAGGGTTACAAGAATTAATCCTAATTCTACCCTAGTCCCGAATCTCTTCCCGTGGCCAAGAGACTCAATTTGACCTAGTCTACCCAAGGTGTATCACAAACCCCCTACATGTTTGCTCTCTTTGCTCTCCCAATTTTTCTATGAACAAAGCACTCTCTATTTATAGAAAAATATATGCCTATTATTTTAAATCAATCTTTTAAAATAAAACTAAATCTGCTATTATTTTTAAATATATCCTATTTAAAAACAAACACAATCTATTTTAAAACAAAACAAATCCAAGTCAGAGTATCCTCCAAGAAAATATATTTTCTACAAAAATCTCCATAGATTTTTCCAGGATTTTCTGACTTCTTGTTACCGAGATTTTAAGGCATATCCAACATTTAATTACATTCAATTTTTCATATTATTCTCATTGTTGACATGTCAGTATCATGTAATGTCGTGCCTGACTGCCTGGTATCCGTGTCAGTGTTTTATAAGCCACAATTGTGACTAAATTTGGCTACAATTTTCTACAATATCAATGATCGTGATCCTGATGTGGCCACATCCATTACAGCGACCGCATTTTAAAAAATTGCTTATAATTCATGCAGAATTGAGTTGGTAAATGTCCAGTGAGCTTAGTTCAGTTGGCAGAGACAATGCATTATATAGGTAGGGGGCCGGAGTTCGAACCTCAGTCCACCTTATGGATGGAATTTCTTGCCACTAGGCTACTTAACCAAAAAAATAAATAAAAAAATTGAGTTGGTAAATTACACACATAAACATTTGGTTAGCATATATTTATTTACCTAATTTAGTAGATTTTTTTAGTCATGCTATGCACACCATCATGAACTATTAAGATAATAACCAAAATCCAAAAATTCATTTTAAATAGAAGTAGAATTTATTTAAACTTGTCCCATAAGTTCTAGCTCAACTGGCAAAATATGCCGAAATTGTTAGGCCGGACGTCGTGACCCGGGTTCGAACCCAAGATCTCACAATTATATGAGTTTAATTTCCAGTGAATTATCACTTCAACTAATACCAAAAAAAAAGAATTTAAACTTACTCAACATGAGAAGCAGCTATTCCCTGAAACAAGACTCTAGTCTTTGAAGGGTCAATGTTCAAATCAACCCATTTGGCCCAAGTGCTTAACCCAATCTTAAAAGCTTCCAAATGATCCATCTCCTTAATTAATTCATTACCAACTTGAAAATAATCCCATCTGTAAAACATTCAAATAAAAACCCATTAGCCACATATCAAAATTCCTCGTATATAAATTCGTATACACTTTCGGTGTAAACATGTTTTACACTATCAATCAATCATAACAGTCAAATCATTAAAAACGATTCACTTTAATCATGACTTCTTTTAAAGTCATTCATTTGATTGGTTTTGATTTGTTGAAATTGTAAAATATTTTATACCGATAGTGTATATAAATTAAAATCTATAAATAAACACCAGAAAAAATTTCAGTTAAAAAAATTTCAATACGTTTGAGATTTTCCGGTATGAGTCCACCCAGGGGCGATTATGCCCTACGGCATGCCTGGGCACGTGCCCGGGCTGCCCTTTTATTTTTTATTTTTTATTTTTTTGCATATAGTAATAATTAATTAGGAGTATTCATATCATTGAGGAAGTTTATTTCAGAAATGAGAAAGTTTTTAGTTCCTAGAGCAAGTATTGAGAATGTGAATGTTGTGCAATCGAAAGCCGGAGTAGAACAACCACCACCTAATGTGGCCAACGAGTTTAATTCAAATGAGATTGTGCGTGATCCGGGTCTTAGGAAACAAATTAATGAGTATGCTCCGGATATTCAAGACCAAGTAAGGAGGGCATATATATTGAAGGGTCCAACACAACCAATTTTGGAACTGATAAACATTTCGTATTTCCATTGGTTTAGAAGGGAATTTGCCTTCTAGTTTTATGTAGTACACTATTCGTATGTTATATTTCATCCCTCTAATTTGACTCATGTTTGCTGGATTTTTCTGGTTTGTGTAGCCTCTTATTTATTTGAGCCTTAATTATATTGGAAACAATGTTGTACTTTTTCTTGTCGTTTCTTGTTTAAATATTGGAAACATGGTTTAAATATTATTGTATTCGGAAGTTGAGTTAAAAAAAATCCCTTAAAATTGTGCCCAGGCTCCCTAACATTTCTAGAGTCGCCACTGAGTCCACCAATGATAAGTATTGAAAATCAAAACATCAAACCCTTTCCATTGGTTCCCAGTGCTTATTGTGTCCAACCTCAAAATTCTTCCTTTTTCTTTATCATGAGCCAAATCCACTAAGAACCCATTTTTCAACCACATGATTGAAGCTTCATATTCCTATAAAACACCCAAAAAAATCAAATTAGACAAAATTATTAAACTAATCAAACATTTACAAAAAAAAAATATATATATATTAATTTTTTGTAATGCAAATATAAAGTATAGAATAATACTGGAAATGAGAACACAGTGAGTTCTTTGGTTTGTTTTGTTAAGGTAAAATTTGAGTTTGGGATTGCAATGTGAAGCAAACAAGTTAGTGATTGCCACATGTTGTTGCTAATGGAATCTCCTACAAACATTATCTTCTTTCCTTTGTATCTTTCCATAAACTTCCCACCATGAAACCTGTTCAACAAAATTAATTAGGGAAATGTTGAAGAAAAAAAAAAGTTTACTTTTTTGTTAATTAAACATGAAATTTAAATTACTAAAATCAAGAGTTCGAAATCGGGTACTACAGGTCCCAAGATCAAAACCAGACTTTGATACCATATTACTCTATGAGGTCTAATATATAAATAAAAATTCATTTTTTAGATTCGTTGAATAATTAATTTATCTTATCCGTGATATGGATCAGAAACATTAATTATTCAATCAGTCTGAAGAATGAGACCGGAAGCGGTACTTAAATATCTCATTTTTTATAGTACCTAATCTAACTAACTATTAACTAAATTTATATCTAAAATACCCGAATTTGAACTCAGATCTCTTAAGCAATGTCTTGGATTCGAGTGTGGTCAAACAGGAAGACCGGGATAAAGGTGATTACTAAGATTTTCTAGCGGAGATTAGTCATTCACAAAGCCGATTAGTACTACATTCACACTAATAATATGATTAACAAAAAAACATGAAAATTTGAAAATTGAAAGAAAAAAACATGGTGAAAACCCATTTGGTGAGGCATTTAAAAAACAAAATTTGAGTGAAAAAATGAGTACCTTGGGAGGTTACAAAAAGAGGGTTTCCATCTATATTTGAGGTAATCTTTGTCTGGTCTACCATTTGTGAGACAATCAAAACCTTGACCAATGAAAGGACAATCTTTTGAAGCATGATAGAGAGGGTAGAAAGAGGGAATGGGATCATCGTCAATGACCCATTTTCCTTGAGAATAATCACATTGTTGTTGTAGAGAAGAAGATAAAGAAGAAGAAGGTGACACTGTCCATAGAAATGAAGCGGCTACTAGCAGAAGACACAGCTGGACTGTGACAGACATTTCAAATTGTGTGAGAAACGTTCGGAGACGTTTGATTTTTGTCGTTTCTTTATCTACTTTAATACTTTGTCCTTTCAAATTTTTTTACTTTTTAGTTTTGGCTTAAATAGTGTTTTAGCCTTGCAATTGTTCCTCGACTTATGTTCATATAATTTTTTTAATATAGATATGTAATCAAAATAATAAAATAATATTGTTAAAACAAATAATTAAAAGCAAATGCTAAACATTGCATCCCTTAGGGCATCTCCAATGCAAGTGTCTTATTGAGTTCTTAAAGTTTAGCAACCATATCTTATTTTATTTTACTATTGGAGTTGGATGACATGGCATTCAAAGTTGCTTAGAAATAAGGGATGGAACTTCATATTGCAACTCTCACCTTGAGTGGCTTAGCAATAAAATTCATTATTTTAATAGGGATTAGGTGGGACCCATACTTATTATTTGAATCAAAATTAAGTGAAAATAAAAAATATATATAAATTGGTGGGGTCAAATATGAATTGCTTATTTTAATGTCATTGGAGTAAAATTGGTTAAAGTTGTTTATCAATTGCTTAGATCCTACATGACAATTTGGGTCCACAAAAAGTAAGTTAAGCCACCTATCTAAGCATCCTCCATTGGAGATGCCCTTATTCCTTTGCAATATTTAAGGAACAAAAAATAGTAAAATTGTTTTGAAAATTGTGCAGCCAATTGTTTTGGAGTATATTTTTTTCAATATAAAGTTTACTACTTTTAAATTCCTTAACTAATGCACTGAATGCACTAGTTAGCAAGACTCATAATTAAACATAAAAAATAACAAACTTTAAAAACTAAAAAGTAAAAACAAATAATATTAAAGTAGATATTGTAGTTTACAAGTTTAGAAAATTAGAAGTAGTAGTACTATACGGCTCTACTTTCAAAAGCAATAAAAAAGGAAGGGAACTGAATTGATTCTAATTATAAACTAAAGTGAATTTTTATTCATGAGAATATTGTGGTAGCAAAAGAAATGGCTCACACCATGCATAAGATGAAAGGTAGGAAAGGAACTTTCGCTATTAAGGTGGATCTAGCCAAGGCTTATGATAAGATAAGTTGGGAATTCATCTGGAGAGTGTTGATCGAAATAAATCTTCCAGAAATTCTTGTGAATGTTATTATGCATGGGGTCACTAGTGTCACGACCAATGTGAAATGGAATGGCACCCGGTCAGATTATTTCAAGCCTCAAAGAGGAATAAGACAAGGAGACCCACTATCTCCTTACTTGTTTGTTTTGTGCATGGACAAATTATCTCATCTTATTCTTCAAGCAGTAGATAATGGGACTTGGAAGGGCATTAGAGCAGGGAGAGAGGGACCCATGGTTTCTCATCTCATGTTTACAGATGATCTACTGTTATTTGGCGAAGCAAGTGAGAGGCAAATGAGGTGTGTGACTGACACTTTACAACTTTTCTGTAACATGTCTGGACAAGAGGTTAGCTATGAGAAAACTAGTATCCTCTTCTCAAATAACGTGGAGAGAAGCTTAAAAAACAAATTGATTCACATGTCTGGCTTTAAGGAAACATATGACTTTGGCAAATATCTAGGGGTGCCCTTGAATGGCAGAGCTCCCAAGAGAACTGATTTTCAATATATCATTGACCAAGTCAGCTCGAAGTTAACTGCCTAGAAAGCTAATCACTTGTCTTTTGCGGGGAGAGTGACGCTGGCTAAGAGTGTTATTGAGGCAGTTCCTATTTATCCTATGATGTCGTCCAAAATACCAAAAGTTTGTCTTGAAGAGATACATAAAATGCAGAGACAATTCTGTTGGATATGCCTTTAAATCTCAGTTACAAGAAGTCGGAAAATTCTGAAGAACATCTGCCAGTTGGCGCCAGGCGCCAGGAGAGGCCTCGTTTGGCCTGTGGCTTCTGGTTTTTTGGCGCGGGGTGCGGGCGGGCTGGCGCCAGGCGCAGCTCGTGCTGGTTTGGAGATTTTCGCGGAAAATTTATTTTGAAGGATATCTGACTTAGATTGTGTTTGTTTTTAAATATTAGATATATTTAAAAATAATAGGAGATTTGGTTTTATTTTAAAAGATTTGTTTTAAAATAATAGGCATATATTTTTCTATAAATAGAGGTTGTTTATTCATAGAAAAATTGTGAGAGCAAAAGAGAGCAAGAGAGCAAATAGAAACAAGATGTAGGGAATTAGGGTTTGCCACCACACAAGGCTAGGGTCTTAGGATCCTAGGGGTTTGGGCAAATCATTCTTGGGATCATCTTGTGGGATCACCTTGGGTAGACTAGGTAAAATTGAGTCTCTTGGCCACGGGAAGAGATTCGGGATTTTGGGTAGAATTAGGATTAATTCTTGTAACCCAATTGGGAATTTCTTGTAAAGTGACTCTTTGATCTAGTGGAACGGAGAGTTGCTCTCTCCCCCAGAGTAGGTTCATTAACACCGAACTGGGTAAACAATATTATTGTGTTCTTCTCTTTTGTTTGAATTATTTACTTTCATCATCTCTATCAACTTTAATTTGGTTACTTGGTTAATTTGCTCCACACATCAAATTTCATTGGTGTGATTTTATCGTCGAATTCACAACAATTGGCGCCCACCGGGGGGCAAGGATCAAATCGATAATCAGGTACCATGGGTTCTAAGTTTGATATTGAGAGGTTCACCGGGAGTAACGACTACGGGTTGTGGAAGGTGAAGATGAGGGCGGTGTTAATTCAAAACGTGTTGAGGCGTTGAAGGGAGACGCACGGCCTGGAGAGGCGGTGGAATAATACTCGGGTGACTGTTGAAACAACAACTTTGTTATAAGAATCTGAAGATGCTAGTGAAAGTTGGGAAGCGGTGGAGTATTAAGTCATGGACTTTGGAGGCTCCTATCACATGTGTTTAAAGAAGGAATACCGTGAAAAATCCGAGAGCTAGTTGAAGGTGGAGTTTTTCATCTTGAAGACGGGAAAGCTTGAAAGGTTTAAGGTATGGTTTTGGTTTGTCTTACGATGTTTGACAAATCATGTGTTTTCTTTTACATGATGTGAGGTATGTTCCTAAACTTTGATGCATGAATAGTTGGTCTACTATTGATTATGCATTTGTTACTAGTGGTGATTCTCATATGGTTGAGTTGTGAAACTTTGGTTGATTCTTGTTAGTGACATAGGTTTAGTTGAACTAGTGAAACGAGATTTACTAGGTGTTGGAACTAAACTGGAATTGTTGGATACTAACAATGGCCTGAAGTTTGTTTCAGAGCAGTTTGACAGTTTTGCAGGTTACAAGGTGGGAACATAGTGGAAATACCGGTTTGTGGCTTTGGTGGAGGAATCTCAGATTGAGGTAGAGTTTGTTACTAGTTGGACTAGAGGAAGACAAACATTCAACAATGGCTCTTGGCTATCTAATGAGAGGTAGGGAAGAGAGTGGAATTGTTGCACCAAAGTGGTATGACTATGAAGACCTTGTGGGTTATGTTTCAATTGTGGCTGAAGAAGTGCAAAACTTGGAAGATCTTCAGGGAGGCAATTGAAAGCAACAGTGATCAGACTTGGTAACTTGTGAGACTGCTGGAGGTAGTTGGATACAAGGAGAGTTTGATGTTGCAGCTTGTGGAACCGCCTAAAATTCCAAGGTTGGTTCGGAGCCAAGCAATACTTCGAGAGGACGGAGGGCACTCCGGGGGTCGAAGGGTGGTGAGGCTTGTAGGGCTATCCTAAAAATCCATGGATAGTCGGAGGCAAGCAATTCTTCAGGAGGACGGAAAAGGCACAATCCGGGGGCTGAAGAGGGTACGGTGGAGCTTGTAGGGTTGTCCTAAAATTCCATGGACAATTGGAGGCAAGCGTTTCTTCGAGAGTACGGAGCGGTACACTCCGGGGGTCGAAGAGGGGTTGGTGAAGCTTGTTAGCTATCTAAAATCCGATGATAGTGGGGAGCAAGCGTTTCTTCAGGAGGTACGGACTTGACCAGTTCGGAGGCTGAAGAGGGTGCGGTGAGTCTTGTGGGTGCTACCAAACATCCTATGGTAGTGGGAGACAAGATCTTCATGAGGGCGGAAGGCATTCCGAGGGATGAAGGGGAGGTACAGCTTGTGGGAAACAAGTGGAGGATGGTGCCTATGTCGAGGTTCAAGTGGGACTTGGCCGGTGATCTTGGATAGAAGATTCAAGATGGAGAGAGCAACACGGTGGTTGATTGGATCACCATCGATTTAAAGGCAAGGTGGAGAATTGTTGGATATGCCTTTAAATCTCAGTTACAAGAAGTCGGAAAATTCTGAAGAACATCTGCCAGTTGGCGCCAGGCGCCAGGAGAGGCCTCGTTTGGCCTGTGGCTTCTGGTTTTTTGGCGCGGGGCGCGGGCGGGCTGGCGCCAGGCGCAGCTCGTGCTGGTTTGGAGATTTTCGCGGAAAATTTGTTTTGAAGGATATCTGACTTAGATTGTGTTTGTTTTTAAATATTAGATATATTTAAAAATAATAGGAGATTTGGTTTTATTTTAAAAGATTTGTTTTAAAATAATAGGCATATATTTTTCTATAAATAGAGGTTGTTTATTCATAGAAAAATTGTGAGAGCAAAAGAGAGCAAGAGAGCAAATAGAAACAAGATGTAGGGAATTAGGGTTTGCCACCACACAAGGCTAGGGTCTTAGGATCCTAGGGGTTTGGGCAAATCATTCTTGGGATCATCTTGTGGGATCACCTTGGGTAGACTAGGTAAAATTGAGTCTCTTGGCCACGGGAAGAGATTCGGGATTTTGGGTAGAATTAGGATTAATTCTTGTAACCCAATTGGGAATTTCTTGTAAAGTGACTCTTTGATCTAGTGGAACGGAGAGTTGCTCTCTCCCCCAGAGTAGGTTCATTAACACCGAACTGGGTAAACAATATTATTGTGTTCTTCTCTTTTGTTTGAATTATTTACTTTCATCATCTCTATCAACTTTAATTTGGTTACTTGGTTAATTTGCTCCACGCATCAAATTTCATTGGTGTGATTTTATCGTCGAATTCACAACAAATTCATTTGGGGGGACACTGAAATCAAAAAGTGACACCATGCAGTAGGTTGGGATGGTATCTCAGTGCCCAAATGGATGGGAGGATTAGACCTTAGGAAGTTGGACGTGATGAATAAAGCTTGTTTAACGAAGCTAGGTTGGAAATTACAAAGCAATAGCGATGAGTATTGGTGTAAGGTTTTGCGTGGGAAATATGGGAATGACACGGTGAAAGCTACAAATTCAAGTCTTTGGAAGTGTTTACAAGACCTGAAACCTTTGATGCTTACTTTCAGCTATTGGAGTATTGGTAATGGTAATGAAATCGATGCTTGGAATGAAGCCTGGATCGATGAAGGTACTCGTATTAGAGATCAGACAAGTATACCTCCTCATCTCCTTGGGCTGGCAGTTAGTGATCTGGTGGATAGTGAAGGTCAGTGGAACTGGAACTTAATGCATAACTGGTTGCCCCCTCATTTACTTAAGAAAATTGCAGCTATCCTTCCTCCACATAATGATTATGGCAGGGACGAAAGGATGTTGGCTGGTGGGAATACAATTGACTTCTCAGTAGCCAATATGTATAATAATCTTTGTGGTTTTCAAAATAATGACACTTCCTCTATATGGAATAAAATCTAGCACCTTCATGTACCAGAGAGGGTTCGATCATTTATATGGCAGGCTAAGCATAATAGATTGCTTACTAATCTCCTTATAAGAAAAATGAGAATTAGTCATGGGATGTGTCTGTTTTGTGGTAATGTGGAGGAATCCACTCTCCATGTTCTTAGAGATTGCCCACTTGCCATGACAATTTGGTCTCAGATAGTCCCTCCAAGTGATAAGTGTAATTTTTTCATGAGTGATTTGGAGAATTGGATGGCTTTCAATTTGAATAACTCAATAACTTGGAGCTGCAACATTGATTGGAGTGCTTACTGGGCTGTAGCTTGCCATTCTCTTTGGTTTTGGAGAAACAAAGAAAACCACGAAGAGGGATTTCTTCGACCGTATAACCCTGCGCAAGTTATTATGAAGCAAGCTACTGAGTATGATTTGGCTTCGAACAATGCAAAGATCGTTACAGGCAAAGAGAAAACTATTTCTCTTATTAAGTGGAGTCCTCCAAAAATTGCTTTTGTTAAGCTTAACACAGATGGGGCTTGTAAACAAAATCAAATTGCTGGATGTGGAGGAGTGATTCGTGGTAATCAAGGGGAATGGCTAGGAGGTTATGCGAGATGTGTGGGGCTGTGTTCGGCGTTTGTAGCGGAGCTTTGGGGAGTGTTAGAGGGTTTAAGGTGTGCTCGTCGATTGGGATTTTTGAATATAGAGCTACACATTGATTCTGTAGCAGTGGTGCAGGTGTTGAAGAAAAGGCGGGTAAACAGCTCTATGGGTCATGCTTTGGCTAAACAAATATGGAAGTTGATAGATATGGATTGGAATATTGAAATTTCTCACACTTACCGGGAGGCGAACAATTGTGCGGATGCCATGGCCAATTTAGGGTGTTCTCTTGATTATGAGCTAGTTTTCTTTGATGATTGTCCTTCAGCAATTCGTGAAATCTTTGCGAATGACAGTAGGGGGATCTCTATTCCCAGACTAATTAGCGTGTAGTTTTCTTCCTTTTGGGCTTTTCGCCCTCTATTTTATCAACAAAAAAAAAGTGAATTTTTATTAAAAAAATAAACAAATAAAAAAAGAATGGGATTGAGAACTGTTGGAAAAAAATGAAGAAAAAAAAAGGAACAATTTTTGAAGAAATTCGTACCACGCGCGTACCCTTAGAGTACTACGTGCGTACCCACATGGAAAAAAAAAAAAAAAGATGTTACTCTGAGGTGCGTACCGGAGGAGTACCGTACGCGTGCATCATAGTTTGTTTGGTAACAGTTTTTCAACATGATCTTATATTTTGTTTTACTGAATTTTAGCTTATTTTTCAAACGCTATTTCAAGTTGTTAGTTTATAAGTTTATAGCTTTTTTTTTTCTTTCACTTTGACCCTGATTATTTTAACTAAAAACTCATTTCTACCCTTTATAATTAATTTTAATTTAAAATAAAATAAATATATTTTAAATTCAAAATCCCCGAAGATCAACTTATATTTACATAAATAAATATTTGTACTGTTTTTTAATATTTAAGAGCCCAATACAAAAAGTTTTTATTGATTGATTATTATGAAGCTTCGCCGTTACAAAGTGGTTGCAAACTATTTAAATAGAGGAGCAATTCTTACTTGGGCACAACCCCAAATAAAATACATTTAGGCACACACGCATAAAAAAGAAAAAAGAAATATTAAATAATTTAGTCACATCACCAAATATTAATTAATCGTTTTATCTTTAAATTTTGTATGTGTGCCCAACACCTTATATTTTGTGTTGTGTCTAACTAGGTCTTCCTCTAAATAGAGTTGCTTCTATTATCTAGCTAGACCTAGCTGGCATTGCCACATCAGCAGATCCTAACAAAATGATCGATGCCACATCAGCAGTGATTGTAAGTGACCACTATCAGATCTATGCCACATCAGCCTTGGTTGCAACTTACCTATTAGCTAATTACAATTCATTACACATGTATTCTAATACTCCAATATTTCCCCCTCAAATTCAAGTGGCTTCATTGCTAGGATAGACCTTGAGTTTGATTCGAATAGTTGCATAGTTGGAATGGGAAAGGGGCTTAGTGAGAGGATCAACTAGTTGATCTGTTGCTGGGACATGATGAAGCATTTGCATTTGTTTGGCAAGGACTTTCTATAACAAACATTTAAAAAAAAAAAAATTATATGAAACACTATTCAAATTTATTATTTATTAAATACACAATTCCATTTGTATCCTTATAGTAGTAATTTATTCCAATATTATGACATCAATTAAAGAGACCTATTTTCTATGCTAATTCAAGGTTAGTTTTAGAATCATTAATGAGAAAAAATGACTTCCTTAATTTATGTAATTTTTTCAAAGTGTTCCTTATAAAAAGGACCGGAGAGAGTATTAAATAGCTATGTCAAAAAAAATTAAATAGTTTGACCAACCAAAGTCACATTATTACATATTTTTAAAATATTTATATAACGATAGAAATGTGAGAGGATGAAAAATAGAGTGGATCTCGACTGATTTACAAAATAGAGTTCCCATATTTGATTATTATTATTTATTTATTTGGTACATCATATTTGATATGTGTCATGTTAACATTTTTCGACAAGTAAAACATTAATCTGCCCCCATAAGCTTAGCTCAATTGGGTCAGATATCGCACTATATGTACAATAGTTGGGGTTCGAAGCCCAAACATTAATGTATCTGACCAAAAAAAATAACATTAATTAATGTTATTGTTTCCATTTCACTCCCTTTTCATTTAATTATAGCAGCTAATGAAACAGAAGTACAAGTTGACCAATGCTAGCTAGCTAGCTGCACATGCAATCTAATACAGATACAATGTTTCCTTCCACTTTCCATGTTTCTATAAGTAGCGATGTAGGAAACAACGCTTGGCCAGTGCGCATGCCTCTACGCACGAGCCGGATTAGTCGTCCACCTTTGATGGGTCGGAACCGGTGCGAAAGCAAAAAAAAAAGACAATAAAGCACAAACTATATTATTTCCAAATTTCAATGTCCCAAATAATTTTCTTATTTATTTATTAATAAATTTTGAGCACAATCCAATACAATAGATGTAGCTAGTTATCACAATCATATCTAGCCACCGATATTTTTCTATATAAATTTTATCTATAAAAAATCCACTAAATCCCCCCAATTCAATTATTTAAAAAAATAAATTACATTAAATAAGGTTGTAGAGTATCTCATTCCAAGTATCTGGAACACCAGAAAGACACCAATGGCTACAATCCATTCCCTTTGAGCCAAAAAGTCCATAAATTGAAGGATGGCCATCTTTTCTTAGGAGTGAGAGGGTTGTGATGTCTAGCAATGTGACTGGTTTCTTAATTGTGCTTAGTACACTCTTTAACACACCCACGGCCGGTGGTAATCCGCCGGGATATGTTGATCCGGCCAGCGGTGTCTTCTCTCGGACACAACTCTTTGCACTTGGTTCATTCCATAGAGTGCCACTAAAATCAGTGGCCAAAATTCAACATTATTTTCATGTCACAAAAAAAAAAATTGTAATGCATTTAATTATAAATGTTAGAATTGGAGTTCAATCTTTCAAGTATGGTTGATATTAATAATCATGCTATTCCAAATAGATTTATTATTTATATTTCTTTAGTATTTGGATGTGCTTCCCTCTATTGTACCAAAAAAAAAAGAAAGAATGTGGTTTTAAACCAAATTGAAACATACCGATATAAAACATTGATTTTAGTGGAACAAAATTTGGACTCTTAAATAACGGTGTCAGGTTCAAATTTTATTAATAGAAAAATGTGATTGAAATGGAAAATTTCACTAAAAATGGTCAGTTAAATACGTTAATAGAGATTAGTAATCAACAAAATTCGAGGTTGGCAAAATTCTTTGAATTAAAATACCAAATGAAAAAAAGAAAAGGTTTATAATTTGATTACTTGTAATGAGAAGGAGAAATTCCTTGAAAGAAGACCCTCACTTTTGTAGGGTCGATGTTAGAGTCTACCCACGCTGCCCATGTAGTGAGTGCTTTTTCAAAAGCCTTCATTCTATCCATGTCTTTCATAACTTGATTTCCCACTTGGATATAATCCCATCTGAGAAATATCAATTCATAATTAAATATAAAAAATAGTTTATTATATAATTTTAACATGAATTAGTTTTACAATAACATTGATCCACTTTTTTTAATAGCATCAATTTAAAAAAAAAAAAATTTGGATAGATAGACAAAATGACTATGCTGAGATTCGAACTTCGGTCATGACGTTCGGTCTAACAATTTTGATATTTTTGTTGGTTGAGCTAAAACATGTATACCAATTTGAAAATATATTATAAAAGTAAAGTGGCATGACAAAACATTAGATTTTTATTGAAGGTTAAATACAAAATTAATCTAGAGCTGTGATAATATATACTATCCTTTGTACCAAAAAAAAAATTATATATATATACTATCCTTTAAATCTTAACAAAAATTACTTAACTTTCAATAAATTACTTAACATTATTGTTAGTAATTTGCAAATTTTTGAACGGTGATTTTGAAATTTATTTTATGAAACTTTTATGAATAATTAGATGCTTCAAAATAATTGATTGTGGAATTTAATTTAATTTAATTTAATTAAACCTACGGTTGAGTTGGTCCTCTACGTGACCACCAATGCCATGTGTTAAAGATAAGCATATCAATCCCATTCCATAGTTTGCTACTTTGTATGGAATCAAGCTTCAAGACTCTGCCCATATCCTCTCGAACAACATCCACTAAGTACACGTTCCTATCTAGCATCACTTTCACTTCATACTCCTGCAAATTGGAGTATTTTTTAAAAAATCATATGAATAATAAAGATAATCATGAAATCAAATAATGCAATAAAAGTGACAATGACAACACCACTATCACATTAGATAAGTGTTGGATTGGATCATTAAACGCTCAAGAGATCATCACATTGAGCTATGCAGCACATCTATATGTTGTTCAACATTATTCATTGTAAATTTTTTAACTCATTTAAAATGTTAATAATATTAGAGTTATTTTGTAAAGATGAATCGGACCAATATAAAAATTAAATCAAAGTTTATCCAATATTTATTTTGCCCATTTTCTTATCAATCACTCGGATCACATAATTACAATCACAAAATTCATTAAGCAATGGATAAGTTGACAAATATACTTAGACTTAGATTTCCTACAATAGCACGATGGAGCAGTAGTGGAGACCGTTAGATCCAGCGAGAGGAAATTTCTCTATGTAGATCTAACGATTCCATAGTTGTTGCACCCAGAAGTGGATCTAGCTCTTTTGAAGGGTTCAATTTAACCCTTCGAACTTTAAAAAAAATCGTATATTTCGATATATTTTATACCCCTTAAAAAAATTGAATAATTAATCAAAAGTTTAAACCCCTAAACAAAGGTCTTAGATCAACCACTAGTTGCACCATGCAGTTGCTATAGGGATCCATTTCCCAAATACCTCAATTGTAATGGTTAAAAAGAAATACAATCATCATAAAGTAAAAAATGTTAATTTAGGCATGACAGAAAATATAAAGATATGGGATATGTCACTTGATTGAAAATTAAAACCTTATCATTTTGAAAGTAACATGACTGGCGTGATCATATCCGAACTAATCCAAAAGTAAAACCGCAAATCCAACCAATCCAAACCGAAAACCGCAAAAACCGCATTTGGTTTGGATGTATTTGGATGACTTTTCCATTGAACCGCGCCCCGCAAAACCGTAAACCGCAAAAACCGCTAAAACCGTGGTTAACCGCTAAAACCGCATTAAGCTTCTATTATATTCCAATACCACTAAAACCACATTAAGTTTTTATTATATTCCAATATACATAGTCCAATTACCAAGTCAGTCCACCAAATTAATGGAACTTTGTTATTCTTATTTTTTGTATTATAATGTTACTTTGATGTTGTAATATTATTTTAGATCAACAACTTTTATCGGTACTATGATGTTATTTTGAAACTTTAAATTATTTTTTTTGGATATTTAAAATTGTAAGGTACTGTGATGTTATTTTGGATAGACAACTTTTATCGCTACTTTAATGTTATTTAAGAAATTTAAGTTTTTTTTTTGTTTAAAATTGTTTGATATTGAAATGTTATGTTATAAACCGTAACCACCGAACCGATCCTAACCGCATTGGTTTGGTTTGGTTTGGTTTGGTTTGGTTTGGATGACCTTTTAAAAATCAACCGAACCAAACCGAACCACATGCATTTTTATCTCGCGGTTAAGATGACTTTTTATGCTCAAAACCGAACCAAACCGCACCGCGATCACCCATAAGAGAGTGCATTAAAATGGAAGTAGGATGGAGAGGTAGTCATTTGCCTAAGGCTTTGTTTGCGAGTTTGGAGGAGAAGGGAAGGAAAAGAAAGACTAAAAAGGAAGAAACAAGTGGAAGAAGTAGAGAAGTTTGGGAGGAAAGGAGTTTGAAGGGTTATTTTTTCTTCATAACACAAAAACCCCCCAATTTGGGGAACTCAAAAATTGTATTAGATGGGGGTTTGGAAGGTTTATATGAATTCTTCAAATTTAATTAATGTTGTTATAATAATCTTAAATTCATAATATATTAATCATAAGTATTTATTTGTCATTCTCTATAAAAAATACTTTCTCAAAAAATGTAAAAGATTTCTCTAATTTTCTCTCTATTTCCCTCCCTCTAAAGCTCTCCCCTCCCCTTCCCTCCAAACTCGCAAACAAAGCCTAAGTTACTTGTGAATTTGAACAACCAAAAAGGGACCACTTATGTATGACTTAGCACCAACCATTGCAACTATATCCCCTTTGTCCATTAATTCCTTATGGTAGCACTACAATTAAATTTCTTGTGCCAACACTTTTATGATTTGAAAGATTATTCTTTCCCTATTATACTTGAGTTTTGCAGCTTTAAGAATTTTAATACTAGTGTGTTAAAATTATGAAATTGAACCCAGAATCTTAATTAAACTAAAAACATATCTAATCTTTTGAGTTAGGGGTTGGTTGAAACTAAAAACATAACTAAAAACATATACTAATTTTTTTATAACCCTAGCGGAGCAAAACTCTAGCACAAAACAATATAATCATTATAGATCTATAATAAATATACTAACTTTTGTTTATATTTGAGACTTTCAATTTTTTTATTTTATTGTTTATATTCGAAACCGGAGAAAATATCAAAATATATTTTCTTACCGTAAATGTAAATATAGAAACATCTCCAACCCTAGCCAAAGTGTAATTGGAATTGGGCACTGCAGAATGAAGCAAGCAAGTCAAAGATTGCCATTGATTTCTACTCAATGAATCTCCTACAAACATGATGCTCTTTCCCCTCATCTTCTCCAAAAAATCTCGTCCGTCAAATCTGCAATTAAAATTTCTATAATTTTTACAAATAGACAATTAAAAATATTCATAATTAAAATTACTCCCTCTGTCCCAAAATAAATGACTTGTTTGACCACTGACACGTTTGCCAATGCACAACTTTAATCGTTAATATCTCTAATTATATATTATTAAAAATTATAAAAATGGTATATTTTGAAAGTACTCGTCGAGACAAATCAAACAACATCTCATATGCTAATATTTGCATGTATATATTAGTAGAAAAATAAGGTCAAAGCAGATCAAATGAATAGTATACTAAGTCAAAAAAATGCCATTTAAAATGGAACGGAGTGAGTACTATAGAATCTAAGAGGTAAAAAAATGTAAAGTTGTAAACACAAAACAAGAGTTTCTCAGTTTCTGTCTACTGCGGGTCCCTCCATGAGTGAACCGACACCACTTTTTTGAATAAGAAATGACAGAACATTTAAGAATCTAGTTAATGATGTACTAATAATCAATACAGTAGTAATGTTCGGGTGTTTTACTACAAGGACCATTTAACTAAACACTAATTTCGAGCCAAACATTCCAACCTCTAATTCTCCTCATGTTTTTCTGTTTTTTTTATCTTAAAAAAAATCCAGTTGTTTTACAGGCTGTTATGATTGGATCATACCACCTTCTCACATGATCTTCTATATTTTTCCAATAATAATAATCATCACAAAGAGAGTGTTCAAAAAAAAGTTTTGAAATGAAACCTTAATATAAAAAGGAAATCAGATTCACCCTGTCAATATTTGCGATCAATTCCAGCCTAATTAAAATTTTTAATTAATTTGACGTGATTTTTGCCAGTTGAGCTACTTATGGGACTTTATACTCAAATTTATTATTAGTTTATTTTTACAAAATTAAGTAATTAACTCAATGAAAATCAATTTTTACCATATAACACAAAACATATTCCTTAAATATATATATTTTTTTTAATAAATCTCGCATAATTACCATCTTAGAAATAAATTTTGTCATAACGATTGGAGATCTTTAATAAACTTTTTCAAAATTTCATAATATGATCGAAATCGACATGCTCACTATGCAAGAGTATGTTCTTGTTTTTTTTTCTTAATTCTTCTATTTTGTCAAAGATGTTTTTCGGTGCGTTTAATCGGCTAAAAAATAGAGGGTGTAGAATTGGCCAATTTTTATTGTATTCTGTTCGATTCAGAAATTGGTTATGGTACTGGATAAAATAGGCAGTAAGGGATATGACAAAAACAAGAATTTTTGTCCCTTACTAAACCACATGACAACTTTTTGTCCATGATACAACTATAAAAAATACAAAAATATCAATCTTATTTTCGAATATAAAAAATATTATCTTTCTTTCTCTCACCAGTGAAATTTTGTCCTATCATGTATATCCTGTTCTGTCTGTATTCTGTCAAATACTTACTGTTTTGCAAATCAAACACAACTTTATAGTATTTCTTCCGTCCCAAAATATAAGTAAAAAGGAGTAAAATAAATTTGATATATTTATTTAAAGATTTGAACCAAGTACATTCACTTTTGTTTACTAATTTTTGTTTATATTTTGAAAAAAGAGAGTATATTATAGAACCGATGTTGTATTATCACAAATAATTACTCTTTTGCAATTGTGCATAGAGCATATTCGACTAAAATAAATTAGTCTGTACCGAAAAATATTTATAAAATTTAACTCAACTAATAATATCATAAATAGTTCCTTCGATTTTTAATATAAGAAGAAATTAACTTTTTAAATATATTAAAATATTGATATATCTATTCTAGACTATATTATAGATTAAATACATTTATTTTTTAATATATCTAAAAAATCAACTTCTTTTTATATAAAGGACTCTTATATGAAGAACTAGAGGGAGTACTATAACAAACACCTCCATGCATTTCAATTCAAAACCTCTAGATTGTGTGAGAGTTTAACTAGAGTATTTGACTATTTATTGACTCAATTTTTTTTTAACTAGAAACAGGGCAAGCAAAAGGTTGTATAATTCAAAAATAAAATTATTGTTCTATTAAAAACAAAAGTGAAATAATAATGAGACAATGACAATATATTATTAAAGCAACCAATAAAAATAAAGAAAGAGTAATGATAACCTGAGTAAATTGCAGGACAGTGGTTGCCATCTGTAATGAGTATAAATCAGATCAGGTCGACCATTAGCTACACACCTGAACTCGCGTTCTATAAATGGACACGTGGCTTGTTTATACAATGGATATGATTCATCCACCGTCCATGTTCCGGTGAAATAATCACACTGTTTAGAATTTCCACCACCACCTTTTGCTTCTACAACCACCACCACCGTAACAATAAGGAAGAACAAGATACTAACACGGTGGATATAACCACCGTATTCAACTTGGTTATTACTCATTTTTTTTCTTAATCTCTCTCTCTCTCTCTAGTAAAGAATAGAAAGACACATAGAAAAGGTTAGAGACAGAGAGTTTTTGTTTTGTTTCTCTCTTGTTATGAATGAATGAAGATTTGTTTGCTGAGATGAATTGCATTTATATAAGAGTGTGTGGCTGCATGTTATGGGACACTTTTTGAACATAGATTTATTTTGTTTTCTTTTGCTTTATTTAGCTCTTGTTTTGTGGTTAAAATAATATTGTACTCCCTCCGTTCCAAAATAAATGACCTAATTTTGACTTAGTGTACTATTTATTTGATCTACTTTGACCTTATTTTTCTATTTATATATACTTGTAAATATTAGCATATGAGATCTTGTTTGATTTGTCTCGACGAGTATTTTCAAAATATACAATTTTTATAATTTTTAATAATAGATAATTTAAGATATTAGCGATCAAAGTTTTACATTGGTAAGCGTAAACAAAGTCAAACAAGTCATTTATTTTGGGACGGAGGGAGTACATTTTACGAGGAAGTTTATTTGACAGCAATATTTTATGAAGAGTTTTATCTTTATATTTTTTAGATTTAATTGCAGTTTTAGTTCCTTTATTTTACATATTTTGCAATTTTGGTCTCCCTATTTTTTTTTTTATTGTAATTTATTGGCTAGAAATTTCATTTTTATGGTGGGTAAATTTGATGATTGAAGTTCGAACTTCGCCTCATGCACAACTAATTAAGAATTTAAAAATAGTATACTTATTTTTTTTTTAACTTTTGTAGTTAACTCAATTAAAAAATTTAATATAATTTTCTTTTTATGTGTTAATTCTCTGATTCCTAGGAAGAGGTTATATAATCTGGAGATCGGCTGCGAATTTAGTAAAGTCTTGCTAAAAAATTGTTGCAATTGAAAATCAAACACGAATTTTCTCGAACAATCGATCTGCCTTTGGTGAAACTCATTAATCACTTGGACTCAATGTCTTGATTTATGTTTATATAAGTTTATTTTATTTTAACGTTCCCAGAGGAAGTGTGACTCTATAATTCAGAGTTTGGCCTCAAGGTAAGTAAAATGTGACAAAAAATAGTTCCCACCATTAATCAAATTAAATTTTCTCCGAACAATTTATCATAAGAGGAATTCATTATAATTGAGTCCAATGTCGTAGTTTTTTTTTTTTAAGGTCCAATGTCATGATTATGCTGATATAATTTTAATAATGATTCAATTTTATCTGAAAAATAATGACAAATTAATTCACATTGTTATAATCAGCATGCTTTTTATTAATAGGTTTTTTTTTAACAGCAAATATATTATTAATAAAAACCAAATCTTTGTACAAGACGAACAAAGATCGGTAGAAGAGAAACTACAAGACAAATGTGCCGTATATAGGCGGAACACCAGTGAAAAATACCAAAACAGACACTACCTAATAGAGGTCCAACTCTAATCCCATTCTTAGAGAGGCACTCCCCAACTTCCAGACTACAAGAAAATACTCTAACCCAACCCAAAAAGATATCCCAAGACACTAACTCTTGATCTCGAATCAAAATTGATCGGCCCATCAGAATCCAAAAAGCACCTTCATGAGCCAAAATTTGATGGACAACGGTAGAATAAAAACCCAGGCAAATAAGTCTCGGCACGCAGTCTCCCTCCAAACAGTCAACACAGGTGCAGTATAGGTCAACCAGATACAAGAGCCCTGCAAATCTCAACAGATTTGGAAACCATCAGAGACTTAGAAAGAATCCTGCAAATCTCAACGGATTTGAAAATGGTCAGAAAATCAAGTATCGTAGAAAAACCAAACACACACAGCCTTAACCACACACCGACAGCGGCATATCCAAACACCACACATCAGCACCTCAACACAAAGATTCGAAAACAAAAAATCTCCCACCGAAGAGTCCATAGTCCACTTGCCAAAGTTTTGGAGACAAAGTAGTCGATTTTGAAAACAATTGATAAGAACTTAGGGAGAACCACACCATAAAAGCTAAACTATTGTAGTTGGAGAGCCCAAAGTCTAATAAAGCCCAAAGTGGAATCTCATACTTCCAAAGTGGAATTCAAGTCCCATACCTTACAATTGGATCCTAAAACAACCCACCATGCTCCACAACCACGGAGATCGGACGAAAGATTTCAACAGCGAATTTTTTCTTTACAAAAGAGCAGTGACCAACAACCACCCCAAAGGGAGTGACATTGCCATAACCAAACATTAGAAAACCCAAATCCATGACCATCAACAGTGAAAACAAGAGCATGGAAGAAGAAAAGAACACAGCTACACCACCAACAACTAACACCGTCGTTGACAGAAACCAAAAAACTGACCTCATGATATCAAAACAACGACAGCGCCAACACCACCACCCTCAGACTAAATCCACGACCAACCACACCAAGCACTGAAAACAGAGCCACAAAACAGAAGAGGTTGACCACGATACTCACCTCCCCTATGTTCTATCTAAACATCATAAACACCCCCTTTAGTTTTTAGATTGACATTAACCACCCTTATTTTTGCATTGAAGTGACAAATTCCTCCCCTTGAACTTAACACCGTTAACCTTCTTTTAAAAGAATACAGCAAAATATCACACAATTTCCTTACCCACACTACTGCTGGAGCCAATAAACTATTGGATTGACTCTGAGTTAAAGTTATAAAAAGAAAATTTGTGACCTCATAATTATTAGCACACATACTTATTATTTCTTCATAGTATTCACTCTAGTTGCTCTTACGTGTACATGCCCACGTACGTTTTTGTTAGATATGATCAATAAAAGTGCAAACACCCATATAACATGTTTAATTGTAGCACCGAAACACCTCTACCTATTGAAACTAAACTTAAATTGGATTAATAGATAAATGATAGACAAATTGAGGTTAACATCTCAGGATCAATTTTATCTGAATACACCACCGACAATTAGAATTGATATCAAATTTGGTGCACATAATACTTGATATTGATATTTGATAGTGCTCAACCAAATTATTTAAAAATAGCATTAGTTGTTTGGGTATATATGAGCAAGGAAGACGAAGGATCCACAAACAGTATTGATGGGGGAGTATGGAGAAGAAGATTAATGATAGTTGTTTTCACTAACCACAATTGACGGTGTTAAAAGGAAGGAAGGGAGGTAAGTGGATTTTGGAAATTAAAGGGGGTGTTTATGATGTTAAGGTAAAATTTAGGGGAGGTTATTGTAATTTGCCCTTATTAATAATGGGGAAAGAAGAGATCTCTGTTATCAAATTACTACCGTAAAAGGAATTTACTACCGAAATTAGCATGAATTTTGTGAAAAGTAAATTTGAGCAAAAAAGAATAAAAGTAAAGATTCAGTGTTGTGTGGTTAATGGTTAAACACAACCAATCATATGATTACAAATTATTAATGTATTAAAAAATTATAAGTAATTAATAGTGTAATAATTAACAAAAAGTAGACAAATAATAATGAATACAAATAATGTAAATTTATAATAGTTTTTTTTTTCTCTTTCAAAAAAAAAATATAGTTTTTTTTATAACTCACATTTTTTTATTTCCTTATTTATAGAGATTTGGTTTTAATTACTACCATATTAATTAATTGTAATTTTTTTTATATATTAATGATTTGTAATTATGTGATTGGTTGTGTCTAACCATTAATCCTTAATTGTGGACTTATCTAAGAATTATTCTGATGTTTTTGAGATATATCCAGTACCTAAGGAGATGACAGTAAAAAAAAATGTAGATGACAAAAGTATTTGGATAAATTCGTAGTACGACACAAGTAAAGGAGATAGGGTGGCTGTAACGCTCCTAATCGATTCGCATGCAATAATTAATTTAAATCATTCAACATACAAATCATCAAGGCATTACTTAACACAAAATAACTAATAGCATGCATTTAATTCGCTTAAGTCAACGGAAGCATCAAAACTACTATACTAAATAAGTTATAACAATTAATTCCAAGCATGCAAGTTATAAATCATATTACAACTCCAACTAGGTACTTCCACAAATGAAGACCCATAAAATAACCCAAGATAATCCAACAAGTAATTAAAGACAAGATAACATGAGTAGCAAGGTCATACATAAAATCTCAAACAAACGAAGAACCTAACACTAGTCTAAGTAAGGTTACAAGTATCAGAGCATATCCTAAACTTTTAAGCTTCTAGGATCTTCCTATCCTTCACCTTACCAAGCTATGCTAGTTATCACGAGCTAAACTCCAAAGCCACGGGATCACTCCTCAAGTGGAGAATCTGGACCCAAACCATTACACATACACAAAAATAGAGAGTTAGTTACAATTCAAGTTCATAATGATAATCATAGCATACACTTATATTATGTAAGCAATTATATCATAACTAAATCATAATCATATCATATTATACTAGCAATATATAACATCATGGCAATATCATACTTATTAACGAAGATTAAATCATTTAATCAAATCCACATAATCCAAACATGCATAAGATCATAATGGAATACAATCACACTTATCAATTATCAATTAGGGTACACAATCCCCTAATGCAAACTAATGCAAACACATAATGTATGTCGCCCTAGACATATCTAATGCATGTGGTGCCCGCATCAAATTAGGATAAACATATATCCATCGCATCAAGTCAGTTTTAAGTCATGGGGGACATCGCATCAAGTTGACTCATGAATGCATGAATGTACACATACCATATAATGATGATAAACTAAACATCTACTCATGAATAATAGGCCGCTCAACCCTATTACTCCTTCTCAATTCACATCAAATTCACATTATCATATCATCATTAAGGTATACATTCAAGCAAGATACAACAACACCTAACATCGTATCTAATCATAGCTCATCATTTCGATTTAAATCAAATATATACATAAAAGCACATTATCATCATACTAACTCGAGATTCAATCAATCCAAACCTATAACATGTTGGAAGACCAAATTTAATCATGTTACAAACCCATACTCATCAAACAAGCTAAAGAAATTTCTCAAAATTAAGTTACGCTCGCTAAGCGAGCATCTGGCGAGACCTGGCGAAGGAGTTACAGACTGTAACCCCCTCCCAGCGAGTCCTGGCGAGCTACTCGCTAACACTCGCTACGCCTCGCTAAGCGAGCTGTTGAATTTCTGGGTTTCTGGCAAGAACAGCATGAGTCGCTTGGCGAAGAGCTAGCGAGCGTACCCAGAATTCGTGCTCTGTTCACGGGTTGGACATGAAATCTCATAAAAATCACCTTTTTCATGTTATAAACTCTTAAAGCTATCACATTTAAGCATACATATCATATATATACCTAGAAGTACAGGTTCTAACATCATCAAACATCATTTCAAGTAGAAAGTAGAGATTTTTCCTTATTTTGCTTAAACCCATTTTCAAACATCAACAACAACAATTCTCATATGACACACGAAATTGATGATTGAAATAGAAGACATAGCCATGTAATAACATATTAACCTCATTCAATAATACAGAAAATCATTAAATCACATTCCCTTGATTCCCTTCCCCACCAAAAGAGATGAGAGGGTTTGGGTGTGGAGAATAGTCATCTCCCCCCTCTTTGATCATCTCACATGAATGGTAACTACTCTCTAACCTTAGAATTGATGAAATTCTGATTCTTCTCCTTCTCTTGAGCTTTCTCTAATCTTCCCCTCTACTTCCTTCTCTTCAACTTTCTCTTTCTACCTCTTTTCTATTTTCTTAAGTTTGAGTGTTATTTCTCTATTCTCATCACTCTAACCTAAACCTACTTAGTCAAAGACCTTAATGTCTCTCTTACTAACTTAAGCCCATTAACATTCAAACCCAATTCTTATCATAACTCAATCTTACTCAAAGCACTACTCTTTCCCAAAATAGCCACAATTCTTAATTAATTACTAACTCACTAAAAATGCTATAAAAGGCTAATTAATTCTAATTAAAAATAAAATAATTAAATACGGGTGTTACAACTTTACCCCCCTTAAAATATACCTGAGAATAGCTCCGGATAAGAACTCTTCATCTTGCTTTTTAGCTCCCAAGTAGCATTCTCTCCCGCTGGTCCTCCCCAAATGACCTTAACGGAGGCTATCTCCTTGTTTCTCAACTTCTTCACTTCTCTACCTTCAATCCTCAAAGGCTTAGTTTCAATTGTCAAATTATCTCTTACTTGCACATCATCCGATACAATCACATGTGATGGATCCGAGACATATTTCCTCAATTGCGACACATGGAATACATCGTGAATATTAGACAACGATGGTGGCAAGGCAATCTTGTAAGCCACATTCCCCACTCTCTTCAAGATTTGATAAGGCCCAATAAACTTCGATGACAATTTCTTAGATTTCAAAGCACGACCAACACCGGTGGTTGAATTAACCCTCAAAAATACATGATCTCCTTCTTGAAATTCCACATCTTTCCTCTTCTTGTCATGATAACTCTTTTGTCTACTTTGAGTCGCTTTCATTTTCTCTTGAATCATCTTAATCTTTTCCGTAGTTTGTTGAACCAATTCCGGTCCCAACACAACACTTTCTCCGTCCTCATACCAACACAAAGGAGTACGACACCTCCTACCATACAAAGCTTCAAAAGGTGTCATCCCAATACTCGCATGATAACTATTATTTTAGGTGAACTCTATCAAAGGTAGATACCTATCCCAACTCCCTCCATCTTCCAAGACACAAGCTCTCAACAAATCCTCAAGTGATTGAATAGTTCTTTCCGATTGTCCATCCGTTTGAGGATGATAAGCCAAACTCATTCTTAACTTAGTCCCCAAAGCCTCTTGCAAACTTTCCCAAAACCTCGAAGTGAATCTTGGATCTCGATCCGACACAATACTAGATGGAATACCATGCAATCTCACAATTTGCTCAACATAAATCTCCGCCAACCTTGGTATTAAAGTTCCGGTCTTAAAAGCAATAAAATGCGCTGACTTAGTCAACCTATCAACAATCACCCAAATTGAATCATTCCCTTTTGTAGTCCTTGGTAAACCACTTACAAAATCCATAGCAATGCTATCCCACTTCCATTCCGGGATAAACATGGGTTGTAATAATCCGGATGGTCTTTGATGCTCAACTTTTGACTTTTGACAAGTTAAACAAGCATAAACAAACTCGGCAACTTCCTTTTTCATACTTGGCCACCAAAACAACTTCTTAAGATCTTGGTACATCTTAGTAGCTCCAGGATGAATACTCAAACCACTTCTATGTCCTTCCTCTAAAATCTTCCTCTTCAACTCGGGTATGTTAGGGACACAAACTCTTTCCCGAAATCTTATAACTTCATTATCATCAACTTTGAAATCCGCCTCTTTTCCTTGATCAATCAATGCTAGACGATTCACCAAGTCTAAATCTCCTTTTTGACCATTCTTTACTTCATCAAGGAAATCATTTGTAAGCTTCAACATTCCCAACTTCACACTATGCGATGTAGCTTCACAAACCAAACTAAGATCTCTAAATTCTTCAATCAAATCCAACTCTCTTGCCATAAGTGAAGACATGTGCAAGGATTTTCTACTCAAGGCATCGGCTACAACATTAGCTTTTCCGGGGTGATAACTTAACTCAAAATCATAATCCTTCAAAAATTCCAACCAACGTCTTTGCCTCATATTCAACTCCTTTTGGTCAAACAAATACCTCAAACTCTTATGATTACTAAAGACTTCAAATCTAGAACCAAACAAATAATGTCTCCATATCTTCAAGGTAAACACAACGGCCGCCAACTCAAGATCATGTGTTGGATAGTTCTTCTCATGCACTTTCAATTGCCTAGAGGCATAAGCAACCACTTGTCCATTTTGCATAAGAACACCACCCAATCCCATCAAAGATGCATCACAATACACAACAAACGGCTCATCCGGTTTCGGTAGAATCAAAATCGGTGCCGACGTCAACCGCTTCTTCAACTCTTGGAAACTTTTCTCACACAAACTATCCCAAACAAAAGGTTGATCTTTCCTAGTCAATCGGGTCAACGGTAAAGCCAACTTTGAAAAACCTTCAATAAATCTCCGATAGTAACCGGCCAATCCGAGAAAACTTCTAATCTCAAACACTGATTCTGGAGTTCGCCACTTCATCACCGCATCCACTTTAGAAGGATCCACTGCAATACCTCCACTAGATATCACGTGACCTAGAAAACTTACTTCCTTCAACCAAAACTCGCACTGAGACAACTTCGCAAAAAGCTTCTTCTCTTGTAAGGTTCTCAGCACTATCCTTAGATGTTCCGCATGTTCCTCCTCGGTCTTAGAGTACACTAGAATATCATCAATGAAAACCACTACGAACTTATCCAAATACGAATGGAAAATCCGATTCATGTACTCCATAAACACTCCCGGTGCATTAGTTACTCCAAAAGGCATGACTGAATACTCGTAGTGACCTTATCTTGTCCTAAAAGCAGTCTTCGGAATGTCTTCCGCCTTAACTCGAATTTGATGATATCCGGACCTCAAATCAATCTTGCTAAACACACAAACACCCACCAACTGATCCATTAAATCATCAATCCTTGGCAACAGATACTTGTTCTTGATTGTCACTTGATTCAAACGACGATAATCAATACACAACCTCATATTTCCGTCCTTCTTCTTTACCAAAAGCACAGGTGCTCCCCACGGCGATACGCTCGGACGAATAAACTTCTTCTCTAGTAATTCTTCTAGTTGCTTCTTCAATTCACTTAACTCGGTTGCTGACATCCTATAAGGTGCCATAGATATTGGACTTGTACTAGGTGCCAAATCAATAGTAAACTCCACTTCTCTCTCTGGAGGCATATCTGACACATCCTCCGGAAACACATCGGGAAATTCTTGCACAACCGATAGTTCCTTAATTCCAACTTCATTCTCGATCTTCAAGGATGCAAACATGGCAAACAACTCTCCATGTTCCATCAAGGATTCTCTTACTTCTTTCTCACTTATCAACTTAGACTCTTCTTCCAACTTCGGAAATGTAACCACTTTCTCACAACAGTTAATGTGGACTCGATTAAAGATTAACCAGTTCATACCAAAAATCACATCTATACCGCTAAGTGGAATACACACATAAATCCATATAAAAAGATTTACCAAACACGGTTACAGGGCATTTACGACAAACAAGTTGAGTAGTTACAGAACCACTAGCAGGAGTTTCTATTTCCATACAACCAAGCATTTCAGACACAGGAATGTTAAGACGCTTCATGCATTCAAAAGATATAAAAGAATGTGTTGCTCCAGTATCAACAATCGCAATTAAAGGAGTGTCACAGATGAAACACGTACCTCTAATGAGATTGTCCACTTACTCCGCTCCATCTCCACTTAAGGCAAACACCTTTCCAGTTGTTTTCTTTGGCTTCTTACATTCTGGACTCTTGTGGCCTTCTTCACCACAATTGAAACAAGTAACCTTATTCTTACATGCCTCAACCTTGTGTCCAAACTCCCCACACCTGAAGCATCTATCTCCTTTTGGGCAATCATAGGAACGATGACCCAAAACACCACACTTATAGCACTTGTCATTAGCATTCTTTCCCTTCTCTCCATTACCTCCAACTTTGCCCTTGTTCCTCTTGTCATAAGGCTTACCACGGTCTTGACTTTTTCCTCTCTTATCATTCATCTCCTTGTAGTAGCTTGTCTTAGCTTTCCCATCCAAGTCACAAATGTTGCTTTTATTCACCAAGTTAGCAAAATTCCTTATCTCTAAGATGCCAACCAATTGCTTGAGATCGGGACGCAAACCACTTTCGAACTTCACACACTTATCCCCTTCTGCCTCTACGGTGTTGTAATGTGGGCAAAAACGGCATAAGTCCTCAAACTTGGTTGCATACTCCGCAACCGATAGATTTCCTTGCTTGAGCTCCATGAACTCTACCACCTTCCGGTTTCTCATGTCCGTTGGGAAGTACTTAGTCAAGAACTCACTCTTAAAGATATCCCAAGTAATGATAGCTCCTCCTTGGCCCAACCTTTGACATGTATTCCTCCACCAATAGCCCGCATCTTCATGCAACATATAGCTCCCCAAGGTCACCTTTTGAACTTCCGAACATCTCATTGCTCCGAAAATTCTTTCCATAGCTTCTAACCATTTTTGAGCTCCTTCGGGATCATGACCTCCCTTGAATTCCTTTGGATTGTTCCTAAGAAATCTTTCCAATCTCATTTCATCCTCATTCCCCATACGATTCTCTTGTGCGACCCTTTCGGCCATTCTAGCTGCCGCTTCTTGTGTTAAAGCATTAGCCATAAAGGTTATCGCATCCGCCATAGCTCTTTGCGCCATCACCTAAACAACCAACCAAAAGAAATCCAACCTTACGTTAGACTAAGGGTACTAAAAGTGTTCAACTACACTCATGCACCTATGGGTATACTAACCTACTTGATCCGATATGGACCAACCAGGCTCTGATACCAAAATGTAACGCTCCTAATCGATTCGCATGCAATAATTAATTTAAATCATTCAACATACAAATCATCAAGGCATTACTTAACACAAAATAACTTATAGCATGCATTTAATTCGCTTAAGTCAACGGAAGCATCAAAACTACTATACTAAATAAGTTATAACAATTAATTCCAAGCATGCAAGTTATAAATCATATTACAACTCCAACTAGGAACTTCCACAAATGAAAACCCATAAAATAACCCAAGATAATCCAACAAGTAATTAAAGACAAGATAACATGAGTAGCAAGGTCATACATAAAATCTCAAACAAACGAAGAACCTAACACTAGTCTAAGTAAGGTTACAAGTATCAGAGCATATCCTAAACTTTTAAGCTTCTAGGATCTTCCTATCCTTCACCTTACCAAGCTATGCTAGTTCTCACGAGCTAAACTCCAAAGCCACGGGATCACTCCTCAAGTGGAGAATCTAGACCCAAACCATTACACATACACAAACATAATCCAAATCCACATAATCCACATAATCCAAACATGCATAAGATCATAATGGAATACAATTACACTTATCAATTATCAATTAGGGTACACAATCCCCTAATGCAAACTAATGCAAACACATAATGTATGTCGCCCTAGACATATCTAATGCATGTGGTACCCGCATCAAATTAGGATAAACATATATTCATCGCATCAAGTCAGTTTTAAGTCATGGGGGACATCGCATCAAGTTAACTCATGAATGCATGAATGTACACATACCATATAATGATGATACACTAAACATCTACTCATGAATAATAGGCCGCTCAACCCTATTACTCCTTCTCAATTCACATCAAATTCACATTATCATATCATCATTAAGGTATACATTCAAGCAAGATACAACAACACCTAACATCATATCTAATCATAGCTCATCATTTCGATTTAAATCAAATATATACATAAAAGCACATTATCATCATACTAACTCGAGATTCAATCAATCCAAACCTATAACATGTTGGAAGACCAAATTTAATCATGTTACAAACCCATATTCATCAAACAAGCTAAAGAAATTTCTCAAAATTAAGTTACGCTCGCTAAGCGAGCATCTGGCGAGACCTGGCGAAGGAGTTACAGACTGTAACCCCCTCCCAGCGAGTCCTGGCGAGCTACTCGCTAACACTCGCTACGCCTCGCTAAGCGAGCTGTTGAATTTCTGGGTTTCTGGCAAGAACAGCATGAGTCGCTTGGCGAAGAGCTAGCGAGCGTACCCAGAATTCGTGCTCTGTTCACGGGTTGGACATGAAATCTCATAAAAATCACCTTTTCATGTTATAAACTCTTAAAGCTATCACATTTAAGCATACATATCATATATATACCTAGAAGTACAGGTTCTAACATCATCAAACATCATTTCAAGTAGAAAGTAGAGATTTTTCCTTATTTTGCTTAAACCCATTTTCAAACATCAACAACAACAATTCTCATATGACACACGAAATTGATGATTGAAATAGAAGACATAGCCATGTAATAACATATTAACCTCATTCAATAACACAGAAAATCATTAAATCACATTCCCTTGATTCCCTTCCCCACCAAAAGAGATGAGAGGGTTTGGGTGTGAAGAATAGTCATCTCCCCCCTCTCTGATCATCTCACATGAATGGTAACTACTCTCTAACCTTAGAATTGATGAAATTCTGATTCTTCTCCTTCTCTTGAGCTTTCTCTAATCTTCCCCTTTACTTCCTTCTCTTCAACTTTCTCTTTCTACCTCTTTTCTATTTTCTTAAGTTTGAGTGTTATTTCTCTATTCTCATCACTCTAACCTAAACCTACTTAGTCAAAGACCTTAATGTCCCTCTTACTAACTTAAGCCCATTAACATTCAAGCCCAATTCTTATCATAACTCAATCTTACTCAAAGCACTACTCTTTCCCAAAATAGCCACAATTCTTAATTAATTACTAACTCACTAAAAATGCTATAAAAGGCTAATTAATTCTAATTAAAAATAAAATAATTAAATACGGGTGTTACAGTGGCAAAAGAAAATTCATTTCCGTTTTACCATCTATGTAATGGTTTATTGTGAAAAAATTTAGTCTACAAAAATAAAATCCATTTCAAGTTGCTACTACGAGCATCTTCAATGGTGATATCACTTTGAGTATCATACATCACTAAAAAGTGGTCCCTATAATGCCATGTAATAATTATGACACTCATACATAATTTACTCCAATGGTGATACCAGTTTTGTTATCATACATTATTAGCAAGTGATCCATTTTATTTAATTTTATATACAAAAAAATGTAACATTAAATTGATGATACGATACCTTAAATAAGGTACCGTATCATCGATTTTGATACTTTCTGTGTCATGTCATGGAACTTCAATGATAAAAAAAAGTTAAATATATACGAATCATAAATCTATGAAATTCTCTATGATACCCTTATTGGAGATGCTCTAAAAATATATGATTTTATAATCAGAAAAGCATGTTCTTATCTCTTAAAGTGACTGATCATTCATCTATCTCTAACAGATTAGGATTCCAAATATATTCAAGGCTTGCTAGTGAACATCATTTCAGCTCAAATATCAATTCAAGAAAATAATCATTGACGAAAAATAACAACAATAAAATTTGTTATCATGCAATATCTTAACATTGTTATTTATGGTGTGTTTGGTTGTGAGAAGAAAGTGAGAAGAGAGAAATAGGTAAGAGAGAATATAAGAAGAGAGAAAAATGAGAGAAATAGAGTAGATTTGATGTGTTGTTTGGTATAAGAGAAAAAGAGAAGAAATAGAGAAGAAAGAAATCTTGTTTATTTATGAAAATACAAGAATGCCCTTGTATTTAAAAGTTATTAACAAAATTAATTTCATTTTAATTTTAACTCATTAATTACATTTTTAAAATATATAGTTTATTTGTTATCAACTAAATAATATTTTAAATTTTATTAAATGATTTAATATGATTAATTTAATTATTAATTAGGTTTTATTATTTTAAATTTTAACTCACTAATATTATTATTTTCAATTTATATATGAACATTTTTTAGTTTGGTGTAGTTACCAAAGTAAGGGCATGTATGGAAAAAAATTCAAAAAGTAGAGTTTCTTCTCTGTTTCTTACAGCTTGTTTTGTTGAAGAGAAATGCAGACGAGAGAGATAGGGTATAACGCCCCAACTAAAATATCTAGAATATTTAGTCAAGACATAAATAATTGACAACTGAGTACATTAAATTATACGAGATAACAACTGAATTACATGAATTGTATACAACAACTGATACACTTAACAATACAGCGGAAATAGAATAAGATTCTAAGATACACAGATAAAACTAATACAAGGGGAAGACTAAAATCTCCTAATCCGATGATCCAAGCTCAGCTCCAATCATCAGCTCCCATCTGGTCTTTGCTTCAATTAACCTGTTTACCTAAAAAAAATTGATTTGGAGTGGGGTGAGACTACTAAGCCTTAGTGAGTCCTACTACCCTCCTAGTGGTGACTACACCGGGGGAACCTAGATAGTGTAATAATCTAAGTTCAACTGATTTACATATAAATGTATTAATCATTAAAATAAATAAGGTGTAACACAAAGTTATTATCTTGTCAAATTACTCTTCAAAGGTCACCCAAGGCAAGCCGGTCTCAGGTGCCTGACTCTGCGTACTACCGAAACAGAGGCTCGAATTCCGACGTTGGCTCACATAATAAATAATAGAAGTCAGAGGAGTTCTATTAACATGGCATAATACCATTTAATTTAATGAGTTTAAACAGTTCTAACCAATATATCCCACCCAGGGTATCCTAAGCATGTTACTGATACGTATAAATAAACATATTATTCTCTGACTATATAATCAATTTAACACTATTAAACATATTCATGAAAGCCAAATTGCATTCGGACATAAAACGAGCGATTTGAGAATTTTTCAAAGTATACAGGTTCTGACCTGCTGATCTTGCCATGGCGAGAATTTCACTTGCCATGGCGAGATTTCGTGTCCTGCTCAACTTGCCATGGCGAGAATTTCACTCGCCATGGCGAGATTTCGTGTCAGGACCTGTAATTCTCGCCATGGCGAGCCAAAAACTCGCATGGCGAGCTATACAGAGCACAAACCTTCGCCACGGCGAGAAATATGCCTGCCATGGCGAGCCATAGCAGAATAGCCCCTGTTTCTGCAAAAAATGTGATTTTCCAAATTTTTCACATACAATCTCCATGCAACTTGTTACAAACATGTTATATAATGTAAAATAGATTATATAGGAGCAAGAATTGGGATTTATTCTGGCTCTTTCATTAATTTGATTCCTAACCCTAAGTTTGCATGCAAAAGTCATATTTGGGGAAAACTAAGCTATACAATTATTCTAAGGTTAAAGATCCTAAGAACCCACCTGTAGAAGAAGCTTTAACATTGACTCTTGACTCAGCTACAGCCACGAAAAGCTCACCCCAAAACTGACTCTTTGCATAATACTCCAATTTCATGATTCCCTTTCATTTCTTGGCTTCCAACACAACTCTTGCAGTACCATAAATTCAGCATCATGCACATGCAAGTAAGAAAGAGTAAGAAATGGGGTTTATGGCTGATAGAGGGAGAGAGCATGAAATGGAAGAAAGTGAAGGATTAGGATGTTTCTCACCTTTAATTGGAGCTTGAATTATGAAGGTTCCCCTCATGGAATTGCATGTGGATTATATTGAACATTTGATGATTACTAGAGGTGAGGATGAAGTTGGGAGAGCTAGGAGTTGGATGGTGTTGGGCGTGTGAGAGAAAAAGAAAGAGTGAGTTACTGATTTCTATTTTCCCTTGTCCTTGCCTTGTCATTAAATAAGGAATTTTGGAAGCTAAAGGGGGTTTGAGGAGAAAAGAGTGGGGGGCGCGTGGAGAAGGATAGGTGGAGGGAATTTGTTTAGTTTGCCTCACATAATTGGTAAGGTTATGTGTAATTGGTAGAAATGGATTTGGCCACTTAAGAATAATTTCCTTTCTCCTAATTATAATACTTAATTTCCAATTAAGCTTCAAAAATTGACTCAAAAAAAATATCCTCTTATTAATTTAAAGTTTAGGGATGTTACAATCTACCCCCCTTAAAGAATTTCGTCCTCGAAATTCAAAACTTCTTCATTCCACATCGGGGTAAATCGTCTATGTCCGCATCCAACACTATACTTCACATATTCTCCGGTCAAATACATTCAATTCCTTGGAATAAAACTTTCCTCTCTCATGGAGTTACTGAAGTAGCAAAGTTTTTCACAAGAAAGGGGGGTTTGAATTGTGAACCTTTTAAAAATTACCTATTAAAATAATTTAATACTTTGAACAAAGAAAAAACATTAGAATATCTTGAGAACGTTGGTTAGTTAAAAGGGAGAACGTTCTCAGATCAAACTTGAATATATATAAAGTAAATAAATAATCAAACTTGTGTGTGTAGTGTTTGCATAAAATGAAAGAGTTAAGGGAAGAGAAATGCACACAAACACTTATACTGGTTCACCCCTTTAATGATGGGCTACGTCCAGTCCTCACGCTCCTGCGAGTTTTTCCACTATGAGATACTACCGATCTCAAAAATACACTTTCCTTCTTGCTATCTTTGATCAAGATCCAAGATCCTTTAAGCCATACAAGCTTAAAAATACCCCAGCCCTCCAAGCTAGTAAGGGTATTACCACACTCAAACAATACAGCCCTATTGACTTGAGTAGATCTTTTACAAGTATGATGATTAAGATCTAAGCTTTACAAAACTCACCAAGTGACAAGCCTAGAGAAATAAAACTCTCAATACACTCAAAAGAATTTATACTAATCCTAGTATAGAATTACAGAGTTGGAGTGAAAGAGATCAAAAGAAGAGCTTTAGAGAATGCTTGCACGATAAAGACAAGTTAGCAAAAGATTGTGATAAAAACTCTAGCTCTTCAAAGTCACCAAGGGGCTCTATTTATAGCTGGAATATGTCCTTGTATTTCTTGGAAGAGAAGTATAGCCGTTTGCAACGGATACTTGCTTGAAACTTCTTCAATAAGATGATAGTACATGAAATTCAAATGTTGCTGAACCTGGGAGACTGTTCAGAGAATGATCTTGGATCTGAGCCTTTGTCTTTGATTCAAATGGAGCGTAGTCAAGAAGCTAGCTGTGAGCTGTAAATGATTCCTTGTAATCTTATACAACAAGTAAAGCCGTTGTTGTCCTTTAGGGCACGTGAAACACAGCTGGCTAAGGCTTTGAATAATAATATGATGAAAAGTCTCTCTCTAATGAACATTCTGAGATTGATCTCAAATTTGGGCAAGGATGAACTTGTTCTTCAAGTAAAAGAGAACAATCACGTGTGATGACAGCTTGCACAAGATCAGTACTGAAGCTTCCTTGTCCTTGAAACACTATTCACTCGTCCTTGTTTGAGCAAAAAAGTCTTTGGAGAGAGAGGAAAGTGTGTGGGAGAATGTTGCTTTTGGAAGTTCATAAAGTCCAAGTCTACTCTTAGCTTACAAAGTGTTGTGCTGATCTTATTGGTCCATGAAAAATCTGTCTAACACAAAATAGACAGCTTTTGGACTATGCATTTGAATTAAATCCACTTGCACATGCTTGATCCTTAATCTTGGCCAAAGAGGAAATTTGTTCATTTCTTCTCAAATATTCCTTGCCTTATTTGTTATGATAACTGTTGTGATCTTGTGAGTTATTACCAAGGAAAAAGTGATTCTTTGTCTTTGTACATTGTTCACTTAGAAAAATAAGTGCTTAGTCATTGATGCTTTGTTCTTGATTAATCACAAGCGTAAATCCTGAGATCGTTCTTTTATTCTTGTTCATATTACAAATAAAAGGATGATACTTGATGTAACTTGCTTAATTAATCCTGGCTTATTTGAAACACTCACAAGCACTTGTTAGATAACAATGAGATCAGAATTACTTAAAATATAATTAAGATGTTTGTTATCTTTAAAACATCAAATTGGGATTTTGCCTCAACAATCTCCCCCTTTTTGATGATGACAAACTTCTTCAATTATGTTTTGAAAGAAATTCTGATTTAATCAATTCAGTACAAAGTTTAGAGATAATGCAAGTGTTTATAAATTTATCAAGCTCCCCCTCAATTCAAGCATTCAGATTTCAAAAGATAAAAGAATTGAGAAAACATAGTTTGAACCATAACATAATATCATTAATCAACAATCTCTTAAAAGAGAATCCAAACACAGTTTGTAGTACAGGATTAATGCAAAAAGGTTCAAAGCAACAGAAATTCAAATCCTAGTTTAGAAATTTAAAACATAGTATGAGAAGTTCCTATTAGCAAAAAGAACTTCCCAAAATATCTAATCCTCTAAACAAGGTAGATTCAAAACAAGCTTAATCAAACATATTAATTCAAAGGTTCAAAGCATAAATATAGTAAAATACTAGAAGCTCCCCATAAGTTACTCATAATTGTTGTTCTCCCCCTTTGTCATCAACAAAAAGGTGAGGCTACTTAGGATTTGTGGGGCTTGAGTCATCAGAGGAGGTGGAGGTTTCTGAATCAATAACTGGTGATGGATTAGGTGGTGGTGCAGTGACATTGAGGTGAGGACAAACAGTGGTGGCAATCCATTCTCTCATGATTTTGAATTCCATCATGACATACATAAGCATCTTGAACATTTTGGCCATGTCAGTTTCCACTTTGGATTTCTTAGCAGGGGAAGGCATTTCAGAAGGCCCAGGTTGGTTAAGATCAGGACCAAGATGTTTTGCCAAATTCTCATGAGCAGCAGCAGCAGTAGCAGTGGAGGAGCAAAATGAATCCAATGTTGCAAAAGAAGTAGGTAAGGATGGTAGTGATTCTGAAGCAAACATGGTGGAGGGAAACTTAAGAAAATCAGGAGTGGTTTGTTCAAGGTTTTTCATCAACTCAGAGCTAAACATGGTGCGGAGACTTCCTTGTGATGATGATGGCATTAATGGTGAGAAAACAGTTGTGTTTTGAGGATTGGTATTGGAGTAAAAAGCAGCTAGATTTTTGCCAGACCTTGGTGGTACAACTTTAAAACCATGTGAGAAAGGTGTTCCAAAATTGAGTGAGGTGCTGAGATGAGAGGGGATAGATTCAATGTTCAAACCAACATTAGTGTCTGCACTTGTTCCAGTTGGGAGAACGTTCTCAGGTTGTTCTCCTAGTGCATCACTTAACATTTCCAGACCATCTTTTTCAAGCACTTGGCTATCCTTTTCATATACTTCTCTCTTTCTTTTTCCTAAATCAACAGATTCTTCAGAGAAGTTTTCCTTTTTCATGTGGTGCACATTCTTAAGACCAAATACAGTGCATGAGTTGTAACACCCCAAGCTTTATTTAATAAAAGGAAAAATTAAATAGAGTTACTTAGTGGAGCAAACCCTCACAATAATTCATGTGTAGAAATAAAAAAAAGAAATTAGTGGCATTAGAGACCACTAGGTGTGGCCCACATTTTGGGACTAAGAAATGAAATAAATAAGTGGAAGTGGGTGTATTGGTGGACAATCAGAAAAACCAAATCAAACAAATCTCCCTTTGAGCTCTCTTTCTCTCTCACGAAACCAACACCAGCACAACACTAGAAAACTTTCTCTCATTTCATCCATGGAAATCCTATACCTCCATCACCTCATTTTCTTGGCTTTTAGCATCTTCAATCAAGAATCAGTACACAAACTCCTCTCTCACTGCTCTCTTCTTCTTCCCGAGCTCCTCCACCCCTCTTTATCTTCAAAACCCATTTTTCTAAAAAGATACTTTGCTAAGAAAGGAAGTTCTGCATGTATCAATAGAAGTTTACTAAGTGCCCTCTATCCAAAATCCTTGTGGTTGGTGGTTATTAAATTTCATTTCCTAAGATTCAATTTGAAAACTCTAAATTCTCACCTCTACTGTGTTGGTACTGCATGTAAGGGTTCAACCGTCGTGAGTAACTGTAAGGATGTTTAAGAACCAAGGATTGTGGTGGGTGTTGCAGCAGTAGCAAGCAGAGCAGTTTTGACCCAATCTGATGCACTCGCTGAGCGAGCGATTCTACTCGCCCTGGCGAGCAACGCAGAACAGCACGGGTTGCTGTGTGTGTTTTCCTTCCTGAAGCCTTCCTTAACCCATGGTAAACTGTCCTTAACCTTCTCCCTTTCTTCTCTGATATTGTAATAACAATTTCATTTGATTGACCTTAGTGAGATCATAAGCATCTATTAATCCATCCTTTCCATTTTTGGTTCAAGAACACAATTGGGGTTTTCAAGTGAGTTCCTTTGCTGAAAGTTTCGTGGTTGTTGCTTTGTATTGAATCAGTGTAAAGCTTCAATTACCAGGTGGGTTCTTTAAGTTCTAAACCATAGTTAATTTTAGAAAAGCATAGTTTTCCCCCAAAATATGTATTGCATGCGAATATAGGATTTTAGGATCAAACTAATGATAGAGCAAGAATAATTCCCAATTCTTGCTCCTATGTAATCTCTTAAATATTATAAAATACGTTTGAAACGAGTTGCATAGAGGTTGTAGGTGATTTCTTTGAAAACATCACATAAACAGGATTCTGATCTGATGCACTCGCCACAGCGAGTGATTGTACGCCACTGCGAGTGTTAACGCCCTGTATAACTCGCCAGGTAAGTCTTTGGCTCGCCAGGGCGAGAGTTACAGGTCTGTTGACTCAAAAGCTCGCCGTAGCGAGTGAACATTTCGCTGTAGCGAGTACACCTGGAACAGAACCTATATAATTTTTGAACTTATCGTATCGCTCGTTTTATACCCGAATGCAACTTGATTTCTCAAACTTGTCTAATAATATTTGACAGACTATATAGTCAGAGAATAATAGGTATATTATATAAGTTCAGTAACATGTTTAGGTTACCCTGGGCGGGATATATTGGTTAGAACTGTGTATACTCATTAAAATTAAATGGCAGCTTTATGCCGTGATTAAAGAATTCCTCTGAATTTTAATCATTTTATTATGTGAGCCAACGTCGGAATCCGAGCCTCTGTTTCGGTAGTACGCAGAGTCGGGCACCCGAGACCGGCTTGCCTCGGCGTGTCTTTGAAGAGTAATTGACAAGATTGATAAATGTGTTACACCTTTATTCATTGTTATTAATATTACTCTTAATTGTAAAACAGTTTGAACTTAGACTTTTACACTATCTAGGTTCCCCCGGCGTAGTCGCCATTAGGAGGGTAGTAGGACTCACTGAGGCTTAGTAGTCTCACCCCACTCCAAATCAATTTTTTTAGGTAAACAGGTTACACGGAGCAAGGACCAGATAGGAGACTGACAGTTGGAGCCGGGCTTGGATTGTCAGACTTGAAGACTTTAGTCTTCATCTTGTTTCTTAAATAATCCGTTTATTTGTCGTTGTTTCTTTTCCGTTGTATTTTGTCAGTTTGATTCGTGGTATTCGTGAAGTTGTTGAAATCCATTTAAAATATTCTGGAATTTTTATTGTACTCAGATCCTTTTATTAATGTCTTAGCTAAATATTCTAGATAATTTAGTTAGGGCGTTATATGAGTTATCAACCCTTTGGTTAGTTTCATCAACCTCAAAAAGTCTAAAAAGCTTGGTTAAAATCATGCCATAGGGTAAAGCAATTTTCTTTGATCCAGATTTTGCAGCATGAATCATATGTTGGATTATGACATAGGGAAGGTTTAGCTTAATACCTTTTCCCAGCTTTGAATACCAATCACCTCCATAGATTGTTACTCCCTCAAAAGGTAGATTGATTAGACAACCAAGTGTCTCAGTGTCAAGTTGTATCTCTACTCCTCGAATACTTGATATGATTAGGTTCTTGTCTGAATGCACATTTGCATTGTGATAGAAGGCTTGAACTAGTTGTGGCAACACAGAATCCTTGATTTTGAAAAAATCTGTCCAACCAAGAGGTTCAACATATTTTTTAATATCCATTCCTTTCTTTTCAAGTTCCTCAAAATCAAAAATTCTCCCAGTAGGAACAGGCTTAATTTTCCAATATTTCTCAAAGTTTTCTCTGTCATCAGGATGGACTAAGGGAATGGGAATGAATTTGGTTTTGACCTTCTTCTTTTCTTTTCCATCAGAAACAGCCTTTCCTTTTCCCATTGAAGTGATTTTCTCTTTTCCCTTAGCAGCCTTAGGTGTTGGTGATTTTTTGGTGGAAACAGGGGAAGGTTTGGATTTAGGTTTGGTGGGAGCAGATTTGGTTGAAGTGACAGCTTCTACTTCTACATCATCTAGCAACTCATCAGCAGGTTGAGCTGAGAGTGTTTTCTCAGAATCATCATCATCATCAATGATGTGAACAGTGGTATCCTTAACAATTTTTCTTCCTCCTCCAACTCCAGATTGAATACGAGCTGACCTTCTAATCCTAGATGAATCAGTGGTTTTTGCTTTTGATTTTGATTTTGATGAGGATTTAGAGGGTGATTTGAAGGAAAGTTTTGAGATGGATTTTGACCTAGATGGTGTTTTGGATTTTGATTTGAGAGGGGATTTTGAGAGTTTTGATAGAGATGAGGTTTTGGTTTTCTTAGGCTTAACATAGACAGGAGGTGTTTCAGCTTGGCTAGGCACAACAATGGTTGCATCAGGAGTGATGATTCCATCATCATTCAGAGTTTCAGTTTGAGTTTGATCAACATCTTCATTGGTGGGAATGTTCTCGGATCGTTCTGATAGTGAATCAGAGACATGGTCAGGTTCGTTTTGGGTTTGCATGTGGTCAGAAATGATTTGAGAGGGTTGATCTAGTTTGGATTCTGATGATTGGTGGGTTTCAGAAGATTTTTCTGGTGATTTTGATGGACGTGGTTGATTGTTAGGTGAAGGAATTGGTGACGATGGTGGTGAAGGAGTTTGAGAAATCTGGGTAGCATTTTTGCGAGCTGCAGTTTTTGTTCTTGCCATTAGATAAGTTGTTTTAGAATTGGTGATGATGAATAGCGTTGATAAGAGAGAAGGTGAGATAGATGATTAAAAGAGATGGTTGCTTGGAGAAGAGGAAGAGAGTTAGTAGCTAGGTGTACTTGGTGAATAGTGAAGATAGTACTTGATTTTGTAAAAATGGGTTTTTTCAGGAGAGAGATGATGAGTGTTTAAGAGGGTAACCGTTGGAGCATTAAGGGAGAGCCAATCCTATTTTTCCTATTATTTCTAATAATCAGTTAATTAATAAAGATGGGAATACTAACGGATATATACAGAAAAAAACACGCGTTCTGCATTTAAATATAAACACATAAGAGATCGTTCCAAGAACGTTCTATAAAACAATGAGCATGCAAATATATTAAAGATTGTTGAGATTTTTGATGATTTTCAATTTTTCTTTAATAAAATTAAAACGATCCTCAACCAATGGTTTAGTAAAGATATCAGCCAACTGATTTTCAGTATCAACAAAAACTAAAGAGATATCCTTTTTGTTCACATGATCACAAATAAAATGATGCTTGATTTCAATGTGTTTTGATCTTGAATGCTGAATGGGGTTTTTTGATAGATTAATAGCACTAGTATTATCACAAAGAATTTGAATATTTGTGTACCTTAGTGAGAAGTCTTCATGTTGGTTTTTGATCCATATCACTTGTGAGCAACAATTTGATGCAGACACATATTCTGCTTCAGTTGTTGAAAGTGCAATGGTATTTTGTTTTCTACAACACCAACTGACAAGAGCTTCACCAAGGAATTGACATGCTCCACTTGTGCTCTTTCTCTTAATTTTGTCACCAGCATAATCAGCATCACAATAAGCTTTTAGATCAAAATGTGTGCCCTTTTTGTACCATAGACCAACATCTTGTGTTCCAACCAAGTATCTGAAAATTCTTTTTACTGCAACTAAATGTGATTCCTTTGGAGATGATTGGAATCTTGCACATAGTCCTACTGAGAACACAATATCAGGTCTGCTTGCAGTCAAGTAGAGAAGTGATCCAATCATTCCCCTAAATTCCTTTTCTGACACATTTTTGCCATTTTCATCTTTGTCCAAGCTTGTTGATGGATGCATAGGAGTTGACATAATCTTAGCTTCATTCATTTTATATTTCTTGAGAAGATCCTTGATGTATTTTTCTTGACAAATAAAAATGCCATCTTCTAGTTGCTTGATTTGTAAGCCAAGAAAAAATCTAAGTTCTCCCATCATGCTCATTTCAAACTCACTTTGCATAAGATTAGAAAATTCTTCACACATATTTTCATTAGTAGCACCAAATATAATATCATCAACATATACTTGTACAATAAGTAAATCATGCTTATGAGTTTTTCTAAAAAGTGTAGTATCAATTTGTCCTCTAGAAAAACCATTTTCAAGCAAAAAGGTGCTCAACCTTTCATACCAAGCTCTTGGGGCTTGTTTAAGTCCATATAGAGCTTTGGTAAGTTTGAAAACATGATTTGACTTATTTTGATCAACAAAACCTGGGGGTTGATGAACATATACTTCTTCATTCAAAAAGCCATTTAAAAAAGCACTTTTAACATCCATTTGAAAAAGTTTGAAACATTTGTGAGATGCATATGCAAGCAAAATTCTAATAGCTTCTAACCTGGCTACAGGAGCAAAAGTCTCATCATAATCAATACCTTCTTGTTGATTATACCCTTGGGCAACCAACCTAGCTTTGTTTCTAATCACTTTACCATTTTCATCCAATTTGTTTCTAAAGACCCACATAGTGCCAATGATTGAATGATTCTTTGGTAGAGGAACAAAATTCCATACTTCATTTCTTTCAAACTATGATAGTTCTTCCTTCATAGCTTCTATCCATGATTCATCAATGATAGCTTCATCTATTGTTCTGGGTTCAAGCTGAGAGATTAATCCCAGATTATTCTCTATGATTTGCAGAGACCTTCTAGTCTTAATTCCATCTTCAGTATTTCCAATGATTTGTTCTGGTGGATGATTTGTGACAGTTTTCCAAGTTCTTGGAAGTTGTTGAGAAGGTGATTCTTGATTAGGATCATCATTCTGATTTCTTATAAGTTCGTCCTCTTCATCATCTATTTCCATTTTACTTGGTTGTTCTTCAAACTCATCAAATTTGACATGCATACTTTCTTCCAGAGTTTGGGTTCTTAAGTTGTAGATTCTATAAGCCTTTGATGTCAGAGAGTATCCTAAGAAGATCCCTTTATCTGACTTTGAATCAAACTTGCCAAGGTTGTCTTTGATATTCAAGATATAACAATAACATCCAAAAATGTGAAAGTAAGAAATATTTGGCTTTCTACCTTTCCAAAGTTCATAGGGTGTTTTGTTTAAAACCTTTCTGATGGTAGCTCTATTCAAGATATAGCAAGAGGTATTTATGGCTTCAGCACAAAAATATTTTTCAACATTAGATTCATTTAACATAGTTCTTGCCATTTCTTGTAAGGTTCTATTTTTCCTTTCCACAGCACCATTTTGTTGAGGTGTTCTTGGACAAGAAAAATTATGAGATATTCCATTGTTGTCAAGGAAATTTTCAAAGAGAGAGTTTTCAAATTCTCCTCCATGATCACTTCTTATAGAAGCAATGTTTGAATTTTTCTCATTTTGAACTTTTAAGCAAAAAGATTTAAAAGCTTCAAGAGCATCATCTTTGTGTTTTAGAAAAAGCACCCAAGTGAATCTAGAGAAATCATCAACAATGACAAAGCCATAATTCTTACCACCAAGACTTGTAGTTTTGACAGGTCCAAATAAATCAATGTGAAGCATTTCAAGAGGTTTTATAGTTGAAATAAAATTTTTAGGTTTGAAACTACTTTTGACTTGTTTTCCTCTTGCACAAGATTCACATACTTTATCTAGATCAAAACTTATCTTGGGCAATCCACTTACTAGATCAAGTTTGGATAGTTTTGAAATAGTTTTCATACTTACATGACCTACCCTTTTATGCCATGTCCATTTGTCTTTTTCAAGAGAAACAAAACATGATTCAGTAGGTAGTTCATCCAAGTATACTACATAAACATTTTTAATCCTTGATCCACTAAATAGAATTGTTTCACATGAAGATTGTTTAATTTCACATGTGTTAGTTTTAAAAATAACTTCAAAGCCATTATCACATAATTGACTTATGCTTATTAAGTTGTGTTTAAGACCTTCCACATAGTGAACATTTTCAATCTTAGCAGAGCCAACCTTACCAATAGTACCTTTTCCTTTGATTGGAGCTTTTTCATTATTGCCAAAGGTAACAGACCCACCTTCCTTTTCTTCAAATGTAAGAAAGCTTTTTCTATCTCCTGTCATATGTCTTGAGCAACCACTGTCCAAGTACCATGGCTTTCTCTTGACTGCTAGAAGACATTCCTACATTTGATTTTAATAGAACTTTAGGTACCCATAGATCTTTGGGTCCTTGAAGGTTAGTGAAATCTATTTTAACAGGTCTTTTTACAAATTGATGAGATGTTCTTCTATGAGGAGGTTTATAAATTCTTTTTCTAGGATCATTCTGCGAATGTTCTCTGTGTTGAGGAAGAGATTGTTTTCTTTCTTTCTTTTTAAAACAAAAGGTTTCAAGATGCCCTTCTTTGAGACAGAATGTGCATTTATATTTTTGGTTTTTCTTTTGTTTCTTAGGGAGGAAAAAGTTTTCATATAGTTTGTTGTTTTGGTATGGTCTATATCCAATACCAGCTTTGTCAAAAACTCCAAATTGTGATCCTAAAATTTTATCAAAAGTTTTTGTAGAAGTAATGAATTTTCTCAAATCATTTTCTAACACAGAAACTTTATTCTTTAAGAAAACGTTTTCTTCCTTCAACTTTGAACATTCTAGATGATTTTTCTCCTTTCTAATCTCACAAATTTGTTTAGACATGTCTTTGTGAGAATTTTGCATATTATCAAGCATTTGATGTAAGATGATATTTTCTGCTTTATATTTATCTCTTTCTTCATTAGCCTTAGTTACTTCATCCCTAAGTTTACCATTCTTTTGATTTAGCAGTTGAGTATCATATAATAAATTATCAAATAAATGCTCAGTTTTTTGACAAGAGGAACAAGGTTCAGTACTTACCTCTTCAGTGACTGAATGTGTCATTAGACACACATTTGCTGTTTGTTCCTCATGTTCTTCTTCTGATTCTCCATCTGTTTCATCCCAAGTGGCCATCATGGATTTCTTTTTGAAAAAAGGTTTCCTTTGCTTTGGACATTCATTCTTATAATGTCCAAATTGATCACATCCATAGCACTTGATTTTACTCATATCTACTTCTTTGGATCCACTTCTTTTGGGTTGAATGGATCTTTTGAGTTGATTTCTTCTTTGCATTAATCTCTGAATCTTTCTTGATAGAAAGGCCATTTCTTCATCTTCATCTTCATCTTCATCTTCATTCTCAAGATTATCTTCATCAATCTGAGAATGTTCTCTAGTCTGAGAATCCAAAGCAATCATTTTCTTTTTGATTGGTTTGTCTTCTTGAAGAATTGACTCATGAGCTTTCAGAGATCCAATTAGATCTTCAAGTTTCATTTGTGAAAGATCTTTTGATTCAGTAATAGAAGTTACTATATGTCTCCAATTCTTTGTTAAACACCTAAGAAGTTTTCTTATCTTTTCATGTGTTGTGTATGTCTTTCCTAAGGAATTCAGCTCGTTGATGATGATTGTGAATCTTCCATACATCTGATCTATTGATTCATCTTCTTGCATTTCAAACAGCTCAAATTTTCTAACACCAATATCAATCCTTGTTTCTTTGACACGACAAGTTCCTTCATGGTGGACTTGGAGAGTTTCCCACATTTCCTTAGCAGTTTTGCATTGCATGATTCTATCATATTCTTCTCTACTCATAGCACTCTTAATAAACAATTTTGCTTTGGTGTTTAAGAGTACTCTATCAGCTTCTTGTGTTGACCATTCACCTGGTGTTTTAGGTGAAGTTGAATCTTTGGCCAAAGGTATATATTCACCAATTTCAATAACTGACCACATGTTGTTATCTTGTGATCTTAGAAATAGTTCCATCTTATCCTTCAAGTAATAGTAATCATCCCCTTCAAATAGTGGTGGTCTATTTGATGATCCTCCTTCAGAGATAAACTTTGCGCTTTTAGACATACTTCCATCCTAGATCTTTTCCTCTAGCACTTGTTAGATGCTCAACCTTAGAGGCAGAGCTCTGATGCCAATTGAAGTAGCAAAGTTTTTCACAAGAAAGGGGGGTTTGAATTGTGAACCTTTTAAAAATTACCTATTAAAATAATTTAATACTTTGAACAAAGGAAAAACGTTAGAATATCTTGAGAACGTTGGTTAGTTAAAAGGGAGAACGTTCTCAGATCAAACTTGAATATATATAAAGTAAATAAATAATCAAACTTGTGTGTGTAGTGTTTGCATAAAATGAAAGAGTTAAGGGAAGAGAAATGCACACAAACACTTATACTGGTTCACCCCTTTAATGATGGGCTACGTCCAGTCCACACGCTCCTGTGAGTTTTTCCACTATGAGATACTACCGATCTCAAAAATACACTTTCCTTCTTGCTATCTTTGATCAAGATCCAAGATCCTTTAAGCCCTACAAGCTTAAAAATACCCCAGCCCTCCAAGCTAGTAAGGGTATTACCACACTCAAACAATATAGCCCTATTGACTTGAGTAGATCTTTTACAAGTATGATGATTAAGATCTAAGCTTTACAAAACTCACCAAGTGAGAAGCCTAGAGAAATAAAACTCTCAATACACTCAAAAGAATTTATACTAATCCTAGTATAGAATTACAGAGTTGGAGTGAAAGAGAACAAAAGAAGAGCTTTAGAGAATGCTTGCACGATAAAGACAAGTTAGCAAAAGATTGTGATAAAAACTCTAGCTCTTCAAAGTCACCAAGAGGCTCTATTTATAGCTGGAATATGTCCTTGTATTTCTTGGTAGAGAAGTATAGCCGTTTGCAACAGATACTTGCTTGAAACTTCTTCAATAAGATGATAGTACATGAAATTCAAATGTTGCTGAACCTGGGAGACTGTTCAGAGAATGATCTTGGATCTGAGCCTTTGTCTTTGATTCAAATGGAGCGTAGTCAAGAAGCTAGCTGTGAGCTGTAAATGATTCCTTGTAATCTTATACAACAAGTAAAGCCGTTGTTGTCCTTTAGGGCACGTGAAACACAGCTGGCTAAGGCTTTGAATAATAATATAATGAAAAGTCTCTCTCTTATGAACATTCTGAGATTGATCTCAAATCTGGGCAAGGATGAACTTGTTCTTCAAGTAAAAGAGAACAATCACGTGTGATGACAGCTTGCACAAGATCAATACTGAAGCTTCCTTGTCCTTGAAACACTATTCACTCGTCCTTGTTTGAGCAAAAAAGTCTTTGGAGAGAGAGGAAAATGTGTGAGAGAATGTTGCTTTTGGAAGTTCATAAAGTCCAAGTCTAGTCTTAGCTTACAAAGTGTTGTGCTGATCTTATTGGTCCATGAAAAATCTGTCTAACACAAAATAGACAGCTTTTGGACTATGCCTTTGAATTAAATCCACTTGCACATGCTTGATCCTTAATCTTGGCCAAAGAGGAAATTTGTTCATTTCTTCTCAAATATTCCTTGCCTTATTTGTTATGATAACTGTTGTGATCTTGTGAGTTATTACCAAGGAAAAAGTGATTCTTTGTCTTTGTACATTGTTCACTTAGAAAAATAAGTGCTTAGTCATTGATGCTTTGTTCTTGATTAATCACAAGCGTAAATCCTGAGATCGTTCTTTTATTCTTGTTCATATTACAAATAAAAGGATGATACTTAATGTAACTTGCTTAATTAATCCTAGCTTATTTGAAACACTCACAAGCACTTGTTAGATAACAATGAGATCAGAATTACTTAAAATATAATTAAGATGTTTGTTATCTTTAAAACATCAAATTGGGATTTTGCCTCAACAGTTATTGCCTACAAATCAATCACTTATCCGCACTTACAGCGGTTTTCACGCTGCGCACTCTGATTCCTTTCATAGTAACCTTCTTTTGACTGCGTCATATCAGTCTTAAGTCCAAAATCTCTGATCACATTCTTACGTCATCTTGTCTTATCCACCTCTACTTCTTTCACTACTATTGAACTTCTCCCATTGCTATCGGTATTATTCCATCACTTTACAAACTTGGGAAATCGGTATCAGGCCTGGGTAGATACGCATCAATATATGTGACACTGATTAAGTTTATGTGTCCAACTAAATTTATGGGTCTGGTATTAATGCTGACAAATCTAAAATCTTCCTTTTCGAAACTGTTCTTCTTCTTTTGGGACACTATGACGCATAACATGTCAATTGTACCGCTGTACCACGTGTTGTCTAAATACTCCAGAATCGATCGAAATATAAAACGAGTGGAAAATTGTCTAAATACCACAGATTCCTTTGCCAACGAGTTAAACTCATCCGCAGGAGAATCTATAGTTATCCGATAAAATCCCACCTACAATTTAATCTATTCTGACTCAACACGGTGATCCAGTTGTACATTCAACATGCAGATGCACTTAGGTCTAGGTTATCTCCCAGGATCAAATGGTCAATCTTGTTTGAATTCCTTCACTGGTAACTAATGTGTGGAACTTGGCTAAACAGCCGGGTTCTAAACTTGGCTAGTTGAACACTTAAGGTTTGAACTTGTACTGCTGAGGTTGAATTAAATGGTTTGTCTTAGAACGACTGACTGAATTAACTAACGGATCACTAAGGTTAAGAAATGGGTTCTGATGCGGATGAAACATTACTCTAAACGAGCAATTAACTCTTTCACTTATATGGACTTGTTAAAGACGACTAAGCTTGGAGTCAGAATATTCTGGTCACGATACTCAGGCGTATCACTTGGTCGCAGAAGATCAGAGAAAATGAATTTGGAAGATTGAAACGTTCGGGCTGAGCTATTCTAGATTAACACACTGATATCACATGATTTAAAACACGGGGCTAAAAGGTTGAATCCTCAACGCTGATTTCGCTTCTAGAGCTTAATTCCACTGAATTGGAAATGATTCGAACTTAATTCTAAATTCGGCTGATGATGCTTCGAAGAGATAGACAACTAATTACATTAAAGAACTGATTAACATATTCGAGTGCACGAAGTTTAACTGATTTGCTGATACTGAGCTAAGTTATTTGTATCGGAACAGCTGAGAATGTTGGTTAACAGATCAACCAATGAGCGAGAAATTGAACTTAAGTCATTCGCGGCTAACTAGAGTGACTGGCTTCCACGAATCTGATGAAGTTACTAACGACATGGCTGAAAGACTGAAGACATTGAATATGGTTACTTAGGAGTGACGTTCGACACAATCCGAGTGACTGTCTGACGTCAAAGAATTTGGAAAGTTGCATCTTACTTGAATTTGTGCACATTACTTGACTGACAAGTATTTAAAACACGTGGAGAATTATTCGTCTGAGACGAAATCAGACAAGTTAGAGAGTACACACGTTCATGGTGTTCCAAACCTTGTGAACGTAGGATTGAACTAGGATTAAACATTGCCCGATTCTACAAGGTGGCTGAAAGAGTATCGAAAACGAATGAAAGGAAATTGAAGATTAGTCTCCTGTTGGATTCAGACTAATGTTCCACAACTCTATTTTGCTGACAGAGCCCTTAGGTTAGGACATTTAGGTTTTTACTCACGTTCCTTACTGATGAGTTCTCACCGGTAGGTCTAACTGCTTCTACTAGTCTCTTAGTTGAAAGTTTTGCATGTGTGGAAGTGTCAAGCGTTTGGCTGAAGCTAGAGACAAACTTGGTTATTTGTGTCTGGGTAACTGGCATACACACCTAAAGGATTTGTCCGGATGGTTGATGTCTTTAATAGGGATTTCTACTTGTCAGCCTATTCGAGTCATGTCTTCTACTATCTGACGTTAAGGTTGGTCTTGTACTAAATATTGGTTCTAAATTGTGGGCGTCTAGTATTAATACCCTAAGTGGCAAAATATGGCGGTTAAAGCTAATCCTCAAACCAGGTTTCTAATTGGTCCCTAGTACTAAATTACTAGTCTAATGATGACTGAAAGACAACTCTTAATGGACGGTTAACTTCTCCTACTAATTCCTTAACTAATTGGCTCAAATGTATAAATTCACATATTGGATTGTCAAGCTAACATGGAACTGAGTTACCAGTCTCTAAACTATCTAATAATAAGGCTCAACAGATTGATTCTGGTGGCTAGTTTACTATAGGCAATACTTAACCGTCTTTCTAATTAGAACATAATCTACGTTGGTCTGGTGCAATGACCGGTATACATTGGTAAGCTAATCCTATTTACCGGCATCTAAAGGTAGTATCAGAAGTGTTAAGTTAATATGTCGTGGTCATAAAATGCTTAAGTACGGGTGCTAGGATTCAACTATTCTTATCGTCGTAGCTAATTGGCTTTGAGTTTCTAATCCTTGGGTACCTAAATGACGATCTTTAGTAAACCTATTCGGATAACGGGTGTTGCTAAGGAAAAATTCGGATTTGATAAGTGGCTAGCTATGCCTACGTGACATGGCACCGTCATTGGCTTCTAACCTTTTCAATGATAATTTCCACAACTGTCTCAGGTGACTACGGTGTTATAAATGTTAACGTATTAGGTTTGGTTACTAAACTATCCTATGATAATGTTCCAGGAGTTTTGACTTAAGAATTCTCATGATGCTAATAAGAGACTCCTAACTATAGGTTAGTCGGAGTTTGGGTCTCTAAAGATTTGCCGGGTTTTGCGCTAATCACTGGTGTAGTTAAAAAGATAATTCCTAATAACACTTGAGTCTAATGGTAATGTGGAGACATTGGTTACTAATTATAAGGCTGAGTTGGTCTTATTGCTAGCTCGAATACTAAATTGCTTCGTGGTAATGTTTCACGAATTGTATTAAGTGTCCGGTGATGTTATAAGGAAAGAAGTCCTAAAGGTTATACCAATGAAAACTTAAGTCATAGTAGTCCGATAGAAATATTGCTACGAATTGAAAGGTCGGAGTGACTTAATTAAGAGTATTCTAGAGGGTAGTCTAATAAGGTGACTTGAAGAAATGTTGGAGTATACTTGTGTTCTAATTTGGTTTCTCTAATTCAGATGGTTTGATTTGAATTTCTATTACAAAGGTAACTACCAGATCCACTACGCTGAGTTACTAATTTTAGGAGCACAAGAGTGGTTATACTTAAATAAATTTTCGCTGGTACGATACTGCTAAGAGAGAATTCTAATCACTATACTAGTTAAGGCTAAGTCGTTAGTGGTTCAGTATAACTATTGGTTTCTGTAAGAAAGGGTGTACTCATTCCGTTGAGAACATTTAAGGCTTGATAATCTTGGGTAATCTTAGGAGTTAATGGGACATGGATGAGGTTTATCTAAGTCTTCCTAACACGGGTGAAATTCTTGGCTGCAAAGATTAACTAAATGTTTAGGATGAATTTTGGTTTACTTCCTATTGTTGCGGAGTGTTACTCGGGTCACTAATCTTGGATAATTAGGTTCTCAATAAGGTGAGGTTACTTCTAGGTTCAGGGAGTTTACCTGACACACCGTGTTAGTTGAATACTGTTATTCACTACACATTCTAGTATTATGGTACGCTAGCATTCCTTCAAGCTACAGCTCTATTCCTAGTATGCTCTACTCCGGACTTGTTACCTCACAAGATTACTAATTCGACAGACATAAACTACTCTTCACATTTCGTCAGCTGCTTTATTACACCCTCTGAGCTTACCTCTTACTACTGGTCTCAATCCATTTACTATGTCCACGTTTTGCACCACTTGCTCCTGTGGCACCATTTGGCACAGTTACTTCATCCAGTAATAAGAACTTTCTCCAATGACTGCTTCTTAATTGCATCTTCACTACGATCTTAACGCTGGAACATCAGAGTCCACTTCAGTTCTCAACCATAATACCCTGCCTACCATACGCAATACTGAGCTGGTCAGACTCAGCACGTGATGGTTTCAGCGTAAATAGTCCAGATCCAAAGGGTCTGTATTACTTAGGAAATGATTGAAATGACTCATGGCACGGTCCGATACTGGATCGACCTGCTCTGATACCAATTATAACGCCCCAACTAAAATATCTAGAATATTTAGTCAAGACATAAATAATTGACAACCGAGTACATTAAATTATACGAGATAACAACTAAATTACAGGAATTGTATACAACAATTGATACACTTAACAATACAGCGGAAATAGAATAAGATTCTAAGATACACAGATAAAACTAAAACAAGGGGAAGACTAAAATCTCCTAATCCGATGATCCAAGCTCAGCTCCAATCATCAGCTCCCACCTGATCCTTGCTTCAATTAACCTGTTTGCCTAAAAAAAATTGATTTGGAGTGGGGTGAGACTACTAAGCCTCAGTGAGTCCTACTACCCTCCTAGTGGTGACTACACCGGGGGAACCTAGATAGTGTAATAATCTAAGTTCAACTGATTTACATATAAATGTATTAATCATTAAAATAAATAAGGTGTAACACAAAGTTATTATCTTGTCAAATTACTCTTCAAAGGTCACCCAAGGCAAGCCGGTCTCAGGTGCCTGACTCTGCGTACTACCGAAACAGAGGCTCGGATTCCGACGTTGGCTCACATAATAAATAATAGAAGTCAGAGGAGTTCTATTAACATGGCATAATACCATTTAATTTAATGAGTTTAAACAGTTCTAACCAATATATCCCACCCAGGGTATCCTAAGCATGTTACTGATACGTATAAATAAACATATTATTCTCTGACTATATAATCAATTTAACACTATTAAACATATTCATGAAAGCCAAGTTGCATTCGGACATAAAACCAGCGATTTGAGAATTTTTCAAAATATACAGGTTCTGACCTGCTGATCTTGCCATGGCGAGAATTTCACTTGCCATGGCGAGATTTCGTGTCCTGCTCAACTTGCCATGGCGAGAATTTCACTCGCCATGGCGAGATTTCGTGTCAGGACCTGTAATTCTCGCCATGGCGAGCCAAAAACTCGCATGGCGAGCTATACAGAGCACAAACCTTTGCCACGGCGAGAAATATGCCTGCCATGGCGATCCATAGCAGAATAGCCCCTGTTTCTGCAAAAAATGTGATTTTCCAAATTTTTCACCTACAATCTCCATGCAACTTGTTACAAACATGTTATATAATGTAAAATAGATTATATAGGAGCAAGAATTGGGATTTATTCTTGCTCTTTCATTAATTTGATTCCTAACCCTAAGTTTGCATGCAAAAGTCATATTTGGGGAAAACTAAGCTATACAATTATTCTAAGGTTAAAGATCCTAAGAACCCACCTGTAGAAGAAGCTTTAACATTGACTCTTGACTCAGCTACAGCCACGAAAAGCTCACCCCAAAACTGACTCTTTGCATAATACTCCAATTTCATGATTCCCTTTCATTTCTTGGCTTCCAACACAACTCTTGCAGTACCATAAATTCAGCATCATGCACATGCAAGTAAGAAAGAGTAAGAAATGGGGTTTATGGCTGATAGAGGGAGAGAGCATGAAATGGAAGAAAGTGAAGGATTAGGATGTTTCTCACCTTTAATTGAAGCTTGAACTATGAAGGTTCCACTCATGGAATTGCATGTGGATTATATTGAACATTTGATGATTACTAGAGGTGAGGATGAAGTTGGGAGAGCTAGGATTATATCTTCACCATTTCTTCTTACAACCAAACAAAGCCTTAGCATCATTGAGAAGAAAAGAAAACATGCGGGCCCCACGCAAATTTAGTCTCTCTCCCTTATTTCTCTTGTGTGCCAAACAAGAGAAAAAGTGCATTTCTCTTTTTACTCTCTCTTCCCTTACTCTCTCTTTGATAATTCTCTTCAACCAAACAAAGGCTAGGTCTCTTTGACAAGACAAAAAATGAGTTATCATTTTTTCTTCCAATTTCAAGTAGTTTATGAACTTACAGTTTATACTTTATCATTTTTTCTTCAAATTTTACCTTTATAAATTTATCTTAAATTCATTTTCATCCTTTAAAATTTATTACAATTTAAAACAAAATAGGTATCCATTTTATTGTTACTATATTGTACCTTTTTTTTGTAGTCGTAATATCTATTTTTTAAAACGTTGCTAGCTTAAAGTCCTCTCTCCTCTTCCTTTTTCTCTTCCAACCCTAGCTGTCACTACTTTCTTCTTAGTCCATTGAAGAAGGGTGATTTTAGGTCAGTTTTGGCCTAAAATCATCCCTCCAAATTATTTTTCTTTCTCGTTATAATAAATAAGTATGATTTTTACATATTTGTTTGTTTTGATTTCCCGTCTTTGTATGGTGTATTTGGTTGTCCCGTCTTTGTGCGGTGTTCCACTACAAAAAAAGATACTATTTTGCGGGGGTTTTCAAGGCATTTTGCGGGGGTTTTCAACCTCCGAGGATTGTTTTGCAGCAGTTTTGAAAACCCCCGCTTAATCGTTTCCCATAGAATATTTGTGGCGGTTTTGTGGTACCGCTGGTATCATGCTAAAAACCCCCGCAAAATGGCGGCAGTTTTGTAGAGGAGGTTCAAAACCCCCGCAAAATTGAATAAATAAGTAAAAAAAATAAAAAAAATTCTGAAACTTTTATTAAAATATAGTAATATAATACAAAATTTATAAAAGCTAAAATTAAATCTCATTAAATAAATGCAACTAAACTCAATCAATCTTTAATCATAGTAACAGAAACTATAAAAAGGCTATGACTAGAAATAACCACTAGACAACACTCAAACAATAATCTGGCAAGAGTATCTACCTAAATCTCAACATTGGTACTAAAAGGGCAAGAAGAATAGTAAACAGATATTAACCTCTGAGTTAAAGCTATAATTCTGCTCTCCATCTAATAAATTATCCAGAACCACAGAAAATTCAATGCTAGTTTTAGGTTTCACAGCAGAGTTTGCTAGGTTCAACTCGGAAACAGATAGGCGAGGACATCCTGGATGTTCAAAATCCTTTGGCGTTCGGTCCATGCTTTCATGTATTTGCACATCAGGATCCTGCATTGGCCCAGACAGTAGATTTGATGACCTAGAAGCAAAATTAAAACACAGTAAGAAGAATAAAAGACTGGACTGTTCTAAAACAACATAATGAAATGGAACAAATATAGATAGTTCAAATTTTAAAAGATGGTTGGAAGGAAATGTCATCACTCGCCTGTTACCATTGTTTGGATATACGAATTTCTTAAAATTCAAAGGAGTGAAAAAATAATAATGTAGTCTATTGTATCTCATTCCATCCAATACATTTGTTATCCCTATTCCCCAATTTGTTCAATGAAATGGACTCTCTTGAAGTTATAACTCATATCTTCAATAAAAAAAAAATTAAATCTATAATATGTAAACAATAACTTATATTACATTAATCAAAGTTGTGTAGAAATGGCTACCAACTACAAGCCAAAGAACATTCTTATACAGGAGTAGTAGGTTTCATAGCATCCCATGTATGCAAGAAACTAATCCAAAACTACCCTGCATACAAAATCATTGTTCTTGATAAGCTAGATTACTGTTCAAATCTAAAGAATCTAACACCCTCAAATTCATCTCATAATTTCAAGTTCATCAAAGGAGACATTGAAAGTGTTGACTTAGACAGACATTCATTTCATATAAGACCTCTAATTAAACCAGCATATGAACCACACCCACCCTTGAATTCTTGTAGTGCTGATGACTACCATTGGGCATCATAAGCTACTTTAACAAGAGTTAAAAGCCTGCTAAGCTATCATTGAGCAAATCTTTGGGATTGAGTTATAAGTGGGTTCTAACTTCACCCCACGAGAAAATCTTTGGGATTGAGTTAGGCCCCAATTCAAATTCTAAGAGTCAACAAAATATGGAAATATACAGGGTTAAAAATCAGATTAGTTTTCTCAAAAAACTAAAAAAGAATAAGGTTTATTAGAGCAACAATCGCTTCACGTATCTTGTTCTCTTTGAAAACATGAATAATATCTTTGGAGAACCATAATCTACTGCACTCACCAATAGCTTAACATTACAAAAGGTTACTAGAGAATATATATAAAACCTTATGGACTCTATACTAACAGGCCCAATAACATAGCCTAACAACCTATTATTATCTAACACAAACAAACATTACAATATTGGGGGAAATTAGGGTTTTAACTTTCTATTTCCAACTTTAATTTACTGAATAACGATATCATGAACAGAGTAACTGCTTCACAATTAGAACACGAATAAGCCATACCGATTTAGGGTTAGACGATCCCGTTGAACTCGTCGTAGAAGTTGTCGTCGATTGAGACGCCGTGTTCATCAACAGCAACGCAGAAACATCAGAGGATTGCAGGGACGGAGCGACAGTCGTCGAAGTATAGCGGATGACGCGTAGATAATGGCGCGACTGTCAATTCCGGAAGGGAGAACGAATTTTGATGGCGAAGGTGGTGGAGATGCAGATGCGATGGAAACGTTTGAACTCAACGAAGGTGTTGGAGATTTTGAACTCGACGGAGGTGCCGGAGATTTTGAACGTGATGGAGATTCTATAGATCTGAACGCGATGAAGATTGTAGTAGATTCAGTTCACGGAAATGAAATACGAAAAGATGAAAATAAAATTAAAGGGGAAACGAAATAAGAAGAGATGGAAAAAAATGGAGCGAAATGAAAATTGGAAAAAAGAGGCGCGCTGAATTTCGGGGGTTTTAAACCCCCGCTAAATTAACAAACGTTAATTTTCCACAAAATTTAAGGGAGTTAAATGAAACCTCCGCTAAAAAATCGCCGCAACCGGCGTGTTTTTTGTAGTGTTCTTTGTTTCAGGTTGAAGGAGTAGATCCGATCAAGTGCAAGTTTAATCAATGTCGACTTTAGTGTCATCAACGCTACAGATCCGGAGGCATGAATATTCCAAGCACTTCAATATAGTCATATTTGTAGGCATATATAATTTGCCGTTTTATGCTATTAACATGGATACTGTGAGTTTGTTCGCAGATTCATCCTTTTTATTTTTAGCGATTATGAATTTGTATTGCATCGACGTACTCTTTTATTTGAATAAATGAATATTGTTAGTGTTTTCAACCTGCAAGGTTGTGTTTATTTTAGGGTTGGCTTCATTTGTTAAAATAAGCCTTTGGTCCAGATGTGGTGACTGATGTGCACACATGTGGTACCTGAACTGAATGCCCTATAAACGCGCTTTCAATTATTTGCGTGAGATCTTTGAAAAAGATTTGTTTTGAAACAAACATATCCACGCTAGCTTGCGCGCCAAGGAACGAGCTGAAAGATTGAAGAAGATTCAGAAAAGATTTAAAAAACTGGTTTGTTACTAGAAGATTGAAAAAGATTCAAAAAGATTTAAAACAAACATATCTTTTGTTAAAAGATTGAGTTTGTTACTTGAAGATTACAACGGCCAGCTACCAGATCTCGTTCTATATAAAGAAGACTGAAGACATAGTTTAACTCACTGAATTTAGAATAATATTTTCTAGTCTTTAGATTTCAGTCTTTGTCCTTATAGTTTCTTGTTTCCATTGAGGCTTGAACTTAGGGTTGTATTTAACTCTTAAGCTTTTAAGCACTGAGCTGTTCCTTTTCTTGGTTCTAGTTTGAAACAAGATTTGGAATTTGAATCACTCAAAGCTTTGAAGCACGAGTTGGTTCTTTAGATTAGGAATGCGTCTCCATCATTGAGTTTGTAAAAATCCTTGTGAGGAGCAAGGTCCTTGTGAGGAGCAAGGTAGGATAGCTGGGAAGTGACTGGGGGAAGTCATATCTTGTGAGGAGCAAGGTAGAGTTTGCACAAGGTAGTGTCTAAGCGAGAGGTTGTAAACGGGGGAGTTTAAATTTGAATTAGAGCTATCATAGTGGATTCACTTCTGGATTGGTATCCTCCAGACGTAAGTGCGCTGCACTGAACTGGGTTAACAAACTCATTGTGTTCTTTATTTTCTGCACTTTATTTTCCTTGTTCATCAAGTTATCGTATGTTTATGATGTTGGCACATTAGGCAACACATCGTATACCTAAACCCTAACGTGCACCACATCACGCTGCACATCTGTAACTTGCTACCGAAATTTCAATTGGCATCAGAGCAGGCACCCTGTTCTGCTTTAGGGTGAGCTCTAGGGAAGATACTTTCCGGAACCATGGACAAGGACAGCACCTTGGTCAGCAAACCACCTCTTCTGGATGGCACAAACTATGATTATTGGAAATCACGCATGACTGCTTTCTTAAAATCCATTGATAGTAGAACTTGGAAAGCAGTGCTAAGAGGTTGGGAACATCCCAAAGTCAAGGATGCTAATGGAGCTGACACAGAAGTACTCAAGCCAGAAGAAGATTGGACTCCAGCAGAAGATACTTTTGCTCTTGGCAACAATAAAGCTTTAAATGCATTATTCAATGGAGTTGACAAAAACATGTTCAGACTCATCAAACAATGTACTGTTGCCAAAGATGCTTGGGAGATACTCAAGACAACTCATGAAGGGACCTCCAAGGTGAAAAGCTCAAGACTTCAACTTCTGTAGACAAAATTTGAGAATCTCAGAATGAAGGAGGAAGAGACTATTTATGACTTTCACATGAATATTCTTGACCTAGCAAACTCCTTTGATTCCTTGGGAGAAAGGCTATCTGATGAGAAGATGGTAAGGAAAATCCTTAGATCCTTACCAAAGAGGTTTGACATGAAGGTCACAGCTATTGAAGAATCTCAGGACATTGCTAGTATGAAAGTAGAAGAAGTGGTAGGCTCTCTTCAAACCTTTGAGATGAACTTCAATAATAAACCTGAGAAGAAAGGGAAAAGCATAGTCTTCACCTCCAACACTGATAATGAGGAAGCTGATGAAGAGGACCTCTCAGATGATATAGCTCTTCTTGGAAAACAATTTAAGAGAATCTTGAAGAATGTGAGAAGAAAACCAAAGAGCAATGTGGAGCACATCCAGTTTGACATCAGAAAACAAGGAAATACTTCAGCAAAAACCAAAACTGATGACAAACCAATTCAAGACAAAGATGTTCAATGTCGTGAATGTGAAGGCTATGGTAACTATAGATCTGAATGTCCTACCTACTTAAAGAAACAGAAGAAGGGACTATCTGTGAGTTGGTCTGATGAAGATGACTCTGTGAATGAGTTAGCAAGTAATTCTTCCAATCAAGTGAATGCCATGACTGGTGTGTGTCTCTCTGACAATGAATCATGTGATGAAGATCTCACTTATGAGGAACTAGCCTCAGCATACAGAAAACTATGCATCAGAAGTGAAGAGGTATGCAGAAAAAATGCAGAACTGGAGACTACCATCAATCAACTTAAGTCAGAGAAATCAACAGCTGGAGAACAAAGGGCTATCATTGAGCAACTAAAGATGAAAGAACAGAAGCTACAGGCAAAAGTAACCAGCCTTGAAGATGAAGTCAAGCTAGTAACTTCTAATTTGAAGATCATGACAAAATCTGTTAGAATGCTTGGTACAGGAACAAAGAAGCTTAATGAGATTCTCAGCATCAGAAATCATGCTAATGATCCAACTGGAGTAGGGTATGGGGTAAATTATAATAATGAAACCTTATAATCAAGCTTTGTTCCTGCTCGAAACAGATCTGACTTCAAGATGTTGCCACATCCTGCACCACATCAGAAACCTGTGAACAAAAGAAAGTCCACTTCCTTGAAGTGTCACTATTGTGGTAAGTATGGCCATATCAAATCCTTCTACTATAAGCTCTATGGTTATCCAAGGAAGAAGCCTCAACCTAGAGCATATTATAGAATGGCCAAAAACAGAAAAGAATGGAAGCCAAAAGTCAAATTAGTTGCTCATATAATTCACACATCCTTCAGAGCCTCATCTAAGGAAGATTGGTACTTTGATAGTGGGTGTTCAAGACACATGACAGGTGAAGAAAGGTTTCTGGAAGACATCAAGTCATACACTTCAAGTTATGTGACCTTTGGTGATGGTGAAAAAGGACAAATCATGGGAGTTGGGAAACTAATCAGTAATAGTTTGCCTAAGCTTGATAATGTCTTGTTTGTCAAAGGACTAAGGGTTAATCTAATCAGCATTAGCCAACTATCTGATCAAGGGCTTAAGGTTGACTTCTCAAAGAATGAGTGTCTAGTCACTAATGACAAAGGTGAATTATTAATGAAGGGAACCAGATCAGAAGACAACTGCTACTTGTGGGTTCCTCAAGAGACCACTAAGCCTACCACATGTCCTGTCAGTCAAGTAGATGAAGCAAAGCTATGGCCACCAAAGCTCGCTATTGAAGAAGAAGATATATGTGGTGAAAGACAGATTGACAAGCAAATCCAGGAGATTCATCCAATCCTTCAACAACAGGTGACATCCAAAGTGCATGATGAAGTACCAGATGTGGGCACATCAGACCCCCTGCCTGAAGACTCTGAAGTTGAAGAAAATTCTGAGAAAGCAGAGCAAGAAACAGATCAAGGTGAAACAAGCAAAGGTCCTTCCATCATAATTCAGAAGAATCATCCTAAAGAGCTCATCATAGGAAATCCAGAATTACCAGTCATGACTAGGTCAAGGGAGGTAATCTCCAATGCTTGCTTTGTATCCACCATAAAACCAAAAAATGTTAAGGAAGCCTTGACAGATGAATGTTGGATTAATGCAATGCAAGAAGAGTTGAACGAGTTCAAGAGGAATGAGGTGTGGGACTTAGTTCCAAGACCTGATGGGGTCAACATCATAGGCACCAAGTGGGTATATAGGAACAAGTCTGATGAAAATGGTGTTGTCACAAGAAACAAGGCCAGGCTTGTAGCACAAGGATACTCTCAGATTGAAGGTGTAGACTTTGATGAAACCTTTGCTCCAGTAGCTCGTCTTGAGTCTATAAGGTTACTTCTAGGAGTGGCATGTATTTTGAAGTTCAAGCTTTTTCAAATGGATGTGAAGAGTGCCTTCCTCAATGGGTACTTAAATGAAGAAGTTTATGTAGCACAACCAAAGGGATTTGTTGATCCTAATCTCCCAGATCATGTCTACAGATTGAAGAAAGCTCTGTATGGGTTGAAGCAAGCTCCTAGGGCTTGGTATGAAAGGCTAACCAAGTTTCTTCTACAGCAAGGGTACAAAAAGGGTGAAACAGACAAGACCTTGTTTGTGAGACAAGAAAAAGGAAAGCTCATGATAGCACAAATCTATGTAGATGATATTGTGTTTGGTGGCATGACAGATGCTTTGGTGAAACAATTTGTGCATCAAATGCAATCTGAATTTGAGATGAGCCTTGTAGGTGAATTAACCTATTTTCTTGGTCTACAAGTAAAGCAAATGGAGGACACAATATTCATCTTTCAAAGCAAATATGCCAAGAATATTGTGAAGAAGTTTGGAATGGAGAGTGCAACACACAAGAGAACTCCTGCAGCAACTCATATTTAACTCACCAAGGATGAGAAAGGTGTCAGTGTTGATCAAAGCCTATACAGAAGCATCATAGGCAGTCTACTTTACCTCACAGCAAGTAGGCCTGATATCTCCTTTGCAGTTGGTGTATGTGCTAGATACCAAGCTGAGCCCAAGATGAGTCATCTCACACAAGTCAAGAGAATTCTGAAGTATGTGAATGGCACAAGTGACTATGGAATTATGTACTCTCATGGTGAAGACACAAGGTTGACAGGGTATTGTGATGCTGACTGGGCAGGCAGTGCAGATGATAGAAAGAGTACCTCAGGTGGATGTTTCTTTCTGGGCAACAACCTAATTTCATGGTTCAGCAAGAAACAGAATTGTGTAGCTCTTTCAACAGCAGAAGCTGACTATATCGCAGCAGGAAGCAGTTGTTCTCAATTGCTTTGGATGAAGCAGATGCTGAGTGAATACAATGTGAAGCAAGATGTGCTCACATTATACTGTGACAATATGAGTGCTATAAACATTTCCAAGAATCCTATCCAACACAGTAGGACCAAGCACATTGATATTCGTCTCCATTTTATCAGGGATCTATTTGAAGACAAGGTTGTGACCTTAGAGCATGTAGCCACAGACAATCAACTGGATGATATTTTTACAAAGGCTTTGGATGCAAATAAGTTTGAGACATTAAGAGGCAAACTTGGTATTTGCCTTCTTGATGACCAATAGCAATCTTGCTATTGAAGCATGCAACGGAGACCTGCCTACTACTTCCGTTTGTTTATGCATGCTATCCAAAGGCAGTCATCACAGGTTTTTTCTCAACATAATATATCAAGACTATTCCACCTTTCATACTGTGATGAAGAACTATGAAGAAGATCCTGATGTAGAGCTCAATGTGGTCCACATTGGAGCCTCTGAGAAGAAGAAGCCTTTTCAAGAGCTGAAGACTACAGATCATGCTATCTGTAAGAGCATTACTGAAGGCAAGGTCAAAGAATGACTTTTTGATATAGAAGGAGTAGATTATGTGCAAAATGTAACAGCCCGTTTTTCTCAAGCCAGAAAAGGCATTATTTTTTTTTTTTCAACTAACACTCAGAGTGCGCATAGAATATTTTTCAATGAGCCGGCATTCAAATATACAAAAGAACTCATTATCATAAGGTGCTTCGACAAGCAAAGTGTACTCCTGAATAAATACAATCCAAGTCTAAGTATTCAAATACTTACAACAAAACAAGTTAGAATCCTATGCTTAAACCCAAAAAGCACGGTGCACAACCCACACCGGCGCATAGTCTAACTAAGCTAAAACTCCAACATCTCACTGGGGCCTGGAACAGCCACCGTCGTCACCACGACCTAACCCATCATCTGGGTGGGATGAGCCCGCAAATGAAAGAAAGGGTCACCACAAAATAAAAGGTATATATATATATATATAACCGGTGCGAAAGATTGTACACATAACAATAATTCCACATACACAAGAGAAAGCTCTTTAACACAAAAGCAATTCCCACCAACGGGCTTATATATATAATGCACACATAGCCTACCAATGCAGACTCTACATGATCGTGACACCAATCACTGGCTGCCACATGCATGAATTCCGGAATTTAACCCCTCCGCAGAGAGTCGTAGGTCCAACCCACTAAAGCCACAAGGGCAGGTGATGCCACACAGACGCTATCACCAGGTGAAAATAGCCACACAGATGCTACCAGCCACACAGATGCTGTCACCAGGCGAAAATAGCCACACAGATGCTACCAGCCACACAGATGCTGTCGCCCAACCCACTAAAGCCACGAGGGCAGGTGACGCCACACAGACGCTATCACCAGGTGAAAATAGCCACACAGATGCTACCAGCCACACAGATGCAGTCAGCCACACAGATGCTGTCACCCCCTCAAAAGTGTAGCCACACAGATGCTAACACCAGGCGAACATAGCCACACAGATGCTATCGCCAACTAAGAAACGCATACACATAGGGCAGTCACACAGACACAGCCCCGGCGGAGTCACACAGACACATCCGCCCGTGCAGTCCCAACTGACATACACGTTCCATCCATGCTCATGCAACAATTACATATCACACAGATATATGTAAATCAAACACAACGACATACATACATTTCCAACCATATGTACTCCAACAACCTGTTCATACATACATTCTCATAATCATATGTAAACAGCGTAAGTATTTTAAACACTTTCTCATCACGAGAATACATAATACAAACATGCCAAAGCACACAGCAAAACAAAACATGTCGTAACCATTTCGAAAGACGGAAATAAAGTGGAGCCCTTACCTCAGCAAGCTTCCGTTAACTTTTCTCGCATAATTCTACAACTCGCGCTTCCTAAAAGTTAAGCAGCGTACAATCAATAAGATATTCCTCGTTTATCCTATCGAAACGAAACTTGTTATCAAAGCTCTAGAGGGGTTTAAGGTACTTTCTAACACTCTCGGATAGTGATTTCGAGTCCTCCCCATAGTGATTAAAAATTCCCAAAGTTAATTGCACTATTTCTCGCCACGCGAAAATAGTTTCGTTTCAAAACATAATCAAGAAATACTTTTATTTCTAAATCCAACGATCAAACTCATACACTAAAACCATTTGAAAACAACCCAAAAACTCTTTGAAAATTTTCACAAAAATAAAAGTTTACTTGCGCCACAAGTTACAAGTTTTTCCTTTCAAATAAAATCACCATAACTCATTCAATTCTAATCCGATCGAGACGTGCCATACGCCGAAATCTTCGTATCGAAAAGACGGATTGAATGGTTAGGTTTCTAGGACACGAAAACAATTTTAAAATGACCATAATACCCTTCTAAATTTCGACCAGAATGTAACCACCCCAAAAACATTGTTTTCTAAAACCAAACATAATTAAAATACTTAAACCATTACTAACTTCTTAAAAACAACTCAAAAGTGATCAAGCTCTTATACCAAAACCATTTCAAATCAAAGCATAACACTTTTCAAAACTTTACCAATTAACTTGTTTAATTAAAACACAAGTTACTAATTTCCATTTCCAAACAAAACCTCATTAGACATTCCTTTTAAACCATGATTCATTGCCTCTCAATAGGACTTACAAAATTTGAAAACCACATGGTCACAACACTAAAGTGTCACGGCCAAGAACAAAACATTAATGCTAGCTCCCAAAATTTTCCATTTGAAAACCATGACTCAAATCAACTAGCTCACATAAATAAATCATTTCAAAACACAACTCACAAAACATAAGAGTTTTTCCAAAAATTTCTTCATGAACACACAAAAATAAATTTCTTGTTTTTCAATACAAAACCATTTTCATATATCCATTTCCCTAACAAGTCTTAAAACAACATTGTTAATGCAAGCATCAAACAAAATTTCATGTCTTGATCAATTAATTTTCTTTCCAAAACCCTAACTATCTTTCTCATGAGATTCTCACCAACTCATGAAAAATTGAAATAACAAAGCCTAGCATGCTTACTAAACTCTCATGAACAACTTTCATGAAACAAGAATCAATTCCTAACAATTTCATCTCATGAACATAATCTAAAATTCAACACCCTAAGAGTTCTAACCAACTAAAATGAAGAGAAATAGGATGGTTACCTTAAGCAATTGATTCTCTACAACAATTCCACAAAGCTCCCAAGCTTGATATGGACTCAAATGGTGAAGAATGGAAATTTTAGTGAAGGTTTAAAGAAAGTAATGGAGTCACGTGAAAGAAGAGAAAGAAGAAGAGAGAATTGTGATATTTTCTAAGTGACAAATTGTCATCAACTTCCTTACATGTTAAATTGTCTTGGTCACTTATCCACCCTTGGATCAAAGTCAAAAGTCCAAGCTTAAACCCTAGCCATTGGATCAATTTGCTTTAAGGATAATCACAAAACTTACACAAAACTTACACACTAAGTTACGTGCTCAGCTCTCGCGCATCGCGACGAACGTAAAACACAAAAACCGAAAACCTACGGAAAGAACGCCTATCTTTAAACATTTCCAAAACTTATCGCCGAATCTTTTTCCGCGACTGTAATTTTCTTCCATACCTTAGAAAATTAATCTCAGGACATATCCTAACTCACGCAGATATATGAAACTCCCATCCGAAACCTCACTTAAAACAGACGTAGTAAGATTTTCCATCAGCGGGTAAAATCCTACTCGTTTTTCCAAAAACAAGAATAACCCAAAACTCGGATTTCTGGCTTCACAGAAATCTCCTCATACTTAAAAGAGGATTACGACCCAAAAGTCTGTGCCTTTCCAGCGCACGAGCACAAAACAGGCTCCATTTCAGCAAAAATTCCATTAATGCGACGATACTCACAAAACCGCTTTACTAAAAACCCTAAAACTCGTAGCCGACACTAGAGTTCCTTAGAAAATAGTACAGTAAAATCTTGGGTCTTACATTACTACCCTCCAAAAAGAAGTTTCGTCCTCGAAACTAAAGGTAAGAGCAACAACTCAACTAATTATTACCATCACCAACACAACAAAATCCCTCAGGATTAGGTGTAGCCACAAAGATGCTAACACCAGGTGAAGTCACACAGATACTCTCACCATCACGCTGGCACAGCTGTGCACCAACCGCAACACTCAACGAGTTCACCACTCAAAATTAACCTCACAATAGAGGTTCTCAACCTCTAGTTCCTCAAAAGTCCAAAGGTTCACACAAATTTTTTTTTCCAAAATCACCTCTTTCGCCTCCGCGGCATAGCCCACTCCATTAGTTTCACACGAAGTTGTGAGTGGCTACCCTCCAAAAAGAAACACTGAAGTTCTCTGTGCATCACCAAAGCTAGCAAAAACTAGTCAATTCCAATCAACACGACTCCGTCTATTATCAACAAGAGATTAAGGATGATCAGTTCCTCAATTTGTCAATAAATAGTCGACAATCATGATGGTGGTTTAGACCATCTTTACCCAACTTAAACGATGCTTCATTCCGCTTATGCTCAATGTCCTCCGAGTCACAAGGGTTCCACAAATCTTTCAAGGTTTTTCTTAATGTTTCCCTCGATCTCTTACGAATACACGTCGAAATCGCAAGACACAACACTCAAGACACGTAGCTTAAGCTATCATGCTTCCTTTCTTGAAGCACCCGTGGAGTATCATCCACTAGTAGTACCGTGCCACTACGGCAAGTACCACCCAAACCATTACATTCCGAACAAGTTGTCTTCTCTATAGAAGAATTTTCCGCTCTACCAATATCCATAAGTCCGCAACTCAGTGAATACGCCGAACCGTCTACTCACATACGAATCTCTTTCCAAACACGACTTAAATAATACCATCCCAACCTCCGGTTGGTGATTACAACTCCTCATAGTCTTGTCACTTGCCAACTATACCATCTATTTCTCTTGTACTCCTTTTATCCAAATCCCCAATTCCGATTAGATTCCTTATCCAAACATTTCTGAGTCTCAACAGAAAATCTCATCCAATGTTTACTAACTCATAATCCGACACAGAACAAACACTAGAACTGTCCCTACCCTAGCTATGTTCTAACCGACTCTGGACTAACGACTCAAGTATACACTTTCCCTTTGAAGATTTAAAGTCGTGCTCTGATACCAATTGTAACAGCCCGTTTTTCTCAAGCCAGAAAAGGCATTATTTATTTTTTTTCAACTAACACTCAGAGTGCGCATAGAATATTTTTCAATGAGCCGGCATTCAAATATACAAAAGAACTCATTATCATAAGGTGCTTCGACAAGCAAAGTGTACTCCTGAATAAATACAATCCAAGTCTAAGTATTCAAATACTTACAACAAAACAAGTTAGAATCCTATGCTTAAACCCAAAAAGCACGGTGCACAACCCACACCGGCGCATAGTCTAACTAAGCTAAAACTCCAACATCTCACTGGGGCCTGGAACAGCCACCGTCGTCACCACGACCTAACCCATCATCTGGGTGGGATGAGCCCGCAAATGAAAGAAAGGGTCACCACAAAATAAAAGGTATATATATATATATATAACCGGTGCGAAAGATTGTACACATAACAATAATTCCACATACACAAGAGAAAGCTCTTTAACACAAAAGCAATTCCCACCAACGGGCTTATATATATAATGCACACATAGCCTACCAATGCAGACTCTACATGATCGTGACACCAATCACTGGCTGCCACATGCATGAATTCCGAAATTTAACCCCTCCGCAGAGAGTCGTAGGTCCAACCCACTAAAGCCACAAGGGAAGGTGATGCCACACAGACGCTATCACCAGGTGAAAATAGCCACACAGATGCTACCAGCCACACAGATGCTGTCAGCCACACAGATGCTGTCACCAGGCGAAAATAGCCACACAGATGCTACCAGCCACACAGATGTTGTCGCCCAACCCACTAAAGCCACGAGGGCAGGTGACGCCACACAGACGCTATCACCAGGTGAAAATAGCCACACAGATGCTACCAGCCACACAGATGCAGTCAGCCACACAGATGCTGTCACCCCCTCAAAAGTGTAGCCACACAGATGCTAACACCAGGCGAACATAGCCACACAGATGCTATCGCCAACTAAGAAACGCATACACATAGGGCAGTCACACAGACACAGCCCCGGCGGAGTCACACAGACACATCCGCCCGTGCAGTCCCAACTGACATACACGTTCCATCCATGCTCATGCAACAATTACATATCACACAGATATATGTAAATCAAACACAACGACATACATACATTTCCAACCATATGTACTCCAACAACCTGTTCATACATACATTCTCATAATCATATGTAAACAGCGTAAGTATTTTAAACACTTTCTCATCACGAGAATACATAATACAAACATGCCAAAGCACACAGCAAAACAAAACATGTCGTAACCATTTCGAAAGACGGAAATAAAGTGGAGCCCTTACCTCAGCAAGCTTCCGTTAACTTTTCTCGCATAATTCTACAACTCGCGCTTCCTAAAAGTTAAGCAGCGTACAATCAATAAGATATTCCTCGTTTATCCTATCGAAACGAAACTTGTTATCAAAGCTCTAGAGGGGTTTAAGGTACTTTCTAACACTCTCGGATAGTGATTTCGAGTCCTCCCCATAGTGATTAAAAATTCCCAAAGTTAATTGCACTATTTCTCGCCACGCGAAAATAGTTTCGTTTCAAAACATAATCAAGAAATACTTTTATTTCTAAATCCAACGATCAAACTCATACACTAAAACCATTTGAAAACAACCCAAAAACTCTTTGAAAATTTTCACAAAAATAAAAGTTTACTTGCGCCACAAGTTACAAGTTTTTCCTTTCAAATAAAATCACCATAACTCATTCAATTCTAATCCGATCGAGACGTGCCATACGCCGAAATCTTCGTATCGAAAAGACGGATTGAATGGTTAGGTTTCTAGGACACGAAAACAATTTTAAAATGACCATAATACCCTTCTAAATTTCGACCAGAATGTAACCACCCCAAAAACATTGTTTTCTAAAACCAAACATAATTAAAATACTTAAACCATTACTAACTTCTTAAAAACAACTCAAAAGTGATCAAGCTCTTATACCAAAACCATTTCAAATCAAAGCATAACACTTTTCAAAACTTTACCAATTAACTTGTTTAATTAAAACACAAGTTACTAATTTCCATTTCCAAACAAAACCTCATTAGACATTCCTTTTAAACCATGATTCATTGCCTCTCAATAGGACTTACAAAATTTGAAAACCACATGGTCACAACACTAAAGTGTCACGGCCAAGAACAAAACATTAATGCTAGCTCCCAAAATTTTCCATTTGAAAACCATGACTCAAATCAACTAGCTCACATAAATAAATCATTTCAAAACACAACTCACAAAACATAAGAGTTTTTCCAAAAATTTCTTCATGAACACACAAAAATAAATTTCTTGTTTTTCAATACAAAACCATTTTCATATATCCATTTCCCTAACAAGTCTTAAAACAACATTGTTAATGCAAGCATCAAACAAAATTTCATGTCTTGATCAATTAATTTTCTTTCCAAAACCCTAACTATCTTTCTCATGAGATTCTCACCAACTCCTGAAAAATTGAAATAACAAAGCCTAGCATGCTTACTAAACTCTCATGAACAACTTTCATGAAACAAGAATCAATTCCTAACAATTTCATCTCATGAACATAATCTAAAATTCAACACCCTAAGAGTTCTAACCAACTAAAATGAAGAGAAATAGGATGGTTACCTTAAGCAATTGATTCTCTACAACAATTCCACAAAGCTCCCAAGCTTGATATGGACTCAAATGGTGAAGAATGGAAATTTTAGTGAAGGTTTAAAAAAAGTAATGGAGTCACGTGAAAGAAGAGAAAGAAGAAGAGAGAATTGTGATATTTTCTAAGTGACAAATTGTCATCAACTTCCTTACATGTTAAATTGTCTTGGTCACTTATCCACCCTTGGATCAAAGTCAAAAGTCCAAGCTTAAACCCTAGCCATTGGATCAATTTGCTTTAAGGATAATCACAAAACTTACACAAAACTTACACACTAAGTTACGTGCTCAGCTCTCGCGCATCGCGACGAACGTAAAACACAAAAACCGAAAACCTACGGAAAGAACGCCTATCTTTAAACATTTCCAAAACTTATCGCCGAATCTTTTTCCGCGACTGTAATTTTCTTCCATACCTTAGAAAATTAATCTTAGGACATATCCTAACTCACGCAGATATATGAAACTCCCATCCGAAACCTCACTTAAAACAGACGTAGTAAGATTTTCCATCAGCGGGTAAAATCCTACTCGTTTTTCCAAAAACAAGAATAACCCAAAACTCGGATTTCTGGCTTCACAGAAATCTCCTCATACTTAAAAGAGGATTACGACCCAAAAGTCTGTGCCTTTCCAGCGCACGAGCACAAAACAGGCTCCATTTCAGCAAAAATTCCATTAATGCGACGATACTCACAAAACCGCTTTACTAAAAACCCTAAAACTCGTAGCCGACACTAGAGTTCCTTAGAAAATAGTACAGTAAAATCTTGGGTCTTACACAAAACAACTCAGAAGCATTTAAGTTTGTAAGCATAGGGCATAATCATAATCATAATCATAGCAATATGGATGATTCATTGTGCTTAGTCATGATCATCGAAATATGGATGACTTTTATGCTTAGGATCACAGTCATAGAAATATGGGTGATTCACGTCGCAGTCATAGCAATATGGGTGACTTAGTTACAATCATAGAAATATGGGTAACTTGTACTTGCTTAACTATGAATGCACATACAACAACCATGAAGAATGAAGACTACAAGACTATGGATTGCTGGACTATATGGATTCTGTGAAGACAACTACTGAAGAAATTGAAGACTACTGAAGCATCTCTTTTTGAAGACCTTGGTCATGTGTTGGTGTTTAGAACATTTGTCAAAGATCCATCTACTCTGTATATTGCACATTTAATTGCCCCAGTACTATTTGATTACTCTTTCTGTTCTTAAACTTTTTTGTCAACATTATGGCTAAAAAGGGGGAGAAAAGATAAGTAGTATATCCAGGGGGAGTAAGAGGAATGGTAGTGCAATTTGTTTACTCTGGTACATGATGTGATACCAGATGTGTGCACATCGTTGAAGACAGAATGTGCTTGTATTCTGCACATCTTTTTGAAGACTTTGAAGAACCAGACGAATGAAGACTGATCCTTTGAAGACTGATGAAGATGGTGCTTGAATTTAGGGGGAGTAAAATTTTTACTGAAGCTACTGAAGACACTTCCCCTCTTTACTGTGTGCATGATTCATCACCATGCTTGTATGTTGGGAGTTTTATTCTCTCAGAAGATATGAGGCAAGATTCCGCTGCTGCAACGCCTCTGATGTTCTAATGATTCTCTCCAAAGTCTAGTTGGCTGACTCCAAAGGTTATTTTAGCCACAATTTACCAAAGGGGGAGATTGTTAGTGTTTTCAACCTGCAAGGTTGTGTTTATTTTACGGTTGACTTCATTTGTTAAAATAAGCCTTTGGTCCAGATGTGGTGACTGATGTGCACACATGTGGTACTTGAACTGAATGCCCTATAAACGCGCTTTCAATTATTTGCGTGTGATCTTTGAAAAAGATTTGTTTTGAAACAAACATATCCACGCTAGCTTGCGCGCCAAGGAACAAGCTGAAAGATTGAAGAAGATTCAGAAAAGATTTAAAAAACTGGTTTGTTACTAGAAGATTGAAAAAGATTCAAAAAGATTTAAAACAAACATATCTTTTGTTAAAAGATTGAGTTTGTTACTTGAAGATTACAACGGTCAGCTACCAGATCTCGTTATATATAAAGAAGAATGAAGACATAGTTTTACTCACTGAATTTAGAATAATATTTTCTACTCTTTAGATTTCAGTCTTTGTCCCTATAGTTTCTTGTTTCCATTGAGACTTGAACTTAGGGTTGTATTTAGCTCTTAAGCTTTTAAGCACAGAGCTGTTCCTTTTCTCGGTTCTAGTTTGAAACAAGATTTGGACTTTGAATCACTCAAAGCTTTGAAGCACGAGTTGGTTCTTTAGATTAGGAGTGCGTCTCCATCATTGAGTATGTAAAAATCCTTGTGAGGACCAAGATCCTTGTGAGGAGCAAGGTAGGATAGCTGGGAAGTGACTGGGGGAAGTCATATCTTGTGAAGGTAGAGTTTGCACAAGGTAGTGTCTAAGCGAGAGGTTGTAAACGGGGGAGTTTAACTTTGAATTAGAGCTATCATAGTGGATTCACTCCTGGATTGGTATCCTCCAGACGTAAGTGTGCTGCACTGAACTAGGTTAACAAACTCATTGTGTTCTTTATCTTCTGCACTTTATTTTCCTTGTTCATCAAGTTATCGTATGTTTATGATGTTGGCACATTAGGCAACAAATCGTATACCTAAACCCTAACGTACACCACATCACGCTGCACATCTGTAACTTGCTATCGGAATTTCAAATATCGTATATTTTATCAAGAAAAAAACGTTGCTAGCTTGTTTATAAAAAAAAAGTTGCTATCTATACGTACCTTATTATCACCATTCTATTTTTAATACTTTGATTTATCCTTCATGTATTTGTTATGTATTTTGTTACAAAAGTTGTATCAATTCATATTTTCACTTTTGTTTGTACTTCTGATATAACGAAACTTTTTTTTATAAAAATATCAGCATATAAACATTAATTTAATAATATTATTTGAAAGATATATTGATTAAATTAAGGGTGTTAAACACAGTCATTCGAAAGTAACGAACCGAAAAGATCGAATTGACTCAGATTCGCTTACCCGCAAATAAAGCAAAAACGGCTCCCATAGTTGTAGAGAAATTTTAAGTATCTTAAATAGTATTAATTTGATATAAATTTTATTGAATTAAAGATGACGTTTCATGCTATTTTATATTTATCAGTCTGTTAAACCACTAATTTTACCGAACACTTCAATTAGCTTATCGGTCATCAGCTATAAGCTATCAGTCATCCACTATAAACTATAAGTTAGCTTCGATTAGCCTTAAAATGGTGGGATAATTGTGTGTAAAAATGGTTGGTGACTAAGAATAAATTTAATTGTTAAGTAATAATTTGTTGTCTTCTATATTTCCACTAATATTTTACAAATAAATTTATTTCAATTAACTAAGCCAATATTATTAAAGTAGTTAAATGTAATCTCGTGAGCAAAACTCAATCGATAGAGATATTGTATTTTATATGAAAAAGTTGATAGAGACATTATTAAATTTTTTTAAAAATTATAGACAAAAGGTGTAGCCAATGCCCGTGTGCCACCCAAAGAACTTAATGCCTAGAACTCCTATTGTAACCCTGATTGCATCAACTCTTCCATCTATCTTATGCAGTTGCAGACCAACTACAGTGTTACTCCTATTCAGCACCTCCACAATATCACACTATGTGATATCCATCGAACCAGATGCTCTGATACCACTATTAGGGAGTCCGGGGAAAGTTGGGAAAGAAACACTATGTGTCAATGCTCCAGGACCACAACAGAGGGAGACACCACATCTCCACCCAAAACCTTATAAGACATTAGGTTATTGGATCATCTCTCTTATAAATCCAACATTCTTCCCATACATAGTTGATGTAAGACTTAATCACTTAACACCTGAAATCGAACATTGTTAGTTACAACACATAGACTTCACTCTCAACCACCCCATGAGCCCAGTACACCCACACTCTCTAAAGTAAATATTTGAACTACATCTCATAATATTCTAAAACAAGAGCATAAGAGAAAAACAATACACAAATATAAACTTAAAGTATTTTTCGACGGTACTGCTTGGTGTGTTGAAACAAGGAACTTGAGGTCTTTATATATAACACTGAGCTCTCCCAATCTCCACTTCTCTAAGCAATGTATGACTTATCTACTATAATTTTCTTAACCTTTTTTCTTTCCTTAGTAATGTGGGACTTACATTGCAATCAACCCCAACAGTTTAACTCGAACTTAGATTAAGTTATGTTAAATTGTTCAATGAACTTAACAATCCTTGGGCTATGGGTTTGAGTTTGATTGTTAGGTTGAAGTTTGTTGATGTGACTTATGAATCTTTATTTCTTTTTTGCAGTTTTTGTGTGGCATTTTGCACCAAAAATTAAATATTCATGGATATTTCAAATAATATGGTGGATGTTGTGGTAGTAGGGAGTGGTTATGGTGCATAAGTTTTTTCCTTATGCACTATGCATAACTAATTAAAATTGCTTAGTGCACACCACCCCAGATTGCTTAGTGCACCCCCATATTTCTAGTGCACCCCCCAAATTTCTAGCGCACCCCTTTGAAATCTAGGAGGTGCGCTACGCAATATGGGGGGTGCGCTAGAAATCTGGGGGATGCGCTAAGCAATCTGAGGTATTTATGCATGGTGGATAAGGATGAATTATGCACCATAACTTATGCCGTGGTAGTATTCTCGATGAATTTATAGATGTTGACAAGTTTAAAGATGATGTTGGATGTTGGGCCCGATATGTGTTTTTCTTTCGTGGATGACATTAATTTATTTTATGAAAGAATATAAATTCTCCTGTCTTCTCTCGATATTCAGATCTTCTGCTAGATTAGTCGAATCACCTTTCGTTTACAATCCGATTCGGATTGTAAACTATAATGTGACTGTTATTATATAGTATAGTGAAAAAAATTATATAGTTTATTAAAATATACAATATGTGAAGAAAATATTAGAAGATATAAAACATTTTACAAAGTGTTGAAACTTGCATAAGGAGAATCCATGTTGGTAGAATGTAGATCTGCATCAGACATATATTCTGCAGTTGAATCTATTAAGATACTCTCTTCTTCAGTAGTCTCAATCTCAGATGTATCATTTTTTTCATTTTGTTGAATCATCTTTAGCTTGTTTCCTTCAAAAACTTGGCTTGTGTCAGAAACAACTTCTTGAACAACAGATTTTCCTTCAAGCATGCTTACCACTGATGACATTGTTGGTCTATGCGTCAGAGAAACATGAGTGCATAAAAGTGCCACATTGATCATGATCATTGCTTCCTCTTTTTTGAATTCTTCACCTAACCTCTCATCAACTAGGTCCATTATGTTACCTTCTTCCTTCAAGAGACGCACCTGATAAACAATATACAAATATCCGCTTAATTATGATATAACGTAATTGAGCTGATGAAAACAACTTATGAAATGTATATAAGCTGTTTTTAGGTTGTTTCTATAAACTTTTCAATATACCTTACGAAAACAACTTAGAATTTATAAGAAAATAATTTGACTTTATTTTATCTTTTTGTTACAGAAATAGCTTATCATTTTCTAAGCTATTTGGTAATATTTGTACTAAATAGGGTATTGCGGAACAATAGCGATTTGCACAAATTCCACTACATTATAGTAGTTTAGCGTCGCTATAGCTGCTAATTAACAATGCTGGATTTGATATTGCGATGAACACTTAGATTGATTAGAAAGTAGGAAGGTATGGAAGTGTTAGTTACCCAATCAACAAGAGAGAAGCATTCATCCTTGGGCTGGTTCATGGTGTTGTGTTTCCCACTAACTATTTCCAAGGCAACAACTCCAAAACTATAAACATCTGCTTTGTCCGTCAAATAACCATGCATTGCATATTCGGGAGCCATGTATCCACTGCAACATTGAAAATTCATATATTAACTTACGTATAAATGGTCTTTGAGTTCATATACGGACTAAAATAAATCTGATGAGGTACTCTTTTATTTTTCTTAGTCTCATGCCACAATTACGCACTTAGAAAATGATAAACTCCGTTCAACAAATTAATATACGAAGACTCACTAAGTGCCGGCTACTCTAGTGGTCACGTGGGTGTGTCCGTCATCTTTAAGCTTGGCCAAACCAAAATCAGATATCTTTGGATTGAGATCTTTATCGAGTAACACATTAGTTGCCTTGATGTCTCTGTGAACTATCTTTAACCTCGACTCTTCATGAAGGTAAGCCAAACCTCTAGCAATACCGATGCAAATTTTCTTCCTTGTCGACCAAGCCAATTTCAATTGATCTTTTTCTTTGGCTTCATTTTCAAATGTCACACAAAATTAGATAATACAATCATATGGTATATATATATATATATATATGCTTTGTATACATCACTAAACATTATAATAATTGAAAGAACTACAAAACATGATTACAATGAAAAGAAATTTACCAAACAAAGCACAAGCAAGGCTATTGTTTTCCATGTATTCATATATCAGCAGCAATTGATCACCTTCCATACAACAACCGTATAGCTTAACTAGACAAGGATGCTGCAAAGCTGAAATCAAGCCAATCTCATTTATAAATTCGCGATTCCCTTGCTTTGATTTAGAAGAAAGCTGCTTTACTGCTACTATTGTCCCGTCCGAAAGAACACCCTGCAATTCCAGGAATTTATATTATATCTCTATATTTGAGTGAAATTGTAAGAAAGTAACAACAATAAAAGAGTAGATTATCTATGTTACCTTGTAAACAGAACCAAACCCTCCTTCTCCAATCTTAAACTCAATATCGAAGTTGTTAGTCGCTGCTTTGATTTGTCGTAACGTAAATAACCCAGGTTGGAATTCTAAACCTTTTAGCTCTTTTGATTGAAGTAAACAATATATAAATAAAACAAGAGATATCATCAAAACATTTAGCAGTTACAAATGAATCTACTAATTTTCTCGAGTATAATTTAAGAAACAAAATATGTAGTTACCATCACCGATATCACATTTTTCTTCATGCAAAATCCCAATTGTGCGTCAAAATTCCTGAGTTTTTTATAGTTAAAGTATCTTCGTAGTGCTTACCTCTTTCTAATGGATCTATCTGTCGTCGCCATCTTCTCCACCAAGCAATGCCAAATACCATGAATATAACTAGTACACCAACAACTACAACTGCAACAATAGCCCAAACAGGTATGCTACTTCCCTTTTCCGCCGGGGGTATAAAGTCTGCTTGATTATAATACAAGAGATTTGCATATAGATTAAATTAGAGGATGAAGATGATCGAACGAGAAGAACTACTACATACCAGGATCAACTGATATAGCCGATATAAGAGGACCATATACTGAATCAAATGGGATTCCAGTGGTCCCTTTGCCAGCCCAACGAAGGCGAATCTCCAACGTATTACTAGTCACTGTAGCGGTGAACTTTTTTATGATCGCCTTACCAACTCCACCGGCTTCTTTTGCAATATTGAAATCCTTCAGCACCAACCTTCCCTGCAATACTTCAATCAAAACACAATGGTTCAAAATGATCAAAGGCATTTTGTTCATTACTAAACAAGATGATGAGATCATGCACCTGAATATAGATGTCAAATATGCGCCTTCCAAGGCTGCTATATGTTTGATCACCCGTAAACATTATCTCCGCAAAATGGAGATTAACTGTGTAGTTTCCGTTACCCAAGCAAAATCCGTAATATGTTAGAGACAGAGGAGAAACACGTGCATTCATATACAGTTCGGCATTTTTCATGGAAAGATTAGTTTTATTAGACCAGGTAGAGTAGTCCACAAGGCTATTATTTCTATCGAAGAAGTGACCAGTGTTGCTAAGTGCCCAGTTTGATGCAGTTCGCCGAAAGCTTGCAGGTCCAATTTCATTTGAATCATCATCATATGTCAAGCTTTCATTATAAGTTATGAGCTTACCACCACAATTTATACGGAGAGAGTACCGATCTAGAATGGCCAAAAAAGGAAGAAATGCTATGTTCAATATGACGACAAACACAAAAAGCGAATACAAGGGAAATTCGTGACAAATTAACTTACGTTTAGGACAGCTATTGTTCCCCAAACATGAAACCATTCCCCTGAGAACATAATGAAGGTGTAACATGTCAGCATAATCACATTATAATCTGCATAAGCTATATACGTATGGTAATTTAATGTGATTTATGAATAGTAGAAAACTTACAAGTTACTTCTCTTTGAAGATGATGCAAACAAGTTCCTAAGGAACATGGTAAATAGGCAAAAGATTAGATAGTTTCTTAAAATTGTTGAAACAAAATAAGTATGAAAATACAAAGATTCTTACACAGTTCCTTGTTGACATGTCAACTGCTCTGGATTTTCAATGCTCAAATTGTTATATGATAGATCTCTGTGTCAATTTATGCATGTGATTTAGAATTAAAGATGTAACAAAATACTATATCTAACATTTTTTTGGCATAGCGATCGAAGGATAACTCACGTGTAGTCTGGTCTAGCAATCCAATTTGGAAGTGGTCCAGTAAAAAGGTTTCCAGTTAAGTATCTATAGGTAAAACAATACGATAAGTCAAAGATTAATGATATCAAGAAAGAACTTGTTCGAAAGTTCTCAACTTTCTCGTTATATCCACTCATAGATTTTCTTTTTCTAATCATTTCTCAATTTATAACAAAAATAAATGAAGTACAAGCACATGGTCATAATTCTAGATTGTTATCTGCAACTGCTGTTGCAGCTGCATAAAAGAGGTCTTAGAGGTATCCGCAACAACATCACAATCGCAGTTGTGTCTGCATTAGCTTTCTTAGATAGCTTATGAAAATAAACTGAAAATAACTTTTGGAAATTTCATGCGTTATTTCTATAAGCTCTCTGAAACAGTCTCGCAAGTGCTCATGCCAGTGGATAAAACATTGGAACCAGAAGATATTGCTTACAGTAAATTTGTGTTCTTGAGGCCACCCAAGGTGTTTGGAATCGGTCCACTTAATTTGTTAAAACTGAGGTCTCTGAAATACAAATTATGTTCAGAAAAGGTGTTACTCAAGAGGGCAAAAATGGTTTCCGAAACGATACAAAAGAAAAATTTAGTCTTCATAATAGAATAACAGAAGCATATTGTTCTAAAAGCATATGAATAATGCAAGCAATTTCCAAAGCATAGATAGCGCTAACCAGACAAAATTCAATATAATAACATTACTTACAATGATTGTAAATTGGTAATAGTTCCGATATATTCAGGTACACTTCCTATAAGATTGCAACTCCTCAGTACTCTGTCAAACAATTTGAAAACACGTAACTTTTAAGGGCAAAAATGCTATAACATCTCTTTTTTACCTTTTTAAGTATCGCTAAAAGCATTACCTTATGGAAGTGTTGATTCATAAAATAACAATTTGAGAAATTATAAAAATATTAGAAGAAATTCACTCACAATGTTTCCAGATTTGTCAAGTTAAGTAGCAGTGGAAAAGTAGAATCTGAATCTTTCAAGTCACTTATTCTCCTGCATAACATATAGCAATCATGGTGAAACTCAGTATGAGAGGAAATTGAAACTTTAACCACAATCTATGAAGCACTGACACAAATGAACATGATTATGACACTAGACACGACAACAATTACGGACACCAAACACACCTTCAATATCAAGTGTCGGTGTTAAAAACCTCAAAAAGATATATACATCATACTTACAAATCATTGAGGTTTTTTAGATATGTTATTCCTGAAGGAATTGGGCCACTCAAACCACTCCCTTGCATCACCCTATCAAAATTTAAAGTCATTTTGGAAAAAATTGATGATTTAGAATTTCATAAGAAGAAAGAAAAGGTTCATACATCCTTTCAAGACTTGTCCAACTCTGAATGAAATCTGGTATAGGTCCAGAGAATTGATTATCGCAAAGTCGACTGCAGTTAATCAATAAAATATTACTATTCATTTGAACATGAATACAAAAACAAATAAAGAAAGGATTGCTTACATGTGCTTCAGTTTAGTGAGCTTAGCATATGTTGCAGGTATATTTCCAGTAAAATAGTTCGAGGAAAGAAGCCTAAAACAACATTGAAATTGGAATAAAGGATCATATAAAAGAATATAGCAGTGTAGTCGGTTGAGGATCATATAAAATAGCAGTTTCTTCATATTCGGTTATGTTACAGTGCTATAACCTATGAAGCACAGATTCCGAACAGACACTTCACATGATACAGACGACACATTGACACTGTTAATTTATTTTATTAAAAAAAGTTCTAAAACGAGGTTCGATAAAATTTGACCATTATTTATCCATCTACTATTGAAAAAAATTAAAAATGGTTGTAATCAAACTTAGCAATGTCTTTAATCCTGCATTGATCAACATTATTTCAACTCGTCTTTAATATTTGTAGATATGTCCAATGTTTGATGAAGTAAATAAGAAATTATTTTTTTGGACTACTTGTCTGAGTTGTCTGCACAGATCCAAGGAGTGTCGAGGCAAAGGAGAAAACAATTTTTGTGGGACAGTGTTTGTGCTTCATAGATAACGCTACGCTGCTATAGCTGCTATTTGATAACACTTTGAACTACATTGTGTATCGCAGAACAATAACAATTCGTTAAAGTTATGCTATACCACTGTTGTAGCCGCAATTTGACAAAATTGAAATATAGATTGAACTTCGAGATCCTATGCATTTCAAGTTGGAGGAAGGAGCTTACAGTCGTTCAAGCTGGTGCAGATTCCCAAGCTCTGGAGGAAGGTTTCCAGATAATTGATTGAACTTCAGGATCCTATGCATTTCAAGTTTCAAACATTAAGTTTGTCAAAAAAAAAAAAATTCAAAAAATTTACATGAGAAAACTACTTACAACTTTTGCAGGGTGGTGATTTTTCCAATCTCTTTTGGGATTGGACCAGTTAACCGATTTCCTATTAGTGAACTGTCACAAAATTAAGAAACATGCAAAACTACTTAGAAGATTATATTCCAAAATTACATAAACAAAACCCAATTATCATAATCATTACTAATTAAATGCTATTAATCAACATAAAAAAAAGGGTTAGGGAAAATACATGTTGACAAGATTGATGATCGAACCCCATTGTGGTGGAATTGTACCATTAAGGTAGTTGTTTGAGAAGTCACTGTATAAGTACCACAATGAGTATACAAGAATCAAACATTAATACTAAACTATGATAAATTAATAATGATACAAATTTAGCAAGGTAATAACTAATTAGAATTAGAATAACATACATTTGTTGGAGGTAAGGCAATTTCACAATTTCTGTTGGAAGTGTGCCCGAAAGATTTTGTGACTTCAGAACACTGCAAAAATCATTAGTTTAAGAATTCTTGAGCTTTAGAACATTTTTAAAAAATTATTATAAGCTTTTTTTTTACTCTATTATAAGCTTGTGTAACACCTATAAAATTAGGTGTTGAATTTATGAATTCAATTTTACATTTGCTATTAGAGTTCCAAATTAATTGAGAGATAAATTTTATTTTACATTCACTAAATAAATAAAAATAATCTTTTAGTTGGTTTTGTAAAATTGAGTTAGATCAATCCAAAATTCTAAGACTACAAAATAAATTTTCTAAATATATAACCATTTATGATTAATATTATTATTATTTTATTTATTTTAAGATCCCATTGAATTTTTTAGTATTAATTAAAAGAGAATAGCCCATTGCAAAAGTGATTTAATCTATTGGGTAAGACACCAAAGGAGATTTGTTAAAAACTATCAAGTGCAGACACTCCATGGTAGGTGTGTTCTATGTCGGACACGTGTCGGTGTCCGACACTTATAATTATACCTAATTATGTTATTTTTTCAAATTATTATCGGTGCTGACATGTCGGTGTCTGTATCGTGTCCGGTTGATATGACGACATGAATGGTGTATTTGAAAAATCCAAGTTCCACATAAAATAAAATAAAGATAAAAGAGAACATACATACATGCTAACAATATGGCACACAGTAGCATTGGCAAAAGAACAATTGCAAGTCACAGCATTTTCAAACCCTTTCACTTGCACGGAAGATGTCCAGTTATTTTCTCCACTACATGGATTTTTGCTGAAATCCCAATCCTTCTTACCAAGTGTCTTTCCTATGTCTTTCATTACTTGTACTGTGCATATTAATTCAATCAAAACCAACATATTTACATCATAATAACTTGTAATTGCAACCATATATTCATTTGCAATTTCAAATTGAACTCTAACTAACTATTATATTTCTAATATTTATTTATATATGAAATATGTACCTTCTTGTTGTGACAGAATAGCTCCACTAGTAAATGAAGTTATGATCAAAGAAAAGGCAAGAAGCAAAATATGGAGTATTAGAGAGAAATTCATGCTCATGATGATGTGCTAGAGATATTTGAAGGCAATGAGTGGAAGAAAATGAAATAAGTTTATTGAATATGTAAGGGTTATATTAAGGAATGAATTGAATTATTGAATGAGACAGGAAGGATCACAGAAAGAGATAAACTGAAAAGATCTCAGCTACTTTTATGACTATTGAGAAGTCAATAAAAATGTGAAATAGACAAAATTTAAGGGTCCCTTTACTTTCATTTTCATGTTTTCCCTTCAACTAATAAATACAAAATAATATAGACCTGTTTACACTAAAAATATACTGTTAGTGGAAAATGTTATAATAGTTATGGATAAGATTGCTTCAAAAAAAATAATTATGGATATGATAAATTGAATTTTTTGTTTTCACCATCAGTTTAATCCGGTTCGGGGGTCTGTTATGGCATCAAGTTGTTCCAACCCCTCCCAATCGTAGTTGCGGGAGACAAAACTTATTGTGCATAAGTCAATTTTTTATGCACGGTGCATAAGTGAATAACATCCATCAGATTAGCCCTCCACGTGTAATCATCATAGCGCGGTTTAACATGCATACCAGTACAGTTGAGAAAAAGTCTACCGGTATGAATATGATTACCGGTACAGTTGAGAAAAAGTGTACCGGTATGAATATGTGTTGAGCACAACTAGTAACAAAAGGTAATAATAACGAAAAGCAAACAATAAGAACACAAGAAAGTTTGATAACGGAGTTCCCCGTAGGTATGTCTCCGACTATAGAATTCGCTACAGCTCGTTTGGATTAGATGAATGAATTAATTAGGGTTTCAGTGATACAAGTAGTATTTATAATAATAATGATATAGACATAAATACCCTTGAACCATACCGCGGGGACTAACGGCCCCCGCCCCCCTAGCGCCCCCCTAATGATTTGGCCTAATCCCATATATGATAAGTCCTCATACTCAACAATATGCATACCGGTACAGTTGAGAAAAAGTGTACCGGTAACTTTTTATCCAAACCGCTATACTTTAAAACAAGTGTACTGGTAAACTTACTTATTTATGCACGGTGCATAACACCATAACCGGACCCGTTGCGGGAGATTAAACAGTGGCTCTCCCTTCCAAGTTCAGCGCCAATCACCACTGAATCAACTAACGATTGTTGAATAAATTGAATTTAAAGTAGTCACATACTATTCCATTCTTAATTATAATTGAAAGTAAATTTTTTAGATTTATTAAATAATGTTTTGGTTTATATTATACACCAGATTTATTGGTTATTTAATGAATATGAAAAGTAGAATTAAGGATAAAGAAAGTATATGCCAAGTCCAGTGGCGGAATTAGAAAAAATTATTTGGAGATGTTATTTGATTTGTCTCGATGAATATTTTCAAAATATACATTTTTTATAATTTTTAATAATAGATAATTAAAAATATTAATTATCAAAATTATACATTAACAAATATAAATGTGGTTAAATACGTCATTTATTTTGGGACAAAGATAATATAATTTAGAAAATACAATCTTGATTTAAGAGTCTAGTACATAACAGCATGAAAGGTCCAAGATTTTGGTACTCTGCTACCAAACTAACATCAAGATTTGTGTATGTCTAGTTCAAAGATCAAGTACCAAACATTAAAATGTGAGAATTTTTTTTTCGCACCTCCCATGACTCTTCTTCACCCCGTGACTTTCTCATTTTGCCCCATCGCAACTTGTGAATTGAGTGTGCAAATTGCAAAAAATAAGCGCACCGTAGTTTGCTGACTAAGAAGCGAACTATGTAGTGGTTCGCTTTCCAGATAGCGAAACTGTCGGCAGTGAAAAATTGCAGCCCCCATGCAGTCAAACGTTTTTGCCATGTGGCGCAACGTGATTGGCCACATGGCTGCGATGAATAGTGAACGAACCAATAGGATTGGAGGAGCTTTTCTATAAAAGGGGGGGACCTTCAGTGAAAAATCTTCACTAACAAATTTCTTTCCTTCCCCGTATAATTTCTTACATATGATTTTTTTTTATGTTTTTTTTTAATTTATAATTTTAGTTAGTTTCGTGTAAACGGCCGTATAGTCTTTCGCGACTATCCATAATGTTTTCACCGGTGTTATTTTGGCAACATATTAAAAACATTATTGTAGTCGACGAGAGACTTGTGTCATAATTGAAAACATTATGAGTAGTCGAAATAGATTCTAATATTGGTGGATTTTGTGGCTATAAAAGTTACAATATTAGTCCATCAGTTCTCTCTATCTTGCATTTTTTTAGTATTTTAATTTGTATGTAATTTTTTTGTGTAATATATATATTTTTTTGTTAAATACCTTGGCGGTCTTTCAATGTAATAAAGTTAGAATACGGTTACATTCTAATTTTTTGTTAGCCCTTTGTGTAATATATTTTTTTTTAGGTCTTTGAGTGGTTGTTAGGATGTTGGCATGTGGGCAACATCTGTTTCCATCATGTCTGATATTTTATATTTTAATTTTTAAATTTTTTTGAAAACATTATGTGTTGGATATTTGGTTGTTGGCATCATTTTTGCAAGAACAAATATACAAAGCAAGATGTTTGATGTTATGTTCCAAGTTTCAACATCTGGATACCTATCCAGTTGATGAGTTTTCGCGCTGACTTGGCGCCATTTCTATTTATGGAATCCACGCCTTTATTCTTGGAGTCCAAGATATATATTTCTACTCAGAATCTCGCCTTGATTTATTTCCTGATCACGTTCGTTTGCTAAAGGAAATTTTGTATATGATTCTGAATTATGTAAGCTGGATTTCTTGGTGGATCAAGCTCATGCTTGAAGTGCAAGCCCGTGCTAGTTCACCTTATATATACAAGGACGAAAAACCAAGTTCTTCACTGAAGCCGTCATTATTCATAGAATATTTTAGGGTTTTGAGTCTTGTTATTTGTGAGTCTTTATTGTATCTCCTTGATGCAAGTTTAGGACTATTGTTTATTGAGTTGTAAGTTGTTAACGTCTCCAAAACTTTGAAGCACGAAGTTAGTTTTGTTTTTGAAAGTGTTTTCAAACCTCTTATAAAACATCATCACAGGGTGTGTGATTGAGTGAAAGTGAGATGGGATCTCTGCTCTAGGAGGTTCCTAGGGTGAAATAGTTGCTAGGTGATAAGTTGTAAACGGTGGAGTTTAGTTTTGAACTAGGGCTAATATAGTGGATTTCCTTCCTGGATTGGTATCTCCCAGATGTAGGTTGTGGTATGCACCAAGCTGGGTTAACAAACCTTGTGTGTTCTTTATTGCTTTTTGTCCTTATTAGTTATTTTTGTTTATGTCCACTGTCAGCATAATGTTTCAACATTGATCTCGACATCTCAAATGTTGAAACATTCGATAAAACATCTGATAGCTGACGCGCCAAGAATTTCATTATGGATAGTTGAATAGGCCTCATGTAACGCCCCGAACCCGAGACTAATAATAATCTAATTTTCAAGATGATTTTTCGAAAATTCCTTTTAAGAGACATCATGCAGCGGATAAAATAACTATAAAATTGGACCAAATATTGAAAATTATTGTTATAAAGATAAAACATAGTAACTTCCTTTCTAATAAAATACATTAGTTTTAAAAAAATAAAGTAGCAAAACATCCTAGACTCTAAGACTTCTTCCCAAGTGTCACAATCAGAGCGGACTTCCCTTGACTCGAACTCGACAACCTGTAAATACTGCGATTTCACAATCGCAGGACAAGCCAGACAAGGGGTGAGATTATATTCACACAAGGCATCGGTGTATTAACACATAAGAATAGGGAAAACATAAACACAAAAATATCATCTTTTAGGACTGATGACAAGAATTTCTATGGTATTTTCAGTATAATTATTAGTAGTAAAATGACCAAGACAGACCCAAATATGAAGAAAAACCTACAAATGCATGAAAAAGCATCAAGACAAAGTCCAAGATGCAAAAAGACAAGAAAAAACCAAAAAAATGAAGAAATTAGCATTCTATCGCAGCACGATGGCTCCCATCGTGCCACGATGGGAGCTGCTTGCTTGCCAAGAAATCAGAAGAATAAATCTGAAGAAAATCTTCACATCGAAGCACGATATAGCACATCGCAGCACGATGGAGTAACTTGGCGACCAAACTGATGAAATGCACAGGATCAGTTATAAATTTGAACTGAATATTCACAACGCAGCACGATGGCTTCATCGTACTGCGATGCCTTGCTGAGGCCCATTACGAAAACTATAAATAGAGCCTCCCATTCATTGTTTAAATAGAAAAGCAAATCAATTAAAATGACCAGATCAGTTATGGTGCACCTTCATGATTAGGCACGTCTGATCTGACCCAGACCAGATCAGACGGCTCCGTTCAAACAGGAACGGACGGCCTTGCTCCCTCATCAGGGAACGCATGCGATCGTACGACTGTTATCAAATCTGGAAACGCGAAGAACAAAACAAAACGAAAATGACTTTTACCTACGGTATTCAAACCTTTAGCTACGAAATTCATAGCCAGCTGCAATATAGCTACGGTTTTTCTACAAGAATCAGTTCGTAGCTACGAACTTCATCTTCTCCAAATTTCCAAAAATCTAAAACTCGCAAATCAGAACCAAATCAAACGAAACAAAAAAGCTAATCACTTGTTTTTGCCTACTGATCATGAATCCAAACATGGATTGCTCACTTGAGGTCCGGAATGTCTCAATTTTCTCTTGGCCACCGTGACTCTAATTTAAGCTTAGGGAGATGTTTTTGTGTTCGTTTTCGCGTGGAATCTTGCTTCTGGAACTTAATTGAAGATGATTGAGGGTTTGTTTTTGAGTTTTGAGTGAGGTTTTGATCAGTTTTGAATTTTGGCCGAAAATGGGTTGTTTTGAGTTTCAATTTGGGCAGAGTTTTCTTAGTATCATTTGTTGATTTATTTGCTCTGGTGAGGGGGGTTTTATAGAGAGTAAATTAGGGTTAGAGGTGGTAGGAATTGCTGATCAAGAAAGGGTATTTGAGGGATTATGATTTGTGATATTTTTGTACTATTTTTTGTGTCAACTTGTACCATTTATTTTTGTGATGAGGTGGTGTCAATTAGAACATTCTAGGTTCAAATTGGGATAAGAATGAAGAATGGTGAGGTAGTACAAGTTTGATTTTTTTTTGTTTGTGATGAAAACTGGGAAAATAGACAAAAGGATAAAATGATAAAAAAAATAAAAAAAATGGGAAACAACAAGTAATTTGGTTATGAGTGATGAGATGATTTTTATGATGGAAAATGAATTGGGATTGGATCGGGTTTGATTGATGGAAGAGATTACTTGTGGAAGAAGTAACAAAATAAAAGAACTAAAATAAAATGCAAAAATGCAAATAAAATAACAAAAATGTCAAATAATGATTATGCCATGCAAAATATGCAAAGAAAATATTTTATGAGTTTTTATGCAAGGTTGACTTTTGTTGACTTTTTTCTAAAAATGAAAAATGATGGCAAAATGATAAAAATTAAAAAAATTAAAATAGCATGGGGCAAAATTAGGGTATGACAAATAATGCATGTTTATAAACAACTCACTTAGTAATTAGGGTATGTGACACATCGAGGTTAGGCTCTCGTAGGTACCTTAGTTGTTAATGTAGGGAAACTTTAATAGACATAGTGTAATAGTAAGGTATTACTACAACAAGGAAAAGTCACCGCCGAACAATAATCTGAATAACTATGTTATACACCGAACATGCCAAATAGGAAGAAGAGAGTAAGTCCAACCACCATACCTATCCTCTATGTTTATGAATCTATATGTTTATATTTATATATTTATTTATTTCTGCAAAGCATTATGCTTTTTTTTATAAAAACCTTTTTCCAAAACCAAAGCGAATGCAAACTATACGAACTTAAATAACGCTAGTGAAGCTTCGACACGATCCCTGTGGATACGAACTCATTCTAGACACCTAGAGTGTGAATTATTACTCGATGACATACTGGTGCACTTGTCAGACCGCAGTCAGGGACGATCAAACACATAAACAAACACAACTCATAAATGTAACAACTTCATTAATATTTAATATTACTACTTCATCGCTACTCCGTAGCTAACTACATCATTGCTACATCATCGCCATTATGGCTACTAGCGGCCAGACAGAGCGCGTTCCGCGCCTGTCTGTGTCTACTATGCAAACTTATGTAAAAAAAAATGCATTACATTATGGTGAGTTTGTTAATAAAAGATTTTTGTTGTTCAAAAAAAGAGTTAGTAAGGGTGAAATATGGGAAAATAAAAAAGTCTACACCAAAATCTTCAATCCCCTTTATATATAGTTATATATATTATTACTACATCATCGCCATAACTGGCTATATCATTACTACATCGTCGTCATAACTGGCTATATTATTACTAGGGTTGGGAACAGGCCAGGTCAGACTTTGACAGGCCTTAGTCTGGCCTATGGCCTATCAAATGCAATTTTTTTGGGCTGGCCTGGGCCTGCTAAAAGCCTGGCCTGGTCTTGTAGCCTGTTTATGAGCATGTGTTACATAAAACCCTCTATAGAGTCTTTTTAAATATATATAGCAAATTAAACATGCCTTAAAGCCTATTTCACTTTTAAATTTTTATAATTTCTACAACATTAAGAAAAAACTAATAAAATGATTAGCACAAGAATTAAAAGCTAATAAAATAACAAATATGATTACGACAAAGTCTATTAAGTATGCCATAATACAAATTTTTTGTTAAACACTAATGTTAATCGATGTAGTTAGCAACAACAAAAATATACACTATAATTTGTCTTCGTAAAAAAAAAACAAATATATTTTGTTTAATAAATATTTTGTATTTATATAAATAATGTGTATTTTTTATACAAACAAGATGATATAAATAATATTTATTATATAAATAATAATTATAAAATATAAACAGGTCAGGCCGGCCTATCAGGCCTCGCAGGCTTTTTTAAAAGCCTGAACCTGACATATTTATGCAAACATGCTTTTTTCAAAGTCTAAGCCTGACATTTTTATAAATAGGTCAGGCCAGGCCGAAGGCCCCTGGAGGCCGCCTGGCCTATTCCCAACCCTAATTATTACTTCATCGTCGCCATAACTAGCTATATTATTACTTCATCGTCGCCATAACTGGCTATATTATATTATTATTAATCAACCTCATTATTCAACACAACTACAATATTTAGTTCTTAAGGAAACTCAACACCAAATAAATTCAACACCAATTAAACTCAACCCCAATTATGCTTAGCACAAATTTAATTAAACACAAATTAAACTAAACACCAATTTAATTCATGATATTATAATTATCACATATCTATTTAATAATTTTGTTATCAAAATAAGGTCTTACTAATATTCACATAGAAATCAAATCCAAAGTGGAGATACAAGAATTTATTATAAATTAATAGTAATCCTGGAATCGAACAACATGGCTAGGAGGGATCAGATTCAATGAGCCTACAAGTATTGAATGTAAACGAGCCCAGCATCACAAAATATACATCATACATATTTATCACATGTATATTAGAACAAGATTTTGGATGCAAGCATATTCAATGATACTTGATGGAATATATAAATTAAGTAAAAGAAAATAGGTTATCAGCAAGTAGTCAATTAAGCACCATGACACAAGACTACAATATCATATAAAACTTAATACCATACAAACAAACAGGATCATCACGCCAATGAGTTTGATAGCATAGTAACTATAATTAGCAAGAAAACACCTAAGGCCAATATTAACATTAATCAAAGTTTCAGTCATTCAAAAATAAGAGAAATCATCGGTTGAAACAAGATTTAATTTAAAAGGTTCATAAAAGAATCAAATAAAAAATAAAGGGAAAGGAAAAAGGGAAAGGGAAGGAGGGCAAGGTCCCTCGACTACTCTTATGGTCAATATACTATCCCTATGCATGAACAATCTCCCCTTACCTCGAATTTGCTGAAACGTGCTCCATCTAAATTGGGATATCTACTGTGCCCTTGCTCCTACGGTCGTTCAGCAACAAACGAAATCGAATTCGGACTTCGGATGAGAAAGTTATGACTGTTTTAGAATTGCTCCCAAATTCCACTATTCACGAATTTTTGTTTGTAAATTGTGGTAATCCTAATTCTAAGCTATTTTGATCCATTTATAGAGGATGATTAGGTTTTTCTTTTCCTAAAAACAAGCAAGATTCATAACATATTTGTTTCTATTTTAATTCCTTTAAAGCTCTCATCTTATTCCTCATGAAAATTCATACATGTTATTTTCATGATATATTCCTGATATATATTTCAAAATTATATCTCTAAAATATGATTCTAAAATATATCTTAATTGAGTCTATTTTTCAAATAATTCTCCCGTTCTCACTAAATTAAATAAATTCTAACTTATCAAATAGTTTACTTAACACATAATCACTTAAATAAACTATATTCTAAATAAATAACTATTTCTAAATTCCGGGGTGTTACACCTCCAATACTGAAGAGTCCTATGGGGGTGGTAATTGAAAGACAGGTGTTGCGAACGATGACTGTGGTAGTCATTGAAATACATATGGTTCTGTTTCTGTTGCTAGAGCTGCCTGTTTTATATATTTGTTTCGAGCACAAGTTCAACCACGTGGGAAGAGTCAGATGAGGAGTGGGAAGAGTCAGACGAAGAGTAGGCATCCCCAGATGAAGATTTGACAAAATTTCCCAAGAGAATTAAATAACATACCGATCCTGTTATGCCGGTTTCAATACAGAGACTTAGAAGACATGAGTAGATACTCAAGACCAACAACCTACTATAGAAACTAGCATTTGTGTATTTTGTTTAATTGGAAATGAAAGTGAAAAATGAAATATTAAACTTGATGTAATTTTTTTGTGTAATCATTAATGAAAAATTTCACATTCAATTATTTGCCTATTATATAAAAGTTGCAGCCCTTGCCTTCTCAGTTTACGTTTGTTTTGGATTCTGCAACATATGCGTTCGCTACTTAGACAGCAAATTTATGCACCGTTCGCTGCATAGGAGGCGAACGGTGTAATTGTTCATTACATGTGATGCGAACCTGCTGAACCGTTCGCTACCTGGGATACGAACGGTAGCAGAGTGCAGAACAGAATGAAGCAAGATTCAGGATAGTGCACGCAACTTATATTGATGCGTCTTTCCGGCATTTTACCGATCCTGTTTTGAATTATGCAGCCAAAAACATTATGTTCTGTTAAAACCAAACACAAATGATATTACAAAACAAGATGTTCTAATTAAATCCAAACAAAACACGATGTTGTAATTAAATCCATACAAACCACAATGTTTTAATTATCCAAACAAAACACGATGTTGTAAGTAAATCCATACAAACCATGATGTTTTAATTATACAAACAAAAAACATAATACGAATATTATTACACAAACACGCAAAAATAATCACCGAGTAGAAGACCCCCTCTATGATTCCGTCTGAGGTATTGGTGAAAGAAATGCGTGTCCCTCTAGATCTGCTGCAGAGCACTGAATGGACGGGAGTCCGGTGGTATATCGCCGCTAGCCATCAGTGCCCTTATCATTTGCCGGATGTGGAGCATCTTTGAAACACAAGTTACCATCCTTTGGCCCTCAGCCCGAGCCTCGTCATGGATAATAGCATCAAGCTCGGCTGGCCTGGGCGGATCCCCTTGTGGCAGTTGTTCAAGATAAGAATGCGAAATCTTCTTATACCACGTCATATAATTAGGTGCCGTTAACCACGAATATAGAGCACGGGTTCCCAGCTCATGAGGAGTCAAGACCCGATCCATGTAGTGCACAAACCGGTAGTCCATCTGTTGTGGTGTTGTGTCAACAGCAGCAGAGTACGCTGGAGGCCTCGCGGGATGGTCTGAACATAACCAAACTGGCGGAGGACCCTCTCCGGGAGGTATAAGACCTTTAGAGGGCAAATTTGTCGGTACTCATCATAACACGTCCAGTCCACATCGTGTGGAAGTAACCGATCAAGTGTCATCCAAAATGAACTGACCCTTGACTGCCCTCTAGTAGGTACAAATTTCGGCGCATGCGGCATGTGCTCCTCATAATTACGGGCCTCCACTCCGCCAATATCATGGAAATGGTGGTAAATCCAATCCTGTATAATGTCGAAAAAAATTTTAGTAAACAAAAACTTTTAATTACAATGTTATAAAAAGAAGGTACAAATGTTTGTTTTGGTTACCTGAAGAAGTGTAGCGTATCCTGCCAAGTACTTGCACTTGGGGACGTTGGCATTGCTCAGCTCATTGTATAAGAATGACAACGCTGTTGGGCCCCAGGTAAACGTGCTGACTAGCTCAAGTTCCCTCAAGTATCTAAGGAATGTGATTTCAACATAGTTTTTTGCTTTGTTTGAAAAAATGGTGGTGCCATCCACAAACAGAAGGTATGTCCTGACTGCCCAGTCCCGGTACATAAGCATGCTCACAATATCTCCTAACATCTGAAAATGCGTTGCATGTTACAGGTGGCTGAGCAGTAGGGTCCTCAAGTATGTGACCGGGCATGAGCACCCCTGGTCACAGTGAACTGATGGTCGGCTTGGCCGGGACTTGAACCCAGATATGTAACCATCAATTCAATATGTTCAGCCTTACCAATGATGCCGTGATGGTCAAGCAGAGTACCCTCGATGGGGAGATGCAGAAGAAAGTGCACGTCGTCCAGAGTGATTGTCATCTCCCCACTAGGAATGTGGAAGCTGTTGGTCTCCTTGTGTCACCTCTCCACAAACCCAGACAACAGTGACCGATCAAGATGTGAGAATCCCGTATTGGCTAGGCCCCACAACCATGTAGCTCTGATAGCTTGTTCCCACCTCATTGGTTGGCACCGGTTTATTCAAAGATGTCAGCTTTTTCCTATTACTGACAATTTTTAGCAACAAACGATTTTGCATAAACCATACATGAAACATACATATCATACAATTAAGCCATAAACAGGAAAACGAAACTATTCAAATATAATTGCAGAATTAAAACATAAACACTTGTTTAATCAAACGATTCTAATATAATTGTATAATTAAATAACTTACAACATTCGCGTATATACATCTTGCAATGTGGCGCCGATACTCGGTCAATACAAACTTATCAGATGGGCCTCCTGGAAATACATCTGGATCCTGTTGACCCTCAAATGGATTTTGGAATTCAACCTCCTCTTCCTCAGCCTCACCCTTATCATCACCCTCACCTTCACCTTCGACCTTGTCCTCCACCTCAGCCTCAGGATGAGCCTCATGCATGTCCTCATCCGGCATCTCGGACTGTAACGGCTGAACATCCAACGGTTCATCATCCTCAATATCGGGCACATCTCGATGATGACGACGGACCCTAGTATCAAGCTCTGCATCCCGGTCTCTCCTAGAAGAAGAGACGACCCCTCTAACACGTCAAACTAAGCCAGACAAACGATTCATCTCTGCAAAATAACGTCACATCGACTCAATACAGACAAGTAAAAATCCAAAAACTAGCAGTATCAGACAAGTTCGCTTCCTATGGAGCGAACACCTTACGCACCCCTGGGTAGCGAACAACACCAGTCAGTAAAAAAAAGCATGCGAAATTAATTTGGGAATGGCCAAAATGTGACTTACCTCTTGTTTGAAGCTTTCCTCTTTACTTTTAGGTGATTTCGACCACCAATGAGCAGAAAACCTTCGATTTTGATGAGTTTTAGGCGTATTGGGATATTTGGATAAGGGTTTTGGGGGGTGATGAATTTTTACGGCCGTACAAAATGAGGGGAGGAAGATGAAGTTTGTTTATATAGGCCACGCGTTCGCCTTGTAGATAGCGAACTCTTTACTTTGAGTTCGCTATGTAAGTAGTGAGCGTGTTCCTAACTTTGGGGGGTGGCTGCATCTTAGCTTGAGAAGATGCGCATAAAATTTACACACTCGCTATGTAGGAGGCGAAATGTGTTCGCTCCCTAGAAGGCGAGCAAGGGTAGTTTGGTAATTTCAGGGGGTGCTTGAGGATTCATGGGGTTGCGAAAAAAAATTCTCTTAAAATGTTCACATGTTTTTGAATGATTAACTTTTGCAATCCACCACAACAATTCCATTTGATTGGGCCTCCTCCCTAAAAAAACCTACTTCATTTGAGAGAAGAGAATAGGGAAATAAGAAATTTTCTCATCCCACCCCCACCCCCCATGATTCTTCCCCCCCCCCCGGATTTCCCTTTTTACCCTTATAAAAGTCAAGTTCGGATAATACGTTCCGAAATAATTGAAAACCATGAAACTGGTTCGGGACACCTTTTCCGAACCGTTTTTCGGGGAATAGAGCCCGAAATAGGACGTTATATTTCAGAAACCAGTTCACTTCCTCTCATTCATGTCAAACACTCAATCTCAAGTTCTCTCATTCAGGGATTATTAACTATTAACAATTTTATAACTATTTTAAAATTATAAAATGTGTCACATTGACAATCAAACACTATAGTAGGAATACTATTTACATGAGTACCATTACAAAAAATGTGATTTCATACATTGAAACAAGAGAATTAAAAATTTCATATTTAAATGCTTTCAAAGAGGGCAAACATGTTACAAAAATTAAATGATTTCCTATGTTGAATTGTTGATCATAAACATTTTGTATGAGAGTTTTAAACATTTACAAAATACCATTGCGACCGGATCCTAAACTACAATGTGAAAGAAAGATTAGAAGATATAAAACATTTACAAAGTAATGGAACTTCTATAAGGAGAATCTCTGCTGATAGAATGTAGATCTCCATCAGACATATACTCCGCAGTTGAATCTATTATGATGCTCTCTTCTTGAGTCTCAATCTCAGGTGTATCATTTTTTTCACTTTGTTGGTAATATTGTTGAATCATCTCCAATTTCTTGCCTTCAAAAACTTGGCTTGTGTCAGAAACAACTTCTTGAACAACAGATTTTCCTTCAAGCATGTTTACCACTGATGACATGGTTGGCCTGTTCATTGGAGAAACATGAGTGCATAAAAGAGCCACATTGATCATAATCATTGCTTCCTCTTTTTTGAATTCTTCACCTAACCTCTCATCAACTAGTTCCATTATGTTACCTTCTTCCTTCAAGAGATGCACCTGACAAACACAATAGAAACAACATTTTAATTATGAAATAAATAAATCCATAACTTAAACTATGAGTCTGTTATGATTGACTTGTTTGAGTTTATCTACTGACACAAACACTTGTAGATTGCTCGAGAGAGAGAGCTTATAGACACTACTTACGACATGTATATAAGGTGTTTTTATCTTATTTCCTTAAATCTTTTAGGATAGCTTATAAAAACAACTTATAGCTTATCTGAAAACAATTTGACTGTACATAACTACTTATATGATAAACACTTAATTAAACTTTTTATCCAAACGTGGCCTAAATCAATTAAGTTGAAGATTCAAGATATCTATAAAGTATGAAGGAAATACAATATAGAATACTCAGATTTGTTAGAAAGTATAGGATGTTATGAGTGTGTTAGTTACCCAATCAACAAGAGAGAAGCATTCATCCTTAGGCCAATTCATGGTGTTGTGCTTCCCACTAACAATTTCCAAGGCAACAACTCCAAAACTATAAACGTCCGCTTTCTCGGTCAAATATCCATGCATTGCATATTCTGGAGCCATATATCCGCTGCAACATTACAACTTTATTAACTTATGTGAAAGCATCCTATAAGTGGTGTAAACTAAATTTGACGAGGTAACCTTTACCTCTTATTATTTTTTTCCGCATAATACAATTACACTGAGAAAATGATAAAAAGCATATAACAAACTCTATAAAAAGAAAAAAAAATAATATCAGAACTCACTATGTGCCTGCTACTCTAGTGGTTATGTGGGTGTGTCCGTCATCTTTAAGTTTGGCTAAACCAAAATCAGATATCTTTGGATTGAGATCTTTATCGAGTAACACATTAGTTGCCTTGATGTCTCTGTGAACTATCTTTAGCCTCGACTCTTCATGAAGGTAAGCCAAACCTCTAGCAATACCGACACAAATTTTCTTCCTCGTTCGCCAATCCAATTTCAGTTCAACTTTTTCTTTGGCTTCATTTTCAAATGTAGTAAAAGTTAGACAATGTACATAATCATATGGTATATATGTTTTGCATACAACATTGTAGATTGTATTAATGAAAGAGCTACAAAACATGACTACATAGAGAGAAAATTGTACCAAACAAAGCACGAGCAAGGCTATTATTTTCCATGTATTCATATATCAGCAACAACTGATCTCCCTCCATACAGCAACCATAGAGCTTAACTAGACAAGGGTGTTGCAAAGCTGAAATAAGGCCAATCTCATTTATAAACTCGCGATTCCCTTGCTTTGATTTAGAAGAAAGTTGCTTAACCGCTACAATTGTTCCATCCGGAAGAACACCCTGCAATTCCATGAATTTATATTCTATCACTATATTTGAGTGAACTAGTAAAGAAATAGCAACAATAATCGATCTTTCAATCATATTTGATAAAAGTGTAGATTGTCCATAATACCTTGAAAACAGGACCAAACCCTCCTTCTCCAATCTTAAAGGCAATATCGAAGTTGTTAGTTGCTGCTTTGATTTGTCGTAATGAAAATAACCCAGGTTGGAAATCTAAACCATTTAGCTCTGTTGATTTAAGTAAAAATAAATATATAAAATCAGTTGTATCTTTTGAGTAACTTCCACATCAATACATTTAGCAGTTACAAATGAATATTGACATAATGGCATCCTTGAATAAACAATCTATATTCTACATGTTGTCTATAAATGTTTGCTAGAATCGAGATATAATTGTTTGCTATAACCTAGATTTTATACAAATGAATATTGACTAAATTCACCGAAATCTTTATGTAATGGTATTAAATTGCAGACCATGTCACATGATGCAGCTGCAATATTGCAGTATGGGATGTCTCTGCAATGACCCGAAGTTGTGATGTACACGTAAATCACAGAAAAATCCGTATTGCAATGTGGATTAGGCTGCAACAGACTATATAGTACTAACAGTACGCATTGCAACAAATGAAGTGTCTGCAACCGCAATTTAAAACCACGAAAAATATAATATGTGTATAAAGGGATTTTCCAAAACCATCATTGATCCTCCCTCTTCCTTTCACCTCTAAATTCACTTCTCAAATTTGCGCATAAAAATTCTTTTGTGTTTTAAAGTTAAAGTATTTCTTAGTGATTACCTTTTTCTAATGGACCTATTTGTCGTCGACGTCTTCTCCACTGAACGATACCAAATACCATGAAGATAACCAGTACTCCGCCAACTACAATTATAACAATATCCCACACAGGTATGCCACTTCCCTTTTCCACCGAGGATGTAAAATCTGCTTGATTAAGATACAAGAAATATTCTTATCGGTTAGACTAGTGGATGATGGTATAAGAATCAAACATTAAAATATGATGGCGTAAGAAGACCATATACTAACCAGGATCAACCGATATAGCCGATATAAGAGGACCATATACTGATCCAAATGGAATACCAGTTGTTCCTTTCCCAGCCCAATGAAGGCGAATCTCCAAGGTATTATTAGTCACAATAGCAGTAAACTTCTTTATAATTGCCTTTCCAACTCCACCAGCTTCTTCTGCAATATCGAAATCCTTCAGCACCAACCTTCTCTGCAATAGTTCAATCAAAACACAAATGGTTCACAATAGTAAATGGAAGTTTGTTCAATACTAAACAGGTCGATAACAAAGATAAGATGATGAGATCATGCACCTGAATATAGATGTCAAATATACGCCTTCCAAGGCTATTATATGTTTGATCATCGGTGAACATTATCTCTGCGAAATGGAGATTTACCGTGTAGTTTCCATTTCCGAGGCAATATCCATAATAAGTTAGAGAAATAGGAGAAACACGTGCATCCATATACAATTCGGCATTTTCCATGGAAAGGTTAGTTTTATTAGACCAAGTATAGTAGTCCGCAAGGCCACTATCAAAGAAGTGACCAGTGTTGCTAAGGGCCCAATTCGATTCAGTTCGGTGAAAGCTTGCTGGTCCAACTTCATTTGAATCATCATCATATGTCAAGCTTTTATTAGAAGTTATACGCTTACCACCACAATTTATATGAAGTGAGTACAAAGCTGGAAGGAATGACCAGAAAAGGATTAAATGGTTAGTGCAAAAACTATTCTCCTGAGATCAATTGAAGAAAACTCAAGACAAATCAACTTACTTTTAGGACAATTAATGTTCCCCAAACATGAAACCATTCCCCTGAGAAAATAACGAAGGCGTGTAACATGTCAGCATAATCACATTATAAAATGTAAAAGCTATAAAGACAAAACAGATTATTGTGACTGATGAGTAGTATAAAATAAAACTTACAAGTTACTTCCCTTTGAAGATGATGCAAACAAGTTCCTAAGGCACATGGTAAATAGAAATATCTTAGATAGTTTTTTAAATTTTCCGAAACAAAAAAAAATGCAAATACACAGATTCTTACACGGTTCCTTGTTGACATGTCAACTGCTCTGGATTTTCAATGCTCAAGTTGTTATATGATAGATCTCTGTGCCAGGTTATAAATGTTATTCAGAACTAAAGATGGAACAAACAACTATATATGTTACATTTGTGGTAGAGAAATATCGAAAACTAATGGTACAAAAAATTTAGCGTAAGGGATTACTCACGTGTAGTCTGGTCTAGCAATCCAATTTGGTAGTGGTCCATTAAAATTGTTTCCAGTTAAGTATCTAGGCAAAACAATAAGAGAAGTCAGTTTATAAAACTTATCATTAACTGATGAATCATCAAAATGGTAAATACTGTTAACTTCAATAACAAAGCACCCAAACACATATATACATCAACCTTGGCAATGTGAGATATGACTTCAATAAGAAGTAGAAATTTATTTATTTGTCTAAACTTTTAGAACAGAAATAAATGAAGTATATGCACATGGACATAGCTCTAGATTGCAGTCTGCAACCGCTATTAAGGCCACGATATAAAGGCTTCAGAACCATGTACATGAACTTGAAATGAATATATATTTTGGAGCCTAAAATCATAAAAAAAAACATAGGAAACCAAAGGATATTGCTTACAGTATGTTTATGTTCTCGAGGCTGCCCAAGGTGTTTGGAATCTGTCCACTTAATTTGTTAAAACTGAGGTCTCTGAAAAACAAATTATGCTCAGAAAAGGTATTACTCAATAGAATAAAGGGTGTCAAAAAAAGCAACTAGCAAAATCTTTTAGTCCCCTATAGTATAATGAAAGAAGCAACTTTTTTTATGCTTTTCACCAAAATGTGAATACTTATTGCATCTATGATAAATGGTTCCAAGCATAACACACTCTTAAATTCGGAGTTGGGCCTAATTCAACCCTACAAAACCAACTTGCAAATTGAGGATTGCCTCTTAATTATAAACTCATGTTCAGGCCAACTTACATCCGTTGTGGGACTTCTTAACACACACCAACAAGACAAAATTCGAAATAATATATAGCATTATTACTTACAAGTTTCTTAAATTGGTAATATTTCCAAGATATTCAGGAACTGTTCCTATAAGATTGCAACTCCTCAGTATTCTGTCAAACAATTTGATAATATGTAAATTTTTTAGTGCAAAAAGGCTCTAACATCTCAGTTTTATTTTTCTATTACTAAAAATATTGCCATATACAAATAGTGCAAGAAATTAACTTACAATGTTTCGAGATTTGTCAAGTTACGAAGTTGTGGAAAAAGAAAATCTGATCCTTTCAAGTCACTTATTCTCCTGCATAACATATCTTAAGTATGATGAAACTCAAAATGAGAGAAATTTGAATTTTGAATCTTGAACATACTCTATGAAGCATTGACTCAGATACCGGGCATGATACTAATATTGACTCGTAGACATTGATAATGATTTAAGAAAACAGAAATGATTGAATTGAATGTAACTACATGTTTATGAGTTGTGTTGGTGACAGACATCGAACACGCCAACAATCTGAAGTGTCAGTGCTGCATAGAAAATACATCATACTTACAAGTCAGTGAGGTTTTTTAGATATGAAATTCCAGACGGAACTGGTCCACACAAACCACTCCCTTGCATCACCCTGCCACGATTAAAAATCACTTTTTTTATAAACCAATAAATAACTGCAATTCAACTAGGAAAAAAATGATTATTTAGAATTTCACAAGAACAAAGAAAAGGTTCACACAGCCTCTCAAGACTTGCCCAACTTTGAATGAAATCAGGTATAGTTCCAAAGAATTGATTATCGCCGAGTCGACTGCGTAAGCAATAGAGAAATAAGAACATCAATACATTAATGTAATAATTCAGGGTAACAAAAACAACTAGAGGAAGAATACTTACATGTGCTTCAACTTAGTGAGCTTAACAAATGTTGCAGGTAAATTTCCAGTAAAATTATTGGAGTTAAGAAGCCTACACAAATATTGAAAGCAAGAAACCTATAACAATCTGTTTGGAGATAAATTCCTCACCAATATTATCTAATTACTTCAAAGAAGCCAAATTGTAGGCATGAAATGTAGACAAAAAATCGCAACGAACATTGAATAACTCAACAAAATATAGCAGTAGTTAAGAATAACTCAACAAAATGAATCAGAATATAGCAGTGTTATCGGTCTTAGATAGCGGAAAATAGTAATTTGTTCAAATTTTGCTATTCTACCCAGGGACGGATCCACCTTGCTTCAAATGGGGGCAGTTTTCTACCGAACTTATTAGGCTATGAGGGGAAGCCTTACTGGGTTGGATCAACACATTGAACTAAGAGCAATCACACGAGTGAGTTGGACACCACATGTACGTCCTCTCACTTATCCGCGCTCGTGATCCAACACCAAGAATCTCTCTCGCTCCCCCATTTAGTCGAATGGGGCTTTAATACCACTGTTGAGCCATCAGGGAAAACTTTACTAGGTTGGATTAAAACATTGGACTAAGAGCAACACCCAAGTGAGTTGGACACCACACCTTTATCTAAAACCTAATTATGGGTCCTCTCACATGTATATGGTGCTCAACCTCAACACCACCTTCTCCACCTAACATAGAACTTTAACTCACATTTGACGTATCACATCAGAAGTAGCTAATTCAAAATGATAACGTTCGGTTAAAATTCAACTTTTGCTATAGCCGCTATTTGACAACACCGGAATATAAAAATTGTGAATTCGAAATTCTACAAAAGTGCTTACAAAATTTCAAGTTGGTGAAGATTCCCAAGCTCCGGAGGAAGCTGTCCAGATAATTGATTGAACTCTAAATCCCTATGCATTTCAAGTTTCAAAATTTAATAAGTTTTTTGAGAAATTATCATAAAATTGACAAGAAAAAAATTACTTACAACTTTTGCAGGGTGGTGATTTTTCCAAATTCTTTTGGGATTGGACCCGTTAATCGGTTTCCATATAGTGAACTATCACAAAATTAAGAAACATGCAAAACAATTTAGAAGATTATATTCCAAAAGGAATTAAAAAAATAATCTAAAAATTACATAAAATTATAAGACTTATTGATTAGCATATGGAAAATGGGTTACAGAAAACATACATGTTGACAAGATTGATGGAAGCCCATTGTGTAGGGATTGTACCATTAAGGTAGTTACGTGTGAGATCACTGTAAGTAAAAGCATGAAATTATGATAACTTAATGAAGATGATTATATTATATACAAATTCAAATTTAGTAGTAAGGTTTTAGAATGATAACATACATTTCTTGGAGGTAAGGCAATTTTACAAATTCACTTGGAAGTGTGCCAGAAAGATTTTGTGACTTCAGAACACTGCATGAAAATTAATTGTTCATCCAAAAATCAGATTCGTGACTAAAAATTTTAGAATATTAAAAATAAATATTATATAAACTTGTAATAAGGCAATTACAACTTAATATATGCTATGCATTTTTTTTAAAATTTTTTTTATACAAAATACATGCAATTTTAATACAGGTGTGTGTTATTGGAGACACTAATTACTGTTTACTGTTTACTAATTACTGTGTAAATTTCTATTATGTGACTTGTATTTTCATAATTAATGAAGTAATAAAAAATGATGAAGTCATTAAATTTGGTCCAGTGGTGAGAAATTTTAGTAGTACGTGCTTGAGATCATATAGGTTTCATCCTCAATGACAGCATTGTAACAAAATAAATAAAGAAGTAATCAAAATGCTTAATAAGATATATGTTAACAGTGATAAAGAATAATTGTTACTACACAAACCTCTCCTAGCCGGCCCTAATTTACAAAAAAAATCTTGTCTCCAAGCTCTCTTTGTTCATCATAGAGGGGTGATTTTGGGTCACTTTTGGCCTAGAATCACCCCCTCTACACCTTTTTTTCTTTTCTTTTAATTTAAATAAGTGATTTTCACATAGATTAAGTTTTTCTTTTGTGTTTTTTTTGTGATTTCGTCGTCTAAGTACGGCGTTGTGTTGGTCGTCGTCTTGTGCGGCGTTATTTGATTTCCCGTTTTGTTGTGGTGTTCTTTGATTCTTCTCGAAAGATTATCTTCGGTCAATTACAGATTCAATCAATGATTTGGGCATCAACGTTGCAGATCCGGAAGCATGGATATTCCGGTGATTTTAATTTTATCATATTATTTGTTGTAGGCATTATGCCGTTGTATGCTATTAACTCGGATGCTGTGAGTTTGTTCGCAGATTCATCCTTTACGTTTTTAGCGAAGTTGAATATATGGTTGTATTTGATGTATCTGTCGATTTGAATGAATGAATATCATTTTGTTTGTGTCAAAAAAAAAAAAAATTATTAATAACATATATTTTGGTTAATGAAGTCTTGAAATTTATTAACACGGTATTTTTGTTTGTGTTTATTGTGATAATTAATATGTATTTTTTTATAAATTAATTTGGTATCCGGCTCAAGACCGACTAATTTGGGGGACTAATCCCATCATCCACTAGTGGAGAACCCATTTAAAGCCATAGTTTTTTTTTTACTCTGTATGGACTAACCCACTAAAATTAACAGCAGGAAGAATCGAATCTGAGAGAGCAAACTCCAATGACCCAATTAATATACTTATTTAATGTTGTTAAAATAACATTTTTCATTCTAATAAGCAAAGTCTCAATTAAAGAAAAATATACACCACATGCTATGCTATGACTTTATTTTAAATATACCACATTTATATATTATTTACACTATAAGCAACAGATCCCTAAGTATTTAAGCATGGCTTAGTCCCAAATTAGCATTGATATTCCAAATTAAAGTATTTGTGACCAACTAACAATAATATAATGCTACTTAAAAAGTATAATTTCAATCCAATGTTGCTTGTTGTAGAAGCCATTGGTACCAATCTACTCATATTCTCTCTCTCTCTCTCTCTCTCTCTCTCTCTCTCTCTCACAAACATATAAAACAGAAACATACAAATGGAGATAGATGAGAGGACATACATGCTAACAATATGGCAGACAGTGGCATTGGCAAAAGAACAATTGCAAGTCACAGCATTTTGAAATCCACTGACTTGTACAGAAGATGTCCAGTTACTTTCTCCACTACATGGATCTTTGCTGAAGTCCCAATCCTTCTTACCAAGTTTCTTAGCTATATCTTTCATAACTTGTACTGTGCATATTAATTCAAAACAACCATATTAAAATGGAATTTAAAATTGAACTTTTTTTTAATACTATAAAAAAGTTAAACTAAAATTGAACTTTTTTTTTACAGTATTAAAAAAAGTTCAATTAGTGACAAAAGAATCAAGAGATTAAAAAAAAAAAACTTGTTTGGAAATTGTGTTTCTAAGTGTTAGAGATGCAAAAATTGCAATTCATCTGTAATTATGGTCGGTCCAAGGGTAAAACAACTAAAATCCTCTCGTTAGCCTTAATTTTTCCTAGTTTTATAAACAAAAGGCCACATAAAGGCCTCAATACATTAAAACTTGTTTTAAGATTCACTTACTTTTAAAAAATATTGAGACGACTCAGGTAATTTAACTTTTTCTCGGAATGTTTTGTTTTGGTAATTGAAAAATTTAGGTGAGTTGGGCGGTCCTCCTCAAAAAGTGCGCGGTTCTAACCCCAATAGCAGAAGTTGAACATATGAGTCAATTCTCCTTACCAATTGGTCAACTTCCGCGGACATAGTAATGTTTTATTGTGGTGATAATTTACTAAGAAAGAAATATATGAGGTACATACCTTCTTCTTCTAATAGAGTAGCTCCACTAGCAAATGAAGAGATCAAACAAATGACAAGAAGCAAAATTTGGAATAATAGAGGGAAAGACATGTTCATGATGATAAGCTTCATAATTGTAGGCAATAAATGGAAGAAAATGAAATCAGTTTTTGAATGTTAAAAGGATATATTATGAATTAAGAAATGAAGTAGCAACAGAAAAAGAACTTTATGTTATGTGTATGTATATATTGTTGACAAAGAGTTGAAGAGAAAGGAATCAGTTTATGACTTATGAGAAGTCAATTAGATCTTAAACATGTTGCCAGCTTGTATATATAATATATATGTAGTTAGAAATGTGAAATAGGCAAAAATTAAGGTTTCTTGAAGGGGATACTTGATTTAAATATATGAATTATGATGAAGTATAAAGGGGGGTACACGTTATTAATCTTGAAATATGTGTTATAGGTATTCCTTATTTGGATCAGGTGCATTCTAGGAAGCATGCTGTCATGCCGTCAATAATCTGTGACTGTCTGATTTAAATCTGATTTAAATCGGATGGATAAAATTTTAATCTCAGAATTTTTTAATAGCATGCTGTCACGTGGTCAATAATCTGTGACTGTCTGATTTAAATCGGACGGATGAAATTTTAATCTCAGAACTTTATATTAAATATAAATAAAAACCGTTTAAGATTTGAACCGTCCAATTTTAATCAAGGGTACCGATTAAAGATTTGACTACACTAAACTTCACCTTATCTAATCTATCTTTCATTCCTTCCCATGTAGTTTTGTGCAGTAATATGCATCTTGTCTCTAATTAGAATATCGTTGACTTTATATGTTTTGATTGTAAAGTAATACTAATAATTTAAACTTGGTCAATGAAGTCAAAGAAGTAAAAAAATATCAAAGGAAAAGTTACAGGTGAACGTATGAATTGTAAGAAAGAAAACATTAGAGAGCAAGCACTAATGTATATAATTCTAAATCAATGAATTTATTAAATGGAATCAAATGATTCTCATATTTGAATCTTAGAGAGTGAAATCTTTTCAATATATGATGAATAAAGTTATAATGATAATGGTTTACATGGTACTTTCATGCTTTTTTCTAACATGGATGATATGCTGTTATACTATCAAAACACATGACACTTAGAATGAAAGGTAGATTATAAAAACACATGATTCCTGATATTAAAATTCAAACATATATCTATACCTCTTAAAACTAGTCAAAAAATTAAAAATGAGTTAACTCACTATAATAGAATTCAAATACTACCATATTGTCCCTACTTATATACTCATAAAATATATTTTTTTATGAATACTACTAATTTGTCTTGAGACATGAAAAGCCTATATTAGTAACAGTCATACGCAAAATGTACACATTAATTATACTACCAATTTTTCTTAATATATATGTAAGAAATGCCAAAGAGACGTATAAATGGAGACAGGCAGTACTCAATTTTGAAGATATACACCGCGGTTTCAACACAAGACATAGTGGCAGGACATCAAGCAGGAAGATGCAATTATGCTTAAACAAACATTTTTAATTTCTGTCCTCCCAATAGGAAGAATCATTGTGGATAGGATAAAGGTCTGCGGCTGACGAAGATGAAGCAGTCCATGGTCCATCCTTTAATAAACTCTGACTTTGTGTTTGTGACTTATTTGTCGTGTTTTCTTCCATCTGATAGTAATGTTGCCTCATTACTTCCGCCTTATTTTCATCCATTACTTCGCTTGATTCTGAAACAAATTCTGGAACCATGGTCTTTCCTTCAAGCATACTTACTACCGAAGACATAGAGGGCCTAAGGTTTGAAGTGGCATTGGTGCATAAGAGAGCAACGTTGATCATCGCCGTAACTTCCTTTTTTCTGAAATTTGAACCTAATCTTTTATCAACTAGCTCCATTATGTCGCCTCTCTCTTTCAACAAATGTGCCTGTTGAAACAAAGAATAGTTTTGTCAAACCCAAGTCATTTACAAAAGAGAAACGATAATTTGACACACAAAATAGACATCAAACTCGAGAAATATTTCGATGGTTAACATAGTTGAAATATGTGAAAAGTGTTTCCTGCACTAGTGTAACTTGTTGCCGAATTGTGATGTCAAGATAACAGTTCTTTACAAAAGGTACATTCGATTTCTGAAAATTCTTCTAAGTACAAAATTGGTCATATTGATGTTAACTAACTAAAAGCTAAAATGATGTCACTTGTGTGATATTAACATTTTAGATATTAACAGCAACTAGTGAAATGTATTACTTCAACAAAGAAATTGTCTTCTTGTTGGTTAGAATGAGGAAAGGGATAAGAAAAGGGGAAAAGTGATTTTGTTCTCTTTTAGAGTTTAACTAATAATTGAACAATGAACAAAGGAGAACATCATAAAGTTACCCAATCAAGAAGATAGAATGCTTCCTCCTTTGATCGATAAAGGGTGTTGCTCTTACCACTAACGATTTCTAGAGCAACAACACCAAAACTATAAACATCTGCTTTGTCCGTCAAATAACCATGCATGGCATACTCAGGAGCCATATATCCACTGCACGATTGAAACGTATCATTGAAACAACATGATATTTGTATAAAGCATGATATCAAACTATTATATTATACAATATAATTTGAAATGTCACTCACTAGGTCCCAGCAATTCTAGTGCTAATGTGAGTATTATCCTCCTCATCCAGCTTGGCCAAACCAAAATCAGATATCTTTGGGTCAAGTTTGGTATCAAGTAACACGTTTGTGGCCTTGATGTCCCTGTGAACAACCTTGAGTCTTGATTCTTCGTGAAGGAATGCCAAACCTCTAGCAATACCAACACAGATCTTCTTCCTTGTTGACCAATCTAATATTATTTGGTGTTCCTCTGGACCTTTATTTGTGAATGTTATAAAAATCTAAGTTATAAAATGTAGACTACTGCATCAATAGCAACTGAAGTAGAGACTATAGGAATAATTACCAAATAAAGCACGAGCAAGACTATTGTTTTCCAAGTATTCATAAATCAGCAACAACTGATCTCCCTCCACACAACAACCATATAGTTTAACAAGATAAGGGTGTTGTAAAGCAGAAATCATGCTTATTTCATTTAAAAACTCACGATTCCCTTGCTTTGATTTCGAAGAAAGTTGCTTGACTGCTATCAATGTCCCATTGGGTAAACAACCCTGCAATTTGAGGACTGATATGCTATTAGAAGTTGACAAGGAATTTTATAATAATTACATGCAAATTATAATAAAAGTGTGACACTCAAGAGGATTTGTTATGTTGTGCACAATACCTTATACACAGGACCAAATCCTCCTTCTCCAATCTTATTGGAAATATCGAAGTTATTTGTTGCTGCTTTGATTTGTTTTAAGGTAAATATACCTGTTTGTAGGTCCAAACTCTTCAGCTCTGTAATTGAAGTAAAAGAAAGATCAAAGATCAAAGCTCTGTAACCGAGTACAACTTTCATCTTATCTAGATAAAACTAGTCTCAGTTTCCATAACATAACATGATATACAACCAAAACAAAAGTACGTAGCCAAACTTACTCGGTTACATTTCGCAAGTTTATTTGGTATCGCTTGAATAATTCATGTTAGCAAAAAGTTTGATAATAATGGAAACTAAAAAAATTTCTTTGTAATCACCTCTTTCTAAAGAGTTTTTCTTTCCAAAACACCCTTTCCACCAAAGTATACCAAATAATAAAATGATAACAATTGTTGCTGCAACCACAAGTCCAGCCACAGTTCCTGCAGACATGCTTCTAGGTGCAGAATCTGCTTGATTATTATGCATGACATTTTAAATATTAGATCATATTCATAACATGGATAATGTAGCATAAGATTAGGAATATACAAAGTATACCGACCAGATTTTGCTGATATAGCTGATATAAGAGGACCATACACTGATTTATCTGGGAGAGCCTCTCTCCCTTTTCCAGCCCAATATAAACGGATCTCTAATGTATTATTAGTAACAATAACTTTTTTGAATCGCTTTACGACTTTCTTACCAACTCCTCCTGCTTCTTCTTCAATATTAAAGTCCTTTTGCACCAGCTTTCCCTGCAACATTTGAATCATAACCCGAATGCCTCTTGATGATTATAATCTACAAATATTTGAATCGTCATTCTGTTTTAAAAATAATTGAATTGCCCCTGTTGCAAAAGATTTTATAAATGATTCCAAACAAGTGAACTGCTAATCGCAAAAAGATTCAGTTGGTAGTGAGATATTTCTACATGTTTTTTTAATGAAACACCAAGTGACTATTGGAAGAAAATTGTTAAGCTATGTACCTGAAGATAGATATCAAATAGACGCCTTCCAAGACTACCATAAGTTTGATCGTTTATGAACATTATTTCAGCAAAGTGTAGATCTACTGTGTATCTTCCATTTTCCAGGCAAAATGCAAAATAAGTCAAAGAAATAGGAGAAACACGTGCCGTCATGTACAATTCAGCATCCACCATAGTAAGTGTAGAGGTATTTTTTCGGATATAACTATCTGCCTGTTGATCACTATCAATGAATGCACCAGTGGTGCTAGATGCCCATTTTCCCGTGTGACTGGCAAGGAATCTAGCTGATCCAGATAATTCTAAATCAACATCATAGCTTGTGTTGTTGACTCTTGCTTTATTTCCACCACAATTTATATGAAGGGTGTATGAGGCTGGGTGATCAGATCATGTGAGCAACTTTGGAAATATTAAGGAAACTAAAAAATCAAATAAAGTAAAGTATATCTTTGGTTCCTTCTCCTCTTGTACTATTTAAGTATTTTTGTTTTTGATATTTTATACAAACAATGAAAAAAAATAGTGAGATCTTAGATGTCTAAAGAAAAGTCACCATGAAGAAACTCACGTTTGGGACATTCTCTCAAACACGAATCTGTTCCTCTGAGAGAATGATGGAAGGAATGGAATAAGTTAGCATAATTAGTAAAAGATTCATCACATAATAAAGAGGGAAATGGAAAGACTATATATAATACCAAACTTACATGTCATTGTGTGCCCATGAGGTAGAAAACAAGTTCCTGTGACATATTAGAGAAATCGGTGTCACAGAAAGATTCTTAAGTTTGCAAACAAATACACGCAAATGCAAGGACTCTTACACTTTTTCATCGTGACATACTTGACTCCCTTGGATGATGCTGAAGTTATTGTATGAAAGATCTCTATATACAAGACATACAATTTGATTCAGAATATATTAGGATTCTTTGAAAGAACAAGAGGAAAACGAGAACTATTTGTCCCTCCAGGTTTTTTGATTAACAAAGAGTAGGTACACAATAGATTCTATTGTAATCTCTACACAGTGGGTAAACCAGTCTCAGTTTCTCGACCAACGCTCCTATTGGTGCTGGAGGAAACCTACCAACCAGAGGCTTAGGAGGTGGCCATGGTAATGGTGTGGTCCTGGGGTTTCCTCAGGTGCCGGTAGAAATATTCAACCACATTTAATTTATCTAAGAACTCTTCAATAACAGTAACTGAAAACTTGTCTGACATGGTAGCCTTATTAAGAGGTCTATAATCCACATTAAACCTCTAAATTCCATACTTTTCTTTACTATGATTGGTAGCCTTATTAAGAGCCAACATCCATTATTTTCTTTACTAAGGTAACGGAACTGGAATATGGACTGTTACTGGCTCAACTGATTCCTGCTTGCAACATCTGTCCAACTTTCTTCTCAATTTCATTATTTTGAAATGGAGATATCAGAATGGCTTAAAGTTGATATCTGAACGGCTTAAAGTTGACTGGATCAAAACCAGATTTTATACGAATTTTGTGATCAATGTCCCTGGCAGGAGGCAACCCATTTGAATCAGCAAAGACTTTTGATAAATTTTCCTAATCCTAAAATCAAGTTCACTCTGCCTACTAAAAACAAAAAAACTCTCCTACCAAAGCATATTCCCCTAAATGCACCTTAACATTTTTGCATAGTGGGCTTCCTTCACCTGTATCCCAACCTTACCTTGTAAGGAACGGTCTGCTCTACTTTCAGGCCCCAATTTTTCTCCTATTCCAAAGCAATAAAATTTCAACAAACTCCACTATCAATTAAAACTAAGACTGACATAACTACCACTTTCCTTTTAATTTCATGGTGTGAGGCTGAGTCGACCCTCCTGCAAAGCACATGGATAAATCCATCTATCTGCATTCTGGTTTCTTAAACCCAAATTTTATGATTCTGGTGGTTTAGACAACAATGCCTAGGAACATATATAAATCCACAATCAAAACATTCCCCCTCGTATTCCTTTACAGCTCGTTGGCATTCACATGTGATACAATCCCTCCTCCTCCTTGATTGCGAAAACAAGAGTTTGAACTCTTATTCGAAACTCCTTCATATTAATGCATTTCTTTCAAAGCTTCTTCCACATCACAGACTATCTCCGTGGCTAAAACCAGATTTTCGTATCTTGAGGTTGTATATGTAATAAAGGCACACTGCCTACATATGTATTCCTATCATTTCAGAATAATATACAGGCAGTTTTTCTCTCCTCCTTTTGGTTCTAACCTATTGCTGCCCCTAAAACTGAAAAACTGTAGAACTAAAACAACAATTCTTGAAAAGGCAGAGTTTAGTTACAGAGTAAAAAGAAGAAACAAAATGTTTCTAGTAATTTTACCACATAAATGAGTACATTTTTCAATACAAGGAATCACACAAGTAGGACTAGAAACAACTCACGCATTGACATTCTTCTTTTCCCAAGGAGGCACTTGTCCAGTGAGAAGGTTTCCGGTTAAAAATCTACCATTAAAGAATACCAAGTTATTAATATACAATGCTTCGTGTTTATTTTATTCAGGTAGACCGAATATGTTGTAGCCTTGTAGGTATGAAGTCAACAGATATGGGATTAAAAATATATGCCAAAATAAATTTCGATTAGAAACTAATATGAATTTCATACATGTATGTCAACTTTGTGTCAGCAGAAGCATAGGTCGTCGGAACTGTTCCACTTACTTTGTTAAAGCTGAGGTCTCTGAGAGAGATATCATAGTGAGAATGAGTTAAAAGCTACAGAGAAAATTTGTCATAGAAAAACATTCCAAGACATAATAGGCTAGAGATCTTTATAAACATTATATCTATCAAAGGAGTAATTGTGAAACACAAAATTTGAAAAGGTTATAGTATACGATAAAATTAATAAAAGAAACTTCAATGATTAGCTATAGTCAAACAAAGTGTAGCAAGTATGCAATTACAAGTATTTTAATGTTGTCATATTCCCGAGATATTTAGGTAGTGTTCCGTTGATGTTGCAATTCCTTAGAACCCTGAGAACCAATAAGATAGACAACGGTATATTATGAGTAACTTTTTCACTGCATTTTTTTTCCCTATTTCTGAAAGAGTCGAAGGAATCAACTCACAGTATTTTTAACAATGCCATATTATTAAGTTGCGGCAAAGGTGCATATTCAGATCCATTCAAATCACTGATTCTCCTGAATATCACATTTGAATCAAAGTTAGGTATACATAATTAAAATGAAAGTTAAATTTCAAGTCTTGCTTTATTTATATATATAAAATATCATACATACAAGTCAGTTAAGTTTGTCAAAAGTGAAATTCCAGAAGGAATCGGCCCACTTAATCCACTTCCTTGAATCATTCTGTCAAGTAAAGTAACCACTGATAATTCTTCTAAAAAATCAAGAAATAAAAAAAAATTAATTTGAGAAAAAATTAAAACAAAAAAGGAGTACCTACAGTTTATTGATACTTCTCCAGTTCTGAATATAATCAGGTATCTTTCCAGAGAATTCGTTGTCGTCAATTTGGCTACATTGAGAGAGGGCATGAAAATTTGAAGCATCATAAAAATTATTTGAAAATTTAGTCATTGGTAAATATCACCATAAAAGTTTGAAGCTTACAAATCTTGCAATGTAGTGAGGTTTGCCAATGTCACCGGTAATTCTCCAGTAAAATTGTTAGAGGAAACTCTCCTACATATAGTTGAAAATAAAACAGTAAATTATGATTCTAAGCCGTGGAAATCAAAGCGAGATTTTAAAAATTAGCTTCCATATTTGGAGGGAGAACATCAGTTAAGGAAAAACAATAAAGTGCTTACAGTGTTCGAATTTGGGTTAGATTCCCAAGCTCGGGAGGAAGATTTCCAGACATTTGATTGATCCATACCTCCCTATCCATTTCCGGCTAAAGTTTAGTTCTAAAGAAACTCTTTGAATTGAACACATACATGTTTATGTACTTAAATTGTATATTTTCTGCTAAGATGGATATTGAGAAACTCACAAAATTTGTAGAGTAGATATCTTTGCAATCTCCGCTGGTATTGAACCCGTTAATCGATTTCCATGGAGAGAACTATGATGATTAAGAAACATATTATCATTAACTTATTCTTGCATTCCAATTGGAATTACTACAAGTCTAAAAAACGAATGCAATGTCGTATAAAGAATATAAAATAAGACCCATATATCAAGATTGTATAATATATCCAATCATTCAATGATTAATATGAGACAAATCATACATTTTAACAAGATTCGTCATTGTGCCCCATTCTTTAGGAATTGTGCCAGTCAAGTAATTGCGAGAGAGCTCACTGTAATAGGGGGAGAGAGCAAGAGAAAGAGTTTGTCATGCAAAATAATATATAGATTAATGTGAAGATATAAAAAAAATAATTTAAAAAAAAAAACAAGTTCAATCATATTGTTAATTTAGATTAGAGGCATACATAATTTGAAGGTAACGCAACTTGTTCAGTTCCGGTGGGAGAGTGCCGGGGAGACTTTGTCCACTCAAACTTCTGTATGTTCATTTTACAATAAAAAGGTTATTAAAAGAAATTAATTCTAATATATTTCTTAATCGGCGGATTTGAAAGAAAATTGCAACAAGCTCTTCTACTGCAGAGAGTTTTAAATCTAATTTCAATACCAGTTAAGTTTGTTACACGGTAACCAATTTTTATATAAATGTAAATACTTGAGTACTATTGTAATTGTAAATGGAAAGAAAACAAAAATCAAATTGATTCGAAGTGCTGATAGCAAAAAGGGCCGCTTCAACCAACAAGAGACTTACATGTTAACAACATGGCAGAAGTTATCACCAGCAACAGAGCAGTTACATGTGACTTCATTCGTCACTTCGGAATTGTTACTTTTGATATTTGGTATGGGAGGCGTAACCCAGTTAGATTTGTTGCTGCACGGATCTATGTTGAAATTCCAACCTTTCTTACCAAGCGATTTAGCTATATCTTCGAGGGCTTTCTCTATATATGCAATTGAGACCTATCAGCTGAGTACTGAAAATTCATCGAAACTACACACACATATCATCAAATATATATATATACAGAATTTCTATATCTGCAAAAAAATACAAGATATTTAAACTAAAATGAATCGATGCAGAAAGAACAGATCAAAGAAATTTCTTGATTATTTGGGAGCTATAGTATAAATACATATCGTACATACTTTCGACAGGGTGAATGGTAGTAGCAGCAAAAGTTGTTAGAGATATGAACCAAATGACAGTTATTGAAAGGAAGAGAAATTGAGAGGAAGTGCTCATCTTAATATTAACAGTAATTTAGAGGTAAAGGGAGAGTCTGAATATAGTGATTTTCGAATCTGTTTAGGAACGACTAATGAATTTAAGATAATAGCACCAACAAACACGAAAAATTAAGTGAAGTAAATGACACAGGAAAAACTGAAGAGAATCTTTAGAAGTGAAGCTTTAGACTATTCTGCATATACTATGTACGTCCCGAGCTAGGAATTATTACAAACAAACAGATAAGCCACAATTATTGTTCTAAGAAAAGTGAGTGGTGTCTGAATTTTCAAACTTTATGAATCATTTTAAAAATTTCTGTAAAGTGCATTAATGATGAATCAGTCGACAAAGAAAAGAAGTTAAAGTAAAGTATATGGGTCAATACTGTTAAATTTCACATTCACATGGATGATTGTACAATGATGAGTGAGACATAGGAAAGATTGAAGAGAAGACTAAAAAAAATGCAATATAGTACAAGTCAAACTTTACACTATTCTGCATGTAAAGGTCCCAGCTAGGAATTATAACAAACATGTAATAGACATAAGCATTTAATTTCCAAAAAATATGTGTCTGAATTGATGTGAGGTTGTATGTGTCAGACTCAAATGTCATTATGAATCAGTTGGAGGATACACATACATACAAGTTGCATTGTTGCCGGCAATCGTAGAGAAGCTAGTAAAAGGGTTGTGATTTAACCCTCTCATTCTTTTACTGGGACATATATACATGCATGGATCAATCACCAAACATTCCTAAGAATCATTTCTAAACATTACACACTATATTATATATCATAGTGTATACTTATATTCTTATTATCATGTGATTAAGGGATCTCCACCCTTAAACATTTTTTCTCTATATTTTTGTATTTTTCAATCAAGGGTCCACTTGACTTTAATGTCAACGGAAAAGATCCATTCTCAATTTTTATCTAATGTAGCATGCGAACACATTAAATCAAAAATAACTTTATTTTAAAGTTATTTTTTTTATTATTGTTTTTATTTGAAGGACAAATTTGACATATTATATAGCATTCATACTAAATTGTCTAGAATATCAAACTCTGGTAGCTTACTCGTGCACTTCTTGTACTCGGGGGACTGTTTAATTTATATATCTCATTTTGGCTTTTTCAAAAAAAAAATGTCTAGAACATCTAGATAGAGATACATATTTAAGCTTAAATAGTGTTTTAGCCCCTGCAATTGTCCATCATTTTGAAAAGAGCCCCTGTTAAAAAAAAATGATTTTAGTCCCTGCAAAATTTGAAAGTTTTGAAAAAAACCCCTGAAAAGGAATTCTTGATGCCATGTCACCATTTTAATGACGTGGCAGTTGCAGACTGTGTTGAGTAGTACACATGGCTTCTCTGGTAAAGTCCCTGGGGCACCAACAACTTTAGGTTGTGGTCCAAAATAGCAAGTCCTACCACTCGTTCTTAACTTGTTGAAATCATATTTCTTTCTTTCTTTTTTTGAGATTTTGAAATTGTGGCAACAACACCTTTAACTTTGGATGTAAGTTTAAACTGTGATGTTGCAGGCTTAAGATGTTGACTAGATTTTGTCGATAAAATAGTGACATGGCATCAAAGATTTCTGCAGAGGGGCTCTTTTCAAAACTTTTAAATTTTGTAAGGACTAAAATCAAATTATTTTTTTAACAGAGGCTCTTTTCAAAATAAGGGACAATTGCAGGGGCTAAAATACTATTTAAGCCTACATATTTATTACCGGATTCATTAAAATTACATATAAAATGGTTCAAATACTTAGTTCATAGGTACTTGCGATAACAACAAAGTACACGATGGAATACAACATAAGTTCGTTATGCTAAAAGAATGAAGGATTTGACATAAAAGTCCCATAATTAATCCTAGACTAAGTCTTCAATCATTTGCCTTCTTACTTTTGTCTTGTTCATCTAGAAAGAAAAAAAAAAAGTAGGTTGAAACTATAAGTCTCGGTGAGTTCTTACTACACCTAAGGCTTTGTTTGCGAGTTTGGAAAGGAAGAGAAGGGAAGGAAAAGCTAAAAAGGAAGAAACAAGTGGAAGGAATAGGGAAGTTTGAGAGGGAATGAGTTTAAAGGGTTATTTTTTCTTCATAACACAAAAACCCCCCAATTTGGGGGAACTCAAAAATTGTATTAGATTAGATGGGAATTTGGAGGGTTTATATTAATTCTTCAAATTTAATTAATGTTATAATATTCTTAAATTCATAATATATTAATCATAATTATTTATTTGTCATTCTCTATTAAAAATACTTTTTCAAAAAATGTAAAAGATTTCTTTAATTTTCTCTCTATTTCCCTCCCTCCAAAGTCCTCCCCTCCCCTTCCCTTCAAACTCGCAAACAAAGCCTAAGGTGTTAGTAGTCAGCGGAAATTCCTGTCCTATGGTTTATCACACAATTAATTAAATCTTGTTCATTTTTTCATTATTCGGAACATCCCGAGGTGAGCGATCTCAAGTAATCAGCTATCCCGACTGTTGAAGTAAGGAATGCAAATGTTCTATCCTCTCAATCATTAAACCATATGAATTATGAATTCCGTAAAATTCAACGGACTAGTGCTATCAATTGAAGCAACTGATGTCCACCGACTACAGTTATGTATATTAGTCATACATGGATGCATTCATACATAAGAATTATTCATGATCCAATCCTCAATCCTTTTCAAGGTCTTAACCAATTCAATCTAAATCTAAGTTCCTAGGGGATTTATAATGTTAAAATTATAATTGGAAGCCATGATGCCTTTCTTTCCTTGTAGTAATCAATTATGGTTTAAAAATGACGTTTTTATCACTTTTATGCAATATGAATTAGTGAATCGATTCAAAGAAGATTGTGAGTCAATTCACAGCAAATATTTTTTCATAAAACACTGAGTCGATTCACATTTCCAGAGGGGAAACTGTGAATCGATTCACCGTAAAGTTTCTCACATTTCTGAGTGCATGAATCGACTCACTACCCTACAATATCAGGATGAATCAATTCATAGCTGTAGAAAATCAGTTTTTCTATTCTTTTTTCAAGTTCAAAACATGTTTCAAAACATCTCATTCAATCCTAATTCATTACAACATCATGGAACAACTTCTCAATCAAAATTATAACATGGTAAACCAAATCTGAAATATGCAGAAGGTACCTTACTCAAACATAGAAATATCAATCCTAATAAATCATGTTGATAAATAATTCACACATGACAAAATCATGCATAGACTTTTGTGCATGTTCAGCTTGACAAGTTATATAAGGTATGTAAAAATTGAAAACCTATTCACCACTATAGTATTCATTAAAAGCATTGGAACAATTGCTTCATGGAACATATAACTCATAAGCTAATGCAAAGAGCTGAACCAAGAGAACGTTACAAGGAAATAAAAATGACCAATATCATATTTCAGAGATGACTCAACTATTAATTTGTCACCTTTTAATATATGTAAAAAGTGCCAAAGAGACTTATAAATATGGACAGAGGTAGTACTCAGTTTTGAAGATATGCATTAAGGTTTCATCACAGGATATTGTGGCAGGACTTTGTGCTGGATCAACAAACACACTTAACTTCTTTCCTCCCAATAGGAAGAATCACTGTGGATAGGATAAAGGTCTACACCTGATGAAGATGTAGCAGTCCATGGCCCATCACTTAATAAACTCTGACTTTGTGTTTGTGGCTTACTTATATCATTTTCGTCAATCTGATAGTAATACTGCCTCATCACTTCCATCTTCTTTTCATCCATTACTTCACTTGAATCTGGCACAAATTCTGGAACCACAGTCTTTCCTTCAAGCATACTTACCACTGACGACATAGAGGGCCGAAGGTTTGAAGTGACGTTGGTGCACAGAAGAGCCACATTGATCATCACCAGAGCTTCTTGTTTATTGAAATCTGAACCTAATCTTCTATCAACGAGTTCCATTAGGTCACCACTTTCTTTCAACGAATGTGCCTTTTGAAACAGAGTAGTTTTATGAAACCCAAGTCATTTACTACAGAGAAATAATATTTTGACATACCAATTTGACAACAATTTATATGGTTAACATAGTCTAAATATGTGGTTAATTACGTTCAGTGAATGGTTAATGAACATAACGGGTGTCAAAACTCATTAGTCATCTCTTCAAAGTTTGAAAATGGTCAAATTATAATAAACAGCTAAAAACCAAAATGATGTCACTTCACTGGCATCTCAGTTAGATGCTTCATGAAATTATGACTATAGAAATTGTCAGTGACGGTGAATTATTTTGTACAGTTACACTTCAAGAAAGATTAAAATTACATCTTTTCTGAACCCCCCTTCATTGTCCTAGTGAAAAGTAATACTTCAACAAAAAGAAATTTCTCCTTTTCAAAATTAGCATTCTGTATATCATTTGTTAATATTTTTGCTAAGTTGTTGTCTTCTTGTTCGTCAGGGCAAGGAAAGGGGTACGAAAAGGGGATACATGATATTATTTTTCTATTTTTTTTATTCACATTTAGAGTTGAATTATTAAATTAAGAATGAGCAACATATATAAGACACAAAACAAAGTGTAGGTATATTACTATGCATAATAAAATTTACAGGATCATGAAAGAACATCATAAAGTTACCCAGTCAAGAAGATAGAATGCTTCTTCCTTTGTCCGATAAAGGGTGTTGCTCCTTCCACTAACAATTTCCAAGGCAACAATTCCAAAACTATAAACATCTGCTTTGTCCGTCAAATAACCATGCATTGCATATTCAGGAGCCATATATCCACTGCATAATTGTAACATATCATTGCAATAATTTGATATAAGTATCCAACATCACATCAGACTTTTATATTATAAAATTTCAATTTAAAATTTGATAATTTTTTACTTTTTAATAAACCAAGAGAAGGAACAATTATAGTTACTCACTATGTCCCCGCAATTTTAGTGCTAATGTGAGTATTGTCCTCCTCATCAAGCTTGGCCAAACCAAAATCAGATATCTTTGGGTCAAGATCTTTATCGAGCAACACATTAGTAGCCTTGATGTCCCTGTGAACAACCTTCAGTCTTGATTCTTCATGAAGGAATGTCAAACCTCTAGCAATACCAACACAAATCTTCTGCCTTAGTAACCAATCTAATTTGATCTGTTCTTCCTCTGGACCTATATTTTTTAATTTAATAAAAATCAGATACCGAAACCTTGATAAGTCAAAAAATGTGGATATCACATAAATAGAAACCGACGTAGACCGGAAATATAGTGAAAATTACCAAATAAAGCACGGGCAAGGCTATTGTTTTCCAAGTATTCATATATCAACAGCAATTGATCTCCCTCCACACAACAGCCATATAGTTTAACAAGATATGGGTGTTGTAAAGCAGAAATCATGCCTATCTCATTTAAAAACTCACGGTTCCCTTGCCTTGATTTAGAAGAAAGTTGCTTAACTGCAATCAATGTCCCGTTGGATAAACATCCCTGCATTTTGAGGAGTGATATGCTGTTAGACGTTGAAAAAGAATTTTATGAAAAATACACGTAACATGGTACTAAAGAGGATTTGTTATATTATGCAAAATACCTTGTACACAGGACCAAATCCTCCTTCTCCAATCTTATTGGAAATATCAAAGTTGTTTGTTGCTGCTTTGATTTGTCTTAAGGTATATAAACCTGTTTGTAGGTCCAAACTCTCCAGCTCTGTTAATTGAAGTAAAAGAAAGATCAAAGATCTCTTACACTAAGAAATATAGACACTTTGCATCGACAATACAATTCTTTTAAGCGCATAACTTCCTTTCTAAGCTCACCTCTTGCTAATGAGTTTTTCTTTCCAAAACATTCCTTCCACCAAAGTATACCAAATAATAGAATGATAATAATTACTGCCGCAACCACAATTCCAACCACAGCTCCTGCAGATATGCTTCCCGGTGGAGAATCTGTTTGATTTATACTAGATATTTTAAATATAAGATCATAACAAGCAGATCATAACATAAGATTAGGAACATACAGAGTATAACCCACCAGATTCCACTGATATAGCCGATATAAGAGGACCATATACTGATTTATTTGGGAGAGCCTGTGTCCCTCTTCCAGCCCAATATAAGCGGATCTCCATAGTATTACTAGTAACAACAACACCTTTGAACTTCTTTATGACTTTCTTACCAACTCCTCCTGCTTCTTCTGCAATATTGAAGTCCTTTTTCATTAGCATTCCCTGCAACATATGAATCACAACCTGAATGCCTCTTGATGATTATATTTGTTAGAAATAATATAAAATCATTGATGTGGCTCTATCCTAACGGTTTAAGCTTTTGGGATAATCAGTTACTTAACATGGTATCAGATGTCAGGAATATCGAGACCTAACTCATCCTTACAAAACCGGCTTGTAAGGTGGGGAGTGCCTCCTCTTTATAAACTCTTATCAAGAATCCTATCTATCCGATGTGGGACTAAATCCCACCGAGTGTTGGCCGCTAACACACCCCCTCACGCTTCAGCCCGGCCCACTGGGCCTGAAGCGTGAACGATGTAGGAAGCCCAACGATAGACCCGATAGGCTCTGATACCATGTCAGGAATATCGAGACCTAACTCATCCTTACAAAACCGGCTTGTAAGGTGAGGAGTGCCTCCTCTTTATAAACTCTTATCAAGAATCTTATCTATCCGATGTGGGACTAAATCCCACCGAGTGTTGGCCGCTAACAGCCTCCATGACTAAGTGGTCTAGAGTTCGATCCCCGCTCCCCTCACTTTCTAATTAAAAAGTGGAATTTAAGCATATGGTAGGTGGACCTATGCATTATCCACGCTTCAAGCCCAAGTGGGCTCTTGTGTGAGGGGGTGTGTTAGAAATAATATAAAACCATTAATGTGGCTCTATCCTAACAGCTTAAGCTTTTGGGATAATCAATTACTTGACAATAATCAACAAATATTTCAATCGTCATTCTGTTTTAAAAATAGTCCAAACAAGTGAACTGCTAATCGGAAAAAGATTCAGATGGTAGTGAGATGTTCTATATGTCTTAATTGGAAAAAAATTATTTCGACAATATCGTTATGGGAACCAAGTTATCACATGACTAATGGCCTTGATTTCTTTTTAATGAAACACCAAGTGACTATTGAAAGAAAATTGTTAAACCATGTACCTGAAGGTAGATATCAAATACACGCCTTCCAAGACTACGATAAGTTTGATCGTCAGTGAACATTATTTCCGCAAAATGTAGATTCAATGTGTAGCTTCCATTTGCCAGGCAAAACCCGTAATAAGTCAAAGAAATAGGAGAAACACGTGCGTTCGTGTACAAATCAGTATCCACCATAGTAAGTTTTGTGACAATTTGCGGCCGATAATTTACTAGAAATTGATTACTTTCCATGAATATACCAGTGGTGCTAAATGCCCAATTTCCTTTTGGACTGTGATGGAATCTAGCCGGTCCAGGTAAATCTAGATCACCATGATAACTTGTTTTGTTGACCGTGGTTTGCTGTCCACCACAATTAATATAAAGGGAGTATGAGGCTGTGAAAATCAGATCATGTAAGCAACATTCAAAATATTAAGCAAATCAAATAAAGAAAAATAAGTTCCTTGAAAGTTCATATTTCTATACATACTCTCTCTCTCTCTCTCTCTAGCTATCATGTTTTTCCCACTGCAAACAAAGATGAAAGGAGGGAATTATGATTTATTGCTGCTGATATTTTTCTTTCACACAGCTTAATTGTAGTGTGTCCAAAGTAAAAAATAAGCATGGTTGTGTTCCATGTGTGCCCGCTCATTTTTTACCTCTGACTTTTATAAACAAATGTAAAAACATAATCAGATCTTAGCAGTCTATAGTAAAGTCACCATGAAGAAACTCACGTTTGGGACATTCAAACCTCAAGCACGGAACTGTTCCTCTGAGAAAATGACGAAAAGAAGATAATAAGTTAGCATGATTAGTAAATAAGATCCATCACATAATAAGAGGAAAATGGAAAGTATACACACACACACACGAGAAATTTTAGTATACACGCACATGCATGTTTTAATATATACATAATACCAAACTTACATGTCATTGCGTGCCCATGAGGGAGAAAATAAGTTCCTGTGACATGAGAGAAGATGATGTATCAGAAAGGTTCTTAAGTTTGGATACAAATGGACACAAATGGAAGGATTCTTACACATTTTCTTCTTGACATATCTGACTACTCCCTTATCTGATGCTGAAGTTATTGTATGAAAGATCTCTATAGCCAAGTTATAAATTTTGATTCAGAATATGATAATAATACAACAAACAGAGCTATTGAAATTTTAAACATTTGGTGACTACAAAGAAACCTTCAATATAAATATCTTTAATCTAGTAAACAATTGCACAATCTAGTATTTTCTGCTTCACAAATGAAGTACATTGTTCAATCAAAGGAATCATACAAGTAGTATTAGAAGGATAACTCACATGTTAACGTCTGTTTTCCAAGCAGGCATGTGGCCAGTGAGAAGGTTTCCAGTTAAAAATCTACCATAAAAGAATATCAAGATATTAATACACAAAGCTTAATTTTTGTTGAGGTAGACAGAACATTAAGTCATCTTTAATCACAGCCATTTCTCTATGAAGGATTGAATTGATTTAGGTAACTGTTTTGAGCAACCCTTCTATACCAAAAAGTGTTTTGATTCTTAGACACTAAAAATCTATGATCAATGAAATCACAAAAAATCCTAAAATTATTACTTTGACTCTCATTATCTTACTTCATATATGGTCACCTTCTTTCTCTTGGATTTTTTCCTTTTCAGATGGAAAGGGCATGTGATTATTTTGACACAAAAAATTTGCTTTGGAAAGGTGCAAATACATTTGCCAAAACTATTGAAACGACATCCTTTTGTGGTCTTTATACACAATATATACAATTCCTAGCACTTAAGTATTGCAACCATAAAATTATCAAATTCCAACATGACTCGCCTTTTAATATATAATAATGGATACTTGGTCTGGACTATTTGAGCTACATTAGGCTGACATTTTATTCATGTATTTAGGTGAGTTCAATCCTCTTGCATGTAAGTAGATCACTCCTACTTCAGACAAAACGTTGAAACTAGAGTTGAGAAGCCAACTGACATGTCACTAAAAATATACCCCAAAAAAGAATTGTGCTAAAAAACTACAATTAATTTCATACATGTATTTTGAACTGTTCATGTCGGCATAGGTACTCGGAACTGTTCCACTTAATTTGTTAAAGCTGAGGTCTCTGAAAGAGATATTATATTGAGAATGAGTTAAAAAGCTATGGAAAAAATCTAAACTTAACAAAAGGTTGCAAAATAAGCTAAACTTAACAAAAGAAACTTTAATTGTTAGTTACAGTCAAACAAAATGTAGTAAGTAAGACATTACAAGATTTTTAAGAATTTCATAGTCCCAAGATAATCATGCAGTGTTCCACTGATGTTGCAGTTCCTCAGAATCCTGTGAAACAATAAGATAGACAACGATTTTTTATGTGTGCCTTTCTTGCAGCTTCTTTTATTTTATATTTCTGAGGCAGAGGAATCAACTTACAGAGTTTGTAACAATGTCATATTATTAAGTTGTGGCAAAGGTGCATCTTCAGATCCATCTAAATCACTAATTCTCCTGAATATCAAATTTAAATCAAAGCTAAGTAAACATAATTAAAATAAAAGTTAAATTTCAATCCTTAAGTTATCAGTAAATACTATATAATATAACATAAAATATCATACATACAAGTCAATTAAGTTTGTCAAAAGTGAAATTCCAGAAGGAATCGGCCCACTTAATCCACTTCCTTGGATGACTCTGTCAAGAGTGAAGTAAAGTAACTGTTGATAATTCTATTAAAAATTCAAACAATACAAAAACAATTAAATTTGAGCAATTTTTTTTTTTTAAAAAAGTGCTTACAGTGTTTTGATACGTGACCAGTTCTGAATATAATCAGGTATCTTTCCAAAGAATTGGTTGCCCTCAATTCGGCTGCATTGAGAGAGGGCGTGAAAATTTGAAGAATCAAAAAACTATTTTTTTAATTTAGTCATCCGTAAAGTAAACATCACAATAAAAATTTGAAGCTTACAAATCTTGCAATGTAGTAAGCTTGGCCAATGTCACAGGTAGTTCTCCACTAAAATTGTTGGAGGAAATTCGCCTATATATGATTGAAAAACAAAAGTAAAGTATGATTCTAAGCCATGAAAATCAAAGTGGATTTAATTTTTAAATATTCAGCTTTCTTATTTGGAGGGAGAACATCAATTATGAGAAAAAATTAAGTACTTACAGTGTTTGAATCTGGGATAGATTCCCAAGCTCAGGAGTAATACTTCCAGACATTTGATTGCCCGTTAAATCCCTATACATTTCAAGTTGAAGTAAAGTTCTTAAAAAACTCTTTGAATTGAACACATACATGTTTGTATACTTATAAATGCATATTTTCTGCTAAGGTGGGTAATGATCAACTCACAAGAATTGGAGAGTAGATATGTTTGCAATCTCCACTGACCCGTTAATCGATTTCCGCTGAGAGCACTATGATGATTAAGAAACATGTTGTCATTAGCATATTGTGTTGCATGTAATTACTACAAGTCTACAAGAAAATGAATGCTAAGATCCATATGCGAAGATCGACCTTGTATAATATATCAAACAATCAATGATTAAAAACCGGAAAAGAAAAATACGAGATAAATCATACATTCTACTAATATTCATCATGGATCCCCATTGTTTCGGAATTGTGCCATTCAAGTAATTGCGAGAGAGGTCACTGTAATAAATTGATAGAAAGAGGGAGAGAAAGAGTTTGTCAAGCAAAATAATATATAGATACATGTCATCGAAGTTATAAAACAAGTCCAATAATATTGTTAATTTGGATGTGAGGGAAAGTTTGGGAATTACATACATAGTTTGAAGGTAACACAACCTGGTCAGTTCTGGTGGGAGAGTGCCGGGGAGATTTTGCCCTTTCAAAGTTCTGTGTGTACATTTTACCATTAAAAAGTTAAACATAAACAATGAGCAAAATAAAGTACTTAAATCTAAACATAAACATAACCAATAGATTTTAAAGAAAAAATTGCGAAAATCTCTACTGCTGTAGAGTTTTAAATCTGATTTTCCAATTCGTCAAACATAATTTTAGTAAAAATGCATGTATTTGACAATATTGATATAACTTTCAAATCTTAGTTTGACTATAAGGGATAGCAATTTTATAGATGTATAATAATGATATATTTTTATTTAATGGTAGGGTATTATAGGATTTAAAAGAAGTATACCAGTTAAGTTACAACAATCCACTCATGTATACACAAATATATAATGTCAATTCATACCTCTATATTAATGACAATACTTCAGTACTACGGTAAATGAAGAAAAAAAAATCAAATCCAATGATTAGAAGTAATGATAGCAAAGGGTCAATTCTACAGAAATTAGACTTACATTGAAACAACATGGCAGAAGTTGTCACCGGGAACAAAACAGTTACAGGAAACAATGCTCACTATGATTCTCAATCTGGGAGTCTCAGCCATAGGCATAACCCAGTTAGATTTGTTGCTGCATGGATCTATGTTGAAGTTCCAATCCTTCTTGCCAAGTGAATTAGCTATATCTTTGAGAGCATTCTCTAAGTATACAATTGACAGCTATTAGCTAAGTACTGAATAATCTTCTAAATACATATCATCAAATATATAGAGAATATATATAGAAATTATGAGAAAAACATACATAATATTTAAACTAACATGAAACCTTAGATAAAAAGACTGGAAAAGAAAGATTAAAGATATTTCTTTATTATTTGGGAGCTATTGTATAAATACATACTTTCGTCGGGGTGAATAGTAGTAGCAGTAAAAGCTGTTAGAGATATGAACCATATGACAATGAGTGAAAGAAAGAAAATTTGAGATGAAGTGGTCATCTTAATATTAATAAGGAAAAGAGAAATTCAGATATATCAATAATTTAGAGGCAGAGGGTCACAATATATATATATAGTATTTGGAATTTAAGAAGCAAGAGCAAGTCCACCATACAAGTAAACGCACTTATCAGTGTAAGTCACCAACTTGGGCCCTGTTTGGATAAACCGCTTATGTAAGCACTATCATGTAAATGCTTAAGTATTAACTATTTCAATAATACAGTAAAAGATAAAATAAAGTCGTATTGTTTTCATACAAACTATTTTCATAAGATATCCTAGAGAGCTTATGGACATGTCATAAGTTGTTTCCATAAACTCTCCCAAACAGTTTCACAAGTGATTATATCAGTAAATAATCTCAAATAAGTCAATCCAAACATGTCTTTTATCCCTAGGGCGCTGTCAATTTATTCCTCAAAATTATTAATATGCCAAAATAGTTTCTGAATTCAAAAACCTCCAATCCTATTAATCCTTCTAAAACATTTAATTTAATTTAACCCCTAAAACTTTCCAGGAACGACTAATGTAATTAAGAATTCAAATTTAAGGATCAAATTTCATTAAATTCAGAGACTAACATGAGAGTGCATTCATACATACAATTCTATAAAGTGAATTGCTGAATCAGTCCACTATTAACTGTCAACAAAGAATAGAAATTAAAGTCATGTATCTGGGCCAATGATGTTTAATACGCATTAATGATCGAACAATTATGAGACATATCGTTAAAGTAGGAAAGTGACATAGGAAAGATTTAGGAGAAGACTCAAAAAATGCCTTTATGAGTCAAGCTTTTACACTATTCTGCATGTATACATGTACTATGTCCTAGCTAGGAATTATCACAAACACATAAACGACAATAACAATTATTGTTCAAAAATATTAAGTGTGTGAAAATAATTGAAATATTTAATTAGATTGAATTAATGTTAATGATACCTCTAATCGTAGAAGTAATCATCATGGTTTATTTTACTGTGAAATTGTTGTATAGAATCAACACATTTGGCTGCAACATACAGGAACTAACAGCTGCCATCTGTAGGGAACCGAAACTCCAATGTGATTACTCTCTGCCGCTCACCACCGTAAAGTTCTCTCCGGTGCGCGCAGGTTTCTTGCATCATGAGCACTAAATTTGTGTTAACTTTTTCCCTTTTTTGGAATTGTTACAAATATATTACAACCTTATCATTGTCACATATCATATGTGCAATTTTTTAGTCCGCAGTTAGCACAACTCAAACTCATCTACCTATGAGAAAATGAATCAACCTGCAGGAATACTCGTTCACGCAGTCGACTTAAAAAATAATATAGGTTTACGTTTTATTTTAAAAATTTAAATTTTCCAAATTTATTGGACGGCTCCAAGCACACCGTCTGCGTGAATGCGGGCTTTTCCCGACTGCTGGGAATCATGGTCCCATCCAACCTATGAATTCTTGAGTTTTTTGGTTGCTAGAGGAAGTCGCAATTATCATCAGAGACCTCAAGTTTTTTGAGGAAGTTACAATTACAATGGGAAACAGAAACTGGTACACAATTACGAGGGAATAATTTCATAAAAATATTTGGCTTAACAAATTTCTACACCCTTTTTTGTAATAATTTCTAGCTGGAACGTACATAGTACATAGTACACTGTACACCTGATATACTTGTAATAATTTCAAGTGCTATAAATTATTACAAACAGATGAGCCACAATTATTATTCCAAAAAAGTGAGTGGTGTCTGAATTTTTTAATTTTCTGAATCATTTTAAAAATTGGGCTTAGTTGCAGTTTTGTTACCCTATTTTCATCATTTTGCAGAATTGGTCACCCTATTTTAAAATTCGACAGTTTTGGTCCCTCTAACACATATTTTGTCTATAATATGATGATACAACATGTTTTAAATTAACTTTATAAAAGATTTTTCTTACAATTTCATAGATGTTGGTATTTTCTCATCACCAGATTATATACCATGTCGTTTAAAACATATCACATCACCAATTTATAGTTAAAAATTATGATAGGGGACCAAAACTGTCGAATTTTAAAATAAGGGGACCACAACTGTCGAATTTTAAAACAAGGGGATCAAATCTGCAAAATAATGAAAATAGGGGGGCCAAAACTGCAATTAAGCCTAAAAATTCCTATAAAGTGCATTGATGAATCACTCCAAAATTAACTGTCCAAATATTATATGGATTGAACCTAAATCCACCTCAAAAACATGATACCATGATTCAAAGTGGAGGGTTGTCCAATCCTATATAAGCCCTCATGCCTGATTCATGACTTCCGGTGTGGGACTTCAAGTTGGGTTCATGAAGCCCTCCTTGCACATGTATCTAGGCCATTGATGTTTTTTAATTGATGATTACACAATTATGAGACATATAGTTAAAGTGGGAAAGTTACATTGGAAAGATTCATGGTTAAGATTCAGGAGAAGACTCAAAAAATGCATTTATGAGTCAAGCTGCTTTAGACTATTCTGCATACATTAATACATTTACTATGTCCCAGCTAGGAATTATGACAAACACGTAAACGACATTAACAATTTTTTTTATTTTTTATTTTATTTTAACATTAACAATTATTGTTCAAAAATATTAAGTGTGAAAATAAATTAATTAGATTAAATTAATGTTAATGATATACCTGAAATCGTAGAAGTGATCATCGTGGTTTATTTTACTGTCAAAATTGCAAATTGAAGGGAACCGAAACTCCAATGTGATGACTCCACCACCACCAAGCTCCGCCGCTCACCACCGTAAGCTTCTTTCTCTCTTGCGCGCGTGTTTCTTCCATCATGAGGCGCTGAATTCATCTTTCACCTTTTCCCTTTTTTTTTTCAGATTAAAACAAAAAACAAAACGGATAAAAAATTTGAAAATCCTAAAAAATTTGAATTTTCCTTCTGTATTTTTGTAACATCAATAATTAATATAAAAAATTATAATTATGTCTCATAAATCCTAGTTTAATTGGCAAAATATGCCAAATTTATTAAGCCGGACGTCGTGACCCAGATTCGAACCAAGGATCTCACAATTATGTGAGTTTAATTTTCAATGGATTACCACTTGAACTAAGACAAAAAAAATTATAATTATAATTTGTAGTAATCAATTATAATTGGTAACATAGATTAAAATACACTTTAAGAGCATTTTTAGTGGGAGTAAACTAAGTGGGTGAACTAAGTTACTTTTTGTGGGTCCAAAGTGATTTGTAGGATTTAAAAAATTTATAGTTGATTTGAGTAGTTTTTACTTTAATGGTGATTGGTTATAAAGAACCAAATATTGACCCCACATGTTTAAATTTTTTTATTTGTAATTAGTTTTGATTCAAAGTTATTAATTTAATTATTTTAATTAATACGCATAAAAATATTAATTTTTTTAATAAAAAAGTAAACAATAACACATAAAAAAGTTACATTTTCATAGGAATATGGTTGTTGGCTTGTTGTTGCGCCTCACATACTAACTTTATCACCTCTTCCTCGGTGTTGTCGTTGAGGCAATCATCTATGACTTCATTCCAAATTTTATCCCATTGGTTAGGATACATTTGATAGATGAAATATGATTGGAAATTGAAAGAAACAAAATAAAGTAAAATTTTAGAAGGTAAATTAGTGTGTACAAAAATATAAAATTACTACTAATATTTATACAAAGATAAAAAAATATCATATAGCATATAGCCGTTGGAGTATTAATAGCCAAATCAAATGTAAATATGTATAAAACAATAGTATTTAATGTACTATTTAAACTTAGAGAACGTTGGCTAAGTTAATCACGGCAACTCATTTTCATTGCTTCTACTGCCAGGTCATACAGAGTGCAATGCAATATTCTTTATTGCCAACGTATGCTATAGAGAACATGGACTTAGTATACTTGCGCTATTGATGCTCTAAGTCATGTACTGTAATCTTCTATCTTCTATTATACTAAAGGTAGGGTATGAAACCCTACTGCATCCTTTGAAAACCCTAATGCATGACATCATGCGTGATGGCATGCATGTGTAATGCATCTCATTGTCCAACCAATGCTTGACACGTGTGCTTTCATATATACAAACTGCATACTCTTTGCCTGCATCATTCTGTTGCATTCATACATGGTAGCTTGTGATTGGTTTTGACATGGATTATGACACATGTGTTGTTTATATGCTTATATGCTGTCTTTGAGTGACACTTGCATATATGACTCATTGGGTTTGCATGAAATTCAATTGGACCTTTATTTACACCAATCAGAGAGCTGAGCAAACCTACACATCCTCTTTTTCCTTTCTCTCTCTCTCTCTCTCTCTCTCTCGTGCTGCTCTCTTCTCTCACGCTCCTTTCTTTCTCTCTGCTGCCTTGCCATCACAAAAATTGAAGAAAGAAACCTCCATACTCTTTCTCTCCCTTGTGCTCTTCTCTCTCGCACTGCTTCTCTCTCTCACGCGCTGCTTCACTCTCTCAGCCTTGCCATCGCAAAATTGAAGGAAGGAGTTTTCATCGGAGCAAAATGGAAGATGGATCTTCTTCGGAACAACAAGATTTCGTCATTGTAAGTGAAAATCTCTCCCTATTTTGTTCTACTCTTAGATTACATTGTTACTGAGATTTCTCTGCATTGAAAATGATGAAGTTCAATAACCGATTTTTGGAATATAATTCATCTTCGTTTTTCACTCTCACGTTGATGGATCTTCTTTGGAGCAAGAAGATTTTGTCATTGTAAGTAAAAATCTCTCTCTATTTTGTTCGGCTCCTAGATTACATTGTTGCTGAGATTTCTCTACATTGAAAATCATGAAGTTCAATAACCAATTTTTCTGTTGTCTAAATCGTTAATTTTTAACCCCTTTTATTAATATTCATGAGTTTTGGTTTTTCTTTGAAATTCAAACTTTTGGGATATGAAGATTGTGCTTGAATCTGAATTTGTTGTATTTTTTTTTTAATAAACACAGTCGCCAATTGAAGTAATTTCTGACTGACAAGTTTTTATTTTTCAGGTTGGTGAGATTATTAGCAGGTTTGAGAAGAAGGGTTTCCACTTGAAGGGTAATCCCTAGATTATGCTTATTTTAATTTTGATATGAAAATTATTTGAGTGAAAGAAATGTTTGGATGTTATGAATTCTGCAAATTTTCTGACATGCATGTATCAGTTGCAATTGCAGGAGAAGAGAGATGGGTTTGTTTTACAGAGCAAGAGGAAGAAGTTGATTCAGCTGAAAATAATGAATTTTTCTCAACAGATGAAAAACATGTTCAGGAACAGTTTCAAAGCCAGTAAGATCAACGATTGCTTTCTGTTTTTTTGTTGATTCAGTTTATTATGATCCATTTTTTTCTTTTCATTTTATTCTCTCAATTTCATATCCCAATTTCACATTTGCATGCATGTTTTGATTATCAATTTACTTATCTGATTTTGCCGGAATTAGGTCCTTGGGGATTTAATTTCAATTTTGTGTTTATGTTGTTTCAATGTTGATTAGATGATAAATCTCTATTCAGGTTTTTTTTTTTCACATTCAAATTCGTCACTATTGACTCTCAATTTGATTTGATTTGTTTCTGTGTTGTATTTCGTCGCAGACCGAGTTTTTTCACCGAATTGAATGAGGTTTTGACAAGAGAGCTTTCCGAGGATGGTTATTCTTGGTAAATGGTTATTCTTGGTAAATTGTTTCATCAATCCTCCAATTTTAATTACTTTGATTGAATCTGATCTAAGATGATGATAGTGATTAAGATATTATGAATTTTATTTTTGTTTCATTTTGTGGTTGTCTTTATGATATTTGTTGAATCTGATCTACTTTTAAACACTTAATATTTGAATTTGATGTTGTTGATGTTCTATTACTGTGTTTTGTTGTTGATGTTTTCTCTCTTACTTCAAGATTAGGGAACACCTTTGTTGATGCTGTCCATGTTAATGTTTTGTTCTTGGACAATCATGTTTCCAAATTTAAGGGTTAATTTTTTTTTTCTTCTTAATTTGGTTGCATGATGGTCACTGATTTTTGTGTTTTGTTTTTGTCAGCAACATCATTTTTCCTCTCATCGATTAGTCGCTCTCTCCGGTAAGAGGATTTTAAATTTGTTTGCTTGCTCTTTTATTGAATATTGCAGATAAGAATGATGTCGCAGCTCAGATCGCGATTATAGATCTAAGTTGTTTTCTATTTTTTAAATTGAGTGGTGACATAATTCTTGATATGATTCATGACATTTTTTTATAGTATAGTTGTATTATACTGATATTTAGTTGTTCTTTTCTGCAGATAGTGGAATAAAAATCTAGGATCATGAAGCATAAAGATGGAAAACTGATCAATCAGCCGAACAAGAACTGATCTCTAACTGCGGCGATCACTATCATTCTCCTGTGTGGTTTATCATTCTACCTAGGTGGAGACTTTAAATCTGGAAATAGTGGTGTTGTTGATGTCATCAACACCATTCAGAAAACACTTGATTCTCCTAAGCAATCCTCAGGTTCTTTTCAAATTAGTCCAGTCAATTTTTCGATGCACAGATCCAAAGGTATTAATAGTTTAATACTAATAGTCCTGCGAAATTTTTCGATGTTGTTTTGTTTTTTTTAGAAGAAAATTGCTTTGTTATGTTGATTGAGTTTTGACTTTTGAGCATGCATGATTTTGTAGAGATGGAGAAAGTATGGTACTTATAGACTTACTTTATTGGAACGCCCTTGCCCTCCGATTTCCTAGAGGAAAGAATGCTTATTCCCTCCTCCACCTGGTTACAAGCCTCCCATCAGATGGCTAAAGAGTAGAGATGAATGTTGGTACAGGTATGTAATATAGTTTGTGGTTTATTTATGAGTTTGAAGTGATTTTATTATAAGCTATTGTTGTACACTTTTTAAATCTCTGTGTTAGATGAATAAATGACAGGAATGTGCCATATAATTGGATTAACAAGCAAAAGTCTAATCAGCATTGGTTGAGAAAGGAAGGAGAGAGATTTTTGTTTCCTGGTTGTGGGGTGAGTTTTTTTATCATTGTATTTTTTTATAGTTATTGGAGTTAAAAATTTTAGCAAATGCAGAATGTATTAGACTGCTCCAGACTGTGGAGAATCGTACATTTGACGATTTCGGCGAACCACCACTCACAGTAAGTGATAATCTCTCTCTCTCTCTTTCTCTCTTGCACTGTTTCTCTCCCTCTGCCCTAACTCCAAAATTGTAACTCATCAGATTTTGATTTCTATCTCTCTCAATCTTAACTCCAAATTCTAATTCCTGCAAATTCATGATTGCATGTGTATTTGATTGTTGCAGTTATACCACTGGTGATGATTCGGATAGAGATGGGTTTCTTTTTGAGGTTTGGATTTTTATTTAGGGTTTAATTTGTTTTTGGTTGTTATGAAGTTATGATTTTGAAGTTTAGTGCTGCGTAAATTTTTCTTAATTACAGTCCCTATTTTTATTAGCTATAGCTTTGGTATGTTTATCTATGTCCTGTTTAGATTGGGGAGTTGTAGTTTTATGTTGGTTTTTTGCGATTGTAGTTGGCTTGCTAGCTATTAGCCTTCTGGTGCTGCGTTTTCTGCAGGTTGTGTCATTTGATCTGTATCTTTTCATCTCATTATAAGATCATCTTGAGTTTAGGAATGTTTGTTATATTTTTTATGTTTGAAAAAAAAAAACACTGAACTTGGAATGTAATTCTTTCTTGGCAGTTTCATGAGAAAGGAATTTGAAATAAATCTATGTGTTATTTGCCTATTATGAAATATTGATCAGCCCTCTATAAAAAAGATGCATATATTGTGCATGTGGTTGCATCTCATAGACAAGTCTATAAATCTATGTGCTATTTGCCTATTATGAAATATTGATCAGCCCTCTATAAAAAAGATGCATATATTGTGCATGTGGTTGCATCTCATAGACAAGTCTAGCTAGATCAATTCAGGTGGTAGAGAAAATGAAGAATATTCCCACCATTTTAGTGTTCTCATCTCAAATTGATTGGAAGATATTCACAACCTCTATCAAAGTGAGTATTTTAATCATGTTGGTTAAATATTAATGTTGTTAACTATTTTTTTGAAATTAGAGCTTATTTCTACATGGACTTTGATAAAAAGTTCCATTTTACATGTTATTCAATTTTGCTGATAAAATTGATGTAACGTTGATGATCATTGGCACTATCTCTGCCATGGCTAATGGATTAGCACAACCTCTCATGACACTTATTTTTGGAAAAATCACTAATCAGATGTTGTTAAACAAGTTTCTAAGGTATATAATTATTTTGCATGATTGTTTGCTTTGCATTTAATTTCTTTTTTTCTATAATCAATTCATACTTTTGGTGCAAATGTGCATTCACAAGAAAGTGAAGCCAAATTGTTGGAATTCTTGGTTTTTTATATTGAGATTAATTTAAATCTTTTAAGTCACAAGTGAGTGAACTCAAGTGATCACGAGTTTTAGTTAATTAAGTGGTCGAAACTGGCATGGATTAATGTACAATTTTGGAATACAGACCTGCAAAGATTGTGGTTCTAGATTAAGCAATTGTCATATATGCCTTGGTGTCAAAATATGCTCAATACAATTTGTTGCTAACTGTTTGGGGACTAGCTACATTTGTTGCTAACTGTTTATATATTTTGTAGATGGATTTGGAAGTGGTATAAAGAAAGCTTAGGAGATGGTACCTTGGTGGCAGTGAAGAAACAATTGGTTCAATGCATCACGGAGATAAATAATTAATCACTGAAGTAGACACAATTGGTTCAATGCATCATATAAATTTGGTTCCTCTATATGGCTTTTGTTCTGAGGGACCATACAGGTGTGTACTATTTTAGTTACAATATAAAGTGTTAGAATAAATATTTTTGTAGTTTGTTAAGTTGAGGTTACTTTATATTTATGTGATAATCTATTCATGTGTGTATAGACAGTGAGGATGAGTGATAATATTTTGTATTTTAATCACTTTAGTAGTAGATTTGTTTCAATATTATTAAATAGGAACATCGGTAAGTTTCTCTTTCACTTGTGTTGCGTCTCTCTCTCATTACTTATTTTTTTGCTGATCTGATTTCTTTATGCTCAATCATACGCAGCTAAGGAGCATCTCTAACGGAAATAGACCGTGGATCCAACAACGCGTCAATCGCTGTACAACATGCATGTGAGTTCTGGAACTGTGGATTTTTTTAAAGATTGATATGCTTTAATTGAATTGCTTTGATTTTGTTAATTACAGCCAAGAGGAAGGAAAAAAAATAAAAAAATTCGCAGGACTATTAGTATTAAACTATTAATCATCACCGTCATGAGCATCTGATTCTGTTTATACTTTTCTCATAGCCAGATGATCATGATGGTGATGGCCAAGAAGGCTCTCCTAAAATCTAATTTTGCGTTTCTGATTTGTACTGTTGCCAAGGAATTTGTGTGTATCTGGCGTTGGATTTATAAAGGACTTGGAGAATGAAAAAATGGCTAGGATATGAGCACATGGTAAGTAAAATTGGTTGTATCAAATTTCATTGTCTCTAATATATTGTTTTTGATTATACACACGATGAGTCAAATTATTTAGTAGTTATATAAATCCAATTTATGCCATAAATTTTTTTGATCATGCAGGATTTGAGCACATCACGAGTAAAATTGGAGTTCGAGGTTCTTATCATTTCTACTTTCTTTGAGAAACCACGGGTTAAAGACATGGTTCTTGAAGGGATCTCATTGATGAACTACGAATGAAGTGGCATACATGTATTAATTTCCTTTAGATTGGTGGCTTAAATAGACTTTCAATGATGTTATAGAATTGATGTATACAAGGAATGGGTAAAAATTACTCAGTAGCTATATAAATCTAATTTATGCCATTATAGAAGTTTTCATCTAGGAAGTGGCATACATTTCTTAAATAAGCTTTCAATTATGTGGTAGAATTGATGTAGAAAAAGAGCGGGTTGTTGATGGAAATTGTATATTATTTTCAATTATTGTTAATTATCAAATTGTTTTCCTTTATGTTGATGGAATATTTTACTTCCTTCTTAAATAAGCTTTCAATTATGTGGTAAAAAGATCGGGTTGTTGATGGAAATTATATCACATTTCATTGGGTTTAATATATTGTTTACAATTATTATTAATTATCAAATTGTCTTTTGGGAGTAATAGTTTGGATGACTTTTGTATTGTCCTATCCTATTATCAATGATTTTGTTAAAACGTCTAGCTTAGGACCCTTTCATTTTGTATCAATATCTACCATCTTCGGACTTATAGTTTGATATAAACTTTTATGATTGGCAGCAACCATGATTGGCAACAACCATGATTGGCATACATATGCCGACCCATCAAACCCGTGCAACGCACGGGTAGCACACTAGTTTAATAAAATTAACATTCTTTTTCTTTTATTTATATAATATAATACTGTTCTCATCCCTTAAGATCATGTTTCACAAAACACAAATAATAAGAAAATTGGTTATAGTATTAAATTAATAAAAAATGATAATTAGTGTTTTCGGGGTACTAGTTAAAGATACTCATTATACTGGTAATTGTGTGGTTAATATTTATAAAATATAAAATGTTATTTTCAATGAGAAATTATCATTTTTGTATCATTAACTAGTAGATAACCCGTTCTATCGGACGGGTCGTAACGTTGCGCGTTTTTTTGTTTTTAGTTATCAATTTTCAAAGTTACAACTTGATGAAAAAATTATACGTAACTTATAAATTTATACAACTGCAATTTTATTTAAGTAGTTGCATATTGTTAAATCCTAAATTTAAGTAAGATAATTTGATCTCATGTATGATTTATTTAACATATACGATAGTTGTAATAAATATATATATATATATATATATATACACGATAGTTGTTTTGATATTTATCCCGTATATGATATTTATTTTGATAAAACAACTATTATGTAATGTGGATACTGTTTTATTTATTTAAAGTTGATAAAATAAAAAATAAAATATATCAAAACAATAGGGAATTAAGTATTAAGTAATATTAAATTAAAACAATAAAACATCCCAAGATGACATTAAAAAATAGGCTTAAATGCATTATTGGTCCTCCTATTTTCAAAGAAATGAAGTTTTGATCCCCCTATTTTAAAATTCAACTTTTTAGTCCCTCAATTTCAATTTTTTTTGAGTTTTGATCCTCCACCTACTTTTAGAGTCAATTTTGCTTTTGTGGCATTGTCACTAATGTTGTGGCAACACCTAAGTGGACAACTCTATTGTACATGTCATTATTAAATATTTTAATTTAATTGAATAATATTTTCTTAAAAAAATAATTAAGTCATAAGGTGTTCATCATCATCTTCATTGTGTTCATCATCTTCATCCTCTTTATTAAAAATTTCAAAAATACCTTCATCAAAATCAATAAACTCAAAACAAACCAAAATCATCTCTAATAAACCTAAAACATTATCATCATCTTCAAAAGACCAAAATCCCCAAATTCTTAACGATAACCTAAATTTACCAATTATTTATGCATCACTCACTAAATTCCCCTTTTCAATCACTTTCCAACCTCTTTTCTTCGTTCACATCAATTTTGGTGTGAAGAGCTTCAAAAATCTGAGGGCAAGAATGACAAATCTGAGAACCCTAGCCTCACACGGTGCTTTCTTATATAAATTGCATATATCAATTTCGGTTCTGTGCTTTGTTTTGGAATCCCAATTGGTTTTCCCATTTGCAATTTATGTGGTTGTATTCTACAGCCTCGTCCAAAAATTAACAACTTTTTTTTTTTTTAAGTAAACAGCAATACATTAAATAAAAAGGAATTACAAGAAAACTGGGGGACAAGAACCTAACCCAGCAACCAAACAAAAAGCGTATATACAACCCAAAAAGGGTAAAGCAAATCCAACCGGACCAAACCAGTGAAAGATCCAAATGTGAAGCAATCAAAGACGCATCAAACACAATCCAGCAAGTCCAACGCGGGACCCAAAACCAAATTGCAAAAAAGAGATGTGTAAAAGATTCAACCATTAACAAAAGAGGCTGACTAAAAAAAGTTAACCTATCTCTTAGGGCACGTTGAGTGAATCCGACCGTCAACACGGAAACAGAGACAACAACCGACAACTCGCTATAGCAACGAGTACAAGGCCATTTTTAGCCAAATCCAGAGTCGCGGATGCAAAAGCTTTGATCCCTGCAAATCTCAACAGATCTGAAAACAAACCAGGAAACCAAAAGCAAACACACAGTGCTGGAAAAAAGGCAAAAGAACCACGACAATCAAAGAAACAAAACCGGCGACTTAAGGAAGCCAATTTAAGCAGAACCGAAAACAAACTGAAACCACCGGCGCAGCGGAACAGCCGACGAATACAGAGATCAACATCACCACCCCTTTCACCACTGCAGAGCCATCGACAACACCGCCATGGTACCCAAACAGCGGCGAACCAGTACCCAGACTTTCAACTCCGGAAACAAACAGAAACGATGCAAAACCGCCGGAGAGAAGTGAACCACCACAAACCAACGACCACCACTGCGAGGGAGGCGGTGCTGGTTGAACCAAACCACCACACAAAGTAGATCAGGTGGAGGAAGAGCAATCGGACCACAGAAACAAAGAACCGCGTACGATCCAACAACCACCACTAAAAACACTGCTGGCGATAAGGACAACGGTGGTACGGAGGGAAGAAGCCACTCCTCGCACCACCACCCTGCTAATCTACATCACGTAAACAAGGTTTGGATTGGGATGGGAGTGGATCTGATGAAAAAAGTTAGAGAGCGGCCAAAGAGAAAAGTTTCTTGAGAGAGAAAGTAAGTTTAAAACATTAACAACTTGAATAAAATAGAAAATAAAATAAAATAATGTGTTTTACAGTTTGGGTATGTCGCTGTCAAATCAAGTAAGTTTTCGTGATGTTTGTCTTTTTTGTAGGAAGATAATAGAGAAGGGATTGATAGAGTGATTGATGATTAATTATTAAATTTATGATTTATTCAGAATTTGGGAATTTTGTTTTTTGAAAATGATAAAGAAGTTATAGGTTTATTGAAAATGATTTTGGTTTGTATGAGTTTATTGACTTTGATGGAGGTATTTTTGAAATTTTTAATAAAGAGGATGAGGATGATGAACGCAATGAAGATGATGATGAACATATTATGACTTAATTATTTTCTTAAGAAAATATTATTCAATTAAATTAAAATAATTAATAATGACATGTACAATAGAGTTGTCCACTTAGGTGTTGCCACATCATTAGTGGCAATGCCACATAAGCAAAATTGACTCCAAAAGTAGGTGAGGGATCAAAACTCAAAAATAAAATAAAATTGGGGGACTAAAAAGTTGGATTTTAAAATAGTGGGATCAAATTAAAACTTCATTGTTTTGAAAATAGAGGGACCAAAAGTACATTTAAGCCTAAAAAATATTTGTAGCATCAATGTCATATTTCTTTCATGAGCTTATTCCATTCATTAAACAATGGGCTTCTTAATATAAGCTCAATATGACAAAATAAACTCAAGACCCATCTACTCAAAGACCTAACACTAAGAGCATGTGTTTATTCACCCAAAAGCCAAAACATATAATTTTTCCGTGCCTTTTACTCTTCTCCTTTTAGAAACCTTGGCCGTCCCAGCTGCCGCCGACGCTTTTCCGGCTATCAACCACTTTGTTCGGCATCTTTTAACCAAAAATATGACATATTCTTCATGCTCTATTATTTTCTTTAACCTTCAATTGTTTCTCTGTAAACCATAAATATTACTGTGTTTTCTCCACCTTCTCATTGGACCAATTTTGTTGGCAACCATAAGCTCAAGGGTACATGTAGCAGCAGCAACAACAACAATAAATATCAAAGAGATCTGAAATAAAAAATGGGTTTGGATAATATTTTTTATTTTGTTTTACAAATATATGTATTTGTCTTCGTTTATAAATAAATGAAAAGAATATTTTTTTAATTCGTTTTGTGATTTGAGTCAGATTAGTTATTAGAGAAAGAATAATAGTTAATTGCTTCAGATGTTTATTTTTTTTTTGGCAATTAGCAAAGTTGAGAATAAAAGTTAATTGTATTTTTTAATCCCGTTATTTTTTTATTTTAAAAAACATTGCAAAAAATCATCTAGATCTTTCTATCTATATATTTTAAATTTGTTTGTATTTTACAGCTATTATATTATTATTTATAATATTTTCCTGCATTTTCCCAACTCTCTAATTATAACAAAACAGTATACAATATTACTCACTGTCCCAAAACGTCTTTTCATTCACGTGCATTTTCCCAACTCTCTCTTTCTTTACCTGCTATCTACGTCAATGACTTTTTCAAACACTTCCGCCTTTCGAGGACTCAAGTATGTCAATTTAAGAATTGGATTTTCTCGATCTCTATTTCTATCAATCTCTCACAATCATTAATCCTAGCCATTATTCTAAATCTAATAGTAGAAAGAGAAAAACACATCCATAAATACAAATACCATATAACAATTTAATTTTCTAATTTAAAATTTTTCATTTTTCTAATAATATATGATTGGCTTTAATTCCCTTTTTTTTATTAGGATAAAAATTTAAAAGTAGAACGCTCCCTTAATAGAGAAAACCAATTCATTTGCATTTACATAAAAAATAAAATAAAAATATTTGTATTTTCTTCCTAAAAGAATGTTATAATTTTATTTGTATATTGTTTGCCTTATAACTTTATCTATTACTACTAGCCGCCAAACGGGTGTGATTGATATTTTTTTTTTGTGATCGATATTCTCTATTGTGCAAATATAAATAACTACTTAATCTCCTTTTTTATTGGACTTTGTTACATCCTTTTCTGTTGTGGTTGGTTATTAAGAAGAATTTTTTTTTTGTTATTATAAAAAAACTGAAAACCTACTTTTATTGTGGAAGTTGTGCTTAGTTATTAAGAAAAAAAAAAATTATTTACTAAAAAACTGAAAATCAATTTTTATGTGAAAGTTATTTTTTAAGAGTAAAATAGGAATAATGAAAAAGCCATCCCAAAAATTTGTATCCCCTATACTAATATATAAAGGGGATACAAATTTTTGGGATGGCTTTTTCATTATTGCTATTTTACCCTTAAAAAATAACTTTCACATAAAAATAGATTTTCAGTTTTTTTTAGTAAATAATTTTTTTTTCTTCTTAATAACTAAGCACAACTTCTACATAAAAGTAGGTTTTCAGTTTTTTATAGTAAAAATAAAATATATTTTTTCTTCTTAATAACTAACCATAACAAAAAAAGGAGGTTACGTAGTTATCAATTAACAAAGTCTAATAAAAAGGAGATTAAGTAATTATTTATATTTGCACAATACAGAATATTGATCACACACGAAGAAAAAAAAGAATATTGATTACACAACAAAATAAAAGATTAAGTAGTTATTTATATTTGCACAATAGAGAATTTCGATCACAGCATCGTGCCCGTTTAGCGTCTAGTTAGTATAGTAGCAGTATAAAACTAATATCAAGATCGTGGGAAGTTTTTTTTTTTGTACAATATTAATTTGAATATTAAAAGTTGTATAGATGATTAATATAATTTAATTAAATTTCAATTTTTTTATAATAATTAAATTTCAAACTTTAATTCTAGAGTTTCTCAATTTTTTTAATAATAAATATATCTTAATTTTATATTTTAATATGTCACAAAAAAAAAGCCAAAAGAAACACACTTCTTGTTATGGTGTATTTCTATTTATGGAGGAGTTTTTCTCTTTTCACCATTAGATTAAATATAGTGGATATAATTAATTGTTGAGACAGATTGACATAAATGTGGATTGAGAGGATCCAAATCCATCAGAGTTTACTATGAATTTTTGTAACCATGTTAACTACTTAACTTAAATAGTGTAAACTTTTTTTTCTTTCCAAAGTGGTGTAAACTTTATACTCCATGAGACCAACTAACTAATTAAATCATTAGTTTATATATATATATATATATATATATATATATATATATATATATATATATTGATGAATTTATTTTTCTTCATTTAACTATTAAATTATTGGCTAAACTAGACATTTGGTTCCTTACGTTTATTTTAGGTTTTAATTTGGTCCCTTACGTTTAAAATGTTTTTATTTGGTCCCTGACGTTTTTTGTAGGTTTCAATTTGGTCCCTTCCGTCAGTTTTTGCACATGTGGCAGACGGTTTGCACACGTGGATTGACACGTGGACACCTGGACACGTTGACACGTGTCTAATTAAAATAGTGGAACAGTGGAATCTGACGGAAGGGACCAACTAATGCAAACGTTGATAACGTAAGGGACCAAATTGAAACTTTTTAAACGCAAGGGACCACATTGAAACCTAAAATAAACGTAAGGAACCAAATATGTAGTTTAGCCTAAATTATTCTATTTTCGGATTTGTGTTTTTTCTAGATCTAAAAATTTTGGTACAAAACTTTAATCTACTTGTTAATGTTGTTTCTGATTTTTTATTTATATTTTTCCTTTTTATTTCTTGAGCTATTTGTTTTTGTTTTTATTTGTTACTATCTTCTTATTGACAAAAGAAAATTATTTTGGATCTAAAGTTTTCTCCTCAACTTATTTATTTTCCTCTATGTTGATGTTAAAATATGATCTGAGTTTAACTCTATCCTGATTTATCTTTTATGGTTTATCTTTCTTATACTTCATGTATGACATTTGAACATTTTCGGCAAAAATAAAACAAAATAAATGATTTACTAAAAACTTACTTTTGCAGAATACTCCATTCCATTTTCCATTGCAGTCCATTTGTCACTTTCACAGCCATCTTCCACAGATCTTTTCTATCAGTAATGTTTTTGATGAACTCAAAATTTTTGGCCATTTTTCTGCACAAAGAAAACAAACTACTGTCAACCATCTAAAGTGTTGAAAATCAAAACTGATAACCACCGATAGCATTAAAAATGCATTCTTCACAAAGATGTTAACAAACCAAAAATTTAACAAAAAATAAAGACACAAAGCTCATAATACCATGGATAGCGTTAAATTACTTTGTAAAGAGGAAGAAGTATTTTTTTTGTAAAGAGGAAGAAGTTAATAAAATGAGTATGCAGAAAAGGAGATGAGAGAAAATCAGCAGCGTGAAACTAAAAGAAGATGGGAGAAAATGCACCTTGAAAGCTTTAGATGAAGAAGTTTGAAAAGGTTGAAGAAGAACAACACATTACCTTCCTGTGTAGTTTGAAATTTTTGGTTTCAAAAGTTAACAAATGGAGTTGGAAAAGTGATGGAGTGTAGTTTTGGTTTGATGTAGTGTCACAGAATTTGTCAGTCTTGTTATGTGAGATAAAAAAGTTATTTCATTTAGTCAAAAGTTGCACTTTAGTAATTTTTTAATAGTTTTTCTCAACCGGCTCAGTTGGAAAGGAATTGTGGCTCATGTGAAAGGGACTTGCTCTCTCACAACCAACGAATTATGGCTTGGTTACACTAAAAAATGGCTTGGTCACCTTTTTATTTAGTTCAGTTACATATATACATTTTGGACAACAAATACCCTCATTTGTGCCAAGTGGCAGCATTTGGAGCATGGGCATTTTGTTCTTTTCCATGTACAACAACTTTCTTATATTGTATTAGATTAGTGTCTCGCGACACTAGTTAGCATGAGGAATTGTATTTTTGAGAAATTATATTAATCTTCCATTTTTAGCCTTCTAATGAGTTTTCTATATTTAATAGAATACCCACTAACATAGCCAATATAGTGGATGGTTAAAACGCCATAATTTGAGGAAAAGAGTGAATGCATTAAAGAACACTGCATGACAAGAGAGCTCTTCTCTAGTCGCAAGCGTCCACGAACCATTAGGAACACATGATCCAAAAACCTCACATATTCACGGTAAAGTAAATATGTAATGAGTTTTTTATAAGAATTTAATGTTATTAAAAAAAATATGTAAAGTAAATAAGGGTAATATTGGAAAAAATTAATTAATGTAGTTGATAATTGCAAAAGAGTTTTATAAAAAGGGAAAAAAAATTTGTCAAACAAGGTCTTATAATAAAGGATGGAGATAGTATTTTTTTTTTAATATCTGTGAAATGGTCAAATACGACGATTATTATGAAACAAACAAAAAGAGTAATAACCTTACAGAAAGTAGACACATTACTACACAAAGAATTTTTTTGTCAAATTTACATGAAGATTTTAGCTATCGTTTGGTGCTGCTATTTTTGAGCTTATCTTCTCCTTAGAGAAGTAGGTCCAAACATTTTTCATAAAATGTCTTATAAAACTAGTAATAGACATGTGAGGTACAATAGTTCGAAGAATTTTTTTAGGAAATTTATGTTTTCTTATCTTTTGCATTGATTTGATATCCACAATATATAGTACACCAGCCATTATTAATGGCATTAATGATACAAATATTCTAATTCCTATAACTTCTATATAATCATGAACAACCTACACTACTACAAAAAAGACATTTTGTTGAGGCGTTTTACATCAGGTGAGTGAATATCATATGTGAAAGGAGGATGTGTATATATTTCACATCAGGTTTTAATAAGGCCTGAAGGTAAAACAATGGGTTATAAAGATTTCACATCGGTGATGAATATGGCCCGATAGGAAAACTAAACACGGTGGCAATCCTGTAATTAAGCTGAAAATGTGTTATAAGGATTTCACATACGGCCACGTATTCACCGATGTGAAATCCCTCTTTCACTTATTCTATACAAAATATAAGCTCTCTTTCACTCTTGTAAAAAAAACGCCATCTTTCACTCTTTCCTTTCTCGATCTCGCACCAGAAGAGAAAACAAAATCCCTAGCTAGATCGAATTTCCCTGTCACGTGTTCACCGAGAGTGAAATCTCACACGCGGTTGCTAGCCCAACGAAACCCTGTCAATTTCCCCCTCCTTCGATCTCTCTTTCTCTTCTTCTAGGGTTTCAAATTTGAACCGCACGTTTTGATTTTATATTTTTATGTTGCAGTTGAGCTGAAGAAGCAGATAGCTTTATTGAATTAGATTTAGGGTTTTTGTTCTACTCTATGTTCTTCTCTCAAGGTAACACCAATTTTCAAGGTAACACCAATTTTCATTTTCTGTTTCACTTAGATTTAGGGTTTTTGTTCTACTCTATGTTCTTCTCTCTTTATTGAAGCTTTTTCCTTTGCAATTGATTTTTCCTTCAAATTTTGTGTTGTTCTCTTTTTAGTTTGTTGATACTTTGGTTATGATGATTTAGGGTTTTGAGTTTTTGTGTTCTTCTCCATTTTCTGTTTCTCTTTCTATTAGATTTAGGGTTTTGATTCTTATTTTTCCATGTTTTTCTCTTTTTTGTTTCTATCAGATTTAGAGTTTTTGTTCCCTTTTATGTCTTTGATTATGATGATTTATGATTTTTGTTTCTATCAATTTTTAGTCCATTTATGAGTGAGTTTCTATCATTTGTTGAATGATAATTGTATTTATATTAGAACCTTTAACTTGATTTTCATTGGGATGGATAATCATGTGAAAACTTGGGCTTAAATTTCTATTTATGCATTTGGTTCCATATGTTTGTGTTTGAATTGTGAATGATAAAGAATCTTAGCTAGTGAATTTCTAGAAGATAAACAGAGTAGTGATATTGTAGTGTCCTAGGATTTATCCCTATTTATGCATTTTCAATTCATTACTCAATATATCAGTGGCTTTTGTTTGAATAATATCAGGTGAGGTTTTGGTGATTACTATGGTTTGGTGTTGTTCAAGTGTATTGTCTTTATTATGTGCAGATTACTGTCAGCTTGCAGCTGGAAGGTGGTATCAAAATCGAGTGTGGACAGTCCTTCGGCTTCTCAGTCGTATCACAAACTCTGTCCGTTTTGGATTCGGTGTGAAGGGTGTGTTATTTACTCTTCAAATCTTCATGACAAGCATTGCTAGAAATCTAATTCATAGCACTACCTTTGGAGTCTTCTTGTTGTTTGTATTGGCATGTGTATTGGTTAGTTATGGTGTAACATTAGGTGGGAAATACTAGTAATTCGTTGTTCTAGTTGTCTGTGTAGATATAGCAACTGATAAGGTAATTTAATTATAGTAGAGTCTGCATATTAGTTGCCAAGTGTTGTGGAGTTGTGACTGTATTTTGTACCTATTGGCATACTTTATGCCTTGTTTTATTTAATTTTATCTTTCTTGGCCTTTCCAAAGAAAAAAGAAGCTAATGGATTCAATCATGTGTTTTGTTTTCAGCTTGGAATGTTGCGGGTACAAGGAGACGACACCAATATATGTTTTCAGCTTGATGTAGTGAAGGTCAAATGACATTTGATGCAATTCTTTATGGTATCCATTATTTGAAAAAGCTTTTTGATATCTAATTTTATTGGGTGAGTTTCCATTTCTTTGATTTTCTATTTGATAAAGCATAGTACTCTGCTTTATAATTTTGATATGATGGTTATTAAGCTTTAGTTCTTGGCTAAGATCATTGTTAGGTCCAAACTACTAAGAATTTTGAATTTGTAGCTTCATTTCTATTCTAGTGAGATTTAAGTTGAATAATCATTTGAATGAATAATATGTTTCCATTGTTCATCTTATGATCATTCTTATGTTAATTAAAGATGTTGGAGTATCTTATTGGTTGATGTGTTCAAATATTGGATGGTTGGTTAGGTTCACATTGCATACAATTGATATTATAATGTCTTGGTTTATAAATAGTCATGTAGTTATTTTATCTCAAAATCGCATATATATCCATTGTTATGACGACTGCATCATTTTGATTTTACTAGTATTTTTCTAGTTCATTGTGATTTCCGAAATATGATGACATAAAGTGGGTTTTGGGAAAATAGTTGAATTTGATAAATGTTGGATATTTTGTGCTGAATCTTGATTTGATCATATCATTATAGGATATTCTTGAAGAGGTAGAAGAGGAATGACAAAAGCAAAGCATGTTAATGGAAGAAGTGTTGGCTGAAGGCAAAGACACCGACAATGGCATTTTATTAGTGGGCATGTAAAGATACGCGGCTGTGCTTGCCGCTTGAATAATGCATCGCCAAGGTTTTGTTATTTTGTTTATGCAATAAGGAATTTGATACTTATGAATTGATAAGGTAATATAATAATAATTCGTATGTATTTTATGCTTGAGTATTTAAATGTTGTAGTTTTTTGTTTGTTTTTAATTATTTTTTGTTTTATGAATAAAATGTAGCCTATAAAAAAGCAAAAAAGGAGTAATTTTTTTAAAAAAAGTAAAGGCTTTTCACATCGGATGGGATAAATAACCGTTGTGATATACACATTTTTCACATCGGGTTTCATATCCGATGTGAAATGTCTCGGACTTACCACATCAACTGCGTTTACATCGGGCCTGTAACCGATGTGAAATGTCAAATGGCCCGATGTGAAATCCCTTTTCTGTAGTAGTGCTATCATATATTAAGCAAGTAATATAAATTGTAGCAATGACAAAATCACAGTAATAATTAGGAATGATATAATTGGAGGATTCCTTATTGACACCCCCCCCTCAAGTTGATGCGGCGAGTCAAGAAGCATCAATTTGCTAACAAGAAACGGATGTCGAGGTACAACCTTAGTCAAGATATCCGCAAGTTGAAGTTGTGATGTGACATGAGGAAGAGATATAACATGACTTTCCAATGCTTCCCAAATAGAATGACAATCCACCTTAATATGATTCGTACGTTCTTAAATAGCACTGGTATTGTCAGCAAAGAGTGGTGTGGCTGTATGTTGAGGAAAACCAAGTTAAGCCAAAAGTCCACGAAGCCAGATAATTTCAGAACATGCTGTAAACATTGCTCGATACTCAGACTCTGTTGAAGACTTAGAGACATGGGACTGCTTTTTACTCTTCCAAGAAATCAACGCGGGACCAAGAAACATGCACCAACCAATAACTGATCTCTGTGTGTCGGAACAACCAGCCCAGTCTGCATCACTATATCCAATCAAACTAAGAGGTTTTCCAGTAGGAAAAAATTAGGCCACGAGCAGATGTGCCTTTCAAGTAACGAATGATGCGACAGACAACAGCCAAGTGAAGATGGCGAGGAATGTGCATAAAGAAATGTCAAGGCGAGTAATGGTCAAATAATTAAGGCTATCGACCAACTTCCGTATAATAACGGACCCGACAATAGATCTCCCTCATCACGACGATATTTAACATTAACCTCAAGAGGAGTATCAACTAGAGTGGCTGAAGTTAATCCCGCCAAAGAAATCAAGTCTTTAGTATATTTATATTGATGGAGAAAAATCCATTGGAATCAGAACATACCTCAAGGCCTAAAAATTGTGAAGATCACCAAGATCTTTCATATGAAAAGAATCTTGGAGCTGGTGTTTAATGCGTTGAATTGCACCATGATCAGAACCGGTGATAATCATATCATCAATATAGATAAGTAGAAGAACAATACTAGTGGGCGTGCGATGAATGAACAAGGAAGAGTCAAACTGACTTTGAGTAAAAGAAAAGCCGATAATAGTACTATAAAACTTTTCAAACCATGCCCGTGGAGCTTGTCGCAATCCCTATAGGGAGCGTTTAAGCTTGCATACACCTTCAGATGAGGAAGGCAACCCTGGAGGGAGAGTCATATCAATATCTTCTGCTAAGTCTCCGTGCAAAAATGCATTCTTCACATCCATTTGACTAAGTGACCAACCGTGAAAAGCAGCAATAGCCAAAATGGTCCGAATACTTGTCATTTTTGGAACGGGTGCGAATGTCTCATCAAAATCCACACCATACTCTTGCATATTACCCAATGCAACCAACCGAGCTTTGTAACGATTAAGAGTACCATCAGAATTCAGCTTTACTGAATAGACCCATTTACACCCAATGGGCTTAACACCTGGAGGCCTAGGAACAATGTCCCAAGTGAAATTTTCTTGAAGGGCATGTATTTCATCATTCATTGTCGTGACCCAACGAATATCTTTAACTGCCTGAGAATAACAAGTAGGAATAAATGTGTCTGATAGAGTAGCACTAAGAGAAGTATACCTATATCCATACCTATCAGGAATAATGCACACAAGATTTTTCAAAAGTTCTGTTGTAAATAAATAGTAAATATATATTTTATTATTAGAAGCAATTTTTTATTTCTATCAGTAATATGTATTCGGCCTATGAGCTTATTAGGTTAGAATAGCCTATATAAACATATTAGTGATCGTACATTATTAATAACTTAGAATATTCAGTTTTCACATGGCATCAGAGATCTTGTTCTTGAGGGTCTCGCTTCCATATAAACAACCCTAGTCGCCTTTATCGTGCTTTTTTCCTTTTGCCTTCATTGCAGTTTCAGTAGCAAACAGCTGTCGTGTTACTGTTCACGCAACACTGTACAAGTGAGGTACTGTTCACTTGAACAATATTGTTCATCTAAGTTCTGTTCACGCGTTACTGTTCTTTTGTGTGGTACTATTCATCTGAGTCTTGTTCTACTTATATTAAGATAGTTGCATGACATCAGACAATATGTCAAAAAGAATTTGTTCCACTCGACTAGGACGAAATAAAGAAGTTGAAGTTTTTTCTTAGTGAATTAGATACTGGATTCTGGAGCCACTGACCACATGACACCCTTACCCACACACTTCTCCACTTATTCACCTTGTCCCAACAACAATAAAATATTCGCAGCAGATGGTACCTGATGACAGGAATTTCTACGGTATTTTTAGTATTATTATTAGTAGTAAAATGACCAAGACAGACCCAAATACGAAGGAAAACCTACAAAAGCATGAAAAAGCATCAAGACAAGGTCCAAGATGCAAAAAGACAAGAAAAAGCCCAAAAAGTAAAGAAAATTAGCATTCCATCGCAGCACGATGGCTCCCATCGTGCCACGATGGGAGCTGCTTGTTCGCCAAGAAAACAGAAGAAATAAATCTGAAGAAAATCTTCACATCGTAGCACGATGAAGTATATCGCAGCACGATGGAGTAACTTGGCGCCCAAGCTGATGAAATGCACAGGATCAGTTATAAAATTTAACTGAATCTTCACATCGCAACACGATGGCTTCATCGTACTGTGATGCCTTGCTGAGGCCCATTACGAAAACTATAAATAGAGCCTCCCATTCATTGTTCAATTCATTCAAAAGTAGTAGAACACTCTCTACTATAAGGAGAGGTTCAGAGGAGCTCTATTGGGCATAGTTTTCTCCCCTTACGGGAAAACTAACTCAGCAAGGTATGTTTCTTTAGGCTTTTGTATTTAGGTTATATGTTTGTAATTTAAATATGTAGTCTTTATAATTATGCCTTAGGTTGTGGTGGAGAAGATGAACTCCCCTATGAATATTTGGAGTCTGTGGTTGATTCTAAGTTATAGTAAATGATATTTAGTAATTGTGTTTGTTATTTACTTTCTTGCACTTTAATAACGTATCTCGTAATCTGGCCGGATAAGCGGGAGGGCCCTTAGAATTGATATCAGGTTTTGACTTGGTATGGTCCGGAACTAGTAGTAAATAATGCTAGGTGAATAGAGACGGTAACATCCTGAACTAGTCGTGAACTGAGCGGTTAGAGGAGGAATCATGCACTAGGTGTGATCTGAGCACTTAGAAGATGAACAGCCCGATACTAGGACCTAGAGGTTAATTGGTGAACATTATAATGCATGTTTATAAACAACTCACTTAGTAATTAGGGTATGTGACACATCGAGGTTAGGCTCTCGTAGGTACCTTAGTTGTTAATGTAGGGAAATTTTAATAAACATAGTGTAATAGTAAGGTATTACTACAACAAGGATAATTCACCGCCAAACATAATCTAAGTAACTATGTTATACATCGATCATGCCAAATATGAAGAAGGGAGGGAGTCCAACTACCTTACCCAGCCTCTATATTTCTTGAATCTAATATTTATACATTCTGCAATTTATATTTATGCAAAGCATTACACTTATTTTATAAAAACCTTTTCAAAAACCCAAAGCGAATGCAAACTATCACAAACTTAAATAACGCTAGTGAAGCTTCGGCACGATCCCTGTGGATACGAACTCATTCTAGACACTAGAGTGCGAATTATAACTCGACGACAGACTGGTTCACTTGCCAGACCGTAGTCAATATTTATCCCAGTGCTACTGAGGTATTTTGTTTAAAGTGCATGCAGACAGGTACTCAAGGCACTAGGAATCACAATGGCTGGCAACAACCAAATAAAGACAGTATTCTCACAGGAAAACTCTCAAAGTGATGAGAGACGGAATACATTGTGAGAGAAAAAGCTGTAACAAAAAGTCAATGGTCAGGCTGATCATTTGACTAGAAGCTTCCACAAGTAAAAGAGAAGGGTTGTTTACAGGAATGGTTCGGAAACACAGGAACCATTGGCGAAGATGACAAAGAAAAGAGAGAAAGGCCATCAGGAAAGAAATAATTCAGTCAGGCTAATCAAGCTGTAAAATCACCTCTGAAAAACAATTTCTTCCTCAGGAAGAAAGCGCAAAAAGAAAGACATGCACGAATATAAGTTTGGGGGTGAAATTACTGTGTTCTATGAAACTGCACCGGTAAATAAGTCGCCAACCGGATAGTTGAGGAAATGGTGAAACAGACCTGGTCCTGCCAAGATTGTAATCAATATGAAGGAAGGATGGCCGGTGCTTCAAGCTGGAACAAAGAAGCACAAATAGAGAGACATGCGAACCTATCCTCGGTAATGGAGGAAATGCCTCAAGCTAATGAGAGGCTAAACAAGCGCTGCTTGGGAGGCAACCCAAGGTACAATTTACTGCTTTATTTTAATTTTTTGCAATTTTAATTTACTACATTTTTCAAAGAATGACCTAGAAAATTAAATTTTTTAAAAAAGTTGAAAAATCAAATTTTTAGCAAAAACAGGCAGTCCATCGCAGCACGATGCATCCCATCGTGCTACGATGAACAACGTTCAATTTTTCAAAATAAACGGACGTCCATCGCAGTACGATGTATCGTATCGTGCTGCGATGTGAATGGAAAAATTTTCAAATCCAACAGCAAACCATCGCAGTACGATGTGATTCCATCGTGCTGCGATGAGTGAACGTTGGTTATAAATAAAGCACGAATTTTTCACTTTTCACATCAAAATTTTACGCCGTTACTCTGCTAAAATTTACCCAGAGACTTCACAACATCCTCACCTCTTAGAATACTCCAAAAATCATATTCTTTTTCTTCTTCTTCTTCTTCTTCTACACTTTCTAAGCCTTCCACCAACCAAATTTCCCAACAAAAATCCAAACTTTTTCTTAAAAATCACCCTTTATCACTATCATGGCACCAAAACGATCCAGAGCATCAGGATCTGCTTCACAGGCTGCCCCTCCTCGCTTCTTGAGTAGTGTTACTCAGAGGCAGCATGGTCTTACTCAGGAGAAGGGGCTGGTCCAGGAGATAGGTATCGAGATTCCTGCTTTGGACCCAATGCCACGAGTTCGGGAGATTCTTACAGGTTACGGATGGGTGCCCTTCAACAACATGTTGGGGGAGTGCAACAAATCCGTTGTGGAGGAGTTCTATGCCAATGCTCTCGCATTTGGCCCAGGTGATTACAGGTCCTATGTCCGGGGGATTTATGTCAGCTTTTCCCCGGACCATATTGATTCTACTTTTGGATCCGCCCGGAGGGTCAGTGCGGGGTCCAGATGAGGCGTGCTTCCTGGAGAGATGGGGCTATCACAGACGCCGACTACGACCAGATCAGAGAGGCCTTGCCTATGCCAGGCAAGGATTGGCACTACTCCAGGCAGGGAACGCGTCAGAGACTACAGGCTACGGAGATGTTGCCTTTGGCAAAGTTGTGGGCCAGATGGTGGACCCACAACATTGAGGCATGCTCCAATGAGACAGAGATCATCACTTCTAGGTGCTTAGCCATCTACAGCATCTTGATGGGGGAGCGTATCCAGGTTGGCCAGGTGATTGCGCAGAGTATCAAGCGCATGGTCACCTCTTCAGACGCACCTATTGGCCACCCCTTCGTCATCTCTCACCTTTGTGCCCTAGCTGAGGTACCAGAGGAGGACGATGATGAGATCATTGGGCCGGAGATTCCACTCGGTGCAAGGTTCCTTTCTCGAGCCCAGCAGGGGCAGCAGCCACAGCAGCAGCAGGTACACCAGCCGCCACCCCAGCAGCATCAGTTCTCAGAGTATGAGCTGGGCATGGCGGCCACTCAGTATGATATGCACGTCCTGATGGACTGGGGGTTACCCAGATACTCCCCCCACATGATGGATGCTGTTCAGGGGTACGGAGCACAAAATCTTCTGCCTTCCTACCGCCAGCAGTATCCGGATCAGCCGGATTTGGCGAGGCACTTCCACAGGCAGAACCAGAACTTGCAGCAACAAGTTCTGGCCCAAAAAGTAAAGAAAATTAGCATTCCATCGCAGCACGATGGCTCCCATCGTGCCACGATGGGAGCTGCTTGTTCGCCAAGAAAACAGAAGAAATAAATCTGAAGAAAATCTTCACATCGCAGCACGATGGAGTATATCGCAGCACGATGGAGTAACTTGGCACCCAATCTGATAAAATGCACAGGATCAGTTATAAAATTTAACTGAATCTTCACATAGCAGCACGATGGCTTCATCGTACTGCGATGCCTTGCTGAGGCCCATTACGAAAACTATAAATAGAGTCTCCCATTCATTATTTAATTCATTCAGAAATAGTAGAACACTCTCTACTATAAGGAGAGGTTCAGAGGAGCTCTATTGGGCATAGTTTTCTCCCCTTACGGGAAATTAACTCAGCAAGGTATGTTTGTTTAGGCTTTGTATTTAGGTTATATTTTTGTAATTTAAATATGTTGTCTTTATAATTATGCCTTAGGTTGTGGTGGAGAAGATGAACTCCTCTATGAATATTTGGAGTCTGTGGTTGAGTCTAAGTTATAATAAATGATATTTAGTAATTGTGTTTGTTATTTACGTATCTTCTAAGTTTCTTGCACTTTAGTAACGTATCTCGTAATCTGACCGGATAAGCGGGAGCGCCCATAAAATTGATATTAGGTTTTTACTTAATATGGTCCGGAACTAGTAGTAAATAATGCTAGGTGTATAGAGACGGTAACATCCTGAACTAGTCGTGAACTGAGCGGTTAGAGGAGGAATCATGCACTAGGTGTGATCTGAGCACTTAGAAGATGAACAGCCTGATACTAGGACCTAGAGGTTAATTGGTGAAGATTATAATGCATGTTTATAAACAACTCACTTAGTAATTAGGGTATGTGACACATCGAGGTTAGGCTCTCGTAGGTACCTTAGTTGTTAATGTAGGGAAACTTTAATAAACATAGTGTAATAGTAAGGTATTACTACAACAAGGATAATTCACCGCCAAACATAATCTAAGTAACTATGTTATACACCGATCATGCCAACCACCATACTTAGCCTCTATATTTCTTGAATCTAATATTTATACATTCTGCAATTTATATTTATGCAAAGCATTACGCTTATTTTATAAAAACCTTTTCAAAAACCCAAAGCGAATGCAAACTATCACAAACTTAAATAACGCTAGTGAAGCTTCGGCACGATCCCTATGGATACGAACTCATTCTAGACACTAGAGTGTGAATTATTACTCGACGACAGACTGGTGCACTTGCCATACCGTAGTCAGTACCCTTTTAACTGTAGCCGACCAAGGAGATGTCCACATGGTTTGTAACCTTCATTGATGATTGTACTCGGGTTACACGAGTCTACTCACTAAGACAAAAGTTTGAAGTTACCTCTGTGTTTCTACATTTCTTCTAAATGGTAAAAAACCATTTTGGAGTGAGTATTAAAAGGGCCAGATCTGATAATGCCAAAAATTACTTCAATCACAGACTTAATTATTTTTGACAAAAAGAGGGTATTACTATTATTCATGATTCCTCCTATGTTAAAACAACAAAATGGGATTGTTGAGAGAAAAAATAGGCACTTGTTAGATCAAGCACGTGCTATATTTTTCCAAAATAAGATTCCCAAGAAATATTGGGGAGAGGCGGTTTTAACCGCATCCTATCTCATAAATCGCTTACCTTCTAGTGTCTTTGCCTCTAAATCTCATATGGAGGTTCTATCCTTATTTTATGTTGATGTGTCCACCTATTGTAATCTCATTCCTAGAAGATTTTGGTGTAAGTCGTTCGTCCATATCCATAGTGATTGTAGAGGGAAACTTGATCCTAGAGCCTTAAAATGTGTCTTTATATGGTATTCTTCCACCCAAAAGGGTTACAAATGTTATCATTGTTGGAACAAAAGAGGTTCTGACATGACTCAATTAAGTTTTGATGATAACAGATGTATTAATATACAATAGGGTATACTAATTATTTACTCTAGTGTGCAGATATATAAGCTAAAATTTTATATTCACTATGAGTACATTTGAAGCTCTGATAATGGGAAGCAAATTCTGACCAGAACATGCTCATCAGAAGATGTAATGTCAAGCCTCGTCAGAAGCTGTATATCAGAGGCTACACCATTAGAAGCTATGTTTTGAACACATCATGTTCTGATGCTTGCAGTAAAGGCCGTTTTGTCAGAAGAACATTCTCTGCTACAATGATTGAATTTCATCATCTTCTGACAACTCAAAAGCTGGTGAATCAACCTTATCTTCAGAATAGTGACGTTAGTACTATTGTACGAACTTATTACCAGATTTGGGCGAATCTTCATTCTCAAGTTTGTTCGTACTCAAAGGTTGCTTGATATGGTTAAAAGATCGTACTACTCACAGCTGGCGCAATCTCCTGCAACGAATTCAAATTCAAAACGCTCCACCCCTCACTATAAATAGGAGTGGTAGTGAAGTTTTGTGTACGAGACAATTGAACAATTTGAAAGAGCTGTTACTCTGCAAAAATCATTCTGTACACAAAACAACTTGAATACAACTTGAACTCATTTGAAAATCCAAGACTCAAGCTTCAGCTTCTGATTCATACAGTTGTTGAACCTTAGATTTCTTTTATTAGGATTCTAAGATTAGTCTTGTCATTGAGTTGTATTTTACTTATTCTTTTGTGAAATTCCTGGCACGCTAGACACGATGTTCTACTCGATGCTCTAGCAATCTATACAGCCTCGTGCGTAACAAAATAAAATAAGTAAATGAACAAATAAAGAAGACAGGATATTTGTTAACCCAGTTCGGCGCAAACAGCAACCTACGTCTGGGGGATACCAATCCAGGAAGGAATATCACTATAATAGTCCTAGTTCTAAGTCTACAGCAAACCACCCGTTTACAACTTATAACCTAGGCACTACCAATGACTCTTCTACCTAGGAACTCCTAGATATGAGATCCCATCTCACTCCCTTACAACCTTACAAGACAGCAAGGATTTCAACACACAAAGACAAAAACAGTTTTGGAGACACACTCCTAAAACTACACACTCGTACCTAACGGCTTAGAGTGTTACACACACCAAAAGTCCTAACTCCGTGCTTCAAAGCTTAGGAGAAGGATCACACAATTACAACTCATGAACACGTCCTAAGCTTGCATCAAGGTGACACAAGAAAGGCTCACAATGGCAAAATACACGCAAAACCTAGAATCCTAGTCAAAGCACAATAACGGCGTGAACAACTAACTCCAATTAGGGTTTTACAGCTCCTTTAAATACTTTAGAAAATACCACATGTATGGGCTTGGTTTATTTGACCCAAGCATTAACTCCATATTAAATAAAAGAGATTCTTCCAAAAATATATTCTTCAACGCAGATACTGTTTAGAAATATTCTTGAACTGAATCTGAAGCATTAAAAACCTTCCTTACATAAAACCTTATAAAACGCGCCAAACAAGATACATGAGAGAGAAACCAATCATTCCATAAATAGAACTTGTCATGAGCGCTCCTCCTGAGACATTTACAATGCTCTACACAATGCCAGAGCATCGGATCGCACATCTGACACCAAGTTTATTTTTCCAAAAATGCAGCCAATATCAAAGACTCAACAAACTCCCCCTTTGGCAAATTTTTGGCTAAAACAAATTATGACCATACAGATTTTACTTAAAGAGATACTTCAACTACGTTTCTTTTTCTCAACAAAAGCACACAAGCATAAAGATCAGTAGATGCTATCCTTCAAAACAGTTACCATACTACTCCTTCATGAATAACAAAAGAGAAGAATAAATTGTATCTTTTAAGAATATCAGAGAGGCATGCAACAGCGGAACAAAGTAACTACTTCGCCTTAATTGGTCAAGAAAATAAACTTGATAGGATGTGGGATAGAATGCTTCAGCATTTTCACAAGTCTACTCCCCCTGCACACATGCATGGGATGTTGGAGCATTGTATCCAACATCTCCCCCTGCATAATACAACTCAGCTCCCCCTCAACACCTGCATATCAGATCACAGCCACACTAGCTACTAGCTACATACTTCAATCAGGCTACACTACTAGCTACACTACAGACATATCATAATCAGAGCATATGCAGATAATACCACTAAAGCAGAGCAGATCATAATTAAAACAACCCAAGTTTTTACTCCCCCTTTTTGCCACAAATTTGACAAAAGGTACCAGTTCAGAGAGTTAATAGGTACATATCCATAATACAGACCAGCAGAATTAACATAATCCGTGCCCAGAAATAGCAACAAAACATAACAAAACAGAACAAACAGGGCAACAAATCCATTACAACAAACTAAAAAGAGCCACTAGAATTAGATACTTCCAGCTCCTCTGTGTCACCTCCTTCTTCATCAACATCATCCCCAGCTGCATCACCATCAGCAGCATCAACACCATCACCAGCAACATTACCACCTTCAGCTTCAGCCACTAACCCTTCTTCCTCAGCTTCCTCTTGCTTGAGAGCAAAAATGACCTTTTCAAGCTCAATTTTTTGCTCATCCAATGCCTTAACAGCAGCTTCCATGGATTTGATCATAGCTTTCCTGTTCATGGGGGTTGATGCAACATTCTCCTGAGAAACCACTTTCTTTGGAGGCACAATTATATCAGCAGCATGTTTCCCTTCAAATAGCTTATAGGAGAGAGTCATGGGTGCATCTCTTTTACATGGAACATCCTCAGGAAGTAGGATGTTGGGGTGTTGATCCAAGATAATACCACATATGATGGTTGGATAGGCAATTATCAATTTCATAGCCCATGATTTTCCATGTTCAACAATTTGGTCAAATATCAGGGAACCATAATCAACATCAGCACCAGTTCCAATGGCATACACAAATTTAGCCAGACTAGTGGCTATGGTAGAAGAGTGGGTAGTGGGAACCCAATTAATAGCACCTATCCTATTCAGAATAGCATATTTGACAGACAGCATGGCAGAAGGAACCTTACCTTTAAGAGGCCACACCTTGACCTGGTTGACAGTGATAATTTTGCAAATCTGGTTATTAGTGGGTTCAAAACCAGGGTAGCCATCCTCCTTTCTTCCAAGATAACCATTAATCACAGCAGGAGAGAAATTGACACATTTACCTCTAACAAAGACTTGATGAAACTCCTTGCTAAGACGGTTGTCACAGTCTTCACCAATGTTGACAATAAATTCCTTTACCAGCTTCTCATAGCACTTCCCTAGTCCACTCACAGTCTTTATTAAACCAGCTTGGTGAATCAGGTCCATTACCTCCTTACACTCTAGAGCTTCTTCAGACAACTCCCTTTCCAAGGCCAATCTCCTATGGTAAACAAATTTCCATTTTGCAGCACTTGTACTGAAGTGAAAGGACACATTATCCATTGGCACATCAGGGACATTTTGTGGAATGGATCTCCCTGCTTTCTTCTTCTGTGTAGATACAATGCCTGGAGCATTCACCTCAGCATCATCAATAGTGACAGTAGCAGCAATCTTCCTCTTCTTTGGTGTCTTTTGCTTGGATGCTGTAGAGATTGGTGGAGCATTCTCCTCAGCATCGGATTCTGAGTCACTTAGATTAATGGTTTTTCTTTTTGATCCTTGTTTCTTCTTCTTAGCAGGTATTTCTACTCTGCTAGATCTTCTCACAGGGCCATACATCTTCTTCTTGGTGGATGTGGTAGCCTCAGCTGCTACCTTCTTTTTCTTGGGAGATGTTGTTGCTTCAGCTGCAACATTTTTCTTCTTCTTTGTTGACTTTGGTTCATCAGCCACAACCTCAGTCAATTTCTCTTTTCTTACTCTGAGCCTATTACCAACACCAGTCTTTCCAGCCTTCTTTCTAGAGTCACCAACAATCTTCATGATTGTCACATCTTCCTCAGTACTATAATCCTCATTATCAGTTTCCTCCATAACTGCATCTTCCACAACCTGATTGGTATCTTTAACCAGCACATCATCAGCAACTATTTCATCTTGTTGCACATTGAGAGTGTCAACCACATCATCAGCAGCATCTTGTGGTTGATCTTGTGCCAAGGATGTTGAAGCATCAGGCACAACCTTAGCACCAGAAATTGACTCACCTAGTGAGTTGAGAGCGTCTTCAGCAAGTTTGATCTTCTGGGCATCTTTATCATCTCCTTCATCATTAGGAGTATCAGGAACACAATGTTCACCCATATCAACAGTTTCCCCCTCTTTGGGGTTTAGGGTTTGAGTACCTTCTTCTTTGTTTTCTTGAGTCTGAGTACCAGAGCAAGGTGTTGCGACATCAGACGCAACATTGGGGCTCGCATTACCAAGGTCACTGAGATATAACTGCTGCATGTTGAAGTTCGATGAGTATCGAGACTTAGATTTTTGGGGTTTAGGTTTTCTGGTGGTTGTGGATTTGGTTCTCTTTGTGGTTTTAGGTTTGGGTGAAGATGAAGGGTTTGATGGTGTGGGGTTCAGAATAGCGTTGAATGAAGGATGGATCATGGTGAGAGGAGTGGCGTCGGTGATGATATTTGAAGGTTGGGGTAAGGAAACAGAGGGGTTTTCTGTGATGTTGGGAACAGTGGTGGTTGATTTTGACGGTGATGATTTCCGTGGTGAGGATTTGGTTGAAGAAGTTTGAGTGGATGGTTGAGACATTGTAGTAAAATTGAGAAAATAGGATTCACAGAGACAGAAGAATTTTGGTTTGATGAGAATGTTTGAAGAAGAAGTTGGGAAGTTGTAGGTATAAGGAGTTATATTTGGGAAGGAAATATTTGGTAAAGATTTGAAATTGAAATAACCAACAATTGATGGTGGCGTGCAGATATGACGGTTGTGGCCATGATTACCTTGATCAGCGTGTTTAACTTGATTAGGAGAGATAAAAACAACTGCCACACGCCACTCCACAAATAACGGTAATTGCTATGCTTCTTCATGGAGGCAAATTCCTAACTTGCCCCTTAACTTATCAAATTGCACAGCATCAAGAGCCTTGGTGAAAATATCTGCAATTTGTTCCTTTGTACCCACATGCTCCAGAATCACAATTTTGTTTTCAACCAAATCCCTTATATAGTGATGACGAATGTCAATATGCTTTGTCTTGCTATGTTGAACTGGGTTCTTAAAGATGTTTATGGCACTCATGTTGTCACAATACAATGTTAGAGTATCCTGTTCAACATCGTACTCCTTCAGCATTTGTTTCATCCACACCAACTGAGAACAACTGCTCCCAGCTGCCACGTACTCAGCCTCAGCTGTAGATAGGGCCACACAGTTCTGCTTTTTACTAAACCAAGATATCAAATTAGTGCCTAAGAAGAAACAGCCTCCTGAAGTGCTTTTTCTATCATCTGCACTTCCAGCCCAATCAGCATCACAATAACCATATAAGGTAGAATTTTCACAATGGGAATACATTATCCCATAATCACTGGTTCCATTCACATACTTCAAGATCCTCTTGACTTGTGTTAAGTGACTCACTTTAGGATCTGCTTGGTATCTAGCACACACTCCCACAGCATAAGTGATGTCTGGTCTACTTGCAGTCAAGTACAACAAGCTCCCAATCATGCTCTTGTAAAGACTTTGATCCACACTTATTCCCTTCTCATCTTTGGTGAGTTTCAAATGAGTAGGTGCTGATGTTCTCTTGTGTGCAGCATTGTCCATTCCAAATTTCTTGACGATGTTTCTAGCATACTTGCTCTGGGAAATAAAGATGGTGTCTTCCATTTGTTTGATTTGAAGACCAAGAAAGTAAGTCAATTCTCCAACAAGACTCATCTCAAACTCTGACTGCATTTGCTGAACAAAATGCTGGACCATTGTGTTCGACATTCCACCAAACACAATGTCATCAACATAGATTTGAGCTATTATAAATTTTCCTTTCTCCTCCTTTATAAACAGTGTCTTGTCTGATCCTCCTTTTCTGTATCCTTGCTCTTCCAAGAATTGAGTCAACCTTTCATACCATGCCCTAGGTGCCTGTTTTATACCGTACAGTGCTTTCTTTAATTTGTAGACATAGTTGGGATGTTCTGGATCCACAAACCCTTTTGGTTGCTCAACATACACCTCTTCCTATAGGCATCCATTTAAGAATGCACTCTTCACGTCCATTTGATATAGTTTGAACTTGAGTATGCAAGCCACCCCTAGAAGTAATCTGATGGATTCTAGTCTGGCCACATGTGCAAAAGTTTCATCAAAGTCAAGTCCTTCAATTTGGGTATATCCTTGAGCCACAAGCCTTGCTTTATTTCTGGTGACCGTTCCATTCTCATCTGACTTGTTCTTATACACCCATTTGGTTCCAATAACATTCACATCTTCAGGTCTAGGTACCAAATCCCATACTTCACTTCTCTCAAACTGATTTAGTTCTTCATGCATAGCCTCTATCCAGGCTTCATCAGTCAAGGCTTCTTTTACATTCTTTGGTTCAAATAGAGACACAAAGCAAGAGTTTGCTACCACATCATTCGTTCTTCTAGTAGTTATTCCCTGCTCAGGATTCCCTATTACCAACTCTAATGGGTGATTTTTCTGAACACGAACAGAAGGACCTTTACTTGTAGTTTGAGGTTTTGCATTTTCCTCACCATCTTCTTCAATAGTCTCTTCATCAGATTTGTCCATAGATGCCGGTTCGGATGCTGCACCATCTTGTTCAGCATTCACACTGACAGGAGTACCTTGATCTACACCTTCATTTTCTTTATCAGAAGAGTCCTTTACAACAACATTTACAGATTCCATCACAACTTGAGTCTTTGTGTTATAGACCCTGTAAGCTCTACTGTTTGTTGAATACCCAAGAAAGAATCCTTTATCACTTTTAGGGTCAAGTTTCCTTCTAGGTTCTCTATCAGCTAGAATAAAGCATTCACTTCCAAAGATATGAAAGTGTTTGACAGTTGGTTTTCTGTCTTTCCATAGTTCATATAGAGTGGAGGTAGTGCCCTTTCTTAAGGTGACTCTGTTGTGTACATAGCAAGCAGTGTTCATAGCTTCAGCCCAAAAATGATAAGGAATGTTTTTAGCATGAAGCATGACTCTAGCTGATTCTTGAATCGTTCTATTCTTCCTTTCTACTATGCCATTCTGTTGAGGAGTTATTGGAGAGGAATACTCATGTTTAATTCCTTCAGCAGCACAGAATTGATTAAACTTGGAGTTCTCAAACTCCCTACCATGATCACTCCTTATTCTTACCACATTGCTACCCTTTTCTCTTTGAATCTGGATACAAAGTTCTTTGAAGACATCAAAAGCATCTGATTTTTCTCTGATGAAGTTCACCCACGTGTATCTCGAGTAATCATCCACTACAACAAGAGCATACCTTTTTCCTCCCAAGCTTTCAACCTGCATGGGTCCCATGAGATCCATGTGTAGTAATTCAAGAACCTTGGAGGTTGTCTGATGCTCCAGCATTGGGTGTGACATCCTGATTTGCTTTCCAATTTGGCATTCACCACACACTTTTCCTTCAAATATTCTGAGTTTTGGAATACCTCTAAAGGCTTCAAGAGATATGACCTTTTTCATTCCTTTCAGATTGAGGTGTCCCAACTTCTGGTGCCACAGTTGAACTTCATCTTCAGTGGTGACAAGGCAAGTGGATGTGAGGGCTTCTTCCTGAGGCATCCATAGGTAACAATTGTCTTTAGATCTAGTACCTCTTAGCACCAGTTGTCCTTCTTCATTGTTGACCAGACATTCAGATTTTGTGAAATTAACTTTCATGCCTTGATCACACAGTTGGCTAATGCTAATCAAATTTGCAGTAAGACCCTTAACCAAAAGCACATTCTCTAGGTTGGGTAGTCCATGACTGATCAGATCCCCAATTCCTACTATTTCTCCTTTTGCACCATCTCCAAAAGTTACAAAGCTGGCCTTGTAAGATCTAACATTCATGAGATATTTCTCTTCACCAGTCATATGTCTAGAGCACCCACTATCAAAGTACCAATCTTCCCTAGAAGAAGCTCTTAGGGATGTGTGTGCAATTAGCCCAACATTTTCTTCCTTAGGTAATTCAGCACTCTCTTCTATGGGTCTCCATTCCTTCTTCATGGAGATCTTCTCATGTGTCACATTTTGCTTAAGCTCCTGGCTGGGGTAGCCATGTAGTTTGTAGCAAAAAGGTCTAATGTGTCCCCTTTTTCCACAGTGATGACACACCCACCTACGGTATCTCCTTTGATTATTAGGCCTTTGAGGTACAAACGGTCTTGGTCTTTGATTGACAAAAGGTTTTGGATCAAGAGCAAACTTTGGAACGGAAAAGGCTTTAGAATGTCGAGGCTGATGCTCCAGCATCACTTTTCCAGTACAGGGATCAATCATGCTTCCTCCTGATGTGAACTTGGTTTCAGGGTCTTGTTGGTATTGATTCAAGCTAGAGTAGTTGTATCCAACAGACATAAGCTTCCCACTTGGCACATTTTCTAGTATCTCTTCAAGGAGATCAGCTCCTGAGTTCAGCTGGCTTACTCTTTTCCTTAGGACACCCATTTGAAGATTAGCTTGAATGACCTTTTCTTCTGCTTGAGCAGCCTTTTGAGTCTGAGTATTAACTTCTGTTTGAAGTTTGTTGATGGTTTTCTTCTGTTTTTCAAGAATCCTACACATCTCTTCATATCTTGTCAGCAGGTCTTTGTAGGTACTAGCCAGTTCATCATAGGAAACATCTTCATCTTCATCAGATTCCCAATCCTCAACATCAACACATGTTCCAGTTAGAGCAGTCACATGTCTTGCTGATTCACCTTCTTCATCAGTATCTTCATCTGACCATGAGACAGTTAGTCCCTTCTTTTGTCTTTTCTGATATGTTCCACATTCTGACCTTATGTGCCCATAGCCTTCACATTCATGGCACTGAACTCCTTTGCCTTGAGTACTCTTTTCTTCAGATTTGACTTTCTTTAGGCCATTCTGTTGCTTGTTGATGTCGAACCGAATGCCTTGCCCATTCTGTCGATTCCTCCGGTCAACTCTTTTTAGTACTTTGTTAAATTGTCTGCCCAGCATGGCAATAGCATCAGCAATGCTTTCTTCTTCTCCATCTTCAATCTGATCATTTTCTTCTTCAGTGTTTGAAACAAAAGCAATGCTCTTGTTCTTCTTGTCGCCACGTTCATCCAACACAGTTTCAAAAGTCTGGAGAGACCCAACAAGTTCATCCATCTTCATAGTGGAAATGTCATGTGCTTCCTCAATGGCCGTTACCTTCATGTCAAACCTTTTGGGAAGAGATCTCAGAAGCTTTCTTGACAGTTTTTCATCAGACATCTTTTCACCCAGGGCTTCAAACGAGTTACCAATATCCAACAGACTCAGGTGAAAGTCCTGAATGTTCTCATCATCCTTCATTCTCAGGGCTTCAAACTTGGAAGTAAGATGTTGAATCTTTGACTGTTTCACTTTGGTAGTGCCTTCATAGCACTTTTGTAGTATCTCCCACGCATCTTTGGCCGACACACAATTTTTTATAAGTTTGAAGACACTTGTGTCTACTCCATTGAACAGGGCATAGATAGCCTTGTGGTTCTGGTTGGCTGCAGCTTCCTCTTCTGTAGTCCATTCTACTTCTGGTTTCACTATCCCCGTTGAGGTACCTTCCTTACTAGCATACGTGGGCTGTTCCCATCCAGTCAAAACAACCTTCCAAACTTTGCTATCAATGGATCTCAAGAATGCTGTCATTTTGGATTTCCAAGAGTCATAGTTGGCAGATCCAGTGAGCAGAGGTGGCCTGTTCATATATCCTCCTTCTTTCTCCATAACTCCAGACATTTCAGGCCCTGAATCTCACCCAAATAAACAGGCAGGGTGCCTGCTCTGATGCTAATTGAAATTCCTGGCACGCTAGACACGATGCTCTACTCGATGCTCTAGCAATCTATACGGCCTCGTGCGTAACAAAATAAAATAAGTAAATGAACAAATAAAGAAGACAGAATATTTGTTAACCCAGTTCGGCGCAAACAGCAACCTATGTCTGGGGGATACCAATCCAGGAAGGAATATCACTATAATAGTCCTAGTTCTAAGTCTACAGCAAACCACCCGTTTACAACTTATAACCTAGGCACTACCAATGACTCTTCTACCTAGGAACTCCTAGATATGAGATCCCATCTCACTCCCTTACAACCTTACAAGACAGCAAGGATTTCAACACACAAAGACAAAAACAGTTTTGGAGACACACTCCTAAAACTACACACTCGTACCTAAAGGCTTAGAGTGTTACACACACCAAAAGTCCTAACTCCGTGCTTCAAAGCTTAGGAGAAGGATCACACAATTACAACTCAAGAACACGTCCTAAGCTTGCATCAAGGTGACACAAGAAAGGCTCACAATGGCAAAACACACGCAAAACCTAGAATCCTAGTCAAAGCACAATAACGGCATGAACAACTAACTCCAATTAGGGTTTTGCAGCTCCTTTAAATACTTCAGAAAATACCACATGCATGGGCTTGGTTTATTTGACCCAAGCATTAACTCCATATTAAATAAAAGAGATTCTTCCAAAAATATATTCTTCAACGCAGATACTGTTTAGAAATATTCTTGAACTGAATCTGAAGCATTAAAAACCTTCCTTACATAAAACCTTATAAAACGCGCCAAACAAGATACATGAGAGAGAAACCAATCATTCCATAAATAGAACTTGTCATGAGCGCTCCTCCTGAGACATTTACAATGCTCTACACAATGCCAGAGCATCGGATCGCACATCTGACACCAAGTTTATTTTTCCAAAAATGCAGGCAATATCATAGACTCAACATTTTGAACATTGATTTGTATATCAGTGTTCACATACTCTGTTTTTCTTGTAAAGTTGTTTGAAGTCTTTTGCTTTTGTGCTTGAGCAAAGGAAGTCTCTTGTAAGTGTTACTTGAGCATTGAAAGTCTCTTGCCTGCGTGCTTGAGCAATTGTAATCTTGTTTGATTATAGTGAACTCCCTTGGAAGTGCAAGGGGACTGGACGTACTCTCGGTTTGTGAGAGGAACCAGTATAAATCTCTGTCTCCCTCTCTCTCTCTTACTCTCATTCTTTTAAAGTTGCTGATTGATTGTGTTTTGTTTTCTAAACTGCTGCAAACTCTGATAAGTTTTCATAACTTAGAAGAATTTTTCAAACTACCCAAAACAAAATTCAACCCCCCCTTCTTGTGTTTTTCACACCTTCAATTGGCATCAAGAGCCCGATTCTATTTTTAATCAGCTAACAGTGAGACAGTTTCTTCTTGAAAAACACTATGACTGACGCATCTGCAAATGTGAACATGAAAGCAGTTTCTCATGAATATGATGTTGAAGATAAGACAAACAACAAAGCACCAAAGTTCAATGGAGATGCTTCTACCTTTTCTTGGTGGAAAGATAGAATCTACAGTCATCTTATTGGTTTAGATGATGAGCTTTGAGACTTGGTTGAAGAAGGGGTAACTTTTCAAGGACTTGATGAAAAGGGAAAGTTATCTGTTGAAGAAAGAAAGAAGTTCACTCCTACAGATAAGAAGGCTTCCAAGAAACACCACAAGGTCAAGGATCTTCTTATTGGTTGTATAACTCATGATGAATATCTCAAGATCACAGACAAATCCACTGCCAAAAGTATTTATGACTCCTTGTGTTCCACATATGAAGGGAACAAACAGGTTCAAGAGGCAAAGGCTACTCTTTTGATCCAACAGTATGAACTCTTTAGAATGAAGGATGATGAGAATATTGAATCTATGTATTCTAGGTTCAAAATTCTAGTGGCTGGTCTCCAAGTTCTGAAGAGAAGCTATACAACTTCTGATCATGTAAGAAAGATTCTAAGAAGCTTACCTTCAAGGTGGAGGCCTAAGGTAACAGCTATTCAGGAAACTAAAGATTTGGACACACTTGGCTTGGAGGAATTGATAAGTTCACTCATGAGTCATGAGATTGAACTATCTTCTGATGAGCCTCAGAAGAAACTAAAATATGTGGTTTTGCCATCTATTTCAGTTTCATCTAAGGCTCTGAAAGCCAAAGTTGTAGAATCTGAAGCAGAGGAATCTTTCATAGATGACCAAGAAGATGGATCAGATGATGATGTCTTTGCACTCTTATCCAAGAAGTTTCAAAAGTGGTCAGTAAGGAAAGGCAAAAATTTCCCAAGCAGAGGATTTGGATCAAGAAACAACACTAGCAAAGAGAAGAAGGATGACACAAAAAATTGTTTCAATTGTCATAAGCCTGGACACTTTATGGCTGATTGTCCTGAACTCAACTCCAAGGGTAAAGGAAGAAAAAGTACAATCAAGAATAAAGCCAAGAAGAGTCTGATGGCAACGTGGGAAAACATAAATGAGCTATCTGAGGATGAAGACTCTGAGGAAGCAAATCTGGCACTCATTGCCACTAACGAATCAGACAATGAAAGTGACTCAGAGTCTGACACAGATGATATTGAAGAGGTAATCTCTAAAATGTCTAGTACTCAAATGACTAAGGCTTTGAAAGATGTTATGGCAAAGTACATGGAAAAGTTGAGTGAGCTAGATTTTTGTAAACAAAAATTGAAGCTACTCAATGAAAATCTCAACCAGACTCAAGCAAACTATCAAAAATCTCTTAAAACAATTAAAGTGTTTGAGACTGGATGCAGAACATGTCAAAAACCTCATGATGAGTATGAAATTTCTCTTCAAGAGTTTTTATACCATAACATTGACAAAACTAGGATGTCTTCTATTATTCATGGTGGGCTTAGCAATTATCATAAAAGACAAGGACTTGGTTCTCTTACATCTTCTGATGTGGGGAAATCAAACAATACTGTCTGTCTAAGCAAGTCACCATCAGAAGCTTATTCTAACTTCACTAAGGGTAGAACAGAGCCTCTGACTGTGTCTGATACTCTTGTGAGCTTGGAACCACAAGATAAGGTATCAGAAGATAACTCATCTTCTGAACCTAAGTCTTCTAAAACCCAGGTTCCCCTCACATCAGTATCCATGTCTACTCAAGTTAAAGTTATCAGAGTATCAAAGCCTGTTGATAAGCGGGGCACAAGTACTTCTAAAGCAAACTTGGTAACTGGTTCTCTGACACACTCAAGAGGAAAGTCTCAGAGACAACATAAGCCTAAACAATTTTCTAAAGGCTCAGTTGACTCTAGATCCTCTGAATACTCTAAGAAGAAGAATAAGATTCATAGGACTAACCAAAATGCACCCATCAGAGTATGGGTACCAAAATCTGAAATAGTGTATGCTGCAGGTATGCACCCAAAGAAGAAAAGAAATCTCATGGTATCTGGACTCTGGCTGCTCACGTCACATGACAGGAGACAAGCTCTTATTCCACACCCTGAATCAACAAGAGGGAGGAACAGTAGGGTTTGGTGGCAACCAGAAGGGAAAGATCATTGGTATAGGTACAGTTGGTAATTCTTCTTTGTCAATTTCTGATGTTTGGTTAGTGGATGGACTACATCATAATTTACTTAGCATAAGACAATTGTGTGATAATAATTATGATGTCATGTTTAATAAGGATTCATGTACTGTAATCAGAAGCTCTGACCAATCTATTGTCTTTAAGGGTAATAGAAAAGGCAATGTGTATAAAGTCAACTTTTCTGATTTAAAGGAACAACAAGTGCTTTGTCTTTTGACACTAAGTGATGAAAAATGGATCTGGCACAAAAGATTAGGTCATGCTAACTGGAGGTTAATCTCTAAGCTTAGTAAGGACAATCTTGTCAGAGGTCTTCTAAAAATTAAATGTCACTCAGACTCACTTTGTGGTTCCTGTCAAAAAGGGAAAATTGTCAAAAGTTCCTTTAAGAACAAGAATATTGTCTCTTCTACCAGACCCTTAGAACTCTTACATATTGATCTCTTTGGACCAGTTAGCACTGCTTCAATCAATGGTAAGAAGTATGGATTAGTCATAGTGGATGATTATAGTAGATGGACTTGGGTTAAATTTCTGAGAACTAAAGATGAAACATATGAGGTGTTCAGCATCTTTTGTACCCAAATTCAAAATGAAAAGGATTCAAAAATTTTAAAAGTAAGAAGTGATCAGGGTGGTGAATTTGAAAATGAACCTTTTGAAAAATTTTGTGAAGAACATGGAATTCTCCATGAATTCTCTTCTCCTAGAACTCCACAACAAAAATGGAGTTGTAGAAAGAAAGAATAGATCTTTACAAGAAATGGCACGCACCATGATGCATGAAAATAATTTAGTAAAATTCTTTTGGGCAGAAGCTGTTAACACTGCTTGTTATATTCAAAATAGAATCTATATAAGACCTATTTTGAACAAAACAACATATGAACTCTTTAGAGGAAGAAAAGCCAATATTTCTTATTTTCATCAATTTGGTTGTACATGTTACATTCTGAATAATAAAGTCCATCTTAAAAAAATTTGACTCTAAAGCCTGTAAGGGTATCTTCATAGGATACTCTGAACGCTCTAAGTCATGCAGAGTGTATAATTCTGAAACTAATATAGTGGAAGAATCAATGCACGTAAAGTTTGATGATAAAGAGCCTGATGATAAAAAGTCAGAGCCTGTTATAGATGTATCAGGTTCTGCTGACTCAGAAGATGAAGCTCCAGAGTATAACAACTACATAGAATCTGTAGAAGACTCTTAAACTCATGAGGCAACACCTTCTGATGCTGCTCAAGAACATCAAACAAATGATGACAACTCTGAAGCAACAGAGATTCCAAGAAACACCTTCAAGTACAAATCATCACATCCAGAAGAGCTTAACCTTGGAAATAAGAACAGTCCAAGAAAAACAAGATCAAACTTCAGAGATGAAGAATCATTGTTTGGATTAGTGTCTTTGATTGAACCTAAGACAACAAGTGAAGCTCTCTCAGATGATGCTTGGATAGTTGCAATGGAAGAAGAGTTGAATCAATTCAAGAGGAATGATGTATGGGATCTGGTACCCAAACCCAAGCATAAGAATATTATTGGAACAAAATGGGTATACAGAAACAAACTGAATGAGCAAGGTGAAGTAACCAGAAATAAAGCAAGACTTGTCGCACAAGGATATAGTCAACAAGAAGGAATTAATTTTACTGAGACATATGCTCCAGTAGCTAGACTGGAAGCAATCAGGTTACTTTTATCTTATGCAGTCAATAATGGTATCACTCTCTATCAAATGGATGTGAAAAGTGCATTTCTTAATGGTGTTATTTTTGAAGAAGTATATGTCAAACAACCTCCTGGGTTTGAAGATCTATCAAATCCAGACCATGTGTTCAAACTTAAGAAATCACTCTATGGGCTCAAACAAGCTCCCAGAGCTTGGTATGAGAGGCTGAGTACTTTCTTAGTAAACAATGGTTTTAAGAAAGGTCAAGTTGATAATACATTATTCAGAAAGACTCTGAAGAAAGACATTTTGATCATTCAAATTTATGTTGATGATATCATTTTTGGATCAACTAATGCCACTTTGTGCAAGAATTTTTCTAAGCTTATGCAGGATGAATTTGAGATGAGCATGATGGGAGAATTGAAGTTCTTTCTTGGAATTCAAATAAATCAAACAAAGAAAGGAACATTCATTCATCAATCAAAATATATAAAAGATCTTCTTAAGAAATTCAATTTGGAAGATTGCAAACCCATGAACACTCCAATGCATCCTACATCAAGCTTGAGCAAAGAAGAATCTGAAGGCAAAGTTGATCAGAAGCTCTATCGAGGTATGATTGGATCTCTTCTTTAGTGTATGCTTGTGTATGCTTGTGTGCAAGATTTCAATCAGATCCTAGAGAATCTCATTTCACTGTTGTGAAGAGAATCTTTAGGTATTTGAAAGCTACCTGTAACATTGGATTACTGTATCAGAAATCCAATGACTACAAACTGATTGGATTCTGTGATGCTGACTATGCTGGTGATAAAATTGAAAGAAAATCCACCAGTGGTAATTGTCAATTTATTGGTGAAAATTTGATTTCTTGGGCTAGTAAAAGACAAACCACCATAGCTATGTTAACAGCAGAAGCAGAATACATATCAGCAGCAAAATGTTGTACACAACTACTTTGGATGAAATATCAATTGGAAGATTATCAAATAAGCAGTAACAATATTCCTTTATATTGTGACAATAATGCAGCCATCCACCTTTCCAAAAATCCTATTTTACACTCAAGAGCTAAGCATATTGAGATTAAACATCATTTCATCAGAGACTATGTTCAAAAGGGTGTAATTGATCTTAAGTTCATTGAAACAGAAAATCAATGGGCTGATATCTTTACAAAACCCTTGGCTGTTGAACGTTTTGATTTTATCAAAAAGAATCTGAATATGATGGAAATCCCTGAATAGCTGAGACTCTGGTGAAAAATTGATTTTTGTAAGGATCTAATAGCTATCAGAAGCTGAGGTCATCAGAACCTTCGGTATCAGAAGTTGTGATGAAACCATCTTCTGATGAACTATCAGACTCTGTAAAAGAGATGGTTCTGGCGCGTAAGTAAAATCTTTTGTAAAAACGGTTCATTTTTCTCTTCACTTACGTGTCAGTTATTTAATAAATTTCTAATTTGCGTGTCTTGTTGCAAGTGGACAAAGAAGTTGGTTTATGATGATTACCGTTCTAATTCCTATTTGTAATAGGTAAAAGACTCTGCTACCCCTATGTGTCTGTACTTTGTTTTTGCGCGAAACTTTCTATTTAAACACATAACTGTTCACATTCACACTTTTGCACTCTCACAACCCACACTTTTGTTCTTCTAAAAATTCAAGCAATATTTCTTTCTCTCGCAAACTAGCAAACCCTAACCCCCAAACCTCATCAAAAATGGCTTCAACCAGTACTAATGGATGTATAATCGACATTGAGAAGTCAATCCCAGATAAGTTTGCAAAGGATCAAAGGCCATACAAGTTTGATGACCTAACTTTTGCTATAGAAAATCCTGTAGACTTCGAGAGTCTAAGGGTAAATGGATTTCCAGAAGTAAAAACTCGTTTCGAAAGGCAAGGTATGATGTACTATTTTGATATGTTGAATGGACCAACATACAGTGAGGTTGTCAAGGAATTTTGGATGAAAGCATCTGTTATTACAAAATCTAAGTACAATGAAAGGATGAATGGGTGGTTAAAGAAAAACCTGAGTTACTTGGAAAAACTCCTGCTGAGATGGGTTTAAGGCCTTTTGTGTCGACGGAAATTGAATCGTATGTTGCTGGATTCATAATTGCATTCAGAGAAGATCATATCTATGAGGCTCTGAAGCTATCAGATGGTGGGTTATTCATCAAATCTACAGACTCTGTTGGAGCAGATGTTGATGAATTCATCTTCAAACCTAAGGAAAATCCTGAAGACAAGGCTGAGTGGAAAGACCTAAGCAAGGTTATCTACAGAATCCTTATCAACAGTATTATTTCTAAGCTAGGTGGTACTGATCAAATCTCTACAATTCAGAAGCTATTTACATTCCATGTTGGAAAAGGAAACTTTGTTGACATTGGTAAACTCATCTTCATCCATCTTGCTGAATCTATAACTGCTAGCAAACTTATCATTCGTCATGGGAGACTACTAAGTCACATGTTTGCTCAGTGTGGAATGTTGGATGCTATCAAACCTTTCTTCCCTGGGTATGGTACTTTTTTGATTAGTTCTAAAATCATCAATAGTACTACTCTGAGGTATCTACAACTGTTGAAGGGTAAAAAGGTTGTTCATCCTACACACCCTCTGCTACTCAGAGAAACTGAAGAAAACATTGATGAATGTAGGCTCATCCATGTGAGTGATAGAGATGCTAGAAGAATAGCAGAAGCTCATGCTGGATTTTTGAAGAGTTTAGGAGCCGAGGTTGGAAGTGGAGAATATCAGGATCTGACTGTGAGGCAGGCAAGGATTTTGGCTCAACCAACCAAAATCTTATCAAAAAGAAAAGCTGTTAAGAGTCCTGCAGTCTCTGAAATCAAAAAGATTGCTAAAACTAAGAAGAATACTGGACCAAGGGCTACAAGGAAACCAAGGAAATTAGTGTTGACTGATTTGACTGATGAAGAAAAGGATAAAGCTGACCTTGAGGCAGCTATTGCTAAGGTTGCAGCACTCCAGAAGAAGGAAGCATTACTAAAGGATGGGTATGAGTGTGGAATTGACCCAAAGGCATTTGAAGATATGCACTCCAAACTTCCTCAAAGGAATGATCCTGACAATCTGCTTGCTCAACAGACCCTATATGGACCAGCTGATGGTAAGAATCCTACGTATCTTGGTAACAAATCAGCTTTTAGAAATGTTTTTAAAAGACTCCAATATGCTTCAGAGATCCCAGTTAAACGTGCTCTTTCTGAGAATCAACCATCATCTGAGCCGTTTAACACACTTCAAACTAACCCATCAGAATCTCAAGCTAATTCAATATGTAATGATGCAGCACAAGCAACTACAAGTACTGCACCAGTCGTTCACGATGTGAATGAGGATGAAGATTCTGATCGCACACCCTCCCCACCTCCTCAAAAATTTGAATCACTCATAAACAAAAATCTCTCAACTCTGGAACCTTCTCCAGAACCTGAAGAAAACCAACAAAATGATGACCAAAATGAACCACGTACACCACCCCCAGAAAATAACCAAAACAATCCACCATTGTCACCACCCATTGTTGAACAAATAATTCCCCCCACAGACTCTCTCAAAACACCTGAACCAAAAGAAAATATCAATCCAGACTCTGAGGTCTCTCATAAACTCAACTCTCCAGTAATTAATGCTGAAAAATCCCCACAAAATGTGGTGGTGGACAACACTCTTACTGTAGTGTTACCAACCAACCAACAACCACCTCCAGATCACACCACAAATCCCGATACTCTGATGCAAACCCTTTCTGATGATTGCATCTATATCCCTCCTTCCTTACCCTCTAGGATCTTAAATGAACCCATGGTTGAAACCAAAGAGGACATGTCTAAAATGCTAAAAGCTGTTGACAAGAACATTAGGAGGATCCAAAATGCTATCCCTAATAGGACTATATTGAGTCAGCAGAAATTGACAAGGAATGTGACCTTATGGAAGTTGGACTGCAAAATATGTTAAGGGCAATCAGAGTTTCCTATAAAAGAGATTTGGAATTTCAAATTGAATTGGCTAGAATCAAAGCTGAACAAGAAAAGAAAGAAGCTGAAGAGCGTGAAAGGAAGAGGTTTGAAGCTGAAAGGCTTGAGAAAGAAAGGTTGGAGGCTCTGGCTAGAGAACAAGCTAGATTAGCAGAAGAAGCAAGAGTTACTGCTGAACAAGCAAGGCTTGAACAGTTGGCAAGTAATGCACCAGAGTTTGCCCTTCTTATGAGAGATGATCAAGATAAACTGAAGAAAAAGGTTGATGAACACTCTGGCATTCTAACAGCCATTCTTGATACTCTGAAGAGCATTAATAAAAGACTACCCCCTCATCCTCAACCTCAACCCTAGGACTCTAAGCACTTTATTTTAAGTTTCATTTGTATTTGATTGTTCAGAATCTGTTTTGTTATGCTTATGGAACATGTTAACTTTCAATTTATGAAGCACTTATTTTGTTTGGTTATTTATCCTGTTTAATTATTTTCAGTTATGCATTCACAAATGTTTTTGAGACAAATATCAAAACAGAAATTCCAAAACTAAATAAAGAATTTTTATTCCACAAACAATTGTTGATTACATAAGTTCTTATTCAACTTTTCACTTGGATTCTACATCAGAAACAACTAGTTCTAAATCTAGCTTATTAGAATCAGAGGGAGAAGAAGGGTATTCATCCCTAGGAGGAACATATGTACTCAAGAATTCTTTCCAGTCAGAATCCCATTCAGACTCTGACTCGGATGAAGACTCTTGATGTTTAGTTTTGGATCTTGTTTGATAATTGACTCTGACAGGAGCAGAAGTTGATGCTTTCATCTTCTGAGGATTCTTCTTAGACTCTGAGTCTTGTTGAATCTTCACTTTCTTCTTCTTCTTCTCCTGTGATTTCTTACTCTCGATCACTCTTCTATCCTTCTCCATTGTTGTTTTTCAACTTGAAATGGAAGTGTTGAGTGAAATAACAAAGGTTTTTGGTCTTTATATAAGATTTCAAAACAAACATGTTTATGGTTTTACGACAAGTCAGTTAATAGATTTAGTTGTAACCACTTTCTTAAACATTGACTATCTTGGAAAACTACCTTTGACCATTTTTTTTTCTTTCAAACTTGGCATTTATGTTCTTGTCCTCTTCTTTGTTTATCTTTTTGTTTAATGACAAAAGGGGGAGTAAGAGTATATTAATTTTCTGGAACGCTATACCTGAAGCCAAAATGCCAAATTTTGCTTATAATATTTTTTTTCAAATTCTGATTTATATATGAAGAAAAATTTCTATTTGAAATCTGAACTTATTATACATGGTACATATAAGAGAAGAGTGCAATTTTCTTTTATAAGTATCAGACTTAGGGGGAGAGCTTGCAAACCTAGCCTCTGATAGTCAAGTGTATAAGTCTAGTTCAAAATTCAAATAAAATTTTTTAAACTGATTTAATTAATCATTGCTCAAGTCAGGGGCAGCTTGCAAAACTCATAAACTTGAGAGAAGCATGATGTAATTAATCAACAACCATTGTAAATTAATACTTGGTTTGTCATCAATCAAAAAGGGGGAGATTGTTGGAACAAAAGAGGTTCTGACATGACTCAATTAAGTTTTGATGATAACAAAGGTATTAATATACAATAGGGTATACTAATTATTTACTTTAGTGTGCAGATATATAAGCTAAAATTTTATATTCACTATGAGTACATTTGAAGCTCTGATAATGGGAAGCAAATTCTGACCAGAACATGCTCATCAGAAGATGTAATGTCAAGCCTCGTCAGAAGCTGTATATCAGAGGCTACGCCATCAGAAGCTATGTTTTGAACACATCATGTTCTGATGCTTGCAGTGAAGACCGTTTTGTCAGAAGAACATTCTCTGCTACAATGATTGAATTTCATCATCTTCTGACAACTCAAAAGCTGGTGAATCAACCTTATCCTCAGAATAGTGACGTTAGTACTATTGTACGAACTTATTATCATATTTGGGCGAATCTTCATTCTCAAGTTTGTTCGTACTCAAAGGTTGCTTGATATGGTTAAAAGATCGTACTACTCACAGCTGGCGCAATCTCCTGCAACGAATTCAAATTCAAAATGCTCCACCCCTCACTATAAATAGGAGTGGTAGTGAAGTTTTGTGTACGAGACAATTGAACAATTTGAAAGAGCTGTTACTCTGCAAAAATCATTCTGTACACAAAACAACTTGAATACAACTTGAACTCATTTGAAAATCCAAGACTCAAGCTTCAGCTTCTGATTCATACAATTGTTGAACCTTAGATTTCTTTTATTAGGATTCTAAGATTAGTCTTGTCATTGAGTTGTATTTTACTTATTCTTTTGAACATTGATTTGTATATCAGTGTTCAGATACTCTGTTTTTCTTGTAAAGTTGTTTGAAGTCTCTTGCTTTTGTGCTTGAGTAAAGGAAGTCTCTTGTAAGTGTTACTTGAGCATTGGAAGTCTCTTGCCTGCGTGCTTGAGCAATTGTAATCTTGTTTGATTATACTGAACTCCCTTGGAAGTGCAAGGGGACTGGACGTACTCTCGGTTTGTGAGAGGAACCAGTATAAATCTCTGTCTCTCTCTCTCTCTCTCTCTCTCTCTCTTACTCTCATTCTTTTAAAGTTGCTGATTGATTGTGTTTTGTTTTCTAAACCGCTGCAAACTCTGATAAGTTTTCATAACTTAGAATAATTTTTCAAACTACCCAAAACACAATTCAACCCCCCCTTCTTGTGTTTTTCACACCTTCAATCATCTACCGTCTGATAAATTCTTTGTCTCTCGAGATGTCACCTTTCATGAACAAGAAAGTTTTCGTTCAAACTCATCTTCGGGGGGAGAGCACAACAAGTATGGAAGATGAGTCCCTTATACTTCCTGACCTTAATCTCAAACTAGAAGTTGAGGCTGAAACTAGAGGTGACAATGTTAAGACACTGAAACTGGTACTGAAAATGTTGAAACTAAAGTTTACAATGTTGAGACTAAAATTGATTCTGAAAAAGATGGAAATGTTGGTGTTGATGTAAGATATGTGAAGAATTTAGTATATACAAGGAAAAATAAGACCATTCTAGAACCTGTACAAACAAGCCACTTTACCCTCTATTCAATTACTTATGCTTTGAACAATTATCACCTACTCATAAAGTCTTCCTCACAAGTCTAAACACTACCACATTACCTACATCTTTGTCTGAGGCATTGTTTGATAGGAAATGGAAATAGGCCATGGATTTGGAAATGGAGGCACTTGATAAGAACAATAATTGGGATTTGGTTTCTCTACCAAATGGAAAGAAACTTGTAGGGTGCAAATGGGTATACAATGTAAAATACAAGGTTGATGGATCTATTGAGAGGTGCAAGGCAAGATTGGTAGCCAAAGGGTTCACTCAGACTTTTGGAATAGATTACCCAGAGACATTTGCTCCAGTTGCAAAAGTGAATAGTGTTAGGGTGATATTATCTTTAGCAGCTAATTACAATTGGAACTTGTAGCAATTTGATGTAAAAAACGCCTTCCTTCATAGAGAACTTGAAGATGAGATCTACATGAATGTACCCTCTGGATATCGTGAAGATATTGTTGCCAACATCGTGTGCAAGTTAAAAAAGGCTTTCTATGGGGTAAAGCAATCACCACGAGCTTGGTTTGGAAAATTCACTAAAGTTATGGTTGGTTTGAGCTTCAAACGAAGTCAAGGAGACCATACTTTGTTAGTCAAACACTGAGTCAAGGGGAGTCACAGTGTTATTGGTGTATATGGACGACATTATAGTAATATGTGATGATAAGAAGACATCAAATATTAGCTCTCTACACTTAGCCAAAGAATTTGAGTTTAAGACCTTGAGAAAATTGAAGTATTTTCTAGGAATAGAAGTGGCTCATTCTAGGAAAGGGATCTTCATATCCCAATAGAAATACATTACTGGTCTTCTGCAAGAGACTAGCAAGACAACACGCAAGCTTGCATGTACACCAATTGACCCAAATGTAAAGTTGGGGAATGCAGAAGAAAATATTGCAGTTAATAAGGAAATGTATCAAAGGTTGGTTGGAAAACTTATATACCTATCACATACTAGACCGGATGTTGCTTTTGCTGTAAGCTTAGTGAGTCAGTTCATGCACCAACCAAAGGAGATTCATTTACAAGTTGCACTCTATATTGTTCAATATTTGAAAAGAACCCCAGGTAGAGGGATTTTGTTCGAACGAAATGGAAGTGTGGGACTTGAAGCATTGGTTAATTGTGGATAGAGGATCAACTACAAAATATTGCACTTTCTTAGGTGGGAATCTTGTGACTTGGAAGAGTAAAAAACAAAGTGTGGTATCCAGATGTAGTGCTGAAGCAGAGTTCAGGTCAATGGCATCTTGGAAGACTTGAGGATAAAAGAGCGATGAACCAATGAAACTCTATTGTGATAATAAATCTGCTATTAGCATAGCCCATAATCAGGTGCAGCATGATGCGATCAAACATATAGAAGTTGACAAAGGGGTTAATTTTCATTTCATATGTCTCTTCCCAAAGCAACCTAGCAGATCTTCTAACTAATGGGCTGAACAAACTTTGAAAAAAAAATTTCCAAGCTGGGAATGATTGATATTTATTACCAGCTTGAGGGGAGTGTTGTAAATAAATAGTAAATATTTTATTATTAGAAGCAATCTTTTATTTTTATTGAGAAGTACTTTTTGAACCCCTCGTGTCACTCTTCACCCCCTAAACTTCCCAAAATACCCTCCTTGCTACTTACTGAAATTCCAGCGCACTGCAGACAGATGTGCTACACGATGATCCAACATCTGGCTACAACAGAACACAATGGACAATATAAACAATAAATAGCAGAAGGTAAATAACACATGAGGTTTGTTAACCCAGTTCGGTGCGTAACACAACCTACATTTGGGGGATACCAATCCAGGAATGTATCCATTAAGCAATAGCCCTAGACTAATGACAAAACCCTCCAAGTTTATGCCCTTCCCATCTAGCAACTCCCCTATTGTTTACAACCTAGGGTCTTAGCCTAGATATGAGACATACCATCTCACTTCCTCTTCCTTGTAATCCCAACAAGGGTTCTGACCAACCTTAATCCCAAAGGTTGGGGTATATAAAACATGTGTGAAGACACTCTTCAAGAAAACTATCAAACTCCATGCTTAAAAGCTTTGGAGAAAATAAGAGTTACAACTCAAAAATACAGTCCTACAAAAGTATCAAGATGATACTAGAGAGACTCACAAATAAAGCACAAGGCTTACAAAGACACGAAACCCTAAAAGTCTACATTTTGATATATTGGTTTCGGTGAAGAAACTAGGTTTAGCTCCTTCCTTATATAGCCACGAGTTAGCATGAGCTTGCTGAGCAAATCGGGCTTCAAATACAGCTGGAAAAAGGTGTAAGATTAACCTCAAAAGTATTCTTGAACCAAATATAATCTTTCCTTAAATATATCACATCTTAAGGAAATAAATAATCTTCATAGAATCTTCAGTAAATAGAGAGAGAAACCAACGTCTTGGTGCTCAAGAAAATATCTGAAGATACTAAAAATAGGATTCAAGAGAAAAACAGCGCGTACACATGGCGTACAATCATGGCGTACTGAACACGTATACAATGTTGAAACATTGTATCCAACATCTTGCTTGTATATTTGTTTTACCAAAATGATGCCAACAACCAAATATCCAACAATCTCCCCCTTTGGCGAAATTTTTGGCTAAAACAATCTGAGACCGTATAGACACTAGCAGAGAGATACAACACACAGATTAGGTGAGGTATTAGCTATGCGTATCAGAGGCATGCACAGCGGAGATATAACACAACTTAGCCTATTAGCAGGTCACAGAAAAAAAAGATACTCCCCCTCAATATAGTATGGGGCACAATCACAGAACATCAGAAGTACTTCTCCCCCTGAAAATAAGCATGCAGATCACTACTACGATAATCATATCAGAACATGCTTAAACATTTCATGGCACATCAAAAAACATAGAGAGCTCAGAATTCTACTCCCCCTTTTTAGACATACAATTAGCCAAACAGCTTCATGCATAATAGTCCAGACAAGTACTACTTCTCCTCAATGCAACGTCATATCAGATTGCATACAGTACTACTCCCCCTCACTGCTCAATCTCATGCACATAGGCAAAACAAGCTATATGCAGACACACCACACCTATCAATGCACATCGGCCAATCAAGCCATATGCAAACACGCATCCTCCTGCCACACATACCATCACACCATAAGCGTGCTTCTTTGCAAACAGGCTACAACTTACTCATTACCTCCTTCCTTGTCCATAAAGCCAGAAAGTATCTTCCCTAGAGCTCACCCACATATGTTAGGGTGCCTGCTCTGATACCAATTGAAATTCCAGCGCACTGCAGACAGATGTGCTACACGATGATCCAACATCTGGCTACAGCAGAACACAATGGACAATATAAATAATAAATAGCAGAAGGTAAATAACACATGAGGTTTGTTAACCCAGTTCGGTGCGTAACACAACCTACATCTGGGGATACCAATCCAGGAATGTATCCAATAAGCAATAGCCCTAGACTAATGACAAAACCCTCCAAGTTTATGCCTTCCCATCTAGCAACTCCCCTATTGATTACAACCTAGGGTCTTAGCCTAGATCTGAGACGTACCATCTCACTTACTCTTCCTTGTAATCCCAACAAGGGTTCTGACCAACCTTAATCCCAAAGGTTGGGGTATATAAAACATGTGTGAAGACACTCTTCAAGAAAACTATCAAACTCCATGCTTAAAACCTTTGGAGAAAATAAGAGTTACAACTCAAAAATACAGTCCTACAAAAGTATCAAGATGATACTAGAGAGGCTCACAAATAAAGTACAAGGCTTACAAAGACATGAAACCCTAAAAGTCTACATTTTGATATATTGGTTTCGGTGAAGAAACTAGGTTTAGCTCCTTCCTTATATAGCCACGAGTTAGCATGGGCTTGTTGAGCAAATCGGGCTTCAAATACAGCTGGAAAAAGGTGTAAGATTCACCTCAAAAGTATTCTTGAACCAAATATAATCTTTCCTTAAATATATCACATCTTAAGGAAATAAATAATCTTCATAGAATCTTCAGTAAATAGAGAGAGAAACCAACGTCTTGGTGCTCAAGAAAATATCTGAAGATACTAAAAATAGGATTCAAGAGAAAAACAGCGCGTACACATGGCGCACAATCATGGCGTACTGAACACGTATACAATGTTGAAACATTGTATCCAACATCTTGCTTGTATATTTGTTTTACCAAAATGATGCCAACAACCAAATATCCAACACTTACGACGCGAGTGTGTAAATTGCCAAAAAGGCGCACCTTAGTTCGCTACATAAGTAGCGAATACTAAAGTCGTTCGCCTTCTAGGCAGCGAAATTGTTGGCAGTTAAAAAATTCAGTCTCCCATGCAGTCAAAAGTTGTTGCCACGTGGCCAAACATGATTGGTCACGTGGCTGCAGTAAATAGTGCTCAGCCAATCAAAATGTAGCAGAAATTACTATAAATGGAGCGCATCTGTGTGAACAAAATTTCACACATTCACTTCTTTCTTCCTCCGTAGCATACTTCACATTTTTTTTTAATTATTTTTCTTAATTTATAATTTTAGTTAGTTTTGCGGGTTATTCTTATTAGTCCCACTAGTGTGGTTTTTTTCACAATGGTTGGCACCGATACGATAATCTACGGAGCACTTTTTGTGTCTTCTTTAGGATCAATATGATTAGCCCAATAGGATGATGCCAATTCTATAAGTTCACTTTCGGAAAATTTTTGCAGGAGGGAGCAAGTGAAATTTTTTTTTAACAAACTTACCATTTCCACCACTGCAAAATTGTACAGGTCCGGCAATTTTTTGAATTTTTCTTCCAACACAAGTCCAGACCGTAACGGTTTCAAGACGAGGAGGAAACTAATTGTTGTCTGCACCTCCGAGAGGGAACTAAAAATGACAAAAGTCGCACTCGAGGCGCACCCGAGCTGCATGTACCATTTTTATCGCTTTTGCGGCACTTACAATTAGGTTTATAATTGTATTTTAATTTTCAATGTAATTTATATTTGTGATCAAATTAATTACGATGTAATTTATTTGTGAAATAATGGTTTGCGACAGTGGCGGATCTAGAACATTTTGCCCGTGGGGACAAAAAAATAATGTATATTTTTTTATTAAATAAATATATTACATACTTTTATAAAATATATATATAATTATAGTGACAAAGAAAAAACGCAATACATAAAAACTTAAGAAAATTGTTCTTTACGAGGTTTCATATTCTAAAAATATTCGATGATATTTTCACTACCAATATTTTAAAATTTGCCACTCTATATATATTATGAAATGATCATTCAAGAGAAGTAAAAGCAAAAATATTAAAGTAGAAGAAAAGTACATTTTAAAAAAAAAGTGTGTGAATATTAAAATATTGGAGTAGTGAAAAATTAAAAAATAAGAATATAAGTTTGTCGTAAGTAAACATTAAACCTAGTCATGGGGGCTTAAAGAAATTATGATACTAGTATTAAAGAAAAGTATATATATTGGTGGGGGCTTGAGCACCCAATATCATCTACTTGCATCCGCCCCTAGTTTGCGTATTCTGTTTCCATGTGATTCGCCTTGCAGGCAGTGAACACCCCATGGGCTCGCTTTCCAGAAAGCAAACACCCCCTGTGTTTGCTTTCCAGGAAGCGAACACCCCCTGAGTTCGCTTCCTAAATGGCGAACTACTGCAGAACCTGAGTTAAATAATGCTTGATAACAGCAGAAGAACAACCAATAACAACAAACTAATTTGTCAAAAAAAAAATAACAACAAACTAAATTTTATATTAAACTTAAAAACAAAAATAAATAAATAAATAAGCAAATACACTAGAAATCAGACAAATTAACCGGTTCAACCTCATCCTCCTCTCCGGGTTGAATCATGCAAGAAGCAATTTCGTCGAATGTCCTTGGACGGATCAAATTGGAACATATAGATTCGACGGACCTAACCAACCTACCTCCAGTTCGATGGGTATCTTCGTCATGAACTGAGAGAAAATAGAGAAAATTGTTCTCACGTCACCGTCGGTTTGTAGTTTCATTCTTGTGAACAATACGGTTCCGTCCGAGCAAATCGACGAACGACGGTACTCCACATCGGTCACCCTTCTTTGATCGCAATGGTTGACACGACCGTTGAGTTGGGTCAGCTGGTGCTTCAGATCACCCAGAGTAACATCGACGTGGATCCTGAAAAGATTGGCATTTCCCCAGTTGTAGTATACCGCAGCTGTGTGGGTGTTCGGTTGAAATTCTAAATTTTCCATCTTGATAATTTGAGTAGTTACTGAGCCAAACACACCTATTTATACAAGTTTTTGACATATTTTGAACCACACAATGGTCTGGTGCGTTCCTGACCATAAGTTGCTTTCAGTAATGATCTAGTTCGCTATCTACAATGCAAACTCAAAGGTAGTTCGCATCATAAAAAGTGAACTTAGGGGGTATTCGCTGGTTGAGGAGCGAACTATAGCAGTAAACACAATATAAGTTGTTTAATTATGCAGTAGTTCCCGTTTTGGCATTCACGCCAAATTTACGCAACAATTTTTGGTCAAATTAAATTAAGCACCAGACAACCAAGCAAGCATACATATTTTTATTAAAATGACATGAAATCGCAATTGAAATAAAAACGGTAATAAATTAATATCCAACCATAAGAGTGTGAATATCATACATCTGTCGACAAAAAATTATCCGTACAAACCAAAATATATTCATCCAAATATACAAAACCAAAACAAAATAATCCAACCTAACTAGCACTACCAGATTCCTCCCTCCTAACATAAGTCAATCCCATGGTCACCTCCTCAGCATCCTTCAAACATTGGTACACACGTGAGTCGTTTGCAATTTCATCACTTGATATCAACTCATTCAATATGTCGCGAATGTGACTCAACCTACCTGCCAAAGGGGAGGATATCTGAGTCTGACTCTGAATCGGGGCTTCCTCCACAACATCACCTATTTGAACTGGCCTAATTGTGTAGCCCTCCGGGATAGGAATGATGTACGAATGTGATATCTGCAAATACCAATCCATGTTGCCTGGCACGATGTTTGTCGGAAGGACAACACGGGAGCCTAACATCTCAGCAGTCAGCACACGCTGCTCGTAACCCGCCCAATGCTGATCAACCTGCTCAACGGTGGTCATGATGGTAGCACCATGCTCTGGATGACGAGGGATGCTTTGCACATACCCAAACTGCCGTAGGACCCTTTCAGGTATATATCTGAGCTTTATCGGCCCACTCCTGATCCAACCAGAATACAAAGCGACATCATCAAATGGGATGATATCATGATAATCCTCATAGGGCCTCCATCTAATGTCGTGCGGGAGGATCCGATCAAACAACAAACCGCGCAGCCTTTTCATTCGTCTGCCCCTTCATCGACGCGTACTTGAAAGAACGGGGCATTTCGCTCTTGTAATCCTTCCATAACAAACCACCGGCGCCCTCAAAATGATCGTAGATCCAGGCCTACAAAATATTTAGCAAGTACAATGATTAAAATCAATGTAAAGGTAATTAAATATTAAATGAAATAAAACTAAATAAACTATATTAAATAATGTCAAAGGTACCTGCAGCAGTGTCATGTAGCCAGTCACATACTTGCAGTTGGGGTGAGTGTCATGCATCAATTCCCGATAAAGGAATGCAAGTGCAACAGTGCCCCCAGCATATGTGGAAACCCGATCCAGGTGCCTGAAATAATCCAAGTATGTCAAGTCGAAGTAATTCTTCGCCTTGTTGGAGAATATAGTGGTTCTGACCAACAACATCAGATAGGCCCTCATCACCAACAACTTCGACTTCTCCTCACTCTCCGGGTCTTTATCCTTTTGCGTCTTCTTCATTCGATTCAGGTGTCTTGTAATCAGTTCTTTCAAAAAAACAAATCTGATGTGTGCACCTTTAGTCTTCCTAACCTCATCCTCAGCTTCCTTATTTGTAGTCCCAAGCAACTTCGTCATCCAAACAACCTCGATTTCCTTGCTGGGGATCCCTATATGATTCAGAAGGTGTCCTTGAATCGGAAGATGTAGCAGACAGTGCACGTCATCCAACGTCACTATCATCTCCCTGCAAGGCAGGTGGAAGATGCTAGTGTCCCCATGCCAACTCTCACGAATGTAGCCAACAAGCCGGGATCAAGAAAGGAGTATCCCGTCTGTGCCAGCCCCCAAAACCTTGTAGCTTCTTCCAACTCCATCTCTTCCACAACATTAGCAGGTTCACCCATAACACTCGTCGCGTCAGGCTCAACATGCCGACATGGTCGACATCACCGGCAGGCCGTGGCTCAACATCCTGATTCTTAGGTTGTGGCTGGGGCTCAACATCCCGACTCTTAGGTTGTGGCTGATGTTCAGGTCTAGCAGTAGATGGAGCAGCATCAGACTGACTTAGAGGACCTTTCTTCCGTGCCCACTTTATATGAGGATTCTCCTCCGCATTTCCCCTCCTGACAGAGACGTGTATTTTTAAAATTCAAACCTGGGGGGTGGAAGCATTCCAAACGGTCATATAATTAACACACTCGCTAGTTATAGAGCGAGTCACTCTCTAGAAGGCGAGGGAGGGTAGTATGGTCATTTCAGGGGGTGCTTGAGGATTCGTGGGGGGTGCGAAAAGTAATTCTCATTTTTATTAGTACTCCTTCCGTATCACAATATAAGCCACTTTGGGAGAAAAAATTGTACCAAAATATAAGTCGCTTTATATTACCAATGAAGCATTTAATGCTATTTTTCCTATTATACCCTGAACTATTTATTACTCTATCTTCTTTTAATACTTCAATTTATTTTTTCCTTATCATAAATGAAAGACAATTTTATAAATCAACTCATAATTTTTCTTTTCCATACAACATTAATTATATTTCTTAATATGCGTAAAAGTGCTAAAGTGACTTATATTGTCATACGGAGGGAGTAATAAGTATTCGGCCCATGAGCCTATTAGGTTAGCATAGCCTATATAAACACAGTACATTATTCATATTTATAGAGTACCTTATATTCATCAAAGTCACTATAGAGTATAGATAGTGTTCTAAACCAAATTTGCAAATTGCAGATGGTACCTTACTTAAATATATAAATACCAATCCCAATTTAAACCCAAGCAAAGATTATTAGCTTGTATGTTCAGCTTGACAAGTTATGAAAGGTATGTAAAAATTGAAAAATGTTATATATAGATGCAAACTTCTTAAGCTTCAACAATTATAGCATTCATAAAAAGCATTGGAGCAGTTACTAACTGAAAAATATAAATCATAAGCTACTGCAAAGAGCTTACAATGAAATAAAAATAAAAAATGACCAACAATATCATATTTCAGATATGACTTACATACATTATGTAGAAGATTCAATGTATTGGGAAAGCACTTCTTATTTCAAAATGAATCAACAATAAATTTAAAATGTCTTAATATATGTAAAAAATGTCAAAGGGATATATAAATGTAAATCACAGTTTCATACAGAGTGGCAGGACATTAAGTTTGCAGTCAAATTATTTACTAGCAAACAATCTTAATTTCTATCCTCCAAATAGGAAGAATCAAGGTGGACAGAATAAAGGTCAACCGATGAAGTTGTAGCAGTCCACGGTCCATCATTCAATAAACGCTGACTCTGTGATTGTGACTTGCTTGTTTTATCCGTCTGATAGTAATGCTGCCTCATTACTTCCATCTTCTTTTCATCCATTACTTCACTTGAATCTGGCACAGATTCGGGGACTGCAGTGCTTCCTTCAAGCATACTTACTACTGACGACATAGACGGCCTAAGGTTCGAAGTGACATTGGTGCATAGGAGAGCCACATCGATCATCACCATAACTTCCTTTTTCTTGAAATCTGAACCTAATCTGCTATCAACTAGCTCCATTAGGTCACCTCTCTCTTTCAACATATGTGCCTGTTGAAACAAAGAATAGTATTGTCAAACCCAAGGACATTTACAAAAGAGAAATGATACACCATGAACACAAATTTGGCATCAAAATTAGACAACAATTTTACATATGAAAATTATGTTACTTGTATGCCACATAGATGCTTTGTGGTAATGGTTTTAAAAATTGACAGTAAATATGAAATCTTTTGTACAATTACCATTTCATTGCCCTTCTAGTGAAATGTAATACTGAAACAAAGAAATTTTCTCCGTTTCAAAATTAGCTTTGTGTATCTTAATTGTTAATATTTTTAACAAATTGTTGTTTAATTGTTGGTCAGAACGACAAAAGGGTATATGTAAGAAAGTTACCCAATCAAGAAGATAGAATGCTTCTTCCTTTGTCCGATAAAAGGTGTTGCTCCTTCCACTAACAATTTCCAAGGCAACAATTCCAAAACTATAAACATCTGCTTTGTCCGTCAAATAACCATGCATTGCATATTCTGGAGCCATATATCCACTGCGTAACAACTTGATATTAATATACAAGATGATATCATACTATTATATATTATAAAAATATAATTTGAATTGAATTTGATATCTTTTTAATAAATTCAAATAAGGCATTATTATAGTTACTCACTAGGTACCGGCTATTCTAGTGCTAATGTGAGTATTGTCCTCCTCATCAAGTTTGGCCAACCCAAAATCAGATATCTTTGGGCCGAGATCCGTATCAAGTAGCACATTAGTGGATTTTATGTCCCTATGAACAACCTTCAGTCTTGACTCTTCATGAAGGTAAGCCAAACCTCTAGCAATACCAACACATATCTTATTCCTTGTTGACCAATCTAATTTTAATTGGTGTTCCTCTGGACCTTTATTTGTGGATGTAACAAAAATCAGAACATGTACAATACGACATAATAATAATGTGATAAGCTAAAATGTGAACTATCGTGTAAATATAAACTGAAGTATACAATATAGGAAAAATTACCAAATAAAGCACGAGCAAGACTATTGTTTTCCAGGTATTCATATATCAACAACAACTGATCTCCCTCGACACAACAACCATAGAGTTTAACAAGATAAGGATGCTGCAAAGCAGAAATCATGCCAATCTCATTTAAAAACTCGCGATTCCCTTGCTTTGATTTAGAAGAAAGTTGTTTGACAGCTATCAATGTCCCATTGGGTAAACATCCCTACCATTTTGAGGAATGTTATTTTGTTAGAAGTTGAAAAGGAGATGTAACATTATAATAAAATAATTGTAACCCAACATGATTTATTATAGTATGAAAAATACCTTGTACACAGGACCAAATCCTCCTTCTCCAATCTTATTTGAAATATCAAAGTTGTTTGTTGCTTCTTTGATTTGTCTCAATGTAAATAAACCCGTTTGAAGGTCTAAACTCTTCATCTCTGTTAAATGAAGTAAAATTCATGTGTTATAAAGTATCTGTTCATCAAAATTCTTGCAAAACCCCGATTTTACACCACTAACTATGCTTACCTCTTTCCAATGGACCTATATGTCGTCGACATATTCTCCAGAAAGCTATGCCAAATACAAATAAGATAACTAGGGCTGCAGAAACTACTATTGCCACAATATTACGCACAGGTATGCTACTTCGTTTTTCCACCGGGGGTGTAAAGTCTGCATGATTATGGTATAAGATATTTACATATGGATTACATTAGAGGATGAGAATGACCGTAAAAATTAGTAAACATAGAAAAAATGATGGCGCAAGAAGAAAAACTATTACTGACCAGGATCAACCGATATAGCCGATATAAGAGGACCGTATACTGAATCAAATGGGAGACCAGTTGTGCCTTTCCCAGCCCAATGAAGGCGAATCTCCAACGTATTACTAGTCACAATAGCAGTGAACTTCTTTATGATTGCCTTACCCACTCCACCGGCTTCTTTTGCGATATTGAAATCCTTCAGTACCAACCTTCCCTTCAATATCAAAAAACAAATGGTTCAAAATGATCAAAGGAGGTTTGTTCAATACTAAACAAGTTGATGACAAAAATAAGATGACAAGATCATGCACCTGAATGTAGATGTCAAATATACGCCTTCCAAGGCTGTTATATGTTTGATCATCTGTAAACATTATCTCCGCAAAATGGAGATTTACTGTGTAGTTTCCATTTCCCAGGCAAAATCCGTAATATGTTAAAGAAAGAGGAGAAACACGTGCATCCATATACAGTTCGGAATTTTCCATGGCAAGATTAGTTTGATTAGACCAGGTATAGTAGTCTACAAGGCTACTATCAAAAAAGTGACCAGTGTTGCTAAGAGCCCAATTCGAACCACTCCGGTGAAAGCTTGCCGGTCCAATTTCATTTGAATCATTTACATATGTCAGGCTTTTATTAGATGTTATGAGCTTTCCACCACAATTGATATGGAGAGAGTATGATTCTGGAATGATCACCAGAAAAGTTGAAATAAGTACAATAAGATGATAAAATTAGAAAAAAGCTATCAATAATACAAAATTTCATTTTTCCACCCTCATGCATCTAGAAAAGTACTAAATTGATGTTGTAATATCTACATTGGCTTCATGAAAAACTAGAAATGGAAATATGATTGGTGACATGAGATTCACAACTGGACAGTTCTTTTGTCTACATTAGCCCTTAATATAGGAGTATGATATGCTAAGAGAAGAAGTTTCACATTTCGCCTTCAAACTTTGCATAACTATATAAATAAATTGAAATGAACAATCTAAAGGAAATCCATTACAAATCAACTTACTTTTAGGACAGACATTGTTCCCCAAACATGAAACCATTCCCCTGAGAAAATAATGAAGGCGTGTAACATGTTAGCACACAATCGCATCATAATAATCTTTTTAAGCTATCTACATAGAATAATTTTTGGTGAATGATAGTATACAATAAAACTTACAAGTTACTTCCCTTTGAAGATGATGAAAATAAGTTCCTAAAGCACATGATAAACAATCAAAGCTCAGATAGTTTCTTAAAATTGTTGAAACAAAAAAGTACGCAAATATAAAATTGTTATTCTTACACTGTTCCCTGTTGACATGTCAACTGCTCTGGATTTTCAATGCTCAAGTTGTTATATGATAGATCTCTGTGTCAATTTATAAATGTGATTCACAATTAAAGATGGAAAAAACAACTAGATGTAACACTTTGTAATATGGAAATATCGAATAAGTAGCGATCGAAGGATTACTTACGTGTAGTCTGGTCTAGCTATCCATTTTGGCAGTGGTCCAGTAAACAGGTTTCCAGTTAAGTATCTAGGTAAAACAATACGATAAGTCAATTTATGAAACTTATCATTAATCAATGAGTCATCAAAAAACAAAATTGCATACCCTCGACTATGTACAAATATATGTCCCCATTTTGGTGAAAATCATAAAATCACATTGGAATCTTACAGTAGATTTATGTTCTCGAGGACGCCCAAAGTGTTCGGTATCTGTCCACTTAATTTGTTAAAACTGAGGTCTCTGAAAAGGAAATTATAGTCAGGATAGGTAGTATTACTCGAGAATAAAAAGGGTTTCGGAAAAGCATCCTAATGAAGCATCTTGTTCTAAAAGCATAAGAATAATGCAAGAAAGTTTCAAGCATAACATCGACCCTAACAAATTCAAAATAACTGCATTACTTACAATGATCTTAATGTGGTAATATTTCCAAGATATTCAGGAACTGTTCCTATAAGATTGCAACTCCTCAGTACTCTGTCAAACAATTTTGATGATATGTAAATTTTAAGTGCAAAAAGGCTATAACTATAACATCTAGGTTTTATTTTTCTATAACAAAAAACAACAATACCTTACTTATATAAATAATCCAAGAAATTAACTCACAATGTTTGTAGAATTGTCAAGTTAATAAGTTGCGGAAAAGAAGAATCCGGTCCTTTCAAGTCAGTTACTCTCCTGCACTGACACATATGAACATGATTATAACATTGACACGTAAGACATGACAACAATTACGGACACGGAACACACCTTCAATATGAAGTGTCGGTGTTATAAACCACAAAATGATATGTACAACATACTTACAAATCAGTGAGGTTTTTTAGATATGAAATTCCAGAAGGAATTGGGCCACTCAAACCACTCCCTTGCATCACCCTGTCATAGAAAACTAATTTAACTACAAAAAAATTGAAGATTTAGAATTTCATAAGGAGAAAGAAAAGGTTCATTCATACATCCTCTCAAGACTTGTCCAGCTCTGAATGAAATCAGGTATAGGTCCAGAGAATTGATTATCGCAAAGTCGACTGCATTTTTAGAAGGTAAACAATAAATAAAATATTACTATTCATTTGAACATGAATACAAAAACAACTAAAGAAAGGATTGCTTACATGTGCTTCAGTTTAGTGAGCTTAGCATATGTTGCAGGTATATTTCCAGTAAAATTGTTCGAGGAAAGAAGCCTAAAACAACATTGGAATTGGAATTACGGAATGCGATAAAATTGTGAATCAGATAAAATAGAAGTTAGTTCAAATTCCGTTACTATAACGCTACGCTGCTATACCAGCACTTTGACTACACTATGAACTATGTCGCATATCGCCGAATATAACAATTATTTAAAACTCTGCTATACTATATGACTGCTATAACCACTATTTGACAACATTGAAATATAGAAATTGTGATCAATTTCGAGAAAGGGCCTTACAGTCTTTCAAGCTGGTGAAGATTCCCAAGCTCTGGAGGAAGCTCTCCAGATAATTGATTGAACTTCAGGTTCCTATGCATTTCAAGTTTCAAACTTTAAGTTTGTTGAAATTTTTCCATAAAATTTGCATGAGAAAATTACTTACAATATTTTCAGGGTGGTGATATTTCCAAGCTCTTTTGGGATTGGACCTGTTAATCGATTTCCTAATAGTTCACTGTCACAAAATTAAGAAACATGCAAAACTACTTAGAAGATTATATTCCAAAATTACATAAACCGATATCCATTTCTCATACACTTGAGGTGTTAGTTCAGTGGTAAGAGTTTAACCTTATAACTTCAAGATGCTGAGTTAAAACACCGTCAGGGACAGTGGTAAAATGACCATTAGTTTCACTTGAATTAATAAAATTAAAAAAAAAAAAAAAAGACAGATTTCTCATAATCATTTACTAATTAAATGCTATTAATCAACATAATAATAACAAGAAATGAAAGAATAGGTTAAGGAAAATACATGTCGATAAGATTGGTCATGGAACCCCATTGTGGTGGAATTGTACCATTAAGGTAGTTGTTTTTGAGATTACTGTAAATACCACATTCAGTGAGTATAAAAGAATCAAACATTAATACTGAATTATGATAATGAGACAAATTTAGTAAGGTAATTACTAATTAGAAGTAGAATAACATACATTTCTTGGAGGTAAGGCAATTTCACAAGTTCTGTTGGAAGTGTGCCAGAAAGATTTTGTGACTTCAGAACACTGCAAGGTCAATGATTAAGTTTTACATTGGATGAAACATGACACGAATCTGTGTTGATAAGTGATGAATATTCTTCCTCTTACAAACCAGTTTTATAAGAGTTGAGTTAGGTCCAACAAAAAATATTAATATAGTATCAGAGCCTATTGGCCCAGACCACCCACCGTTTATATTTACGCATTGTAAAGAAGTCTCACATCGGGTGTGTAAGATGACATGTACATGAGTTTATAAGTAGAAACAATTTTCACCTTACAAACCAAATTTGTAGGATTGAGTTAGGACCCAACTCTCAATTATAAGATGGTATCAGAGTCTCTTCAAGATCGTTTGCAATAAATTTAAATTTTTAGACATAGTACAACCACATATATGGAGATCAGAGGACATACATGCTAACAATATGGCAGACAGTGGCATTTGCAAAAGAGCAATTGCAAGTGACAACATTTTCAAATCCTTTCACTTGCACAGAAGATGTGTTCCAGTTATTTTGTCCACTGCATGGATCCACGCTGAAATCCCAATCCTTCTTCCCAAGTGTCCTTCCTATGTCTTTCATAACTTGTACTGTGTACATTCAGTCAAAATCAACATATATACATTATAATAATGTTGCATTTGCAACCATATATTGATTTGCAATTTCAAATTTAACTCTTTTTCTACTACTACAAAAGTCTACTTCGTGAAAAAATTAAAAAGTTAAATTGTATATTTGGTCTCTTACATTTATTTTAAGTTTTAATTTGGTTTCCTAAGTTTAAAAATTACAAGTTGGTCCCTTATGTTATTAAGGTTAAAATAAGTTAGTCATTTTAGTCAAATTTCCATTTAAATGATTCTTGTGACTAAGAGTCGCATAGATGGATAACTCAGGCCTAAAAGTTTTAGACAAGAATTAACTAAAAATTGACCTAAAGAACGAACTTACGGTGACATTAATAACATAATGAACCAACTCGATACTTTTTAAACATAGACACCAGCTTGAAACCTATAATAAATATAAGCACCAAGCATGCAATTAAGACAATTAAAAATGAAAAAAAATAAAAAATGTTTCAAATTCCTCATTAAATGTTATTTAGAGACGCAAAAATTAAAGACCAATTTTATTTATTCTGTAATTTAAATTTTTCTAGTAATTAATGTTTCATGGTAGGGATAGTTTACTAAGAGAGACTGACATATATAAGGTATGTGTACCTTCTTCTTGTGACAGAGTAGCTCCACTAGTAAATGAAGAAATCAAAGAAAAAGCAAGAAGCAAAATATGTAGTATTAGAGAGAAATTCATGTTTATGATGATGTGCTTCATAAATGAAATAAGTTTATTGAATGTGTAAGGGTTATATCAAGGAATGAATTATAGATATGAACTTAAACTATTAGCCACTTTGATGACTTATGAGAAGTCAATAGAAATGTGAAATAGACAAAATTTAAGGGTCCCTTTACTTTGAGAGGATTCATTCTCCTTTACTCTAAATACAAAATAATTTATGAGCAAACTTCTACACTCGACCGTGACATTTTAAAAAGTAAGTCCTTTGATTATAGAAATATTTTAAAAAGATACCATTTGCAGCTGATTTCGAAAACCTTTTTTCCATCTCTCATTACCACTTGCAGCTGAATTCAATTTGCAGTCTAAATTGAAAGTGTGCATTTGAAAAAGAATAATGGGGATTAAATTAGTTCTGGGAAAATAAAGTAGGGTCCATGGGTCTTGAACCACTATTTAATGTCAATGAACTTCGAGAATATATATATATATATATATATATATATATATATATATATATATATATATATATATATATATATATATAGGGAGGGATCAAATTACACCGCCGTTCAATAACGCTTTAACGAATTCACATTTTATAAAATTCACCATTGGATTGAAAGTTTATATTGTAAAGATCATCTATATTGAGCTTTACAAAAATCTAAAATCGTTTGACATGTTTTTAAGACACATAAATATTGACGATATTCAATAAAATGGCATATACCGTTAAACGAATTCACATTTTATAAAATTCACCGTTGGATTGAAAGTTTATATTGTAAAGATCATCTATATTGAGCTTTACAAAAATCTAAAATCGTTTGACATGTTTTTAAGACACATAAATATTGACGATATTCAATAAAATGGCATATACCGTTAAAGCGTTATTGAGAGTAGACATATATTTTTCCTCTTTTCCATATATTTTTCCTCTTTTCCAGTTCTAGCTAGCTATGTCTATACTTTTTCTTTTTTAGATTAGTGTTAATTAAAATAAAAATAGAAAAATCCAACAAATCATTCAAATATTTCTAAAAAATCTTACAATCTCTTCAACAATTTTTGCTTTATGATAAATTTGATATCTCTTTTCTATTTTTATCAAAAAAATCGAAATTTGTATCGTGGGATAATGTAAGAAATTAGGGTACCATAATATAATCACTGTGTTGGTAACATAAGGAGGTGATTTTGTATTTTTAACACTAAATAGGTAAAAGAAGTTAGATAAAATTTAGAAATTAAGATACAATATATTTCAGAATTGAAATGAAAATTTTAAGATTAAATGTCTTATGAGTTATGGTGATATTTTTATTATTTCTATATTATTTTCTTCAAGTATTCTTTAAATGTGAAATTTTCATTTCAAAATGATTGATATCGAAAATGATTGATTATTTTGTTGGTATTGAAACTAATATTTTGCAAATTTTCCTTTTAAAGAGAGATTTTATTGGTGATGTCTAAGGTGAGGAAACTGTTAAGTCCCTCACCGGTGAGGGACTTAATAGCCCCCTCACCTTAGACGTCACTGATTTTATTAGGTTGAAGAATTTGAGATTTGTAATTTAAAAAAGGTGAGAAAAGTTCTCCAATGCTAGTGGTGGCAAGGTAGAAAATGAAGAATTAGAGAATGAAAATTGACATTTCTAAATTTTAAATTTCGTCTTTGTAATTTGTGCAAATTTTGATTTTTGTCCCTGTAATTCGCTAAGTGAGTACCCCTCTAAACATGTGGCATTGGTCCAGTAGACAGATTCTAGTGATGTCATCGTTTTTGTGTGACATGGTCATATTAAAAATTAAAACAAAAGTAATGGAAAATTATTGAACAAATTGAAAGATTTTTTATTGGGACTAAAACTCACATTCCCTAACATTACAAGAACCATAAACACATTTTATCCAAATATAAATAAATGAAGCAAACATAGACTCATTAGAAGAAAGAGTATTGGAAAAAGAATAATTGATATTTTTATATGGCTTTTCTAATGGATCAACTAAAGTAAGTGTTGTGTCATGAAGAATCATTTTGCTTGGGTGCTTCTTTTTGGTGGTGCCCCGAAGTTTTTTAACATCAGCTACTTAACATTTTTATCCACCCATTATTTAAGCAACGGATTAGTAAAAATAGAAAAAAGCAAGGTGCATGAGATACCCAAGGGGCTTCAAAAAAAGTTCTCATTTTTCTTTATCGGAGAAGGGGTGATTATAAGTTTCTTCCTCAACCCTACACGATACCAAACTCTGAATTTTTTTCATAAGAATTTAAAGATTTAACTAAATTTTACTCCGTCTTCTTCCTCTTCCCCTTTTGAATTAAATTTTTTAATAAGAAATATTCATAGGACATCTAAATATTTAACATTCACTCAATTTATTTTTTTAAAATTGAGGCATGAGAAAATTAAATATCATTAATTGACGCTAATAACCATTTTATAACTGTTTCTGAAAAATATTGAAGTCTAGCCCTTTAAATTATAAGGTTAAACTTTTACCACTCACATCATCAACAATCAAACTCTATAGTAGGAATAATCTTCTAAACACATATCATCAAATATAAACTAACATGAAACCTTAGATAGAAAAATTGGAAAAGAAAGATCAAAGATATTTCTTTATTATTGTTTATTAGTTGGGAGCTATTGTATAAATACATACATTCGTCGGGGTGAATAGTACATAGTAGCAGCAAAAGCTGTTAGAGATATGAACCATATGACAATGAGTGAAAGGAAGAGAAATTGAGAGGAAGTGCTCATCTTAATCTTAATATTAATAAGGAAAAGAGAAGTTCAGATATATCAATAGTTTAGAGGTGGAGGGTCTCAATTTATAGTATTTGGAATTTAAGAAGCAAGAGAAGTCCACCATGCAAGTAAACACACTTATTTGGGAACTGTTTGGATAAACCGCTTATTTGAGCTTAAGCACTTATAGCATTATCACTATCATGTAAATGCTCAAGTATAAACTACTTATATAATAAAAGATAAAATAAAGTCATATTGTTTTCATACAAACTATTTTCATAAGATATCCTAGAGTGCTTATAGACATGAGAGCCATTTGGATTCAGCTTATTTTTTAACTTATGAAAATAACTTATGCAAATAAATAAAGTTTATGTTAATTTACAAATTTTCACTAAAAAAAATTGTATTTTTATAAGGTATTTTTTCATAAACTACCTTGAAAAGTTTATAACAATGCACAAAAATTTATTTATTTGCATAGACTGTTTTGCATAAACTCAAAAATAATTCAATCCAAACGGGCTCATGTTATAAGTTATTTTGATAAATTCTCCCAAATCGCAAGTGTTTATATCAGTAAATAATCTCAAATAAATGAATCTATACAGGTCTTTTTTCTCTAGGGCGCTATCAATTTATTCCTCGAAATTATTAATATGCCAAAATAGTTTCGGAATTCAAAAACCTCCAATCCTGTTAATCATTCTAAAGCATTTAATTTAACTCCTAAAACTTTCCAGGAAGGACTAGTGTAATTAAGAATTTTCAAATTTCATTAATTTCAGAGACTAAGATGAGAGTACATTCGTACATACACTATTCTGTATGTTAAGTACTATACATGTACTATGTCCCAGCTAGGAATTATCACAAACACATAAACGACATTAACAATTATTGTTCAAAAATGTTAAGTGGGTGAAAATAATTGAAATATTTACTGAGATTGAATTAATGTTAATGATACCTGTAATCGTAGAAGTAATCATCATGGTTTATTTTACTGTGAAATTGTTGTATAGAATCAACACATTTGACTGCAACCTATAGGAACTACCAGCTTCCATTTGTAGGAACCGAAACTCCAATGTGATAACTCCACCACCACCAGTCCACCACCACCAAGCTCCGTCGCTCATCAACGTAAGCTTCTTTCTCTCTTGCGCGTGTTTCTTCCAGCATGAGCACTGAATTTATCTTTCACTTTTCCCTCATTTTCAGATTGTATCAAACATACTACTCCCTCTTCGTCCTTAATGCAGTCGCTCCAAATCCAAATGAAAACAAAAGTTATATATATATATATATATATATATATATATATATATATATATATATATATATATATATATATATATATATATATAGGGATATGCTATAACACACCCACTCAATTTTATGAAGGTGTGCATTAGCAAGTTATAACTAAAAAATAAATAAATACACCTTCAGGTGTTGTTTACTGTGAAATTTGGTAAACAACGCTAGTTTGATTATTACAAGAGAGATCAACTAGTAAATCTCGGGACATAGTGCTTTTGTTTATATTTTCAAAGTAAATGGTATTCATTATTGTTCTTATGTTCATAAAGTGTTGTTTTTACGTTTTATATAACTTGAAATGCAAGAAAGAATATTTATTCAATTGAACAAACAGAAGGAAAGAATGAGTCGAAAGTAAAAGGCAATTGGAATAAGATTAGAAATTGTAAATTGCATTTAAATGTAAATGATTGCAGAATGAAAATGGTTCACATAACATACATTCTCCTTCGAGCACTCGTTTTTTGCTTTGACATGGGTACTTTGAGTTTTTCTGAGGATTTTTGTATAATGATTGTGACCCTTTGCTCGATCACATAACTAAACTATTTATAGACACTAATTTCTAACTGCTAATAACGCCTAAATAACTACAGAGAGGACGCGTGTCTTTGACACGTATTTTGAACTTGAATCCCTTCTTATCTTCTGAGTTAGCCGTTGTATCCATCGAAGTCGAAATAGCAATGCTTTCCCTTGAATATTTCGCTAAGTCCATAAATTATTCTTGCGCTACTGGATACTTCGACCCTACTGACGCTTCGACCAAATCGAAAGGATCCTGAAAGAAGAAGAATACGCATTTAAAATAAAATGTTCAATAATAGAACATTTATTGTATGTTCATGCATGATTGCTCATTAAATTCATTGGCTCTGAAAACCAAACATATTTAATGACTAAAATAATTATATAACTAAGCATAATTATTTTATTCATGTATTCAGAACATATTTTTACTTAGTAAAAATATGGGCTAACAAATTGTCCCCCAACCCCTTGGTAATTCTGCTTTGGGATCTTCCAACCCCTTGGTAATTCTGCTTGAAGCACATATTCTGACAAGGCAGAGACAAAATGAGGCCTATGCATGCCTACGTTTAAACCATTTTGTGCCAGGATGGTTTCGACCAAATTGGCTATGTTATTTTGCCCAGCAAAGTTATTGTTCTGGACATTTCTCACTACATCATCAGCATTTTGGTTCCTATTTACCAACACAATTCCAGGATTTTGCTCGACCTGGGGCAAAGCTTGTTGCTGTGCCTGAATTTGCACTTGTGGTTCGACCACTGGCACTGGCTGTTGGATTTGGTTTAAAGGGTTTCCAACATTATTTGGTGCTTGTGCAATTTGCAAGGGCACCGCATTTTGAATTTGGGGAACTTGTTGATTAGGGACTTGAGGAGCCCCAAAGAAATCAGCAATTCTTCCCATTTGATTAGCCAACAATTGGTAACTTTGGTTTGTATTTTGAATTAATGGGTTAAATACTGTACCAATTTGTTGTGTTAGCATATTGACCATATCATGATTACTTTCATCCATTTGTTGCCTTAAAGCATTCAAGGCATTGTTGGTTAGAGATGGGTTAATGTTTCGAGTAGCAGAACCAGAAACTATCTGATTATTAGGGACAAATACGCCTGGTGCTGACTCTGTAAATAATGATGCACTTGTTTGTAAACCCTGCATCATACTGGTAGGCATACCATATGGGTAGTTCCTACTTGTGCCCTGACCCACATATTAGGAAAAGGGTAATGAGAAAGTAGAGGAACTAGCGCCACCCCCATTAACATTTGACCTATTTGGAGAGAAATTTTCCTCCATAGCATGGGAAAGAGTCAAGATAGGTTCTGTAGTGGTCGAAGGTACCACTGTAGACGTTGGCATTGTCATTGTGGCATTTACCACAGAAGATATTGGGGCAGAAACTGTTGCCCCACTAGCGTTGGGCACAATCTCACTGATTACAGGAGAGATTATGGCCTCAAACGCTCGAAGCAGTTGATGCATTCGAACCGTTATTATTATTGTTTCCGTTTGGATTTTCCATATTTTGTCTTAGGTTACTTCTGGGTGGTGGTCTAACCATTTCAGGGAGTAATTTCCCGTTCCTCAAAAGCATACACTACACACAAAACTTTTGGAAACAATTCACAAAATGCAGAACAAATTAACTACACAAACTTTGAAGAAATTTAAACATAAAGCACACAGTCCCACTGGGCGTGCCAATTTGTTTACTGTGAAATTTGGTAAACAATGCTAGTTTGATTATTACAAGAGAGACCAACTAGTAAATCTCGGGACATAGTGCTTTTGTTTATATTTTCAAAGTAAATAGTATTCATTATTGTTCTTATATTCATAAAGTGTTGTTTTTATGTTTTATTGTAACTTGAAACGCAAGAAAGAATGTTTATTCAATTGAATAAACAAAAGGAGAGATTGAGTCGAAAGTAAAAAGCAATTGGAATAAATGAAAAGACTGTAAATTGCATTCAAATGTAAATGATTACAGAATGAAAAGTGGTTCACATTACATACATTCTCCTTCGAGCACTCGTTTCTCGCTTTGACATGGGTACTTTGAGTTTTCTGTGGATTTTGTATAATGATTGTGACCCTTTGCTCGATCACATAACTAAACTATTTATAGACACTAATTCCTAACTGCTAATAACGCCTAAATAACTACAGAGAGGACGCGTGTCTTTGACACGTATTTTGAACTTGAATCCCTTCTTATCTTCTGAGTTAGCCGTTGTATCCATCGAAGTCGAAATAGCAATGCTTTCCCTTGAATATTTCGCTAAGTCCATAAATTATTCTTGCGCTACTGGATACTTCGACCCTACTGACGCTTCGACCAAATCGAAAGGATCCTGAAAGAAGAAGAATACGCATTTAAAATAAAATGTTCAATAATAGAATATTTATTGTATGTTCATGCATGATTGCTCATTAAATTCATTGGCTCTGAAAACCAAACATATTTAATGACTAAAATAATTATATAACTAAGCATAATTATTTTATTCATGTATTCAGAACATATTTTTACTTAGTAAAAATATGGGCTAACAAATTGCCCCCAAATGCCTGTTTCGATCGAGTGGTCGAACGAGAAAGGAAAAGACATTTTATACCCACGTGCTTGACACTGTTACCAATGACGGCGCTTATGTCATGTTCAGAAGTAACTGTCACCTTGATACCCACAATCCATTCTGGTTTTTAGCATAGTGGGTGATGAAGAAGAAGAAAAAGAAGTTCCTTTTGTCAGGAAAAGGAAAACACCTTCGACTTCGACCTCACATCCTAATGAAGGAGAACCCTCTATACAAGAGGTCAAAGGAATTGAGGTCGAAAAGGCCAAGAAGAAGAAAAAGGTCGAAGAACCCAAAGTTCAGCATGCCCCCACGAAGGATCAAGGGGAGGAGAAAAGAAAAAAGAACAAGAATGAAGAGAAATGGGCTGATGTGGCGGTGAAAGTGAAATCAGCCATTAAGAAATCTAAAGTGCACAGAGTACTGAAGATCCATACTTCCAGCGAAAGTGATGGCAATCCGACTCCTCAAAGTGCTGTAATGAAGGATGTGGTCGAACAAAACCAAAATGTCAAAGCTACAGAAGAGGAGACTGCAGGGCCAAAGAATAATCTTGCGCCACATTCAGAGATTTTGGTCAAAGACCATAAAATCAATGATGAGGGAAAACAAGATAATGCGCAGCCAAACGAAGATGCCCCTAATGCTGAGAAGAATGGTAACCCCATTATTAATCCTGAAGTCGAAGGAAAAGAGGTATATTTCACTTTACTTTCAACTTTGCATTTTCATATCACCTTTTGATCTTCACTAATTTTTATTTGTGTTTATAGGATAAGTCGAAGGAGAGTCCCGTTGAAGAGGACAAACAACCAATCTCCCAAGAGATGCCAACAGAGAACAAGGAGGATGATAATACTCAGGACCCCTTGAATGATGATAAGGTCGAATCAGGGCCATTCAATGAAGGCCAAGTAGGAGGAGGCTCAGGAACCAATGTGGAAAAGGATGGTACCCAAGTTCAACCCAACACTTCAAGCATCAAGTATTCAATGCCCAGCATTTCTACACACTCAGGCCAAGCTAGCTCAACTCAGGAATCTCACCGTGATTCTGACACATTAAGACCCTTTATCTATGTCACACACATGGTAAGAAAGTCGGTTAGCGATTTTATTCATCTCTTTCTTTCTCTTTTTTCTTTTTCGCAATATAACTTGATGCAAAAGAAATTTTGTATCATTTTCATAAGCATTAATTATGTTTTTTTTTTCTTCAAGGTTTAACCGTATTACCACAGTATGACCTTTTCAATGCGTTAGATGATTCGCTTATATTCATCGACTTAATTACTTAATGTGTGACTTTATAGATGGTGTCCGACTGTGTAAATAAACTACTACAGGAATCCACAAATTTAAATTAAGAGATTTTGGCACAATGGGTATTCAAATTGATATTCATACTAGGGAGACTTCTGGGTGTTGGAAAAATACCGATTTGGTTTGAAAAATTCCCTAGTTTTCTTAACTTAGCCTCTTGTCCTTTCTTAACCTATATACTTTCTAGGTGAGCTATTGTCCTAAATCATTAGAAAAAAATTTAAATTGGCTCAAGAAAAGGAAAAATTTAAAAAGACCAGAGAATGACTATTATTTTATTTTATTTTATTATTAAAAAAGGGAAAATAAACTAATAGAAATTGAAATAACTGAAAATAAATGAAAGCGATAAAATGCTCCCCTAAACTTAAATCCAACAGTGTCCTCACTGTTGAGACTCAAGAGTAGAATTGGAGTGAAAAACCTGGGGAGGTGTGAAAAGTCATGGGGAGGCTGTTGATAATTTTAGAAGTTGTTGAACCGAAGCCTCAAGCCGCCTAACTCTTGTATGACATTGTCGAGCTACTGCTGACGACGCTCTTCTGAGCTCTCCCATCTGTTGTAGTAGCCTCGCATCTCTTGTTGGTTTCGAGTAATTTCTTTTTGTTGGGCTTGCATGAATTCCATTTGTTCCAACATCTCCTCTTGTTGCTGATGTATGGCATAGAAAAGTCCATCACGCTCTTGATTGATAGCATTTTGAGTGCGCATCTTAAAAAAATCACATCATCAATGTGTGTTGCCTTGATGAGGAGGAACTACCTGAAAAAGTGTTAGAAAGGTGTGTAGTGTGTGCAGGTGGAACAAACTAGGCGCCCCCACCAGCAGCAACATTTTGAGAAATGTGCGTGGGAGCTCTATTAGTCACTGAATCATCAGTATAACAAAAATTAAATAGAAATAAAATAGCAACAAAATAAAATTAAATCTAAAATTTGAAGAGAGCAAAAATAAAAAGTCATGGGTTGCCTCCCATGCAGCGCTTTGTTTAAAGTCGGTTAGCTCGACTTCTTAGCCCCGTAGATCAATGTGGCTCTTCCTCTAGACTCACATTTCTAATATTTTTATGAATATTCTTAGGTCTCCATTGGAACATCTCAGACCATTTCATAGGTCTTTTCTTCTTTCCTTTCTTTTTCTTGGAGACAGGAGAAGGTGTCTTATCTTGAGGGATATTGCTCTTTGAGTGAGTTTTAAATATGTCGGGAGGTATTTGTTTAACAATGGGGCTTTTTAATTTGGTTAGAGCAGCAGGGGCTCCTTTTTGAAATTCTGGTGGGGTTCCTAAACATTCACCTAGAGCGTCATCATTTTTAAGGGTCGGAGGGGTGGATGTTCTTAGGTTTTTAGAATTTTTATTTCGATCCTTCCCTATTCCTTTCTGATTTTCTTTGATGACCTCTAACATGTAGCAACTATCGTCTACGACTGATGCTTTCATGAATTGAGTTAAAATAAATTCAATTTTTTCTTCACCCACTTCAAAAGTGAGCTTTCCTCTCTTTACATCTATTATGGCACCGGCGGTTGCTAAGAATGGCCTTCCTAAAATGATAGGAGTATTGGAGTCCTCTTTAATGTCCATGACTATGAAATCAGTAGGGATAAAGAATTTTCCTACGCGTACTGGTACGTTTTCTAGAATACCTAGGGGGTATTTGACGGAACGGTCAGCAAATTGGATGGACATTCTAGTTGGTCTCAAATCTCCTAACTTAAGTTTTTCGCATATGGACATGGGCATTAAGCTAATGCTAGCTCCTAAATCGCATAGGGCTTTATCTGTAACGTACGGTCCAATAACACAAGGTATGGAAAAACTTCCCGGGTCTTGTAGTTTGGGAGGCATTTTGTTTTGAAGAATGGCACTACACTCCGCAGTAAGCATAACCGTTTCTTCATCCGCGATCTTTTTCTTATTAGTTAAGATTTCTTTAAGAAACTTAGCAAATGAGGGCATTTGGGTCATAGCTTCTGTAAAAGGTATTGTAATGTTCAATTGTTTCAGAAGCTCTACGAATTTCTTAAATTGTCCCTCGTTTTTGGATTTCTCGAATCTTTGAGGATAAGGGATGGGTGGTTTATAAGGTGGCGGAGGCACATAAGGTTTCTTTTTCTCTACGACATCTTTGCTCTTATCTTCCTTCTCTTTCTCGCTTTGGTCATCTTCCCTCTCGGTTGGTTCATCAGTATTGGGCTGCAAGGCTGAATTCTTAGTTCTAGGTTCAGCTGGTCCATCGTATTGTGTCCCACTTCGTAATATAACAGCATTCACATGTCCCTTAGGATTTGGCTGAGGCTGGCCAGGAAATATGCCTGCAAGTGCAGAAGTAGATGCTTGTTGTTGGGCCACTTGTGAGATTTGGGTTTCTAACATTCTATTGTGCGTGGCTAAGACATCTAATTTGCTTGTTAATTTCTTAATTTGCTCACTAGTGTGTATGTTTTGATTTAGGAAATCTTTATTGGTTTGAGCTTGAGCTGCTATGAAATTTTCCAACATTTTATTGGTTGGAGCTTGAGCTGCTATGAAGTTTTCCATCATCATTTCTATGTTAGACTGGTTAGGAGCATTTTGGGTAGGGTAGGCAAGTTTTTGAAATCCTGGAGGTGCAGAAGAAGGTGCTTGGCCAGGTGCATATAAAGCGTTGTTGCTTGTGTACGAAAGGTACGGATGGTTCCTTTGGTTGTAATTATAGGAGTTTCCTTGAGTGTAGTTTGCTTGTTCTAGGGGAACTCCTGTTTGGACATGACATTCAGCAGCTACGTGTCCTTGAACTCCGCACACCTCACAATTTTGGGTTGTTGCAGCCGCGGTGGCTGCGGGTGCGGTGGTTAGGCTTTCTAACTTTTTGGTAAGGGCATCTAATTTGGCATTGATGTGGTCTATGCTGCTGATTTCGTACATACCGCCTTTCGTTTGAGATTTCTCTACAGTTGTTCTTTCGCTTCCCCACTGGTAGTGGTTTTGAGCCATATTCTCTATAAGCTGATAGGCTTGGTTGTAGGGTTTATCCATTAGTTCGCCGCCTGCGGCGGCGTCTATGGTCATTCTTGTGTTATACAAGAGACCATTGTAGAAGGTGTGGATAATCAACCATTCTTCGAGTCCATGATGTGGGCATAGCCTAATCATGTCTTTGTATCTTTCCCATGCTTCGAAAAGAGACTTGTTGTCTTTTTGTTTAAATCCATTAATTTGGGCTCTTAGCATAGCAGTTTTGCTAGGTGGGAAATATCTGGCTAAAAAGACTTTCTTTAACTCATCCCATGAGGTGACTGAGTTAGATGGTAGGGACTGGAGCCAAGCTCTAGCTCTATCTCTTAACGAGAAAGGGAATAAATGAAGTCTTATAGCTTCGGGACTAACACCATTTGCCTTTACGGTATCCGCGTATTGCAAGAATACGGACAAATGTAAATTGGGGTCGTCCGTGGGGTTTCCGGAGAATTGGTTTTGTTGTACGGCTGACAACAATGAAGGTTTAAGCTCAAAGTTATTTGCTTCAATAGCGAGGGCAGCGATGCTATTGTGCGGTTCTTCTTGCGAAGGAATAGCGTAGGACCTTAGTGGTCGACCTTGTGGTCCTTCAGCCATTTCTGATTCTCTAACTATATCGGGAAGAGGAATCTCTAATTGATTTTCTAAATTTTTACGTCTTATTCTTAGAAGACGTTCAGGTTCGCTAACTAGTTGCTCTAATTCTTCGCCTCTAGAGCGAGTACTTGGCATGCAACAAGCAAACTAATTGGGGAGAAATAATAAATAAAATAAAAATTTCCTTAGTCTCTACGGTGTAACACTGGAGTTACGATATCGACTAAATTGGTCCCCGGCAACGGCGCCAAAAACTTGATGGGACGACAACGTGACTGCAAGTATACAGCCTTGTCGCGTAGTTTTAAAAGATATCGAACCCACAGGGACCAATAGTCGACCTACCGTTATCTAATGTCACGTTGTAAATCTAAGGCTTAATATTGAATGAGAAAGTTTTAAATAATGAAATATTTTTGGTTTTTGTAATAATAAGAAAGCGTATTGCTAGAATGTGATCTTAGTTGCGTTTGGGGGGTTCGGTACTTAAATCGTGCTTGACTACAAATTTTAGTTTTCAAAACTATATTGATTTAAAAACACTAATCTCAGCTCTCGCAGATTTTGACTAGCGTTATAAATTATAAAGGTGATGCTTAACTCTCGTTCTCACATCCGCTAATAAAGTACTCTTTGAAAACCAATATAATTTAATTAAATTCTAATTCCAACTCTCGTTGCAAACTAGACTTAATGTTCAGTTTTTACTATCTAGTAGAAATCCCACGCTCTCGCTCTCTTGATTTTTACTTTAGTTAATTCTCGCTCTCGCGACAAATTATAAATCTTGTTTTAATTAAAAACTGCTTAGAAAACTATTTCATTAATCCTAAATAGCTCTCGCGGATTCTAGAATTAATGTCCAATTTTTACTATCCGATATAAGCCTCAACTCTCGTCAATGTTGGCCTATACCTTAATTAATTCTCACTCTCGTGACAAATTATAAAAGCGCGTTACTAAAAATTGGATATAAAAGTATAGTCGCACTACTTAATTACCGAACCCCTAATAGCTCCTAATTACACATCCTAGCAATATTTAAATTAGCTAGACATAATTAAAACTAAAGGCATAAAAATAAAATAAGCAAATAAATAAATAGACATAAATAAATAAAAGCAAAAAATAAATAAAAGCATAAAATAAAATAAGACAAGAAAATAAAATAAAAACCTGAATTAAAAAGACTGGAAGTACGGACACCGGAATAAAATTTTAAACTAAGAGAAGAAAACTTTTTAAGACAAAGGTCTAGTTTTCAATTCTCTCTTCAACTATTTTTCAAGTTGGTTGTTGTGTACAAAATGTAAGAAACTAGGTCCTATTTATACTAAAATATAAGAAGACAAATTTTAGAAGTGGCCAATGTGGGACTAATTGTTTTGAACGAGATAAGTTGATTTGGAAAGTGCTGGACGGTGCAGATCAAGGCTGGCGAGCGGCATGTATTGAACTGGGGGGGGGGGGGGGGGGGTGTAATTGACTTGTGGCGTGCACCACAAGTGTTGGTTGGCTCAAAGTGCCACTTTTGTGGTATAAAGGTGAGCTTGTTCCCGGTTTTGCTCCTTTTCAGTCCGTTTTCGCTCCTTTATTCAACTCGAATGATTTTTATCTGATAAAATGAAATACCAGGAATTATTAACGATTTATTATATAAAGTTACGAAATCAAAATAAAAATAACTGAATTATTATATTAATTTAACTAAATAAATAGTGCATTTTCCGGTGTATCAGTAGCTTAATTTGGTGCCACTGGAGCCACCAACTTCCATTGCACCTTTGTTGAATTTTATGGTTCCTTGGTGCATCCAGCGTTCCACAGGGATCGAACCAGAAGGAAGGAAAGTGGACCTTCGATCAGTTTGGACCCTATTATTTGGTCGAGTTAGAATGCCCCTTCCTTTATCATGAGGCTGTTTTGGGTTTGCCCCCTGCCTATTTGCCACTGGTTGGAACTTCATAAGGTCTGCAGTAGCCTCTTTATCACAAACAGCACTGCAACGAGCACAAAGCATCACTCCTTTGTTCTCTAGCTTGCATCTGTTCAGAAAGTCAATCAAATCCTCTTCAGCTCCAGGATATACCACCTTCATTTTTTCAAAGTATTCCTCTTCAGGAATTTTCTCTACTTGCACCTCTGTAACCTCCATGGCTTCGACCATCATGATAGCCTGAGGTTCAGCATAGAGGGTATCAGCATTCTGTGAAGACTCTGGATCTGCCTTTGTGGCTTTGGGTTTTTCACCAAATTTAAGTCTTCCTTCGTTCAAAGCTTTTTGAACCAAGTCCCTGAAAAGTACACATTGTGAGGTTCTATGTCCAAGAAAATTATGATATTTACAATAACCTCTTTTCTTTCTCATGTCTAGTGGAGGTACTTTAACACCTTTTGGAACCACTATTTGGCCATCAGTAACCAACAAATCAAAAATCTCATCACATTTTGTTATATCAAAAGTGTAAGTCTTTGAAACATATTTATCATTTTTTGGTTCAACGGGGTTTTTCCCATTTGAAGGTTTTAAAAGTTTACAAGTGTAAGGGGGACCAGGTTTTAATTCTGCTAGGTCTATCTCCCCTTGTTCAATATCCTCATAGGAGATATCATATTCTTGGTCGCTATCATGTGTTTCCACATAAGCAACTTTTTCTTTTTTGTGATACTTAGAATTTCTAGCCTTTTCTGCTTTCAAGCGTTCGACCTGTCGAACCCTGTCAGCCAATTGGGCCATATCTCTTAGATGCTGAGTATCTAACTTCTTTCGGATCGAATAATCTAGGCCACCAGCAGCTATTTCGACCAATTCATGTTCAGGCACTTGAGTAAAACACCTAGCCTTAAGTAAGCGGAATCTATTCAAATAATCATCCACAGACTCAGGAGTTTTGCGTCTAACACTTGCTAATTCTTTGAGACTTATTTTAGATTGTCCCATGTAAAATTGCTCATGGAAAACCCTCTCCAATTGATTCCAATTGAAAATTGAATGTGGAGGGAGGGTGGTAAACCATGTAAAAGCATTTTTTGTTAGAGAATTTGGAAAATACTTCATTCTTAAATTCTCATTATTTGCTAAATCCCCTGCCTCAGTTAAGTATCTTGCTATGTGTTCAACAGTGGATTCACTAGTATCACCAGCAAATTTAGTAAACTTTGGGATCTTCCAACCCCTTGGTAATTCTGCTTGAAGCACATATTCTGACAAGGCAGAGACAAAATGAGGCCTATGCATGCCTACGTTTAAACCATTTTGTTCCAGGATGGTTTCGACCAAATTGGCTATGTTATTTTGCCCAGCAAAGTTATTGTTCTGGACATTTCTCACTACATCATCAGCATTTTGGTTCCTATTTACCAACACAATTCCAGGATTTTGCTCGACCTGGGGCAAAGCTTGTTGCTGTGCCTGAATTTGCACTTGTGGTTCGACCACTGGCACTGGCTGTTGGATTTGGTTTAAAGGGTTTCCAACATTATTTGGTGCATGCATAATGGCATTATTTGGTGCTTGTGCAATTTGCAAGGGCACCGCATTTTGAATTTGGGGAACTTGTTGATTAGGGACTTGAGGAGCCCCAAAGAAATCAGCAATTCTTCCCATTTGATTAGCCAACAATTGGTAACTTTGGTTTGTATTTTGAATTAATGGGTTAAATACTGTACCAATTTGTTGTGTTAGCATATTGACCATATCATGATTACTTTCATCCATTTGTTGCCTTAAAGCATTCAAGGCATTGTTGGTTAGAGAGGGGTTAATGTTTCGAGTAGCAGAACCAGAAACTATCTGATTATTAGGGACAAATACGCCTGGTGCTGACTCTGTAAATAATGATGCACTTGTTTGTAAACCCTGCATCATACTGGTAGGCATACCATATGGGTAGTTCCTACTTGTGCCCTGACCCACATATTGGGAAAAGGGTAATGAGAAAGTAGAGGAACTAGCGCCACCCCCATTAACATTTGACCTATTTGGAGAGAAATTTTCCTCCATAGCATGGGAAATAGTCAAGATAGGTTCTGTAGTGGTCGAAGGTACCACTGTAGACGTTGGCATTGTCATTGTGGCATTTACCACAGAAGATATTGGGGCAGAAACTGTTGCCCCACTAGCGTTGGGCACAATCTCACTGATTACAGGAGAGATTATGGCCTCAGAAACGCTCGAAGCAGTTGATGCATTCGAACCGTTATTATTATTGTTTCCGTTTGGATTTTCCATATTTTGTCTTGGGTTACTTCTGGGTGGTGGTCTAACCATTTCAGGGAGTAATTTCCCGTTCCTCAAAAGCATACACTACACACAAAACTTTTGGAAACAATTCACAAAATGCAGAACAAATTAACTACACAAACTTTGAAGAAATTTAAACATAAAGCACACAGTCCCACTGGGCGTGCCAATTTGTTTACTGTGAAATTTGGTAAACAACGCTAGTTTGATTATTACAAGAGAGACCAACTAGTAAATCTCGGGACATAGTGCTTTTGTTTATATTTTCAAAGTAAATAGTATTCATTATTGTTCTTATATTCATAAAGTGTTGTTTTTATGTTTTATTGTAACTTGAAACGCAAGAAAGAATGTTTATTCAATTGAATAAACAAAAGGAGAGATTGAGTCGAAAGTAAAAAGCAATTGGAATAAATGAAAAGACTGTAAATTGCATTCAAATGTAAATGATTACAGAATGAAAAGTGGTTCACATTACATACATTCTCCTTCGAGCACTCGTTTCTCGCTTTGACATGGGTACTTTGAGTTTTCTGTGGATTTTGTATAATGATTGTGACCCTTTGCTCGATCACATAACTAAACTATTTATAGACACTAATTCCTAACTGCTAATAACGCCTAAATAACTACAGAGAGGACGCGTGTCTTTGACATGTATTTTGAACTTGAATCCCTTCTTATCTTCTGAGTTAGCCGTTGTATCCATCGAAGTCGAAATAGCAATGCTTTCCCTTGAATATTTCGCTAAGTCCATAAATTATTCTTGCGCTACTGGATACTTCGACCCTACTGACGCTTCGACCAAATCGAAAGGATCCTGAAAGAAGAAGAATACGCATTTAAAATAAAATGTTCAATAATAGAACATTTATTGTATGTTCATGCATGATTGCTCATTAAATTCATTGGCTCTGAAAACCAAACATATTTAATGACTAAAATAATTATATAACTAAGCATAATTATTTTATTCATGTATTCAGAACATATTTTTACTTAGTAAAAATATGGGCTAACAGGTGTATGTTGCTAAAACACTCCTTCTAAAAAATAAGTGGGTGTACGTTAGCAACTACAATAGGCATTTGCTATAATCCACCAACTTATTTTTCAGAAGGTGTGTGTTAGCAAAAGATAACTAAAAAGTTATTAAATACACCTTAAGATGTATGTTGCTAATGCACACCTTCATATAAAAGAATGGGTGTGCATTAGCATTCCCCATATATATATATATATATATATATATATATATATATATATATATATATATATATATATATATATATATATATATATATATATATATATATATATATATATATATATATATATATTATTAAAAATGCACTTTTGATCTCCCTATTTTTCTAAAAGTGAAGTTTTGATCCCCTATTTTAAAATCCAACTTTTTGGTCCCCCAATTTTCAATTTTTATGAGTTTTGGTCCCCATCCTATTTTAGAATCAAATTTGCTGACATGGTCTTTCACTAATGATGTGGTGTCATCTAGATGGACAAATTTAATATCCACATCATTATTAATTTATTTTATTAAATTATACTACCTCCGTCCCATTTTATTAGAACTATTTTGATTAAATGGTACTATTCACTTATCATATTTTGACCATACTTTTTTTGACCATTATTAATTTGTTTGATTTGTTTTGATGAGTATTTTCAAAATATCGAATTTTTATAATTTTTACTAATAGAGAATTAAAGATATTAGTGAACAAAATCGTGTATTGGCATACGTGCAATAGTCAAACTAGTTCTTTTATTTTGGGACGGAGGTAGTACTTATTTTATAAAGTAATTAAATATTATATTAAATTACAATAATAGAATGCACCAAAAAAAATTACAATAATAATAGGATAGAAATTCATCAATTTCGTAAAAAAAAATTATAGAAATTCATCACTTAACTTCGCACATTTCATTTGTAAGTTTAAGAGTGCAACCTATGAAATGTGTGAATTAGGTTCTTATGATTTTTTTCGGCTATTTTAAAGATGTTTATGGTTCTTTTATTTTTTCGGAAAGTTATGATGAAACTATGACCAATATGTAGAAAAATAAAAAGGAGAAGGGAAAGAGATAAAATAAACCAATTTAATGTTCTCTACTTTACATTTATGACAATTAAAATAAACCAATTGTTGTCTAGAAGTCCTAGCTAAACTGGCAAATGCCGAAATTGTTAGGTCGGACGTCATGACTCGAGTTCGAACTCAGGACCTCACAATTGTGTGTGAGTTTAATTTCAGTGGATTACCACTTCTTCTAAGACCAAAAAAAAAATAAACCAATTGTTAAGATGTGTAATTCAGTAAAATCAACATTATCTTTCTTTTATTTATAATATTTTTTAATGTGTGCAATGGTTAAATGCAACTATTATTGTGGGATTGACAAAGAAAGTAGGGTTAATAGGCTTTTACCCCCTGCAAAGTAGTTGTGTTACCCCCCCTGTAATTTTATTTTTTGAGATTGCCCCCCTGCAAAATTTATTTTTTTGATTTACCCCCTTTTGCTGACGTGGCAGGCAAAAAAAAAACAGAATAACCGATTTAAAAAACAACAGTTTTTAAATCGGTTGAACAAAATAACCGATTTAAAAAGTGCATCAAAGGGGGTAAATCAAAAAAATAAATTTTGTAGGGGGGGTAATCTAAAAAAAAAATAATTACAGGGGGGTAAAGCAAAACTCGCCTACTTTGCAGGGGGTAAAGGCCTATTAACCCAAGAAAGTAATATACAAAGTGAACACATTACTACACAAACAATTTTGAAAATTACTTTTGCCTTCCTACAGATTACTCTTGTGACCTACACATTTCCCATTTACCATTCTGCGGCTTAAAAATGAGAAATTTTGAAAAATATCATCCGCTACTTAAGTATTAAAGGAGTATTTCGGTAAAATCGTAGGGCGTGCGAGAAAAAGTGTCAGGTGGCAAAATGACATTTCAACATTTTTTCTATGAAATTTGCAATGAGACTTGGAGAATTTTTCTCTTCCCACCCCTCACATATCTCTTTCACCCCCCGAATTTCCTTTTTTGCCCCTGGAGAAAAGGTTTGGATTATACGAACCGAACTTTTGGTTGTTCGGAATATAGAACCCGCTCGGCTTTTGTTCGGGTTGTAGAAACCGAACTTCTTCTATATACACAGAAATGCAGTCCACTTTGACACATTCATCTCCAACACTCAGTCTCATTCTCTCCAAGGAAAGTTTTCGTTTTCAACTCCATTGGTGCTTCAAAAGCAAGTTAAGGACGTTATCTGAAGGATTCAACACTCACACAAGCTCAAATATAAGGTAAATTTCACTTTGAACCGATTAAATTTTGTTATTTCACCTTAGAAATAGGCTGACATGACCTAGGTTTTCGATTCTGATAAGTGCGAGTTCGATTTATAGAAACCGAACATTTTTTATGTGTGGTTCGGTTTCTGCGTTCCGAACTTTAGTTGTAGTGTAATTTTGAGTGTTTAGCTTCTGCATAGGCATGCAGAAATACCTTATGTTCCAAGTCATTGTTTCCTTGCTTATTCTTTTTACTTATTGTATTTAGATCTCATTGGTAATGCCTCTATCAATTTTTATTATTGGTTGTTGTATTGATTTTTTTTTTAATTGTTGTAGTTATGGACGACGAATTGTCTCCGACCGCAAAATCGAGAGAGTTGGTTCTCGGTATACATGTGCAGCTTTCTTTGGGTGGAGTGGAAACTATAAATTGCCATCCTCCGGTCCCTCCGGTTCCTCCGATATTTGAAACTGATATTAGTTCGAGTTTTGCGACTGATAGCATTTGCCACTCATGATAAATAATTGAATGGGCTCGGGAACTTGCGAAGGAGTTAAAGTTCTCAATCTTTATTGAGAGATCCGGCTACGGTGGTAATAAGAGACGACAAAAGCATGTGTTGGCCTGTGAAAGGGGTGGTGTTTACAAACCGTCGAAAAAGAAGTTGAAGTTTGATGAAATCGAAACAAGGAAATGTGGTTGCCCTTTTCGACTCTGTGGCCACTTCCATTCGACGAACGATTGGCATCTTAGGGTTGTAAACGGCATACACAACCACAAGTTGGATAAAATTTTAGATGGTCACCTAATGGTTGGGCGTCTGAAACCTAACGCGAAGGCGCTTGTTGAAGAACTTACAAGAAATTTGGTTCCGCCAAGGAATATTCTGAGCACATCGAGAGAGAGAGAGAGAGAGAGAGAGATCTAGATTTGGTCATGGCGACGAAGCAACTTTACAATGCACGACATCGGATGAAACTCAAAAAGAGGGGATCAAGGAGTGAATTGCAACACCTTTTTGAAGTTTTTGACCAACACAAGTATATTTTCAAAAGTAGATCCCTTGGTCAACCCACAACAATTCAAGATATTTTTTTCGCCCAACCTACTTCTGTTGGTCTGTTTAACACTTTTGCGGATGTTTTTTTGATGGACTCGACGTATAAAACCAACTGTTACAACATGCCGTTGTTTGAGATGGTTGGTGTAACGTCGACCGACAAGACCTTTAACGTTGCTCTTATAAGTAACGAAAAAGAGGATAACTATACATGGGCTCTACAAGAATGTCAGAAACTGTCAATTAGTAAGAAGGTGGGGCCGAAGGTAGTTGTGAATGATCGGGATCCCGCACTTATGCGGTTGAGGTAGTATTTCCAGACACAGCTAAGTTGGTTTGTCGTTACCATGTTGGTAAAAATGTGTCGACAAAGTGCAAGCAATATTGCAAAGTGAAAGAAGGCAAAACACTAAAGCACTCAGATGTGGTGAAATCTGTGACAGATGCTTTTGAAGACTTGTTAAACTCGCCAAAAAAGAACGTTATGCTGAGGCTGTTCTTGAATTTAGGGAACTTTTCAAACGAGGGCCACGATTTGTGAATTATGTGCAATCCACCATTCTAGACACGGATAAAGAAAAAGTTGTCGGGGTGTGGACGAACGATGTTATGCACTTTGGAAACACGACCACTAACAAAGCTGAATCATCGCACGGAGTCTTGAAGAAATATTTGACAGATGGTCTTGGTGATTTTGTACGAGTTGTCGATGCGATAGAGAAGATGTTGTCTAATCAGTTTAGTTCAGTTAAGAATTCTTTCGGATTGAGTTTGAATGTTGAAGAACACCGGTATGGGTCCAATCGTTATTTGTATCAGCATTTGTTTTTTAAAGTATCTCATGCGTGAAGCGAATAGAGTTGGGGATTGTGGTGGGGATAGAAAAAAATGTGGTTGTGTCTTCAGAAAATCATATGGATTGCCTTATGCGTGTGTTATAGCCAAGAAGATGCGCAACCGCCTACCGATTAGACTTGACGAGATAAATGCTCATTGGAAGAACTTGATGATCGAAGACCGCGAAGTTGGTGAAGTTGACGATTACTCCTTCTTGGCCGAGTTTGAAGCAATCAAGGTATTATTTTATATTCAATTTTAATTGTGTAAAAAAAGATTGAATGATATTGAATATCAATTTTATTGTAATTTTATTTTAAATTTTTCATATAGGAACGATTGAAACATGTGGAAGTGACCATGAAAATGGATATTAGAGACAAACTCCATGAGATTGCTTGTCCGGAGACCACGGCAATGACAATTGACAAGTCCTGCGGTTCCTGGAAAATCCAAAGGGGCGAAGAAAACAGTTGCAGACTCTACAGCTAGAGAACCATCGTTGTGGGAGCATGTCGATAAGCAATTTCCGGATAGTCAAGCGTCACAATCGAAGCCATCAAGTTATTCACAAAAAGGTGCTCGTATTGGGAAATAGATTCCTAATGAAACTCCTAAGCACAGTATTCCTTATCTTGGCGAGATGCCCTCCTTCATGCGCCCATATATTGAAGATATTGTTAACGTGGAGGATGGCGGCTATTGCGGTTACCGAGTCGTTGCTTTGGATATCCGTAAGAATGAAGATGATTATGAATTGGTTAAACTTAACATGGTAAATGAGATTAATTTGCATAAAAAATTGTACGAAAAAGTTTTTGGTGGAAAAAAGCGTATGAAAAATGTGACGGATGCATTGGTGTTTGCACGTAAACACGCTCGCGGTGTCGCCCCGTTGGAGAAATGGTTTACATTTCCAGACATGGGTCATGTGATCGCTACTTACTATGGCAAAATTGTCGTCAACTTAACAAAACCTAGCATAGGAGTGAGTATGACCTTTTTTCCTTTGCGAGGTTCACAATATATATTCATTCAAGCATTTTTTTCAAACACTTGGAGCACAATTTGTCACAACTATTATCTTAAACTTTATCTCCAACATGCATTGATCCTATCTGCTACCCAATAACACTAATAACCCATAATTAACAAATTAAGCAACGAATACAACAAATCAAAACAAACTCAGTGACAAACTAAGTGACACAATTTTTTTATGTTGTGAAAAATTTGAAACAAAGCATAGAATGACGAATATTAGTAATTAATCATCAAATAAGAATAGAACTTACTTGTTTAACTTGAGATTGGTGAAATTTGATGAACCAAGAATGAAAATCGCACTCCAAACCCTATTCCCACCCAAACCCTTTTCAAAACCCATAAAATATAATCTGAACAGAACAGTTACGTTCTGTCTATATATTACAAAAGTTCGGTTTTTATAACCTGAACAAAAGCCGAACGGATTCTATTTTCTGAACTCCCAAAAGTTCGGTTTGTAGAAACCGAACCAATTATTCCAGGGGCAAAATTGGGTTTTTGGGGGGTTAAAGAGATACATGATGGGTGGGAAGAGAAAAATTCAGACTTGGATACCATTTAAGCCCAGCTATTTTTAAGTTTATCTTGTTTAAAGATAGACAATTTCTCTTCTCACCCCTCACGTTTCTTTTTCACCCTCTAGTATGCAAAAAAAATCGAAAAACACATTCAAAAGTTTTTTCTCTAGTGGAAAAAAGAGAAATTTGGGGGTGGAAGAGAAACTGTCTTAAAGATAAGTAAGGTCAAACATTTTTCATAAAAATTTCTTAGAAAACTAGTAATCGACCAATGAGGGACAAAATTCGGAAGAAATTTTTAGAGGGACTAAAAATAAAAGTTGATATATTTAAAGAACCAAAAACATATTTAACCGAGTTCAATACTATTACTAACATTGTATTGTATAGACACTTAACATTGTTAGAGAAAACTATAGCTGCAACAGAATTGGCAAATGCTCACAAAACTATAGGTCACAAGTTCCAAAAACTCCCTATAGAGTACCTTACAATCATCAGAGTCACTACAGAAATATAGTGTTCTAAACCAAATCTGAAAATTGCAGAAGGTAACTTACTCAAACATAGAAATATCAATCCTAATTAAATCATGTTGAAAAGCTTATCATAACTCACATATGACAAAATCATGTATAGACTTCTGTGCATGTTTGACAAGTTATATAAGGTATGTAAAAATTGAAATTATATGATATAGAAGGTATGTAAAAATTGAAAATGATATGATATAGAAGTTATATAAGGTATTGTAAAAATTGAAAATAAAAATGACCAATATCATATTTCAGAGATGGCTTGCATTATGTAGAAGGTCCAATGCATTAGTAAAACATTCCTTACTTCAAAAATGACTCAACTATAAATTTGCAACATTTTAATATATGTAAAATTGTAAATAGTGCCAAAGAGACTAATAAATATGGACAATGGTAGTACTCAGTTTTGAAGATATAGTGGCAAGGAGTTCAAGCTAACAGATGCAATTCATGATCAACATACACACTTAACTTCTTCCCTCCCATAAGGAAGAATCATTGTGGATAGGATAAAGGTCTACACCTGATGAAGATGTAGTAGTCCATGGCCCATCACTTAATAAACTCTGACGTTGCGTCTCTGGCTTACTTATCTCATTGTCTTCTATCTGATAGTAATACTGCCTCATCACTTCCATCTTCTTTTCATCCATTACTTCACTTGAATCTACAAATTCTGGAACCATAGTCGTTCCTTCAAGCATACTTACCACTGACGACATAGAGGGCCGAAGGTTTGAAGTGACATTGGTGCACAGAAGAGCCACATTGATCATCACCAGAGCTTCTTTTTTATTCAAATCTGAACCTAATCTTCTATCAACGAGTTCCATTAGGTCACCCTTTTCTCTCAACGAATGTGCCTATTGAAACAAAGTAGTATTATGAAAACCCAAGTCATAGTAATATCAACTTACTATGCATAATCAAAGGTACATGACCAAGCAAGAACATCATAAAGTTACCCAATCAAGAAGATAAAATGCTTCTTCCTTTGTTCGATAAAGGGTGTTGCTCTTTCCACTAACGATTTCCAAGGCAACAATTCCAAAACTATAAACATCTGCTTTGTCCGTCAAATAACCATGCATTGCATATTCTGGAGCCATATATCCACTGTGTAACAACTTGATATTAGTATACAAGATGATATCATACTATTATATATTATAAAATATAATTTGAATTGAATTTGATATCTTTTTAATAAACTCAAATAAGGCATTATTATAGTTACTCACTAGGTACCAGCAATTCTAGTGCTAATGTGAGTATTGTCCTCTTCATCAAGCTTGGCTAAACCAAAATCAGATATCTTTGGGTCGAGATCCGTATTAAGTAACACATTAGTGGCCTTAATGTCCCGATGAACAACTTTCATTCTTGATTCTTCATGAAGGTATGCCAAACCTCTAGCAATACCAACACAGATCTTCTTCCTTGTTGACCAATCTAATCTTATTTGGTGTTCCTCTGGACCTTTATTTGTGAATGTAACAAAAATCATAACATGATACCACATAGTAACGTGCTAAGTTAGAAAATGTGCAGTATCACATAAATAGCAACTGAAGTAGAGAATATAGAAATATATACCAAATAAAGCACGAGCTAGACTATTGTTTTCCAAGTATTCATATATCAGTAACAACTGATCTCCCTCGACACAACAACCATAGAGTTTAACAAGATAAGGATGTTGCAAAGCAGAAATCATGCCAATCTCATTTAAAAACTCGCGATTCCCTTGCTTTGATTTAGAAGAAAGTTGTTTGACGGCTATCAATGTCCCATTGGGTAAACATCCCTACCATTTTGAGGAATGTTATTTTGTTAGAAGTTGAAAAGGAGATGTAAAATTATAATAAAATAATTGTAACCCAACATGATTTATTATAGTATGAAAAATACCTTGTACACCGGACCAAATCCTCCTTCTCCAATCTTATTTGAAATATCAAAGTTGTTTGTTGCTTCTTTGATTTGTCTCAATGTAAATAAACCCGTTTGAAGGTCTAAACTCTTCATCTCTGTTAATTGAAGTAAAACAAAGATCAAAGATCTCTTACACTAAATATGGATACTTCATCAACAATCCATTTCTTTTAATCTTGCAACTGTGTTTTATGAAGATATAACTAGTCTCAGGTTCCATAAAATGATATATACTAACAACCTTGTTATGTGTATAAATAAAGGGACTCCCCAAACTAGCCCTTACTTTCAAAGACTTAACACTTACCCCTTTCTAATGGACCTATCTGTCGTCGACATATTCTCCACCAAGCTAAGCCAAATACAAATAAGATAACTAGTGCTGCAGAAATTACTATTGCCACAATATTCCGAGCAGGTATACTACTTCCTTTTTCCACTGGGGGTGTAAAGTCTGCATGATTATGATATCAGATATTTATATATAGATTACATTAGAGGATGATAATGACAGTAAAAAATAAAAATAAATAAGTAAACATAAGAAAAAATGATGGTGTAAGAAGAAGAACTATGACTGACTAGGATCAACGGTTATAGCTGATATAAGAGGACCATATACTGATCCGAATGGAATAGCAGTTGTCCCTTTCCCAGCCCAATGAAGGCGAATCTCCAAGTTATTATTAGTCACAATAGCAGTGAACTTCTTTATGATTGCCTTACGAACTCCCCCTGCTTCTTTTGCAATATTGAAATCCTTCAATACCAACCTTCCCTGCAATACTTGAATCAAAACACAAATGGTTCATTATGGTCAAAGGAAGTTTTTTCAATAATAAACAACTTAATCACTTAATGACAAAGATAAGATGGTGAGATCATGCACCTGAATATAGATGTCAAATATACGCCTTCCAAGGCTGCTATATGTTTGATCATCCGTAAACATTATCTCCGCAAAATGGAGATTTACTGTATAGTTTCCATTTCCCAGGCAAAATCCATAATATGTTAGAGATTGAGGAGAAACACGTGCATCCGTATACAGTTCAGCATTTTCCATGGCAAGATTAGTTTTAGTAGACCAGGTATAGTAGTCCTTAAGGCCACTATCAAAGAAGTGACCAGTGTTGCTAAGAGCCCAATTCGAACCACTCAGGTGAAAGCTTGCTGGTCCAATTTCATTTGAATCATCGTCATATGTCAAGCTTTTATTAGAAGTTATCGGCTTCCCACCACAATTGATATGGAGAGAGTATGACTCTATAATGACCAGAAAAATATGTAGTCAGTTAGAATCAGACGATGACATTAGAAAAAGTTATTAATATATATAATACAAAACATCATTTTCCACCCTCATGCATCTAGAAAAATAGTAAATCGATGTTGTAAGATTTTAATTTGGATTCATGAAAAAAGAGAAATGGGAATATGATTGGTGACATGAGATCCACACATTGAAAAATGGAAAATTGTCTAAGGAATTAGTCTACAGCAAGCCCTTAATATAGGAATATGATATTCATACATAAATAAATTGAAATGAACAATCTAAAGGAAATCCATGATAAATCAACTTACTTTTAGGACAGCCATTGTTCCCCAAACATGAAACCATTCCCCTGAAAAAATAATGAAGTCGTGTAACAATAACATGTAATTAAGCATAATCACATAATAATCTGTATATGCTATATAAACATAACAATTTATTGTGACTTATGAATAGCATAAAACTTACAAGTTACTTCTCTTTGAAGATGATGCAAACAAATTCCTACGGCACATGATAAATAGGCAAAGATTAGATTGTTTATTGTTGAGATATTGATATTTATTATAAATAGGCAAACAAGTTCATTGAATTGTTAGTATCTTTTGGAGTTATGATAGGATAGCATTCCATCCTAAATAAATAGTTGTTCCAACCTTTTTTCAAGTTAATGAGAAATATATTCATATTCAAGTTTTCTTAAAATTAATGAAACAAAAAAAGTAAGCAAATATAAAAAATGTGATTCTTACACTGTTCCTTGTTGACATGTCAACTGCTCTGGATTTTCAATGCTCAAGTTGTTATATGATAGATCTCTGTGTCAATTTATAAATGTGATTCACAATTAAAGATGGAAAAAACAACTAGATGTAACACTTTGTAATATGGAAATATGAAATATCGAATAAGTAGCGATCGAAGGATTACTGACGTGTAGTCTGGTCTAGCTATCCAATTTGGCAGTGGTCCAGTAAAAAGGTTTCCAGTTAAGAATCTATGTAAAACAATAAGATAAGTCAATTTATAAAACTTGCCATTAATTAATTGATGAGTCAAACTATTTATTTAGTTAGCCATCCTAGTTCAGGCCTAAAAACTAGAGGATATATATTGCTTACAGAATATTTATGTTCTCGAGGACGCCCAATGTGTTCGGAATTTGTCCACTTAATTTGTTAAAACTGAGATCTCTGAAAAGAAAATTATGTTCAGAAATATAGGTTGTATTACTCGAGAAAATAATGGTTTCAGAAAAGGTTCTTAATGAAGCATCGTGTTCTAAAAGCATATGAAACTTCCAAGCATAACACCAACCAAAACTGCATTACTTACAAGTTTCTTAATGTGGTAATATTTCCAAGATATTCAGGAACTGTTCCTATAAGATTGCAACTCCTCAGTACTCTGTCAAACAATTTGATGATATGTAAATTTTAAGTGCAAAAAGGCTATAACTATAACATCTAGGTTTTATTTTTCTATAACAAAAAACAACAATACCTTACTTATATAAATAATCCAAGAAATTAACTCACAATGTTTGTAGAATTGTCAAGTTAATAAGTTGCGGAAAAGGAGAATCCGGTCCTTTCAAGTCACTTATTTTCCTGCATAACATATCTCAAATATTTTGAAACTCAATAAAACGAAGGAAAATAATCCTTGACCACACACAATCTAATGAGCACTGACATAAATAAATTAAAACACCAGAATTGATACTGACACGCAGACAGAAGTAATAATTTGAAAAAGTGGAAGTAATTAAAATGTAACTACATATGTCAGTGTCGGGTTAGTGTTAATCACCGAACATGCCATCAATATGAAGTGCCAGTGCTACAAAGACCACAAAAATAAACAGCATACTTACAAGTCAGTGAGGTTTTTCAGATATGAAATTCCAGAAGGAACTGGGCCACTCAAACCACTCCCTTGCATTACCCTATCAAAATTTGAAGTCATTTTTATTTAATAAACCAATAAATAATATGCAAAATTTGATTATTTAGAATTTCACAAAAAGAAAGAAAACGTTCATACAGCCTTTGAAGACCTGTCCAACTCTGAATGAAATCAGGTAATGTTCCAGAGAATTGATTGCCGCCGAGTCGACTGCATTGTTAGAGGATAACAACAAACAAAGAAATGTTATTTGATCTTGATATGAACGTAATTTACTGTAACGAAAGCAACTAAAAGAAAAGATTGCTTACACATGCTTCAATTTAGTGAGCTTAGAAAATGTTGCAGGTAAATTTCCAGTGAAATTGTTGGAGGTAAGAAGCCTAAAACAACATTGAAATGAGAATTACGGATTGCGATAAAATCATACTTATTTTCTAGGTGTAGGAATCTGAGTTTGGACACAATTTCCTCACAAATATGGTTATGTAATCACTTCAAAGAATCATAATCAAAGGCATAAAATGTAGACACAAAAAATTCTAATGAACACTGAAGATAAAATTTTCAGTATTTAAAAATAAATCAACCAAATGAAACAAAATATAGCAGTATTGTCAATCGTAGATAGCAAAAAAACAAAATAGAAGTTAGTTCAAATTCCACTATGCCTTAAACACTATGGCACTACTATAGCCGCTATTTGACAACACTTAAAACTAAATCATGCATCGCAAAACAATAGCATTTCCTGTAGCTGAAATTCTGTTACACTATACTGCTAAAGTACTATAACTGTTATTTGACAGCTGTTAAGAAGTCCCACATTAGTTGTGAGATGACCTAAATATATGTTTATAAGTAGAGATGAGTTAGGCCAAACTTTCAATTCTAAGAAAAACATTGAAATATAGAAATTGTGATCTGAGTTCAAGAAAGGGGCTTACATAATTTCAAGCTGGTTAAGATTTCCAAGCTCTGGAGGAAGCTCTCCAGATAATTGATTGAACTCTAGAACCCTATGCCATTTCAAAACTTTATAAGTTTCGGATAAATTATTATACGAAATTAGCATGAGAAAAATGACTTACAAGGTTTTGAGGGTGGTCATATTTCCAAGTTCTTTTGGGATTGGACCGGTTAACCGATTTCCATAGAGTGAGCTGTCACAAAATTAAGAAACATGCAAAACTACTTAGAAGATTATATATTTATTATTCCAAAATTATATAAACCACGGCCTATTTCACAGAACCATTTACTTATTAAATGTCATTAATCGAATAATAACAAGAAATGAAAGAATATGGTTAAGGGAAAATACATGATGACAAGATTGGTCATGGATGCCCATTGTGGAGGGATTGTACCATTAAGGTAGTTGAGTGTGAGATCACTGTAAGTAAGTAGTATAAAGAATCAAACGTATAACTCAAACTATGATAACTTAATAGTAACTATAATGATGATATACAAATTTAGCAAGGTTTTAGAATGATAAACTTACATTTCTTGGAGGTAAGGCAGTCTCTCAAGTTCACTTGGAAGTGTGCCAGAAAGATTTTGTGACTTCAGAACACTGCAAAATCACCGAATAAACATTTAGTTACTCCCTATAGCTATCTCATATTAACAATGTGTTTGGTTTGAGGGAAAGAAAGAGAGAAAAGAAAAACACGAAAACCACTGAATGAATTTATTCATTGGTTTCTTAGTCTTTCTTTCCTCCCTCCTTCTTTCGACTTATTTTTCCATTTCACACAGTTTAAGAAAAGATGTAATATAGTGTAGTAATTAAAAAGAGAATGTGACTTTTATTTAAGGGTGAATAAACTTTTGGTCCCCGTAAAATAGGTCGAATCTAGTTTTGGTACCTATTAAAAAAAATGTTCATTTTTTTCTTCGGTTTTTACCACTAGTTTAATCTGGTTTGAGGGTGCATCAAGTGGTTCATGCCCCCTCCCGATGGCAGTTGCAAGATCGAACCGTGATCTTCTCTACTAAATTCAGCGTCAATCATCACTGATCCAACTAACGATCGATAAATGTTCATTTTTTATCCCTAACAAAAACAAAAAAAGATGAAATCCCTAAATTGATTTGTTCCCATCGTGTTTCTCTTCACTGTTTCTATGAAGACTAGTACTACTACAATTACGGATTCATCTGATACCAGAAAAGAGTCATGTTATGAGGTTTTGAAGCAGCAACCTATGAAGGACAGACACGGACACCAGACACGACACGGACACTCACACGGCAATACCGATAATAATTTGAGAAAATAACATAATTCCGTGTCGGACACCGACAACAACACGTGTTGGAAACGGTCGCGCCTAATCTAAGAATCTGAGAGAAGTGTTCGTGCTTCATAGCCTGCAACTCCTAATTCTTGTTCGATTTCATCTGCATCTATTAAAGCAGTGAATGATGAGCAGAATAAGACTCTTGCTGACGAAGCAGAAGATGAAGCAGTAGTTTTTATTTTCTTCTATTTTTTCACATTTTTATTTTTTTCATCTTCTATTTTTGGTGGGGTTTAGGTTTTGTCGAGTTTTATTTCTAAACACAAAAATGTGAATTCATGGGTTCATGGACCTGTAATAAGAAGAATATAGTATCTACTTAATGAGTATTTTTGTAACACTCTTTACAAATATTATTTAAAGAAATAATTTTTCAGAAAATGAAACATTTCAATTTTTTATATATTTACTTAACATATTTTTATAATTTATTTACAAGAACTTATTATAAGATACTTAAAGAATGTTTGAGAAATTTTTTTTAGTTTTCTTTAAATTTTGTATGATTATTTATAAATTTAGATTTCTTTATACGATTTATATATTTTTAACTTCTATAAAAAAAAAAATTAGCACCGATGTTTTCGACTCGCTCCACCACTGGATATTACTGAGGGATATATTTGAAAAAAGAATAATATTTTCATCTAAAAATCTATAAAGATTCTTATATTTAAAAAAAACTTTTTTTGTATAAAAGGTTCCTATAATTAAGGAGGGAGTACTTGATCTACTTACAATATATTAAAAGGAACTATTACTAAAATCCCAAATTTGTCAGATCAAGTCTAAAACATTCATGTGATGCCTTTCCAAGTGGTTCACGTATGCAAATTTGTTAGTTACATGGACGATTTAAACAGAAATTTGATTAAAAGGAGTAAATTGAAATTTTTTAAACCTAAGGGACCAAATTGAAACCTAAAATAAACATAAGGGACAAAATATATAATTAAGCCAAAATAAAAATAGAAGAAACCTATTAAAAAAAGATACTTATTTATGAACTTAAAAATAACAGAAGAAAAAAATAGAAAGAAAAACACAGTGAGCCCATTTAGATTGATTTATTATAAGTTTTATAAGTTAGTTTATGAAAACAGATTATAAAGATATAATTTTTGTTAATAAAAACTTATGAATTAATATGCGTAAAAAAAATTACGAATTAACACGGGACAATTGCTTTAATAAAAAAAATTTAATCATACACGGGACAATTGCTTTAATAAAAAAAGGAATTGAATAATTAATATTAATTATAATTTATTAGACAAAAATCGTATACGGGACAATTGCTTTAATGAAAAAATATTAATTTAATAAATTTTACAAGAAAAAGCACAATGACGTCACTTATATTTTAAAAATATTTTATAACATATTTCTAAATATTTTATCATAAATAAATTGTATAATTTAGTATAATATCAATCTTAAATATAAAAAAAATAAAATTAAAATCAATCGAAATGAGCTTTCACAAATAATTTTTTTTTTAAACAATAGAAGAATGAATTCTCATCAATAATAATTATAATAAAACACAAGACAAAATATTTATCATTAATACATAAAAGAAATTGAATAAAAAATTCATGCACGGGACAATTGGCTTAATAAAAAAAAAATCTTACGCGAGACAATTGTTTTAATAAAAAAATTGAATAATAAATATTTATTATTATTAATGATAATTTAGTACACAAAAATCATACACGGGACAATTGTTTTAACCAAAAAAATTATTAATTTAATAAATTTTAGAAGAAAGAACATAATGACGTCACTTATATCTTAACAATAGACCCGGGCGAATGCACGAGTCTCAAAACTAGTTTAAGAGTTAAAAGAGCTTAAAAGATCAAATTTCACTTCATGATAATAAACACGTTTAATTTAAACTATGATCCGTCTCTTGAGTCCATCATTTATCTCATTGCATTATTCATAATTACTACGTTCATTTGAGGGGTCTTACTTCTATACTCCATCTCGGTTCCATTCCCGGTCACGCTTATTTAGATATCAGGTTTCCTTTTTTCTAGAATCCTTTAAATCCTTATGCACCCTACCATAAACTAAATGTGTCTGGTTTGTGCGTCTCCTGACATACCTCTTACTGCTGTCTGCTGGTACTATGCCACGTACTACTTCTAAATTCTTCTCACCACTCGTCGGCGTTACATTGAGGTCACTCTTGTGGCACTGTCTGCTGCAGCTCCAATATCCGTTTATAAGGATCTTTGCTCACAACTGCTTCTGAATTCACGCTACTATTGCGTTTTTACTGTAACATCCGTATTTATTTATTTTATTTTTAATTAGAAGTTAATTAGCCTTTTTATAGTATTTTATGATGAGTTAGTAATTAATTAGAAATTATGGCTATTTTAGGAAAGAGTAGTGCTTTGAATATAATAAGTTTTATTAGAATTATGATAATAAGAGTTGGGTTTGAGTGTTAATGGGCCTAAGTTAGTGAGATGGACATTATTGTCTTTGGTTAAGGTAGGATTAGGTTAGAGTTATGAGAATAGAGAGAGAGCTTATAACTTCAGAAAATAGAAAGAGGTAGAAAGAGAAAGCTTTGAAGAGAAGGAAGTAGAGGGGAAGAATAGAGAAAACTCAAGAGAAGGAGAAAATCAGAAATTCATCAATTTCTAAGGTTAGAGAGTAGTTTACAATTCATGTGAGATGATCAAAGAGGGGGGAGATGCCTATTCTCCATACCGAAACCCTCTCATCTCTTTTGGTGGGAAATGGGAATCAAGGGAATGTGTTAAAGATTTTATGTGTTGTTGTATGATGTTAATATGTCATTATATGATTCTATCTTCAATTTCTATCATCAATTTTGTGATTTATGAATGAATTGTTGTTGTTGATATTTGAAAATGGGTTTTGAATAAAATGAAGAAAAATCTCTACTGTCTACTTGAAATGATGTTTGATGATGTTAAAACTTGTACTTCTAGGCCTATACATGATATAAATGCTTAAATGTGATAGCTTTAAGAGTTTATAACATGAAATTCGTGATTTTTATGAGATTCTATGCTAAACCCGTGAGCAGAGCATGAATTTCTGGGTTTGGTCGCCTAGCTACCAGTTCGTCGCTGCAAGCGAGGATTCATGTGTTCTTCATGAACCCAGAATTTTGAGTTGGTCGCCCAGCGACCAGCCGTCGCCAGGCTTCGCTCTGAGCGATAACCTCTCCGCCTTTCGTCGCTTGTTGATTCGCTAGCTGTCGCCCAGCGACCAAGACCTGATTTTGAGAAATTTCTTCATGTTGTATGATGAGAGTGAGTTATGACATGATTAGATTTGGTTTTATAACATGTTATATGTTTGGATTGATTGAATCTTGAGTTGGTATGATAATAATATGCTTATACGTACATGTTGGTTGAAATTGAGGATGATGAATTATGATTAATAAGAATGTTATGTGTTGATGTATCTTGCTTGAATGTGTACCTTAATGATGATATGATGATGTGAATTTGATGCGAATTGAGAAGGGATAATAGGGATGTGTGACCTATTATTCATGAGTAGAAGTATAGTGTTATCATCATCATTATGTGGTATGTGAACATTCATGCATTCATAAGTCAACTTGATGCGATGTCCCCCATGACTTAAAACTGACTTGATGCGATGGATATATGTTTATCCTAATTTGATGCGGGTACCACATGCATTAGAGATGTCTAGGATGACATACATTATGTTTTTTCATTAGCTTGCATTAGGGAATTGTGCACTATAATTGATAATTAGTATTTGTGGTTGCATTCCAACATAATCTTGTGAATGTTTGAGTTATGTGAGTTTTACTTGAATATCTTAGCTTTTGTTGATGAGTATGATAAACCATGAAGTTATATATCGTTAGCTCAATATGATATGAGTATGATTTATTTATGACATAATTGTTTACATAATATAAGTGTATACTATGCTTATTATTATGAACTTGAATTGAAGCTAACTCTCTATTTTTGTGTATGTGTAATCGTTTGGGTCCAGATTCTCCACTTGAGGGGTGATTCCGTGGCTTTGGAGTTTAGCTCGTGAGAACTAGCATAGCTTGGTAAGGTGAAGGATAGGAGGATCCTAGAAGCTTAGAGGTTTAGGATATGCTCTGATACTTGTAACCTTGCTTAGACTAGTGTTCGGTTCTTCGCTTGTTTGAGATTTTATGTATGACCTTGCTACTTATATTATCTTATCTTTAATTACTTGTTGGATTATCTTGGATTATGTGATGGGTCTTCATTGTGGAAGTACCTAGTTGGAGTTGTAATATGATTATTGACTTGCATGTTTGGATTTAATTGCTATAACTTATTAGTATAGTAGTTTTGATGCTTTCGTTGGCTTAAGTGAATTAAATGCATGCTATTAGTTATTTTGTGTTAAGTAATGCCTTGATGATTTGTAAGTTGAATGATTTAAATTAATTGTTGCATGCGAATCGATTAGGAGCGTTACAATTTGGTATCAGAGCAAGGTCGGTCCATGTCGGATCAAGTAGGTTGGTATACCCATAGGTGCATGAGTGTAGTAGAACACTTTTAGTACCCTTAGTTTAACGTAAGGTTGAATTTCTTTTGGTTGGTTGTTTATGTGATGGCCCAAAGAGCTATGGCGAATGCAATAGCCATGATGGCTAATGATTTGACACAAGAGACGACGGCTAGGATGGCCGAAAGGGTTGCACAAGAGAATCGTATGGGGAATGAGGATGAAATGAGGTTGGAAAGATTCCTTAGGAACAATCCAAAAGAATTCAAGGGAGGTCATGATGCCGAAGGAGCTCAAAAATGGTTTGAAGGCATGGAAAGAATTTTCGGAGCAATGAGATGTTCGGAAGTTCAAAAAGTGACTTTGGGTTATTGGTGGAGGAATACATGTCAAAGGTTGGGCCAAGGAGGAGCTATCATTACTTGGGATGTCTTTAAGAGGGAGTTTTTGACAAAGTACTTTCCAACGGACATAAGAAACCGGAAGGTGGTAGAGTTCATGGAGCTCAAGCAAGGAAATCTATCGGTTGCGGAGTATGCAACCAAGTTTGAAGACTTATGCCGTTTTTGCCCACACTACAACACCGTGGAGGCAGAAGGGGATAAGTGTGTGAAATTCGAAAGTGGCTTGCGTCCCGATCTTAAGCAATTGGTGGGTATCTTGGAGATAAGGAATTTTGCTAACTTGGTGAATAAAAGCAACATTTGTGACTTGGATGGGAAAGCTAAGACAAGCTACAAGGAGATGAATGATAAGAGAGGAAAAAGTCAAGACCGTGGTAAGCCTTATGACAAGAAGAACAAGGGCAAAGTTGGAGGTAGTGGAGAGAAGGGAAATAATGCTAATGACAAGTGCTATAAGTGTGGTGTTTTGGGTCATCGTTCCTATGATTGCCCAAAAGGAGATAGATGCTTCAGGTGTGGGGAGTTTGGACACAAGGTTGATGTGTGTAAGAAGAAGGTTTCTTGTTTCAATTGTGGTGAAGAAGGTCACAAGAGTCCGGAGTGTAAGAAGCCAAAGAAAACGGTTGGAAAGGTGTTTGCTTTAAGTGGAGATGGAGCGGAGCAAGAGGATAATCTCATTAGAGGTACGTGTTTCATCTATGACACCCCTTTAATTGCGATTGTTGATACTGGAGCAACACATTCTTTTATATCTTTCAAATGCATGAAGAGTCTTAATATTCCTGTGTCTGAAATGCTTGGTTGTATGGAGATAGAAACTCTTGCTAGTGGTTCTGTCACTACTCAACTTGTTTGTCGAAAATGCCCTGTGACCGTGTTTGGTAAATCTTTTGATATGGATCTAGTGTGTATTCCACTTAGCGGTATAGATGTGATTTTTGGTATGAACTGGTTAATCTTTAATCGAGTCCATATTAACTGTTGTGAGAAAGTGATTACATTTCCGAAGTTGGAATAAGATTCTAAGTTGATGAGTGGGAAAGAAGTAAGGGAGTCCTTATTGGAGCATGGTGAATTGTTTGCTATGTTTGCATCCTTGAAGATCGAGAATGAAGTTGGAATTAAGGAACTACCGGTTGTGCAAGAATTTCCCGATGTGTTTCCGGTGAATGTGTCGGATATGCCTCCAGAAAGAGAAGTGGAGTTTACTATTGATTTGGTACCTGGTACAAGTCCAATATCTATGGCAGCTTATAGGATGTCAGCAACCGAGTTAAGTGAATTGAAGAAGCAATTAGAAGAGCTACTAGAGAAGAAGTTTATTCGTCTGAGTGTATCGCCGTGGGGAGCACCTGTGCTTTTGGTAAAGAAGAAGGACGGAAGTATGAGGTTGTGTATTGATTATCGTCGTTTGAATCAAGTGACGATCAAGAACAAGTATCCGTTGCCAAGGATTGATGATTTAATGGATCAGTTGGTGGGTGCTTGTGTGTTTAGCAAGATTGATTTGAGGTCCGGATATCACCAAATTCGAGTTAATGCGGAAGATATTCCGAAGACAGCTTTTAGGATAAGATATGGTCATTACGAGTATTCAGTCATGCCTTTTGGAGTAACTAATGCACCGGGAGTGTTCATGGAGTACATGAATCAGATTTTCCATTCATATTTGGATAAGTTCGTAGTGGTTTTCATTGATGACATCCTAGTGTATTCTAAGACCGAGGAGGAACATGCAGAACATCTGAGAATAGTGTTGAGGACCTTGCAAGATAAGAAGCTTTATGTTAAGTTGTCTAAGTGCGAGTTTTGGTTGAAGGAAGTGAGTTTTCTAGGCCACATGATATCTAGTGGAGGTATTGCGGTGAATCCTTCTAAAGTTGATGCGGTAATGAAGTGGAGAACTCCAGAATCAGTGTTTGAGATCAGAAGTTTTCTCGGATTGGCCGGTTACTATCGGAGGTTTATTGAAGGTTTTTCAAAGTTGGCTTTACCGTTGACCCGATTGACTAGGAAAGATCAACCTTTTGTTTGGGATAGTTTGTGTGAGAAGAGTTTCCAAGAGTTGAAGAAGCGGTTGACGTCGGCACCAATTTTTATTCTACCGAAACCGAATGAGCCGTTTGTTGTGTATTGTGATGCATCCTTGATGGGATTGGGTGGTGTTCTTATGCAAAATGGACAAGTGGTTGCTTATGCTTCTAGACAATTGAAAGTGCATGAGAAGAACTATCCAACACATGATCTTGAGTTGGCGACCGTTGTGTTTACTTTGAAGATATGGAGACATTATCTATTTGGTTCTAGATTCGAAATCTTTAGTGATCATAAGAGTTTGAAGTATTTGTTTGATCAAAAAGAATTGAATATGAGACAAAGAAGATGGTTAGAATTTTTGAAGGATTATGATTTTGAGTTAAGTTATCACCCCGGAAAAGCTAATGTGGTGGCCGATGCTTTGAGTAGAAAGTCCTTGCACATGTCTTCACTTATGATGAGAGAGTTGGATTTAATTGAAGGGTTTAGAGATTTGAGTTTGGATTGTGAAACGACTCCAAGAAGTGTGAAATTGGGAATGTTGAAGCTTACGAATGATTTTCTTGATGAAGTAAAGAATGATCAAACGGGAGATTTGGATTTGGTGAATCGTCTATCATTGATTGATCAAGGAAAAGAAACCGATTTCAAAGTTGATGAGAATGAAATTATAAGATTTCGAGAAAGAGTTTGTGTTCCTAACATACCCGAGTTGAAGAGGAAGATTCTAGAGGAAGGACATAGAAGTGGTTTGAGTATTCATCCTGGAGCTACTAAGATGTATCAAGATCTTAAGAAGTTGTTTTGGTGGCCAAGTATGAAAAAGGAAGTTGTCGAGTTTGTTTATGCTTGTCTAACTTGTCAGAAGTCCAAGGTTGAGCATCAAAGACCATCTGGATTATTACAACCTATGTTTATTCCGGAATGGAAGTGGGATAGCATTGCTATGGATTTTGTAAGTGGTTTGCCGAGGACTACAAAAGGGAATGATTCAATTTGGGTGATTGTTGATAGGTTGACGAAGTCGGCGCATTTTATTGCTTTTAAGACCGGAACTTTAATACCAAGGTTGGCGGAGATTTATGTTGAGCAAATTGTGAGATTGCATGGTATTCCATCTAGTATTGTGTCGGATCGAGATCCAAGATTCACTTCGAGATTTTGGGAAAGTTTGCAAGAGGCTTTGGGAACTAAGTTAAGAATGAGTTCGGCTTATCATCCTCAAACGGATGGAAAATCAGAAAGAACTATTCAATCACTTGAGGATTTGTTAAGAGCTTGTGTCTTGGAGGATGGAGGAAGTTGGGATAAGTATCTACCTTTGATAGAGTTCACCTACAACAATAGCTATCATGCGAGTATTGGGATGGCACCTTTTGAAGCGTTGTATGGTAGGAGATGTCATACTCCTTTATGTTGGTATGAAGACGGAGAAAGTGTTGTGTTGGGACCGGAATTGGTTCAACAAACTACGGAAAAGATTAAGATGATTCAAGAGAAAATGAAAGCGACTCAAATTAGACAAAAGAGTTATCATGACAAGAAGAGGAATGATGTGGAATTCCAAGAGGGAGATAACATATTTTTAAGAGTTAATTCAACCACCGATATTGGTCGTGCTTTGAAATCTAAGAAGTTGACATTGAAGTTTATTGGGTCTTATCAAATCTTGAAGAGAGTAGGAAATGTGGCTTACAAGATAGCTTTGCCACCATCGTTGTCTAATCTTCATGATGTGTTTCATGTGTCGCAATTGAGGAAATATGTCTCGGATCCATCACATGTCATTGTATCAGATGAGGTGCAAGTAAGAGATAATTTAACCGTCAAAGCTAGACCTTTGAGGAACAAGGAGATAGCATCCGTTAAGGTCATTTGGGGAGGACCCGCGGGAGAGAATGCTACTTGGGAGCTAGAGAGCAAGATGAGGAGTTCTTATCCGGAGTTATTCTCAGGTAAATTTTCGAGGACGAAAATTCTTTAAGGGGAGTAGAGTTGTAACACCTGTATTTATTTATTTTATTTTTAATTAGAAGTTAATTAGCCTTTTTATAGTATTTTATGATGAGTTAGTAATTAATTAGGAATTGTGGCTATTTTGGGAAAGAGTAGTGCTTTGAATAGAATAAGTTTTATTAGAATTATGATAATAAGAGTTGGGCTTGAGTGTTAATGGGCCTAAGTTAGTGAGAGGGACATTATTGTCTTTGGTTAAGGTAGGATTAGGTTAGAGTTATGAGAATAGAGAGAGGGAGCTCATAACTTGAGAAAATAGAAAGAGGTAGAAAGAGAAAGCTTTGAAGAGAATGAAGTAAAGGGGAAGAATAGAGAAAGCTCAAGAGAAGGAGAAAATCAGAAATTCATCAATTTCTAAGGTTAGAGAGTAGTTTACAATTCATGTGAGATGATCAAAGAGGGGGGAGATGCCTATTCTCCATACCCAAACCCTCTCATCTCTTTTGGTGGGGAATGGGAATCAAGGGAATTTGTTAAAGATTTTATGTGTTGTTGTATGATGTTAATATGTCATTATATGATTCTATCTTCCATTTCTATCATCAATTTCGTGATTTATGAATGAATTGTTGTTGTTGATATTTGAAAATGGGTTTTGAATAAAATGAAGAAAAATCTCTACTTTCTACTTGAAATGATGTTTGATGATGTTAAAACTTGTACTTCTAGGCCTATACATGATATAAATGCTTAAATGTGATAGCTTTAAGAGTTTATAACATGAAATTCGTGATTTTTATGAGATTCTATGCTAAACCCGTGAGCAGAGCATGAATTTCTGGGTTTGGTCGCCCAGCTACCAGTTTGTCGCTGCAAGCGAGGATTCATGTGTTCTTCATGAACCCAGAATTTTGAGTTGGTCGCCCAGCGACCAGCCGTCGCCAGGCTTCGCTCAAAGTGATAACCTCTCTGCCTTTCGTCGCTTGTTGATTCGCTAGTTGTCGCCCAGCGACCATGACCTGATTTTGAGAAATTTCTTCATGTTGTATGATGAGAGTGAGTTATAACATGATTAGATTTGGTTTTATAACATGTTATATGTTTGGATTGATTGAATCTTGAGTTGGTATGATAATAATATGCTTATACGTACATGTTGGTTGAAATTGAGGATGATGAATTATGATTAATAAGAATGTTATGTGTTGATGTATCTTGCTTGAATGTGTACCTTAATTATGATATGATGATGCGAATTTGATGCGAATTGAGAAGGGATAATAGGGATGTGTGACCTATTATTCATGAGTAGAAGTATAATGTTATCATCATTATGTGGTATGTGAACATTCATGCATTCATAAGTCAACTTGATGCGATGTCCCCCATGACTTAAAACTGACTTGATGCGATGGATATATGTTTATCCTAATTTGATGCGGGTACCACATGCATTAGAGATGTCTAGGATGACATACATTATGTGTTTTCATTAGCTTGCATTAGGGAATTGTGCACTATAATTGATAATTGGTATTTGTGGTTGCATTCCAACATAATCTTGTGAATGTTTGAGTTATGTGAGTTTTACTTGAATATCTTGGCTTTTGTTGATGAGTATGATAAACCATGAAGTTATATATCGTTAGCTCAATATGATATGAGTATGATTTATTTATGACATAATTGTTTACATAATATAAGTGTATACTATGCTTATTATCACTACAACATTTTAGGCCTACCACAACGCCTAAATTTTAGGATGTAAAAAAACCGTTCTCGTAGAGTATCAAAGACAACGCTTTTTGTAAACAGTTGTGGTAGCATATATATTTTTGTCAATTGTATGCAACAGTAGAAAACCATTCTCATAGATACCAACAAGAACGGTTTTCTCTATGTAATCGAAAACAACGGTTAAGAACGGTACTCATACAATTTTAAATTATTTTATTAATATACATTTTTCATCGTATCTTTTTTTTTGTGAAATTTTGCAGAAACTGTTTTCATAGGCTATTGCTACAAGAACGGTTTTCTATCTGTAATCTATAACAACGGTTATAAATCCTACTCATATAATTTTAAATTATTTTAATAAAATATATTTCAAATTATTTGCAGAAAACCGTTTTTTTATTTTGTGATATATATTTTTAGTTTCCCTTTATAAAACAAATCTCATCTTCCCAAAAACAAATTATATACTGTTTCTTTTGTCAAATCGTAATTTCCCTTGCAATCTTCACTAACCCTGAAACAATTCGCCACCATCTCTCCTTCCTTCAATTCGATACTCACCGTGCAATTTTCAAGAAACTGTGACTATAACAACAACGCAGAAATTCTTCGGGCCTCAATTTCAGTTTCGAAATCTAAATCTCTAGAGACAAGTTTCAGAATCCCTTTCCAGAAATTTCAGAAACCGTCAATCTCTCTTGGCTTTTGTTGTTCGAAACTGACAAACCCTAAGCCTATGCTTGTTTCTGCAGTGTACATGAATACCGGATTTCCGCCGCTCTTGTTAGAGATTTCCTCCCAGGTTAAGGAGGCTTCTATTCTGGGTGTGAGCTTCTTCGGGCCTCCGTTTCATCTTCTCTGCGATTCTGGTTGTGATATCGATTCTAAAAAAATGTAGGCTTCGATTATGATATCTGAATATGCTGATATCCTGCGATTCTGCGATTTTCCGTTTCTAAATATGCTGATATCCTACGATTCTGGTTATGGAGGCTTTGATTCTGGTTGTGAGTTTCTAATCACGTTTCTATTTTAGTTTTCTCCCGTTGTGTGATTTTTCTCCTTTTGTTGAGGAATTGGATTTTGTTTTTTGTAGGGTAATGAAGGGGAGAATTTGGTTATTTTGATTGGAGACTGTAAAAAATCAATAATTACATGGTTGTTCAGTAAGAATGAAAATGGTAACAATTTAACTTGCCTTTTACCATCCATTACATGATTTGATTATGGTATTCTTGCTTCTCATTTAAGTGGATAAATTTGTATGATCACTGGACTGATTGTATTGAATACTTTCTTGTCTAATAGTTTTTAAAATTGGGAACTGGTTTAACTTATTATAAAAAGAGTGAGACAACGATCAATGCACAACAAGTAGATGAAAGGGCAATGTCTACAGGTATGGCATATAATCAAACATATTTTCTTGCATTTGTTTATTCTATTATTTCTTAGTATGCAACCCAAGCCTTATAAATGAGTATGACAAGGTTTTGGTTAAAAACTAGGATAGAATGTTGAAACTTATGATGATGTAGTGTTCAAATGTATAATAGTTATATATATTGTTTATATTTTTGCTTGTATTAGTATTTTTTTTTAATTTAGATGGCTAAGTGGAATCCATGACGGAACTAATAAAGATGGCTCCTTTAGCACTCATAATAGATGAAACCAGTTTAGTTTAAGGTACATCCTGTCTTAATTAGTGGAGGAAGATTATGTAATTGGCCTGAGAGACCAACATCAATTCCACCAAGGATTAGCAGTGGACGTTTGAAAGGAATAACAGCTGAGATGTTCAATGAAATAACTGAATTATGAAAGAAGAGAGTTGCATATTACAAGACACTTGATTATCAGCTAGTAGTGCCCGAGAGATTCCGTAATTTCTTTGATATGAATGCTTACTTGGAAGACTTTGTAGTTTGATTGATGACCCTGTTTGGGTCATGAATGTTGTTCCAGTTGAGGCTAAGATTAACAACTTGGTGTCGTTTATGAACGCGGATTGATTGGAACATATCAGAACTGGTACGTCTTTCTTTCGTTCGCTTATTGGGCTATCTTTATTAGTAATTCTTAATTAGATTTTTTGATGTGGATGATAAGAAACGCTCTTACATAAGATCTGGTTCTTAACCAGGTAACCAACCAATTTTAAAAGTAATGTTCTTAAATGCATGACCTAACTTTTAAACTCATTTTGAGTTCTTAAAGAGTTAAAACTATAAGAGTAAACAATTTTATGGTTAAGTTAGTAGAAAGTAGCTTTTGTCTGCCTCATCAGATTTGCTGGATGATTCTTTTTTCTTTATTTTTTGCAAAAGGAAAAATTAAAAGTGAGGATATTATATATGTAACATGTATAAGTGTTGTATCCACCATTAATTAAATTTAAGGTGCATCCTATCCTAATCTTAGCTCACTAAAATTGAGAGTTGGGTACCTTTATTATTTTGGATTTATAACTTACTGAGTTTCTTTGAGACTTATCACTTGCTGAGTTTTTTCATTGGATTTTAATTCATTTCTAAAAAAATTGATATATTCGATGGTTGGATATATACACTACAACATTTTAGGCTATGGTGTGAAGTGAAAATCTAGTGTATTATGGCTTAAATGCATACTGCATAATTGCTACTGTCTCTAAGACTTTTTATTGGTGTCTGATTTCGAGTAGTTGGATGCAAAGCACTAACCAAGGAAGGATCAAACATGGATGTAGATGGATCTCATTGACAGGTTCAGACTTATGTGGTTATGCAATGGTTTAGAATTCATTGGACTAGTTTTATGGTTTAGATTGGTATTTTATAGTGGATAATAGTTTTTCTTTAGTGTCATTACATGATTACTAATGGCATATATGTTTCATAATCAAGTATTGTGTTGTTGAAATAAAAAAACGGTGAGATCATTGTCACTGAAGAGAACCAGGAAAGAATTGAAATTCAACTAAGGTTATTGATGAAATTAATAATTGTGACACGATTGAATTATGATAGTATATGAGATGACCATTAAATTATTGAATATGAAGTGGTAGTTTGATTCTATCATGGTGTTGAATGTGAATATGTGAAGTAAAAGTACATTTTTTTTCCCTCTATTTTGTACTAATAGGTAACTTATGTTTCTATGCCTCATTTATCTGCATTGTCAATATTGAAAATTTAGCCATATAACTTATTTTAACAATGAATTTCAATTTAAAAGCTGATGTCACCTTCAAAGGCTTCTACCAGGAGCTGTTTCTTTACGGGTTTGCTGCTCAAAGGAATTTTGCTGAGGTATAAAATAGAGCCTTTTCAGTTTGATTATAGAGCAGTTTTGATTTAATGATGCAGCAGCACATTAATCACTCCCATTTTGTTGTTCCGAAGATCTTCATCTACCACTAATAGTGGCATGAATCATGAATTATTTTTTCAACACATTTTTTTTTGTCTTCTATTTTACTTGTATATATTTTCAACACATTGTTTTCTTTTACTTGTATATATTATTTTCTTTCTGAAAAGAGACCATAAATTATAGGTAATTGTTAAAGGTGAAGTTCAAGGAATGGCAAGCAGATTTATTGGTATCAAGCTTGATATAGAACTGGGTAACTGCATAGACTCTTCTGCATAGGCTCAGAATATTTTTGTATTTAAAAGTTGCTTATCATTACTTTCCTTCAGTTTAAAAGCAGTGACTAGCATACTTATGTTGGATTTTCAAAAAAAAAAAAAACTAGATAGCTAATCAGCTCACTTATGTTGGATTTTCTCTCAATTTAAAGAACAAAAGCACATTTTGAATTAGATCACACACATTACGTTATATATTTTTCCAGAGCACTTTCAAGTTTAAGATTTTATATATTTACTTGTTTATTTAATTTATTCATTTATGTTTTCAATACGTTAACTATATTACGTTTATTTTGCAGATGATGAATAACGGTGATATCAATGAAGATATGCAGGATTTTGAAGATGAAGAATTGGATACATATTTTGAATATGTTAGTTTGATTTTGAATGATTCACGTTAGGATATACACTAAAGTAGTTAGTCTAATTTCAATTTGAAGATGTTAGTTGTAATGTGAATGATTGGCATTAGGATATACATTACAAATCCAAAATGAATGTTATTTTGATTTATATGAATGAATCACAACCATTTTATTTTAATTTGTTATCTAATTTGTTATTTTAATTTTTTAATTTGAGCTTGCGTCAAAAGAAAAATGCATTAGTCAGAAAACATTTCTGTAGCTGAGAAACCGTTGTCGTAGCTACAAAAGAGGTCATATAATAAAGGGTCTACCACAACGATTTTTGACTGGGCAACGGTTGAAAGCATTGTTGTAGCAAAAATACCGTTGTCGTGTATACTGAATAATCATATGGTAATAAGTCTACCACAACGGTTTTGGATTGGACAACGCTTTCTGTAGCAGCAAAACCGTTGTTGTATCTACTAAGGAATCATATATTAAAGGTCTACCAGAACGGTTTTTGATTGTGCAACGGTTAAAAGCGTTGCTGTAACGGTAAAACCGTTGTCGTATCTACTAAATAATCGTATAGTAAAGGGTCTACCAGAACGGTTTTTGATTGAGCAACGGTGGAAACCCGTTGTGATAGTTCATACAAAACCGTTCTCTAAACTCAACCAATGACAACGGTTTTTACTAAGAACGGATAGAAACCGTTGTTGTAGGGAACTTTGAAAACCGTTTTGTTAGAGACTCTAAGAAAACGGTTATCTACAAGGCGTTGCCGTTAGAAAAAAAACCGTTGCGAAAGGCTAAGACAACGCCTCGGTGCACAACGCCCTGAAAACCGTTCTCGTAGCCTATGACAACGGTTTTTTTTGCATTACACAACGGTTTTTCGACGTTGTTATAGAATCAAAATGTTGTAGTGTATTATGAACTTGAATTGAAGCTAACTCTCTATTTTTGTGTATGTGTAATCGTTTGGGTCCAGATTCTCCACTTGAGGGGTGATTCCGTGGCTTTGGAGTTTAGCTCGTGAGAACTAGCATAGCTTGGTAAGGTGAAGGATAGGAGGATCCTAGAAGCTTAGAGGTTTAGGATATGCTCTGATACTTGTAACCTTGCTTAGACTAGTGTTCGGTTCTTCGCTTGTTTGAGATTTTATGTATGACCTTGCTACTTATATTATCTTATCTTTAATTACTTGTTGGATTATCTTGGATTATGTGATGTGTCTTCATTGTGGAAGTACCTAGTTGGAGTTGTAATATGATTTATGACTTGCATGCTTGGATTTAATTGCTATAACTTATTAGTATAGTAGTTTTGATGCTTCCGTTGGCTTAAGTGAATTAAATGCATGCTATTAGTTATTTTGTGTTAAGTAATGCCTTGATGATTTGTATGTTGAATGATTTAAATTAATTGTTGCATGCGAATCGATTAGGAGCGTTACATTTACTACTTGACCTCCTTGGTCCATTTCGATTGTCAACCGTTATATCTTGCCTACCATACATGATACTGAGTTAACTGGGCTCAGCACACGATGATTTCAGCATAAATAGTCTAAACTCTAAGAGCATCTTTATCACTAGATACTTAAATTGAGATGCTTAACACTATTCACGTGAGTTCCACTGTGCCACTAAGATTAAACAATTTTTAAGGAACTCAGACAAATTTTGCTTCATCCACTGATTCTTAATTTTGGGTACTTAACACTATTTATTGGGTCCCACAATATCATTTGTTTTTTGTGATTGAGAGAGAAATTAACATTATTTTAATTTTAAGGATCAACTATTGAAAGATCCTTACATAAGAATCTTTTCTTAGAAGTAAGAATTACGGATCTCCACGTAGACTCTCTCCAATGGTAAATTTTTTTAAGTATCAAGCACTTAAATTTAAGCACTAGCTAAGGATCTTGCAATAAAGTTGCTCTAAAGGGGTCCATACTTAAAATTGGATTTTAATGACTCATGACAGGGTCCGATATTTGATCGATTGATAACTTACTTTTTATCTATAAGTTTCGATCTCAAGATACTATCATTTAAAGATCCCAAGTTTAGTTTTATTTGGTCAACTTACTGTCCTTTGGTGTAGCTGATCATATTTATATCTGGATTTTTCCTCATTTATATTTATTAGGACTTTTTTCCTACATCCCACTAAAAGTGCCCAGAATGACTTCTTCGATTGAGATTAATCAACACCAAAGTCCGAGGATAATGTTGATACCAATAACTTGGTTAAAAACACAAAAAAGGATGTCTTCAATAAACACATGTGGAGATTAGGGGACTTACATGCTAACAATATGGCAGACAGTAGCATTGGCAAAAGAACAATTGCAAGTTACAGCATTTTCAGATCCACTAACTTGCACAGAAGATGTCCAGTTACTTTCTCCACTACATGGATCTTTGCTGAAATCCCAATCCTTCTTACCAAGTGTCTTGGCTATATCTTTCATAACTTGAACTGTGCATATTAATTCAATCAAAACCAACATATTTACATCATCATAATGTTGCAAACTTGCAACATAGCCTCAGCAAATTTAAATTGAATTTTTTCATACTATACTAGTATACTAAACAATATGAATTAGTGACAAAAACTAGAGATGAAAAAAATAAAAAACAAGGGTTTGAATTTCGTCGCTAAGTGTTAGAGACAAAAAAAGAAGATCAATTTGTCTATTCAAATCCAACATACATCATCAATTCATCATAGTGTTGCAATCATATTGTGTTGCAAAAAGTTAAATTAGAAACAATAAGATGTCTAAATTTAAGATCAATTTTATTGATTTAGTCTCTAAATATTCATCGTTAATTTAAGATTTTCTAGTAATATATCATTGTCGATTCAAGGGTGGATCTTTGTGGGACTTTTTGACCAGATTGCCACTGTTTCAAAAAAAAAATTCCCAAGTTGCCACACTTTTAAAAAGAATTCCCCATATGTCACACATTTAGAGCTGTCAAATGGGTCGGCCCAGAGGGCCAAAACATATAAAGGGACTTAAGTGGCCCGGCCCAATAAGGTCCAAATAAATTTTGTTAAGCCCGGTCCGGCCCAGGCCGTATAAAACCATAGCCGGCCCGATAGCCCGACCCATTTTTACAGTTCTACACACATTTGACCGGTTCAATTTTTCCTATATATAGTGCCGCCACCTAATGTGGCGGAAAGAGATGTCAACGGCGCGAAGATTTATCGGAGGATACTTTATCACCCCTTGCCCCACCATCTAAAATATTCCCCATCCCCGTCCTCATTCCCCGCTTTGGGGAGAATTCTTCCTTCATCCTCATCCTCGCGGATCCCCACAGTTCTCGCGGATATCCATAAACTTTAAAAAAAGTATCAACTTTCTATTATTTTCAATCGAACTAGTTGTAAAAAAATATTCAAATTTAATTATAAAACAAATAAAAGTATTAAAATATTATTGTAAGTCATGTGACATTTATAAGCATCATATATAAACAAATGTACACAATATTGTGTGAAAATATAACTTAAAAATAATTTATAAAGCACTTAAATATAAATTTATAAATGTTATTTTAATAGTTTTCGGGGACGGAGTCTCCGCGGGGCGGAGGATGAAATACTGTTCCCATCCCCAAACCTCTTTTGGGGGGACTTTCACCTCCATCCCCATCCACACGGGGAAAAATTCCCCAACTTCAGATCTCCAAACAGGGCAATCTCCGCGGGGATCCCTATTTACGGATGAAATTGACATCCCTAAGCGGAATTGTGAAGGACACTAGTCTTGCCTCTTGACGGACACTAGAACATGCAGCGATGACATGTGAACAAGGTAGATGTAAAGTTATGAAAGACATAGAAAAATTAGACTGGTCAAATGTGAGGCATTTGGGAAATTCTTTTTGAAAGTGTGGCAACTTTGGAATTTTTGTTTGAAAAAGTGGTCAAAAAGCCTCTTTGTGGTGGCCAGCATGAGCTACCATACCCCTAAGATATCTTATACATACTGTATTAGGCGTGTATTTGCACCTCTCAAATATCTTATATATAATATATTAGACAAATATTATCTTGATATTTGCATCTGGTGTAATGAAATATATTATACAAACACAGTTTTCTGATTTTTGGCACCCCACAAAATTACTTAAGATCCGCCACTAGTTGTGGTGGTAATAATTTACTGAGAGACACATATATAAGGTACGTACCTTCTTCTTCTAATAGAGTAGCTCCACTAGCAAATGAAGAGATAATAAAACAAAAGGCAAGAAGAAAAAGATGGAATAATAGAGCCAATGACATGTTCATAATGATAAGCTTCATATTTTTGAAGCCAATAAGTGGAAGAAAATGAAATCAACTTTTGAATGTGAAAGGATGATATTAAGATTTGAAGTAGCAAGAGAAAAAGACTATGTTATGTATGTGTATATTGTTGACAAAGTGTTGAAGGGTAAAGGATCAGGTTATGACTTATGAGAAGTACATAAGTGTTTATATGTATCTAGAAATGTAAAATAGACAAAATTTAATGAAATCTTAAACATGTTTGCCAGCATGTATATATATGTAGTTAGAAATGTAAAATTTTTAAGGTTTATTGAAGGAAAAAGGGGGATTAGACATTTTAAATCTTGAAATACGTGTTAGGTACTCATTTCATATTGTAGGATGTTTCTTGAAAGAAGCTACTTGAGTTAAATATATGAATTAAAATGAAGGAGGCTACTAGTTGAGTTAAATATATTGGCTACTTGAGTTAAATATATGAATCTACTAGTAATATAAAAATAATAATATGTTGACAAAAAATCTTAATTGTCCTCCAAAATTTCGTAATCCGATTTTCGTTTTACACTTCAAACTAGTGGTATATTTGAGGAAGAAACGTGAGAATAATGTATTTGACAATTGATGCATTCAATTTATATGAATTAAAAGACAGTCTTTCAAAAATACTTAGGAATTAATTTGTTACAAACTTCTAACTTAGACCGCGAGCCATAACTTATAAACACATGTCCAAACTATCTTCTAATTGATGTTGGATAGAATTCCTTAACACACTCCATCGCATTCAGCACTATTGAGTTTGATATGTGGATATAAATGATGGATGGCCCGATAGTAGATGGTCTAACGAATTTTGAAGAGACTTTGATATTATTTTAAAATTGAGTATTGAGCCTATCTTATATTTACAAAACCGCGCTTATAAAGTGAAAATTATCTTTACTTATAAACATATATTCAGGCTATCTTACAATCGATGTGAGATTTTTTAACATCCATTAAAAGGCGTTCAAGAAGTGTTTGCCATGAAAGTGATAGGATAATTCTTTATATAACCGTATATATCCATTTATATATTTGCAAGTATTGTCCACCTTAGTGATTGTTGAAGATGGCTCTCCTTTACTTCAACCGGTACCTTTATGCCGTAGTGTGTTTCAGATGGGGAGAAGAGTGATTTTGCTGTGTACGGTATATAGGGGACCATATCCTCTTTTATATTGGAGGGTCATTAGGGTTTCACATCATTCCGTTAATGAGTCATCCTAACATCCACTCATATTGAGCGCGCTCATATCCAATTAATCAATTAATTTTCAAAAAGAAAACTAAATAGACTTTTAATTTTATTTGATCACTTAATCAATTAAAGCTCCTAATTAATAATTAACTAATATAATTATATGAAGATATTTGCCCATATAATATTATTTGAATATCATAAAATATTCCAATATAATAGTTTACAAACTTTAACTCTTGAGGAATGTCCTTATGCATATTATGTTTATTGTATAATTTATCCATCAATTTTAGTTTGTTCTTTTTGGATCATCTAAAGAAGTAGCTGACATTCTTACATTTTTTCTCTAACTTTGAATATAATTGTCAATAATGTGTGTTCTTCTTATGAATGTAATGATGAGTTGCAAGTTGCACATAAAACTAAAACTTTTTGTTTGGTTGAAATTATTTTTTTTTTTTTAAATTGTATATGGCGTATGTATTTTTTTTTCTTTATTAAATTAAACTATTAAATTTGGCCCCCTAAATTGAATTTCTAGCCCTGCACTCACGTTTTTGGATCTTTCTTTTGCATCATCCACCTAAATATAAACATCTTGCAAATATATTATATAGAAAATCTCCTATGGGACAAATTAATATTCATACAGGTCTGTTTCCAAATGCAGGTCTTAAAAAATTAATATTGCAAATAGTGTCTTTGAGATACTCTTTTAAACCCTTAAATAGTAAATTTTTATAAAAAAAATTATGAAAATATGTAAAATCAACGCATTGAGAATTAAAATATTTAACTTTTTAAATAAATTATTTTCTTAAATGGAATCGAGTGCACCGTTTAACAAGAACCTTATAATTATATCTTTGAAGAAGTTATGTGTTACTTAAGAAATAAAACGTGTTTTGAAAATAAATTTAATATTTAATTGGTGTTCACCAAATGAAAGAAAATCATTTCATATAAATCCCTTACCTTTTAAATAAATAATCATTCAAGATTAGAATTTAGTAAGATCAAATCCCTTGCCAAAATATATCGGACCTGGATTGGCTACAATCAGCATCCATGACTGCATGCATTCAGTAAGATCAAATCCACTTGATCAAAATGTTATAAAAATTCAAAACTGCTTTTAAATATGGCCATCTGATTTTAACCAAACGGTTCCGACGCACTGACTACATATCATGACTTACATACATAATGTAGAAGATCCAATGCATGAGGAAATCACTTCTTACTTCAAACTGAATCAACAATAAATTGTAACATCTTAATATATATGTAAAAAATGCTGAAGAGACTTATAAATATAAATCACAGTTTCATCACAAGACAAAGTGACAGGACATTAAGTTGGCAGTAAAATTATTTACTAACAAACAATCTTAATTTCTCTCCTCCAAATAGGAAGAATCAAGGTGGATAGGATAAAGGTCAGCTGATGAAGATGTAGCAGTCCATGGCCCATCATCTAATAAACGCCGACTCTGTGTTTGTGACTTGCTTGTCTTATTTTCTTCCATCTGACAGTAATACTGCCTCATTACTTCCATCTTCTTTTCATCCAATACTTCACTTGAAACTGGAACAGATTCGGGAACCGCAGTGCTTCCTTCAAGCATACTTACTACTGACGACATAGACGGCCTAAGGTTTGACGTGACATTGGTGCATAGGAGAGCCACGTTGATCACCACAAGAACTTCCTTTTTGTTGAAATCTGAACCTAATTTGCTATCAACTAGCTCCATTAGGTCACCTCTCTCTTTCAACATATGTGCCTGTTGAATCAAAGAAATGATACTATAAATACAAATTTGGCATCAAAATTAGACAATAATTTTGATAGTTAATGAACATAATAGGTCTTACAACTCAAACCATTCATTCAACATAATTAACTACAATTTTGAACATCACTTACAACGATTTTCAAGTGAATATTTGAACCTGAAAATCATGTATATATGAACACAATTTGAATGGTTAATAGATAGATAAATGTATATTTGAAATCCTAAAGGTAGCGGTTAAAGAAGTTCAAATTTGTGGTTAATTGCGTTGAGTGAATGATTAATAAGATGCGACCTTGTTATATTCAACAACCATCTTCTGTAGAACGCAATTAACCACATATTTGAATTATGTTAACCATCTAATTAGTTGTTGAATTTTGATGTCATGTTTGTGTATCAAAGTAAAAAATTGGTCATATTGATGTTAACTAAACTAAACACAAAAATGTTGTCACCTGTTTCTCACTATGATGTCTTGTGATATTAAAGTTTTAAGAATTGACAGTGACTACGAATTATTACATGAACAATGAACAATGGTAAACATCAGAAAGTTACCCAATCAAGAAGATAAAATGCTTCCTCCTTTAACTGATAAAGGGTGTTGCTTTTTCCACTAACAATTTCCAAGGCAACAATTCCAAAACTATAAACATCTGCTTTGTCAGTCAAATAACCATGCATTGCATATTCCGGAGCCATATATCCACTGCGTAATTAAAACATATCATTTCAACAACTTGATATTAGTATACAACATGATATCATACTATTATATTATAAAAATATCATTCGAATTGAATTTGATAAATTTTTAATAAACTCAAAGAATACAACTTTATAGTTACTCACTAGGTACCGGCAATTCTAGTACTAATGTGAGTATTGTCCTCCTCATCAAGCTTGGCCAAACCAAAATCAGATATCTTTGGGTCGAGATCCGTATCAAGTAACACATTAGTGGCTTTGATGTCCCTATGAACAACCTTCAATCTTGATTCTTCATGGAGGTATGCCAAACCTCTAGCAATACCAACACAGATCTTCTTCCTTGTCGACCAATCTAATCTTATTCGGTGTTCTTCTGGACCTTTATTTGTGAAAGTAATAAGAATCACACAATGATACCACACAGTTATGTGCTAAGTTAGAAAATGCAAAATATCACATAAATAGCATCCTAAAGCAGACCATATAGGAAAATTTACCAAATAAAGCACGAGCTAGACTATTGTTTTCCAAGTATTCATATATCAGCAACAACTGATCTCCCTCGACACAACAACCATAGAGTTTAACAAGATAAGGATGTTGCAAAGCAGAAATCATGCCAATCTCATTTAAAAATTCACGATTCCCTTGCTTTGATTTAGATGAAAGTTGTTTGACTGCTATCAATGTCCCATTGGATAAACATCCCTACATTTTTGAGTAATGTTATTTTGTTAGAAGCTGAAAAATACATGTAGAATCATAATAAAATCTTGACACTCAAGAATATCTGTAATATTATTCAAAATACCTTGTACACAGGACCAAATCCTCCTTCTCCAATCTTATTTGAAATATCAAAGTTGTTTGTTGCTTCTTTGATTTGTCTCAAGGTAAATAAACCCATTTGAAGGTCTAAGCTCTTCAGCTCTGTTAATTGAAGTAAAATGAATATTAAAGATCCAGTAATTAAATATGTATACTCTACAGTCTACATCAACAATCCATTTTTTGTAAGCTTGAAACTTTCTTTATATCAAGATATAACTGGCTTCGGGTTCCTTAACATGATATTACTAATAATCTTGTTCTGTGTATAAAGGGATTTCCCAATCTTCATTGATCATCATGATATAAGATATAATAGCAAATTTCTAATTTTTTTTAATTCTTGCAAAACACCAATTGTTCATCAAAATTCATGTCTTATAGAGTTAAAGTATCTTTTTAATGCTTACCTCTTTCTAATGGACCTATCTTTCGTCGACATATTCTCCACCAAGCTATGCCAAATACTAATAAGATAACTAGGGCTCCAGAAACTACTATTGCCACAATATTACGCACAGGTATGCTACTTCCTTTTTCCACCGGGGGTGTAAAGTCTGCATGATTATGATATAAGAGATTTACATATAGATTACATTAGATTGTTATAATGAATCTATAAGAAGTAAACATAAGAAAAAATGACGGCGTAAGAAGAACCATGAAGAACTATTACTGACCTGGATCAACTGATATAGCGGATATAAGAGGACCATGTACTGATCCAAATGGAATAGCAGTTGTCCCTTTCCCAGCCCAATGAAGGCGAATCTCCAAGGTATTATTAGTCACAATAGCAGTGAACTTCTTTATAATTGCCTTACCAACTCCACCGGCTTCATTTGCAATATTGAAATCCTTCAGCACCAACCTTCCCTGCAATACTTCAATCAAAACACAATGGTTCAAAATGATCAATGGAATTTTGTTCAATACTAAAATAGTTGATGACAAAGATAAGATGATGAGATCATGCACCTGAATATAGATGTCAAATATACGCCTTCCAAGGCTGCTGTATGTTTGATCATCCGTAAACATTATCTCCGCAAAATGGAGATTTACTGTGTAGTTTCCATTACCCAGGCAAAATCCGTAATATGTTAGAGAAAGAGGAGAAACACGTGCATCTGTATACAGTTCGGCATTTTCGATGGAAAGATTAGCTTTATTAGACCAGGTATAGTAGTCTCCTCCAAGGCTACCATCAAAGAAGTGACCAGTGTTGCTAAGAGCCCAGTTCGAACCACTCCGGTGAAAGCTTGCTGGTCCAACTTCATATGAATCATCGTCATATGTCAAGCTTGTATTAGAAGTTATGAGCTTCCCACCACAATTGATATGGAGAGAGTATGACTCTGGAATGACCAGAAAAACATCATATCAGTAGAATAAGATGATGGCATTAGAAAAAGTTATCAATAATACAAAATATCATTTTTCCACCTCATGCATCGAGAAAAATAGTAAATTGATGTTGTAAGACTTACATTGGCTTCATGTAAAGCGAGAAATGGAAATATGATTGGTGACATGAGATTCACAACTTTAAAAATAGAAAATTGGTGTTGAATGATTTACACTCATTCTAAAAATAACATTACTTAAAACGGATACAAAGAAAAATGTTGGTACATGAGTTCTAGTTACATGACTTATTATATTTGCAAGCATGTGTCTAGTTCTCCAACCAAAAATTTTACATATAATTTTACTAATATAGAAGTATTATATTCTAAGAAGAAAAAAAATAATTCAATTCGCCTACAATAACCATAGCATAACTATATAAATAAATTGAAATGAACAATCTAAAGGAAATCCATTACAAATCAACTTACTTTTAGGACAGCCATTGTTCCCCAAACATGAAACCATTCCCCTGAGAAAATAATGAAGGCGTGTGTGTAACATGTCAGAACAATCGTATCATAATCTGTATAAGCTATCATAATTTACGGTGAATGATAGTATAAAATAAAACTTACAAGTTACTTCCCTTTGAAGATGATGAAAATAAGTTCCTAAACCACATGATAAACAATCAAATCTCAGTAAGTTTCTTAAAATTGTTGAAACAAAAAAGTACACAAATATAAAAAATGTGATTCTTACACTGTTCCTTGTTGACATGTCAACTGCTCTGGATTTTCAATGCTCAAGTTGTTATATGATAGATCTCTGTGTCAATTTATAAATGTGATTCACAATTAAAGATGGAACAAACAACTATATGTAACACTTTGTGGTATGGAAATATCAAAAACTAATGGTACAACAATTTAGGAAGCAAAAGTTATAATTTGCAACACAATAATCGAATAAGTAGCGATCGAAGGATTACTGACGTGTAGTCTGGTCTAGCTATCCAATTTGGCAGTGGTCCAGTAAAAAGGTTTCCAGTTAAGTATCTATGTAAAAGAATAAGATAAGTCAATTTATAAAACTTATCATTAATCAATGAATCATAAAAATGGTATACTATTAAATAATATCCTTTACATTAATCCTCTCTTGATGAGTTTCAGAATGATGTTTATTTGAATATTGATGACATATATATATATATATATATATATATATATATATATATATATATATATATATATAAAATAAAATTGAATACCATCAACTATATATGTACAAATACATGTCCCCATTTTGGTGATATCATAAAATCGCAATGGAAATCAGGGAATATTTCTTACAGTATATTTATGTCCTGGAGGACGCCCAAGGTGTTCGGAATCTGTCCACTTAATTTGTTAAAACTAAGGTCTCTGAAAATAAAAATTATGCTCAGAATAGGCATTACTCAAGAGGATAAAGGGTTTCAAAAAAGCAACAAGCAAAATCTTTAGTCCCCTGTAAATCTGTAATATAATGAAAGAAGAATCTTATTTCATGTTTTTCACAACGTTCAGAATAATAGAATTGCTTACAATGATTTTAAAGTGGTAATATTTCCAAGATATGCAGGAACAGTTCCTATAAGATTGCAACTCCTCAGTACTCTGTCAGACAATTTCACGATATGTAAATTTCTAGTGCAAAAAGGCTATAATGTCTCCATTTTATTTTTCTATTGCTAAAAACATTGCCTTATACAAATAATCCAAGAAACTCACTCACAATGTTTCCAGAATTGTTAATTTAATAAGTTGCGGAAAAGGAGAATCTGGTCCTTTCAAGTCACTTATTCTTCTGCATAACATATCTTAAGTATTAGTGAAATTCAATAAAAAGAAGGAAAATAATCCTTGACCACAATCTACAAAGCACTAAGACAAATTTAAATACCAGAATCGATACTAGTATGAAAAAATGGAAGTGATTAAATGTAACTACATACTAGTATGTTGGTGTCAGGTTAGTGTCAAACACCAACACGACATCAAAATGAAGTGTCAGTGCTAGATAGACCACAACAGAAAACATCATGCTTACAAGTCAGTGAGGTTTTTCAGATAAGAAATTCCAGAAGGAACTGGGCCACTCAAACCACTCCCTTGCATCACCCTGTAACAATTAGAAGTTTTTTTTTTTTTTATAAACCAATAAATAATATGCAATTCAACTAGGAAAAATTGATTATTTATAATTTCACAACAAGAAAGGAAAGGTTCTTACAGCCTTTGAAGACCTGACCAACTCTGAATGAAATCAGGTAATGTTCCAGAGAATTGATTGTCGCCGAGTCGACTGTGTTGTTAGAGGGCAACAACAAACAAAGAAATGTCATTTAATCTTGATACAAACAACAATGCAGTGAATGTAATTTAGTGTAACGAAAACTACTAAAAAATAGGATTGCTTACATTTGCTTCAATTTAGTGAGCTTAGCAAATGTTGAAGGTAAATTTCCAGTAAAATTGTTAGAGGTAAGAAGCCTACAACAACATTGAAATTAGGGATTAAGATTCTCTGAAGGGTATGAGCATTTTATTGAGTAAAATTTTGAACGGATAAAATCACACTTATTTTCTAGGTGTAGTAATATACAAATTTGGACACAATTTCGTAACCAATATGGTTATCTAATCACTTCAAAAAATCTTAAAACAAAGGCACAAAATGTAGACAAAAAAAAAAAAATCTCAATGAACATTGAGGATAAAATTTTCTGTAGTTAAATTTAAATCAACCAAATGAAACAAAATATAGCAGTGTTGTCAACGTTGGATTACAGAAAATAGCCGTTTGTTCAAATTTCACTATGCTTTATGTTGTGGCAATGCTATATCCACTATTTGACAACACTTAGTAATAAGTTGTTAGGTATGAAGCACCGACACATATTATTACATTGAATTATATCAATTTCTCAAATTATTATCGGTGTTGACATATCTGTGGTTTGTGCTTCATAGTTGTCAGGTACTATGAAGCACATACATTCCTCAGATTAGGTGTGTCCCGATGTCAGACATTCATCGTGTAAGATAATGACACGACACCAACACTTATGATTATACTAAATTATATCATTTTCTCAAATTATTATCGATGTCGACATGTTAGTGTTGTGTCGTGTCACTGTCTATGCTTCATAGGTCAGGTATCGCAAAACAATAGTGGTTTGTTAAAATTTCGCTATACTAGTGTTATAATATTGCTATAGCTGCTATTTGACAACAATGGAATATAAAAATCGTGATCAATTTCGAGTTCGAGAATGGGGTTTACAGTCTTTCAAGCTGGTGAAGATTCCCAAGCTCTGAAGGAAGCTTTCCAGATAATTGATTGAACTCCAAAACCCTATGCATTTCAAATTTCAAACTTTATAAGTTCCTTGATAAATCATTATACAAAATTGGCATGAGAAAAATGACTTACAAGCTTTTGAGGGTGGTGATTTTTCCAAGTTCTTTTGGAATTTGACCAGTTAATCGATTTCCTAATAGTGAACTGTCACAAAATTAAGGAAAAAAATAAATAAAACAGGAAAATATTAACATAAAAAATGGTGATAACAAGAAACAAAAAAATGGGTAAAGGGAAAATACATGTTGACAAGATTGATCATGGAACCCCATTGTGGTGGAATTGAACCATTAAGATAGTTACGTGTGAGATCACTGTAAGTACCACAATATAAGTAAAAGGATTAATTACATAACTGAAATTATGATAACTTAATGATGATGATGATGATTATATACAAATACAAATTTAGTAGTAAGGTTTAAGAATGATAACATACATTTCTTGGAGGTAAGGCAATTTCACAAATTCCCTTGGAAGTGTGCCAGAAAGATTTTGTGACTTCAGAACACTGCAAGATTATTCATTGAAAATAGTCTCACATTAAATAGTCTCGGATGATATTAGTTTGGGACTTGAAAGTGTGCTCCTCCTTAAGATTTTATGTTCGATTCTCTCTAATATCAAGTCGTGAGTGTTAATTGAAATTTAAGTTTAATGGAGATGTATTTACACATCATTTAATAAAAAATTATTAATTTGTCATGTTATATAAAAAACTGGGGTTAATATGGAAGAAAATATAGTTGATATTAGTTGATAGTTTAAAATTATTTTACAATGTCAATGCATATTCTTTTTTCTCTTGAAATTGAAATTTTTGTATTAAATAGTTTTCAAATTAAAGTATATACTCGGTAATAACATTTAAATTTAACTTGGTAGTTTTTTGTTTACTAAAAATCGGTAATTTAATCAACGAAATTTAATATTTATAATGTACTAGCGGCCAAATGGACGCGTTCCGTACTCGTTTGTGTGATCGACATTCTCTATTGTGTTAGTATAGATAACTATTTAATCTTCTTTTTTATTGTGCTTGGTTAATTGATAACTATTTAACCTCCTTTTTTGGTGTGCTTAGTTATTAAGAAGAAAAAAAAAAATCTTTATATATTGGTATAGATATCTCTCCTATAGAAAAGTGAAATTAAAAAACAATGACTTTTATAAGTTAAATATGTTAATTATTCAATTATCTCTATTAAAAAGACTCAAAAGACTTAGAGTTGACTATTTAATTTTTTAAAAAAAATCAATGTTTTGAAAGTAACTATTTTTGTTTTTAAAAAAAAAGCCAATTTTCATAACAATTTTTTATTTTAAAACATCTTTTTTATTTTCAAAATATATTCTTTGTTTATTTTCAAAATATTTTTCTAATTTTAAAATGTCACAAAAACAATTTGTAAGAAAGAAAGTCAGGCGGACAAAAAATGCAAAAGAGGTAAACTTGAAGGACAAAAAATTGAGCAATTTATGGGTTAAAAAATTATTCAGTAATTTAATCTTGTGGGGCCAAAATTGAGCAACTATGAAACTTAAGGAGTTAAAATCGAACAATTAAAATTTGGGGTGCCAAAATCAAACAATTTTAAAACTTCATAGGCCAAAAATGCATTTAAAAATCTTAATCTCAATCAAGATTTTCCTATACTCCACTAAAAATGATCAAACCAAGTTTAATTACCTCTATTTATATTTAAAGTTGGATTCTAAAAATTTAAAAAAATTCTTCAACGAAAATTAATCATCATTAAAGTCGGAGGATATAACATAGTTTTTTTTTTTTTTGACAATATGCAAATAACATAGTTAAAACTTAAAAGGAGATCTTACAAACACAAAAAACAATATGGAGATTAGGGAACATACATGCTAACAATATGGCAGATAGTTGCATTGGCAAAAGAGCAATCGCAAGTGACAGCATTTCCAAACCCTTTCACTTTTACAGAAGATGTCCAATTATTTTCTCCACTACATGGATCTTTGCTGAAGTCCCAATCCTTCTTCCCAAGTGTCCTTCCTATGTCTTTCATAACTTGTACTGTGTATATTAATTCAATCAAAATCAACATATTTACATCATCCTAATAGAGCTGTCCTAATAGAAAAACTTCGGATAACACGTTCCGAAGTTTTTGTACAGGGTAAAATCGGAATATTGGGGGGTTCAAAAGAGTCATGGGGGAGAAGAGAATCTTTCGGATGGAATATCGACTCCAAAAGATAGAGCCCGAGCTCGGCCCGTAACGGATGGTCGGGCTTTTGAGCCTGCCCGTTTTGCTTTTAAAAAAAAATATATTTTTAGCTATTAATGCTCAATTAAAATAAATGTTTTTTTTTGGGTTTTTCCACCACCAGTTTAATCTGGTTCGGGGGTCAGTTCTGGCATCAAATGGTTTCAGCCCCCTTCCGATTGCAGTTGCGGGGGATCGAACCGCGGTCCTCCCTACCAAGTTCAGCGCCAATCACCACTGAACCAACTAACAATTGGTCAATTAAAATAAATGTTGTTAATGTTATTTTTCTTTCATTCTATAAATTCAACATATTTAAGTTAAAAAAAAAACCAAAGAAATAGAGTTACTTATATTTAAGTGTACAAATAAATTCAACATAAGAGAACTTAGAAATATTAATTCACATAGAAAAACAAATCAACAACATATTAGATTGAGTTGGCCCCAAAAAAAACAACATAACTCTACCAAAAAAAACAACATAACACTTAAAATGTATCATACTTACTCATATTTATTTTTATAATTTTTTTTTTATTTTAACTTATTCGGGCTACCCGCAGCTTATTCGGATTAGCTCATATTTTAAGCAGGCTTAAATGGGCCGGGCTAAAAAGCTCGGAAAAAATTCGGATTCAAAATTTAAGACCCAAGCCCAAAAAAATTCGGACTAGCCCATTTTGACAATGTTGCAACATTATTGTATTAGCAAATTAAAACTGAACGTTTTCCTACTATACTAAAAAATATGAACTAGTGACAAAAAACTATAGATAAGAAAACCAACAAAAAAATGGGTGTGAATTTTGTTGCTAAGTGTTAGAGGCGCAAAAAATAAGACCAATTTGTATATTCAAGAATAACATACATCTTAATAATGTTACAATCATATGCTAAAGTCGTGGACAAGTGATCTACCGAATACGAATTTTAGAAAATTTATTGGTAGATTGAAAGTTTATATCATATAGATCATTCATAAAAAAATTTAGAAAAATTGAAAATCATTTGATATTTTATTGGAATTTATCAAGATTTACAGTATTTAATAAACCATTAATCTTGATGGATCTCAATAACATATCAAATGATTTTCAATTTTTCTAAACTTTTCTATAATTGATCTATATGATATAAACTTTCAATCAAACGGTAGATTTTGTAAAATTCGTATTTGTTGTAATATTATTCATAACTGGTCCACCATGGACCACTTAATGAAGTGTCCATATTAGAATTTACGTACAATCATATTGTGTTGCAAAAAATTAAATTAGCAACAGAAAAATGTCTAAATTTGGTCGTTAAGTGTTAGAGGCGCAAAAGTTGAAGATCAATTTTATTTATTTAGTCTCTAAACATTCATCAATAATTTAAGATTTTCTAGTAATTTATATATATATATATATATAAGTATAAGGTGCATACCTTCTTCATCTAATAGAGTAGCTCCAGTAGCAAATGAAGAGATAAAACAAAAGGCAAGAAGAAAAAGATGGAATAGTAGCTTCATATTTGAAGTCAATATGTGGAAGAAAATGAAATCAGTTTTTGAATGTGAAAGTATGGTATTAAGAAATGATGTAGCAAGAGAAAAAAAAAACTATGTTATATGTGTGTGTATATTCTTGACAAAGAGTTGAAGAGAAAGAATCATGTTATGACATATGAGAAGTCATAATAAGTGTATATATGTAGTTAGAAATGTAAAATAGACAAAAATTTAAGGTCATCTAAAATAGACAAAATTTAATGAAATCTTAAACATGTTGCCAGCTTGTATGTATCTAGTTGGAAATGTAAAATTTAAGGTTTCTTGAAGGAGGCAACTTGAGTTAAATATATGGATTAAGATGAATTATAAAGGGGGGATACACGTTGTACATCTTGAAATATGTATTAGGTACTCATTTCCTTGTAGTTTTCTTTAATTTTCTTACACAAGTTGCAAATTCAGTAATATAGATCATCTTGTCTCTAATCAGAATACAGTTGACTTTCTGTGTTTTAATTGAAATGATAATAATAATTTTGAACTTGGTAAATGAAGTCAAAGAAGTAAAAACAATATAAAAGAAATATTCAAAGGTGTTCTACCCTAAACTTGCTCTTATATAACAAAGTATTGTTTAGATAACAACTGAACAGAGAGCACCGAGAACTGCTGCATGTGCTTATCAATAATAAATAGTTTTCTTAGTTCTAATCCTGTGAGCCTTGCTAAATATATGTATTAAGAAGTTTGAACTCTGACATGTGATAATATTATTTATCAGTATTTGTATTTTGACTTTCTAATTTTATTTTCTTTCTTCCCAATAGGAAGAATCATTGCGGAACGTCTACAGTTGATGAAGATGAAGCAGTCCATGGCCCGTCAATTGATAAACTTTGACTTTGTGTTTGTGACTTAGTTATCGTAGATTCCTCAATCTGATGGTAATGCTGTCTCATTACTTCCAACTTCTTTTCATCCATTACTTCACTTGAACCTGAAACAAATTCTGGAACCACAGTCCTTCCTTCGAGCATACTTACAACTGACGACATGGAGGGCCTAAGAGTTGAAGTTACATTGGTGCATAGAAGACCTACATTGATCATCACCATAGCTTCTTTTTTGTTGAAATCTGAACCTAATCTTCTATCAACTAGCTCCATTAGGTCACCTCTCTCTTTCAACAAATGTGCCTGTTGAAAGAAAAAAAAAAGGAATAGTTTGATTTGAAACCCAAGTCATTTACAATAGATACTTTCAATTTCGTAAAATCTTCAAAGTATGAAACTGGTCATATTTCTTTTTAATAAGTAAACACCAAAATGAAGTCACTAGTAGTATGCCACTTAGATACATCATGATATTAAGATTTTAGAAATTGACAGTAACTATAAAATGTTTAGTACAATTACTCTTCTCGAGATATTAAAAGTACATCCTTTTTTGACCCCTTTACTGTGCTTCTAGTGAAATGTTATACTCCTATTAGGATTTATGTTGGGCTTAATTAATCCTTACAAAAGCGGCTTATAAGGTGAGGGGTGCCTCTTTTTATAAAGTTATTTCTGGCCCGTATCTTTCTTTATTCAATGTGGGACTTGGATTTTTCCCAATAACAAATTTTTCATATATTTTCGAAATTAGCATTCTGTTTCTTAAATGTATATACTTTTGCTAAGTTGCTGTCTTGTTGTTTGTCTGGACAAGGAAAAAGATAAATGATTTTATTCTCTTTTAGAATGGAATTATAAAATTTACATATATGACACAAATCAAAGTGTAAGCAGATAGTAAAAAATAGATAATCTAATTTACATGACCAATTGAGAACATAAAAAACATACCCAATCAAGAATATAGAATGCTTCCTCCTTTGCCCGATGCATGGTATTGCTCCTTCCACTAACGATCTCCAAGGCAACAATTCCAAAACTGTAAACATCTGCTTTGTCCGTCAAATAACCATGCATTGCATACTCAGGAGCCATATATCCGCTGCATGATTAGAAAATATCATTGAAATGACTTGATAAAAGTATATAACATGATATCAGACTTCTATATTATAAAAATATACAATTCAAATTGAATTTGATAAATTTTTGCAGCATTTTTAAATTAACTAGGAGAAGTCGAGAATTATAGTTACTCACTAGGTCCCAGCAATTCTAGTACTAATGTGAGTATTTTCCTCCTCATCCAGCTTGGCCAAACCAAAATCAGATATCTTTGGGTTGAGATCCGTATCCAGCAATACATTAGTGGCCTTGATGTCCCTGTGGACAACCTTCAGTCTTGATTCTTCATGGAGGTATGCCAAACCTTTAGCAATGCCAACACAAATCTTCTGCCTTGTAGACCAATCTAATTTTATTTGGTGTTCCTCTGGACCTTTATTTGTGAATGCAATAAAAATCATACAATGATACTACATAGTCATGTACTATGTTAGAAAATATAAAACCTCACATAAATAACAACCCGAAGTAGACCATATAGGAAAAATTACCGAATAAAGCACGAGCTAGACTATTGTTTGCCAAGTATTCATATATCAGCAACAACTGATCCCCCTCCATACAGCAACCGTAGAGTTTAACAAGATAAGGATGTTGCAAAGCCGAAATCATGCCTATCTCATTTAAAAATTCACGATTCCCTTGCTTTGATTTAGAAGAAAGTTGCTTGACTGCTATCAATGTCCCATTGGGTAAACATCCCTGCATTTTGAGGAATGATATGTTGTTTGAAGTTGAAAAGGAATTTAATGAAAAGTAAATGTAGATTAAATAAAACTATGACAATCAAGTCGATTTTTTGTATTATACAAAATACCTTGTACACAGGACCAAATCCTCCTTCTCCAATCTTATTGGAAATATCAAAGTAATTTGTCGCTGCTTTGATTTGTCGCAAGCTAAATAAACCCGTCTGTACGTCTAAATTATTTAGCTCTGTTAATTGAAGTAAAAGAAAGATTAAAGATCTCTTATACTAATAAAATTACACATGGATACTCAGCATCGACAATTCATTTCTTTTAAACCTGCAACTTACTTTTAATCAAGATAAAACTAGTCTCAGGTTCCATAACATGATGTACTAAGAAAAGTACATACTCAAACTTACTCAGTTACACAACATGCACAAGTTTCTTTTTTATCAATAATAATTCATGTGTAGCAAAAAGTTCAATAATAATGGCAACAAAAGAAATTTATTTGTAATCACCTCTTGCTAATGTGTTTTTCTTGCCAAAACATCCCTTCCACCAGAGAATACCAAATACTAGAATGATAATAACAACTGATGCTGCAACCACAATTCCAACCACAGCTCCTGTAGATATGCTTCCAGGTGGAGAGTCTGCTTGATTATTATAAATGACATTTTAAAATTAATTAGATCATAACACAGAGATCATGGCATAAGACTAGGAAGGTACAAGGTATAACCCACCAGATTCCACAGATATTGCTGATATAATAGGACCATATACTGATCTATTTGGGAGAGACTGTGTCCCTTTTCCAGCCCAATACAGGCGGATCTCTAAGGTATTACTAGTAACATCAACACCTTTGAACAGTTTTATGACTTTCTTACCAACTCCTCCGGCTTCTTCTGCAATATTGAAGTCCTTTTGCACCACCTTTCCCTGCAACATTTCAATCACAACCTTAATACTTTGTGATGATTACAACCTACAAGTTTTATTCATCGGTTTGTTGTAGAAATATTGTCGAATTTGGTTTTACAAATAATGCAAGACAAGTGAACTGCTTACCAGAAAAAAATTCAGTTGTTGGTGAGATATTCTATGTATTTTAATTCGGAAAAAAATATATTGATAATTTCCCTATAGGAACCTAGTGATTACCTGATTAATGGCCTTAATTTCTTTTTTATGAAACACCAAGTGACTATTGAAATGAAATTTTTAAACCATGTACCTGAAGGTAGATATCAAATACCCGCCTTCCTAGACTACCATATGTTTGATCATCTGTGAACATTATTTCAGCAAAATGTAGTTTCACTGTGTAGCTTCCATTTGCCAGGCAAAACCCATAATAAGTCAAAGAAATAGGAGAACCACGTGCAGTCATGTACAATTCAGAATCTGCCATAGTAAGTGTAGTGATATTTTGCGGGAGATAAAATTCTCCAAGTTGATCACCATCAATGAATATACCAGTGGTGCTAAATGCCCAATTTCCTGTTGGACTGACATGGAACTTAGCTGGTCCAGATGAATCCGAATCATAATTATAAATTTTTCCGTTGACTGTTGCTTCGTTTCCACCACAATTTATATAAAGGGAGTACAAGGCTGGGTTAAAAAGATCATGTGAGCAATTTTGGAAATATTAAGGATACTAAGAAAATCAAATAAAGAAAATTTTATTCGTTGAAATTTTATTTTACCATTCAAAATCTCTCTTTCTAACCATCATGTTACTATTATGGTGGGCTATATAAATAATACTCTAGCTAGTAAACAAAAGACGCGATTTATTGCTGCTGATATTTTTCAAAAACATAGCCTGATTGTAGTTTGCCCAAAGTATATTCAGGGACAAGACAACTAGCCATTTGTCGTTTGTAACCAACAAAATCCTAGTTGTGCTGAAAAATCTACAATATCATGCTTGAACTATTGTAAAGTAAATTTAAAGAACCAGGAAACTTAAAGAAAACTCTTTGAAACATTTTCTCGGAATCAAGATTATTTTGATATAAAAAAATTAATAAGTGATCTAACATATGTGAACACATCGAGACAAGATATAACTCATCGAAATATGTTATTATCTTCTTGGGCTGATATTAAATCATTGCTCTTCTATACACTCTTAAAATATTAGAACATGCTTTTGGTAATAAGCATGGTTGTCTTTGGTACCATGAAGAAACTCACGTTTGGTACATACTCTCAAACACGAATCTGTTCCCCTGGAAGGAATAGAATACGTTAGCATGATTCGTATAAGAAGATTCATACATAATAAATGGGAAATGGAATGGCTATATATATATATATATATATACATGTTTTAGTATTCATAAGACCAAACTTACATGTTATTGTGTGCCAATGTTGGAGAAAACAAGTTCCTATGACATTATTAGAACAGGTACTGTCTCAGAAAAGTTGTTAAGTTTGCAAAAAATATGTACACAAGTGCAAGGATTCTTACACTTTATCACTTTGACATATCTGACTCCCTTGGCTCATGCTTAAATTATTGTATGAAATATCTCTATATACAAGTCATCAAATTTGATTCAGAATATGATAACAATACGACAATCAGAAACTTAAGTTATTGTATGAAATATTTGGTGACTCCAAAGAAACATAAGAGTATTAATATCTTGAGAAAAAATTTGCACGATTATGCTCCAACAGCATAAATGATTCAAAACAAGATATAAGCTCCTGCTCAATTTGGTCCAATAAAGCTAACTAAACCTTAAATTGAGAGGAAGTGAAAACAGATCCATAAATCATAATAGAATGCAAATGGATTAAGAAGAGTGTTTTTTTATCTCCTAATTGACACTTCAAATGGAATTTTGGAGATATAATATTGAGTAAACCAAAGACATGAAACATAAGTTATACACAATCAGCCTAAACATTGATTCAGAGCAACATAACCCTGCTATCCCTGCAGCTTTAGGAATGTACACTTAAGAGAGCGGAGAGATTAAGGGTGTTTTGAACTTGAATCTAAAGGAAACTAAACTCATGATTGTGGAACTAGCACTAATGAGAAAAGCTTTAATGCTTTTGATATTATTTTCATATCATTATTTAGAAGCTTTAATTTGGTGATAAATAGTTAATCATTTCAGTATAGTTGGTGTTTGGTGGTCATGCACGTAAGTTATAAAGGTAAGCAGAAACAAAAACTATACGAATAAGCAGGGGAGAAGACAGGGCGGCAAGCGAAAAGAAAAGGCAAAATTAACTTATAAAGGTAAAAAAGAGAGGGATGATATGTTTACAGTAATATTGCAACATAAATGAAGTAAGTTTTCAATCCAAGGAATCCCACAAGTAGTATTAGAAAAATAACTTACACGTCGATGTTTCTTCTCCAATCAGGCAACGATCCAGTGAGAAGGTTTCCAGTTAAAAATCTGCCACAAAAGAGTATCAAGATATTAATATGCAAAGCTTAATATTTATTGAGGTGAACATTCAGGGACCCTTCTATACAGAAAAATCTTAAACTTGTCGCTTTGACACTCATTATCACACTTCATATATTGTCACCTTCTTTCTCTTAGATTTTTTCCTTTTCAGATTGAAAGGGCATGTGATCCTTTTGACAGACAAAATGTTGCTTCAAAAAGGTGCAAATACATTTGCCTGAACGTTTGAAACGAAATTCAATGACAGATGTTTGAGTAGTCTTTATACACACAACATATAACTAGCAGAAATATTCCTAGCACTTAAATTATTGCAACCATATAATTAATTAAATTTAAACATGAGTCATCCTTAACTAAAACATTGGAAACATGGTCTGGACTACTTGAGCTACTTTAGGTTGAGTTTAATCCTCATGAATCTAAGTCGGATTATTCAGACATCTTACTTCAGTTGGTGTAAAGTAGCCAACAGATATACTCTTAAAAATATACGCCAAAAAAATTGCACTAAGAAAATACAATGAATTTCATACATGAATTTCACACCGTTTGTTTCAGCATAGGTACTCGGAATTGTTCCACTTATGTTGTTAAAGCTGAGGTCTCTGAAAGAGATATCATATTAAGAATGAGTAAAAAATCTACAAAGAAAAATTGTCTTAATAGGCTGGAGAGCAATCTAAATGTTATATCTACCAACGCACTAGTTACAAAACACAAAAATATCCAAGTACAGAATAAGCTAAACTTAACAAAAGAAACTTAAAAGGTTAGCTTTAGTCAAACAAAATGTAGCAAGTAAGCAATTACAAGTGTTTTAATGTTGCTATAGTCCCAAGATAATCATGCAGTGTCCCATTGATTTTGCAGTTCCTCGGAATCCTGTGAAAAAATTAGATAAACAACAATATATTATGAGTGCCTCTCTTTCTGGTTTCTTCATTTCTATTTCTGAAAGAAGCAGAGGAATCAACTCACAGATTTTTTAACAATGGCATTTTATTAAATTGTGGCAAAGGTGCATATTCAAATCCATTCAAATCACTTATTCTCCTGAACATCACATATAAATCAAAGATAAGTAAACATAACTAAAATATAAATTAAATTGCAATCCTTACTTTATCAGTATATAAAATACCGCACATACACATCAGTTATGTTTCTCAAAAGTGAAATTTCAGAAGGAATTGGGCCACTTAATCCACTCCCTTGAATGGATCTGTCAAAAGTAAAGTAACCATTGGTAATTGTTTTTATTAGTCAAGCAATATAAAATCAATTAAATTTGTGGACAAATAAAAATAAAAAAGAAGAATGCGTACAGCGAATTGATATTTGTCCAGTTCTGAATAAAATCAGGTATCTTTCCAGAGAAGTTGTTGTCAGAAATTTGGCTGCATTGAGAGAGGGGATGAAAATTTGAAACATCATAAAAATTATTTTTCAATTCAGTCGTCACTAAACATCACCATAAAAATTTGAAGCTTACAAATCTAGCAATGTAGTGAGCTTGGCCAATGTTGCAGGTAGTTCTCCAGTAAAATTGTTTGAGGAAAGTCGCCTATATTTAATTGAAAAAAAAGTGGGCTTTCATATATGGAGGGAGAACAACAATGAAGGGAAAAAAATAGAGTACTTACAGTGCTCGAATCTGGGTCAAATCCCCAAGCTCACGAGGAATATTATCAGAAATTCGATTGGCCGTTAAGTCCCTATCCATTTCAAGTTAAAGTTAAGTTCTACTAAAACTCTATTTTTTTTGCTAAGTGGGATAATAAGTAACTCACAATTGTATCAGAGTAGATATATTTGCAATCTCCACTGGTATTGAACCCGTTAATCGATTTGAGGGGAGAGAACTACGATAATAAAGAAACATGTTGTCATTAGCTTACTGATGCATGTATTACTACAAGTCTACCAGAAACTGAATGCAAAGCCTTATAAAGAATGTAAAATAAGATTGATATGTCAAAATCATTTCATATGAAAAATCAATGACCACAAACGAGATACGGAAAATAAGAGACAAATCATACATGTTAAGAAGATTCGTCATGGATCCCCATTCTTTAGGAATTGTACCATTCAAGTAATTGCGAGAGAGGTCACTGTAATATGGGGAGAGAGCAAGAGAAAGAGTTTGTCATCCAAAATAATATATAGATTAATGTGATGGATAAAAAAACAAGTTCAATCATATTGTTGATTTAGATTAGAGGAAAAGTTTGAGAATTACATACATAAATTGAAGGTAATGCAACCTGTTCAGTTCTGGTGGGAGAGTGCCAGGGAGATTTTGCCCTTTCAAAGTTCTGTATGTACATTTTACAACAAAAAAGTTGAAGATAAACAAGAAGCAAAATAAAGTTATTAAGAGAAACAATTGCGACAAGTTCTTCAACTGCTGAGAGTTTTTACTATTTGTCAATCATAATTTTAGTAAAAATGCCAAACATAATGTCTTCGACATGTGGCAATTTTATAGGTGTATAACTATAAGTATACTAGTTAAGTTAATTGCATAGTATCAACCGATCTAACTCATGTATACACGCAAATAATGTATCGATTCCTTCCTCTATATCAATGTAATACTTGAGTACTACCTTAAATGAAAAAAAAAATCCAATTAATTAGAAGTGCTGATAGCAAAGGGCATGTTCTACTGAAAATAGACTTACATTGAAACAACATGACAGAAGTTGGCACCAGCAACACTGCAGTTGCAGGTGACATTGTTCTCTATGATACTCAATCTGGGAGTGAGAGGCGTAGGCTTAGGTGTAGACCAGTTAGGTTTGTTACTGCATGGATCTATGTCGAAGTTCCAATCCTTCTTGCCAAGTGATTCAGCTATAGCTTTGAGAGCTTTCTCTAAATATACAATTAAGAGCTATCAGTTAAGTACTGAAACATCTTCTAAACAACAATCACATGTCATCAAATATATATACACAGAATTTCAATATAAGCAAAAAAAATACAAGATATTTAAACTAACATGAATCCTTAGAAAAAATAAACTAGAAAAGAAAGAACAGATCAAAGAAATACATGTCATACTTTCGTCGGGGTGAATAGTAGTAGCTCCAAAAGCCAATAGAGATATGAACCAAATGAAAATTAGTGAAAGCAAGAAAAATTGAGAGGAAGTGCTCATCTTAATGTTAGCAAGGAAAAGAGAAGCACTGATATGTCAATAATTTGGAGATAAAAGAGTCATATCCTGTGACCTGTGTTTGGAATTTAACAGGGAAGGAAAGTTCTTCTCTTTTTAGGGTGCAGAAAGGCAAGGAAAGTTCTTAATGCATATAAACACAATTATCATAATAAATCATCATTTTAGTCCTAAAAATTGTAGGGTGGTGTGAAAATCAATAATATGCTAAAATACAAAAACCGTTGTCAATCATATAGTCATTTTAAAACCATTTATCGTTTTTCTTTTTTTTTCTTGTCCAGTAGCCTAGTGGCTAAAAATTTCACCTTAAAGGTGAATAAGTGGATGTCATATCCCTACCAACTGAGCCAAGTTCATAGAGACTTAAAATTGTTTATCTAATCCCTAAAGTGGTTAATATTTTTCTAGATTTCATTAATTTTTTAGAAATTAAAATAAGACCACAAAAAAATTTATAAGAATTACACCAACATCCAAAGAGAGACCGTATTTTTCCATATCACACAATCAGTTTCAAAATAACCAAACAAAAGTGGGATGACCGTAACAAAGTTGTTTATCTACATTCGATGAATGCCTAAAACATATTCTCGTTTATAAAGTAAATTGCCGAATCACCCATAGGCCAAAATAATTAAAGTAAATTATTAATTGGGTCAATGATGTTTAATCCACATTAATGCTTTATAGACTAGTACTACTACTATGCATGCATGTACTATGGATGTATGACCCCTCCTGAGTCAGGAATTACAACAAACACGTGAACGGCATCAGATTATTTTTCAAAAAAGGTAAAGCGTGTCTAAATTGATGTGTAAGATTGATCGTACGAAGAATCATTATTTGAGAAAAAAGTTAAAATCGTTACTTTGTTTGAATTGATATTTAGTACTACCTACATTTAATCATTAATCATAAAAGTAACTAATCATGCTTAATTTTACCGTGAAAAGCATTCTATAGAATCAATCATATAGTATTACAATTAACTTATTTTCCGTACCGAGCTCTATTCTAGGCTGCAACCGACGCAAACCAAAAGCTGCTTCTGTAGAGAAACAGAGCTCCGATGCGAGGACTCCACCACGACCAGGCTCCACCACTCACCGCCGTAAGCTTCAGTCGCACGCGCGTTTTTTCCATTTCTGAATGTATCTTCGCATTTTCCCTCCTTTTTAAAGAATGTATTCACCGTAATATTTGATTTTTTGCAAATTTTGTTTTACTCTATAATTATTTTTTTTAAGATCACACCCCTTATAATTTTATTTTTTTCTTTGTTCATTTTTACTCCTGTCGAATTTTTTTTCAACACAGGAAGTAAAATATACTACAACAAAAAAAAAACATTATAGGGGAGTAATCTTAAAAATAAAATTACAAAGGTAAAACAAAATTGGTCTACTTTACAAGAGTAAAAGTCTCTTGATTTTTTACATTCATTAAAAAGATGGTATATTTAGTCTATTTTTTTTTAATGAATTGAAAAATAAAATTTGATTTTTTAAATTTATTTTTAAAAAATATTTGACTTTACATGGGAGTATATGTTTGTTACTAGGCAAATTTTGTTTTAGTCTGTAATTATTTTTTTTAGATTACACTCCCTGTAATTTTTTTTTCTTAGTTCATTTTACTCCTGTCGAATTTTTTTTTCAAAACTAGAGGTAAAATACACTACAACAAAAAAAAAATTATTATAGAGGAGTAATCTAAAAAGATAAGATTACAAAGGTAAAACCAAATTCGCCTACTTTACAAGGGTAAAAGTCTCTTATTTTTTACATTCATTAAAAAGATGGTATATTTAGTCTATTTTTTAATGAATTGAAAAATAAAATTTGACTTTTTAAATTTATTTTTAAAAAATATTTGACTTTTACAGGGGAGTATATGTTTGTTAGGGTAAAATATATTTTCAATCCTACTTTTATAGTTATGTCAAAAAAAATCCTACTTTTATAGTGAGTTTAGTTTTCGTATTTATAAAATAAAATTCTTTATTTTTATCTCTACAAAAAAATTTCTTTTATTTTTAATTTCTAATGAACAAAATTTTGACATTTACTTTTAACTTACATAAGTTTAACATTGAGTAATAATTTATAAATATAATATATGTTAATTTGAACATAAAATTGTCGTAAGAATATTTTTCTTTAGGGATGAAAACAAATGACTTTATTTTACAAAAACGAAAACCAAAACTCATTATAAAAATAGAAACTGAAAATATATTTTATCCGGTTATAATTTTTTTTTTAAAAGTCCAGGTTTATGGCTAATGATAAAGACGGGTCATTGAATAGTCCAGTTGGTTTGACATTGGTGAAGAATATTCAGCGGTTGGTGGATATGTGGGAAGTTCATATCATCCATGCTTATCATAATCCAATCAGGATTTATTTAACATAAAAGAGTAATTCAACTGGTGCATGTATATGGTGCACAAATCATGAATAACATTATATTTATAGCGAATATGAATTTTACAAAATTTTATTGTTGAATTGAAAGGTTATAGGATCATTTTATATAACATTCATGCTTCATCATCATATTTCAACAAAGCTCGTTACAATTGCCACATTGTGTCGAAGTCACCACCACAGTGTTTAATTATGTTGTGTTGCCGTCACCACGAGAAACAAATTATGTTTACTTGTTACATGTTATCGCCGCTAGACTAATGTTTGTTGTGGTAGCAGCGTCACTGCTAGGATTTCATCAATCCAATAAGCAAGGCCGGCCCAAAGGTAGGGCAAGCAGGTCCACAACCCAGAGCCTCGAAAATTTGAGGGCCTCAATTTTTTTTTCAAGCTCAACATACAAATCATTGGTCAAGTAGTTTAGCTGAGACATTATTTTACAAGAAGGTGAATGGTGTTGTGGTTTGTGTGTATGTGTTAAGACCCTCTTATAGTTTTTTTTTTCTTTCTAATTTCATTTTACAAGATATTTGATAATTTTAATAATACAATATAAACAAAATAATAACTTTACTAATTTATTGTTTTAAAAACTCTACATTTTGTTATTTCTATATAAAAAAATAATTTCTAAAATTAAGTTGTAATTTTTATTAATGACATCAGTTTGAAAATGTATTTCGTTATTATTATTTAAAAAATGACTAATTTTTTATATTATTGATGTCACTTCTATTTGAATTGTCTAGACTTGGGTCTTACTTTTAAATGGCCGCATATTTATAGAGCAGGAAACACGTGTACGGATAAACTTGCCAACACGGGGCATGCCTACACACAAATGGGGTGGTGAGACTCCTTACCTACGCTCCTCCGAGATGACTTCTTGCGGGTTAAGCTAGGATTTTCAAATTATCGTAGTACTTAAATTTTGTTCTTCATTTTGTTTTATTTGGGGTAAGGCCTATAAGTCCCCCCCCCCCCCCCCCTTTTGTACGTTTTTTTTTTTTTCCTTTTTAATATAATATGAGATATAGATAGAGGAAAGGGAGGTATAGGGATGCCAATATAGTTGTTGTCTATTTCTACCTTGATATCTAGATGCTCTTAATTTATTAAAAAAATAAATTAATTTTAATATATTTATTTTACTTTTAAAGGGCCTCTTTGTTTAATTTTCATGTGATCTCTAAATGTACAGGGATGGTCCTGTCAATAAACAACGGGCTTTCAAGAACAAAGAGATTGTGGGGGAGACTCGCAATGGAGCAATGGGCTTTCACGGCGGTGAGGCATCTCAATGAAAGAAAGATGGCGAGTCGGGGGAAGCAATGGGGAGACACCAACAAAAGGAATATGAACACACTGGAAGAGGAATAAGTGAAAGAGGGAGAAGAAGAACAAAGGCATCGCTTAAAAGATTGCATTTTTTTAATCTCAATCATTAAATTAGTTTTTGCTACATGTCATACATATGAACATAGAAGAACTGGAAAACCAGAGGAAATAAGGATTTGAGTTGATCCAAACTCGATTACTAGGTAGGAGTGTACATTGATTGGGTTGGACAAGATTTTTCTTAACCTATCATCCAACCCAATCAACTTTCACGAGTTCATCTTTATCATTCAATCTATATTTTCAATGTCAAATGAACTGAACCAAACCAATTTAATCATGAATTGATGGGGTAAGTCGTGGTTTGCGGATTGTTTATAAAATAAAACTTTTTTTTATTATATAGTAGAAATAAAAAATGTTTCAAATACAATTGTGACACTTTTCTGTTTAAGTTTAATAAATTAATTAGAGGTAGAAATTTAACAAATCCATAGGCAATAACAATTACAATACCCCGTAAAAAAAAGGTTTAATAGGTTGTTACCCCCCTGCTAAGTGGACGTATTTTGCATTACCCCCTACTAAAAATTTCTTTAAGATTCCCCCCTTGCAAAGTACAATATTTGAGAGAATTTAAATGATATGATGCAAATTTCTTCTAATTTAATTAAAGTCTTTGGTTCAATTCCTCGACATGACATGTAGCAATGTTAATATTCTTGGGAAAATTTTGCCACTCATTTGCCTCTTATAAGACTTGAGGGATTAGTCTTTGAAATTGTACATAAAGGATATGCAATTTTACACCCAAAAAGAAAAAAGAAAGTATAATTATTAAGATTGCCCGACGAAAAAGTATTTGAACGATAATACTATTAAATTAAATATTAATCACAACGTCTTATTTTGGTCAACCTATATTGCATTTTTTAGAATTTGCATATTTTGTAATCAAATAAATTTGTTTTAATATTTCTTATAAGAAATAGAGAGGATCTTTGACATTATATAATAAGAGTTTTTCTATCATGTGCAAATTTGTTTCTATCATATAATAAAGGATTATTTTCTTTGAATTTGGTCTAACTAAGAAACACGGTTATTCAACAATAGTGTTGAATAGAGTTGAGTACCCTATGCTTTTAGGTTAAACACACATCTCTTTTGAAACTTTAAACAAGAAAGTATTAGGTTGTCACAATGATTTGATCCCTTTATTTGATCACACACATGCATGTTTAATAAAAAGTAGCTAGAAAGAAAAAATAATTAAATATATATGTTTTAAAATAATTAAATTATATATATTGTTATGTGAGTATGACCAAATGAACCAATCAAATAATTGTGACCATATAAATATTTATACTTGATTCGACAGAAGCTACAAATTATAGCTTTCATTATGGTAAAATAGATCAGTAGATTTGCATTGGTCATTGTTCTGGAAATCCATCCAAACACATAGCAAAACTAAGAAATTACAACAAAAGAAAAAAGACAAAGTAATTCATTGTCACCAAATTATTATAATAGTATTATTATCATCACCATCCTAGAAGCTTAAAAACAAAATACAAAACAATTTTAAGACATGTTTTAGTGTTCTTTCCCCAAAAGAGTAAGAAGGAACTTCTTGTAATCTCCAGAGATCTCCTTAGCAATTGAATCTTCAAGGTGAACACTATTTCTCTTGTAATACAGCTCTTTGATGTCCTTCAAATCTTTCTCAGCCCTTGTGACCACCACACGAGTCAGTCCGTCCTCATCTGTTCCAACCCCTTTCAGCACATTGCGTAGAACCTAAACGAAAAGTTATTAAGGATAAATCAATTAATCGACACAATTTTATAACTTATATCATTAAAAAAATATTGTAAATGATTGTAGAACTAATGGTTTTAAATTGCAATTGCGATCCTTGATAATATTAAATAACATGGACAAATGCAACTCATGCAGCCACAATTGCGATTTGGATGCCATTGCGAAGCATTAAAATTCTTTATGTTGTGGCATTATCGTTACGGACTACAATTTAAAATGAAATGTCAATTGTAGAACAAGAAAATGTAGTGTTAGTGTTACCTTTTCATAGTACTTCTTATGGTCATCAATGCAACGAATTGCAACATGCACAGCCTTAAGGAAGTCATCAGAAGCTTCATTCAACAGTTTCTTCAAAGACATAAAAGGAAGAAAGAAGTTTAATGAAAAATAGGAGACCAAAATTGCACAATAACAGTATTTGAGGTCAAAAATGCATTTAAGCCTATTACCTTGCTAAGGGAATAGCCATGATCGTCTCTGTAACGGTTGAAAGTCGCCTTAAGTTGAGTCTTGCTCCTTGTAGTAAGGATCCTAATAACACCATCAAGTTTACCTTTCTTGTTTTTGATAGCTTCATGAAGAATTTCAGCTTCAAGTTTTGCCAAACTTGGATTGATTTCTTCACCATCATATCTAAATGAGCTCAACAATCCAACCACAAACTGCCAAAACAAAAAATCATGGCCTTAAACTATTAGATGCTACAGTAGTACGTAGTAAGAGTTCGATCTTGTAACTTTAAGTGACAGAACTTAAATTTTCTCAGAGACAATTGTAAAATGATTATTAGTGTCACTTTATTTACCTGACGAAGATAGCCAGAGGTATGTTCAGCAACATGTTCTTCCAACGAATGCTTGTATCGGTTGTGATAGGCACGCCTCACAACCAAAAGCTCTTCGGGTTTAAGGACACAAGCAATTTCCACAACCACATAATAATCTCTGTTAAGATTCTTGATGGCCCCATTGGCCAACACAGCATAACGATCTGCAGGATCCAATATCCACCTATACATTGCTTTCTGTTATGTTCAAATTAATCACCATTAGTACATATTTATAAATAATTTAGATCTTTTTCTATTTTTTCTTTCAGTAAATTAGATATTTAACTATAAAAACATATTTATAAATAATTTAACTATAAAAACTAAAACAATACCTCAAAGTTACCGGAGAGCTCTGATTCAATGCGTTTGATGAGATCCTCTTGGTAAATGTCATGGTAAGCTTGTCTAATTTGTTGCCTTTGAGCAGCATTTCTATGACCCATTATAGCTATGATTGCACTCTCATCAGTTCCCCACCCTACAAACACATGAAAAAATGATTTTAATATTCAATAAATTAAAAAATGATTTTCATTATATATTTTTAAGCTAATCAGAAACTATTTTTGTTCTTTATTGAAAAATCTATTTGGATTTGTTTATCATAGTGGAAATCACTTTTATTAAAAAAAAATCATTATTAAAAAAATCATTTATAGAAAAAAAAATTCCAAGAGAAACTACTTAAAATAAGTTCATATTTCAAAAAGTTTCAGATTTTTATTATATATATGATTTCACTACAAGAAATATTATTTTTTGCAACAACTTTTTTTGTTAAAAATTGTTACAAGTCGTTGGCAAAACTATCTTATTGCAAAAAATAATATTTCTTGTAGTGATTATCAATCTTTTTTCTTTCAATAACATAACAACTGTACGAAAAACTCCAAAGTGATTTTAAAATGCGTTTGATGATTGCTAATCCTATCATGTTGCTCAGAAACCCCTGAAATCTTATTAGAATTATTCTATGTATTTTGAGCACCACCGGAGAGGGGAGAACAAATAATAATTTTATTTTAGACTTAAAAAGGTGTTGGACCGCGCCAGCTCAAATAGGCCCATAGTAAAATTACCGATTTGAAAGTATCACTTTTTTTAAATTTTCATTATCAGTTTAATCTTGTTCATGGGTCAATTCTAACATCAAATAGTTCCAACCCCCTTCCAATTGCAGTTTTGAAAGAATCACGTTATTTAATCATAAGTCGTGGCACTTAATATTATTCAAAAATCCGTAAAAAAATATATATTATTCAAAAAAGAAAAATAGCTAATTACATTGTAACATGACTGTAATTACACTAGTAAATTAAACATTGGAAATTTTTTTCATCAACTCATAAGATGAAACTTTAAATAACTAAATCTAACCTTTGACAGCCTTCCAAAGAACATCAGCATCTTCCTTGGGAGAATGATTATTAGGAGCAACAAGAGTAGCCATGGTTACGTTGTTTATTCTATGATTTTTTTGAGGTAAATTAGATGTTTTTGGATCAATGGTCCATAGTATGTATTTATAATATGCTCTTACAATGTCCAATGTCTACCAAGAGTGTAAAATGTAATTAAGAAGATTCGTTTTTCAACCTATTTTGTTAACAAATCAAAATATTCCTTGTATTGGTGAACATTTATAATTTATAAGGAAGTGTTTAGGTAGATACTACTTTTATTGTGTTTTATATTTGGTGTCCTGACAAATTACCATCAATGTTATGGAAAAGGATGTATAGATAAGGTAGTGTTTAGGTAGATTTCACTTTTACCATATTCTACATTAAACTCTCAATATATATGAGAATAGAAAATTATTAATTTGTGGTAAGATCTTATACCTTTTGAAAAATCGATGATTAAGAGAATGATCGATCTTTACCATATGGGTCTGTTTGATGCCCATGCATGATAGAATAGAGATGAGATATATAAGGATAGGATATGATAGAGACAAGATAAACATCCATCCTATCATGCGTAACTACAGGGACATGATAAGATAATTTTCAGGAGTAACTTACATATTTTGTTGTCTCTTTAAGCACTAAATTGAGACATGATATGATACATATATGCTATCTTGTCTTTTATCTTGGCCATCAAATAATCCCTAAGAATCTAAATGTATCTCAAATTTTATATAAAAAAAATACACCTAAAAGAATTCAATTTAGTTATTGCACTTTCATAATCATTTTGGGCTTTGTCCATAGTTATTCTTGCGAGGCCTACGAACTCGAGTGCCTATATGTATATTAACCTAAGAAAAAAGTTCCTTTTACCCTTACAATTTTACATATCAAGATCTGTTGTTGTTATCATGCACACATTTTGACACTATTTCTAATCTCAAACTTTGATTTAAGATCGAACGGTCTAAATAACATATCAATTTAATACATCTAAATGATCTCGATCGTTGATTGAAATTGTACGGTTGATAACTGTAACCGCGTGACCGCGTCTACGAATTACAGCACCAAATCCAATTCTCAATTTTACCTTCATCCTTACAAACTATTCCATTTACCAATTTTACCCTTTTTCATTTAACTTTTGTACATTTTGCTTTTTCACCCTTCTTTTCAACTTTTCCCAAAAAAGTGACTTCACACCCCCACATAAAGTATTATGGTATGTATAAAATGTTCCAATTTGTAAAATTTGTTGGGTTTTAATTTTGGAAATTGTACACCAGAATACTTTTGTATGAGTTTTTGATTTATTGATGTTTATGAATTTTAATTTTACAAATCGGAACACCCATAGAAAGTATTTCTTAATTTTTCCGAATTTCAATTTTGAAAATTGTACATCGGTGTTATATGTGAAATTTTACATGTGATTGAAAAGTCAACTGGATTTCGAATTGTAAGTGTAACACCCTAAACATGTTACACACATTTACTAACTTAAATAAATAAACAAGTAAGCATTTAGAGTATTACATTTAAATAAAACAGACAACCACTACAAAAAACATACTAATTTGCGGGGTTTTTTTCCCCATTTAGCGGGGGTTTTCAACCTCCGTGGAATGTTTTGTGGGAGTTTTTAAAACTGCCACCTATTAGATTCCCACAGATTACCTCCGGCAGTTTTAGTGAACCCCTGGTATCGTGGTTAATCTGCGGAGGTTATTTTCAGGGGGTTTTAAACCCCCGCAGTTTAATTTCTTTATTTTGCCGGGTTTTCTAAACCTCCATAAAACCAGTGTTCAATGTTTTTAAAAGATTTATTTTGTGGGAGTTTTTAACCTCCTTAAAATCAATACTGGATTTTTTTTTAAAGGTTAATTTAATTTTTTATACTTTAATGGACATCAATTTTTTAATATATATTGTAAGTATATAACAAATTATTTCATTTCACTCAATTCCAAAATAAATATATATAAGCATAACATAAACTTAATTCAAAACATTCATATTGTTTAAACTTTTATATATATATATATTTATATTGTTTAATGCCAAATGTAATTAACAATTCATAATATCATCACATTCATCATAACAAAATATAGAACCAATATTACTCTTGTTCACCTTTCCAAATCAAAAGACACATGTTGTATAAAACTATAATATGTAATAATCCTAATTATAATCCTGAGAAACATTAGATGCTGCCACTGAGCCAATCTGGTTGATATCATAACCTAACTCAGCCAATCCAGTTGATTTCAGTGCATCAGCTGTAAAGATTTTTAATGCATATCAGTAAAATATTTTGATATAAATTAAAAAGGAGGATAAGTTTCAGTGCATCAGTTGATATACCTCCCAAAAGTGAAGGAAAAAAAAGGAAAAATTTCATGAAACTGAGACAAGGTTATAAATGAAACTGAGATTTCATTTATATCATATAGGAATATGCATTCAGCACATTACACTTCATTAGCATTTAACATGAGATATGCATTCAGAACATTACACTTCATTAGCATTCCACATTTCCAAAGCATTCCACTTCATTGAGATTTCACAAGCTTATCATATCATAGATATAGTTTCCTGATATATAGGAATATATTGGATCATACCCTTTTACTACTGCCATTCTAGTACCTTCATGCATACACCTATATATATCTTAAGCACATTTACACATTCCAAACATCTCAGTGTATTGCATCTATATCTATTATTTTACTTTTTTGCAGAATTCACATAATTCAAACTTGGTCAAAACCAGTAACCTTAACCAAGCACATGAATCAATCTCAGGAAAACTAAGCTATTAACCAAGAACAAAGATAGGCTAATAAAAGAACTTACATTGCATGAACCCAATATGTTAGCCACTTCTTCAGGAATCCTTCCTTCTTTCATAATAAGATAAGCTTTAAATGCACCTTCGAAGTTTGTGTACTTTTCTTGCCAAGGGATAGACGAACTACATAAATGTGAAAGTCGAACTCCGTTGCTTGCAAATGTATCGCACTCTTCCAGGATGTTCAGGCCCAAACACTCTACCGACAACATCATTAGGAGAAATTATAGATTCATCAACACAACTTTGAGTCAAACCAACTTCAATTTGTTCCTATTAGCATATACAAGATCACCAAGTCAAAAAATAATATGGTTAAAAAACATATACAAAAAACTAATTTAATTTAAACTTACCACTATACCCTTTGCTGCATCATTCACAAGTGACCCATCCTTTTTTTTATGGGTTTCAATATACAATTTTCCACGGCTAGGCTTCTGTCCAGTTTCCAAAAACTAAAACAGAATATATGTCAAAATTGATAGTAAATTATATTTAGTAAAACAGCAAATTAATTAGAAAACTACCATCTCATGTCTTTTTCTCGAAAGAGGTTTAGAACCACCGGTATGAGGTATCACTTGCTTGCTTCGATTCTCTTTATTTTTTCTACAAAGCTCCTATTAAAAACAAATACAAGTTAAATAATTATTCATATGATTAACAACTTTTTATTAGATTCATTTATATCATAGTTGTCATACATACATCAGACATTTACAAAATAAAAACTCATTACCTTTTCTGATGATATGGTAGCTACTGGTTCCGCCTCGATCCATTTGATGAAGTAATCCACTGCTACTAGCAAGAACTTGACCTGGCCTTGTGAGGCGGGAAAAGGTCCTAAGATATCGACTCCCCACATGTAGAATGGTCATGGGGACATTACCGTCTTCAGGGGTTCGCCTGGGGCGTGGTGCAGCTCGGCGTATCTCTGACATTTGTCGCACGCTCGAACATAGCTCCTTGCGTCTTCGAGGATTGTTGGCCAAAAGAATCCTGCTCTTATGATCTTCCCTGCTAGCGATCTTCCACCAATATGGTTTCCACATGATCCGTCATGTATTTCCTTCACAATTCTCCGAGATTCCAACTCGCCCACGCACAGCAGTAATGGAGTTGAAAATCCCCTTTTGTACAACTTATCCCCTAACATGGCGTAGTGGGTTGCTGTTTTTTTTAGCCTCGCTGCTTCCTCCTTTTCTTCTGGTAAAGTTTCGTCCTGAACGTATCTGATTAGAGGGTACCGCCAATCACTGCCTTATACTACCATGAGTATTTCGGCGGTCTCCGCGCTTGGTTTAGCTATTGTCTCCTGTATGACGGTTCTGTTGTTTCCTGGTTTTTTGGTGCTGGCTAGTTTGGACAGAAGGTCCGCCCTGGCGTTCTGTTCCCTTGGTACGTATATGAGTTCGAAACGCTTGAACTGCGAGGCCAAGCTTTGTACTCGCTCTAGGTACTTGATCAACTGTGGGTCTTTTGTTTGATACTCTCTAGATACTTGGTTGGTAACTAGTTGCGAGTCGCTCTTTGCCCGTAGGTCTGTAACTTCCATCTCCCTTGCTAGCTTCATTCCCGCTATAAAAGCCTCATATTCTGCTTGGTTGTTGCTCGCCTTAAAGGCGAGGCGTAGTGATTGCTCTATGAGTACTCCGTCAGGTACTTCTAGGACTACGCCCGCTCCACTTCCTATTATGTTTGAGGCACCATCTACTGAGAGAGTTCAGGGTAGATTGTCTTCTTCCTCTAGGGGGGAGGTCATTTCAAGGACGAAGTCAGCTAGTATCTGTGATTTGATACTCCCCCTTGGCGAGAATGTCATGTCAAACTCCGACAACTCGATCGACCACACTACCATTCGCCCTGCTAAATCTGGCTTCTTAAGTACTTGTTTGATGGGATGATCTGTCTTAACTATTACCTTGTGGCTTTGAAAATACTGGCGAAGTCTCCTGGCGGTTACTACCACTGCTAGTGATAGTTTCTCAAGCTTCTGATATCTTAGCTCTGCTCCTCTGAGTGTCCTGCTAACAAAATAAACGGGTCTTTCCTCGCCCTCTATTTCTTGTACCAAGGCGGAGCTCAGCGCGTTATCTGATACAGCGAGGTATAGTAACAGGGGTATGCCTTGCTGGTGGCGCCTCTATTCGGCGCCTTGTTTATTATTGCTTGGCATTTTCCTGGGTTCGCCTCTATTCCGCGCCTTGTTAGCATGAATCCCAAGAACTTCCCAGCTTGAACACCAAAAGAACATTTTGCTGGGTTGAGCCTCATGTTATATTTTCTGACTGAAGCCAAGATTTCGGCCAGGTCTTTGCTGTGATTTCCCTCTTCAGGGGTCTTGACTACCATGTCGTCAATGTACACTTCTAAATTTCTTCCAATTTGCTGCGCGAATACCCTGTCCATTAGACGCTGGTAGGTGGCGCCTGCATTTTTAAGGTCAAAGGGCATGACTCTGTAGAAGTAACTGCAGGTGTTTATCATGAAGGCAGTGCTTGGAGCGTCTGCTGCGTTCATCTTGATCTGGTTATAACCGGAATATGCGTCCATAAAGTTGAGGGTTTTGTATCCTGAGGCTCCATCTATGAGTCTGTCAATGCTGGGCAGGGGATAAGGATCCTTGGGGCAAGCTTTATTAAGGTCGGTGAAGTCTACGCACATCCTCCATTTCTCGTTGCTTTTCTTTACCATGACTACATTAGCGAGCCACTCTGGGTATTTGATTTCCTCAATGAACCGGGCCTTCATCAATTTCGCCACTTCCTCATCTACTGCTGCTCTCCTCTCTTCTCCCTGCTTCCTTTTTCTTTGCACCACTGGTTTGGCGTTGCTTGCAATAGCTAGCTTGTGAGTGATTACGGTTTCGTCGATCCTCGGCATGTCTTCTGGTTTCCAAGCGAAAAGGTCTACGTTTTCTTTGAGGATGGCGAGAACATCTTTTCTTTCCTCCTCGTCCATGGCGGTGCCAATACTAGTTGTTTGGTGTTGCTCTTTGCCTATTTGGATCTCCTCCAACTCTTCGATGGGACTGACTCTCCTTTCTTGGAAATCCTCTCTTGGATCAAGCTTCGCTGCTTCATGTGTGTTGGTGTTGTTTACGCTAAGCCTACTTATCTCTTTTTTCTTTATCTTGAGGCTCGACTCGTAGCATTGGCGTGCCAAGATCTAGTCGTCTCTTATCGTTCCTACTCCACCGTTGTCCAAAGGGTACTTTATGGTGAGGTATAATGTGGACATCGCCGCACCAAGTGCATTGAACGCTGGTCTTCCTATGATTATATTATATGATGCGTAAGGGGTTCTTACTACTAAGTACTTTACCTTGATTGTCTTTGCACTTTCCTTCACGCCGAAAGTTGTCAACAAGGTGATATATCCCATTACTTCCGCTTGGTCGCCCGTGAATCCCACTAGGGTACCGTGGTAGGGTTGGAGCTGTTCGCCCGCCAATTGCATCGCCTTAAAGGCGTCCCAGTATATTATATCTGCTGAACTCCCTGAATCGATCAATACTCGCTTGACGTCGCAATTAAGGATTTGCACCTGGATAACAAGAGGGTCGTCATCGTGTGGGGCGATATCCGTGGCATCTTTTGGCGAGAAGGACAAGTCTGGGGCTGGGGGGAAAGATACATGTCCCACCACGCCCAACTTTCTTTCAGATTTTCTAACGTAGCGTTTTCTGGCGTTGTTTGAGTTGCCGCCTCCGGCGAATCCTCCAGCGATGGTGTTTACGGCAATCCTGGGCTGGTCCTTTTCTTTTACGTCTTCCGCTGGTGGGTTACGTGGAGATCTTGGCGATCTTTGCCTCGCCTTGTTCTCCTGCGTCGCTCTTTCTATGAATTTTTTGAGGTATCCGCTTCTTATCAATTCTTCGATCAAGTCTTTGAGGCGAAAACACTTTTCTGTATCATGGCCCCTGCAACGATGGTAGTGGCAATACTCGTTCTCGTTTCGCCCCATTGTGTAATGGCGATTTGGGGGAGGTGGGCATTTTGCTAATCCCGCTTGCAGGATTTCGTCAAGGATATGGACTCTGGCTCTGTTGAGTGATGCATATTCTTCAAAGGGTTTGGTTGCCATTTTCTGAGGGTAATATGAGCCTTTGTTGCTCTGCGGTGCTATATGGTCTTTGTTCGGCCAGCGTCGCCTCTGATAGTCTGGATATCTGTTGCCTCCTGATTCCGGAGCCCTCTCTTTGTGGTCTCTTGATCGTTTCTCTGCGTTGCTTTCCTCGCCCTTGATATAGCATTCAGCTCGTTTCATTACCTCCTGCATGGTTTTCAGCGGGCTTCTGGGCTAATGACTCGTTGAAATGCCCTGCGTGTGGTCCGTTGTGAAAGGCGGCCACAAACATTTCTTGATTTGGATTCGAGACCTTGATGGTGGCTTCGCTAAACCTTGCCAGATATTCCCTGAGGGTTTCTGAGCTCTTTTGCCTTAGGCTGAACATATTCGTAGTGGTGACTTGTATGTGCTTGCTCCCCGAAAACTGGTGGATGAGTTTTCGGTGAAAATCTTGGTACCCTGTTATTGAGTTTTTAGGGAGATTCATGTACCAACGCAAGGCAGCATCTTTGAACGTGCTTGATAGCAGCTTGCACTTCAAATGTTCCTCTGCTCCGAGGATGGCGGTTTGAGTGCCAACTGCCATAAGGTGTTCTAGTGGATCGCTTTTTCCGTCGAAGCTCGGAAGTTGCGGAATTTTGAAGTTCGGTGGAACCTGAGCATCCCATAGTTGTTGAGCGAGGGGTTGTGAGACTTCAATGTTCTCTTCTTCCTCTGTTCTGGCTATTTCTTCTGCCTTTTCTTTTTGAATTTCGGCGACCTCCGCTTGGAGGCGGCGTATCTCGTTGATTGCTAATTGTAAGTTAGCTTGCTGTTGACCGTAGTTGTTAGGAGTTCCTCCGGCCATAGCTGCTGAGCTTTCTTGTTTGTGACTTGAGGCCTGGGAAATGTTTTACCAGGGCCCCACGGTGGGCGCCAAATGTTCCTGATAGAACACTAGGGGGTATATATTTGTTGTGGGTTAAGATTATGCAATGGTGTAAAATGGTGAAATTGCTTAGTTTTTTATTTTGTTTTGGGGGTTGTATTTATAGAGCTAGAAAAGCAGTTTCAATCCGTCCCATGATCCCATGATCCCTCCTCCAGTAGTGGGGTGTGTGACGGTTACCCTTAAGCTCCATGATCCCTCGTGAGGGAGAGTGGGGGTATATTTGGCGCCACTCCTCGTAACCGCCAGTTTCCCACGTTTTTCATCCCTCGTGGGCTGCGTGGGGGACACGTGCTGGTGCTTGAGGTGGCGGTATGGGCCTGATGTAGGCGAATTGGGTTATGGCAAATTGGGCCTCCTGTCAATTGGGCCTAAATTATTTTATCCGGTACATATGGTAAAGTCATACATCACAATTATCTCTACCACGATATCAACAATTCATGATAAAAACTCCAATACATCATAATTAAGATAACATAAGCCATTTTGTTAAAAAAAAAAGAGAAGATAAGATAAGATAAGCCATAAAAGCATAAACCCAACCACAAAAATAATAATGTCAAGATAGCGAACCTAGACTCGGTGAGCACTAAACTTATTATAACCGAACTACATAGCTACTAGGAGAGGCCAAGAGCGAAGCTCCTCAACAAACTATGTAAACTTACTAAAATCGATAATAAAATTAACATTCATATTTTTAAAATTATATTATCAAATTGAAGAATTACATATCTTAAGTATTATTGTCAAAAAAGGTACTTTTAAAAAAATATCATTATTGTTGTCAAAAAAAATATATCATTATTAATATTATCTTAAAAAAACATCATCACTCTATCATAACATACATATCATTAGTAATTCAATATTATCCAAAAAGAACATCATAATTTAATATTCACTACTTAAGAGTTAACATTGATTGTTTCAGTTTCCTCACTTCATTTCTCATCATCAAGAAACATTGTATCGGGAATATATATTTGGTCTTTTTTGTATTAAAGAAATAAAATTTAATCAATAGATACTTCTCCAATACCTCTTTGATACGTATATAGAAGTATCGCGAAATTGTCTAATTTTTTAATTAAAAAAATAAAATTTTGGTGTCCAATACGTATTAGTTACATTTTGATAAAGTATCGAGAAGTATTAGTTACATTTTGGTGTCAAATATGTATTTGACTGGATGCTTGAGCACTTCTGAAGTATCAGAGTTTCATAGGTTTAAATATTAAATAAAATTTATTATGATAATTTAACAAATGATTTTGATTAAAAAATTAAATGAAAATAAAATAATCTTAATAGAATATATTTATTTTAAGCAAAATTTCCTCAATTTAAAAATCGCTTTAGGTCTCGTATTTAATGTTCTTCCGCTTCTTATCAATAATTAATATAAATTTTTTTTATAACTTTCCACGAAGGAAGGCCCTATTATGCACACCTTTTTCTTTACACACCTTGGACACCCTCGTAATTGACCCTTGGTAACAACTTTGACCATTTTTTGGACTGTGGGACCCACAAAATCTGTAATGGGAGAAAAACTTAATATTTTAATAAGGCAGTAGTTGATTACGTTTTTGCCCTTGAGTTGTTCTAATAGCATGTAGATCTCTCATCATCTTCTTCAACTTCATTTATAACCCATAAAGAGCAATGCTACCAGCAAACGCTCAAACAAACGCTTTTGTAATCAGGTTTTAAACAATTTTATTGGCAACCGGTTAATCAGGTTTAGTAAATTTATTTATTTTTATCTTTCCATGCTTTACAAATCGGTGGTTCTTTCTAATTAAAACCAACATCGATACAATAATCACTCAAATCCAAATCTGCAATCTGATAGTTTCGTAAAGCGGAAATTTTTTAGTAGTTCAAGAGTCAAGGGACCTGCTAAATCTATTACTTACTTAACAGGAACCATTGTTTTGAATTTCTTAGATGGGATTTGAATTAGAATCATTTGGGTTTTCGTTTTTGCCATCAAAACTGGAACTTGGAAAGGTTTGTAGATGAGTTTTTCAGAGTTAAATTCTTTTTTGGATTCCTCTTATGGTGATGGTGGGGCTTCTTCATGGATTGGATCTGATTTGGGTAGTGACTCTAGGTGGTGTTTTTTGAAGAGTTGTGGTTATGTGTTGTGATTCTGTTGAAGCAATAACCTAGTTGGAATTTTCCTGTAAGAAGGGAAGATGTTGAACTAGAATTGCAGTGTTGTTTGCAGAACAAAGCTTAAAGAAGATGAAGTTTAGACTTAGGAGAGAGAAAACAAATAAAATTAATAATTAATAAATAAAATGGAAAAGGAGGAACTTAGGTACGTGACTACTTCTCACGAAGGCACTCATCACGAATTTTCTTGAATCACTTGCACCCACTCTGTTTCCACTTATTTTATTGTTTCTAAACAGGGCTTCCACCGATTGTCATTATTTTGATTACAATAAAAATAGTAAGAGAAGTGAAATTTAAATTCTCTAAATTGGAAATATTTTGATTTCCGTCTAATCGGTTAAGGAGTTACAATAAAATGGTTAGAGAGGTCAAATTTGAATTCTCTAATTAGGGAATATTTTGATTTCTGTCTAATTGGTTAAGAAATTACAATAAAAATAGTTAGATATTAACGAATATCTTGATTTCGGTCTAATCGGTTAAGAAGTTACAATAAAAATAGTTAGAAAAGTGAAATTTGAATTCTCTAAATAGGGAATATTTTGATTTCGGTCTAATCGGTTAAGAAGTTAGAATAAAAATAGTTTGAGATTAGCGAATACGTTGATTTCGGTCTAATCGGTTAGGAAGTTACAATAAAAATAGTTAGAGAATTGAATTTTGAATTCTCTAAATAGGGAATATTTTGATTTCGGTATAATCGGTTAAGAAGTTACAATAAAAATATGTAGAGAAGTGAAATTTGAATTCTCTAAATTGGGAATATTTTGATTTCGGTCTAATCGGTTAAGAAGTTACAATAAAATAGTTAGAATGCTGTGCTGGAGTTTTTCACTTCAAGCTGGATTCTACCTGGCTTCAATTCAAACATCATTGCCTTGATCCCTAAAACTCCAGATGCTTCTTCCATTGATCAGTTCAGACCTATTGCTATGGCTAACTTTAAATTCAAAATAATCTCCAAAATTTTAGCTGATAGACTTGCTTCAATCTTGCCTACAATTGTCTCTGAGGAACGGAAGGGGTTTATACATGATAGAAATATAAAGGACTGTTTGTGTATAGCATCAGAAGCTGCCAATCTTCTTCATAACAAGTCCTTTGGGGGTAACTTGGCTCTCAAGATTGACATTACAAAAGCTTTTGATACCCTAGATTGGTCATTTCTTCTTAAAGTTCTCAAATGCTTTGGATTCAATGATATCTTCACCAACTGGATTCATGTAATTCTCCAATCAGCCTATCTTTCTATTTCTATCAATGGTAGGTCTCAGGGTTATTTCAAGTGCTCTAGGGGTGTCAGACAGGGTGATCCTTTATCACCTCTTCTCTTTTGCCTAGCTGAGGATGTTTTGAGCAGAGGTATATCTAAGTAGTTAGAGATTAGCGAATATCTTTCGGTCTAATCGGTTAAGAAGTTACAATAAAAATAGTTAGAGAAGTGAAATTTGAATTCTCTAAATAGAGAATATTTTGATTTCGGTCTAATCGATTAAGAAGCTACAATAAAAATAGTTAGAGATTAGCGAATATCTTGATTTTGGTCTAATCGGTTAAGAAGTTACAATAAAAATAGTTAGAAAAGTGAAATTTGAATTCTCTAAATAGGGAATATTTTGATTTCGGTCTAATCGGTTAAGAAGTTAGAATAAAAATAGTTTGAGATTAGTGAATACGTTGATTTCGGTCTAATCGGTTAGGAAGTTACAATAAAAATAGTTAGAGAATTGAAATTTGAATTCTCTAAATAGGGAATATTTTGATTTCGGTATAATCGGTTAAGAAGTTACAATAAAAATATGTAGAGAAGTGAAATTTGAATTCTCTAAATTGGGAATATTTTGATTTCGGTCTAATCGGTTAAGAAGTTACAATAAAATAGTTAGAGAGGTCAAATTTGAATTCTCTAATTAGGGAATATTTTGATTTCGGTCTAATCGGTTAAGAAATTACAATAAAAATAGTTAGAGATTAGCGAATATCTTGATTTCGGTCTAATCGGTTAAGAAGTTACAATAAAAATAGTTAGAGAAGTGAAATTTGAATTCTCTAAATAGGGAATATTTTGATTTCGGTCTAATCGGTTAAGAAGCTACAATAAAAATAGTTAGAGATTAGCGAATATCTTAATTTCGGTCTAATCGGTTAAGAAGTTACAATAAAAATAGTTAGAAAAGTGAAATTTGAATTCTCTAAATAGGGAATATTTTGATTTCGGTCTAATCGGTTAAGAAGTTAGAATAAAAATAGTTTGAGATTAGCGAATACGTTGATTTCGGTCTAATCAGTTAGGAAGTTACAATAAAAATAGTTAGAGAATTGAAATTTGAATTCTCTAAATAGGGAATATTTTGATTTCGGTATAATCGGTTAAGAAGTTACAATAAAAATATGTAGAGAAGTGAAATTTGAATTCTCTAAATTGGGAATATTTTGATTTCGGTCTAATCGGTTAAGAAGTTACAATAAAATAGTTAGAGAGGTCAAATTTGAATTCTCTAATTAGGGAATATTTTGATTTCGGTCTAAACGGTTAAGAAGTTACAATAAAAATAGTTAGAGATTAGCGAATATCTTGATTTCGGTCTAATCGGTTAGGAAGTTACAATAAAAATAGTTAGAGATGTGAAATTTGAATTCTCTAAATAGGGAATATTTTGATATCGGTTAAGAAGCTACAATAAAAATAGTTAGAGATTAGCGAATATCTTGATTTCGGTCTAATCGGTTAAGAAGTTACAATAAAAAGAACCCAAATATAATTTGACTTTCATAATCTAAATTACGACCTTTAGAATGAGATTAGCCATAGTCAACATATAATTTGACTTTATCAATAAATTCATCGCATTAGTCAAATTCATCGCATTAGTCAACATATAATTACGACCTTTTGAAATAAAAAATAATTTTATTGGGAGTAAATTCATCGCATTAGTAAAATTTAAATTCTCTAAATAGGGAATATCTTGATTTCGGTCAAATTAGTTAAAAAGTTACAATAAAATAGTTAGAGAAGTGAAATTTGAATTCTCTAATTAGGGAATATATTGATTTCGGTCTAATCGGTTAAGAAGTTACAATAAAAATAGTTAGAGATTAGCGAATATCTTGATTTCGGTCTAAACGGTTAAGAAGTTACAATAAAAATAGTTAGAGAATTGAAATTTGAATTCTCTAAATAGGGAATATTTTGATTTCAGTCTAATCGGTTAAGAAGTTATTACAATAAAATAGTTAGAGAGGTCAAATTTGAATTCTCTAATTAGCGAATATTTTGATTCCGGTCTAATCGGTTAAGAAGTTACAATAAAAATAGTTAGAGATTAGCGAATATCTTAATTTCGGTCTAATCGGTTAATAAGTTACAATAAAAATAGTTAGAGAAATTAAATTTGAATTCTCTAAATAGGGAATATTTTGATTTCGGTCTAATCGGTTAAGAAGTTAGAATAAAAATAGTTAGAGATTAGCGAATATCTTGATTTCGGTCTAAACGATTAAGAATTTACAATAAAAATAGATAGAGAATTGAAATTTGAATTCTCTAAATAGGGAATATTTTGATTTCCGTCTAATCGGTTAAGAAGTTACAATAAAATAGTTAGAGAGGTCAAATTTGAATTCTCTAATTAGCGAATATTTTGATTTCGGTCTAATCGGTTAAGAAGTTACAATAAAAATAGTTAGAGATTAGCGAATATCTTGATTTCGGTTTAATCGGTTAAGAAGTTACAATAAAAATAGTTAGAGAAGTGAAATTTGAATTCTCTAAATAGGGAATATTTTGATTTCGGTCTAATCGGTTAAGAAGCTACAATAAAAATAGTTAGAGATTAGCGAATATCTTGATTTCGGTCTAATCGGTTACGAAGTTACAATAAAAATAGTTAGAGAAGTGAAATTTGAATTCTCTAAATAGGGAATATTTTGACTTCGGTCTAATCAGTTAAGAAGTTAGAATAAAAATAGTTAGAGATTTGCGAATATCTTGATTTCGGTCTAACTGGTTAATAAGTTACAATAAAAATAGTTAGAGAAGTGAAATTTGAATTCTCTAAATAGGGAATATTTTGATTTCGGTCTAATCGGTTAAGAAGTTACAACAAAATAGTTAGAGAGGTCAAATTTGAATTCTCTAATTAGGGAATATTTTGATTTCGGTTTAATCGGTTAAGAAGTTACAATAAAAATAGTTAGAGATTAGCGAATATCTTGATTTCGGTCTAATCGGTTAAGAAATTACAATAAAAATAGTTAGAGAAAAGAAATTTGAATTCTCTAAATTGGTAATATTTTGATTTTCGTCTAATCGGTTAAGAAGTTACAATAAAATGGTAGAGAGGTCAAATTTGAATTCTCTAATTAGGAAATATTTTGATTTCGGTCTAATCGGTTAAGAAATTACAATAAAAATAGTTAGAGATTAGCGAATATCTTGATTTCGGTCTAATCGGTTAAGAAGTTACAATAAAAATAGTTAGAGAAGTGAAATTTGAATTCTCTAAATATGGAATATTTTGATTTCGGTCTAATCGGTTAAGAAGCTACAATAAAAATTGTTAGAGATTAGCGAATATATTGATTTCGGTCTAATCGGTTAAGAAGTTACAATAAAAATAGTTAGAGAAGTGAAATTTGAATTTTCTAAATAGGGAATATTTTGATTTCCGTCTAATCGGTTAAAAAGTTACAATAAAATGGTTAGAGAGGTCAAATTTGAATTCTCTAATTAGGGAATATTTTGATTTCGGTCTAATCGGTTATGAAGTTACAATAAAAATAGTTAGAGATTAGCGAATATCTTGATTTCGGTCTAATCGGTTAAGAAATTACAATAAAAATAGTTAGAGAAGTGAAATTTGAATTCTCTAAATTGGGAATATTTTGATTTCCGTCTAATCGGTTAAGAAGTTACAATAAAATGGTTAGAGAGGTCAAATTTGAATTCTCTAATTAGGGAATATTTTGATTTCGGTCTAATCGGTTAAGAAATTACAATAAAAATAGTTAGAGATTAGCGAATATCTTGATTTCGGTCTAATCGGTTAAGAAGTTACAATAAAAATAGTTAGAGAAGTGAAATTTCAATTCTCTAAATGGGGAATATTTTGATTTCGGTCTAATCGGTTAAGAAGCTACAATAAAAATTGTTAGAGATTAGCGAATATCTTGATTTCTGTCTAATCGGTTAGAAGTTACAATAAAAATAGTTAGAGAAGTAAAATTTGAATTCTCTAAATAGGGAATATTTTGATTTCGGTCTAATCGGTTAAGAAGCTACAATAAAAATAGTTAGAGATCAGCGAATATCTTGATTTCGGTTTAATCGTTTAAGGAGTTACAATAAAAAGAACCCAAATATAATTTGACTTTCATAATCTAAATTACGACTTTTAGAATGAGATTAGCAATAGTCAACATATAATTTGACTTTTATCAATAAGGTTATTCATAACCATCGTCTAATTTGAATTCAATATTTTAAATTGCGAATTTTAAAATTAGATTAGTCGTAGTGCACTTCTAGTTTGACTTTCATGGTCTAAATTACGACTTTTAGAATCAGATTAGTTATAGTCATCATATAATTTGACTTTATGAATGAGGTTAATAATAACAATTCTCCAATTTGAATTCAATAGTTTAAATTACGACTTTTATAATTAGATTAATCCTAGTCCAATTCTAGTTTGACTTTCATAATCTAAATTACGACGTTTGGAATGAGATTAACGATAGTCAACATATAATTTGACTATATCAAAGAGGTTAATCATAACCATCACCTAAGTTAACCTATAAAATTTCACATTCCCGTAGTGGGAAAAATTGGTAGCGGGGTTGTTCCCCCCATTTTTTTCCATCTCATTTCACTTTTCATTTCACCAAAATGGCGCCAAGTACAAAACAAAGAACCCAAAATCTCAAACCCTAACATTCTAAAAAACTCTTCTCTTTCTAATCTCATTGTTGCACACTGTTGAATCTCAGTTTCTCAACCTTGGCTTAACTTTGGCGACTCAGCTTGTTAAATGTGCATTAGTACTCTTCTGTTATTGGAAAGTTACGGAATCTGCTTTTCATATGCTAATACTTGACATGAGAATATGAAACTTGTTAATTTTGATGAAACAAGCTCACAAGATCTGTTTTCACAAACCCACCGTTCCCATCTTCCATTGCATTAGTTTTGCCAGAGTTAGGATTCTATTTTGTTCAATAGCTATTGTAAAACCCCCCCAGATTTTTATTCTTGTGTTCTGAATATTTCAAGTTCAAAATGTACCGTAAAAGGGAAGTTTTATCGCGTAACATTGTTGCATAGAGAAACCAACAAGTAAACATAGTATTTTTGTTTTGTCACTTGTATAAGATGGATGAACTAAAAAAATATTTTGAGTATGACACGTGGTAAAAAAAGTATCTCTAGAACTTTAGGGTTTGTTTGGCAGAAGAGAAATAGGAGAGAAATAGAGAGGAGAGAAAAAAAGCACGAAAATCAATGCATGAACTTAGACTAACATTAGTATAAGTTCATGCATTGATTTTCGTGCTTTTTTTCTCTCCTCTCTATTTCTCTCCTATTTCTCCTCTGCCAAACAAAGGCTTAAGGAAAATTTTATCGCACAACAATGTTGTATGGAAAAACTAATAAGAAATTAAACTTGGAGTTTAGGCCTGTTAGTTTTATTATTGTTCATTTTAGTCATGCATCTAATTGCTTTATTAGTCATTAATGTAACTATAACTCGGTGTTTGGAAGATGATTAGTTTGTAGATTTTGGCAGAAAACTATCTAGGGGGTCACAAGGAACTGAGAGGATCATTCTTTAATGCGCATGGTCTAGTGGATATCATGTCTTGGTTTTCCTCTCATGGAGTGGAACTGAAGGTTGTTCATTGAAAAGCCTCTCGTTACTCGTTTCTGCTTCTAGTGTATGTTTCTGATTTATGATCAACTCCGTATAGATTGAGGATGATGGTAGAGCATTTCCTGTCAGCAATAGCTCTTCTTCAGTAATTGATTGTCTCATGTCCGAAGTAAATAAATTAGGAGGTATGTTGACTTGTGGCCTGTTTCAATTGGCTTATTTGAACTTATCAACTTACATAAATATTTGTGAGATTATTTGGGAGAGTTACAGAAGCAGCTTATGACACGTTCTTATATCCGTAGATGATATGAAAATAGTTTGACTTTATTTATCTTTTTTTTTTATTGTCATTCAAATTATTCTCTGATCAATTTTTATGTAATGATATCCGTTTATATGAATGAAATTTATATTTATTGTAAAATGAAAGATATATGTTCCAAATTGGAAATGTTAAACTGCATATTCCCTATCAATATAAATGTTCACGATTTTCCTTTTTTATTGCAGTTTTACATCCATTTCATATCAGAATTTACAATGATGAACTGTTTGTTCTCAATTAGTTTCTATGCAGACAAAAAAAATGTAACTGCGGTGTCTGTTTTATCTGATGGGAAATTCCTTCTTGAGATTAAGCAACTACCTTCAGGTTCTGCCATACACGTTGAAGTTGATTATTTATTTATTGCTACTGGCAGTAACCGACAGGTTGTAATCAATAATTGATTTATTTGATTTTGAGTTTAGATTCATGAATTACATATGAGTTTTTAAATCAGTTTCATTCTATCATAGGGTTATCAACTTGCATCTCAGCTTGGTCATTCAATCGTAGAGCCAATGCCGAGTTTGTTTACATTCAAAATTGAAGACTTGCGTTTGAGGGAGCTTTCTGGGGTTAAGTATCTACCAATCTATGAACTTTTTACATTCTTCTAATTTGAAGAAACTTTCCAGTTCTAAGATTTTTCTATAATCTATACCTTTTTTTACACGTCTTTGGACATAGCAATATTTGTGTATAGCTTTTCTGGGAAAGTTGCCATAATTTGTCAGTGAATGATTGATAGAGGATAGAACCGAATAGCAGTCATGTTTGATCGGTTACAGATCCAAAAGGCTCAATATGTGAATAACCGAGAAGCTAGAAAAGAGACATATTTGATATTTCCATCCGTTTGGATGTGACATTTGGAAAGCCACTTTCACCAAATTAATTAGTATTTGCTAATTTTGCTAACTGAGATAAAATCTGATGCATTTTGTAACATTTGTTGAAGAGTATCGGTAGCTAAAATCACTATGTTCAACGGACAAGCTGCAACTAATGGCTTACATTATACCTGCTGGATGCTTGTTGATAATACTTCACTTATTCATGATTTTGTTTATGATTTATCATTACATGTACTTAACCAACATTTTTAATGACCACGGTTGAGCCATTTGGATTCTGTTTCTCTATGCACTCGTGATTCTTCATTTTGGACATGTTTGGATTAGCTTATTTGAGCTTATCTACTAATATAAACACTTGTGCGGCTGTTTTGGAGAGCTTACCGAAACAACTTATGACACATTCATAACTTGTTTTCAGCTTATCTCCATATGCTTCCAAGATAGCTTATGAAAACAGTTTATAACTTGCATCAAAATAATTTTACTTTATTTTACTGCCATATAAATAGCTTATATATAAACATTTATATGATAAGGCTTATGCTCTAACTTTTGAATCAAGTTGTTTATCCAAACAGGGGATTGGTCATCTCACTATCTACATCACGTAGACAATTTAAACTCGTTATTAGGACTAGTGATTGATTTTATAATTATTTCATAATAATTGGAGTTTCTTTTCTATTTTATTTTCTTGTCCTTCACATTTTTATTTTATTTAATTCAGGTTACATTCCCTAGAGTTAAAGTGAGACTAAAATTGGATAGTTTCCAAAGGAATGTACCTCAACTTACACAGGTATGTTTTCACTTTGTCATTGTGACAGATCAAATACTGAAAAAATTTATGAAAAATTGTTTGAAACTCTACCAGGTCGGTCCAATGTTGGTTACACATTGGGGACTCAGTGGGCCGGCTATCACAGCAACGTTAACAACAACGGCTTCTATAATAGCCATGGAGATGGAGTAGTTACTGGTTTGAAATCTCCACCCTCTGCTTGTAGTCAGACAGAAAACCATGCAGCTCCTTCAACAGCTGACGCTTTAAATATGATGCATGCATCCAATATCAATATCCAAAACTATCAGCAGCTGCAAGAGGATCAGGATACTAAACAATTACTGCTACATTTCAACAACAATAACAGCCAAACCCTACCTCCAAGGCCAACTGCTGGAGGAGCCCGGAACAACAATAATTCATCATCATCATCATCATCATCATCAGGACTATTGGAAACAGGTGCTTTCAGAGTGAAGGCGACTTTCGCGGATGAAAAGATTTTTTTTAGTTTGCAAGTAATGTGCGGTTTCAGAGATTTGCAGCTTGAAATTGCAAGGCGTTTCAACCTAAATGATATGAACAACTTGGTTCTAAAGTATTTGGATGATGAAGGAAAATGTGGGTTGTATTATCATGTGATGCTGATCTTGAAGAATGTAAAGACTTGCACACATCTTCTCACACACGTACCATTAGACTGTCACTATTTCAAGCTTCACCTCTCAATCTACCAAACAACTTCCGCAACAGCAGCAGTCCATCCTCCTAGCTAGTTAAAAAACTTATGAATCTGAATGTGTTGTATTTGTATACTGTATATCAGTATCCCTTTTCCAAAGCACACTTCACATACCTTTACTGTTTTTTATTTAATTACTTGTTAAGTTAGACTGGCGTGACGGCTTTATTTTGTTAAATTACATATATCATGTTCAATTAGAGTTTTAGTTACAAAAGATCAAAAACTGTTATTTCTTCTAGTCTTCATGATTCAAATGCTAACAAAAATGATACTAGTTTGATGCTCTTAAATGCAAAAGTAATTTAAAAGAACAATGTTTTTCGTCAAGGCTCCAAATTGAAGCTCAGAGAGCAATTCAAGATAATGATCTTGGTAAAATAAAAATTAAGGTCGTGTGTTATAGCTGGACTCCGTCTCTTGATCCATTTTCTCGCATTGCAAGTGATACATTACTCTTGAGTCTTGACTGCCTTTAGTGATTTGTTGAGAGTTAACATGGTTTGGTTTGCCTGCGTTAGGAGTATGTGAAATTGTATTCTTGGAATCGGTTGAGCATCAAATCAAATAAGACAATCATTTATGTGTATAGATTTATTTAGAATTGATATGCAGCAGCCAACATATGATGCGTTGATCATCTTATAGGATTTGGCTTGATTTGCTAATTTAATTCCATGATGCACTTACTCCTAATAAAATGAAAACAAAGTGAATATATTAACCAAATAACAATTCTATCTTCATGTTCATTCATATGAGCGTGTTTTAAAACAAACAGAACCTATACAAATGAAACAAAGAGTAAAATAAAAATTGAAGAAATTGAAACCTGAAAATTGTAATTAAATTAAATAGAGTAAAATGCTCAATTGAGACTTTGATTTTGGTGCAGCAAATCGAATTTGAAATAGATGCAAGTGACTTGATTAATTTATAGAAACTTGAACTAAAAAAAAAACTCTAATTTAATGGTGATATGCATAAAGCTAAAGTGTAAAATCCTCCTCCCGCGTGAGTCTTTCCATCCTTTTATAGCCTCAATCCTCCGCCGCTCCGGTCATCTTCTTCGGCCAAATCTAAGCCGGAAAATTGCGAATTCCGTTTCTAGTCACTTCCTGACCTTCTAAATTCGTTTCGAAGCTCTTATTCACGATTTTCAACATGTAGTTTTTGTGTGTAATCAAATCAAGTTTAAACATGTTAGTTTCAAGAAGATGGTGGTGGTATTGACGTGGTTGTGGTGGAGGTCGAAAAATGGTGGTGACTGTGGTGGTGGTTGTGGTGGTGGTGGTGGTGGTGAAGAAATGATAGTTGTGTTTCTCGTAATAAATTTGAATTTTTAGATTTTATAAATGAAGTTGAAGAAGAAAATGAGAAATGTTGTTCACAGACTCACAGTTCTGCTGAGAAGAAGATGAAGTTGCACAAGGGGCAAAAAGGTAATCAACAAATGTCCTTTTAAAATATTAAAATTTTATCCCGTAACAAATTTATGGGCCCCACAGTACAAAATTTGTCAAAGCTGTTGCAAATGGTCAAAAACAGGGGGTGTACAAGGTGTGCAAAAAAAAAAAGTGTGCATAATAGGGGCTTTCTTCCGCGAAACTTATTTTAAGAAAAATATAAAAAGTCATACTTCAAATTATTCAATTTTACTTTTCTTAATAAGTGTGAATTTTTTTTCTTCTTATAATATAAAACGGAGGGAGTACATGTTTAAAACTTTTATATTTTATATTAAATGTATATATTTTTAATAAATAATTAATGTTTTTAATAATTTTTTTTTCAATTTTTGACTATTTTAACATTTGTAATCTTACGCATGATATAACCTCAAATTGATAAAAACGTTTAAAATATCGAAGTCACGTTTTTGTTTACTTTAGCATTACATTATATGAAGATGCATGAAAAGCTACACACACAACACAACACGTTTTTGCATGCCACTACTACCCAACTAAGTGGACCCAACTAAGTGGACCATGATCAGTCAAATGGGGTCTTAATGTACTTCAAAGATGGGTATAAATAAATAAATAAATTATATGGCAACATATTCAGAATCACAGAAACAAATATAATCACATAACATAAGAATAAGAAAGAACAACTTTTCTTTTTTTTGAGATAGAAAGAACAACTTTTCTGTGTCAAAAAAAAGAAAGAACATTTTTTTTGTCAAAAAAAGAACATTTAAATCATTCAATTATTATTATTATTATTATTATTATTTGTCATTTTACAAACACAAATATGAGCACATGCAAATTGCAAGGTACAATTGTTAGCAGCAAATTCATACTAAAGAAAAGAGCTTCCAAAGAAGTGGTTACTAGGGATAAGTTTAAGGTTAAGGTTCCTCAATTAACCACTACTTATACACCTTTGCCAATTCTACCATTAACAGAGAATACCAACTCTGCTGGAAAATTTGGTAGATTTGGAGGCAAATTTGTACCCGAGACACTTATTATGTGCATGAAACAACTTGAAGTTGAGTTCAAAAATGCCCTCAGTGATCAAGTTTTTCAGGTAATTATTGTCGGTGGATTTGGATTCCCTGTTGTTGGAAATCGCGCAATTTTTTTCACATTGTTTTGCATCTCAGCCATCCATTATCAGATCGGATGGATCAAAACAATTCATTTATAAAATTACTAAAAACGATCACAGCCACACGATTATGATCGGACGGTCCCTAACTGTTACAGCGTTGTAACAGTAGGAAATCCGTTTCCATTGTCGGTGGATCCAGAAACCTATTATACGGGAGCCGAAAATAGAGATGTAATAAAACTATATTTATTTTTTAATAATATTAATATATTCATAATATGCTAATATAAAAATAATTATTTTATTATAAAAAAGTTATAATAATTTAATTTTAAACATGTCTTTGTTAGTCATTTTGATTTTCAAATATATCTTCATTTGTTAGTTTTGGTTTCTCAAATTTGTCTTATGTCAATTAATTTATCTAAAAAATTACCAATGAAAAATACATTTGAGAATATTTTTGTAATTTTAATACACTATATTAACATCTATATATATATATATAGGGATTAAATAACTTTTTATTGTCAGCGGAAGCAAGCAGTGGCATCGGGATCCTTGGCCACTGAGTCTGCCCCCGCTGACTCCTTTCTTGATTATTATGAAAAAGTCCAAATATTATTTATCAATATATCATTGAAAATACTAATATGTTGATTTTTGTTTTCATAGGAAGAGCTAGCAACAGCATTAAGAGACTATGTTGGAAGGGAGACACCTCTGTATCATGCTCAACGGTTATCAGAGTATTACAAAAACAAAAATGGTGGCATAGGACCTGATATATACATAAAAAGAGAGGATCTCAATCACACTGGCTCTCACAAGATGAACAATGCTATTGCACAAGCTATGATTGCCAAGCGCATCGGTTTAAAAAGTGTTGTTACAGCTACTGGGTCTGGACAACATGGGCTTGCAACAGCTTCAGCATGTGCAAAACTTGGTTTAGAGTGCACAGTCTTCATGGCTGACAAAGACATGGACAGACAATCATCTAATGTGCGGTTGATGAAGTTGTTAGGAGCAAAGGTAATTAATCTTAACTTTTTTATTTTATTTTATTTTACTTGTTGAATTGGATAATGTTGTTAGGAGCAAAACGGCTCTAATTATTGTGAATATGGTTTTAAATTGCGGTAGAGGATGCGGTAACTGTTTCGGTTGTTGCGATTGCGGTCATTGCGGTTGCTGCAAAGTACAATGCAGTTGTTGCAGGCGTGAAATCATTTTGAAACCATTTAGATTGACACCACCGTACCACTATACTATTTTGCCATCATTGCAGTGTCTTATTTTATTTCATAAGCGCTTATTTGAAAGTGCTTAAAATACACGATTGAAAGATTGTTAAAAGTAAGATTTTTCATTAGATCTTCAAACTAGAATTTCAGTTTCAAAAATTTTACTTTTGATGAGAAAAATTGAACAAACATGGTCCAAAGCAACTTCTGATGCAGTTACGATGCGGCGGTACACGTGAATTAAAATCACACTACAATTATGATGCGATGCGATTGCAAAGACTACCGCGCGCTGCGACCGCAATTGCGGATGCAGACCACAATTTAAAACCTTGATTATTTGTGACTTCCAAAAAAATAAAATAAGATGAAGAACTATTTTTAAAATTAGCCATTGACATTAATGAAGATGATATATACACAAAATAATCACTTTATAATAAGATTAATAATTCATGTATTTTCATATAGGTTGAAGTTGTTAATGGATGTTTCAAAGATGCAACATCAGAGGCATTTCGTTGTTGGGTGGGAGACTTGGAAAACAGTTACCATTTAACAGGTTCAGCGGTGGGACCACACCCATGTCCCACCATGGTTCGTGAGTTTCAGTCAGTAATAGGGAAAGAAACAAGAAAACAAGCATTGGAAAAATGGGGTGGAAAACCTGATGTTGTTGTTGCATGTGTTGGAACAGGGTCAAATGCTTTGGGTATGTTCCATGAGTTTATATATGACACTGATGTGAGATTAGTTGGAGTTGAAGCAGCTGGTTTAGGGTTAGAAAGTGGAAAACATTCTTCCACTTTGGTGAAAGGAGAAGTTGGTGTTTATCATGGTGCTATGTCTTATTTATTGCAAGATGATTATGGACAAATTATTCAACCACACTCCATTGCAGCAGGGTATGTCACACCAATGGATATCATGTTTTAATTTAGTATTTAAGTTAAACATGTCACTTTATTTTTTTTATTTTTGACTATCTGTATTCGGTCTATTGGACCGCCAAATCTGATTCGGGGTCATTACTGACATCAAGTGATTATAGTCTCCTCTCAATCACAATTGTGGGAGATCGAACTGTGATCCTCCATACCAAGTCCAACGTTAATCACCAATGAACTTACTAACAATTGATAATCATGTCAACTTTATTTTATTCCTTGTCATTAGTACAAATTTTAATAAAAGATAAATTAGATCAAAGATATGTGTTAGATGAGAAAAATACCAAAAAACACCCTAGTTGATAGTCCAAATATGGGAAATGTAGGAAATTTAAATGTGGTGTATCCTAATTAGAGGTGTCAATTTAGGGGGCCAAGCAAAATTGGGCCCAGCCCCAATATAAAGGGGGCCTAAATATGGTAAACATAAATAGGCCCCCTATTATATAGGCCCCAAAACACCAAGCCCCCCAAATAAAACATAGGCCCCCAAGGCCCCAAAGCCCCAATTTTTTTGTAAATGAGAGTTTTTGGATAAAAATTTCTATAATTTACATATAAGTTATTAAAAACAAAATGAACAATCCGAGAATTCTCGGAATCGAGAATTCCAAAAAAATTCGAAAATGAGAGTTTTTTGATAAAAATTCTTAGAATTCACACATAAGTTATTAAAAACAAAAGAAACAATCCGAGAATTCACGGAATGTTTTCGAGAAAAAATACTCGAAAAGTTTTCGAGAAAAATGTTCCGAAAAAGTTTCCGAGAAAAAATTCTCGAAAAGTTCTCGAGAAAAAATACTCGAAAAGTTTTTGAGAAAAAATACTCGAAAAGTTTTCGAGAAAAAAGTTCCGGAATAGTTTCCGAGAAAAAAATCTCAAAAAGTTCTCGAGAAAAAAATATTCGAAAAGTTTTCAAGAAAAAATACTCGAAAATTTTTCGAGAAAACATACTCGAAAAGTTTACGAGAAAAAAATACTCGAAAAGTTTTCGAGAAAAAATACTCGAAATGTTTTCGAGAAAAAAGTTCCGGAAAAGTTTCCGAGAAAAAATTCTCGAGAAAAAATACTCGAAAATTTTTCGAGAAAAAAGCTCCGGAAAAGTTTTCGTGAAAAAATTACTCGAAATGTTTTCGAGAAAAATGTTCCGGAAAAGTTGCCGAGAAAAAATTCTCAAAAAGTTTTCGAGAAAAAATACTCGAAAAGTTTTCGAGAAAAAAGTTCCGGAAAAGTTTCTGAGAAAAAATTCTCAAAAAGTTCTGGAAAAAAAAATACTCGAAAAGTTTTCGTGAAAAAATTACTCGAAATGTTTTTGAGAAAAAAGTTCCGGAAAAGTTTCCGAGAAAAAATTATCGAAAAGTTCTTGAGAAAAAAATACTCGAAAAGTTTACGAGAAAAATATTCTAAAAGTTTACGCGAAAAAATTCTCGAAATTTATTTGATATTTTTTGGGTCAATATTAGGCCCCATAGGGGGGCCAAGAGTAAGATTAAAGAATAGGGGGCTGGACCTAAAAACAAACAAAAACAAATATACTCAAATGGGGCCTAATATTTTGGGGCTTAGCATGGGGCTCAAAAATAGGGCCTCTCAATATGGGGCTTTTTTGACAGCTCTAATCCTAATCTCTTATTTTGACTCTCTAGTTAAATTATTTATCAAGCAGTTTAGAAGTTCTAGCTCAACTGGCAAATGCCGAAATTGTTAGGCCGGACGTCATGATCCGGGTTCGAACCCGATACCTCACAGTTGTGTGTGAGTTTAATTTCAGTGGATTACCACTTCTTCTATGACCAAAAAAAATTAAAAATTAAAAAAATTAAAAAATTATTTATCAAGCAATCAAAATGTGCTTATTATCATTGATTTAGTATTAAAAATATGAATTGAAATGTAATAATACTTTTTTTTTAAAATTATTTCCAGGATGGAATATCCAGGAGTTGGTCCAGAGTTGAGCTTCCTAAAAGAAAGTGGACGTGCAGAGTTTTGTGTTGCAACCGATGAAGAAGCTCTTGATGGTATATTATATACTATACCTAAAATTTATTATAATTTTTTTTCCATGTTTTTTTGAAAAATAAGAATTGATATATTATTTAAAACCCAACCCTACATACACACATATAAACATTTGTTATACTATGAATTTGTAGCGTACGAAAGATTATGCAAATTGGAGGGCATATATCCATCTCTGGAGGCTGCACATTCATTTGCTATATTAGATAAATTAGTCACTACTTTACCAAAAGACAAAACTACTAAGGTTGTTGTGAATTGTAGTGGACGTGGAGATAAAGATGCACCTATAGTCTTCAATCGTATGCAGTGGCGGTACCAGGGGGTGGCTGAGGGTGGCCTCGGCCACCCCCGAAAAATAGAAAATTACTAGTATACCCTTAGTATTTTTATAAAATTAACTATGTATTTTATATATATATATTTGCTTCGGGAAAAATGTATCATTTGTCTATTCTGCCTGAGTGGTTAAAGCAGCCGCCCTTTGCCAAGAGGTCCCGTGTTCCAAACATGATGGGGGCATTTTTCCTATTTTATTTTGCTTTTTTACAAGAAAATCAAATCTTAGTGACCAAACATTGCATCAACTCTCAAGCCATTAAGCAAGGACATTTTCCTTAAAAAAAGTTATGTTTTATATCTGTACATCAATACAAAAAAATGCACAATTTTTATTTTTTATTTTTTTATATCTATAAAAAACATATTTATTTTCGATTAAAAACACAAATTTTCTTTTATGTGTAATATAATAATAAAATATATGATTTTCCAATTATCACTTATTGATTATTTGAAATCACTTGGCACACATAGAGTATTATTTTAAAGTATGTAATTTGATTTATTGATAATAAATTTTTTGTATTTAATTTATATATTATGACTTTTTCAATGGCCCCCTGGGAAAAAAAATCCTGGTACCGCCACTGATCGTATGTAGAGTACTGCATGAAGGAAAATAAATGTGTATTAGTCTGTACGTTATCAAATTGATTGACTTATCATATTAGAGCAACTTTAACGCTAGTGCACTAAGCCAGAATCATTGACCACATCACGGCAACTATAAGGAACAAGCAGTAAACATGGCAAGTGGGTGAACTAATTTTAGTTCACGGCAGCTATACAAACAACGTTAACTATCCATTTTAAAAGATAACAAATTTTTTTTTTTTTTCATCAATCAAGCTTTTACTGATCACCAACTGTCATATACATTTTAATTTTATAATATTATATAAAAATATGTGGGTCAAGTTTTGGTTCTTTATAAACAATACCATTAAAGTAAAAACTACTTAAATCAACTATAAATTTCTTAAATCCTACAAATTACTTTGGACCCACTAAAAGTAATTTAGTTTACTCACTTAGTTTACTCCCACTAAAAATGCTCTTAGTACTTTTGTTAGGAAATGAAATTGTATTTAGGTTAAAATACCCATTATATTCTCTCTTGTATCATTAAACCAAATACAGTAATTAAGTTAAATTCATTACATATACTATATATTACTATGTTAAATTAAGTAAAGGTTTGGAACTTAGAAATGTATTCGTCCTTAAAGTTTTAGGTTCAATTTTTTTTTTTATGTCAATTTAGATAAGCTAATTTAACTTTAAAAAAAAAAAGGTTTTTTCAAAATAACACACGTCCCTTTAAAATAACACGAATTATCATATTATGTACTTATATGTTAATTCATTTTATCATATAAACTCTTCTCTTATCGATGCATTTGTCAATGGGATGAACTAGGTAGAGTCCATTGTCACTGCTCACAATTTTTAATATTGTTTTATTTTTAATTTTAGCTTCTAATTTTGGTTTTATGTTGTATCTTTTAATTATACGCATTTTAATGTTGAATTTATCATTAAACTACAACTAATAAAACCAGTTACTTCAATTATTCAATTCTACCTATTTTTATTTACAGAATTGTAATTTGAACAACTACAATTTTAACAACGTACTAGTAGGTAACCCGTCATAGGACGGGTCGTAACGTTACGCGTTTTTTTATTTAGTTACCAATTTTAAAAGTTACGATTTGATAAAAAAAAATTATATGTAACCTATACATTTTTTAGTATTTTTTCCGTATGTGATAGTATATTTTATCCAGTGCATAATTTTTTAGTACAATATAGTTAAATGTTTCCCGTATTAGTACATTTTTAATTATATGATAGTTATTTTTAAAATTGTATCACTTATAATTTTCCGTATGTGATAGAAAATTTTGTCCAGTGTATAATTTATCTAGTACATTATAGTTAAATGTTTCCCGTATTAGTGCATTATTATTTATATGATAGTTATTTTTAAAATTGTATCACTTATGATTTCGTTCCGTATGTGATAGTAAATTTTGTTCAGTGTATAATTTATTTAGTACATTATAGTTAAATGATTCCCGTATTAGTGCATTATTACTTATATGATAGTTATATTTAAAATTGTATGACTTATAATTTTTTTGTATGTGATGATATATTTTGTGTAGTGTGTAATTTATTTAGTACATTATAGTAAAATATTTTCCGTATTAGTGCATTATTATTTATATGATAGTTATTTTTAAAATTGTATCACTTATGATTTTGTTCCGTATGTGATAGTAAATTTTGTCTAGTGTATAATTTATTTAGTACATTATAGTTAAATATTTCTCTTATTAGTGAATTATTATTTATATGATAGTTATTTTTAAAATTATATCACTTAAAATATTTTCTATATGTAATAGTATGTTTTATTTACTTAAAAAAACTAAAACGAATGTTTACCTATTAATTAATAAAATTAATTTTGTAAAAAATAATTAGAGTTAAGTCCCATTGTTTGGTGAGAAAAGACGCATATTGCAGCCCAAGCCCAAAATTTATTATCCAACTCAAATTTTTATTATTCTTATTAGATTATCCCAAATACTAAATTGTACACCTTAATAATGTACCGATATATGTTCAAATAAAATGTACACCAGAGTGCTCACTTTTTTATTAAACTCTAAATTTAATTCTCATTCTTCTCTACCTATTATTGAAGTTTTTTTTCTTCTCTCACTGTAGCATTATAAAGCAATTTAATTTAATTTAATTAAAATTTAAAAATTTATTGAATTGAATTGTAGTTTGAAGTCCATAGGATTGATTGAATTTTATTTGGAGTCCGTAGGTCTCTTTCATTTTTCGGAACTCTAACCCAAATCTTCATTTATGTTTTTTTTACTCTCTATTCTAAATTTCATTTGCTTATTTCTTTCTCTCTCTTCCCCATAGAAAGAATTTTGAGAAGTTCTCTTCCAAAGCCAAACCCTAGCCGCCACCTCCTAATTCACAATCACCCTAAGTTTTATTCTCTCCCTCATTTGGTCCTGCTACCTTCACATCTTCATCTTCTATCTTTCTATTTGTCAAATTTATATTTCGATTTGAGAGATTTTAAACATTCCAACTCTTGTATTTTAGATCTCTTCCAACATAGACTCACTATTGAAAAATCACAACCATAAAACGATTCTCCTTCATGTTCTCTACAAAAGTCACAAAAGTAAAATGAAGATTGGGATGCCTTTTCCGGTGACCACCGCACCAGAAATTGAAGCAACTGCGCCAGAAAATTTGCTGTCATGTTTTGGGTTCAATTACTTAGTTTCTCAAAATTTATTTTGGATCTCTTCATTGTGTTTATCATATTTCATATTTTTTTTTCTTTGTTCTTTTATCTTGTTTGTAAAATATCTGTTGGATATGCCTTGAAATCTCGGTTACATGAAGTTAGAAATCAGAAAACAGGTGGAGCATCTCGTGTTGGCGCCGAGCGCGGAAGACATGGAGCGAGGCGCCAAGAGTGTGCTGGTTAAGGCTGTAGCCTCTGCCAATGGCGCCGGGCGCACGGGGTGCAGGTGCGTGGCGGGCAAGGCTTGGCTTTGCTGATTTGTTGGAAATATTTGTTTTGAAGGATATCTGACTTAGATTGTGTTTGTTTTTAAATATTAGATATATTTAAAAATAATAGGAGATTTGGTTTTATTTTAACAGATTTGTTTTAAAATAATAGGCATATATTTTTCTATATATAGAGAGTGCTTTGTTCATAGAAAAAAAAAAAAAAGAGAAAACATGTAAGGGGTTTGTACACCTTGGGTAGACTAGGTCAAATTGAGTCTCTTGGCCACGGGAAGAGATTCGGGATTTTGGGTAGAATTAGGATTAATTCTTGTAACCCTTGTTTGGGAATTTCTTGTGTAAAGTTTCTCTTTGATCTAGTGGAACGGAGAGTTGCTCTCTCCCCCAGACGTAGGTTCATTAACACCGAACTGGATAAACAAATTGATCGTGTTCTTTATCTTCTGTTGTTTATTACTTTAAATTATTGCATCATCGTCTCTATCGTCCTTATATTTGGTTGCTTGTTAGACTTGCCCCACACATCAGTTTATTATTGGTGTGAGTTTATCGTCGAATTCACAACAATATCTGATGATAACCACCGGAAACCGCTCTAGAAATCATCCTCTTCTGTTCTTTTTTTTTTACGGTTTTTTTTTGTTAATTTTTTTTGTAAGATCTAAAAGATTAGGATGAAAAAGTGCTCTATTTATTTTGGATTTTTTATTTTTTTCTAATTAGTTATTTCTCTGCAATTTTGGATTTTTCTTTGGTATCTATATTATATTTTAGATCTACAACAATTGATAAACTAAAACAAAAAATACTACTATTTCTTTTATTAGTTTTATTATAACAGATATCACACACAACCAAAAAATAAAACAATTATGTAAATGATTATGTTATCAAAACTTCATCTCCTTTGTTCTCCTTTTGATTTTTTCCGGTCATTGTCACCTGCAAAAATATAAACTTTTGAATAAAAAAGAAAATAATGAGTGGTTTATTCACAAAGATGTGCCGCTGTTTTTTTAAATGAAAAATAAAATATTCTTTTGGATTTTTTTCAGAGCATTGTGCTTCTTTGTTTTTTTTTTTTTTAAGTTTTATGTATTAGACCCAAAAGATATTTTGATGGAAAAAAATGATATTATATCAGTAGTAAAAAATGATAAATTTTTGGAGAATAATACCTTATTGGAGATGAAGAATAAGTTTGTTGAACATGTAAAAGAGTAGTTGCATCCTGGAAAAAAAAAACAATATTGAAGTTAAGAACAAACATTAGATAATAATTTAAATAAAAGAAATTAGCCATTATCAATAAAAAAAGAAATATGCGGAAAAAAGAAGAGAGAAACTTAGAGGAATGAGAAAGAAGATGAATTGATAGAAAGAACAAAGATTGTATATAAAGAGAGAAAAAGAAGGAGAAATGAAATTTGAAATTTGAATTTTTGTTCTGGATGTGATAAAGCAGCATTGAAAGTGGAAAAAGGTGAGAAGATGGAGTGTTGTTTTGGTACAAAGGTACACTTTTCCTTCATATGTCAGTTTGCATCTGTTTGAACAAAAATGTTGTTTTCTCTTGTCCAAAAGTGTAACTTCAATCAATTGTTTATTAATTAATCCTAACCGGTTTGATCCATTTGTAAGGATGACTCAATTGAAAGTGACTTGCTCTCTCACATGACAGAAATATGTGGCTTGGTTTGTTTGAAAAATGGCTTGGTTGAAAATGCATTTAGTTCAGTTACTTATTGTTTGGACATCAAAAGCCTTCAATTGTGCCAAGTGACAACTTCTTAAGCAAGGTTATTGTTGTCTTCTCTAAGGACAACAACTTTCTTATATTGTATATGATAGACAACCATTAAAATACAGCATAGGCTGACATTGTTCACGTATACTGAGGTTAAAAAATAAAATAAAAATTCAATTTTTCTGGTCATATAGTGTGATTGTTGGAAATGATTGTTCACCTATAATTTCTCTTTAATTTATTCAATTCTAATCAATGTTTTGAGACCAGAGGCTAACCGCATGGTTTAGAAAAATCTATAATCCATACAAGTATATATATAACTATAGTAGTATGTTAGGGATTTTTTTAGGTAAGGTAGTATGTGATTTATTATTAGAATTTTGTATAATAAGTAAAGAATTAAAACAACAATGGATTAATAGAAGAAACAAATTATATCAATCGTTAGTTGGTTCAGTGGTGATTGGTGCTAAACTTAGTAGAGAGGATCCCCGCAACTGCGATCGGGAGAAGGTTGGACCACTTGATGTCAGAACTGACCCCCGAATCAAATTCAACGTTTGGTGAAAACAAAAAAAAAAAAAGACACAAATTATAGATTTAATAAGACACTTGTGTGTTTGGTTGTGGAGAGAAAGTGAGAAGAGAGAAATAGGTGAGAGAGAGAGTATGAGAAGAGAGAAATAAGTGAGAAATGGAGTAGATTTGAGATATTGTTTGGTATAAGAGAAAGATAGAAGAGATAGAGAAGAAATAGTGTAACTATTTTTTAAAAGGTCCAAAATGCCCATACTTTAAAACCTTTCAATCAAAATTAATTAATTAATCTATTAAACATTTTTTTACAAGATAATCAATTAAACAAAATTTAGATTAATGAAGATATTATAAATTAATTAATTAATTAAATCAACTAACAAATTTGTAACAAAAAGAACCGAAACACAGTATATCTACTTATTACAATATATTAAAAGAAACTACTATTAAAATACCAAATTTGTCCAATCAAGTTTAATGATATTTCAGAGTTTATGCCCTTAAATGTAATTTTAACTCTAAACTAACAAAAATACAACACAAAAAGAGGAAGGAAAAAACAAGATAAGCATAACTAAATCTTCCCATAAAACTAGCATCGGAAACCACCTCTAAAAAAAGATATTAATCAAATATATTTAACAAAAATAATTAATTAAAAAAAATTAGGCATAAAAATAGGAACAAAAATCAATATAAAAAATACACATAAAAAATAGTGCAAACATTTTTTTTAATGAAAAAATAGTAATTTTTTTTAAAATGGTTTATAAAGATAAAATTTTTGTTAGTTAAAACATATGAATTAATATGCGTAAAAAAAACTTACGAATTTACACGGAACAATTGCTTTAATAATTTTTTTTAATTATACACGGGATAATTGATTTAATTAAAAAAAGGAATTGAATAATAAATATTTATTAATTTTAATTTATTACACAAAATGAACCCATTTGGATTGATTTATTATAAGTTTTATAAAGTAGTTTATGAAAAAAGTTTATAAAGATATAATTTTTGTTAGTGAAAATTTATGAATTAACATGCGTCAAAAAAGCTTACGAATTAACACGGGACAATTGCTTTAATAATTTTTTTTAATCATACACGGGACAATTGATTTGATAAAAATGAGAAATTGAATAATAAATATTTATTAATTTTAATTTATTATACAAAAATTATACACGGGACAATTGCTTTAATCAAGAAACATTAACTTAATAAATTTTACAAGCATGAGCACAATGACGTCGACAAAAATTTAATTATACACTGGATAGTTGCTTTAATAAAAAATGAATTGAATAATAAATATTTGTTATTATTAATTATAATTATAATTTATTACACATAAATCATACACGGGACAATTACTTTAATAAAAAAAATTATTAATTTAATAAATTTTACAAAAAAGAACACAATTACTTAACTTATATTTTAACAATATTTTAATAATAAAAATCAATAGACTCGTACGATGCACGGGGTCTTAAAACTAGTATAGTTGTAAAAACAAAAACTCTAATTCCATTCCAATTGTCAAATACCTCAAATTTTTTTGACAATCAAATACCTCAATTTTATTCATATAAAAGATTGTTTTTATTAAAAAACCAGCCAACAAAAACCACCTTAACCAACAAAAGCCAGCTCCTGGCAATACCCAAAACAGTCTCAAACCTATTAAAGTTTCAAGCTTTCACCGACATTAACAAGAAATGCATAAAAAAGACATTATTTACTTAATAGTAAACAAATTATACAAAAGAAAATGAAGTAATTTCGTGTCTACTGAACTGAAATTTGTTAGTAAAATGGTAGAGAAGGATATGGTTGACATAGAAAAGATATCAATGATACAAAGGTGAAAATGGAAGGAGATAAGGGTAATAATGGAAATGCAAAGAAAAGAAGCATTTCTTCACACTTTTTTCGCAGGAATGGAGAGAATGAGAAAAGCAGTGGGCCCCATGAATTATGTGTCTCTCTTCACAACTTCTCTCCTATCCAAACAAGAGAAATAGACAATCTCTCTTCTATTTCTCTCTTCTCAATCTCTCTCTTCACAACTTATTTTGGCTATGTGTATGTTTCAAAGGATGAGTAATTTGGTATTAACCATAGTATCTCACTTTCTCAATATATATATATATATGAAATTTCGGTAGCAAGTCACATATATGGAGCACGTTAGGGTTACGATATATGATGTGGTACCTAATATGCTAACATCATGGACATACAATAACTTGATGAACAAGGTAAATAAAGTGCAAAAAATAAATAACACAATGAGTTTGTTTACCCAGTTCAGCACACTCAGCAACCTACGTCTAGGGGATACCAATCCAGGGAGGAATCCACTATGATAGTTTTAATTCAAAGTCTCTCAGCAAACGCCTCGTTTACAACTTCTCACTTAAACACTACTCATGCTAATTCTACTTAAGAACTCCTAAGTAAGGGAACCTCTGCTCACTCCCCCTCAACCTTACAAACAACAAGAATTTTAAACTCAATAACAAACTCAATGATGGAGACACACTCCTAACCTAAAGAACCAACTCGTGCTTCAAAGCTTTGAGTGATTCAAAACAGCTCTATGCTTAAAAGCTTAAGAGCGGCATGTAACATTATTCTTGTTTCAAACTAGAACCAAGGAACACAATAGCTCTGTGCTTAAGAGCAACATACAATCCTAATTCTCGTTTCAATGGAAGCAAGAAAGAGGCACAAAGACTGAAATCCTAAAGATTAGATTTATGATCAATAATTTCAGTGAGTAAAACAGGTCTTCAGTCTTCCTTTATATAAAACGAGCTTTATAGGCTTGGATCCCTGATTTGATAGCTGGCCTTCGTGATGTCCAAGAAACAAACTCAATCTTTTGCAAAGATTTATTTGTTTTAAATCTTTTTAAATCTTCTAGTAACAAACTGGCCATCTTTAAATATTTCTGAATGTTTTTTAATCTTTCAACTCGTTCCTTGGCGCGCAAGCTAGCGTGAATGTGTTTGTTTCAAAACAAATCTTTTTAAAAGATCACACGCAAAATAACTGAAAGCGTGTTATTTTAGGGCGTTCGGGTCAGGTCCCATATGTGGGCACATCAGACTCCACATCTGAACCAAAGGCTTATTTTAGCAAATGAAGCCAACACGCTAAAACTAAAACAACCTCACAGGTTGAAAACACTAACAAGTGGTTAATGAGCCCTAATGATCAAAAAATTATAATGGAATCAAATGGCCCTAATGATCTGCATATTTGAATATCATAAGTCAAAGCTCACTTAGAGAGTCAAATCCTTTCAATATATGATGGATAAAGTTATTAAGTTAAATCAATACATTGGGCACAAGTGGTTAATGAGCTTCCCCTAGAACAAATCGTTTAGGAGAACCGAAGCTCGATTCCTGGTGGAAAAAATCCCCGCAACTCTAGATTATACCAAAAAATAAAAATTATTAAGCTAATGATTTGCATGGTATCTTCATCCTTTTTGTCCAACATAAATGATGGTGTTATACTATCAAAATGTGCAGTCTACATTCTACAAAATCGATGCTGGATAAACTTGACACTTCACATGAAAGGTAGCTCATCAAAATGGATGCTGATTTACATATACACATTAATTATATCATCAACTTTTCTTAATATAATGTAAAGAGCGCAAAAATGAGACTTATGAATAGGGATGAAGGTACTACTCAGTTTTGAAGATAAAGTGGTGGGACATCAATAAACACTCTCAATATCTTTTCTGCCAATAGGAAGAATCAAGTTGGACAGGATAAAGGTCTACAGCTAATGAAGATGTAGCTGTCCATGGTCCATCATTTGATGAACTCTCACTTTGTGTTTGTAACTGACTTACCTTATTTTCTTCCATCTTATAGTAATGTCGACTCATTGATTCCATCTTCTGTTCATCCATTACTTCACTTGAATCTGAAACAAATTCTGGAACCACGGTCCTTAACTCAAGCATACTTACCACTGATGACATAGACGGCCTAAGGTTTGAAGTGGCATTGGTGCATAGGAGAGCAACGTTGATCATCGCCATAACTTCCTTTTTGTTGAAATCTGAACCTAATCTTCTATCAACTAGCTCCATTAGGTCACCTCTCTCTTTCAATAAATGTGCCTGTTGAAATAAAATAAATAGAAAGCATACTTTGGCTTGAAACCTAAAGTCATTTACAATAGATACATTCAACTTCTGAAAAAAAATTCAAAGTACTACAAATTGGTCATATTTCTGTTAAATAAGTAAAAACCAAAATGATGCGACTTAATAAAATGCTTCATGATATTAAGATTCTAAAAAATTGCAGTATGAAATGTTTTGTACAATTACTCTTCTAGACAGATTAAAATTACTTACTATTCTAATCCTCTGAATTGTCCTAGTAAAATTCAATGCTTCAACAAAGAATTTTTCTCCTATTTTCAAAATTAGCATTCTGTTTTTAAATTGTTAATATTTTTGATAAGTTGTTGATATCTTGTTGGTCACAACAAGGAAAGGGATAAGAAAAGGGAACCGTGATTTAATTCTCTTGTAGAGCTGAAATATTACACAACAAATAAACAACAATATATATGTATGACACAAAATGAAGTGTAAGTAGATAATACCATGGGTAATCAAATTTACCCAATCAAGAAGATAAAATGCTTCCTCCATTGACCGATGCATGGTGTTGCTCCTTCCACTAACGATCTCCAAGGCAACAATTCCAAAACTATAAACATCTGCCTTGTCCGTTAAGTAACCATGCATTGCATATTCAGGAGCCATATATCCACTGCATAATTGAAACTTAACATTTCAAAAACTTGATATCAGTATACAACAGGATATCAAACTATTATATTATAAAAAAAATGTAATTTGAATTAAATTAGATAACTTTTTGGAGTTTTTTCAATAAACTCCAATAGGGCAAGAATTATAGTAACTCACTAGGTTCCAGCAATTCTAGTACTAATGTGAGTATTGTCCTCCTCATCAAGCTTGGCCAAACCAAAATCAGATATCTTTGGGCCGAGATCCGTATCAAGTAACACATTAGTAGATTTGATGTCCCTATGAACAACCTTCAGTCTTGATTCTTCATGAAGGTATGCCAAACCTCTAGCAATACCAACACATATCTTCTTCCTTGTTGACCAATCTAATCTTATTTGGTGTTCCTCTGGACCTTTATTTGTGAATGTAACAAAAATCAGAACACAATACGATACGACATAATAACGTGATAAGTTATAAAATGTGAACTATCACATAAATATAAACTGAAGAAGAAAATATAGGAAAAATTACCAAATAAAGCACGAGCAAGACTATTGTTTTCCAGGTATTCATATATCAGCAACAACTGATCTCCCTCCACACAACAACCATAGAGTTTAACAAGATAAGGATGTTGTAAAGCAGAAATCATGCCGATCTCATTTAAAAACTCACGATTCCCTTGCTTTGATTTAGATGAAAGTTGTTTGACTGCTATCAATGTCCCATTGGGTAAACATCCCTGAATTTTTAGTAATGTTATTTTGTTGGAAGTTGAAAAATACATGCAAAGTTATAATAAATGCATGACACCCAATGGAATTGTTATATTATGTACAATACCTTGTACACAGGACCAAACCCTCCTTCTCCAATCTTATTTGAAATATCAAAGTTGTTTGTTGCTGCTCTGATTTGTCTTAAAGTAAATAAACCCGTTTGAAGGTCTAAATTCTTCAGTTCTATTAATTGAAGTAAAAGAAAGATCAAAGATCTCTTACACTAAGAAAATTACACTTGGACACTCTGCATTGACAGCCCATTTCTTGTAAGCTTGAAACTTTCTTTTTATCAAGATAACAAGATAATACTAGTCTCGGGTTCCATAACATGATATACTAATAATAATAAAAGTACGTATTTGAACTTACTCGGTCACACAACATGCGAATGTTTATTTTTTATGATTTGAATAAGTTATTTGTTAGCAAAATGTTTTATAATATTGGAATAAAAAAAATTAATTTCTAATCACCTCTTGCCAATGAGTTTTTCTTTTCAAAACATCCTTTCCACCAAAGTATGGCAAATAATAGAATGATAGTAACTGTTGCTGCAACCACAATTCCAGCCACAACTCCAACAGATATGCTTCCAGGTGCAGAATCTGCTTGATTATTATACATGACATTTTAAATATTACATCATAACATGGAGATCATAGCATAATATTAAGAACGTACAAAGTATAACCCACCAGATTCCACTGATATAGCTGATATAAGAGGACCATATACTGATTTATTTGGGAGATACTCTGTCCCTTTTCCGGCCCAATATAAGCGGATCTCCAAAGTATTACTAGTAACAGCAACATCTTTGAACAATTTTACGACCTTCTTACCAACTCCTCCCGCTTCTTCTGCAATATTGAAGTCCTTTTGCACCTGCTTTCCCTGCAACATTTCAATCGCAACGTTAATGCTTCATAATGATTACAACCTACAAATATTTTAATCGTCATTCTGTTTAGAAATATTGTAGAATTTGATTTAAAAATAATGCCATACAAGTGAACTGCTAATTAGAAAAACATTCAGATGTTAGTGAGATTTCTACGTAGTGATCAGTCGACTATTGAAAGAAATTTGTTAAACCATGTACCTGAAGATAGATATCAAATACACGCCTTCCAAGACTACTATAAGTTTGATCATTTGTGAACATTATTTCCGCAAAATGTAGATTTACGGTGTAGCTTCCATTTGCGAGGCAAAACCCATAATAAGTTAAAGAAATAGGAGAAACACGTGCATTCGTGTACAATTCAGAATCCGCCATAGTAAGTTTAGAGATACTTTGCGGGGAAAACGTTTTTCCAAGTAGATCACTATCAACGAATTGACCAGTGCTGCTAAAGGCCCAATTTCCTGTTGAACTGACATCAAATCTAGCTGGTCTAGATGAATCTGAATCACCGACATAACTTGTTTTGTTAACTGTTGCTTGATTTCCACCACAATTTATGTGCAGGGAGTATAAGTCTGAATTGAGCAGAGATCATGTGAGAAACTTGTGGATTATTAAAGAAACTAGAAAAACTAATAAATAAACTAGGAAAGTCACCACGAAGAAACTTACGTTTGCGACATTCAAAGTTCAAACAGGAATCTCCTCTGAGAGAATGATGAAAGGAATAGAATAAGTTAGCATGATTTTCAAATAAGATTCATCAGATACGCACACATTCATGTTTTAGTATTTATAATACCAAACTTACATGTCATTGCGTGCCCATGAAGTAGAAAACAAGTTCCTGTGACATATTAGAGAAGTTGGTGTCTCAGGAAGGTTCTTAAGTTTGCTAACAAACACACGCAAATGCAAGATTTCTTACACTTTTTCATCTTGACATATCTGACTCCCTTGGCTAATGCTGAAGTTATTGTATGAAAGATCTCTATACACAAGTTATAAATTTTGATTCAGAATTGATAATAATATGACAATCAGATATTTAACAAAACATTTAGTCTAATTTATTACTACATATCATTAACAGCATTACTCCCTCCGCCCCAAATTATATGGGAAAAAACTCATAAATGAAGTAAATTTTTCAATCAAAGGAATCATACAAGTAGTATTACTATTAGAAAGATAACTCACACGTCGGAATTCTTTCCCCAAACAGGAGACACTGGTCCAGTGAGAAGGTTTCCAGTTAAAAATCTACCATAAAACAATATCAAGATATTAATATACACAGCTTAATGTTTATTAAGGTAGACTGAACATAAAGGAAAATAAGCTATGAAAGACTAAATCAATTTATTTATATTTATATAACTTTCTCAAGGAACCCTTCTATACATAAAAGTGTAATTATTCTCAGACAATGACTAAGATTAATGAAATCACAAAAAAAATCCTAAATTTATCACTTTGGCTCTCATTGTTACATTTCATATTTTGTCACCTTGAACCAAAAAAGTTGCTTCAGAAAGATGCTTATAATTTTTGAAACGAAATTCAATGATAGATGCGAATTTCATACATGTAATTCGCATTGCTCATGTCAGCGTAGGTCCTCGGAATCATTCCACTTAATCTGTTAAAGCTGAGGTCTCTGAAAGAGATATCATATTGAAAATAAGTTAAAATGCCATACAGAAAATTTGTAATAGAAAAACATTCCTGCAATATTATAAGCTCTATATACAAAATGGTTAGCTATAGTCAAACAAAATGTAGCAAGTTCGGAATTACATGTGTTTTAATGTTGTCATTTTCACAATATATTCAGGTAGTTTTCCATTGATGTTGCAATTCCTCAGAATCCTGCGAAACAATAAGATAGACAGCGATATATTATAAGTGCCTTTCTAGCTGCTTTTTTTCTTTTCTATTTCTGAAAGAGGCAGAGGAATCAACTCACAGTCTGTTTAACAATGTCATATTTTGAAGTTGCGGCAAAGGTGCATATTCGGATCCATTCAAATCACTAATTCTCCTGAATGTCACATTTGAATCAAAGCCAAGTAAACATAATTAAAATGTATGTTAAACTTCAACCCTTGCTTAATCAGTATATAAAATATCATACATACAATTCAACTAAGTTACTCAAAAGTGAAATTTTAGAAGGAATTGGCCCACTTAATCCACTCCCTTGAATGACTCTGCCGAAAGTAAAGTAACCACTGATAATTACTTTCAAAAGTCAAGCAATACAAAAACAATTAAATTTGAGGAAAAATTCATATAAAAGAAGAGTGCATACAGTGTATTGATATTTGTCCAGTTTTGAATAAAATCAGGTATCTTTCCAGACAATTGGTTGTCCGCAATGCGGCTGCGTTGAGTGAGGGCATGAAAATTTGAAACATGATAAAAATTATTTTTTTAATTTAGTGATTCTGTAAATATCACCACAAAAATTCGACGCTTACAAATCTTGCAATGCAGTGAGCTTGGCCAACGTTGCAGGTAGTTCTCTAGTAAAATTGTTAGAGGAAAGTTGCCTATGCATAGTCGAAAAACAAAACAGTAAATTATGATTCTAAGCAATGGAAATCAAAGTGAGCTTTGAACATTGGGCTTTCATATTTGAATGGAGTACATCAACTCAGGGGAAAAAAGTACTTACAGTGTGCGAATCTGAGTTAGACTCCCAAGCTCAGGTGGAATATTTCCAGACATTTGATTGGCCGTTAAGTCTCTATCCATTTCAAGTTAAAGTTAAGCTCTACTAAAATTCTTTGAATTGAACGCATACATATTTGCGATTTTGCGTATTTATGAAATGGACCTTTTTTGTTATGTTATGAGTAACTCACAGCTGTATCAGAGTAGATATATTTGCAATCTCCACCGGTATTGCACCAGTTAACCGATTGCTGGAGAGAGTACTACGATGATTAAGAAACATGTTATCATTAGCTTATTTTTGCATGTAATTACTACAAGTCTACAAGAAAATGAATGTAAAGTCTTGTGAAGAATGTAAAATAAAATCCATATGTCAAGATCTTAGAATATATACTTACATAGAAACAATCAATGATTAAAAACAAGAAAAGAAAAATAGGAGAGACATCATACATGTTGAGAAGATTCGTCATCGAGCCCCATTCTTTGGGAATTGTACCGTTCAAGTAATTGCGAGAGAGGTCACTGTAATAGAGGGGGCAAAAGAGTTTGTCATCCAAATTAATATATTGATACATGTGATAGAAGATATAAAACAAGGTCAATAATATTTTTATCTGGATTAGAGGAAAAGTGTGAGAAAGAACTACATACATAATTTGAAGGTAATGCAACCTGTTCAGTTCCGGTGGTAGAGTGCCGGGAAGATTTTGCTCTTTCAAAGTTCTGTATGTTCATTTTACCATAAAAAAGTTATGTAAATAAAGTAATCCTAATATATTTCTTAGCCAATAGATTTAAAAGAAAATTGCAACAAGCTCTTCTACTGCAGATAGTTTTAAATCTTGGTTTTACTATTTGTCAAACATAATTTTAGCACAGAACATGTATTTTTGACAATATTGATTTTACTTTCAAGGGTAGGGTATAACTATAACTATAAGTATACCAATTATGTCTGTTACATGGTAGTAACGATCTCATTCATGTATACACACATATACAATGTCAATTCCCGCCTCTATTTCAATGTAAATACTTGAGTACTACCATAAATGGGAAAAAAATCAAATCAAATTATTAGTAGCACTGATAGCCAATGGTCACTTCTGCGAAAAATAAACTTACATTGCAACAACATGGCAGAAGTTGTGACCAGCTACAGAGCAGTTACAGGTGACATTATTCTCTAACTTTGTAACCCAGTTTGGTTTGTTACTGCAAGGATCTGTATCAAAGTTCCAATCTTTCTTACCAAGTGAGTTCCCTATATCTTCAAGAGCTTTCTCTAAATATACAATTGAAAGCTATCAGTTAAGTGCTGAAAAGTCTTCTAAACTACACACACATATCATCAAATATATACACAGAATGAAATTATAAGCAAAACAATACATGATAGAATAATATGATACCATAGATAAAAAAACAGGAAAAGAAAGACTAAAGATATTTCTTTATTGTTTGTGAGCTATGCTATAAATTCATATCATACTTTCATCTGGGTGAATAGTATTAGCAGCAAAAGCTGTTAGACATATGAACGAAATGGCAATGAGTGAAAGGATGAGAAATTGAGAGGATGTGCTCATCTCAATATTAACAAGTAACAGTGGAGATCAGATATATCAATAATTCAGAGATATAGAGTCTGATTATGTATTTGGAATTTAAGAGGCTAGACAAAGTCCTTAATGCATGTAAACTCACTTATAAGTGTAAATCACCAATTTGGTCCCTTAAATTGTAGGACGCTGTTGATTTATTACTTAAAATTATTAATATGCCAAAATAAAAATAAATTTAAAAAAAAAAAAAAACTTCAATCATATTAGTGTATGTTTGGTTATGCGGTGAGAAAATTTGATTTTGGCAGAACTGATTTTGTAGAATTGATTTAGGCCAAAATTAATTAATCCAATCCCTAAACTGTCTAGGAAAAATTAATGTGATTAAGGGGTCATGCTAATAAGTGTCCTTATGGCACTAATTAAGAATACAAAAATATAGAAATTTTGCATTGGGAATAACAAATTTTAAACTTTGAAAGTTTGAAAAAGTTGAATACACCACTTTTCAACTCAATTTCAATATTTGTTTCCTTAACGAGTGCTATTGAAGCAACACCAACAATTGCAGTTAAGTACTGTATATGGGTCAAATATGAGAGCAGCAATAATGTTTAATGCACATTGATGATTGTGAGACATATATTAAATGCATGGACTATACTATAATACTCCTACATAGGAAATATTGAGGAGAAGACTCAAAAAATGCATATAGAAAGTCAAGCTTAAGACTATTTTGCATGTACTACACATTGTATGCTTCCCCTCAGCTAGGAATTACAGTAAAAGAAACACATAAAGACAAAAACATAAAGAATTATAAAGGACTAAGATGAGTTGGAATTTATTCTGCATGTACTATTGCTCAGCTAGGAATTATTACAAACAGATAAGCTGCAATCATTGATGCAAAAACAGTGAATATTGTTATATGGTTGCAAGTGTCAAAATCAATCAGTGAGTCAGTGACTAATGTTTGTTTGTCATACCCAGCTCAGTTCTAGGCTGCAATCGACTCCAACTAACAGCCGCCGTGTATAGAGAAACAGAACTACGATCCGAAGACTCCACCACCACGCTCCGCTGCTCACCACCGTAAGCTTCTCCCGCGCTCGCATTTCTTTCATCATGAGCTCTGAAATTAAAAAACTTTTTTTCAATCAAACACAGTCACCGACTCACAAGAATTTAACCGAAGAAAATGTTAAATAGTGCACTTGATATATATGCATATAAATAACAAAATTTTGTTCTTAAACTCTTGTATTCAATGTATTAAAAGTCTAAAAAATTATATTTATTAATATTAACTTTATATTTTATTTCTATTTTTGATATGTTTAACAAGTGAACAGTTTAGCATACCTAAAATGAATAAATGATAATTGTCATTATTGTTTGAATATCTAGTTCAAATTTGGTTGGGTTTATTTTTAAATATTAACTAGTTTTTGAGACCCGTGCATCGCACGTGTCTATTGACTTTTATTCATAAAATATTTTTTAAATATAAGTTAAGTCATTGTGTTTTTTTTTTTAAAATTTATTAAGTTAATAATTTTTTTATTAAAGTAATTGTCCCGTGTATGATTTTTGTGTAATAAATTATAATTAATAATAACAAATATTTATTATTCAAATCTTTTTTTTATTAAAGCAACTGTCCCGTGTATGATTAAATTTTTCGATTAAAGCAATTGTCCCGTCTATGAATTAAAGCAACTGTCCCATGTATGATTAAAGCAATTGAGTAATATTTATTATTCAATTCCTTTTTTTATTAAAGCAATTGTCCCGTGTATGATTAAATTTTTTTGATTAAAACAATTGTCCCGTGTATGAATTTTTGATTCAATTCCTTTTATGCATCAATGATAAATATTTTATCTTGTGTTTTTTTTTTTTTATATTTATTATTGATGAGAATTCATTTTTTTGTTGTTTAAAAAAAAAACTACTTGTTAAAGCTCATGTCCATTTTTTTTTTATATTTAAGATTGATATTATACTAAAGTATAAAATTAATTTATAATAAAATATTTAGAAAAATGTTATAAAATATTATTAAAATATAAGTGACGTCATTGTGTTCATTCTTGTAAGATTTATTAAATTAATATTTCTTGATTAAAACAATAGTCCCGTGTATGATTTTTGTGTAATAAATTAAAATTAATAAATATTTATTATTCAATTCCTCTTTTTTATTAAATCAATTGTCCCGTGTATGATTAAATTTTTTTATAAAAGCAATTGTCCCGTGTTAATTCGTAAGCATTTTTGACGCATGTTAATTCATAAATTTTCACTAACAAAAATTATATCTTTATAAACTTTTTTCATGAACTACCTTATAAAATTTATAATAAGTCAATCCAAATGAGTTCATTTTGTGTAATAAATTAAAATTAATAAATATTTATTATTCAATTCCTTTTTTATTAAATCAATTGTTCCGTGTATGATTAAAAAAATTTATTAAAGCAATTGTCCCGTGTAAATTCGTAAGTTTTTTTTTACGCATGTTAATTCATAAGTTTTCACTAACAAAAATTTTATCTTTATAAACTTTTTTCATAAACTACATTATAAAACTTATAATAAGTCAATTCAAATGGGTTCATTGTGTTTTTATTTCTATTTTTATGTTCTTTTATTTTTAAGCTCATAAATATGTTAGATTGAGTTATCATTAAAAAAAAAGTTACTATTTTTTCATTCAAAAAAAAATTGCACTATTTTGTATGTGTATCTCTTATATTGATTTTTGTTCCTATTTTTATGGGTAAATTTTTTTTTTAATTAATTTTTTTGTTAAATATATTTGATTAATATCTATTTTTAGAGGTAGTTTCTGATGCTATTTTTATGGAAAGATTTTTTATGCTTATTTTTTTTTTCTTCCTATTTTTGTTTTGTATCTTTTTTTAAGTTTAGAGTTAAAATTACATTTAAGGGCATAAACTCTGAAATATTATTAATCTTGATTGGACAAATTTGGTATTTTAGTAGTAGTTCCTTTTAATATATTGTAAGTAGATAATCAATGATAAATATTTTCTTTTTTGGTTAAATATGATTTTGGTTCTCTAAATATTTACAATTTCATTTTTAGTCCTATAAAAATTTCCTTCGAATTTTAGTTCTCTAAATTTTCATCTTTTATTTTCAGTCTGTGCTTTTTCTTCAAAAGCTTGTGCATCATGTTTTAAATGATTTTTTTTGTAAACATATCATTATTAAGATCAAACATAATTAATTTAATAATTTAATTATTTAAACTTTAATTTTTGTTGATTTATCTATAACTTCAAATTAAAGATTAAATTATTAAATTAAAGATTAAATAGTTAATTAATCAAACTAATAATATTTTAAGGTCTTAATAACTATATATTTTCAAACAACGTCATTTAAAACATGATACACGAACTTTTAAAAAAAAACAAGGTCTAAAATTGAAAACTGAAATTTTAGAGGGACCAAAATTTGAAGAAAAATTTTAGATGAACTAAAAATGAAATTAGTTATATTTAGAGGACTAAGAATTTATTTATTCCTTTTATTTTTTTATATTGATATAAGGGAGAAATATTTGTCCTATAATTTTTTAGGTTTTAATGAAAATTTATTTTCCTTTATTTTCTATTTATTTAAATTGATAGTGACAAATATTTGGCACTGTCATCGTAGTTGAATAAAATTATTATAGTCATCATGATTTAAATTTCTCCTTTAAACATTTGTCCAATATTTTTTAATGTATCAATAAAAAGTATTTGTTTCGTATTTTCTTTATATTTATCGATGATAAATATATGTTTCATCTTTCTTTTATATTTAGCGGTGAAAGAAAATTGTCCTATGTTCTTTTATGAATCAGTGACAAATATTTGTCTCGTTTATTTTCTATATTAATCAATAATAAATATTTTTCTAAATTTTTTTATATATCATTGATAAATATTTATCATGTATTATTTTATAATTATCAAGAATAAATAGTGGTGTTGTGTTCTTACTTCTTACACTTATTTGTGACAAATGTTTGTCTTTGTATAATTGTAAGAAATTAATATGTAAAATTGATATTAATATATAAGATTTATAAGTAACAAACATTTATCTTGTGTATAATATGCGTGATGGGTTAACATGTAAAATATATAGGCTATGTTTGGATACACGTTTCAGCACAGCAAACGTGCGTTTCAGCCTCTCAAACACGATTTTTTACTTTTGCAAGATGTTTGGTAAAATAATGGAAAATCAATTTTACTCCTCAGACTCGATTCTACAAGAAGCTACTATTTGTAGCTTTCACGGCGCATTGAATCGATTTTGGAATTTTAATTTTGTGTAGAAAATATTTTTCATCATCTTTCCTCTGCTGCCCTTAATTTCCTGTGTGTTTGGCGGCTAATTTTGTTACCTTTAGGTTGAAGAAGATAAATAGGACGGGCTCATAATTCTCCACCCGGCCCATTTAAGTTTTACTTGGGATTTTCCATCTTTTTTTTATTGTTGTGGCAGTGGGTACGTGTTCAAACTATCAAGGAATATAATATCTCTATTTATTGTAGTAGTATTTATTTATTTTTCAAAAAGTTGCTTTTTTTTTGTTATGTTTCAACTTCCGGAAAAAAGTTGCTATTTTTTTAATAATTATTTTATTTGTTTTGAAAATACTTATTTCATTTTATATTTGACAAAAAGTTGCTATTTTTTAGGTTACACAATCAAATAACTAAAAGAAAAAACTATAATAAAAAAACTAAAAAATACCAGAAAAAAATAACTATATTATGAAATCTAGTTTTAACTACACTTAAAACCCATTTTGGTAATTGCACACCCAAAAGTAATTTTGATTTAAACTATCCAAACAACATAAATTGATGAGAATTACTTTTACATCAACGTATCCAAACAAAGATCAATTTAATTCAACTCACTTTTAACTAAAATCAATTCTGTCAAACTCAATTCTACCAAACTCAATTCTAGCCACCGCTAAACCAAACATACACATAGTAGTGAAACAGTATGAATAACAGCTCAATGAATATCAACTTGTAATTATATTAATGGAGTAACAATTACAAGGATTTGAAGGAATGAAAATGGTAACAAACTGTCAGAGAAAGATTCTAACAGCCCCAAAGCACTAGGTGCTCCCAATCACAATCAAGTGACCCCACAAAATAACAAACTCTAGCCTTACTACAATTTTAGCTTATAATAGCACTAATTTAATAACACTTTTATAGAAGTGCTATTAAATATCTCAGTCAAAGATTTATAATAGCATTTTATAATCAGAAGTGCTATTATAGACAGGGAAAATTTTATTTCATAGGCCTTTGATAGCACTTTTAGTGCGAGTGCTATAATAAGTATAGCTACGATAGCACTTCTTCAAAAGTGCTATTATTATTGGGTTAGTGATAAAAAAATAAAAATTTTGTTTTGGCTCTGCAGGAAAAATTGTTTTAGCGCTTTTTCACTCTCACCTGACTTTCACTTTCCATTCTCACCTACACTTTCACTTTTCTTCACTCTTTCACCATCCTTCACTTCACCGACGAACCCAGATCCGGCCACCACTTCAGATCTGGCCATCCTCCCTCTCTTCACGCCACCTCCGTCTCAGAACCATCGATATTTTCCACTTCACTGTTCCGACCATAACCTCATCTTGTTTCGTTGATCTTCTCATTCTCTAATCGTCACCGTTTCTCACGAACCCTTACTTGTCACCGTTTCTCAGAATCCTCTAGTCTTCTTTCACGTCCCTTCAAAGTTCAAACCCTTTTCCCGTTTACAAATTGAATGTCTCCAAAACCCTAAATTTCCCATGAACTCCTTTTCCCCCAAACTGCACGAGCATTAAATCTCTCCATCTTGTTCAATTAATCTCTGAAGGTATATATCTCTGCTTATTATTTATTAACTTACTAACGTTTTGGATAGGATTCTGGTCTTGGTATTGTAGCTACTTTTTAAAATTTCATTAGTTTTAGTTCTCAGTAATTTGTGTGCGTGAGATAGTTGAAATGATTTTTATAGTTGTTTGCGTGCGTGAGATAGTTCTCTATAATTTGTATTATAGCTGCCTTTGGGTTCTATTTTTTTGCCTTCCACTGTGTGTGTCTTTGTTTGTCCTGTCTCCACTGTATGCATCATTTGTCACGCAGTTCGCCGGTCGCCGTCTCTGTTTGTCCCTCAAGGATCAATGAGTTTAATCCTCCTCCCTTAATCGGTTTTCTGTGCAAATTGGGTACTTTTCTATTGCGAATTGAATTGGTTTTCTATGCAAATTGATTAGATTTTTTGTTTGTTGGGTGCTTTGATGCTATTGTAAGGAAATAATTGAGTATTTCTGTGGTTCTGATGTGTTAAATTGAATTGTTATGCTGCAAATACCATCTTTATTTTGATGGTGTTGTATGAAGTTGAGTTATTCTACTGTATGAAAACAATTAGATTGTGGCCTGCTGGGTGGATGTTTTGTTGTATAACACTTAGTTAGTTTGTACTCTCAGAGTTGGTATTAATGCTATTTGTACTCTACAAGTGCTACATTTCATAAAAGAAGTAGTGGAAATTTGAATTGTGTCTTTGCGCCCGATAATACATAATCTTTTCAACACAGTCACTGTTAGTTTCAATGTTTTTTTTCTGATGTATTGTATCTAAGTATCTTCTTAACGAGTACATCATCTACAAATGGTGACATTCTAATTCTCTTGTAATTCTCTGACTTGCAGCTTACCCTTTTCTCATGATTTGTCAGCTATCAGATGCTTTGAGATGCATATGATGGTTATTTTCCTACCACGCCCTCTATTTAGATAATTGTTTTGTTTAAGTTTTCAGCTGTTCAGCAATGTTTTTGAATTTCATAGTTGGTTTGACCAATATGTTGCATAACATAAAGTAACTTTCATTTTGTGCTTTCATGAAAATTGCATTTACAAAGACTATTCATTTTGTGCTTCACTTCTAGTCTTATCATGTAACTAGCTATTGAGCTAACAGCTTCTTTGTGCTTCACATAAGTTCCTTCACTACATGACTACTATTTAGGCTGTGTAAGTGTTACATGACATTATTAGTTTGTGATTTTGGCCACTCTTGCTTAGAAATCCATCTAGCTAACATCTTTTGATCACTTTTTGATTTGAGATTATAATTATACATCAATGACGGATAAGAATATCATAATTGGTCCTTGTATTTTTATTTTGGTTGGTATTGGACCATGGTTGGACAAACATGATGGTCCTTGTATGTTAGTGGTTGTTAAAAGAGCAGTAGTAGTATGTGCTTGTTATCAAATTTTATTGGCCTTTATTGTGATGTTTTTCTTATAATTAGTATATTTAGTAATCAAGGGTTGCTATCCTCTGATCAACATCTCACATGTTAGAACTGTTTCTACTGCTCGGTACAGATTCGCACACAATATCAGCTGGGGTGTTTGGTCAATTTCCTACTGGAGTTGGAAACACTGATGCAACTTTTATATTGGAATTACTACATTTTATAAAGAAAATTGAGGTACTTTTAGTTTACAAATATAATATTATAAACATAATAATTAAAAAAGTCATGCTTGCTATGTCTTGCTTAATGATCGGTACATATCCTATACAGGGTTGTGGATAAAAACAACTTCCTTAATTGACTTGTATAAATAGAATAGTTATTTGTATATTCAATTATATCATGATATGAATGTGAGAAGCTTATTCTTTCAAAAGATTACCTTTAACTTAAAAAATAGTTATAGCTATTGGTAGTTGCTTATACCAGATGCTGCTATTTTAGCTTGAAGCTAATAGCTCAATGGCACACTTGTTGATAGTAAAATAAGCTTAATTCATACTTTGGTCCCTTATGTTTATTTTAGCGCTCAATTTGGTCCCTTATCTTTTAAACGTCTCAATTTGGTCCCTTATCTTTTAAAAGTCTCAATTTGGTCCCTTATCTTTTCTGCAAGTCTCAATTTGGCCCCTTATCTTTTCTGCAGTTCTCAATTTGGTCCCTTGTCTTTTAAAATTTTGGACACGTGGCACACTTGGACAGATGACACGTGTCCAAATTTAATGGTAATAGTGAAAAATTTGACGGGAGGGACCAAATTGAGAACTTCAGAAAAAATAAGGGACCAAATTGAGACGTTTAAAAGATAAGGGACCAAATTGAGCGTTAAAATAAACATAAGGGACCAAAGTATGAATTAAGCCTAAAATAAAACATAGTAGAATAAAGGAAGATACTACTGTTAGAGAGTTCCAAACACTAGGAGTTTGATTTATTCATGTGTTAGATTGGAATATTTTGAGTATTTTTCATTTATATAGATAGTTTACTTAGTGAAAGCCAAATATTAGGACCATAATGAAAGGACATTAATGCTGGACAATATTGATAACTTGAAAAAAAAATTGAAGCCATAATCTGAATATTGTCTAGTATGTTGACCTAGGAGTTTGATTGTGGAGGGAATAAGTTTTTCTTCTCTCAGTAGTGATCCCAGTCAAGCTATCTAGGAAACCTGACCCGGCGACAATATGATTTATCTGAAGCCACCAAGGCACGAAGTGCAGATCTTAGAGTTCATTTTAAGGTAATTGCTTTTGTTATGTATTCATTTATGTCCATATTTTTTGAAATAGGGTAGTTTTTACAAGTCTGTAGAAAAAAAAGCAGGGGTCTGCTGCATTAAAAAGGATCAAGTGTCGTACATACTCTAAGGATAAGTTAGATAAATTGAAGGAAGAGTGGATGGAATATATGTTCATAAATGTTATCCCTGGGGGAAATTGGATAAGGTACATATGAAACAAATGTTACTAAACTATTTTTTTGGAATATGCCTATATATTCTCTGCTATTTCAGATTTGGAATAACCTTATATTTTGTGTTGTTTGTTGTTTCTTAGATGTATTGTGGTGTGGGCTTAGATTAATTTGAAACAAAATTTGTATCAATCTCTCATGAGCACAGGGTATTGACTGTTGTATATTTTTTATTTTTCAGGAACTTCTTGAAAACATGACAGAGATGCCGGCTTTGGTTTGGAAAATGACAAAGGGCTGCTTAGGTTAATTAGTTAGTCTTGTTTTATTTAGTGTTATGAACATCATTTAGTGGTTGGCTTAGGTTAATTAGGTTATCTTATTTTAATTAGGTAAACCAATTAGCTTTGGTACTTATTTTCTATTTTGTGGCATATGTTAATTTGCTTTTGTCTTGGACAAAGAATTGGGTTGAATCTGTTTTGTGAAGGGAGGGATGTAATTTTGATTGTATTACAATTATCCTTTAATAGAACCTTTGTATTATTTGCTATGTTTTAAGTTCCAGGTCACTGATTAATTGAAAAAACAAAATTAAGTTTTAAGTTGTATAAGAAAATATTGGAAGAAACCTGATGGAAAAAATAAATAAATTGCAGGTTTTTTTTTATAAAAAATGACAAACAATAGCGCTTTATGATCTGGATGCTATTAAAAACTAAAACTTATGATAGCGTTTTTAAGAAAAGCGCTATTAAATCTTGTTGCCAAAAGTGCCAATTTATGCTAGAAACAGACATACGATAGCACTTTATGAATAGAAGCGCTATTAAAAGTTGGACATACGATAGCACTTTTAAAAGCGCTATAATAGCCATAGACTTACAATAGCACTGGCTTCTATAGCACTTAAAAGTGCTATTAAAGTAAAAAAAGAGCGCTATCGTAGCCTTTTTCTGTGGTACCTATTATTTTCCTACTGACACCACTTTATAGCACTCACTCCCATACATTTCTTCCATCACTGCGCCACGTCATAATTCATATTGCATTTCCCTTTCTTCCTTTTGTATACTCTTCATACTCTTGGATTGGGCTCACTATCAAAGTCCACTGTCTAATCCATGTTTCTATCAATATACCGACCCCTTCAAATCAACCTTGTCCTCACGGTTGCAATTTACATCATCAAAACTTGCCTCTATCAAATACAAAGTTGAGCAACGTATGGCAAATGAGAATCATTCTCAAGTAAACTTCAACAACATATCTCATAGCATTTGATAGGGTCATTAATCTGTTACAGAACCTAATACTAATAGGAATGAGCCTGTAATTGGACACTAATTGCACTATTATGTTGGAGGACCACAAATCATTCTTGATTTTCCAAATGCAGTTATGATGTTGGTGATGGATTTGAGCTTGAACCAAGAGTAACCACAGCTTGCATATTTGCAATGATAGTGTAATAACATTTAACTTGTGGTTTCTAACCTCAAACAAAATTTGCCAAAATTTTCCTCGATCATAAACAAAATTTAGTAACCTGTATAACAAAATTCCAGCTACCTTCGTAGCCATGATCGAGAAAGTCTCCAAACCAATTCTCAGATTGGTTGGTGTAGCAGAAGGTTTACCCCAAACTCTACATCCTACGAAGATGAAAATCAAAGAATTCCAGGATACAATAACTATCACTTTTAACCCTTCAAGCAATTTTCTCACACCAATCAAAGAGTCACAATTAGAATATGTATCAATCGGGGACTCTGAAAGCATCATAAGCCCATTACAAAATTGATCAATAGTCCAAAAATCACGCACAGAAAGTGCTTCACCCAGTTTCAAATTCATGAGGTCACCACAAATAGTGAACATGGTAGTTCTATCTCCCACAACACAAACTATTATATCCTTAGAATTTTCCAAAATATTTCATACCTTACTATTCTCAACACATTGTAATTTCACAATGCAACCATCAATAAAAACAAAATTCCAAGAACTTACTTGAGTCAAAGGTTTACAAATAATCTCAGGAAGCTGCATGTCGTATTTCATCATCAAAACTCTAATTAATCTTCTTTGAAATGTAAACCTCTGTTTCTTGGACTCAAAAACAGGGGTTGTGCCCAAACTTTGTCTTCTTTGTTGGGTAATTGGACTTGGCTCATTAAGCCCAAACAAACTAGTTTGAGAGTTTTGCTAGTTGTACCCCCCTTTTCTTGGATCCAAGTGTTATCATAACATTGGACCAGGCCCATTAAAGTTACTATGACACCCACATCATCAATTGGGGCTTGGGGCATTAAATCCAACGGCATCCCCACATCACTCAATGGTAATCTTTCATCTTTCTCATCAATTGTCTCTTTTACCCTTATTGTATCATTAATGACCCATTTTACCCTTACTTTTTCTAGATCCTTCCTGATTAAAAAATACATGAAACATATCCACTCACCTGAGGTTAATTTTCTCACTGTCAGAACATACCGTTCCGGTGGCTTTGGTGGTGGTGCTCATCGTGGAAGTTCCGTCATAGGTTGACCAGAGACCGTTGTCTCTGACGGAGGTTGTTCTTGTGAATTTGAATCTAGTAGCTCCATTGAATATTTTCGATCCGGCGGTTTTGGTCGCGGTCGAAACGTAGTTGGACCTCTCGCGACTTGGCTCGCTATTGTTTCCATTTTCAGAACGTCGTTTGCTAGTTCTGTCTCCCAAAGCACCTTCGCAGATGGAAACGCATTTGGTGATTCCGGCAACGGTGAATCGATCACCACCACTTGATTCACCTTAACATTCATCGCTCTGTTGTCTGCTTCTTTCTTCTCAATTGCTGCATCAAGCCAAGCCATCGATTCCTTGTGACTTTGCAATTTTCGATTTAACGTCTCCGATGAATTTTGAGTCAATCCAGATTCTGTCTTGTTCTCAATCTCCGTCGAATCTTCATCGCTCTCTACCGTCTCCTTCAAAACACATTCCTGGTGTTTTTGCTCCTCACCTTCTGCAGCTTCAAGCATCTCCCACAGATCTGGGAAAAACTTCTTAATAAAAGCCCTTTCAAAAGTTTCCCATGTGATATTCTGATTGCCTTGCTTCCAAGAAGAGCACCACATGTAACCATCTCCTCTCAATGCAAACAAAGTCACCCACTCTAATTTCATCTTCTCCAGAATAAAAATGTTGGCTTGGTAGTACCGATCCAATTGGATCAACCACCAGTAGGCATCTCCTGTGTCATCAAAAGTTGGAATCTCCTTCTCCATCACCATTGGCTCTTCCTCGATAGATCCGGCAGGTCGGACCAATTGATGGGTTAATGAGTAAAATATATAGTAATGAAACAGTATGAATAACAGCTCAATGAATATAAAATTATAATTATATTAATGGAGTAACAATTACAAGGATTTGAAGGAATGAAAATGGTAACAAATTGTCATAGAAGATTCTAACACCCCAAAGCACTAGGTGCTCCCAATCACAATCAAGCGACCCTACAAAATAACAAACTCTAGCCTCTCCTATTATTTTCCTACTGACACCACTTTATAACACCCACTCCCATACATTCCTTCAATCACTGCGCCACGTCATCATTCCTATTGCCTTTCCCTTTCTTCCTTTTGTATACTCTTCATACTCTTGGATTGGGCTCACTATCAAAGCCCACTGTCTGATCCATGTTTCTATCAATGCGTTACAAATTTCTATTGATTTGTGAGAGTCAATCTCTTAACAAATTGGCCAATGACAAACATTTACCTCGATATTATTTGTAAGAAATTGATATACAAAATAGATATCGATATATAAAATTTAGCTTTAAATGCAGTTTTACCCACCCTATTTTGATTAAATTGGAATTTTATGCCCTTAATTTAAAATCCGAAATTTTAACCCTCCTATTTTATAATTCTTTGGATTTGTTTTTGCGCTGCGATAATTTTACTTGTGACTGATGCATGTTAATCGGTGGAAAAAAATGCCCGAATCCAAGTTAATACAATGTTTCTCAAACTTTTTATAAAACTATGCTTATCAAATTTCTTTCCTTGTTTTTTTTTTTTCTTATGTGATGTCATTGTTTGCAATTGGAACTATCTCTAGTTGCTAGTTTCATTGAAAACCATCATTCTCTCTCTCTCTCTCTCTCTCTCTCTCTCTCTCTCTATCTCTCTCTCTCTATATATATCTATCTCTCTCTATAACTAATCCAAACCTTGGATTTGTGATGTAGCAGCCTTGTTTGGTGGTGCGACGAGTGACTTTCGTACTTCGCAACACCTTTTTCTTTTCTTTTCGACGGCCGACCCTACCATTTGCTCTTTCTTTCGTCATCAGCCCTGCTATGTGTTTCTCTCTGCTCGCCGACATTTTCTATTCTCCGGTGTTTCTGGTAGATCCAGCTTCTGTCGCGCAGTTTGAAGGTTTTGCTTGTTGCGGTTTGCTCAGGTTCCAGATCTTAGGGCTGGATGGGCCGTGTGGTCTTCTGGTCGAAAAGATTGAAATTCCATTTTAGTTTTCGCCGTTTGTTTATTTTCGCTGGAATTCCATCACTGGTGGGCTATTTCGGGTTTCAGCCTCTTGGTTTTGTATTTTCAGGTTTGGGTTAGTGTGTATTCTTTTGGTGCAGACTCTTGTTCGCGTCAAAGGTTGGTTGGTAGGTGGAGCTATTGTTCTAGTGGTTGGTGTCTGTTTTGGTTGTTGGTGGTGTGTGCTATCGGATGTTCTTTTATGGCGTCTGGTTTGTTTTTTTCGTTTTTCTTCATGTTGTTCGTGTTCAAAGACCGGGGGGTTGAAGAATTTTGGCCTCTTTTTTGGTGTGGTTTGGTATTAAAAACCTGAAAGGGTATGGTTACTAATGTATTGAACTCATTCCTCGACCGAGTTCTTACGCGTATGTTTGAAATATCGCTGTGTTTGGCCTGGCTGTTTTGACTCTCTGTTGTTTCCAGATCTGTTGAGATCTGCAGGTTGCAAGTCGTCTTATATGTCTACACTCCGGTAGTTTTTGTTGCTCGAAAGAGCTTTTATGCTTGTTGCACTGTTCAGGGAGCTGTTGGCACTTGCATTTTGTTTCCGTGTTGGCGGTCGATCCATTCGCCGTTCTTAAACTCTAATTGTTTTGGCAGAGGTTTTATTCTCTTTTTTTTGTAATTTGATTTCACACCGGTATGCGAGTTCGTTGGGTTCCTTCAGAGATTGTTGGATTTTTGTTAGGATAGTTTAGAGTGGTCTAGGTCTGTTTAACATCAATTTATTCCCATTTAGGTTGTACCTAGGTCTGCTTTAGTTTTCTGCACATTTACAGCGTTTGGTTAAGTGTTACTCACATGATCTTTCATTTTCACTCACTTTATAGGACAATATACCTTCATATGTTGTATAAAGATATGTGTATTTGTCGCTAGAGTCCCATATAAGTTACTTATAATAAAAATCATATTTGTCACTAGTGCTTCCCCGATGATTGGGCCTTAGGCCTAGTCCGGAACACTTATAAATAAGTTTCCTCCAATTTTGACCAAAACTCAAATGATAGTACTACTTATTGGAATCCCTTATTTTTGTCCAAATAGTTGAAATGAGGGTTGTGTTTCTTGTGAGGATGAGTTACTTCCAGTTCTATATATAAGAAAAAATTTATTTTTTAAATTCATTCTATATTAATGTATCTAGATAATATTATAATCTAAATACATTAATTATAGAATGTATCTAAAAGTAAGATTGGTCTTACATATAAGAGTAGAGAGAGTATATTTCCCTTGTTTTTAAATTTATCTGAGCAATAAACAAAAATTTAAAAGTTAAAACAATGTGAGAGTGAAAAATGTGTTGTCGTTTCAAATGTTCAAGGGTAAAGGATAATTTAAAAAACATGAGAGAGAGAGAGAGAGGTAGAGAGAGACAGAGAGGTGGTGGTTCTAGGGCTAGTCTAGGGCACCGGCGTCGACACTCCTGGTCGGCCGAGAGAGATTCATGGGGGAAAGGGACTTCGGCAGGGTGCCACAAACGGGTGGGGAGGAAGATGATTGGACTGTGGTACGGCGGCGAGGCAGGAAAGCGTTTCGACAAGTGGACGACGGCGTAGACAGATTGAGAACGGACGAGCGAAACAAAAGAGGCGAGAGCCCCTTATCTAGCCGGTTTCCTTCACATGTTTGCAGGCATCGATTCTCCCCTACTAATTACGATCGACTCTGTTGGAGAAGGAGCAGAGCTTCACTACGTTATCGCTCGCATGATTCATGTAACCAGTACCATGATGCTTCACGTTTTGACCACCGACCAGCCACATATGCTTTTGACTCGGCAGGACGAAGGGACTCTTATGTTGGTAGGCAACGTATGCTAGATTTGAAGCTTAGGCAGCAGCACGTGGGTGGAGGGCTGAGTGCGTTTCCTAAGGGTGGAAATGATAACCGAGTCCAGAATATTACACCTGGTAATGTTAATGCAAGTTCTGGTCTCAAAAGGTATGTATCATTCTATTTCACAAACTTCCCGGTTTATTTATCGAATTTTTACCTTCGGAAGGGTTTTGAGGTTTGTGGAATTTTGGAGGATGTGTATGTAGCTAGGAAATGCAATAAGTTAGGCCAACCATATGGTTTTGTTAGATTTTCTAATGTCCGAGATATCTCTAAGTTAAGTAAGGCATTGAATGCGGTGTGCTTCGGTGAGTTTCGTGTTCGGGCCAATGTGGCTAGGTTTGACCGTAATGATGTCCCGCTCGGCGATAATGCTAGGGTAGGTGTCGAAAAGGCGGATGGAGGTGGTGCGACGATAGGTGCTAAAGGTAAAGTGCCGGGCACGGGTGCAGTCGACGTGTCTCACACGGAAGTGAAGTAGCCACGGAGTGAAGCTCCCGCACAAAAGGCATTGGGAGTGTCTGATGCCCAAGATGGAGTGCGGGTGGGTGAGGTCTTGGTTTGACTAGGAGGCCATTGGGAGAAGGTAGAAGGAATGGCAGCCCAGGTGCAGGGGGTTGCGTTGAGGGAACAAGATGCTTTGGCTAAAGAGCAAGGCTCTCGAATTTATGTGCGCAGCTACAAAGCGGACCCGGAGGATGTGGACTGGGAGGCTCCGTCCGTGCTGCGACGTAGACTTGAGGATGCCGGGTTCAAGGCGATGTACCTTACCCACTTAGGGGGTGATCGTGTTCTGGTCCGAAGTCAGGAGGAGGTTGATGTGCTGGCTGTTCTCGACAGTGCAAAGGATTTCTTTCAGCTATGCTTTTCACACTGGGTGCGCTGGGAAAAAGAGGTCATTCCTTACCGGCGGGGAGTGTGGGTTCGCATCTATGGCATTCCGTTGCATGCATGGAATGTCCTCTTCTTCAAGCTCTGTGTTATGGATTGTGGGAGGTTGCTGCGCTCTGACAACTATACCGCGGCAAAAGATAGGCTAGACTATGCACGGGTCCTGATAGCCACACAAGAATTAGCTGTCATAAAGAGGGTGGGGCAGCTACTTGTGGATGGCTCTCTGGTGGAGGTTCAGATTATTGAGGAATGGGGTTTTGATTTGGGTGATGATGCTTGTCTGCCAGAGGATGATGTAGGGTCAAAAGCTTCAGTTGCTGCCGATGATGAGTGTTGGGACGACCCAGAGGCCAGCAATAACGTTGACATGTTGGTCGACCAATTGGCGCAGGGGGTGGAGAATGAAATTTGCAAAGCCACTCAGGGGCGGGATGCGGCTACTCAGTCTGCAAAGATTTTTGAGAAAAAGCAGGCACAGGATTCGGGTCAGGATGAGGGGGTCGGGGCTCATGGCCCGTTCAACACTGTTCTTGAGCCTATTATTAAGAGCCTGGACTCTGGCGCCAGCAACGATCAGGTGGCGGAGACGGAGATGTCTTCCCTTGACCCACCTATTGGTACTGGATCTGGTAAATCAGTTGGGAAGCCTAGCTCCCCGGTGTCGGCCCCAGAAGCGGCGGCATCTGCTCCGGTTCTGCGAAAGAGAACGACGCCATGCCCACCAGGGAGTCGGCCTGCCTTGTCGGGCCCTTAGAGCTTGGAGTGGTTACAAGATCATAACCTCGCGGGAGCTGGGGTGGTCTTCTCAGCCAAGAAACGACCGAGGCAGGGAGGCGTTGAGGGAGGATGCCTACATAAGGAAGCGGACAAGGGTCCCTTAATGAAGTACGCAGGGGGTTTCGTTCGCAATTCCCTCTATAGCCTTAAACGGATTGCGCGACTTCCAATCAATGACCGCCGGGAGGTGATGAAAATCTTGCAGAAAAATGCTAGGAGACGCAAGACAAAAAGAGGGGTGGCAAGTCGCTCTCACCCGACTGGTTCTAAGGCTTCGGCCGAGGGGGCAATGTCGTCTTCGTCAGTGAACAATGACTGGAAGCATTGGGTGGCTATGTAGGGTAGTGATCGGGCGGTCGAGGAGGACGTGTTGGAAGTAGGGAAGTTCATCGGAGCCACTTTTGAGGGGGATAAGGCCAATATGTTTAGTGCCCTCTCCAGATCAGGGTTAGTCAAACGCGACACACTAGGTGTGGCGCAAGTTGGTGGAGCCTCGAAGGTGCAGAGAGGTTAGGTCAGTGGGCTTTGTGGAGGTATAGCGGGGGGGGGGGGGGGTGAGAGGGATGAAGGTTGTCTCATGGAATGTTAGGGGTTTAGGGAGGGTTGATAAAAGGAATGAGGTTCGTAATCTGGTTCAGGAGAAGCACCCGCTCATTGTGTGCCTGCAGGAAACAAAGTTACAGGTCTGTGAGGATTCGTTGTGCGTCTCTATGTGGGGAAGCTCGTCGGTTGGTTTCTCTTTTCGTCCCTCAGTTGGGGCGTCGGGAGGGCTGCTCACCATCTGGGACACTACAGAAGTGGAGGTGTGGTCGTCACTTAGCCGAGATCATGTCTTGTGGTGTTATGGTCGTCTTATCAAAACGGGGGAGGAATTCATGGTGGCCAATGTTTATGCCCCTTGTGGTCCCAATGCAAAGCAGGGGTGTTGGGATGCGTTATCTCTGAGGCTTCGGTCCCTAGTAGGGTTGAGGGTTTGTGTGTGTGGGGATTTCAACGCGGTCCGAAACACGGCTGAAAGGCGCTCTTCTAGCGCAGGCCAGCGCTCCCTGGATCTGTTAGGTTTTAACCGCTTTATTGATGAAAATTTCCTCGTTGACCTTCCGCTGTGCGGCCGCAAGTATACCTGGTACATAGGAGACGGACGCTCGATGAGTGGGTTGGATAGGTTCCTACTGTCAGAAGAGTGGTGTCTGTCTTGGCCCAACTGTAAGTAGGAGGCTCAGCTGAGAGGACTTTCGGACCATTGTGCTCTTGGCCTGGCCTCGGATGAGGCAAACTGGGAACCTCGTCCTGTGAGAATGTTGAAATGCTGGAAAGATGTCCCAGGTTACTCTACTTTCGTCAAGGAGAGGTGGCATGCCCTGCAAGTTGATGGGTGGGGAGGATTTGTACTAAAAGAAAAACTCAAATTGATGAAAGTAGTTCTTAAAGAGTGGCACTTGACTCGCTCCCATAACTTGTCAAGTAGGATTGATTCTCTGAAAGCCCGGCTATCAGTCCTTGACTTGAAGGGGGAAGAGGACAGCCTGTCGGAGGTAGAGCTTGAGGATCTGCACGGGGTGACGGCTGATCTCCATTCGCTGTCACGGCTCCAGGCTAGCATCACTTGGCAACAGTCTAGATCAAGGTGGCTTAAAGAGGGGGATGCTAACTCAAAGTACTTTCATTCTATGCTAGCGAGCAGGCGGCGAGGTAACACTATTTCTTCGGTGCAGGTGGATGGTACTACCCTTGAAGGGGTGCACCCTATCCGGCAAGCTGTTTTCTCTCACTTTGCGAACCATTTCAAGGCGAGCAGCATAGTTAGGCCTGGTGTCGAGAACCTCCGTTCAACAGGTTGTCGGTGGCCGAGGGAAGTAGCTTGATCAGACCTTTTTCTGAAGAAGAGGTGAGGGCCGCAGTCTGGGATTGCGACAACTTTAAAAGCCCAGGACCCGATGGGGTTAATTTTGGGTTCTTCAAGGATTTCTGGGAGGAGTTGAAGGGGGATGTATTGCGATTCGTTTCGGAGTTCCACCGCAATGGTAGATTGACGAAAGGTCTGAACTCCACGTTCATTGCCTTAATTCCCAAGGTGGATAGCCCTCAGAGGCTGAACGATTACATGCATATATTGTTGGTAGGAAGTCTCTATAAGGTTCTGGCCAAGGTTCTGGCCAACAGGCTGCGGGTGGTAATAGGAAGCGTTATCTCTGAGTCGCAGACAGCTTTTGTGAAGGATACACAGATCCTGGATGGCATCATCATAGCCAATGAGGTGGTTGATGAGGCTCGCAGATCCAAGAAGGAATTGTTGCTCTTCAAGGTTGACTTTGAAAAAGCGTATGATTCAGTCGACTGGGCTATTTGGACGCAGTTATGGGGAAGATGGACTTCCCGCTGTTGTGGAAGAAGTGGATGCGGGCTTGTGTCTGCACAACTACCGCTTCGGTTCTGGTAAATGGCAGCCCTACCGATGAATTCTCCCTTGAACGTGGGTTACGTCAGGGGGATCCTCTGTCCCCATTTCTGTTTCTTTTGCCTGCGGAAGGCTTGGGTGTGATGATGCGGGCCATGGTAGAGGGAAATATAATTTCAGGTTATCAAGTTGGTGGACAAGAAGCTGTGTCTGTGTCTCACCTGAAGTTCGCGGATGACACGCTACTGCTAGGGGTTAAGAGCTGGGAGAATGTGCGGGCCCTTCGTGCGGTGCTTGTGTTGTTCGAGAGGATGTCGGGTTTGAAAGTGAATTTTCATAAGAGTATGTTGGTTGGGGTTAATATTTCGGACTCCTGGTTACATGTGGCTGCGTCTGCGCTACGTTGTAAGGTGGGGAAAATCCCTTTTCTCTATCTGGGTCTTCCTATTGGCCGTGATCCGAGGCATCTGGGTTTTTGGGAACCGGTGTTAGCTCGCATTAGGAGTAGACTATCTGGGTGGGGGAGTCGGTTTCTGTCTTTTGGCGGTCGTCTGGTCCTTCTCAAATTTGTCTTGACATCTCTGCCTGTTTATGCTCTTTCTTTCTTCAAAGCCCCCGCAGGTACTATCTCTTCCATTGACTCTCTTTTGATTAAATTTTTTTGGGGGGGGGGGATGTGAGGATTCTAGGAAAATCTCTTGGGTTAACTGGAAAACTATCTGTTTACGAAAGGAGTATGGAGGGTTGGGGGTGAGGCAGCTGGGGGAGTTTAACATGGCCTGAAGGTGTGAAAAACACAAGAAGAGGGGGTTGAATTGTGTTTGGGGTAATTTAAAAATTTCTTCTAAGTTATGCAAAACTTATCAGAGTTTGCAGCGGTTTAGAAAACAAAACACAATCAAGAATAACTTTTAAGGTAGAGAGAAAGAGAGAAAGATAGAGACAGAGATTTTTATACTGGTTCCCCTCACAAACCGAGAGTACGTCCAGTCCTCTTGTACTTCCAAGAGAGTTCGCTATAATCACCAAAGATTACAATTGCTCAAGCACATAAGCAAGAGACTTCCAATGCTCAAGTATACAAACAATAGACTTCCTAATGCTCAAGCACGCAGGCAAGAGACTTCAAAACACAAGTTTAGAAAAACAGAGTCTGAACAATTGATATAAAGATCAATGTTCAGTTACAAAATAAATACAACTTTTGATACAAGACTTAACTTAGAATCTTAATACAAAATTCTAAGGTTCAACTAATGAATTAACAGAAGCTGAAACTGGAGTCTTGGATTTTGAATATGAGTTCAAGTTGTATTTGCAGTTTTGTGCTTTAGGATGATTTTTGCAGAGTAACAGCTCTTTTCAAATTGTTCAAGTGTCGTATCCCAAAGCTTCAAACTTGCTCCAATTTATAGATGAAGGTGGAGCGTGTTTGATTTGAATTTGATGCAGTGAGATTGCGCCAGCTGTAGATAGTACCTTTGATAACCAAATCGAGTAACCTTGTATACGATCAATCTTGGGGAAAACGTTTTATCCAAATCAGGTAAAGAGTTCGTACAATAGTACAAACGTCACTATTCTGTGGATAAGATTGATTCCATCAGCATTTGGAATGTCAGAGTATAATCATGATGCAGAGAATGTTCTTCTGACAAAACGGCTCTCACTACTCTTATCAGAGTCTGATATGCATCTTCTGATGAATAGGACTTGCATCCTCTGATGAAACACATGCGCATCTTCTGATAGCTTGAAGTTCTGATCAGAGTTTGCTTTGCCATATCAGAGCTTCCAATGTGCTTCCAATGAATAAAAATTAACTTGTATATCTGCACACTTGGATTAAATAATTAGTATACCCTATTGTACATTAATACTTTTGTTATCATCAAAACTCAATTGGGTCATGTCAGAACCTCTTTTGTTCCAACAATCTCCCCCTTTTTGATTGATGACAAACCAAGTATTAATTTACAATGTTTGTTGATAAAATTTATCAAGCATCTCTTAGGTTAATGAGTTTTGCAAGCTCCCCCTAAGTTCAGCAATGATTAATTAAATCAGTTTAAAAATAATTATTTGAATTTTGAACTTAAACTAATACACTAGACTTTCAGAGGCTAGGTTTGCAAGCTCTCCCCCTAAGTCTGATACCCATGAAAGAAAATTGCACTTTTCCTTCATACGTACCCTGTATCAGAAGTTCAAATTTCAACTAATATTTTCCTTAAAATCATATCATACGAAGACATAACTGAAAAAAAAAAATTAAATTTGGAATTTTGGTTTCAGTTTAACATCTCATAAATTAATAACAACTCTTACTCCCCCTTTTATCATTAAACAAAAAGATAAAACTGACAAGAAATAAATGACAATTTTGAAAAAATTGGTCAAAAGTAAAGTTTCAATGCAGTCAAGGTGGTTACAACTACTCCAATTAAATGGTTTGTCGTAAAAACCAAGAACTTGTCTATTTTGAAACCACTATATAAGGACCATAAACTTTGTCATTTCACTCAACACTTCCATTTCATTGTGAAGAATCAACAATGGAGAAGGATAGAAAAGTGATCAAGAGTAAGAGAGTGCAGGAGAAGAAGAAGAAGAAAGTGAAGATTCAACAAGACTCAGAGTCTAAGAAGAAACCTCAGAAGATGAGGGCTTCAACTTCTGCTCCTGTCAGAGTCAAATATCAGACAAGATCCAAGACTAAACAACCGGAGTCCTTATCCGAGTCAGAATCTGAATGGGATTCTGATTGGAAGGAATTCTTGAGTACATATGTTCCTCCCAGGGAAGAATACCTCTCTTCATAATCAATGAGATCACTTCTCATTGATCTCCCAATAAAGAAGTGAAGAGAATGTCGTGAACTCTTCCATTTCCCTTAGATTCAAATAAGCTAGATTTAGGACTAGTTTTTTATTTATTTTTTTTATTTTTTATGTAGAATCCAACTAACAAGTTGGATAGAAACTTATGTAATCAACAATTTTCAATTGAATAAACTCATGTTTTTAGTTTTGAAATCTTTGAGTTGATATTTGTCTCAAAATCATTTATGAAAATAAAAAAAATAAAATAAATAATAAACACAGAAATAAATAATGAACACAGAAGATAATCATCAAACAACCAAGTACTTAAAATGAAGTAATATTCAACAGGTTACAAAAAAATAACAGAATATGATAAATAAATAATCAAAACATGTGCATAGAATCCTAGGGTTTTAAGGTTGATCAGGTTGCTGAGGTAATCTTGCATTGATGCTTTGGAGAGTATCCATTATAGCAGCCAGCATAGACGAGTGCTCATCAAGTCTTCTCTGAAAATTATCTTGATTTTCCCTTATGTGCTGAGCATACTCTGGTGCATTTCTAGCAATTTGTTCCAGCCTTGCCTGTTCAGCAGCTATTCTAGCTTCTTCTACTAGCCTAGCTTGTTCAGCTGCTTGCCTTTCCCTTTCTATACGCTCATCCTCCAATCTTTTTCTTTCCCTCTCCTCAGCTTCCAATCTTTCCCTTTCACGCCTCTCTTCCTCTTCCTTCCTTGCTATCTCATTTCTCAAATTCAGGTCTGTAGTGTAAGCCTTTCTGACAGAACGAAGCATGAGTACCAGATTTTGTTCCATAAGGTCACACTCTTTGTCAATGTGTGCTGTGTCAATAGACCTGTGTGGAATAGCACTGGACATTCTCCTAAGATTCTTGTCAACAGCTTGCAGCAAACTAGTGATATCATCCTGAGTTTGGTCAAGAGGTTCATTGGCTATTCTGGAAGGTAGGTGAGGAGGGAAAAATATGCAGTCCATAGATAGATCCTGCATAAGGTGTTTGAGATGCTGTGATTGGTCAGGAGGGGTTTTTGGTAGGACTTCAAGATTCAGAGTCTCATTTATTTGTTGAACATGTTTCTTGATTGGTGTAGATAAGTCACATGAGTTGTCCACAGCCACATGATGTGGGGATTTCTCATGGACATGTTCATCAGAGTGAAGAGTTTCAGAGACTTGATCTTGATCAGGTTCTGGTGATTGTTGGTGATCATGTTCTGATGGAATTTCATTTTCTGGTTGGGTATTTTCTGGTTCAGTATTTTCTGGTTGAGTGTTCACAGGTTGAACAGTCTCAGAGTTTGGTTGGGGATCATTTTCTGGTTCTTCTGGTTGTGGTGTTAAGGTAGGAATTTCTAGATGGTTGGGGGATTTTTGAGGAGGTGGGGATGGTGTTTTATCAGAATCTTCATCAATTGAAGGTTGAATAGCAGGTGCAGTGCTTGTAGAAGCTTGCGCTGCATCATTGCATATAAAATTAGCCTGAGATTCTGATGGGTTAGATAGGATGAGGTTAAACTGCTCTGATGATGGTTGATTCTCAGAAAGATCATTGACTTTCTCAGAATTAACTCCTTTTAAAACCTTATCACAAGCATGTTTAACTCTAATTTCAGAAGGGAATTGAAGCCTTCTGAAATAATCACTAAGCGCTGAGCTGCCTCCAATAAAATTAGAAAACTTACCAGTTTCATTTCCATACAGAGTCTGTTTCTCCAGCAGGTTATGAGGATCATTCCTTTCTGGAAGCTTCTTGTGCATATCATCAAATGCAGACTCTTCAATACCACAATCATATCCGTCCTTCAGAGCCTCTTGCTTCTTATTAAACTCTGCAACCTTTGCCAGTGCTGCCTATACCACAGCTTCTTCCTTTTCTTCCTCTGTAAGATCCTCCGGTATAACTTTCTTTGTCTTAGGTTTCTTTGAGGATCTTGGAGCTGTAGTCTTTGGAATCTTAGCAGCTTTCTTCCCAGTAGGACTTTTGGCAGCTTTTCTCTTGACTGGTTCAAGTCTAAGAGGTTGTTCCAAAAGCCTTGATTGTCTTACAGTTAGCTTTGTAGGTTCTCCATCTCCTACATCAGCACCTAGCTTTTTCATGAACTCAGCATGTGCTTCTATAACTCTCTTGGCTTCACTATCTCTGACATGAACAAGCCAACATTCACCAATGCCTTTCTCAGAGTCTCTGAGTAACACAGGATGTGTTGGATGAACTATCTCATTATTCTTTACCAGCTTTAAGTACCTTAAGGTAGTACTATTTACAATCTTAGAACTAAGCAGAAAAGTACCTAAGCCTGGGAGATAAGGTGTGATAGCATCCAACAAACCACACTGTGCAAACATGTGGCTCAGTAGTCTTGAATGTCTAACAATAGCTTTGCTAGAGATAATAGACAGACACAGATGATCAAAAATAAGCCTTCCAATATCCACCACATTTCCTTTAGCAACATGAAATGTGAACAACTTCTGAACACTGGATATTTGATCAGTGCCTACCAATTTGGGCAGGACACTGTCAATTAAGATCCTATAAATGATCTTGCAGTTGTTTGTCCATTCAAACTTGTCCTTAGGGTTAGCCTTAGGTTTGAATAGATATTCATCCATATCAGGACCTGCTTCGTCAGAGTGTTTGATTATCACACCATCACGCTTGAGCTTCAGAGCCTCAAGAATGTGGCAGAGTCTGATAGAGATTCTGAATCCAGCCACGAAAGATTCAATCTCTGTAGAGACAAAGGATCTCAATCCCATTTCCTCTGGGGTTCTATCTTTCAATTCAGGGTTTTCTTCAATCTTTTCCCTGACCTTCTTGTTATAAACATCCCTTGTAATAACAGAGGCTTTCATCCAGAATTCCTTTACCATTTCAGTGTACGTTGGTCCATTCAACAAATCAAAGTAATATTCCAATCCTTGTCTTTTGTAGAGATGAACGACTTCAGCAAAACCGTTTACTCTAATGCTTTCAAGATCAACGGGATTCTCAATCGCAACATTTAGTTCATCATATTTATATGGTCGTTGATCCTTCGCGAACTCAGTAGGGTTGGATTCATTTGGTAAGATCATGCATGTTCTATTGAGGAATGATGATGAGGATGCCATGGATGATATTTGGAAGTTAGGGTTTCTAAAGAGGGAGAAAGAAATTGCTCTGTGTTTTAGAAGAATGAAAGTGTAGGTTGTGAGAGTGCAAAAGTGTGAATGTGAACAGTTAGTGTGTTTAAATAGAAAACTTACGCGCAAAAAACAAGTACACAAACACAGGGGTAGTAGAGTATTTTACCACAAATGGGAATTAGAAATGCTAATCATCATTAACCAACTTCTTTATCCTCTTGAAACAAGACATGTGTATTAGAAGATTATTAAATAACTGACACGTAAGTTTGAGAAAACGAAAGGGTTTTTACAAAAGATTTTTACTTACGCGCCAGAACCATTTACCTTCTAATCAGATTCTGATAGTGTGTCAGAAGATGTTCTCATCACAACTTCTGATACAGAAGGTTCTGATGACTTCATCTTCTGATTACTATTAGATTCTCACAAACTCAATTTTTCATCAGAGTCTAAGTTAATCAGAGATTTCCATCATGTTCAGATTCTTTTTGATAAAATCAAAACGTTCAACAGCTAAAGGTTTTGTAAAGATATCAGCCCATTGATTTTCTGTTTCAATGAACTTGAGATCAATTACACCTTTTTGAACATAGTCTCTGATAAAATGATGTTTAATCTCAATATGCTTAGCTCTTGAATGTAAAATAGGGTTTTTAGAAAGGTGAATAGCTGCAGTATTGTCACAATATAAAGGAATATTGTTACTGCTGATTTGATAATCTTCCAATTGATATTTCATCCAAAGTAGTTGTGTACAACATTTAGCTGCTGATATGTATTCAGCTTCTGCTGTTGACATAGCTATGGTGGTTTGCCTTTTACTAGCCCATGAAATTAAATTCTCACCAATAAACTGGCAGTTACCACTGGTGGATTTTCTTTCAATTCTATCACCAGCATAGTCAGCATCACAGAATCCAATCAGCTTGTAGTCATTGGATTTCTGATACAGTAATCCAATGTTACAGGTAGCTTTCAAATACCTAAAGATTCTCTTCACAGCAGTGAGATGAGATTCTCTAGGATCTGATTGAAATCTTGCACACAAACAGACACTGAATAAAATGTCAGGTCTTGAGGCAGTTAGATAAAGAAGAGATCCAATCATACCTCTATACAGCTTCTGATCATCCTTGCCTTCAGATTCTTCTTTGCCTAGACTTGATGTAGGATGCATTGGAGTATTCATGGGTTTGCAATCTTCTAAGTTGAACTTTTTCAGAAGATCCTTTATATATTTGGATTGATGAATGAATGTTCCTTTCTCTGTTTGATTTATTTGAATACCAAGAAAGAACTTCAATTCTCCCATCATACTCATTTCAAACTCATCCTGCATAAGCTTAGAAAAGTTCTTGCAAAGAGTGGCATTAGTTGATCCAAAAATGATATCATCAACATATATTTGAATGATCAAAATGTCTTTCTTAAGGGTCTTTTTAAAGAGTGTATTGTCAACTTGTCCTTTTTCAAAACCATTGTCAACCAAAAAAGTACTCAATCTCTCATACCAAGCTCTGGGAGCTTGTTTGAGTCCATAGAGTGACTTCTTTAGTCTAAACACATGATCAGGATTTGTCAAATCTTCAAATCCAGGAGGTTGTTTGACATACACTTCTTCAGAAATGACACCATTTAGAAATGCACTTTTCACATCCATTTGATATATAGTAATACCATTATTGACTGCATAAGTGTTAGCCTGTATTTTCGACAGGCAATAATGAATGGGAATGGGATGTTGAAATCTCATTTATTGTATATTATTGCGTTTTAATATTCTCTTGGGAATTGATCTCAATAATAAATCAAGAGAAGATCAAGGCATTTGACATTAAAATACTTTAATGCTTAAAGTTGTTCGTCGAAGCCTGGGGATCTGTCGAATTCGACAGAAAAGTTGTTTATGGATAAACATATTCAAATTCGACAGGAGCATGTCTGTCGAGATATATATATATATATATATATATATATATATATATATATATAGAGTAATGCTAAGGTCACACCCACTAACACACTCTTTTTAACACACTACTTTCTATTGGTCCACATCATCAAAAAATTTAAAGTAATTACTTGTTACCGGTTTAGGAAAATGAGTGAGATTTTTTTGTTTTATTTTTATCTGGTTACACCTATACCTTCCAGACTCATTCTCTCACACGGTAACTGTTCATCTTCTTTTACAACATCAACCCTTTTTTTTTTTTCCTTCCATCTTCTTCCACACACTTGGTTGTGCAAAATTCCAATGTTAAAATATAGAAAGCTACTTTCCAATCCTATAGAAACTCTTGATGTTCGATTTTGGTACATGGTTTCATAGGCTAGATGCTTTGACATTGAAATTAAGCACTTCCTTTATGAAACAAAATCCACAACAATACTTCGACAAAAGTAAACATTTGAGGAAACAAAATCTACTGTAGAACAAAATACAATCCTACAACTAAAAACTCAATTCCAAAAACTTGAAGCCACAAAGGCGAGAAATTGAATCTACCATTTTCAGATGAACAGTGTTAACAAAGAGCATCAACAAAAATAGATAACAAAAATTCTTCAATCAATTCAACATATGGATAATACCCATTGTAATACACATCTCAATTTGTCTAATGGAAACAGAACCTAAAAAATTGATTAAGTTTGCATGCAATTTCGACAACGGCGACCGAAGGTTGCAACCAAATGATGTGGTAAAAAAAAAATCTACAGAGAAAAGAGCCTGTGTGTAGATCCGGAGAAGTGACAGAGGAGTGAATTGCAGAGAATAACATTGATTTCTCTCGCCACACCAGAACATTGATTTCTCTCTCTCTTCCTTGCAAGAACGTTGTTTTTTAACTTTCTCTCTCTACCGGTTGAACCGGTTATTAGGTCAGTGCTTTTAAAAAAATAATGATGTGGACCAATAGAAAGTGGTGTGTTAAAAAGAGTGTGTTAGTGAGTGTGACACTAGCATTACTCATATATATATATATATATATATATATATATATATATATTTGTTTGTTTGTTTGTCTAACGTATTGTGCAGTACGGAGGAAGCATACTCTGGACTTAGCAAAATATTCAAAAGTGGATAACGTTCGAAAGCCTCACCAGGTGTCAAAGGGATTCAAAATGTCAGAGACACGTGGAGTTTAGTTAGATGTTTTGTAGGTTTTTAGCAGTTATTCTGTTCGTCTATAAATATTAGTTTTTCATAGGAGGAACGGGTCCACAGTTCACAATTCACATGCAAATTCCTAAGATATTCAGAGTACCCATGTCAACGAGCGAAATGAATGCAAACAGGAACATGTACGAATCTGTGTACCATCCTTTGTAAACATTTTACAATTGTCAATGCAATTTACATTTTCAAGTATTGATTACTTGCTTTTCTTTTAAAGTTCAAGCACTTTAAGCCTTCTGCAATTTATTTTCATTGCATGTTTTTACTTTTCAAAGTTCCTCTTTAAACTTTACTTGCAATTCATTTAAATGTTTTCTGCAAATTTAAACTTTGAAGTATTTTACTGTTTTTATCAAATTATCCGATTTAACCCAGAAAATATGAACATGTTTTCGTCAATCTTATGCACAATCCATATGTCCCAGGATTTACTAGTTGATCCTTCTTGTAATAATTAAACTAGCGGTTGTTTACTAAAAATCGGGGTAAACAAATTGGCACGCCCAGTGGGACCCTTGGATTGTGTATTTTGTTTTGTGTGTTTTTGAAAAATTTTCTTGCAAAATTCGTTGTTTGGTGTGGTACTTTTGATTGTGTGTATATTTTTATATGCATTTGAGGAGTGGTAAATCTCTCCCAGAATTTTCAAGTATACCAACTCGTCCTCGTTCCAGAATGGTGAGACCACCAAACAATCCTAATAATAATAATAATGGGGCAGAAACAAATCCTGTTGTAAGTCCCCAGAATGTGACAGGGCAACCCAATCAACCAGTATCTGGCAATCCTAGCGCCAATCCTACTGGTGGGCCAACAAGCCCTGCCCTAAATTCTATAACTTCTGAAAGTATCCCAAGCAATAATGTTAATGGCGGGAGTACGAACCCTGTAATAAGTTCTGGAACCGTTGGTGTGAGCGCCAGTGGGTCAACAATGCCTGCGACTAGTTCAAGTATGGCAGGAGGGTTTCCTCCTCCAAATCCAAATGGTGCAATGATGACACAAATGAATGTATCATCCATGCCAACGAACGTGTCACACACACATGGATATACAGACGGTAGTCAAGTTGGTGGAACACCGTCGAGACCCCCATGGTTGCCTAGAAACCCACAATTTGGAATGCCAACGACAACGATGGCAAGCCTGTATAATTGGCCTTCGATAGAAAGTTCTCCCTCATCTTCTGCGATGGGAAATAGGGGAAATTCTCTGAATTTGACAAATAATTCTATGAATGCACTTAGGCAACAAATGGATGAAAGTAACCATGATATGGTGAACGCATTGACCCAGCAGATTGGCACAGTTTTCAACCCTATTCTACAAACAGCCAATGATAATTACTTGTTACTAGCCAATCAAATGGGGAGGATGGCAGACTTTTTTGGTGCCCCTGATGCTCCAAATAACCAAAGGGTTCTTCGTGCAAACCCGGAGACTCAACCAGAAATTCAAGCTCAACCAGTGCGCATTGAAAGAGAACAGCCAGAACAGGGAGTGGTATTGGTTAATAGAAACCAAGATGCTGATAATGTTCTTAGGAATGTTCGACAAGAGAATGTTGCAGGGCATAATAACTTGGCCAATTTAGTAGAAAATATCTTGGCCCAAAATGGTTTGAATATAGGGTTGCATAGGCCAAATTTTGTGTCAGCATTGTCTGAATATGTATTGCAGGCAGAATTGCCAAGGGGATGGAAAATTCCCAAATTCACAAAATTTGCTGGTGATACAAATGAGTCTACTGTCGAACACATTGCCAGATATATGGCAGAGGCAAGGAACTTAGCAAATAATGAAGATCTAAGGATGAAATTTTTTCCTAATTCCCTTACAAAAAATGCTTTTACGTGGTTTACCACACTTCCCCCTCATTCAATTCATAATTGGACTCAATTAGAGAGGCTATTTCATGAACAATTTTACATGGGACAATCTAGGATTAGCCTCAAAGAATTAGCCAGTATGAAACGCAAAACATCAGAAGCCATCGATGACTATCTGAACAGGTTTCGCCTCCTTAAGGCAAGGTGCTTTACTCAAGTGCCTGAACATGAATTGGTTGAGATGGCTGCTGGTGGCCTTGACTATTCCATTAGGAAGATGTTAGATACTCAACATTTAAGAGATATGGCCCAATTAGCAGATCGTGTTCGACAGGTCGAACGCCTCAGGGCTGAAAAAGTAAGAAATTCTAAGTTCCACAAAAAAGAAAAAGTGGCGTACATAGAAACCTATGAAAGTGAAAATGAGTTCGACGATGGTTAGGATTACATGGAAAATAATGAGGTTAACATTGCTGAGTTAAAACCAGACCCTCCCTATACTTGTAAAATGTTAAAACCATCAAATGAGAATAATCATGTCGAACCAAAAAATGATAGATTTGTTTCTAAGACATATACTTTCGACATTACTAAATGTGATGAAATTTTTGACTTACTGGTCACTGATGGCCAAATAATTGTACCAAAGGGTTTAAAAGTTCCACCTTTGGAACAACGTAAGAAAAGAGGTTTTTGTAAATACCATAATTTTTTGGGTCATAAAACCTCACAATGTGTTCTTTTCAGGGATTTGGTCCAGAAAGCCTTGCAGGAGGGAAGGCTCAAATTTGGCGAAAAGCCAAAATCCAAACAGCTGGTGGACGAGGATCCATTGCAGATTGCTGATGCTGCTTACACAGAGCCATTCGAGTGCCTGATGTTAGAAGCATTGAACCTCACTGAAGGGGGGCAATTGGTTTCCATTCCTGAGGAAGAATATGAAAACAAAGTGGAAGAGGTATATCCACAGGCTGGAGAGACTTTACTAGATTTCCTTCAACGCTGTAAGGAGAATGATGGCGAAGCTACATTGTGTCCTCACTGTAGTGCCATGTTCGACAAAAAGGCTGCTGCAGGCCTCAACAAATTTTTGCCTCATAATCAGGGCAGAAACAATTGGCCAAATCAAAAGCCAACTTACTCTAATGTTCTGAATAGCCAACAGGCGCCTGTACATCAGAGGTTGGGACCACAAAAGTCATTTGTCCCCTCAAGCAAGACACCTGTCAATCAATGGGTTCATGGAAGAAACATGGGCTTTGGTCAAAGGAATGTTGAGAAAGGAAACTCTAGTAACTTCAATCCCAAAAAAGATCATGAATCAAGGAAGTATGATTATAGGAATAATTACAAAGGGAAAAATCCCATGACAAGATCTCAATGGCGTAGATATCAACGCCAGAAGAAGGTGGCTGCTCAAAAACCTCAAATTACTGCTGATAGTAAAGGAGAGAGGCCTATGGAATTGGCGAAGAGGCCAATGAAAGAAAGGTTAGTTGACCCAAAAGTTGAGTCTTCAGTTGCTGATAATGTCGAAGACGACCACATGGAAGCAGATGATTTTCTGGATTCTGAACCTGACCTCGACATAATAGTAAATGTTGTGTCAATTCTGCCAAGGGAGTTCGACGTCTGTTCTGAAATAACAGATGACGAAGAAGAATCTGGGATGCAAATGGCTCTTCACAGGCCAGTCTGTTACTATGTAATGAGCAATGGTGCTTTGGAAGACCAAATGGCTACATTTGAGAGACCAGATGAAGGCATGAAAAGTCACTTGAAGCCTCTCTTCATACAGGCTAGAGTGAATAATGTAGGAATTAACAAAGTACTAATTGATGGAGGTGCTGCTGTTAACCTCATGCCAGAATTTTTGCTGAGAAAGATTGGCAAATCTTTGGTGGATCTTCATCCTCACAACATAGTGCTCTCAAACTATGAGGGTGAAACTGGTTTTTCTTTGGGAGCAATCCAGTTGGATGTGGTTGTTGGAAGTACTGTAAGGCCAACCTTATTCTTGGTTGTGGCCTCTAAGGCAAATTACAATCTACTCCTAGGACGAGAGTGGATTCATGGAGTGGGGGCAGTCCCATCTACCCTGCACCAGCGCCTTATTATCTGGCGAGATGATGGTATAGTGGAAAATGTTGAAGCAGATCAAAGTTACTTCAAGACTGAAGTCCATCACTTGACGAAGCACTCATTCGACAAGAAACTGGCAACAATCTCACCATGCACTGAGAGAGACTTTGCACATCGTTCAGCAGGAAATGTTAACCATGCAATCAAACTGGACCCCACACATGGTTTCTTGTGGGAGAGAGAAGATGGAAACAGTGAGGATGGCAAGTATGAGGGCCACAACTGCCCAACTGGGTGGGATATCAAAGAGAACTACTATGTCTGAGTCCCAAACTTGGGCAAAGATTACGGCCTACATGGCTGAAAATAGAATCAAGATGGCTTTGGAAGCCAATTCGTTGTCAGAAAATATGGCTGATGCAGCCAATGACATAAAAGTTGGCAAACACAAGTCGGAATTGCAAAAGCTGGATTGCATTTATGATGACGAACCCTTAGGATTTGAAAAAGATCCAATCAGTCAAAGTCACAAGATGCAAGCACAGGACCCTTTGCAAGAAATTGACCTTGGAGATGGTTTGACAAAAAGACCAACGTACATTAGTGCAAACATTCCTCCAGATCTGAAGGCAAAAGTGGTGCAACTTCTGTTGGAATTCAAAGATTGTTTTGCTTGGGATTACAATGAAATGCCAGGTTTGAGCAGAAAATTGGTGGAGCATGAACTACCAGTTCGACCAGATAAAAAGCCAGTAAAGCAATTACCTAAAAGATTTGCACCAGAAATAATGTCAAAGATCAAAGAAGAAATTGAAAGGCTGCTGATGAGCAAATTTATCAGAACAGCAAGGTATGTTGAATGGTTAGCAAATATAGTGCTTGTGATTAAGAAAAATGGTTCTCTTAGAGTATGTATAGACTTTAGAGACTTAAATAATGCTACACCAAAAGATGAATACCCTATGCCTGTGGCAGAAATGTTAATTGACTCAGCGGCTGGGTTTGAATATTTAAGTATGTTAGATGGTTATTCTGGCTATAACCAAATTTTCATTGTTGAGAATGATGTACCCAAAACTGCCTTTAGATGCCCAGGAGCATTAGGCACATATGAATGGGTAGTGATGCCTTTTGGTCTGAAAAATGCTGGGGCTACTTATCAAAGAGCAATGAATTTAATTTTTCATGAATACATAGACACTTTCATGCAAGTGTATATTGACGACATAGTTGTCAAATCCTCGTCAGATGATGATCATTTAGATCATTTGAAAAAATCCTTTGAAAAGATGAGGAAATATGGATTAAAAATGAATCCATTAAAATGTGCTTTTTGTGTTAATGCAGGAGATTTCCTTGGGTTTGTTGTGCACAAAAAGGGCATTGAAATAAATCAAAACAAAACAAAGGCTATCATGGAGACCAAATCTCCAACTACAAAAAAGCAACTTCAGTCCTTACTTGGGAAGATCAATTTTTTGAGAAGGTTCATCTCAAATTTAAGTGGTAAAGCACAACCGTTTTCGCCATTACTTCGACTCAAGAAAGAAAGTATTTTCACTTGGGGGCAAGATCAACAACAAGCTTTTGACAAAATCAAGAGTTATTTGTCAAAGCCACCAATGTTAATGCCTCCAATAAGGGACAAATTCATGAAGTTATATATATCATCATCAGATTCGACACTGGGTAGTATGCTTGCCCAGGAAGATGAAAATGGTGAAGAAAGAGCCATCTATTACTTGAGTAGGGTTTTAAATGATGCTGAAACTAGATATAGTAGTATTGAAAAATTATGCATATGTTTGTATTTTTCTTGTATGAAACTCAAGCATTATATAAAGCCTGTTGATGTTTTGGTTTATTCTCATTGTGATATCATCAAGCATATGTTATCTAAACCAATTCTGCATAGTCGAATTGGAAAATGGGCCTTAGCCTTAACAGAGTATTCATTAACTTATAAACCTTTAAAGGCAGTTAAGGGCCAAATTGTAGCTGATTTTATAGCAGATCATTCTGCATTAGAAACTCCACAAAATTATGTAGAATCAGAATCTTGGAAATTATATTTTGATGGTTCTAAACATAAACATGGAGTTGGAATTGGGATTCTAATCATTTCCCCGTCCAGAATTCCCACCAAGTTCAAGTATAAAATTAATGGGTTCTGCTCAAATAATGAAGCAGAATATGAGGCTTTGATAACAGGCTTAGAAATTTTATTGGACTTGGGGGCCAAAAATATTTTGATCAGAGGTGATTCAGAATTGGTTTTGAAACATTTGACAAAAGAATACAAGTGCATAAAAGAACACTTGATGAAATATTTTGTCATAGCAATTTCTTTGTTAAAACGTTTCGACCAAGTTACCATTGAACATGTGCCTCGTATAGAAAATCAAGAAGCCAATGATTTGGCTCAGATAGCTTCTGGTTATAAAATTTCCAATGAAAAATTAGAGGAGTTGATTGAAATTAAAGATAAACTTATTATAGATCAACCTGCTTCTATGGAATTGTCAATGCCAAAACTTGTGGGGGCAGATGTACCACAAGACAATGGTCAAGATACCATTTATGATGGTAATGAAAATTCAAAATTTTTTGAAATTTTGGCCATTGACAATTTATCTGATAATGATTGGAGAAAACAACTTGTCGAATATTTGCGAAATCCAAATGGAACGACCAATAGAAAGATTATAGAGCCTTGAGTTATGTCATCATTGGGAATGAACTAATGAAGAAAACACCTGAGGGAGTTTTGCTAAAATGTTTAAGTGAAACTGAAGCCTATTTGGCTATATCTGATGTGCACAGTGGCGCATGTGGATCCCATCAGGCAGGCCATAAAATGAAATGGTTGTTATTTCGACAAGGTGTATATTGGCCAACAATGTTAAAGGATTGTATAGAGTTTACTAAAGGTTGTCAAGAGTGCCAAAGGCATTCAGGTATACAACATGTACCTGCAAGTGAACTCCATTCAATAGTGAAACCTTGGCCTTTTAGAGGATGGGCTTTAGATTTAATTGGTGAAATTAAACCAAGTTCGTCCAAAAACCAACGTTATATTTTAGTTGGTATAGATTATTTTACCAAATGGATAGAAGCAATTCCATTACCAAATGTTGACCAAGAAGCAGTGATTAGTTTTATACAAAGTCACATTATTTATAGATTTGGTATACCTGAATCTATTACTACAGATCAAGGTTCAGTTTTTACTGGACGAAAGATGGTCGAATTTGCCCAGCAAACTGGCTTTAAACTTTTAACTTCTACACCATATTATGCCCAAGCAAATGGTCAAGTGGAAGCTGCTAATAAGATCATCATTGGTTTGATTAAAAAGCATATTGCCCAAAAGCCTAGAAATTGGAACAAGACTTTGGATCAAGTCTTATGGGCATGTAGGAATTCTCCAAAAGAATCAACTAACACCACACCCTTTCGACAAACATATGGACATGATGCAGTCTTGCCAGTTGAAATACACCTGCAATCAGTTAGAATTCAAAGGCAGGCAGAGATCCCAAGAAATCATTACTGGGATATGATGTTAGATGAATGAGTTGATTTAGATGAAGAGAGAATAAAAGCTTTAGAAATGTTAATTCGACAGAAAGAAAGAGTTGCTAAAGCTTATAATAAAAAGGTTAAGTCTAAAACCTTTAGCGTTGGAAATTTGGTTTGGAAAGTTATTTTGCCAATGGATAAAAAAGACAGAGTCTTAAGTAAATGGTCTCCAAATTGGGAAGGCCCTTTTAAAGTTGTTCAAGTTTTTTCAAATGGTGCTTACAAAATTGAAGAGTTAACAGAAGAACAACGTTCGTTAATTATAAATGGTAAATACTTGAAAAAGTATAAACCAGCGTTGCAAGAAATAAAAATTAATGAAGAATAAAGCTTGAGACATAGTGAAATAATGGTGACCATAAAAGGTGTTCGCCACAAACTGGGCATTGTCAAAGTACAAACCAAAAAATTCCTAACAAATTGTTCAAATAGTTAAAATAAAACTAAGAACAAACAAGAGAACTATTACACATTAAATTGTTTCTTCAAGTCTTCATACAAATTTTTGAAAGAGGAAACTTCTTTGTCGAGAACCTTGTTCGACTCCACCAGATTCTGAATCTCCTCGTCCACAGCTGCTGAAGCACTAAAGAAGTTAATGCCTTCGTTGGCCTCTTTCTCAATCTTGGCTTTGACAGCACTGGAAAGATTGGCTTTAGCTTCATCACGCTTAACCTTCTCTGCATCAATTTTGGCATTGAGACTTTGAATTTTCAAATTCAATTCTGCAACTTCATTCTCCCAAGCAGTAATATTCTGGCTGTATTCAGCAAGTTCAGCATTCGACTCTATTTCCTTCTCAAGGCGTTCGACGTTGGCTTGAGCAGTCTTGGCTTTCTCGACCAACGCAGCATGTGCATGGGTTTGAGCCTCCAGCTTCATAGCACTCATTTTCTTCCTTTGAATGACTTGGGTGAAACCATCAATAAGGTTTTCAAGTTGAATAACCTTGCTAAGGGTAGCATCATCAGTCATGGAAGGTTTTGAGAAATCCTGAGAAGGATAGGACTTTGAAGTCAAACTGGTGGTTGACAGTAGTGTATTTGGGGTCGAAAGTGGGTCTTGTGGGTCTCAAGCCAGTAATGGCAGCAACGTCGAAGAGAGTTGGGGTCATCATTCCTGCTTTCAAGTGAAAGGTGTTGGTAGAGTTTTCCCAAAAGTGAAGGGCAGCTATTAGCATTTCTGCGTTATACTTAGGTCCTTCTCTCGACAGTTGGATTAAGTCGAATATACCACTCTCTTTCCAGAAAGTAGCATACTGTTTTTCGACCTTATTAAGCCATTTCAGATAACTCTCGCTAACTACAGGTGCAGATCTAAAAGCCCTATAGCCTGGTTCAAAGAAACTCATGTCGAAGACAGAGTTGGCGAATATCTTTGGCTCACAAGTAACATGAAGAGGAAAAATGTTACTTACTTCTTCACTGAAGTTGTCAGATGAAGGGAGAGGGCCTGCAAAGGCAAAAGTTCTACCTTCTAGTTTGTGGGGAATTATCAATTCTTCTCCCCATACATCATTTTCGACAGAAGTCATATCCGGCTCCGACACAAACTCTGAATCATCAACGATAACAGGCTTCTTGTCATCAACAGCAAAAGGAACCACGTTTCTGGAAGAAGAAGAAGACGCCATTGTTGTTCTTGGTGTTCTTGGTGTTCTTGAGGTTGTTGATGATGAACAAGCAGTAGCAGCAAGAAAAATCAAAAAGCTTCAAAACAAACTTGTTTCTTGCCCAAATCAGACAACGGAAACAATGGTGATGAACGAAAATGCAAGAGGATCACGTTTGCTGGTTTAGATTTAGAAAAAACACAAGAAACAGAGCAAGATTGATGAGTTGTTTGTGGGTTTTTCCTTAGAATGCGCAAGGTTTCTCTGTGAAAAGGAAGTGAAGAGTTTGAAGTTTCAGAAAAATGAAAGTGTGAAATACGTTTTCTATTTATAGGCACTGCATTTTGCATGTATCTGGTAACTGAAACATCACCACTCTCCCATCTCAATCGTCCTGATCTTGCCACGTGCCCCACTATTAAGCTAAAAAAGTGGAAATCATGGTTTGTGGGGATTGAGGTGACGGTTACAAGTTTTGTCATAATTGATAGTGACTTGATATGACGTTTGCGCCGTCTTTGGTAAACGTGCAGAATTGGAAAAGGTGACAATCTTCAAAACTGCCATTTCTCCCTTGCATATTCGACATGCAGTCGAAATTGGCATTTTTGAGGGGGCAATTTGTTAGCCTGTATTTTCGACAGGCAATAATGAATGGGAATGGGATGTTGAAATCTCATTTATTGTATATTATTGCGTTTTAATATTCTCTTGGGAATTGATCTCAGTAATAAATCAAGAGAAGATCAAGGCATTTGACATTAAAATACTTTAATGCTTAAAGTTGTTCGTCGAAGCCTGGGGATCTGTCGAATTCGACAGAAAAGTTGTTTATGGATAAACATATTCAAATTCGACAGGAGCATGTCTGTCGATATATATATATTTGTTTGTTTGTTTGTCTAACGTATTGTGCAGTACGGAGGAAGCATACTCTGGACTTAGCAAAATATTCAAAAGTGGATAACGTTCGAAAGCCTCACCAGGTGTCAAAGGGATTCAAAATGTCAGAGACACGTGGAGTTTAGTTAGATGTTTTGTAGGTTTTTGGCAGTTATTCTGTTCGTCTATAAATATTAGTTTTTCATAGGAGAAACGGGTCCACAGTTCACAATTCACATGCAATTTCCTAAGATATTCAGAGTACCCATGTCAACGAGCGAAATGAATGCAAACAGGAACATGTATGAATCTGTGTACCATCCTTTGTAAACATTTTACAATTGTCAATGCAATTTACATTTTCAAGTATTGATTACTTGCTTTTCTTTTAAAGTTCAAGCACTTTAAGCCTTCTGCAATTTATTTTCATTGCATGTTTTTACTTTTCAAAGTTCCTCTTTAAACTTTACTTGCAATTCATTTAAAAGTTTTCTGCAAATTTAAACTTTGAAGTATTTTACTGTTTTTATCAAATTATCTGATTTAACCCAGAAAATATGAACATGTTTTCGTCAATCTTATGCATAATCCATATGTCCCAGGATTTACTAGTTGATCCTTCTTGTAATAATTAAACTAGCGGTTGTTTACTAAAAATCGGGGTAAACAATAAGATAAAAGTAACCTGATTGCTTTCAGTCTTGCTACTGGAGCATATGTTTCAGTGAAGTCAATTCTTTCTTGTTGACTGTATCCTTGTGCAACAAGTCTGGCTTTGTTCCTAGTGACTTCTCCTTGTTCATTCAATTTGTTTCTGTATACCCATTTTGTTCCAATAACGTTCTTATGCTTTGGTTTGGGTACCAGATCCCATACATCATTTCTCTTGAATTGATTTAACTCTTCTTCCATTGCAACTATCCAAGCATCATCTGAGAGAGCTTCATTTGTTGTCTTGGGTTCAATCAAGGAAACTAATCCAAACAATGATTCTTCAACTCTGAAGTTTGACCTTGTTTTTCTTGGACTGTTCTTGTTTCCTAGAATGAGCTCTTCAGGATGTGATGATTTGTATTTGAATGTGTTTCTTGGAATATCAGATTCTTCAGAGTTATCATCAATAGTTTGATGTTCTTGAGCAGCATCAGAAGGCACATCTTCTTGAGCTTCAGAGTCTTCTAGAGATTCTATGTTGTTATCATACTCTGGAGCTTCATCTTCTGACTCATCAGATCCTGACAAATCTATAACAGGCTCTGACTTTTTATCATCAGGCTCTTTATCATCAAACTTTACGTGCATTGATTCTTCCACTGTTTTAGTTTCAGAATTATACACTCTGTATGACTTGGAGCGTTCAGAGTATCCAATGAAGATACCCTTACAGGCTTTAGAGTCAAATTTCTTAAGATGGACTTTGTTATTGAGAATGTAACATGTACAACCAAATTGATGAAAATAAGAAATATTGGGTTTTCTTCCCTTAAAGAGTTCATATGTTGTTTTGTTCAAAATAGGTCTTATATAGATTCTATTCTGAATGTAACAAGCAGTGTTAACAGCTTCTGCCAAAAAGAATTTTGCTAAATTATTTTCATGCATCATGGTGCGTGCCATTTCTTGTAAAGATCTATTCTTTCTCTCTACAACTCCATTTTGTTGAGGAGTTCTAGGAGAAGAGAATTCATGGAGAATTCCATGTTCTTCACAAATTTTTTCAAAAGGTTCATTTTCAAACTCACCACCATGATCACTTCTTACTTTCAAAATTTTGAAATCCTTTTCATTTTGAATTTGGGTACAGAAGATGCTAAACACTTCATATGTATCATCTTTATTTCTCAGAAATTTAACCCAAGTCCATCTACTATAATCATCTACAATGACTAATCCATATTTCTTACCATTGATTGAAGCAGTGCTAACTGGTCCAAAAAGATCAATGTGCAAGAGTTCCAAAGGTCTAGTAGTAGAGACAATGTTCTTGTTCTTAAAAGAACTTTTGACAATTTTTCCTTTTTGACAAGAACCACAAAGTGAGTCTGAGTGATATTTTATTTTTGGAAGTCCTCTGACAAGATTGTCCTTGCTAAGCTTAGAAATTAGTCTCCAGTTAGCATGACCCAATCTTTTATGCCACATCCATTTTTCATCACTCAGTGTCAAAAGACAAAGCACTTGTTGTTCCTTTAAATCAGAAAAATTGACTTTGTACACATTCCCTTAAAGACAATGGATTGATCAGAGTTTCTGATTACAGTACATGAATCCTTATTAAACATAACATCATAATTACTATCACACAATTGACTTATGCTAAGTAAATTATGATGTAGTCCATCTACTAACCAAACATCAGAAATTGACAAAGAAGAATTACCAACTGTACCTATACCAATGATTTTTCCCTTCTGGTTGCCACCAAACCCTACTGTTCCTCCCTCTTGCTGATTCAGGGTGTGGAATAAGAGCTTGTCTCCTGTCATGTGACGTGAGCAGCCAGAATCCAGATACCATGAGCTTTCTTTTCTTCTTTGGGTGCATACCTGCAGCATACACTATTTCAGATTTTGGTACCCATACTCTGATGGGTCCTTTTTGGTTAGTTTTGAGAATCTTATTCTTCTTGTTAGAATACTCAGAAGATCTAGAGTCAACAGAGCCTTTAGAAAAATGTTTAGGCTTATGTTGTCTCTGAGACTTTCCTTTTGAGTGTGTCAGAGAACCAGTTACCAAGTTTGCTTTAGAAGTACTAGTGCCCCGCTTATCAACAGGCTTTGGTACTTTGACAGCTTTGACTTGAGTAGACATGGGTACTGATGTGAGGGGAACCTGAGTTTTAGAAGACTTAGGTTCAGAAGATGAGTCATCTTCTGATACCTTATCTTGTGGTTCCAAGCTCACAAGAGTACCAGACACAGTCAGAGGTTCTGATGTACCCTTAGTAAAGTTTGAATAAGATTCTGATGGTGACTTGCTCAACAAGACAGGTTTACTTAATTTTCCTACATCAGGACATGTAAGAGAACCAAGTCCTTGTCTTTTGTAATAGTTGCTAAGTCCACCATGAATTACAGAAGTTACCCTAGTTTTATCTATGTTATGGTGCACAAACTCTTGTAGAGAGATTTCATACTCGTCATAAGGTTTGACATGTTCTGCATCCAGTCTCAAGCACCTTAATTGTTTTAAGAGATTTTTGATAGTTTGCTTGAGTCTGGGTGAGATTTTCATTGAGGAGCTTCATTTTTTGTTTGCAAAAATCTAGCTCACTCAACTTTTCCATGTACTTCACCATTACATCTTTTAAAGCTTTGGTCATTTGAGTACTAGACATTTTAGATATTACCTCATCAATGTCGTCAGTATCAGATTCTGAATCATTTTCATTGTCTGACTCACCAATGGCCATAAGCGCTAGGTTTGCTTCCTCGGAGTCTTCATCCTCAGATAGTTCATTAATATCCTCTCATGTTGCCATCAGACTCTTCTTGGCTTTGTTCTTGATCATACTCTTTCTTCCTTTACCCTTGGAGTTGAGTTCAGGACAATCAGCCATGAAGTGTCCAGGCTTATGACAATTGAAACAATTTTTTGTGTCATCCTTCTTCTCTTTGCTGATGTTGTTTCTTGATCCAGATCCTCTGCCTTGAAAATTTTTGCCCTTCCTTAGTGACCACTTTTGAAAGTTTTTGGATAAGAGTGCAAAGAAATCATCATCTGATCCTTCCTCTTGATCATCTATGGAAGATTCATCTGCTTTAGATTCTACAACTTTGGCTTTCAGAGCCTTAGATGAAACTGAAATAGATTGCAGAGCCACAGATTTTAGCTTCTTCTGAGGCTCATCAGAAGATAGTTCAATCTTATGACTCATGAGTGAACTTATCAATTCTTTCAAGCCAAGTTTGTCCAAATCTTTAGCTTCTTGGATAGCAGTTACCTTAGGCCTTCACCTCGAAGGTAAGCTTCTCAAAATCTTCCTTACATGATCAGAGGTTGTATAACTTCTCTTTAGAACTTGGAGACCAGCCACAAGAATTTTGAATCTAGAATACATTGATTCAATATTCTCATCATCCTTCATTCTAAAGAGTTCATACTGTTGGATCAAAAGAGTAGCCTTTGCCTCTTGAACCTGTTTGTTCCCTTCATATGTGTCATACCCTAATTTTGCCCCATACTTTTTTTATTCCCATTTTGCCCTTTCTGCATAAAATCCACAAAAATACATAAAAATGCATATTTTCTTCACAAAAATTCCTAAAAAAAATATTTTTCATTGTTCATTTAGTTTTTTTTTTGTTTTTTTTATTATTTTGGAATTTTCTCTCATTTTTGCATTTTTTCTCTCTCATGCATTATTTTTAGATTACTTCATGAACAAGTAACATTTTTTTTCTTCAACATCATTCTCATGATAAATTTGGAATCAAAATCCTCATGCAACATCATGCATTTCATATTATTTTTCAATATTTCATTTTTATTATTTCATGTGATTATTTAATCTTGCTATTTTGTCCAAAAATCAAAAGAAATGCCAAAAAAATTCCCAATTATTAACACCTCATCATCTTATCATGAGAGAGACCTAGAAGGTTCTATTCCTCTCCACCTCACCACAAAAAATCCTAACTAAAGCACAACCAAAAATCTCACAAAATATCATAAACCTCTTTCTCAATTTTACCCTTTTCTTGGCCAACAATTTCTATCCATTCTTAACCTAATTTCTCACTATAAAAACACCAACAAAAACCAATTTTCGCAGCAGCTGCAGGGGAAAGAAATCATAATCAGAAATTCATCTCAAAATAAAACCCATTTTCTCTCATTTACTCATTTTTCATCAAAAATAAAAAATTCACAAAACCTCATCAAAACCCAAAAACAAACCATCAAACACCTCCAAATAGCTTCCAGAAACACATATCCATCACAAAAATCATAAAAACCACGATCTGTAGCTCAGAATCAACTCAACCAAGGCTAGGAAGAAGATCACCTCATCTAGACCAGTTTAAAGCCTGAAGAATGTAAATATCCTCGAATTCTTGCTTCTGTACATGACGTAGTGCTTTTTAGCAACTTATTTTGTTTAATTTCGCTCTATTTTGCATTTTCATATTTTTGAGTTAATTGTTGTTGTTATCGTTTTTCACGATCTAAACTTTGTTAGCCAAAACTAAGGTCATATTCATGATCTACGTGAAAAATCGTGCAACGTAGTGTATTGGATTGTTAATTTTGATGCTGATTCGCGATTCTGGGTTTGAGACCCGCGAGCTTCATGGTTCTTCAATGGCGTCCGCGTCTGGGTTGAGGAAGAAGGGCCGGAGGTAGGAGACGATGACGTGGCAACACGTCATTGGCTCCCTCCAAGTTTAAAACACGCGCGTCAGATCGATCTGGCAGCGCAGATTTTAAACTGCTATCGTGTACCTCAATCTCGCACCGCACTGGAATATTTTTGGTCTGACCCGTTTTTTTTGTTGTTGACTCTGGCGTGGACTGGGTTTCTGGCCCGGATTTGCTATTCGCACCACCCTCCCTTTACTGTTTGCACCCCCTCAGTTTAAATTAATTTTAATTGATTTTTAGCTTATTTCCAAAAGCACTTAAGTGACTAATAGCTTATTTAAGCTATTTTAGTCACTTTGCTATGCTTAAATTCTGCTCTCCATTTTTGAGTTATTTATTTTAGCTTTTTGTTTAGCTTTTTAGCTTAATTAATCACTTTTTAGCTTATTTTCATAAGCACTTATTTGGTGCTTGAGCTTTTTAGCTTATTGGACCATTTGGTTATGCTAAAATCATGTGTGATTTCTGTTTGTCTCATTTGAGCATTTATTTTTGCTTTTTAGCTTATTGTTTAGCTTTTTAGCTTATTTAATCACTTTTTAGCTTATTCTCATAAGCACTTATTTGGTGCTTGAGCTTTTTAGCTTACTGGACCATTTTGCTTTGCTTAAATCATGTTTGATTTCAGATTATGTTCATGCTTCCTTAGCTTGTTATTTAATCACTTTTAGCTTTTTAGCTTATTTATTTAATTGCTTAATTAGATTTAATTTGCTTCTTTAGATTTAATTGCTTACTTATGTTTCTTTGCTCATGAACAGTACCTTTACTTCATTCATTCTAACTCATCTCATTTACTTTGATTTAATTTGGCATTGTTATGTTTAATTATTTCATCGTACGCTATTTTAGTTTATGCATTTTTATTTAATTATGCATCATATTTATTCATTCTTGTTGCATTCATACATTATTTAATTATGTCAATGTTAACTCATGCATTTTAATTTAAGCACTTGCATTTATGCATTGTTTATTTTAATTATCGCTCTATTATTGTATCAATTGTAATTGTTACTTATAATGTTGCGATTCTCTTTATTCTCTTGCTTTCTTCCTTTTGGACTTTGTTTTCATAATCAAATTAATAAACCTTTTCACAAAAACTAATGGGTGAAAAAGGGAGAATCTGGCCACTGCTTCTTTCTTCCCTGAGTTGTCTTGGTAGCCGGTCCTCTGACTAGTTTACTCAAGCTGCTCTCATTCTAAAAGGAACATTAAAACCAACCAACGCTCGTCTTTTCTTTTAGACACTATTTCTGAATAAACTTAACCAAAGATTTTCATAACAAATAATGAATGAAAAAGGGAGAATCTGGCCACTGCTTCTTTCTTCCCTGAGTTGTCTTGGTAGCCGGTCCTCTGACTAGTTTACTCAAGCTGCTCTCATTCCAAAAACAAGCGTTAAAAGTTAACCCTTACACACTCAAACTTCTTTTCAGAAAACATGGATATACGCTTTATCCGTTCCTCTGACACATACACAGCTTAAGCCTCCAAATGGAGCATACAAGCGTTGTTGTATCAGCGGAATGCGAGTTAAGTCACATCCATTATTCAACTCTCTTTTTTCAATGGGTACACGTTTTATCTATTCCTCTGACACACACACAGCTTAAGCCTCTGATTAGAGCATACAAGCGTCGTTGTGTCAGCGGAATACGAAATAAGCGTTATCCACTAAAATCAACCAACCACACAAATTTTTTTACCAGAACTACGTGAGTTTTGAGTTTCCCATTGCACCGGGGAATACGTAGGAGCGGGCTCCTACAACCGTCAAACTCAACTAATAAAAACCCTTATTTTCTTTTAATTTATTTTGGAAACGAAGTAGAGATTAGATAAGATAAAAGGCAATTTAATTCAAACCTACGCAAACAAACCCCAAACCACCTAAACGGTTCCCATCGAGTACGATGGATGCGAGGGGTGCTAATACCTTCCTCTCGCATAACCAACTCCCGAACCCAAACCAAGGTTTTCGTGATATTTTCCTTTCCCCTCACGGGATAAATAAACGTCAATGGCGACTTCATTGTATGAAAAATGGAAGTGATTTTCCAGCCCGCTACAATATGTGGAACACAAGGAGTCATAGATGCTCTTGGCAGTGGATTTGTCTGTGATCTTGAGGTACTCATCATGAGTTATACACCCAATGAGAAGATCCTTAACCTTGTGATGTTTCTTGTAAAGCTTCTTGTCTGTAGGAGTGAACTTCTTTCTTTCTTCAACAGATAGCCTTCCCTTTTCATCTAGTCCTTGGAAAGTTACCCCTTCTTCAACCAAGTCCCAAAGCTTATCATCTAAGCCAATAAGATGACTGTAGATTCTATCTTTCCACCAGGAAAAAGTAGATGCATCTCCTTTGAATTTTGGTGCTTTGTTGCTTGACTTATCTTCAACATCATAGTCATGAGGAACTGCTTTCAAGCTACCACTTGGAGTTTCAGTCATAGTGTTTTTCAACAGGAAACTGTCTCACTGTTAGGTGATTAAAAAAACAGAACCAGGCTCTGATACCAATTGAAGGTGTGAAAAACACAAGAAGGGGGGGTTGAATTGTGTTTTGGGTAATTTAAAAATTTCTTCTAAGTTATGGAAAACTTATCAGAGTTTGCAGCGGTTTAGAAAACAAAACACAATCAAGAATAACTTTTAAGGTAGAGAGAAAGAGAGAAAGATAGAGACAGAGATTTTTATACTGGTTCCCCTCACAAACCGAGAGTACGTCCAGTCCTCTTGTACTTCCAAGAGAGTTCGCTATAATCACCAAAGATTACAATTGCTCAAGCACATAAGCAAGAGACTTCCAATGCTCAAGTATACAAACAAGAGACTTCATAATGCTCAAGCACGCAGGCAAGAGACTTCAAAACACAAGTTTAGAAAAACAGAGTCTGAACAATTAATATAAAGATCAATGTTCAGTTACAAAATAAATACAACTTTTGATACAAGACTTAACTTAGAATCTTAATACAAAATTCTAAGGTTCAACTAATGAATTAACAGAAGCTGAAACTGGAGTCTTGGATTTTGAATATGAGTTCAAGTTGTATTTGCAGTTTTGTGCTTTAGGATGATTTTTGCAGAGTAACAGCTCTTTTCAAATTGTTCAAGTGTCGTATCCCAAAGCTTCAAACTTGCTCCAATTTATAGATGAAGGTGGAGCGTGTTTGATTTGAATTTGATGCAGTGAGATTGCGCCAGCTGTAGATAGTACCTTTGATAACCAAATCGAGTAACCTTGTATACGATCAATCTTGGGGAAAACGTTTTATCCAAATCAGGTAAAGAGTTCGTACAATAGTACAAACGTCACTATTCTGTGGATAAGATTGATTCCATCAGCATTTGGAATGTCAGAGTATAATCATGATGCAGAGAATGTTCTTCTGACAAAACGGCTCTCACTGCTCTTATCAGAGTCTGATATGCATCTTCTGATGAATAGGACTTGCATCCTCTGATGAAACACATGCGCATCTTCTGATAGCTTGAAGTTCTGATCAGAGTTTGCTTTGCCATATCAGAGCTTCCAATGTGCTTCCAATGAATAAAAATTAACTTGTATATCTGCACACTTGGATTAAATAATTAGTATACCCTATTGTACATTAATACTTTTGTTATCATCAAAACTCAATTGGGTCATGTCAGAACCTCTTTTGTTCCAACACGGCCCTGTTGGGCAAATGGTGTTGGAGGATGTTGGTGGATCGAGGGGGGCTCTGGTTTCGTGTGCTGGTGGCCAGCTATGGGATGGAGCATGGGAGGTTGAGGGAGGGTGGAAGGATGGGGTCAGCTTGGTGGAGGGAGATTGCGAGGATCAGGGATGGAGCAGGTGGGATTAGGGATGAGTGGTTCGGGGAGTGTGTGCGAGGAAGGTGGGGGACGGGACAGATAATTCTTTCTGGTCCGATCCCAGGGTGGGCGGGATCCCTTTATGTGAGAGGTTGGGGCGCCTTTTTGATTTAGCGACTTCAAAGTCGCGTACAGTTGCCGAGATGTTTGCTTTGGGGTGGGAGGCTGGGGGGGAGGCGTGGGAGTGGCGGAGACAGTTGAGGGCGTGGGAGGAGGAGTTACTGAGGGAGTGCCAGACTTTACTTCTTATTGTGACTTTACAGGTAGCGATGCCAGACAGGTGGCAGTGGCGGCTTGACCCCGCTTTGGGGGTATTCGGTTCGAGATGCTTATCAGCTTCTTACTTCTCAGGACTCTGTTACTCTAGGGGAAGCAGAAGATCTAGTATGGCAAAGACAGGTACCGTTGAAGGTGTCTATTTTTGCGTGGCGCCTCTTGCGTGATCGGCTGCCAACAAAGACGAATCTGGTCTCTCGTGGTACTATAGCTCCAGACCTCCACCTCTGCTCATCTGGATGCGGCGGCATTGAGACAGCTCAACACTTATTTATCTCATGTGATACTTTTGGTTCTCTTTGGGCTTTGGTTCGGGCTTGGATCAATTTCTCAGGGGTGGATGCTTACAGCCTCACGGATCATTTTACCCAGTTCACTTACGCAGCAGGTGGTCTCCGTGCTCGGCGGTCCTTCTTGCAACTTGTTTGGCTCGCTTGTGCTTGGGTGATATGGAATGAAACAAATCTTCGGGTATTCGGCTATTCGGGTAATACTGTGCACCAGCTCCTGGACAAAGTTAAGCTTTTCTCTTACCGGTGGCTACGGACGACAGACGCTACTTTAGCTACTAACTCTCACCGTTGGTGGTCGGACCCATTGCTTTGTTTGGGCATCGACTAGTTGTACTTTATTGCCTTTTATTGTGTTACTTTTTGGGATTCTCTTGTAAACTTTTGTAGTGATTCTTGGCACACCTTGTGCTGAGGAGACTGCTTGTCCTTGTGACTTTCTTATATATATATATATATATATATATATATATATATATATATATATATATATATATATATTCCACTTTAGCCTCTTAAAAAAAAAAATTCAAGGGTAAATAATAAAAATAATAATGCCACGTGGTGAAAAAGAAGTGTAAGATTAATCTAAAGATTGATACTAATTGAAACACGAGAAATTCTTGGGTAGTCTCTCCCTTAACACTTAATCTTTAGGCTCAACCAATTAAAATTGGACACATCATCATTTAATTAAAATTTAAAATAACAAAAAAAAAATTAGGTTAATTATGAATGAAAATAACACGCTTATGAGAGAAAAAAAACCTCCGATCGTGCCTTCTTCTTCCTTAATAGACGGTTTACTTCTTACTGCATAATAAAGGTAATCGATCATCTCCCTATCTGAAAGTTTAGATTCAAAAATCTCTTCCATAGTTTCATCCCAAAGTTCAACCTTCCACGCAAAAATCTCTCCATAGTTCCATGTGAAAGTTAAAACAGAGTGAGTTACTGATATTGATATTAATATATTTTTCTGGAGGAAGTTATATTAGTTTATTTTCGTATAGATCTTTTTTATTTATTCAGTAGTTAACATTATGTTTGTTTTATTTATCATTTCATAGAATTATAGTGATGGCCGATATCTATTGTCTTTGGTTCCTTTGGCTAAAACAAAAACTTTAGTACATTTTAAACTTATTTATATTGTATGCACCAGGAGAAACATGGAGAACAATGAATGCCAGCCAATTGAGATTGATAGGCGTAAAGAAATTTTTCTTGGTCAAGTTGTGCTTAACAAAGATGAAGCTTATAACTTGTATCAAGAACATGCATTTAAAATGGGTTTTAGTGTAAGAAAGGGGAAGGAGCTATATTATGATGTTGAGAAAAAAAACACACGTAGTAAAGAGTATTATTGTTCCAAACAAGGGTTTAAGAACAATGAATCTCAAGGTGAAGTATCTTATGAAAGGGCAGATTCGAGAACAAATTGCAAGGCTATGGTGAGATTTAATGTGAGCAAGGAAGGGGTATGGAAAGTTACAAAGTTGGTAATAGATCATAACCATGATCTTGTACCAATTGAACAGAGACATTTATTACGTTCTATGAGAAATATGTCTAATGCCAAAGGAGACTTGATAAAATCTATGGTCAATTCTGGTATACGAGTTACTGATGTTTGGAGTTATATGGGGGAAGAGGTTGGTGGATTTAGCAATCTTGGTATAACTTTGAAAGATATGCATAATTTTGTCTATGCTGAAAAGTTAAAATTAATTGAAGCTGGAGATGCTCAATCATTGGTGAATCACTTGCAAAATAGGCAAGCGCAAGATGCTATGTTCTATTATAGTGTTCAATTAGACCAAGAATCGCGGTTGACCAACGTCTTCTGGAGAGATGGAAAATCTAAAGTTGATTATGATTGCTTTGGGGTGTGATTTTTGACACTACTTATCGTACTAATAAGTACAATTTGATTTGTGCCCCATTTGTTGGTGTAAATCATCACTGGCAAAATGCCATGTTTGGTTGTGCTTTATTACTTGATGAGACTGCAGTTTCTTTTACTTGGTTGTTCAAGGCATTTTTAGAGAGTATGGGAAATCAACAACCAAAAACAATCTTTACTGATCAAGATGCAGCTATGGCAAAAGCAATTGGAGAGGTGATGCCAAATACAAGCCATCGACTGTGTTTGTGGCATATATCTAAAAAAGTTCCTTCATATTTGGGACCTCTCAATTCCAATCTACAGTTTCAAAGTGTTCTTACTAAATGCATGCAAGGCTGTGACTCAGAAGAAGAATTTCAAAGTACTTGGGATGACATGATTAATGATTACAAGCTTCATGATCACAAATGGTTAAATGACATGTATAAAATTCGGCACAAGTGGAGCACTGCTTATAGTAAATCTGTATTTTCTGCTGGTATTAAATCCTCTCAAAGGAGCGAGAGTACAAATAGTTTGTTGGGTGACATTGCAGGAAAAACGACAAGTCTCACACAGTTTGTAGTGGCATTTGAGAAGATGGTGAAAAAGTGGCGACAACTAGAAGTTGAAAAGGAATTCAAAAATAGTCAGAGTACACCTCCTCTAGTTATTAATACCAGTGAGACTTTACGGCATGCATCTACAATATATACTCACAAAATCTTTAAAATTTTCTTAAATGAATATCTTGAAGGGGCAGGTGGAAGCACTTCTATAGAGATTGGTCAATGCGATACTGTTTCATATCATGAAGTCATGTGGAATCGCATTCCTAGTAAAAAGTATAAGGTGACTTTGAACTCTTCCACTGCAACAATTAGTTGCAGTTGCCATAAGTTTGATTCCTTGGGCATTCTTTGTAGTCATGCTTTGCGGATTTATAACATCAAAGGAATTTTACAAATTCCTGACCAATACTTCTTGAAAAGATGGTCGAAAAATGCAAGGTCTGTTATTTATGAGCATAAAAGTGAAGGATCAGAAGCAGATTCGACTTCCAATGGTGACGATGCTAGCCTTCTTTACCGGAATTCTATCATGAAGTCTTTCTACAATTTGGTTTTAGAAAGTCAAGATGACAAAGAAGCTCAACAAATTATGTGGAAATTGCTTGATATTGGAGTTGAGAGGGTTCGGCAATGTGTTGGCAAATCCAATTTAAATTCAAATGAAAAGGCCACTGGGAACAAGTTCATGCAGAATGAGAAAAATGAATGTTCTGAAATTGGCAATCCTTGTTTGGAAAAGACTAAAGGAATGTCCAACTCCTACGTTCGCAAGAAAGGACATTTTGAGAAACGGAAACGATCAACCACAAAAGCAAAAAAAAGTAAAGGTGAGAGAATAAATATATTTTCATAGAGTATGTCATGGTTATACATTGAATGGGATTTGTAATATTTTTTTATCTCATTTGCAGAGAAACATAATGACAAGGGTGAACAAAACAATGTAATGGACTTCACAGTTGATACTTCAAGAGTTGTTTATACTACTTTAGATGCACCTGTGCAGGTTTACCTTATATTCTAGCTTTTAATGGGTGTATATAACTTACAATTATATCTATATTTTAGCTAACACTTTCATTATATCCTCTAATAGCAGCAACATCCCTTCAGTTCGGGTTTAACTGGTCCATCTGTTTCATTTAGTGCCTTATTACAAGGAATAGACTCAGATAACAATTTAAGTCAGGTATATGGAATCGTTTTTAGTTTATTTTTAATTATAAATATTAATACATAAGTTAATATAATTTCTGATTGTGTTAATATCTTTTGTTGCAGGAAACTTCCAATCATAGTTGGTTACCTCCAAGTAGCAATTCTCAGGACAAATATTGACCATTAATTTGATCACATGATAGAAGTTTTAAATGATGCAGTAGACTACTATTATAGTTATTGCAACAGAAGGCTGTTTCCCTTTAGTTTGTTTATGTACTATTTTTCCTGCTGGTTTTACAGTAGATTACTATTATTGAACCTTGTTTTGGTGTGATTGAGTTTTCATTTTTCATTGTATGGGAATTTAGTTATTGAACCTTGATTTTGTTATTGTATGAGAGTTTTTATTGTAATTACATTTGAATTTGATGATGTCTTTTTGACCGACTTAAAATTTAACCAAAAGAATCTGAAGTAAATTATGCAAATTATAGTAAACTGTTTACAAAGGAGACTCTGTGTTCAATCCTCATCACCTTCTCCAAATTACAATAGATTTGGATAAATAACTCATATACATAATCAATTATACATGATAAGCGTTTATGCTTAAAAAAAATGAAGTGATGGTTATTGACACAAAATTAAGATGCCTGCAAAATGAGCCAAATTGACCAAGAAACATTACTTCCCAAAAGAAAAAGACATCCAAGCAACCAGTTGTTGTCATCGGTCCCTAAGATTGATTTTGAAGGTATTTTGTCAGCATTAATAAGTAGTTTTGGTCCCTTCTACAATGCAATTGACACTGCTCCACTAACACATATCAATACTTGCATTAGGGAAGCAGTGAAGATTTTTCCTCTTACAAGGGCTAGGTATTGTTTATGGATTTTGGGAAATGAAAGGGCCTTGGCAAGCAATGACAATGTTTGGAAGAGTTTGGTGCTTGATTCCAAGAATCGTGGATTTTTCTTTTATGCGGATCGAGACACTGAAATGGCTAAGGCTATCTTTGATTCCATAAAAGAGTTAGATCGATGGATTGATTTGCTTGATACAAGTAGTGTCATTTTCAGAAATACTATGTGGAAGGTACGTTATAGATGCTGCTATAAACTTCATACTTGATACAAGTAGATTGTGATTATGAATGTTTGAAACTTCAATTCTGCAGGTGCACTTCAGTGATAAATTCTGTAGATCATTCAAAAGGGTGCGTACTCAACAGAGCAAAAACTCGGTCATAAGTGTTTTAGAAAGACTTGCCAATGGATGGAGGCCAAGAGGGCATAGTATAGTTTGTGAAAATTCATCGAAAATTCTGAAACAATTTAAGGTTGAAAGTCGCTACATTATTTGTTCAATAGAGATTGTGAATGATTTGAGGGGCCACATTCAGGTTCTCAAAATGTGGGACTTAGTGCCAGTAGAAGATATTCCAAAATTGGCTAAGCGCCTCGATTGTGAATTCAGAAGATACACTGATGAATATTTTGTGTGCTGCAAAGAGAAAGGTTTTGATGGGTAGGTTCATTATTTTCGTTTTAAATTGCAGTTGCGTTACGATTCTTAAAATTGCTTACATTTGTGACCAATGCAGCCTCATAGTATCGATGCTTCGGTTGTTAAGGCCTTGAAAACCTTTATATTGCAACTGCATTTCAAAACTATGACTATATTCTTTAACCTTAATTCTTCTTTCTTTGTGAACAGGAAAATAGAGTTTCCTTTGAGCTGGCCGAGAAGTGCGAATATCCAATAATTTAAGAGTGTTGGTACTAATAACACAAAGAAGGGTGATTCAGTTCCTTCTGAAGATGAAAAAGATGCTGCTCAAAACTCAATGATTGAGGAGAGTACTTTGTTGATGAAGTTCTGCAGCATTACACCAGATTACACGCGTGCCAGCTGTGATTCTATCAAAGTGGATCTTCCGTTTGAGTTAACTGAAGAACAACGCAATGTAATTGTCTTCCCTAGGAGTACATTTCTATTTGGTCAATCAGGCACGGGAAAAACTACAGTTCTTACGACTAAGATGATTCGAAATGAGAAATTGCACCGTTTGGCTGTCGGAAGAGTTTATGGTCCCTATTCCAATGCAAGCGAGTCTAGTGAGAGACCGGTATTACGACAGTTATTTGTGACTTTGAGTCTGGACTGTGCCAAGAGATCAAACACCATGTTACTTGTTTTAAAAGGTACATGTCTTCTTCTACGATACTCTTTATTTGTCCGTAGTTGACACTGCTCCACTAACACATATCAAACTTCAAATATTAATTTTCTCCATTCTATAAAATATATATTCAACTTTAAACACATTCCGATTCAAAAAAAAACTTTAAACACCACCTTAATTTTCTCCTATCTTTCACTACCACCTTAAAGCTATTCTTCTGCATTGTATGAGATAAAATAAGGCTAGTAGGTTTCACTGTAATTTCCACTCCTTTTGGAGATTTAATGGTAGCATTATACATACTTGATCTAGGACCTCCATTTGTAACTGTTCTACCGAATACTCCTATTGTTGATTCTGTGTTGTTTTTCACACTTAATTGCATACTTGGATAGTTAATAGCATCATGACCAAATCCAGGAACCAAAACATTAATCTGATTATATCCTTCATGGCATAAGAACTGAACATAACCAAGTTCATCCAAGTCATAGATTAAGCCAGGATTTAGAGCTCTTGTTTGAATTATTATAGGTTGGAAACAGAATCACCATTCACGACGACCTGGAAAACCTTGCACATGTTAATTAATGTGACGGCCTGGAAAACGAGAAACCCTCGATTGGTGCCGTTCCGGTGAACCAAACTAGGATTGCAGAGAAAAAAAATAGAAGAAGTTGATTCTGAAACCCTCGATTACACCTCTTCACGATTCCATTTCAGGTTCCCTCTGATTAATGTTTTGAATGTTATAATCAGAAGTTTCCGAATGACATCATTGAGTTGTTGATCATTCTTTTCTCCGTTTTGGAACTTCACCATCTCTCACTTGTTATCCAATCCACGAGAATAGCAACCACATGGAATACTCTTCTTCTTCGCTATGAATCTGATGATGATCGTGTTATTTTCTTTCATAATTAACCTTTTTTTTTGTTATTTTAATTTTTAATTAAATGATGATGTCTCCAATTTTAATTGGTTGAGTCTAAGGATTAAGTGTTAAGGGAGAGACTACCTAAGAATTTCTCTTGAAACACACGGTGACTTTGACCCTCTAAAGTCACTCAATCGGGATCCCTAAACTAAACTAAACTAAACCAATGAACCAAACTGAATGACTTGTTCAGTTTTAAAAACACTGCTCCTTCCCATTACAAATTCCAAGTATATGGAAATGAAACTGAATGCAGGGGGGGGGGACTGATTGTCCACAAATTCTAGATCAACTGGCAGAAATGCCAAAATTACTAGTGTCAGACGCCATGATCGGAGTTTGAACCTCGGTCCCTCCACTTTGTTTGTGTGTGAGTTTTTAATGGTTTGACATTTCGTCTATTGAGCATTGGGCTGCAAGTATAGTTGCATATTTATGGGTGTTTATGTTTATAAACTTTGAAGTGTTGGCTGGTCTTGTTAGTTGAAGCATGTCTCTGCCTGTCTCTGTTGTTTGTTTGCAGCTTGAAAAGTGTGTGTGGATTGGAGATTGTTTGTTGCTCTTTAAGTTATAATTTGGATCGGGGATAGCGAAACTGTTTTGATTTAACAGGCGCCTTAGTTCTTTGTTGTGGTGTTTGTTGATTGGAGTTGTTTGTTAATACGCATGTTTTGATTCTATCATACTGTTATCGTTATGGACAGAGGAATAGACTCGCTCCAATGAAGGCTTGTATTTGCTCCGTAATAATCTTTACTCCTTCTTAATATTAAATCATCTTCATCTTTATGTATGTGTTTAAAAAAGTACAACTGAAGTTTAATTTTCTCAGGCCTGACCGTGCATTACATACATGTTGAATGTTTGAATCACTAATTTTTCATCTTTGTTTATTTGCTTTGGACAAGAGTTTTACTTGTATTGAACAAAAGTTTTTCTTGTTTTCTGAATATGCTTTTCTTTTTTCCAATCTTTGTTTGATGTGGTTGGGGGGAGCAAGGCAAAACACGCCCAACGCTATATTTTATCCAAAAACCTGCAAACTATCAACCAACAAAGTGAAAACAGACTAGGAAGACTAGAAATCGATTCAAACCAATTCATGTGTATTCTCTTTTCCGATGATTCAAATTTTAACATTAAATTATAGGAAAAATTAGAGGCACCTCTATTTTGACATTTTCCTTCTAACACTGCTCCTCTTTAACGTCTGTGCATTGAAGAAAGAAATGACGATGAAAAAGAAAGAAGAAGAAAAAAAGGAAAAAAGGAAAACAATACATCCTTAGATTATCTATACACAACCAATCCTAAGATATATTGGGAGGGGGGGGGGGGGGGGGGGGGGGTGGGGGGGGTGACTGATTGTCCACAAATTCTAGCTCAACTGGCTGAAATGCCAAAATTACTAGTGTCGGACGCCATGATCGGAGTTTGAACCTCGGTCCCTCCACTTTGTTTGTGTGTGAGTTTTTAATGGTTTGACATTTCGTCTATTGAGCATTGGGCTGCAAGTATAGTTGCATATTTATGGGTGTTTATGTTTATAAACTTTGAAGTGTTGGCTGGTCTTGTTAGTTGAAGCATGTCTCTGCCTGTCTCTGTTGTTTGTTTGCAGCTTGAAAAGTGTGTGTGGATTGGAGATTGTTTGTTGCTCTTTAAGTTATAATTTGGATCGGGGATAGCGAAACTGTTTTGATTTAACAGGCGCCTTAGTTCTTTGTTGTGGTGTTTGTTGATTGGAGTTGTTTGTTAATACGCATGTTTTGATTCCATCATACTGTTATCGTTATGGACAGAGGAATAGACTCGCTCCTATGAAGGCTTGTATTTGCTCCGTAATAATCTTTACTCCTTTTTAATATTAAATCATCTTCATCTTTATGTATGTGTTTAAAAAAGTACAACTGAAGTTTAATTTTCTCAGGCCTGACCGTGCATTACATACATGTTGAATGTTTGAATCACTAATTTTTCATCTTTGTTTATTTGCTTTGGACAAGAGTTTTACTTGTATTGAACAAAAGTTTTTCTTGTTTTCTGAATATGCTTTTCTTTTTTCCAATCTTTGTTTGATGTGGTTGGGGGGAGCAAGGCAAAACACGCCCAACGCTATATTTCATCCAAAACCTGCAAACTATCAACCAACAAAGTGAAAACAGACTAGGAAGACTAGAAATCGATTCAAACCAATTCATGTGTATTCTCTTTTCCGATGATTCAAATTTTAACATTAAATTATAGGAAAAATTAGAGGCACCTCTATTTTGACATTTTCCTTCTAACACTGTGTCATACCCTAATTTTGCCCCATGATATTTTTCACACTTTTGCATTTGTTAGAATAAGTTAACAAAGTCAAAACTTTGACTAAACAGTCAACAAAGTCATTTTTTTAATTGAAAAAGTCAAAGTTGACACAAAAATAAATGGAATCATTTTTCTTGCATGGTTTTTGCGTGGCATGATCATAAAGGGCCATATTTACCATTTTGCCCTTCCATTAATTTTTATTTCTTATTTATTATTTATTTTTAGTTAGTTACTTGCATTTCAAAAAACCTTTTTAACATCAAATTTAAATCCTTTTTTTCTCATTTTTAATCCATAATCATTTTGCATAATCACATTTCATCATCATCCATTAAGTTATTTGTTCCCAAAAATCTTGGAAAATTCACAAAAAAATATTTAATCATCAACACATCATCATCCTTATCATTAGAGGACCTAGAATATTCTCATTTTTACACCTCATCAATAGTACAATCAAAATTGCATAACATTATCCCTTCCCAAAAAAATCACAAAAATATCACAATTTACATTCTCCAATTTACCCTTTCTTATCCACCAATCCACCCTTGGTTAACCTAATTGATTCCATATATAAACACCAACAAAAGCCATCAGCAGCAGCTAGAAAGAAGGGGGGCGAAATTCATCATCAAACAACAACAACAACACAAGTTTTTTCTCTCATTTTTCTCACTTTTCTCAAAATCCAATTTCACTCAAACGTCAACAAAACCACGAAATTCCTTCTTCAAACCTTCACCAAATCACTCTATTAGATCAAACAACATCATCAAAGCTTCAAAACGCAAAGAAATCAAGAGAAATTCGAAGCTCAAAAGCTCAAAAATGTGAGAATTGGGTACAACGTTTTAGCAGCCTATTCAGGTAATTTCCAACACCATTCATCATAATTTTGTGTTCTGAAGCTTTCCACTGACTAATTTTACGTTTTCATACATTATTTTGAGTTTTTGAGTTTTTGAGTTCGAACTTGTCGTTCAATTTTCTCTCTGTATGAGCATCCACTGAGAAATCTAAGGTCAGATTCATGTTCATTGCGAGAAAACGAACAAAATCGTATACCCACTCGTCCGAATCGAGGTCCGTTTGGACCTCCGGTGGTTCCACCACCGTGACGGAAAACACGTGCTAGAGGAAGAAGACGAAGTCTTCTTATTTTGACTTTCCTTCTCACTGCACGTGGCAGAATCTGGTTGGCTTTGGATTTTTAAATCCTGGCCACCAGATGGATCCGAGGTCCAAGATATGAGATCCTTATCGTGTACCCTCTTTAATAACCACACGTGATTTTTTTGTGTTGACTCTGTTTTTGGTTGACCTTGCACGCAGGCTGGGCTTTTCAGCCCAGAAATGCTATACGCACCCCCCCTTCTGTTACTAATTGCACCCCCTTTTGACTTAATTTTCAGCTTATTTCAAAAGCACTTTTGTGAACTTTAGCTTATTTAAGCTTATTGTTCACATGTTTATGCTAAAATCATATAAGTCACTTTTGACTTCATCCCAAACTTTTTCAACTTATTTTCATAAGTGATTCTTAATTAAGTTGTTTTATTCATAAGTGCTTATTTGAGATTTCATTAAGCTCTTTAGCTTATTTGATCCAAATTTTTGCACAAGATTAATTCATACACAGTAGTTACTGTGTACAAACTTTTCCAAACTTTTTTTCAACTTATTTTCATAAGTCATTTTCAATTTAAGTGCTTTTTAGCTTATTTCAATAAGTGCTTATTTGAACCAAAAGCTCTTTAGCTTATTTGGATCACTTTTTAGCACTAAAATAATTAATTTTCCAGATTCTTTAATCTAAATTTGTTGGCTTATTTTCATAAGTCATTTTCCAACTTAATTGCTTTTTAGCTTATTTAATCACTTTTTAGCTTATTTTCATAAGCACTTATTTGGTGCTTAAGCTTTTTAGCTTATTGGACCATTTTGCTTTGCTTAAATCATGTTTGATTTCAGATCATACTTTTGCTTCTCTTAGCTTATTATTTAATCACTTTTCTAATGTGTAGCTTATTTATTTAAGTGCTTAATTATAATTAATTGCTTAATTCTATTTTTTCCATCAATTTTTATGTTTGTCTTCAGCTCTTTAGCTTCCCCCAATTGATTCTAACTCATCTCATTTACTTCGATTTAATTTTGCATTGTTATGTTTAATTAATTCGTTGTACGCTACTTTAGTTTATGTGTTTTTTTCATATTTATTCACTTTTGTTGCATTCATTCACTTTATTCACCTAATTGCATTCATGCACATTTATCATCATTTATTCATTTGTCATGCTTATTATGTCACTTATATTGATGTAACCTCTCAACTTCTATACCTCTCATCTTTCTTCTATTCTTGGACTGTTTGGTTTAAATTTGAGACTTGTTTTCATAATAAACATAGTGAAAAAGGGTTGATCTGACGTATGGCTTTTCACACCCGGATAATCCCTATCCCTGACGTATGGCTCGTGATCTTGGGATTATCCTCACTATTGACTAAATTAAGATTTTCATAATAAACAAGGATGAAAAGGGGTTGATCTGACGTATGGCTTTTCACACCCCGGGTGGTTCCTATCCCTGACGTATGGCTCGTGATCTTGGGACTATCCTCATCCTAAAACGTTAAAATAAACCAACATTCGTCTTTTCCTTTTGAAATACTTTCTTAATCAAACTAAATTAAGGTTTTCATAATAAACAAGGATGAAAAGGGGTTGATCTGACGTATGGCTTTTCACACTCCGGATGGTTCTTATCCCTGACATATGGCTCGTGATCTTGGGACCATCCTCATCCAAATCAAGCGTTAAAACTAACCCCACTCACTCAAACTTCTTTTCAGAAAAACATGGATATACGCTTTATCCATTCCTCTGATACATACACAGCTTACGCCTCTAAGTAGGGCATACAAGCGTCGTTGTATCAGCGGAATGCGAAATAAGCAACATCCGTTATTCAAACTCCCTTTTTACAATGGATATGCGTTTTATCTATTCCTCTGATACATACACAGCTTAAGCCTCTAAGTAGAGCATACAAGCGTCGTTGTATCAGCGGAATACGAAATAAACGTTATTCGCATAAAACAAATAACCACACAAACAATTTTTTACCAGAACTACGTGAGTTTTGAGTTTCCCATTGCACCGGGGAATACGTAGGAGCGGGCTCCTACAACCGTCAAACTCAACTAATAAAAACCCTTTTTTTAATTTATTTGGAAACGAAGTAGAGATTAGCCCAGTGACAGATTAATTCAATTTAAACCTGCGCAAACAAACCCAAACCACCTAAACGGTTCCCATCGAGTACGATGGATGCGAGGGGTGCTAATACCTTCCCCTCGCATAACCAACTCCCGAACCCGACACGGTTCGTCAACCGTGTTAAACCAAGGTTTTAGTGATATTTTCCTTTCCCCCTCCGGGATAAATAAATGTCAATGGCGACTTCATTGCGTTACGCAAGATGGAATTTTCCAGCCCGCTACACACTGCTCCTCTTTAACGTCCGTGCATTGAAGAAAGAAATGACGATGAAAAAGAAAGAAGAAGAAAAAAAGGAAAACAATACATCCTTAGATTAACTATACACAACCAATCCTACTTGAGTATATACCTGTAGAGCACACTTAGTTCATGTTTCCATAAAAGCAACCATTTATTATAGCCTTGTTCCCAACATTAATGGGAATTTAAAACATTTTTTAAAAATTTATCATAGTTCTCAAAATTTCAAATAATAATAAACAAACCAACCACTCATTTTCCTCTTCAACGTTCAAATTCTTTCATTCATATTCAAAATTTGCTGTTGATTCTACACAAATCACTGCTTAATTTTCTTTGAATTCCAAATGTTACTTTTTGTGGAGTTGGTATCAAAGTAGCAATAACATTTTTAGTCTTAAGAGTGGACTCATTTAACCTTCTTATGTCTCAGTTTATTTATGAGTTGTTGAATAAGTTTTTTTAAACGATTGATCATCGATCATCTCGAATTTGTCCACGTACCAAATAGGCTAGTAATACTAAATAATTGCAGCTCAATTTTATGTGCTCTTTATGCACGAAATTATTCCATTTGTACTAGGTAGTGAAAGACTGAAAGTGGTTGAAAATAAAAAAGAAAAAATTGTGCTGTAAACATATTACGATGAAATAGAAAACAGAAAAAGTTTATAAAGATGGTCGAATTTATACAATCACACACTGGCCATTTAATAATATACAATTTTATCCTCAAGACCAAGTAATCTTACGATAAGAGATAGTTAGATTTTGATATTCAACCATATTTTATTGTAGCTAATCTCCAACAAAAGATGGTTGAATCTCAAAATTCAAAGTTGAAATTAAAAGCTTTGTAAAAGTCAGTAAAATTCAAATAAATCTCCAGAGGGAGATTGGGTCGTGACAAAATATATGATGAATAAAGTTAATAAGCTAATAGTTTATGGCATCTTCATGCTTCTGTCCAACATTGATGGTGATGTTAAACTATCAAAATCCTAAGTGCAATCTGCATTCTACAAAAAGAATGTTGCAAATGGATGAACATGACAATTTAGAATGAAAACACTGGAGTCCTGATATTTTATTCAAACATATAAATAGAGCTTTTAAAAATAAGTTAACTCACTATGATAGAACTCAAATACAACTGGTCTCTATGTACAAGTCCCCTTTGAGAGAAAAAAGATGTCCCTAAATACAAGTTCCATTGCAAATTACAGTACTAGATGCATCAAGGTTTCGTCACAGGACATGGTGGCAGCCATGTCAAACCAAGACCGATCAATATCCGAACGGAATGGATTCGAACTTCTCCTAGAATAGTTTCCGGTGTGAAATGAAATTCATACATAGGATATATATGAGTAATTATTTATCAACAAAAAGCACACTTAATTTCTTTTCTCCCAATAGGAAGAATCACTTTGGACAGGATAAAGGTCTACACCTGATGAAGATGTAGCAGTCCATGCCCCATCACTTAATAAACTCTGACTTTGTGTATGTGAGTTACTTGTCTTATTTCCTTCCATCTGATAGTAATATTGCCTCATTATTTCCAACTTCTTTTCATCCATTACTTCACTTGAATCCGAAACAAATTCTGGAACCACTGTCGTTCCTTCAAGCATACTTACTACTGACGACATAGAGGGCCTAAGGTTTGAAGTGACATTGGTGCATAGGAGAGCCACATCGATCATCACCATAGCTTCCTTTTTATTGAAATCTGAACCTAATCTTCTGTCAATTAGTTCCATTAGGTCACCTTTCTCTTTCAACATATGTGCCTGTTGAAACAAAGAATAGTTTTGTCAAACCCAAGTCATGTACATAAGAGAAATGATATATTGACATAAGAATTCGACAACAATTTGAATGGTTAACACACTTTAAATATGTGGTTAATTACATCTAGTATATGGTTGATGAACATTACAAATTTCGCAACTTATAATAATTAGTTCACCATAGGTACATTCAACTTTGTGGGTCAAAATAACACAATTCAAATACCATAGGTACATTCAACTTCTGAAAATTCTTCAAAGTACTAAATTAGTCATAATGATGTTTTGTAAAATCACTGTTCAAGAAAGATAAAAATTACATGCTTTTCCAATAATCTAATCCCATTCATTGTCCTTCTAATGAAATGTAATACTTCAACAAAGAAATTTTCTCCTTTTCAAAATTAGCACTATGTATCTTAATTTTTAAAATTTATTTTTGATAAGTTGTTGTCTTCTTGGTCAGGACGAGGAAACCTGATTTTATTTTAAAGTTGAATTATTAGATGAATAAAAAATAACACTATTCTTCTAAAAATAATTTTTTTAAAAAATAACACTATTAACAGTATATGTAAGATACAAAACGAAATGTAACATGAATAATCAAGTTTACATAACCATTGGAGAACATCATAAAGTTACCCAATCAAGAAGATAGAATGCTTCCTCCTTGGACGGATAAAGAGTGTTGCTCCTTCCACTAACGATTTCCAAGGCAACAATTCCAAAACTATAAACATCTGCTTTGTCTGTCAAATAACCATGCATTGCATATTCAGGAGCCATATATCCACTGCATAATTGAAACATATTATTGCAACAACTTGACATTAGTAAACAACATGATGTCAAACTATTATTTTATAAAAATATCATTCAAGTTGAATTTGTAACTTTTTGTGGTACTTTTAAATAAACTCAGAGAAGGCATGAATTGCAGTTACTCACTAGGTCCCAGCAATTTTAGTGCTAATGTGAGTCTTGTCCTCCTCATCAAGCTTGGCCAAACCAAAATCAGAAATCTTTGGACCTAGGTCCGTATCAAGCAACACATTTGTGGCCTTGATGTCCCGATGAACAACCTTCAGTCTTGATTCTTCATGGAGGTATGTCAAACCTCTAGCAATGCCAACACAAATCTTCTGCCTTGTAGACCAATCTAATTTTATTTGATGTTCCTCTGGACCTTTATTTGTGAATGTAATAAGAACCAGATAATGATACTATATAGTAATGTACTACATTAGAAAATATGAAATAATACCACATAAATAGCAACCCGAAGTAGACCATATAAGAAAAATTACCAAATAAAGCTCGAGCTAGACTATTGTTTTCCAAGTATTCATATATCAGCAACAACTGATCTCTTTCCACACAACAACCATGGAGTTTAACAAGATAAGGGTGTTGCAAAGCAGAAATCATGCCTATCTCATTTAAAAACTCACGACTCCCTTGCCTTGATTTAGAAGAAAGTTGTTTGACTGCTATCAAGGTCCCATTCGATAAACATCCCTGCATTTTGAGGAATAATATGCTGTTAGAAGTTGAAAAAGAATGACACTGCAAGATGATTTGTTGTATAAAACAAATACCTTGTACACAGGACCAAACCCTCCTTCTCCAATCTTATTGGAAATATGAAAGTTGTTTGTTGCTGCTTTGATTTGTCTCAAGGTAAATAAACCCGTTTGTATGTCTAAACTCTTCAGGTCTGTTAATTGAAGTAAAAGAAAGATCAATGATCTCTTACACGAAGAAAATTACACATGCTCATGGACACTGCATCGACAATCCATTTCTTGTAAACATTCGACTTTCTTTTTATCAATATAAAGCTAGTCTCAGGTTCCATAACCTGATAGACTAATAAAAGTATGTATTCAAACTTGCGCAAGTTTATTTGTTATCACTTGAATAATTCACGTCTTAGCAAAATGTTTGATGATAATAATGGCCACAAAAGAAATTAAATTGTAATCACCTCTTTCTAATGAGTTTTTCTTTCCAAAACATCCTTTCCACCAAAGTATACCAAATACTAGAATGATAATAGTTATTGCTGCAACCACAATTCCAACCACGGCTCCTGCAGATATGCTTCCAGGTGGAGAATCTGCTTGAATTACACATGAAATTGTAAATATTAGATCATAACATGCAGATCATAGCATAAGATTAAGAATGTACAAAGTGTAAATAACCCACCAGATTCCACTGATATAGCTGATATAAGAGGACCATAAGCTGATTTACTTGGGATAGCCATTGTCCCTTTTCCAGCCCAATATAAGCGGATCTCCAAAGTATTACTAGTAACAACAACATCATTGAACTGTTTTATGACCTTCTTTCCAACTCCTCCTGCTTCTTCTGCAATATTGAAGTCCTTTTGCACCCTCTTTCCCTGCAATATTTCAATCACAACATTAATGCTTTATGATGATTACAACCTACAAATATTTTAATTGTCATTGTTTCTTAGAAATGTTGTAGAATCTGATTTTATAAATAATGCCCAACATAAGAACTGATAATCAGAAGAAAAAAAATGCTGTTGTTAAACCGTGTACCTGTAGGTAGATATCGAATACACGCCTTCCAAGACTACGAAAAGTTTGATCTTCTGTGAACATTATTTCAGCAAAATGTAGTTTAACTGTGTAGCTTCCGTTTGCCAGGCAAAACCCATAATAAGTCAAAGAAATAGGAGAAACACGTGCATTCATGTACAATTCAGCATCCACCATAGTAAGTTTGGTGATATTTTGTGGGGAATAAGTTTCTCGCATACTTTCCATAAATACACCAGTGGTGCTAAATGCCCAATTTCCTTGTGGACTGTGATGGAATCTAGCTGGTCCAGGTAAATCTGAATCACGATAATAACTTTTTCTGTTGACTATTGCTTGCTTTCCCCCACAATTTATATAAAGGGAATATGAAGCTGGGTTGAGTAGATCATGTTAGCAACATTCAAAATATTAAGGAAACTAAGAAAATCAAATAAAGAAAAATATGTTCCTTGAAAAAAAATATATATACTCATTCTCTCTCTCTCTCTCTCTCTCTCTCTCTCTCTCTCTCTCTCTCTCTCTCTATTTTTAGTTATCTTATTTTTCTCCACTCCAAATAGAGATAAAAGGAGGAAATCATGATTTATTGCTGCTGATATTTTTCATACACAAAGCTTGATAATAGAGAGTCCAAAGTAAAAAATAAGCATGGTTGTCTCTCGTCCTCTTTCATGTTGTACCTCTTAAGTTTTTTATTAATAAAATGTAACAACATAGTGAGATCTTAGTTGTCTATAGAAAAGTCACAAGGAAGAAACTCACGTTTGGGACATTCAAAGCTCAAACACGAATTTGTTGCTCTGAGAGAATGACAACAGGAATAGAATCAGTTCGCATGATAGTAAAATGAGATTCATCACACACACACACATGCATGTTTTAGTATTTATAATACCAAACTTACATGTCATTTCGTCCCCATGTGGTAGAAAACAAGTTCCTGAGATATATTGAGAAGATAGTCTCAGGAAGGTTCTAACGTTTGCAAACAAATGGACACAAATGCAAGGATTCTTACACTTTTTCATCATAACATACTTGACTCCCTTGGCTGATGCTGAAGTTATTGTATGAAAGATCTCTATATATACAAATCATAAAATTTGAATCAGAATATGATAATAATACAAAATAAGAAACTTACTGAACCATTTCGCGACTAACTTACTCAGACATAAAAGTTTCAAAACGATTTCTGAACTGAGACATATTGTTGGAGATATAATATTAAGTAAACCAAAGACATGAAACAAAAGTTACATGCAAGCTTTAGGAAGGCATATTATACACTTCAGAGAGAAGCGAGATTAAGGGGTTTATGAACTGTGTGAGAAAAACAAAACTCATGATCATGGACCTTACCCTAGAGTTCATCAAGAGAACAAAAAAAGGATTAAATTGTAGCACTCATGAAAAAGCTTTAATTCTTTAGATATGATTTGCACATCATTACTTAGAAACTTTAATTTAGTTATAAGTAATCATTGCAGCATAGTTGGAGCTTTGTTGTCATGCACTTGATGCAAAAACAAAATACAGCTAAAACAACAACCGTTGAATAAAAAGAAAAGATAAAATGCATGGAAGCAAGCCAAAACAAAAAACAAGTTCACTTTGAAAAGTAAAGTACATCGTTCAATTGAAAGAATCATACAATAGTATTAGAAAGATAACTCACACGGCAACGTAAGTTCTCCAAGGCAGCATGGGGCCAGTGAGAAGGTTTCCAGTTAAAAATCTACCATAAAACAATATCAAGAAATTAATATACAAAGCTTAATATTTGTTGTGCTAGATGGAACATTAGAAACTATGATGAAATTCATACATGTAATTCGAACTCTTCATGGCAGCATAGGTACTCGGAATTGTTCCACTTAATTTGTTAAAGCTGAGGTCTCTGAAAGAGATATCATATTGATAATGAGTTAAAATGCTATGGAGAAACTTTTTCGTAGAAAAACTGTTAAATGGGTTTGGATCTCACTTTCAAAAGTTAGCTCATAAGATAAAGGTGCCCAAATACATAAACATCCAACAGTCGGAGAACCCTGACAATGTGGGAGTTAAATAAAACTTCAATGCCCACCCTCTTGACTATACGTGAGTCCTGGGTCCAATTTCCACATTGTCATCCTTAACCTGACTATGATATCATGTTAATGGGCTTGGGTCTCACTCTCAAAAACTAGCTCATAAGATGAGGGTGCTCAAACACATAGATACATCTAACATTTTAGCAATGTGGGACTCCAACTACAATACAATTTCAATAAAAACATTTTTTGAAATATAATATAAGTTGGAGAGCTATATAAGTGTTACCAACACACTCTCTAACACGTACTTTCCAACACATTTTATTTTATTGGTTCAAATTCACGATTCCAATATAAACTTGGTGGGAACCATTTGAATTTTAACCAATAAAAGAAAGTGTGTTGAAAAACATGTGTAAGAGAGTTTGCTGCTAGTATTATTCTAAATGTCATATCTATCAAAACAAAAATTAGAAAACACAAATATACCAGAGGTTACAAAATAAGCTAAACTTAACAAAAACCTTTGATGGTTAGCTATATATAGTCAAATAAAATGTAGCAAGTAAGCAATTACAATGTTTTTAATGATGTCATAGTCCCAAGATAATCAGGCAGTTTTCCACTGATGTTGCAGTTCCTTAGAATTCTGTGAAACAATAACATAGACAACGATATATTATGAGTGCCTCTCTTGCTGTTTTTTTCATTTCTATTTCTGAGAGGCAGAGGAATCAACTCACAGAGTTCGTAACGATGTCATTTTATTAAGTTGTGGCAAAGGTGCATCTTCAGATCCATCCAAATCACTAATTCTCCTGATTATTAAATTTAAATCAAAGCTAAGTAAACATAATTAAAATAAAAGTTATATTTCAATCCTTACTTTATCAGTATATACGATATAGAATACAAACTATCATACATACAAGTCAGTTAAGTTTCTCAAAAGTGAAATTCCAGAAGGAATAGGCCCACTTAATCCGCTTCCTTGAATCATTCTGTCAAGAGAAAAGTAACCATGGATAATTCTTTCAAAAAGTCGAGCAATATAAAAACAGTAAGAGTTGAGGAAAATATAAAATAAAAAAGAAGAGTGCATACACATTTTGGATACTTGTCCAGTTCTGAATATAATCAGGTATCTTTCCAGAGAATTGGTTTCCCTCAATTCGGCTGCATTAAGAGAGGGTTTGAAAATTTGAAGAATCATAAACACTAGTTTTTTTATTTAGTCAGCTGGGAACATGACCATGAAAATTTGAAGCTTACAAATCTTGCAAATTAGTGAGTTTGGCCAATGTCATGGGTAGTTCTCCAGTAAAATTGTTAGAGGTAAGTCGCCTATAAATAATTGAAAATCAGAACAATAAATTATTATTCTATGCCATGGAAATCAAAGTGGACTTTAAACATTGGGATTTCATATTACACAGGAGAACATCAATTAATGAGAAAAATAAATTAAGTGCTTACAATATTTGAAGTTGGCTTAGACTCCCAAGCTCGGGAGGAATATTTCCGGACATTTGATTGATCCATAACTCCCTTTCCATTACAAGTTAAATTTAAGTTCTACTGAAACTCTTTGAATTTAACACATACATGATTATGTAGTTATAAAAGGATATAGAACCAAAAAGTAAAAGATTTATTTTCTGCTAAGGTGGGTAATGAGAAACTCACAAAATTTGTAGAGTAGATATGTTTGCAATCTCCACTGGGATTGAACCCGTTAATCGATTTCCAACGAGAGAACTATGATGATTAAGAAACATGTTGTCATTAGCTTATTGTTGCATTTAATTACTACAAGAAAAGTAATATAAAGTATTATAAAGAGGGAAATACTGTTTTTTACGAACTCCCAAGCCACGAAACACAAGAATTTCACTAACAACACCATGATTTCTGTTAAAACCTAAATTTAAATTTTTTAATTTTTATATTAAAAAAATATGATATCCATTTTTGTGATATCGTGTGTTTCTTGTTGCTTCTTTCCAGTAATAAATAGGATTGCTGTTATAAAGAATGTAAAATAAGACCCGAATGTCAAGATCGTATAATATATCGCACAATCAATTATTAAAAATAAGAAAAGAAAAATAAGAGGCAAATCATACATTTTAGTAATATACATCATGGAGCCCCACTCTTTAGGAATTGAACCGTTCAAATAATTGAGAGCGAGGTCACTGTAAGAGGAATAGAAAGAGCTTGTCAAGCAAAATAATATATAGAAACATGTGATTGAAGACATAAAACAAGTTCAATAATATTGTTAATATCTAGGTGAGGGAAAGTTTGGAATTACATACATAATTTGAAGGTAACGCAACCTGGTTAGTTCTGGTGGGAGAATGCCGGTGAGATTTTGCGCTATTAAACTTCTGTATGTTCATTTTACCATAAACAAGTTGAACTTAAACAATAAGCAAAATAAAGTAATAAATTCAATGTATTTCTTTGCTGATAGGTTTAACAGAAAAGTTTGCAACAAGCTCTACTACAGCAGAGTTTTACTAAAAATACCTATGTTTGACTTGACAATATTGATTTTAAATTAAAATCTTAATATGATTATAAGGGATAGCAATTTTATAGATCTATAATGATGAGAACATTTAATTTAATGGTACGGTAGAAGTATACCAATTAAGTTTGTTACATGGTATTAACTGATATACATAAAAATATCAATTCGAACTACTACATCAATGTAAATACTTGAGTACTATCGTAAATGAAAAAACAATAGTTCAAATCAAAATAATTATAAGTCGCAGTAGTTTAGTCACTTCCACGGAAAAGAGACTTACATTGAAATAACATGGCAGAAGTTGTCGCCAGCAACAGAGCAGTCACAGGTGACATTGCTATCTGAGACTTGAGGTACAGGAGGTGTAGCCCAGTTAGGTTTGTTGCTGCATGGATCTATGTCAAAGTTCCAGTCCTTCTTACCCAGTGATTTAGCTATATCTTTGAGAGCTTTCTCTAAATATACAATCGAGAGCTATCAGCTAAGTACTGAAAAATCTTCTAAATTATACATAGAATTTCTATATAAATTATGAGGGAAAAAATACATGATATTTAAACTAACATGTAACATTAGATTAAAAAACTGGAAAAGAAATTTCTTTATTATTTGGGAGCTATGGTATAAATACATTCATACTTTCGTCCGGGTGAATAGTAGTAGCTCCAATAGCTATTAGAGAAATGAACCAAATGGCAATGAATGAAAGGAAGAGAAATTGAGATGAAGGGGTCATCTTAATGTTAACAAGGAAAGTGAAGTTCAGATATGTCTATAATTTAGAGGTAGAGTCTCAATATATAGCATGTATTGGGAATTAATGAGGCAAAAGCAAAAGTGCTATCATATAAGTGCAAATGTATAAGCTATTTATACAATAAAAAGGTAAAATAAAGCCAAAGAAATTGAATCACTCCACTTATTGACTCTCCAGAAGGCAGAAATTGAATTCAAGTAATTGGGTGAATATGAGTTAGGATATTGTGAATATAGTTATTAGCATTGATGATTGTCAAACCTATATTTTAAGGACAAAAATGACATATTTTTCAGCTAGGAATTATTACAAACAGATAATCGACAACGACAATCAATCATTGATTCAAAAACAGTGAATAGTGTCTGTGTTGTTGTATGGTCGTAAGTATTAAAATCAAACAGTGAAACGTGACATTAATTTGCACAGTGAGTAATGTTATTATACCCAGCTTTGTTCTTCGCTGCAACCGACACCAACTCTCACCACCGTAAGCTTCTGGCACACGCGCGTTTCTTCCATCATGAGCTCGGAATGTATCTTCACATTTTCCCTTTTTTTTAGGATTACCTTACAAATATACTAACATGTCATCCAAGTCAAATCAAATATAGTAGTAGTACTAACTTTGGTTGTTGACTTTATAGATATAGGCATGACTACCAACAATGAATTGATCCAAGTGGTATAAGTCTTGGTCCTCTTAAACATGTGGCCAGGGGTTCGATTCCTGGCTCATGCGTATTATTTGCAGGCCACTATCAATTTATTCCTTGAAATTATTAATATGTCAAAATAATCTACAAAATTGAAAAACCTCAATCATATTAATCCTTTTAAAGCGTTTAATTTAATCGCTAAAGAATTTTCAAATGTAATCATGAATTTCATATTTAAGGATAAATTTTAAAATTTCATGAACTTGATAGACTAAGAAGAGAGTGCATACAATTTTATAAAGTAAAAAATTGATGAATCACACAAGTCATGCATTTGGGTCATAGATATCAACATTGATGATTGTGAGACATATGTTTAACTTTAAGGAGGAAAATAACAAAAGAAGAATTGAAAAGAACAATGACAAAATGCATAAATTAATTGTTGGACTGTTCTGCATTATTCTGCATGTACTATGTATGTATTTTTCAGCCAGGAATTATTACAAACAGTTAAGCGGCAATAATTGATTCAAAAACAGTAAGCATATCTCAATTGATGTGTGGTTGTAACGTGTCATACCTAGCTCTGTTCTTCGCTGCAACCGACACAAACTAACCGCCACCATCTATAGGGAAATAGAACTCTGATCCGACGATTCCATCACCACGCTCCGCCGCTCAACACCGTAAGCGTCTCCCTTGCTGAATTTATCTTCACATTTTCCCGCTCTTTTTATAATACAAATATACTAAAATGTCAACTACATAAATAAAATAAAATTGTTATGAATATTATTAGTGGATGTTCAGGTAATTGACTCATATATTTAGCCCATTATATTTTTATATATATATATATATATATATATATATATATATAAGACTTATGTATCATCGTAATGTAACTATAATCCTAGTAATGAATAATATCGACTATTCTTCTCTTGTTTTCTCTTCATCTCTATTATTGTTCCTATTTACATCAGTTTATAACAAAAATTATATTATAAAATTTAGTCATTTTTTAAATCCATTCAATATAAAACTATATTAAAACATATAAATATTTTTATTGAAGGTTTATTTTATTTTAATCCTCACAAATTTCTTACGTATTAATTTATTCCCGAACAAAAATAAAACTTAAATTTGTATGATATTTGTATATCAAGAATAAATTAGTCTTTGATTTATTATAACAAAGGGCTAATAATTTGTCCTATCAAAACCTAATTAAAATTTTATTTTTGACTAATTTGAACTTTTGATCCTTTTATTTTCATAAACTTATAATTTTGACCTCCCCACTTTCATAACAGTACTGTTGGCCTCTAATTTTCACAAATCTACGATTATAGTCCATTAACTTTAGCTCATTTTGCAAAAGTTTACTCATAGTAATTTTGATCAAGTTAACTCACACATAAACAGTGATTTACATGTCACTTTTATGAGGGATAATATCCACTCAGATATTTAAGTCGATAAATATAAAAAATTATTTTGGACACTACAAACTTGTAGGTGTTGTGCAGGCCACCAAAAACCAATTATTTTGGACACTACAAACTTGTAGGTGTTGTAGGGATAATATCCACTCATATTTTTTTTATTTTTTTATAATCTAATAACCATTATATTAAGAAACTGAAATAAAATATTGGAATGAAATTGGAGAGGATTTAAATTCAGATTGATTAACCAAGACAACGGTTTTCACCTGTTATCATAAACTCAATATATTGTAGAGGCATTCAAAATTGGAGGTTGATTAACCAAGACAAGGGTGTTGTGGTAATAACGGTATGTATTTTTATTTTATTTTAGCAAATTTAGCGATGGGTAATTTTGTTTTCGTTTTGCTTTATAATTTTAGGTACCTCAGGAAATGGTTATTGACGTTTCTTTGCTTATATAAATACTAATATGACTAAACTACAAATTTGATCCCTTACGTTTATTTTAGGTTTCAATTTAGTCTCTTACGTTTCAAAAATTTCAATTTGGTCCGTTACGTTTTTTTAGGTTTCAATTTGGCCATTTCCGTCAGTTTTGTCCTATATGACAGACGGTTTGCATATGTGGCTTGACACGTGGACACCTAGACACGTTGACACGTGTCCAAATGAAACAGTGAAAACTGACGGAAGGGACCAACTAATGCAACGTTGATAATGTAAGTAGAGCTGTCAAAGGGGCCGACCCGGCTCACCTCGGCCCAGAGGGCCAATGCATATAAAGGGCCTTAAGTGGGCCGGCCCGTTAAGGCCCAAGGCCCGACCTACCTAGCCCGCCCCGATAAGCAAAAGCTTTCATGGCCGGATGGGCTCGACAAACTTTCATATTAATTTTTTAAATTCAATGGACAATAAAAACTGCATATGTATCGCACACAATTTAGTTGTTATTATTTTCTTTTTCAAGTAAAGATAATCATAACAATTTTTTTTTTTTAAATAAAGATAATCATAACAAATTTGGCTTAATAATTATTTCATAACTAACAAATCTCATCTTTTGTTACTTATTTTATCTAAAGATTTTATGGTAACTAAAATTCTTTATGTTTAGCTAAAACTATTTTTAGAATTTTTTTTATATATTTTTAAAAAAAAAATTAAGGGGCCGGCCCAAAAGTCAGTGGGGCCAGCTCATGATGGCCCATGAAAAATATAGGTCAGGGGAGCCAGCCCGATAAAGCCCAATAATTTTTCTGGTTCGATGCCAGAGGAACTTCAGATGGTGAAGAATTTAGAACAACTTGATATTAGTAGTTGTAATCTCATTGAGTCTATACCAATATCAAAGGGAATGTAGTCGATTTAACTCTTCTCAAGTTATTTAACAACCAACTTTTTGGCCACATTCCTCGTGAAATTGGCAAGTTGGTCAACCTTGAAAAACTATATCTTAACTATAATAGTCTTTCTGGCTCCATTCCTCGAGAAATTGGATTTCTAAAACAAACCGAGGAACTTGATTTCTCTATAAACAATCTCTATGGCACTATCCCTTCTACAATTGGAAACCATCCTACAAATACTATTGTTAAGGAGGTGGTATCAATGATAAGAGTAGCAATTTATTGCTTGATTGAAAGCCTACATTCTCAACCATGGAGCAGGTTTGCAAGGAGTTTGTGATGTCAAAGTCATAATGAAGAGAATGATTATGTCAAATGTTATTTCAATGGCTATTTTATTTTCTTACTTCTACCATCTGTGTCCTAGAAAAAAGAAAGAACAAAATAAACACCACTCAAATGGCCAGATTGGTATATTGCATGTGTGTGGATCTTATGTTTATTTTCCTCTTGATAAAGCACTTGTAAAAGTGATTTGTATAATCTCTAATATCTAGATAAAAGAATGTCATCACTTGAAATAGTGGTTGTATAATGTTTATTGAAAGGACTTCCTTATGCATTTGCAAAATCATTTCATATTGTAGTTGTCAAATTGCATTTAGGGACTAGGGTCATCAAAGCATTAATAGATAATATCCATGCCTTGCATGTGAATGAAATTTTATATTAAGGCATCATCCAACATTTTTGGACCACCATGACAATTCCTTACAATAATCATAGAACAAAGTACATTTTATCTTATTGTCTAATTTGAAGTTAGTGAGCTCATGTGTAGCATACCACTATTTAGGGTCATAAAAAGACAATAGACACCATCCACATTTTGAAAAAAATTCATATTAAAATTGTTTTGCTTTGAAAGCCACCATCCAACTTTTTCATTATGATCAATAGAGAATACCTCAAATTGAAGCATCCATCCCTAACAAAACTTATTAAACATTAAGGACAAGGGTCATTAAGATCATAATGCAAAATCACTTCCAATTGCAGTTGCATAATTGAAAACTTAGAGACTAAGGATCATCAAAACAGAATATATATCCATTCATGCATTATTATGAATAAAAATTCATAATTTTGTTTAAAAATATTCCCAACATGTATCGATTATAAACTAGATGGGGCAAATATGTTGGAATGAAAATTCAAAAAACAAGTGAAATTTGCTTATCATGACAAACAAAAACTGTCTGTTAAAGTTCTTTTGGGACAGAACAATGTACACCTTTTGCTAATTAAGGGTTTTTGTTTTTCTCAAGTAGAAGATTAAGTGTTCTTGAATGATCAAGAATGAGAAAAATGGTTATCTAAATATGTGGAAACAAATTTGAAAACTAATTACCATAGCAACCAGAAGATATTATGTTTGTTGATGTTGCAAATAATAAAGATGATAGAGCGAACCACCGAACATCCACAAAGGTTTGATGGAGGTGAGATCATACTACCATTTAGCTTATTAGATAATCAAGCAATATAGGATATCTATTTGCAGAAAAATGTACACTTAGAAGAATAGAGACTAACTTTATAAAGAATTCATTTGCTTCACTTGATTCATATCTCCCTTAAGAGAATTTCTTTGAAACCCTTATTAGTAGGCTAATCAATCAAACACAAAGAAGCACTTTCTTTTGCATTAGATCATCAAAGCACACTAGATAATATCCCATGCCTTATGTTACGAGTGAAATTTTATATTAAGATTGCATTAAAGGCAATTACAACTAGCTTTCACATTAAGGCATTATCCAACATTTTACTCAAAGATCATTGAGGCATTCATCCCTTACAAAACTTATGAAACATTAGGGGCAAGGGTCATTAAGTTCATATTACAAAATCACTTCTAATTGCAATTGCGAAATCAAATTTAGGGACTAAGGGTCATCAAAGCAAAATATACATCCACTCATGCATTATTATGAATAAAAATTCATAATTTTTTAATAAAAAAGCGGACACCAATAAAGATAATTGTTTAAGTAGCAATTAAGGCAACAATTAGCGTTCACATTCAGGGACTTGGGTCATTAAATTCATCCAACAATTGAGGCATCTATGATCCATCCGTTACAAAATTTACAAAACAAAGTATATCCTTCCATTCCAACGGTAAAAATTAGGGTTACTAGGGCAATATACTCCACCCCTTTTTCAGATAATGAAAAAGATTCCGACATACAATGATTCACAGTCTTATAGGGTTTTTATACCCTTTTAAATTGGAAACCCACAATTGTTCCCAACATGTATCAATTATAAACTAGATGAGGCTAATACGTTAGAATGAAAATTCCAAAAACAAGTGAAACTCGCTTATCGTAACAACCAAAAAAACTGTCTTTTAAGGTTCTTTTGGGACAGAACAAAACACATTTTGCACAATTAAGGTTGTTTTATTTTTCTCAAGCAGAAGATTGAATTTTCTTGAATGATCAAGAATGAGAAAAATGGGTAAAGTTATAACTTTTTTCAAGCAGAAGATTGAATGTTCTTTGAAAACATTACCATAGCAAATGAAAAAGTTAATCTTTGAAAACATGGTACCAAACAAACAAAAGGGTTATCATGGGACAGAAAGAACACCTTTTCTCAATTCAGATTCTTTTGTTTTGTTTTTATGAAGCACAAGATTGAATGTTAAATAATGAAGAATGTTTTTAGAGGACATCTCGCATAGCCTTGGATTGTCTGCTCTAGTCCTGCAAGGCTGCGACACACCAATTGAGAGTGTCATTGGAGCTCAATTAAGGAAAAAAAAAACCATAGCCACAAGCTAAAGAATATAAGTTCCTGAATCACTATCCATCTGGCTTAAAATCCACTGATGAATTCAAATACGTCAAAAATTGTCCAAATTATAGTTGGTGCAATGAATTCAACTAAACCATTAGTTTAAAAATACAAACAAAAATGCATGCTTTAAGAATATCAGCAACAACATCCTCTGGTTTTGCACACCCTTGATACTCAAACGCAATATTGGCTAAAAATACACAAACTAATAATTTTACTACATATCTGCCAAAGATTCAAAAAATGCCAAAACATGAATTCTTAAGAAAAGTAAACCTGGCTTATATTTTCCATAGGTACAAAACATTGACCCTACTTTTTAGCAACAATAGTGAAAAGCAACTAGTCCGTATCCCGTGCGTTGCACGGATTAGGCGGCCAATCATGGTTGTTGCATTGGATTGGGGATATGATAATATAAGAAAAACATATTATGTCAATCACGGTTGTTGTTTATGATAAGGGTTATGGTATAAGGAATAACAATTGGCATCTCCCTGTGAATTTTAAAAATTTTATTGGCGATAAAAAATAGTCATCTGCCCGTGAATTAAAATTTTATTAGTAATAACTTATAATAGTTATTTTAAATTTTTTACTAAGTATTAAAAATGTCATACCTCCGTAAATTAAAATTTTGTATCAATAATAGTTTATAATAGTGATTTTAAATTTTGTATCAGCACTAAAAATTGCCATCTCCCCGTGAATTTTTTTAAAAAATTAGTAATAATTTATAATAGTGATTTAATTTTTTTTAATAATGGGGAAAAAATGATCAACTCCCTGTGAATTATAAATTTTTGTCAATAATAAATTGTAATAATGTATATTAAAGTTCACTGATAGTAGAATCTTCGCTTTTTAAGTTTAGTCTATATTAAAGCATGATTATAAATAGAAAAGTTTAGTATATTCACCCGATATCATAAAGAAATCTCTATTTTTCTTGGATACTTTAAAGGTTCAATATTTTTAACATTATCAGTCCTGTTATATACAAATATATATCTGGGTTAAAAAATAAACTGTGTTCAAGAAATTCACAAAGCTAATAGGCATAACCCAACTACATTTAATTAGAAAGTATCATTGCAAATTGCTTGCTATGTGAGGTCAAGATGTACAATCCCTAGCACCATCCATAATAATATCTATAATATACATATATTCGTTATTTGATAAAAATGAACAAATTAAAATAACTATTTTTAGACATAGCAAATTAAACACAATTATTCAAGTAATTTAGAGATAAAGCAATAGAAGAAGAAATACAACAATAAAGTTTATGTTAAAATGTGTGTTGAACGGATTTTGCAGAATGTCGTATATATTTGCCACAAACTTTTATCAGCGATAAAATTATCATCTCTCTGTGATTTTAAAACTTTTATTGGCGATAAAAAATAGTCATCTGCCCGTGAATTAAAATTTTATTAGTTATAACTTATAATATTTATTTTAAATTTTTTACCAGAGATTAAAAATGTCATCTCTCCGTAAATTAAAATTTTGTATCAATAATAGTTTGTAATAGTGATTTTAAATTTTTTATCAGCAATAACAATTGTCATCTCCCCGTGAATTTTAAAAAAAAATAGTAATAACTTATAATAGGGATTTAAAAAAATTTATTGGCGATAAAAAATAGTCATCTGCCCGTGAATTAAAATTTTATTAGTAATAACTTATAATAGTTATTTTAAATTTTTTACCAAGGATTAAAAATGTCATATCTCCGTAAATTAAAATTTTGTATCAATAATAGTTTATAATATTGATTTTAAATTTTGTATCAGCACTAAAAATCGTCATCTCCCCGTGCGTTGCACGGGTTCGAAGGGTCAATCATGGCTGTTGCCAATCATGGTTGTTGCCGATCATAAACGTTTATTACAAAGTTGCAATCATGGTTGTGCAAAATGAAGAATATATAAAAAGTAAAGACTAACATGATAATACCAATAAGTTTTCACGGATTTGACGGAATATCATATGTATGTGAATCATGATGTTGTTTTAAATTAAATGTACGATATAAAGTAATTATAAGTAAGCAATCTAAACATAAACCTAAATATTTTGAAAATATAAGAAATTAAAGAGAATATTTGGCGCAAATTTTGGACCTATATGTAATAGTGATTTTAAAAGTTTTATCAACAATCAAACTTTCCATCTTCCCGTCAATTATAAACTTTTCTTAGTAATAATTTATGATAATAATTTTAAAATATTTATCATAATAAGTATAATACAAAAGTGAACCACACATCAAATTTTATAGCGAAGCATTCATAGAGCCGTGACATGTATAAAATTTAATTTTTACCCTTTTTCTGGGCAATTAATATGTATAAAATTTAATTATCATCTTCTAGTAAATTATACATTTTTATTAGTAATAATTTGGAATAGTGATTATAAAACTTTTATCAACGATAAAATTATCATCTACCCGTAAATCATAAATTTTTATCAATAATAAATTTTTGCTCGAGGCTACACAGTAATTCGAACCGTTAGTTCACCATAAAAACTTTCTAAATCACACTCATTAGATCAAATTCGACAGCATGTCCTCGTCATCATGGAATAGGGTTGAACGCCAAGATTTTGTAACACATATTTCCGCCCCATTTTTTATAAGACATATTTTGACTAAATGCACTATTTATATGTCTTATTTTGACCGTATTTTTTTAAAAGTATACTAATGTAAATATTATCATATAAGATCTTGTTTGATTTGTTTCAATGAATATTTTTAAAATATCAAATTTCTATAGTTTTTACTAATACACAATTAAAAATATTCTTGATTAAAATTATTAGGACTGTTCAAAAAAAACCATGAACCGAACCGAAAATAATCGAACTGAACCGAAAATTTATGAACCGAACCAATAAATTTGTACAGTTCATTAACTATAAACCGAACCGTTAATAACTGAACCGAACCGTTTGAACCGAACTGCATAACTTAAATTGAAAAACTAAATAATTCTAAAAAAATTTGTGAATATTCAACAGTTCGGTTCGGTTAACTGGTTAACCGAACCATAAACACATTTTGTTTTGCTTAACGGTTCGGTTCGGTTAACCGATTAGCTTAACCATAAGTTCAGTTCGGCTATAAATCATAACGGTTTGGTTCAGTTTTTCGAACCATGGTTATGGTTCAGTTCGGTTTTTTGCCTGAACCGAACCATGAACAGGCCTAAAAATTATGCATTGGCAATGGTCAATAAATTCTTATATTTTTGGACCTATATGTTAGATCTTAATTGGTGGTCATAGGAGTAGTTTAAGTCAAAGTTTGTTGCTTTTAGTTTGCTGATTCACTAATCCTAATTCTTAGGAGATAATAGTTATTGTTTTGCATGAGTTAATGAGATGTTCCTTTATTTTAGCCACTTCCACGAGGTCCGGTTATGGTCCATAAACATTTGCTTATGCACCGTGTATAAGGTTACCGGAACACTTTTTTTCCAACTGTTCTGGTATGCATAATGTTACCGGAACACTTTTTCTCATGCATAAGGTTACCGGAACACTTTTTTTCAACTGTTCCGGTATGCGCATAAGGTTACCGGAACACTTTTTCTCAACTGTTCTGGTATGCATGTTAAAACGCCCTATAATTATTACACGTGTAACCTTAATCTGATGGTTGATAATGACTTATGCAGTGTGCATAAGTGAAAGCTTTATCGACGATAACTTTGGGCCACTTCCACGTTGCTAGGCCTAAAAACTGCTTGTTTCCTTTCTGGAAAAAAAAATTTCTACCCTAATATTTATTCCTTTACCCCAACATATTTTGAAATATTCCCATTCTACCCTTATTGTATATTTTATAATTTTTTATTTTGTCGTTTTATCACTTTTCCGATAAACTGTACACCCCACGAAATACTATTCCGGCAAGTTTTTTTTTTTCGGAACACTTTTTTAAAAAGTGTACCGGTTTGCATCACCTGTAAAATTAATTGAAATATAATACCGGAACACTTTTCACAAGTGTACCGGTTTTGAAAACTTCCAAAATAGTAGAAATGTTACTCCGGGACACTTGTTTAAAGTGTACCGGTATATGTTGAGAAAAATATAAGTGTACCGGTATTAATTAAGATAGAAAATTGAGGCAGCTTGGATGAAAATGTATTGTGCTTTGTTGTGACAGGCCAGGGACTATGGAGTTGCAAATTACCACATGCAACAAGTGCAATCCCAACAATAAATTGAACGGATGTATGTATGTTTGAATATTGAGTACAAGATTTTAAGTTATTTTTATATTTGCATTTCAACTACTTGAACACATAAACAATATAGAATTGCTTCTAACAATCATCCTTTGAACAAAATGTTTTCGTTACAACACGGCAGACATACTAGAATTATCAAGATTTGCAGCAGGTTGACATTGATTCAATGTTGCCATCAAATGAATGTATTGTATTGTGACAATGTGCTTGGTTGTTCTTTGCTCCACCGATGTGGTATCCAAGTTACTGTGATATCCAACTTGCCATGCTCAATTTTCTCTCTTAATTAATACCGGTACAGTTTTCTATCTTAATTAATACCGGTACACTTATATTTTTCTCAACATATACCGGTACACTTTAAACAAGTGTCCCAAAGTAACATTTCTACCATTTTGGAAGTTTTCAAAACCGGTACACTTGTGAAAAGTGTTCCGGTATTATATTTCAATTAATTTTACAGGTGATGCAAACCGGTACACTTTTTTAAAAAAATGTTCCGAAAAAAAAAACTTGCCGGAATAGTATTTCGTGGGGTGTACAGTTTACCGGAAAAGTGATAAAACGACAAAATAAAAAATTATAAAATATACAATAAGGGTAGAATGGGAATATTTCAAAATATGTTGGGGTAAAGGAATAAATGTTGGGGTAGAAAAAAAAATTTCCTTCCTTTCTAGTAGCTATTTATGCCATCATAATATTTTCATCATGTTGAATAAGAATCATTATCAATACGATTGTTAATAAGTTTGCTGGAAATATGATATTCTTTAAAACATCAAATTTAAAACTTGAAATATAAATTGAATCACAGAAATTAATGGGATTTAAAAGTATTAGTTATAAAATGAAGTTGAGTGTATGAGTTGCTTCTATTTTCTAAATTCCCAAAATCAACAATAAAATGTGGAAAATGAGGCATATAGCTTAACCATGGCAGAAGGTATAATGGGAACATCACACAACATATCCATTCAACATTACTATCAAAATAAAATATGATACTACTATCAAAAGTCACATAATAAAGAAGAGCAAAAGCCCTCTTGCAAAAGCTTAACCAAGTGCATAGTTTAACCAAGTACATAGTTTGACCATTCAACATTACTGTTAAAATAAAACAAAACAGGACACCACTATCAAAAGTCGCATAATAAACCATAAATTCGTACATGTGAATCAAAGAAGACAACACAACCCCTAGCAATTCAAATCATGGTGTGGCCGCAAAGAATTGTTCCACGCCACAAAGGGAACAAACCTTCCATCTAGCTCTGTATGTTTTAGAAAAGGCTGCAACGTCTTCCATGATGGGGGAGCCAGATCTATTGTGCATGGAAATCAGAATTCATAAATTAAGTATACATTCAATATATGTACAACAAGTTCAGTTCAGCAGTAATTTATGCAAAAATGAATTAATTGCATTAGGGGAACAAAAATAATGCAGATTATTGATCCTTGATGAGTGCCTCTGCTGCTGCATGCCAGAAATTCATTCATTGAGCAATGCATGAAAGCATTTACTGTTTTTATCTATAAGGTAAAAACTTCTTTTCAGGGCCACAAAAATGTTTTGCACTCAGAATCTGTGATAAATCAGGCACCAATCCAATGCAGCATTTCAGAACCTCTGATATAACTTGAAATCTCAGGACTTTTTCTTCAGGAGGATATATGCCACAGGAGACAATAATAAGTTTCTTTCCATAAGCTCAACAGAACTTACATGAGTTAAGAATACCATATACTGATAAACCAAATTAAACATACGCACCTACTTTACATATAAAATTGAAACAAAACCCCACATCAGGATCAAATTGTCCCATTCCAAAATCAGAAACCAAAGAGAACATATATGAGATAGAGAAAAAGAGAAGCAAGTTAGGATTTCAAGTATCTTTCCAAAGTTTAAATTCAATTTCAAGCATGATCAAATAACATATAAGCTGATCAAAAACTATTTTACTAATTTTTTTACTGTTAAAGAATCATCAAAAGTAAAGTTCACTACATACTGCACAATTCATATTTACACTGATTCAACACTTCATGCTTGGGAAATGTCATTTAAACTCTTGAAATGTTCATATGGCTCACAACAAAATTCAAGACTACCATAATATTTGAAGTCTAGACAAAGAACATGGACAAAATCCATCATAAAACAACATCTATAGAAAAAAAAATCATGAATCAAATTAATATAAGATTAATTGAAAAAGTGCAGTGAACAAAAAAAATCAAAAGAGTATTAAGTAGTGATTACCATACTTTTGCCTATTCTTTTCTAATTGAGTCTATCATATATCATGAGATGAGGGTAAGTGCCCAAGAGTAGCTGCTTATGGAAATGATAACAGAATAATCAGCCATATTTATTTCTAATTTCAATCAATTTGGTAACATTGACCTTAATATAGATGTGAAAAGATGACAATTTTTCATTAACGTAGAATTGAACAAAGCATAACAAAAGCCTTAATATAACAATTTGGCTAAAAGCAGTTTAGATCATTAAAATTGTAACAAAATCACTTCAATACGTTCCTCAAATTCTATATCACATGAACCAATCTTTGAAGAATATGATTAAAGTAGCCCTCTAGCAAAGAGTCACACATCACTGTGAATAAATAGAAGACAAAATTTCAAGTTCAAGTTCATACGGTCATCAGTAAATAGGAATAAGCCCTTTAAGTTAGGATTATTATCCATTTATATGAATACTTTTTGCATCTTTCCATATAATTCAGAATTGCTAGTTTTCAGCCTTATGCTTTCATTGGCACTTTTAACCATCTTTCATCGGATCAACTACCATTCAAAGATAAAAATAAAATCATCACATCTATAAATAACAAATCTCATTTACACCCTCACCTGTTTCTTGAGAATAGCTAGTCTCTTGGTGTGCGTAGGGGATTGAGGCAAAACTCCATCTGAAGGAGGCAGGCCAATTAGTCCACAAAGCAAAGTCTGAAACTGTGTTTCAAAACAAAGCATTAGTTCTGTCGGGATCATTAATAATTTGAAGGAATCATTTATCTCCTTCCTTCTTTGCTGAAAATATGATGCAAAACAAATTAGATATACACTTCCAAGACTTCTAAACTTTGATTGAGAAATAATTAGTAACATGAAATACTTAGTGATCCAGGTGCCATGTTGACTACTCAAATCAGTCAAGAAGAAGGCATCATCTTTGTAGTTAATGTGTTTATGGAATTGAGAAACCTTTAAAAGAAAAAACTTTGTTTAATAATCAGCTTAGCTTAGAAGTGAATGTTATTCACTACTTAGATGTTGAACACAATTTCGTTAATCAAATTGGTTACTGAATCACTCCTCAATTTAAATATTAGCTCTTAATTTGGTTTCAAATATTGGCTCATACAAATTTCAAATAATTATTAAGTCTCTTTGTAATTATTATTTCAAATGAATTATCACTTTCAATAAGAATAATCACAAAATAAAACATGATGTGAGTAGAAGCAAGAAGAATAATCACAAACCAATTGAGGATATAAATAGAATGGATCTAAAATCCGCACCTCTACGTCGGAGGCTGCTGTTGTTGTTGTGTACTCCCTGCTCATTTATTCCCGTCGCTAAACATGATATATAAAATTATAGAGAATAAAGTGCAAAAAAACAAACTCACCCTACAAAGCAGTCAATAAAATTAACAAACAACACTAAACAAACTATATTATCTCCAATTAAGCATTGCTGGCAGCACCAATTAGCAGATTCCTCCCTCCCTACACACAAAGGTAACGTAAAAGGAGTCAATTTTTGCCAACATGAATCAAATTCACAGGGAAAAGCTCATAAACCCATTATTTTTGTCCCTATCTACGCATGAAGCAGAGGAATGGAATTATCACATTCCTTAACCAATTGTATCCAGTTTTCAAAAATCAACTAATCAAGATATAAAAAAGTCATAAAAAACAAAAAATCACCAGCATGCAGTTGGACAAAACAATGAAATTCACTGGTAGAAGTTCAGAAAACCGATTCGTCTGCCCAACCCTACACATGCAGCAAACGTAAAAGGAGTTAAGTCAAGCCAACAACATCAATTAGATTAGATAAGTAAATCGATTATCAAAACATGCATGCAAATGTGAAATTGGGATCCAAAATGAGAAAATAAAAAAGAAAAGAGAAAAATGGATTATAAATCTGCATACCTTGTTGGTATCACAGTCTTTTGAGATCACTTGAAGTTCTTGTTGATCATGCTAATGCTTAGAAATTATCACACCATTAAATTCAGGTTTCTCCCACATCCTGCTACCAAAATAAAAAACAATAAGACAACCAAATGAGAAACTATTGTACTAACAGCTACAAATCAAGAAATCAAAAGAACACTAAACAATTTCAGACTTCACAAACCCAAATTAGATTCACCCAAATTAACAATAAATTGAGAATACGAACCATGTTGTGGGATTTGCTCCAACGAAATCTTCTTCTTCAATTTTGCGATGGCGAGGGCAGAGAGAGACGCAGCGTCCGGCGAGACTGTGTTAACGGCAGGGGAGGGAATGGCGGTCGGAGATGGCGACGTTATGAGGTGGCTTCAGATTTGCGTAGAGGAGGTTCGGCGGTGGTGGCAGAAACATTTATAAATCCAAAGCAAACGCATAAATAACAATTAAAAACCAATACAATTATAAATTTAAAACATTTAAAAAATTTAAAGATGAACAAAAATGAATCATGCAGAAAATTTCCATTACCTTTCTAAGGCTTTAATCTACATTCTCTCACTCCAAGTGACTGGAAACAGAGCTTGTTCCTTCCACACCTCAATTTCTGCACTCAAAAGAAGATTAAAATTTGGGAAATTGAAAAATTAAAGATGAAAAAAAAAAAACTCATGTGGGCATTTTATCAAACATGTGAGCTGCATGTATGAGGAAATTCAAGAAGATGAGCAAATTAAATTTGAAATTCACAAAATAGGTGAAATTCTAACCTATATATGAGGAAAAAGAAAGTTTTAATATCTTTAACAAAAAATAAGCAATTTTACCTTAATCCAAATCTATTTTCTTCAAACACCCTAAAAATCATACAACACAAATCATCAAATCAACTTTGAAATTAAGAGAAACCTTAAAAAATTGAGAGAAGAAAAAGCTACTGCTTTTACTAAATAAATTAAAGGTTTAGAAGAAAAATTGCAATACCTAAAATTGAAATCTTGAGAATTATCTTTCCACATAACCAAATCACTCATCAGCTGCCTAATTGTAACATATGGGCTTCATTTTGCAACCAACAACCTGTAATGCTCCCATGGAAGAAAAATAATGAAAAATAGAAGGCACAAACTGTGTTCTTGTGCATTGCAACAAATTAAAAATTAGAGAGAAATGAGAAAAAATCAGAAAATGAAATAGGAAAAGGAGAGAAAGTGAGAGAGAGAGAGAGAGAGAGAGAGAGAGAGAGAACCGACAGTGGAGTGGGTTGGTGGTGTGCAATGGTGATTGGATTCCGGCCATAGATGGCGGCGGCGATGGCAGCGGCGGCAACCCCGACGGTGGTGATCGGAAGTGGTGAAGATGAATCCACGAGAGAGAGAGAGAGAGAGAGTAAGGGGAGAGTAAGGGGAAGAGAAGCAGAGTTGGAGAATAGAGGGAGCATGAGAGAAAAATAGAAAGAAGTAAGTAGAATTATACTGATGAGTGTGAGGAATAGAGCAATGAATGAGAGAACACAACCGTAGACAATTGATTGGATGCATGCAAGGAATAAAATTCCTCACACCTCCCTATGCCAAAGGGCTGCATGTTAAGAATTAAACAAAAAAATGAATGCAAGAATGATGTGTCCACATAACTGAAGTGGAAGATGCATATTGGAAGATCAAAATTAGGGTTAAGTGTCATTGGTCCAACCAAGCAAGGAGAATAAATGGCATGCAACCATTGGCCATGATCAGAATTAGGGTTCCAAAGGGAGCATGTGACATCAACCATGATGTCAGCATAGTAGGGTTTTGCCTCAAAAGTGCGCAAAACATGTCCTCCCTTTAGAAGATATAAAGATAAAGATAAAGATAAAGATAAAGATTATGATTACCATCAATTATACAGTAATTTTGGTTGATTCAAGACCAATATAAGAAGGGATGACTGAGAACCTGATTGGCCAAGTAATTAGCAGCCATAGATTCAAAAATATATTTCTCTTGATTAAATAGTGTCAGCATTCTTCTCATTTCAAAGTTTCTTCTTGCACTCAAAAATGAATATATGTTATTGTAACATGTAAAAAATAATTGCAAAATATACCATACTACCTTTATATATAGCATACATACAAGATGAAATACAAAGGAAAAATATTAACTACAAACTTAGTAACTGACAGCATACCTATAACCCAAAAAAATAATAGAAAATATCAATTATAAAATTTCGACAATAGTTTGAGTGATATGTATTTGAGAAACAATTAGAATAATGAGGAAAAACTAATGAAGATTGAATATCTATGCAAATATGTGGAAAGAAAGTTGAAAACTTACCGTAGCAAACAGAAGGGATTATCGAGCATAGTGAGCTCATGTATACCATACCACTAGTGGCAATTTCACAATTAGGGTCATAAAAAGACAATAGACACCATCCACATTTTGAATTAAATTTCATATTAGAATTGTTTTACTTTGAAAAGCACCATCCAACTTTTCCATTATTATGAATAAAGAATTCATAATGCATTTTCCTCAAAGATCATTGAAGCCTCCATCCCTTACAAAACATAAAAAACATTAGGGACAAGGGTCATTAAGTTCATATGCAAAATCACTTCTAATTGCAGTTGCAAAATTGAATTTAGGGACTAAAGGTCATCAAAGCAGAATATATATCCATTCATGCATTATTATGAATAAAAATTCATAACTTTTTTAATAGAAAAATGGACACCGATAGAGACATTTGCTTGAGTAGATATTAAGGCAACAACTAGCTTTCACATTCCGGGACTAGGGTCATTAAATTCATCCAACACTTTTCTCTATGGTCATTGAGGCATCTATTATCCATCCGTTACAAAATTTATAAAACAAAGTATATTCATCAATTCCGACGGTCAAAGTTAGGGTTACTAGGGCAATATGTATCGGTTATAAACCAAATGGGACAAATATGTTAGACTGAAAATTCCCAACGAGTGAAACTCCATTATCGTGACAAACAAAAAACTGTCTTTTGAGGTTCTTTTGGGAAAATATAGAACACCTTTTGCACAATTAAGGTTTGTTTGTTTTTCTCAAGCAGAAGATTGAATGTTCTTAACTAAATAAAAAGCATGAATGCAAACCAGAGAGGCTGCATACTAGAGAATATCTTTCAAGGTTTTCGACACAAAGAATACCTATTACATAATAATATTGTTTGAAAGAACTGTCATCAGTTACCATAGAAAGTTTGTGGGCTGCATACCAGAGAGGTTGTATGATAAGCATAAAATAGTTTACACTAGAAGACAAAAGAGGAAGAATAGAGCAAGTAGTGGAATTGATAATTCCACTAATTCTGTGGGACCCTCAGCATCAGCATAAATTTCTGTGAAGGGACAGGTGGAAGAGGGAGAGAGGGCAGACTTGTCCTTATATTCTGCAAAAGGGTTCTAGGGTGAATATGCATGAATTGAGTGGTGATTAAACCCTAGGAGAGTGACGGCCTCTCAAAGAGCCTCTTATCATTTACAGCATTTTATTCTTCTTCTGTTAGCCCTTTTCTTTGTATTAAAAGTTAGATCCCGTTTGATCTCTAGCAATTTCAGTAATATAAAGTCTATTTCTCTTCTACTATTCACTGTTTATTGTGTATTTTCATTATTGATACTAGATTGAACTTATCAATTTGGTATCAAGAGCCTTGGTTCACGTTTCATAGTGCTTGATTGTAACGACGAGAAGCATCATAGAGAATCGAGTTGATACTTTGGAGACGACGGTTGAACAGATCTGTTTAGCCGTTTGTGAGCTACAAGCTTGTCCTCAGGTCACGATTGAACAGATTCGACAGCTGATACATGAACAACCCCGTCATCAACAACGTAATGATCAACCACGTTTTGATGATGAAGAAGAAAGCGACGTGAGTGCTGCTGAAGGGACACGACCACGATTCCGTCATCAAAACGGTGGAAATGGGTCAGGTTTCATCGGAGGAAGGAGAAGATTGGAGATTCCGGTGTTCAAAGGAGAGGATGCTTATGGGTGGTTAGTGAAAATCGAACGATACTTTCGTTTGAATGGAGTACGAACCCAAGATAAGGTTGACACCGTGATTTTGGCTATGGAAGATAAAGCCTTGAACTAGTTCCAATGGTGGGAAGAACAAGCACCATGGCGAACATGGGATGAGTTTAAAGGTGCTGTGATTCGTCGATTCCAGCCAGGTTTGATTCAGAACCCTTTGGGACCTTTGCTAAGTTTGAGGCAGAAGGGGACTGTGATGGAGTATAGAGAGAAGTTTGAGATGATGGTAGCACCCTTACGAAGAGATGATAGAGTTATGTTGAATTCCATTTTTTTTAATGGATTGAAAGAGGAAATTCAGGCTGAACTAAAGTTACATGAGAGTCATGATCTCACTGACATAATGGATCGTGCTCTTTTGATTGAAGAAAGAAATGACGTGATGACAAGGAAAGGTGGTGGGTGGAAAGATAGAGGAGGCACTTTCAGATTCAAAGACCATGGTGAATACAATGGGCCTAAAAAAGAAGAGAAAAATGTGTCTGTAACTACTGAGAAACCCAAGGGTAGAAGATTAAGCCCTGCTGAATTGGAGGAGATGAGTAAGAAAGGGTTATGTTTCAAATGTCGTGAAAAATGGAGCAAGGAACATGTGTGTAAATTCAAACATATGCACATCAAGCTCTGTGAAGGTAGTAGCTATGATGTGGATGAAGGGGAGTGGGCTGTTAGTGAAGAGCAAGTGGAGGTGGATGAAGAGACACAAGAGCTGAAAACTCTACAGCTATCTCTTCAAAGCAAGGAGGGGTTTACTTCAAACAAATCTTTTAAGGTGTGGGCTGACATTGGAGGAAGGAGGGTCTTAGCACTAATAGATTCAGGAGCAACAAGCAATTTCATTGCTTCTAAAATAGTGAATGAATTGAATCTAGCAGTGACTGAGACACCTACTTATGTTATTGAAGTAGGGAATGGAGAAAAATTGAAGAATCATGGAGTTTGTGAAGAGTTGAAATTGACCATTCAGGATGTGGAGTTTCAACAACATTTTTTTATCATGGAGCTCAGTGGTTCTGAAGTTGTGTTGGGCATGGATTGGTTGGCAAGTTTAGGCAATATTGAAGCTAACTTTGGGAATTTGAGTTTGAAATGGGAGACTGCAGGCAAGAAGTACAATATACAGGGAGACCCTTCTATGAGCACAAGGCAGTCTTCATGGAAATCAATGGTCAAATCCTTAGCTGATGACGAAGTGATGTTCTGTATACAATCACTAATGAAGGAGATGGGTTCAGAAGGCCTGGCAATGCAAAGACCATGGAAAGAAATTCTTGATGAATTTGATGAGGTGTTTAACATGCCTACAGGAATGCCACCAAACAGGGAACATGATCACCCTATTGTGCTCAAGCCTGGAGCTACTATTCCCAACATCAGACCCTACAGATATCCTTACTATCAGAAAAACGAGATTGAAAGGATTGTGAAAGAGATGCTGCAAGCAGGGATCATCAGGCATAGTACTAGCCCCTACTCAAGCCCCGTCTTACTAGTCAAAAAGAAGGATGGAGGGTGGAGGTTCTGTACAGACTATAGGGCTCTTAATAAGGTAACCATCCCTAACAAGTTTCCTATACCTGTAATTGATGAATTGCTAGATGAATTGGGAGGAGCAATTATTTTTACTAAACTGGACTTAAAGTCTGGTTATCACCAAATAAGAATGAAGGAGGAAGATATTGCTAAGACTGCTTTTAGAACACATGAGGGCCACTATGAGTATTTAGTTATGCCTTTTGGCTTGACTAATGCACCCTCAACTTTTCAAGCACTAATGAATGAAATCTTGAGGCCTTTCCTAAGGAAGTTTGTGTTAGTCTTCTTTGATGACATACTAATTTATAGTAGAAGTGAAGAAGATCACAAACTGCATTTGAAAACTATTTTACAAGTCCTCAAGACTCAAAGGTTGTATGCTAATAGAAAGAAGTGTTCTTTTGGCCAAAAAGAAGTAGAATACCTGGGACATTTAATATCAGGTCAAGGTGTGTCAGCTGACCCTAAGAAGGTAGAAGACATGATTAAATGGCCATATCCTAAGGAGTTGAAGGGGTTGAGAGGTTTCTTAGGACTAACAGGCTATTACAGAAAGTTTGTGAAGAATTATAGTAAGATAGCTTGGCCTTTGACCCAATTATTGAAGAAAGACAATTTCAAATGGAGTGATGAAGCACAACAAGCATTTGATCAGCTTAAGCAAGCTATGGTTACTGTTCCAGTGTTAGCTATGCCAGATTTCAACAAGGAGTTTGTTATTGAAACTGATGCATCAGGTAAAGGGATAGGGGCAGTATTGATGCAAGATAATAGGCCAATAGCCTATATGAGCCAAACCCTGTCTGATAGAGCTCAAAGCAAATCTATGTATGAGAGAGAGTTGATGGCTATAGTAATAGCTATTCAGAAATGGAGGCCCTACCTGTTAGGAAGGCATTTTCAAGTTCATACTGATCAAAAGAGCTTGAAATTCCTTACTGAGCAGAGGATTATGGCAGAAGACCAACATAAATGGATTGCTAAACTCATAGGATTTGACTTTGAGGTCAAGTATAAGCCTGGTAAAGACAACAGTGCAGCAGATGCTTTATCAAGGCAAATGAATTATGCCTCTATCACCACTGTCCAATGTGAAGTCTGGGAGGGGTTAGAAGAGGAAGTGCAGAATGATGAAAAGCTAAAAGAGATTGTTCAAGCTCTAATCAGTGACCCCCTAAGTCACCAAGAATATCAGTTGAAGGGAGGTAGGTTGTTTCATGAAGGCAGAATTGTAATTCCAAAATAGTCACCAAGAATTGATTGGCTTTTGAATGAATTTCATGCTACTGCTATAGGTGGTCACTCTGGATATCTAAGAACCTACAAGAAGTTATCAGGGGTGGTTTATTGGGAAGGTATGAGAAAGAAAATTAAAGAGTTTGTGGAGGCTTGTGAAGTGTGTCAACAGAACAAATACCAAACTCTGAGACCTGGAGGATTGCTTCAGCCCTTACCAATCCCTAAACAGATCTGGACAGATATATCTATGGATTTTGTTGGTGGCTTACCTAAGGTGCAAGGTACTGATACTATAATGGTGGTAGTAGATAGATTAACCAAATATGCTCATTTCCTGCCAGTTAAACACCCCTACACTGCTAAAGATATAGCAACCTTGTTTATCAAAGAAATAGTCAGACTCCATGGTTTTCCTTCTTCCATTGTGTCTGATAGAGACAAGGTGTTTCTAAGTACATTCTGGTCAGAATTGTTCAAACAAGCTGGCACTAAATTAAAATACAGCAGTGCCTATCACCCACAGTCTGATGGTCAAACTGAGGTTGTGAATAGATGTGTGGAGACTTATCTCAGATGTTTGACTGGAAGACAGCCAAAGAAGTGGCCTAGATGGTTATCTTGGGCAGAATATTGGTACAATACCAATTACCATGCCTCTCTGAAATCCACTCCATTTGAAGCTTTATATGGGAGAAGACCACCTATGTTGATTAGGGGTGACGTGAATCTCTCTGCAGTGGAAGAAGTGAATAAGTTAACTGCTGAGAGTAGGGGTGTACATGGGCCGGATTGGGTTGGGTTTGGCCAAAACCAAAACCCGAACCACATAAGGTACTGTGGATTGGGTCTAGAAAAACAACCACCCATTATAACATTGGGCCGGGTTGGGTAAACCCACTAATTTTTGGGTTGGATTGGGTTGGGCAATGGGTTACCCAAACTATTTTTCTATTTTTTATATTAAAAATATAAATATCGAATCATCATATTTTTTCATAAAAATAACTCAACCATTGTATTTTTTTGAAAAATAGTGTTACTTTTTTCACTATAAAAAATAATCACCTATTTTTTATGTATACCCACTAATTTATGGTTTGGATAGTGTGTTATCCAAATGATTTTTTTCATTTTTTATAATATCAAATGACTAAACGAAGAATCATCGTATGATTCATATTTGTTTATAAAAATTATTCAATATTTTTATTTTTAAATAGTGTAATGAATTATCATATTTGTTTATAAAAATTATTCAATATTTTTATTTTCTTAAAAAATAGTATAACTTATTTTCAATATAAAAATATTTATTGATCAAAGGCAAAATCTTTAGTATTTTCATAAAAATATTTGAAAAAACATAACACTAGTGGGTTGGTGGGTTTTTTGGGTTGGGTCCGGTTTTACCCAAAACCCAAATTTTTTTATGGGTTTTTCATTTTTGAAATCCATATCCATCCACTTGCCCGACCCAACCCACTTTTTTTGGTTGGATTGAGTGGGTTTGACCGGATCGAGTGGGTTTGCCCAATCCATGTACACCCCTAGCTGAGAGGAATGCCATGTTAAGAGAGATGCAGGAACAATTACTCAGAGCCCAAGATGTGATGCGAGCTCAAGCTAACAAACACAGAAGGGAAGTAGAGTATCAGGTAGGAGACATGGTTTATTTAAAAATTCAACCTTATAAGCTAAGGAAGCTGGCTAATAGGATTAATCAGAAATTAAGTCCTAGGTACTATGGGCCTTATGAAGTGGAGCAAAAAATTGGGGAAGTAGCTTATAAGTTGAAACTGCCTGCAGAGAGTAGGGTGCATCCAGTTTTCCATGCCTCCCTATTAAAGAAGGCAGTCACTCCTAATGTTATGCCACAACCTCTGCCTGAGTGTATGAATGAGGAGTGGCAGCTAGAGCCAGAACCAGAAGATATAGAACACCTTTTGCACAATTAAGGTTTGTTTGTTTTTCTCAAGCAGAAGATTGAATGTTCTTAACTAAATAAAAAGCATGAATGCAAACCAGAGAGGCTGCATACTAGAGAATATCTTTCAAGGTTTTCGACACAAAGAATACCTATTACATAATAATATTGTTTGAAAGAACTGTCATCAGTTACCATAGAAAGTTTGTGGGCTGCATACCAGAGAGGTTGTATGATAAGCATAAAATAGTTTACACTAAAAGACAAAAGAGGAAGAATAGAGCAAGTAGTGGAATTGATAATTCCACTAATTCTGTGGGACCCTCAGCATCAGCATAAATTTTTGTGAAGGGACAGGTGGAAGAGGGAGAGAGGGCAGACTTGTCCTTATATTCTGCAAAAGGGTTCTAGGGTGAATATGCATGAATTGAGTGGTGATTAAACCCTAGGAGAGTGACGGCCTCTCAAAGAGCCTCTTATCATTTACAGCATTTTATTCTTCTTCTGTTAGCCCTTTTCTTTGTATTAAAAGCTAGATCCCGTTTGATCTCTAGCAATTTCAGTAATATAAAGTCTATTTCTCTTCTACTATTCACTGTTTATTGTGTATTTTCATTATTGATACTAGATTGAACTTATCATTGTACCACCTACATCATCGTTTGATTCAATGCTGCATAACCGAGAGGCCATTTATAAGAGTTCACATGTATTCAATTACTAACTCTAGTGCTATCTGATTCTTATACAACCACCTGCAGTCAAAAACATTGACTGATACAACCTCGGCACGGTTTCCTCAATTGATCGCAATGCAAGCATCCTTATATGACATAAGTGGTCTGCATAATACAATATTTACCAAATAAATACTATGAAAAATAGTTCAAACTCAAAAGAGTTAGTTCCTTTGTACTTTACTTCAAATGATTCGTTTCTTCCTTAGAGAATTCCTTTGAAACCCTTATCAATAGGCTAATCCAACACAAGCATGCACTTCATATTGTAGTTACAAAATTGCATTTAGGGACTAGGTCATCCAATTCCTTACAAAATTTGAAGGTTCACATCATTGAATAACCAAAAATGATAAAATTGGAAACCCATCATCGTTCCCAACATGTATAAATTATGAACCAAATGGGGCAAATATGTTAGAATGAAAATTCCAAAAATGAGTGAAACTCCATTATCGTGACAAACAAAAAATTGTCTTTAAAATATTGGTACACCAAAGAGGATCTTGAGACAGAATAGAACACCATTTGCACAATTAAGGTCCTTGAGACAGAATAGACAGAATGATTAAGAATGAGAAAAATGGTTTTCTAAATATCTATGCAAATATGTGGAAAGAAATTTGGAAAAATTACCGTAGCAATCAGAAGAGATTATGTTGGTTGATGTTGCAAATAATAAAGATGATTAAGAAAACCACATCAACACCAAAGATATGGTATAGATAGTCTACATAATGCCATATATACTAGATAGATATTATAAGAAATAGCTTAGACTCCAAAGAATTGGTTTGTACTTTGGTTCAGTTGATTCATTTGTTCCTAAGAGAATTCTTTTGAAATTGAAACCTTTAGCAGGCTAATCAAACACAAGAACACATTTCCTTTTGCATTTCCAATATCAGTTCATATTGTAGTTGCAAAGTTGCATTTAAGGACTAGGCGATCAAAGCACAATAGATAATATCCATGCCATATATTATGAATGACATTTTATATTAAAATTGCATTTAAGGCAACAACTAGTTTTCACATAAAGTCATCATCCATCATTTGTGGGCCACCAAGAAGACTGAACGTTGTTGAATGAGAAAATGAGTATCTCAATATGCATCAACACTTACAAATCTAGTGATATCTAATCCTTATACCAACACCCACCAAACTTCATAAGACTAACAGATACAGCCTCAGTATGGTAGTTGCAAAATCACTTCATATTGTAGTTGCAAAGTTGCATTTAGGGACTAGGCTAATCAAACCACAATAGATAATATTCATGCCTTATATTATATGAATGGAATTTTATATGAAAATTGCATTTAAGGCACCAACTAGCTTTCACATTAAGGCATAATCCATCATTTTTGGGCCACCAAGTTAATCCCTTATAATTGTAACAAAGACAATAGACACCATCAATATTTTAAATAAAATTTCATATTAAAATTGTTTTGCTTTGATAGCCACCATCCAACTTTTCCATTATGAATAAAGAATTCATAATGCATTTTCCTCAAAGGTCATTGAGGCATCCATCCCTTACAAAACCTATGAAACATTAGGGACAAGGGTCATGAAGTTCATAATGCAAAATCACTTTTAATTGCATTTGTAGAATTGAATTTAGGGACTAAGGGTCATAAAAGTAGAATATATATCCATTCTTGGATTATTATGAATAAAAATTCATAATTTTTTAATAGAATAGTGGACACCTATAAAGCCAATTGGTTGAGTAGCAATCAAGGCTACAACTAGCTTTCACATTTAAGGACTAGGGTCATGCACTAACTTATCCAGCATTTGTTCGGCATCAAGACATCCAATACCTTACAAAATTTGAAGATTTAGATTTTATAGAACTACCTTATTAGCATGCTGAACCTGAACAGGCAATGTTCAGCAATAAAATGTTAAAGAAAACATTAACAAGATAACCAAAGAAAAAGCGCAATGGAAAATAGTAAGAAACTATACCACTCGACCCTCTGTTGCAGACAAGTATGATTGCAGCTCAGACTCAATAAGCTCCTCCGAGCATGTGCTTCTTTTCAATTGGCAGGCTATCTTTAATAACTGATGCCTGGCAAGCAGATTGATGAGATGATTTATGAACTGCCACAAGAAATGGGTTCTCATTAGCAAAGGTTAATTACATGTGAAAAAATTTAGAGGTTACAGATCATTTAGAACAATGGTGTTAGTTGTGAACCAGAAAATAATTCCAGGTAATTGGACAATTAAAACTTCTAAATATCCATAAATAAATTATTGGCTTAATTTCACTTTTGGTACCTCTAGTATGGACTATGTTCCATTTATGAACCCCAAGTTTTTAAATAAAAAAATTATTTTATATTTTTCAAGGTTACGCTTGTACATGGATCAGATATATAGGCAGGTAGTGTAGGCAGAGTTACAAAGACGCTAACGAATCTGTTATAATATGAAATTCAAATACAAAGGAAAGATAAATCACAACATGGATTATATCTGTATTGAACTAAGAAGCTAATTTTTAATCTAGAGTAATTTCAAATAATCTAATCTAAAGTTTATATTCTAAGCTAATTCAAACAATGGGGATGTGAGCAAGAAATGTACTTCCTGGTTTTAACTTCCCATGTAAAACTATGTGAATTCAACAATTCATACATTTCCCCTATTCATCAGAATCCATGGCATCAAAATATTGGCAAGCAAATATCTCAAGTTGCAGTATGTGCACATGAATCTAATCAGCATGTTCCAAGCTTCAAGGAAATATTTACAAATTACAAACAAACACAGTCAACATATATATTAGCTAAACATACCGTTTTCTGCCGGTTAATGTAGTACTCTTGGCGCATGACCTTCAAATCATAATCACCTAGAGGATAAAATACATGAGCATTTCTAAACATGTTCAAAGAATCGTCTAAAATACAAAAAGTATAAGAAATTGAATTTCTTTCAAATATTATAGTCATGAAAATACCTTGTAAAATGCAAGTGTCTTGGAGTTGAGCTAGTTCCGAGCACAAAATAAGGGAGAATTGTATTCAGATAAAAGAGAGAATATTTTAACAAAGATTATCATAAAATGGTAGGATATTTTAGCACCCTTAAGTTAATCTCCGTCGGATTATGTATTTCCAATTATTCCATTCTTTCCTTAAGTAAAGATTAATATTGGATATCAATGAAAAATGCCATGAATTACATAATTAATTTAAGCCGAAGTGATAGGCCACATTTTTATTCCTTGCTCAACAACTCAAGTTTTTACGTCACTTGGTTCATTGATGAAGTGAAACATTAAGTTTTTGAATAACTTCATCCTTTCTTATGTTCAAGGTATTTGTTGTCCTTTCTTAATATTTTGATGAAACATAATTTAGGCCATTTTATGTCAAAGTTAACATACAAAGGAGTTATTGTTCTAAGGTGTAATGCCCCCATCTAGTGTAATTGCACCAGTTCATCCTCATGTTTTAATAATTGTCAAAACACATGAAAATAGGATTGAACATATTTTGGCAACATTACAAATGACTTGACAACAAAGAACTATTTTCTAAAACCTTGAAAAACTGACTTTTAGGTATTTTGTATCGATACATACATTGGTGTATCGATACAAATGTCCTGAAATCTCTTCTGCTTGATTTTGAGCATTTTGTATCGATACATACATGGTCTGTATCGATACAAAAGAAGTCTCTCAGAGACAGAACAACTCTTGTGTATCGAAGCATGCTTGCATGTATCGATACACACCTGTTTGTTCTCAAAATCCAGAAAACTCAAGATGTTTCGAAGCATGCTTGCATGCTTAGATACATATCAGTCAAGATTTCAAGATTCTGATATTTGTATCGATACACACCCGTGTTTGTATCGATACAAAGGTCAATTTTTCCAATTTTAACGTTGGTCAAAGCATTTGTATCGATACAAATGATCATTTGTATCGATACATGTATGAAAAATTATGCCTAAATTTGCTCATTCTATTTTCTCTTTAAATAGCAATGTGTGTGATCTTTGTAATAGTAACAAGTGAGAGAAAACTAGTGTGAAAGATCAGAAAAACGCTTTGGGTACAAATTGAGTGAGAATTTGCATCAAAGGTTTGATTCAACACAAGTTCATCATCTTCATCAAGTTTGCAATCAAAATTGGATTTGAGTATGAGATCAATTCAATAGAAATTGCAGAATTGTGTGATAACGTTCGATACGGTTCGCGGTGAATCAGAATCGTGATCGGGTTGAATTGCTTTGAAGGTTCTAGTGTTTCTCTCGAGTGATTCAAGATCGTGCGTGTCTTGAAGGATTCGACAACAAGGAACGAAGGACTCAGCTGGACGATTGGGTGCGGTTTGGCACAAGGTGAATCGTTGGAATCAGAGGGCGAAGTTCCGTTGGGTGTCGAGGTTATTCGCATTAGTTTACATTTTGTCTTGCTATAGGATTATAGATTTCAATTGTAAACTGTGCACTGTTTGTTCATCAAGTTTTTGATCTATAAACTCTCAAATAACCCGTTTGGTTATTTGGGGGGAGACGTACTCGGACAAACGCGTGGACGACGCGCAATCCGGGGAACTCCCTAATCAAATCGTGTGTCTCTCTTTATCTCTCTTTATCTCTCTTTTAATTTCGTTAATTTCGTTGATTTGAATAATCGATTGAATTTTTGTTGTTCGTATTGGTTCACAAAAATTCAATTGGTTCTTGCTTGATTGTGATTGAATTTGATAATCAAACCATATAAACTTGCTTGGGACTGTTTTTTGTTAATCGAATTAAATTCGGATATCTCGCATTAATCGTTCCGTAATTTTCCTAATTCGTTCAAGGCGATACTATCTTTCCTTTGGTCAAAAGGTGCAAAGTAGACTACCGATCCGGTGGTGCTTCCGCGCATTGTTTTTAATCAAATAATTTTTAAAATTGTCGTTGATTAAAGAAGTCACTTATTCAACCCACCCTTCTAAGTGGTTTAGCCTAGTAGTCTAACAAGTGGTATCACGAGTCCGGTTCAATTTTGCTTGCAAAATTCGGAAATTTGTGCCAATTATTAGACAACATGGCTTTTGCACCGAAAGGGGCGTATAATAGGGCTTCTATATTCAATGGAGATCATTTTGACTATTGGAAAAGTAGTATGCGTATTCACATCAATTCTTTTGATGGTGAAGTGTGGAATGCTATTGAGAACGGTCCGTTTGTTCCAACAATCACTGATGCTCATGGCATTGTCACCAATAAGCCTATGGCACAATGGACGGAAGAGGAAAAGAAAAAGGTCAATTACGATGCAAAGGCACAAAATATTTTAATATCATCCCTTGGGATTGATCAATTCTATCATGTGTCGCATTGTCAATCGGCTAAGGAAATGTGGGACACATTGGTAACTCACTTTGAGGGTACCAATGATGTAAAGATATCCAAAATTAATACATTAACACAAGAATTTGAGTTGTTCCATATGCTAGATGGCGAGTCCGTCGAGGATATGCAACAACGATTTATCAAAATAACCAACAAGCTACATGGTTTGGGAAAGCCAATCACAAATCAAGACGCCACTAACAAAATTTTAAGATGTCTTAGTAGGAGTTGGCAACCGAAGGTCACCGCGATTAAGGAGGCAAACGACCTCACTACTTTGAGTCTTACAACTTTATTTGGCAAACTTACGGAACATGAACATGTGCTAAACTTGCTAGAAAAGCAAGAGAAAAGTGAGAAAAAGGGAAAGCACAATGACAAGGATAAGGAAAAGGACAAGAGGACAATTGCTCTTAAAGCCTCAAAGTCAAAGTCCAAAAAGGTAGAGCATGTTGAAAGTAGCTCAAGCGAAGATGATTCCGATGATGAGGAAATGGGACTCTTCGTGAGACGCTACAATAGGTACGTGAGAAATAATGGGATAAAACACTCCAATGAGAATCTTAAAAAATATCGAAAAGATAGTGGTCACCGTCGGAGGAATGAAGATGCTAGGAACTATAAGAAAGGAGCATGTTATGAATGTGGACAAATCGGTCACTTTAAACCGGATTGTCCCAAGCTCAAGAGAAAGGGTCACCTTCATTAAAAAAGGGAAGCAAGGATAAAGGAAAGAAAGCTTATGTTGCATGGGAAATCGGAAGCTCATCTTCTTCTTCATCAAGTTCTAGCTCTAGTGATGAAGACGTATTGGCGAATGTGTGCTTAACACCTCATGATCATAAGAAACTTGTTCCCAAAAAGGTAAACCAAAATCCCTCTAGCTCATATACTCTTTTAGAATATCATGAGTTGCAAGTTGCTTTTGAAAAGTTACACAAAGAAACTAAAGAGGTTTTTCAACGATTAAAAGGTTTAATGGAAGTTAATAAATACCTTGAGGCAAAAGTTTCGGAAACGGAGCTTGAGTTGAAAGCCCTCAAAAAGTCTTTGATTCAAAAACTTCTTGTGACTTTTGATAGTTATGGTAACGATAGGACCGGATGTGATGGATGCTTTTACTTACGTCGAGACTTACGAAAGTTACAAGATAAGCAAAAAGAGTCATCCAAGCCGGAGATTACTTTTGCGATTGATCCATCTAAATTCAACAAATCTTTGAAACCTAAAAATAAAAAGTATAAATTTGTTGAAAATGATCATAAGAAAAGTAATCCTTATATCGTTTGTCATTATTGTTGTGACAAGGGTCATACTATTGCAAAATGTCATGCTAGAAAGGTATTGGTACCAAGAGGCAAATTGCAATGGTTACCTAAGTTAGACAATAATGGTGCTACTAACATACTAGGACCCAACATGAGTTGGGGACCTATTGCAAATGTCTAAGTATGTAGGGAATCGTCTTGAAACCATTGACAAGAGTCATCGACAACAACGGAGTTCAAGACTCATGTACAAGGAAAGTAAAAAGATAAGAATCAACTCGACACGTGCAATGGTGCGGAAATTGATCACTTCCTCCACATAACACTTAAGGGAAGATTCTATTCTCTACTCTTTCCTTTATATTTTTTTACTTAGCATTTGTTCTTTGGTTCATATACATTAAATTTCTATCTTAATATGATATTGGTTTTGATAGTTGTCTAATCCTCCATTTCCAAGAATTTTCGCTCAAAAATATTTATGAGTTTTTGAGACTCATACGTCTTAAATGGGGATTTGACAAGAATCATTACAATTGTCATATTAAGTTCATATTTGGTTTGTATATGTTTGTTTTGTTCTTATATGTGACTTTGTGTGCATACATAGACATACATTTCTCATATGATTGATTTTGGTACTTTGATTGATTTATGTGATTACCTTATCATGCATTTGTGGTTTAACATGTGTTCTCGTGTTAAGATATGCTTTGGTATTGCTTCTGTTCACATATATATGCATGTATCTTTGTGATAATATGTGTTTCATACATACGTGTTATTTGAAAGTCATAAAAATTGTTTTTGAAAACCTATAAGTTCATGTGTTTGAAGAAAAATTGAAAATTATGCATTTTGGATCGATACAAATAAATTTTGCATGGATACATGTCAGTTATTTTTCAAATTTTAAAAATAAACTGATATGTATCGATACATATGATCTTGTATCGATACATAGCTCTTCAGTTTGGACAGAACGTTGCTCATGTATCGATATATGGCTACATGCTTCGATACATGCTTCGAAACGACTGACTTGTATCGATACAAACATTAATATGTATCGATACAAAACGCGTGAAACAGTTTTATATGACGATTTTCATTCATTCATGCATCAAATTATCACAAACTTCTTCTTCTCCAACATGAACACTCTCAAAAACCCTCAATTCCCAATTCTTTATCTCCCTCAAAACTTAACCAAAACCTCTAACATTTGACTTCAAACCACTTCAAATTTGGTACCCATTCATAATCCTCCATCAATTTAATGGTTCTTGGTCTATAAGATTCACATTGGAAGCAAGGAGTATCTCAAACTTGGGGTTACACATTCTTCATCTCTTCAAACTTTCAAAGGTAACACTTCACTACTTCTCACCTTAAAATGTCTAGCAATAGAAAGAAGGATGATGGTAGGACTAAGATAATCCGGGTTTCTACTCATGATCAAAACTTTAGGAGAGAAAATTTTATCCATGAAAATTACTACAACTTCTTCATTAGAACTTGCATGGAAAAGAAAGTAATTCCCCAAAATACTGTGAGTACTGAGACACTTGAGGAATTGCATTTGGGTGATGTTGCTGAAATTATTCGGAGAGAAAATCTTACTAACTTTTGCAATCTCAGAAATGCTTACATAGAGGAACTAGTTAGAATCTTCTATTCCGATATACAAGAGCAAGATGGGGCTGAGTTTGAGTTTTGTATAGGAAAGAAGATTTTCAAGGTCTCTAACAATCTTTGGTTTAAACTTTTTGGCTTGAAATCCGATACGAACCTAACCAAGTTCACTGATACTGAGGGTCCTAAATACAATATGCCTGAGTTTGCCAGCACCCTAACCAAGAATGAAAAAAGTCCGAATGGAAAAGCCGGTAGACTCAAGCAAGGTCCAAGAGTTTTATTGTGGGTGGTGAATCACATTCTAAGACCTAGAGGTGGACCATACTCTAGACTCGACTGGAAAGACATTGATCTTATGTACATCATGATGGAAAAGAAGCAAATGGATTGGCCACACTACTTTGTCGGCCGTATGTTTGCCTTGAGAAACTCTAAGAAGGATCAATTCTTCGGATATGCGAGTATGATTTGCACCATCTTGAAACACTTCAAACTAACCCTTAACTTGGCAGGATCTTGGACTAGCCCAAAGAAAGATCAAATCTTTAGCATGACTCAGATGAAGAAGATGGATTATAAGTGGAATGATGTGATTAAGGACTATGAGTTTTGTGGAAAAGAGGATGAAGATGAGGAGCAAATGCAAGGTAATAGAGAGGAAAGGGGTAAAAGACCAAGAGTGGAATCAAGTGGAGGTGAAAGCATGGAAGGTGACTCCTCGGAAGTTAGCAATAGTGCAATCATGGAAATGCTTAAGGAAATGAGCTTAAGGCAAGCAATGTTTCAAAATGAAGTCACCAAGAGACTTGATGATATGCATAGTTACAATGTCACAAGGTTTGATCATCTCCAAAACCAAGTGGATGAACTCATCAAGCAACAAACTTCCGTTGACCACTACCTTAACCCCGACCCAAACCCGGATAGCATGAATGAGGATCTTTGATGATTAAATGTCTTTTGCATTTTATTTCTATCTTCGCATGAACAATTTCTTTTGTTATGTCTTGACTTTTGAATCTTTTTCGATTTGATTGTACGAATATTTTTAATGTTGCCATGTTTGGGCAACATTCATTTTGGATATGTATGACTTTATTTTGGGATTATTTCGTATGTTTGGATGTTTGGTTTTATGTTTATGCATTTGTTGCATTATTTTGTTTATTTTCGTCCCATATTTTGATATGTTGGTTGATTTAAAATGTCGATGTGTTTCAATACTCATGAGTTGGTTTATGGAGTGTTGTTCTACATTCCATGTTTTATCATGATATTTGGTATTCGTCATTTGATATTTTTGACATATCTTTGTATGTATTCGTCATTTGATATATGTGCATTTCGACAAATGTAAGTGCACGATATGACTTGGATCAAAATTGATTGAACTTGATACTTCTGATAGATTCTCTTCTTCTTTTTGATATTGTCAAAGGGGGAGAGATTTGGATGCACAAGCTAAGGATGAATAGCTAAAGGGTCTTGAATTTTATCTACGACAATCGCATTATGGCATCAACTCAGGGGGAGCGTGCTTATTGTTAGCCTTGGTGTTTGTAATTGCGTCTGTATACATATTGCTATTTTATTGCATATTAGGTATAGGCTTAACTTATGCATAGTTTTGACAATTATCAAAAAGGGGGAGAATGTAAGTGGACCAGTTCATCCTCATGTTTTAATAATTGTCAAAACACATGAAAATAGGATTGAACATATTTTGGCAACATTACAAATGACTTGACAACAAAGAACTATTTTCTAAAACCTTGAAAAACTGACTTTTAGGTATTTTGTATCGATACATACATTGGTGTATCGATACAAATGTCCTGAAATCTCTTCTGCTTGATTTTGAGCATTTTGTATCGATACATACATGGTCTGTATCGATACAAAAGAGGTCTCTCAGAGACAGAACAACTCCTGTGTATCGAAGCATGCTTGCATGTATCGATACACACCTGTTTGTTCTCAAAATCCAGAAAACTCAAGATGTTTCGAAGCATGCTTGCATGCTTAGATACATATCAGTCAAGATTTCAAGATTCTGATATTTGTATCGATACACACCCGTGTTTGTATCGATACAAAGGTCAATTTTTCCAATTTTAACGTTGGTCAAAGCATTTGTATCGATACAAATGATCATTTGTATCGATACATGTATGAAAAATTATGCCTAAATTTGCTCATTCTATTTTCTCTTTAAATAGCAATGTGTGTGATCTTTGTAACAGTAACAAGTGAGAGAAAACTAGTGTGAAAGATCAGAAAAACGCTTTGGGTACAAATTGAGTGAGAATTTGCATCAAAGGTTTGATTCAACACAAGTTCATCATCATCAAGTTTGCAATCAAAATTGGATTTGAGTATGGGGTCAATTCAATAGAAATTGCAGAATTGTGTGATAACGTTCGATACGGTTTGCGGTGAATCAGAATCGTGATCGGGTTGAATTGCGTTGAAGGTTCTAGTGTTTCTCTCAAGTGATTCAAGATCGTGCGTGTCTTGAAGGATTCGACAACAAGGAACGAAGGACTCAGCTGGACGATTGAGTGCGGTTTGGCACAAGGTGAATCGTTGGAATCAGAGGGCGAAGTTCCGTTGGGTGTCGAGGTTATTCGCATTAGTTTACATTTTGTCTTGCTATAGGATTATAGATTTCAATTGTAAACTGTGCACTGTTTGTTCATCAAGTTTTTGATATATAAACTCTCAAATAACCTGTTTGGTTATTTGGGGGGAGACGTACTCGGACAAACGCGTGGACGACGCGCAATCCGGGAAACTCCCTAATCAAATCGTGTGTCTCTCTTTATCTCTCTTTATCTCTCTCTTTTAATTTCGTTAATTTCGTTGATTTGAATAATCGATTGAATTTTTGTTGTTCGTATTGGTTCACAAAAATTCAATTGGTTCTTGCTTGATTGTGATTGAATTTGATAATCAAACCATATAAACTTGCTTGGGACTGTTTTTTGTTAATCGAATTAAATTCAGATATCTCGCATTAATCGTTCCGTAATTTTTCTAATTCGTTTAAGGCGATACTATCTTTCCTTTGGTCAAAAGGTGCAAAGTAGACTACCAATCCGGTGGTGCTTCCGCGCATTGTTTTTAATCAAATAATTTTTAAAATTGCCGTTGATTAAAGAAGCCACTTATTCAACCCCCTTCTAAGTGGTTTAGCCTAGTAGTCTAACATCTAGTTGTGCAGTTGACAAGCTAGAAGAGAAGCAAATATTAATTAGCAACAGCTAGAGTAGTTTGTTGGCTAGATAGACGGTGTTAGTTACATGATAAATACGGGGATGCAGGGTAGAAGGTTGTTGTGATTTATTTGGAAAAATAGTGCAGTTTGGATTTAAAAGGGCAAACCCTTCAATGCTATAAGCGTGAAGGTACACAAGCCTTGAACAGAAGCCATGTAGTAACAAACCTCTGATAGTAGTTTTTCTTCATGGTTATAAAGATTTGAAAGTTCTCTTTTCATTTCAGAATGCTTTGTCCAGAACATTGCACCAAATGACATGATTAAATATTCTTGTTTTATTTTTCGAAAAAAAAAATGATATTATTGCATATAACAAACTGTCATTGCAACTTAAAAAATAGAAAGCATTTAGGGTCAAAACAATTTTAAAAGTTCACTTTTCATTCACTTTTCAATTCAAAATATCCTAAGCATATCATATGATATCAATTCACAACAAAAAAGTACGTTTAAAAAATAAAAGAATTCCTTGAGAGAAAATTGCTGTTTAAACTGATCATTCCTATACATTTTTGTTCTTTACAAAGGGGGTCGCAAATGCAGCTATAAGAAAAAGGTCATGAAAAGTGTCTTTAAAAAATTATCATAAAGGAGGATGGAAGTTACTAAGACCCAGGAAGCATAAAGGCATTATAGAGTAAATATTGACATAAAATTTAAAATTAGAGGCAAATTACCTAAGAGAATGGTGGTCAAGATGAATGTGAGCCTCATCTGATGATACTTGTGATTTAACTGTCAATGAAATGGCCTTCTGTTTGGTATTCTCAACCTGTGCTTCCACCCATTGTCGTTCACTTATTCCAAATCTGTCATTATTGAAAGATTATAAAAACTAAGATTGGTGGAATCTGTACATTTAATCTCTTACAGATGTGTGTTCATGATATGCTAGTTCATACAGATGTGTGTTTGTGTATAAGAATTTATTTGCATAAGCTAAGTGGGGGCTGCATAACTTATATTTCAAAAAATTAAGTTAAAGATAAATTTGTTTTGAGCCCAGTTTTTTTTTTTTTTTTGGTTTATACCACCAGTTTAATCTGGGGGTCAGTTTTGGCATCAAGTGGTTCCAGCCCCCTTCCGATCGCAGTTGCGGGGAATCGAACCGTGGTCCTCCCTACCAAGTCCAGGGCCAATCACCACTGAACCAACTAACGATTGGTGTTATGAGCCCAGTTTTGTTCAGACTCCTAGGAGCAACTTTACTTGTTAAGATATAGAATGCCTGAATTTTTAAGTAACTAAAGCACAAATGAATCCCCGTGTTAACTTCTTTTTGCATCAGTACAAAAATAATTATTTTCATATATATATATATATATATATATATATATATATATATATATATATATCTATATATATATATAATAACATATTTTTATATTGATAATAATAAATTAAAAATCTTGTGTTCGCTGCTAGTAAGGAAGCTGAAAGATCCAAATAAGATAGTACCTCCTCTTAAAAGCCATGTGGCCAAGAGGGGGAGCTTAAATGGGAGTTGTGTCCTGCAACAGGTCAATATCGGACTCACATTCCTTGAATACTATCACCCAGATTTTCCAGGTCTAAGATCCAATGTGCATTTTATTAGAATAATTTGTAGATACCCAAAGTAGGGGGGCAACCGGGCAATCCTAAATAATATATGAAACTTTAAAAAATATAGAAACCAACAATCAGAAATCGCTATACAATAATTCATGCAATTAGATAAAGAGATTCTTAACATAGTGTTCCCACCATTATGTGGTGTAGGAAGGGCATATCTATGAAACCTTTCCACCATGGGTGGAGAAGCTATTTCCATGACCTACTCATCCTTAGAACATAATTCTACCGTTAATTTGGCAGAATCAATAATAATTTAATTGTTTTTGCATGAAAATTATTAATTCTATGGAAAACAGTGAAATGAAAATAGAGGGGAAAAAAAGTGTTTTATCCACGTACTGTGTCTAGTTGCTTAGCAAACCACTGACTTAGCTCTTTTACATAGGATGAGTCTCCAACCAAAAATTGGCTGAAGTCTGAGTATGCAAAATATATACCATCTTCTGCACGTCAAAGTAGCAAAGTTCATTAGAAGTAAGCCGCAACAAATGCAAGTTAAAAGGTAAAAAATTAACAGTCAGATATGTTTCAAGCATACATCATGATTCATTTTGAGTCCAAATGTTATAACTCTGCAGTATATTGTACCAGAATACAACAGCAACAACAATAACAACAGTCTTATTCCATTAATTGGTATCAATTACAGGTATTAAGCAACACCTTCGCTATTAAAAAGCAAACTTTCAGCTAGATGAATTTCAGAACATATATCGTTGTAAACTTGTCCCATTTGAACAACTTTGTAGACTTTATATCTTTGCACCCAACTTAAACAACCAAGGCTGAATGTAAACCGAGCAAATTATCATTTGTTCTCTCATTGCCTAATATAGTTGAACAATAAAGCTTCCAATAAGATGTAGGCAATAAATTTCAGGTTGTCACTTGAAGATCACATATACATACAATTAACGAAAAAAAATGAACTTTCTAAAAAATGTAGAACAAGAAAGAGACGACGGAGAGGAGTAAGAAAAAGGAATATTACCATCTCCTGAATGGTAATGAGCCAATTCCTCTGATGTGGAAGCAACTCTTCCAAGAACTGCATTTCTCTAATCAACAAAAGAAGTTAATAAAAACTAACCAACCCGAGACAATACTCCAACAAACTGAAATGCAGACTACACAATCCACAATTCAAAAAATAAACCGAAAATCAATGGTGCTTGATAAAATAGTTAATGACATTAGCAACATAGGTATGAAGTTGGGCTCAAACTCAGATTTCTTTTACATCTCTAATAATAATGATGTCCAGGTCATTTCGTTACTCGAGTCTAAAAATGATCCACTGTGAAATATAAATATTCTTGGATTGATTGCTTTTCTACAAAGCAAACCATTTATATATAGAAAAACTGAACCATAAATAAAACATTATATATGCAAATTCAGCATCAAAACTATTTACCAAGTAAACACAATAATTCATCGCCACAAGAAGAAAAACATGATAAAATACATCAATTCATCCGTAACATGTGACTATTAAGACATTTGAGAAGCACCTGTAAATTTCTTCCGGAAAGGCTATCATCAATCGCTGTAAGGTGTCCGTTAACAACAGAAGTTGCGCCAACACGCGCTCACCTCCCTTGCGTCAAAGTTGAAACCTGGCTAGAAAGCATGTCAAACTGAGATTGAAGATGCCTTAGCTGTCTTTGCAAATCAGTAGATTCAGTTTTATAAGCCAAAGTTGCTTCCCTGAAGACAGCATTTCTTCAATGTTATTCCCTAACTAAGATGAAACATAATTACAAGGTCAAATGATGAATATATGTATAATCAACCTTCCCTTTACCCACCAGCATGTTTTCAACTTTAGTTACAGTCCTCCGCTAACAGTTCCATGAGATTTCAGTTTCAAAATCACTGTTGAACATTGGGAATTGACCACCTTATTAGGAATGCTGAACCTGAAGGCTACTATGTTCACCAATAACAGGTTTTCTATTTCTCAAGCAGAATATTGAATTTTATTGAGTGATCAAGAATGATAAAAATGGGTAAGGTTCTACCTTTTTTCAGTTATTAAATCCAACCCTTATATTTATAATTATCAACACAAGTCAAGTGCTATCTGATTCTTATACAAACACCCTTATCAGTAGGCTAATCAAACACAAGGAAGCACTGCCTTTTGCATTTAAAAAATCATTTCATATTGTAGTAGCAAAATTACATTTAGGTACAAGGCATCATCCAACATTTTTGGGCCACCAAGACAATCCATTACTAAAATCATGGAACAAAGTATATCCATCTTATTATCGAATTTGTATACCATACCACCGGTGGCAATTTGACAATTAGGGTCATAAAAAGACAACACCATCCACATTTTTAATTAAATTTCATATTAAATTTTTTTGCTTTAAAAGCCACCATCCAACTTTTTCCATTATGAATAAAGAATTCATAATGCATTTTCCTCAAAGGTCATTGAGACATCCATCCCTTACAAAAATTGTCAAGACAAGGGACATTAAGTTAATAATAGAAAATCACTTCTAATTGCAGTTCCAAAACTGAATTTAGGGACTAAGGTTCATCAAAGCAGAATATACATTCATTCATGTATTATTATGAATAAAAATTCATAATTTTTTTAGTAGAAAAGCGGACACTGATAGAGACAAATACAATTGCTTGAGTAGCAATTAAGGCAACAACTAGCTTTCACATTAAGGCATCATCCAACATTTTATTTGAAGATCATTGAGGCATCTATCCCTTCCAAAACTTATGAAACATTAGGGACAACGGTCATTAAGTTCATAATAGAAAATCACTTCTGATTGCAATTCCAAAAATGAATTTAGGAACTAAGGGTCATCAATGCAGAATATACATCCATTCATGCATTATTATGAATAAAAATTCATAATTTTTTTAATAGAAAAGCGGACACTGATAGAGACGATTGCCTGAGTAGAAATTAAGGCAACAACTAGCTTTCACATTCAGGGACTAGGGTCATTAAGTTCATCCAACAATTGAGGCAGCTATATTCATCGATTCCAATTAATAAAAATTCATAATTTTTTTAATAGAAAAGCGGACACCGATAGAGATGATTCCTTGAGTAGCAATTAAGGCAACAACTAGCTTTCACATTCAGGGACAAGGGTCATTAAGTTCATCCAGCAATTTACAAAACAAAGTATATTCATCGATTCCAACGGTCAAATTTAGGGCAATATATTTTTTAGATAATGAAAAGATATTCCATCATACAATGGCCCACACAGTCTTATAGGGTTTTCATACCCTTTTAAATTGGAAACCCACCATCATTCGCAACATGTATCGATAAAAAACCATATGGGGCAAATATGTAAGAATGAAAATTCCAAAAAACGAGTGAAACTCGCTTATCTTGACAAACAAAAAACTGTCTTTTAAGGTTCTTTTGGGACAAAACAGAACACCTTTTGCACAATTAAGATTCTTTTGATTTTCTCAAGCAGAAGATTGAATGTTCTTAAATGATGATGAATGAGAAAAATTGAATGTTTTTGGGACAGAACACAACAGCTTTTGCACAGTTAAGGTTCTTTTGTTTTTCTCAAGCAGAAGATTGAATGTTCTTGAATGAAAGAATGAGAAAAATTGGGTTTTTGGGACAGAACACCTTAGTAAATAGAGGAGATTGGTACAAAACAAATAAAAGGGTCATGTGATAGAAAGAACATTTTATTTTATTTTTTTTCAATAATGAAGAATGAGAAAATTGGGTATCTAAATATCTATGCAAATATGTGAAATGAAAGTTGAAAAAATTACCGTAGTAAATAGAGGAGATTGATGCGTTTTCGTCAAGAAGTCGTTGCCGTCATGACGCCGTTTTCGTCAAGTAGTCCTAGTCGTTGTTGTACCGTTTTCGTCGTCGGTGGCGGTTGTTGTTGGTGATGATCGGAAGAGGAAGATGAGAAGGGTTAAAGAGAAGAGTGTCAGAGTGATGATTTTAGGGTTTTCAAAATATCGCGTGTTCATTCTTTTGTTGAATCAGATTTTAAATTCTTTTTACAAATAACATAACATAAGCGTAAGACTCAGTCACACACAGCGGGCCGTTTGTTTTAATTTTTTAAAATAATTTAATTCATTGTAAAAAAATTAATAAAATATTTAAAGTTTGTTATAAAATATGGATTTGTCTAACAACAATTAGTTATTACTTTTTTTGTATTTTTCACCATCAGTTTAATCTGATCCGGGGGTCAGTTCTGACATCAAGTGGTTTCAGCCTCATCCTGATCGTAGTTGCGGGGGATGGAACCGCGGTCCTTTTTACCAAGTTCAGCGCAAATCACCACTGAACCAACTAACGATTGGTACAATTAGTTATTACTTTATTCATCATTTAATATAAAATGCACATGTTCCATTGCAAACTTACTATTATAAATTTCTTAATATATACAATTTTGCGCATGATAAAATAACTCATAAAATACTAATGAACTATATTGCTTTTTCTTGTAAAACTTATTAAATCAGTAAATTTGTTTTATAAATACTATTACCACATGTATATGTATATCTACAATAAAGGTGAATAAGTCAAATGTTCGGGTTCAAACTTTGACTCTGTGTAATATTTCTTTCGTTTCTTTTTAATTGTCCATTTAGAATAGTAACACCAAATTAAGAAAGTATATTTTTGTACCTTATTTTCCTATTATACCCTAATCTTAATCCACCAATAAATTCCTATTTTTTCACACATTTTCTCTTTCCAAAAAATTTAATATATCTTGTAAAAAAAATAAAATTTAATATGCTATGTACCAAAAAAATTTAGGAAAAAAGATTTAGTTATCCAAATATATAACATTAATTAGTTTTATTGAAAAATATACGAGTATTTGACAATTTTACCTTTAAAACACTAAATGGATAATTAAATAGAAACGTTAAATCCGATATTTTTGAACACTTAAAAAGGAACAGAGAAAGTATATGTGATGTCTCTATCAACTGAGTTAAATTCACAAAAACTCATGTGTATATTTTTAAATTTATACTAACATATAAAGAAAATACCTTTTATGTATACTTTTTGTTATACTTTTTGGTGTATACCTTTTAAAATTGCCATTTTTTTATTTTAAAAAAAAAAGTATTTTTGACAGTTTTGTTTTTCTTTCATAACTACCGACTGCAATAAATAAGGAGTTACATAGTTAACAAAATTTATAACTACATGCTCATTTAAAAGAGAAAAAAATACCCCGAGTGTCCGACACGAATCAAATAAGATTACTTGTATAAGAACATAACTGCTTGCCCTATACACGACTGTTACCTAAGAACACAAACTTCCTAAATGGCTCCGACCATCCTTTTGAACTTCTGAGCTCCTCTCATGATATTTATTAATAATAAGATCTCTAACACATTCTTAATTTTTTTTCCTCCCAATAGGAAGAATCAAGTTGGACGGGGTAAAGGTCTACAGCTGATGAAGATGAAGCAGTCATTGGCCCATCAATTGATAAACTCTGACTTTGTGTTTGTGACTTACTTGTATTATCTTCTTCCATCCCATAGTAATACTGCCTCATTACTTCCATCTCCTTTTCATCCATTACTTCACTTGAATCTGGCACAAATTCTGGAACCACAGTCCTTCCTTCAAGCATACTTACCACTGACGACATAGCCGGCCTAAGGTTTGAAGTGAAATTGGTGCATAGAAGAGCCACATTGATCACTATCATAGCTTCCTTTTTGTTGAAATCTGAACCTAATCTTCTATCAACTAGCTCCATTAGGTCACCTTTCTCTTTCAACATATGTGCCTGTTGAAACAAAGAATAGTTTTGTCAAATCCAAGTCATTTAAAATAGGTATATTCAACTTCTGAAAATTCTTCAAAGTAAAATTGGTCAATGGTTATATTTTTGTTTAATAACTTAAAACCAAAGTCATGTACTAGTATGTCACTGAAATGCTAGAAATTGACAGAAATATCTTATACAATTACACTTATAGAGAAACTAAAAGTGAATCCTTTTTTGATCCCTTCAATCTGCTTCTTGTGAAATGTAATACATCAACAAATAAAATTATGTATATTTTCAAAATTAGCATCCTGCTAATTATTAGATGATAAATGAACATTATATGTAAGACATAAAACAAAGTGTAAGTCAATAGTATCATGGAAAATCAAATTAACATGACCAAGGGAGAACATCATAAAGTTACCCATTCAAGAAGATACAATGCTTCCTTCTTTGTCCGATAAATGGTGTTGGTCCTTCCACAGACGATTTCCAAGGCAACAATTCCAAAACTATAAACATCTGCTTTGTCTGTCAGATAACCATGCATTGCATATTCAGGAGCCATATATCCACTGCATAATTGAAACATAACATTTCAAAAACTTGATATCAGTATACAACAGGATATCAAACTATTATATTATAAAAAATATCATTTGAATTAAATTCGATAACTTTTTGGAGTTTTTCGATAAACTCCAACAGGGCAAGAATTATAGTAACTCACTAGGTCCCAGCAATTCTAGTACTAATGTGAGTATTGTCCTCCTCATCAAGCTTGGCCAAACCAAAATCAGATATCTTTGGGTTGAGATCCGTATCAAGTAACACATTAGTGGCCTTGATGTCCCTGTGAACAACCTTCAATCTTGATTCTTCATGGAGGTATGCCAAACCTCTAGCAATACCAATACAAATCTTCTTCCTTGTTGACCAATCTAATCTTATTTGGTGTTCTTCTGGACCTTTATTTATGAAAGTAATAAGAATCAGACGACGAACCACACAGTCATGTGCTAAGTTAGAAAATGTAAAATATCACATAAATAACATCCTAATGTAGACCACATAGGAAAAGTTACCGAATAAAGCACGAGCTAGACTATTGTTTTCCAAGTATTCATATATCAGCAACAACTGGTCTCCCTCCACACAACAACCATAGAGTTTAACAAGATAAGGGTGTTGCAAAGCCGAAATCATGCCTATCTCATTTAAAAATTCACGATTCCCTTGCCTTGATTTAGAAGAAAGTTGCTTGACTGCTATCAATGTCCCATTGGGTAAACATCCCTGCATTTTGAGGAATACTAATTTGTTAATTTTCTGAAAAATATATGTAAAGTTATAGTAAAAGCATGGCACTAAAAGGGTTTATTATATCATGCAGAATACCTTGTACACAGGACCAAATCCTCCTTCTCCAATCTTATTGGAAATATCAAAGTTATTTGTTGCTGCTTTGATTTGCCTTAAGGTAAATAAACCTGTTTGAAGGTCTAAACTCTCCAGCTCTGTTAATTGAAGAAAAGAAAGATCTAAGATCTCTTGAACTAAGAATACTACTCATGAACACTCTGCATGGACAATCCTATTTAGTAATCTTGCAACATTTTTTTATCAAAATAAAACTATTCTAAGGTTCCTCAAACTTACTCGGTTACACAACACGCACAAGTTTATTTTTTATCACTTGAATAATTCGCATGTTAGCAAAAATTTACTAGATAATAATGGTATAAAAAAAATTATAATCACCTCTTGCTAATGAGTATTTCTTTCCAAAACATCCTTTCCACCAAAGTATACCAAATACTAGAATGATAATAATTGCTGCTGCAACCACAATTCCAACCACAGCTCCTGCAGATAGGCTTCCAGGTGGAGAGTCTGCTTGATTATTATACATCACATTTTAAATATTAGATCATAATACGAAGATCATTGCATAAATTAGGAACGTACAAAGTATAACCCACCAGATTCCACAGATATTGCTGATATAAGAGGACCATATACTGATCTATTTGGGAGAGATTGTGTCCCTTTTCCAGCCCAATAGAGGCGGATTTCCAAGGTATTACTAGTAACATCAACATCTTTGAACTGTTTTATGACTTTCTTGCCAACTCCTCCTGCTTCTTCTGCAATATTGAAGTCCTTCTGCACCGGCTTTCCCTGTAACATTTCAATCACAACCTTAATATTTCATGATGATTACAACCTACAAGTATTTTATTAATCAGTTTATTTTAGAAATATAGTAAAATTTGATTTTATAAATAATGCCAAACAAGTGAACTGCTTACCAGAAAAACATTCAGTTGTTAGTGAGATATTCTGTGTATTTCAATTCGAGGAAGAAAAAATAGTTTGACAATGTCCCTATAGGAACCTAGTGATCACCTGACTAATAGCCTTAATTTCTTTTTTGAAACACCAAGTGACTATAGAAATAGAATTGTTAAACCATTAACCTGAAGGTAGATATCAAATACACGCCTTCCGAGACTACCATAAGTTTGATCATCTGTGAACATTATTTCAGCAAAATGTAGTTTAACTGTGTAGCTTCCATTTGCCAGGCAAAACCCATAATAAGTCAAAGAAATAGGAGAACCACGTGCTTTCATGTACAATTCAGCATCCGGCATAGTAAGTGTAGTGATATTTTGCGGGAGATAAGTTTCTTCAAGTTGATCACCATCGATGAATGTACCAGTGGTGCTAAATGCCCAATTTTCTTTTTGACTGACATAGAATTTAGCTGGTGCAGATGACTCTGAATCATCATCATAACCTGTTACTTGCGTTCCACCACAATTTATATGAAGGGAGTACGAGTCTGGGTTGAGAAGATCATGTAAGCAACTTTGGAAATATTGATGAAACTAAGAAAATCAAATAAAGAAAAATATATTCATTGAAATTTTATTTCTCTATACTAATTATCTCTCTCTCTAACTATCATGTTTCTGTTATGGTGGGTTATATAACTCTAGCTAGTCAAACAAAAGACACGACTTATTGCTGCTGATATTTTTCAAACACAGCCTCATTCTGAACCAACAAATTCCTGGTTGTGCTAAAAAATCTACAATATCATTGTTGAACCTTTGTAAAGTAAATTTAGGCAGCCTAAAAACTAAATAGAAAACTCTTCGAGTTCCAACTATGCATTTAATATGAAAAAATTTCTCGGAATCCATCATTTATGAACACATTGAGTGGAATAATTTTTTTAATCTAGATCATTTGATACGATACCAAAATATGTTGTTCTCTTCTTGGGCTGATAATTCAAATCATTGATCTTTTATGCACTGTTAGTATATTAGAACATGCTTTTGGTAAAAAGCATGGTTGTCTTTGTTACCCTCAGGTCTTGTACTTCTAAGTGTTTTTTTTTTTATTAAAAAAAAGGAAAGAAATGCAAAAACAAAGTGAGATCTTATCTGTCGACATGAAGAAACTTACATTTGAGACATTTTCTCAAACACGAAACTGTTCCTCTGGAAGGAATAGAATAAATTAGCATGATTCGTATAAGAAGATTCATACATAATAAAAGGGAAATGGAATGGCTATATATATATATATATATATATATATATATATATATATATATATATATATATATATATATATATATAGACACACATGTTTTAGTATTTATAAGACCAAACTTACATGTTATTGAATGCCAATGTCGGAGAAAACAAGTTCCTATGACATGATAGAAAAGGTGCTACTCAGAAAGGTTGTTAAGTTTGCAAAAAAATGCACACAAATGCAAGGATTCTTACAATCTTCCGGTTTGACAAATCTGACTCCCTTGGCTGATGCTTAAGTTATTGTATGAAACATCACTATATAAAGGTCATAAAATTTGATTCAGAATATGATAATAATATGACAATCAGAAAATTAATGAAACATGACTAAAAAGAAACCTAAGAATATTAATGTCTTTAGTAAACAATTGCACAATCATTCTCCAAGAGCATAAAAGATTCAAACAATTTCCTTACAGAGATGTAGGTGAGAAATAAATGACAATAGAATGGAAATGGATTAAGAAGAATGCTTTATTATCTCCTAATTGAAACTTGAGAATGTAATTTTGGAGATATAATATTAAGTAAACCAAAGACATGAAACAAAAGTTATACACAATCAGCCTAAACATTGATTCGGAGCAACACAACCCTGTAGCTTTAGGAAGGTATATTGTACACTTAAGAGAGAGAGGATATCAAAGGGTGTTATGCACTTAGGATCTGAGGGAAACTAAACTCATGATTATGGACCTAACACTAAAGTTCATCAGGAGAACAATAAAGGATTAAACTGTAGTACTTCTGATATAACGTTTAATGCTTTGGATATTATTTGCATATCATTATTTAGAAGCTTTAATTAGGTGATAAATAGTCAATCATTGCAGTATAGTTGGCGCTTGGTGGTCTACACTTAAAGCAAGCATAAACAAAAATATACGGATAAGCAGGGGAAAAGGCAGGGAAGCAAGCGAAAAGAAAAGGCAAAGTCAACTTCGAAAGGTAAAAAAGAAAGGGATGATATTTTCACATTACTTTTGCAACATAAATGATGTACGTTTTCAAGCCAAGCAATCATACAAGTAGTATTACTGCATTACAAAATAACTTACACGTCGATGTCCTTTTTCCATGTAGGTAACGATCCGGTGAGAAGGTTTCCAGTTAAAAATCTAACACAAAGGAATATCAAGATATTAATATGCAAAGCTTAATATTTATTAAGGTGAACATTGAGGGACCCTTCTATACATAAAAGTGTTTTAATTCTTAGATACCGACTAAGACAAGCATCTCTATCAATAAACAATAAATCCTAAACTTGTCATTGTGACGCTCATTATCACACTTCATATATTGTCACCTTCTTTCTCTTATTTTTTACTTTTCAGATGGAAAAGGCGTGTAATCCTTTTGCTAGAAAAAAGTTAAGTCAAATAGGTGCAAATACATTTGCCTGAACTTTGAAACGAAATCCAATGACAGATGTTTGTTTAGTCTTTAAACACAAAATATAACTAGCAGAAATATTCCTAGCACTTAAAGTATTGCAACCATATAATTAATTAAATTTCAACATAATTCAGCCTCTACTACAACATTGGAAACTTGTTCTCGACTATTTGAGCTCCTTTAGGTTGAGTCAATTGTCATGAATCTATGTAGGATTATTCAGATATCCTACTTCAGACTGAAAGTTGAAATTATATGTGATTAAAAATATATGCCAAAATAATTGCACTAAGAAACTACGATGAATTTCATACATGAATTTCACATCGTTCATGACAGCAGAGGTACTCGGAATTGTTCCACTTATGTTGTTAAAGCTGAGGTCTCTGAAAGAGATATCAAAGGAAAACTGTCAGAATTATTTTTCCATAAACATAATAGGCTGGACTGGAGAGAGAGCTATATAAATGTTATATCTATCAAAGCACTAATTACAAAAAAATAAAATACCAAAGTTTAAAGAATAAGCTAAACTTAACAAAAGAAACTTTAAAGGTTAGCTATAATCAAACAAAATGTAGCAAGTAATGAATTACAAGCGTTTTAATGTTGTTATAGTCCCAAAATAATCATGCAGTTTCCCATTGATTTTGCAGTTCCTCAGAATCCTGTGAAAAAATAAGATAAGACAACAATAATATTATGAGTGTTTCTGGTTTTTTCTTTTCTATTTCTGAAAGAAGCAGAGGAATCAACTTACAGATTTTTTAAAAATGGCGTATTATTAAACAGGGGCAAAGGTGCATATTCAAATCCATTCAAATCACTAATTCTCCTGAACATCACATTTAAATCAAAGATAAGTAAACAGAACTAAAATAAAATTTAAATTTCACTGTTACTTTATCAGTATATAAAATACCGCACATACAAGTCAGTTAAGTTTCTCAAAAGTGAAATTTCAGAAGGAATTGGCCCACTTAATCCACTCCCTTGAATGAATCTGTCAAAAGTAACCATTGGTAATTTTTTTAGTAGTCAAGCAATACAAAAAATAATAATTTTGAGGAAAAAAAAAAAGGAGAGTGTATACAGCGAATTGATATTTGTCCAGTTCTGAATAAAATCAGGTATCTTTCCAGAGAATTGGTTGTCCGAAATATGGCTGCATTGGGAGAGGGTGTGAAAATTTGAAGCATCATAAATAATACTTTTTAATTTTGTCATCACTAAACATCACCATAAAAATTTGAAGCTTACAAATCTAGTAATGTAGTGAGCTTGGCCAGTGTTGCAGGTAGTTCTCCAGTAAAATTGTTAGAGGAAAGTCGCCTATATTTAATCGGAAAAAAAAAACAGTAAATTATGAGTCTAGGCCATGAAAATCAAAGTGGACATTAAACATTGGGATTTTATAAATGGAGGGAGAACAACAATTAAGGAAAATAAATAAATACTTACAGTGTTCGAATCTGGGCCAAATTCCCAAGCTCACGAGGAATATTTCCAGACATTTGGTTGGCCGTTAACTCCCTGTCCATTTCAAGTTAAAGTTAAGTTCTACTAAAACTCTTTCTCTTTTTTGCTAAGTGGGATAAGAGTAACTCACAACTGTATCAGAGTAGATATATTTGCAATCTCCACTGGAATTGAACCCGTTAATCGATTTGATGGAAGAGTACTACGATGATAAAGAAACATGTTGTCATTATCTTATTGTTGCATGTAATTTACTACAAGTCTACAACAAGCTGAATACAAAGCCTTATAAAGAATGTAAAACAAGATTGATATGTCAAGATCATATAGTATGTAGAAAAATCAATTGCTAAAAACCAGATAATTAAGAAAAATAAGAGACAAACCATACATGTTACGAAGATTCGTCATGGAGCCCCATTCTTTAGGAATTGTACCGTTCAGGTAATTGCGAGAGAGGTCACTGTAATAGAGGAAAAGATATATAGATACATATGTGATAGAAGATATAAAACAAAGTCAATAATATTTTTAATTTGGATGAGAGGAAAAGTGAGAACTACATACATAATTTGAAGGTAACGCAACCTGTTCAATTCCGGAGGGAGAGTGCCCGGGAGATTTTGCCCTTTCCAAGTTCTTTATGTTTCATTTTATCACAACAAAAGTCATTAAAAGAAACTAATTCTAATATATTTCTCAGTAGTTAAATTTAAAAGGAAAAAAGCAACAAGCTCTTCTACTGCAGAGAGTTTAAAAGCCGAATTTACTATTGGTCAAACATAATTTTAGTAAAAATACATATCTTTGACAATATATGTTTGATTGTAAGAGTTGGCAATTTTAAAGATGTATAATGATGAGAATACTTGATTTAATGGTAGGGTATAAGTATACCAACCAAGTTTGTTACATGGTATTTTCCGATTTAATACACGGAAAATAGACTTACATTGAAACAACATGGCAGAAGTTGTCGCCAGGAACAAAGCAGTTACAGGAAACATTGCTCACTACTATTCTCAAACTGGGAGTATCAGCCGTAGGCATATCCCCGTTAGATTTGTTGTTGCTGCATGGATCTATGTCGAAGTTCCAATCCTTCTTACCAAGTGACTTAGCTATATCTTTGAGAGCATTCTCTAAGTATACAATTGTAAGCTATTAGCTAAGTACTGAAAAATCTTCTAAACACACATCATCATCTATATATATATAGAAATTATGAGTAACATCAATAAATAGACTGGAAAAGAAAGATCAATAAATACATATCATACTTTCATCGGGGTGAATAGTAGTAGCAGCAAAAGCTGTTAGAGATATGAACCAAATAACAATTAGTGAAAGGAAGAGAAATTGGGAAGAAGTGCTCATCTTAATGTTAGCAAGGGAAAAAAGAAGCTCAGATATGTCAATAATTTAGATATAGAGAGGCAGAACATACATATCATGTATTTGAATTTAAGAGGCAACGAAAGTTCTTTTCTTAATGCATATAAAATTATAAACACAATTATCAGAGTAAATCATCAATTGAGTCTCTAAAATTGTAGGGAAGTGTCAACTTATTCTTTAAAATCATTAATTAATATACTAAAATACAAAAACCGTCAATCATATTAGTCAATTTAAACTGGTCAATCTAATCCCTATATCTGTCTAGGAATTAATTTTAAAATTGAATTCCTAAAACAGTTAATCATTTTTAAAATTTCATTAATTTTAGAAATTAAAATAAGACCACCAAAATTTTTATAAGAATCACACTAACATCCAATGAGAGACCATCATTTTTCCATTTCACACAATCAGTTTCAAAATAACCAACAAAAGTGGAGTGACGTGACAAAGTAGTAGATTCACATTGAATGTCAATGTGAGACCGATTCCATTTTATAAAGTAAATTGATGAATCGTCAACTAATTAACTGTCAAAAAGCAAAAGAACCTGAAGTCATATATCTGGGCCAATGATGTTTGATCCACATTGATTGATAATTGCACAATTATGACTTATGAGACATATATTTAAAGTAGGAAAGTGACATAGAAGTAGAACAGTGCATTCATACAAATCAAAAGAGTTTTCAAATTTTAGGATCATTTTTCAAATTTCATTAGTTTCAGAGACTAAGCTGAGAGTGCATTCATACAACAATTCTTTTTTCTTTTAAGAAGCATTCATACAACAATTCTATTAATAGAAATGCATATACAAGTCAAGTTTTAGACTATTCTGCATGTACTATTCATGTATGTCCCAGCTAGGAATTATTACAAACACATAAAAGGCATAACAATTAAGCTTCAAAATTAGACTATTCTGCATGTACTATACATGTATGACTCAGCTAGGAATTATAACAAACAGATAAACGTCATAGAATCAACTACCTAAAATCAGCTCAGTTCTATTCTTCGATGCAACTTGAACGAACTAACAGTTGGAACCAAAACACCGCCGTCAGGACTACTCCGCCAGCAAGATCCGCCGGTCACCACCATAAACTTCGTCATGAGCTCTGTCTGAGTGTATTATCTATCATTATTCACATTTTCCCTCCTTTTTTTGTTTCTTTTTTCATTTTTTTTTTTCACCACTTGTTCGAAAGTGGCATCAAGTAGTTTTGACCTCATTGAGTAACTAATTAAATAATAAAATGTTAAATGTATTTTTAGTTCTCTAAATTTTCGATATTTAATACTATTATTTTTTTTTAGTTTATGTATCATGTTCTAAACTTTTAATTTTGTAACAAAAAAAAATGTTCTAAACTCAATAAAACATGTTAATATTAAGAGTATGTTTGGTAAAATCAAAAAATTGATTTAGAGCTTATGTCTTATAATTTTTAGTTAAAAAATATGTTCGGTAATAGTTTTCTTCTCACGAATTTATAATTCATTTTGCAGACTTATTATTTATTTTCAAGACGCTATTTCAAATAGTTTATGGTCTTATAACTAATCATTTTCTCTTTCACTTTTATCTTTATTATTTTAATTAAAATCCATCTTTATTCTTTATAATTTATTATGATTATAATTTAAAATAAAATAGGTAAATGTATATGTATATTTTAACGTTGATGTTTTAAGAATCACGTGTATAATAAGTAGCATCAATGTTGTGAAAATCGGACCGGCCGGTTCGACTGGTTGGACCAGGAACCGGACCTGTAATCGATTCGAGTCGACCACAAAACCGTCCCGCGCGCGAACCGGCCATTAAACTGGAAAACTGGCCACAAACCAGTAAAAACCGGAAAACCGGCGATCAGAGGCGGAGCTAGGGGTGGCCAGGATGGGCCATGGCCCACCCCAAAAAATTGAATATTAGTAGGGTACCCCTATGTAAATAAAATTATTATTATAGGGTATATATATTAGATGAGGCGATGAACTACCATATGAGTACTCGTTGCCTAGCGGCCAAGCATTACCCCTACAATGAAGTATCGTTGGTTCGTTTCCAGCTTGCTTCAATTTTTTTTTTTTTTTTGTTCTTTAAAAAATTCAACTTCATTGTGGCGCTGGTTTGAATCCAGCTTGCTTCGTTTTTCCTTATTTTTCTATTTGTTTCTTTAAAAAATTCAACTTCAATGTGTTTAGTGGATTATATTGTTTATTTTTCCAATTTTTTCATCAAAAAATTCAATTTTATTATGTAAAATGTGTTTCAAATCCATGAAAATTGAGACAAAATTAATGTATTATGCCACTAAACCAATGATATTATTCTTGCAAAGTTTGTTTTTTCCTTTCATATTTTTGTGTGAATAAAGCACAATTTTTTATTAATCAATAACAATTATTCTCTTGTGATTAATCTTATTTATTTTGAATTATATCATTCTTTTTATTTATAATTATATCATTCTCTTTTTGGTATATATTTGTAATATAATAAAATATTTAATTTTTTTTATCATCAAATTTATACAAATATTAATTCAAACTTAATTATTGATTATTTCGAGTTACTTTGTACACGTAAATATTCTTTTATGGTATGTAATTTAATTTTTTAATGACTAACTTTTTTTACGTGATTAAACTTATGATATTTTATCTTGAGTGATCAACTTTATACTTATTACAACTTCAATTATTGTATGCAATATAATTTTTGCATTTAATTTATATGTTATAAATTATCAGCGGCCCACCCATAAACAAATTCCTGGCTCCGCCACTGCCGGCGGCGGTTCAAAACCTGAATCGTGAAAAATTTACTTGATTTTTTTAATTCAAAAAATCCACAAATTAAATGGGGTCAATCTCATACCACTAAAAATCAAATTAAGTGGGAGACTTCAATTACACTAAGAAACATCCTGACAAATACTTATCAAAAAAACAGTCCTAACAAAGACTTATATATAATCAAGTCGGAGACTTCAAGTATGTGATTTCTCCGATGTGAGACTTCTTAGAATAGTTCATATACAAATACACTTTATTTTTATTTACAAAATACATTTAATTTTTTATGTATTAATAGTTTGTAATGAGATTAAAAAGGGATACTTATTCTATTTTACAAAACACATTTAAATTTATATTTGTTGTAAATTACCAACATATTTAAAATAAATATGTGAATAAATATAAAGAAAAAAAACCACCAACTTTCTCAATAACTATTTTTTTAAATTAAACAATTATAAGATTTTATATCGACTTCAATTTTTAATAGTGTAAAATTATCTATATTGTCTAACTTTTAGTTTATTATTATTATTATTATATATTATTTAAAATATAAAAAACTTATATTTAATAAAAAATGGTCTGACTCGGTTGAACCCCGATCAGATCAATTGAACCTTGAACCGGTAAGTACGTCGGTTCAATGACCGGTCCGGTTCTGATTACCTTGGGTAGCATAGTACGTAATTTACCCTTATTACTTTGACTATGCAATATTTTGAATATATTTTGTTTATTTATTTATTTTTTAAAGTATATAAACTGAAATTAAAATAATATTTTTCTAAAAAAATTTAGCATATAAAAATTAATTTAATAATATTTTTTTTGAGAAGTAATTTAATAATATATGAAAGATATATTTATTAAATTAATAAATTCAAAATATTTAATTAAATTAATAAATTTAAAATATTTAATTAAATTAATAAATTCTAAGTATCCTTTGACCAAAAAATAAATTATAAGTATTTTTTTTTTGTTACAAAAATTCTAAGTATCTTAACTAGGAGAATGGATTCCCTCAATTGGAATTTCCTCAATTGTTACATATCAACCATCAAACATGAGAGAGAAAATGAGAAATAAAATTATAAAAAATTAAGAGATTGAATTCAATGGTAGATGCAGTACAATTTTTATTGATCAAAGTGACCCCAATGACAATTTTACAACCATCTTTAATCGAATTTAAACTCGACTTGAGGTTACAATGTTAAACACATACACTTAAACTTGTGTGTATTGTTTATTGATGGAAGGCATAAATAAACTAGTGTTTGCACATAAACTTGTACAAAGACTTAGAGATACTATACTATGCAGCAACATTGATTTCCTTGACAATGGCCTAAAGGGTCACCTGAATTCTTACACCTTTGAAAGCAACTAATATTATCATTTGGACACAACTCATAGGCAAAACAATTCAGAATGCTAGGGTTGGTAGCGTTATTGCCTTCTATTGTTGTTTCACCTGCAATCAATCAATCAATATAAAGGGTTATTAAATATTTTTGGATAGATACATCATAGTTTTCAAATGATTAAATCATTCAATATTTGATCACATTAATATGCTTGAGTTGACATTCGAATTTTCTGGACACTCTGCTTATTCATATTTAAGGTGAAATTTCTTTTGTCAAGTAGTTTAGTGACTAGAAATTTCACTCTTAAGATAAATAGATGGATGTCTAAAGTTCGAATCTCAACCTCTACATACATAATGTTATTTCTCTACCAACCGAATTAAGTTTATGGGAATATATTTGATTGCTTTTTAAAATGAAATTGCTAAAACATACAAAAATAAAATTCTTATTCGCTATAAAAATCTCACATTGAACAGCTTTGAAATAAAATTGTGTTAAAGTGATTTTTATTTTAAAGTGTTCTTAGAAAGAGGTAAATAATAATTCTACTCAAAATATAAAAATTGAAATAATCTCACAAACTATAGTAAAGTTGTTACATTGAGTCAAAACTGATGCAATGCACAAAATTGCAATGAAAAAAAGTACTCGGTTGATGCTCGAAGCCATGTTCTCTTGAAAGATAAGCAAACTATAGTATCTATTAGAGCATATTTAAAGAGACAGGTTGGGAAGTTTCTAGTAACAATAATAAATTAAAAAATGGGCAAAAAACATCTTATTAATTATTTTCTTATTTTAAATTATTAAATTGATCCAGTAAATTAATGAATTATTAACCATAAATCAATTAAAAATGATCTCATATATATATCAACAAAAAAATTATTTTTCAGGTTCATTGAATAACTAATGTATTTGATCCATAATATGGACTAAATACATCAGTTATTCAATGAACCTAAAAACAAAATTTTTGCTCAAAAATCAAACCGAATAGAGTAATTATTATTAATAAATTAATAAATTTCTTTACAATTAATAAATATAGGCAAAATTATATGTTTGGTCCTTTATCTTATTTTTTTTGTAACATTTTGGTCATTTATCTTTTATTTGTAATGCTTTGGTCATTTATCTTATATATTTGTAACACTTTGGTCATTTATATTTTATTTGTAACACTTTAGTCCTTTATCTTTTATTTGTAACACTTTAGTCCTTTATCTTTTATAACATTCGCATATAAACCCTTTTTTCATATTATTTTTTATTAAAAAAATGCTGAATTTTATTTGTTAAGATACTTTTTTAGTAAAATTAAATAAAACTCATAATTTTGATGAATATGTTCATCACCTTCATCAATTCTTTCATATATTCATGTTTTTTAAAGGACCAAAGTGTTATAAATAAAAGATAAATGATCAAAATATTACAAATGAAAAATAAAAAACTAAAGTATTACAAAAAAAAATAAGATAAATGATCAAACGTGTAATTTTGCAATAAATATATTTCTTCCCACATTATAGAGTTCATATCCCTCCACCATAACAAATTATTCTTATGATCTTATCCACCTCTTCCAAATTTACTCCATACCTTCGTATAAGGACCATTTTCTATAACAAATATTTCCTCCTTTTCATTTCTCTGAAGTTTATTAATAATATTTAAAACTCTCATCATGTCGTCTCATAAGTCCTAGCTTAATTGGCAAAATATGGCGAAATTGTTAGACCGAACATCGTAATCCGGATTCGAACCCGAGATCTCACTATTACGATTATCACTTCAATTAAAAAAAAAAAAACTCTCATCATGTTTCTGAAGTTTAACTCGCCGACTTTTCAATTTACACACTTTACTTAGATTTAGTTTCAGTTTTAGTGTCTCCGCAGCCTCCTACGCACAAAGAAGATGATGTTAAACTAATTAGTTTATAAACTCTCTCTTTCCCATTTTCTCCTTAGGGCTTGTTTGGTTCAATCGAGGAGGAGGGAAGGGGGAAGAGATTTTTAAGGAGGGGAGACAAGGTAAAATATAATTTATTATGTTGACAAAATTACCCTCACTTTTTTATTAAAATTCTAAATTATCCTTGTTGGAATATTAAAATTCAAGGTTTTTTTTTTACAACAAAAAAATTTAGGTTTTCTACTCACTTTTTCATTAGATTTTTTTTTTGACATGATATATCCCTTATAATTTAATCCTTATTTTGATTTTATAAGATTAAGGGTAAAAAAAATAAATTACTTCTCCCCTCCCCTCTTTAAAAAGTTGAACCAAACACAAAAATTTAAAATATCACTTCCCCTCCTCTCCCCTCCCCCCCAAAACCTCCGAACCAAACAGACCCTTAGTAAAGAGTTTGTTCCGAAAAAGCTTCAAAGCGAGCATCAATCAAATGACACGCCTCCTTTACTAAATAAAATCGGACTACTATATGCTTCTTCAATTGCTTTCAATCACTCACTCGCACTACTATATGCCTCTTGTTCAAATAACAAATGACACGCCTCCTTTACTAAATAAAATCGGATTTATAATTGTTTCAATTAGAAATCAAACTCGGATTCTACCGAATGATTCATCCATGGAAAAACTCATTAGCCATGTCCAATATCTTTGAAATTATGTTCTCTGGCAAGATAAATGTCCTACACAATATTTGGGACAACTATGTTTGCAACCAGATATTTCAGACAAGTGGTTCGACAACTGGTAGGCAGTATCAATACTTAATAAAAATACCGAAATAAATAAAGCAATAAACAACACACGTAATTGTTTGTCCAGTTCGATGCAAATCACACCTACTCTAGGGGATACCAATATAAAGAGGAAAAATCACTACTTTGAATTAATACTTCTTTTTTTGACTAAAAAGAGGTATTCATTCATTCAAATTGAAAATACATAAATCATTACAAATTCAAGATTGCTAAAAACTAAAAAATGCGAATCTACAAACAATCTTGCAGCATCTAGGTTAATAGCATATAACGGCTACACAAATGTCTAAGACATCTTGTTCAACATGTTGCTTGAACATGTTATTTACCCAGTGACAAGATGTCTGACACATCTTGTTCAACATGTTGCATTTGCACATCTTGATTATGCACATGTTGTATTAGCCTTATAATGCAGCCAATATCATAGGAACAACAATCTTACTTTTTTAACAAAATGGGTTCTTTCGTTCCAACCAAATTTACTCGACACGCGTAAGCAATGAATCAAACGTAACCATATATTTAAGGAGAACAAAATGAGTAGTGCTATTCTTTACGAAGAATGCATAGCAAGAAAGGCAAGAACATGTAACTAGGGGTAGACAACAGGCCGGATCGGACGAGTTCGGGCCCAAAATCTCCATTCGGCCCAAACCACAGGTGTTGTGACTAGACCCAATCCGACCCTTTTTTCACTTCGGTTTCTCGGGTTACGGGTTTGTCGGCTAACGGGTTTCGCGGTTCGAATTTTATGGGTTTAAGTCTCACTGATAAATCTAAAATGGGTTTGAAAAAGAAAAATAGTGATGAAGAAAAGGAAAAAAATACAATGGCCACCTTATATCCAGATCTAAACGACTGAAGGGTCACGAGAAAAGGGTTAATGATCCAAGACTTGACCTCTCATATACCTAAACAACAAAAGGTGAATATTACTAATGAGTATGTTGTAAAATTGTTTATATAAATTAACACAAATAAAAATGAGTGAATATGAGAAGAAAGAATTTGTGTTGTGATTTGTGAGAACAAATGATGAATAAAAAGAGTTTGTTCATGGTAAGTTGAAAACATAAGAAATGGAACATTGACTTGGAATAAGAATGAGAGTGGAAAAAATTTAAGTATCTTGGTTATTGTTTTTGTAAGTCCCAAGATTTGGCATGTACTTTTTTCTGAGTACGAAGGGGATATGTGTTCTTTCGTGTCAATCTCAACTTAAAGATACTGACATTCTACTTTACAGTATTATTACTCTATTAATAGTAGGGGTGATCGCGGTGCGGATTGGTTCGGTTTTGAACATAAAAGTCATTCTAACCGCGAGATAAAAATGCATGCGGTTCGGTTTGGTTCGGTTGGTTTTAAAAAGTCATCCAAACCAAACCAATGCGGTTAGGATCGGTTTGGTGGTTGCGGTTTACGACGTAATATTTCGGTACCAAACAATTTTAAACATAGCAAAAAAAATTTGAATTTCCTAAGTAACGTTAAAGTACCAATAAAAGTTGTTTATAAAAAAAACATTACAGTACGTTACAATTTTAAATATACAAAAAAAGAATTTAAAATTTCAAAATAACATTATAGTATCGATAAAAGTTGCTGATCAAAAATAATATTACAACACAAAAATAACATTACAGTACAAAAAATAACAACAACTTGAAGTTCCATTAATTTGGTGGACTAGCTTGGTAATTAGGCTATGTATATTTGAATATAATATAAACTCAAATTGGAATATAATAGAAGTTTAATGCGGTTTTAGCGGTTAACCGCGGTGTTTGCGGTTTTTGCGGCTCGCGGTTTTGCGGTTCGTGGTTCAATAAAAAAGTCATCCAAATACATCCAAACCAAATGCGGTTTTTGTGATTTGAATTGGTTCGGTTTGCGGTTTTACTTTTGGTTTGGTTCGGATATGATCACCTCTAATTAACAAGTAAAAAAATATTAGTAATACCCGTGGTCCCATTCTATTGGACCGAACTGGACCACAAGTAGTCATTTAAACCCGTGACTTGTACCCGCTGACCCGTTTAACCACTTGAATCCGATCTGGTTCGGTTTTTTTTTTTTTTTGACTGGTTTCTTGCAGTTTGGGCTAGGTTTTCGGGTTTTGTCCACCCCTACATGTAAGTTACATGGGCAATGCTGGTAATATAAAGGATAAATAATAATGGGTAAAATGGTAACAATAAATCAATTCTTGCTTTTCTTCAAAATAGAATCCCTAACATATGTGGGAAGACACCCTTTGGGAAGACAAGAACCCTTCAATTTTTCATTTTTACTAATTTATCCTTTCCACAGCAATACTATACTAGTATACTGTATTTTGTTCTATTGGAAACAGAAAATTCTCCATTTCTCTCCTTCGAATTCTCCTATTCTTTTAGTATCAATGAAAACACTAACCTATTTGATTCTCATTTCTGTCACCGTCGACACATATCTCCAGTGAGGAACCAGGAACAACAACCGCCGGTAATTGCAAAGGGTCGTTTATATTTTGAAAAATAACAATAATTGTTTATGCCCTTTATGTGTTTGTAATAATTCCTCAATGAGGCGGCATACACAGTACCTTATGCATTTTGTGATTCTTGTCGGATCATGTTTGTCTGCGGTCAGAATAATACCAATTCATGTTGCCGCTTGCCGGTTATTAGCAGTAATTCGATTAAAAATAGACGGTTCAAATTTAAGTTCAATATTTCAAGTGTGTTTGGTATTACGGTGAATATGCCAGAATCACGGTGAATTTTGAAAACAATTAAAGTCAACTTTTTGCTGATCCTGATAATGATTTGATGATTACCAATATCTCTGAAAGCGTCAAATTCTTCATTGGAGTGAATCCGGTTTCAGTCTTACTTTTCTGCCATTTTATCTTTAAATATATGATGACATTATTGACCCAAATACTTTGACTTCAATTTGTTTCGGCAGTATTTATTAGTAATCACGTCAACGGATAATATATTGCCCCTTTATTGTACCCAAAAAAAAAAAATAATGAATTATTTAAAGAAACAAAAAATTATTATGATTTTCTTTGTCGACTAAATTAATACTAGTATATGATAAAAATAAACTTAAAACTTTGTACATTAATATTATTATATGCATGCACTCTCATCTTAGATTCATAGTCTCTGAAATTTATGAACTTTTCTTTTCCTTGTTAATATTAAGATGAATACTTCCTCTCAATTTCTCTTCCTTTCACTAATTGTCATTTGGTTCATATCTCTAACAGCTTTTGGAGCTAAAACTATTCACCCAGATGAAAGTACAATATCTATTCCTTCCATAGCTTCCAAATAATAATGAAATTTATTTGATCTAATCCTTTTTTCTAGTTTATTTTTTTATTAGGATTTATGTTAGATTAAATATCATGTATGTTTTTGCTTATATTGAAATTCTGTCTATATATTTGATGATATGTGTTTGTAGTTTAGAAGAATTTTCAGTACATTGCTGATAGCTTTCAATTGTATATTTAGAGGAAGCTCTTAAAGCTATAGCTCAAGCACTTGGTAAGAAAGATTGGAATTTTGACATAGATCCATGTAGCAACAAACCTAACTGGGTTACGCCTCCCATACCAAAAGTTTTAGATAACAATGTCACCTGTGATTGCTCTATTGCTGGTGACAACTTCTGCCATGTTATTTCAATGTAAGTCTCTTAAGTGACCCTTTGCTATCACCATTTCTATTCAATTTTATTTTTTTTAATTTACAGTGGTACTCTAGTATTTACATTGATAGAGACGTAGGAATTATTGACATTGTTTATGTGTGTGTACATGAATTAGATCGGTTAATACTATGCAACAAAAGAGTTAATTGTTTATGTGTGTGTTCATATGGCTAGAGGTTGGTGGGTTAGGCATATAAAACTTGAAGGGTTTTAATCTTGCTTTATTAGGGAAGTGTTTGTGAGATTAAAAAAAAGAGATAATTAGTTTATGGTATAAAATTGTAAAATCTAAATATGGTGAATCTTTTGGAATACTTGGGAATGGAGGGATTGGCTTGGTGGTGTGATGTGGGAAAAATTGATAAGGGGTGTGGATTGAGAGTATTGGTTGGTGCTCTGAGTCAATGGATCTTCCTTTTGGGGATGGGAGAGTCTTGGTTTTGGGGTGATTGTTGGTTGGGCAGCGATGAGTTAAAATTGACGTTTGCTAGACATTTTGATTTATCTCTGGACAAAGAAGCAAAGTTGACTGATTTGAGAAAGGCCGTTGATGGTAGTTGGGAGCGGGAGTTTAGATGGAGATAGACTATGCTTTAGTGGGAAGAGGATTTGATGGCTTAATTAATGGTAGAAATAGAGTCAGTCAGGTTCAGAGTAGGAGTTACTGATAGAGTTGTGTGAAAGGAGAATAGTTTTGAGGTATACTTAGTGAGATCGACATATGAGAGGTTGACAAGGGTGTGCAATGAGGTATAGAGGAGGCATTCAACATTAAAATTTGGTATAAATTAGTTCCAGTCAAGGTTGAGGTGTTTGTTTGGCAACTAATTCAAAACTGCATCCCAACTGTAGATAATCTGTCGCATCGTGGGATCATTAGAAGTGATTACAGATCATGTGTAGTTGGGCAAGGTCATGTTTAGTCAGTGAGTCATGTACTTTTTGAATCTGATTTTTCAAAAGATTGGTATGTAATAGCAAAGTTGTTGGGGTTGTCTGTGGTCTTTCAAAACGATGGAAATCAGCTTCTTGATTCTTTTTCTGGTTTAATTCCTGGTGGGAGAGTCACCTAGTTGAAATTCCGTACACTTTGGTTTGCATGCATTTGGTCATTATGGAAAGAAAGATATCTCGGCATTTTTCAGGTCTAAAATTCTGTCCTGGAATTGGCCTAAAACAAATCAAAGCATTTTTGGGTATTACATTAGTCAGTGTTTTGCGAACACTCTCGCATGTTTGGGATATCATTTATGAATGTTAGTTTTGTCTTAAAATAGTATTTTTTTTGGTACATTGTCTTAAAATGGTATTATTAGCATGCATTGGGAATTGTTTGAGGGCTGCTTCTATGCATCTGGTCTGTGGCCTTTTTACCAACAAGTCTGTTATTATAATTGGCGGTTTGAGCCGGTTTTGACTTCGCGTCACAATTCCTTTCATCATGTTATTTCTGCCGTGTACGGCAGGTCTAGATTTTTGGGGTGCATTCTTCTGTTGTTTCAGTAGTTAGAATTGGGGAGCTGTTATGGTCTATTTGTTTTGCTTAATGCATTAGCAGTGGTGTCCGGTATTTGGGGTGTGGTTTGTTGTAGCGAGGGGCTGGTGTCCAAGTGCATTTTATTATGAAATCATTACATTGATCTATTGGCTTTTGGTCTAGAATTAATTGCTTATATTGATGTATGGTTTTTCTCAACTGTTTCAAGAGTTGTACTGTACTTTTTATGCCTCATAGAATTTATTATGCTTGGAGTGATTTCTATTAATTGTTTATGTCTAACTTTTTCATGGAAAAATGAACAAACAGAAGTTTGAAAGGGCAAAGTCTCCAAGGCACTCTCCCACCGGAACTGAGTAGGCTGCGTTACCTTCAAATGATGTATGTAATTCCTAACTTTCCCTCACATCCAAATTAACAATATTATCGGAACTTCATTTACATTTTCAATTACTTGTATCTATATAATATTTTAAATGACAACCTCTTTCTCTCCCTCTATTACAGTGACCTCGCTCGCAATCACTTGAGCGGTACAATTCCTAAAGAATGGGGCTCTCTGACAAATATTTATAAATTGTATGTTTTGTCTCTTGTTTTTCTTTTCTGGTTTTTAATCATCGATTGTTTAATATATTATAAGATCTTGACATATGAGTCTTATTTTACATTATTTATAGGAAATTTGCATTCATTTTCTTGTAGTAATTATATGCAACAATAATATAATGACAACATGTTTCTTAATCATTATAGTGCTCTACTCGGAAATCGTTTAACGGGTCCAATACCAGTGGAGATTGCAAACTTATCTAATCTCGAAATCTTGTGAGTTTCTCATTAACCCACCTTATCTGAAATAAAAATCTCCATTTATAAGTACATAAACATGTATGTGTTTAATTCAAATAGTTTCATTAGAACTTAACTTTAACTTGAAATGGTTAGCGAGGTATTTAACAATCAATTATCTGGAAATGTTCCTCCGGAGCTTGGGTATCTACCGAAAATTAAAGAACTGTAAGCACTTTCTTTTTTCTCCTTAACTGATGTTCTCGCTGAAATACGAAATCCCAATGCTAAAAATCCACTTTGATTTCCATTGCTTGGAAGCATAATTTACTGTTTTCTTTCGATTATATATAGGCGACTTTCCTCTAACAAGTTTACTGGAGAAATACCTGCAACATTTGCCAAGCTCACTACACTGCAAAATTTGTAAGCTTCAATTTTTTGTCATACTGATGACTAAATTAAAAAAAAATATAGTTTTTATGATGCTTCGGATTTTCATAACCTCTCTCAATGCAGCCGAATTGAGGACAACCACTTCTCCGGAAAGATACCTGATTTCATCCAGAACTGGAAAAATATCGATACACTGTATGCACATTGCACACTGCTTTTTTTATTTTAATTTTTCCTCAAATTTAGTTGTTTTTTTTTACTTGACTTTAAATTTTTTTGTCAATGTTTACTTTACTTTTGACAGACTCATTCAAGGGAGTGGACTAAGTGGTCCGATTCCTTCTGGAATTTCACTTTTGAGAAACTTAACTGACTTGTATGTATAATATCTATTCTATATACTAATAAAGCTAAGGTTGATATTTGACTTTCATTTGAATTGTGTTTACTTAGCTTTGATTCAAATGTGATATTCAGGAGAATTAGTGATCTGAAAGGAACTGAATCTTCACCTTTGCCACAACTTAATAATCTGACATTGTTAAACAGACTGTGAGTTGATTCCTCTGACTCTTTCAGAAATAGAAAAGAAAAAAAGAAGCAAGAAAGGCACTTATAATATATCGTTGTCTATCTGATTGTTTCCCAGGATTCTGAGGAATTGCAACATCAATGGAAAACTACCTGAATATCTTGGGAATATGACAGCATTAAAACACTTGTAATTGCATACTTTCTACAATTTGTTTGACTCTATAATTAACCATTAAAGTTTCTTTTAATAACTTTCTACATTTTCTCTGTTTTTTTTTTAACTCGTTTTCAATATGATATCTCTTTCAGAGACCTCAGCTTTAATAAATTAAGTGGAACAATTCCAAGGAGCTATGCTGGCACGAACAGTTTGAAATACATGTATGAAATTCATCATAGCTTATTAGTGTAATTTGTTTTGGGGGTATATTTTTAATCACAAATCTGTTGGCTTTTTTACAACTCTAGTTTCATCTTTCAGTCTGATGTAGGATAGCTAAATAATCATACTTAGATTCACGAGGATTAAGCTCAACGGAAAATATTAAGGCCTACGAAGCTCAACCTAGATAAATATTAAGCTTTGCATATTAATATCTTGGTATTCTTTGGTGGCAGATTTTTAACCGGAAACCTTCTGACTGGACCATTGCCTGCTTGGAGAACGAATGTCAGCGTGTGAGTTATCTGTCTAATACTACTTGTATGATTCCTTGGATTGAACAATGTATTATGTTGCAAAAATACTATCATTTGTTATTTTTTACCTTTCTAAGTTTACTTTCTGTTTTCTTTTCACTTGTTTCATTGCATAGGGGCCGTTCGCGGTGGTTCTAAGTTTGTGGTTTTAAAAGTTTAATTTAAAAATAAAACATGTTTAGGTAAAATTGAGTTGAATTAATACCAAGAAAATAAGTTCTATAATTGTTGTTATGTTTTAACATTAACATGTCACTACAAGTGGTTGTTAGCCACCACCACCACCGACCACTACGACCACCAAGCTCCAGCTACAATTCAATGCTTAACTATTTATTACTAAATTAAAGCTACTAAGTAAATATATGCAAATTATATCTTAGAGCTTTTGTCAGAAGTGCTACAACTTAATCTTGATTATTATTATTATTATTATTATTATTATTATTATTATTATTATTATTATTATTATTATTATTATTATAATAAAAACTCTATTGCTAGATCCATAATCATGTGTTTAGTTTCCCTTAGATCATAAGTTCATAACCACATTAATCTCCCCTCTTAAGTGTATAATATATACCTTCCTAAACCTGCAGGTTATGTCGCTCCGAATCAATGTTTAGGGTGATTGTGTATATATCTATTGTTTCATGTATTTGGTCTACTAAATTGAATATTAAAGCCTAGGAACCAATTTCCAAATGAACAAACTTTGCAGGTACTAAAACAAAACACGAAGGGCCAAAAACAAAAAGTGATATATTTGTAGAGACTAAAATTATTTTTTTCAGGGACTAAAAACAAATTTTTTTGTATATTTGCAGGGACTAAAAACATATTTAAACCTAAAATATTAATATTCTTAGGTTTTTGAAGTCACCAAATTTTTGATCAAGTCTCTGGTTGTTGCATTATTATAATCATATTCTGAACAAAGTTTATGACTTTTATATATAGAGATCTTTCATACAATAACTTCAGCATCAGCCAAGGGAGTCAAATATGTCATTCTGAAAATGTGTAAGAACCCTTGCATTTGTTTTCTCATTTGTTTGCAAATTTAAGAACCTTTTTGAGACACCATCTTCTCTGACATGTCACAGGAACTTATTCTCTCCCTCATGGGCACACAATGACACGTAAGTTTGGTATTTTAAATACTAAAACATGCATATGTAATGTGTGTGTATAGCCTTTCCATTTCTCTCTTATTATGTGATGAATATCTTATTATACTAATCATGCTAACTTAACTAATCATGCTAACTTATTCTATACCTTTCATCATTCACTCAGAGGAACAACTTCTTGTTTACGATGTGCCAAACGTGAGTTTCTTTATCGTGGATTTACAATAGACAGCTAAGATTATTGTTATGCATTTTTTTTTGTTTTAAAAACTTAGAAAAAGAGAATGAGTAGAGAAAAATAAAATTTCAAGGAATGTATTTTTCTAGATTTGATTTTCTTTGTTTCATTAATATTTCCAAAGTTGCTGACATGATCTGCTCAACCCAGCCTCAACCTCTCTTTATATAAATTGTGGTGGAAAGCAAGCAACAATCAATGGAAAAATATATGACGATGATTCAGATTCACCTGCACCAGCTAAACTCTATGTCAGTCCAACAGGAAATTGGGCATCTAGCACCACTGGTATATTCGTTGAAAGTGTTAATCTTGGAGAAACTTATTCCCCGCAAAATATTACTAAACTTACTATGGCGGATGCTGAATTGTACACGAACGCACGTGTTTCTCCTACTTCTTTGACTTATTACGGGTTTTGCCTCGCAAATGGAACCTACTGGGTATATCTGCATTTTGCTGAAATAATGGTCCCAAACGATAAAACTTACCAAAGTCTTGCAAGGCGTGAATTTGATATCTACATTCAGGTACATGCTTTAACAAATTTCTTTCAATATTCACTTGGCATTTCATAAAAAAATGATTATTTCCATTAATTATCAGTTTTGTAGATTGTAACCATGATGAATCATTAAGTTTGTGATTGAAATGTTGCAGGGACAGCTGATGCAAAAGGACTTCAATATTGCAGAACAAGCAAGAGGAGTTGGTACGAAAGTCGTGATACTGTTCAGTGGTGTAGCTGTTACTCGTAATACTTTGGAGATCCGCTTGTATTGGGCTGGAAGAGGGACACAGTCTCTCCCGAATAAATCAGTATATGGTCCTCTTATATCTGCTATATCAGTGGAAAAAGTAGCTTAGTTATTCTTTGAACGCTCTTAATCTTACAAAAATATTATCCATGTTATGATGACTAATATTTAAAACTCTTGTATAATAAGGAAATGGATTTCCTTACAGTTGTACACCGTCCGATTTAAATTGACGGATGAAATTATTATTTGACCGTATGAATAATCTGAACCATCCGATCTAAAATCAATGGCTGATTACTTAGAGTTGCTCAAGGTGGTTTTATCCAAGATTTCTATTGCAATCTTAGTCGCGATTTTTTCAGGGTGCTGAAATGTGGAGTTAATTTAGCTGCATGTACTGCTTGTCATCTCCACCTTGATTGTGTTATTTTTGAAACAGATTCTACCGGTGTTGCAACTTCTGTCCTTGATCGTTCTACAATCATCTTTTACCTCAAACCTCTATTAGAAGAGGCTCTTAATTTACTAAACCTTCATAATTGATTTGCCACTATTCAACATTGCTTTAGAGAGGCCAACTCATTTGCAATTGCAGACTTATTAGCAAATTGAAGATTTGATGCTCCTTTTTCCCCAGTTTTAGTTACTCCTGATTGTAATTTTCTACACGCACTTTTAATGCTGGATTGTAATGATAATTTCACCCCTCATTAATTTTTTTTGGAGCACAAAGGGGCCTAAGCCCGAAAGGAGGAAAACTACAACGCTATAAGGCAGGGGAAAGAAACACCCCTAAAATCATCAGCTAAGACCATCTTCACCTCAGTAGGAAGATCATTAAACACATGTAAACCATGTTGGGAAACACACCTCAAATTTAGCAAGCACATCCACACATTTATTAGTCTCTCGATAAATATGACTAATTCGAACACTCCATGTAGAGTTAAGCAAATGTTTTATTTTTTTAATAATGCTCCATCCTTTAGCACTCACTATCTTCCCCCATGTTGGATACTTGCAATGCAACAACAATTGGAAGAGTCCATTTAGACTTCCAACTGATGCACTCCCAAGCTATTAATAAAGACCATATCATTCAGCAATATAGGCATTCGTGGTACTTAATTTTCCTGCCTTGGCTGCACCATCAGTGTTTAGCATAAGCCAACCATGATGGGGCGGTTGCCAACTTAAAATGAATTTCTTCTTTTGAATTATCACATAAACTTTCTCATGCATTTGGTTGTTGCCCATACTATGCTCCAATTAATATCATTATCTTGACCAATGTCATGAAATAAATTCAAACTAATCCATTGCTCAAAGGCAGCAAGGAAGAAGCTATCAATAAGGTGACTCCAAATAGTTAACGAGACATATACGAATAGTTAACAAATAGTTGAACACATTTACACGTGCCTGGATTTGATATAGTCAACAAATCGATGCTGCCATGCATCAATAATCGATCAAAATAGGTGGATCAAAATCTTGTTTCAGATAAAATAGAAGGATCAAAATAAATTTAAATTTTTACACTTTTTAAACCGCTTGGTCGATATCGAATTTCCCAACTACATGAATGTGTGAAATAACATTTACATGGTTGGGATAAAATTTTCCTACTACATGAATGCACGATATAACATTTAAATTTTTACACTTTTTAAACCACTCGGTGGATACCGAATTTCCCAACTACACGAATGCGCAATATAACATTTACACCGCAAACACGATAATAGAAGTACATACACGTATGTTTACATAGGTCCCTTTGAATTATGACATGCTGCCAAATAAACATTTAAAATTTATTTCCAATTATAGTCTTTTGATGGGGCAAAATTGAAATTTTACACAAACATTATCCTATAAAACCAACATCACTCATGTCATAACATTATCTCCAAAATTGACAGACACACAAAAATAGTGTCAGTGTTTCACTTGACTAGTGTTACTGTTTGAAAAAATGGTGATTTTGGATTCAAAACATCATGAATGTTACAATTTCATGTTTTTGTTCTTCTTAGTTGTTGTTGTTATTGGGTCAGTTAATGGAGTTGCAGTGCCTGAAACAGTGCATTTGGATACTGGAGGGTTGAGTAGAGAAGTGTTTCCTAAAGGATTTGTGTTTGGTGTTGCAACTTCTGCTTATCAAGTTGAGGGTATGGCCCACAAAGATGGTAGAGGTCCTAGTATTTGGGATGTTTTCATCCAAAAACCAGGTTTGTGTTTCTTACCAAATCTTCTTTTTTTATTACTCTTTAATTGATTCAATAATTATTCTATTATTTTCTTTTTTTTTTAGTTTACTATCAGCTTTCTTGTTTTGCATTATGATATTTAGAGAAAAAAAATTTATATTGTAAGTAAGAAAAGCATGTTTGTAAGTTTTGTAAATGAGAAAAAGGTAAGAAGATAAGACTTCACTGAAAGTGAGAGACTAGCTAGATTTTGCAACATTTCCACCCACAAATAAATTCTCTTAAATTATTTAAAAAAACAGTAACAGAGTGCTCAAGTATCTCTAACTATTTATAATTTTTAGTAAAAATTAAATAACCTACAGTTTAAAGGTATTTAAACGAATGAATACTTTGTTTGTCAAAAAAAAAAAAACGAATGAATACTTTTAATATTTATTCTTTTTTTCTTGGTAAAAATAATAAAAAGCATTTTTTTTTGTTAAAAAAAAACAATAATCATACATTAGTTTAAAATAAAATATACGAATCATATCGTGGTAAAATGACCAAATATGACAAAAAACATGTTTTGACAATTATTATGTTTTTTTTATAATTTATTTTTGACATTTTTAGCTTACTAGCACCACTGTGACTATTAGTCTTCTTCAAATAGTTCAAAAAATTATTAATAATAATATTGCATCCTTTAGAGCTATGAATATTATTTTTAAAATAATTGATTTTGTTATTCAAAATGATTCGCGATGCAACTTATCATCCATTTATCTCTGAATAATATGTAATTATTCTATATTTATTTATAAAAGATTTATTATTATTAAAAAAAGGATCATGGTAAATTAGTGCTTCCGAGGCACTAATTAAAGAGTCAAAAGTAGTAAATTTTGCCTTGAAAACATTATTACTCATACTTTAAATGTATTGATTACAAAAATTTCAGGATTACTATAATATAATTAGTATTCTTAATAAATGTCCCAAGAACAATAGTTAGCATTTTTCTTAAGAAAAATCATACTTAACTCGCGACCAAATCTCAATTAACTCTCTTAAAAAAATCAAATGGTTAATATAAAAAAAATATATTCATTCACTTTTTGTCGGGAAAAGAGAAACTCGTGCAAATCTTTACACAGCAGGAATCTCCTTTTTCTATGTAAATAATTGATCCTTTCTCTTTTGTGAAAAAACAATGATTATATCTTTTTTTTGGTAAAAAAAACAATGATTAGATGATTGAGATACTCTTTTTTTTTTTTTTTTTTAATATTATCTCCATTCTAAAAAAATATAGTACTTATTTGGAGTATTTTATTATCTCTTTTTATAAGATTTTTTTCAAATTTTAAAGTTAATTAATTAAATATTTTACAAAAGTACTTTAAATTAAACGAAGGTAATTAAGACGTCAACTATTTATATCTCTCATAATAATTGAAGCGTAATTTTAAAAAAGTAATGTGGAATTTGTTTTTTAAGGGTAAAATTGGAATAATAAAAAAGTCATCTCAAAAATTTATATCCTCTTTATTAGATTATTATTTCTTTTTCTAGTAGTTTAGTAGCTAAAGTTTTACATTTAAAGTGAATAAATGTTAATAAAAAATAAATAGTAAATAAATGAAATGTTCAAGATTCGAACCCTATTCTTACATACATTATAATACAATGTTCATAATATAGAGCTAAGCTCGACAATATACCTAAAGTTTTATTAGGAGTTATCATTATTTTTGTAGAAGCTCGCAAAAAAGATTTACATTTTACACATATTTCTTTACAATATTCTTACACAGTATTTATTTTTGGCCTTTTTTTAGTTGGTCTAGTTTTTACACCAAGATAATATAATCCAATAGTAATGGTAAAATTTGTGAGAACTAATAGTAATAGTAATACAAGTACTTGTTTGTTAGTATTAGCTAGTATTACTATTACAAAATTATTACTCAACTCCTTATAACTGTAATCATTTGTTACAAGTAATTAATACAATTACAAAATTGGTTAAGCGTGTGTCCCTTTTCTTTTTTTCTTTTTTGTTTTTGTTTTCACCACCAGTTTAATCTGGTTCGGGGACATCAAGTAGTTTTAGCCTCCTCTCGATCGCAGTTGCGGGGTATCGAACCGTGGTCCTCCCTACCAAGTTCAGCGTCAATTACCACTGAACCAACTAACGATTGGTTTCTTTCTATTCATTCATACAGGGATTGTCGCAAACAATGGCACAGGAGATGTTTCTGTTGATCAATACCATCGCTACAAAGTAAGTGTATTTAAAGTATAAACATTAATAGAAATTTAATTTAAGTTACTTAACCTTTGTCACAAGCAATCCTTAATATGATATGAATCTTACAATAGTATGAAACCAAAATTTTCAACTAGGCTATATTTGTAAAGAAGAAATAAAAACTTTGTATATAGTTTTACCAATTGAATTATGGCCTTTTTTTCACCGAACTTAATTTGTTAAGATTACATCTATAGTTCTTGATGAAACTTCATAATTGTTGTAACTTAATTAAGAGATGATGTGAGCTCAAGTGTGTTTTGTTTTACAGGAAGATATAGATCTAATGGCAAAGCTAAATTTTGATGCTTACCGGTTCTCAATCTCATGGTCCAGAATATTTCCAAGTAAAAATAATTACATATTTGATCAAAACAAGATGAAGAAAATTTATAACTTAATTTATAATCGATTAAACTGTTGATGCAGATGGAACTGGCAAAGTAAATTGGAAAGGTGTAGCTTACTACAACAGATTGATTGATTACATGCTAGAAAAGGGTAATTTTTTTTTGTAACATAATATATAAGTAATGTTGGTAGTTTTATTTTTTTGAAACAACATATATATTAGAATAAAAGAAAATTGCATTTATAGGTCTTTAAATTTTACGTTTGTATAGGAAGAACCTATATGTTACAAATTACAAACTTAAATGATCTATTTGTTACTTAAAAAACATAAAGGACTTATCTGTTACGAACGTAAAACTTTTTTTTTTTTACAATTGTTACGAACATAAAACTTAAATTACCTATTTGTTACCCTAGAATACTCTCATTCTCATGTCAAGATGTACCAAGGAAAGAGATAAAAGAGTACATAGTCTCGAAGAACAAAAACACTCAGCTAATGGATCTTGGAGAGACTCTAATACAATTAGCCTTTTGCATATAAACTCTATTGGGCTTGAGGCTCTAATATCATCTTAGAATCGCGAGTTAGGCCTAATTTAGCATTACAAAACTAGCTTATAAGGTGAGGATTGTCTCTTACTTATAAACCCTTATCTAGGCCAACTCACATCTGATGCGAGATTCTTAACAAAAACTGCAATATAAGAACAAAAGCAAACATTGGCTCCTATATTGACATAGTTTTAGAAATGTAATATGGTAATGTTACATAAACCCTTAGTGTTTTGTTTTATGTTGCAGGCATTACTCCTTATGCAAATCTCTATCATTATGACCTTCCTTTAGCTCTTGAGTTGAAGTACAACGGGTTATTGAGCCGTAATGTTGTGTAAGTACTAAAATACCCTTATGGCTATGAAAACAAGATTGAACATTTCACAGGAACTGATATAACTGTTATAATATTAATATGTTAACATTCTAATTATGATCAACAAGGATTTGATGAATGATAAAAGTTTTAAAATTACGCAGGAAAGACTTTGCGGATTATGCAGATTTCTGTTTCAAGACATTTGGAGACAGAGTTAAGAACTGGATGACCTTCAATGAACCAAGAGTTGTTGCTGCTCTTGGTTATGATAATGGCTTTTTTGCCCATGGAAGATGTTCAAAAGAATATGGAAATTGTACAGCTGGAAATTCAGGAACTGAGCCTTACATTGTAGCTCACAATTTGATTTTGTCACATGCCTCTGCTGTTCAAAGATACAGAGAGAAGTACCAAGTAATATTTAGTATTTTGAGTCTTTTTAAGATTAATTATATGTTTGAATTTGCAGTGAGTTTGTCAGAATCACGACATATTGTCATAATTTTGGTAAAGTTACACTTTGAAGCTTCAACAGTGTCATGCTGTGCTACTGTGATTTTGTCAAACTCACTGTGAATCCGAACATGTGTCCTTGGTTGATTCTCTTTGATGTTGTTATGTTGTGGTGATGATTGTGGTTTTCTTTAGGCAAAGCAAAAGGGTAGGATTGGAATTTTGCTAGATTTTGTTTGGTATGAGCCTCTTACAAGATCAAAGGCTGATAACTATGCTGCTCAAAGAGCTAGAGACTTTCATATTGGATGGTAAAAATCTTTAGCTTATGCTAATTGAAAATCATCCAATGCATGTGTCTAGTTTAAGGGACTATTTTACTAGTTTATTAATTTGAGGGTCTAAATTTCTCGACCCTTACAATCTCGAGGACTAAAATACTGATTTATTCATTTTGTTTAGAACAAAACCTAAGTGCAGTTTCTTCTGAAATGCTTGTCGTGTTCGCCAACTAAAACATCACAAACAACGGCATAAGAACTGTACCTAAGTTTTGTCCTTATTAATTTCATAGTGTCTATTTAAAGTGTTTAATTTTCGCAGGTTCATTCATCCCATTGTTTATGGTGAGTATCCAAGAACTTTGCAAACTATTGTTGGAAATAGACTCCCAAAGTTCACTAAGGAAGAAGTGAAAATTGTGAAGGGATCCATTGATTTTGTTGGTATCAATCAATATACTACATACTACATGTATGATCCTCATCAATCAAAACCAAAAGTCCCTGGCTATCAAACAGATTGGAATGCAGGGTTTGCTTGTAAGATAATGCTTTTTTTAAGAATTAAATTGGACAAAAGTTGATACTTTGGAGAATAAATTAATGGTTTATTTTAAAAGTACTTTTTGTTAATTTCATCACTGACATTGATTTTTTTGTTGAACATTGAAGATGCTAAGAATGGAGTACCTATTGGACCAAGGGTAATTTTGAAAATAGTGAAAGTTAATTAATCATGATAAAAATATTAGTGATAAAATCATGCAATTAATTATTTATAAGTGATACTTTGCAGGCATATTCATATTGGCTTTACAATGTACCATGGGGTTTGTACAAAGCAATAATCTACATCAAGGAGCATTATGGAAACCCTCCTGTGATCTTATCTGAAAATGGTAACAGCTGAGGCTAGTTTTTAGCTTTGTTTGAATGATTTATACTATATGATATAAATATTTCTTCTTCTTTTTTCCTTAAATATATTTATCATTTTGTAAATATTCTGGTTTTCACTTTTAGTTCTCTTAATTTGTTTTTTTAGTCCTTGAAAGTTGAAACATACAAAAAAGTTCTTTTGGTCGTTCCTATTTTGGTTTTAATCCTTATAATACACTTCTTATTGGTTTTAATTCTTTAATATGTAGACCAAATTAATTTTAGTCACTAAACTATGAATCATATACGTAAGACTCGAGAGATTAGTCTTCACAGTTGCGTGTGAAGGATGCAAAGGATGTCCGGTTTATATCAAAAATAAAAAAAATGAGAATCATATGTATATAAGGACTAATCAAAGTAAGGATTAAAATAAATTTTCTTTTGTTTCAAGGACTAGTATATACTTTTAAGGATGAAAACATAAATTGAAAGAAAGTATGAAATTTGGCTTTGATGTCATGTAACATATATTTAATGATTTGTAGGCATGGATGATCCGGGTAATGTAACATTTGCCAAAGGATTGCATGACACAACAAGAATAAACTATTACAAAGGCTATTTAACTCAACTAAAGAAAGCTATTGATGATGGAGCAAATGTGATTGGATACCATGCATGGTCTTTGCTTGATAACTTTGAATGGAGATTAGGGTACACATCAAGGTTTGGTATTGTCTATGTTGACTTCAAGACTCTCAAGAGAACCCCTAAGATGTCAGCATATTGGTTCAAGCAGCTACTCGCCAAAAAGAAGTAAATAGTTGACTTGAAAAGCTTATGTTTAGTATCACGGTAGATTTGGCAAAATTACAGTAAGACACTGTAATTTTATTAAAATTACATAACTGTAGCTTTTATAAAATCGCAGTTGTTTACTGTGATTTCGCCAAAGTGATACTGAACATCCAGTAAGTTTTTAGTTGTGGTAGCGAATAAAAAAGGCCTCTCTTTGGTCTCTGCAATTGTAATAATCATGTGACTTGCTTGAATAGTGCTAGTCTTGGAATAAAATGATCTTTTAAATAAAACATCATGAGCTTAGATTCAAATTTAACAATTTACTAACATTATTATGTATTTGAAATAAAATATGTGTAACTATGCAGTCACACAGATTTTGGAAAAAGATTCAAAAATAAGATTCTCAAATAAATGAAAAAAACATCCTCTTTCAACATTGTTCAGCTGCAACTGCTAACCCTTTGCACAACTGTTTAAAAGATTTTGGAGAAAGTGGAGAAAAGAAAAAATCTTCTAATGACTTGTGAAGCAACACAGACATCAGGCACGACATTGACATTAATACAAATATCAATAATAATTCACAAAAAATGAAGGTTATTGAATATAGTCACATGAATGAATTGTATTGGTTTCATGTTAGTGTTTGATACCTTCAATCTAAAATGTCGGTATTACATATCTAGTGTTACACATCAATTTGCTCATTTTGGGCAGATTATGAATGACTTCAAGAAAATACATAAAATTTTAAATAGGATACAACAAAATTCATGAGCATATTTGAATGATTACACTCTTGAAAAGAAATTCAAAATAGTTCTAATATTACTCCCCTTTTTCTGGGAGTTACTTATCTTGGATTTCTTTTCACTTCCTTTCAAATCATTATTCCTAATCTTAGACTTTACACTTTCTTGTGACTCCATATTCAAGCATAAAGCATCACAATTTTCCACTTCAGTCACTCCTGAAACCTGTTCATCACTAGCTTCTACTTTATCCAAGCAAATATTCTCAAACTTCCTTTTCCTTGACAAATTGTTAGACCCTTTTTCTTGAATGTTATTTGGTGACATGTAATCATCAAGATCAATATATTCAACACTGTTTACAATAGAAATTTCTTCAACTGTTTCATCTTTCTGAAAGAAATTTAATTTCTCCTCTTCCTCCACCTCCACCTCTTCCTCCTCGTGTTTTCTTATCCTAAAAGGGTTGTTGTTAGGAACCTTCAAAGGAGTTTTGTCACATGTAATAGTCTTTTTTGTTGTTTCATTTGTTTTCAATGGCATGATTAGTTTCTGAAGTGCAGATGCTTCATTTGAATACTTATCTTTATCTGAGAGCCTTGTAACTGCAGATAAAGAGAAATGTAAATATACCATGTTAGAAAAATAGTGTAAATATCCAAATTAATATTTGAAATTGCATAAGATTAATCAGCCTAGTACGCCATATATCAATATTCCAAAATGATCTCTGAAATTGCAAGAGATTAATCAACTCTATGGATCTGTTGTCAAAAGCATCCATAACACTATTGCAGTTTTAAGGATCATTTTGGAGTATCGATACTGAGGGACTAGATTAATACAATCCTACAATTTCAAGGACCAATTTTGCATTTACTCTAGAAAAGTATGCATAAAGTTGATAATGTACTTCAGAAAGAATTTAACTTTTATGCAACGACAAGATGGAAAAAATTACATCGACATTCAATCATATCTCACCATGTAAATAACTATGTAAAACTATATGACTGTTCTGACATGAAAATCTATGTAAAACTATTTATCGAATTATTAAGCAAAATTATAATAAGTATTAATGCAATGCATCTAAAATTTATATGACTTGCCTGTATAATTTTCGTTGATGTTCTGAGAGCCAAAGACTGAAAAACAATTTTCCTGTTTAAATGGTGCTGGAACTTCACTTTTCCTGAGTTGACCAATGGATTTTGGTTCAATAGGGTGTAAAGGAAGTTGAGAACATTCAGACTCGTCAAAGGCTTCCTTAGTTGATGGATTCAAGTTTCCTTCAGCTATTGATTTGACTATAGTTGAGGGAATTTCTCTAGTTATATTTGAATTTGGTTAAGGAAAAATTGTAATCACATGTTCAACAATCATGCAGATTAAAACTGACCACATGTAAGCCCGTTTGGGTTGACTTATTTGAGCTTATATACTGAAATAAACAAATGGTGACAAATTCAAGGATACGGTCCCAAAAAATCAAGGTTTTCGTTAAGTGACTCGAGAAAATTTTCCGGAAGAGGCTTCATGTGCTTGAGTTCTTTGGTATTGATATCATATCTACACAAAAATTTCAGAAGAATAGGAAACTTAATCATTGAAGAGAATAATAAATACTCTATAAAAATCAGAAATAGTTTTAGCATATTAGTACATTCGAGCATGCTGAAAGACCGCAAGTGCATCATTGAAGGATTTGGCGTAATCTTCTGGCATTTGATCGCCCTTCTCAAACTGAAGAACAGATAAGATCTGTAAAGAACTGATATTAGTCAGAGTGACTTTGACGGCACGCAACATTAGCTACAACTTGTATCAGTTTGAACTTTAAGATTCTATGTGATAATAAGCATTTACTATTTTCTAGTATACATAAACGACAATCATGTAATGTGTGTTCGAAACAAGGAGAGACCTTCTATAATTTTAGAATCATTGATTAATCACATAGACGAATTCACTTTCACAAGTAATCAACAATAGTGGTTATTAGTAGAGAAGAAGGTACTTACACGGTCGATATTTCGATATTTCGAAACAAGGGCATGAGCTCGAGCAACACCAATGCCAGGAACAGATGGAAGAAAATCACAGCCAGCTAAAACACACATACCTAAAATGAGGAAAAAGCGTTCTTTCAACCGTATATTGCAAACGAATTTTGTGCAGAATATTTTTGCAGCATTCTAATTTTTCATACTTTCAAAAGACAAACATGCATATTTTGAAGCACAAATTGTTGCATTCAACAAACAAGAAAATCACCTGTGAATAGTTTCATATCGAAATTTCGAAATGAAGGTTTACAAGATACAGCAGAAAAAACTTTCTCTAACTCTATTCTTTCGCCATTCCCCTCACGATCCATCTTAAAGATAACCTGTTCAAAACAATGGCGAATTACAATCCAAAACACGAGACTTCTATCTAATTGAAAGGTAAAGTAGAACAATGAATCGATACATGAAAACAGTAAACCTCGTCGGACAAGATCATAGTTTCAGAGAAGTTCTTACAGCTGGACAACCATATGCTATCAAATCACTATCTTCTGTGATCACTGCTGCAATGCCGCCCTTTTCAGTTTCAAGGGTGGACAAGTATGCTAGCTGAGCATCTGCTTCATATGGAGCTACAACAAACTCAATGTTCTCTGATTTCAAAGTCTGCAACACAATTACATGTAGGGTTTACTCGAGAGTATATATTACTTAAAGATTGTTAGTATTTCTCAAAATTATATGTTTACAGCATACCTGAATTAGTTTATGTGCCATAACAGGAGTAATATTCACTGCTCTCTACACACAAAAGTATGGAAAATGCTTCAATATACTTTGCTTCATAGGCATAAGCACCATCATATACGATAAAAAGTACAATAAATTTTTGTCATCTTACCTCCTGGATAAACACTTATGGAAACCATTTTCAACTTATTTTTATAAGTTCTTCGAGATAGCTCATAAAGACTGCTTATATGAAAACAACTGGACTTTGTTTTATCTTTTGTTATAGAAATAACTTATACACAAGCACTTGTATAATAAGCGCTTATGTTATAAGTGTTTAATTAAGCTGTTTATTCAAACATGGCCAAAGAAATTATAGAAATTGGCATCCTTATACATACCTTATTCATTTCTTTCTATTGATAAGTAATAACTATTCTAGTAAAGCCTAAGATTCACATAATTTTGATGGCATGCAGTAACATTTTCAAGACAAAATCCTTGGAGTAATCAGCATAAGCAAAAACTTAAAAATACTACTAACCTGAAAGAGCTCAGAAGCAGCATTAACATTCCCTTCTTTGAGCTTATTCATTGCCAACTCACGATAAACATGTCTTTTTCTAAAACAACCAAATCAAACAAACATCATAAACTGAAAAATAGAACAAACAAAAGTTCGAAAAATTTGATTCAAAGCCTAAAATTTTCAAAAGAAATATAAAAAAACATACTTGTTCCTCTCTTTCTCAGTTGCTGCTTTGCAAGGAACATTGCCACCATCAAAAACAACAACTGGTGTCACTTTATAGTACCGAAGCAAGTTCACTCTATGCATAAAGTATTCAATATACCGCAATTTTCTTTCACTATCAGAATCAAGACAAAGCTCCATACTACATGAATAAGCTAAAAAAACACACACACAAAATCAAAAATGTCAAATAAAATAAAATAACTCTTCAAATTGAAATAACAACATAATTAGTGCAAAATCAAATTTTTACTGACCCCCTTTATGAAGCCATGAATATGCATCAATACCCACCTGCAGATTTTGAAAAATGAATGAGAATGAAAAATGGAACATAACCCAGATAAAATTTTGAAGTAAAAATGAAAACTTTGAATGAATGGAGTTCATTCTTACACGTTTGCCAGCATAGTTCTTGATGTGAATGGGTTCAACATAAGGTTTCATGAATCTGAGAAGATCTTTGATGCCCATTTGCAATGTTCGTAGGTTTTTGGGTTATGTTCGATTTTTTATTTTTACTTTTGATTGGAATTTTTTTTTTTAATATTTATTAGAGAGGCAGAGAATGGCGGGAAAAGCGGTAATGGCGAAATAAAATGTTGTAAATATTTTGTACATTACATCCATTAATAATATCCTTTTACTTTAATTAAAAAAAATTGTTAATTAAGTCCTTTTGATCAGCTTAAAATCAATTTTATTGTATCCTATTTGATTTAGAAATTGGTTATGGAACGAGACAAAATATATAGCAAAGGACAGGATAAAAACAATATTGTTTGCTCCTCTCTGAACCATATGACAATTTTTGTCTATAGTACAACTATAAAAAATATAAAAATATTCATTTTACTTTCGAATATAAAAGATATCTCGCTATATCCCTTTCCGGTATTTGTTGTTATGTGCTATTTTGTTTTGTACTGTTCTGTCTTGTACTGTTTTGTCAAGTATTTTTTATTTTTGCAAATCAAACGCATCCTTAGTCTAATAGTGATTGACGCTAGATTTGGTGGGAAGGACCACGATTCGATTCCTGTAACTACGATGGGATGGAGTTGAAACCACTTGATACACCCCGAACCAGATTAAACAGTCCAATGGGCAGGATATCAGTGGTAAGAAATATTTGTACATTGTTTCTTTATAGGTAAAAATATAAAATTACAATCTCTTGCGCTTTAGCTTTACTTGATTGGACATTGCATTATCTATACACCTTAAAGGTGAAATTTCTAGCCACTAAATTACTTGACAAAAAAAAAAGGCTAAACTGTTCATTTGGTCCCTTACGTTTATTTTAGGTTTGAATCAAGTCCCTTATGTTTTAAAAGTTTGAATTTGGTCCCTCATGTTATCAACGTTTGCATTAGTTAGTCCCTTCTGTCAAATTTTTCACTAATTTCGTTTGATCCTTACACGTGGCTGGCGGTTTGGATAGGTGGAAGTGATTTTGGACACGTTGACAGCCATATAATAAACATAACCTTCCACTACAAAGAAAGAGGTCAGCGGTAGCAGTTGAAAAAAGGCTTTTGCGTCGGTTCAAACCGTCGCTAAATGCTGCTGTAGCGGTTGACCAAGCGTCGCAAGGTCATTCAACGGCGGTTTTGGACAACTGCTGGAATAACCGCCGCAACCAAATTAGCGTTGGTTTCATTGATTTTTGCGGCACCTCCTAACCGTCGCTATATGTAAATTTTTCCTTAGTTTTTCTGGACATTTAGCGTCGGTTTGAACCGCCGCAAATTGGTTTTTAAAAAAAAAAAAAAATTAAAAAGCGTTTTTCTTTTTTTTCCCCACACTTTTTTTTTGTTTTGCAAATAATATTGACCAAAATATAGAAAAATAACAAGTATTCAAAATAAAATAACATAACCATTCAAAAATAAAATAACACAACCATTCAAATTTAAATGGAAGTGCATACATTAATTTCAAATACAAATGCGCTTCGGTAGCTTTACATAAAGTAAAAATTCATCATAACAATATATAAGTAATGGAATCCTGATTGTGCATGACTACTAATAGAGGCTACAATAGCAGCAGGAAGCAACCTAAAAAGTACCATATTCTTGTATATGTAGAACCACCCTTTTTTGAGGGTTGAGTGTGCAGATTTTTTACTCACTTCTCTTCCTCCCCCCTTGCAAACCTCCTCTCCAAAGGATTATAACTGAAACAAGAAAAACATATAAGCCAAGCCATTCACAAAACATTCAGCAAACTCAATTTTGAACTAATCAAGCTTAAATCCCAAATCCAATGTAATAATTACCATACCAAAAGCAAGACTTCTTCAAAACATTTGAATTGAAAATCAAAATTGAAAGACACATCCTCAGCTTAAATCCTCAATTTGCAATTTCAATTTGAAATTGAATTCTAATTCTAATAGAAACCTTGACATATGTTGCTTCAATTATTTACTACCAGTGTATGTGTCACTATAGTGTTTGATGTCTATATATTTGTGTTTCGATTGTTCTAAGTCCCACAGACAAACTAGAATAGTAAACTATACTAATGCCAAGATGCTGAAAATATGAATTAGTACAAATCATATTGGTCAAGAGTCAAGACAGTACCAAATACAGAGAAGAAAATCATAAAGCCACCCGATATTTGAATTACTCCTCTGCTTCCTACTTTTAAACAAGTGACTAATTAGTGTGGTTGCATTGATTGTTCACATGCATAATATAAATATGATATGGCGTTAAGTGCTTACCTCAAAAAGAGAAAATAAAGAAGCAGCCATCATAGCAAAAGCTTCCACAACATTTTGGAAACCATGTTTATCTTCAAAGAATAAAATCAACCTGCATTTAATCTAAAAATCGAATAAATTTCCTTAACCATATTTACCTTCAAAGAATAAAATTCAGTAGAGAGATACTATTCTTTATTAGCATTTAATTAAATGATGATCAGTAGTTGAGGAAACCAGTTTGCACTTAATATTACCATGGAGCGGCACTAAGGAGTCCAGCACGATCAGTGCGTTATGTACTTTCCGACTTGTGGTTATATGCAGTGCAAGAAGTTACAAGTTGTGCAAATAACCATGCAATTGTAACAGTAAATAAATAGCACTGTGAATCAGTCATGTATAGGCTTCACAGTTTAAATATACCGATGAAGATACTGCAGAAAGAAACATAGATCATCAAACATGCATTTATCCAATACAAAAGAAAACAAATTGTAAACAAATTTAGTTTCTTGGTATCCTATTAGTACAAGAATAACTACTTGCTTGTGAGATGAAAACGATGATAATTAATGCAGGAAGCGAAATTTCAACACATTTTGCAAACTGTAAAATTGATTGATAATTATAAATATAGAGATGAAACATACAAATTGGAAAAATCAAATAAACTAAATTGGAAGCAGGAATAGTTCCAGCATCCATTTTCGAAGCACAATCAAACCTTAACACACAAATTGGAAAAATCAAATAAACTAAATTGTTAATTTGCAACACCAACAAGCATTATTAGTGACCAGTCCCCCACCTCCTATGAAAGTTTGAGAGGCCACCCAATCATGTGCTCTCACTGGATAAAAGAGTCACCAAAGATACACCAAATTCCCCATGGCCTACTACCAAACTACTAAACACAATAAACCAAAAGTAAACCACACACCCACACAGTAGCAGGTGTGGATTAGCACACATTGCTCCCCAAAACCAAACCTATAATACACTTTACCATAATAAAAAATCAGCAGGCTTAATTAAGGTAATACACAAGTAAAATGGTACATCAAAAACCCCATAACACAAACAGACCCTGCACTGAAATCAGAAAAAACAAGGCAGCCACTACGCCACAAAAGGAGTTTTATAGCATTGACTATGTACCCTATCATCTACCTATTTATCTCACAATTGCAAAGATACACACATACTTAGCCTACAATACACAGATACTTGGCCTATATTCAATCACTCTTGGCACTATATAGAGATATAAAAAATCTAACTAGTCAATCATCATAGTCGGTCGTGATTTCCTAAATGATTTGACATATCCCGTAGCAAGTATATTAAAATAAAGGCAATAAGCTCAATGAAAGGAATATATAATAGATATCCAACCTCAGGAAGCATGGCAGCAAGGCATTTGCGTTTTATACAATCCACCCAAGTATAGTTAAATTGGCAGCTTTATTATCACTTCATCAATGGTTTCAGAAATTCAGCAAGCCCATGGTCAAGTTTCTACACAATGAATGATCATGTTAGAGGACATATACTCCAAGATCATTAAAATAGGCTAGTTAAATAAAACTCTCTTTGGTTAAATATGTTGAGACACTAACATACATGATTTTGCATAATGCTCTGTACTGATAAAGATAGTCAGCAACACCAAAGTAGTTTCTACATTTCAACTGAACTTTAACATAAGCTAACTCAACAAAAAAAAACAAAGTTTAGCTCAAATTAGTTGAAAAGAAAAGAGAGCTAGCTAGAATGAATGGCACTTATCATAAAAATCATAAATTTATTTATTTATTTATTTTTCATTTTTCATTTGTATACAATATTTTTTTTTTCTTTCTCTTCAAGCCACATCACCCACATATCACATCACTCTCTCTCATAGTGTTGAATGTGTATATGGATGTTCAAATGGTAGAATTAAGTTAGGAATATGTTGATACTGGTGGGTTGGATTTTGAAAATTCTAATTTATCGGTGTCTAAATCATCCAATGTATGCACAAGGGACAATTCTAGCTTACAATTCAGTACAAAGTTGAGAAGAACAATTGTATTGCCTAATATACCTATTACTCCATAACCCTAAGCCTATTAATAATAAGGTGAATTAAAGGTTCACAAGTGGATTAACTCATAGGAATATTTTCCCTTACAAGTAATTAAGCAAGATATCTAAAAGGGATGAATCCAACTTTACAATTCAAGAAGCGTTGAGGCATCCCATGAAACATTGACCCCCCCTCCAAAATACTACTCAAAATGGTAGCAGTACGACATAATATGTACAACTACATCTTTAGTGTATACACAAAAAACACAATCATGATATCTACTGAAACAATAAACAAAACTAAACTAAACGAATCATAAGCATTCTATTATAAATGAGAGAAACCAGTTAAGCATGGAGAATTAAAACAATACTAGCACTACTATCACTATTAGAACCACAAACAATACTAGCACTACTATCATTCATCCAAGGATTCAGGTTTTTGAACTTATCATAGTTGCACAAAATTGCAGTTTCCTTTACTCAATATAGTTCTAAAATGATTAAAGTATATATAGTAATAATTGAATTGAAAATTAAAAAGTAGCATATGAATATGTAGTGAAAATAGACCTTGGATGTGAGACAATATTTGGTCCTTTGGTAGCATATGCATATTTGTGAAATTTGTAACAAGATATGGAATTTAAGAGATACTATTTCACATAATAATAATAGCCTATTATGTAAGACTAAACTAATATTGTGAAACTGAGTTGTGAAACTGAACTAATAATAGCCTATTTCACATAATAATAATGATAGCCTATTATGTAAAATTCCATATAAGAGAAATGATAAGAAAAAAACATAGCAGTAGTTAAACTTCCTCCCAGACATATTGAATGATTGCAGTCCACATTAATAAGAAAAAAACATAACAGCAGTCTATATTAATAGCATGTTCTTTGTATGATTGTAGCTAAAACTAGATCAAAAAACATATTGAGAAAACTTGTAACCACAACTGGTATAAAAAGGGACTATCTCAAGTTTCTGAACTTTCTTAGCTAGTACATCAATTAAAAACTCCATTTCTGTAACATAAATGAAGAATACCATAGTAATAGTCATAGTAATAGTCATTTTGATATTACTGACACTGCAAGCCATTTATGAAATTTAAAAGATAGAAATCAGTTTTGAAGAGCTCTTATTGATTTATCATACTCGTGAATCAAACTCAACAATAAGATTAATTTTAACAGACAAATAACAATAGAAAGATCAAAATAGGACTCTATGAATGAATATCAATAAAGAAAAGTTTCAGATTTTGATTGACACTAAATTATCATATACATTAATAATTTTTTACACTGCTAGTCAATCATAAGTCATAACAGCCAGATCATTAGAAACGTTTGATTTTATCTTAACCACTTCTAAAATCTTTTACACTGACTGCACAAAAATTAAACTCAAAGGATGATACAATGTTCAAAATATTAACAGTGATTTAAAAACAAACTTACCTTGACAGATCGCCAATGATCCAAACACTCTCGATGAACATATTTTGAAGTACATTTGCACTTACAAAGAGCTATGAAGTCCCTACCTGAAGAGAAAATAAAAGGTACAGGGTAAAGTATACGATATATCGTGATACATCCCAATGCCACCACATACTTCTGGAAAATCAAAAGACTTGCTATCAAGCGTTTCAGGAAGAACCAAAGGCAAACATAGAATTGATCATCTCAAACTACCTAATAAAATTATAATAGCTTATGAACATGTCATAAGCTAGATAAACTTAAATAAACCAATTTAAACTGATTCATAGTACAAAACTCAAAATCAAGAACATCTCTTAGCTTAGAACAAGAAACTGAAATTCAACCTCCCTCTTGATAAAATCTGGAATCTAATTACAAATCATTAAAATGTTAGTTCCAATCCTCAGTTAAACAAAACATGAATAGAATCAAAAATTGAAAAACTCAATGCCACCACTATAACTCAGATTTTTTTTTTTTTTATCTCAAAAATTGTTACTACAAGAGTTTCTCCTTCACATGCCTCCACACTCAAGCTTGAAATCTCCTATTAACATTTTAATCAACACAAATTAAAACAATAAACTATAAAGGAACTAGAAACTCATTTTTATCAAAAAGATTCCAAGTGGAGAATGAGTGAAAATTTTAAATCTTTCCCTTTTGTTTCTGTTTTTTAATCTTCTTGTTTCCTCAAGAAACAAATCTTCTCCTGATTGTGGGAGGATGATTATGAAATTGGTGTAAGAACTCAGAAAGGATTGTGAGAGTGAATTTTGAAGTAAGAATTTTCTAACAGTACCACTAAACTCAAAAACCCTAAAAAGATGGTAAAAATGCATTCCTAAATGGACATATCTAAACCCAAAATCTCTTAAATAGCTATCATAATATAGAATTTGAACATATAAACTCAAAATCCCTAGTTCATCAAAATCAAACCATCAACAAATTAACAGAGAAAATCCTAAAATTGAAGACCAAAATCAATTAACAATTGAAGAAAGAAATTAACATCAAATTGCAAGACACAGGGGGAGAGAGAGGGAGAGAGAGGGAGAGAGAGAGATAGATGAAACCTTGGAAGAAGAGGAATTGTTGTTGGGGCGACGACGAGCGCGAGGTGGGGCTAGGTTGCAGAAAAGTTTTGTTTTTACAAAATTAGGGAAAACATGAAAATATAAGTGAATAAAGTGTGGGAAAAACTGAAAATTAGTGGGCGAAGATGAGGGAAAGCTTTCTGTTGGGCCCGGATTCGTAACATAAGAAGACAGCGACGGTTACAACTGTAATATCCCAAAATTTAGTAAATGAGAAATACTCAATTATTAGTATAAGCTTATAGTAGGTTAGGAATTTAACTAAGGATAGATTAGTAAACCCATAAATTTAGTAAGGGCAAATTAAAAATTTTTAGAAGTGTTAAAATATTACCAATTAAGTAACTTAAATTGAGTTTTAATTGACTAATGGCATAGAAGCAATTAATTAGAAACTTAAGAGTGAAATATATTTAGTGAGATAAGTGTATAAGAATTATGTATGAGTTTTAGAAAAAGGAATTAAATAAATAAATAAATAAATAAAACACAAAAGCTTCCTCTAGAAGCATCCAAGTGAGACTTTTGGAAGGTAACAAAAAGAAAAATCAAAATTTCTCTCTCCACCTTAGGAATTTCGGTTCACATCACCACCACTCTAACCCCTCAATTCTTCACCAAAGTAATCATGGAATCACTACAATCAAGCTATCAATGAGTTCCTTGGAGTGGGCTAAGCAAGAACCAAGCTCAAAAATTCATTCTCCCTCCAATTTATGTCAAAACCGCCCCTCCCCTTCATCCTCTATAATCTTCATTTTTCATCCAAATTTCATGGGAACCAACAAGTGAGCTTGCTTTTAGAGTACTCAAGAGTGGCATAACACTATAGAAGAAGCTTTTAATGGAAGAGAAGAAGATAGGGTTTCATCGATCAAGAAGAGGAAAAGTTCAAGGCAAAAAGTTTGAAAATTTTTACTCTAGAAAATGTTAAGGTGACTTTCTCAACCTCTAAAACCTCTTCATTTATGTAAATTGTTTGTTTGATTGTTGATTTTAGGGATTTAGGGACCTTCTCATGAAGTTTCTTTGATATGGGTCATTTCATTTTAGATGAAATATTAAACAGTAGTTTTGATGCATGTATGAAATGGTGAAGCCTCGTGAATGAAAAATAAGTTTATATTTGATTAAGTGACCTTTGTGTTTGATAAGATATTATAGTCTATTTGACTATCATGTTGGTTTATACTTGATTTTGTGTCTAGTTTTCTAATATTGAATTTAAATTGTGAAATATTGAGAGGAAATACAATTATTGTTGTGAGTGAAATTTTGTTCATATGATATACTTTAATTGTATGTTTGGATTATATTGTGAGTGTTGATAATGTGGTATCCGTTCACCACAACGAAGAGATAATGTGGTATCCGTTCGCCACAACGAAGAGATAATGTGGTATCCGTTCGCCACAACGAAGATATAATGTGGTATATCCGTTCGCCACAACGAAGAGATAATGTGGTATCCGTTCGCCACAACGAAGAGATAATGTGGTATATCCGTTCGCCACAACGAAGAGATAATGTGGTTTATGTACGAGAAAGAAAAATAATTTGATTTTACAATGCTTTTAAGTTGCCTATGAGTTTAAAAATGAGAATATAGTTTTAAATAGTTTTGATAATTAATTTTTTTCATTTTGAGATGTCATGAAAGTTTGAAATACTTCTGAATTTCAATAGCTCTATATTTTGGAAATGTGTATTGGTTATAGTGTATCAGGCTTGCCAGGCTGAATATAAAGAGTTAGTGTTAGCCTGTGCGCCGGTCATGGCCATGGGGTGGGGTCGTGACAAAGTTGGTATCAGAGCCTGGTTTGCAATCTTTATATGAAATTTCGATATGTTGAAGTCTAGTATTTTAGTTTTTATACTTATTGGTTTTGAAAGAAAAAAAAATAGAAAAGAAGGTAGTCTTACCTCAAGTAGGATTAAATCTATACGATAATCTAGTTGAGATTTACCTTAAAGATTATAATATATCAAGAATTCTTGTCAATGTTTATGACATTTAGTAAAGTATGAACTTAGAAAAGGTCTCATTATAGCTTAAGATTTTTATAGCCAGTGTTAATGAAGCGGAGAAGTGACTTGGTGTGGATGAGACTAGTTGGCGTTGCACATAGTATATAGAAGATAATAATATTGCTTGGTATGTTATATGTGCTATAGCCTTTACACTATATATATATATATATATATATATATATATATATATATATATATATATATATATATATATATATATATATATCTTAAGGTAAACGTTAAGTGAGGAGGTCAGTTGGAATGTGTTGTGTTTGGTAAAATTTGTTTCACGATAAGCGAATATGATCTCTCACTCTTTAGCTAATTAAGGTGACCAATTCCGATGCTAGTAGCTAAGATTAAAGAGTATGAATGCCTCATCACCATATCAGGTATATTGAATGCCTCTACTATCATCATATGATTCATATCATTAAAACTAGATTGATTTACATATTACAGAGAATAGTTACCATATATATAGGCTTCCATTGTAGAATAAATCATCTATATCTTGAAGTCTTCTCTTTAGTGAGAAATTGTTTAAGGCTTTTTCAATTTAGATCATGCAGAACATGCATGGATTCCCACTTTAGTATGATTTCATGTTTTGCAGTATCTTAAAGGTAAGCTAGAAAGAAAAAAAAAAAAATATATATATATATATATATATATATATGAAAAGAAAATTTGATTATTAAGAATTGTTATTGCTTCTCGGGTCTGATTATAGATCATGCAGAATTATGCAAAGTTTGTGTCCATAGATAAGTATGGTCATTTTTAGAGAACATAGGATCAAATAGAATGAGAAGATAAGCATTTGGCTTGTGAAGATGTCTTTGAGAAGTAAGATTGGATTACCTTGAGTTTAGTCTTATAGTTTTTAGATAGAAACTCAAAATCATTACTTAGGAACCATGTCCATCTGTTTCTTGTGCTTATTATATTTCTTTTGTTTGTGGAATTTACTCTATGTATATGTTTCTAAATTGGTATTATGTGAAATCACTTAAATATGCAAGTAGCATTAAGCTTATGCACAGTTATGATGAAGTTATGTAAGTTATAATGTGGAGACTGCATGTTGGTGGGAGTTAACTTACTGATTTAAATAGTTTAAAAAAAAAAAAAGAAGATTCGTATATTGAGAATGGTAATTTGATTTTTTTTTGATTCGCTGCTAAAGTATTTGTTTTATTCTATCTTATTTGAATTGTTTTACCAAGATTCAATATTAATGTATGTCTTCATAAATTATTTAGTGATTTCTATTATTGACTCTTATTAGTTGTTTCTTTTCATAAGGTTCACACTTAAGTTATTAATTTAAAAGTTGTATATATTTGATGTCAGAGTGCGCAGCGGAAGAGTGATATGATCAGGCAAGTTGTAAAATTTCGAGGACGAAATTTCTTAAGGGGGGTAGAATGTAATATCCCAAAATTTAGTAAATGAGAAATACTCATTTATTAGTATAAGCTTATAGTAGGTTAGGAATTTAACTAAGGATAGATTAGTAAACCCATAAATTTAGTAAGGGCAAATTAGAAATTTTTAGAAGTGTTAAAATATTACCAATTAAGTAACTTAAATTGAGTTTTAATTGACTAATGGCATAGAAGCAATTAATTAGAAACTTAAGAGTGAAATATATTTAGTGAGATAAGTGTATAAGAATTATGTACGAGTTTTAGAAAAAGGAATTAAATAAATAAATAAATAAATAAAACACAAAAGCTTCCTCTAGAAGCATCCAAGTGAGACTTTTGGAAGGTAACAAAAAGAAAAATCAAAATTTCTCTCTCCACCTTAGGAATTTCGGTTCACATCACCACCACTCTAACCCCTCAATTCTTCACCAAAGTAATCATGGAATCACTACAATCAAGCTATCAATGAGTTCCTTGGAGTGGGCTAAGCAAGAACCAAGCTCAAAAATTCATTCTCCCTCCAATTTATGTCAAAACCGCCCCTCCCCTTCATCCTCTATAATCTTCATTTTTCATCCAAATTTCATGGGAACCAACAAGTGAGCTTGCTTTTAGAGTACTCAAGAGTGGCATAACACTATAGAAGAAGCTTTTAATGGAAGAGAAGAAGATAGGGTTTCATCGATCAAGAAGAGGAAAAGTTCAAGGCAAAGAGTTTGAAAATTTTTACTCTAGAAAATGTTAAGGTGACTTTCTCAACCTCTAAAACCTCTTCATTTATGTAAATTGTTTGTTTGATTGTTGATTTTAGGGATTTAGGGACCTTCTCATGAAGTTTCTTTGATATGGGTCATTTCATTTTAGATGAAATATTAAACAGTAGTTTTGATGCATGTATGAAATGGTGAAGCCTCGTGAATGAAAAATAAGTTTATATTTGATTAAGTGACCTTTGTGTTTGATAAGATATTATAGTCTATTTGACTATCATGTTGGTTTATACTTGATTTTGTGTCTAGTTTTCTAATATTGAATTTAAATTGTGAAATATTGAGAGGAAATACAATTGTTGTTGTGAGTGAAATTTTGTTCATATGATATACTTTAATTGTATGTTTGGATTATATTGTGAGTGTTGATAATGTGGTATCCGTTCACCACAACGAAGAGATAATGTGGTATCCGTTCGCCACAACGAAGAGATAATGTGGTATCCGTTCGCCACAACGAAGAGATAATGTGGTATCCGTTCGCCACAACGAAGAGATAATGTGGTATATCCGTTCGCCACAACGAAGAGATAATGTGGTATCCGTTCGCCACAACGAAGAGATAATGTGGTATCCGTTCGCCACAACGAAGAGATAATGTGGTATATCCGTTCGCCACAACGAAGAGATAATGTGGTTTATGTGCGAGAAAGAAAAATAATTTGATTTTACAATGCTTTTAAGTTGCCTATGAGTTTAAAAATGAGAATATAGTTTTAAATAGTTTTGATAATTAATTTTTTTCATTTTGAGATGTCATGAAAGTTTGAAATACTTCTGAATTTCAATAGCTCTATATTTTGGAAATGTGTATTGGTTATAGTGTATCAGGCTTGCCAGGCTGAATATAAAGAGTTAGTGTTAGCCTGTGCGCCGGTCTCATGGCCATGGGGTGGGGTCGTGACAACAACCGCTGTGATAACGGGAAGCGGCGGCGGTAATGGCCCACCCGCCACAGTTTGACTGTCGCTATCTGCTTATTAGCAAAGGCGGTGGTAAAATGCCGCAATAACCGTCGGGGAAAGACAAAGCGGCGGCAGTTCGGTTTCTAGTGCCTCAAGTTGACCATCGCTAATAGCATATTTTCTTGTAGTGTTCACAAATTGAAAACGATCATCTTTTTTATATAAATTGGCCTAATATTTTATTTTCCAACGTATATTCTTTTATTAATTAGGTTCTTCTAATATTTTATTTAAAGTTGTTATAATTTTTTTTAATTTAAGTCGTTATATGTTAGATTGAATTACTATTTTTGATGCATATTTTATATCGTGGTTTCTTTTTCTATTTTTATGCGTAGATTTATTTTAACTAAAAATTATTAATTTTGTCCAATTTAATAGTTTGTATTTTTTTTCCTTTCTATTTTTATGTTTTGTATTTTGTATTTTATTTTTCGAGATAAAATTACATTTAAGGATAGAAAATTTGCAATTTAAAATTGATGAGAATAAAATATGTTTTTTAGTAGTAGTTCCTCATAACAAATTGTTACTGGTAGCAGATGTTAGATTGGGTTAATATGCAAGACACCACTTAATTTGCTCATTTAGTCTAAAAGTCCTAGTTCAACTGGCAAATGCCGAAATTGCTAGGCCGGACATCATGACCCGGATTCGAACTCGGGACCTCACAGTTGTGTGTGAGTTTAATTTCAATGAATTACCACTTCTTCTAAGACAAAAAAATAATTTGCTCATTTAATATAGATTCATGATATAATTGAGTTGTTTCATTAAATACTAAAACAAAAAAAAGTATACATAATGGGAACATTGTTGCTGTACAATAAAGAGAAAATAATTCACTATCAACCCAGTTGCACACAATAACTCAAATCTAAAATTGACCGAACTTATAATTAAAAAAATGGTTCAACTTAGTAATATAACACTCTCATACGCTAGTCTCACAAAAATACCTTAAGCAAACTTTTTATGTATGGTGTATGATGATAATTGATTATATTAAGTGTTATATGTGATTGAAAAAATAATAGCGATATATATATATCGGAAAAAAATAACAACAGAGAATACTTCGCGAAAAAAGTGTTGTAAACCAATTAAAATATCTGAACCAAGGTTCAATTTTATTTTTGAAAAACACAAAAAATCTAACAAAACCGAACTAATGAAGAGTTCATCGATTCGAACCTTAAATTCACCAAAAAGGAATTCAAATCGGTCCAATCACAAACCTACACTGCAAGAAAAGGGACCTATCCCTACCGACGTTTTTCATTAGTTGAGATGCTTTACCTACGGACAACGTAAACACCGTCACTAGAAGTTAGTTTTATTTATTTATTAATTATTTCTACCGTTATTGTTATTTACACAAAATTAGATATAAAAAAGAAAGGTAATTAAATCACACGAAGGAAATTTGTTCCTCTTTCAACTCTCAAAATCGTTCGTTGTTCAATCATTCACAAATCACAATAGCTCATTGTTCAATCGCACTTAAGATTCATCGTTCACACTCTCACAATCGTTCACCACTGAAGATTTGTTCACAATCGTGAAACCCTAGGCGCCGCCTCAGAGCCATCGTAATTTCAGTTTGTCTAGACTCTTATCTCTTTGTTAAGCTTGTCGTTTAAGATCGTAATTTAAGATTCACGTTTTTGCTCAGATCTAATCAATTTATGAACAAAGTCTTTCATCTTGATTCGCGTTTACTCTGCTTTTTGGTTCACGGATTTTGGATTCTTAATTTTTGAATCTCTGGACATTTGATTTGCTCAAACAAATTCAATGAGTTTTTGATTGACTAGACTACTACCCGTACGATGCACGGGCGATGTAGAACATCATTGTATAATTTAATTTCTTATAATAGAAAATTCCAGATAAGCTATCTTCATCGTAGTTATTAAAATGTTTAATCATCTCCTTGATGTACATAAGCTATATTTGGAGATACTGTGTTTCCTGTCACTTAATTATTGATGGCAATGATATTCTACTTTATATATTTACTTTCGAATAAATAACGAATATAGAGATTACAAATTGTCTGGAGTGTAAGTGCACCAGTTCATCCTCATGTTTTAATAATTGTCAAAACACATGAAAATAGAGTAGAACATATTTTGGCAACATTACAAATGACTTGACAGCGAAAAACGATTTTTAAAACTTTGAAAAATTGATTTTTAGGTATTCTGTATCGATACATAATCATTTGTATCGATACAAATGTCCTGAAATTACTTCAGACTGATTTTGTGCATTTTGTATCGATACATATATTACTTGTATCGATACAAATATGGTCTCTCAGAGGCAGAGAGTCACCTGTGTATCGAATCATGCTTGCATGTATCGATACACACCTGTATCTCTCAAAAAACTAGATAGTGCATGATGTATCGAATCATGCTTGCATGATTTGATACATATCAGTCAAGATTTCAAGAAACTGATATATGTATCGATACACATATGTGTTTGTATCGATACATAGGTCAAATTTTTCAAATTTGAACGCTGGTCAAAGGGTTTGTATCGATACAAACCATCATTTGTATCGATACATGTCTGCTAAGTTTTGCCTAAATTTGGTCAATTCTATTTTCTCTTTAAATAGCAATGTGCTTTGTTATTGTAAGAGAGAGAAAACCTGTGAGAAAGTGAAATAACTTTGAAAAACTCTTTGGGATTCAAATTGGGTGAAGAATTTGGATCAAAGGGTTATTCTTCACAAGATCATCATCTTCCATCAAATTGCAATTAATTGAAGAATGAGTATGAGATCATTCGGATAAAGATTGTACGTTTGATCGATAACGTTCGATACGGCTTGCGGTGAATCAGAGGCGTGATCGAGTTGATTTGTGAAGAAGGTTTGGGTTTTTCTCAAGGATTCAAGATTGTGCGATATCTTGAAGGATCAACAACGAAGAAGCGAGGTACTCAGCTGGACGATCGTTGCGAGGATTTGCGCACGGTTAGGATCGTTGGAATCAGAGGGAGAAGCTTCATTACTTGTTGAAGTTATTTCGCATAGTTTGCATTAGATTCGATATAGGGTTATTGGAGTCTTTTGTAAATTGTGCACTTTTGTTCAAACGTTTTTAATCAATATACTCTCAAATAACCCGTTTGGTTATTTGGGGGGAGACGTACCCGGCCGACCGCGAGGACGACACGAAAGCCGGGGAACTCCCTAATCAATCGCTTGTGTCTTTCTTCCTTAATCTTTTACTTTACGCAATTGCTTTAATTTTCAATTCAATTGAATTTTTGTGTTCGTACGTGTGCACCAAAATTCAATTGACATTTATCTTGATTGTGATTAGATTAGCTATATAATTGCGTAACTTGCTTGGACTGTGATTTGGATCGTTTAATTTGAATATTTTGCACACGATCGTTTCTAGTTCTTTATCATCAATCGTTCAAGGCTATACTACTTTTTCAGTGATCAATCGGGTGCAAAGAGACTACCGATCCGGTGGTGCTTCCGCGCGTACCTTTTAAACTAAATTTTTTAAAATCAACATTGTTTAAAAGGATCACTTATTCAACCCCCCTTCTAAGTGGTAGCCAAGTAGTCTAACATGGAGAGCTTCTAATATGTTATATTCATCTAGTTCATCAAACACACTTATAATTCATACATGAATAAATAAATATTCATTCAAACAAGCCAAGTAGCTGATGAAAATGACACTTATAATTCATAGTTATTTTATTGACACTTATAATTCATACTGACGAAAATGACAACAACATGAAAGGCTTTCCTTTGCAAATTTTAGTTATTTTATCCATAAGTCACAGTAGCTGCAATGAAACTTTGACACATTTCAACTCTTCTACCTTGTTTCCCTAAGTATATCATGATCTTCACTTGCTCTTCTATTTTATCATTTAACACTTTTCCAAACATGAACAACAATGGGAAGGGGATATATATGCAGGGGAGAAAACGGATAGGTTACATGTAGTAAAGGATAGAACATCGACAGAACATCTGCCGTCTTTCATAGGTTGATTATTAGCATTTCAAATAACCTATATTTTGAAGAATGCATGGAGTTGGAACCAATGCATAAAACATGATGACCAAAGCATATTAACGGTGTGACATATTTTAACTGATGCGACCACCGTCTTACTGCTCTGTCACTCATCGTCGACCATCTCTAAACCTCTGTGTTGATCCAAACACTGCAGCAATAATCCAAACAATTACACTTTTTTATATGAATAAGTAATTCAATAACAACCATATGTGAAGAACACAAATAACTGGAAATCATGCACCAGATCAAAAAAAAAAATTGCATATAGAGCAACCAAACATATTAATGAGCCACACACTATCCTTAAAAAATGCATAGCAGTAACAAATATTTATGACTGTTTATCTTGTATAAAGAAAGTGCATCTTTCCAAGAAAGGGTTTAAAAAAAATATTTATGACTGTTTATCTTGCATAAAGAAGAAGGTGCATTTTTCCAAGAAAAGGTTTAAAAAAAATCGGCCCTGCATTAATTGTTCCGCAAATCTGATTATTAGGGAAATAGGGAGGGAGTTTTGGAGGGAATTAGGCAAAGTGTGAACCAAATATAGCAGAATTATTTAAATCTAAAAGTATTGTTAATTATCATGATTTTGTCTTAGGTGGCATATTGGGCCATACAGCATGTAGATCAAACTTGTTCACTTGATTTACTACCGTGTTGATCTGCTACCATGTTGATTATCACTTAAAGAGGATTAGAGATCATTATTAAAAGTAGATAGATGCACATATAATAAAGCTCAAACAACGATAAACAAACTAATTGGATTTAATTTACATTAAATCGATCAGTTAACGGTTCAAAACATTGTTGTTGAAGAAAAAGAAACAAATAAGGTGAGATTGGCACAAAAAATTAGAAAAAAAAATCACACTAAAAAAATGTAGAAACAATTGATAAAACATGATGCTGGAACCAATAATTGTTCCATTCATTTGTTTCTCACACACACAACATTCAACTCTTCTCCCACACTACTATGTGCAAGAAAAAAGAAGATAAAATAAGAAGGAAAAATACCACCAATTGTATTTAAGAGAAAGAGAGAAATGAACAACAAACCTTCACTTGCACCTTGGCTCCAGCAACCTGCCGTCTTCACCGCTACTGACCATCCAATCCAACCGGTTCAAACTTGGCATATAAATAACATAAAAAAAGAAACTAACATCAACTAAAACACGCACAAAACAAACATCAAACGAAAACTTCAATGGAACAAAAATAAACATATTCTAGATTTGAAAAGTGTTAGTCTCGATTGGAAACATATTCTAGATTATAAGAGTTAGTCTCAATTTCTTTTGATATGAAAAATAGTAGCTCAACTATTGGTTATCCTAAATTGAAATCTTTTATGACTTTAAATTGTGATAAATGAAAACGGTAGTCGCACATACCAATATTCATAGCATTTTGAAACTAAAGAAAATCTAGATTAGAAAAGTGTAAGGGATTGCTACCTTTACAATATTTCTTTATGTTAGAATAAGAAAATAATTGCTAACCACAAATTTATTTCTCAATCCCAAACTAAAAATGATAAAGAGATACAAAAGAAAGAATGCACCATGATGTGATGCATTGTGCAAAAACATTTTTTCTTTTCCAAAAACATTTGATTGATGAAGATTGATGGAAATTTAAAGATACTATTTGTTAAACCGTACCACTCAAACTTGGGGATCTAATCTTCTTCACCATATGAAGATTACCTTGTGATTTGTCCTTCCAAACATGTGATTATATATTCAAATAAGATTCTTAAATTAAAATCCCTTTATCAAAAAAGAGTTAAAATTATGAGTTAAAATGGCAATTTGCATATTCAAATTTCACTATAACAACTAAATAAAATTAGAGATTAGAAAGAAGATTTGTAGAAAATGAAACAACATAGATCCATCTAATTCTTAAATTTCACATGATCTTAAAGGCTTCATGGCTTCTAATTCTTATTGTCTTTTACAATAGAAAACTTAATAACTACAACACAGTGATTTTCACAAAAGGAAGGGATAAAACAATGCAAGTTTAATCAACTAATAGAATTAAAATCAAATGAAAATAAAGAAACAAAAAGTTAGATAAACTTTAAAACTTACTTCCTAACAACTTCATGGCCACTCATAGGTTCCATTCTTCTCAATCCTGCAATAGAAGCAAAACATTAAAGTCTAAAACCTAATTGGCAAAACAGGGTTATGGAGGTGTCAATTAGAAACAAAGCCGACAAAAATGAGGCCATGGGAAGGGGTAAGGTGACCCGTTTGGTCAGAAATACCTGGCGGAAGGGATGGTGGCCGATAAAGATGCATAGATTGTGAACAAAAATCAGAAAGGAGGGATTTCATGCTTGTTTTCCTCGATGAACTTCGTGGTGGCTGGAAACGCATCAGAAGGCGGAGGTAGATATGGAACATGATTGCGTTTTAGAAAGGGAGAGAGAGAGAGGGAGAGAGAGTTGTGAGAGAGGAGAACGGCGGCCGGTGGCTGTTATGAATAAAAATGATGAGCGAGAATAAAGGAAATCAATAACAACTACACAGCTAACTTTCTTGATAATTTTCTCTGCCTTTATTTGATGAGCCAATGATTACATTTATAATGAAATCTAGGAAGGAATCCTAGGCTAGTACAATGACGTAAGCAAATAATAACCGACTCATTACAAAAGGAATTTCTAGGCAGGATCACTCTTCTAGACTCTTCCAGCCACACATTACTTCTTACCACCCTTCTTGACAGGTGGCACCACAAATCCGTCTAGTTTCTTGGGCTGAACAATGTTTCTTTTGGGCCTGGGCTGGAAATTTGTCTCAACAACTTCAGCATTTGTAACAGTGGCCGTGGGAAGAGAGGGACGAAGAAAGTCCGGTGAGAGACGGAAGAGAGAAAGACCGATCATCACTCATCTCTGTGTGTAGGTATTGTGTTAGGAGCATTAAATCCTTCTTTGTGTTGTTTCAAGGCAGAGTGAGAACAAATTTTAAAGAGCTGCACATTCTGTGCACTTTAGGGACAAAAAAGCATTGAGCAGCAACAAAAAATCAGATTTACTGATGGAGTGGTGTAGTGGCTAAAAAAATATGATTTAATGATGGTCAGAAGAAGAAGCATGCGCTATTGCCTATATGACTATATCAATAGGAGAGTGTGCTATTGCCTATATCAATTGGAGGAAAAATAGGAAGTGATTGATTAGTGAGAGAAATAGGGTGTGATTTTTTTTATTCAAAATTAAATAGATATTTGAAAGGCTTTGGAGGGAAAATAGGAAGAGATTAGGAGAGAGATTAAAAAGCTAATTAGGGCTTTTAGTTTGTGACACAACTTACCATTTATAATTATTAAGATTAAGATTAAGATAAGATTTCTCTGTTTCCCTTAAACTATATTATGGCATTTAGATTAGGTTATAATCAATTTTGTTCAATTAATTTGTTTAGATTAGGGATTTCAATTCCAAAATGTAATTAGATAACTTCAATTATAGATAGAGTCTCATGCATGAATTATTTGATTTTTTAAATGTGAAGCATGAATTTATCTCTGTCTGATTTGTAAAATTGTGTGGTTGATTCTAGATTCATTTTATCCATGGTGAGCAAGGGAAGCCATTTTAAGTTCATGATAGATGACTCAATCAGTGGCATGGTGAGCAGTGGTGACTTTGTATGGTGACTCAATCAGTTGTTCCACCACTTTATGTGCTTACCATTGAGACCCTTGACAAGGTTGGTGCAAGCAATATCCACATAAAGATGATTTGACAATTTGATTTTGATTTTGATTTGAATTGATTGCTTGTTTGGCTTATAGGTTATCAAGATATATTATATGATTTTTAGATGTGAATTTGCTATTAAATTTTGCCATTTCAAATGATGACCTTTCTCTTTGGTGCCAAGTTTGATGATTAATTTTTGTATGATATTTTTTATGCCAAGTTTGATCATTAATTTATGTATGATATTTATGGTGCCAAGTTTAAAATACTTCCTGCATATACTTAGCTCAGTCACTAGAGTGTCTTTCTTGACATTTACTTTGAATTTATAGGTATTTGTATATGAGTAATTTGGTTACACTTTCTGGAACATCAGGTGCACTTTTGCGGCTTGTATTGATCAAGTAAGAAACTTTTTTTGGTCATCCCTTGACCCAAATACTTTCACAGTGGCAGTGTCACTTCATATCAATCATTATTTGCATGCTGCTTGTTTGATATTCTAATTTTGAGTGATAAAATATAATTACGGTTCTTATTTTCTTAGTCTCATTGGTGACACTAGAGGGCAGACCATCAAAAGTTGTACCTAAGCTTAAATAGGTGACATTAATAGATTTATTTATCTTGTATCTGCTTTTAAAATGTTAAATCAATGGAATTTTGTTATGTTTAATAGTGCTTACACATTCTGAGTTTCTCATTCTCATATAGAGGAATGGGAGAAATAGTTCCTTTGTCAATAAAACATGATGAAGTTGCATCACTACTATACTTTGTGTTTGATCTGTTTAGAATTTTGTGACAAGGTTTAAAGTAGCACATGATTTTGTAGAAGGTTTAGTGCATGTTCAGTTATAGAGCACATGACTTTGGCTATACTTGTTACTATAATCCTATTTTTCTTGTTGTCTTTGATTGGAGACCAAAGTTGAGAGACTTGAAGGACAAATATTAGTCAAATCTTCTATGTTTGGCAATATCAAGCGTATCAGTATACTAAGATGTCAATTCTTCTAGGACTACTTATAATTATGCGAGCATTGAAAGATGTCATTATTTACTAACTAATGCTACAATAAATGTTTGCCTTGTTTTTTAGTGGTGAGATATAGTTCATGTGATAATACTTCTACTCTAGGAAGCTAAAAACACTGCAGCTTTATAGGCCCCACTTGAAAAGCTGCAAATCGAAAGGGATGATCTTCAGAGGATGGTAATCAATAATCAGGTTAGAAGTTGTATATACTTTGATTATATTGTGTCTTGTTCTGCAACCCCTACTCCGGCCAATTTATGTGCTGTCAGCAGATTTGTTTTTGATTAAATAGATCTTGAATCTGAAATTTATGTATGACACATCCCAGTTTGTGAACACTAAGATTGTTATGTGAATGTTGTTTGTTCTTTATTTTCCATTGAAGATTGCAGATATATGTAACTAAACTTACAGTTGCGGAAGGTAACTCACAAAGGTTGTATCAACCAGATACACTCCATGACACAAAATCCCCACATATGTGCATCTTGGGAAGAATCTGGTTATTCGGTTATGTGCAGCCCCATCTTGGGAAGGTAACAACAGGTTAGTTTTAAAAACCTTATGATTTAGTTTCTTCATATGTGGTGAACTTTGATAAATGATTCACTTATTTTTTGAATTATTGTGAAAGTTCATGTGGATATGGCGGTGTTAGTGTTCAATATGTTATGATAAAATATATAACACTGATAATGGGACAACTGACAGTCTTGAAGGACAAATACAAGTCAGTTCTTCTAGGTTTAGCAAATGGCAAACATATTATTATACAACTTAGATGAAAATATTGAAAGTATATTTATAATGATGCAAACAGTGAATCATATGTATATCACTAATTATGGTGTATCTGTAGTTTTTTGTGTGTATAGTGATTTCAGGCCAATGATGTTGCATGTATTGCATTGTATTCCAGATGCCAGAGGTATTTCAACACCAATGTATATGCATTTAGACAGTTTTGAGCATGAACATCGTCTACCACTGCGTCATGTTAAAGATGAGTTTGTTTCCCTCTTCCTTAATCTCATTTATTTTATTCATTCAGATATGATTTGGTGATGTTTTGGCTTCAATGTGTCCTGTTATTTTTATTCATTCAAATCTAATTTGGCGAACTTTCATCAATTCACTATTTCTATCATATTGGGTCATGTTTACTCGCGGTTTATACTGGCGCATATGTTCTAGATCATGAATGGTAAGTGTTTATTTCAATAGCACTACTGAATTATTTTGATAATTGTGTTAAATTGAAGAGTATTATTATCCAAATGATGCAATTGTTCTAATTATTTAGGCTTGAATCGCTTGATGATATAGTTCTCCAAGACACCTTCATGAAGTCACTAGTAAAGATATAGGTACTCAAACTGTTCCTACTTATATGTTATAGATTTCTAGGAAAACAACTATAATATTTCATTATCAATTTGTAAGAGATTTGTCCTAGTTCAATAGTTATGGATGTTGTGTATCATTAAGAGAATGACTTGAGTTTTGTTTGATTAATTGTTGCTCAAATTTTGTGTTATTAAATATGCATGAAGATCATTTGTTGTTATTTTTTAATCAAATAAATATTTTAATAGTAATAATTTCAACAAGTTATTTATTTGGATGTAGAATAGTATCAAAATTAAATCATAAAAATAAAGGTTACTTCTAGTGACAGTAATAACTGTGGGTAGAAGTATTATTTTTTTTACACTGCTTTCTGGGTTATACCTACGGACAAAACCGTAGCTAAAGGTTTAAAAGCTTCACCGACGGCCATTACACATTGACAGACGGCCAAAAATCAGTTGCTAATCGGCGTACATAATTTACGGAGACTATGGCCGTCGGTCAAAGTCAAACGAGTCTTTACCTACGGAATTCAGACCTTTAGTGACGGTTATTGTCCGTAGGTACATGTCAAATTTCTTGTTGTGCTAGTGCCAGTGACGGAGCCAGAAAATTCGAATAGAGGGGGCACTATCTATTTAAATTTGTAGAGATAAATATATTTTCCATTTCAAATTTTTTAGCATAATAAATATACACCATAAATGTTTTCTATGACCTGTCATACTTTAAAAATATGAAATGTTTTTCTCATTTTCAATCTCAATAAAAACATCTCTATATATATAAATAACTAAACAATCATTTAACTATTTATCTCTCATAAGGTTTTACAACTCATTCTAGCTAGTTTATAAGATAAAAGTTATGCTTGGTAACAATTTTTAAAAAGATCGTTTAAAGCTTATTTTATTATTTTTCAAATGTTATTTCAAGTAGCTTATGAGTTTATAGCTTATTATTTTTTTTCTTCCAATTTTACCTCTATCATCTTACTTGAAAAAAATAATTGAATTAAACATATCTTTTTTATTGCATTTCAATTTCATACCTATAAGCTAGTTCAACCGCTAATTTTATCAAACACTACAAATTTAAACAATTAACTTCTTCGCTATAAACTAAAAATTAGCTTATAAACTATGCACTATAAACTCATCCACTATATCCACAATTTTTTTACCAAACATAATCTAATTGTATTTTAACAAGGGTGTATCACGTACAAATCTTGTGTATAGTGGTTGGAGTAAAGTACAAAAGTTTTACACTCACATTAACTCATATCAGATGATTAAATTGATGTGGGAAGCTAGTCAAATTTCAACACATACATATATAATACTACATAGTATTACATATTATATATAAAAAATTCTTGAAAATTTTAGTGCAGGCTTGTGCCCCCAGGACTATGTACGTGCCTCCGTCCCTGGCTAGTGCATGCAGATAAAACCTTAGTTTATTAAAAAGGAAAAATCATTGTGAAAGTATTGCTTGCTAGCAAATAAATCATAGGTAGAAATGTAGGATTTAATTTGGAGAAAATAAAAAACTGATAGTTTTAATCAAAAAATCAATTAAAGGAGATAAATCAAATAATAACTACAGCAACCACCATGTCGTGCAATTGAGACGACAACATTTGTCGTACTCATAATCATTTTCCTTCTAAGTTTTATTAATGGAAGCGATAAAGATGGTGTTTGTAGTACATAATCTTTTACAAAAGAGGGATGTTATGTTTCGCAACAACATCGGTTCCCTTCGCAATGGCCCTTAATGTTACCCGCCCTTATACACCTCTCTGAGCAACTATATTCATTACCAGGACACTTATCATGTCTAAAACAGTGAGAAATGATGCGAATGGGAAGTGAATTGTCTTCAATTGTTGCTCCATCTACAATCACAATAGAGAGTTATTAAATTTTTTGAGTACATACTCAGCAAGGCCGTCCTCTAGTATTTAGAGGTCCCGTGTTAATAATAATAATAAACTCTAATAGAAAAGAACATAATATATTTAAATTGTAAACATATATATAACATCAAAACTAATCAGCATCCTTGTGACTAACAAAATCCATTACTTAGAGTGGGAGAGAATGTAGTTTTTTTTTGTTAGTATAAATTTGCTTTTTCGACCTTTATTGTTGTCGGACCTCCTGTTTACTATTACACCCCTGCATATGACTACCCAAATAAAAATAAAAATTGAGGCCCCATATTTTTGGAGGCCCTGATCTATATGCCTGATTGTACCGGCCCAAAACCGGGTCTGCATCATAGTATCATTGTCTTTTTTTGTTTATTATAATATAGGTACCAAATTTACTGTTAATGATATTCGTCGAAGAACGGTAAGTCAGAAATTGAATCCCTTAACCGTGTGCATATTATAGGTCCAAGATATTTACCATTTTGACCGATTCATTGTTGGTAAATACATCAAATATGATTAACTCATTCAAAATTTGATCATTTTTAAAAATGGAATTACTAAAATATTTAAGAATAAACTCACATTTTTTGAAAATATAGAATTTATCTAAAATTTAAAATGAAATTAACCACTTTTCTTCAATTGTAGAAAAAATATATAAAAAGCTTAATGATAATGGCTTTGGTGGATTTTCTCATTTCAAAAACTAGTTTACAGTTCATTAAAATATTATAAGTGTTTAGGTCAAAACAAAATTATAAAGTTTTATTTTATTTCATTAGATTGTTTTTGCAAAACTTTTTTTTTCTTTCTAATTTTCTAAAACTAAAATCGATAATATTTGTCTATAAATCAGTTTTTCATAACACATTTATATAATTATTTTCAAAAACAAAGTTTTTTAAATACAATCAAACAACAACAATAATAATATCATGGTATTGTAAATATTTTTTTAATTGTTATTGTCAGTTTAAAAAGGAAGAACAAAAGTCTCCATGAAATTAACTCAGTTGGAAGGGATAACATATTATATATGCAGGAGTCGGGATTCAAACCCCGAACATTCCACTTATTCTTCTTTAAGATGAAATTTCTAGCTACTAATCTACTAAACTAAAAAAAACAAAACATTATGAGAGGAGAGGGTTTGAAATTATTTGAACATCTTGAATCAAAATGGTGTTCTGAAGTGATATTTTCTTTTTTCATTTTAAAATATTCTTAGATATACAATTACATTAAAAACCATTCTCCTCAAAATATAAAAATTGAAATAATCTAGATAACAAACAAATAAATTTGTTACCTGGAGTCATAATGAAAGCAATGCATAAAATTGCAATGAAAATAAGCATGCGATTTGTGTATGTAGCTGTAGCCATGTTAACTTAGAAGATGTATGCACAAATTAAATATCAATTGGAGGATATTTAAATCGGAAGAAATATCTTATTAATTGTTTTTCTTCTTATTTTAAAATTATTAACAATAAACCAGTCAAAAGTAGTTATTTCCAAATTATTAACAATAAACCAGTCAAAAGTAGTTTTAAATAATATCCATAAATTCTTTAAATAACATTAATTAAAAAAAATTTTTTTTTGGGGTATACGGTAGGGGCAGAGGGAATTTCCGGTGGAGCGATGAAATGCGTAGAGATCAGAAGGAACACTCAAGGCGAAAGCACTCTGTTGGACCGACACTGACACTGAGACGAAAGCTAGGGGAGCAAATGGGATTAGAGACCCCATTAGTGGCTGTGCGTATCCACCCGTGCAATGTTGTAGCTAACGCGTTAAGTATCCCGCCTGGGGAGTACGTTCGCAAGAATGAAACTCAAAGGAATTGGGATTGCTGTTTCGAGTATTGCTCCCATTGGACTTCTTATGTCAGGATATGGGTCAAATAATAAATATTCCTTTTTGGGTGGTCTACGAGCTGCTGCTCAATGATTATAAAACAATATGTTATATAATTTAGAAAAAACAGCTATAAAAGGTTTAAGTTTTTATATTTTATAAGGATATTTTTTTTTTTTTTAATTCTAAATATTAAAGTAAATTTATATTTTTTTTTGAAAAAACGGTTGGTAAAAAGATATACATTTACAATGAATAGATAATTCCGTAAATGTATATCTTTTTACGAAAAGTTTTTTCTTTTTGGAAAAAATATAAATTTACTTTAATATTTGGTGAATATAAATTTACATTTATGCTGAATAGATAATTACAAAATTGTACCAAAAAAAAAAGTTCTAAACAAATACTTCAAAAAAGAAAGAAAAGATAAAACCAAACAATTTACTTAATTCATATTAATTAATAGTATAAAATTTGGTTTACTTTTATATGGTGAATGGTGGTCCGACTGATGAGTTCAAATTTGGTAGAAGACTGAGACATGGAGATCCTTTATCACCTTTTTTATTTCATTTTTTCGGTTGTTAAGGGATTAAATGTGATGATGAAGGCTTTAGTTGAGGCGGCTTTGTTTAAAGGATATTTAGTTGGAAATGGAACAGATTCTCATGTTCTCGCATTTCACATTTACAATTTGCAGATGATATTTTGATTGTGACAAAGAAGAGTTGGACTATATATATATATGGTCATGCTAACTAGTGCCCCCGGGGCACTAGTTAAGGGTGAAGTTTAACATGAGAAAGTGTATAATTTTCCCATGATGCACAAGTTATCTTTTTACTTTAATAAATTTACTTTAATATTTGGTGAATATAAATTTACATTTATGCTGAATAGATAATTACAAAATTGTACCAAAAAAAAAAAGTTCTAAACAAATACTTCAAAAAAGAAAGAAAAGATAAAACCAAACAATTTACTTAATTCATATTAATTAATAGTATAAAATTTGGTTTACTTTTATATGGTGAATGGTGGTCCGACTGATGAGTTCAAATTTGGTAGAAGACTGAGACATGGAGATCCTTTATCACCTTTTTTATTTCATTTTTTCGGTTGTTAAGGGATTAAATGTGATGATGAAGGCTTTAGTTGAGGCGGCTCTGTTTAAAGGATATTTAGTTGGAAATGGAACAGATTCTCATGTTTTCGCATTTCACATTTACAATTTGCAGATGATATTTTGATTGTGACAAAGAAGAGTTGGACTATATATATATATGGTCATGCTAACTAGTGCCCCCGGGGAACTAGTTAAGGGTGAAGTTTAACATGAGAAAGTGTATAATTTTCCCATGATGCACAAGTTACCTTTTTACTGACACGTGGCAGTTCACACCAGTTGGGATAAGAAATGATTTTTTATTTTAGTTTGTCAATTGAAATTTGAAAACAGAATCTTAATTGCAATCACAATTATTTGTATACACCTCTCACAAGTAAAAGAAAAATATGCACCTCTAGCATTACCAAATTAGTCCGGCAGCCACCTCCATTAACCTCCGCTTTCCATCTTTCCAGCTATCGTCATGGCCATGGGTGTTCTTGCTCCCAAGATTTTCTTTTTAAATTTGGGTTTAAATTTTTGGATCTGAGAAATTAGCTTCTTAATCTTCTTTACACAAAAAAGTCTTATCCTCTTCACTATTTTTGTGTTTGATTCAGAGTAATTTTCTTCATCGTTTTCTATTTTAAGTTTGTAAAAATGGGAACAATTGGTTTTTGGTATGATTTTGGGAATGGAGAAGAAGATGTTGAAGAGGAGGATGATAAAGAAATAGGGATTTCTTGAGTTTGAGATGATGAAGATTCAAGAACCTTTATTTTAATAAGAATAAAACCTATAAATATATCAATTTATTGTACTGATAAATTAAATATAAAAAATCAGAAATATAAATATAAAAACTAAAAAGTATAAATTGGCCGTATTATTACATCAAGGGACTTTTTTTTTAAGAAACTATGTCACAAAAAGTGATTAATAAGTTGCCCTTCATCAATCTCATCCATTCATTATTATAATCAATATATCAATGGCTGAAATTCAACTTTCCCATGTTAAACTCCACTCTAGTTAAGGAACTAAAAGTGGAAATGTTTGCATTGAAAACAACATTTGTTATACTTTAAAAACATTGACTGCACAAATATCAAGATAACTTTTCTATATTTGGTTTCCTTAACTAGTGCCCCGGGGACACTAGTATAGGGGGCATATCAAGTGAGAAAGTCTATTCTTATATGAAAGTGAAAGGGCCTTTTATCAGCCATTAGATCAAAACTAATGGCTCATAATTTTTTTTTTTGACAGAACTAATGACTCATATTAAAATCCTGCTTGCCTTGTTTATCTTGATTTTTTCCTCTTCGACTTCCTTCTTCGTAGATAAACCAAATCGCTTTTCCCTCTACCATTGCTTCATCGCAGATAATACCATGAGTTACAATGAAAAAACTGATTTCAACATTATAACACCCCACATCTATGTCTAGAATAAAACGTAGAAATATTATCATTGGTACTGAGTCATTATTATTGCAATTGAAAATTCAAGCACACGCAGGTGCTAAGTACAACACAGATGCTGAAACAACGGAAGCGAAACAAAGATTCAACGATACAACATAATAATATTAGAAATACAACAACGGAATAGAAACTAGAAAGCATGAATAAAGATGCAATCCTCAAGCAAGAGCCACGAGCACACCAACCAGCATACCTTAGCCAACCTGCTTATCTGAAAAAAATTGTTTGGAGTGGGGTGAGACTATTAAGCCTCAGTGAGTGCTACTACCCTCCTAGAGGTGACTACACCGGGGAATCCTAATCAGTCATAACATGCTAGCAACATAACATAATTTATAAGCATAAATAAAGGTGTATCACAAAATTATATCTTATTCATTTTAACACAAGGACACTCTGAGGTGAGCATGTCTCAGAGACCTGCCATATCCGACAACCGATTCGGTCACGGCATGCAGCTCACATAATCATAACCTAATGGATTATCCCATTGGGAGTCCATGGTGCGACATCACAAATCGCTCATAATTGACTGATACTAAATTTAGTTGATTCTACCATGAATTACCAAATCCCGGGGAGCATACAAACCTATAAATCTCTAAGTTATGCCCTAAGGATTATCTGTGATTAACATACTGTTTAACATTATATAAATTATGCTATTGCAATATATTTAACTTAGATGAGGACATAAAACGAGCGTTGTGGTTTCTTAGAAAATTTTGAAGTTGCAGGTCTGTTTCCTGTCAAACTCGCTCAGCGTGTTATCACTCGCCAGAGCGAGTTTTATAGGTCCTGTCCTGTATGAGCTCGCTACGGCGTGTTGTTACTCGTCATGGCAGGATTATAGGTCCTGGCCTAAATCAACTCGCTGAGCACGCAAGAGCACGCCAGAGCGAGTTTCATCAGCCCAGAAAACCCAGCTCGCCATCAACACTCGCCATCAACACGCTGTGGCGAGTTCATACAGAATGTGCCCTGTTTTGCGAAAATTCCATTTTTTTCAAAGTTAACACCTACAATCCTCATTCTAAGCTATGCAGTCACACAATATGTATAATATAAGACAAAATGGAAAGGAATTTGGGGATTAATTCCTCTCACACAACGTTTTCCCTAATTCTTAAGTTCACATGCAAAAATTCATATTTTGGGGAGACTAGCTAAACTAACCTAAGAACCTACCTGAAATGAAGCTTTAAACCTTGCTTCTGGGCTCTACATAGCTACTGAAACCTTCTACCAAGACCCACGAACAGTTCACCAAGATTGACTCAAAGACCCCCAAAATGCTCAAGAACATAAAATGATTGGAATTGAATTTCTGATGCTTAGAAGTGTTAGATTGTTTGGTTATTCGTTTCTGAGGTCTAAGGTGGTATTTATAGAAGGTTGATGCAGAAAGAGGACAATGGTTGGTGTTTTGGGTTTTTCTTTGCATGTGACATGGTTGGTTGAACTTGCTTAGTATAAGAGAGGTTGTTGGTTAGTGATTCAGCTGCAGACTCATGTGAATCTCTTGCTGAGTTTGGTTCAGATTCTGCAAACATGTTTCCTTGCATGTGAGGGAGCGGTTTCTTGGTGAAATGAAAGAAATTTGGAAGCTTGAGTCATGTGCATTGCTTGGAGTTGGTAAGTTTGGATTGTTGTTGTTGTTTGGCGTGAAAGAGAAGAGAAATTGGGGTGGAGAGTGCTTCTGATTTTGCTGAAGTTAGAGTGAGAGAAGTTGGGGTTAATTTGCATGCAATGAGTTTAATTAAAATTGGGTGGAATCATGACTCATGGTGGGGAGGAGGTGGAGGCTTGAGGTTGAACATAAGGTGTGAGTCATGGGCAAGAGAAATTGAGGGAGAGAGACACGCGAGGGAGAGAAGGGAGTAAGGTGGAGGGAATTTGAATTTTCCTTGTGTTAATTAATCCACTTAGTTCATAAGATTAATTAATTAAGCACCACTAATTGACCTCTAAATTATTAGGCAAGGCCCTAATTAAATTAATTAGGTAATTTAGAGTTTGGGATATTACAACCTACCCCCTTAAAGAAATTTCGTCCTCGAAATTAAGAAATTTTACCTCGGAAAAGATAAGGATAACTCTTCCGCATGTCTGACTCCAGTTCCCAAGTGAATTCACCATCAGGAGATTGAGCCCATTCAACCTCGACAATAGGAATCCTCTTGTTCCGAAGGATCTTAGCATCACGTTCAACAGTTCGAACTGGATCCGGCTGATAGGTTAGATCTGGCTGAAGATCGATTTGTTCAAGTTCCACTGGTCGATAATGATCAGGAATATACTTCCGAAGCTGAGACACATGAAACACGTCGTGTAGCCCTGACATCGATGGAGGTAGAGCTAACTGATAGGCTACAGGACCGACGCTTCGAAGGATCTGATAGGGTCCAATGAATCTTGGACAGAGCTTCTTGGTTTTGAGTACACCTCGTAAACCCAACTTAGGAGTGACTCTCAAGAAAACATGATCACCTTCCTGAAATTCTAAAGGTCTCCTCTTTCTGCCAGCATAACTCTTCTGCCGACTCTGAGCAACTTTCAACTTATCCCGAATAGACTTAATCTTTAAAGTGGTCTCTTGGACAATATCTGGTCCCAAGAATCCACGGTCACCAACTTCTGTCCAACACAAAGGAGTCCTACACTTCCTGCCATACAAAGCTTCATAAGGTGCCATACCGATACTGGCATGGTAACTGTTGTTATATGCAAATTCAATCAAATGTAAGTGATTACTCCACGAACCACCATCTTCTAACACACAAGCTCGGAGCATATCCTCAAGGGTCTGAATAGTCCTTTCCGACTGACCATCAGTTTGAGGGTGATGCGATGTACTCATCTTTAACCGAGTGCCCATCGCATTTTGGAATGCTTTCCAAAATCTTGAAGTAAAAATCAGGTCTCTGTCCGACACGATACTTAAAGGTACTCCGTGCAACCTTACAATCTGCTCCAGGAATATTGCTGCATATTGAGGGGCCTTATAGGTGGATTTCACTAGAATGAAATGGGCTGACTTAGTTAACCTGTCCACGATTACCCATATCGAATCTTGACCTCTCTTGTTACATGGCAATCTTCCTACAAAATCCATAGTGATATGTTCCCACTTCCATTTAGGAATATCTAATGGTTGCAACGGTCCTCCAGGTTTCTGATGTTCAATCTTCACCTGTTGACATACAATACACCTGGACACAAATTCAGCAATCTCTACTTTCATGTTAGGCCACCAATAGTTCTCCTTCAGATCATGATACATTTTGGTGGATCCAGGGTGAATTGAAAATCCACTCTTGTATGCCTCTTCCAGAATTAGCCGTTTCAACTCATCATCCTGAGGTACACATAGTCTTCCTCCGTAGAGAATGGCACCGTCCGTGGCTACTGAGAACTCCAGATGGTTTACTCTCTTCTGTAACTCCACATCATCCTGCTGAGCCTGCACAACTCTTGGGCGCAGTTCACATGACAATTCAATTCTGTTCATTCGAATACCGCTCTTCCGATACACAACATTCAGATTGAGGTCTCTGAACTTCTCATACAGACCACACTGTTGCATCAACAACTCTGACGCATACAAAGTCTTTCTACTCAGGGCATCTGCTACAACATTTGCCTTTCCTGGGTGATAATTGAGGTTAAAGTCAAAGTCCTTGAGGTATTCCTTCCATCGCCGTTGTCTCATATTCAACTCCTTCTGATCAAACAGGTACTTCAAACTTTTATGATCACTGAACAATTCAAACTGCACTCCACACAGATGATGTCTCCAGATTTTGAGGGAAACGATAATGGCTGCTAACTCCAAGTCATGGGTAGGGTAGTTCTGCTCATGAGGTTTTAACTGTCTGGATGCATATGCTACAACTGCACCATCTTGCATAAGTACACATCCAAGTCCCTTGTTGGACGCATCACAGTACACTACATACTTACGGGTTGGGTCAGGAATTACTAACACTGGTGCTGTGGTTAGCTTTTCCTTTAAGGTTCTGAAACTCCATTCACAAGCAGTATCCCAATCATAGTCCGCACCTTTTCTAGTCAGGCGAGTCAATGGCAAAGCAATCTCCGAAAATCCTAAGATGAATCTCCGGTAATAACCTGCCAAGCCAAGAAAGCTCCTGACTTCGGTCACACTTCTGGGTCTTTCCCAATTCAACACTGCCTCTACCTTGGATGGATCGACAGACACACCGCCTTGCGATATGACATGTCCCAAAAACTTAACTTCAGATAGCCAAAATTCGCACTTGCTGAACTTGGCATACAGTTGCTTCTCTCTAATGATGCTCAACACAATTCTCAGATGTTCAGCATGCTCCTAAGAATCCTTAGAATAGACCAGAATGTCATCAATGAAGATAACAACAAACTTGTCAAGGTAAGGCTGGAATATCCGGTTCATGTAGTCCATAAATATAGCTGAAGCATTAGTCAAACCGAATGGCATGACCAAGAATTCATAATGTCCATAGCGGGTCCTGAATGCTGTCTTGGAAACATCCGAGGACTTGATACGGATCTGATGATATCCAGAACGAAGATCAATCTTGGAAAAGATGGTAGCACCTCTAAGCTGGTCCAAAAGGTCATCAATACGGGGCAAAGGATACTTGTTCTTAATGGTGACCTTGTTGAGTTGACGATAATCAATGCACAGACGCATAATACCGTCTTTCTTTTTGACTAACAACACCGGTGCTCCCCAAGGTGAGACACTGGGTCGAATGAAGTGTTTCTGAAGCAACTCTTCTAATTGAGACTTAAGCTCATGAAGCTCTAAGGGAGACATTCGATAAGGGGCAACTGAGATAGGCTGGAATCCAGGAACTAGGTCGATAGAAAACTCAACTTCCCTTTCAGGAGGTAAATTCAAAATGTCATATGGGAAAACATCCAAGAACTCACTAACCACTGGAATATCACTGGGGCTCAAACTGGGTGCTGGATCGATGGTAAACAAGACACTGAAACATTTGCTACTAGCACCTAAGTATTGGATCATCTGATGAGTGTTTTGAAGCAAAGCAGTGAGTGCTCTACTCTCTGCAGAAGTTTCGGTTGGAATAAACAGATTCTTTTCAGCGCATCCAATGTACACGGTATTAGCGAAAAGTCAATCCATGCCTATGACCACATCTATATCTTTCAAGGGTAGACAGATCAAATCTATATGATAGACTTTACTGCCTACTAGAACCGGACAGTTCTAGCAGACACGTTTAGAAGTAACCTTACCACCTGTAGCAACAGCCACAGTCATCGGGGGAATTAAAGGCATAGAGGGCAGATTCAGTCGCTGAACACAGTCAACGACTATAAAGGAATTAGTGGCTCCACAATCAAACAAGACTAAGACTTCAGACTGGCCTAACATGCATACATCCATAATTAAAGCATTATTAGATTTGACTTTCTCACCGTCAAGTGAGTATACCCGACCTTTGCTTTTAGAAGCGCCGCTGGAATCGCCTTGCCTCTTCAGCTTAGGACATTCATGTTTGTAGTGGCCTGGCTGCTTACAGTAGTAACACATATTATTTCCCTTCATACATTCTCCACTGTGAGGAAAACCGCATTCTGCACAGTTCCTTGGTGAGCGCTGGGAATAACTCTGTTTCCCTTTGCTGGTGGTACCTTTGGTTCTCACTTGCAGGTTAAACTTTCCAGAATCCTTCCTTTTCTGAACAGCTTCACTACGCTCCTTATGAATGTTACCAAGGTCTGCTTCAGCATGATAGCTCTTTTGCACCAAATCACCAAAGGTAGTGATATGCTGCATAGAGACGTCATGCGCTATGTCAGCTCTCAACCCAAACCTGTACTTCTTCATTTTTCATGACTCAGAGGGAGCGTCGTTACCATCCATCACATAACGGACCAATTCATTGAACTTCATGGTGTATTCTACCACTGACATGCTCCCTTGCTTCAACTCAGTCAATTCCCGTTCCATCTGAAATTGATAACTCTCTGGTATATAATGTCCGACAAAGAGACGTCGGAAATTATCCCAAGTCATTTCCATTTGGCTAACTTCCATGTACGCCTTCGTACCATCCCACCAGTTACAAGCGTCGCCCCTAAAGAAGCGGGAGACGAACACCACCTTATCAGCTTCAGTGCAATCCATAGACTCTAGGATTCCACTCATCCTTTGGATCCATTCCCGGGCTTTCGCTGGATTGTATTCTCCATAAAACTCTGGTGGACTCATGCGGCAGAACTCTCTGAATGCAACACTTGATCCCTGCTGCTGAGGTGGAGGATTGTTCATGTGCTGTTGGAACATAGCCATGAACTCTTGATGCTGTTGAGCTTGCTGGGCCTGAAACTGCTGTTGCTGGTGCATCATCTCAGCCCACATGTTAGCATCAGCATCTCCGTACATCTCGGGTTCATCTTCAACGTCCCTCCTTGGCCTTCCAGGTCCTCGTCTTGCTCCTGACATAGTGCTCTAACTGCCAATATCAAGTCAAGTTAGCGAGGCTTAAAGTGACATGACATCTAGAACAGATGTAATAAATCCAGACAACTACTGGAATTGGATTCGTAATACTAATGAACTCTGGCACGATCTGAATCGACCAGCTCTAATACCAATTATAACACCCCACGTCTATGTCTAGAATAAAACGTAGAAATATTATCATTGGTACTGAGTCATTATTATTACAATTGAAAATTCAAGCACACGCAGGTGCTAAGTACAACACAGATGCTGAAACAACGGAAGCGAAACAAAGATTCAACGATACAACAGAATAATATTAGAAATACAACAACAGAATAGAAACTAGAAAGCATGAATAAAGATGCAATCCTCAAGCAAGAGCCACGAGCACACCAACCAGCATACCTTAGCCAACCTGCTTATCTGAAAAAAATTGTTTGGAGTGGGGTGACACTACTAAGCCTCAGTGAGTCCTACTACCCTCCTAGAGGTGACTACACCGGGGAATCCTAATCAGTCATAACATGCTAACAACATAACATCATTTATAAGCATAAATAAAGATGTATCACAAAATTATATCTTATTCATTTTAAAATAAGGACACTCTGAGGTGAGCATGTCTTAGAGGCCTGCAATATCCGACAACTGATTCGGTCACGGCATGCAGCTCACATAATCATAACCTAATGGATTATCCCATTGGGAGTCCATGGTGCGACATCACAAATCGCTCATAATTGACTGATACTAAATTTAGTTGATTCTACCATGAATTACCAAATCCCGGGGAGCATACAAACTTATAAATCTCTAAGTTATGCCCTAAGGATTATCTGTGATTAACATACTGTTTAACATTATATAAATTATGCTACTGCAAGATATTTAACTTAGATGAGGACATAAAACGAGCGTTGTGGTTTCTTAGAAAATTTTGAAGTTGCAGGTCTGTTTCCTGTCAAACTCGCTCAGCGTGTTATCACTCGCAGAGCGAGTTTTATAGGTCCTGTCCTGTATGAGCTCGCTACGGCGTGTTGTTACTCGCCATGGCAGGATTATAGGTCCTGGCCTAAATCAACTTGCTGAGCACGCCAGAGCGAGTTTCATTAGCCCAGAAAACCCAGCTCGCCATCAACACGCTGTGGCGAGTTCATACAGAATGTGCCCTGTTTTGCGAAAATTCCATTTTTTTCAAAGTTAACACCTACAATCCTCATTCTAAGTTATGCAGTCACACAATATGTATAATATAAGACAAAATGGAAAGGAATTTGGGGATTAATTCCTCTCACACAACGTTTTCCCTAATTCTTAAGTTCACATGCAAAAATTCATATTTTGGGGAGACTAGCTAAACTAACCTAAGAACCTACCTGAAATGAAGCTTTAAACCTTGCTTCTGGGCTCTACACAGCTACTGAAACCTTCTACCAAGACCCACAAACAGTTCACCGAAATTGACTCAAAGACCCCCAAAATGCTCAAGAACATAAAATGATTGGAATTGAATTTCTGATGCTTAGAAGTGTTAGAATGTTTTGTGATTCGTTTCTGAGGTCTAAGGTGGTATTTGTAGAAGATTGATGCAGAAAGAGGACAATGGTTGGTGTTTTGGGTTTTTCTTTGCATGTGACATGGTTGGTTGAACTTGCTTGGTATAAGAGAGGTTGTTGGTTAGTGATTCAGCTGCAGACTCATGTGAATCTCTTGCTGAGTTTGGTTCAGATTCTGCAAACATGTTTCCTTGCATGTGAGGGAGTGGTTTCTTGGTGAAATGAAATAAATTTGGAAGCTTGTGTCATGTGCATTGCTTGGAGTTGATAAGTTTGGATTGTTGTTGTTGTTTGGCGTTAAAGAGAAGAGAGATTGGGGTGGAGAGTGCTTCTGATTTTGCTGAAGTTAGAGTGAGAGAAATTGGGGTTAATTTGCATGCAATGAGTTTAATTAAAATTGGGTGGAATCATGACTCATGGTGGGGAGGAGGTGGAGGCTTGAGGTTGAACATAAGGTGTGAGTCATGGGTAAGAGAAATTGAGGGAGAGAGACACGTGAGGGAGAGAAGGGAGTAAGGTGGAGGGAATTTGAATTTTCCTTGTGTTAATTAATCCACTTAGTTCATAAGATTAATTAATTAAGCACCACTAATTGACCTATAAATTATTAGGCAAGGCCCTAATTAAATTAATTAGGTAATTTAGAGTTTGGGATATTACAAACATTAATATTAAAATATTCAAAAACATCAAGATTATCCAAAATTTAGCAAAACCATATAATCGCAATTTTTCAAACCCCTCCCATGCTGAAGAAACAAAGTGAAAAATTGAAATATGCCTTTTTTTGTTGTTGTTTCTTCACAAATTTCTAAAGCATAAGAAAAGAAAAAAAAAATAGTCGGTCAACAATCACAATAATCACAAATCAAATTATGAAGAAACCATGAATGGCGATGCATCATAAATTTTATATATTGTTTTCTGTTTCTACAATTGTACGTATTTTGTGGTGATAAAAGTGATAGGATAGTGATGGTTTTTGTTTTTTTGGGAAAGCATGAGCACACAACTCACTTATTATACTTTTTAATCTTGTCCGTAGATTATAATCTAATGGCCAATATAATGTGTCTTTTAGCAAGTTACAATAAAAAGTGGTTTAGTAAAAATAAAAATTAAACAAACTAAGTGAGTGTAAGTTAGCAACTCCTATAAGCATTTGTTGAGGCAAAAATCTCAAATTTGATGTTTTGAAGATAACAAATATCTTAATTATATTTTAAGTTAATTCTGATCTTTTTGTGATTTAACAAGTTCTCGACAGGACCAAAAACTCATTCTTTATATATCACTCTATTTGAAAATTAGGAAAAAGACAATTTTTAGAATGATCAGAGAACATTCTCCTTCTATTGCCCAAAACTACACGTGCAAAGTTACATCTCATCATAAACACTTAATTTTATGACAACTGATCTTGTGATAAAGAAACACTTTTTGCGAGGAATTTATTCCACCAAATCTCTACATAATATAAGTCATTTAAGGCAAAGATCAAATAATGGCAAATGAAAGTTTATCTTTTGGTCATGTTTAAGGAATGAACATGAACATGTCTTATGTCTTTGACACCTAAGCTCTCAAGATGACAAGCTCTAATCAAAGATTATTTGAAGATATTTTATGGACCAATGAGATCAAAACAACAAGTTATGAACTACTAGTTGACATGTACTTCTTGCAAGGACTTTATGAATATTCTCACATTCCCTTCTTACAAGATCCAAGCTAGTTGCACTTTTGCAAGTACAAATGAATAGTAATTGATAAGAAGAAGAACTAGATGTTAATTACTGCCCTACAAAGCTAGTTTGATTAGCAAGCAATATCTTCTTTGATCTAACCAACATACATAAAAAATATTAGAGAACGATATGAGAACGTTCTCAATTCTGGACAGGTTTTTTGCACAATCTTTTACAATGTCTTTACTTAAAAGACAAGATTTAACAACAAAATACAGTTCATGCAAACTCATCACTCACGTTCCTCGTCGATAAATTACATATGTATTTTCTATCTTGAAGACGCCGTTTTAAAACATCACAAAAATCCCTGGATTAAATTATGAATCTGATGTGGCATGCCTTAATTATTCTTTAGTACAAGGAATTCACTTAGATTTAAAAGCAAGGGCAAGGCTCTTGGATGATGAAGATTAGTTTTTCCGATTTTGTGCTAGTAATTTTGTGTACTCAAAGATATCTCATATTTTATTCAATTGTATATAATGTACTTTTATTTTTAAGACAAGTGCATGGTGATGCACTTAAAGTTTGAATTCCTATGTTATCGAGTATAAATTTAAATCTTTGAATAATATTTTAGATAATTATTTATAGTATTATAGATCGTATGTGAGTTTGCATGTTCGAAGGCATAAAAGAAATTGCTTTTATATTTGTGATTGGACGATGGAAATGAAAATTAAAGCAGAAATCATCAAATCAATGTATTTATTTTTAACTTTTATTGTTCGTACAAAAACGTGTACAAAGACGTAGAGGTCCTATATTAACAACAACATTGATTTCCTTGACAATGGCCAGAACCACCGATACCCAGACTTTGACACCTCTGGACGCAACCAAAAGGACACGATTCATGGGCAAAACATCGCACAAGATTGGGACCGCCAATGAATTTGTCTTCATTTGTTGCTCCACCTACAATCAATTATTAGAGAGGGTAAAATGTTTTAGGTACATTGTAGTTTTGAATTTAATTAAATTTTAAAATGGAATTTAAAAAATTTGCAAGAAAAAAATTTCAATTTTTCTAAAAATATTAAATTTGCCTAAAAATATTGAATTTCTAAGTTTTAACAATTAAAAAGTTTTATCTTAAGATATTTGATCTTACCTGTGATCAGAGTCGACCAACGTCCGTTGTACGGTGCTCCGCCCCTATTCCGGTGAGTGAAAGGGGGTTGTGTACCTGTTTACACTCCGACGCTCAAGTTAGTGAGAGTAGAGTATAGGTTTTCAGAGATAAGAGAATGTACCTGAACTCCTTCAAATGAGGAGTATATATAGCCCCCAGTGCTGGGCTAAGGCCAATGATGACAATAAATGGCCATCAATTGGCTGCCGGAAAACGGCTGAAAAGCCATGATGAGCCTTAAATGCTCATTATTCTGGTGTCGGCCGTTACGATACGCTTTGTATTTACGGCCATTGGGATCCTCGATGAGGATCGGTGCTCGAAGCCGTTTGTATTGCTCGAAGCTTATTGGGCTTAAGGCCCAGTCCAGAACAGGAGCCCCCAAGTCGTTGTGCTCGAATGTGAGCGTAATGACTTTTATGTCAAGCAAAGATCGATCACACACTTTAGCTTTTATCTTTTATTAGCTAAATTTTGCCTACGAGCAATGCGTCTTCGTCGAATACTGATATGAGGATCTTCGAGCAAGTGCACACTGTTGAGCACATCGTGTTTCTTTTCGAAGATTTCAAGAACCAGGATCTCGTGGATTCAATTTAGATCCCTCGTATTTATTGTTGAGGATCTTAAAGATCCGTTGATTGTTGCGAGCATTTATTGCGTATCCTGATATTGATGCGAGGATCGCAATTGGCGGATTATAGTTGAGGGATTTTCGAGAGATTTTCTCGATTTAGCCGAGATTTTTGCCAGCAGATGATGGGACTTTTGAAAGGACAAGCCGTTCCGTCTTCTGCTGCCACGTGTAAAGGCTATTAAAATACTTGAGTGCCTAACTGAATAGTTGGCTTCTCGAGGTTCAAATGTACACCGTTGGATCTACGCGCCTTTTGGGTTACCTTAAGATTTGATCTGAAGCGTTGGATTCTTTTGAATCGTTGCCTTTGGATCAAAGCGACGGTTTGGATTTGTGAGGCGTTGCGTTGTTCCACATGGGTGCATCCGTTGGGGATTTGCCTATAAATAGAGAAAGGAGGGATTTTTGAAGTTTTTCACTTCATTTATCAAACTCAAACTCTCTTAACCTCTCAACTTCCGTTTCTCTGTGTTCCTCTAAGCATTCCAAGTTCAAAGCTTTTGTTTCATCATCATCACTCTCCACCGTATCTTCTTTTCCAAAACAAGTAAGAATCTTGCTTTGATCTTTGTTTATGGTTATTTGTTTGTTGATTCTGTTGATTCTGTTTTGGTTTGATGCTTTAGTGATGAAATTTTTCTTTGGTTGATAAAACGGTGGTAGAGGGTTTGTAAGTGGTGGTTAACACCCTTTACCCTCCCACAAATGGTAGTTTTTTAGGAAAAACTGTAGCTTTTAGGTCTTCTACCCTTTTTAGGTGTGGTTGTTGGCGGTTTTTGCCTTTACAACTGCCTTTGCTAGTGGGTTTTTTAACCATAAGCGTCGAATACTCATTGTAGCTATTCGGGCACTCATGAGTTGATGAATGCCCGTGTCCTATGTACATTTATTCCTCTAGTTTTACTTGTCCCGTTGCGCGAGCAACTCTCAGGGATTTGTTGACTCTTCGGATTTTTGTTTTGGTTGGAGTCTATTCCTCGCCCTTTCACTTGATCGGCGGTGGAAGGGTGGATTTGATGTTGAATGTCGAATTCATATTTCCTTCCTCGGCTTTTCAGGTGTAAATGGCGGAAGATCATCAGAACGAAATCGTCGAGGACGAACCAGCGGCCGGCCCCTCGGATCTCGAACCTTATGCGTGGGTAGCAGACGAACCGAGGAACACATCCTCGAGATATTCTGGGTTAGCCGAAAGGCCCCGGGGGCTTTTTACAACAATAGAGGATCCTGGCCATGATGATTGAGAGATTATGATCCCCGGGAGGTGAAGCAGAGTGTGTCAGCGGTTCGAGAGATGGGGGGCATTCTCGATGTACCAAATAGCCTTCGAGGAGTTTGGTTATCGATTGCCCTTCAACGACTTCGAAGTAGGTATCTTCAACCATTTACGCCTGGCACCTTCACAACTTCATCCCAACTCTTTGGCGTTTCTTCGCGCCTTTGAGATAGTGGCGACCTACCTCCGAATAGTTCCCACCCTTGACTTGTTCTTTTATATCTTTCGGATACAACGAACGAAGCCCAAGGGAGATGCAGAAAAATATGGATGGGTTTCATTCACCCACAGACGCAGGCTCTTCGAGATGTTCGAGGAGTCTGTTCGCGGATATAAAGATAACTGGTACGAGGTTTTCCCAAAGGGTGAGGAAGGTCTTAGGACCATCATCTTGAGGTCCCCAAAGGTTGATGCCGGCGGACACCCAGTATTACGCCCCAATGACGCGTCCATCCTTGTCGAACGAAGCCGTTTCCCCTTCAAGTGGGTGAAGAACCACTATCTCCTTCCGGCGAGCAGTTTCAGTCGGGTTCGGAAGTAGATGGATTCGGCTATTCTTGCGGACTACAAGGTGATGTGTGACTTTGTAGATGGGTTTGTTCCTGTCGTTCGGACGGACAAGGAAGGAAATCCCATAGTGGACGATCAAGGAAACGTCTTAACTTCGAAGCGTTTTATTGAAACCAAGGCTTTGCTTGCTTGCTCGACTCGTGTCGAGGCTGAAACTCTACTCAGTATGTTTGTTTTAACTTTCCTGTCTTGCTCGTTTTGTAAAATAGTTTTATCTTTAGCGATTTTACTAAGTTATTTGTTTTTGTTTCTTGTGCAGATATGATGAGCAATCAAGAAAAATTCAAGAGGATGCAGGAGGTTACTAGGGCTCGCAAAGCGAAAGAGGCGGGGAATGCCTTAGTTTCGAGCTTTTCAGGCCCCACCGGCTCTTCTATTCTCCCTACTCCTCCCGGGGGTTCTTCAGCTACTGCGACTCCTACCCCTTCAGTGACAAATTCGGCCGTTGCATCCCCTCACCGGGACGTTGTTGGCAAAAAGAGGGGGCCGAGCTCCTCGGACTACAATGTGAGGCCCGAGAAGAACGCTCGTATTGAAGGCGCTTCGACTCAGACAGAGGGTTTCCATCGCCTGCAACCTGGGTTCCCAGTTGGGAAGTTTGTGCTGCCCGCGGTTTTTGCTCACGGAGGGGATGTGTTTGACGGGAACACTGAAGTGATCATTCCAGAAGCCGGCCAAGCAATTATGACGGACATGGGTCCAGAGTCTTTGAAGAATGTGATCGCCGAGTCTTCCATGCACTGCATGAAGCTGATGGAGGTTGCGAATTTCCTCAACGCTCGGGAGCGCCACTTTGTGGATGAAAGATCAAAGCTGGAGAAGAGGATGAAGAGTTTGGAGAAGAGCCACAAAAAGATGGATGCTGAGCTCAAGAAAGCTCGCCAGGATTACGAGGAGCTGGGGGCAACTTATGATGCTTACAAAGATAAGTATCAGCTTCAAGTCGAGCTTACCCAGACTCTGCAGACAAAGGAGGAGGAAGCCGAGCGTCTGGCTAAAGAGAAAGAGGATTTGTTGGCGAAGGTTGCCGAGCTTGAGGGGCAGCTCCAGAAGTTGACCATACCCGACGAGGAGGAGAAGAAGGAAGACCCCCACAGGGAATATACCAACACCTCTCGCGGGTCACTATAATAAGGCAACTGGTGGATGCTCAGAATTCCGCGGTCGATATGGCCACTTCAAGCTTCCGGAACGTTGTCGCCCAAGTCCAGGTCCTCAACGCTAACGTCGAGCTAAAGTTGGATGGACTCGACGAATGCAAAGAGGTACTTGATGGTGCTATTCGAACTCCTCCTTATTCTGATCCTGCTGACCAGTGATCCATGTAACCTTGTTTAATTTTGTATTTTGACGGCGTTATGCTCGCCTTTTCTAATTTCCTTGAAGTATTTTGGCGCTTTGTCGCCAGGTTTTTTGTAATGACAATTATACAGTCCTCGTGACTGTTTTATGAATTTTACTTTGTTTTTATAACTTGCGTTTTATCCTTTCTTCATTTGAATGACTTTACGCTTATGAATGTTGTCTTTATCATTTGTTCGACGATTTAACACTGGTATGCTAAGTATTTGCTTTTCGAACTTTAAGTACAACAATGTATGGTCGCTGCTCGGATAACGTGTATCGTTGAGCGCCGTGCTCGAAGAGTTTGTGGAACTTCAACGAGTGTTCGGGTGTAGTATCCGAACTTTTTGTGATAGGAACGATCTTGTAATGATCGTTTAACCACGACGACGATTTCCCATCGCGAGCTGGGATTCGTGGCCTAACGTGTACTGAGACGATGGTGCTCGCTTGGAGTCATTCCTCGTCAAGACGAAGCGCAAACCTCTTGTCTTTTTTTTTCCTGATGTTTTTAGAATCATGCCCGTACCTAAGCACTCATCTGTTGTCTAGGCTTGCCTCCTCGTGTTAACGAGGTCGACTAGAGACTTTAACCTCTAACTATAATATTGTTTAAGTTTCTCTGTGTTCCACGGTCTAGGGATTTCCTCGCCACGCAGAGTTTCGAGGAAGTAAGCTCCGGTCCCTGTTTTTGCCCGAACTCGGTAAGGGCCTTCCCAGTTTGGGGCGAGTTTGCCTTCACTCGAATCTTTGAGGTTTCGACGCAAAACTAGGCTTCCAACGTCGAATTCTCTTTTTACCACTCTTTTGCCATGTCGAGCGGCTATCTTTTGTTTGAGAGTTGCTTCGCGAATAGCGGCGTTTTCGCGAAGTTCTTCGACCAAGTCCAGTTCCTCTCGAATTAATTCGTCGTTAAGATCTTGATCGTTGGGTGTTTCGGTTCGCCTGGTTGGCTCTCCGATTTCCACGGATTACTGCCTCTGTTCCATATGTTAATCGAAAAAGGGTTTCCCCGGTGGTGGAGTGTGGAGTGGTTCTATAGGACCACAGTACATTGTTGGAACAAAAGAGGTTCTGACATGACTCAATTAAGTTTTGATGATAACAAAAGTATTAATGTACAAAAGGGTATACTAATTATTTAATCTAAGTGTGCAGATATTCAAGTTAATTTTTATATATTCATTAAAAGCACATTGGAAGCTCTGATATGGCAAAGCAAACTCTGATCAGAACTTGAAGTAGTCAGAAGATACATATTTGGTTCATCAGAGGATGCAAATTTTATTCATCAGAAGATGCATATCAGACTCTGATAAGAGCAGTGAGAGCCGCTTTGTCAGAAGAACATTCTCTGCATCTATGATTATACTCTGATATTCCAAAGGTTGATGGAATCAATCTTATCTACAGAATAGTGACGTTTGTACTATTGTACGAACTCTTTACCTGATTTGGATAAAATGTTTTCTCCAAGATTGATCGCATACAAGGTTACCTGATTTGGATATCAAAGGTACTATCTACAGCTGGCGCAATCTCACCGCATCAAATTCAAATCAAACACGCTCCACCTTCATCTATAAATTGGAGCAAGTTTGAAGCTTTGGGTGACTACACTTGAACATTTTTGAAAAGAGCTGTTACTCTGCTAAAAATCATCCTAAAGCACAAAACTGCAAATACAACTTGAACTCATATTCAAAATCCAAGACTCCAGTTTCAGCTACTGTTAATTCATTAGTTGAACCTTAGAATTTTGTATTAAGATTCTAAGTTAAGTCTTGTATCAAAAGTTGTATTTATTCTGTAACTGAACATTGATCTTTATATCAATTGTTCAGACTCTGTTTTTCTAAACTTGTGTATTGAAGTCTCTTGCCTGCGTGCTTGAGCATTAGGAAGTCTCTTGTTTGTATACTTGAGCACTGGAAGTCTCTTGCAAGGTTGCTTGAACAATTGTAATCTTTGGTGATTATAGTGAACTCTCTTGGAAGTACAAGAGGACTGGACGTACTCTCGGTTTGTGAGGGGAACCAGTATAAAAATCTCTGTCTCTATCTTTCTCTCCTTCTCTCTACCTTCAAAGTTATTCTTGATTGTGTTTGTTTTCTAAACCGCTGCAAACTCTGATAAGTTCTCTGTAACTTAGAAGAAATTTTTTAAATTACCAAAAACACAATTCAACCCCCCCTTCTTGTGTTTTTCACACCTTCAATTGGCACCAAGAGCCCGGTTCTGTTTTTTAATCACCTAACAGTGAGACAGTTTCCTGTTGAAAAACACTATGACTGAAACTCCAAGTGGTAGCTTGAAAACAGTTCCTCATGACTATGATGTTGAAGATAAGTCAAGCAACAAGGCACCAAAGTTCAATGGAGATGCTTCTACCTTTTCCTGGTGGAAAGATAGAATCTACAGTCATCTTATTGGTTTAGATGATGAGCTTTGGGACCTAGTTGAAGAAGGGGTAACTTTCCAAGGACTAGATGAAAAGGGGAGGCTATCTGTTGAAGAAAGAAAGAAGTTCACTCCTACAGACAAGAAGCTTTACAAGAAGCATCACAAGGTTAAGGATCTTCTCATTGGGTGTATAACTCATGATGAGTACCTCAAGATTACAGACAAATCCACTGCCAAGAGCATCTATGACTCCTTGTGTTCCACATATGAAGGGAACAAACAGGTTCAAGAGGCAAAGGCTACTCTTTTGATCCAACAGTATGAACTCTTTAGAATGAAGGATGATGAGAATATTGAATCAATGTATTCTAGGTTCAAAATTCTTGTGGCTGGTCTCCAAGTTCTAAAGAGAAGTTATACAACCTCTGATCATGTAAGGAAGATTTTGAGAAGCTTACCTTCAAGGTGGAGGCCTAAGGTAACAGCTATCCAAGAAGCTAAAGATTTGGACAAACTTGGCTTGGAAGAATTGATAAGTTCACTCATGAGTCATGAGATTGAACTATCTTCTGATGAGCCTCAGAAGAAGCTAAAATCTGTGGCTTTGCCATCTATTTCAGTTTCATCTAAGGCTCTGAAAGCCAAAGTTGTAGAATCTGAAGCAGAGGAATCTTCCATAGATAATCAAGAGGAAGGATCAGATGATGATTTCTTTGCACTCTTGTCCAAGAACTTTCAAAAGTGGTCACTAAGGAAGGGCAAAAATTTTCAAGGCAGAGGATCTGGATCAAGAAACATCACCAGCAAAGAGAAGAAGGATGATACAAAAAATTGTTTCAATTGTCATAAGCCTGGAAACTTCATGGCTGATTGTCCTGAACTCAACTCCAAGGGTAAAGGAAGAAAGAGTATAATCAAGAACAAAGCCAAGAAGAGTCTGATGGCAACATGAGAGGATATTAATGAACTATCTGAGGATGAAGACTCTGAGGAAGCAAACCTAACGCTTATGGCCATTGGTGAGTCAGACAATGAAAATGATTCAGAGTCTGATACTGACGACATTGATGAGGTAATATCTAAAATGTCTAATACTCAAATGACCAAAGCTTTGAAAGATGTAATGGTGAAGTACATGGAAAAGTTGAGTGAGTTAGATTTTTGCAAACAAAAATTGAAGCTCCTCAATGAAAATCTCACCCAGACTCAAGCAAACTATCAAAAATCTCTTAAAACAATTAAGGTGCTTGAGACTGGATGCAGAACATGTCACAAACCTTATGACGAGTATGAAATCTCTCTACAAGAGTTTGTGCACCATAACATAGATAAAACTAGGGTAACTTCCGTAATTCATGGTGGACTTAGCAACTATTACAAAAGACAAGGACTTGGTTCTCTTATATGTCCTAATGTAGGAAAATTAAGTAAACCTGTCTTGTTGAGCAAGTCACCATCAGAATCTTATTCAAACTTTACTAAGGGTACATCAGAACCTCTGACTGTGTCTGGTACTCTTGTGAGCTTGGAACCACAAGATAAGGTATTAGAAGATAACTCATCTTCTGAACCTAAGTCTTCTAAAACTCAGGTTCCCCTCACATCAGTACCCATGTCTACTCAAGTTAAAGCTGTCAAAGTACCAAAGCCTGTTGATAAGCGGGGCACTAGTACTTCTAAAGCAAACTTGGTAACTGGTTCTCTGACACACTCAAGAGGAAAGTCTCAGAGACAACATAAGCCTAAACAATCTTCTAAAGGCTCTGTTGACTCCAGATCTTCTGAGTATTCTAACAAGAAGAATAAGATTCTCAAAACTAACCAAAAAGGACCCATCAGAGTATGGGTACCAAAATCTGAAATAGTGTATGCTGCAGGTATGCACCCAAAGAAGAAAAATAAAGCTCTTGGTATCTAGACAGTGGTTGCTCTCGTCACATGACAGGAGACAAACTCTTATTCCACACCCTGAATCAGCAAGAGGGAGGAACAGTAGGGTTTGGTGGCAACCAGAAGGGAAGGATCATTGGTATAGGTACAGTTGGTAATTCTTTTTTCTCAATTTCTGATGTTTGGTTAGTAGATGGACTACATCATAATTTACTTAGCATAAGTCAATTGTGTGATAGTAATTATGATGTTATGTTTAATAAGGATTCATGTACTGTAATTAGAAACTCTGATCAATCCATTGTTTTTAAGGGAAATAGAAAAGGCAATGTGTACAAAGTAAATTTTTCTGATTTAAAGGAACAACAAGTGCTTTGTCTTTTGACACTGAGTGATGAAAAATGGATCTGGCATAAAAGATTGGGTCATGCTAACTGGAGATTAATTTCTAAGCTTAGCAAGGATAATCTTGTCAGAGGCCTTCCAAAGATAAAATATCACTCAGACTCACTTTGTGGTTCCTGTCAAAAAGGAAAAATTGTCAAAAGTTCTTTTAAAAACAAGAACATTGTCTCTACTACTAGACCTTTGGAACTCTTACACATTGATCTCTTTGGACCAGTCAGCACTGCTTCTATCAATGGTAAGAAATATGGATTAGTCATTGTAGATGATTATAGTAGATGGACTTGGGTAAAATTCCTGAGAAATAAAGATGATACATATGAAGTGTTTAGCATCTTCTGTACCCAAATTCAAAATGAAAAAGATTCCAAAATTTTGAAAGTAAGAAGTGATCATGGTGGTGAATTTGAAAACGAACCTTTTGAAAAATTTTGTGAAGAACATGGAATTCTCCATGAATTCTCTTCTCCTAGAACTCCACAACAAAATGGAGTTGTAGAGAGAAAGAATAGATCTTTACAAGAAATGGCACGCACCATGATGCATGAAAATAATTTGGCAAAATTCTTTTGGGCAGAAGCTGTTAACACTGCTTGTTATATTCAAAATAGAATCTATATAAGACCTATTTTGAACAAAACAACATATGAACTCTTTAAAGGAAGAAAACCAAATATTTCTTATTTTCATCAATTTGGTTGTACATGTTACATTCTGAATAACAAAGTCCATCTTAAGAAATTTGACTCTAAAGCCTGTAAGGGTATCTTCATTGGATACTCTGAACGCTCTAAGTCATACAGAGTGTATAATTCGGAAACTAATATAGTTGAAGAATCAATGCACGTAAAGTTTGATGATAAAGAGCCTGATGATAAAAAGTCAGAGCCTGTTAAAGATTTGTCAGGATCTGATGAGTCAGAAGATGAAGCTCCAGAGTATGATAACAACATAAAATATGTAGAAGACTCTGAAGCTCAAGAAGATGCACCTTCTGATGCTGCTCAAGAACATCAAACTATTGATGATAACTCTGAAGAAACTGATATTCCAAGGAACACATTCAAATACAAATCATCACATCCTGAAGAGCTCATTCTAGGAAACAAAAACAGTCCAAGAAAAACAAGGTCCAACTACAGAGTTGAAGAATCATTGTTTGGATTAGTTTCCTTGATTGAACCCAAGACAACAAGTGAAGCTCTATCAGATGATGCTTGGATAGTTGCAATGGAAGAAGAGTTAAATCAATTCAAGAGAAATGATGTGTGGGATCTGGTACCCAAACCAAAGCATAAGAACATTATTGGAACAAAATGGGTATACAGAAACAAATTGAATGAACAAGGTGAAGTTACTAGGAACAAAGCCAGACTTGTTGCACAAGGATACAGTCAACAAGAAGGAATTGACTTCACTGAAACATATGCTCCAGTAGCAAGACTGGAAGCAATCAGGTTACTTCTATCTTATGCAGTCAATAATGTCATTACCCTATATCAAATGGATGTGAAAAGTGCATTTCTAAATGGTGTCATATCTGAAGAAGTGTATGTCAAACAACCTCCTGGTTTTGAAGACTTGACAAATCCTGATCATGTGTTTAGACTAAAGAAGTCACTCTATGGACTCAAACAAGCTCCCAGAGCTTGGTATGAGAGATTGAGTACTTTTTTGGTTGACAATGACTTTGAAAAAGGACAAGTTGACAAAACACTTTTCAAAAAGACCCTTAAGAAAGACATTTTGATCATTCAAATATATGTTGATGATATCATTTTTGGATCAACTAATGCCACTCTTTGCAAGAATTTTTCTAAGCTTATGCAGGATGAGTTTGAAATGAGTATGATGGGAGAATTGAAGTTCTTTCTTGGTATTCAAATAAATCAAACAGAGAAAGGAACATTCATTCATCAATCCAAATATATAAAGGATCTTCTGAAAAAATTCAACTTAGAAGATTGCAAACCCATGAATACTCCAATGCAGCCTACATCAAGTCTAGGCAAAGAAGAGTCTGAAGGCAAGGTTGATCAGAAGCTGTATAGAGGTATGATTGGATCTCTTCTTTATCTAACTGCCTCAAGACCTGACATTTTATTCAGTGTATGTTTGTGTGCAAGATTTCAATCAGATCCTAGAGAATCTCATCTCACTGCTGTGAAGAGAATCTTTAGGTATTTGAAAGCTACTTGTAACATTGGATTACTGTATCAGAAATCCAATGACTACAAGCTGATTGGATTCTGTGATGCTGACTATGCTGGTGATAGAATTGAAAGAAAATCCACCAGTGGTAACTGCCAGTTTATTGGTGAGAATTTAATTTCATGGGATAGTAAAAGGCAAACCACCATAGCTATGTCAACAGCAGAAGCTGAATACATATCAGCAGCTAAATGTTGTACACAACTACTTTGGATGAAATATCAATTGGAAGATTATCAAATCAGCAGTAACAATATTCCTTTATATTGTGACAATACTGCAGCTATTCACCTTTCTAAAAACCCTATTTTACATTCAAGAGCTAAGCATATTGAGATTAAGCATCATTTTATCAGAGACTATGTTCAAAAAGGTGTAATTGATCTCAAGTTCATTGAAACTGAAAATCAATGGGTTGATATCTTTACAAAACCTTTAGCTGTTGAACGTTTTGATTTTATCAAAAAGAATCTGAACATGATGGAAATCACTGATTAACTTAGACTCTGATGAAAAATTGAGTTTGTGAGAATCTAATAGTAATCAGAAGATGAAGTCATCAGAACCTTCTGTATCAGAAGTTGTGATGAGAGTATCCTCTGACATACTATCAGAATCTGATTAGAAGGTAAATGGTTCTGGCGCGTAAGTAAAAATCTTTAGTAAAAACCCTTTCGTTTTCTCAAACTTAAGTGTCAGTTATTTAACAATCTTCGAATACACATGTCGTGGTGCAAGAGGATAAAGAAGTTGGTTAATGATGATTAGCATTTCTAATTTCCAATTGTGGTAAAATACACTACTACCCCTGTGTATGTGTACTTTTTTTTTGCGCGTAAGTTTCTATTTAAACACACTAACTGTTCACATTCACACTTTTGCACTCTCACAACCTACACTTTCATTCTTCTAAAACACAGAGCAATTTCTTTCTCCCTCTTTAGAAACCCTAACTTCCAAATATCATCCATGGCATCCTCATCGTCATTCCTAAATAGAACTTGCATGATCTTACCTAATGAATCCAACCCTACTGAGTTCGCAAAGGATCAACGACCATATAAGTATGATGAACTAAATGTTGCAATTGAGAATCCCGTTGATCTTGAGAGCATCAGGGTAAACGGTTTTGCTGAAGTCGTTCATCTATACAAAAAGCAAGGTTTAGAATATTATTTTGATCTTCTCAATGGACCAACCTATACTGAGATGGTAAAGGAATTCTGGATGAAAGCCTCTGTTATTACAAGGGATGTTTATAACAAGAAGGTCAGGGAAAAGATTGAAGAAAACCCTGAATTCAAAGAGAGAACCCCAGAGGAAATGGGATTAAGATCGTTTTTCTCTACAGAGATTGAATCTTTCGTGGCCGGATTCAGAATCTCTATCAGACTCTGCCACATTCTTGAGGCTCTGAAGCTCAAGCGTGATGGTGTGATAATCAAACACTCTGACGAAGCAGGTCCTGGTGTGGATGAATATCTATTCAAACCTAAGACCAACCGTAAGGACAAGTTTGAATGGACAAACAATTGCAAGATAATCTACAGGATCTTGATTGACAGTGTTCTGCCCAAATTGGGAGGCACTGATCAAATATCCAGTGTTCAGAAGCTGTTCACGTACAATGTTGCTAAAGGAAATGTTGTGGATATTGGAAGGCTTATTTTTGATCATCTGTGTCTGTCTATTATCTCTAGCAAAGCTATTGTTAGACATAAGACTACTGAGCCACATGTTTGCACAGTGTGGTTTGTTGGATGCTATTACACATTATCTTCCTGGCTTAGGTACTTTTTTGCTTAGTTCTAAGATTGTAAATAGTACTACATTAAGGTACTTAAAGCTGGTGAAGAATAATGAGATAGTTCATCCAACACATCCTGTGTTACTCAGAGAATCTGAGAAAGGCATTGGTGAATGTTGGCTTGTACATGTCAGAGATAGTGAAGCAAAGAGAGTGATAGAAGCACATGTTGAATTCATGAAAAAGCTAGGTGCTGATGTAGGAGATGGAGAACCTACAAAGCTAACTGTAAGACAATCAAGGCTTTTGGAACAACCTCTTAGAATTGAACCAGCCAAGAGGAAAGCTGCCAAAAGTCCTACTGTGAAGAAAACTGCTAAGATACCAAAGACTACAAAGACTACAGCTCCAAGATCCTCAAAACCAAGGGCAAGAAAAGTTATACTGGAGGATCTCACTGAAGAAGAAAAAGAGAAAGCTGAATTGGAAGCAGCTTTGGAAAAGATAAATGAGTTTAATAAGAAGCAAGAGGCTCTGAAGGACAGCTATGATTGTGGTATTGATGAAGCTGCATTTGATGATATGCACAAGAAGCTTCCAAAAAGGAATGATCCTCACAATCTGCTGGAATAGCAGACTCTGTATGGAAATGAGACTGGTAAGTTTTCTAATTTTCTTGGAGGCGGCAAAGGAGTTAGAGATTATTTCAAAAGGCTTCAATTCCCTTCTGAAATAAGAGTTAAACATGTTTTTGATAAGATTTTAAAAGGAGTTAATTCTGAGAAAGTCAATGATCTTTCTGAGAATCAACCATCATCAGAGCATTTTAACCTCATCCTATCTAACCTATCAGAATCCCAGGCTAATTTTATATGCAATGATGCAGCACAAGCTTCTACAAGCACTGCACCTGCTATTCAACTTTCACTTGATGAAGATTCTGATAAAACCCCATCACCTCCTCCTCAAATATTCCCCAACCATCAAGAAATCCCTACCATAACACCACAACTAGAAGAACCAGAAAATAACCCCCAACCAAACTCTGAGATTGTTCAACCTGTGAACACTCAAAAACAACCAACAACATCTCAATCAGAAAATACTGAACCAGAAACTACCCAACCAGAAAATGAAATTCCGCCAGAACATACACCATCAGAACATGATCACCAAAAATCACCAGAACCTGATCAAAATCAAGTCTCTGAAACTCTTCACTCTGATGAACATGCACATGAGAAATCCCCACATCATGTGGCTATGGACAACTCACGTGACTTATCTACACCCATCAAGAAACATGTTCAACAAATCAATGAGACTCTGAATCTTGAAATCTTACCAAAAACTCCTCCTGACCAATCACAACACCTCAAAACCCTGATGCAGGATCTCTCTATGGACTGCATTTACATTCCACCTCATTTACCTTCCAGGATTATGAATGAACCCTTAGAGCAAACCCAGGATGATATCACTAGCTTTCTGCAAGCCGTTGACAAGAACATTAGAAGAATGTCCAGCGCCATTCCAAACAGGTCTATTGAAACAGCACATATCAACAAAGAGTGTGACCTTATGGAGCAGAATCTGGTGTATATGATCAGATCAGTAAGAGAAGCTTACACTAGGGATCTAAACATAAGGAATGAGATAGCTAGAAAGGAAGAAGAAGAGAGGCGTGAAAGGGAAAGATTGGAAGCTGAGGAGAGGGAAAGAAAAAGATTGGAGGATGAGCGTATAGAAAGGGAAAGACAAGCTGCTGAGCAAGCTAGGCTAGCAGAGGAAGCTAGAAGAGCTGCTGAACAAGCTAGGCTTGAGCAAATCGCTAGAAATGCACCGGAGTATGCTCAGCACATAAGAGAAAATCAGGATAATTTTCAAAGAAGGCTTGATGAGCATTCGTCTATGCTGGCTGCTATTATGACTACTCTTCAGAGCATTAATGTAAGATTGCCTCATCTTCTGTGTTCATTATTTATTTCTATGTTTATTATTTATTGATTTATTTTTATTTTTATTTTTTATTTTTTTTTTTTGCTTTCATAAATGATTTTGAGACAAAAATCAACACAAATATTTCAAAGCTAAATAATGAGTTTATTCAATTGAAAATTGTTGATTACATAAGTTTCTATCCAACTTTTCACTTGGATTCTACATAACACAGCTAGTCCTAAATCTAGCTTATTTGAATCTAAGGGAAATGGAAGAGTTCACGACATTCTCTTCACTTCCTTATTGGGAAATCAATGAAAACTGATCTCATTGATTATGAAGAGGGGTATTCTTCACTGGGAGGAACATATGTACTCAAAAATTCCTTCCAATCAGAATCCCATTCAGATTCTGACTCGGATAAGGACTCTTGCTGTTTAGTCTTGGATCTTGTTTGATAATTGACTCTGACAGGAGCAGAAGTCGATGCCTTCATCTTCTGAGGTTTCCTCTTAGACTCTGAGTCTTGTGGAATCTTCACCTTCTTCTTCTTCTTCTTCTTCTTCTTCTTCTCCTGCACTCTCTTACTTTTGATCACTTTTCTATCCTTCTCCATTGTTGATTTTTCACAATGAAATGGAAGTGTTGAGTGAAATGACAAAGTTCATGGTCCTTATATAATGGTTTCAAAATAGACAAGTTCTTGGTTTTTACGACAAGCCATTTAATTGGAGTAGTTGTAACCACCTTGACTGCATTGAAACTCTACTTTTGACCATTTTTTTCAAAATTGTAATTTATTTCTTGTCAGTTTTATCTTTTTGTTTAATGACAAAAGGGGGAGTAAGAGTTATTATTAATTTATGAGATGCTAAACTGAAACCCAAATTCCAAAATTTAATTCTTTTCAGTTATGTCTACGTATAAATTTTTGAGGAAAATATTAGTTGAAATTTGAACTTCTGATACATGGTACGTATAAAAGAAAATTGCACTTTTCTTTCATAGGTATCAGACTTAGGGGGAGAGCTTGCAAACCTAGCCTCTGAAAGTCTAGTGTATTAGTTTAAGTTCAAAATTCAAATAATTATTTTTAAACTGATTTAATTAATCATTGTTGAACTTAGGGGGAGCTTGCAAAACTCATCAACCTAAGAGAGGCCTGATAAATTTTATCAACAACCATTGTAAATTAATACTTGGTTTGTCATCAATCAAAAAGGGGGAGATTGTTGGAACAAAAGAGGTTCTGACATGACTCAATTAAGTTTTGATGATAACAAAAGTATTAATGTACAAAAGGGTATACTAATTATTTAATCTAAGTGTGCAGATATTCAAGTTAATTTTTATATATTCATTAAAAGCACATTGGAAGCTCTGATATGGCAAAGCAAACTCTGATCAGAACTTGAAGTAGTCAGAAGATACATATTTGGTTCATCAGAGGATGCAAATTTTATTCATCAGAAGATGCATATCAGACTCTGATAAGAGCAGTGAGAGCCGCTTTATCAGAAGAACATTCTCTGCATCTATGATTATACTCTGATATTCCAAAGGTTGATGGAATCAATCTTATCCACAGAATAGTGACGTTTGTACTATTGTACGAACTCTTTACCTGGTTTGGATAAAACGTTTTCTCCAAGATTGATCGCATACAAGGTTACCTGATTTGGATATCAAAGGTACTATCTACAGCTGGCGCAATCTCACCGCATCAAATTCAAATCAAACACGCTCCACCTTCATCTATAAATTGGAGCAAGTTTGAAGCTTTGGGTGACTACACTTGAACATTTTTTAAAAGAGCTGTTACTCTGCTAAAAATCATCCTAAAGCACAAAACTGCAAATACAACTTGAACTCATATTCAAAATCCAAGACTTCAGTTTCAGCTACTGTTAATTCATTAGTTGAACCTTAGAATTTTGTATTAAGATTCTAAGTTAAGTCTTGTATCAAAAGTTGTATTTATTCTGTAACTGAACATTGATCTTTATATCAATTGTTCAGACTCTGTTTTTCTAAACTTGTGTATTGAAGTCTCTTGCCTGCGTGCTTGAGCATTAGGAAGTCTCTTATTTGTATACTTGAGCACTGGAAGTCTCTTGCTAGGTTGCTTGAGCAATTGTAATCTTTGGTGATTATAGTGAACTCTCTTGGAAGTACAAGAGGACTGGACGTACTCTCGGTTTGTGAGGGGAACCAGTATAAAAATCTCTGTCTCTATCTTTCTCTCATTTTCTCTACCTTCAAAGTTATTCTTGATTGTGTTTGATTTCTAAACCGCTGCAAACTCTGATAAGTTCTCTGTAACTTAGAAGAAATTTTTTAAATTACCAAAAACACAATTCAACCCCCCCTTCTTGTGTTTTTCACACCTTCATACATTGTGCAATTCCTCGACCCATTGTCCCTTTGCCTCGCCTAATCTCCTTTTTAGTCCTCGCAAGATTACTCTGTTTGCGGCTTCGGCTTGCCCGTTAGTTTGCGGATGCTCGACGGAGGTGAAGTGTTGAGTTATGCCCAAGGCAACGAGGAATTCTCTGAATTTTTTATCAGTGAATTGTGTGCCATTGTCTGTTACTACTGAATGTGGAATGCCGAATCTGGCGAGGATGTTCCTTTTGAAGAAACGGAGTATGTTGAAGGCTGTGATTTTCGCAAGTGGTTCTGCTTCTATCCATTTGGTGAAGTAGTCCACGCCCATGATCAAGAATTTGTTTTGTCCGGCTGCGACGGGGAATGGTCCTAGTAAATCCATTCCCCACCATGCGAAGGGCCATGGAGAAGACAACGATTTCAGCTCGTTTGGTGGTGCTATGTGCATATCTCAATGTCTTTGGCATTTATCACATTTCTTGACGTGCTCTTTGGCGTCTGCCTGCATCGTCGGCCAATAGTATCCCGCTCGAAGAGCTTTCCTGGCTAAAGAACGTCCGCCAATATGTTGACCGTTGATCCCTTCGTGGATCTCGGCTAAAACATACTCCACTCTCTCTTCCTCGACACATTTCAATAGAGGAATGGCGAATCGTCGTCGATATAGCTGATTGTCGAGAGCCACATAGGAGCACGCTCGTCGCTTGACTTTTGCTGCTTCCTTTGGGTCGTTGGGGACTTCCCCGCTTTCTAGAAAGCGTAGTATTGGGAAAATCCAACTGTTTGTATTTATTTCACAAACGAGCATGACATCTTGGGTTTTCTCAATGATGGGTCTGGAAAGAGTTTCTTGTATCAGGGATTGATTTCTTCCCTTTTTTCGCTTGGTGCTTGCCAATTTTGAGAGGACATAAGCTCGTGTGTTATGTTCGCGGGGAACATGTTGCACTTCAGCTAATTTGAATTGGGCTAACATTTCCTTTATCAAGGTTAGATATTCTTCTAGTCGCTCATCTTTTGCTTGATATTCCCCGGATATTTGTGAAGTTACCAATTGCGAATCTGTAAAAATTTTGACTTCCTCGGCCTCTATGTCTTTGGCGAGCCGTAACCCTGCCAAGAAGGCTTCGTATTCGGCTTGGTTATTCGTCGTTTGAAAAGACAGTTCGAGCGAGACTTCAATTAGAGTCCCATCTTCGCTTTCTAATATAATGCCCGCGCCGCTTCCTTTTGAATTGGAAGATCCGTCGACGAAGATGGTCCATTTGTTCTTACTTTGAGTGGTTGTTGGGGTCATTTCGGCGATGAAATCTGCTAGAACTTGAGCTTTCAAAGCTTGTCTGCTCTCATAGCTTATATCGAATTCTGACAATTCCAACGACCATTTGAGCATTCGACCGGCCATGTCGGGTCTTCCGAGGAGGCGTTTAACGGGTTGGTCAGTGCGAACAATAATTGAATGGGCGAGGAAGTAGTGTCGTAACTTTCTTGCTGCTGTGACGATAGCTAAGGCCATTTTCTCAATCTGCAGGTATCTTAGTTCTGGTTCTTGGAGTGCTTTGCTGACGAAGTATACTGGTTTTTGCCCTTGCTCGGTTTCTCTTATGAGAACGGCGCTGACGGCCTCGTGGGCTACTGCTAGGTAGAGATATTAAACTTCTCCTTGCACAGGTCGTGTGAGGACTGGAGGCTCGGATAATGCTCGCTTCAAATGCTGAAGTGCGTTTTCGCACTCTTCTGTCCACTCGAATGTAGACTCCTTTCTTAGAAGTTTAAAGAGTGGCAGAGCATGTTGAGCAGATTTAGCAACGAATCGTGACAAGGAAGTTAACATTCCGTTTAATGTTTGAATAGACTTCTTCGAGTCGGGCGTAGGGTATTCAAAGAATGATCTACATTTGTCGGGGTTGGCTTCAATTCCTCGTTCTGTTAAATAGAATCCGAGGAATTTTCCTGCCTTCACGCTGAATGTACATTTTTCAAGATTAAATCTCATGTTATACTTTCTTGCTTGTTCGAAAACTTTTCTTAAGTGCGCGGTATGATCGTTTTCCTCTTCGGATTTAACTATCATGTCATCCATATACACTTCGAGCATATCGCCAATTTGATTTCGGAAAACATTGTTCATCATTGTTTGGTATGTGGCGTCCGCGTTTTTAAGGCCGAACAGCATTACGTTATAGTAATAATTTCCTGATTCAGTCATAAAAGCTGTTTTCTTTTTATCGATTTCAGCCATTTTAATTTGATTATATCCTGAATAAGCATCCATAAACGATAGTAATTTAAATCCTGAAGAATTATCTACTAGTTTATCTATGCTAGGTAAAGGATAAGCGTCTTTAGGGCAAGCCCTATTAAGATCAGTATAATCAACACACATGCGCCACTTTCCATTAGATTTCTTAACAAGTACAACGTTGGACAACCAAGTGGTATACTTGGCTTCCGAAATGAAATTTGCCTCTAGGAGGTCTTTTACAGCTTTTTCTGCAGCCTCCGCTTTTTCGGGAGACTGCTTCCTACGACGCTGTGCAACAACTCTAGCCTTAGGATCTATAGTCAGCTGGTGACAAGCAACCTTTGGATCTATGCCGGGCATTTCAGTAGCGCTCCAAGCAAAGAGTTCAGCATTTTCCTTCAAAAAAGCTTCTAATTGCCTTTTCACCAAGTCGGGGAGATCAGCTCCAATCTTGATTCCCTTCGAAGGGTCATCACCAAGGGGAATTATTTCGAACTCTCCATCAGGGATTGGACGAGATATTTCCTTCAGCTCTTTCTGCAGCTCCTTTTTTTCTTCTCTGCGCTCTTTCTTTGTAGTTCGAGCGTCCAGCTCAACAATACCTTGTCCCCCGACAGCATTGATGGCGGGCATCTTATGCTCAGTCTTCATTTTCTTTGGCGTGGCCAAGGTGTTCATATTTTTTGCTGCAGCATCAAAGCATCTCCAAGCAGCAGCTATGTCTCCGTTCAATGTGGCGACCTTTCCATCGACAGTGTAATAATTCATTTTGAGATGAATGGTCGAAGAGACGGCGAACAAATCAGCGAGTGATGTTCTTCCAATGATGCAGTTGTACAGTGATGGACACTCAACGACCAGGAACTGAACATTGATGGACTTGGTAGCCTCTCCTTCGCCAAAGGTGACGATCAAATCTGTATATCCCCAAGGTTTTGTCGTTGCTCCATTGAATCCTTGGAGATCAGCGCCCACATATGGCTTCAGGTTTTTTTCAGTGAGCTGGAGAGTTTTGAACAATCCAGAGTACATGATGTCGAAAGAGCTTCCTTGGTCGACCAGGATTCTTCGAACGTCAAAGTTCGCCATCCTTGCTTGTACCAACAAAGGAATCTGAAAATTCGGGGATCCTCCGGGGATCTCTTCTTTGTAGAAGGCTAAGGGAATTGACCCTTCTTTAATCTCCGCAACCGAAACAGGGTTCAGCGAGCAGACGCTCTCGAGCTCCTCGAACTTTCTTTTTATAGTTCCGAGGGTCGTGTTGTTGAATCCTCCTCCCGATATCACCAGCGTTTTGGGAAAATTTTCCCAGGATCCATTCAAGTGGGAAGTCAAATTAGCGAGCACTTCCTGTCATACCCTAATTTTGCCCCATGATATTTTTCACACTTTTGCATTTATTAGAAAAAAAGTCAACAAAGTCAATACTTTGACTAAAAAGTCAACAAAGTCAATTTTTAAATTGAAAAATCAATGTTGACACAAAAACACATAGAATTATTTTTCTTGCATGATTTTGCATGGCATGATCATAAAGGGCCATATTTACCATTTTGCCCTTCCATTAATTTTTATTTCTTATTTATTATTTATTTTTAGTTAGTTACTTGCATTTCAAGAAACCTTTCTAACATCAAATTTTAAATCCTTTGTTCTCATTTTTAATCCATAACCATTTTGCATAATCACATTTCATCATCATGCATATTTTATTTTATTATTTTATGTGTTATTTTTAATTTGTTTTTATCCCAAAAAAAATCAAATCAAGAGAGGTACCAAAAATTCCAAGCATTAACACATCATCATAAGCCTAGAACATTCCATTCTTACTACACCTCATCATGCCAAAAAGGAGCCCATGTGACAACAAAAATCTCACAACATATCATAAATCTCTTTCTCAATTTTACCCTTTTCTTGGCCAACAATTTCAATCCATTCTTAACCTAATTTCTCACTATAAATAACACTCTCAAGTGAGGAGAGAGAAGGGGACGAAATTCACAAAAAAAACTCAGACCAAATTCATTCACAATTCTCTCATTTTTAACCCTTTTCTCAAAAATCCAAAATCCATTAAAACCACCTTCAAACTTCAATTTCTTCATCAAATAAGTTTCCAAACACTTCCAGTAGATTATACCAGTGCCAAATCGCAATCAAAACCGTTCAAAAATACCATAACCGAACCTCAAAAAAGCTTGAAACCAAAGTTAATGGATAGAGAGATTCAGAGCACCATTTGACATGATTCCAGCTCCCCCGTGTTCGTAAAAGACCTAAGAAGCTTAATCCATGGCTAATTTGATTTAATTTGGGCTGTATCACGTTTTGCCATTTTTGGTGTTCGTTGGTTTTTGCTTCGTTTTCGTCTTTTCAGGAATATTATCAATAAACTAAGCATAGATTCATGATCTACGCGCAATTCCGAGAAAAATAGTGTACCCACTTGCCACTTTTGGTGGAGTTTTGAAACTCCGGTGAAGGTCACCGTCGCCGGCGCCGTCGTGGCTCAACGGAGAAGACGAAGCCCACGGTGAGTCTGTTTCAGGTAAGTTTAAATCCTGACCGTCCGATCTCTCCATTTTTTGTTTGACTGGGCTTTTCAGCCCAGAATTGATATCTGTACCCCCCTTCTGCTACGTTTTAATATTCGCACCCCCCCTCTGTTTATGATGATATGTGATTTCTAGCTTATTTGCAAAAGCACTTATGTGACCTATTGGCTTATTTAAGCTTATTAGGTTACTGTTTATGCTTATATTATGCTAACTTCATTTTTGAACTTTTCTAACTTGTTTAAGTGATTATTTTTGTTAATTGATTTTAAACCTAAAAGTGAATAAGTGCTTATTGATGATTCTATTTAGCTTTTTAGACCTCAACACATGCACAAATTTGATTTAAACACAGTAGTCACTGTATACAAATCATTTCCAAGCTTTTTCAACTTATTTTCATAAGTAATTTTCAATTAAGTTGTTTTGTGCATAAGTGCTTATTTAGGGTTTCAAAAAGCTCTTTAGCTTATTTGACCCTAATTCTTGCACAACATCAATTCATATACAGTAGTCACTGTATACAATTTTTTTCAACCTTTTTCAACTTATTTTCATAAGTGATTTCTGAATTAAGTTGTTTTGTTCATAAGTGCTTATTTGAGATTCCATTGAGCTCTTTAGCTTATTTGATCCAAATTTTTGCACAAGATCAATTCATACACAGTAGTCACTGTGTACAAACTTTTCCAAACTTTTTCAACTTATTTTCATAAGTCATTTTTAACTTAAGTGCTTTTTAGCTTATTTCAATAAGTGCTTATTTGAACCAAAAGCTCTTTAGCTTATTTGGATCACTTTTTAGCACTAAAATAATTAATTTTCCAGATTCTTTAATCTAAATTTGTTGGCTTATTTTCATAAGTCATTTTCCAACTTAATTGCTTTTTAGCTTATTTAATCACTTTTTAGCTTATTTTCATAAGCACTTATTTGGTGCTTAAGCTTTTCAGCTTATTGGACCATTTTGCTTTGCTTAAATCATGTTTGATTTCAGATCATACTTTTGCTTCTCTTAGCTTATTATTTAATCACTTTTCTAATGTGTAGCTTATTTATATAAGTGCTTAATTATAATTAATTGCTTAATTCTTTTTTTTCCATCAATTTTTATGCTTGTATTCAGCTCTTTAGCTTTACTTCATTTCATTCTAACTCATATCATTTACTTTGATTTAATCTAGCATGTTTATGTTATTTAATTCATTGTACGCTACTTTAGCTTATGCATTTTTATTTAATTATGCATCAACTCTCATTCATTCTTGATTCATGTATACTTATCCATTCCCATTTATGTTCATACATATTTGTCTATATTATGTTGATTCGTGCATTCTCATTTGAATACTTGCATTCATTCGCATTTAATTGTCGCATTGTTATTATATCGATTGTCATCGTTATTTAATTTTGTACATTATTTTATATCCTTGAACTTGAGTTTTCATAATCAAACTTAATCAAACTCTTTTTGCAATAAGTAAAGGTTGAAAAAGGGGGAATCTGTCATTTGATTCTTTCCTCCCGGGTTGACTTGGTCGCTAGACATTTGACTAGTGCTCGTGAGTCGCTCTCAATCTAAACAAGCGTTAAAGTTAACCAACACTCGTCTTTTTGTTTTGAACATCTTTTTCCTTAATCAAATTAATAAAGACTTTCACAATAAAAGGATGAAAAAGGGGGAATCTGTCATTTGATTCTTTCCCCCCGGGTTGACTTGGTCGCTAGACATTTGACTAGTGCTCGTGAGTTAGCTCTCATTCTAAAACCAAAACAAGCGCTAAAATTAACCCCACACGCTCAAACTTCTTTTCAGAAAAACATGGATATACGCTTTATCCATTCCTCTGATACATACACAGCTTACGCCTATAAGTAGAGCATACAAGCGTCGTTGTATCAGCGGAATGCGAAATAAGCAACATCCGTTATTCAAACTTTCTTTTGACAATGGATATACGCTTTATCCATTCCTCTGACACATACACAGCTTACGCCTCTAAGTAGAGCATACAAGCGTCGTTGTATCAGCGGAATGCGAAATAAGCAACATCCGTTATTCAAGTTCTCTTTTTACAATGGATACACGTTTTATCTACTCCTCTGACACACACACAGCTTAAGCCTCTGATTAGAGCATACAAGCGTCGTTGTGTCAGTGGAATACGAAATAAACGTTACCCATTTAAAATCAACCAACCACACAAACATTTTTATCAGAACTACGTGAGTTTTGAATTTCCCATTGCACCAGGGAATACGTAGGAGCGGGCTCCTACAACCGTCAAACTCAAATAATAAAAACTTTTCTTTTTCTTTGGAAACGAAGTAGAAAATAGCCAAGTGATAGAGTAATTTAATTCAAACCTACGCAAACAAACTTAAACCACCTAAATGGTTCCCATCGAGTACGATGCATGCGAGGGGTGCTAATACCTTCCTCTCGCATAACCAACTCCCGAACCCGCCACGGTTCTTCAACCGTGTTTACAAAGGTTTTCGTGATATTTTCCTTTCCCCTTCCGGGATAAATAAACGTCAATGGCGACTTCATTGTGTTACGCAAGGATGAATTTTCCAGCCCGCTACAGCTGGCGACTTCACTGGGGAGTCTTGAGAGTTAAGCCTAGTTTATGTGGTTTATTATTTGTCTGCTATTTCCAGGTTTGCAGTATCTTACTCTATCTTTATTTTCTGTCAATTATATGCTTGGCTGGTTGTTTCTCTTCTTCTACTCCTTCTTTTTTCTTTTTTGCCCTTGTGGCATGGTTACTGTGTGAAGCTCTATACCCGAGCTTGAGAAAAACTTAAGTTAAGCTAGGGGTTGTTATGTCGGGTCGCTAGACATTTGACTAGTGCTCGTCGGCATAATCACCCCGCCTAGAGTAGATCCTATTGGAAATGTCGGGTCGCTGGACATTTGACCAGTGCTCGTCGATGTTTCCTCGTTGGGTCCGTGACTCTAGGGACCTTTTGTTAACCGGTCTAGAACCAAACCTTGTTATTAGGGACCTCTGTTTAGAACCCGAGAGATTCTTCTTTGGACGCGTTTGCCGTGCAATAACGGCATCGTTTCCAAAGAGGTGATCCGTGATTTAACCATATCAAACTTAGAACAACATGTGAGAGGGGTGGGTTGCAGGTAACTTTGAGCCTTTTGACCTCCGAAATGATAATTGAACCTCTGCTTCACTGTGACAGAATCTGCTACAAAAGTGCATCATGCATCCATGCACTCATGCATTCATACAAAAATATTTTTTGCATAACATTTCAAAAATAAAGTGATAAAGCATAAAAGACTTTTACATGCATTTGCATTCATACAAAAAACATTATCTCATCCTTACCTATTCACATAAACAGCTACATTCCCGACACTGATACCAGACTCAAAGCATTTCAAGGAAACCATGGAAAACATGCAGAAACAGATTGATGCCTTGAGAGGCGATGTGGACCAAGTGACTGCCAAGTTGGACCGTGTTTTGGAAATACTAGCTAGTCTCATTCTGCCTTCAAGAGTAGACGCAGCAACAGTAGGGGCAAATCCTCCAATTGATTCCCCATTGTCAAATGTGGTATGGCCTTCATTCGATTCATCATCCGGACGTACTTCTGCAGTTGGTAAAGTCACCCAAGGGTCAATGAGTACCAACACCAAATTCATGGTTGGCCAGCCAAGAACTCATCAGGACCAACCCAGGTTTGCTATGCCTCAAAGTCTAGAGGACCCTAAGAACGCTCATCGAGGTGATAACTTTAAGGGAAAATCGGTTGTATCCCCGAGTGAGGAGACTCACCAAAGGTTCAAGGCAATAGAGGACAAGCTAATGATGATGGAATCATTCTTGCCCAACAATGTCAGCCCACCTCACTCTCGCTCAACGGTGTCTGCTCGCACCCCATGCTTCAATCATCAGTATCCAACAGTTGTTCAACCTCAACACCAGCCTCTCCTCAAAGAGCAACATCAGCCTCTTCCGGCAATAGCAACATCAGCCTCTCATCAAAGAGCAACATCCGCCTCTTTCGGCAAGAGCAACATCAGCCTCAGCAAAGAGTTAAAAAGGTCTTTGATTCCATCCCAATACCCTATAGTCAGCTTTTTCCACATTTGGTGCACAATAAGATGGTAACTCCAAGAACTCTGAAACAAGTGACCGCGCCTTTTCCGGCTTGGTACAAGCAAGGATCCACATGTGAATACCATTCTGGTGCTGAAAGGCATACTATTGAAAATTGCAAAGCCTTCAAGCACGAAGTCCAGAGATTAATTGATCAGAAACTGTTGACTTTCAAGGAAAGGGGAGAGCTCAACCGTGAAGGTTAATCCATTGCCCGGTCATGTAGATCAATCTGTGGATGGCAGTTGAAGAATTCAAGGATTGAATCAAGCTACAAAAGTTATCATTTAGGCTGTTACCTTTTTGCTAAGTATTTACTTACAGTTAAACTTTGTTTGTTTGAAATTTTAATCTTAATGAAATAATAATGCATGTTTTGAATCCATTCTTTCATGTCCATTCACTTTTCTCTCTTCTACCTCACAAAAGCAAAAAATATATATCAATATTTCTCATTTCATTTCTTTCTTTATCATTTCTGTTTGAACAAAGATTGGAGAGAGGATGATGAAAAATGAAATAACCAAGTTGCTACGGTATGCTTTCGAATAAAACTTTGCTGATGATGTAAGGCATTGTTTCAAATCCCCAAACACCGGGGAAATAAGGAAGATAATCCGTAGTCACCCCCTTTGAGCCTAGAAGTTGGTGTTTCTTTCTATACGAAAAAACCGCAATTTTTAACCCGGGGCAGGGTAGTGTTCAATTAATTCGACCATGCGTTCGAGTTTCAAGAGAAAAGCAAAAATCAATAAGGTGTTCCTCATCACCCATTACCAAGGCAGTCACAATTCGCCAAAAAAAAAAAGAAAAAAAAAGAAAAAAAAGAAAAGCCCGCTAAGTCAAAACCTCAAAATGGCTTAGGCAAAAATTAGGGTATCCCGCTAGACTAAAAATGCAAAAGAATAGTCTAGGCAAAAGTTAGGGATTGAAAAAAAATAAATGAAAAAAGTGAATGTCACCAAGATTCACGACAAAACAAAATCATGTGACCAAGACAAAAGGCAATGTGACTGCCACAAACATAAAACGGGGAACTCATCTTCGGCCCCCGAGCCATCATATACTCACAATGACAATCCCAAAAACCTCTTGGGACTTGAATTCATGAGTTGAGTTAATTGAACTTAGGGATGAAGATCATCACGAAGAATGGGACGGGTTAAAATCAAATTTTGAGCCTTATATCCTTTTATTCATAAACCGTGAACCAGGCCACGTTACAACCCTCAAAAGACCTAATTGAAGCAAGGTTTAGCTTGAAAGCATACGGTAGCAAGGTTGCGTTAACCTGACTCCCAAAAATCTTTTGTTAATATCTTACTCTCTCACTTTCTTCCACAATATACATCCATGGTACATAAATACCATCTCAATTTCCATTTCAAAACTTGCATTATAATGGCATTAGAATTACTATTTCAAGCAAACGGGTTTATCTGCCAGTCAGCACTTGACAAAAAAGAAGTTCCAACTCTGAGTTGATACCGAGCAATCAAGAAGAACCTTGGACCAATCTGGGGCAATCGTCTCAGAACTTCATTTAACCATGGGGCACATTCCCTAGAAAGGTCATTCAACATAGACAGAGTGTCCTAAGATCGCATCATGGAAAGCGGTATCGAAACCCAGATTTCAAGGACCTATTAAATCAGTTCAAGACACTCTTGATTAGGGGCAAACCACCTTGGGGTTCTGCCAATCAAAAGCAAACTCTGATGACTAGGGGCAGATCACATGAGGATCCTGTTGGCCCAGCCAATCATGTTTCAGAATGGCTCAATCTAGGGGCATACCTCTCAGAGAGGGAGAACCAATATCAGTAAGTTGGCCGAAAGTCAAGGCAAAGCACTTCAAATGCCCAACCGACTGGAGCAAGATAATATACACAAGGGCAGGTTCTCCCTATATCTTCAAGCTACTCAAGCAAAGTCTGGTAGATATCTGCAACCATTAAATCCGGAACTGGTGTCGGGGATCAACATCAACCATCATTCCACAAAAAGCCTTGATACCCGAAACACTCCCACCCTCCATAGGGGCATCAGTCATCGTCATGCATTAGTCATGTCATTTCATTCATGCAAATAAGCGTCATGCATTAGTCATGTCATTTCATTCATGTAAATCATTAACATGCATTGATCACGTCATTTCATTCAAGCATCAGGTATGCCCCATACCACAAGACCAATGACTCAGAAAAAAACCAAATAGCCAAATCAAACATCCACAATCAAGAACCTGACCTTGCATTGACAATCCCAAAGTCCAATGATTATTGGCACACCTTCAAAGTCCAATGATTATTGGCAAACACCACTCAAAGTCCAATGATTATTGGCACACCTTCAAAGTCCAATGATTATTGGCAAACACCACTCAAAGTCCAATGATTATTGGCATACCTTCAAAGTCCAATGATTATTGGCAAACACCACTCAAAGTCCAATGATTATTGGCACATCTTCAAAGTCCAATGATTATTGGCAAACACCACTCAAAGTCCAATGATTATTGGCACACCTTCAAAGTCCAATGATTATTGGCAAACACCACTCAAAGTCCAATGATTATTGGCACACCTTCAAAGTCCAATGATTATTGTCAAACACCACTCAAAGTCCAATGATTATTGGCATACCTTCAAAGTCCAATGATTATTGGCAAACACCACTCAAAGTTCAATGATTATTGGCATACCTTCAAAGTCCAATGATTATTGGCAAACACCACTCAAAGTCCAATGATTATTGGCACACCTTCAAAGTCCAATGATTATTGGCAAACACCACTCAAAGTCCAATGATTATTGGCACACCTTCAAAGTCCAATGATTATTGGCACACCTTCAAAGTCCAATGATTATTGGCACAAAGTCAAAGTCCAATGATTATTGGCACAAAGTCAAAGTCCAATCATTATTGGTACCCACTCAAAGTCCAATCATTATTGACATACCCTCAAAGTCCAATCATTATTGGCATCCACTCAAAATCCAATATTCAATGGAACCCAAATAAAACCCAGTGATCATTAACACCCATGTTGAAACCCGACTTCCAATAGCACACAATCATTTCGTGTTATCATATACATTAATCATGCATTTCATTTCATGCATAAATAATAATGGTAAACATGCATACATAAAGCAAGTTCAAAGGTTTCTCCTTGCGGAATATAGGCTTTGGTCACTTAATCACAAGAAAGGCAGTTTGACCTCTTTTCTAGCAAGTCTGTTGGTAAATTGTCTCCCCAGCAGATTAGCTGAAAAACCATATATAATCTCCTCCCCAGTGATTTGCAAATTTTCTGGAATATTCTTCTACAAGATAATCACAACAGCTTGTTTAAGCACATCATCACAGCAACTTCTGATTGAGTTTCGGTTCGAGTGGCTAGATAAGGTTTACTCAAATGACTGCAACATCTTCAACTTTGTCCGGTTCCCCAAAAGGAACAACAAGCAAGCATCTTCAACTTGGTCCGGTTCCCCAAAAGGAATGACAGCAATTCCTGAGATAAAGAAAAACCTGAAATAGGGATATTCAGTGGAATCCGTAGGCCTGAGGGTGGTGATTTCTCTTCAAGTGCAACACCGAGGTGTTACATTTATCTTTCTCAAGGACGTACAACTCCTGGTTCAGGCGTTAGCTCCTTCAGATACAGAATCCTGAAATAGGGATATTCAGTGGAATCCATAGGCCTAAGGGTGGTGATTTCTCTTCAAAGTGCAACACCGAGGTGTTACATTTATCTTTCTCAAGGACGTACAACTCCTGGTTCAGGCGTTAGCTCCTTCAGATATAGAATCCTGAAATAGGGACATTCAGTGGAATTCGTAGGCCTGAGGGTGGTGATTTCTCTTCCAAGTGCAACACCGAGGTGTTACATCTATCCTTCTCAAGGACGTACAACTCCTGGATTTGGCGTTAGCTCCTTCAGATACAGCAACTCTTGAAATAAGGGTATTCAGCGGAATCTAAGCACCTTTGAGGCGATGGTTCACAATCAAGAAGAAATCCTGAGATAAGGATACCAAAGATACCGAGCAGGCTTACTCGTTCCTCTCATCATCACTCATGCCCATGCAAAATTAGGGCATTCTGTATTTAATTATCTTCCACCAAAAGAATACGAATACCAGGGTTATTCGCATTCTTATGGTTTAAGCTAATTAAATAGGGGCAGCTGTCATACCCTAATTTTGCCCCATGATAATTTTCACACTTTTGCATTTATTAGAAAAAAAGTCAACAAAGTCAACACTTTGACTAAAAAGTCAACAAAGTCAATTTTTAAATTGAAAAATCAATGTTGACACAAAAACACATAGAATTATTTTTCTTGCATGATTTTGCCTGGCATGATCATAAAGGGCCATATTTACCATTTTGCCCTTCCATTAATTTTTATTTCTTATTTATTATTTATTTTTAGTTAGTTACTTGCATTTCAAGAAACCTTTCTAACATCAAATTTTAAATCCTTTGTTCTCATTTTTAATCCATAACCATTTTGCATAATCACATTTCATCATCATGCATATTTTATTTTATTATTTTATGTGTTATTTTTAATTTGTTTTTATCCCAAAAAAATCAAATCAAGAGAGGTACCAAAAATTCCAAGCATTAACACATCATCATAAGCCTAGAACATTCCATTCTTACTACACCTCATCATGCCAAAAAGGAGCCCATGTGACAACAAAAATCTCACAACATATCATAAATCTCTTTCTCAATTTTACCCTTTTCTTGGCCAACAATTTCAATCCATTCTTAACCTAATTTCTCACTATAAATAACACTCTCAAGTGAGGAGAGAGAAGGGGACGAAATTCACAAAAAAAACTCAGACCAAATTCATTCACAATTCTCTCATTTTTAACCCTTTTCTCAAAAATCCAAAATCCATTAAAACCACCTTCAAACTTCAATTTCTTCATCAAATAAGTTTCCAAACACTTCCAGTAGATTATACCAGTGCCAAATCGCAATCAAAACCGTTCAAAAATACCATAACCGAACCTCAAAAAAGCTTGAAACCAAAGTTAATGGATAGAGAGATTCAGAGCACCATTTGACATGATTCCAGCTCCCTCGTGTTCGTAAAAGACCTAAGAAGCTTAATCCATGGCTAATTTGATTTAATTTGGGCTGTATCACGTTTTGCCATTTTTGGTGTTCGTTGGTTTTTGCTTCGTTTTCGTCTTTTCAGGAATATTATCAATAAACTAAGCATAGATTCATGATCTACGCGCAATTCCGAGAAAAATAGTGTACCCACTTGCCACTTTTGGTGGAGTTTTGAAACTCCGGTGAAGGTCACCGTCGCCGGCGCTGTCGTGGCTCAACGGAGAAGACGAAGCCCACGGTGAGTCTGTTTCAGGTAAGTTTAAATCCTGACCGTCCGATCTCAGCATTCTGTTCTGTTCGTTGATTTATGGATTAAAACGGAACCGTCAGATCTCATTTAAATGAGATCTGACGGTGATGAAGTTGGCTAGTACGGTGCACCCTTGTCCAGAGCCACACAGGAGTATTTTTGTTTTTGACTTTCCATTTTTTGTTTGACTGGGCTTTTCAGCCCAGAATTGATATATGTACCCCCCTTCTGCTACGTTTTAATATTCGCACCCCCCTCTGTTTATGATGATAAGTGATTTCTAGCTTATTTGCAAAAGCACTTATGTGACCTATTGGCTTATTTAAGCTTATTAGGTTACTGTTTATGCTTATATTATGCTAACTTCATTTTTGAACTTTTCTAACTTGTTTAAGTGATTATTTTTGTTAATTGATTTTAAACCTAAAAGTGAATAAGTGCTTATTGATGATTCTATTTAGCTTTTTAGACCTCAACACATGCACAAATTTGATTTAAACACAGTAGTCACTGTATACAAATCATTTCCAAGCTTTTTCAACTTATTTTCATAAGTAATTTTCAATTAAGTTGTTTTGTGCATAAGTGCTTATTTAGGGTTTCAAAAAGCTCTTTAGCTTATTTGACCCTAATTCTTGCACAACATCAATTCATATACAGTAGTCACTGTATACAATTTTTTTCAACCTTTTTCAACTTATTTTCATAAGTGATTTCTGAATTAAGTTGTTTTGTTCATAAGTGCTTATTTGAGATTCCATTGAGCTCTTTAGCTTATTTGATCCAAATTTTTGCACAAGATCAATTCATACACAGTAGTCACTGTGTACAAACTTTTCCAAACTTTTTCAACTTATTTTCATAAGTCATTTTTAACTTAAGTGCTTTTTAGCTTATTTCAATAAGTGCTTATTTGAACCAAAAGCTCTTTAGCTTATTTGGATCACTTTTTAGCACTAAAATAATTAATTTTCCAGATTCTTTAATCTAAATTTGTTGGCTTATTTTCATAAGTCATTTTCCAACTTAATTGCTTTTTAGCTTATTTAATCACTTTTTAGCTTATTTTCATAAGCACTTATTTGGTGCTTAAGCTTTTCAGCTTATTGGACCATTTTGCTTTGCTTAAATCATGTTTGATTTCAGATCATACTTTTGCTTCTCTTAGCTTATTATTTAATCACTTTTCTAATGTGTAGCTTATTTATATAAGTGCTTAATTATAATTAATTGCTTAATTCTTTTTTTTCCATCAATTTTTATGCTTGTATTCAGCTCTTTAGCTTTACTTCATTTCATTCTAACTCATATCATTTACTTTGATTTAATCTAGCATGTTTATGTTATTTAATTCATTGTACGCTACTTTAGCTTATGCATTTTTATTTAATTATGCATCAACTCTCATTCATTCTTGATTCATGTATACTTATCCATTCCCATTTATGTTCATACATATTTGTCTATATTATGTTGATTCGTGCATTCTCATTTGAATACTTGCATTCATTCGCATTTAATTGTCGCATTGTTATTATATCGATTGTCATCGTTATTTAATTTTGTACATTATTTTATATCCTTGAACTTGAGTTTTCATAATCAAACTCTTTTTGCAATAAGTAAAGGTTGAAAAAGGGGGAATCTGTCATTTGATTCTTTCCTCCCGGGTTGACTTGGTCGCTAGACATTTGACTAGTGCTCGTGAGTCGCTCTCAATCTAAACAAGCGTTAAAGTTAACCAACACTCGTCTTTTTGTTTTGAACATCTTTTTCCTTAATCAAATTAATAAAGACTTTCACAATAAAAGGATGAAAAAGGGGGAATCTGTCATTTGATTCTTTCCCCCCGGGTTGACTTGGTCGCTAGACATTTGACTAGTGCTCGTGAGTTAGCTCTCATTCTAAAACCAAAACAAGCGCTAAAATTAACCCCACACGCTCAAACTTCTTTTCAGAAAAATATGGATATACGCTTTATCCATTCCTCTGATACATACACAGCTTACGCCTATAAGTAGAGCATACAAGCGTCGTTGTATCAGCGGAATGCGAAATAAGCAACATCCGTTATTCAAACTTTCTTTTGACAATGGATATACGCTTTATCCATTCCTCTGACACATACACAGCTTACGCCGCTAAGTAGAGCATACAAGCGTCGTTGTATCAGCGGAATGCGAAATAAGCAACATCCGTTATTCAAGTTCTCTTTTTACAATGGATACACGTTTTATCTACTCCTCTGACACACACACAGCTTAAGCCTCTGATTAGAGCATACAAGCGTCGTTGTGTCAGTGGAATACGAAATAAACGTTACCCGTTTAAAATCAACCAACCACACAAACATTTTTATCAGAACTACGTGAGTTTTGAATTTCCCATTGCACCAGGGAATACGTAGGAGCGGGCTCCTACAACCGTCAAACTCAAATAATAAAAACTTTTCTTTTTCTTTGGAAACGAAGTAGAAAATAGCCAAGTGATAGAGTAATTTAATTCAAACCTACGCAAACAAACCTAAACCACCTAAATGGTTCCCATCGAGTACGATGCATGCGAGGGGTGCTAATACCTTCCTCTCGCATAACCAACTCCCGAACCCGCCACGGTTCTTCAACCGTGTTTACAAAGGTTTTCGTGATATTTTTCTTTCCCCTTCCGGGATAAATAAACGTCAATGGCGACTTCATTGTGTTACGCAAGGATGAATTTTCCAGCCCGCTACACTTCCTCGCCTTGAGTGAAGTCCTCGGGTCTTGTAATGGCGTAAGCAACTGGTAAACTAGCTCGCGTTTCCTCCTCAGCAGGTGGATCCTCAACCTCTTGCCTTCTATCATTGTTTTCCCTGGGTCGATCCTTCCTATACTTGTGGAGCAAATTTTGTTGAATTAGTATTTCGATTGCATCCTTCAGGTGGACGCAATCCTCAGTCACATGACCGTAACTTCTGTGGAATCGACAATATTTGCCTTTGTCCACACCTGGTTTTGTAGGGATTTGTTTAGGGAATCTGATCCCATGCTTCTTGAACTCCGCTGCTGAGACTTCAGCTAGAATTCGCTCTCGAGGAGCATTCAGCGGAGTGTAGTTGGTAAATTTGCTCGGTGGGGCTTTGGGTTCCCGCATCTTCTCTTTTCCATTGCCCGTCCCTCGTTTCAAGGGTCCAGATTCATCCTGATGTCTCGGCTTTCTAGCATCCACAGCCATTTGCCTTTCCTCGTAAGCGATATATTTTTGTGCTTTTTCGAGGAAAACGTCCAAAGTTCGAATCTCTTCGATTCCAACAGCCTTAGCGAAATCACTGTTCGCACGCAACCCTCGATCCATGTGGTATAGCTTCATCTTGTCCTCGACTCTTACTTGCACTGCAATTTTGTTGAATCGGTCGATGTAGTCCCGCAGTGGCTCATCATCGCTTTGAACTATCGCCTCGAGGGCAGATACTGTCAGCGGATGTTTCCTTGATGCAGTAAAATGTGCCGTAAACTGACGGCAGAGCTCGGTCCATGAGTCGATGGATTGTGGTGGGAGGCCTTTGTACCATGTTAGCGCTTCTTTCCTCAGAGTGGTGGAGAATATCTTGCATTTGACAGCTCCTCGAACTCTCCTCCATTCGAGCAAAGCTTCAATGTTCTCCAAGTAATCATCAGGATCGCTGGAGCCATCATAAGTGTCCATTACCGGAAGATTTTCTAAGCCTGGGGGTAATGGTACTGTCATGATTCTTTCGGACAAGGGTCCGAGATATCGATCCTCGTCGCTTTCCGGTGTTCGGTGGCGACGATACCTTTCAGGAGATTTTGGTGGTGATCTGTGACGTCGGGCCCTTCCACCTTCGGCTCTCACGTGCACAGCAGCATTCCTCCGAGGGCTCGGGTATCTTTTGTTCCTCCGAGGACTCAAACGCCTCGGGGACCTTGATCTTGGCACTGAGCGATCCCTTCTCCGCGGGGAGTGTTGCGGGGATCTCCTTGGGTGCGATGATCGCGTTGCACGCGATTCCTCGACAGCTGCTAACCTGCGATTCTGATCGCGAATGATAGTGCCCTGTCCGTTGATGACGTTTATCAACGTTGCCATCATTTCTTCCATTGGGGTCCCTACAGCTAATGGTGGGATATCCAATGGTTCCTCTTGGGGCTGAATGGTAGGGCCAGCAGATCCTTCAGTAGGGGTTACGACTGTGAAGCGTCCATCTTCTTGGTAATTTGGCGCTCCGTTAGGATGGAGATGGTTCTCACAGGTGCTATCGTTACCGTTTCCGGCCATTGGTCGTGAAAGTTGGTATTTTTTGGTAGTTTTGATCTTTTTCTAGGTGAAAAGATGGGGAAACTAGTGAGTTCCCACAGACGGCGCTACTGATCTTACCTGTGATCAGAGTCGACCAACGTCCGTTGTACGGTGCTCCGCCCCTAGTTCCGGTGAGTGAAAGGGGGTTGTGTACCTGTTTACACTCCGACGCTCAAGTTAGTGAGAGTAGAGTATAGGTTTTCAGAGATAAGAGAATGTACCTGAACTCCTTCAAATGAGGAGTATATATAGCCCCCAGCGCTGGGCTAAGGCAAATGATGGCAATAAATGACCATCAATTGGCTGCCGGAAAACGGCTGAAAAACCATGATGAGCCGTAAATGCTCATCATTCCGGTGTCGGCCGTTACGATACGCTTGGTATTTACGGCCATTGGGATCCTCGATGAGGATCGGTGCTCGAAGCCGTTTGTATTGCTCGAAGCTTATTGGGCTTAAAGCCCAGTCCAGAACAATCTTGAAACAGAATAGTATTCTTATATGCTTTTTTAAAAAAATACTTTCCAATTAAAAGTAATTTTTTATTTTAAAGTGTTCTTAATTTGAGATACAGTTACATAGTTAATTAGATTATTTCAATTTTTATTTGTTTTTTGTTTAAAAAAACAAATAAAAATTACAAAAAACAAATAAAAATTGAAATAATCTAATTAACTAGTAAATGTGTTACCTGAAGTTATAACAAAAGCAATGCACAAAAGTACAATGACAAAAAATACACAATTGATGCGCACAGCCATATTCTCTTGGAAGATGAAAAACCAATATTTTTTTTTTTTTTGTGATGAACAATAATATCAGTTAGAGAGTATTTAAAGAGTCTAGTAGGGAAGTTTCTAGTATTTCAAAAAATAAAAAAATATTAAATTGGTAAAAAAGTTTTTACTAATTTTTACATTACTAATAATAAATAAGTTAAAATGAATCTTTTTATCAAAAAAAAAGTTAAAATGAATCTTTAATCATAAATGCATTCAAACTTCATTTAATGTTTTCTCATTTTAAATGATCGATTATGAATTTAGGACCATACATGTGTATTTCTTTTTATTATAGAAGCTCAGGATTCATAAAGTTAATTAGGTTAGTTGATAGTCAAAGAGAGGAAAAATAAGCTATTAAAGGAAATATCGTGAAATAAATCACGTAATATTTGATCTTGTGAAACATGTTAAGGAAGTTTCTACTTTCTAGTACTTCAAAGAATAAAAAAATGTTAAATGGGCAAAAAATTTCTTACTAATTTTTACATTACTAATAATAATTAAGTCAAATTGAATCTTTAATTATAAATGCATTCAAATTTATTTAATGTTTTCTCTTTTTAAATGGTAATTGTGAATTTACTACTATACATGATTTATTTTGTTTTTAGTATTATAGTAGCACGTACGGCCCCTATGGGGGGCAAAATGACTGATGACGGCATCAGATATTAGTATTTATAAAATATCAGACGTATTTAATAGATTAATCTTTAGATCTTGCACCAAAAAAAAAAAAAAGATTAATTTTTAGATCTTATAATAATAGTTATATATTACCAATATTAATAAAATATCATATTTTTAGTAAAACAAATATCATAATCAAGTAAAAAAATAATTTAAATAGAGGATGATTCTTTTTATTTTTTTAACATTTTTTATTAGGAGTCCATTTTTAATATTTAAATCGGGCCTCCAAATAGTCCGGACCGGTCTTGTATAGAAGCTAAGGGTTCATAAAGTCCTAATCATTTTTGGATCCTAACTCCAACTCCAAGCAACAAGACGATGACGGACCGTGTTCCTTTCATCTTCAATTAATCTTCCCTTTTACGTTTTAACCATCACCATGTTCCTTTCATCTGATTGCAATTTCAATCCAAACCCATCACTTCTCATGGATGAATGGAAACACGTTTCAATTTCTTTTCACTTCTCAATCAAACCAAACTCACCAATACTCCAAAAACCAAACTCACCAATTAACCCATCACTTCCTCATATCAGACCCAGAAATTCTTCACTTCAAATCCCATTTCACTAAACCCTTTATCACCTTTTATTTTACTGCTTACTCACCACTATGATATCTCTTCATCCATTTTTCTCTTACTTGTTGCCCACCACTTGTTTGATAAAATTCCTCAATCAAACATTGTTTCTTAAAACACTTTATTTTTCATCCGGTCAAAATTAATCTAACTTGCGTAGAAGAGAGGCACAATTTTGCATTGTCCGATGAGTTCTATTCAAATAGGAGGCTTCCATTGTCCATTTTGGAGTTTTCATTGTTGTCCGGATGGTAGGGATGAAATTAAAGGGTTTGCTCGTTTGGTGGCTCATATTATAAGGTTACACCTTTGTGATGACGAGCGGAGGATTACGATACAAGAAGCTCTTGAGAGTGATTTGGATTTGTTTTTTGCGGTGGAGGAGTCCCTTAGATGGCTTGAGCAATGGTTGTGCGGGAAATGCATGAGCATTCACGCCTTGAGCCGAGCATGTCATCATTTTGATGGTTTAGTTCGTGTTACCTTTACGGCAGAAGAGGTTGAGAGCCACATAGTAAGTATCTTAAAACCAGTTTCAAAGGTCCCTAACACTCTTGTTTGTAATGAGGGATTGGTTTTGGACGCATGCTTATTAGAAAGAATTTTTCAAGCACCTATCTTAACAGTGAAGAGTATACCTCATGGTTGTCATCTCACATTCTCTCAAGCATTGAAAGAAGTTCTTTATAAGGTGATCGCCACGCCTAGTTCGATAGGTGCTTGGGTCCAATTGTTACTCCTTCCTCGATGCACGTTACAGGTGGTCAAGCCTCAGACTAGGAGAGATTGCAGGTCTGGTAATAAGAAGTCCTTGCAACAAAGTCACATTTTGGGCTGTTTGGCTACATGGAGAGAACCAGTTGGCGTTGCCAAGTTAGTTGATAGTGTGTTTGATCAGGAGAATCTGTGTTATGGAAGAGACAATGTTGAGAAGGGGAATTACAAGATTAAAACTAACATCAAGCAATGTCTCCTCTCCGCAAAGTTGCTGATGGGCACTTCATAGCAGCTGTGAAGGTTTTGGGATCATCCGGAGTTGCCCCCTATAATGAAAAAACCATGAAGGTTTTGGGGGAAAAACACCCACACATGCCACCTCCCTCTATGCCAACCACCATGTTTGCTGAAGCTCCTCTTTCGGTTGAAGTTGACAATCTTCTCAAGGGCATTCAATCGTTCCCTAAAGGGACATCTTGTGGTAGAGATGGGTTGCGAGCCCGACACTTATTAGATGCTATGTGTGGCGAAGGCTCTCCAGTGGCAATAGACCTTTTAGATGCTATCACTCCGGCGGTTAACTTATGGCTTGGAGGAAGATGCCCAATTGGTTTGTTAGAGTTTGTGGCTTCTGCACCCTTAACTCCGCTACTAAAGCCTGATGGTGGGATCCGACCTATTGCAGTAGGTACTATTTGGAGGCGCCTGGTATCCAAAGTCGCTATGAAAGGAGTCGGGAAAGATGCGGCTAAATATCTCAATGATTTTCAATATGGGGTTGGAGTATCAGGTGGAGCAGAGGCTATTTTGCATAGTGCCAACAGGGTAATGAGTCAGCGGTACGAAGATGGTTCTTTGGCCATGCTCACAGTAGACTTCTCAAATGCTTTCAACATGGTTGACAGGTCGGCGATGTTACAAGAGGTAAGAGTGCGATGTCCATCTATTTCTTTGTGGGTTGAGTTTTTATATGGTCAAGCAGCAAGGTTGTCCCATGGGGATGGACATATTATGGCAGCCACAGGTGTCCAACAAGGCGACCCGTTAGGACCACTCCTTTTCGCTCTTGTGTTACACCCTCTCATTCGTAAGATCAGGGACAACTGCAAGCTTCTTTTTCATGCTTGGTATCTTGACAATGGGATTATTATAGGGGATTATGAGGAAGTGGCTAAGTCACTTGATATCATCAGAGAGACAGGACCATGATTGGGTCTTCAATTGAATATTCGTAAAAGGTTGTTCCCTTATGATATTGGGAGACCGTTGCTTGGGGTGAAATTGCTGGGAGGGGCTATTAGCCGAGATAAAAGTTTTATTGAGGAAGTGGCCATGAAAAGAGCTGTTAGGGCTGTCGAGTTAATGCATCTTCTTCCTCAATTAAAAGATCCCCAGAGTCAGCTTCTTCTACTTCGGTCATGTATGGGTATCGCCAAACTTTTTTTCGGCCTCCGAACGTGTTAACCAACTCACATGAAAGAGGCAACTGTTTTGTTTGATAAAGAGTTGCGAGCGGCGGTTGAAGACATCGTGGTTGGGGGAGGTCCGTTTTTTGGAGACCTTCAATGGAGAATTGCTTCTTTACCCATTAAGTTTTGGGGGTTAGGTTTGTATTCAGCAGTAGAGGCTACCTCATATGCATTTGTGGCTTCCAGGGCCCAATCATGGGTTTTGCAAGATCACATATTAAGAGATAGCAGAGTATGTGGTATGGACTATGATTTCGACAATGCTTTGGACGATCTTCGTGATACGATTCCGACTTGTGACTTTAGCAATTTTGCTAGCAATGACACCGTCCCCCTAAAGCCCAACATGTTTTGGCGAGTGCCCTTTTTGGTAAAATTGTTCAAGACATGAAAGTTGATTTTGAAATGACCAACAGGCAAAATGCTGTTTTTGGGTGCTTGAAAGCAGCACATGCTCACGATTTCCTCCTAGATATCCCCATCGACGGGTTAGGTCAACACATGTCCCCATTAGAGTATCGTACTATCCTTAGTTACCGCCTTATGATTCCGCTATTTCCTAAGGATGAAGTTTGCCCTATTTGTCGTAAAGCATGCCTTGACACCTTTGGGGAGCATGCAGTCCATTGCAGGGAGCTTCCAGGTTTCAAATATATGAATGACTTGGTCAGAGATGTGCTTTTTGATATTTTTAGGCGTGCGGGAATTTCTGTGAAGAAAGAAGCACCAGTGAACTTCTTGACAGATCCACAAGAAGGGAGATCGACACTTCGTCCTGCGGATGTTCTGGTATATGGATGGGTAGGCGGGAAATATGCTTGTGTAGATTTGACTGGAGTTTCCCCACTTGTGGGACTGGGGGTTGGAGATTTTACAGTAGGACGGGGAACCCTCAAAGTTGCTTCAATCAAAATGGTCAAACATGAGAAAGCGTGCTCTGACAATCAACACATGTTTATACCATTTGCATTTGACACTTTTGGATTTTTAGCACCAGAGGCAGTAGACCTTCTAAAAAGGATTCAAAAAGTTATGCATAGTAATATTATGTCGCCTAGGTCTATGAATGTAGTATTTCAAAAATTGGGTTTTGCGATACAAAAAGGTTTAGCGGCGCAGCTTGTTGCCCGTCTTCCTTTTATTCATATGTAATTATCTATTTATATATCTATAAATAATTATACTTTCAAGGAAAAAAAAGATGATAGACAAAGAGATGAAAAATAAGTTATTTAAGGAAATATTGTGAAATAAATCACATAATATTTGATATTATAAAACATGTTAATGATTGTTTTCGAACTTTGGATTAAATAAAATGAGGGGATGGGCTAGATTTGGTTTCAAAGTTTATTTAACATCTTGTTACATTTGATCTAAAATCATATAAGGATGTTTTGATGGATGTATTAGGTAGTGGAGTGATATGCAATTGTTTTTTTATTTGAAACTAAATGTGTGTGCTTAACCTCCCAATCTGAAATTGAAACCAACTTAAGAATTAGGAATACGTCCAACAAAGCATATGGTTTTATAAATAAGGGCCTCTATGGGAGCCTTTACATTTTGATCAAACATGTACTAAATTCCCTTTGAAATTATTTTCCATATATGATAGTCTCCTCGTAAACCCGATGGACAAGGAATGGACAAAGTCGGGTAGAGAGACTGCTGAGTACCAAAATGGTCTTGATTTTTTTCTAGATTATGCATACACCAAAGGAAAACCCCGCGGGAAAGAGATTTTGTGTCCTTGTGCTGATTGTTACAATAGCTACTGGTTTACAAGGAATGTAGAACGAAATCATTTAATAGCATTTGGATTTCAAAAAGGATATGATACTTGGGTTCGACACGGTGAGAAGAAACCAAAACCCGATGAACTTAATGATAATCAAATGAATCATGAAGAGGCTGAAATTGATGATATTGATGGACTATTGCATGAAACATTTAGAGATGTTGTACTAGAAGAAAACGATGTTAATTTAGGCCTCAACGAAGATGCGAAAAAGTTCTATAATCTAGTCGAAGAAGCCAAACAAGATCTTTATCCGAGTTGTAAAAACTTCTCTAAATTATCGTTCACCATTCGTCTATATTTATTGAAGTGCCTTTATGGTTGGAGCAATGTATCATTCAATGCTCTCTTAGAGTTGTTGAGAGAAGCTCTACCTTTATTGAACATCCCTGATACCTTCAACAAAACCAAATGCATGATTAAGGACTTAGGGTTAGATTATAAGAAGATTGATGCTTGCCCTAATGATTGCATGATCTATTGGAAAGATCACGAGAACGATACCTCTTTCCATGTTTGTGGTGCTCCAAGGTGGAATGAAGACGTAGAACGAGATGATCAAGTTGAAAAAAATCAGAAGTCTTATAAAGTTCCCATGAAAGTTTTGAGACATTTTCCATTGATTCCTAGACTTCAGCGGTTGTTTATGTGTTCAAAGACAGCTAGCTCATTAAGGTGGCATGATGAAGAGCGTACAAATGATGGGAAGTTGAGGCATCCTGCAGATGGAGAAGCATGGAAAGAATTTGATAAACGTCATTCTGACTTTGCTGATGAGACACGTAATATAAGACTTGGATTGGCCAACGATGGATTTAATCCCTTCAGAACCATGAATTTGTCTCATAGTACTTGGCCTGTGGTATTAATACCATATAATTTTCCACCTTGGTGGTGCATGAAGGTCGAGTATTCCATGTTGACTTTATTAATTCCTGGACCACTTTCACCAGGGAATAACATTGATGTGTACCTTCAACCATTGATTGAAGAGTTGAAAGTGTTATGGGATTCAGGTGTAGAAACATATGATGCATCTCTAAATCAAACTTTCCAAATGCGTGCAGCTCTCTTGTGGACTATTAGTGACTTTCCTGGGTATGCTATGTTGCGTGGGTGGAGTACAAAAGGGAAACTAGCATGTCCTTGCTGTAATTATAACACTAATTCGATGTGGTTGGATAAAAGTAAAAAGATGTGTTATATGGGTCATTGTGCTTTTTTGCCTAATGATCATAAATATAGATCAAATGCTACAAATTTCAATGGGAGCGTAGAAGATAGGCCACCGCCAGAGTTGTTAAAATGGGAACAAATCTCGGAGAAACTAAACGACGTCAGCAATGCTTTTGGAAGGATGCAAAAGAAATGTAATAATGGTCCATGGAAGAAAATATCTATATTTTTTGAGTTACCATATTGGAAGCATAATCTTTTACGCCACAACCTTGATGTGATGCACATAGAGAAAAACATTTTTGATAATATAATTGGGACTTTGTTGGATATCTCAGGAAAGACAAAAGATCATAAGAACGCACGTTTAGACTTGAAAGATATGGGCATTAGAAAGAAACTTCACCCCACAGAGGTAGATCAAGGAAAAAAGTCAGTGCTTGCAAAAGCATGTTTTTCCATGACTGCAAAGGAGAAAACTACTTTTTGTTCTGTATTGAAAAATGCTAAAATACCAGATGGTTGTGCTTCAAACATTTCAAGATGTGTTCAACTTGCTGACAGGAAAGTTAGCGGATACAAGAGCCACGATGCTCATTTCATGTTGCATTACTTGCTTCAAGTAGCTGTGAGAAGTACAATGTCAAACCAGGTTGCACACCCATTAATCCGTCTTTGTTCATTTTTTCGTATTTTATGTCAGAAGGTGATAAAGGTGGCAGATTTGGATATCTTGCAATCTGAGATTGCAGAAACACTTTGCCAATTCGAGATGATTTTCCCCCCGTGTTTCTTTGATATAATGGTTCATTTGCGAATACATCTAGTGAATGAGGTAAGATTAGGAGGGCCTGTTCAGTTTCGGTGGATGTACTTTCCAGAAAGATATCTAGGAAAATTGAAGAGTTATGTTCGTAATAAAAGTCGTCCCGAGGATTCTATTGCTGAGGGTTATTTGGTTGAAGAATGCTTGACATTTTGCTCGCGGTATTTGCATACTGGTGTTGAAACAAGATTTACTAGAATGACAAGGAATAGCGATAGATGTGATCCTAATGAACTTGAAAGTCCAAGTTCTTGTCCTAGCATTGGTCATCCTATTGGAGGAAGGAGAAAGGGTGAAGCAATTTCTTTGGATTCCAAGTCAAGGAGTTTAGCCCATCGTTACATCTTATTCAATCACGATGATGTCAAAAAATTTATAAGGTAAATGAATATGCTTGTATGTTTCAATTGCATAAAATAATTGTTATACAATTACGTGAACATTTTAATTTTTATTTCAGTGAGCATGAAAATGAAAATCCTAAAAAGAGAAAGGGGTGGAGAAAAGCGAAGAGTCAAGGGTCAGATTTTGTGGAATGGTTTAAGAATCGTGCGTTATTAAGCGACGTCTCTGACAACCTTAGGACGCTATCCAGAGGACCAAATAAAATTGCACGAAGTTTTTCTGGCTATGTAGTTAATGGATATAGGTTTCATACAAAACAACGTGATGCTAGACGTAAAACACAAAATAGTGGTGTGACACTAGCGGCAGTAACAAAATGTTTTTCAAGTACCAAAGATGAAAATCCAACAACACGGTCAATAACTTACTATGGATTAATTACACAAATAGTTGAGGTAGATTATTATGGTATGTTGAAGTTAGTATTATTTAGATGCGATTGGTTTGAAGCTAAAGAGGAAAAATATGGGATGACTAGTGTTTACTTCAACAAGAGATGTTATGTGGACGATCCTTTTGTATTGGCTTCTCAAGTCCACCAATGCTTCTACATTCAAGATCCTTCTGATGCAAATAAACACTATGTTATGAAGTCTGTTCCAAGGGATTTTTTTTAACATGAATGAACAATCAGATTCAGATCATGCAGTAAATCTAGCTTCAAGTGATGAAATTTGTGATGATGAATTTGTTAGGAATGACATTCCACCAACAATTGTAGATAATTTAGAACATTTGCCAAATGTAATAGAATCTGATGACAAATCTAAGGGCAGAGCCTGATTCTAATGTATTTCTTGTTTATGAAACATGGTTTGTAAAATTATGCTTTATACATTTTTGATTCACTAGTTTGTCTGTCCACTGTTGTGATTATATTTTTATTGTTAAGTCAACTTTGTTGATCTGCTGAATCTGTTTGGTTGTTGTTCTACTTAATTTGTTTGTTTGTTTAATGTACCTTGTTTTTTCTTAATGTACCTTGTTTGTTGCTGCATCTGAAATAGAACAACCATTCTTGTTTGTTCTTAAAGCATGTACTTAAGGCATATGTGTGTTTCGAATAAAAACAGACCAGGTGTATGTCTTTTTATTAATTTTATATTTATTTCCTATCTCAAAAAAACAATTATATTGATATCCTTTCATTTGTATGGTAATTGCAGGAAAATGAAAAACGGGAATGGTTCCAGGTTTGATATCCTAGCTAAGGCCAACACTGATTTATTGCACAGGTTGCATAGAGTCAAGCTTGAAAATGAAAAATCTCGAAGAAACAATCCAACAAATCCAGGTAACACTAATGTTGGAAACTTTCAAAGGTTGGACCGTCAAAGGAAAAAGGTTGAGGAAAACAAGGGTGTTCAGAACACTGACATTAGAAAAGTAAAAGCCTCTAAAAAAAATGTTCAAGCATCAACGGTAAAGCAGAACAATAATCTTAAGAGACCGGAAAGATCTACCATGGAAAGTCAAGTTCAAGGATCAACGATAGATCAACAAGCCTCTAAGAAGATAAAAAGTGTTCAAAAGTGTCCAGCCATTCCAATTACAGAATATCTCAATAAGAATAAGGAACAAGATAGAGTAGATGAGTTAGATGACGAAGATATCGAAGAAAGTGAAATGGGAGAAGATATAGATATAAATATGAACTACGAGGGTGAGGAAATTGAGGAAAACAAAGGTGTTCAGAACACTGACATTAGAAAAGTAAAAGCCTCTAAAAAAGGATCAATGGTAAGGCAGAACAATAATCATAAGAGGCCGGTAAAATCTACCATGGAAAATCAAGTTCAAGGATCAACGGTAGATCAACAAGCCTCTAAGAAGAGAAAAACTGTTCCAAAGTGTCCAGCCGTTCCAATTACAGAATATCTCAATAAGAATAAGGAACAAGGTGGAGTAGATGAATTAGATGACGAGGATATCGAAGAAAGTGAAATGGGAGAAGATATAGAGACAGATATGAACTACGAGGGTGAGGAAATTGAGGGAACAAATGTAAATACAGCTGAAGGTAATATCTTAATAGATTTGATTGGTTGTTTGCTTGTGTAGAGCAGAAATTGGACATATTTGCATATTTGTTTAATTTTTTTAATTAATATTATGTGCTTTATCCTTAGGTTTCATAAGAAAACGAGGAAAGACTTTATGTCGGAAAATTCATGCACGGGAATTTAAAAATAGAGAAGTGGTCACCTTGAATGGAGAAGGACAACCAATTGGGCCAGATGAAAAGACAGTGTCTGAATTCAGTAGTTTTTTGGGGACAATAGGAAGAAGTTCAGATATATGTCCGCTCACCTTCACTAGTTGGATTGGTTTGGTCAAGTCTTGGAAGGAACAAAAGATAGATCCTGTGTGGGATTATGTCAATGTAGTTACTTTTTTTATTTGATTTTATGTGTTTGTTAGCATATTTCAATGAATATATCTGTCTAATTTTATTTTTTTTGTAGCAAAAATATATAATCCCAAAGGAAGGAAGGAAGGCTGTGTTTGCTATTGTAAACGATGGTTGGAGACGATACAAATGGCTTATTAAAAGGACACATTTTAGTCCGTACAAAACCATGCGCGAGCGGCTAAAAAATCGTCCACAAGATGTACCAGAAGAAGACTTTAGGAATTTATTGGAGTATTGGAAAGATGAAAAAACTCAAGTAAGCTATAGTTATTGTTGCGCACATACTTGTTGTCACAAATTTGGAATGTTATAAAAATTTATGTTTCACTGATTATAGGAAGTAAGTCATCAAAATGCCAAAAATATAGCTCAACTGAAATTTAGACATCGAACGGGGAATAAAGGATTTGCCATTATAAGAGAAAACATGGTATTCTTTTTTAAATTATTTTAAATGAATGTTAAATTTTCTGCCACTTCATTAATATTCTCATACTCTTGTTTTACTCGGTTTAGCGTATAAGTAGTGAAGATAAAGAGGCTCCGACTCAAGCTCAAGTGTTCATTGCTACTCAACAAAGTAGGAAAGGAAATGAGTTGGATAAAGAAACAAACAGTGCAATTGTAAGTAAATGTTGTGCATTTTTTTATTGTTGTGAGTTTATTTAGTTTATTTGCTACTTTAGTTTACTATATTATATATTATATAAAATGACGGTGACGTTTAAGCTCATCCGAATTTATTGGCAATTAGCTAGTAACCAAATAGACAGCTAAGTAGAACTGGACTAATCAGAGTTGAGGGACAGAAACAGAAAAAACCATTAAGGGGGGCGAAAATTTAAGACACGGGAATGAAAATCAAGAATTGCTAATATCTATTATTAATAATTGCATTCAAAATGACAGCAAAATGTATAGTTTAATTAGTTATGATTTCACTTATTTGTACAACCTCATAAAATTAAATGGATGCTCTAGCTAAGAGAAACATCAACTAAGAAGCTGTATGCTTCTCCGTTCATTAGCTATGTGGATAATTACTTGTAATTGGCTATTTGTTAAAATGGAATCTCTGTTACAGATGTAGGTCTAGGCCACTTCTGAATTGCTTCCACTTTCTGTGGATCCACACTTACCCCCAATATTTAAGCAAGTCGTCTTACCTTAGGTGGAATGTTGTGAGGGTAGGTGGGGTAAATGATGATGTTGGAAGCTATGTCTTGGCAGGAATTAGTGAAGTTGAAGTTACAAGAGGCCTTAGCCATGAACTGAATCGAAAAGAATAAAAATAAATTGTTAATTGGTGTTTTTTCTTTTCTTTTCTGGGTTGTGTATGATGATTGTTTTCTTCATTCATGTCCTTTCTAAGGTCTACAACATATGAGTAGTTGCATTTTTGTTAAATTTGTTGGTTTTCCCCTTGGCACTGCTAGTTGTAGCCTAAATTTTTTTATAGTCAATGTTAGTGTAGACGACAAATGATTTTGTGTGGATGAAACTGGTACATATAGTATTGAAAAGATATTAACATTACTTGGTATGTTATATTTGGTTTAATTGATGGATTATTTGTTCTTGATAGCCTGCAAATTTTTATTTTTGTGTTATAGCTTACATACACTATATCCTAAGGTAGAGAGGAAGAAAAGCTATTCAACAAGGCTTAATTGTAGGTTTATGGTTATTTGTGATAGTAGAGGAATTGCTTGACAAAATGGGTGTTCTCTGATTATTTAACTGAGTGATATGTATTTGAAGTTGTGAGTAGTTTTACTTGTTAGGTGTTTTTTTTAGATCTTTTGCTGGAAATTGTTTGAGGAGTTTATGTAAATGAATTTGCTTAAATGCTTATGAGAATTTTGCTCAGTCAGATTTTTTTTTAATTTTTAGTTTCCACAATTTGTGGTATGGAAGGTGATCTGGTTTTGGAAATTGGACCAGAAACTATGGTAAATTCTGATGCATTTATTTTGGTAGTTGAGATTGTTTTCATTAGTAGAATTGTAGAACTTATATTAATACACATTCATTTATAGCAATAAATATATGGTGATAGACTCATTGAAATATGTCAGAATACTAAGAATTCCATGTTAAATAAATAGAACTACTGAGCTAAGTTTTTTGAACAGGAACTACTAAGCTAAGTTATATACTGATTTGCTTTAGTAGGACCCGAGTGCTTTTAGGTTGGCTATTTTCTTATTGTACTATACCTATTTGGTTGACACTTAGGGAAATTCGCTTTTCCCTCCCAAAGTTTGGTGGATTGGAATTACAAATTTGGGTCTAAGGTTAGTGTCATGTATAACAGTTTTTCAGACATTTTGTAAATTATAATATATGTGCTCCCTCCCTGCCTCTCTTTTACCCTTTCCATCGAGTTGCATAATTTTCAATCTCAAAAGTGATGCAGTTGTTAGTACACTTGCTACGACCTCCCCTGTATTATATATTACTACTATATTAATGTTTATTATTTATTTACTACTACGATATTATGTATGCTAGATAAAACTTCAAGATATCATTGAAAAAGATGGGCAGCCTTCATCTGAAGTCTTTCAAAGTATAGTTGGCAAAGAAAAACCTGGGAGAATGTGTTGCCACGGAAGAACCACACCACTGACTCTCTTGAAAAGAAATGAAGAAATTGCAAAACTTAAAAGAGAGCATGCTGATGAGGTAAAACGGTTAACGCAAGAGATGGAGGAGAAACGTCGTCAAGATAAGGAAGAAACGGACAAAAAACTTAAACTTCTTCTTAAAGCCATTATGAATCAAAACGTCGCAAACTTTGACATGGATGTTATTGCAGCTTTGATATCAGCTCCTACAACTGATGCTAACAGTGAGTTCCATTCTTTAACATCAACACATGCTCCAAATGATAATGAGGTAAGATTGAACTATATTTTGTGCTTGATACAATATATTAAAGTTTAGATAATTCAATTGAATTGCATAAGCTCAAAGTTATGGCAGTAGATTAGATAAATGCAAATAAGTACTTCAAAATAGGTCAAGAATATCTCTCAAATGAAGTTATAGTTTGAGTAATAAAATAAACTAGCACGTAGTAGCTGGGACACAATTGGTGCTGCATTAGTTTGATCTGCTTAGTTTTTATTCCTTATGATGATTTTTTATTTGTATATAAAATAAGAAAACCAAAATCAGTGCAATAGAGACAATTAGTCCTCAATAGAGAAGTTGTTACCTATGTTTTAAATTCTAAAACTTTTTATATATGGAAATATGAAGAGAAATTGGTCAAAGAGTTAGCTGAAATTTTTTACCAATTTCAAACCATGTCATCATTTGCATTATTTTGTTAAACATACTCTCGCAGTGTTAACTATATTACATTTATTTTGCAGATGATGAATAATGATGATATCAATGAAGATATGCAGGATTTTGAAGATGAAGAATAGGATACATATTTTGAATATGTTAGTTTGATTTTGAATGATTCACATTAGGATATACACTAAAGTAGTTAGTTTCAATTTGAAGATGTTAGTTGTAATGTGAATGATTGGCATTAGGATATACATTAAAGATCCAAAATGAATGTTATTTTGATTTATATGAATGAATCACAACCATTTTATTTTAATTTGTTATCTAATTTGTTATTGGCTAAACTGTTCATTTGGTCCCTTACATTTATTTTAGTTTTGAATCAGGTCCTTTATGTTTTAAAAGTTCCATTTTGGTCCCTCACGTTATCACCGTTTGCGTTAGTTAGTCCCCTCCGTCAAATTTCTCACTGACGCCGTTTGAACAGTACACGTGGCAGACGGTTAGTGACACATGGATAAAAAAATAAAAATTAATTAAAAGTGTTTAGTTCTTTCTTACAGGGAACCCTTTGGACTTCTCAAAAGGAAAGTTTCTTGATGTTGATACTGGTATTATTGTTACACATCAGAACCTGATGCCTTCACTTTTAAAAGCAGTTAAAGAATCACTCAATGAGAAAGCATCATCCCTGTGATATCTGTTAAGCGTATAATATCTGTCAATTTGTTAAGCATCATCCCAGATTCCGGCCGGTGGCCGCCAGGCCAGAACCCCTATTTAGGCCAAAACTAAAACTTTCCAACCCAGATCCCTATTATTTTCCCTCCTGAACACGAATCCGAGCACAAAGTCCCCAAATTTCTTACCAAATCTCCGGATCGGAGACGAAAACGGCGGCGATGATATTGTTTTTTTTTTGTTTCGGCTTCTATCTCTTCTCCTTCTTCTCTTCTCCTTCTTCTCTTCTCTATTTCGATGATGTTGCTGAGAAATTAATTTGTGATGTTGCTGAGATGAAGAATGGTTCTTCTTCTCTTCTCTTATCCAAAGTGTTTGTGATGTTGCTGAGATGAGTTTTGATGATGTTGAGATGAAGAATGGTTCTTGTTATTGATGCAGATCTGGGAATTTGTTTGTTGTGTTATTGATGCAGATTGTTCTTCATCATCTCCCTCCAGTTATTGATTTTGGACTATTTTTTTAATTAAAATCAAATAGAAAATCTCAAAATAGTAATAATAATAATAAATAATAGTAAACAAATAATAAAAAAAAATAACACGTGGCATGTTTGGGTTCATTCGATTGATCAAATGGACAGAATTTGGTTCCACCTGTACAAATCCGTCTGCCACGTGTACTGTTTAAACGGCGTCAGTGAGAAATTTGACGGAGGGGACTAACTAATGCAAACGGTGTAAACGTGAGGGACCAAAATGGAACTTTTAAAACGTAAGGGACCTGATTCAAACCTAAAATAAACGTAAGGGACCAAATGAATAGTTTAGCCTTTGTTATTTTATTTTTTTAATTTGAGCTTGCGTCAAAAGAAAAATGCATTAGTTAGAAAACATTTATGTAGCTGAGAAACCGTTGTCGTAGCTACAAAAGAGGGCATATAACAAAGGGTGTACCACAACGGTTTTTGACTGGGCAACGGTGGAAATCATTGTTGTAGCAGAAATACCGTTGTTGTGTATACTGAATAATCATACGGTGAAGAGTCTACCACAACGGTTTTGGATTGGGCAACACTTTCTATAGCAGCAAAACCGTTGTTGTATCTACTAAGGAATCATATATTAAAGGTCTACCATAATGGTTTTTGATTGGGCAACGGTTAAAAGTGTTGTTGTAACTGTAAAACCGTTGTCGTATCTACTAAATAATCATATAGGAAAGGGTATACCAGAACGGTTTTTGATTGAGCAACGGTGGAAACTCATTCTGATAGTCGATACAAAACCGTTCTCTAAACTCAACCAATGACAACGGTTTTTACTAAGGACGGATGGAAACCGTTGTTGTAGGGAACTTTGAAAACCGTTTTGTTAGAGACTCTAAGAAAACGGTTATCTACAAGGCGTTGCCGTTGGAAAAAAAACCGTTGCAAAAGGCTAAGACAACGCCTCGGTGCACAACGCCCTGAAAACCGTTCTCGTAGCCTATGACAACGGTTTTTTTGCATTACACAATGGTTTTTTGACGTTGTTATAGAATGAAAATGTTGTAGTGATAAGAGGTCAGATGTTTGATTTCCACCCTCAGCAAAAAGTAAAAATACCAATTACTAACTTAACTATTTAAAAAAACTAAAAAAAAGAGAGTAAGAAATAGTGGGGGCACTGAACTGAGTCACACACTAATATGATACGAAACTCTGAAAGCAACGCCGAAGTAGAAACATAACTTCGAATGTCTACTATCTCTGAGTGATGAGAAGTGGGTCTGGCACCAGGGCTTACGACATGCTAATTGGAGATTAATCTCCAAGCTCAGCAAACTAAGCTTGGTTAAAGGCCTACCTAATCTGAACTATCACTCAGACGCTCTGTGTGGTCCTTGTCAGATTGGGAAAATTTCTAAAACCTCTTTTAAACCCAAAAACATTGTCTCGACCTCAAGACCTCTTGAATTGCTTCACATTGATTTATTTGGTCCTGTTAGTACAGTCTCAATCAATGGAAAGAAATATGGACTTGTCATAGTTGATGATTACAGTAGATGGACATGGGTTAAATTCTTTCGAGTAAAAGATGATGCATATGATGTATTTAAAATCTTCTGCACACAAGTGCAAAGTGAGAAAAGTCTTAAGATCCTAAGGATCAGAAGCGACATTGGTGGTGAGTTTGAAAACGAACCCTTTGCAACTTTCTGTGAAGACCATGGAATTATCCATGAATTCTCTGCTCCTAGAACACCACAACAAAATGGTGTTGTAGAGAGAAAGAACAGGTCTTTACAAGAGATGGCAAGAACCATGATGCATGAGACTAAACGTGCTAAGCACTTCTGGGCAGAAGCTGTGAATACAGCTTGTTATATTCAAAATAGGATCTATATCAGACCTATACTGAATAAAACAACATATGAACTCTTCAAAGGAAGAAAACCCAATATCTCTTACTTCCATGAGTTTGGATGTACTTGCTACATCTTAAACAATAAGGTCTATAAAAAGAAATTTGATGCCAAAGCTTGTAAGGGAATCTTTATAGGTTACTCTGAACGCTCAAAGGCATACAAAGTGTATAACTCTGAAACTAACACAGTGGAAGAATCTATACATGTAAGATTTGATGATAAAGAGCCTGACAGTAAAATGTCAGCGCAAGATGATAGCTATGCAGGTGTGCCATATCAATACAACCTTCTAGAACCTGAGAAAACATCAGAAGCTAATGAAACTTCAGAAGCTGAAATTGAAGTAATCTCTGAAGGAGCATCTCCGATAGAAGCATCTGAAGAACATGATGATATCTCAGAAGATGAAATGCAAGAGAATGCTAAAGCTCCAAGAAGGAAATTCAAATACAAGTCATCTCATCCAAAAGATCTTATTCTTGGAAACAAAGAGAGTCCAAGAAAGACAAGATCAACTTATCAACAAAGTGATTCTTTATTGGGACTTATATCTATGATTGAACCCAAGAATGTTGATGAAGCCTTAACTGATGATGGATGGATAGTTGCAATGCAAGATGAGCTTAATCAGTTTCAAAGAAATGATGTATGGGATTTAGTGCCAAAGCCAACACATAAGAACCAAGTGGGTTATCAGAAATAAACTGAATGAACAAGGTGAGGTTGTAAGAAACAAAGCTAGACTTGTAGCACAAGACTACAGTCAGCAAGAAGGTATTGATTTCACAGAAACATTTGCTCCGGTAGCTAGACTGGAAGCAATCAGAATATTACTATCTTATGTTGTTAATAATGGAATCACATTATACCAAATGGATGTTAAGAGTGTCTTTCTAAATGGTGTCATTTTTGAAGAAGTATATGTTAAACAACCTCCAGGTTTTGAGGATTTGAAAAACCCTGATTATGTTTATACACTCTATGGTCTCAAACAAGCTCCAAGAGCTTGGTATGATAGACTGAGTAATTTTCTTTTGGAAAATGGTTTTCAAAAAGGTCAGATTGATAATACACTCTTCAGAAAGACAACTAAGAAAGATATCTTAATTATTCAAATCTATGTTGATGATATAATTTTTGGTTCTACTAATGCTTCCTTGTGCAAGAATTTCTCCAAGCTTATGCATGATGAATTTGAGATGAGCATGATGGGTGAACTGAAATTCTTCCTTGGGATTCAAATCAATCAACGAAAAGATGGCACTTACATTCATCAAAGCAAGTATACAAAAGAGCTTCTGAAGAAGTTCAGCCTTGAAGACTGTAAGACAATGGCCACACCCATGCATCCTACAAGCAGCTTGAGCAAGGAAGAAATTGGAAGCAAAGTAGACCAGAAGCTGTATAGAGGTATGATTGGTTCTTTGCTCATTTAACAGCTGTTAAGAGAATCTTTAGGTATCTAAAAGGAACAACTAATCTAGGACTTCTTTATAAAAAATCCCTAGATAGTAAGCTAGTTGGATTATGTGATGCTGACTATGCTGGAGACAAGATTGAGAGAAAGTCCACTAGTGGAAATTGCCAATTTATTGGTGAGAATCTCATATCTTGGGCTAGCAGGAGACAAGCAACTATTGCTTTGTCTACAGCAGAAGCAGAATACATCTCAGCTACTAAATGTTGCACCCAGCTTCTCTGGATGAAATATCAGTTAGAAGACTATAACATAGCTGAAAGCAGTATTCCACTTTATTATGATAATACTGCTGCCATTCATTTATCTAAAAATCCAATTTTGCATTCCAGAGCTAAGCATATTGAAATAAAACATCATTTTATAAGAGATTATGTTCAAAAAGGGACTATAAATATTCAATTCATTGATACTGAACATCAATGAGCTGATATATTTACTAAGCCCTTAGCTATTGAAAGATTTGATTTTATTAAAAAGAATTTGAACATGCACTTTATCACTGAAGAAAACTAGCTCTGAGATGTAAAATGGAATCAGGGTCTTAAGCTCTTTCAGAGCCTCTAATGTTCAGAGTCTCTTTTGAGAAGCTCTGAATGTGGTGAGCTCTGAAAAGTAACAGGTTCTGATGAGGTGTAAGATATTAACTAGTTTGGCTCTGAACTAAGCGAAAATGAAACGTTTAGTACTAGTAAGTGTACTACAGTTGTCTGTACGCGTGTCAGCTATGATAGAGTCTCTCTTACACGTGTCTAGATCCTGATGACTAGGGAACAATTAATGATGAATTTGCAGTTAATAGAATTTAAAATTAATTTTAAACTGTTCGCGCTCCCTCCTTTGTGCTTATTTTCTGTGTGTGTTTATTGCTTGATATAAATAGTCAATTCACTCACACAAGCACATTTTTTACACAATCACTACCAACACAACCCTAAAATTCAAAATCACGAACGCTATCATCTTCTCAAAAATTTCTGCAATCATGACTGCTCAACCTTCTCGCATCATCATTCAAGAGCCCTTCAACCCAGAATTACCACCAGTACTTGATTTAAACTCTCAAGCAACGCTCAAAGAACCCCCAAATTCAAATGACTGTGGTAGAGAAGCTATGGAGTTTCTCACAGAAAAGTTTGTAGACTTTGAAAGCTTGAAGTTAAACGATATTAATATTCAGAGTTTGTTCTATGATCAGCAGTGGAAGAACTACTTTGAAATGCTAAATGGGTTCGTTTACTACGACATAGTCAAGAATTTCTGGAACAAAGCAACCGTCTATGATGAGTTCAGTGCTGAAGAAGAAGTCAGAAAATTAGTCGCTAATGATGAATCTCTGAAGGGTAAGACAAGGGTTCAATTAAGATTAAGACTTGATAGGCAACGGCGCTAAATAGGGTGCAACAACAGAGTTACGATATTGACTAAATTGGTCACCGGCAACGGCGCCAAAAACTTGATAGGCTCGCAAGTGCACGAAAATATCAGTTATAGTATAAAAGATTGTCGAACCCACAGAGACCAATGTCAAGTACCGTTGTCAGTTGTCGCGTTGTTTATCTAAGGCGATGAAAATTAATTAAAAGAGTTAATTATATTAAAAATAGTTTAAATTAACTTTTTAGTAAAATAATCAGAATTAAAGAACCGGAATGTGAATTTTAGTTGCTTCGAAAGATTCAGTAGTTAATTTGTGTTTAGAGAAAAGGTTTAGTTTCTAACAAATTAAATATTGATTTAAAGATATGCATCTCACACTCTCGCGTTGTTGAATTGATATCATATAGAAATAAAATAAATGCTTCACTCTCGCTCTCACATTTACTTATAAAAATACTTTTTGAAAATCAATTTAATTTGATTAGAAACAATCTAGTTTTCACAAAACAATATTAGTTTAAAAATATAGGTCTCACACCGTCGCGCTATTGAACTGATATTATATTATATAAATCAATGCTTTGTTGTCGCTCACTCATTTATTTATAAAATACTTTTTGAATACTAATATAGTTTAATTAACCTTAAAGAGCTGTCGCGGTGTTTAAAGTTAATGTCTAATTTTTACTATCTAGTATAAAACCTCACACTGTCGCGCTATTGGTTTACACCTTAGTTAATTTTCACTTTCGTGCAAAATTATTGATTTAAGTTTAAAAATTGAAACAGAAAACTAGTTTAAAAATTAAGTTCACAAATCAATACCGAACCCAAATCAACTTCATATTTCACATCCTGGTTTTATTAATTTAGCTAGACATAATTATAAATAAAGAAACGATAAATAAACAATGAATTATTGAACTAAACATAATAATAAACCAAGTAATTAGACGATAGTAATTATAAAGCAGTATAGAAAACAAATAAAATTGTAACAGAAGTAAATAAATATAAGCAAAAAAGAACCTGATTAATTCAACTGGAATTAATTGAAACTGCAAGAGTACGATATGAAAATACAAACTGGAACTTGAATTATAAACTGGAAACAAATGCGTAGAACTAAACTGCTATTTTTTTTTCTCTGAAATTCTACGTCCGTTTGGCACTGAATGAGGCACTATTTATAGGCTAGATTTATCCTGCTAAATCACAAATCCGTGGGGGCAAAATTATAGGAACGTGCACCATAAAAATAGGAACGTGCATGAGCTGGCGGGCTGCATAGGGATGGTGGGCAGCAGCATGCAAAGCAAGCTCCATGTGCACCTAAAATAGAGGAATGGCAAGTGCCATGGAAATTGTGGCAGGCGCCACAAGTGTGGTGGTGGGCTTGTCCCATTTTAGTCCAATTTTGTTCATTTTCGGTCCGTTTTCGCTCCTTTATTCAATTCGTCAACTTTTTAACTGATAAAATAAAAAAACAAAGAATTAGAAACGATTTATAATATAAAATTACGAAATTGAAATAAAAATAATTAAAATGATATATTATTTAACTAAATCAATAGTGTATTTTTCGGTGTTATCAACTCCCCTCAACTTGAACTATTGCTTGTCCTCAAGCAAAAAGATATAATAATTTAGTGGTAGAGAAAACAAAACAAAAAGATATTCCTAGAGTCGCGTATTTAATCTTGACCAAACCAGACGAATTAGTTTCTTGATCATACTAAAAATATCATGTAAACACAAATCAATTATGATCATGAATTTCTTCCTTATATAGACCGTTCCGAATTATTTTACTATATCCGAACTTAACTTCCATTTCTTCTTTCGTTACCCTTTTTTGACCTTTGGTAATCACATTAAGCCCTTTATCTATTTACACACACATGGTAGTGAGTCTGTTAGTGATTATGACCTGATTCTTTTTCAATTTACTCATTTTTCTCTCTTTTTATATCATAGGATAGTTTTATATCTTGAGGTATTTCGCAGTTGGGCTAAATGACCGGATGAGGGTCATCTGACTTAGAGTGCGCAGCCCCTTTTCAGATTTATACATCCTTGATTTTCATTCATTTTTTTTTCATTCAAAATCGTTCACTTATATTCGTCGACTCAACTACTTAGATAGTGATCATAGATGGTGCCGACTACCTATAGGTTTACTCAAGGATTAGTAAAGTGTCAAGAAAAATTTAAGCTCAGGTTCTAGCAACTATCCAAATTGGTCTACATAATTAAGAAATTTAAGGTGTTAAAATGATATAGCTAGTATGAAAAATACACTAATTTTGAAAATTCAGTCTTAATTACGTCTTTGACTCTGGAACTTCAAAATTGTATTGTTTCTTGAAAATTTTGTTATGGCTCAAGATTTTGGAAAAGTTAAAAATATACCGAAAAAGTTTATTTGCAAAATGGAAAGATAAACTATAAAATTAAAATTAATACTGGAAAGTAGATAAAAGCAATAAAGTCAAAAGCAATAAAGTCCTCCCCTCAACTTAAATCCAACATTGTCCTCAATGTTGCGACTCATGCGTAGGATTGGAGCGTGAAACCTGAAGATTTACGCTTATACGAAGCTGATAGGTGTAAAGCGATCAATCTCTTTATTTGCTGAAAATTCAAATAAACAAAAACATTAAATTAAAAACTCGTGGGTTGCCTCCCACGCAACGCTTTGTTTAAAGTCGGCTAGCTCGACTGTTTAGGAGTGTAAGCACTCATGGTGTTTCTTTCGAGAATGATTGCCTGATCAAACTTTAAATAATCTTCTTTGGTTTCCATGGCCACTTATCAAGCCATCTCACATAGCCCTCACCTTTCCTTTTCTTGCTCCTGGAGGGTGGTTTAGAATTTTGAACGTGTGGTGGTGGTTCTGGCTCAATTCTGTGTATTAGCTTTTCAAGTTTGGGTTTAGTTCTTTCATCCACCACCTCAAAGGCTACTCTCCCTTTCTTAACATTAATGATTTCACTAGTTTCAGGGTCCTCTAATCTTCTATTTTTACGCGGAACCTCATACAAAGGTGCATTAGTGTAGATATTTTCTAGTACTTCCACATATGTTTTTGACTGGGAGTCTATCTTAGCTGCCACAAGCCTTTGCGGGAAAGGAATAGGTGGGTTGTAGGGAGGAGGAGCAACATAAGGTGTTTCCTTCTCTACCTCTTCGACAACCTCCCTTTCAGGTGGTGTCGGTGTATTTTTCTAAACCTCTACTCTTTGCTCACCAAAACTTTCCTCAACCACATTATTACTCTCTTCAACCTCATTACTCTCCTTAGGATTTTCGATTTGTCCTTCACTATAGATTGTTACAATATTTGCATGTTTCTCAGGGAAGGGTCCTAGTGGTGTCTGTGCAAGCAAGGAGATTTGAGTCTCCAATGCCTTGCTGCTAGTCTCAAGGGACTCGACCCCAGAGTTCAACTGCCTAAGGGTTTCATTTTGGACACTTTGTATCTCTAGAAAGTGCTCTATCATAGATTCTAGCCTAGAGTGAGTTAGCGTCGCATTGAAATCCTCTATTAATGTTTCGAAGTCGAAATTATGGGATTCTTGCTGTTCTTCAAAATGTTGGGATTGGAAGTTGTAGAGGTAATTTGGCTGAGAGTAAGTTAGTGTCGCATTGAAATCCTCCATTATTATTTCGAGGTCGGATTTATGGGAATCTTGTGGTTCCTCAAAATACTGGGAGTGGTCATAGAGAAAATCTGGGTGATACATAGTAATTGAGACAAGGGTGCTTTAGTGTATACGGTGCAACAACAGAGTTACGATATTGACTAAATTGGTCCCCGGCAACGGCGCCAAAAACTTGATAGGCTTGCAAGTGTACGAAAATATCAGTTATAGTATAAAAGATTGTCGAACCCACAGAGACCAATGTCAAGCACCGTTATCAGTTGTCGCGTTTTTATCTACGGCGATGAAAATTAATTAAAAGAGTTTAATTATATTAAAAATAGTTTAAATTAACTTTTTAGTAAAATCATCAGAATTAAAGAACCGGAATGCGAATTTTAGTTGCTTCGAAAGATTCAGTAATTAATTTGTGTTTAGAGAAAAGGTTTAGTTGCTAACAAATTAAATATTGATTTAAAGATATGCATCTCACACTCTCGCACTGTTGAATTGATATCATATAGAAATAAAATAAATGCTTCACTCTCGCTCTCACATTTACTTATAAAAATACTTTTTGAAAATCAATTTAATTTGATTAGAAACAATCTAGTTTTCACAAAACAATATTAGTTTGAACTGATATTATATTATATAAATCAATGTTTTGCTGTCGCTCACTCATTTATTTATAAAATACTTTTTGAATACTAATATAGTTTAATTAACCTTAAAGAGTTGTCACGGTGTTTAAAGTTAATGTCTAATTTTTACTATCTAGTATAAAACCTCACACTGTCGCGCTATTGGCTTACACCTTAGTAAATTTTCACTTTCGTGCAAAATTATTGATTTAAGTTTAAAAATTGAAACAGAAAACTAGTTTAAAAATTAAGTTCACAAATCAATACCGAACCCAAATCAGCTTCATATTTCACATCCTGGTTTTATTAATTTAGCTAGACATAATTATAAATAAAGAAACGATAAATAAACAATGAATTATTGAACTAAACATAATAATAAACCAAGTAGTTAGACGATAGTAATTATAAAGCAGTATAGAAAACAAATAAAATTATAACAGAAGTAAATAAATATAAGCAAAAAAGAACCTGATTAATTCAACTGGAATTAATTGAAACTACAAGTGTACGATATGAAAATACAAACTGGAACTTGAATAATAAACTGGAAACAAATGCGTAGAACTAAACTGCTATTTTTTTCTCTGAAATTCTACGTCCGTTTGGCACTGAATGAGGCACTATTTATAGGCTAGATTTATCCTGCTAAATCACAAATCCGTGGGGCCAAAATTATAGGAACGTGCACCATAAAAATAGGAACGTGCATGAGCTGGCGGGCTGCATTAAGGGATGGTCAATGGTGTGCAGCAGCAGCATGCAAAGCAAGCTCCATGCAAAGCAAGCTCCATGGAAATTGTGGCAGGCGCCACAAGTGTGGTGGTGGGCTTGTCCCATTTTAGTCCAAATTTGTTAATTTTCAGTCCGTTTTCGCTCCTTTATTCAATTCGTCCACTTTTTAACTGATAAAATAAAAAACAAAGAATTAGCAACGATTTATAATATAAAATTACGAAATTGAAATAAAAATAATTAAAATGATATATTATTTAACTAAATCAATAGTGTATTTTTCGGTGTTATCACAAGGAAAGATTGAGAGTCTTCAACACTGCAAAGTTTGATGCAACCATTTTGATAAACATGCAGTTGGTCAAGAAAGAGGATCTGAAGAGGGCAGAACATCCTCTCTAGAAGGTCTGGGAAGAGTATTTCTGGTTTGATGGATTCCCAACCATCTCAGAGCATGACAATGAAGAGGTGATTAAGAATTTCTTGGAGATGGTAAGAAGAGAAACTGGTGAAAATGTTGACAGAAGCATGGTGGTAGATGTACCAGATTGGGATATCTTCAATGGTCCCAAAGATATTACAAGGTCAAGAAGAAAACCTGTAGTATTTGAACAAGCTATGATTGAAGAAGGTGCTGAAGGACAGGATGAAGGCACTGAGGATGAAAATATTGATGAGATGGTAGATGTTGCTGCTGAGGAGGCAATTGAGGTCACTAAGACTCAAAAGGTTAGAGCTGAAGGAACAGCCACTCAGAAGGATATTGGAACCTCTGAGAGAGAAGAAGATAAAGCTACTGAGGTAGAAAAGAAAACCAATGCTGAGAAGGAGAAGAGAAGCAAAAAGATGAATGAAAGGCCTCCAGCCTCTGTGGAAGATCAAGCTGACAGAGCTCCCAAAAGAACAAAGATCGAGGCTAAGAGGATTCCTAACAAAGCTGCTTCCAAAGGTAATATTTCTGAGCCTAATATTAATAGCAAGTCTGTAGCTCAAAATTTACCTACTCCCAGCCCAACCATAGATTTGTCAAAACCCATATCTATGATTCTGCCTAACCAAAAACATCAAACAATACTTGTTTCAACGTCATCATCATCATCATCCTCATCTTCATCAGAAAGTACCCTTTCTGACTATAGTAGTGATACTGTAGCAGAAATCCTCAGAAAGTCTGCAAGAAAACTTAAATCAAAATCCAAGCCCAAACAAAAGACTCCTTAGAAAACCAAAATCCCTACACCTAAGAAAGTTGTTGCTGAAAACACTTCCATCCTAGATCACCTCACACCACACCTCTCTGGTGACGCTTTCACACACTCTAATCTGAACTCCCCAAATCACCCAATCAACAAGTTCTTGAATGTGACTTCTGAAGCACCTCAAGAACCACCCATAATCACAGTTCAGACACCACCCCCACACTCTGTTGTTCAAGACAAACAAACACCAACACAAACACTCATACCTGAATCACCCCTTCAAAACATTGAAAAACCACAAGCTGAATCTCAAACTCCTCAACCAGAACAAAACAAATTTGAACCACAAATAGCCCATTCTGAACAAATTCAACACACACCTTCTGACCAATGTGATGATATTCCTTCTGATAATCAAGAGCATCACATTTTAAATGAAACCACAACTGCTGAACCCATGACCGATGATTCACTCTCACCTTCATCCCCCATTTATGGTCCTGTTTACAAACCTCTGACCATAGCTGAATTAATCCTGCCTGTTGATTTTGCCCTACCTATTCTTGAGGGTATATTAAAAGCAGCTATAAACATTGATGATGATGTTATCACACCCTCTCAAGAACCAACCATTGACCTGAGCAAAATCAAAATAATTCCTCTCAAAAGAAAGAGACCTGAACCCACCATTCCCTTTGACAAAAATCAACCCTTTTTCAATCCCAACTCTGAACCAAATCTTGAGCTATTAGACAGTGCTATTAGTATTAGTCTTAAGAAATTCAAAAGCATTGAGAAAGAGGTACTGATTTTTCCCTCAGATGTTGATGGTAAGATCAGGGAATTGGAAGAAAAGTTCAGTCAGTCTCTGAAGCTTCTGGGAGATTATATGAAGAGTAAGATTCAAGGAAGAGGTATGAATGCATTGAATCAGATAATGCATGCTGAAGAAGTCTCTCATGCTCTTAAGCTCACCAATTTTAATCATGAAGAAGAGTGTCATCGTCTAGAACTTCTGGCTGCCATAAATGAAAGTATCAGAACTTCACTTGAAACAGCTGAGAAGTTAGCTGAAGAAGAAGCAAGGTATGCTAGAATAATAGTTGATGCTGAGCAGGCTAGGATAGCTGCTGAAGCTGAGTACAAGAAAAGGGCTGAGCAAGAGGCTCAAAGAGTTTTTATGGAAAGAGCTTCCAGAATTGCTGAGATCAAGACTCAAGAGCTGCTTAATGATCAAGCAATGGGTTCACAACATGGTGAGGACACCATTATGCTTGATCAAGATCTAGATGAAAATGCTTCTGACAAAGGAAAAACTGCTATAATTGACACTACTCCTCCAAGATCTCCACCAAGGATTGTTCAAGGTTCTCCATCTTCTGCCATTCCTCCAGCGGTACAAATGGCATTGGAAGAGATGAAGAACGAAATGAAAGAAGAGTTGAGGAATGAAATAGATGAACTAAGGGCTGACATGAGGGCTGACATGAACAGAGTTGGAGAAGCCACTCACAAAAAGATTGATGAGATGATGCAGTTTCTTCACAACCTTGCTAGTCAATTTCACAAGCCATAACCTATGTTTGAGCACATGATATTGCTTTGTAACTATTGGATAATTTATCTCTTTTGATTAATTAATTATTGATTATCCATATTTGATTATTTGCTTGTCTGGATGTGTGTTAATTTTATCCTTGTTTTTCAAAATTAAAAATTATATTCACTAATTATGTCTGATACTCTTGTGGATGCTGAACCTAGTGAAAGGTGTTGAAGAGCATCTTAGTTTTAAAATTATATAGGCTTTTGAAAACCTACGGTTCCCCCACATCAGTATTCCTGCTTACTCATGAAATAGCTTCTTAGTATTAAAGCATGTTTAATAGCGAGGCACCAATACTGAATGAGGCGTGTCTGGTAACTGGTGTTCTGACATTTTTTAAGTGAATATAAGAAACATGCAAAGAAAATTAATAACTTCAAAGCAAGAAAATATTTTATTGATAATGCAAAGTCTTGTTACATAGATAGTGAGAACACTACTTAGACTCTACATCTGACTTAGCCTCTGACTCATCTTTCTTGGGCACTTCTGGTCTTGAATCCCCAGCAGTGTTTGCATCAGAAAGATAGTCAAGCATGGCTTGTTGAACCTCAGCCAGATACTCTGAGTAAGGTTTCTCAGGATCATATGTTCTCAAGAACTTTGCGTAGTCAGAGTCTGTTTCATCAGACTCTGTTAAATCAATCACTTGCTTGGTTGTTTCTTTTGCTTGCTTGGTTCTCCTTGAGCATGAATATGTTGCTTCCTTTTTGATCTCTTTCTTTGATCCTGAAGCTTTCTCCATTGCTTGATTTTCACTTGTTTGTTTTTGACAATGTATTCTTTGATTAATTGTTATTAAAATTCTGGCGCGGTGGTAACAGATGTAGTATACGATGTTCCAACATCGTACCAACGTGAAACATAATGGACACAGTATAAACAATAAACAACAGGAAGATAAACAACACACAGTATTTGATAACCCAGTTCGGCTCCAACCTCAACCTACATCTGGGGGATACCAATCCATGAGGAAATCCACTAATAGCCCTAGTTATAAGTCTTACAGCAAACTCCTCGTTTACAACTTATCACCTAGCAACTATCCTTATGCACTTCTACCTAGGAACTCCTAGGTATGAGTTCCCAACTCACTCCTTAATTTCAACAATACAACCAGCACTGTTGTTAAGACAAACACTATGGTGGAGACACTCTCCTAAACACTAGACCACTCTTACCTAAAGGCTTTGAGTGATACACAAGTAACACAATCATACTCCATGATTAAAAGCTTTGGAGAACATACAGAGTTACAACTCAATAAAACAGTCCTACAAAAGTATCAAGATGGTACTAGATAGGCTCACAAATAAAGCACAAGGCTTACAAAGACACGAAACCTAAAAGTCTACATTTTGATACATTGGTTTCGGTGAAGAAACTAGGTTTAGCTCCTTCCTTTAAATAGCCAGTAACATGGGCTTTAGAAGATCTGACCCAAAAGAAACATCCAGCTCACAAACATAAAATAGAACCATATCTAAAAAGATTTGATACTTTTTGAAAATAAGTCTTCACAATAATTCCTAAAACAATCTTTAAATAAAATATATGTTTAGAAAATAAATCATTTCTTAATGCACACGCAAGGACTGATGAAAGAGAAAAGATCTTCTCTTAAAATAATATGTGCGCACAAAAGATATGCTAGCTGGCGCACAGCTGTCAGGATCTAATGTTGTAACGTTCCATACCACATCCTGCTTAACTATTTGTTTTGCCAAAATGCAGTCAACACCAAATATCCAACAATCTCCCCCTTTGGAAAATTTTGGTTGAAACAATCCTTGACCAGCCAATAAGAATACGAGGGATATAAAAACAAACTTCCTTCAAAAACATCTTTTCAATCAAAAACACCAGAGGCATGCAACAACGGAATTTGACATACTCAGCCTCACACAACACTCCCGCTCAATATCAAAACGTATGCTCCCCCTCAACTTCAGCATGCAACCACAAGAACAGTATCGGAGCAACAAACACATCTTCTTCTTCCTTGTCCATAGAGCCAGAAAGTATCTTCCATGGATCTCTCCCAGAAACAGAGCAGGATGCCTGCTCTGATACCAATTGAAATTCTGGCGCGCTGGTAACAGATGTGGTATACGATGTTCCAACATCGTACCAACGTGAAACATAATGGACACAGTATAAACAATAAACAACAGGAAGATAAACAACACACAGTATTTGATAACTCAGTTCGGCGCCAACCGCAACCTACATCTGGGGGATACCAATCCAGGAGGAAATCCACTAATAGCCCTAGTTCTAAGTCTTACAGCAAACTCCTCATTTACAACTTATCACCTAGCAATTATCCTTATGCACTTCTACCTAGGAACTCCTAGGTATGAGTTCCCAACTCACTCCTTAATTTCAACAGTACAACCAGCACTTATGTTAAGACAAACACTATGGTGGAGACACTCTCCTAAACACTAGACCACTCTTACCTAACGGCTTTGAGTGATACACAAGTAACACAATCATACTCCATGCTTAAAAGCTTTGGAGAACATACAGAGTTACAACTCAATAAAACAGTCCTACAAAAGTGTCAAGATGATACTAGAGAGGCTCACAAATAAAGCACAAGGCTTACAAAGACACGAAACCCTAAAAGTCTACATTTTGATACATTGGTTTCGGTGAAGAAACTAGGTTTAGCTCCTTCCTTTAAATAGCCAGTAACATGGGCTTCAGAAGATCTGACCCAAAAGAAACATCCAGCTCACAAACATAAAATAGAACCATATCTAAAAAGATTTGATACTTTTTTAAAATAAGTCTTCACAATAATTCCTAAAACAATCTTTAAATAAAAGATCTGTTTAGAAAATAAATCATTTCTTAATGCACACGCAAGGACTGATGAAAGAGAAAAGATCTTCTCTTAAAATAAAATGTGCGTACAAAAGATATGCTAGCTGGCGCACAGCTGTCAGGATCTAATGTTGTAACGTTTCATACCACATCATGCTTAAATATTTGTTTTGCCAAAATGCAGCCAACACCAAATATCCAACAGTTATGACTAAAATGAGAAGAATCATCTCCTTTTATATTGCTTTCAAAACACTCATGTCTGCCTGGGAATCAACAAGTTCATTTAATTGAACATAGTTGTAACCAATTTTTGACTTGACCGTCTTGAGAAAAGCGTTATTTGACTTGATTGTCTTAATCTTAGTTACTTTTTGATTAATGACAAAGGGGGGGGGGGGGGGGGGGGGGGGTAAGAATAGCATAAAAATTGATAATAATTGATTCCGTTACTATGCAAAAATCTGAGACTGTTATGTTTATGCATCTTGAATCAATTTCTATCTATTCTTTGAATTTCATTAATTCTGAACTTTACTGAAAGGGGAGAAAATTTTAGATTTAAAATACATTTTCATAGATAAAATGAGAGAAGCTTGCAAACCTTCTCTGAATATTATCAGACTCTGAAGGAAGAGCTTACAAACCTCTGCCTCTTAGAGTTAAATATGAAAATTTATTTCAAGTTAATAAATGAACTCTTAAACTGCTTTAATTAATTATGGATAAGACTTAGGGGGAGCTTGCAAAGCTTTGAAACCTGAAGTCAACATAAATAATTAAAGCAACAACAATTGAATTTTAATGCTTTAGTTTATCATCATCAAAAAGGGGGAGATTGTTGGAACAAAGTGGGTCTGACATAAATCCCTAGTATTTTAATTGGTTTTGATGATAACAAGGTATTAAAATTGCAATTGGTATTACTAATGATTATTCTAGTGTGCAGAATTAAAAGTTAAAATTCATTCAGAAGCACTATGAATAAAAGCAGAGAAGCCAACCTAAGAAGCTCTGAAAGTATATCGCTGATCATCAGAAGCTTAAAATTCAAGTTCTGAAGTAAGTGGCTCTGAGGACAACAGCTAGGCTCTGAAAGGACTCAGAAGCTGAAGACCTTAAGAAGCTACAACTATAGACTCAGAAACAAAAGGAATTTGCGTCACTCAAGAACTGACAAAATCAAAATCAATGATTGAAGAACAATCCACTTTGGGACTCTGTCATATCCACAGGAAGGTATATTCGTTGGTACAACGTTAACCTTATTCATAAGTGGAGCGCATTTGAGGATTGTACGACTGTACTATTATTACTCAAAATGGTTGAGTGATAATTCAAATTGCAAGGTAGTGGAATTGAAGTTCTTTACCAAAGAAGGCAATGTACAACTATCAATTGTACGATCAAATTCCAGCTGGCATCCTGCAACGGTCATCACATTCCATTGAAGTATAAATAGAAGACTCAAATGGAAGAAATGACTACTGTTCTATTACTGCGTTTAAGGCTCTGAAACATTCTGACATTCAAGACTCTATTTGTCATTCTTAGTCTTAAAGCAAATTTGAGTTGTATTTTGTAAACACCTCTGATAGTATATCAAGTGTCCATTAACATTCATTCTTATCTTTAAGTTCGTTTGAGAAGTCTCTCGTTAAGTGTAACTTGAACAATCTGAGAAGTCTCTTGCAAGTGTGCTTGAGGACTGGACGTGCTTGTAAAGATTATAGTGAAAAGCTCTTGTTAGTAACAAGGGGACTGGACGTACTCTCAATTTGTGAGAGGAACCAGGATAAATCTTGTGTCATTCTTTCTCTCCCTCAGAATCTTCTTATATTGTGTTTATATCCGCTACAAACTTGTCTTTATTTAAGAAAAAGATTAAATTTTTAAAACACAATTCAACCCCCCCTTCTTGTGTTTTTCCACCTTCAAAAGAGACATAGGCGGTTTGATCAAGTGGCAATTATGCATCACCGTTTTTGTGTTACTTAATACCAAAGGAATTGCATACTTTAAGTGTTAAATTCCAAAGCCTATAAAAGCATGCAGTGCTATTCAATTGGGATTCTCTCACACACACTTAAGAACAACACACGAATAGAGAGAACATAGAAGTGAGTTATAGAGATTGTACGGAACGATGGGGGAAACAAAGTGGATGCACACTAACTGTTCAAGGAATCGAAGGGTGTTGTAATTTCATCTCTTTTCTTCTCACTTATGTAAAGCTACCATGATAATGAGTAGCTAAAGACATTGTTGTTGGGGATTATATTTAATTGATTCTATTAGTATGTATTTCTTTTGATCATAGCGTTATATATGATTTTAGTTATTCATCCATATTGATATTATCTTTGTTTTCAATGTTTAATCTATGATTTGAAATGATATAGGAATATACTTTTTAAATCTAAAACTAGGATGATATCTATTAAATTCTAAACTCTAGGAATAGATTTAGGTTTAATATTCACTCAAAGTATTGGATTTTAATGCTATGGTATTGATTAATCAACCAAGGGATCGGGGGTTGATAGGTATAATAGATCTCTCGTCGTTCTCTGGGGACGGAAACGCACGATGAGCAATACGTGATAATATTGGTTGATAACTAGAATCAGTATAACTGATCAGGGAAATACATATGAATGAGTTAATGAAATATAATCCCAGCAATCTCATCTCTCTGTTATTACTTTCTCATTTGCCACTGTTATGTTTTCTTAAAGTTTTCGTAAACAAATACCTTTGAATTACGTTACTTAAAATTATATTAATTGTTGAACGACATCGATATCGCACCAGTCCTTGTGGAGACGATAAAAACTATACTTATAACTTTTGTACTACAACAATTGGCTCAATCCACTATGGAATATGAAATGATAGCAATAGCAACTGCTAGTAAAGAAGCAAGTTGGTTGAGTGGTTGCTATCTAAGATTTCTTTGTGCGAAAAACCTAGGACAGATGTGTTAATCCATTGCGATAGTACTGCGGCTAGTGCAAAAATTGAGAATCGAAAGGTCGATTCCTATGGAGTTTTGAGGAATAATTCCTAGAGCGTTCATGAAACTGGGATAGTCGTGCAAGGCCATTAACACACGAGCTTTAGAATACACCTTAAGAAATGTTGTGTGCAGGTTTGAGAAAAATTTGAGATAGAATTCAAGACAAGCGTCACTTGTCGAATCAAGCTCTTACTTGCTATGCAAAAGTTCAAGATAAGCGCCACCTTTGCTTTGCACAATCTTATAGAAACGTTTGAAGTTACTTTTGAAACAACTTTTTAAAATTTCACTACAAGAAAATTGTCACTTTGTGACACTTCAATTGTGACATCTAGAAAAAAACCGTCGCAATGTGATTTTTCTAATGACACTAGGACGGTTTGTGTGACACTTTTGAAAACCGTCGCAGTGTATGTTCTTAAATCTTAACACCGGGAGATTTTTTTCATTTTAGTGCCTTTTGTTAAAATGGAATGACTTTATTAAAAATAAAAAATTAAATTAAACTCAAAAAAAGAGAAAGAAACACTCACAAAAAGAAAGTTCACTTCCTTGCCAAAAAACAAATTGTTCACCATACTCGCAGAATAAACACTTCATCTCGGTTTCCTTCATCATCGCTGAATCTCCGTCTCCGTTTCCTTCTTCGCCGCATCTCTGTTTCTTTCATCTCTGTTACAAATCCCTAATTTGGTTCCAAATCCCTAACTCGGTTCCAAATCCCTAACTCGTTCCAAATTAGTGACTGCAAATCAAAACCCCTAACTTATTCATCATTCCAATCAATCCCTAAATCTTTGTTCAAGCTTCTATTTCTCTCGTTGGGCAGATTTCGCTATTTTCATCTCAGGTTGGTTGTTCTCTCGTTGAGGAGAGTTTATTGTTTCCTTCAAGTTTGTTGTTTTCATTTTGTTTCCTATTATTTCTGCAAACATTTATAGTGCTTGATGTTTTCATTTCATTTGATATTATTATAGGGGTTACTGGTAGTCATAGCTTTGTTTTGGGTCTATATTTGATACTTGATAGTTTGTTATTGATGTCTTATGCCTCTCTCAGTTTAACTAATTAATTTTCCTTTTAAAGAAAAATAAAATACTACTGCTATGATATATGATAAGAAATAGAAATTGATGTTACATGTGAATAGAGGAAGTAGCAGAAGAAGGCTTGAATTAGTTGAGAATTGAGGTAACAAGAAAATAAGCAAATAGAGGTAGAAGAGAGCTGGTAATGGTATTGTGAGTGTGAGTCAGTTAGTGATATAGACTCAATCATATAGACTAGTTGACATATTGGTTTGTGTTGCTTTTATTTAGATAATTCTGTTGGGTTGCGAACCTTTGGTTTGGCTTATATTTTTGTTTCCTGTCATGTTGTTTTGGTGTTTAGTGTGTTGCCTTTTCCTTGAAGGAGTTCGGATGATTTGACATCACTTAAGGTAAATACATGTTTTGTTTTAGACTGGTTAAGTAATTTGTCTACTGTGTTGGGGCTGAGTTGAATCTAATGCTTTATTTGGGGCATAATTGGTACATTGTATATTAATTATAAATGCATAATTCAGCATAATGAACTTGAGAATAATGTACAGGGTAGTATCAATTTGAGGGTCACCTTGTGTTTCACTGGTTGTTAGTAACTTGAGATCTTTTGTGAATTAATATTTGGAGAGAAACTTCTGGTGTAGGTACTTTGTGTATGTCATACTATGAATGTGCTACTTAGGTGCCGTGAATTATTTTGCAGGGATTGAAAGGGCTATGTGCAGGCTTTCTTGCTGGGGCAGTTGGGTCAACGATTTCACGGGTTTAGTACTATTATTGTAAGTAGTTAAAAAAATTTACCTTTCATTTTTACATCTGATGCTCACTTAAAGGGAATGATATATTAGGATGGCATCTGTTGCTTTATTTAATTAGCTTAACTCATTATTTTAGAAACTATTATGATTGTGTTTGCTTTTTAAATTTAATGTATTCATTCTTTTGAATTTGGTGTTGCTCTATTTCCGTTTCAGTTATGCACACTATGTGTTTGACAAAATGCTGCAGTGAGTTGTTATTGATTTCGGCGGTGCCTACAAACACAATTATTACAGCTCGCAGTGGTGAGAGCTTGAGCTTCTTGTCACTGGCTGCAACGAGAGCCACACACAACAATAGACCAAAGAGAGAGGGACGTCTCCATTGCGGTGGTGATGGTTCATGCTTGCTCTATATTTGTACTTGCTTTTTATGTGTTATTCTTTCAATTAAGTGGTTTAGGTCTTTCATTTTTTCTGATTGAATCTATTTGTGAACTTGAATTTTTCTTTTCATTGAAGCATAAGGACAAGGTAAGAACTTGAATTTTTCTTTTCATTCACTTTCTCCCTCTCTCACGGCAAAACCCTCTCACTCTAGTGTTCTTCAATTTTGATTATGTGGAAATTGACTTGCATTCGGGATTAACTCCTCTTGGGTGATTATAATTTTGTTTAGGGACTGATTTCAAGAGGCTAGAAGTACCATAAGAGGAGGGTTGGAGTTGGGGCTGTTATTGAAGGATTTATTGGCAAGGATTTATCAACTTCTAAGGTGAGTTCCCTAGGTTAGAAACCACATCTCATAGGTTCCTTATTTCTTTTAATAACTGAAATTAACATTCAAATAGTGTAGGAAGTGGTATACAAGTTAGATTATGAGACATAGAAAGAAAACTAGAAATACCATTTTTCTTGCTTATGGTAGTAATGTTGCAATGCTGATGTTGGACTAATAAATCCAAATGTTATGATAGTTGTAATCTTCTCCACTTGTAATGATGTTGTACTAATAAGACAAAAATTGGGCATATACATTAGTTTTAAATTTGGGTGAAAATGCTTAAAATTGGGATTGGTTTGATGTATTTTTCTGCATAAAATGGGGCTTGTTTACAATATTTTTCTGCATTAAAATGGGACTGGATTGCTGCATTTCCTGCATAAAAACAAGGGACTGGTTTGCTTTATTTTCCGCATAAAGAATAGGACTGGTTGCTGTATTTTTCTGCATTAAAATAGGACTGGTTTTCTCTTATTTTCTGCATAATTCAGCATGTTTAATGCTGCTCCAACTCGCTCTGTTTTGCGTCTTTTTCAACGATTATAGTTACTGTAGGTCCCCAAAATTATTAGTACAACATCATCAAATGATCTTCACCAAGTTGGAAACTTAGAACTTGGATGGACTAGGACAAAGTAGAAATTATTTAATTAGGTTCTAACTTAGAACTAACACTAAGTGCCCATATATAAAATGGGATGTGGTAACATCTATATATCCATAATATTATCTGAATGTGTGTTTAACATGTATGTAAATAAGTTGATCAAGAATATATAATGGACTTGGGCCATGTTCAAGAATTAAAATGTTAACTCATGGTTCATCAGGCACCAGACAAACTGCTCTAGATAGTAGTTTGGCGTTTGGTTGGAATTTCGAAAGGGAATTCCACGTGACGATAAGATGAGTATGATCGCGCTATAGCCCTTTATAGGGAATTTAGCCGGCTAACTAGACCTCTTGAGACTACTCACCTCAAGTTGTTTATAAAATGAATCTAGATAAATTATGTGTGTGACACCTTTAGTATGGATGTATCCAGTACCACTATGTTAGGTCCATCTGAATTATTCTAGACAATTTTTAGTATGGATGTTACACATTATCTTGTGGAATTATGCCATGGAACTAAGTCAATATTCACAATTCCGTTTGTTTTTTTAAATATCCTAATATATACTTATCATTTTTCAGGTAACTAAATAAGAAGAGTTGATAGGCGGCGTTCCAATTCTAGCTAGCACTAATTAAGGATCAAGAAGCAACATAACATACTAATGTTTATGTTTTAATTTTTGAATGTTTGAACTAATTTTTTTTTTTTTTTTGGAGTTTCAAGTACTTTAATTAAACTTTTTATGTATAGATGTTTTAAGTACTTTAATTAAATTTTTGGAATTTAAGTTTTTTATATTTATATACTTGTGTATTTTAATGTTCTTACTCTTGTATGAATATTGAAACACTTATTTAATAAGCCATCAAAATAAATAAAAAGTATTTTTAAATTAATATTTTTTTTAAAATAAAAAAACAGTTTGCGACGGTTTTGTAACCGTTGCAACCCCTGCAGTAAAATTCAGTATTATGTGGGAAAATATATAGGGACGGTTTGAAACAGTTGTAACGACGGTTTTAAGAACCGTCGCAAAGTGTTGTTGGACATAGAAATCATCAACGGTTTCAAAACCGTCGCAGATGTGCAATTGCGACGGTTTCAACCGTCGCAAAGTGCAATTTTGACAGTCGCAAAATGCTAATTTTCTTGTAGTGAGTAGGTGATTGTTGGAAAAAGTTGGTACTTGGAGGAAAACTTGGTATAGAAATAAACACAAGTGTTGAACTAAGTGTATAGGGTGAATTGAAAAAAGTTCAATTTAAGTCATACATTGGAGGGAACACTCACCTTGGTAGTGTTTATATATGAAAGGGTGGCCTCTTAGGGTGTGCACCAAGCGAGGCCGGTCCTGAGTATTTGGAGGCCCGACTTAAATATTAAAATTGGATCTTAATAAAAAATGAAAAAATTCAAAAGAATAATCTTTATTTAAATTGTAAATAACATCAATAATATAAAAAAAATAAGACCACAAATTGATAAATTATCAAAGGAGATGAATGGATTGGCGATTAAAATAGAAGAAAAATTGAGTAATTAGAAAACTAACGTTAAATTTAATTTTTCCTCTTTTCAATTTTTTTTTCCATTTGTTTATCCCTCAAAATCACAGCATCGGAGAAAGAATTGTAGTTCGCTATTTTATTGGAGGTACGACAGAGGCATGGTGGTGCGGCAGAAAGAGAACAAATATTTTGAATCCTAATGTGTCTTGGTGTGCGTGCAGAAAGAGAAGAAAGTTTATTCTATTCCTATTGTTTTTATTTTTATTGTGCCACACATTTTTCTTTTTAGCGACATAATTTTTTATTCTTTTCGTATTTTATTACTATGCGTGTGGATTGTGAACAATGTGTACAAGGCCTTTACACTTCTTTTGTTGGGCCTTTTTCTCTTTTTTCCCTTGAAATGACAAAGTACTTAATTGGGCCTATTATTTTTTCAACAAAACTAAAGTAAACATTGGGTTTACTGCATCATAGTAAAAATTTGGGTAAATAGGGCTTTAACCCCCTGCAAAGAAGCCCTTTTCATTTTACCCCCTGTAATTTTTTATTGGATTACCCCCTATAATATTTTCTTTTTGAATCTACCCCCTAATTGAATATGTGGGCTTAAGATTCCATCGTTTTACCCATGTAATGTTAGCGAATTTAGGTTTACCTCCTTCATTGGGCATGCCAAGTCATCATTTACATGAAAAAAATTACACGGGGGTAATCCACAAAAAATATATTATATGGGGGTAAACCGAACAAAAAACATTACAAGGGGGTAATTGAAATTATTTTTTTACAGGGGGTAAAATAAAACACGCCTACTTTGGAGGGGATAAACGTCTATTTGCCCTAAAAATATTGAGGCCCCTCGAAATTGGATGCCCCGCTTTCCAGAGCTGCATGCAGTGGGCCTGGGCCGGGCGTGGCCTCAAGTGACAAGTGGTACCTAGTTTTGTAAATGGGGGACTCCACACACATTGTTGATTAATTGAAATTTTTGTCCTCCAATAAATAATGAAACAACTTTTTGTCCTTTGCATAAATTGCTTAAATTTTAATATTTTATCCATCAAATATCATATAAGACAACCTTTTTTTTCAATATCTTACGGATGCTTTTAGTTGACTTCTCGAATGCTTTCAACATGGTTGATAGGTCGACGCTGTTACAAGAGGTGAGAGTGAGATGTTCATCTATTGCTCTGTGGATTGCATTTCTTTATGGTCAGGCAGCAAGGCGCTGCTGGAGTGCAACAATGTGACCCGTTGGGACCACTCCTTTTGGCTCTGGTGCTACACCCTTTCATTCATATCATCTTACACCGCTCAATAACACTTTAACGAATTCAAATTTTACAAAATCCACCGTTGGAATGAAAGTTTATATCGTATAGATCATCTATGTTGAGTTTTACAAAAATCTAAAATCGTTGATGTGTCTCAATAACATATCAAACGATTTTAGATTTTTGTAAAACTCAACATAGATGATCTATATGATATAAACTTTCAATCCAACGGTGGATTTTGTAAAATTTGAATTTGTTGAAGCGTTATTGCGTTGTGTAACAATAATCAAATGTTACACCGGTGTAATTTGATCCCTCCCCTATATATATATAGAGTCAGGATCTTGTTGGATATGCCTTGAAATCTCAGTTACAAAAAGTCAGAAAATCAAGTTTTTTGCAGCGGAGCGGCACCGTGGGCCAGCTGGGTGGCGCCTGGGCGCAATTAGCATGAGGGAGGCAGTAGCCACTGACTCCCTGCGTGGCGCCTGGGCACAGGCTACAGCTGTTAGATTCAGTTTTGTGCAGATCTTGTGGAAAAATATGTTTTTGAAGAATATCTGACTTGGATTGTGTTTGTTTTTTTAAATATTGGATATATTTAAAAACAATAGGAGATTTGGTTTTATTTTTAAAGATTTGTTTTAAAATAATAGGCAGATATTTTTCTATAAATAGAGAGTGTTTTGTTTATAGAAAAATAAGAGAGAAAAAGGTTGAAAGCAATTAGGATTAGGGTTTGCCACACTAGAGTTTTAGAGAATTCATTCTTGGTATAATTCTAGGGGTTTGGGCGAATCATCCTTGGTTCAGCTTGGGTATCTAGGTCAAATTGAGTCTCTTCATCACGGGAAGGGATCCAGGATTTGGGTAGAATTAGGATTAATTCTTGTAACCCAATTGGGATCACTTTGTGTAAAGATTCTTACTTGATCATAGTGTAAAGATTCTTATTTTCATCGTCTCTATATGTTCTTTGATTTTGGTTGCTTGATTTAATTGCTCCACACATCAAATTTCATTGGTGTGATTTTATCATCGAATTCACAACATTTGGCGCCGACCGTGGGGTAAGGATCAATCGTGATAATCAAGTACCATGACTCCAAAGTTTTATATTGAGAAGTTTACCGGAACTAACGACTTCGGGTTGTGGAAGGTGAAGATGAGGACTGTTCTAGTCCATAACAAGTGTGTTGAGGCCTTGAAGGGTGCACAGATGCCGGCGAGTCTTTCCGATGCGGAGAAGGCTGATTTGAATGAAAGAGCGGTTAATGCTATTACCTTGTGTCTCGGAGACAATGTGTTGAGAGAAGTCGCAAAGGAGACCATCGCTGCGGCGATGTGGGCTAGGCTTGAATCATTGTAGGTGACCAAGTCTGCGGCACATCAGCAGTTTCTGAAACAGAAACTCTACTTTTATCGAATGGTGGAGTCGAAATCCATGACGGAACAACTGGCGGAATTTAACAAGATCATTGATGATTTAGCCAACGTTGATGTGATCCTAGAAGACGGAGACAAAGCTTTACACCTCCTGTGTACGCTACCTAAGTCCTATGAAAGTTTCAAGGATACTATGTTCTACGGTAGGGAAAACCCTATTACCTTGGAGGAAGTTCAATCGGCCTTACGGACGAAAGAGCTAACTAAGTTTAAAGACTTGAAGGTGGGAGATGGTGCGGATGCCTTAAACGTTTCAAGTGGAAGAGGTGGAGGTAGAGGTAAGAAGGCTAAGTCAAAGAGCGGTGATAGGTGGAGTTGTTTTCACTGTTAAAAGAGGGGTCACTACAAACGGGATTGTCCGGAGTTGAAGGACAATGGTAATTATGCGCATGTTGCTGAAGGCTCATCGGAGTATGAGGGTTATGAGCATGGAGACACACTAGTGGTATCAACTGGTGATGCTTGTGACTGTGGAGAGTCAGGGGATTTCGGGTTGGCTGTTTCAGAAGTGCTGGTGGAGAGGGCTTGCTTGTTACAAGGGCATGGTTGCTGTACTTTGGTGGAAACTCAGTTTGAGGTGGAGTCTTCCAACAATGGGAGGCAGTCAACATTAACTCTCGGGTATCTAATCAGAGATAGGGAGGAGAGTGGTTGTATTGAGCCAAAGGGGTGTAACCATGGGGACCTTGTGGGATACATTTCAATTGCGGCTGAAGAAGTGCAAGACCTTGAAAGGATCTTCAGGGAGGCAATTGAAAGCAACCTTGATCAAACTTGGGAACTTGTAGGACTATTGGAGGTAGTCGGGTGCAAGGGGAGTTTGATGTTGCAGCTTGTGAAATCGCCTAAAATTCCAAGATTCATTTGGAGTCAATCAATATTTCGAGAGGATAGAGGGCACTCTGGGGGTCGAAGGGTGGTGAAGCTTGTAGAGCTATCTAAAAATCCGATGATAGCGAGGCACAAGCGTTTCTTCAGGAGGACGAAATTGATCACTCCAGGCACTGAAGAAGAGGCAGTGAATCTTGTGGGTGCTACAAAAAATCCTATGGTAGTGGGAGGCAAGATCTTCATGAGAGCGAAAGACATTCTGAAGGATGAAGGGAAGAAGGTAATGCGTGCGGGAAGCAGGTGGAGGCTAGTGTCTATGTCAAGGTTCAAGTGGGACTTGGACTTGGCCAATGATCTTGAATAGTAGTTCAAGATGGAGAGAGCAGCACAGTGGTTGAGTGGATCACCGTCGATTTAAAGGCAAGGTGGAGAATTGTTGGATATGCCTTGAAATCTCAGTTACAAGAAGTTAGAAAATAAAGTTTTTTGCAGCTGAGTGGCGCAGCTGGGTGGCACCTGGGCGCAATTAGCAGGAGGGAGGTAGTAGCCACTGACTCCCTGCGCCTGGGCGCATGCCACAACAGTCAGATTCAATTTTGTGCAGATCTTGTGGAAAAATATGTTTTTGAAAAATATCTGACTTGGATTGTGTTTGTTTTTTTAAATATTGAATATATTTAAAAAATAGGAGATTTGATTTTATTTTAAAAGATTTGTTTTAAAATAATAGGCATATATTTTTCTATAAATAGAGAGTGTTTTGTTCATAGAAAAAATAAGAGAGCAAAATGTTGAAAGCAATTAGGATTAGGGTTTGCCACACTAGAGTTTAGAGAATTCATTCTTGGTATAATTCTAGAGGTTTGGGTGAATCATCCTTGGTTCACCTTGGTTAGCTAGGTCAAATTGAGTCTCTTCATCACGGGAAGGGATTCAGAATTTGGGTAGAATTAAAATTAATTCTTGTAACCCAATTGGGATCACTTTAAGTAAAGATTCTTATTTGATCATAGTGGAACGGAGAACTGCTCTCTCCCCTAGACGTAGGTTCATTAACACCGAACTGAGTAAACAAAGATTTGTGTCTCTCTCTCTCTCCCCTTTGATTTGTCTACTTGCTTACCGATTATTTTCATCGTCTCTATATATTCTTTGATTTTGGTTGCTTGATTCAATTGCTCCACACATCAAATTTCATTGGTGTGATTTTATCATCGAATTCACAATAGATCTGTTGACACCAACTAGTTTGACACCAAATGTTACACCTCTCAATAACTTTTTAGCCGATATAAATTTTATAAAATTCATCGTTGGATTGAAAGTTTATATCATATAGATCATTTATGCAAAGTTTCAGAAAAATCCAAAATCATCTGATATGTTATTGAAATACATCAAAGTTAACGGTTTGCGACTTTTTTTAAATGTCGTTGATCTTTATGTGTCTCAATAGCATATCAAATGATTTTTGATTTTTTTGAAACTTTACATAAATGATATAAACTTTCAATCCAACGGTGGATTTTATAAAATTTATATCGGCTAACACGTTATTGAGAGGTGTAATATTTGGTGTCAAACTAGTTTGTGTCAATGGATTATATATATATATATATAAAATCTAAAATCTTAATATTTTATCTTATGTCATTCTGTTATGTACTATTCTATTCTTACATTTTGTGTATCAATATTATCCCTATACTTTGTTTGGCTCCTTTCTTTTGTTGAATGTTACTCTATTAAGAGTCGACACACTATAAAATGTATCCATGTTTTGAAAAGGAAAAAAAAAAAACACAAAATAAAAACGTTTCTCCTTCTTCTATTTCCTTCCCTCCACAACAAACAAAAAACCCTTATACCAACTCTTTTCTTCGTTTCTATTTGTTTTGTTCTATCTCAACTTTTCTTCCTGTAATTTTGCATTCTAAAAATTCTCTGTGGCTATTTTATTCTTAAATTTGATCAAATCTTCAACTGTTGGGAAAAGTAAACCAACATGTTTTTTCTCATGTCAAGAAGCTTCAAACATGTATCTTTGTTCTTCTTTTTGTTCATGGCTTTCTCAATATTTGGATCCAACTCTCAACTCTTACCACAAGATGAAGGTACCCTTCATTTCTTTTCTTTTCTTTTCTCTTTTATTTTATTATTTATTATTTTATGTTTTGGAACAATTATTATGTGTAACTTCCAAAACTGTTCTGTTTTTCATGTTCTGTTTAGAACTATGAAAAATGAAACTGCCTCTTTTATAGAGTAAAAAACTAACTTTACAAAGTTCTAACCTTTGTAATAATTTGCACAATTGATTAATATATATAATTCAAATATTTTTCTTTAATTAGGGGAAATTAGGAATTTTTTAGTGGTCATGGAATTAAAGTTTTGTTTTTGTTAAATGGGTGTGTGTGGTTAAGTGTCTTCATGTTTTCTATTTTCAGTTCCAGAATTTAATTAGTTCATGAACTTTAATTGTCTCATATAGTAACTTGTTCATAGTTATTTACTTTTTGATTGTTTGATCTTTGAATTCATTTGTTAGTTATGGTGGTTTTTTGGATTTTATGTTGATTTTTATGGATTTTGTCATGAATCATGATAATGGATGAGTGAAATGAATAAAATAATCTTGGTTTTTCTGGGATATCAATTGGATATTTTTTATTTTGGTGAATATAATAACTTCATTTTGGAGTGTTTTGTCATTGTACAAAATTAAACAACGAAGTACAAACATGTGAGTGGTTTGATTATGATTTAATAAAATAGACATAGTTGGACCACCTTAGTTTTTTGCCTTCTATATACAAGTAAAAACAAACATTAATTTTATTGATGCAACCCTTGTTTTTCTATCTATCTATCTATCAATATTGAGATATTATTGGAAGGGAATAGTTTGAATTTGAATTTGTCTATCGTAGAGATTTCTTATATTTTCATGTTATAAACAATAATAGTCTTTAATTTAAAATTAGGTGGTAAATATTATAAATATAATTTCACATAGCAAAATATTTCAATTGTCAAATTAAAATTGAACGTTTAGATATCTTTTTGGTCAAATAATTTATTGGCTAAAATTTTACTTTTAAAATGATAAAGTGTCCAAAGTTTAGAGTCCTGCATATATAATGCACATTTAATTTTTTATCTCTCCATTTTTATCAATGAACAATAATCAATACAGTAAAAAATTATTTGTATATATTCTTATGAAATTTATTTTAAGGAAAATACGAAAAAAAATACTCTAAATTAATATATATATATATATATATATTTTTAATAAATATGATTTTTTTTTTAATTCGAGACAGAGAGAGTACTATTATGAGTATATCCAACAAAATATTAAACTCATTAAAAAAGAAAATTATCTATATTCAACTCATTATGAATGAATGATTAATAAGATATTTTAAAATAGTGGACCAAGCTTATACTACTAGATATTGAAAAATAAATTGTGGGGACAAATTAAATTTTGCCAACGTGAATGGATGGATAGGTGATTGTCATCAATACGTGTGCAACTGTACCAGTCAAACACTTTGTTCGGCTAATGTTCCTTTTTACTTTGGCTCAACATCTATTTATTCCTAAAATAAGAGTTTGATCATGTTAATTTCACAAGGATTAATTGTCTTGTCAAAGATGTTGCTATAAAGTGTTTTTTTGGATAAAATATTACTATATATAAAGTTGTTTTAACGATAATTGCGACCTCTCTTATTATTTCTCTATTTTTTTAAACTAATTTGATAAGAATATTTTACTTAACTAATTATTTATTATTTACTAGCCGCCAAACGGCCGTGCCCATTTGTGTGACCGATATTCTCTTCTTTATTTTTTGTGATCGATATTCTCTACTGTGCAAATATAAATAACTATTTAATCTCCTTTCTTATTGGACTTAGTTAATTGATAACTACGTAACCTTTTTTTTTGTTAGGTTTTAAGAAGAAAAAAATATATTTTTTTACTATAAAAAAACTGAAAATCTACTTTTATGTGGAAGTTGTGCTTAGTTGTTAAGAAAAAAAATATTATTTACTAAAAACAACTGAAAATCTATTTTTATGTGGAAGTTATTTTTTAAGGATAAAATAGAAATAACAAAAAAGTCATTCCAAAAATTTGTATCCCCTTTATATATTATATATTAGTATAGATTTTTTAATTTATATGACAGTCATTAATATAAAACGAAGAAAGTATGTAATTTATTCGAGAAGCCTTTGATGTGGAAATGGAAGTTGGAAAAAGATTACACGTAACTAGTTGCATTGCATGAAAAGAGTTTTATTTTTTCTTTTATGTATTAGTATTATATTGCCCACCTTGTATGACTTGTTTAGTCACACCAACTATATATATATATATATATATATATATATATATATATATATATATATATATATATATATATATATATATATATAAAGTGACATAGTTTGTATTGAATTTGATAATTTATTTTATGGCTTTTGACCATATGAGCTGCAAAATATAGGCTAATTAAAGTTTTTGACAAATCATAGTTTTCTAAAGGGTATATCATTATTGAGATATGATGAATAAGTCAATATCTACTAGGATCAAGTGGTGAAGTAATTTAAGGAGAATTTGAGTTCAAATTCTAGATAGATTTATTGTTGACTAAGGTTTATTTGCTTCTAATTTGAATTTTGAATTATCCGAATTTCCTACATTAGGCTATATGCGATTTTACATGTGCGAATATTTTTAAATTAGACAAAAAAAATTAAAATTAAAGGGAAAAAGTATCAATGTTTTTTGTTTTGTTAATTTAATACAAAGATAATGTACCAAAAAAAAAAATATAATACAAAGATAAGACAAACTTAGGATACAATTAATTTGATTTGTGTTAATTAATCTATTGCAGTGAAATTGCTACAAACAATATCAGACAAGGTACATAATTTGAATTGGAAGGTTACACAACGTTCTTGCAATGGGGATAGTGGATTTGGTAACAAGATTATTGTAAATGATCAAATTACAAGAAATGTCACGTGTGATTGTTCTTTCAATGCTAGCACTATTTGCCATGTGACAATGATGTAAGTTTCTAAAACACCTCTTAATAATGATGTAACTTATCACTATAAGTTTATTTCTAGCTCAAATAACTTTACAATATCAATATATGTCAATTATATCCTTAATGATTAGTAATTTATTAAATTAAAGTACTTCATTTGATAATTACTAATTCAATGAATTGGCTATTAGCTTGCTGAAGGGTCTCAATATATCTGGAGTTTTTCCTAGTGAATTTGGAAATCTCACTCAACTCAAAATACTGTAAGTGATTATAATATTTTAGTATGATTTTTACATATGCTATTAATTAGTATTATTTTTTTTCATTTAAGCATTAGTAATATTTTTTTTTTTAAAAAAAACAACTAATTGAAAGTTATATATGCAGCGATCTAACTCGGAATTATCTAAATGGCTCAATTCCAAAGAGTCTCGGACACCTCCCACTTGTGACATTGTAAGCCATTTTACCATTGTACCTATGTATGTATGCATGTATACATACATATGTACTTAAGTGCATATGTACATGTACATATGTACTTCTTTTTTTCTTGCCTTACGTTATGTACAAGTCATATCATATATAAGCGCGGTTAATTTAAGGACTAATTTCATCGTCCATTAGCGGGTGTCAAATTCAAATCAGAGTTTTACTCTATATTGACCAATCCAATACAACTCTAGGAAGTAGTATGTATCCGGAGGTTTTGAACCTGAGATATCGAGAGGACTCTAAGGTCCTGATAAGTTATGACACCCTTGTGCTCATTAAGCATCTGTTGAACTTAATTAGCCACATATTTAAACTGTACTGCGTTAACCATCAAAATTGTTGTCGAAATCGGTTGTTATTTTTTGTGTATAAAAAATGCTTTCATACATACATTTTTCATTTTCTCAACTTCTAATTTTGTCCATATTTTAGTTCACTTTTGGGAAATCGACTTAGTGGTCAAATTCCCTCAGAAATTGGTGATATTGTCACTCTGCAAGAACTGTAAGTGTTTCTCAGAAAAATAATTTCATGCCATTTCAATTAACATTAAAATCGGCGTAGTTATAAATAAGTTATATCTGTGATCCAAATTATGCAGGAATTTTGAGAATAATCACCTTGAAGGGCCTCTTCCTTCCAGCCTCGGAAACTTGAAGAACTTGCAAAAATTGTGAGACTTATTTCTTTTACTCATTTTACACTACGAATCAATTATAATCGTCAGATCATAAAAACTGTCCGACTTTAATTATTACCATCATAAAAATCATATATGCGATTTGTTATGATTGTCTAACGGCGTGAAAAGTTTTACACCGACAGTGTATCAAAATTAAACTCATAAATTAGTGTAACATCTTAGAATACTTGATGTAATTTCGTAAATATTCACTTCCAATTTAATTTTCTGTTTTAGATGCATAAAATATCTATGATTTCACATTCCTAACTTTTTTTTTGTACATTTTAAATGAATCTGCAGCATGCTTTCTGCAAATAATTTTACAGGACCAATACCAGAAGCATTTGGAAATCTTAAGAATCTCACTCAATTGTAAGTGATATGATATAATGCGACTTTTCATATAATTTTTCATTTTATATGTATTTTTTTTTATAAGCAAAAAATGAATTATAAGGAGTACAAGGGGTACAACCCTTACAATTCAAAGAGAATCACTCTAAGTGCTTAGGAAGCATTTTAGAGGATTATTACACCAATCTGAAAAAGCTAAAGAAGCATTAGTCCTTACACGGCCTATAAACCAAAACCCCGAGATATACATAATTTGACTACTAAAGAAGATACATTCCCAAAATCTCCTCTAAATAATATGTTATTCCGCAACCGCCATATGGACCACAAAATCTACTCAGATGTATTTGTTAAATTCTGATATCACTCGATATTCTGCAGTAGGATCGATGGAAGCAGTTTATCCGGAAAGATCCCGAGTTTTATCGGAAACTGGACGAAAATCGAAAGATTGTAAGTCTAAATTTTGGTTTATCCATGATCTTTTACTTGTCGAAGAATTAAGTAATAATGATATATCTGAGTAAACTTTTGTTTTGTAGGGATTTGCAAGGTACATCCATGGAAGGTCCAATTCCTCCTGCTATATCTCTCTTGAAAAATTTGAAGGAATTGTGAGTACTTTCTACCATTTTATCAGTATCTTACGATACAAGCAAGTTGTATATCGATTTATTTGCATCGTCAATTATTTTTAATAGTAATGCATCTTAAGATTCGTAATAAAATTTGATTCATGATTCGGAAAATAGGACATATGATTCGCAATTTGATGATGAAATATTTATATATCAGGAGAATATCTGATTTGAAGGGACAAACAACGACGAAATTTCCTGATCTGAAGGATTTGAAACGCATGGTTAGACTGTGAGTCGAAACTCGAAACCTTTCATGTTACGCTACATATGAAGAACAACTCATTTAGAATTTTATTAACTTGTTTGTTTCTGTAACTCAGGGAATTGAGGAATTGCTTAATCACCGGTCCTATTCCGGACTACATCGGTGAACTGGAAAATTTAAAAACTATGTAAGTTGAATCAATGGTACTGTATATCGATGGCTATATACGCTACAAATTTATTCAGCGTTACTGAACTGAAATTGTTACCTTTCATCGTCTTTTTCTCGCAGAGATTTGAGCTCCAACAGATTGACCGGTCCAATTCCAGATTCACTTCAGGACTTGGAGTTCGAAGCACTTAACTTCGTGTAAGAGAACATTTTCATTTGATATCAAGAAGATTAAGCAAAATCGTGTGGATCTTTTTACTCGAAATTTGATCTAAAAATGCTGTTTTTCTTAATAGGTTTCTTACTAACAACTCTCTGAGTGGAACAATTCCCGGATGGATAGTGAGCAACAAACAGCACTTGTCAGCACATTTTCCTGAATTCTTTCCTATCTATTTGTATATACTTTTCCTGCGATTCGTCTTGAGCACTCGTTGACTTATGAAGTAATTAAAATATTTATGTTTCAGTGATTTATCTTTCAACAATTTTACCGAGGCTGATACATCTACTTGCCAGCCCTTGGATGTGTAAGCTTCATCGTTTTTATTATTTCTCGACAAATTTTACCAACATTTCGCCTTTCTCAATATTAAGAATAGTACTATCGTTGAACAGGAACTTAGCTTCCAGCTTCTCTCCTTCATCAAACACTACGTAAGTTTGTGTGATCGTACATATGATCAAGTTTTAATTTTGTATCATCTTTTGAACCATGTGCTGAATTTAATTTCATATCTTGTAGATTGACTTGTTTGAAGATGAACCTACCTTGTTCGGGAAAACCTCGGTGTGAGTGTTCAAACTTAGTAGATCAATCGCATTTTCATAAACTACAATGTTTTGCAAAAGAATTGTGTTAGCTTGTTTTTGAACATGCGATGAAAAAGTAATTTTGTTAATATTTCTATGCAGATCATTCGCTGTTCATAAATTGTGGAGGACCTGCTACCGAGTTTGATGGCAATGAATATGAAGCCGATGGACATTTACGTGGAATTTCGAACTTTTTTCCTAGTGATGACGGAAAATGGGCTTATAGCAGCACAGGAGTATTTCTCGGAAATGAAAGAGCTAATTATGTGGCAAGCAATGCATTCTCTTTGAATATCAATGGCTCTGAATACTACCAAACAGCCCGCATTGCTCCGATATCTCTTAAATACTTTGGCCTTTGTATGATGAAAGGAAATTATAATGTGAAACTTCATTTTGCTGAGATAATGTTTTCTAATGATCAGACATATAGCAGCCTTGGAAGGCGCATATTTGATGTTTCAATTCAAGTGAGTAATGAATCGAACCATTTGTTACTTCAATTTCATAGGCCTTGTTTGATAAACAACTTAACTAAGAATTTATAGCATAAACACGATATAAGTTCTTATGTATAAGCTATTTCCTATAATAAAGGATAAAATAAAGTCAAATTGTTATGATATAATCTATAAGCCGTTTTCATAAGCTTCCAGCGAGCTTATGGAAATAAGCTGAAAACAGCTTACAGACATGTCCTATATGGTGTTTATGTCAGTAGATAAGCTGAAATAAGTCAATCCAAACATGCCCTTAGTTTATTTTAAAATTTTGCTCATATTTGTATCTGGTTTTCCAACATAACAGAAGTTCTGAATTTCGAAACTATATATCGACAGGGTTTTAAATATTTGAAAGATTTTAACATTATGGAAGCAGCTGGTGGAGTTGGCAAGGGAATCACTAAGGAGTTTAATGTTGATGTTAATCAAAGCACTTTGGAAATCCACTTATCTTGGGCAGGGAAAGGAACTAATGCCATTCCTATGAGAGGTGTATATGGACCTCTTATATCTGCTATCACTGTCACCCCAAGTAAGTTTTTTTTTTTTGTCATATTGTTTTGATTTCATTAACCTTCTGTCAAATATTTTATTGGATTTAGTTTGTATACACTGTCAGTGTAAAAAAGATTTTACGCGTGTATCTAATCATATTCATAGATGAGTTTAAAGGACATGCACTGTCGGTGTAAATTAATTTTACACCGACAACTAATAAGAATGCTTCAACCTTCCATGTCATATCAAGAAAGTGTGGTTAAGTGGGGTGATGTGGCAGAAAACATGGTTGTGATTAATTGACAGTGTAAAATTATTTTACACTGTCAGTGCATATTCTTTTTTCTCTTCAGAGATTGTGTCACTTTGTTATTTAAAGTCCTCAAATATCAATGTGGTGAATGTGAAATGTGATTGGATGAATGTGTAGAACGTTTTTACACCGACAGTGCATACTGATTAAACTCTATTTAATTCGTGTTCTCTAAACATTTATACTTTGTTGTAGACTTTAAAATTCCTTCAAATGGGCTGTCTGCTGGAGCGATTGCTGGTATTGTGGTTGGATCATTGGCGCTTATCATTCTTATACTCTTTGTCCTTTGGAAGATGGGTTATATCTTTAGGAAGGATCAAACAGACAAAGGTAATATTGAAGTCCGATACTGCCTTTATGATTTGATAATTTTACAATAAAGATCCAATATTTTGATAACTAGGATTAACTATGATTTTAGTCACTATAAAACTTATGTATTTTAGGGACTAAAAGCATGCAATTCGGTATTTGTAACTTGTATGGACTAAAAAGTGAACGTAGGGACTAAAAACAAAATTCGGGATAATTATAAAATCTTAAAATATACTTAACCTTAATTCTAAATCAACAGAAAATGATGACTTGATTTCTGACATAATTTCATTTTTATTCTCGTTTTCTATCTTTCGTTATATTTTCACTTCTTGTTCCTAAGTAAAACATTTATCTTATTGCAGAGCTCCTAGAATTAAAAACAGGTTATTATAGTTTGAGACAAATTAAAGCTGCTACTAATAACTTTGATCCAGCGAATAAGATAGGCGAAGGAGGATTTGGTCCTGTTTACAAGGTAAATTTAAATAAACTATATGTTAAATTTACTCGAGAAATATATAGCTTTGAAAGGTGATCCTCAGTTATATATGAAAAATGTTATACTGAAGGCATTGCTTATTCATAGGGTGTACTGTCAGATGGTGCTGTCATTGCTGTTAAACAGCTCTCTTCCAAATCAAAGCAAGGAAACCGCGAATTCGTTAATGAAATAGGTATGATATCGGCTTTGCAGCATCCGAATCTTGTGAAGCTTTATGGATGTTGCATTGAAGGAAACCAATTGCTGCTTGTGTATGAGTACATGGAGAACAATAGTCTTGCTCGCGCTCTTTTCGGTAAATGCTTTATGAACAACTTATGGTTGTGTCTATATGTTCCTGCTAGGTTAAAATCGAACTCTAAAAGAAATTTTTTCTTCTAGGTAAACCGGAACAAAAGTTGAACTTGGACTGGAGCACGAGAATGAAGATATGTGTCGGGATAGCAAGAGGTTTAGCTTATCTTCATGAGGAATCAAGGTTGAAAATAGTTCACAGGGATATTAAAGCGACCAATGTCTTACTCGATAAGAATCTGAAAGCCAAGATCTCTGATTTTGGTTTAGCCAAGCTTGATGAAGAAGAAAATACTCATATCAGCACGCGAATAGCTGGGACAATGTTAGTATTATGCCGCCATATTATAAAGTTTTGAATTGTAGATCATTAGTTGGCTTGCACTCATGGTTTTAAATTGCGGTTCACAACCACAACTGTGGCCGCAATGTAAAGTTTTGGCAAATACATTGTGACTGTAATTGAGGCCTCATCGACTGCATTTGTCTGCAATTTCACAGATTGCAACGCAACTGCAATTTATAACCATGCTTGCAATGTTAATCACAATCCGTGTATTTCTTGCAGCTATAATCATGTACATATATATCGTAGAAATTGGTTCATTTTGCGTTTTGAAATCACTGACACAAACTTACTAAATGTTCTTATCAGAGGTTACATGGCTCCTGAGTATGCTATGCGGGGTTACTTGACCGACAAAGCAGATGTCTATAGCTTCGGAGTTGTAGCCTTAGAGATTGTCAGCGGAATGAGCAACACAAATTATCGGCCAAAAGAAGAGTTTGTTTATCTTCTTGATTGGGTAAGTTATACTTCTGTATGACCTTTCGAGATTGTGTTCATCGTTTTGTTGTTCTAACACAAATTATATTTTGCAATAATTTGGTTAAATTTCTAATAATATATTTTGCATGACATTACAGGCCTATGTTCTTCAAGAACAAGGAACCCTTCTAGAATTAGTGGATCCAAGTCTTGCTTCAAACTACTCACCAGAAGAGGCCATGAGAATGTTGCAATTGGCACTCCTTTGCACGAATCCATCGCCAACTCTTAGACCACCAATGTCATCTGTAGTTAGCATGCTTGAAGGAAATACACCGATTCAAGCATCGATAATCAAACGAAGCAATAGTTCAGATGGTGCAAGATTCAAAGCCTTTGAACTTCTATCACAAGATAGTCAAACTCATGTTTCATCAACATTCTTACCAAATAGTAAAGAGGGACCATGGATTGACTCTTCTGTATCTTATCCAAGTAAAGATGGTTATTCTTCATCTGATAAGCTTATTTGAGGTTTGATTGATGTGTGGTTTGTAAGTTAGAGAGACATCAATTCACATTAAATACAAATTCTTTTGTAAAATATATATGGATAGCAACAATTTAGATTTTAGAGTGAAAACATACTTGCAAAATGTAGTGTTGTAATCAAGCATGTGGTTTTGAAATGCATACAAGATTTTCATTGTTTCTTCCTATATATTTTAAGGAATTTCATTTGTTGAACATACTTCTTCTATATATATATTTTTTATTTGGAAATATATTTTCGAACAACTCATTTAACTTTCACGTGTGATTTCGACTAAAATAAATGTATCTGAATTTAGACATCCGGACACATCGGGAAGTATACTTTCGGAGGTGTGGTTAGACTGAAATAAGCACATAAGTATACTTCTGGAACACTATTTTATTGCAAAAACTGTCATTTGAAGTAACAATATTATGTGATTTTTGTGTTATAACCAAATGTTAAGTTTTAAAATCAATTTCGATCCATCCATTCAAATCTAAAAAATGCATATACTCTTCAATTGTTTAACCATCATTCAACAAAGTTCTGATAAAAATAGACTAACTTTTTTAAGGGAAATGATTATTATTACGAATGATCAATTTGAAGAAACACAAGAAGACAAAATAGAGAGAGCCACTTCAACTCCAACCTACCCATGATTTCAAACCTAAATTGTTCGTTTTGTTGCGTAGTTTCGCTTTGGGCTTCGACCATCTTTTGTTAAAATGAAAAAGAACTAGTATCAAAATTATTACCAATGAATAAGTCCAACATGGTAAGGGTCATGGACCCCTTAAGTAGGTGGTTAGAAGTTCGATTTTTGACTCATGTATTGAAAGAATCAGTTGGGAGGAGAGAAACACACCAGAAACTGACAAAAATATCGAAATTGCTAGTGTCGGATGTTATGACCGGGATTCGTCAGACGTCCCTCCACTTCTTGTGTGTGGGTAATGGTTTGTCATTTCTTCTATATATAACAAAAAAGAAGATTAAATTTTGGTTTCTCTAAGATTAATTTTTTCTTATAATTTTGTTTTTGGTTCGTTAACTAATGCGATTAAGCACACTCGTTGATAAGAACGGAAAGAAGCAAAATGTCATTGAAATAGGGAGACCAAAATTTCATTTGTCATAAAAGAGGGGACCAAAAGTGCATTTAAACCAAATATTATTTATAAATATAAAATATTTTTGTGAATATTAAAAAATTTAAAGTTAATGTTACTTAGTCATAGTCTCATAGATTCATAATGACTCAGTTAAGTCCAATCGTTAGTGAATATTAAACCTTGTAGCAGGTTGTGCGATATGATGCCTCAAACATCGTATCATCTCACGAGAAGTCTTCGCGACATGGTCTATTTATGGAATGTTTGGTTTCTCTCTCATGGATCTTGCATATGGCGCATTTAATCAGGCTAATTATGAGGATTATTATTTAATGCTTCAGATCCTTGTCAAGAATATTTTTGTAGCGTATCTTCTTAGAGAACTATTTGTGTAGAGGATCTCTTGTAATTAATATGGGTCAAACTAATCAAGCCCATGTTATTTCTGGATCAAGGAAGTTTGTGACTGAAGTATTTAAAGAATGAGCTAAACCTAATTCCGTAGTTGTTCACGCCGTTTATTGTGATTGAGTCTAGAACTAGCTTTTGCGTGTGTTTTGTATTGTGAGCCTTCCTTGTGTCATCTTGATGCAAGCTTAGGACGTTGTTACTTTGTGTTGTACTGTGTGTGATCCTCTCCTAAGCTTTGAAGTACGGAGTAAGGACTTTTAGTGGGGTTATCACTCTAAGCCTTTAGGTACGAGTGTGTAGTTTTTAGGAGTGTGTCTCCAAAACTCTTTTGTTATTGTGGTATTGAAATTCTTGCTGTTTGTAAGGTTGTAAGGGAGTGAGATGAGATCTCAGATCTAGGAGTTCCTAGGTTGAAGAGTCATTGGTAGTGCCTAGGTTGTAAGTTGTAAACGGGACGTTTGCTGAGAACTTAGAACTAGGGCTATTATAGTGAAATTTCTTCCTGGATTGGTATCCCCCAGACGTAGGTTGCTGTTTGCACCAAACTGGGTTAACAAATACTCTGTCTTCTTTATTTGTTTTGTTTTCTCTACTTTGCTATATTACGCGATAGATCGGATAAGGTGCTTATCACATCGTATCGCACATCGTGCATTGCGTGCCAGGAATTTCAATTGGCATCAGAGCAGGCACCCTGCCTGTTTTAGGGTGAGATTCAGGACCTAAAATCTCTGGCATCATGGAAAAGGACGGAGGATACATGAATATACCACCTCTGCTCAATGGATCCAGCAACTATGATCATTGGAAGTCTAAAATGACCGCTTTTCTGAAATCTATTGATAGCAAAGTTTGGAAGGCTGTTTTGACTGGATGGGACCATCCCATTGTCACTAGCAAGGAAGGTACCTCAACGGGGGTGCTAAAACCTGAAGTAGATTAGACTCCAGACGAGGAAAATGCAGCTCACTATAACAACAAGGCTATCTGTGCTTTGATTAATGGAGTGGACACCAGTGTTTTCAAACTCATTAAAAATTGTTTGTCAGCCAAAGAAGCGTGGGAGATATTGAAAACCTGTTATGAAGGCACAAGTAAAGTGAAACAGTCAAAGATTCAACACCTCACATCCAAGTTCGAAGCTCTAAGAAAGAAAGATGATGAGAGCATCCAAGAGTTTCATACGAGTTTCCTAGACATTGCAAACTCTTTTGAAGCCTTGGGAGAAAAAATGTCTGATGAGAAACTGTCAAGAAAGCTCCTTAGATCTCTTCCCAAGAGATTTTATATGAAAGTTACTGCAATTGAGGAAGCACATGATATCTCCACCATGAAAATGGATGAGTTGGTTGGATCTCTCCAAACCTTTGAAATTGTTTTAAATGAACGAGGTGACAAAAAGAACAAGAGCATTGCCTTCGTCACAAATACTGAAGATAGTGTTGCTGAAAGTGATGATGAAGAGGGAGAGAGCATAACATATGCTATTGCCATGCTTGGAAGACAATTCAACAAAGTGCTGAAAAGAGTTGATCGTAGGAATCGTCATAATGGGCAGAACATCATATTCGACATCAACAAACAGCCAAATAGTTTGAAGAAAACCAAGCCTGAAGAAAAGAACAGCCAAAGAAAAGGCGTTCATAAGGTCTATGTGCACATAAGGTTAGAATGTGGTACTTATCAGAAAAGACAGAAGAAAGGTCTAACTGTCTCTTGGTCTGATGAAGATTCCGAGGAAGAAAATGAATCAGCCAGGCACGTAACTGCCTTAACTGAAACCTGTATCTCAAACTGTGATTCTGATGAAGATGAAGATGTATCTTATGAGGAACTTGCTAGCACCTACAAAGAGTTACTCACTAGGTATGAAGAAATGTGTAGAATTCTTGAGAAGCAGAAAAAGACCATCAACAGACTTCAAGCTTAAGTGAATATACAAGTTGAAAAGGCGTCAAAAGCTCAGGATGAAGTCGCCCAAGTTAATATCCAAATGGATGACTTAAAGAAACGTGTGAGCCAGCTGAACCCAGGAACAAATTTTCTTGAACAAATTCTGGAGAGTGTACCAAGTGGTAAGGCAAAGTCAGTTGGATACAACTACACAAGTCTTAACCAGCATCAACTGAAGACTGAAACCAAGTTTATGCTCGCTGAAGGAGCTTTTGATCCTTGCATTGGAAACGTGATGTTGAAGCATCATACTCAACATCCTAGAACCTACCGCGTTCCAAAATTTGAGTCTGATTCAAAACCCCATGTACACCAAAGACCTAAAAGTCAGAAGAGATATCGTAGGTGGGCGTGTCATCACTGTGGGAAACGAGGACATATTAGACCCTTTTGTTACAAATTGTATGGGAATCCTGACCAGAAACCTCAACCTAATTTTGAACATGAAAGTGAACCTATTAAGAAGGAGGTGAAGCCCAAACGAGAGAATGTTGGTCTAATAGCTCACACATCCCTCAGAGCCTCATCAAGGGAAGACTGGTATTTTGATAGTGGATGCTCTAGACACAAGATTGGTGAAGGGAATGTATGTGGAGAATGTCAAATTGGGAAACAAACCAGGATGTCGCATCCAATGTTGGAGCATCAGATAACATCCAAGGTTCTTGAACTATTACACATGGATCTCATGGGACCCATGCAGGTGGAAAGCTTGGGATGTAAGAGGTATGCTTTCGTAGTTGTTGATGACTATTCCAGATACACATGGGTAAATTTTGTTAGAGAGAAGTCAGATACTTTTGATGTGTTCAAGGAGCTGTGCATTCAACTTCAAAGAGAGAAAGGAATTAATGTTGTTAGAATCAGAAGTGACCATGGAAGAGAATTTGAGAACTCAAAATTCAACGAATTCTGCTCCACTGAAGGGATCAAGCATGAGTACTCTTCTCCTATAACCCCACAACAAAATGGTGTGGTTGAGAGGAAGAATAGAACCATCCAAGAATCAGCTAGAGTCATGCTTCATGCCAAAAGCATTCCATATCACTTCTGGGCTGAAGCCATGAATACTGCTTGCTACATACACAACAGGGTTACTCTAAGAAAAGGTACTTCTTCCACTTTATATGAACTATGGAAAGAAAGGAAGCCAACAGTCAAACACTTTCATGTTTTTGGGAGTAAGTGCTATATTCTAGCTAATAGAGAACAACGAAGGAAACTTGACCCTAAAAGTGATGAGGGAATCTTCCTTGGATACTCTACAAACAGTAGAGCATACAGGGTTTACAACTCAAAGACTCAAGTTGTGATGGAATCTGTGAATGTTGTTGTAAAAGACACCCCCTAGAGAAGAATGATGACATTGATCAAGGTACACCTGTTATTGACAATGTTGAGCAAGATGTTGGAGCATCAGAACATCCCAGTAAAGAAAAATCTGATGAAAACACTCATGAAGAAGATGCTGAGACAAGTACTGAACCTCAAGTCCAGAACAAAGGTCCCTCAGTTCGTGTCCAGAAAAATCATCCCAAAGATCTCATTATTGGGAATCCTGAACAAGGAATAACCACTAGGAGAACAAATGATGTCATTGCAAACTCTTGTTTTGTATCTATGTTTGAGCCAAAGAATGTCAAAGAAGCCCTAACTGATGAAGCCTGGATTGAGGTCATGCAAGAGGAATTGAACCAATTCAAAAGAAGTGAAGTGTGGGACCTAGTTCCAAGACCAGAAAATGTGAATGTCATTGGAACCAATTCTAGAACTTGCTCTAATTCTCTGCTGACTGGTTAGTTTGATATTATATGCATTGAGGCAATTGTTTGTTATAACCCATAGCCTTTTCAAGCCACCCTGTATTAAATTATTATCCTTTGCTAGCCAAATTTGAGCCGTAAAAAATAGTATCCCTTTTGTTTCGGTGAAAAACCACGATACAAGCCTATAGACCAGAAAAACAATGATTTACCCTCTTTGGAGTTAGGTAATAGTTCTCAAAAGTCTTGGCAACAAAATAAGTTTGGGTTTGCTTATGGAACTAGCAACGTTTAAGTTTGGGGTGGGTATACGGAGAACTATCACTACAAAAAGAAAAAATAATAAAAGAAAAGAGACGGAAAAACATCAAAAATTCCCTAAAAAAATAGTCTCTTAAAAAAAATGAATGAAAAAGAAAGAGCCAAAGGGCAAATAAAAGAGACAAAGGGCAAAAGAAAGAGCCAAATGGCACAAAAAGTGATAGAAAAGAACCACACAAAGACACGTCCGGTTCTTCATCTCCAATACCAACACAAAAAGGCACCCTAAGGAACACAGGTTGCGCACACAAAAAGGAACAACAAAGTAGAACTTAACTCCAATGTTAGCCTACTATTCCCACAAATGTCCTACCTTGACCTAAGCCACGTTATAACCCTGAAAAAGACCTCCAATAATGCATGTGTATTGAATTTTGACCGGTTGCTTAGAGTTCTTGCTAGCCTATGGTAAAATGGCAGGTTATACGATGATTGAGAGATAACCCTTTCAATTATGAGTGAAAAATACAAATGTGAGAGAAAAATTGGACATGGACTCTTGCGGGCATTTGTCCGATTTGCTACTATTGACGTCTCTTGAGCCGAAGTACTATTTGAGCATGATCGCGGAGGTAACACAAACCAGCGCTACCATTGCTGATAAATACAAGGTTGTGAAAATTCCTGTCATATTTTTGTTTACTTATTTGCTAACAATTTCGCTTGGCAGCATGTTACTTGAGGGCAAGCAACGATTCAAGTTTGGGGTTGTGATGACAGGAATTCATACTGCATTTCTAGTATAATTTTATTAGTAAATTACAGCACTTTAGACTAATTACAAGGCAAATTCCTAAAGAAATCAAGTTACTTGCACAAGAAGTCAAGAGAATCAAGAAAAAGCTAAAAAGAGCCAAAACTGTGAAGAAATTGTGCTTTTCATCGCAGCATGATGGATCCCATCGTGCCACGATGAAAGCTACTTGCTGGTCAAGGAAGCAACAGAAGAAAATTTGGGAAAAATTTGTTCATCGTACTGCGATGTGCTATATCGCAGTACGATGGCTTGACTTGGCGACCAAGCTGATGAAACGCACATGATCAGTTATAATTTTGAACTGAATCTTTCTATCGCAGTACGATGGGTACATCGCAGCACGATGACAAATTTAAGCCCATTGCGAAAACTATAAATAGAGCTTCCTTTTCCTCATTTTATTCATTCAGAATAGAGAGAACTACTATTCTCTTGAGGAAAAGGAGGCAAGACTCTAAGGTTAGGTTTTCTTTTATGCATTTTTCTATTCTTGTAATTTAATTATGCATTTTAGTAGCTAAACCCCTTCCGGGTTAGGTGGGGAGATGAACTCCCATAGGAATACTGGAATCATGTAATTTGGTACTAAGTTTATATAATTGTCTATTCAGTTTTATTTATTCTATTGTCTATGTTTTAATTACGTAATCTAATTGATGTACACAATTAGGGAACGCTTATAGGATTGGTGATATCTAGTATTGTGCCTCAAAGCCAGGGTTTACCACTGGCTGGAAACTAACTTATATGGTTAGTGATCTAGTATTGTGCCTCAAAGCCGGCAGCCAACCCCGATCAATAGATAATAGCTTAACACGTTAAGGGTAAAAGAACTAATGAAACCATGCTTAATTGACTACATATTTAGGATCTAATCACTAGGTTAGGGACGTGACAACGTGGCTCACACGGGTTCCTGTCTAATAATTGAGGTTCTCTATACTCGTAATTAGGGTAATTATCGTACGCGGTTATTACTAATTAAATTAGTTCACCATTAAGTAAGAATGAATAGGCAACGATATAGCTCCAACTACCCAGCAGGAATTAGGGAGGGATTCAACACACTTAACCTACCTTTTCTCATCTGAACTCAACTTTCTTTCTTAATTATTTTCTAAAAACAATCAACCTTAAAATCAAAGCGGAGGCAATCTCACCCATTCCCAGAATAAGTCTTAGTAACCTAGGCGTTGTCCCTGTTGATACGAACTCATCCTAACTAGGGTGCGGATTATTACTAGACGACAGACTGGTACACTTGCCAGACCGTAGTCATACTATCACCAGAAATAAAGCAAGACTTGTAGCACAAGGATACACTCAGATTGAAGGACTGGACTTTGATGAAACTTTTGCACCTGTTGCCAGACTAGAATCCATCAGACTTCTCTTAGGAGTAGCTTGCATTCTCAAGTTCAAACTGTATCAAATGGACATGAAGGGTGCATTTCTTAATGGATACCTCTTAGGAGTAGCAACCCAAAGGTTTTGTAGACCTAGAAAATCTAAGTATGTCTACAAACTAAAGAAAGCTCCTTATGGATTAAAACAGGCACCTAGGGCATGGTACGAAAGACTGACTCAGTTCTTGGAAAATCAAGGGTACAGGAAGGGAGGTTCTGACAAAACCCTATTTGTGAAAGAGGAAAAGGGAAAATTCATAATAGCTCAAATCTATGTTGATGACATTGTCTTTGGTGGAATGTTGAATACGATGGTTCAACATTTTGTCAAGCAGATGCAGTCAAAGGTTGAAATGAGCCCTGTTGGAGAATTGACTTACTTTCTTGGCCTTCAGATTAAGCAAATGGAGGACACTATTTTTATATCTCAAAGCAAGTATGCAAGAATCATAGTCAAGAAATTTGGAATGGAAAATGCTACCCACAAGAGAACACCAGCACCTACTCACTTGAAACTAACCAAAGATGAAAAGGGAATAAGTGTTGATCAAAATCTCTATAGAAGCATGATTGGAAGTCTACTCTATCTGACTGCTAGTAGACCAGATATCACTTTTGCTGTAGGAGTGTGTGCTAGATATCAGGAAGATCCAAAGGTAAGTCATTTGACCCAAGTCAAAAGAATTTTGAAGTATGTGAATGGAACTAGTGATTATGGAATGATGTATTCTCATTGTGAAGACTCTGCCCTATATGAATATTGTGATGCTGATTGGGCTGGAAGTGCAGATGATAGAAAAGCACTTCAGGAGGTTGCTTCTTTCTAGGCAACAATCTCATATCTTGGTTTAGCAAAAAGCAAAACTGTGTGGCTCTATCTACAGCTGAAGTTGAGTGCATAGCTGCTGGGAGTAGTTGTTCTCAACTTGTGTGGATGAAGCAAATGCTGAAAGAATACTATGTCGAGCAGGATGCTCTAACATTGTACTGTGATAACATGAGCGCCATAAATATCTCTAAAAACCCTGTTCAACATAGCAAAACCAAACACATTGATATTCGCCATCACTTCATCAAAGATCTTGTTGAAAATAAAATTGTAACTATGGAACATGTGGGTATAAAGGAACAGGTGGCAGATATTTTCACTAAAGCACTTGATGCTGTTCAATTTGAGAAGCTAAGGGGCAAGTTAGGAATTTGCCTCTGTGAGGAGTTATAGCAGTTAATGAGCTTGAGGCGTGACTCTGTCATTTTTTCCTTCTCCAACTTATGTTTGCACGCTATCTTAGGAGAATCAAATCAAATTCTTTCGTCCCATTACACGTGGTATATTCTATCAGATGTCCTAACATCTGGTGTGTGTTATCTGTATGTTTGCATTTATCTATTGATGCATGATCGTTTTGATATTGGTAGTTGTAGCATACTTGCGTATAGAAGCATACGTATGATGTGTGTTTGCATATAGCCTGTCTGGCCTATGTGCACGAGATTGAGTAGTGAAGGGGAGTATGTGTATGTGTTGCAAATGCTGCAAGTGTTGAGGGGGAGTAGTAATTCTTGTCGTAGTAGGTGATGGTGGTTACTACTATTCTTGTATGTGTTCCTTATGTGCGAGAATCTATTTTTTTCTGCTTGCTGGTAGTGAGGGGGAGCGTAGTGATGATATGTGTGTGCTAGTTGTATGATAGCTAGCCTGTTGATAATCTTGCAACTTATGCTCTGATTAGAAGTATACTAGTTTCTATGCTTGATGAATGTGGATGTAATGTGCTATCAAATGTTGAAGCATCATGGTGACTGAGAATTTATTTTTCTGAAGGGACTCATTTGTGAGAGTTTACATCTCTCTGTTAATGTGCTCTGTGAGGCTGGGTGAACCCAATCCCATGGTGTTATCTTAAGGTGCAGTAGCTTTGTGCACTTTGTGGTTGATGTGATGAAGGTAGTATAGGCTTATGTCTTATGTCTTGCGATCTTCCTGCTATATATTGCTACAAAAGGTTATGATCTGATGCTTTTGTTCCAAGATGTTATGGTCTGACATGCGTCTGTGGTGTAATGTGAAATTGCTTAGTAGATTTCTGGGCATGCTATCTGGTAAATGTATGGTACTCTGGTATAATATTTGTTTTGGTAGATGTTCTGTGCTGAAATGATCTGCTATAGTGTGTATTAAGGTCCTGTACTTCTGTACTCTCTGCTATTTTGTCAAATTTGTGGCCAAAAAAGGGGAGTAAATGTTATGTTTGGTTATGTTATGTTTGTCTGTTGGTTTGCCTACCTGCTCCTGCTTCTGATATATATGTGCCTGTTCTGGATGTGTAGTTGTGCATGCTCTGATATATGCAGGTGTTTAGGGGGAGCTGATTTGAGTTATGCAGGGGGAGATGTTGGATACAATGTTCCAACATCCTGTGTATGTGTGAAGGGAGAGTAGCTTTGTGAAATGTTGAAGCATTCTATCCCACATCCTATCAGTGTTTATTCTCCTGACCATTTAAGGCGACGTAGTTGTTTTTGTGTTCCGCTGTTACATGCCTCTCTGATAATCTTAAAAGATACACCTTATTCTTTTCTACTGTTCTCCATGAAGGAGTAGTATGGAAACTGTTTTAAAGGATAGCTACTATTGATCTTTATACTTGTTTGTTTATGTTGAGAAAAAGAAATGTAGTTGAAGTATCTGTTTAAGTAGTATCTGTATGGTCATAATTTGTTTTAGCCAAAAATTTGCCAAAGGGGGAATTTGTTGAGTTTTTGGTATTGGCTGCATTTTTGGTAAAATAAACCTTGTAGCAGGATGTGCGATATGATGCCTCAAACATCGTATCATTTCACGAGAAGTCTTCGCGACATGTTCTATTTATGGAATGTTTGGTTTCTCTCTCATGGATCTTGCATGGCGCATTTAATCAGGCTAATTATGAGGATTATTATTTAATGCTTCAGATCCTTGTCAAGAATATTTTTGTAGCGTATCTTCTTAGAGAACTATTTGTGTAGAGGATCTCTTGTAATTAATATGGGTCAAACTAATCAAGCCCATGTTATTTCTTGATGCAAGCTTAGGACGTTGTTACTTTGTGTTGTACTGTGTGTGATCCTCTCCTAAGCTTTGAAGTACGGAGTAATGACTTTTAATGGTTGTAACACTTTAAGCCTTTAGGTACGAGTGTGTAGTTTTTAGGAGTTTGTCTCCAAGACTCTTTTATTATTATGGTATTGAAATTCTTGCTGTCTGTAAGGTTGTAAGGGAGTGAGATGGGATCTCGGATCTAGGAGTTCCTAGGTTGAAGAGTCATTGGTAGTGCCTAGGTTGTAAGTTGTAAACGGGGCGTTTGCTGAGAACTTAGAACTATGACTATTATAGTGATATTCCTTCATGGATTGGTATCCCCCAGACGTAGGTTGCTGTTTGCACCAACCTGGGTTAACAAATACTTTGTCTTCTTTATTTGTTTTGTTTTCTCTACTTTGCTATATTACGCGATAGATCAGATAAGGTGCTTGACACATCGTATTGCACATCGTGCATTGCGTGCCAGGAATTTCAGATTCCACAACTATGATCGGAAAATGGCTGAAACCACTTGATATCTGAACTGATCTCCAAATCAAATTAGTCAATCTAGTAGGTCAGGTATTGGTGGAAAAAAAAAAGTGACCTTGCTAATTTAAATAAGGCTAACAAATGTACATTATATAAAATAAAATAAAATAAAAAAAGCTAAACTATGCTTTTGGTCCCTTACGTTTATTTTAGGTTTGAATCAGGTCCCTTACGTTTTAAAAGTTTCAATTTGGTCCCTCACGTTATCAACTTTTGCATTAGTTAGTCCATTGCGTCAAATATTTCACTAACTCCGTTAGATTTTTACACGTGGCTGGCGGTTTGGACACGTGGACGTTATTTTGGACACGTTGACACTATTTTTGGGGCCAATTCCATTATTATAAGTAATTTATATTATTTTTAATTATTTTTTTTACTTAGTTAGCATCCCAAATTGCACTGAACATGTCCAAAATAGTGTCTCTATGTCTTAATTGTTAGTCACGTGTAAGGATCAAACGGAATTATTGAAAAATTTGACGGAAAGGACTAACTAATGCAAATCTTGATAACGTGAGGGACCAAATTGAAACTTTTAAAACGTAAGGGACTTGATTCAAACCTAAAATAAACGTAAGTGACCAAAAATACAGTTTAACCCAAAATTATTTTTTAAGGTTGTTTATGTACACTCTAAAAGATTAAATTTTGATTTCTCTAAGATTAATTTTTACTTATCGTTAACTAATGCGGTAAAGGACACTCGTCGACAAGAATCGAATGGGCAAAAAGTCATTGGAAATGAAATTTCTTTTATAAGCTAGGTATTAAATTTATTTAAGACGCGTGATTGAGTTTTATAATATATAAAGTATTAAATTTTATCCTTCTAAAAAAATGAGATGTATATATTTATTTTTTAATTATAATTAATAAATTAGTCAAAAATTCATACATATAATATATTAAAATATAATAATATATCTATATTGGTCAAAAATATTAAATGAAAATACCTAAAATGATAAAATATTAAGGTTTTCACACTATTAATTTTTAAATATTTTCTTGTACCAAAAAAAAATTAAATATTTTCAATTATAATATTTCAAAGGATTCTCCCTTTGCCTATAAATACACACACATTTCTCTAACATACCACTCACTAAGAATTCACATAGTTTTACTTTTCCAAACCAAAAGCTTGGTTATAATGGAGACTACATTGAAGATATTTTTGATGTTTGTGGTGTTTCTTGTTGCCATTAGAAGTGCTATTGCAAACATTGAACAAGACTTTGGAGTCGTTTGTTGCCCTGATTTTAAAGACCTATGTGTCCGACCTGCTTGTTATAAGCCCCCATATTGTTGCATCAGCCTTCCATCGATGAAGTGATATGAATCTCTATTATTCTTGTTGCTCTTCTTATTTTTACACCAATCCTTTTGTATTTGAGAAAAAAAACAATATATCATATCTAATAATTAAATAAGATTGGTTCATAAATTATTATGTTATCATCGCAAAAAAATATGTTTGCTTGATATTTGTTTACTTCTAACGTATCAATGATAATACATATTACTTGTTGTTCGTTGAATTGCATATATATGATGGACAAATAGTTTTACTCTAACCAACAAGCTTACATATTTACATGTTTTCAGAAGATGATATTTTGAAGTTTGATCAACAAATTGTGGTATATATATATTAGACACAGCTCTTACTGTGCTAGATACAAGGGGGTGATTATTTTTATTAAAAAAACAGTTTTTTTTTTTAAAATTAAAAAATGTAAATAACTAATTTTTTGTGAGAGGCACAGTAAAAACTGCTCCTAAAGAAAAATATATAAGTTTTATATATATTAGACAAATTAAATTACACTAGTCCGTTACTTGTAACACATAGATTCATTATTTTTATTTTTCTTATTTAAGTCCTTTATCTTTTAAAACATGCACAAATTTATCATTTCCTCAATTTTATGTTAAAAAAACATTGATGTGTAATTAAAATATTGAAATAAGTCATAAGTTTTTGTTTTTATTTTTTGCTGATTTTATGATTTTTGGTTTCTCGGATTTAAGGTTTGAGTTTTTTTTGGTTGAAAATGAAGATAAAGAAAGAAGATGAATATTGTTAGGTTTTATTATAAAAAAAAGAATCCAAAGTTTCGTTTAATTATTTAAAAGAAATTTTGATTTCTTTTTTAAATAATTTATAAAAATTGTGACATTGCTGCCAAATCACTGACATGTCAATGATTCTTCTTTTGGCTTCTTTATGATTCCTTCGACGAACCCTCATTTACGTCGTGCCTTTAACGAGGTCCACACGGCCTTTGTCCATTCGTCATAATTTTACCCCAATGTAGGACATGGGTGATTATGTTGCATGGGTTGTCATTCGAATATTCAGATCATACGGAGAAATTTGGGGTTCTTTTTTAAATAATTTATAAAAATTGTGACATTGCTGCCAAATCACTGACATGTCAATGATTCTTCTTTTGGCTTCTTTATGATTCCTTCGACGAACCCTCATTTACGTCGTGCCTGTAACGAGGTCCACACGGCCTTTGTCCATTCGTCATAATTTCACCCCGATCTTGGACATGGGTGATTATGTTTGCCTGGGTTGTCATTCGAATTCAGATCATACGAAGAAATTATGGATTCTTTTTTAAATAATTTATAAAAATTGTGACATTGCTGTCAAATCAGTGACATGTCAATGATTCTTCTTTTGGCTTCTTTATGATTCCTTCGACGAACCCTCATTTACGTCGTGCCTGTAACGAGGTCCACACGACCTTTGTCCATTCGTCATAATTTCACCCCGATCTTGGACATGGGTGATTATGTTGCCTGGGTTGTCATTCGAATTCAGATCATACGGAGAAATTTGGGAATCTTTTTTAAATAATTTATAAAAATTGTGACATTGTTGCCAAATCACTGACATGCCAATGATTCTTCTTTTGGCTTCTTTATGATTCCTTCGACGAACCCTCATTTACGTCGTGCCTATTTCACCCCGATCTTGGACATGGGTGATTATGTTGCCTGGGTTGTCATTTGAATTCAGATCATACGGAGATGTTGTCTTTTGTTACCACCTCTGTTCTTTCCGCAAATTTTTTTCCATCAAAACCTTTCTCTGATGCCATAATAAATTATGGAAGTACTCTGTGTTTCTTTCATATAGCAGAATGCTCGATATATACACAGTACAACTTTTGTTTTCATATCAAAATCTCTATACAATTGTCTATATATCTCCTTAAACTATGCCTACAATTGTTTAGTCAAAGATATAGCAAATCACCTAATTAATATACCTGATTAATATACAATAAAGAACACAAAAGTGCTCAATGGAACGACATATTTCCACCGACAAATGGCACAATAAGCTATACCCTAGTTTCCTTTTTTTTTTTTTAGTTCATTGCAAGAGAAAGTGTTCCGCGCGTATTCATTATCAAAATATTTTGTTAGGGGTCTATTCTAATTATTTTGCTCTGGACCTCCAAAATATCGGGACCAACCCTGGTTATAATCCATACCATTCGATAAAGATTCAACTGTCACAATACAAAACTGTTGGTGTTTTTATACCACAGCATATCCAAGTGTGTGGCATTATTAACTTATAAAGTATATATTGATAGAATGAAGTCATACTAAAAATAGGATCACTACTTTTCTGAGCATAAGTACATGATGATCGCATTGTTTTGGGTGAAATTAAGGGTAGGTGACCTAGTTCTAGCATATTGACATATTGTGATGTGAAGAGTGCAGAAAAAATGGTCCCTTTGATATGCCCCACAAGCATTTCGTAGCAAACATTGATCATTAGGTGAAAGTGAAAATCAAGAAAACACAAGGAAAAGTTTTCTCTAAGTGCCCCCTGCTACCACTGTCAGTCTCGCATGCATGATGCATTATTCTGTCATCTATTTCAATGGAAAGTGCACTTATTATTTACAAGGTTCTCATGCTTAGTGAAGAGACATATATGATTATGTACAAGGTTTTCAAGTGCTGATCAATTTCATGGTATTGATGATTATTATGTACTCTTGTTTGTTCTTTTTCAAAATATCAGTTTGAATTGCTTAGTCCTATTACTTATTTTGAATTTCTTACTATAACTTCTTAAGAAACCAATTTTATATTGTAAATCGGTAATACTAGACTTTGGATTACGTGCGGTCGCATTCTTGTGTGTCGTCCTATATTTGTCATAGTGACAAGATGTTATGGATTTCAATGAGATCGGATCCTCTCCGGTGTATTGTCATTGGAGAGTGTTCAGTGTGTATTCTAGCCATCCAATTCTCTTTTAATTAAGTTGAACACATAAAGTAATACAAAATCTATGGAATATTGCCTTGAAATCGGAAAAAAATCAGAAAATCAAGGTTTGCGGTCTGGCTGGCGCCTGCGGGCAAACAGGCCACGCCTGGGCGCAATTGAGCAGAAGGAAGCAGTAGCTACTGACGTCCTGCGCCTGAGCGCGAGTGCGCGTATATATTTTGCTCTTTTGCGTTTTTTTGAGGTTACAAGGGGATTTTAGGGTTTCTACAGTCAACATAAGGACTATGGTTAATAGAAAACATCTTGGGAAGACTCTAGAGTTGCGAAAAAAAATTTATCACCTTGGAAACACTTGTTGATTGAATCTCTGGGTCCCGGGGAGAGATTCGCGAAAATGGTAGAATTAGGAAAACTCTAATTCTTGTAACTCTTGTGGAGAATCTCATTGTAATCAAGTATTCTATCGATAGTGGAACAGAGAGGCAGCTCTCTCCCCCAGATTAGGTTCATTAACACCGAACTGGGTAAACAACTTGTCTGTGTTCTTTATCGTTTTCACTGTTTATTCTTGTTCGTGATTATTATTGTCCGTTCTCGATTTATGGTTGCTTTAATCATTTGCTCCACACATTAAAGATTATTGGTGTGATATTAATCGAATTCACAACAATTGGCGCCCACCGTGGGGCAAAGGGTCAATCGAATTAAGGCACCATGGGTTCTAAATGGGAGATTGAGAAATTCACCGGGAGTAACGACTTTGGGTTGTGGAAGGTGAAGATGAGGGCACTTTTAACGCACCACAAGTGTGTTGAAGCGTTAAAGGGTGTGACACAGATGTTGGCTACACTTTTGAATGTGGAGAAGACAGAGATGGATGAGAAAATATTGAGTTCTATTATCTTGTGTCTTGGTGATAAAGTGTTTAGAGAGGTAGCGCGAGAGACTTCGGCGGCGGCTATGTGGTCAAAGCTTGATTCATTGTATATGACCAAGTCTTTGGCACAAAGATAGTGTTTGAAGCAACAACTGTACTTCTTTCGTATGGTTGAACACAAGTCTGTGGTGGAGCAACTTGCTGAGTTTAATAAAATCATTGATGATTTGGTGAACGTTGATGTGAATTTGGAAGACGAGGACAAATCGAGAACCAATGAAAGGAAGACACTATCATCTTGGATGAAGTCCAATCGGCTTTGAGAACCAAGGAGTTGATCAAGTTTAAAGACTTGAAGGTTGATGATGGTCCGGAAGGGTTGAATGTGGCGAGGGGTAGAGGCGAGAACGGAGGCAAAGGAAAAGGAAAGAATCATGGGTCCAAGTCTAGGCCAAAGGGTGATGGTGGTAGCAAGTTCAAATGCTACTATTGTCAAGAATCGGGTCACTTCAAGAAGGATTGTCCTCGGAGAGGGGGCAGTGGAAGTTCGTCGGCTCAGGTTGCGGTGAGTGATGAAGCTTATGAGGAAGGCTATGAGAGTGCGAGAGTACTCATAGTCACAAGTTTGGATCCATAGATGGTTGTGAGCCTAGAGAGGCGGTGATAACAATATTCAACATCAGCCTGGAAAGGCGGTGGGAATAATACTCAACATCAGTCTGGAGAGGCGGTGGTAATAATACTCAAGTTACTTTTGAAACAACAACTTTGTTATGAGAATTCGGATGGCTATTGGAAGTTGGGAATCAGTGGAGTTTTGAGTCGTAGACTATGGATACTCCTATCACATGTGTTCAAAGAATTGATACTTTTGAGTCCTAGAGCTAGTTGAATGTGGAGTTGTTCATCTTGGGGATGGGAAAGCTTGAAAGGATTGAGGTATGGTTTCGATTTGTCTTACGATGTTTGACAATCGTGTGTTTTCTTTTTACATCATGTGAGGTATGTTCCTAAATTGTAATGCTAAAATAGTTAGTTCTACTATTGGTTATGCATTGGTTACTAGTGGCAATTCTTATGTGGTTTAGTTGTGAAACTTCGGTTGATACTTGTTAGTGACATAGGTTTAGTTGAACTAGTGAAACGAGGTTTACTAGGTGTTGGAACTAAACTGTAATTGTTGGATACTAATTAACAATGGCCTGAAGTTGGTTTCAGAGCAGTTTGACAATTTTGCAGGTTACAAGGTGGAAAGCATAATGGAAATACCGATTTGAGACTTTGGTGGAGAAATCTCAGTTTGAGGTGAAGGTACACTAAAGTGGTATAGCTATGGAGACATTTTGGGTATGTTTCGATTGCGACTGAAGAAGTATAAAAATTGAAAGATCTTCAGGGAGACAATTGGAAGCAACAGTGATCAAATTCGGGAACTTGTAGGATTGCTGTAGGTAGTTGGATACAAAGAGAATTTGATGTTGCTGTTTGTGGAACTTACCTAAAATTCCCAAGGTTAAGTTGAGAGACAAGCAATTTCTTCGAGAGTACGGAGCGGTACACTCCGGGCTTCGAAGAGAGTGTGATGTAAACAGGTGGAGCAACACGATGGTTGAAGGGAAGTTGGCATAACCATCGATTTAAAGGCAAGGTGGAGAATTGTTGAATATTGCCTTGAAATCGAAAAAAATCAGAAAATCAAGGTTTGCATTCTGGCTGGCGCTTGGGCGCTATTGCGTAGAAGGAAGCAGTAGCTACTGACTTCCTACGTCTGGGTGCGAGTACGCGTATATATTTTGTTGTTTTGCGTTTTTTTGAGGTTACAAGGGGATTTTAGGGTTTCTACAATCAACATAAAAACTAGGGTTAATATATAATATCTTGGGAAGACTCTAGGGTTTCGAGAAACACCCTATCACCTTGGAAACATTTGTTAATTGAATCTCTTGGTCATGGGGAGATATTCGGGAAAAAGGTATAATTAGGAAAACTCTAATTTTTGTAACTTTTGTGGAGAATCTCATTGTAATCAAGTATTTTATCGATAGTGGAACAGAGAGGCTGTTCTCTCCCCCAGATTAGGTTTATTAACACCGAACTGGGTAAACAACTTGTCTTTGTTCTTTACCGTTTTCACTGTTTATTCTTATTCGTGATTATTATTGTCTGTTCTCGACTTATGGTTGCTTTAATCGTTTGCTCCATACACTAAAGATTATTGGTGTGATATTAATCAAATTCAAATAAAATCAATGGTTGAAATTTAGCCGGACATAAATTGCAATATTGAGAGGATCTGGTCTCAAATTTCAATGCAGGTTTTAATTTTTTTAGAAAATCTAAAATATTTACTTGAAAATATAGAATGTCCGATTGTGATTGAATGACGTGAATGACTCTATGCATTCACAAATCCAAATTCGTAATATTAATACTCCATTGAGACCAAAATAAAAACTTTTAATCACTTCTACTCAAGGGAGGAGTGATAGTAAACAAGGAAAGAAACCTTCATTATAAGTTATAGATGGTGGTCCATCTAATTATAAATGTAAATAGAATTCATTTACATAACATACATTGAGATTGACAAGTCATCAAACTTTAACTACAAATTGCAACAAGATGAGGAAATGAAAGTGAGGTTTTGCAGTTATGACCCCCACCATATTATTATGCATTCTTACTTTTTTTTGTACTCACATTCTTGACAATTTCCACATAGCATTTAGTTGATGTTGAACTTCTAATCATACAAACACACACATTCCATAAGGTACTTGTACCAAACAAAAAAAAAACTAGATAGGAAAATATATGCGTATTAATTAATGTATGTTTAGATGGACGGGGTAATTTTGTTGAAGTCGATGTGGTAGCTTTTAACAAAACCACAAGCTCACGGTAGCTTAAAATGATTTTGTTAATTTCACTGTCAACCTAAACATGCACGCACTATAATAACTGATTGTGTCGATCATGGAAAAGTTAGTCTTGATGATGAGGAGGATGTCGTAGACGGCCATAGTTGTGCACTCTTCACCTTGGATACACTTGCGAGTACACCTAAGGGTGTCACGTCTCCGATAATTGTTACTTTCTTTGTCTCCATTTCTATGTTGAATGATCTCACTCCTACACAATAGTATAGTTTTAACCCAAATGAGTATGCTACCATTTTACAAATACAAAACATCAAAATTAGATGTCTAAAACATTGGTTGATTTATATATTGTTATCAATTTTGCTTGCTTAATTAAATTTAAGCTCAAATTATATGAGATCATGATTGGCTGCGGTAATTATTACACATAGTTTCATATTGTTTTTAATCTAAACCGTCGATTTGAGATCGGACGGTCTATGTTAAAAACTTTTTTTTTTATTAAAAACAATCTCAGCTGTTTGTTTATGATCAAACGGTTGTTATTGATTACAACATCCTGCTATAATGCGTTTAATCCTTATCCAATTATATGAGACCCCTCCCCCCCCCCCCCCAAACGTGTTAATAACAAGAACTCACCTTCCATTTTTGAAATATGTTTTATGACTTTTCCTTCACATGCTTTGCAGTGCAATGACACCCTTAGAACCACAACCTGTAGGTTTCATTTACATCGAACATTATATGAATCACCAACACGGATACAAATAATTAGTATGTGATACTAACTCACACAGGAGTGAAAATGGAAAGGATCCTAACTCTGACACAACAATGACACGATATAGACACAAATATAGAGACACCACAAATAATTTTGAAAAATAAAAGTATTAAATGTAACTATAAGTGCTATAGATTGTCACCAAATCACATGTAACCAAAAATAAATAAATTAATAACCAACCATAACTATTTTTTTGAGAAAATTGAAAAATAGAAAATTAAAACAAAAACCTGGTCCTTAGCTGAAGAAGAGGACCTAATTAGAGCATGAGAATCATTTTTTCTTTTCTTATCCATAGACATAGCTTCGGCATCACGCCGAGGAACCAATATTTTGCTAGACTCAGATAACCAATCGATGAATGGCGCATCATCGAGAAGATATCTTCTCGATGAAAGATCGTTAACATTAGCCGAGCTTTTCCTACGTGTCTCAGTAGTAGTACTACTGTTTTGTTTGTCTGATGAACTCTTTCTATGTTTCTCAAAGTAAGGCATAGGATTAATAGGTAATTGAGATGAACAAGGAACATGATGAAGTTGGTTTTTTCTTCGTTCATGATCGTAGGTTTTCATGCTTCTGCTTCTTCTTAGCATAGAACGTTGATCCATAGTACTACTACTATCTATTATTGCTGTTGAAGCAGGGGAAGAACAGAACATGTCTATTCCTTTCATGGATATGTTGGATTGAAGTTAAGTTGATTTGATTGTTAATTTTCTTGCTTTGTGGATATAACTTATAAGTTATTAGCTAGAATGAGCTATTGGAAGTAGTGGCTTTTTAAGAAGTAGGTGAAGGTAATGAAGGCTAAAGGGAGTGTAATGGAAGGATATTTAATTTCTAATGAGGAAGGGAAAAGGTGTGTGATAAATGGTCCCACTGTAATGATACCTTGGAAGATTTGGGATTAATCTCGATCTTCAAACTTATATTTTTATATTGAGATGTTAGTTTGGTTCTATCAAGCAAGACACTTTTCTAATTAAGTATGTCTATGTTACATATGTTAGTGTTGCCGACACCGACACTAACACTTATGATTATATTGAATTATGTCATTCTCTCAAATTATTATCGATGTTAACGTGTCAGTGTCTGTATTGTGTTTGTTGTGTATGTGATTCATAGGTTTGGTTTATAGTGAAAGATCAACTTCAATTAATTGAATATTCAATCAATGATTTTGGTGTTAACATTGCAAATCTGAAAGTATAGAGATTCCGGTCAATTTATGTTTATCATATTATTTGTACGCATTTTGTCGTTGTAAGTTATTAATTTGAATGATGTGAGTTTGTTCATAAATTTATTCTTTTCGTTTTCTGTGATGTTGACTTTATAATTGCATATGATATACTCTATCAATTATTGCAATGAATAAACATCTTTATTTTTAGTAAAAAAAATTCTTGTATTTTTAAGATTTGCTCCTAAAAATTACAGGGCTCGGCAAAACATTTTTAATTGAATTGTGTTTGATTATAAACTGAACAAATAAGAAAATAGAAGACTCCACAAAAATTGAATTTTTTATCTTTAATTAAATCATATGACAAATAATATTCCATTGTTTGAATTTGAAAAATAATAATGAATGGTAAATGAAATAGGATGAAATAAATTTCATCTTATATCAACGCTTACCATCAATTTTGTTCTTCTCCGTCAATGCTAGCTAGTCTTTGCTGTGACATGATTACTACCACTAGTTGTGGAATTAACAAAAGTTTAACGAAGATTACTACTTCAATTATTGGTGCATCATTGTTTTCATATAAGACTCCTTTTCTAAAAACATACTAGGCTCCACATTTTATTTTGATAATTCTATTATTCTTACTTTTCATGTCATGGAGGCAAATTTGTGGCCTGGTGCGGCGTAGATGTGGATATATGGCTAGAAATTAACAAGTCATGTTTTGGTGCATTTTAGCCAACAAACTTGGGAAGACACTTTAAGATCAAATTTTGTAAGTTCAGTAAAATGAAGATCACTAAACGACATATGTGGTGAGGTGGAAAAAAACCAAAAAATTAAACCAAATCCTTAAATTAAACTAAACCGAATAAAAAAAATTGAACCATAACCAATAGTTTTGAAACCAAACTGAAACAATTTGGTTCATGATTAACAGTTCAGTTCGATTTTTAGTGAAAAATTAGTTATAGTTTGGTTTAAAACCATAAAACCGAACTACTTTAACAGTTCAGTTTGGTTTTAACGATAAACAATTCGATTCGATTATTATAAATATTAAAAACAATTTAGTCCGGTTGGGTTTTCTTTCATAACCAAACTATGTTGATTCCCAGTGGCGACACATTTCATTAAATTCAATAGACTGATCAGTTATTTAACTTTTGTTATAAAAAATTAAATAATCACACAATAAAGTCGTATAAAATTTTAACACTAAAGTTTTCATGTTACACGCTATGTTTTTAAGTCGTTGGCGTCAATTTTGTAAATAAAAATAGTTATCCCTTTGAAGTTTAAACTTTATGAATATCTTGTACCATGATTTGGGATGCATGATTAGAGAGGACAAATAATAGGTCAAAGGTCGGTTTATGGACACTATACTTAAGTTTCAACAAAGATAAAAGTTATAAATTTTTTATTTATAGCCGCTGGACTTTAGCAAAAGCAAAATGATGATTAGTATAAGGGAAATGCTAAATATCATCACACCATGCATGCTCATTACCTAACACATTACAATATTACATTAGTATTTCATGTAGTATATATAAAACGAAAAAGGTATAGATAATCAACAGTTTTTTTTTTCTTTCTTGAGGCAGATAATTAAGAGTTTTAAATATAAATGATTTTAATTAATTTTTTTGGTTTAATGGATATGTTCTATTGATATAAATTAATTTTACCCTAATATCTAATAAAAATCAAACACTTCTATGTATCACCATATAATTAAAGTGGAATGTAGTGCGTGATTTGATGTAGTATAATATCAATGTGTATTTTATTTTCTCTTTTTTATTTAGTTAATATGTCATATTTATAAGATTTTAATTTTAATTTTCATGTGATACATGTGTAAAATGTTTTATATTGTCAACGGGTTGTTGCTAATATGGCAAATGGTAATCTGACTAATTTGGAAGGTGCAAAACAATGTTGTGTTGTAGGTACTCATCATTGTTCATGAATTTGAATGTAATAGAATAAGTCACAATTTGGTTATTTCGAAGGAGTCGAAATAAATTTAGGAATAAGGACATTGAAAAGTAAATTCGTTCGATTAAAAGATACTTAAAGTAAATTATGTGCAGAAAATCGAAAATAAATACAAGTAAACATAAACAACTTGAAAAGGAAAAGTGCATTCGATTAAAATGACATAAAGAAAATGGTAGACATAATCGTACATTGGCCTTGTGAGACTCTTTTCTCGTGTTATAACATGGATAGTTCGAGTTTTCTTAAGGTTTATCTGCAAATGATTTTGTTACCCTTAATTCTTACACAGAACTACTATACATAGCAATTAGCAAAATAAGAAATAACTAAACATAACGTTCCTAAATAGAGCCTTCGACGTGTGTCTTGTTACGTGTCCCAGTTTCCACGTGTCTTCGACGCTCTTATCCTGTTACTTGGCCAAAGATTTGAATTCTGTCGACAGGATCAAGTCTTGCAATCTCAAAATATGCCAAGTCCCATGAGCCTATATCTGAACGTGTCAAAATAAAACAGTCGAATCTTGCAACCAACCAAACTTAACCAAATATTAACCTTGGTTTTCAAAATATAGTATTAAAAGTATCTTCTGGAAATGCCTTCTGAAGAAAAAGTTTGGAGGATGTTTATTTTATGAGTGATTTGTCAATCCTAATAATTATATTTGTAGACAGGATTGGAGCAGTATTGTAGTATCTCTTGGTAGGAAAGTTTTTGTTGTTTAGTTTTCTCTTGTAAGTGGATGTAGTACTACTTCATTTGTTAAAAAGCTTCATTTAAGACGAAAATTTTTCTTCCCACCCCCATGACTCTTTTTTCCCCCCGAATTTCCTTTTTTGCCCTTAGTTTTAAACTTCGGAACGCGTTTTTCGAAGTTTTTTTTGCCTTGAAGACGAACTTCGGAATGTATTTTCCGAAGTTTTCGATGAATTTGAACTAGAAAAACTTCGGAAAACATGTTCCGAAGTTTCTGTACAGAGGTAAAATCGGAATATTGGAGGGGTTTAAAAGAGTCATGGGGGAGAAGACAATATTTCATTTAAGATGAAATGGAAGGCCCAATAATGAGTATATGGCGAGCCCAATAAATTCTGGGAGCAAGCCCAGTCGAATATATCCTAAGCCATATACTATTATCAAAAGATTAAAAAAAAAACTAACTTTCCTAACAATGATACACTATAAATTTTTTTTTTTTTTTAAATTATTATCGGTTCTCAACTAAACATGATTAGTATTAAAGATTTGATGTAAGACGGTCGTGTCCAGTTACATTTTCTTCAAGTGAAGGTTTTTTTTTTTGACAATATTTCTTCAAGTGAAGTTATGATCCAACTAACTTTACAATAATTTTTATTTATTTTTATGCAAATAATTTTACGATTCAAAATGCTGATTAGTGATAGATTTTTCCTTTTGTTCCGTCACAATGTGTTAGAAAATGCTGATTATAGTTATAGACTTATAATTTTAATTAGGATCGTGTTACATTTTGTTTGCAAATTATTTCCAACATTTTAATCATGATATGTTTCTTTATCTCAATATTGTGTTAATTATGGTATGCAGTTTTTGAGTTTATAGAAGAAAATGAGTGTATAAATTGGTTCTTTAATTATCAGTTAATTGTGTCAAAAAAAATTATTAGTTAATTAAAAGCTATTTTTAAGTTATTTTAACATATTTGGTAAAAAAAAGTATTTTTAATATATAAGTAGTGATCCAATGACACCAAAAATTTTCTCGCACTATTTAACATTGCTCTTGAATTAGTTGAAAGATTTAGGTTGAAACATGGAAGAATTTCCTACGCCAACATGGAAGAATATATGCCTCCTATAGGTACTCTTTCAACTCATGAGACTGCTCCAAGAAGCTGTAAGAATAAGAAGTAGTAGTTATAATAAGTTTAACGCTGCAAGAATTTAGTACAAATTTGTAGCATGTCTCACTAGCTTCCAACATACCAATTAATTAATTTAATCATCAAGTCATTTTTAACAAAATTTTTTTATTGATAAAAAAGGTCAAATAACATAATAAGATTAAAAAATAAATAAACTATGGTAAATAACTTTGAAATTCCTACTAAGAACATCAAAGTAATCATTTTGTAGTGTGATATTATCAAAGTAGAGTAGTGAAGCTGATGAGGCTAGACCCCGATAATAATGTGGAGATATGTAAAGCCGAAACCATGTAGCAAACACTGTATAATTAAGAAAATATACCATATATTTTGCGAAAGCATGACTAAGTAAAATTACAAATGATCATCAAGTTTAATACTAAATGCAAAGAGTTAAGAATGCATAATTGTCTATAAATAAACAAATTATATAGTTGAAATAAAAAACTTGCGAGCAAAGAAAAAATAATATCATTTATATAAATCGTACAAAAACTTAGTTTCCTACAATTAATGGAAGAATTTAAAATAGGAAAATGCTAAATAGTGCCCCCGGGGCACTAGTTAAGTATATAAATATGAAAATTATATCTCGGGATTTGTGCATTCAATGCATCGAGAGTGTAAAAAATTATTTTATCAATATTAATTATATCTTTTATTACTATTTTTGGTATGCTTAACAAGTGCTTCGAGAGCACTGTTTAGCATGACCCTTTAAAATAAAAGAGATATAAGATCATAAAAAAATCAATATATCTATATTGATTGTGTATGTGTGTGTCTATGAATGGAAATGTGCCAACCTACTTGTGTGTCTTGAGGGCACTATTAAAATTGTGTGTACGCAAGCGACAATGAGTGAAAGTGTGTCTTTCATATGTTTGTTTCAAATATTGCAACAACAATTTCAACTTTTATTAATGCGATGTTTGCCAAATTATTTAGTTCAATAAAACAAAAAGACACCATATATATTGTGGAAACATGACTAAATAAAATTGCAAATGATCATCAAATTTAATACTACAGATGCAAAGAATCAAGATTGCACAATATAATGGAGAGAGACTATGATAGAAGTAGTATTTTCTGGGTCCATTTAGAATGGACCAATTCATGAATTGGTGTATAATGGACAAATGATAAGCAACGTTGGATTAAGTAGACACATGGATTTTGTGATGTACTATCTATATCAAATAATATTCTCATCTCTTTCCCCTTTCCGCAACATCAATGCATTTATGTGTGGCCATTGAAACCCAAACACCATTCAACAAAACAACATAAAGAATCCAAAAAGAGAGTATAATTAGCCGAAAAAGAGAAGAAAATTATCTTCCATCATTAGTAACATGAGAAAAATAAAAGACAAAAATCATTTAAAAAGAAACCAACTTAAGATCTAACATTTCATGGATATCAGAGATGATAGAAGAAAAACATCAAATACCCAAGAACAGTGAAGGTAAAAAATACATTTTTGGGACTTATAATTATGAAAGGATTTGAGAGTTTGTGATGTGGGTCATGAACTCTACAAGAACAATTTTTTAACAGGTTTGAGGTGAAGTTGAAGCAATTTTTTAACAAATCAATTTTATACACATAAATTAAAGGAAAACTTATCTTAATAAATAATAAGGTTTGAGGTCAGCAACCCAGCAATGGAGGAGGGTTTAGGAAGATTTTTTATTTATATGCAAAGGATTGAGGATGAGGATTGTTCGTGGTGGAAAGAAGTGACAGAGGAAGAAGAAGAAGAGGAATAATCAAGTGTAGAGGGAGTATTGTAGTAGTGTGTAGATTAGATTAATCCATTAGTAAAATAAATTGGTCCATAATGGACCAATTCTTATATGGGTTCAAATTATACGGAACCGTATTTTCTTTATTTAATCTAAGGGTGAAAAAGCAACTCGTGCATGGTGGAAAGTATTGCATTTTCTCATGTTACACTCCACCAAAAACATATTGCATAATTGAAATAAAAAACTTTGAAGCAAATAAAAAGGGAAATTCTATGGTACATTAGAATAATTCTAATGTACCAGTACATTAGAATATTAAATTAATGGTTAAATGAATATTTTTTAAATTAAATCATTTTTGCTATTATTGAAAATATTATAATAATCAAACATTATTTATCAATATTGTCAAAAATATAAAATTTGATATTTTTTGAATTTTTATTCCCAATAATAGTCAATATTGAATTATTTTTTGAAAAAATATTAAAAAATTAGTTTGATGCTTATAAACAATGAAATTGTGTATTCTCTTGTGATATTATTATATCTAAAATACAATAATGGACTAATAATTATTTAATTCATAAATAGTTGTTAATTTATTAATTTATAACATAATATACCGGTAAATTAGAATAATTCTAATGTACCATAAAAGCTCAGCTCCCAAGAAAAAATAATATCATTTTATATAGATTGTTCGAAAGCTAGCTTCCTAGAAGGAATGGAAGAATTTAAAATAAGAGAGCTTAAGAAACTAACTTCCTAGGTATAATCCCCCATTCACGATCATTGGAAACTTTTGGGCTTGTAATTTATCCTTCAAATATATCAGCACTACCACATAATCTGCAAGGGCTTATGTTGAGTTGAAGTTTACCTAAAAGCTTTTGTTTTTGAATGCTGCCCTTGAATTTTTTTTTTTTTATAAACTCCCAATATTATATAAAAGAAAAGTGGAATACAAAGAGGGGGGACCAAACCAAACCCTCAAAAAACATTAACAACATCTAAAGAAAGGGAGCCCTAGTCTATTACTAGCAAGATCATTCCAAATGACCTCAGGAGCACTATTCCACCAGTGAAATTCATTCAGTGTAAGACTTATGGAGGCAAGCTTGTCAGCACAATGGTTACCTTCTCTATAGATATGCGAAATACAAAATCTCATAGTTTTAATCTTTGTGAGACAATTCAACCAACGATTCTTCAAATGCCAAGGAATAACACAAGGAGACTTGAAGGCTAAGACAGCTAAACTTGAATCACACTCCAGCCACAACTGTCTCCAATTTCTTTCATAAGCACAATCAATAGCTAAAATGACCCCCATGATTTCAGCCTCTAAGGAGTTAGCTCTGCCAAGATTTCTTGTAATACTGATGCGAACAAAAAATTAAAAGTATCATTAAAATTGTTAAAACCAATTTGATTTATGTTATATATTACAAGCCTAAAAGTTTTTTATTATTTCGTATAAGAAAAATTGATTTAGAAAATTCATCATTGAATTGTTATACATTCAGACATGCAGTGAAATGGTGATGCCCATTGGCAGAGGAAATTCTTCCATGTTTGAACCTCAACCTTTCAACTTCAAGAGCTTTGATGCACAGTGTAAAAAAGATTTTGGTGTCTCACCTTGCCCCCATTGGATCACTACCAACTAAGGAGGTTAGGTATATGTACTTCTATAACATTTATGTTTCATTTTCAATATTAAGATTGTATTAACAACAAAAAATTAATTTCATCATTATGACTAATGGCAACATATAAAATTGACTCTTCAAAGGTTTTATAGAAACATAATCTTTTTATAGAAACATAATCTTCTCAAATAGACTGAGAGATCCTTACAGTAGTGGAGGGTAAACACGTAATTCTAAAATATATTATTCTTAAATATTTTAGAACAATGTTTTAAAATAAAGGGTTGATAGGCTTTTATTCCCTGCAAAGTAGGCGAGTTTTGCGTTACCCCCCTGTAATTATTTTTTTTTAGATTACCCCCTGCAAAATTTATTTTTTTTATTTACCCCCCTTTTGCTGACGTGGCAGGAAAAAAAACAGAATAACCGATTTAAAAAACACACTTTTTAAATCGGTTGAACAAAATAACCGATTTAAAAAGTGCATCTAGAGGGTAAATCAAAAAAATAAATTTTGCAGGGGGGTAATCTCAAAAAAAATAATTACAGGGGGTAAAGTAAAACTCGCCTACTTTGCAGGGGGTAAAGACCTATTAACCCAAAATAAATTGTGTGACTTTTATATATCGGATACTCTTGTTGCCATTTCTAAAATGGTATGTTTGTCTTGGTATTGTGTGAATACATACAATTTAGTTTTCTACTTTTATTATATCATTCATATACAACTAATTTTTATCAAAATATAAATCAATTTAATGAATGAATTACATAATTGTAATGTCACTTCAATATTAGAAAAATAATAATTAAGTCAATTAAAATGGAAATACCATTATTGATTGTGTTCATGTATCTATTTGTATGTATGCCTGCGTGTGTGCGTGCATGCGTACAATGAATGGAAGTGTTACTACCTACTTGTGTGTGTTTCATATGTTTGTTTCATATGTTGCACTTAGATTGATATTTTATTTAGAGGACTGCTTAAATAAACAACAAGCATTGAACAAATAATATAAACAATAAACACCTTCAATCTAGCCCTCAAACATCATTATTTTTTGAACGACAAAGGATATGCATATATATTAATATAAGAGGGAAAAAATCAAATGGTACTATATATACCCAGAAATTGACCAAGTAGCATCTCAGCCATCTAATTTTTCTATTCAGAGCCAGAGATGCAACACTTGCTAGTAAGAACAATGTTTCCATTTATTTCCTCCAATTTGTTTTGTTTGAACTAGGAATTAATTTCAGAGTGAAACTTATTCAAACTGCTAATTCTTGCAGTCCCTTGGAACACACTGAAGAGTTGAAAGAGTACCTGGCGGTCCTATATGTCTACTCAGCACAATTCAATGATCCCTCAATCAAGGCTTTATGTGAGGCCATTGATGGAACGGCCTTTGGAAGTGATATCCTCAGTAGGATATATGGGGGTGTTGTTGCTTTCAGTGGAAACAATACTTGCAAAGTTAATTCAGATAAATATATTGTTACTGATGAAGATATATTTTCTGGTTGGGGATGGCAGGTAATCAATCACATTTAGATTTAGTCATTATATACAATAATCAATAATTAAATATTTAGGAGTCTTATTATTTCGTGCTTGTTGATCTAAAAATATATTGAACTGTTATACATTCAGACATGCAGTGAAATGGTGATGCCCATTGGCAGAGGAAATTCTTCCATGTTTGAACCAAAACCTTTCAACTTCAAGAGCTTTGATGCACAGTGTAAAAAAGATTTTGGTGTCTCACCTTGCCCCCATTGGATCACTACCTACTATGGAGGTCAGGTATATGTACTTCTATAACATTCTAATTTCTAAAACATTTAGGTTTCATTTTCAATATTAAGATTGTATTAACAACAAAAAATTAATTTCATCATTATGACTAATGCCAGCATATAAAATTAGCTCTTCAAAGGTTTTATAGCAACATAATCTTCTCAAATGGACTGAGAGATCCTTACAGCAGTGTAGGGTAAACACGTAATTCTAAAATAAATTATTCTTAAATATTTTAGAACAGTGTTTTAAAATAAACTGTGTGACTTTTATATATTTCACGGTTATGAACAATATATCGATACTCTTGTTGCCATTTCTACAGCCAATGGTATGTATGTCTTGGTATTGTGTGAATACATACAATTTAGTTTTCTACTTTTATTATATCATTCATACACAACTAATTTTTATCAAAATATAAACCAATTTAATGAATGAATTACATAATTGTAATGTCACTTCAATATTAGAAAAATAATAATTAAATCTATTAAAATGGAAATACCATTATTGATTGTGTACATGTATCTATTTGTATGTATGCGTGCGTGTGTGGGTGCATGCGTGCAATGAATGGAAGTGTTACTACCTACTTGTGTGTGTTTCACATGTTTGTTTCATATGTTGAACTTAGATTCATATTTCATTAAGAGGACTGCTTAAATAAACAACAAGCATTGAACAAATAATATAAACACTAAACACCTTCAATCTATCCCTTAAATATCATTTTTTTAACGACAAAGGATATGTATATATATTAATATAAGAGGGAAAAAATCAAATGGTACTATACCCACCAGTTGACCAAGTAGCATCTCAGCCATCTGGTCTTTCTATTCTGAGCCAGAGATGCAACACTTGCAAGTAAGAACAATGTTTTCATTTATTTCCTCCCATTTGTTTTGTTTGAACTAGGATTTAATTTCAGTGTGAAACTTATTCAAACTGCTACTTCTTGCAGTCCCTTGGAACACCCTGAAGAGTTGAAAGAGTACCTGGCGATCATGTATGTCTACTCAGCTCAATTCAACAATCCCTCGGTCAAGGCTTTATGTGAGACCATTGATGGAGCGGCCTTTGGAAGTGATATCCTCAGTAAGATATATGGGGGTGTTGTTGCTTTCAGTGGAAACAATACTTGCAAAGTTAATTCAGATAAATATATTGTTATTGATGAAGATATATTTTCCGGTTGGGGATGGCAGGTAATCAATCACATTTAGATTTAGTCATTATATACAATAATCTGTAAATAATTATTGAAGAGTCTTATTATTTCGTGCTTGTTGATCTAAAACTATATTGAACTGTTATACATTCAGACATGCAGTGAAATGGTGATGTCCATTGGCAGAGGAAATTCTTCCATGTTTGAACCAAAACATTTCAACTTTAAGAGCTTTGATGCACAGTGTAAAAAAGATTTTGGTGTCTCTCTTGCCCTCGTTGGATCACTACCTACTATGGAGGCCAGGTATATGTACTTCAATAACATTCAATAACATTTAGGTTTCATTTGCAATATTAAGATTGTATTAACAACAAAAAATTAATTTCATCATTGTGACTAATGGCAGCATATAAAATTGGCTCTTCAAAGGTTTTATAGCAGCATAATCTTCTCAAATGGACTGAGAGATCCTTACAGTAGTGGAGGGTAAACATGTAATTCTAAAATAAATTATTCTTAAATATTTTAGAACAATGTTTTAAAATAAAATGTGTGAGTTTTATATATTTCAGGGTTCTGAACAATATATCGGATACTCTTGTTGCCCTTTCTACAGGAATGGTATGTATGTCTTGGTATTGTGTGAATACATACAATCTAGTTTTCTACTTTTATTATATCATTCATACACAACTAATTTTTATCAAAATATAAACCAATTTAATGAATGAATTACATAATTGTAATGTCACTTCAATATTAAAAAATAATAATTATGTCAATTAATATGGAAATACCATTATTGATTGTGTACATGTATCGATTTGTATGCATACGTGCATGCGTGCGTACATGCATGCGTGCAATGAATGGAAGTGTTACTACCTACTTGTGTGTGTTTCATATGTTTGTTTCATATGTTGCACTTAGTTTGACATTTCATTTAGAGGAGTGCTTAAATAAACAACAAACATTGAACAAATAATATAAACAATAAACACCTTCAATCTAGCCCTCAAATTTTTCTTTTTAACGACAAATGATATGTATATATATTAATATATGAGGGAAAAAGTACAAATCGTATTATACCCACAAATTGGGATTAAATATAAGTGGTACTTGACCCAAATAAAAAAAGTCAAGGGTGTTAGCCAAATAATGCCGACAAACCAAAAATGACTACCCATACTATCTAAGTATACAATCCAAAGGACATACATTCCATTCATAGAGACTACAAATTCCCCCCTTTTTTCTTTTCACATAACCACTTCCATGATTGTCTTGTAATTTGATCAAAAACTTTATCAATCACAGGCACTATTGAGTTAAAAATCAAGTCGTTCCTAGCTCTCCAAATTGCCCACAATTTCGCATGCCACACCGAGAAGAGCCCCTTTAGATACTTATCGTTAATTATCTCTACCAACTAGAGCTATCAAAATGGGCTAGCCCGAATGACCCAAATTTTTTCCGGGCTTGTTCCTTAAAATTTAAGCTCGAATTTTTTCCGGACTTTTTAGTCCGGCCCGATAAAGCCCGCAAAAAAAGGCTAGCCCGAATGGGCCACGGACCACTCGTGGCCCAAATAAATTACAATTAAAAAATTATATTTTTATAATTTTTTTATTTTATTTTATAGAACTAGATGATGACAATAATATTGATAAAAATTATGGAAATTTGTGAAGTTTGAACTTTGCTTTGACTAATTTAAACTAAGTTTATGTTATTTTGGTGGATTTGTAGGATTTCGATAATTTGAACTTTATTTCTATTATTAGCCAAGTGACTTGTATTTTTTTTATTACCTGGATTTGATACTCTTATTACGACGATATACTCATTATTAACCTTCCATAGTCAAGGTAACAAAGCAGCAATGAGGAAAGACTCATACAACACAATTCAAATATCTTGTATGAAATGCGTAATAGCTATATAATACCCAAATTTTCATAATAGAATTTGATTGTAAGAACTTAGCCTGCATCATAAATCTGCATTTCTATTTTATTTTAGTTCTCAGGTTCCAAAGCTATAAGCGTGCCTTGTCACATATTTTTAGGTCCCATTTGAGTTTTTTCTTTTGTGATTTTTCGATTGGTGTTGTTTTATTCTCGTCTTAGTGCGGAGTTGTTTGATTTTCCGTCTTACTACGGTATTTGTTTTGATTTTCGTCTCAATACGGTGTTTGTTTTATTCATATTTGCAAATTTACGGTCATACAAATCCATTGCAGATTCAATGACTATAGCGCCGTCAATGTTGTAGATCCGGAAGCATTACTATTCCGGATATTTGGTTCTTCTCAAATCAATTGTAGGCATTGTCACATTTGTAGACATTAAGTTGTTTTATGCTATTAACTCGAACGTTGTGAGCTTGTTCGCAGATTCATTCTTTTTAATTTTTAGCGGATTTGAATATGTAATGATCTCGATTGATGTAATTTACCGATTTGAATAAATGAATATCGTTATTTTTAGTTTTAAAAAAAATGTCAATATTAATTTACACAATTTTGTGCATGATGTAACCCCCACCCCGCCCCACCCCACTTTAATGCTTTGTTTGGTTATAAAAAGAAATTGTGAAGAGAGAAAGAGGTGAGAGGGAGTATGAGAAGAGAGAAAGAGGTGAGAAATAGAGTAGATTTGTAGTATTGTTTGGTTTAAGAGAAAGAGAAGAGAAATAGAAGAGAAAGAAATATGTTTCATTTTTAAAATGACAAAATTAACAATGTCCTCTCCATCCTTCATCTTAAAGAGTTCTTACCGATGGACTAACAAGTTTGCTTTGGACTCTCTAACTTGTTTGTTCCCTTCATATTTAGATTTCAGAGACTTCCAAATAGACTTAGCAGTAGTTTTGTTGACAATTTTAAGGTATTCATCATGCGAAATTGCATTGGTCATCATACCTTTCACTAAGTGATGTTTCTTGTACTCTTTCTTCTGATCAGGTGTAAAAGATTTTCTATCTTGATAGCTGACAACACCTTCTCCATCCATATTCTCAAACGTGACACCTTCTTCTACCATATCCCACAAATCACAGTTCACACCTATAATGTGACTGTACATTTTTGTCTTCCAGAAAGGGTATGAAGTAGCATCTCCATTGAAAAATGGAATCTTATCAGAAGACTTTCTTTCCTTAGTGTCATAATCATAGTCCACAACATTGTTCTTGTTTCGTCCACTGTTTTCACCACCATCAGTAATGATGTTTTCCACTGGATCTTTGAACTGTTTCACTGTAAGGTGAGTTAGGCAACATACCTAGCTCCTGATACCAATTGAAGGTGTGGAAAAACACAAGAAGAGGGGTTGAATTGTGTTTTAGAAATTAAAACTTTTTCCCAATTTAAAACTTAGTTTGCAGCGGATTAAACACAAGACAAGTAAAGAACAGAGAGAGGGAAAGAGAGACATAATAATTTATACTGGTTCCTCTCACAAATCGAGAGTACGTCCAGTCCCCTTGAACTTCCAAGGGATTTTCACTATAATCTCACAAGATTACAAATGCTCAAGCTCACTAGCACGAGACTTCTCAAATGCTCAAGTTACAACTAACAAGAGACTTCTCAAATGCACAAGTTACAATGAACAGACTTCTCAAACTTAATAATAAGAATGAAAATTATCACACACTTGATATACTATCAGAGGTGTTTACAATATACAACGCAAATGCTTAAGACAATGAATGACAAATAAAGTCTTGAGTGTCAGAGCTTTCAGAGTCTTAGAGAAGTAATAGAATCAATAGTCATTTCTTCCATTGATTTCTTTTATTTATATTGAATCGAATGAGAATGACCGTTGCAGAGAGATAACGATGTCAGCTGGAATAATTGTACTATTGATAGTTGTGAATTACCTTATATTGAAAGAAAGATAATTCCACTACCTCACGCGTTTGAATATTACTCAACCATTTTGAGTAATAATAGTACAATAGTAAAAACGCTCCACTTATGGATAAGGTTAACGTTGTACAAACGAATATTCCTTTCCATGGATATGACAGAGACCTTAAGTAGATAATTCTCCAATCATTTGTTCTGGTCTTGTCAGTTCTTGAGTGACGTATATTCCTTTTGCTTCAGCTTCTGATGTTGTAGCTTCTGATGATCTTTAGCTTCTGAAACCTTTCAGAGTCTTGCTTAGGTCCTCAGAACTACTTCCTTCAGAACTTGAATTTTAAGCTTCTGATGTTCAGCAGTAGACTTTCAGAGCTTCTTAGCTGGGCTTCTCTGCTTTTGTTCGTAGTGCTTTTGAATGAATTTTAACTTATAATTCTGCACACTAGAACAATTATTAATAACACCAATTGCAATTTTAACACTTTGTTATCATCAAAATTAATTACTCCTCACAGGTTTATGTCAGACCCACTTTGTTCCAACAAGCTATTAGCATTTCTGGTCTGTACTTAGGGCCAGTTCGACCAAATTGCATTAAGGGGAAAATCTCATATCTTTGCCAAAACTCACCATAGTCCTTGTCGACTCGATTTAACCAGGGGATAAAGTCCTTATGGGCTGTGTATGGGGCAGATCGATAGAGTTTATTGGGATTCTTAAAATACCCAAAGTTATAGGGGTTGGTGTTAAACATCCTAGGTTTGCAGGTGATGACAAGAATTTCTATGTTATTTTTAGTGTTAGTATTATTAGTAAAATAACCAAGACATGCCCAAATACGAAGGAAAACCTACAAAAGCAGAGAAAAGCATCAAGACAAAGTCCAAGATGCCAAAAAACAAGAAAAAACCCAAAAAGTGAAGAAATTGAGCCATCGTGCTACGATGGAAGCTGCTTGCTGGCCAAGAAAACAGAAGAATAAATCTGAAGAAAATCTGTTCATCGCAGTACGATGCACCACAACGCAGTACGATGACATAACTTGGCACCCAAGCTGATGAAATGCACAGGATCAGTTATAAAATTTAACTGAATCTTCACATCGTATGGCGATGGATCTATCGCAGTACGATGCCTTGTTGAGGCCCATTACGAAAACTTAAATAGAGCCTCCCATTCATTGTTTAAATCATTCAGAAATAGTAGAACACTCTCTACTATAAGGAGAGGTTCAGAGGAGCTCTTTTGGGCATAGTTTTCTCCCCTTACGGGAAAACTAACTCAGCAAGGTATGTTTTATTTAGGATTTTATGTTTAGGTTATAATTTCTTTATTGTAATTTAAATATGTAGTCTTTTGTAATAGATGCCTTAGGTTGTGGTGGAGAAGATGAACTCCCCTATGAATATTTGGAGTCTGTGATTGAGTTAAAGTTATAATAAATGTTAGGCTAAACTGGTCATTTGGAACTTTACGTTTATTTTAGGTTTGAATCAGGTCCCTTACGTTTTAAAAGTTTGAATTTGGCCCATCACGTTATTAACATTTGTATTAGTTAGTCCCTTCCGTCAAATTTTTCGCTAATTCTGTTTGATCCTTACACGTAGCTGACGATTTGGATAAGTGGATGTGATTTTGGACACGTTCACATCCATATAATAAACAGAACCTTCGGAAACAGAAAAAAAAAGAGTTAGTGTTTGCAAAAGTCTTTATCGTATTTTTTTCAGTTTGCGAAGGTTCTGTTTATTATGAGTCAAGATCCCCTCCATTGCTCTTATCCTCCATTTGTCCAGTTCCACAAATAGATTTTGACATGTGGCAATTAAGCATTTCAATGGCTAAGATTAAAACCCACATCTTTTCTTCTACTCTAACACAACACAGGTTGTCTCTTTCCTCTCATCACTATCAATTACTACCGCCGCTGCTGTTCTCATCTTCATCAGCCAGCAAACTCCTCTGTTCCAAATCTAGCAGCACCCATGCTATTCCACCGCCATATTGTGCCGTTTCGTGTGATTCTAAGCTTCCTCAATGTTAAGATCTACAATTTTGAAGAGGTGTTTCAATTTTTCTATTAGCTTTTGTTCTCCCACCAAATGTAAGAAACTGGGTTGTTTTGGAAGATTGCAAATTTGAAGATTATTTGCAATTTTAAGAATCATTTTTATCGTGTAAAAGGATTCGATTTTAAGGATGAGAAACTTTGCAGTTTTAGGTTGTAATTTTAACTGGGAAATCAAAAAACAAGAAAGAGAAGAAGATGAAATAACATATGTGCTTGATAAATTTGGACAAGGTAACAGAGCGGTAAGGTTGGAGAAACGGCGAGCCGGTAACCAGACTTTTCATTTTATGTTTTAATAAAAAAACCTGATTTTTAAGATATTTAATCTGGGCCATTAAAAATTTACATTGCCACATGGCAAACATCTATAAAGGAACTGGACATTAAATGGAGCACAAGGAAATGGAGCTGATCTCAACTCGTTTATCATATAGCATTCCACGTGTCCAAAATCACTTACACCTGTGTAAACTGTCAGCCACGTGTAAAGATTAAACAAAGTTAGTGAAAAATTTGACAGAATGAACTAACTAATGCAAACGTTGATAACGTGAGGGACCAAATTCAAACTTTTAAAACGTAAGGGACCTAATTCAAACTTAAAATAAACATAAGGGATCAAATGAACAGTTTACCCTAAATGATATTCAGTATTATGTTTGTTATATACTTTCTTGCACTTAAATACGTATCTCGTAATCTAGCCGGATAAGCGGGAGCGCCCTTAGAATTGATATTAGGTTCTTACTTAATATGGTTCGGAACTAATAGTAAATAATGCTAGGTGTATAGAGACGGTAACATCCTGAACTAGTCGTGAACTGAGCGGTTAGAGGAGGAATCATGCACTAGGTGTTAACTGGACACTTAGAAGATGAATAGCCCGATACTAGGACCTAGAGGTTAATTGGTGAAGCTTATAATGCATGTGTAATAAACAACTCACTTAGTAATTAGGGTATGTGACACAACGAGGTTAGATTCTCGTAGGTACCTTAGTCATTAATGTAGGGAAACTTTAATATACATAGTGTAATAGTAAGGTGTTACTACAACAAAGGCAAAGTCACCGCCGAACAATAATCTGATTAGCTATGTTATACACCGTTCATGCCAAATATGAAGAAGGGAGGGAGTCCAACCACCATACATATCCTCTATGTTTCTGAATCTATATTTATTTATTTATGTCTTTATTTATTTATGCAAGCATTACGCTACTTTTTATAAAACCCTTTTCAAAACCCAAAGCGAATGCAAACTATACAAACTTAAATAACGCTAACGAAACTTCGGTACGATCCCTGTGGATACGAACTCATTCTAGACACCTAAAGTGTGAATTATTACTCGACGACAGACTGGTGCACTTGCCAGACCGTAGTCAAGTTTTTGGCGCCGTTGCCGGGGATTGTGTTTACAAAGCATTGGTAGATTTATTTAAGTTTGTCAAAAAAAATTTAAAAATACAAAAAAATTAAAAAATCAAAAAAATCTTGTTGATGATTGTGGATTTTGATCTGTGAAAATTCTGGTTAAGGATAAGACAAGGTCTCCGAGTGATCCGTTGTGATCCACCTCACTTACCTAGGAATTTTCATAGTGACAAAGTCACATGAGACAAACCAAAAAAAATGTAGAGTTTTACAAAAAATATATATTCCAGTGCTACTGATGTATTTGTTTAAAGTGCATGCAGACAGGTACTCAAGACACTAGGAATCATAGAGGCTGGCAACAGCCAACTAAAGACAGCATTCTCACAGGAAAACTCTCAAAATGATGAGAGATGGGACAAATTGCAAGAGAGAAAACTGCAACAAAAAGTCAATGGTCAGGCGGGTCATTTGACTAAAGCTTCCACAAGTAAGAGAATAAAAGGGTTGTTACAGGAATGGTTCGGAAACACAGGAACCATTGGCAAAGATGACAAGAAAAGAGAGAAAGGCCATCAGGGAAGAACTACTTCAATCCGGAGAATCAAGCTGCAAAGTCACCTCAGGAGAACAACTTCTTCCTAGAGAAGAAAGCATCAAAAAGAAAGACATGCACGAATATAAGTTTGGGGTGAAATCACCGCTTTCTATGAAACTGCACCGGTAAAAAAGTCGCCAACCGGATAGTTGAGGGTATGGTGAAACAGACCTGGTCCTGCCTTGATTGTGATCAATATGAAAAGAAGATGGTCAGTGCTTCAAGCTGGAACGAAGAAGCACAATAGAGAGACATGCGAACCTATCCTCTGTAATGGAGGAAATGCCTCAAGCTAATGAGAGGCTAAATAAGCGCTACTTGGGAGGCAACCCAAGGTACAATTTACTGCTTTATTTTAATTTTTGCAAATTTTTAATTTTAATTTTAGTTTAGGAAAAATAAAAGTACCACACTTTAAAAGAAAGACCCAGCAAAATTAATTTTTGAGAAAAAAGTTGAAAAATCAAATTTTTAGCAACAACAGGCAGCCCATCGCAGCACGATGCACTCCATCGTGACATAGTGTTTATTTATTTATCTATTTGTTAATATATATTTTTATTTTTTTTATAGTACAATAAATTAAAAAAAAAACATAAATAATTTATTGTCAAAAAGTATAAAAATGTTGGAAACGAACCAATAAAAACTTAATAGAAACTATTTTTTTCAAATTAACAACATAATAAAAACTGGAAAAAAATTAGCATAATAAAACTGAAAAAAATTACTAAAAAAATGATATTTTTTAAAAAAAATTCAATTTTTTTAATTATAAAAATCCAATATTTAAATTAATATAAATATAATTTAATAAAAATATATTAAAATAAAATGGTGGAGGTCAAGGTCGGACCGCCGCCGGCACCACAAAATCCAAGATTCGCCCACCAGTGCTGGAACTCCGCCGTGGGCCGGCAGTGGGCCGGCAGTGGTCCGGCCACCCATCACCACCACCTATTATATTATTATTTATTTAATAAAATATTGTTAGATTCAGGTATAAAAAAAAATTTAAGTGGAAAAATTTTTGGAAGATGTAAAAAGAATATAATGGGCTCATTTGGTTTTTGGCTTGGTGAAAATAGAAATTTAGTTTGATTGAATTACACATCAATCCATAAATTTTTTTTTTAAATTAATAACAAAATTTCTGTAAATAATCAATTAATAAATATTTTTAAAAAAATTATTAATCAATTAATAAACTGTTTTAAAAAAATAAAAAATATTTAGTAGATGGATCGGATAGATATTCATCCATTAAAAAGATGATAATAGATAAATTAGATAAATTTTATCTCTAAATGGATAGATCAGATTTGATTCTTTGATTAAATTTTAATGGATTGTTAATGTATTAATGGATTACTTTGATTCATCTATTAACAATTTAATCCAAATTCATTCATTTTGACATCCCTATTTATAATTATAAACTAAGGGGTTTTGCTTTGATGCCGTCCCCAAAACACTACTTATTTACACAATTTTCAAAATTTAAAAAAAGAAAATCATGTACAAAATTTAAAACCAAATACAAAACGAAATTTATTGTGCACTATCTAACTTCTTGATTGTTTTTAATTTCTTTTTCAATTAAATAAGTGAAAAAGATTCTTCACTAATAACCTTTACATCACGAATGCTAAACTACTAATGGAAAATAAAAATAAAAATAAAAATAAAAAAGATAATTAAAAGTTTTTTATGCTAAGCTTGCAATACAATTACGAAATCCAATAATAAGTACACTAAGCTCCAAGATATGATTTGAGCCAAACCATAAAAAATGACAAAAATATGTACCAAACAGACTAGATTTTCTATTCACATAAACACTGCAAGCTTTGATGTTAGCAGTATAATGTTGTGGATGAACCATACCAAACCTATGTACACTTCTCATGCAAAAATTATAGAAAAGTTGGTGCCACAAATTTGAAGGCTATCATCAAAACTCAATGCCACTATTTATCTGAACAGAAAAAGAAGAGCGTCCAATGCTGCATAGGGGAGTATCGACTCTCAGAACAAGACCCGAGCTCCCAACATTTCCATTCCATTTTGATCTACCAATCTGAACACACCATAAAAATAACACAAAAGAAATCATTTTTATTATTCTTACATAATAAACTTGAGCGGGAAAAAGTTAATAATGGTATTAAAGCGTGAAATAGTCGATATGGTCATATAAATATTCTTGTCACAACTATTCCGTGAATCCCACTTGGTGTAGGAAATTAAATAAGAACTTAAATGGTCCATGACAAAATATTAAGGCATCGTTTAATCCATATTACTAACCTAATTTTGTGCTTAATGAACAATAATAACCAAAAAGATGTTTTAACAACCTTAAGAACATCAAAAATCAGTTTCCATAGGTGAAGAACAAATTAAGATAACCGATAAGCAACTTACAGCTACTGAAGCAAACGCAGAAGGATAGGTGGTCAAAGCACATCCGCAAATTAGACTAAGTTGTTCTTTGACCGAATGAATGAGTTCAGCCCGCAACCCCGGATTGCTTCCACCAAGTGTAGGGCACACGCTGACAACATATAGAGCATCATTATGATCAAGGTGTATGAAAGAAATTTAAAAAACAAGTTTGCAAGATGATCAGAGACAATGATGAAGTGCGTCAAAATATTAGAGACAGTGATCAATGACTACAAATGTTGTAATTATCTAAAACATTGCACATTTAGTTATCAAGGTAATACGATTCAACGGTTTGATTGCAAAAATTTGCATTATTCACAAAGTTATTAGAGACACCATTAAGATTAAGCTATGTTTGACACTTGGTATCAACGCAGGGGCGGATCTACATAGAGGCTGAGTGTGGCTATAGCCACACCAAAATTTTCAATTTTCAATAGGTATATATACATATTTTTGTTATATATTAATCTATATATATCTGTTAGCGTTACATTTTATCAATTAAGTTCTTCCGGTCCAATGGTAAAGTAGCGCCCCATTTGCTTAATTTACCAAATGTTTTGAGTTCAACTCCTGCTGGTTGTGTTTTTGGCTTTTAATTGATTTTTTTACAATTGGTTTGTTGCAAGTTGACTAAAGTTACTACACTATAAGAAATCAAGAATAATAGTTGTGTTCAAATTAAGTCTTTTTTAAAGGAGTGATCAAAATATATTAGAAAAATCAAATTATACTGATAATATATTAACAAGTACAAAATCTAAAAATTTACCGTTAAATTCTCTAATTTTGTTGATTATTCTCTTTGTGATGTAAATATTTCTTACTAAATAGTATTAATGGATCTTAATAACATATTAAATTATTTTAGATGTCATTCAATGATGCAACATTATTTTGGATGAATTTAGACATTATTGAACAATGCAATATTTTTTGAATGAAAATGATCTATTAGTTTCCAAATTGAATTTATATTTGTAGTCAAGCTCCGTCACTGCACCGAACCCTGCATCGGCGGTGCATCCCCTCACCCACCTCTCGCGTCTCTCCAAGTCTTGTTTTCCTCTGCTCTACTGATTTGATTCCTTTACTTTCCTTTCTCCTCTCAACTCTACAATTACAAATTTGATTTTTTTTTTTGTTCTTTGTTATTTTTTCCTATGTTTTCTAGAGACAAAATTATTTCTTCGACTAAGCTGCAAGCGTGAAACATTTTTTTCAACTACAAAATTTATGAACGTGTTTTTTTTAGCCACACCAATATTTCAAGTCTAGATCCGCCACTGTATCAACGGATCCTATAAAAATTGTAAGTTTTACCTGAATTGAACGGTTGGCTTAACAATGAGACCAGTTCTCTTCCAGGCCATGGCTTGACAAAGACCAAGGGAGAACGATTTATCAGGCCATTGTACAATTGGTGTGATTCTCGTTCCCCATTTGTTCTACGAAAAACGAAGCAGAAAATATCAGTTTAAATGCATGAGGAAATCGGTTAAGGATCACTAACTAATTGTAAATTTCAAGCATCATTTTCATTATATTCTTTGATAAGTTGGATTCTAACCTTGCGGGAATAGCTGTATCTCATTTCACCGGGATATTGACCCTGAGCTTGAAGAAGACCTCCCCAAACAGGAAGGAAAGCACTTGTACTTAGACCCTCACCGGATACATAGGTTAGTTGCCCGTTTGGAAATTGAAGATCCACATATGACTGCGTCCAAAGAGAGAGCAAACAAATTGTAATTCATACAGTCCTATCTAAATATTGGATTGAGTATTTTATGCATGAATAATAGTGAACTTATGAAGAGGAGAAAGAGAGAGAAAAAAATTCTGAATAATAGCATATATTTATTTATATATGGTGTGTAATGATGTATTTATGCCGAATAAAATTCAAAGCACCAACTACTATTTATACAAAAATATTAAACCTTCAACTCTAAATGAATAAGGAAACAAACTATGCGTGTCACTCCTAATGAGAATTAAGCTTATAGAGTATCTACAAAATATTTCTATTCTAGATAATCTATACATTAGGTAGAGGAGTCTTATATTAAGATACAGAAAAAGAAACGATAAAACGCAAGCATGATATGTTCAAAACATTATGTCTTAGAGTACGATAAATATAGTTCTTACTTGTAATTGGATAAAAAATAAATAAAATCGTATTTAATAGCAAACCTATGCACTTACAACAGAGAAAACTAATATCATAAACATCATTATGGCACTGTGCAAAAAATTCAACAAAAATCAGAACAATTCATATCTACTTACACAAGCTACGGGATTCAAGCAAAGTGCGGACATCAACAACCACCTTCGATGATTTGACGTTACTACTGGACAAATAGAATGCATTCCATTCTGATAATCAAAAAATGATCACGTGAGATTAATAAATATAAGAGAGGCACTACATTGACAACATGCTTGTACAATACTACATAAAACGGAGATGAATTAAGCAATTCTGAAAAATAATGTAACTATTTTAGGAAGTGCTAGACAGAATGATTTGACTGAAAAACAAGGCTGTAACTACTATTGTAATTGGATTCTTCCTTAACAAAATACAAAAAGTATAAAAACGTTTGAGATGAACACCCGATAATAATATAGGCATCATTTGAAATTAGCACATTTCGCCATAGTTTGGGATGGAAAGTTAACCAAGAACAATGATCCAAAACATATAATAAAGTATATCGTAAAAAAATTATTAAGGTAAGATGTAAAAAGATCTTGTAAAAAACTAGACTCCAATGCAAATGCTTTTTCTAGGATAAAACAAATTTAACAGGAATGTCTTTCCTTCTTCCCATGTATTACAATTTTATAGCGAAATACACTGTAACCAGCTGAACCTGGTATTTACCTTTATATCATAGCCATACAATAGCAAACATTGATTTGAAATATGAACAGGCAAAAGAAGAGCCGAATCACGGATATAATGGATAGATCCAAGCTGGACCACAGTGAGAGATGAATTTTCATTTCCGGATGTAGAACCACCACGGGTTGCCTCTACTCTCCAAGAACTTCCCCTTGCAGCTATAGAACCTTCCACTTCTTGAGTTCTACTATCATAAGTTGACGTAATATTTATGACTCCCTGTACTTGACAAAATATAACTAGTAAATGAAATAGTAAGATAAGCAATACAAAATACAGATTCCACATCTTTGAGGTCATACATTTCAAAATAGATGATGAATGTAATACTAATAAATATTTCCTAACTGGAAATTGTGATTTGAAGGATAGTAGGGTATATGAAATTGTGATTTGAATCTGCTCCACAAAATATATCAATTATCAAGTAGAGATTCTAACCAAACAACAAGATCAATACAAACAACCGACAAACCTTAAATGATAAAATGATCAATGTCATATACAAAATAATTTGGTCTATACCAGTAAATATAAGTACTTATTAAAAATGAGTTTTACTTTGCGTATGAAAGGGAAATTTTTAGTCAATGACATACCACTAATTTTCACTACAAATTTGACGACTGATACAGCATGAAAACATTTGTTCAGCTCTTCCTTTTTATTCTTTCTTCCTCTAAGTCCGACTTGTACCACTATACTAAAATTATAAGATACCACTTTCCTTTACAAATCACGAATTCCAAAAGAAATCATAAAAGCAACTACAGTAAAAATTGTGCAGTTTAACAACCCTTTTCCATTATTTGTTTCTCTCACATAATGGCATCACATACACCAAGGAGGCTTGTTTGGATTGGCTTATTTGAGCTTATCAACTAGCATAAGTTTTATGAGACTGTTTGGGAGAACTTATGAAAACAGGTTATGACAATTTTCATAAGTTTTTTTTCAACTTATTTTCATAAGTTCTCCAATATAACTTGTGAAAATAGCTCATAGTATATATAAAAACAATTTATCTTCATTTCATCGTTAAAAATAACTTATGTAAGCTTATACATAAGCACTTATCATGATAAGCGTTTGTGTTGTATGCTGCAAATAAGTTGTTTATCCAAATAGGCCCCATATACTTATCAGAACATCCACTAAATTTTGCATAAAATAAGATCCTAGTAACAAAAAATCTCTAAACAAACACAAAAACCTCCATTCACAGCAAACCATAACATCCAATCCAATTACTTCAACACACTCTATATCTTCTCTACCCCTATCCGGTAGAGCATGTACTTTGGGATTCAAGTACATGTCCAATCCATTCTCAGTACTAATTGGACTACACCAACTATTTCACACAACAATTGTTCTCTATCCATAATAAATAAGCAAAAATCCATCCATCAATAAATTAACAAACACACACATGCGCGAACATATCATAATAATCGTGAACTACATAATAGGCAAAACAAAAGAAACTCCAATTTTTTTTACCTGTCTCCTACCCATATGACCAACAGAACCAAGATTAAACCCATCAGTCTCTTCATCAACAGTTCCACTAACACTTTCAGAAAATCCATGATTCTTCAACCTCTCAGTAAGTAACACTAAACCCAAATCCTCACTAACAGAAACCCCAACTAAACCATTCCTCTGTCTACCCTTCCCACCACCATTTCCAACCCTAACTGAATCCTCCTCATTCTTAAACGGAACTGGCAACGGCAACGACTGAAAAAAATGATGAACCATTCCATTCAAACTAGCACCAAAATTCATCCCAGCTTCACCGATCCGGTTTCCGATATCAAAAATCGCGGATACTCCATAATCATCAACAGGTAATCCAAAATCTCTCTTCCCAAAACTCGCTGTGGAAAATTCTAGATCGAATAGCTTCGATTTTGGAGGATTTGGCCACACGAATTGTGGTGGTGTTATGTGTGTATGAATCAAATCAGTAAAACTTTGGGTAAATCGGTCAGCTAAATCCTGACCGTGTCTTTGCACTTCTTCCCATGCCTCAAAAGATCTTTCAACACTCAAATGTTTTTCCATGCACTCAACTAATTGATAAGTTTTTATTTTAAATTAAAAAACGAATCGAAACGATAAGAGCTAAATCTGAAAAGAAAGATGTGGAGATAAGTGAAAGCGGTGAAGATTGAATTGGGAAGGTTGGCTGGGGAGCTTGAGTTGATGTGAGAGAGATTAAATTTGAAGAATGGGTGTTGGAATGTGTGCGCGTGATGCGTATTGTGCACCGTTTTATGTTTGGTGTTGTGACACGTGGCGGTGTGTTGTGGATGAGGGTTTCAAGATTTTTTATTTTTTTTTAAGTTGAGGGGGAGGAATGGGTCAGTTGAGGAGGATGGGATGAGACTGCCAATGAACATTCTAGTTTAGTTTCCAGATTCCACACGTTAGTACATAATAATAAACAAATAAATAAAGGGAAATGTTAACATGTACGCTTAAGGCACATCTTAAGAATATACTCCCTCCGTCTCATGTTGTAAGAAAAAAAAATCATACTTATTAAGAAAAGTGAAATGTGATAATTTGAACTATGATTTTTTGTGTTTTCTTGGAATAAGTTTCATAGGAATATGTAAAAAGAAATTTTATTGGTTATTGATTATGAGAAAAAGAAGAGAGAGAGTATATTAAATACAATTTGTATTACATTTTATGAGAGTAAGTAAAAGTAAATCTTGAAAATGATGAAAATGAGTTATTTTTGCTTACAATTTGGGACAAAAAAAGTGACATTTTTTGCTTATAATATGGGACGGAGGGAGTATATATAGTATGCTTAAAAAAAAGTAATACAAATATAGTAATATTTTCTTGTAACTTGGGAATTGTACCTTTTTAAACATTAAATTCTCTTATGCTACTAAATGCAAATTTCTACTTTAAGATAGATTATTATGTACCCTAAGGACACAAGTTAACATGACCCATAAATAAATAATTTAGACTATCTACTGTCAAATCATTGATAAAAAATTAATGGTGCATTTGATTTGCTAAAAAATAAAGGACTGGACCGGACAACTTTAGTTATACTGTGTTTGATTGTAAAACTGTTTCAGGGACAGGACAAATTAGGAGGCAAGGGACAAGACAAAAACAGATATTTTTTTTGTCTTTCACTAAACCACATCACAATTTTTATGAATGATCCCTTGATTTCATTTCACATACATCTGGATTTCTTTTACTAATGTATCTTGATTATTTAATAGCTCTTGCTATTAAGGTTCTGTTTGGTTGGAAAGAAAGAAAGTGGGAGGAAAGAAAAGTGCAGAAATTGATGAATGAATTTAGACTAACTTTTTAGTCTAAATTCATTCATCAATTTCTGCACTTTTCTTTCCTCCCACTTTCTTTCCTTCAAAACAAACCGGCGAGGAATACTAAAATTTTGGGTCTTGCTAACAAATATTTCTGAGACACTATTTAGTCTTTAAGTATTCCATTTAAAGAAAATAATTTATTCAAAAAGTAAAATATTTCGATTTTCAATATGTTGATTTCACACATTTTTATAAAAAAATTTAAAAAAATCTTACTATATTAGGTGCTTGTTCTGAGGGCACTCGTTAACATTTTCCTAAAATTTTATGTTAAAATATATAATACTTTGAATTTTGGTATTTAAAACTTTGAAGGCAAGTGTTAAAAAAAAAACTTTGAATGGATGATAATGGCAAATAAATCTATATTTAGGAATGCCAACAGAATGGAATTGAGTGGAGGGTTGCCCCACTATTTAAAATGTTTCTTATCCATGTTCTTATTCCTCACATCGAAGAGGATTTTTCCTCCATTCTTGTTCTCCTCAAATTTCCACCGCACCGGCATAGATCCATCAACCTTAAAAAGAAAGTATAAAATTTCTAGTACTACTAATTGTCAAAAAAATAGTAGTAAAGTTTAATTATAAAATAAATAAGAAAAATTAAATATTATTGAATTAAATAGTAATAGATATCATAAACAAATATATATTCATATTGTGTAAAAATATGATTAAAAATAGTTTTCAAAGTATTAAAAAATACATTTATAAATAAATGTTACTTCAATAAAATTTTCGGGACGGAGTCTTTGCAAAACGGAGGATAAAATCTCTTCCCATTCTCAAACTTCTTTTGGAGGTACTAATTTTCTCCTCCACCCCTACTTCATGTGTTTGTCTTAATCTATGGTAAGTTTGTCTTTTGCATTTCTTGTGCCACCATTTTATGAAATTTATTTGGCCTTTCAAGAATAATTCCTAGAATTTTTTTATTATTTTTATAGAGATTTGTTAGTATGACTACTAATAACATAAGAGTGCTATTAACATTTTTGTTGTTAACACTCGCTCAGATATTTGTTATTTTATTGGAAGAAATTCATGTAAGGTCTTCCACCATATTTGGAATCCATTTCTAAAATATGATTTTTACATTGATTTTATTCAATAAAAGAGAGAATATTTGAGTGTTAAAATTAGAATGTTCTTAACACTCCTTTTAATATTTAGTATCCTCCTAGCAAAATCTTTTGGCCATTTTTGTAGAACTGTTTTTATGTAAATTTTCTTGGTATGATATACTACAAAACCATCGGCAATTGTAAGAGGAATAAATGAATATATTTTTCTGAGCAGAAGGAACAATTGGATGTTTAAATATATTTTTTTGGTATTTTTCAATATATATTAGTTTAGTTCATTAAGTAAAGCATAATACTAATTATTATTTTATCTTCTTCGTGTAACACCCGTATTTATTTATTTTATTTTAATTAGAGTGAATTAGCCTTTTTTATAGTATCTTTATGACGAGTTAGTAATTAATTAGGAATTATGACTATTTTGGGAAAGAGTAGAGTTATTGAGTAGAATAGGTTTTAATAGAGTAGTAATAATAAGAGTTGGGCTTGAGTGTTAATGAGCCTAAGTTAATGAGAGGGACATTATAGTCTTTAGTTAAGCTTGATTTAGGATAGAGTTATGAGAATAGAGAGAGAGAATGCTCATAACTTTGAAGAATAGAAAGAGGTAGAAAGAGAAAGTCTTGAAGATGAGGAAGTAGAGGGGATGAATAGAGAAAGCTCAAGAGAAGAAGGAATCAGAAGAATTCATCATTTCTAAGGTTAGAGAGTAGTTTACAATTCATGTGAGATGATCAAAGAGGGGGGAGATGCCTATTATCCATACCCAAACTCTCTCATCTCTTTGATAGGAAATGGGGAATCAAGGGAAGGTGTTAGTGTGTTATTTGATGTTAACATGTTACTATATGATTCTATTTTCAATTTCCATGATCAAATTCGTGTGTTATGAGTGATTTGTTGTTGTTGATATTTGAAAATGGTTTTTGAATAAAATGAGGGGAAATCTTCACTTTTAACTTGAAATGATGTTTGATGATGTAAAAGTTTGTACTTCTAAGCTGGTATATGATATGTATGGTAAAACTCGAAAAATGTGATTTTTATGCAATTTCATATTGAACCCGTGCGCAGAGCACAAATTCTGGGCATGCTTGCTGGAGCGAGCAAGTCCTCGCCGAGCGAAGATTCATGTCCTTGCTCAGCAACCCAGAATTTGAATGCTCGCTCAGCGAGCGATGGCGAACAGTCCTTCGCCAGGTCTCGTTGGGAGCGAAGACAACTCTGCCATCCTTCGCTGGTACTTCTCTAGGGCTCGCTCAGCGAGCGGGACTTGATTTTTGAGAATTTCTTTAAGTTGTATGATGAGTATGAAGTTATGACATGATTAGATTTAATCTTATAACATGCTATAGACTTGAAGTGATTGAGTCTTGAGATTGAATGAGGATAATATGCTTATGTATGTATAGTTGATTGAATTGAAGATGATGATTATGATTAGTTAAGATATTATGGGTTGTTGTATCTTGCTTGAATGTATACCTTAATGATGATATGATGATGTGATTTGATGCGAATTGAGAAGGATTAATAGGGATGCGTATCCTATTATTCATGAGTAGATGTATAGTGTTGTCATCATTAATTTGTATGTGTACATTCATGCATTCATAAGTCAACTTGAGCGATGTCCCTCATGACTTAAATCTGAACATGATGCGATGGATATATGTTTATCCTAATTGAGGTGGGTACCACATGCATTAGATATGTCTAGGGTGACATACATTATGTATTTGCATTAGTTTGCATTAGGAAAATTGTGCATTCTAATTGATATTTGATAATTGTGATTGTACTCCATTTAAATCTTGTGATTGGTTGAGTTATGTGAATTTGATTAAATGTCTTGACCATTTGTTAATAAGTATGATTTTACCATACGTTGTAAATTGCTATCACAATGTGGTAGGTGTATGATTTAGTTATGATATGATTACTTACATAATATAAGTGTATGCTATGTTTATTATTATGAACTTGAATTGTAACTAACTCTCTATTTTTGTGTATTTGTATGGTTTGAGTCCAGATTCTTCACTTGAGAAGTGATCCCGTTGCTTTTGGAGATTAGCTTGTGATAACTAACATAGCTTGGTAAGGTGAAGAGTAGGAGAATTCTAGAAGCTTAGAGGTCTAAGATGTGCTCTGATACTTGTAACCTTGCTAAGACTAGTACTTTAGTTCTTCGCTTGTTTGAGACTTATGTATGACCTTGCTATTTATCTTATCTTATCTTCAATTATGTTTTGGATTATCTTGGATTATGTAATGGGTCTTCATTGTAGAAGTACCTAATTGAAGTTGTAATATGATTTATGACTTGCATACTTGGATTTAAATGCTATGAGTTATGGTCACTAGTGGAAAATACACATTTTAAATCAGTTACATAAAACCTGATTTAAAAATAGAACACGGTGGCAATTTTGTCAATAAGTGATCAATTCACAAATCATGTAATCATTTTAAATCAGCCCAACTGATTTAGAATTTTTTTAATTTTAATAAAAGAAAAAAAACAAGATTGAAACCTTAATTGTGTCTCTATTCCTTCTAAGTTCTCACACCCTCATCAGACCCTTACACGATACCTCTATTCCTTCTGCCAGCAACTTAATCTTCTTCTCCACCAGGCATGAAATTCCTCATCACTCTCTCATGAAACCCTTGTGAAGACCACCTACCCACCGCCGCCACCCACTGTCAAGTACTACCCACTGTCGAGCATCACCCACCGTGAAGTCTAAAAGAGATGTCGTGAAGTGATGTGATGTGATGGAGACCCAATTCGTGGTGGTACTAGGTTCACAGCTCTCTGGTTCTGCGATTCTCTTCCCCCTTTCTCCGTTTCAACTCTTTCTGGATATCTTTCACAGGTCAGATTCGTGGTAGGCTCTTTCTTTTTCATTATGGTTGTTTCGAAATTTGGGGTTTTATTAAAAATTGAGGTTGGTAGTTATGGTTCTGAATCTGATTTTTTTCGAATAGGGTTCCAAAGTGAGTTTTTATATTTACTTGTTATTAGGGATCTTATATATTACTTGAGTTTGAAATTGGGAATTTGAGAAATTAATGTTTTGCACATGATTTCAAAATCTGGGTCTTAGACTCTTCGCTATTTTTATTGAGTTGGCTAACTTAGTTAGTTGGAATGCAAATGTTGTATTTTGGATTTCACTTATGCAATTGACTCTTAATTCAGATAAAGAGGGTTGCATGCAATTTTTGTTAATTGTATGCTAACTAGTTGATGTGAACTTTGAATCTAATGTTTATGTTATGATATTGTTGACCATTTTGAGGTTTAATTTGATGTATATGTTCTCATTTGATTTAGATTGTCTCGTTATGTATATGAATTTGAATTTTCAAAGAAAGAATTAAATAGATGCTATAAAATTTGTTGGATATCTTCCCATTGTCTTCTAGCTTTACAATTTATGCCTTTCCTCTTTCCTATATATCATCTCTTTTTCCTTTTTGGATTGATAATTGAAATCCTTTAGTCTTATCTTCTTTGTCATAATTTGAGGGAGTTAATTAGAGTTGGTCCTATTTGTACTAATGTTTATCTACAACACAAAGCAAAATGATACCATAATGTTGGTTTTAGGTGGGGACGAATAAATCTTGGTATTTTTGAAGTCATTATGTTAAAATAACAATGCCTATTATGATTGCTCCTACAGCCTTGTAGAAGTTGGCTCACCGTGAAGGTATAGTACGATCAAACACATTGGTATATCTTACATTAAGATATTGCCACTGTGACTACAGTCTGGCAAGTGCACCAGTCTGTCGTCGAGTAATAATTCACACTCTACGAGTAGAATGAGTTCGAATCCACAGGGATCGTGCCGAAGCTTCACTACCGTTATTTAAGTTTGTGATAGTTTGCATTCACTTTGGGTTTTGAAAAGGTTTTTATAAAAATAAGCGTAATGCTTTGCAGAAATATAAATTGCGGAATGTATAAATAATTGATTCAAGAAATATAGAGGCTAGGTATGGTGGTTGGACTCCCTCCCTTTTTCATATTTGGCATGACCGGTGTATAACATAGTTACTTAGATTATGTTCGGCGGTGAATTATCCTTGTTGTAGTAATACCTTACTATTACACTATGTTTATTAAAGTTTCCCTACGTTAACAACTAAGGTACCTACGAGAGCCTAACCTCGATGTGTCACATACCCTAATTACTAAGTGAGTTGTTTATAAACATGCATTATGCTCTTCACCAATTAACCTCTAGGTCCTAGTATCGGGCTGTTCATCTTCTAAGTGCTTAGTTCACACCTAGTGCATGATTCCTTCTCTAACCGCTCAGTTCACGACTAGTTCAGGATGTTACTGTCTCTATACACCTAGCATTATTTACTACGAGTTCCGGACCATATCAAGTCAAAACCTAATATCAATTCTATGGGCGCTCCTGCTTATCTGGCCAGATTACGAGAATACGTTATTAAAGTGCACGAAAGTAAATAACAAACACAATTACTAAATATCATTTATTATAACTTAGACTCAATCACAGACTCCAAATATTCATTGGGGAGTTCATCTTCTCCACCACAACCTAAGGCATAATTATAAAAAATACATATTTAAATTACAAAATATAACCTAAATACAAAAGACTAAAGAAACATACCTTGCTGAGTTAGTTTTCCCGTAAGGGGAGAAAACTATGCCCAATAGAGCTCCTCTGAACCTCTCCTTATAGTAGAGAGTGTTCTACTATTTCTGAATGATTTTAACAATGAATGGTAGGCTCTATTTATAGTTTTCGTAATGGGCCTCAGCAAGGCATCGCAGTACGATGAAACCATCGTGCTGCGATGTGAAGATTCAGTTCAATTTTATAACTGATCATGTGCATTTCATCAGCTTGGACGCCAAGTTACTCCCTCGTGCTGCGATGTGCTATATCGTGCTACGATGTGAAGATTTTCTTCAGATTTATTCTTCTGATTTCTTGGCAAGCAAGCAGCTCCCATCGTGGCACGATGGGAGTCATCGTGCTGCGATGGAATGCTCATTTTCTTCACTTTTCTGGCTTTTTCTTGTCTTTTCGCATCTAGGACTCTGTCTTGATGCTTTTTCTTGCTTTTGTAGGTTTTCCTTCGTATTTGGGCCTGCCTTGGTCATTTTACTACTAATAATACTACTAAAAATACCGTAGAAATTCCTGTCATCACACTGCATCCAATGTTTTGCTATATTGTTATTATGAACATTTTGTTTATAAAGAAGAACTTTATTCTTTATGTATGACATTGAAGTTTATTTTAGTACAAGATAAAAACTTTAAATTAAGACAAACTATGCCATTTTTGTGCAATAGAATACGCCACTGCTAAAGCAGCATCAACAGTTGACGTCATCATAACGCTAAAATTAGTTGAAAGATATTTTTCCTTTACCATTTTCCTTAGTAAATGTTGTGAAGAGATATTACTACTCTTTACACTCTTAGCCACCATGGGATCTTCTTCTCCCTCCCCTTTCTCTGCTACACCCTCCTTTGGAAATCCATCATCAATGCGTAGACTCCGAGCTTCACCTTTTTCTGTGCTAAACACAAGAGCTATGTCCAAAGATCTTTATTTTAATCACGATGGTTCAACCACAAAGAAACTTCTTGTATAATTTATTCAAGACTTGTTTTTATTTTAAGAAATTTAGTTTGTTTATTTATTTATTTTCACAAGAAATGATTGAGTGAGTGAATTTTTAAATTGTGCTGCAGGTAGGGGTGGACTTAGTGGCAGAGCTGATTGGTGTTACATTGGGTCCTAAGGGGAAAACTCCTGTGTTAAAGAACAAGTATGGACCACCCAAGATTGTAAATGATGGAGAGACTGTTCTCAAAGAGGTTTTTTACTTTCTTTCTTTTTAGTCATTCACTCATCACCCATTTGCTTCTTCCTTCTAATTATAGTAACTGTTTTATGAATTTTTTAGTAGTGGAATGTGTAAGTGAAAAATTCACTATTTGTCTTGTTTATTTGAGTTCAACTTTATTTTGTGATATGTTATTTGGATTTAAGTTTGATACATTGTCGGTTTAAATTTTTACACTTTCTCTCAAGGCCTCGTGTTTGAATACTTTTGATGCACTTTTTGTGATGGGCCAATCTAACATATTTGAAGGTTTTAATGGAAATATTACATACGTAATTTTTTTGGTCTTTTCATTCTCTTGTAGGTTATTGCAGCTGGAAATGAATCCTGTCCAAATTGCTCGCGGGATTGAGAAGAAAGCAATAGAACTTGTTTCCGAACTTAGATTGATGTCTAGAGAAGTAAGCTTTACTATCTAGTATTTTTTTCAATTGATTTTTGTTATAAGAAACTCACTGGATGAATAAATGGACGATTTTAGAATCGTAATGAATAAAATCAATATTATTTATATTGGTGTAATGACTATTTTACAACCTTCATCAAGGGATTTGAAGTTCTCCCTTGAGGTTACAATGTCGAATTCTTAGTATTGAACTATGACCTCATGAACAAAATCATTTGACATATGGTGATTTTTGTTATGGATTTTGCTACCTGTCATTTTCCGCTTGCTTTTTGTTTTGTAAATATTGCTTCTTATGTGATGACCTATCTAGTGGTGTTTGAACTGTTAATTGATGTAATGTTTGGGCTGAATATGACTTCACTAATTTAATGTTTGTGTTGATACAGAGAGCTTTGTATTGGAATTGTACTATATAGTCTCCTCTTGCTTCTGGTTTTTTAGGTGGCGAAAGAGTTCTTGGATTTAACTTAAGTAATTTGACTAGGTGTAAAGTAAGTGTTATTGTGTGAAGCAATGTCAATGTTTATGTTTTATGAATGTATTAATGAATAATTTTGTAGATATGATTTTATTTACAAGTTAGTGAGTATATAATGATATTTTGTATTATATGATTGAGCATGAAATTTTGTTATAACCAATGTACTGTATAATGTAAGAAAAATAATAAATAAATAAATTATTTTTTTTGTTAAAATGAAAAGCTTTTAAATCGGTTGAACAAATTTAATATGTATAATAAAAAGCTTATAAATCGGTTCAACCGATTTAATATGTATAATTTTAAATCGGATTAAAAATTGAAAATCTATTGAATCTTTTTAAATGTGGCCAACCGATGTAATACGTACAATTAAATCAAACTAACCGATTTAAAAAATTATTTTAAATCGGATCGGTAACTGATTTAAATTCGAAATACTTACTAAATCGGCCGTAATTAAATCGGATGCGGAACCGATTTAAAAGGTCCTCCAGAACCGATTTAAAAGGTGTTTTTTGCACCAGTGGGTTATGATAGTTTAATGCTTCCATTGTCTTTATGTGGATCAAATGCATGCTTGTAATTGAGTTATATCATGTAATGCCTTGATTGTTTGTATGTTTTATAATTTAAGTTAATTATTGCATGCGAATCGATTAGGAGCGTTACACTTCGCGCGAGCTCTCCTAGGGTTAACCCCAGCGCCGCCGCTCTGCTTGGGCCGCCGCTCTGTCTGGGTCTTCCCCTTTGTGAGAAGAATCCGGCCTTCATCTGGTACGTGTAACCAAGATGCTTCCTCTATTTAATTTGCTTCCCCATGGCCTTACATACACACCAAACTTATCTCCTTATCATTGATGCAAACCCATCGCTACTCTCTCAATCTAATCCTCACTTCACACTTTATACTCCTATTCACCACCGCTATGTCTGATTCCAATATCTCCCTGGAAGGTCTTTCTCTTTCTGATGAAGGTCTTACAGTGAATCTCGGCACTGATCCCTCCACCGTCCAGATTCTCGATCATTTCCTTATAGGCCGGGTTCTCACTGACAAGAAGGCTCGATTTTCTTATTTCAAGGAGCAATTAGGACATTTCTGGAAACCGGGGAAAAAGGTATCGATCCTGCAAGCTGACAACAGTCGATTTCTTTTTCAATTCAACCATCGCTTGGATGCGGCTAAGGTTCTCGACGAAGGGCCATGGCTTTTTGATAACTATAGTATGGTGATTGAACGGATTGTTATTCACCGCCGCTATGTCTGATTCCAATATCTCCCTGGAAGGTCTTTCTCTTTCTGATGAAGGTCTTACAGTGAATCTCGGCACTGATCCCTCCACCGTCCAGATTCTCGATCATTTCCTTATAGGTCGGGTTCTCACTAACAAGCAGGCTCAATTTTCTTATTTCAAGGAGCAAATAGGACATTTCTGGAAACCGGGGAAAAAGGTATCGATCCTGCAAGTTGACAACGGTCGATTTCTTTTTCAATTCAACCATCGCTTGGATGCGGCTAAGGTTCTCGACGAAGGGCCATGGCTTTTTGATAACTATAGTCTGGTGATTTAACGGATTGCTCCTAGCGTGGTTCCGGCTAGTGTTGCTTTGAATCATCTGGACATATGTTTGCAGGTTCATAATCTGCCTTTTGGCTTCATCCAACCAAAGGTAGGACAAGCAGTTGGTCGATTTCTCGGAGAATTGAAAGAATATGATCATTGTAACACTGTTCATATCACTTATATGAGACTGAAAGTCCGGATTAATGTTAACAACCTTTGCAACAAAGCTGGAAAGTGCAAGCCAATGAAGGTAACTTTGTGCAAATTCTATTTAAGTACAAGAAACTTGGTATTTTCTGTTTTCTGTGTGGTGTGCTTGGCCACACGGACAAGAACTGTCCGAAGCTATTCGATATGGAGCAGGATGATGGTGTCCGTGACTGGGGGGATAACATTCGTCCTCTAATCAAAAGAATGGGTACAACAGAGACTAATAAATATCTGCAGGATCCTATTCCGTCTCGCTCTCAATTTGCGACTGGTTCTGGTTCAGGTACTCAAGGTGCATCTTCTCTTGACACAACTAATCCCCATTCCACACCAGCTACTAGTAATCTCGATGGTCGCTTAATAGCGGTTCAAAAAGAAATTTCTGCTATAAAGAGTGGCATTCTGAATGCTCAAAGGCAAGCCTTGGCTAAGTCCGGTAGGAATTTAAATGGAGCAGGTTCTTCCCATATGCCTCTTATGTCTACGGAATCTCCTTCTATGGTTGTCAGCAACATGATTCAGTCTCAACCCGCGGTGATGGGTCTGCTGGCCGAGCCTAACAACCAGCCACAAGGTGAAACCATTCTCTGTTTGGAAGCTGTTGAAAGTGATGAAATTAGAGTGGACTTGAAAAAAAGAAAGCGAGCAATGGCTGATTCTCAAGAAACTGCACTTGTGATAATTGGGGTAATTGGCGCTCGACAGGTTATTACGGTTATCCCGATGGAGGTCGTCGTCAGGCCTCATGGGATTTCTTGCGTACTTTATCGCACCAATCATCTTTACCATGGTGCATTTTCGGTGACTTTTAATGACATTATGGATGCTAATGAAAAGCGAGGCAGAACCGCGCGTTCGCCTTGGTTAATCAATGGGTTCCGACGGGCTGTTTTGGACTCTGGCTTATCAGATATTTCGGTTGACGGATACCCGTACACTTGGTTCAAGTATTTAGGCACTGCGCATGCTGTTGAGGAGAAACTCGATCACGCTCTTGCCAATAATGATTGGTTTGGTTTATTTCCAAACGCTAAGCTGGAAAATCTTGTAGCTCCTGCTTTTGATCATTATCCTATTTTTCTTGAATGTTCTCCGATAGCTCGCCCTCACCTGAACCGCCACAATTTTCGTTTTGAAAATGCCTGGAAGGTTGAACCGGGTTTTAATGATTTCTTTTCAGAGAGGTGGGCTATCTCAGGCAATGATTCTGTTGTTACTCAACTTGACAGGTGTGTCGGTGACCTTTCTAACTGGAGTACAACTCATTGTCATAAGATTAGGAAAGTTATTGTTACTTGTCGACAACGCCTCACTTATCTTCGTAACAACTTCACAGGTACTCATCAAGATCAAATTGCGGTTGTCAGTCATAACTTGTCTCAACTCATGCTGCAAGATGATGTCTATTGGCGGCAGCGCGCTAAGAAGCACTGGTACAAAGATGGTGACAAGAACACCAAATTCTTTGATGCCTCAGCCATGGCTCGTAAGAAAGCTAACAGTAATCTTTCACTAGAGGACGACTATGGTACTAAAGGTACTAACTCTGATGCTTTATGTTCTGTTGCAAAAAATTACTTCTCAGATATCTTTCAGCAACAGCCCAGTCACATGACACCGATAATAGATGCCATCAGTCAGACAGTCACAAATGAGGACAATCTTTTGCTCACAAGTCCTTTCATTAAAGAGGAATTTCGGGAAGCTATTTTCTTTATGAATCCTGACAAACGTCCAAGGCCGGATGGTTACAACCCCGACTTTTACCAACACTTCTGGTCTCTTTGCAGTGACGATATTTTTAAAGATTGTTGCCACTGGCTCAATTCTGGGCAGTTTCCACCTACGCTTAACACCACCAATATTGCACTCATTCCCAAAGGCAATACCCAGCGAAATATGAAAGACTGGCGACCCATTGCGTTATGTGTTGTACAAAATCATAGCTAAAGTTCTAGCCAATCGTCTGAAGCAGGTCCTCCCCAAGTATGTCTTGCATCACCAGTCAGCCTTTGTTCCAGAGCGGTCCATCCTTGATAATGCTATGGTTGCCATAGAAGTTGTACATTACATGAGAACCAAAACCAATGGTAAAGCAGGCTGTGTTACTCTTAAGCTTGACATTAGCAAGGAGTACGACCGTATGAGCTGGGAATACCTCAGAGCTGTCCTGGTGCGTATGGGTTTCAGCGACAAGTGGGTCCATTGGATGGCTATATGTGTTGAATCAGTGGATTACTCGGTATTGGTCAATGGTGAGTCTTCCATGAGTTCCTTCCAATCCCTTTTCTAATCTCAATTTTTTTGAAAGGCCTTTATTTCTTTTATTCATTAATCTCCTATGGATCGAATGAATGTGAATCAATTTGTTAGACCGAATTTTTACATGGAAATATTAAGAATTGAAGTGATATGAATGTGATTTTTTATATTCATTTTTATTTCTATTTTTCTAGTTCAATTTTACCTATTTTTTTTTTTTACAATTGAATTGCATGATAATTATTTTTATTTATACTTATTATTATTAGACCAAAGGATCAGGAGCTAACAATCTACTAGAACAATCTTAAGCAAAGATCTTGAAACCATTTAACAATACTAATAGTTTCAGTGTATAACATCTGGAAACCATTTAACAATACTAATTGGATTCAGGATCAAACCATACAAACACAATAAAAAAAATTAAAACTAATCTAGAAATTCATCAACATCAGAAGTTACATGTCATGTTCAACTTGCTAGCTTTTGAAGCTTTTTTTCATAGTATGATTTTGCTTCATTCTCCACAAGATTTCTTCTACAATTGCTTGTGTAGCTTAATATTGTTGAACAAATTCCAATCCTAAGCTCCATGATCTTTGTTGCCTTCCCAATTTTTCTCATTTTGGGCCAACCTTTGAAAGAGTCCAGTTGGGTGTTGTTAGAAATAATATAAAACCATTGATATAGCTAATCCTAACAGCTTAAGCTTTTGGGATAATCGGTTATTTGACATGGTATCAGAGCCTCTATGACTAAGTGGTCTAGAGTTCGATCCCCGCTCCCCTCACTTTCTAATTAAAAGGTGGAATTTAAGCATATGGTAGGTGAGCCTATGCATTATCCACGCTTCAAGCCCAAATGGGCTCTTGCGTGAGGGGGCGTGTTAGAAATAATATAAAACCATTGATATAGCTAATCCTAACAGCTTAAGCTTTTGGGATAATCGGTTATTTGACAGTTGTCACCTCCCCATTCGGCAAGAAATTTCATGCAGAAGACTCCACAATTGTCTTTATCAACTTGATTAGGCACCTTTGGTGTATCCCACTTAAATGTGGTAAACTTGAAGGGCATTCTGATGTTTCTTTGCTTATACATTTCTGCCACAAATACTTGCACCTCGTTCAGCCAGACATCAAAAATATCCTTGTATACAGTGGGTGCACCATTCTTCGTGTGCAATTTATCTCCCGTCAAGTTTTCAGGAATTCAAATTTTTGGTTCTTCAAATTCACGACAAAGCACACATAATGACTTCCCGGATTCCCAATTAGCGTTGGCGTCATGATCTGCAGTTCCAATGAGAAAACTATTATTTACTATGTGAAATGCGTCAAATGAGAAAACTATAATCTATGTATGCAGTTCCAAAGAAAACTATTATGTACATCAAATGGTTTTGTAAGACAATTGTCTGAAACCATTCTTTGTGCAAAATGGTTTTGACATACAAACAACCAACATACAAACAGAGTTCACAACAACAGTTTAAAAACCAAAGAAAACTATGTATGCATAATTATCGCACTTATGTAAACAACTAAATAAGATACAGTTTATGTATGCAATTCCAAAGTAAACTATTAAAAGTCACTTTAAGCTTAAAGTTGAAAATAAGAAATTTAAAGTTAAAGTAGAAGTTGTTTGGTATTTATTATTTTTATCAACTTAATTATTCTTCCCGTTTCTTATGCTTAAAACCTATTCTTGGCTTTCCACTTTTACGAATTTCATCCATACATAGATCTTGTAATATTTTGGTATCCAATGAAATGTTCCACTTTGCTTTTTCAAAATTTTCAAATTTATATGGATGACTTTCTTTAGTAGCCATAACTGTAATATATTTAAAAATCATAAAGAATTAATAGCAAACTATTTTTAACAAAAATTAAGAGCAAACTAATATTTGCAATATAATGTTTAAACTACCCTATTAATATTGTTTGTTGCTTGTATCTTTATCATCAAATGATAAATAAAATATAAAAAAAAATCTATTTGGGATGTTGAGTTTCTGTTTCGCCTTTATTTCTGCTACTCATGTAGTTGGTTGCTACTATTTAAGACCATGTGCAATGGAGGTTGAAAGAGGGTGTTGAAACTGATTTCAACACACCAAAACCATTATAGAAGGGTGTTGAAAGTGAGCTGGAGGGGAGAGGAGTTGAAAGAGTTCAACAGCGTTGAAGCCTGGCAGAATGGGACACGCGTTGCTTTCTTTTTGGCTACAAGCAGGCGCTTGCAGCACACGCGCGTTCTGGGTGAGTGGAGCAAGGAAAACGCGGAGAGAGAAGAAGCCGATGGACACTTGAATAAATAGAGACTTGGTTCATTTGATTTGGACACAAAAAAAACCAAGTTTTTCACTCTCTTAATCTTATTATTATCTTTCTATTAGTCATTATTTTTAAGTTTAATCTTTGTTTAGTGAAATGGATCCCAATAATCATTTCAACACCCAAAATCCCAACAATTATCAAAATCCCAACTATTATCAAAATCCAAATCAATTTTCAAACCAACATCCTCCAAACTTTCACCCATATTATGGATATATGATGGCAAATTCATCTCAAACACCCCCGTTTAATTAATTGTGTGTCGTATTTTAAATTAAGTTTAAGATGATTGTATCGTATCAATTATTTAAATAAATTTTGTTTTTATTATAATTTTAATCAGGAGTTTAATTTAATTTTAATCGATAATTTTAATTTTAATCGATGATTTGTATCGTATAATTTTAATTTAATTTTAATCGATAATTGTAATTTTATGTAATCATAAAAATTTAAATTTAAATAAGAATATGAAATAAAAAGTGGTGGGGTAGAGTGTTGAATGAAAAATCATTGGAGAGGGTAAAAGTTGAATGAGTGTTGAATGAGTAGGTGGAAGAAATAGAAAATGATGTGGAGTGTAAAAATGGATGTTGAAAGTATCAAGTATCAACCATTGTACATGGTCTAAGGCTATTGGTTTTGTATATAAGGCATGGATCATTTATTCTGTTTCATAAGATTTAGTTACTCTTTGTTCTACACTTACTGATCTAGGCATCCATGTATCGTAAAGAAAATAAATAAAGATAAATAATAGGTGTGATAAAGAACAAATAGATAAAAAAGAATTAGATGTAAACTAATGAATAAGAAGACAAAAATTACATGATGTATATGTTAGATAAATAAATTGTACAGTATAAAGTAAAAGAAAAAACAAAGCAACAAAAGGACAAAAAGTAACATAATGGGTTAAACAAATAAAAAAACAAATTGATACCTGCTGCAACTATGCAGAAAGTCAAGGGGCAGCGTGAGGTTTTGGCAATGTGATGAAAGAAAAGAATATAATATATAGCAGCGGGAACAATGTATTTAGGGTGTGCAATTTTAGCGGGAAAGTATTGCCTAAGATAAAAACAAGCGGGACTGTGAAAGTAAAAATAAAATAAAATAAAATATAATTTGTTACATGTGGGAATCGATGCATGGACTGGTAGCATCCCACCTCTGAAAACTAGAAATAAAGTTCATTTTAACTTCTTTTTTTCAAAGTCACTTATGTTATATTTTTTTTTATTATAAAAAAGACACTTTATCAAGACCTTTAAAAGTTACCCCTTCTTCAACCAAGTCCCAAAGCTCATCATCTATACCAATAAGATGACTGTAGATTCCATCTTTCCACCATGAAAATGTTGAAGCATCTTCATTGAACTTTGGTGCTTTGTTGTTTGTCTTATCTTCAACATCATGGTCATGAGGAACTGCTTTCATACTTGCACCGTCAGTCATTGTGTTTTTCAACAAGAAACTGTCTCACTGTTAAGTGATAAAAACTGAACCAGACTATGATACCAATTGAAGGTGTGAAAAACACAAGAAGGCGGGGGGGGGGGGGGGGGGGGGGGTTGAATTGTGTTTTTGGGTAGTTTGAAAATTTCTTCTAAGTTATAAAACTTATCAGAGTTTGCAGCGTTTAAAACAAAACACAATCAAACAATAACTAATAAAGAGTAAGAGAGTGAGAGAAATATGGAGACAGAGATTTTATACTGGTTCCTCTCACAAACCGAGAGTACGTCCAGTCCCCTTGTACTTCCAAGGGAGTTCACTAATAATCACTAAAGATTACAATGCTCAAGCACACAGGCAAGAGACTTCCAATGCTCAAGTAACACTTACAAGAGACTTCCAATGCTCAAGCACACAGGCAAGAGACTTCCAATGCTCAAGTAACACTTACAAGAAACTTCCAATGCTCATGCACACAGGCAAGAGACTTCAAACAACTTACAATAAAAACAGAGTATAAGAACACAGATATACAAATCAATTTTCAATGAGAATAAATAAATACAACTCAATGACAAGACTTTAACTTAGAATCCTAACATAAGAAATCTAAGGTTCAACTACTGTATGATTCAGAAGTTGAAGCTTGAGTCTTGGATACTCAAATGAGTTCAAGTTGTATTCAAGTTGTTTTTGTGCTTAGGATGATTTTGGCAGAGTAACAGCTCGTTCAAAATTGTTCAATAATTTTGTGCACAAAAACTTCAATTCCACTCCTATTTATAGTGAAGGGTGGAGCGTCTTGAATTTGAATCTGTTGCAGTGAGATTGCGCCAGCTGGGAATAGTACGATCTTTTAACCATATCAAGCAACCTTTGAGTACGAACAAACTTGGGAATAAAGATTCGTCCAAATCTGGTAATAAGCTCGTACAATAGTACTAACGTCACTATTCTGAGGATAAGGTTGATTCTTCAGCTTTTGGGTTGTCAGAAGATGATGAATTTCAATCATTGTAGCAGAGAATGTTCTTCTGACAAACTAGCTTTCACTGCATGTATCAGAACATGATGTATTCAAAAACACAGCTTCTGATAACGTAGCTTCTGATATGTAGCTTCTCACGAGACTTGATCTTGCATCTTCTGATGAGCATGTTCTGGTCAGAATTTGCTTCCCATTTCAGAGCTTCAAATGTACTCAAAGTGAATATAAAATTTTAGCTTATATATATCTGCACACTTAGAGTAAATAATCAGTATACCCTATTGTATATTAATACATTTGTTATCATCAAAACTTAATTGAGTCATGTCAGAACCTCTTTTGTTCCAACAATCTCCCCCTTTTTGATTGATGACAAACCAAGTATTAATTTACAATGGTTGTTGATTAATTATATCATGCTTCTCTCAGGTTTATGAGTTTTGCAAGTTCCCCCTGAGTTCAACAATGATTAATTAAATCAGTTTAAAAAAATTTATTTGAATTTTGAACTAGGCTTATACACTTGACTCTCAGAGGCTAGGTTTGCAAGCTCCCCCCCCTAAGTCTGATACTTATAAAAGAAAATTGCACTCTTCTCTTATATGTACCATGTATAATAAGTTCAGATTTCAAATAAAAATTTTCCTTCATATATAAATCAGAACGTAAAAAAAAATTGATAAGCAAAATTTGGAATTTTTGGCTTCAGGTTTAGCGTTCCAGAAATTAATATACTCTTACTACCCCTTTTGTCATTAAACAAAAAGATAAACGAAAAACTGACAAGAAATAAATGCCAAGTTTGAAAAATAGTGGTCAAAGGGAGTTTTTCAAGACAGTCAATGTTTAAGAAAGTGGTTACAACTAAATCAATTAAATGACTTGTCGTAAAACCATAAACATGTCTGTTTTGAAATCCTATATAAGAGCCAAAAACCTTTGTCATTTCACTCAACACTTTCATTTCAAGTTGAAAAACAACTATGGAGAAGGATAAAAGAGTGATCAAAAGTAAGAAATCACAGGAGAAGAAAAAGAAGAAAGTGAAGATTCAACAAGATCCTAAGAAGAATCCTCAAAAGATGAAAGCATCAACTTCTGCTCCTGTCAGAGCCAATTATCAAACAAGATCCAAGACCAAACAACAGGAGTCATCTTCTGAGTCAGAATCTGATTGGGATTCTGACTGGAAAGAACTCATGAGTACATATGTTCCTCCTAGGGAAGAATACCCATCCTCACCTTCTGATTCTCATCAGCTAGATTTAGAACTAGCTGTTTCTGATGTAGAATCCAAGTGAAAAGTTGGATTTGAACTTATGTAATCAACAATTATTTTTGGAATAAAACTCTTTATTTAGTTTTGGAATCTTGTGTTTTGATATTTGTCTCAAAAACATTTGTGCATGTGTAGCGGGCTGGAAAATCACTTCCATTTTTCATACAATGAAGTCGCCATTGACGTTTATCTATCCCGTGAGGGGAAAGGAAAATATCACGAAAACCTTGGTAAACACGGTTGAAGAACCGTGGCGGGTTCGGGAGTTGGTTATGCGAGAGGAAGGTATTAGCACCCCTCGCATCCATCGTACTCGATGGGAACCGTTTAGGTGGTTTAGGTTTGTCTGCGCAGGTTCGAATTAAATTACTCTATCGCTTGGCTAATCTCTACTTCGTTTCCAAAGAAATCAAAAGAAAAAGTTTTTATTATTTGAGTTTGACGGTTGTAGGAGCCCGCTCCTACGTATTCCCCGGTGCAATGGGAAACTCAAAACTCACGTAGTTCTGGTAAAAAATGTTTGTGTGGTTGGTTGGTTTTAGTGGATAACGTTTATTTCGTATTCCGCTGACACAACGACGCTTGTATGCTCTAATCAGAGGCTTAAGCTGTGTGTGTGTCAGAGGAGTAGATAAAACGTGTATCCATTGTGAAAGAGTTGAATAACGGATATTGCTTATTTCGCATTCCGCTGATACAACGACGCTTGCATGCTCTACTTAGAGGCTTAAGCTGTGTATGTATCAGAGGAATGGATAAAGCGTATATCCCTTGTAAAATGAGTTTGAATAACGGATGTTGCTTATTTCGCATTCCGCTGATACAACGACGCTTGTATGCTCTACTTAGAGGCTTAAGCTGTGTATGTGTCAGAGGAATGGATAAAGCGTATATCCATTGTAAAAAGAAGTTTGAGTGTGTGGGGTTAATTTTAACGCTTGTTTTGTTTGGAATGAGAACTAACTCATGAACACTAGTCAAACGACCGGCGACCAAGTTAGTCCGGGAAAGAAAGAAGCAAACGCCAGATTCTCCCTTTTTCATTCGCGTTATTATGAAAATCTTAGATTAATTTGGTTAAGAAAACAATGTCTAAAAGAAAAGACGAGTGTTGGTTATTTTTAACGCTTGATTCTTAGAATGAGAATTAACTCATGAACACTAGTCAAACGACCGGCGACCAAGTTAATCCGGGGAAGAAAGAAGCAAACGCCAGACTCTCCCTTTTTCATTCATTAGTTCTTTGTGAAAACCTTTATTAATTTGATTAAGAAAAGAATGTTCAAAAGAGAAGACGGGGGTTGGTTATTTTTAACACTTGATTCTTAGAATGAGAATTAACTCATGAACACTAGTCAAACGACCGGCGACCAAGTTAATTCGGGGAAGAAAGAAGCAAACGCCAGATTCTCCCTTTTTCATTCATGTTATTATGAAAATCTTGGATTAATTTGATTAAGAAAACAATGTCTAAAAGAAAAGACGAGTGTTGGTTGTTTTTAAGGCTTGATTTTTAGAATGAGAATTAACTCATGAACACTAGTCAAACGACCGGCGACCAAGTTAATCCGGGAAAGAAAGAAGCAAACGCCAGATTCTCCCTTTTTCATTCATTAGTTTTGAAAATCTTTATTAATTTGATTGTGAAAACAAAGTCCAAAAGGAAAAGCAAGAGAATAAAAGGAAGAGAAAATTAATTAATCTAGTGCAAAAAAGTGATCCAAATAAGCTAAAGAGCGTTTGGTTCAAATAAGCACTTGTTGAAATAAGCTAAAAAGCACTTAAGTTGAAAAAGGACTTATGAAAATAAGTTAAGAAAGTTAGACAAAATTCATATACAGTAACTACTGTATTTGAAATAATGTTGTGCGAAAATTAGGGTCAAATAAGCTAAAGAGCTTTTTGAAACCCTAAATAAGCACTTATGAACAAAATGGCTTAATTGAAAAGCACTTATTTTGCTCATTTTCTGGAGGTGGTGTTTGTGGTTTATTTTGCTCATCATCTGGTTGATTTTCTTTAGGTTCTGGAGAAGGTTCCAGAATTGAAAGTTCTTTGTTTGTAAGTGAAACATATTTTTGGGGAGGTGGGGAGAGTGTTCGATCAGAATCTTCATCTTCATCCACAGAGTGAATGACTGGTGCAGTACTGGTAGTTGCTTGTGCTGCATCATTATATACTATATTAGTTTGAGATTCTGATGGGTTAGTTTGAAGTGTGTTAAACAGCTCTGACAATGGTTGATTCTCAGAAAGAGCAAGATCTTTCTTAGATTTAACACCTTTGAAAATGTTATCCAAAGCATGTTGAAGCCTTTTAAAGACATTTCTAAAAGCTGAGCTATTACGAAGATATGTAGGAGTCTTACCATCTGCTGGTCCATACAGAGTCTGTTGAGCAAGCAGATTATGAGGATATTTCTTTTGAGGAAGTTTGGAATGCATCTCATCAAATACCTTTGGGTCAATTCCACACTCATACCCATCCTTCAGCTTAAGTTCATTTTCCTTGACAGCTTCAACCTTTGCAATAGCTGTTTCAAGGGCAGCCTTTTCTTTTTCCTCATCTGTCAAATCAGTCAGCAGTAATTTCCTGGGAACCTTTAGCTTTCTTGCCTTCCTTGGCCCAGTGTTTCTTTCAGTCTTAGAAACCTTCTTACCACCAGATTCTGCAGGACTGTTAACAGGTTTTCTCTTTGCAAGAATCTTGGTTGGTTGAGCTAGAATCCTTGATTGTCTAACAGTCAGCTCCTGAGTCTCTCCACTTCCAACCTCAACACCTAAACTCTTCAAAAATCCAGCATGAGCTTCTGCTATCTTCCTAGCATCTCTATCACTCACATGAATCAGCCTACATTCATCAATGTCTTTTTCAGTTTCTCTGAGTAACAAAGGGTGTGTTGGATGAACAACCTTTTTACCCTTTAACAAATGTAGATACCTCAGATTAGTACTATTTATGATCTTAGAACTAATCAAGAAGGTACCATACCTAGGGAAAAATGGTTTGATAGCATCCAACAGACCACACTGAGCAAACATATGACTCAGTAGTCTGCCATGACGAATGATAGGTTTGCTAGCAACTATTGAATCAGCCAGATGAATGAATATGAGTTTACCAACGTCCACAAAATTTCCCTTTCCAACATGGAATGTGAACAGCTTCTGAACAGTAGAAATCTGATCAGTACCTCCCAGCTTGGATATAATACTGTTAGTGAGGATCTGCCTTAGGCTTGAAAATGAATTCATCAACATCTGGTCCAACAGAGTCTGTAGATTTGATGAAGAGTCCACCATCTGATAGCTTCAGAGCCTCATATATATGATCCACTCTAATGGAGACTCTGAATCCAGCCACAAACGATTCAATTTCTGTAGTAACAAAGGGTCTTAAACCCATCTCAGCAGGAGTTTTTCCACTCAACTCCGGTCTTTCTTGAATCAACTGCTTCAGTCTTTCATTGTACTTAGTTTTTGTGATGATGGTCGCTTTCATCCAAATTTTTTTGACTATCTCATTGTACGTTGGTCCATTCATCACATCGAAGTAGTACATTAATCCTTGCCTTTCGAAACGATCTTTCACTTCCGGAAACCCATTTACTCCTAAACTTTCGAAGTCTACAGGATTTTCTATAGCGAACTAAAGGTCATCAAACTTGTATGGCCTTTGATCCTTTGCAAACTTGTTTGGTATGGATTTCTCAATATCAATTATGCAGCCATTGATTTGGAGTGATGTCATTTTGATGAAGTTTAGGGGGGTTAGGGTTTGCTAATTTGAGAGAGAAAGAAATATTGCTTGAGTTTTAGAAGAATGAAAGTGTGGGTTGTGAGAGTGCAAAAGTGTGAATGTGAACAGATATGTGTTTAAATAGAAAGGTTCGCGCAAAACGATAGTACAGACACATAAGGGTAGCAAAGTCTTTTACCTATTACAAATAGGGATTAGAACACTAATCATCATAAACCAACTTCTTTGTCCACTTGCAACAGGACACGCGTATTAGAAGTTTATTTAAATAACTGACACATAAGTGGAGAGAAAAACGAACCGTTTTTACAAAAAGATTTTACTTACGCGCCAGAACCATCTCTTTTACAGAGTCTGATAGTTCATCAGAAGATGGTCTCATCACAACTTCTGATACAGAAGGTTCTGATGGCCTCAACTTCTGATAACTATTAGATCCTTACAAAAACCAATTTTTCATCAGAGTCTCAGCTATTCAGGGATTTCCATCATATTCAGATTCTTTTTGATAAAATCAAAACGTTCAACAGCCAAGGGTTTTGTAAAGATATCAGCCCATTGATTTTCTGTTTCAATGAACTTAAGATCAATTACACCCTTTTGAACATAGTCTCTGATGAAATGATGTTTAATCTCAATATGCTTAGCTCTTGAATGTAAAATGGGATTTTTGGAAATATGGATGGCTGCAGTATTGTCACAATATAAAGGAAAATTGTTACTGCTTATTTGATAATCTTCTAATTGATATTTCATCCAAAGTAGTTGTGTACAACATTTTGCTGCTGATATGTATTCTGCTTCTGCTGTTGACATAACTATGGTGGTTTGCCTTTTACTAGCCGAATAAATCAAATTCTCACCAATGAATTGACAATTACCACTGGTGGATTTTCTTTCAATTTTATCACCAGCATAGTCAGCATTACAGAATCCAATCAGTTTGTAGTCATTGGATTTCTGATACAGTAATCCAATGTTACAAGTAGCTTTCAAATATCTAAAGATTCTCTTCATAGCAGTGAAATGAGATTCTCTAGGATCTGATTGAAATCTTGCACACAAGAATACACTGAATAAAATATCAGGGCTTGAGGCAGTTAGATAAAGAAGAGATCCAATCATACCTCGATAGAGCTTCTGATCAACTTTGCGTTCAGATTCTTCTTTGCTTAGGCTTGATGTATGATGCATTGGAGTGTTCATGGGCTTGCAATCTTCTAAATTGAATTTCTTCAGAAGATCTTTTATATATTTTGATTGATGAATGAATGTTCCTTTCTTTGTTTGATTTATCTGAATTCCAAGAAAGAACTTCAATTCTCCCATCATGCTCATCTCAAATTCATCCTGCATAAGCTTGGAAAAATTCTTGCACAAAGTGGCATTAGTTGATCCAAAGATGATATCATCAACATAAATTTGAATGATCAAAATGTCTTTCTTTAGTGTTTTTCTGAATAGTGTATTATCAACTTGACCTTTTTCAAAACCATTGTTTACTAAGAAAGTACTCAGTCTCTAATACCAAGCTCTGGGAGCTTGTTTGAGTCCATAGAGTGATTTCTTGAGTTTGAACACATGGTCTAGATTTGATAAATCTTCAAATCCAGGAGGTTGTTTGACATATACTTCTTCAGAGATAACACCATTAAGAAATGCACTTTTAACATCCATCTGATATAGAGTGATATCATTGTTAACTGCATATAAGATAAAAGTATCCTGATTGCTTCCAGTCTAGCTACTTGAGCATATGTCTCAGTAAAGTCAATTCCTTCTTGTTGACTATATCCTTGTGCAACAAGTCTTGCTTTATTTCTGGTTACTTCACCTTGTATGTTCAGTTTGTTTCTGTATACCCATTTTGTTCCAATAATGTTCTTGTGCTTGGGTTTGGGTACCAGATCCCATACATCATTCCTCTTGAGTTGATTTAACTCTTCTTCCATAGCAACTATCCAAGCATCATCTGAGAGAGCTTCATTTGTTGTTTTTGGTTCAATCAAAGATACTAATCCAAACATTGATTCTTCATCTCTGAAGTTTGATCTTGTTTTTCTTGGACTATTCTTGTTTCCAAGGATGAGCTCTTCAGGATGTGATGATTTGTACTTGAAAGTGTTTCATGGAATATCAGTTGCTTCAGAGTTATCATCATTAGTTTGATGTTCTTGAGCAGCATCAGAAGGTGTTGCTTCATGAGTTTCAGAGTCTTCTACAGATTCTATGTAGTTGTCATACTCTGGAGCTTCATCTTCTGAGTCAGCAGATCCTGATAAATCTATAACAGGCTCTGACTTTTTATCATCAGGCTCTTTATCATCAAACTTTACGTGCATTGATTCTTCCACTATATTAGTTTCAGAATTATACACTATGTATGACTTAGAGCGTTCAGGAGAAGAGAATTCATTTTGTTGTGGAGTTCTAGGAGAAGAGAATTCATGGAGAATTCCATGTTCTTTACAAATTTTTTCAAAAGGTTCATTTTCAAATTCACCACCATGATCACTTGTTACTTTTAAAATCTTGGAATCCTTTTCATTTTGAATTTGGGTACAGAAGATGTTGAACACCTCATATGTTTCATCTTTAGTTCTCAGAAATTTAACCCAAGTCCATCTACTATAATCATCCACTATGACTAATCCATACTTCTTACCATTGATTGAAGCAATGCTAACTGGTCCAAAAAGATCAATATGCAAGAGTTCTAAAGGTCTAGAAGTTGAGACAATGTTCTTGTTTTTAAAAGAACTTTTGACAATTTTTCCTTTTTGACAAGAACCACAAAGTGAGTCTGAGTGATATTTAATCTTTGGAAGACCTCTGACTAGATTGTCCTTGCTAAGCTTAGAGATTAATCTCTAGTTAGCATGACCCAATCTTTTGTGCCAGATCTATTTTTCATCACTCAGTGTCAAAAGACAAAGCACTTGTTGTTCCTTTAAATCAGAAAAATTGACTTTATAAACATTGCCTTTTCTATTACCTTTAAAAACAATGGATTGGTCAGAGTTTCTAATTACAGTACATGAATCCTTATTAAACATGACATCATAATTACTATCACATAATTGACTTATGCTAAGTAAATTATGATGTAGTCCATCTACCAACCAAACATCAGAAATAGACAAAGAAGAATTACCAACTGTACCTATACCAATGATCTTTCCCTTCTGGTTGCCACCAAACCCTACTGTTCCTCCCTCTTGCTGATTCAGGGTGTGGAACAAGAGCTTGTCTCCCGTCATGGGACGAGAGCAGCCAGAGTCCAGATACCATGAGCTTTATCTTCTTCTTTTGGTACCCATATTATGATGGGTCCATTTTGGTTGGTCCTATGAATCTTATTCTTCTTCTTAGAGTATTCAGAAGATCTGGAGTCAACTGAGCCTTTAGAAAACAATTTAGGCTTATGTTGTCTCTGAGACTTTCCTCTTGAGTGTGTCAGAGAACCAATTACCAAGTTTGCTTTAGAAGTACTGGTGCCCCGCTTATCAACAGGATTTGGTACTCTGATAGCTTTAACTTGAGTAGACATGGATACTGATGTGAGGGGAACCTGAGTTTTAGAAGACTTAGGTTCAGAAGATGAGTTATCTTCTGATACCTTATCTTGTGGTTCCAAGCTCACCAGAGTATCAGACACAGTTAGAAGTTCTGAGCTACCCTTAGTGAAGTTAGAATAAGCTTCTGAGGGTGATTTGCTTAGACAGACAGAGTTGTTTGATTTCCCTACATCAGAAGATGTAAGGGAACCAAGTCCTTGTCTTTTATTATAATTGCCAAGCTCACCATGAATAATAGAAAACATCCTAGTTTTGTCAATGTTATGGTATAAAAACTATTGAAGAGAAATTTCATACTCATCATAGGGTTTTTGACATGTTCTGCATCCAGTCTCAAGCACTTTAATTGTTTTAAGAGATTTTTGACAGTTTGCTTGAGTCTGGTTGAGGTTTTCATTAGGCAGCTTCAATTTTTGTTTACAAAAATCTAGCTCACTCAATTTTTCCATGTACTTTACCATAACATCTTTCAAAGCCTTGGTCATTTGAGTACTAGACATTTTAGAGATTACCTCTTCAATATCGTCCGTGTCAGACTCTGAATCACTTTCATTATCTGATTCGCCAGTGGCCATGAGTGCCAGATTTGCTTCCTCGTAGTCTTCGTCCTCAGATAACTCATTTATGTCTTCCCATGTTGCCATCAGACTCTTCTTGGCTTTATTCTTGACTGTACTTTTTCTTCCTTTACCCTTGGAGTTGAGTTCAGGACAGTCAGCCATGAAGTGTCCAGGCTTATGACAATTGAAACAATTTTTTGTGTCATCCTTCTTCTCTTTGTTAGTGTTGTTCATTGATCCAAATCCTTTGCTTGCGTGATTTTTGCCTCTCCTTATTGACCACTTTTGAAACTTCTTGGACAAGAGCGCAAAGAGGTCATCATCTGATCCATCTTCTTGGTCATCTATGAAAGATTCCCCTGCTTCAGATTCTACAACTTTGGCTTTCAGAGCCTTAGATGAAACTGAAATAGATGGCAGAGCCACAAATTTTAGTTTCTTCTGAGGCTCATCAGAAGATAGTTCAATCTCATGACTCATGAGTGAACTTATCAATTCCTCCAAGCAAAGTGTGTCCAAATCTTTAGCTTCCTGAATAGCTGTTACCTTAAGCCTCCACCTTGAAGGTAAACTTCTCAGAATCTTTCTTACATGATCAGAAGTTGTATAACTTCTCTTTAGAACTTGGAGACCAGCCACTAGAATTTTGAACCTAGAATACATAGATTCAATATTCTCATCATCCTTCATTCTAAAGAGTTCATACTGTTGGATCAAAAGAGTAGCCTTTGCTTCTTAAACTTGTTTGTTCCCTTCATATGTGGAACATAAGAAGTCATAAATACTCTTGGCAGTAGATTTGTCTGTGATCTTGAGATATTCATCATGAGATATACAACCAATGAGAAGATCCTTGACTTTGTGATGTTTCTTGTAAGCTTTCTTGTCTGTAGGAGTGAACTTCTTTCTTTCTTCAACTGATAACTTACCTCTTTCATTAAGACCTTTAAAAGTTACCCCTTCTTCAACCAAGTCCCAAAGCTCATCATCTATACCAATAAGATGACTGTAGGTTCTATCTTTCCACCATGAAAATGTAGAAGCATCTCCATTGAACTTTGGTGCTTTGTTGTTTGTCTTATCTTCAACATCATAGTCATGAGGAACTGCTTTCATACTTGCACCGCCAGTCATTGTGTTTTTCAACAAGAGAAACTGTCTCACTGTTAAGTCCCCTTGCACTTCCAAGGGAGTTCACTAATAATCACGAAAGATTACAATGCTCAAGTGAAGGAAAATAGCGTTCGAAAAGCAGCGAAATATAAAATTTTCCTTAGTTTGGATCCTTACGAATGAGCATGATTCGTGTTTTAGAGTTTTTACCTCTTGTAGAGAAGAACCTTAAATCACGAACAATGATGATGATCACGAGCGTTGATGAAAGTCACCGACGCCTCTAACTAGTCCACACGAACAGTCACCTTCAATAGAGTGCTAGCCCTTTATGTTTGAAGGCTATGCAAGAATATTGAGAGAGAGCGAGAGAATTATTTTAACTCTAAAATAATTCTTGTGCTTTTTAGTGTGTTCAACAACAACTAACCAACAACTAACAGAGCTATGACAAGAGGTCTCTATTTATAGATATTTCTTGTCTTGTGCATTAAGACAACTTTTATCTTGGGCACCAAGATATCTCTTATTGGGCAAAGCCCAACAAGAAACAATGTACTAGGGCGCGCGCCCCCATGAGTAATATTACTCATGTGCGCACCCTCCAACCATAACCTATGGTGTTCTTGCTCGTTTAAATTACCGTGATACCCTTATCACATTGCACATACACCGTACCTTACGGTGTTCCCTTTTTATCTCAATATTAGATTGTCCTTATGTGTGTGACCCTTGTAGGTTTCCATAACGTTGGCAATTATATTAAATCCTTTATTTAATATAATAAACAATGAGCGGTATCTAGCAACACATCATTGCTACCCAAGTTATGAGAAATTATCATGTGATCAAAACATAACCTTTAGTGATAATATATGCGTGTACAATTACCCATTTGCCCTTAATGTCTATATTGAACACAAAGCATACTTGGTGTCATCTTTGTCCAGTTCAATATTGGTCCCATGACATTTATCCTGTTATGCAGGATTGGCAAATTCCATCTAGGTCACTACTGTCCCTCAGCATGCTTTGTGAAGTACCCATCAACTGCCTTTATGGTTATCCTGTTACGGACAACGTTAGATCAGCAACAAAGTACTTGACTCCACTTCTAGGGTACAAAGTGGTTTCAGGTCTAAGGGCGGTTTACACCATTATCACCATGAGAGTAACTTATGACACTTTGCATAACTTTGCATGTAGTACTCTCATAGCGGGTCAATCCGGTATAAATATTACTCCTAATATTTTTTATACCTACGTCAAGACTTGATAACTCCTTATCCCATGATCCATGAGATGCGATCATCAGTCTATCTTCATAATAGTCTTTATGCTTTAAGGTTATCCCTTTTTCACCTTAAAGCTTGACTATGGATACTTTAAGAATAGCGTCTTTATGTTTAATGTAATCTCATGATTAAGTCATACTTAATATTAAACAGACTTTCTATTCTAGGGACTTCATTATTTTGAACGTTACAAACATAATAAAGAAAATGCCTTTGATTATTAATAAAAGAAACAATATATTATTAATAATTAATTCGATACAAGTACTAAAGTCATTGGCCTCTAGGGCTTACACCAACAATCTCCCACTAGCACTAGAGCCAATCTGGCATTACTTTAATACCCATAGACCTAGTATGCCCATCATGCATCAACTGCGCAAGAGGCTTTGTTAGTGGGTCAGCAATGTTGTAAAGTGTAGGTACTTTGCATATTTTCACATCTCCTCTATCTATTATCTCTCGAATAAGATGAAATCGCCTAAGTATGTGTTTGGATCGTTGGTGAGATCTAGGTTCCTAAGCTTGTGCAATTGCATCATCGTTATCACAATACAGACTAATGGGATCAACAATGCTAGGGACCACTTCAAGTTCAGTTATGAACTTCTTGATCCAAACAGCTTCCTTTGCAGCACTTGAGGCAGCAATATACTCGGCTTCAGTTGTAGAATCAGCAACCGTCTCTTGCTTTGAACTCTTCCAGCTTACAGCGCCACCATTTAGGCAAAACACGAAACCAGATTGCGATCTAAAATCATCCTTGTCGGTTTGGAAGCTAGCATCGGTGTAACCTACAACCGCAAGTTCTTCCTCACTTCCATATACCAAGAATGTTTCCTTAGTTCTTCTCAAGTACTTAAGGATATTCTTGACAACTATCCAATGAGCTTCACCGGGATCAGATTGGTACCTACTCGTTGTGCTTAAAGCATACGAGACATCTGGTCGAGTACATAACATGGCATACATAATAGATCCGATTGCTGATGCATACGGTATCTCATTCATGCGTTCCCTTTCTTCTTTAGATGAAGGGGATTATGTCTTCGAAAGATATATTCCATGTTGCATTGGTATGAATCCTTTCTTGGAATCATGCATGCTAAAGCGTCTTAACACTTTATCTATATATGTACTCTGACTTAGGCCAAGCAATTTTCGTGATCTATCTCTATAGATTCTTATTCCTAATATATAGGCTGCTTTACCAAGATCTTTCATAGAAAAGTAATTCCCTAACCAAGCCTTAGTTGTTGTAAGGCAGGGACATCGTTTCCTATTAGTAATGTTGGGGAATCATGAGGTAGACTTTTAAAACTCTTTTAAAAATCAATCTCAAGAGCGGAAAAACCCCTTTGCCTAGATCACTTAGAACAACAAGAATCATGTGTTTACCTCTTGAAGCGTCGAGGAGTTTGATCACGAGCGCTGCACAAACGACAAACGCCTCTACTCAGTCCACACGAACAGAACTTCTCCGATGACCGGTGCTAGCCAATTCCAATGGAGATTCAGAGAGAATAAGGTTTAGAGAAAGCGGCTAAGTTTGTGAATTTGGTTAAGCTTGAAAAACTTCACCACAAGGGTTCTACTTATAGAACCACTTATGTGGTCATCAAGCCAAGCACTTAAATACACCGTACCTTATGGTGGACCGCATTTCTCTATTTTCATAAATTAAATAATAAGTTATACTTAATTATTTAATTACTAATAAGTCCTACTTATTATTTATAAATAAGTCTTACTTATTTATTTCTCTCATTTATCTGTCCTTTGCGTGTGACCCTGTAGGTTCTCGTAACGTTGGCAATAATAATAAATCACCTATTTAATATTATAAACAGTGAGCGGTATCTAGCAACACATCACTGCTACCCAAGTGACGAGAATGTCATGTGATCTGACAAAACCTTTCCGTGATAACGATCATGTGTATAATTAGCCCTTTGCCCTTTATATCTATGTTGAACACAAGGCATAGATCGTGTCACCCATGTATAGTTCAATATCATGTTTCTTGATCCCAGAATATACCGAGTAACGAATAAGCTCAATATCTCATATTGACTTAGTTCGGGGTGGCCATGCATATTGCAGTCATATTCTATCAAGAGGCCTAAGATATTACTCCTGTTATGTAGGAGGGGCAAATTCCATCTAGGTCACTCATGTCCCTCAGCATGATTTGTGGAGTACTCATCAACCGACTTTATAGTCATCCTGTTACGGATAACGTTTGAATGTCAACTAAGCACTCCACTCCACATCTAGGGTCCATAGTGGTTTCAGGTCGAAGGGTGCTATACACCGCTATCACTATGAGAATATCTTATGACACTTACATAACAAACTATGTAGTATTCTCATGGTGGGTCAATCCAGTATAAATATTACTCCTAATATTTATACCTATGTAAAGACTTGATATCTCATATCCATAACCTGTGAGATGTGGTTATCAGTCTACTAACATAATATTCTCTATGTTTTACTATTATCCCAGTTCATAGTAAAGCTTGACTACGGATACTTTAAGAATAGAGTCCTTATATTTAATGAAGTCTCACGATTAAGTCACACTTAATGTTCCATTAAATGGACCAACTCTTCTAGGGACTTTATTATTTTGGAAAACAAACATAATAAAGAAATGCCTTATCATATATATTAAATATATAATTCACAATACAAAAGCAAATACTATCAAAATAGATTGGCGTTTAGGGCTTACTCCAACAAGTAATATGTCATCTACATATAATACTAGGAAAACGATCATGCTTCCACTAACCTTCTTGTAGACACAAGGTTCATCTTTATTTTTAATGAATCCATATTTTGTTACAGTTTCATCAAAACGAAGATTCCAGCTTCTGGAAGCTTACTTCAATCCATAGATTGATTGCTGTAACTTGCATATCTTATGAGCTTCATTTGGTATGTCAAATCCTTCAGGTTGTGTCATGTACACATCCTCAAGGAGATTTCCATTAAGGAAAGCAGTTTTGACATCCATTTGCCATATTTCATAATCGTGATATGCAGCGATAGCAAGTGAAATCCGAACAGATTTAAGCATTGCAACTGGTGAAAAGGTTTCATCATAGTCAACACCATGAATTTGTTTATATCCTTTAGCAACCAGTCTTGCTTTGTAGGTATGTACTTTACCATCCATGTCAGTCTTCTTTTTGAAGACCCACTTGCATCCTATAGAATGAATTCCTACAGGAGGTTCCACCAAGTTCCAAACTTGGTTTGTGTACATGGAATCTATTTCAGATTTCATGGCTTCTAGCCACTTCTCAGATTCGGGACCAGTTATGGCCTCTTGGTAGGTTACAGGCTCATCTTGATCCATGAGTAATACGTCACCTTGTTCCGTTATGAGATACCCATATCTCTCAGGTTCGTGACGTATCCTGGTTGACCTACGCTGGACTTGTTCTACTTGAGCAGGTTGTTCTTCCACAACATCTTGTGGTTCCCGCTCATGTTCCTCCATTGTTTGCCCAATATTTTGTGGTTCTTGAGTTTCTTCAAGTTCCACATTCCTCCCACTGATTCCTTTGGAAATAAATTCTTTTTCCAAGAAGACTCTAGTTCGAGCGACAATTACTTTGCCCTCGGAAGGATTATAGAAGTAGTATCCTCTTGTTTCTTTAGGATATCCTACAAATAGGCATTTGTCAGATTTGGGTTCAAGTTTAGTTGTAATTTGTCGCTTTACATAGACTTCAAAACCCCAAACCTTCATGAAAGACAGATGTGGTTTCTTTCCACTCCATATCTCATATGGTGTCTTTTCAACCTTTTTGGATGGAACGTGGTTAAGTGTATAAGCTGCTGTCAATAGGGCATGTCCCCAAAAGGAGTTTGGAAGATCCGCATGACTCATCATGGATCGCACCATGTCTAACAAGGTTCGATTTCTTCTCTCAGATACACCATTCCATTGTGGTGTTCCGAGAGGAGTTAGTTGTGATACTATACCACATTCTTTAACATGGTCATTAAATTCTAGGCTTAAATATTCACCACCTCGATCTGATCGAAGAGTTTTAATATTCTTACCTAATTGGTTTTGCACTTCATTCTTAAATTCTTTGAACTTTTCAAAGGATTTTGTGTTTCATTAGATACACATATCCATATCTACTAAAATCATCGGTAAATGTTATGAAGTATGAAAAACCACCTCTAGCAGGTATGTTCAATGGTCCACACACATCAGTATGTATGAGTGCCAAAAGATCATTGTCCTTTCACCTTTTCCTGTGAATGGGGTTTTTGTCATCTTTCCAATTAAACAAGATCTACATGTGTCATATGATTCATAATCAAAAGAATCTAAAAGTCCATCTTTGTGGAGTTTGGAGATGCGTCTCTCATTTATATGGCCTAAACGACAGTGCCAAAGGTAACTTGGATTCAACTCATTAGGTTTCATCCTTTTAGTATTAATGTTATAAACTGGTGTTTCAAGATCAAGGACATATAGTCCATTATACCATTCCATTGTGGTGTTCCGGGAGGAGTTAGTTGTGATACTATACCACATTCTTTAACATGGTCATTAAATTCTAGGCTTAAATATTCACCACCTCGATCTGATCGAAGAGTTTTAATATTCTTACCTAATTGGTTTTGCACTTCATTCTTAAATTCTTTGAACTTTTCAAAGGATTTTGTGTTTCATTAGATACACATATCCATATCTACTAAAATCATCGGTAAATGTTATGAAGTATGAAAAACCACCTCTAGCAGGTATGTTCAATGGTCCACACACATCAGTATGTATGAGTGCCAAAAGATCATTGTCCTTTCACCTTTTCCTGTGAATGGGTTTTTGTCATCTTTCCAATTAAACAAGATCTACATGTGTCATATGATTCATAATCAAAAGAATCCAAAAGTCCATCTTTGTGGAGTTTGGAGATGCGTCTCTCATTTATATGGCCTAAACGACAGTGCCAAAGGTAACTTGGATTCAACTCATTAGGTTTCATCCTTTTAGTATTAATGTTATAAACTGGTGTTTCAAGATCAAGGACATATAGTCCATTATACATTTGAGCACTAGCATAAAATATATCATTTAAATAAATAGAGCAACAATTGTTCTTTATTATAAATGAAAAACCAAACTTGTCCAAACAAGAAACGGAAATAATATTCCTGCTAATGGCAGGTACATAATAGCAGTTCTTTAACTGAATTATTAAACCACTAAGTAAAGCTAAATTATAAGTCCCTACAGCTAAAGCAGCAACTCTTGCTCCATTGCCAACTCGTAGGTCCACTTCACCTTTTGCCAATTCCCTACTCCCCTTTAGATCCTGCACATTGGTACAAATGTGAGAACCACATCCAGTATCTAATACCCATGATGTAGAAGTAGATAAATTAATTTCTATAACAAAAATACCTAAAGTTGTAGAAGCAACTCATTTCTTCTTATCTTCCAGGTACTTTCTCTTCCAACTCCTACCTAAATAACTAAGTTTTGTGTAATCCGCCCACCGCGGACTTAAGACAAAGTGAAATATGGATCTTGACCCACTAGAAAATCTTCCAATGGGATTTTCCGAATCAAATGATGAGGGTCATTTGTTTTGAGTAAAATAGTGGGAGCATATTTAATTAAAGACCTAATTAAATAAAATGATACTTATATTTTCACTTCTTTATGTAGATAACCATGTCATCAAACACATCAAACAACATTTTGTGATCAATCCTTGACAAAGAAAAATTGAATGGTTCAAATTTTCTTGATTGGCACCGTAATCTGAGGATTGTCCTCAAGCATGATAATAAGTTGTATGCCTTAGAGGAACCTGAAGACTTAGTCACCGACGCCTCTAACTAGTCCACACGAACAGTCACCTTTAATAGAGTGCTGGCCCTTTATGTTTGAAATCATGGATTCGTAAGTGGCTCTGATACCACTGAAGGAAAATAGTGTTCGAAAAGCAGCGGAATATAAAAAATTTCCTTAGTTTGGATCCTTACGAATGAGCATGATTTGTGTTTTATAGTTTTTACCTCTTGTAGAGAAGAACCTTAAATCACGAACAATGATGATGATCACGAGCGTTGATGAAAGTCACCGACGCCTCTAACTAGTCCACACGAACAGTCACCTTCAATAGAGTGCTAGCCCTTTATGTTTGAAGGCTGTGCAAGAATATTGAGAGAGAGCGAGAGAATTATTTTAACTCTAAAATAATTCTTGTGCTTTTTAGTGTGTTCAACAACAACTAACCAACAACTAATAGAGCTATGACAAGAGGTCTCTATTTATAGATATTTCTTGTCTTGTGCATTAAGACAACTTTTATCTTGGGCACCAAGATATCTCTTATTGGGCAAAGCCCAACAAGAAACAATGTACTAGGGCGCGCGCCCCCATGAGTAATATTACTCATGTGCGCACCCTCCCACCATAACCTATGGTGTTCTTGCTCGTTTAAATTACCGTGATACCCTTATCACATTGCACATACACCGTACCTTACGGTGTTCCCTTTTTATCTCAATATTAGACTGTCCTTATGTGTGTGACCCTTGTAGGTTTCCATAACGTTGGCAATTATATTAAATCCTTTATTTAATATAATAAACAATGAGCGGTATCTAGCAACACATCATTGCTACCCAAGTTATGAGAAATTAACATGTGATCAAAACATAACCTTTAGTGATAATATATGTGTGTACAATTACCCCTTTTCCCTTAATGTCTATATTGAACACAAAGCATACTTGGTGTCATCTTTGTCCAGTTCAATATTGGGCCCATGACATTTATCCTGTTATGCAGGATTGACAAATTCCATCTAGGTCACTACTGTCCCTCAGCATGCTTTGTGAAGTACCCATCAACTGCCTTTATGGTTATCATGTTACGGACAATGTAAGATCATCAACAAAGTACTTGACTCCACATCTAGGGTACAAAGTGGTTTCAGGTCTAAGGGCGGTTTACACCATTATCACCATGAGAGTAACTTATGACACTTTGCATAACTTTGCATGTAGTACTCTCATAGCGGGTCAATCCGGTATAAATATTACTCCTAATATTTCTTATACCTACGTCAAGAGTTGATAACTCCTTATCCCATGATCCATGAGATGCGATCATCAGTCTATCTTCATAATAGTCTTTATGCTTTAAGGTTATCCCTTTTTCACCTTAAAGCTTGACTATGTATACTTTAAGAATAACGTCTTTATGTTTAATGTAATCTCATGATTAAGTCATACTTAATATTAAACAGACTTTCTATTCTAGGGACTTCATTATTTTGAACGTTACAAACATAATAAAGAAAATGCCTTTGATTATTAATAAAAGAAACAATATATTATTAATAATTAATTCGATACAAGTACTAAAGTCATTGGCCTCTAGGGCTTACACCAACATCAAGCACACAGGCAAGAGACTTCCAATGCTCAAGTAACACTTACAAGAGACTTCCAATGCTCAAGCACACAGACAAGAGACTTCAAACAACTTACAATAAAAACAGAGTATAAGAACACTGATATACAAATCAATGTTCAATGAGAATAAATAAATACAACTCAATGACAAGACTTTAACTTAGAATCCTAACAAAAGAAATCTAAGGTTCAACTACTATATGATTCAGAAGCTGAAGCTTGAGTCTTGGATATTCAAATGAGTTCAAGTTTTATTCAAGTTGTTTTTTTGCTTAGGATGATTTTGGTAGAGTAACAACTCGTTCAAAATTGTTCAATAATGTTGTGCACAAAAACTTCAATTCCACTCCTATTTATAGTGAAGGGTGGAGCGTCTTACATTTGAATCTGTTGCAGTGAGATTGCGCCAGCTGGGAATAGTACGATCTTTTAACCATATCAAGCAACCTTTGAGTACGAACAAACTTGGGAATAAAGATTCGTCCAAATCTGGTAATAAGCTCGTACAATAGTACTAACGTCACTATTCTGAGGATGAGGTTGATTCTCCAGCTTTTGGGTTGTCAGAAGATGATGAATTTCAATCATTGTAGCAGAGAATGTTCTTCTGACAAACTGGCTTTCACTGCATGTATCAGAACATGATGTATTCAAAAACACAGCTTCTGATAACGTAGCTTCTGATATGTAGCTTCTGACGAGACTTGATCTTGCATCTTCTGATGAGCATGTTCTGGTCAGAATTTGCTTCCCATTTCAGAGCTTCAAATGTACTCAAAGTGAATATAAAATTTTAGCTTATATATCTGCACACTTAGAGTAAATAATCAGTATACCCTATTGTATATTAATACCTTTGTTATCATCAATACTTAATTGAGTCATGTCAGAACCTCTTTTGTTCCAACAAAATCTATATTCATGTAGGGGTTTATTTTCGCTTTTTAATTTTTATGGAGTTATATTTCTTCGGATGTTTTAATACGGGGTGGAGGGCTTTTTTTTTTCAAACAGGAACATCTATTTATATACATATAAATACGAGATACCTATTTTTTTTCTAATTTTTACTATGACATATATTTACACGAGGGTCCATATTTATACTCATATATTAATAAATATGCTTAAATTTTTATAATTTACATGGGACAAATATCAATATGAGGACCCTGTAACAATTAAAAAGAAGTATCCAGTAAGGTCATAACTCATATGAGAGGCAGAGAGAGTGAGAGGCGGTGCTTCTAGGGCACACTTAGGGCGGTCGCAGCGGTCAATGCCTTCACCGGAAGTAAGGCACATACGGGGGGTGATTTAGAGAGCTGAGAATGGACTGTGGTGAGACGGCGACGTTAGAAAGAGTTACTAGAGGCAGATAGAGGTCAGGACAGGTCTAGACAGCGGCGACGCTATCGGAGTCGATCGACATCCAATCCTAGAGGTCGTTCTCTTCATAACTGGCAGCACAGTTCTCAGTCCAACGCACACGGTCATCTTCAGAGGGCTATGCTTCAGTCACGTTGCAGCAGAGAGATTGAGCGTATGTTTCACCGATCAAGAGTTCTAGGCTTGGATAATCACGATCGCACGCATCAATCCCTTCCTGGTCGGGAATCCAATAACCACCTGCATAAGTATAAATGTGATGGCATGCATCAGTATACACATGATGGCCTGAACTAAACAAACCGACTAGATGCTTTGAATTATCGTGATGCTTTATCTATGCAAAATCGACAGGATCTTGCTCAACAGCCATGTGAATCTCGACTGATGCAGGATTATTTCAACGAAGGTAGGAGGCAGTCGGTTCACGGTCGTAGACGGAGGCGGGAAACTGCGGATTTACGCTAGGGGCAGGAGCTGTTTGATGAACAATTTGGGCACCATGTTGGCCGGAAGGAAGATATGGTGGAGCCATATTCTGGTCATGGAAGCGGGCAATGACCGCATGTTGGTGATGGTGTTTTGGGTTTTGACCTTAAGCGTTATGTTTCCTTTTATTTTACTAATTTCCCAGCACAACTTTTGAATTTTTATCTTCGGAAGGGCTTTGAAGTTTGCGGTATGCTGGAGGATGTTTATGTAGCAAAAAAAGGAATAGATATGGTGAACCCTATGGCTTCGTGAAGTTTTCTAACGTTAGAGACATAACCAAATTGACGAAAGTCTTGAATGCTGTATGGTTTGGACATTTCCGTGTCTTTGCTAGCGTGGCCAAGTTTGAACGTTCTGGCAGAGGGGTGGTTAGGAAACCGGAGGAGGTGTATTCTGGTCTTTTGAAGGGACATGATGACTCATTGAAGAATGATGGCAATCCATCTCCCACGAGGCAGGCACCAACAACAGGTGGGGTAGTCACCAAGGCTAAGAATAGAGGTGTCGAGGCCTCGGACCCCAAGAAAGCGAGACCTGGTCCCCTAGAAGGATTGAAGGTGGGTGATATAGTTGTCCAGCTGGAGGCTCGCAAGGAGCGAGTAGCGAGAAAAGAAGGTCAGAAGTATAGGGAGAAGTAGTTGTCTAAAGACTCGGACTTGTCTGCTGACGTCGTTAAGGGAAAGGAGAGTGAAATCTTCCTGCGCAACTATAGAAAAAAGTTTGATGATGTGTTGTGGGCTCATAAGGGATTAGTCGCGACAGTCATCAATGGTGAAGCGATCACTGTGGTGCAGAATAGAATAACTTATACAGGCTTTAACAGCTTGGTCGTCACTCCTCTGAGGGCTGATAAAGTTTTTATCCGAAGCACAGAGGGGGATGATGCGTTATCTATTGTTGGAGGCGCTGCTGAGTTTTTCAAACTCGTTTTCTCGAATTGGTCATGTTGGGAAAAGGACGGAGGCCTTACCAGCGAGGCGCGTGTGTGCGTCTGTAATTGTTTCGGAGGAGAAGGGTGTGCATCTGTGGTGACTTCAATGCCGTTAAACACGTGGATGAACGCTGATCTACCAGGGCTGGACCACATTCTTTGGACCACAATCCTTTCAATCGGTTCATTGAGGATAACAACTTGGTGGACCTTCCCTTGAATGGTCGTAAGTTTACTTGGTTCAAAGGGGATGGCCACACGATGAGTCGCCTTAATAGGTTTCTGCTTTCAGAGGAGTGGTGCTTGGACTGGCCCAACTGTCAGCAGGTGGCTCGTCTAAGGGGCTTATCTGATCACTGTGCTCTGGTTCTGTCCGCGAATTAGGAGGATTGGGGACCTCGACCCTCGAGGATGCTCAAATGCTAGAGAGACATTACTGGCTATCAGTTGTTTGGGAGAGATAGGTGGAAATGCGATGAAGGAAAAACTCAAGTTGATTAAGGCAGCACTGAAAGACTGGCACAAGGGGGAGGAGGTTCTTTCGGAGGCTGAGTTAGCTAAGCTTCTTGGGGTCACATCTGATACCCATTTGCTTTCTCGGCTGCACACAAGTATTAGTTGGCAACAGTCTCGCTCGTTGTGGCTCAAGGAGTGTGATGCTATCTCTAAGTACTTCCATTCGATCTTGGCAAGCAACCGACGTCGGAATGATATTTCAGTTATCCACGCGGATGGGGTCACTCTGGAGGGGGTGACTCCAATTCAGCATGCAGTTTATTCGCATTTCCTGTCACACTTTAAGGCTCTGAATATTGACAGGCCCGGGGCCGACAATCTCCATTTTAAGCAGTTGAACCGGGTTGAATGTGGAAGCTTAACCAAACCTTTTTCTGAGGCAGTAGTAAAGGCAGCCGTGTGGGATTGTGGCAGTTAAAAGAGCCCTGGTCCGGACGGGATTAATTTTGGTTTCTATAAAGACTTTTGGCAGTCGAGGGTCTGAATGTGTTGATGGAGGCTGCGGTAGTGCAAAACCTGTTCACGGGTGATGACAGGAATTTCTACGGTATTTTTAGTATTATTATTAGTAGTAAAATGACCAAGACAGGCCCAAATACGAAGGAAAACCTACAAAAGCAAGAAAAAACATCAAAACAGAGTCCAAGATGCAAAAAGACAAGAAAAAGCCCAAAAAGTGAAGAAAATCAGCATTCCATCGCAGCACGATGGCTCCCATCGCGCCACGATGTGAGCTGCTTGTTCGCCAAGAAACCAAGAGAAATAAATCTGCAAAATATATGTTCATCGCAGCACGATGATGCACATCGCAGCACGATGACTTAACTTGGCGCCCAAGCTGATGAAATGCACAAGATCAGTTATAAAACTGAACTAAATCTTCACATCGCAGCACGATGGCTTCATCGTACTGCGATGCCTTGCTAAGGCCCATTACGAAAAATATAAATAGAGCCTCATTTTCATTGTTTCAATCATTCAGAAATTGTAGAACACTCTCTACTATAAGGAGAGGTTCAGAGGAGCTCTATTGGGCATAGTTTTCTCCCCTTACGGGAAAACTAACTCAGCAAGGTGTGTTTCTTTAGGCTTTTGTATTTAGGTTCTTTATTGTAATTTAAATATGTAGTCTTTATATTTATGGCTTAGGTTGTGGTGGAGAAGATGAACTCCCCTATGAATATTTGGAGTTTGTGATTGAGTCTAAGTTATAATAAATGATATTTAAAGTATCATGTTTGTTATTTACTTTCGCGCACTTTAATAACGTATCTCGTAATCTGGCAGGATAAGCGGGAGCGCCCATAGAATTGATATCAGGTTTTGACTTGATATGGTTCGGAACTCGCAGTAAATAATGCTAGATGAATAGAGACGGTAACAGCCTGAACTAGTCGTGAACTGAGCGGTTAGAGGAGGAATAATGCACTAGGTGTGATCTAAGCACTTAGAAGATGAACAACCCGATACTAGGACCTAGAGGTTAATTGGTGAAGGTTACAATGCATGTTTATAAACAACTCACTTAGTAACTAGGGTATGTGACACATCGAGGTTAGGCTCTCGTAGGTACCTTAGTTAATAATGTAGGGAAACTTTAATAAACATAGTGTAATAGTAAGGTATTACTGCAACAAGGATAATTCACCGCCGAACATAATCTAAGTAACTATGTTATACACCGGTCATGCCAAATATGAAGAAGGAAGGGAGTCCAACCACCATACCTAGCCTCTATATTTCTTGAATCTATATTTATACATTCTGCAATTATATTTCTGCAAGCATTACGCTTAATTTTATAAAAACCTTTTTCCAAAACCCAAAGCGAATGCAAACTATCACAAAGTTAAATAACGCTAGTGAAGCTTCGGCACGATCCCTGTGGATACGAACTCATTCTACTCGTAGAGTGTGAATTATTACTCGACGACAGACTGGTGCACCTGTCAGACCGTAGTCAACGGGTTATAGCGTTGGTGAGCAGGATCCTGCAATGGTGTCTCACCGCCAGTTTGCTGATGATACTCTCATGTTAGGGGTCAAAAGCTGGGCAAATGTCAGTGCTCTTAGAGCTGTCCTTGTGCTTTTTGAAACTATGTCGCGCTTGAAGGTTAATTTCAACAAAAACATGCTGGTTGGGGTTAACATTCCTGATTCTTGGTTAGGCAAAGCTGCATCTATTCTGTGTTGTAGAGTGGGAAAAATTCCTTTCCTTTATTCTATGTGAGGATTGTAGGAAAAAATCTTGGGTTACATGGAAATCTATTTGCTTGCGAAATGAGTATGGAGGGATGAGGGTCAGGCAGTTGAGGTAGTTCAATTTGGCTCTTTTAGGTAAATGGTGTGGATAGAGAGGGATTGTGGTTCAAAGTGTTTGTCGCCCGGTACAAGGTGGAGGGATGCATGCTCCGAGATGGAGGGCGGAGAGGGTCTTCATAGTGGAGGAAGATAACACGTATTAGGGATGGAGGTGAGCTACGGGGCAGATGGTTTGAGGAGCATGTTTTCAGGATGGTAGGGTACGAGTCAGATACTTTCTTCTGGACAGATCCCTAGGTGGATGAGATTCACTTGTGTGAGCGGTTTGGTCGCTTGTTTGATTTAGCAGAGACCAAACGGTGTATGGTGGCTGAGATATTCTCGGTAGGGTGGGGAGTATATGTGGAGGCCTGGGTGTGGCGGAGGCAGTTGAGGGGGTGTGAGGAGTTGAGGGAGTGTCAGTCTCTACTGCTTACCTTTTCATTGCAGGATCGATCCTCAAACAGATGGCAGTGGCAGCCTGACCCTGACAGAGGCTACATTGTCCGGGGAGCTTATCAGCTTTTGACTTCTCAGGCTCCAACTTCCATGGATGACGCAGATAAACTCATTTGGCATCCTCAGGTTCCGTTGAAGTTCTCCATCTTAGCGTGACATCTATTTCGTGACAGGTTGCCCATAAAAGCCAACCTGGTCACTCGAGGCATTTTATCCACTGTAGCTCATCTCTGTGCTTCTGGTTGTGGAGAGGCGTAGTCAGCTCATCATTTATTTATCTCTTGTGGGACTTTTGGTTCTCTTAGGGCATTGGTGCGTTCGTGGATTGGCATCCTGGTGACAAAGTACACTTCTTTATGTGACCACTTTGTCCAGTTTACATATTCAGCAGGCGGTTCTCAATCACACGTCGTTCCTTTTTGCAGCTCATTTGGCTCGCTTGTGTGTGGGTTGTGTGGACGGAGAGAAACCACATGGTGTTCCGAGGCTCGACATGCACTACTCATCATCTGCTGGACAAGATCAATCTCTTTTCCTTAGGTGGTTGAAGACGACGAGTGTTACTTTCAAAGCCTAAAAAGGGGCATTATTTTTTTTTTTAAAACAAACAACAAAGTTGCGCATAAAATATTTTACAGTGAGCCGACATTAAATTTACAAACGAACCCATATATAATATATAGTGCATCCGAGACGCAAAGTATTCACCTGAATAATTTACAATCCACAAGTCTAAGTACTCAAAGTACAAGTGCAACAAAACAAGTTAGAATCCTATGCCTAACCAAAAAGCACGATGTTCAACCACACCGGCGCAGAGTCTAATTCTAAACTATAGCTCCAACACGAGTTCACTGGGGCCCTGAGCAGCCACCGTCGTCACCACGACCTAGCCCAACATCTGGGTGGGATGAGCCCGCAAATGAAAGGATGCAAGGGTCACCACACATAACACAACGGCAAATAGCATATACATTTAAAAGCGAATAAACACTTAGCAGTTCATATACTTGCACACAGTATTGAAATGCACACCAGCCTATCAATGCAGACTCTAAATGATCGTGATCACCCTAACCGGGTCTTTTTCACATGCATGAATTCCGGAATTTTACCTCTCCGCAGAGAGTCGTAGGTCCAACCCCTACTAATATCAATACAATCCCGAAGGATTAGAGTGGATCCATTCCCGATAATCACACTCCGTGGTCCATTCCCGATAACCACATATTGGACTCAATAAATCCCGAAGGATTAAGGTGGATCCATTCCCGATAATCACACCCCGTGGTCCGTTCCCGATAACCACTTACAATGAATGCATGAGCATACGATTCCCCATATATGCTAATGCAACAAATACATACCTCTCAAGCGTATGTAAAACAATCATAGTATGTACATATATTTTCAAAATCATATGCACGCCAATCACATATTCATACACATATTCTCAAACATATGTAAATCACACATGCGATACAAAACACCTTCTCATCACGAGAATACATAATATAATCATGCCAAACATTCACAACAATCCAGAACCAAGCATACATATATTAGACGGAAAAGTAAAGGTGCCCTTACCTCGGCAAGCGTTCCGTTACTTTAATTCCGCAAAAACTACAACACGCGCTACCTAAAATAAATGTAGCGTAACATCAATAAAATACTCCTCGTTTATCCTAACGAAACGAAACTCGCTCTTAAAGCTCCAGAGGGGTCTAAGGTACTTCCTAAAGCTATCCCTCAATGATTTCAGGTTATTCTCATAGTGTTTAAAAATTCACGAAGTTAATTGAACTATTTTTATAACACGAAAATCATTTTGTTTTCAAATCATAAACTAAAACCATTTTGGATTTTCCACTTCAAGGACTTGTTTCACACACAACAAGACCATTTGAAACACAACTAAAACTTTTCAAAATTATTTTTATGAAAAATCGAAGTTTTCTTGCGTTACAAGTTACACATTTTTTTCTTCCCAACAACCTTTCCTATACTCATTTTTCTTCAAAACTAAGATTATCCAACACATACAAAATTTTCACACAATTGTGGACTTAGAAAAAAATTTGGAATTTCTTCCCCCACACAAAGGAAGGCCACGGCCATTTTTTTTAAAAACACCCTTCTACTCAAAAATTTTCACTTCCAAGTGCATGGTAATATCCCATAATTCCTAACTAGCACTTATCAAAACGATTTAGAAATTATAGAGTCGAATCGCAAATTTCGAAAAATCTCAATTAAGGTTTTTCTTAAGGCAATTGATCATTTTCTTTTCAAAACATCCCATAACCAATCAAACAATTAAACAATGATCATGGGAAGCTATTTGCCTCTAAACAATTTTCGAAATTCGATTCCTCGAACCCTATATGGGTGCCACGGCCAAATGAGGCAAAAAGGGCAATCCTACACAATTTTTCCTCATTTGAAACCCTAACCACATTTGTTAGCTCGTAACGATATTCGATCGTATACCCGACTCTTTTTGAAACTCGAAATAAAATTTTTCTAAATTGTGTTCTTCGAGTCGCTCAAGAACACGAGAATTTTTTTTTCTTATTTTTCGAAACAAAATTCATATTCACCAATCCATTTTGTCAAAAAGCTCAAAACTAACTTCAAAACCAAAATCATACAACACAATCCAAGTTTATGATCTTTTCAAAAATTTTCTTCAAACCCTTAACCAAAAATTTGTGAAATCAAGATTTAACCATGGGAATCAACACCACTTAGCTTAAACATGCTAATCCAACACTCATGAATAATTCCTATGGAACAAAAACCAATTAAAACCAAGTTCTTTAAATTTTTTCCTCAAGAACATAATCACAAAACCCTCACCCAAAAATCTCATGAGAATCTCATCAATCTTTGAAAATCTATCTCTACTAAGCATGGACAATCACTAACTATCATGGGTCTAATACTATTAACAAAGAAAATAATTAAAATCTCATCCAAACAACAACAAGGCCTCACGGCCAAGGAAGAACAAAGAGGGAGGAGGATTTTTCTTACCACTTTGTTCATGCCAAAAGCTTTACCAAGCTACAAGGATCAATTTCCATTCCAAGCTTTCTTACTAATTCTTTATAAATCTCCCACAAAATTGGATTTAAGCTTACTAACTTAAGGAGAAAAATGTGTTTGGTAATGAAGAGACAGAGAGAGCTTCACGTGAGAGAGAAGAGAGGAAGAGTGAAATGAAATCAAAGTCTCCAAAGTCTCCTTAAGTAATGGTCTTGCTACTTGTGAGCCATTGGATCAAATAGTGAAAGTTCTAAGACTTAATCCTAGCCATCCACCTCTTCACAAAATATCTAGATATTTCTTAGGTGATCTTATCCTCCCACTAGCTCGCGCTTAAACGAGTCGTATCTCGCGTACCGATAAATTTTACGGAAACATAAAAATTTCTACCGTAAACCTTTTAATAAAAACAATTCACAAACTTATCGCCGAATCTTTTTCCGCGACTGTAATTTTCTTCCTCACTCTTGAAAATTATTCTGACAATATATCCTAACTCACGCCGATATATAAAACTCCCATCTAAATTTCTACGGAATTCAGACATCGTAAAAATTTCCAACAGCGGGTAAAATTCCTACTCGTTTTTCCAAAAGCGAGAATAATCCAAAACTCGTTATTCTGACTTCACATAAACCTTCTTATACTCAAAAGAAGACTACGACCCAAAAGTCTGTGCCTTTCCAGCGCACGAGCACAAAACAGGCTCCATTTCAGCAAAAATTCCATTAATGCGACGATACTCACAAGACCGCTCCACCAAAAACCCTAAAAAACTTAGCCGACACTAAAGTTTCTTAGAAAAACTGTACAGTGAAATCTTGGGTCTTACAGGTGGTCTAGTCATCTGCTCTGCTTTGGCCTTGTATGAATTGTTTTTTGGTTAACCTTTGTAATAGCTTGTGACTCTTTGTAGACATTAATAGTCTACCTTAGCACATCTTGTGCTAGGGTGACTGTATATATATATATATATATATATATATATATATATATCATTTTGGCTTGTTCAAAAAATATGAGGACCTTACTTCTTTTTTTTTTTTGTAATTTCTACAGCGACAGGAGAGAAAACACTACATTGTTGGAAACGGGGAGCGGGAGATCACTCACCGCCCTGTTCAATTCTTTTAAAATCTCTAAAAATAATAATAAACTAAAAAATTAAAATTAAACCCCAAAACTAATATCTAAACTATTCGACTTTAACCTTAATTATATATACTAATATAATTTTATACAATAGAATAAAAACTCTTCATAATTTATATTTTTTTATTGAATATTAACCGGTGCATTGCACGAGTCAGTTATACTAGTTGTTTGGAAAAATCTGAGTTCGATTTCTATATAGAACAATTTTATAGCCCGAATCGCCTAATTTTTAAATCACGGCGGCTCTTTCCATACCCGCATTCACAAAAATAATTCGTGCAAATCGCAACCATAGGATGGACACACATAGATTTTGGACAATCAGCGTCTTTTGCACAATCAACTTCTGCAAAGTTTAAAAAAAAAGGAATATTATAAATAAAATAAAATTTTATGTAAAACATAAAGAAGTAAACAAGATCCAAAATTACTTACTTCCGTTGGTTACCACAAGAAATAGAGAAAAAATAATTAACAGAGTAAAAATTTGAGCCATATTTTTCGTTCGTAATAAAGGAAAAATTTGTTGCTTGGTTAACATCAGGTTAAGAGTTTTTAGCTCTTTATAAATGGGAGTTCAAGAAACAATTAATAAATGGGATTTATTATCAATTGTTTTTAATATAGATTAATGTGTTGTGTTTAACTTTTAGCTTACCCATTCGATCACTTCATTTTTTAGCAAACTCAATTGACCAATTAACCTTAGTAAATATATCTCAATTAAATTTTTTGATAGTCTTCAAAGGTTTTTTTTAGATTTTTTTATTTTATATAGATTTTGATGATAGACATGGGAATTTTTTTCAAAGATTAATAATATAGATGATCATTTTAAAACAACGTTTCAGAAATAGTGTATAAAAAATGTGGCAAAAATTTATTTATAAAATAAAAGTAAAATAGGATAATTTTTTTGTTTTGTTTTGTTTTAAACTTTTGATTTCCAAAAAAGGAGGTCCGATCATCCAATACTATTTAAATGAGAAATATCCCCTCCTATAACTCTACTTATATATTAATATGCCAACTTATTTTTTTATGACTCATAACTCTATTTATATATTTATATAGAGGCTTATGTTTTTTAAATTTCTACGGCAGATTTATATATTTCTCTTAACATTATATATATATGGGGAGGGATCAAATTACACCGGTGTAACATTTGAGTAATGTTACACCGCTTAATAACGCATTAACGAATACAAATTTTACAAAATCCACCGTTGGATTGAAAGTTTATAACATGCAGATCATTCTTGTTAAATTTTATAAAAATCTAAAATCGTTTGATATGTTTTTAAGACCAATCAAGATTAACGGTATTCAATAAAAACGCATAAACCGTTAATCTTTATGTGTCTCAAAAACATGCCAAACGATTTTAGATTTTTGTAAAACTGAACATAGATGATCTATACGATATAAATTTTCAATCCAACGGTGGATTTTGTAAAATTTAAATACGTTAAAGCGTTATTGAGCGGTGTAACATTACTCAAATGTTACACCGGTGTAATTTGATCTCTCCCCTATATATATATATATATATATATATATATATATATATATACGAGAACGAGTAGTCACCTTAGCATAAGGTGTGTCAAGGAAACTATAAGAGGTTTACACAAATATCAATACATAATAAGTAGCATAAAAATACAATTATTACCGATGTCTAAACAAAGTAATGATTTCGCCCGCCAACAATTCAAGTTTGTAGATATTAGAATAGGAAATATTCTTGGTCAGCTTATAGCTTTAATGATATTTTTATGTAAATTAAATAGGTAGTAAATAGACTTTAATTTTATAGAAGTTGACTAATGCAACACCTCTGTATATATACACATCTTGATATATGAAATAGACAAGGCAATTATTCTATTATGGTATCAGTTAGCTTTGGCACTGATCTCTCCCTCTAAACCTAAACCCTGCGCCGTCACCTTGCCTTCACTTCCTTCTTTTTCATTTTTTTTCCTCTCTTTTCAAAAATAAAAAATAAAAAAAATAATAATTCCAAACCACGCTAATTCAATATTCACAACCTGCAATTTCTTTGTTGCAGCACCGCTTCCACCGACCCAGCCACACAAAATCACTTCTCTACTACCTATCACTACTTTGCTTCATCAAACAACAACCTTTTCTAACATCAGAACACTATGGCAGAAACTACTCCTCCTCCCTCTCCCAAATCCACACCAGAACCTTCTACCCAAAACAACAAATCTGCTACTCAAACCACAATCTCTCCCATTCATCCTGCCTTCACTGTGTCTAACATCACAAACTTCATCAAAGTCAACCTTGACATTGAGAAAATCCAATATAACACCTGGTCTGAATTGTTTAAAATCCATGCCCAAGCATACGAAGTTCTCGACCACATCATCCCACCATCACCGACTGATTCCACTTCTTCACCCTCTCTCAAAGAAACCGATCCAGCCTTATGGAAACGCCTCGATGCTATTGTTTTGCAATGGATTTATGGAACTATATCAACTGATCTTCTTCACACCATCATTGAACGTGACTCCACTGCTCAACTTGCTTGGGATAGACTCTTTTGTTAGACTACTAGGCTACCACTTAGAAGGGGGTTGAATAAGTGGCTTCTTTAATCAACGGCAATTTAAAAAAATATTTGATTAAAAAACAATGCGCGGAAGCACCACCGGATCGGTAGTCTACTTTGCACCTTTTGACCAAAGGAAAGATAGTATCGCCTTGAACGAATTAGGAAAATTACCGGAACGCTTAATGCAAGATATTCCAATTTAATATGATTAACAAAAATAGTCCCAAACAAGTTATATGGTTCGATATTTCAAGTTCAATCACAATCAAGCAAGAACCAATTGAATTTTTGTGAACCAATACGAACAACAAAAATTCAATCGATTAATCAAATTAACGAAATTAACGAAATTAAAAGAGAGAGATAAAGAGAGACACACGATGTGATTAGGGAGTTCCCCGGATTGCGCGTCGTCCACGCGTTTATCCGAGTACGTCTCCCCCCAAATAACCAAACGGGTTATTTGAGAGTTTATAGATCAAAAACTTGATGAACAAAAAAGTGCACAGTTTACAATTGAAATCTATAATCCTATAGCAAAACAAAATGTAAACTAATGCGAATAACCTCGACACCCAACGGAACTTCGCCCTCTGATTCCAACGATTCACCTTGTGCCAAACCGCACCCAATCGTCCAGCTGAGTCCTTCGTTCCTTGTTGTCGAATCCTTCAAGACACGCACGATCTTGAATCACTTGAGAGAAACACTAGAACCTTCAACGCAATTCAACCCGATCACGATTCTGATTCACCGCGAACCGTATCGAACGTTATCACACAAATCTGAAGTTTCTATTGAATTGATCCCATACTCAAATCCAATTTTGATTGCAAACTTGATGAAGATGATGAACTTGTGTTGAATCAAACCTTTGATGCAAATTCTCACTCAATTTGTACCAAAAGCGTTTTCTGATCTTTCACACTAGTTTTCTCTCTGTTACAATGACACACCACATTGCTATTTAAAGAGAAAATAGAATTGAGCAAATTTGGGTAAAATTTAACAGACATGTATCGCTACAAAGATGGTTTGTATCGATACAAAACCCTTTGACCAGCGTTCAAATTGAAAGTTTTGACCTATGTATCGATACAAACACGGGTGTGTATCGATACATACATCAGTTTCTTGAAATCTTGACTGATATGTATCAAATCATGGCATGATTTGATACATCATGCACTCTCTGGTTTTCTGAGAGATCACTTTTGTATCGATACAAGTGATATATGTATCGATACAAAATGCACAGAATCAGTCTGAAGTAATTTCAGGACATTTGTATCGATACACATGTTTATGTATCGATACATAATACCTAAAAATCAATTTTTCAAAGTTTAAAAATAGTTTTTCGCTGTCAAGTCATTTGTAATGTTGCCAAAATATGTTCTACTCTATTTTCATGTGTTTTGACAATTATTAAAACATGAGGATGAACTGGTGCACTTACATCTTTGATATATTTTTTGATAACAGATATTCCAGAGCTCTCTACCTAGAGCAAGAATTTTCTAGAGTTAGCATGGAACAATTTTCTGATGCTGCATCATACTGCCAACACATCAAGTCTCTTTCCGATCAACTCTCCAATGTTGGTGCACCGGTTTCCAACGAACGTATGGTGCTTCAACTTGTCTCTGTTCTTTCTGATGCTTATGCTAATGTCGGTTCTCAAATCCGCCATTCTGAAACTCTTCCCCCCTTTTACAAGGCCCGATCTATGATTGTCTTGGAAGAAATGGCACGTGCAAAACAAACGGCTGTTACCGCTGCCAACTCCACCTTTATAGCCGCTCAAGAAAATAACAACTCAGATTCTTCATCTTCTCATCACCCCAACTGCAACAATAACAAAAACAATGGAGGTCGCAGTGGTCGTGGCGGTTATAACCGTGGTGGTCGTGGCCGCGGACGAGGTGGAGGTCGAGGTGGCCGGTCTTATTACCATCAACAAGGATCGGGGCAGCAACCACATGCACCGCAACATCAGTGGGCCTATCCTCCTTGGAATGCACAGTGGCAGCCGTGGGCCACTCCTCCTTGCCCTTATCCTACAACCGGAAATTGGCAAAGACCAGTAGCTCCAAATCGTCAGCCTGGCATTCTAGGAGCAAAACCACAGCAAGCGCATGTTACTGCAACTTTGTCATCATATGCGCCAACAGATATTCAAGCCGCTATGCACACTCTCTCTCTTGCTCCTCATGACGAACAGTTGTACATGGACAATGGGGCTACATCTCACATGACAGCAAACAGAGGTAATCTTACGTCTTATTCCAATATTAGCAACAATATTATTATCGGTAATGGTCATAATATTCCAATTATTGGTTGTGGTAATGCATTGTTACAGAATTCTCAATATCCCTTAACCTTAAACAATGTCTTGCATGCACCCAAATTGATTAAAAATCTTGTTTCTGTGAGAAAATTTACCATTGACAATGAAGTTTCTGTTGAATTTGACCCGTTTGGTTTTTCTGCGAAGGATTTTCAGACAGGGATGCCTTTAATGAGATGCAATAGTTCGGGTGATCTTTATCCTCTAACCACAAGACCATACCATCCAAGCTCAACACCGTCTACCTTTGTCGCTGTATCCAATGAAATATGGCATAATCGTTTAGGACATCCGGGAGTATCTATTTTTAATTCTCTTCACCGAAACAATTCTATCTTATGTAATAAGTTTCGGAATAATTTCATTTGTCAATCTTGTCAACTTGGAAAACAAATAAAGTTGCCCTTTTATGAGTCTTTGTCGTCTACCTTATTACCTTTTGATATTGTGCACAGTGACTTATGGACATCACCAACTCTCAGTTCTGGCGGTCATCGCTATTATATTTTATTTCTTGATGATTTTACAAATTTTTTGTGGACCTTTCCTCTAGAAAATAAATCGCAAGTTCACTCCATTTTTCTCCAATTTCGTAATCACATTAAAACACAATTTGAAAAAGACATTAAATGTTTTCAATGTGATAACGGAAAGGAATATGACAACTCTCTTTTTCATAAATTTTGTGAGCAAAACGGAATGATATTCAGATTTTCATGTCCTCACACATCACCTCCAAATGGAAAAGCCGAGCGAAAAATTCGTACCATTAATAATATCATTCGCACTCTCCTTGCTCATGCGTCAATGCCACCTTCTTTTTGGCATCATGCACTTCAAATGGCTACATATCTCTTAAACATCCTACCAAACAAGAAACTAGCTCTTCAAACACCAACCACAATTCTTTACCAAAAATCTCCATCTTACTCCCACCTTAAAGTTTTTGGTTGTCTATGTTTTCCCCTCATCCCTTCTACTACAAGAAATAAACTTCAAGCAAGATCAACACCATGTGTCTTTTTAGGATATCCATCCAATCATAGAGGTTACAAATGTTTTGAGTTGTCAAGTCGTAAAATCATCATTTCTAGGCACGTCATTTTTGACGAAAACATTTTTCCTTTCTCAAAATCCAATGCTCCCGAGTCCTCATGCTATAATTTTTTGGATACAAGTGATACACCCTTTCCTTATCATTTGTTTCAACCTACATCAACCTCACCTACAAATGAACCTACCTCACACAACCAACCTCCCACAACCACGACAACATCACCCACCACACCATCTCCCACTAGTACAAATATGACTTAATAATATGCCTTTTACTACAGTGGAAAATATCCCAGATGTAAAAAGGATTATGAAGTACTTTTTACAGCTGGTTTCAATTTTATAAGTAGTGAATAATACATCAACATAACCTTTTACACCTGAGTATACTAGTCCCAGATGCAAATAAAAACGCGGTGGCAATCCCGTAATTATCAAGAAAATTTTATAACTTAAGTTTACATCTGAGAGTGTTATCCCAGTGGTAAAAGGTCTATTTTTTATTTTTGAAAAGGAAAATAATATTCAAGTCTCAGATAGATATACACGCACGCGTACCTTGTGAACCCTAGCTCTCTGAGAAGCTCTTCCTCAATCTGAATCGCTCTTCACTCTCAATCTCTGAATCGCTCTTCACTCTCAATCTCTGAATCGCTCTTCACTCTCAATCTCTGAATCGCTGCTTGCTCTTCACTCTCGTCAATCGCTCTTCACGGAAGGTACTCACTCGATTTCTCTCTCACTCACTCACTGAATATTTTCATTCACTCACACTCTCACTCGTTACGAATTGAAGGCTCAGTCCAACGAATTGAAGTCAGAATCAAGTCAGAATCAAGTCAGAATCATTCACTCACACTCTCACTGTTACGAATCGAAGGTCACTGATAAGAATCGAAGCCCTAGTTCCTCTTCCGCCGACTGAAAACACAAAGGTACTGATATTCTCAAACTTGTTTATTTATAAAGTTTGTAAAGTGCTGCTAAAATTTGTTGGGTTTGCCTTTGAATTAATTCTGAGTCTGAGTTTATTTATGTATGAATATGTGATTGAGTTTATTTTTATTTTGCCTTTGAATTTGTTGGGTTGTGAAATAGTGTGCTGTGTATAGTTGTGTTTATCTTTGGCAATGGCATGGAAATAAGAGAGCGTGGTTGAAACGGAGTTAGAGTGAATCATCTTCACATTGGAAATATTTACTGTTTTTTTGTGATGGGGAATTCTAGATTATTAATTCTTAGAATCACTTAATTTCTTAAACTAGTACTAGATTACAAGTAGACCAAGATAGTAAAAGGACAGCGTTGATTTATGTAATTTATTCTGTTTTTTTTTTTTATTTGTTTTGTGTTTATTTTTATTTTTATTTTTATTTATGTAGTTGTTACTATTTCTTAGCCTTTTTCTTTTGGTTTGCGCCTGTCTTGATTGGTTTTGCTTCTGACTTGATCAATGATTTTGGCTGCTGTTGAGTAATAAATTGAGCATGAATATTAATGCAAAATTTGATAATTGAAAGAAAGATTGAATTTTGTGGATGTTAATAGATATTATGCCTTAGATTGTGATCAAATTTTTAACAAAACATGTTCTGAGATGGCTGTTTTGAGAGAAGTAAAAGCCTTCATGAGATGGCTTTTTAACTATGAACTACTTAAAATGTAATTATTGTTGAATCTGCTTATATCATATGCTTCCTATGATCTGTGAAGATTGTTATTTAATGTGGACTATTGTATTTGTAACGTTAGTGTAACTTGTAAAATAATCTTTCATAAATAGACGTAGTTGACTAGGGACGAGTTCAAGTTGCGGAGGGTAACACATATTTAGAAGTTTGAACTCAATCAGAATGAGAAAGATGTTGTACTGATTCAAAGTAGTCTATATATAAAATTCACTTATGTTTCTTTTCATATCAAATCAGCAGCAGCTTGAGCTTGAGAAAAATAAAATAAAATAAAGTTCCATATCTTTTTTTTTAAAAGGAAGTGAAGTTTCATGTTAGTTTATAAACATCTTAAACTTAATTAAGCGATTACAATATAAGTGATTATAATTTATGAATTTATATATACACTCATTTTATAACAAAAGGTAAAATAAAGTCTAACAGTTTTGTATAAATTATAATTTGTTTTCGTATAAGTTGTAAGTTGTTTCAATGATAAGTTCTTCAAAACAGTAAGTTTTTATGGCAGTAAGTATTTTACTATGTAATCACTTACAAATGAATCTTAAAAAGTGTGCATATCATGAGTTACTAAAACCGGTTACTTTGAGTGGAGTTGGGATCCGGGGAGCTGTTTTGCGGGATAATTCTTTCGGTTTCAGGGCTGTTTTTCTGGCTGTTGTTGCAGTTTTTTCTGGTTTTTGTTAGTGTAGGAGTAACTGGTTTTTGCTGTTTGTTTAATTGTATCAGGGGTGCGTTTTTGGTGCCTTAATTAGTGTAGTTTGTAGTTTTGGTTTTGCTTTCTGCTTGTTATGTTTTCAATGCCTGGTGCTGTATGTTTTGTAGCCTTGTAACTCAGCCAGGTACTGCTTATACTTGGTTTTGTTTTAATAAATCTTTTGCCGATTCAAAAAAAAAAGTCCAGTTCGGTTCGGTTTGACTATAAATCATAACAGTTCAGTAAGAAACCGATATTTTGTTTGTGTCACAACGCTTTAACTTAATTAGTATGCATTAATTTCGGAACATAGGTATGGATCGTACTTGGATGAGAGCTAATCGATTAAGCGATGAGTACGAACAGGGAGTGATGGAATTTCTACAGTTTGCTGAAGACAATCTTCCTCCTGAAAGTAATGCTAAAAAAAATATTCCTCCTAAAAGTAATGTACTTTTTCTATGCCCATGTGTTCTTTGTGCAAACAAAAAACCAGAACTTGATAAGAAAGAAATCAAGAGTCATCTCATTTGCAATGGGATTTGTCAAAATTATACACGATGGACATGGCACGGTGAAGTAGGAGCACGGCGGAGTGTGTCCCAACAAGAAAATGTTAGTGTAGATATGGATGATCGTCTTGAAGACATGATGCGTGATATTGGGGAAGACTCGTTTAAGAAGACGCATGTGTATGATACTTTGTGCAGGGACAAGGACAATCCTTTGTACCCGGGATGCACAAATTTTACACGTTTGTCGGCGGTGTTAAAGTTGTTTAATCTGAAGGCAAATAATGGGTGGACTGACAAAAGTTTTAGCGAATTGCTTGAATTGTTGACACAAATGCTTCCTGAAGGTAACATACTACCAAATCGTTGTTACGAGGCGAAGAAAATATTGTGTCCGATGGGTTTGGAGTATGAAAAGATACATGCATGCCCCAATGATTGCATATTATACAGAAAAGAGTTTGTAGACTATAATCATTGTCCGAAGTGCAACGCGTCACGCTACAAGAAGAAAGATGGTGATTCAAGTGACGATGAGGTGACCAAAAAGGGTTCTCCAGCGAAAGTGGTATGGTACCTTCCAATAATTTCAAGGTTCAAGAGATTGTTTGCTAATGCAAATGACGCAAAGAATCTTAGATGGCATGCAGAAGAGAGAAAATGTGACGGACAAATTTGCCATGTAGCTGACTCTTTGCAATGGAAGAAAATCGACAATATGTTTCCAAATTTTGGCAAGGAGTCGAGAAACCTCAGACTTGGACTTCTAAGTACTAACCATAGTTCATGGCCTGTTTTGCTCATGATTTACAACCTATCTCCTTGGTTGTGCATGAAGCGTAAATATATTATGTTATCGATGATGATTTCGGGCCCAAGACAACCCGGAAATGACATAGATGTTTATCTAAGTCCCCTAATTGATGATTTAAGACTGTTGTGGGAGGAAGAGTTGATGTTCTTGATGCGTATTCCGGTGAACAATTCAATATGCGTGCCATGTTGTTTTGCACCATCAACGACTTTCCGGCATATGGAAATTTGTCTGGGTATAGCGTTAAAGGGCATAATGCGTGTCCTATATGTGAAAAACACACAAATTACCATCAATTGAAAAATGGAAAGAAGACTGTTTATCTTGGACATCGAAAATTCCTAAACCGTTATCATCCATATCGTAGATTGCGGAAAGCTTTCAATGGATACCCGGAGGATGGTGTTGCTCCAAAGCCCTTAACTGGAGAGGAAGTTTATCAACAACAACTAGACATTAATGTTGTGCTCGGAAAGTTCGATAAGAAGCTTGTGAAAAATATATGGAAAAAGAGGTCGGTGTTCTTTGATCTTCCATATTGGTCCAGTCTTGATGTAAGGCATTGTATTGATGTGATGCACGTTGAGAAAAATGTATGTGATAGTGTAGTTGGAACACTTCTCAACATTCCAGGCAAGACAAAAGATAGTGCAAATGCTCGGATGGATATGGATTTGATGGGTGTACGGGCAGAGTTATTACCACAAACAATAAATAACAAAACATATTTGCCTCCAGCATGTTACACATTGTCTAAAAAAGAGAAAACAAGTTTGTGTCAATGTTTGCAAAGTATCAAAGTGCCGCATGGTTACTCATCAAATGTCAAGAGGCTTGTATCAATGAAAGATTTTAAATTAATCGGCTTGAAATCTCATGATTGTCATGTGTTGATGCAACAATTACTACCCGTGGCTATTCGTGGGATATTGCCTGACAATGTTAGGAAAACTATAACTAGGTTGTGCTTGTTCTTCAATGCAATATGTTCTAAAGCCATTGATCCATCAAAGTTAGACGAGTTGGAAAACGAGGCTGCAGTTATCTTATGTCAATTGGAGATGTATTTCCCAATTTCATTTTTTGACATTATGGTTCACTTAATTGTTCATCTAGTACGGGAGATTAGATTGTGTGGTCCCATTTTTTTAAGGTGGATGTATCCAATAGAGCGATATATGAAGATCCTAAAAGGGTATACAAAAAACCCGCACCGTCCGGAAGCATCAATTGTTGAGAGGTACATTGCCGAAGAAGCTATTGAGTTTTGTTCAAACTATTTGTCAGAAGTGGATGCTATAGGGGTTCCCAAGTCTCGTCATGATGGAAGATGTGAAGGTAAGGGTACTCAAGGTTTAAATGTCAAGAGCATGAGTGCTCATGAAATTCTTCAAGCACATTTGTATATATTGAATAACATGGCTGAGGTTCAACCTTACTTGTCGGAGCACAAAAGCATCATAAAGAAAAAGTATCCAAGGATGAATGAGAATAGGTTGTTAAAAGAGCATAATAAGTGTTTCTCTGAGTGGTTTAAAGAAAAAATTTCTAATGATATTGGTAGTGTTTCAGATACAATAAAGTGGTTGTCCTATGAGCCTAAACGTAACATACTCACTTGGAGTGCATATGATATCAATAAAACTTCGTTTTATACAAAACAAAGGGATGATCGTAGTACCATGCAAAATAGTGGGGTTATGGTTGTGGCCGAGTCCATGCATTTCTCTAGTTCCAAAGATAAAAACCCGGTTATGGCATCTACACCCTACTTTGGGGTGATTGAAGAGATTTGGGAGGTTAACTACGTTTTGTTTAAAGTGCCTGTATTTAAATGCAAGTGGATTGATATTAATAGTGGTGTACGGATCGATGAATTAGGATTTACATTGGTTGATCTTTGCAAGGTATCTTATACCGACGAACCTTTCATCATGGCATCCCATGCAAAACAAGTGTTTTATGTTAAAGATCCTTCACCTAACAGCAGGTGGTCGGTGGTTCTACAAGGAAAAAATGTGCAAGGTAGTGATGAAAATCAAGATGTGATTCTTGATATTTCCGAAACTCCTCCTTTCTCAACAAATGTGCCTAGCTTCGTTGAGGAAAATGAAGATGATGATGATGTGCAAGCTATTCGTTTGGATCATGAAGAAGGGACATGGGAGTAGTAGTATGTTTGTGTATTTTTATTTAACAAGTTTATACATTTGTGTATTTTCATATAGTAAGTTTGTGTTTTTAGATTATTTGTGAATGAGGATGTGTTGGTAGACAGTTTATAGCCCCTGATTTAACAGGACATAATAATTTTTAGGAAGTTTATAATGCAGCCTAGTGTGCACTTTTAGTTCTTTCATTGATTTGTTAAATCTAACCAAAAGGAAGTTTACAATGCAGCCAAGTTTATAATAAATTATGTTAGTAACAATGCAATCATAACCATATACAGCCAACTGATTTTCTTTCAGTCAGTGTGATTGTTCTGAATAGAGCATTTGCAGAATTCTCTAGAAATTTGCATTATACTGCTCATAGTACAATTTAGGTTCTTTCATTGCACAAGTCAGCTAAGTTGTGCATAGTATACAATATTTTCTTCACCCTTTAATGATACTTGATTTAAGATGAATCCTCTGCATTGGATTTTGTATTTTTTGGAATATTTGTGATTAATTTGATCCTAATCAATGTTTTCATTTTGTGTAAGCAGAGACATGGCCGATTCAACCGTCACGCCTTCTTCAACCCGACAACAAAGAGGTAGAGGTGCGACTATGTGTAGAAAACTTGACAAAGTTCGTCATACGGGTATTAAGTTGAAGATCCGATTTAATCAAACAACTTGGAATTGTTTTGGTCCTGATTCAAAATTGTTCAAGACTTATTTAGCATTTCTTGCTCGAAGTAATTGTAGTATTTTGAAAGATGAGTGGAAAGAGATAGGTAAAGATGTAAAAGATAAAATTTGGGAGGATCTTGAGGTATTTTAAAATATCATTTATCCTAATTTAATTTTTGTAACAAGTGATTTTACAAAATTTTATTAACATATACTAACACCAAAATTTTAATGTATATATGTAGAGTTATTTTGTTATTCCAGTAATTGATCCAGATCCAGATAAAGATCCTTTGAGGATAGTATGGTTTCAATTTGCGGGAGACCGATGGAGAGGTTTTAAGGCACAACTCACGAGAGAATGTTACAAAGCCCGGCAAAGCTCGCGAACCTCCATATGTGAGGTATACTTATATTTCAAAAGATGTATGGGAAAAGTTTTTGGCATCCCGAGCTACCCCGGAATTTAAGGTTAGTTGAACTTTTTTAATTAGTAATTTATATATGTTGTGTGTTATTGTATTTGATAGATAATTTTTTTTTTTTTATTCTTTTGTCTTAAAACTGAAAATGGATATACATTGTCATATCTGCATAGTGATCCAAAATTTTCAATTCAATGTTGGTGATCTTTATGTTCATGTTCTCATCTATTTTTGTAGTTCATCATATTCATATGCTATGTTTTTCAATTATTGAAATTTCCTTGTACTAGTAATAATGTACTGTCTTTGCCCTTCAAACCATATAATGATTTGTTTGTTGCCCTGTTAGTAATGATTTGTGTTTATAATAGGCAAGAAGTGAAATTGGTAGGGAAAAAGCGGCCAAGAATATTCACCCACATAGATTATCACGTGGAGGGTATGAATTGCTTACAGAAAAAATGATGGCTGAAAAGAGATCGTTGCAAGATTCGACATTGAGTGATGAACGTAGTCCATCTCCACCCCCACGTGAAGAGAAATGGAAGAGGGCACGACAAGGGAAAGATGGAGAATACAAATCGGCGGCTACAAAAGTTGTTCCTGATAAAATTGTAAGTAAAATTTGGATATCAAGAACTTCAATTAGGTGCTGTAAGTTGTTATTAGGTGCTGTCATTTTACTTTGCATAGCACTAGTTCATTTTATTGGTCTCTTGTTGGTCTGGTGTGGGGTTTTGGCAGCACTAGTTATGTACTTGTCCCCTGTTTTTGCGTCTGGTACAGGTCTATTTTGTTGGGGCTGTTAGTGCCTTTACCCCCTGTTTTTGCGTGCAGCACTAGTCTATTTTATTGCTGTCAATTTATGTTATCATAGTTGATTTCTCCAAATATAATACTTACATATGCAACTGCAAGAACAAGGAAAAATAGATGTATGAATGTCACTGTTATCATATTTTTGGTAGATTAGATACCAAAGTGCTTGTTGCACATTGGACATTTAGAAAGAAAATAATCATTTGAGCTGCTACTGGATTTTACTGATGCAATCTACACTAGTTCATTTTATATTTTATGTGTTTTGTAGGATTCTCTAGTTGAAGAGACGGCAAAGGGCACCTTTGTTCCAAATGGGCATAATGATATTCTAACAAATGCCATTGGAACAGCTGAGCATGGTGGCCGTGTACGTGGTGCTGAACGAGGTGCTAATATTAGCAATTACTTTGGAAGGTCTTTACGTTCAACACAAAATATAAATGTCACCGAGCAGCTCTCCTAACTAGAAACAACACTTAGAGCTGAATTTGAAACAACACTAGAAAACAAGTTGGTTGCGGAGCGTCAAGCGATGATGGAGACACTTAAGTCTATGGGTTTCTCTCAAGTTGCCTCCCCAACAAAGCAAGTGGTTGAGGAGTGTTCTCCAAAACATATTGGGAATGGAAGTGTGAAAGCTAGTTGTTCTGTTGCACCTGCAAACATTAAGGAGGTCTCCGATCATGACATAGACTCGGTTGAAAAATTGCTATGCATGATTTTGAAAAGGAAAAAATATTTGCCCGTACACTTAGAACATGATGCGTGTGTCAGCAATTTTAAGATGTCGCCAAGTTATATGAAAGACTTATTGGTGGGTGATAAATGGGTTGACCTTTCAGTTCTACAGCTTTGGTGCACGTAAGTGTCATTTTTTTTAATGCTATCAAATATCTATTATGATTTTGTCCCACAAGATAAGTATTATTTTGTCCCGTGTTGTTTTTTTTTTGCGTTTTCTGTGTAGCAGCCATGTTGTTGGTGTTGCTGTGTTAAGGACTGATTTTTCTGCATAGTACTCTGTTTGTTTGGCACTTTGTTTGTGGACTTTTAGCACTTCTTGTTTGGCACTTTGATTTGACTAAGACTATTTGCATGATATTCAATATTTTTTATAAACTATTCATGTATATGCATCGTCTTTCGATAGCAACAAACAACTCAGATTTGTATGCATTTTTGGACCCATGTCAATTGAATTTTGCAGCAAAGCCAAACTCAATTCAAAAGGCGGGTAAACAATACATACAAAATAAGTTGCGTGATGTAAAGAAAGAGTGCTACTTAGCGCCATATCTTGTGCCGTAAGTATATATATTATATTAGCATAGTGATTAATAAGTTATGTATATTCTCTTATTTATTTTTGTAGCATAATCATTAATAATTGTTATTTAACGTGTACAGCAAACATTGGAAATTAATAATTATGTGTCCTAAGGACAACATTATAGTTTGCCTTTGTTCATTACACCAAAAGGTTGATGAAGCAACGAAGAAATATTTTACTGAGTAAGTTTTTATTTTATTTAGTTTGCCTTTAGTCATTAATAAGTTTTTATTATATATTTTATAAGTGATCATCCACTTCCTGCCTATTAAAACTAAGGCCATATAAATTTGTATTTATGTAGTGCTTTCATGGTTCATCAATTTGCTTGTGGTAATAGAAAGAGGCCTACTTGGATTTTTTCCAAAGTAAGTGTTGGGTAAATTTTAGCTATTTATTTACATTCATAATACATCGTTGATTTATTTTTAGTATGTATTAACTAAATGTCATTCATATGTAGACAAGGGTACAACCCAACGGCAATGATTGTGGGTATTATGTAATGAAGAATATGATTGACATTGTCTCTGCTAGTGTTACAAAGAAATGGGATGAGGTAATATATTTTTCTTTATTGAAATATGATTGATATTGTGTCACTTTGCCTTGCCTTTTGCTTTTTGCTTGGTCTGGTGTGTGTTACAATGATATAGTGTTACAAAGAAATGGTCTGGTGTATTTTTTTCTCTTTGCCTTTTGCTTGGTGCAACTTTGGCGTTTTGGTGTTTTGTATAGTTTGTTTAGCCTGCTGCTGTTTGGGAGTTTGGTTGGTTTGTATTGACATTGTCTTTTTTACATATTATAGGTGTTCAATGATCCTACGGCATTATCAGAAGATGACTTGTATGAGTTGCGAAATCGTTGGGCAACTTGTTTTCTTGACTTATATAACCCGGAGAAGGATTATGACGATGGTGATGACGATGGTGCTAAGGGACGTTAGGTTCGTGTGAAGTTACATTGTAGTTGTATTAATGTGCCGCAACGATATTAATATGTGACTTTGTTTTTATTTTGAGTTTTGGATGTTGAATGGTTGTATCAACCAATGACATGTTACTTTGTATTTTGTTGATCAACCAATGACATGTTACTTTGTATTTTGTTGAACGGTTATTTTAACTTTTAATTCGGATGGTGAATGCGGTTATATTATGGATAGTTTTTATTGTTAAATTATATATATGTTTATTTGCAAGTTATTATGTTTTGGATGCTATGGTATATTGGTTAAAAAAAAAGTAGGATTTGAAAGAAAAAAAAAAAAAAAAAAAGGATTTATAACCAAAAAAAAAAAAAATTGTGAACCTTTTACATCTGAGAACAATTTTCTCAGATGTGAAGAGCATGCCTTTTACATCTGGCAAAACGGTTACATCAGATGTAAAAAGTGCAATATAATTTAAAAAAGAAATTAAAAAAATGACTTTCGCATCTGCAGAATAACGAGACAGATGTAAAAGGTGCATGTTTTACATCTGACCGGGTCAGGGGTAAAAAGTGTCAGACTTTCTATAACTCGTAGGCTTATGACTGACTTTCGCCAGATGTAAAAGGTGTTTTCTGCACTAGTGTCCCATGATTACAACTACAAACCAACAAACATTACCTCCAACTCCACAAATACAAACTTCTCCACAAATCACCACTACACCTAACACGACCTCTCCCCATCAAACAACTACAACTCATCCTCCCTTAGCCAACCCTACACTCTCTCCTCAAATGACAACCCGAGCACAACACGGTATCTTCAAGCCTCGACAAATACTTAATCTTCACACCTCTAGTTCAAACCAAATTTCTCCCTTGCCTACCAATCCCATTAATGCACTACGTGATCCTAATTGGAAAATGGCCATGAAAGACGAATATGATGCTCTTATTGAAAATCAGACGTGGGATTTAGTGCCACGTCCTTCTAATGCTAACATTATTCGAAGTCTGTGGATTTTCAGGCATAAGAAGAAAGCTGACGGTTCCTTTGAAAGGTACAAGGCTCGGTTAGTCGGTAATGGTTCCAATCAACAGACTGGTGTCGATTGTGGTGAAACTTTCAGCCCGGTAGTTAAACCTGCAACTATACGGACGGTTCTAAGTATTGCCATTTCAAAATCATGGTGTTTGCATCAATTAGATGTCAAAAATGCATTTCTACATGGGAATCTTAATGAAACAGTGTACATGTATCAGCCTCCCAGTTTTCGCGATTCTCAACACCCTAATCATGTGTGTTTGTTGAAGAAGTCTCTCTATGGTCTCAAACAGGCGCCTCGTGCTTGGTACCAACGCTTCACTGACTTTGTTGCTACCTTGGGTTTCTCTCATAGTGTATGTGATCACTCATTATTCATCTACCACCATGGAGATGACACTGCCTACATTCTTCTTTATGTGGACGATATCATTCTCACTGCATCGTCCGACACTCTTCGTCAGTCTATCATGTCTAAACTGAGTTCTGAATTTGCTATGAAAGATTTGGGACCTCTCAGCTACTTCCTAGGTATCTCGGTTACACGACACTCAAGTGGTATGTTCCTTTCTCAACAGAAATATGCCGAAGAAATCATCGAGAGAGCTTCCATGTCCTCCTGCAAACCAATTTCTACTCAGTGGATACAAAAGCGAAACTTAGTGGAACCTCAGGCAACCCATATCATGATCCTTCTGAATATAGAAGTCTTGTTGGTGCACTACAATATCTTACTTTCACAAGACCTGATATCTCCTATGTCGTTCAGCAGGTATGCCTTTTTATGCACGATCCAAAAACACAACACATGACTGCCTTGAAGCGGATCATTAGATACATTAAAGGCACAAGCACTCACGGCTTACATCTCTCTCCCTCCTCGATTGAAAAACTCACCTCATATACTGATGCTGACTGGGGAGGATGTCCAGACACTCGCAGGTCCACATCCGGCTATTGTGTTTATCTTGGAAATAATTTAGTTTCATGGTCAGCTAAACGACAACCGACTATCTCTCTCTCGTTCTAGTGCAGAAGCAGAATATCGTGGTGTTGCTAATGTTGTTTCTGAGTCTTGTTGGCTTCGGAATTTACTATTGGAGCTTCAGTGTCCTGTCACGAAAGCCACTCTAGTTTACTGTGATAATGTCAGTGCTGTCTACTTATCAGGTAATCCCATTCAACATCAACGCACAAAACACATTGAGATGGATATTCATTTTGTGCGTGAAAAGGTTGCTCGTGGTCAGGTTCGTGTACTGCATGTTCCGTCACGCTACCAAATAGCTGACATTTTTACAAAGGGTCTTCCACTACAGCTGTTCGATGACTTCAGAGATAGTCTCAACATTCGGCAACCTCCAGTTTCGACTACAGGGGCGTATTAGAATAGGAAATATTCTTGGTCAACTTATAGCTTTAATGATATTTTTATGTAAATTAAATAGGTAGTAAATAGACTTTAATTTTATAGAAGTTGACTAATGCAACACCTCTGTATATATACACATCTTGATATATGAAATAGACAAGGCAATTATTCTATTAGTAGAACTCAAGTTGGAGCACATTGTAACGACCCAATTTTATTAATTCTTTATTTATGTGTGATTATTATATTTATTTATTTATGTATGTTTATTAACTTGGTTTGAATTGTATTATTATTATTTAGTTAAGTTACTAGATATAATTATGCATGTTATTTAGTCGTAGGAGTTAATTGGATGGAATAGAATTATTGGGCTTTGGTATTGGGCCTAGGTTAAGTTAGTAAGGGTGTTTTGGTAATTGATGAGTGGTAACCTAGTTATAAAAGGGGAAAGTTAGAGAGAGAAACTCATTTGTCACAAATTTTGGTGGAGGAAGAAAGAGAAATGAGAGAAAGGGAGGTAGAGAGAAAGTGTAGAAGAACCAAGCTCGAAGATGTAGATGGGAGTCAAAGTGTAGAGCTTAGAGATTTAAAGCTTCAATCTAAGGTATGGGGTTAGATAATATAATTAGAGTGAGCATAGAGAGGGGAGAATGTCTATTTCTCCATTCCCAAACTCTCTACACTCTTTTCTTTTGGGTGGGTGTTTTCATTGAATAAAAATAATACCTTTGCATGATTTAATGATTATTGAGCTTATTACAATATGAAATTATGAATCTTGGGGTTTTGAAATGGGAATTTGTAGATGTTTGTGAAGGATTTTATGTTATTATGAAGTTTTGAATAAATACATGAAAATCATTACTTTTGGATGAAATGATGTTTGATGATGTTATAAGTTGTACTTCTATGCTTAGTATGATTATAAATGACTAAAGTTGCTTCCTTTATGTGTTTCTATGTATTGGCTAATGATTTAAGAACATTTGAGTTAATGGGTTACAACTTGTATTTTGGAAAATCAAGGAATTGTGTAAGAAAAACTATCTTTTAGAAAACCTGAAGAAAGATCGTACTTTTTGACCCCTTTAGACTTCGAATTGGCATTTTTGTTAAACATGAAAGTTGTAGGTCTCGTTCTTAGCTTTCCAACGCATGTTCACTCATCGCGTTTGGATCAACGTAGCCCAAGTTATGACCATTTTGGTGAGACAGACTTCTGCAGGAAGAATCTGTCAATTTCGCTTGCGCGAAATTAGCTCTTCGCTTGCGCGAAAATTAGCTCGCTTGCGCGAAAACTGCCAGTCAACAGGGTTGACTTTGACTTTGGTTGACTTTTTGACTTTTTGTTGACTTATGCACCCGGAACCTATTTTTAATGATTTTTCGCGTAGAATCCATTTTTGATGTTAGTTTTTAAAGATCATGCTCGAATTATTCTGTTTTGGTGTAGAATTGTTATACTTTGTTAATTGAATTAATCACTTACTATATGTACTTGAATTGAGTATAGAATGATGAATTGAGTTGTGATATCATATATGTGTGACGATTAGAAGTTAATTAATGATGGTTTTGATATATAATTACATGTATATTGTTGAGTTATGATTGGATACTTGAGTTAGTATTGAATTATGAATAAATGAGTGATTGTGATAATGTTATTATTGAATATGTATGCTTGATTACTTGCGAGATTTATGGAATATGATTTAATCAATGAGATGATATATCTTCAATTAAGTTATTGAGATATGTTTGTGTGTGATATCCTTATAGGATGAGATGATTAAATTATATGATTGGTAATCTAGCATACATGCATCATTTTGTATGATGAGCAGATACTTTAGAGGGGATCCTAAAGTATGGCAGATATCTTAGTAGCTGCGGTTGACTAAGATATATTTGGAATAAGTTTTCCAATAACTATGAGGTACCACATGCACTTAGTAATATTACTAGGATGCATAGCATGAATGTGGCATTAGTTGCATTAGGAATATGTGATTAAATGTGATACTTGGTACTTGGCATTGATTGATAATTGATGATGATGTGTATACTTGTCAATTGATTGAGAATGTGATATTATTATGATGTTTTGTGTTTTATATGAGATATGAATGATATGAGATAGATATTTGTTTATGAAATGAGTTGTTAGACATGACCATGCTATGTCCTAAGTATTAAGTGTACTTGTACTTAGATTCTTTTTACGGTTATATTATCTAACCCTCTGTTTTGTGTATGTGCTGGATTTGGGATCCAGATCCTCAGGTTATGTTTGTGTTCCAGTCGTTGGTGAAGCTCCGCTCTGATCATGACACGGGGATGTGATCATTTCTATTATGTGTATTTAGAGTCTTGTTTTCTTATTTGTAATGTATATAAAGATGTATTTTCCTAAAAATTTATCTTGTACAATAATTGTTTTACTAATTAAGTTATTAGTAAGCTTTTATGTGTACGATGTAATACTCGAACCAAACCTTTTATAAATCAAATTTTATTTTCCGTTGCATATTCTCGAGTAATATTTTATAAAGGTATATTTATATAATTATGGGTTTGGGTGTTACAATTTGGTATCAGAGCTCCGGTTATCTTCGGACCGTATGAGCTATGTGTCGATCAGAGCAGGTCTATACATTCAGACTAAGAGGGCATAGAGTCACTCGTGTGTTTATGCGATTGTTATATCTTTTGTGATTTAATTGTTGTAGTGTAGTTACACTTGCACCTTAGTCACTATTAAACTATTCTGCAAATGTATGACTAGTTTCATAAATTTTGTTGACATATTGTTTTACTTAATTCTTGAGACTCGTATTTTAATTAGTGTTGAGTTATGAATCTATTGTTTCATAAACGTTGATAAGTTGTGATGTGTTTATTTTATGAATATACTTTGTGATTGTTTATTCATGAACTATGAATGATATGAATTAAATTTTGTTATCTATTCTTTTGATGAGTACTTGATGAGATTGAATACTATCTTTGTTGTAAGTTATCTAGTCAAGTAATGAGTATGTGTTCTTTGATCTTGATTCATGGTGAATGTTATGCATTATGATTATAATGGTTGTATGTGCTTAAAGTTATCTTTGTGTAGTTTTGACTTGCTTGTATTTGTTTATGAATTCCATGATAAGTGAGTGATAATAACATGATATAATTGTGCGTAATTGATAATGAATATGCATTCATCATTGTTGTTTTGATTCCAAGATAATGACTTACGTGATAATGTCTTCTTGTTATTGCTCTATTTAAAATGATTATGTTCGCATATTAGTATAAATTCATTTGTTGATGAAAATCTATGATTATACGAAATTAAGTATGATTGTGTATGCATGTGTCGTAGATAAATGTTGTTATAATTTATTTATGATGATTGCTTGTGTAGTATGATTGAATTAATTAAATGATGATATGAATGATGATATGTATGTATGTATTCGTGGAATTAATTGAGAATTTATATGCATGAATGAAATAGTGGAATTACTTGGATACTTTAACATGACTATGATTGATGAATATTCATGAAATCTTTGTGATATAGGAAGATAAGAATGTATTGATGAATTCTATGTATTCCAATAACTTTTTGATAATGTGTGATATTAATTTCATGAATTTCATTGCTAGTTCCTCGTTAATATATTGTCTTCTTGATTCTTGAAAACTTGTGTTTTAATTGGCAATGACTTTAGCATTTATAATTCTCGCTTCATGTTTGATTGCTAATGTAAATGATGGTTTAAAGTTCTAAATTGTTAATGCTTAAATTGTTATGAGAAAAATGTGATGATTAGGTAATTTCACATGTTTTGATGTTGATTCATGATTATTATTATGCCTCTATGTTAATTACAACTATGTATGCTTAAGGTTACGACTCTTGTATTTTGATCAACCATAATTAGACATTTTGTGAATTGTGTGATTCTAACATGATTCAATTATATTTGTTGATTGATGATGGATGATGTTTTGCTTTAGTTGCTCAAATATGAGACTTGTTGTTTCCTTTGTATTTTAGCATGAGTAAATTAAATGCCAAGATAGTAATGGTTTGATTATTAGAACTAGTATAGGATAATGAAATTCATTTTATGCAACATAGATTCAATATGACTTAGATATGATAATTGAATTGATAGTTTAATGTTATTATTTGTAATAGAGTTTATGTGTATTATTATGCATGTCCTTATGTGTGATTTGTGTGACGTTCTATATGGCATGATAATTTTAGAACTAGTGTATTAATTTCCAAATGATATGAATCTTGTTGAAGTTGAATTATTCTCCTTTGAGTAAATGAAACTAATTTTTGTAGAAATAAGAAAAGTCTTAATTGGTAATGAGGTCGATTGAATTTTAGGATATGTTTGACCTATATCTTGTTTATAACATGCACTAGATTATTTCCATGAAACTTGATTCATTCTTTTCATCATTTGCGAATTATACTACGTGACTATGTCATTTTCTCTAAGATAAATTTGATAGATATGATGCCAATGATTTAATTGTTCTATTCTATCATGTTAATTACTTTGCTAAGTTGATTATTTTCTTGAATGATATGCTTACATAAATATGAATTGTTGACCTAATTGAAAAATTGCTATCATGGTAAATGCATCGTTTCCTTCTTTTAATGTGATCCTTAATTCTTAGAAAATATATGCTATGTTTATGTCGATATAAATTGTTGAGTTCTTAGGATTTATTGTTGTGGAATATTGATCTCTCTTGTTTTTATTTGATTCTTAACTTTTAAAGTTTCGAGACAATGTATGCTAATTAAATGTTTATGTGAGATGTTGAGATATGCTTTTGTATAATCATGCGTAAATGCTTTATATGTCTATTCATTTGTGTTACTTAAATATTATGTTTATTTATTGATGTTAATAAATGTTTAAGTGTTATATTGCATGTTTTGTAGTTCACCCTTGTATGTGGCATGTGTGTGTACACTGTCGATACTAGTTTCCTTTTGGGAGGAATAAGTTTAGAACCGTAGAACCTACAGTTAGGTGTGAGAATCGGTAAGTTTTAGATGAAGTTGGGAATGAGTTGAGATAAGTTGGGGAGAAAGTTATATTCCTTGGATATGTTTGAGTATAGGAGAATGAGATAGATAGAGATGAATAAGTGGTATGAGGAAATAGTTAAAATTTCGAAGGATTCATATTTTGGGTTGAGTTGTCACCCGAGTTAAGTTAAGCACGAAGTGATTATTAATGGGAGATATGGATAAGTAAGTTAACTATCGAAAAGACGTGTTGAGAAGGAGTTAAGTGATTGTCTATCGGAAAATGATTGAGTATAGAAACGATGATGGGGAATAAAAGATTAAGAGTAGTGTTTAGTATATTGAAGATAGCTATGGGCTATGGCATAAGTGTGTGATTTAAGGATGAACTTAAGCTATATTTAGATATAAGAATCTCAATAAGAGAAGTGATGTTGAGCGACTAAGGAGTAGTGAAAGAGTTGAGAGTGAATACATGACGACGATAGTAGTCTAAGAAGGTAAATGTTTTTGGTTAAGAAAGCACAAAAGTTAGGCAAGGGATATTTTGGAGATGACGTAGTTAGGTTGGGACATGATGTTTTAAAAAGGATGTATTTTTCCGGAACGAAGTTGGTTAGTTATTTTGTTGTAATTAGTCTTGTCGAAACTATGATGAAAGATGAGTGTGAAGCGATGAATTGAGAGATTAGAGATTGTGTTGGAATTTGGCATAAGCATGAGTACTATTGTGAAAGGAAGAATTATGTCATTAAGTAAGTAGTTTCAAGGGTTATTAAGAGGATTTGGAGAACCCACTTGGTAAGTGGATATGAAATGATAAAATTTAGAACGCGGTTTGGATAAGAATTAGACATGAAATATACAGATTAAGGAGAATCGTGTGATCGAAGTTGAAAATAAGGATTCATTGAAGATTGAGAGGTTGTGGATATCCTTTTGGAGATGAGGTATTTAGAGTGTAGTATTATGAAGGGTACTTATGATGGTGGAAAGTTTATGTTAAGAGAACATGTTTGAAGTTTGGTAAAGATGGTTTATGCTACCATCATGGTTATCGGCTACTTATTGACAAATTAAGGAATTGATCAACTTTAATCTCTTGTTGATGGTAAACGAAAATTGTGTGGATTGGAATAAACTAGTTTTGTCAAATTTGAATAATGTGTGGAGTTTGGAATTTTGTGGAAAATTGGATGATGTGGCCTTAATCGATTTGTTTTATTCGCGCAATTTTCGAGGGCGAAAATTCTTTTAGTGGGGGAGAGTTGTAACGACCCAATTTTATTAATTCTTTATTTATGTGTGATTATTATATTTATTTATTTATGTATGTTTATTAACTTGTGTTGAATTGTATTATTATTATTTAGTTAAGTTACTAGATATAATTATGCATGTTATTTAGTCATAGGAGTTAATTGGATGGAATAGAATTATTGGGCTTTGGTATTGGGCCTAGGTTAAGTTAGTAAGGGTGTTTTGGTAATTGATGAGTGGTAACCTAGTTATAAAAGGGGAAAGTTAGAGAGAGAAACTCATTTGTCACAAATTTTGGTGGAGGAAGAAAGAGAAATGAGAGAAAGGGAGGTAGAGAGAAAGTGTAGAAGAACCAAGCTCGAAGATGTAGATGGGAGTCAAAGTGTAGAGCTTAGAGATTTAAAGCTTCAATCTAAGGTATGAGGTTAGATAATATAATTAGAGTGAGCATAGAGAGGGGAGAATGTCTATTTCTCCATTCCCAAACTCTCTACACTCTTTTCTTTTGGGTGGGTGTTTTCATTGAATAAAAATAATACCTTTGCATGATTTAATGATTATTGAGCTTATTACAATATGAAATTATGAATCTTGGGGTTTTGAAATGAGAATTTGTAGATGTTTGTGAAGGATTTTATGTTATTATGAAGTTTTGAATAAATACATGAAAATCATTACTTTTGGATGAAATGATGTTTGATGATGTTATAAGTTGTACTTCTATGCTTAGTATGATTATAAATGACTAAAGTTGCTTCCTTTATGTGTTTCTATGTATTGGCTAATGATTTAAGAACATTTGAGTTAATGGGTTACAACTTGTATTTTGGAAAATCAAGGAATTGTGTAAGAAAAACTATCTTTTAGAAAACCTGAAGAAAGATCGTACTTTTTGACCCCTTTAGACTTCGAATTGGCATTTTTGTTAAACATGAAAGTTGTAGGTCTCGTTCTTAGCTTTCCAACGCATGTTCACTCATCGCGTTTGGATCAACGTAGCCCAAGTTATGACCATTTTGGTGAGACAGACTTCTGCAGGAAGAATCTGTCAATTTCGCTTGCGCGAAATTAGCTCTTCGCTTGCGCGAAAATTAGCTCGCTTGCGCGAAAACTGCCAGTCAACAGGGTTGACTTTGACTTTGGTTGACTTTTTGACTTTTTGTTGACTTATGCACCCGGAACCTATTTTTAATGATTTTTCGCGTAGAATCCATTTTTGATGTTAGTTTTTAAAGATCATGCTCGAATTATTCTGTTTTGGTGTAGAATTGTTATACTTTGTTAATTGAATTAATCACTTACTATATGTACTTGAATTGAGTATAGAATGATGAATTGAGTTGTGATATCATATATGTGTGACGATTAGAAGTTAATTAATGATGGTTTTGATATATAATTACATGTATATTGTTGAGTTATGATTGGATACTTGAGTTAGTATTGAATTATGAATAAATGAGTGATTGTGATAATGTTATTATTGAATATGTATGCTTGATTACTTGCGAGATTTATGGAATATGATTTAATCAATGAGATGATATATCTTCAATTAAGTTATTGAGATATGTTTGTGTGTGATATCCTTATAGGATGAGATGATTAAATTATATGATTGGTAATCTAGCATACATGCATCATTTTGTATGATGAGCAGATACTTTAGAGGGGATCCTAAAGTATGGCAGATATCTTAGTAGCTGCGGTTGACTAAGATATATTTGGAATAAGTTTTCCAATAACTATGAGGTACCACATGCACTTAGTAATATTACTAGGATGCATAGCATGAATGTGGCATTAGTTGCATTAGGAATATGTGATTAAATGTGATACTTGGTACTTGGCATTGATTGATAATTGATGATGATGTGTATACTTGTCAATTGATTGAGAATGTGATATTATTATGATGTTTTGTGTTTTATATGAGATATGAATGATATGAGATAGATATTTGTTTATGAAATGAGTTGTTAGACATGACCATGCTATGTCCTAAGTATTAAGTGTACTTGTACTTAGATTCTTTTTACGGTTATATTATCTAACCCTCTGTTTTGTGTATGTGCTGGATTTGGGATCCAGATCCTCAGGTTATGTTTGTGTTCCAGTCGTTGGTGAAGCTCCGCTCTGATCATGACACGGGGATGTGATCATTTCTATTATGTGTATTTAGAGTCTTGTTTTCTTATTTGTAATGTATATAAAGATGTATTTTCCTAAAAATTTATCTTGTACAATAATTGTTTTACTAATTAAGTTATTAGTAAGCTTTTATGTGTACGATGTAATACTCGAACCAAACCTTTTATAAATCAAATTTTATTTTCCGTTGCATATTCTCGAGTAATATGATATTTTTTTATTAGTTTATGTTGTAGATTTATTTAAATTTTAAGAACAAATAATATAGTTTTTAACGGTCTATTATAATATTTCATAAGTTTGAAGAGACACATCATATTTTATTTTAATAGTACAATTGTATAAAGACTTAATTTTCTTTTTAAAAGTAGCAACTGTAGTTGCAAGTCAATTTGTTTTTATTTTGGTGCTTCTCTCCAATAAAAGTTAGAGGCATTAATATTGGCTGACAATATTGCTCGTGAGAAATGTTGAAATAAACTATGATTATAGAATATACGATTCATATATAGTGTTTTTTTTTATCATTTGATCTTGTTATTTGAAAATTATGTACAAATAGCATAACAATTTTACTCTCCTCTATACATTTTAAAGTATGATATTTAATGAAAATACAATTCTTCACTCGGTGTATAATTTTATAGGTTGCAGGCTTGCAGCTTTTTTTTTATGTGTGTGGATAAAGATTTGTATAAAATTGATTAAAGTTGTAGATTTTATTTAAACTTTACATTAATTTGTAGACCTGTATATTATAGATACGCGATTGAAGTGCCTATTGTTAATGCAAGTAGTTTAGTTTGCATTAATAGTAACACTAGAGATAAACCCGTGCGTTGCACGAATATTTGATTAAAATGTATAGTTAAAATATTTTTATAAATGAAAATAACAATTATGGTAAATTTTTTATTTTTTTTAGCCAAAAAGATGGATGCCAAAAGCAACCACCCCAAAATATATATTAAAAAAGAAAGACAAATATACAAATGGAGAGGACATAAACCAAAAGCTTCATTAACTATCACAAAATCTAAAATTAGGTATACCTAGGTGATTCTTATCTAGACAACTTTTGATAAAATCAGGAGCAACCAATCAATGAGTGAAATAAGGCAAGGAAAGACCATTGTTAGCCAAAAGGTCAGCCACCATGTTGCCTTCTCTATGTATATGAGTAATAACAACGAATTGTGCCATCTGTTCCGTAGGAACCAAGGAACACAATTAGACCGAGTGGTAAAAACTGAAACAACTAAAGTAGAATCTGTTTCAATCCAAATGTTTTTCCAATTAAACTGAGAAGCTAACTCAATTGCTTTCATAGCACCACAAAGTTCAGCTTGAAAAGGAGATAAATTACCTAAAGGTTCAGCAAAACCGAAAAGGAAATCAGCCTCATTATTCCTGAACACCCCACCACAAGATGCAGAACCTTGAACGCAGGCACCATCAACATTACACTTGAACCAATTTTGAAGAGGGGGCTGCCAAAGAATTTCAAGGATAGTAGGAGCATTAGGATGATGAATTGAGACTTTGAAAGTCTTAAGGATGGTGAAATCCCTGATGGAATTAGTAGAGACTTTTTTGGTATTATTTCCAGCTAAAGAAGTGTTGGCAATGATCATAGCAATAACTGTCCTCCAACTCAAACTCTTGTTGTTGAATCTAAATTGGTTCCTAGCAAACCAGATACCATTGAGAATATGAACCAGAGCAGCTTTGATAACCACTTTGCATTGTGGTGACCAATTCATTTCGCAAATTTTCCACATATCATCCATGGTTGTGAACTGTAAAACCAAATTAATACTATTTGCAAACCAAGACCAGATTTTGATAGCAAAATCGCATTCAAAGTAAATGTGAAAAGAAGATTCCCCATGCTTTTTACAGAAACAACAAATGGAGGGTAATGCACAACCTCTAAGCATAAGGTTTTCAGCAGTGGGCACCTTATTATGCATTAATCTCCAGGCAAACAAAGATTTAGACGGCTGAATATCGGGACTCCAAATAGATTTCGCCCAATGAAAATCCTGAACATGACATGAAGTGAAACTATAAGCATCCTTGAGACTTAAGACACCTGAATCAGAATGTTGCCATAAGAGCTTATCCTGAGGTTGCTCAAAAGGAATGGTGATTTGTTGAACAAGGTTATTAAGGGTGGGAAAAGCTTGAGACAGTTGAGAAGGAATCATCCAATGACCATTACTAATATAATCACTAAGTTTTGAGGAAAGTGACTGACTAATATGACGAGGGATGTTGAATAGCTCGGAGAGAGAATTACCACACCAGTTGTCATTCCAAAAATTAATGTTCTCACCTGATCCAAGGAGCCAGATGGAATTATTCATAGTGGTAGAAAATTCTTCCTTGATACCGCTCAAAAGAGAAGAATAGATGTGATAAGTGATAGGTCTGTTATCTCTAAGGACTCTGTCTTTTAATAATTTTGCCCAAGCAGCTTGAGAATTCACAAGAGACCAACATAACTTTAAGTTAGCTGCTTTGTTCAAGTTAGATAAAGATTTGAGGTTTAAGCCCCCTTGAGCCAAGGGTCTACAAACCTTCTTCCAAGAAGTAGTGACTAATTTTCTTTTGCCAACATCACCACTCCAAATGAAGTTTCTAATGTTCTTTTCCACCTGTTTGAGTAAACCAGTAGGCCAAGAATAGATAGTAATACTGTAAATTAACATACTTTGAATGACTTTGAATAATTATGGTAAATGTAATTAAATTTAATATAGTTAAATAATAGATAATATTTTAAAATATGGTAACATGATTATTATGTTTAATATTAATGTAAATTGAAAATAAGAGGGTTTTTTTAAGAAATATGATTTTTTTTATTAGTTTATGTTGTAGATTTATTTCAATTTTAAGAACAAACAATATAGTTTTTAACGGTCTATTATAATATTTCATAAGTTTGAAGAGACACATCATATTTTATTTTAATAGTACAATTTTATAAAGACTTAAGTTTCTTTTTAAAAGTAGCAACTGTAGTTGCAAGTCAATTTGTTTTTATTTTGGTGCTTCTCTCCAATAAATTGTTTTTATTTTGGAGCTTCTCTCCAATAAAAGTTAGAGGCATTAATATTGGCTGACAATATTGCTCGTGAGAAATGTTGAAATAAACTATGATTCACTACTAGAAAAACAACGTTTAGCCACTGAATTAGCGACCGACTTAGCAACCGATTAAAATTAGTAGCAAAAACCTTGGTCGCTGATCTGTTGTGACCAAATCAGCAACCGATTTTGTAGCGACCGAATTAGCGACTGAATTTAGAGACCGAATTAGCAACTGATAGCAGCGACCAATTTAGAGACTGATTTCTGAGAACGGTTTAGTGTCAGATTTAACGGCGAATTGTAACTAGAGACTCCAAGACCTTCATAGCTTCTTTTCATACATAGCTTCCTTTGACTCATTTTCTAGCAAAAAATAAAAAGGAAAAAAAAATCAAATCCAAGATGCAAATGGAAGAAAACAGAGCAAACTAGCAAATAGTAGATAATTACTTTACCTGTAGATAATCCGATATTGACTATATGCATCAAGTGGAATTTTACCTTTACATAGAGAATTTTCAATGAAATACAGCATTAGATACACATAGCTAAGTAGAATTTCTTGTAGACAACCACCACCCATAAAAATAGCTAAATAATTTCATCCTAACAAATTAATCACTAACAACAGCCCATAAAAAAAACTAATAATTTCACCCTGCAGTTGTAAAAACATTAACTTGTATAGTTCAAATTCATTAGAAATTGAGAGACTGTTTTTTTTTTCTAAAAAAAGGCTAAATTTATTATGATAACATCAAGTACAAAGTGTCCCTTACAAGATGGAAATATACAAGAGAAACAAAGCCCCCTAATAGATAGTGAAAACATAAACCACACCATATCCTCAAGAGGAGCAATGCCCACACCTCATAGAGCAATTAAAGCACACAAACGGAAACAAAGCAGAAAAATTAGGACCCTCCGGCAACACAAACAACAGATAGCAGACAACAGACATCAGCAAACCAACTCCTCCAACATAACCAAAAAACATGGAAGACAAAAGGCCAACACCCCACACACACCGTCGAAGCGATACATAGCTACTAGACACTCCAGGTTTATAGCCGTAAGCAATTTTCTGGGTCCCAACACCATTCATATAGAGACACACTAATAAGCTTCCGCCTGGCTTAACGCTTTGATCCTCACACTGAGTAAACTATAAATTAGCTTGTGTCCAACATATTCCTACCAATAGTCCAATTCTAATCATGACACACAAGACCCTTGATCTGCTAAAATACAAGCACTCCTAGAAACAAACAAAACACAACCAAACTACGAGTAGAAAAACTAAGCAATAAGACCTTTGATTCATAACCAATATATATAAAAAAAATCATCTTTGATTCATGTAGCATAACCTTTAAGCCACATACAACCCCTGTACCATAACCAATATATACTCCAACACTAAACCCTCACAAATATAGTCCACATACAATATGAGAAGCATAAAAAAATCCACTTGAGTACTGGACTATGATTGTGGCTATGAATCAGACCAACTTCAACTCCAAACCAGGCCCTCACAATTATGTCATTCATACAATACAAGAAAATATAAATTATATATCATGTAAATTAATTTTCCTGCACCATTATATCAATCCTAAAATATTCATTCAATCATAGTGTCTCACAATGCAAAATATGGGTTTCTAACAAGTTATTTTTTTATGGTTAAATCAAACAAATTTTTATCATCATATACAGAAGTATTAAAACAGAAATCATAATAATAGAGGTGAAATTAAACAATGAAAAAATTGAAGGGTTGGGTTTGATTACTTACATCAACTGTTTAGCAAGAATAAGAGCTTAAATTATTTCTCCTTCCGATTAGATTTGGACGGTCTTCCTTTCAACTCTAAACAAAGAAAACATGCAAAAATGTCATAAAACGGAGAAAAGATGGAGCAATTGAGTAAACGGGGTAGTATTGCATCAGCAGAAAACAATTTAATAAGGGAACAAGTTAAGTAAAAGAATGGAGGTACCATACAGACAGGTTATAGCTTTACTTCAGCTATTGTTCCTTTCATTCCATAGACTAAGACATGAGCTTTGCTTAATATAAAAGAACAGAATCAACAAAGACAACTAAAATCATAACATGAAACTAATGAGTGATTAAGAATACTATACTATTATTATGAGACACAACATGTAAATAAATAAGCAAAATAGTAATAGTAATAAGTTAGAAAATGGAAAGAAGAACCTTCTTTGAGCATCTTCTCTCCAAACCGTAATCTTGAATTCCAATCTAACCTGCATACTCAAAATAGCCATTGCAAGCATAACTTCATTAAGAAAACAACCAATTTAAATCTAAGGCTACCTTTCATAATATGGATATGCTTCAGATAATGATAGGCTTTCCTAATTTAAAGTCTAAATTCTTCTTTGTTTTTTCTTTTCAAAAGAAACGTCTTAACGGATGAATTGTTATTCATCGATCAATCCAACACATAGTGGATTTACAAGTTGTAGTTACATCAAAGTTTCTGTTTAGATATTACCTCAAGTGATGGCTTTACATACACACATATTTAGAATCTTCAGGTATTATATACATATCAGCTCTTTCAAGCACAATGTGCTAGGTTTGTTTGATAGAAATATAAATATTTTGTTCATGTTAAACATGATTGATTGTGTCTAAAGCTCAATTTGACTAAATTGATAACATACTAGTATAAACTACTCCAAGACCTTCATATCAGACTAGTATTATATTTTTCTAACTCATCTCTAACCCTCAAACAAGCACACACTTGCAGCACTAAGAACATAATCAGATAAGAAAACGGAATAGAACAGAACATAAACTATAAACTATTATATTTTTCTAACTCATCTCTAATTCCAAATTAAACATAACAGAATCAGAAATTGCAGAACAAAACAGAATTCCAAACTAAGAAATTGAAATTTTAGAACATAAACAAAACAGAAACAAAATCAGTACCTTAGATCATAAACAAAACAAAATCAGTGAGAAATTGCAGAAATTTAACAACATAAATAGAACGAAAACAGTACCTTAGGGTTCAGAGAGCCTTGAATTTTTCAATTTGTGATGAGAGAGCTTCAATTCATGAGATTCTCAATGAGAGGGATAGCGAGAGATGAACGAGGGAGAGTGATGAGCGATCGAGTGAGAGTGAGGGAGTTCGAGTGACAGTGATGGAGGCTAGGGTTTGTGATAGGGTACGAGAGAGAGTGAGAGTTCGAGAGGAGGCAGCACTGATGAGAGTTCAGATCGAGAGTGGAAGAGGGATGAGGGAGTTCGAGAGAGATGATGGAGAGTGAAGTGAGGGTGAGAGTGAAGTGAGTTAGCCCTCTTCTTCTTTCTATTTTGAAAAAATCTCTCAGCAAATTAACTAAAAGAAAAAAGGCTAAGCGTAGATATAAAAGAATTTACAAATATTTGATTAATTATTTTAGTAAAAAAACAAATATTTGTTATGGATTTGTTCAACGCTAATTATCGGTCTCTATAACAACCGATATAGCGACCAATTTTTTTTTGGCTTTGACCTAAAATAATAGTCTCTAATTCGGTCTCTAAAGCTACCGATATAATGGTTGCTAATTATCGGTCTCTAATTTGGTCTCCATTTATTAAATAGAGACTGATATAGCGACCAATTTTTTTTTTACCTTGACGATAAAAAATCGGTCTCTGATTCGGTCTCTAAAGCGACCGAAAAATTTCGATCTCTAAATCGATTGCTAAACGCATGTTTTCTAGTAGTGTCTGCTGTAGATTTCTTCTATCCTCCCTTCTTCGCTGTTGTTGTTTTGTTTCTCGGTCTCCATTTGAATGTGGAAAAGTGTGTGAGAGAGAAACAAAAAAGAATGAAGAATGAACACTATGTCTACGAGAAGAAAAAGTGGGATATGCACATTTACCGATGAGATAAGAGAGATTTGACAGGAAGATAAAAATTAGATTTAAGAAATTTAAAATTTTGAGATTCAAAATAAAGTGCATTGCCCCTCAAATTTTGGATAAAAGATGACAATATTGTCCCTATCTTTATGTTGAATAAAGTAATGAGATGGGATAAGAGTGGTCTTTTGAATGAGAATGAGAAATGAGATTTTCACTCAAATATGACAATAATATCCTTACTTTATAGAAGTAAATAAAAACATCAAAAAAATGAGATGAGGGACAATCAAGTAAGTTTGGTAGTATATCATTATCTTATATTAATAGTAGATAGTAGATTAATAGTAGATTATTTATAAGGTTATCTGCGTTTTTTCAATTATCTATGAAATTGATTTCTTTTAATTTATTTGAGTATGAAAATACGATATATATATATATATATATATATATATATATATATATATATATATATATATATATATATATATATATATATATATTTTTAACACGACACTCTGTAGGACTTCATCAACAAAAAATAATTGTAAATTTTATACTAATTTTTAAATGAATAGTAACATACTTTGACCTTGTTTCTATCTCAAAAATTTTCTTTTCACCGTACCACAAAGAAACAATCTTCACGCGTGAGCGTCAAATGGGAAAACCTATGTGTGAATCTCTCCACTCACATTAATAAATTAAGGTTCTTAAAAAAGTTCGAACGAAGGTTATGGAAAGTTCAAAAAGTTCGAACGAAGGTTATGAAAAGTTTAAAATAGCATACATTACAAAAAATCAAAATTATATTAATTTATTTTAGATTTTCCATAGATTTTATTAGCCATATGTAATCTAATGAAAGTGCGATGAACACATAATATGGAAAAACCCCCTTAGTCGAAATTCAAATTTTAATTAGTCAATGTGTATTTTTAATAGTGGGGTGGGAAATGTTACCAGTTTCCAATTATAATATACCACTGAGAGATTCTCTCTCTCTCTCTCTCTCTCTATCTCTCTCTCTCTCTCTCTCTCGTCTCCGTCACAATACTCTATAGGAGATCCATCAACAATAAAATAGTTGCTAATTCTAGTATTTTTTTAATGAATATCAATAAAATTCTCGTGTTAAGTTTGTTAGACTACTAGGCTTATCACTTAGAAGGGGGGGTTGAATAAGTGATCCTTGAAACAATGGGGTTTTTAAAATTATTGTTTCAAATTAATCAAGCGAGCGGAAGAGCCACCGGATCGGTAGTCTATGCACCGATTGACCAAAAGAAAAGTAGTATTAAGCCTTGAACGAATTTGTGAAAAGATACAAAAATGTTTGAGTTCAAAATTATTTGAATGTAAACAATATAACTTCAGTCCCAAGCAAGTTACAAATCAATATTCAAATCAATCACAATCAAGCAAGAACCAATTGAATTTTTGTGAACCAATACGAACAACAAAAATTCAATCGATTAACAAATTAACGAAATTAAAAGAGAGAGATAAAGAGAGACACACGATGTGATTAGGGAGTTCCCCGGATTGCGCGTCGTCCACGCGTTTATCCGAGTACGTCTCCCCCCAAATAACTAAACAGGTTATTTGAGAGTTTATAGATCAAAAACTTGATGAACAAAAAGTGCACAGTTTACAATTGAAACCTATAATCCTATAGCAAGACAAAATGTAAACTAATGCGAATAACCTCGACACCCAACGGAACTTCACCCTCTGATTCCAACGATTCACCTTGTGCCGAACCGCACCCAATCGTCCAGCTGAGTCCTTCGTTCCTTGATGTCGAATCCTTCAAGACACGCACGATCTTAAATCACTTGAGAGAAACACTAGAACCTTCGTCACACAATTCAACCCGACTACGATTCTGATTCACCGCGAACCGTATCGAACGTTATCACACAAAAACGCAATCTTTATTGAATTGATCTCATACTCAAATCCAATTTGATTGCAATCCTTGATGAAGATGATGAATTTGTGATGAATCAAACCTTTGATGCAAATTCTCACTCAATTTATACCCAAAGCATTTTCTGAACTTTCTCACTAGTTTCCTCTCTTTTACAAAGACACAACACATTGCTATTTAAAGAGAGAATAGAATTGAGCAAATTTGGGCAAAATTTCACATACATGTATCGATACAACTGATGATTTGTATCGATACAAACCCTTTGACCAGCGTTAAAAATGAAAGATTTGACCTATGTATCGATACAAACACGGGTATGTATCGATACATACATCAGTTTCTTGAAATCCTGACTGATATGTATCAAATCATGCAAGCATGATTCGATACATCATGATGTTTCTGGATTTCTGAGAGACATAGGTGCGTATCGATACATGCAAGCATGATTCGATACACAGGTAACTCTCTGCCTCTGAGAAACCACTTTTGTATCGATACAAGTGATATATGTATCGATACAAATTGCACAAAATCAGTCTGAAGGAATTTCAGGACATTTGTATCGATACACATGTTTATGTATCGATACATAATACCTAAAAACAATTTTTCAAAGTGTTAAAAATAGTTTTTCGCTGTCAAGTCATTTGTAATGTTTGCCAAAATATGTTCTACTCTATTTTCATGTGTTTTGACAATTATTAAAAAATGAGGATGAACTGGTGCACTTACAAAGTTATCACTATCTTTTACAAACACCTTTCATCATGGAGGATCACTTTTTATCGTGTTAAATAAAAATTTTAATAAATGATTCCTGTGATAAAATATTAAATATGAAAGTATGGATAACTCCCGCAGTCGGAATTTAAAATTTAATTATTCAATGTGTATTTTTAATGTCGGGTGGAAAGTGCTCGCCATTTTCTATTCTACACCACTAAGAGATTTCTCTCTCTCTCTCTCTCTCTCTCTCTCTCTCTCTCTATTTCTATCTCTCTTCCGTCTCCATTATATGATTATATAGAGGCTTCATAAACAAAAAATAGAAATCTTTGAATTTGTCAAAGAGGTCAACAATGGAGTAAATAAAATAAGATGACAAAAGTATTAAAGTCATATGAATAAGTCATAATGATAAATACTTAATCAAGGAGTATAATAACTGTTTTATCGCATCATGTTTGACGTGATTTGATTTAAGATAGTTTAATTATATGTCATTGACTCTTTCTAGAAATTCCTTTGCTTATAGTTATTCTCCACCCACCACTAGTTTCCCCTTTTAAGTGATCATAAAGACACAATATATGATATAGAGGTAAGAGCACCTAGTTTATCTTTATGAGAGTTTGGATTGAAAATTTATCAGATAAATTTAAATCCTAAATTGGATGAATGTAGAAGTACCCTAAGGAAACTAAGGGATACTTGTCCTATATCACTCTAGACAAAAGTTGTTTTGTTGCAAGAACTGAAGCATTGCTGAAGTGGGAATGCGTCTCTAAAAGAGTCAGTGGGAGTGATATAAAACTTGAATAAATTCAAGAACCACAAAAATTAATATCCGTTGAAAAGGGTGTTGGAACAAAAGAGGTTCTGACATGACTCAATTAAGTTTTGATGATAACAAAGGTATTAATATACAATAGGGTATATTAATTATTTACTCTAGTGTGCAGATATATAAGCTAAAATTTTATATTCACAATGAGTACATTTGAAGCTCTGAAATGGGAAGCAAATTCTGACCAGAACATGCTCATCAGAAGATTCAATGTCAAAGTCTCGTCAGAAGCTGCATATAAGAGGCTAAGCCATCAGAAGCTACGTTTTGAACACATCATGTTCTGATGCTTGCAGTGAAGGCCGTTTTGTCAGAAGAACATTCTCTGCTACAATTATTGAATTTCATCATCTTCTGACAACTCAAAAGCTTGATAATCAACCTTATCCTTAGAAAAGTGACGTTAGTACTATTGTACGAACTTATTACCAGATTTGGGCAAATCTTCATTATCAAGTTTGTTCGTACACAAAGGTTACCTGATATGGTTCAAGATCGTACTATTACCAGCTGGAACAATCTCCTGCAACGAATTCAAATTCAAGGCGCTCCACCCCTCACTATAAATAGGAGTGTTAGTGAAGTTTTGTGTACACAACAATTGAACAATTTGAAAGAGCTGTTACTCTACAAAAATCATTCTGTGCACAAAACAACTTGAATACAACTTGAACTCATTTGAAAATCCAAGACTCAAGCTTCAGCTTCTGATTCATACAGTTGTTGAACCTTAGATTTCTTTTATTAGGATTCTAAGATAAGTCTTGTAATTGAGTTGTATTTTACTTATTCTTTTGAACATTGATTTGTATATCAGTGTTCACAAACTCTGTTTTTCTTGTAAAGTTGTTTGAAGTCTCTTGCTTTTGTGCTTGAGCAAAGGAAGTCTCTTGTAAGTGTTACTTGAGCATTGGAAGTCTCTTGCCTGCGTTCTTGAGCAATTGTAATCTTGTTTGATTATAGTGAACTCCCTTGGAAGTGCAAGGGGACTGGACGTACTCTCAGTTTATGAGAGGAACCAGTATAAAACTCTGTCTCTATCTCTCTCCCTTTCTCTCATACTTTTTAAGTTGCTATTTGATTGAGTTTTGTTTTCTAAACCGCTGCAAACTCTGACAAGTTTTTATAACTTAGAAGAATTTTTCAAACTACCCAAAACACAATTCAACCCCCCCTTCTTGTGTTTTACACACCTTCAATTGGCATTAGAGCCCGGTTCTGTTTTTAATCACCTAACAGTGAGATAGTTTCTTGTTGAAAAACACTATGACTGACGCAGCTGCAAGTGGGAGTATGAAAGCAGTTTCTCATGACTATGATGTTGAAGATAAGACAAACAACAAAGCACCAAAGTTCAATGGAGATGCTTCTACCTTTTCCTGGTGGAAAGATAGAATCTACAGTCATCTTATTGGTTTAGATGATGAGCTTTGGGACTTAGTTGAAGAAGGGGTAACTTTTAAAGGACTTGATGAAAAGGGAAAGTTATCTGTTGAAGAAAGAAAGAAGTTCACTCCTACAGACAAGAAGGCTTACAAGAAACACCACAAGGTCAAGGATCTTCTTATTGGTTGTATAACTCATGATGAATATCTCAAGATCACAAACAAATCCACTGCCAAAAGTATTTATGACTCCTTATGCTCCACATATGAAGGGAATAAACAGGTTCAAGAGGCAAAGGCCACTCTTTTGATCCAACAGTATGGACTCTTTAGAATGAAGGATGATGAGAATATTGAATCTATGTATTCTAGGTTCAAAATTCTAGTGGCTGGTCTCCAAGTTCTAAAGAGAAGCTATACAACTTCTGATCATGTAAGAAAGATTCTGAGAAGCTTACCTTCAAGGTGGAGGCCTAAGGTAACAGCTATTCAGGAAGCTAAAGATTTGGACACACTTGGCTTGGAGGAATTGATAAGTTCACTCATGAGTCATGAGATTGAACTATCTTCTGATGAGCCTCAGAAGAAACTAAAATCTGTGGCCTTGCCATCTATTTCAGTTTCATCTAAGGCTTTGAAAGCCAAAGTTGCAGAATCTGAAGCAGAGGAATCTTTCATAGATGACCAAGAAGATGGATCAGATGATGATGTGTTTGCACTCTTGTCCAAGAAGTTTCAAAAGTGGTCAGTAACGAAAGGCAAAAATTTCCCAAGCAGAGGATTTGGATCAAGGAACAACACTAGCAAAGAGAAGAAGGATGACACAAAATTGTTTCAATTGTCATAAGCCTGGACACTTCATGGCTGATTGTCCTGAACTCAACTCCAAGGGTAAAGGAAGAAAAAGTACAATCAAGAACAAAGCCAAGAAGAGTCTGATGACAACATGGGAAGACATAAATGAGCTATCTGAGGATGAAGACTCTGAGGAAGCAAATCTGGCACTCATGGCCACTGGCGAATCAGACAATGAAAGTGATTCAGAGTCTGACACAGATGATATTGAAGAGGTAATCTCTAAAATGTCTAATACTCAAATGACTAAGGCTTTGAAAGATGTTACGGCAACGTACATGGAAAAGTTGAGTGAGCTAGATTATTGTAAACAAAAATTGAAGCTACTCAATGAAAATCTCAACCAGACTCAAGCAAACTATCAAAAATCTCTTAAAACAATTAACGTGATTGAGACTGGATGCAGAACATGTCAAAAACCTCATGATGAGTGTGAACTATCTCTTCAAGAGTTTTTATACCATAACATTGACAAAACTAGGATGTCTTCTATTATTCATGGTGGGCTTAACAATTATCATAAAAGACAAGGACTTGGTTCTCTTACATCTTCTGATGTAGGAAAATCAAACAACGTTGTTTGTCTAAGTAAGGCACCATCAGAAGCTTATTCTAACTTCACTAAGGGTAGATCAGAGCCTCTGACTGTGTCTGATACTCTTGTGAGCTTGGAACCACAAGATAAGGCATCAGAAGATAACTCATCTTCTGAACCTAAGTCTTCTAAAACCCAGGTTTCCCTCACATCAGTATCCATGTCTACTCAAGTTAAAGCTATCAGAGTACCAAAGCCTGTTGATAAGCGGGGCACCAGTACTTCTAAAGCAAACTTGGTAACTGGTTCTCTGACACACTCAAAAGGAAAGTCTCAGAGACAACATAAGCCTAAACTATTTTCCAAAGGCTCAATTGACTCTAGATCCTCTGAATACTCTAAGAAGAAGAATAAGATTCATAAGACTAACCAAAATGGACCCATCAGAGTATGGGTACCAAAATCTAAAATAGTGTATGCTGCAGGTATGCACCCAAAGAAGAAAAGAAAGCTCATGGTATCTGGACTCTAGCTGCTCACGTCACATGACAGGCGACAAGCTCTTGTTCCACACCCTGAATCAGCAAGAGGGAGGAACAGTAGGGTTTGGTGGCAACCAGAAGGGAAAGATCATTGGTATAGGTACAGTTGGTAATTCTTCTTTGTCAATTTCTGATGTTTGGTTAGTAGATGGACTACATCATAATTTACTTAGCATAAGTCAATTGTGTGATAGTAATTATGATGTTATGTTTAATAAGGATTCATGTACTGTAATCAGAAACTCTGACCAATCTGTTGTTTTTAAGGGTAATAGAAAAGACAATGTTTATAAAGTCAACTTTTCTGATTTAAAGGAACAACAAGTACTTTGTCTTTTGACACTGAGTGATGAAAAATGGATCTGGCACAAAAGATTGGGTCATGCTAACTGGAGGTTAATCTCAAAGCTTAGTAAGGACAATCTTGTCAGAGGCCTTCCAAAAATTAAATATCACTCAGACTCACTTTGTTGTTCTTGTCAAAAAGGGAAAATTGTCAAAAGTTCTTTTAAGAACAAGAACATTGTCTCTTCTACCAGACCCTTAGAACTCTTACAAATTGATCTTTTTTGACCAGTTAGTACTGCTTCAATCAATGGTAAGAAATATGGATTAGTCATTGTGGATGATTATAGTAGATGGACTTGGGTTAAGTTTCCTAGAACTAAAGATGACACATATGAGGTGTTTAGCATCTTCTGTACCCAAATTCAAAATGAAAAGGATTCCAAGATTTTGAAAGTGAGAAGTGATCATGGTGGTGAATTTGAAAATGAACCTTTTGAAAAAATTTGTGAAGAACATGGAATCCTCCATGAATTCTCTTCTCCTAGAACTCCACAACAAAATGGAGTTGTAGAGAGAAAGAATAGGTCTTTACAAGAAATGGCACGCACCATGATGCATGAAAATAATTTGGCAAAATTCTTTTGGGCAGAAGCTGTTAACACTGCTTGTTACATTCAAAATAGAATTTATATAAGACCTATTTTGAACAAAACAACATATGAACTCTTTAAGGGAAGAAAACCCAATATTTCTTATTTTCATCAATTTGGCTGTACATGTTACATTCTAAATAATAAAGTCCATCTTAAGAAATTTGACTCTAAAGCCTGTAAGGGTATCTTCATTGGATACTCTGAACGCTCTAAGTCATACAGAGTGTATAATTCTGAAACTAACACAGTGGAAGAATCAATGCACGTAAAGTTTGATGATAAAGAGCCTGATGATAAAAAGTCAGAGCCTGTTAAAGATTTGTCAGGTTCTGATGAATCAGAAGATGAAGCTCCAGAGTATGACAACTACATAGAACCTGTAGAAGACTCTGAAACTCAAGAAGCTACACCTTCTGATGCTGTTCAAGAGCATCAAACCAATGATGAAAACTATGAAGCTACTGATATTCCAAGAAATACATTCAAATACAAATCATCACATCCTGAAGAGCTCATCCTTGGAAACAAGAATAGTCCAAGAAAAACAAGGTCAAACTTCAGAGATGAAGAATCACTGTTTGGATTAGTATCTTTGATTGAACCAAAGACAACGAATGAAGCTCTCTCAGATGATGCTTGGATAGTTGCTATGGAAGAAGAGTTAAATCAATTCAAGAGGAATGATGTATGGGATCTGGTACCCAAACCCAAGCACAAGAACATTATTGGAACAAAATGGGTATACAGAAACAAATTGAATGAACAAGGTGAAGTAACAAGAAACAAAGCAAGACTCTTTGCACAAGGATACAGTCAACAAGAATGAATTGACTTCACTGAAACATATGCTCCAGTAGCTAGACTGGAAGCAATCAGATTACTTTTATCTTATGCAGTTAACAATGATATCACTCTTTATCAAATGGATGTTAAAAGTGCATTTCTTAATGGTGTTATTTCTGAAGAAGTATATGTCAAACAACCTCCTGGATTTGAGGATTTAGCAAATCTAGATCATGTGTTTAGACTAAAGAAATCACTCTATGGACTCAAACAAGCTCCCAGAGCTTGGTATGAGAGACTGAGTACTTTCTTAGTCAACAATTGTTTTGAAAAAGGTCAAGTTGACAATACACTATTTAGAAAAACACTAAAGAAAGACATTTTGATCATTCAAATTTATGTTGATGATATCATCTTTGGATCAACTAATGCCACTTTGTGCAAGAATTTTTCTAAGCTTATGCAGGATGAATTTGAGATGAGCATGATGGGAGAATTGAAGTTCTTTCTTGGGATTCAGATAAATCAAACAAAGAAAGGAACATTCATTCATCAATCAAAATATATAAAAGATCTTCTGATGAAATTCAATTTGGAAGATTGCAAACCCATGAACACTCCAATGCATCCTACATCAAGCTTAAGCAAAGAAGAATTTGAAGGCAAAGTTGATCAGAAGCTCTATCGAGGTATGATTGGATCTCTTCTCTATCTAACTGCATCAAGACCTGATATTTTATTTAGCGTATGTTTGTGTGCAAGATTTCAATCAGATCCTAGAGAATCTCATTTCACTGATGTGAAGAGAATCTTTAGGTATCTGAAAGCTACTTGTAACATTGGATTACTGTATCAGAAATCCAATGACTACAAGCTGATTGGATTCTGTGATGCTGACTATGCTGGTGATAAAATTGAAAGAAAATCCACCAGTGGAAACTGTCAGTTCATTGGTGAGAATTTGATTTCATGGGCAAGTAAAAGGCAAACAACCATAGCTATGTCAACAGCAGAAGCAGAATACATATCAGCAGCAAAATGTTGTACACAACTACTTTGGATGAAATATCAATTAGAAGATTATCAAATAAGCAGTAGCAATATTCCTTTATATTGTGACAATACTGCAGCCATCCACCTTTCCAAAAATCCAATTTTACACTCAAGAGCTAAGCATATTGAGATTAAACATCATTTCATCAGAGACTATGTTCAAAAGGGTGTAATTGATCTTAAGTTCATTGAAACAGAAAATCAATGGGCTGATATCTTTACAAAACCCTTGGCTGTTGAACGTTTTGATTTTATCAAAAAGAATCTGAATATGATGGAAATCCCTGAATAGCTAAGACTCTGGTGAAAAATTGATTTTTGTAAGAATCTAATAGCTATCAGAAGCTGAGGTCATCAGAACCTTCTGTATCAGAAGTTGTGATGAAACCATCTTCTGATGTACTATCAGACTCTGGAAAAGAGATGGCTCTAGCGCGTAAGTAAAAATCTTTTGTAAAAAAAAAAAAAACGGTTCGTTTTCTCTTAACTTACGTGTCATCTATTTAATAAACTTTTAATACTCGTGTTCTGATGCAAGTGGAAAGAGAAGTTGGTTTATGATGATCAGCGTTCTAATTCCTATTTGTAATAGGTAAAAGGCTCTGCTACCCCTATGTGTCTGTACTTTGTTTATGCGCGAAACTTTCTATTTAAACACACAACTGTTCACATTCACACTTTTGCACTCTCACAACCCACACTTTTGTTCTTCTAAAACTCAAGCAATATTTCTTTCTCTCTCTCAATATTAGCAAACCTTAACCCCCAAACTTCATCAAAAATGGCCGCACTCAGTACTAGTGGTTGCATTGTTGATCTTGTGAAATCAATTCCTGACAAGTTTGCAAAGGATCAACAACCATATAAGTTTGATGAACTAAACTTCGCCATGGAATGTCCTGTTGATTTTGAAAGTTTACGAGTAAATGGGTTTCCAAAAGTTAAAACTCGTTTTGAAAGACAAGGCTTGATGTATTATTTTGATATATTGAATGGACCGACATACAATGAGTTTGTCAAGGAATTCTGGATGAAAGCGATAGTGATTACAAAACCCAAGTACCAAGAGAGACTGAAGGAGTTGGTTGCAGAAAAACCAGAGTTATATGGTAAAACTCCTGCTGAGATGGGATTGAGACCGTTCATAACTAGGTGGTACTGATCAAATTTCATCTATTCAGAAGTTGTTTACCTTCCATGATAGAAACTTTGTTGATATTGGTAAACTCATCTTCATCCATCTTGCTGACTCTATTACTAATAAGCAACCAATCATTCGTCATGGGAGACTACTGAGTCACATGTTTGCTCAGTGTGGACTGTTGGATGCAATCAAACCTTTCTTCCCTGGTTATGGTACCTTTTTGATTAGTTTTAAAATCATCAACAGTACTACTCTGAGGTATCTTAAGTTGCTAAAGGGTAAGAAAGCTGTTCACCCAACACATCCTCTGTTACTCAGAGAATCTGAGGAAAACATTGATGAATGTAGGCTCGTACATGTGAGTGAAAGAGGTGCTAGAAGTATAGCTGAAGCACATGCTGGATTTTTGAAGAGTTTAGGAGCTGAGGTTGGAAGTGGAGAAACTCAGGATCTGACTGTAAGGCAAGCAAGAATTTTGGCTCAACCAACCAAAATAATTGCAAAAAGAAAAGCTGTTAAGAGTCCTGCAGTTCCTGAAAGCAAAAAGGTTGCTAAGACTACAAAGAGTACTGGACCAAGGGCGACAAGAAAGCCAAGGAAATTGGTGTTAGAAGCAACTGATGAAGAGAAGGAACAAGCTTTAAAGGATGATGCTATTGCAAAGGTTGAGGCTCTGAAGCAGAAGGAAGAGTCACTGAAGGATGGTTATGACTGTGGAATTGATCCAAAGATATTGGAGGATATGTACTCCAAACTTCCTCAAAAGAATGTTCCTGACGATGTGCTTGCTCAACAGACTCTATATGGACCAGCTGATGGTAAGAATCCTACTTATATTGGTAATAGCTCAGCTTTTAGAGATTATTTCAGAAGACTCCAACATCCTCCTGAAATCCCAGTTAAACGTGCTTTTGATAGAATTTTAAAAGGAGTTTATTCTAAGAAAGATGTCATTCTTTCTAAGAATCAACCATCATCAGAGCAGTTTAACCCTCTTCAAACTAACCCATCAGAATCCCAAACTAATTCTATATGTAATGATGCAGCACAAGCTACTACAAGTACTGCACCATTCATTCACTTAGTGGATGTTACTGAAGATTCTGATCGTACACCCTCCCCACCTCCTGAAAAATCCCTCATAAACAAGGATATCTCAATTCTGGATCCTACACCAGACTCTGAAGATATGCAACCAGAAAATGATCAAGACAAACCACCAACACCAAACCCAGAGAATGATCAAAACAAACCACAAACACCACCCCCAGAAAATATCCAAAACAATCCTCCATCACCTCCACCAACTTCTGAACAAACAATGCCTACCTCAGATTCTCACAAATCACCTGAACCAAATGAGACTATCAATCCAAACTCTGAAGCCTCTCATAAAAATACCTCTCCAGTAATCAATGTTGAAAAATTCCCACAACATGTGGTGGACAACACTGTTACTGAAGAGTTACCAAACAACCAACAACCACCTCCAAATCACATCACCAATCCTGATAATCTGATGCAAGAACTCTCAAATGATTGCATTTTTGTCCCTCCTTTCTTACCCTCTAGGATTCTAAATGAACCAATAGATGAAACCAAAGAGAACATCTCTAAAATGCTGAAAGCTATTGACTAAAATATTAGGAGAATCCAAAATGCTATTCCTACTAGATCTATTGAGACAACAGAGATTGATAAGGAATGTGAGATTATGGAAGTTGTGTTGGAACAAAAGAGGTTCTGACATGACTCAATTAAGTTTTGATGATAACAAAGGTATTAATATACAATAGGGTATACTAATTATCTACTCTAGTGTGCAGATATATAAGCTAAAATTTTATATTTTCTATAAGTACACTGGAGGCTCTGAAATGGGAAGCAAATTCTGACCAGAACATGCTCATCAGAAGATGCTATGTCAAGTATCGTCAGAAGCTACATATCAGAGGATACGTCATCAGAAGCTGTGTTTAATTACATCAGATTCTGATACTTGCAGTGAAGGCCGTTTTGTCAGAAGAACATTCTCTGCTACAATGATTGTATTTCATCATCATCTGACAACTCAAAAGCTGGAAAATCAACCTTATCCACAGAATAGTAACGTTAGCACTATTGTACGAACCTTTTACCTCAAATGGACGAATCTTTATTTCCAAGTTTGGTCGTACACAAAGGTTACCGGATATGGTTCGAAATTGTACTATTACCAGCTCGCGAAATCTCCTGCAACGTATTCAAAATTCAAGGCGCTCTACCCCTCACTATAAATAGGAGTGGTAGTGAAGTTTTGAACATAGAACAATTGAACAATTTGAAAGAGCTGTTACTCTGCAAAAATCATTCTGTGAACAAAACAACTTGAATACAACTTGAACTCATTTGAAAATCCAAGACTCAAGCTTCAGCTTCTGATTCATACAGTTGTTGAACCTTAGATTTCTTTTATTAGGATTCTAAGATAAGTCTTGTAATTGAGTTGTATTTTATTTATTATTTTGAACATTGATTTGTATATCAGTGTTCACAAACTCTGTTTTATTTGTAAAGTTGTTTGAAGTCTCTTGCTTGTGTGCTTGAGCAAAGGAAGTCTCTTGTAAGTGTTACTTGAGCATTGAAAGTCTCTTGCCTGCGTGCTTGAGCAATTGTAATCTTGTTTGATTATAGTGAACTCCCTTGGAAGTGCAAGGGGACTGGACGTACTCTCGGTTTGTGAGAGGAACCAGTATAAAACTCTGTCTCTATCTCTCTCCCTTTCTCTCATCTTTTAAGTTACTGTTTGATTGTGTTCTGTGTTATAAACCGCTGCAAACTCTGACAAGGTTTTATAACTTAGAAGAATTTTTCAAACTACCCAAAACACAATTCAACCCCCCCTTCTTGTGTTTTTCACACCTTCAAGTTGGACTGCAAAACATGATTAGGGCAATCAGAGTCTCCTACAAGAAAGAATTGGAATTTCGTAATGAACTGGCTAGACTTAAGGCAGAACAAGAAAAGAGAGAAGCTGAAGAGCGTGAAAAGAAAAGATTGGAAGAAGAAAGGCTTGAGAAAGAAAGGATAGAGGCTCTGGCTAGAGAACAAGCTAGGTTAGCAGAAGAAGCAAGAGTTGCTGCTGAACTGTCAAGGCTTGAACAGTTAGCAAACAATGCACCAGAGTTTGCCCTTCTTATGAAAGATGATCAAGATAAACTGAAGCAAAAAGTTGATGCACACTCTGGCATTCTAGCTAGCATTCTTGAGACTCTTAAAAGCATCAATGAAAGACTACCCCCTCCTCCTCCACCTCAACCTTAGGAATCTATACACTTGTTATTCATATATTTTGTAACTTATTTTCAGAATCTGTTGGTTATTATGTTTGTGAACTTATTTATTTTGATAAATATTTAAGTACTTGTTTTATCTTGATTAATTTTTGTTATATATTTGGTTATTTATATTCATGCATACAAATGTTTTTGAGACAAATATCAAAACACAAGATTCCAAACCAAATTAAAGAGTTTTATTCCAAAAATAATTGTTGATTACATAAGTTCTTATCCACCTTTTCACTTAGATTCTACATCAGAAACAGCTTGTTCTGATTCTAGATGATGAGAATCAGAAGGTGAGGACGGGTATTCTTCCCTAGGAGGAACATATGTACTCAGGAATTCTTTCCAGTCAGAATCCCATTCAGATTCTGACTCAGAAGATGACTCCTTTTGTTTGGTCTTGGATCTTGTGTGATAATTGGCTCTGATAGGAGCATAAGTTGATGCTTTCATTTTCTGAGGATTCTTCTTAGACTCTGAGTCTTGTTGAATCTTCACCTTCTTCTTCTTCTTCTTCTCCTGTGACTTCTTACTCTCGATCACTCTTCTATCCTTCTCCATTGTTGTTTTTCAACTTGAAATGGAAGTGTTGAGTGAAATGACAAAGGTTTTTGGGTCTTTATATAGGAATTCAAAAACTCCCTTTGACCATTTTTTTTAAACTTGGCATTTATTTTCTTGTCCGTTTCTTTGTTATCTTTTTGTTTAAAGGGGGGGTAAGAGTATATTAATTTTCTGGAACGCTATACCTGAAGCCAAATATTCCAAATTTTGCTTATAATTTTTTTTAAGTTCAGACTTATATGAAGGAAAAATTCTATTTGAAATCTGAACTTATTATACATGGTACATATAAGAGAAAAGTGCAATTTTCTTTTATAAGTATCAGACTTAGGGGGAGAGCTTGCAAACTGTCATACCCCAATTTTTGACCTAAGATCCCGTCTCATTTGCATTTTTTCATATTTTTGTCCGAAATATTTGATATTTAAAAATACCTCATTTTTTTTAGGTTTTGGTCCAATCATTGTGTCCATTTTATTCTTATTATTATTTTTTTATTTTTATATTTTTATTTTACTTATTATTACCATTATTATTATTATTATTATATTTGTTAATTTTATTATTTTGAATTTCCGTGTTTTTAACATTGTTATTTTTATTTAATTACTTTTTTTTGTTTTATTTTAATTTTTACAAAAAAAAAATTAAAAAAATCAAAAATTAAAAAATGGTTCCTGAACACAAGTCACGGACCAATTCCCACTCTTCCACCTCATCTGTCTTCTTCCTCAATCAGGAAATAAAAAATTCAACCATGGAAAACACAACTCTGCCATGCCAAAATTGAACAACAAACCCTAATCTTTGGGTTATATAACAGAGACCAAAATTCAGAACAAGGGGAGAAAAATTTTCATCAGCCGCTGCCAAACTCAAAACCCTAATTTCTTTTTCTCTTCAAACCAAACCAAATCATCAGTAACAACAAATCAATAAACATAACAACACACAACATCACAGAACCTCCAATCACATCGAAACCAAAACCGGCCAACAATCACACAACCAAACATCAGCATCACCATAAAGCCAACAACTCAGAATCATCACAAAACCAACACAACAACACACACACAACCGAAACTAGAAACGAAAAAAAGGAAGAAGAAGAAGATACGAAACAGAGGCAAGATAGAGATTTTCGTCACGATTTTCTTCACCTCCGATCCGGACGTTTGGTAAAGCTTTTCGAAATTTTGGCTTTTGATTCGGTTTAAGGAGAAAAAAATAATAGGGTTAGGTTTAAAAAGTTTGAGTTTTGAGAGAGGTTTGGCCGGAGAAGACGGTGGCGCCGCCGCCGGCCGCCTTCTCCGGTGATGGAGTAAGAAGAGAGAGAACAGAGCGTGAGGGAAGAGAAAGAGAGATGGTTTTTGTGTTGAATGAAAAATCTGATGAAAAAAACTTATATACTCTGTTTTTCCATGCGCACCCCTCTCTGGTTTTGTTTATAACTTATTAATGTTGTAGTTTAACAAACGCGCGTGCGTGGCTCATCTGGTTAGGTAACGTGTGTCTGAGAGGAAGGTGTCGGATTCGACTCCCCCTGGTGGCATTTCCACCATTTTTTCCTTTTTTGCTGTTTTTATTGGATTTTGGGCTTTTAGCCCAGCTGCTGCTAATTGCACCCCCTGTTGCTTGCTGCTAGCACCCCTGTTCTTAGTTATTTTTATCTTTTATTTATTTGTTATATTTTATTTAATGTCATTTAATGTTATTTATTTGCACATTATTTCCATGTTCTGCCTTATGTTTATATGTCAAGAAAAATACCAAAAAAATATGCAATGCTTTGTATTTTATTTTTAGTTTGCATTATTACTTTATTTTGTCAATTCATTATATGCCAAAAATACAAAAATACGTATTGTGTGATTTATTTTTGTTTAAGTCCAAAAGGAAAAGGTAAATGTTTCGTTAACTTCGCGTTACGATTATTTTGTATATTCACTTGTTCACCATTTTTGGGACTTTAAAATAAAAATTGTTGTCTTATTTAAATAAAAAAGAAATGAAAAAGGAGTGGTCTGCCGTATCGCTTTCTCTCCCGGTTACTTCGGATACTTGCTGTATTGCTTGCCGTCCGGATAACCGTCATTCAAATAAAAAACAAATAAAAACAAAAACATTCAAATAAACCGAAAAATCAATTTTCAAAAAGAAACCTTTTTCTAATAAACTTCGACTTTCGTCGATAGACTTTTTCAAAGTTTTTCTTAATAAATGCTTTAACTCACTTAAGCATATTTAAACATTTTTAAAAGACTAAAAATACAAAAACAGTTCAAACCATTTTGCCGCTTGGCTTTTGACTTTAAAACTTTTTTTCAAAGAGTTTAGACGTGAGTCATCTCTAGTTGAGAATTTCGATTAATCCCCATAACATATGGCAAGAAAAGGAAGTTAAACTTTTCAGTATGTTCGTGGCGGAGAAAAGGAGTTTAAACTTAAGATGACAACTCGTCTCTTTCTCCTAAAATCAATCAAACAAACCACTTTACAATTTTTACCCCGAACTACGGGATTTTGATTCTTAACGGATACGTAGTGCAAAAGACCCTCGTGTCTTCCCAAATCTAAAATTAATAAAATACATTTTCTTTTCCAAAAAAATCAATAAAAAATATTTTCTTTTCTCATTATCCAAATCATCTATAAGCAATTTTACAAGCAAATACTTTTAGCACAAAATACATATTTACAAGAGGTTCCCGTAGAGTACTACGGATACTTAGGGTGCTAATACCTTCCCTTTGTATAACTAACCCCCGAACCTTTTAATCTCTAAAATTAATTATGGGTTTATTCGATCTTTTCCCCTTCCCTTGGATAAATTAAAGTTCGGTGGTGAATCATTATTTTTGAGAACCAAAGCTAATCAATAGCTTGGCGTCCCAAAATCACCGCGACACAAACCTAGCCTCTGATAGTCAAGTGTATAAGTCTAGTTCAAAATTCAAATAAATTTTTTTAAACTGATTTAATTAATCATTGCTGAACTTAGGGGGAGCTTGCAAAACTCATAAACCTGAGAGAAGCATGATATAATTAATCAACAACCATTGTAAATTAATACTTGGTTTGTCATCAATCAAAAAGGGGGAGATTGTTGGAACAAAAGAGGTTCTGACATGACTCAATTAAGTTTTGATGATAACAAAGGTATTAATATACAATAGGGTATACTAATTATTTACTCTAGTGTGCAGATATATAAGCTAAAATTTTATGTTCACTATGAGTACATTTGAAGCTCTGAAATGGGAAGCAAATTCTGACCAGAACATGCTCATCAGAAGATGCAATGTCAAAGTCTCGTCAGAAGCTGCATATCAGAGGCTAAGCCACCAGAAGCTACGTTTTGAACACATCATGTTCTGATGCTTGCGGTGAAGGCCGTTTTGTCAGAAGAACATTCTCTGCTACAATGATTGAATTTCATCATCTTATGACAACTCAAAAGTTGGATAATCAACCTTATCCTCAGAATAGTGACGTTAGTACTATTGTACGAACTTATTACCAGATTTGGGCAAATCTTCATTCTCAAGTTTGTTCGTACACAAAGGTTACCTGATATGGTTCAAGATCATACTATTACCAGCTGGCACAATCTCCTGCAACGAATTCAAATTCAAGGCGCTCCACCCCTCACTATAAATAGGAGTGGTAGTGAAGTTTTGTGTACACAACAATTGAAAAATTTGAAAAAGCTATTACTCTGCAAAAATCATTCTGTGCACAAAACAACTTGAATACAACTTGAACTCATTTGAAAATCCAAGACTCAAGCTTCAGCTTCTGATTCATACAGTTATTGAACCTTAGATTTCTTTTATTAGGATTCTAAGATAAGTCTTGTAATTGAGTTGTATTTTACTTATTCTTTTGAACATTGATTTGTATATCAGTGTTCACAAACTCTGTTTTTCTTGTAAAGTTGTTTGAAGTCTCTTGTTTTGGTGCTTGAGCAAAGGAAGTCTCTTGTAAGTGTTACTTGAGCATTGGAAGTCTCTTGCCTACGTGCTTGAGCAATTGTAATCTTGTTTGATTATAGTGAACTCCCTTGGAAGTGCAAGGGGACTGGACGTACTCTCGGTTTGTGAGAGGAACCAGTATAAAACTTTGTCTCTATCTCTCTCCCTTTCTCTCATACTTTTTAAGTTGCTGTTTGATTGTGTTTTGTTTTCTATACCGCTGCAAACTATGACAAGTTTTTATAACTTAGAAGAATTTTTCAAACTACCTAAAACACAATTCAACCCCCCCCCCCCCCCCCCCCCCCCCTTCTTGTATTTTTCACACCTTCAAAGGGAACACGAACCGATTCCTCAAGGTTATTGTAGGACCATCCGTTTGAGTTGTACAAAACCCAAGATAAGTCTAACATATCATAAGGTTGAAAAGTATGATTTTATCATGACTCAACAAGGTGATATGATTTCATGGAAGATGAATATTTGACTTGTTAAAAGGTCATAAATGACTTAAATTATGAGAAATGGCTAAATGTCATAGATTCCATGTACACGGTTCATATGTAGATAATGGTTATCTCATCAACATGAGTAAGACTCATACGATAAAAGTGAGTCTTCTTATAGAAGACTGGCATTGATGATATTAAGAGTACATTTAAGATGTGATTGATTATTGAAGGTTTCACGCAAAATCATAATGCAAATTATGATGAAACCATGATTGTAGTCATAAAGCTTAAATTTGTTTAAGCGTACTCGCCCTTGTTATACTACATGTTCTGGCAGATGGATAACAAAGTTGCATTCCTTAATTGGAATGACCTCAAATATATATATATATATATATATATATATATATATATATATATATAAGTGTGTGTGTGTGTGTGTTAGACATATACATAGGGTTTTATTAATCCAAAAGATGCTTGAAAGGTATACAAATTGTATCAATCTAATTTTGATTAGATCAAGTTCTCAGAAGTTCAATTATTTGTTCTTATTTATAAAGTTTTATGAAAACGAATTAATAAAGGACAAATATAAATCGTGTGCACACAAGGAGGTTAGTGGGATTATTTATCTTAATCTGGTATCATGTGTGGATGACACATTAATCATCAAAACATTTTCTTTATACATGTAAGACATGATTAAAGAAATGTCTCTTGATAAAATACTTATGCGAGACTTCCTAAAGAGTTAGGAATCATAATTATAATCTATAGAGATAGATTGTTGATGCAACTTGTCCTTAATCCAAGTACATATGTTGACAAAGTGTTTAGACACCTAATATGCATAAATTATTGCATGTGTCAAATGGTTTTATTTGTCCAAAGGACAAATGTCGTGTCTCATTGGATGAGAAAGAGATGCATGAAAGGAATCCGGCAGATGGATCAATCATGTACACCATATAATATGTACTACACCAGATACACCATATGCTTATAGCATAATCAGTAAGTACCAAAATTGAATCTAGTGTTTGACACTAATTGACCTTCAAGAAGATGTTCGTTTCCAATACATTCCAATACTATCTCTTGAAATAGGTAGGTATGGAAAAAAGATCATTGTAAATAAGTTACAATGATGTTAGTTTCCAATACATTGTATTGAAATTCCAATTTATGCCGGATATAAACACTGCAAGCTATAAAATAATAAGCTTCAATAATGTCTATTTCTATTACAAAGGTCAAGTATTTGATTTGAATCGTTTAACTCAGGATTGAGCTAAAACTATGTTTCCAGCATTGCAGATCTCATTAATCGCATTAATGATTTAGTTTTGCAAACAAAGTAATATATCTCACCAACGATTCAGATCTATATAGACACCTCTATATTTCGATAGAGATCGATAGAGTAATCTAGAAGATATGTAAGATACCAACATAGGAAATTGTTCCTTATTCACTAATGAAGCATCTTGCTCAATAGTTGCTTGACGCTCATTCTAAACCGATAAATGTTGGATGAACATTTGATTGGCTTTAGTGCTAGTGGGAGATTGTTGGAGTAAGCCCTAAGAGCCAATCTATTTTGATAGCATTTGCTTTTGTATTGTGACTTGATTTATATATTTAATATATATAATAAGGCATTTCTTTATTATGTTTGTTTTCCAAAATAATAAAGTCCCTAGAATAGATAGTTCATGTGATGAAAGATTAAGTGAGACTTAATCGTGAGATTACATTAACTTAAGAACCCTATTCTTAAAGTATCCATAGTCAAGCTTTAACATGAATTGGGATAATATTAAAGCGCAGAGACTATTATGTATTGAGAGTGATGACCACATCTCACGGGTCATGAATATGGAGATATTAAGTCTCTACATAAGTATTAATATTAAGAGTAATATTTGTACTGGATTGACCCACCATGAGAATACTACATAGTATGTTATGAAAAGTGTCATAAGTTATTCTCATAGTGATAATGGTGTATACCACCCTTAGACCTGAACCAACTATGATCCCTAGATGTGGAGTCAAGTACTTTATTGTTATTCAAACGTTATCGTTAAAAAGATAATCATAAAGTTAGTTAATAGGTGCTTCACGAATCATGCTGAGGGACATGAGTGACCTAGATGGGATTTGCCCCTCGTGTTTAACAGGAGTAATATCTATAGGCCTCTTGATGGAATATGACTGATAAAATGCGTGGCCACGCCGAACTAAGTCAATATGAGATATTGAGCTTGTTCGTTGCTCAGTATATTCTGGGATCAAGAAATAAGATATTGAACCATACAAGGGTGACACGATCTATGTCTTGTGTTCAATATAGATATAAAGGGCAAAGAGGTAATTATGCACAAGTTCGTTATCACTGAAAGGTTTCGTCAGATCACATGACATTCTCGTCACTTGGGTGACAACGGCGCATTGCTAGATGATAACCGTTGTTTATAATATTAAATACATGATTTAATATTATTACCAATGTTACGAGATCCTACAGGGGTCACACACATAGAACAGAGATATGAGAGAAATAGATAGGTTAGACTTATTTACGAGATAAATAAATAAGATTTATTAATAAGATAAATAAATAAGATTTATTTATTCATAAAATAATAAGTGAGACTTGTTATTAATTAGATAATTACGGAATAATTATAACGGATAATTATGTGTGTTTTAGTGAGATGAAAATTAGGATAAAGACGAGTAAGTATGACTTGCTGATCACACAAGAGACTCTATAAATAGAACTCTTGTGTAGAAGACTTTTAACCTAATTAAATTAGAATCCTAATTTTCTAATCTAAAACCGCTTCATCACTCTCTCTCTGAAACCTTCGGTTAAAGTTTCAGCTAGCACTGAGATCGAAGTAGCTGTCCGTGTGGGCTGAGTAGAGGCATCGCTACGTTGCTTTGCTCGTGATCAGAAGTCGTTTCTGCTTTAAAGGTTCTGCGCTACAAGAGGTATAACGATCTATCACTGATTCATGACCATTTATATTGATTCATGGAAGAAAAAATTTTAAATTCCGCTGCCATTATATTCTATATTTTCTTTCAAACTGACCTGTAACACTCGCCTTGGCGAGTTAACAACTCGCCTGGCGAGTTATACAGACATCAACTATAACACCTCACGTCTATGTCTAGAATAAAACGTAGAAATATTATTATTGGTACTGAGTCATTATTATTACAATTTAGAGCTTCAAGCACACACAGTTGCTAAATACAACACAGATACAGAAACAAAGGAAGCGAACAAGAATACATCTGAAATTTATTAGAAATACAACAACAGAACTAGGAAACAGAAATCATGAATCAAATGCAATCCCAAGCACAGCCACAAACACGCCATAACCAACATACCTTAACCAACCTGCTTATCTGAAAAAAATTGAATGGAGTGGGGTGAGACTACTAAGCCTCAGTGAGTCCTACTACCCTCCTAGAGGTGACTACACCGGGGGATTCCTAATCAGTCATAACAAGATAACATATATATAGCATAATAACTGAAATAAAGGTGTAACACAGATAAACAAACTCTTATTCATTTTAAACACAAGGACACTCTGAGGTGAGCAGGTCTCAGAGGCCTGCCATATCCGCCAACTGATTCGGTCACGACATGCAGCTTACAATTACATATCCTGACAGATGTTCCCATTGGGAATCCATAAAGCGACAACACAATCGCACCTGATTGACTGATACTAATCTGGTTATCACTACCATAATTTCCAAAAATCTGGGGAGCATACAACTTACTTAATAATCTAAGTTATACCCTAAAGATTATCTGTGATTAACATTCTGTTAGACATTATATTTATTACTCTACTGCAAGATATCTGATTCTAATGAAGATATAAAACGAGCGTTTAAAGTTGGTTAGAAAACTGAAAGTTGCAGGCCTGTTCTGCATAAGCTCGCTATGGCGAGTTACCAGCTCGCCACAGCGAGGTTATAGGTCCTGGCCTAATTCAACTCGCTAGGCGAGCAGGAGCTCGCCACGGCGAGTTTCATCAGCCCAGAAACCCAGCTCGCCATGAATGCTCGCTAGCAGCTCGCTATGGCGAGTTCATGCAGAAAGTGCCCTGTTTTGCGAAAATCAGTATTTTTCAACAGAATTCACCTACAATCCTCATTTAAATCAGTGTAGTAATGTAAACTACATAATATGGAACAAAATGGAGGTGAATTTGGGAGTTAATTCCCCTCACACAACAATTTTCCCAAAATCCTAAGTTAACATGCAAATTCATAATTTTGGGAAACTATCTACACTATCCTAAGAACCCACCTGGAATTGAAGCTTTAGACTTGATTCCTGGGCTCTACATAGCTACTGAAACCTCCTAACAAGACCCACGACCAGACTTTGGACATAATTGGAAATTTGAAGAAAATGTTGAACTTTGAAACCTCTACTTTGCTCTATGATTTGGAGTTTGTTTGATGATCTGATGGTGAAGCAATAGGGTGTATTTATAGTAGGTTTTAGGCTGAGTGTAACAGAATTGGGTTCAACCTTGGATTCCCTTGCATGTAATTCCATTGGGTAAGGCTTATGGTGAAGTTTGAGGTGTTGGATGTTTGTGTGTTTGTTGTGCTCGTGAATGAGGAAAGAAAATGGATTCATAATTGCTTCTTGATTCTGTTGCTGCATGTGAAGGTAAGAGATTGGGAAACTTGGAAGGTTCTTGCATGTGATAAGTTAGTGATTGAAGATTTTGGAGGTTTCTACTTATTGTTGTTGCTTAGGCGTGGAGAAGAGAGAAATGGAAGAGTTGGATACAGATTTTCTAACTTGTGTAGTTAGCATGTGAGTATATGAAGAAAAATAAAGTAATGGGGGTGGAGGAGAAGGGTGAGAGGGCGTGGGAGAGAGAGTAGTGGGTGGAGAGTTAATTTGAATTTCCTCACTTAAGACTTAGTAAAATACTAGTTCCAACTTTACTAAATTTTACTAATTGGAAACATAATTTCACTTAAGTCATACTCATACCACTTAATTAAATTAATACAATTTTAATTAATTAGTGGGATGTTACATCAACACTCGCTGTGGCGTGTAAGTACTCCCTCTGGCGAGTTTGACAGAGCAGCCCCGTGTTTCTGCAAAATATGTCGTTTTTCAAAGAATCCACCTACAATCTCCATGCAACTTGTTTAAACATGTTTTATAATATAAAAATGGATTATATAGGAGCAAGAATTGAGATTTATTCTTGCTCTTTCATTAATTTGATTCTTAACCCGATGTTTGCATGCAAAATCATATATGGGAAAAACTAAGCTCTACAATTATTATAAGGTTAAAGAACCTAAGAATCCACCTGTAATGAAGCTCTAAACTGGTACATAATCTCTGCTACAACCACAAAGCTACCACACCAGAAATTGCCTCTTATACCATTTTCCAAATTCTTGAGTTTACACCATTTCTTGGTTCCAACACGACACTTGCAGCTCCAAAGACTCATTATAACCAACATGCAAACAGGTCCAGATTGTGGTTAGAAGGGGGAATCACAAATTTGAGATTAATAAGGAATCCAAGCTTGTACTTACCTATTCTTGATTCCAAAGGGTTGGAGTAGGAAGTAACTCTAATGCATGTTGAATTAGAAAAAGAATTGGATGAGGATGATGATAATGATACTGATTCAGCTTGACAGAGGGTGGAAAGAAGTTAAGCTTGTTCACCAAGTGGTTGCATAAGTGTAATGTTGATTCCCACATGCAAGCTTCATGGAAAATGAACTTTGGAAGGTTTTTGATTAAGAAGATGTTGTTGTTGCTGAGCTTAGGCGTGTGAGAAGGAGAGAAAATAATTGAAAGTTGCTGATTTTCTTTGTTTGCCCAACCTTGCATGTGTTTAAATATGGAAGTCAAGCCAATGTGGGGTGTTGGAGAAGGAGGGGGGTTCAGTGAGAGAGGGAAAGTGAGTAGAGAGATTAATTTAAATTTTCTCTTGCTTGGCTGGAGCTTAAATGTAAATAATCCAATTGATTTGGTCACCTTAAGAGTAGGAGTTCAGATCCACTCCAGTTTCTTATACTCCAGTTTCCCAGTTCCTTGCTTAGATGTTTGACACGTGGAATAAAACATTTCAACCTCTGAGATTAAACAAAGTAAAATCAGCTTTTTTTCAAACAATATCCTTCTCTCTTCTTCGTCTCAGGCTTCAACAACAGTAACACTTCTCTGTTGCTTTTCCCAACCACTCAGCTTCCAACGACGAAAACCTTCAGTCTCAACATAATTTATTTTTCACTTCCTCCTCTGCATAATTTCTAGGACAAAATTAAACTATGCAACTAGTTCTGTAACAGAAATAATAACCACATATACACTAACTCAATACTAAGTTACTAACAAAGAAAATTTATCGGGAGGATCTTTTTATGCAACCACTTAATACCAACAATCTTCAAAGCTTATGAGGCACAAACATATCTGAGGCATGCGATTTCAGTTTTAGGACAAAATTAAAAATTGAGGGAGACGATTGAAGCTCAATAATAACAATCTGCAATCTACAAGCACCACTAAGTCACCAAATAAACAATCTTCAATTTTAATTGTCTCCCACAATCTTCAATTTCAACACCACCAAACATTCTCTTTCAATTTCAATCGGATCCCTCAAATTTTAATTTGTCCTAAAACTGAAACGGCAGCGAGCGATGAGACGGACAAAGAGAGGGTGGCGGCGGCGAGTTGCAATGAAAGGTAGAAGCGTTGCATCTTCAAGGAAGATGAACATTGAATGTTGTATGAGAAGAGTAAGTGTGATGGCGAGAATATGGAGAGACCGCAACTGTGAGGCGGCGAGAATATGGAGTTCTTGGGTTTGGACGAAGAAGATGAGTCATGAGTTGCTATGTTTATTAAAAATAAATTGATTTACAGATTTTTAATCTTAGCCGTTGAGACTTTTAACTGCCACGTGTCATTGATCTATTAAGAAAACTGGATAAACTGCAGGCTATAGAAATGGAGGAGATCCAGACTCTAAGAGTAGTTTCTCTACTTCTAATTATATCCCTTAATCTCCGGTTAAAATCCAATATTTGTCTCTTATTTAATTTTCTTCTATTAAATAAAATTGGGATGTTACAATTTTTTTATATAAAAAAATTGTATTTTTATATTTTGTCTTTCCATTTTAATTTTTGAGAAAAAAATCTTTTCAACATCTTACAATTGACAAAAAAAAGAGCAAAATTTATGAATATTATGTGTTAATGTTTTTTCTTTAAGAAAAACAATTTTTTTTTTCAATAGTTTGTTCTTTTTTTTAATAAAAAAATATAATCTATTGATATCTGTTAATATCCGCGGATACTTCAATATTTGTGGACTACCCGCTTAGCAGATATCTGCACGGATATGGAGCAGGCACAAATATCATATTTGTTTGACGGAGCGGCCACGGATATCACACTATCCGCGTCCATGGATATCCATTGACATCCCTAGCCATCCCTATTCACCATCCAATGGCTAAAATTAATTTATCTAACTCTCCCATGGTGGGAGACCTATGTCACTCTTCCACCCTAACCTCTTTTAATTGCTTTTCAACGGCAGCACATGTCCAAGATTCTTCATCACAAGTCTCTGTCCATTATGCCAAAACTCTCCCACTTTTTCTCATAAATAATAAACAAATTGCTATAATCAAAATTGGTTGGAACGAACCACAAACCTTCATTAAAACTTGTCTATAAAACCCCAATTGTATATTGTCTATTCTCCACCTCTATTCTGTCTAACCCACATTTCTTCTGCACACCTCTATTATTATTCAATAAGACAATTAAGATTTTTTTTTCCAGGGCAATGAAATCCACTGTTATTCGATTGAGATTTCTAAGAACTAATAAAATGTCACTTAGTATTCAAAAATCAACTAAGGATCAATAACAACAACCTATCAAGCCTCAAAAAAACTACTGGCCTACACACAAAACAGTCACCTCACAAGCAAAACACAAAGCGGTTCAAACACGCTGCATAAACATCGGAACCTCGCCTTAACATACACTCATCCGGATTCCAAACCCATTCATAAAGTAAGCAGAGACCTTTTGCCGTATTATTCACAAACCAGCGCCACGATAACCGTTGAATATACTCCACTGTTTCTGCAACATCAATCACTCCATTATTAAAAACACGGTCATAATTGAATGTTATGCTATGCACCCCTTTGTCCTAAAATACAAGTAAAAACCAATCAACAAAAGTAAATCTATTTGGTCCAAATTTTAATCTAAAAACATTAAGTTTTTTTTTTCTTTTCGGATAAATTTTACTTACCTATCCTAACAATTCACTTCATTAACATATCATGCTTATATGACCCCTGTTCTTGAATTTCCAAGATTATTTGTGATCAAAATTGAATGTTAAGGACATGCAACTATGGAATATGCAATGTATCAACAACAACATAATTCCACTCACATGCATTTGAAAATATCAAGTCTTATAACCGTTAGCAGTAAAATGTCATCACCATCACAATTGCAAATATTTCTACTTCTTACTTCTCTTGCTTTTTTTTGAAGCATTGTTATCTTTCTTCCTTTTCTGTGAACTTGGTGGTATTTCCAATAGTGTTCGTTGTTGTATTTCATGTTGATAAGTTGTAGAAAGCGGAGATCGGTCCGCACTTTCGTTTGAATACTTCAAGTTGCTGATAGTAAATGGTGTGTGTGCAGCTGCATAAAAGATAATATATATATATATATATATATACACACACACACATACACACACTCAATAATCTTTAAAAAAACAAAAAATAGACACATGCAATGAAAAACCTAGACAGACAAGCATCAAGATTGCATTGTTTGGCTGCAACCCGAGGCTCAACTGTTGTTTCTATTCTAGGGTTGGTGTTGAATTTTGTTAGTTTTTATTAGTTTTGTTAAATTTGATATGAATTGCTGATACTGAGAATGTGATAAAATTTATAATTGCAATTTAATTATGAAATTAAGGTAAAATTGATAGTCTTTTAAAATCATTTGAAATCCCATTTGAATTAAAATCCCTTGAAGTTCCATTTGAATACACCCCATTCCCCAACACAGGAACTTCAAGATATTTTCCATTATCACTAGTTTCTTTAAAACCAACCAGATATTTGAATTAATTTTGCTCTCAATAAAAGAATGTTTTTTTGCCTTCTCACTCATTATCTTGCCTTGCCTTCTCACTCATTTTGATTATGGTTGATTGGCATTCCTTGATAGATGAAGTAGAGGCATTATTTGTTTAGAGTGTATACTCTGTTTTCCTGTTTCTAGTAGTTGAATTCCTAGTGCATGAAATCAGTTTCTTAGTTTGTTGCCTTTGTAATTTTTGGGATTCTACTAGTTAGGTGGGTTTGGGTGATGTTTTTCCCTGCTTAATTTTGCAGCTTGTTAGTGTTTGTGTTGGTTGAGTTTTCTCAACTAAACCTTGTATCACATTCTCAATATAGTGTTTTGGTTTGTGACTATGAGATGTAATACTAGTGTTATGGTGGTTTCTATGTGTGATTTGTAGTTACTTATTACATAACCTGTTTGTGATAAGTATCTATTTTGTGTTTTTAGATGATCATGACAGTTTGTGATAAGTATTCCCTTGTGTTCAAGAATTAATTATCTGTTTTGTTCGCTTCATCTAAAATAATCATCAACCATCGTCGTTGTCAGCGCCACCCACCCTCCCCATAGCCACCATCGTCGCCACAACACAGGCCACTCTTGTTTTCTATATGAATGGTGTTGTGTTGGGAGCCTAGATTGTGTTTGGATTGTTAATTAGGATTGTAGATTTTCTATGTTTTGGGTTAGCTTTGGGAATAAGGATTTTAGGTTATCTTTTTAGGTGTGTAGATTTTAGGTTATCTTTTATAGATTATCTCCAGAGTATAACTTTATGTCTGGTATAGTTGGTAGATTCCAAAGCCTTTTCCACACTTTGTAGTTGGGGTCAGAGTGAGTAGATCCGGGGGACTCAACAGTCTTCCAACTCTTAATTAGATCATACCCAGACTTAACTTAGTAAGTTCCCTCTTTTGTGTTGGGGCCACATGAACTGGTCTTCAATGGGTTCAAGTATAAGAGTAGTTGGCTTGATTAGTTCACCTTCAAAAGGGAGGAAAACTTGATCAATGATACTAGAGTTCCAACATTTGACAGGATGAGATATGATGATATCCTTTACTTTCGATAAGTTATAGTCCCTGTTCTGAGGAGTGAGAATCTTATACCCGTTCTGAAGGGAAACCCAATTGTCTTCCCAAATGTTGATGGATTGTCCATCACCAACTTTCCAACAACTGCCCTTCTTAATGATCCCTATTTCCTGATGAATGCTTTGCCTTGCCAAGCATAGCTAGTTTTTCTCCCTGGTTGAGAGTGCAGAATGTCAGAAGTATGATAATTATATTAAAATGTACGATATACAGATAATTCTTGAACACTCTAGCTTTGAGTAGCGGAAGTGGTAGCCAGCAGGTCAAGTATAATCAAGGTAATTATATTTTCACAAATAGGGTTGAATATTTGATTTTCTTGAATAACTCAATATTTTGACAAATATTATTATAAACAGATCAGTAAGGGGTAATCTTATCTTATTATATGGTTATAAAAATATCTTGATGTCACAAATATTATTCACCATATTTTTTTATAATGGTATACGATATACTATGTTGTTAAGGTGCACGCTTCAGAGATTTACCGGGTGTTCTTGTACGGCCTGACAAACGTAGCTGAGGATCCTGATCACTACTACTTTTACATTCGAGAAACAGCTATCTTGATTTGTAATCGTTGGCCATTGTGAAAAAGCACATCGTTCTAGCGTTGGTTTGGAGTTATTTAGTAATAGGTATGAGATATGCATTGTTCCCGCACTGGGTCGAAGTCATAAAATTTGTTTGGACAAATTTATGTAACATTTTTTTTCACCACCAGTTTAATTTGGTTCGAGGGTCAGTTCCTGGCATCAAGTGGTTTCACCATATTTTTTTATAATAGTATACGATATACTATGTTGTTAAGGTGCACGCTTCAAAGATTTACCTGGTGTTCTTGTACGGCCTGACAAACGCAGTTGAGGATCCTGATCACTACTACTTTTACATCCGAGAAACAGCTGTCTTGATTTGTAATCATTCACTGGGCTAAGAAATGTCCTCACAAAACCCCCAACAACAACAATAATCAGTGGCGGAATCAGGCCACCCCCCGAAAAAAATGGTATACTTTAATTTTACGCAAATTATAAAACTACTATTAAGAATTGATGATGACTAATTAAGATTTTAGTAGTAATACCTTTAATATATTGGGTCCGTTTGAATTTGGCTTATTTTTATGCTTATGAAAATACTTTATGATTACAATTTATACATAAACTTTTATGTTATTTCATAAGTTTTTTTTAGACTACCCTGATTGTGTTGGAGAGTCTGCGGTATATGGGAGAGTATTAGCTGACCCAAGAGAGTCTGCAGCGCCACAATCCCCCCCCACCCAGTTGCCTCTAGAGAGTGCGGTATTTCATTCCCTCTTTTTTTAGGTTTAACATGACTTTCGGTCTTTGACAAACCCAAGTTTGGCCATATTGGTCCTTATTTTTCTTTGAATTTCTATATTATAATTGACATGATATGTTATTGTTTCTTTTGCTTCTCAGGTTGGGACCACCTCCTCCACGTCTTCTTCGGCGCGGGACGCCTCCCACACCCAGACGCTTCCAGAGTCTACGGCTGAGCTGGTACACAGTTTTGATGAAGCAATTGAGAAGGTTACTTATCCGGAGGGGGACCCTAGACCCTGATGATGTTACCATTACGAAGAGATATGTTGAACTTCTAGAGCCAGGGAAATTCATCAATGACAATATCATTGACTTTTATATCAAGTATGATTGAAGATATTGTAACTTTTCGATGGATTCCATTGATAAAACAGTGTTTAGTGTTTACTCTCTTTTTGTCTCTCATTCATGCATACATGAGATCTTTATTATCCCATCACTTATACTCTTCTCCATCCTTTAGCTTGAAAGTTATTAATTTAGGTATTCTTGATAGTGTTGCTCACCTATTTGTTTTACCATTTTCTTTTGAAATGGAATAACTCAAAGGTTTATATACGCCTGTTTATTTGAGGCTTCATATGGATTGACATTGGCTGAATCTCGTGTATCTGTAGGTATTTGAAAAATCAACTCTGCACCGATGAACAAGAGATTTTTCAGTTTTTCAATTGCTTCTTCTTTCGAAAGCTAATTGATAATGATCCATCACGTGATTTTGATGGCAAAGAAGCTTTTCAACGTGTGCGCAGTTGGACTAAGAATATTGATGACCTTTTTAAAAAGGATTATATCTTGATTCCCGTAAGCTACCGGTAACAGCTTAAAACAATATTTTGATAGCAAATGTGGTTTCTGCAGCAACTTAAGAATATCAAATATTTAGCTTGTTTGTTGCCAACGTTTCCAAATTTCATTCTGATGTTGTTTTTGTATTCTTTTGATTGTGTGTGAACTAGTTTAAAATAATGTTTTGAAACATATGTCTTGTTTGGTTCTGCGTGTTTTTCTGCTGGAAAAGCAAATTGAGAAAACAAATATCAAGAATATAAGCCTATATTGGATGAATCGTAATTTTCAGATTTCTGACTTGATGAGGACATCCAGCTGGAATGAAAACAGCATCTCCTAGCATCTGAGGAACAAACATACTTATTTATTCCATTGACAACACCATTTAAAAAACATTTTTATAAAAAACATTTTATATTAAAAATATTTCATGTTAGTAGATATTGCACTACCTCCGTCTCTAATTGCTCACGATGGCGCCCCGGCGGTGTTCCGGCCGGATGCGATTTTAGTATTTTATTTTTCACACATTTTAATGCACAACTTTTTTTTTGTTGTGATTCTATTGTTGCCAGTAAAAACAAGCAAAGAAGGACAACACAAAACTCACTGGAATAGTTTACATTATTCATATTTTTTATATAGAAGAAATTTTTTGGTTCGGATCAATTTAAAACATTAATCCATAAATCATTAACTATCCTGTCGAGCTATAAGTTCAGTTTCTATTTAGATTACTTATGAGCTATTTAGCATAAGATTTGAAGATCTCCCAAATAAACCATAAAGTAACAACTTAAATAAAAGATATCTTGCCTCTTAAGCGTGGCACCTCCCCAGGATGACAAATGACAATCAAACTCCAGTGATAACTGCCATCAAGATACATCAATAATTATTCTTAAGTTGCTGCGGAAACCACATTTGCTATCAAAATATTGTTTTAGGCTCTTACTTGTAGTTTACGGGAATCAATAAATAATCCTTTTCAAAAAGGTCATCAAACTTCTTAGTCCAACTGCGTACACGTTGAAAAGCTTTTTTGCTATCAGAAGCACATGATGGATCATTATCAACTAGCTTTCGAAAAAAGAAGCTATTGAAAAACTGAAACCTCTTCTGTCCATCGGTGCAGACTTGATTTTTCAAATACCTACAAATACACCAGTTGACTTTGGATAAAAAAACAGGGTAAAGACTAAACACTGTTTTTATCAATGGAATCCAACGGAAAGTTAAAAATTTTTCAATCATACTTACTTGATATAAAAGTCAATGATATTGTCATTGACGAATTTCCCTGGATCTAGAAGTTCAACATCTTTCTTTGTAATGGTAACAGCATTAGGGTCCCCCTCCGGATAAGTAACCTTCTCAATTGCTTCATCAGCCGTAGACTTTGGAAGCGTCTGGGTGTGGGAGGGGTCCCACGCCGAATAAGAGGCACTCCTACAACGATCAGTGTTGCAAAGAAAAGGATTTCTTAGATTTGCTTCATCATCAGTCATATTTAAGCAATGAGGATGGTACCTGCAAGAAGGGTGATTAAAAATTAATTGAATTAAAGGAAAAGAGAAATGCTGATGCAATTAAAAAAGTTGTATAATAGAAAACTCAATTTAGTTTTACCATTTTTTGCAGCTCCCTAGACATTTAATCATGAAGAGATCCGGGTTATTAGGCAACCGACATATGCAATGCCTTAAAAAAACACAAACCAAAATAATTAAGTTCTCCATATCAAAAACAAAAGTAGTAAAAAACAAACTATTAAGAAAACTCACACAGCAACGATTTTTGTGTCAGGATTACCGCCAACGTTGATAACCTTGTTAATATGGTCATAGTCAAATCGATGATAGAAATCCAGCGGGTCGGCACCTTTAAGCATATAGTAGTCGTGAAAATTATGGACTACACATTTGCCCATAATGGTTTTAACACTAATTACATCTTTATGTTCACTGTAGACTAGCTCATTCTTACCAAGGAAAAACTTATTATTGATTTCAATTTCCTCATGCCTGTAATACCAGCGCAAAGTTACCTTTGTTTTGTCATTTTTGTGATTTCCCTTCGTGATTTTCTGCACACACCCCACGCAAGGGGGCTTCTTACCTTCAGACCTGATGAGAAGAGTGTTTCCAACTGAAAGTAAAACAAAGACCAGGTAGAAGTTACCAAACATTGTGCTTCCAATACTCTAAAAACACAGGTTAAAGTGAAATGAGTAGGCAGTGTTGTTACCTTCGATGGTCTCTTTGAGACCTTTGATGAAGTAAGAGCTCATTTCTGTATGATATAAGAATAAGTGATATTTCAGAAAAATGTAGTTTTGAATATAAGGATAAATGATTGTTGGAACAAAGTGGGTCTGACATGAACCTCTAAGTGTTTAAGTAGTTTTGATGATAACAAAGTATTAAAATTACAATTGGAATTACTAATGATTATTCTAGTGTGCAGGATTATAAGTTAAAAATTCATTCAGAAGCACTACGAATAATAGCAGAGAAGCCAGTCAAAACAAGCTCTGAAAGCACATCACTGTTCATCAGAAGATTAAATTTTGCATGTTGAAGAAAGTGCCTCTGAGGACAAAAACAAGGCTCTGACGGACTCAGAAGCAAAAGGACCTCAAGAAGCAATGACAACAGCATCTGAAGCAAAAGGAATTTACGTCACTCAAGAACTGACATATTCAGAACCAATGATTGAAGAACAATCTACTTCAAGGGTCTGTCACGTCCACAGGAAGGAATATTCGTTGGTACAACGTTAACCTTATCCATATGTGGAGCGCAATTGAGGATCGTACTATTGTACTATTATTACTCAAAATGGATGAGTGATAATTCAAATAGCAAGGTAGCGGAATTGGATATCTTTACCAAAGAAGGTAACTACAACTATCACAATTGTACGAGTAAATTCCAGCTGGCACCTCTCTCTCTGCAACGGTCATCATCTTCCTCCAAGTATAAATAGAAGACTCAAATGGAAGAAATGACTACTGTTCTATTACTACTGTTCCATTACTGCGTTCAAGACTAAGAAGCATTCTGACACTATATTTTCAATCCGTCATTCTAAGTCTTAGAACAATTTGTGTTGTATTTTGTAAACACCTCTGATAGTATATCAAGTGTCCCTAAACATTCATTCTTATTTTTTTAAGTTTGATTGTGAAGTCTCTCGTTAAGTGTAACTTGAGCATTTGAGAAGTCTCTTGCAAGTGTGCTTGAGCAAAGTGTAATCTTGTAAAGATTATAGTGAAAAGCTCTTGTTGAGAACAAGGGGACTGGACGTACCTTCAATTTGTGAAGGGAACTAGGATAAATCTGTGTGTCTATCTTTCTTTCTCTCAGCATCTCTTTGAATTTGTTTTAAATCCGCTGCATTAAACACCTTAAGAACCAAAAAGTTTTAAATTCCTAAAACACAATTCAACCCCCCCTTCTTGTGTTTTTCCACCTTCAATTGGTATCAAGAGCTGGGCTGTTGCCTAACTCTCACCTAATAGTGAAACAGTTAAGATCCAGGAAGGAAAAACATGTCCGGTGAGAAAGGAAACAATAGCAACAACAACAACAACAACAACAACGTGAACTTTGACTATGATTCAAATGCTAAAGACAGAAGGTCTTCTGATAAAGTTCCCTTCTTTAATGGAACTGAGACTGGTTATCCTTTCTGGAAAACCAAAATGTACAGTCACATCATGGGTATTGATTGTGATTTTTGGGATTTGGTGGAAGATGGAGTCAATTTTGAAAATATGGACTTAGAAGGAGTAGTCAGCTCTAAGGACAGAAAGTCTTTCACACCCACTCAAAAGCTAGAGTATAAGAAGCATCATAATGTAAAAGGATTGATGACAAACGCCATCTCTCACGATGAGTACCTGAAAATTGGAGATAAGAGAACCGCGAAGTCTATTTGGGATTCTCTTAAATCCAAGTATGAAGGAAATAAACAAGTTAAGGAGGCTAAGGCCAACTTGTTAGTACATCAGTATGAATTGTTTAAAATGAAGGACGGAGAGGACATTGAGACTATGTTCTCTAGGTTTCAAATCCTTGTTTCTGGACTTCAAGTTTTAGACAAGAGCTATACTGAGGCTGATCATGTCAGGAAAGTTCTCAGAAGCTTGCCGCCAAAGTGGAGACCAAAAGTGACAGCTTTTCAGGAATCTAAAGATTTAGATACTGTGTCTCTTGAAAGCTTGGTTAGTTCTCTAAAGAGTCATGAGATGGAGCTCATGACTGATGAATCAACTAAGAAGCTAAAAGGGATAGCCCTAAGCTCCAAGAGTTCTTCAAAGGCTCTAAAGGCTAAGGTTATAGCATCTGACGAAGAAGCTTCTGAAGAAGGTCGTGAGATGGACTCTGATGAAGAAGAAGAAATGGTTCTGATGGCTGCAAGAGTGTCTCAATGGGCTAAGAGAAGCAAGAAGTATGCTGGTAAGTTTGGAGGTTCTTCCAAGAAAGTTGGTGTTTCTAAGGACAGGAAGGAAGAACAAAACAAATGCTTTAAATGCAACAAGCCAGGACACTTCATTGCTGACTGCCCAGAGAACCTGAGTAAAAGCTCTAAGAGAATCTCTAACAAAGAGAGATACAAGAGTAAGCTTAAGAAAGGGTTCCTTGCTACCTGGGATGATCTAGACCAGGAATCAGATTCTGATGAGGAAGAAGAAGCAAACCTAGCCTTGATGGCAACCACTTCTGATCAAGAGAACTCTGAGCACGAAGCTGACTCAGAATCAGAAGATGAAGATGAGGTACTTGCTAAACTTTCTCGTTCTGAATTAATAGATTCTTTGAAAGATGCCTTAAAACTTTTAACCAAAAAGGCAGGTGAGTGTAAGGTCCTTAAAAAGGCCTATAACAACCTGACCGAAAAGGCAAATGAAATAATAGAACAAAATGAGTCTCTAAAATCAAGAAATGAATTTATGGAAACTCATTATGTTCTTGATGATAAGGTTCCTCCAGAACATGAATTTGCTCTTCAGGAATTCCTTATCAATGGAATGAAAAGAAGTAAGATAGCCTCTTTGATTTATCATGTAAGTAGAAATAGAGGTGAGGGTCTTGGATTCTCACGTTTTAAAGACAAACCATTATTCTCAAAACCCTCTAACATTGATAAAATTAAACCTAAGGCTGTCTTTGTAAAGAGCCAATCAGAAGTTCAGAGTGAGTCAGCTTCTAATAAAACATCAAAGCCAGAGGCTCCAAAGTCAAAGGCTCTGAAGGTTAAAACCTCAGAACCTAAGACTTTCAAGCCTCAAGCTAATGTTAAATCTAAAGAAGTTCTGACACATTCAAGAGCAAAGCCCAAGAGCTATCCTAAACCCAAAACTTTTATAAACAGGATAGATAACTCTAGAGGCTCTGATAGGTCCTTCAAACAAAGACCACCTAGGCCTGTGAAGACTAACGCAAAAGGACCCATAAAGATATGGGTACCAAAATCTGAAATCATATTTGTTTCAGGTTTGCACACTAAGAAGGCCAAAGCAGCATTGTTGGTACCTGGACAGTGGCTGCTCACGACATATGACAGGAGAAAGACATATGTTCCAAACCCTAACTCTGAAAGAGGGAGGCACTGTGGGGTTTGGAGGCAATCAAAAAGGGAAGATCATTGGTACAGGTATAGTTGGTAATTCTTCTCTTTCAATTAATAATGTTTGGTTAGTTGATGGCCTTAAACACAATCTGCTTAGCATTAGTCAATTTTGTGATAGTGGATTTGTTGTTAAGTTTGATAAAGAGGCATGTACAATAATCGATGACTCTGACAAGTCTATATTGTTTAAAGGCTTAAGAAGAGGTAATGTTTATAAGGTCAATCTGTCAGAACTCACTGAGCAGAAGATAGTTTGTCTTCTATCTCTGAATGATGAAAAGTGGGTCTGGCACCAACGCTTAGGACATGCTAACTGGAGATTAATCTCTAAACTTAGCAAACTAAAGTTGGTTAAAGGCCTGCCTAATCTTAAATATCATTCAGATGCTCTGTGTGGTCCTTGTCAGATTGGCAAAATTTCAAAAACTTCTTTTAAACCAAAAAACATTGTCTCTACTTCAAGACCTTTAGAACTACTTCACATTGATTTGTTTGGCCCAGTAAGTACTGCCTCAATCAATGGGAAGAAATATGGATTGGTCATTGTTGATGATTATAGTAGATGGACTTGGGTAAAGTTTCTAAGAGTGAAAGATGATGCATATGATGTGTTCAGCATCTTCTGCACTCAAGTGCAAAACGAGAAAGGTCTCAAAATCTTAAAGGTAAGAAGTGATCATGGTGGTGAGTTTGAAAACGAACCATTTACAACTTTCTGTGAAGACCATGGCATTGTCCATGAGTTCTCTGCTCCTAGAACACCACAACAAAATGGTGTTGTAGAGAGAAGGAACAGGTCTTTACAAGAGATGGCAAGAACCATGATGCATGAGACAAAACTTGCTAAGCACTTCTGGGCAGAAGCTGTAAACACAGCTTGTTATATTCAAAATAGGATCTATATTAGACCTCTATTGAATCTAACAACATATGAACTCTTCAAAGGAAGAAAGCCCAACATCTCTTATTTTCATCAGTTTGGATGTACCTGTTACATTCTAAACAACAAGGCCTACAAAAGAAAATTTGATGCCAAAGCTTGTAAGGGAATCTTTATAGGTTACTCTGAATGCTCAAAGGCATACAGAGTGTATAATTCTGAAACTAATACAGTGGAAGAATCTATACACGTTAGATTTGATGATAAAGAGCCTGACAGTAAAATGTCAGAGCAAGATGATAGCTATGCAGGTGTTCCATACCAATACATCAATTCAGAACCTGAAAAAGCATCAGAAGCTGTTGAAGCTTCAGAAGCTGTATTGGAAGAAGATGCTGAAGGAGCATCTCAATTAGAAGCATCTGAAGAACATGATGATACTTCAGAAGAAGACACTCAACCAAGTGCTGATGTTGATGAAGCTCCAAGAAGGAAGTTCAAATATAGATCATCACATCCAGAAGATCTAATTCTTGGAAACAAAGAAAGTCCAAGAAAGACAAGATCAGACTATCAACAACTTGATTCGCTTCTGGGACTAATCTCAATGATAGAACCCAAGAATGTTGATGAAGCACTTACTGATGATGGATGGATTGTAGCTATGCAAGATGAGCTCAATCAGTTTCAAAGAAATGATGTATGGGACTTAGTGCCAAGACCAGCACATAAGAACATCATTGGAACTAAGTGGGTATTTAGAAACAAGATGAATGAACAAGGTGAAGTGGTAAGAAATAAAGCTAGACTTGTAGCACAAGGCTATAGTCAGCAAGAAGGTATAGACTTCACTGAAACATTTGCTCCAGTAGCAAGACTGGAAGCAATCAGGTTACTTCTTTCATATGCTGTTAACAATGGAATTACATTGTACCAAATGGATGTTAAGAGCGCCTTTCTAAATGGTGTTATCTCTGAAGAAGTATATGTCAAGCAACCTCCATGATTTGAGGATTTGAAAAACCCTGATTATGTTTTTAAACTAAAGAAATCACTTTATGGTCTCAAACAAGCTCCTAGAGCTTGGTATGAAAGACTAAGTAATTTCTTATTAGAAAATGGTTTTCAAAAAGGACAAATTGACAATACATTATTCAGAAAGACATCTAAGAAAGATATCTTAATCATTCAAATATATGTTGATGATATTATTTTTGGTTCTACTAATGCTTCCTTGTGCAAGAGTTTTTCAAAGCTGATGCAGGATGAATTTGAGATGAGCATGATGGGTGAACTGAAGTTCTTCCTTGGGATCCAAATTAATCAAGGAAAAGATGGCACTTACATTCATCAAAGCAAGTATACTAAAGAGCTTCTGAAGAAGTTCAACCTTAATGACTGCAAGATAATGTCTACACCCATGCATCCTACCAGCAGCCTAAACAAGGAAGAGATTGGAAGCAAAGTAGATCAGAAGCTGTATCGAGGTATGATTGGTTCCTTACTCTACCTAACAACATCTAGACCTGATATTTTATATAGTGTATGCTTGTGTGCAAGATTCCAGTCAGATCCAAGAGAACCTCACTTAACTGCTGTTAAGAGGATCTTTAGATATCTGAAAGGAACTACTAATCTAGGACTTGTTTATAAAAAATCCCTAGATAGTAAGCTAGTTGGATTCTGTGATGCTGACTATGCTGGTGACAAGATTGAGAGAAAATCCACAAGTGGAAATTGCCAATTTATTGGTGAGAATCTCATATCTTGGGCCAGCAAGAGACAAACAACTATTGCTTTGTCTACAGCAGAAGCAGAATACATCTCAGCTGCTAAATGCTGCACACAGCTTCTCTGGATGAAATATCAGTTGGAAGACTATAACATAGCTGAAAGTAGTATTCCACTATATTGTGATAATACTGCTGCTATTCATTTGTCTAAGAACCCTATTCTACACTCAAGAGCTAAACATATTGAAATAAAACATCATTTTATAAGAAATCATGTTCAAAAAGGTACAATAGATATTCAATTCATTGATACTGAACATCAATGGGCTGACATATTTACTAAACCTTTAGCTATTGAAAGGTTTGAGTTTATTAAAAAGAATCTGAACATGCACTATATCTCTGAAGAAAATTAGCTCTGAGGTGCATAATAGAATTAGCATCTGAAGCACTATCAGAGCCTCTTATGATTTAGAGTCTCCTTTGGGAAGCTCTGAATAATTTGGGCTCTGATGTGGTGTCAGATACAAATGAGTTTGGCTCTGAACCTTTTGGAAACGAAACGTTCAGTCCTAGTAAGTGTACAACAGTTGTCTGTACACGCGTCAGCTATGATTAAACCCTTTCAACACGTGTCTAGATCCTGACGGGCAGAGAACAGTTAATGATGATTATGGCAGTTAAGTATATTATTTAATTTTTAAAACTGCTCGCGCTCCCTCCCAATGTTTATTTTCTCTGTGTATGTGTGCTAGTTACTATTTATAAGTCACTTCACTCACTTGCACAACTTTTTACACGCAATCACTACCTACACAACCCTAGACCTTACAGAAATTCCCAATCTTCATCTTCTTAATTTTCTGCAACTATGGCTGCTCGTTCTTCAAAAGAAATCGTTCAAGAACCCTTTAACCCTACGTTACCACCCATCATTGATCTCAACTCTGAAGATAACCTAGTCTATCAACACAATCAAACGGACGCTGGTCCAGACGCCTATGATTTCTATACTGAGAAGTTTGTAGATTTCGAGAGTTTGAAAGCGAACAGAATAGATATTCAAAATCTATTCTTTGATCAAAAATGGGAAAACTATTTTGAAATGCTGAATGGTTTTGTGTACTATGATATTGTTAAATATTTCTGGCAAAAAGCAAAGGTTTATGATAGAGCAAGTGCTGATGAAGAATACAAGAAATTGGTTGCTAAGAACAAGTCACTAAAGGGTAAAACAAGACAGGAACTTGGCTTGAAACCTTATAGAGGAAGAGAGATAAGGTCAAATATTCTGGGTATCAATGTTGTGATCACTCAGGCACACATTGCCAAGATTCTGGGTTTGGATAACAAGGGAGAAGACATAGAAGTATATGATGCTAAGAGCAAATATCTGGATTCAATCAAACAGGACCTGTTTGAGCCTGGATGTTCCAGCAGGGATTTTGGAAAATTAAAATTCATGAGGCACAAGTTTGAATTTACCTTCAGAGTGTTTCTTGCTACAATTGTTACTAGAGAAGGAGGATTAGATACCATCTCTATACCACACAAACACTTCATTTGGTTCTTATACAAGAAAGTGAAAATAAATCTGGCCAAGGTTTTATTTGATCACATGTGTTTAACCATCTCTGCAAGTAGAACAAAATTACCTTCAAACATTCATCATCCTAGGCTAATATCAGAACTCATTAGGCAAACTAAACTCACAGACATTCTGAGTGCCAAGGAGAAGCTTAGAGTGTTTCAAACTGCTAAGTATGATGCAACGGTTCTGGTCAATATGAAAAGGAAAACCAAGGGTGAAATCATTTCAGTTAAGACGCCTCTGCAACAAGTGTATGAAAAGTACTTCTGGTGTGATGGGTTTCCCACCATATCAGAACATGACAATGAGGATGTCATCAAGAACTTCATTGAAATTGTGAGAAGAGATACTGGGGTAAGAGTGCCCAGAAAGATGGTTGTTAGTGTCCCAAACTGGGAAATCTTCAAGGGTCCAAAGGCTATTACAAGGTCTAAAAGGAAGCCAAAGACCACTGAACAAGAGATTGCTGATGATGGTTCTGAGGACCAAGAAAATGCTGATGCTGATGAGGCTATGGGAGGAGATAGAGGTGCTGAATGCTTGGCCACTGATAGAAATGAACAAGTACCTGAGGGGCAGTTAGCCAGCATTGCTGAAAGAACAGCTGCTCAGAAGGAGAAAAGGTCTAAGAAGAGACAAGATAGACCTGTTGATGCTGCTGAAGGAGATCATCCAGTCAGAGCTGTCAAAAAGGCAAAGACGGTAGTTTCAAAGAAGAAAGCTGCTGATTTATCTAAAGGTAACACCTCTAAGCCTAAAACTGATAGCATTCCTACTGCTCAATCTCCCAATCAATCACCTCCTATAGATTACACCAAGCCTCTTAGTGTAGTTTTACCCTCTCCCCAATCTTCATCATCATCATCCTCATCAGAGGCAACTCTCTCTAATTCAAGCATTGACTCTGATGAGTTGATTTCAAAATTGGATAGAATTGAGAGAGAGAAAGCTAAGAAAAAGAAAACCATCAAAAGAACCCCCAAGAAAACCATACCCATCTCTTATGATGAAGAAGAAGATAATACCATTCATGAACAACCCTTAAACACTTCTGTTCTTGATCATCTCACCACCCACCTATCTGGTGATGCCTTCACTCATTCTAACAGAAATTCACCTCACCAATCTCCACCTGTGAATACTACTGAACCCCCTGTACAAACAATTCACACACCACCTCCATCTCTTGATGACTTAGCACAAGATAATCCACCCACTTTCACACCTGTTCAGGATGATTTTATGACTCAGACTGAACAATTCATTCAATCACCACATTCTCCACGTACTCATGACATTGCTGAACAATCACCTCCTTCACCTCAACCTGAATTTTCAACACCTGAAAAGACCCCTGAAAGACAAACTCAACCATCTGCACCTATCAATGGATCATCTTACAAACCTTTAACCATAGATGAACTTGTCTTACCTATTGATTTTGCATTTCCAATCCATGAGAGGCTGCTGAAAGAAGCTATTGACATAGATGAGGAACCTATATCCCTCTCTCAGTACCCTGACATTGACTTGAGCAAAATCAAAATCACACCTCTCAAAAGAAAGAGACCAGAACCAACCATTCCCTTTGATCAAACCAAACCCTTCTTCAATCCCTCATCTGAACCTAACATTGAGCAATTAGGTTCTGCTATCAGTCTTAGACTAAAGAAGTTAAAGGCAATGGATGAAGAGACCCTGATATTTCCATCTGATGTTGATGCTGAAATCCGAGAGATGGAATATCTATTCAGTCAATCGCTGAGGACTCTGGGTGATCACGTGAAATCAAAGATCAAAGGAAAAGGAATGACTGATGTCAACATGATAATGGAAGCAGCTGAAAGATCTCATGCTCCTCGTCTTACATTTTATAATCATGAAGAGAAATGTGCACGTTTGGCAGCTTTGGATGCTGAGATCAAGCAACTAGCAAGGAGTGCATGTGAGACAGCTGAGAAGCTAATCAGTGAAGAAGGTGCTTATGAGTTAGCTACTGAGAAGGCTTGGATAGCTGCTGAACAGGCAAGGGCAGCTGAAGCTGAGCACAAAAGGCTAGCTGAACAAGAGGCATTGAACTTGTTGGTGGATAGGGCTGTGCACATCGCTACAATTGAAACCAACAAGCTCAATAAAAATCAAGCTGCTGAGCAAGATGTTGCAATGCTTGATCAGAATCAGATAGAAGAAGATACTGATATGGATATTAATGAAGATACTGACAAGGGTAAGAAGCCCATTATAGAACCCACTCCTCCTCACTCTCCTATGAAGATTGACATAGCTTCTACCTCGTCTGCAATACCTCCAGCAGTTCAAGATGCATTGGACAGCATCAGAACTGAACTGGCTAATGAAATTGATGAGCTAAGAGTGGATATGCGCACTGATGTGAATTCTGCCGTGGAAACAGTTCACAAAAGGATGGATGACATGATGTTAACCCTTTTGAAGGCCATAGAAGATGTTAAGAAACCTTAGCCATATTTTGTGCACTTGTTTTATGATGTTGGTTCTTGTGTAATATTTGGATAATCTGTTTAATTAATATCTATATTATCCATATTTGTGTGTTTGTTATTAGCTTATGTGTTTGTTTTATATTTGTTTTTCAAAATTTAACTTCTCTATATACCATGATATTGTCTGGTACTCTTGAGAATTCTGGCTCTAGTGAAAGATGCTGAAGAGCATCTTAGTTTTTAAACTAATAAGCCTAGGATTTTCAAAACCTAAGAGCCCCTCTCATCAGTACTCCTGTTTACTCATGAAATAGCTTCTTAGTATTAAAGCCTGTTTAACAACGGGGCACCAATACCGAATGAGGCGTGTCTGGTAACTGGTTTTCTGACAATAGGAATGAGGTATATATATATATATATAAGAAACTTGCTCAAAACAAAGGGAATTTATAGCATAAACTCTTTTATTAATATTGTTGAAGAATCTCTATTACATAGAATGATGAGACTCTACTTAGAGCTAGGCTTAATTTCAGAAGACTCTGCATCTAGCTTCTTATGTTTCTCCTTAATGTAAGCAAGCAAGTTGGCAGTGGCCTTTTGCACTAGTTCTTCAGTGTCCTTCTGAACAGCAGCCTCGTACTCTTCGTATGGAGTGTCATCATTGTATGTCCATAAAAATTCTTCCAGATCAGAGCCCAATTCTTCCTCCTCTGACTCTGTCAATATTAGTTCTTGCTTGTTCCTTTCGTAGCGAAGCCTGTTTTCTTCGCAGCGCCAGGGCTCTGCTCCCTTCTTGCTCTTGTCTTTTGAGCCTGAAGCACCCTTGGTAACCTGCCTTTCCATTGTATGTTTTGTTTTTGATGTTACTTGATTACTCTGACTGAGTAAAATGAGAGGAATCATCCCTTTTTATAGTGCCCTCAAGCTATCTTGTCAGTGGGATATTCAATGCTATTCTTTGAATGCGCTTGATTGTCATTATCCTTTGACTTGACTACCTTGGTTTGGCACTTTGACTGCTTGGTTTTCTGTGTCTTTTTGACTGATGCCAAAAGGGGGAGTAAGAGTAGCGTTAAAATTAATGTTGATTGATTCATATACTGCTCAATCTGAAACTGTTATGATAAATGCATTCTGAATCAATTTTTATCTCTTCTAATTCCTTCTCATTCTGAACGATTTTGAAAGGGGAGAAAATTTAAGAACCTAAAATAGAATTTCATAGATAATATCAGAAGAGCTTGCAAACCTCTTCTGAGCATTATCAGACTCTAAGAAGCAAAGCTTACAAAACTATGCTTCTGAAAGTTAAAAATGAAAATTTGTTTTAAGTTAATAAATTGACTCTTAAACTGTTTTAATTAATTATGGATAAAACTTAGGGGGAGCTTACAAACCTACCCTTATGGATTATCAGACTCAGGGGGAGCTTGCAAACCTTTGAAACCTGAAGTCAACATAATTAAATTAAATCAACAACAATTGAATTTTAATGCTTTAGTTTGTCATCATCAAAAAGGGGGAGATTGTTGGAACAAAGTGGGTCTGACATGAACCTCTAAGTGTTTAAGTAGTTTTGATGATAACAAAGTATTAAAATTACAATTGGAATTACTAATGATTATTCTAGTGTGCAGGATTATAAGTTAAAAATTCATTCAGAAGCACTACGAATAATAGCAGAGAAGCCAGTCAAAACAAGCTCTGAAAGCACATCACTGTTCATCAGAAGATTAAATTTTGCATGTTGAAGAAAGTGCCTCTGAGGACAAAAACAAGACTCTGACGGACTCAGAAGCAAAAGGACCTCAAGAAGCAATGACAACAGCATCTGAAGCAAAAGGAATTTACGTCACTCAAGAACTGACATATTCAGAACCAATGATTGAAGAACAATCTACTTCAAGTGTCTGTCACGTCCACAGGAAGGAATATTCGTTGGTACAACGTTAACCTTATCCATATGTGGAGCGCAATTGAGGATCGTACTATTGTACTATTATTACTCAAAATGGATGAGTGATAATTCAAATAGCAAGGTAGCGGAATTGGATATCTTTACCAAAGAAGGTAACTACAGCTATCACAATTGTACGAGTAAATTCCAGCTGGCACCTCTCTCTCTGCAACGGTCATCATCTTCCTCCAAGTATAAATAGAAGACTCAAATGGAAGAAATGACTACTGTTCTATTACTACTGTTCCATTACTGCGTTCAAGACTAAGAAGCATTCTGACACTATATTTTCAATCTGTCATTCTAAGTCTTAGAACAATTTGTGTTGTATTTTGTAAACACCTCTGATAGTATATCAAGTGTCCCTAAACATTCATTCTTAGTTTTTTAAGTTTGATTGTGAAGTCTCTCGTTAAGTGTAACTTGAGCATTTGAGAAGTCTCTTGCAAGTGTGCTTGAGCAAAGTGTAATCTTGTAAAGATTATAGTGAAAAGCTCTTGTTGAGAACAAGGGGACTGGACGTACCTTCAATTTGTGAAGGGAACCAGGATAAATCTGTGTGTCTATCTTTCTTTCTCTCAGCATCTCTTTGAATTTGTTTTAAATCCGCTGTATTAAACACCTTAAGAACCAAAAAGTTTTAAATTCCTAAAACACAATTCAACCCCCCCTTCTTGTGTTTTTCCACCTTCAATGGTTTGGTTTGGTTTCGATATTGGATTTTTTTTTTTCTTTCTATTTTTATATCTTTAATACATGTTAATTTTGCTTCAATATCATACAGAAATGAGCTCTTACTTCATCAAAGGTCTCAAAGAGACCATCGAAGATAACAACACTGCCTACTCATTTCACTTTAACCTGTGTTTTTAGAGTATTGGAAGCACAATGTTTGGTAACTTCTACCTGGTCTTTGTTGTACTTTCAGTTGGAAACACTGTTCTCATCAGGTCTGAAGGTAAGAAGCCCCCTTGCGTGGGGTGTGTGCAGAAAATCACGAAGGGAAATCACAAAAATGACAATACAAAGGTAACTTTGCGCTGGTATTAAAGGCGTGAGGAAATTGAAATCAATAATAAGTTTTTCCTTGGTAAGAATGAGCTAGTCTACAGTGAACATAAAGATGTAATTAGTGTTAAAACCATTATGGGCAAATGTGTAGTCCATAATTTTCACGACTACTGTATGCTTAAAGGTGCCGACCCGCTGGATTTCTATCATCGATTTGACTATGACCATATTAACAAGGTTATCAACGTTGGCGGTAATCCTGACACAAAAATTGTTGCTGTGTGAGTTTTTTTAATAGTTTGTTTTTTACTACTTTTGTTTTTGATATGGAGAACTTAATTATTTTGGTTTGTGTTTTTTTAAGGCATTGCATATGTCGGTTGCCTAATAACCCGAATCTCTTCATGATTAAATGTCTAGGGAGCTGCAAAAAATGGTAAAACTAAATCGAGTTTTCTATTATACAACTTTTTTAATTGCATCAGGATTTCTCTTTTCCTTTAATTCAATTAATTTTTAATCACCCTTCTTGCAGGTACCATCCTCATTGCTTAAATATGACTGATGATGAAGCAAATCTAAGAAATCCTTTTCGTTGCAACACTGATCGTTGTAGGCGTGCCACTTATTCGGCGCGGGACCCCTCCCACACCCAGACGCTTCCAAAGTCTACGGCTGATGAAGCAATGGAGAAGGTTACTTATCCGGAGGGGGACCCTACTGCTGTTACCATTACAAAGAAAGATGTTGAACTTCTAGATCCAGGGAAATTCGTCAATGACAATATCATTGACTTTTATATCAAGTAAGTATGATTGAAATTTTTTTAACTTTCCGATGGATTCCATTGATAAAAACAGTGTTTAGTGTTTACCCTGTTTTTTTATTTAAAGTCAACTGGTGTATTTGTAGGTATTTGAAAAATCAAGTCTGCACCGATGGACAGAAGAGGTTTCAGTTTTTCAATAGCTTCTTTTTTCGAAAGCTAGTTGATAATGATCCATCATGTGCTTCTGATAGCAAAAAAGCTTTTCAACGTGTACGCAGTTGGACTAAGAAGTTTGATGACCTTTTTGAAAAGGATTATTTATTGATTCCCGTAAACTACAAGTAAGAGCCTAAAACAATATTTTGATAGCAAATGTGGTTTCCGCAGCAACTTAAGAATAATTATTGATGTATCTTGATGGCAGTTATCACTGGAGTTTGATTGTCATTTGTCATCCTGGGGAGGTGCCACGCTTAAGAGGCAAGATATCTTTCATTTAAGTTGTTACTTTATGGTTTATTTGGGAGATCTTCATTTTATTTGATTGTCTTTTAGATGAAGAAATTAACGAAGAATTTTTGAAAGTACCTTGCATCTTGCACATGGACTCCCTGGAAGGAAGTCATATAGGTTTCGAGAAGCATTTCCAAAGGTAGCTTACTGATAGCCAAGTCTGATGCATAGTCATCAACTGCCCTCTTTTTATTTTGTTAAAAAAAAATTCCAAATTAATATTTTGCTTTGATGGCCCAAATTTGGGTTTTTTACCTTAATGCATTAATATGCGAAATAAGGCAGGATATATATGCATAGGATGCTTAACTAAATTGCATCAACTGATGATAAAAAAATTGGTAGATCTCTAGGGAAACAAATGCACCAACACCCGGTCTTGAAGAGTTTTATTATTCTCTCCACCCGATGATCATTTCCATTCCTGTTATGTTCTTGTCAACCAAACATGCCATTGAAGTTCATATTAAACTAATGGTTATCAACACAATGTAGTAAAAATGGAACTCTAATAAAGAAAAAGCTTGTTGAAGTGGATTTCATTTGCTTTCTGTTATCAGAGTCTGACGTTGCTTTCTTCCTTATATCGGGAAATGACAGATATCTGTGTGAAGAATGGAAAGAGAGACACCCCAATAGTTTGGGAGATTCTTCTTCCAAATTTTTAAAGATGAAGTTAGTCCCATTAAAGGTATCCTTTCTTCAAACGAATCTTACAAATTCAGTTGAACTTTTTATTGACTTCTGTTTTTCCTTCCCTTTTTTTTTTCCAGCTACCTCGGCAGGCGAATGACTATGACTGTGGTCTGTTTTTGCATCACTTTGCGAAACTTTTGAATGTGGAAAAAACACAAGAAGGGGGGGTTGAATTGTGTTTTGAAAATTAAATCTTTTTCTTAACTTAGAACACGTTTGCAGCGGATTAAAACACAAAGTAAAGAAAGGGTGCTGAGAGAGAGAAAGAAAGACACACAATTTATCCTGGTTCCCCTCACAATTTGGGTTTTTTACCTTAATGCATTAATATGCGAAATAAGGCAGGATATATATGCATAGGATGCTTAACTAAATTGCATCAACTGATGATAAAAAAATTGGTAGATCTCTAGGGAAACAAATGCACCAACACCCGGTCTTGAAGAGTTTTATTATTCTCTCCACCCGATGATCATTTCCATTCCTGTTATGTTCTTGTCAACCAAACATGCCATTGAAGTTCATATTAAACTAATGGTTATCAACACAATGTAGTAAAAATGGAACTCTAATAAAGAAAAAGCTTGTTGAAGTGGATTTCATTTGCTTTCTGTTATCAGAGTCTGACGTTGCTTTCTTCCTTATATCGGGAAATGACAGATATCTGTGTGAAGAATGGAAAGAGAGACACCCCAATAGTTTGGGAGATTCTTCTTCCAAATTTTTAAAGATGAAGTTAGTCCCATTAAAGGTATCCTTTCTTCAAACGAATCTTACAAATTCAGTTGAACTTTTTATTGACTTCTGTTTTTCCTTCCCTTTTTTTTTTCCAGCTACCTCGGCAGGCGAATGACTATGACTGTGGTCTGTTTTTGCATCACTTTGCGAAACTTTTGAATGTGGAAAAAACACAAGAAGGGGGGGTTGAATTGTGTTTTGAAAATTAAATCTTTTTCTTAACTTAGAACACGTTTGCAGCGGATTAAAACACAAAGTAAAGAAAGGGTGCTGAGAGAGAGAAAGAAAGACACACAATTTATCCTGGTTCCCCTAACAAGAGCTTTTCACTATAATTCTTACAAGATTACAATTTGCTCAAGCACACTTGCAAGAGACTTCTCAGGTGCTCAAGTTTCACTAAACAAGAGACTTCACAAACAAACTTAAAATCTAAGAATGATTGTTAATGGACACTTGATATACTATCAGAGGTGTTTACAAAATACAACGCAAATTGCTTTAAGACTTGAATGACAGATTGAACAAATTATGTCAGAATATTTCAGAGCCTTAAACGCAGTAATGTAACAGTAGTCATTTCTTCCATTTGAGTCTTCTATTTATACTTGGATAGAAGATGATGACCGTTGCAGAGAGATAAGTTGCCAGCTGGAATTTACTCGTACAATTGCTAGTTGTACATTGCCTTCTTTGGTAAAGAACCTCAATTCCATTACCATGCAATTTGAATTATGACTCAACCATTTTAAGTAATAATAGTACAGTCGTACAATCCTCAAATGCGCTCCACTTATGGATAAGGTTAACGTTGTACCAACGAATATTCCTTCCTGTGGATATGACAGAGTCCCAAAATGGATTGTTCTTCAATCATTGATTCTGACTCAGTCAGTTCTTGAGTGACGTAAATTCTTTTTGTCTCAGAGCCTGTAGTGTAGCTTCTTAAAGTCTTCAGCTTCTGAATCCTTCAGAGCCTTGCTTTTGTTTTCAGAGCTACTTACTTCAGACCTTGAATTTTAAGCTTCTTTTGATCAACGATAAGCTTTCAGAGCTTCTTTGCTTGGCTTCTCTGCTTTTATTCATAGTGCTTCTGAATGAATTTTATCTTATAATTCTGCACACTAGAATAAACATTAGTAATACCAATTGCAATTTTAATACTTTGTTATCATCAAAACCAATTAAAATCTTAGAGATTCATGTCAGACCCACTTTGTTCCAACAATCTCCCCCTTTTTGATGATGACAAACTAAAGCATTAAAATTCAATTGTTGTTGATTTAATTATTTATGTTGACTTCAGGTTTCAAAGGTTTGCAGTCTCCCCCTGAGTCTGATAATCCATAGGGTTAGGTTTGTAAGCTCCCCCTAAGTCTTATCCATAATTAATTAAAACAGTTTAAGAGTTAACTTATTAACATAAAATAAATTTTCATATTTTGACTCTCAGAGGCAGAGGTTTGTAAGCTCTACTTCTTAGGGTCTGATAATCATCAGAGGAGGTTTGTAATCTTCTCTTATATTATCTATGAAAATTAATTTTAGGTTCTTAAATTTTCTCCCCTTTCAATAAAGTTCAGAATGAGAATTCAGAAGGGATAGAGATTGACTCAGAATGCATATACATAACAGTTTCAGGTCTTTAAGCAGTAATAGAATCAATCAACATTAATTTTAACGCTATCCTTACTTCCCCTTTTGGCATCAGTCAAAAAACACAGAAAACGAAAGTCAAAAGTGCATGAAAACAGGACAGTCAAGTCAAAAAGTGGTTTCAACTATGTTCATTAAATGAACTGTGTTGATTCCCATGTAGACAAGAATGCTTGAGAGCACTATAAAAAGGGTGATTCTTCTCATTTTATTCAAAATAATCAAAGAACATTTTAACAAACACACAATGGAAAAGCAAGCTGCGAAGAATGCTTCAGGATCAAAAGAAGTGATCAAGAAGGAAGCAGAGTCTTCACGCTCCGAAAGAAACAGACAGCTGTATGAAAGAAACAAGCGAGAAGTGGTTTTGACAGAGTCTGAGCTTGAAGAAATAGGCTCTGACCTGGAAGAGTTCTTATGGACATATGATCCTGACAAGCCTTACGAAGAGTATCAAGCAGAGGCTCAGCAAGCCCTGTGTGACTATCTTTCATATGCAAGCACTGTTGAATCAGCGCTCAAGAAAGATAAGCCAGAGGCTGCTGACGTTGATTCTAAGTAGGGTGTCATTAAAAATTTAATAAAGAATTCTTCAATGATATTTAATAAAAAGTTTCTGCTCTTAATTTCTTTCTTTTGTCTATGCATGTTTCTTTTATATTCACTTACAAATGTCAGAAAACCAGTTACCAGACACGCCTCATTCGGTATTGGTGCCCCGTTATTAAACAGACGATAATACTAAGAAGCTATATCATGAGTAAAAAGGAGTACTGATGTGGGGGGAACCTTAGGTTTTGAAAATCCTAAAACTATAAGTTTAAAAACCAAGATGCTCTTCAACATCTTGCACTAGATTCAGTACCCACAAGAATACCAAACATAAGTAATGAATGTATTTTGATTTTTGAAAAAACAAGGTAAAATTAACACTTATATATTCAGCAATATAAACACACAGATATGGATAATATGAAGTTCAATTAAAACGGAAAAATTATCCAAAACACAATACATCAAAACAAGCAAAATACAATCAAGTGCTCAAATAATAAGGGTTAAGGTTTTGGTTGATTTTGAATAAGCTTCAGCTGCACCTCCATCATAGCATCTAATCTCTTATTAGTAGCTTCACCAGATTTGTTCATGTCTTCTCTTATATCAGCTTTGAGCTCATCCATCTCATTTCTCATCTCCTCTCTTAAATCATTCAGAGCCAGTTGCATAGCTGGAGGAATAGCAGATGAGGGAGATCCTTGAACAAGTATTGGTGGAGATCTAGGAGGAGTTGTATCAACAATAGGAGCCTTACCCTTATCAGCAGTATCCTCATCTAGATTCTGATTAGTCATGACAACATCCTCAATTGTTCCTTGATTCTCATTAATCTTGGTGGTTTCAACCACAGCAATTTGGACAGCTCTATCCACAAGCAACTTTAGAGCTTCTTGATCAACCAGCCTCTTATGTTCAATTTCAGCAGCTATCCTAGCGTGCTCAGCATCAATAACCAATCTAGCATATCTGGCTTCTTCCTCAACCAACCTCTCAGCAGCTTCACTTGACATTCTGGTGCTTTCATGTATAGCAGCCAGAAGCTCTAATCGTTTATGCTCTTCTTCATGATTGTAGAAAGTGAGTCTAAGAGCATGCGAACGATTAGTAGAGGCCATTATCTGACTGATAGCATCCATGCCTTTTCATTTAATCTTTTCCTTGACATGATTACCCAGCAGTCTCAGAGTCTCACTGAACTTACCTTCCAAATCCCTGATCTCAGCATCCACATCTGAATGAAAAATAAGAGTTTCTTTTTCCATACTCTTCAGTCTCTTGAGACTAATACTGATAGCAATATCTATAAACTCAAGGTTAGGTTCTGAGATGGGATTGAAAAAGGGATGGTCTCTGTTGAAAGGAATGGTAGGTTCGGATCTCTTTCTTTTGAGAGGGATAATCTTAATTTTGCTTAGATCAACAATTTGTTTTGGAGAGAGTGTCATTGGTTCATCATCTATATCTATGGCTTCTTTCATTAACCTCTCTTGTATGGGTAAAGCAAAGTCAATAGGCAGGATTAATTCATTCACTGTCAAGGGTTTATAGCTAGGACCATGGATAAGAGCTGTTGAAGGAGGTGTCTCAATGTTTTGATTTTCAGCTGGGTTTGGTTCAGTGGGAACATGATGTTCTTGTTCAGCAATGGTTTGGACAGGTTCTTCAGTAGTGTGTTTAGGTGAGTGTTGAGGTGGTTGTTCTGATGGTTTGGGTGAATCAATGTGAGGTTCAGAATGAGTCATAACTTCATCCTGAATGACTGGTGAGAGGTGGGTGGATTTGTTTGTTCAGAGGCAAAAATTTGAGGTGGTGTTTGAACAATGATTATTGGGGGTTCTTGAACTGGTGGATTTTGAGGTGGTTCAGAGGTAGTATTCACAAATTTGTTTATTGGATGATTTGGTGAATCTAGATTAGAATGAGTAAATGCATCACCAGACAAGTGTGTGGTGAGATGGCCAAGGTTGGAAGTATCAATAATAATATTTTCCTCTGGTGAATTGTTTTTGGTTTTCTTTGGGGTCTTTTTCAATGTAGCCTTTTTCATGGGAATCTTTTTGTGGGTTTTGTTGAGGTACTTAGAAGATTTTCTAAGCAGCTCTGAAGAGTCAGTGCTGTAATCAGAAGAAGTGCCTTCTGATGAAGATGATGATATGGGTTGTGGAGAAGGTAGGATAACATTAAGAGGTTTGGTATAGTCTATAGGAGGTGGTTGAGCTTCAGAATTGCTAACAGGATTAGGTTCAGAGACATTACCTTTTAAAGTGCCAGCAGCTTTCATTTGTCTAGAGACCACAGTCTTTTTCCTTTTGGGAGCTTTGACTGGTTGATCTTCTTCAATAGCTGCAGGCCTCTCATTCCTTTTCTTTGATCTTCTCTCCTTTTCAACGGCTCTTCTTCTAGCAACCTGTTCCTCAGTGACTCTTTCATCATCCTCAGTAGCACTGTTATCCTCAGATTGATCCTCTTGGCCTTCATTGTTACTATCCTCAGATTCTTCAATCAAGGCTTGCTCTACCAGTATAGGCTTCTTTCTAGACCTGGTGATCTCTTTAGGACCTTTGAAAATATTCCAATCAGGTACATTCACAACCATACTTCTGCTAACCTTTGCTCTAGTTTCTCTTCTCACAATCTCTAGAAAATTCTTGATAACTTCCTCATTATCATGCTTTGAAATGGTGGGAAATCCATCACACCAGAAGTAATTCTCATATATGGTCTTGAGAGGATTTTCTGCCTTTATCAGATCCTCTTTCTTTATTCTCTTCATGTTGATCAAAATAGTAGCATCAAATTTAGCAGTCTGAAAAAATCTCAGCTTATCTTTTTGCCTAAGGATCTCAATTAGCTTGGTTTGACGTACTATCTCAGAGATCAATCTAGGGTGATGAAGTGTTGCAACAGCCTTATGTTGATTCTCAATGATGCTGGAGCAGAGGTGCTCAAATAATAGACTAGCCAGATTAATCTTTACTCTTTTATGCAGAAACCATAAAAAGTGCTTGTGTGGTAAAGAGATTGTATCCTTTCCTCCTATTATGGGAATGATAGAAGCAAGAAATACCCTGAAGGCAAAGTTGAAATCTGACTTTAAGTACTTTGCATTACCAAATTGCTTTTCTGTTGTTCCAGCAGGGAAAAGATCTGCTTTGATAGCATCAGTGTACTTACTTTTCAACTTGTACTCATTCACATCTTCCCCTTTATTATCAAGTCCCAAAATCTTTGCCACATGTTCTTGGGTAATCAGCACATCAATACCCAGTAAATTAGACCTAATTTCTTTTCCCTTAAATGGTCTCAACCCCAATTGGACTCTGGTCGTGCCACTCAGACTCTTGTCCTTTGCCACTAACTTACTTACTTCTTTGTTTGCACTGAACTCATCAAACACATACGCCTTATGCCAGAAGTTCTTCACAATGTTGTAGTAGACGAACCCATTCAATATATCAAAATAGTTTCCCCACTGTTGATCATAAAATAGACTCTGAACATCGACTCCATTAAGCTTCAAACTTTCAAAGTCCACAAATTTCTCAGTAAGGAACTCCATAGCATCTCTACCACAATCTGTTGAAGGAGGACGATTAACGAACGAGGCTTTAGAGGTTAAATCTATTACCGGCTCAAGTTCTGGGTTAAAAGGTTCTTGAACAATGACGTGAGAAGGTTGAGCAGACATGATTGTAGATAGTGTTGATGATGATGAGAGATTTTGATGTTTCTGAGTTTTAGGGTTTGTGTGGGAAGTGATTATGTGTAAAAGTTGTGCTTTGTGAGTGAAGTGACAATTTATATCAAATAAAGTACACACTCAGAAAATAAGCACAAACGAGGGAGCGCGAACAGTTTAAAATTAATTTTAAATTGTAATAACTGCATTTTCATCATTAACTGTTCTCTACCCATGAGGATCTAGACATGTGTAAGAGAGGCTTTAATCATAGCTGACACGTGTACAGACAACTGTTGTACACTAACTAGTACTAAACGTTTCATTTTTGTCTAGTTCAGAGCCAAACTCATTTGTATCTAACACCTCATCAGAACCTGTTACCCTTCAGAACCCATATTATTCAGAGTTTCCCAAAGGAGACTCTGAATTATTAGAGGCTCTGAAGGAGCTTTAGATCCTAATTCTATTTTGCATCTCAGAGCTAGTTTTCTTCAGAGATAAAATGCATGTTCAAATTCTTTTTAATAAAGTCAAATCTTTCAATGGCCAAAGGCTTAGTAAATATGTCAGCCCATTGATGTTCAGTATCAATGAATTGAATATCTATGGTGCCTTTTTGAACATGATCTCTTATAAAATGATGCTTTATTTCTATATGTTTAGCTCTGGAATGCAAAATTGGGTTCTTAGACAAATGAATAGCAGCAGTATTATCACAGTACAGTGGAATACTACTTTCAGCTATATTATAGTCCTTTAACTGATATTTCATCCAGAGAAGCTGGGTGCAACATTTAGCGGCTGAGATGTATTCTGCTTCTACTGTAGACAAAGCAATGGTTGCTTGTCTCTTGCTGGCCCAGGATATGAGATTCTCACCAATAAATTGGCAATTTCCACTAGTGGATTTTCTCTCAATCCTGTGTCCAGCATAGTCAGCATCACAGAATCCAACTAGCTTACTATCTAGGGATTTTTTATAAAGAAGTCCTAGATTAGTAGTTCCTTTCAGATATCTAAAGATCCTCTTAACAGCAGTTAAATGAGGTTCTCTAGGATCTGACTGGAATCTTGCACACAAGCATACACTATATAAAATATCAGGTCTAGAAGCTGTTAGATAGAGTAAAGAACCAATCATACCTCTATATAGCTTCTGATCTACTTTGCTTCCAATTTCTTCCTTGCTTAGGCTGCTTGTAGGATGCATGGGTGTGGCCATTGTCTTACAATCTTCAAGGTTGAACTTCTTCAGAAGCTCTTTTGTATACTTGCTTTGATGAATGTAAGTGCCATCTTTTCCTTGATTAATTTGAATCCCAAGGAAAAACTTCAGTTCACCCATCATGCTCATCTCAAATTCTTCCTGCATCAGCTTGGAGAAATTCTTGCACAAAGAAGCATTAGTAGAACCAAATATTATATCATCAACATATATTTGAATAATTAAGATATCCTTCTTAGATGTCTTTCTGAAGAGAGTATTATCAATTTGACCTTTTTGAAAACCATTTTCCAATAAGAAATTACTCAGCCTCTCATACCAAGCTCTAGGAGCTTGTTTGAGACCATAGAGTGATTTCTTTGATTTATAAACATATTCAGGAATTTTCAAATCCTCAAAACCCGGAGGTTGTTTGACATATACTTCTTCAGAAATTACACCATTTAGAAAGGCACTCTTAACATCCATTTGGTATAAGGTTATTCCATTATTAACTGCATATGATAACAATAACCTGATTGCTTCCAGTCTTGCTACTGGAGCAAATGTTTCAGTGAAGTCAATGCCTTCTTGCTGACTGTAGCCTTGTGCTACAAGTCTAGCCTTGTTTCTTACTGTAAGCCCATATTTTTACTAAGTAAAAATGTGTTCTAAATACATAAATAAAATAATTATGCTTAATTATGTAATTATTTTTAATAGTCATTAAATATGTTTGGTTTTCAGAACCAATGAATTTAATGATCAATCATGCATGAACATATAATAAATGTTCTATTATTGAACATTACATTTAAATGCACATTCTTCTTCTTTCAAGATCCTTTCGATTTGGTCGAAGTGTCAGTAGGGTCGAAGTACCCAGTGGGCAAAAGTAATTTATGGACTTTGCGAAATATTCAAAAGAAAGCATGGTTACTTCGACTTCGATGGAAACAACGGTTAACTCAGAAGATAAGAAAGGATTCAAATTCAAAATACGTGTCTAAGACACGCGTCCTCTCTGTAGTGTTTAGGCGTTATTAGCAGTTAGGAATTAGTGTCTATAAATAGCCTAGTTATGTGATCGAAAAAGGGGTCACAATCATTATACAAAATCCTCAGAAAAACTCTAAGTACCCATGTCAAAGCGAGAAACGAGTATTCGAAGGAAAATGTATGTAATGTGAACCACTTTATTCTGTAATCATTTACATTTGAATGCAATTTACAGTATCTTCATCTTTATCTTGTTTAATCCTTATTTCGACTCTTTTCTCCCATTCTGTTTATTCAATTGAATAAACATTCTTTCTTGCATTTCAAGTTATTGAAACATAAAAAAACAACACTTTATCAACATAAGAACAATAATGAATATCATTTGCTTTGAAAATATAAACAAAAGCACTATGTCCCGAGATTTACTAGTTGATCTCTCTTGTAATAATCAAACTAGCGTTGTTTACCAAATTTCACAGTAAACAAATTGGCACGCCCGGTGGGACTGTGTGCTTTACGTTTAAATTTCTTCAAAGTGTGTGTAGTTAATTTGTTCTGCATTTTGTGTATTGTTTCCAAAAGTTTGTGTGTAGTGTATGCTTTTGAGGAACGGGAAATTACTCCCTGAAATGGTTAGACCACCACCCAGAAGTAACCCAAGACAAAACATGGAAAATCCAAACGGAAACAATAATAATAACGGTTCGAATGTATCAACCGCTTCGAGCGTTTCTGAGGCCATAATCTCTCCTGTAATCAGTGAGATTGTGCCCAACGCTAGTGGGGCGACAGTTTCCGCCCCAGTATCTTCTGTGGTAAGTGCCACAATGACAATGCCAACGTCTACAGTGGTACCTTCGACCACTACAGAACCTATCTTGACTCTTTCCCATGCTATGGAGGGAAATTTCTCTCCAAATAGGACAAATGTTAATGGGGGTGGCGCTAGTTCCTCTACTTTCTCATTACCCTTTTCCCAATATGTGGGTCAGGGCACAAGTAGGAACTACCCATATGGCATGCCTACCAGTATGATGCAGGGTTTGCAAACAAGTGCATCATTGTTCACAGAGTCAGCACCAGGCGTATTTGTGCCTAATAATCAAATAGTTTCTGGTTCTGCTACTCGAAATGGCAATCCCTCATTAACCAACAATGCCTTGAATGCTCTAAGGCAACAAATGGATGAGAGTAATCATGACATGGTAAATATGTTAACACAACAAATTGGTACAGTGTTTAACCCATTAATTCAGAATGCAAACCAAAGTTATCAATTGTTGGCAAATCAAATAGGAAGAATTGCTGATTTCTTTGGGGCTCCTCAAGCCCATAATCAACAAGTTCCCCAAATTCAGAATGTGGTGCCCTTGCAAATTGCACAAGCACCAAATAATGCCATTATGCTTGCCCCAAATAATGTTGTAAACCCCATAAACCAAATCCACCAACCAGTGCCAGTGGCCGAACCACAGGTGCAAATTCAGGCACAGCAACAGGCTTTGCCCCAGGTCGAACAAAATCCTGGAATTGTGTTGGTAAATAGGAACCAAAATGCCGATGATGTAGTTAGAAATGTCCAGAATAATAACTTTGCTGGGCAAAATAACATAGCCAATTTGGTCGAAACCATCCTGGCACAAAATGTTTTAAACATAGGCATGCATAGGCCTCATTTTGTTTCTGCCTTATCAGAATATGTGCTTCAAACAGAATTACCAAGGGGCTGGAAAATCCCAAAATTTACCAAATTTGCTGGTGATACTAGTGAATCTACTGTTGAACACATAGCAAGATATTTAACTGAGGCAGGAGATCTAGCAAATAATGAGAATTTGAGAATGAAGTATTTTCCAAATTCTCTACCAAAAAATGCTTTTACATGGTTCACTACTCTCCCTCCACATTCAATTTTTAATTGGAATCAATTAGAGAGAGTCTTCCATGAGCAATTCTACATGGGACAATCGAAGATAAGTCTCAAAGAATTAGCAAGCGTTAGGCGTAAAACTCCTGAGTCTATAGATGATTATTTGAATAGATTTCGTTTACTTAAGGCTAGGTGTTTTACTCAAGTGCCTGAACATGAATTGGTCGAAATGGCTGCTGGTGGCCTAGACTATTCGATCAGAAAGAAGTTAGATACTCAACATCTAAGGGACATGGCCCAATTGGCTGATATGGTTTGACAGGTCGAACGCTTGAGAGCAGAAAAGGTTAGAAATTCAAAGTATCATAAAAAAGAAAAAGGTGCTTATGTAGAAACACATGATAGCGACCAAGAATATGATGTCTCTTATGAAGATGTTGAACAAGGGGAAATAGACCTAGCAGAATTAAAACCTGGCCCCCCTTATACTTGCAAGCTTTTAAAACCTTCAAATGGAAAAAACCCTGTTGAACCAAAAAATGATAAATATGTTTCAAAGACTTATACTTTTGATATAACAAAATGTGATGAAATCTTTGATTTGTTGGTTACTGATGGCCAAATAGTGGTTCCAAAAGGTGTTAAAATACCACCACTAGATATGAGAAAGAAATGAGGTTATTGCAAGTATCATAATTTTCTTGGACATAGAACCTCACAATGTGTGCTTTTCAGGGACTTGGTTCAAAAGGCTTTGAACGAAGGAAGACTTAAATTTGGTGAAAAACCCAAAGCTGCAAAGGCAGACCCAGAATCTTCACAGAATGCTGACACCCTCTATGCTGAACCACAAGCTATTATGATGGTCGAAGCCATGGAGGTTACAGAGGTGCAAGTGGAAAAAATCCCTGAAGAGGAGTACTTTGAAAAAATGAAAGTAGTATATCCTCGTGCTGAAGAGGATTTGATTGACTTTCTAAACAGATGCAAGTTAGAGAACAAAGGGGTGATGCTTTGTGCTCGTTGCAGTGCTGTTTGTGATAAGGAGGCTACTACAGGCCTCATGAAGTTCCAACCAGTTGCAAATAGGCAGGGGGCAAACCCAAAACCGCCTCGTGACAAAGGAAAGGGCATTCTAACTCGACCAAATAATGTGGTCGAGATAGACCGAAGGCCCACTTTCCTTCCTTCGGGTTCGATTCCTATAGAACGCTGGATGCACCAAGGAACCATAAAGTTCAACAAGGGTGCAATGGAAGTTGGTGGCTCGAGCGGCACCAAACTAAGCTACTCAGATGATGCTAACAAATACTCTTACAAGAATAATTATAAGGGTAAACATCCAATGACAAGAACTCAATGGCGTAGATTCCAACGCCAAAAGAAATTGGCTGCAACTAATCTCCAAACAGGCCAATATAAAGAAGTGGCGAGAAGGCCAGCAAAAGAAAGGATCCTTCCTCCTATAGATGAAAACAAGATGGAAGATGATGATCTGCTGGACTCTGAGCCAGATTTCGACGTAATATGTGTGGTTTCCATATTACCATCAGAATATGATGTGCAAACAGAGATAACTGAGCTCGAAACTTATTTCGACCAGTTAGAAATGGCTGATCCTAAGCCAATATGCTATTATGTCATGAACAATGGCTGTATCGAAGAGCAACAGGCTACATTCGAAAGGCCAGACTTAGGCATGAAACACCATTTTAAACCCCTCTTCATCAGAGCAAAAGTTGAAGGAGTTGGAGTTAACAAGGTGCTGATAGATGGAGGAGCTGCTGTGAATCTAATGCCTCTATCTATGTTACCCAAGATTGGCAAATATGACTGTGATTTGTCAGCCCATAACATTGTTTTGTCAAATTATGAAGGCAAAACAGGATATTCAAGGGGGGCAATTCAAGTGGATGTTGTTGTGGGCAGCATAGTTCGACCAACTCTATTCCTAGTGGTTGAATCCAAGGCAAACTTCAACTTACTGTTGGGGCGAGAGTGGATTCATGGAGTAGGAGCTGTTCCTTCGACCCTTCACCAGAAGTTGATGCTTTGGAGAGAGGATGGCTGCGTAGAAAATATAGAGGCCGACCAGAGTTTCTATATGTCAGAGGTTGATACCATAAATCAACAAACCTTTGACAAAAATTTGGCGAACATTGCGCCATGTTATGATAGAGAGAATGCTTTCACACCTTCAGATAATGTGATACATTCTGTTAAACTCCACCCAACCCAGGGCTTCATATGGGAAAGAGAGGAAATAGATGTTGTGTCCTCAGAAGATGGAGTTATACCACCATCTGGGTGGAATGTTTACGAAGATTATGATGACTGAGTCCAGCGCATGGGCCAGGATTACGGCTTATATGGCCGAAACTAAGTTAAATACGGCTTTGGAAGCTGATGTTCATCAAAATATGGCTACAGAAGCCAAGGTCAAAAGCGATGGCATTTCTATGCCACAAGCACAAAGGCTCGACTGCATCTATGATGAAGAACCTTTAGGGTTCGAGAGAGATCCACTTAATGAAACTCCTAAGATGCAGGCTCAAGATCCTTTGGAGGAAATTGACATTGGAGATGGCTCAGTAAAAAGGCCAACTTACATTAGTGCCAATATTAGTCCTGATTTAAAAGGAAAATTGGTACTACTTCTCAAGGAATTTAGTGATTGTTTTGCTTGGGATTATAATGAAATGCCTGGACTCAGTAGAGAAATGGTCGAGCTCAAGCTACCAATCAAGGCAGGTAAAAAACCAGTTGAAACAATTGCCAAGAAGGTTTGCACCAGATATCATGTCCAAAATCAAAGAAGAGATCGAAAGGCTGCTGAAGAGTAAATTCATCAGAGCTGCCAGGTATGTAGAATGGTTAGCAAATATAGTTCCTGTCATTAAAAAGAATGGTACACTTAGGGTATGTATAGATTTTAGGGACTTAAATAATGCTACACCTAAAGATGAGTATGTCATGCCTGTAGCAGAAATGTTAGTAGACTCAGCAGCAGGCTTCCAGTTTTTGAGCATGTTTGATGGTTACTCTGGTTATAACCAGATATTCATTGCTGAGGAAGATGTATCTAAAACAGCATTTAGATGCCCTGGTGCTTTAGGCACTTATGAGTGGGTTGTTATGCCTTTTGGCTTAAAGAATGCTGGTGCCACTTATCAAAGGGCAATGAATTCCAAGTTTCATGATTTTATAGATACATTCATGCAAGTTTACATTGATGATATCATCATCAAATCCTCTTCTGAAGACAGCCATTTGCTATATCTTAGGCAGTCTTTTGAAAGAATGAGGAAACATGGATTAAAAATGAATCCATTAAAATGTGCTTTTTGTGTGCATGCAGGAGATTTCCTTGGTTTTGTGGTGCATAAAAAAGGCATTGAAATAAACCAAAACAAGACAAAGGCTATCTTAGAAACCAAGCCTCCTTCGACCAAAAAACAACTTCAATCTCTGCTGGGAAAAATCAACTTCTTGAGAAGATTCATTTCGAACCTAAGTGGAAAGGCTCAAGCTTTCTCACCACTACTTCGACTCAAGAAAGATGATCCATTCAAATGGAACGAAGAGCATCAAAAGGCTTTTGATGACATCAAAGAATACTTAATAAAGCCTCCAGTTCTAATGCCTCCTAGTAGGAATAAAGCTATGAAGTTGTATATTGCTACGTCTGATAAGACGGTAGGAAGCATGTTAGCTCAAGAGGATGATAATGGCATAGAAAATGCAGTTTATTACCTTAGTAGAGTTTTAAATGATGCAGAAACTAGATATACTGCCATAGAAAAACTTTGTCTTTGTTTATATTTCTCTTGTACAAAACTTAAGCATTATATAAAGCCTGTTGATGTTTATGTCTATTCCCACTTTGATGTTATTAAATATATGTTAACTAAACCTATATTACATAGTAGAATTGGGAAATGGGCATTAGCATTAACTGAATATTCACTAACTTATAAACCTTTAAAGGCTGTCAAAGGCCAAATTGTGGCTGATTTTATAGTAGATCATTCTTTGGTCGAAATGCCACAGGATTATGTGGATATTCAACCATGGATTCTTTATTTTGATGGGTCCAAACATAAATATGGAACAAGAATTGGAATATTGATTATATCTCCTACTCAAGTTCCAACTAAGTTCAAGTACAAAATAAATGGACTTTGCTCTAATAACGAAGCCGAGTATGAAGCTTTAATTACAGGGTTAGAAATTTTAAAAGACTTGGGGGCAAAGAACATTAGAATAAGAGGTGATTCTGAATTAGTATTGAAACAACTAACACAAGAATATAAATGTGTGAAAGAACATTTAGCAAAATATTTTTCTATAGCTAGTTCTTTGTTAGATTGTTTCGATCATGTAGACATTGAACATGTACCTCGATTAGAAAATCAAGAAGCAAATGACTTAGCTCAAATTGCTTCAGGATATAAAATGTCAAAAGAAAAGTTGACACAATTAATCGAAATAAAAGAAAAAATGGTTTTACAAGAACCAATATCTGCACAATTGTCAATGCCAAAACTTGTGGGGGCAGATACTATACCACAAATAAATGGTGAAATGGGAAATCCCCTAGAAAATTTTCAAATTTTTGCCATTGACAACTTGTCAGATAATGATTGGAGAAAGCCTATAGTAGATTACCTTAAGAATCCAACAGGAAATATGGATCGAAAGGTAAAATATAGGGCTTTAAGCTATATAATTTTTGAGAATGATCTTTTCAAGAAGAATTCTGAAGGAATCTTGTTAAAATGCCTTAATGAAGCAGAAGCATATATAGCAATCTCTGATGTTCATAGTGGTACCTGTGGTTCTCATCAAGCAGGACATAAAATGAAATGGCTCTTGTTTCGACAATGTTTGTATTGGCCCTCTGTGTTGAAAGATTATATAGAATTTGCTAAGGGTTGTCAAGAATGCCAAAGGCATTCAGGCATCCAGCATGTGCCTGCAAGTGAACTGCACTCGATAGTAAAACCATGGCCCTTTAGGGGTTGGGCTCTAGACCTTATTGGTGAAATTAAACCTGCTTCATCCAAAAATCAACGTTATATCTTAGTTGGAATAGATTATTTCACAAAATGGATAGAGGCAATCCCTTTACCAAATGTTGATCAAGAGGCAGTAATTAATTTCATACAAAATTACATAATCTATAGGTTTGGAATTCCTGAAACAATCACTACTGATCAAGGTTCAGTTTTTACTGGACGAAAGATGCAGGAATTTGCCCAAGAAAGTGGCTTTAGACTGCTAACTTCAACACCATATTATGCACAAGCAAATGGTCAGGTCGAAGCAGCTAATAAAATTATTATTAATTTGATAAAGAAACATATAGCCCAAAAGCCAAGAAATTGGCATAAAACTTTAGACCAAGTGTTATGGGCTTGCAGAAATTCTCCTAAAGAGTCAACTAACACTACTCCATTTCGACTAACTTATGGTCATGATGCAGTATTACCAGTCGAAATACATTTGCAATCAGCAAGGGTACAAAGACAAATGGAAATACCCCTAGACCATTATTACCAAATGATGTCAGATGAGTTAGTTGATTTAGATGAAGAAAGGCTTTGTGCTCTGGAAGTTTTAACAAAACAAAAAGAAAGAGTTGCTAAATCATATAACAAAAAGGTTAAGTCAAAGTCTTTTAACATAGGGGAATTAGTTTGGAAAGTTATTTTGCCTATGGATAAGAAAGATAGAATCTTAGGCAAATGGTCTCCAAATTGGGAAGGACCATTTAAAATTGTTCAAGTTTATTCTAATGGCGCATATGAAATTGAGGAGTTAACTCCTGAAAAACGTACTTTGGGCATTAATGGAAAGTATTTGAAAAAATATAAACCTACTTTGCTCGAAGTAAAAATAAGCGCAGAATAATACTTAAACATATGAGACAAAAATGGTAATTGTAAATTGCCATAAAAACATGGACTTTGTTCAAAGGTTACAAGATCCAACAAATTGCAAAAAAGGACAACAAATAAGAAAATAAGGGAACTATAAGCCCTTGGTACAATCAGCATAAATTCTTTTGAGAGTAGCCAGCTCTTTCTCAACCACAAGGTTCGAACTCTCCAAGGATTTGATCTCTTCACCAACAACCTCTGCTGAGCCAAAAGCCTGAAGCCCTTCTCTGCCATGTGCATCAATTTGCTCTTGGGTTGAAGCTTTGGCCTCTTTCTCAATTCGACCTCTCTTGGTTTCCTCCTCAATGATCTTGCGCCTGTAACTGACAATTTGCTCCTCTAAGAGTTTGATTTGATCTTTGTAATGGGCAATATTGTCATCACATTCTTTCAGCTCTACATTTCCCTCGATCAGTTGAGAAGACAATTGCCCCACTTCAGCTTGAGCCTTCTGAGCCTTCTCAAAGAACATGGCTTGAGCCTGTTGTTGGGTAGCAAGTCTTGTATTATTGTCAAGCCTCTTCTGCACTGCCTTCGCATATTGATCCACAATCGAACTGAGTTGGATAACTTTGCCAAGGGTTTCCTCATCAGTCTTGGGGTTATGCAATTTCTTCAAGAAAGCCAAGTGGCTATAAGCGCATGCTGGGTTTTCTTCGATCTGCTTTAATACATCCCTGTGGACAAAGGTGGTGGTGAGCTTCAGCAGCAGAGAATCCTAACGCACCATTGAGTCGATTTCAGAATTGGAGGGCGCAGAGTCAGTAGTTGTGTGCTCACTCGAAGTGGCGCTTTGATGTTGTCTCTTGGAGAGCAGAAGTTTAAGGGTGCCAGCAGGATCAGACTTCTGCATAGTGGTGAATTCCTCTTCCTGCACTCCAAGACTTGCAGAAAGCCTGGAGGTCGAAGAGACGGAAATAATCCCTGAACCACCAGCTTCAGCTTCAGGCATGCTGTCAGAATCATGGGTCGAGCTAGCTTGGCCTGAGTGTGTGGAAATGCTGGGCATTGAATACTTGACGCTTGAGGTGTTGTGCTGAACTTGGGTAACATCCTTTTCTACATTGGTTCCTGAGCCCCCTCCTACTTGTCCTTCTTCGAATGACCCTGGCTCGACCTTATCATTCAAGGAACCCTGATTGTCATCACTTCCCTTGTTCTCTGTTGGCACCTCCTCAAGGATTGGTTGTTTATCTTCTTTAACAGGACTTTCCTTCGACTGATCCTGCAAACACAACAAAAAAATTAGTAAAAATCAAATGTAACTTTGAAAAATCTAAGGTTGAGAGTAGAATGAATTATACCTCTCTTTCTTCGACCTCAGGGTTAGTTTGAGGATTACCACCCTTCTCAGCATTGGGGGCATTGTTGCTTGGTTGTGCATTATCTTTCTTTCCCCCATCAGTAATTGGTTCATCATTGACCAAGGTCTCTGAATGAGGTGCAGGATTACCTTGTGGTCCGTCAACCTTTTATTTTGCTGTCTTGGTAGGCTGGTCTTGTTCGACCACATTTTTCTCTGAAGCATTTGTCTGAGGGGTTGGGTCTCCACCGCTTTCACTTGAGGTGTGGATTTTTAATGCCTTATGCACCTTAGGCTTCTTGATTGCTGACTTGACCTTCATAGCAATTCCTGCCTTTTTCTCTTCGTGCTTTTTCTTTTTTTTCTTCTCACCCCCTTGATCCTTTGTTGGGGTATGTTGAGTTGTGGGTTCTTCAACCTTCTTCTTCTTCCTGGCTTTAGCAACCTCATCTCCTTCGACCTCTTGTGCAGAGGGTCCCCCTTCACTAGGTTGTGAGGTCGAGGTTAAAGGCTGTTTCCTCTTCCTAACAAAAGAAATTTCTTGCTCTTCTTCATCCTGAAAGATTAAAAGCAAATAATGTCAGAATTTGTCCAAAAATATATTATTTTGACAAAAGTTAAAGTACTTGGTGTAAAAGGTTTGACCCTTACCTCTGCTTCTAGCACAATAGTGTCTTTGGTTTTCTTTGAGCTAGCAGATACTGTCTCAGTGCTGCTCTTACCTTTACCACTCTGAAAACACAAATGACCAAAGTTTAAAATATATATTCAAAGGGAAAGGAGAAAACAAAATTTTAAGGCTAAGTTACCTTTGCTTTAGAGGTTTCGACCTCTATTTTAATTTTCACCCCAGTGGGTTTCTTTACTTCAGTCGAAGTCTTTGATGACCCATCATCTTTCTTTATGCCTTTGCCTGAAATAAATCGTGTTAGTAAATATAAAAGGTTTGGAGAAAAATCATGTGAAAATAGATAAAACACAAAAGATCAAGTTTTTACCTCGACCTGAGACACTGGTTTTCTTTCCAAGAGATGGCACTATGAAGCCACTCTCCACCATCCCCAGTAGTTGTTCTGCATTGCCGATCGAATGCTTGGTGTAATGGTCACTCCACCATTTGATGAAGCCATCAGTACAGTAGAAGGAAGGCTTAGACTCGAAGGGTTTGAAGTTAAACTCATATTTCTCCAGCATCCTCATGTACTTCTTGAAAATCATCTCAGTTATACCAGTGCCCAACACCATTTTATCAAGGCTGTCGAAAAAGCTCTTTGGCCTGATCTGAGACATGCCAAATTGTCTCGCCACACAGTTGGGCAGATATCCAACTAGCCCATATTGGTTGGCGTTCGACCCAATCCTACAAGAGAGCACAGTTTGCTCTAAATAAGCCCTCCAAACCTCATTAACTTCGTCTTCATTGTCTGGGTTGAACGCAGGAAAATCTTCAACAAACCACGCAGCACCATACTTGCGTTCAACAAAGGGAGCGTGGCGTGGAAGAAATTTGTCAAAATTTAAAAACATCTTCATATGCTTCATGAAGAGTCTCCTTGTATCTTGATCCAGGGATCTAGGGGCCAACCTAACCAATCTCTGCCCTTCGATCTCCCGGTCATCTACTTCTTGCTGATAGTCAGAAGGCACTATCAACCCCAATTCCGTCTCGAAAGTGGCGTTTAGCCAAAGCTGTAACAGCCACATGGGTCCAACTATTGAAACCTTCGATCCATCTTTCGAAGCCTTGATAGAGTCACTGGCATTTCCCATGGCTTCATACAAGCATGCCAATAACAAGCGCCCCAAGCTGAAGAGCCTCCCTTCATTGATCTGTTGTGCTATGGGGATGTACATGCGCGCTACTTGAAGAGACTTCGAGCAGAATACAAAGTGGGATAGCCACAATGTTAAAAAGGCCACATGCTCCTCATGTGACACTTCCTCTCCTGCTTTTCCCATGTTCTCTGCTATATACTTAGAAAATGTGGCTTCCTTAAAATTGACTTCGATTTTATCACCAGTTTTGGTTGGGTCGAAATGACCTCCAATAGGCCTAAGGCCTGTGATAGCAGCTATATCTAAGAGGGTAGGAGTCAACATGCCACACTTGAATTGAAAGGTATTTGTGGACTTTTCATAGAAATGAAGGGCTGCTACAAGGAGTTCTGGTTTGTACTTAGGACCAGTTCGACTAAACTGGATAAGTTCATAAATCCCATAGCTTTTCCAGGAATCCTTAAAGTCTTTTTCGACCCTATCTAACCAGGGAATATAATCCTTATGTGCAGTATAGGGGGCAGCTCTAAAAATCTTAAGGGCACTTTTCAAATACCCAAGATTATAGGGAGTAGGGTCGAAAATCCTAGGGCCACAGGTAACATGCAAAGGAAAAATATCATTTACCTCTTTAGAGACAGTCTCAGAGTGTGTTGGATAAGGTCCACAAAAGGCATAATCATGTTTCTTTAAGGAGAATGGAATCATGAGTTGGTTATTCCAGATCTTCCGTTCCGCCTCAGTACCAGAAGGCTCTGGCACCACTTCCTCTCCATCTTCAAGGATACGAAGATCCTTCCATTTACCAGCAGTGGGTATATCAAAATCCAAATCAGACGCCATTGATGAACAGTACGATGAAATTGCAGAAAACCTAAGAATGGAAAGGGTTTTGATGTGAAATATGGAAAATGAGTTGCTTAAGATCAGATTAAGGATGAATCTGAGGCGAATCTTGTGTAGAAGTGTTTGTACGGTTTAGAATTACAAATGCACTGAGAATCAAAGATTGATTAGCGTAAAGGAAGAAGATGAACAGTGTTGTTCGTAGAAAGCTCTGAACTTGAGAAGTTGGTAAAAAGTGTTCCTTTGTACCTTTGTTACTATTTATAGGGGAACGTGTCTGTCTCCAGAAAATAAATCAAAAAGGAATTCAAATAATTTCTCTTCAACTTCTACGTGTGCCACGTCTCCCACTATGCTAAAAACCAGGAGTAATGATGGATTGTGAGTATCAAAGTGTCAGTTATCTCTGAACATGACATAAGCGCCGTCATTGGTAACAGTGTCAAGCACGTGGTTGTGAAATGCCTTTTCCTTTCTCGTTCGACCACTCGATCGAAACAGGCATTTGGGGGCAATTTGTTAGCCCATATTTTTACTAAGTAAAAATGTGTTCTAAATACATAAATAAAATAATTATGCTTAATTATGTAATTATTTTTAATAGTCATTAAATATGTTTGGTTTTCAGAACCAATGAATTTAATGATCAATCATGCATGAACATATAATAAATGTTCTATTATTGAACATTACATTTAAATGCACATTCTTCTTCTTTCAAGATCCTTTCGATTTGGTCGAAGTGTCAGTAGGGTCGAAGTACCCAGTGGGCAAAAGTAATTTATGGACTTAGCGAAATATTCAAAAGAAAGCATGGTTACTTCGACTTCGATGGAAACAACGGTTAACTCAGAAGATAAGAAAGGATTCAAATTCAAAATACGTGTCTAAGACACGCGTCCTCTCTGTAGTGTTTAGGCGTTATTAGCAGTTAGGAATTAGTGTCTATAAATAGCCTAGTTATGTGATCGAAAAAGGGGTCACAATCATTATACAAAATCCTCAGAAAAACTCTAAGTACCCATGTCAAAGCGAGAAACGAGTATTCGAAGGAAAATGTATGTAATGTGAACCACTTTATTCTGTAATCATTTACATTTGAATGCAATTTACAATATCTTCATCTTTATCTTGTTTAATCCTTATTTCGACTCTTTTCTCCCATTCTGTTTATTCAATTGAATAAACATTCTTTCTTGCATTTCAAGTTATTGAAACATAAAAAAACAACACTTTATCAACATAAGAACAATAATGAATATCATTTGCTTTGAAAATATAAACAAAAGCACTATGTCCCGAGATTTACTAGTTGATCTCTCTTGTAATAATCAAACTAGCGTTGTTTACCAAATTTCACAGTAAACACTTACCACTTCACCTTGTTCATTCATTTTGTTCCTAAATACCCACTTGGTTCCAATGATGTTCTTATGTGCTGGTCTTGGCACTAAGTCCCACACATCATTTCTTTGAAACTGATTGAGCTCATCTTGCATTGCTACAATTCATCCATCATCAGAAAGAGCTTCATCAACATTTTTAGGTTATATCATAGATGTGAGTCCTAGAAGTGAATCATGTTGTTGATAATCTGATCTTGTTTTTCTTGGACTCTCTTTATTTCCAAGAATAAGATCTTCTGGATGTGATGATCTGTATTTGAATTTTCTCCTTGGAGCTTCATTAGTTTCAGCACTAGCTTGGGTATCATCTTCTGAGATATCATCATGTTCTTCAGATGCTTCTATTGGAGATGCTTCTTCAGTGACTTCTTCCAATTCAGCTTCTGAAGTTTCATTTGCTTATGATGTTTTCTCAGGTTCTGGATTGTTATATTGATATGGAACACCTGCATAACTTTTGTCTTGCTCTGACATTTTACTGTCAGGCTCTTTGTCATCAAATCTAACATGTATAGATTCTTCCACTGTGTTAGTTTCAGAATTATACACTCTGTATGCCTTTGAGCGTTCAAAGTAACCTATAAAGATTCTCTTACAAGCTTTGGCATCAAATTTTCTTTTGTAGGCCTTATTGTTCAGAATGTAACAGGTGCATCCAAACTGGTGAAAATAAGAGATGTTGGGCTTTCTTCCTTTGAAAAGTTCATATGTTGTTTTATTCAGTATAGGTCTGATATAGATCCTATTTTGAATATAACAAGCTGTGTTCACAGCTTCTGCCCAGAAGTGCTTAGCGAGTTTAGTCTCGTGCATCATTGTTCTTGCCATCTCTTGTAAAGACATGTTCTTTCTCTCTACAACACCATTTTGTTGTGGTGTTCTAGGAGCTGAGAACTCATGGATAATTCCATGGTCTTCACAGAAAGTTGCAAAGGGTTCGTTTTCAAACTCACCCCCATGATCACTTCTGATCTTTAGGATCTTAAGACTCTTTTCACTTTGCACTTGTGTGTAGAAGATGATAAACACATCGTATGCATCATCTTTTACTCTAAGAAATTTAACCCAAGTTCATCTACTGTAATCATCAACAATGACAAGTCCATATTTCTCTCCATTGATTGAGGCTGTACTTACCGGGCCAAACAAATCAATGTGAAGCAGTTCAAGAGGTCTTGAGGTAGAGACAATGTTTTTGGGTTTAAAAGAGGTTTTTGAAATCTTTCCAATCTGACAAGGACCACACAGAGCATCTGAATGATAGTTAAGATTGGGTAGGCCTTTAACCAAACTTAGTTTGCTGAGCTTAAAGATTAATCTCCAGTTAGCATGTCCTAAGCGTTGGTGCCAGACCCATTTCTCATCATTCAAAGATAGAAGACATACTATCTTTTGCTCTGTGAGTTCTGACAGATTGATTTTATAAACATTGCCTTTCCTTAAGCCTCTGAACACTACAGACTCATCAGACTCTCTAATTACAGTACATGCATCTTTATTAAACTTAACAACAAATCCACTATCACAGAATTGGCTAATGCTAAGTAGATTATGTTTGAGGCCATCAACTAACCAAACATCTTTAATAGAAAGAGAGGAATTACCAACTGTACCAGTACCAGTGATCTTCCCTTTTTGGTTGCCTCCAAATCCCATAGTTCCTCCCTCTTTCAGAGTCAGGGTTTGGAACATATGCTTGTTTTTTGTCATGTGACGCGAGCAGCCATTGTCCAGGTACCAAGAATGGTGTTCTTGTCTTCTTGGTGCGCAAACCTGATGCATACACAATCTCAGATTTTGGTACCCATATTTTTACGGGTCCTTTATGGTTAGTCCTTGCTACCCTAGGTTGTTTTTGCTTGTGAGGCCTATCAGTAGTTCTGAAGTTATTAGAGCTTTTAGAAAACTTTTTAGGCTCTGAATAACTTTTAGACTTAGCTTTAGAGTATACCAGAATTTTGTTTGTTTTTACATTGGTCTGAGGTTTGGAGGCCTTAGGCTCTGAGGTATTCAGAACCTGAGACTTCTTAGCCTCTGACTCAATTAATTTTTCAGAATCTGGTATATCTAAGACTTCTGATTGGCTTTTAACAAACACAGTCAAAGGTTTTGCTTTATCAATATTAGAGGATTTGGAAAGTAATGAATTATCTTTAAAATGTGAAAATCCAAGACCTTCACCTCTGTTCCTACTAACATGGTATATTAAGGAAGCTATCTTGCTTCTCTTCATGCCATTGATGAGAAATTCTTGCAGAGCAAATTCATGCTCTAGAGGAACCTTCTCATCATAAACATAATGAGTTTCCATAAATGAGTTTCTACTTTTTAGAGACTCATTTTCTTCAACTATTATGTTCATTTTCTCACTCAGGTTATTGTAAGCCTTTTTCAAGACCTTACATTCACCTGCCTTTTTAGTGAGCATTTTTAAGGCATCTTTAAGAGAATATACTAATTCAGTTCTAGATAGTTTAGCGATTACCTCTTCCTCATCTTCAGAGTCTGAACCTGCTTCAGAGTCTTCTCTGTCAGAGGTAGTTGCCATCAGTGCTAGATTTGCTTCCTCATCACCATCTGAATCTGAGCCTTTGTCAAGATCTTCCCATGTTGCTAGAAAACTCTTCTTGACTTTACTCTTATATCTTTCCTTGCTAGAGCTTTGCTTTGATGGTCTACTTTTGCTCTCCGGACAATCAGCAATGAAATGGCCAGGCTTGTTGCACTTGAAACACTTGCTTTGATCTTCCTTCTTGTCTTTGACAGTACTCATTCTTTTGGAAGACCCTCCAAACTTGCCTGCGTATTTCTTGCTTCGTTTTGCCCATTGGGAAACCTTAGCAGCCATCAGTACCATCTCTTCTTCATCTTCAGACCCAATCTCTTGACCCTCTTCAGAAGCCTCGTCATCAGATTCAATAACTTTAGCCTTCAGAGCTTTTGAGGAGCTCTTGGAGCTTAAGGCTATCCCTTTCATCTTCTTGGTTGATTCATCAGTCATTAATTCCATTTCATGACTTTTTAATGAACTAACTAAGCTTTCAAGGGATACAGTATCCAAATCCTTAGACTCTTGGAAGGCAGTCACCTTGGGTCTCCATTTTGGTGGTAAGCTTCTCAGTACCTTTCTCACATGATCAGCTTCGGTATAACTCTTGTCTAATATTTGAAGTCCAGAGACTAGAATTTGAAACCGTGAAAACATAGTTTTGATATCCTCTCCATCCTTCATCTTAAACAACTCATACTGATGCACCAACAAGTTAGCCTTCGCCTCCTTAACTTGTTTGTTGCCCTCATACTTGGATTTTAAAGAATCCCAAATTGACTTTGCAGTTCTTTTATCTCCAATTTTAAGGTACTCGTCATGTGAGATTGCGTTTGTCATCATTCCTTTTACAGAGTGATGCTTCTTGTACTCTAGCTTCTGAGTAGGTGTAAAAGGATTTCCTATTCTGAGAACTAACTACTCCTTCGAAGTCCATATTTTCAAAATTAACTCCATCTTCTACCAAGTCCCATAAATTACAATCAATACCCATGATGTGACTATACATCTTGGTCTTCCAGAAGGGGTAACCAGTCTCAGTTCCATTGAAGAAAGGAACCTTATCAGATGACTTCCTTTCATGTGAGTTTGAGTCATAGTTGAAAGGAATCTCATTGTTGTTCTTCTCAGCAGACATGTTTTTCCTACTAGATCTTTACTGTTTCACTGTGAGGTGAGTTAGACAACAGACCTAGCTCCTGATACCAATTGAAGGTGGAAAAAACACAAGAAGGGGGGGTTGAATTGTGTTTTGAAAATTAAATCTTTTTCTTAACTTAGAACACGTTTGCAGCGGATTAAAACACAAAGTAAAGAAAGGGTACTGAGAGAGAGAAAGAAAGACACACAATTTATCCTGGTTCCCCTCACAACTTGAGAGTACGTCCAGTCCCCTTGTTACTAACAAGAGCTTTTCACTATAATCCTTACAAGATTACAATTTGCTCAAGCACACTTGCAAGAGACTTCTTAGGTGCTCAAGTTTCACTAAACAAGAGACTTCACAAACAAACTTAAAATCTAAGAATGATTGTTAATGGACACTTGATATACTATCAGAGGTGTTTACAAAATACAACTCAAATTGCTTTAAGACTTGAATGACAAATTGAACAAATTATGTCAGAATATTTCAGAGCCTTAAACGCAGTAATGTAACAATAGTCATTTCTTCCATTTGAGTCTTCTATTTATACTTGGATGAAAGATGATGACCGTTGCAGAGAGATAAGTTGCCGCTGGAATTTACTCGTACAATTGTTAGTTGTACATTGCCTTCTTTGGTAAAGAACCTCAATTCCATTACCATGCAATTTGAATTATCACTCAACCATTTTGAGTAATAATAGTACAGTCGTACAATCCTCAAATGCGCTCCACTTATGGATAAGGTTAACGTTGTACAAACGAATATTCCTTCCTGTGGATATGACAGAGTCCCAAAATGGATTGTTCTTCAATCATTGATTCTGACTCAGTCAGTTCTTGAGTGACGTAAATTCTTTTTGTCTCAGAGCCTGTAGTGTAGCTTCTTAAAGTCTTCAGCTTCTGAATCCTTCAGAGCCTTGCTTTTGTCTTCAGGGCTACTTGCTTCAGACCTTGAATTTTAAGCTTCTTATGATCAGCGATAAGCTTTCAGAGCTTCTTTGCTTGGCTTCTCTGCTTTTATTCATAGTGCTTCTGAATGAATTTTATCTTATAATTTTGCACACTAGAATAAACATTAGTAATACCAATTGCAATTTTAATACTTTGTTATCATCAAAACCAATTAAAATCTTAGAGATTCATGTCAGATCCACTTTGTTCCAACAACTTTTTCTGGAGGAAGCTCCTATCGAATTTAACCCTTCGAAGGCAATAAACTCCAAATTTATGAGTGACTTCGTATTGGATTATAACATGAATCAATGTGATTTATCTTATAGTCTCATTTTGAATTTTAATGATATAATATTGACTCTTCAATTTAATTTATTTCATTTTAATTTATATTTGAACCTGTGTTATTGTTAGTGGTATCTGGCATTCATGATTCTCTATTCTGATTTTGTCTGATTCAATTAAGTGCTATGTCAAATTATAAAATTTAGGACGGTCATGACAATATGCTTTCTGCTATGGTCCTCTGCTTTTTCATGGTTTTAGGAAGTAAACTGTAACTAAGGAACAACTTTGTCTGAGTATGAGTTGTGGTCACAACTTTGTAAAAGTGTTTTTCCAGAGAAACCATATAAGCAATTAATTTACTTGTATTGTAAGCAATGATATATAATTGTTCCTTGGTTAAGAGTTTCTTACATGAAATGAATGGTTATACTCTAACATGGATACTCAATTCTTTTTCCCTCCCTCTCCCCTTTTCCTGAAGATTGTAAGGCACTTGTATGCTTAAAATGTTTTATACACTATTGTATTTTTTTATACTTCAGCCTGTCATTTTTTTTATGGCTTGCAGTTGAGTCACATTTGAATTTTCTTTTCATTTTCAGTTGACTACTGACTGGTTTCTTCCGGATGAGGCTTCTGCAAGACGATCTCATATACAGATATTAATGAATAGTCTATTTAAAATGAGAGATCTAGCAGCATCTAAATCTCAAGTAGAAGAAGAGGACAATGAAAAGGTGTAATATGTTTTTTAATATTTGAACAACTTTAGTTCTTCTGCATTGCGTGAGATATTTGGTTCTTGAAACACATCAACTCTGTTTAGTTCTGTTGTTGTTGTTAGCTGCTAGTGCAGCTTATATATCCTGTTTCTCTGCTTAGTACTTGTACTTTGCAAGACTTCTATAATGAAATTTGTATTAGTACAACAAGCTTTTTGAATTTTATTTGCCGTATTTTTGTTGCTTCAACCTTTTTTCAAGGGAGTAAGATTTTCAGTAAAAATTAAAGTTATTTAGGTTTTTAAAATATAATATCTTTAAAATTAAAATTATTTTGAATTAGGTGGATGGTGTAGTCTCTCTCTACATGAATGATGCATCTACTCATCCTTCTTCGCCGGTAAATGCTGCTCAGTCTTCTTCAGCGTCTCCACCACAATCTCCACCTCCTCCACCTGAGATAGGTATCAGAAGGTCGTCAAGGGCACGGAAAGAACTTGTGAAGTATAGTCCAAGTTTCTCAAAAAACAAAAATGAAATCTTTTTAGCACTCTTTAAATATATTTTAACTATGTTTAGTATAATTTGTTGCGTAGAATCACAAGGAACAAGATCAAAGGTTCGACGTCATTTCGGATACCTATAAGTCACCAACGGAACCATAGTCTCCATCAGTACTTGTACTTGAAAGAATGTTCCCGCCCCACCTCACAGGTGTAGTCTAGGTCAGTATAGGTCAAAGAGAAACGCAGCTTCGACGCCATCACAGCACGTACGCTGGTGACGATAATACCCCCATTTAAACCTCGACTGCTCGTGGCACACATGGTTCAACTAGTGTGATCAGACACCTCCAAGTCAGCCATGACTCCACTCTATTCTAGTGTTCCTATGGAAAACTCGTCGCCTGTCTATAGGGATGTCACATCTGATGGATTCTGAAGCCATTGATGGATTTAGAAGCTTCTGATGGATTCTGAAGCCTTTGATGGATCGTCTGAGAACTACTTAAGCTCTGATAGCGGAGCTTATGTTAGTGCAGCCTCTGAGAACGACTTGTAGCCTCTGATGAGTAGTGTAGGCCTCTGAGAACGACTTGAACCTTCAAAACCTTCTTTAGTAGGCTGGTCTTGATGGTGGATGATTAGTTTATTCTCATTGCCCAGTTGTCTTGACTTTAACTAAATATGGAGTGTATCTTTATGTCCCACGTTCACATACAAAACTCCATAACCAATGATGCCTTTCCTTTGGTTAATATTAATATGTTTATCACCAAACATAATCTTATTCCTTCAGTATTTGAATTAAGAAGACGTAGATATGGAATTAAAACATTCGTCTTCAGATTTGCTGTCTTCAGAGGTAGGCAAGTGTTGTTCATTCACTAAATGCTCTATTTTTGTTTACTCTTATATAAAAAATACAGGAGAAGTGCATTATTGATGAATTTATATTATAATAATACACGAGACAATTGTTTTAATAAAAAAAAAAATCATACACGCGACAACTGCTTTAATAAAAAAAAAAGGAATTGGATAATATGTTATAATAATACACGGAACTATGTTGGAATTAGTAATATAATTATTTTTATATATAATATTTTTTGAAAGCAGAACCACCGTACGGTGATTCACTGACCATAAAATATGTTTGAATTTAGAATATTTGTTTGAAAGCAGAATAACCATACGGTGATACACTGACCATAAAATATGTGTGATTCACTGACCATAAAATATGTTCGAATTAATAATATAATTATTTTCATATATAATATTTTTTGAAAGCAGAACCACCGTACGGTGATTCACTGACCATAAAATATGTTTGAATTTAGAATATGTATAAATTGTAATCATGAAGTATTTTCATAAACTTAAAAATAAGCCAAATTCAAACGGACTCAATATATTAAAGGTATTACTATTAAAAATATTAATTTGTCATCATCAAAGTCAAACTATTATTTTATAATGTTTTTTATAATATTAATATTTAATAAAAAAAATTACATTTTATAATTTGGATGTCCAAAACTCGATCCAAATTAAACCGCATAAATTTGTTTGTCGTGCACCCTCTAATAATAGTAATAAATGAATTAAAATTCGAACATATTTGTTTGTTGCCTTTTCTGCCTCTAAACATAAAATGTTTTGTTTTATCAATTGATCATTAAAAGAGAAAATTTTAAGGTCCAACATTGAAATTTTCAAACCAAGTTGTATACATATATATTTCAAATGAAAAACGCATTAATCTTCAATACTTCACATTTTCAATGCATTCTCTGATCATTTTCGTTGAATTTTTAACTTTTCACTTATTTATATCATTTAAAAATAATGATGCTAACAGCAAGAACACAAACCAATCAAAGAACACCTACTTATTTATACACAAAAAAATTAGCAATGCAGAATAAGACAGCACAAAAAGAAAAACGCACAATCAAGAGCAAATGGGTCATTGGTAAAATAGAAATAGGCATTGTTATGAGTGAGAAAGTTTGCAACTTTACTTATGGGTATGAGTGAGTATGATTGTATGAAGCAACAGTAACAATAGTGATAACTTAGGAAAAAGGGTTTTCTAATTTCTATTCAGAAGACACTTTAAAGTTGAAAGATTGATTCATAGTTACCTTTTCATTCGTTGGATTCATTTTCCTTTAAAATTGTTGGTAGTGTTGTAGAGTGTGGAGTGTGATGATGATTTTGAAGCATATTCAAGAAGAGATTTTGAAGAAGAAAAAGAAGAGGTGGTTTTGAGTAACTTTCAATGAGATACTTTTGATAGCAACCTCTTTGGGCCAATGAGTGAATCAATGTATTTATTCATTTGTGATGAATCTTTGGGAATTTTGCTGATCTCATGAAAAATATTTAAATTGAAAATTTTATTTTAAATTTGCATATATTGACTAATTTGGCAAAAACTAACATAGTATTCCCTGAGAACAGAATGCATGGTTTTGCGGTAAGAACGCATGGAAACGGGGAGGTAATTCTAAGGAGGAGATCAGAAGGTATGAGGGATTCTGGCTAGAAGGGATTCCTTAGAAGGGAGGAGGGAGAAGGGATTCTCCTAAGGAGAAGGGAGGAGGGATTCTCCAATCCACTCCCCCTCAACACGTGCATTCAGTAAGTATGCACTCACAGATAACAGCTCAAAGCTGTACAGCCATGATGCTAGAGAATCTTTTATGGCATTGTGCACAGGCACACACACAAATATATTACTCCCCCTTTTTAGCCACAAATTTTTGACAAATAAAGTCAAAATCACAGATCATGCAGAGAGTAACAGAAATAATAGGATGGTACCAGAAGTCAGGTGATCATACCAATACCTTCACACATCAGAGCATTAGGAGCATGCTCACAACATCGTGCACTAAGCAAAGAAATTTGCACGCCACACTAGTATCAGTTGCTAGGCGTCTTCAAATAGGCAAATACCAAGTTTGCCTCGTAGCTTCTCAAACTCAACTGCATCTAGTGCCTTAGTAAAAATATCAGCTAGTTGTTCACTAGTAGTAACATGCTCAAGGACCACCACTTTTTCTTCAACAAGATCTCTGATGAAGTGATGTCTAATATCTATGTGCTTTGTCTTACTGTGTTGGACAGGATTTTTGGAAATATTTATAGCACTTAGATTGTCACAGTACAATGTCATAATATCTTGCATAACATTATACTCCTTCAACATTTGCTTCATCCAAAGCAGTTGAGAACAACTACTTCCAGCAGCTATATATTCTGCCTTAGCTGTAGATAAAGACACATTGTTCTGTTTCTTGCTAAACCATGAGATCAAATTGCTACCTAGAAAGAAGCATCCACCTGATTTCCTATTTCTATCATCCGCACTTCCTGCCCAGTCAGCATCACAGTACCCCACAAGTGTAGAGTCACTGCAGTGAGAATACATCATACCATAATCACAAGTTCCACTTACATACTTCAAGATCCTCTTCACTTGAGTTAAATGACTTACTTTCGGAGCAGCTTGATATCTAGCACATACTCCTACTGCAAAGGCAATGTCAGGCCTGCTTGCAGTGAGATAAAGCAAGCTTCCTATCATGCTTCTATACAGACTTTGATCAACATCTACTCCACTCTCATCTTTGGTTAGTTTCAAATGGGTTGCTGCAGGCGTTCTTTTGTGTGCTGCACTCTCCATTCCAAACTTTTTGACAATATTTTTTGCATATTTGCTCTATGAAATGAATATGGAGTCTTCCATTTGTTTGACTTGCAGACCAAGAAAGAAAGTTAACTCACCAACTAAGCTCATCTCAAATTCAGAGTGCATTTGCTGTACGGAATGTTGTATCATCTTCCCTGACATCCCACCAAAGACAATATCATCTACATAGATTTGAGCTATCATCAACTTGTTTCCTTCTTCCTTCACAAAAAACGTCTTGTCATTACCACCTTTTCTGTAGCCATTCTTCACTAGAAACTCAGTAAGCCTTTCATACCATGCCCTAGGGGCTTGTTTTAACCCATACAGTGCTTTCTTCAACCTATAAACATGATTAGGCAGATTTGGATCAATGAAGCCTTTTGGTTGTTCAACGTAGACTTCTTCATTCAAGTAACCATTCAAAAACGCACTTTTGACATCCATTTGAAATAGCTTAAACTTCAGCATAGATGCAACACCTAGAAGTAGTCTAATGGATTCTAGACGTGCAACTGGTGCAAAAGTCTCATCAAAGTCTACACCCTCAACTTGAGTGTACCATTGTGCAACTAGCCTGGCCTTGTTCCCAGTAACTGTTCCTTGCTCATCAGTTTTATTTTTATAGACCCACTTAGTGCCTATAACATTCACATTGTTTGGTCTAGGAACTAGATCCCATACGTCATTCCTCTTAAACTGGTTCAGTTCTTCTTGCATGGCATTGATCCAGTTTTCATCAGTGAGGGCTTCCTTCACATTCTTTGGCTCAAAAGTAGATACAAAGCAAGAGTTGGATATTACTTCATTTGATCTTCTTGTGGTAATTCCTTGATTAGGATCACCAATAAGCAGGTCTATGGGATGATTCTTCTGAACTCTGATTGATGGCCCTTTCTTTGGTGTATTAATGTGATTGGGAACAACAGTATCAGTATCCAATTCATCTTGTTCTTTAGTCTCACGTACCTCATTCTGTGGATCAGATGCTGGAGCATATTCTACATCATCTTTCTTATTCTCATTCCCCATGTCATCTACAACAACATTAATGGACTCCATAACAGTTTGAGTTCTAGAGTTATAGACTTTGTAAGCTCTACTGTTGGTGGCATATCCAAGAAATATCCCTTCATCACTCTTAGGATCAAATTTTCTTCTTTGTTCTCTGTCTGCAAGAATATAACATTTGCTACCAAATACATGGAATGCATAGATCCTTGAAAACATCAAAGGTTTCTGATTTCTCTCTGATGAATTTCACCCAAGTATATCTGGAGAAGTCATCAACCACAACATAGGCATACCTCTTTCCACCAATGCTTTCAACCTGCATGGGCCCCATTAGGTCGATATGTAGAAGCTGAATAATTTTTGTGGTTGTCTGATGCTGCAGCGTTGTGTGTGGCATCTTTGTCTGTTTACCAATCTGGCAGTCGCCACAAATGTTGCTTTCTTCAATTTTTAATTAAAGAGACTTAGAAACAAAGGCACATGATGTTATAGTATATGCCTAAGTGTACAGTATACAAATATCACAAACCAGGAAATAAAATTCAAAGACCAACTTAACTAAAACTACATTATTTCATATTAAATCAAATACTTAGTGTGCTATTCAAAGATAGTGTGCTATTCAATCACGAAGACAAAGTGACTTCGTGACGATTGTTCATTGATCTATATTCTTCCTACTGACCTGAAAAATGTATCAGGCACTGTAGTTTAAAAATCAAAGGCCAGAAAGACCACAATCACATTGTATTGTATATTAAAATGAACACACCTTAGTAAATGAAAATAGAAAGACAAAATCAAAAAGCACATGTAAACTAAATTTTCAAACTGTATCAAAAACAAAAATTTAGCACAAGTAGATATAATGCATTATAATAGTAAGAAAGTCACAGAACAACATAGATTACCTCGTGGCAGACTCATTAGATTGACACCTTCAACAGAAAATTGAGATCTCTTTTATGTCAGTATAACAATTGGACTCAGTCCAAATCTTGCTATAACTGTTACTTCTAAAATGTATTGATGTATCTAAGACAACTTCGCCTACACCACAAAAATAGAAGAAAATCAGTCATATATATAAATAAATACACTTTTATGGAGTGATATCCCATTTAATAGAACCTAAAGCATCAGACGTGAAGTATATCCACGACATGCTTTTTACTATGTTCTGCTTAATAGTTCAATTCTTCCTCTCATTTGTGGATGTCTGGCCATGAATCATTTAATTAAGTTAGGCGAGGTGAAAACACACATGTATTAAACTTTTGTCAACAAGTTGCTGCCACATGGAAAAAAATATTAACAAGACCTGAAATAATAAACTAGCAATCTAGCATTACCTAAACATGCCTGAAATTGCATAGTTCTTCATAACTATATCACTAACTCTGACTTTGTCATTGCTAAAGCAACTAGAAATTACTCCAGTACCATATTGAGTTGCAGCAACATTCCCTAAATAACAACATAATGCAAAGAAAAATCTTATAAACAAAGACAATATTGACACTCAATTGAAAAACAGAGCATAAATGCCTCCAAAATGAAGTTAGTTTCATGAAGAAATCTAGTATTCCCCTTGCATCATTTACATACAAAGTATAGATGTTTCATAGTACTTCCACAACACTTGAAATTCTACAGATTGCTTAAGCAACTAAGACTTCAAGATAAGTCTGTTTTGCTTTTGCTAAATATGAAACAGAGGAAATTGCAGTCAATAAGCATTGACTCAATACATTGGTCTTTCAAGTTCTGAAATAATATCAAGTTTTGATTGTGATATCAAGCCCCTTTGCTTCCAAACTACATTGACCTTTATAAAGATGTGTTCAATTTCATTATTGCACATATTAGGTGCATAATCATGATACATTCTTGTTAATCTATTCAACAAGACATAACCATATAAATATGCCTAGCTATAGTGATATCTTTGCATTATTCTGTCCCTAATTTATCATATGATCTAAGTAATTCAATCAAAAGCATATTAACACACCTATATCTAGAATTTTCTATAAGAAGGGCGATTAAGCGGAAGCAAAACAACAAGGGTGAGCGCCGCAACGCACAAGAGAACATTACCGATTCCACCTTCGATGAAGCGAAACTGAGCAGCATCGGCGCCACAATGGCAGGAGATTTCACGACCGGTGGAATGCCAGACGGCAAAAAGCTTCACCAAGATGAAAATAAAGAGACAGAACAAGGCTTTGATCGCCGATATGTTGAGAAGGTATTCGATGTTACCATTTTCTATTGATTCCAATAAACTCCCTATGATATGGCATTAACAAATAACAATATCAAATTAAGATAATAATGACATATAAATGAAAAACAAAACTAATCAACAAAATTATCAAATCTCTACTTCTAAATCACTTGATTATACATAAAATCAGTTGAACTAGAAATTTTTAAACTAGCAAATTGACTTGAAATGAATCAAATGCAAGGTTAATCGAAAATCAAATGCCAAGCAAGGTTATCGGAAAATCAAATGCTAAGGAAGGTTATCGGAAAATCAAATCAAAATCTATGCAAAAGAGATGCGAACTACATATCGAAGATTCGCGAGATTCAAAGTGATTTTGAGGGATTCACCGTCAATGATGATTCTGTAAGTGCACCAGTTCATCCTCATGTTTTAATAATTGTCAAAACACATGAAAATAGAGTAGAACATATTTTGGCAAACATTACAAATGACTTGACAACGAAAAACTATTTTTAACACTTTGAAAAATTGTTTTTAGGTATTATGTATCGATACATAAACATGTGTATCGATACAAATGTCCTGAAATTACTTCAGACTGATTTTGTGCAATTTGTATCGATACATATATCACTTGTATCGATACAAAAGTGGTTTCTCAGAGGCAGAGAGTTACCTGTGTATCGAATCATGCTTGCATGTATCAATACACACCTATGTCTCTCAGAAATCCAGAAACATCATGATGTGTTGTGTCATTGTAAAAAAAAGAGAGGAAACTAGTGTGAAAGATCAGAAAACGCTTTGGATACAAATTGAGTGAGAATTTGCATCAAAGGTTTGATTCATCACAAATTCATCATCTTCATCAAGGATTGCAATCAAATTGGATTTGAGTATGGGATCAATTCAATAAAGATTGCGTTTTTGTGTGATAACGTTCGATACGGTTCGCGGTGAATCAGAATCGTAGTCGGGTTGAATTGTGTGACGAAGGTTCTAGTGTTTCTCTCAAGTGATTCAAGATCGTGCGTGTCTTGAAGGATTCGACAACAAGGAATGAAGGACTCAGCTGGACGATTGGGTGCGGTTCGGCACAAGGTGAATCGTTGGAATCAGAGGGCGAAGTTCCGTTGGGTGTCGAGGTTATTCGCATTAGTTTACATTTTGTCTTGCTATAGGATTATAGATTTCAATTGTAAACTGTGCACTTTTTGTTCATCAAGTTTTTGATCTATAAACTCTCAAATAACCCGTTTGGTTATTTGGGGGGAGACGTACTCGGATAAACGCGTGGACGACGCGCAATCCGGGGAACTCCCTAATCACATCGTGTGTCTTTCTTTATCTCTCTCTTTTAATTTCGTTAATTTCGTTAATTTCGTTAATTTGTTAATCGATTGAATTTTTGTTGTTCGTATTGGTTCACAAAAATTCAATTGGTTCTTGCTTGATTGTGATTGATTTGAATATTGATTTGTAACTTGCTTGGGACTGAAGTTATATTGTTTACATTCAAATAATTTTGAACTCAAACATTTTCGTAACTTTTCACAAATTCGTTCAAGGCTTAATACTACTTTTCTTTTGGTCAATCGGTGCGTAGACTACCGATTCGGTGGCTCTTCCGCTCGCTTGATTAAGTTGAAACAATTTTTTAAAAACCCCATTGTTTCAAGGATCACTTATTCAACCCCCCCTTTTAAGTGATAAGCCTAGTAGTCTAACAAGTGGTATCACGAGTCCGGTTCAATTTTGTTTACAAAATTCGGAGGATTGTGCCAATTATTAGAAAACACGGCTTTCGCACCGAAAGGGGCGTATAATAGGGCTCCTATATTCAATGGAGATCATTTTGACTATTGGAAAAGTAGTATGCGGATTCACATCAATTCTTTTGATGGTGAAGTGTGAAATGCTATTGAGACCAGTCCGTTTGTTCCGACAATCACCGATCCTAATGGCATTGTCACTATTAAGCCTATGGCACAATGGACGGATGATGAAAAGAAAAAGGTCAATTACGATGCAAAGGCACAAAACATACTTATTTCATCCCTTGGGATTGAACAATTTTATCATGTGTCGCATTGTTCTACGGCTAAGAAAATGTGGGATACATTAGTTACTCACTTTGAGGGAACTAATGAGGTCAAAATTTCGAAAATAAACACTTTAACCCAAGAATTTGAGTTGTTCCATATGCAAGATGGTGAAACTATCGCGGATATGCAACAACGATTTGTTAAAATCACAAACAAGTTACATGGCTTAGGCAAACCAATCACTAATCAAGATGCTACTAACAAAATTTTGAGGTGTCTTAATAGGTCATGGCAACCTAAGGTCACCGCGATCAAAGAGGCGAATGATCTTACTACCTTGAGCCTCACGACTTTGTTTGGTAAGCTAACGGAACACGAACAAGTTCTTAGTGTAAGTGCACCAGTTCATCCTCATGTTTTAATAATTATCAAAACACATGAAAATAGAATAGAACATACTTTGGCAAACATTACAAATGACTTGACAGCGAAAAACTATTTTTAACACTTTGAAAAATTGTTTTAGGTATTATGTATCGATACATAAACGTGTGTATCGATACAAATGTCCTGAAATTACTTCAGACTGATTTTGTGCAATTTGTATCGATACATATATCACTTGTATCGATACAAAAGTGGTTTCTCAGAGACATAGAGCTATCTGTGTATCGAATCATGCTTGCATGTATCGATACACACATATGCCTCTCAGAAATCCAGAGACATCATGATGTATCGAATCATGCTTGCATGATTTGATACATATCAGTCAAGATTTCAAGAAACTGATGTATGTATCGATACACACCCGTGTTTGTATCGATACATAGGTCAAATCTTTCATTTTTAACGCTAGTCAAAGGCTTTGTATCGATACAAATCATCAGTTGTATCGATACATGTTTGGTAAATTTTGCCCAAACTTGCTCAATTCTATTTTCTCTTTAAATAGCAATGTGTTGTGTCATTGTAATATAGAGAAAACTAGTGTGAAAGATCAAAAAACGCTTTGGGTACAAATTGAGTGAGAATTTGCATCAAAGGTTTGATTCAACACAAGTTCATCATCTTCATCAAGTTTGCAATCAAAATTGGATTTGAGTATGGGATCAATTCAATAGAAACTGCAGATTTGTGTGATAACGTTCGATACGGTTCGCGGTGAATCAGAATCGTGATCGGGTTGAATTGCGTTGAAGGTTCTAGTGTTTCTCTCAAGTGATTCAAGATCGTGCGTGTCTTGAAGGATTCGACAACAAGGAACGAAGGACTCAGCTAGACGATTGGGTGTGGTTTGGCACAAGGTGAATCGTTGGAATCAGAGGGCGAAGTTCCGTTGGGTGTCGAGGTTATTCGCATTAGTTTACATTTTGTTTTGCTATAGGATTATAGATTTCAATTGTAAACTGTGCACTTTTTGTTCATCAAGTTTTTTGATCTATAAACTCTCAAATAACCCGTTTGGTTATTTGGGGGGAGACGTACTCGGACAAATGCATGGACGACGCGCAATCCGGGGAACTCCCTAATCACATCGTGTGTCTCTCTTTATCTCTCTCTTTTAATTTCGTTAATTTCGTTAAATTGATTAATCGATTGAATTTTTGTTGTTCGTATTGGTTCACAAAAATTCAATTGGTTCTTGCTTGATTGTGATTGAACCTGAAATATCAAACCATATAACTTGCTTGGGACTGTTTTTGCTAATCAAATTAAATTTGAATATCTTGCATTAAGCGTTCCGGTAATTTTCCTAATTCGTTCAAGGTGATACTATCTTTCCTTTGGTCAAAAGGTGCAAAGTAGACTACCGATCCGGTGGTGCTTCTGCGCATTGTTTTTAATCAAATAATTTTTTAAATTGCCGTCGATTAAAGAAGCCACTTATTCAACCCCCCTTCTAAGTGGTAGCCTAGTAGTCTAACACTTAGTTGTTGGAAAAGCACGAAAAAGGTGAGAAAAAGGAAAAACACCATGAAAAAGAAAAAGAAAAGGACAAGAGGTCAATTGCTCTAAAAGCCTCAAAGTCAAAGTCTAAAAAGGTTGAGCATGTTGAAAGTAGCTCAAGCGAAGACGATTCCGATGATGAGGAAATGGGACTCTTCATTCGACGCTACAATATGTATGTGAGAAATAATGGGATAAGACATTCCGATGAGAATCTTAAGAAGTTTCGGAAAGATAGTGGTTACCGCCGGAAGAATGAAGATGATAGGCACTCCAAGAAAGGGGCATGCTATGAATGTGGCAAAGTTGGTCATTTCAAGCCGGATTGCCCTAAGCTCAAGAGAAAAGAAAAGGAGTCATCTTCAAACAAAAGAAGGAGCAAAGGAAAGAAAGCTTATGTTGCATGGGAGAGTAGTAGCTCTTCATCTCATTCATCATCAAGCTCTTGCTCAAGTGATGAAGACGAAATGGCTAATGTATGCTTCATATCTCATCATCACAAAAAGAAGGATAAAGCTTCCAAAAAGGTAAACCAAAATCCCTCTAGCTCATATACCTCGTTAGAATATCATGACTTGCAAAATGCATTTGAGGACCTATGTAGTGAAACTAGGAAAGCTTTCAAACGATTAAAAGAAATTATAAAAGTTAACAAAGCTCTTGAAAAGAAAGTTTCCAAAACGGAAGAAGAATTGAAAGCTTTCAAAGTATCACTATTAGAAAGGACTAGTGCAAGTCATAATAATGGTGATATAGTTGGTTGTGACAATTGTACCACTTTGACAAAAAATATTAAGGCTCTCAAGGACAAAGTGGAAAATTCATCAAAACCTAGAGTCTCTCATCAAGTTGATCCAAAACATTTTCGAAACAATTTGAAAGTCAAAAATAAAAATTCTAAACATTTCAAAATGGATCAAAAGAAGAGTGACTCACATATCACTTGTCACTATTGTTGTTGTGAAGGTCATACCATTGCAAAATGTAAAGCTAGAAAATTGTTGGTACCTAAGGGCGTATTGCAATGGATGCCAAAACTCAACAAAGTTTGTTTACCTCACCAACTAGGACCCAACATGAGTTGGGGACCTATTTCAAATGTCTAAGTATGTAGGGAAGCGTCTTGAAACCATTGACAAAAGACACCGACAACAATGGAGTTCAAGACTTACGATCAAGGAAAGTGATGAGAAAAGCTTCAACTCAACATCTACAATGGTATGGAAATTGATCACTTCCTCCACCTAACACTTAAAGGGAAGATTCTATTCTCTACCTTTACCTTTATATTTGTTTTACTTAGCTTTTGAATATTGGCTCATATACACAACTTCTACCTTAATGTGATATTTGACTTGATAGTTGTCTCATCCTTCATTTCCAAGAATTTTGCTCAAAGATATTGATAAGTCTTTGAGACTCATACGTCTTAAATGGGGATTTGACAAAAATCATTACAATTGTCATATTAAGTTCATACTTGGTTTGTATATGTTTGTTTGGTTCTTATATATGTGACTTTATGAGCATACATAGACATATATTTTCATACGACTGATTTTGGTACTTGATTCATTTATGTGGATGCTTTATCATGCATATATGGTTCAACATGTGTTCTCATGTTATAATGTGCTTTGGTATTATTTTTGCTCACATACATAAGTATGTACCTTGTTGATTATATGTGTTTCATACATACATGTTATTTTGGATAATTTTGTTTGTATGGATAATCATGTTATGTTTATGCTTTTGTTGCATTGCTTTGTTTATTTTGTCTCATATTTTGATATGTTTATTGATTTAAAATGTCGATGTATTACAATATTCATGCGTTGGTTTTGGTTTGTTATTCTACATTCCATGTTTGTCATGAAATTTGCTATTCGTCATTGATATATTTTGGCATATCTTTGTATGTATTTATATTGATTAGGAATTTTATCATATATGTGCATTTCGACAAATGTAAGTGCACGATATGACTTTGGTTAAAATTGATTGAACTTGATACTTCTAATAGACTCTCTTCTTCTTTTTGATATTGTCAAAGGGGGAGAGATTTGGATGCACAAGCTAAGGATGAATAGCTAAAAGAGTCTTGAATATTATCTATTATATGACAATCGCATTATGGCATCAACTCAGGGGGAGCGTGCTTATTGTTAGCCTTGGTGTTTTAATTGCGTCTGTACACATATTGCTATTTTATTGCATATTAGGTATAGGCTTAGTTAGCTTATGCATAGTTTTGACAATTATCAAAAAGGGGCAGAATGTAAGTGCACCAGTTCATCCTCATGTTTTAATAATTGTCAAAACACATGAAAATAGAGTAGAACATATTTTGGCAAACATTACAAATGACTTGACAGCGAAAAACTATTTTTAACACTTTGAAAAATTGTTTTTAGGTATTATGTATCGATACATAAACATGTGTATCGATACAAATGTCCTGAAATTACTTCAGACTGATTTTATGCAATTTGTATCGATACATATATCACTTGTATCGATACAAATTGCATAAAATCAGTCTGAAGTAATTTTAGGACATTTGTATCGAGTGGTTTCTCAGAGGCAGAGAGTTACCTGTGTATCGAATCATGCTTGCATGTATCGATACACACCTATGTCTCTCAGAAATCCAGAAACATCATAATGTATCGAATCATGCTCGCATGATTTGATACATATCAGTCAAGATTTCAAGAAACTGATGTATGTATCGATACACCCCCGTGTTTGTATCGATACATAGGTCAAATCTTTCATTTTTAAACGCTGGTCAAAGGTTTTGTATCGATACAAATCATCAGTTGTATCGATACATGTCTGTGAAATTTTGCCCAAATTTGCTCAATTCTATTCTCTCTTTAAATAGCAATGTGTTGTGTCATTGTAAAAAGAAGAGAGGAAACTAGTGCGAAAGATCAGAAAACGCTTTGGATAGAAATTGAGTGAGAATTTGCATCAAAGGTTTGATTCATCACAAATTCATCATCTTCATCAAGGATTGCAATCAAATTGGATTTGAGTATGGGATCAATTCAATAAAGATTGCGTTTTTGTGTGATAACGTTCGATACGGTTCGCGGTGAATCAGAATCGTAGTCGGGTTGAATTGTGTGACGAAGGTTCTAGTGTTTCTCTCAAGTGATTCAAGATCGTGCGTGTCTTGAAGGATTCGACAACAAGGAACGAAGGACTCAGCTGGACTGTAAGACCCAAGATTTCATTGTATAGTTGGTTTAAGGAATTATTAGGGTTTCGATGGGTTCGTGTGATGAAACATCGTGTAATTAAGAGGTTTTACTGTAATCGAGTCTGTTTTGTGCTCGTGCACTGTTTTTGTACAGACTTTTGTCTTGTGATCCTGTTTCTTGTATAAGAAGTTATATGTGGTTGTAGAATAATAAGTTTTGGATTATTCTTGTTTTTGGAAAAACGAGTAGGATTGTACCCGTCGTTGTAAAATCTTATTGCGTCTGTTTTGAGTGAGGTTTCAGATGGAAGTTTTATATATCTGCGCGAGTTAAGATATATTCTGATAATAATTTTCTGAGGTATGGAAGAAAATTACAGTCGCGGAAAAAGATTCGGCGATAAGTTTTGGAAATGTGAAACGTTAGACGTCCTTTCCGTAGGTCTTATGTTTTTGTGATTTACGTTCGTCGCGGCGCGCGAGAGCTGAACGTGTGAGTGTTTCTATGAGGTTTTGAGTTTTATCTCAAGTGGATTTGGTTTGGTTTGATCCAATGGCTAGGGTTTTGTCTTGGCATTGTGTTTTTGATCCAATGGCCATGAGTGAGCAAGAGCTATGGCATAGTAAGGAGGTTTGGTCACTTGGTCACTTAGAAAAACATCACCAAATCATCTCATTCTTTCTCTCTTTCACGTAGACTCCATTACTTTCTTTCCAACCTTCACAAATTTTCCATTCTTCACCATTTCACTCCATTTCAAGCTTTGGAGCTTTGAAGAAAGTTTTAGAGAATCACTTTCTTGAGGTAACCCTCTCTTCTTATCTCCTAGGTTGGTAGATTTTTAGAGTTGTGAGGTTTTTGGGTTTATGTTCTTAAGAGGGTTTGGTGAGAAAGGTTGTTCTTGCTAGTTCTTGTTTCATGAAAGTTGTTCATGAGAGTTTAGTAAGCATGCTAGGCTTTGTTGTTTCAATTTTTCCATGAGTTTGTGAGAATCTCATGAGAAAAGTTAGGGTTTTGAGTTGGTTATGTATTGATCAATTACATGAGGTTATGTTGTAAGGTTTTGAAAAGAAAAGTTGTCTTGGAACCTTTGGACGAAAGGGAAATGCGTTGTATGGTTTTGTTTTAGAAAATCCGATGAAAAATATTTTGTGGTTTATGAAAATATTTTCCTAAGAGTTTTGGGTAGTATTTTGGGGTCAAAGTGGTTTGAAACTATTGTGACATGTGGTGTTACTTTTTACCTTGAAAACACGTTTGAAAATGATTACCGGACGGTTAAGGCCCGTAATAAAACTTGTGCTTGGATTTGGTTTTGATTTTGGAAATGAAAATCAAATAACTTGCACTCGAAGCAACCAACAAGCTTTCGGAAAATGAATTGCTTGATTATGTAAATGGTTTGCTTTTGTGCCTTGAAAAAGTGTAGGGAACTAATAGAATCAAACTAGGCTTGGGAGGAAAAAGTTGGTGTGAGTTGCTGTCTTGTGCTGTCATGACAGGTGCAACTCGCTGAGCGAGTGGTTACTCGCCAGGGCGAGTGTCACAGGTCATGACAACACGCCAGGGCGAGCTCCAGAGCGAGTAAGACCAGTACTCCCTGCCTTCACTCGCCACCAACTCGCCAGGGCGAGCTCTGGGAGTTGAAATTTTGGATTCTGATTTCTAAACTTGGTTTTTATCTTTCTAATCCCTTTTTATTAATTTATGGAAGTGTCGGGGATTGGAAACGAGTTTTTCGGGTACTCGGAAAATGTGTAGCTTATAACGCAAGAAAACGGCCATTTTGCATTTCAAATTATTTAAGACTTTTGACAACAGTTTTGGGTCCTAAAAATAGTACATATAACTCATAGGGGTTGATCAATACGGTAGTTTTGGTATAGTATCCGGAAGAGGGATTTTTACCTATGAAAACCTTTGGTTTTTGGGGTTTTAGAGTCCAATTCATTAAGGATTGATTGGATATGGTTTTGATTGAATACTTTGCTTGTTTTAGGAAGCGAGTAAGTGTTGTGTGATCGTGTGATAGTTGAGTGCTTGACGAGGTAAGGGCTCCACTTTATTTCTGTCTTTAAAACGGTTACGACATGCTTTGTTTTGCTGTGTGTGCAATTGCTGTGTGCTTTAGCATGTTTGTAATTATGTATTCTCGTTGATGAGAACGTGTTTATGAAAATGTGTGCAAATTACATATGATTGAGAAAATGTATGTATGCTGAGATGCTTTGTACATAGGCTTAGGGCTATGTGTTTGTTTGCATGAGCATATGTGAATGCGTGCGTCAGATAGGACTACGCGAGGATTGTGTCTTGTGTGACTATCCCGTATATGCCGGAGAGAATATATGTCATGCATTTCATAGTTGCGTGCCTAGGTGTATGTCTTGTGTGACTTGCCTTCGTACCAGGCAGTTGTCTGTGCGACTTCGCCAAATCCCACTGGATTTTATTGAGTTGGTGGTTGTCTTGAGTGACTCACCCGGTGTTATCTCACCGTGATTGTTTTGGTATTGTCTTGTGTGACTCTACCTGGTGTTATCCCACCAATAGTAGGAGGTGTCATCCCACCAGAGACCTACGCCTTCTATAGAGAGGTTGAATTCCGGAATTAAATCATGCATGTGGCAGTCAGTGATTGGTGTCACACTCATTGTAGAAGTCTGCATTAGGCTTGGTGTGCATTTATTTATATAAGCCCGTTGGTGGGAACTACTTTTGAGATTAAGAGCTTTCTCTTGTGTTTGTGGAAATATTTGTTACGTGTACAATCTTTCGCACCGTTATATGTATATATACTTTTATTTTGTGGTGACCCTTTCTTTCATTTGCGGGCTCATCCCACCCAGATGATGGGTTAGGTCGTGGCGACGACGGTGGCTGTTCCAGACCCCAGTGAGCGGTCGGAGTTGTAGCCTAGAATAGTTAGACTATGCACCGGTGTGTTTTGTGCACCGTGTTTTTTTGGGTTAGCATAGGATTTCTAACTTGTTCGATACTCAGACTTAAACTGTAACTATTCAGGAGTACACTTTGCTTGTCGAAGCACCTTTTGGTAATGAGTTCTTTTGTATATTTGAATGCCGGTTCATTTAAAAACTATTATGCGCACTTTGAGTGTTAGTTGAGAAAAAAAAAAAAAAATAATGCCCTTTTTGGCTTTTGAAAAACGGGGTGTTACAATTTGGTATCAGAGCACGGCTTTAAATCTTCAAAGGAAAGGTGTATACTTGAGTCGTTAGTCCAGAGTCGGTTAGAACGTAACTAGTGTGGAGTTAGTTCTAGTGTTTGTTCTGTGTCGGGTTTCGAGTTAGTAATCCGTGGAGTGAGATATTCTGTTAGGATTCAGAATTGTATGACTAAGGATCTAATCAGAATTGGTATTGTGCAGAAATCGAATGCCTCCAAGAAGGGCACCTACTGTACCTATGGCGGACAATGTGGATGTGAATCAGATGGCTTATGCCATGCATACAATGGCAACGGCTGTGATTGCTCAGAGCCATGCTAAGGCGCAGAGAGATCTGGAAAAGCGCGAAAGGGAAATACTTGCTGCTGGTTCTAGACTTCTTTCAAATTTCAACCACCAGACTCCTCCAAAGTTTAATGGGGAGGGAGGTCCGGAAACTGCTGATTTGTGGCTCCAATCTGTGGAGAGGATATTCGGGGCAATTCATTGTCCAGAAGGAGAGAAGGTGGTCTTAGCTACCTATCAATTACTCGGGGATTCTGAGTATTGGTGGAGGAACACCCGACTGATCATGGAGAATGGCCATGAGGAATTGAATTGGGAGAACTTCAAGAGGAGGTTTTTGGCCAAGTACTTTCCCGAGACTGCAAGGGAAAGGTATGGGGAGGAATTTCTGAGGTTGCGTCAGGGGGGCATGAATGTTGAATCATATGCCAAGAAGTTTGAATCACTATCCCGTTTCTTCCGCTTCTTTAGGGATGGGATAGATGAGGTTTATATGTGCCGTAGATTTCAAGATGGGCTGAGGTACGAACTGCAGGATGCGGTTGTGCCATTGGGTATCCGACAGTTCCAGGTCTTGGTTGAAAAGTGCCAAGAGGTAGAGGACATGAGGAATAAGCGGGTGAACCGCCAAGGGAATTCTAATGCCGGAGGACCAAGTCGCACCAATGATCGTGGTTCGACCCAGAATAGTGGGAGGCAAGGGAGTAAGCCTTATAACCGTCCTCAGCACAGTAAAGGACCGGGCCGATCGGTGAATCAGGGAACCCGGGGAAAATCAGAGGGTAGTAAGGGGGCTTGCTACAACTGTGGAGAAGCGGGGCATTTTTCTAATGAATGCACGCAACCGAAAGGGGGAAGCGCTTGCTTCAACTGCAAGAAGCCGGGACACTTTGCTAGAGATTGCAGAGCCCCGAAGACTGGGCCGTCGGCAAATGTGGCACAAGGCTCACAGGGTGCCAGACCTGCGGCAAAGGCACGTGCTTACTGTATGGGCACTGAACTGAGTGGGCAGGCTAGCAATGCCATCCACGAGAGCTGTCACATCGCAGGTAACTCTTTAACTGCTTTGATTGACACGGGGGCAACCCACTCATTCATATCTTTGGCATGTGCAAATCGTTTGAGTTTGAATGTTTCTGTTCTTCCGTTTGATTTGAATGTTTTGACTCCTGCTAAGGATTTGGTAGTGAATACTGCATGTTTGCATTGTTTGGTAGTAATTCAGAATAGGGATTTTCTGGTAAATTTGGTTTGTCTACCGCTTACATCTCTCGAGATCATCCTCGGGATGAATTGGTTGTCTTATCATTATGTGATTCTAGACTGCGCTCGGAAATTGGTTTTCTTTCCCGAGCCAGGTGTGCGAAGGTACTTGTCTGCGAATCGGCTTTCTGTGGTTATGTGTAATGGGGAACCGGAGATAGTTTCACTTGCTAGCTTAGGAGTGACGTCGGAGATCCGAATTGAGGAAATTCGTGTGGTTCAGGATTTCCAAGATGTGTTTCCATCAGAGATTCTAGCTTTTCCTCCGTGTAGAGAGGTGGAGTTCTTCATTGATTTGCAACCGGGTACGGGTCCGATTTCAGAATCAGCTTATCGGATGGCTCCAGCCGAGTTGGTAGAGTTGAAAGGTCAGATTGAGGACTTGTTGGAGAAGGGTTTCATAAGGCCTAGTGTGTCGCCTTGGGGAGCACCGGTCTTACTGGTTAAAAAGAAGGATGGGAAATCTCGTCTGTGTGTGGATTATCGGAAGCTTAATAAGGTGACTATCAAGAACCGATATCCATTGCCGCGTATTGATGATTTGATGGATCAGTTGAGGGGAGCCTCAGTGTTTTCCAAGATTGACTTGAAATCTGGTTATCACCAGATAAGAGTACGAGATGAGGATATTCAGAAAACGGCGTTCAGGACGCGTTATGGGCATTATGAGTTTTTGGTGATGCCGTTTGGAGTGACGAATGCACCTGCTATCTTTATGGCTTACATGAATCGGATATTCAATTCATTTTTGGACAAGTTTGTGGTGGTGTTCATTGATGACATTTTGGTGTATTCGAAGAATGAAGAGGAACATGTAGAGCATCTTCGTCTAGTATTGCAAGTTTTGCGGGAAAGTAAGCTGTATGCAAACCCGTCAAAGTGTGATTTTTGGTTGGAAGAGGTGAATTTCCTGGGCCATGTTATATCAAGAGAGGGAATAGCCGTGGATCCAGCCAAGATTGATACGGTACTTTCATGGAAGCAACCTCAAACAGTGACTGATGTAAGGAGTTTTGTTGGTTTGGCCGGTTATTACCGGAGATTCATTGAAGGTTTCGCTAAGATTGTGGCACCGATGACCCGACTTACGCGAAAAGATCAACCGTTTGCGTGGACGGAGAAGTGTGAGTTGAGTTTTCAGTTGTTGAAGGAGCGATTGACGACTTCACCAGTTTTGATGTTACCACAGTCGGAGGAACCGTATGAGGTTTATTGTGACGCGTCTCATCAGGGTTTGGGTTGTGTGTTGATGCAACACAAGAGAGCAGTGGCTTATGCATCACGGCAGTTGAAGGTGCATGAGAAGAATTATCCGACGCACGATTTGGAGCTTGCGGCCGTGGTTTTTGCATTGAAGATTTGGAGACATCATCTTTATGGTTGCACTTTTGTCGTGTTTAGTGACCATAAAAGTCTTAAGTATCTGTTTGATCAGAAAGAGCTAAATATGAGGCAGAGGAGATGGATGGAAACCTTGAAAGATTTTGATTTCACTTTAGAATACCATCCTGGAAAGGCTAATGTGGTAGCCGATGCTTTGAGTAGGAAGAGTGTGTCGGTTTGTTCGGCACGAATGGCTAGTCAACAAGAGTTGTTGAGGGAGTTTCGTGATTTACACCTAGAGGTAGAGTTTGCTTTAGGGAATATGAGACTGGGTATGATTACCATCTCGAACGGTTTGTTGGAGGATATTGCTAATTGTCAAGATGACAAGTTCCTTATGGAGAAAAGGGCTTTGATTGTTCGAGGAACCAACCGAGATTTCAAGGTGGGATCGGACAATATCTTGAGGTGTCAAGGGAGAGTGTGTGTACCCGAAGCTATGGACTTGAGAAACATAATTCTAGGGGAGGCACACAAGAGTAAGCTTAGTATACATCCTGGAGCGACAAAGATGTATCAGGACCTGAGGCATGATTTCTGGTGGCCAGGTATGAAAAAGGATGTGGCTGAGTATGTGGCGTCGTGTCTGACTTGTCAGAAGGCGAAGATTGAACATCAGAGACCGGCAGGGATGCTGCAGTCATTAGATATCCCCGAGTGGAAGTGGGATAGCATTTCTATGGATTTCATCACTGGGTTACCTAAGACCAGGAGGAAGCATGATTCCATTTGGGTGATAGTGGATCGTTTGACCAAGTCCGCTCATTTTCTACCGGTAAGAACTACGGATACAGCAGCAAAGTTGACCGACATTTACATTGCTGAGATTGTGAGGTTACATGGGATTCCGTCAAGTATAGTGTCGGATCGAGACCCAAAGTTTACTTCACACTTTTGGAAGACTTTGCATGAGGCGTTGGGGACGAAACTGAGATTGAGTTCCGCCTACCATCCTCAGACAGATGGGCAGACCGAGAGAACAAATCAATCTTTAGAAGATTTGTTGAGAGCATGTGTTTTGGATGATCGTGGAAGTTGGGATGATGTTTTACCGTTGATAGAATTCACATACAACAACAGTTTCCACGCGAGTATTGGAATGGCACCATACGAGGCTTTGTATGGGAGAAGATGTCAGACTCCTTTGTGTTGGTACCAAGATGGGGAGAGTATGATAGTAGGACCGGAAATGGTACAACAGACGACGGACAAGGTCCGAAAGATAAGGGCAATGATGAAGGTTGCTCAAGATCGACAAAAGAGTTATGCGGATAGGCGTCGGAGGCCTTTAGAGTTTGAGGGGGGAGACCATGTATTTCTCCGTGTTACCCCGACAACTGGTGTTGGAAGGGCTTTGAAAGCGAAAAAGTTGACTCCGAGGTTTATAGGGCCTTATCAGATTACGGAGCGGATTGGGAAGGTAGCATATCGGATCGCGTTGCCACCGGTACTATCTTTGATTCATGACGTGTTCCATGTGTCGCAATTGCGGAAATATACACCGGATCCATCACATGTGATCACACCAGATGACATCCAGTTGAGGGATAATTTGTCATTCGAGGTTCCGCCGATCAAGATTGCGGATAAGAAGATGAAACGCCTGAGGACGAAAGAGATACCTTTGGTGAAGGTAATATGGAACGAAGCTACAGGAGATACTACCTGGGAGCTCGAGAGTAAGATGAAAGAACTATACCCCAGTTTGTTCGACGAGGTCTAAGTTTCGAGGACAAAACTTCTTTTAGGGGGGTAGTATTGTAAGACCCAAGATTTCATTGTATAGTTGGTTTAAGGAATTATTAGGGTTTCGATGGGTTCGTGTGATGAAACATCGTGTAATTATGAGGTTTTACTGTAATCGAGTCTGTTTTGTGCTCGTGCACTGTTTTTGTACAGACTTTTGTCTTGTGATCCTGTTTCTTGTATAAGAAGTTATATGTGGTTGTAGAATAATAAGTTTTGGATTATTCTTGTTTTTGGAAAAACGAGTAGGATTGTACCCGTCGTTGTAAAATCTTATTGCGTCTGTTTTGAGTGAGGTTTCAGATGGAAGATTTATATATCTGCGCGAGTTAAGATATATTCTGATAATAATTTTCTGAGGTATGGAAGAAAATTACAGTCGCGGAAAAAGATTCGGCGATAAGTTTTGGAAATGTGAAACGTTAGACGTCCTTTCCGTAGGTCTTATGTTTTTGTGATTTACGTTCGTCACGGCGCGCGAGAGCTGAACGTGTGAGTGTTTCTATGAGGTTTTGAGTTTTATCTCAAGTGGATTTGGTTTGGTTTGATCCAATGGCTAGGGTTTTGTCTTGGCATTGTGTTTTTGATCCAATGGCCATGAGTGAGCAAGAGCTATGACATAGTAAGGAGGTTTGGTCACTTGGTCACTTAGAAAAACATCACCAAATCATCTCATTCTTTCTCTCTTTCACGTAGACTCCATTACTTTCTTTCCAACCTTCACAAATTTTCCATTCTTCACCATTTCACTCCATTTCAAGCTTTGGAGCTTTGAAGAAAGTTTTAGAGAATCACTTTCTTGAGGTAACCCTCTCTTCTTATCTCCTAGGTTGGTAGATTTTTAGAGTTGTGAGGTTTTTGGGTTTATGTTCTTAAGAGGGTTTGGTGAGAAAGGTTGTTCTTGCTAGTTCTTGTTTCATGAAAGTTGTTCATGAGAGTTTAGTAAGCATGCTAGGCTTTGTTGTTTCAATTTTTCCATGAGTTTGTGAGAATCTCATGAGAAAAGTTAGGGTTTTGAGTTGGTTATGTATTGATCAATTACATGAGGTTATGTTGTAAGGTTTTGAAAAGAAAAGTTGTCTTGGAACCTTTGGACGAAAGGGAAATGCGTTGTATGGTTTTGTTTTAGAAAATCCGATGAAAAATATTTTGTGGTTTATGAAAATATTTTCCTAAGAGTTTTGGGTAGTATTTTGGGGTCAAAGTGGTTTGAAACTATTGTGACATGTGGTGTTACTTTTTACCTTGAAAACACGTTTGAAAATGATTACCGGACGGTTAAGGCCCGTAATAAAACTTGTGCTTGGATTTGGTTTTGATTTTGGAAATGAAAATCAAATAACTTGCACTCGAAGCAACCAACAAGCTTTCGGAAAATGAATTGCTTGATTATGTAAATGGTTTGCTTTTGTGCCTTGAAAAAGTGTAGGGAACTAATAGAATCAAACTAGGCTTGGGAGGAAAAAGTTGGTGTGAGTTGCTGTCTTGTGCTGTCATGACAGGTGCAACTCGCTGAGCGAGTGGTTACTCGCCAGGGCGAGTGTCACAGGTCATGACAACACGCCAGGGCGAGCTCCAGAGCGAGTAAGACCAGTACTCCCTGCCTTCACTCGCCACCAACTCGCCAGGGCGAGCTCTGGGAGTTGAAATTTTGGATTCTGATTTCTAAACTTGGTTTTTATCTTTCTAATCCCTTTTTATTAATTTATGGAAGTGTCGGGGATTGGAAACGAGTTTTTCGGGTACTCGGAAAATGTGTAGCTTATAACGCAAGAAAACGGCCATTTTGCATTTCAAATTATTTAAGACTTTTGACAACAGTTTTGGGTCCTAAAAATAGTACATATAACTCATAGGGGTTGATCAATACGGTAGTTTTGGTATAGTATCCGGAAGAGGGATTTTTACCTATGAAAACCTTTGGTTTTTGGGGTTTTAGAGTCCAATTCATTAAGGATTGATTGGATATGGTTTTGATTGAATACTTTGCTTGTTTTAGGAAGCGAGTAAGTGTTGTGTGATCGTGTGATAGTTGAGTGCTTGACGAGGTAAGGGCTCCACTTTATTTCTGTCTTTAAAACGGTTACGACATGCTTTGTTTTGCTGTGTGTGCAATTGCTGTGTGCTTTAGCATGTTTGTAATTATGTATTCTCGTTGATGAGAACGTGTTTATGAAAATGTGTGCAAATTACATATGATTGAGAAAATGTATGTATGCTGAGATGCTTTGTACATAGGCTTAGGGCTATGTGTTTGTTTGCATGAGCATATGTGAATGCGTGCGTCAGATAGGACTACGCGAGGATTGTGTCTTGTGTGACTATCCCGTATATGCCGAAGAGAATATATGTCATGCATTTCATAGTTGCGTGCCTAGGTGTATGTCTTGTGTGACTTGCCTTCGTACCAGGCGGTTGTCTGTGCGACTTCGCCAAATCCCACTGGATTTTATTGAGTTGGTGGTTGTCTTGTGTGACTCACCCGGTGTTATCCCACCGTGATTGTTTTGGTATTGTCTTGTGTGACTCTACCTGGTGTTATCCCACCAATAGTAGGAGGTGTCATCCCACCAGAGACCTACGCCTTCTATAGAGAGGTTGAATTCCGGAATTAAATCATGCATGTGGCAGTCAGTGATTGGTGTCACACTCATTGTAGAAGTCTGCATTAGGCTTGGTGTGCATTTATTTATATAAGCCCGTTGGTGGGAACTACTTTTGAGATTAAGAGCTTTCTCTTGTGTTTGTGGAAATATTTGTTACGTGTACAATCTTTCGCACCGTTATATGTATATATACTTTTATTTTGTGGTGACCCTTTCTTTCATTTGCGGGCTCATCCCACCCAGATGATGGGTTAGGTCGTGGCGACGACGGTGGCTGTTCCAGACCCCAGTGAGCGGTCGGAGTTGTAGCCTAGAATAGTTAGACTATGCACCGGTGTGTTTTGTGCACCGTGTTTTTTTGGGTTAGCATAGGATTTCTAACTTGTTCGATACTCAGACTTAAACTGTAACTATTCAGGAGTACACTTTGCTTGTCGAAGCACCTTTTGGTAATGAGTTCTTTTGTATATTTGAATGCCGGTTCATTTAAAAACTATTATGCGCACTTTGAGTGTTAGTTGAGAAAAAAAAATAATGCCCTTTTTGGCTTTTGAAAAACGGGGTGTTACATGGACGATTGGGTGCGGTTCGGCACAAGGTGAATCGTTGGAATCAGAGGGCGAAGTTCCGTTGGGTGTCGAGGTTATTCGCATTAGTTTACATTTTTTCTTGCTACAGGATTATAGATTTCAATTGTAAACTGTGCACTTTTTGTTCATCAAGTTTTTGATCTATAAACTCTCAAATAACCCGTTTGGTTATTTGGGGGGAGACGTACTCGGATAAACGCGTGGACGACGCGCAATCCGGGGAACTCCCTAATCACATCGTGTGTCTCTCTTTATCTCTCTCTTTTAATTTCGTTAATTTCGTTAATTTGTTAATCGATTGAATTTTTGTTGTTCGTATTGGTTCACAAAAATTCAATTGGTTCACAAAAATTCAATTGGTTCTTGCTTGATTGTGATTGATTTGAATATTGATTTGTAACTTGCTTGGGACTGAAGTTATATTGTTTACATTCAAATAATTTTGAACTCAAACATTTTCGTAACTTTTCACAAATTCGTTCAAGGCTTAATACTACTTTTCTTTTGGTCAATCGGTGCGTAGACTACCGATTCGGTGGCTCTTCCGCTCGCTTGATTAAGTTGAAACAATTTTTTGAAAACCCCATTGTTTCAAGGATCACTTATTCAACCCCCCCTTCTAAGTGATAAGCCTAGTAGTCTAACAGATTCACGAGCTATGCGAAGACGGTGAAAATCCTTAGCCGGAATAGAAATCAAAAGCAATTTCTGATTCAGAATGTTGAACATTTCTTAGATCGATTTGAATCGGAATCGGAATCGGGGTTGACAAGTTGGAATCGTAGTCGGAAAGTTGAAATTGGAATCGAAAAAGATCGACTAACTTGAAGTATGAGCAGTGTTTTTTTTTGTTGGACTAGAGTATGAGTTTTTGTGAAAGCTAGAAACATAGACAGCTTAAGAAACATAGAACAATGATTTCTCTTCATTGATTGGGTTTGGTAGAAGAGTATTTATTGAAAATTTGAGTTGGGTAGAAGGGGTAATTAATTGAAGGAAGATTTGAGCAGCAGGAAGAGATTGATGGAAATGAAAATATTTTTATTTCATGCTTTAAAAATCGGATCGGACCGAACTAAATCGGAAAAAATCGATAAACCGACGGTTTTAAAAAACATAATTCTTTGAAATGCACTATTTAGGGCCCAAGTAAAAAGTTTAGTCAAGGGCGATAATAATTCACCACAATTCTTTAGGGTCCTTAGTTCCCCCAGGGGAACAAGGGTCTAAGGAAAAATGTTTAGTCATGGATATATCCAGCCCGAAAGTCCGTCGGCTTGTATTAGATGTTAAAATTGACACTCATCGAGATAAATTCAACAACATATTATATGCTAATATTTGTTTTTATTTATGGGTTATGTTAATCGGAAGTCCAGATCTACTCCAGTAAAATTATGCTCCAGTTTTCTAGTGCCTTAACATATGCGTGACACGTGGAAAAGAAATAATCTAACGGTTAAGAGTTGAACTTACGATTCTTTCTCTTCTCAGATGAACATACACTTTTTTGTCTTCTACCTTTCCATTTTCTTTTTCTCCATCTCCAAATCACATCCATATTATAATTAGTAAAACAAAAAAAATTCTTTAATTATTACTACTCTCATTACTAATTGTTAATTATTATTATATTAAATTATAATTAATTTGTTAATTATTATTAGATTAAATAATAATTATTAATTATTATTATTATAAAAACCTAAAATAAAAAAAAATGAATACAATCAACCAACAAGCACAAAACTCACCGTCTTGACTCTCACACTCATAATAGGAAAAGAGCACTACCATGTAGATATATTATCTTATTTGTACGTGAGATGAGGAAATTTGAAAGACAATGAAATTAAATTCGCTCATCTACTCATAATTAGTAAACTAACCTTCAGTTTCAATGTGCAATCCTTCTATATCAAGTGTTAACTAAGCCTTTGTTGAGTAAGAATCATGTTCATGTGAATTAAACTAATGTTGAATGTTGGAGAAATGAGATTGCTAAGATTGTGTGGTGTTTGATGATTTTGTTCTCTTCTTGCGGTTTTTTTTTTTTTTTTGAACGGCTAAATTTTATTAAAAGACTACTCCACCACAAGAAGTGAAAGGAGTAGTCGTGGAAACATACAATAAAAGGTAACGTGATATAACACAATTACCGACACCTAATCAATACCCCAATCCTCACATACACCAATAATGATCCGCTAAAACCACCAGAGAGACCCCAACCCGACCCTAGGAGACATCACTAGGTACTAACTTCCGAACTCGAATTAAAATTACTCGGCCCATCAGACCCAGAAAATAGCCCCGAAAGTCGAAAGATGAGGAACTCCGGTAGTCCGAGAATCGACAGTCAACGCCTAATGCAGTCGAGTTCGACCCAATACCAGAGACCTGCAAGTCTCAACAGACTTGAACACCCCTCAGCGACTCAAAGAGTCCTGCAAATCTCTTCTTGCGGTTCTATTATCATGGATTTAATACTTCCTTTATGCAGTTACTTTTTTTTTTTTTTTGAACAGCCTTTATGCAGTTACTTAATAATCAATTTTGTTTTGTTCCTTTATTCAATTCTTTTTATTGTGTTAACCGACATACTATTGTGGTAACTTCTATCGAATCCACATGAAAAGAGAGAGGGGTTTCATGGAGAGGATTGTGGAGTCAATTAGTTCCAGGTTTACTTATTGCTTTTAATGCATGTTACAAGAATTGAATTGTGCCAACGTTACTTTTCATGAAAACATGAAGGCTTTTTTCTTCTTCTTCTTTTCAATATACACTAGAGATAAACCCGCGATTAAATTATATACTTAGAGTGTGTTTGGTAAGTCCAATAAGATAGCTTATAGTTTATTGGACTAGCTTATAAGCTTGTTTGAAAAAAATAAATGTGTTTGGTAAAAAGTTTTTTACATTAGCTTATAGTTTTTTTTGAGATGCTATTAGTTTTTTATAGTTATTTTCATTTTTAACCTTTAATTTTATTATTTTTTATAAAATAAAAAATTATCCACTAAAGAGAATAACTACCCACTACATGTCCTTTTATGTAATTTTATATTTATTAACCACTTTAAAAGCTAATTTTACCAAACACTTTAATTTTAATCAGCTAGCTTTCCAGCTATCAGCTATAAGCTAGCTTATAGCTTAATTTTACCAAACAGACCCTTACAATATTTTCAATAATAAAAATTAATAATAATTATGATAATTATAAATATTTATAGATAAATGATTGGGGGATATTATTTTAAAACATAATTATATTTAATATAACATTAATGTATGTTAAAAATAAAAGATTTTTTAGAAATATGATATTTTAATTTATTTATATCGCAAATTTGTTTATTTTTTATTTTTTTTGTATACTAAAATTATCATTCGCGCACAGCTGGAGAGATCATTCCTCTCGAGGTAACTGAGAATTATTTAAGGGGTTAATCTCTCCTGATAAACGTTTCACTTTAAAAATAAATAGTATAGTTTGTAATGAATCTTTTATTAATAGTGTATCTATTTATAAGAACTTAGTTTTCTTAATTATATGCATTGTATTGTATAAACGTAATTTATTTTGCTATTTATTTTAATTTATGTACTTAGTTTTCTTTTATTTTTTTGACGCAATACTTAGTTTTCTTATTAATATTTAATTCTAACTCTTTATAAGGATTAATGGATTTATATGTACATGCCGACAATATTGGTCATGACAAAAGTTGGAATAAACTTTGTTTATAGAAAATAATTAATATATGGTGGTTTTGTCTTTTTTATCATGTCCATTTTAAAAAAAATTATGTACCAAATAGCTTAACTATATACTCTTCTCTAAACAATTCAATTCTTGTGTTGATAAATTGACTTCTTTTAAAGTTATTTATCCACATATTTATATGGTGGAATTTCATCCCGAATTTATCAGTCCCAGATTTTTTAGTGTGTTGTTTGGTTTGTATTTTTTTTATTTGCTTCATCTTTTTTGGTTGTTTTTCTTTCTTTTTTTGTGAGGTTTATGTCCCTTCAAAGTTTTTTGTTTGTTTTTGTATTTCTTATTTAATAATATTTGGTTTTAGCTTTTTGTTTGGTGAATATTTAGTTTATTTTTATAACTACATCAGCTTGAATATTTTTTGTTGCAATATATAAATTTGGATGATGATTTTATATATTTGAATTTAGATTTAGTTATTTGGCATAAGAAAGTTTTTTGCTACCAAGTCAATTTGCAAAGTGTCTCAAATATGCAAATCTCTTAACTTTTAAATACACCGGTGGATCATCTTTCAATGTTAAGATATTATGTCTTGGTGAAGAGAGTGAAAAACCACGTTGTAACTAAGGTCCTGGGCTGATTTTCTTGGAGCCTTAGTTACCTCGTGGTAAGCTGGGTCCCTGAATATTTTAAGACAGGTTTTTAGGAAGCAACATTTAAATCTTTGACCTTATCACGTCAACTTTTAAATCTTTCGTTATCACTTTATGGATTTGATCTTCTTGTTAGAATTTAATTCTTTCGTTATCACTTTATGGATTTGATCTTCTTGTTAGAATTTAATAGGATTAAATATGTTTTTAGTCCCTACATTTTGGCGAGTTACCATATATTTTTTTAAGGAGAATGTTAACTTGTGCCCCTTAAGGCATATGTTTAGAAGATACACGTGGAAAAAATTTATTAAACTTGTGATTGTATTCCATTTCCAACATTGGTTTATACTGTGAAATTTTGGTTGAGTTTACAGCTGAAAAATGCCACATAAATATCACACATACTTTGGTTTTTAGCAATCTTGAATTTTTAATGATTTATGTATGTTTCCATTTGAATAAATATTTATCTTACAACATTTAATTTTTAAATTTAATTTTATATAGCAAACTTTTAAATTAAATTTCTACACTTATTTATAATTCGTCCCGTGCATCACACGGGTATATAGACTAGTAATCATTGAAGCAACAGAACAACAATCAATACTAATTTTCAGTTGTGTTTCCTATCAGGTGGAGAGCCTATCATCAGGTGGTATAAGCCCGGGAGAAACTATAATATGTCTTACAGCTCTGATGAGGACACTGATATAAGTGATTCTGAGATAAGTGAGTATGAAAATAAATATTTTGAAGAACTGAAAAATGGAAGTCAGATTGTGAAAACCTCAGACAAGAAGTTCACTTGTCCATACTGCCTTGGGAAAAAAAGAAAGTTCTATGATAAGCACACGGAACTCCTGCAACATGCTATTGGGGTGGGTCATAGTAATTCCTTTCAAATATTTTTGTTTCTTTTTTTTAGGTTTATGTCCCTTTAAAATTTTTTGTTTGTGTTTTATCTCTTTTTTAATAATATTTGCTTTTAGCTTTTGGTTTGTTGAATATTTAGTTTATTTTTATGATTATATAAGCTTGAATATTTTTTGTTGCAATATATAAGTTTGGATGATGATTTCATATATTTGAATTTAGATTTAGTTATTTGACCTAACAAAGTTTAATATGTTAATATTAGAAGAATTGGACATTCAACATGTCATGTTATTAATCTTACCTAAATCAAATTAATAATTTTTGAATTTTTAATGAATTTTAATTGCATATAAATACGTTTAAATATATGCGTGGTTTTATTTTATAAAAAAAAAATATAGAAAATAAAAGAACACTACCATTAAAGCTTATATTTTAACATATGTCTCTTTCAAAAAATGAATATTCTCTATTCAATTTATACATGCACCTTATAAGATTAGTTGATAAATTATTTAATATAATAAATATATTCAATATAAAATGGAAAAAACTTATATTCTTTTGTGGTCTTTTTGGCACACCTTGTGCTGAAAAGACTTGTTTGATTGGTTAATATATATTTCATTTTGGCTTCACTACAAAAAATGTGCTGGATAGCGGGGGTTTTTTAGAGGAGGTTTAGTGTAACCCCCTATATTGAGTTAAAAATGAATTTTTCAGGAAACACTTGGTTAATTTAGCGGAACTTTGAAACCCCCGAAATCTACTGATTTAGTTTTCCGTATATTCAATTTGCACGGAACTTTTTCCCCCAAACAATTTCAATTCCCTCGATTTTTTCCTTATCTCATACAACCATAGCCTTACAGAAAATTCATTCTCTTCTTATCAGAAATATTCAGAAACGCACAATCCCTAAATCGCTGAATCTTGCTCAATCGCTCTCAAATTTCAATCTCACTATGAAGTTGCTCTCAAAATTCAGAAATTCGTTCTATGAATCTTGCTCAATCGCTCTCAAAATTTGAATCTTACTCACTATTCACAATTTAATTTTAGTGATTCTCTCTGATTTTTTCGCCGTGTGATGAAATTTAATCAATCTTCTCAAATCGGTGAGTTCGTAAAACCTAACCAGCATCGTTCTTCTCTAATTTCCATGTACGAGTTCATCCAAGCTTGTAAGTCATTCATCTTTTTCTAATCCCATTCATTTTCATTCCATTCGATTTGAATTCATTGTTTGGGATAGTTAATTATTTGATTATGTACAGTTGCGCATGAAATTTTTATGAAATTAACTTATATATATGAGACTTTTTTTTTGTGGTACATATGTTATGAGAGTTTTGATTGCAAAAAGTTTAATGGTCTTGAATGACCATTATATAGGTGATAGTGATTTTTTATTCTTAATTGTAAAATTAAATCTATAAATAACGTTTTGTAGCATGACTTGCTGCATATATTCAAAAAGAAAGAATTAAACAAATTTTAAAAAAATAATCCACACAACAAATTAAAAAAATCCGGGCGATTAAAAGTTGGATATAATTCCATCAAATGAAATTTTGAGAGCAAATTAAACTCCACAAAAGTCAATATATTAAACCTTAAATTGTATAAAAGAAAGTAAACAATTATATTAATTATTTGATATATATTTTTTAAAGAATGAAATAAGAAGATGAAAAGGATAATATAATAAGAAATAAAAAATGAAATAAAAGATATATATTTTAAGTTCATAAACGAATATAATATTAGGATAAAATGTGACATTTCTCTTCAAATGTATGAAATATTATACGAGGTCAATAAACAATTTTAAGTGTCCTTAACAAATATATACAAATCTACTATCTAATGATGATTAATTGTCAAGAAACTTTTGAAATATTTTTTTTCACTACTAGAAAACACGCTTTTGGCAACCGATTTAAAGACTGAAAAATTTCGGTTACTATAGAGACCGATTTAGAGACTGATATTTTGAACGTAAACTTAAAAAAAAATCAGTCGCTATATCGGTTGCTACATAATTATAGAGACCGAATTAGAAACGATTAATTAGCAACCAATATTTCGGTCACTATAGAGACTGAATTAGAGACTGATATTTTGAGGTCAAATCCAAAATATTTCGGTTGCTAAATCGGTCGCTATAGAGACCGAATTGGAGACCGAAAAATAGCGAGAAAAAAAATCTGACGCAAATGTTTGTTTTTTTTTTTTAAACCGAATTAGAGATATTTATTCATTTATTTATCATTATAATAAATAAAAAAATAACCTTGGTTAATTTAGGGGTGATCGCGATGCGGATTGGTTCGGTTTTAAACATAAAATTCATCCTAACCGTGAGATAAAAATGCATGCGGTTCGGTTGGTTTTAAAAAGTCATCCAAACCAAACCAAACCAAACCAAACCAATGCGGTTATGATCAGTTTGTTGGAACAAAGTGGGTCTGACATGAACCTCTAATGTTTTAAGTGGTTTTGATGATAACAAAGTATTAAAATTACAATTGGTATTACTAATGATTATTCTAGTGTGCAGAACTACAAGTTAAAATTCATTCAGAAGCACTATGAATAGTAGCAGAGAAGCCAGTCAAAACAAGCTCAGAAAGAGTATCGCTGTTCATCAGAAGCTTAATTTTTGCGTGCTGAAGATAGCACTTCTGAGGACCAAAAGCTAGACTCTGATAGAGTTCAGAAGCTGAAGATCTTAAGAAGCTATGACAAGAGCATCAGAAGCAAAAAGAATTTACATCACTCAAGAACTGACAGAATCAGAATCAATGATTGAAGAACTATCTACTTCAAGGCTCTGTCACATCCACAGGAAGGAATATTCGTTGGTACAACGTTAACCTTATCCATAAGTGGAGCGCATTTGAGGATTGTACTATCGTACTATTATTACTCAAAATGGATGAGTGATAAATTGAATAGCTAGGTAGTGGAATTGGAATTCCTTACCAAAGAAGGCAATATACAACTATCAATTATACGAGTAAATTCCAGCTGGCACCTCTCTCTCTGCAACGGTCATCATCTTCCTCCAAGTATAAATAGAAGACTCAAATGGAAGAAATGACTACTGTTCTAACGACTGTTCTATTACTACGTTGAAAGACTAAGAAGCATTCTGACATCATAATTTAAATCTGTCATTCTAAGTCTTAGAACAATTTGAGTTGTATTTTGTAAACACCTCTGATAGTATATCAAGTGTTCCTTAACATTCATTCTTATTCTTAAGTTTGTTTGAGAAGTCTCTTGTTAAGTTTAACATGAGCATTTGTGAAGTCTCTTGTTTAGTGAAACTTGAGCACCTGAGAAGTCTCTTGCAAGTGTGCTTGAGCAATTTGTAATCTTTAGTAGATTATAGTGAAAATCTCTTGTTAGTAACAAGGGGACTGGAGTACTCTCGATTTGTGAGGGGAACCAGGATAAATTCTGTGTCCTTCTTTCTCTCTCTCAGCACCCTCTTTTTATTTTGTGATTTTATCCGCTGCGAACTTAGTATTATTTCGAAAAGATTTTAATTCTAAAAACACAATTCAACCCCCCCCCCCCCCCCTCTTGTGTTTTTCCACCTTCAATTGGTATCAGGAGCTGGGCTGTTGCCTAACTCTCACCTATCAGTGAAACAGTTAAGATTCAGGGAGGAAAAACATGTCTGCTGAGAAGAATCTCAATGAAGTTCCGTTTGACTATGATTCTAATTCTAAAGACAGAAGGTCTTCTGACAAAATTCCCTTTTTCAATGGAACTGAGACTGGTTATCCATTCTGGAAAACCAAGATGTACAGTCACATCATGGCGATTGATTGTGATATGTGGGACTTGGTAGAAGATGGAGTGAACTTTGAAAATATGGACTTAGAAGGTGTTGTTAGCTCTAAAGACAGAAAGGCTTTTACACCTACTCAAAAGCTGGAATATAAGAAGCATCACAGTGTAAAAGGGATGATGACAAATGCCATCTCTCATGATGAGTACTTGAAAATTGGAGATAAGAGAACGGCTAAGTCTATCTGAGATTCTCTTAAATCCAAGTATGAAGGAAATAAACAAGTTAAGGAGGCTAAGGCCAACTTGTTAGTACATCAGTATGAATTATTTAAAATGAAGGACGGAGAGGACATTGAGACAATGTTCTCTAGGTTTCAAATTCTTGTTTCGGGACTTCAAGTTTTAGATAAGAGCTATACTGAGGCTGATCATGTAAGGAAAGTACTCAGAAGCTTGCCGCCAAAGTGGAGACCAAAAGTGACAGCGTTTCAGGAATCTAAGGATTTAGATACTGTGTCTCTTGAAAGCTTGGTTAGTTCTCTAAAGAGTCATGAGATGGAACTTATGACTGATGAATCGACTAAGAAGCTAAAAGGGATAGCCCTGAGCACCAAGAGTTCCTCTAAGGCTCTGAAGGCGAAGGTTATAGTATCTGATGAAGAAGCTTCTGAAGAAGGTCACGAGATGGACTCTGATGAAGAAGAAGAAATGGTTCTGATGGCTGCAAGAGTATCGCAATGGGCTAAGAGAAGCAAGAAGTATGCTGGTAAGTTTGGAGGTTCTTCCAAGAAGGTTGGTGCTTCTAAGGATAAAAAGGAAGAACAAAACAAATGCTTTAAGTGCAACAAACCAGGACACTTCATTGCTGACTGCCCAGAGAACCTGAGTAAAACATCCAAGAAAACCTCTAACAAAGAAAGATACAAAAGTAAGCTCAAGAAGGGGTTCCTTGCCACTTGGGATGATTTGGATCAGGAATCAGATTCTGATGGGGAAGAAGAAGCAAACCTAGCCTTGATGGCAACCGCTTCTGACCAAGAGAACTCTGAGCACGAAGATGACTCAGATTCAGAAGATGAAGATGAGGTACTTGCTAAACTTTCTCGTTCTGAATTAATAGATTCCTTAAAAGATGCCTTAAAACTTTTAACCAAAAAGGCAGGTGAGTGTAAGGTCCTTAAAAAGGCCTATAACAACCTGACCGAAAAGGCAAATGAAATAATTGAACAAAATGAGTCTCTAAAATCAAGAAATGAATTTATGGAAACTCATTATGTTCTTGATGATAAGGTTCCTCCAGAACATGAATTTGCTCTTCAGGAATTCCTTATCAATGGAATGAAAAGAAGTAAAATAGCCTCTTTGATTTATCATGTAAGTAGAAATAGAGGAGAAGGTCTTGGACTCTCACGTTTTAAAGATAATCCATTATCTTCAAAGTCCTCTAATATAGATAAATCAAAACCTAAGGTTGTCTTTGTAAAGAGTCAATCAGAAGTTCTAAATGAGTCAGCTTCTAATAGAACATCAAAGCCAGAGGCTCAAAAGTCAAAGACTCTGAAGGATAAAACCTCAGAACCTAAGATTGTTAAGCCTCAAGCTAATGTTAAATCTAAAGAAGCTCTGACACATTCAAGAACAAAGCTCAAGAGCTATACTAAACCCAAAAACTTTTCAACAAGGGTGGTTAACTCTAGAAGCTCTGATAGGTCCTTCAAACAAAGACCACCTAGACCTGTAAAGACTAACACAAAAGGACCCATAAAGATATGGGTACCAAAATCTCAAATAATATTTGCTTCAGGTTTGCACACAAAGAAGGCCAAAGCAGCAATGCTGGTACCTGGACAGTGGCTGCTCACGACATATGACGGGAGAAAGGCATATGTTCCAAACCCTGACTCTGAAAGAGGGAGGTACTGTGGGGTTTGGAGGAAACCAAAAAGGGAAGATCATTGGTACAGGTATAGTTGGTAACTCTTCTCTTTCAATTAAAGATGTTTGGTTAGTTGATGGCCTCAAACATAATCTGCTTAGCATTAGTCAATTCTGTGATAGCGGATTCATTGTTAAATTTGATAAAGAGTCATGTACAGTAATCAATGATTCTGACAAGTCCATATTGTTTAGAGGATTAAGAAGAGGTAATGTTTATAAGGTGAATCTGTCAGAACTCACTGAGCAGAAGATAGTTTGTCTTCTATCTCTGAATGATGAAAAGTGGGTCTGGCACCAACGCTTAGGTAATGCTAACTGGAGATTAATCTCTAAGCTTAGCAAACTAAAGTTGGTTAAAGGCCTGCCAAATCTTAAATATCATTCAGATGCTCTGTGTGGTCCTTGTCAGATTGGCAAAATTTCAAAAACTTCTTTTAAACCTAAAAACATTGTCTCTACCTCAAGACCCTTAGAACTACTTCACATTGATTTGTTTGGTCCAGTAAGTACTGCCTCAATCAATGGGAAGAAATATGGATTAGTCATTGTTGATGATTACAGTAGATGGACTTGGGTAAAGTTTCTAAGAGTGAAAGATGATGCATATGATGTGTTCAGCATCTTCTGCACTCAAGTGCAAAATGAGAAAGGTCTCAAAATCTTAAAGGTTAGAAGTGATCATGGTGGTGAATTTGAAAACGAAACATTTGCAACTTTTTGTGAAGATCATGGCATTGTCCATGAGTTCTCTGCTCCTAGAACACCACAACAAAATGGTGTTGTAGAGAGAAAGAACAGGTCTTTACAAGAAATGGCAAGAACCATGATGCATGAGACGAAACTTGCTAAGCACTTCTGGGCAGAAGCTGTAAACACAGCTTGTTATATTCAAAATAGGATCTATATAAGACCTCTATTGAATCTAACAACATATGAACTCTTCAAAGGAAGAAAGCCCAACATCTCTTACTTTCATCAGTTTGGATGTACATGTTACATTCTAAACAACAAGGCCTACAAAAGAAAATTTGATGCCAAAGCTTGTAAGGGAATCTTTATAGGTTACTCTGAACGCTCAAAGGCATACAGAGTGTATAATTCTGAAACTAACACAGTGGAAGAATCTATACATGTTAGATTTGATGATAAAGAGCCTGACAGTAAAATGTCAGAGCAAGATAATAGTTATGCAGGTGTTCCATACCAATACATCGATTCAGAACCTGAAAAAGCATCAGAAGCTGTTGAAGCTTCAGAAGCTGTATTGGAAGAAGATGCTGAAGAAGCATCTCAATTAGAAGCATCGCAAGAACATGATGACACTTCAGAAGAAGACACTCAACCAAGTGCTAATGTTGATGAAGCTCCAAGAAGGAAGTTCAAATATAGATCATCACATCCAGAAAATTTAATTCTTGGAAACAAAGAAAGTCCAAGAAAGACAAGATCAGACTATCAACAACTTGATTCACTTCTGGGACTAATCTCAATGATAGAACCAAAGAATGTTGATGAAGCACTTACTGACGATGGATGGATTGTAGCTATGCAAGATGAGCTCAATCAGTTTCAAAGAAATGATGTATGGGATTTAGTGCCAAGACCAGCACATAAGAACATCATTGGAACTAAGTGGGTATTTAGAAACAAGATGAATGAACAAGGTGAAGTGGTAAGAAATAAAGCTAGACTGGTAGCACAAGGCTACAGTCAGCAAGAAGGTATAGACTTCACTGAAACATTTGCTCCAGTAGCAAGACTGGAAGCAATCAGGTTACTTCTTTCATATGCTGTTAACAATGGAATCACATTGTACCAAATGGATGTTAAGAGCGTCTTTCTTAATGGTGTTATTTCTGAAGAAGTATATGTCAAACAACCCCCAGGTTTTGAGGATTTGAAAAATCCTAATTATGTTTATAAACTTAAGAAATCACTCTATGGTCTCAAACAAGCTCCAAGAGCTTGGTATGAAAGACTGAGTAATTTCCTTTTAGAAAATGGTTTTCAAAAAGGTCAAATTGACAATACATTATTCAGAAAGACATCTAAGAAAGATATCTTAATCATTCAAATATACGTTGATGATATTATTTTTGGTTCTACTAATGCTTCCTTGTGCAAGAGTTTTTCAAAGCTGATGCAGGATGAATTCGAGATGAGTATGATGGGTGAATTGAAGTTCTTCCTTGGAATCCAAATTAATCAAGGAAAAGATGGCACTTACATTCATCAAAGCAAGTATACAAAAGAGCTTCTGAAGAAGTTCAACCTTGATGACTGCAAGATAATGTCTACACCCATGCATCCTACCAGCAGCTTAAGCAAGGAAGAGATAGGAAGCAAAGTAGATCAGAAGCTGTATCGAGGTATGATTGGTTCTTTACTCTACCTTACAGCATCTAGACCTGATATTCTATATAGTGTATGCTTGTGTGCTAGATTCCAGTCAGATCCTAGAGAACCTCACTTAACTGCTGTTAAGAGGATCTTTAGATATCTGAAAGGAACTACTAATCTAGGACTTCTTTATAAAAAATCCCTAGATAGTAAGCTAGTTGGATTCTGTGATGCTGACTATGCTGGTGATAAGATTGAGAGGAAATCCACTAGTGGAAATTGCCAATTCATTGGTGAGAATCTCATATCTTGGGCCAGTAAGAGACAAACAACTATTGCTTTGTCTACAGCAGAAGCAGAATACATCTCAGCTGCTAAATGCTGCACACAGCTTCTCTGGATGAAGTATCAGTTGGAAGATTATAACATAGCTGAAAGTAGTATTCCACTATATTGTGACAATACTGCTGCTATTCATTTGTCTAAGAACCCTATTCTACACTCTAGAGCTAAACATATTGAAATAAAACACCATTTTATAAGGGATCATGTTCAGAAAGGTACAATAGATATTCAATTCATTGATACTGAACATCAATGGGCTGACATATTTACTAAACCTTTAGCTATTGAAAGATTTGATTTTATCAAAAAGAATTTGAACATGCACTATATCTCTGAAGAAAATTAGCTCTGAGAAGTAGAATAGAATTAGCATCTGAAGCTCTATCAGAACCTCTTATAATTTAGAGTATCCCTTGGGAAGCTCTGAACAATTTAGGCTCTGAAGAGTAACAGGTTCTGATGAGGTGTCAGATACAAATGAGTGAGGCTCTGAACCTTTTGGAAATGAAACGTTCAGTACGAGTAAGTGTACAACAGTTGTCTATACACGCGTCAGCTATGATTAAACTTTTACAACACGTGTCTAGATCCTGACGGGCAGAGAACAGTCAATGATGATTATGGCAGTTAAGTATATTATTTAATTTTTAAAACTGCTCGCGCTCCCTCCCAATGTTTATTTTCTCTGTGTATGTGTGCTAGTTACTATTCATAAGTCACTTCACTCACTTGCACAACTTTTTACACAAAATCACTACCTACACAACCCTAGACCTTACAGAAATTCTCAATCTTCATCTTCTTAATTCTCTGCAACTATGGCTGCTCGTTCATCAAACGAAATCGTTCAAGAACCCTTTAACCCTACGTTACTACCCATCATCGATCTTAATTCAAAAGATAATCTAGTCTACGAACATCATCAAACTGACACTGGACCAGATGCTTATGATTTCTTCACTGAGAAGTTCGTGGATTTTGAAAGTTTGAAAGCAAATGGGATTGACATTCAATACTTGTTCTACAACCAACAATGGCAAAATTATTTTGAGATGCTTAATGGCTTCGTATACTACGACATAGTGAAGTATTTCTGGCAGAAGGCTAAAGTGTACGATAGAGCAAGTGCTGATAAAGAATACAAGGATATGGTTGAGAAGAACAAGGAATTACGAGGGAAAACAAGAAAGGAACTTGGTCTTAAACCTTATAGAGAAAGGGAAATTAGGTCAAATATTTTGGGAATCAATGTTGTGATAACTCAGGCACACATTGCTAAGATTCTGGGTTTAGACAACAAAGGAGAAGATATAGAAGTGTATGATAAGAAAAGCAAGCATTTGGATTCAATTCATCAGGACCTCTTTAAATCTGGATGCACACAAAAGGATTTTGGAAAAGTAATGCACATGAAGCACACATTTGAATTTGCTTTCAGAATGTGTTTGTCTACCATCTTCACCAGAAAAGGTGGATTGGATACCATCTCCATTCCACACAAAACATCTCATCTGGTTCTTATACAAGAGGGTGAAAGTTAATTTGGCTAAGATTCTTTTTGATCACATGTGCATTACCATCAATGAGGGTAGAACTAAAATACCATCAGTCATTCATCACCCAAGGTTAATTTCAGAACTGATAAGGCAAACCAAACTCACAGATATTGTGAGTGCCAAAGAAAAACTTAGAGTTTTCCAAACTGCTAAGTATGATGCATCAGTTCTGGTCAACATGAAGAGAAAAATCAAGGAAGAAATCATTCAAGTGAAAACACCTCTACAGCAAGTGTACGAAAAGTACTTCTGGTGTGATGGGTTTCCCACCATATCATAACATGATAATGATGAGGTCATCAAGAACTTTCTTGAATCAGTAAGAAGAGATACTGGGGTTAATGTGCCCAGGAAAATGGTTGTAAGTGTTCCTAATTGGGATATCTTCAAGGGACCAAGAGATATTACAAGGAATAGAAGAAAGCCAAGAACTACTGAGCAAGAAATGATTGATGAAGGCTCTGATGATCAAGGACATGCTAGTGCTGATGAGATTGAGGAAGGTGCTGGAAATATGATAACTGAAGCTGTTCAGAAGGAAAAACGGACAAAGAAAAGGCATGATAGGCCTTCAGCTTCTGAGGAAGATCAGAACCCTGCTAAACCTGCAAAGAGATTAAAGACCAGAGCTTCTAAACCAAAAGGTAAGACCTCTGAATCTAATACTTCTAGCATTCCTGTAGCTCAGGATATTGGTTCTGAACCCCAACCCTCCATTGCTAACCCTTCTATTTCTCAACCTCCATCATCTACCAATCAACCTCAACCCATAGACTTCACCGTACCTATTAGTGTAGTCTTACCTGATCATAAAGCTATATCATCATCATCATCTGATACTAGCACTGACTCTGAGGAATTCATTGCTAAGATAATCAGAAAAGGACCAAAGAAAACAAATCTTAAAAAGACTACCAAGAGATCCTTCAAAAAGCCAATTCAACTTTCCTCTGATGAAGAAACCCCCATCATCAAAGACACTACCATCCTTAATCAACCAACCACTACTGAATCCGTTCTTGATCATCTCCAACAACATCTATCTGGAGATGCCTTTACACATTCCAATCCTAACTCTCCTCGTTTTCCTATTATCAAACCCTCTACTGTTCAAACTATCCAAAAACCACCTATTGTTCAAGTCATTCAAACTCCTCCCCCCTCACTTGATCACATCTCACAAGAAAATCCACCTACATTTACACCTGTTCAGGATGAGTCAATTGCTCATTCTGAAGCCCAACAAGAATCCCCTCATCAATCACCCAATAAAATCATGACTGAACAACAACATCAATCACCACAACCTGTCTCTGACCCACTCAACAAACCTCTAGTTTTAGAAGAGGTTCTTGAGCTTTACCAACACCTAACTAAAGCTGAACATCAAATATTCAAGGATTCCATCAATCTTGATGATGATATCATACCTCCAAATCTCAGTAAAATCAAAATCATTGAACTCAAAAGAAAGAAACCTGAACCAACCATTCCCTTTGACCCATCCTTACCCTTTTTCAATTCTGACTCTGAACCAAACCTTGAACTGCTAAATAATGCTATAGGTATTAGACTTAAGAGGTTCAAACAAAGAGAGGAAGAAGCTCTTATCTTCCCTTCTGATATGGATGCTGATGTCAGGGAATTAGAGTACTTATTTGGTAAATCTTTAAGGATTCTCAGTACTCATCTGAAGGATAAGATTAAGGGTAGAGGAGCAAACACTGTACAGGAACTGTTTGAGATTGTTGAGAAGCTAAACGCTCCAAGGCTCACATCTTACAACCATGTTAAGGAGCAGGCTAGGATAGCTGCTGAAGAAGAAGAGAAGAGGCAAGCTGAAATTGAGCACAAAAGGCTAGCTGAACAAGAAGCATTGAAATTATTGGTAGATAGGGCTGTGCATATTGCTACATTTGAAACCAATAAAATCAATGAGAATCAAGCTGCTGAACAAGATGTTGCCATGCTTGATCAGAATCTGATAAGAGAAGATACGGATATCAATGAAGATTCTGACAAGAGTAAGAAGCCCATTTTTGTTTCAACTCCTTCTCACTCTCCTATGAAGATTGACATAGCCTCAACCTCATCTGCAATACCTTCTGCGGTTCAAGATGCTTTGGATAATCTCAGAACTGACATGGCTAATGAAATTGATGAGCTAAGAGTGGATATGCGCACTGATATGAATGCTGCTGTGGAAACAGTTCATAAAAGGATGGATGACATGATGTTAACCCTTTTGAAAGCCATAGCAGATGTTAAGAAACCTTAGTCATTGTTTGAGCACTTATTTTGATGTTAGTTCTTGTGTAATTTTGGGATAATTTTTTTAATTCATATCTATATTATCCATATTTGTGTGTTTGTTATTTGCTTATATGTTTGTTTTATATTTGTTTTTCAAAATTTAACTTTTCTATATACCATGACACTAGTGGAAAAAACACTTATTAAATCATACATTTTAAATCAGATGCTATCCACCTGATTTAAAGGCTTGAAAATTGTGACACAGAGGGGAGAACTTTAAGTGAATACAAATTAAATCAGTTAGCCTGATTTAAAAAGAATTATTTATAATTAAAAAAAAATAAAAAATTCGTTCCCTCTCTTCTCTGCGAAACCCATTTCATTTCCCTCTCATTTTTTCATCATTTCACAAAAACACACTGAATTTGTCAAAAAAAGAAAAAGAAAAGAACACACACACACACAAGTAAGAACCCTAGATCCTCCGCGTCTCAACACACACACACACACACGAGAAAGACGAAGATTTGTCTCCGCGTCTCAACACACAGTCTCGGTGAACGAAATAAGGGTTGACGGCGATTTCGGCGATTGGCGATTGTGGTCTCGGTGATTTCTCTCTTCCCGACGAAATAGGGCTGACGGTGAACGAACTTAGACCAACACAAAGTCTCTGCGCCAACGAACTCAGACCAACACACAGTCTCTTTCTCTCTTCTTCTCAGTCCAAGGTTAGTTCAAGTTCCATTTAGTTTTTGGTCTTTTCTTCATTCTTTAATCTCAAATTGTTTTGTCATTTGTTTGTGTTTTGTAATATTTTCTGTCATTCTTTAATCTGAACTTTGTGTGTGTGTGATATTGTGTGTGAACTTATGAATAGACAAAATTTTGTTAAAGTCAATTTCTATGCACCAGAAGTACAAAAGAAATGGTAGCTAGTGTAGTAGTTAAAACTGGTTCTACTAAACAGAATATGTTAAAGAAATTTTTTGTTTTGTCATTTGTTTTGTTTTGGTTAGGTTATTGTTAAATTATGAGGGTTAAATTATAAGGGAGTTTTGGTGCGGGGCGTGTTCTGTTTTGTTGGTTTGTTCCTGCTTCTGCATGTCCTGTATGTTGGTGTGCAGGTTGTTTTCATTCCTGCTGTGTGTTTTTTGTTTCCTGGTGTTTCTGTTATAAAGCCTAGGCGTGTTTGTTGTTGTAAGGCCATGCCTTTTGTAATGACTTTGTTAAGTACTTCTTGTACTTAGTTTTCAATAAGTTATTGTTACATTCGTTCCCCAATTTATAGGGGCTGCTATGTTAATTTATGTTTTGGTTAAGTTATTGTAATGAGTTACTAGCCCATGATTTATTAACCTCCCTATGCTCATCAATAATATTTTGCATAATCAAATCAGCTTCTTTGTGTAACTTTTCAAGCTTAGGCTTCAATCCGGATATATGTTGAAGCCATTTATAAGAAGGAAACAAATCTCCCAACTCAAAACCACCAGCTATCTTAATAGTTCCCTTACCAATGATATGAATTTCTGATTTTCCTTACACTTTTTTCCAAAAGCTGTCCTAGAAGTCATTGTAGAAATTGTTGAAAACATTTCTTTAGTAAAATTAATTTGTGATCCTTCTTTTGAAGAAATCAATTTTATTAGATTGTTTACCTCTTCACTTCTAATTGGTTGAAAAGATTGGACACGTTTTGAACTTAATAGCTCTAAAGTACAAATTTTCCTAAGTTGTCTCCAATAATCACCATAAGGTGCAAAAGCTAAACCAAGAGAGTTATATCCCATTATCTTTGAAGCTTGAATATGAGGCCTTGATGCAAAGACAAGATCATGGTTTTTCATCACTTCTTTTGCATATTCTGCTGATGAAACTACAATTGTTGAAACTTCACCAAGCTTTAGATGCATTAAAGGTCCATATTTTGTTGATAAGTCTCTTAGTTTATGATGTGGAAGTGAACCTATAAGGTTGTGTATGTTTCCTATGGTAGGTAGCTTCAATGGACCTGGTGTAAATTTGGAGTTGAGTTAGATTTCTTGGTCACTATTTTGTTTGCTATGAACACAAAAATGAAAAGGGAGAATATGGATGTTAAGTATAGAATCTGAAGATCCATCATATTGGAAACTGAATTATGGCTCTCTTGTTTTGTGATAAAACTCTGTTTGTAACTCTAATATATAGAATGTATTTCATGGGGAAAAAGTGTCAAAATTAGACTATACTCCGTCCGGTTATTAATAAGCAAAAAACAGCTTTTTAAGTTCATTGAATAAAATATGTATCGGATTAATTATTTATGGTCAGATATAGATACTTTTTCCAATATATCTTGGGTGATAATTTTTAAATGACATAAAATCGATACTCTAACAAATAGAGTTTGAGTTTGTTTTCTGAAATAGAGATTGGTCCAGTTAGCATCTTGATCGTCAGAACATGTTTTCTCATGTTAATTAATGTATTTGGATTAAATTATCAGTTTAATGGTATTATTAGTTTAGTTCTTTAATCTTATTATATCCCTCATACATTTCTCTCTTATTCCTTTTTCAGATTTAGACTAACTGTTATTATTTTATATTTTAATGTAGAGACATGGCTGATCCATCGGCTGCTTCATCAAGCGGGACGAGTACTCAGCCTACCAAAAAGAGGGGTAGAAGTGCAACACGAATGATAGAGTTGGCACTGACTGATGTTAAGAAACCAATTGATTTCGATCCAAGGACCAAACTGCCTATAGGGGAAAACAGAAAAAAGTTCAAGAGTCATGTGGGTTCCATTGCTCGAAACAAAGTCTGTATTTTGGTGGATGATTGGGATCATGTAGATGTGAAAGTGAAGGATATGATTTGGGACGATATCATGGTAATATTAATTATGTTTGCCAACTATACTAATTAAATAAATGTATTATTTTTATACACTAAGTAGTTTATTTGTTGTGTAATGTAGTTAAAATGGGATATTCGTGATACTGATATCGAAAAATTGAAAGACAAATGGATTTCCTATGCGGGTGAGCGTTGGAGGGCATTTAAAACGTCCCTAACAAGGAGATATTTAAATGGTGGGAAGTTGAGTCACAAATCTCCTCTTGAAACATATTCCTTTCTTGATGAGGAAACATGGCAGGGGTTTATTAAGACACGAGAGGATCCTTCCTTTTTGGTTAGTTAATTGGACTTGAGATTCATTTTATCAATCAAGTTTATTTTTAGTTTTTCCTTTAATTTGTGTCCTTGTTTATTGAAACACCTGCCATGTTACTGCTGCTTCTGTTTATTGAAACACCTCTGCCTCTTGAATTTAGGTATATGAAACAACTTTGTACTCAGTTGGACAAGAGTAACATGTATGGTTTCATTGATCCTAATTTCATTCAACCACAAAATGATCGAGTTGATTCTCAGTCTTACATAACTGATAAGCTGGTTGAGAATGAGAAAGACTTTTTTTTTGTACCTTACTTAAACAAGTAAGTGTGTTTGACCGTTATCGTATTTTTTTAATAAATTGGTCTCCATTATACGTAATCACATATCACATCATATATATATATATATATATATATATATATATATATATATATATATATATATATATATATATATATATATATATATGAAGTTGACGTTAACACATTCAATTTTTGTTTCCCTATGTAGTCATCATTGGCAATTGCTCATTATCGAGCCAAAAAAACAAAATGTAATCTTCCTATGTTCAATGGGGTTGAAGCCAGATAAAAATATTGTTCTTATTGTTGATTCGTAAGTATTCTATTTATTTATCATACATGTGATTTATGATGTGTTATAAGAAAAATATAATGAATATATATTTTATTATTGTAGAGCTATAAATAGCTATAAAATGTTGAAAGGTTCAAGAAAACAAAGAAAGCCAACATGGAACATTATTCTCACGGTAAGTTAACAATTACTTAAAGAATTTATTTTAGAATTTATAATAGTTTTTGTATATATAAATATTTACTCGCTGTAATTTATTTAATCACAATTGTAGTGCCAAAGACAATCTTTCAGTTATGAGAGTGGTTACTATGTTATGATACATATGTTGAACATTGTATCGGCCGGTATTGTTAACTCATGGAATCAGGTGTGTATCCCAATTTTTAATTATTTGTGTTAATCAATACATGATAATAGTTCTGATATGTAGCAGGGTATTATTTGTGTTATTTGTGTTAATCAATTATTTTTAATTACCGCAAAATAAAACACACACTAAGACATCAATACATGATAATAGTTCTGATATGTAGCAGGGTATTATAGATATATTTAGTTAAACCATCTGAATAATGCAAATAGAACACTATATATTATAAGGGAATAACTTATACAAAAAATCAAAGCTAATGGATTGGCAGCATAAGGCTTGTTCTTCTCATGCAACTGTTCTTTATGATCATTTTAGCATTAGAGTGAAAAGTACCCTTTTTCCCATCTCAAAACAGAAAAGCAATGATTCCCTCATTCTTAGTGTAAAAAAATGCATACTCTTGTATTATTACTTCTGATAGGAACTCAAATGAAGCTGTGATTGTTAATCACTTTGTAGAAAGTTTAGCTCTTTACAACAAAACGCTCCTGTTACGACAGTGAAACCAGATTATGGCATCTTGATGCTGCTGCTGTTTTGGTACTGGCCTTCAAAATGGCATCTTGATGCTGCTGTTTTTGATCCACTTCTTTGATATCGGTATATGGTTTGATCTCGAATGATCCTCTAGTGAACCCTCTAGCAACCTGAAGAATTGGAAACAGCTAATCATTGCTCAGGAATGCAGGACTTGAAGATTATGAGCTTTAGAAAAATGATAGATATATTTCATAGTAATAAAATCTTATAAGTCAAAAACTGACACCAGTAAATAAAATTCCAAATACTCCCTACTGAATTTGGATTCCCTGCAAAATCAGGAGCTTGGGCTTAGTTTTCATCTAAAGTTATATATATTGTATATTTCAAGTGGCTTTTGTTGTAAGTTGATTGGTTTGACTTAGTTTTGCATCTGTAGCTTTGGTGAGCAATATTCTAATATTATTTTATAATTTATTTAGGTATTTGGAGACTCGACACCATTTGATGAGGACGAAGTTTCAAATATTCAAGAACGTTGTGCAAATTCGATTCTTGAATTTGTATGAAGTAATTTGATTAGGTAAAAAATGACAATTTTATTTTGTTTTGTAGAATTATGCACCAATGGTTTTGTGGTGTTTAGGCCCCTTTGATAGTTGTTTGTCAGTTGTCTTTTTGTAATATGGAGGATTTTGATCTTGTGTCTGCTGCACTGTAACAGGAGGATTTGGTGCTTTATGCTTTTAGTAGTAGCCTAAGAATATTTAGCTTTGGTGCATGTTTTGGTATAGTAGCCTAAGATTGTTTAGGCGTGTTTTGGTCGTAGCCTAAGACTGTTTAGCTTTGCTTAGGCGTGTTTGTGCTTTTGTTTGGAGCCTAAGATTGTTTAGTTTTAGTAAGAGATATTTAGTTTTTGTGATACTTTTGGTATAGTATTTCATCAATATTATGTAATGTAATTAATTACAATTTGGTGGTATGATAATTGATTTTATGATATTATTTATTGAAGGTTGTGTATGAAGTATTGATTTATATATATATATATATATAAATAGTATAGTGTTGTAGGAGAATCAGCGATTAAAAAAAAAAAAGGTTTACGCTTTTAAATCGGGCTAACTGACTTAAATTAAGTTTTTGAGTTGGTTGAACCGATTTAAAATGTGGATTTTAAATCGGGTCATCACGATTTAAAAGGTTTAAAAGATTTTTGAGTTTTTTCAAAATCGGGCCACCTGATTTAAATACTTTAAATTACATCGGATTACCCGATTTAAAAAATGATTTTAAATCGGACACATATCCGATTTAAAAACAAAAAACTTACTAAGTCGGCTGTTACTAAATCGGATGAGGAACCGATTTAAAAAGCCTCCAGGAACCGATTTAAAAAGTGTTTTTTCCACTAGTGTGATATTGTCTGGTACTCTTGAGAATTCTGACTCTAGTGAAAGATGCTGAAGAGCATCTTAGTTTTTAAACTAATAAGCCTAGGATTTTCAAAACCTAAGAGTCCCTCTCATCAGTACTCCTGTTTACTCATGAAATAGCTTCTTAGTATTAAAGCCTGTTTAACAACGGGGCACCAATACCGAATGAGGCGTGTCTGGTAACTGGTTTTCTGACAATAGGAATGAGGTATATATATATAAGAAACTTGCTCAAAACAAAGGGAATTAATAGCATAAACTCCTTTATTAATATTATTGAAGAATTTCTATTACATAGAATGATAAGACTCTACTTAGAGCTAGGCTTAACTTCAGAAGACTCTGCATCTAGCTTCTTATGTTTCTCCTTAATGTAAGCAAGCAAGTTGGCAGTGGCCTTTTGCACTAGTTCTTCAGTGTTCTTCTGAACAGCAGCCTCGTACTCTTCGTATGGAGTATCATCATTGTATGTCCATAAAAATTCTTCCAGATCAGAGCCCAATTCCTCCTCCTCTGACTCTGTCAAAATCAGTTCTTGCTTGTTCCTTTCGTAGCGAAGCTTGTTTTCTTCGCAGCGCCAGGGCTCTGCTCCCCTCTTGCTCTTTCCTTTTGAGCCTGAAGCATCCTTGGTAACCTGCCTTTTCATTGTATGCTTTTCTTTTGATGTTACTTGATTACTCTGAATGAGTAAAATGAGAGGAATCATCCCTTTTTATAGTGTCATCAAGCTCTCTTATCAGGAAGGTTTTCAACACAATTCATTAAATGAATTTAGTTGTCATCACTTCTTGACTTGACTGCCTTGTTATGACGCATTTGACTGCTTGGTTTTCTGTGTCTTTTTGACTGATGCCAAAAGGGGGAGTAAGAGTAGCGTTAAAATTAATGTTGATTCATTCATATACTGCTCAATCTGAAACTGTAATGTTAAATGCATTATGAATCAATATTTATCTCTTATGATTCTTTCTCATTCTGAACGATTATTGAAAGGGGAGAAAATTTAAGAACCTAAAATAAAATTCATAGACAATGTCAGAAGAGCTTGCAAACCGCTTCTGAGCATTATCAAACTCTAAGAAGCAAAGCTTACAAAACTATGCTTCTGAGAGTTAAATATGAAAATTTATTTTAAGTTAATAAATCGACTCTTAAACTGTTTTAATTAATTATGGATAAAACTTAGGGGGAGCTTACAAACCTACCCTTATGGATTATCAGACTCAGGGGGAGATTGCAAACCATTGAAACCTGAAGTCATCATAATTAAATTAAATCAACAACAATTGAATTTTAATGCTTTGGTTTGTCATCATCAAAAAGGGGGAGATTGTTGGAACAAAGTGGGTCTGACATGAACCTCTAATGTTTTAAGTGGTTTTGATGATAACAAAGTATTAAAATTACAATTGGTATTACTAATGATTATTCTAGTGTGCAGAACTACAAGTTAAAATTCATTCAGAAGCACTATGAATAGTAGCAGAGAAGCCAGTCAAAACAAGCTCAGAAAGAGTATCGTTGTTCATCAGAAGCTTAATTTTTGCGTGCTGAAGATAGCACTTCTGAGGACCAAAAGCTAGACTCTGATAGAGTTCAGAAGCTGAAGATCTTAAGAAGCTATGACAAGAGCATCAGAAGCAAAAAGAATTTACATCACTCAAGAACTGACAGAATCAGAATCAATGATTGAAGAACTATCTACTTCAAGGCTCTGTCACATCCACAGGAAGGAATATTCGTTGGTACAACGTTAACCTTATCCATAAGTGGAGCGCATTTGAGGATTGTACTATCGTACTATTATTACTCAAAATGGATGAGTGATAAATTGAATAGCTAGGTAGTGGAATTGGAATTCCTTACCAAAGAAGGCAATATACAGCTATCAATTATACGAGTAAATTCCAGCTGGCACCTCTCTCTCTGCAACGGTCATCATCTTCCTCCAAGTATAAATAGAAGACTCAAATGGAAGAAATGACTACTGTTCTAACGACTGTTCTATTACTACGTTGAAAGACTAAGAAGCATTCTGACATCATAATTTAAATCTGTCATTCTAAGTCTTAGAACAATTTGAGTTGTATTTTGTAAACACCTCTGATAGTATATCAAGTGTTCCTTAACATTCATTCTTATTCTTAAGTTTGTTTGAGAAGTCTCTTGTTAAGTTTAACTTGAGCATTTGTGAAGTCTCTTGTTTAGTGAAACTTGAGCACCTGAGAAGTCTCTTGCAAGTGTGCTTGAGCAATTTGTAATCTTTAGTAGATTATAGTGAAAATCTCTTGTTAGTAACAAGGGGACTGAAGTACTCTCGATTTGTGAGGGGAACCAGGATAAATTCTGTGTCCTTCTTTCTCTCTCTCAGCACCCTCTTTTTATTTTGTGATTTTATCCGCTGCGAACTTAGTATTATTTCGAAAAGATTTTAATTCTAAAAACACAATTCAACCCCCCCCTTCTTGTGTTTTTCCACCTTCACAGTTCGGTTGTTGCCGTTCATGCCCAAAACTCTCTGCGAAGGTTGTATCGAATCCCACTCAAGCTATGGTTAATCTCTCTTTTATGCATGCGATTTTATTATTAATTATTTGAACATTCAGATTTTGGTGAATACTGATAGAAATTTGATGAAATTGTGATTTGGAAATTTTGCAGTTTGCATGATCAGATATTCAAGCTAAGCAAGTTACCTACCAGTGCTGACTTTCACTTGTTTAAGGATGGGATTGAACCAAAATGGGAAGATCCTGAGTGTGCCAATGGAGGAAAGTGGACCCTTACCATCAAAGGAAAGGGCAACCTCGATACCGTGTGGCTTGAAACTGTAATTTGTTACTAAACCTGTTTTTTATTTTATTTTTTTTAAAGAATACAGGGTGTATGGTATTTATGATTGTTGTGACTAATTGTGGTGGTCCTATTTAATAGTTGGTGGCTTTAATTGGGGAGCAATTTGGAGACTCTGAGGATATTTGTGGCGTAGTTGTGAGTGTGCGCCAGTGGCAGGACAAACTTTCATTGTGGACAAAAACAGCAGCTAATGAGTCTGTCCAGGTTGGTTGTTTCTCTTATTAATGATAATTAAATGATACTTGCAAATTTATGTGCTATTGTAATTTTTGTCATCCTGGCTGTGTATGATTTTCTAATTTCTATTTATGTAACTAGTCAATGATATGGGTGAGAAATCCTTCTTAGTTCTTACTTCAGGTAGAAAACCTTCACAATGTAAGGGAAGTATCAAACTGTTATGGTGAATGTTGGTAACTTTTTGACCTAGTATGTGTCCGGGCTAATAGTTTAACATAGCATAGATTCAATAAGCTATTCTAGAGATCTTAATTAAGGATTATTTATAATCTTTTTTTGTATCCAAAGTTTCCAAACATTAATCTTTATCTTGAATATAATATTTTTCTGTATTTTGAACATTCAGATTTTATCTTGAATATATTTTGTTCCACTCCTTGTTGATCTTGAATTGGTGTCACTTTTACAAGTCTTGCATGTATATTGTTCTTTAACTAATAAATATAGTACTAGTGCATATGCTACAGGTGTGTGTCCATATATGTATGCCAAAATGTTGCGTATTATGTTTCTTTCATGTGTTGGTTTATTGGCTTGTTTGAGATGATACCTTGTGTGCCTTATATAGTATAGTATAAGATATAGAATTCAAAACTTTGATTAAACAGCTAAGTGGTTCCTAGGCATTCAAGTGCTAGGTATTGGGTTAAGGAATCAATTGAAGGTGATTGTTGGAACAAAGTGGGTCTGACATGAACCTCTAATGTTTTAAGTGGTTTTGATGATAACAAAGTATTAAAATTACAATTGGAATTACTAATGGTTATTCAAGTGTGCAGAACTACAAGTTAAAATTCATTCAGAAGCACTATGAATAGTAGCAGAGAAGCCAGTCAAAACAAGCTCTGAAAGCACGTCACTGTTCGTCAGAAGCTTGAATTTTGAATGCTGAAGAAAGTGACTCTGAGGATAAAACAAGGCTCTGAAGGACTCAGAAGCTAAAAGACCTCAAGAAGCTATGGCAACAGCATCAGAAGCAAAAAGAATTTACATCACTCAAGAACTGACAGAATCAGATTCAATGATTGAAGAACTAACCACTTCAAGGCTCTGTCACATCTACAAGAAGGAATATTCGTTGGTACAACGTTAACCTTATCCATAAGTGGAGCGTATTTGAGGATTGTACAATTGTACTATTATTACTCAAAATGGATGAGTGATAAATTGAATAGCTAGGTAGTGGAATTGGAATTCCTTACCAAAGAAGGCAATATACAGCTATCAATTGTACGAGTAAATTCCAGCTGGCACAAAGCTCTCTGCAACGGTCATCATCTTCTTCCAAGTATAAATAGAAGACTCAAATGGAAGAAATGACCACTGTTCTAACGACTGTTCTATCACCACGTTTAAGACTCTGAAGCATTCTGACATTATCGTTTTATCTGTCATTCAAAGTCTTTAAACAAATTGAGTTGTATTTTGTAAACACCTCTGATAGTATATCAAGTGTTCCTTAACATTCATTCTTATTATTAAGTTTGTTTGAGAAGTCTCTTGTTAGGTATTAACTTGAGCATTTGAGAAGTCTCTTGTTTAGTGAAACTTGAGCATCTGAGAAGTCTCTTGCAAGTGTGCTTGAGCAGTTTGTAATCTTAAGTAGATTATAGTGAAAATCTCTTGTTAGTAACAAGGGGACTGGAGTACTCTCGATTTGTGAGAGGAACCAGGATAAATTTCGTGTCTTTCTCTCTTTCTCTCAGCATCTCTTTTATTTTGTGTTTTATCCGCTGCAAACTTGGTTTTATTTCGAAAAAGTTTTAATTCTAAAAACACAATTCAACCCCCCCCCCTTCTTGTGTTTTTCCACCTTCAATTGGTATCAGGAGCTGGGCTGTTGCCTAACTCTCACTTATCAGTGAAACAGTTAAGATTCAGGGAGGAAAAACATGTCTGCTGAGAAGAATCTCAATGAAGTTCCGTTTGACTATAATTCTAATTCTAAAGACAGAAGGTCTTCTGACAAAATTCCCTTTTTCAATGGAACTGAGACTGGTTATCCATTCTGGAAAACCAAGATGTACAGTCACATCATGGCGATTGATTGTGATCTGTGGGACTTGGTAGAAGATGGAGTGAACTTTGAAAATATGGACTTAGAAGGCGTTGTTAGCTCTAAAGACAGAAAGGCTTTTACATCTACTCAAAAGCTGGAGTATAAGAAGCATCACAGTGTAAAAGGGATGATGACAAATGCCATCTCTCATGATGAGTACTTGAAAATTGGAGATAAGAGAACGGCTAAGTCTATCTGGGATTCTCTTAAATCCAAGTATGAAGGAAATAAACAAGTTAAGGAGGCTAAGGCCAACTTGTTAGTACATCAGTATGAATTATTTAAAATGAAGGACGGAGAGGACATTGAGACAATGTTCTCTAGGTTTCAAATTCTTGTCTCTAGACTTCAAGTTTTAGATAAGAGCTATACTGAGGCTGATCATGTAAGGAAAGTACTCAGAAGCTTGCCGCCAAAGTGGAGACCAAAAGTGACAGCGTTTCAGGAATCTAAGGATTTAGATACTGTGTCTCTTGAAAGCTTGGTTAGTTCTCTAAAGAGTCATGAGATGGAACTAATGACTGATGAATCAACCAAGAAGATGAAAGGGATAGCCTTAAGCTCCAAAAGTTCATCAAAGGCTCTGAAAGCTAAAATTATGGAATCTGAAGATGAGGCTTCTGAAGAGGGTCAAGAAGATGAGTCTGATGATGAAGAAGAGATGGTGCTGATGGCTGCTAAGGTTTCACAATGGGCAAAACGAAGCAAGAAATATGCAGGCAAGTTCGGAGGATCTTCCAAGAGACTCAGTACTGCTAAAGACAAGAAGGAAGATCAAAACAAGTGTTTCAAATGCAACAAGCCTGGTCATTTCATTGCTGATTGTCCAGAAAACAAAAGTAGATCATCAAAGCAAAGCTCTAGCAAGGAAAGGTATAAGAGTAAAGTCAAGAAGAGCCTTCTGGCAACATGGGAAGATCTTGACAAAGACTCAGACTCAGAGGGTGATGAGGAAGCAAATCTAGCACTGATGGCAACTACCTCTGACAGAGAAGACTCTGAAGCAGGTTCAGACTCTGAAGATGAGGAAGAGGTAATTGCTAAACTATCTAGAACTGAATTAGTAGATTCTCTTAAAGATGCCTTAAAAATGCTCACTAAAAAGGCAGGTGAATGTAAGGTCTTGAAAAAGGCTTACAATAACCTAACTGAGAAAATGAACATAATAATTGAAGAAAATGAGTCTCTAAGTAGTAGAAACTCATTTATGGAAACTCACTATGTTTATGATGATAAGGTTCCTCCAGAGCATGAATTTGCTCTGCAAGAATTTCTTATCAATGGCATGAAGAGAAGTAAGATAGCATCTTTAATATACCATGTTAGTAGAAACAGAGGTGAAGGTCTTGGATTTTCACGTTTTAAAGATAATCCATTATTTTCTAAACCCTCTAAAAATGATAATCCACAACCTAAGGCTGTATTTGTTAAAAGCCAATCAGAAGCAATAGGTATATCAGAACCTGAAAAATTAATTGTGTCAGAGGCCAAGAAGCCTCAGATTCTGAAACCTTCAGAGTCTAAGGTTTCCAAACCTCAGACCAATGTCACAATAAATAAAAATCTGGTATATTCTAAGGCTAAGCACAAGAGTTATACAAAGCCTAAAAGTTTTTCAAAATGCTTCAATAACTCTAGAGCTCCTGATAGGCCTTATAAACAAAAACAATCTAAGGTAATAAGGACTAACTCTAAAGGACCCATAAAAGTATGGGTACCAAAGTCTGAGATTGTATTTGCAGCAGATCTGCACTCAAAGAAGGCCAGAGCAGCATTCTTGGTACCTGGACAGTGGCTGCTCGCGTCATATGACAGGAGACAAGCATATGTTCCAAACCCCGACTCTGAAAGAGGGAGGAACTGTGGGATTTGGAGGAAACCAAAAAGGGAAGATCACTGGTACTGGTACAGTTGGTAATTCTTCTCTTTCTATTAAAGATGTTTGGTTAGTTGATGGCCTCAAACATAATCTACTAAGCATTAGCCAATTTTGTGATAGTGGATTTATTGTTAAGTTTAATAAAGATGCGTGTACTGTAATCAAAGAGTCTGATGAGTCTATAGTATTCAGAGGCTTAAGGAAAGGCAATGTTTATAAAATCAATCTGTCAGAACTCTCAGAGCAAAAGATAGTGTGTCTTCTATCTTTGAATGATGAGAAATGGGTCTGGCACCAACGCTTAGGACATGCTAACTGGAGATTAATCTCTAAGCTCAGCAAACTAAGCTTGGTTAAAGGTCTACCCAATCTTAATTATCACTCAGATGCTCTGTGTGGTCCTTGTCAGATTGGAAAGATTTCAAAAACTTCATTTAAACCTAAAAACATTGTCTCTACCTCAAGACCTCTTGAATTGCTTCATATTGATTTGTTTGGTCCTGTTAGTACAGCCTCAATCAATGGAAAGAAATATGGACTTGTTATTGTTGATGATTACAGTAGATGGACTTGGGTTAAATTTCTTAGAGTAAAGGATGATGCATATGATGTGTTTACCATCTTCTGCACACAAGTACAAAATGAGAAAAGTCTCAAGATCTTAAAGATCAGAAGTGATCATGGGGGTGAGTTTGAAAACGAACCCTTTGCATCCTATTGTGAAGACCATGGAATTATTCATGAGTTCTCAGCTCCTAGAACACCACAGCAAAATGGTGTTGTAGAGAGAAAGAACAGATCTTTACAAGAGATGGCAAGAACCATGATGCATGAGACAAAACTTGCTAAGTACTTTTGGGCAGAAGCTGTCAACACAGCTTGTTATATTCAAAATAGGATCTATATCAGACCTATATTGAATAAAACTACATATGAACTTTTTAAAGGAAGAAAGCCCAACATCTCTTATTTTCATCAGTTTGGATGTACCTGTTACATTTTGAACAATAAGGCCTACAAAAGAAAATTTGATGCCAAAGCTTGTAAGGGAATCTTTATAGGTTACTCTGAACGCTCAAAGGCATACAGAGTGTATAATTCTGAAACCAATACAGTGGAAGAATCTATACATGTGAGGTTTGATGACAAAGAGCCTGACAATAAAATGTCAGAGCAAGATAATAGTTATGCAGGTATTCCATATCTATATAACAATTCAGAATCTGAGAAAGCATCAGAGACAAATGAAACTTCAGACGCAGTATTGGAAGAAGCCTCTGAAGAAGAACCTCCAACAGAAGCATCTGAAGAACATGATAATATCTTAGAAGATAATACCCAAACAAATGCTGAAACTAATGAAGCTCCAAAGAGAAAATTCAAATACAGATCATCACATCCAGAAGATCTTATTCTTGGAAATAAAGAGAGTCCAAGAAAAACAAGATCAGATTATCAACAACATGATTCACTTCTAGGACTCATATCCATGATAGAACCTAAAAATGTTGATGAAGCTCTTTCTGATGATGGATGGATTATAGCAATGCAAGATGAGCTCAATCAGTTTCAAAGAAATGATGTGTGGGATTTAGTACCAAGACCAACACACAAGAACATCATTGGAACCAAGTGGGTATTCAGGAACAAACTGAATGAACAAGGTGAAGTGGTAAGAAACAAAGCTAGACTAGTAGCACAAGGCTACAGTCAGCAAGAAGGGATTGACTTCACTGAAACATTTGCTCCAGTGGCAAGACTGGAAGCAATCAGGTTATTATTATCATATGCAGTTAACAATGGAATAACCTTATACCAAATGGATGTTAAGAGTGCCTTTCTAAATGGTGTTATTTCTGAAGAAGTATATGTCAAACAACCTCCAGGTTTTGAGGATTTAAAAAACCCTGATTATGTTTATAAACTTAAGAAATCACTCTATGGTCTCAAACAAGCTCCAAGAGCTTGGTATGAAAGACTGAGTAATTTTCTTTTAGAAAATGGTTTTCAAAAAGGCCAAATTGACAATACGCTATTCAGAAAGACAACTAAGAAAGACATCTTAATTATTCAAATTTATGTAGATGATATAATTTTTGGTTCAACTAATGCTTCTCTTTGCAAGAATTTCTCTAAGCTTATGCAGGATGAATTTGAAATGAGTATGATGGGTGAACTAAAATTCTTTCTTGGAATTCAAATCAATCAAGGAAAAGATGGCACTTACATTCATCAAAGCAAGTATACAAAAGAGCTTCTGAAGAAGTTTAATCTTGAAGACTGTAAGATAATGTCAACACCCATGCATCCTTCAAGCAGCCTAAGTAAGGAAGAAATTGGAAGCAAAGTGGATCAGAAGCTATATAGAGGTATGATTGGTTCTTTACTCTACCTAACAGCTTCTAGACCTGATATTTTATATAGTGTATGCTTGTGTGCAAGATTCCAGTCAGATCCTAGAGAACCTCACTTAACTGCAGTTAAGAGGATCTTTAGATATCTGAAAGGAACTACTAATCTAGGACTTCTTTATAAAAAATCCCTAGATAGTAAGCTAGTTGGATTCTGTGATGCTGACTATGCTGGAGACAAGATAGAGAGAAAATCCACTAGTGGAAACTGCCAATTTATTGGTGAAAATCTCATATCTTGGGCCAGCAAAAGACAAACAACTATTGCTTTGTCTACAGCAGAAGCAGAATACATTTCAGCTGCTAAGTGTTGCACACAGCTTCTCTGGATGAAATATCAGTTAGAGGATTATAATATAGCTGAGAGTAGTATTCCACTATATTGTGACAATACTGCTGCTATTCATTTATCTAAGAACCCAATTTTGCATTCCCGAGCTAAACATATTGAAATAAAACATCATTTTATAAGAGATCATGTTCAAAAAGGCACAATAGATATTCAATTCATTGATACTGAACATCAATGGGTTGATATATTTACTAAGCCTTTAGCTATTGAAAGATTTGATTTTATTAAAAAGAATTTGAACATGCACTATATCTCTGAAGAAAATTAGCTCTGAGATGTAAATTAAATTTAGCATCTGAAGCTCCTTCAGAACCTCTGGTAATTTAGAGTCTCCTTTGGGAAGCTCTGAATAAAACGAGTTCTGAAAAGTAACAGATTCTGATGAGGTGAAAGATACAAATGAGTTTGGCTCTGAACTAAACGGAAATGAAACGTTTAGTACTAGTTAGTGTACAACAGTTGTTTGTACACATGTCAGCTTGATTAAGCCTCTCCTGCACGTGTCTAGATCCTGATGGGTAGAGAGCAGTTAATGATGAAAATGCAGTTATGCAATTTAAAATTAATTTTAAAAACTACTCACGCTCCCTCCCAATGTTTGCTTTCTCTGTGTATGTGTGCTAGTTACTATTTATAAGTCACTTCACTCACTTTGCACAACTTTTACACATAATCACTTCCCACACAAACCTAAAACTCAGAAATTCCCAAATTGCTCTGCGTTGAAATCATGGCTGCTAGATCGTCAAACGAAATCGTTCAACATCCGTTCAACCTGGTCTTACCACCCGTTATTGATCTCAAGTCTCAAGAAAAACTTGTATTCAAAGATAACGAAACCGTCGCTGGTCCAGAATCCTTTGAGTTTATAACGGAAAAGTTTGTTGATTTTGAGAGTTTGAAGGTAAATGGAATCGACATTCAGAGTTTATTCTACGATCAACAATGGAAGAATTATTTCGAGATGCTGAATGGGTTTGTCTATTATGACATTGTGAAATACTTCTGGCAGAAAGCTACCATCTTTGATAAGTTCAATTCTGATGAAGAGGTTAAAAAGATGGTAGAGAAGGATGGTTCTCTGAAAGGTAAAACAAGAACTCAACTTGGCTTAAGACCCTATAGAGGAAAGGAGATTAGGTCAAATATCATGGGTATCAATGTTCTTATCACTCAAGAACATATTGCCAAAATTCTGGGTCTGGACAATGAAGGTGAGAATGTGGATGAATATGGTGAGAAGAGCAAACACATTGAATCCATTAAGAAGGATTTATTCCTGCCTGGCTGTGCCAACAATGACTTTGGAAAAGCTAAATTCATGAAGCAAAACTTCAGTTTTGCCTTCAAAGTGTTTCTGGCCTCCATCATCACTAGAGAAGGAGGATATGATACTATTTCTCTACCACATCGTCACTTCATCTGGTTTCTGTACAAGAAAGTGAAGATAAATTTGGCAAAGCTTCTGTTTGATCACCTATGCTTTACTATATCCAAAAGCAGATCCAAATCACCTTCAATGATTCATCATCCAAGGTTGATTTCTGAAATCATTCGACAGACGAAGCTTACTCAAATTATCAGTACCAAAGAAAAACTAAGGGTCTTCAACACGGCTAAGTATGATGCAAGTGTTTTGGTAAACATGCATCTGAAGACAAAAGAGGAGCTGAAGTCAGCCAAGAGCCCTCTGGAGCAAGTTTATGAGAAGTACTTCTGGTGTGACGGTTTCCCAACCATATCAGAATTTGATAATGATGAGGTTATCAAGAACTTCTTGGAGTTGGTTAGATTGGACTCTGGTGTAAGTGTGCCCAGGAGTATGGTGGTTGGTGTACCAAACTGGGACATCTTCAAAGGACCCAAACAAATCACAAGGTCTAAAACAAAACCTCAACCAATTGAACAAGATATTGTTGAGGAAGAACAATCTGAAGAAAGGGTTGATGGTGCTGAAAGAATAACCACTGAAGAAACAGAAGAAGTCAGTAAGGAGCAAGTAGCTAAGATTGCTCAGAGAAAGGCTGCTCAGAAAGAAAGAAGAACAAAGAAAAGGCAGGATAGGCCTGCAGATGCTGAGGAGGAACAACCTGTCAGAGCCACAAAAAGAAAGAAGTCAGTTGTATCCAAACAAAAGGCTGCAGATTCAGGTAAACATTCTATGCCTAATATTGATAGTACTGCTAGTGCTCATCCCTCTACCCAATCACCTCCCATAGACTATACACAGCCTATTCGAATGATCCAACCTTCTCCTAAATCATCATCATCTGAAGAAACTCTTTCTGACTCCAGCATTGACTCTACTGAGTTAATTGCTGAACTTGACAAATTAGAGAAAGAGAAACCTGTACATAAACCTACCAAAAGAATCACTAAAAACCCATCCTCATCGTTTCTGATGAAGAATCCCCCACTATCATTGATACTTCCATCCTTGACCAACCTACCAACACAACAACAATAAAATCACCCACCATTCTTGATCATCTGTCCACTCACCTATCTGGTGATGCCTTCACTCACTCCAACACAGCATCACCTGACCTTTTTCCCTTTGTAAATACTACTTCTAATTTACCTAGTGATCCACCTCTTCCAGAACCACAAATTCAATCTCCACCCTCCTCTCTTGCTGACATAGAACAAGAAGATCCACCCATATTCACACCAGCCCAGGATGAAGTCATGACTCATTCTGATCATATCACTACTAAACCACCCACACCACAACCTGAACTCTCCACTCCTGAACCAACACCAGAACCACAAACACCTTCATCAGAACCCATCTATGGCCCAGTTTACAAACCCTTAACCATAGAAGAACTCTGTCTACCCATTGACTTTGCCCTACCAATTCTGGAGGATCTGCTAAAAGCAGAAATTAATGTTGATGATGATATCATAACCATTGATCCCTTTGACAAAATCAAAAGAATCAAAATAATTCCCCTCAAAAGGAAAAGGCCTGAACCCACCATTCCTTTCAATAGAAACCAGCCCTTCTTCAACTACAACTCTGAACCAAACCTTGAGCTTCTAGAAAGTGCTATTAATATTAGTCTAAGGAATTTTAAAAGCATGGAAGAAGAAGTACTGATATTTCCCTCAGATATTGATGCTAAGATCAGGGAATTAGAAGAGAAGTTCAGTCAGTCTCTGAGGTTGTTGGGAGGCTATGTAAAAAGAAGGATTGAGGGAAGAGGAATGGAAGCTCTGTCTCAGATTATGAATGCTGCTGAACGCTCTCATGCTCTGAGACTTACTTTTTTCAACCATGAAGAAGAATGTCAGAGGTTAGCATTTTTAGCTGCTGTAAATGAAAGTATGAAAAGATCTCTGGATGAAGAGCAGGCTAAGATAGCTGCTGAAATGGAACGTCAGAGGCTTGCTGAACAAGAAGCCTTCAAGTTATTGGTTGATAGAGCTGTTCACATTGCTGTCATTGAGACTAATAAGATTATTGAGAATCAAGGAGCTGCAGAAGATTTTGTTATGAATGATCAGAATCTTAGTGAACCAGATTCTGATAAAGGTAAGGCTCCCATTGTTGCTTCATCTCCTCCTAGATCTCCACCAGTACTTGTCCAAGGCTCTTCTTCATCTGCTATACCCTCTGTTATGCAAGAAGCTCTGGATGCAATCAAGCATGACTTAAGAGAGGAACTAAGAAATGAAATGGATGAATTCAGGGCCGATATAAGAGAAGACATGAACAGATCTGGTGAAGCTACTAACAAGAAGATAGATGCAATGATGGAACTTCTTCTGAAACTTACTCAACAGCAACCCAAACCTTAACCCTTATGTCTGTGCACTTATTTGTAATCATGTTTTTGTAATTCTTTTGGATAATTTTCTTTTAAGTTAATTAAGCTTCTTATTATCCTCATATATGTGCTTGTGCTGGTGTGTTTATTTTACTTTGTTTTACATAATAAAAATCATATACTCTGATAATGTCTGATACTCTTGTGGATTCTGAACCTAGTGTAAGATGTTGGAGAACATCTTGTTTTTAAACTTATATAGGATTTTGAAAACCTAAGGTTCCCCCACATCAGGATTCCTGTCTACTCATGAAATAGCTTCTTAGTATTATAGCCTGTTAATAAGCGGGGCAACAATACCGTATGAGGCGTGTCTGGTAACTGGTTTTCTGACGTTTGACAAGAGTATATAAAAGAAACATGCTCAAAAAGAAAGAAATTTATAGCAGGGACAATTTTGTATTATTATAATTAAAGAGGATCTTTATTACATAAGTTAGTGAAACTCTACTTAGATTTAGACTTGGACTCAGAAGCCTCTGCATCCAGTCTCTTATATTTCTTCCTAAGAACTGCGAGCAATTCTTCAGTAGCCTTCTGAACCTCAGCTCTATAATCTTCGTATGAAGTATCATCATCGTATGTCCATAGGAATTCCTCCAGATCAGAGCCCAATTCTTCTCTCTCTGATTCTGTCAATCTAAGTTCTTGCTTGTTTCGCTCATAACATAGCCTGTTTTCTTCGCAGCGCCAGGGCTCTGCTTCCTTCTTGCTCTTTCCTTTTGAGCCTGAAGCATCCTTGGTAACCTGCCTTTCCATTGCTTGTTTTTCTTTTGATGTTACTTGATTACTCTGGATGAGTAAAATGAGAGGAATCATCCCTTTTTATAGTGTCATCAAGCTCTCTTGTCAGGACGGTTTTCAACACAATTCATTAAATGAATTTAGTTGTCATCACTTTTTGACTTGACTGCCTTGTTATGACGCATTTGACTGCTTGGTTTTCTGTGTCTTTTTGACTGATGCCAAAAGGGGGAGTAAGAGTAGCGTTAAAATTAATGTTGATTCATTCATATTCTGCTAAATCTGAAACTGTAATGTTAAAAGCATTATGAATCAATATTTATCTCTTATGATTCTTTCTCATTCTGAACGATTATTGAAAGGGGAGAAAATTTAAGAACCTAAAATAAAATTCATAGACAATGTCAGAAGAGCTTGCAAACCGCTTCTGAGCATTATCAAACTCTAAGAAGCAAAGCTTGCAAAACTATGCTTCTGAGAGTTAAATATGAAAATTTATTTTAAGTTAATAAATCAACTCTTAAACTGTTTTAATTAATTATGGATAAAACTTAGGGGGAGCTTACAAACCTACCCTTATGGATTATCAGACTCAGGGGGAGATTGCAAACCTTTGAAACCTGAAGTCATCATAATTAAATTAAATCAACAACAATTGAATTTTAATGCTTTGGTTTGTCATCATCAAAAAGGGGGAGATTGTTGGAACAAAGTGGGTCTGACATGAACCTCTAATGTTTTAAGTGGTTTTGATGATAACAAAGTATTAAAATTACAATTGGAATTACTAATGGTTATTCAAGTGTGCAGAACTACAAGTTAAAATTCATTCAGAAGCACTATGAATAGTAGCAGAGAAGCCAGTCAAAACAAGCTCTGAAAGCACGTCACTGTTCGTCAGAAGCTTGAATTTTGAATGCTGAAGAAAGTGACTCTGAGGATAAAACAAGGCTCTGAAGGACTCAGAAGCTAAAAGACCTCAAGAAGCTATGGCAACAGCATCAGAAGCAAAAAGAATTTACATCACTCAAGAACTGACAGAATCAGATTCAATGATTGAAGAACTAACCACTTCAAGGCTCTGTCACATCTACAAGAAGGAATATTCGTTGGTACAACGTTAACCTTATCCATAAGTGGAGCGTATTTGAGGATTGTACAATTGTACTATTATTACTCAAAATGGATGAGTGATAAATTGAATAGCTAGGTAGTGGAATTGGAATTCCTTACCAAAGAAGGCAATATACAGCTATCAATTGTACGAGTAAATTCCAGCTGGCACAAAGCTCTCTGCAACGGTCATCATCTTCTTCCAAGTATAAATAGAAGACTCAAATGGAAGAAATGACCACTGTTCTAACGACTGTTCTATCACCACGTTTAAGACTCTGAAGCATTCTGACATTATCGTTTTATCTGTCATTCAAAGTCTTTAAACAAATTGAGTTGTATTTTGTAAACACCTCTGATAGTATATCAAGTGTTCCTTAACATTCATTCTTATTATTAAGTTTGTTTGAGAAGTCTCTTGTTAGGTATTAACTTGAGCATTTGAGAAGTCTCTTGTTTAGTGAAACTTGAGCATCTGAGAAGTCTCTTGCAAGTGTGCTTGAGCAGTTTGTAATCTTAAGTAGATTATAGTGAAAATCTCTTGTTAGTAACAAGGGGACTGGAGTACTCTCGATTTGTGAGAGGAACCAGGATAAATTTCGTGTCTTTCTCTCTTTCTCTCAGCATCTCTTTTATTTTGTGTTTTATCCGCTGCAAACTTGGTTTTATTTCGAAAAAGTTTTAATTCTAAAAACACAATTCAACCCCCCCCCCCCCCCCCCCCCCCCTTCTTGTGTTTTTCCACCTTCAATCATTAGACTTATATAATAATTTTGAGTACTGCCGGATTTTATTCATAATTATGTAGAAAAATGTGTTAACAATAAAAGATAGTAAGAAATATGTGTTAACTAAAACAATTTTTTTTAGTATATCACAAGGTCAAAACAATAAACAAGTTTTAATTGTAAAAGCTAAATATTAATGTATTACCATGTCAGTTCTCATCCTTTTCCTATTTTTGTGTAAAAGCTAAACATTAATGTATTCCCATTTTTACTACCGTCAAGGATTTGGAAGGGGAGAAAGAATTCTACATTGACGCAAAATGGCAAGAAAGATAAGAGAAATGAAAAGTAAGGCAAGGCAAGGCAAGGAAAGAGAGATCACTTCTAGTTATTCTACTAAACAAAGAGGATGGTAAAGAAGACCATGGTCGAGAAGATGACTACTCGTAAGTGATCACTTCTAGTGATCACTTGTGAAGGTTATAATTAGTTATCTACTGGTATCTCATTATCTCACTTTTTCTAATGTTATGAAGATTATTATCTCCTTTAAAATGAACTAAAATGTTGTTATTAGTATGGAAAAGGGATTAGTCTCCTATATATATTTGAAAAAAGTGAAGTTAGTTATCTATTGATAAATTCATGTGTTTGCCAGCACCCTTTAAATCATATTTAATAACTTTTTTTTTCGAAAATTCTTCTACTTTAAGTATGTTTGTATATTCAGTATTACCTTATTATCAAATATTTTAGAGGTTTCTGGAAAGAATGGATAGATGCAAAACCAATGGCATAGTTACTATGACAGAGTGCAGCTTGGAAGTTTGAAGCCTGATCTTAAACATTGTCAAATGAAGTAAGTCTTTTAACTTTGCTCTACACTTCTATACAATGATCACCATTGTTCTCCAATTTTCGTTCCATGTGAGGTTCGTGATTATGGTGAAAGAGAATTTGTATACATCAATTGTCCGGAAGTCTTGATGTGGAGCTTTTTCTTCTAGTGTATTTTGGGGCTCTTTTTTTATAGACTATTGATTAAAAATTAACTATTGAATGCCTCAACTTTTGTGCAGGTAAGTGTAGTCATAGTACCAGGAATGTATATCATGGAGCATGTGGATTAGAGGCTTCTAGTATGATACATGATGTAAAGCCTTGGTGAACCGAAATTTTAATTTATTTTCTATAGGAGATTTATTTTGTAATATTGACTTTGAAGAAAAAAGCATTAGTTAAAGTCTTGTTTAATATCATGCTAAGTTAGTCTAAGTATAAATTTAATGTAATAGCCGATACTTAAAGCTTTAATTTATTTTCTATAGGAGATTTATTTTCCATATATTTATGTTTGTGTGTGTGTCTATATATATATATATATATATATATTACACGGGCTACAATTTTTTTTTAAAAAAAATATTGAAATTAGCAACCGAATTAACGACCTACTTGTTTTAAAATTAAATAAAGTGGTCACTAAATTAGTTGCTAATAGCGTCGACAATGCGTCGAACAATCTGTCTCTAAACTGTTCTTTTAATTCAGTCTCTTAATTGGTTGTTGATATTGGTCGCTAATTCGGTCTAAAAATTCAGTTGCTAATCGGTTGCTACAAATCGGTTGCTAATTTGGTCACTACAAATCAGCGACCAAGGTTTTTGCTACTGATTTTAATTGGTTGCTAAATCGGTCGCTAATTGAATTAGCAACCAATTTTGATGAAAATCAGTCGCTAAATCGGTTGCTAAACACATGTTTTCTAGTAGTGTTTAGGGGTGAATTTTGAAAAGTTCACTCTTTATTCATGAGACCAACAAATGAAGAATTAAGCAAATAAGAAAACATAAACCAAACAACGGACTGTAAAAATTCGGACCAATAAAGTCAGGATAAAAATATTACACCAAGTGAATATTTGAGAGAAAACTTTTAAAGAAGTCAATATATCAATCACCACAAGAATTGTATTTTCATTAAATATCATACTTTAAAATGTATAGAGGAGAGTAAAATTGTTATGCTATTTGTACATAATTTTCAAATAACAAAATCAAATGATAAAAAAAACACTATATGAATCGTATATTCTATACCCATCTAAGAAGAACTACATGGGTGAGTAATTTTCTCTATACTCATATTTGTCTCTCTCTAATGTAAAAATGTGTCGTTTCTTCTTTTTCTTCTTCTTTGTTTGCAAAATCTCTTGAAAAAATTAGTGGTTTTTTCTTTTTCTTCTTCTTTGTTTTTTTAGGTGTTGGAATTTAATCACCTCTTGCAATTTTATGTTGTTTGTTTCAGTTTTATACAAACACACCATGTGTTTGATAAAATATTGTTGTAGATTCTCATCACCATGTTTATACGCCCAAAGATTGAAACGAGAAATAAAAAAGAAAAAGAATTGAAACATAGGTTGCTAGGGCATTTGACCAAGAAAGATTCTTAAGCGAGATTTTCGGGTTACTGAACATTGATTTTGAGCAAGGTGAGATTTTGGTATTTTTTTATGAGTAGAAGAAAAATAATTGGTGTTTTTTGCAATGACTAGGTTGATTTCCCAATATTATAACAGGTTCATTTTATAATTGTTGTTCATTTTTAAGGGAAAGGTGAGCGAAGCGGGGTGAGTGATGTTGTTACAAGTATCAAACAAAGTATTGTCATGGAGTTGGATGTCAGCGCTATCAGCTCCAATCACAGGTACTAATTTATCTGACTGGGATTCTAGACCTGTTTTGTGTTTATAGCAAGTTTCTGACCTGAACTATGAGCTCAATGGAGGTAGACCATAAGGTAACAAATTTTATGAAGTTTAGCCTTCTATGGAACCCAAACTTGGCATTGGCAAGAGGCTATATTAGGTGTCTTTCAATGTTCAGACTTACTTTGAGATCCTTTTTCTAACACCATTAGATAAAAATAGATGCAAGTTGCTATTATAGTCACTTTTTATATTAGACTTTTAAGTTGATTTAAAAAACAGTTAATTGTGTGAGGTCAGGATACTGTGAATCTAACCTTTAGAAGTGCATACTCTCTTCAATTTGCAGATTAGTTCTTAAGCATCATTTTTTATGTAATATCACACATAATTATGGAAAAAAATATTATTGAAAAAAATAAAAATTATCTCGTGTTTGACAAGGAACCTAATTTAAATTTTCTATAAAGAGTCGGCACGAGATGGAAAGAAAAAAAATCACGGTATATTTTAATTTTATGGGTACAGTCCCAAAAAATCTTAAGGCCGTGAAAAATCAAAGCATATTTTCCTTTGAGAATGAAGTTTATAATTATTTTATATTTATAGGATCACTATATAGTTTTGGGGATGAAGATGAGATAAAGAATCTATCTCATAATAGTGTAAAATGGGAAGCGAAGTAATACTCTTAATCTCGCTTTATTCTGTAACATCGTTTAATCTATATCATGCAAAACATATTACCTTAGAATTTTAAACCAAAATAATCAAATAATATATCAAAATAAACATATAAATAATATTAAAAACGAAAATAATCCCCTGCACGGCACGGATTAACATACTAGTAAATAAATTAAAATATCATATTTCTAAACAATCTTTTATTTTTAACATACATTAATATTATATTAAATATAATTATGTTTTAAAATAATATCCCCCAATCATTTAACTATAAATATTTATAATTATCATAATTATTATTTTTATTTGTGAAAATATTGTAAGTATATAATTTAATCGAACCCGTGCAACGCACGGGTTTATCTCTAGTTTAATTTTAATTATTAAAAGAGATGATGACAAAATTTTAGTAGAGAATGAAAACGTTTTCTTAAAGTGCCACATCAGCATAATGCTTGTTTAAGAGCTATTGAGGAGCTTACTTTTATCTTCTATCTTCTATTATACTAAAGGTAAGGGTTGAAACCCTAATGCCTTTAGTGAAACCCTACTGCATGACATCAGTTGTGATGTCATGCATATGCAATCCATCCCATTGGCCAATAGATGATACACATATATCCCTCATACTCCAAACCTTGTCTGCCACATTCCCCCATTGCTTATTGATACGTGTATTTGTTTAGCCCAAACATATTGACACATATGTGTATTTGCATGCAATTCTATTGGACCTTTACTTTCAACCAATTGAAGAAAAAAAAGGAACAGAAGAATAACAAGCCCCTTTCTCTTTCTCTCTCTGTTTCTGCTTCTCCATCCTCTTTCTCTCTCACTCTCACGCTCCTTCTCACTCTCTTTGCCTTCACCATCTCATCATCCACCACCGCAACCACAACCGCCACCACCAGAACCATGATCTTCTTCTCCTCAGTCGATCTTCTTCTTCTTCTCTGTCGTTAATCCAAGCAAAAAGCTTCGACATGCAAGCAGAGGTTCGTGCTCTCATGGTTGCTAAATCTCCAACTTATTTTCGTAAAGGTTACTTCTTCTTCTTTATCAATCACCCAAAATTTTCTTTTCTTTCTCTTAACTATTAATTTTCATTCTTTTGTGATGGTGGTTGTTCATCTCAGAGCCACCAGTGATGCTCCTATTCTCAAACAATCCAACTTCAAGGTATGTGTATTGTTTATTCTTCAATTTTCTTATTAAAAATTGTTAACTTTTAACCCCTTTTATTACTATTCATTAGTTTTGGTTATTTCTTTGAAATTCAGGCTTCTGGGGTATGAAGATTGTGCTTAAATCTAATCTTTTTGTATTTTTTTTAATAACCATAGTTGCCAAGTTAAGTAATTTCTGACTGAAAAGTTTTTGTTTTTCAGGTTGGTGAGATTATTAGCAGGTTTGAGAAGAAGGGTTTCTACTTGAAGGGTAATCCGTAGATTATGCTTATTCTAAATCTTGTCGTTTTTCTTGATCAACACTGAAAGAACTTTTGCATATATATATATATATATATATATATATATATATATATATATATATATATATATATATATATATATATATGTATATAGATTTATTGTTTAAATCCGTTTTACTTATAAATCTTTGTTATGATAGTATGTTAGTAATTTGTAACCTGATTATTTCAAAGTTGAGTTATTTCTCAAATTTATGTTTGTAAGTGTAATTTCGATTTTGTTTGTGGTATGTATAAATTTTTTAGGTTAGTTAAATTTCATTGGGGTAAATTGTATCATCCTTTTAATTTTGATATTATTCATGATGTTGAATGATTTTTGTGACTTGATCTTAGGTTTGAAATTCTTAAATGTGGATCGTGCTTATTCTCACTGTCATGGTAAAAAAAATGGGTTTGTTTTACAGAGCAACAGGAAGAAGTTGATTCAGCTGAAAATAATGAATTTTTCTCTATAGCTGAAAAACATGTTCAGAAACAGTTTCAAAACAGGTAAGATAAATGACTGCTTTCTTTTTTTGTTAATTCAGTTTATTATAATCCATTTTTCCGTTTTCATTTTATTCTCTCAATTTTAGATCCGAGTTTCACATTTGCATGCATGATTTGATTATCGATTTACTTATCTGATTTTGCTGGAATTAGGTCTTTAGTGATTTTATTTCAATTTTGTGTTTATGCTATTTCAATACTGATTAGATGATAAATCCTGTTCAGTTTTTTTTTTCCATATTAAAATTCGTCACTGTTATTGATTCTCGATTTGATTTGATTTGTTTCTGTGTTGCAGTTTGTCGCAGACCGAGATTTCTCGCTGAACTGGATGAGGTTTTGACAAGAGAGCTTGCTGAGGATGGTTATTCTTGGTAATTTGTTTCATCAATCCTCTAATTTTAATTATTTTGATTGAATCTGATCTAAGATAATGGTAGTGATCAAGATATTATGAATTTTATTTTTGTTTCATTTTGTGTTTGTCTAGGAGGTTGAAAATTTTAAATGGGTTCCATTTCTCAGTTGATGGTGGATTTCTTTGGAGTAGTTAGAATAGTTTAGTTTTCCCCAAAAATAATGAATTGCATTTGTTTATGTTAATTTTGTCTGCAATTTCAACCTCAATTAGATTTTGATTTTGTTTGTTGGTGATATTGAAGGTTTAATTGTTACAATTTAATTGAAAGGTGTTTTTAGTAATGGGGTTGCAATTTTTTCTTCTAGCCCTTTGATCTATTAATTAGTTATGTTGATTTTTATTTGTAGGTGAGAAATGACACAAATTCATCTTCATGGTACTCTTCATCTTCATGGTATTCTTATTTTTTTCTTTATTGGGTGAATCTCAAACTTTTATTTTTTTAATTTATTTTTTGCAGACATCTAAGATCTAAGAAACAAGTTTACATGAAATTGACTTAGAAGAAGAAGGAGTTGGTGAAAAGAAGAATTGTTTGAGAAAAAGAAAGCAAAAGGGTCAAAGAAAAATATAATCATGAAGGAAGAAATGGAAAGGAAAGTTGAAGATGGAATTTGAAGGTTGGTTGTGTTTGGCTACTATTAATTCTGTTTTATTGGATGTATATACTGAGAATTATGTTGTTGGTTTGTGAAAATGAAAGAGGTTTCTTATATTAGGATCTTTGCGGTCCTCTATTACTCTCAGAGAGCAACTGATTCTAATGGAGGTCTTATAAATAAAGCTACCGGTATCTCCAATACTGCTCAAGGGTATGCCAAAAATAGCAACTAATCACTCTAATTTCATTTGTTTATAATCTATTATTTATCAAAATTTTGCTGATTAAATTTCAGTGTTTTATGTTATTTTGTGAAGGTATCCAGACAGGCCGAGTATGTGGACTAAAGAGCAGTTTGAGGTGTGGAAACCCATTGTGGATGTTGTTCATGCTAAAGGTGCTACCTTCTTCTATCAGATTTGGCATGTTGGAAGATTTATGATACTGGTATGTAGTAGTATTCCCTCAAACCATCGATTAATTGATCCTATTTCCTTTGAATTCAGTACCATGGCTTTAAATTGTAGTTGCAGATACCTCTATTGAGATGAGACTTCTTATCCATTGTGGTCCTCTTCATGGCCAAAACATAATTAAGATATTACTCATAAGTTGCCACCAACAACCATTTGCCAATAACTGTATGGTTTTACCTACTAGTTTATGTGATTCATACTTCCAGGAATTAATGATGAATGGTTTTAGCTACTGATTTATGAGACTTCTTATCCATTGTGTGTGTTTCATCTTATTTAACAAATACAAAAATTAATGATTAATGGTTTTACCTACTGATTTATATATTTGATTGATACTGCCAGGAATTAGAAGCTGAAAATGCAAATTTTTTATCTTGACTTGCTCATTGCCATTGCTCTCAGGTTAGCTACTTGATTGTTTCATAGTTCTTTAGTTTGTTTCACTCTATGTTTGTTTTAGCTTCTTCGTCATGAAGCATATTGATAGTTTTCACCAAGAAATAACTAATCAAAGTAGAGAAAAGGGAAGGGATGAAAAAGAGTTTTGTCTGCATTTTTTTCCGAAGTAACTATATGTAAATGTTTGATGCAGGCTGATAAAAAATTATACGGTCCCAATGACAGTAAAGCCACGAAAGTGACGGAACAGAAACAATCCAACATGAAATCAGTTGCAATTTTTTCTTCTAGCCTTTTAATCTATTAATTAGTTGTGTTGATTTTTATTTGTAGGTGAAAAATGGCACAAATTCATCTTCATGGTACTCTTCATGCTATTCATCTCTCTTTCTTTTTCTTTATTGGGTGAATCTCAAACTTTTTTTTAAAATTTATTTTTGCAGAAAAGTGATAGTTTTCACCAAGAAATAACTAAGCAAAGTAGAGAAAAGGGAAGGGATGAAAAAGAGTTTTGTCTGCATTTTTTCGCAAAGTAACTATATGTAAATGTTTGATGCAGGCTGATAAAGAATTATACGGTCCCAATGACGGTAAAGCCACGAAAGTGACGGAACAGAAAGAATCCAACATGAAATCAAAAGAAAATATAAAGAAAAAGTCAGGTTTAATTTTCTTAAAATTTTCTTTAGGGGATGTAGATGTTAAGAGATAAGTTTTTCAACTACATTGGTGTTTTTTGTTTTTTATGTGCCCTTTGATCTGTGTACATGGATCTCCCATTTTGTTCCTTCTTATCAAATTCAAAAAATGAGGGAACAATTGTTAAAAACATGATGAGGGAACATAATTTATTTTTAATCTCATGAGATATATCAGTTTAGCAAAACAAATTGTCATATCTAAATTAGCTTTACATTGTGATGTAGGCTATAACACAAAGTTTATGAGTCATCATAACAAGAGATATGTAGCTTTAAAAGCTATGTACTTTAGAAAAAGGTATATACCGTCACTATTTTATCTTGCTTTGGTTTTCTGTCTTAAACAATTGCCTCATAAGACTGTGTTTATGGCTCTGTTTAGGAAGGCAGATAAGCTAACTTATAACTTATAGCTTTTAGCTTATAAGATAAAAGCGGAAGATGGGTCTTCTTCAAAGCAAGAAGATTTCGTTATTGTAAGTCAAAATCTAACTCTTTTGAAGATTTTTTCTACACCAATTTGTAGTTTATGAGATGAAATCTATGGACAAGTGAAAAAGATTTGTTTTTTAGTTTTGGGGTTTGTGAAAATTTGATTTTTTTTTTTCAGTTTGGTGAGGTTGAGTTTTAGGATGTTTCTGCTGTGTGGAATTTTTCAGAGAATTATCCGTTCTCTCTCCGTCTAGGTAATTTCATCTCCCCTCTTCTCTCATAAACATCGGTTACCATGTTTTGAGGATTTTAATCAGTTTTGTCTCAATTTCATATCCATTCTATTTTTCTTTCGTTTCTACTTCGTTTCTGATTTCCCATTATTTATATATTGACATTGTGATTGGATTTCCTTTGTTGTGATAAAATTGTTTTTTTATGAACTATTAAGTGATTTTGCCTTTTGTTTTTCTATTTTTGTTGTGTGTATTATAGGAAAGAGGAAACTAAGAAGAAGATTTATAATGTTTAATGTGAGGGTATTTTGGATTTGGCTGTGAGATTGATGAAGAGACTTCTAATAAGCTGGAAGGTATAAAGGATGCATTTCAACCACTTTTGATGAATGCTAGTGGAGTCATAATTTTCTAAGGTAAAGAACTAAAGATCTTCTACATGCATTTGATTTTAATGATGAGGTTGTGCTAAGAGATTGTAGAAGTTGTAGTTGGTAAATCATTTTCTCACCACTGCAATCAATTTGAGTTTTGTTTTGTTTTTTTCTTAGTGTAACACCCCGATTTTCAAAGACTAAAAAGGGGCATTAATTTTTTTTTTAAAACAAAACAGAGTGCGCATACAAATTGTGACGAGCCGACATTAACCATACAAAAGAACGGAATATATATTAGTACAACCCAAGCATCGGCATAGTACTAATCATACATAAAGGTGCTTCAGAGAAGCAAAGTGTGTAACTGAATATTTACAATTCAAAAGACCACAGTCTACCAAAGGTATAATTACTCAAAATACAGTCATCCAAAATAGTCAGATCCTATGCCTAATCCAAAAAGAGCACGGTGTACAAACCACACTGGCGCACAGCCTAACTTAAGAAGTACAACTCCTCGATCACTGAAATCCCACGAACTCACTGTCGTCCTCACGGCCCACGACAGCGTGTAAGGGTCCATCGTCTTGGGTGGGAGGAGCCCGCAATATTCATTGTAAGGGTCACCACAAGTACCACAATAATACACTTACCAAATATGGAAAACAAGTAAACATATAACATTTTCACATCAACGTACATGATATAATTAAATGCACACATAGCCTACAAATGCAGACTCTACATGACCGTGACACCAATCACTGGCTGCCACATGCATGAAATTCCGGAATTTAACGGTGGGATAACACCGGGTACGATCACCTAGATCAAGTACCGACTCAATTTGGTGGAATCCCCCGAGTACAATCACCTAGATCAAATACCGACTCAATTAACGGCAGGTACAATCACCTAGATCAAATACCGGCTCAATTAAAGGCGGGATATCACCTGGTACAATCACCTAGATCAAATACCAACTATGAGTGCATGAGCATACGATACTTCTTATCTATGCTAATGCACAAATTACATATCATCCAGCATATGTAATCCCATCTCATATTCATACATATATTTTCACAATCATATGTAATAACGCATGTATTTTAAACAATTTCTCATCACGAGAATACATAATATATACATGCCAAGCACTCAAAGTACACCACAACAAGCATACACACAATGCTACCAACGGAAAATAATACAAAAGAAAGGTGTCCTTACCTCGGCAAGCTTCCGTTACCCTTTCTCGCGAAATTCTACAGTTCACGCTACCTAAAATATAAGTAGCGTAAAATCAATAAAATACTCATCGTACATCCTATCGAAACGAAACTTGCTCTCAAAAGTCTAGGGGGGTTTAAGGTACTTTCTAACTCTCTTACTTAGCGATTCCAAGTTCTTCCCATGGCGATAAAAATTCACGAAGTTAAAGACATTATTTTTGCTATACGAAAAATCATTTTGTTTCAAAGCATACAAGGAACCACTATAGTTCTCAACCCAAAAGAGATCAATTTCACACAACAAAATCATTTGAAAACAAGCCATAACTCTTCAACAATAAATCAACAAAATCGGAGTTTTTTTTGCGTCGCCAATTTCAAGTTTTCTTACCAAGTAAAACCACATATTTCTACTCTTTTAAAACTATAAACATATACTAACTCAATGATCAATTTTCCCACATTGTGGACTTTAAAAATTTTGGAAACTCATGGCCCCCATTGGTGTATGGCCACGGCCAAAATTTTGGAAAGGGCACCAACACTCAAAATTTTTCACTTCCAATAGCATGGTAATATCCTATAATACCCTAAATTCATTAACCCTAACAATCCAAATCATTTTAATCAAAACCACACACTTTGACAAATTTTAAAATTGTTTCCATAAGACAAAATCAACTAAATTTTATTTTCCAATCAAAGCCATAATTAGTCCTCTCTTTGAAACAAGTCATGCCCTCTCAAATTAGGACTTAAAAAAATTGAAACTCTTCCTCCTACACCATTTGGATTGCCACGACCAAAAATAAATAAAAAGGCCAACACTCAATTTTTTTCATTTCAAAACCTTAGTAACAATCTACTAGCTCCCAACATCATTTAATTGATCAATCAAGCATTTTAGAAACCAAAACAAAATTTCAAAGAATGTTCTTTCACTTCTCAAGAACACAAAAATATAATTTTTTCTTGTTTCTCAAAACAAAATCATTATTCCAATATCCATTTCTCTAAAAAACTTAAAAACAACTTCATAAACAAAAACATCAAACAAAAGTCCAAGCTTATGATCAATTTAAGTTTTCTTATCAAACCCTAACAAGAATTTTAGTAAGAACTCAAATCAACCATGGGAATCATCTCCTACTTCACTTACATACACTAATCAACTCTCATGAACACTCCTAAGAACCAACAACTTAATAAATTTCAAACTAAGAATTTTCTCTCAAGAACATAATCATTAAAATCTTAAAATCTAAGAGGTTCATGGAAGGACAAGGAAGAGAAGAGGTTAGTTACCTTAAGTGAAAGAAGTTCTTGCAATTTCCTATGATCCAACAAGCTTGAAATGGATGAAAATGGTGAAGGATTGAAATTTGTGGAGACTAGGCAAGTGAAGAAGAAGAACACGGCCAAGAGAGAGTAAGAGGAGTGAAATTTCTAATTTTTTTCTTTTCAAGACCACAATGAGTTAAACCTCCTTACTATACAAAGGTCTTGGTCCATCTTGACCCTTGGATCAAATAGCCAAAGCTTACAAGACTAATCCCTAGCCATTGGATCAAAATACTCATGATTGCTTTTTGAACAAATATCAAGCTATTTCCACTTTACGCTACTCAGCTCTCGCGTTCGCTCTCGGCGAGTCGTACTTCGCTAACGGTCTAACTTGCGAAAAATAGAAAATCTACGAGGTAAAAGTTCATCGTAAACTATTTCTAAAAACTATCGCTAAACTTGATTCTCCGACTGAAATTTTCTTCCTCACTCTTGAAAATTATTCTGAAAACATAATCCAACTCGTGCCGATATATAAAACTCCCATCTAAATTTCTACGGAATTCAGACATCGTAAAAATTTCCAACAGCGGGTAAAATTCCTACTCGTTTTTCCAAAAACCAGAATAAACCAAAACTCGCGATTCTGACTACACATAAACCTTCTTATACTCAACAGAAGACTACGACCCAAAAGTCTGTGCCTTTCCAGCGCACGAGCACAAAACAGGCTCCATTTCAGCAAAAATCTTGTTATTTCGACGATACTCACAAAACCAATTAATAAAAACCATAATTTTCTTAGCCATTACTTATTTTCCTCACACAAAAGGTACAGTGGAATTATGGGTCTTACACTTCGCCTCTTTCTCGTTTCCCTACTATCGTTTTGTAGGTGGTCGTCCTCCCTCATGCCGTCGTCGACTCTTGATGGTAAAATGGCCTGTCATTGACCACCAATGTCGGATAGGTGCCAATGTTAAGGTGGGATACATTATTCTTGCACTATAACAGAAAGTTTGATTTTGGGCCTTTGATTTATTTGTAATACAATGATTACTTTTCTAATGTATTGTCTTCAATAATTTTGTTGAGTTTTCTCTCATATGCTTTTATGTTATATTATATGTATGCAGATTGTTAATTCCATAGTTATGAACCATGTTACTATTGGTGACTTTTGTTCATATGCAACCTAAGACAATTAGAAAAAGAAAGAAAAAAAACTTAGAAATAAAGGGCAACAAAAACATGTGTTTTAGTGCATTAATGTCTCATTTGGAACCTACAAGAGTACATCTCCTCTTGAGATGCCTGCACATCAGTTCATGATACAATAACAGTTTCACTCTACACATAAAATCTCATCACTCTTATGGGAGATGTAGAATTAAAACCAAATAATACAAATAAAATTGGATGGATCCACCATTTAGCTACATGAACATTCTTTTAGGTCTTTTTTTATTTGTTTATCTTGAACAAGAACTTACTATGTTACAATCAATTAACCTCAGGCAATGTTTACAGCCATAGGGGTTGGATACTCCAGTTCCCTTCCATCAGCTGCTGCCCTTAATTGGGTCTTAAAAGATGGTCTTGGACGACTAAGCAGATGCATATACACTGCTAGCCTACCTTCAGCTTTTGATACTAATTTAAAGGTATTTTAATTTCCACTTTTGAAGTGCATGATAGTAATTGAAATTTCATTTGACATGTTCTAATCAGAAATTAAATCTAATTAATCTTTCTTCTATAAAAAGAAAGAAGCTTCATTTCCAAAATTATTCCTGCTGCTTGCAACTATTGCCAATATTGCTAAACAAATAAGCTTGGCATGCTACTTAGCAACTCGGGTAAGAGCTATTCACATGATGATATTATTCTTTAAATGAATTTGCTTTTCTGTATATCTTCAATATAGAGAGTTTCTGTAGCAAGATTTGTATTAGTATAATGGAAGAGGGTGAAGTCTTGCTCATCTCCGCGCATCTACTGTGGGGAAATGTGTTCTTACGGAGATAAAAGCTACTAATCCAAAGGCTTGGAATTTTCTCAAACTAATATGCTTCTGATTTGTTTCATTTGTATTGTATGTAACTTTACGCATGTACCTTATTTTAACAGATAATTGAGTTTGTCAAACTTGGGGGAAAAAAAAGGAATGGTAAGAACATGTTGTAATAACATGTTTCTTAATTCACTTTATACATAATCACTCTTCTTTATACATAATCACTCTTCGTGCCTTTCACACAATGCATATTGGGTTTCTAAAACATTTTTTTGTTTCGGCTATATATACTAATAGACATTTTCTCACACACTCATTTAACCTTCCTCTCTCTTCTTTCTTATAAAAGATTGGATGCAGTCTGGTGTTGCTGTTATGTTGTTTGTCTGCAGGCTATAATCAGAGTAATGTGGTGGTTCATGTAGCAGAAAAGTGCTGCTGTAATGGATGATGCTTGCAGATCCTGGTATTCCGGCCTTAGCTGCTGGCTGTGTCTGTGTCTTTGTTGGATTCAAGATTATTTCTTTTGCGTGTGTTGCTCAGTTGTAGTCTGTAGCAGTAATGAGGATTCAAGGTTAATTGTTTATGAGTTGATGCAAAATGGTATTCCGACGTTAGCTGCTGGCTGTGTCTGTGTCCTATTATTGTATTTAGAGTCGAGAGTTAGATCTATATATTTGATGGGATGTTGTTAATGATTACTGTCTTGGATAGTTTGTTGCTTCTATACAGAATGTGTGAATTGTGTTTCTGTAATGGGTATTTTGCTTTAACTGTATGTATAATTTCTTTCCAGTCTGGGTATTCCCTCCGCACTTTTACCGGACATTCTGCATATGTTATGTCACTAGATTTTCACCCAAATAAAGATGATCTTATCTGCTCCTGTGATGGTGATGGTGAGATACGGTATTGGAGCTAAACAATGACAGTTGTGTTAGAGTCTCTAAGGTAGAATCTTGGTCAATTTATCTTATTTTCTATGCATTTTCCTGTGCACTAGATGATTTACAGCCTCCCTTGAGCTGTACTTGACTACTTGCTTTCAGCAACTTTTTCCTTTATGTGCATAAGCATATTTCTTATGGTCTATTATTAATTTGCTACTGGATTTTAAATTGGATTATGTCTTTCTTTTTGCCAGACATTGCCCTTTTATACTTGAAAAAGAAGAAAATGGAAAAGCGGAGAATGAGGTTGAAGAAACCAAAGGTGGAATCAACCAAGGAAAAACAAGAAGAAAGTGATGTGGTTCAAGGGAAGAGAGAGTCTTCTCAAGTTTCCAATGATAAAATTGAAGAGACTGCAATTTAATAGAAGAGAGAAAGAATAAGTTGAGATCATTGGCTGATGCTATTAGATGAAAATGCAAAAAAATTCATTTTGTTTCATTTGAGAAAATGAGAGGTTGCAGTGGACCATGATGTGGATTTTCTCATCTAGATGAGTACATATACATGTGTAATTAATACCATTGTAATTTGTAATTAAGTTAACACCTGATTCCTGATAAAAATACATGTAATTTAAACTTTTGTAATCATATATGTCAAAAGGGTTAAATAGATAGTCAGTTTTTTGGTTATGAACAATCTATATGTTTTAGGTGCATTAGAGAAAGCTCCTTAAGACTACAAATTAAAGGCACTCTCACAAGCCAATATTAACTTATGCCATGGAATCAAGCATTCTTCAAGTGAAATGATGCACAATTTCGATCATTGTCTGTATAAACTTTTATGAACAACAACGACCATGATTGGTCGCAACCATGATTGGCCCATCCAACCCGTGCAACGCACGGGTAGCACGCTAGTTATACTAAAGGTTGGGTATGAAACCCTAATGCCCCTTCCCAAAACCCTATCAGCTGATGTAATGTGTGATGTGATGCACATGTCATTTGCATTAATGCAGCTCCAACTGATTCATATATGACGTGGTGGTTTCTTTTGCTTTCTTTGCTATAGCTATGTTATTCCATGTGTTAGCTAATGAGAGTTACAAATGCATGCATTGGTCCAATTCTTCCATGCATTTAATGCTTGCAACTACTTGCTTTCATCTTATGCAGTATAAGAACCCTTTTGAGCCAATCCATGGTGCATTTCATTTTGAGAGTTGTCTCATGTCTCGTGTTCAGCAGAGTGTATCTAAAAATCCTGCTTCATTGGTTGATGCTGGTTTGCCACCACGAGTTGATCATCCCTGTCAGGCCAGTGATCCAAAAGTGGTTGATTCTTGTGTACTACCACAAGTTCAACAGCCTGCTGATGATTTTCTTACTGCTATTCAAACATATCATTTGGAGTTTGATGTTGAAAATGTACTTTTTTTTACTGATTATGTTTATATATTCAAAATGCATTGTTAGTGTTGTTTGATTATGATTTTGTTTTGTATTTTATGTGCAGTTCCTAGGGAGATTACCTGCATGTTTTGTTCGTGAATTTGGAAAAGCTGTTTCTGACTATGTTATTTTGAGGGATCCTAACCATAATGAGTTCGAGGTACATGTTGTGAGAAAGTCAGGTGAGATCTATTTTGGTGATGGATGGCACAGTCTTAAGGATGTTTATGACATAAAATTTGGGGCTTGGGTTAGTGTTTGTTACATTAGTCTTGTACTTTTTACTATGAGGGTTTTGAGTAGGTGGTGTTTTGAGGTCAGTTATCCTTTTTATGACCCCCCTTTGAGGCATCTTTTGGCTAGGAGTGATCCTCACAGTGGTATTGGTTCATCTGTCATGAACTTTTGTGCAGCTGGTACCACACGGCAGAAATCACTTATAACTTCTTATGTGAAAGATTTAACACTCTATGATATACACTCTGGTATTTTGGTAATATTTTGTTTTTTTGACATCTTAAATTGGTTAAATTTTATATATTTGTTGAGTCTAGATATGTTTTAACTTTTTTTTTATACCACTGTCTTTGCAGGTCTTGCCTTGGCAGGGATTTGGTGAATCCGCATTTGCATTCGTATTTTCAGATTTGATTTTGGTTGATAACAGTGGAAAGCAATACAAGTGTTGTGTGAAGTTTGGTCTTGACGTTGGTGGTGAGTTCGCGTGCAGGATATCTGGTGGTTGACGTGATCTATGTGCATTTCATGGCTTAGTTGAGGGTGATAGGGTTAAGTTTAGTGTCGCTCAATTTTCTGCTAGCAATGTTATGTATGTTTCCCTGTATCCTCGAGTGCGGGTGGAGGATTATCTGGATATGGATGTTGTTGATGATTAGCATGAATTAGCATTAGATTAAGTTGGTTTAACTGCTTTTTGGTTTAGTTTTTTGATGTAGCAGTCCTTGCCATTATTGATGTATTTCTATTTTTGGTATTTTTAATGATCCTTGGATATTTGTACTACTTTCAGTTTGTAGTTGTTTATACTTTGATGTATCTATTGTTAATGTGATGGATATTAAATCTTCTGTTGTTTTAATGCTCTTATCAAGTTATTTTCGCAAGTTCTTACCAAGTTAAAATTGATGGTGATTGTCATTAATGAATGAATAGTGAATCAATATCCAATGCAAGCAACTACTCGCATTTAATGAATGAATAGTTAATAAATGTTTATCATATACGCTACATACACTTATCAAATGAGATTGAGTCAGAAAAATATTGGTGCCCCTTGGTTCAATGTGATTTTTTGCATCTCTTTCATATCTGCTGTCTTTAAATGATACTTGCTGCCACAAGTTAGCTCATTATTCGATTCTGCAAAATACCATAGCATCCTGTTCTTCTGTATTTCTAACTGCTCTTTGGCTTAAACCCTCGTCATTGAATTTTGGATATGGATTCTGCTTCTCTCTCAGTCTATGGGAAATCACTTTTTGAAGAAACACATGCTTCCATGGTAGCCTGTCAGGTTTATGATATCTTAAAAGGTTAGTATCCATGGACTTCATCTCCATGTCAATAGGTGTGTACGCTTTGTTTTGATTTGTGTTCCAAACTAAAGGGTGAAGCATGATATATATAACGTAGTATGTTGAGGTATAGGCATTGCTTTGTGAATATGTGTTACATGTATTGTATATATATTAGAAAGTTAGATGCAAGCATCAATCCAGGTTTTGGTTTTGTAAAAAATAGTTGAATATGATCCTTTAATCTTTTGTTGCTAACATAGTTAGGTGTTTTATTACAAATGTGCTTATCTTCAAAGAGTTTGAAACCCTTGTGGCTTGATCTGTTGTAATTTTTTAGATTCTAACATAGTTAGGTGCTTTTGTTTGGGATTGTTTCTATAGAGCCCCTTGATTGGAATATAGCACATCAGCTACCAAATTATCTGGACATGGTCAGGGTTAAGTATAGGACATTTTATATCGAATACTCTGCCTGCGAGGTAAGGTTGAATTTACATCTTTGATTTATGATGTGGACTAAATCATGTATTAATCATATTTTTATGTCTGTACAAATAGATTGCTGGTAAGCTTCCCTCCATGTTTGTGGAGGAATTTGGCTTTGAAATGTATAAATATAATAAAATTGTTGATCGGTATGGCAACCAGTTTGAAGTTATAATTGAGATGCGTGATGGTGGACTATATTTTACCCATGGATGGGCTGAGATTCGTAACAACTACGTCGATTCTGAGGGTAAAGGAGGCTGGGCTTCCATAACTTATGTAAGGCTGTCATACCCTAATTTTGCCCCATGATATTTTTCACACTTTTGCATTTATTAGAAAAAAGTCAACAAAGTCAATACTTTGAATAAAAAGTCAACAAAGTCAATTTTTAATTGAAAAAGTCAAAGTTGGCACAAAAACACATAGAATTATTTTTCTTGCATGATTTTGCATGGCATGATCATAAATGATAAATTTTTACCATTTTGCCCTTCCATTAAGCTTATTTCTTATTTATTAATTATTTTTAATTAGTTACTTGCATTTCAAGAAACCTTTTAACACATCAAATTTTAAATCCTTTTTCTCATTTTTAATCAATAACCATTTTGCATAATCACATTTCATCATCATGCATATTTTTATTTTGCATATTTATTTTTTATTTTATTATTTTAAGTGCTATTTTTAATTTGTTATTTGTTCCCAAAAATCAAAAAAGTTCACAAAAATTCCTTTAATCATTAACACATCATCATGCTTATCATTAGAGACCTAGAACCTTCTTTTTCTTACACCTCACCATAGTACAACTCAAAATTCCACATTATCCATAACAAGAAAATCACAAAAATCAATCATTTGTACTATACCATTTCTACCCTTTCTTACTCCCTACACCAACTATTCTTAACCCTAATTCATTCTATATATAGAGGCCATATGAGCTGCTGCGCAGCTAGGGTTGGGAGAGGAAGAAAATCAGATCAAAATTCATCAAAAACATCAATTTTTTTTCTCTCATTTTCTCAAATTCGAAATCCATCAAAACCACCTCCAAACTTCAATTTCTTCATCAAATAAGTTTCCAAACACTTCCAGTAGATTATACCAGTGCCAAATCGCAATCAAAACCGTTCAAAAATACCATAACCGAACCTCAAAAAAGCTTGAAACCAACGTTAATGGATAGAGAGATTCAGAGCACCATTTGACATGATTCCAACTCCACCGTGTTCGTAAAGGACCCAAGAAGCTTAATCCATGGCTAATTTGATTTAATTTTGGCTGTATCACGTTTTGCCATTTTTGGTGTTCGTTGGTTTTTGCTTCGTTTTCGTCTTTTCAGGCATAATATCAAGAAAATAAGCACAGATTCATGATCTACGCGAAATTCCGAGCAAAATAGTGTACCCACTTGCCACTTTTGGTGGAGTTTTGAAACTCCGGTAAAGGTCACCGTCGCCGGCGCCGTCGTGGCTCAACGGAGAAGACGAAGTCCACGGTGAGTCTGTTTCAGGTAAGTTTAAATCCTGACCGTCCGATCTCTGCTTTCTGTTCTGTTCGTTGATTTTTGGATTAAAACAGAACTGTCAGATCTCATTTAAATGAGATCTGACGGTGATGAAGTTGGATCGTACGGTGCACCCTTTCCCAGAGCCACACAGGATTATTTTTGTTTTTGACTTTCCATTTTTTGTTTGACTGGGCTCTTCAGCCCAGAATTGATATCTGCACCCCCCTTTCTGCTACGTTTTAATATTCGCACCCCCCTGCTGATTATGACTTAAGTGATTTTTAGCTTATTTGAAAAAAGCACTTATGTGACTTATTAGCTTATTTAAGCTTATTAAGTCACTGTTTATGCTTATATCATATTATTTTCCATTTGTGATTTTTTTCTTTTCCAACTTATTTTCATAAGTAATTTTCAATTAAGTTGTTTTGTGCATAAGTGCTTATTTAGGGTTTCAAAAAGCTCTTTAGCTTATTTGACCCTAATTCTTGCACAACATTGATTCATATACAGTAGTCACTGTATACAATCATTTTCCAACTTTTTTTCAACTTATTTTCATAAGTGATTTTCCAATTAAGCTATTTTGTGCATAAGTGCTTATTTAGGGTTTCATTAAGCTCTTTAGCTTATTTGACCCTACTTTCTGCACAAGATTAATTCAAGTACATTAGCTACTGTATGGGGATTTTGCAAACCATTTTCAACTTATTTTCATAAGTGATTATCCAATTAAGCTGTTTTGTGCATAAGTGCTTATTTAGGGTTTCATTAAGCTCCTTAGCTTATTTGACCCTAATTTTCACACAACATTATTTCAATACAGTAGCTAATGTATATGAGCCTTGTCCAACCCTTTTGGCTTATTTTCATAAGTCCTTTTAACTTAAGTTGCTTTTTAGCTTATTTACTTAAGTGCTTAATTATGATTAATTGCTTATTTTTATTTCTTATGCTTGTCTTCAGCTCTTTAGCTTTACTTTATTTTATTCTAACTCATCTCATTTACTTTGATTTAATTTAGCATGTTTATGTTATTTAATTCATTGTACGCTACTTTAGCTTATGCATCTTTATTTAATTATGCATCATCAATTCCCATTCACTCTTGATTCATTCATGCATATTTAACTATATCATGTTGATTCATACTTTCTCATTTGAATACTTGCATTCATTCGCATTTAATTGTCGCATTGTTATTATATCGATTGTCATCGTTATTTAATTTTGCACATTATTTTACATCCTTGTCTTTGAACTTGACTTTTCATAATCAAACATAATCAAACTTTTTGCAACAATTAATGGATGAAAAAGGGAGAACCTGGCAGTTGCTTCGTTCTTCCCCGAGTTGTCTTGGTGACCGGACAGTTGACTAGTCACTCAAGCTGCTCTCATCCTAGAATGAATTCTAAAATAAACCAACAACCGTCTTTCTTTCGGACATCATTTCTTAATAAAGTTAATCAAAGGCTTTTCATAAGAACTAAAGAATGAAAAGGAGAGAATCTGGCAGTTGCTTCTTTCTTCTCTGAGTTGTCTTGGTGACCGGACAGTTGACTAGTCACTCAAGCTGCTCTCATTCTAGGATAAGCTTTAAAACAAACCAACCCCCCGTACTTTTCTCAAACATTATTTCTGAATAAACTTAATCAAGGATTTCACAATAATGAGTGAAAAAGGGAGAATCTGGCAGTTGCTTCATTCTTCCCCGAGTTGTCTTGGTAACCGGACAGTTGACTAGTTACTCAAGTTGCTCTCATTCCAAAAACAAGTGTTAAAAAGTTAACCTTTACACACTCAAACTTCTTTTCAGAAAACATGGATATACGCTTTATCCATTCCTCTGACACATACGAGCTTAAGCCTCTGATTAGAGCATACAAGCGTCGTTGTATCAGCGGAATGCGAAATAAGCAACATCCGTGATTCAAACTCTCTTTACAATGGATACACGTTTTATCTACTCCTCTGACACACACACACAGCTTAAGCCTCTGATTAGAGCATACAAGCGTCGTTGTGTCAGCGGAATACGAAATAAACGTTACCCGTTTAAAATCAACCAACCACACAAACATTTTTTACCAGAACTACGTGAGTTTTGAGTTTCCCATTGCACCCGGGAATACGTAGGAGCGGGCTCCTACAACCGTCAAACTCAACTAATAAAAAACCCCTTTTTTATTTTATTTGGAAACGAAGTAGAAAATAGCCAAGTGATAGAGTAATTTAATTCAAACCTACGCAGACAAACCCAAACCACCTAAACGGTTCCCATCGAGTACGATGGATGCGAGGGGTGCTAATACCTTCCTCTCGCATAACCAACTCCCGAACCTAAACCAAGGTTTTAGCGATATTTTCCTTTCCCCTTCCGGGATAAATAAACGTCGATGGCGACTTCATTGTATGGAAAATGGAAGTGATTTTCCAGCCCGCTACAAAGGCCAAGATTATTTGTGCTGATTTTTAAAGATAGGTACTATAGGGACTGCATTGTAAAGCATCTATATCCTCCTCTTTGTTTAAATCTTTGTCGAAGTATTTTTGGACCTGATGCAAACCCTGGTTGGGCTGGTCTTGCGCCCTGCCCTATTATCATGACAATGCGAATTTTGCGCATAATTTCATAGTGATCTTGGCTGAATCTGATGTTTCGTCTGGTTTTTTGGTATGCTACCTTTTGGCATTGTCGTGTCTTTGTTTATTATTTGTTGTTTATTTGATTTTGGTTTATTCATGTGGTTTTTTTTTTTTTTGATTTGCAAGACTCTTAACTATGGTAGTTTTGCAAGCAAGATGCTTTCTAAGGATGCAACTAATCTGAAGTTGGTGGATGAGAAAGGACTAGAGTGGAATTGTTCTGTTCAGCATTTCTGTGAGACTTACAATTATGTCAAGATTGGTGGGAAGTGGATGGAGATGTTGAGAGCAAGGGGTTATGGAGGAGGAACCCATTTAATGTTTGGATCACCCACACTTGGAAGTTGTTCAGAGCTCTTTGTTAAGAAGCAGTTTTAGCAGATTTTGTTATTTTCACTTGGGGATGATAGAGTTATGTGTATTGTAATTTGAATCTCTTTTGTGCTTATATTAAGTTATTTTATTGCCTACTATATATCTCTTATTGTGGTAGTACATTATCTAAGTATTTATGTTTGTGATGTTCTTATTTGGTTATGGAGGCTTTTTCTTTTTTACACTTTTACCTATATTGTCAAGTTAGTGGAGGTTATAATTCCATTTCTTCATGAACATCTCATTTTACATAGCTCCCTTCACTATAAATCCTTTTTATGCTTTGCAGTGGTGTTTGGATGTAATCCTAGAAATGTGTCATTACTCATGGTTAATGAATGATAATTTATAATGTTTATTCATATAGAAATTTGTCTAATAGAGTTTTTGGACTGAGCAGCTAATTAAATTTTAAACCCAACCTCTATAGTTTGGTTAAGGTGCCACTTTAACTTGCAACAGAAGTAATTATAGCATGCAGCCATATTGTTGGACCAATGAGCAACATTCATCTCAGGGTTGTATTAATGGAGTATATTTTGTGAACTGTTCAAACTGTTTGCAAATCTACTCTTATTAAATGTGTTGTTATCTTCTCAATAAATGTGTATGCTTGTGCACTGTTCATGTTGTTTGCAGCTCTACTGACAACTTCATACACTGTTATGTACTGGCATTTAATTCACACATTTTTGTTTGCTTCATCACCAACTAATTTATGAGATTTGGCTCAATATCTAATTGCTAACTTATCTCATATTCTAATTATAATTACAATTAACTAATAGAAAAATAAAACATATCCCTAATTTGATTTGATGTTGTTTTGTGAGTGGAAGTTATTATATTTGGATAGAATTGTTAGTGAGGTATTTTCTGTTTAAATTCTCCAACTCATGGTTTATCATCTTGAACTGATCTCTTTTTCAGTTTACCGTTAATGCTGTGTTGGCTGATGCATCTAGAGCTGCCTCATAGTGGACCAATCACAACCCCATCAGGTTAAAATTGCATTCATGGAAGCTTACAGCATAATCTAATTTTCACTGTATCCGAATCTCCAGTCATTTAAGTCTCTGACCATTTAAATCTCTGATCTTTTCTGCTCCTTGCACTCTAAGTCTTAGATAGCGTTCAGGCACCGTTGGATAAACCAATAAGAAACAATTGTGGCTGTTGAGCATGGCTTGCTTTGATGAGTGATTGGTTTATGCATTGATTGTTCTCTTCTATTCTCTGCTATATGATACATATGTTCAGTTAGTTCCATTTGTTGGCATAGCAGGCCTTCATGTGCATGCATTGGTCCACTTAATTCGTGCTTTAAAATCTACCAACAACTTTTCCCAGTCCCTAATTGATTATTATTGTAACACCCCGATTTTTCAAAGCCTAAAAAGGGGCATTATTTATTTTATTTTTTTTAAAACAAACAACAAAGTTGCGCATAAAATATTTTACAGTGAGCCGACATTAAATTTACAAACGAACCCATATATAATATATAGTGCATCCGAGACGCAAAGTATTCACCTGAATAATTTACAATCCACAAGTCTAAGTACTCAAAGTACAAGTGCAACAAAACAAGTTAGAATCCTATGCCTAACCAAAAAGCACGATGTTCAACCACACCGGCGCAGAGTCTAATTCTAAACTATAGCTCCAACACGAGTTCACTGGGGCCCTGAGCAGCCACCGTCGTCACCACGACCTAGCCCAACATCTGGGTGGGATGAGCCCGCAAATGAAAGGATGCAAGGGTCACCACACATAACACAACGGCAAATAGCATATACATTGAAAAGCGAATAAACACTTAGCAGTTCATATACTTGCACACAGTACTGAAATGCACACCAGCCTATCAATGCAGACTCTAAATGATCGTGATCACCCTAACCGGGTCTTTTTCACATGCATGAATTCCGGAATTTAACCTCTCCGCAGAGAGTCGTAGGTTCAAGCCCCACTATACCCCACAGGGCGTCAATAAAATCCCAGAGGATTAGAGTGGATCCATTCCCGATAATCACACCCCGTGGTCCATTCCCGATAACCACGTATTGGACTCAATAAATCCCGCAGGATTAAGGTGGATCCATTCCCGATAATCACACCCCGTGGTCCATTCCCGATAACCACGTACTATGAATGCATGAGCATACGATTCCCCTTATATGCTAATGCAACAAAATACATACCTCTCAAGCGTACGTAAAACAATCATAGTATGTACATATATTTTCAAAATCATATGCACGCCAATCACATATTCATACACATATTCTCAAACATATGTAAATCACACATGCGATACAAAACACCTTCTCATCACGAGAATACATAATATAATCATGCCAAACATTCACAACAATCTAGAACCAGGCATACATATATTAGACGGAAAAGTAAAGGTGCCCTTACCTCGGCAAGCGTTCCGTTACTTTAATTCCGCAAAAACTACAACACGCGCTACCTAAAATAAATGTAGCGTAACATCAATAAAATACTCCTCGTTTATCCTAACGAAACGAAACTTGCTCTCAAAGCTCCAGAGGGGTCTAAGGTACTTCCTAAAGCTATCCCTCAATGATTTCAGGTTATTCTTATAGTGTTTAAAATTTCACGAAGTAAATTGCACTATTTTTATAACACGAAATTCATTTTGTTTTCAAATCATAAACTAAAACCATTTTGGATTTCTCCACCTCAAGGACTTGTTTCACACACAACAAGACCATTTGAAACACAACTAAAACTTTTCAAAAATATTTCTAGGAAAAATCGAAGTTTTCTTGCGTTACAAGTTACCCATTTTTTTCTTCCTAACAGCCTTTCCTATACTCGTTTTTCTTCAAAACTAAGATTATCCAACACACACAAAATTTTCACACAATTGTGGACTTAGAAAAATTTTGAAATTTCATCCCCCACACAAGATAGGCCACGGCCACTTTTTTCAAAAACACCCTTCTACTCAAAATTTTTCACTTCTAAATGCATGGTAATACCCCATAATACCTAACTAGCACTTATCAAAGCGATTTAGAAATTATAGAGTCGAATCGCAAATTTTCGAAAAAAACTCAAATAAGTTTTTCTTAAGGCAAGAAATCATTTTTTTTTTACAAGACATCCCATAACCAATCAAACACTTAAACAATGATCGTGGGAAACAATTTGCCTCTAAACAATTTTCGAAATTCGATTCCTCGAACCCTAATTGATTGCCACGGCCAAATGAGGCAAAAAGGCAATCCTACACAATTTTTCTTCATTTGAAAACCCTAACCACATATGATAGCTCGTAACGATATTCGATCGTATACCCGACTCTTTTTGAAACTCGAAATAAAAATTTTCTAAATTGCGTTCTTCGAGTCGCTCAAGAACACGAGAATAATTTTTTTCTCATTTTTCGAAACAAAATTCATATTCAACAATCCATTTTGTTTAAAAGCTCAATTCTAACTTCAAAACCAAAATCATACAACACAATTCAAATTTATGATCCTTTTCAAATTTTTCTTCAAAAATCTTAAACAAAAATTTGTGTAAACAAGATTTAACCATAGAAATCAACTCATTTTTCAATCATGTGTACTAACAACTCTTATGAACACATCTATGGAAACAAAACTAAATTCTAACATTTTTCTACTCAAGAACAAAATTGTGAAACTCAAAAATCCAAGAGAAATTCATGACAAGAGTAGAGATGGAAGATGTTAGTTACCTTAATGAGCAAGTGGTTCCTAAATATGCCAAAGATTCAAGCTTGAATGGATGAAAAATGGAATTTGAAAGAGATGAGTGAGTAAGGGAGTGGGCGGCCGAATGAGAGAAGAGAGGAGTGAGTAGTTTTTTTTGTTTTGCTTCTAAGTCCAAACAAAGATAAACCTCCTTACTAATAACCACTCTTGTGAAATCTAAGCCCTTGGATCAAACTAACCTTTGCATGGCTAAACCCTAGCCCTTGGATCAAAACAAAGTAATCATTACCTTTTTGAAAATATCCAAGATATTTCTCTTGCGCTCGCAGACGAGTCGTACTCCGTCGACGGTCGATCTTGCGAAAAAATATAAAACTCACGAGGTGATTGTTCGTCGTACAACATTCCCAAATATTATCGCTAAACTTTATTCTCCGACTGAAATTTATTTCCTTAGCTCCCAAAAATATTCTGAAACTAGATTCCAACTTACGCCGATATATAAAGTCTCCAATTAAAATTCTACGGAAAACAGAAACCGTAAAATTTTAATAAGCGGTTACAGTTTTCTACTCGTTTTTCCAATAAACGGAGAAAGTCGAAACTCAAAATTCTGAAAGCGCAGAAATGTTCAGATTGATAAATAAAGACCATGGGCCAAAAGTCTCCTTAAGTAATGGTCTTGCTACTTGTGAGCCATTGGATCAAATAGTGAAAGTTCTAAGACTTAATCCTAGCCATCCACCTCTTCACAAAATATCTAGATATTTCTTATGTGATCTTATCCTCCCACTAGCTCGCGCTTAAACGAGTCGCACCTCGCTAACGGACGAAAATCGCAAAAATAGAAAAACTACGGAATAAACGTCCGTCGTAAACCGCTTCTAAAAATTATCGCTAAAACTTTTTCCGCGACTGTAATTTTCTTCCTCACTCTTGAAAATTATTCTGAAAACATATTCTAACTCGCGCCGATATATAAAACTTCCATCTAAATTTTCACGGAATTCAGAAGCCGTAAAATTTTACATCAGCGGGTAAAATTCCTACTCGTTTTTTTTCCAAAAGCGAGAATAATCCAAAACTCGTTATTCTGACTTCACATAAACCTTCTTATACTCAAAAGAAGACTACGACCCAAAAGTATGTGCCTTTCCAGCGCACGAGCACAAAACAGGCTCCATTTCAGCAAAAATTCCATTAATGTGACGATACTCACAAGACCGCTCCACCAAAAACCCTAAAAACTTAGCCGACACTAAAGTTCCTTAGAAAAACTGTACAGTGAAATCTTGGGTCTTACATTACTACCCTCCAAAAAGAAGTTTCGTCCTCGAAACTAAAGGTAAGAGTAACAACTCAACTAGTTATTGCCATCACCAACACAACAAAATCCCTCAGGATTAGGTGTAGCCACACATATGCTAACACCGGGTGAAGTCACCAGACACTCTCACCAACATACTGGCACAACCGTGCTTCAACCGCCACTCTCAACGAGTTCATCACTCAAAAATTAACCTCACAACAGAGGTTCACAACCTCGAGTCCCTCAAATATCCTAGGGTCCACACGCAAGATTTCCAAAGTCACTTCTTTTGCCTCCGCGACGTAGCCTAAACCACTCGGTTCACGCGCAGCAGTGACTGGCTACCCTCCAAAAAGAAACACCGAAACTTTCTGGCACCACCAAAGCTAGCAAAGCTAGTCAATTCCAGTCAACACGATTCCGTCTACTATCAACAATAAATTAAGGACGGCCAGTCCCTCAATTTGTCAATAGATAGTCGACAATCCTGTTGGTGGTTTAGACCCTCTTTACCCAACTTAAGTGATACTTTATTCCACTTGTGCTCAAGGTCCTCCGAGGCACAATGGTCCAACACTTCCTTCGAGGTTTTTTTTTTTTCACACGTTTCCCTCGATCTCTTACGAATACAAGATTAAAGTCGTAAGACACAACACTCAAAACACATCGTTTCAAGCTCTCATGATTCCACTCATGAAACATCCGTTGAATCATCATTCAACAGTAATACAATGCCACCACGGCAATTACCACGAAAACCATTCCATTCCAAACACGTTGTCTTCTCTATAGAAGAATTTCCCACTTTACCAATATCCATCAGTCTGTGACTCAATGAATATGTCGAACCGTCTGCTCACGTACGGATCTATTTCCAATCACGACTTAAATAATACCACCCCAACCTCCGATTGGTAATTACACTCCTCATAGTCTTGGCACTTGCCAAACTAAACCATCTACTTCTCTTGGACTCCCTTATCCAAATCTCCAATTCCCCAGAATCGGTTCCTTATACGTTAACATTACTTCCAAAATGGCACTTAGACGCATCTCGCGTGCCTTAAACAAACGTTTATCCTCGTCGACGGCCATCGTCGGCGCACATCCTCTTCACAACGTATTCTCATTCTATTCCTGAACTCTCCTGAGTTCCTTTTTCTCTTACAATAACATCCTCTCTTACTCAAAAGAGTTGGTCACCCTAACCATTCCGAAATACTCCGAACATCACCACTCTCGTCGAGGTACCTACCTTCAGAATAACTCTTAGGGCATTCCTCACATTACTATTGTCTAACCATCCTTGTTGACAACATCCGAATCCCTTATACTTACTCACTACCGATTTCCATCATACCACGTCTCTCTTCATTGTAACCACTACAATGAACCAAAGCTCTACAAGCTTCCATCAACTTGCCATTAGACAATTTCTTATCCTTCTTATTTCCAAAGTTAGGTGTGAGACAAAACCCTTCGCCAATCTTCAATTGGCATAAGCCACATCTTCGTGGGCTTCTCTCTAAATCCCCATTCTTTTCTAGACCCAGAAACAGATCCACAAACCATTTCATCTCCATCACTCTTTCTCCTCTCTGAAGATGAATTCATCAAATGAAAGACAACCAAAACAATGGAACCTTTTCTCTACGAGTTCGGCTAGAAACACCACCAGCCACACTTATTGTTAACACATTCTTTCCATGACTAACCTCCCTTTACGACTAACTCATCGATGTCATAACCTCTACAAAACTCCAATCAGGCATGTATCATCAATCTACTACTTTGCAACTTTCTAGTCCAACAACTGTCTAGAGTTGGTTCCCAAACCACCATGACCAATAACTTGCTAAATCAAAACAACATTCTTTAATTCGCCGCACACAATCCAAATACTCTCTCATTTCACATAATTTTGAATCACCACAAGCATACCCTTCTCCGTTCGACCAATCTCAAATCTTCATAACCATCTAAAGCTGCAGTATCCTCCAAAAACAATAACCAACTTCCCACATACGTTCTCGCTATCCAATCTGACACATCCATTCACTAACTGGATTTATCCATCTCTAACTTCCCTTACGGTGTCAACTAATGTACGTGTCGTAATCAAACGCTCCAAATGATTAATTCCTCCAGTTCTTATTAAGTATCTCCTCTCCATTCGATTGGTCCTTCATCATCGTGACTATTCTAAAGTCATAAGGTCTGTTCCCACTAGGGAATCAATTCCCAGACCTCAGTTCTGGCCAGTCATATTCTTACATCTATTCGCTCATCGTTTTCTTATTCACTTCTAACTCGTCCTTAAAAGGTCACTGCAATTCACCTACAAATCGACTCATCTTACTCCGCTATCAAACCTTTAGCACTTATCTCAAATCTTAATGCTCGACTTATCAAAAGTATCTACCAACGCACGACACTTCGCTATGATTTTATCCTTAGTACGTTCGATACCCAAATCTAATTCTTGAATTTACTGCTCAAGTACTCTAAAAACTCGTCGCACTATCCATTTAATCCTAATATACAATAAAAGTCCTTCCAACTATCAACTTTCATTGTCTTAGTATTCTTACTAACGGATTCCTTTTCTACTCAAACACGACATTCTTAGAAAATATCCAAAAATTCTCGTCCATAACTTGAATTTATTCAAAATTTGCCCACCTCAACTCTTATGGTATCATAAATTCAAGCTGCCACTTAGTTCTTCAACCATCTCGGTTGATCAAAATTGTTATCTTAAACTCACATCCACACAGGATCTCTACTCAAATCTTGGCTAATCTCTTCAACTACTCAATAATTCTTGACTAATCCCCAAGATTTTCTCAACATGTTTACTTCCTCCTATGGTTTACCTGCCAATAACTGACAATTCCAGCTTCTACTGCTACAATTCTCTTGGCATTCCCATACTACACACCTCCGGTATCACCCGTCATCGACATACAACTCACTTTCCAAGGTTGAACTCCTCGTTCTTTACCTAAATATCTCTCCACTTCCAACTTTATTCAACAATCAATTACCTATCGTTGTATCTCACATCGACATCTACATTTACTATCTCCCGAACTATGTATAGATTGTCACTTATCAACGTGATACTTGGTCTCCTACCTTCAATCATCACAAGATTTATCCTTACTAATCTTAGTTTCGAATCTAATTTATCTCACACACCTGAATTAAACCCTTAAGGTACCCATCGTTCGCGCAACCGTCTTCTAACACCACCAAGTTCACTTACTCTTGACGCGCGATGCACTTTATTTACAATACAAGTTGCCCCAATGATTATCCAATCATTGTAATTAAATCCAATTGACATCTCGCATGCTCCACCATCCCATAGTGGCTGCGTTCTCTTGAAAACCTAATGACTTCATCAAGTCGCACCCTAACTCACCAGAGCAGATATTCAATATCTTCTTCAAAAGGTCGTCCCCCAATTCGATCCTTACTTACAATCCTTTTTCAATTGACGTTCACCCGTCCATACTCAGTACCTTTGAGTGACAACGAGCAATACTACTTCCATTGATTTACTTCCAAGAATCTCTCGTAGTTCTTGTTCACCTCGAGTCAATCCTCCTCGGACCACTCCGTCTAAGAAATTCAGAGACACTTGACGACTAAATTCGACCAACGCTCGGGGGTTTCACAATTCCACTTACTGAAGCCTCACTCCCTGCATTACTTCGGTAAGACACAAACCAGTGTCTAAGCATATCCCATGCTAGACTCAAAACAACCAACCACATAACCCACAACACAACAAAAACAACCGCTAGAACTAACACAACATCTAGCTATGTTCTAACCGACTCTGGACTAATGACTCAAGTGCACACTTTCCCTTTGAAGATTTAAAGTCGGGCTCTGATACCACAATGTAACACCCCGATTTTTCAAAGCCTAAAAAGGGGCATTATTTATTTTTTTTTTTAAAACAAACAACAAAGTTGCGCATAAAATATTTTACAGTGAGCCGACATTAAATTTACAAACGAACCCATATATAATATATAGTGCATCCGAGACGCAAAGTATTCACCTGAATAATTTACAATCCACAAGTCTATGTACTCAAAGTACAAGTGCAACAAAACAAGTTAGAATCCTATGCCTAACCAAAAAGCACGATGTTCAACCACACCGGCGCAGAGTCTAATTCTAAACTATAGCTCCAACACGAGTTCACTGGGGCCCTGAGCAGCCACCGTCGTCACCACGACCTAGCCCAACATCTGGGTGGGATGAGCCCGCAAATGAAAGGATGCAAGGGTCACCACACATAACACAACGGCAAATAGCATATACATTGAAAAGCGAATAAACACTTAGCAGTTCATATACTTGCACACAGTACTGAAATGCACACCAGCCTATCAATGCAGACTCTAAATGATCGTGATCACCCTAACCGGGTCTTTTTCACATGCATGAATTCCGGAATTTAACCTCTCCGCAGAGAGTCGTAGGTTCAAGCCCCACTATACCCCACAGGGCGTCAATAAAATCCCAGAGGATTAGAGTGGATCCATTCCCGATAATCACACCCCGTGGTCCATTCCCGATAACCACGTATTGGACTCAATAAATCCCGCAGGATTAAGGTGGATCCATTCTCGATAATCACACCCAGTGGTCCATTCCCGATAACCACGTACTATGAATGCATGAGCATACGATTCCCCTTATATGCTAATGCAACAAAATACATACCTCTCAAGCGTACGTAAAACAATCATAGTATGTACATATATTTTCAAAATCATATGCACGCCAATCACATATTCATACACATATTCTCAAACATATGTAAATCACACATGCGATACAAAACACCTTCTCATCACGAGAATACATAATATAATCATGCCAAACATTCACAACAATCTAGAACCAGGCATACATATATTAGACGGAAAAGTAAAGGTGCCCTTACCTCGGCAAGCGTTCCGTTACTTTAATTCCGCAAAAACTACAACACGCGCTACCTAAAATAAATGTAGCGTAACATCAATAAAATACTCCTCGTTTATCCTAACGAAACGAAACTTGCTCTCAAAGCTCCAGAGGGGTCTAAGGTACTTCCTAAAGCTATCCCTCAATGATTTCAGGTTATTCTTATAGTGTTTAAAATTTCACGAAGTAAATTGCACTATTTTTATAACACGAAATTCATTTTGTTTTCAAATCATAAACTAAAACCATTTTGGATTTCTCCACCTCAAGGACTTGTTTCACACACAACAAGACCATTTGAAACACAACTAAAACTTTTCAAAAATATTTCTAGGAAAAATCGAAGTTTTCTTGCGTTACAAGTTACCCATTTTTTTCTTCCTAACAGCCTTTCCTATACTCGTTTTTCTTCAAAACTAAGATTATCCAACACACACAAAATTTTCACACAATTGTGGACTTAGAAAAATTTTGAAATTTCATCCCCCACACAAGATAGGCCACGGCCACTTTTTTCAAAAACACCCTTCTACTCAAAATTTTTCACTTCTAAATGCATGGTAATACCCCATAATACCTAACTAGCACTTATCAAAGCGATTTAGAAATTATAGAGTCGAATCGCAAATTTTCGAAAAAAACTCAAATAAGTTTTTCTTAAGGCAAGAAATCATTTTTTTTTTTACAAGACATCCCATAACCAATCAAACACTTAAACAATGATCGTGGGAAACAATTTGCCTCTAAACAATTTTCGAAATTCGATTCCTCGAACCCTAATTGATTGCCACGGCCAAATGAGGCAAAAAGGCAATCCTACACAATTTTTCTTCATTTGAAAACCCTAACCACATATGATAGCTCGTAACGATATTCGATCGTATACCCGACTCTTTTTGAAACTCGAAATAAAAATTTTCTAAATTGCGTTCTTCGAGTCGCTCAAGAACACGAGAATAATTTTTTTCTCATTTTTCGAAACAAAATTCATATTCAACAATCCATTTTGTTTAAAAGCTCAATTCTAACTTCAAAACCAAAATCATACAACACAATTCAAATTTATGATCCTTTTCAAATTTTTCTTCAAAAATCTTAAACAAAAATTTGTGTAAACAAGATTTAACCATAGAAATCAACTCATTTTTCAATCATGTGTACTAACAACTCTTATGAACACATCTATGGAAACAAAACTAAATTCTAACATTTTTCTACTCAAGAACAAAATTGTGAAACTCAAAAATCCAAGAGAAATTCATGACAAGAGTAGAGATGGAAGATGTTAGTTACCTTAATGAGCAAGTGGTTCCTAAATATGCCAAAGATTCAAGCTTGAATGGATGAAAAATGGAATTTGAAAGAGATGAGTGAGTAAGGGAGTGGGCGGCCGAATGAGAGAAGAGAGGAGTGAGTAGTTTTTTTTGTTTTGCTTCTAAGTCCAAACAAAGATAAACCTCCTTACTAATAACCACTCTTGTGAAATCTAAGCCCTTGGATCAAACTAACCTTTGCATGGCTAAACCCTAGCCCTTGGATCAAAACAAAGTAATCATTACCTTTTTGAAAATATCCAAGATATTTCTCTTGCGCTCGCAGACGAGTCGTACTCCGTCGACGGTCGATCTTGCGAAAAAATATAAAACTCACGAGGTGATTGTTCGTCGTACAACATTCCCAAATATTATCGCTAAACTTTATTCTCCGACTGAAATTTATTTCCTTAGCTCCCAAAAATATTCTGAAACTAGATTCCAACTTACGCCGATATATAAAGTCTCCAATTAAAATTCTACGGAAAACAGAAACCGTAAAATTTTAATAAGCGGTTACAGTTTTCTACTCGTTTTTCCAATAAACGGAGAAAGTCGAAACTCAAAATTCTGAAAGCGCAGAAATGTTCAGATTGATAAATAAAGACCATGGGCCAAAAGTCTCCTTAAGTAATGGTCTTGCTACTTGTGAGCCATTGGATCAAATAGTGAAAGTTCTAAGACTTAATCCTAGCCATCCACCTCTTCACAAAATATCTAGATATTTCTTATGTGATCTTATCCTCCCACTAGCTCGCGCTTAAACGAGTCGCACCTCGCTAACGGACGAAAATCGCAAAAATAGAAAAACTACGGAATAAACGTCCGTCGTAAACCGCTTCTAAAAATTATCGCTAAAACTTTTTCCGCGACTGTAATTTTCTTCCTCACTCTTGAAAATTATTCTGAAAACATATTCTAACTCGCGCCGATATATAAAAATTCCATCTAAATTTTCACGGAATTCAGAAGCCGTAAAATTTTACATCAGCGGGTAAAATTCCTACTCGTTTTTTTTCCAAAAGCGAGAATAATCCAAAACTCGTTATTCTGACTTCACATAAACCTTCTTATACTCAAAAGAAGACTACGACCCAAAAGTATGTGCCTTTCCAGCGCACGAGCACAAAACAGGCTCCATTTCAGCAAAAATTTCATTAATGTGACGATACTCACAAGACCGCTCCACCAAAAACCCTAAAAACTTAGCCGACACTAAAGTTCCTTAGAAAAACTGTACAGTGAAATCTTGGGTCTTACAATTATCAATGGATCAGTATTATCTAGGTGCTGGCTATGGACTATGAATGGATTTCAAAATCAAGCAAGTTGTGGACTCCATCATGCTATCCAAAAATATAGCACTCTAATTAAGAGTTCCTCCTGTTTATTGAGATTGAAGTGATTAAAATACAATTTGTCCACTTATTATTGAACTTGGTTAGTATCGTATGGTTATTCGGCTTGCTATTTCAATAGCAAATTCACTTTGTGTGTGTGACATTGTGGTTTCAAACAGAAGCATCATTTAATACTCATTCAATTTGTGCGTGTTGTATATCCAACAAGCAACTGAGACAATATTTGATCACCTGTCCACACTGTTTCCAAATCTTCTTTCATTTAATATTGTGCTATCTGTAGTTCTTTATACTCTGAGTTTATTTGTAATTAAATGGCCGTTTAATAGACCAATAAGAAACACTTAGGCATGAAAAGCAATTAGGACATTACTTAGCTATTGTCCATGGTTATCTGTTTAGAGATTTATGGCTTACATTTAACCCACACACTCATCCTTACCTAATAACCATTTGTTATTTTTAATTGAATGGATGACATGTTCTTTCAGATCATTTTAGATAGCTAATGTGGCACTGTTTCTTGGAACACAAGAAATGCCCTTCCCCCATCCACCTTTATCCTTCTACTTAATACTCATATGATTTGATTTGGATAACAAAAGGGTTAGCACATCAAAATGTTGATTATTGTGACTGGTAGTTTATTTTAGTCATCTAATATGTATGATTATCATACTATGAATATAAACATCTAGGGGTTATTAAAACAAGCTTAATTAATAACTTTTAAATTTGAATCACATTACTCTAATACAATATATATGCATTCAATGATTACACAGAACAGGTAGGTTTATTCCAAAATGTCATTTACTTTTGAGAGATGTAACCAGTTCTTTCTCATTGTATTTATGGCTTCTTGAAAACACATTAAGAGCTGCAAGTAAATTAACTTATAGTTAAATAATTGTGAGAGATGTGTGGTGTATAGTTAATACACTATATATATGTGTGTGTGTATAACGTTATGCATGGAGTTCATCATTCCAAAATCAACTATTCCAAAATAACATCATTGCAGTTATTGGAAGATGGCTTATAATGATATAGAAACCTTACTTGCTATAGAGAGTTTGAGAGGTATGTTACTGTTTGTAATATTCATTTAGCATTCATTTACATGCAATGGCTAACTCAACTAATTTGGTGCTACAGCTCCTTTAATCTCATCTCCCTTGACTGACCAAGAAAGAATGTTAAATGACATGAGGATTAAGTATCGCAGTTATTTTGTTGAGTATAATGTTACCATCGTGAGTAATATTTGCATATGCTTGAATTTTTTTCATCTCTATGTATCATATTAGGTTGAGCTAATAATTTTTTCGCTTAATTGTAGGGTGCTGTCATTATGCCAAAGCTGTTTACCGATGATTTTGGCAGCGAAATATGTCGAGTTGCTAATTTAATGGACTCAAGGGAAAATCAGTTTGAATGCTTAGTTGAAAAGGTTAATAACAGTGTTTATTTCACTCGGGGATGGGCTGCTTTGCGTGATTTTTACGACATTCGTATCGGAGCTTGGTTGACACTCCTTTACATGGGATCTGGGAAATTTTTTCTAAGTGTGCACGATAGGTTTCAGAAAGTCACTAGTGCAGAAAACACTTTTTACATCTGGCGAAAAGCACCTTTTACATCTGGCGAAAGTCAGTCATAAACCTACGAGTTATAGAAAGTCGGACACTTTTTATAACTGGCTTCGTCAGATGTATAAAGGGCACATTTTACATCTGGTTCATTCCTCCGCAGATGTGAAAATCATTTTTTAATTATTTTTTCAAAATAAAATTGGACTTTTTACATCTGACGGAACATTTCCACAGATGTAAAAGCGTCATTGTTCACATCTGCCAAAACTGTCCCTAGATGTAAAAGCTTCACATTTTATTTTTTTATAATCCTGCATTTTTATTTTTCTTTCAAATTCTGCTTTTTTTTAAAACCAATATGCTAGCATCCAAAACATAACTTGCAAGTAAACATAAATAACTTCACAATAAAAACAATCCAAAATTATTATACTACAAATTCCACCGCATTCAATATCCGAATTAAGTTAATACAACCGTTCAACAAATACAAAGTAACATGTCATTAGTTAATACAATCATTCAACATCCAAAAGCCAAAATCAAAACAAGCCACATAATGCAGTATCATCACATTAATACAAATACAAAGTAATTTCACACGAACCTAGCTTCTTCCCTTAGCACCATCGTCATAATCATTCCTCGACTGATAATGTAGAATCCTCATATTCATTTATACCTACAAGGGAAATATGCAGAGTAGAACTTGTTATTCACAATTGGTTCAACAAAGTTAAACACTCACATATAATGAATTGAATTTTGATACCATGATATAGAGATATGTGTTATTACCATTTTTAGTGATGTAAATAGAAGGATTATTATACTTTTCCTTGGTGTATAACAAAAGATCACGAATTCCACTTGGATAAACATACAACCAATCTGAAGCAATCTACATAATTATCGAAGGATGTAAGTTTTACATTTTAAAAATGAATTAAACTTACTAAGGTGTTATAAGTTTATGTGACTATACACATACCTTAATACCAATGGGTTTCCCATTTCGTTCGACTGCAATTAATCAAAAATAGAGATGGAAGTGGAATCTCGCACTTAATATCTAACTAAAATAGCATAAGATTGAAAATTAAAATCTGTAACATAATTAGTGCTCAATATAGTGGTTTTAACCTATGCATAATTATCATCAAGCTTTGCAGCCAAGGAAAATGAATTTTAAGGTATTTGCACTTCAAACATGCACACAAACTCTGTAGTCTTTCTCTACTCCACACCCTAAGTTTGTAGGCTAAAATTTTCAAGTACTAGACAAATTATGTAATTCATTTGTTGGCAATGAGTAGAGATCTTTTTATAATCATATAACCATTGTCATACATTAGATGACACCTCAAAGCTCTGGACGTACAAACTCTACATACAATTAGAACTTACAAAACAGAGAGAAAACTATAAAGTCAGTCATGCAACAGAAAAGACCAGGAATGAAGTCTCTACCTTAGCACTACGCCTATCAAAATTATCTCAAGCATCATACAACAAAGCTGCAGGTGATGAACTGCCAATTGTGAAGATTGAAGCTGCTCAGGAGGAAGAGCTGACTGCACATATGAAAACACAATTATAGAGCTGACCGCACATAGAGTATATTTATATAGATCATAAACAATTATGGATATCTACATGAAGTTTAGATGCACCTTTTTTTCTCATCAATATGCTTTTTAGGTTGGAACTGGTTGTTGTATACGAGCTGAAACCACACCATTGTTGTCAATGGAAGTTTGTACATCTTGGCAAATGCCTACATTTCATGAAATACATTGGTTAATTAATAAGAACCCAAAAAATATGCAGTGCATACTCCTAGTTTTACCTTATGAGACGAAGAATCATCGCCGCTCATCCCAACAATCTTTGCTCCTGCTTTATTGAACTTTTCATATTAATCCCTAAAAGTGCATGTTTGCTAAAATAGCACGAGTAGAAAAATGGAAATAGTTTAGTGCATCTGCTCAACTCTGCATAATCTAATCCATGCCTTTACCATAATGGAATAATATCATAATTCCTCATGTACCATAAAAAACTATTTTTGGAGTTAACTTGTATTGTGATAAGTAGCCAATGCACTTACATATATTGAACTTTCACTACTTTAAGATATAACATCTAATTTATATATACCAGTAAACAAAATATTGCAGGACACTAAATTATAAAACTCTGCTCCAACTTATAATATGTAAATAACTTAATTCAGCCACTTACAGTACACATAGTACTTTGATACATTTAAGTACATGGAAGAAAAATAGGCTGCATCCATCAAAAACTCACGCTACACAACAACACACTAAACACACCAGAAAAACAAAACCAAGAAGAAACTATATACACCAGACAAAAACCAGCAAAATAGAGGCAATCCTAAAACCTTCACATAAATACACATCATAATATTGACCAATGCTTGAAGTTGCTTCAAAAGGCAACTTTAATCAATAAAAATTAAAGGGTTGAAAAGTATATCAAAGTAGCGCCATAGAAATCACAAAAAAACAAACATTTATATTTACAAATATATATATACGTACATCTTTGGATATTACTATCCATTAGCTAAAATTAGTGAAAAAACTTCCAAACTCCTAAGGCTTCAAACTTTTCTATGCTTTCTCTATACTGCATGTTATCTTGCCAAAGTATAGAACTATTCTTATTCATGTTGATTACCTCATAAGTAAGCAAGCATGACTTTAGTTAGATAAGAAGGGTCCTACCAGCAACAACTTTCCAATACTAATCTATCAATATATTAAGAAAGTGCAACCACCATAGTAACGAACTATCTAAAGGCAGTGGAAATATGATATAATGAACGTTTAAGAAAAGAGCTACAAAATCAGCATGGAAAATTGTGATAGCTAGACAAAGACAAGTATAATAAATGATTACACAAATTAGTAGTATGAGTGTCTTACACTTAAACACCTACATAAATTTAAGGGACCTGGATCCTTTTTCCAGTCCTCTAGTCAACCTCACAAAAGTTATGTCCACAAAGACAACAAATACACAAAGCCCACCTCTACATACAAAACCAAAACACAAACAGCCAAGACACAAACAGGGGCGGTGTAGCAGCAATCAAAACAGTTTTTAGTTTTTAAGTTTTGAGTCAATAAGTCAATAACCACAAACAACATTGTAAGCAATTAAAAAGATATAATGCAGGAACTTTATTATAACCTAATTTCTATGAATCATTTGAAAAAATAAACAAATTTGAGAATATCAGTACCTTTGTATTTTTAGTCGGAGGAAGAGGAACGAGTGCTTCGATTCGTAACAGTGGCCTTCGATTCGTAACAGTGAGTTCGGTTAGGGTTCTGTGAGCCTCGATTCTGACTTCAATTCGTTTGACTGAGCCTTGATTCTGCTGCAATCGAGTGAGAGTGTGAGAGAATAATCGAGTTGAGTGAGAGAGCAAGAGAGATTCAGTAAATCCCACCAAAAAAGAGATTCATTTAAAGCATTTTCAATAACAGCAGCAAGCAAGCAAGCAAACCTGCAATTTAGAATCAGTAGCAGTTGATTGAGCAGTTTGACTAAGCCTTAATTTAGAATCAGTAGCAGTTGCTAAAGCAGCTGATTGCTCTCCCCTACTCCACCTGTCAAAACCAGTTTCTTCTTAAAGTTAGTAAATCCAATTTTACCAAATCCCAATCCATTCATCAAAAATTCAAAAACCACCAAGATGAAGCCACAAAAGTAAACCCCCATTCAAGTTTTGCAATTATTATCAACATCCAAAAAGTCCAAATGAATTCACAAATTGACAAACACCCACATGACTTCAATTACTTCCAACTTTTTGATCCATAAGAGTCCTTTTACAATTTATTTTTTGAAAATTTTAGAAACCATAAAAATCAAAACAATAAATAACTAAGAAGAAGGCAATCTCACCGTACTATAAAGTATTATATATGTTTTATGCTTGGCTATGCTGACTATTTAGATTCAATCTTTGCTATAAAGCCTATGATACCAATATCTGATATATATGTCTTTAAGCTGTGCTTAAAATCCATACCATTACAGGTCTTAAAAGTATATTTCAAAGAAAATCAGTTAAAATTCAATTATATAAATACAGAGGCCTTCGTTATATAGCACACACTACACAGCAATATAAATGAAACTTCAAATAGTAGGTTCAACAAAAACAGCTTACTTCTTATCTCCAAACTTCCATCATAAAACATATGCCAGAAAAGCATGAAAACTACAAAAGACTCGCAGCAAAAAGCTCGTTGCACATTACAAACAAAAATGTGTTCTTGAACATCAAGCCTATATGTAGAAAACTACACTGCCTTTGAAGAGTACCAAAAAACTCACCATACAATTCCCACACAAGTCTTATCACTATTTACAAAACTAATAGCATGTCAAACATTTTATTTATGCACATAATAGGGAAATAGGACAAAGCATTTAAGATGTTTTACTCATTGTGCCTCTGCAACTGAGTAATGCACTTCAATTTCAAAAAGTCGTGTTTCCTCTCAACATGACTTCAAATATTTTACAACTTTTCAAAAGTTGGAAGTTAAATAAAATCAGTCGAATCGGGTTTCCGTAGAGAGCAATCGAGTGAGAGAGCAAGATCGTACCTTCGTGAGAGCAATCGGACGAGAGAGGAAGAGCGAATCGAGTGAGAGGAGAGCGATTCAGTCACGACAGAGATGTGTTGTAATAGAGAGGAGAGCGATTCAGCGATTCAGCGATTCAGAGATGTGTTCGTGAGTTAGCTAGGGTTCGTGAGAGATGTGTTTAGCGATTCAGCGATTCAGAGATGTGTTCAGCGATCAAGAACTATTTGAGAGCGGTGCGAGTGAGCTAGGGTTCGTGAGAGATGTGTTCGTGAGTACGCGTGCGTGAGGCAAAGAGACAATTGATTATAATTTCCTTTCAAAACAAAAATAAAATTTAAGACTTTTTACCACTGGGATAACATTCTCAGATGTAAAGTTAAGTTAGACAATTTTCTTAATAATTACAAGATTGCCACTGCATTTTCGTTTGCTACTGGGACTATTATGCTCAGATGTAAAATGTCATGTCTATGTATTTTTCACTACTGGTAAAATTGAACTCAGATGTAAAAGGTACTTCGTAATGCTTTTTATATCTGGGATTTTTTCCACTGAAATAAAAGGCTTATTAATAAGTCATATTTGTACTAGTGATTGATGCAGCCACCTATATTTGTGCCTCCAATGAAGTTTGTTATAGATTTAACCAATGTCCCTTCTTATTTTGTGAGCAACTTGCCACAGTCTCTGGAGTCTCATACATACATCCATGATGATGATGCTTTCAATTTGGCTATTGAGAAAAGTTTGACTTTTTATGACATCTCGACCGGTTTTTTGGTGCGCTTTTCCCACTAATTATAGTTACCTAGCTATTTTATTAGTTTCCTAGCTTATGTACATTTTTTTAAATCTACAGATTCTTCCCTACGATGGGTTTGGTGAAACTATCTTCCAAGAGGATGCAACTTCCATCAAATTAGTTGATGACTGTGGCAATTTATGGGATTGTGCTTTGATCTATGTGACTTTTCCATTCAAGCATTTCAAGATTGGAGGGCAATGGAATAGATTGGTGGCAGCAAGGAGGCTGATAGTTGGGCAGACTATAAGAGTTGGTGCTAACCCAGCTGATCATAACCAGGCTATATATTTAATATTAGACCCTTAGTTTGTTACTTTGATTGAGTGGTGTTGCTTTCTATATGGTCTATATGCACCAGTATTTGAAAGTTTTTAGTAATGAGGCTATATATCTAATGTTAGAAGCTTAGTTTTTTTGCTTTTACTCAAGTGTGTTCAAGTAGTGTTGCTTTGTATTTGGTCTGTGTGCACCAATATTTGTAATCTTTAACTTTGTGTTCTATTGTTGTGCTATATCTATGTTAAATCCAAATGGTGTGATGTTTTGTGCTTTATTTAAGAAATTAGATAGCTGTGTGGAATTATTGGCAGCAATTTCTATTTGGATTGTTGATACATAAGTGAAATGAATGGATAATGGAATGGCAGCTCTATGCATTCATGGGATTTTCATCTATCTGCAACTATAGTTCATTTGCCAGCTTATTAGCCTCTAACTAAGATTATGTTCTCTAATTGTAGCATAGATTCATGTTCATTTATATGAAATACTAAACAAGTTTTAATAATATTACATTCATTGGACAAGCAAGTGGAGCAACAAACACATTATTACTTAACTTAGACATTTAGATGAAAAAAACAACTTCAAGCTACATATATCTAAAAACATCAAAAGTTCATCCCATGAATCTCACAAATGATTTAGTGTTATGCTCACAGCCTACATAAGATTCCCAGCTTCAGTAGCAGCAATCCATAAATTGCATATAGTTTCCATGAAAGAATTCGCAATATTTTGTTTGTCTATTATGGATGACAAATCCTTTCCAAGTTCCCCCATTTCCATCTCACGAGCCATAAGAGTTCTCCTTTTGTCAAGCAGTTTGATGATATCTTCTTGAATATTTTCCTTGATCTCTTTTGTTCTCATCTTCAGCTTAGATAAATCATGCCCAGGCTCCAGCATTTGATACCCAATAGTTTCCTCTTCATAAAAAAATGCAGCCAGATTTCCTTCATGCATGCACATATGCTCTTTTAAAAGCCAGATTTCATCAAACAGGATTGATATTGCTTTCTGGTTTTGCTGCTTGGCTATATTAACAAACAGAAATAGTGGAGCATCTGCCAACATCTCTTTTTTCAATTTGTTCACACAGCACATGAAATTTAATTGTTTGGATGACAGGCTAAATGTATGAATGTTGAGTTTGTTGACAAGATTTGAAAATTTCCCAACTTCTTCCAAACAGTATTCAGGACCTTCTATGAGCATCCTTTTGATCTTCCTGATTAGTTTCATATGTGATGAAAGCATTTTTACCTCAGGCCTTTGCGTGTTGTAAATGAGGATTTGTGGTTGATTTAGATATGCTATAAATAACAATGACTCATGAATAGTTTTCCTTGGAAGTTACTAACTTAATAACTAAGCAACAGTGAGTTCCTTTAAATGTGACTTTGTTGGTTGGTGGTTGGCCAATGGTATCCCAATTAGCAGTTAATGTTAGCTAAAGGACATCCATCCAATAAGCGTCATCCTCATAATGGATTCATTCACTAATTTTGGTTAAAAGATTCTTTGACAATAATAGTAGTATTAGCTTATGGCAAATAACTTGCATTTGTTCTACTATAATAATAATTTGTTGACATATGTTAAGCATGCACACAACACCCTAATGTTTCTTTTCATTCATTCTGCATTTCTGAGTTTATTCTCATACCTATGCCACCCCAGATACTGTGCATTGGTTTTTAGGATGTTAATTGGTTGACATATGTTGGACATGCATGACTCTCTACAGTGTGGCACTTTCACTCTCATGTACTATAAATGCATACCATCTCCTCACATATTAATCATCATCATCTTCATCTCTCAACTTCTCTACTCTTATCTTCCCAATGGCTAATTCAGGTAAGAATGCATATTTGTTGTAGTCAACAATCTTAGTTTCTTTTTGCAGCTTAACATTCATATGTTTGCTTTGTGTGTAGGAATGTACCTGCAAAAGACAAAGGTTGCTGACATTTCTGCTGGAAAGATTGATTTTGAACTGCAGGTTCGTGTGATCAATCTTTGGACTACTCCAGATCGTAACAATCCTGCGGAGGAGGGAGCAATCCATATGATTTTCCTTGATCAAGATGTAAGTTATGATTTTTACCATTATTAGTTTGAAAGTTTTTTATTCTGGGGATAATTTGTTTACACAATCTGCTGCTTTCTATAGTGTGGAAAAATTCATGCAACTACTTGTAAAGATCTGATTCCTCTGTTTAAGGATCAAGTTAGGGAGGGATGTACTTATGTGTTTGAGAGATTTATGGTTGCCAAGAACGATGTTGCTTTCAGAAGCACTCTTCACAAACATAAACTTAATTTTATGCGTAGGACTAAAGTTTTCAGAATAGCTGGGACTGAGATTCCCCAAAATCATTTTGATTTTATGCCTTTTGATGAAATTTTGTCCAAGACAAATGAGGATCAACTGCTTGGTAATATTTCCATCTCATTGATCCGTTTTCATTACTTATCTCCATCATTTTGCCTTTTCTTTGAGTCCCTATCATTTATCTATTGTAGATGTTATTGGACATGTTGACGAAAAGAATGACATCAAGGAAACTGAGAAAAATGGAAAGGTAAGTAAGATCATTGATGCTACCCTTGAGGATTTAGAGTAAGCATAGTTTCTTTGCAATATTTCCTATAGCTCACTTGCAAAATAATCACATGTATTTTTCTAACACATTCAAATTGTTGTTGTTATAGAGGCAATAGAATACATTGCACTCTATGGGATGATTATGCTTTATTAATGCAGCGATTCTTGGACACTCATGATCCATCACTGCCAGTAGTAATTATAATACAACTTTGCAAACTAAAAAAATATCTTGGTGAGGACGTGCTGATATTGTTGTATCTCCTTTTTGAGATTTTAGCTTCGATTTAGATTAATTTATTGTTGTTGATTGATTTAGGGGTTATGGGAATTTCAAATGCTTTCTATGGGACCAAGTTGATGCTTAATGCAGAAATTCCTGAAGTCACGGATTATATACAAAAGTGATAAACTTACTTACTATTTTTTGAAATCCATTAGCTACAATTCCATTCCCAACCGTTTACCATGCTTGCATGTAGGATGAATGCTGCAAATGTGGAATTGACCCAGGTTCTTAGTCAAGTATTCGGTCCAGCTGTGCTGAGCGTTGCTGATGATTTAATGCAAACTCGAAGAATGACCATTGAGGATTTAATTGAATCCACCGAGGTTATATTTTGTTTTGGCTTTTGGGCTATGATTACGATGAATTTGCATTTAACGAGTTTTGGATTTTGTCCTCCCAGAAATGTTATGGCACTGTTTTAGCTTGGGCATGTGAGATTGATAATGAGTCGGGTTGGTTTTATCAAGCATGCACAAAGTGTGCATCCAGGATCACCTTCATGGGAGGCCAACTTTATTGCGTTAAATGCAACATGCCAAGGACTGCAGTTCCTAGGTATTGAACTTACTGTTTTTATTGTTCTTTTTTGTTGATTGATTATCCATTGCTATTAATTGACTTTTGTGTTTTTTAATCTTTCAATTGTCCAGGTTCAAGGTTAATCTTCAAGTTATGGATGATACAGGTTCAATAACTTTTATAATGTTTGATCGTGTGGTTACTCAATTTATAGGAAGGACTGCACAAGATCTTCTTGATGCTATGAACAGGGTAATGTCTCATTCACTTTGTGTTTCACCATTGCAAAGTGTTTCCATTATTCATATATGTTTGTACTTCCGAACATTTTAATAGGGGTCTAATTCTGATGCTTACCCACATGAGCTGGATGTCTTTGTTAACAAGCGTATGCTTTTTAAAGTGGAGGTTACCGATGCCAATTTATTTCGCAACTGGTGCGGTTATACCGTGAAAAAGTTGTCTTACGACGAAGAAGTCATCAACCGTTTCACCACTCTTTATGGAATAAATGTACATTTTATTTAACATCCAATTATAATTTGTTCGCACTGTTTTTACTTTGACATATTACTGATTCTATTTTCTTTTTGTTTGGTTAGCTTGGTGATGATGGAAGTCATGCCTTACTGGATGATGCTTACTTGGTATGTTTTAGACTATTTAGATTATATACCATTGACTTTGATTATGCATCATTTTATGAATCTAATTATCCCATCAATTCTGACTCCAGGGTGATTTAGATGGCGATGAATCAACATGCAACAAGGTTGTGGCCTTACCTGATGGAGCCACCACCCCAACAAGCAAGGTATCTAAAGCAAATACCTCGAACATTGACGGCGTTGAGTCACCTGCTACCAAAGAATCAGATTCTCCGACTAAGAGTATTGGAAAAAGATCTGTTGGAAGGACACTAGCTATTGCGGATGATTGTGATACCCCTATTGCTAAGGATATTAGCCCATCCCCCATGTCAGCCACTAAATCTGTTGGAAAAGCATCCGTCGGCCAAAAAGGACTTGAACCATGTGTTGCTAAGGAACCAACCACTGTCGCAAGAGAGTCAGCTGCTCCTAATACAAATTGTATGACACCACCAAGCCATATTGTAACCCGATCAGTTGGGAAGAAATTGTCCAGTGTTGAAGTTGTTGGGGCATCTTCTGCCAAAGAACCATCTCATGCTTCTGGAGAACTTCCTCCTCTTGATCCAGCTCAAGTTTCATCAGCCAAGTATGTTGGCAAGAGATCTATTGATGTTGATGGATGGGAGATTGTTGCGCCAAAGGAGCCTAGGATGTCATGCGTGAAGACCGAAGGCCGTAAATGATTCAGCTCTTTGTTTATTATCAGTGTATTGTCTAATGTTTTTAATTTGTTGTTTTGTGTCTGAGCACATGGATTGTTTGTATGCTTCAACCATGCTCATATTTGTGTTTTGTTTGCGTGTTGTGCAAGTCTCCTTTAGGTTCATAGAGGAGCCAGTACTCCTTTAGGTTTAGAAAATGAGCCAGAATAATTTAAGTGTCAAGCAGTGCTATGTTTCTAATTAAGTTTTAAGTAAGATCGTTGTATTAATCTGTATGATTATCCTGAATATATAATGTGTTAAAATATGTTTCCTGTGACTATTTGGTTCTTCTTTTAGAAATGCCACAAGTTCAATTAGTACACTCCATTCATATAAATATCATCAGAAACACATCAAACAACAACTAAGGATCTCCATAAATACTATGCATACAGATATCTTTTTGCAAGTTTAGCAGTCTCACTAATTTATAATTTTGTAAATCCATACATGCATTAAATGTTTTGAACATGTTATGGCACTCAATAATCAACCAATTATTCCTTCAACATATAAGGACCTTAGTAAATACCATGCATGCTATAACCTTTTTAGAAGTTAGCCAGTCTCACTTATTTATAATGCTGAAAATCCATTGGATGCAGCAATTGTATTTTCATGATGGGTGATTGTACATATATAAATTCCATCCACGTGTCATGCTTGGATTGGATGATATTCTGACCAATTCCTATCATCCCAAAGCCAATAAGACACTATTCTCACATGCATGGCCACACTTTGTCTCAAGATGGATTCAATAGCAGAGAAATCTTCCAAAAGACTAAGAACACCAGAGGGATGTTTTTTTACCAGCTCCTCTCAATCATCAGGTGCTACTTTACACCTATCATTTCCTTATATTACTACTTGCATCTCAACTAATTTATGTCAAGCCTCTTTTGTATGGATCTAGCTGCCTCATATATCATCCATGACATTTGTTTCAACCTTATATGTTTTGTAAACAACCTTGCAGATCATCATATGATGTGTACAAGCAGTTCTGAAGAATTTGATGTACCATACAATCCTGGTATTAACTTTTTTTTGACCATATTCTTTATTTTATTCTTGCAATATAATTCTTCATGCCCTCATATTACTTTCAGATCATTATGTTTTATCAGACTCGACCAGTGTCAACAACGAAATAATGTACACAACCAATTGCAACACCCTTGATTTACCATGCACCTCCGGTATTACCTACTGGTCATCTAATTTTACATTTACCTGCCATCAATTTCTGTAGCCTTAAAATGGATTTGGTTATGGTTTTTTAGAACTAACTTCTTGACTGTTTTAAAAAATCAATACATGCACATTAATCACAGATCGTCCGGATTCATTAGACCCAAACATTGTAGTCAACCAAACGGTGTGCACAACCAATTGCGAGGAAATTGATATACCATCCAATTCTGGTACTATTTCCTCACAAATTTGTTTTATCTTTATAACTGATACCTCTCACTACTATGTTTTATTATGACAAGCCAAATTTGCATGCAGATTTGGGAAGCAGTGACTCTGATCTAGATAGCGATGATGATAGCAACTACGAATCTCACATGTCTAATACAAGTAATATCTTCCAGCCTATCAATATAAAAAAATTTCAATTGTAATTGTTTTATTATACTAGCATAATATTAATATTATACATATTTGTACACCCAATGGACCAGGTGGATATTCAAATATTGGCCAGCCAAAATGTGTTTGTCAACAATGTGGTGCATTGATGTGGCTTGAGGAGCGGCTCAAGAAAAGCCCAAAAAAAAATCCAAGGTTTACCCTCTGTTGTAGCCAAGGAGATATTGAACTTGTGCCATGCAAATGTTTACCTGAACCTTTGCATCGTTTATATCACTCGCATGATCAGAGAAGCAAATTTTTTTTAGAAAATATTAGATCTTTTAACAGTATGTTTGCTTTTACATCTATTGGTGGAAAAATTGACACGACTTTGAATGATGGTCATTCTCCTCCTATATTTGTAATGAATGGTGAAAACTACCATCATATTGGGAGCCTATTGCCAATGCCAGGAGAATCACCTAAGTTCGCACAATTGTATATATATGACACAGCCAACGAGATATCAAACAGAATGGCAGCTGTTGGGTGAGTTTACTAAACTTGCATCAATATCATGCTTATATTTATTGGATTCTTTTGATATATAATAACAGTGATCTTTTACTTTTCAGGATGGAAGAAGACTTTATGGCATTTAGATCTTCAATTGTTAGGGAAATAAGGGAAGCTCTTGACAACTGTGATAATCAATATGTTCATACATACAACAGGATTCGTGATACACTTCATTCACATAATCCTCCTTCTATTAAGCTTAAAATATTGGGGAAGAGAGGACGTGATGGTAGGAGGTATAATCTTCCAACTGCATCTGAGGTGGTGGCTTTAATTGTTGGTGACTTTGATGGTGAGAATCCTGAGAGGGATGTAATTGTCGAAACTCAATCTGGTCTTCTAAAGCGGATTTCTACCTTTCAACCTTCTTACTGGCCATTGCAGTATCCTTTGTTATTTCCAAGAGGAAAGGATGGGTATAGAAGGGACATTGAGTTTAGAGACAACCCGAGAAAAGAAACAAGAAAGAGGAAGTTCATAACCCATTTAGAATGGGTTGGGTATAGAATCCAGCAAAGGCAGCCAAATGCCTCAACTATTGTTTTCTCAATGAGACTTTTCCATCAATTTTTGGTTGACTCTTTTAGTACCATAGAATCCGCACGATTGAAGTACTTGAAGGACCATCAACAAGATCTTAGAGCTGATATGTACAAAGGACTGACTGAAGCAATTCTTCGAGGAGATATCGATGGATCTAATACCGGAAAGCGAGTTGTTTTGCCCGCAAGTTTTGTCGGAGGAGCCAGATATATGATACAAAACTACCAGGATGCCATGGCTATATGTTCTTTGGCTGGATATCCCGATTTATTTATCACATTCACTTGCAACCATAAATGGCCCGAAGTTGTAGATTTTTTGAAAGCGAATCGGTTGACACCTGCTGATCGACCTGATCTGGTGAGTCGACTCTTCAAAATCAAACTCGATCAACTTTTAAAAGATATCAAGAAAGGACACATTTTTGGTCAAACTCAAGCAGGTATTAGTCTATTATTGTTAACGTTCTCATACGAGTCATACTAATTTCTTTTTATAAGTTGCGGAATTATTCATATGAATTTAATTGTGATGCAGTTGTTTATACAATAGAGTTTCAAAAGAGGGGGCTTCCTCATGCTCATATCTTGGTTTTTTTGAAAGCAACGTCTAAGATTGATCAACCTCATAAGATTGATAAAATAATATCTGCAGAAATCCCAGATAAGGATAAGGAACCTGAGCTATTTCAAATTGTGACATCGCTCATGATACATGGTCCCTGTAGTATTCCAGGCACAAACTCTCCATGCATGCAAAAAGGAAGATGTGCTAAATATTATCCAAAGAAGTTTGTTAATACTACAGTTATTGACCCTGAAGGTTATCCAGTGTATAGGAGAAGAGACAATGGAGTGTGTGTTAAAAAAGGAAAAGCATTTGCTGACAATAGATTTGTTGTTCCATACAACAAATACCTGTTATTGAAATATAACGCTCATATCAATGTCGAATGGTGCAATCAATCACGATCCATCAAGTACTTATTTAAATATGTCAACAAGGGACATGATCGGGTAACCGCTGGATTTTACCATGCTTCCAACAATAAGGATAATCCTCGGGTATTGGATGAGATAAAAATGTATTATGACTGTAGATATTTATCTGCATGCGAAGCTGTCTGGAGGATTTTTGTTTTTGATGTCAATTATAGAGACCCGTCCGTTGAAAGATTAGATTTTCATATTGAAAATGAACAATCCATCATTTTCCCGGATGATGCTTCTATAGAGGACATTGTCTCCAAGGCGTATGCTAAACGGACAAAATTTACAGCTTGGATGGAGGCAAACAAAAGGTATCCTTATGCACGGGAACTGACATATGCTGAATTTCCTACAAAATTCGTGTGGAAGAAGGATACACGTGAATGGAAACCGCGGAAGCAAGGGTTCTCCATCGGACGACTCCATTATGTTCCTCCTGGATCTGGTCCAAAGTTCTATCTCAGGACCTTGCTTGGATATGCAAGAGGTCCCACATCTTACGATGAACTTATGACGGTTAATAATGTTAAATACAGCAATTACAAGGATGTTTGTTTTGCATTAGGCTTGATGGATGATGATAGAGAGTTTGTCCAAGCAATCAAGGAGGCCAGTTTTTGGGGAAGCGGTTTCTATCTCCGTAGTTTATTTGCAGCACTCCTACTCTCAAATCAATTGCATCAACCAAGAACTGTGTGGAACAGTACTTGGGAGGAATTGAGCGATGATATTCAGCGAAAGCAAAGGCGCATACATTGTATTCCTGGTAAATTATCTTTGTGTACAATTCTATCTTGATGGTGTTATTTTATTAACTTTTCATTACAATAATACTCGTTTTCATCCTTAAATTTTGCAGATTTGGTCTTAACTCCTGAACAACTTCAAAACTATGCCTTGGCTTTAATCGAAACAATATTGCAATGTGGTGGAAAGAGCTTGAAGGACTATGCCGGCATGCCTCAACCAGAAGCTGGATTATTGTGTGACGTGGGAAATAGACTAATCTATGATGAACTAAATTATGATAGGTTATCTTTATCCAAAGAACACAGTACACTGATGTCCACTATGACTGCTGAACAAAAAAGAATATATGACACAATCATGAAAAGGGTTGACAAGAGAAAACCAGGTTTCTTCTTTCTGTATGGCTATGGTGGCACTGGTAAAACATATATTTGGAGAGCATTGTCCGCTGCATTACGGTCAAAAGGAGAAATCGTTCTCACAGCTGCATCAAGTGGCATTGCTGCTTTACTGATTCCTGGCGGGAGAACAGCCCATTCACGATTTTCCATTCCTATTAACATTGATGAATATTCAACATGTGAGATAGGACCCAAGGACCCTTCAGCTGAACTGATACGGCGCGCAAAACTGATTATATGGGATGAAGCGCCAATGATGCACAGGCATTGCTTTGAGGCTGTTGATCGTACTTTGAAGGACATAATGAAGGATAAGCGTTATCCGTTTGGCGGAAAAGTTGTTGTGCTTGGTGGTGATTTTCGACAAATACTTCCTGTTATACCTAAAGGAACAAGGCATGAGATTGTTAAGGCAACTATCAATTCTTCTCCTTTGTGGAGGCATTGTGAAGTCCTTACATTAACAACTAACATGAGATTATTGTCAGGATGCACAGATGCGGATATAGAGGATAGAAGGCGTTTTTCTGAGTGGATTTTAGGAATAGGAGATGGGAGCATTGGAGATGCGGACGACGATTATATTAAGGTACAAATGCCCCATGATCTATTAATTCCAACAACTGGTGATCCAATGGCAAATATAGTTAAAACCACCTATCCAAATCTATTGCGTAACATGCATGATCCTTCCTTCTTTTGCAACCGAGCAATATTGGCACCTAAGAACGCAATTGTCGATTCCGTCAATGAATACATTTTAGACCGCATACCAGGCGAGGAGAAGACCTACCTTAGCTATGATTCTCCATGCAATTCTGACACAGGCATTGACAGCCCAGATCATGTGCACACGCCTGAATTTCTAAACACCATTGTTGACTATTTGATGTTGGCTGCATTTTGGTAAAACAATGTTTAGGCAGGATGTGGTATGTAATGTTACAACATCATGACCTGACGTGAGCGCGCCAGCTGGCGGCAGCATTTAATGCGCGCGCGTTTTATTTTTAGAGAAGATCTTTTCTCTTATATATCAGTTCTTGGCTTGTGCATCAAGGAAGTTTTATTTCCTAAACAGATCTTCTGCTCAGAGATTGGTTTGGGAATTATTGTGAAGAATTATATTTTCTAAACGTATCTTTTTAAGATATGGTTTTATTTTATTGTGTGAGCTGGATGTTTCTCTCGTGGGCAAAGCTTCTGAAGCCCAATATTACCAGATATATATTGAAGGACGAAAACCTAATTTAAGAAGTGGTTCAAGCGTAATTGTTGAGTCTAGCCGTATTAGGATTCGTGTGTGTGCTTGTGTTTTGTGAGCCTTTCTTGTATCACTTTGATGCAAGCTTAGGACTGTGTGTTCTATTGAGTTGTAAACATAATTGTCTCTGAAGCTTTTAAGCAAAGAGATAGTTGTTGTGTGTGTGTCCACTCCAAAGCTTTTAAGCAAGGAGTTTGGATCTTAGTGCGTGTGTATCACTTGAAGCCTTTAGGTAAAAGTGATCTAGTGTCTAGGAGAGTGTCTCCATCACAGTGGTTGAATTAACAATAGTGCTGTCTGTACTATTGAGCTTAAGGAGTGAGTTGGGAACTCATACCTAGGAGTTCCTAGGTAGAAGGACATAAGGATAGTTGCTAGGTGATAAGTTGTAAACGAGGAGTTTGCTGTAAGACTTTGAACTAGGGCTATTAGTGGAATTCCTCCTGGATTGGTATCCCCCAGACGTAGGTGCGCCGAACTGGGTCAACAAATCACTGTGTGTTTATTTATTTCTGCACTATTTACTATTTTACGATTTGTCTATTAAAGCTGGTAAAAGTGTTGTAACATCGTGTACAACATCTTGTACTGGTGTGCCAGAATTTTCAATTGGCATCAGAGCGGGCACCCTAACATATTTGGGTGAGCTCCAGGGAAGTTATTTTCTGGTACTATGGACATGGAAGGAGGATCGTTTGGCAGACCACCGCTTTTGGATGGCACCAATTATGATTACTGGAAGTCGCGTATGATGGCTTTTCTAAAATCTATGGATAGCCAAACTTGGAAAGCAGTTATCAAAGGTTGGGAACACCCTGTGATGAGGGGCACAACCAATTTAAAGCCAGAAGAGAACTGGTCTAAGAAAGAAGATGAGTTGGCTCTTGCAAACAACAAAGCCTTGAATGCTTTATTTAGTGGAGTGGACAAATACATTTTCAGGCTGATCAAGCAATGCACTGTGGCAAAAGATGCTTGGGAAATTCTCAAGACCACTCATGAAGGGACACCCAAGGTAAAGATGTCAAGGCTCCAACTTCTAACCACTAAGTTTGAGAACCTCAGAATGAAGGAAGATGAAAGTGTACATGATTTTCATATGAACGTGATTGATTTTGCCAACTCATTTGATTCACTTGGTGAAAAAATCCCTGAAGAAAAGCTTGTGAGAAAAATTCTTAGGTCTCTACCTAGGAAATTTGACATGAAAGTTACAGCCATTGAAGAAGCTCAAGATATCTCAAGCATGAAAGTGGATGAGCTTATTGGATCACTTCAAACCTTTGAATTATCTATAAATGAAAGATCTGAAATGAAGAACAAAAGCATAACAGCTATCTCCAACACTGATGATGATAATGAGATTCAATGTGACATGGAGACGAATAAAGGAATTTCGAATGCTATTATAGATCTTGGGAAGCAATTTAATAAGGTGCTGCAAAAGATGGATAGGAAACCAAGACCAAATGTTGAGAACATGTCATTCAACATCAGTAAAAACAGCAATGTTCAGAGAAAAGGTGAACCTGATGATGAAACTGTTGAGCATATTGCAGCATTCACTGGTAGATATGAATCTGATGAAGATTCTTGTGATGAAGATATAACTTTTGATGAACTTGCTAGCACCTACAAAGAGTTACTCACTAGGTATGAAGAAATGTGTAGAATTCTTGAGAAGCAGAAAAAGACCATTAACAGACTCCAAGCTGAAGTGAACATACAGGCTGAAAAGGCGTCAAAAGCTCAGGATGAAGTCACCCAAGTTAATATCCAAATGGATGACTTAAGGAAACGTGTGAGCCAGCTGAACCCAGGAACCAATTTTCTTGAACAAATCCTGGAGAGTGTACCAAGTGGTAAGGCAAGGTCAGTTGGGTACAACTACACAAGTCTTAACCAACATCAACTGAATCCGGATACCAAGTTTATGCCCGCTGAAGGAGTTTTTGATCCTTGCACTGGAAACGTGATGTTGAAGCATCATACTCAACATCCTAGAACCTACCCTGTTCCTAAATTTGAGTCTGATTCAAAACCCCATGTGCACCAAAGACCTAAAAGTCAGAAGAGATGTCGAAGGTGGGTATGTCACCATTGTGGTAAGAAGGGACATATAAGGCCCTTCTGTTTCAAGTTGTACGGGTATCCCGAGCGGTATCAGCAAGCAAAGCCTGCACCTGAAGTGATAAATGTCAAGAAGGAATGGAAACCCAAAGATGGCTCATTTACTTTAATCACCAAGGAAACTCCCATTACTACTGTTCCAGTTATTACCGCAAATAAGAATAAAACTTCTACTGTGGAGAAAGGAACATTTATGCCTGTAAGTGAATCTCCCTCTACGTCGATTTATGTCCCTTTTGGTACTGAAACCAGGCCACTAGTAAAGCCTAAATCTGATGAAACTCTAGGACAACCTAGTTTGAATGTTGCCATTGAATGTGTCAGTATGTCACCTACCAAGGTGGAGGGAAAATCTAATTCTGGTGTTGAAACCCTAGAAACTCAAAAAGGGGCAACTCATGAAATTCCTACTGTGTCTGGGGTTGTTGCTGATAAAGTTGTTCCTGATTCACCTGTTGCTGAAGAATCATTGAACAACAAAGTTGTGGAGGATGTGTTGAACTCCTTGAAGGATACCATTCTTATCCCAAATGTGGTGTCGGATGTTGGAACATCCTTGGCACAAGACAAACCAACTTCTAGTGTAGTTGGTAGTGCTACTGATTTTGATAATGTTATTGGTTCGCTCAAGGAAACTCTACATGAGTCGAATGTTGTGTCAGATGTCTCAGCATCTGTGGCCTTGCCTTGGCTGACATCCGATTTGTTGTTACTATTCTGATTGTTGGGCTATGCCCTGGATATTTTAAGCACTCCCTAGTGCATTTGGATGTAATAGTACTTGGTACTCTGTGATCTCCTATGTGATCTACTCAGCTACACTGTTCTGAATCTCTATATCTTTGTCAAATTTGTGGTAAAAAGGGGGAGTAGATGTTACAACATGTGTTTGCAACATGTTCTGTGGTATGGTACTCTGGTAGTATATTTTTTTTGGTAAAAGTTTTGTGCTGAAATGATCTATGCCTATGTGTTAGTACTTGCTTGTTATGCATGATCTGCTGTGTTAGTCTACTATGCATCATTTCAGGGGGAGTAGAGTACTATGTATGTGATGCAGGGGGAGATGTTGTATGTGATGTTGAAACATTCTATTTGTATCATCCTTGCTTGTTCTTGTGATCACTTAAGGCGAAGTAGTGTTTTTCTGTGTTTCCGCTGTTGTATGCCTCTGATGTGCTCTAAAGATACGACTGAATTCTGATCTAATGTTTTTCATGGAGGAGTAAGGTTGGAAATTGTTTTTGAAGATGTGCTATGCTTCTCTTCTTTTGTGTGTTCATGTTGATGTGAAGAAGTGTTAGTGGCGTATGTATCTTTGTAGCCTTTCTGTGTGATCCCAAGTTGTTTTAGCCAAAAATTTGCCAAAGGGGGAGTTTGTTGACTATTTGATGTTGGCTGCATTTTGGTAAAACAATGTTTAGGCAGGATGTGGTATGTAATGTTACAACATCATGACCTGACGTGAGCGCGCCAGCTGGCGGCAGCATTTAATGCGCGCGCGTTTTATTTTTAGAGAAGATCTTTTCTCTTATATATCAGTTCTTGGCTTGTGCATCAAGGAAGTTTTATTTCCTAAACAGATCTTCTGCTCAGAGATTGGTTTGGGAATTATTGTGAAGAATTATATTTTCTAAACGTATCTTTTTAAGATATGGTTTTATTTTATTGTGTGAGCTGGATGTTTCTCTCGTGGGCAAAGCTTCTGAAGCCCAATATTACCAGATATATATTGAAGGACGAAAACCTAATTTAAGAAGTGGTTCAAGCGTAATTGTTGAGTCTAGCCGTATTAGGATTCGTGTGTGTGCTTGTGTTTTGTGAGCCTTTCTTGTATCACTTTGATGCAAGCTTAGGACTGTGTGTTCTATTGAGTTGTAAACATAATTGTCTCTGAAGCTTTTAAGCAAAGAGATAGTTGTTGTGTGTGTGTCCACTCCAAAGCTTTTAAGCAAGGAGTTTGGATCTTAGTGCGTGTGTATCACTTGAAGCCTTTAGGTAAAAGTGATCTAGTGTCTAGGAGAGTGTCTCCATCACAGTGGTTGAATTAACAATAGTGCTGTCTGTACTATTGAGCTTAAGGAGTGAGTTGGGAACTCATACCTAGGAGTTTCTAGGTAGAAGGACATAAGGATAGTTGCTAGGTGATAAGTTGTAAACGAGGAGTTTGCTGTAAGACTTTGAACTAGGGCTATTAGTGGAATTCCTCCTGGATTGGTATCCCCCAGACGTAGGTGCGCCGAACTGGGTCAACAAATCACTGTGTGTTTATTTATTTCTGCACTATTTACTATTTTACGATTTGTCTATTAAAGCTGGTAAAAGTGTTGTAACATCGTGTACAACATCTTGTACTGGTGTGCCAGAATTTTCAACCATTGTTTCTTCTGGGCTTCCAAATCACAAACTACGGCTAAAGATCGGTGCTCCGGTAATGTTGATGAGAAACATGGTTCCGACTTCCGGATTGTGCAACGGTACTCGATTGATAATTACAAGACTAGGGACTTATGTGATTGAAGCAAGAATAATATCTGGCAGTAATATCGGCGATAAGGTCTTTATTCCAAGATTGTCGTTGGTCCCATCAGACAAAAGATTACCCTTCAAATTTCAACGCAAGCAATTTCCGCTTAGTGTCTCTTATGCTATGACAATAAACAAAAGTCAAGGGCAGTCTCTTGCTCATGTTGGACTATATCTTCCTCAATCTATCTTTTCCCATGGACAATTGTATGTCGCACTGTCTAGAGTTACCTCAAAAGAAGGTTTGAAGATACTAATTACCGATGATGACGGCGAAGATACAGATGTAACTGACAATGTAGTTTATCAAGAAGTTTTTCGCAATCTTATGTAATTTATGCTATATGAAATATTACTATGATCAATAAAATCTTTGGTTAATGAGATCATATGCTATTTACTTATATATTTTGCCAATTATTTTTCAATTCTCTTTGTTCAGTTCTTTTAAAATATTCTTCTGCCAACATATAACAGTCAATTAATGACCTCCTCCATAAACCAATAAAAATGCATGCAACTTATCATCACAGTTTTTGACAGATTAGAACAAAGGAATAGAATAACAGCTGTCCACATTCTTGCATGCTTCCCATTTTATTTAATGCAATCTTCTCTTATCTCCAGTTATCACCAACCTTCTGTTCATACCACTACTCTTCAAATTAGCATCATGGATACTGCTCGGGGCATCATGAATTTGGTTGACCAGGCGGTGCAGGATTACAACAACCCAGAAAACAGAAACACTCTAACTAATTTGGGAGGTACATCCTTTGATCTCTAACAAATTTCTGGTATTTTTGCAAGTAATGTTATTATTCTTTTGCTTCGTCATATTTCTTGATCTACATCATAACTTCAACCATGCTTGCAAAACCTCGGTTAAGAAATGCATGCAGCCTGATCTATGAACTTTTCATTTATTGATTATCTATTTATCATAATGTATTGTTTGATTATTTGTTTTTCATAGAAATACATCCAGCTGTTCAATCTTACTCCATCATGACAAAAACATGCTTTGTAGAGTTTGATCCAATGAATGTAAGTTTCAAACCTCCTTCATAATGTTGTTACTCACTTGACATATCCAAATATATAAGAAAAACTAATCACTTCAAATTTACTACAGCCCCGCGCAAAGTTACCAGCATGCTTAACAAGAGATATTGGCACATATATCAGCAACTGTGTTATACTAGAAGATCCAAACAAAAATCAGATCCAAGTATGTATTGAAAAAAAAATGCAAAAATATATTTCACTCGCTGCTGGACACGTTTAAGACACTTCTACCGCCTTAATCCCGGGGGATGGCTCACTCTTTTATATATGAATCCTACTCTTTTTCGAATAAAAGTTTGGAGAATAACCGGAGCTGAGATAACATACCTTAAAACAAACCCTCCACAAAAACTAATGTTACATGAACAGCTGAATGCATGTTTTACAAGCGGCCCTGTAACTTGCTTTGTCTCTCCTTCAAGGTTTATCCATACACTCGAGAAAACTCTAGATCCCACAGATGTGGGATCAGGCATTCTGGTAAATACTTTCTCCCACACTATATATCGTTTCTCATCTACTACAAATTATTCAGTCCTTCATCTCGCACTTAATCAATTGATAAATAACATGCAGAAACTTGCTTGGAATGGATTTTGCAAAATTGCACTCCCTAATAAAAATTCCAATATCACTATAGTAGATTGGCTTGGATATGCCTGGAAGTGTCTTCTTGAAATCGAAGGACGTTCTCCTAATAACTGCAGAATTTCTGGTGAATGGCGCAATTTGTGCAGAGCACGTAGGCTATCTGATGGTGTCACTCTCAAATTCGGTGTTACAGAACATTCAAACAATACTGTAGTACACCTAAAGATATCTCCTTTCATAGGCTTACGTACCACTTTAATTGCACCAACAAACTCTGAAAACTATAAGCCATTCTATCAAGCAGAACACTACTTTATGATATAGATGTCAACATGATATTTTAGGATTTCATGCTTATCTCACTTTTGTACTACATATCACTTTGCTAATGTACTTTCATTTGCTCATTTTATCATGTTTCTTTCTTCATTATGAATCATGTATAGTTACCATCATCAACTGTATAAACTTCTTTGGACAACATCAACCATGATTGGCATCGACCATGATTGGCATATAATGCTATCTCGCCGAACCCGTGCAACGCACGGGCAGCATACTAGTTTATAAGTAAAAGAAAAGATTGTTGTAGGTGTGTAATGAACCATTCTAATCCTGAGCAAGCTTCTACACTAAGTTTTTCAATTAAATGAAAATTTGTGACACATTATTTGATTTATTGATGGAATTTCTTTAAGATTGAATCAATATCAATAAATGTAATAAAAAATTAAATATATGAAAAATTGATCAAACTTCCTCAAAACATTGTTAATTATAATATAGATTGCAAAAATGAATATTTTTTTTTTGTTTTGTTTGCGATCATTTGATATAAAAATATGAAGAAAAAAGTAAAGCTAAGATGCCGTTTGGGTTAAAAGTAAAGCTATTTGGTAAATCTTATTTTTTTATTTATTTTAAAAAGTGTTAAAAGTTTTATTTTTAATTATAATAGAGTTAAAAGATGTTTGATAATAAGATAAAGTTGTTTTTTTTTTTTTATAAACAACTAGCCGCCATGTGTGATCGATATTTTTTTTTTGTGATCGATATTCTCTATTGTGCAAATATAAATAACTACTTAATCTCCTTTTTTATTGGACTTAGTTAATTGATAACTACGTAACATTCTTTTTTGTTGTGGCTAGTTATTAAGAAGAAAAATAATTTTTTTTTTACTATAAAAAAACTGAAAACCTAGTGGAAGTTGTGCTTAGTTATTAAGAAAAAAAAATATTATTTACTAACAAAAACAAAAAATCTATTTTTATGTGGAAGTTATTTTTTAAGGGTAAATTAGAAATAATGAAAAAGTCATCCCAAAAATTTGTATCTTTTTTATATTTTTTATATATACTGATAGATAACTTATTTAAAGATGAAGTAAAAAAAACTTATATAAAGATATTCATTTGATAAATAATAGTAAAGTTGTTGCAAAGTAACTATTATCACCTTATTTGGAAACTCTTTCCTTAGTATTTTTTTTAAAATATAGAAGCTGATTTTTTTTTTTACTAGAACTTTTAACAATTATTGTTTGGCATAACTTCTTACTTTTAAGAGAATATAAGAGGAAAAAAGTTAGATCAAACGATACCTAAGTTGAAAAATAATTACAATAGAAGTTTGGAAATAATATTTTAATTTATTGATTGAGATTCTTTGAGATTGAATTAAAATTTATTAATATAAATAAAAAATTTATTCTCAAGGATTCCTTTAATTAAAAGGTCGACCGCGAGTGTTTTTTTTTTTTAACACCAGTATCCGACCCATTGGACTGCCTAATCTGGTTTGGGGGTCAATTTTGGCATAAATTGGTTCCAGTCCTCTACGATTGTAGTTGCGAGTTTTTTTTTTTTTTTGGATTTCACCATCAGTTGAATTTGGTCCGGGGGTCAGTTCTGACATAGATTTCATCCCCCTCCCGATCGCAGTTGCGGTAGAACGAATCGTGGTCATCCTTACTAAGTTCAGCGTCAATCACTACTGAACTAACTAACAATTGATAGCTGCGAGGTTTTTTATTATGATAGCTGCGAGGTTTTTTTACTAAGTACCAAGGGAGACCACTACTGAAATTAATCACATGCGTATTTGAATCAGATATTTGCTAAGTCAGTGCGTATCTGAATCAACCGATCTTGCGCTTTGATTGAGTCAAACGCGGAACCGCTTCATCGTGAATGCGGCTTAACTGATCCAACTCAGCTCCCTCTTTTTCCTGTTTCTGGTTCAAAGCTTTGCCTATAAATACAATGCTTCAGTCCTCATTATTTTTGTTCCAGAATTCGACGGCTAATTTGATATTCTTAATTGTTCTGAATCTTTGTACAATCGTCCCAATATTGGAAAGTACAAAGTCAAAATCCGCCAATAACCAAATTCCTAGTGAAAATAAAAACAAAATATCTCTCTCTCTCTCTCTCTCTCTCTCTCTCTCTCCTTCTACTTCTAAATTTCTATTTTTTGTTCTGTTTTAGAAATACGAAACAACATGAAGGTGTTGTTCTTAACCGATTGCGACAAGTGCAATAGTTATTCGGTTATAGTTTTCTGAGCTGTTTTATCCTGGGGATGACATGGTTGATTCTCTGCCTTGCACGAATTTTGGCAGTTCCACAAAACGTCTTAAAGAAAGCGACCTAGTCTGCGACTCAGCCAATAAATAATCCGGTTCCATTATTTCGAAAATCTTTTTTCAAGTATCAAAAATAACATAAGTTGCAATATTTCTAAAGTTATTCGGTTCCCTCGGTGGCAAACCAAGCCAATCCATAAAGTATATTAATGATGAGTCCAATAACCAAACTTACAACAATGATGAAATGAATGGATTGTAAATCCATGCCAACACCTAACTAAACATGTATATTACTGGAGCATTAACCAAATGTAAAGTACAAAATTACAAAAGAAAAAGAAGAAAGAGCAAAAGATAACAGTTTCCACTCATCTTAATTACCTCTAACATTTCTTACTCACAAAAACAACACAAGTTAATGATCAAGTAATAACGTTTTTATCAATCAAACTCGGTACTTCGGAGTTTACAACACATTGTGTACCCATCACTTGCGATGAAGGTTTATGGCGCAAGTTAATGTTTATGTAATTACATTCGATCGCTGACATTCCTATAAGGACTTCACCTGCCAAAAGAAGAACATGTCAAAAAGTAGGAATAGAACACTAAACAAAAAAAAAATACATACACATATATGATGTATTGATACCAATATGAACACTAGACACGACACTAACATGTTGACACCAATGATAATTTGAAAATGAATTAACTGAATGTCATCAGATGTGTTAGTGTCAGGTCAATCAGTGCCAGACACTAGACATGCCTTCGGTCAAACGTGTCAGTGCTACAAACATTTAATTGATCATATAGTATAATAATGCTAAGTACCTGGTCTTTGAGTTACCAAGTGTGAGTTCAAGATCATCTGCCACAAATTCTTCATGGATTCTTTCTCCTTCCCAAGGCTTGACAATCCCAAATGTGTTGCTTCCAAATGCAAATTCATCTGAGATGGCTTCAGACATAGGAATATCAGCAGTGTGATCGGAGCCTGCGGCAATAGCCGGAGAACATGTTCCACTCTGTCCAGGGGTCCACATGCGTGAACCGCTGCCCGAATAACCATCTTCCTTGAAAGCAAATGGATTTCGCGAGACAAGGTTGAATGTTGGAGAAGTTGGTCTAGCATGAGGAAGTTTGATCCCAGCAAACCATTCAGGATCAACTGCTTGACGACCGGGGCTTGTAGGACCGGAAGAAGGCAGGAACGAATAATGTTGCCCGGTCCATCCTGTCCGTGCAGACCGCTCTTCCCAATCAGTAACATTCATCTGCGGTGTTCTTGCAGTCGGAGAGCTCAGGGGTGGCGTGACAGGAGCGCTGATGGAGCCGCTGTGAAGATAGGGATATGGAAGTTTCGGAGATGATGTTGAAGATGAAGTTGTGGAGAGGTTTTTGAGCCATGGAATGAGAGAATTACCATCGGCATTACGATTTGCGGTGTAAGGTGATGAAGATGGACTTGGGAAGGAAGATGAACCAGGGCTTGGATGGTAAGATGAGCAAGGGCTTACAGCTGAGGATCCACAACCTATATCCATGTGCTCTAAAGGCTTGCATCCCTGCTTGTGTTAAAAATATATTTCCATCAATTTATCAAACATTGGCATTTAATAATTTTAAAAAAACCGAACCAAACATCGAAATGGAGAGACCTCCAATTCATTTCATAGTTCAACTACTTGAATTGAAGCGAAACCAAACTCAAACAGTCCAAATAATCGAACAATGGACATTGTCGGTTCAATGTTGAACTGATTTAACCGTCTGGTTTCGTTCTAATACATAGGTGCAATTAGCATGACTAAAAATATTAGACATAGTAAAACTTGAAACTTACATATTAGAAATAGTAATTTATCAAAAGATAATAAAGAATAAAAAACATTGGATTCTAATTAATTACAAGTGTGCATTAAAACATGTCTCACTCATTTGCAATGAAATGAATTAAGAACAGTAACTTTACTGAGCACATTCACAAAAGAAGGATCAATGATGAGAAGAAGTGAGGCAAAAGTGTTTACATAATGGAATCCTATGTGGCCACCAATTCTGAAAATGTCAAAAAGTCTATGCTACTTTTCTACATTACATACCAACAAACACCAAATTCAACATATGCACCAACTATGGAATGGAACACTTGATTTGGCAAATTTACCCTCTCCATTTTCTAAACTAACTAGTTTCAAATAAAGAGATTCAACAGGGGCATTTTTGTCACTTAATAATTAGAAAATAAAAAATAAAAAAGTTATGTTTCTCAGGTGACTATGAGTCAAAGAAAGTGATAGTATTCTTTGGTGCTTCCCACTAAAATGCCATGACCACTTTCTACCGGAAAAATATCAAGAATAATTATTTTGTCCTAATTTCATAATGAAAAATAAATAAATAAGTTTGTCTTGACATTTTTTATTTTTCTCATTTTTAGTAGAGAGACACCAATTTGTTATTTATAATTTAAGCCATCTATGTCTCTCTTGTTTAATATGAAAATCATTTAATTTATTTATACTTTCTTATTAAATTTTTTTCTTTCCAAATTCAATCTACTTGACTATCTTTTCCAATTTTCACTTCATTCATAGCTAAAGGACTTAAAATTAAAAGAAAACAGGTAAAATTGAAAGCAATAAACAGACTTTTAAATAAAAGTCAACTAGTCTAATGCTATCTAATTTATTTGATATGTTCAAATTAATGATATGAGTTATATTTATTTTGATAAAAAAATAAAAATAAAAAGTCATCTAGCAAGCGCTATCTAGGCTGACACATAACAATTTTTTATTATGATTTTGAATTATGATTCTCAATACGCTGCAAACATTGATATTACCAAAATAACAAACAAATGCAGTCGTTGCGGTTCTGCGGATGCAATTGCATAGACTTCTAAAAAATTTATAACTATAATTTTTATGTCCCTAAAAGTGTAACATGACTGTAATTGAAGCTGCATCCATCGGTCAAATGCGACCGCAATTCTCAACAATATAAATCACGGACACAACACAGGACACATTGACACCAAATAATAAATTGAAAAAATGACATATGTCGGACACCAAACACACCTTTCATCGGAAGTGTTTGTCGTAAACACCTAGGTGCTAAGAAAAGAGAATGTAATACTGCAAAGTGATGTTACCTTACGATAAGTGGTTCCATCAGGTTCAACAGTCCAACCAGCATCATTACAAAGAGCTTTAAGAACTTCATTGTTATCACAATGTTTTGGTAATCTGAAGTTACCATACATTCTCAAACCAGAGAATATCTTAGCTGCTATAGCTCTTCTTCTCCTCTCTCTCCTCTTGTTGTTCTCTCTCTCCTTCCATGTGGGAAGTCTCGTCCCTGATGTCATCAAGACCAAAAGGGTACTCTTGAAATGATCAAAAGAAGTGAACTTTGAAGAAAATTTGAGTAATGAAGGTGAATGAGGTTGTGGGTTGATATGAGAAACTAAAGCAGAGAATAAAAGGAGGTGTAGAAAAGAAGAAGTGGGGTGAAGTTGGAAAATAGGAGAGGAAAGAAGAAAAAGTGTATAATGAAAATGAAGGAAAGGGAAAAAGTGAAGAGAAGCGTGGATTTTGGGTGGGGTATATATGTTGAGGAAGTACTAATTCATATTTATGAAGGTTAGATTTTAGTGTTGGATTCTCTTATATTGCAATTCAATTATGGGTATAGTGTTGATTTTAAAATTAAAATTTCATATATTAGATCTTACAATTTAAAAGTATATAAGACAAATGGAAAAATGATAGTTTGGCATCAAAATTTTGATGTTAATATGAAGTTATGAAAACTTTTTAACGGATCAAACACACGATTATATATTAGAAAACTAAATATAGCAATAATATTATTTTACAAATAGTGTAATCACTACTTAACAAATTTAAAAAGTATTTTTTTTAATATAACTTTTCTTTTTTTACAACAATATAAATTTTTTTATTTACCTTATAAAAAAATATTTTAAATCTATTTAACATGTGCAGTTAAATTACTTGTTAGCAACCTCATGATTTGTACATTTTAATATTTAATTTACCTCTTTCATAAAAAAAGATAAATTAATTTACCTATTTCATTTGATCGTGTAACCCAAATCTAAACATATTATTAAGTTTCACTCTTTAAACTATGTGGAAGAAAAATATTAACATGTACAACTAATTATATATCAATATTTGTATATTCAAAAGATAATAAGTAGTTAAAAAATATTATTTATTAAAACCATATATTTTTCAAGTAAGAATATCTTTTTAAAAAGATATGGGCTGTGATAAAAGTGAAATAATAATAATAACCAAAGTAGTGCTAACTTTTTTTGTTCTTTTTTATTTATCGGTTCTTACCACAAAAGCATAAATTAAAGTGTGGAGTGTGATATGGTCATGTGAGGGGGTTTATGATGAAAGTTTATAAGGGACTGTGTTCAATAATTAATACTATTAATGCAATTTTCTCTTGAATATTGGCATTAGATTAAGTACATTCATATTGCATGCAGTCAACAATTTAGAATCATTTGATTAAAATTAGGCACTTTAGGTTTTAAGATAAATTTACATTTTTTAAACTAAATTTGATCTGGAATGTTAGATTCTGTTGTGTATTGTGTAGAAGAGTACCTTTGTTGTTGTTTTTTTGTGCCACATTTTTTTTTATGAAATAGCTTAGTGACTAAAATTTTACCTTTAAAATGGATAAGTGGGATGGCCATAGTTCGAACTTCGGTCTCCTATATATATAATAAAATATTCTATCAATTGAACTAAACTCACGGGACTTTGTGCCACATATGTTAATAGGAGGTACATTGCTTAGTGATTTATTTTATTTTAGTTATTGAATATTGGTTTTAGTCTTTCACAATTATTTTATGATTCAATATAGTTTTTTATAATTTACATTTTTTTTTCTAAATTTGATCTGGAATGTTAGATTCTATTGTGTATTGTGTAGAAGAGAACCTTTGTTGTTGTTTTTTTGTGCAACATTTTTTTTTGTGAAATAGCCTAGTGAATAAAATTTCACCTTTAAAATAGATAAATTGGATGACCATAATTCGAACTTCGGTCCCCTACATATATAATAAAATATTTTACCAATTGAATTAAACTCACGGGACTTTGTGCCGCATATGTTAATAGGAGGCACATTGCTTAGTGATTTATTTTATTTTATTTATTGAATATTGGTTTTAGTCTTTCACAATTTTTTTATGGTTCAATTTAGTTTTTTATAAAATTAAATTTTTTATTATTCTTTTACATTTTTATACTAGGGATAAATTAGTTCGTCTATTATAAAGAATAAAAAATTAATGTATCACCTATATCACAAAGACTAATTTGGATATTATTTTCGTCAATGACCAAATTGAACTTTCAAAATGAAATAATGTGAAAGGTCAACATAGGTCTTCACTTTTATCTATTTTTTTATATATAATCATATTTGAAACATGTCGTACATTAAGGCTCTGTTTGGTAAACCAAATAAGCTAGCTTGTAGTTTATAGCTTTTAGCTTATAAGCTAAAAGCTCTGTTTGGTAAAAGATTTTAAAAAAGAGCTTATAGCTTATTTTACTAGCTTATAGCTTATTTTTCAAATGCTATTTCAAGTAGCTTATGAGTTTATAGCTTATTATCTTTTCTTCCAATTTTACCTCTATCATCTTACTTGAAAAGAATTAAATATTAATTAAACATATCATTTTCATGTCATTTCATACTTATAAGCTAGTCCAACCGCTAATTTTACCAAACACTACAAATTCAATCAGCTAGCTTATTCGCTATAAGCTAAAAGCTAGCTTATAAGCTTATCCGCTATAAGCTAGCTTATAAGCTATCCGCTATTTTTTACCAAACAGAGCCTAAATATGTATCTCTTTTAGTCGAGATTCAAATTTTAATTCATTATTGTGGGAGTCTAATCTCTTTCCTAGATCAACCTTAGTTGGTGTACAAACAAATATAATTGTTTATTTTGTTAGTATATATTTTTTTAAACGGTCAATATTTTTCCTTTATTATTTGAAGTTGAATCAAGATCTCCAACTTATTTTAACTTTCAATTAGCTCAAATCCATTAATTTTTTTTTATTCAAATCCATTAAAATATTCACTATTTTGAAAGAATGATAATCTACAATACAATGCAAAGCTTACGTGATAAAATTGGAAAATTGAAAGAGATCATAAAAAAACAGATGTATTATTGTGTAAACTTTCTCTTCCAATTATAAATCGCGAGTGCAAAAGAGGCGCAAAATGAATCTTTTCAGAACTTGGCCCCAATTCTTTCTATATATGTCTTCTCTTCCACCAACCAAAGTTACTTTAATTAGTGTTTGGAGAGGAACATACAGGGCCTACACCACAAATAAGACACAATTTTCATTGGACAAATGCAAAAATAAAAATATATCTTGAAGGAAAGTCGCAAAATAATTAAAAAGAACCGAAAAGAAAAAAAGTGTAGAATTGAAAGATCAGTAATTGCTTCACTTAAGTTCGACCCATTTTTATGTGTAGAGAAAATTCGGTTGAAGTAAGATAATTTACCTTTCGTTTTTTTTAGGTTTTTTTTTTTATGAAAATTAATCGCCGTTACATAAAAATTTCATACCATTTTTCAAAGCATAAAATAAATTTCATACTTATAATATCATAAAACTAAAAACCATATATAGAGTTTAATCTCATAAATATAGCTCGGTAACAATTAAGAGACGTTATTAAAGAAGTCGGAATTTAAAGATGAAGTCTCCACTTCTTCTTAATTGTAAATTCTAATATGAACCACCTCACCAAGTGGTTCATGGTGGACCAGTTATGAATAATATCACAACGAATACGAATTTTATAAAATTTACCATTAGATTGAAAGTTTATATCAAAATCATCTATAGAAAATTTTAGAAAAATTCAAAATCATTTGATATGTTATTGAGACCCATCAAGATTAACGGTTTATTAAATACTATAAATCTTGATAAATCCTAGTAAAATATCAAATTATTTTCAATTTTCTAAAAAATTTTATGAATAATCTATATGATATAAACTTTATTTCTACCAGTAAATTTTATAAAAATTTTATTCAGTAGATCACTTGTCCACGGTAAACCACCTTCATAGTAGAATGTTAGTTTAGATACTAAACTACTAGAAAAAATAAAGAAGAAAGTATAGAGCTATGAGGAAATATGATGTTGTATATTCACGTATTCATTGATAAGAATCAACTATTGATAAAAATAGATGTTTCTAAAAAATTCCACTACCAACGGTCTGCAATCGATACCATGTTTCCCTAAATTAAAAATGAAGACTTTTTAAATTTAGTTTCACAGATTTTAAGTTTTAGTCTCTATTTAATAATTAAAAAAATGTGTGCTTTTAGCTAGTCTTCATATTGATAAGTATTGTGAACATTTTGAAGTCCGAATTATTTACTTCTTCACATTTTTAATCATTAAACTACTTTATCAAAAAATAAGTAAAGTTGAGATTAAAATGAAACAAAATTTGTGCAATAACTAAACTTGAAAATTCATAAATTTTATAAACAATAAAAGCATAGTTAACTCTTCCATTAAAATTACAAAAAGAATTTAAGCATTAATATATATGATAATTGTGTCCTGTACGTTTAAAAAAGTGTTTTCGAACAGAAACCTACTTTAGAATCAAAATCATTGTTTCCAAACAAATGGACTATAATCATGTCATCGTTCATATCTAAATCAATTCAAAAATAAAATCGCAAATCAAACCAATCTAAATTGAAAACCGCAAAAAACTGCATTTAATTTGAATCACACATATCATTTTTCTTTTAAACCGCGCTGTTTGGTTTGATTTGCAGTTTTTTTTTCTAAAAATCAAATCAAACCAAACCAAAGCAAACAAATACTTAACCTAACTTTATCGGTTAGTAACAATCAGCCAATTATCTAGTCCAACTTAGCAAATTCAACCCAAATTGAGTCCATAAAATAATAGGCTGTCAAAACATCATTTCACGCGATTCATAACTATACTGTTAGTATTAAAAATAAGTTCTTATATATATGCAACTTCTATATACGCATATTTTATCATGTAAACAATAAAATAAAATAAAATTACAATTTCCTATATTTATTTTGTAACAACTTGATAATATTATCATATTTTTTATATCGCGATAAACTATACAAACTGAATGACACTTCTTTCACCATAGTCTTGGCCCTTATTATAACCTCCATTATAAATATGTAATGCTGCTGCCCCAAATTTTGAAAACTCAAACTCCATTTTGCCCTTGTTAGCCAGTCTGTCCTTTTGTTATGAAAATTTAAATTAAAAGCAAACTCAGATCATGATCTTCCACTGATATTTTTCCTCTATGCTTGGTACAGGTACTCATGGCTCTTGGCTGTTTTTATCTTCTTATCAATCATTAATCATTGGAAATAACCTACGTACTACGTACTTTCTACTCTCTTCAGTCTTCAATCTTCATAATGAAAATTGAAATAAATGCCATATCACCCTTGCCATATCTATGTTCCTTTCTCTCTTTGAAAATGACACTCACACTTTATTAATTTAAGAAAAAGCAAAAGGAAAAGCACTAATTATTGAACAAAGTGAATATTGTCTATGCAGGGTGCAGGCTCTGTTCAATTGTGAATTTGTGATCCATCCATATCCATCATTGAGTAGGAGTATACGAGAAGGTAAGCTCTTTCAGAGAGCTTTTCAGTGACAAAGAGGGGAGCTAGAGATACTGCATTATCATCATAATAGAACTAAGAAGATATTAAGATACCATTCATTATATCACACAATGGCACTGTTTAAGGCAACTACGGACATGACTAGGACAAAAAATTCGTAGCAGATCTCAAATATCAGGTCAAAGATATTCGAATAACAGACACATCACTAGAAGACAGATCCATTCTGGTTTCAGAAAAATTATCAGTGAGAAGGTAGTAGCAAGAACTGGCACATTGGTCCACCAGTGATCATTGAAAACAAGAACTTTAATTCTTTTTATTTCAGAAATCTAAGAAAAATGTTGGTAAATTTTGTCACCTATATCATGTGTAAAATCAGAAAATCAAGTTATTGAAAAGAAGTGTGGTATATGGTAGGCCTATTCATGGACCCAGTAACTTCACACAATCAACAAGTTTAAGAACGGCCGAGATTTTGCATCAAAACTTCATGTTAAAAATATAAACTGTTTTAAGATTTGAGCCGTCTAATCCGACTGCATGCAGCAGCGACTGCACTGAACCAAATCGCTATTCAATCCTTATTTGAATTGAACTTTCTTGGTCATCATGCAGGTACAATTGAATTTTGTTCTAATTTTTCTTTCAATATAAAAACAAACCCAATTCATACAGGTATATTAATCTTTCCAATAATATTTAAAAGTTTAACAAGACTGAGTCACTGATCAAATGAAAGGGTTGCAAACCACCCCACACCTAACTAAAGTTGTATATATAACTTAGGAACAAATAAGACCTTAGAGAAAATAAAAGAATATAATAAAAATGGAAGAGCAAAATTGCTCTCTTTCATAACATTAATTCCCTTCTCTAACCTTTCTACATAATAGAACAAATAGAGTCAAATTTCATACTGAGGGGACCACTGACTATTCATTTATCCACCACTTTTTTTGTTGGATAGCTCATTTGTGAAGCACTTTACCTGCAGCAAAACAAAATTAAGGTTACATTAGTATTTTGAAAGAATAAAATAATAAAAAACAAAAATTCCAATATAAAAAATATACGTTTTTTTTGCCCTGATTTTTCAAAAGTTTTCACTACCTACCTGGTCTTTGAGCTACCAAGAGTGAGCTCCAAATCATCTGATCCGCTATCTTCATGGATCCTCTCTCCTTCCCAAGGCTTCACCAAACCAAAGGCAAATTCGTCTGAAACAGATTCAGCCATTGGTATGTCAGCTGTATGATCAGAGCCTGCAGCTATAGCTGGAGAACATGTCCCACTTTGTCCAGGTGTCCACATGCGAGAATCACTGCCACAGAAAACCTCTTCCCTGAAGCCAAATGGATTAGTGGCGACGAGGCTAAAGGTAGGCGAAGTTGGACCACCCTGGGGCATTCTAATCCCAGCAAACCAATCTGGGTCAAGAACCTGGCGACCAGGGCTTGGAGGAGTGGATGACGGCAGGAAAGGGTTCTGCTGCCCGCCCCAACCAGGACGAATGGACTGATCCTCCCAGATGTCAGCTTTAGCCTGTGATGATCGGGCAGTTGGAGAGCTAAGTGGAGGAGTGACGGGAGCACTGATGGAGCCAGTATGAATGAATAGCTGCGGATGCTTGGAAGAGGATGCTGATGATGATCCAGATGAGAGGTTTTTGAGCCAAGGAATAAGGGAATTGGCATCGCCATTAGGAGTTGCAGGATGGGATGAGCGCGGGCTAGGGAAGGAAGAAGAGCCAGGACTTGGGTTGTAGGAAGCACAAGGGCTTGGATGGTAAGATGAGCACGGGCTTCCCATTGCAGAACCACCTATCACATCCATGCGTTCAACAGGCTTGCATCCCTTTAAATAAACATTGTTATTAATAATTAAGAGATAAGAGATAGAATATATAAAATTATGAGATCAAGTTACTTGCATTTGTAAACCAAGATATATCATGTTAACAACTAGATAGATCCATAGGCAACAAACAGTTAGACAGTTTTCCCTTCAACAAGGCATCTACTATGGCCACAAAATATAAGTTTCATGAAATTAATATATCATGCTGGACTAATTAATATATCATAGGTAAAAATGTAATTAGATTTTTATTTTTATTTTTTTATAAGAAAGCCATGTTGGGAGGAGGATTTTGGAGGGGAAAGGAGGTTTTATGATAAGGTGGGTTGTTGGGGGCATTTTTAAATATGAGATAATGAGTTTGGGTGTTTTTTGAAAATCCGGCTTTGATTATAAGCAAAATAATTTTTGAAGTTGAAAATAATTCCGGTACTTAATTTCCACCATTGAAAGCTTTTAGTAAAATATAACCAAATTTTGGTAAAAAGAAAAAAGAAGTAAAATATAACCAAATAAAGTAAGAATAATTTAACAGAACATTGGCAAGAAAATAGAAATAAAAATAGTGACCAAACCTTTTCCTCTTTGGTTAGAGTTAAATCAATACATGCAAAGAAGGATTTTATTAAACAAGCAACAAATAAAACAGTAACTATCCTTCAAACTGTTCAAATACTCCTACAGTTCTACCTCAACAGATGTCAAGAGTGGTGAAAAATTTATCATACCAGTAACAGCTTACTATGGCTTTGTCTGATTCAATAAATACATCAAGTTTTTTGTCATTCTTACTTCATTCATTTCAATTACAACCATTCCATTATTGAACAACACTATAGCAACCTAGAGTTGAACATTGAAGAGAACTATTCTAAGCATTTTAGATATTAATTTGGTTTTAATGTTTTATATATTCACTTGTCTAAAAAACATAAATGAACAAGATGTCAATTTTGTTGGCAGCATCATTAAATCAACCAAACATTATATAAAACATTTCCTGGCCTAATAAGTTAGTTGTTAGCTTATACTACTATATGTAACTGGATTGATTACCATCTTGGTTAATTTTTGTTTACATGGCTAACACATGTCACTTTTATTAACAAAGATAGAATAATAATATGCCTCCTTTAAACACACGTACTCAACCCCATTTTTTTCTATTCATCTTTTTCCAAAAACAATAAAAGAAAACTAAAATGGAAAAAGTAAAAGAAAAGAAATCCATCCAAGGAAAGTCCTATTGAGGACAAACAAAACTGGTGGAGTGAATACTGAATACTGAAAACAGCCACTCTATCCAATTTAGAGCGTCATCAATAATAAAGGTGACATTGCATAAATTAAAGATAAAGTTCTAAATCTAAATAAATACAACCGCAACCCCCTAAAAAGAGAAGAGAAATATCACGGGAACTATGGAAAAAAGTAGCTCTCAAAATCAGAGTACTACCATGCAATGTCTGCAAAAGCTTCTGCCAGATTTCACCAAGCACAGAAACAAACTAAATATACCAATCACAAACTTAAACTTACAAAACTACCCTCAATAATTACTCAACTTCTAACTCTCCATGTGAAAAATTGTTCTTATTCTGTATTTCCATTGCCCCCAAAAGTCCAAAACCAAAACAACCATTTTTTTTTCTTCATTACCCTCGAGATCTATGCCATCATCACCCTCAAAGTATTTCTCACGGATCATTATGATTCATAAATAAAAAAAAACACACCATAGAGAGAATCTTTAGTGCTTCACGCTTTAAAGCTAAAAGCACAGTGCCACAGACATAACTCCGACCAGATCTAACGTACACCGGCGATAATCCAAAAAAGAAAGAATCTAACCCAACTCTCATAAACACATTAATCATACACCAAAAATAAAAAATTAACAAAATCATATAAACACAACAAAAAGTTGCATTAAACACAGCACATTTTTTCTCTCTGCCTCTTTTATTTATGTCCTTTTGATTTCGAGAATCATTGCTAGCGTCAGTAGCATGTGCGTGTCATGTGCAATTATGCTGCAATTTTCAGAATTCAAAACCCCACATACACAAGGCAACAATTTGTGAATTTCTCAGCTTCAATCATCACTGTAGTAATACACTACTTAATACTATAATTATTAATATGAATAAATATTAACCAAATTAATTCTAAAATTAGAAAGGAAAAAAAATTATATCTAATAATTTAAAATTGAAAATACTAACTAGAGTAGAAAATCGCTTATTCTGAAAAGTGCGTTGTTGTTTGTTACCTTACGATACGTTGTGCCATCGGGTTCAACGGTCCAACCGGCTTCATTACAGAGAGCTTTGAGAACTTCATTGTTATCGCAGTGTTTTGGAAGCTTGTAGTTACCATACATTCTCAAACCGGAGAAGATCTTCGCCGCTATAGCTCGTCTTCTTCTCTCTCTCCTCTTGTTGTTTTCTCTCTCCTTCCATGTAGGTTGTCTCGTCCCCGACGTCATCGTACTCGCCGGAAAAAAATCTCGTCGCCGACGAAGAAAAAAATAGAAACTCCGGTGAAGAAAAAAATGATCAGAACTTCGACTAAATCAACCGCGTAATGATCGAGAAGTTTCAAGATCGATTTACCGATGAAAATTGCTTCAAAACGATATCATTTAACGGTTTCAGTATAGTAGTTAAATAAAGAGAAGCTAGAAGCTCTTCGAACGTTTGAATCGGAGAAGAACAACGGTAGATTCAAGAAACGATGAAGATTGACTATAAAGCGACGGTGTTTAGAGGAGTTGAATTTAGCAGAAATTTAGAGCGATGAAATTTCGTTTTGATCGGTGTTGGTTATGATCTGATCAGATCTAAGCGCGTGAAGTGGTGACTCGCCGGAGAATGTTGACCGGAAAACTCGTCGGGAAAGTGTGTATGGTTTTTTGTTGCATAGAAAATGTTTGAATGAAGAATGAAGTGAAGGAAGAAAGAGAAGGTGTGAAAGAAAAAGTGGACTAAATATACATTAAGGAAACGAATTTGGACATGGTTTAATGAGTTATTTACGATTATGCCATTGGGGTTTAAGAGAGAGAAAAGGGAAAAGTTAATGTAGAGTGAGATTTGTACGTGTGTGAATGGACTACGTGTTAAGGTTGACTGAGGTGAACACTGCAAAATGCAAATAGAGTACGAGTATTACGGATAAATAAATGAGGGAAATATCCTCGAGGTTAGGAGTTAATTAAGCATAGTGCTACTTAGAGTTGGAAAGGAAAATAAAACAGCCACTAGGTTTATGATTAGTATGTTTATTATTGTCCAATGAGTTTTTAATTAGTTTAAATTTGACTTATGACTCGTTTGGAATAAGTTCAAAAATATATTTGATGCAAATAAATAAGTTTTTATATATTATGGAGTATTGTAAAAAATAGTTTTTATGTATTATTGTAAGTTTGTCAATATAGTTTATAAAAAAATAACTTATAAAATACAGCTTTTGTTGGTAGGAATGTACTATAAATTAACATAAAAATTAAATTATTTTCATAAACTATTTTGCATAAACTCAAAAGTAACCTGTTTCAAAAGGGCATTTACAACTTATGAGTCGATTAAGGTTATGTTTTAACTATTTTGAAAACAACTTTTCTTTTCTTAATTTTCTTTAAAAGTAGTTTAATAGATAGAAATTTCACTTTAAAGCTAAATAATAGAGTGTTTTAGAGTTCGATCTTCAACTCCTACAAATATAATGCAATATTTCAACCAATTGAGTTAAATTCATGGGAAACGAAAACAATATTACCAATATTAATATATTTCTTCCAAAATGATTTGATTAGTAAAAATATTTCACATAGTGTAAATAATAACTTTATTATAATCTTTAACTTTATCTTTATCTTTATCTTAATATAACGGCTACGATAAAAACTTGAATACTATGTTGCCACATCAATTAATGAATGTGACACGTCAAACACAATACATGATGTGTCACTATATGATTGGATGTGTGTATAAAATAATTTTACAAAGGGAAAACAAATTAATAAACCGATCCAAAACAAAATTTCTCTTAATTTTCCTAAAAAGTTGCATTATCTCTCTATATTAGTAAATGATGCAAAACAAAATTTCTCTACAAAATTGCATCTCTCTCAATTAGAAAGTAGAAATATTGTTTGTAACAAAAAATATCAAAAACATTGTTTCATCACTTTCATCTCTCCTCACGTTCTCTTTTTATTTTTTTACTCCTTTCTATCTATTTTTCTATATTTACCTCTTTCTCCTTTAGTTCCTTTTTTATTTTGCATATTTTATTCTTTTCCTTTTTATTCTTTGCAATATATTAATTTTGATTTATTTGGAGTTTGTTCAATTTCACTATTGGTTTTTGGTTATGTCTACTACAGGTGGAATGTTTGTTTGTTCATAATATTGGCGAAGTAGCCGGCCTATGTAATCGACGGAATATCCTCTTTAGTGATTGCCTCTTACAAGGTTCTTCTTTGTTGCTTTTAGATGAATGAATTTGTTTAGCTTATCAAAATATACATGCTGATTGTAAGATTTTTAACAATGCTTGAAGATTTTGTTAGGTTCATTGATTGTTACAATAGAAATATGAAATTGTTATTCTTTCAAGTGTCTTAAGTTTTTTGAATGGAAGTTTATTTTATTTTATATTTTCAATGGCTATGATAAAAACTTAAATAATCAATTTTTAGTGGTATTTAATTTTATTGGTCTAGATTTTGACATTTGGGAAAAAAATAATATCAACGGCTACCAAAAAAACTCGAATAATTAATTTTTAATAATAATATTCAATATTTAATAAAGATAAAACAATAAAAAACGGAACTGCGGCTTTGAAGCATCCGAAGAAAAATAGGAAAATAAAAAACCGCTGCAACTTTGAACTGCGACTTCCTCAAAACCTAAACAACCTAAATTGAGATAAACATTAAAAAAAATATAAAAAATTGAGATCTAATAAAAAAAGAAGATAAACATGAATAAAACTAAAAAAAATCTTCAGAATCAGATGCGTTTAAAATGCAAGCAACTTAATTGAAGTAAACATAATTGAGATAAGCATTAAGTGTGGAACTAAACATTGAGATAATCATTGGCTCGAAAATTATGAATAGATTTTACTTAATTGAGTTGTATAAATATAAGCACCCTCAAAATATTTTTCTCTTACTATATTTTTGGTTTATAATTTATATATTTATCTTTATATAGTTTATTTTGTTTCTATATTTTACTGGTTTGTAGGATACTAATTTTGATTTATTTAAGTTTGTTCAATTTCAATGAGTTAACTTCTTTTCACCTAACCATTCTGTAATTATATTTTGCAAATTGTTTTCATGCATTTGAATTACTTTGATTTGTTCTTATATTATTTTGCAGATCCACAAAGTTATCGATGAAAGTTATACAATTATTAAAGATCTATATAGCTAACAAAGATTTTTTTTTTATGTAACTATTTATAGAGACAGGCACCCTCAAAGTATTTTTCTCTCATTATGTTTTTTGTTTATAATTTATATATATATATGTCTTCATATATTTTATCGGTTTTCAATATATTAATTTTGATTCGAGTTTATTCAATTTCAATTAGTTAATTTCTCTTCACCTAACAATTTCGTAATTATGTTTTGCAAATTGTTTTCATGCTTTTGAATTACTTTTATTTGTTCTTATATTATTTTGCAGGTTCACAAAGTTATACCATGATTAAAGATCTATATAGCCAACAAAGATTTTTTCTATGTAACTGTTTATAAAGACAATAACCCTCAAAGTATCTTTCTCTCACTATGTTTTTGTTTATAATTTATATATTTATCTTCGTATATTTTGTTTTTGTCACTATATTTTACCGGTTTTCAGTATATTACTTTTGATTTGAGTTTATTCAATTTCAATGAATTTGCTTCTTTTCACCTAATCATTCTGTAATTATGTTTTGGAAATTGTTTCCATGCATTGAATTACTTTGATGTGTTCTTATATTACTTTGCAGGTTCACAAAGTTGTTGACGAAGGTTAGACCATTATTAAATAACAAAGTTTTTTTATTTATTTATGTAACTGTTTAATGTTTTATGTCGTTGGATCAAATGTGTAATCTATTTTGAATATATTTGAACCTTCTTTCAAATAAAATAAGTATTATTTGTTGTGGATTAGATGAATAGTAATCATGGATGGTGTATTATTATTAAAGATTAATAATAGATCATATAAATCTAAAAACTGCGAATGTTATTATTTTTCAATGTGAATAAATTAACTTAGTAGACATGTGTCATCTGTTATGGCACACACTAATATCCATCAATATTATTTTCCTTAATAATAGGATTTAACATATTTTTAAATGACGATATCATAGAGAAATATATGACAACTTAATTTGAGCTTTAACTTTTATCTTATTCATGGTTGTCCCCACTTAAAAAAAAAAGTTGGCTTAAAAGTAATTGCAAGTAGTTAGTAACAATATATCTAATTTTATATCATTTTTTTTATTAAGTTTTTTTAACGATTTACGTTTCTCAATTTTGTATATTCACCTACTAAATAAACATAACAACAACTACATAAAATTGGATATGCATGTTTTCAATATAATTCCATTTGTACTGACTACTTTTAGTTTCAATATATTTATATTTTAAATTCATTTTTTTAATTGAAATCTTAATTATAACAATTTAATTAAATTGTATATCTGACACTACAAATAACCTGTGCATCACACAGGTCAAAGTCTAGTTATAATAAAACGAGAGTAACCAGAGGCACCCTAAACCTAATATGAATGGTCTAGATTTTGACAAGTGGAAAAAATATATTATATTAACAGCTACGATAAAAACTTGAAGACTACGTTGTCACATCAATTAATGAATGTGACACGTCATGTGTTTAAAAACACAATACATTAAGTGTCAATATATGATTGGATGTGTGTATAAAATAATTTTACACTAGTCCCTAATTTTGTTACCTAACAATCCCTAATTATATGCTTTCATTTGTTAATTGGATATATTCTATGGAATCTATTTTATTCATAGCCTTAAATTATGCATCTTTTACGATAAATAGAAACTCTTTTATTTCTTTCTCCCATGAGTGTATCTTTCACATTAATTATAGCCTTAAATTATGCATCTATTTTCACTTTTTCTCACATATGTACATTTTTTTATTTGATGCAGATTTGACTTTGAGGTTCTATAAAAGTTTGGATTGCTATAGATATTTTTAGTGTTTAAATTTTGATTATAGTTTGTAGTATTCCATATTAATTCTCTATTCTTTTTTAATTTGATTTTTATTACAATAGGTATGGATTCCTAAAGGTATGGAGGCAAAAAAAATTTGTTTGTAGTGTTTCATATTAATTCTAATTCTTCCATTTAAGAAAAAAAATTGGGTTTTATTTTTCTTAAGTTTCATATATTTTCTATTGGATGCAGGTTTTGCTAGCAGCAGATTTGCTATTAGCATCTGGCAAAGGACCACCAAACGCATAAGTTTGATAAGCGAGAGAGTAAGAAAACATTACCAGAGTTTCCCAAAGCTTGCGTCGTTCCATATTCATCAATGGTTCTGGAACACTGTTAGGCTCGTAGTTCCTGATAATGGATTCACTCCATTTACCTGCTAATGGGAGAGCTCGTTTCTGGTTGGAGCTAGATGCCATTGATACAAAATCAGAAAAAAGGGTTTTTTGATTGATGTTTGGGTGTTGAAATCGTTCAAACGCGCGAGAACGGTAAACAAATCAGAGGAGTGTTTGAAAATTGGTTGAGAGCAAAAGAACTGAAGATTCGGAGAAGAAGAAGATGGAAAGCTCAAGTTTGAGGAAGCGAAAAAGTGAAGAAGGAATGAAGTGTTCCTATTTATATGGTTTTGTAAAATTCTGAATAATATTAAATAAATTCAGAAATTTTTTCCTTTCAACTTCCCGCGTTGACATGTGGCCACTTCCCACTTAAAAAGTGGAAGTCATGATGGTTGTGGGAAAAGAGGTGACGGTTGAAAGAGCTATGATGTTTTCCAGTGTCAGAGCCGTCTTTGGAAACTGTGAAGGATTGATTTAGAATCTTTTCAAAAATGTCACATTCTCTTTCGATGATCTTCAATTGAAATTGGCATTTTTGGGGGGCAATTTGTTAGCTCGCAGTTTATGATATATTTATTAATTGAATATATTAATGAGCTGTCAATAATATCTGATTATTTTATATTTATATTTCCAGGGAAAATGGAAAAGTAACTCTTTTGAACTTCGTTTCGATTGCCAATCGAAGTTAGATGGATAATGGGTTTTGTGGGCTTAGAATAGTTTGAAAAAAAGCAAAAGGAATTCGAGTTCGATAGGCCTGTGAGAGTGCGAAAAGGATAAATCGAAATGATGGGATCGTGGGGGAACACGTGTCAAGATCTGAAGCGTGGGGAAATTACTTGGCAGGTTTCTTTGGAATGTATTTAGGGTAGTTTTCAATAGGAAACTAAGGCTATGTTCGAGAGTTTTGAGGGGAAGGAAATGAAGGGTTAAGGAGAGGAAGGGAAGGAAAGGGAGGGAATGGAGAAAAGATGAAAATCTTTTCTCATGTTTGAGAGTTGAAAAACCAACTGGGAAAAGATAGAGGGCTTATGTAATAATTTTACTGTTTTGCCCTATTTTCTCTTAAAATCAATACGTTGTGTTATACTATTTTGCCTTTTTTGGGAATAAAGTTTCGATTTCATATAAAAAAACAATTTTGGAGTTTTTTCAAAACAAAAGTCTACGAAAAAGATTTAATATTTTTTTTGAAAAAAAGTTCGCAATTTATCCAGAAAAAAGTTTTCGATTTTTTGTTGGAAAAAAAAGTTCCCGATTTTTTTGGAAAAAAGTTTCCGATTTTACCGAAAACATATTTAAGTTCTCGATTTTTTCGGAAAAAAGATTTTGATCTTTTGTCGGGAAAAAGTTCCGATATTTGCAAGTTCCCGAGCTTTTTTGGGAAAATTTTTCGATTATTTATCGGAAAAAATGTTCCTGATTATTTTGGAAAAAAAAGTTCCGACATTTTATTCGAAAAAAAAAGTTTCGGATATTTCCAAAATCTTGGATATGGATTTGGTTATGGTTAATCCATGATAACCGGTTAAAATGAGCCACCCTAATCTAATAGTAGAAACGTGAATCGTAAAATTGGAATGAAATTAGGCTAGGGCTAAAATTGGAATTTTGAATTATTGTGGGTAAAATAGTCAATTTATATACTTAACCCTCCAAAACCCCAATTTGGCCTATGTTTGGGAGTTGGGTTTTGGAGGGAAAGGGAGGAGAAGGAAAGGCTTGGGAAGAGGTAACCCTCGTTTGAGAGTTTTAAAAAAATAAGAAAAGGTTTTGGGGGGTTTATGAGGGTTTATTTTATCCAATTTTAAAGTTCTCCAAATTGGGGGGTTTCGGAAAAATTGAGACTTTTTTCCGGAAAAATCGGGAACTTTTTTACTGACAAAACGTCGAAAACTTTTTTCTGGAAAAAATCGGGAATTTTTTTCCGGAAAAATCGATAACTTTTTTCCAGAAAAAATCAGAATCTTTTTTCTGGAAAAATCCGAAACTTTTTTCCTTAAAAATCAGGAACTTTTTTTCCCGGCAAAAAATCGGAAACTCTTTTTCCGAAAAAATCGGGAACTTTTTTCCGGATAAATCGAGAACTTTTTTTCCGGAAAAAATCGGAAACTTTTTTTCCGGAAAAAATAAGAAAACAAATTTTCCCGGCAAAAAATCGGAAACTTTTTTTCCTAAAAAATTGGAAACATTTTTCCGGAAAAATCGGGAACTTTTTTTCCCGACAAAAAATCGAGAACTTTTTTCCCGACAAAAAATCGAAAACTTTTTTCTGAAAAAAATCGGGAACTTTTTTCCCAAAAAAATTTCTAAAAAAATTTCTAAAAAAATTGGGAACTTTTTTTTCGAATAATTTATTAGATCTTTTTTCCCGAAAAAAAATCGTAAACTATTGTTTAGAAAAAACTCTGAAATTGTTTTTTATCTGAAATCGAAACTTTATTCTCAAAAAGGGAAAAATAGTATAACACAATATATTGATTTTAAGAGAAAACATGGCAAAATAGTAAAATTATCACATAAGCTATCTATATCTTTCCTTGTTGGTTTTTCAACTCCCAAACAAGGCCAAAAATTTTCCTCCTTTCTCCCTTCCCTCCCTTTCCTTTCCTTCCCTTCCCCTCCTTAACCTTTCCTTTCCTTCCCCTCAAAACTCCCAAACATAGCCTTGGGGAACTTTAAAATTGGATAAAATAAGCCCTCCAAAACCCCCCCAAAACCTTTACTTAATTTTTTAAAACTCCCAAACAAGAGTTTACCTCTTCTAAGCCTTTCGTTCCCCTCCATTCCCCTCCAAAACCCAACTCCCAAACATAACCTAAGGGGTGATACAATTTTATACAGAAAAACTTCCAAAAACTCTGAGTACTCATGTGATCAAACGAAATGAGCAAAGGAAGGAAAATGTATGATTTGATCATCGTTTTATTGTAATTGTCATTTACATTTGAATGCAATCTTTACATTTCTTGCAAGTTATTGTCTCTATTTAATTTCAAATATTTCACTCGAAACAAGCAATTAATTTCATAATCATTCATGAATTAAAACCGTAAATTGTCTTGTTAATTACGAACATTGTATGATTTTCTGGAAAACTAAGCACAAACATGTCATAGGATTTATTAGTTGATCCTGCAAGTTTTCAAATATTAAACTAGCGCTTGTTTACGAAAAACCAACGTAAACAGCCGCACAAGACGATAACAAATACAACGTCGCACTTAGACGACAAAATCACAGAAAAAAAACAAAAGAAAACTTAATCTATGTTAAAATCACTTATTTATATTTAAAAAATGGTGTAGAGAGAGTGATTCTAGGTAAAAAGTGACTTAAAATTACCCCTCTATAATGAATAAAGAGAACAGTAATAGAAAAACTTACTTTGAGCTAGGAAAAACTTTTTTTTAGCTTTATCAAGTTTAAATAACTTAATTTGTTTTGTTTTGTATTGATTAATGTGTAATTGTGTATGAATGTGAATAATGGGTTGCAACCACTAAAAAGTCAAAGAAAAAAAAATTAAAAATAAGGATTGGGCGGAAACAACCCATTAACATTGTTTTGTTTGTAGTTAAGACTGGACCGAAATTATATTAGGACAAAAGCAAAAAGTTTGCATTATTACAAAGCACGCTAATTTGACTTGAATATCCAAAACTCGTGTTGGTAGACCACGAAACTTTGTTGATAGAGATGGATGGATATACATGATTTGTTGATACTTGATGGATACACATAATTATAGCCAATTTTATGTAAGAAGACGACAATATAAACAGATATATCAGGGGTATTTTGGGAACTATAATTAGAAGCAAAATCCCAAAAATGTGCTGATATGCTGATATGCTTTTGTTTGATAATGTGTCTATTTTAAATGAAGGAAAATTATTATTTTTTGTTAATCTAGAAACAAATTAAAATAAATATTATTCATTTTGTCCCCCTATAATTATCACACTTGCTAAGTCACACAAACAAACTAAAACATTATCAATAAAAAGAAGATAGGACGAAAATTTTACTAAATTAATAAATTTACTAATTTCACTACCAAAATTCCATAAATAATTAAATATATAGCACCATTTAAGTTGACGTTATTAAATACTAGCTGCCATGTGTGATCATATTCTGTTCTTTATTCTTTGTGATCGATATTCTCTACTGTGCAAATATAAATAACTATTTAATCTTTTTTTTTATTGGACTTGGTTAATTGATAACTACGTAACCTCTTTTATTTTTGTTAGTTATTAAGAAGAAAAAAATATTTTTTTTTTTACTATAAAAAAACTGAAAACCTACTTTTATGTGAAAGTTGTGCTTAATTGTTAAGAAAAAAGATAAAATATTATTTACTAAAAACAACTGAAAATCTATTTTTATGTGGAAGTTATTTTTTAAGGATAAAATAGGAATAACAAAAAAGTCATCCCAAAAATTTGTATCCCCTTTATATATTAGTATAGATTACATTTTTTTTTACATAAGTATTAATGTATTTTGTTGTACCAAAAGAAATACTTCATCCGTTTCTTTTTAATTGTCTTTTATTATCGTATTTAGCGCTTCTATTTAATTGTCCTTTTTGTATTTTATAGGTATGATTTGTCAATTATACCCTTTGTCAATTGCTCTTATCTTTTTCCATAAAAACCAATTAATGCTATATATTTGGAAAACTAAATCTTATTTTTTAAAATTTTTGTTGGTACATAACATATTAAATTTTGTTTTTTTTATAGAATATATTAAATTTATTGGAAAGAAAAAGTGTGGACAAAAAAATAGGAATTTATTGTGGATTAAAACAAGGGTATAATATTTGTCAAAAAAAAAACAAGGGTATAATAGGAAGATAACGTGCAAAAATACATTTTCTTAATTTGGTGTTATCATTCTAAAAAGACAATTAAAAAGAAACGGAGGGAGTATTATTATATTTACAAATATTATCATCATATATATATATATGTATAAAAAGTACAAGATATAATAGTAATAATAATTTAATTTTATAAAATAAATGGTTTTGAATAAAATAAATGTATCTCATAATATAGATTAGAATTTTTTTTTTTGTGAATGAAATTTACGTTAGAAGTTTTTGGTTGGACCAAATTTATGTTAGAAGTTAGAAGTTATATCACGCAAAAAAGCAAGAGGTAAGGTGGTAGCTAGTTAGTATTGTAAAAAGTTATAGTTGAGAATATGTTAGACTGGCCTACGGAATCTTAAGGTATAGCCAATATAGGTTTAGCTTAAGTCGGCTTATTTTTTAAAATATAGCAGATCAAAATTTTTTATAAGCCTATTTAGTTAAGTAGTTTAGGCTGCATGCCATTAAAAAAGTTTTTTAGTATATTAGGCCGACCTATTTAAATTAATATGAATAATATTTTTAATACTACTATTATTTATATATTGAAATTTGTACTTTAATTAAATTATAAATTTATTAACTTTTTCAATAGTTTAATTAATTAATCTACGTTAATTTTTTACATATATAAATATATTATTATCTAAAAGATAAGCTTTAGCCTATGCTTAGCCTATGATAGGACACAAACTAGATTCAGATCTTCAACTTTTTGACGTTAGACTCAAACTTGATAAAGCCTAGTTCGGCATAGTCTATTCCAACCTCTAGAAAAGGCTTTGTTCCCGTAACAAAGAAAAGTGTAGGGTATATGGGTATGTATGAGACAAAACGGTACCGTATTGAGGAAAGAAAAGACACGTGTGAAAGAGGTTCGGCGCACGTGTTGGTGATGAACGGTGGTGGGTGGTATGTGTGAGTGTGTCTCCTAGCTGTTTCCTTCGTTCTACTTTCACGTGACCACACAAACCCCTTTGCATGACTATTGTGCCTTTGTGGGTCCCATTATCTCTCTATTTTCTGTTTCACACTTTCTTTCTCTCTCTCTCTCTTTCTCTAACAACTAGCGAGTGAACGTGTGCGGGGTTGCCAACTTGCCAGTCTGCCACTGTCATATTCCTCCTATAGCGACATTTGTTTTTCAAAAATAAAATAAGTTAGTCTGAATTACAATATTTTTGGTGTTTTAAAAGATTATAACACATTTCGTTATATATAATTGTTATTATAGGAAAATTCTAATATAAACCACTTCTTCAAGTAGTCCATGATGGTTCATTTATGAAAAACCTATAACGAATACGAATTTTATAAAATCCACCGTTGGATTGAAAGTTTATATCATATAGATCATCTATGGAAAATTTTAGAAAAATTAAAAATCATTTGATATGTTATTGAGATCCATCAAGATTAACGGTTTATTAAATACTGTAAATCTTGATAAATCCCAATAAAATATCAAATGATTTTCAATTTTTCAAAAAAAAATTATGTATGCTCTATATGATATAAACTTTCAATCTACCAATAAATTTTGTAAAATTCGTATTCGATAGATCACTTGTCCACGGTGGACCACTTGTGAAGGTGGTCCACCTTAGGATTAGCATGTTATTATAAAGAAGATAGAGATGAAGATGAATTTAAATATTGTAATTATTTTTTTCATGTTACTTCTTTAAATTAGGGTAAATAGGTTGATACCCCCTATAATGTGGACGAGTTTTGTTTTTTTCCCCTATAATTTTTTTTCTTTTGATTCGCCCCTTGTAAAGTAATTTTTTTTGGTTTCCCCCCTTGAGTGCAAGGAATTTGCACTTTTTAAATCGGTTGAACAGATTAACCGATTTAAAAAACATCACTTTTTAAATCGGTTTGAACAAAATAACCGATTTAAAAAGTGCACCCAAGGAGCGAGTCCAAAAACTTCAACATTGCAAGGGGCGAGTCAAAAGAAAAAAAATTATAGGGGGGGAAAACAAAACTCGCCCATATTACAGGGGTATCAACCTATTTACCCTTTAAATTATATAAACCATAGATAATTTTGTCTTTTTCGATTTATTTTAGCCATTTAATTTGGAGATATTATATATTTAATTTATATTATAAAATTTAGACAATTTAGTTTTTAGAAATCAATATGTCTTAGTATTTATAATCTAAGAGATTAAAATGTTTAATATTTATTAAGAGACTTTAATTATAATCAAATGGACATAATTGAATTGTTGTCATTTCTCATAATAATCAAGTGTTTTCATCAAAGTTGTCATATCGCCATTATATATATGAAGAGGGATCCGTTGACTCCAGGAGTAAGTCTTCCATTGACTTACTCCGCTTAATAACTCGATATCGCCATTATATTTCTTCAATCCAACCGTAATCATATATATATATATATATATATATATATATGATCAAATTGTAATTTAAGAGATTAAAATGAAACAAGAAAATAATTGAAACACTAAAGTGAAATTTAAAATTGACAGCTATATATATATACTAAAAAGAAAATAATTAAGAGACTAATGTAAATATGTCTCTCCAACAAAAAATTCAATGAGAAGTGCATCTATCAAAAATAATCTATGAGAATTGAGAAGTAACATTATCTTTGGAATATATACTTTTTTTTAATTGAAATTCAAATTAATTTTACTTAATCATATAGTAGTAGTATCCATGTAAGTTTAGTAGAATACTTAATTATATATATAGCATCCATGTAAGTAGAATTCATGTCGATTATTACCATCATCCCTAAATATAAGATTTTATTGGAAAAATTATGAAGATTAAAAAAGTGAATTATGGTATTAAATTTGTTGACAATTTATATTGTTTTTACAATTTTATTCTTTAAGAAAGATAACCAGTTAATATATTGTTTTCATAGTATTTATTATAGTTTGTAGAAAAATGTGCACTTTAATTAGGGGCATGTTTGTAAAGAAATAATTAATACTCTTAGAAATTTGAAATGTGTCTTATATAAAGGGACAAAAAAAAATCCAAAGAAAATCTTATATTTAAGAATGGAGATAGTATAAATTTCAGCTAATAGATAATGGGTGTGTAAGATCGAAGATTGTGTGTTTAGAAGTGATCCAAATCCGTTTAGAAAAAATTTATTCTTTCACAATTTATTCAAGGAGCTGATCTAGGATTCTGATGGGTCAAATACTTTTGATCCAAGTTCGGAAGTTAGTGTCTAGGGGTATTTCTACGGGTTGGGTTGGTGTCTTCTCTGGTGGTTATTGGTGAATTTCAAATGATGTACGGTAAGGGTAGATTGGGGGTGATGTTTTATGTACTATTTGAGTGGTTAAAGCGTTTTCATCACTTTGCTTCTCGTTGTATGATCCAACAATTCCTTATACTTCTTATTTAGGGAATTGTCCATTAATAAAATTTAGTCGATTAAAAAAAAAAACAATAAAAGAGTGTATTGAATATTGAATAACATGTTGTTAGCTTAATTCATTATTCAATACAAAGCGGTACAAATTAAAAAAATATATATAATTACTTAAAATTATAACAACAATATGACATTTGTCAAAAATAAAAATAAAAATGACATATTTATCATGTAAAGAGGATGGAATAAAATTAAAATTAGAGCATTTTAGCCTCTGTTTGATGAGATCGGATTTTGAGCATATAACTTGTAAGTTTATATGATCAAAAAAGATTTATTTGATAAATATTTTTTAAAAAGAGTTTATAGTTTATTTTATTATTTATAATTTATTTTTCAAACGCTATTTTAAGTAGCTTATGAACTCATAGTTTATAGCTTATCATTTTTTCTTTTAATTTTACCTCTACCATCTTATTTAAAAAAATTAAATATTAATTGAACATATATTTTTTTATTTCATTTCATACTTATAAAGTAGTTCAATCCTAATTATATTAAACACTACAAATAGATAACTTATTATCTATAAGTTTAAAGCTAGTTTAGTTTATTGACTATAAACTCATCCATGCTATTCACTATTTCTTCCCAAACGGAGCTATAGTGTTGTTTTTGGTTGAGTAGAAACATTAGAAATTTTTTGTGTGGTTGCATGTATCAAAATTCCGAAGGTTATTTAATGAAGCCCAACAGATTTATGATTAGGCCCATAAACGAATGTTAGCAAAACTAGGCGCAAAATTGCTATCTAGGCCCCTCATGTTGATCTTAGGCTCCCCAAAAATCTCAAAATACCCCCACTTTTTCACCAGGATACTTTGGTTTATAGGAAACGAAATCGTCTTCTAGGTGACAAAATTTCAAAAAATGGATTTTTCGGTAACTACGAGACGAAATCATGTGTTTTGTGCCCAAATGTGCACGACAAGGCAGACCTACTATGTTTAACCAAAATTTCGTCTTCTAGGAGACAAAACACACAATTTCGTCTTCTAGTTGACAAAATTTCAAAAAAACGGCGTTTCGGTAACTACGAGACGAAATTGCATGTTTTGTGCCCATATGTGCGAGACAATGCAGACCTACTATGTTTTAACATAATTTCGTCTTCTAGGTGACGAAATTTGTTTTATTCGTTTCCTAGGAAACAAATACTTATAAGGGCATTTTAGTCACGACGAGGGGCCTGCGAGTAATAGCAGGGGGCCTAAATAGCAAACTTCAACAAGGCGTCATGTTGCTGACCTCTTCCATGAATTACTATTAAGAAAAAACAAAAAACTATGTTTTTCTTCTGTTGATTTGATGCTATGACTCACTACAAAGATTTCATTTCTTTGGGTAATGTTATTAACAAGTGTCCACTCACTACAAAGAAAGGGGCATTCAGTTGTAGTTGTGGAAAAACTAGGGGCGTCTCCGAGTTTTTGGAGGCTCTGTACAAAATATAAAAGTGGCCCTTTAATAATTTTTTTAACAATTATTGATTTAAATTGCATATAAAAAATAACCATTCTTATTCTTGTAAATATATAAATTATTAATATTAAGAGCTGAAAAAAAAATTATCAATATTAAACCAATTGCATTAAATCAAATAGGACAAAAAAAAAGACCTAAAAAAAAAGGATAAAAAATACAAAATAATTATCTTTGTATCTAACGCCAAGAAGGAACATCCTAATCTAAGATTAAATTTTATGCAAAGATTAAAATGGACTAGAACTATATTTACAAGTTTAGATAACTAATCTATTGATACTCATTTGATATTTTATGAACATTAAAAATATATAACAATTATTTTAGAGCCTAAAAATTAATCTATTAATATACATCTGATATTGTTCCTGATAGAACACTAGGGGGTGTATATTTGCTAAGTAATATGGTTATGCAATGGTAAGGAATTATGATATTGCTTGGCCCTTAATTTTGCTTTGGGGGTTGTATTTATAGAGCTAGAAGGGCAGTTCCTCCTCTCCTCCACGATCCCACGATCTCTCCTTAAGTGATGGGGTGAGTGACGGTTATTCCTCAGCTCCATGATCCCTCACGAGGGAAAGTGGGGGGTTGTGCTTAGCGCCACTCCTCTGAGTGGGTATTAACACATGTTTCCCACGTGTCTTATATCTTCGATTGGGAAGGACGTGGGTATGCACGTGACGAGCAAGTGGAACGGATTGGGCCTTGCGCAGGCGGATTGGGCCAAAGCGAGGCGGACTCAATTTGAATTGGGCCTCAATTATCTTGACCGGTACACAGCCCCCCAAGCACAAGGCTCGAGGGAGGCGTAGTGCTGATAAGCTCGTATTGTTGGGATAGGCCTATCTTTTAGGCACGTTTTGATTTGGGGGGAAACGAACTCTGAGATATGTATGCCCAGTATCTCCCACCTTTGCGATTTGTACGCTCAATACTTCCTTATTCTCTGCCAGTTCATGAACTGTTTCTGCACCCTTTATAAAGGCAGGTATTTGTGGCTCCATTTCTCATCTTTGCTACCTCCTACTCATGGCTTCCACTGTGGATTCCCTGATTGACGCGCTGAAGTCCTTACTTTTGCAGGATCCAGAAGAGTTGATGGATGATTATGAAGATTTTGCTTCACTAGCAACCAATCTTCGTAACTTTTCCTGGCACCTAACTCCGCCTCAGCACGAATTCCTTGATAGTGTGCTGGCGCTGCGGGATCAGATGATCAAAGATTTCCCCTTCATCTCTGCCGTGGAGGAATCGCGCTGCCATAGCCAAAGGACGATCGCAGCGATTTTTGATGAGATGTGGCTTACGAAGGAAGGTATGCGCATGTATGAAAGCAACTTGGCGGTTTGTTTCGACCAGGAAGACGATGTTGATCACCAGCTCGCCAGACTACGGGGCGAGATTGACCAATTGGAGGCGAAGAAGCGTCAGCTGAGGGGCGATATCAAGGATGACATAGCGAAATTGCTGGAGAAACGCCGCGCCCTGTTGGAACTGCAGGATCGTATGCGGATTCATGATGGGCACGCCTCTGATGTGCACGGAGACTTAGCCGTTGCACGGGAATGCCGCAACAAGATTCAGGCGCTTTGGGATAGCGCTAGGGAGGCTGCTGATCAGGCCTAGTTTTTTCTTAGGATGTTTGTAATTTGGTTTTATATTTGCTATGCTTTGGGACATGTACTTTGAATTTATGTAATAAACAACATTTGGTGATGGAAAGTAATGTTTGAATGACGTCACTCTGCGCTTTTTACTTTTTGTCTTGCCTTGCTGACACGTGTTGGTAGCGTGTCCGTGTACACGCCATTACCCAATGGGTATTAGAACGTTTCGGTTCCCAATACCTTTTGGGTAAACGAACGGTCCCTTTCGCCTTTAAAAGTGCCATAACTTGTAGTTTTTTCTTTCTCATTCCTACTCTTGCCTCTTCGTCTTCTCATTCTAATCGAACTCTTTCGCTCGCTGTTGTTCTTTCGCTCGGTCGCTCCAACCCAATATCTAAGGTATAGATTCTTCCTTCTTCCTAGATTATACTCTTTTAGGTTTTCTTTTCCTTTCTGTCATGGTTATTATTCGCGAATCAGATAGCGAAGGGGGTTTTTCTTTAATTCCTCCCCTGGGCTCCGCCACTGAGCGTAAGATTTATTTTCATAGCTTTAGGTGGGATGGCTCCTTTGATGAGGTTAAGTACTTCGATGAAATGCTTAACCTTCCTGTTTTTGAGAGCGATAGCGATTCTTCCAGCAGTAGTAGCGATAGCGACTGTATAATAATCCCTCGCTCGTCTTTCACAGGAAAGGAACTGGTGCTTTTGGATCCTTCCGCTACAACGATGTTCGCCAAGTCCAAATACCATTCCCAGGATAGTGTCGAGACCCTTCGAGGAGCCGTCAGATTCTCTGGTTCCGGGAAAGAGTGTGATGTCATTATAGAGCCTGTGGGCGGAGAGGATCTCGTGACTATAGTTAACCCTAATCCTCCCCATTATTTTTTGATGTATGGGGTTGTCGTACAAACCTTCAACCTTTGGTTCCCTTTTACCCAGTTTGAGGTTTCTTTACTTCAGACCTTGAACGTTGCCCCCGTCCAACTTCACCCTAATAGTTGGGGCTTTGCTAAAGCGTAGCAAATTATCTGTCTCGCCCTGGGTATAACGCCTAGCATAGGCGTTTTATTTTATTTTTATCATCTTAAGAACTTTATTCCTGGTCGCCTAGTTTCTTTGTGCGCCCAACCCAACAGAACTCTCTTCGCCTTATATGCGAGCAACTTCAAAAATTACCAGGATTCTTTCTATAGGGTACGTGGAGGGCCCAACTGCCTTGACGTGATGTATGACAGTGACGGGTCCTCCTTATTCCCTTTTTACTGGTCTCCTAACCCTAGGTTGGTGAAGGGTTCTGAGGGGGAGAGTCTCTCTCCTTTTGAAGTGGAAACCGTTGCTTTCTTGGGCTCTCTTAACACCCTCAGCACCAAGGAACTTGTGAAACTTGAGACAAACCCTCGAGGGGTGATTGATTATTTGCGTAAGTTTCGCTTCATGATGTGCTCCGCCCTTTTTATGTTTTCGAAGTGTTGAGTTTTCGGCTTACGCCTCTCTCTCATTTTTTGCAGGAAAGATGAAGACAATTTCAGACGCTGAGTTCGCCTCCTATCTGCTTAGGGCAAAGCAAAAATTGGACGCCCCTGATGCCCAGGTCGATCTGCTGTCCCAGGTAGTAATAGCGGAGGGTGCTGGCGGCAAAGGACTGAAACGTGGCCGAAGGAATGACACAGCGTCGGCGTCGAACAAGATTCAGAAGTTGTACGTTGATGATGCCGCCGTTGAGGGCGGCGATGATGAAGGTGTTAGAGTGAGGGTGATCCCCCCCAGTGAAGAGTGGCAGATCTAGCCGTCAACGTTCTTCTGGGTCCGCTAAGCCCGTCACGCCTCAAGGCGAGGTTGTTGGTTCTGAAGCTGTGGAGGGAGAGACGTCAAAGACTGAATCGCCTCCTATCTGGGACGAGACCTTCGATCCGCTGGCCTTTGTTTCGGAGAATCTGAAGGGCTACTCATCCCGGCTTCATGCAATGAGTTTGGAAGAGCTCCGAAAGCTAGCTGCTGGCACGGGGTTGAAGTGCTTGGCCTTGAATCAGATGGTCTTCAACCGCCAAGAAAAAGAAGCCTCTGAAAAGCTTGAGCGAGAAGTCGGCGCTGCTAAGGAGGAGTTGGAGAAGGACCTCGCCGACCAGCGAGCGAAGAGCCAGGCTGACTTCACTAAGAGCCTGGGAAAAGAGAAGAAGAAAAACTCTGCTATGAGGAAGGATAAACGGAACCTCCTTACGGCGCGCAATGCTACAATTGTGGCGCTAGTGAAGATTTGGAGGGACGCCACTAGGCGGGATGAGGAAATGTCTGCCCTCAATGCGGCGACGGAGAGGCTTAATGGCGATTTGAAGGAGTTGGAGGCGGAGAACGACGAATTGAAGGAAGGCATGGCTGGAAAATTTGTGACTGGCTTTCAGGCTGCGCTGGAGCAGGTCAGGGTTTTGTTCCCTGAGATTGACGGTGATGTGCTCGCCCAGGCGGACTTCCTTAAGAGGGTTGAAGGCGGAAAGTTGGTGTCTCGCCTCCCAGCCTAGAGCCTTTACTTTATTTTGCCAATATGTATTTTTATTTTGTATTATTTTTGAAGTACTTTTGTCATGGCCCTTTGGATTGGCCTTTTGTAATATCAACTTAATTTCTGTGGAATGTAATGTTGAAGTTGTGCTAATCTGAAGATATTTATTGTTCTTCTTCTGACGTAGTCATTGGTATATGTGTTCTAACTTCATAACTATCCGTTATCCTTGATATATGCGCTTCCCCATAAATAGGTAGTTGTAACCGCTCTTCCGTGTTTATTGCGGAGTTCAGTTGCTCCTTTTTGGGTTTGGTACCCTATTATAAATACGGGCCTTCTCCTCTCTTTTTTCATAAGTTTTCCAAGAAACCCTAGTTTTTCAATGGCCAGATAAAACTCAAAGAAGAGTGCTGTTGCGGGGTCGAGCACTCTAAAGGGAAAGAAGAAGTTAGGTGAACCTAGCCGGAGGTCCAGGCGTGTTCAAGATCTTAAGGAAGCTAAGCTAAAAAATCCCCGGCTTCCGCAGGATTCTTCAAGTTCTGACGAGATAGACGAGGATTACGCTGAATTCTTGAAGACGTATTGCCCTGAGGAATACTCTCCTTCTGTCGTGGTTCCGCAAGATTCTTCCAGTTCTGGTTATGTGGATGAAGATTATGCTGAGTTTTTGAGGACTCATAATCCTCAAGAATTTTATCACAGCGGCTATACCTCTGAAGAAGAAGGCGGTTCGCAGGTTACAGTCGAGCCTAAAGCGAAGATTGCAAAATCTCCAGGGGTACAGCCCCCCAAGTGACGCTCTTTAGGAGCGGAGTAGTTTCTTTTTGTTGCTTTGTTTTTCCTTTTTTGATGTAAGCCTTTAGGCGTGATGTGTTTGCTTGTTGCCTTTTTCATGGCTCTTTAATGAACGTTTCTTTTGGGTTTGTTTGTTGTTTATTCTCTTGAATCTTTTTGTAGCCTTTGCGTTGCAAAAAAATTTTCGTGCATAATAATCTTAAGAATTTTGCCCTGTCTTTACGTGGCGACGCGAATCTTGTTAAAGTGTTACCAACGCCTTAGTTTTTGTGGCTATTGGAATTTATGCTTCGCCAAAGCCTTAGACTTACCTGGCGTCTTGAATTTTAAACTACGCCAAAGCCTTAGACTTATATGGCGCCTTGAATTTTAAACTACGCCAAGGCCTTAGACTTATATGGCGAGTTGCATTTTTTAGCTACGCCAAAGCCTTAGACTTACATGGCGTCTTGAGTTTTAAACTACGCCAAAGCCTTAGACTTATATGGTGAGTTGAATCTTTTTAACTACGCCAAAGCCTTAGACTTACATGGCGCCTTGAATTTTAAACTACGCCAAGGCCTTAGACTTATATGGCGAGTTGCATTTTTTAGCTACGCCAAAGCCTTAGACTTACATGGCGTCTTGAGTTTTAAACTACGCCAAAGCCTTAGACTTATATGGCGAGTTGAATCTTTTTAACTACGCCAAAGCCTTAGACTTACATGGCGCCTTGAATTTTAAACTACGCCAAGGCCTTAGACTTATATGGCGAGTTGCATTTTTTAGCTACGCCAAAGCCTTAGACTTACATGGCGTCTTGAGTTTTAAACTACGCCAAAGCCTTAGACTTATATGGCGAGTTGAATCTTTTTAACTACGCCAAAGCCTTAGACTTACATGGCGCCTTGAATTTTAAACTACGCCAAGGCCTTAGACATATATGGCGCCTTGAATTTTAAACTACGCCAAGGCCTTAGACTTATATGGCGAGTTGCATTTTTTAGCTACGCCAAAGCCTTAGACTTACATGGCGTCTTGAGTTTTAAACTACGCCAAAGCCTTAGACTTATATGGTGGCGTTTCGATATTTACTTGATACTGCCAATTTTTAGAAATAGACGATAGGCCTCGATAAAAACTCCTGCCCTTGCAGGAGAAAAGAGTGTCCTATCGCCCCTTTTATTGATGATTTCAGTTCAAAAGTAAATACAACGAAAGTGAAAATAACTTGTGACAAAGAAAGACTAAATGATAAACTACTTGCTAAGCTACTGCTGTTCCCCTGTGGTTCAGCTGTAGTAAAATCCGAGGTTTGACACATTCCACGTCCTGGGCATCGCCTCGCCCTTTAGCGTCTCTAGCCTGTATGCTCCTCCCCCAAATACTTCTCGTATCCTGAATGGTCCTTCCCAGTTTGGGGCGAGCTTTCCCCCTTTGTCCTTGCCCATTGGTCGCTTGAGAACTAGGTCGCCTTCCAAGAAGCTTCTGGGCATAACCCTTGTGTTGTACTTCCTTGTTGCTCTTTGTTTCATTGCGAACTCCCTGAAGTGTACAGCTTCCCTTACTTCCTCTAGTAGGTCTAGGTTTTCTTCGAGCGCCATTTTGTTTTCTGCTGCTGTCACTGTTTCTCGTCTCCAGCTTGGGGGATCTATTTCTACTGGTATCATGGCATCTGACCCATACACCATTTTGAACGGGGTCTCGCCCGTTGATGATTGAACTGTTGTGTGATATGACCAAAGGATTGCTGTTAATGGTTCTGCCCAGTTCTTGTTTCTTCTTTCTAACTTTCTCTTAATGGCTTTTAGGATCACTTTGTTTGCTGACTCCGCCTGTCCGTTCGATTGAGGGTGCTCCACCGATACAAAGGTATTTCGTATGTCATAGCTTTCGCAGAATTGAACTACTTTCTCACTGGTGAACTGTGTCCCGTTGTCTGAGACGATAAACTTGGGAAGTCCGAACCTGCATATAATTTTCTTCCAATAAAAGTTTATTACCTTTTCAGACGATATTGTAGCTACCGGCTCCGCCTCAATCCATTTGGTGAAGTAATCTACTGCTACCAATAAGAATTTGACCTGGCCCAACGAGGCAGGAAAAGGTCCTAAGATGTCGACTCCCCACATGAAGAATGGCCATAGGGACATGACCGTTTTCAGGGGTTCGCCTGGGGCGTGGTGAAGCTCGGCGTACCTTTGACATTTGTCACATGCTCGGACGTAGCTTTTTGCGTCTTGTAAGATTGTTGGCCAAAAGAACCCCGCTCTTATGACCTTCCCTGCTATTGACCTTCCACCAATGTGATTTCCGCATGATCCGTCGTGGATCTCCTTCAGAATTCTTTATGACTCCAGCTCGCCCACACAAAGCAACAATGGAGCTGAGAATCCCCTCTTGTATAGCTTGTCTCCTATCATAGCGTAGTGGGTTGCTGCCTTTTTTAGTCTCGCTGCTTCCTCCTTTTCATCTGGCAGGATTTCACTCTGTAGGTATCTGATCAAAGGATGTCGCCAGTCGTTACCTTCCACCACCATTAGTATTTCATCTGTTTCTGCGCTGGGCTTGGCTATTGTTTCCTGGATGACAGTCCTGTTATTTCCTGGCTTTTTAGTGCTAGCTAGTTTGGAGAGAAGGTCCGCCCTGGCGTTTTGTTCTCTTGGTACGTAGATGAGCTCAAAGCGCTTGAACTGTGACGCTAAGCTCTGTACCTTTTCTAAGTATTTGACCAGCTGTGGGTCCTTCGTTTGGTATTCTCCAGATACCTGATTCGTGACTAGCTGCGAATCGCTCTTCGCTCGCAAGTCTGCAACCTCCATCTCTCTAGCTAACTTCATTCCTGCTATGAGGGCTTCGTATTCTGCTTGGTTGTTGCTTGCCTTGAAGGCGAAGCATAGTGATTGTTCGATGAGTACTCCATCAGGTCCCTCTAGGACCACTCCTGCGCCGCTTCCTCTTATATTTGAGGCCCCGTCTACAGATAGAGTCCAGGGCAGGTTACCTTCTTCTTCAGGATGGGAAGTCATTTCGAGAACGAAGTCCGCTAGTATTTGCGACTTTATAGCCCCTCTCGGTGAAAATGTCATGTCAAATTCTGATAACTCAATGGACCAAGCCACCATTCGCCCTGCTAGATCCGGTTTCTTAAGAACCTGTTTGATGGGATAATCCGTCTTAACTATTACCTTGTGGCTTTGAAAATACTGGCGGAGCCTCCTGGCAGTAACTATTACTGCTAAGGACAACTTCTCGAGCTTCTGATATCTCAGCTCCGCCCCTCTGAGCGTCCTGCTGACAAAGTAAACGGGCCTCTCTTCGCCTTCTATTTCTTGCACTAGGGCGGAGCTTAAGGCGTGATCAGACACTGCTAGGTAAAGCAACAGTGGTGCGCCCTACTGGGGGCGAGCTAGAACTGGGGGCGATGCCAGAAATTCCTTCAGTTTGCCAAAAGCTCCCTCGCATTGTTCTGTCCATGTGAACCTTTCTCCTTTCTTTAGCGTCGCGAAGAAGTGGCAGGACTTTTCACCAGCACAAGACAGGAACCTGGATAGCGCTGCGATTCGTCCTGTTAGCTGTTGTACTTCCTTCACTGTCGTCGGGCTTCGCATATTTATGATCGCCTGGCACTTCTCAGGGTTTGCCTCTATTCCGCGCCTTGTTAGCATGAATCCCAAGAATTTTTCCGCCTGAACGCCGAAAGAGCGTTTTGCGGGGTTGAGCCTCATGTCGTACTTTCTAACTGAGGATAGAATCTCGGCGAGATCTGTGCTGTGGCTTCCTCCTTCAGGGGTTTTTACTACCATGTCATCGATGTATACTTCCACGTTTCTTCCTATTTGTTGCGCAAATACCCTATCCATTAGGCGCTGGTAGGTGGCGCCTGCGTTCTTCAAGCCAAAAGGCATGACTCTGTAAAAGTAATTGCAGGTATTTGTCATGAAGGCGGTGCTTGGGGCGTCTGCCGCGTTCATCTTTATTTGGTTGTAACCGGAGTACGCGTCCATGAAGCTTAGGGTTTTGTAACCTGAGGCTCCGTCTATGAGCCTGTCAATGCTGGGTAGGGGATAAGGATCCTTTGGGCAAGCTTTGTTGAGGTCGGTGAAATCTACACACATTCTCCACTTCCCGTTGCTTTTCTTTACCATGACTACGTTGGCGAGCCACTCTGGATACTTGATCTCCTCTATGAATTGGGCCTTCATTAGTTTGGCTACTTCCTCATCCACTGCTGCCCTTCTCTCTTCTCCTTGCTTCCTTTTTCTCTGCACCACTGGCTTGGCGTTATTGGCGATAGCCAGCTTGTGAGTGATTACTGTTTCGTCAATCCCTGGCATGTCTTCTGGCCTCCAGGCGAAGGGGTCCACATTTTCCTTCAAGATGGCGAGAACGTCCCTCCTTTCCTCTTCGCCCTTGGCAGTGCCAATGCTTGTTGTTTGGTGTTGCTCTTTACCTATCTGGATCTCTTCCAGCTCTTCAATGGGGCTGACTCTTCTTTCTTGGAAATCTTCTCTTGGGTCAAGCTCCGTCATTTCGTGGCTGTTGGCGATGTTCACGCTAAGCCTGCTTATTTCTTTCTTTTTGATCTTGAGGCTTGACTCGTAACATTGCCGCGCTAGTACCTGGTCGCCTCTTATTGTTCCGACTGCTCCGTTATCAAGGGGGTACTTTATGGCGAGATACAATGTGGACATCGCCGCTCCCAGTGCGTTGAACGCTGATCTCCCTATGATTATGTTGTAAGATGCGTAAGGGTTTCTTACTACCAAATATCTTACCTTGATCTTCTTTGCGCTTTCTTTTACTCCGAAAGTCGTCAACAGGGTGATGTACCCCATTACTTCTGCTTGGTCTCCTGTGAATCCAACTAGGGTGCCATGGTAAGGTTGCAGTTGTTCGCCCGCTAATTGCATCGCCTTAAAGGCGTCCCAATACATTATATCCGCTGAACTCCCTGAATCGATTAATACTCTTTTGACATCGCAATTGAGGATCTGCACCTGGATGACGAGCGGGTCATCATCGTGTGGGGCGATGTTCGTGGCGTCCTTTGGTGAGAAAGATAAGTCCGGGGCTGAGGGGAAAGATACGTGCCCTACCATATCCAAGTCTCTTTCTGATTTCCTTACGTAGCGTTTTCTGGCGTTGTTCGAGTTGCCGCCGCCGGCGAATCCTCCAGCAATGGTGTTTACGGAGATTCGGGGCTGGTCTTTTTCCCTTACATCTTCAGTTGAGGGGTTGCGCGGTGATCTCGGCGATCTTGGCGACCTTTGCCTTGCCTTGTTTTCTTGTGCTGCTCTTTCTATGAATTTTTTTAGGTGCCCGCTCCTTATCAATTCTTCGATCAGGTCTTTGAGGCGAAAGCATTTCTCAGTATCATGCCCCTTGCAACGATGGTAATGGCAGAACTCATTCTCGTTCCGCCCCATGGTGTAGTGCCGTTCTGGAGGAGGCGGGCGTTTCGCTAGCCCCGCCTGTAAGATCTCGTCGAGGATGTGAACTCTGGCCCTGTTGAGTGGTGCATAATCTTCAAAGGGCTTGGCTCCTCTTTTTTGGGGATAATACGAGCTTCCGCCGTTTCGTGGCGTCCTATGGTCCTTGTTTGGCCAACGTCGCCTGTGGTAATCTGGGTATCTGCTGCCTCCAGATTCTGGGGCTCTTTCCTTATGGTCCCTTGAGCGTTTTTCGGCGTTACTTTCTTCGCCTTTGATGTAACACTCCGCTCGTTTCATTACCTCCTGCATGGTTTCGGCGGGCTTCTGGGCTAGTGACTCGTTGAAATGCCCTGCGCGCAATCCGTTGTGAAAGGCGGCCACGAACATCTCCTGATTTGGATTCAAAACCTTGATAGTGGCTTCGCTGAAACGCACCAGATATTCTCTGAGGGTTTCCGAGCTTTTTTGTCTCAGGCTGAACATATTCGTGGCGGTTACTTGTACGTGTTTGCTCCCTGAAAACTGGTGGATGAGTTTTCGATGGAAATCTTGGTATCTCGTTATGGAATTCTTGGGGAGGTTCATATACCAATGTAAAGCAGAGTCCTTAAGCGTGCTTGACAGCAGCTTGCACTTCAAATGTTCTTCTGCTCCGAGGATGGCAGTTTGAGTGCCAACTGCCATTAGGTGTTCTAAGGGATCCGTTTTGCCATCGAAGCTTGGGAGTTGCGGTATTTTGAAGTTCGGTGGGACCTGAGCATCCCATAGTTGCTGTGCAAGGGGTTGTGAAACCTCGATGTTGTCTTCTTCTTCTGTTCTGGCTATTTCTTCCGCCTTGTCCTTCTGGATTTCGGCGACCTCCGCTTGGAGGCGACGTATCTCGTTAATCGCGGATTGCAAATTAGGCTGGTTCTCGTGGTTAGGATTACCTCCTGCCATTGATTATTGAGGTGTTTTTTGGTTATGTCTTGAGGCCAAGGAAATGTTTTACCAGGGCCCCACGGTGGGCGCCAAATGTTCCTGATAGAACACTAGGGGGTGTATATTTGCTAAGTGCTATGGTTATGCAATGGTAAGTAATTATGATATTGCTTGGCCCTTAATTTTGCTTTGGGGGTTGTATTTATAGAGCTAGAAGGGCAGTTCCTCCTCTCCTCCACGATCCCACGATCTCTCCTTAAGTGATGGGGTGAGTGACGGTTATTCCTCAGCTCCATGATCCCTCACGAGGGAAAGTGGGGGGTTGTGCTTGGCGCCACTCCTCTGAGTGGGTATTAACACATGTTTCCCACGTGTCTTATATCTTCGATTAGGAAGGACGTGGGTATGCACGTGACGAGCAAGTGGAACGGATTGGGCCTTGCGCAGGCGGATTGGGCCAAAGCGAGGCGGACTCAATATGAATTGGGCCTCAATTATCTTGACCAGTACAGATATTTTATGGGTATAAATAATATATAAGTAGTATTGTATGACCTCAAAATTTTGAGTTGAGGCCCTCAAAATTTGGAGGCACGGTGTCGTCGCACATCCTGCACATGTGTGCGGAACGCCCCTGGGAAAAACATTAGCGTCGGTTCAAAGATCGGTTCAAACCGTCGCTAAATGCTTGCTGGTCAAGCGTCGGAAATGATGGCGTCGCTAGGTCAAGCAGCGGCGGTTTTGGCAAACCATTGGAATAAACGTCGGTTCAAATAGCTTTTTTTTATAAAAAAATTCCACAAATTTTTTTACATTTTTTTTTTGTTTCCCACAAATTTTCAAACTTTTTTTTTAGTTTTCCACACTTATATAAACAAATGAATCTAAAGACTTGACAATTAATAATAGCATAAGATCAATTAATCTACATTTTCCACCTTTATCTACTAAAATCATCTAAAATTTGAGTGATTATTGTATGTGAAGCATTGGGGAATCGAGTTTCAGTATTGTAATTAGTTAATTTAAACAAGTCATGTCCAATAACAAAAAGAAATTGATCATGAAAGAAAGTAGTGAAACCATGTACATCGTACCATCACAGATCCATCAATGACGAGAATAGGGAAAACGAGAGAGGAGAGAATCTCAATCAGAAGAAGGAAAACAATAGAAGAGAGAAGAGTGAAAAAATAGGGTTTTGAATTGAAAGAGAAAAGGGAAAAGCTTGAAATTGGAAGCAAGGATTCGAGTTGTGAGATGGTACGAGTGAGAGTGAGATGAGCGATCGAGAGTGAGAGTCAAAAATATAAAAAAAAAAGTTGTCCTAAAAAACAAAATAAATAAAAAACGCAAACAACGACTGTTTGAACTGCCGATAAACATGGAAGTGTCGGCGATTCTAGATACTCTGTCCCCATTCGACCGTCGCTAGACAAACAACAATGATTTAAACCGCCAGAAATACACTGAGAGGCGGCAACAGTTTGAAACCGTTGGTAAACGTGAGAGCGGCTGCAGTTCTTGACCAACTGCCGCTAGTTGACCGCCGCTATTTTCCTTTTTTCTTGTAGTGACTTATTAAGAAACCAAAAAAAAAATATTGTTGTTGAACTAGCATCCGTGCGCACCCACGAGTCGTGGCGTTGTCGCGATTTTTATTTATGGTAGAACGATATTGGCGTAAGTCAAAATAATAATTAATCTTACATTATATAATTTAATTTAAATTTACATTTACATATTTTCGATTAAGATGATGCAAAAAATATTAAAAGTAAATTACAAATTTACAATAGTTCGTTTAATTTTGATTTACATTTTTCGTATTAATATAATGCAAAAAAATACTACGACAATATATTATAATAGGTCAAATATTGTATAGTGTGAAATTAGTCTTATTATAAAATTACTCGTCAGTGCAAGACTGTTGTCTTGTCTATTGTAGTTATAATTGTAATATTTATCGGTGGTAACTTGTCATTATATGAATAATATTAAACTTGTTGGGGTGATATTTCTCATTTGAACAGTAGCAATTTCTCGTACTTGTGTCCTAAAAAACATAAAAGTAATAAAAAAGAAACTATTAATAAGAGCGCATTATAAATTTTTAAGAAACAATAAAGATGTGAAATGAGTTAGTATCTTTTTGGTTCCACGTTTGACATTGCTAAACGCGTGTTTGGAAGGTGAAAACGCGATTCAGAAGTTTGCAAATATGTTTGGGTTTCAAAAGAGGAAACAACTTTTCTACTTGAAGCTGTTATTCCTAGTTTCTGCATCTGGCTGAACGCGATTCTCCCACAAATCGATTTGAATTATCTATTTTTCCCTTTCCAGTTTCCACAACATGGCCATATGCCATTTTTACGGTTGTTTATGGCCTCCTGTGTTTAGTCAGCAAGAGTGTAAATCTCCATAGGTTAGAGATGAAGGAGAAATTGGGTTTGTCTTTCATAATCCGGCCCATTAACAATAACAAACTATTTCTTTATGATTTAATATGGTTTAGAAAGCAAGGCATATGTTATTATAAAGGCTTAATTCATATTTTGGTCCCTTATGTTTATTTTAGCGCTCAATTTGGTCCCTGATCTTTTAAACGTCTCAATTTGGTCCCTTATATTTTCTGAAGTTCTCAATTTGGTCCCTCCCGTCAAATTTTTCACTATTACCATTAAATTTGGACACGTGTCATCTGTCCAAGTGTGCCACGTGTCCAAAATTTTAAAAGACAAGGGACCAAATTAAGAACTGCAGAAAAGATAAGGGACCAAATTGAGACTTGCAGAAAAGATAAGGGACCAAATTGAGACTTTTAAAAGATAAGAGAATAAATTGAGACGTTTAAAAGATAAGGGACCAAATTGAGCGTTAAAATAAACATAAGGGACCAAAGTATGAATTAAGCCTATTATAAAAAATAGTTATTATAATTTAATATGATTGATGCAAGTTGGACTTCTATATAATTTAAATAATTATTGATAAAAAAAAAAATTTAAATAGTACTGTATTTGTTAATTTTTTTGTATGGTTTAGAAAGCAAGGCATATGTTATTATAAAAAAGGGCACATTTTAATTAATAAAATATAAATTGTTCATAAATATTAATATATATATATATATATATATATATATATATAACTTTCATAGTTAAAAGTTTTGAAAATCTATAAATAACTAAATGTAATGATATATTTAAGTAATTATATAAAATAGAAATGCATTCAATTTTAAATATTAACGTATCAAATTTAAAACCCTTTTTGATAATTATACATTCAAAATCAATTTTAATCCGAATGATCCAAACAACATGAATTGACAAGAATCACGTTTTTGTTACTTTATCCAAACATAAATCAATTACATTCAACTCACTTTTACTCATAATCAATTCTATCAAAATCAATTCTATTAGAATCAATTCTGGTCGCCGCCAAACAAACACATAATTAAAGTTTGTAGATTGTATTTCATAGTACAAACGCTTATTAATTTATATCTACTTAAAGTGAGGTAATATTACTTCTCATAATAAGTTTGAAAATTATTTTTCTATCATTTGAAACGGTAGGAGTGGTAATGAGTCTCTACTGTTGGATATGCCTTGAAATCTCGGTTACATGAAAACTCAGAAAATCAGAAAACTGAAGAAACCAACAGCACTGTGGCGCCAGGCGCCAGGAGACCTCCAGAAATGGCTGTGGCTTCTGTCGACTGGCGCGGGGCGCAGGGTATATGGCGCCAGGCGCCAGCACGCAGCCAGATTGTGCAGTTTCGGTTTTTGTGCAGATTTTGTGGAAAAATATGTTTTGAAGGATATCTGACTTGGATTGTGTTTGTTTTTAAATATTAGATATATTTAAAAATAATAGGAGATTTGGTTTTATTTTAAAAGATTTGTTTTAAAATAATAGGCATATATTTTTCTATAAATAGAGGTTGTTTATTCATAGAAAAATAAGAGAGCAAGAGAGCAAATAGAAACAAGATGTAGGGAATTAGGGTTTGCCACCACACAAGGCTAGGGTCTTAGGATCCTAGGGGTTTGGGCAAATCATTCTTGGGATCATCTTGTGGGATCACCTTGGGTAGACTAGGTAAAATTGAGTCTCTTGGCCACGGGAAGAGATTCGGGATTTTGGGTAGAATTAGGATTAATTCTTGTAACCCAATTGGGAATTTCTTGTAAAGTGACTTCTTTGATCTAGTGGAACGGAGAGTTGCTCTCTCCCCCAGAGTAGGTTCATTAACACCGAACTGGGTAAACAATATCTTGTGTTCTTCTCTTTTGCTTGAATTATTTACTTTCATCATCTCTATCAACTTAAATTTGGTTACTTGGTTAATTTGCTCCACACATCAAATTTCATTGGTGTGATTTTATCGTCGAATTCACAACATCTACTACATTGTGCAGACTTGAAGTTGTATTAGGCATTACCGATAAATATTTGTCCGGTATTTTTTTATAATTTTGATGGCAAATCTTTGTTCCATATTTTTTGTTTTTATCAATGATAAATATTTGTCCCGTACTTATTTATGTATCAACAACAAATATTTGTCATGCTTTAATTTTTTCATATTCATCAAATAACAAATATATGTTTTGCGATTTTTTTTCATCAATGACAAATATTTATCTTGTATTTTTTATTTATAATTATCAAGGATTAATATATTTTTATCCTTTTTATATGTATCAATGTCACACATTTATTCTATTCATGAGTAATAATATATCTCCGCGCAAAAAATTTGAAAATGTAGGCACACGTAATAATATATGAGTACAAATATAGACGCCTTTTTTATAATAGCCCGGGCTGCTCGTCCTTGCACTTTACCTCACGATCTTCTCTACTTCTCTAGCAGAGTTTTTGCTTTCTGTGAGAATCGAAACATGTTACCATGAGGTTCAAATATATGTTTAATCCATTCTCATTATCAGTGCTGCGATGAGGGGCCTGGACTGTTACACGTAGAATTTTTTTTTGTAAAAAAATAGACACACACACATATATATATATATATATATATATATTTATATATATCTTTTGTTTTAATATATGAGTAGAAATATAGATCCCCATAGAAATTACTACCTCCATATCTCTCTAGAGATATTTTATAAATAGAAATTCCCACGTAAAAATTAAAAAAAAATAGACATGTGTATTACAATATGATTAGAAATATAAGTCTCCATTATTATACGAGTAGAAATATAGATTCGCGTATAAATTATAAAAAAAAATAGATACACATATTATTATATGATTAAGAATATAGGTCCTCGTATAAATTATAGAAAAAATTGACATGCATATATGAGTAAGAATTATAAAAATAAATTGACTCGCATATTAATATATGAGAAGAAATATAGGTCCTCATAAAAATTAATACCTTCATTCCTAAATATAAGACTCTCTTGAAAAAATTTATTAGTAGAAATTTCCGCGTAAAAATTATAAATGACCGCCTTTTTTAAGAGTGAGTGATGACAAGAAATTATATGATATTTTTTAGTATTTAGGCTATTTTATGTAATGTTTAATAGTTTTCAAAATCAAATCAAGCAAATTCGGTTGGGAGGGGAGAACCCACCTTGGGTGCCCCACAGATTCCTCGACCGAGATTAGTCATCGCTAACGGCGGTGGAAACTTTGTACCAATATCATGGTAACCCCAAAGTCCAAAAAAAATTAATAAAAGGAAAAAAAATCTTAACCAAATCTCTTTTATTCTCATCTAATACAAATTCATTCATCTTATACAAATCTCTTTATCTTATGCCAATCCATTCAATTTATTCAAATTCATTCCTAAAATAATGCAACCAAATCCACTTCATAAACCTAATCCTAGCTAGCACTATATAAACCCGAGTTACATGTAAAAAAGACACAACTCATACACCAAACAACCATAAACGTGTCTACAATCACTCACCACAACAACTAACACTCAAATAATTACACTCAACAAAAATGTGGAAATATTAAAATTGCCATATATATACTTTTATTTTGTTATCATCCACTTCTTGTATTAGTATTATAGCTAGCTTTAATCCAAGATATATATGGTCATCATTCTGAATCTGAATTTTTGGAGTTGTTTGCAAAACCCTTCTTCATCTCCATTGTTCCAATGCTATTAATTTGTCCGGGGCCTCCTCTGCTCGCATCTGACCTTCTTGGTCCGCCACGCCTTATGGTTCCAAACATAAAATAATTAGTTCAAATAATTAATAGTTAGGTTAGTTTTTGGAGTTTAAACTTTGAATTTTTCACGCTATGTTTGCAAAATCTACTATAAAACTCACTAATTAGGCTAACTATATATATACTTGCTTGGGACAAAACTCTACTACATCTATATTTATCATATTTTCATTATATATATAGTCAAAAATTAGATTTTTTTTAATGGTACGTAAAAACAATAAATAGAAAACAAAACAAACCGATGTAATTAGGTGATATTAAAATGTACTATAGTTCAAATATAAAAGGTTTAAAATAAATCAAAAGGTAAAGAAGATAGGAAAATAAAAAATAAATGAAGAGAATTATTACTTGAACGATGATCTAACTAGGTTTGACATGGAATTCAACACTTGAGCTAGGTTTGCTTGTGTAAAATTTCCCGATTGACGAACCATGGTGAATAATATTGTGCACAATTGCAAGATGATAATGGTTTATGTCTTGCAATTGTTGAGATAACTAGTGAGTTTGAATAATTGATGCAAAATATGTAAGAAGAAAAGTTGTATTTAAAGAACATGATTGAGGTTTAAAGTTGACTCAATAATATGTAAATTTTAATATATTATTTTTATTGTATAATTTATGCATGAACATGAGTTGTCCTCCCTACTTTTACTACACTTGTTTTTTGTCTTGCTTGATTTGTATTATAGTTTACGTTTACTACGATTGAATAGAAATCAAACCATTCACATTCACACTTGACTAAGAAACGAGTGTTGACTCGTTATTATATACATACATATACCAAACCAAGCCAAGCCATTAGTTTGACTTGAGCTTTTTATTTTTTTTTTGACGAAAATTAGTTTAACTTGAGTTAGAAATTCCCGTATTAAGGATCGTTTGTCCGTAATATTTTTTTAGTTAATATACTATTGATACGAAGTTTCCACCGTCGTTAGCGATGATTAATTTCTGTTGGAAAACTTGTAGGGCATCCACAAGGTGTGTTCTCTCATCTCAACCAAATTTTTCCTATACGCATGAGCCAATAATCCAACTCCTGAACACATGCTTGAGGGGATCAAATCATCTCTTACCATTTGAATCAATTTATTATTGGTGTTTGTCCGTAATATTTAACTGAAAATATCAATATTTTTAGGTTCATTATTTTTAACAGGATTTAAATTAAAAAAGCTCGATAAAATACATATGTTTTAATAATCAAGTTGATTACTTCGTTTATGTTCAAGTGTCAATGAACTACAATCAGTGGCGGAACCAGAAAATAAAATTTGGGAGGACCGCTAAAAAAATTATAATATATAAATTAAATAAATAAAAATATATATTTCATACAAAAAATTAAGTAATAGAAAACACAAATTTGATCATAGAAAAAATTAAACTGCATACCCTAAATAATATTCTACGTGTGCTAATTGATTTGAAATTATCAAGAATTTACTTTAAATTATTATCAATGATTAGAAATTGTCCATTTTTTGTATTGATAAATACATATAAAAATTAACTTTATTTAAGAAAATGTCTTAGTAATGGTTTGTCTAACAAAGTATTGATTTTATGTACCAAAAAAACAAAGTATTGATTTTCAATTAAAAAACTTAAAAGGTCTTCTCCTGGGTGTTGAACACAGGTTCCCTTGGAAGAATGTCGCCATACCAAACCACTCGGCCAGCTTTATATACTATGACATGGCGCTAATCTTTATATATATACTAACATACCGTGGTATTTTTATAAAATTGTCAAGGGTATTCTAGTAATTTATTATTTATCTGGGTGGCCGAGGCCACCCTCAGCCACCCCCTGGTTCCACCTCTGAGTCTACAATACAATATGTTGTTGCGTTGTTACTAGGAAAAAAGACGAAATAAGTGGTTCTTAATTAGCATAGTTAATTTCTAATTTCTAGTGGTGCTTAATAATCAAACAATATGTAGCTGTCAAGTCCTTGCCATGCTGGTAATTCCTAATTTCAAGTGGTCCTTAATAAACACATTGTAGTTCGATGATCTATAATAGTAATATTATGACACAAGACTTGGACAGTTGACTTGGACTATCCAAATTAATTATTACATAATAGAAAATTTAAAGGTCTTGTTAACATGTACTTTGAGGAAATATGTTAACCAACTTAAAATAGAATTATTGCATTGAAAGATACAACAATTTGGATTTTAAAAAGTTGAATATACAACTTTTAAAAAAATATTTTTTATATTAAGTTATTTATCATGTGCCATTAAAGTACAAGTTAACATTTGCCAAAACTGTCCGTTTGGTTCGAAGTTTTTGAAGGGGAGGGGAGGTAAGGGAATATTTTCAATTTTATGTGTTTGGTTCATTTTTTTGGAGGGGAGGGGAGAAAAGAAGAGTAAAATCCCTAATAGACTCATTTTTTGCTTCCCCTCCCCCCCCAAATTGGAGGGATTTGGAGGGGAGGGGACGGAAAGTAAGATTTGTTATTATCATTTTAATTACATTGACAAAATTATCCCTTATTTTGTGTTGAAATCGAAAACTATCCTTAAAAATTTTAAATATTTATATCTCTCTTTTTGTCTAAAAAAAAATTTATATCTCTCTTTATTTTCTTTTTTGCTGCTAGTTATCTCTTTTTATTATTCATGCTAAATCATTATTCATCCTACATATTTTATTTATCGTGAGTAATTTTTTTTTCTTTCTTTTACATGGCATCAATGCTTTGTTTTTTGTTTCAGTCTTTATTTCTATTTTCATTTATTTTGTTTTTTATGACAACATAGTTTTTGTTAATAAATTACAATATATATATATATATATATATATATATATATATATATATATTGTTTGTTATTACGTGGTACCTTACAATGTTTTGCATTTTTTTTCTGGTTTTTTATATTTTATTAGTAATAGTAGAAGAGGTATTTTACTTGCTACAGTGGCAATTTACGTTAAGAATTATCAATAAATTATTTTCATGTATTTAAAGATAATTTAAAATTTTATATAGCTTTTTTGTTAGATGTATCATAAAATTTGAGAAATTGCTGTGAATATATAGCTTTATTTGTCTCGAGTAGTATAAAATTATGTGACTCTTTGATGTTTATAAGGATAAAAAGGTAATTTCATTTTAAAATACATTCCCTCCCCTCGTGAACCAAACATATCTATAATTAAAATCCCTCACCTCCCGTTCCCTCTTTTGAACCAAACACATATGTAATTAAAAGTTTACTCTCCCCTCCCCTCCCACTCTTTTGAACCAAACACAAATATATTAAATTGGGAAGAAAAAAAATTGTTAAAGTTCAAATGGTTTATTTGGGAAAATGTTATAACTTACTTTAATCTTATTAGTTACCGTAGATATATATATATATATGGATGTAAACAAAGCGAAAATTGAGTAGAGAGTATTTTGCTTTTTTTTTCCACCATCTTATTGCCCACCATTCTCATTTCCATTTTCCACGAGAGTATTCTTCGTTCATTTTCAATCCCAGAGTCCCTATATTTCATGCAGAGATCTATCAATATTAAAAAATAGATGATCAAATTTCTATTATTTTCAATAAACCAAGCTGTAAAAAAGTAAAATAAAATTTAACCATAAAATAAAACAATAAGAATTTTGTGATTCTTGTGACGACAATATATATATATATATATATATATATATATATATATATATATATGTGTGTGTGTACATTTATTGTAATAAAGTTTTCAAAGACGGAGTCTCTGTAAAAAAAAAGTGATGTAATCCCGTTCCTATCCTCATACACTTCTCTCGGAGAAAATTTCTACTCCATCTTCATCTCCGCAAAAAAAAAAAAATCCTGCTTTTGAAAATACTAACTAATGCTTTGAAATTTTTTCAACGTCTTTTTTTTTGTACAATTTTCAACGTCTCTTTTTCAAAATTCTCATTTTTATAACATCCGCTACTTAAATAACAGACAAAAATTATTCATTCTTACAACATCTGCTACTTAAATAACGGAAGAATAAAATAGGAAATATGTAGAATACGCAAAACATTAATAGAGCGGAAAAAGTAAAACAAACCCGTGCATTTGTGAGTGGTTTATTATGTGCAAAGTAGTTTCACTTTTTGATAAATACACTTAATTTCCAGTGATATATCTTGCCTTGCCTTTGGTGAGATACATTTAAATTCAGAAGAAGTCATACAAGTGTTTGGTTTTGAGCCATTTTAGTAGTACTAGTTTGAATAACAAAAACATCACAAATACTCTACAACAGAATGATTATGTCAATTATCAAAAACAAATTAATGATTGTCAAATTAATAATTCAAACTACAGCTGATTGGTTCAGTTGATATCTTCTTTTTCTATGATCATAATTTGAACTAAAATCCTCTTCAAGCAGTTAAATGAGAGATACCTACACTAACATTTCCTTCGAAACTATTCCTTACGAAGAAACCCTCCAGCAAGCCTATAAAGATGATCCGAGTGCAATTTTCACAGCTCTTCATCCAAAGAAAATATTGCTACTCGCCTCAGAATTTCAAAAAGGAAGTTCTGGATAAATTCATTATTTTGAGTTGAGCAGCATCATTGGAAAACTTAGGCTTGTGAAGCAAGAAAAGCAATCTCCAAAAATGGTCTGCAAAGAATAGCTTGGTGAAAATTTTTAGGGCTGGAAATTCACTTCATATGATGACTTTCTAAGTTTCCGAGGACGTGCGAGAAAAAGCAGTCTCAGGTGATTTGACTCAGTTTCACAAACTCATTCAGTAAATGATCGACTGATTTGTTCACTTCATCAGACACTATCAGACGAGGATGCACCCAGTGTAAAGCATATGAAATAATAACGTTCATAACTAACTCCACATCTAAATTATTAGCATCACATTTCCACACATTTTGATTCACAAACTTGCACGAGTCTCGCAGCATGCATTTACCGCAAACCTGGAGGAAAATGAACTTGTAAGTAACATAGATGAATGTAGGTGGCATTTAGTATGGACAAGTATAAAAGGTGTCCATGATAGATCACATTTGATCTTTGGCTAGATTTTACAAGTCTATCAAATCTTATCATACATCATCCACACTATATCCTTTCCTCTTCTTCTTCTCTCATCCCCTTCGCACACCCCACCACTACCAGCAACACACTATCACAGAAAGCATATTTGTACGATGGCTAATATAAACACAAATCTAAGTTCTAAGTTTTAATGGGTGCCTTTCATATCAAATTAAGAAATTTTTTCACATTCTCATAAAAAATGTAATTTCATCCGTTCCGAAAAACAAAACATACCCCATTGGAGGATGAACAAGCATGGATATGGGTTGTGTTTATAGGAGTAATAAAATTTAAAAATAAAAATAAACAGGTATAAGTTGTTTCTAGTTTGAGTTTCTATGGCACCTAACAATACAATTTTCAAAAGATATAAATAAATAGAGATGTGATTCAGGTTGGAGATAAAAAGCAATTCATGAAACTAGTTTTTTTTTTTTAAACTTGTTTTTGTTTCTCGAGAAAAGGCACAGTGGAGGAGATGAGGTGGAACATAGTGTAAAATAATCTAGTGGTGAGAGATTATCATAAGTATGTGGTTTTTATTTGATCTAGCGGCTAAAACTCAATTGGACCATGAAAGTTTATTACTTCCCCATGCTAAATGACACCATCGATGTATAAATAAATTAGAAAACACGGTGAAAGTATTTACAAATGCTATGCCTTACTGTATTTTCTGGAACCTCAAAAAATTTCCGCAGTCTTTTCGCAGGGAAGACACTACTCCTGCTGGTTGAGGGGCATCCAAACGATACCACTTGCTTCAATGCACTTCCTGATAGCCATCTGTGAATCCATATTCATGTTATAAGGCATCAATAGAGTCAATACATCCAACAAGTATGGGAAAGGGAAATGAACTCACAATCCTCAATATCTAACAAGATCATAATCTTAATTGTCGGGAACTAATTGTTGAAACTAGGGGGCTACAATCAAACAATACACACCAAAGAAGAGTAGGACCCCGGATTAGATCCTGAAAATGTGAAAATCCACATGAAGATTTATGAACAACAATAATACAAATCCTATCTCCTAATACAAACATCCTAAGAACATTTGCCAAATACTATCTCATCACAACCTTGTGGATCTGGAATAACAATATCCTTACTATTATTTGAGTTGACTACCACAGCATGATAGGTTCACATAAAAGTTAATAGTGTCGATTTAGGGGCGTTTGTATACTCAATTTAATAAAGTATTTATTGAATAAGCACTTATCACATAAGATTAATATTAATATGTTTCTACAATCTTAGAATTTATAGGAACAAATAAATTCCAAGTAAACTTAGTATAATTAATTTTCGTTTTCTACTTATGAAAAGAAGATCAAAACAACTTATGATCATCACATAGGCTATTGTTATGAAGCAACAGAAGCATATCTAGCAGAAAGAGCTAGTCTCCAGCAACATGTCTGTCGAGCCACAATCAAATCCTCACTGGGAGAAATACCCACATTTGGTGCCTGACTACTCAAACCAGAGTGACATACTGCCAATAGTTATAAATTGCGGTCCATAACCGCAATTTTGACCACATTTTGCTAATTATAAAGCTTCGCAACACAACTGAAATTTAAAACCACGATATGACCTAGACCCTGGAGGGTTAAAAGAGTTGAAGGTCATGGGTTCAAATCCTTAAAGGAGAAAATACTAACCTAACTAATTACTATACTAACTTAACTAATTACTATTGGCCATTTAAAGAAAAAACAAGATGTGAGCATAGACCGGAATAACATTTTCCAAATGCCCTTTAGTCTATGTTTGATATCACGGTGTCGGTGATTGTGTCAAAACCACAATGATCCACCGTGATTTTCCAAAAGCTACAACACTCTATAACTTCTGCAAAATCACGATAGATCATTGTGATTTCTAAGTAACATATTCACCGTGATACCAAACATACAATAAGTCACTAGAAGTTAGAACAAGCGAATGGCTTTCCTCTTTCACATTGCCAATAAAATTTCATTAATTCACATTTTCTAAAATTCAAATTCTCACTAAATTAAACATAAAACATAATTCAATCTACCCAACAAAAAAGACTACATACTTCAAAAAGCAAACACACAAAAACCTCATCATAATAATCATATAATCTAGAGTAAAAAAAAAAAAAAATCATATAATCTTACTTGGCAATATCACGATTATCCCTAGCAAATTTGATAGCAGCAAACTTAGCATACCCCAGAGCATAATGATTCTCAAACCAGCCAATGTCAAATCTTTCATTAACACGTGCAAATTTAGCATCTTTAAAATACCCATTTTCATACAAAAACTTCAAAAACATCACCGTATCAATTGAAAGCTCCTTAATAACAAACGGTTGCCTCTGTCTCTGTTTCTTTTCTACCTCCAATTTTGTTACACTATCAGTAACAGGTTGATTGGTAAATGCAGAATATAAACTCCTCTTTTCAACTTTCTTCGGAACCTTTTCAATTAGATTCGCGTTTATTTTTTTCTCCTCAAAGGTTCTAACTTCTTCTGCTAATTGCTTCAGTTTCTTCTTCAGTTCGATATTGCCTCCTTCATTGTCTTGTTCTTCGTCGATTGTTGTGGTTTTACCTGACATTACTTCGCTGAAGAGAGTGCTGAGGGGTTTCTTGGTTTGGGAATTTGCGGATTGGGGTAAGCATGTGATGGTTCTGATTGGGAAATTGGAGTTAAGGGAATTTAGGGTTTTAGGGTTTATGAGTGAGTTGAAACGGTGTCGTAATAGAAGGTTTCTGAGGAAAGCCATGGATATAGAAAATGGAAAAGTGTGCAGCCAGTGGCGGAGCCAGGATTATAAGAGAGCCTGGGCAAAATTTTAACCGCAAGTTCACGATTCACAACACTGATACAAGGTTTGATAAAATGTATAAACTAATTTTGTCTCTCAAAATTTTAAGCATCAAACCATGTAGAAGAACAACCGGAGGTTCGTTACTCTTTACCACTGGCTTCACACAACTGCTCGTGATAGCATTTTCAGCAAAGCTAACCTAATTGTGTCATAATGAAACAAATCAGACATTTATCAAGTGCAAAAATTTGTTGTGAGGAAAGCTATTCTTACCACAAGTACAAATCAAATAATTTTTTCGAGCAAACAAGAAAGCAAAGTGAATACTGAAAATTGGCAAAAAAGACCGTATTTTCGTTCAACAAAAATGGAAAATGAGTTCATAAATGTTAGGAAGAAATAAGAAATTATACACCCACATGGTTATAAATTGATAACTATTTGCACAAATTAACAGAAATTATAAAATGGCGATGCATACAGACTCAGTTTAGAGATCTAGGCAAGTGAATTGAAATGAAGACCAAATTTTCTAACTCAACACCAAATTTTCTAAGTTAAGGTTAACAACACCAAAATTTTGTAACTCAACATCAACAAATTTCTCAAGTTAGAAATGGAAAAGGGATAATGACATCAACAACAAATTAAATTCATGTGTTTTCTTCATCAATTGGTAAGAGATCAACACAATAGCAAGTAAATATGTGGCTGAAAGTAGGAGACGAGACTAACACAGAAGATCTGTTGGAAAAATATGACATAGAATTATCTCAATCGAATAAATCAATTACATATCGGAACAAATTATTACAATTCATAATAAAATAACATATAGAATAAGAACTTATCGAATTATTGACCGAGGCATGCAAAATGCACTGGGCTTAAGAGTATTTCGCCACCACAGGTAAGTTACCCGGTGCAGTTGGTCTCATAGCTAATACTGCATGTGATTTAGCAAGGTCTAAAGAAACCACTATTGGATACTCAAGGAACTTAATATTATATATTTTAATCACATGCTATTTTTCCTCTATTGTTCTCACTATGTTTCTCCCTTCTAAAACCCATGTATATATATATATATATATATATATATATATATATATATATATATATATATATATATATATATATATATATATATATAGTCATGATCATATAAAAAATGTTAGAAATTAAATCAAGTTAAGACTAGAAGCTTTGAGAAATTAATAGAACTATGTTATGTAATATACTTAATCACTAAGAAGTCATTTTGATTGGACCTCAAGATCAAGAGGCATGACCGCCCACCTCTTCACCTTTTCCACCGTTTGCCTATTTTAGCTTAGTAGATTGTTAGCTTAATTCTTAAGAATCTATGCCTATAAAAGGGATGTATGTTTTCATTCTTGTAAAGTATCAGTTTAGTAAATCAATATTGTGTGTGAAGCAACAATCCCTCTCCTCTGTTTCTATTCTTGTTTCAATTTAATTTATGTCCCACTGATATCAAATCATTGCTTTCTAATAGTGTGTTGAAGTTAGAATTTCTTCCTCTGTTTGTTCTGATTGTGTTCTAAATTCATATATGTCCCACTGATATCAAATTGGTATCAGGGCAGGTTAGGTAGGCCTGCAGGTGTTAGTGTTAAAAAAAGTTTGAGTGTGTGAGGAACAAAAGTGTTCTCATTGTGTCAAAAATTATTGAGAGTATATTCTGAGAGAAATATGGGTACTAATTACAACTTCGTTTGGTCTGGTCCAAAATTAAACACATAGTTAGATTTTGATTATTGGGAGATGTTGATGACAACACATCTTAAAGCTCACAATATTTGGAGCTATGTTGAAACTGGTTTGCAAGAAGGAGCCGATGATACCGCTCGTAGAAGGGACCAATTGGCACTCTCACAAATACATCAAGGTATAGAGTATTCAATGTTTGGCAAGATAGCAAATGCCAAAACTGCTAAAGAAGCGTGGGACATACTGAAGCTGTCACGTAAAGGAGTTGAGAAAGCTCATAAATCAAAATTGCAATATCTGCGCCGGGAATATGAAAAGTACGAAATGTCTACTTCAGAAACAGTAGAACAATATTTTTCTCGAGTTATAAATCTTGTCAATAAGATGAGGGTGTACGGAGAAGACATCCCAGATAGCAAAGTGGTGGAGAAAATTCTACGCACCATGCCGATGAAGTTTGATCATGTGGTGACTACGATAATTGAGTCTCACGATACAGACACCTTGTCTGTAGCAGAGTTTCAGGGAAGTATTGAAAGTCATGTCAACAGAATATTAGAGAAAACGGAAAGAGTAAAGGAAGAAGCATTGAAAAGTCAGGTTAATCTCAACAACGGTGTTGAATCCAGTCAAATGGAAGAAGGCAAAGGTCGTTATAACTTCAATAATGAAGGTCGAGGAAATTTTAGAGGCAGAGGTCGAGGAAACTTTCGAGGAAGAGGACGTGGCAACTTTAACCAATGGAGAGACAACAATTTCAACAATTACAATCCACAACATCAAGGAAGAGGTGGAAACAATTTCAGTTCTAGCTTCCGTGGAAGAGGTAGAGGAAACTATCAACAAGAGAGGATGAATTATAATTGCTTTCATTGAGGAAAATTTGGGCATAAAGTAGCTGATTGCAGGCATCGACAACAAGCCAACATGGCAGAAAGTTCATATCAAAATATTGGTGAGAATTATGAAAATCCACACAGTTTATTTTTAGCAAGCAATACACTTTCAGAAGAAGAAAATATATGGTATTTGGATACTGGATGTAGCAATCATATGTCTGGTAGAAAGGAATTGTTCTCTTCTCTAAATGAAACGGTAAAATCTACCGTGCAGTTTGGAAACGATTCAAATATTCCAATTTTGGGGAAATGTCAAATTGCTATTAGATTGAAATATGGATCTCAAAATTTTATTGGTGATGTTTTCTATGCTCCTGGTCTACATCACAATCTATTGAGCATGGGACAGCTGTCAGAGAAAGGATACAACATGTAGATTCATAATGGTTATTGCACATTGATCGACAGAAATGGAAGATTCATCACAAAGGTAAAAATGACTCCAAACCGCCTATTCCCTTTAAAAAATCAGCATGAAAGATTTCCTTGTTTAAGCTCTATAATTCCAAATGATGATTGGTTGTGGCACATGAGATTTGGTCACTTCCATTTTTCTGGCATGAATTACTTGTCACGAAAAGAATATGTTTCTGGATTGCCTGTTGTGAATATTCCAAGTGGAGTATGCGAGACATGTCAAATGGGTAAGAAGCACAGAGACTCATTTCCAACCGAAAAGTCTTGGAGAGCGAGGAAAATACTGGAGATTGTTCATTCAGACTTGTGTTCAGTCGAAATACCAACACCTGGTGGCTGCAGGTATTTTATTACTTTTATCGATGATTTTAGCAGAAAAGCTTGGGTATATTTTTTGAAGCAGAAATCAGAAGCTTGCGATGCCTTCAAGGCATTTGTAGAAAAACAAAGTGGATGCAGAATCAAAGCATTGAGAACAGATAGAGGGCAAGAATATCTCGCTGGTACAAATTTCTTTGAGCAACATGGAATTGAGCATCAGTTAACAACAAGATATACACCTCACCAGAATGGAGTTGCAGAACGGAAGAACAGGACGATCATGGATATGGTCAGATGTATGCTTAAAGCAAAACAAATACCGGAAGAATTTTGGGCGGAAGCAGTTGCTACCGCAGTGTATATTTTGAATAGGTGTCCAACAAAAAGTGTTCGAGAAAAGACTCCCGAAGAAGCATGGAGTAGAAGAAGACCTTCGATCCGACACCTCAGAGTTTTTGGATGTATTGCATAAGCTCACGTACCAGATCAACTCAGAAAGAAGTTGGATGATAAAGGCGAAAGATGCATTCTTATGGGCTATAGTCCAAACTCAAAAGCCTACAAGCTTTACAACCCAGAGACAAAGGTGATTATCAGGCGAGATGTGACATTTGATGAAGGAGGAATGTGGAAGGTAACAGTATACTATAGCACTTATATCCAATTTTCTCTCCACTAAGTAATTACAAATTTATGACATGAGAATTGCTTCCATTCTTCATACACCTGCAGAAACAGAGTTGATGTGATGAATTGGTTTCCCACTAATCTTCGACTAACTGTCCACCTTAGATGGATCCTCTGCTACCTTCTTCAGCCAAACACTCTTTTCAGCATCCGTCATGCACTCCCATTCCTTCCTTAGGTCCACTTGAGTATCCGAATTCAAAGAAGACTTTTGCTCATGGGGTAGAGATGACCTCTCCAAAAATAGAGAAAAAACTTTTTCTCTTTCTTTTTCAGCAGCTTCTTTATTAGCTGCTTTTGCAGTTTCTTTATTAGCTTCATAAATTCTCCAGCAACCCTCACATCCACTCTCATATGTAGAAAAAAACCCATGCGTTGCACAGGTTTTTAAAATATCATATATAAATTATTCAATTTGGTTAAACAATCAATTTAGATTATATTATCCTTTATTAACATAATAAGCTATTATATATAGATTGAATTTCAATGATCAAACTCATAACCACTTGCTTGATTAAGGGGCCCAAAAATGCTTATAAATTGGATGAATTCATTATTGATAAAGTTATTAATACATATTTTTCGATGTGTTAACATAAATTTATAGTGGTGCTAATACATTATTGTATAATAATACAATCGAAATATTAGGTGACCTTGTGTCTTGCATTACATTTTTATGAAAAAATTAAAATATTAGGCAAACTTGTGGATTTTTTACTCTTGCATTTGCATACTTTATATTAGTGAAAGTGAGACATTTTAAATTAAATTAAATAATAATATCAAAACAAAAAGATTATGTCAAAAAAAAAAAAATCAAAACAAAATATATATGATCAAAATTACAATTTTAAAGAGAATACATGATTACCCATAATGCTCTATTAATAAATCTCAACAAATAGAAGCTAAAACAAAACCAATGCACCAACTTGTACATATGTTATCATAGTGACAACCAAATCACGCCTAGATTACAAAATCCAACTACACCTCAATCAAATTACAAACACCCTTTGTTATATTATCTTTGTTGTATTATGGTATCTAAACCAGGATGTGCAGATCAAAACTACAGCCACATAAGAGATCCTTTATTGCTGCACCTTCACAAAATATTTCTAGAAAGCTTCACAATCATCAAGGAGAGTTCCTCGAACTGTGTCCTATAACCTGAGCAAGCAATATTACAGTTACTAAATGAGAACTTGACTCCACACAACGACATAAAATGACTATTAATAGATTTAAATAGTCAATAATATCTCAGTTGGAGTACATCATTCACATAGACACCTGCTTTTTAGAAAGGTGGAGTCAAAACAAAAATAAATATGACATTAACAAATTACAATATTAACATTGAATCTTTAAAAATAGTAGCAAGCTGGGAGCAAAATTGTTGTGCTTATGATGCAGAGAAAAAAGTGTAAGTCGCTACTTAATTCTACTCTAAACAGATTTTCCAACATTGCTTTGGCTTATACTTCATCAGGCTACATTACTTGCAAATTATGCGCTAAAATATAAACTTCAAAGAAGAAACCCATTGCATATAGTTAGATACAGCCTTAATCAAGGTACAACCAAAAATTAAACTTGTACCATAAACTTAAACTATATATATACCTACAGCCTAATCAATGTGACAACCTTAAAGCATGACCTAATCAATGTGGCTTATGTATAATCTAAAGTAATTGGGACATCCCACTAATTTCTATCAATGGGGCTAGAATATTTTATCCTAAACAAATATGCATTTCAATTGTAGTAATCATAGCTTCTTTAGTCTCATTCTCAATCTTAAACTAAGAAAAATGACAAAAAGATAAACCAACAATCCCCAAAAGCAATGGAATTGCACATGAATAAGAACAGGGAGCGAAAATTACCTCAATTGCGAGATAAAGAACAGGGACCAATGCCATCACAACATTAAGAAACTGAGCGATATGGCCAACAAAAATTGAAGGTAGTCTTGATGCTCCTTGAACTGGCCTTCTTAGTGGCACCACATTCTATGGTTTTGTCTCTTGGAAGAACAGATGAAAACGACATTCACTATTGTTAGAAGGATTAAACTATAAAAAAAAAAGATACATAGACATAATGAAGATGAAGATGGATGAGTTTCGCAAAAAAATTTGATGAGGAGTTGAAATTGAAAATATTAATGAATGCTATTAGAGTCACAATGCATTGGAAAAATTATTAAAAGTGGTTGTAGTGCATTTGTCTTTTACGATGCAGATTATTAAAGATAGGTGCAACTACTTTTTCTTTTTTTATAGAGAGCACGACTTTCTTAGCAGATGTTATTTAATAATTGTTTATCTTTTAATAATACATATTAATTAATGATTGTGCATGTAAATCAATTTCCAAGACACATATCTAGAACATTTCTAAGAAATCAACATTCAAATTCAAATTTCAATTTTAGAGGCATAATTGGGCGGGTTGCAAGGTTAGGATTTTATAGTTGAGAGGTAATTAATACTGCATTTTAGGAGGGAAATTTGAAATGTTGGGGTTAATTACAGTAAACCTAATTAGGGTTTAGGAGTGAAATTTGAGAGGTAATTAGTCGTAGCTTCTTTTCTGCTCTTTTTTTTTAACCAACCAACTCAAATATATCAGATATAGCAATCCATATATAGCAAATAGCAGATATCGAACATATATGCTTCCAAAAACGTCTATTTATAAACTTAATATACATATAAATAATAATTTGAATATATATTACAATATGCCACACACCAAATTTGAAACCCATCACCATGGATAGAATGAATAAACTTAAGATTTAAATAAACAAAATCATATTAGAAATCAGTAAAATTAATATATCATAAAACATGAACACAAATTGACAAAGAAAAATAGGTGCAGATAATTGGGAGAAAGATGATACTAATTAATTAAAGCAAACATAATAATTAGAAAATCAATTTTACCTTTGGATTTTCGGGTTTTCTCAAATTATATTTCATCCATATTACTTGAAGATGAACTCTAGTTTTTCTTTCATAAAAAATCTCTCCTCACATCTCCTTCAAAATAGCCATAACAGGAAATATTCAAAAGGGATTAGGAAAGTATAGAAAAAAGGGATCCAAGAATATTCAAAGACATAAGAAAATAGACTTTCTCTCCTACCTTCAGTTGCTTCATCTTCCATGTAGTTTTCCGTCTCCGAGACCGAATTAGTTTAAAGAACATAAAAGATTTGCAGAAAAACCTTACTGCAATACACACAATAGTCAATATAAACCACAATAAGAAGTCATAAATAAAATACGATTTAATGAACATAAAAGACTAAAACATAATGAACAACAATGAAAATTAATCTATAATACTTTATTTAAAATTAATAACAAAATTTTCATTGGTTCATAAAACTAAAATCTCTAAATTAAAAGTTTGAAATTTCATACATGGTGGTAAGCAAAGAATAAAACTTTCAGCAAAGAATACTATGCTAAATCAGCTGATAACACCAAAGCCACAAAAGAGAGATTCGCCTTGCCTTGTCTTGAAATAAGGGCAGGTGTGATAGAAAAGAAAATAGAAGCAGAGGGGTTAAAACAATACCGATCCTACTTCTATGACGACACCAATCCAATTCCTCTCCATCTCTCAGTCACTTCTCCACCCCTGTTTTTAAGGGGAATAACAAAAATTTCTCAACTTTATTACTTTCTCTTCAAACCTAAATAGCAACAACAAAAAATCAAAATCAAACATTTGGATCTGTAAATTTTTTTTAAGCAAAATCGTGAATCTAACAAATTCAAGAGCGAAAAGATAAATTACTCACAAATAACTCACCAATGTCGCCGCTAAAACTTGCAATTGACATTTTCGGAATGAAAAAACCCCTTTAGAAGCCAATTTGTTCAAACTGGACAGGTTTGTACCGTTGATAATCTATGGCGGTGTTCTTCAGAAGACGTGGCCGGAAGTGGAAGCGTTGATGGATGAAGGTGGAAGCAGCGATTAGGGAGGAAGGAGAAGTGGTGGTGGTGGTTTGAGAGGAAAACGTGTGTTGTTGCTGGTGTGATAGAGAAAGAGAGTTGTCGTTTGAGAGAGAGAGAGAGAGAGAGAGAAACAATTAAGAAAAAGAAAGCGTGCATTTAATGATGGACAAAGAAGTGTGCTTTTTTTTTTTATAAATCAAAATTAAATATTTGAAAGGCAGTTGGAGGGAAAATAGGAAGAGATTAGAAGAGAGATTAGAAGGCTAATTAGGGTTTTAAGAAGGAGGCACAACATACCATTTATAATAACTAGACTATAATAAATAATAATACCCGTGCGATGCACGGATTGTGTAGAATATTATATGTATAGTTTAATTTCTTATATTAAAAAGTTGAAAATAAAAAATTTAAGAAAATATAGATAAATTGGAACTGAAATTATGCAGTACATATATAACAACAATGAATAGTTAAAATCATAAAAATAATGATAAAATTACATAAAAAAACATACAAAGTGATCTTTATAATGATTCATTGTTAACTACTAAAAATTCAATTGTATTTGAATCTTCACCTTCATCGCCGGTTATTACTACCTTTAACTCTTTTCTTGGTGTAATCCTTGATAATGCAACATATAATTCTCAAGCTTCAACCCGTAATTATTGACAAAACATCTCGACAATTTTCCTTTAGGCTGCATATAAAAGAAAGAAATATGATTTACAATTTAAAATTCAAAGAGCATAAATTCATCTGATTTCTTTTCTTTTTTATCACATAATAGACTACATCTTATTTATTTTTCTTAGAATTGTTATGTGTTTTAGGTAATTGTTGTGTATATACTGCCTCAGTGCAACTTTAATTGATTGCAAAGCACATAAAAAATCTAAAAGGATTATACCAAAAAAAAAAAACTAAAAGTATAGTAAAACGTACATATATTATGGTCAATCAATAAAGTTATATGAAATAAAATGAAACTATGGTCAAATGGATAGCCTTAATTTTCAAATTCCATCTTGATTTGTTTAGAAGATATTCAATTAATAGATAAAAACTCAAGAACATTTGTCAACCAAAACACTTAAAGATTTTTAGAAAGTTAAGTAGAAATAAAATTTGTGAACATATTAGGTGAAATAATATAATCAATAAAATTATGGCCAATCAATGGCTTAAAAAGATAAATTTGTTTTAAAATTGAAAAGTTGAGTAAGAATAAAACATAAGTTGTTTCACACTTTCTACCTTTGTGCATGGTTGGGTTCAACAAATTGAATAAAGCATTCTATTCAACTTCAAAACTATCGAGGATCTATATTGGTTTCAGCAACCATGTTTAATGTCTGCAATCAACGAATTCATGAATCACCAAATTTATGGACAAAAATATATTAAGATTAAACTGATAAATACGAACAAAACACAACAAATTATATTAGATACATTCAAACTTTTTTCCTCTCAAATAAGAATAAACGTGTTAACTTTTATATTCCTTAAGGAAAAAAATATCCAAAAATCTTATAAATCTTAAATTTTGACATGAAATTAAATTGAAAATATGAAAGCAACAATAGAAAAAAAATGAAATAATAACCAACTTGATACATAACACAACAATAAAAAAATTAGAATTCAAACACCTAAAATATTCATAGGAGTACATACCTTTATAACCGCAAAGCAAAATCTGCATCAAATATAAAATATATTAAACTTAAGAAAAATAAAACCCAATTTTTGTTTTTAAATGAAAAAATCAAAATTAATATGAAACACTACAAACAAAAAAAAAAAAAGATGGAATTGATATCTATACTTTTCATTAATAAATATAGAACAACTACATATATATTTTTATTCCATACCTATTGGAATAAAAATCAAATTAAAAAAGAATTGAGAATTAATATGGAACACTACAAACTATAATCAGAGTTTAAACACCTAAAATATCTATAGCAATCCATACCTTTATAGAATAGAACCCCAAAGTCAAATCTGCATCAAATTTTTTAAAAAAAAAGTAAATATGTGAAAAAAAGTGAAAATAGATGCATAATTTAAGGCTATAATTAATGTGAAAGATACACTATTGGAAGAAAGAAATAAAAAGGGTTTCTATTTATGGTAAAAGATGCATAATTTAAAGCTATAAATAAAATAGATTCTATATAGACAAAGTATATCCAATCATCAATTGAAAGCATATAATTAGGGATTAGTAGGTAACAAAATTAGGGATTGGTGTGAAATTATTTTATACACACATCCAATCATATATTGACACATCATGTATTGTGTTTTTAAACACATGACGTGTCACATTCATTAATTGATGTGGCAACATAGTATTCAAGTTTTTATCGTAGCCATTGATATAATATTTTTTTCCACGTGTCAAAATCTAAACCATTCATATTAGGGTTAGGGTTTAGGGTGCCTCTAGTTACTCTCGTTTTATTATATTAATATATTAAGATTAAGATTAAGATTAAGATAAGATTAAGATTAGTATTATTTATTTGTACACTGTACATTGTAATTTTTTTGGACAAAAGAAAAATGTATAAAATAAAAAAGAAGGTGCAATAAATTGGGGGATCTAACTCTAATAACTTTCTTGACTATTTATATTTTATAGAGCAATAGGTGTATGAAAAATTGAAAGCGTAATTTGATATCAGCTACAACAAACACTTTTTAAAATTGATGAAACATTATTTTATCTTCATTTACGACTTTTCGTAAAAAAAAAAGGAACATTTTATAGCTTGCTCATTTTTTTTTTGACAAAATATGATATTCATACATTCAAATAAATAGAGTACATTGATGCAATACAAATTCATAATCGTTAAAAACAAAAATGATAAATCTGCGAACAAACTCACAACATCCATGTTAATAGCATAAAACGGCAAATTACATATGAATACAAATATAACTATATTGAAGTGTCTGGAATATACATAGCTTGCTCATTTTAAAAGAAAAAGAAAACATCCTTCCCATTCAAAATATTATAGAATTCTTTTTTATGTTAAAAAACAATATAAAGAAACACTCCACCTTCAAAAATATGATAATAGTTACTATAATTTTCATTTAATAAAGGAATCTTCGTTGTTCAATGTCAGAGAGAGCATTTCTTCTTATGTTATTCTCATGATTCTAAGGCTAACTTCCTAACCCTTTTTCTTCAAAATTTTAATTTTTTTTTCTTTCATTTCCATCACAATTTAGTGAGAACAGAGGCCCTTCACTCCAGCTGATGAAAAATCCATGTTCTACTTTGGATATACAGTATACTTCTCAAGTTGGGTCCAAAATTCTTCTCATAATTATGACATGTGTGCTAAAAATATGCATAATTAAGAGGTGTGAAAACATACACAACGAGCTGAGGCAAGTCCACTTTTGTCTGCAAGGATAGATGCGATGGAAGGTGTGTGTGGTTGTGCTAGAAGAACTATGTCATAGATAAAAGGGGGAAGAGAAAGAATGAAACACATGAGGGAGAAATGCGTTTGACACGTCCTTCGCGAAGCGTTCGTGATGAAAAATTCGCTACATTTAGCATTTTTCTTAATCCCCATGATTTGAACGCTAAACCAAATAGTTAAGAGACCAATATATCTATCAATTGTATCATGTGTTGTTGGTAATCTTTGTTGTGTAAATAGGATATCCTCTGCATGTACTAAACGCGCTCTTCTTTATTTTATTTAAGTAGACTTATGTCTAAAAATTAAGTGAATAAGTGAAAATCCTGAATTTCGTATTCTAACCTCTGTATATAATGTAATGATAACAAAGTTATGTTCACGGGGATAATTAAGTGCTCTCTTTACAAATATTGTATGTGAATTTGAGGTCTTTACCCCAAAGCAAATATTTTTAGACTTTTGTTTTATGAAGTGGTAAATTTAGTGCTTACATATTTGGTCTTTACCAGCAAAACAACTATTTTTGGATATTTTTTTTTTAATTTATACGGGAACCTTATACTCATATATTACTATTCATATGAGAGCTTATTTGCTTTTGATCGATATTTTAGTTATAGACATCATCATATTACACATTCAACTAAACTTTGAAAATTGTAACCCAAGTGATGCTCATAAAACAACTGTTTATTAAGTTTAGTCATACATTAATACAATATCTATTTTATTTTTATAATTTATAGTGTAGTTTATATTTCTACTCATGTTAATACGAAAACCTATTTGTTTTTATTTCTACGAGGTCTATATGTATACTCATACAAAAAAAATCCATACATTAATAAAGGGGTTCTATTTTTTATTGTAATTTCTACAGGAACATATATTTCTACCTATGCATTAATACGGATGCCTTTTTTTTTATAATTTCTACTTAGATCTATATTTTTACTCATATATTAATACAAATACCTATTTATTTTATAATTTTTATAGAATCTATATTTTTAGTCGTATATTAATAGGAGACTCTTTTATTTTAATTTCATCGGAAACCTATATTTCTGCTTAAATATTAATACGGAAATCGTCTCTTTTTGCTATTTATATTATAGTCAATATTTCTACTCATATATTGATATGCATACTTTTTTTTTTTTTTGTAATTATCCACTTCAAAACCTTTTTACAAAACCTTAAAATCTCTTCCATATATCTCATAGAGAAATTATTTTACATTAACTTTATAATTCTTTTAGTTGAGAATAATAGAAATAAATGTAAATATATTAAAATATATTATTTATAAGTCAACAATTTTATAAACATATTTTTACCCGTGCCAAGCACGGGTCTGGATTCTAGTAATTATAAATAATAATAAAAAGGATTGGGGCAGCCCGGGCACGTGCCCCGCATGCCGGGCGGCATCTCCGCCAATGAGCCCGGGCAAATGCCGAGGCTAGCCGGGCCCAAGATCCGCCCCTGAGTGTGAGGTTGATCGGTGCAACACAGAAAAACACAATTTTGGGTACTTTCAATTTTACTCGCAACAAGTACAAATATTACTTTTTTCACTCTATTGTTTTTTCATGCCTTACAAAATTATTAAAATAAATCTCTCCGTTAAATAATTGAATTTATTTGTCGCTTAAGTAGCGCATGTGTAATAAAATTGGTTGTTTCAACGCCTCAGAATTAACCCTTTACAGCGACACCCTACTTGAATTTATTGGATTTCCTTTATGCACTACTTAAATAGCGGATCACCATTTGACAGAAAATTGAAAAATAACATGTAGCAAAAAAAAACATAACATTGCAATGGAACATTATAAGCTAAAAAGTAGAAAAAAATATATTATAAAAAGACATGATGGAACATTATAAAAAACAAAAATTATTCGATTAATATTACATTGCATTGCAATGGTACTACATTCAACAATGAATATTATTAAAACATAATTTAAATTACATTTTAAAACTATTATATTCGATTAATCATAATAATTTCTTGGTGTGTGTGTGTGTGTGTGTGGGGGGGGGGGGGGGGTGTGTGTTAAAAGGCAATTTTTGGGCAACCCCGTATAACCACGTCCACCTCCATCTCCATTTAAGGTAGACGAACCTGTCATATCGACCCCTTCCTTTTGGGGGAAAACTCAAATCTTGGCGTATTCAATTTGATTAATCATAATTATCCTAATAGACCTAAAATTGTCCCTCGTCGATTAATATAATGATCTCAATCGCCGTCATCAAATAACGAGCTTAAGATCATTATGATTAATCGACGACAGACATTGAAGTCGTTTACGCCTACACTTAAAAAACTACAAAAGCTAAAAAAATTAACAAAAAAACAAACACTAAGCTAAAGACATGAGAGAATAAATTGAAGATGAGAGAATAAGAAGAAATGAGAATAAGAAAAAAAAATGAATGGAAAGATTTCAATTTATAGAATTTTCGTCAGAATTCCATTGGCCGATTAAAGTAACAGCTCCTCCCTCATTGGCCACCGTCTTTGACCATTGACTGTTACCAAAACTTCTAAACATCATCCATCTACCACGTAAGTAGCGGACGAACATTCAACAGCTTCCTGTCCTGGTGACCAATCAAACGCCTTGATCATTCTTGACCATTGACTATTGCACACACCACTGTTCATCCACTACTTAAGTAATGGAGAGTAGGGTGCCAAAATCCTCCACTTACATAGTAGATGTCTATGTGGTCAAAGTCTGCGACGTGAGAACAACATACTCTATTTTTTCTCAATACATGACGAAGGCACCGATTGAGCTCGACGCTAAGTTAGTTAGATCCGTTCAAGCTATATATATGTTCAAACTTGATCCATCCGAGGACAATCAACGAAATAACGGTGTGCATGTTCGAACATGGAGATGACAAAGTTGAAGAAGTTAATTTATCTAATCCTTAGTTTTGTTTGTTTTTATTAAATTTATTTTTAATTTACCATCTTCGATGTGTTTTTATTAAATTTTATTACCTGCAGATGATCAGTGTGTTTGGTGTGGTAGTGAGTCAGAAACTGTTATGCATCTTTTCATTTACTGTGATACATCAAGGAAAATTTGGACTGAAGTGTTCTCTTGATTATGATATGGACGACGGTGTGGGCGATGTGGAAGATGCGTAATTCGGTGATTTTTGATAACGGAGTGGTTAATGTTGAGAAAGCGGTGGATGATGTTAAGTTGTGGTCTTGGAAATGGTGGTTGGGTCGTGTGAAGCCTTCTGCGATATGCCTCTTCTATGAATGGCTTACAGAGCCAGCGATTTGTCTTGATAAAGGCTGAGGAGTTTTTGTTTTGGTCTTTCCCTTTTCTGGTGTTTTTTTCCTAGTTTGTCTCCTTGACTCTAGGCTACTTGTTGTTTTTGCTTTCAGCTTAGATTTGTTTTTTCGTAGCCTTGGTTCCTTTTGGATGTGTGTGTATCCTAGTTCTTACGCACTGCTTGTGCTTGGAACTTTTGCCTTTGAAATCTAATAAATATAATTTTGCTGATTCAAAAAAAAAATTACCATCTTCGATCTTAATGTAATATGTCGTTATTTTTATTGGATATTTTGTTATCGTATCCGTCTATTTATTTTTTTTCAATTATGGTCTTGTGTTGTCCACTCTTCAAAAATACAAAGAACGAAATGATACACAACATTAAAAAATACACAAAAATAAATTTTAAAAATTAGACACAAATATTCACTAGTGCAGAAAATACATTTTACATCTGGCCAAAAGCACTTTTTATATCTGGCTCTTGTCAGATGTAAGCACACAAGTTACAGTAAGTTGAACACTTTTCACATATGGCCAAAAGCTTCTGCTGATGTGAAAATCATTTTTTTCAATTTTTTAAAATTAAATTGGACTTTTTACATCTAGCCAAGCTTTCCCCGGATGTAAAAGCGTCACTTTTCATATCAGCCCAAACTTTCCACATATGTGAAATCTTCACTTTTTTTTTCCTCGTCAAGTGTTTCAACTTCAAAGTAAATGAAATATTCCTCTTTGGAAAACTAGATATTACATTATATGTCAGACACAAAAATTATATTAATAAATAGAACACAAGTGGGGGAGGTGTGAGGCTTTAGCTCATTCAATGGTTCCTTATATAGGCATTTTGACCGCATACGTGGCCATTTAAAATTTGTGACAGAAGATAGAACACAGGAAGCAGAAAAGGATGGATGAAGATGAAATGTAATTCTTTTTTTATTAAAACGTCAAACACAAATATTACATCAATTTAAACATTGCATCCAACGTTTTTACTTCCATTCTTACGACCATAAATTTTTTCTTGAGTAAAAACTTTCAACAGGAAAAACATACCACTGAGCAATTCAGCAACATGAGAGAGTCATATTTTGATGAGCCTAAATGAAAGTTGGATAGATTCTGTTTTGGTTAGTCATACCCAATTAGAACACAAAAACTCTCTTGTCGATTAGCATACCGCAGCCACCATGGTGAATAAACACAACGGTAGGTTCGGTATGACTAACCGACAAAGGATAAATTGAAAAAATTTCTTGTCGATTAGCATACCACACGACAGAGCCGATCCTGAGCTATGAGCAATGACTGCGACGGTCGTAGGCCCGTCTTTTTTTGGGGCCCATAAATTTTTGGAGCCCTTAAAAATATTTATACTATATTTTCTATAAAAAAAACTTAATGCTGTACTTTTAAAAAAAATATTTATATGTTGTATCCTTAGAGTCACCCTAATAGAAAATAGGAGACATAAAACGCACGGTATCGCGAACGCTAACTTTTAATCTTTCACCTTTAAACAATTTTATTCAGCCCCAATTGAATATGATCATTACTACTCCAATTCGATTCTACTTCAATTGAATCAATTCTAAAATTCTATTCAATACAAAATTTTGATGTTTGTTTCCGTTTTCTACCTACTTTTGTTTCCTAATTGTTGTCTTCCATCCTAAGGCAACAAGTTTGTAGGGAGGCTATGATTTTTTCTTTGTTTATTTTTTAGGTTTTGGTGTTGTTTTGTTTGTTGGCTTAGGGTATGATGTTGGTGGGCGTGAGGGTTCCTTCCCTCAATACTTTCTTGTATTTTTTATTTTATTTTATTTACAAGTTATTTAATTTATTTTATGCAAATTGTTAACTCTTAATAGGTTATTCTCTGCATACAATTTCAACTACTTGGATCTTATGATTGTGGAAATTTAGTGTTCAATTTTAAGTCAAAATTTCTATTTCTCAGGTGCTATTGTTCTCTACTTAAGTGTTTTTTTTCTTTGTTTCTATTTGAAGCTTAGAAGATGTTGCATCCGGTAATGAAAAACGAGAGGAAGAGCTAATTAAATCCTAACAAGGAGCTCTTGAAAGATTTATTTTCAAAAAGGTAGATACACAAGAAAATTTGGATAATAATGGCAATGAAAATTTGGATCGGTCAAGAGAAAATATGGAACATGAAAATGAAATTTATGATAACGCAACTATTTCTAATGATGTCAATTGAGAGATTGAACGGTTTTGCAACTTTGTCAATTGAGAAAGATATGTTGGCGAACATTGATGTCGAAGAGATTATAAATGATTTTGCATCTCAAAATGCTCGAAGAAACTGCTTCTTATAAATCTTCTAGTAAAAGAATGTTTTTTGCTATTTCATAAAACTATTTTTATTTATTAATGCATAATCTCTTAAATGACATTACAAGAAATTTGACATTTAGTGACGAACCGTAGGTATAAGTCCAAAAACCGTGGGTATAGAACTTAAAACTTATACCGACGGGCGTTTTGTTCCATCAACTTTGAATGCCTTTACCTACGGAAATTTTCCGTCTCTATAGCCTATAGCTACGGTATTTTCAACCGTTGCACAAAGTCTCAGAGCTATACCCACGGCCAATGAAACCTAACGAAATTACTTTTACTCACAACATTCTTCCGTTGGTATATGTTTGGCAATATCTTTTGTATAGAACCATTTATAGTTTGTTGTATGCATTTTATAAATAATCATAATTTCCTCTTCATGCAACTTTTCAACTAGTTGCAACTTATAATAAATATATTATTGAAATAAAATAAAATAAAAGAAAACATTAACTATTATTATATATAAAAAAATTGTTAGCAAGTCTTTACAAAGAATGTCAAACTTCAAAATAATTAAAAAATAACATATGAATTCATAACAATCTCAAATCCTAAAATGTATTTAGATCCTATATCTCAGCAAACAAAAACACCCCATATGACTTGTCTTCTGAGTAAAATTTGACTCTTTCAGGAAAACATCTTCATGTTGCCCCCATTCTTTATCAGCAGGAATCTGTAAATACAAATTTTTTTTTTTGAATCAAAAGCAAGGTGGTAGCAAAGAACTAACCACCCCAAAATGCATTAGATAAAAGAGTGAGAATACAATAGCAAATGGAGGGGGCCAAACCAAACTCCATTAAGAAGAGCAATATCTAAAACTAGGAATCCCTAGCTTATTGTTATTAATGCTATTACAAAGAAACAAAGGGGGTTGGTGCCAATAAGTAATAGAGGTAAGACCCAATCCATGATTAGCCAAAAGATCTGCTACTTGATTGCCTTCTCTATATATATGTGTAACCATGAAGTTCATTTGATTGATCCTAGTCAAAACATTTCTCCATCTATTCCTTAGCCTCCAAGAAATCAATTTATCAGGATTAGAGAAAGCTGCCACAACTAAAGAAGAATCAGTTTCCAACCAGAGATTGTGCCAATTGTGATGAAAAGCAAGCTCAATAGCTCTCATTGCTCCACTTATCTCTGCAAAAAAAGATGAAGCAATACCAAGGGGTTCTGCAAAAGCATGAATGAAATCTGCAGCATGATTCCTGAAAATTCCTCCACAAGAAGCATTGCCCGGATTACCATTTGAAGCTCCATCTATATTGCACTTAGTCCAGTTCAAGAGAGGTGGCTGCCAAAGAACCTCTTTGAGAATAGGCGCTCTTGGATGGTGTATGGAGATGCGAAACAATTTCAAAAAAGAAAAGTCCCTGATAGAATTTGAGGAGATTTTCTTAGTGTTATTACCAGTCAAATAAGTGTTAGCAACAATCAAAGAGATGGCAGATCTCCAAGATACCAAATTGTCATGAAATCTTGCTTGATTTCTGACAAACCAAAGAGTATTTAACAAATTGATGATAGCAGCAGTTATTGTAATTTTACTTTAAGGGGACCAATTCATCTCACAAAGCTTCCACATATCTTCCATAATTGAAAATTGGATGGTTATATTCAAACAGCCAGCAAGCCACGACCACAATTTTATAGCAAATTCACATTGAAAGAAAATATGAAAACTTGTCTCAGAATGCTTGTTACACAGATTGCACATTGAAGGAATTGCACAACCTCGAAGCCTCAAATTTTCATCAGTTGGCATCTTATCGTGCATTAGTCTCCAAACCATAAGAGATTTTGAAGGAGGTATGTCAGGGCTCCAAACAAATTTGGTCCAATGTAAATCTTGCAAAGGAAGCATTTTGAAATCGTAAGCTTCCTTAAGTGACAAGCTACCCGAGTCTGAATGTTCCCAAAGCAAAGAGTCATGACTTGGCTCCTGATAGAAACTGAGAGAGAGATAGAGAAAGATGATTTCATTGATTATGAAAGTTAGTTACAAAATGATAGTGTATCTGTCTTATATACTAACAGAATACAAAGTGAGTCTGTTACATAGTGTAACTGACTTGAATAGAGGATTGGTATTCTAGAACCATCTATCTATATATCATAACTAACTATCTATATACTCTAACACTCCCCTGCAGAAGCTGAGGAGGTCTTAAGCAAATTTTGCTTATCAAAGATCCTTAGCTTGTCACGAAGAGCAGAAAACTTGACAGCTGATAGTGGCTTAGTGAAAATGTCAGCCCACTGATCCTGGGCAGGGACATGAGAGACCACAAGACTTTTGCTAAGAACCTTTTCCCTGACAAAAAAGATATCCAGCTCCATGTGCTTGGTTCTATGATGTAGAGTTGGATTATGAGCTAGAGAGACTGTGCTTAGGTTGTCACACAGTATTCTAGGGGTGTAGAACTTGCAACCTAGTTCAGTAAGCAGGGATTGAAGCCATAGTATTTCAGAGGACAAATTAGCTAAGCTTCTATACTCAGCTTCAGCACTAGATCTGGCAACTAGTGACTGCTTCTTGGACCACCAGGAAACTAGGTTAGGACCAACAAAGATGCAAGCTCCTGATGTTGATCTTCTATCATCAGGGTCTGATGCCCAATCAGCATCACAAAAGCCAATGAGGGAGAGAGGTTTATCAAGAGGTGCTGCCTGAATCAAAAGCCCATAATGCAGAGTCCCACTCAGGTATCTAAGTATCCTCTTGACTGCCTTCCAGTGCTCTTCAAGAGGATTAGAAAGAAACTGACAAACCTTGTTGACAGAATAGGCTATTTCAGGCCTGGTGAGGGTGGCATACTGCAATGCACCAACAATGGAACGAAAGTGGGTAGGATCTTCAACTGGAACAGATCCAACTTTAGATAATTTGAGAGTAGAGGCCATGGGGGTTGGCATACCATTGGCAGTATCCATGTTGGCTTTAGATAGAAGATCTCTAATGTATTTAGCTTGAGATAAAAGAAGAGAACCATTAGCCAAGTGAAACACCTCAATCCCTAAAAAATAATCCAACATACCAAGTTGCTTGAGAGCAAATTCTGCATTTAGCTTAGAAATAAGATGCTGTATGTGAGGTAGTGAGCTGCCTGTGATAATGATATCATCAACATACACCAAAATAATGAGGTGTAAAGAGCCAGTTTTCATCATAAAAAGACTAGGATCACACTTGCTTGCCTTAAAGCCATAGCCAATGAGAGCAGCTTTCAACCTATCAAACCAGGCCCTTGGTGCCTGCTTAAGACCATATAAGGCCTTGTTCAACTTACAAACAAGGGTTTTATCTAACACTTCAAAACCTTGTGGTTGTTGCATATACACCTCCTCTTCTAAAATGCCATTTAAGAAGGCATTATTTACATCTATCTGCTGTATAGGCCACCTGTTAGTAACAGCCAGAGTAAGAACTGTCTTCACAGTGACTGGTTTAACAACTGGAGAGAAAGTCTCAGAAAAATCAGTCCCAGCTTGTTGATGAAAACCCTTAGCAACAAGTCTGGCTTTGTACTTGTGAACAGTACCATCAGGGTTTTCTTTAACTCTAAACACCCACTTGCAGCCAATGGGTTGTTTATGAGTAGGAGGAGGCACCAAGGTCCAAGTCTTATTTCTAAGCAGAGCATCATACTCTTCCTTCATAGCAGCAAGCCAATGGGAGGACTGGAGTGCCTGTTTAACACCTTTAGGTTCAATGTGAGTTACTAGGACAGTGGGATTGGTTTTTGATTTGGATCTAGTAATCATGGAGTGAGAGATAGGAGGTTGAGTAATAGGCAAAGAAAGAGGTACAGGTGATACAGCTGAATGGTTAGTCTCAACAGAGGAGGGTGAAGAATAGACGTGCTGAGAGGCATTAGATGTTTGAATGGGAGGAGAACTGGCCACAGAGTTAGGTAATGATGATGAAACTGGTGTGGTGGGTGATGGGGGGTCAGGGTCCATATGAATAGTTGTAATAGGAGTGGGATTAAGGATTTGAGTAGGTGTAGGGATAGGTGAGTTTTGAGTAGGAAAGTATAAAGGAACATGGGAGGGTGAGGCTGTAGCAGGAGTAAGAGTGTTATCTGCTGATGTAGTGGAAAAAAGGGAAGGGTAAGGAAATTTTTGCTCATTGAATAAAACATCTTTAGAAATATACACACGACCCTCAGGACTTAGGCATTTATAGCCCTTATAAGTGGAGGAATAACCGAGAAACACACACTCTTGAGACCTATAGGCAAGCTTGGTGGTATGATAAGGCCTCAGGAATGGAAAACATGCACAACCAAAAATTTTGAGAGCCTTATAATCTGGTTGCTTATTGAGAAGCACAAAATAAGGTGATTTGTTTTCTAAGACAGGGGTAGGCATTCTGTTTATAAGAAAAGCTGCTGTTACAAAGGCATGGTCCCAATATTTCATAGGTATATTGGCTTGAGAAAGTAGAGTGAGGCCAGTTTCAACAATATGCCTATGTTTTCTCTCAACTAGGCCATTCTGATGATGTGTGTGTGGACAGGTTAATCTATGGATAATGCCAAGGTTAGTAAGGTATTTGGTGAGGGGCCTAAACTCACCACCACCATCAGTTTGAACAGTCTTAATGGTGCAATTAAATTGCAGTTCAACCATAGTTTTGAAATTGATAAATTGCTGCATGGTGTCAGATTTAAGTTTCAAAGGATAAACCCAAACAAATCTGGAGTAGGCATCAACACAGGTGAGAAAATAGGTAAAGCCAGTGGTGGATTTGATAGGAGCAGGGCCCCATAGGTCACAAGTGACAAGTTCAAAGGGTGTGTGATAGACTGTGTTTGATGATGGTGCATGTAATCTATGACTTTTCCCTAGGCAACAAGCAGAGCAAAAGCTAGATTGAGATTTTAATGGCAAATTGATATTACACAGTTTTAGAGTTTCTTTAAGTGCATCATGGTGAGGGTGACCAAGACGTGCATGCCAAAGATCATATAAGGAAGCAGGCATAGGTGAACAAACAGAGGCAGAATTATTGTTATTATTATTAGAATCAACACTAGAAACATTAACAATAGGTTGTGAATTCAAAGTAAAAGCAGACAAACTAGAACATGGAAGAGAAACAGAGTTACACTGTTTAACACTTTTATTCAATGCAGAATTTGAATCTAAAGGAGAGGCAAATCTATAAAGGCCATCAGCTCCAACTGTGCCATGAAGAAGGACTTCAGAAGTAGCCTGAGATTTCACAAAACAAAGGGTGGGGTGAAATTCAAAGAACACATTATTATCTTGTGCAAATTTAGAAACACTTATGAGGTTTTTAGTTATTGCAGGCACTAAGAGAAGGTTATTAAGGGTTAGGGAGGTTTTAGGGTTGGTTTGGGAAGTAAAACACATTGAACCTATAGAGTTAATAGCCAAACCTTGTCCATTACCCATGAGAACTTGATCAGAACCAGGCAAGGAGGCAGCATCTGAGAGATTTGAAGCATCTGGTGTCACATGATGAGAAGCACCAGAATCAGGGTACCACCACTGATTATTGAAGCCAGCATTGCCTCCAGTTAGCAGAGCCTGAGGAATTGGAGGGCGTTGTGGTCTTGGAGCATAGCCATATCCATAGGAGTTTAGGAACGAAGCTTGATAAGATGGAGCTTGAAAGAGAGAAGGTCTATAGCCATAGTTAGGCATAGTTCCAGTGTGCCTATAGTGACAAATAGAAGCATCATGATTTGTTCTGTGACAAATCTGGCACGCAACTCCATTATTCCTGCCTCCACGACCACCACGGCCAGAGCGCCCGCCACCTCTTCCATTTCTACCTCCACGATGAACTTCATCACCTCCTTGATTATTATTAGCCGTAACATGACTAGTACCAGACGGAAACGAAGGATTAGGAGGTTGAAAGGCATCACCGTTAGAATTTGAAGACGAAATAGGTAGAGATGGAGTTTGAGCAAGATTGACCGTCGCCGCATCGGATAGACTTTGCTTCTTGTTCTTCTCAAGCCTGGTTTCATGTGCGAGTAGATCAGATTCGACTTCGTCAATCGTAACTGACGTAGATTTGCTCGAGATCGCTGCAACAACGGAATCATAATCTTCCGGAAGCGCATCAATTACGATTTCAACGAGATTTCGCAGAGGAACGGGATCACCGACAGAAATTAGAGATTCATTGATCTCGCGAACGCGTTGAATGAACTCAGTAACAGTACGATCACCTTTGCGTAGGGTTCGTAACTCCGATCTGAGTTGACGCGCCTTGGTGTTCAGCAACGTGTTGAAGTGGCGGTGAATCTCATCCCAGATTTGCCACGAAAAGGTGAGATCAACAACTTTCGCAAGAAGCGAATCAGAAATTGTAGAAAGAATCCACGTAGAGATCAATGCGTCATGTTTCTCCCATTGTTGACGGAGAGGATTGACGATTCCGGCAGCACGATCAGCGTCGGTGAGGAACTCTTCAGGTAAAACTGGATCGGTGATGTATTTTTGCAGATCACAACCTCGAATTACTCCGGAAATTTGCTGTTTCCATTGCTTGAAGTTCTTGTCATCAAGCTTCAGGGAGATGAGGTTTGAGATCTTGTTTCCTTGGAAGGGATTTGAATCAGCCATGGATCAAGAAAAAAGAAAGGCTCAAGATACCATGATAGAAACTGAGAGAGAGATAGAGAAAGATGATTTCATTGATTATGAAAGTTAGTTACAAAATGATAGTGTATCTGTCTTATATACTAACAGAATACAAAGTGAGTCTGTTACATAGTGTAACTGACTTGAATAGAGGATTGGTATTCTAGAACCATCTATCTATATATCATAACTAACTATCTATATACTCTAACAGCTCCAAAGGAATGATAGCTTGATGCACGAAAGAGCTAAGATTGAGAAACTCAAATTCTAACTGTGAGGGAATATTCCAACTACCATTTGAGATGTAGTCACTAACAGTAGAGGTAAGCTGCTGCCTTGTATGAGAAGGAATGTTATAATGCTCAGATAGAACCACTCCACACCAGTTATCATTCCAAAAATTGATGTGCTCACCATTACCTAGCAACCAGATAGAGTTGTCAACAATCACATCATACTCCTCTTTAATGCTACTCCAAATTGAAGAGAAAATATGATAATGGATAGGCCTATTATTTCTGATCACCCTATCTCTTAGTAACTTGGCCCAAGAAGATTGAGAATTGATAAAAGTCCAGCAAAGTTTCAAATTAGAGGCTTTGTTCAAACTAATCAAAGATCTAAGATTCAAACCTCCTTGAGATAATGGCCTACAAACTTTCTTCCAAGATATGGTAACCAATTTCCTCTTATCAACTTCTCCACTCCAGATAAAATTCCTGATGCTTTTCTCTAAATCTTTGAGTAATGATGTAGGCCAAGAGTAGAGTGAAATACTATAAGTGAGCATGCTGTGTATGACTGATCTAACCAGTTTAACTCTACCAGCAATGGAGAGCAAAGGAGCCTTCCAAGAAGCTAGCTTTAGTTTAACTCTGTCAGCAAGAGGTTGAAAATAACAAGCCTTAGGTTTGCCTTTAAAAATTGGCACCCCCAAGTAAGAGAAAGGAAGGGTACCAACATTAAAGTTTAAGACCTGAACAATTAAATCCAACCTTCTGGGAGAAATAGAGCCTGAATAAATTGTGGATTTAGAGGTGCTTATGACCTGCCCAGACTCCAAAGCATAAGCATCAAATAAATCAATTAAAGCTTTTAAACCAACAAGATTACCTTTATAGTAAATCATAAGGTCATCTGCATAGAAGCAATGAGAGGGAACATTAAAATTCCTGGTGCCTTTAATGAGATTGAGCTTGCCTTCAGACACAAGTTTAGAAATGCTTCTACTGAGAACATCTTCAGCCAGACAGAAAAGAAGAGGTGAGAGTGGATCCCCCTGCCTGACCCCTCTACTACAATTGAAATAACCATGTGATTTACCATTAATGGAGATGGAGAGAAAAGCAGATTGAAGAATGACATGAATCCAATTACAAAATGTGTCATTGAACCCAAAAGTCTTCAATACTTTAAGAAGGAAAGCCCAATCTAATGTGTCAAAGGCTTTGGTGATGTCAATTTTGAGAGCTACATTCCCTCCATGAGCTTTATTGTGAATTAGATTGGCAGCTTCAGAAGCAATGCAAAGGCAGTCCTTGATATCCCTATCTTTTATGAAACCCTTTTGTTCATCTGAGACAAGATTAGGAAGAATTGAGGCTAATCTATCAGCAATAATTTTGGTGATGATCTTGAATTTGAAATTGGCCATAGCAATTGGCCTATATTGAGCAATAGAAGATGCATCAGGAGATTTGGGAATCAAGGCAATAATATTTGAGTTGAAGCCTGGTAAGATCCAACTAGTAGAAAAGAACTCCAATACAGCATTTATAACATCCACTTTGACAATCTCCCAATAATGCTGAAAAAAGAAAGCACCAAATCCATCCGGGCCAGGAGCACCATCTTTGTTTAGAGCAAATACTGCAGCTTTGATTTCATCATGAGATGGCAGCATTGTCATGATATTGTTAATATCTGGAGTGACTAGATTGGGAATGACATCCTCAGCTAGCAAAGATTCCTGCAAAACAGTGTTAGTACAAAATAAATTTTTATAATAATTGATCACATGTTCAGCAATATCATCCTGGCCAGTAATCACATGTTCACCATCATGTAAGGAGGTAATGGATTTGGTTGAGGCTTTGATTTTGGCTAGGCTATGGAAGTATTTGGTGTTTCTATCCCCCTCTAAGTGCCATTTCACTTTGGCTTTTTATACATAACACATAAAACACTTAATGTAGTAAAACTTATCATTCTGTATAAAATGAAATACAGATCAAGAATTCTAGTGAATCAATATAGTATCAATATCAATTATTGTGCAAAAGCAGAACATTCCTAGAGAGATTCTAGTACATGTCTAAAGTTATGAGAAATTGAACTCATGTATCCAGAATGAATCAATTTGAAACTATGGCAAAGTCACAAAAGAAAAAGATAAATAAAATTGGACCTTAGTACTTATTGGGTTCACATTGAATCTCAATTTCTACGTTGTATCCTAAAAACAAATCAGTTCTAGTTTCTGCATATATGTAAGTATTCACATTATAAAAACAAATCAAAACACATTTAGTTCCACAGTTTGTATCCTAATTAAAAGTGTACAAATTTTTGTATTACTTCTATACTGAGAATCATATCAACAATACAACAAAAAGGTGCAACAAACATGTGTCCAAATATGAAATAATGAAAAACAAAAAGCATATGTTAAAGTTCACAAATAAATCAAAGAAATGGTATAATTGAATTGAAGAATAAAAGGAAATAATTTGCTATTGTACTTTATCTCCAAACATGATCTGTTACGGATGAAACTTGTTTGATAAACTACATTTGTTACAAATATAAGGACAATTGTGAAACTTTTAGCAAGGATATGATATCAGAATTCCCTATTTACTAGAATAGAAATAATTGACAAATTACACAAAGCATTCATGGGGTGCATGGTGATTATCTATAGTTGCTATAATAGAACGAAAAATATATATAGAAAATAATAATGAGGGATCCAACATAACAGGTCTTGCATTTTTAAACCTCACCATGATAAACAAAATAAGGATGGCCAACGTCCACTACATTAGCACCTTGTAGCTTTGACTAATCAACGTCCAATTTAACACTACCTGTTTTAATCTAAGTTCCAAATAAGAAATAGATTAGAATTAATATCTCCTAAAAGAACCTGTTTTGTTACAATAAACAGAGAACCAAGCTCATAACTACAAATTAGAACCAAAATTCTAAATCCCGCTTCGTGAATGTATTATTTGAGAACCAACAAAATGAAAGGAATGTGAAATTAATTAACTATTTTAAGAAATAAGAGAAGAACATATAAAAGATAAGAACAAAAACTAATTGAAAGTGCTTACCTTCTATAGATGACATACTAATCAGTATCTCTATATCTCTATTCCATATGTAGTCAAGTATAACCAAGTAGTTGATGATTAAACCCGCTCACTTTTTTATATGTTGCAGCCATATGTAAAAAACACAGTGCATAAACTTACTAATGAGTATTAATAACATTGGATCAGGTCATAGTTTCATTTGTGACTGTGAGCACATATAAATTGAGCACATTTGTCCAAGCAATACCTCAGTCATTGACAGATTGAGATAACACATACAAGGATATCATGCAATTACCTCCCAACCTCATCAAGAACATGGTGGCTGACATGAACAAAATAAGAAAAATATCTCTTATAACTATTGTGCACATCTGCCCCATTACAATACCAAAAACCTTAATCATTTTATATTCATCAGTTACAAGATCCAGATACTCGATTTTTTCCTCTAAGCACCTCACCGATCAAGTCAATTCTTGTACTTGCAAGTTATAACGCCTATACAAAGAAACCATATGAAGGCGCACATCTATTATAGAAAGTTGAACACTAACAAAGCCAAGCATAAACCACACAGAAATAGCTGTAGCAGTACAATAGGAAATAAGAAATATTAAAAATCTTGGTTAAAATATTTATTCTTTTAAACCATAAGAAATAAACCACAAGAAACTCCACAGATCTGTCACATAGCTAAATTGTGTCAGTACAATTGTGCTTGACCCTTCATGTCTAAAACACAGAGAGAAACATAGCTAAGAAACCAAGCCTGCATTATTAAATAATAAAATCAAATCACAATAATAGTCTTAACCAAGGCCTCAGATTCAGCAGTTATATCCGACATATAGCAGCAAATCTATATATAAATTCATTAAAGTAAATCCGACATATAGCTAGCAAATGCCATTAATAAATTATCCACGATACTGAAAATCCTTGCAAACTGATCAAATATAGATGTATAAATAAATCTAGACCAAAAGATAAGGAAACATGACAAAAGAGGAAATTCAGTTCACCTTGTACTCTGCATATGCAAGAGGAACTATGGCTACCAAAATTAAGCCCGAATCGCAATAGTCTGCCACAACTTCCTTGAGCTTCTATTTCTATGGCATTTAAGATGCAAAATAAGTTCATAAAGTGGAAAAGCTTGACCAGGATGCTGCAAAAGCTTAACAATATGAAAATAAAACCCAAATTATACTTGAGAATGAAATAAAATCCATTGATAAATCTACACGGATCTATATACAAAATAACCTAAACAACAATGAAGATAACAAAGGGATGGCATCTGCAAATTTTTCTTGAAGTGATGTTGCAATATAATTCAAATGATATGAGACTTTATATAGTGAGCTTAATAGCTACTTACCTTTAATTAAACTCATCTCTGGAACTGGAAACAAGTGCATCTTAATGAAATTGCAAATAATGTCTCAATAGAAGCTTGAATCCATAAGCTTCAACTACATGGCACAATCATAACAAGACATGGAAAAGGTAGAATTCTACATCAATGCTTCAAATCAGTGACTCAAATTAATCATGAGGCACTGCATGGAAACAGGCCAGCGGCGGCAGTTCAAAAAGGCAAATAGCGGCGGTTCAAACCGCCGCTAAATGCTAAGTGCGGCGGTTGGCAAGCGTCGGCAATGCGGCGTCGCTAGGTCATTCAGCGGCGGTTCTGGCCAACCGTCGGAATAACCGCCGCAAAGACGTTAGTGACGGTTGAAATGATTTTTGCGTCGGTTGAAGACCGTCGCTATTTTGTGAATACTTTTTACTTTTCTGAGCTTTTAGCGTCGGTTGGAACCGCCGCTATATGCTTTATTTTATTTTTTTTGAAAAAAACCCATTTTTTTTTCCCACAATTTTTTTGTTGTTGTTGCCCACATTAATTTAAAGGCTTTTAAATTACCATCCTTCAAAAGATACCAAATGATAAATCATAAAAACCTAATACTAATGATCTCAAAACTGAGATTTACAGAATCTAATACTAATGGAGCAATGTATATCTTACACACACAACCATAAATATAATTAATTCCTCTTAATCACACGCGAGATTGAGCGCAATATGTGAGTAAAATATCAGCACATGTGGTTCCTTAAAGTGCGAATTAAGCAGGTAAATTATTGTAAGGAGATACTCATACCCTAACCTAAGCCTATGATCACCACCAATAATCCTTATGCTTAGAATATGCTCATTGTCATCAAGAACCTCCAATCTTTCGGTACTAGTTGTAGCAGGAAGCCCTGACTTAACATCAATCAACTTCTCATAAACTTCCAATCTCAAGGTTTTCCCTCACCACACACCTGTTTATGAATGGCTTATATTTCTGCGGTTGATCAAATCTCCTCATCAAAAACCATACCTAGAAATAGAAAAATAAAATCAAACATAAACACAATAAATACATTGCAGAATCATTTGATCAAACCAACATAGTTTCTTGCATTTTGATTTGCTTTCCTCTATACTAGACAACAATCAATAAATCAAAAAACTAAAACTAAGAACAAGGTCTAAAATAATGATAATAATGGTATCATTTGTTAATCTCAAACAAAGTCCACTAGTAGCATTCAACTCATTGGAATCAAGAATATGGTCTTATTTGCTCCAACATATGGATACCAAAACTTCTAATCAATCTATAAATTTAGGAAACCAAATGTTTACTCACTACCTGGGTATAAAATGATGGAAGAACAACAATATCTCAGAAAAATAAAGAGAATGATAGTTTATTTACACATTATCCATAAGTGAAAGCAAAGTTACCTCATCAAACACCTTTGAAAGCAACTCAGGACGAGAAACAATCAATGCAGCTAAGCATTTAGCTGCTGCTATGCGAACTTTCCAGCTAGCATCTTCATCGTCTGTATATTCATTTGCACTCTCGCTGAAAAAATAATATTGCATATATTACATTATTGACAAGAATATTGAGCAAATATGAATACCATACAAGTAATTAAGTGAACCACATAGCCACATACTCATCCTCCTCCTCTTCATGACCTTCATCATCAGTATCTTCCTCCATGTTGTCAGTAAAGTTTGGGTCATAACTCAGATAAGCTAGTGCCAGATTAAGAATTTCATTACAATAAACAGAAATGTCCCTTGGGGACACCTTACAAGAAAGCTTTCTATAGCCTACCTTTTGGCATTATTGAGTACATAACTAATAGTTTATAATAAATATACAAACACTTCACATTACAAAGTTATGGATAATAAACAAAGCTATTGAACGTTATTCATGAAAATTGAGGCTTAACTCAAATGCAAGAGCATTGAAGAAACAGTTTCAACAAATTGAAAGTATATAAATTGTACATGTCCAGAAACCTGAAAGTTCATTAGAAGTGGATGAATATTGAGCTTTCTTGGCTTCCAACAAGAACTGATTTGTATTGGCGATCCATCACAAGCATCTGCGAAGACTATCTACTCTGTCTCAACATCATTAGCTACTCTACCCTGTTCACTGACTCCCCGTTTCAAATATCTGCACCACAAGATAAAGAAACCTTGAATATGTCTAGAAAAATTAAATAAGCAATGACAAGAAATTCATAAGAGAAGGTATCATGGTGACAAAATCACCCAGTTTATATGACTCTTATGGCTTGAAGTGCTCAGAAAAACCGGTAAAGAATGGCAGCCAGCCTACATGTGATACCATGAAATGAACACTTGTCAAGAAGAAAACACCAAAAAAAAAAAAAAATGGAAAGAAGTATTGGCTTAATGACTGCAGCACCGTACAGTTTTACTTTACACACCAAAAAAAACTTAGAAGAATGAAGAATCGGTATTACCTGTTTAAAAAAGCCATAGACTAAGGCAACCGTCCAGGATGTATTCTGCAGACTGTTCCTGATTCCACGAGTTAAGAACTAATTCCAAACAAACAGTGTTTCATACAACGATCGCCCCATAACATTATAATCAGATAAGTTCTTTTGAAGACTGAGCATGATGTTCTTGATGTTGTATCTTGCAGCAGCATAGGATGTACCGGTAAACTTTTAAATTAAGAAATTACAAAATTAGGAACAAATAACTTGCCTCTTCATGCTCAATTGTGTGATCTAGTGGAAGAATAATCTGACCACCATAACCACCAGCTCTGGCCCCTGGTAAGCTAAATGGATCGGCTCAGCAACTGAATATGCATCAATACTTAAATGACCAGCCAAGACACCAAGCTAAGGTTCAAGCACACCAATACAAGACCATTTCAGGGTTGTTAAGGTAGATCAACTTTGACAGTGCCTTCATCAATGGTTCATTATCCTGAAAACCAACAGTGGCGTTTAAGATGAAGTGATCAACATATAAATGCCTCTATAAACATCATAAATAATATCTAAATATACCCAAAACCATTTTCAGTACTATCTCTTAACTGCAAAGACCTCAAAATTCAGATGATCAATAATACGAGTCATGTAGTATAATACACACCGTCATAGAATAGAATAAATAAACTCTTGCTACAACAACTGCAATAATTACCTGCATACGACCAGTTTTATCAGCTAGAACCACATCTGAACTATTCCGTAAAGCTTCCTGAATTGCTTCTTATGCCACAACAGCTGGATCTTTTTGATAACCCTTCTCAAATATAGGGATCTGAAAGGGGAAATTATAAGCAACAAGCTCCCAGTAATTGATTATTACTAATTAAGAATATATTTAATAATCTTTAAGCATTAAAACCAATGCGCACCTCGAGTCTACGTGCATGTGTCTGCAACTGCTCAACAACTCCTGATCGAAATGTATCGCAAGCAGCCATCATGACTTTAACGTTGTGTTCCAAAAGCTAGTAAGCAACCTGCACATTTACACATAAAATGGAATATCTCCTTCCAGTTAAAACAAAAGCAAGGGAGGGTTAGATAATGGAGAAAATGGTCAAAGAAACATGTGAAGCAATTAACTATAGCTAAATGTGTTGGAGTCAAAATCACCTGCAAAATCAAACTCCTATTCAAACATGATCTCATAATTTACCATGTGTAATGAATGCTCAACCAACACAAATAAAACAAGTGAATCCTACCTCATCAATCTGAAATTGCAATCCATAGAAAAAGCTTAGAATTACATGAACTCCCTTGCCACGATCTCATCAATCAGAAATTGCAATCCATAGAACAAGCTTAGAATTACATACGAAAGGCTAAGAACCAACAGATAAAATAACATCAACAAATAGAATTCTTTGATCAATTATGCTTCAGGAGCTAAATTACAAGTTATGAAGTAAAATAATTATATTATTACATAACTACTTAATAATAATCAAATATTAAAAGGGTTGTGATAAATTGTAACATCCCCATTTTAAAAAAACCTTAGTCTATAAAAAATTGGTAAAGTACAGATCATTTTTTTATGTATACTCGTTAGATAAACTAATGAATCAAAAAGAAAGCATTAATCCTTTCCGAGGTTTCGTCAAGTAAAATAATGATAATTAAATTGCAACAACTGCCAAGACAATGAATGACAAATCAAGTTTTTAAGTCCAAAAATCCAAAAGTTACCAAAACAAAATAATAGCTCAAGTCTTCCAAAATAATGAAAGTTCCTGCAGTGAGAATCATCAAGGGGAAGTGAATTTGGGTCCTCATCTAATCCAAAAGGAAGGGTTATCTTCGATGTTCCAAACCTCATTAAACTAATTGTCGGTCACCAAGTCCTAATTGTCAAGTCCTAAAATAAATTGTCGGTCACCAATTAGGACTTCATTATTGTCAAGTCCTCATTAAAAAACCAGAAGGCATAAAATAAATCCACAACTGCAATACCAACAACAACAATCAACAATAATAATACATATAGCAAGTAGGAAAGCGCGTGGAGTCCCTTACCTTTAAAATAGCAGTCCTTAACTTTTAACACAGCGGTCTTTGCTCCACTACCACTAAATTAACCTTCACAATTAAATATTAATAACTCACTTAGTTCCAAACCTCATTAACCGGTAATTCTGATTCAAGGCTTGGGTTTGGTCAGAGCATGATTTACTACTACTTAATTATTTGCTACTAAACTAAAACCTTATGATAAGCACTTCTGTCGCACGGTTCATGGAAACAAAAGTCACATGGAGAGAACTTCTGTCAACCATATTTTGGGTTCTCATAGCCTAATTCCAAAACTAATTTAATTGTAAATTGAGGCATAAATAATAATCCAGTTGTCTTTATGAATGTTACTACTATTAGTAATGAAAATATATAATCAATTGATATCAACTGAAAAGGATGGTCCACTAAATCTTCATAAAACCTTTCAGGATGTTCTAGTTACATGGACCTCCTCATGAACCCTCTACACAAAATATTGCTACTCTATAATTACCTCTCTATTCAATACTAACAAATATTGATTTTTTGTGCACATTATACTATGTCACGAAAATATCATGTTTTGAAAAGCTTTAGTATAAAATTCTGATATCATAGTTTACTTTGGAAAAAATCCTTATACCAGCGAAGAATCGACTGACTACCACTTTTGAAACAATCCTGTAACTGCAATCTAGTATTTTGTTCCAACAGCTCTTATTCTTATAAATCTAGTATTTTGTTCCAACAGCTCTTGTTCTTATGTAATTACCAAATTATATAACGAAATTATGACAAAAATTGGAAGCAATGCATAACAAATTTAACAATAACCTAATGAGAAACTGAACCCAGATTTTGGATGTTGAACAAAGCCGAAGGTTGAACGAATCTGGATGTTGAATCTGAAGCTTGAAGGTTGAGCAAAGCATGAGATTGAAGCTTGAATAACAAGATTTAGGGATTGAAACTTGAATAACTTGAATCTAAATGTTGGACGAAGCTTGATCAAGATTGAAACTGCATATTTTAGGGATTAAAGCTTAAACGAAGAAAGGATACCATATTTAGGGATTGAAGGAGCTATAGATTGGGAGAGAGATAGAAAGTTTCGATTTGGAAATTGGGACAATGAAACCTATGGAAATTTATTTTGCTATACATCCAGACACGAATATTTGGAACATGCATCGGCGGCAGCGGCTGCCCAACCGCCGGTATAATGGGAATCGGGGGCGGTTCATGTTCACCCGTCGCCAAATGCCAGTCGCTGCATCCTCTTTTTCTTGTAGTGAGAGTTTCCTAATGGCTTCACAATTCTTCCCATCAATCAGTGAAACCATATAACCAAAACATATAACAAAACAATAAAAAAATTCAAATGCCTAATTCCCAAATTATATAACTATTAAACTGATTTCAAATACCTAATTACCAATTTATGAAACCAAATGATGAAAAAATTGGAAACAATTTATGAGAATCTGAACCTGGATTTGAAGGTTGAATGAAGGGCGAAGATCGGATCTGTAATTTGAACGAATCTGCTGAGCGATTGAAGACGAAGAATGAATATTTGAAGTTTGAAGGTTGAACGAAGCTTGAGAGATTATAGACGACTTGTGATTGAATAGGGAATGTGATTGAAGATTCCGCTGAGTATGATATAAGCCGCACGCATTGTTGATCGAAACCGCCGCAGAACACACTAAAACTGCCGAAGATGGCCTGTCGTTATTTGCTTGTTAGCGGCGACGGTTGAAAACGCCGCAAGAACCGTCGGTATATACAAGAGCGGCAGCGGTTCACATTATACCGCCTCAGAGTGTCTGTCGCAGTATCCCTTTTTTGTTGTAGTGAGGCAATTCAAAGAGTAAAGATCAGCTGGTTACAATTGAGAGGCACAGGGGTAAAATTTAAAAAGTTCTCATCTCTGTAGGGCAACTCCACTTTTTTTTTTAACTGCAAAAGGATGTATATTATTAGATGAAGTGGATTACAAGGGGTACTAGCCCTTTAATGGGGAGAAGTACAAGTGGTACTCTATCCAACCACCAAAAAATCAAAATAAGAGGAGCTTAGGCACATTATAAACAACCCAAGAAACCTCAAATAGAGAACAAAAAGAAAACAATTCCACAAAAACTACTCATCCCTACCACCTCACTATGCAAGATGGCAATCTAAGGGAAATCTAAGCCATTCATACCAGTTACAAACACCAGGGAACCTTTTAGCAATGAACCCAAAACCATTTTCAGTACTATCTCTTAACTGCAAAGACCTCAAAATTCAGATGATCAATAATACGAGTCATGTAGTATAATACACACCGTCATAGATTAGAATAAATAAACTCTTGCTACAACAACTGCAATAATTACCTGCATACGACCAGTTTTATCAGCTAGAACCACATCTCAACTATTCCGTAAAGCTTCCTGAATTGCTTCTTATGCCACAACAGTTTTATCCGTGCTTTTTGCAAGTAAAGGGGAAAGCAAAGGTGTCGAAGGAAGAAGATAGATTTCCCGAAAGAACCGTTTGCAATCCTAGCCACTTGTAGATCTCAGTCCAAACAGTCACGGCCACCGGACAGGTAGTAAACATGTGAGCTTTGATTTCTGCACGATGTAACACCCGTATTTATTTATTTTATTTTAATTGGAGTTAAATTAGCCTTTTATAGTATCCTTATGATGAGTTAATAATTAATTAGGAATTATGGCTATTTTGGGAAAGAGTAGTATTTTTGAGTAGAATAGGTTTTATTAGAGTTATAATAATAAGAATTGGGCTTGAGTGTTAATGGGCCTAAGTTAAGAAGAGGGACATTATTGTCTTTGAGTAAGTAGGTTTAGGTTAGAGTTATGAGAATAGAGAGAGAGTGCTCATAACTTGAAAAGAAATAGAAAGAGGTAGAAAGAGAAAGTTTTGAAGAGAAAGAAGTAGAGGGAAAGAATAGAGAAAGCTCAAGAGAAGAAGAAGAATCAGAAATTCATCATTTCTAAGGTTAGAGAGTAGTTTACAATTCATGTGAGATGATCAAAGAGGGGGGAGATGCCTATTCTCCATACCCAAACCCTCTCATATCTTTTGGTGGGAAATGGGAAATCAAGGGAATGTGTTAGTGCATTAATGTGTTGTTATTTGATGTTAACATGTTACTATATGATTCTATTTTTAATTTCCATGATCAAATTCGTGTATTATGAGTGATTTGTTGTTGTTGATATTTGAAAATGAGTTTTGAACAAAATAAGGAAAAATCTCTACTTTTCACTTGAAATGATGTTTGATGATGTTAAAGTTTGTACTTCTGAGTTGACATATGATATATATGCTAAAAGGTGATAGCTTTAAGAGTTTATAACTTGAAAAATGTGATTTTTATGCAAATTTGTGTGAAATCCATGAGCAGAGCACAAATTCTGGGCATGCTCGCTAGGGCGACCAAGTCCCTCGCCAAGCGAAGATTCATGTTCTTGCTCAGCAAACCCAGAATTTGAATGCTCGCTCAGCGAGCGATAGCGAACAGTCCGTCGCCAGGTTTCGCTGGGAGCGATGACTACTCTGTCGCCCGTCGCTGGTTCATCGCTGGGGTTCGCTCAGCGACAATAACTTAAGTTTGAGAATTTTCTTAAGGTTGTATGATGAATATGAAGTTATAACATGATTAGATTTAATCTTATAACATGTCATAGGTTTGGATTTATTGAACATTGAGATTGTATGAGGATAATGTGCCTATATGTGTAAAGTGATTGAATTGAGAATGATGATTACGATTAATTAAGATATTATGAGTTGTTGTATCTTGCTTGAATGTATACCTTAATGATGATATGATGATGTGATTTGATGTGAATTGAGGAGGATTAATAGGGATGAGTAGCCTATTATCCGTGAGTAGATGTGTAGTGTTATCATTATTATTTGGTATGTGTACATTCATGCATCCATATTGAGTCGGATATTAGAATTGAGTAATTCTAATAAAGAAGGATATCAAATTATATTATTTGATAAAGAAGGATATTAGAGGTGAGATGCTCTAATAAAGACGATGATACCACATGCATTAGATATGTCTAGGGTGACATACATTATGTTTTCTTTAGTTTGCATTAAGGAGTTGTGCACTCTAATTGTTATTTGATAATTGTGATTGTATTCCATTATATATGTGAATGGTTGGACTATGTGAATTGATTGGATGCCTTGATCATTTGTTAATGAGTATAATACTATTATTATGTTGTATATTGCTAGTACAATGTGGTATGCGTATGATTTAGTTATGATATAATTGTTTACATAATATAAGTGTATGCTATGGTTATTATTATGAACTTGAATTGCAACTAACTCTCTATTTTTGTGTATGTGTATGGTTTGGGTTCAGATTCATTACTTGAGGAGTGATCACGTGGCTTTGAAGATTAGCTTGTGGTAACTAGCTTAGCTTGGTAAGGCGAAGAGTAAGAGAATTCTAGAAATTAGAGGTATAGGATTTGCTCTGATACTTGTAACCTTGTTAAGACTAGTACTTTAGTTCTTAGCTTGTTTTGAGACTTATTTATGACCTTTGTATTTATCTTATCTTTAATTATGTTTTGGATTATCTTGGATTATGAAATGAGTCTTCATTGTGGAAGTACTTATTTGAAGTTGTAATATGATTTATGACTTGCATGCTTGGATTTGATTATTATGAAATATGATTATGATAATTTAATGCTTTTGTTGTCTTTATGAAGATCAAATGCATGCTTGTAATTGAGTTTATAACATGTAACGCCATAATGGTTTGTATGTTTTATGATTTAAATTAATTATTGCATGCGAATCGATTAGGAGTGTTACAATTTGGTATCAGAGCAAGGTCGGTCCATATCGGATCAAGTAGGTTAGTATTCCCATAGGTGCATGAGTGTAGTAGAACACTTTTAGTAATCCTAGTCTAACGTAAGGTTGGATTTCTTTTGGTTGGTTGTTTAGGTGATGGCGCAGAGAGCTATGGCGGATGGTTTAACACAAGATGCGGCGGCTAGGGCGGCCGAAAGAGTTGCACAAGAGAATCGTATGGGAAACGAGGACGAGATGAGGTTGGAAAGATTTCTTAGGAACAATCCACAAGAAATCAAGGGAGGTCATGATCCCGAAGGAGCTCAAAAATGGTTAGAAGGTATGGAAAGAATTTTTGGAGTAATGAGATGTTCGAAAGTTCAAAAAGTGACTTTGGGAAGCTATATGTTGCATGAGGATGCGGTTTATTGGTGGAGGAACACGTGTCGGAGGTTAGGCCAAGGACGAGCTATCATTACTTGTGATATTTTTAAGAGGGAGTTTTTGATAAAGTATTTTCCAACGGACATGAGGAACCGAAAGGTGGTGGAGTTCATGGAGCTCAAGCAAGGAAATCTATCGGTTGCGGAGTATGCAACCAAGTTTGAAGACTTATGCCGTTTTTGCCCTCATTACAACACCGTAGAGGCGGAAGGGGACAAGTGTGTGAAATTCGAAAGTGGTTTGCGTCCCGATCTCAAGCAATTGGTTGGCATTTTGGAGATAAGGAATTTTGCTAACTTGGTGAATAAAAGCAACATTTGTGACTTGAATGGGAAAGCTAAGACAAGCTACTATAAGGAGATGCAAGATAGAAAAGGGAAGAGCCAAGATCGTGGTAAGCCTTATGACAAGAGGAACAAGGGCAAATTTGGAGGTAGTGGAGAAAAGGGAAAGAAAGCTAATGACAAGTGCTATAAGTGTGGTGTTTTGGGTCATCGTTCCTATGATTTCCCAAAAGGAGACAAGTGTTTCAAGTGTGGGGAGTTTGGACACAAGGCCGATGTATGTAAGAAGAAGGTTTCTTGTTTCAATTATGGTGAAGAGGGTCACAAGAGTCCGGAGTGTAAGAAGCTAAAGAAAGCGGTTGGAAAGGTGTTTGCTTTAAGTGGAGATGGAGCGGAGCAAGTGGTAATCTCATTAGAGGTACGTGTTTCATCTATGACACCCCTTTAATTGCGATTGTTGATACTGGAGCAACACATTCTTTTATATCTTTTGAATGCATGAAGCGTCTTAATATTCCCGTGTCTAAAATGCTTGGTTGTATGGAAATAGAAACTCCTTCTAGTGGTGATGTAACTACTCAACTTGTTTGTCGTAATTGTTCTGTGATTGTGTTTGGTAAATCTTTTGATATGGATTTAGTATGTATTCCACTTAGTGGTATAGATGTGATTTTTGGTATGAACTGGTTAATCTTTAACCGAGTCCATATTAACTGTTGTGAGAAGACGGTTACATTTCCAAAGTTGGAAGAAGATTCTAATTTGATGAGTGGGAAGGAAGTAAGAGAATCTTTGAAGGAGCATGGAGAATTGTTTGCCATGTTTGCATCCTTGAAGCTTGAGAATGAAGTTGGAATTAAGGAACTACCGGTTGTGCAAGAATTTCTCGATGTGTTTCCGGAGGATGTGTCAGATATGCCTCTAAAAAGAGAGTGGAGTTTACTATTGATTTGATACCTGGTACAAGTCCAATATCTATGGCACCTTATAGAATGTCAGCGTCTGAGTTAAGTGAATTGAAGAAGCAACTAGAAGAACTACTAGAGAAGAAGTTTATTCGTCCTAGTGTATCACCGTGGGGAGCACCTGTGTTTTTGGTAAAGGAGAAGGACAGAAGTATGAGGTTGTGTATTGATTACCGTCGTTTGAATCAAGTGACGATCAAAAACAAGTATCTGTTGCCAAGGATTGATGATTTAATGGATCAGTTGGTGGGTGCTTGTGTGTTTTGCAAGATTGACTTGAGGTCCGGATATCATCAAATTCGAGTTAAAGCAGAAGATATTCTGAAGACTGCTTTTAGGACAAGATATGGTCATTACGAGTATTCAGTTATGCCTTTTGGAGTGACCAATGCACCCGGAGTGTTATGGAGTACATGAATCAGATTTTCCATTCATATTTGGATAAGTTCGTAGTGGTTTTCATTGATGACATTCTAGTGTATTCCAAGACCGAGGAAGAACATGCAGAACATTTGAGGATAGTGTTGAGAACCTTACAAGAGAAGAAGCTTTATGCGAAGTTGTCCAAGTGTGAATTTTGGTTGAAGGAAGTGAGTTTTCTAGGTCACGTGATATCTAGTAGAGGTATTGCGGTGGATCCTTCTAAAGTGGATGCGGTAATGAAGTGGGGAACCCCAGAGTCAGTGTTTGAGATCAGAAGTTTTCTCGGATTGGCCGGTTACTATCGGAGGTTTATCGAAGGTTTTTCGAAGTTGGCTTTACCGTTAACCCGATTGACTAGGAAAGATCAAGCTTTTGTTTGGGATAGTTTATGTGAGAAAAGTTTCCAAGAGTTGAAGAAGCGGTTGACGTCGGCACCAATTTTGATTCTACCGAAACCGAATGAGCCGTTTGTTGTGTATTGTGATGCATCTTTGATGGGATTGGGTGGTGTTCTTATGCAAAATGGACAAGTGGTTGCTTATGCTTCTAGACAATTGAAAGTGCATGAAAAGAAATATCCAACACAAGATCTTGAGTTGGCGGCCGTTGTGTTTACCTTGAAGATTTGGAGACATTATTTGTTTGGTTCTAGATTTGAGGTCTTTAGTGATTATAAGAGCTTGAGGTATTTGTTCGATCAGAAGGAGTTGAATATGAGGCATAAACGTTTTTTGGTGGGAAATGAGGAATCAAGGGAATGTGTTAGTGCATTAATGTGTTGTTATTTGATGTTAACATGTTACTATATGATTATATTTTCAATTTCCATGATCAAATTCGTGTATTATGAGTGATTTGTTGTTGTTGATATTTGAAAATGAGTTTTGAACAAAATAAGGAAAAATCTATACTTTTCACTTGAAATGATGTTTGATGATGTTAAAGTTTGTACTTCTGAATTGATATATGATATATATGCTAAAAGGTGATAGGTTTAAGAGTTTATAACTTGAAAAATGTGATTTTTATGCAAATTTGTGTGAAACCCGTGAGCATAGCACAAATTCTGGGCATGCTCGTTGGGGCGACCAAGTCCCTCGCCAAGCGAAGATTCATGTTCTTGCTCAGCAAACCCAGAATTTGAATGCTCGCTCAGCGAGCGATAGCGAACAGTCCGTCGCCAGGTTTCGCTGGGAGCGATGACTACTCTGTCGCCCGTCGCTGGTTCATCGATGGGGTTCGCTCAGCGACAATAACTTAAGTTTGAGAATTTTCTTAAGGTTGTATGATGAATATGAAGTTATAACATAATTAGATTTAATCTTATAACATGCCATAGGTTTGGATTTATTGAACCTTGAGATTGTATGAGGATAATGTGCCTATATGTGTAAAGTGATTGAATTGAGAATGATGATTACGATTAATTAAGATATTATGAGTTGTTGTATCTTGCTTGAATATATACCTTAATGATGATATGATGATGTGATTTGATGTGAATTGAGGAGGATTAATAGGGATGAGTAGCCTATTATCCGTGAGTAGATGTGGAGTGTTATCATCATTATTTGGTATGTGTACATTCATGCATCCATATTGAGTCGGATATTAGAATTGAGTAATTCTAATAAAGAAGGATATCAAATTATATTATTTGATAAAGAAGGATATTATAGGTGAGATACTCTAATAAAGACGATGGTACCACATGCATTAGATATGTCTAGGGTGGTATACATTATGTGTTTGCTTTAGTTTGCATTAAGGAGTTGTGCACTCTAATTGTTATTTGATAATTGTGATTGTATTCCATTATATATGTGAATGGTTGGACTATGTGAATTGATTGAATGTCTTGATCATTTGTTAATGAGTATAATACTATTTTTATGTTGTATATTGCTAGTACAATGTGGTATGCGTATGATTTAATTATGATATAATTGTTTACATAATATAAGTGTATGCTATGTTTATTATTATGAACTTGAATTGCAACTAACTCTCTATTTTTGTGTATGTGTATGGTTTGGGTTCAGATTCTTCACTTGAGGAGTGATCCCGTGGCTTTGGAGATTAGCTTGTGGTAACTAGCTTAGCTTGGTAAGGCGAAGAGTAGTAGAATTCTAGAAATTAGAGGTCTAGGATTTGCTCTGATACTTGTAACCTTGTTAAGACTAGTACTTTAGTTCTTCGCTTGTTTTGAGACTTATGTATGACCTTTGTATTTATCTTATCTTATCTTATCTTTAATTATGTTTTGGATTATCTTGGATTGTGAAATAGGTCTTCATTGTGGAAGTACTTATTTGAAGTTGTAATATGATTTATGACTTGCATGCTTGGATTTGATTATTATGAACTATGATTATGATAATTTAATGCTTCCGTTGTCTTTATGAAGATCAAATGCATGCTAGTAATTGAGTTTATAACATGTAACGCCTTGATGATTTGTATGTTTTATGATTTAAATTAATTATTGCATGCGAATCGATTAGGAGTGTTACACAGACAGTCCAGATTACGCGCAGCAGGGAGTGACTTCCTGCAAAACAAATTACAAACATCATCTCCCATACATCCTTTACTTGTTTTGGATAGTAAATGCAAAAGAGGATTGTTCAACTAATTAGAATAGGCATAGCTAGTATTTCGTTTCCTACCTTACATTAAAACCAGATCCAACAAATGTGCTTAATGTCCTATCTACAACTGCTCCTCAAACTGTTACACCCCGATTTTCAAAGACTAAAAATGGGCATTATTTTTTTTTTATTTTTTTTTTAAAAACAAAACAGAGCGCGCATACAAACTGTGAGAGCCGGCATTAAACATACAAAAGAACTCATTACCATAAGGTGCTTCGACAAGCAAAGTGTGTTCCTGAATAATTACAGTCCAAGTCTAAGTATTCAAATTACTCCAAGCACTACAACCCAAATCAAACCAGGATAGAAACCTATGCCTAACCCAAGGGCACGATGTACAACCACACCGGCACAGAGTCTAATTCTAAACTATAGCTCCGGCACGAGTTCACTGGGCCCCGAGCAGCCGCCGCCCTCGCGACCTACAGCATCATCTGGGGTGGGAGGAGCCCGCAAATGAAATGTTGCAAGGGTCACCACAAGTACCACAAATAATACACTTACCAAATATGGAAAGACAAGTAAACATATAACATTTTCACATCAACGTACATGATATATTTAAATGCACACATAGCCTACAAATGCAGACTCTACATGATCGTGACACCAATCATTGGCTGCCACATGCATGAATTCCGGAATTTAACCTCTCCGCAGAGAGTCGTAGGCCCAGCCTACCAAACCCCGCAGGGCATCAATAAAATCTTGTGGCCCATCACGGTCACCACATAGGATTAGAGTGGATCCAATCACTGTCAATCACACCCCGCGGCCCATCACGGTCACCACGTATTGGACTCAATAAAAATCCCGCAGGATTAAGGTGGACCCAATCACTGTCAGTCGCACCCCGTGGCCCATCACGGTCACCACGTACTATGAATGCATGAGCATACGATACCTCTTATCTATGCTAATGCACCAATTACATACCATCTAGCATATGTAATCCCATATCATATTCATACATATATTTTCACAATCATATGTAACAACGCATGTATTTTGTAAACAATTTCTCATCACGAGAATACATAATATATACATGCAAAACACTCAAAGCACACCACAACAAGCATACAACCAATGCTACCAACGGAAAATAATACAAAAGAAAGGTGCCCTTACCTCGGCAAGCTTCCACAACTATTTCTCGCTCAACTCTACAATTCACGCTACCTAAAATAAATGTAGTGTAAAATCAATAAAATACTCATCGTACATCCTATCGAAACGAAACTTGCTCTCAAAAGTCTAAGGGGGTTTAAGGTACTTTCTAACTCTCTCACCTAGCGATTCCAAGTTCTTCCCATGGCGATAAAAATTCATGAAGTTAAAGACATTATTTTAGTCACACGAAATTCATTTTGTTTTCAAAGCATACCAAGAACCACTATTGTTTTCAACCTCAAGGAAACCATTTTCACACTACACAAACATTTGAAAACAAACCAAAACTCTTCAAAAATAATCAACAAAAATCAGAGTTTTCTTGCGTCGCAAGTTTCAAGTTTTTTCTTACCAAGAAAAACCATATACTTCTACTCTTTTAAAACTATAACCATATACTAACTAAATGATCAATTTCTCCACATTATGGACTTTAAAAATTTTGAAATCTTTTTCCCTTCTCCTTAATTGGCCACGGCCAAGAAAATGAAAAACACCTAATCACTCAAAATTTTTCAATTCCAAAAGCATGGTAATATCCTATAATACCCCAAAATCATTTACCCGAACAATCCAAAACATTTTAGGTCGAATCGCAATTTTCGACAATTCTCAAATTGGTTTTCTGAAGGCAAAAGCAACTCATTTTCTTTTCTAATAAAACCATAACCAATCAAACTTTTTAGACTATGATTATGCCCAAACTATTTGTCTTAGAACAATTTCGAAAATCGATTCTTCCTACCCTAACTTTTGCCTCGGCCAAAACAAAGAAAACATACTATCACTCAAAAATTTTCATTTTTAAAAGCATAGTATCACCCTATAATATCCCAAAATCATTTATCATTTCAATTCAAAGCATTTTGGAAACCAAATCAAAATTTCTAAGAATGTTCCTCAACTTCTCAAGAACACCAAAAAATATAATTTTCTTGTTTCTCAAAACAAAATCATTATTCCAATATCCATTTCTCTAAAAAGCTTAAAACAACTTCATAAACAAAACATCAAACAAAAGTTCATGTTTATGATCAATATAATTTTTTTATCCAAAACCCTAACATGAGATTTTCATACATGTTCATCCATCCATGGAAAACAACCAAACTAAGCTTAATCATGCTAATCCAACACTCATGAATAATTCCTATGGAACAAAAACCAATTAAAACCAAGTTCTTTAAAATTTTTTTCTCAAGAACAAAATCACAAAACCCTCACCCAAAAATCTCATGAGAATCTCATCAATCTTTGAAAATCTATCTCTACTAAGCATGGACAATCACTAACTATCATGATCTAATACTATTAACAAAGAAAATAATTGAAACTCACTCTACACCAAACAAAAGGCCCACGGCCAAAGATGAGAAAAGAGGGAGGAATATTTTTCTTACCACTTTGCTCATGCCAAAAGCTTCATCAAGTTACAAGGATCAATTTCCATTCCAATCTTTTCTCCTAATTCCTTCTAGATCTCTCACAAAATGGATTTTAAGCTTACTAATCTTAAGGAGAAATATCTTTGTGATGAAGAGAAAGAGAGAGCTTCACGTGAAAGAGAGGAAGAGGAGTGAAAAAATGATTCTTAATTTTCCAAAGTCTCCTTACATACAAGTCTTGCTAACTTATGGCCTTTGGATCAAATAGTGCAAAGTTGTAAGATTAAATCCTAGCCCTCCATCCAATCTTGGCCACCAAGTAATCTCTAACAAATAACTAGATATTTTCATCCTCGTGCCACCTCACGCCTCACAGCTCTCGCGCGCCGCGACGAACTAAACTTGCAAAAATAGAAATTCCACGGAATAAAAGTCCGTCGTAAACCATTTCCAAAACTTATCGCCAAATATTTTTCCTCGACTGAAATTTTCTTCCTCACCCTCGAAAATTATTCTGACAACATATCCTAACTCACGCCGATATATAAAACCTCCATCTAAATTTCTACGAAATTCAGAAGCCGTAAAATTTAACATCAGCGGGTAAAATTCCTACTCGTTTTTCCAAAAGCGAGAATAATCCAAAACTCGTTATACTGAATATACAGTAACCTTCGTATTAACCAAAGAGGATTACAGGACAAAAGTCTGTGTCTTTACACCGCACGGGCACAAAACAGGCTCCATTTCAGCAAAAATTCCATTAATGCGACGATACTCACAAGACCGCTCCACCAAAAACCCTAAAAACTTAGCCGACACTAAAGTTCCTTAGAAAAACTGTACAGTGGAATCTTGGGTCTTACACAAACTATCTATAACATATCACAAATTTTAAGTATAAATCAGCAACTACATGCTTAATGCTATGAAGAGTATCATAACAATTAACAATCACAAATTCCCCAACTTATAACATATCAAAAACCCTAATTAACATCAATTTAATAACACAAATCAATTATTTACAGTTCCAATTGAATCAACCAATCAATTTAACATAATTAGATTCAGATGAAACAACTCTAAAATATTCAGAAACCCTAACTATGGTGATTCAAAACAACAAAGGGGGAGAGGGAGAGAGATATAGAGAGAGATACATGTTGTTCGGTTGGAGAAGAGAAGAAGCATCACATACGAGAAGAGTTGATCTCACGACAACAACGACGGGGCGTAGGTGGAACATGACAGCGCAACAGAATATTGTACTGTCAGTGGGAATTTCGTGTAACGAGATGAGGTATAGTGAGAGTGAGGATTCAATACCAGAAAAACTTCAGAGAGGAAGATTGTGTTTCACGACTTTGTGATTCTCTGCAACAAAAAAGATGGAGAATAAAAAGTAGAGAGCGAAAACAAAATTTATGGGGAAAATTTAGGAGGTAGTACTATTACTACTATACATACGGGATTATTGGGTATCGTGGGTATAGCAAACCTATAGCCACGGTTTCAATTACTGTCGCTAAAAGCAGCCGTTGGTATATGACAAATTTTTTGTAGTGTGAAATAAGTTTTTTTTGTTTGGCATAAGTCTCATAAAATGTCAGTAACGACACTGAAATACGAAATGACAAAAACTAAACAAACAAAGAAGCAGAAAAATATAAGTGAGAGAGGTGTGAGACCCCACTACAACATTTTTGCTCTTTGGCAACACTGTTTTATGCAACACGTGTGAATTGTTGCCTAAAAATGTAATAGGTGACGTTTTATAGTTGTTGTCAACAAGGTATTTGCAACGTCCAACAAGTGTCCCCTAAAATACTTCTAGGGACGATTTTCAGACGTCTTTAGCGAATATCTTTGACAATAACTGACAACCGTCCCCTTAAAGATTTATGGGGACGATTTTACATTGTTGCATTATTTCTAACAAAAGGCTACAATTTTTAAGGCTCCGTTTGGTTGGAAGGAAAGAAAGTGAGAGGAAAGAAAATTGCGGAAATCGATGAATGAATATAGATTAACTTTTAGTCTAAATTCATTCATCGATTTTTGCAATTTTCTTTCCTCCCACTTTCCATCTTTCCAACCAAACGGACCCTAAATGTTGCACAAAAACTTTACACAACAAAAAATTAGGCGGCAATATTCCCTCTAAACATTAAAAGTTTTTTAGTTTTTCTTTTTTATTTAAAAAAACATTATTAATAAAACAAAAAGAAAACACAAAATAAGAAAGAGCAAGAATAACTCATTCAAAGAAAACATCAAAACTTGTCTGAAACCTTTCCTCTTCAAATCGCTACCATCTCCAAATCTATGTCTTCTCCAAACCCCTTTCATCTTCAAATCGTCTTCTGCAAACACTCGTGAGAGTTCCAACTAGTCATCTGCAGTTCAAGCTCTTAACGTTACAGAGTTCGAGACCGCCGTGACCGAGTTCGAGACTGTCTTGACCCAATTCGATTTCTACTCTCTTCGATTTCGCATCTAATCTCTTCGATTTCGCAGCTCAATCCTCCAATCTTTCGATTTCGCAGCTCAATCCTCCAACCTCTTCGATTGCCCTAATCAGATTGTAAGTTCAAACTAAGTTTATGTTTTTAAGGTTCATAGAAATATATTGCACCGTAATGAACATGGGCTGCTTTCTAAATGTCCTATTTTCATTTTAGTTCATTATTTTAAAGTTTAGATTTTTTTTAAAATCCCCTTCTTTTTGGTGTTCCTAATTTTTATTTGGGTTAAATATGTTTTTAGTCCCTACATTTTGCACTATAGTTAAGAATAGTCCCTACATTTTTTTTATGGTGAAAAAAAATACAATTTTTTCCATTATCACTTTTGGTCCTCACCTTTAATTTATTAACAGAATGGTGACGTGGCCGGGTGTGGGGCCCAATTTTTTTGTTTAACAAAATTTTGAAAAAAGAAAATTCAGAAATATAATAAAAAAAAAAAAGAGAACCAAAAGGAAAAAGGAAAAAAATTGAAACTTAAAAAAAACAATCCAATATCATAAATTCAACCAGCAATTTCAACTTTTTTCTATCAACTCTAACAACAATGATTCACGCAAAAAATTTTGAAAAAAATTGGAATCTTTTCATCAGATTTGCAATCACACAAAAATTGAAATCTTTCTTCAAAATTTAATCATTTAATAACACAAATTTTTGTAAAAAACAAAAAACAGATCTATAGACTGTAATCACAAGATTCATAACACATTCAAAATATGATTCATCACATATTCTTTTCCTTCTTCAATTAGTAACCCTATATCTCAAATTATGTCATTCTTCAATTGTTGTGTGATGATGATAGTAATAGAAACATGAAGGAGCATCAAGCAACACGGAGGAACAATGGTCACGTTTTCGAAGAAGCTTAAGACATGATGATGTTCGTCGGTCGGAGAAGAAGGTGGTGGTCGTCGGAGGAAAAGGTGGTGGTTGTTGCAAAAAAGAGGGATTTTAGGAAGAAGTTGGTTGTTGCAAAAAACATATTTATCCCTTTTTATTTTGTATTGTATTCTAACTAAGATAATGAAATATGTGTTGATCATATGATAGTTTTTCTTGTTTATTTGGTTTGGTGGAAATCTATTTGTTTTTGGTAGAAACACAGGTACTGTGTGTGTATGTGTGTTTGTTTATGAGATAATGAGATTGTATTGATTGTTTGTGTGCGATTGTGTTTCTATGTTTATGTATGTGTGCTTATGAGGTAATCACATTTTATACATTGTTTCTCATGTTTCTATGTTTATGTGTGTGTATGGTATAAGTACATTTGATTTTCATAGATATGCATGACAGATTGTTAATAGCATTTTTAAATGATATAGAATGTTAATTATCAATTTACAACATCCTTAATGGTATATAATCATTAATAGCATTCCTCTTTGTAGATCATTTTAGCCACAATGGAGAGAGTAAGAGGTGCAAAAGATGGTGGATCTCTTGACAAAACTCCTACTAAAAGTTCTGGTTTTGCTATCCAAGCAAGATCAAGCAAGGAGTTGGTAAAGAAACTTAAGAAAATTAAGAAGGAAAAAGTTGACAAGTTGCATGAGACGCTGCAAGGAAATAATAGAGAAATGGTTCAAGAGATTGTAGAAGTTGTAGATGGTAAATTATTTTCTTGTTTCATGATTATGGTTTTATAATATTTCATGTGTACAATTTATGTTTTATATTATTCCTAATATTTTTTTTATGCATTTTCACTAAAATAAGAAACACAAAAAAAAAAAAAAAACGACTTAAAAGGTTGACAACAATTTGGACAAGCACAATGCTACAAAGAAAATAGAGAAACATAAGTTAAAAACACACAAAAAAAGAACTCATGAGAAAGCTAAAATCAATGGAGAAGGAGTTTCAAAGGTTGATGGCGGATTGGATAAACCTATTGTTACAAAGAAAATTAGTCAACCAATAACTATGGAAGTTCTTGGACCTAGAAAAAAAGAAGTTGCACAAGGTAAGTAAATTTTTGTGTATGCTTTAAATTTGCATATTCTTTTGAAGACATTATATTAATGCATTGTTTTAATGACATAACATTGAAACTAGGAATGTCAAAGAAAAGAATTCATGAGAATCTATCGGAGAATAATAGAGAGAATATACATAATGTGTGAAATAATTATCGTGAAATATGAAATTGATTACCTTTATCTTCTTCTTTATTTTTGTTTATCTCTACTTCATTGATAGTTTCCTTAACTTGTGCAAGAGGCTGATTTTGACTCACTTTAAGAGGTTGATTGGAGCTAGGATTAAAGTTGCTTCCCGGTTTTTCTCCATTGTTTGACTTGCTTGCATCCACATCCTTTGCCTTTTGAAGTTCTATATAATCACCAATCAACATTCACGGGCATTTTGGCACCCTCTTTTCCTTTTTAGAACATTGAGTTTTTGAAATCATTGTGTCCAAAGAAAAATTAGGCTTCTCTGATTTTTTACTTTTTGAAGGAATGAGAAGTTTCTTTGCAATTATTTTTTCAACCTTTTGAATTTTCCTAATCCTTCATACAATATCACATTTGAAAAAAGAATATCACATTTTTCCAACTCCATCATACAATATCAATAAATGTAAGTGGTGATTAAGGAATCAAATTAAGAATAGTTAAAAAAGCAAAATAGCATACCTTGAGTGAACCGCATATTTTGTGATTTGTTGATCAAAAAGCCTTCATTCTGCAACCGATATCATCAATTTGATTTATCAAGTTTAGGACAACTTGATCCAAATATCAAATTTGATTTTTAATTCTATTCGGACAAAATTTCATCATCTTTTTAATTTTTCGAATTTAGAACTGCCACGGGTCAAATACCATATTTCCTTTAGGGACAAAACATAATGCATCCATTTTATACCAACAATTCAACTTATCAAATTTAAGATATCATTTCTTGTCACTTTCCAATGAGAAACCGACAATATAATTATCAAGTTTAAGACAACTTGATATTTTCAATTCAATTCGTGCAAAATTCCATCATCTTTTGTGTTTTTCGAATTTAGAACCATTTAGATTCAAATATCATGTTTTCCTTTACGGATATAGGGACAAAACATAATGCATCCATTTTATACCAACAATTCAACTTAACAAATTTAAGATATCATTCCGGGTCACTTTCGAATGAGAAGCCGACAATTTAATTATCAAGTTTACGATAACTTGATATTTTCAATTCAATTCGTGCAAAATTCCATCATATTTAGAATCAACTTGTCCTAAACTTGATAAATCGAAATTGATGGAATCAGTTGTTGGAATGTAGGCTTTTGATAAACAAATGGCAAAATATGCGGTTCACTCAAGGTATATATGCTATTATGCTTTTTTAACTATTCTTAATTTGATTCCTTAATCACCACTTACATTTATTGATATTGTATGATGGATTTGGAAAAATGTGATATCTTTTGCAATCATACAATTTGTCTTGAATACGAGCCTAAAATGAATATGTAGTCTTTGTAGTCTTTCAATTTACCTAATAGCATGTTTGAATGGTTGAATTGTGTTGTGTCCGATGTTGGTAAAGAAAAATATGATATTTGAACCTAAATGGTTCTAAATTCAAAAAATACAAGATGATGAAATTTTGCCCGAATTGAATTGAAAATATCAAGTTTTCTTAAACTTGATAATTGAATTGTCGGCTTCTCATTGGAAAGTGACACGAAATTGTTAGACTACTTGGCTACCACTTAGAAGGGGGGTTGAATAAGTGACCCTTTTAAACAATGTTGATTTTAAAAATTATTTGGTTTAAAAGGTACGCGCGGAAGCACCACCGGATCGGTAGTCTCTTTGCACCCGATTGATCACTGAAAAAGTAGTATAGCCTTGAACGAGTGATGATAACAAACTAGAAACGATCGTGTGCAAAATATTCGAATTAAACGATCCAAATCACAGTCCAAGCAAGTTACACAATTATATAGCTAATTCAATCACAATCAAGATATGTGTCAATTGAATTTTGGTGCACACGTACGAACACGAAAATTCAATTGAATCAAAATTAAAGCAATTGCGTAAAGTAAAATATTAAGAAAGAAAGACACAAGCGATTGATTAGGGAGTTCCCCGGCTTTCGTGTCGTCCTCGCGGTCAGCCGGGTACGTCTCCCCCCAAATAACCAAACGGGTTATTTGAGAGTATATTGATTAAAAACGTTTGAACACTAGTACACAATTTACAAAGACTCCAATAACCCTATATTGAATCTAATGCAAACTATGCGAAGTAACCTCAACAAGTAATGAAGCTTCTTCCTCTGAATCCAACGATCCTAACCGTGCGCAAATCCTCGCACCGATCGTCCAGCTGAGTACCTCGCTTCTTCGTTTTTGATCCTTCAAGATATCGCACAATCTTTGATAAGTTAAATTGTTGGTATAAAATGGATGAATTATGTTTGATCCTATGTCTCCAAAGGAAATATGATATTTGACCCGTGGCGGTTCTAAATTCGAAAAACTAAAAAGATAATGAAATTTTATCGGAATAGAATTAAAAATCAAATTTGATATTTGGATCAAGTTCTTCTAAACTTGATAAATCGAATTGATGATATCGGTTGTCAGAATGAAGGCATTTTGATCAACAAATTGTAAAATATGCGGCTCACTCAAGGTATGCTATTATGCTTTTTTAATTATTATTAATTTGATTCCTTAATCACTACTTACATTTATTGATATTGTATGATGGATTTGGAAAAATGTGATATCTTTTGCAATCATACACTTTGTCTAGAATATGAGCCTAAAATGAATACGTAGTCTTTCAATTTACCCGATAGCATGTATGAATGGTTGAATTGTGCTTTATCCGATGTCCGTAAAGAAAAATATGATATTTGAACCAAAATGGTTCCAAATTCGAAAAACACAAAAGATGATGGAATTTTGTCCGAATTGGATTGAAAATATCAAGTTGTCTTAAACTTGATAATTGAATTGTCGATTTCTCATTGGAAAGTGACAAGAAATGATATCTTAAATTTGATAAGTTGAATTGTTGGTATAAAATTGTTGGTATAAAATGGATGCATTATGTTTTGTCCCTATGTCCCTAAAGGAAATATGGTATTTGACCCGTGGCGATTCTAAATTCGAAAAATTAAAAAGATGATGAAATTTTGTCCGAATAGAATTAAAAATCAAATTTGATATTTGGATCAAGTTGTCATAAACTTTATAAATCGAATTGTTAATATCAGTTGCAGAATGAAGGCTTTTTGATCAACAAATCACAAAATATGCGGGTCACTCAAGGTATGCTATTATGCTTTTTTAACTATTCTTAATTTGATTCCTTAATCACCACTTACATTTATTGATATTATTGTATGATGGATTTGGAAAAATGTGATATGTTTTGCAATCAAACACTTTGTCTTGAATACAAGCCTAAAATGAATACGTAGTCTTTCAATTTACCTGATAGCATGTATGAATGGTTGAATTGTGCTCTGTCCGATGTCCGTAAAGAAAAATATGATATTTGAACCTAAATGGTTCTAAATTCGAAAAACACAAAAGATGATGGAATTTTGTCTGAATTGGATTGAAAATATGAAGTTGTCTTAAACTTGATAATTGAATTGTCGGCTTCTCATTGGAAAGTGATACGAAATGATATATTAAATTTGATAAGTTGAATTGTTGGTATAAAATAGATGCATTATATTTTGTCCCTAAAGTTATATGATTTTGATCGAACAATTTTGATATTTTTAAGAATTTTAAATTAAATATAAAAACAATCTTAAATTTAAACAAAATAAACGGTTTGGCGTGTCGCAATTTCTATGGCCCTTTCCCATACTGCACTCCTGTCGTGTCTAGTGCCCCAACAGGATAGATGATTGAAATTTGTTTTTTATATGTGCTAAGCTCTTCAATTATAATTATTCATTTACTTAACATGACATAAGAAAAGTAAAGTTAAATTCTACATACATTATATTTTATTTGCTTAAAAAAAAAACCATTAAATTTTTATTTATTTTGAAATGAACAACGATTGACCAATCTATAAATCAAACAAACTAAAATTATCTTACACGCCCTAAGCTATATTCATGTCGTTTATTGACAATATACGTGCATGAGGAAGCACTATTATACATGACAAGAACCAATCAATCTATACTTTTTTCATATTGATCAACTCTCTCTGTCTACTACGAAAAACAACCATTACTCTCAAATTTTGGAGTTGTTTTTGAAACCCTTCTCCCCCCTCTTTTTTCCAATGTTATTACTATGGTTCTCCACCCTTATTGGTTTGTCCCCCACCCCCACTGCTGCCGTCCGACCTTCTTTTTCCACCGGTACTGCGCGCTAATGATCTGGTTCCAAACATAAAACATTTAGCAGTTCATAATTAGTATTTATATACTAGTTTTTAGATTTTAAACATGAATCTCTCAATTATATATTTTTGGAGAGTGTCACATCGCTTATCTACTCATCTAATTGTTTGGAACACCAAATATATATTATGGTTAGCTTGTTTAACCTTTAAAAAAATGTTTTATTTTGAAAAAATTTAGAGATTCTTTTTTAAAGATTTAAAAAAATATATAAAGTTACTTTCCTTTTTTTACCATAAAAAATCACATTTTTTTAAAAATAGGAAGTTTCTACACTTGGGTTCCTTATTTTTAAAAAAAATAAATTTTTCAAAAGCTTTTAGAAATAGCTTTTCATTTTGGGGTTAAAAATTATTTTTTTTAGAAAATGTTTTTTAAAAAAATTCATAACAAATACTATCGAAATTATAAAATGGATTTTTTTAAGAAAATGATAAAATTTTTCTTAAAAAAATCCAAAACAAACACACCCTATATTTATTTATCGTACAATTTAACTATATATTCAATATAGTCAAAAATAAGATGAAATTAAAACATAGTTCAAATTAAAGGTTTAAAATAAAATGAACAACAAGATAAAATAAGATAAGAAATAAAAAACTAAAGAAAGAAGAAATTAGTTACAAAACATACATGAATGGGGAAGTAATTCGGTTTGACATGGATTTCATCATATTAACTAGGTTTGCTAGTGTAAATTTTTTCAAGAATTCACGACTCATGATTGAGTAGTGATATGTGCACAAGTGAAAGGATGAGATAGCTATAGTGAGTTTGAATAATTGATGCAAAGTGAGTAAGAAGAAAGGTGATATTTAAAGAAAATGATTGAAGTTTAATAATGTTAAATTGTTAATGTGAATTGTTATTATTTTATATTTTATGCATGAATTGTCCCCTTTCTTTTTGCTAACCTTGTTTTGTCTTCTTTGATTTGTATTTATATGCTTATGTTCTTATATTAGTTTTAAGTTTAACACATGATATATAGAAATTAACAAAATAAATGTACATGTTCATACTATATCATCACCTTGACTAAAAAATATAGTACTATGACTAAAATCAAGGATGAACAATATTTAGTTGGAATTGGACTTTAGAAACCCTCTAGAATGAAGTCATGAAAATTATATATATATATATATATATATATATATATATATATACAATATGTAGATGTCACTATAAATTGAAATATAAAATGTGGACACAATTACCATGTTAACTTGCATGGCACATAGTTCCTAATTACAAATTGTTCTTAATTAACCTTGTTATAATCTATAATAATATTATTATTATGAGAGAAGACTTGAACCATGTACATTATTATTTTTGGTCTCCTATCCACTTTAATTAATTATTATTTGGGTACAATTATCCACGTTAATTATTAACCCAGTTGAAAATGTTTATTAAATTGGGTTCAAATAAATAAAATATTTAAATTTGTTGAAGTTCAAGTGGTTTATTTGGGACAAAGGCTACAAGACAAAATGGAGTATTTTTTTATCTTAATCTTATTGATGTAGATAGTTAAGGCGAAACTTTGTCAACAATTCTTTCTCGCTCATTTTAGTGGTATCGTTTCCTTAAAAATAATCTTAAAATTGGTTTGGTTCTTTCAGAGCATCGTTAATTGAGACACTTATTTTTTTTCTTTTTCAAATAAGCAAATTATACGAGTTTAATTATAAATAGAAGCACTATGAAGGCCTGTAAAAAAAAAGCACTCTAAAAGTAGAAAAAAAAAATACTAACTTTATGTTTACATGATCCAAAATTCTGCTAATTTTTGTTGTTGTTGTTACAATGGAGTATAATATCGAATTCAGGATCTCATGTCTAATACTCAAACCCCTCATCACTAGATTAAATATAGTGGCTTAAAATTCTACTAATATTATTTCTAAATTATTTTTTCTTTTCTTTAATGCTGAGAAAACTTTATTATGTAAATATCATGATCTATATGCTTAATGTGAGTTGTGGTTTATCAAGGCTTTCAAAAAACACTAAAGTGATTCACGTACTAGTCATCTATTTGCAATAATTTTACGCAACCTAGGTGTTAGGGCCAATCAAATCTAAAGCTTGGTGTGTCTACACACATGCTGTGTAATTTATTTGTACAACTTTGATCATATTCATCTTCATTTTCTTCTTGTATAAGCATTTGCAACAGTCAATCAAAGATGATCTAACAAATGTTAGTTGGATATTGATATGACAATAATGATTCTTTTAGTCTATCTAAAAGAGATCTTTTAACTAGACTTAAATATCATTTTCGTCTTTGTATGTTTGGTAATTTTTAATTTTAGTCCCTATAATTTATTTTTTTTGTTGCAAATAAGTCCCTGAATGTACCAAATTTGTTGATTTTAGTCCATAGCGTCAGCTACCCGTTTAAAAAAGGCTTAAATACCGTTTAAAAATACAGGGACTAAAACAAAAAATTCGCAAACATACAGAGACAAAGATGATATTTAAGCTTTTTGAGTATATTCTATTAATTAGTAATTCATTGATGCTATCGTGAAGTTATCCTATGCACCGATGTTGAGTTTTGCCTTGAAAACATGTAGCAGGAGGTTCTGCTTGTGACGCGCGGCGTAGCTTGCCCTGTATGGGGCGCATGCACGGGCTATCTATCTGTGTTCTTTATCTCTTTCTTAGTTTTAGCTGTTGAGTTTTTTTTTTTTGAATCGGCTAAATTTTATTAAAGGACGAATCCCTTTAACAAGAAGTATACGAGATTGTCGAAAAAACATTCATCGAAATGCAAGGTATGAAAAACCTTAACCAGTCACAAAGTACAATTAACAACCATCTGAACCCACCCCTTACAATGACTAACTATCACCCTAATCCATATATGGACAATGAAATTTAAGTGAAGCAACATGAAAACATCTCCCACAAAAAACACCATTGCCGAACCCAACTCTTCCAAACTAAAAGAAACAACATCGACAACTAAACACACTCCACACAGATTTGAGCAAACTGCAACCCACCAAAGCATCTAGCTCAATGGAGACCGCCAGAAGCTTCTAGTATAAGCAAAAGTCTACACTTATGATTTAGTGAAGTTGCCTGAAGGCAAAAGGGTTTTGGAAAACAAGTAGATATATAGAGTCAAACATGAGAGTAATTCCGAGTCTCCAAGGTATAAAGCCAGATTAGTGGTTAAAGGTTTCCGTCAAAGAAAGGGTGTTGATTTTAATGAAATTTTCTCACCTGTTGTAAAGATGTCATCAATTAGAACCGTGTTGGGTTTGGCTGCTACTCTTGATTTAGAGGTTGAACAAATGGATGTGAAAACGGTTTTCCTTCATGGTGATTTGGAGGAAGCTATCTACATGAAGCAACCTGATGGTTTTCAAGTTAAAGGTCAAGAAGACTATGTGTGTAGATTGAGAAAGAGTTTGTATGGGTTGAAGCAAGCTCCAAGGCAGTGGTACAAGAAGTTTGAGTATGTTATGTCTGATTAAGGGTACAAGAAGACTACTTCAGATCATTACATCTTTGTTAGAAAATTTTCTAATGATGACTTCATTATCCTGTTGTTATATGTTGATGATATGCTTATTGTAGGAAAAAATATTTCTAACATTGCAGGTTAAAGAAGCAGTTAGGCAAGTCATTTGCCATGAAAGACATGGGAGCAACTAAACAGATTCTTGGCATAAGAATCATGCGTGACAGAAAGGAGAGGAAATTTTGGATGTCACAAGAGCACTATATCAAAAGAGTGTTGCAGAGATTTCATATGGAAAACTCTAAGGCGGTAAGCACTCCTCTTGCTAATCATTTCAAGAGTGGAGCTTTGCTCCATTTATGGGAGCTCCATTTATACCTTGTTTACTCTTTAGATGAATGACATGTGGCTAAAAAAAATCAAAGGTCTTAGGTTTAAAGGCTACATTTGCTTGTTTTCTGATGCATCACATAACCTTCCATATTCCTCATCTCTACCACTCTCCTACTTCATCTCGTTGCCGCCATCCCTTGCCGTCCGTCACACCGCTGGCAGCGTTTCTCCCTTATTTTTAAAACAGCATCACACACAACCACAGTGGTGGTTATCACTTCTTATTTCTAATACTCATCACCACCACCACTCTCTCCACTCTCTCCCGTCGCCACCTCCCTTCCCTTCTCCGCCCATCCCAGCAACAACGTTTTGTTATTTCTTACTGTTAGCAAAAATTTCACATTAGAGCACATATTATAGATTGATAATAGAGGGGCTTTTGAAATTGTTAACTATCACAAAACTATTTCCTTTGATTTAATTGATTGAATTTTTTTTAGAAGGTAGCAGAAGGGTGGATGTTTGATTTTGTCAAAAGATTGGAACTGACGGGGAGGAGCGGTGGTAGCGGCGGCGGCGGCGGCGAGAGGCATAGATGGAGAAGTATATGGAACTTGTATCTGTATCAGAGAAAGATGAAGTAGAGAGTTTCTCTTTTTTTTTTTCATTAAACAAAAACTATTTTAACCCTTTTAATTCTCAGTCATTTGATTTAATTTTTACACATGTCAAACATCTATAAAGTGAAAAGGAGTAAACGGAGCCTCCATAAATGGAGCAAAGCTGCACTCCTCATTTCAAGTTGAGTTCTAAACAAAGTCCTTCAAGTGAAGATGAAACGTTTGATATGAAATGTGTTCCTTATGCGTCTCTTGTGGGTAGTTTGATGTATGCAATGGTGTGTACAAGAACAGATATAACACATGTTGTTGGTACAGTCAGTAGAGTTTTGTCAAATCCAGGTAGAGTGCATGAGAATGCTGTAAAATGGGTTTTAAGGTATCTTCATGGTACTACTTGTATTAGGCTTTTATTTGGAGGAGATAAACCTACTTTAGAAGGATACTCTGATTCAGATATGGCTGGTGACATTGATTCCACGAAGTCCACTTCGGGCTACATGATTAAATTTGCAGGTGTAGCTGTCGCTTGGCAATCCAGATTGCAAAAGTGTGTAGCACTGTCTACTACAGAGGAAAAGTTCATTGCCATTACCGAAGCATGCGAAGAGTAGCTATGGTTGAAAAAATTCTTGCCAGAGCTTGGTTTTGTTCAATACAAATATGTGTTATTTGTTGTTAGTCAAAGTGATATTCATCTTGGTAAGAATCCAACTTTTCATAATAGATCCAAACATATTGATGTGAGATACATTGGATACGTGATGTTTTGGATGCTAAGTTGTTGGAGCTAGCTAAGGTTCATATGGATGATAATGGTTCGGATATGATTACCAAAGCGCTACCAAGAGGGAAATTTGAAGCATGTTGTGATATCGCCGGTTTGGCGATTTCCTCCACATAGTTGTGAGGGGGAGATTTGTTGGGTTTTGGGCTCTCTTCCTATATGGATAAAAGTCCAAGTTTATTAGCCCATTATGTCTCACTTATACAAGTGGCGAGTGGTCATATTAGGGTTGTAAGAGTGAGTAAATATTGTGAGAAACAACAATCAAAAAGAGAGAAAAGTTGAGAGAAAGCTATTCCCGTTTTTACAAAACCAGCTGTAGTAAAACGATTCCCAATTCATTAACCATTGGATTTCGCTCAAACTTGGAGGGCAGGTTCGCAGCTCCAGAGACTATCTTTTGACCGTTCGGATCGTTGAAAAGAGTTCTGAGCCGAGAGAAATCGTGCTCGCAGTGCATCAGATTTTTGGGGATTTTTTCGTCTTGTTCTTGGTTTGTAAGCTTTAGTGCTTTTGATTGGTTGTTAGCACTTGTTTGTGCATCACTTTGAGACTCTCATGTACCCATATTTGATTATACTAGAACTGTTTTTTTGGTCTGGACGACCCGTAGTTTTTTACTCTCACATCGAGGGTTTTCCACGTTGAAATTTCGGTGTCTTTATTTTGCTTTATTGACTGCCTTTTATTTATGTGTTGGTCCTCAAAGGTTCTTACAAGTTTGAGGAATTTTATTTCCGCTGCGTATTGCTATGTTATTATAATTGTGTGTCAATTCCCCCTCGGTTCTTTCAGAAACTTTTAGTGTTGGTTTCTGTATTGTTGTTGTATATTGTGGTGAGGTTCAAGCTATGAAGCACGGACTCAAATACGGACACAGCGACACGACACAGACACTCCGACATCGATAATGTAAAAAACAAAGGACATCGACATCGCTATATATATGATAAAATTTGATTATATTTATCGATTTTTTATTTTAAAAAATTAAAAATATTCTAATCAAAATTAATATCTTTAATTCTTCATTGATAACATTGTTTCAATACATGTTTAACTTTTTTAGAATGTCAAAGCAAAGAAAAGAAATTATTTTTTTGGTGAAATTTGATTGACTATTCCAACAAGTATCGTACGAGTGTCATACAAGTGTCGGACACCGACGCGTGTCGAACACCACGACACGAAACCTCTTAGAGATGTCCGTGCTTCCTAGGGTTCAAGGTTTGATCATTTATAGTAGACACAATTTAACGCGTCAATTGTTAGAAATTTTGGGTCACGATTGTAATGTTACATGTGTTAGGGCCATTATGTAATTAGCCAAAGCTACAGTGGTCTAATTAATAATAATAAGTCTATGGCTAAAAGCATAAATATCATGAAAGGAAATCTATTGTGTAGAGACCATAAGTCAAAATCTAATTTGATGAGGGGCCAAATTAGAATATTGAAAACTAGCAAATAACCCTAGGTTATATAAAGAGGTTATGGTCCCCGATTGTAGATATAACGTGAATAACGCAGCGGCTCATTAGGTTTTCTCTTCATCCCCATCAGAGGAGAATCAAGGAGCACGTAAGGAATTCTACAGTTGGAAGACCACATCTCGGTGACTTTCAAACCTCTGCGGCTATGGCAAACTCAAACTCAGGTATGCTTCCGCTTATGACTACCGTATTTCTTAATGATTGACATGAATGACTCTAGGGTTTAAACAAATCTTTTGGTTCTAACATCAATTTCAAAATATTTCAATATTGAACTGTTCTCAGAATTTTCTATGGTTTCACACATGAATATATACGTAAGCTTCTCTTTACTTGCTAGTGGCACTTCATTTGACCGGTCACGCTAATCTTTTTTAGATAAGTTGGCAATATATATACTTGACCTGGTTGGTTAAATACTCATGTAGTTTTTGAATGGCAAATATAATATTATTAATAATCAAGTTTTTTCATAAGATGAATAAAGATATGTAAAAAGAGAGGCTATAAACAAAGGCGATGTATATAAGTGGAATACCAATAAAAATACTAAAACATACATCACCCATAATAGAGGTGCACTTCTAATCTCATTATTAAAAAATGACATTCTTCAGCTTCCATACACTAACTCCCGACCCATAGAGATTTCGTTAGACACTAACTTTCAATCTCGAATCAAAAGTGACCGGCCCATAAAAATCGCAAAAACAGCTCCTTGAATCAAAAATTGATGGACACCGGTAGAATGAAAACTTAGACAAATGAGTTTCAGTCGGTTGACCGCCTCCAAACAGTCAACACCGATGTGATAGAGGTCAACCAGATACAAAGAGACCTGCAAATCTCAATAGATTTGGAAATCATCAACAACTCAAAAAGAGTTGTGCAAATCTCAACAGATTTGGCAACGGTCAGAGTATCTAGTACCAAAAAAAAAACCATTCACACCCAGAATCAACCACATACCGGTGGCGCCAGATCTAACACCACCACATCATCATCTCAACACTTCACCACCATACCACCAACATCCCATCTCCATTGCCTCCCTGCGCGCGGAACAACCACCGTTGGAACCCCGGTGCCACCATGAACCTACCAATACCACACTATAAAACCAACACATCCTGATCTGCCACCTGTTAGCCCATATTTTTACTAAGTAAAAAATATGTTCTAAATACATGATTAAAATAATTCTATTTAATTATTTCATTATTGCAAAACGTCTTTAAAGATGTTTGGTTTTCAGAGCCAATAAATTTAATGATTAATCATGCATGAACATATTATAAATGCTCTATTTTGAGCATTATTCCTTAATTGTGTATTTTCTTCAGGATCCTTTCGATTTGGTCGAAGCATTAGTAGGGTCGAAGCATTCAGTGGTGTAGAAGAAAAGCATGGACTTAGCAAATATTCAAAGAAAAGCATTTCTATTTCGACTTCGATGGATACAACGGCTAAATCAGAAGATAAGAAGAAATTCAAATTCAAAATACGTGTCAAGACACGCGTCATCTCTGTAGTTATTTAGGCGTTATTAGCAGTTAGGAATTAGTGTCTATAAATAGTTAGGTTCTGTGATCGAGCAAAGGGTCAGAATCATTATACAAAATCTACAGAAAACTCAAAGTACCTATGTCAACGAGAGAAACGAGTGATCGAAGGAAAATGTATGTAATGTGCACCATTATCATTCTGTAATCATTTACATTTAAATGCAATTTACAGCCTTTTATTTAATCCAACTGTCTTTTTACTTCGACTCATCTTCCATTCTGTTTATTCATTTGAATAAACATTCTTTCTTGTATTTCAAGTAACATAAAAAACATAAAAACAACCATTTATGAACATAAGAACAATAATGAACACTATTTCCTTTGAAAATATAAACAAAGCACTATGTCCCGAGATTTACTAGTTGATCTCTCTTGTAATAATCAAACTAGCGATTGTTTACTAAATTTCACAGTAAACAAATTGGCACGCCCAGTGGGACTGTGTGCTTTACGTTTAGATTTTCTTCAAAGTTAGTGTATTTATTTTTGTTCTGTATTTAAATTTGTTTCCAAAAGTCTTGTGTGTAGTGTATGCTCTTAAGAAACGGGAAATCACTCCCTGAAATGGTTATACCACCACCCAGAAATAACCCAAGACAAAACATGGAAAATCCAAATGGAAACAATAGCAACAGCGGTTCGAATCCATCAACTGCTTCAAGCGTTTCAGAGGCTATAGTCTCTCTTGTAATCAGTGAGATTATACCCAATGCTACTGGGGCAACAGTTTCTGCCCCAACATCTTCAATAGTAAGTGCCACAATGGCAATACCATCATCCACAACTGCGCCCTCGACCACAACGGAACCTATATTGACGTTGGTTCACAACATGGAGAGTAATTTTTCTCCAAACAGATCAAATGTTAATGGGGGTGGCGCCGGTTCTTCTTCATTTCAAGTGCCTTTTTCTCATTATATGAGTCAAGGCGCTAGTAGAAATTACCCCTATGGTATGCCTACCACTATGATGCAGGGTTTACAAACAAGTGCATCTTTGTTCACAGAAACAGCGCCTGGTGTTTATGTTCCTAATAATCCAGGGATATTTGGCTTTGCAACACGAAATAACACCCATACATTAACCAATATTGCCTTGGCAGCAATGAGGCAACAAATGGATGATAGTAATCATGATATGGTTAACATGTTAACACAACAAATTGGTACAGTTTTTAATCCGTTAATTCAAAACACTAACCAAAGTTACCAATTGTTAGCCAATCAAATGGGAAGAATTGTTGATTTCTTTGGGGCTCCTCAAGTCCCTAATCAACAAGTTTCCCAAATTCAAAATGTAGTGCCTTTGCAAATTGCACAAGCACCAAATAATGCCATTGTGCCTGCACAAATTAATGTGGCCAATCCTGTAAATCAAGTCCAACAACCTGTACCAGTGGTCGAACCGCAAGTGCAACCACAGGCACAGCCACAGGCTTTGCCCCAGGTCGAACAAAATCCTGGAATTGTCTTGGTTAATAGGAACCAAAATGCTGATGATGTAGTTAGAAATGTCCAAAATAATAACTTTGCTGGACAAAACAACATAGCAAATTTGGTCGAAACAATCTTGGCCCAAAATGGTTTAAATATAGGCATGCATATGCCTCATTTTGTCTCTGCCTTATCATAATATGTGCTTCAAACAGAATTACCAAGGGGTTGGAAAATCCCAAAGTTCACCAAATTTGCAGGTGACACTAGTGAATCTACTGTTGAACACATAGCAAGATATTTGACTGAGGCAGGAGATTTAGCAAACAATGAGAATTTAAGGATGAAATATTTCCCTAATTCTCTAACGAAAAATGCTTTCACATGGTTTACTACTCTCCCTCCACATTCAATTTTCAATTGGAATCAATTGGAGAGGGTTTTCCATGAACAATTCTACATGAGACAATCTAAAATAAGTCTCAAAGAATTAGCAAGTGTTAGGCGCAAAACTCCTGAGTCTGTGGATGATTATTTGAACAGATTCCGCTTACTTAAAGCTAGATGCTTTACTCAGGTGCCTGAACATGAATTGGTCGAAATGACTGCTGGTGGCCTGGATTATTCGATCAAAAAGAAGTTAGATACTCAACATCTAAGAGATATGGCCCAATTGGCTGGCATGGTTCAACAGGTCGAACGCTTGAAAGCAGAAAAGGCTAGAAATTCTAAGTATCATAAAAAAGAAAAAGTTGCTTATGTGGAAACACATGATAGTGACCAAGAGTATATCTCTTATGAAGATGTTGAACAAGGGGAGATAGACTTAGCAAAATTAAAACCTGGTCCTCCTTATACTTGTAAACTTCTGAAACCTTCAAATGAGAAAAATCCGGTTGAACCAAAAAATGATAAATATGTGTCAAAAACTTACACTTTTGATATAACAAAATGTGATGAGATTTTTGATTTGTTGGTTACTGATGGCCAAATTGTAGTTCCTGAAGGTGTTAAAATTTCCCCATTTGATATGAGAAAGAAAAGAGGTTATTGTAAATATCATAATTTTCTTGGACATAGAACCTCACAATGTGTACTTTTCAGGGACTTGGTCCAAAAGGCTTTGAACGAGGGAAGACTCAAATTTTGTGAAAACCCCAAAGCCATGAAGGTGGATGCTGAGCCTTTGCAAAACGCTGATACTCTCTATGCTGAACCACAAGAGATAATGATGGTCGAAGCCATGGAGATTACAGAGGTGCAGGCAGAAAAAATTCCTGAAGAGGAGTACTTCGAGAAGATGAAAGTAGTTTATCCTCGTGCTGAAGAGGATTTAATTGACTTTCTAAACAGGTGCAAACTGGAGAACAAAGGGGTGATGCTTTGTGCCCGTTGCAGTGCTGTTTGTGATAAAGAGGCTACTGCAGACCTTATGAAATTCCAACCCGTGGCAAATAGGCAGGGGGCAAAGCCAAAACAATACCATACAAAGGAAAGGGTATCCTGACTCGACCAAATAATCTGGTCCAAATTGATCGAAGGCCCATTTTCCGTCCGTCTGGTTCGATCCCTGTGGAACGTTGGATGCACCAAGGAAATATAAGATTCAACAAAGGTGCAATGGAAGTTGGTGGTTCCAGTGGTACCAAATTAAGCTATTCAGAGGATGTTAACAAATACTCTTACAGAAATAATTATAAGGGTAAAAATCCAATGACAAGAACTCAATGGCGTAGATTCCAACGCCAAAAGTAATTGGCTGCAAAAAATCCTCAAACAAGCCAATACAAAGAGGTGGCTAGAAGGCCAGCTAAAGAAAGGATCTTTCCTCCAATAGATGAAATTAAAATGGAAGATGATGATCTGCTTGATTCTGAGCCAGATTTTGATGTAATATGTGTGGTTTCCATATTACCATCCGAATACGATGTTCAATCAGAAGTAACTGAGTTCGAAACTGATTTCGACCAGTTGGACATGGCTGATCCAAAGCCAATGTGCTATTATATCATGAATAATGGCTGTATCGAAGAGCAACAAGCTACGTTCGAAAGGCCAGACTTAGGCATGAAAAGCCATCTCAAACCACTTTTCATCAGAGCAAAAGTTGAGGGAGTTGGGATTAACAAAGTGCTGATAGATGGAGGTGCTGCTGTTAATTTAATGCCTTTATCTATGTTACCCAAAATTGGCAAATATGATTGTGATTTGTCAGCCCATAACAATGTGTTGTCAAACTATGAAGGCAAGACAAGATATTCTAGGGGGCAATTCAAGTAGATGTTGCTGTGGGCAGCATAATTCGACCAACTTTGTTCTTGGTAGTTGAATCCAAGGCAAACTTCAACTTGTTGTTGTTAAGGGAGTGGATTCATGGAGTGGGTGCTGTCTCATCTATCCTTCACCAGAAGTTGATACTTTGGAGAGAAGATGGTTGCGTGGAAAATATTAAAGCCGACCAAAGTTTCTACATGTCAGAGGTAGACACAATATCTAAGCAGACCTTTGACAAGAATTTGGCGAATATTGCGCCATGCTGTGACAGAGAGAATGCTTTCATGCCCTCTGACAATGTCATCCACTCTGTCAAACTCCACCCAACCCAAGGCTTTATATGGGAAAGAGAGGAAATAGATGCTGCATCCTCAGAAGATGGAGTGAAACCACCATCTGGGTGGAATATTTACGAAGATTACTATGACTGAGTCCAATGCATGGGCCAGAATTACGGCTTATATGGCAAGAAGATTTGCACCAGAAATTATGTCCAAGATCAAGGAAGAGATCGAAAGGCTGCTGAATAGTAAATTCATCAGAACTGCCAGGTATGTAGAATGGTTAGCAAACATAGTTCCTGTTATTAAAAAGAATGGTACACTTAGAGTATGCATAGATTTTATGGACTTAAATAATGCTACACCTAAAGATGAATATGCCATGCCTGTAGCAGAAATGTTAATAGATTCAGCAGCAGGCTTCGAATTTCTAAGCATGTTAAATGGTTATTCTGGCTATAACCAAATATTTATTGTTGAAGAGGATGTATCTAAAACAACATTTAGATTCCCCGGTGCTTTAGGCACTTATGAATGGGTTGTTATGCCCTTTGGGCTAAAGAATGTTGGGGCCACTTATCAAAGGGCCATGAATTCTATGTTTCATGATTTTATAGATACATTCTTGCAAGTTTATATTGATGATACCTTAGGCAATCTTTTGAAAGAATGAGGAAACATGGGTTAAAAATGAATCCATTAAAGTGTGTTTTTTGTGTACATGCAGGAGATTTCCTTGGTTTTGTGGTGCATAAAAAAGGCATTGAAATAAACCAAAAGAAGACAAAGGTTATTTTAGAGACCAAGCCTCCTTCGACCAATAAACAACTTCAGTCTCTGCTTGGAAAAATCAACTTTTTGAGGAGATTCATTTCAAATCTAAGTGGAAAGGCTCAAGCTTTCTCACCACTACTTCGACTCAAGAAGGATGATCCATTCAAATGGAATGAAGAGCATCAAAAGGCTTTTGATGACATTAAAGAGTATTTGATAAAGCCTTCAGTTTTAATGCCTCCTAGCAGGAATATGGCTATGAAGTTGTACATTGCTGCGTCTGATAAGACAATAGGAAGCATGTTGGCTCAAGAAGATGATAATGGCATAGAAAATGCAGTTTATTACCTTAGTAAAGTATTAAATGATGCAGAAACTAGATATACTGCCATAGAAAAACTTTGTTTTTGTTTGTATTTCTCTTGTACAAAACTTAAGCATTATATAAAGCCTATTGATGTTTATGTCTATTCCCATTTCGATGTTATTAAGCATATGCTAACTAAACCTATATTACATAATAGAATTGGAAAATGGGCATTAGCATTAACTGAATATTCACTTACTTATAAACCTTTGAAGGCTGTTAAAGGTCAAATTGTGGCTGATTTTATAGTTGATCACTCTTTGGTCGAAATGCCACAAGAATATGTGGATATTAAACCATGGATTCTCTACTTTGATGGATCCAAACATAAACATGGAACTGGAATTGGAATCCTAATAATTTCACCTACTAAGGTTCCAACGAAATTTAAATATAAAATCAATGGACTTTGCTCTAATAATGAAGCTGAATATGAAGCCTTAAGCACAGGTTTAGAAATATTAAAAGACTTAGGGGCAAAGAACATTAAAATAAGAGGAGATTCTGAATTAGTATTGAAACAATTAACACAAGAATATAAATGGGTTAAAGAACATCTAGCAAAATACTTTGTTATAGCTAGTTCTTTATTAGATTGTTTCAATCACGTGGATATTGAACATGTACCTCGATTAGAAAATCAAGAAGCAAATGATTTAGCTCAAATTGATTCAAGATATAAGATGTCAAAGGAAAAGTTGACACAATTGATCGAAATCAAAGAAAAAATGGTTTTACAAGAACCAATTTCTGAACAATTGTCAATGCCAAAACTTGTGGGGGCAGATACTATACCACAAATCAATGGTGAGATTGAAAATCCCCTAGGAAATTTTGAAATTTTTGCCATTGAGAATCTTTCAGATGGTGATTGGAGAAAGCCTATTGTGGAATATCTTAGAAATCCAACAGGAAATGTGGATCGAAAGATAAAATATAGGGCTTTAAGCTATATAATTTTTGAAAATGATCTTTTCAAAAAGACTTCTGAAGGAATTTTGTTAAAATGCCTTAATGAAACAGAAGCATATATAGCAATCTCTGATGTTCATAGTGGCACTTGTGGTTCTCATCAAGCAAGACACAAAATGAAATGGCTTTTGTTTCGACAAGGCCTATATTGGCCTTCTATGCTAAAAGATTGTATAGAATATGCCAAGGGTTGCCAAGAATGCCAAAGGCATTCAGGAATACAGCATGTGCCTGCAAGTGAACTACATTCAATAGTAAAACCATGGCCCTTTAGGGTTGGGCTATAGATCTGGTTGGTGAGATTAAACCTGCTTCATCAAAGAATCAACATTACATTTTAGTTGGAATAGATTATTTTACAAAATGGATTGAAGTCATTCCTTTGCCAAATGTTGATAAAGAGGCAGTAATTAATTTTATACAAAATCATATAATCTATAGATTTGGAATTCCTGAAACAATTACAACTGATCAAGGTTCAGTTTTCACTGGACGAAAAATGCAGGAATTTGCCCAAGAAATTGGCTTTAAACTTTTGACTTCAACACCATATTATGCGCAAGCGAATGGTCAAGTTGAAGCAGCCAACAAAATCAATATTAATTTGATAAAGAAACATATAGCCCAAAAGCCAAGAAATTGGCATAAGACTTTAGACCAAGTGTTGTGGGCTTACAGAAATTCTCCTAAGGAATCAACTAATACCACCCCATTTCGACTAACTTATGGTCATGATGTTGTCTTACCAGTCGAAATACATTTGCAATCAGCAAGAGTGCAAAGACAAATGGAAATACCTTTAGACCATTATTGGCAAATGATGTCAGATGAATTAGTTGATTTAGATGAAGAAAGACTTAACGCTCTGGAAGTTTTAACAAAATAGAAAGAGAGAGTATCCAAAGCTTACAAGAAAGTTAAGTCTAAGTCTTTTATTATTGGAGAATTAGTTTGGAAGTAATTTTGCCTATGGATAAGAAAGATAGACTCTTAGGCAAATGGTCCCCAAATTGGGAAGGACCATTTAAAATTGTTCAAGTTTATTCAAATGGTGCTTATGAAATTGAGGAGTTAACTCCTGAAAAACGTACTTTGGGTATAAATGGAAAGTATTTGAAAAAATATAAACCTGTTTTACTCGGAGTAAAAATAAGCACAGAATAATATTGGAACATGAGAGTAAAATGGCAATTATAAAATAAAAGTTGCCACAAACTGGGACTTTGTTCAAATTACAAGTAAAATCCAAATATGGTTGCCACAAAAAATTGTTCGAAAAGACAAATGAGGCAAAAGTAAACTACAAGTCCTTAGTACAATCTGAATAAATTTTCTTTAGGGTTGCAAGCTCTTTTTCGACCACCAGATTGGAACTCTCCAAAAACTTAATTTCTTCAGCAACCACTTCTGTTGAACTGAAAGCTTGAATTCCTTCCCTTCCTTGCGCATCAATTAGCTCTTGAGTCGAGGCCTTTGCTTCCTTTTCAATTTGAGCCCTCTCGACTTCTTCTTCAATGATCTTGCGCCTATACCCCACTATTTGGCTTTCCAGTTGTTCAATTTGTTGCTTGTAAAAAGCAATATTCTTATTGCAGTTTTCGACTCCTGGATTACCTTCACTGGATTGGGAGGATAGCCTGTCAACTTCAGCTTGCGCTTTCTGTGCTTTCTCATAAAACATGGCCTGAGCCTGTTGCTGAGTAGTCAACCTTGTATCATTCTCATTACGCTTCTGCACAACTTTGGCAAATTGGTCAATGATCGAACTAAGCTGAATAACTTTACCCAAAGTGGCTTCATTAGTCAAGGGATTGTGAAGTTTCTTCAAGAATGCCAAGTGGTTGTAAGCACGAGTGGGTTCTTCTTTGAGTTGCTTTAACACGTCCTTTTGGGCAAAATCAGTGGTAAGGCGCATAAGCAATGAGTCTTGGCGCACCATTGAGTTGATGTCAGCATTCGAAGGAGCAGAATCACTAGTGGTATGCTCACTTGAAGTGTTGGTCTGGCTTTGTCTTTTAGATAAAAGCAATCGAAGAGTCCCTGCAGGGTCAGATTTGTGCATTATGGCAAACTCTTCTTCTTGCACACCAAGACTTGCAGAGAGCCTAGAGGTCGAAGAAACGGAAGCAAGATCTGGTCCACCAGCTTCGGCTTCAGGAATGCCATCAGATTCATGCAAAGTCTCTTGGGTCGAACTAGTTTGACCTGATTTTGTAGAATTGCTAGGAGGAGTATATTTGATGCTTGATTGGGTTGGCAAAACTTGAGTGCCATCATCATCAGTGTTAACTTTAGGTCCTTCTCCTTCCTTTGGCCCTTCGATAGAATTCCCTAGGTCGACCTTCCCATCATCAGCTTTGCTGGTGCCATCATCCCTAGAGCTTTGGTTATCATCAACTTTGTTTTTGCCTGGTATCTCTTCAGGAATTGGTTGTTTGTTTTCTTTAAGAGTCTCTTCTTTCGACTAATCCTATGAACACAAAGAAAGGTCAATTAAAATAATACAAGGTTTGAAGAAAATAGAGTTAGAAAATAAATTGAAGGATACCTCTTTGTCTTCAACCTCAGGGTTGGTGAGGGCGTCACTCTTCTCCTCAGAGTTGGGGGCATTTTGCATCAAATTTAGGCCATCCTTTTGCACATGCCCTTGTTGTTCCTCATTTGAAGCATCTTGTCCTTCGACCAGTGGCTCTGGCTGTGGTTTAGGAGTATCCTTAGGCCCAGAAACCTTGCCTTTTGCAGCTTCAATAGTTGGGTCCTTCTCAACCACTATCTCCCTCTCTGGTGTAGGGTTGCCTTTGGGTTTAAGGATCTCACCACTATCACTGGGGGTGTGGATTTTGAGTGCCTTGTGCACTTTAGTCTTCTTTGTGGTTGCACCTTAGCTCTGGGATCTTCATTTTTCTTCTTTTTCCTTGGTTCATCTTTTTCCCCTTGATCTTTCTTTGGGGTCCCATGAGCAGCAGTCTCTTGTTTCTTCATTTTCTTTGTGGCTTTTCCAGCCTTATCATCCTCAGCAGAGGGTTCTCCTTAATCTCCAACTGAGATCGAAGCAATTGGTTGCTTCCTTTTTCTGACAAGAGGAACTTCTTCCTCTTCTTCATCATCATCATCCTAAAATAAAAATGATGAGTGTTATAAAATTTGGCTAAAAATAGTATTAAGAGCCAAAAGAATTGATAATTCTTACCTCTATGTCAACAACAACAGTGTCTTTCGACTTCTTTGAACTGGCAGACGCAGTCTCAGTGCTGCCTTTCCTTTTTTCACTCTGAACATTAAAGACAAGTTAAATTAAACAATTCGAAAGGTGAAGCTAGAAAACATGTGAAATAAAAGCTTAAGTTACCTTTGGCTTAGGAGGTTCGACCTCCGTTTTGATCTTCACTCCTGTGGGTTTCTTTACTTCGACTGAAGTTTGAGAAGACCCAGCGTCCTTTTTTACAGCTTTGCCTGGAAAAAATATTCCACTAGTTAATATGAAAAGTGCAAAGTGTTATATTAATAAAGGAAATTGGAATTTAAATTTGTTACCTCGACCTGAGACAACAATTTTCTTTCCTAGAGCTGGCACTATGAAGCCACTCTCCACCATTCCCAACAGGTGCTCTGCATTACCAACGGATGAGCGCGAATAATAATCTTTCCACCAAGCACTAAATCCGTCAGTGCAGTAGAAAGAGGGTTTGAACTCGAAAGGCTTGAAGGTGAATTCATAGGTTTATATCATCCTGAGGTACTTCTTGTAAATTTTTTCAGTGATACTTGTACCTAGCACCATTCGATCCACCTTCTCAAAGAAGCTCTTTGGCCTGATCTGAGACATGCCAAATTGCCAAGCAACGCAATTAGGCTGATACCCAACCAGTCCATATTGGTTTTCATTGGCTCCAATCCTGCAAGATAATATTGTTTGCTCCAAGTAAGCTCTTCAAACCTCGTTGACCTCATCTTCGTTGTCTGGGTCGAACGCAGGGAAATCTTCAATGAACCATGCAGCACCATGTTTGCGCTCGACAAAAGGGGCATGGTGTGGTAAGAACTTATCAAAATTCAAGAATATTTTCATATGCCTTATGAAAAGTCTTCTGGTGTCTTGATCTAGAGATCGAGGGGCTAACCTAACCAACCTTTGCCCTTCGACCTCCCTTGCATCTACCTCTTGTTGATAATGAGAAGGGACTATCAACCCTAACTTAGTTTCAAAAGTGGCATTAAGCCATAGTTGTAGCAGCCATATGGGTCCAGCGACAGAGAATTTCGACCCATCCTTTGATGTCTTGATTGCATCACTAGCATTGCCCATGGCCTCAGATAAACTTGCCAACAATAAGCGCCCTAAGCTGAAGAGCCTGCCTTCATTTATCTGCTGAGCCATTGGGATGAACATCCTCGCCACTTGTAGGGATTTTGAACAGAAAACAAAATGGGATAACCATAATGTTAAGAAAGCAACGTGCTCCTCAATGGACACTTCTTCTCCAGCCTTGCCCATGTTTTCTGCAATATACTTGGAGAAAGTATTTTCCTTGTAATTCAGTTCGACCTTGTCTCCAGTCTTAGTAGGGTCGAAATCATCTCCATTAGGCCTAAGGCCTGTAATAGCAGCTACGTCCAAGAGGGTAGGGGTTAACATGCTACATTTAAACTGAAAAGTGTTTGTGGACTTTTCATAAAAGTGAAGGGCAGCTATAAGTAGCTCAGGTTTATATTTGGGACTGGTTCGACTAAACTGGATTAGGCGATAAATCCCATAAGATTCCCAAGTTCCCTTACATTCCTTTTCGACCCTATCTAACCAAGGAATATAGTCTTTATGGGCAGTGTAAGGGGCAGCTCGAAATAACTTAATAGAATTTTTGAGATACCCAAAATTATAAGGGTCAGATTCAAAGATTCTAGGACCACATGTCACATATTTAGGAAAGAGATCATTTACCTCTTTCGATATGACTTCAGAATGTGGTGGATAAGGGCCACAGAAGGCGTGGTTTTCTTTCTTCACTGAGAAAGGTATCATGAGTTGAGCAGTCCAAACTTTCCTCTCAGTTTCAGTACCAGATGGTTCAGGAACTACTTCTTCACCATCTTCGAGTATCATTAGATCTTTCCACTTCCCAGCAATTGGAACCTCATAATCTTGGTTCGAAGCCATGGATGAACAGTTGCAAGGTCAGAAGTGAAAATGGGTTTTCTGCGAAATCTGTGAAAAACTGGTTGTTTATGGTTGAATCAAGGATGAATCAACACGGAATCTAGTTTAGATTCGTATAAACGGTTTAAAATCACTGTTTTTTAAAGATCAAAGCTTGATTCTGCAGAAAATGAAGAATGGAGTTTTTTATCGCAAAAGGCTCTGAATGTGGAAGTTGGTAAAAAGTGTTTCTTTGTTTATTCACTTCTATTTATAGGGAAACGTGTATGTTTCTTAAAAAATAAATCAAAAAGAAATTCAGATAATTTCTCTTCAACTTCTACGAACGCCACCTCACCCACTATGCCAAAAACCTAGGAGCAATGATAGATTGTGGGGATCTAGGTGACAGTTACTCCTGTACATGACATAAGCACCGTCATTGGTAACTGTGTCAAGCACGTGGGTTTAAAAATGCCTTTTCCTTTCTCGTTCAACCTACTCGATCGAAACAGGCATTTTGGGGGCAATTTGTTAGCCCATATTTTTACTAAGTAAAAAATATGTTCTAAATACATGATTAAAATAATTCTATTTAATTATTTCATTATTGCAAAACGTCTTTAAAGATGTTTGGTTTTCAGAGCCAATAAATTTAATGATTAATCATGCATGAACATATAATAAATGCTCTATTATCAAACTAGTAGGGTCGAAGCATTATTCCTTAATTGTGTATTTTCTTCAGGATCCTTTCGATTTGGTCGAAGCATTAGTAGGGTCGAAGCATTCAGTGGTGTAGAAGAAAAGCATGGACTTAGCAAATATTCAAAGAAAAGCATTGCTATTTCGACTTCGATGGATACAACGGCTAAATCAGAAGATAAGAAGAAATTCAAATTCAAAATACGTGTCAAGACACGCGTCCTCTCTGTAGTTATTTAGGCGTTATTAGCAGTTAGGAATTAGTGTCTATAAATAGTTAGGTTCTGTGATCGAGCAAAGGGTCACAATCATTATACAAAATCCATAGAAAACTCAAAGTACCCATGTCAACGAGAGAAACGAGTGATCGAAGGAAAATGTATGTAATGTGCACCATTATCATTCTGTAATCATTTACATTTAAATGCAATTTACAGCCTTTTATTTAATCCAATTGTCTTTTTACTTCGACTCATCTTTCCTTCTGTTTATTCATTTGAATAAACATTCTTTCTTGTATTTCAAGTAACATAAAAAACATTAAAACAACCATTTATGAACATAAGAACAATAATGAACACTATTTCCTTTGAAAATATAAACAAAGCACTATGTCCCGAGATTTACTAGTTGATCTCTCTTGTAATAATCAAACTAGCGATTGTTTACTAAATTTCACAGTAAACACCACCAAAACAAAACTGGACCACCAGTAGCCCTGCCACCCACAACACCACCCTCAACCTTCTGAAACGGCCAACAGAACCACTGAGTTAAGGAGAAAAACTCACAACTAAAACCACAACACAAATCCAAAACGGAATTTGAAGATCCTAAACCGCAGCAAAACCAGTGGCGGCGCTGCCACCTTCCCAATCCTCCGACGAGCAGGAAACAAAACCCAAAATGAAAAGCCTTGATCCAGAAAAAAAAAACGAAACAGACAGAGAAAGGAACATAACAGGATCGAGGAACAGACGACGATGGTGGTGCGGAGATGATAAACTCATCGCACCACCACCATGAAGCTTACATTTTGGAGGTGAAGAATTGGATTTAGGGTAAATAGGAGCGACGACGGGATTTGACTTGGGAGAAGGCGGCGAGAAACTTTTCTCTCTCTAAAAGAAGGCTACTAAAGAATATTCAAATATTCATATAGCTTCAATGCTTACAGAATAAAATATTTGAGAGCTTTTACGTATATTTGAAAATTCGATTGTAAGATATATTAAGTCAATTGATTAATAAATTAACAGTTATTTTATGAATCAAAAAATTATTTGTCGATTGTTGTATTTAGAGATAATAATTTTATAAGAAAAACACAATTTCAATGTTTAAACATTACACTAAATTTTTTACTTTTTTAATAAAAAAATTCAATATTAACTAATATTAGTGAACAAAATTTTAAAAATTAAAATTTTATTTTTAAAAATATACCTTGAATGTTGGCTTAAGATAATTTTTATTGTGAATGAAGAAGCATTTTTTCAGTTGTTTAAGAGATGAAAAGAGTTAAAATAAAATGAAAAATATCTATCAAATAAAATTGAATATGTTGTAGTTAATTATACTTTTATTAATGTAGCTAATTATAAAATATACTAACTTATTTTCCCAGGGCCTTATGTGGTAGGTTCTGCTCCAATCAAACCTGCATCACTAATGAAAGTCGCTTGTTTGCTCAGGTGCTTCATGACTCTTCTGAATTCCAAATTAGCCAAAACTCCCTTGTCCGGCTATAAAAGGAGATGCTCTGTGTATTATAAAATTACGCAAGCAGAATATGAATATGAGAAGGGTCTTGCAGAGTGCAAAAGAAATTTACACGGTAGCTTGCTGTTCAGTAAAGCCGACAAGCCGGTAACGGACTAATCATTTTCAATTCATATACTCTAAGACAAACTCATGCTCATATATGGATTCAATTGATGAAATTGCTACAAGATACCGGAGGAAACACACTTTGGTTGAAATTATTTTTGTTTTTACCACCAGTTGAATCTGGTTCGGGGTTACTTTGGTTGAAATTGTAATGCATTACGGTGAAAGTCAAAAAAATCAATTTTTGTTCAGTCTCGTGTCCTCTAGTTTATCTTAGCTCTCGGTTTTAGTAAGGTAACGATCGGTAGATCTGATGATGTGTTTTTCGAATCGATGAGAAAAGGGCTATCCGTTAGATGGAGCCGCCACTAAGTGAGAGACCACTCTTAGGAGGAAAGGGATATCAACGAGATGGAGCCATCTCTCAATTCTCTCTATCGCAATGATTTTTTTATTTTTTTATTATTTTATCTTACTAGATTTTTATATTTTTCTTTAAAGTTGATTATTTTGAAATTCTGGTAATTATATACAAGTTTAGATAAACAGGATTTATTTTGATTTTGGAGACATTGCAAATACAGAGGAAACTCCGTTGAAATATTGGTAATAAACAATTTTATAAACAAATACATTACAAGCGAAATTCTCATATCTTATATTTATTTTTTAACATATCAATCACGCTTTATATTATTCTTGTATATTGATTTAGGCTATTATAAATTTTGGATATTGATTTAGGTTTTTGTCCATGCATGGAAACTTTACCTTTTTACACAAAGGCGTTATTTATTTCAAAAAAGAAAATAAAAACATAAATTTAATACTTGTTTTTGATCATTTAGATCACTATCGAGACTCAAACTGTTGGTAGAATAAATGTTATCAAGTTGAAGATTATCACTCAATCTGTTTGTAGCATAAATGTTGTGCTTTGCACCCTTTCCCTCACCTGTTGTAGGTCTGTCTTTCGGAGGTTGTTTTCCATGATATCTATCATTACTATCATTTAAGATCACTATCGAGACTCAAACTGTTGGTGGAATAAATGTTGTCAAGTTGAAGATCATCACTCAATCTGTTGGTAGCATAAATATTGTGCTTTGCACCATTTCTCTTGCCTACTGTAGGTCTGTCTTTCGGATGTTGTTTTCCATGATATCTATCATTGCTAGTATAATTTAGATCACTCTCGAGACTCAAACTGTTGGTAGAATAAATGTTGTCAAGTTGAAGATCGTCACTCAATCTGTTGGTAGCATAAATGTTGTGCTTTGCCCCCTTTCTCTCGCCTGCTGTCCGTCTGTCTTTCGGAAGTTGTTTTCCATGATATCTATCATTACTACATGTTCTATTCATATCTACTTACAATATATTAAAAAGAACTACTACTAAAATACTAAATTTGTCCAATCAAGATTAATAATATTTTAGAATTTATGCCCTTAAATGTAATTTTAACTATAAACTTAAAAAAAGATACAAAAAAAAATAGAAAGAAAAAAAAGATAAGCATAAAAAACTTTTCCATAAAAATAGCATCGGAAACTACATCTAAAAAAGATATTAATCAAATATATTTAACAAAAAAATTAATTAAAAAAAATTTACGCATAAAAATAGGAACAAAAATCAATATAAAAGATACACATACAAAATAGTGCAATTTTTTTTTTAATGAAAAATTAATAATTTTTTTTTTTAATGATAACTCAATCTAACATATAACAACTTATATATAAAAAATAAAATTAGAAGAACCTAATAAAAGAAGATACTTATTTATGAACTTTTTTTTTTTTTTGACATACTTATTTATGAACTTAAAAATAAAAGAACATAAAAATAGAAATAAAAACACAATGAACCCATTTGGATTGACTTATTATAAGTTTTATAATGTAGTTTATGAAAAAAGTTTATAAAGATAAAATTTTTGTTATTGAAAATTTATTAATTAACATGCGTAAAAAAAACTTACGAATTTACACGAGACAATTGCTTTAATAAATTGTTTTAATCATACACGGGACAATTGATTTAATAAAAAAGGAATTGAATAATAAATATTTATTAATTTTAATTTATTACACAAAATGAACTCATTTGGATTGACTTATTATAAGTTTTATAAGGTAGTTCATGAAAAAAGTTTATATGGATATAATTTTTGTTAGTGAAAATTTATGAATTAACATGCGTCAAAAATGTTTACGAATTAACACGGGACAATTGCTTTAATAAATTTTTTTAATCATACACGCGACAATTGATTTAATAAAAAAGAGGAATTGAATAATAAATATTTATTAATTTTTATTTATTACACAAAACTCATACACGGGACAATTATTTTAATCAAGAAATATTAATTTAATATATTTTACAAGAATGAGCACAATGACATCATTTATATTTTAATAATATTTTATAACTTTTTTCTAAATATTTTATTATAAATTAATTTTATACTTTAGTATAATATCAATCTTAAATATAAAAAAATAATCAATGGACATGACCTTTCACAAATAGTTTTTTTTAAACAACAAAAGAATGAATTCTCATCAATAATAAATATAAAAAAAAACACAAGATAAAATATTTATCACTGATACATAAAAGGAATTGAATAAAAAATTCTTACACGGGACAATTGCTTTAATAAAAAAAATTTAATCATACACGGGACAGTTGATTTAATAATAAAAGGAATTGAATAATAAATATTACTCAATTGCTTTAATCATACACGAGACAATTGCTTTAATTCATACACGGGACAATTGCTTTAATAAAAAAAAATTAGTCATACACGGGACAGTTGCTTTAATAAAAAAAAGGATTTGAATAATAAATATTTGTTATTATTAATTATAATTTATTACATAAAAATCATACACAAGACAATTACTTTAATAAAAAAAATATTAACTTAATACATTTTACAAAAAAGAACACAATGACTTAACTTATATTTAAAAAATATTTTATTAATAAAAGTCAATAGACCCGTGCATTCTCAAAAACTAGTACAACAAAATGGTTGCAACACAATAATTAATTCATGTATTACTATCAAATATTAATAATTAATTATGCCACACAATAATTAAATTATCCAAATGAATATTAATCAGATGTATATATACTTATACTTACATTTTAATAGTCATAGGTTTGATTGGAGTAGATTTATAATTGGGTGTTGTAGCATTGGCATTTGGATCAAACTACCTGTAGCAAGAGCCATGAGAAATAAACTTTTATATAATGAAACTTGATTATGTTGCTAGTTTTTTGAGAAACAATTAATAACGTAGAAGCTTTTGATTATAGTAGAAAATGTTAGTGCATGTTGTTCTCTGTTTTGTAGTAGTACGTTTGTAGTATATTATTTTTTGAGGTTCATGGTTTTAATTTATAGTGAAAAATTATTTAGGAATTATTAAAGAAAAATAAAACGCGTCAATTTCAAAATTTCAATATTCAACACTTCTCATTATTTCTGTGGGTTCACACATGATATAAACTTCTCTTTACTTGCAAGTGGCACTTTATTTGACAGGAGCACGATAATCATTTTTAGACAAGTTTTATATATATATATATATATATATATATATATATATATATATATATATATATATATATATATAATGCTAAACAGTATCCCCAAAGCACTGGTTAAACTTGTTAATATAGAAATTTTGTCTTCAAATATGTACATTTAATACCTTGAAAATGTAAAAAGTTAAATCACCATTAATTTTGTCTTGTATTTTCATTTTTGGCATGCTTCACAATTGCCTCGGGGCATTGTTTAACATGATTATATATATATATATATATATATATATATATATATATATATATATATATATATATATATATATATATATAAAGATAATAATCCTTTTGTGTGAACTTTTTTTATTGTTACGTTTGTCCTTCACTCTATTCAAATATTTGTATATGAGGAGGGATCAAATTACACCGGTGTAACATTTGAGTAATGTTACACCGCTCAATAACACTTTAACGAATTCAAATTTTACAAAATCCACTGTTGGATTGAAAGTTTATATCATATAGATCATCTATGTTGAGTTTTACAAAAATCTAAAATTGTTTGATATGTTATTGAAACACATCAAAATTAACGGTTTTAGCGTTTTTATTGAATACCGTTAATTAATCTTTATAATCTATATTTACACAATAGAGAATATCGATTAACAATTTATAATTATTTATAATTAAATTAACAATTTTTGGGGTTTAATTTGAATCTTTACCAAATAAAAACCAAAATCGTTTATAAAATATTGGATTCAAATTGTAACAGCGCGGATTCATTTTCTTCTATACACACATAAACATTGAGTCCGCATCACATGTGGTGGTTTTAAGAAGAGCTGGAAAATAATATACACCAAGAGTGCAAAAACCTTCTTGAGTATTAATTACTTCAATGTTATCTGTTGGAAATTATAAAATAATAATTACCATAGTGTGTTCCAACGTGACAAAAATGGTTTTGTTCTTTGAATTCAAATTTTACAAAACTTCATGAAGGGGTGTCTTGTGTCATTATAGGTGAACCATTACAATATATGGTGAAAATGTGTTGTTTCATCAAGAGTTGCAAACTTATGAAACAACACGTGCCTGACCTATAAAAACACATTTATGAATCCAAATTAAAAGATACAAAAATAATTAAATCTCTTCACTATTCCAGACACTCTTCCTTGCATTCAAGTTCTTCACCGGTCTTGTGCAGACTCGAGTAAGGCTGACATTATCCTGGGTATTCTTGCTTTCCAAACTCTAAGACAATTAAGAGAGTGCTTGAAATACTTTTAAGGAAAGTGACTCCATTCATGATTCAGCCTGGATCCTTTTAATTTTTCCGATATTTCTAACAATCTTAAAAGTATTTATTCTTCAATGGCTTCCGACGCTGTAGTTTCAAGCATCAAAGTTATGAACCAGGATCTTGTCAAAGTTGGATCGTTTTGATGGAACTAACTACACCAGATGGCAAGACAAGATGACATTCCTACTGACTGCCTTGAAGGTTCATTATGTCTTGGACCCTGACTTAACACCAATTCCTGAACCAACCGAAAATGATTCTGAAGAAGTCAAGAAGGAGCGCATGAAACGTAAGGAGGACGAACTGCTATGCCGTGGACATATTCTAAACACGCTATCTGATCGTCTCTATGACCTCTAACCGGATAATCCGTCGGCAACAGAAATCTAGAAATCACTCGAATTCAAATTCAAGGCTGAAGAGGAAGGTACAAAGAAGTTTTTAATTTCTAAATATTTTGATTTTAAATTCATACACTCTAAGCCCATTCTTCCCCAAGTACATGAATTGCAAGTCCTTGTGAATAAAATAAAAGCAGTAAAATAGACATCCCTGAGACTTTTCAAGTTGGTGCAATCATTGCAAAATTACCACCTTCTTGGAAAGGCTACAGAAAGAAATTGTTGCATAGTTCTGAGGACTTCTCCTTGGAAAAAATCCAGAAACATCTTCGAATCGAGGAGGAATCGAAGGAAAGGGAGAAATCAAAATCTACGGGTTTTTCCAAAGCCAATGTCGTGACCACCAAAGGAAAGAAGAAACATGATGACATGAAGAGTCATCTTGGACCAAAAAAGGAACATAACAAGTTCAAGAATTCCAGCGGTCAGAAGGGTCCGAAAAACGGATGTTTTGTTTGTGGCAAACTTGGACACTATGCTCGAGATTGCAGGCACAATAAGTCAAAAAATGAGATCAATGCAGTTTGTGCAAATGATGACATAATTGCTACAGTGAGCGAAATTATGGCAATCAAAGGGAAAGTTCAAGGTTGGTGGTATGATACATGTGTTACGGTGCATGTTTCTTATGACAAGGCTGCATTCAAAACCTATTATGAGACAAATGATGGACAAGAAGTACAAATGGGAAATGAAGTTCGCTCTAAGGTTGTTGGAACCGAATCCGTCGAACTTAACTTCACTTCCGGAAAGAAAGTCACCCTTGTCAATGTGCTTCATGTTCCCGACATGAATAGGAATCTTGTTAGTGGGGATTTGTTGGGAAAACCGGGTATTAAATCTGTATATGAATGGGGAAAACTAATATTGACCCGTAATGGTGTATTCGTAGGAAAAGGATATTCCGCTGAAGGAATGATCAAACTTTGTACTACTGATAATATTATTAATGAAAATTCTAATTCTGCTTATATGCTTGAGTCTGTTTCTTTATGGCATAATAGATTAGCACATACCGGTATTAGTTCTATGAAGAGACTAATTAAATATGGTTTGATATGTAATATAAATGATTTCAAAAAATGTGAATTATGTGTTAAATCAAAGATGATTACGAAACCTTTCAAAAGTGTCGAAAGAAATACAAATCTGCTTGATCTTGTACACTCAGATTTGTGTGAATTTAACGACATGTTAACCCGTGGGGGAAATAGATATTTTATTACATTCATCGACGATTCTTCTTGATTCACATATGTATATCTTTTAAAGCATAAAGATGACGCTTTCAATGCCTTTAAAATTTACAAAGCAGAAGTAGAAAATCAATTAAGTAAAAGCATCAAAATCCTTAGGAGTGATAGGGGCGGTGACAACTTTTCTACTGAATTTGATGCATTTGGTGAAGAACATGGCATTATACATGAATGTTCTGCACCTCGCACACCACAACAAAATGGTATTGCCGAAAGAAAGAATCGAACATATCAAGAGATGATGAATGCCATGTTGATGCATTCTGAGTTACCTTTCAATTTGTGGGGTGAGGCTTTACTATCCGCTTGCCACATAATCAATAGAATTCCTTTAAAGAAAACTGGTATTTCTCCATATGAAGCATCGAAAGGTAGAGTGCCTAATATCAATTACTTTAAAGTGTGGGGTTGTGTGGCTTACTACAAAAACATGGATCCTAAAAGAACCAAGTTGGGTTCTCGAGGGATAAGATGTGCTTTTGTAGGATATGCACAAAATAGTAAAGCATATAGACTCTTAAATTTAGAGTCTAATGTAATTGTAGAATCCCGAGATGTAGAATTCTTTGAAAATCTTATCACCAAGGATAAAGAATCGGAGTCGGCCGCAAATAAAGAATATTGTGAAGAAAAATCTTCTTAAATTGTAGAAATTCAACGTGAAAGTACTCCTCAAATCATTGAATCACAACCCGAGCCTAGGATAAGCAAGAGAGTCTGGAAAACAAAGAATCTAGGACCAGATGAAATTGATCCTCAATTTATCTCCTTTTGTCTAGTTGAAGGAAATTGTAAGAATTTCGTTCAAAGTATTCCGGTCATTCTCCAAGTAGGGGATGATCCTAAAACCTACAAGGAAGCAATAACTTCAAGGGACTCCTCTTTTTGGAAGGACGCTATCCAAGATGAAATGGATTCAATCGTGTCAAACCACACTTGGGAACTTGTTGAATTACCAAAGGGATCAAGGCCCATTGGATGCAAGTGGGTATTTAAAAGGAAATATCATAGTGATGGTACCTTAAACACTTACAAAGCCAGATTAGTGGCAAAAAGATTTAGACAAAAGGAAGGTATAGATTACTTTGACACATATGCACCAGTAGCAAGGACAACCACAATTAGATTGTTGTTTTCCTTGGCTTCTTTGAATGACCTTATAGTTCATCAGATGGATGTCAAAACAACATTCCTAAATGAAGATCTCGATGAGGAAATCTACATGGAACAACCAGAAGGCTACGTGCTTCCTGGAAATGAACTAAAAGTGTGTAAGCTTGTCAAATCCTTATATGGCTTAAAACAAGCACCAAAACAATGGCATAAAAAGTTTGACTCTGTGATACTCTCAAATGGATTTATTCCTAATTCTTGTGACAAGTGTTTATACACAAAGGTGTGCAAAAACACTGTAATATTCCTTTGTCTATATGTTGATGACATGCTAATAATTAGTAATGACTTGAATGGAATTTTAGAAACAAAGAGGTTTCTAACTTCCATTTTCAAGATGAAAGATCTTGGACTTGTTGACACAATTTTAGGGATCAAAGTTAAGCGAAATAATGGGGGGTATGAACTTAGTCAAACCCACTATATTGAGAAAATGCTTGATAAATTCAAACACCTAAAATTTAAGGAAGTAACCACTCCTTTTGATCATGTTGTCAAACTTCAAAAGAACAATGGAAGAGCAGTGGCTCAATTGGAATATGCAAGTGCAATAGGATGTCTCATGTACTTAATGCAATGTACCAGACCCGATATATCATTTGCAGTTAGTAAAATGAGTAGATATACTAGTAATTGTCATACCCTAATTTTGCCCCATATAAAAATATGTTTTTTCCTCCATTTCTTTTTCAAAAAAAATCATTACTAAAATTCATGCATTTTCTAACACATTATCTCATTCTTATTTTTTATCAAGTTCATGCATATTTTAGTTGCATTATTTCTTAACATCATTCTTGTGATAAAATTAAAATCAAGTATCATTCATCATCATGCATTTTTATTTTATTTATTTATTTTTTATTTTATGAACATTTAATCTTTTTCTTTTGTCTTAAAAGTCAAGAAAATTCAAAAAAAAAATCTTCCAATCATTAACACATCATCATCCTTATCATTAAACAACCTAGAATGTTCTAAATGCACACCTCACCACATAGTACAAGAATTTTATCCAAAAATTACCAAAAAAATAGTACAAAAATATCACAATTTGCATTCTCCAATTTACCCTTTCTTATCCACCAATCAACCCTTTGTTAACCTAATTGTTTCCACATATAAACATCAAAAAATGATCAGCAGCAGCCAGAGGAAAGAGGGGACGAAATTCAGGTCAAAAAAATCACCAAGAATCAACACCAATTCTCTCCCATTTTCTCATTTTCATCAAAATTCCAAAACTCTAAAATCAAGCTCAAGTCTCCGAATTTCTTTCACAAAGCTTCTCAAAACTCTTCCATAAGTTGAATCAACCTCAGAAATCAATCAAAACCATCATAAATTGTGAGTTTGAAGCACAAAGTAGCTACGAGAAAGCTTGGAACCAATAGGTTGAAATAAAGCTCTAAACATGTAATTTTTTCACGAATCAATACTATTTAACATGTCTTAATGCTTTCTGGGTGATAAATTTGTGCTAAACTGTCATATTATGAAACTTTGAAATTTTGCTTGAAACTTTGATGCTAACGTTTTTTGCTTTTAAGTTGTTGTTTGAGAAAACTATTGATGGATTCATGATCAGCGCGAAAAATCGTGCAACGTAGTATATTTGACCGTAAGTTTTGGTTCCGATTCGCGAACTTCGTGTTTGAATACGTGAGCTTGTTGTTTGATTTCATGGCTGCGTTCTTGTTGTTGTTGCAGGTGCTGGAGGTAGGAGACGATGACGTGGCAAAGCGTCATTGGCTCCCTCCAGTTTAAAACACGCGCGTTAGATCGATCGTGCGGTCCAGATCTTAAAACCTTACTGTGCACCTCAATCTCACGCGGCGCTGGATCGTTTTCTGTGCTGACTTTTGACTCTGGCGTGGACTAGGCTTCTGGCCCAGATTTGCTATTCGCACCACCCATCCTTTACTTTCTGCACCCCCTTCTGACTTAAATTTTAATTGATTTTCAGCTTATTTCCAAAAGCACTTAAGTGACTAATAGCTTATTTAAGCTATTTTAGTCACTTTGCTATGCTTAAATTTTTCTCTTCATCTTTGAGTTTTTATTTTAGCTTTTAGCTTATTTTCTAGCTTTTAGCTTATTTAATCACTTTCTAGCTTATTTGAAAAGCACTTATTTGGATCCTAAGCTTATTGTAGCTTCTGGAACCATTTGGTTATGCTTAAATCATGTGTGATTTCTGTTTGTCTCATTTGAGCATTTATTTTTGCTTTTTAGCTTATTCTTTAGCTTTTTAGCTTATTTAATCACTTTTTAGCTTATTTTCATAAGCACTTATTTGGTGCTTGAGCTTTTTAGCTTACTGGACTATTTTGCTTTGCTCATATCATGTTTGATTTCAGATTATGTTCATGCTTCCTTAGTTTGTTATTTAATCATTTTTTTAGCTTTTTAGCTTACTTACTTAAGTGCTTAATTATGGTTAATTGCTTATTTTTATTTCTTATGCTTGTCTTCAGCTCTTTAGCTTTATTTCAATTCATTCTAACTCATCTCATTCACTTTGATTTAATTTAGCATGTTTATGATTCATTGTACGCTACCTTAGCTTATGCATTTTTATGCATCATTAATTCTCATTCATTCTTGATTCATTCATGCATATTTAACTATATCATGTTGATTCATGCATTTTCATTTGAATACTTGCATTCATTCACATTTAATTGTCGCATTGTTATTATATCGATTGTCATTGTTATTTAACTTTGCGCACTATTTTACATCCTTGTCTTTGGACTCTGTTTTCATAATCAAGCTTAACCAAACCTTTTGCAATAACTAATGAATGAAAAAGGGAGAATCTGGCAGTTGCTTCTTTCTTCCCCGAGTTGTCTTGGTAGCCGGTCAGTTGACTAGTTTACTCAAGCAACTCTCATTCTAAAACAAGTGTTAAAATTAACTAATGCTCGTTTTTCCTTTTGGAATTTGCTTTCATAATCAAATTAATAAAGATTTTCACAAGAACTAAAGAATGAAAAAGGGAGAATCTGACAGTTGCTTCTTTCTTCCCCGAGTTGTCTTGGTAGCCGGTCAGTTGACTAGTTTACTCGAGCTTCTCTCATTCTAAAACAAGCATTAAAATTAACCAACACTCGTCTTTTCTTTCAGACGCAATTTCTTTAATCAAATTAATAAAGACTTTCATAATAACCAATGAATGAAAAAGGGAGAATCTGGCAGTTGCTTCTTTCTTCCCTGAGTTGTCTTGGTAGCCGGTCAGTTGACTAGTTTACTCGAGCTTCTCTCATTCTAAAAACAAGCGTTAAAATCAACCCCACGCACTCAAACTTCTTTTCAGAAAACATGGATATACACTTTATCCATTCCTCTGACACATACGAGCTTAAGCCTCTCTTTAGAGCATACAAGCACCGTTGTATCAGCGGAATGCGAAATAAGCAACATCCGTTATTCAACTATTTTTATAATGGATACACGTTTTATCTATTCCCCTGACACACACACACAGCTTAAGCCTCTGATTAGAGCATACAAGCGTCGTTGTGTCAGCGGAATACGAAATAAACGTTATCCACTAAAACCAACCAACCACACAAACATTTTTTTTACCAGAACTAAGTGAGTTTTGAGTTTCCCATTGCACCGGGCAATACGTAGGAGCGGGCTCCTACAACCGTCAAACTCAATTAATAAAAACCTTTTATTTTCTTTTAATTTGTTCGGAAACGGAGTAGAGATTAGCCAAGTGACAGAAAATGTAATTCAAACCTGCGCAGACAAACCCTAAACCACCTAAACGGTTCCCATCGAGTACGATGGATGCGAGGGGTGCTAATACCTTCCTCTCGCATAACCAACTCCCGAACCTAAACCAAGGTTTTCGTGATATTTTCCTGTCCCCTTCCGGGATAAATAAACGTCAATGGCGACTTCATTGTATGAAAAATGGAAGTGATTTTTCAGCCCGCTACAGTAATCCAAGTACAGAACATTGGAAGGCAATCACGAGGATTTTTGGCTATCTACTGAAAACCAAAGACCTTGGCCTTCACTACAGTAGGTTCCCTGCCATACTAGAAGGATATACCGATGCGAGTTGGATATCTAACGTTGGATGTCTACAATTGGGTGGATATTTACACTAGCTGGAGGAGCAATTTCTTGGAAGAGCAAGAAACAAACATGCATTACGCTTTCGACCATGGAATCAGAGTTCGTGGCTCTCGCTTCCGCTGGTCAAGAAGTTGAATGGTTGAGGGATCTTTTGTTGGAAGTTCCATTGGCTAAAGACAATGTCTCAAAGGTGATGATACACTGCGATAGCCAGCCACTTTAGCAAGAGCGTTCAACCAAGTGTATATAACGGAAAGTCTAGGAATATAGGACTTAGACATTCGTTCGTGAGAAAATTGATTAAGGATGGAATCATTTCACTCACCTATATACGAACAAGCTATAATTTGGCAGATCCCACTACTACAATTTTGCTTTATAATAGCGCCTGTTTAATAGCGCTTTTTTAGGAAACGCTATTAAAAATTGCACACTGGTACCTATAATAGCGGTTTCTTGTCGGGCGCTATTATAGGTTGACCCTTAAAATATCTCTTTCCTTAAAAGCGTTGTTATAGGGTATTATCAGAAAAATGTAGGAGCCTTTAATATCTCTTTCTTTTAAAACGCTATTGTAACCCTTTTTAGTGCTTTTTTGAAAACGTTATTATAGGTCTTTCTAGTTGACTTAAAAATAAAAAATTATGCGAACTTCTTTTGTTTTTTCGCGAGCCCTGAAACCTCTTCTTCTTCTCTCAGTTTCTTCTACCTCACCCAGAACCCTTTTCTTCTCAGTCAAAATTCTTTCCATACCTAGAATCCTTCCACACTCAATCGAAAATTCCTTCCACGCCTAGAATCCTTTTCTTCTCACTCAATCGATTGAACCTAAAATTCCTCACTCGATCGATTGAACCAAGAAGTCCTTCATCATTGTACACTCTCCCTCACTCACTCTCCACCGTTTTCCTGAATCGATTGAACCCAATAACCCTCACTGTTCTCTTTCGTCGTCACTCAACCTCAATCACGAACTCGTTGAAACCCTAAACCCCAAAATCTTAGAACTCAAAACCCAAAACTTGTCGAAATCCTATAATAACGTCATCGTCCATCGTTCACAGATCTCGTGGAGTCGTAATTGAACCTCATCTCGTCTGAACATCTTTAGGTATTTGGGTTTCTCTTATTTTTCTTCTCCTTCTCTTATTTATATATGATTGTTGCTTCATTCGCAGTTTCATTACTGACTAAAAACCCTTTTTATTGTAATTTCTAACTCTTGCTTTCAACATGGTGACCCTGATGCAGGATAATTTGTTGGCACTCAAGAGCTTATTGGGCTGTTACTTACTTTCCAGCAAAGGTCCTTCTTTAAGCATTTCAAAATTCTTAAATTCATAGTTTTATTTTATACCATCTTCTCGATTTTTAGTTATTCAAGTGGGTGAGAAAACAACAAGATTATATTTTTGTTTTTATAATTAATTGATTACAAATGACCTTTGTCTCATTCTATTGTTAATTGAAAAAAAAAAAGTTTTTTAAATTGAGGTATGCTGACTTGTTTACATTCTAATATAAAAGATTTTGAATTGGAGTATTTTTCTTCTCTAATTAGTAAAGACTAGATTATGTTAGGTGGTTATATGAATCTTCTTGAGAAGATAAGGTGTGAACTTGATGATAATCTAGCTGTAGAATTGAAGGTAATTCGCTGGCAGAGTAATTTTCCTATATGAGGGCCTTAAAATATGCAGGGGCTTTGATATTTGATAATGTTATTAGCTACTTACATTTTTACATTGATGGAATAAAAAATAATTAGTTGCTTTTTTCATTATAACATACCAGTTTTGTGTCATGGTTTTGCATGATAAATTAAAATACTTGGTATTGAGGAGTTACATGAGTCATAAATAACTTTTCTATGTATTGCTTTTAAGTTAGCTACTAGCTAGTTCAAGGCTTTCAACAATGACTCGGATAGAAATGATGGATCAACTATAGCTAGTTTTTAAGATGTGTTACCGGTGTGCTTTCCATAGATTGGTCATTGGTGTGCTTGCAGTTATGCTGCATTTCAATTTGGTTTACAATTATGCTTTTTTTTTAGTTTGGAACTTCATTTCAGTTTGGTTTACAATATGCTTCATTGATTTGTATGAGCAAATTTATTTTGTAATCATTTGGAACTTCATTTCAGTTTTTTGAGGAGAAAGAATTGCTCAAACCAGATGATAGAAAAGCACTCTGGAAGGTATGTTTACAACAACACATATGAAAGTTGTGTGTCATGTTTTCTTGGTCATATTTATTGTCACTTAACTTCCTATTTCATTTGACGCTTGACTCATTATAAAATTTGAGGTGTAAATGCATTTGAAACTTGTCACTTAACTTGTTATTTTCAATTCTGAACTGATGTTTCATATTGATACCATGCATAGACTAAAGTATATTGTCTATTATTCTATTGACAAATATGCTAATTTATGAAACATAGTATGCATGACTTGAATTGGTTACTTTTTATGTTGTAGATTAGTTGAATAAGGTCCCTTATCACATCTTGGTTTAAGGTAGTGACGGCGATGCTAAATTTCAATCATAGTCGTGGAATGACATGCTTGCTGCGTGCAACTTTCGAGTTTGTGTTAATTGGAACATTATTGTGTGTATAGTGTCACTGTGACTTTTTTAGAAGCTTTGTGGTTTTGATTACAGTAGACTATTTGTGTTTTAGAGAGTAGTATGGTTGTCAAGAATCTTGTGTTTCAGTGATTTAGAATTTTTTTGTTCTATGGTCCAGGTTAAGTTGAACCCATCTCCTAGAAAAAATGAGGTTTAGCTGCAACAAAGAACTGCCTCAATCTTGTATTAAACAAGGTAACAATGGATATAGTAGATTTGCATGACATGATATATATTGAAATAGCCTTTTTGTTATATTTGCAGTCAGTTGCAGATCTTGGATCATTTTGTGTTTACTAATTACTCCCCATAATTAAGGAAAATATTGTAATCTAAGGCAATTCATTTTAGTGTTTGCAGTAATATCACCACTGGTTTCACATGCTGAATCCTTACTATACTCTTTGTTCTTTTTGGTGAAAATGGTTGTAGTGTTTTTGTTTTACTTGTGGTTCTTAGCTTTAGTTTAACAGTTTTGCCTTTCAGTGGTGTAATGTTTCCTCACCATGAATTCTATATAATTGAATTTAAAATAATCATTTTGTTGTCATAGACTTTATAAAGAGCAAGACTTGTCTATCAATTTATAGGATCAATGAAATTATAATTAGGCGATGAAAGATTGAATAACAAGTGAAGTGAATCAAAGTGAAAGGTTTATTTGCACTAGTTTAAATTAGATGTGTAGGTTTAAGCTCATTTTAACAGTTATATCTATTTGGAACTGGGAACTACAAGATATAAATGAATTCAATTGAGATAACTTGATTCTTAGATATGAATAATTTGGGATACAAGATATAAAAGTGAAAGGCTTTTGTTACTATTTTTTTTGTCTTGGCTAAGCTTTATGCTTTGTTTCTCCTTTGGTTCTTGTTTGTGCAAGTCTCTGCTTATATTTTGAGGTGTTTTTGTGATGCTTACAGGGATGATATAGTCAAATGGGCAAGAAAAAGAATCGGTACGCCTGTTATTTAGACATGAACATTGAAGAAGACGTCTTGAATATGATGAAGAGCTGCAAAGTCCATACCGTATTCAATCAATATTTTTTCTTTATGTTTATCTTTGTGTTGTTAAGTGCTTGATTTTAGTAGATAGGGTGTTGTAATTGTGTATGTGATTGGTGGTATGCTACTTGTGTCATCATATATACAAGTGTTTGTAACATATAAAATTTTATATGGTATACATTGTTTGAATGTCTTATGTAGTGTGTTTGATTTTATGATTAATTAATAAAATTTTATGATTAATAAAAACGATTGGATAAATTGATTATTTTTTTTTAAAAAAAAGAATCTTTAATAGCGTTTTTTTAAAACTCGCTATTAAAACGTCGACCTATAATAACTATTTGAGGCACGGGCGCTATTAATGATTGATTTATAACAACGCTTTTAAACTAAAGTGCTATTAAATCCTGTTTCCAAAGCACTCTCAGGTAGCGCTTATTGACATACGACAGCGCTTTTATTCATTATCGCTATTAAAGGTTCATATTTGATAGCGCTTTAAAACGCTATTATAGGCACCTAGACTTATAATAGCGGTATCAGTAATAGCGCTTTTAAGCGCTATTAAAAGCCAAAACAAGCGCTATTAAAGGCCCTTTTTTGTTGTAGTGTCCATTTACTAAGCCACTGGCCAGAGACTTAGTAAAAACAACCTCGAGAAGCATGGGGTTGAAACTCCTTAAATAAGAGTTCCAACGGCGGCGACAACCTAATCTTATGTTAACAGAACATTAACTTCAAGATTCAATGGGTAACAACAAGTCGTTGATTTGGATGTAAGTCATGCATTGAGTAATAATGTTGACTATTTAAAAGAGGGTTGAGGTTTTCAAAACCTCTTAATGAAGATGATAAACGAGGAATAGTGTCTCATGGAAAAAGATACAATATGAACTTCACCTATGTGAATTTTGAAATGGTGCCGTCTCAAAGTGAGAATTGGAGTTTCTCTCATAAAAAATTCATGAAACAGGATAGCATATGGCCATAAATAAGTGCTAAGCGAGATATGTAGAGGAATAGCCTTTAAAGAGTGTGTGTAAGGTAACGCCGGTCTAATCACATGGATTAATGGTTTAAAAGCATTGCTACCTAATATTCCGATTAAATGTTGTGTTATTCTCACAAAGGTTAAGTTTTAAATCGAAAGATACCTAACTGTATTAACACTCTTTATATTTTTATTTCTGGAATGGATTTTTGTCACTATTAGAACAAGTGGGGGATTGTTGGAAATTATAAAATAATAATTACCATAGTGTGTTCCAACGTGACAAAAATGGTTTTGTTTTTTGAATTCAAATTTTACAACACTTCATGAAGGGGTGTCTTGTGTCATTATAGGTTAACCATTGCAATGTATGGTGAAAATGTGTTGTTTCATCAAGAGTTGCAAACTTATGAAACAACACGTGCATGGTCTATAAAAACACATTTATGAATCCAAATTAAAAGATACAAAAATAATAAAATCTCTTCACTATTCCAGACACTCTTCCTTGCATTCAAGTTCTTCACCGGTCTTGTGCAGACTCGAGTAAGGGTGACATTATCCTGGGTATTCTTGCTTTCCAAACTCGAAGACAATTAAGAGAGTGCTTGAAATACTTTTAAGGAAAGTGACTCCATTCACGATTCAGCCTGGATCCTTTTGATTTTTCCGATATTTCTAACATTATCATCATAATCAAGATTTTAAATAAAGATCATCGACAGTGAAAACGGCCGCGACGACCGCAATTAGTGTCTTAATACTTGTACCGATTGAAATCGCAAAAACCTTTACGTAACCGAAACGTGACCCGGGACCGTTTTTTAAAACCTTGATCATAATCATAAACTTTGTGATTTTATTTCAATATTTAAATTAATTACACAAATTTTTTTTACAAAAATTATATATTTAACGGATTAGGATTAGTATTGCAACCCACTTACTATTACTTTTAAACGGCTTTGGAGAATATTTCACATAAATTGGAATGTATATAGAGTTTGTTGGATTGTGAGCACCGAGCACCAAAGGATCTCAATCACCTTTTCTAATTAGGATTGTGACATGCATATTATTAGTACTTTTACATGGGGACATAAGAATATAATTGATTTAATTTTGGAATTAGACTTTGTACTCGTTCCTTTTCTTTTCAAAGTTTTCAAATATAAGAGAGTAGACCGTTGACCTGGTTTGTGAATTCATGTAGCGTGATGGCTTATCGAATAAACAATTATACTCCGTAGTAGCTACTAGCCAGTTCTAGATCTGCGGCTAAGGGAGTTTATTTTTTTTTAAGAAGAGAGTCATTTTTTCAGGGTCGTCTCAGAGTATTTAGAGGTCCCGAACTAATAATAAAAATGAACCCCCTAATAAAAATAAATATATTTCTTAAAATGAACTTAATATTTATTTTTGTGAACAAACAAATATTAATAACACAAAAAACTCAAAAAGTAGTAGAACAACAACAAGACATAAGCACGGAGGCTATTATTAGTATAATTTTACTCTGCTGGACCATTATTGATATAATTTGATTGGTATAATTTTGCTCTGCTGGACTATTATTATTGTTGGACCATTATTATTGCTACTTAAACCCCCAATATAACTACTACCTATTACCTAATTATATTTTTTTTGAGGCCCCATGTTATAGGTCTCCTTGCATGGGTTCAAAGACGGCCCTGCATTTTCTTATAATGGGTTATATTTTAAAAAACTAGACTCCGACCCGTGCGTTGCACTGGTTTAGTGGAGTGTTAGATATATAATTTAAATTGATATAATTAAAATTTCCATGGAAAAATAAAATAAAATCAAAATATAAAAATATTGAAACGGCAAATAACCCGTACAAATGGAATTACAAAACATATAAAATAATTTAAACAATACTAAAATTATATAAAAATGCTAAAAAATAATAAAATAATTGAGATATATCTACTGAACAATATGAAAGACTTCTTTGAGCATATAATTTTTTATAGGATAACATGTATCTTATTGACGCATATACGAAAAAGAATAGGCGTGTAAGCCTATAGTGATTTGATTATCAGTCACAATTTTTTGCGGTACCTAATTTGTGTTCAATTTTATTGAGTGACACTTTGATATCAGTCAATTGAGGTGCATCAATGTAGTCCTAATACATTTTCAATGGTAATTTAATAAATTATCATTTGCTTAGAATTTCAATTAAGAAACACTTGCAAAAGTCTTTAACATAAAACAACTCAATTATAGGCTCACAAATGACCAAGAACACACCATAACAGTACAACACCACCAATAATACAATATAAATATAAAATACAATGTGATTAAACAATATTAGTGATTGATATGAATACAAATATGTTCCTGCTTTTTCTATCAACATTCATCAATTATACAATAGTGATTGATATGAATTAATTCAATTATACAATTTTTAGCAGTGTCGCATAGCAGATTATGGTTAGTATACAATTTTTAGCAGTGCCGTATTTTATAATTTCAATTTAATACTTACCTTATAAGTAATTTTCTTAAGCATACAAAAGCTTCTATTAAAAAAGACTGATAATTTGTTGATGAAATTCAAAACAGAACCAAGCTCATTCATATACTTAAAAATCAGAATTAACAATGCAAAGTTGTCTTCAGTTTTGCATAAAATAAATGATAATAATATACATAGAAATTCATGTTAAATAGAACTATATTGGCAATACCTTACACCAAGACTCAATCACAAAAGTGAAAATGATATGTGATCTAAAGCTAATAAAACTTAAGGTTGTCAATCTACTTTTCTGCTAGAGAGGCCTTGCAGAATATAAAGATCAAATAAACTAAGCTGACAATTTTGCATATTCAATTTTCAACAATATTTGCTTTGAATAGTGTTCCTAGCCTCCTTAAATCAAACAGGATACTTATAATTCTTATAATACATTTTATCTACGGTTAAGTGGTATATCCAGTGGCGGATCCAGAATTTTTTGCCGGTGGGGGCTAAAAAATAGTGCATATATTTTAACTAAAGAAATGTGTTACAAATTTTTACTAAATACACAAATACAATGACAAAACTTGAAATGCATAAAAATTCATATAAATTACAATTAGTATCTACGGAGTTTTAATACCAACTCTATACATGTACATGACTAATCTCATTCAAAGGAAGTAAAAATAAGAGAAAGAGAAAAAAAATATTGGGAGAGAAGAAATTGATGCTTAGATAAATTAAGTGAGAAGAATAGTATAGTTAAGAGAGAAAGTATGTGGAAATTGAGAAGTTAAAGTAGTGAAAAGTTAAAAAAATAAAAAGATAAATTTATGGCTTAGTATGGTCACTTATGTTTACTTAAGTTTTAATTTGGTCTACATTTAAAAATATCAATTTCGTCTCTTATGTTTCTACCATTTACATTAGCTAGTCATTTTCGTTAGTTTTGTCACTAATATGGTACCAATTGTACACGTGTCTAAGTGTCCACGTATTTGTTTACATATGCAAACCGGCTGCCACATGTGACAAATCTGACGAAAATGACTAACAAATGCAAACGGTGAAAATGTAAGGGACCAAATTGATATTTTTTAAACGCATGAGGCCAAATGGAAACTTAAAATAAATGTAAGAGACCAAATATATAATTAAACCTAAATTTATTGAGTGGATAGTAAATCTAGTCATGACTCATGGGGGTTTAAAAAATATATTAATACTAATATTAATATAAAATATTACTTTTTGGTGGGGGCTTGAGCCCCCAATGAGATATACTTGCATCCGCCCCTGGGTACATCATCAACTCATTCCAAATATAAAGCACAATAGCAAGACACCAATGATAGAAAAGGATGAAAGGCGTGCTCTCCAGATTTTTAGCTGACATTGGCATGTTGACTTGAATTCATATAAAATAAAATTTACCTAGATAAATTTTGAAATTTGCAAGAGAAGTTAATATATATATAAATATAAAAATCAGTATAGAAATCATCCAGAAAAGAACATTCAAAGAGATGTAGAGAATAAAATTAATACAAAGATAAACAACTCTAGAGCTTCTTCCTCTTCTCCTTTGTATTACTATATTGTCTAGAGAGAGGGTGTGGAGGTTGATGGAGATCAAAAATTGGGTTGAAACAGAGGCAGCAGAAGAAAAGAAGAAAGTTACCGAGAGAGAAGAAGAAAATTGGGTTGAGAGGGAGTGAGAGAGAGATCGACAGAGTGACATAGAAGAGAGAAGTGGGAAGTGTGAATGAAAGAATCAGGCACGGGTGATAGGTATAGATAATAGAGAGATGCCACATTTTTAGGCATAATATTCTGCTATTTTTTAGGTGAGCATTTAATGATGTATTATTTTCAATGCATAGTAACTAAATGATGGCTAATTCAAAATTTAAATTAAAGAAGGGATTAATAGGTGGCAGACCATAGTAACTAAATTAGTTGGATAGTCATTAAGAGAGGGATTAGGAGGGAAAAAATTAGGGTTAAGTGGAGGTTAAAAGGTAAGCACAACTTACCATTTATAATAATTAAGATTAAGATTAAGATTAAGATTAAGATTAAGATTAAGATTAAGATTAAGATTAAGATAAGATTAAGATTAAGATTAAGATTAAGATTAAGATAAGATTAAGATTAAGATATATCTTGAATGTTGTCTTGATGATTTTTATTGTCAATGAAGCATTTTTATTAAATGAGTAATAATAAGATGAAAAATATCTATCAAACAAATGAATATCTTTTGATTTTTCTATTTCTATTTATTTTTAATAAATAAACATATATGTAGTAGTTAAGTATGTATCATTGAAGTAACTAATTATAAAATATGGTTCCGTAAAAAAAATTATAAAATATAGCTAATTTATTAAAAAAATAAAATATATTTTGGAGTTGCTTTGTCTAGTCCAAGGATATACTAGTAATAAGCTTCAGTACTCTTGAGATAGGCCTATATAGATATGAAAAAATAAAAAATAAGTGACAAGATATGAGAATTTAGAAGAGATTAAAAAGCAAACAATCTATGCTCCAACTCCGAGAATTGACCGCGGTTTTTTTTAGGATTAGGCCAAGTATTTTACATTGTGAAATTAGTTCCATTGTTATTGTAAGAGTGTTTCGATTCATGTGAAACTCCAAAATTACATCTATTAACACACATTGAGCCATGTGTCACATTATACATTATGTTAGAAATAAATTTCAATAGCTAAATAGTTTTAAGTTGATTTTAAAGCAGGACCAAGAGTTGTGACAGCAAATATATGAGAAACCGAAACATTAAAAAATAAAAACTTAAACTTTCGCAAGAGAGATTTCTGTAATATATTAAACATGACCACGCAAAAAAAAATTTGAAATTTCAAATGATACGTATGAGTAGATTTAAAAGCATTAACTAAAAAAGTGATGAAAAATATTTGGGAATCCGAAGCTTGCTGAAACTTTTAATAGCGACTAAAAAAATAATTTGTTATATTATAGGAATCGAAAATTTATTAAACTTATATACTAATATAACCACAAATTTGACTTTTAAGAGAAAAATATAACCTAAAAAAATTATTTAAATTAATATTTTCTTAAAATAATGTAGTACATGTACAATGTGATTTAATAGAAACAAATACAACAGTACTAATGGACTACACATGAGTTGATTTAAAATCATTGACCAAAAAATATGATGAAAATATTTGGGGATCAAAACTTGCTGCAATTTTTTAGGGAAAAGCTATAAACATGTGCCCTAAGGGAAAATGTTAGTGATAAAAAAAAATTATCTTAATCTTGTGTATCTAAATCACTTTTTAAACTTTTCACCAATTAATTACACAAATTTTAAGAGAATATTTCCACTTTGAGGGCACATGTTAGTAAGACCCAATTTTTTATAGAGATTAAAAAGAAAATTTGAGATATTATAGAAATAAAAAAACTTATTAAACTCATATACTAAAGAAATTTGAGTTGTAAGAGAAAATGCAGCCTGAAAGAAATTGTTAAAATTAATAATTTCTTTTATTAAAAAGTACTACAATATGATTTGGAGAAACAAATTAAATGCAACACTAATGGACTATGTTCGTCGTTGATATATAAAAATAACACAAGACACATATATGTCATTGATAATTGCAAATAAAGACATTTTATTTAATAATACAAACGGATAGGCTAGGTGTTTAACATTAATACATACAAAAGAAAATGAAAAAATACAAGATAAATATTATTCATATATAAATAAATTGTCACTGATAAATATTATAATTATAACTATTATGCACCTGACAATAATCTTATAATAGCGAATATAATTGTATAATGGAACTAATTTCACAATATATAATACTCGCTCTATCCTAAAAAATTTGTGGGAACGCTGCGGGTCAATTCTCGGAGTTGCAGAATAGATTTCTTGCTTCTAATCTCTTCTAAATTCTCATATATCTTGTCCCTTATTTTTTAACATATTAAATAAATATTATATTATTCTTATATATTTTGTATGATGGTTTAGGCTATTAAAAACTTTGGACATTGATTTAGGTTTATGTCCATGCATGGAAACTTCACCTTTTTAGAGTACTAAGTCATTATCAATTTCAAAAAGGGAACAGAATCATAAATTTAATAGAATAAAATAGGGCATTGACAATATGTAAAATGAACTTCAAAGGTAATTATAATATTTTCATTCCATCAAGAAAAAAATTATTACTAATTTATTTAATACTCCAATCAAACCCTCTATGCTACACATAATTACAGTTGGTATATGAAATCATGGTGAAATATAAATTAAGAAGAGAATCAAATTCATATTTGATAATCATAATCTATGTTGCCAATACTTCTAGGACTTGTGTTTTGATCATCTTGATCACTATTGAGACCCAAACTGTTGGTAGCATAAGTGTTGTCAAGTTGAAGATTTCTTGTTGATGTAGTTGTGCTTTGGGGTATGCTGTTTATTTGTGCACCACGTCCCTTCCCTGCGTCACTTCTTTTTCTCGGTTCTTGTTTTCCTCTATATCTATCATTAGCACATTTTCTGTTCATATACAACAAAATGGTTGGTTAATTCATGTATTACTAGTAACAAATATTGTTAATTAATTATATATGCAAATATGCAAAACACACTAATTAAATTATATATGCATACGAATATTAATCATATATATACTTACATGGTAATAGTCATAGGTTTTAATGGAGTAGAATTATAATTGGCTGTTCGTAGCATTGGCAGTTGGATCATAGTCATACTACCCGTAGCAAGAGCCATGATAAATAATTTTTTTTATAATAAAACGTGATTTTGTTGGTAATTCTTTTTGAAAATATTAATAACGTAGAAGATTTGATTATAGTAGGAAATGTTAGTGTTGTTCTATGTTTTGTTGTAGTATATTGTGGTGAGGTTTAAGGTTTTATTTATAGTGAAAGAATTATTTAGGAATTATTGAAGAAAAATACAACGCGTCAATTTCAAAATTTGAATGGGATGATGGTCAAATTTATGTTCTTGCTAGTGGCATTTCATTTGACTGAGCAACATAATCTTTTTTAGACTTTATTTGTGCGTTTGAATTTGAATCGTTGTACAATACCAAGCCAAAAATTGTAATAAATAACTATAGCAATCAAACAAAACAATTCAACCAATCAACCTAGCAATTATCTAAGTACGTGTAAAACAAAATCAATATATCCGCATCATATTGGTATGTTATTTGCTAAGTGGATAAATCACAAATATTAAAATTAGGATTTAATGGGCACAGTAGTTGCAAAACAGTTTTACACAGACATTTCATAAAAATTCACCAATTTGTCACATCACTTCACTCATGTATGGTTATTTTAAAATTATTTATATGACATGAATAAATGATGGTTTCTTATTAGATGTCGGTGTAAAACAATTTTACACTGACGTTGTATGCCTATTAAACTCTTAAAATTATTCGAAAGTACAAACATATGTATGACTTTTTTTCTTTTTAAAATAGATATCTATGAAAAGTGTTTTTTCTATAACCGAATATGAAAAAAAAAGAAAAGAGCATTAAAAAACTACGGAGTATATTTTTTAGAAGATAAAAATAGTAAAGTTTATATTTACCGAATACTTTTTACCAAAAAATGTAAGAAAATTTAAATACTATATTTTTTGCAACCCACTTATTACTTCCTCCATCTTTAGTCATTTTAATCTTTTAGTTTTGACCTAAAACTTTATTTTTTTAAGAGTATTACTTTTAAACGGTTTTGGAGAATATTTCACATAAATTGGAATGTAGACTTTGTTTGGATTGTGACTTGTAAGCAGTAGCACTGAGTACTGCCACGCTTAGTGTGAATGGATCACCTCTTCTAGTTAGAATTGTGATCACACACATTATATTAGTACTTTTACATGGGACATGAGAATATAATTGATCAAATTGGAATGTAGACTTTATACTCGTTCATTCTCTTTTCAAAGTTTTCAAATAAGAGGTAGACCGTTGATCATGTAGTTTGATGGTTTATCACGAATAAAAAATTATAGTAGCTACCAAAGTTTTAAATAAAGGTCCGCGACCGCGAAAACGGCCGCGACAAAACGGTTTTTGCAGGTGACGATACCGTTATTGTGTATCACCGTTTTTATATTAAAGAACAAATTGTGATTAATTCACACCGCGACGACCGCAATTAGTGTCGTAACACCTGTACCGACCGGAATCGCAAAAACCTTTACGTAACCGAGACGTGACCGCAACCGTTTTTTAAAACCTTGGAGCCAGTTCCGTGGTGAAGAGATAGAGTCATTTTCTTATAAGGGGTTAAAAATTATATTTTGAATGTTGTCTTGATAATTTTATCGTGAATGAAGCATTTTTTAAGTTGTTTAGTAGATCAAAAGAGTTAAAATAATATATGAAAATATTTATCCAACAACTGAATATCATTTCATTTTTCTATTTCTACTTATTTTTACAAATAAAAAAATATGTCCTTTTGAATTGACTGCATTCGAAACTAAAACAATATATGTGTGTCAAGCAACATGTTGGACAAGATATCTCAACTTGAGTAGGACATATATCTTGCCGCTAGGTAAACAAAATGTGCAAGACAGATGTGTCAATGCAACATACAAGCTAGATGTCTCAATTTGAGTAGGACATATTGCCAGAGAACTGCAGGCTGAATTCATATTCTTATTCAATGCGCGCGTATGTGTCCCAAGTTTGTTACAATATGTGAATATATGATTGCCTACTATTAAAGGTTTGTTATCAAACCTATGTGTTAGATATGATTGAGAATCATAAACTAACTTTGAAAGGATTTAAAATACACTTTATCTTATAAAGCCTGTTATCAAAGTTTCACCGAACTGTGGATTAACGTACAATTGCTTGTGTTCTTTATTGCTTTCCATATTATACTCCCGCATCATATTGCCTTACATGTTGTCCCATTCATCATATAACATACAATGTCCCAGATATTGTATAAGACATTTGTCATATGAAGAACAAAATTGCTGTATTAAATTAGAAAATAAAAGATGAAAATAATTTTATTTTGGATTTTTAGTAATTGATTGAAAAATAAAATTCATAAATTTGCACTAATTGCCTTGTTTAACCAACAATCCCCAGAAACGACACCAAAAACTTGATTGGCGGTTAACAAGTGTACCAACTTTGTCTCAAACAACAATCACCAGAAACGACGCAAAAAACTTGATTGGCGGTTGACAAGTGTACCAACTTTGTCTTAAGTAATACTCCTTCCGTTCCTTTTTATAAGAGATAATTTATTTTTTAGATTCATTCAATAATTGATGTATTTGGTCTATTTTATAGGTTAAATACATTCATTATTGAATGAATCTAAAAAATCAACTGTCTCTTATAAAAAAGAACGGAGGGAGTAATATTTTAAAGATTCCCCACCACAAGATTGTGTAAAAAAGTAACTATATTGTGAATTTAGGAAATTAACTTAAACTAAATTGGGGGGTTTTGAGAATTGATTTGAAAAAGGAATTTAAATATTGTGATAGATAAAGCTGGGAACATTGGTTAGGTTATTACAAATCTCTATCATATTCCTATTTGGTAAATAGGTATTATATTCCCTTACAATTAAATTTATTATCACAATGAATAAATCCTAAAGTAGTAATGAACCATCTCTAGTATTCAACATTACCCTAGATAATTAAAGACGCCCGCTACGCTACCCTTGTAGACGAGTATGAAATTTATGAAAAGCGTTAATTTTGTGCGCGTTAATTCGGTGAAAATAAGAAAACGATTTTTCCCCTTAACTTCGTCAGAACCTAAAATTAATTCATAGTGTTGGTTGAATTTATCACAGATTGAGTTATAAAAGCCACTTTCTCAGAAAGTTAAATTCTTGAAAATTGTTGGATATTGGCTTGGAAAACTCAGATTGTGCAGGAAACAGGGTGTTCTACTGGTTCAGGCGCAAGGCGCCATCACTGCTGCACTAGGCGCAGTGTTCTGATTGTTTGGCTGGCCTGGTTTGTTTGCTGCGCCAGGCGCAGACCCTAGGCACTAGGCGCCAGCACGCGAGCATATATATGTTGTTTGCATTTTCTGATGTTTGTAAGGGAATTTTTGGGTTTCTAAAAGCAACATAAATACTCACTACTACAAAAAAAGAGTTTTAATAGCGCCTATTTAATAGCGCTTTTTAAGCGCTATTAAAAAGTAAAGACGGAGCCTTATAATAGCAGTTTTTCTAGAAGCGCTATTAAAGCTTTGAACCCAGGAATGCTACAATAGCGTTTTCGAGAAAACCGCTATTAAAGCTATGAATGCTGAACATTATGCTAGCTCTTTTGAAAAGTGTTATTGAAGCTGATACCCTATAACAATGCGTTTTAGATGAGCGCTATGGTGGTCTCACTCCTTCCCTTCTTCATAGTTGGCATGATCGGTATACAACATAGTTATTTAGATTATGTTCGGCGGTGAATTATCCTTGTTGTAGTAATACCTTACTATTACACTATGTCTATTAAAGTTTCCCTACATTAACAACTAAGGTACCTACGAGAGCCTAACCTCGATGTGTCACATACCCTAATTACTAAGTGAGTTGTTTATAAACATGCATTATAACCTTCACCAATTAACCTCTAGGTCCTAGTATCGGGTTGTTCATCTTCTAAGTGCTCAGATCACACCTAGTGCATGATTCCTCCTCTAACCGCTCAGTTCACGGCTAGTTCAGGATGTTACCGTCTCTATACACCTAGCATTATTTACTACTAGTTCCGGACCATGCCAAGTCAAAACCTGGTATCAATTCTAAGGGCGCTCCCGCTTATCCGGCTAGATTACGAGAATACGTTATTAAGTGCAAGAAAGTAAATAATAAACACCATTACTCAATATCATTTATTATAACTTAGACTCAACCACAGACTCCAAATATTCATTGGGGAGTTCATCTTCTCCACCACAACATAAGGCAGCTATTACAAAAGACTACATATTTAAATTACAATAACGAAATTATAACCTAAACATAAAAGCCTAAAGAAAACATACCTTCTGAGTTAGTTTTCCCGTAAGGGAAGAAAACTATGCCCAATAGAGCTCATTTGAACCTCTCCTTATAGTAGAGAGTGTTCTACTATTTCTGAATGAATAATTATGAAGGAGGGAGGCTCTATTTATAGTTTTCGTAATGGGCCTCAGCAAGGCATCGCAGCACGATGAGGCCATCGTACTGCGATGTGAAGATTCAGTTCAATTTTATAACTGATCCTGTGCATTTCATCAGCTTGGGCGCCAAGTTAAGTCATCGTGCTGCGATGAATAGATATTTTGCAGATTTATTTCTTCTGATTTCTTGGCGAACAAGCAGCTCCCATCGTGGCACGATGGGAGCCATCGTGCTGCGATGGAATGCTCAATTTCTTCACTTTTTGGGTTTTTTCTTGTCTTTTTGCATCTTGGACTCTGTCTTGATGCTTTTTCTTTCTTTTGTTGGTTTTTCTTCGTATTTGGGCCTGTCTTGGTCTTTTTACTACTAATAATAATACTAAAAATACCATAGAAATTCCTGTCATGAATGTGCAATGAAAAAAATTGATTTATTGCATCTTGAAAATACATAATAACTGTCAAATTTTTTCTTTTATTTTTTTTTACATTCATATTGAAATGGAAAAAGTATTTGGTAGAGTTTATGTCATGAATTGTGTTACCATTCTGCGTTTTCACATTGACGAATGTTTAAGTTGTAGGGTAAGAGGAGGATTTTGGAGAAGAGGAGGTGAAACTCCTTCAGCTGTAAAATGGGAATATATGATTATAGAGATACGTGAAGGATCTTGGTCTTATGTAGTTGGTTCCATCGGTAGAGCTCCTGGTATGTTTTATATAATTGTTACTTAAGTTTAAGCATTATAAATGTGAATAATTTGAAAACTACTGCTCGAAAACAATATTGATCTCGTATCTATTTTTTCATAGTTGATATTAGTCTTGATTCAAAAATTGTCAAAACTCAACTGAGTTGGTCTCGGTGCAAATTTTATATACTTTCTTGTTTTGTTTCTATCTTGTACAAAGAAGGTTGTGGCCATTGCAACACCAAAGGAACATGCAGAGAAGTTATTGAAAGGGAGACAAATGCAATATCAAGTGAAAAACACAAAGTCAAAGAACAAAAATGAAAAGGGAAAAGATAAGTAGGCATCTCAAACAGAAAAAAATCCTTTTGGTGATTTGGATCTTGCTTTAGTGCCACTAGAAAATGGTGCATCATGTCACATTATTGGTAATCTAGATTCTAGTTCATTGTGCAAGTTGCATGTTGTTGTTATTATGGCTTAATTTATTAGTAATATTGTTTTGTTCTTATGTTGTATTTAATTTGCAGAGTTACTTCCAAATCACCATACTCTAAACCATTCCATGGCTTGTGTTAGGTGCTAAATCAATGTAAATAGTTCTAACATTTTTTTCTTGTTTTGTTTAAAAAAAATTATGGGCCACTTAGCCTTTGCAGTACCATCGATATATAGCTTCAGAAGACAAAACACTAGTGTAACTCAATTTTAACTCAATTTTGTGTTATTTTTATATTTGAAGTATTTTTATTGCCATAGATATCCTACATACTCAACAGAGAAGCTATATGAGGTGAAGGAGGAATGGGCTACTGATGACAGAAATTTCTATGGTATTTTAGATAGTATTATTAGTAATAAATTGACCAAGACATACCCAAATACGAAGGAAAACCTACAGAATCGAATAAAAGCATCAAGACAAAGCAAAGAATACAAAAAGACAAGAAAAAGCAAAATATGTGAAGATTAAGGTTGTTCATCGTAGCAAGATGGCTTCCATCGTGCCACAATGGAAGCTGCTTGCTGGCCAAGACATCAACAGAAGAAAATATGGAGAAAATCTGTTCATCGTGCTACGATGGTACTCATCGTGGTACGATGATCATACTTGGCGACCAAGCTGATGAAACACACAGGATTAGTAATAATTCTGAACTGAATCTTCCCATCGTGCTACGATGGACCCATCACAGCACGATGCCTTGCTGAGGCCGATTTAGAAAACTATAAATAGAGCTCCAATTCCTCATTATTATTCATTCAGAAATAGTAGAACATTCTCTACTATACTAGAGGTGTTCAGAGGAGCTCTAAGGGAATAGTTTTCTCCCCTTACGGGAAAGCTATCTCAGCAAGGTATGTTTTCTTTAGACTTTTATGTTTAGATTATTTTTATAATTTAAATTATGTAAGTCTTTTGTAATAGATGTCTTAGGTTGTGGTGGAGAAGATGAATTCCCCTATGAATATTTGGAGTCTGTGATTGAGTCAAAATTAAAAAAAATCGTTATTCAATATTATATTTGTTATTTACTTTCTTGCACTTTAACAACACATTCTCGTATTCTGGCCGGATAAGCGGGAGCGCCCATAGAATAGATGTTAGGGTTAGCTTTAGTATTTATATTGAAGTTGCTTTAATATTTGTCCGGAACTAGTAGTAAATATGCTAGGTGAATAGAAACGGTAACATACTGAACTAGTTGTGAACTGAGCAATTAGAGGAGGAATCATGAACTAGGTGTGAACTGAGCACTTAGAAGCTGAATAGCCCGATACTAGGACCTAGAGGCATTGGATGGGTGAAGGATATAATGCATATATAATGAACAACTCACCTAGTAATTAGGGTATGTGACACATCGAGGTTATGCTCTCGTAGGTGCCTTAGTTATTAACGTAGGGAAACTTCATATACATAGGTAATAGTAAGGTATTACCATAACAAGGATAAAGTCACCGCCGAATAATAATCTGAGTAACTATGTTATACACCGATCATGCAAAATATGAAGAAGGGAGTAAGTTCAACCACCATACCTATCCTCTATGTTTCTGAATCACTATCTTTTTTTTCCGCAAGCATATCGCTAATTTTATAAAAACCTTTTTCCAAAACCCAAAGCGAATGCAAAACTACAAACTTAAATAACGCTAACGACGGTTTGACACGATCCCTGTGGATACGAACTCATTCTAGACACCTAGAGTGTGAATTATTACTCGACGACAGACTGGTGCACTTGCCATAATGCAGTCAGCTACCTATATGGTTGAAGATGTTATCAATGATGCAAAAAGGTTGCAAAAACAGTAGTTGATCATTAATTGGTAAGTTGTATCTTATAAATATTTAATAATCCAAATATATTCTTGTAGAAAAAATAGGATGAATGTTATATTACTTTATTCCTCAGCCTAAGGCTGGTTTAAATAGAAAAAGTACAAAATAGAAGAAATAATTGCAAAGAGAAATAAAAAGAAATAATTGCAATAAATTAGGAAACTTATATTTTCCAACACCCCCCTCAAGTTGGTGCATAGATGTCTATCATGCCCAACTTGCCTCTCAAATGCTCAAAAGTGGGTCTTGCCAAGCTTTTGGTCAAGATATCTGCAGTTTGTTGACTTGAAGTTACAAAAGGTAGGCATATGATCCCAGCATCTAACTTCTCTTTTATGAAATGTCGATCAATCTCAATGTGCTTGGTTCTGTCATGTTGAACGGGATTATGAGCTATGCTAATAGCAGCTTTACTATCGGAGTATAATTTTAACGGAAGCTCAATTTTCATCTTAAGTTCTTCTAAGACTCTAAGGATCCATAATCCTTCACAAATACCTTGAGCCATAACTTTAAACTCAGCTTCTGCACTACTTCTTGCTACAACTGCTTGTTTCTTGCTCCTCCATGTCACAAGATTACCCCAAACATAGGCACAATATCCAGAGGTTGATCTTCTATCAGTGATTGAACCTGCCCAGCATCGGTAAATGTTGAAGTACAAAAGCAAGTATATTGTTTATCGTCTCCACAGGGACTGATGCGATATAGTAGCCATTCAACAATTGCTATAATTTCAAGTATACAGATTAAAAGATGTTTGTTTGTGGAAAAGTAAGAAAATATAGTGATGGTAAAGAAATGATTGAAATCACAGAGAGATAAGTTTGCTGGGATTAGATTTCACCGACCCAATCGCACGTATCATTCTAATCAGTTACGCAGGTTATAGCTATTAATCAATTATATCATATATCACCCACATACGTGTCCATGTCCAGAGCACGACGAGAATCTATTATACCTATTAACCTCCAATGTGTCGGATGATTAATCAATATACTAGCATTAAGCTTCGATACTTCAAGTGATTATGAAACCCCAAATCTATATCTAGAGTTAGAGTTTAATAGATGATTGTTCTAGATCTTGGATTCAAAAATCATATGTCTATACCATTTCAAAACCTAGAATTAAAACATGAAATTGAAGAACAACATCAAAATTGATGAATAATCTAAAACCATATATAATACCATGATCAAATTAGATACATACTCATAGGTTGATTACACCTAATCCCAACAAAGAGAGATTAGCTACTCATTTTCATGGTAGCTTTACAAAGATTAAGAAGAAAAGAGATGAACAAACTTATCAATGATGATTTCTCAATTATTGTAGTGAATCCACCTTCAAAATCCTCTTGAATCTGGCTCCTGGGTGTCTCTTCTGCGTTTCTGGGTGTGAAAAAATGAATTCCTTCCTTTATTTCTGTTTCTGAATCCTATTTATATCAGTCAGGAAAATGCTTGCTCGCTCAGCGAGCATCTGGTCGCTCAGCGACCATTAAAACTTCAGAGGTGGGTTTGTTGACATGTGGCACTTAAACCGCCAAACTCAGCACTTGGTCGCCATCCTTCGGTACAGCTCGCTGAGCGAGTACGGTCGCCACTGCTCGCTACAAGCTGTTCTTTTCAATGTAGTGGTCGCCAGTGGTCGCTGAGCGACAACTTCCAATTGCTAAACCACTTTTTCTTCATTTTCCTTTGCATTTCTTTGTACCAATTGCATCTTTATGCATAAATACCTATAATCAAGGTTGAGATTAGTCAAAAAGTAATATATACGTAATAATAACTATTTCACATAAGTTTCTTACTAAATAAGTTAAATAAGTGCCTTAATTCTTTACAACACTACTTTTTGGCACTTATCAAACTCTCCCCAACTTAAAACTTTGTTTGTCCTCAAACAAAAGTCCAAAATAAACTTTTGAAACATGGCTCAAACATCATTAGTGCATAATTCATTCAAGCTTTGCAATCAATCAAAAACTTAGGATGTAATTCATTTCAAGTTTGCATGATTCAATGTGTTGCAAGTTTAAAATCAATCATTCATAATCATCAAAGAATCAAAGCATGAATGTGAAATGGTTTCTAAATTCAAGTAAGAGTTCAAGCTTTCCAAATCAACAAGATAATCAACTAGAATCACAATTCTCACAAATGTTTCAACTCAAGGGTGTAGTGTTTCTCTCAATCCAACAATGTGTTCACAACAAATCAATTCAAACATACATCTCAACATAATCACAAAACATGTTATCAATCATGGATCACTAAGGACTTCTTAAGCTTGTAATGGGGCTAGGCTACAAGAAATTATTATTTTTCTATGGATTCAAAAGAGCCTCAAGGATAAGAGAGCATAAACTTTGAGTTTCTTCATTAAATAAGCTATTCACTCTATTTTGTTTCCCCCCTTTTCTTTCTTTTTTTTTCTTTTCACTTTTGGTGATTCTTTTTATATGTCACATTCTTTTCTTTCTTTTTCTTTGCAATTTCATTGAAATCATTGTGCCATATTTTTCATTCTTTTTCATTTTCACAATCACCAATTTCAACTACTTCTTATTTTTCTCAATTTAATCAAATAACCTCTTTGTCCCTAACTTGTTTTCAACCCTACTTAACTCAATGCTCAATCATCCTAAGACAATGGTCAAATCATTGTTTTCCTTTAATGTGTTCAAGGGTTCAAAACAAACAAATTTTTCAAATTTTGGCTCAAGGGGGTAACAAAGGATCACACTCTCACAAGGTAGGTTATTTTTGGCTTAAGTAGTTGAACTCAAATAGAAACATGGCCTTGATCATTTCCATGACTTCAAACACATCAAGTAATAGCAAGATTCAGTTAAAATCAACAGAGTTAAACACAATTGCCGGCTCTCAAATATATAAACAGTGGAAGGTTCACACAATCTCACCCGGCTAGGTCTATGTGATTCATAATTAATCAATCATGTTAAGGAGGAATGAATGAAATCAAATTGAATCAAGCTACTTAGTTCAAATTCATCCTCTCATTCAAAGATAATCACAAAATAAATTGACCTCAACTATTGCAATTCAAAGAAAATAATTCTAATCATGCATTTGCTTTTGATTAATCACAAACCTAGACATTTCAATTCATATGCACATTTAGCAATCACAAAGATTTAAACCATGTTTATTCAGTCAAAATTTGCAATGAAATATAAAACATGAATTCTAATGACTGAAACAATAAAATTTCACTGTATATGGCGTGCTTTAGTACTCTGCTTCTGCTACTACCCCTCCTTAAGAAATGTGGACTGTCCTCAGGCCAAGAAAATGAATTTAAGCCTGCATTTGCACGGTAAAACACCCAGCCCTAGGCTTTTGTTAGATTTTCAGAGGTGATGATATGCTTAGTGACAATGGCAGAAACAAACTTTCAAGTGGAATTCCCACCAGTTTAAGGACTTTGTTTTCATAAGAGGCTAAACATGTTCAAAATTATTATAACATATAAGTAATTAAAAATACTTTAAATAAAAGTAAAGGAAAGAAAATTGGGTTGCCTCCCAACAAGCGCTTCTTTTACGTCACTAGCTTGACGCCTTGTTGGTTAGGGTGGCCAAAATGAGACAGAAACCACATCATCCGTCTTTTTCCTTCGGTTTGGGAGGAACTCCATGAACTTGAGATATAGATATTGTGGAGTCCAAGTCCTCCCCAATTCTTTCTTGTTGAACAAGGCACAAATTTCATCTATGATCCGATCAATATCCGCCTTGTTCTCCATCTCCTTCTTTTGTTCATATGATCTTTCCTTGTCAAATAATCCATCATTTTCCTTTGTATCCATCACCACTTTTTCATGATCAACAGTGTTAACCTTTCAAGTATATGGAATTTCTTGAGGAAGTTCAACTTCGTGTGGTGTGTCCGTTTCTTTCACTTTCTTTACTACACCACATCCTTCAAACATTCTTCCTTCCTCATTTTCTTCAAAAACTTCTTCCACACTCTCTCCACATTCTTCATTCTTTGTTAGAATAGTATCTTTCTCATGAGTGGTTTGAGTGTTGATTTGAACTTCCATGCTTTGCGTATTAGCCATATGTTGGGCTATCTGATTAAGCTGAATTTCCAAATTTTTGGCCCTTGCAAAGCTGTTTTTCAAATATTGTTGGTGCTCTTGGTTCAGTTGCTGCTGCTCTTGGTTTATTTGTTGCTGCATTTCCATGAATTTAATTATGGTCTCCTCCAATCTTGCCTCTGGAGTTTGCCCATAATTATTAAGAGGACACCGTTGATACGATTCATACTCATCTGGAGTATAGAAGTTGTTATAATCACGATCAGTCATGATTTTGTTTTTGGTGAGGAATCTGAAAAAGGATTAATCTTAACAAGAAAAAATTTTCTTTGACTAGCAAAGAATGGTTAGTACAAGCAAAATTATACAAAATAAACAATTATGTACAAATACTTAAAAGAATATAAATTGTTGCGATGCTCCAATATCTAAACGCCAGTCCCCGGCAACGGCGCCATTTTGTTGAAGTACAAAAGCAAGTATATTTATTATCGTCTCCACAGGGACTGATGCGATATAGTAGCCATTCAACAATTGATATAATTTCAAGTATACAGATTAAAAGATGTTTGTTTGTGGAAAAGTAAGAAAATATAGTGATGTTAAAGAAATGATTGAAATCACAGAGAGATAAGTTTGCTGGGATTAGATTTCACCGACCCAATCGCACGTATCATTCTAATCAGTTACACAGGTTATAGCTATTAATCAATTCTATCATATATCACCCACATACGTGTCCGTGTCCAGAGCACGATGAGAATCTATTATACCTACTAACCTCCAATGTCTTGGATGATTAATCGATATACTAGCATTAAGCTTCGATACTTCAAGTGATTATCAAACCCCAAATCTATGTCTAGAGTTAGAGTTTAATAGATGATTGTTCTAGATCTTGGATTCAAAAAGCATATGTCTATACCATTTCATAACCTAGAATTAAAATATGAAATTGAAGAACAACATCAAAATCGATGAATAATCTAAAACCATATATAATACCATGATCAAATTAGATACATACTCATAGGTTGATTACACCTAATCCCAACAAAGAGAGATTAGCTACTCATTTTCATGGTAGCTTTACAAAGATTAAGAAGAAAAGAGATGAACAAACTTATCAATGATGATTTCTCAACTATTGTAGTGAATCCACCTTCAAATCCTCTTGAATCTGGCTCCTGGTTGCCTCTTCTGCGTTTCTGGGTGTGAAAAAATGAATTCCTCCTTTTGTTTCTGTTTCTGAATCCTATTTATATCAGTCAGGAAAATGCTTGCTCGCTCAGCGAGCATCTGGTCGCTCAGCGACCATTAAAACTTCAGAGGTGGGTTTGTTGACATGTGGCACTTAAACCGCCAAACTGAGCACTTGGTCGCCATCCTTCGCTACAGCTCGCTGAGCGAGTTCGGTCGCCACTGCTCGCTACAAGCTGTTCTTTTTAGTGTGGTGGTCGCCAGTGGTCGCTGAGCGACAACTTCAAATTGCTAAACCACTTTTTCTTCATTTTCCTTTGCATTTCTTTGTACCAATTGCATCTTTATGCATAAATACCTATAATCAAGGTTGAGATTAGTCAAAAAGTAATATATACGTAATAATAACTATTTCACATAAGTTTCTTACTAAATAAGTTAAATAAGTGCCTTAATTCTTTACAACACTACTTTTTGGCAGTTATCAAACTCTCCCCAACTTAAAACTTTGTTTGTCCTCAAACAAAAGTCCAAAATAAACTTTTGAAACATGGCTCAAACATCATTAGTGCATAATTCATTCAAGCTTTGCAATCAATCAAAAACTTAGGATGTAATTCATTTCAAGTTTGCATGATTCAATGTGTTGCAAGTTTGAAATCAATCATTCATAATCATCAAAGAATCAAAGCATGAATGTGAAATAGTTTCAAAATTCAAGTAAGAGTTCAAGCTTTCCAAATCAACAAGATAATCAACTAGAATCACAATTCTCACAAATGTTTCAACTCAAGGGTGTAGTGTTTCTCTCAATCCAACAATGTGTTCACAACAAATCAATTCAAACATACATCTTAACATAATCACAAAACATGTTATCAATCATGGATCACTAAGGACTTTCTTAAGCTTGTAATGGGGCTAGGCTACAAGAAATTATTATTTTTCTATGGATTCAAAAGAGCCTCAAGGATAAGAGAGCATAAACTTTGAGTTTCTTCATTAAATAAGCTATTCACTCTATTTTGTTTCCCCCTTTTCTTTCTTTTTTTTTTCTTTTCACTTTTGGTGATTCTTTTTATATGTCACATTCTTTTCTTTTTTTTTCTTTGCAATTTCATTGAAATCATTGTGCCATATTTTTCATTCTTTTTCATTTTCACAATCACCAATTTCAACTACTTCTTATTTTTCTCAATTTAATCAAATAACCTCTTTCTCCCTAACTTGTTTTCAACCCTACTTAACTTAATGCTCAATCATCCTAAGACAATGGTCAAATCATTGTTTTCCTTTAATGTGTTCAAGGGTTCAAAACAAACAAATTTTTCAAATTTTGGCTCAAGGGGGTAACAAAGGATCACACTCTCACAAGGTAGGTTATTTTTGGCTTAAGTAGTTGAACTCAAATAGAAACATGGCCTTGATCATTTCCATGACTTCAAACACATCAAGTAATAGCAAGATTCAGTTAAAATCAACAGAGTTAAACACAATTGCCGGCTCTCAAATATATAAACAGTGGAAGGTTCACACAATCTCACCCGGCTAGGTCTATGTGATTCATAATTAATCAATCATGTTAAGGAGGAATGAATGAAATCAAATTGAATCAAGCTACTTAGTTCAAATTCATCCTATCATTCAAAGATAATCACAAAATAAATTGACCTCAACTATTGCAATTCAAAGAAAATAATTCTAATCATGCATTTGCTTTTGATTAATCACAAACCTAGACATTTCAATTCATATGCACATTTAGCAATCACTAAGATTTAAACCATGTTTATTCAGTCAAAATTTGCAATGAAATATAAAACATGAATTCTAATGACTGAAACAATAAAATTTCACTGTATATGGCGTGCTTTAGTACCCTGCTTCTGCTACTACCCCTCCTTAAGAAATGTGGACTGTCCTCAGGCCAAGAAAATGAATTTAAGCCTGCATTTGCACGGTAAAACACCCAGCCCTAGGCTTTTGTTAGATTTTCAGAGGTGATGATATGCTTAGTGACAATGGCAGAAACAAACTTTCAAGTGGAATTCCCACCAGTTTAAGGACTTTGTTTTCATAAGAGGCTAAACATGTTCAAAATTATTATAACATATAAGTAATTAAAAATACTTTAAATAAAAGTAAAGGAAAGAAAATTGGGTTGACTCCCAACAAGCGCTTCTTTTACGTCACTAGCTTGACGCCTTGTTGGTTAGGGTGGCCAAAATGAGACGGAAACCACATCATCCGTCTTTTTCCTTCGGTTTGGGAGGAACTCCATGAACTTGAGATATGGATATTGTGGAGTCCAAGTCCTCCCCAATTCTTTCTTGTTGAACAAGGCACAAATTTCATCTATGATCCGATCAATATCCGCCTTGTTCTCAATCTCCTTCTTTTGTTCATATGATCTTTCCTTGTCAAATAATCCATCATTTTCCTTTGTATCCATCACCACTTTTTCATGATCAACAGTGTTAACCTTTCAAGTATATGGAATTTCTTGAGGAAGTTCAACTTCGTGTGGTGTGTCCGTTTCTTTCACTTTCTTTACTACACCACATCCTTCAAACATTCTTCCTTCCTCATTTTCTTCAAAAACTTCTTCCACACTCTCTCCACATTCTTCATTCTTTGTTAGAATAGTATCTTTCTCATGAGTGGTTTGAGTGTTGATTTGAACTTCCATGCTTTGCGTATTAGCCATATGTTGGGCTATCTGATTAAGCTGAATTTCCAAATTTTTGGCCCTTGCAAAGCTGTTTTTCAAATATTGTTGGTGCTCTTGGTTCAGTTGCTGCTGCTCTTGGTTTATTTGTTGCTGCATTTCCATGAATTTAATTATGGTCTCCTCCAATCTTGCCTCTGGAGTTTGCCCATAATTATTAAGAGGACACCGTTGATACGATTCATACTCATCTGGAGTATAGAAGTTGTTATAATCACGATCAGTCATGATTTTGTTTTTGGTGAGGAATCTGAAAAAGGATTAATCTTAACAAGAAAAAATTTTCTTTGACTAGCAAAGAATGGTTAGTACAAGCAAAATTATACAAAATAAACAATTATGTACAAATACTTAAAAGAATATAAATTGTTGCGATGCTCCAATATCTAAACGCCAGTCCCCGGCAACGGCGCCATTTTGTTGAAGTACAAAAGCAAGTATATTTATTATCGTCTCCACAGGGACTGATGCGATATAGTAGCCATTCAACAATTGATATAATTTCAAGTATACAGATTAAAAGATGTTTGTTTGTGGAAAAGTAAGAAAATATAGTGATGTTAAAGAAATGATTGAAATCACAGAGAGATAAGTTTGCTGGGATTAGATTTCACCGACCCAATCGCACGTATCATTCTAATCAGTTACACAGGTTATAGCTATTAATCAATTCTATCATATATCACCCACATACGTGTCCGTGTCCAGAGCACGATGAGAATCTATTATACCTATTAACCTCCAATGTCTTGGATGATTAATCGATAAACTAGCATTAAGCTTCGATACTTCAAGTGATTAACAAACCCCAAATCTATGTCTAGAGTTAGAGTTTAATAGATGATTGTTCTAGATCTTGGATTCAAAAAGCATATGTCTATACCATTTCAAAACCTAGAATTAAAATATGAAATTGAAGAACAACATCAAAATCGATGAATAATCTAAAACCATATATAATACCATGATCAAATTAGATACATACTCATAGGTTGATTACACCTAATCCCAACAAAGAGAGATTAGCTACTCATTTTCATGGTAGCTTTACAAAGATTAAGAAGAAAAGAGATGAACAAACTTATCAATGATGATTTCTCAACTATTGTAGTGAATCCACCTTCAAATCCTCTTGAATCTGGCTCCTGGGTGCCTCTTCTGCGTTTCTGGGTGTGAAAAAATGAATTCCTCCCTTTGTTTCTGTTTCTGAATCCTATTTATATCAGTCAGGAAAATGCTTGCTCGCTCAGCGAGCATCTGGTCGCTCAGCGACCATTAAAACTTCAGAGGTGGGTTTGTTGACATATGGCACTTAAACCGCCAAACTGAGCACTTGGTCGCCATCCTTCGCTACAGCTCGCTGAGCGAGTACGGTCGCCACTGCTCGCTACAAGCTGTTCTTTTCAGTGTGGTGGTCGCCAGTGGTCGCTGAGCGACAAATTCAAATTGCTAAACCACTTTTTCTTCATTTTCCTTTGCATTTCTTTGTACCAATTGCATCTTTATGCATAAATACCTATAATCAAGGTTGAGATTAGTCAAAAAGTAATATATACGTAATAATAACTATTTCACATAAGTTTCTTACTAAATAAGTTAAATAAGTGCCTTAATTATTTACAACACTACTTTTTGGCAGTTATCAAACTCTCCCCAACTTAAAACTTTGTTTGTCCTCAAACAAAAGTCCAAAATAAACTTTTGAAACATGGCTCAAACATCATTAGTGCATAATTCATTCAAGCTTTGCAATCAATCAAAAACTTAGGATGTAATTCATTTCAAGTTTGCATGATTCAATGTGTTGCAAGTTTGAAATCAATCATTCATAATCATCAAAGAATCAAAGCATGAATGTGAAATAGTTTCAAAATTCAAGTAAGAGTTCCAGCTTTCCAAATCAACAAGATAATCAACTAGAATCACAATTCTCACAAATGTTTCAACTCAAGGGTGTAGTGTTTCTCTCAATCCAACAATGTGTTCACAACAAATCAATTCAAACATACATCTTAACATAATCACAAAACATGTTATCAATCATGGATCACTAAGGACTTTCTTAAGCTTGTAATGGGGCTAGGCTACAAGAAATTATTATTTTTCTATGGATTCAAAAGAGCCTCAAGGATAAGAGAGCATAAACTTTGAGTTTCTTCATTAAATAAGCTATTCACTCTATTTTGTTTCCCCCCTTTTCTTTCTTTTTTTTTTCTTTTCACTTTTGGTGATTCTTTTTATATGTCACATTCTTTTCTTTCTTTTTCTTTGCAATTTCATTGAAATCATTGTGCCATATTTTTCATTCTTTTTCATTTTCACAATCACCAATTTCAACTACTTCTTATTTTTCTCAATTTAATCAAATAACCTCTTTCTCCCTAACTTGTTTTCAACCCTACTTAACTCAATGCTCAATCATCCTAAGACAATGGTCAAATCATTGTTTTCCTTTAATGTGTTCAAGGGTTCAAAACAAACAAATTTTTCAAATTTTGGCTCAAGGGGGTAACAAAGGATCACACTCTCACAAGGTAGGTTATTTTTGGCTTAAGTAGTTGAACTCAAATAGAAACATGGCCTTGATCATTTCCATGACTTCAAACACATCAAGTAATAGCAAGATTAAGTTAAAATCAACAGAGTTAAACACAATTGCCGGCTCTCAAATATATAAACAGTGGAAGGTTCACACAATCTCACCCGGCTAGGTCTATGTGATTCATAATTAATCAATCATGTTAAGGAGGAATGAATGAAATCAAATTGAATCAAGCTACTTAGTTCAAATTCATCCTATCATTCAAAGATAATCACAAAATAAATTGACCTCAACTATTGCAATTCAAAGAAAATAATTCTAATCATGCATTTGCTTTTGATTAATCACAAACCTAGACATTTCAATTCATATGCACATTTAGCAATCACAAAGATTTAAACCATGTTTATTCAGTCAAAATTTGCAATGAAATATAAAACATGAATTCTAATGACTGAAACAATAAAATTTCACTGTATATGGCGTGCTTTAGTACTCTGCTTCTGCTACTACCCCTCCTTAAGAAATGTGGACTGTCCTCAGGCCAAGAAAATGAATTTAAGCCTGCATTTGCACGGTAAAACACCCAGCCCTAGGCTTTTGTTAGATTTTCAGAGGTGATGATATGCTTAGTGACAATGGCAGAAACAAACTTTCAAGTGGAATTCCCACCAGTTTAAGGACTTTGTTTTCATAAGAGGCTAAACATGTTCAAAATTATTATAACATATAAGTAATTAAAAATACTTTAAATAAAAGTAAAGGAAAGAAAATTGGGTTGCCTCCCAACAAGCGCTTCTTTTACGTCACTAGCTTGACGCCTTGTTGGTTAGGGTGGCCAAAATGAGACAGAAACCACATCATCCGTCTTTTTCCTTCGGTTTGGGAGGAACTCCATGAACTTGAGATATAGATATTGTGGAGTCCAAGTCCTCCCCAATTCTTTCTTGTTGAACAAGGCACAAATTTCATCTATGATCCGATCAATATCCGCCTTGTTCTCCATCTCCTTCTTTTGTTCATATGATCTTTCCTTGTCAAATAATCCATCATTTTCCTTTGTATCCATCACCACTTTTTCATGATCAACAGTGTTAACCTTTCAAGTATATGGAATTTCTTGAGGAAGTTCAACTTCGTGTGGTGTGTCCGTTTCTTTCACTTTCTTTACTACACCACATCCTTCAAACATTCTTCCTTCCTCATTTTCTTCAAAAACTTCTTCCACACTCTCTCCACATTCTTCATTCTTTGTTAGAATAGTATCTTTCTCATGAGTGGTTTGAGTGTTGATTTGAACTTACATGCTTTGCGTATTAGCCATATGTTGGGCTATCTGATTAAGCTGAATTTCCAAATTTTTGGCCCTTGCAAAGCTGTTTTTCAAATATTGTTGGTGCTCTTGGTTCAGTTGCTGCTGCTCTTGGTTTATTTGTTGCTGCATTTCCATGAATTTAATTATGGTCTCCTCCAATCTTGCCTCTGGAGTTTGCCCATAATTATTAAGAGGACACCGTTGATACGATTCATACTCATCTGGAGTATAGAAGTTGTTATAATCACGATCAGTCATGATTTTGTTTTTGGTGAGGAATCTGAAAAAGGATTAATCTTAACAAGAAAAAATTTTCTTTGACTAGCAAAGAATGGTTAGTACAAGCAAAATTATACAAAATAAACAATTATGTACAAATACTTAAAAGAATATAAATTGTTGCGATGCTCCAATATCTAAACGCCAGTCCCCGGCAACGGCGCCATTTTGTTGAAGTACAAAAGCAAGTATATTTATTATCGTCTCCACAGGGACTGATGCGATATAGTAGCCATTCAACAATTGATATAATTTCAAGTATACAGATTAAAAGATGTTTATTTGTGGAAAAGTAAGAAAATATAGTGATGTTAAAGAAATGATTGAAATCACAGAGAGATAAGTTTGCTGGAATTAGATTTCACCGACCCAATCGCACGTATCATTCTAATCAGTTACACAGGTTATAGCTATTAATCAATTATATCATATATCACCCACATACGTGTCTGAAATATTTAAAGGAGCTGCAAAACCCTAATTGGACAGTTGTTCACGCCGTTATTGTGCTTTGACTAGAATTCTAGGTTTTGCGTGTGTATTGTTCATTGTGAGCCTTTCTTGTGTCACCTTGATGTAAGCTTAGGACGTGTGTTCTTGAGTTGTAATTGTGTGATCCTTCTCCTAAGCTTTGAAGTACGGAGTTAGGACTTTTGGTGTGTTTAACACTCTAAGCCTTTAGGTACGAGTGTGTAGTTTTAGGAGTGTGTCTCCAAATCTTTGGGTAATTGAGTTATTGAAATCCTTGCTGTTTGTAAGGTTGTTAGGGAGTGAGATGGGATCTCATATCTAGGAGTTCCTAGGTAGAAGAGTCATTGATAGTGCCTAGGTTATAAGTTGTAAACGGGGCGTTTGCTGTAGACTTAGAACTAGGACTATTATAGTGATATTCCTTCCAGGATTGGTATCCCCCAGACGTAGGTAGCTGTTTGCGCCGAACTGGGTTAACAAATAACCTGTCTCCTTTATTTTCTTTTCTTTACTTGTTTCATTTCATTGCGGGCAAGGCCGGATAGATTGCTAGAGCATCGGGTAGAGCATCGTGTATAGCGTGCCAAGAATTTCAATTGGCATCAGAGCAGGCACCCTGCCTGTTTATTTGGGTGAGATTCAGGTCCTGAAATGTCTGGCGCTATGGAAAAGGAAGGAGGATACATGAACATGCCACCTTTGCTCAATGGATCTGCCAACTATGACTCTTGGAAATCCAAAATGACAGCTTTCTTGAGATATATTGATAGCAAAGTTTGGAAGGTTGTTTTGACTGGATGGGAACAACCCACGTATGTTAGCAAGGAAGATACCTCAACGGGGGTGATGAAACCTGAAGTAGAATGGACTACAGAAGAGGAAGCTGCAGCCCACCATAACCACAAGGCCATTTATGCCCTGTTTAATGGAGTAGACACTAGCGTTTTCAAACTCATAAAAAATTGTGTGTCAGCTAAAGATGCGTGGGAGATATTGCAAAAGTGTTATGAAGGCACTACCAAAGTGAAACAGTCAAAGATTCAACATCTCACATCCAAGTTTGAAGCTCTAAGAATGAAAGATGATGAGAGTATTCAGGACTTTCACTTGAGCCTGTTGGACATTGGTAATTCCTTTGAAGCCCTGGGAGAAAAAATGTCTGATGAGAAACTGTCAAGGATGCTCCTTAGATATCTTTCCAAAAGGTTTGACATGAAGGTAACGGTTATTGAGGAAGTACATGACATCTCCACTATGAAGATGGATGAACTTGTTGGATCTCTCCAGACCTTTGAAATTGTGTTGGATGAACGTGGAGACAAGAAGAATAAGAGCATTGCGTTTGTCTCAAACACTGACGAGGAAAGTGATCAAATTGAAGATGGAGAGGAAGATAACATAGCAGATGCCATTGCCATGCTGGGCAGACAATTCAACAAAGTGCCAAAAAGAGTTGATCGCAGGAATCGACAGAATGGGCAAAGCATCCGATTCGACATCAACAAGCAACAAGATAGTCTGAAGAAAACCAAGCCTGAAGAAAAGAGCAGTCAAGGCAAGGGAGTTCAGTGTCATGAGTGCGAAGGGTATGGGCACATAAGGTCAGAATGTGGAACATATCAGAAAAGACAAGAGAAAGGGCTAACTGTCTCTTGGTTAGATGAAGATACTGATGAAGTGAATCAGCAAGACATGTGACTGCTCTCACTGGAACATGTGGTAATGCTGAGGATTGGGAATCTGATGAAGATGAAGATGTGTCTTATGAGGAACTAGCTAGTACCTACAAAGACTTGCTAACGAGATATGAAGAGATGTGTAGGATTCTTGAGAAGCAAAAGAAGACCATCAACAAACTTCAAACTGAAGTTAATATCCAGGTTCAAAAGACTACTCAAGTAGAAGAAAAGGTCATTCAAGTTAATGTCCAAATGGATGATCTAAGGAAACGTGTAAGCCAGCTGAACTCAAGAGCAGATCTCCTTGAAGAAATTCTAGACAATGTGCCAAATGGGAAGCTTAGGTCTGTTGGATACAACTACTCAAGTCTGAATCAGTACCAACAGGACCCTGAAACCAAGTTCACATCAGGAGAAAATATCATTGATCCCTGCACTGGAAAGGTAATGCTGGAGCATCAGCCTCGACATTCTAAAGCTTTTCCTGTTCCAAAGTTTGCTCTTGATCCCAAATCTTCTGTTCATCAAAGACCTAGACCATTTGTTCATCAAAGGCCTAATAACCAAAGGAGATATCGTAGGTGGGTGTGTCAAGAGGGGGCACATTAGACCTTTTTGCTACAAGCTGCATGGATACCCCAACCAGGAGCCTAAACCCAATGTGGTACAGGAAAAGAATCTTATAAAGAAGGAATAAAGGCCTATAGAAGAAAGTGTTGGAGAGCCTAAAGAAGAAAATGTTGGGTTAATTGCTCACACATCCCTAAGAGCTTCTTCTAGGGAAGACTGGTACTTTGATAGTGGGTGCTCTAGACATATGACTGGTGAAGAGAAGTATCTCATGAATGTAAAAGCCTACAAGGCCAGCTTTGTAACTTTTGGAGATGGTGCAAAAGGAGAAATAGTGGGAATTGGGGATCTGATCAACCATGGATTGCCAAACCTAGAGAATGTGCTTTTAGTTAAAGGCCTCAAAGCAAATCTGATTAGCATTAGCCAGCTGTGTGACCAAGGCATGAAAGTCAATTTCACGAAATCAGAATGTCTAGTGAACAATGAAGAAGGAGAACTGGTGCTAAGAGGTACTAGATCTAAAGACAATTGTTACTTGTGGATGCCTCAGGAAGAAGCCCTCACATCCACCTGCCTTGTTACCACTGAAGATGAAGTTCAACTGTGGCACCAGAAATTGAGACATCTCAATTTGAAAGGAATGAAGAAAGCTATATCACTAGAAGCCATTAGAGGTATTCCCAAACTCAAGATTGTTGAAGGAAAAGTGTGTGGTGAATGTCAAATTGGAAAGCAAATCAGGATGTCGCACCCAATGCTGGAGCATTAGACAACCTTCAAGGTTCTTGAATTATTACACATGGATCTCATGGGACCCATGCAGGTTGAAAGCTTGGGAGGAAAAAGGTATGCTCTTGTAGTGGTAGATGATTACTCTAGATATACATGGGTGAACTTCATTAGAGAAAAATCAGATGCTTTTGATGTGTTCAAGGAGCTGTGCATCCAGATTCAAAGAGAAAAAGGTAGCAATGTTGTAAGAATAAGGAGTGATCATGGTAGAGTGTTTGAGAACTCCAAGTTTAATGAATTCAGTTCTACTGAAGGAATTAAGCATGAGTACTCTTCTCCAATAACTCCTCAACAGAATGACATAGTAGAAAGAAAGAATAGAACGATTCAAGAATCAGCTAGAGTCATGCTTCATGCCAAAAACATTCCTTATCATTTTTGGGCTGAAGCAATGAATACTGCTTGCTATGTACACAACAGAGTCACCCTGAGAAAAGGTACAACCTCTACTCTATATGAACTATGGAAAGATAGAAAACCAACTGTCAAGCACTTTCATATCTTTAGAAGTAAGTGCTATATTCTAGCTGATAGAGAACCTAGAAGGAAACTTGACCCTAAAAGTGATGAGGGATTTTTTCTTGGGTACTCCACAAACAGTAGAGCTTACAGGGTCTATAACACAAAGACTCAAGTTGTGATGGAATCTGTGAATGTTGTTGTAAAGGACTCCCAGTAAAGGAAAATGAAGGGATAAATCAAGGTACTCCTGTCAGTGTGAATGCTGAACAAGATGCTGAAGCATCCGAACAACCACTTATTGATAAATCTGATGAAGAGACTATTGAATAGGAAGGTGAGGAAAGTGCAAGACCTCAAGCACTAAGTAAAGGTCCCTCTGTTCATGTCCAGAAAACTCATCCCCTAGAGCTGGTAATAGGGAACCCTCAACAAGGGATAACCACAAGAAGGACAAATGATGTTGTTGCAAATTCTTGCTTTGTGTCTTTGTTTGAGCCAAAGAATGTCAAAGAAGCTTTGACTGATGAAGCCTCGATTGAGGTCATGCAGGAAGAGTTAAACCAATTTGAGAGAAGTGAAGTGTGGGACTTGGTTCCAATGCCTGAAGATGTGAATGTAATTGGAACAAAATGGGTGTATAAAAATAAGTCAGATGAGAATGGTACGGTTACCAGAAATAAAGCAAGGCTTGTGGCCCAAGGATATACCCAGATTGAAGGGCTTGACTTTGATGAAACTTTTGCACCTGTGGCCAGACTAGAATCCATCAGATTACTTCTAGGAGTGGCTTGCATTCTCAAGTTCAAGCTATACCAAATGGACGTAAAGAGTGCATTCTTAAATGGATACCTACAAGAAGAGGTGTATGTTGAGCAACCAAAAGGGTTTGTAGATCCAGAACATCCCAACTATGTCTACAAATTGAAGAAAGCCTTGTACGGTCTAAAACAGGCACCTAGGGCATGGTATGAAAGGTTGACTCAATTCCTGGAAGAGCAATGATACAGAAAGGGAGGATCTGACAAAACCCTGTTTGTGAAAGAAGAAAGAGGAGAATTTATAATAGCACAAATCTATGTTGATGACATTGTGTTTGGTGGAATGTCGAACACAATGGTCCAGCATTTTGTCAAGCAAATGCAGTCAGAGTTTGAAATTAGTCTTGTTGGAGAATTGACTTACTTTCTTGGTCTCCAGATTAAACAAATGGAAGACACCATCTTTATATCCCAAAGCAAGTATGCCAGAAACATCATAAAAAAATTTGGGATGGACAATGCTACACACAAGAGAACATCAGCACCTACTCATTTGAAACTCACCAAAGATGAGAAGGGAATAAGTGTGGATTAAAGTCTCTATAGAAGCATGATTGGAAGCTTGTTGTACTTGACTGCAAGTAAACCTGACATAACTTATGCTGTTGGAGTGTGTGCTAGATATCAAGCAGATCCTAAAGTAAGTCACTTGACTCAAGTTAAGAGGATCTTGAAGTATGTGAATGGAACTAGTGATTATGGGATAATGTATTCCCACTGTGAAAATTCTACCTTATATGGATATTGTGATGCTGATTGGGCTGGAAGTGCAGATGATAGAAAAAGCACTTCAGGAGGTTGCTTCTTCTTAGACACTAATCTGATATCTTGGTTTAGTAAGAAGCAGAATTGTGTGGCTCTATCTACTGCTGAGGCAGAATACATAGCAGCTGGGAGTAGCTGCTCTCAATTGGTGTGGATGAAACAAATGCTGAAGGAATACGATGTTGAACAGGATGCTCTAACATTGTATTGTGACAACATGAATGCCATAAACATCTCAAAGAATCCAGTTCAGCATAGCAAGACAAAGCATATTGACATTCGTCATCACTATATAAGGGATCTGGTTGAGAACAAAATTGTGATTTTGGACCATGTGGATACAAAGGAACAAATAAGAGATATTTTCACCAAGGCTCTTGATGCTGTACAGTTTGAGAAGTTAAGGGGCAAGTTAGGAATTTGCCTCTGTGAGGAGTTATAGCAATTACCGTTGGTAACGGCGTGGCGTGCAGCAGTTATTGCAGTTTCTCTTGCTCTATTAGTGCACGTTGATCAAGGTAATCATGGGTCTAAACATCCTACAAACACGCCAACTTCTAATACTGGTTACTTTTATTTCAAATCTTTTCAACATATTTTCTTTCCAAATATACTTTCCCTCTCACATAACCTCTCAAATTCTTCTCCAAACTTCTCCATCAAACCCAAAACCTCTTCACCTCTTCAATCCTACTTTCTCAAAATCGTCACTGCGACAATGTCTCAACCTTCTCAACAAACCTCTTCACCAAACACCTCTATTACAAAATCATCACCGTCGAAAACAACCACCACCATTCCCAACGTCACTGAAAATACTTCCGTCCCCTTACCTCAACCTTATGCTGTCATTACAAATGTTTCTCCTCTCACCATGATTCACCCCTATTTCAACTCTATTCTTAACCCCACACCTTCAAACCCTTCACCTTCACCCAAATCTAAACCCACAAAGAGAACCAAATCCGTAACTACCAGAAAACCCAAGTCTCAAAAATCCAAGTCTCGATACACATCTAACTTTGACATGCAGCAACTGTATCTTAGTGATCTCGGTAACGCGAGCACCAATGTTGCATCTAATGTTGCAACACCGTGCCCTGATGCTCAGATTGAAGCAAACAAGGGAGATTCTACTCAAACCCTAAGTCCTAAAAAGGGGGAAACTGCTGAGATGGGCGAACAATATGCTCCTAATACTCCTAGTGATGAAGGAGATGATGAAGATGCTCAGAAGATCAAAATTGCTGAAGATGCTCTCAAATCACTAGTTGATTCTGTTTCTGGTGTTAAGATTGTGCCGGATGCTTCAACATCCTTGACACAAGATCAACCGCAAGCTGATGTGGTGGCTGATTCTAATGTGCAGCAAGATGAGGATGCTGCTGCTAATGTGATTGGAGACTCGAGTGTGCAACAAGATGAAATTGTTGCTGATGATGTGACTAATGAGGTCTTGGAAGATGAAGGACTGGAGGAAACTCATAATGAGGATGAGAGTACTGATGAAGATGTGACAATCATGAAGATTGTTGATGACTCTAAGAAAAGAGGTGGAAAGACTGGGGTTGGTAGCAGGCTAAGAGAACGAAAAGAGAAAATGACTGAGTTTGTGGCTGAAGAACCAAAGTCAACAAAGAAGAAGAAGAATGTTGCAGCTGAAGCAACAAAATCTCCAAAGAAAAATAAGGTAGCAGCTGAGGCTACCACATCCACTAAGAAAAAGATGTATGGTCCTGTTAGGAGATCAAGCAGAGTAGAGATACCTGCTAAACAACAGAATAAGGCCTCAAAGAGAAAGCCTACTGAGTTGAGTGACTCAGACTTTGATGCTGAAGAGAATGCTCCACCTATCTCTACAGCCTCCAAGCCAAAGACACCAAAGAAAAGAAAGATTGCTGCTGATGCAACTGCTTAAGATGCTGAAGCGAATGCTCCAAGCATTGTGTCTGCAAAGAAGAAGAAAGCTGGGAGAAGCATTCCACAAAATGTCCCTGATGTGCCAATGGACAATGTGTCATTTCACTTCAGTGCTAGTGCTGCCAAATGGAAATTTGTTTATCATAGAAGATTGGCCTTAGAAAGGGAATTGTCTGATGAAGCTCTGGAGTGTAAGGAGGTGATGGACTTGATTCTTCAAGCTGGTTTAATGAAGACTGTGAGTGGGCTAGGAAGATGTTATGAGAAGCTGGTGAAGGAGTTCACTGTCAACATTGGTGAAGCCTGTGACAAAAGACTCAGCAAAGAGTTTCATCAAGTCTTTGTCAGAGGTAAATGTGTCAAATTCTCACCTGCTGTGATCAATGCATATCTTGGAAGAAGGGAGGATGGCTATCCTGGATTTGAACCAACTAATAACCAGGTTTGCAAGACTATCACTGCCAACCAGGTCAAGGTGTGGCCTCTTAAAGGTAAGGTACCCTCTGTGATGCTTTCTGTGAAGTATGCTATTTTAAATAGAATAGGTGCAGTGAACTGGGTTCCAACCTCTCACACTTCCACTATAGCAACTAGTCTAGCTAAATTTATTTATGCCATTGGGACTGGTGCTGATGTTGATTTTGGGTCCTTAATTTTTGATCAAATTGTTGAACATGGAAAATCCTGGGCTGTTAAACTTGTTATTGCCTTCCCATCACTTATCTGTAGGATTATTTTGGATCAATACCCCAATATTCTACTTCCTGGGGATATGCCATGTAAGAGAGAATCACCCATGACCTTCTCCTATAAGTTGTTTGAGGGTAAACATGCTGCTGATATAGCTGTGCCTCATAAGAAAGTAGCTCCTGCTGGTAAAGCTGCTTCTTCTTCCATGAATAGAAAAACAATGATCATTTCCATGGAAGCTGCTGTTAAGGCCTTGGATGAGCAGAAGTTTGAGCTTAAAAAGGTCATCACTGCCTTGAAGCATGAGGAAGTTGAGGAAGAGGGGTTGGTAGCTGAAGTTGTAGGTGCTAATGATGCTGGTGATGGTGTTGATGCTGCTGTTGGGGATGCAGCTGTGAATGATGATAGTGAAGATGGTGACACAGAGGAGCTGGAAGTGTCTGACTCCAGTGGTTCCTTTTAGTTTGATGTATTGATTTTGTTGCCCTGTTTTGTTGTTTTCTGTTCTGTTTTGTTGCTATTTCTGGGCATAGATTATATTAATTCTGCTGGTATGTATTAAGGATCTGTACCTATTAACTCTCTGCACTGGTACTTTTTGTCAAATTTGTGGCAAAAAGGGGGAGTAAAAACTTGGTTTGTTTTAATTATGATCTGCTCTACTCTGGTGGTATTATCTGCATACGCTCTGGTTGTGATATGTCTGTAGTGTAGTGTAGCTAGTAGTGTAGCCTGATTGAAGTATGTAGCTAGTGTGGCTGTGATCTGATATGCAGGTGTTGAGCGGGAGCTGTTTTTGTATTATGCAGGGGGAGATGTTGGATACAATGCTCCAACATCCCATGCATATGTGCAGGGGGAGTAGATTTGTGAAAATGCTGAAGCATTCTATCCCACATCCTATCAAGTTTATTTTCTTGACCATTTAAGGCGAAGTAGTTATTTTGTTCCGCTGTTGCATGCCTCTCTGATATTCTTAAAAAGATACAATTTATTCTTCTCTATTGTTATTCATGAAGGAGTAGTATGGTAACTGTTTTGAAGGATAGCCTCTACTGATCTTTATGCTTGTGTGTTTTTGTTGAGAAAAAGAAATGTAGTTGAAGTATCTCTTTAAGCAAAATCTGTATGGTCATAATTTGTTTTAGCCAAAAATTTGCCAAAGGGGGAGTTTGTTGAGTTTTTAATATTGGCTGCATTTTTGGAAAAATAAACTTGGTGCAAGATGAGCGATCTGATGCTCTGGCATTGCGTAGAGCATTGTAAATGTCTCAGGAGGAGCGCTCATGACAAGTTCTATTTATGGAATGTTGGTTTCTCTCTCATGAATCTTGCATGGCGCGTTTTATAAGATTTTATATAAGGAAGGTTTTTAATGCTTCAGATTCTGTTCAAGAATATTACTGAAGAGTATCTCTTTGAAGAATATATTTTTAGAGAATCTCTTTTAATTAATATGAAGTTAATGCTTGGGTCAAATAAATCAAGCCCATGTTTGTATAATGGTCTGAAGTATTTAAAGGAGCTGCAAAACCCTAATTGGACAGTTGTTCACGCCGTTATTGTGCTTTGACTAGAATTCTAGGTTTTGCGTGTGTATTGTTCATTGTGAGCCTTTCTTGTGTCACCTTGATGCAAGCTTAGGACGTGTGTTCTTGAGTTGTAATTGTGTGATCCTTCTCCTAAGCTTTGAAGTACGGAGTTAGGACTTTTGGTGTGTTTAACACTCTAAGCCTTTAGGTACGAGTGTGTAGTTTTAAGAGTGTGTCTCTAAATCTTTGGGTAATTGAGTTATTGAAATCCTTGCTGTTTGTAAGGTTGTTAGGGAGTGAGATGAGATCTCATATTTAGGAGTTCCTAGGTAGAAGAGTCATTGATAGTGCCTAGGTTATAAGTTGTAAACGGGGCGTTTGCTGTAGACTTAGAACTAGGACTATTATAGTGATATTCCTTCCTGGATTGGTATCCCCCAGACGTAGGTTGCTGTTTGCGCCGAACTGGGTTAACAAATAACTTGTCTCCTTTATTTGCTTTTCTTTACTTGTTTCATTTCATTGCGGGCAAGACCGGATAGATTGCTAGAGCATCGGGTAGAGCATCGTGTATAGCGTGCCAGGAATTTCAGTCTCCAGTAAGGACAATATCATCAACATATACAATCAGGATAGCGATTTTCCCATGTGGGGAGAACTTTGCGAACAATGTGTGGCCAGCTTGTCCTTGAATGTACCCTTGTTTCTTCATGGACTAAGTGAACTTTTCAAACCAAGCTCTAGGAGACTGCTTTAATCCATACAAAGACTTATTTAGTTTGCATACATTTGATCCAAACTTGTATTCAAAGCCAGGAGGAATGTCCAAATATACTTCTTCTTATAAATCACCATTGAGAAAGTCATTCTTAACATCCAACTGATGTAGGGGCCAATCCAAGTTAGCAGCAAGAGATAAGAGAATTCTGATAGTGTTCAATTTTGCAACAAGAGCAAATGTTTATGAGTAGTCTATGCCATAAGTCTGAGTAAAACCCTTAGCCACTAATCGAGCCTTGTACCTTTCAATTGACCCATCTGAATTATACTTTAGCGTAAACACCCATTTGCATCCAACCGTCTTCTTGTCTTTCGGTAGTGTCATAACACTCCAAGCTTTGTTCTTTTCAAGAGCTTTAGTCTCCTCAAGTACAACTTCCCTCCACTTTGGAACTTCTAGAGCAACCTGTACATTTTTTGGAATCTCTACACTAGACAATTTTGAGGTGAACACAGAAAAAGATGAAGATAGATTTGAATATGATATAAAATTGGAAATAGGGTGTTTAGTGCAAGATCTAACTGGTTTTCTAACAGCTATAGGATCATCTATATCAGAATATAAAATACGACTCTCAAAAATAGAGATAGACTTACCTTTTCCTTTTTTAGGAAGTTGATCATTCCCCGGTTCAGATTCATGATAGTGTTGAGATGTGGACTCATCACTTTCTTTGTGGTTCTTTCTCACAAAAACCTTTCCTTTCCAAGTCTTGTTTCCTGCTTCAAACCTATTATCTTTATATGACTCATTATTTTGTGGCATTTCAATAAGACCATCATTATCAAGATTCTCATTGTTTTCTTCATGAGAAAATGTAGGCTTGGATTCACCAAGTTCCTTACTCATAACAGGAGTAGGATCAGATAAAGAATCATGGTCATTTTCTGTTGGTGCAGAAGTATAAGTCTTAGAATTTTGTGATACAGGCAAAGACATATTATTAAAAAAACTCATGTCCTCAGTTTGAAACGAGTTAAGAAGGCTAATGTCTTCAGTTTGAAATGAGTCTTCATTTAAATTCCCCCCCTGAAGATGAGTGTCGTAAAAAAAAAGTTTGTTTTCAAAGAATGTAACGTCCATGGTGACAAACATTTTCTTGTTTTTCGGATCAAAACATTTATATCCCTTCTGGGTTGAAGAGTACCCAAAAAAAACACATTTTATAGCTCGCGGTTCAAGTTTGCTAATATTCTTATGTTCATGAACAAACGTCGTGCAACCAAAGATTTTTAAAGTCAAATCGTTTGAAACACGATCAGTAGGAAAACATTCTTTAAAAACATTAATTGGAGTTTGAAAATTAAGAACTTTGGGGGGCACTCTATTAATTAAATATGCAGCAGTTAAAACTGCTTCACCCCATAAATAATTTGGTACTTTAATTGAGTAAAGTAAAGCTCTAGCCACCTCCAATAAGTGTCTATTTTTTCTTTCTGCAACTCTATTTTGTTGGGGAGTATTAGTACATGAACTTTGATGCACAATTCCATTTTCACGAAAAAAAAATCACTCAACATTGTGTTAAAATATTCCTTGCCGTTATCACTTCTAAAGACTTGAATATTTGTTTGAAATTGATTTTGCACCATTTTAAAAAAATCCTTTACAGCTTGACAAACATCAGATTTCCCCTTTAACAAGTACACCCAACATGCTTTTGAGTAATCATCTATAAATGTGATAAACCATTTTTTATGAGAAAGTGTACTCGTTCGGTTAGGGCCCCAAACATCACTGTGAATAATAGAAAAATGTTTTGATAGTTTGTAGGGCTGTAATGGAAAATGAGAACGATGATGTTTTGCAAATTCACATGCTTCACATTTAAACAAAGACAAATCTTTATTATGAAATAGCTTAGGAAATAAGTATTTTAAATAAGAAAAACTAGGATGACCTAATCGTGAATGCCATAACATAACATCATCATCATTATTATTCAAAACTAAAAAAGATTCAAAGCATGAACTTATTGGTTTGGAAGGTAGTTGTGATTGAGGTTCAACGACAAAGTAGTAGAGTCCTCCACTCTCCTTAGCACTACCAATCATCTTCTCTGAGTTCAAATCCTGAAAGACACAATGAGTATGGAAAAAGTTAGCTTGACAGTTTCTATCTTGAGCTAATTGACTGATAGACATGAGACTACAAGATAGATTAGGGACATGAAGGACATCTTTGAGGGTTAGACTATGAGATAACACAACTGAACCTTTACCTGCAATGGCTGAAAAAGATCCATCTGCAATTTTTATTTTATGGTTACCTGCACATGGACTATAAAAAGAAAACAAAGTAGAATCACCTGTCATGTGATCACTGGCACCTGAATCAACTATCCAAGCACGATTGGGACTGACACAAAGTAGGGCAGAATTACCTTTTAGGGCAAGAGGACAAGACAAAGTGTTAGATTCAAGAATTTTATACAGTCTGTTTAGTTGTTCCATCGTGAATGAAATCTGAATTGAAGAAAATTGTTGCTCTTGATTAGAATTACTCGCTTGGAATGTACGACCAACCATGATTCTTTGTCGTGCCTTCTCTCTATCGAACTTCGATCGGTTCATCCTTTTATTCGTAAAAATAGAAACAACAAGCTTTAAATCGGCAGTTTTTTTTTTGCCGAACAGTGCGCGGATGAACAGTAGCCGCGAGTGAACAGTAATCGCAGATGAATAGTTCCACGATATGAACAGTGTTCGCGAAATGTTTGGTGCGCAGTTTTGCTTGTTGGATGAAACCGCAATGGCAGCGTTTTAGGGTTTATGTGGAAGCGAGACCCCCAATCGGGAGCTCTGATGCCATGTAGAAAAAATAGGATGAATGCTATATTACTTTATTCCTCAGCCTAAGGCTGATTTAAATAGAAAAAGTACAAAATAGTTATCTCCTTGAATTAAGGAAGAAATAATTGCAAAGAGAAATAAAAAGAAATAATTGCAACAAATTAGGAAACTTAATATTTTCCAACAATTCTGATATGGCTGTTGTGCTTTGATTAGTTCTTGGTAGAAAATGTAGTTGAATGAAAATGCCTATGTACTTGATTTCTTTTACATATCTATATATACAATGACTATGTTTTATTATATATGCAGGTAGTTTAATTTTTAAAGGCCTTCTCTTTTCAATGAAGTGGGTGATTCTCATCAAGTGACAGAAAAATTAGTTTTGGAACTGTTGTTAGATGTCAAATTTGTCATTGATATTCGTAGAAGAAAGTAGGGCTAAAGTTTGACAATCTCTTTTGTAGTGGTTTTTATGTTTGTACTATTCAATCGGATTGGTTTTGTTTATGAAATGAATGTATTACAAGAGCTTTGTTTACCATCAATTAGTTTTTCTTTTCTTTTTTTAACCACACCATCAATTAGTTTTTAAAAAATATTATTATATATATATTTTGAAAGTCTATGTATTGGTATATATGAATTTAAGAGCATCAAGTCTATACATTGTTTTATTACTGCACATCAACAAAAAAAAATTACTGTAAAAAAACTAGTAATTTGAAGAAAAAAAAGAGCACAGGACATACAATAGCGTTTTTCAAATGTGGGCGCTATTAAAAGCTCACATATAACAGCGCTTTCGTAATAAAGCGCTATAAAAACCCGTTTACAAAGTGATTTTTGGTCACCTGCAGTTACATACGACAACGCTTTTTGGAGAAACCGCTATTAAAAGTGCATATTTGATATCGTTTTAGAAACGCTATTATAGGCATCAAACCTACAATAGCAGTCTCAGTAATAATACTTTAAAGCGCTATTGAAAGTTAAAAAAAGTGCTATTATAGACCCATTTAAGTTGTAGTGACTAGGGTTAATAGAGAAACATCTTGGGAAAACTCTAGGGTTGGGAGAAACATTTTATCTCTTGGTCACTGGGCGAGATTCGGGAAAAGGGTAGAAGTATGAAAACTCTAATTCTTGTAACTTTTGTGGTGATGAATCTCATTGTAATCAAGGTTTCCATCGATAGTGAAACGAAGAGGCTGACTTCTCCCCCAGAGTAGGTTGATTTAACCGAAGTGAATAAACAATATTCTTGTGTTCTTTGACCGCTTTCGCTGTTTATTCTTGTTCGTGATTATTATTGCATGTTCTCAATTATTATTGATATTACTCGAATTACATATGAATATAGCATGAAGAGTATTGATAATTAAATAATAATAATAATAATAATAAGTTGAATTGCAATGAATGTAATAATCAATTTACATGGATCAAATAGTTTTCGGGAAGTTCATCTACTCAATCTAACATAAGGAATTTAGTTATTCATAATTGTAATCCTCATAACAAATTTTAAGAAAATGACACATAAAATTAACCAAGATAAATAGTTGGAAAAACTAATCCCAATGGTGTGGGATGTTGCCTTCCTTGAGTGTTCTTTGCTCTCCTAACTTCACTTGTTAGTTGCTTTCTTGGATTGTGTGAATTATGGTGGCCTAGATCTAGGCTCCGTCGTGACATGCATGGTGGCTTCATGATGAGATTTTCTTCAATTTTTACTCATTTTTGTGTAATTTCTTCTAACTCATTTTTACCGTTTTACATAAGTCATTTTTTATTTCATAAAAGAGATAGAAACATAAATTTAATTAAAATAAAATTGGGCATTGACCAGTGGCGTTGCTCGGACCCTGGCTCAGGGGTGCAAAATTTTATTTAATATTTTAATAATTATATTTGCTACGTAATTTCATATTTTTAATTCACTTAATAACTAATTAATTATTTATTTATATGGGGAGAAATCAAATTACACAGGTGTTACACTGCTTAATAACACTTTAACGAATTCAAATTTTACAAAATCCACCGTTTGATTGAAAGTTTATATCATATACATTATCTATGTTGAGTTTTACAAAAATCTAAAATCGTTTAACATGTTATTGTGACACATCAAGATTAACGGTTTATGCGGTTTTATTGAATATCGTTAATCTTTATGTGTCTCAAAAACATGTCAGACGATTTTAGATTTTTGTAAAACTCAACATAAATAATATATACGGTATAAACTTTCAATCCAACGGTGGATTTTATAAAATTTGAATTCGTTAAAGCGTTATTGAGCGGTATAATATCACTCAAATGTTATACCGGTGTAATTTGATCCCTCCCCTATTTATATATATTGTTGAACACATATCTTACAACATAAACATTGCTTTTAAAATAACACAAGTATTGATTATATGAGAAATATATCAATTAGTAAAAAACAATGAGAAATATATCAAATAAAAAAAATCAAACAATAAAATAGTGCATAAGTATTGATATAGTAACAAAAATACACAATTTTAAGGTTAATTTTTTCATTGCCCGATGTTCGTCAATTCTTTTTATCTATCACTTGAGTATATACAGACCAATAACCAACACAAAAATTATCTTCATTAAAACTATGATTTCCAAATGCCTAATTTAGAACTAATTTCTAGATGATTTAACTAGAAACCGTAAAACATAAATCCAAATATGCATTTGGACTAAATTACAAACTACAAACAAACAACCAATAAAGCACACATATATGTTATTAGAACCTCAATTAAATAATCAATCAACCAATCTATCAATATTGAAGTTATAGAATTTGTCAAAAAAAATATTGAAGTTAAAGAAAAAATCTCAAACTTTTAAAACGCTAAACCATAGATTTTTTTATTGATTACTTTAATGTTGTTTTAAGGATGTTGGAGGATTTATCACTATTGTATTTATTTGGTTTAATGTTTTGTTTGAAAGAATTTAATTTTATAGAGAAGTTGGAAGAGAAGAACGACAGCAATAAAGAGTATTTTGAATTTTTGAATAAGAGGTGCAAAATAAAAAAACTAGGGGGTGCAAAATGCAAAAAACATAAACATATTAATACAAAATGTCATTGACGATGAACTTCAAGGTAATAATAATTGTTTCATTTCATCAAGAAAATTATTACTAAATTATAAAATACCCAAACCCTATGTTACATATAATTACAGTTGGTGTGAAATCATGGTGAATTCTTATAAAAAAAAAAATATATTTTTCTATAAAAAAAAAATATAAATTAAAAAGAGAAAAAAATTCATATTTGATAATCATAATCTATGTTGCGAATACTTCTAGGACTATTGTTTTGATCATCTTGATCATTAATGTCACTCAAGGTGTTTGTGGCATAAATGTTGTCAAGTTGAAGATTTCTTGTTGATGTAGTTGTACTTTGGAGCTGTATGCTGTTTATTTGTGCACCACGTCCCTTCCCTGCTTCACGTCTGTCTCTCTGACCTTGTTTTCCTCTATATGGATCATTAGCACATATTCTGTTCATATCCAAACAAATGATTAGTTAATTCAAATATTAATAATTAATAATGCAACCACTAATTAAATTATATATGCAAATGAATAATAATCAAATGTATATATACTTTTATACTTACATGGTAATAGTCACAGGTTTTAATTGAGTAGATTTATAATTGGGTGTTCGTAGCATTGGCATATGGATCAAACTACCAGCAGCGAGAGCCATGTGAAAGAGTCCTTTTTATAATCAAACTTGATTATAGAAAAAAATGTTAGTGTTTTCTGTTTTGTTGTAGTATGTATCTTATGGTATGGTTGAAAGTTTAATGTATATATAGGGAAGTAAGTCGTTAAAAATTATTGAAGAAAGATACAACGCGTATTAAATTTCATATTTTCAATGTTGAACACTTTTTCTTAAATTATTTTTAAAGGATAGTTGTCAACATTTTGTCCTTGGTCAACATTTTGTCCTTGCAGCAAGTGGCACTTTATTTGGTTAAGCACGATAATCTTTTTGTAGACTACATCGGTGGGAGGTGTGTTCAGGGACGGATATGTGTAAGGCATGGTGTGGCTATAACTACATTAGACTAGTCTAGAATTTTTTTTTAAAAAATAAATATATATTTTATAAATAATTTTAAGTTATTCTGTATATATATTTGTACAAATATCAACGTAAATATTAATTTAGAGTTTATTATTGACGACTGTAAGTCTCTCGTACACATATTAGTTTTGATATTAGTGAAAATATTAATTTGTAATCTATTATTGATGATTTCAAGTCTTTCGTTATACGTATACAATTTATTTTAAGTTATATATAGTTTAATTTTGTTTGTCAAAAAATAGTGGTTAACTAATTGAATGAGTAAAATTAACAATTGAACTAACATATTAAAATGAAATGACATAAAAAATATGTTTAATTAATATTTAATTTTTTCGAATAAAATAATATCGATAAAATTGGAATAAAATTAATAAGTTATAAACTAATTGAATTATCTTATCAAAATAAAAGTTTAAGTTATAAACTAATGAACTTTTAAAACATAAGGGACCTAGTTGAAAATTGAAATAAACATAAGGGACCAAACATTGAATTAGGATCTTGTGAAGTATTTTGGTTCAATATATTTTGGTCCGACGTAGGATCTTGTGAAGTATAAAATAATAGTGATATGCATGATTTAACATATATTCAATAAGTTATAGTCTCTTTTTTTTTAATGGAAATTTTGCCGTTTCTAAGATATAGTTTGTTTGTTTTATTTTTTGAATAGAGATTTTCTAATATGTTGGTTTGTTGTTGTTCTTCTTTTGAATATACATGTTGTATTAGTAGTAATTTCATATATTATTTGTGTTATTTTTTAAAACATATATATTAGGATTGCTATTTGATCATATGATCAGGGGCGGAGCTGCTTGAAGGCCGGGGAGGGCCGCGGCCCGTCCCAAAATTTTCGATTTTAATAGGTATATTATTTATACATATCTTTACAAACTTTATCTTATATAAATTAATTGATTCAACTTATTTCTACAAAAGCATGCTGGCAAAGATGGTCAAGGAGCGTACCACTTAACCAGAGGTCAAGGGTTCTACCCTTGCTGATCCCATTTTTAGCTTTTCATTTCCCATTTTTTATTGTCATTGTTTGCAAATTTGAGTGCTACACTTTAAATGATCAACATATTTTTTTCATTTCTTTTTATAATAGGTTCAACATTTTATTATTATATCAAATACACATAGGAATTAAATTAAATTAAATTAAATTAAATTGATTATAATATTTTTGGGACACTTTGCCACATTTTGTGTCTAAATTGTTTTAATATTATTTGGTTTTTCTAGAAAAAATCATATTTTTGGACACTTGTCTTTTCTCTATTTTAATTGTAGAAAAAAGAAAGAGAAAAAAAATAGATGTTTAAATAATATTATTATTAATTCCAAAATAGAATCCAGGATTTTAACCCTTTTTATTAAATTTGTGAATATTTATTCTACAAATGTATTATATTTTATTTAAAGGGGGTGATTTAGGATTAATTTTGATCCGGAATCACCCCTCTTGATCATTTTTTATTTTATTTTTTCAATTAAATAATTAATTTACATATAATTTGAGTTTTTCATTTGTGATTTCTTCGACTGGTGTTTTTAATTCTCGTCTTAGTGCGGAGTTGTCTGTTATCCCTCTTTGTACGGTGTTTATTTTAATTTTCCGTCTTTGTATGGTATTTGTTTTGTTCAGATTCAATGGTTTTAGAGTTGTCAACTGTAACACCCAAACTTATTATCTAGCTATTTCTAGTTTTATGAAAATCTTTTTCAAAATGCGCAACGGTAAATAATATTTGAACTATAAAACAAAGGTTTGAGTAGTACATGCGTCAAGAAAACACTACTAATTAACTTAATTAGCAAGATATCACTTATACAAAATCCTTTGAAAATGATACAACCTTAATAAATCAAAATAAGAAATAAAGGACTTTGAGTATACATAAAAAGGTAAACCATTTCATGTGTCCTAATCAGAGCATAGCATCACAGACAACTTGGTCATAACCAAAACCTGAGAATATGGACCCCCAAAGGTCCAGCAAGTACACAAAACAGAGAGTTAGTAGGGAATCCCAAATAAAATGTAAGTATATCGAATACTATACACTTAATAACAATATAATAAATCCTACTAACATTTGCACCATAAAGATGCAAGATTATAAAATTAAGATACATCTATAACTCATAAATCAAGTATCATGTAAATCACATAATCCACGTATCATCAAGTTATTCACAATTGACATACAAATAGCAATCACATATCATCAACATCAAATTACTCTCAATTGATATACAAATAACAATTAATGCACATATTAGTATCAATTACCAAGTACCAAATAGGAATGCACAAGTTCCAAATGCAACTAATGACATCATCAATGTCATGTCACCCTAGACACAACTAAAAGCATGAGGTACCCTCATCACAATTTTAGGATAGAATTATATCCAATTCCTCATCAAAAACGGTTTATAGCCATGCAAGGACTCTACGTCACGAGTGCTATGCATGCATGTACATTGACCACCTATGATGATTTTCTTCACATCTACTCATGAATACTATGATATCTCCACCTAATATTCCTTTCTCAATCTTCATCAAAATCATCACAACACATCATCATTATGGTTACATGTACAATCACACACATCATAAAGCAATTCATTTATCTCAACTCAATTAGGTATACAAATTATTATTATCAATCACTAAATAATAACATTCATCATAATCAATCATCATTTATCAACACACATACACACATACATATATTCTTCATTCAAACATATACATAATCATATTATCATCATCACTAATCATTAACAATTAGCTATCATCATAAACATAGTCTCATTAATCATAATCAATTAGCACGTACAATATCACAACTCAATTTATCATTCTAGACTCAATTTATAGTCAAATACATCATCATATAATCATAAGGTCATAATCCAATCATAAAATAAGCATATACATCATTAAATAAACATCATCTCATAAAAATAACTCCAGAATTGGATTCTACGCGAAAAATTATTAAAAATAGGTCCCGGGTGCATAAACCGTCAAAAAGTCAAAAGTCAACGAAAAGTCAACAATCAACTCTGCTGACCAGTCTTGCACCAGGCGCGGGACTAGCTGCGCCATTGCGTAGGGACCTGATGAAAAATCGTTTTTACGCGTTTTTGAACAAAAAAATCACTTTTCTTATACAAAATCACTTATTTGAACTTAATAACAAGTAAATAACAGTTCTCAGGCATACATATAACTAACAACACTTATTTTAACTCATAAACAATTTAATAACAACTTAAAAGTAGAGATTATACTCATTCATTCATCAAACTCATTTCCAACAACAACAACCCAATTAAAGCATAACGACATGATTTTTGATCATGCAAAATCATTCAATGGTCATGGATAAACATGAGAATTCATCAATCAACATCAATTAACAGCATAAACACATTCTCATGAATCCACCCCAAAAACCCAAAAGAAAAGAGTGAGAGAGGATTGAGATTGAGAGAGATAGACTTTCTCCCCCTCTCTTGATCACCATAGGTTACACATACTACTCTCATACCTTATATTGAAGGAATCTTTAATCATTCTCTTCAATATCTTAATCTAACCATGACTTTCCTCTAATTGTTCTTCATCTTCTTCTCTAATCCATTTATCTTCTTTCTTTTCTTTCATTTCTTTCTTCTCTTTTCTCTCTTCTCTCTCTACCTCCCTTTCTCTCAATTTTATGACAAATGAATTCTCAACACTACTTCTCATAAAACTATTCTTTTATATATTCCCCACTTAGGTTATGATCAAATTCCTACATTACCCATATTTTCTCTACACATCATTCACCAATCCTAAGTTATTACAAAATTGCCATTAATTCATCTACAAGACACCAACCTCCTTCTATGATATTACCAAATTGCCATTAATTCTCTAACCACCCTTCAATTACCAAAATACTCTTAATTGATCATACTTCCCATTCATAAAAGCCAAATTCTTACAACACCCATAAATTCTATTCTTTTACTACTCTTTCTATTAATAGCTAAAAACCACATAATCCATATTAATTAACTCCTTCTAACTTAATTAAGGGCTCTCAACTAGATTAATAATTCTAATAGATTACTAAAATACCCTTCACTTATCCAAAACATAATTATTCATAAAATAACAAAATCACATATATTCAATTAAATAAATAAATAAATAAAAAATCACACAAAAATCATATAAAAAAAATTATGGTTGGTAAAATAATTTTTCTTGATGGCTAATGATAGAATAAAAAAATTGGAATGTACCAAAAAAAAATATAGATATGAGATATATTATTTATTCAATATTTTAAAATAATTGTTTGATTTTGGATGTGATATGTCTCTATATGCATGATTACTTCAAGACTAATGCTACGGTAGACCACCTTCAAAAGTGGTCCACTGTGGACAAGTGATCTATCGAATACGAATTTTACAAAATTTACAGATAGATTGAAAGTTTATATCATATAGATCATTCATAAAAAAATTAGAAAAATTGAAAATCATTTGATATTTTATTGGGATTTATCAAGATTTACAGTATTTAATATATATAAGTTGGCTCAGTGGTGATTGGCGTTGAACTTGGTAGGGAGGACCACGGTTCTATCCCCCGTAACTGCGATCGGGAGGGGGCTGGAACCACTTGATGTCAGAACTGACCCCCGAACCAGATTCAACTGGTGGTGAAAATAAAAAAAACATATCAAATGATTTTCAATTTTTCTAAAATTTTCTATAGATGATCTATATGATATAAACTTTCAATCCAACGGTAGATTTTGTAAAATTTGTATTATTGTAATATTATTCGTAACTATTCCACTATGGACCCCTTGGTCAGGTTGTCCATATTATATGTTATAGGGAGCATATCAAATGATTTTCAAATGATTTTCAATTTTTTAAAAAATATCTATAGATGATCTATATGATATAAACTTTCAATCCAACGATAAATTTTATAAAATTTGTATTTATTGTAATATTATTCGTAACTATTCCACTATGGACCCCTTGGTGAGGTTGTCCATATTATATGTTATAGGGTGCATACTCTTTGTAACTGTCGCCTTACTAATTTTTGTCATTCTTTATTGAAATTTAACCTCTTTCCCATACTCTGATTTTCCCTTTTTGATCTATTGATCTCTTAACATGAAATTTTAACCTCTTTCCCATACTCTGCTTTTTTTTTTTTTTTTGGTGCACCATACTCTGCTTTTCTATTTTCGTTGTTATAATTAATATTAATTTTATTTGGTAAAAAAGAGATACTAGACTCTTGAAGTAGTGAACAATTGTGTGTATTTTTAGTAAAAATGATAATTACAAATTGAAGCCACAGATAATTCAAAATTCCATGGCTCTGTTTGGTAACCAAAATAAGCTAGCTTATAGCTTATAGTTTATAGCTTATAAGCTAAAAGCCCTGTTTGGTAATGATTTTTTTCTTATGAGCTTATAGCTTATAAGCTAGCTTATAGCTTATAAGCTAGCTTATAGCTTATAAGCTAGCTTATAGCTTATTTTCCAGATGCTATTTCAATTAGCTTATGAGCTTATAGCTTATAGATTATTGTGTTTTCTTCCACTTTTACCCTTATTATTTTAACTAAAACCCAATTTTACCCTTTATAATTTATTTTAATTTCAAATAAAATAATTATAGAATTGGAAACATGTTGCTATTCCATGGAGAAATGTGATGTCAAATTCCATATTTGATTTACTCATTTTTTTAAATAATTGATGTATCTAATGTATATATATCAATTATTGAATAAACCTAAAAAAAAAAATATTTACTTATATTTAAGGCCGAAGAGAATAGTTTAACAGTGATGTTTTACTTCTATTTATCATAGATAGAAGACCAAGATATATTTTGGAATATTGGACAAAGTAATTCTCAAGTTGTGTGGCGCATTTTTGATAAAAGATATTTCAAACTTTTGCATATTAATCATCTATCATGAAGCATTTCAGTATCATATGTTGAAGCACTACTACAAAATATACTTTTGGTTTAGGCTTTTTACATCAGGTATTGATATATCATATGTAAAAGGGGACACGGTGGCAATCCTGTAATTAACAAGAAAATAGATTATAAGGATTTTACATATGTCTAAGGTTTCACCGATGTAAAATCCTTCTTTCCCAAATATCCTCTTTCCCCAACATACATGAATGATATTACCGAGTCACTCTTGCGCAAAATCACTCAGTCACTCTTTCTCTCTCACACGAAGAACCCTAAACCCATCTCCTCGTGCTTTCTCACTCAGTCACTCTTTCTCTCTCAATCCTCACCGACCCTCTCTTGTTTCTCTCAATCCTCACCAAACCCTCACCGATTTCACGAAATTGAGTCTCCCAATCTCTCAATCGTCGCTCAATCGTCTCTCTCATTCACGAAATTGAGTCTCTCAATCTCTCTTGCTTTAGGTTCGTGAGGTTGATTCAACAACAACGACAGATTCGTGTTCATCTGGATGAGGTACGCAGAAACCCTAGGTGAGTTGCTTCTGGATTGTAGTGTTGTTTCTAATTTTAGTTTTAATCTTAAATTTTGCTGATTTTTGTTTTGTAAGTTGCTTCTGGTTTTGGTTTTGATTCTGTTCATCTGGTTTTGGTTTTTGTTTTGTGAGTTGATGTTCCTGCGTTTCTGCTTACAGTTTTTCTGTTTTGGCTGGGTGTTTTTAGCTTCTGGTTATGTTGTCTCTGGTTATGGTGTTTTTAGCTTCTGGTTATGGTTTGTTTTTAGCTAGAGGAGAATTAGTTTTCATCTTTTCTAGTGTTGAGTTGGCAACTTTATTAGAAGAAGTAAGCTAATTATCAGGAGAGGGAATAGAGTGAGGCATTTAGCTTTTTATCTAGGCTAAAAGTATTGTTTGGTGCTGTTGTCTCATCTTTAATAAGCCATAGTCATGTATTTTTAAACAGAAGAAGAAAACAAGTCTAATCACATCTAAGGCCATGTGTTGTAAACTTAAACTATTAAGTATATTAGGCTCCCCAAAGTTTTATGTAATAAGTCATTTCGGTCTAATTAATAAGTAGTACTAAAATAAAAAGAATTTACCCATAAACCAAATTAAAAGGCCATGACACAAACCAAGTATAGTATAGGAGAGGCTAGACTTTCAACGCCATAGAGAACTTTGATTGTCCAAATTTGGGTGAAAATATGATAATGAAAAATAATTTATTCTCTACTTTAGAAAACTATATATACCAATGACATTAATCATGATTTAAACTATATTACAAGCTGGTAGATTCATTTTCATATGTTTGTGACAGACACTAGCCACATGTGCTACTTTTAGTGTGGAAGAGGTTGCTTCAACAAGACCTGCTATTCGTTTCCTACAACTCTATGTCAGTATATATATTGCTCTCTCATTTCATCTTTTCATGATTAAATCAATGCAATATTCATCGTCATATAGCTCAGGCGGTTTCTGTTTATGAATTTTCTTGTCTCAGATGTTTAAAAACAGAAATGTGGCTACTCAACTTGTGAGAAGAGCTGAAAAGGCTGATTTTAAGGCAGTTGTCTTTACAGATGGTGGTTTAGTAGATCACGTGACCCTTGCGTGACATTCTTGCATTTCTTGCCGTGATTCTTTCGTAATGAATAGCACTGCTGTATAATTTGTCTCATGATATGTTTTTGATTGACTTACATGAGTTGTTTCGTATATCATTAGGCCTTATGATGTGATTATAAGGTGTTCTATAAAAATGTTAAGTTTAATGTTTCTAATGGTTGATTTTTTATTTTTGCTAGGTCTTTCAAGGTGATGATGAAATTTGGTTGTGATGAGGTATGTATAATGTAACTACGAGACAGTTTGTATAATTTTTTTAATTATCACTTGTAGGTTTATGGATTTTTCTAATATGCACAATTTTCAATTTTGACTAGTGGTTCAAGAATATGGTGGAGGATGGAGGTTAGTGTTTCAGAACTATGCTACTCATTGGCAATGGTGTAGTGAATGCGTGTTTGGTCTTTAACTAAAGATTTTCGAGTGAAAGTTCTTAAACATTATTCAACTTTATTCATTGTAACATCACATCATTTTTATTTAGAAACTGAAACCACTGCAAGACATTATTTAAATTCTCAAAAGATGCACAAAGTACCTGATCTGACCGTGACTTTCCAATTTGCAGGTACTGTAGCGGGCTGGAAAATCACTTCCATTTTCCATACAATGAAGTCGCCATCGACGTTTATTTATCCCGGAAGGGGAAAGGAAAATATCGCTAAAACCTTGGTTTAGGTTCGGGAGTTGGTTATGCGAGAGGAAGGTATTAGCACCCCTCGCATCCATCGTACTCGATGGGAACCGTTTAGGTGGTTTGGGTTTGTCTGCGTAGGTTTGAATTAAATTACTCTATCACTTGGCTATTTTCTACTTCGTTTCCAAATAAAATAAAAAAAGGGTTTTTTATTAGTTGAGTTTGACGGTTGTAGGAGCCCGCTCCTACGTATTCCCGGGTGCAATGGGAAACTCAAAACTCACGTAGTTCTGGTAAAAAATTGTTTGTGTGGTTGTTTGATTTTAGTGGATAACGTTTATTTCGTATTCCGCTGACACAACGACGCTTGTATGCTCTAATCAGAGGCTTAAGCTGTGTGTGTGTCAGAGGAGTAGATAAAACATGTATCCATTGAAAAAAAGAGTTGAATAACGGATGTTGCTTATTTCGCATTCCGCTGATACAACGACGCTTGTATGCTCTGATCAGAGGCTTAAGCTGTGTATGTATCAGAGGAATGGATAAAGCGTATATCCATGTTTTCTGAAAAGAAGTTTAAGTGTGTGGGGTTAAGTTTTAACGCTTGATTAAGATGAGAACAACTTGCGATCACTAGTCAAATGTCTAGGATCCAAGTTATCCGGAGCGGAAAGAAGCAAATGCTAAGTTCCCCCTTTTTCACCTTTGTTATTATGAAAGTCTTGATTTAATTTGTTTAAGAAAGCAATCCAAAAGGAAAAGGCGAAGGTTGGTTTGTTTTAGAGTTTTATTAGATGAGAACAACTTGCGATCACTAGTCAATTGTCTAAGATCCAAGTTATCCGGAGCGGAAAGAAGCAAATGCTAAGTTCCCCCTTTTTCATCCATTATTTGCAAAGAATTGATTAAGTTTGATTAAGAAAGTATTTCTGAAAAGAAAAGACGAAGATTGGTTTATTTTAGAGTTTTATTAGAATGAGAATAACTTGCGATCACTAGTCAATTGTCTAAGATCCAAGTTATCCGGAGCGGAAAGAAGCAGATGCTAAATTCCCCCTTTTTCATCCACTATTTATTGCAAAAAAGTTTGATTAAGTTTATTATGAAAAAAATCAAGTTCAAAGACAAGGATGCAAAGTAGTGTGCAAAGTTAAATAACAATGACAATCGATATAAAACAATGCGACAATTAAATGCAAGTATTCAAATGAGAATGCATGAATCAACATAATATAGTGAAATATGCATGAATGAATCAAGAATGGATGAGAATTGATGATGCATAATTAAATAAAAATGCATAAGCTAAAGTAGCATACAATGAATTAAATAACATAAACATGCTAAATTAAATCAAGGTAAATGAGATGAATTAGAATGAATTGAAATAAAGCTAAAGAGCTGAAGACAAGTATAAGAAATAAGAATAAGCAATTGATCATAATTAAGCACTTAAGCAAATAAGCTAAAAAGCTAAAAAGGTGATTAAATAACAAGCTAAGGAAGCACGAACATAATCTGAAATCAAACATCATATAAGCAAAGCAAAATGGTCCAATAAGCTAAAAAGCTTAAGCACCAAATAAGTGCTTATGAAAATAAGCTAAAAAGTGATTAAATAAGCTAAAAAGCTAAACAATAAGCTAAAAAGCAAAAATAAATGCTCAAATGAGACAAACAGGAATCACACATGATTTAAGCATAACCAAATGGTCCAAGAAGCTAAACAGCTTAAGCACCAAATAAGTGCTTATGAAAATAAGCTAAAAAGTGATTAAATAAGCTAAAAAGCTAAACAATAAGCTAAAAAGCTAAAATAAAGAACTCAAAAATGGAGAGCAAAATTTAAGCATAGCAAAGTGACTAAAATAGCTTAAATAAGCTATTAGCCACTTAAGTGCTTTTGAAAATAAGCTGAAAAACAATTAAAATTAATTTAAGCTGATGGGGTGCAGAAAGTAAAGGGAGGGTGGTGCAGAAAGTAGATCTGGGCCAGAAGGCCCAGTCCACGCCAGAGTCAACAAACAAAAACGGAAGTCAGCCCAAAAATATTCCAGTGTGGTATGCAAAAGAGGTGTACGATTACATACCTCAGATCTGGTGCGTCCAGATCAATCAGAGGGCCATGATTCAAACCCAATCATGAAGTAATCCTGAGCTTCGCAGGAGATGGGGTCTACAGTGGAACGCGAGTTGTGGCACGCCAGATCCCTTCGTTAAACGATCCAACGGACGCGGCTTAAGCTGTTGATCCAACGGACACGTTTTAAAGTAAAGATCCAACGGACGGAGAACGATCAGGTGGTTTGAAGGACCATCGTGGGTCTTCTTCTTCCTCGTGAAGAACCCACCGTCGCCGGCGACGGTGGTTTGGCCGGAGCTTCAAAACGTCCACGAAAATGACAAGTGGGTATATGGTTTTGCTCAGAATTTTGCGTAGATCACGATTCTAATCTTAGTTTCCTCAGTAAATACCTCAGTTGTGAGAAATAGTGAAGAAAAGTTTGGATGAAAAATTGGGAAAACACGATTTAAGTGAGATTACGTTCGATTGATGATGGGGAAAGGTTCCTGGTGTGATTTAATGATGAATGGTGTGGAAAAACGATAGAAACAGAGGCCAAAAGCTCCTACTCCATTCTCACATTTTTGGAGGCTTTTGAGGTTTGGACGTGGGGTTTCTGGGTCGTTTTGATTGCGATTTGAAGCTAGTATCACCTACTGGAAGTGTTTGGAAGCTTATGTGATCAAGAATTTGAAGTTTGGTGGTGGTTTTGATGGATTTTGGATTTTGAGAAAAAAGGGAAAAAATGGAGTTATTTGGAGGAGTGAGCTGCGCCGTTTTCTGTCTTCTTCTCTCTGCTAGGGCACTGAAATTGAGGTTTTATTTATATGGAAGGATTAGGTCAAGTGGCATTGTGGTTTGTGAGAGTGAGTGAGGGCAAAATGGAGTTTTGTTCTTGAGATATTTTGTACTATTTTGATTCTCTTTTTTTGTTTCAAAAAATGGTGATGAGTGGGATAGGAATAGAAGGATCTAGGTTTATGGTGAGGTGTGAGTGAGATGGGAAATTTTTGGTACCCTTTCTTTGATTCTTTTATCATTTTTGAATAGAAATAATAAATAAATAACAATAAAAATGCAAGAATAAAAACATGCATGAAGGAATTATGATTATGTGAAGTATTTATGGATAAAAAATGGAAAGAAAAAGGATTGATTTTGATGTTTTAAAAAGGTTTCTTGAAATGCAAGTAACTAATTAAAAATAAATAAATAAAGAAAATGTGAGGGCAAAATGGTAAAATTTTGTCTCTTATGATAATGCTAAGCCATAATCATGCAAGAAAAAATAGTTCCATGTGTTTTTGTGTCAACATTGATTTTTAAATTGAAAAAAAGGTTTTGTTGACTTATTTAGTCAAAGTGTTGACTTTTGGTCAAACTGTTGACTTTTTGATCAAAATGTTGACTTTCTTGACTTATGCAAAAGTGAGAGAAGTTATGGGTCAAAATTGGAACAAAAATGCATGAGGGGCAAAAATGGAAATAAAAAAAATGTAGGGGCAAAATTAGGGTATGACAGCTGCCCCTATTTAATTAGCTTGGACCGTAAGAATGCGAATAACCTCGGTATTCGTATTCTTTCGGTAAAAGATAATTAAATACAGAATGCCCTAATTTTGCGGCCTGAATGATGATAGGAGAGAATAAACCTGCCCGGTATCTTCGATATCCTTATCTCAGGATTCTGTACCTGAAGGAACTAACGCCTAAACCAGGAGTTATATGTCCTTGAAACAAACACATGTAGCACCTCAGTGTTGAAGAGAAATCACCACCCTCGGGCCTACGGATTCCACTGAATATCCTTCTCTCAGGATTCTGTATCTGAAGGAACTAACGCCTAAACCAGGAGTTGTACGTCCTTGAGACAAACAAATGTAACACCTCGGTGTTGCACTTTGAAGAGAAATCACCACCCTCGGGCCTACGGATTCCACTGAATATCCTTCTCTCAGGATTCTGTATCTGAAGGAACTAACGCCTAAACCAGGAGTTGTACGTCCTTGAGACAAACAAATGTAACACCTCGGTGTTGCACTTTGAAGAGAAATCACCACCCTCGGGCCTACGGATTCCACTGAATATCCTTCTCTCAGGATTCTGTATCTGAAGGAACTAACGCCTAAACCAGGAGTTGTACGTCCTTGAGACAAACAAATGTAACACCTCGGTGTTGCACTTTGAAGAGAAATCACCACCCTCGGGCCTACGGATTCCACTGAATATCCTTCTCTCAGGATTCTGTATCTGAAGGAACTAACGCCTAAACCAGGAGTTGTACGTCCTTGAGACAAACAAATGTAACACCTCGGTGTTGCACTTCGAAGAGAAATCACCACCCTCGGGCCTACGGATTCCACTGAATATCCTTCTCTCAGGATTCTGTATCTGAAGGAACTAACGCCTAAACCAGGAGTTGTACGTCCTTGAGACAAACAAATGTAACACCTCGGTGTTGCACTTTGAAGAGAAATCACCACCCTCGGGCCTACGGATTCCACTGAATATCCTTCTCTCAGGATTCTGTATCTGAAGGAACTAACGCCTAAACCAGGAGTTGTACGTCCTTGAGACAAACAAATGTAACACCTCGGTGTTGCACTTCGAAGAGAAATCACCACCCTCGGGCCTACGGATTCCACTGAATATCCTTCTCTCAGGATTCTGTATCTGAAGGAACTAACGCCTAAACCAGGAGTTGTACGTCCTTGAGACAAACAAATGTAACACCTCGGTGTTGCACTTTGAAGAGAAATCACCACCCTCGGGCCTACGGATTCCACTGAATATCCTTCTCTCAGGATTCTGTATCTGAAGGAACTAACGCCTAAACCAGGAGTTGTACGTCCTTGAGACAAACAAATGTAACACCTCGGTGTTGCACTTTGAAGAGAAATCACCACCCTCGGGCCTACGGATTCCACTGAATATCCTTCTCTCAGGATTCTGTATCTGAAGGAACTAACGCCTAAACCAGGAGTTGTACGTCCTTGAGACAAACAAATGTAACACCTCGGTGTTGCACTTTGAAGAGAAATCACCACCCTCGGGCCTACGGATTCCACTGAATATCCTTCTCTCAGGATTCTCCTTATCTCGGGAATTTGCTGTCATTCCTTTTGGGGAACCGGACAAAGTTGAAGATGTTGCAGTCATTTGAGTAAACCTTATCTAGCCACTCGAACCGAAACTCAATCAGAAGTTGTTGTGATGATGTGCTTAAATAAGCTGTTGTGATTATCTTGTAGAAGAATATTCCATAAAATTTGCAATTCACTGGGGAGGAAATTGGATATGATTTTTCAACTAATCTGCTGGGGGGACAGTTTACCAACCGACTTGCTAGGAAAAAGGTCAAACTGCCTTTCTTGTGGTTAAGTGACCAAAGCCTGTATTCTGCAAGAATAAACCTTTGAGCCTGCTTTATGTATGCATGTTTACCATGATCAATTATGCATGAAATTAAATGCATGTATATGATGACATGAAATGATAGTGTACTATTGGAAGTCGGGTTTCAACATGGGTGTTAATGAACACTGGATTTTATTTGGGTTCCATTGAATATTGGATTTTGAGTGGATGCCAATAATAATTGGACTTCGAGGGTGTGCCAATAATCATTGGATTTTGAAGGTGTTCGCCAATAATCATTGGACTTTGAAGGTGTTTTCCAATGATCATTGGATCTAAAAGGTGTTTGCCAATAATCTTTGGACTTTGAAGGTGTTTGCCAATAATCATTGGACTTTAAGGGTGTTTGCCAATAATCATTGGACTTTAAGGGTGTTTGCCAATAATCATTGGACTTTAAAGGTGTTTGCCAATAATCATTGGACTTTAAAGGTGTTTGCCAATAATCATTGGACTTTAAAGGTGTTTGCCAATAATCATTGGACTTTGAAGGTGTTTGCCAATAATCATTGGACTTTGAAGGTGTTTGCCAATAATCATTGGACTTTGAAGGTGTTTGCCAATAATCATTGGACTTTAAGGGTGTTTGCCAATAATCATTGGACTTTAAAGGTGTTTGCCAATAATCATTGGACTTTGAAGGTGTTTGCCAATAATCATTGGACTTTAAGGGTGGCAATGCAAGGTTAGGTTCTTGATTGTGGATGTTTGATTTGGCTTTTTGGTTTTTTCTAAGTCATTGGTCTTGTGGTATGGGGCATACCTGATGCTTGAATGAAATGACGTGATCAATGCATGCTAATGATTTACATGAATGAAATGACATGACTAATGCATGACGCTTATTTGCATGAAATGATATGACTAATGCATGACGATGACTGATGCATGACAATTATTTGCATGAATGAAATGACATGGCTAATGCATGACAATGATTAGTACCCCTATGGAGGGTGGGAGTGTTTCGGGTATCAAGGCTTTTTATGGAATGATGGTTTGAAGTTAATTCCCGACACCAGTTCCGGACTTAATGGCTGCAGACGTCTTCGCTTGAGTAGCTTGAAGGTATAGGGAGAACCTGCCCCCGTGTATCTTATCTTGTCCCAGTCTGTTGGGCATTTGAAGTATTTGGCTTTTTTCTTTGACTTTTGGCCAAATTACTGATATTGGTTCTCCCTCTCTGAGAGGTATGCCCCTAGATTGAGCCATTCTGAAACATGTTTGACCGACTCGGTAGGATCTTCAAGTAATCTGCCCCTAGTCACAAGAGTTTGCTCTTGATTGGCTGAATCCCAAGATGATTTGCCCCTGATTAGGAGTGTCTTGATCTGATTTGTTAGGTCCTTGAAAACTGGGTTTTGATACCGCTTTCCATGATGCGACCTTAGGACACTCTGTCTGTGCCGAATGACCTTTCTAAGGGATGTGCCCCATGATTAAGTGAAGTCTCAATATATCTGCCCCAGATTAGTCCAAGGTTCTTCTTGATTGCTTGGTAACAGCTCAGAGTTGGAACTTCCTTATTGTCAAGTGCAGACTTGCAGATAAACCTGTTTGTTTGGAATAATAATTCCAATGCAATTTTAATGCAAGTTTTGAAGTTGAGATTGAGATGATATTTATGTACAATGGATGTATATTGTGGAAGATGGTGTGAGAGTAAGATATTAACAAAAGATTTTTGGGAGTCAGGTTGACGCAACCTTGCTACCGTATGCTTTTAAGCTAAACCTTGCTTCAATTAGGTCTTTTGAGGGTTATAACGTGGCCTGGTTCACGGTTTCTGAATAAAAGGATATAAGGCTCAAAATTCTGATTTCAACCCGTCCCATTCTTCGTGATGATCTTCAGCCCTACGTTCAATTAACTCAACTCACAAGTTTAAGTCCTAAGAGGTTTTTTAGATTGTGATGGTTCGGGAACCAAGGATGTGTTTCCCTTTTTGTTGTGGCAATCACATTGGCCTTTTGCTTTGTCACATGATTTTGTTTTGTCATGAATCTTGGTGACCTTTGCTTTTTGCATTTTTCATTTTTTTTCAATCCCTAACTTTTGCCTAGACTATTCTTTTGCATTTTTTAGTCTAGCGGGATACCCTAATTTTTGCCTAAGCCATTTCGAGGTTTTGACTTAGCGGGCTCTTTTTTTTTTTTTTTTTTTTTTGTATTTTGTTTAGCGAATTGTGACTGCCTTGGTAACGAGTGATGAGGAACACCTTATTGATTTTTTTCTCTTGAAACTCGAACGCATGGTCGAATTAACTGAACGCTACCCTGCCCCGGGTTTAAACTGTGGGTTTTTTCGTACAGAAAGAAACACCAACTTCTAGGCTCAAAGGGGGTGACTACGGATTATCTCCCTTATTTCTCCGGTGTTTGGGGATTTGAAACAATGCCTTACATCATCAGCAAAGTTTTATTCGAAAGCATACTGTAGCAACTTGGTTATTTCGTTTTTCATCATCCTCTCTCCAATCTTTGTTCAAACAGAAAGAAATGAAATAAGCAGTATTGATATATATTTTTTGCTTTTGAAGAAATAGAAGAAAAGTGAATGGACATGAAAGAATGGATTCAAAACATGCATTATCATTTCATTAAAATTTCTATTGCAAACAAACAAAGTTTAACTGTAAGTAAATACTTAGCAAACATGGAAATTTCAAGAAAGAAACTACTTAAATGATAATTCTTGTAGCTTGATTCAATCATTGAACTCTTCAACTAACATCCTCATAAGGGTTTGCGAGACCGGACAACAGACTATCCTTCACAATTGGGCTCTCCCTTTTTGAAAGTTAACAGTTTCTGATCAATGAGCTCTTGAACCTTGTATTTAAAGGCTATGCAATCGTCCACGGTATGTCCTTCTGCCCCCTCGTGAAACTCACATTTTGCTTCTGAGTTATACCAAGCTGGAAATGGTGCAGTCATGGGCTTCAGGGACCTAGGGATCACCATTCTGTTGTGTACCAGATAAGGAAGAAGTCGACCGTATGGCACAGGAATCGGATCAAAGACCTTTTTAGCTCGTTGTTGAGGCTGTGGCTCAGGATTCACAGGCGCTTGGAAAGAGTATCCCTGAGGTTGCTGATGTTGTGCAGCTGCTGCATATGGGTACTGGAGGTATGGGATTTGAGTTGATACTGCTAGACCCCGTTTTGAAGTAACAGCATTAGCCTCATACTCCTTCTTCTTTACAAAGCTACTCGTAGGTTTCACGGTGTTGCCTTGGCTTCCAATAGTGGCTTGGATCTTTCCATTCTTGAGTCCACTTTCAATTCTTTCCCCTATCCTGACCAAGTCGGAGAAACCAGAAGAGACGCTACCAATCATCCTTTCAAAGTATGCCCCTTGCAAGGTATTTGTGAACATATCCACAAGTTCCGTCTCTAGGAGTGGAGGACGTACTTGTGCTGCAAACTCTCTCCATCTTTGGGCATACACTTTGAAAGATTCGCCTTTATTCTGAGTCATATTCTGCAACTGGGTGCGACTGGGAGCCATATCCAAGTTGTACTGATATTGCTTGATAAAAGCATTGGCCAAGTCTCTCCATGATCGGATGTGGCTGCCTTCTAGCTGCATGTACCAGTTGAGGGATGCCCCTGCAAGGCTATCTTGAAAACAGTGAATCATCAGCTTGTCATCATTGGCGTAGGACGCCATCTTTCTGCTATACATGATCAAATGGTTCTTTGGACAACTCAAACCCATGTACTTCTCAAATTCTGGAACCTTAAACTTTGGAGGCAATACCAAGTCAGGCACTAAGCACATGTCAGCAAAGTCTAGTGGATCATTATCTCCCTCTATTGTTTTCAACCGGTCCTCAATAGCCTTGAACTTCATCTTTGCTTCCTCCAACTGAGGAAAGGCAAAATCAGGTTTTAGTTCACCACTTTGTATCTCAGGACCTAGGTAAGCATTTCTAGGGTCCTCTTGAACTTCTTGAGATGGAACAGGTTCTGGCTGAACTAAAGTTGTCCCTGCCTGATTTTCTGTGTTGTTGACTAGTGGTGGAACAAAGGCAACCCCATCTGCGAGAGGCACATAACCTGGTGGTGTATACCCAGGAGGTAAACCAAAAGTCGGCCACGCCACGTTTGCCGGTTCAGTAGTCGCTGTTTCTTCATTCACAAGTGGCGGTGGTCGGCTTCGATTAGCCAACATCTCAAGGACTTGATCCATCTTTGCGGCCAACTGGGCTACTTCTCCCTTCAAGTCGTTATGTTGTTCTTGCAAATTTTCCATGATGAATCTAGAGGCACTTCTTGTCCAATGCTGATGTCGGGGGTATGACTGTTGAAATGGACAGGTGAGGATGAGACAAAGGTCCTTTGTATGAATGCAAATGCATGTAAAAGTTTTTTATGCTTCATCATTTTATTTTTTTATGCAAATGTTATGCAAAAATGTTTTTTATCATGAATTTTTATGAATGAATGCATGAGTACATGGATGCATGGATGCACTTTTGTAGCAGAGTCTGTCGCGCTGAAGCAGAGGTTTAATTTATTTCTGAGGTCAAAAGTTCAGCGTTACCTGCAACCCATCCCTCTCACATGTTGTTCTATGTTTGATATGGTTAAATCACGGATTGCCCCTTTGGAAACGATGTCGCTATTGCAAAGCTCACGACAAACGCGTCCAAAAGGGAATCTCCTCTCGGGTTCTAAACAGAGGTCCCTAATAACAAGGTTTGGTTCTAGACCGGTAAAAAGGTCCCTAAGGTCATGGACCCAACAAGAAAACATCAGCGCTCGCTAGTCAAATGTCTAGGAACCCAACACTTTCAAGAGGATCTACCTTAGGCGGGACGATTATGTCAGCGCTCGCTAGTCAAATGTCTAGGAGCCCAACATAACAACCCCTAACTTAACTTAAGCTTTTCTCAAGCTCGGGTGTAGAGCTGCTCAAAGTAACCACGCCGCAAGGGCAAAAAAGAAAAAAGAAGGAGTAGAAGAAGAGAAACAGCCAACCAAGCAGATATAATTGACAGAATAATAAAAGGTAAAGGCAAGATATTGCAAACCTGGCAAAGCAAACAAACAAAGCAAACCAACTAAACTGGGCTTAACTCTCTATAGTCCCCAGTGAAGTCGCCAGCTGTAGCGGGCTGGAAAATCACTTCCATTTTCCATACAATGAAGTCGCCATCGACGTTTATTTATCCCGGAAGGGGAAAGGAAAATATCGCTAAAACCTTGGTTTAGGTTCGGGAGTTGGTTATGCGAGAGGAAGGTATTAGCACCCCTCGCATCCATCGTACTCGATGGGAACCGTTTAGGTGGTTTGGGTTTGTCTGCGTAGGTTTGAATTAAATTACTCTATCACTTGGCTATTTTCTACTTCGTTTCCAAATAAAATAAAAAAAGGGTTTTTTATTAGTTGAGTTTGACGGTTGTAGGAGCCCGCTCCTACGTATTCCCGGGTGCAATGGGAAACTCAAAACTCACGTAGTTCTGGTAAAAAATTGTTTGTGTGGTTGTTTGATTTTAGTGGATAACGTTTATTTCGTATTCCGCTGACACAACGACGCTTGTATGCTCTAATCAGAGGCTTAAGCTGTGTGTGTGTCAGAGGAGTAGATAAAACATGTATCCATTGAAAAAAAGAGTTGAATAACGGATGTTGCTTATTTCGCATTCCGCTGATACAACGACGCTTGTATGCTCTGATCAGAGGCTTAAGCTGTGTATGTATCAGAGGAATGGATAAAGCGTATATCCATGTTTTCTGAAAAGAAGTTTAAGTGTGTGGGGTTAAGTTTTAACGCTTGATTAAGATGAGAACAACTTGCGATCACTAGTCAAATGTCTAGGATCCAAGTTATCCGGAGCGGAAAGAAGCAAATGCTAAGTTCCCCCTTTTTCACCTTTGTTATTATGAAAGTCTTGATTTAATTTGTTTAAGAAAGCAATCCAAAAGGAAAAGGCGAAGGTTGGTTTGTTTTAGAGTTTTATTAGATGAGAACAACTTGCGATCACTAGTCAATTGTCTAAGATCCAAGTTATCCGGAGCGGAAAGAAGCAAATGCTAAGTTCCCCCTTTTTCATCCATTATTTGCAAAGAATTGATTAAGTTTGATTAAGAAAGTATTTCTGAAAAGAAAAGACGAAGATTGGTTTATTTTAGAGTTTTATTAGAATGAGAATAACTTGCGATCACTAGTCAATTGTCTAAGATCCAAGTTATCCGGAGCGGAAAGAAGCAGATGCTAAATTCCCCCTTTTTCATCCACTATTTATTGCAAAAAAGTTTGATTAAGTTTATTATGAAAAAAATCAAGTTCAAAGACAAGGATGCAAAGTAGTGTGCAAAGTTAAATAACAATGACAATCGATATAAAACAATGCGACAATTAAATGCAAGTATTCAAATGAGAATGCATGAATCAACATAATATAGTGAAATATGCATGAATGAATCAAGAATGGATGAGAATTGATGATGCATAATTAAATAAAAATGCATAAGCTAAAGTAGCATACAATGAATTAAATAACATAAACATGCTAAATTAAATCAAGGTAAATGAGATGAATTAGAATGAATTGAAATAAAGCTAAAGAGCTGAAGACAAGTATAAGAAATAAGAATAAGCAATTGATCATAATTAAGCACTTAAGCAAATAAGCTAAAAAGCTAAAAAGGTGATTAAATAACAAGCTAAGGAAGCACGAACATAATCTGAAATCAAACATCATATAAGCAAAGCAAAATGGTCCAATAAGCTAAAAAGCTTAAGCACCAAATAAGTGCTTATGAAAATAAGCTAAAAAGTGATTAAATAAGCTAAAAAGCTAAACAATAAGCTAAAAAGCAAAAATAAATGCTCAAATGAGACAAACAGGAATCACACATGATTTAAGCATAACCAAATGGTCCAAGAAGCTAAACAGCTTAAGCACCAAATAAGTGCTTATGAAAATAAGCTAAAAAGTGATTAAATAAGCTAAAAAGCTAAACAATAAGCTAAAAAGCTAAAATAAAGAACTCAAAAATGGAGAGCAAAATTTAAGCATAGCAAAGTGACTAAAATAGCTTAAATAAGCTATTAGCCACTTAAGTGCTTTTGAAAATAAGCTGAAAAACAATTAAAATTAATTTAAGCTGATGGGGTGCAGAAAGTAAAGGGAGGGTGGTGCAGAAAGTAGATCTGGGCCAGAAGGCCCAGTCCACGCCAGAGTCAACAAACAAAAACGGAAGTCAGCCCAAAAATATTCCAGTGTGGTATGCAAAAGAGGTGTACGATTACATACCTCAGATCTGGTGCGTCCAGATCAATCAGAGGGCCATGATTCAAACCCAATCATGAAGTAATCCTGAGCTTCGCAGGAGATGGGGTCTACAGTGGAACGCGAGTTGTGGCACGCCAGATCCCTTCGTTAAACGATCCAACGGACGCGGCTTAAGCTGTTGATCCAACGGACACGTTTTAAAGTAAAGATCCAACGGACGGAGAACGATCAGGTGGTTTGAAGGACCATCGTGGGTCTTCTTCTTCCTCGTGAAGAACCCACCGTCGCCGGCGACGGTGGTTTGGCCGGAGCTTCAAAACGTCCACGAAAATGACAAGTGGGTATATGGTTTTGCTCAGAATTTTGCGTAGATCACGATTCTAATCTTAGTTTCCTCAGTAAATACCTCAGTTGTGAGAAATAGTGAAGAAAAGTTTGGATGAAAAATTGGGAAAACACGATTTAAGTGAGATTACGTTCGATTGATGATGGGGAAAGGTTCCTGGTGTGATTTAATGATGAATGGTGTGGAAAAACGATAGAAACAGAGGCCAAAAGCTCCTACTCCATTCTCACATTTTTGGAGGCTTTTGAGGTTTGGACGTGGGGTTTCTGGGTCGTTTTGATTGCGATTTGAAGCTAGTATCACCTACTGGAAGTGTTTGGAAGCTTATGTGATCAAGAATTTGAAGTTTGGTGGTGGTTTTGATGGATTTTGGATTTTGAGAAAAAAGGGAAAAAATGGAGTTATTTGGAGGAGTGAGCTGCGCCGTTTTCTGTCTTCTTCTCTCTGCTAGGGCACTGAAATTGAGGTTTTATTTATATGGAAGGATTAGGTCAAGTGGCATTGTGGTTTGTGAGAGTGAGTGAGGGCAAAATGGAGTTTTGTTCTTGAGATATTTTGTACTATTTTGATTCTCTTTTTTTGTTTCAAAAAATGGTGATGAGTGGGATAGGAATAGAAGGATCTAGGTTTATGGTGAGGTGTGAGTGAGATGGGAAATTTTTGGTACCCTTTCTTTGATTCTTTTATCATTTTTGAATAGAAATAATAAATAAATAACAATAAAAATGCAAGAATAAAAACATGCATGAAGGAATTATGATTATGTGAAGTATTTATGGATAAAAAATGGAAAGAAAAAGGATTGATTTTGATGTTTTAAAAAGGTTTCTTGAAATGCAAGTAACTAATTAAAAATAAATAAATAAAGAAAATGTGAGGGCAAAATGGTAAAATTTTGTCTCTTATGATAATGCTAAGCCATAATCATGCAAGAAAAAATAGTTCCATGTGTTTTTGTGTCAACATTGATTTTTAAATTGAAAAAAAGGTTTTGTTGACTTATTTAGTCAAAGTGTTGACTTTTGGTCAAACTGTTGACTTTTTGATCAAAATGTTGACTTTCTTGACTTATGCAAAAGTGAGAGAAGTTATGGGTCAAAATTGGAACAAAAATGCATGAGGGGCAAAAATGGAAATAAAAAAAATGTAGGGGCAAAATTAGGGTATGACAGCTGCCCCTATTTAATTAGCTTGGACCGTAAGAATGCGAATAACCTCGGTATTCGTATTCTTTCGGTAAAAGATAATTAAATACAGAATGCCCTAATTTTGCGGCCTGAATGATGATAGGAGAGAATAAACCTGCCCGGTATCTTCGATATCCTTATCTCAGGATTCTGTACCTGAAGGAACTAACGCCTAAACCAGGAGTTATATGTCCTTGAAACAAACACATGTAGCACCTCAGTGTTGAAGAGAAATCACCACCCTCGGGCCTACGGATTCCACTGAATATCCTTCTCTCAGGATTCTGTATCTGAAGGAACTAACGCCTAAACCAGGAGTTGTACGTCCTTGAGACAAACAAATGTAACACCTCGGTGTTGCACTTTGAAGAGAAATCACCACCCTCGGGCCTACGGATTCCACTGAATATCCTTCTCTCAGGATTCTGTATCTGAAGGAACTAACGCCTAAACCAGGAGTTGTACGTCCTTGAGACAAACAAATGTAACACCTCGGTGTTGCACTTTGAAGAGAAATCACCACCCTCGGGCCTACGGATTCCACTGAATATCCTTCTCTCAGGATTTTGTATCTGAAGGAACTAACGCCTAAACCAGGAGTTGTACGTCCTTGAGACAAACAAATGTAACACCTCGGTGTTGCACTTTGAAGAGAAATCACCACCCTCGGGCCTACGGATTCCACTGAATATCCTTCTCTCAGGATTCTGTATCTGAAGGAACTAACGCCTAAACCAGGAGTTGTACGTCCTTGAGACAAACAAATGTAACACCTCGGTGTTGCACTTCGAAGAGAAATCACCACCCTCGGGCCTACGGATTCCACTGAATATCCTTCTCTCAGGATTCTGTATCTGAAGGAACTAACGCCTAAACCAGGAGTTGTACGTCCTTGAGACAAACAAATGTAACACCTCGGTGTTGCACTTTGAAGAGAAATCACCACCCTCGGGCCTACGGATTCCACTGAATATCCTTCTCTCAGGATTCTGTATCTGAAGGAACTAACGCCTAAACCAGGAGTTGTACGTCCTTGAGACAAACAAATGTAACACCTCGGTGTTGCACTTCGAAGAGAAATCACCACCCTCGGGCCTACGGATTCCACTGAATATCCTTCTCTCAGGATTCTGTATCTGAAGGAACTAACGCCTAAACCAGGAGTTGTACGTCCTTGAGACAAACAAATGTAACACCTCGGTGTTGCACTTTGAAGAGAAATCACCACCCTCGGGCCTACGGATTCCACTGAATATCCTTCTCTCAGGATTCTGTATCTGAAGGAACTAACGCCTAAACCAGGAGTTGTACGTCCTTGAGACAAACAAATGTAACACCTCGGTGTTGCACTTTGAAGAGAAATCACCACCCTCGGGCCTACGGATTCCACTGAATATCCTTCTCTCAGGATTCTGTATCTGAAGGAACTAACGCCTAAACCAGGAGTTGTACGTCCTTGAGACAAACAAATGTAACACCTCGGTGTTGCACTTTGAAGAGAAATCACCACCCTCGGGCCTACGGATTCCACTGAATATCCTTCTCTCAGGATTCTCCTTATCTCGGGAATTTGCTGTCATTCCTTTTGGGGAACCGGACAAAGTTGAAGATGTTGCAGTCATTTGAGTAAACCTTATCTAGCCACTCGAACCGAAACTCAATCAGAAGTTGTTGTGATGATGTGCTTAAATAAGCTGTTGTGATTATCTTGTAGAAGAATATTCCAGAAAATTTGCAATTCACTGGGGAGGAAATTGGATATGATTTTTCAACTAATCTGCTGGGGGGACAGTTTACCAACCGACTTGCTAGGAAAAAGGTCAAACTGCCTTTCTTGTGGTTAAGTGACCAAAGCCTGTATTCTGCAAGAATAAACCTTTGAGCCTGCTTTATGTATGCATGTTTACCATGATCAATTATGCATGAAATTAAATGCATGTATATGATGACATGAAATGATAGTGTACTATTGGAAGTCGGGTTTCAACATGGGTGTTAATGAACACTGGATTTTATTTGGGTTCCATTGAATATTGGATTTTGAGTGGATGCCAATAATAATTGGACTTCGAGGGTGTGCCAATAATCATTGGATTTTGAAGGTGTTCGCCAATAATCATTGGACTTTGAAGGTGTTTTCCAATGATCATTGGATCTAAAAGGTGTTTGCCAATAATCTTTGGACTTTGAAGGTGTTTGCCAATAATCATTGGACTTTAAGGGTGTTTGCCAATAATCATTGGACTTTAAGGGTGTTTGCCAATAATCATTGGACTTTAAAGGTGTTTGCCAATAATCATTGGACTTTAAAGGTGTTTGCCAATAATCATTGGACTTTAAAGGTGTTTGCCAATAATCATTGGACTTTGAAGGTGTTTGCCAATAATCATTGGACTTTGAAGGTGTTTGCCAATAATCATTGGACTTTGAAGGTGTTTGCCAATAATCATTGGACTTTAAGGGTGTTTGCCAATAATCATTGGACTTTAAAGGTGTTTGCCAATAATCATTGGACTTTGAAGGTGTTTGCCAATAATCATTGGACTTTAAGGGTGGCAATGCAAGGTTAGGTTCTTGATTGTGGATGTTTGATTTGGCTTTTTGGTTTTTTCTAAGTCATTGGTCTTGTGGTATGGGGCATACCTGATGCTTGAATGAAATGACGTGATCAATGCATGCTAATGATTTACATGAATGAAATGACATGACTAATGCATGACGCTTATTTGCATGAAATGATATGACTAATGCATGACGATGACTGATGCATGACAATTATTTGCATGAATGAAATGACATGGCTAATGCATGACAATGATTAGTACCCCTATGGAGGGTGGGAGTGTTTCGGGTATCAAGGCTTTTTATGGAATGATGGTTTGAAGTTAATTCCCGACACCAGTTCCGGACTTAATGGCTGCAGACGTCTTCGCTTGAGTAGCTTGAAGGTATAGGGAGAACCTGCCCCCGTGTATCTTATCTTGTCCCAGTCTGTTGGGCATTTGAAGTATTTGGCTTTTTTCTTTGACTTTTGGCCAAATTACTGATATTGGTTCTCCCTCTCTGAGAGGTATGCCCCTAGATTGAGCCATTCTGAAACATGTTTGACCGACTCGGTAGGATCTTCAAGTAATCTGCCCCTAGTCACAAGAGTTTGCTCTTGATTGGCTGAATCCCAAGATGATTTGCCCCTGATTAGGAGTGTCTTGATCTGATTTGTTAGGTCCTTGAAAACTGGGTTTTGATACCGCTTTCCATGATGCGACCTTAGGACACTCTGTCTGTGCCGAATGACCTTTCTAAGGGATGTGCCCCATGATTAAGTGAAGTCTCAATATATCTGCCCCAGATTAGTCCAAGGTTCTTCTTGATTGCTTGGTAACAGCTCAGAGTTGGAACTTCCTTATTGTCAAGTGCAGACTTGCAGATAAACCTGTTTGTTTGGAATAATAATTCCAATGCAATTTTAATGCAAGTTTTGAAGTTGAGATTGAGATGATATTTATGTACAATGGATGTATATTGTGGAAGATGGTGTGAGAGTAAGATATTAACAAAAGATTTTTGGGAGTCAGGTTGACGCAACCTTGCTACCGTATGCTTTTAAGCTAAACCTTGCTTCAATTAGGTCTTTTGAGGGTTATAACGTGGCCTGGTTCACGGTTTCTGAATAAAAGGATATAAGGCTCAAAATTCTGATTTCAACCCGTCCCATTCTTCGTGATGATCTTCAGCCCTACGTTCAATTAACTCAACTCACAAGTTTAAGTCCTAAGAGGTTTTTTAGATTGTGATGGTTCGGGAACCAAGGATGTGTTTCCCTTTTTGTTGTGGCAATCACATTGGCCTTTTGCTTTGTCACATGATTTTGTTTTGTCATGAATCTTGGTGACCTTTGCTTTTTGCATTTTTCATTTTTTTTCAATCCCTAACTTTTGCCTAGACTATTCTTTTGCATTTTTTAGTCTAGCGGGATACCCTAATTTTTGCCTAAGCCATTTCGAGGTTTTGACTTAGCGGGCTCTTTTTTTTTTTTTTTTTTTTTTTTGTATTTTGTTTAGCGAATTGTGACTGCCTTGGTAACGAGTGATGAGGAACACCTTATTGATTTTTTTCTCTTGAAACTCGAACGCATGGTCGAATTAACTGAACGCTACCCTGCCCCGGGTTTAAACTGTGGGTTTTTTCGTACAGAAAGAAACACCAACTTCTAGGCTCAAAGGGGGTGACTACGGATTATCTCCCTTATTTCTCCGGTGTTTGGGGATTTGAAACAATGCCTTACATCATCAGCAAAGTTTTATTCGAAAGCATACTGTAGCAACTTGGTTATTTCGTTTTTCATCATCCTCTCTCCAATCTTTGTTCAAACAGAAAGAAATGAAATAAGCAGTATTGATATATATTTTTTGCTTTTGAAGAAATAGAAGAAAAGTGAATGGACATGAAAGAATGGATTCAAAACATGCATTATCATTTCATTAAAATTTCTATTGCAAACAAACAAAGTTTAACTGTAAGTAAATACTTAGCAAACATGGAAATTTCAAGAAAGAAACTACTTAAATGATAATTCTTGTAGCTTGATTCAATCATTGAACTCTTCAACTAACATCCTCATAAGGGTTTGCGAGACCGGACAACAGACTATCCTTCACAATTGGGCTCTCCCTTTTTGAAAGTTAACAGTTTCTGATCAATGAGCTCTTGAACCTTGTATTTAAAGGCTATGCAATCGTCCACGGTATGTCCTTCTGCCCCCTCGTGAAACTCACATTTTGCTTCTGAGTTATACCAAGCTGGAAATGGTGCAGTCATGGGCTTCAGGGACCTAGGGATCACCATTCTGTTGTGTACCAGATAAGGAAGAAGTCGACCGTATGGCACAGGAATCGGATCAAAGACCTTTTTAGCTCGTTGTTGAGGCTGTGGCTCAGGATTCACAGGCGCTTGGAAAGAGTATCCCTGAGGTTGCTGATGTTGTGCAGCTGCTGCATATGGGTACTGGAGGTATGGGATTTGAGTTGATACTGCTAGACCCCGTTTTGAAGTAACAGCATTAGCCTCATACTCCTTCTTCTTTACAAAGCTACTCGTAGGTTTCACGGTGTTGCCTTGGCTTCCAATAGTGGCTTGGATCTTTCCATTCTTGAGTCCACTTTCAATTCTTTCCCCTATCCTGACCAAGTCGGAGAAACCAGAAGAGACGCTACCAATCATCCTTTCAAAGTATGCCCCTTGCAAGGTATTTGTGAACATATCCACAAGTTCCGTCTCTAGGAGTGGAGGACGTACTTGTGCTGCAAACTCTCTCCATCTTTGGGCATACACTTTGAAAGATTCGCCTTTATTCTGAGTCATATTCTGCAACTGGGTGCGACTGGGAGCCATATCCAAGTTGTACTGATATTGCTTGATAAAAGCATTGGCCAAGTCTCTCCATGATCGGATGTGGCTGCCTTCTAGCTGCATGTACCAGTTGAGGGATGCCCCTGCAAGGCTATCTTGAAAACAGTGAATCATCAGCTTGTCATCATTGGCGTAGGACGCCATCTTTCTGCTATACATGATCAAATGGTTCTTTGGACAACTCAAACCCATGTACTTCTCAAATTCTGGAACCTTAAACTTTGGAGGCAATACCAAGTCAGGCACTAAGCACATGTCAGCAAAGTCTAGTGGATCATTATCTCCCTCTATTGTTTTCAACCGGTCCTCAATAGCCTTGAACTTCATCTTTGCTTCCTCCAACTGAGGAAAGGCAAAATCAGGTTTTAGTTCACCACTTTGTATCTCAGGACCTAGGTAAGCATTTCTAGGGTCCTCTTGAACTTCTTGAGATGGAACAGGTTCTGGCTGAACTAAAGTTGTCCCTGCCTGATTTTCTGTGTTGTTGACTAGTGGTGGAACAAAGGCAACCCCATCTGCGAGAGGCACATAACCTGGTGGTGTATACCCAGGAGGTAAACCAAAAGTCGGCCACGCCACGTTTGCCGGTTCAGTAGTCGCTGTTTCTTCATTCACAAGTGGCGGTGGTCGGCTTCGATTAGCCAACATCTCAAGGACTTGATCCATCTTTGCGGCCAACTGGGCTACTTCTCCCTTCAAGTCGTTATGTTGTTCTTGCAAATTTTCCATGATGAATCTAGAGGCACTTCTTGTCCAATGCTGATGTCGGGGGTATGACTGTTGAAATGGACAGGTGAGGATGAGACAAAGGTCCTTTGTATGAATGCAAATGCATGTAAAAGTTTTTTATGCTTCATCATTTTATTTTTTTATGCAAATGTTATGCAAAAATGTTTTTTATCATGAATTTTTATGAATGAATGCATGAGTACATGGATGCATGGATGCACTTTTGTAGCAGAGTCTGTCGCGCTGAAGCAGAGGTTTAATTTATTTCTGAGGTCAAAAGTTCAGCGTTACCTGCAACCCATCCCTCTCACATGTTGTTCTATGTTTGATATGGTTAAATCACGGATTGCCCCTTTGGAAACGATGTCGCTATTGCAAAGCTCACGACAAACGCGTCCAAAAGGGAATCTCCTCTCGGGTTCTAAACAGAGGTCCCTAATAACAAGGTTTGGTTCTAGACCGGTAAAAAGGTCCCTAAGGTCATGGACCCAACAAGAAAACATCAGCGCTCGCTAGTCAAATGTCTAGGAACCCAACACTTTCAAGAGGATCTACCTTAGGCGGGACGATTATGTCAGCGCTCGCTAGTCAAATGTCTAGGAGCCCAACATAACAACCCCTAACTTAACTTAAGCTTTTCTCAAGCTCGGGTGTAGAGCTGCTCAAAGTAACCACGCCGCAAGGGCAAAAAAGAAAAAAGAAGGAGTAGAAGAAGAGAAACAGCCAACCAAGCAGATATAATTGACAGAATAATAAAAGGTAAAGGCAAGATATTGCAAACCTGGCAAAGCAAACAAACAAAGCAAACCAACTAAACTGGGCTTAACTCTCTATAGTCCCCAGTGAAGTCGCCAGCTGTAGCGGGCTGGAAAATCACTTCCATTTTCCATACAATGAAGTCGCCATCGACGTTTATTTATCCCGGAAGGGGAAAGGAAAATATCGCTAAAACCTTGGTTTAGGTTCGGGAGTTGGTTATGCGAGAGGAAGGTATTAGCACCCCTCGCATCCATCGTACTCGATGGGAACCGTTTAGGTGGTTTGGGTTTGTCTGCGTAGGTTTGAATTAAATTACTCTATCACTTGGCTATTTTCTACTTCGTTTCCAAATAAAATAAAAAAAGGGTTTTTTATTAGTTGAGTTTGACGGTTGTAGGAGCCCGCTCCTACGTATTCCCGGGTGCAATGGGAAACTCAAAACTCACGTAGTTCTGGTAAAAAATTGTTTGTGTGGTTGTTTGATTTTAGTGGATAACGTTTATTTCGTATTCCGCTGACACAACGACGCTTGTATGCTCTAATCAGAGGCTTAAGCTGTGTGTGTGTCAGAGGAGTAGATAAAACATGTATCCATTGAAAAAAAGAGTTGAATAACGGATGTTGCTTATTTCGCATTCCGCTGATACAACGACGCTTGTATGCTCTGATCAGAGGCTTAAGCTGTGTATGTATCAGAGGAATGGATAAAGCGTATATCCATGTTTTCTGAAAAGAAGTTTAAGTGTGTGGGGTTAAGTTTTAACGCTTGATTAAGATGAGAACAACTTGCGATCACTAGTCAAATGTCTAGGATCCAAGTTATCCGGAGCGGAAAGAAGCAAATGCTAAGTTCCCCCTTTTTCATCCATTATTTGCAAAGAATTGATTAAGTTTGATTAAGAAAGTATTTCTGAAAAGAAAAGACGAAGATTGGTTTATTTTAGAGTTTTATTAGAATGAGAATAACTTGCGATCACTAGTCAATTGTCTAAGATCCAAGTTATCCGGAGCGGAAAGAAGCAGATGCTAAATTCCCCCTTTTTCATCCACTATTTATTGCAAAAAAGTTTGATTAAGTTTATTATGAAAAAAATCAAGTTCAAAGACAAGGATGCAAAGTAGTGTGCAAAGTTAAATAACAATGACAATCGATATAAAACAATGCGACAATTAAATGCAAGTATTCAAATGAGAATGCATGAATCAACATAATATAGTGAAATATGCATGAATGAATCAAGAATGGATGAGAATTGATGATGCATAATTAAATAAAAATGCATAAGCTAAAGTAGCATACAATGAATTAAATAACATAAACATGCTAAATTAAATCAAGGTAAATGAGATGAATTAGAATGAATTGAAATAAAGCTAAAGAGCTGAAGACAAGTATAAGAAATAAGAATAAGCAATTGATCATAATTAAGCACTTAAGCAAATAAGCTAAAAAGCTAAAAAGGTGATTAAATAACAAGCTAAGGAAGCACGAACATAATCTGAAATCAAACATCATATAAGCAAAGCAAAATGGTCCAATAAGCTAAAAAGCTTAAGCACCAAATAAGTGCTTATGAAAATAAGCTAAAAAGTGATTAAATAAGCTAAAAAGCTAAACAATAAGCTAAAAAGCAAAAATAAATGCTCAAATGAGACAAACAGGAATCACACATGATTTAAGCATAACCAAATGGTCCAAGAAGCTAAACAGCTTAAGCACCAAATAAGTGCTTATGAAAATAAGCTAAAAAGTGATTAAATAAGCTAAAAAGCTAAACAATAAGCTAAAAAGCTAAAATAAAGAACTCAAAAATGGAGAGCAAAATTTAAGCATAGCAAAGTGACTAAAATAGCTTAAATAAGCTATTAGCCACTTAAGTGCTTTTGAAAATAAGCTGAAAAACAATTAAAATTAATTTAAGCTGATGGGGTGCAGAAAGTAAAGGGAGGGTGGTGCAGAAAGTAGATCTGGGCCAGAAGGCCCAGTCCACGCCAGAGTCAACAAACAAAAACGGAAGTCAGCCCAAAAATATTCCAGTGTGGTATGCAAAAGAGGTGTACGATTACATACCTCAGATCTGGTGCGTCCAGATCAATCAGAGGGCCATGATTCAAACCCAATCATGAAGTAATCCTGAGCTTCGCAGGAGATGGGGTCTACAGTGGAACGCGAGTTGTGGCACGCCAGATCCCTTCGTTAAACGATCCAACGGACGCGGCTTAAGCTGTTGATCCAACGGACACGTTTTAAAGTAAAGATCCAACGGACGGAGAACGATCAGGTGGTTTGAAGGACCATCGTGGGTCTTCTTCTTCCTCGTGAAGAACCCACCGTCGCCGGCGACGGTGGTTTGGCCGGAGCTTCAAAACGTCCACGAAAATGACAAGTGGGTATATGGTTTTGCTCAGAATTTTGCGTAGATCACGATTCTAATCTTAGTTTCCTCAGTAAATACCTCAGTTGTGAGAAATAGTGAAGAAAAGTTTGGATGAAAAATTGGGAAAACACGATTTAAGTGAGATTACGTTCGATTGATGATGGGGAAAGGTTCCTGGTGTGATTTAATGATGAATGGTGTGGAAAAACGATAGAAACAGAGGCCAAAAGCTCCTACTCCATTCTCACATTTTTGGAGGCTTTTGAGGTTTGGACGTGGGGTTTCTGGGTCGTTTTGATTGCGATTTGAAGCTAGTATCACCTACTGGAAGTGTTTGGAAGCTTATGTGATCAAGAATTTGAAGTTTGGTGGTGGTTTTGATGGATTTTGGATTTTGAGAAAAAAGGGAAAAAATGGAGTTATTTGGAGGAGTGAGCTGCGCCGTTTTCTGTCTTCTTCTCTCTGCTAGGGCACTGAAATTGAGGTTTTATTTATATGGAAGGATTAGGTCAAGTGGCATTGTGGTTTGTGAGAGTGAGTGAGGGCAAAATGGAGTTTTGTTCTTGAGATATTTTGTACTATTTTGATTCTCTTTTTTTGTTTCAAAAAATGGTGATGAGTGGGATAGGAATAGAAGGATCTAGGTTTATGGTGAGGTGTGAGTGAGATGGGAAATTTTTGGTACCCTTTCTTTGATTCTTTTATCATTTTTGAATAGAAATAATAAATAAATAACAATAAAAATGCAAGAATAAAAACATGCATGAAGGAATTATGATTATGTGAAGTATTTATGGATAAAAAATGGAAAGAAAAAGGATTGATTTTGATGTTTTAAAAAGGTTTCTTGAAATGCAAGTAACTAATTAAAAATAAATAAATAAAGAAAATGTGAGGGCAAAATGGTAAAATTTTGTCTCTTATGATAATGCTAAGCCATAATCATGCAAGAAAAAATAGTTCCATGTGTTTTTGTGTCAACATTGATTTTTAAATTGAAAAAAAGGTTTTGTTGACTTATTTAGTCAAAGTGTTGACTTTTGGTCAAACTGTTGACTTTTTGATCAAAATGTTGACTTTCTTGACTTATGCAAAAGTGAGAGAAGTTATGGGTCAAAATTGGAACAAAAATGCATGAGGGGCAAAAATGGAAATAAAAAAAATGTAGGGGCAAAATTAGGGTATGACAGGTACTTCGTTCAGCAGGTCTCAGTTGCAACTTGTAACACCATTGCTGGAAGCTTTGCCTGGTTTGCTCTCTCCTGCCCTGCCTAACATTCTCAGTTTAACATCAGGTTTGTTCATCTTGTTTGTATGAACTGTTTCTTCATGATCGATGTCATGTGTGATTGGGTCTAATTTCCATCTTGAAAGCTCTATATATCTTGATAATGTCTTTGACAGTGCTATTAAGATTGCAAATTCTATATATGAAGTTTGCAATACGTTGGCGGTCTGTCTTTTTTAAAAGATTCTATCTTTTCCTCTGTTTGGAGAACTTAAATTACTGATTTATTTTCAATTTTTTGGTGACATTTTTTCACATATATACAACAGGATAATGATGCAAGGGAGAAGCTCCGAGCTCTTCTTGGTCTATATGTCTTGCAATGCATGGTAGTTGCTCTGTATTACTTTCCGGTCCACTTTTGTAAAATTCATTACTCAAAGTTTTATCTACTGCACTGATTTAATATGTTACCTTGCACTGTTCAGGCTCTTGTTTGAGCTAGCAATACAACTTCCGGTTGTCATGCGTTAGTGTTACAACTATCACGAATTTCATCATATTGTGGCTTATCTTATCTCAGTCTAGTAACAACTTATGACGTCGAGGCCGTGGCTAGCACTGTTTTTGGAGGTAGTACTTTTAGTTTACTCTGTTTCTGGTTTGCTGTTAATTTATTTCAATGTTTACTTAACACTGCATACACCACTTTTTTTAATCCGTGTCAATTACCCAGAAAAGAAAGATGATTGTATGGGTTGTTTAGCTCATGTCAAGCATGGTGCCGCTCTTTCAGGTTTGTGTTATGACAATTACTGTTATTTAATCCTTGCCTTTTGTTTTATGCATTTCCTTTTCACTAACACATCAAAAGGTTGCTCATGCTGCTAAAGAAGATATCACTGCTGTCAAGGGCGAGCTTTATAAATACCAGATCAAAAGGTGGCATGCAATAGGAACATTAAAACATGCACTTTCCTTTGTAAGTCTGCCGTGGGTGTTAAAGAAACATACAATCAACTTCTTGCTTTGCATCACAGATGGGGATATCTGTGGAAATTGTGATGATAAAAATTCCCAGTGGCCATCTTATCTGCCAAATATTTCCACAGCTCTGCAGGTACTGCAATTCCTGATTTCAGTTTGTTTGCCATTGCTCGATCTTTTACTTTTTCAACAAGGAAGATGCTGACATGTTCTTTACTTTTGACTGACTTACATGAGTTGTTTCATATATCATTAGGCCTTATGATGTGATTATAAGGAGTTCTAGAAAAATGTTAAGTTTAATGTTTCTAATGGTTGATTTTTTATTTTTGCCAGGTCTTTCAAGGTGATGATGAAATCTGGTTGTGATGAGGTATGTATAATGTAACTATGAGACAGTTTGTATAATTTTTTTAATTATCACTTGTAGGTTTATGGATTTTTCTAATATACACAAGAAGTTAAGCTAAAGTAGGCCTATGTCTAGTTGTATGTTAATGTCCTGTAGTTTTGGCATGTAGAAAAAGCTTTCACTTACTTTTATGCCAATGTCCTGTGCTTATATTTCACTTACTATTATGCCAATGTCTGTTGTGGCTTTCCTTTACTTAATTCAGCTAGCAGACACTTGATATTGTTGCTGGAAGTCTGGTTCGTTGCTTAGTGGTAAGCTGCATCTGCATTTTTTTTCCCTCCCTACTATCAGAGTTAGTGTAGAAATGGAGAATGCTCTTTTGGCTTTTGTCTTGTGTTAGCTTTTGTATTCTGTATCAATTGAACTTGTTATGGTGATTTTTCATTACTTGTGTTTGTAGAAATGTTATAACCTTGCTAGCTATTAATTGGTTGCAATGAAATTAATTTGAGTTTTAAAGAATTTGATTAGAGCTATATATATATATATGTTTGTGGTATGTGTGATGAGGAAATAATTTTTAGGTACCAAATGGCTACTTGAATGTAGTCTGTGTGATGCTGCAGGTACCAAAAAAAAATAGGGATTTCACATCGGGGCCACAAATACAAAGATGTGATATATTGACATTTCACATCGGCTTAAACGCGTACCCGATGTAAAATATACATTTGTTTTTAATAAAATAAAATTAAACTTCACATTTCACATCGCTGGAAAATTAAAACCCGAAGTTATATAGTAGTTTTCACATCGGATGTCCAACCGATGTGAAATGTGTCAGACTTATTACATCAACTGTGTTTACATTGGGCCTGAAACCGATGTAAAATGTCATTTTCGCCTGATGTTAAATCCCTTTTCTGTGGTAGTGAAGAAAAGAAAGTTATCATGAGCAAAAAGAAGATGATTGACCGTTGGAGCCCTACGAGACATTTTGGTACTGTTTGATCTAACTTTTTTTTCTCTTCTCTTCTCTTAGAAGTAAGAAGTTAGGCCAAACAATAATTTTTAAAAGTTTTTGCTTCTATATTTCAAAGAAAATTACTAACAAAAGAGTTTTAAAATAAGGTAATAATAGTTACTTTACAGTTTGCAACAACTTTCCTATTATTTATCAAATTAATATCTTTAAATAAGGTTTTTTTTACTCCATCTTTAAATAAGTTATTGTTTATAAAAAACAACTTTATCTTATTATCAAACATCTTTTATCCCTATTATAATTTTTTAGAAAAACTTTTAAGACTTTTTAAAATAAAAGAAGTAAGATTTACAAAAACAACTTTATCTTCGATTTTAAAAGCTCTTACTTCTAGCTTTGTGATTAAAATAGCTTCTACACATAAAAAAAATTGGGTCAACGATACCTTTGACTCTATGCAAAAAGTTATTTTCTCAGCCTATTTTATACACGCTATCATGCCTTCAACACACAAAAAGAAAATTTAAGGTGGTAAAGGATCACCTTGCCTTAGATCTTACTCAGGAATCACCGGTTCAACTTGATCATCATTCATGAGAATATGATATTTGACATTTGTAAAGCACATCTTCATCCAATTCATACATATATATATATATATATGGAAACTCATTCTCATGATAATGTCTAAAAGATAATGTCAATCAACACAACCATAAGCCTTGCTAATATCTTTCTTTGGTGTGGCTTCACCTTTTCTGCCTCTATTTTGACACTTCAAGTAATGGGTGATTTCTTATGCCACGAGTACATTATCTATAATGGATCTTCTTGATATGAAGTCTGATTGTTCAATCGATATAAGACTTTTGACAAAATCTTGTATACAACATTACACAAAGAGATCGGTTGGAGATTTTTCATATTTCTAGGTTGATCACATTTGCGAATAAGAACAGGTAACCCACGAATATTGTGGTGATTCGAGGGTACTTTTACAGATGTCTATGAATGACTTTATTTCTTTCTAAAACTGATTATTGAAAAAAAATGTTTTTAGCTTCTTTTAACTTTTCAATTTAACAACTAAAGTTAACTTTTTTTAATATATTATATTACAAAATGGTGAACAAAATACAAGTACTACATAGATCACAAAAAAGAAATATAAAAAATGTTCTCAAAAGATTAAAAAAGAATTTTAGATGTGTTTTTTTTTACCAAATATGACAAGAAAATGTAAGAATATAAAAAAACTATTTTTTTACATGATAAAATTACTAGTTTATATTTAAGTAAAAATATTCATTAGTATAAAAAATGATTTTTAAATCGGTTAAAAATTAAAGGATTTTTTAGGTCGGTTCCATATCTTTCTTAATAACTCCTAACATAAGAAGTTTTTATTTGTTAAATCTAATTTTGAACCCAAGTTGGTTCCTAGTTTTACCTACTTAACATAGTACTTCTCAGTCTAGTTTTAAACGACTTTGGAGATAATTCACAAAAATTGGAATATAGACTTTCTTAGGATTGTGAGCAACAGTCGCACTGTGAGCACTTAGTGTGAATGGATCACCTCTTCTAGTTAGGATTGTGACACACATGATATTAATTTGTACTTTTACATGGGGACATGATAATATAATTGATCAAATTGGAATGTAGACTTTATACTCGTTCATTCTCTTTTTAAAGTTTTCAAATAAGAGGGAGACCGTTGATCATGTAGTTTGATGGCTTATGACAAATAAAAATTCGTAGTGGCTACTTGCCAGTTCCTTGGTGAAGAGATAAAGTCAATTTTTTATTTTTGCTAATGATTGGGTCATTTTCTTATAAGGGGTTAAAAATTATATTTTAATGTTGTCTTGATAATGTTATCGTGAATGAAGCATTTTTTAAGTTGTTTAGGAGATCAAAAGAGTTAAAATAATATGAAAATATTTATCAAACAAATGAATATCATTTCATTTTTCTATTTCTACTTATTTTTAACGATAAAAAAGTTTCCGATTTTTCTAGAAAAAAAGTTTCCGAGTTTTTCTGGAAAAAAAAGTTCTCAATTTTTCGGAAAAAAGTTCCCGATTTTTTCGCAAAAAAGTTTCCGATTTTTGCCGGGAAAAAAAGTTCCCGATTTTTTTCCGGAAAAAAAGTTCTTGATTTTTCCCGAAAAAAGTTCCCTTTTTCCGGATTTTTTTTTTATCTTTTGGAATGAAATTAGACTAGGGCTGTAAGACCCAAGATTTCACTGTACAGTTTTCCAAGGAACTCTAGTGTCGGCTACGAGTTTTAGGGTTTTTGGTGAGGCGGTTTTGTGAAGATCGTCACATTAATGAGATTTTTGCTGAAACGGAGCCTGTTTTGTGCTCGTGCGCTGGAAAGGCACAGACTTTCGGGTCGTGATCCTCTTTTAAGTATGAGGAGATTTCTGTGGTCTTAGAATAACGAGTTTTGGATTATTCTTGTTTTTGGAAAAACGAGTAGGATTTTGCCCGCGGATGGAAAATCTTACTGCGTCGGTTTTAAGTGAGGGTTCGGATGTGAGTTTTATATATCTGCGCGAGTAAGGATATATTCTGAGATTAATTTTCTGAGGTATGGAAGAAAATTACAGTCGCGGAAAAAGATTCGGCGATAATTTTTGGATTGGAAAAACGTTAGACGTTCTTTCCGTAAGTTTTATGTTTTTGTGTTTTACGTTCGTCGCGTCGCGCGAGAACTGAACGTGTGAGCGTTTCTATGAGGTTTGGAGTGTTATCTCAAGTGGGTTTGTTTTGGTTTGATCCAATGGCTAGGGTTTAAGCTTGGCATTGTGTTTTTGATCCAATGGTGGATTGGCTATCAAGAGCTTTGTAAATAGTAAGGAGGTTTATGACTTGTGGACTTAGGAAATCATAAATTTCACTCCACTCTTTCTCTCTTGTACGTGAAACTCCATTTCACTTTCCAACCTTCACAAATTTCATTTTCTCACCATTTCACTCCATTTCAAGCTTGGAAGCTTAGTGGAAAGTTGTAGAGAATCACTTTCTAAAGGTAACCCTCTCTTCTTATCTCCTAGGTTGGTAGATTTTTAGAGTTGTGAGGTTTTTGGGTTTATGTTCTTAAGAGGGTTTGGTGAGAAAGGTTGTTCTTGCTAGTTCTTGTTTCATGGAAGTTGTTCATGAGAGTTTAGTAAGCATGCTAGGCTTTGTTGTTTCAATTTTTCCATGAGTTTGTGAGAATCTCATGAGAAAAGTTAGGGTTTTGGTTGGTTATGTATTGATCAATTACATGAGGTTATGTTGTAAGGTTTTGAAAAGAAAAGTTGTCTTTGAACCTTTGGGCGAAAGGGAAATGCGTTGTATGGTTTTGTTTTGGAAAATCCGATGAAAAATATTTTGAGGTTTATGAAAATATTTCCTAAGTGTTTTTGGGTAGTGTTTTGAGGTCAAAATGGTTTAAAACTATTGTGACATGTGGTGTCGCTTTATACTTTGAAAACATGTTTGAAAATGAGTACCGGACGGTTAAGGCCCGTAATAAAACTTGTGCTTGGATTTGGTTTTGATTTTGGAAATGAAAATCAAATAACTTGCACTCGAAGCAACCAACAAGCTTTCGGAAACGAATTGCTTGCTTATGAAAATGGTTTGCTTTTGTGCCTTGAAAAAGTGTTGGGAACTAATAGAATCAAACTAGGCTTGGGGTGGAAAAAGGTGGTGTGAGTTGCTGTCTTGTGCTGTCATGACAGGTGCAACTCGCTGAGCGAGTTGTTACTCGCCAGGGCGAGTGTCTCAGGTCATGAACACGCCAGGGCGAGCTCCAGAGCGAGTAAGACCAGTACTCTCTGCCTCCACTCGCCACCAACTCGCCAGGGCGAGCTCTGGGAGTTGAAATTTGGGAATATGATTTCTAAACTTGGTTTTTAGCTTTCTAATCCCTTTTTATTAATTTATGGAAGTGGTTGGGATTGGAAACGAGTTTTTCGGGTACTCGGAAAGTATGTAGCTTATAACGCAAGAAAACGGCCATTTTGCATTTCATATTATTTAAGACTTTTGATTATTGTTTTGGGTCCTAAAAATAGTACAGATAACTCATGGTGGTCGATCAGTACGGTAGTTTTTGGTAAGGTATCCGAAAGAGGGATTTTCCTTAGGAACCTTTAGGTTTTTGGGGGTTCTTGGTTTAGTTTCAATACTTTTGGTTAGAGAACAATGTATTGATTGTTGCGCTGCTTGTTTTAGGAAGCGCGTTGTGTTGTTTGAGCGTGTGTGTTGACGGAAGCTTGCCGAGGTAAGGGCATCACTTTATTTCCGTCTTTTAAACCGGTTACAATATGCCTGGAAATTGCTGTAGTGCATTTATTTCTGTCTTTTCACTGAGTGGTAACATGTTCGGTTATTTCGGTGAAGTACGTTGTTGTGTGTTGGCATGTTGTATTATGTATTCTCGTTGATGAGAAAGTGTTTTCCTTACATGCGTTGGTTACATATGGTTAGAGTATATGTATGAGCATGTGGTGTGTATACATACGATTAGAGATGTATGTACGTTTGTTGTGATGTGTTTACATATGTCGGGTGAATATATGTATGAACAGGTGTTCGGTATACATACGCTAGAGAGGTATGTATCTGTGGTATTAGCGTACATGGGGAAGCGTATGCTCAGGTATTTGATAGTGCGTGTACGGGGTGTGGTGATCGGGAGAGCCCACCTTTTTATTCGTAGTGATCGGGAGAGCTACGAGGTGTTTTGGTTGAGTTCAATACGTAGTGATCGGGAGAGCTACGGGGTGCGGTGATCGGGAGAGCCCACTCTAATCTTTGTAGTGATCGGGAGAGCTACGGGATTTTATTGATACTTATAATAGGTGTGTGGTGATCGGGAGAGCCCACTCTATTGGTTTGTAGTGATCGGGAGAGCTACGGGTTTTGTTGGTTTGTTAGTAGGGGTTTGACCTACGATTCCGGAATCCATGCATGTGTGTGTTGGTTCATATGAACCCGTTGGTGGGAATGGCTGTGTTTACAAGTTGTATCTGTTGGTATTTTTGTATGTGTGTTATGTGTATAAACTCTCGCACTGGTTATATATATATACTTGTATTTTGTGATGACCCTTTCTTTCATTTGCGGGCTCATCCCACCCAGGTTAGGGTTTTGGGTCAGATGCGGTAGGCCGTGTAGGCGGAGTGGTCGAGCGGAGCTTAGTTTTAGTTGGACTATGCGCCGGTGTGGTTTGTACACCGTGCCTTTTGTTTATGCCTAGGTTTCTGACTTGGTTTGTTTAGGTTGTAGTACTTGATGTACCTATTTACTCATGGATTGTAATTATTCAGGAATTCACTTTGCTTGGTTACAAGCGCCATATGTTGGATGGATCTTTTGTTATTTAATGTCGGCTCACGTAAACTGTTTTATGCGCACTCTGAGTGTTAGTTGAAAAAGAAAAGGAAAAAAAAAAATAATGCCCCTTTTTGCTCTTTGAAAAACGGGGTGTTACATTGTGGTATCAGAGCACGGCTTTAAATCTTCACAGGGAAAGTGTATACTTGAGTCGTTAGTTCAGAGTCGGTTAGAACGTAGCTAGTGTTGAGTTAGTTCTAGTGTTTGTTCTGTGTCGGGTTATGGGTTGATAATCCGTGGAATGAGATTTCCTGTTGAGACTCAGAAATGTTTGGATAAGGAATCTAATCAGAATTGGTATTGTGCAGAAATAGAATGCCGCCAAGAAGGACGAATTCAGTTCCTGTAATACCAGAGGTTGATGTGAATCAGATGGCTTATGCCATGCATACAATGGCAGCGGCTGTGACTGCCCAGACCCATGCGAAGGCGCAGAGGGATGTAGAGAAGCGTGAGAGGGAGATCATTGCTGCTGGATCTAGACTTCTCACCAGTTTCAACCATCAGGCTCCTCCTAAGTTTAGTGGGGAGGGAGGTCCTGATGCCGCGGATTTGTGGCTCCAGTCGATGGAGAGGATCTTTGGGGCAATCCATTGCCCGGAAGGAGAAAAGGGGGTGTTAGCTACCTATCAGTTGCAGGGTAGTTCTGAATATTGGTGGGGAAACACCAGGCTCATTATGGGAAATGCTGATGAGGAGGTAAATTGGGAGAACTTCAAGAGGAGGTTCTTAGCTAAGTACTTTCCCGAGACTGCGAGGGAGAGGTACGGAGAGGAGTTCCTGCAGCTGCGGCAGGGGGGCATCAAAGTGGAAGCCTATGCCAAAAAGTTTGAGTCACTATCCCGTTACTTCCGTTTCTTTAGAGACGGGATAGATGAGACTTATATGTGTCGTCGATTCCAGAATGGTTTGAGGTATGAACTGCAAGATGCAGTGGTGCCGTTGGGCATTCGTCAGTTTCAAGTCTTGGTAGAGAAGTGCCAAGAGGTGGAAGATATGAGAAGCAAGCGGGCGAACCGCCAAGGTGGTTTTAGCGCAGGAGGACCTAGTGATTCAAGTGGTCAGACTCAGAGTTCGAGTCAGAATCAGAGGAGGCAGGGGAATAAGCCTTATAACCGTCCCCATGATAATCAAGAACCAACCCGATCTGTGAACACAGGAACTCGGGGAAATCAGAGTGGAGCAAAGTTGACGTGCCGGAGATGTGGTCAAGAAGGCCATTTTGCGAATGATTGTCAGAGCCCAGAAACGGTTTGTTACAACTGTCAGAGGCCGGGTCATTTTGCTAGAGATTGTAAAGCCCCAAAGGTCGGGCCGTCGGTGGATGTGACACGAGAGACTCGACCTGTTGCCAGAGGAGGTGCTTACCTTATGGGCACTGGAGTGAGCGGTCAGACCGGAGATGCCGTGCATAAGGATTACTAGTTGCAGGTAACACTTTACTGCATTGCTTATTGTTTGGGGGCAACCCACTCTTGCATATTTGGATGTGTGCTGTTTGTTTGGGTTTTGTTTGTTGGTCGTGGCTTTTATTCTGTTTTGAATGTTCTACTATGTAAAGGACTTAGTAGTAGTTATAACATGTTTGCACTGTTAGTGGCAATTTGTGATTTCGCGTTTTGCGTGTAAAGGGTCGGTGGACCTAGTATCGTTAAATAATGATTGTGCGAATGGTGGATACCTTAAGGTTTATTCTTGAAGGTAGGTATCTCGACGAGAGTGGTGTTATGCGGAGTGTTTAGGAATGGTCAGGGTGACAAACTCTTCTGAGTAAGAGAGGATGTGCGCCGACGATGGTAGTCGACGAGGACAAACGTTTGTTTAAGGCACGCGAGAGTCATCTAAGTGTCGTTTTGGAAGTAATGTGAACATACGGTTCGGCATATTCACTGAGTTGCGGACTTATGGATATTGGTAGAGCGGAAAATTCTCCTATAGAGAAGACGACTTGTTCGGAATGTAATGGTTTTGGTGGTACATGCCGTGGTGGCAGGGTATTACTGTTGAATGATGTTCAACGGAGGTTTCATGAGTGGAATCATGAGAGCTTGAGCGACGTGCTTCGAGTGTTGTGTCTTGCGATTTCGACGTGTATTCGTAAGAGTTTGAGGGAAACGTGTGGGACCATTGTGCCTCGGAGGACCTTGAGCACAAGTGGAATGAAGTATCACTTAAGTTGGGTAAAGATGGTCTAGACCACCATCATGATTGTCGCCTATTTATTGACAAATTGAGGAACTGATCATCCTTAATCCCTTGTTGATAATAGACGGAGTCGTGTTGACTGGAAATGACTAGTTTGGCCGGCTTTGGTGATGCACAGAGAACTTCAGTGTTTCTTTTTGGAGGGTAGCCACTCACAACTTCGTGTGAAACTAATGGAGTGGGCTATGCCGCGGAGGCGAAAGAGGTGATCTTGGAAAATTTTTGTGCGAACCTTTGGACATTTGAGGAACTCGAGGTTGTGAACCTCTGTTGTGAGGTAATTTTGAGTGGTGAACTCGTTGAGAGTTGCGGTTGGCGCCCGGTAGTGCCAGTGTGTTGGTGAGAGTATCTGTGTGACTTCACCCGGTGTTAGCATCTGTGTGGCTACACCTAATCCGAGGGATTTTTGTTGTGAAGGTGATGGTAATAACTAGTTGAGTTGTTCCTCTTACCTTTAGTTTCGAGGACGAAACTTCTTTTTGGAGGGTAGTAATGTAAGACCCAAGATTTCACTGTACAGTTTTCCAAGGAACTCTAGTGTCGGCTACGAGTTTTAGGGTTTTTGGTGAGGCGGTTTTGTGAAGATCGTCACATTAATGAGATTTTTGCTGAAACGGAGCCTGTTTTGTGCTCGTGCGCTGGAAAGGCACAGACTTTCGGGTCGTGATCCTCTTTTAAGTATGAGGAGATTTCTGTGGTCTTAGAATAACGAGTTTTGGATTATTCTTGTTTTTGGAAAAACGAGTAGGATTTTGCCCGCGGATGGAAAATCTTACTGCGTCGGTTTTAAGTGAGGGTTCGGATGTGAGTTTTATATATCTGCGCGAGTAAGGATATATTCTGAGATTAATTTTCTGAGGTATGGAAGAAAATTACAGTCGCGGAAAAAGATTCGGCGATAATTTTTGGAATGGAAAAACGTTAGACGTTCTTTCCGTAAGTTTTATGTTTTTGTGTTTTACGTTCGTCGCGTCGCGCGAGAACTGAACGTGTGAGCGTTTCTATGAGGTTTGGAGTGTTATCTCAAGTGGGTTTGTTTTGGTTTGATCCAATGGCTAGGGTTTAAGCTTGGCATTGTGTTTTTGATCCAATGGTGGATTGGCTATCAAGAGCTTTGTAAATAGTAAGGAGGTTTATGACTTGTGGACTTAGGAAATCATAAATTTCACTCCACTCTTTCTCTCTTGTACGTGAAACTCCATTTCACTTTCCAACCTTCACAAATTTCATTTTCTCACCATTTCACTCCATTTCAAGCTTGGAAGCTTAGTGGAAAGTTGTAGAGAATCACTTTCTAAAGGTAACCCTCTCTTCTTATCTCCTAGGTTGGTAGATTTTTAGAGTTGTGAGGTTTTTGGGTTTATGTTCTTAAGAGGGTTTGGTGAGAAAGGTTGTTCTTGCTAGTTCTTGTTTCATGGAAGTTGTTCATGAGAGTTTAGTAAGCATGCTAGGCTTTGTTGTTTCAATTTTTCCATGAGTTTGTGAGAATCTCATGAGAAAAGTTAGGGTTTTGGTTGGTTATGTATTGATCAATTACATGAGGTTATGTTGTAAGGTTTTGAAAAGAAAAGTTGTCTTTGAACCTTTGGGCGAAAGGGAAATGCGTTGTATGGTTTTGTTTTGGAAAATCCGATGAAAAATATTTTGAGGTTTATGAAAATATTTCCTAAGTGTTTTTGGGTAGTGTTTTGAGGTCAAAATGGTTTAAAACTATTGTGACATGTGGTGTCGCTTTATACTTTGAAAACATGTTTGAAAATGAGTACCGGACGGTTAAGGCCCGTAATAAAACTTGTGCTTGGATTTGGTTTTGATTTTGGAAATGAAAATCAAATAACTTGCACTCGAAGCAACCAACAAGCTTTCGGAAACGAATTGCTTGCTTATGAAAATGGTTTGCTTTTGTGCCTTGAAAAAGTGTTGGGAACTAATAGAATCAAACTAGGCTTGGGGTGGAAAAAGGTGGTGTGAGTTGCTGTCTTGTGCTGTCATGACAGGTGCAACTCGCTGAGCGAGTTGTTACTCGCCAGGGCGAGTGTCTCAGGTCATGAACACGCCAGGGCGAGCTCCAGAGCGAGTAAGACCAGTACTCTCTGCCTCCACTCGCCACCAACTCGCCAGGGCGAGCTCTGGGAGTTGAAATTTTGGAATATGATTTCTAAACTTGGTTTTTAGCTTTCTAATCCCTTTTTATTAATTTATGGAAGTGGTTGGGATTGGAAACGAGTTTTTCGGGTACTCGGAAAGTACGTAGCTTATAACGCAAGAAAACGGCCATTTTGCATTTCATATTATTTAAGACTTTTGATTATTGTTTTGGGTCCTAAAAATAGTACAGATAACTCATGGTGGTCGATCAATACGGTAGTTTTTGGTAAGGTATCCGAAAGAGGGATTTTCCTTAGGAACCTTTAGGTTTTTGGGGGTTCTTGGTTTAGTTTCAATACTTTTGGTTAGAGAACAATGTATTGATTGTTGCGCTGCTTGTTTTAGGAAGCGCGTTGTGTTGTTTGAGCGTGTGTGTTGACGGAAGCTTGCCGAGGTAAGGGCATCACTTTATTTCCGTCTTTTAAACCGGTTACAATATGCCTGGAAATTGCTGTAGTGCATTTATTTCTGTCTTTTCACTGAGTGGTAACATGTTCGGTTATTTCGGTGAAGTACGTTGTTGTGTGTTGGCATGTTGTATTATGTATTCTCGTTGATGAGAAAGTGTTTTCCTTACATGCGTTGGTTACATATGGTTAGAGTATATGTATGAGCATGTGGTGTGTATACATACGATTAGAGATGTATGCACGTTTGTTGTGATGTGTTTACATATGTCGGGTGAATATATGTATGAACAGGTGTTCGGTATACATACGCTAGAGAGGTATGTATCTGTGGTATTAGCGTACATGGGGAAGCGTATGCTCAGGTATTTGATAGTGCGTGTACGGGGTGTGGTGATCGGGAGAGCCCACCTTTTTATTCGTAGTGATCGGGAGAGCTACGAGGTGTTTTGGTTGAGTTCAATACGTAGTGATCGGGAGAGCTACGGGGTGCGGTGATCGGGAGAGCCCACTCTAATCTTTGTAGTGATCGGGAGAGCTACGGGATTTTATTGATACTTATAATAGGTGTGTGGTGATCGGGAGAGCCCACTCTATTGGTTTGTAGTGATCGGGAGAGCTACGGGTTTTGTTGGTTTGTTAGTAGGGGTTTGACCTACGATTCCGGAATCCATGCATGTGTGTGTTGGTTCATATGAACCCGTTGGTGGGAATGACTGTGTTTACAAGTTGTATCTGTTGGTATTTTTGTATGTGTGTTATGTGTATAAACTCTCGCACTGGTTATATATATATACTTGTATTTTGTGATGACCCTTTCTTTCATTTGCGGGCTCATCCCACCCAGGTTAGGGTTTTGGGTCAGATGCGGTAGGCCGTGTAGGCGGAGTGGTCGAGCGGAGCTTAGTTTTAGTTGGACTATGCGCCGGTGTGGTTTGTACACCGTGCCTTTTGTTTATGCCTAGGTTTCTGACTTGGTTTGTTTAGGTTGTAGTACTTGATGTACCTATTTACTCATGGATTGTAATTATTCAGGAATTCACTTTGCTTGGTTACAAGCGCCATATGTTGGATGGATCTTTTGTTATTTAATGTCGGCTCACGTAAACTGTTTTATGCGCACTCTGAGTGTTAGTTGAAAAAGAAAAGGAAAAAAAAAAAATAATGCCCCTTTTTGCTCTTTGAAAAACGGGGTGTTACAAGGGCTAAAATTGAAATTTTGAATTATTGTGAGGGTAAAATAGTCAATTTATATAACTAAGCCTCCAAAACTCTCAAATTTGGAGGAACTTTAAAATTGGATAAAATAAGCCCTCTGAAACCCACCAAAACTTTTCCTTATTTTTTTTAAACTTTCAAACAAGAGTTTACCTCTTCCCAAGCCTTTTTCTCCCCTACCTTCCTCTCCAAAGTCCAACTCTCAAACATAGCATTAAACGGTTTTGGAGAATATTTCACATAAATTGGAATGTCGATTTTGTTAGGATTGTGTGCAATAGTAGCACTGAGCACTTAGTGTGAATGGATCACCTCTTCTAGTTAGGATTGTGACACATTATATTAATTTGTACTTTTACATGGGGACATGAGAATATAATTGATCAAATTGGAATGTAGACTTTATACTCGTTCATTCTCTTTTCAAAGTTTTCAAACAAGAGGTAGACCGTTGATCATGTAGCTTCATGGTTTATCAAATAAAAAATTAGGGGTGAGCATCGATCGAGTTCGGTCGGATTCGGGTCGAAAATCGTAAAACTAATAAAAACCGTGGCCTCTTAATTTGGACCCAATTCCGACCGTCTACATCTTCGGTTTGTTCGAGTTCGGGTCATACGAGTGACGGGTATCGCGAGTCGGTTTTAACGGGTTACATTGAAACTTTGTTGTTACATCTAAAATTTCATTGATCAAAAAAATATTATTCTTCAAATAGTTCAATATTTCGTACACACTGCAACAAATGATACAATAAAAATGATGAGATGCAATTATTTTGTTTCAAATTTTTTAATCCAACGAAAATAATAGATAGTAGATGAGAAGTAAAAATTAATATAAATCTAGAATATTATCTCTCACATCTTCTTTATCAACCTATTACAAGCATAAACTTGTAAAATATAACATTTTTCTTCTCTATCAAAGATAGACAAAATTAACAAAGCGAAGAGTAAAAGAGATTAATTGTTCGGTCAGTTTCGGTTATGAAGAGATAAATTTTAGAGACCCACACCCGCCCGTATATAACCGTTCATGACCGATTTTTCACAATTATTGACCCGAGACCCGACCCGCACCCAACCGAGTGCTTCCATATGTTAGCAGTTATGTCGGTTTCGAGTCGGGTTGCGGGTTCTTGGCGATGAGATAGTCAATTTAATTTATAGTAGCTACTAGCCACTTCAGTGGTGATGAGATAGTCAATTTAATTTTTTGTTATTTTAATTAGAGTGAGTCATTTTCTTATAAGGGGTAAATTTTTAAAAGGGTTAATAGACTTTTACCCTCTGCAAAGTATGCGAGTTTTGCGTTATCTCTCTATAAAAAAAAAATCCCGATTACCCCCTCGTAATCTCAACATTATGTCATTTAACCCCTTGGGTGCCACTTGGATTTGAAATCTTCATTTTTTGCTGATGTGCCAATCATAGGTGGCACTTGACTGGACAAAACTGATTACATGGCAGATCCACGTGGATTTTCTATTATTTTTTTTTTATTGCCATGTATGATAATAGGTGTAATTTATTTTTAACTATTATTTCTTATACATATTTTTTTATAATTATTTTTTTAACATTATAGCAATTTAAAAAAAATTAAAGAAAAAAGAAAAACAACGCAACGTAGGCGAGTTTTGCGTTACCCCTCTATAAAAAAAAATTTCCGATAGCCCCTCGTATCTCAAGTTTCTGTCATTTAACCCCTTGAGTGCCACTTGGATTTGGAATCTTCATTTTTTGCTGACGTGGCAATCATAGGTGGCATTTGACTACACAAAACTGATTACATGGCAGATCCACGTGGATTTTCTATTATTTTTATTTATTTTTTATTGCCACGTCTGATAATAAGTGTAATTTATTTTTAACTATTATTTCTTATATAAATTTTTTTTATTATTTTTTTTTTAACATTATAGCAATTTAATAATAAAGAAAAAGAAAAATAACGCAACGATTTTTTATTTTTTTTCCAAGAAAGAGTGGAGCAACTAAGAGATGCTTCTACCAAAATATTAAGAAAGAGATATAATAAAGAGGGGGGGGGTCGAACCAAACTCTCTTAGGGAGTAAACTTGAAATTAGACAAACCAGATTTATCCCTAGCAAAACTATTACATACAGGTAAAGGAGCTATATTTGAAAAAGTAGGCTCTAAGAGACCTAAACCCAAGTTTGCCAAAACATCGACACAAACATTACCTTCTCTATAAACATGTGAAACAAAAAAATTCATGCTTCTGGTCATCAATATACAGTTCATCCACCTATTCCTTAAAGACCAAGGGATCAAAGAAAGATTGCTAAAGGCCTTGACCACTAACACGGAATCAGTTTCAAGCCAAATATTTAACCAGTGATTTTCATAAGCTATCTCATAAGCTAACTTGTTACCTATATTTTCAGCAAAACCTCCCATGAAATCTGCAAGATGATTTCTGAAAAGTCCACCATAATAAGCTGATGTGCTAGAATTAGCTGCACCATCAGTGTTGCCTTTATCCAGTTAAACAATGGAGGCTGCCAGATGACCTCTTTAATTATAGGAGCTTTAGGAGGTGAATATTGATTCTAAAAATTTTCAAAATTGTAAAGTCTCTCATGGAAGAGTTGAAAGTCTTATTTGTTTTGTTGCCTGATAAAGAAACATTAGCAGATATCATTGAGATGGCAGTCTTCAAATGAATACACTTATCTCTAAACCTCTTTTGGTTTCTCACATACCAAATAATGCTCAAAATGTTCACAAGAGATGCAGCAATAACCACTTTGCATTTTGGATTCCAGCTTCTATCACAAGTTTTCCAAATATCAGCAATGCAATTAAAATGTAAGTTAAGACCAATAATACCTGAGAACCAAGTCCAAATGTGAATTGCATAAGGACATTAAAAAAGAAGATGATAAGTGGACTCTTGGTTCTGCAAACAAAGACTACAGATGGATGGTAAACAGCAACCTCTAATGGACAAAGAAGCATCAGTGTGGAGCTTATCATGCATAAATCTCTAGGCAACTAAAGATTTTGAAGGAGGAATATCCTTAGACCAAATTACCTTAGTCCAATGAAGCTGAGGGCAATGACTGCTTTTCAAGATGTAGGCTTCCTTGAGAGTTAAACAACCGGAATCAAGTAAATTCCAAGCTATGCAATCAGACTTGTTTGAAAACCCAAACCAATTTCCAAATTTGAAAACCCAAACCAATTTCATGGATTCTGTTTGATTCGATTCTGTTTCTATGCAATTCTAATTTATAAGAACTGATTCTGTTTGATTTTGTCTGTGTTGGATACTTCGATTATTTTTGCGATTCAGCCACTGAGAGAGAGAGAGAGAGAGAGAGAGAGAGATTTTTTGCGTTAGTGTTGTTGTTCGATTTGGGATTTAGATTTCTGCGTTCGATTCCTGATTTGTGTTGTTTAATTCTTGTTGGATTTCTTTTTTTTGAATCTGGATTTAGAGTTGTGTTGTTCAATTTATGGAGTTGAAGATGAAGCTGGTGTTCGCTACGAAGATATTTCGTAGCTAATCTGTAGCAAGGGATCAAGATTGATGTTGAAATCTTCGAGATTGATGTTATAATACAGAAGTAAGTATAGTTTTATCGTCTCCACAGGGATTGGTGCGATATCAGTACCGTTCAACAATTGATACAATTTTAAGTATAGTGATTATAAGATTGTTTAAGTGTGAAATTATGAAATTGTAATTGCAAGTAAAAATATGATAAGTTTTAGAGATAAACTTGCTAGGATTAGATTTCACCAACTCAATCGTATGTATCCTTCAATCAGTTATACAGGTTTTAGTTATTAATCAATTCTATCACATATCACTCACGTACGTGTCCGTTTCCAGATCAAGACGAGAATCCCGTTTATACCTATTAATCCCCGATGTCTCGAGCGATCAATTAATCAATACAACAGCTATATTGTATTATTTAAACTTCTAATGTCTCGGATAATTTGAACAACACAATAGCATTAAGGTTTGATATTTTGAGTGAATATTAAATCTACATCTATGTCTAGAGTTTAATAGATGATTGTTCTAGTTCTTGGATTCAAAAAGTATATGTCTATAACATTTTAAACCCTAAAATTAAAACATACAATTAAAGAACAACATTAAAATTGATAAATAATCTAAAACCATATATAAGATCAAAATAGATGCATATTCATAGAGTTGCTTACACCTAATCCCAACAATAGAGAAATTAGCTATTCATTTTCATGATAGCTTTACAAAAGATTAAGAAGAGAAGAGATAAACAAACATCAATGATGATTTCTCAACTATTGTTGTGCATCCACCTTCAAATCTCCTTGAATCTGTCTCCTGGGGTTTCGCTCTGCTTCTTGCTTCTATATTATGATGATTCCCATCAAAAAATGAACAGTAAGCTCTTTATATAGTAGTTTTGAAAATTAGAACTAGCTGAGCGAGATCCAGCTCGCCATGGCGAGTTGACCTATCTTCACCAGAGGGTTTCTGCCACGTCATTAATGAGTTTTAAGCCACCTTCACTCGCTGTGGCGAGTTGTTGCTCGCTCTGGCGAGTGTATAAGTTTTCCACTTTGATGCTCTCTGTCTCTACTCGCCCTGCACCTCGCTCTGAGATCGCCCTGGTGAGTTAACTTCAATTTTTCTTCAAATTTCTGTACAAATGTTGAGATTTAGAGAAACTTAATTAAAAGAAATGACTTAAACAAATATGTACATTAAGTGCGGAAAAACTAAAGAATATCTTACAAAACAAGTTAATAAGTGCTTCAAACATATATAAATTTTAGCTACTTTTTGGCACTTATCAATTGACAGAGAGAAAGAAAGAGATCGTGAGAGAGATATTGTAACACCCCGATTTTTCAAAGACTAAAAAGGGGCATTATTTTTTTTAACAAAATAGAGCACACATACAAACTGTGAGAGCCGACGTTAAACACACAAGAGGACTATATACATAATAGTGCTTCAGAGAAGCAAAGTGTAATACCTGAATATTTACAACCCCAAAGACAAAGGGTCTAACAACTACAAAAGTAAATATTCAGAATACAGTCATCCAAAAGAGTCAGATCTTATGCCTAATCCAAAAAGAGCACGGTGTACAAACCACACCAGCGCACAACCTAACTTAAGAAGTACAACTCCTCGATCACTGAAATCCCAAGAACTCCCCGTCGTCCTCACGACCCACAACAGCGGGTAAGGGTCCATCGTCTTGGGTGGGAGGAGCCCGCAATATTCATTGTAAGGGTCACCGCACGTATACATATACAAAAGAATACACAACCAAACATACATACCAAATACACATATACCAAGTACGCATATACCACACTACGGAAAGCAAATAAACATTTAGGATTTCCTTCTCAACAAGCATTATAATCCAAATGCGCACATAGCCTATCAATGCAGACTCTACATGAGTGCGACACCAATCACTGGCTGCCACATGCATGAATTCCAGAATTTAACCTCTCCGCAAAGAGTCGTAGGTCCATCCCCTACTAAACCCCGCAGGGCATCAATAAAATCTCAACGGATTAATGTGGATCCACTCCCGCAATCACACCTCGTGGTCCACTCCTGCAACCACTTATTGAACTCAATAAAATCCCGCAGGATTCAGGTGGGTCCACTCCCGCAACCTCACCCCGTGGTCCACTCCCGAAACCACGTACTATGAATGCATGAGCGTATGATTCCCCATATATGCTAATGCAACAATTACATACCTTCCAAACATATGTAATTCAATCACAACAATCATACATATATTTCCAATCATATGTAAACAACCACAACAATCATACATATATTTCCAATCATATGTAAACAACCAAAACGATCATACATATATTTCCATCATATGTAAACAACCACAACAATCATACATATATTTCCAATCATATGTAAACCACACACGTATTGTAAACAATTTCTCATCCCGAGAATACATCACACATACATGTCAGGCACTCAAGACACACCACCAACAAAGCATATACACATGCGATCAATGGAAAAATACAAAAGGAAAGGTGCCCTTACCTCGGCAAGCTTCCACAACTATTTCTCGCTCAACTCTCACTACAAGAAAACACAGATTTTGTGGCGACCAAAAGTCTTCTATAACAAGGAAAAAACGTCAGAAAGTTTAAAATTACTGGCGGTCAACTGGTGGCCCAAAACCGTCAGAAAATCGCCCGTCGGTAAGTGTTTTGAAGGCCAAAACCGTCACAAAATGAAATGGCAAATTTCTTGACGGCCTAGACCGTCACAACCGAACAACAGTCATTTGCAGGTATACTGGGACGGATCAACTTTTCAAATGTGCCTTGACCAGTTTCCTACGGCTTTGGCCGTCAGTAATTGAACATGCTTTTGAAAAAAAATTTAATTGTTTTGTTAATTAATTTATAAAACAGATTTATTTATTATTTTAAAAAAAGGTTTTTTGTAAATGATTTTCTTTCAGAGTAAGACCAAAGAAAAGAAATATGGTACTTAGATCTAAAAAAATGCAAAACGAATATGATACTCAGATCTGAAATTCATAGATGAAGAGAATACAAAAACATAAAATTCCAATCTCATAAATACAAATTTTTCTCATAAATAAACTAACAAATGTTTCAAAAAAAAAAAAAGTAGCTCTGTAAACAGATCGATCCAAAGAGACAAAAGAGAGATGAAAGTTGTTCTATGGCGACTGTCTCCGGCGTCGTCCCGACGTTGTCGTGTTGGTGACCTTTTTTTCTAAAAAAAATCAATCCAAATAGAGAGATGAAAGTGTTGGATTTTGAATGCAATAGATGAGTTTTGTTGTTATCACTTTGTGTTAGAGATTTTGAAGGCAAACTGGCGGCGTTTTTAGATCTAAGAAGAAAAAATAGTGATGGTGAACAAAGAACAAAGAACAAAGAAGAGAGAAGAGAGAAAATTAAGTGTTGGGTTGTTGGTGTAGTTGAGAGAGAGAATAGTTGGATGGATCTGAATTAATTTTTTACAATTTCAAGCACAACTCACGTGAAGTGAGTGTGATAATTTAATTATTTTAACTGTTATAATGCTTTAGACGGTTTAGGCCGTCAGTTTGTGAGAGGCTGGAATAAGTTACAGGCGTCTTAGGCCGCCATTAATTTATTGACGGCTTAAGCCGTCACTAAGTTATACGTCCTTTAAAAAAATTATTATTTTATTTTGTGACGTTTTTTTTTCATTTACTGTCGGTTTAGGCCGTCAGTAATTTATTGACGACTTAAATCTTCAATAAGTGTTATTTAAATCCGTCGGTAAATTGAGTTATTCTTGTAGTGTCTACAAATCGCGCTTCCTCAAACTATAGCTCATAATCACCACCATGAGGAGAGGATCAACTTTGGTTCCAAGCTTTCTTCCTAATTCTTTCTAGATTTTCCACAAGAATGGATTTAAGCTTACTAACTTAAGAAAAAAATGTGTTTGGTGATGAAGAGAAAGAGAGGTTCCACGTGAGAGAAAAGGGAAAGGATGGGAATGAGTCTCATGGCTTTTCTATATATAAATCTCTCAATAAATTCCTAACCATTAGATTGCATAGTATAAAGTTTCATGATCAAATCCTAACCAACCATCCAATCTTGGTCACCAAGAAACATCTCGTAAATATCTAGATATCATGTCACAAAAGTCATCTCACTCAGTCCCCGCGCTCGCGCTTAAACGAGTTGTAATTCACTCACGGACAAATTTTTCGAAAACGGAAAAATTATACCGTAAACCACTAAATTAAAAGAATTCACAATTTTTCGAATAAAATTTATTCCGAATAAATTTTCGATTCTTAGCTCGGAAAAATATAATGAGATCAAATTCTAATCACAGTCGATATATAAAGTCTCCATTTAAATTTTGACTGAAATCGGAAATCGTAAAATTTTCAAACAGCGGATATGATTTCTACTCGTTTTTCAAAAAACGTAGAAAATCAAATTTCGAATTTGGTTGTTTACATATGATTGGAAATATATGTACGATTGTTGTGGTTGTTTACATATGAATGGAAATATATGTATGATTGTTGTGATTGAATTACATATGCTTGGAAGGTATGTAATTGTTGCATTAGCATATATGGGGAATCGTATGCTCATGCATTCATAGTACATGGTTGCGGGAGTGGACAACGGGGTGAGGTTGCGGGAGTGGACCCACCTGAATCCTGCGGGATTTTATTGAGTTCAATAAGTGGTTGCGGGAGTGGACCACGAGGTGTGATTGCGGGAGTGGATCCACCTTAATCCGTTGGGATTTTATTGATGCCCTGCGGGGTTTAGTATGGGATGGACCTACGACTCTTTGCGGAGAGGTTAAATTCCGGAATACATGCATGTGGAAGCCAGTGATTGGTGTCACACTCATGTAGAGTCTGCATTGATAGGCTATGTGCGCATTTGGATTATAATGCTTGTTGAGAAGGAAATGCTAAATGTTTATTTGTTTTCCGTAGTGTGGTATATGCGTACTTGGTATATGTGTATTTGGTATGTATGTTTGGTTGTGTATTCTTTTGTATATGTATACGTGTGGTGACCCTTACAATGAATATTGCGGGCTCCTCCCACCCAAGACGATGGACCCTTACCCGCTGCCGTGGGTTGTGAGGATGACAGGGAGTTCTTGGGATTTCAGTGATCAAGGAGTTGTACTTCTTAAGTTAGGTTGTGCGCCGGTGTGGTTTGTACACCGTGCTCTTTTTGGATTAGGCATAAGATCTGACTCTTTTGGATGACTGTATTCTGAATATTTACTTTTGTAGTTGTTAGATCCTTTGTCTTTGGGGTTGTAAATATTCAGCTATTACACTTTGCTTCTCTGAAGCACTATTATGTACATACAGTCCTCTTGTATGTTTAACGCCGGCTTTTTTTTAATGTTTTTTGTTTTAAAACATTAAAAATAATAGTTTAAAAAATATTACACCTATCAAGTGACGGGGCAATAAAAAATTTAAAAAAATCCACATGTATGTGCCATCCCATGTAATCAATTTTGTCCAGTCAAGTGCCACCTAGATTGTCACGTCAGCAAAAACTGAAGATTCCAAATTCAAGTGGCACTCAGGGGTAAAATACAGAATCTTCACATTGCAAGGGGGAATCACAATTTTTGTTTTATAGGGGGTAACGCAAAACTCGTCTATTTTGCAGAGGGGTAAAAATCTATTAACCCTTTTTAAAATTATATTTTAAATGTTGTCTCCATAATTATATTTTAATAAGCTACCAATAACGTGGTGACATGTGTCATCACTTAAGAAACTTAAGAATCAAAATGAGATGGACGTTGAATTTGGGATTTGATGATGTTTGTTTTAATTATTATTTTTGTTTTGTTTTAATGTTTTTTATTTATTAATTTTATGTTTTTGTTTTAACGCTTTTTATTTAAATTAAGTGATGAAGAAACGTGTGTCACCACGTTATTAGTAGTTCACTACAATAAGGGAAATTCTTCGGTGCACATATTATGTGGACGTGTACGGGTACAGTACTGATGTGGTTATCAAGTGGCAAACATTTACTGCGGATTTTATTTCTTTATTAAATTTTCTATTTTAAATACTTCTTTTTTATATTTACAAATGTATCCTTTACATAAATATAATTATCAATCATGTTCCACAATAAATCAAAGAATGCATCAAATCTTTTAACCTAGATTTTCATGTTTTTTTTAACAAAATCTGAATACTTTAATTCATAAGTTACTAAAATGTGTATCTTACAATTTTTATCGTTTGATTAAAATGTGTATCTTTATGTATCCTTCAATTAATTTAATTCATAAGTTAATAAAATGTGTATCTTTAATTATGTATCCTTCAATTTTTTTGATATTATTAGTTTATAAAGATTAATATTTACTTTTTTATAAAAAAAATATTAATATTTATTTACTGTTTAACCATTAATACATATAATTTGTTAAAATACATTTTTTTTTTACAAAAAACACTTATAATTTTTAATGTGTATATATTTTATTTCAACACTGTTAATTTATAGTGATTCGTAATATTTTATAGAGTTAAATAAGTTTGTCCTTGCAAAATACTAAATTTAATTTTTTTTGTCTTCATAAAAAAAATGTCATGTTTTTATATCTACTAAATTTGTATGCATTCAATTTTAGTGTGTAATTATGATTATTTTGCAAATATGTATAGAGCATTTTAAAAAGTTTGTTCCAAAATAAGAAACTTAAATTTTGATTTTTAGGTCAAAATTCTTGTAGTGATATTTTGATTGAGAAAGTCATATTTAATTCATCCCATTTTAAAATATACTACAATTTTGCAAATGAAATTTCTATATTGTTCTATACATGCTTGATTGTTGAAATTTAAATTTATAAGTTATTGTTAGTCTAATTAGGTGATATTAAATGACTTGATTGAGAAAATTTAAAGTAAATATACTTAGCTAGGTTTACATATGAACTATGTTTCATTTAGGTTGTGAAAACCGAACCGGACCGGCCGGTTCAACCGGTTGGACTGGGAACCGGACTTGCATCCGGTCCGAGTCAGCCGCAAAACCGCTCTGCGCATGAACCGGTCATTGAACCGGAAAATCGGCCGAAAACCGGAACCGGTTTAAAAAAATTACTTATTTTTTTAATTGAAAAAATTAAAAAAATCCACAAATTAAGTGGGGTAAATCTCATACGACTAAAAGTCACATTAAATGATGATCAATCAAGTGGGAGACTTCAAATGCACTAAGAAACATCCTAACAAAGACTTATTTATAGCCAAGTGGGAGACTTCAAGTATGAGATTTCTCCAATGTGGAACTTCATAAAGTAGTTCATATACAAAGACACTCTATTTTTATTTACAAAACACATTTAACTTTATTTTTTATTAATAGTTTGTAATGAGATTAAAAAAGGCATACTTATTTTATTTTACAAAACACACTTAAATTTATATTTGTTGTAAATTGCCAACAAATTTAAAATAAATATAAAGAAAAAAACAACCAACTTTCTCAACAACTTTTTTTTAATTTAAATTATACAATTATAAGCTTTTATATGGACTTCAATTTTTAATAGTGTAAAATTATATATATTGTCTAACTTTTAGTTTATTATTATTATTATTATTATATATCATTTAAAATATAAAAATTATATATTTAATTAAAAACGGTCTAGTTCTGACAACCTAAGGTTGAAGGGTTTCATTTAGAAATTTTGATTTATTTAGTCACAATTGAGATTATTAGTTGAGACTTAACAATCATTTCATATGAACTAAGTTACTTAAGTGATCATAGTTAATCTAACTAGATGAGGTTTAACTATTTGATTGTCGAAATTTGAATTTAAGTGTTTCCCGTTTCAATATGGTCAAGTTGAATAGTCAACTTGAGAATATTTGATCTCCTTAGTCCTTTTCAGTCTAGTTGGTTGTGACTTACCAATTTTTATTACGTAAAACTTATAAATTAATATAAAAGTTTATTTATTTGTATAAAATATTTTTTATAAGCCAAAGAGTAAAAGCAAAATAAAATTTGGTCCATAAAAAGTTATTAAATAACTGTTAGTTCATTTAATTGAGTTTTAATCATTAATATTGATTTTTATAAGTTAATTTTTTTAAAGCTAAACAATAAGTTAATCCATTATAAAAAAAAAAAATCAATCCAAACAGGCCCTTAAAATATCCTACATTAATGAAACATTCATATCAATGAGACAAATAATCATCTTAATTCAATCTGTTTGTTATCATATTATATTAATATTTTGTTTTATATTGTTAAAAAAATAAATCTATTTTTTTTTGAACGACATTCCACTGTGATGCATAGTAAAAAAAAATCAACAACATCTTTTAACTTTGATTTTCTTTAGAAATACGACCATTCTAAGCAAAAATCAATATCTTTCCACTCTGATTTTCTTCTGAAATATTCTAAACAAAAATTAACATCTCTCAACTTTGATTTTCTTAAAATATACTACATTTCTAATTATACTAATTACTTTCGTTAATGAATTCAGAAGGTTCACTTGCAAAAGTTTAGTATTATTTCCAAATGAGATGAAATAAATATGAATTTCCTAAATCAAAATATCAATATAAATGTAATGAATATTGGTAATTTTGCAGAGGCAAAAAACTTATTTAATCAAGTAAAATATTACGAATCACTAAAACATAACAGTATTACAATATAATATATACACATATTAAAAATCATTAGTTTTTCTTTTAAAAAAAATAAATATATTTTAATAATTATATGTATTGATGGTTATATAGTAAATAAATATTAAACTTTGTAAACTAATATTATTAAAATAAATTGAAAGGTAATAATATTGAAATATTAAAAGTATAGTTGGATCCGATAATAATAATAAATCAAAGGAATTAAAATCATACGTTTTAAATTTAAAGAGAATACCATATGTTATTAAAATACTAAAATTATATTATTTTATACGATATTAGTATTAAAATATTTAAATCTTGTTAAAAAAAAGTTTGCTTAAAAGAAACATGAAAATCTAGATCGAAAGATTTGATGCATGCTTTGATTTATTGTGGAACATGATTGATAATTATATTTATGTAAAGGATACATTTGCAAATATTAAAATGTAGTGTTTAATATAAAAAACTAAGGCTTAATTACGGTTTTGGTCCCCCTATTTTGCTTTTTTCACAGTTTTGGTCCCCCTATTTTAATTTCAATCAGTTTTAGTCCCTTTTATACAATTTTGGTCTTATATATCATATTTTTAATGACGTGGCGAACATAGTGCTGATGTGTAAAAATCCACATGTATTAACATTTTTCATGTCACTAATTATATATATTTTTAATTTAAAATAAACACACAAAAATTAAAATAACAAAATAATAATAATTACAAAACAAAAAAGAAAAAAGACAATCAGATTGTTATTGTTTGATTCTATAAATAATAAATAAGATTCCAAAAATAGAAATAAATTCCTAAAATCGACCCTAATCGAACTCGACCCAGTCGAAACCGTTCTTGATTGTTGCTCGATTATTGTTTGACGAGTCTTCTTGGAAACACTGCTTTTTCTTCACATTATTCATCTTCTTCAACATAGACAAAACGGCTTCTTTAGCATCATCTGTCATGTTCTCATAAAATTAGTCAAAAAAAAATCACAGCCCTTTTTTCCTTGTAATTGAAAGGAAAAACTTTACAATCGGAAATACATGAGAGAAAAAAATCAAAATTTATAAGGAGAAGTAACCATACAACAATTTTCAAGCAACAATGACTTCTTTACCAACGAAAATTGAAGAAGAAGGAGAATAAAAAGAAGTGGAACATGAACAATTGAAGTGAAAGAATAAAAAGAATATAAAGAAAAAGTGGAACAAGGAAATTTGGGGATTTGGATGGTTCTTACTTCAATGGAGATAATGAGATTTGGGGTCGATTGTTTCTATTGTAGGGTTCTTGATTCCTATTTATTGAATCAAATAATAACAATCTGATTCTCTATTTTATTGTATGTTTTATAATTATTGCTATTTTTTTATTTTAATTTTTGTGTATTTATTATGAATTAAAAAAATTGAATTAGTGACATGGAAAGTGTTAATGTATGTGGACTCTGACACATCAGCATTATGTTTGCCACGTCATTGAAAATATGACATATAAGACCAAAATTGTATAAGGGGGTCTAAAACTAATTGAAATTAAAATAGGGGGACCAAAACTGTGAAAAAAACAAAATATGGGGACCAAAACTGTAATTAAGCCAAAAACTAAATAAAGAAACAAAATCTGTATTAAATGTTTTCCAGATATTAACCACATCAGCGGTGTACCGGTACACATCCACATATTATGTGTACCGAAGAGCTCAACTTAAAATAATAGGGTTTCACTCTGCCACGTCAGCGTTTTATTAGTGAAATTGACGAAATGAATCATTTTTTATAACAGAAAAATTTATGGAGTTTTTTTTACTGTTTTTTACAATATCGGAACCATTCTTATCTATTTCGCAAGATGTAAGGACTAAAATTAAAATAGTGGAGTCCAGTATATGCCAAATAAGCATTCTTTAGCTGATGTGGAAAAAAACAGACAGAATGTACCATTCTGAATATGTCGTCGTACAATATCAAAACATGTAGATGTTTCGCACGGTCCTCCTGAATATGTCGCTTCTGACTAAAAACATTTCTTTTTTTTATGGTTGTGATTTTGTGTTAAGAAATTTAGGGTATGTTTGAAGGAAAATTCTAATATGCACCCTTTCTACAAGTGGTATATCATGGGTTAGTATTTAAAAAATATTAAAAATATCAACAATGATTTATGTTATCTGAAATCTAACTTAGTGGTTATTTTCATTTTTACAATTGAAATAATGACTTGATTGATACTAATGTGATTAAAAAACAAAAAAAAATGTAATAACTCGTATTGAACTAACATAAATCATATCATTTTTTTTATCCAAAAAGATTAAAAATTGTGATTTTTAATTTTAAAGAGAATTGTCAACACGCATTAGAATTTCTGATATATAAAATACTATTCTACGATGAATAGGGTTCCACTCTGCCACGTCGGCGTTCTGTTAGTGAAATTGATAGAATGAACAATTCTTGATAATAGAAAAATTGATGGGATTTTTTTTGACTTTTTTTTTAAAATATAGGGATCATTCTTGCCTCTTTCACAAAATGTATGAACTAAAATTAAGATAGTGGTGTCCACTATATGCTAAATAAGCAATCTGTTAGCTGACCTGAAAAAAGACAGATGCAACAGACTATTCTTGATAAATGAAAAACTTATGAGATTTGTTTTTACCTTTTTTAAAATATAGGGACCAATCTTGATTATTTTGCAAAATGTAGGGAATTAAAACATATTTAACCCTATATTTTAACCTTTAAATCCATCGTTTCTAAATGCACCTCCAGTGGTGGAATACTCGTTCCGTCAAGAAGCAACATTCGTGAGACCTTAAAACTGTTTCTCTAATAATAAAAAATTCTTGTGTACATGTACAACAAAAAATTAACCAATTGTGCTGATATAAATTCCATCCTACCATCAACTCACATTGAAGCCATAAAAAAATCAAGAAAATTTTTCTCAAGTAGAAACTGAAGGAGCAAAGGTTTTCACAAGAAATGGGGGTTTGAATTGTGAACCTTTTAAAAATTTACCTATTAAAATTAATTGAATACTTTGAACAAAGGAAAACGTTAGAATGTTTTGAGAACGTTGGTTAGTTAAATAAGAGAACGTTCTCAGATCAAACTTGAATATATAAAGTAAATAAATAATCAAACTTGTGTGTGTTGTGTTTGCATAAAATGAAAGAGTTAAGGGAAGAGAGATGCACACAAACACTTATACTGGTTCACCCCTTTAATGATGGGCTACGTCCAGTCCTCACGCTCCAGTGAGTTTTTCCACTATGAGATACTACCGATCTCAAAAATACACTTTCCTTCTTGCTATCTTTGATCAAGATCCAAGATCCTTTAAGCCCTACAAGCTTAAAGATACCCCAGCCCTCCAAGCTAGTAAGGGTATTACCACACTCAAACAATACAACCCTATTGACTTGAGTAGATCTTTTACAAGTATGATGATTAAGATCTAAGCTTTACAAAACTCACCAAGTGAGAAGCCTAGAGAAATAAAACTCTCAATACACTCAAAAGAATTTATACTAATCCTAGTATAGAATTACAGAGTTGGAGTGAAAGAGATCAAAAGAAGAGCTTTAGAGAATGCTTGCACGATAAAGACAAGTTAGCAAAAGATTGTGATAAAAACTCTGGCTCTTCAAAGTCACCAAGAGGCTCTATTTATAGCTGGAATATGTCCTTGTATTTCTTGGTAAAGAAGTATAGCCGTTTGCAACAGATACTTGCTTGAAACTTCTTCAATAAGATGATAGTACATGAAATTTAAATGTTGCTGAACCTGGGAGAATGTCCAGAGAATGATCTTGGATCTGAGCCTTTGCCTTTGATTTAAATGGAGCGTAGTTAAGAAGCTAGTTGTGAGCTGTAAATGATTCCTTGTAATCTTATTCAACAAGTAAAGCCGTTGTTGTCCTTTAGGGCACGTGAAATACAGCTAGAGCTTTGAATAATAATGTAACACCCCGATTTTCATAAGCCAAAAAGGGGCATTATTTTTTTTTTTTTACACATCAGAGTTACGCATAAAAGATTTTAAATGAGCCGGCATTCAAATATACAAAAGAACTCATTACCATAAGGTGCTTCGACAAGCAAAGTGTATTCAGGAATAATTACAAATCCAAGCCAAAGTATTCAAATACTTACAACAAAACTAGCTAGAATCCTATGCCTAACCCAAAAAGCACAGTGTACAACCCACACTGGCGCATAGTCTAACTAAGCTAAACTCCAACCTCTCACTGGGACCCGGAACAGCCACCGTCGTCACCACGACCTAGCCGAACATCTGGGTGGGATGAGCCTGCAAATGAAAGAAAGGGGTCACCACAAAATACAAGTATGTATATATATAATCGGTGCGAAAGATGTACACATAGCAAATTTCCACATACACAAGAGAAAGCTCTTAAACTCAAAAGTAGCTCCCACCAACGGGTATATATAAATAAATCACCAATCCTAATGCAGACCTCTACAATGGGTGTGACGACCGTCACTGGTTCGCCACATGCATGATTTTCCGGAAAATTAACCTCTCCTCGAAGAGTCGTGGGGTAGGCAAAGCCACACAGTCATATACGTACCCGCACTAAATTGCCACACAAGGCGGGTGAAGTCACACAGACAAACACCAGGTGAAGTCGCACAGACAAACACCAACTCAATAAAATCCAGTCGGATTTGGCGAAGCCACACAGTCAACGCCCAGTACGTAGGCAAAGTCACACAGACATACACCTAGGCACGCAACTATGAAATGCATGACATATATTCTCTTTGGCATAATACAGGATAGTCACACAGACAAAATCCCCGCGTAGTCCTATCCGACGCACGCATTAATATATGCTCATGCAACCAATCACATAGCCTAAAGCCTATGTACAACTATCACAACCTACATACATTTTCCTAATCATATGCAAATTGTACACGTAATCATAACCACGTTCTCATCAACAAGAATACATAAGTACAAACATGTCAAAGCACACAACAAATGCATAACAGCAAAACAAAACATGTCGTAACCATTTTAAAAGACGGAAATAAAGTGGAGCCCCTACCTCGGCAAGCTTCCGTTAACCTTTCTCGCGAATTCTACAATTCACGCTACCTAAAATATAAGCAGCGTAATATCAATAAAATACTCTCAACGTATCCTATCGAAACGAAACTCATTCTCTAAGTTCTAGAGAGGCTTAAGGTACTTTCTAACACTCTCGGATAGTGATTTCGAGTCCTCTCCATAGTGATTAAAAATTCACGAAGTTAATTGCATTATTTCTCGCTACGCGAAAATATTTTCGTTTCAAAACAAACTAAGAAACACTTTGATTCCTAACTCCAAGGCAATCGATTTTCACATACTAAAACCATTTGAAAACAACCCAAAAACTCTTTGAAAATTTTCACAAAAATAAAAGTTTACTTGCGCCACAAGTTACAAGTTTTTCCTTTCAAATAAAATGGCCATAACTGGTTCATTCTTTATCTGATCGAGACGAGCCATACACCGAAATCTTCGTCTCGAAAAGACGGATCAAATTGTTAACTTTCTAGGACACGAAAACAATTTTAAAATGACCAGAATACCCTTCTAAATTTCGGCCAGAGTTGAAATAGTTTCAAAATCATTGTTTTTAAGATCAAACATAGTTTAAAACACTTAAACCATCACTAGTTTTCCTCAAATGATCAAGTACACACACTAAATCATTTTGAGTCCAAGAATACCATTTTTCTTCAAAACTTTGCAAATCTTTTCTTTTCACATAAAACCTCAAAACATTCTTTTCAAAGGCCATGATCATTCACTTAATTCAATGATCATTTCCTTCTCATTTAGGACCCAAAAATTTGAAATCTCATGGTCACACCAACATATGTGCCACGGCCACATTTCAAAAACAAGGCTAGTTCCCAATTTTTTTTCATTTCAAAAGCATATGATCCATCCTTTTGTTCTCAAAATCACTTAATTGAACTATCAAAACATTTTCAAAACACAAATCACAAAATCATGAGAGTTTTATCCACATTTCTCATGAACACAAAATTTATATTTTCTATTTTTCAAAACCAAACCATTTTTCACATATCCATATCTCTAACAAGTCTTAAACAATTCATTAAACACAAAAGCTAAAACAATTTTCCATGTTCTTGATCAATTAGAATTTTCTCCAAAACCCTAATCCAATTTCTTAATGAGATTCTCATCAACTCATGGAATACAAACCATCTAGTTCTAAACAACCTAGTTAAACACTCATGAGCAACTCTCATGGAACAAAAATCATTTATGAACATTTTCTAACAAAAATTTCTCAAGAACATAAACTAAAAATCCAACAAACTCCATGAGTTTGACCAACTAAGAGGAAAGGAGAAGTCTAGTTACCTTAGAGAAGATACTACTTGCAATTCCTATGATTCCAACAAGCTCTCAATCAAAGAAAATGGTGAAGGGTTAAAATTTTGTGAAGGAATGGAAAAGAAATGGAGCTCCACGGCCAAGAGAAAAAGAAGGAAGTGTTTTATGATTTTTCTAAGTCCACATCTAAGACCAAAAGTCTCCTTAAGTAATGGTCATAAGGCATGGTGGCCATTGGATCAAATAGTGTAAAGTTTCTAAGACTTAATCCTAGCCATTGGATCAATTCTAAGCTTATCCTTCCAAGATATTTTCTAAGCTTCCTCACATCACAGCTCTCGCGTTCGCTCGTAAACGAGTCGCACCTCGCTAACAGACGGAAATCACAAAAATGTAAAATCTATCAAATAAACGTCCGTCGTAAACCGTTTCCAAAACTTATCGCTGAATCATTTTCCGCGACTGTAATTTTCTTCCATACCTTAGAAAATTAATCTCAGGACATATCCGAACTCACGCAGATATATGAAACTTTCATCCGAAACCTCACTTAAAACAGATGCAGTAAGATTTTCCATCAGCGGGTAAAATCCTACTCGTTTTTCCAAAAACAAGAATAATCTAAAACTCGTCATTCTGACTTCACAGAAATCTCCTCATACTTAAAAGAGGATTACAAGACAAAAGTCTGTGCCTTTACAGCGCACGAGCACAAAACAGGCTCAATTTCAGCAAAATTCTCATTAATGCGACGATACTCACAAAACCGCTTCACCAAAAACCCTAAAACTCGTAGCCGACACTAGAGTTCCTTAGAAAAACTGTACAGTGGAATCTTGGGTCTTACATTACTACCCTCCAAAAAGAAGTTTCGTCCTCGAAACTAAAGGTAAGAGTAACAACTCAACTAGTTATTACCATCACCAACACAACAAAATCCCTCAGGATTAGGTGTAGCCACACAGATGCTAACACCGGGTGAAGTCACACAGATACTCTCACCAACACACTGGCACACCCGTGCACCAACCGCAACGCTCAACGAGTTCACCACTCAAAAATTAACCTCACAACAGAGGTTCACAACCTATAGTTCCCAAAGATCCTCGTGCCCACAAACAAAAATTTCCAAAGTCACCTCTTTTGCCTCCGCGGCATAGCCCACTCCATTAGTTTCACACGAAGTTGTGAGTGGCTACCCTCCAAAAAGAAACACTGAAGTTCTCTGTGCATCACCAAAGCTAGCAAAACTAGTCAATTCCAATCAACGCGATTCCCGTCTACCATCAACAATAAATTAAGGACGGCCAGTCCCTCAATTTGTCAATAAATAGTCGACAATCATGATGGTGGTTTAGACCATCTTTACCCAACTTAAGTGATACTTCATTCAACTTGAGCCCAAGGTCCTCCGAGGCACAATGGTCCAACACTTCCAAACGACACTTAGATAAATCTCGCGTACTTTAAACAAAACGCTTATCCCCGTCGACTACCATCGTCGGCGCACATCCTCTTCACATCGTATTTCCATTTTAATTCTGAACTCTCTCTTGAGTTCCTTTCCTCTTGCAATTAAATCCTCTTTTACTCAAAAGAGTTGGTCACTCTGACCATTCTTAATTGCTTCGACATCACCACTCTCGTCGAGGTACCAACCTTCAAAATAACTCTCAGGGCATTCCTCACATTACTATTGTCTAACCATCCTTGTTGACAACATCCGAATCCCTTATACTTACTCACTACCGATTTCCATCATACCACGTCTCTCTTCATTGTAACCACTACAATGAACCAAAGCTCTACAAGCTTCCATCAACTTGCCATTAGACAATCTCTTATACTTCTTATTTCCAAATTAGGTGTGAGACAAATCCCTTCGCCAATCTTCAATTGACATAAGCCACATCTTCATGGGCTTCTCTCTAAATCCTCATTTTTTTTTTCTAGACCCAGAAACAGATCCACAAACCATTTCATCTCCATCACTCTTTCTCCTCTTTGAAGATGAATCGTCAAGTGAAAGACAACCAAACAATGGAACATTTTCTCTACGAGTTCGGCTAGAAACACCACTAGCCACACTTATTGTTAACACATTCTTTCCATGACTAACCTCCCTTTACGACTAACTCATCGATGTCATAACCTCTACAAAACTCAATCTACTACTTTGCAACTTTTTAGTTCAACAACTGTCTAGAGTTGGTTCCCAAACCACCATGACCAATAACTTGCTAAATCGAAACAACATCTTTAATTCACCGCACACAATCCAAATACTCTCTCATTCCACATAATTTTGAATCACCACAAGCATACCCTTCTCCGTTCGACCAATCTCAAATCTTCATAACCATCTAAAGCTACAGTATTCTCCAATAACAATAACCAACTTCCCACATACGTTCTCGCTATCCAACCTGACACATCCATCCACTAACTGGATTTATCCATCTCTAACTTCCCTTACGGTGTCAACTAATGTACGTGTCGTAATCAAATGCTCCAAATGATTAATTCCTCAAGTTCCTATTAAGTATCTCCTCTCCATTCGATTGGTCCTTCATCATCGTGACTATTCTAAAGTCATAAGGTCTGTTCCCACTAGGGAATCAATTCCCAGATCTCGGTTCTGGCCAGTCATATTCTTACATCTATTCACTCATCGTTTTCTTATTCACTTCTAACTCGTCCTTAAAAGGTCGCTGCAATTCACCTACCAATTGACTTGTCTTACTCATCCATCAAGCCATTAAACATTCATCTCAAATCTTAATGCTCGACTTATCAAAAATATCTACCAACGCACGACACTTTGCTATGATTTTATCCTTAGTACGTTCGATACCCAAATCAAACTCTTGAATTCACTGCTCACGAACTACAATTACTTGTCATACCATCCGTTTAATCCTAATATACAATAAAAGTCCTTCCAACTATCAACTCTTATTGTCTTAGTACTCTTACTAACAACTCTTTTGGTATCATAAATTCAAGCTGCTACTTAGTCCTTCAACCATCTTGGTCGATCAAAATCGTTAACTTATATGCGCACCCACACAGGATCTCTACTCAATCTTGACTAATCTCCCCAAACTGCTAAACCAGTTTACTTTCTCTTATGGTTTACTTGCCAATAGTTAACAATTCTAGCTTACACTGCTACAATTATCTGGACATTTCCATAATAAACACCTCTATTATCACCTATCAGTGATATGCAACTCACTTTCAAAGGTTGAACTCCTCGTTATTTACCTAAATATCTCTCCACTTCCAACTTTATTCAACAATCAATTACCGATCGTTGTATCTCACATCGACATCTACATTTACTATCTCCCGAACTATGTATAGATTGTCACTTATCAACGTGATACTTGGTCTCCTACCTTCAATCATCACAAGATTCATCCTTACTAATCTTAGTTTCGAATCTAATTTATCTCACACACTTGAATTAAACCCTTAAGGTACCCACCATTCATATAAATGTCGTTTAACGCCACAAGGTTTTTGCTCCCTCTTGACGTACAACGTCCTTTAATTCCAATACATGTCACTCCAATGATTATCCAAACATCCTACTTGATCCCAATTGACATCTTTGCATGCTCCACTATTCAACAGTGGTAACCTCTTCTTGACAGTCGAAAGACTTCATCAAGTATCGTCCGAACTCACCAGAACGGATATCCAGCACCTTCTTCAAAAGGTATCCCAATCTGATCCTTACTTGCAATCCTTTATCAGTCGACGTCCACACGTCCGTACTCAACACCTCCGGGTGACAACGACCCATGCAAATTCAAGTTCATCGAATTTCTTCCAAGAATCCTTTGTGGTTCTCGTCGCCTCAAGTCCATCCTCCTCGGACCACTCTGTCTAAGGGATTCAGAGACACTTGTCGACTAAATTCGACCAAGGCTCGGGGTTTCACAATTCCACTTACTGAAGCCTCACTCCCTGCATTACTTCGGTAAGACACAAACCAGTGTCTAAGCATATCCCATGCTAGACTCAAAACAACCAACCACATAACCCACAACACAACACAAACAACCGCTAGAACTAACACAACTCTAGCTATGTTCTAACCGACTCTGGACTAACGACTCAAGTATACACTTTCCCTTTGAAGATTTAAAGCCGTGCTCTGATACCAATTGTAACACCCCGATTTTCATAAGCCAAAAAGGGGCATTATTTTTTTATTTTTTTTTACACATCAGAGTTACGCATAAAAGATTTTAAATGAGCCGGCATTCAAATATACAAAAGAACTCATTACCATAAGGTGCTTCGACAAGCAAAGTGTATTCAGGAATAATTACAAATCCAAGCCAAAGTATTCAAATACTTACAACAAAACTAGCTAGAATCCTATGCCTAACCCAAAAAGCACAGTGTACAACCCACACTGGCGCATAGTCTAACTAAGCTAAACTCCAACCTCTCACTGGGACCCGGAACAGCCACCGTCGTCACCACGACCTAGCCCAACTTCTGGGTGGGATGAGCCCGCAAATGAAAGAAAGGGGTCACCACAAAATACAAGTATGTATATATATAATCGGTGCGAAAGATGTACACATAGCAAATTTCCACATACACAAGAGAAAGCTCTTAAACTCAAAAGTAGCTCCCACCAACGGGTATATATAAATAAATCACCAATCCTAATGCAGACCTCTACAATGGGTGTGACGACTGTCACTGGTTCGCCACATGCATGATTTTCCGGAAAATTAACCTCTCCTCGAAGAGTCGTGGGGTAGGCAAAGCCACACAGTCATATACGTACCCGCACTAAATTGCCACACAAGGCGGGTGAAGTCACACAGACAAACACCAGGTGAAGTCGCACAGACAAACACCAACTCAATAAAATCCAGTCGGATTTGGCGAAGCCACACAGTCAACGCCCGGTACGTAAGCAAAGTCACACAGAGATACACCTAGGCACGCAACTATGAAATGCATGACATATATTCTCTTTGGCATAATACAGGATAGTCACACAGACAAAATCCCCGCGTAGTCCTATCCGACGCACGCATTAATATATGCTCATGCAACCAATCACATAGCCTAAAGCCTATGTACAACTATCACAACCTACATACATTTTCCTAATCATATGCAAATTGTACACGTAATCATAACCACGTTCTCATCAACGAGAATACATAAGTACAAACATGTCAAAGCACACAACAAATGCATAACAGCAAAACAAAACATGTCGTAACCATTTTAAAAGACGGAAATAAAGTGGAGCCCCTACCTCGGCAAGCTTCCGTTAACCTTTCTCGCGAATTCTACAATTCACGCTACCTAAAATATAAGCAGCGTAATATCAATAAAATACTCTCAACGTATCCTATCGAAACGAAACTCATTCTCTAAGTTCTAGAGAGGCTTAAGGTACTTTCTAACACTCTCGGATAGTGATTTCGAGTCCTCTCCATAGTGATTAAAAATTCACGAAGTTAATTGCATTATTTCTCGCTACGCGAAAATATTTTCGTTTCAAAACAAACTAAGAAACACTTTGATTCCTAACTCCAAGGCAATCGATTTTCACATACTAAAACCATTTGAAAACAACCCAAAAACTCTTTGAAAATTTTCACAAAAATAAAAGTTTACTTGCGCCACAAGTTACAAGTTTTTCCTTTCAAATAAAATGGCCATAACTGGTTCATTCTTTATCTGATCGAGACGAGCCATACACCGAAATCTTCGTCTCGAAAAGACGGATCAAATTGTTAACTTTCTAGGACACGAAAACAATTTTAAAATGACCAGAATACCCTTCTAAATTTCGGCCAGAGTTGAAATAGTTTCAAAATCATTGTTTTTAAGATCAAACATAGTTTAAAACACTTAAACCATCACTAGTTTTCCTCAAATGATCAAGTACACACACTAAATCATTTTGAGTCCAAGAATACCATTTTTCTTCAAAACTTTGCAAATCTTTTCTTTTCACATAAAACCTCAAAACATTCTTTTCAAAGGCCATGATCATTCACTTAATTCAATGATCATTTCCTTCTCATTTAGGACCCAAAAATTTGAAATCTCATGGTCACACCAACATATGTGCCACGGCCACATTTCAAAAACAAGGCTAGTTCCCAATTTTTTTTCATTTCAAAAGCATATGATCCATCCTTTTGTTCTCAAAATCACTTAATTGAACTATCAAAACATTTTCAAAACACAAATCACAAAATCATGAGAGTTTTATCCACATTTCTCATGAACACAAAATTTATATTTTCTATTTTTCAAAACCAAACCATTTTTCACATATCCATATCTCTAACAAGTCTTAAACAATTCATTAAACACAAAAGCTAAAACAATTTTCCATGTTCTTGATCAATTAGAATTTTCTCCAAAACCCTAATCCAATTTCTTAATGAGATTCTCATCAACTCATGGAATACAAACCATCTAGTTCTAAACAACCTAGTTAAACACTCATGAGCAACTCTCATGGAACAAAAATCATTTATGAACATTTTCTAACAAAAATTTCTCAAGAACATAAACTAAAAATCCAACAAACTCCATGAGTTTGACCAACTAAGAGGAAAGGAGAAGTCTAGTTACCTTAGAGAAGATACTACTTGCAATTCCTATGATTCCAACAAGCTCTCAATCAAAGAAAATGGTGAAGGGTTAAAATTTTGTGAAGGAATGGAAAAGAAATGGAGCTCCACGGCCAAGAGAAAAAGAAGGAAGTGTTTTATGATTTTTCTAAGTCCACATCTAAGACCAAAAGTCTCCTTAAGTAATGGTCATAAGGCATGGTGGCCATTGGATCAAATAGTGTAAAGTTTCTAAGACTTAATCCTAGCCATTGGATCAATTCTAAGCTTATCCTTCCAAGATATTTTCTAAGCTTCCTCACATCACAGCTCTCGCGTTCGCTCGTAAACGAGTCGCACCTCGCTAACAGACGGAAATCACAAAAATGTAAAATCTATCAAATAAACGTCCGTCGTAAACCGTTTCCAAAACTTATCGCTGAATCATTTTCCGCGACTGTAATTTTCTTCCATACCTTAGAAAATTAATCTCAGGACATATCCGAACTCACGCAGATATATGAAACTTTCATCCGAAACCTCACTTAAAACAGATGCAGTAAGATTTTCCATCAGCGGGTAAAATCCTACTCGTTTTTCCAAAAACAAGAATAATCTAAAACTCGTCATTCTGACTTCACAGAAATCTCCTCATACTTAAAAGAGGATTACAAGACAAAAGTCTGTGCCTTTACAGCGCACGAGCACAAAACAGGCTCAATTTCAGCAAAATTCTCATTAATGCGACGATACTCACAAAACCGCTTCACCAAAAACCCTAAAACTCGTAGCCGACACTAGAGTTCCTTAGAAAAACTGTACAGTGGAATCTTGGGTCTTACAAATAACGTGATGAAGAAACTCTCTCTCATGAACGTTCTGGGAATGATCTCAAATCTGGGCAAAGGATGAACTTGTTCTTCAAGTAAAAATGGACAATCACGTGTGATAACGGCTTGCAAGAGATCAGTACTGAAGCTTCCTTGTCCTTTAGACACTATTCACTTGTCCTTCCTTGTACACAAAAGTCTTTGGAGAGAGGAAAGTGTGTGGGAGAATGTTGCCTTTAGAGGTTCATAAAGTCCAAGTCTACTTCTAGCTTACAAAGTGTTGTGCTGATCTTATTGGTCCATAAAAAATCTGTCTAACACAAAATAGACACCTTTTGGACTATGCCTTTGAATTAAATCCACTTGCACATGTTTGTTCCTTAGCTTTTGGCCAAATAAGAAACTTATCCACTTTCACGCAAATATTCCTTGCCTTATTTGTTATGATAACTGTTGTGATCTTGTGAGTTATTACCAAGGAAAAAGTGATTCTTTGTCTTTGTACATTGTTCACTTAGAAAAATAAGTGTTTAGTCATTGATGCTTTGTTCTTGATTAATCACAAGCGTAAGTCCTGAGATCGTTCTTATATTCTTGTTCATATTAAAAATAAAAGGATGACACTTGATGTAAATTGCTCAATTAATCCTGCCTTATTAGAAACACTCAAAAGCACTTGTTAGATAACAATGAGATCAGAATTACTTAAAATATAATTAAGATGTTTGTTATCTTTAAAACATCAAATTGGGATTTTGCCTCAACAATCTCCCCCTTTTTGATGATGACAAACTTCTTCAATTATGTTTTGAAAGAAATTCTGATTTAATCAATTCAGTACAAAGTTTAGAGATAATGCAAGTGTTTATAAATTTATCAAGCTCCCCCTCAATTCAAGCATTTAGATTTCAAGAGATAAAAGAATTGAGAAAACATAGTTTGAACCATAACATAATATCATTAATCATCAATCTCTTAAAAGAGAATCCAAACACAGTTTGTAGTACAAGTTTAATGCAAAAAGGTTCAAAGCAACAGAAATTCAAATCCTAGTTTAGAAATTTAAAACATAGTACGAGAAGTTCCTATTAGCAAAAAGAACTTCCCAAAATATTTAATCCTCTAAACAAGGTAGATTCAAAACAAGCTTAATCAAACATATTAATTCAAAGGTTCAAAGCATAAATATAGTAAAATACTAGAAGCTCCCCCTAAGTTACTCATAATTGTTGTTCTCCCCCTTTGTCATCAACTAAAAGGTGGGATTACTTAGGATTAGTGGGGCTTGAATCATCAGAAGAGGTGGAGTCTTCTGAATCAACCTGGTGATGGATTTGGTGGTGGTGCAGTGACATTGAGGTGAGGGCAAACAGTGGTAGCAATCCATTCTCTCATGATTTTGAATTCCATCATGACATACATAAGCATCTTGAACATTTTGGCCATGTCAGTTTCCACTTTGGATTTCTTAGCAGGAGAAGGCATTTCAGAAGGACCAGGTTGGTTAAGATCAGGACCAAGGTATTTTGCCCCATTCTCATGAGCAGCAGTAGTAGCAGTGGAGGAGCAGAATGAGTCCAAAGTTGCAAAAGAAGCAGGTAAGGATGGTAGTGATTCTGAAGCAAACAGAGTGGAGGGAAGCTTGAGAAAATCAGGAGTGGTTTGTTCAAGATTTTTCATCAGCTCAGAGCTAAACATGGTATGGAGACTACCTTGTGATGATGATGGCATTAATGGTGAAAAAACAGTTGTATTTTGAGGATTGGTGGTGGAGTAAAATGCAGCAAGATTTTTACCAGATCTTGGTGGAACAACTTTAAAGCCATGTGAAAAAGGTGTTCCAAAATTGAGTGAGGTACCAATATGAGAAGGGATGGATTCAGTGTTCAAACCAATATTAGTATCTGCACTTGTTCCAGTTTGGTGAACATTCTCAGGTTGTTCTCCCAGTGCATCACTCAGCATTTTCAAACCATCTTTCTCAGGCACTTGACAATCTTTTTCAAACACTTCTCTTTTCCTTTTTCCTAGGTCAACAGATTCCTCAGAGAAGGTTTCTTTCTTCATATGGTGCGCATTCTTAAGACCAAAGATAGTGCAAGAGTTATCAACCCTTTGATTGGTTTCATCAATTTCAAAAATTCTAAACAGCTTGGTTAAAATCATTTCATAGGGTAAAGCTATCTTCTTAGGTCCAGATTTTGCAGCATGAATCATATGTTGGATAATAACATAGGGTAGGTTCAGCTTAATACCTTTTGTCATATGTTACATGATGAGTAAGTCAATGTCAGTGACCTTTTGCTTACTTCCTATCCTAGGAAAGATGTAATGCAGCAGCATGTTGTGAATGATCTTAAACTCCTTTTTGAGGTAGGATGATGTTGGTTCCTCCATTTTGGCTCCTTCCTCATTGAACAGTTTCAAGATAAGGGCTTCTTTGCTCACACCCAGCTTTGAGTACCAATCTCCTCCATAGATTGTTGGTCCTTCAAAAGGTAGATTGATCAAGCATCCAAGTGTTTCAGTGTCAATCTGAATCTCTACTCCCCTTATATTTGAGATGATCAAATTTTTGTCTTCATGCACATTAGCATTGTGATAGAAGGCTTGAACAAGTTGTGGCATCACAGAGTCCTTGATTTTGAAGAATTCAGTCCAACCAAGTGGTTCAACATATTTCAACACATTGATTCCCTTCTTTTCTAGTTCCACAAAGTCAAAAAATCTCTCAGCTGGAACAGGCTTGACTTTCCAATATTTTTCAAAATGTTCTCTGTCATCAGGGTGAACAAGAGGAATAGGAATGAATTTGGTTTTGGCCTTTTTCTTCTGCTCTTTTCCATCAGAAGCAGCTTTTTCCTTTCCCTTGAAAACAACTTTCTCTTTTCCCTTTGCAGCCTTAGGTGTTGGTGATTTTTTGGTGGAAACAGGGGAAAGTTTGGATTTAGGTTTGGTGGGAGCAGATTTGGTTGAAGTGACAGCTTCAACTTCTACATCATCTAGTAACTCATCAGCAGGTTGAGCTGAGAGTGTTTTCTCAGAATCATCATCATCATCATCAATGATGTGAACAGTTGTATCCTTAACAACTTTTCTTCCTCCTCCAACTCCAGATTGAATACGAGCTGACCTTCTAATCCTAGATGAATCAGTGGATTTTGATTTTGATTTTGATGAAGATTTAGAGGGTGATTTGAAGGAAAGTTTTGAAACGGATTTTGACCTAGATGGTGTTTTGGATTTTGATTTGAGAGGGGATTTTGAGAGTTTTGATAGGGATGAGGTTTTGGTTTTCTTTGGCTTAACATAAACAGGAGGTGTTTCAGCTTGGCTAGGCACAACCATGGTTGGGTCAGGAGTGATGAGTCCATCATTATTCTGAGTTTCAGTTTGAGTTTGATGAAGTTCTTCATCAGTGGGAATGTTCTCGAATTGTTCTGATAGTGAATCAGAAACATGGTCAGGTTCGTTTTGGGTTTGCATGTGGTCAGAGAGATTTTGATATGGTTGATCTAGTTTGGATTTTGGTGATCGGTTGATTTCAGAAGTTTCTTCTGGTGATTTTGATGGACGAGGTTGATTGTTTGGTGAAGGAGTTGGTGACGATGGTGGTGAAGGAGTTTGAGAAATCTGGGTAGCATTTTTGCGAGCTGCAATTTTTGTTCTTGCCATTAGATAAGTTGTTTCAGAGTTTGGTGATGATGAATAGCGCTGATCAGAGAGAAGGTGAGATAGATGATTAAAAGAGATGGTTGCTTGAAGAAGAGGAATGGAGTTAGTAGCTAGGTGTACTTTGTGAATAGTAAAGATAATACTTGATTTTGTAAAAAGGGGTTTTTCAGGAGAGAGATGATGAGTGTTTAATAGGGTAACCGTTGGAGCATTAAGGGAGAGCCAATCCTATTTTTTCTATTATTTCTAATGATCAGTTAATTAATTTAAAAAATAAAGATGAGAATACTAACGGATAGATAAAAAAAAAAAACGCGTTCTGCATTTAAATATAAACACATAAGAGATCGTTCCAAGAACGTTCTATAAAATAATGAGCATGCAAATACATTAATGATTGTTGGGATTTTTGCAAACAGTGCAAGACATTCTTTTATCCAATTCATTGAACAATTCATTCGATTCTCCAATCTCTCTATAAATACAGAAGCAAAATCAGTGGAAAAAGGGGGGAAAAAATTCATCAGCAGCCACAAACCATTAACCTCCAAATCCTAATTTTTTTTCAATATCTCAACCGCAAAAAACAACATCAGTAACAACAGAAATATCAAAATCCCAACCATCTCAGAGCCATAAATCATCAACAACATCATCACTAGAACCGCAAAAAAACCAACAACAACATCAAAACCACACACAAACCAGAACATCATATCATCATCAACAACAACCAAATTCACCATCACTGTAACCCATTTCAAACCCAAACAACACAACACCACAAAAACCGTTCCACACACACTCACACACACATAAACCAAAACCGAAACAAAAGGAAAAGAAGAGAGATCGAAAAAGAAACAGAAACGGAAACGAGAGAGAGAAAAGAGTCGCTGTGTTCTTTTTCCGATCCGGTCGTTGGTAAGATTTTCTTGAAATTTGAGTTCCGGATTTGAAACGAGCGTGTAAAAATAGTGAGGTTTGATATAATTTTTTTTGGTTTTAGGTGGTTTCCGACGAGAGTCGCCGGAGAAGACGGTGGCGCCACCGCCGGACGTCCTCTCCGGCAACGGGAAAAAACAGAGAGAGAGTTGAGAAGTTAGAGAGAGGCGGAGTGGTTTAGAGAGAGAAATTTTTTGATCAAGATAAAAAAATCTGATTGGAAAGAAATCTATCCTCTGTTTCTCGCCGCACCCCCCAGCTTCTCTGCGCCCCCCCTGTTTTCTTGGGTTAAAACCGATCTTTTTTGGCAGAACTAGGCCTTGAACCTTTAGGCTGATTGCTATTTGCACCCCCTCAAGCTTGCTGTTTGCACCCGCTGTTCTATTTTTCTTTTTCTTCTTTTATTTTTATTATTTTTACTTACTGCATTTTATTTAATTTATACCATTTATTTTATTTAAAAACATACCAAAAATATGCATTGTTCTTTATTTTATTTCATTCCATTTCTTTCTTATACATCAAAAATTACAAAAAATATATTGTGTATAATTTATTTCTTTTAATAAAAGGGAAGAGAATTCGTTTTGACTCAGTGTCACTATGTAATTCTTGTCCGTTTACGCATTTATCATTATCATCGTAAAACAAATCAAAAACATTCAAATATCCAAAAAAATCTTTTCAAAAAGAAATCCTTTTATAATAAACCTCGACTTTCGTCGAGAGATTTTCTCAAACTTTTTTTAATAAATGCTTCAAATCCCCTAAAGCATATTCAAACTCTTTTCAAAAAGACTAAAAAATACAAAAACAATTCAAACATTTTTGCCATTTGGCTTTTGACTTTAAAACATTTTCTCAAAGAATTTAGACGTGAGTCATCTCTATGGACGAGAATTCTAAAATTTCCCATAACATTGAGCAAGAAAAAGTGTTGATTTCTTTTCCACTTAGGAGAGTTAGTGGCATACTCGTTGATAAATTCCGAGTGAGAGCCCTTCCCTATTGTGAAGCAAAGATCCACTTTTAGCATGTTTGTGGCGGAGTAAAAGGAGTTTAAAACTTAAGATGACAACTCGTCTTTTCTCCTAAAAACACTCAAACAAACCACTTTATAATTTTTACCCCGAACTACGGGATTTTGATCCTTAACGGGTACGTAGTGCAAAGGGCCTTGTGTCTTCCCAAATCAAAAATTAATAAAAAAATATATTTTCTTTTCTCATCATCTCAATCATTTACAAGCAAATTTTACAAGCAAACTATTTTTAGCACAAAAGCACATATATTACAAGAGGTTCCCGTAGAGTACTACGGATACTTAGGGTGCTAATACCTTCCCTTTGTATAACTAACCACCGTACCTTTGATCTCTGAAAACTGCATTATTTAATTGTTTCATCGCATCAATAAATTTTGCATGTTACTTTATGGGTTTATTCGATCTTTTCCCCTTCCCTTGGATAAATTAAAGTTCGGTGGTGAATCATTATTTTTGAGAACCAAAGCTAATCAATAGCTGTTGGCGTCTGAAAATCACCGCGACAGAATTGGCGACTTCACTGGGGACATCCCCAAGAGGGTTAAGCCTAACTTGTATATATATGTTTTCGTGCTATGTTTGTATATTATTTGCCTGCTTGTATATATTATCTTTGCATGTATTCTTGCTTATCTGCTTGGGCTTGATGACTTTGTGTGGTGAGATAAGTCCCCTACCCGAACTTGAGTGCACAATAAGATAGGATGGTGGTATAATCAAAGTGACATGTCAAGAGTAGTCTTGATTATGATGCACATGTGATATAACCCCGCTCAGTGGAGGCCTCATGACGGTAGTACTCGTTGTCATGAATAGTCATGACGACGTTATTACCTTCAATATGAGTGTCCCGAGAAGCTGAGGACCTTAGAGTTACATTAACCCATCTTGGCTTTTTAGGACGTAGTGCGGTGGCTAACCAAGAGTCAGTCTTGAATTAGTTGATACGCGAAACTACACTCAAACGAGATTTTCTTGCGAATATTATTGGACCGTGAGTCAGTCGCGTAAGCCGATAATATCCAAAAGAAGATTAATGACTTTGGGAACTTGGTAGAACCCGTAATACAGGTACAAATAAAACCATAGTTCTTACCGTGTGGGTGGTTCTTACCTTTCACTCCATCATTATGATATCTAACCTTAAACCATGTTTGTGATGTTGTGTATATATGTTGCATAATCATGCATTCATGCATCCATGAAAAACTTTTTTCTATTAATTTCCAAAGGACCTAGGGGGATGACATTGTAAACACCCTCCATTTTGTCAAATTCATTTTGAAAAATTACCTTAGAGTCCTTTGGAAACTAAAAAAAAAAAAACTTTCTTTTTGCATATAGCATCATGCATCATTTTGCATTCATGGTCTTGAGAGTTTGAGCCTTACGATTTGCTACTCCTCAAAAGGTAAACCTGTCTCAAAGTGGCCCGACGACCTTGTCCAAAGCCAACTCGCAAGTACGACACTCGTGCAAATCGAAGAAAGAAAATGGACATAATAGAGCAAGAGAATGTCGAACTTCGTGAAGAGGTAGCAACACTTCGGGCAGAGATGGAAAGGATGAGTGCCCGTATGGATTCGTTGGTGGTTGCGCAGAATCAGCCACCACCTCTCAGTACTCATCAAGCAACTATTATTTCTGATATTGGTGTAACTCCAGTTTCAGCAGTACCCATCAGTGATCCACAACATAATATGCCTAAAGGGTATCCATGGGGCATGCCCCTTAATGTCATGGAAGGGTTTCACTTCCCTACTTCTGGGTTTCCGACTTCTTTGTGCAGCATGCAAATGTCAGTCCCCAACCTGGGATGACTTTTCCTCAAGTTACTGTGTCGGTTCCCCCGTTAACAACGACTTTCCCAACTACTATAGTTCACACTGCTCCGGTCCATCATGAAGAGCCGACCGAGAATGCAGACGACCTCTGCTTAGTGCCAAATGTTAAAATCCCGCCTAAGTTTAAGGCCCCTGAGTTTGAGAAATACAAAGGGAATTCATGTCCCCAAAGTCATTTGGTGATGTATGCCATAAAAATGTCCACTCAAACCGATAACCATCAGCTGCTCATCCACTACTTCCAAGACAGTCTGACCGGTGCCGCCCTAAAATGGTACATGGGCTTGGATAGCGCAAACATTCGAACTTTCAATGACTTGGGCGAGGCCTTTATCCGCCAATACAAGTACAATCTAGACATGGCGCCCGACAGAGATCAGCTCTGAGCCATGGCCCAGAAGGACAAAGAATCATTTAAGGAGTATGCTCAAAGGTGGAGAGAGATTACTGCTCAGATCTGCCCACCTCTAGAAGAGAAAGAGATGACCAAAATCTTCTTAAAGACTCTTGGTTCATTCTATTATGAGCGGATGATTGCAAGCGCGCCTAGTGATTTTACTGAGATGGTGAACATGGGCATGCATCTTGAAGAAGGGGTCTGAGAGGGACGTCTAATCAAAGAAAGTGGTTCGTCAAACATTCATACAAAAAAGTTTGAAGGCAGTTTTCCAAAGAAAAAGGAACAAAAAGTCGGTATGGTGGCCCAAGGGAGGCCAAGAGAAGGTAATTATCAACATCATGTTGCTGCTGTCACACCTGCCGTCAATAACCAGAGTCGCAGCCAAAGGCCTCAGTTCGACCCAATCCCAATGTCTTATGCAGAGCTGCTTCCTACTTTGATTGAGAAAAATCTTGTTCAAACTAGAGCACCTTCTCCAGTGCCTGCAAAATTGCCATGGTGGTATAAACCTGACCTCTCCTGTGTTTTTCATCAAGGGGCACCAGGCCATGACGTTGAACGTTGTTTGGTTCTGAAATCTGAAGTTCAAAGATTGATTAAGGACAACATCCTTTCCTTCAAGGATCAAAACCCAAATGCTTAAGTTGTCAAACCGTGAGACAAGAAGCGCCTCCTAAAGTCGGTGGACCTACAAGGAAGCTCATCCCTAGGATCACTAGGCCTTCCATTTTTAATTTGTAATTTCTTTTATGCCAAGTATCTGTCTGCTTTTAAAGTTGTACTTTTTGATTGGTATTTTTTGAAAATGAGCATGCATGTTTTTAGAATCCATCCATTCGTATTCACTCTTTTCTTGTGTCATCATACAAAAGACAATGTTTTTTCCATTTCACTTTTCTTGTTAACAAACTTGAGGGGAGAATGATGTGAACAAAAATAAACTGAATTTGCTGATATATGCTTTTATAAGTAAGACATGGCTGATGATGTAAGGCATTGTTTCTTTTCCCAAACACCGGAGATATAAGGAGATAATCTGTAGTCAACCCCTTCGAGCCCGAAGTCGGTGTTCTTTATACTTTTAAAAAAAAAAACCCCTTAATCTTGACCCGGGGCAGGGTAGTCATTCAATTAATTCAATGATACATCCCAATGCAAGAGGATCAATCCATCTAAAATGGAAGAGGTGGTGAGAGGACCAAATTCACCATAATTCGTGCAATCACAATCCTCTTACAAAAAAAGAGACAAGCCCGCCAAGTAAAAAGACTTGGGCAAAATTTAGGGCATCCTGATGGACCGCAAATTCAAAAGAATTGGTCCATGCAAAAATAAGGGATTAAGAAAAAGATAGAAGCTAAACAAGCTTATAAATGAAAAAGTGATTGCCACTTCAAAAAAAGAAAAAACCTTCATCAGGGCTTTGACCGAAGTGTCGACCTCAACAATCATTGTCAAAAATTCTCTTGTCGACCAAAGTGTGTCAGAATTAATTGAATTTAGGAATAGAGGACATCAAAGAAGAATGGGTGGGTTAAAACATAACTTTGAGCCTAATAATCTTTTTTCAAAAAAACCATTAGCCAGGCCACGTTATAACCCTCAAAAGACCTAATTGAAGCTAGGTTAACTCTGAAAGCATATTCAACAAAATTGTTGTTAAATTGACTCCACCTGTTTGTTGAGTAACTATCTTTTATACACACTGGATGTGTTCTCCATAAAATTTGTTGATTCTAAAACTTGCATGTGTATTGCCTCGAAAAACACTTTTCAAAAGAAATAATTTTTCTTGCAAATAGATACTTGGCATAGGGAAATTCGAGTGATGGTCTGATCAAGGTCGAACCGACTCAAGACGCTCCTAACTTGGGGCAAGTTACCTCAAGATCCTGCCAATCAGGGGCAAATCTTTACATCCAGGGGCATACCCTTCAAGGATTCAAATTAGTGGTTAAAAAGCTTTCGCTTTATGTGAACGCTGCTGCAGTCAAAAGGTACAATGCCTAAAAAATAAAAATAAAAACAAAAAAATGAATGAAAAAATAATAAAAGCTCGCTAAGTCGAAAACCTGAAAAGGCGGCTTAGGCAATAGAGAGCGTCCCAGTGGACTGAAAACCCGAAAGGGCGGTTCAGGCAAAAATTAGGGGCACCAAAAAAGGAAATATACTCCCGGTGGACTGAAAACCTGAAAAAGCTGTCCAGGCAAAAATTAGGGATTTCAAAGAAAAAACAAAATAAGGCATAATGACTGCAGCATGCTAATAGAAGAAGTCGAGCCAATCATCCTCTTTAGCCGACTCCTTTGAAGACCCAAGCAAATAATCTGGGGCAGGGGCAAGTCCTCTCCAATCTTTTGAACTGCTCATCAGCAATTGTTGAGTTTAACGTGGGCATTGGAAAATCATGCCAGCAAAATAGCTGATAACCTACAGCTAGGAAACCTTGACTACTCCTTAGGCAGCCTCTGAGGCACCTTCTGAAAACATTCAGATCGTCAAGCAAGTACTCGTTATGCATTGATCATGTCGCTTTGCTCTAACATTATGCTTTTGAAAAATGGCGACAAACACATTTTCTTTAAACTTGTGAACACAAAGGAGGGAGTGTCAACAGTCGTCCCAAGAACGGGTTAAGCCTCGAAGTGCGAAAATGGGTTGTTTTGCCAAGAAGAGGGCTCTTGTCTAAATTTCAAATGACAGCTTGTTATCCACCAATGGAACCTTAGGTCTATCATCTCCAGCTGAACAGATTTTTATCAATGTTGGATTTTCTCCTCAGGAAGTTTCAGCTTCCCCAGAAAAGGTTAAACCTTGTAGCCGGACTTTGTTCCATCAATGGCTTTTACTCTATCTCCAACAATATCTACATATGGTCAAGATTTGCCGAGTATTTGGACGTACTGCGGTGTTGGTTTACCTCCAGTTTTATTCGTCCCGTCAGTTTTGTCATCATACACAATGCATATACATGACATTCATACATACATTCATGCATGACATGCATATTTACATCAATTCATGCATGATTGCATTTCCTGATATTCATTAATTCATTTATCTTGGTTGTGTTTGTCCCCGAGATTAAAAGTTGGGCGTGTCATTCTTTCAAGTAGATTGTCGGCCGTAAGCAGAAAGTGCATATCCTTTCTAAAAATTCCCCACTGAGTTCATCCCTCATGGAAGAAGGTTGCTTCAGTTGTTTCCCTTTCCAAATACATGGATAGGAAGATCCCCAGTCGAGCTCATTTCTCATTGGGTATAGAGTGTTTTTTGACTATTTTTCTCCAGTTCTTTCCTGGATTGAATTCAGACACCAAGCAGCAAGTGGCAATCTCTTTATTTGAGTAGCTTGCATACTACCAAAACAAAACCTTAATTTTCTCCAGTGATGTCATCCCCAGTACGCCTGGTCAAAAGACGTTATTGAAAACCTTTACAGACATTTTTCATTGTTAGAAACCTGTTTTTGCAACTTAACCTACCCATGTCTCTTTTGAAGCTCCCGGTAGAGTTATTGATTTCCTTAAAGGAAACTTTTCATATTACTTTGATAATCAGTAATACTCAAAATTGTCTTTGATGAACAAACAATATTTTCATATTATCTTTGATGACAGATAATATTTTGGTTTCGTTATCTTCGATAACAGATAATGTCTCACCTTTTCCATATTACCTCGATAAATCAGTAATAATTTGTCCTTTCATATTACCATGATAAATTGGTAATATTTGACTTCCCTACCTTGAATAACGGGTAGTGTCTCATCTTTTCCATATGACCTCGATAAATCGGTAATATTTGGTTTCATTATCTTTGATGAACAGATAGTGTCTCGTCGTTTCATATTACCTCGATAAACGGTAATATTCAGTTTCATTGTCTTGGTAAACAGATAATGTTTCATTGTCTCATATTATCTTTGATAAACAGATAATATTTCAGTTTCATTTGTCTTGATAAACAGATATTGCTTCATTTTCTCATATTATCTTTGATAAACAGATAATATTTCAGTTTCATTTGTCTTGATATACAGACAATGTTTCATCCTTTCATGGTTATCTTTGATAACAGATAATATTTCAGTTTCATTATCCTTGATAAACATATAATGTTTCGTCTTTTAAAATTACCTTGATGACCGATAATACTCAGTCTCACTATCTTTGATAAACAGATAATGTCTCTTTCCCTTCATATTGTTTTTTATAACAAATGATGTTCAACTTCATTGTCTTTGATAAATAGATAATGTTTCATCTTCTATTATCCTTGTTAATAGATAATATTTCAGTTTGATTATCTTTGATAAACAGATAGTGTTTCATTTTCTTATATTATCTTCGATAACATATAATGTATCATCTTTTCATATTACTTTGATAATCGGTAATATTCAGTTTCATTGTTTTGATAAACAGATAATGTTTCATCTTCTCATAATAAATAATATTTCAGTGTTATTATCCTTGATAAACAGATAGTGTGTCATTTTCTTATACTATCTTTGATAAGCAGATAATATTTCATCTTTTCATATTATCTTTGATGACAGATAATATTTCAGTTCCATTATCTTTGATAACCGATAATGATTTGTATTGTCATATTGCCTCAATAATTGGTAATATTTTGGTTTCACTATCTTTGATAAGCAGATAATGTTTCCTCTTCTCGTATTATCTTTGATGACAGATAATATTTTGGGCTCATTGTCTTTGATAACATATAATGTCTCGTCTTTTCATATTACCTCGATAAACAGTAATATTCAGTTTCATTGTCTTGATGAACAAATAATGTGTTTTCATATTATCTCTGATAATAGATAATATTTCAGTTTCCTTATCTTTGATAAACAGATGATGCTTCATCCTATCTTTGACACCAGATAATATTCTTGTCATATTACCTTGATAACATATAATATTTCAGTTTCATTATCTTTGATAAACAGATGATGTCGCGTCTTTTAAAATTACCTTGATGACCGGTAATATTCACTTTCACTATCTTTGATAAACAGATAATGTCTCATTCATTTTGTTCTTGATAACAAATGATGTTCAACTTCTTTGATAAACAGATAATAGTTCACCTCTTCATATTACATTGATAAACGGTAACGTTTTGGTTTCATTATCTTTGATAAACAGATAATGTCTTGTCTTTTCATATTACTCCAGAAAAACGGTAATATCCAATTTCATTGTCTTGATAAACAGATAATGTTTCATCTTCTATTATCTTTGATAAACAGATAATATTTCAGTTTCATTTGTCTTGATAAACAGATAATGTCTCATCTTTTTATATTATCTTTGATAAAACAGGTAATTTTGGTCTCATTATTTTGACAAGCAAATAATGTTCCATCTTTTCATATTACTTTGATAATCAGTAATATTCAGTTTCATTGTCTTTGATAAACACACAATGTCTCGCCCTTTCATATTATCTTTGATAACGGATAATATTTTCGTTTCATTATCTTCGATAACAGATAATGTATAACCTTTTCATATCACTTTGATAGTAAGTAATATTCAGTTTTGTTATATTCGATAAACAGATAATGTTTCCTCTTTTCGTATTGTCTTTGATAAACAGATAATTTTTAGTCTCATTATCTTGATAAGGAGATAATGTGTCATATTTTTATCTTGATAAATAGATTATGTGGTATCTTTTCACATTACCTTGATAAACAGGTTATTTTGGTCTCATTGTCGTGATAAGAAGATAATGTCCCGTATTTTCATGTTACCTTGATAAGCAGGTAACTTTGGTCTCATTGTCTTGGTAAGCAGATAATGTGTAATCTCTTCCCCAGTGAAACTATATTGCTTCCCCAGTGGAGTTGGATCATTGTCCTCTCCCTTTCGATGTTCTTCTCCCCCAGTCGGGTTACTTGCGTATTTCCTTTGTGAACGTCCATGTTTCTCCAGTAATAAAATTTGTCTCTTGTGATTCCACTTGCCCACATGATTCAGAGTCTTGCATTTGCATTTGCATCATAAGCATTCTCGGCATCTTAGGTCCAAAATTGGGTATTCTGTATTTAAGTCCCTTCATCCTGTCCAGACGAAGATGTCATCTTCATCTTTTCGGATGAAGAAACTTAAATAGGGGCATCTGTCATACCCCAATTTTTGACCTAACATCCCATGTCGCATTCATCTGTCATATTTTTGGATCCAGAATAATTTTTACTTTTTAATAAAATTTCGGCAGAGAGGTATTTTAAAATACCTCGTTTTGTGTCTTTTAATATTATTATTATTATTATTATTACCACCATTAATTATTATAATTATTTTTATTATTATTAAAAAAAAACTATATAAAACAAAATAAAGGGGCAGCTTACGCTGACCCCTCCACTTCTTTTTCTTTTTTTTTTTTGTTTTTTAAACTTATTAATATTGCTATTACTATTATTATTATATTATCATTATTATAATTATTTTATTAAAACAAAAATAAAAACAGGCAACGGTGCGCGCGCAAGCTCCCCTTTTCTGTTTCATTTTCAATTTTTTTTGCAAACAGTGCACACGCTCCTTCCCTTCTTCTGTTTCATATTTTGAATTTTTTGCAAACAGTGCAAGACATTCTTTTATCTGTTTCACTGAACAGTTCATTCGATTCTCCAATCTCTCTATAAATACAGAAGCAAAATCAGTGGAAAAAGGGGGGAAAAAATTCATCAGCAACCACAAACCATTAACCTCCAAATCCTAATTTTTTTTCAATATCTCAACCGCAAAAAACAACATCAGTAACAACAGAAATATCAAAATCCCAACCATCTCAGAGCCATAAATCATCAACAACATCATCACTAGAACCGCAAAAAAACCAACAACAACATCAGAACCACACACAAACCAGAACATCATATCATCATCAACAACAACCAAATTCACCATCACTGTAACCCATTTCAAACCCAAACAACACAACACCACAAAAACCGTTCCACACACACTCACACACACATAAACCAAAACCGAAACAAAAGGAAAAGAAGAGAGATCGAAAAAGAAATAGAAACGGAAACGAGAGAGAGAAAAGAGTCGCTGTGTTCTTTTTCCGATCCGGTCGTTGGTAAGATTTTCTTGAAATTTGAGTTCCGGATTTGAAACGAGCGTGTAAAAATAGTGAGGTTTGATATAAAATTTTTTGGTTTTAGGTGGTTTCCGACGAGAGTCGCCGGAGAAGACGGTGGCGCCACCGCCGGACGTCCTCTCCGGCGACGGGAAAAAACAGAGAGAGAGTTGAGAAGTTAGAGAGAGGCGGAGTGGTTTAGAGAGAGAAATTTTTTGATCAAGATAAAAAAATCTGGAGAAAGTCTTATATAGACACACAATATTTAGGCACAAATTTAGGCACACACACATAAATTAAAAAAATTAAAAGACAAATAAAATGATCACATCAATCACTATTACTTTATTCAATTTTTCTTTAATTTTTACCCTTTATTGTGAGAGTGCCTAACAATGAGGTGTTGAGTTTGTGCCTAGGTCAGACTTTCTCAAAAATCTGATTGGAAAGAAATATATCCTCTATTTCTCGCCGCACCCCCCAGCTTCTTTGCGCCCCCCCTGTTTTCTTGGGTTAAAACCGATCTTTTTTGGCAGAACTAGGCCTTGAACCTTTAGGCTGATTGCTATTTGCACCCCCTCAAGCTTGCTGTTTGCACCCGTTGTTCTATTTTTCTTTTTCTTCTTTTATTTTTATTATTTTTACTTACTGAATTTTATTTAATTTATACCATTTATTTTATTTAAAAACATACCAAAAATATGCATTGTTCTTTATTTTATTTTATTTCATTCCATTTCTTTCTTATACATCAAAAATTACAAAAAATATATTGTGTATAATTTATTTCTTTTAATCCAAGGGAAGAGAATTCGTTTTGACTCAGTGTCACTATGTAATTCTTGTCCGTTTACGCATTTATCATTATCATCGTAAAACAAATAAAAAACATTCAAATATCCAAAAAAATCTTTTCAAAAAGAAATCCTTTTATAATAAACCTCGACTTTCGTCGAGAGATTTTCTCAAACTTTTTTTAACAAATGCTTCAAATCCACTTAAGCATATTCAAACTCTTTTCAAAAAGACTAAAAAATACAAAAACAATTCAAACATTTTTGCCATTTGGCTTTTGACTTTAAAACATTTTCTCAAAAAATTTAGACGTGAGTCATCTCTATGGTCGAGAATTCTAAAATTCCCCATAACATTGAGCAAGAAAAAGTGTTGATTTCTTTTCCACTTAGGAGAGTTAGTGGCATACTCGTTGATAAATTCCGAGTGAGAGCCCTTCCCTATTGTGAAGCAAAGATCCACTTTTAGCATGTTTGTGGCGAAGTAAAAGGAGTTTAAAACTTAAGATGACAACTCGTCTTTTCTCCTAAAAACACTCAAACAAACCACTTTATAATTTTTACCCCGAACTACGGGATTTTGATCCTTAACGGGTACGTAGTGCAAAGGGCCTTGTGTCTTCCCAAATCAAAAATTAATAAAAAAATATATTTTCTTTTCTCATCATCCCAATCATTTACAAGCAAACTATTTTTAGCACAAAAGCACATATATTACAAGAGGTTCCCGTAGAGTACTACGGATACTTAGGGTGCTAATACCTTCCCTTTGTATAACTAACCCCCGTACCTTTGATCTCTGAAAACTGCATTATTTAATTGTTTCATCGCATCAATAAATTTTGCATGTTACTTTATGGGTTTATTCGATCTTTTCCCCTTCCCTTGGATAAATTAAAGTTCGGTGGTGAATCATTATTTTTGAGAACCAAAGCTAATCAATAGCTGTTGGCGTCCGAAAATCACCGCGACACACTAGTATTATCACAAAGAATTTGAACATTTGTGTACCTTAGTGAGAAGTCTTCAAGTTGGTTTTTGATCCATATCACTTGTGAGCAACAATTTGATGCAGACACATATTCTGCTTCAGTTGTTGAAAGTGCAATGGTATTTTGTTTTCTACAACACCAACTGACAAGAGCTTCACCAAGGAATTGACATGCCTCACTTGTGCTTTTTCTCTCAATTTTGTCACCAGCATAGTCAGCATCACAATAAGCTTTTAGATCAAAATGTGTGCCCTTTTTGTACCATAGACCAACATCTTGTGTTCCAACCAAGTATCTGAAAATTCTTTTTACTGCAACTAAATGTGATTTCTTTGGAGATGATTGGAATCTTGCACATAGTCATACTGAGAACACAATATCAGGTCTGCTTGCAGTCAAGTAGAGAAGTAATCCAATCATTCCCCTAAATTCCTTTTCTGACACATTTTTGCCATTTTCATCTTTGTCCAAGCTTGTTGATGGATGCATAGGAGTTGACATAATCTTAGCTTCATTCATTTTATATTTCTTGAGAAGATCCTTGATGTATTTTTCTTGACAAATAAAAATGCCATCTTCTAGTTGCTTGATTTGTAAGCAAAGAAAAAATCTAAGTTCTCCCATCATGCTCATTTCAAACTCACTTTGCATAAGATTAGAAAATTCTTCACACATATTTTCATTAGTAGCACCAAATATAATATCATCAACATATACTTGCACAATAAGTAAATCATGCTTATGAGTTTTTCTAAAAAGTGTAGTATCAATTTGTCCTCTAGAAAAACCATTTTTAAGCAAAAAGATGTTCAACCTTTCATACCAAGCTCTTGGGGCTTGCTTAAGTCCATATAGAGCTTTGGTAAGTTTGAAAACATGATTTGACATATTTTGATCAACAAAACTTGGGGGTTGATGAACATATACTTCTTCATTCAAAAAGCCATTTAAAAAAGCACTTTTAACATCCATTTGAAAAAGTTTAAAACATTTGTGAGATGCATATGCTAGCAAAATTCTAATAGCTTCTAACCTGGCTACAGGAGCAAAAGTCTCATCATAATCAATACCTTCTTGTTGATTATACCCTTGGGCAACCAACCTAGCTTTGTTTCTAATCACTTTACCATTTTCATCCAATTTGTTTCTAAAGACCCACTTAGTGCCAATGATTGAATGATTCTTTGGTAGAGGCACTAAATTCCATACTTCATTTCTTTCAAACTGTGATAGTTCTTCCTTCATAGCTTCTATCCATGATTCATCAATGATAGCTTCATCTATTGTTCTAGGTTCAAGTTGAGAGATCAATCCCAGATTGTTCTCTATGATTTGCAGAGACCTTCTAGTCCTAATTCCATCTTCAGTATTTCCAATGATTTGTTCTGGTGGATGATTTGTGACAGTTTTCCAAGTTCTTGGAAGTTGTTGAGAAGGTGATTCTTGATTAGGATCATCATTCTGATTTCTTATAAGTTCAACCTCTTCATCATCTATTTCCATTTTACTTGGTTGTTCTTCAAACTCATCAAATTTGACATGCATACTTTCTTCCAAAGTTTGGGTTCTTAAGTTGTAGATTCTATAAGCCTTTGATGTCAGAGAGTATCCTAAGAAGATCCCTTTATCTGACTTTGAATCAAACTTGCCAAGGTTGTCTTTGATATTCAAGATATAACAATAACATCCAAAAATGTGAAAGTAAGAAATATTTGGCTTTCTACCTTTCCAAAGTTCATAGGGTGTTGTGTTTAAAACTTTTCTGATGGTAGCTCTATTCAAGATATAGCAAGAAGTATTTATGGCTTCAGCCCAAAAATATTTTTCAACATTATATTCATTTAACATAGTTCTTGCCATTTCTTGTAAGGTTCTATTTTTCCTTTCCACAACACCATTTTGTTGAGGTGTTCTTGGACAAGAAAAATTATGAGATATTCCATTGTTGTCAAGGAAATTTTCAAAGAGAGAGTTTTCAAATTCTCCTCCATGATCACTTCTTATAGAAACAATGTTTGAATTTTTCTCATTTTGAACTTTTAAGCAAAAAGATTTAAAAGCTTCAAGAGCATCATCTTTGTGTTTTAGAAAAAGCACCCAAGTGAATCTAGAGAAATCATCAACAATGACAAAGCCATAATTCTTACCACCAAGACTTGTAGTTTTGACAAGTCCAAATAAATCAATGTGAAGCATTTCAAGAGGTTTTTTAGTTGAAATAAAATTTTTAGGTTTGAAACTACTTTTGACTTGTTGTCTTCTTGCACAAGATTCACATACTTTATCTAGATCAAAACTTATCTTGGGCAATCCACTTACTAGATCAAGTTTGGATAGTTTTGAAATAGTTTTCATACTTACATGACCTACCCTTTTATGCCATGTCCATTTGTCTTTTTCAAGAGAAACAAAACATGATTCAGTAGGTAGTTCATCCAAGTATACTACATAAACATTTTTAATCCTTGATCCACTAAATAGAATTGTTTCACATGAAGATTGTTTAATTTCACATGTGTTAGTTTTAAAAATAACTTCAAAGCCATTATCACATAATTGACTTATGCTTATTAAGTTATGTTTAAGACCTTCCACATAGTGAACATTTTCAATCTTAGCAGAGCCAACCTTACCAATAATACCTTTTCCTTTGATTTGAGCTTTTTCATTATTGCCAAATGTAACAGATCCACCTTCCTTTTCTTCAAATGTAAGAAAGCTTTTTCTCTCCTGTCATATGTCTTGAGCAACCACTGTCCAAGTACCATGGCTTTCTCTTGACTACTAGAAGACATTCCTACATTTGATTTTAATAGGACTTTAGGTACCCATAGATCTTTGGGTCCTTGAAGGTTAGTGAAATCCATTTTAACATGTCTTTTTACAATTTGATGAGATGTTCTTCTATGAGGAGGTTTATAAATTCTTTTTTTGGGACCATTCTGAGAATGTTCTCTGTGTTGAGGAAGAGTTTGTTTTCTTTCTTTCTTTTTAAAACAAAAGGTTTCAAGATGTCCTTCTTTGAGACATAAGGTGCATTTATATTTTTGGTTTTTCTTTTGTTTCTTAGGGAGAAAAAAGTTTTCATATAGTTTCTTGTTTTGGTATGGTCTATATCCAATACCAGCTTTGTCAAAAACTCCAAATTGAGATCCTAGAATTTTATCAAAGGTTTTTGTAGAAGTAATGAATTTTCTCAAATCATTTTCTAACACAGAAACTCTATTTTTAAAAAAAGCATTTTCTTCCTTCAACTTTGAACATTCTAGAGGGTTTTTATCCTTTCTAATCTCATCAATTTGTTTAGACATGTCTTTGTGAGAATTTTGCATATTATCAAGCATTTGATGTAAGATGATATTTTCTGCTTTATATTTATCTCTTTCTTCATTAGCCTTAGTTACTTCATCCCTAAGTTTACCATTCTTTTGATTTAGCAGTTGAGTATCATATAATAAATTATCAAATAAATGCTCAGTTTTTTGACAAGAGGAACAAGGTTCAGTACTTACCTCTTCAGTGACTGAATGTGTCATTAGACACACATTTGCTGTTTGTTCCTCATGTTCTTCTTCTGATTCTTCATCTGTTTCATCCCAAGTGGCCATCATGGATTTCTTTTTGAAAAACGGTTTCCTTTGCTTTGGACATTCATTCTTATAATGTCCAAATTGATCACATCCATAACACTTGATTTTACTCATATCTACTTCTTTGGATCCACTTCTTTCGGGTTGAAAGGATCTTTTGAGTTGATTTCTTCTTTGCATTAATCTCTGAATCTTTCTTGTTAGAAAGGCCATTTCTTCATCTTCATCTTCATTCTCAAGATTATCTTCATCAATCTGAGAATGTTCTCTAGTCTGGGAATTCAAAGCAATCATTTTCTTTTTGACTGGGTTGTCTTCTTGAAGAATTGACTCATGAGCTTTCAGATATCCAATTAGATCTTCAAGTTTCATTTGTGAAAGATCTTTTGATTCAGTAATGGCAGTTACTATATGTCTCCAATTCTTTGTTAAACACCTAAGAAGTTTTCTTATCTTTTCATGTGTTGTGTATGTCTTTCCTAAGGAATTCAGCTCGTTGATGATGATTGTGAATCTTCCATACATCTGATCTATTGATTCATCTTCTTGCATTTCAAATAGCTCAAATTTCCTAACACCAATATCAATCCTTGTTTCTTTGACACGACTAGTTCCTTCATGGTGGACTTGGAGAGTTTCCCACATTTCCTTAGCAGTTTTGCATTGCATGATTCTATCATACTCTTCTCTACTCATAGCACTCTTAATAAACAATTTTGCTTTGGTTTTTAAGAGTATTCTATCAACTTCTTGTGTTGACCATTCACCTGGTGTTTTAGGTGTAGTTGAATCTTTAGCCAAAGGTACATATTCACCAATTTCAATAACTGACCACATGTTGTTATCTTGTGATCATAGAAATAGTTCCATCTTATCCTTCCAGTAATAGTAATCATCCCCTTCAAATAGTGGTGGTCTATTTGATGATCCTCCTTCAGAGATAAACTTTGCGCTTTTAGACATACTTCCTTCCTAGATCTTTTCCTCTAGCACTTGTTAGATGCTCAACCTTAGAGGCAGAGCTCTGATGCCAATTGAAGTAGCAAAAATTTTCACAAGAAAGGGGGGTTTGAATTGTGAACCTTTTAAAAATTTACCTATTAAAATTAATTGAATACTTTGAACAAAGGAAAACGTTAGAATGTTTTGAGAACGTTGGTTAGTTAAATAAGAGAACGTTCTCAGATCAAACTTGAATATATAAAGTAAATAAATAATCAAACTTGTGTGTGTTGTGTTTGCATAAAATGAAAGAGTTAAGGGAAGAGAGATGCACACAAACACTTATACTGGTTCACCCCTTTAATAATTGGCTATGTCCAGTCCTCATGCTCCAGTGAGTTTTTCCACTATGAGATACTACCGATCTCAAAAATACACTTTCCTTCTTGCTATCTTTGATCAAGATCCAAGATCCTTTAAGCCCTACAAGCTTAAAGATACCCCAGCCCTCCAAGCTAGTAAGGGTATTACCACACTCAAACAATACAGCCCTATTGACTTGAGTAGATCTTTTACACGTATGATGATTAAGATCTAAGCTTTACAAAACTCACCAAGTGAGAAACCTAGAGAAATAAAACTCTCAATACACTCAAAAGAATTTATACTAATCCTAGTATAGAATTACAGAGTTGGAGTGAAAGAGATCAAAAGAAGAGCTTTAGAGAATGCTTGCACGATAAAGACAAGTTAGCAAAAGATTGTGATAAAAACTTCGGCTCTTCAAAGTCACCAAGAGGCTCTATTTATAGCTGGAATATGTCCTTGTATTTCTTGGTAAAGAAGTATAGCCGTTTGCAACGGATACTTGCTTGAAACTTCTTCAATAAGATGATAGTACATGAAATTCAAATGTTGCTGAACCTGGGAGAATGTCCAAAGAATGATCTTGGATCTGAGCCTTTGCCTTTGATTCAAATGGAGCATAGTCAAGAAGCTAGCTATGAGCTGTAAGTGATTCCTTGTAATCTTATTCAACAAGTAAAGCCGTTGTTGTCCTTTAGGGCACGTGAAATACAGCTGGCTAGAGCTTTGAATAATAACGTGATGAAGAAACTCTCTCTCATGAACGTTCTGGGAATGATCTCAAATCTGGGCAAAGGATGAACTTGTTCTTCAAGTAAAAATGGACAATCACGTGTGATAACAGCTTGCAAGAGATCAGTACTGAAGCTTCCTTGTCCTTGAGACACTATTCACTTGTCCTTCCTTGTACACAAAAGTCTTTGGAGAGAGGAAAGTGTGTGGGAGAATGTTGCCTTTAGAGGTTCATAAAGTCCAAGTCTACTCCTAGCTTACAAAGTGTTGTGCTGATCTTATTGGTCCATAAAAAATCTGTCTAACACAAAATAGACACCTTTTGGACTATGCCTTTGAATTAAATCCACTTGCACATGTTTGTTCCTTAGCTTTTGGCCAAATAAGAAACTTATCCACTTTCACGCAAATATTCCTTGCCTTATTTGTTATGATAACTGTTGTGATCTTGTGAGTTATTACCAAGGAAAAAGTGATTCTTTGTCTTTGTACATTGTTCACTTAGAAAAATAAGTGCTTAGTCATTGATGCTTTGTTCTTGATTACTCACAAGCGTAAGTCCTGAGATCGTTCTAAGATCGTTCTTTTATTCTTGTTCATATTAAAAATAAAAGGATGACACTTGATGTAAATTGCTCAATTAATCCTGGCTTATTAGAAACACTCAAAAGCACTTGTTAGATAACAATGAGATCAGAATTACTTAAAATATAATTAAGATGTTTGTTATCTTTAAAACATCAAATTGGGATTTTGCCTCAACAGAAACACCCGCACCTTCCACAAGAAAAACATATAAAATAAGGAGAAGATATATTCTTTTGTAAGAACAAGTTGGAGAATTGAAACAACTCTAAATCAAAGATCCATGCTTGATGAGGGAAGTCGAAACAAGGGGTGAGTCCATTTCTAAACTCATGGTTGAAAAAGTGAATAACTAATTGAGTAAAATTAACTATTGTACGAGCATGTAAATATGAAATGACACAAAACAATAGTTTTAACTTTCTTTTCAAGTAATATGTAAAATTGAAATACAAATTGATAAGTTATTCAAAAAGGAGAAAGGACATAAAAACTAGCTTTCACCTTCAGAGAGTTATGCCCCCATAATTTTACACAGAACAAAGTCATACTCTAATTAAATTGTAAATAACATAAAATAAAATATATCAAAAGTAATCATCATAGTAAATAACATCCATAGATATATTTTAATCAATAACATTAAAATACATCTTCAAACTAATATTATTATTGTTCTGGAACGACTAAAAACCCATCATACTCCAAGGCCGTCCATAATGGGATAAAAATAAGTGTGTGGCACAACGACCACAGTATCAAGCTACGACCAGGGGTAGGGGTCAAACACCCCCAATATCCAAATGTGCTCCCGAAGAAAAAGACAATCCAGGTGTTATATATGGTTGATCATCTGCACACGGGGGACCCCACTATACTGCAAATTTAAACCCTAATATTCTCCCATAAAGCCAAGAAATCACTTCATCATCACCATCTTCCATTCTTACCAACCGAATTATCACCAGCCAAGAAAAATCAATTATGAGTAACAAGTTCAGTGGCGCCGTCTGCAGACTGATTTACTTAGAAAAATCAATACCTTATTACCCAAACATCTGGAACTGATTAACACAAAACAGAGTCACCAAGCTCCGCAGTTTGCTACTCTAACACTCTAACATAACATCCGTACCCGTTAACAATATTTTGTCCTCCATCCATGATTCTTTAAGCCCAAACCATAATCATAAAACTCCTCTTCCAAACTTCCAACAACAAAACACAACGGAAAATCATGTTCCAAACCCACAAAGGCGAATCTCGCAGGAACAACAAACAAATGACATGTTCTCAACCATGTTAACTATCCTACAACAACATGCAGCGAGACTCTCCTACGTCACTTAATAAAAATATGTCTTTTACTACATTTTAATACAACATCGGAGGATTGGTGTCTATTTTTTTCTATTTAATTTTTTTTACATATTTTTATCCTATAGTCTAGTTTGTGACAAATTTTAATAATATTAATTAGGTTTTAAAAACGTCAATTGCTAAAATTTACCTTATTTATAATATAAACAAGGAAACTAGGTAGGCTTTTTGACTCAAACACCACTATTTGAAACCTAAATTCCTAATATACCATCTTTTCAAAAAAAATTCCCAAACTACCACCTTTTCAAACCACCTTTTGGCCGAAAATTCTTGCCTACATAGTGGCGCCACATGGGGTGGCGACACTCTAGTGAGTTTCAAATTTTTTTGTCTTATTATGCCTGCACGGAATTCTGTGAATTATTTGTGTTTTCCTTTTTTGTCTTTTTCAAAACCCTCTTTTAATTATAACCATCTTCTAACCTTAACCCTCTTATAACCCTAACCCTTTTCTAAACCCCAAATAAAAATTTTGTTATAAAATTTTGAAAAAATTATTTTAAAATTAATAAAAATATAAAATCATCAAAATTGAAAAAAAAATAAAAAAGAGTTGTTCTAAAAAAATTGAACTTAACTCTGATGATAAAAGAGTGTTCGTCTATTATATAATTAAATATTAAATAAATAAGAGTTTTTTAATTATTTTTTTTCAATTTTAATGATTTTATATTTTTATTAATTTTAAAAAAAAAATTTAAAACATTTTATAACAAAATTTTTATTTGGGGTTTAGAAGAGGGTTAGGGTTAGAAGAGAGTTAGGGTTAGAAGATGGTTATGATTAAAAGAGGGTTTTGAAAAAGACAAAAAAAAAAAGAAAAAAAAATTCACAAAATTCCGTGTAGGTATAATAAGACAAAAAAAATTTGAAACTCACTAGAGTATCGCCACCCCATGTGGCGCCACTATGTAGGCCAGAATTTTCGGTCAAAAGGTGGTAGTTTGGGGATTTTTTTGAAAAGATGGTATATTAGGAATTTAGATTTCAAATAGTGGTGTTTGAGTCAAAAAGCCAAACTAGGTATTACTTGACAAAAAAATTTAAACAAGGAAACAAAAAAAAGTAGGGAAATTCTAAGGTACATTGCAAAATTTCAATGTACTGGTACATTTGATCATTAAATTAATAAGTAAATGAATATATTTTTGAAAGAAATTATTTTTCTATCAATTATAATATTATAATAACTAAATATTATTTATCAAAATTGTAAAAAAAAAAATTGAATTTAAATAACTCATAATAGTCAATATTGATTTTTTTATGAAAAAAAGTTAGTATAAGGCTTACAAAATATTGAAATTGTATTTTTTTTATAAAATTATTATCTCTAAAATACAATAATCGATGAATAGTTTTTAAATTTATAAAATAATCGTTAATTTAATAATTAATCGATCTAATGTACCGGTACATTGAAATTTTTCACATGTACCATAGAAGCTCCCAAAAAAGTATTCTCTTTTACTTATTATAAAAATAAGATGATAATACAAAATTGAGCAATAGTCAAAAACATCTTAATATTCATTAAAAAAAAAATTCTAATATCTGAGATAAACCAGTCAAAATTAACAAATATATAAAATAGTTAATGAGAATAAATTTAAATTTTATTTAGGCAAATATAATTTTACTTATATAGCTAGAAACATGTATATGCATGTGGACGTCATCTAATATTTGACAAAATAGAAAAAAAAACCTTTCTATACAAAAAACCAATTCACCTTTTGAATTTTCCATTTTATTATCATTAATTTGTTATAAAAATATAAGAAACAATATTAATAATTGCAATTTTTATATAAAAAAATAATAAGTGTAATATAAGAAGCAATATTAATAAGTGCCAATTTTTTTTTGAAAATAATAATAAAATTAATAAATGTTATATAAAAAAATCTCAATTTTTTAAAATTTACCTAATTTCTTAATCTAACATGGAAACTAAAAAATAAATCATCTTTTACTAATTTAAAAAATTAGATGGTAGTCAAATGCTTATTAATACGTAATATATTATCCTCTTTCTTGTTGCTCCTTGTCCATTTTTGTATTGTGATTAATTGTATATTTAATTAATATATAGTATTTATTACGTAATAATATTGGTTATATAATTTATTTTTCTCTTTTTCTTTATTTTTTACCTCTTCTGTTTTTCTTCTCACACTTATTTCTGTAAACTCTACTCGATGTTCCACACACGATTCACACTTTGTGTAACGTAAACTCCACCCTAAAACGTTCCCCTCCTCTCACAAGATTCGGTTTCTGCAACAAGTCAAAGAGAGGCAAATGATGGTTGTGGAGATGGGAAGTGATGAGAATCAAGATTTTATCAACGCGCTTCCAAATGAAATTTTAACCTTCATCCTCTCTAAACTTCTTGTTGATGAAGCTGTGAGATGCAACATCCTCTCAAAAAGGTGGCTAGGTCTTTGGAAAAAAGCTCCACACGTCGAATTCAATGCAAAACACATGATAAGACCTGTAACCCAACTTTTACATTCTCGAGAGTCGATTATTACCCAAGATTCTTTTCTTGATCCATTTACGCAAAGAGAAATTTGTAGGTATGGTCTTGTGATTTATCAATTGATGTTTCGTCATTCTGGTAATTTATCTAGTTGTCGATTTCTCCATTTCAAAAAGAGTCTATCAATTGGAGAAGTTGATACTTGGATTAAGTTTTTAGTTAGTAAAATGAAGGGACTGAAACATCTAAGTCTCGAGTGTTTACCTGATTATGGAGAAGATGTTGATGAAATTATGTTTGAAAATGAAATTTATAAACTTCAGATCTCACATAGAAAATTTCATTGTCTCTCTTCACTTGATTTGATCAACTACACAATGGATTCTTGGTGTGCATTTGAGGATTGCCACAACCTCAAAATCCTCAAAGTAGAGAGGATACACTTGGATGATCTTGTATTGAGTGGAATTCTACAAAATTGTGTGGCACTTGAAAATTTCAGCCTAATTGAATCCACCGGATTTACGAAACTCATTATCATGAACTCAAATCTTAAAGTTTTATGTAACACCCCGTTTTTCATAAGCCAAAAAGGGCATTATTTTTTTTTTTTTTTTTTCAACTAACACACAGAGTGCGCATATAATATTTTTCAATGAGCCGGCATTCAAATATACAAAAGACTCATTACCATAGGTGCTTCGACAAGCAAAGCGTATTCCTGAATAATTACAATCCAAGTCTAAGTATTCAAATACTTACAACAAAACAAGTTAGAAAACCCTATGCTAACCAAAATGCACGGTGCACAAAACACACCGGCGCATAGTCTAACTAAGCTAAACTTCAACACAAGCTCACTATGGCCTAGAGCTGCCAACACCATCCTCTCGACCTACACCGTCATCTGGGGTGGGATGAGCCCGCAAATGAAAGAAAGGGTCACCACAAAATACAAGTATATATATATATATCCGGTGCGAAAAATTGTACACATAACAAATATTTCCACAAACACAAGAGAAAGCTCTTAATCTCAAAAGTAGTTCCCACCAACGGGCTTATATAAATAAATGCACACCAAGCCTAATGCAGACTTCTACAATGAGTGTGACACCAATCACTGGCTGCCACATGCATGATTTTCCGGAAAATTAACCTCTCCTCGAAGAGTCGTGGGGTAGGCAAAGCCACACAGAAATATACGTACCCGCACTAAAAATGCCACACAAGGCAGGTGAAGTCACACAGACAAACACCAGGCGAAGTCACACAGACATACACCAACTCAATATAAATCCAGAGGGATTTGGCGAAGCCACACAGTCAAACGCCCGGTACGTAGGCAAAGTCACACAGACATACACCTAGGCACGCAACTATGAAATGCATGGCATATATTCTCTTTGGCATATACAGGATAGTCACACAAGACAAAATCCTCGCGTAGTCTCATCAGACGCACGCATTCATATATGCTCATGCAAACATTCACATAGCCTAAAGCCTATGTACAAAGCATCACACTATACATACATTTTCCAATCATATGTAATTTGCACACATAATATAACCACGATCTCATCAACGAGAATACATAAATACAAACATGCCCGAGCACACAGCAATTGCACACACAGCAAAACAAAGCATGTCGTAACCATTTAAAGACGGAAATAAAGTGGAGCCCTTACCTCGGCAAGCTTCCGTCAATAACACACGCTCAAACAACACAACGCGCTTCCTAAAACAAGCAGCGTAACAATCAATACATTGTTCTCTAACCAATCGCATTGAAACTACACCAAAACCCCAAAAACCTAATGGTTCCTAAGGAAAAACCACTATTTCGGGTACCATACCAAAATCTATCGTAACGATCAACCACCATGAGTTATTTGTACTATTTTTAGGACCCAAAACAATTGCCAAAAGTCTTAAATAATTTGAAATGCAAAGTGGCCGTTTTCTTGCGTTATAAGTTACGTACTTTCCGAGTACCCGAAAAACTCGTTTCCAATCCCCACCACTTCCATAAATTAATAAAAAGGGATTAGAATGTTAAAAACCAAGTTTAGAAATCAAAATCCAAAATCTCAACTCCCAGAGCTCGCCCTGGCGAGTTGGTGGCGAGTGAAGGCAGAGAGTTCTGGTCTTACTCGCTCTGGAGCTCGCCCTGGCGTGTTGTCAGGACCTGTGACACTCGCCCTGGCGAGTAACCACTCGCCCGGCGAGTTGCACCTGTCATGACAGCACAAGACAGCAACTCACACCACCTTTTTCCACCCAAACCTAGTTTGATTCTATTAGTTCCCAACATCTTTTCAAGGCATAAAAGCAAACCATTTTCATAAGCAAGCAACACATTTCCGAAAGCATGTTGGTTGCTTCGAGTGCAAGTTATTTGATTTTTCATTTCCAAAATCAAAACCAAATCCAAGCACAAGTTTTATTACGGGCCTCAACCGTCCGGTAATCATTTTCAAACATGTTTTCAAGGTAAAAAGCGACGCCACATGTCACAATAGTTTTAAACCACTTTGACCCCAAAATACTACCCAAAAACTCTTAGAAAATATTTTCATAAACCTCAAAATATTTTTCATCGGATTTTCCAAAACAAAACCATACAACGCATTTCCCTTTCGCCCAAAGGTTCAAAGACAACTTTTCTTTTCAAAACCTTACAACATAACCTCATGTTATTGATCAATACATAACCAAACCAAAACCCTAACTTTTCACATGAGATTTTTCACCAACTCATGGAAAACAAAAACAACAAAGCCTAGCACATGCTTACTAACCCTCATGAACAACATTCATGGAACAAGAATCAATTTATGAGCAACCTCTCACAAATTTCTCTCAAGAATCATAATCATAAAACCCTTAACATAAGATGTTTTAAACCAACAAAGAAAGGAGAAGGTTTACTACCTCAAGTGGAGATGAATTCCTTTCAATCTCTATGATCCAACAAGCCAAAAAATCCAAGCTTTTGGTGAAGAATTGCAAAATCTCTCAAGTTGGAAAGGTGAAAAGGAGGCCACGGCCAAGAGAGAAGAAGAGTGAAGTTTTGTGAATTTTTCTCATGACTACAAGTGACTAAAAGTCTCCCTTAAGACTTGGTCTTGTTCCATAATAGCCTTTGGATCAAATAGGATAAAGCTTCAAGACAAAATCCTAGCCCTTGGATCAATCCGAGTCTATCCTCCCAAGATATTTCTCACAACCTCTTACAACGAAACGCACGCTCAGTTCTCGCGCATCGCGACGAACGAAACTCGCAAAAACAGAAAACCTACAGAAAGAACGTCTATCGTTTTTCCATTCCAAAACTTATCGCCGAATCTTTTTCCGCGACTGTAATTTTCTTCCATACCTTAGAAAATTAATCTCAGGACATATCCTAACTCACGCAGATATATAAAACTCTCATCCGAAACCTCACTTAAAACAGACGCAGTAAAATTTTCCATCCGCGGGCAAAATCCTACTCGTTTTTCCAAAAACAAGAATAATCCAAAACTCGTTATTCTAAGACCACAAAAACCTCCTCATACTTAAAAGAGGATCACGACCCAAAAGTCTGTGCCTTTCCAGCGCACGAGCACGAAACAGGCTCCGTTTCAGCAAAAATCTCATTAATGTGACGATCTTCACAAAACCGCCTCACCAAAAACCCTAAAACTCGCAGCCGACACTAGAGTTCCTTAGAAAAACTGTACAGTGGAATCTTGGGTCTTACATTACTACCCTCCAAAAAGAAGTTTCGTCCTCGAAACTAAAGGTAAGAGTAACAACTCAACTAATTATTACCATCACCAACACAACAAAATCCCTCGGATTAGGTGTAGCCACACAGATGCTAACACCGGGTGAAGTCACACAGATACTCTCACCAACACACTGGCACAACCGGGCACCAACCGCAACTCTCAACGAGTTCACCACTCAAAATTAACCTCACAGCAGCGGTTCACAACCTCGAGTTCCTCAAAAGTCCAAAGGTTCACACAAAAATTTTCCAAAATCACCTCTTTCGCCTCCGCGGCATAGCCCACTCCATTAGTTTCACACGAAGTTGTGAGTGGCTACCCTCCAAAAAGAAACACTGAAGTTCTCTGTGCATCACCAAAGCTAGCAAAAATTAGTCAGTTCCATTCAACACGACTCCGTCTATTATCAACAAGGGATTAAGGACGATCAGTTCCTCAATTTGTCAATAATTAGTCGACAATCATGATGGTGGTCTAGACCATTTTTACCCAACTTAAGTGATACTTCATTCCACTTGTGCTCAAGGTCCTCCGAGGCACAATGGTTCCACAAATCTTTCGAGGTTTTTCTTAATGTTTCCCTCGATCTCTTACGAATACAAGGTCGAAGTCGTAAGACACAACACTCAAAACACATCGTTCAAGCTCTCATGATTCCACTCATGAAACATCCGTTGAACATCATTCAACAGTAATACAGTGCCACCACGGCAGGTACCACCAAAACCATTACATTCCGAACAAGTTGTCTCTTCTTAGAAAGAACTTCACACCTCACCAATATCCATGAGTCCGCAACTCAATGATTACGCCGAAACCGCATGCTCACCCACGAGTCTCATTCCAACCACGACTTACATAAAACAATCCCAACCTCCAGTTGGTGATTACACTCCCCACAGTTTTGGCACCTGCCAAACTAAACCATCTACTTCTCTTGAACTCCTTTTATAAAAATCCCCAATTCCCCAGAATCGGTCCCTTATATGTTCACATTACTTTCAAAACGACACTTAGATAGATCTCGCGTGCCTTAAACAAAACGCTTAACCTCGTCGACTACCATCGTCGGCGCACATCCTCTTCACCTCGTAATTCCATTCTAATTCTGAACTCTCTCTTGAGTTACTTTCCTCTTGCAATTAAATCCTCTTTTACACTAAAGAGTTTGTCACTCTGACCATTCTTAATTGCCTCGACATCACCACTCTCGTCAAGGTACCTACCTTCAAAGTAACTCTTAGGGTATTCCTCACATTACTATTGTCCAACCATCCTTGTTGACAACATCCATTTCCCTTATACTTACTCACTACCGATTTTCCATCATACCACGTCTCTCTTCATTGTAACCACTACAATGAACCAAAGCTCTACAAGTTTTCATCAACTTGCCATTAGACAATTTCTAATCCTTCTTATTTCCAAAACTAGGTGAGACAAATCCCTTCGCCAATCTTCAATTGGCATAAGCCACATCTTCATGGGCTTCTCTCTAAATTCTCATTCTCTTCTAGACCCAGAAACAGATCCACAAACCATTTCATCTCCATCACCCTTTCTCCTCTTTGAAGATGAATCATCAAGTAAAAGGCAACCAAACAATGGAACATTTTCTCTACGAGTTCGGCTAGAAACACCACTAGCCACACTTATTGTTAACACATTCTTTCCATGACTAACCTCATCGATGTCATAACCTCTACAAAACTCTAATCAGGCCTGTACCATCAATCTACTACTTTGCAACTTTCTAGTTCAACAACTGTCTAGAGTTGGTTCCCAAACCACCATGACCAATGACTTGCTAAATCAAAACAACATCTTTAATTTGCCGCACACAAGCCAATTACTCTCGTCCCACATTAACTTGTTTCCAAACAAGTACACTCTTCTCCCATTCGATTGATCTTTCATCACCGTGACTATTCTAAAGTCATAAAGTCTGTTCCCACTAGGGAATCAATTCCCAGATCTCAAGTTCTGGCCAATCATGTTCTTACATCTATTCCCTCATCGTTTTCTTATTCACTTCTAACTCGTCCTTAAAAGGTCACTGCAATACACCTACCAATCGGCTCGTCTTACTCATCCGTCAAGCCATGAAACACTTATCTCAAATCTTAATGCTTGGCCTATCAAGACAGCTACCAACGCACAACCCTTTGCTATGATTTTATCCTTAGTAAGTTCGATATCCAAATCAAACTCTTGAATCCAATCTTCAAGAACTCAAAAAACTCGTCGTACCATCCATTTGATCCTAATACACAATAAAAGTCCTTCCAACTATCGACTTTCATTGTCTTAGTATTCCTACTAACGAACTCCTTTTCTACTCAACCACGACATTCTTAGAAAACATCCAAAAATTCTCGTCCATAACTTGAATTATTTAAAACTTGCCTACCTCGACTCTCATAGTATCATAAATTCAAGGTACTACTTAGTCCTTCAACCCTCTTGGTCGATCAAATTCATTAACTTAAATGTACATCCGCACAGGATCTCTACTCAATCTTGACTAATCTCGTCAACCTACTCAGAGATGTTTGACCAATCCTCAAGAATTACTCAATATGATCACTTTCTCTTAAGAATTACCTGCCGGTAACTACCAATTCTAGCTTATACTGCTACAATTCTCTAGGTATTTCCATACTACACACACCTAGTATCACCTATCTGTGATATGCAACTCACTTTTCATGGTTGAACTCCTCGTTCTTTACCTTAATATCTCTCAATATACACACTTATCCAACAATCATTTACCTAACATTGTATCTCACATCGGTATCTGTACTTACTATCCCTCGAACTACGGATAGATTGTCACTTATCAATGTGATAATTGGTCTCCTACCTTCAATCATCACGAGATTAATCCATAATAATCTCAGTTTCGAATCTAATATACCTCAAACACTTAACTTAAACCCTTAAGGTATTCCACCATTGGTATAATCCTCATCTAACAACACTAGGTCCGCTGACCCTTGGCGCGCGACGCACTTTGACTCCAATACAAGTTGCCCCAATGATTATCCAATCATTGTAAATAAATCCAACTGACATCTCTGCATGCTCCACCATTCTACAATGGTTGCATCCTCTTGACAACTGAATGACTTCATCAAGTCTCGTCCGAACTCACCAGAACGGATATCCAGCACCTTCTTCCAAAGGTATCCCAATCTGATCCTTACTTGCGATCCTTTATCAGTCGACGTCCACACGTCCGTACTCAACACCTCCGGGTGACAACGACCCATGCCACTTCCAAGAATCCTTTGTGGTTCTCGTTCGCCTCAAGTCCATCCTCCTCGGACCACTTTGTCTAAGGAATTCAGAGACACTCGTCGACTAAATTCGACCAAGGCTCGGGGTTTCACAATTCCACTTACTGAAGCCTCACTCCCTGCATTACTTCAGTAAGACACAAACCAATGTCTAAGCATATCTCATGCTAGACTCAAAACAACCAACCACATAACCCACAACACAACAAAAAAACAACCGCTAGAACTAACACAACTCAAGCTATGTTCTAACCGACTCTGGACTAACGACTCAAGTATACACTTTCCCTTTGAAGATTTAAAGCCGTGCTCTGATACCAATTGTAACACCCCGTTTTTCATAAGCCAAAAAGGGCATTATTTTTTTTTTTTTTTTTTCAACTAACACACAGAGTGCGCATATAATATTTTTCAATGAGCCGGCATTCAAATATACAAAAGACTCATTACCATAGGTGCTTCGACAAGCAAAGCGTATTCCTGAATAATTACAATCCAAGTCTAAGTATTCAAATACTTACAACAAAACAAGTTAGAAAACCCTATGCTAACCAAAATGCACGGTGCACAAAACACACCGGCGCATAGTCTAACTAAGCTAAACTTCAACACAAGCTCACTATGGCCTAGAGCTGCCAACACCATCCTCTCGACCTACACCGTCATCTGGGGTGGGATGAGCCCGCAAATGAAAGAAAGGGTCACCACAAAATACAAGTATATATATATATATCCGGTGCGAAAAATTGTACACATAACAAATATTTCCACAAACACAAGAGAAAGCTCTTAATCTCAAAAGTAGTTCCCACCAACGGGCTTATATAAATAAATGCACACCAAGCCTAATGCAGACTTCTACAATGAGTGTGACACCAATCACTGGCTGCCACATGCATGATTTTCCGGAAAATTAACCTCTCCTCGAAGAGTCGTGGGGTAGGCAAAGCCACACAGAAATATACGTACCCGCACTAAAAATGCCACACAAGGCAGGTGAAGTCACACAGACAAACACCAGGCGAAGTCACACAGACATACACCAACTCAATATAAATCCAGAGGGATTTGGCGAAGCCACACAGTCAAACGCCCGGTACGTAGGCAAAGTCACACAGACATACACCTAGGCACGCAACTATGAAATGCATGGCATATATTCTCTTTGGCATATACAGGATAGTCACACAAGACAAAATCCTCGCGTAGTCTCATCAGACGCACGCATTCATATATGCTCATGCAAACATTCACATAGCCTAAAGCCTATGTACAAAGCATCACACTATACATACATTTTCCAATCATATGTAATTTGCACACATAATATAACCACGATCTCATCAACGAGAATACATAAATACAAACATGCCCGAGCACACAGCAATTGCACACACAGCAAAACAAAGCATGTCGTAACCATTTAAAGACGGAAATAAAGTGGAGCCCTTACCTCGGCAAGCTTCCGTCAATAACACACGCTCAAACAACACAACGCGCTTCCTAAAACAAGCAGCGTAACAATCAATACATTGTTCTCTAACCAATCGCATTGAAACTACACCAAAACCCCAAAAACCTAATGGTTCCTAAGGAAAAACCACTATTTCGGGTACCATACCAAAATCTATCGTAACGATCAACCACCATGAGTTATTTGTACTATTTTTAGGACCCAAAACAATTGCCAAAAGTCTTAAATAATTTGAAATGCAAAGTGGCCGTTTTCTTGCGTTATAAGTTACGTACTTTCCGAGTACCCGAAAAACTCGTTTCCAATCCCCACCACTTCCATAAATTAATAAAAAGGGATTAGAATGTTAAAAACCAAGTTTAGAAATCAAAATCCAAAATCTCAACTCCCAGAGCTCGCCCTGGCGAGTTGGTGGCGAGTGAAGGCAGAGAGTTCTGGTCTTACTCGCTCTGGAGCTCGCCCTGGCGTGTTGTCAGGACCTGTGACACTCGCCCTGGCGAGTAACCACTCGCCCGGCGAGTTGCACCTGTCATGACAGCACAAGACAGCAACTCACACCACCTTTTTCCACCCAAACCTAGTTTGATTCTATTAGTTCCCAACATCTTTTCAAGGCATAAAAGCAAACCATTTTCATAAGCAAGCAACACATTTCCGAAAGCATGTTGGTTGCTTCGAGTGCAAGTTATTTGATTTTTCATTTCCAAAATCAAAACCAAATCCAAGCACAAGTTTTATTACGGGCCTCAACCGTCCGGTAATCATTTTCAAACATGTTTTCAAGGTAAAAAGCGACGCCACATGTCACAATAGTTTTAAACCACTTTGACCCCAAAATACTACCCAAAAACTCTTAGAAAATATTTTCATAAACCTCAAAATATTTTTCATCGGATTTTCCAAAACAAAACCATACAACGCATTTCCCTTTCGCCCAAAGGTTCAAAGACAACTTTTCTTTTCAAAACCTTACAACATAACCTCATGTTATTGATCAATACATAACCAAACCAAAACCCTAACTTTTCACATGAGATTTTTCACCAACTCATGGAAAACAAAAACAACAAAGCCTAGCACATGCTTACTAACCCTCATGAACAACATTCATGGAACAAGAATCAATTTATGAGCAACCTCTCACAAATTTCTCTCAAGAATCATAATCATAAAACCCTTAACATAAGATGTTTTAAACCAACAAAGAAAGGAGAAGGTTTACTACCTCAAGTGGAGATGAATTCCTTTCAATCTCTATGATCCAACAAGCCAAAAAATCCAAGCTTTTGGTGAAGAATTGCAAAATCTCTCAAGTTGGAAAGGTGAAAAGGAGGCCACGGCCAAGAGAGAAGAAGAGTGAAGTTTTGTGAATTTTTCTCATGACTACAAGTGACTAAAAGTCTCCCTTAAGACTTGGTCTTGTTCCATAATAGCCTTTGGATCAAATAGGATAAAGCTTCAAGACAAAATCCTAGCCCTTGGATCAATCCGAGTCTATCCTCCCAAGATATTTCTCACAACCTCTTACAACGAAACGCACGCTCAGTTCTCGCGCATCGCGACGAACGAAACTCGCAAAAACAGAAAACCTACAGAAAGAACGTCTATCGTTTTTCCATTCCAAAACTTATCGCCGAATCTTTTTCCGCGACTGTAATTTTCTTCCATACCTTAGAAAATTAATCTCAGGACATATCCTAACTCACGCAGATATATAAAACTCTCATCCGAAACCTCACTTAAAACAGACGCAGTAAAATTTTCCATCCGCGGGCAAAATCCTACTCGTTTTTCCAAAAACAAGAATAATCCAAAACTCGTTATTCTAAGACCACAAAAACCTCCTCATACTTAAAAGAGGATCACGACCCAAAAGTCTGTGCCTTTCCAGCGCACGAGCACGAAACAGGCTCCGTTTCAGCAAAAATCTCATTAATGTGACGATCTTCACAAAACCGCCTCACCAAAAACCCTAAAACTCGCAGCCGACACTAGAGTTCCTTAGAAAAACTGTACAGTGGAATCTTGGGTCTTACATTTTAAGACTCGAAGCTCTATCTTTGGATCGTCTAGAAGTTAATGCCCATAACCTCGATGTTCTATTTCTTGATTCTATAACTTGTCCAGTGATGAATCTATCCATTTATGCACCAAGCTTGAGCAATTTTAACTCTCATTCGTATTCAATTTCTTCAATTGAAGAACGGAAATTTGTTATGAAATCCTATGATATTCTTGCCTACTTCATTGATCTTTGGGTAAGTACAAATGTTTTCAAAACATCTTCTTTTCGCGAAACTTATTTCAATAGTAAAATTTTATGTATTAGTGATTATGTTAGTTTTCGAAATTCATATCTTGATCTCTTAAAACTCCTACTTGAGACAATTTACAATGTTAGATGCAACAAAGTTGTAATATGATTGTGATACTAACTACCTCTTCTCTATTTGTTAGATGCAACAAAGTTGTAATATTTTACCAAAGTTATCAGCCATGTCATTGGACATAGATTTGAATAATATACAAGAAATCATGGATCTATCATCTACCCTGGGATTATGCACAAGTTTACAAGTTCTAGATATCACTCTGCCGGTAAGTATTGTCACATACTTAAGAGTTAAATTCTTATTGTCTGTTTATTTTGTGAAAACATTTTCTATCTTTTAATTTCTTATATTTTATGTTAATTTTATTTGTTTGTTAACGACAAAAGAGATACTTGATCAAGAGAACAATTGTCCTGCATCTTCGAAAATAGTAAAAATATCGAAAGATCACGATTTCTGAAATGCATCATTGATCATTGATCAATCATGTCTAGCTAACATTTAATCATTTTTCCCTAACAATGGTTCATTTTATTAGAAATCTCTTTTCTTGCATTAAGAAGTAAAACTAATACAACGGACCCTTAATTATCAAATACAATGTTTATTACCTCTAGATAAAATTAATATAGAAAAATTTGATTTTCAGGAGTATGGCTGTAATGAATCTGATGATTATAGCTATAATGATTCTATTTTACCATTTCTTAAGCCAGTATTGTTTTGGGAGAAATGTGGATTGTGTAAAACTATTACACAAAAGCTGAAGTTTGTAACCATAAGGGGATTCAAAGGCAAAGAAAAAGAAGTTGAATTTGCTAAGTTTCTCATAACAAGAGCCACAATGTTGAAGAGGATCAATATAATTTGTTGTGATTCAATTGGATCTGCTGAAAATTTGCTTTCATTGCCTAGAGCTTCTCATAATCTCAACATCAATTTGAAGTGCAATGCAAATTGAGCTTCTCATTGGTTGAAATTGTAATCAATTAGTAGTTTTTATATTATGTTTAATTAATAATGTCATGCATGTAATGAATATTATGTGTGATACAAATATGTTTTGCTATTTTAATGCTGTCTTAAAGCCACATTTTGTGACATAATTAGAATTATGTACAATCGAAATTTTAGATTTATGTGGTCAAAACTTATATATTCTCCTTTTATATTTATTTTATTTTAATTAACTATGGCTCGCTTATCTAGTATGATTATCGATACGATGCGATAAAAATATTTGAATATGTAAATTTTTTGAAATTTACGGTATATATATGTTGAAACAGAACTATAATAAGACTTGTATATACATGCATGTAAATGTTTGTGAAGTATCGATATCTAATAGAGATACGTCTCCAATTCTGGAGCAGAGGTGTTAGTTGATTAAAATAATCCATTTGAATCCACAATCTAAATTAGAGCCGTAAAAATCGATATAAACTGGCCCACTAGCTTTGAAGTTATTTAGGCCGAGAAAAATATATTTTGAATTGTTAGGTTGAAAATTTAGTTTGTGATATAAGTTTGAACATTATTACTTTTGAAGGTGCACTATATGATTCATCATCCACAAATCTCTACTTCAACACCTAAGTAATTTCAAAAATAATGGACAGATCTAGGCCCATTTTAACAGCTCTAACTAAAATAGTTGATTATAATTAGAGCTGTAAAAATGGATCGGGCTATCGGGTCAACCCAGTAGCCCTATAGTTTTATACGGGCCGAGCCAAGCTGGGCTTCTCAAAAAATATCATTGGACCTTATTGGGCTGGGCTGCCGGGACTATGGGCCATCATGGGCTGGCCCAGCGGGCTTTTGGGCCGGCCCATTAAAGAATTAAAAAAAATATCTAAAATTAATTTTACCTATAAATAAGAAATTTTAGTTAGCATAAAATCTTTAGATAAAATAAGTAACAAAAGATGAGATTTGTTTTTTTTTAAGAAATTTTAGTTAGCATAAAATCTTTAGATAAAATAAGTAACAAAAGAGGAGATTTGTTTTTTTTTTAAGGAAAAAGATGAGATTTGTTAGTTAGTAGATAATTATTAAACCAAATTTGTTATGATTATCTTTATTTGAAAAAAAAATAACAACTTAATCAATCATTATAAATAGAGAAGTATAAGAAGGAAATTATAAGTTTTAGTATCGGAGGCCGTATCTTAAATAAGTATATAAATTGCTTACTCCCAAAAACTATGCAAGCTCTCATTTGTACACGTAATTTGTTGCATGATTTTAAAGAAATCGGACCTTCTGGTAAGTTTAATTAATAATCTTTTTGTTTTATTTGCAATTTGAATTTGCTTCTTAGTTGATGACTTATCAAATTATCGTGTATTATGAATTGCAGATATACTCGAAGTAGAGGAGATACAATTGTATGAAAAATCAAGTGGTCAAGATCAAGAAGAGACTTAGGCCGAGAAGTTACCTAATTTATAATTTACTTTTTTATAATTTATAATATAATTTATGTATTTTGAATGATTATGTTAAAAGTTTAGTGTCTGATGTAAGCTTGAAATTTATTAGCTTTGAGGATGAACTTAATGAATTATCATCCACAGATCTCTCGACTTTTAAATGGATATTTTGAAGTATTTATTATTTCATGAAATCATAACACTCACTTTTTTCTGGATATTAATTTGTGTGCGATGCATATGTAGTTTTACTGTCCATTGAATTATTTTTTTTACAAAAAATTTGTCAATTTTTTTTTATAAAAAAAATATGAAAAAATTTGCTGGGCCGGCCCATCTAAGCCCTTGCTTATTGGGCTACGCGGGCCTTGGGCCTTAATGGGCCGGACTACTTAAGCCCAGTAGATGTTTTGCCCTATGGGCCCGGCCCGGGCAGAGCCGGCGCATTTGACAGCTCTAGGCCCAACGGGCTTTTGGACCGACCCGCTAAAGAATTAAAAAAAAATATCTAAAAATAAGGAATTTTAGTTAGCATAAAATCTTTAGATAAAATAAGTAACAAAATATGAGATTTGTTTTTTTTGAAGGAAAAAGATGAGATTTGTTAGTTAATAGATAATTATTAAACCAAATTTGTTATGATTATCTTTTTTGAAAAAAAAATAACAACTTAATCAATCATTATAAATAGAGAAGTATAAGAAGGAAATTATAAGTTTTAGTATCGGAGGCCGTATCTTAAATAAGTATAGGAATTGCTTACTCCCAAAAACTGTGCAAGCTCTCATTTGTACACGTAATTGGTTGCATGATTTTAAAGAAATCGGACCTTCTGGTAAGTTTAATTAATAATCCTTTTGTTTTATTTGCAATTTTAATTTGCTTTTTAGTTGATAACTTATCAAATTATCGTGTATTATGAATTGCATATATACCCGAAGTAGAGGAGATACAATTGTATGAAAAATCAAGTGGTCAAGATCAAGAAGAGACTTAGGCCGAGAAGTTACCTAATTTATAATTTACTTTTTTTATAATTTATAATATAATTTATGTATTTTGAATGGTTATGTTATATTAAAAGTTTAGTGTCTGATGTAAGCTTGAAATTTATTAGCATTGAGGATGCACTTTATGAATCTTCATCCACAGATCTCTTGACTTTTGCATGGATATTTTGAAGTATTTATTATTTCATGAAATCATAACACTTAGTTTTTTCTGGATATTAATTTGTGTGCGATGCATATGTAGTTTTATTGTCCATTGATTTTTTTTTTTTACAAAAAATTTGTCAATTTTTTTTTATTAAAAAAATATGAAAAAATTTGCTGGGCCGGCCCATCTAAGCCCTTGCTTATTGGGCGAAGTGGGCTGGGCCTTGGGCCTTAATGGGCCGGCCCACTTAAGCCCAGTAGATGTTTTGGCCCTATGGGCCCGGCCCGGGCAGAGCCGGCCCATTTGACAGCTCTAGGCCCAACGGGCTTTTGGGCCGGCCCATTAAAGAATTAAAAAAAAATATCTAAAAATAAGGAATTTTAGTTAGCATAAAATCTTTAGATAAAATAAGTAACAAAAGATGAGATTTGTTAGTTAATAGATAATTATTAAACCAAATTTGTTATGATTATCTTTATTTGAAAAAAAAATAACAACTTAATCAATCATTATAAATAGAGAAGTATAAGAAGGAAATTATAAGTTTTAGCTAGTATCGGAGGCCGTATCTTAAATAAGTATAGGAATTGCTTACTCCCAAAAACTGTGCAAGCTCTCATTTGTACACGTAATTGGTTGCACGATTTTAAAGAAATCGGACCTTCTGGTAAGTTTAATTAATAATCCTTTTGTTTTATTTGCAATTTGAATTTGCTTTTTAGTTGATAACTTATCAAATTATTGTGTATTATGAATTGCATATATACCTGAAGTAGAGGAGATACAATTGTATGAAAAATCAAGTGGTCAAGATCAAGAAGAGACTTAGGCCGAGAAGTTACCTAATTTATAATTTACTTTTTTTTATGCTTTACCTAATTTGTAAATTATAAAAAAAAAGTAAATTACAAATCAGAGCTTGCATAGTTTTTGGGAGTAAGCAATTCCTATACTTATTTAAGATACGACCTCCGATACTAAAACTTATAATTTCCTTCTTATACTTCTCTATTTTTTTCAAATAAAGATAATCATAACAAATTTGGTCTTTTCCACCTCAACTTCTGCAAAACTATAATTTTAGTTTCATTACTCAAAGGGTTATAATCCCTATTGATGCTTCTCATGACAAGCTGCTTTGGATACACACTGACTCAGGTAACTTACAACTCAAGGATGCTTATTTGTTTAAGTTACAGCAGTTGCAAGAATTGCATTGGGCCAAGATGATTTGGAGCCCTGATATACCTCCTTCCAAATCTCTATTTGTTTGGAGATTGATGCATGACAAGGTGCCAACAGATGAAAACTTATTGAAGAGAGGTTGTCACCTTCCATCCATGTGCAGCTTTTGCTGTAAGCATGAAGAATCAACCTTTCATATTTTTTTTGAGTGTGATTTTGCTATTAAGCTCTGGTCTTGGTTGGTTAATTGCTTAGATTTAACTATTCATTTCACTTCTTTGGAAGACATATGGAAAATTGCAGATCTGAATTGGTCTTCACAATGCAAGATCTCTGTTATCGCAGCTATTACCAATCTCATCAATACTATATGGTATGTCAGGAACCAGGCAAGGTTTAATAACAACAAGATTTCTTGGCATGCTGCAATTTCTTTGATCATTTCCAGCACATCATTAATTGGTAACAACACCAAGAAGGTAGCTTCCAACTCTATTAGGGATTTTATAGTTTTGAAGCATTTCAAAATCAGTATTCATAATCCAAGAACGCCTATTGTTAAAGAAATTTTCTGGAACCCTCCTTTGCCTAATTGGATCAAATGTAATATAGATGGAGCCTCCAAAGGCAATCCTGGCATTTCCTCTTGTGGTGGCATTTTTAGAAACAATGAGGCTGATTTTTTACTTTGTTTTGCGGAGCCTCTTGGTTACTCTTCTTCATATTAAGCCGAATTGCAAGGTGCTTTGAGAGCAATTGAAGTAGCTCACCAGATGAATTGGAATAATTAATGGCTTGAGACTGACTCTTCCTTAGTGGTGCGTGCTTTTAAAAATCCGGATTTTCTAGTTACTTGGTCCCTAAGAAACAGGTGGCATAATGCTCTTATCATTCTTAGGCACATGAATTTTGTAGTGTCTCATATTTGCAGGGAAGGCAATCAAGTTGCTGATATTTTAGCTAATTATGGTTTAACTTTAAATTCTGTTTTGTTTTGGCATAATTTACCTCTGTTTGTGAAGGATAGTTTTGAAAGAAACAAGCTTGGCTTTGCCAACTATAGGGTCACTTCCTTTTGATGGGGTTTTGGTTTGGTCCCCCCCACCATCTTTGTAATATCTCTCTAGTTTAATACATTTTGTGGTGCTTAGCTCTTTGCTAGCACCTTTTGGTTAAAAAAAAAAAAATAACAAATTTGGTTTAATAATTATCTACTAACTAACAAATCTAATCTTTTTCCTTAAAAAAAAAACAAATCTCATCTTTTGTTACTTATTTTATCTAAAGATTTTATGCTAACTAAATTCCTTATTTTTAGGTAAAATTATTTTTAGATATTTTTTTTAATTCTTTAATGGGTCGGCCCAAAAGCCCGCTGGGCCAGCCCATGATGGCCCATAGGCCCGGCAACCCAACCCAATAAGGTCCAATGATATTTTTTGAGAAGCCCAGCTCGGCCCGGCCCGGATAAAACTATAGGGCTACTGGGTCGGCCCGATAACCCGACCCATTTTTACAGCTCTACGTGTACCCACACCTATAGGAAAAACCCTTATATACAAAAGATGATCACTATTAGAAATTTTCAATTTATTGGCATTAATTTGGTATAACAATTAAAGAAATTTTGTAATATGGTTATATGATTTATTTTTCTCCATTTTTTTGTATTTTTTACCTTTTCTATTTTTCTCCTCTCTTTTCTTTTTTTATTTTTTTATTTTTTTACCTTTTCCATTTTTCTTTTCTCTCTTTATATTTTGTAAAATCTACACAATATTTCACACACACTTAAGTAACGTAAACTCTACCACAAACGCTGCTCCTTTTTTCACCAAAATTTGCTTTTCCACAATACTTCAAAGAGAGAAGCAAATGAAGGATGTAAAGATGGAAAGTGATAAGAATCAAGATTTTATCAGCGAGCTTCCTGATGAAATCTTAACCTTCATCCTTTCTAAACTTTGTGTTGATGAAGTTTTTTGTTTTTTTGAACGGCAATAAGGATGTGTATTATATATATGAAAAAAAAAGAATTGAAACAAAGTAAAAGTAGTACTCAAACCACCATAGTCGGATAAGTACAAAGTAGTACTCCACCAATCCCATATACAATCGAATCTAAATCCCCACAATGCTTAGCTAGCTATACAATATAAAGGATCAATACACCATTCGTAAAACAAACACGGAGAACATGATTTCTTTGCCAATAACCACTCCCAAGACATGTGTTTGATCTTATCGACCGCCTCTTGGACATCATGGGATTTTTGGGCGAAAATACCTCTCTCTCCAAATCACCCATATCACCGCTAGCAAAGCATCACAACCCCCTTGTGCCGCTTCTTGACCACTTTGAAAGCTCCGAAAAAATAGAGAAACAATGCCCCGACCGTATCTGGCAAAACCTCTGCTAGGCCAAACCACTTGTAGATCTCCAACCAAATGCTCCAAGCAAAAGGACATAACAAGAATAGGTGATCCTCCGTTTCATGGTTATCAAAACCACAATGACAACATGTTTGGTCTCCATTTGGCAACACCCTCCGCCTAGGCAAATTTACTTTAGTCGGAAGACGCCCTAACAAGCTTTGCCAAGAGAACACCGCCACCTTGGATGGAGCCCAACTATCCCAAACCCCTTGCACTAACCGCCGGGTAACGGATCTCAAAGAGGAAATAGAAGAAGGATTAAGTTTTTGGCATAAATGTAGATAATTCACCTTAACCGAATGCTTCCCTCCCCTATCCGGAGCGAACTCCCACGTGTCCTCTTCATAAGAAAGGGAGATAGAATTCAAAGCCCCCTCCAAGTGAACACATAATTCTTCTTCCCAAACAAAGAACGGTCTTCGCCTCTCAAGATGCCACCTCCACGAGTTGTTTATCCAACCGCCCACCTCTTGAATAGTCGCACGAGTTTATGTGGAAAGAGAGAAAAGTCGTGGATAGACTTCCCGGAGTGAGCCCTCCCCACACCAAACATCATGCCAAAAACTAGTATTACCACTCATTCCCCACCTTTTTCCTTTGTGTTGATGAAGTAGTGAAATGCAAACTCCTCTCAAAAAGGTGGCTAGGTCTTTGGAAATGAAAGTATTTAACATTTCAAAATACTTTTTCGTATATAATATTTAAAGTTGAATTGGTATCTTGATTTTTTCTACATTTTAATATTAAGTGGAAATGAAAGTGTACTATTTATATATACATGGAAACTTATATGATATATATATATATATGAGGAGAGATCCGTTGACTCATGGAGTAAGTCTCCATTGACTTACTCGGCTTAATAACTCGATATCAGCATTATATTTCTTCGATCCAACCATTAAATTCAAAGACCTCATTGAGTAGATCAACTCCACAAATTTTTACAAAAATTCAAAATTGTTTGTTACTTTTTATGAGCACTTCAATTTGTTGGAACAAAAGAGGCTCTGACATGATCTAATTAAGTTTTGATGATAACAAAAGTATTAATATACAATAGGGTATACTGATTATTTGATCCAAGTGTGCAGATATACAAGTTAATTTTTATATTCCCCAGAAGCACATTGGAAGTTCTGATGTGTCAAGCAAATTCTGACCATGTTTTTAATTCATCAGAAGATGCAACATTTATTCACATCAGAAGCTAGAGATCAGACTCTGAAGTAGAAGATATCAGACTCTGATAAGAGCAGTGAGAGCCGTTTTGTCAGAAGAACATTCTCTGCAACAATGATTGAAAATCATCATCATATTTTGACATCCCCAAAGCTGGAAGAATCAATCTTATCCACAGGATAGTGACGTTAGTACTATTGTACGAACTCTTTACCGGATTTGGCTAAAACGTTATCCTCAAGATTGATCGTATTCAAGGTTACCTGATTTGGTTAAAAAATGGTACTATCTACAGCTGGCACAATCTCACCGCATCAAATTCAAATCATATGCGCTCCACCTTCATCTATAAATAGGAGCAGATTTGAAGCTTTAGGATACGACACTTTGAACAATTTGAAAGAGCTGTTATTCTGCCAAAATCATCCTAAAGCACTAAAACTTCAAATACAACTTGAACTCATATTCAAATCCAAGACTCCAGCTTCAGCTTCTGTTAATTCATTAGTTGAACCTTAGAATTCTTGTATTAAGATTCTAAGTTAAGTCTTGTATCAAAAGTTGTATTTCTTTGTAACTGAACATTGATATGTATATCATTTGTTCAGACTCTGTTTTTCTTTTTCTTGTGTTTGGAAGTCTCTTGCCTGCGTGCTTGAGCATTAGGAAGTCTCTTTTTTGTATACTTGAGCATTGGAAGTCTCTTGCAAGTGTGCTTGAGCATTTGTAATCTTTTGTGATTATAGTGAACTCTCTTGGTAGTACAAGAGGACTGGACGTACTCTCGGTTTGTGAGAGGAACCAGTATAAAATCTATGTCTCTATCTTTCTCTCTTTCTCTTTACCTTCAAAGTTCTGTTTGATTGTGTTTTGTTTTCTAAACCGCTGCAAACTCTGATAAGTTTTTATAACTTAGAAGAAAATTTCAAACTACCCAAAACACAATTCAACCCCCCCTTCTTGTGTTTTTCACACCTTCAATTGGTATCAGAGCCTGGTTCTGTTTTTAATCACCTAATAGTGAGACAGTTTCCTGTTGAAAAACACTGTGACTGAAACTCCAAGTGGTAGCATGAAAGCAGTTCCTCATGAGTATGATGTTGAAGATAAGTCAAACAACAAAGCACCAAAGTTCAATGGAGATGGTGTTACCTTTTCCTGGTGGAAAGATAGAATCTACAGTCATCTTATTGGTTTAGATGATGAGCTTTGGGACTTAGTTGAAGAAGGGGTAACTTTCCAAGGACTTGATGAAAAGGGAAAGTTATCTGTTGAAGAAAGAAAGAAGTTCACTCCTACAGACAAGAAGTTATACAAGAAACATCACAAAGTTAAGGATCTTCCCATTGGTGTATAACTCATGATGAGTACCTCAAGATCACAGACAAGTCCATTGCCAAAAGCATTTATGACTCTTTATGTTCCACATATGAAGGAAACAAACAGGTTCAAGAGGCAAAGGCTACTCTTTTGATCCAACAGTATGAACTCTTTAGAATGAAGGATGATGAGAATATTGAATCTATGTATTCTAGGTTCAAAATTCTAGTGGCTGGTCTCCAAGTTCTAAAGAGAAGCTATACAACTTCTAATCATGTAAGAAAGATTCTGAGAAGCTTACCTTCATGTTGGAGGCCTAAGGTAACAGCTATTCAGGAAGCTAAAGATATGGACAAACTTGGCTTGGAGGAATTGATAAGTTCACTCATGAGTCATGAGATTGAACTATCTTCTGATGAGCCTCAGAAGAAACTAAAATCTGTGGCCTTGCCATCTATTTCAGTTTCCTCTAAGGCTCTGAAAGCCAAAGTTGTAGAATCTGAAGCAGAGGAATCTTTCATAGATGACCAAGAAGATGGATCAGATGATGATATCTTTGCACTCTCGTCCAAGAAGTTTCAAAAGTGGTCAGTAAGGAAGGGCAAAAATTTTCCAAGCAGAGGATCTGGATCAAGAAACAACACCAGCAGAGAGAAGAAGGATGACACAAAAAATTGTTTCAATTGGCATAAGCCTGGACACTTTATGGCTGATTGTCCTGAACTCAACTCCAAGGGTAAAGGAAGAAAAAGTACAATCAAGAACAAAGCCAAGAAGAGTCTGATGGCAACATGGGAGGATATTAATGAACTATCTGAGGATTAAGACTCTGAGGAAGCAAACCTAGCACTTATGGCCACTGGTGATTCAGAATCTGATACAGAAGATATTGATGAGGTAATCTCTAAAATGACTAGTGCTCGGATGGCTAAAACTTTGAAAGATGCTATGGTGAAGTACATGGAAAAGTCAAGTGAGCTAGAATTTTGTAAACAAAAATTGAAGCTGCTCAATGACAATCTCAACCAGACTCAAGCAAACTATCAAAAATCTCTTAAAACAATTAAAGTGCTTGAGACTGGATGTAGAACATGTCACAAACCCTATGATGAGTATGAAATTTCTCTTCAAGAGTTTGTTCACCATAACATAGACAAAACTAGGGTAACTTCCATAATTCATGGTGGGCTTAGCAATTATTATAAAAGACAAGGACTTGGTTTCCACACATCTTCTGATGTAGGGAAATCAAACAATCCTGTCTTGTTAAGCAAGTCACCATCAGAATCTTATTCAAACTTTAATAAGGGTACATCAGAATCTCTGACTGTGTCTGGTACTCTTGTGACCTTGGAACCACAAGATAAGGTATCAGAAGATGACTCATTCTCTGAACCTAAGTCTTCTAAAACCCAGGTTCCCCTCACATCAGTAACCATGTTTACTCAAGTTAAAGCTGTCAGAGAACCAAAGCCTGTTGATAAGCGGGGCACTAGTACTTCTAAAGCAAACTTGGTAACTGGTTCTCTGACACACTCAAGAGGAAAGTCTCAGAGACAACATAAGCCTAAATCTTTTTCTAAAGGCTCTGTTGACTCCAGATCTTCTGAATACTCTAGCAAGAAGAATAAGATTCTCAAAACTAACCAAAATGGACCCATCAGAGTATGGGTACCAAAATCTGAAATAATGTATGTTGCAGGTATGCACCCAAAGAAGAAAAGAAAGCTCATGATATCTCGACAGTGGTTGCTCTCGTCACATGACAGGAGACAACATCTTATTCCACACCCTGAATCAGCAAGAGGGAGGAATAGTGGGGTTTGGTGGCAACCAGAAAGGAAAGATCATTGGTATAGGTACAGTTGGTAATTCTTCTTTGTCAATTTCTGATGTTTGGTTAGTAGATGGACTACATCATAATTTACTTAGCATAAGTCAATTGTGTGATAGTAATTATGATGTTATGTTTAATAAGGATTCATGTACTGTAATCAGAAACTCTGATCAATCTGTTGTCTTTAAGGGAAATAGAAAAGGCAATGTTTACAAAGTAAATTTTTTTGATTTAAAGGAACAACAAGTGCTTTGTCTTTTGACACTGAGTGATGAAAAATGGGTCTGGCACAAAAGATTGGGTCATGCTAACTGGAGGTTAATCTCTAAGCTTAGTAAATACAATCTTGTCAGAGGTCTTCCAAAAATAAAATATCACTCAGACTCACTTTGTGGTTCCTGTCAAAAAGGGAAAATTGTCAAAAGTTCTTTTAAGAACAAGAACATTGTCTCTTCTACCAGACCCTTAGAACATTGATCTATTTGGACCAGTTAGCACTGCTTCAATCAATGGTAAGAAGTATGGATTAGTCATTGTGGATGATTATAGTAGATGGACTTGGGTTAAATTTCTGAGAACTAAAGATGACACATGTGAAATGTTTAGCATCTTCTGTACCCAAATTCAAAATGAAAAAGATTCCAAGATTTTGAAAGTGAGAAGTGATCATGGTGGTGAATTTGAAAATGAACCTTTTGAAAATTTTTGTGAAGAACATGGAATTCTCCGTGAATTCTCTTCTCCTAGAACTCCACAACAAAATGGAGTTGTAGAGAGAAAGAATAGGTCTTTACAAGAAATGGCACGCACCATGATGCATGAAAATAATTTAGCAAAATTCTTTTGGGCAGAAGCTGTTAACACTGCTTGCTATATTCAAAATAGAATCTATATAAGACCTATTTTGAACAAAACAACATATGAACTCTTTAAGGGAAGAAAACCCAATATTTCTTATTTTCATCAATTTGGCTGTACATGTTACATTCTAAATAATAAAGTCCATCTTAAGAAATTTGACTCTAAAGCCTGTAAGGGTATCTTCATTTGATACTCTGAACGCTCTAAGTCATACAGAGTGTATAATTCTGAAACTAATATAGTGGAAGAATCAATGCACGTAAAGTTTGACGATAAGGAGCCTGGTGATAAAAATTCAGAGCCTGTTAAAGATTTGTCAGGTTCTGATGAATCAGAAGATGAAGCTCCAGAGTATGACAACTACATAGAACTTGTAGAAGACTCTGAAACTCAAGAAGCTACACCTTCTGATGCTGCTCAAGAACATCAAACAAATGAAGACAACTCTGAAGCCACAGAGATTCCAAGAAATTCATTCAAGTACAAATCATCACATCCTGAAGAGCTAATACTTGGAAACAAAAATAGTCCAAGAAAAACAAGGTCAAACTTCAGAGATGAAGAATCATTGTTTGGATTAGTATCTTTGATTGAACCAAAAACAACGAATGAAGCTCTCTCAGATGATGCTTGGATAGTTGCTATGGAAGAAGAGTTAAATCAATTCAAGAGAAATGATGTGTGGGATCTGGTACCCAAACCTAAGCACAAGAACATTATTGGAACAAAATGGGTATACAGAAACAAATTGAACGAACAAGGTGAAGTTACAAGAAATAAAGCAAGACTTGTTGCACAAGGGTATAGTCAACAAGAAGGAATTGACTTCACTGAAACCTATGCTCCAGTAGCTAGACTGGAAGCAATCAGGTTACTTTTATCTTATGCAGTTAACAATGATATCACTCTTTATCAAATGGATGTTAAAAGTGCATTTCTTAATGGTGTGATTTTTGAAGAAGTATATGTCAAACAACCTCCTGGATTTGAGGATTTAGCAAATCCAGATCATGTGTTCAGTCTAAAGAAATCACTCTATGGACTCAAACAAGCTCCCAGAGCTTGGTATGAGAGACTGAGTACTTTCTTAGTCAACAATGGTTTTGAAAAAGGACAAGTTGACAATACATTATTTAGATAAACACTAAAGAAAGACATTTTGATCATTCAAATTTATGTTGATGATATCATCTTTGGATCAACTAATGCCACTCTGTGCAAGAATTTTTCTAAGCTTATGCAGGATGAATTCGAGATGAGCATGATGGGAGAATTGAAGTTCTTTCTTGGAATTCAGATAAATCAAACAAAGAAAGGAACATCCATTCATCAATCAAAATATATAAAAGATCTTCTAAAGAAATTCAATTTGGAAGATTGCAAACCCATGAACACTCCAATGCATCCTACATCAAGCTTAAGCAAAGAAAAATCTGAAGGCAAAATTGATCAGAAGCTCTATCGAGGTATGATTGGATCTCTTCTTTATCTAACTGCATCAAGACCTGATATTTTATTCAGCGTATGCTTGTGTGCAAGATTTCAATCAGATCCTAGAGAATCCCATTTCACAGCAGTGAAAAGGATCTTCAGGTATTTGAAAGCAACTTGTAACATTGGATTACTGTATCAGAAATCCAATGACTACAAGCTGATTGGATTCTGTGATGCTGATTATGCTGGTGATAGAATTGAAAGAAAATCCACCAGTGGCAACTGTCAGTTCATTGGTGAGAATTTAATTTCATGGGCTAGTAAAAGGCAAACCACCATAGCTATGTCAACAGCAGAAGCTGAATACATATCAGGAGCTAAATGTTGTACACAACTACTTTGGATGAAATATCAATTGGAAGATTATCAAATAAGCAGTAACAATATTCCTTTATATTGTGATAACACTGCAGCTATTCACCTCTCTAAAAACCCTATTTTACATTCTAGAGCTAAGCATATTGAGATTAAACATCATTTTATCAGAGACTATGTTCAAAAAGGAGTAATTGATCTCAAGTTCATTGAAACTGAAAATCAATGGGCTGATATCTTTACAAAACCTTTAGCTGTTGAACGTTTTGATTTTATCAAGAAGAATGTGAACATGATGGAGATCTCTGATTAACTTAGTCTCTAATGAAAAATTTGTGTTTGTAAGGATCTAATCGTAGTCAGAAGCTGAAGTTATCAGAACCTTCTATATCAGAAGTTGTGATGAGAACATCTTTTGATAAACTATCAGAGTCTGTTAGAAGGAAAATAGTTCTGGCGCGTAAGGAAAAATCTTTTATAAAAACCCTTTCGTTTTCCCTCACTTACGTGTCAGTTATTTAAATAATCTTTTGATACACGTGTCTTGTTGCAAGAGGATAAAGAAGTTGGTTAATGATGATTAGCTTTTCTAATCCCTATTTGAGGTAAAATACTCTACTACCCCTAAGTGTCTGTACTTGTTTTTGCGCGAAACTTTCTATTTAAACACTCTAACTGTTCACATTCACACTTTTGCACTCTCACAACCTACACTTTCATCTTCTAAAACTCAGAGCAATTTCTTTCTCCCTTATTAGAAACCCTAAATTCCCAAACTTCATCTATGGCTTCTTCATCCACTCCAAACGTTAATGCTTGCATGATCTTACCTAAGGAATTCAACCCTACTGTGTTTGCAAAGGATCAACGTCCTTAAAAGTACGATGACCTAAATGTTGCTATAGAAAACCCTGTTGATCTTGAAGGGTTAAGAGTAAACGGTTTCTCTGAAGTTGTAGACCTCTTCAAGATACAAGGATTGGAATACTACTTTGATGTGATGAATGGACCAACATATACGGAACTTGTCAAGGAATTTTGGATGAAAGCGTCCGTTATCACCAAAGAAAAGTACTTTCAGAAAGTCAAAGAGATGGTTGAAGAAAATCCTGAACTAGAAGGTAAAACTCCTCAGGAAATGGGTTTGAGACCTTTCGTGGCAACAGAGATTGAATCATTTGTGTCTGGATTCAGAATTTCTATCAGACTGTGTCATATCTGTGAGGCTCTGAAGTTAGAACGTGGTGGACTTATTATCATAAATTCTGACGAGGTTGGTTCTGATGTTGAAGATTTCATCTTCAAACCTAAGGTTAACCCCAAGGACAAGTTTGAATGGACCAACAATTGCAAAGTTATCTACAAGATTCTGATTGACAGTATTTTGACCAAGCTGGGAGGTACTGATCAAATTTCAAATCTTCAGAAGCTGTTCACTTTCCATGTTGGAAAAGGAAATTTTCTGGATATTGGTAAGCTTATCTTTGATCATCTTGCTATTTCTATACTCTCCACCAAATCTATTGTTCGACATCCAAGACTCTCCCAGGATATGGTGCCTCCTTGCTTAGTTCTAAAGTGGTTAATAGCACTACTCTAAGGTACTTAAAACTGGTGAAAAATAACCAGATTGTTCATCCAACACACCCCCTGCTGATCAGAGATTCTGAGGAAAACATTGCTGAATGTATGCTTGTGCATGTCAATGATAGTGATTCTAAGAGGGTGATAGAAGCACATGCTGATTACTTAAAAAGGCTAGGTGCTGAGGTAGGTACTGGAGACCCTACAGGGTTAACTATCAGACAATCAAGGATTCTAGAACAACCAACCAGAGTCTATCCTGCCAAAAGAAAAGCTGTTAAGAGTCCTGCTGGGAAGAAGGTAGCTAAGACCCAAAAGACTACAGCTCATAGATCAACAAAGAAACCAAGGGCTAGAAAGATTGTTTTGAAGGATCTTACTGAAGAAGAGAAGGAACAAGCTGATTTACAAGCAGCTTTGGAGAAGATTAATCAGTTCAATAAGAAGCAAAAGGCTCTAAAGGATGGTTATGACTGTGGAATTGACCCTGAAGTTTTTAAGGACATGTACTCCAAACTTCCTCCAAGAAACACTCCTGACGATGTGCTGGCTCAACAGACTATGTATGGAATGGCTGATGGTGAGTTTTCTAATTTTATTGGAGGCAGCTCAGCTTTTAGAGATTATTTCAGAAGACTTCAACATCCTTCTGAAATCAAAGTTAAACATGCTTTTGATAAGATTTTTAAAGGAGTTAATTCTGAGAAAGATCTCACTCTTTCTAAGAATCAACTATCATCAGAGCAGTTTAACCCTATTCAAACTAACCCATCAGAATCTCAAGCTAATAATATATGTAATGATGCAGCACAAGCTTCAACAAGTACTGCACCAGTCATTCATTCTTTGGATGAAGATTATGATCGCACACCATCACCACCTCCTCAAACATCCCCCACACACAATGATATTCCTATTCTGGAACCTACACCAGAATCTGAAAACCCTCAACCAGAGAAAAACCATCATCACCTCACCCAGAAAATGAATCACACACACCCACATCAGAACATGATCACCATGACTATGAAACTCATAAATCACCAGAACCTACACAAGCTCAAGTGGTTGAAAAACCTAACTCTGAAGTACATGTTGCTAAGCAATCCCCACATCATGTGGCTATGGACAACTCATGTACTATATCTACACCACTCAAGAAACACTTCCAACAAATTGATGACTCTCTAAATCTAGAAGTTGTTCAGAAAACCCCTCCTCACCAAACCAATCACCTCAAACACCTTATGCAGGATCTGTCCCTTGACTGCATTTATGTTCCTCCTCACTTACCTTCAAGAATTATCAATGAACCCTTAGACCAAACCCAGGAAGATATCTCTAATCTGTTGAAAGCTGTTGACAAAAATATTAGGAGAATGTCCACTGCTATTCCTAACAGGTCCATTGAAACAGCTCATATCGACAAAGAGTGTGACCTTATGGAAGAGAATCTGGTGCTCATGATAAGATCAATCAGACAGGCTTACACCAAGGATTTGAACTTCAGGAATGAATTGGCTAGGAAGGAAGAAGAAGAGAGATTGTTAAGAGAAAAATTGGAAGCTAAGGAAAAGGAAAGGAAGAGGTTAGAAGATGAGCGTATTGAAAAAGAGAGACATGAAGCTCAAGCTAGAGAGGAAGAGGCAAGACTAGCAAGACTTGAGAATAGCTGCTGAACAGGCAAGACTTGAGAATATTGCTAGAAATGCACCAGAGTATGCTCAATTCATCAGAGAGAATCAAGAGAATATGTAGAGAAAGATTGATGAGCATTCAAATGTGTTGGCAAGCATTCTTACTACTCTCCAGAGCATCAATGAAAGATTACCACCCCTTCCTCAACCTTAAACCTAGGATTCTATGCACTTTGTCTTTTTAATTTCACTATTATCTTCTGATATTTTGTTTTGTAATCCTGATTGAATCCTTGTTTATTTTAAGTACTCTGTTGATTGTTGGTTAATCCTTTGTGCATGTTTATATTTTGCTTACTTTATGTTATGCTTTCACAAATTTTTTCTTGAGACAAATATCAACACATAGACTTCAAAACTAAATAAAGAGTTTTTATTCAAATAATAATTGTTGATTACATAAGTTCTAATCTACCTTTTCACTTGGATTCTACATCAGACACAGCTAGTTCTAAATCTAGCTTATTAGAATCAGAGGGAGAAGAAGGGTATTCTTCCCTAGGAGGAGCATATTGTTGGGAAATCGTATCATAAACAGAGATAATACACAGTGGAATTTTAACAAAATTTCCCATCAATGGATCCTTGTGAATGAACATGATCAGGGTTTAGATTATTACCTTTAGTATAGCAAATCATGTGCTCGAAAATTGATCACAAGCGCCACGAAATCGCAGCACCTCTAGCCGGTCCACACGAACAGCTTCCTTCAAGTTTCAGTGCTAGCTGCTACAAGATGAAGGCTGAGGGAATTAGGTTAGGATTTCAGAGAACTTTTCTTTCTCCAAAATTTAGAGTGTCTAGTAAGTGTGTCCAACTCAACTCTACAAGATTCTATTTATAGAGTTTCTTGAGTGGTCTTCAAGTCAAATGTTTATTGGTCTTCACAAGCCCAATAACCATTTGTTACTAATCGCACCCCAACCAAATAAGTCTTACTTATTTTCTCCCTTCTTGACTGTCCTTATGTGTGTGACCCTGTAGGTTCTTATGACGTTGGCAATAATATTAATCTTAATATTATAAACAGTGAGCGGTATCTAGCAACACATCACTGCTACCCAAGTCACAAGAATGTCACGTGATCTGACAAATCTTTCCGTGATAAATATCTTGTGTATAATTACCTTTTTACCCTTATGTCTATATTGAACACAAGGCATGGTACGTTACCCTTGTTAAGTTCAATATTGGGCCCTTAGACACATCGAATATTTGTACTAAACAACAATTCTCTTGATATATTTATTTAAGGTCCAAATCTTATTTGGCTCTAACCACAACTGTTATAGATAACCCTATCAAGATCATGGAACCCTTGTCCATTACTTGTCTTGGAGTAATAGTATAGAAGACTTTGCTTAAATGATAGGACTATTACATGTCTTATCATTCAAAGCTACAATTCATATCTTGTCAATACAAGATATACAATTACTACTTCTATTACTAGATGGAATTCAACAACAATTATTGTTTTCCATTTCAAACTCGATTTTAAGTCATTGCATAAGCTCTCATTGTCAATGAAACAATTTTCATTCTAGATATGGGTTGACTTAAAATTATAGTCAATGTTCTAATTCTTTAAGCATCTCTATTTTCAAAAAATTGAGATTCAACATCTTGTGTCATATAATTTTGATGTAGAAATAGAAATTTTGACTTTCTATAACAATATGTACAATATTGAAGTCTCACTTCATTCTTTTAGTTTGACTCTTCCAAGAACTATTTACGTCATTCATGTACCAATTCAGAAACTCCTTTCTGAAATTCTTGTCCTTCATAAGGACAATATAATTTGTATGGTATAAAGTTTTAATTACAAAGATATGTAAGATATTTGTATAATTTTAATAAGGACTTTTATTAAAATGCTTCCACTATTTTATTCAAAACAAATGACCCTCGACATTTGATTCGGAAAACCCCGTTGGAAGGTTTTCTAGTGGGAATGAGATCCATATTTCACTTTGTTTTAAGTCAGCGTTAGGCTGATTACACAAAACGCCGCTATTTAGGTAGGAAACTCTTTCCAATTGTATCTCATACAATTCTCTTATTCTTTCCGTTGAGTAAATAACACTTATTAATCCATCATATGGAATAACCCAACATTTGCTTCCAAAGTCATATAATCATATTATATTTTCTTTAGTTAAGTTAAACCCAATGAATAGCAATCGGATAAACTGGTTACCTCACCGCAACTTATCAATATAGATAATGCACTTTGCGTTGGCAAAACCTACACTAATCGATATTGATCTTGAAGGGTGCTATTCTTTGGAAAGCATAAAACTTAATATTCTTTTTGAGGGTTTTATTAATTTATTAGATCTCACCTCACCACGGCTTACATACAATAACGTCACTCCAATCATTCAATCATGCATAACAATTATACAAAATAAAGTGACATGATTATGGCCCCTAACGCTATGACTCTCTCAAGCCAATGAGAGAATTTAAACTAACCCTAGGAACGATCATGCTTCTCCAAGCTTGACTTCCATGGTTGCTCTAACGTCACCTGTCCTATTGTCTCCTTTTATTCTAATTACATTAGATAAATGAGAAACTCGTTTTACATACGAGGGAGTGGATGAGAAGAGAATGTACATATAGAATTCAAGAGACAGGCACGACACGCAGGTCGTATTTCAAAATCCCAACATGAAATAAAAGACTAAAGCCATAATCACTCATAACAAAATAATAACAAACACACTTTTATTATTATTATTATTATTATTATTATTATTATTATTATTATTATTAGTACTTCTTAATTAAACAAATAAAATAAAAACTTGGCATTATCGGATTTCAAGTAAATTAAAAGGTTAGCAAATCAAATATTTGCTAAAATAATATCTTTTAAAACAATTTTAAAGATAATCTCGATCTTTTAATTTAAAAGGAAATATGGTCCATATTTTGTCTTTATTATTTCCAAAACAAATAAAGCTAAAATTATGCAAATCTTTTATATAAATTCAAAAGATCATATCTGATATTGAAACTATTTCAAATCATAATATTTTAAATTTAAGTTAGTTAATGCAATATTAAAACAAATAAATCTATTTAATTGAGAATTATTTATTTCCCTTTTAAAACAATTTTCAAAACGACGGTAATTCTCAATGAACAATTCACTTAGAATTAGCACCATATTTTGCATCAACACTTGATTCATTCCAAATAACCATAACCGTCACTTTGCAAACCCTAATTATACTAATGGCACAACACTCGCGCCATTATGATTTCTTAATGATCATACCAAATCAAGTACTCTGATTTTTATTCTACATGATTATCGAATATTTTAAAACTTCACCAGATTCAGTTCCGAAGCGCTTCACCAGATACGGTTCCGAAGCACTTCACCAGATACGGTTCCGAAGTTTCTAATATCAATTATCAAATAAACAAATATCATCTGACTTAATTATTTTATGATCAAAATCAGTATATCACATATACTGTTATCGCTTAGAGGTTTAAAGTTGTTGCGATGCCGATTTTAATTTATTTTATTAGTTAATCGATTCCAATATGTTTAAACAATTTAAACATAAACGAATTGATTAAACAGAAATTGTTTTCAATCTGTTTAAACGATTTAAACAGAAACGCGATTAAACAATTTAATCAAAATCGGCGTTTTAAACAGAATACAGTTTAAACAATTTAAACAGAAACGCGATTAAACAATTTAATCAGAATCGACGATTTAAACAGAAACATGTTTAAACAAAACATTTTACAATATGTTTAAACGACTTAAACAAACGCAGTAAACAACCAATCTGATTCATGGTTTCACAAGTGGCTCTGATACCACTGTTGGGAAATCGTATCATAAACAGAGATAATACGCAGCGGAATTTTAACAAAATTTCCCATCAATGGATCCTTGTGAATGAACATGATCAGGGTTTAGATTATTACCTTTAGTATAGCAAATCCTGTGCTCGAAAATTGATCACAAGCGCCACGAAATCGCAGCACCTCTAGCCGGTCCACACGAACAGCTTCCTTCAAGTTTCAGTGCTAGCTGCTACAAGATGAAGGCTGAGGGAATTAGGTTAGGATTTCAGAGAACTTTTCTTTCTCCAAAATTTAGAGTGTCTAGTAAGTGTGTCCAACTCAACTCTACAAGATTCTATTTATAGTGTTTCTTGAGTGGTCTTCAAGTCAAATGTTTATTGGTCTTCACAAGCCCAATAACCATTTGTTACTAATCGCACCCCAACCAAATAAGTCTTACTTATTTTCTCCCTTCTTGACTGTCCTTATGTGTGTGACCCTGTAGGTTCTTATGACGTTGGCAATAATATTAATCTTAATATTATAAACAGTGAGCGGTATCTAGCAACACATCACTGCTACCCAAGTCACAAGAATGTCACGTGATCTGACAAATCTTTCCGTGATAAATATCTTGTGTATAATTACCCTTTTACCCTTATGTCTATATTGAACACAAGGCATAGTACGTCACCCTTGTTAAGTTCAATATTGGGCCCTTAGACATATCTCCTGTTATGTAGGAGGGGTAAATTCCATCTAGGTCACTCATGTCCCTCAGCATGCTTTGTGAAGCACCCATCAACTGTTTTTATGATCATCCTATTACGGACAATGTTTGATCAGCAATAAAGTACTTGACTCCACATCTAGGGTCCATAGTGGTTTTCAGGTCGAAGGGTGGAATACACCACTTATCACTATGAGAATATCTTATGACATTTCATAACATACTATGTAGTATTCTCATGGTGGGTCAATCCGATATAAATGTTACCCCTAACATTCTTATCTATGATCCGTGAGATGTGATCATCAGTCTACCAACATAATAGTCTCTATGCTTTAATGTTATCCCAATTCACAATAGAGCTTGACTACGGATAATTTAAGAATAGTGTTCTCATGTTAATAGATTCTCACGATTAAGTCATACTTAACGTTCCATTTAACGAACTAACTATTCTAGGGACTCTATTATTTTAACACATAAACATAATAAAGAAAAAGCCTTTATTTAATAAATAAATTATTCAATAAAACTTCCAAACAATTATAAATAATTGGCCTCTAGGGCTTACACCAACACATATGTACTCAAGAATTCCTTCCAGTCAGAATCCCATTCAGATTCTGACTCAGATGAGGACTCTTGTTGTTTGGTCTTGGATCTTGTTTGGTAGTTGACTCTGACAGGAGCAGAAGTTGATGCTTTCATCTTCTGAAGTTTCTTCTTAGACTCTGAGTCTTGTTGAATCTTCGCCTTCTTCTTCTTCTTCTTCTTCTTCTTCTTCTCCTGTGTTTTCTTACTTTTGATCACTCTTCTATCCTTATCCATTGTTGTGTTTCACAATGAAATGGAAGTGTTGAGTGAAATGACAAAGTTATGGTCCTTATATAGTGGTTCAAAATAGAAAAGTTCATGGTTTTACGACAAACCATTTAATTGGTGTAGTTGTAACCACCTTGACTGCATTGAAACTCTATTCTTGACCATTTTTTTTGCGACAAACCATTTAATACTTGTCAGTTTTATCTTTTTGTTTAATGACAAAAGGGGGAGTAAGAGTCGTAATTAATTTATGAAATGCTAAACTGAAACCAATTTCCATTGTTTATTTATTAAAATTATGTCTTTGTATGATATGATTTTGAGGAAAATATTAGTTGAAATTTGAACTTCTGATACATGGTACGTATAAAAGAAAAGTGCAATTTTCTTTTATGGGTATCAGACTTAGGGGGAGAGCTTGCAAACCTAGCCTCTGAAAGTCTAGTGTATTTGTTTTAAGTTCAAAATTCAAATATTTATTTTTAAACTGATTTAATTAATCGTTGCTGAACTTAGGGGGAGCTTGCAAAACTCATCAACCTAAGAGATGCTTGATAAATTTTATCAACAACCATTGTAAATTAATACTTAGTTTGTCATCAATCAAAAAGGGGGAGATTGTTGGAACAAAAGAGGCTCTGACATGATCTAATTAAGTTTTGATGATAACAAAAGTATTAATATACAATAGGGTATACTGATTATTTGATCCAAGTGTGCAGATATACAAGTTAATTTTTATATTCCCCAGAAGCACATTGGAAGTTCTGATGTGTCAAGCAAATTCTGACCATGTTTTTAATTCATCAGAAGATGCAACATCTATTCACATCAGAAGCTAGAGATCAGACTCTGAAGTAGAGGATATCAGACTCTGATAAGAGCAGTGAGAGCTGTTTTGTCAGAAGAACATGCTCTGCAACAATGATTGAAAATCATCATCATATTCTGACATCCCCAAAGCTGGAAGAATCAATCTTTACCGGATTTGGCTAAAACGTTATCCTCAAGATTGATCGTATTCAAGGTTACCTGATTTGGTTAAAAAATGGTACTATCTACAGCTGGCACAATCTCACCGCATCAAATTCAAATCATATGCGCTCCACCTTCATCTATAAATAGGAGCAGATTTGAAGCTTTAGGATACGACACTTTTAACAATTTGAAAGAGCTGTTATTCTGCCAAAATCATCCTAAAGCACTAAAACTTCAAATACAACTTGAACTCATATTCAAATCCAAGACTCCAGCTTCAGCTTCTGTTAATTCATTAGTTGAACCTTAGAATTCTTGTATTAAGATTCTAAGTTAAGTCTTGTATCAAAAGTTGTATTTCTTTGTAACTGAACATTGATTTGTATATCATTTGTTCAGACTCTGTTTTTCTTTTTCTTGTGTTTGGAAGTCTCTTGCCTGCGTGCTTGAGCATTAGGAAGTCTCTTGTTTGTATACTTGAGCATTGGAAGTCTCTTGCAAGTGTGCTTGAGCATTTGTAATCTTTTGTGATTATAGTGAACTCTCTTGGTAGTACAAGAGGACTGGACGTACTCTCGGTTTGTGAGAGGAACCAGTATAAAATCTCTGTCTCTATCTTTCTCTCTTTCTCTTTACCTTCAAAGTTCTGTTTGATTGTGTTTTGTTTTCTAAACCGCTGCAAACTCTGATAAGTTTTTATAACTTAGAAGAAAATTTCAAACTACCCAAAACACAATTCAACACCCCCCCCTTCTTGTGTTTTTCACACCTTCACAATTGACGTACGGAAATCTTTTAGAAAAAACCGTTGAAGTTCAATAGTCTAAAATAAATAACCACATTTTTTGAATTTTTATAAAAATTTGTGGAGTTGATCTACTCAATGAGATCTTTAAATTCAACGGTTGGATTGAAGAATTATAATGTCGATATCGAGTTATTAAGCGGGGTAAGTCAATGAAAGACTTACTCCTAGAGTCAACGGATCCCTCTTTACAAGATTTTATATATTTTATATTGCATCACATGCATTTTGAATTGTTGGAGCGGGTAGTCATAGCAAAAGAATTTGTAATATGCTAATCACAAAATAGTTGTGAATTTAGTTTTGCAAAAAAATCTTAATAATGATTAATGTCTACCTTAATAGCTAATAATAATGATCATGGCAATGTTTTAAGAACCGGACCAGATGGTTCGACCGATCAATCAAGAACCGGTAGTCTTGAGAACCAGGAGTTGGACTACTAGAACCGTTGCGAACCGGAAGAACCAGACCAAGTTTTAGAAAACTGAACAGTTTATTGTTTCTTCTTTCAATTGAAAAGCATGGGTTTTTATTTTGTTTAGTTTTAGATTAGATAAGAGTTTTAAAAATTAAGTATGAAATTTTATTTTTCAACATATATGGAGAGGTTGCTTGCTAAAATATTTTAGTTTTTGTACCCAAAAAACTATATATTAGGTTAAAGTGACAAATTTTGTGGTCGTTAAATTTTTGTCTCTAAATCAGTCTCTAAAGCGATCGATTTAGCAACCAATATATTTTTTATTTTAAAACTCGACATATTGGTCTCCTAATGAGCACGGACACTCCTCAGATTAGGCGTGTCCGTGTCGATCACGTGTCGGTGTCACCGACACTTATGATTACATTAAATTATGTTATTTCTCAAATTATTATTGGTGTCGACGTGTCAGTCTCCGTATCGTGTCTAGTGTCTGTGTCCATGCTTCATAGTTGGTCTTCGGTCGAAAGATTGGTTGCTAATTATCGATCTCTATAATTACGTAGCGACCGATTTAGTGACCGAATATTTTTGACTTCGATGCTCGAAATTTTGGTCTCTAATTTGGTCTTTAAAGCGACCGAAATATTTCGGTTGCTAAATCGGTCTCTAAAAGAGAATTTTCTAGTAGTGTACGATGTCTCACAGCATTTCATCGTGGCACGATGCCTTTCCATTGTGGTATGATGGGATCAAGTTTCTTGCTTAGGAAGCACGCAAACTAATAAAAAACACATAAAGTGGTCCTAAAAACATGCTAAAAACATCATATAATTTGCTGTCATCACTCATCAACCTATGGGTATGTAAATATTGACTAAAACCAAAAGATTTGAACATATAAGGACTAATTTGCAACAAAAAAGAATACAGAGACTAAAATAAAAAAATCGCGAACTTACAGGTACGAAACGATGTTTAAGCCTAACAAATATTATCAACAAAACATGCAAATTGATCACCACATTGTCAAGAAAACTATTGAAACAAGACTCGGTGGTATCCTTGGCCATACCATTGGTTCTGGTACCTTTGTTGGATCATGATATATGAGCTCTAAAGTACTGCGGATAATGCACTGGCCTTTAAACAACCACACAAGTAGGAATATTAAATAACATAGTAAATTTCTACAATCAAATTCAAAAATCAAATGTGATTGAACAAATAGTAAGTTGCTTATATTTTCTTATGACAACAGAAATATTCCTAAAATCATGATGACCTATATATATTCTAGATAACTAAATTAATCCATACCATACATAGAATCAAGAATATTTGTTCCAACAAGAAGATACCAGTACATGCCTAGTTTACATCCTCTCTGTAGCTAATAAATAAATAAATTTTATAGACCAAAACATGCTTTGGAATCAAATTCAACCGATTGAGTGGATGATAGCATAGTAGCATGCCTCAAATAATCAAATTCAAGTTCATAATCACATGAGAGAGGGGCGCGTTTTTTTTAGCTTTAAAAAAATAGATTTTTTCTTTATATTTTTGAAAATGGATTTTGTAAAACCGTTTTTCAAAATATTATAAGTTTTTTTATATTTATTTTTTCTAAATTGAGACACTAATTTTGACATCATATAACATAAACATACATTATTGAAGAACAAAATCACAATTTTTTGAAAAAGTTGTATTTCAAAAATGATTTTTATGAAAATCTATTTGAAATAGCTTCAAATTAAATGATTTTTTAGAAATTTTAATATCCAAAAAAAATTTCAATAAAATGATGAAATGCCTAAAATCACATTTTAAGAATAACTATTCAAACTAAATTTTCATTTGAAGCTTTTATAAAAAATTTCTTTGTAAATTTTTTTTTCACAAAATTATGTAACGCTATAAAATCTATTTTCAAAAAAATCCAAAACAAACGCGCCCATTATCTGATGAGATTAATTGGTTTTGAGCAATGTGATTGTGATATGGATTAATCACTTGATCTATAGGCTCCTGCTTTGTGGATTTAGAAAATGATGATGATGATGATGAAAATGAAGGGAATTGTTATTTGGTTTGGAAGCTATCATTGAAGTTAATGAACATAGGTGAAGCATTATTAGGTTCCAATAATGTGATATCTGAATTTGATAAAGAGATTTTGCAATCATGATGGCCATAATATGTGGTTCTGTATGGAGGTTCCTCTTGAATTCTTTGTACTTGTTTCATAGCTGCACAATCTTGTTCACTTTTGTAACTGCATCTGTAGTAACTCCTATATACACATTCATTACTTAAATCATATTGAAAAATTATATCCTATCTATAAAAAAACATCATATACTAAGTGTAACATCGACACTTTATTTGAATATGTGTCAAGTGTCCGACACTGGTTAATTAGTGTCGTGGTGTCCACAATCCTGTAATTTGTCATTGCTTCCGTTATTCTATTTGTTCTCAAATCATGTTGTATAATGATATGTAACATCAACATTTCAGATTGAAGGTGTGTTGGGTATCTGACACATTGAAATAAACATTAAGGAGAGAAAATATATCATTGAAAGAAATTTAGAGATTTTTTGTAACAAAATTGAAATTGAAGATATATTATATATATACCTGAGATATTTTGCATTCATTATCTTTTTTTGTCCATATTTTCTCCATTCATAGCCATCTTCAATCAAAATTGAGCTATCCTTCTCCCATGTAAGTGCTTTTGGTCTTGTGAAAATGAAACAGTGTTTTCTTCCGTTTTAATAGAGTGATTGACAATGAGCCCATATTCAGATTGAGCTATATTCAGGAACTTTTTTAAAGAAAAAAGCGTTTGTAATTAATTGTTAATGTTAATATTTACTGTATTTCTTTCATCAGAACTTAAACCCAAATTATTTAACTTCTTTAATTCTTCATGTAAATCAATTGAACTACACAATCTTCTAAAATTAGGACTACTTTGTACAATTTTATTTCTCAATTGTACAAAGAAGAGATTAATCCAAAGTGTGACCTGAAATTTCACAATTCATGGATTGACTTTGGAATAGGCAAACGTTTGGTGGACTTGACTTTTCCTGGAACAACTTATTTTTTATCAGCAATGATGATTTAACTTTAGTTCTAAAGAAGGAAAATTTCTCTAAATTGGCATAAAAATTTTGCTCAAGAAGAGTATGTATAAGTATAACAGTTCTGAAAGTGCTCCAAGTGTTCTGCCTTTTCTTAATTATAGATCAAGATATTTGTCAAAGTAATTAACAACTACAAATTTTCCAAGGAATGGCAAAGTACCTTATTAATCAACTACATAAATATAGGAGCATTAGATAATTTGAAAGGAATCAACGCCCACTCATAAAGCACATCTCTAACTTTAAATGTTGTCTTTTAGCAAATTCATTCTCTTCACTCAGAGCTCGTTGAATCAAAACTATGAGATGTCAAGATGGATCAAAGGGAAAACAGAGACATTGTGTTTACAGTAGCTCACACACTTTGATTTCTTTTACTTGAATGATCGATGAATTATAAAAGTACATTATGACATTATAATTATAGGTGAAGGAAGAAATTATATGCAACAAATCAAGTGTAACTCATGCAATGCAACAGACCAATTGCATTTAATCCAATAAATCAAGTGCAACGCATGCAATATAGTATTGTGTCAAATATAGATGGATCCTGCAATTTGAATTTGGGATCATATTGTTGTTGGGAAAGCTGGAGTGGATTCTAGTATTGGATCAATTAAAGAATGTGAGAACTCATATTTGGGGGGAGATTGTTGGATTTCAAGTGTTAGAGGTTGAGTCTCACATCGATTATGAATGGAAAGTATGTTGGATTTATAAGAGAGGTAACCCACTAACCTAATGTTTTAAGGTTTTAGGTAGAGATGTGGTGTTTCCCTCTTGTAATCTTGAAGCATTGGCTCCATCGTTTCTCTCGAGCTCCTCCAGACTCCCCAACAAATGATATCAAAGTTGTGGTTCGTCTTGGTAGGCGAGTAAGAGTGAATCCTAGTATTGGAACAAATATAGGATGTGAGAACTCACACTTAGGGGGAGATTGTTGGGTTTTAAGTGTTAGAGGTTAAGTCTCACATCAATTATGAATGGAAAGAATGTTGGATTTAAGAGATGTGACTCCTTAACCTAATGTCTTAAGGTTTTAGTGGAGATGTGGCGTCTCCCTCTCATGTGATCCTGGAGAATTGGCTCAATTGTTTCTCTCGAGCTCCTCCAGATTTCCTAACTCTCTTTTCTTAAATTGATAGTGAAGGTCTTCTAGATGGTGATTGGGATGTAGCTTCTCCTTGAGCCGTTGTCTGCTAGCTTTGTTGGATCTAGCTAGCTAGCTATCATGTGATGGGTGGCCTCTTGGGTCCTCTCCAAGTTTTCTGAAGGAGAGTGAGTATATTAATGAGGATCTCTTTGTTTGATGATCTTACTGGTTCATCTTGGTTCCTCTCGAACGATGGTGCTTCGTGGTATGTTCCTCTGTGTGGGAATTAAGGAAGGAATTTGTAGCTGGTTCATTTCCAGTGCTGATCTAATGAATGTGAAGGTGTTAGCAACGCTCCCTTGTGGTTGGATGGTGGCTTGAGGAGCTGGCAGTGTTTTTGCAACGAGTGTAAGGATGGGTCGGGGGTGATTTCAGCTTTATGAAGGTTTGACGTGTTTAGAATGCAATTGATAAGTGCCAAAAAGTAATAGATTTTGATGTATAAATAAGGCACTTGTTAACTTGTTTTGCAAGATATTTAGTTAAATTTCTCCAATATCATGTAAATATATGTTTTGAATCAAATCATGCTTATTTTGCCTAATCCTAAGTTTTTGTGTAGATTTTTGTTGAATAAGAGAATTTTAGCCAAGAAAACAAAGTTAGAAAATCCAAGGTGTTTGCTTCAAGCAAAGTGGTGGCGAACTGGTGGCAAGAGTTTGCTTCAAGCAAACAGACATCGAGCTAGCAGCAAACTAAGTCAGGAACTTTAGGTTTTTGCAGCAAAAGTTTGCTTCAAGCGAACTGGCAGCGAACGCTTGCTTCAAGCAAACAGGCAGCAAACTGGCATCTTGTTAGGCGGTTTAAGGCACGTGTCAGCAAACCCTAATGCAAAGGAAGCTTAGTTCGCTGAGCAAACTCATCTTGGCTGAGCGAACTACCAGAAACCAGATTTCCTATAAATAGCCATCAGATCAGATATTTTGGGGATCTTGCTTTTGGTGAAAGAGAAGTATTATAGAGATATAATTGGGTTTAAGTTCTGAGTAGCTTTTGAAGGTGGATCCATCAAAACTTGAGAAATCAAGTCTTATGTTCATTCACTACTCTTCTCTTCTTCTTTGTAAGTTAATCATGGCCATGTGTGGCTAAACTCCTCTTTGTTGGGATTAGATGTAGTTGTTTCATGACAATGTATTCATCTTGATTAAGGTTATATATATGTTTTAGTATTCAATCATTATTTGTGATTATCTTGGCTTTAATGTTCTTTTGATGATTTGAATGATATAAATATATATTCTTTGAATCTAAGATCTATGATAATCACTTATTGGATTCTAAAGTCTAGATATAGATTTGGGGTTTGATAACCACTTGAAGTGTCGAAGCTTAATGCTATTATATCGATTAATAATCTGAGACATTGGAGGTTGATAGATATAATAGATCTCTCGTCGTTTCTGGACACGGAACGTTCAATTAACGATATGTGGTAATTTTCATTGATAACTAAAACAGATATATACTTAGTCAAGATAATACATACGATTGGATCAATAAAGTCTAATCCCGGCAAACTAATTCCTTTGATACTTAACCGTAATTTTATCGCACTTTTATGTTAGCAAAGTTCGTAACAAAAATCACTATCAAAACCATTACTTAAGATCATGGAAATTGTCGAAAAGTTTATAATATCACACTAGTCCCTGTGGATACGATATATGCAAAATACTTGCTTTTGTACTTTAACAGCAATCTACAACATCAGTTTTGCTGCGAGGATTTTCTTGATCTTGATATTAGAACTGTTTGATCGAAAGGAATGTTTCGTTCGTGGATCTTGCGAGTTAGTGATTGTACTTCAGGTTGATGATATCTCATCATTCCTCTAAATCAAGGTTCATTTCTAAAGGTTTTTAGTAGTTTTTGCAAATAAAGTAGCTATAAGTGTTGACATTAGAGGTGTTTATGAGGTTACTTGAAATACAAGTCATGGGCAAAACAAGGAGGGAAAAATATCATAAAAATGGGTGAAAGAGGTTGAAGCTCATTCGCTTGCGCGAGATCATGCTTCGCGTGCGCGAGAAGGTGTCTGAGAAAGTTGCAACCGTTCTGTTGAATTAGCGTACGCGAGCAGGGAGTTAGCGTGCGCGAGGAACAAGACTTAGCGTGCGCGAAGGAGGCGAAACAGGGCATAGCGTGCGCGAATCAAAGGGAAATCTAGAAAAGCAAAACTTCAACCCTTTGCCAATGTGACGAATTTGGGGAGTGAAGAAAGGGTCATTGGAGCTCAAAGAAGGGGATTCAAGCAAGAAACAAAGGGTGGAAACATTCCAAAACCTCTTGTGATGATGAAATCTTCTCTTCTCTTCCATGTAATTTCTCTTTTTACCATGATTTGTTAGATCCTTAGATTGAATCTTTAGGGGATTTTCAATGTAATTTGGTTTGATCCATGTGAACTTAATTCTATATGTATGGATTATGATCTAGTTTCTATCAATTATTCTTTGCTCTTAATGCTTCATATGATTTGATGAAATTGTGTGATGATTTTATAGTTGCTTTATCATGAGAATGAAAGTTAGCTATTGACCTAGGAATGATTGAACAATTGATAATCACTTTAGAGATTTAGGTTTGTTAATTGTGATTAAGGAATCAAAGCTTGAGAAAACCTCACTTAAACACAAACTCACCTAAGAGATTAGGGAGTTGTGATTAAGTGAGAGGATTATTTGACCATGAGAGTGGGGATAATCATTTTATTGGTTCAATCTAGAAACTAGTTGAGTAGTTCATGAGTATAAAATATGTTTCACCAATCCTATTACTACGAAATGAACCGAAGAGATTCAATCGCCCGCCAATTGTTCGATAAAATTCCTAAGTGTGACTTTAACCATTTTGAATGCAAAAACTTCCCCCATTTTCTATGTCTTTAATTTTACATTTATTAGATAAGCCAATTAGCCATTGTTGAATAATCTCAATCCTCGTGGGATCGATTTTATTACTACTTGCGACATTCGTATACTTGCGAAAAGTCCATCAAGTTTTTGGCGCCGTTGCCGGGGATTGTTGATTCATTTCAACAAGGCAATTGGCTTGTTAGGACTTTATTTGTTTTAGTTTTTGTGTAGTGTTTTATTTTTAGTTTTAGCTTTTACGTAGGTTTTCTTTGTTATTTGTTATCCTTGTTATTTTTAGAAAAGAAAAAAATTGCTCTCTTTATGTCTTCTTCATTGTGCTTGTGCTACTAACTATTTTCTCAAAGTGTTGTAGCAATGAATTGGATTGAAAATAGATTGATTGATTCCGAAGAAATTGCTATTATTCGTTATCAACTTTGTCTACTAGCTTATGAGCAAAGATGGGTAAATGAAGAGCTTCAACGATTAAAGGTGAGATATGGTCATCACACCAACTATTGTGAGAAGCCTTACATTGAGGAAGAGCATGAAGTGATCAACATCAATTACAACTTTCAACTCATCAAGTTCTTGAATGAATTTTTGAAGCTCCATCAAGGTTCATTTGGTGGATTTGAAGTCGAATGTGGTAATCTTGTTACAAAGGCAAGTGAGTGTGAGAAATTGGTTGAGATGAGGATCAAACGTCATGTTATTTGGGTAGAAGAAGAAATTTTGAAGCCCAAGAAGAACGGTATTAGAAGAGTTAACCATGACGATCTCTATGTGACACTTGAGTCTCAACTAATGGAGCTAGAAGAGAAAGATCATTTGCCAAAGAAACATCAACCTTCTTCAAGGTTGGAGAGTGCTCATTCCACGAGCTTATTTGTTGGAGCATGGGGGCTCTTGATTCCCTATGTGAAGTTCATGGAATTCTTACCAAACAAGAGAAAGAAGAAGGATGATGTGTTCTTCCTATCATTCAAGCCTCCCTAACATGGTTTTGATGCGTCAAGCTTGAGACGTCAACAACAAGCGCTTCATGGGAGGCAACCCATGGGTTTAGTATTTCTATCCCTCTTGTCTTAAATAAGTGGAATGATCTTGAATGTTGCATGATTCTTAAATTTGTCTTGTTAATTGTTGTTTAGGCACACATTTATCCTTTGGAAGATTTCAAAGATTTGATATCATTTTTGAATTGCTTTGATGTATGGTTTGTTTGGTTTTGACCTTAGGCATGGATTTGTGATGCTTGAAGTGCAACGGATTTTTGCAATGTATGGATTGAAGCACAAGCTAGGGGACATTCACATATTTGATGATCTAATGATCCGAGCTTTTAAACCGTGAGGACTTGAGCCTATACACTCTATTTGCTTGAATATGTGAGTCCACTACCTCTCTCGACTCTAGAACTTGCTTTTATTCTCTTGATTTATTGAGTAGAATTGATTAGCACACGAGGCAAATTTGTTGGTACCTAGAGCCTTTGTAGCCTACCTTATCATGTTATATCCTTTGCTAACCCACTTTTGAGCCGTAAAAACAAATTTTCTTGGTTGATTGTCTTCTTAACCCTTGTTTTTTCTAAAAAAAATTGTTTTCTTGGAGTTAAGTTGATTGTTTTTGTTTGTTCTTATGGCAAATGCATAAGTTTGGGGTTGCTTTTGGAACTAGCAACAAATTAAGTTTGGGGTGGGTATACTAGAGCAATATATGTTATGAAAAGTGTTGAAAAAGAATGAAAAAGAAAAGAAAAGGTTGAAAGTGAAAAAGAAAAAAAAAATTGTGAAATAGTAAGAAGTCCAAAAGTTGAAAAATGAAAAAAAAATTGACTTCTTCAAAAAGATTGTGAAAAAAAAAATCTTTGAAAAAGTTTGAAAAAAAGATTGTTGATATTTAGGGAAATGAAATGCTCTTTAGTATAGCCTTGAAAAATGGAAGTTTTGTGTTGAAAATTGTGTTACAAAGTTTGTTCTTAACTCCAAGTTTTTAACTCACTTCCCAAAAACATCCACCTTACCTCAAGCCCCATTACAACCTTGAAAGTCCTCTAATGTGTGTGTTTCATATGCTATTTGATTTATCTTTAGAGTGCTTGCAAGCTTATGGTAGAAGAGTTAGGTGTGTGTTGATTGAGTGACTAGCCTACTAAAAATTGAGTGAATGTGAGTGGTGTGAAGCGATAATTGTTTATCAAATATTGTGAATGTTTCCATGGTTGCGTGAATTAAAGTCATTGTAGGAAGATGTTGCATGAAAGGCTTGATCAATTGAAGTGTTTGATGAAAAGATCAAATGAATTGTGTGTTGAAGTGATTTAAGAAGGGTGTCAAAGTTTTGTGGTTTTTCGGTTGATAAAAGTGTTCCTTGAGGACAAGGAACGAGATAAGTTTGGGGTTGTGATGATATCTCATCATTCCTCTAAATCAAGGTTCATTTCTAAAGGTTTTTAGTAGTTTTTGCAAATAAAGTAGCTATAAGTGTTGACATTAGAGGTGTTTATGAGGTTACTTGAAATACAAGTCATGGGCAAAACAAGGAGGGAAAAATATCATAAAAATGGGTGAAAGAGGTTGAAGCTCATTCGCTTGCGCGAGATCATGCTTCGCGTGCGCGAGAAGGTGTCTGAGAAAGTTGCAACCGTTCTGTTGAATTAGCGTACGCGAGCAGGGAGTTAGCGTGCGCGAGGAACAAGACTTAGCGTGCGCGAAGGAGGCGAAACAGGGCATAGCGTGCGCGAATCAAAGGGAAATCTAGAAAAGCAAAACTTCAACCCTTTGCCAATGTGACGAATTTGGGGAGTGAAGAAAGGGTCATTGGAGCTCAAAGAAGGGGATTCAAGCAAGAAACAAAGGGTGGAAACATTCCAAAACCTCTTGTGATGATGAAATCTTCTCTTCTCTTCCATGTAATTTCTCTTTTTACCATGATTTGTTAGATCCTTAGATTGAATCTTTAGGGGATTTTCAATGTAATTTGGTTTGATCCATGTGAACTTAATTCTATATGTATGGATTATGATCTAGTTTCTATCAATTATTCTTTGCTCTTAATGCTTCATATGATTTGATGAAATTGTGTGATGATTTTATAGTTGCTTTATCATGAGAATGAAAGTTAGCTATTGACCTAGGAATGATTGAACAATTGATAATCACTTTAGAGATTTAGGTTTGTTAATTGTGATTAAGGAATCAAAGCTTGAGAAAACCTCACTTAAACACAAACTCACCTAAGAGATTAGGGAGTTGTGATTAAGTGAGAGGATTATTTGACCATGAGAGTGGGGATAATCATTTTATTGGTTCAATCTAGAAACTAGTTGAGTAGTTCATGAGTATAAAATATGTTTCACCAATCCTATTACTACGAAATGAACCGAAGAGATTCAATCGCCCGCCAATTGTTCGATAAAATTCCAAAGTTTTATTTTCATAAATTTGAATGCTAAAACTCCCCCTTTTTAATGTCTTTAATTTTACAAATTCAAACTAAGCCAATTAGCCATTGTTGAATAATCTCAATCCTTGTGGGATCGATTTTATTATTACTTGCGATATTCGTATACTTGCGAAATAATCCATCACAGGTGAGAAGGGGAAAGGAACCTGTAAATATGTTAGCACTCCAACGTTAAATTTAGTATTTTGCTTAAGGTGAGAGTGTGTAAATTGTGTAAAATTGTGTGTACCTTGAAGATGGAATGAGTCACAAATATCTCTATTGAGGACGATGCACATTAGTGACTTATTGAGGAGTTAATGAGTTTAAGGTCCTCTTAGGTCTTTGGATAGTTGGATCTTTGGCTAATCCAGAACATTAGCGAACTGTGCATTTTTTCAAATTTTTGTCCTCTTGAACACTCGCTACTTAAATAGCGAATGAAGTATTTTTAGAATTTTCGAAGGCGCACTAGAGAAGGCGCGCGAGAAAAGTCAGAAGACAAAAAGAAGTTCTCTAATCTTATTCCTCGGACTACTTGTTCGATAGAGGCCAACTACCTTTTTTCCTTAAATGGATAGAGATTGTAATTAACCATGATTTATTTTCTTGTAATTATGCAATTGACAAATCATAATTTTATTATGGAAAATGCTACTTATCGCGACAAAACGCTTCACGAAAATATCATGAATTCCTCAATTTTGACACTTTTAAAAAATTGATATTGTTAGAAATAAATTAAGAAATGCTAGAGAATAGAGATAGAGAAGATAAGAGCAATGTACTATTCTCTTCATATGTGTGTTCTTTACACTATAGCAATAGTCTTATTTATAAGATACAAAGAAGAAAGTGAAAGACCAAAGGCAATTAAGGTCCACTTCACTAGTGGGAGTTTAAATAAGTTTCTATATAATTTTCTTGATGCCCAAAATCTCATTTAAATAATAAATTTGAAAATCCAAACAAACCTTTCGCATGCGACATATGTAATTCAATTTTTTCCATAATCAACATATTTTAGGATCTCTTCAGGAGTCCTAATAATATTTATATCATCATAAAATTGATTATAATAAATTTACTTCCAAATGTTTAGAATGAACATATGATGTCATTTCTTCAATGTATCATAAAATTAACTCCTTCAAAGAGTTTCATATAATCATCAATTCAAGTGAGTCATACAAATATATTTCATATAAATTTTGCTTTTCAAGTGCTATTAAACTTAATCAAGCATGAAAAATTTCTTGAATTCACTTCAGGTGAATATGTCTCATCAAAATAAATTGTAGACATTTACTATCCACTTTTGGTGAACATTTGAAACTCTATAAGTATGTATTATATCAATATAATTTTATTTAGCGTAAAGAGTCATATATAACTAACTAACTTCACATCTTCAGGTGTGTGGACTACAAGTCCAAACAGTTCAGCTATATAAATAGAGTTTGATTTCATTGGAATTGTCTATTTCCATCTACAGATATTTTCTTTATCTACAATCGTTAATAGACTTTGATTCATGATCCTCGTTATTACTTATCATATATAGCGCTATAGAAAAACATCGTCAACGTTGACATTAATTTTGGTTCCATCTCATTCAATTCATAACTTATCGAGATCTCTTTATTTTCATAAATTTCAGGTACCTGATCAGTTCTTCTGGAACTTAAAATCAAATATATCAGATAACTCTTTAAGAGTTTCTACATCCTCATTTGGGTTATCTTTCCTTTTAGCTCCTTTTCTTGTTTGAGGATTTTTATATTTGGAACCAATTAGTCTATCACGCTTCATGCGCAGTTGAGACTCATTTGCAATATTCTATTATCCAACAAGAATATATTTCCTTTGGAGCATTAGCAGCTTCTATTTTAATTTCTTAACTTTGCAAATGAGTTATATTTTGAGGATCAAGATGAGACAATAATATTTATTTTCAAATAATTCATTTGAACTTCAGGTTCATATTTTTCAGCTGCTTCTTCCTCCCCCTAATATTGGGAAAACTAATTTACCACTTGATAATCATCCTATTGGAATGTAAACAAGTTTGCTCAATATAATTTGTAATTGATGAAGATCTATATCAAATATATTTTCCCAATATTCTTTCAAGATCTATCTAAGTGCATTATATTGGAGCAACTGTGATCTACACAACACATCCAAAAATGTTTAGATGAAAATATTAGGTTATAAACCTAAACTTAACTGAATTGCAAATTAAGGGGAGGACTTCCATATAATAACTTATTGGCTTGATGCGAAGCAAAAACTCAATATAATTGATCTCATGTTCCCAAAGTAGAATTTTGAAGTTATGATAAGTATCAATCATACATTTAACTTTAGATGTCTAAAGAATGGATCTTCAAGTCCTTATTTTTAATGAGCATATGCTACAAGATATTCAAATCAATTTTGATTGACATATGATACTTATCTATTGTTTACTGAAAAACTTAGAAAATGAGCTCATTCTCAAATTAGTTGAGAAAATAATTTTACAAACTTCTGGTTGTGAGTTGACTGACCATTTAGTTGATGCATCATTTAAAGTCATAAAATATCTAAATGGTAATTGGTGTATTGATTTACAAATATCACCTTATTTACATTTTCAAATTGTGAGAGACTCACTTTTTCAAATTTTCAACTTCTTTTGGGAACTAATAACACAAATTATTGGATTGAAGAATCTTCTAGCTCTTCAATGCATATCCAATAATATAATAATTATTCTTCGCATCAAAATAGATCCGGGATAACCCAACCGGTCTTGCCAAATACAAATTTAATATGATTTGTAAACTTCTGGTTTACAATAATATGTGCTTCAATTGCACTAATATAAGTGTAGTACAACCAAGAGGAAAAGATGACAACTTTGTTCATCCATGTTACAATACATTAGCTCTTCAGGAGCATTCGATAACATTGTAGCTCTTCGAGAACTATATCACAAAAAAAATCATTGTTTGAACAACCATTCAAGATTGTTTAATACACTCAAGATTGAATATTTAAAACATGATTTGGAAACTTCAAGTTTACAATAATATATGTTACCTTTAAATATATGTTACATTTAAATAACCACTCTTTGTTCAATTATAATATAAATTATAAAGATCAAATAGGTCTTATAAATTTTTCTTTCAAATTAATATAAATTATAAAGATCAAATAAGTCTTATAAATTTTTGTGTAGTTTTCAAGAAGTGTATAATCAATCTAATAAGTTATTTGTAAGATTGTATATCATTACCGAATTCTTCAGGAATTCATAGAGAATATGAACCGAATTTTTAAGTTCTTCAAGAACTATGCAATATATTTTAACAATAAAATCAATTTTCGAATCAATCCTTCATGCATTAACCCTTTTGAATTATTCTAGAGTTCATATAGAATAATGTTGAGTTCTATAGGAACTACCCTTTTGAATTCTTCAGAAATTCTCAAAGAATAATATGAGTTCTTCAGGAACTATGCTTTTGAATTTTTCTACAATTCTTAAAAATTATATATATATATATATATATATATATATATATATATATATATATATATATTAACTCTTCCGGAGCCTTTAATTATTTTTGAAGTGCCAAACATATCAAATCACTTAATTTCAATCCATAGACAAATCAGTTTTACAAATCAAAACATTTAGCATTATATAATACAAATATGTTAAGTTAAGCAAGTAGAGAATGCATAAGCATATAACAGATTATTAGAGCTTCTTTGTTTTCCTTTGCACACCTGCTAAAAATTACTAACAATGAACCAACTATTGCTTCTCAAAAAAATTGAGAATGGCAGCAACATATTTTAGATTATCAGAGTTCATATCTTGTACCTTTGTCCACGTAGCGAAATTACTTTTACACAACAAACCAAGTATTGCTTTTCAAAAAATGGAGTTTTGGCATGCATGCTAGGCCAACTTAAAGAGAACACATACACACAGACATAATCTTAGTTAGAAAATACAATAGATATCTTGAATTATTACCTCTTTTAGTTACCAATCTGCAACAAAAGTAATGGCAGTCTAACAAAGGATTTTCAAATGAAACACAAACATATACTTGTGTAAACTTTGTATGAAAAATTTGCTAGAAATGGTTAAGTATGAAAATTAATTATGTTGACCATGACAGCCAAACATCTGCATAACATATAGATGGCAATGACATTTTGAGCGACAAAGAAAAATAAACATAAGTGATAGTATACATTTGTAGAAGTATAATATAAAATCCAAGGATACCTTCAAAATTCAAAGCATGCAAAATATTAACAAAAGAGGGAATTGATTCTATGAAGCAAATAACTAATATAACAAACAAGTTATAAGGCTTCAACTATATGTTATAAACTTATAACCAATCAACCAAATAACTAACAAAACATAAGAGGTTAAAGGCACTAGCACATAGCTTTACAAATTTAACATCTATATAAGTATCCTAATTCTATTTGATGATCCACACTGGTAACAAGAATAATATAAAACATCAGAAGACAAAAACTAGTATAAGACATGTTCATGCATACAACTCAAGAAAGAAAAAATTACTCATATAGATTTATTGTTTTTAAATTTTATCACTCATAGAAATCAAATTTTAAAATAGAGAGTTTACTCATATTGAACTATATGGGTCTACTTAGATTTATTCTCATGAGTATCCCACTACTACAAAATATACATTTGGTTTAGGGATTTAACATCAGGTAATGATATATCATATGTAAAATGGGACACGGTGGCAATCCTGTAATTAACAGAAAAATAGATTGTAAGGATTTTACATATGTCCAAGCTTCCACCGATGTAAAATCCTTCTTTCCCAAATATCACTCAGTCAGTATACCTCCTTTCCCAAATCCTTCTTTCTCTCTCACACGAACCCTAAACCTACCACCGGTACCCCTTTCTCTTTCTCTCTCCCGTGCTCTTCTCTCTCTGCTGTCGCCATCCACCGCGACCTCCATCATCACCAGACCATCGGTACCCCTTATTCTGGTTTGTTCTCCGCCCTAAAACGAATCAAACTCTTCTTTTCCACTTTCTCTTCTCCGATTCACCATGTACAGGAACCTTTCTTCACGCCTCAGCTCCTTCAGGGTTAGTACTTTTTTTCTTATGCTTATTTCAATCCCTAGATCTCACTATTATCATTATCCTCCCCAATTATTTTCGTTTTTTTTTTAAATTTTTTATTTTAGTTTAATTGATTTGTTCCTATTTACAAATTAATGAATCGTGTTTACTGATTTGTTCCTACTTAGCTTGTAATATTGTTTTAATTTCGTTTTAGATTTAATATTTGACATAAGGTTAATTTTCTGATAGTTTATATTGTGATTAACCAATGAGATTAGGCCCGTTCGTGCAATAGGGTACCTGCCACTACCAGATTTGCAAGTTCAAGTTCTGTTGCCACCAAACAATCATCTTCTGGTTTAGGTGGTTTATTTGGATGGCTTTCCGGATCATCCGCTTCCGTGCCACCTCTCGATTTCCCACTCCCTGGTGTTGCACTTCCATCTCCATTGCCTGATCATGTTGCGCCGGGTAAAACTATTATTACTACACTCCCAAATGGTGTCAAAGTTGCATCTGAAACATCACCGGTATGATTGTTACGTTTGTATAATGTGTTTGCAAAAATTATAGAGTTTAGATGTATTGATATACAAATTATTCTTGCTGTTTAGAATCCGGCTGCATCGATAGGTCTATATGTAGATTGTGGTTCGATCTATGAAACTCCATTAACTTTTGGGGCTACACATTTGCTTGAAAGAATGGCCTTCAAGAGCACTGTAAACAGGAGTCATTTTCGAGTGGTTCGTGAGGTGGAGGCAATTGGTGGTAATGTGCAAGCTTCAGCTTCTAGAGAGCAAATGGGTTACACTTTTGATGCTTTGAAGACTTATGTTCCTGAAATGGTGGAGTTGCTTGTGGATATTGTGAGGAATCCTGCATTTCTTGATTGGGAGGTCAATGAGCAGGTACCTTTCCTGAATTTTTATGAGGACTTCTAGAATGTTTTTATTGTTAGTTTTGTGCACAACTCAGAGCATTTCTGTTGGAACTTGAAAGTGTAAGTCAGCTTGAGGTGTCAAACCCCCAAATGCCAAGGCACTATGCTTTCCCACTGTTAGCAGAAAAAATATGTTCAATTAAAGTTAATAATCATCTCACAGATAAGTGTTGAATTTAAAAATTGGTTGTGAGAAAAATTGGTTCTAAGAGATAATATTACAAAATTGATATAGACATTAGTTTAAGTCAGTCAGCATGAACATAAATGGAAAGTAGAGCTAGCTAGCAAAGTAGTACCAACAGTAGTGAGCTATATAGGAGGTCTCAAAAGAAACTATATGCATGCATATTTGATAGTAAAACCCATTTGGGGACAGGAAAGTTGAATTAGAATAACTGTAACTGGAAAAACTATTGTGCTTCTATGCTATTTTTTTTTATTAAAATAAATGTTTAGCAGCGTCTGTCAGCAATATTTTCCATGCTGCCTCTAGTGTGTCCTTGTGTTTTCATGCTTATTTGGTCTAGCTACTTTTTACAGCTTACTGTCAAATTACATCACAAATTCACAGGGCCTATTTGGGTGTGTTTATCACACTCTTTGTTTCTATGATCCTTTTATTTATTAATTTTAATTCAATAACCATATCAATCAAAAGTGCATAATTTGATATGCTTTTTGCAATTTTAATGCAACTCTACTGTTATGGCCAGTAATAATGGAACAGATTCACCTATCGCACAAAGTACATCTTGATGCCAATTATGCCAATCATAATTATTATATGATTTCATATTTTTCTTAGTAAAAATAGAGACTTTGTTTTGAAAATTTGAATGATTTTTTATTGTTAATTTTTGTTTAGGGGTAAGAAAGACTTTAAATTCAGAGTGTTATGGCATGCTTGTGCTGGCCCTCTCGTGTCTTTGCCTCAAGTGGGTGGTCTTGTTTATTACTTCCCTCAAGGACATAATGAACAGGTGAATGAATCTAATTTTCAAAGTGTTTTTTTTATGCATTCCTTTGCTTTTCTTAAGTTTCTTTTACACATTCAAACTTTGCATGATTGTAGTTTCTATGCATTCCTTTGATGTCCTCATCTTAAGTTATAAGCATGATTCTATTTTCATATAAATGTGTATGAAATAAAGTTGCAGTTGGTGGTGTACTTGAATAACTTGTTAATTCTTTTTTTCCTTCACTTCAAGCAATTAAACTACAAGTTATAAACAAATTCACTAGCTAGCTATATAGCTATAGGTTATAATATGCATGGATTATTAGGATAAGCATTGCATGAGTTGTATGGTTCTGGCATGACAATTTAAGCATTTTTATACCATCTATATCTAGGTACTATATGCCTTTATTTTAAAGGGTGTAGTGAATCAAATCCTACACATCAGCTTTGCTTAAACAACACTGCTAATTGGCCAACTGAACTTAAAGAATTGGTTGCATTTTTGCTTCAGTTTCCATTCCTTTGTCTTAATCTGTGGTCATGGATTGTCAAGTAAATGTTTGACCAATTGAGTTCCTATCCTTTTTCAGGTGCATCACATAGGATAAGCCAGAGGGAGATCAAGCAGCTTCACACAAGACCAAACTATGCATATATATCCTCATTATGTGTTTGTGTTTGCATCTATGTCCTGTGCTTATATGTAGGGAAAGCTTTTAGTTTAGGTACTAGTTGCATTATCATTTACATAATTCAGTTGGCTTTTTTATTGCATTGGTTTTGTGTTAGCTTTTATATTATGTATCAGTTGAACTTGTTATGGTGATTTTGCATTACATGTGTTTGTAAAAATGTTATAACCTTGCTAGCTATTAATTGGTTGCAATGAAATTAATTTGAGTTTTAAAGAATTTTATTAGACCTAGATATATATATATATATATGTTTGTGGTCTGTGTGATAATGAAATACTTTTTAGGTACCAAATGGCTACTTGAATGTAGTCTGTGTGATGCTGCAATGCTGCAGATAAAAAAAGAAAAAAATAGGGACTTTTCACATCGGGGATACAAATGAATAGATGTGATATATTGACTTTTCACATCGGCTTAAACACGTACCCGAAGTAAAATATACATTGTTTTTTAATAAAATAAAATTAAACTTCACATTTCACATCGGTGGAAACTTAAAAACCGAAGTTATATAGTAGTTTTCACATCGGATGTCCAACCGATGTGAAATGTGTTAGACTTACCACATCAGCTGTGTTTACATCGGGCCTGAAACCGATGTAAAATGTCATTTTCGCCCGATGTTAAATCCCCTTTCTGTGGTAGTGTCCAATTCATTTAGCATAATTACTTTAATAGTCTTTGCCTTCACTTTCACAAACATTATCTAATTAAGCTCAAATCAATATTCAAACATATGTAAAAATACTATCACACATTGTCCTTTCAAAATCAAATTGTATATGTTTAATTTCAATCATCTCTACTTATGCCTCAAATAAAAATCATATTCAATTTACAAACGATGTGGCGATATAAAATTTAAATCTTAATCTTACCTGACTATGAGAAAAATTTTCACCAAGTTTTCATAAAGAAAATTCATGAAGCACAAATACATAAGATACACATAATATTGCTAATTCATTAACCAGTGGTGTCATTTACTTGATAATTAGAACATTAGAAGTCATATACAACTGTCAAACTAAAAGATAAACGTAATAGGATAAGATTCAAAACCACTAAAGAAGTGATCACAATATACTTTATAAATTATTATATACATATACCAAATCAAAGTCATTTCATTAGGACTAGAAGGTATCATATTAAAAATTTCAGGTTAAATCACATATATAAGCCAATCACACAAAACTAAATATAATATCATACATGTTTGATGATTCAAGTCATGTGAATATAAACAGCAAAAATAATTGCACGATAACATAATACCAATTTAAATTTGCAGCCTAAGCAATAGGAAATGGTAACCTGATCGTTACGTTGTACTCTTTTTTTTTTTTTGAATCGGCTAAATTTTATTAAAAAAACAACTCCTCCACAAGAAGTGAAAGGAATTGTTGTGGAACATACAACGAAAGGTAACGTGATATAACACAATTACCAACACCTAATCAAACGCCCCAATCCACCCGTACACCAATAATGATTCACTAGACCTACCAAAGAAAACCCCTATCCGACCCTAGGAGACATCACTAGACATTAACTTCCGAACTCGAATTAAAATTACTCGGCCCATCAGATCCAGAAAGTAGCCCCAAAAGTCGAAAGTTGGGGGACACCGATAGTCAGAGAATCGACAGTCAACACCTGATGCAGTAGAGTTCGACCAGATACCAGAGACCTGCAAATCTCAACAGACTTGAACACCCCTCAGCAACTCCGAGGGTCCTGCAAATCTCACCAGATTTGAAAATGGTCAGAGACTCTCGTATCAGAGAGAATCCACACACACTCGGCAATAATCATCCAACACCTCTCTGTCACCAATACGTCCCAGGAGGTACGATAAAACAACAACAACCGTCAACACGGAGTGTCTACATACCTCGCCCTTTCGGGCGCGCCAGGACAACTACCAAGACCAAGAAGCCTCAGCCAAACACCACCTCATCCAACCACCACTGCCAAACACCTTCAAACAAAACCCACCTTCACCACCTCATCATCTACGGTCACCACCATCTTGAAGGAACTTAACAAGAGATAAGCAGCGGAATTTAAAATTTTCCTTCGTTGGATCCTTACGAATGATCATGAATCGTGGTTTAAGAATTTTACCTCTTGTAGAATTCTTTTTCTTTTCCCGAACAGCTGGAGATTAGGCTTTGAATCACGAACAAGTCACGTGCTAATCACCACCACCTTTGATCACGAGCGTTAATGGTATAACGCCTCTAACTAGTCCACACGAACAAGATCCCTCCAAGAGAGTGCTAGCTCCAAGAATGAAGGTTTCTAGTGAGAGGTGGGAAATAAGGATTAGGGTTTTAGAGGCTGATTTTTCATCAAGTAATTTTCTTTCTCACAAGTGTTCTATTTATAGAACCACTTGTCTTGGGCACCAAGACAAACCATTTGTCATTGGGCCACAATTTTACTAAAACCCTTTTTAATTAAATAAACCTTTTAAGAAACGCACCCCCCATGTGCTATGTACACATGAGTGCTTTCTATTTCATAACAAATTATGAATTACTTTATTTAATTACCATGATACCCTTATCATAATTCCTTATTTCTCTGAGGTGCACCGTACCTTACGGTGTTCCAATTTTCACACTAGCTTGTTCTTATGTGTGTGACCCTTGTAGGTTTCCATAACGTTGGCAATTATATTAAATCATCTATTTAATATAATAAACAATGAGCGGTATCTAGCAACACATCATTGCTACCCAAGTTATGAGAAATTGACATGTGATCATAACATAACCTTAGTGATAATATATGTGTGTACAATTACCCCTTTGCCCCTTATGTCCATATTGAACACAAAGCATACTCGGTGTCATCTTTGTCCAGTTCAATATTGGGCCCATGACATTTATCCTGTTATGCAGGATTGGCAAATTCCATCTAGGACACTACTGTCCCTCAGCATGCTTTGTGAAGTACCCATTAACTGCCTTTATGGTCATCCTGTCACGGACAACGTTAGATCAGTAACAAAGCACTTGACTCCACATCTAGGGTACAAAGTGGTTTCAGGTCTAAGGGCGGCTTACACCATTATTACCATGAGAGTAACTTATGACACTTTGCATAACTTTGCATGTAGTACTCTCATAGCGGGTCAATCCGGTATAAATATTACTCCTAATATTTCTTATACCTATGTCAAGACTTGATAACTCCTTATCCTATGATCCATGAGATGCGATCATCAGTCTATCTTCATAATAGTCTCTATGTTTTATCATTATCCCAATTCATGATAAAACTCGACTACGGATACTTTAAGAATAGCGTCTTTATGTTTAATGTAATCTCATGATTAAGTCACACTTAATATTAAACAGACTTTCTATTCTAGGGACTTCATTATTTTGAACATACAAACATAATAAAGAAAATGCCTTTTATTATTAATAAAGAAACAATACATTTATTAATAATTTATTCGATACAAGTAATAAAGTCATTGGCCTCTAGGGCTTACACCAACAATCTCCCACTAGCACTAGAGCCAATCTGGCATTACTTTAATACCCATAGACCTAGTGTGGCCGTCATGCTTCAACTGTGCAAGAGGCTTTGTCAGTGGATCAGCTATGTTGTCAAGTGTAGGTACTTTGCATATTTTCACATCTCCTCTATCTATTATCTCTCGAATAAGATGGAATCGCCTGAGTATGTGTTTGGACCGTTGGTGAGATCTAGGTTCCTTAGCTTGTGCAATTGCACCATTGTTGTCACAATACAGACTAATGGGATCAACAATGCTAGGGACCACTTCAAGTTCAGATATGAACTTCTTAATCCAAACAGCTTCCTTTGCAGCACTTGAGGCAGCAATATACTCAGCCTCTGTTGTAGAATCAGCCACTGTCTCTTGCTTTGAACTCTTCCAGCTTACAGCGCCACCATTTAGACAAAACACGAAACCAGATTGCGATCTAAAGTCATCCTTGTCGGTTTGGAAACTGGCATCGGTGTACCCTACAACCGACAGTTCTTCCTCACCTCCATATACCAAGAATGTTTCCTTAGTTCTTCTTAAGTACTTAAGGATATTCTTGACGGCTATCCAGTGACTCTCACCGGGATCAGATTGGTACCTGCTCGTTGCACTCAAGGCATACGAGACATCTGGACGAGTACACAACATGGCATACATAATGGATCCGATTGCTGATGCATACGGTATCTCATTCATGCGTTCCCTTTCTTCTTTAGATGAAGGGCATTGTGTCTTCGAAAGACATATTCCATGTTGCATTGGTATGAATCCTTTCTTGGAATCATGCATATTAAAGCGCTTTAGCACTTTATCTATGTATGTACTCTGACTTAGACCAAGCAGTCTTTGTGATCTATCTCTATAGATTCTTATTCCCAATATATAGGCTGCTTCGCCAAGGTCCTTCATAGAAAAGCAATTCCCTAACCATGTCTTTACTTGTTGCAAGGTAGGGACATCGTTTCCTATTAGTAATATGTCATCTACATATAATACTAAGAAAACGATCTTGCTCCCACTAACCTTCTTGTAGACACAAGGCTCATCTTCATTTTTAATGAATCCATACTTTGTTACAGTTTCATCAAAACGAAGATTCCAGCTTCTGGAAGCTTGCTTCAATCCATAGATTGATCGCTGTAACTTGCATATCTTATGAGCTTCATTTGGTATGTCAAATCCTTCGGGTTGTGTCATGTACACGTCCTCAAGGAGGTTTCCATTAAGGAAAGCAGTTTTGACATCCATTTGCCATATTTCATAATCATGATATGCTGCGATAGCAAGTAAAATCCGAACAGATTTAAGCATTGCAACTGGTGAAAAGGTTTCATCATAGTCAACACCATGAATTTGTTTATATCCTTTAGCAACCAGTCTTGCTTTGTAGGTATGTACTTTACCATCCATGTCAGTCTTCTTTTTGAAGACCCACTTGCATCCTATAGGACGAACTCCTACGGGAGGCTCCACCAAGTTCCAAACTTGGTTTGTGTACATGGAATCTATTTCAGATTTCATGGCTTCTAGCCACTTCTCAGATTCGGGACCAGTTATGGCCTCTTGGTAGGTTACAGGCTCATCTTGATCCATGAGTAATACGTCACCTTGTTCAGTTATGAGATACCCATATCTCTCAGGTTCATGACGTATCCTGTTTGACCTACGCTGGATTTGTTCTACTTGAGCAGGTTGCTCTTCCACAACATCTTGTGGTTCCCGCTCATGTTCCTCCATTGTTTGCCCAATAGTTGGTGGTTCTTGAATTTCTTCAAGTTCCACATTCCTCCCACTGATTCCTTTGGAAATGAATTCTCTTTCCAAGAAGACACCAGTTCGAGCGACAAACACTTTGCCCTCGGAAGGATTATAAAAGTAGTATCCTCTTGTTTCTTTAGGATATCCTACAAATAGGCATTTGTCAGATTTGGGTTCAAGTTTAGTTGTGATTAGTCTCTTAACATAGACTTCACAACCTCAAACCTTCATGAAAGACAGGTGTGGTTTCTTTCCACTCCATATCTCATATGGTGTCTTTTCAACCTTTTTGGATGGAACGTGGTTAAGTGTATAAGCTGCTGTCAATAGGGCATGTCCCCAAAAGGAGTTTGGAAGATCCGCATGACTCATCATGGATCGCACCATGTCTAACAAGGTTCGATTTCTTCTCTCAGATACACCATTCCATTGTGGTGTTCCGGGAGGAGTTAGTTGTGATACTATACCACATTCCTTAAGATGGTCATTAAATTCTTGGCTTAAATATTCACCACCTCGATCTGATCGAAGAGTTTTAATATTCTTGCCTAATTGGTTTTGAACTTCATTTTTGAATTCTTTGAACTTTTCAAAGGATTCGGATTTGTGTTTCATTAGATACACATATCCATATCTACTGAAGTCATCAGTAAATGTTATGAAGTACGTAAAACCACCTCTAGCAGGTATGTTCAATGGTCCACATACATCAGTATGTATGAGTGCCAAAAGATCATTAGCCCTTTCACCTTTTCCTTTGAATGGGGCTTTTGTCATCTTTCCAATTAAACAAGATCTACATGTATCATATGATTCATAATCAAAAGAGTCCAAAAGTCCATCTTTATGGAGTTTGGATATGCGTCTCTCATTTATATGGCCTAAGCGACAGTGCCAAAGGTAACTAGGATTCAACTCATTAGGTTTCATCCTTTTAGTATTAATGTTATAGACTGGTGTTTCAAGATCAAGGACATATAGTCCATTATACATTTGAGCATTAGCATAGAATATATCATTCAAATAAATAGAGCAACAATTGTTCTTTATTATAAATGAAAAACCAAACTTGTCCAAACAAGAAACGGAAATAATATTCCTGCTAATGGCAGGTACATAATAGCAGTTCTTTAACTGAATTATTAAACCACTAGGTAAAGCTAAATTATAAGTCCCTACAGCTAAAGCAGCAACTCTTGCTCCGTTGCCAACTCGTAGGTCCACTTCACCTTTTGCCAATTCTCTACTCTCCTTTAGTTCCTGCACATTAGTACAAATGTGAGAACCACATCCAGTATCTAATACCCATGATGTAGAAGTAGATAAATTAATTTCTATAACAAAAATACCTGAAGTTGTAGGAGCTACTCCTTTCTTCTTATCTTCCAGGTACTTTGGGCAATTCCTCTTCCAATGTCCGGTCTTACCGCAATAGAAACAATTGCCTTCTTTTGATATGCTCCCACTAGGCTTTAAAGCAGGGGGAGTTTCTTTTGGTTTGGCAACTCCCTTGCCTTTCCATTTACCACCTTGCTTTTTGGGTTTCTTGTGATGCTTATTTCCATTACTAACCATTAGAATGGATTTCCCTTTAGACTTCAGATTTTGCTCGGCAGTTCTTAACATGCTTAGCAATTCAGGAAGAGTCTTATCCAAATTATTCATATTGAAGTTTAGGATAAACTGATTGAAACTATCCGGCAACGATTGCAGAATAAGGTCAGTTGCAAGTTCTTTCTCAAGGGGGAATCCTAGCCTTTCAAGGTTTCCCACGTACCCAATCATCTTGAGCACATGAGGACCTACCGGAGATCCCTCACTTAACTTGCATTGAAAAAGGGACTTTGAAACTTCGAACCTCTCATGGCGGGCTTGCTCCGCATATAGAGTTTTCAGGTGTTCGATCATTTCAACAGCATTCATGTTTTCATGTTGCTTCTGAAGCTCAGAATTCATGGTAGCCAACATGAGGCATGCAACCTCATTAGCATCATCAACATGCTTCTTGTAAGCATCCTTTTCAGCCCTTGGAGCATTATTAGCTGGCTCATTTTCAGGAACAGGTTCCTCTAATGCATACAGCTTATTATCATGCTTGAGGACAATCCTCAGATTTCGGTGCCAATCAAGAAAATTTGAACCATTCAACTTTTCTTTGTCAAGGATTGATCGCAAAATGTTGTTTGATGTGTTTGATGACATGGTTATCTACATAAAGAAGTGAAAATATAAGTATCATTTTGTTTAATTAGGACTTTAATTAAATACGCTCCCACTATTTTACTCAAACCAAATGACCCTCATCACTTGATTCGGAAAATCCCGTTGGAAGATTTTCTAGTGGGTCAAGATCCACATTTCACTTTGTCTTAAGTCCGCGGTGGGCGGATTACACAAGACTTAGTTTATTTAGGTAGGAACTCCTTCCAATTGTATCTCATACAACTCTTGAATATATCAATTGGGTGAATAACTCCTTATTCGAATTCATCTTATGAATTATTCCCAATCATTGCTTCTTAAACTCATATAATCTCATTATATTTGTTAAGTTAAGTTTGACCCTTACTTTAGAAGTTGGATATTACAATTATCCCATCGCACCTTACCAATATAGAGTATGCACTTCGCGGTGGGCGAACCTACATAGCTCGATACTAGTCTTGATGAGTTCTAAAGCTTGGAAAGCGTAAACTTAATATTCACATACTTTATTAATAAACAAAATGCACTCCGCGGTGGGCGAACCCACATTTTCTTTATTAATCTCTTATGTGTCTCTTGAGGGATTTTAATTAATTTGATCTCACCGGCTTGTTTAACATATTAAACGCTCTCACATGCATCAACATACATATAAAACAATAATAACAAATGATATGATTATGGCCTCCTAACGCAAGTGTTCTCTCAAGCCAATGAGAGAACCCTAAACTAGCCTAACGATGATCTACTTCTCCAAGTATCATCTTCATGGCCGTCCTCCTTTGTTCCTATTGTAATTCTATTATTACATCAGAGAATACTCGTTTTACATACGAGGGAGTAAGATGAGAAGAGAAATTACATCAAGAATTTTAGAGAGAGGCACGACACGCAGGCCGTATTTTAAAATCCAAAATAAAAACAAAAGAGTAAACTAAGGCCATAATCAATCATCATAAAACATAATAATAAACATATTTATTATCATTATCAATTCTGGTCGAGTAGATTAATTAAAATTAAAATTTCGGCGAACGATCGAAATCGGAGCTGTCTGCTGCGCCTAGCGCAGCCTACCCAGCGCCCCGCGCAGGTGAGCACCTGGAAACCAGAATTCGATTCTGTTTTCCTGCGCCTAGCGCCACATGACCTGCGCCTAGCGCCAGCACGTGAACAGCCCTAATTTTTGCGAATCCTAATGCAACAATTTCGTGCCGTCAAAACCTTTTATGACCGAAATTCAATATAGGTAATTAACATGTCATTGCTTCACCATACTAATGTCGGATTCCAAAGCGAATGAACATGAATTAATTCAATATCAAATAACTTTCATAATTTGTTTTATTGAACGAAATTATGAACGATGTATCTAATACACCGTTTTGCATCATGATTACTTATATCATATATAAGTAGTGATCAATCTTATTTGTATGAACCTATGACAATTAACATATCGCTGCTTCACCATACAAATGTCGGATTCCGAAGCCGTTTCAATGTTAACCATCAATTGTCATACAAATAGATGCCAAGTTTTAATTGCTCGATTTTAATCTTTATTAGTTGTTTTTAATCATATTAAAAACTGAAATCATGAAATAAACAAACATCAATTCATGGTTTCGTAAGTGGCTCTTGATACCAATTGAAGGAACTTAACAAGAGATAAGCAGCGGAATTTAAAATTTTCCTTCGTTGGATCCTTACGAATGATCATGAATCGTGGTTTAAGAATTTTACCTCTTGTAGAATTCTTTTTCTTTTCCCGAACAGCTGGAGATTAGGCTTTGAATCACGAACAAGTCACGTGCTAATCACCACCACCTTTGATCACGAGCGTTAATGGTATAACGCCTCTAACTAGTCCACACGAACAAGATCCCTCCAAGAGAGTGCTAGCTCCAAGAATGAAGGTTTCTAGTGAGAGGTGGGAAATAAGGATTAGGGTTTTAGAGGCTGATTTTTCATCAAGTAATTTTCTTTCTCACAAGTGTTCTATTTATAGAACCACTTGTCTTGGGCACCAAGACAAACCATTTGTCATTGGGCCACAATTTTACTAAAACCCTTTTTAATTAAATAAACCTTTTAAGAAACGCACCCCCCATGTGCTATGTACACATGAGTGCTTTCTATTTCATAACAAATTATGAATTACTTTATTTAATTACCATGATACCCTTATCATAATTCCTTATTTCTCTGAGGTGCACCGTACCTTACGGTGTTCCAATTTTCACACTAGCTTGTTCTTATGTGTGTGACCCTTGTAGGTTTCCATAACGTTGGCAATTATATTAAATCATCTATTTAATATAATAAACAATGAGCGGTATCTAGCAACACATCATTGCTACCCAAGTTATGAGAAATTGACATGTGATCATAACATAACCTTAGTGATAATATATGTGTGTACAATTACCCCTTTGCCCCTTATGTCCATATTGAACACAAAGCATACTCGGTGTCATCTTTGTCCAGTTCAATATTGGGCCCATGACATTTATCCTGTTATGCAGGATTGGCAAATTCCATCTAGGACACTACTGTCCCTCAGCATGCTTTGTGAAGTACCCATTAACTGCCTTTATGGTCATCCTGTCACGGACAACGTTAGATCAGTAACAAAGCACTTGACTCCACATCTAGGGTACAAAGTGGTTTCAGGTCTAAGGGCGGCTTACACCATTATTACCATGAGAGTAACTTATGACACTTTGCATAACTTTGCATGTAGTACTCTCATAGCGGGTCAATCCGGTATAAATATTACTCCTAATATTTCTTATACCTATGTCAAGACTTGATAACTCCTTATCCTATGATCCATGAGATGCGATCATCAGTCTATCTTCATAATAGTCTCTATGTTTTATCATTATCCCAATTCATGATAAAACTCGACTACGGATACTTTAAGAATAGCGTCTTTATGTTTAATGTAATCTCATGATTAAGTCACACTTAATATTAAACAGACTTTCTATTCTAGGGACTTCATTATTTTGAACATACAAACATAATAAAGAAAATGCCTTTTATTATTAATAAAGAAACAATACATTTATTAATAATTTATTCGATACAAGTAATAAAGTCATTGGCCTCTAGGGCTTACACCAACACATCTCCTCACCTACAGCCACCACCACCAACACAACACCAAACTATCGTCGTCAGCGCCGGCAACACGAACCGACAGATCCAACAGCGCCGGTACAACCACCAAACCGAGACCACCAAAACCCCAAAATAGCGGTGGCGCCGCCATCTTCGTAGCCACCCAATAGCCAAACAACCCACAGATCCAACAGGCTCCATCATCGGAAGCAACAGAACCACCGTGGAGAAAACATAAACCCACCCCGGAAAAAACACCTAGCTGCAACTGCGATGCTCACCGGAAAGAACTGAAGGAGCGGTGGTGCGGAGGACCACCGTCATTCGTCGCACCACCTAGGCCGGAATCTACATCGTGATGTTCGGATTTGGATCAAGGGTGGAGGAGGCGGTGAGAAGAAAACTTGTTCGCAGAGAGAGAAGGGAGCGTTACTGTTAAAATAGCCAATAATATTCTTTTTTTTATTGATCAAATTATACTTATATGTAATGTTACCTTGCTAACATTTTCTATGAGCCGTCCCACTCTATTAGTACAATAGTACTATCATTTCTTTAGGATATTTTATTATCCCACGTAACAGAATAAATTATAGCCACTAATCATTACGTTGTACTTTAATCATAAGACTATTGTTTCCTTTAAATTTTATGAATCGAGCTTCGTGCTGATAAAGTGTTAAAAATAAATTAAGAAATGCTAGATAATAGAGATAGAGAAGATAAGAGCAATGTACTATTCTCTTCATATGTGTGTTCTTTACACTATAGCAATAGTCTTATTTATAAGATGCAAAGAATAAAGTGAAAGACCAAAGGCAATTAAGGTCCACTTCACTAGTGAGAGCTAGTTATAGGACAAGAAAGAGTTTGGGATGGACATCCACTAAATTTTCCATTAAGGATAATTATTCATAACAGATATAACATTTTTAATATAGTTAATTTTCTTAACTAATATCCCAACAAAAATATTTAAATAATTAATTTTCTTAACTAATATCCCAACAAAAATATTATTGTTATCATTTTTCTTCTCATACTCCTATTTAGATGAAGTGGGCGAGTATATAAAATAAAATAAAATAAGCCATTGCTCCTAGTAGTACCTTCAAAATGACCTAGGAATCTCGAGACAAATTTGAGACAAGTGCAAACTCCTAGACACGACACGACCAACAAGCAGGGACGGAACCAGAAAAAATTACTTAGGGTGGCGAAAATATAACATATTTTCATAAACAATAAAAATCACAAATAACCAACTTCTACTACTATATCGTAAAATTTAGATTTTTTTGTCTAGTAGTCTAGTGGCATAACTCACACACAATAAGTGTGAAGAAGTGAGAAATTTGAAGTTTAAACCGTAACTCTTCTAATAATATCTCTAATAGCTATCAATTGAACTTCCATTATGGACATATATCCTACAAAAGCAAATACATAACAAAATGTAAATATCAAGATCAAGATATTCTTCTATTATTTATTTGATAAAACTCTTCAATAATTTCTTCAGAGGTGAATATTTTTGCAATATCTTTCAACGTAAATAGTCATCGTATCTGCAAGAAAGCGCACTCTAAAGAAGCAAATGAAATTGGAAGATTCAACATAATTAGACGAATTATTATATCAACTAAATGATAATTATTTGTAGATTTTCAAATAATTCATGTAAATTAATTGTTACATTTTATGGACTAATTTGACCAACAAACTTGTAGAACTAAATTATTTATAGAACTAAATTGACTAACTAAGAACAAATTTGATGACCAAATAACTAATAAAAGAAACAATTTTAAATGTATTTTTACTTTTGATACATTCAAAAACCAATAGGACAAAGTGTTACACTTTGGGTAAAAAATTATGGTTTACCCAAACAAAATATTATAAGTATTATATTATATTTATAATATTTGTTAGTTTATTATATATATATATATATATATATATATATGAAGATATGATGAAAAGGTATCTGATACAAGTTACATATGGCATAGGTGTGTGAGGGTGGCAAAACCATATACATGCATATGAGGGTAGTATAATCTACTTGATACTAGGGTGGCCGGCGGTCGCGCCATTTTGATTATTGGTAGTTCCGTCCCTGCCAACAAGTGCAAAGGAATATGCGAAATAAATAAAAATAAAATGCAAAGGAATAGTATGCTACGAGTGATGTCATAAGGATTACGTAAGTGCCTCAAGTTATACCGTTCGTCACCAACCTCAAATTCAACGGCAATTGAGCAATTGAAACTATAGATCCTATAATATAAAATTTATACAGAACAAATTAAAATTATATTGGTATAACATTTGCATAATTATACATTATTTAATAATTTTTTAACGAATATAAACTTTATAATAAAATTTACAGTGGTTGAAAGTTTAGATAAAAATTTAAAATCGTTTGATATGTTATTGAGACGAATTAAAATTAAAAATATCAATGATAATGCACAAACCATTAATATTGACTGGTGTTATAAAAAATCAAATGAATTTGGATTTTTGTGAAATTTTAGATGATATATTTGATATAAATTTTCAATCTTAACAATAAATTTTTTAAAATTTATACTCCCTTTGTCCGTATATATAAGCACCTCTTGTCAATTTTCACGTATATTAAGAAAAGTTGATAGCGTAATTAATGTTTACTTTTTGTGTATTACAATTATTAAATTGTTCTTGGTGAAAAAATTTATTTATAATTGATTTTTCATATTCCAATGTAAAGTGGTAGTAATAATTAAGGTTATGTTTAGAAAAAATAATAATAAATATGTCTTGGAATTTGTAAAGGGACTTATATTTAAGGATAAATTTTTCTTTACTAAAGATACTTATAATTAAAGACGAATGGAGTATTTGTTAAGGCATTAAAGATTCCTGCCAACAAATGTCATTGAGATACTTCTTTTTTTTGACAAACATAAAGTTATACCATTTCATTAATCAATATAGAGGAAATACAAATAGGTAGAGTATCAAAAGTACAGCGGCTAGACCATGAAATGGCCGCCCTAGCAAGTGAGTGAGCAACCATATTCGCTTGCCGCTTAATAAACTTAACCATAAAGTTTTGATCAAAAGATAACAAATTATGAATATGAGAAACAAGAGAACTAAACTCGGAATTGCTTCCACGGAAATGTTGAATTGCATCAACCACACTCTTGGAATCGGTCTCAAAAATGACGTTTGTAATGTGTCTTTGCTCCATTGCTTTCATGGCTTCTAGTAAGGCAATGGCCTCACCTTCAATAATGGAGTAATTGCCATCTAACCAAGTAGTCTCCGCCATTACAAAACTCCCCGTGTGATCACGCAAACACCAACCGGTACTTGTCTTATTTAACTCTTTATGAAATCCGGCATCCACATTGCATTTGTACCACCCTTGTCGCGGCTTTTCCCATATGTAGCGCTGCTGCTGCTGTGCTGTGTTTGATGAGCCGATTTGTACTTGCTGCATATCTCTCCATTCCTCCCATAGGGATCGCGCTTTCAGCCCCAAGTTCCTACCTGTTTCGTGTGTTTCATGCCATATTTTATTGTTTCTATTTTGCCACAAAACCCATGTCAGCATCGCAAACAAACCTGCAACTTCCTTTGTTTCAAATGTGCACACATCAAGGATGAAATCTTGAAGAGTTGAAGCTTGCTGGATACGGTGCAAAAGCAAGGATTCAAGGCCAGCAGCCTGGCGTGCCTGCACACTAGAAAAGCAAGTCAAAATAGCATGCCAATCATCTTCAAAAGCATTATCACATAAGGGACATGATATTTGACACGGAACATGCTTCTCTTGTAGCTTTACACGTGATGGTAAACAACCTCTACAAATTCTCCAAAGTAGGTGTTTAGCTTTTGGTGGAGCATGAATCTTCCAAATGCTAAGCCAATTACCACGTTGAACCGACATATCAATTTTCTCATTAGCATGCATCAACAATTTGTACCCGCTCTTGACACTATAATTACCATCAATACTATCACTCCATACAAGCTTGTCATCCTCCACCAAGTTAAGTAACGGAGTTTCCATAATACAATTGACTATATGCATAGGAAATAAAGTCTCAATTTTTTCCTTATCCCACAATTTCATATTTGGAATCATAAGGTCACTAACTTTTAAAGAATACACACCTTGGTCTTGGGGTGAAGGCAACCAAGCACTATCCTTTCTTCTTAGCCACGGTTCACTCATAATGTTTATATTAGTGCCATTTCCAATACTCCACCTACAACCAAGCATAAGAATTTGTCTTGCTTTCCAAATACCTCTCCAAGCATAACTTGGATTATGACCAATTTTAGAATAAAAAAAAAAAGAATTTGGGAAGTACCTTGCTTTGTAAAGTTTAGCCACAAGGGAATGTGGATTGGTCATGATATTCCATCCTTGCTTAGCTATCATTGCCAAGTTAAAAGTATGAAGGTCACGAAATCCCAACCCTCCTAAACTTTTCGGATGAGTCATACGGTCCAATGTGCTAGCCACTTGATACCTTTATTAATAGCTCCACCACCCCACCAAAAAGAATTCATCATGCGTTCAATATCTTTGATTGTGCCATCTGGTAGAAGATAGATTCCCATAACATAGGACGGGATTGCTTGAAGTACCGATTTAATCATAACCTCCTTCCCTGCTCTAGATAAGGCACGACCTCTCCAAGAATTTATCCGCTTCCAAATTCTATCTTTAATGTACGCAAAGACCTCCTTCTTTTTCCTTCCAATCATAGAGGGGAGACCAAGATAATTGCCGGTTCCAATCACGTGTCTAACACCCATGATCCAAGACAAGTCCTCTTGTGCTGGCAAACTCAAGTTCCTGCTAAAAAACACCTCAGACTTTGACAGATTTATTTCTTGCCCGGAAGCTTCTCCATAAGTTTTTAGGAGAGTCATCAAGTGATTACATTCTGCCACGGTAGACCTGCAAAACAAGAAGCAATCATCAGCAAAAAGAAGGTGGGACACCACCGGTGCCCCTCTGCATATCTGAACTCCATGAAGATCTCCTCTAGCCACTGATTTTTTAATTAGATTTGTTAATCCTTCTGTGACTAGAATAAAGAGGTAAGGTGAGAGCGGGTCTCCCTGCCTTAGGCCTCTTCCTGGAAATATAGGTCCTACTTTCTCAAAATTCACCAATACTGAATAGTTCACCGAACTAACGCATAGCATCATCCAATGAATCCATTTATTAGCAAAACCCAATCTTTCAAGCATACCGCGCATGAAACCCCAATCAACTTTATCATAAGCTTTACTAATGTCAATCTTAAGAGCAAGATCACCCTTTCTTCCACGTGTCTTCCTTTTTAAGGCATGGATAATCTCGGTTGCAATTAGAGCATTATCAAGGATTGACCTCCCTTCAATAAACGATGATTGCTCCTCCGACACACACTTCTCAAGACAACACTTCAAACGATTTGCCAACAGTTTAGACACCATCTTATAGAGCACATTGCATAGAGATATGAGTCTCAAGTCTTTCATAAATGTTGGATTTTCACATTTAGGAATCAAACAAATATTGGTTTCATTAAGGGATGATGGAAAAAAACCTCTATCCAACCACTCCTGAGCTGCTTCAAAAATATCATTACCACAAAGGTCCCAGAAATGTTGATAAAAAGCGGGATTGAAACCATCAGGTCCTGGAGCCTTATCTGGGTGCATCTGAAACAAAGCTTCTTTCAATTCTTCTTTTGTAATTGGCATCACCAACCGGTCATTTTCCGCCTGAGTAATTTTGGGAACAATTAACGACAAAATTGGATCATGCAGTGATGAATTTGCCTTGAATAAATTATTAAAATAATTCAACGCCACTTCACAAAGTTCAGGTTGAGTTGTGACAGCTATATTCTCATCATTAATCAACTTCTCAATCTTCTTAGCTCGGTGTCTTGTGGATGCCGACAAATGAAAGAATTTAGTGTTTAAATCCCCTTCTTTCAACCAATGCATCTTAGCTCTTTGTCTCCAATAGACTTCTTCTTGGACTAATAACCTGGCATGTTTTTCTTGAAGCTCTTTATACCTCCCTGAACTTGTAAAATTAATCATGACTACCTCGTAACCGTTCCATCTCTTCACTGCAATCTATCACCTCTTGCTTGAACCTCATCCTCTTCCTTCTCCCCCACCCCTTGAGTTTATCAGCACATTTAGATGTTTTGTGCAAGATATCCATACTTCTCTCCCTACCCCACCCTTCCGCCACAACCTCCTCAATGTCATCCTCCTTCAACCAATGGTTTTCAAAGCGAAAAGAATAGGTTCCTCCTCTTCTGACTGTCGGTGAGTTCTGGAGCAATATTGGACTATGATCAGAATGGGAGCTCAGCAAGTTCAATAATTTGACACTAGGATATATCATGGGCCATTTGGAATTTGCCATGGCTCTATCCAGACGTTCTTCAATAACACTTTGTGAACCTCTACTTTTTATCCAAGTGTACGGATAACCTTCCAGCAGAATATCAGTCAGGTCATAATCACTAACTGCATTTCGAAACCCATTACACAACCAATTCAGATGAGGGTGAGTCCCTCTTTTGTCTTCTTGGGTCAACAAGTCATTAAAGTCACCTACAATACACCATGGCAAGTCAGACATATCCCGGAGTTCACGTAAAAGATCCCAGGCTTGTCTCCTCCTCCCTCTTTTCGGATACCCATAGTAACATGTTAACCACCATTCCTCCTCCTCCTTCTCTTTCACTATCAAATTGATAAAATTCCTGGAATAATTCATAACTCTACACGCTATCGTATCTCTCCACATAACAGATATACCTCCACTACGACCTTCAACATCCACAGACAAACAAGACTGAAATTTCAAGTTAACACGAATGCGTTCCATAACAGGAGCTTTAGACAGAGTTTCAGACAAAAATAAAACATCAGGCTGTTGGCTTTGAGCAATATTACGAAGGTTAGGAATTGCACTCGGAGTGCTCAACCCCGGCAATTCCAACTTAAAATCCTCATTGGTCCCGGCAGGCCTGGCTGCCAGGACCTGCCGTTAAAAAATGCTCATAATTCTGTGAGTTATCATTGTTTTCTGAGATATCTTCCTCCCTTCTCCTCTTCTTCTCGGTTTGTGACTCCATATCATCCAAGTTGTCAGGTTCAGGCATGGTTTCCGATAAGTGTTGCGTCAGATTTTTGTGAATAATGGTTTTTGATTTTTTTTCTGGTCTGGTTCGTGCATGGGTCGGGTCGGGTACAGGAGTTGTGTTGGGTCGGTTGGTAGTTGCAGGCTTGGTGGTGACACGTGGCTGGCGTGTGGATTTGTGAGTTGAATGGTGTGGATCACGTTTTTGGGATTGACTAGTAAAGGTCAATAAATGTTGAGTGAATGAATTATGTTTATGACTTTCCATTTGTTGTTGGGTAAGATTAATTGGTGTGTTAATATTGGAAAAAGGAGTAATGATGGTGTCTGCAGGTAGTAATGGCTGGGATACGTTTTGGAAAGTAGAGTTTGAGGAAATAAATGCAGGAAAATCCGTTTTTGGAATGTGAGTTGGTTGTCCAGGCAGAATTTGAAAAGGGGAATTAATGTTTGGGTTAATATGGACGGTTTGTGGGGTTTGATTGCTATTCAATGCCAATGATGAGTCTTGTCTGGTAATGATTGCAGCCTGATTGGTACCTGAAAGAAGAGAACCGTTTTGATTGGTGAGAATAACTCCAGCTGCCACGTCATCAAACGTGGCCCCCCTGCGTGAGCTCTCTCCCGGAACACGTGGTTGCCCCGCCGCGCCACCACCACTTTGCTCCACACTGCCACCTCTCTCCTCCTTCAACCATCGTGATACAATCCTTCCTCCTTGTCTTCTCGAATCCGCTCTAATCTCAGCAGACGACTCTCTTGTTCCATCATCTTCCCATTGAGATACTTCTTAAACTATTAAAAAAGGAAATACAAGAGTTTTGCATTCAACACACTAAAATTTAAATACTTCATCCGGTCTCGAATATAAGCAACAATAGTGGATATTAAAATTGTTGAACTTAGAGCATCTTTAATAAGGATATCATAGAGAATATCATAGACTAATGAATCGTACCTTAACTTTTTTTATCATTGAAGTTCCATGACGTGACATAGAGGTTGTCAAAATTGATGATACTGGTACCTTATTTAAGGTATCGTATCATCAATTTATTGTTACCTTTTTTTTATATCGAATTAAATAAAATTAATAACTTGTTAATGATGTATGATACCTAGAGTGGTATCACCATTGGAGCAAAACACGTATGATTTGCATAAATACTATATGGCATTGTGGGACTACTTTTTAATGATGTATGATTCCCAAAACGGTATCACCATTGAAGATGCTCTTACAACATCACTTTATCACTTACATTTGCATCAATTTCGCTCGTTCACATTGGTTTCACAACCAATTGACGTAAAAAGTGTTTTTTAGCCAATATAAAAGTCTTTTCTTATTTATTTATAAAAGTCATTTTAAAAACATAAATTTGATTGAATTTATTATTTAAAAAATAATTTTAACAACCTTAGCTAATTAGCAATGGACTTTGGTCGTACTCGGATATAAATTCCTATGTGCCAACCAAAATAAATAATTATAGTGATAAGAATGGCATTGCAATTTGCAAGGTATAATCGAAAATATATAACTAAAATCAGGGAAAGAAATAAAAAATTATGGATGATTTACCCATTTGTCATTTGTCCGTACATACATGTATACATATAAAGTAATGTTATTTTAACACACTTTTGTGTAAATACAAAAGTGACACACATAATATAATATTCCTTTATACATCTATTTATATTCTATATTAGCTTAGTATAGTATATATATTTTTGCGTACACAAAAATGTGTATCCTAAATTACCCTTAAATACTCTAAATAATAAACAAAGATAACATGTGGGCGGCTATATAATAACTCAACGTATGAATCAAAGGGTATTATTGTCTTCAAAATTGTGTTCTCAGCAGCATGACGTTGGCCTTATGAGCTCACACTACTATCACACTTTTTAATAATTGATTATAAAAAAATAATTTAAGAAAAAACACTTGTCAGAGAAAATCAGAATACACTTATGTATTTTTTTTTGTCCCATATTAATAGTTTGGTGGTAGTTAATTTGAATATTATTGAAAAGATTTGAAGTTTAAACTTGGAATTTTTGTATATTTAAAGTGTATGTTTAACCACTAAACTAAATTAACAAAAAATTAATTAACCAAGGATCCAAATCAATTCAAAATGGAAAAAAATCTGATTTATATGGTTCGGATTTAAAACCGGACCAAACCAATTAAAAACTGATGTGGTTTGGTTTGATTCTTAGATTCAATTTTTAAAAACCGATGAAGTGAACCAATAGTTATATTATTAACCATATATTTGTTTATTTAGTTCGATTCTCCTCTAAAATTGGTTCAACTTATTGTCAAAATCATAATATGACCTAAATTAGTAACACTTTCACATTGCATTTCTTTCAAACCCTAACTTAGAAACAACACTCTTAGACTTTACTCACACCCGCAACACAACACTCGCCTCACCGCAACACTCATCACATTGTCTTATGTGTGATTACAAATTTACAATATCAAGTGTTCTGTGTGATTGAAAAAATAATAGCAGAGAATATATCAAAAATAATAATAGCAGAAAATACAACGCAAAAAAGCGTTGCAAACCGATTAAAATATATGAACCAAACCAATTAGTATGGTTCGTTTCATTTTTGAAAAACATCAAAAATCGAACCAAATCGAACCGATCAATAGTTCATTGGTTCGGACACTGATTTTACCAAAAGCTAATCAAAATCAGTCCAATTACACTCCTATTTCCATGTTTCATACACAGTGTACAAAGATGAAATGGAGAAGAATTATATTCATACTTTTCAAATGGATGCGTTCATTGATTTCCGTATTTTTCTCTCTTTCCTATTTTTTCTCTCAAACCAAACACACCCTTAGTTTCAGGGCGGTGCATTTGGTTGGAGTGCTGTGAATTTTTTTCAATGGAAAAGTAGCGAATATTGTGAAAGTTGTCAATTAGAATATCGTGGTTTTTATTGATTTGTGGAGAAGGTAGTAATAAGTACCCTTGTATTTTCAAATTGCAGTAGTAATTTTTTATTTTTGTAAATAGATGAAATGACAAATTATTAAAAACTCACATATAAAGTGAAGGGATTGAAATTCAAATCCCAATTATGGCATCCGACACTAACAATTTCGATATTTATGTCAGTTGTGTTAGGATTTATGGATGTAGTAATTCTATGTCATGCTTTCAATGTATTTTTTATCTAGTGTGTTGTAATGGGTTTGATTAGCTTATATTCAAATATTTATTCATTTATTTGCTTATAAAAAAATTCATTAAACACTGGAATCTTTTTTTGAAAGGAATTTAATTTTGGTAGTTAAAATTCTATTTAAACTTTATTCATTTGCGTACTGGTCTGTATTGTGTGTTTATTAATTATTCGTAATTTATTTGCTTTATTTAATTATTGCTAATTAGAATATGATTAGGAATATTGTAAATATAGATAAATATCTGTATTGCATGCATGTCTATTTATTCCGCTTTTATGTTAAATAATAGCGTAGAAAAACATCCAAAGGGAAAGGGGATTTTATCTTTGATCCAACGTCATTAATAAACCCCTCGCGTATAAAAAATCATTTTTATCACGCTAGTTAGACTTCGCATTTACTTTATCACCTTAGTTTAATTTATCACAGTTTAATTTATTTTATCACTTTCACATTTTTTCCACAACAAAGGATCCAACATCCATTTAGTCATTCTCATCAAACATTTTAGCAAAAACCTTGGAACACAAACCATGTTGCTTCGCATTTTATTTTTCTCATCAAACTTTACCTTTTTTAGCAAAAAAACATTGGAACGCAAACCAAGTTGCTTCGCGTTTATTTATTAATCAAACATCAAATTAATTTAACAATATTTAGACATTTTTCCTTTTTTCAAGTTAAAATCAATTAACCTCACATTTTATGCCACTTTGGCCTTTTATCTTTTAAAATCTTTTTCCAAAACTAAAAACAAGCAAACACATCAATCGCTTTTTACCCGAACTAAGATGATTTTGATCCTCCAATGAGTATGTAGTCGCAAATCGAACTACACGTATTCGTAACCCGAACTATGATGATTTTGATCCTCCAATGAGTATGTAGTCGCAAATCGAACTACACGTAGTCGTAACCCGAACTACGATATTTTGATCCTCAGCGGGTACGCAGTGCAAGGGACTGTAATGTCTTCCCCAAATCCATAAAAAATTAAATTTCTTTTTTCTTTTTTCCTTTTATCCGTCAACAAAACTTTTTCTTTACTTTCAGTCCTCACTAATATTTAAATTTCTACATTAGGCATTTTATTTACAAATAAGCAAACATTTAGCAATAAAGATAAAACAAGAGGTTCTTGTAGAATACTACAGATAATTAGGGTGCTAGTACCTTCCCTTTTTATAACCAACCCCCGAACCTAGCAAATCTCAAAATTTAGGGGTTAATGCGATCTTTTCCCCTTTTCCCTTTGGAAAATAATAAAAAAATAAAGATGCATCGTTGTGGGTGCGAGTCCGAAAATCACCGCGACACTTGCTCATCCCGAATGCAAATCCCGATACCCACTTTATTTTACGTTCTCGAAAACGATGCATCAACATTGCATTTCAAGCAACCTTCACTTGGTCTTGTCCATCCAACGTTTTGCGGGTTTTGCTGTTGGCTGGTATGCCTTTCACGAGCCTCTCTCGCATTTCTCCAACTTGTGATGAGCGATAAACCACGTTCGCAAACATCTGTCTTGGGCGTTCTCTCGCTCCGCCATACCACGTCATTTCTTTGTTTCCAAATTTACCCCATGGTGCATGCGAACACAACCCTGCTATCCTCATTAAGTTGACCCATAATGTAACAGCCCGTTTTTCAAAGGCCAAAAAGGCACTATAATTTTTTTTTTCTTTTTCAACTAACACTCAGAGTGCGCATAGAATATTTTCCAATGAGCCGGCATTCAAATATACAAAAGAACTCATTACCAAAAGGTGCTTCGACAAGCAAAGTGTATTCCTGAATAATTACAATCCAAGTCTAAGTATTCAAATACTTACAACAAAACAAGTTAGACAACCCTATGCTAACCAAAAAGCACGGTGCACAAAACACACCGGCGCATAGTCTAACTATACTAAGCTTCACCACGTGCTCACTATAGCCTAGAACTGCCACCGTCGTCACCACGACCTAACCCATCATCTGGGTGGGATGAGCCCGCAAATGAAAGAAAGGGTCACCACAAAATAAAAGTATGTATATATATAACCGGTGCGAAAGATTGTACACATAACAATAATTCCACAAAACACAAGAGAAAGCTCTTAACCACCCAAGCAATTCCCACCAACGGGTTCATATAAGCAATGCACACATAGCCTATAATGCAACCTCTACAATGCGTGGTACTAACCCTAGCTACCACTATGCATGAGTTTCGGAATCGTAGGTCCAACCCCTACTAAAACACCAACGAAATCACAAGGTTAAGGTGTATCCACTCCCGCAATCACACCCCATGGTCCACTCCCGCAACCATGTATCGAACTCAACAACAATCTCGTAGCTCTCCCGATCACTACGAAATCACAATGTTAAGGTGGATCCACTCCCGCAATCACACCCCATGGTCCACTCCCGCAACCATGTATCAAACTCAACAAAAACACAAGGTTAAAGTGGATCCACTCCCGCAATCACACCCCATGGTCCACTCCCGCAACCATGTATCGAACTCAACAAAAACACAAGGTTAAGGTGGATCCACTCCCGCAATCACACCCCATGGTCCACTCCCGCAACCATGTATCGAACTCAACTAAATCACAAAAGATTTAGGTGGATCCACTCCCTCAATCACACCCCATGGTCCACTCCCGCAACCATGTGTTGAACTCAATAAAACCCTATAAGAATCAGGTGGGTCCACTCCTGCAACCACACCTCGTAGTCCACTCCCGCCACTACGCACTAACAATGCATGAGCATACGATTCCCCATGTATACTAATGCAACAAATACATACCTCCCTAGCATATGTAAACCATCCCAACAACATACATACATATCCAATCATATGTAACAAACCACAACAAACATACATACATTTCCAATCATATGTATTCACCCACATGTTCATACATACATCTCCAATCATATGCAAAACAACGTAAGTATTGTAAACACTTTCTCATCACGAGAATACATAACACATACATGCCAAACACACAAACACGCATCACCGAAAATAACCAACAAACATGTTATAACTCAGTGAAAAGACAGAAATAAAGTGGAGCCCTTACCTCAGCAAGCTTCCGTCAACAACACACGTCCAAACAACACAACGCGCTTCCTAAAACAAGCAGCGTACCATCAATACATTGTTTCCCAACCAATCGTATTGAAACTAAACCAAAAACCCCAAAAACTTAAAGGTTCCTAAGGAAAATCCCTCTTTCGGATACCATACCAAAAACTACCGTATTGATCAACCACCATGAGTTATCTGTACTATTTTTAGGACCCAAAACAATAGTCAAAAGTCTTAAATAATTTGAAATGCAAAATGGCCGTTTTCTTGCGTTACAAGCCACACACTTTCCGAGTACCCGAAAAACTCGTTTCCAATCCCAACCACTTCCAACAATTAATAAAAAGGGATTAGAAGGATAAAAACCAAGTTTAGAAATCATAATCTAAAATCTCAACTCCCAGAGCTCGCCCTGGCGAGTTGGTGGCGAGTGAAGGCAGGGAGTACTGGTCTTACTCGCTCTGGAGCTCGCCCTGGCGTGTTGTCATGACCTGTGGCACTCGCCCTGGCGAGTAACCACTCGCTCAGCGAGTTTCAACTGTCATGACAGCAAAAGACAGCAACTCACACCACCTTTTTCCACCCAAGCCTAGTTTGATTCTATTAGTTCCCAACATCTTTTCAAGGCACAAAAGCAAACCATTTTCATAAGCAAGCAATTCATTTTCCGAAACTTGTTGGTTGCTTCGAGTGCAAGTTATTTGATTTTCATTTCCAAAATCAAAACCAAATCCAAGCACAAGTTTTATTACGGGCCTTAACCGTCCGGTAATCATTTTCAAACATGTTTTCAAAGTAAAAAGCAACTCCCCATGTCACAAGAGTTTTAAACCACTTTGACCCCAAAAACACTACTCAAAACACTTAGGAAATATTTTCATAAACCCCAAAATATTTTTCATCGGATTTTCTAAAACAAAACCATACAATGCATTTCCCTTTTGCCCAAAGGTTCAAAGACAACTTTTCTTTTCAAAACCTTACAACATAACCTCATGTAATTGATCAATACATAAACCAACCAAAACCCTAACTTTTCTCATGAGGTTTTTCACCAACTCATGGAAAACAACATAACAAAGCCTACACATGCTTACTAAACCCTCATGAACAACTTTCATGGAACAAGAACCATTCACAACCAAATCTTATGAAATTTCTCCCAAGAACATAATCATAAAATCTCATGAATCTCTAAGAGTTTAGCCAACTAAGAGATGAAAGGAGTTCTAGTTACCTTAGGAAGAAGAATCTCACAACTCCAAGCTTTCCAACAAGCTTATGATCAAGAGAAATGGTGAAGGAATGAAATTTCCTCAAGATGGAAGGTGGAAAGAAAGCCACGGCCAAGAGAGAAAGAAGAAGTGAACTTGTGATGATTCTAAGTCCACCACTTATAAATTTCTTGCTAGATTTAGGCCATTGGATCGAATAGGATAAAGTTCTAAGATCACATCCTAGCCATTGGATCAAATCCAAGTCTATCCTCACGAGATATTTCCCATAAACTCTTACAACGAAACGCACGCTCAGTTCTCGCGCATCGCGACGAACGAAACTCGCAAAAATAGAAAACCTACAGAAAGAACGTCTATCGTTTTTCCATTCCAAAACTTATCGCCGAATCTTTTTCCGCGACTGTAATTTTCTTCCATACCTTAGAAAATTAATCTCATGACATATCCTAACTCGCGCAGATATATAAAACTCCCATCCGAAACCTCACTCAAAACAGACGCAGTAAGATTTTCCATCCGCGGGTAAAATCCTACTCGTTTTTCCAAAAACAAGAATAATCCAAAACTCGTTATTCTAAGACGACAGAAATCTCCTCATACTTAAAAGAGTATCACGACCCGAAAGTCTGTGCCTTTCCAGCGCACGAGCACAAAACAGGCTCCGTTTCAGCAAAAATCTCATTAATGTGACGATATTCACAAAACCGCCTCACCAAAAACCCTAAAACTCGTAGCCGACACTAGAGTTCCTTAGAAAACTGTACAGTGAAATCTTGGGTCTTACACATAATCTTGAACACATTCTCATTAAAGGAGGTTTTCAAGTCTCAGGCCTGCATGATAATACTCCAAAGCCCAACCTGTTGCCAGCAGAGAATGCTATTCTGACAGGAGAAAAATAAATGCAAACTATCTTCATTACCTGCATCACATAGAACCCAATTACTCGGACATTCGACACCTCGGTCATGTAGTCTTACTCTTGTGGGCAAACGGTTCGGGCAGACCCGCCAAATGAAGTTTTTTATTTTTGGTGGCATTTTGGTTTTCCATATTAGTTGCCAGCTTCCGTCAACATGTTGTTTCCTGTTAGAATCATTATTTATGCAAGCTCTGTATGCACTTTTCACTTAATAGACTCCATTCTTCTCATGTTTCCACGTGATCTTGTCATTTTGGACAGACTCAAGTAGTGGTGTTTGTAGAATCTTGTCAACTGTAGCTTCGTCTACCAATCCATGGATCAGGCCTGAGTCCCATTCTTTTACATTCTGATGTATCAGATCTGCTACTGTTAGGTGTGATAGATCCAGATCAAGATTTTCAGGTTTGTTCATAATCGTCCCATTAGAGAGGCAATTATGGTCCCAAAATGAGATATTATGACCTGAACCTATATTCCAGTGATGTCCACCTTTTACCACAAATTTGGAACTCCATATATTGCGCCAGACATAGCTTGGGTTATGTCCTATGCTCGATTCAAGAAAGTCACTACGCGGAAAATATTTAGCTTTGAAGAGTTTAGTGACTAAAGCATATGGTTTTGTCAAAAAATTCCAGGCCTGTTTACCGAGCATAGCGTGGTTAAAAGCTTTCAGACTTTTAAAACCCATACCTCCTGCTTGTTTGTGCACGCTGAGACGCTCCCATGACATCCAATGTATTCCTTTAGACTGTGCTCTGTTATGTCCCCACCAGAAAGAGTTTAACATCTTTTCAATATCATCAATAATAGATGTCGGAAGAAGGAAAATGCTCATAATATAAGAAGGAATAGACTGAAGCACGGATTTTATAAGTACTTTCCTGCTTGCTTGAGATAAGCATTTGCTGCTCCAAGAGTTTATCTTTTTCCATATTCTGCCTTTGATGAAACTGAAAGTTGCTTTACGGCTTCGGATAAACATAGAAGGGAGCCCTAGATATTTGCTAGTTCCCAGAACCTGTTGAACTCCCAAAATATTTGCAATGGAATTTTGAAGAGGGGTCTGAACATTTTTACTACAAAATAACTCTAATTTTAAGAGGTTAATGGACTGACTGGATGCAGCTTCGTATGTGGCTAGAATATTTTTCATAGTCATAGCCTCATTCTCCGTTGCTCTGAAGAAAAGAAAGCAGTCGACTGCAAACAACAGACGAGATATAATTGGTGCATTTCTACAAATTTTAACACCATGGATGTCTCCTCTATTTTTCAGACTGATTAATTAAAGAGGACGGTCCTTCAGCACAAATAATAAAGAGGTACGGCGACAGCGGATCTCCTTGTCGAAGCCCTCTGCCTGGAATAATAGGGCCTACAGGATTGCCGTTAAGGAGAACAGAGTAATCCACCGTTTCGACACATAGCATAATCCAACCAATCCATTGTTGTGAGAATCCCATCTTACTCATAATGTTTCGAAGATAATCCCACTCAATTCTGACATACGTTTTGCTTATGTCAAGCTTTAGAGCAACCTCTCCTTTTTTGCCTCTTGTCTTTGACGTCATGAAGTGCACTAGTTCTATAGCTGCCATAGAATTATCAAGTATAGACCTGTTTGGGACAAATGCTCACTAGTAGAAAACATGCGTTCAGCAACCGATTTAGCGACTGATTTTCATCAAAATCGGTTGCTAATTCAATTAGCGACCGATTTAGCAACCAATTAAAATCAGTAGCAAAAACCTTGATCGCTGATCTGTAGTGACCAAATTAGCAACCGATTTTGTAGCGACCGATTAGCAACTGAATTTTGAGACCGAATTAGCGACCAATATCAGCAACCAATTAAGAGACTAAATTGAAAGAACAGCTTAGAGACAGATTGTTGGACGCATTGTTGACGCTATTAGCAACTGATTTAGTGACCACTTTATTTAATTTTAAAACAAATCGGTCAATAATTCGGTTGCTAATTTCAATTTTTTTAAAATAAAAAAAAATTGTAGCCCATATATATATATATATATATATATATATAAACACACGCAAATATAACAAAATACATTAGTAAATTATATTCTTATAAAGATATGCTTAATCAAAGATTATATGGAAAATAAATCTCCTATACAAAATAAATTAAAGTTTTAAGTATCGGCTGTTACAATAAATCTATACCTAGACTAACTTAGCATAGTATTAAACAAGGCTTTAACTAAAGCTTTTTTCTTCAAAGTCAATATTACAAAATAAATATCCTATAGAAAATAAATTAAAGCTTCGGTTCATCAAGGCTTTACATCATGTATCATACTAGAAGCCTCTAATCCACATGCTCCATGATATACATTCCTGATACTATGACTACATTTACCTGCACAAAACTTGAGGCATTCAATAGTTAATTTTTAATCAATAGTCTATAGAAAAAGAGCCCCAAAATTCAAGCAAAAAAGCGAGAAAAAAAAATCAATTAAATCAAAGATGCAAATGGAAGAAAACAAAGCAAACTAGGAAATAGTAAATAATTACTTTGCCGACAGATAATCCAATATTGACTATATATATCAAGTGGAATTTTACCTTTACATAGAATTTTCATTAATTTCCCTCTTAATAAAATCCCATACTGGGTATTTATTGCAAACAAGAAAAATCATAAAACAAAAACTCTTCAAATCCAAATACAATTTGCATTTAAACTAATCAAGTTGACATAACCTCTCGGTCCAAACTACTATTGTACTTAAGTCCTGCTACAAGAAAAATAGAAAATCAATTGTAATAGAAATGAATATTTCTTTTTTTGAACTAAAATGGCACCGCCAATAACTAAAGACTGTAGTTATATAACATGCATAATGCGAGTCTCAAGTGCACTAAAGTTAAGATGTCATGTCACACCAATTCAACTACACCTTCACATAAGCAGGTGCATATTTTCTAAATCAAATGAATTAGACTTACCTGCAAAAATTAAATGATATTAGTGTAAGTGATACATACTTAGCTCTCCAACCCACTTCCAGTTGCCAATGCCATTAGACCAAAAAGCAGCCCATAGCAGTTACCAATGGAAGCTCCCAGGCTACCAGTGGTTCAGTGCTAAACTATAGTGCCAAAGCTACAGATATAGAGGATCTTAGTTTATGGTTGAGTATAGAATCTTGATAGGTGATTGCTCTTCTCCCCCTCCGATACTCAAGCAGGCAAAATTCACTACTGAAAGATATCTTCCGGTGGGATCATGTAATTCCACCGGCACCAACACCTATATTTCTTACCTTCCAACATTTTGGTCTAGAATGTTAAAACAATAATGATAACTAAGCTCAACTACCTCTAAATCATAACTAAAATGAAACAAGTGTACATTAGATTTGGTTCAAGCATAAGTAATATTTACAACATGATCTTTTTATCGTATGATATTGGAATTGGAATGGATGATTTCATTCTTCTGGCATTGCATTCATTGCAAGGCCTTTTATCACATGTCGGCATTGAAACCAGATCAAATCTTCCGAAGTAGAAGTAGCTACTTCATGATCTTGGTTCCGGCACTTAAACAGTAGCCTAAGAGGCACAATCTTTCTGTTGTAACACTTATGGTGACAATGATATCTACTATTTACCATCAAATAAAAAGTTCCAATTTCTCATTTTAAATTAGTTTAGAATCTTATTTCCATGAACTTAACATATGCATTGACAAGATAAACACAGAGAAAAAGAAACCAACAACATAAAATGAAGAAAATAAATGAGGGAGAGAACCAACAACCAAGTAATTTGAACTACTTTACAAGAGGTTTCTCTGATCATAATTTACTTTGCACTTTGAATACATGGATAGCAACTAGGAAAAAAATATCCTACACTCATGCAACAACAAACCACTTTAGTTTGGACTTTAATATTACCTTTGTAGGTAGTATTTTTCTATCACGAAGCCTATATATATGCCAAAATGGCAACAAAGTTATTATGAGAAACACACATGATTTAAATGCAATTATGGGATGAAGGGGAAAACTAGTAGCATAAATATAATATATAATATGAATCTAATGAAACTATATACTCCAAAAACTCGTGATGTTGAAATTTACACTACCTATTTTAGTTTGCACTTTGCATGTTGTTAACGAATATGACCCAAACAAACTGAAGCAATGTGGTTCTGCACAACAGGATTAGGAAAATAACTACTTCACCAATATAGACTCAACCAGGATCCATTAACATTAATTACCTCATTCTAAGATATGCTAATCAAAAGATTTATTTCAAAAACTCATGTTACCAACAAAATCGTAACAACAATATAAGTAGGGAATTGAATGTAGCAGCAATAGAAGAATTACCTCACCAACTCTCTTTGCTATTACGATTAGAGTGAATCCAGTCCCACCAACAGCTTTACATAACAAAACAAAAACAACAACAAAATCACAATCACCAACATTCAAATAAGCGCTTAAGTTAGGAACCAAAAAATCTCTCTAGTCCATTAGCGATGGAGAACGAGAATCACGAAATTTAGGGTTTGACGAAAGAGTGAGGGTGAGTAACAAACGAGTGAGGGTTGTCTCTAATTCATGAGAACGAGAAGTACTTTACCGTTTCTTTTCACTCATCAACCGCTGGAGAACGAGAAGCACTTTGTGAGACAACGAAGGGTCGAGCCGGAGAACAACAACGATCGAGAATCATCGATTTCAGAGTGAAGGGTTGAAGCACGATAATAATGAGAATATCACCAATTTAGGGTTTGAAGAACGCTTCAGAGTTCAAATTCAGAATAAGTTTTTTTTTTTGGTGATTGGGGATTTTTGGGAGTAAAAAGAAAAATAACATGAATATAAACTTTTTTTTTTGGGTACATATATATATGAATATAATCTTTACCTGTCAAAAAAAAAATGAATATGATCTTTCTTTATAAAAAAAATAAATTAAAAAAAGAATATAATTTCTTATCGCACATGGAATATAATGTACTACTATTTGATTGATTAATATTAATATTTTTTTATTGATTTGTATAGGGAAAAAAAATGGTTGCGACAGGTTCTTTGGTCGTTAATTATTGGTCTCCAATTCGGTCTTTATAAAGACCGATATAGTGACCAATTTTTTTTTACTTTGCCGTTCAAAATATTAGTTTCTAATTCAGTTTCTAAAACAACCGAAATATTGGTCGCTAATTATCGGTATTTAATTCGGTCTCTATAATTACGTAGCAACCGATTTAACGACTGAATTTTTTTGACTTTGACATTCGAAATATTGGTCTCTAATTCGGTCTCTAAAGCGACCGAAATATTTCGGTCTCTAAATCGGTTGCTAAAAGCTAGTTTTCTAGTAGTGGCCGACTGGTTGTCTGAGATATATGGTTGTCTGATATATTTGCAAGAAAATTCGTCTCACAATGATATACTCATTTAATTTCTCAATACAATATGTTAATTATTTTTCTCCAATTTTATACTCTAATTAATACTATTTATATCATAAAGAATTACCAGGTCTACTGTAAGAGGCTAATTTTATTTTTTAGTGAGCTAGGTTGAATTGGTTCGTCTTTGAGAATGGATTCTCTTAATTGGGATTTTTCTCAAAATTTTTCAAGTGGAATCTTATCTATCAAACATTAAAGAAAATTAAAATTCAATTATAATAAATGTAAAAGAAAAATAGGTGATGGGTTTTAGCATAGGCGATTGAAATTGGAGAAAACTTGAGAGAATTTTAAATAGAGAGGATCCAAATTCGTTCATCCTTGCATAACTATATGATATGATATAGCCCAGAAATATAGCCTTTCCTAGCACGTTAATATCCCCTTAATTCCTTTTATGTAAAACCGTTAAACTTGTTCATCAAAACGTCATATAAAGAAATGGTTATTAGTAGATCTTATGTTGAGAGATTATTGAAATTTGAATAAAAGGAAAATAAAGATGACTGTACAAATAAATTTTAAAGTGTGTAACTGTGTATGAACACACTGATTGAAAGGTATGGACCGACTTCTCTCTCTAAATTTTTTTTCTCTTCCTTCTCTCTAGAACTACCCTTTTGTCGCCTCCATTCCCTAACATCCAATCCCTTTTTCTTCTTCATGTAGATGCCACCCATGGTGGTGCAAGGAGCGGCGTTGGCCCTCTGCACCACCCTCTTCCCGATCTGTTACAAGGAGTACGAACTGGTTCTGAATCGGCTTGGCTCTGGTTTGTCTAAGTTCGTGTTCTTTGGTTTCAGATTTGGTTAACAGGCACCACCTCCAGCGCGGTGGTGGTTGTCTGTCGGTTCTTTTACACGACTCGCTCTGTTTTGCTGCTGGTTTGATCTCAAATCTTTTTTGGTGATTCGATGGCGGGTTGTTGGGCTCTTAAAACCCTCTGCGGGTTTGTTAACTGCCGTCGGTGCTTGTCGCGGTGGTCGATTATTCTCTGATCGCGTTTTGGGGAAGATGGTTCTGTTGAAATCTGTGTACTCTGTTGTTGCTGTGTGTGCTTCTGTTCATCTGCCTTGGCAAAGACAGAGTCAGTGTTTGCTGCGTTCTTTTCAAATGACGTTGGTTTGAGTTCTCCTAGACTTATGTTGCCGTCGTCGTTGATTGACTCGAAAGGGTCGTTTATGCTTGCTCTGTTTGACAGAGGGGGTTGTGGTATGTAAATTGTTTTGATAAAATGTACATTTACAAACAAAATGTCTCACAAAAAATACGCCTCCAAAAACAAGTTGTTTTGATAAAATAAAATAATTAAAGGAGAGTTGCTCCCTATACCCCCCCTACCCCCTCTTTTTTGAAATTTCGGAGATTCCATATTTTGGTTTATAAACAATAAACCCAATATTGATAGCCCAATAAACCCGTTAGCAAAATAAAATAAAGGCAAAATTGTATGATTCAATATACGGACAAGAATTTCCCTCTCCCACCTCTATATTTATACCTTCATCCCCTACAAACAAAATTAATTTCCAATTTTACTTTTTTATCATTTGACTTCACTCCCAAAAAAAATATTCTGGTACACACAAAAATTTAGTAGCTAAAATTTCAAATTGGGCATTAGGTAAAACATTTTTGGTTGCAAAAATTACAAATCATAATACTTGGTAAAACATTTTCGGCAGAAAAAATTCTGAAAAAATTCAATTTAGCCACGGTGATATTTTTTGTGGGGTTGAAATTAAATGATAAAAATGGTAAAACTAGAAATTATTTTTATTTTAAGGTGAAAGTATAAATGTTACGGTTAGAGGAAAAATTTTCATATAAGGATTAAACAATATTCATAGCCCATTTGTAGAGATATAAGCTAAGCATGTTAGACCAAAAGAAAAAGAGAAAAAAAAAAAAAAAAAAAAAAAAAGGAAAATTGCTCTTTTGGACCTCCCTGTTATTTCTCAAGCCCCTCAAATTGACGAAATTATCCCAAAGTATTTCGGAATCTAGGATCCAAAATTATTTAATTTCGGAACGTAGGTTCCGAAGTGAGATTTTTTTGTTTTAGCAGTACTGAGTGAAACAAAACAAATATTCAATAATTTCGGAACCTAAGTTCCAAAAACACCACTTCGGAAGTTACGTTCCGAAATTTTAAAAAAATTGAAAAAAAACAGCCACTTCAAAACGTAACTTCCAAAATAGTGTTTTTAAAGGCATTTTTGTATTTTCGAATCCTGCAATCCAAATAATTGAGGGCGTTTTAGAATTTTTTGGGAGACTGAGAGCAATTCAGGGTCAAAAAAGCAATTTCCAATATAGACACTTATAAAGACCCAAATCCAACCTTTGAAGCATTTACAAAAATTAAATGAGTAAATACATTTTTTTTTTACTTTCACCACCAATTTAATCTAGTTCGGGGTCAGTTCTGACATCAAGTGGTTTTATCCCCCTCTCAATCGCAGTTGTAGGGGATTGAACCGTGGTCCTCCCTACCAAGTTCAGCACCAATCATCACTGAATCAACTAACGATTGATAATAAATACAATCTTTCTTTTAGAGTATGCAAAATAATTTTAATTGTAGCATAATTAATTTTATAATTAAAATTATTTTTGAAACTATTTATGAGACTAGACACACTAAAAGATAGAAAATTGAACAAAATCTAAATTTTTTATCTCATCAAATTGGAAGACCGGTTAATTACTAAAATATAGAAATAACATTATATACAATACAACAAATTATTTAAAATCTTAAAAAAAATTGTGTTTAGTTTGGTAATTACACTCTCCGATCTTTATTATAAAAAAATAATATAAACTAGATACATCAAACATCCTATAAATTTAAAAAATAATATTTTTTAATAATAAGGTCGGGAGATAATAATATCTTTTGGAATTTGGAGATCAAACAAAGTCTCAGTATTGAAAGTGGTTTGCTATTGAAATTTCACCGGTCATCTCAAAACAAAGAATGATAATTGCCTTTGGGTTTAGGTACGTTGTACAGTTTAAGAACAAAAAAATAACAGAAAATAGCAAAACAATGTATCAAAACTCAAAGTAAACAACGAGAACTGCAAAAAGCTCCATTTTATTCATATAGTATGTACACTAAACAGAGAGCTTCGGATACTACAAAGAGACTGAGGCTTTGTTTGCGAGTTTGGAGGGGAGGGGAGGGGAGGGCTTTGGAGGGAGGGAAATAGAGAGAAAATTAGAAAAATCTTTTACATTTTTTGAGAAAGTATTTTTTATAGAAAATGACAAATAAATACTTATGATTAATATATTATGAATTTAAGAATATTATAACAACATTAATTAAATTTGAAGAATTCATATAAACCCTCCAAACCCCCTCCAAGCCCCTATCTAATACAATTTTTGAGTTCCCCCAAATTGGGGGGGTTTTGTGTTATGAAGAAAAAATAACCCTTCAAACTCCTTCCCTCCCAAACTTCTCTACTCCTTCCACTTGTTTCTTCCTTTTTAGTCTTTCCTTCCCTTCCCTTCCCCTCCAAACTCGCAAACAAAGCCTAAACTACATGATCAAAAAAAGAGAGGATACTACTACTAGTTAGTTATTATCGTATTTATATTTACACACATATATTACATAGTTTCAGTTATCAACTCCTCATCATAATCTAACTTCAAGCATTAGCAACAGTAGCTTTTCTAGCCCTCTTATTATTAATCGACTTAATGGATTCTGAGCCAATTATTTAATTTGAAATCTGTGTTTTGATATTTGTCTCAAAAACATTTGTGCATGCATAAAATAAATAACATAATATATTTAAACAGAATAATTAACCAAATAATTAAACAAGTACTTCAGTGATTAATAATAATTGTTCCACAACATAATCAAACTGATTCTGAAAATAAATTACAAAACAAAATGAAATAAAGTGCATAGAATCCTAGGGTTGAGGTGGAGGAGGAGGGGGTAGCCTAGCATCAATGCTCTTGAGAGTAGCAAGAATAGAAGCCAACACGTCAGAATGTGCATCAACTTTCTTCTTCAGATTATCTTGATCTTGTCTAAATAGAAGAGCAAATTCTGGAGCATCTCTTGCTAGTTGTTCAAGCCTTGCTTGTTCAGCAGCAACTCTAGCTTCTTCTGCTAGCCTAGCTTCTTCTCTAGCCAGAGCCTCTTGTCTCTCCTTCTCAATCTTTTCATCCTCCAATCTCTTCCTTTCACGCTCCTCAGCCTCTCTCTTCTCCCTTTCAATCCTCTCAGCTTCCTTTCTAGCCATATCTTTTCTAAATTCCAAATCCTTCTTATAGGATTCTCTGATAGCCCTTATCATATTCTGAAGTCCAACTTCCATTAGGTCACATTCCTTATCAATATCTGGTGACTCAATAGACAAATTAGGAATAGCAATTTGAATTCTCCTAATGTTCTTGTCAACAGCTTGCAGCATTTTAGTAATGTCTTCCATGGTTTCACTAATGGGTTCATTCAGGATCCTAGAGGGTAGGGTGGGAGGGACATAGATGCAATCATGAGAAAGATTCTGCATCAGATTATTGAGATCAGTGGTGTGATGAGGAGGTGTTTAGTCAACTAGGTCCATGTTCAAGGTCCTAGAGATCTCTTGAATATGTTGGTTGGTTGGTATCTCTGCAGTAAAAGTGTTGTCCATTACCACATGATGTGGGGATTCGTTAACAACATTTACTGGAGAGTTGGATTTGTGAACAACATCAGAGTCTGGGATGATTTGTTCATTAGGTTCAGGTGATTTATGAGACTCTGATGTAGGATTTATTTGTTCAGCAATTGGGGGTGATGATGGTTGTTTGTTTTGGTCATTTTCTGGTGGTGGTGTTTGTGGTTTACTCTGTTCAGCTTCTGCTTGTTGTGTTTCATCAGCTTCTGGAGAAGGTTCCAGATGTGACATGTCTTGATTGATCGGAGAAACAAATTTTTGAGGGTGTGGTTGTGGGGAGGGTGTACGATCAGAATCTTCATCTTTATCCAAAGAGTGAATGATTGGTGCAGTACTAGTAGTTGCTTGTGCTGCATCAGTATATATTGTATTAGTTTGAGATTCTGATGGGTTAGTTTGAAGTGTGTTAAATGGCTCTGATATTGGTTGATTCTCAGAAAGAGTAAGATCTTTCTTAGAATAAACACCTTTGAAAATTCTATCATAAGCACGTTTAACTGGAATCAAAGGAGGATGTTTGAGGGTTTGAAAGACATTTCTAAAAGCTGAGCTATTACCAAGATATTCAGGATTCTTACCATTTGCTGGTCCATATAGAGTCTGTTGAGCAGCCAGATTATGAGGATCATTTCCTTGAGGAAGCTTGGAATACATGTCATCAAACTCCTTTGGGTCAATACCACAATCATAGCTATCTTTCAACTCTATTTCCTTTTCCTTTAAAGCATTTACCTTTTCAATAGCTGCTTCGAGATAAACTTTCTCCTTTTCTTCTTCAGTTAATTCCAACATCAATTTCTTGGAGACCTTTGGTATCCTTGCCTTCCTAGGTCCAGTATTTTTCTTTGTCTTGGCAGCCTTCTTGCTACCAGATTCTTCAGGACTTTTGGTAGCTTTTCTTTTCGCAGAGACTCTGGTTGGTTGTTCCAGAATCCTTGATTGTCTAACAGTCAACTCCTTAGTTTCTCCACTTCCAACCTCAGCTCCGAATCCTTTCAAAAATTCAGCATGAGCTTCTACTATAGTTATGGCATCCCTATCACTTACATGAACCAGCCTGCACTCAGCAATGTTTTCTTCAGTTTCTCTAAGAAGCAGAGGATGTGTTGGATGAACTATCTTGTTGCTCTTCACCAGTTGTAGATACCTCAGAGTAGTGCTATTGATAATCTTAGAACTAGTCAAGAAGGTACCATAACCAGGGAAGAAAGGTTTGACAGCATCCAACAAACCACACTGAGCAAACATATGACTGAGAAGTCTGCCATGGCGAATAATAGGTTTGCTAGAAGCTATAGAGTCAGCAAGATGAATGAAAATGAGCTTACCAACATCCATATAGTTTCCCTTTCCAACATGAAACGTGAACAGCTTCTGAACAGCATAAAATTGATCAGTACCTCCCAGCTTGGGTATTATACTGTCAATGAAGATCTTGTAGATAACTTTGCTAATATTGGTCATTTCAAGCTTGTCTTTTGGATCAGTCTTAGGCTTGAAAATGAATTCATCAACATCTGGACCAACAAAGTCTGTAGATTTGATGAAGAGTCCATCACTAGATAGCTTCAGAGCCTCATAGATGTGAGCCAGTCTAATAGAGACTCTGAATCCAGCCACAAAAGATTCAATCTCAGTAGTAACAAACGGTCTTAAACCCATTTCCTTGGGAGTTTTACCTTGCAGTTCCGGTTTCTCCTTAATCAACTTCTTTAGGTTTTCATTGTACTTATCCCTTGTAATAATGGACGCGTTCATCCAAAATTCTTTGATTAACTCCGTATAGGTTGGTCTATTCATTACATCAAAGTAATACATTAAACCTTGTCTCTCGAAACGATCTTTAATTTCCGGAAACCCATTTACTCTTAAACTTTCAAAGTCAACAGGATTCTCTATGGCGAAATTAAGTTTATCATAATCGTGTTGGAGTAAGCCCTAGAGGCCAATACTTTAGTGCTTTATTTATTAATAATAATAGGCATTTCTTTATTATGTTTGTAACGTTCAAAATAATGAAGTCCCTAGAATAGAAAGTCCGTTTAATATTAAGTCCGACTTAATCATGAGATTACATTAAACATAAAGACGTTATTCTTAAAATATCCATAGTCGACCTTTAAGGTGAAAAGGGATAACCTTAAAGCATAAAGACTATTATGAAGATAGACTGATGATCGCATCTCATGGATCATGGGATAAGGAGTTATCAAGTCTTGACATAGGTATAAGAAATATTAGGAGTAATATTTATACCGGATTGACCCGCTATAAGAGTACTACATCCAAAGTTATGCAAAGTGTCATAAGTTACTCTCATGGTGATAATGGTGTAAACCGCCCTTAGACCTGAAACCACTTTGTACCCTAGATGTGGAGTCAAGTACTTTGTTGCTGATCTAACGTTGTCCGTAACAGGATAACCATAAAGGCAGTTGATGGGTACTTCACAAAGCATGCTGAGGGACAGTAGTGACCTAGATGGAATTTGCCAATCCTGCATAACAGGATAAATGTCATGGGCCCAATATTGAACTGGACAAAGATGACACCAAGTATGCTTTGTGTTCAATATAGACATAAAGGGCAAATGGGTAATTATACACGCATATATTATCACTAAATGTTATGTTATGATCACATGTTAATTTCTCATAACTTGGGTAGCAATGATGTGTTGCTAGATACCGCTCATTGTTTATTATATTAAAAAAAGGATTTAATATAATTGCCAATATTGAGATAATTAAGGAACATCGTAAGGTACGGTGTATGTGCAATTTGATAAGAGTATCACGGTAATTTAAACGAGCAAGAACACCATTGGTTATGGTGGGAGGGCGCGCACATGAGTACTACCACTCATGGGGGGCGCGCGCCCTAGTTTTGTTTCTTGTTGGGCTTTGCCCAATTAGAGATATCTTGGTGCACAAGACAAGAGTTGTCTTGATGCACAAGACAAGAAATATCTATAAATAGAGACCTCTTGTCATTGCTCAATACACAACAAAAGCACAAGAATATTTTAGAATTGAAAATCCTAAAATAATTCTCTCTCTCTCTCTCTCTCAATATTCTTGCATAGCCTTCAAACATAAAGGGCTAGCACTCTATTGAAGGTGACTGTCTGTGTGGACTAGTTAGAGGCGTCGGTGATCTTCATCAACGCTCGTGATCGTCTTGTTCGTGATTCAAAGGTTCTTCCCTATAAGAGATCGTGATTCAAAGGTTCTTCCCTTCAAGAGGTAAAAACCCTAAAACACATATCATGCCCAATTCGTAAGGATCAAACTAAGGAAAATTTTTGAATTCCGCTGCTTAAAATAACGCTATTTTCCTTCAGTGGTATCAGAGCCTGGTTACGAATCCATGATCTGATGTTTGTTTAGTTCATGTATTTTGTTTTAATTTGATTAAAACACCTAATTAAGATTAAAATCGAGTAATTAAAATTTAGCATCTATTTGTGTAAAATTTGATGATTGACATTGAAACGGCTTCGGAATCCGACAATTGTATGGTGAAGCAGCGATATGTTAATCGTCATAAGTTTATACAAATAATAATGATCAAGACTTATATGTGATATAAGTGATCGTGATGCAAAGCGGTGTATTTGATGCATCGTTCATAATTTCGTTCATTGAAACATATTATGAAAGTTATTTGATATTGAAGCGATTCATGTTCATTTGCTTTGGAATCCGACATTAGTATGGTGAAGCAATGACATGTTAATCAATCATATTGAATTTCGGTCATGAAAGGTTTTGACGGCACGAAATTGCTGCATTAGGATTCGCGGAAAAACAAGGGTTGTTTACGTGCCTGCGCTAGGCGCAGGGTATGTTGCGCTAGGCGCAGATGGCAGAATGAAAATTGGTTTTCAGCTGCAGGCCTGCGCTAGGCGCAGGGCAGGCTGCGCTGGGCGCATATGACAGCAGCCAATTTTTTATCGTTCGCCAAAATTTTAATTTTATTAATCTACAGGACTTAATCTGATAATAATAAAATATGTGTTTATTATTGTGTTTTTGTGATGATTGGTTATGGCCTTAGTTTACTCTTTTATTTTAATTTGGGATTTTAAATACGGCCTGCGTGTCGTGCCTCTCTCTGAATTTTTTGATGTAACTTCTTTTCTCATCTTACTCCCTCGTATGTAAAACGAGTATTCTTTGATGTAACATTATAATAGAATTACAAGAGGAACAAAGGAGGACAGCCATGAAGATGATGCTTGGAGAAGTAGATCATCGTTAGGCTAGTTTAGGGTTCTCTCATTGGCTTGAGAGGACACTTGCGTTAGGAGGCCATAACCATATCATTTTATATTATTTTATGTATGTATGTATGTATGTTGATGCATGTGAGAGCGTTTAATATGTTAAACAAGCCGGTGAGATCAAACAATTAAATATCCCTCAAAAGACACATAAGAGATTAATAAAGAAAATGTAGGTTCGCCCACCGCGGAGTGCATTCTCTTTAATAATAAAATATGTGAATATTAAGTTTACGCTTTCCAAGCTTTAGAACTCATCAAGACTAGTATCGAACTATGTAGGTTCGCCCACCGCGAAGTGCATACTCTATATTGGTAAGGTGCGATGGGATAATTGTAATATCCAACTTCTAAAGTAAGGGTCAAACTTAACTTAACAAATATAATGAGATTATATGAGTTTAAGAAGCAATGGTTGGGAATAATTCATAAGATGAATTAGAATAAGGAGTTATTCACCCAATTGATATATTCAAGAATTGTATGAGATACAATTGGAAGGAGTTCCTACCTAAATAACTAAGTCTTGTGTAATCCGCCCACCACGGACTTAAGACAAAGTGAAATATGGATCTTGACCCACTAGAAAATCTTCCAACGGGATTTTCCGAATCAAATGGTGAGGGTCATTTGTTTTGAATAAAATAGTAGAAGCATTTTAATAAAAGTCCTTATTAAAAATTATACAAATATCTTACATATTTTTGTAAATAAAACTTTATACAATATAAATTATATTGTCCTTATGAAGGACAAGAATCTCATAAAAGAGTTTCTGAATTGGTACACAAATTGAGAGTTGTTCTCAAACGCAAGAAGAACTATAAGCTATTGAACTATACTCTATAAAAGTACCTATTATAAACTAGATTGGAAAAGGATGCTTGTCAGGAGCATCAAGTTGACATCTAGATATAGAATATTTCATACATTTAAAAGAAATGATGAGATCATTTAAAACGAGTTCTTTTGAAAGAACGATTAAGTATGATAGAATTTCTCAATAGACCAAAGAGTTGGTCATAGGTTCAATCAAATCAATTTTAGTGGATAGATATGGTCAAAATTATTATATCTATCGGAAAATTGTTGAATTGAATGAGAAATAATTTGCACTGTCAAAGAATAGAGATATGATATAAATGAGATTTATACTCCTCTTATTTGAATAGAACAATAAAGGTTGCCAAAGGAGAACGGATGTTTCAAATTGGTTGAAATGGGAGTGCCGTAGATAGTTCATGAAAGAGTCAAAATAAAAGAATGAAGTGAGACTTCAATTTTGTACACCTAGTTATAGAAAGTCAAAGTTTCTATTTCTACATCAAGGATATATGATACACGATGTTGAATCTCTAAAGAGGTGCTTAAAGAATTAGAACATTGACTATAAGTTTAAGTCAAGCTATGTCTAGAATGAAACAAGTTGTTTCATTGACAATAAAAGCTATGCCATGATTTAAAATCAAATTTGAAATAGAATACAATAATCACTACAAGAAAATTGAGCCTTTGCGACGGTCAAAATTGCAATTTGCGACAGTTGAAACCGTTGCAATAAGGCATCTGCGACAGTTCTTAAACCGTCGAGGATTTGTGTGTCGCAACAACACTTTGCAACGGTTTTGGAAACTGTCGTTACAACTGTCGCAATTGATTTTGCAACGGTTAGAAACCGTTCTTTAATGCATTTTAGCATGTAGTAACAACTATTGCAACGGTTACAAAACCGTCGCAAACCTCTTTTTTTAAAAAAAAAAATTATTTAAACTTCATTTTAATGCCCTATTAAATAACAATTTAAACCATAAATAATTAATTTAATTATTCATACAAGAGTAATAAACTTAAAATGCACAAATATATAAATGACTTAATATCATTCTTATAATTCATTCAATAATAACATCTATACACAATAATTAAAGTAGTTCAAACATTGAAACACTAAAACAATATTATAATGGATAAACATACAAAATAGATTGCGTCAAAATTAGACGTTCACAAAAATATCTAAATATTCTCTCTCGTGTGGTATTGCCTCATGATCCTCAGGACAAACTAGACTCGGAACTCCTACCATCTCTTGCCTCTTCTAATTCAATTTGCTGAAAAAGCATACAAGTATATATTAGAATACTTGAACAAAAAAAAGAAAAAGAAAAGGGAACTGTAAAAACTGACTTCGTCCATTGTTAATTTTACAAGATAATAAGTTCAGTCAGACCATATCAATAGAACAATAATAGCATTTAGTAGAATTATATGTAACAAGATCACCCATATCACACCTAATAAGTTACACCGAATCAATAGAACAATAATTTATGTTCACTTCACAACACAACCATCTCATCATAGATTTACACGAGACAATAACTAAAACAACAATGAGATGCATTAACTTGAAACGATAATCATAAATATTAGTTCCCTTAATGATTTCTTTTAGTACACCTTAATTGAACTATAACTATGAGGGTATCAAAGTGAGATATCAAATTTCACTTCCCCATAACTATGAGGTCTATCACTAGAACATCAAAAATGGATGGAAACAAATAAGTACACACTACACAGTTTCATTGGCATTCTTTAAGATGTGCATGAATTGATCCCAATCAGAATACCATAGTCTTACTATCATACTGGGATCAATTCTCAATCAATTCAATACCTACACCATGCTTGCTAGGAAGTGTCAATAATACATTTAATACAGAATTAAAAATTATCTACTAATCTTTCTATCGTAAACATCTCAATATTTTTAAGTCAATGACAGTAACATATAATTACCTGATTATTTTCTTTGGAATTTTGCATTTGTATTAAGAATGCAACTTGCTCCTTCAAGATATCAACCCGTGAAGCCTTATCCTTCGGTGAAATGTTTCATCTTGCATTTTCATCATCTTCTCATTTTCTTTTTCATCATCTTATCAACTTGTTGCAGTCAAACATACTAATTGCGATAATGTCTCTGCATCTGCTTGAGTAGTGATATAAGACATTACCATCCAATTAACAACGAAGCTACATTCAAAATGAAAGTAAAACTTGTTGTCATTTGATTAACCTCTAAGAAAATCCAACACTGATATATATAACTCACATAGCAACTAATTTTGCTAAAAACTAGAATTCATGGAGCACAACACTACAAATTCAATGGTCATGTTTAGCACAACAAGTATTAAGAACTCAAAAGAACTACTATAGATAATGTAGCTACTACTTTTTAAGATTAAATCAATTAATAAAGAGGTACCATACACAATTAAGCCTTGTGCCAAAGAAGAATGAAAGTTCAGGTCTATCTTGCTTAAGGTACCTCTATCAATTGATTGAAGAATGAAATGCTTATGGAGGCTTGAAGATAATGTATTCCTACCTTGTTAGTTAACGACTTGGTCCTGTAAAGACTGTCCAGTTTCAGCCAAAATATCAGATTGGTCATGTAAAAAGTGACAATCTCATCAAATTTGATATTGAGGTCCCAACTTTTAATAGCATATTCCAATGGCTACCACATCTGCATCAAACTTTTGTTGCAAACAACATCAGCTGCAGTTAACCTGCAATAGAAGCAAAGCAACTGCAATTGCAATCACAATTCAAAACCCTGATCTTGAAAAATGTCAATTCATACAATTGGAGTCTTTAAATATATATGTTCTGTTACTACACGAAAGGGGAATAACTACCCGAGCAAAGAACAACTAAACAAGGGATCAAATTTGACGTTGCAGTTACCGTCTCTGATGACTCTGCAAGGGACCTGATTTGACTCTTCATCGACCTTAGACATCTTTCTTCCAATGAACCTTTACAAGACAAGGACAAGATTAGTACACAAAAAAATGTCGACTAGTTTTCCTGCATAAAACATGGCATAAACCTTTTTTCATTTTAGGACAAAGCAAAAATGGTGTGAACTATACTAGTTTATTCTGAAAAACAACCGAATTTAAATTAAACATTTACCCTTATCAACATAGCCTTCTACTACTATGAAAAATCTCATAAACTGTGGGAGCCTTTGTAAGTCAATTCATCATGAAATTGTAGGCATCCTTAACTGACTCAACTAGCCACACTGCACAATTTTAGTTTCATAAGTTGACTGACGATAGATGATATATATCCAACCATTGAATAATTTAATTTTTCTAGAATAACCAACCAAATCAAAATGCAGCAACATGGGAAGCATAACAAGTACTACTAAACATTAGTCTTGAGCCATATATACATTAATTATTTGATTATTATCAATTTGCAGTAATCAACACTATCATACTAAACTAGTGTATAAAAAAATTAAGCCAATTAGGCTAATAACAAACACTGCTATACTTTCATATTTTCAACACCTTCCTGATCAGTATGAAATGCATACAAAAACGATAAGGAACTAAATTATTGCATGAGGATTGAGAGGATAACCTAAGAAAAGTTAAATTCAACTTAAATTACAATCACAGTCAGAAATATCAGATCTAAACATACATAACACAGAATCAGAAATTCAAATCTCTACTACTAAAATCACTTGATACATAAAATCAGTTGAAATACTAAAATGTGTGTTTAGAACCAGAAAAATTGGCTTGAAATAAACCAAAATAAATAACTCACATACCTCAACAATTGATTTCTGAAATAGTATTGAAAATCGCATGGTGATGAAATCAAATTAGAAATCAAAACCTTTTTCTTTCTTTCTAGGTTCTTCTTTCTCAGAGATCAGAAGCAAGTTCACAGACCCCAAAAATATCATCTCCAAAGTTCAAACTCTCACACAGCTTGACACTCTACTCAAAGTCCCAATTTTGTTTCTCTAAAATCTCATATTATCTCTATTACACACTTACAGTACAACACCAACCAAATTTAGAGTAAGAGTTTAAATTGAAATTACTTGAAGGAGCATAGCTATAAATTGAAGATTCAATAATGAAGCTGAGCTATAAATTGAAACAGATCGGAAGTTACTTGAAGGAACATGTTATAGACAAAAATAAAAATCAAAACAAAGTAGCTCAATAAGCATCAAAGACATTACCAATAAAGTTACTGAGTAAACCCTTCAATAGTATCAAATGAAAACAAGCCGAATAACATCAAAGAGGGAACAACAAATTCTGATAAGGGATTTAGAAGAAATCAAAACGAACCTGAACCTGAGATGAACAATAAACACTTCTCAAGAGAGAAATGAGAACAACAACCAGTCATTTGCCAAAGAATGAGGGATTTAGCGATTTATGGAATAAAGAAAAAGATTTAAGGATTGGGGTTGATGAAGAAAATGAGTTAGGGATTTAGGTTGTGATAGTAAACGGCAGTGAAGAAATGAGTAAGAGTCATGGTCGATGAAGGACGCGGCGGTGAAGGAAGCGGCGATGAAGGAAACGGCGGTGGTGGAAACGGCGGTGTAGTACGAGAGAGGGAACCCACGAGAGAGTGGTTTGTGTTTTTTGTTTTGGGGTTTTGCAATTTTTTTGAACAAAGTGAGAGTTAGTATTTTTGTCTAAGTGTGTCAATTTTTCATTTTTTTTTTTAAACGAATTCATTTTCACAAAAGCGCTCAAAGGAAAATTTCCTGGTTATAGAAACAAAACATTGCGACGGTTATAGAAACCGTCGTAGAAACCGTTGCAAATGTTTTAAAAAAATCACATTGCGATAGTTATTATGTTCAAATAGTCGCAATTGAAATGTCGCAAAATGCTCATTTTCTTGTAGTGAATTATTATTGAGTTCTATTTGGTAATAGAAGTATTAATTAAATACCTTGTATTGACAAGATATGAAAAGTAGCTTTGAATGATAAGACAAGTAGTGGTCCCATCATTTGAGCAAAGTCTTCTATACTAGTGCTCCAAATCAAGTAATGGACTAGGGCTCCATGATCTTGATAAGAACATCTATAACAGTTGTAATAAGAGCCAAATAAGATTTGGACCTTATATGTATATATCAAGAGCATTGTTATTTAGTGCAAACATTTGATGTGTTAATTACTTGTTGAAAGTAAATTGACACATGATCTATTTGAACATCATACATGAGATGTATGTCGAGTACTAAACATATTTATATTGAGTATATTTTACTTCATTTATATTGATGATTAAAATCATTAGATGGGGATATGTGTGTGACACAAATTAGAAAATCTTTGAATTTGTCAAGGAGTTCGATAAATGGAGTAAAAGGATATGACTCGACAAAAGTATTTAAGTCATATGAATAAGTCATAGTAATAAATACTTAATTAAAGGAGTATAATAAACTAATTTTATCACATCATGTTTGACATGATATAAGATAGTTTAATTATGTCATTGACTCTTAGAAATTTATTTGCTTATAATTAATCTTCACCCACAAATAGTTTCCCTTTTTAAAGTAATCATAAAAACACCATATATATGATATAAAGGTTAGACCACCAAGTTTGTATTTATGAAAATTTGGACTAAAAATTGATCAGATAAATTTAATTCCAAAATTGGAAGAATAAATATGTGGAAATATCCTAAAGAATCTAAGGGATACTGGTCTTATATCACTCTTGGGACAAAAGTTGTTTTGTTGCTAGATTTGAAGCATTCCTCTAGTGGGAGTGTGTATCTAAAAGAAACAGTGGGAGTGATATAGAACTTGAATAAGTTCAAGTACCACAAAATATATTTGTTTGAAAAGGGAACATAAACCGGTTCCTCAAAGTTGTTGAAGGACCATCAATTTAAGTTGCACAAAATCCTAGATAAGTCTAACATATTACATGGGTGAGATGTATGATCTAATCATGACTCAACAAGATGATATGGTTTTCATGAAAGATGAATCTTTGACTTGGTAAGAGGTCGTAAAAGGCCTAAAATCTGAGAAGTGGCTAAATGCCATGAAATCTTGTACAAAATCCATATACACATACCTTATGGTGATAATGATATTGTCATCAGGATGAGTAAGACTCATACGATGAAAGTGAGTATTCTTATTGAACACTGATATGGAGGGTATTGAAAATACCCTTTAAGATTTGATTGATCATTTAACGTTTCACGCAAAGTCATAATGCAAGTTATGATGAAATCATAATTGTAATCATAAAGCTTAAAATCTATTTAAATTCTATTTACTGAATATTGTACTACAAGTTTTAGCAGATGGACAACAAAGATGCATTCCTTAATTGGAGTGACCTCATATATATGTACTAGACATATAAGAAGGGTTTTGCTTGATTCAAAGGATGCTAGAAAAGTATACAATTTGTAGCTATCTAATTTTGATTATATCAAAATTCTCAGAAGTTTAATTATTTGTCCCTTATAAATTCGTTTTTCACAAAACTTCAAAAAGGAACAAATAATAAAATCTTGTGCACACAAGGAGGTTAGTGGGAGTAATAATATTAATCTGGTGTTATATGTGGCTGTCATATTAATCATCAAAAACCTTTTCCTTTTACATGTGAGACATGGTTAAAGAAATAACTCTTGATGAAATACTTAGGCAAGAATTCCTAAAGAGTTAGGAATATCCTATGTATTTGAGCAAGGATTCCTAAAGAGTTAGGAATAGCCTATGTACATATATTGATGAAGTGTTCAGACACTTGATGTGTAAACATAAAGACGCTATTCTTAAAATATCCATAGTCGACCTTTAAGGTGAAAAGGGATAACCTTAAAGCATAAAGACTATTATGAAGATAGACTAATGATCGCATCTCATGGATCATGGGATAAGGAGTTATCAAGTCTTGACATAGGTATAAGAAATATTAGGAGTAATATTTATACCGGATTGACCCGCTATGAGAGTACTACATCCAAAGTTATGCAAAGTGTCATAAGTTACTCTCATGGTGATAATGGTGTAAACCGCCCTTAGACCTGAAACCACTTTGTACCCTAGATGTGGAGTCAAGTACTTTGTTGCTGATCTAACGTTGTCCGTAACAGGATAACCATAAAGGCAGTTGATGGGTACTTCACAAAGCATGCTGAGGGACAGTAGTGACCTAGATGAAATTTGTCAATCCTGCATAACAGGATAAATGTCATGGGCCCAATATTGAACTGGACAAAGATGACACCAAGTATGCTTTGTGTTCAATATAGACATAAAGGGCAAATGGGTAATTATACATGCATATATTATCACTAAAGGTTATGTTATGATCACATGTTAATTTCTCATAACTTGGGTAGCAATGATGTGTTGCTAGATACCACTCATTGTTTATTATATTAAAAAAAAAAAAAGGATTTAATATAATTGTCAACGTTATGGAAACCTACAAGGGTCACACACATAAGGACAGTCTAATATTGAGATAATTAAGGAACACCATAAGGTACGGTGTATGTGCAATGTGATAAGGGTATCACGGTAATTTAAACGAGCAAGAACACCATAGGTTATGGTGGGAGGGCGCGCACATGAGTACTACCACTCATGGGGGGCGCGCGCCCTAGTTTTGTTTCTTGTTGGGCTTTGCCCAATAAGAGATATCTTGGTGCACAAGACAAGAGTTGTCTTGATGCACAAGACAAGAAATATCTATAAATAGAGAACTCTTGTCATTGCTCAATACACAACAAAAGCACAAGAATATTTTAGAATTGAAAATCCTAAAATAATTCTCTCTCTCTCAATATTCTTGCATAGCCTTCAAACATAAAGGGCTAGCACTCTATTGAAGGTGACTGTCCGTGTGGACTAGTTAGAGGCGTCGGTGATCTTCATCAACGCTCGTGATCGTCTTGTTCGTGATTCAAAGGTTCTTCCCTTCAAGAGGTAAAAACCCTAAAACACATATCATGCCCAATTCGTAAGGATCAAACTAAGGAAAATTTTTGAATTCCGCTGCTTAAAATGACGCTATTTTCCTTCAAATCGTACGGCCGTTGATCCTTTGAAAACTTGTTTGGAATGGAGTACTCGGTCTCGATTATGCATGCATTAACATTCAGAGAAGATTGTGTAGCCATTTGATGAAGTTTGGGGGTTAGGGTTTGCTAGTTTTAGAGAGAAAGAAGTTTGCTTGAGTTTTTGAAGAATAAAAGTGTAGGTTGTGAGAGTGCAAAAGTGTGAATGTGAACAGTTATGTGTTTAAATAGAAAGTTTCGCGCAAAAAATAGTACAGACACATAGGGGTAGCAGAGTCTTTTACCTATCAAATAGGGATTAGAACACTAATCATCATAAACCAACTTCTGATAACTATTAGATCCTTACAAAAACTAATTTTACATCAGAGACTCAGCTATTCAGGGATTTCCATCATATTCAGATTCTTTTTGATAAAATCAAAACGTTCAACAGCTAAGGGTTTTGTAAAGATATCAGCCCATTGATTTTCTGTCTCAATGAACTTAAGATCAATTACACCCTTTTTAAAATTCCGGTAGCAAGTTACAGATGTGCAACGTGATGTGGTGCACGTTTGAGTTTAGGTATATGATGTGTTGCCTAATGTGCCAACATCATAAACATACGATAACTTGATGAACAAGGAAAATAAAGTGCAGAAGATAAAGAACACAATGAGTTTCTTAACCCAGTTCAGTGCAGCGCACTTACGTCTGGAGGATACCAATCCAGGAATGAATCCACTATGATAGCTCTAATTCAAAGCTAAACTCCCCCGTTTACAACCTCTCGCTTAGACACTACCTTGTGCAAACTCTACCTTGCTCCTCACAAGATATGACTTCCCCCAGTCACTTCCCAGCTATCCTACCTTGCTCCTCACAAGGACCTTGCTCCTCACAAGGATTTTTACAAACTCAATGATGGAGACGCACTCCTAACCTAAAGAACCAACTCGTGCTTCAAAGCTTTGAGTGATTCAAAGTCCAAATCTTGTTCAAACTAGAATCAAGAAAAGGAACAGCTCTGTGCTTAAAAGCTTAAGAGCTAAATACAACCCTAAGTTCAAGTCTCAATGGAAACAAGAAAAAATAGGGACAAAGACTGAAATCTAAAGACTAGAAAATATTATTCTAAATTCAGTGAGTAAAACTATGTCTTCAGTCTTCTTTATATAGAGCGAGATCCTGAAAGCTGGCCTTTGTATCTTCAAATAACAAACTCAATCTTTTAACAAAAGATATGTTTGTTTTAATTCTTTTTGAATCTTCTAGTAAAAACCGGCCTTTTAAATCTTTTCTGAATTTTTTTCAATCTTTCAGCTCGTTCCTTGGCGCGCAAGCTAGCGTGGATATGTTTGTATCAATACAAATCTTTTTCAAAAGATCACACGCAAATTAATGAAAGCGCGTTTTTAGAGATTAGAACACTAATCATCATAAACCAACTTATGATAACTATTAGATCCTTACAAAAACTAATTTTACATTAGAGACTCAGCTATTTAGGGATTTCCATCATATTCAGATTCTTTTTGATAAAATCAAAACGTTCAACAGCTAAGGGTTTTGTAAAGATATCAGCCCATTGATTTTCTGTCTCAATGAACTTAAGATCAACTACACCCTTTTTGAAATTCCGGTAGCAAGTTACAGATGTGCAGCATGATGTGGTGCACGTTTGGGTTTAGGTATACGATGTGTTGCCTAATGTGCCAACATCATAAACATACGATAACTTGATGAACAAGGAAAATAAAGTGCAGAAGATAAAGAACACAATGAGTTTGTTAACCCAGTTCAGTGCAGCGCACTTACGTCTGGAGGATACCAATCCAAGAATGAATCCACTATGATAGCTCTAATTCAAAGCTAAACTCCCCCGTTTACAACCTCTCGCTTAGACACTACCTTGTGCAAACTCTACCTTGCCCCTCACAAGATATGACTTCCCCCAGTCACTTCCCAGCTATTCTACCTTGCTTCTCACAAGGACCTTACCCCTCACAAGGATTTTTACAAACTCAATGATGGAGACGCATTCCTAACCTAAAGAACCAACTCGTGCTTCAAAGCTTTGAGTGATTCAAAGTCCAAATCTTGTTCAAACTAGAATCAAGAAAAGGAACAGCTCTGTGCTTAAAAGCTTAGGAGCTAAATACAACCCTAATTTCAAGTATCAATGGAAACAAGAAACAACAGGGAAAAAGACTGAAATCTAAAGACTAGAAAATATTATTCTAAATTCAGTGAGTAAAACTATGTCTTCAGTCTTCTTTATATATAGCGAGATCCTGAAAGCTGGCCTTTGTATCTTCAAATAACAAACTCAATCTTTTAACAAAAGATATGTTTGTTTTAAATCTTTTTGAATCTTCTAGTAACAAACCGGCCTTTTAAATCTTTTCTAAATCTTTTTCAATCTTTCAGCTCGTTCCTTTGCGCGCAAGCTAGCGTGGATATGTTTGTATCAATACAAATCTTTTTCAAAAGATCACACGCAAATTAATGAAAGCGCGTTTTTAGGGATTAGAACACTAATCATCATAAACCAACTTCTGATAACTATTAGATCCTTACAAAAACAAATTTACATCAGAGACTCATCTATTCAGGGATTTCCATCATATTCAGATTCTTTTTGATAAAATCAAAACGTTCAATAGCTTAGGGTTTTGTAAAGTATCAGCGCATTGATTTTCTGTCTCAATGAACTTAAGATCAATTACACCCTTTTTGAAATTTCGGTAGCAAGTAACAAATGTGCAGCGTGATGTGGAGGTTTACGATGTGTTGCCTAATGTGCCAACATCATAAACATACGATAACTTGATGAACAAGGAAAATAAAGTGCAGAAGATAAAGAACACAATGAGTTTGTTAACCCAGTTCAGTGCAGCGCACTTACGTCTGGAGGATACCAATCCAGGAATGAATCCACTATGATAGCTCTAATTCAAAGCTAAACTCCCCCGTTTACAACCTCTCGCTTAGACACTACCTTGTGCAAACTCTACCTTGCTCCTCACAAGATATCACTTCCCCCAGTCACTTCCCAGCTATCCTACCTTGCTCCTCACAAGGACCTTGCTCCTCACAAGGATTTTTACAAACTCAATGTTGGAGACGCACTCCTAACCTAAAGAACCAACTCGTGCTTCAAAGCTTTGAGTGATTCAAAGTCCAAATCTTGTTCAAACTAGAATCAAGAAAAGGAACAGCTCTGTGCTTAAAAGCTTAAGAGCTAAATACAACCCTAAGTTCAAGTCTCAATGGAAACAAGAAAAAATAGGGACAAAGACTGAAATCTAAAGACTAGAAAATATTATTCTAAATTCAGTGAGTAAAACTATGTCTTCAGTCTTCTTTATATAGAGCGAGATCCTGAAAGCTGGCCTTTGTATCTTCAAATAACAAACTCAATCTTTTAACAAAAGATATGTTTGTTTTAATTCTTTTTGAATCTTCTAGTAACAAACCGGCCTTTTAAATTTTTTCTGAATCTTTTTCAATCTTTCAGCTCGTTCCTTGGCGCGCAAGCTAGCGTGGATATGTTTGTATCAATACAAATCTTTTTCAAAAGATCACACGCAAATTAATGAAAGCGCGTTTTTAGGGATTAGAACACTAATCATCATAAACCAACTTCTGATAACTATTAGATCCTTACAAAAACTAATTTTACATTAGAGACTCGGCTATTCAGGGATTTCCATCATATTCAGATTCTTTTTGATAAAATCAAAACGTTTAACAGCTAAGGGTTTTGTAAAGATATCAGCCCATTGATTTTCTGTCTCAATGAACTTAAGATCAACTACACCCTTTTTGAAATTCTGGTAGCAAGTTACAGATGTGCAGCGTGATGTGGTGCACGTTTGGGTTTAGGTATACGATGTGTTGCCTAATGTGCCAACATCATAAACATACGATAACTTGATGAACAAGGAAAATAAAGTGCAGAAGATAAATAACACAATGAGTTTGTTAACCCAGTTCAGTGCAGCGCACTTACGTCTGGAGGATACCAATCCAGGAATGAATCCACTATGATAGCTCTAATTCAAAGCTAAACTACCCCGTTTACAACCTCTCGCTTAGACACTACCTTATGCAAACTCTACCTTGCTCCTCACAAGATATGACTTCCCCCAGTCACTTCCCAGCTATCCTACCTTGCTCCTCACAAGGACATTGCTCCTCACAAGGATTTTTACAAACTCAATGATGGAGACGCACTCCTAACCTAAAGAACCAACTCGTGCTTCAAAGCTTTGACTGATTCAAAGTCCAAATCTTTTTCAAACTATAATCAAGAAAAGGAACAGCTCTGTGCTTAAAAGCTTAAGAGCTAAATACAACCCTAAGTTCAAGTATCAATGGAAACAAGGAACAATAGGGAAAAAGACTGAAATCTAAAGACTAGAAAATATTATTCTAAATTCAGTGAGTTAAACTATGTCTTCAGTCTTCTTTATATAGAGCGAGATCCTGAAAGCTGGCCTTTGTATCTTCAAATAACAAACTCAATCTTTTAACAAAAGATATGTTTGTTTTAAATCTTTTTGAATCTTCTAGTAACAAACCGGCCTTTTAAATCTTTTCTGAATCTTTTTCAATCTTTCAGCTCGTTCCTTGGCGCGCAAGCTAGCGTGGATATGTTTCTTTCAATACAAATCTTTTTCAAAAGATCACACGCAAATTAATGAAAGCGCGTTTTTAGGGATTAGAACACTAATCATCATAAACCAACTTCTGATAACTATTAGATCCTTACAAAAACTAATTTTACATTAGAGACTCGGCTATTCAGGGATTTCCATCATATTCAGATTCTTTTTGATAAAATCAAAACGTTTAACAGCTAAGGGTTTTGTAAAGATATCAGCCCATTGATTTTCTGTCTCAATGAACTTAAGATCAACTACACCCTTTTTGAAATTCTGGTAGCAAGTTACAGATGTGCAGCGTGATGTGGTGCACGTTTGGGTTTAGGTATACGATGTGTTGCCTAATGTGCCAACATCATAAACATACGATAACTTGATGAACAAGGAAAATAAAGTGCAGAAGATAAATAACACAATGAGTTTGTTAACCCAGTTCAGTGCAGCGCACTTACGTCTGGAGGATACCAATCCAGGAATGAATCCACTATGATAGCTCTAATTCAAAGCTAAACTACCCCGTTTACAACCTCTCGCTTAGACACTACCTTATGCAAACTCTACCTTGCTCCTCACAAGATATGACTTCCCCCAGTCACTTCCCAGCTATCCTACCTTGCTCCTCACAAGGACCTTGCTCCTCACAAGGATTCCTAAGTTCAAGTATCAATGGAAACAAGAAACAATAGGGAAAAAGACTGAAATCTAAAGACTAGAAAATATTATTCTAAATTCAGTGAGTAAAACTATGTCTTCAGTCTTCTTTATATATAGCGAGATCCTGAAAGCTGGCCTTTGTATCTTCAAATAACAAACTCAATCTTTTAACAAAAGATATGTTTGTTTTAAATCTTTTTGAATCTTTTAGTAACAAACCGGCCTTTTAAATCTTTTCTGAATCTTTTTCAATCTTTCAGCTCGTTCCTTGGCGCGCAAGCTAGCGTCGATATGTTTCTTTCAATACAAATCTTTTTCAAAAGATCACACGCAAATTAATGAAAGCGCATTTTTAGGGCATTCAGTTCAGGTACCACATGTGTGCACATTAGTCACCACATCTGGACCAAAGTCTTATTTTAACAAATGAAGCCAACCCTAAAATAAACTCAACCTTGCAGGTTGAAAACACTAACAATCTCCCCCTTTGGCAAATTGTGGCTAAAATAACCTTTGGAGTCAGCCAACTAGACTTTGGAGAGAATCATTAGAACATCAGAGGCGTTGCAGCAGCGGAATCTTGCCTCATATCTTCTGAGAGAATAAAACTCCCAACATACAAGCATGGTGATGAATCATGCACACAGTAAAGAGGGGAAGTGTCTTCAGCAGCTTCTATAAAATACTTTACTCCCCCTAAATTCAAGCACCATCTTCAGCAGTCTTCAAAGGACCAGTCTTCATTCGTCTGGTTCTTCAAAGTCTTCAAAAAGATGTGCAAAATACAAGCACATTCTGTCTTCAACGATGTGCACACATCTGGTATCACATCATGTATCAGAATAAACATATTGCACTCTACCTTTCCTCTTACTCCCCCTGGATATACTACTTATCTTTTCTCCCCCTTTTTAGCCATAATGTTGACAAAAAGTTTAAGAACAGAAAGAGTAATCAAATAGTACTGGGGCCATTAATTGTGCAATTTACAGAGTAGATGGATCTTTGACAAATGTTCTAAGCACTAATACATGACCAAGGTCTTCAAAAAGAGATGCTTCAGTAGTCTTCAATTTCTTCAGTAGTTGTCTTCACAAAATCCATATAGTCCAGTAATCCATAGTCTTGTAGTCTTCATTCTTCATGGTTGTTGTATGTGCATTCATAGTTAAGCAAGTACAAGTTACCCATATTTCTATGATTGTAACTAAGTCACTCATATTGCTATGACTGTGACGTGAATCACCCATATTTCTATGACTGTGATCCTAAGCATAAAAGTCATCCATATTTCGATGATCATGACTAAGCACAATGAATCATCCATATTGCTATGATTATGATTATGCCCTATGCTTACAAACTTAAATGCTTTTGAGTTGCTTTGCACATAATCTACTCCTTCGATATCAAAAAGGTCATTCTTTGACCTTGCCTTCAGTAATGCTCTTGCAGATAGCATGATTTGTAGTCTTCAGCTCTGGATAAGGTTTCTTCTTCTCAGAGGCTCCAATGTGGACCACATTGAGCTCTACATCAGGATCTTCTTCATAGTTCTTCATCACAGTATGAAAGGTGGAATAGTATTGATATATGATGTTGAGAAAAACCTGTGATGACTGCCTTTTGATAGCGTGCATAAACAAACGGAAGTAATAGGCAGGTCTCCGTTGCACGCTTCAATAGCAAGATTGCTATTGATCATCAAGAAGGCAAATACCAAGTTTGCCTCTTAATGTCTCAAACTTATTTGCATCCAAAGCCTTTGTAAAAATGTCAGCCAGTTGATTGTCTGTGGCTACATGCTCTAAGGTTACAATCTTGTCTTCAACTAGATTTCTGATAAAATGGTAACGAATATCAATGTGCTTGGTCCTACTCTGTTGGATAGGATTCTTGGAAATATTTATAGCACTCATATTGTCACAGTATAATGTGAGCACATCTTGCTCCACATTGTATTCACTCAGCATTTGCTTCATCCAAAGCAATTGAGAACAACTGCTTCCTGCTGCGATATACTCTGCTTCTGCTGTTGAAAGAGCTACACAATTCTGTTTCTTGCTGAACCATGAAATTAGATTGTTTCCCAGAAAGAAACATCCACCTGAGGTACTCTTCCTATCATCTGCACTGCTTCAGAATTCTCTTGACTTGTGTGAGATGACTCATCTTTGGCTCAGCTTGGTATCTAACACATACACCACCTGCAAAGGAGATATCAGGCCTACTTGCTGTGAGGTAAAGTAGACTGCCAATGATGCTTCTATATAGGCTTTAATCAACACTGAAACCTTTCTCATCCTTGGTGAGTTTAATATGAGTTGATGCAGGAGTTCTCTTGTGTGTTGCACTCTCCATTCCAAACTTCTTCACAATATTCTTGGCATATTTGCTTTGAGAGATGAATATTGTGTCCTCCATTTGCTTTACTTGTAGACCAAGAAAATAGGTTAATTCACCTACAAGGCTCATCTCAAATTCAGATTGCATTTGATGCACAAATTGTTTCACCAAAGCATCTGTCATGCCACCAAACACGATATCATCTACATAGATTTGTGCTATCATGAGCTTTCCTTTTTCCTGTCTCACAAACAAGGTCTTGTCTGTTTCACCCTTTTTGTACCCTTGCTGTAGAAGAAACTTTGTTAGCCTTTCATACCAAGCCCTAGGAGCTTGCTTCAACCCATACAAAGCTTTCTTCAATCTGTAGACATGATCTGGGAGATTAGGATCAACAAATCTCTTTGGTTGTGTTACATACACTTCTTCATTTAAGTACCCATTGAGGAAGGCACTTTTCACATCCATTTGAAAAAGCTTGAACTTCAAGATACATGTCACTCCTATATCTAACTCTTGATCTGCTTTCTCAGAATTTTCTTCAACTTCGGAGTCTTCAGGTTGGGAGACGGATGTGACCACATAAGGTTCCACATCATGAACTTTAGATGTCACCTGATGCTGAAAAATTAGATGTGACTTCTGGATTTGCTTGTCAATCTGACCTTCATCACATATATCTCCTTCTTCAATAGTGAGCTTTGGTGGCCCTCTGATGGCTTCTTTGGAGATAAGTTTCTTCATTCCCTTTAGATTCAAATGCCCAAGTCATTGGTGCCATAACCTTTCTTCATCTTCTTGACTGATAAGACATGTGGTAGAATGAGTTGTTTCTTCAGGAACCCATAAGTAGCAGTTGTCTTTTGATCTGGCTCCTTTCATTAGTAACTCTCCTTTGTCATTAGTGACCAGACACTCATTCTTTGAGAAGTCAACTTAAAGCCCTTGATCAGATAGTTGGCTTATACTGATCAGATTAGCTTTCAGTCCTCTGACAAGCAGAACATTATCAAGCCTGGGCAAACCATTATTAATTAGTTTCCGAATTCCCATGATTTGTCCTTTAGCACCATCAGCAAAGGTCACATAGCTTGAAGTGTATGACTTGATATCTACCAGAAAGCTTTCTACACCTGTCATGTGTCTGGAGCAGCCACTATCAAAGTACAAATCCTCTTTAGATGAGGCTCTGAAGGATGTGTGTGCTATATGAGAAGCTACTTTGGCTTTTGGCTTCCATTCTTTCTTGGTTCTGGCTGATCCATGATATGCTCTGGGTTGAGGTTCATTCTTTGGGTACCCATAGAGCTTATAGCAGAAGGGTTTGATATGGCCATGCTTCCCACACTAGTGACACTTCCATGAAGTGAACTTTTTCTTGTGTACAGGTTCCTGATGTGGTGCAGGATGTGGCAACATCACCTTACAGACCGATTTGTTTTGAGCTGGAACAAATTTTGATTCTGGGGTTTCATTGCTGTAAATTTGCTCATAACCTATCACAGTTGGGTCATTAGCATGATTCCGGATTATGAGAATTTCATCAAGCTTCTTTGTTCCAGAGTTGAGCATCCTAGCTGACTTGGTCATGTTTTCCAAGTTATATGTCAATGACTTGACTTCATCTTGAAGGCTAGTTATCTTAGCTTGTAGCTTTACTCCTTCTGACTTGAGTTGATTAATCACAGCTTCTTGTTCTACCTTCGTTGCTTTTTCTGACTTAAGTTGATTAATGACAGCATCCTGTTCTACATTTGTTCTGCATACTTCCTTACTTCTGATGTATAGCTCTTTGTATGCTGAGGCTAGTTCCTCATAAGTGAGTTCTTCATCACAGTACTCTATATCAGAATTACACACACCAGTCATGGCGCTTACATGGTTGGCAGTTTTACTCTCCAATTCATCTTCATCAAACCAATATACAGAAAATCCCTTCTTCTGTTTCTTCAGATATATAGTGCATTCAGATCTGATATGACCCTAGCCTTCACATTCATGGCATTGAACACCTTTGTCATCAGTTTCAGATTTTGCTGAATTGTTTCCTTGTTTGCTGATGTCAGACTGGATGTGTTGCACATTTCTCCTCGGTCTTCTATCCACGCTCTTCAGAATCTTGTTAAATTGTCTTCCAAGTAACACTATGTCTCTTGAGAGATCTTCTCGGGTGTCAAGGTCATCATCCACTTCCTCACTATCAGTGTTGGAGGTAAAGGCTATGTTTTTCCCTTTCTTCTCAACTTTATCAATGAAGTTCATCTCAAAGGTTTGAAGAGAACCCACAAGTTCTTCAACTTTCATGCTAGCAATGTCTTGAGCTTCTTCAATAGTTGTGACCTTCATGTCAAACCTCTTAGGTAAAGATCTAAGAATTTTCCTTACCAACTTCTCATCAGACAACCTTTCTCCCAAGGAATCAAAGGAGTTTGCTAGGTCAAGAACATTCATGTGAAAGTCATAAATAGTCTTTTCCTCCTTCATTCCGAGGTTCTCAAATTTTGAGTGGAGAAGTTGAAGTCTTGAACTTTTTACCTTGGAGGTCCCTTCATGGGTTGCCTTGAGTATCTCACAAGCATCTTTGGCAACAATACATTGTTTGATGAGTCTGAACATGTTTTTGTCAACTCCATTGAATAATGCATTTAAAGCTTTTTTGTTGCCAAGAGCAAGTGTATCTTCTGCTGGAGTCCAATCTTCTTCTGGTTTGAGCTCTTATGTATCAACTCCATTAGTATCCTTGACATTGGGGTGTTCCCAACCTCTAAGCACTGCTTTCCAAGTTCTACTATCAAGAGATTTTAGGAAGGCAGCCATGCGTGGCTTCCAGTATTCATAATTAGTGCCATCCAGAAGGGGTAGTTTGCAGACCAAAGTTCCACCCTTGTCCATGGTTCCGGAAAGTATCTTCCCTGGAGCTCACCCTAAAGCATATCAGGGTGCCTGCTCTGATGCCAATTGAAATTCCGGTAGCAAGTTACAGATGTGCAGCGTGATGTGGTGCACGTTTGGGTTTAGGTATACGATGTGTTGCCTAATGTGCCAACATCATAAACATACGATAACTTAATGAACTAGGAAAATAAAGTGCAGAAGATAAAGAACACAATGAGTTTGTTAACCCAGTTCAGTGCAGCGCACTTACGTCTGGAGGATACCAATCCAAGAATGAATCCACTATGATAGCTCTAATTCAAAGCTAAACTCCCCCGTTTACAACCTCTCGCTTAGACACTACCTTGTGCAAACTCTACCTTGCCCCTCACAAGATATGACTTCCCCCAGTAACTTCCCAGCTATTCTACCTTGCTCCTCACAAGGACCTTACTCCTCACAAGGATTTTTACAAACTCAATGATGGAGACGCACTCTTAACCTAAAGAACCAACTCGTGCTCCAAAGCTTTGAGTGATTCAAAGTCCAAATCTTGTTTAAACTAGAATCAAGAAAAGGAACAGCGCTGTGCTTAAAAGCTTAAGAGCTAAATACAACCCTAAGTTCAAGTATCAATGGAAACAAGAAACAATAGGGAAAAAGACTGAAATCTAAAGACTAGAAAATATTATTCTAAATTCAGTGAGTAAAACTATGTCTTCAATCTTCTTTATATAGAGCGAGATCCTGAAAGCTGGCCTTTGTATCTTCAAATAACAAACTCAATCTTTTAAGAAAAGATATGTTTGTTTTAAATCTTTTTGAATCTTCTAGTAATAAACCGGTCTTTTAAATCTTTTCTGAATCTTTTTCAATCTTTCAGCTCGTTCCTTGGCGCGCAAGCTAGCGTGGATATGTTTGTATCAATACAAATCTTTTTCAAAAGATCACACGCAAATTAATGAAAGCGCATCAGTTCAGGTACCACATGTGTGCACATCAGTCACCACATCTTGACCAAAGGCTTATTTTAACAAATGAAGCCAACCCTAAAATAAACTCAACCTTGCAGGTTGAATACACTAACACTTTTGAACATAGTCTCTTATGAAATGATGTTTAATCTCAATATGCTTGGCTCTTGAATGTAAAATAGGATTTTTGGAAAGATGAATGGCTGCAGTATTATCACAATATAAAGGAATATTGTTACTGCTTTTTTGATAATCTTTTAATTGATATTTCATCCAAAGTAGTTGTGTACAATATTTTGCTGTTGATATGTACTCTGCTTCTGCTGTTGACATAGCTATGGTGGTTTGCCTTTTACTGGCCCATGAAATCAAATTCTCACCAATGAATTGACAATTACCACTGGTGGATTTTTTTTTTTTCAATTTTATCACCAGCATAGTCAGCATCACAGAATCCAGTCAGTTTGTAGTCATTGGATTTCTGATACAGTAATCCAATGTTATAAGTAGCTTTCAAATACCTAAAGATTCTCTTCACAGCAGTGAAATGAGATTCTCTAGGATCTGATTGAAATCTTGCACACAAGCATACACTGAATAAAATATCAGGTCTTGATGCAGTTAGGTAAAGAAGAGATCCAATCATACCTCGATAGAGCTTCTGATCAACTTTGCCTTCAGACTCTTCTTTGTTTAAGCTTGATGTAGGATGCATTGGAGTGTTCATGGGCTTGCAATCTTCTAAATTGAATTTCTTCAGAAGATCTTTTATATATTTTGATTGATGAATGAATGTTCCTTTCTTTGTTTGATTTATCTGAATTCCAAGAAAAACTTCAATTCTCCCATCATGCTCATCTCAAATTCATCCTGCATATAAGCTTAGAAAAATTCTTGCACAGAGTGGCATTAGTTGATCCAAAAATGATATCGTCAACATAAATTTGAATGATCAAAATATCTTTCTTTAGTATTTTTCTGAATAGTGTATTATCAACTTGACCTTTTTCAAAACCATTGTTTACTAAGAAGGTACTCAGTCTCTCAAACCAAGCTTTGGGAGCTTGTTTGAGTCCATAGAGTGATTTCTTAAGTCTAAACACATGGTCTAGATTTGCTAGATCTTCAAATCCAGGAGGTTGTTTGACATATACTTCTTCAGAAATAACACCATTAAGAAATGCACTTTTAACATCCATCTGATATAGAGTGATATCATTGTTAACTGCATAAGATAAAAGTAACCTGATTGCTTCCAGTCTAGCTACTGGAACATATGTCTCAGTGAAGTCAATTCCTTCTTGTTGACTGTATCCTTGTGCAACAAGTCTTGCTTTGTTTCTGGTTACTTCACCTTGCTCATTCAGTTTGTTTCTGTATACCCATTTTGTTCCAATAATTTTCTTGTGCTTGGGTTTGGGTACCAAATCCCATACATCATTTCTCTTGAATTGATTTAACTCTTCTTCCATAGCAACTATCCAAGCATCATCTGAGAGAGCTTCATTTGTTGTCTTTGGTTCAATCAAGGATATTAATCCAAACAATGATTCTTCATCTCTGAAGTTTGATCTTGTTTTTCTAGGACTATTCTTGTTTCCAAGGATGACCTCTTCAAGATGTGAGGATTTGTACTTGAAAGTATTTCTTGGAATATCAGTTGCTTCAGAGTTGTCATCATCAGTTGGATGTTCTTGAGCAGCATCAGAAGGTGTTGCTTCTTGAGTTTCAGAGTCTTCTACAGGTTCTATGTAGTTGTCATACTCTTGAGCTTCATCTTCTGAGTTATCAGATCCTGACAAATCTATAACAGGCTCTGACTTTTTATCATCAGGCTCTTTGTCATCAAACTTTACGTGCATTGATTCTTCCACTGTCTTAGTTTCAGAATTATACACTCTGTATGACTTATAGCGTTCAGAGTATCCAATAAAGATACCCTTACAGGCTTTAGAGTCAAATTTCTTAAGATGGACTTTATTATTCAGAATGTAACATGTACAGCCAAATTGATGAAAATAAGAAATATTGGGTTTTCTTCCTCTAAAGAGTTCATATGTAGTTTTGTTCAAAATAGGTCTTATATAGATTCTATTTTGAATATAACAAGCAGTGTTAACAGCTTCTGCCCAAAAGAATTTTGCTAAATTATTTTCATGCATCATGGTGTGTGCCATTTCTTGCAAAGATCTATTCTTTCTTTCTACAACTCCATTTTGTTGTGGAGTTCTAGGAGAAGAGAATTCATAGAGAATTTCATGTTCTTCACAAAATTTATCAAAAGGTTCATTTTCAAATTCACCATCATGATCACTTCTTACTTTCAAAATCTTGGAATCCTTTTCATTTTGAATTTGGGTACAGAAGATGTTGAACACTTCATATGTGTCATCTTTAGTTCTCAGAAATTTAACCCAAGTCCATCTACTATAATCATCCACTATGACTAATCCATACTTCTTACCATTGATTGAGGCAGTGTTAACTGGTCCAAAAAGATCAATATGTAAGAGTTCTAAAGGTCTAGAAGTAGAGACAATGTTCTTGGTCTTAAAAGAACTTTTGACAATTTTCCCTTTTTGACAGGAACCACAAAGTGAGTCTGAGTGATATTTAATTTTTGGAAGACCTCTGACAAGATTGTCCTTGCTAAGCTTAGAGATTAATCTCTAGTTAGCATGACCCAATCTATTGTGCCAGATCCTTTTTTCATCACTCAGTGTCAAGAGACAAAGCACTTGTTGTTCCTTTAAATCAGAAAAAATTGACTTTATAAACATTGCCTTTTCTATTACCTTTAAAAACAATGGATTGGTCAGAGTTTCTAATTACAGTATATGAATCCTTATTAAACATGACATCATAATTACTATCACACAATTGACTTATGCTAAGTAAATTATGATGTAGTCCATCTACTAACCAAACATCAGAAATTAACAAAGAAGAATTACCAACTGTAGCTATACCAATGATCTTTCCCTTCTGGTTGCCACCAAACCCTACTGTTCCTCCCTCTTGCTGATTTAGGGTGTGGAATAAGAGCTTGTCTCCTGTCATGTGACGTGAGCAACCACTGTCTAGATACCATGAGCTTTCTTATCTTCTTTGGATGCATACCTGCAGCATACACTATTTCAGACTTTGGTACCCATATTCTGATGGGTCCATTTTGGTTAGTTTTATGAATCTTATTCTTCTTCTCAGAGTATTCAGAAGATCTAGAGTCAACTGAGCCTTTAGAAAACGATTTAGGCTTATGTTGTCTCTGAGAATTTCCTTTTGAGTGTGTCAGAGAGCCAGCTACAAAGTTTGCTTTAGAAGTATTGGTGCCCCGCTTATCAACAGGCTTTGGTACTCTGATAGCTTTAACTTGAGTAGACATGGATACTGATGTGAGGGGAATCTGGGTTTTAGAAGACTTAGGTTCAGAAGATGAGTTATCTTCTGATACCTTATCTTGCGGTTCCAAGGTCACAAGAGTATCAGACACAGTCAGAGGTTCTGAGATACCCTTAGTAAAGTTGGAATAAGCTTCAGAGGGTGATTTGCTTAGACAGACAGAGTTGTTTGATTTCCCTACATCAGAAGATGTAAGGGAACCAAGTCCTTGTCTTTTATGATAATTGCTAAGCCCACCATGAATGACAGAAGTTATCCTAGTTTTGTCAATGTTATGATGAACAAACTCTTGAAGAGAAATTTCATACTCATTATAGGGTTTGTGACATGTTCTGCATCCAGCTTCAATCACTTTAATTGTTTTAAGAGATTTTTGATAGTTTGCTTGAGTCTGGTTGAGATTTTCATTGAGCAGCTTCAATTTTTGTTTACAAAAATCTAGCTCACTCAACTTTTCCATGTACTTCACCATAACATCTTTCAAAGCCTTGGTGATTTGAGTGCTAGACATTTTAGAAATTACCTCTTCAATATCGTCTGTGTCAGACTCTGAATCACTTTCATTATCTGATTCGCCAGTGGCCATGAGTGCCAGATTTGCTTCCTCAGAATCTTCTTCCTCAGATAATTCATTGATGTCTTCCCATGTTGCCATCAGACACTTCTTGGCTTTATTTTTGATTGTGCTCTTTCTTCCTTTACCCTTGGAGTTGAGTTCAGGACAATCAACCATGAAGTGTCCAGGCTTGTGACAATTGAACAATTTTTCGTGTCATCCTTCTTCTCTTTGCTAATGTTGTTCCTTGATCCAAATCCTTTGCTTGAGTAGTTTTTGCTTCTCCTTGTTGACCACTTTTGGAACTTCTTGGACAAGAGTGCAAAGACATCATCATTTGATCCATCTTCTTGGTCATCTATGAAAGATTCTTCTGCTTCAGATTCTACAACTTTGACTTTCAGAGCCTTAGACGAAACTGAAATAGATGGCAGAGCCACATATTTTAGTTTCTTCTGAGGCTCATCAGAAGATAGTTTAATCCCATGACTCATGAGTGAACTTATCAATTCCTCCAAGCCAAGTGTGTCCAAATATTTAGCTTCCTGAATAGTTGTTACCTTAGGCCTCCACCTTGAAGGTAGGCTTCTCAGAATCTTCCTTACATGATCAGAAGTTGTATAACTTCTCTTCAGAACATGGAGACCAGCCACTAGAATTTTGAACCTAGAATACATAGATTCAATATTCTCATCATCCTTCATTTTGAAGAGTTCATACTATTGGATCAAAAGAGTAGCCTTTGCTTCTTGAACCTGTTTGTTCCCTTCATATGTGGAACATAAGGAGTCATAAATACTCTTGGCAGTAGATTTGTCTGTGATCTTGAGATATTCATCATGAGATATACAACCAATGAGAAGATCCTTGACTTTGTGATGTTTCTTGTAAGCTTTCTTGTCCGTAGGAGTGAACTTCTTTATTTCTTCAACAGATAACTTTCCTCTTTCATCAAGACCTTGAAAAGTTGCCCCTTCTTCAACCAAGTCCCAAAGCTCATCATCTATACCAATGAGATGTTGTAGATTCTATCTTTCCACCAGGAAAACGTAGAAGCATCTCCATTGAACTTTGGTGTTTTGTTGTTTGTCTTGTCTTCAACATCATAGTCATGAGGGACTGCTTTCAAACTTGCAGCATCAGTCATTGTGTTTTTCAACTAAAGACTGTCTCACTGTTAGGTGATAAAACAGAATCGGGCTCTTGATGCCAATTGAAGGTGTGAAAAACACAAGAAGGGGGGGTTGAATTGTGTTTTGGGTAGTTTAAAAATTTCTTCAAAGTTATAACACTTATCAGAGTTTGCAGCGGTTCGAAAAACAAAACACAATCAACAACGACGATGAAAGAGTAAGAGAGTGAGAGAAAGATTGAGACAGAGTTTTATACTGGTTCCTCTCACAAATCGAGAGTACGTCCAGTCCCCTTGCACTTCCAAGGGAGTTCACTAATAATCACCAAAGGTTACAATGCTCAAGCACACAAGCAAGAGACTTCCAATGCTCAAGTAAAACTTACAAGAGACTTCCTTTGTTCAAGCACACACGCAAGAGACTTCAAACAACTTACAAGTAAAACATAGTATATGAACACTGATATACAAATCAATGTTCAATAAGAATAAATAAATACAACTCAATGACAAGACTTAACTTAGAATCCTAACAAAAGAAATCTAAGGTTCAACTACTGTATGATTCAGAAGCTGAAGCTTGAGTCTTGGATATTCAAATGAGTTCAAGTTGTATTCAAGTTGTTTTTGTGCAAAGGATGATTTTAGCAGAATAACAGCTCGTTCAAAATTGCTCAATAGTGTTGTGCACAAAAACTTCAATTCAGCTCATATTTATAGTAGATGGTAGAGCGTCTTTGAATTTGAATTGTTGCGGTGAGATTTTGCCAGCTGGAAGTAGTACGATCCTTAACCATATCAAGTAATCTTTGTGTACGAACAATCTTGGGAATAAAGATTCGTCCAAATCAGGTAATAAGTTTGTACAATAGTACTGACGTCATTATTCTGAGGATAAGGTTGATTCTCCAGCTTTTGGGTTGTCATAAGATGATGAAATCCAATCATTGTAGCAGAGAATGTTCTTCTGACAAAACGGCTCTCACTGCACGTATCAGAATATGATGCTTTCAAAACACAGCTTCTGATAGCGTAGCTTCTGATATGCATCTTCTGACGTGACTTGACCTTGCATCTTCTGATGAGCATGTTCTGGTTAGAATTTGCTTCCCGTTTCAGAGCTTCAAATGTACTCATAGTGAATATAAAATTTTAGCTTATATATCTGCACACTTAGAGTAAATAATCAATATGCCCTATTGTATATTAATACTTTTGTTATCATCAAAACTTAATTGAGTCATGTCAGAACCTCTTTTGTTCCAACAGAAGCGTGCTATCCTATAGGAATGTTCCTAAGGAATTTTGGCCTGATGCAGTCAAATGGGCTACTTATGTCATGAATAGAAGCCATACCCTGGCAGTAAAGGATATGACACCTGAAGAGGCATGGAGTGGATTGAAGCCCTTTGTGCATCATTTTAGAGTTTTTGGTTGCCTGGCCTATGTGCATGTGCCTGATGTGCATAGAAAGAAGCTAGATGGAAAGAGCATAAAGTGTGTGAATCTAGGTGTAAGTGAAGAATCCAAAGCCTACAAAGTATATGATATTGTTGGTGAGAAAGTTATCATTAGCAGGGATGTGGTATTTGATGAATCTAAAGGGTGGAATTGGCTGAAGAATGATCAAAACAAACAGCAAAGGCTTAGTGGTATTGACAATACTACTGATGATGAAGAGGACATTACTCCAGCATGAATGAAGACAATAATATGGTGGAAAACACTGTTGAAAATAAAAGTGAATCTAGTGATGATAATTCTGTTGAAGTGCAGGGTGAAACTTGTAACAATGACTCAAATGCTTTACCAAAAAGGGCTAGAAGGCCTCCTGGCTATCTTGATGATTTTGTAACTGGTTCAGAAGCTGAACAAGAGGAACAGTTACACAATTTGGCTATTTTTAGCAGTAGTAATGATCCAACCACCTATGAAGAAGCTGCAAAGTCTAAGATTTGGAGGAAGGCTATGGATCTTAAAATGGATTCCATAGAGAGAAACAATAGCTGGGAACTTACTACACTACCACCTGGTGTGAAAACCATTGGAGTCAAGTGGATCTACAAGACAAAGCTCAATGAAAGAGGAGAGATTGAGAAACATAAGGCAAGGTTAGTTGCCAAGGGATATACTCAAAAGCATGGGATTGATTTTAATGAAGTATTTGCCCCGGTTGCTAGATGGGATACTATTAGGACCAGGCAGTGACTAATGGAAAGAGTGAAATTGGCCAAAGTACTTTTTGCTCATTTTGAAGCAAAAAAAAAAAAGTTTGTTTCTCACTATCTAAAGCTCAGCCACACCTTGCTTCATTTTTGAATGGAAAAGAAAGGCTATTTTCAGTTACAGGCTTATGTGACTTATGAGAATTAATCACATGAACTTTTTGGCTGCTTGGATTGTATGTTTGTTGTTTTGTTATTTATATTATTATATATGCTTCTGGTATAGTCCTTTTGTGAATTATTTTTATTTATTTTTGTTGAAAAGGAGAAGAGCTTTTGTGAATTAAGTAAAATAATATATGTGTTGATCTGTAGACATATGCGACGATAAGGAGTGGATCTATAGCTATTGCAGCATCAACTTTGGATTCTCTACTTCATCTATTGGCTGGTGGTATACTTTGGTACACTCACATAGCAATGAAGAACATAAATATCTACCAGTATCCCATTGGAAAACTGAGGGTGCAGCCAGCAGGCATAATTGTTTTTGCTGCTGTCATGGCCACACTTGGTGAGTCAAATTTGACTTGAACTATATTTCTAGCTTCTATATTGTGCATTCTTTTGTTGCCAAAGCTTACCACTCTTGACATGCTTATAACTCTTGATTCCTCCCTTTATCATTGGTGTGTGTAGTCCTCTTCATCTACATTTGTGGGGATACTGCAATCATACATATATCACTTCTCACAAATTTCTTCAACTTTTTTTTTCATTGAAATATGTTGGAATTGTTACTATCCTAATTTATGGGCAGGTATAGCTAGGATAAGTGATTGTAAGCCTTTTTCCCACATACTGTTATGTTATTCATAACTGTCTATTTACCCTCTCATACCTCTAACATTAAAACAAAAATGGGTGCATGGAAGCATTGCCGGTTCTCTCCTGGGATGTAGTCAAGCTTTTGGAATGTTTAACAACCATGCCAATTTTAAGTCCTCCCATAATAGTGCAAGTGGGCAACCAATCAATACATTTTCTTTTATGTAATTTATTTATGTTGTGTCTTTATTTTAATAAGACCGTATTTTTAATAAAAATGATGATTAATTTCATTCCATGTACTATGTTTGCAGGACAATAGCAGTGGGCATTGGATAGTAGTCATTACAAAATGAATTATCTATGTTGATAATGCAGAAGACATTAAAAAATGTAAGGATAAGAGAAAAAGATAAATTGAAGCGAGAGTTCTATTAAGTTTACATATATAGAATAGTAAAAGCGATATTCCATATTATGTTTACATTTATATATTTAATGTCACTTGGATGACTCATCACTGAAACAATTTGTCCACCTTCTCAAAAGAACTGTTGTGATATCACTACAACAGCCATCACTAGAGACTTACTATCTTTTTGATGACATTATTTTACTCTCTGATGGACACATTGTGTACCAAGGTCCTTGTGTATAAGTGCCTGATTTTTTGGCTTCAATGGGTTTTATGTGTCCCGAAAGGAAACCAGTGGTAGACTTTTTACAGGAAGTAAGTGCAAATTTACCAGTGGTTAGGACTAAGTTTTACTAATTATTTGACTTTGGTTATAATGCAATGTAATATTATAGAGACCAGTGGTAAAAGATATTTTACTAATTACTAAGCATTGTTTAATTAGCCATTGCTAGGACTAAGTTTTACTAATTATTCTCTCCTTTTTAATTTATAAACCTATGAATTTGACATTTTATCGTTTTAATAGCGACTCAAGTTCACAAATATTTGGATTATGCGACCTTCGTTCTCATGTTTACGAAGAATGGCAATGTTCTGTAATTTGAACATCTCTCCTTTAGAACAAATTTTTTCGCACGGGTTTGTAAATAGTTCTAAATTGAAAATTTTAATCCAAGTTGTCAAGATCAATTATAGTCAAAACCAATCAATCATGTCAAAATCTTTTCTGCACGTGTAGAACTAATTTTTACTACTCTTTTAAAAGTGGAGTAGAGTTGGTTGGACACAACCACAAATCTTTTGGGGAATGGATCCTCTCAATTTATTTTTTCTCAATTTTTCTCAATTTTCACATTTCAACCATCAATCAACTTTATCTCATTTCTTTTCAATTTAAATATTGTTCTATATTTATAATCTAATGGTCTAAAATACCACATTATTTCCTCAATTATTTTTTCAACTTGAGAGAATCTTTTCTCAATCTTTTGTATTCAGGCACACACTCAACAACAATAAAAGGTAAAAGAGAAATAGGGTTAATAGTGTTATTAATCTTTTCTCAATCTTTTAATTTTTTTTTAACAAGCCAAATGATTTTTATTGTTATTAATGAAATAAATGAATGATGTGATTGCTAATATGTGTGCACCTAAATACAAAATAGGGTTAATAGTGTTTTACTCTCTGTAATATAGACCATTTTCGGTTTTACCCTCTATAAAATATTTTTTTTGGATTTCGTCCATGTAATTTGAAGATTTTTGGTTTTGGACCTTCATGAATTTTGACAGTACAAAATCGAAGATATGGCAGGGGGTAAAATGAAATTTGCTCAAATTAAGAGGGGGTAAACCAAATTTTTTTCAAATTACAAGGGGGGTAAACCTAAATTGGCTCAAATTACAGGGGGTGAAATTTTTCAGGAAGGTCCAAAAAATCTTCAAATTTCAAGGATGAAATTCAAAAAAAATATTTTACACGGAGAAAACCGAAAATGACCTATATTAGAGGGGGTAAAGCACTATTAACCCTACAAAATATTTGTTTGTGACCAAGCAAGTGTTGGTCCTAAAAGTGAAACTAAACATACAGTAAATCATTTTTTATCGCAAACAATTTTTTATTAACCATGAAACTCAACCTATGTTATCATTATATAGTCGATAATCATCAATCATATGATTTTTTAAATATTTTATTTACTCAAAATAAGTTATTCTCTTGTTCAAATTGATAGAAAATATCAAAAACAAACAATACAAGTAATATTTATTGAGTTAGATATTTTCTTCTTTGTCAATCCAAACAGTATTAAGGTTGTGTTTCATTTGATGAAATGTACCGAACAGACTAACACAAGACATAACAACACAATATAAGACAAAACAACACATTACAAATTACATAATATTGAACTTTTTTTGTCTTAAAAAATAATAATTTTTTTTTGAAAGATTAAAAAATAATTTATCAATTTACATTATTTAAAAAAATTTATTTTTCATAGGTGCCTAAATATTTTTATTTAGGGTTGTGTCAACTGTCAATTAAGTAAGTATACTCCAACAAAAAAGACTTAGTGTATGTTTGGTTCTGCGGTGACGAGAATTGATTTTGATAGAATTGATTCTGGCCAAAATTGATTTTAAATTAAAGTGGTTTATGTTTGGATATATTTATGTAAAAGTGAGTTGAACAAAAATTTTGAGTGTCAAAATCAATTCTAGAATTAGAAGCTACGATTTCTAGCTTCAAGTAGAATCAATTATGGAGGCAGAATCAATTCTACTTTTAAGAAACCAAACAAATCAGAATCAATTCTACACGTCCAGAATCAATTCTGGCTACTCCAGAAGTGAAACCAAACATACACTTAATGAACAAGTTATTTGCCATTTTTTGGTGTATTTCGTGGCCCCACTCAACACAACGACTCTTTGACGCCTAAATCCAGCAAGTAACACAAACTCTCTATCAACTCTCATTTCTCATCATCACTCTACTCTCCAAAATGCAAATGCAAAAGAAACTCTAGAAATTTCTTCTTCTTGCTCCATCTTTTCTCTTCTGGTTTCACCGTAACAAGATAACATCAACAACGTATCTGTAAACATCTTAAACTTTAAAAGTTTATATTTTTATTTACATGGCCATTGTTTTATCATTAAAACTTCCAATCTCTTTTTTCATCGTTGTCAAGAAAATCAATATCAACCAATAGTTAGAGCTACTAAATGTGTATTTATATATTGAAACGTGAAAAGTTTACATTTTTTTGCCTTGGCATTGTTCTGTGATTTAAACTTCAAAAATCTCTATTTTGAGTATTTTCTAGGTATTTATGGTTTGGCTTAGATTTTACTTCCGGAAGTTTTTCAAAGCTAAAAGTTGAAGCTTTTATCTTTTCTTCTTGAATTTGGTTGGTTATCCATTATGAATGATTTTTTATGGTGTTTATTTGATGTTCAGAAAGTGCATAGAAGGAATTTGAAACGGTTCTTCTAGAAGTGATTGGAAGTTGCTAGAAGTGATGGATGCTTATATGACTCAAATAATTGTTGACATGTTAGATTACATAGAAGATTGTAGACAAATTGTGTTGGCTCCTGACTTTGATCACATTGATATGGAAGAGGCAATGCAAGTAATTTGTCTCTATCTAGGGTGCGTTTGTTTAAGCTTTAAAAAAATGATTTTTTTTAAAAAAAATTAGAGATTTTTTTGTAAAGATTTTGAAGAAAATTTAAAGCTACTTTGTTTTTGTTTCGAATCATAAAAATCTATTTTTTTAAAAAAGAAGTTCATACACTTAGATTCCTTAGTTTACTGAACACTTCCGATTCATTTCTATTTGTCTTTTATTCTGAAAGTGTTTTATTTTAGGTCTTACGTTTGTTACATGATGCCAAGAATGTGCTCGAACACCTTGTGCAGCTACTACCACATTCCAACAGTTGAAGACCTCGTCAACTTGGTCGCTCAGCTAAATGAAATAGTTGATATAATCACTAGGTATAGCTTTATTGTTCTGGCTAAATAAGTTTGTTTTTTTTTCCTTTCTTTTTTCAACTTATTTATAACTTAATTTATTCTATTTATTTGTCTATAATAGCTTTTGTGAGAGGATTCTTATACCCCTTAGTGTTGCGGATGAGAATGACTTGGATCTGGGAGGGGAATTTCTTCTTCTCAATATCAGAGAAGGGATAGTACTGGACGCAGACGCCGCAGGATTTTTGTTCATATATCGGGAACATGCATGGATGCCGGATGTCGGACGCCTCAGGATTTTCTAGTGTATTATAATGTATGTATTTTAATTTAACATAAAAAAATGTTTTGTTGATAACCTATACTTTTCTAAAATTGTATTTTCCGATAAGAATATTTTTAGTGGAGATGCAAAGTTCTTTTTTATTTTACATGCCCTCAATAGATTGTTCAAAACCGAGTTTGATAAATAATCATGTTTTTACAACTTCATGATTTGATTGGCTTGTTTCAAGATGTAGGGACTGATATATAGTTTTTATTTACTAATTTGCATAATGCTAAATGCATTATTATTTTAAGTTAATGACAATGAACCAGGGCTTTCAATTCTTTGCTCAATTTGTATGCTTCCGCCAGTGGTTTTTTTTCAGTGTGTTCTGAATTCTGTTTATCTATACCAGCTTATAGCTTTTACTTGACTGTGCTATATTTAAGCGGTTATTGTCTGGTGCTTTTGGATAAACTACATCTATTCATCGTCTGAATGGTTTTAAAATGGTTTTTCCTTGTGATATAGATCATCGATCATGTTTTTGACGATGAATAGATGTAGTTTATCCAAGAGCACCGGACAATAACCGCTTAAATATAGCACAGTCAAGTAAAAGCTATAAGCTAGTATAGATAAACAGAATTCAGAACACACTGAAAAAAACCACTGGCGGAAGCATACAAATTGAGCAAAGAATTGAAAGCCCTGGTTCATTGTCATTAACTTAAAATAATAATGCATTTAGCATTATGCAAATTAGTAAATAAAAACTATATACCAGTCCCTACATCTTGAAACAAGCCAATCAAATCATGAAGTTGTAAAAACATGATTTTTTATCAAACTCAATTTTGAACAATCTATTGAGGGCATGTAAAATAAAAAAGAACTTTGCTTCTCCACTAAAAATATTCTTATCGGAAAATACAATTTTAGAAAAGTATAGGTTATCAATAAAACTTTTTTTTATGTTAAATCAAAATACATACATTATAATACACTAGAAAATGAGGTTACTCACGTGTATCCAGTTGGTGTACGACATCCGGCATCCATGCATGTTCCCGGTAAGTGAACAAAAATCCTGCGGCGTCTGCGTCCAGTACTATCCCTTCTCTGATATTGAGAAGATGAAATTCCCCTCCCAGATCCAAGTCATTCTCATCCGCAACACTAAGGGGTATAAGAATCCTCTCACAAAAGCTATTATAGACAAATAAATAGAATAAATTAAGTTATAAATAAGTTGAAAAAAGAAAAGAAAAAAAAAACACAAACAAATTTATTTAGCCAGAACAATAAAGCTATACCTAGTGATTATATCAACTATTTCATTTAGCTGAGCGACCAAGTTGACGAGGTCTTCAACTGTTGGATGTGGTAGTAGCTGCATAAGGTGTTCGAGCACATTCTTGGCATCATGTAACAAACGTAAGAACTAAAATAAAACACTTTCAGAATAAAAGACAAATAGAAATGAATCGGAAGTGTTCAGTAAACTAAGGAATCTAAGTGTATGAACTTCTTTTTTAAAAAAATAGATTTTTATGATTCGAAACAAAAACAAAGTAGCTTTAGATTTTCTTCAAAATCTTTACAAAAAAATCTCTAAATTTTTTTTAAAAAAAATCATTTTTTGTAAAGCTTAAACAAACGCACCCTAGATAGGGACAAATTACCTGCATTGCCTCTTCCATATCAATGTGATCAAAGTCAGGAGCCAACACAATTTGTCTACAATCTTCTATGTAATCTAACATGTCAACAATTATTTGAGTCATATAAGCATCCATCACTTCTAGCAACTTCTAATCACTTCTAGAAGAACCGTTTCAAATTCCTTCTATGCACTTTCTGAACATCAAATAAACACCATCAAAAATCATTCATAATGGATAACCAACCAAATTCAAGAAGAAAAGATAAAAGCTTCAACTTTTAGCTTTGAAAAACTTCCGGAAGTAAATTCTAAGCCAAACCATAAATACCTAGAAAATACTCAAAATAGAGATTGTTGAAGTTTAAATCACAAAACAATGCCAAGCAACAACATCATCACTTTGATCTATTAGTGTCACAATGGCATAGTCAAAAACTAAAATGAATAAAAGGGATTTCATGATTTTGTTTAAGAAACAAAAACATTTGCATCTTTATTCGTTGAAAATTAAACACAATAACCAACAAACCTTTAAAACCAAGAATAGCAGTTGTTGCCTCTCGATTGTTGCCAAGATGAAATTTTGCAAACATAGCATATACACGGAAGCAAGATGACGTCGGTCTTGCTCTCTAGTGCATTTTCATAATCCAAATATCTGCAAAGGAATTAAAGTCATTAATATAATTTGTATAAGTGACTTAATAATAAACGCTAAAAATGTGAATGACTATATTAAGCTTCTTGCAATTAAAGTTAAAATCAAGTAAGATGAATGCAGACAACATGACCCAAGGAACACCTATATCAAGAGATGTAGCCATTTTTGCTGCCCAATTGATGTATGATTTACCAGCAGAACCATAGGCTGAATCGATGTCTCCATACTCATCTTCAATCTGGAACTAGAAAGCACAAATACTCTCACATTAACAAATATAAACTTTGACATTAATATCTACAAAAATATATGAACTATAATTCAAAAAGACCATGTATTTAATGATAAAAAACTTAAGATAAAATTATAGGTCCTCCTTGTGATGCATAAAGTTTCTCTTGCTTCATGAGATCGACAATATTAGCGGTGTATAGCTTCATTTCAGCCTGAAGACAAAGTTTCCTGCCAAGTGAACTCGGATTTAAGGACAAAAGCACGAAGCAGCAGGGTGAACGTTTCCTTACCTTAAATGGTTCATTGTCAGTTGGGAACTTAATCCCTGGGATGAAGTTAAGCCAAAGAGGGAAAACACTGTCAAGAAGTTAAAGCCCTCAATTAGACATGAACACCCCAGAAAAATAATACACATAAATTACCAAACTTTACCCATAGTTCCATTCAGCACAAACATATGGACCAATACAGAGATGCACATATAGACCTGCCTCAGCCACTGCTTTCACAAATTTCACCAAATCCTTCCTCCCATCAAAATCATACTGCAAAAATCCATTTCATTTCAATGAGTTAAGATAGTCTTTCTAAGCTTATAGTAGGTCAAGACCATGTGTTTTTATAAATTTAGCTGTAAATAAGATTTTAGGCTGCAACAAATCATAAATAGAATATGATTACTTAGATGCAAAGTAAAATAACAAAACATGTGCCAAAAGGTTACAGAACAACACTTATTCAAAGACCTCCACCTAAACACCACATTTTTAACACCACATTTCACAATTTCATGAAGATTAAGAAGCCATATATACATTATCTCTAATTAATCAAAACCTACACTTACTTGAACAATATGGAAGAGTGGTCCAAAAGACATAGTTTTAAGAAAGAAAGAAAGAAAGACTATTATGAATCCTGTTTCAACTACATTACACATACACATGCCAAACTTTTATTCTGTCGGACTTAAACTAAAAAATGTAAACTCAATCAATTATTGAAAGTTACCAATACACATACAAAATCATTTTCACCAATACACATACCAAAATCCTTATTAACAAAAATTCTAGCTACATCAGACCAAAAAAGAAGCCGAAATTCTGTTCTGTTACACCAAAAAAATGACAGTTGAATCGGCAACAAAACCACACCAAAGCGGAAAAATGGCCTGAGAAATCCGCAACAGCAAGTCAGTCAAACATGACATAGCAGTAGCCCTTTTAAATGAAAAAAATGCAGGTGCACATGCCAGGAAAATTCTCCAATTCTTTGGTTTTCTACTATACATTAGTGGGACTCTTGATGTGCAATCTTGAATATTCATAACAGAGAATAAAAATGTCCAAAATTTTAAAAATAAACTGTATTTCGTAACTTTTAATTGCATAGTTTTTGGCATATTCGAATAAGAGAAGAAAAGTCACAAATATATGGCACGAGTCCTTGAAGCTTTTTAAGGGTTCACAAAAGGAAAAATAATTAAACATGAACAAAATCTTGTGTGCAAAGAACCTTAACATCCCACTGCCAATAGTTATATGTATATAGAACACAGAAAATAGCCCAAGCATGCACTAAGTGTCTCATTTGCAATTTTTACTTGTCAAATATTACTAAAGTTTTAGTAAATGAAATACATTTTATCATTGATATCAACTCAACTAAACATTTTCTTAGGAACCATGCACAACTCAAATGAGACACTTAAGTTATAAAGAGACGGAAGTAGGATAAAATAATAACACGTTAACACCTCCACTTAAACAATGCTTATACCTTCGGGGAGTTCTGGCTGATCAAAGGGACTACAGAGTGTCTTTGCAGCTCCTGTCTCACCCTTTGTCCTTGCTTTGACATCTTTTTCCACCTCCTGAAGCATTATAAACCAAGAACAGTTTACCAAGAAAACACCAAACCGTAAATTTAAATACTAAGTGATCATTACCAGAATCCCCTATCTTGGTCCCATAATTCTACGAAGCGGTGTCACATTCCAAAAATAAACATATCATGCGTCAATATTTTTTCACTATACAACACAACTATTATGAGTAATAAAGTTTCAACTGTAGCCCATCCCTTTATAGCACAGCTTTACCAACAGCTAATCACTATATAACTAATATGAAAATGAAATTCATATATATAACTGATGCAGTATGACAGATTAAGGTTCATATGGATCCTAAACCTAAAGTGGTAAGAAAAACTTCGATATTGTCCTGTAAGTTGTAACCATGATTTGATAACATCAAGAACATGATTTGATAGCATCAAGAACACAGTAACAAAGATTATAGAGGCTTAATTTATAAATGAACACATTTTAATTAGATTTTGTACTAAACTTATGTGAAATATATCAGATTTTATATGAATAAATTCATGACATTAATACCTGAAGGCCCCTCTCATTTGTGCATCTTTCAAGCCTTCATCCTCATCTTATCATATAATTTCGGAAAAATAAAAATAAAAATATTTACCAGCTAATGCAGAAATTGAAGTAGAAGTATTGTTTACATGATATTTAAGCTCAAGCATCAAATAATTGATGTTCTTACCTTGACTACTATCCAATGCCCACTGTTATTGTCCTGTAAACATAGTACATGAAATGAAATTAATCATCATTTTTATTAAAAAATGGTCCTATTAAAATAAAGACACACAACATAAATAAATTACATAAAAAATATATATTGCCTGGTTGCCCACCTGCACTATTATGGGAGGCCTTAAAATTGTCATGGTTGTTGAACATTCCAAAGGCTAGACTACATCCCATGAGCGAACCGGCAATGCTTCCATGCACAGTTTTGGCAAGAACAAAAGTCCCTTCGTCGTCCCGAAGACAAATACCAACACCGGGGCTGCATCAATGTTACATTTGAATCGACCATTCGCAGGGGGCTGCCACTTGATCTGATGCGGTTCAGCAATAACAGATGCTGCAGGAACATAAGCTGAACTGTCATCAGCAGCAGACTGTTGCTGCAGACCGTGTGGTGCAGGCTGCACAAATGAATCATGTAAGTAAAATAAAATTGTAAAACACGAAGGCAAAAACACAAATGAAACCTGATAATCTATATCCATTTTTCCCATTTTTGGTTGCATACATACTTTTTCGAAACCTCACAATGCCATTGAAGATAATGCTCTAAAGGTCACTCATATATCATCTCATTCATCAAATACTTGTCCAATTAGACAAAAAGATACTAAAATATATTTATTACAATATATAATACAACTTGGTCTCACCAGTTTTCTCAGGAGCGGCATTTTTTGTTTTCTTAGAAACTGGAGTTTTTGAAGCAGATTCATTGGGCCTCTTCTTTCCCTGGTCCACCTTCAAAACAGAATGACAAGTTTGTCTCAAATCACAGTAATAACGATAATAATTATAACAAATGAAATAACATCATGATAGCAATGTGTCATTACCTTCTTCACAGGAGTCTCTTCCTCGTCATCTTCCTCACTCTCATCTTCATCTTGAGTATCACTATCAGCATTCTCCATCTACAATTATCAAGATCAAAACAATATTAATAAAATGTTGAGCTCAGACATGCATAATCAAGACTTATATTTACTGAAGATGAGAAGGAAATTTGCCTAAGCTGAGAACACTATATGATAACCCCCTAGCACTTTTAACAAATTTATCTCATTTCAACTTCGTATATATTAGATTGAAGGACAATATGGCTACCAAAAATGGACAACTTATAGCAACATGCAACTAAACAAAACATTGATCGAATACCTCATCATCAGAGCTTCCAATTTCATCATCAGAATCTTCATCTTTCACATCCTTTGGATCAACAACCTTCGCATGTTTTGCAGGTGCAGCATTTTTAGCATCGGCTTTTTTAGGTTCAGAAACCTTCAATTTTCATGTCTGAAAGTTTACTAAGCCAGTTACTCTTGCCAAATTACTAAGCTACTAAATTATTGCAGCACACCTAAATCATGCATGAGGAATGAGGGAAAGGGAACCCACCTTTAATTCTAGGTTGATGATTCAAGCACAATTAATCTTTTCTTGCTCCTAACTTCATCAGTTCCTTGCTTTCTCATCAATTCTAGCTTTTCCTCAATTTCTTCAAGAACCCTAATTTCAATTTTATCCCCTTTATCTCCTTTATTCTTCTTCACCATCTTTCCTTAACTTCTATAGCCACACAAAGAACTACCCATTACCAAATTCTTCTTGCATGTGATGATTTGTGAGTTTGGATTGGAATTTGGTGTAGGATGGTGAAAGGGAGAGAAAGCCGTGAGAGACGAAGGGAGAGTGAGGAAATATAACAATGAAATCATGATCAAATTCGAATATGTTGCCTTTAGACTGAGTTATAACCCACAACAATATCATGGACACCACATGATTTTTTCTTTAAATAAAGTCAATTCTTTGTCGGCAATAACCATCACTCGTGTCTCTACTTTCTCTCTCTTCTGCATTTTAATTTTATTTTTATTTTTTTAAAAGAATCACACATATTTAGTCTTTCAATTTAGTCACATTAATATAAAAAAGCATATCATTTAATTATTTAAAAAATAAACAATATTTAAATGGGAAAGATCAAATTACACCGGTGTAACTCAATAATACTTTTTTTTTCTTGAATGTAACTCAATAATACTTTAACGAATTTAAATTTTACAAAATTCATCGTTGGATTGGAAGATAATATCAAATAATATATCCAAGTGAAATTTTATAAAAATCTAAAATCATTTGATATATTATTGAGACTGATCAAGATTAACAGTATTCAATAAAAATGCATAAACCGTTAATTTTGATGAATTTCAATAACATATCAAACGATTTTAGAATTTATAAAATTTAACATAAATGATCTATATGATATAATATTTCAATCCAACGGTGAATTTTATAAAATTTGAATTCATTAATTAAAGATTTAAAGTGTTATTGAGCGATGTAACATTACTAAAATATTATTCTGTATCATTAGATTTCTCCCCATATTTAATTATTTTCTTCTTCTACCTTTTATTAAAGATGTATGTGTGACCAAATAAAAAGAGCAAATTTTTGTGACCACTCAAAACTTCCTTTTTTTTGTTACTCTTATATATTTTTATAAACTAAAATTTTATAATTAATTTTGTTAAAAAAATTGTTAGCTTGTGTCACGTATTTAAGGTTGGAACTAATATTTTGTTTTTAATTTATTTTAGAATAAAGGGTTAATAGATTACTTATAAAAAAAAAAGGTTAATAGATTAATTAAAATAGGGTTAAATAAGTTTTTCGTCCGTAAAAATACAACGATTTTAATTTTATTCTCTTAATATAAAATAAAAAAAGACTAAATATATTTAGGAGTCCTGAAAAACTTGTATTGTAATAGTTAGGTCTTTTATAAGGCTCATACAAAGTGTAGATGATTGATAGAGAAAGTCTTGGTTTGGTACAATCCCAACACATCACATTTAGGCATACACTTATAAATAAAAAAATTTAAAAGAAAAAGAAAATAGTCATATCAATTAATATTACTTTAATATTTTTTTATTTAATTTTTTGATTTAATGTGAGTGTGTGTCTAAATGTGATGTGTTGGAGTCATGCCCAACCAAGACTTTCTCTGATTAATAAGCTAGTTGATAACTTATAATTGATGGTTAATAACTTATAATCAATGGCAGATAGATTATAGCTGATAAATTTATTAAAATGTTTGATAAAACTAAGGATTCATCTAGTTGATATAAAATGACATTCTTAATTAATAATAAAATTTATATTTAAGATGGTAATTTAAATTTATTAATGTAACATATCTTTATTATTATTAAATTAAGTTTTATATGCTAAAATTTTATTTTAAATTTATTGTTATTTTAATGTAATATATATTTTACATCATAAGATCTTCTGCAACTAGAAAACAGACTTTACAATATCTTCAAAACAATAAAATCAAATCTGAATATTTAAAAATCAGTTATTTATTTTAAAAAATTATATAACTAGTTAGAATAAAAAACCAAATTATCATAGAGCAAAACAACTATGCTGGAGTGGGACGGTTGATGGATCAGGTTGAGAGAAGACGGTGATTTTCAATTTTGAGAGAGAATGAGATGAAGGAAAAGTAGTGGTTTGCAACAGTGTTTTTTTCCTTTTTGTTTATCAAAAAAATAAAAAGATTATTTTAAAAAATAAATAGGAGAGCCGGTTGCCAATTACATGACACTTGAAAGTGGGTGACGTGGCTTCACTATAGAGGGTGTGTTGGTAGGAGTGTGTAAGAGAGTTTGATGATAGCATTTCTCTCACGGTGAAACATACGCTTAAAATTTTCTCACTAATATTATAGTAATTCATTATAAAAATATACAGGGGACAATAACTTTAATAAAATAAATTTATTCTTTTAATAAATTTAACATGAAACTACACAATATTTTCATTTATATTTTTTAAAAAATTATAACACATTTTTAAGTATTGGATTCTAAATAAATTTTCTACTTTAGTATAATATAAACTAAAATATCAAGAAAGAAAATCATCAGGCATGTGCATTCAAAAATAGTTTTTAAAAAGAAATTGATATATAAAAGAAATGGATAAATATTTGCCATCGATTTATAAAAGAAATTGGATAAATATTTGCCATTAATTTATAAATATAAAAATACACATGAAATTTTTTTATCATTTGTTTATAAAATAAATTGGATAAATATTTGGCATTGATAATTAAAACTTATTACAAAAATCATACACGGGATATATATTTATCACAAATCAATAGTAAATTTATTATCTTTAATATATTTTCTAATTAAAAATTCCAATAATTTGAACATATACACGGGATAACAACTTTAGTAAAAAAAAATTGAACAATTAGAACATATTTAATTATAATTTATTTAAAAATATACACGGAACAATAGATTTAAAAAATAAATTTGTTAATTTAATAAGTTTTACAAAAAGGGAAAAACAGTTTTACTTATATTTTAACAATTTTTTAAATATTTTCCTCTAAATAATTTTTTACATTAATATAATAGCATAATATTTCAATACGCATGTTTAAGGGGTTTATTATTTTTTATTATTTTTAGAAGATAAATAAAAGAAGTTTACGCATAAAAATAAGAACAAAAATCACGATAAAATATACGCGCCAAAAATAGTAACTCTTTTTTTATTGAAACAATAGTAATTTTTATTTTATAAAGAGACAATTGCTTTAGTAAAAAAAATTCATACACGAGACATTTGCTTTAATAAAAAAAAGGAATTGAAAAATAAATATTTTTATTATTAATTATAATTTATTACACAAAAATTTTACACGGGACGATTGTTTTAATAAAAAATAAATTTAATCATACACAGGACAATTGCTTTAATAAAAAAAATTAAATAACACATACTTTTTATTATTAATTATAATTTATTACACAAAAAATCATACACGGGATAATTATTTTAATAAAAAATGACTTAATTTAATATATTTTACAAAAAATAACAGAATGACGCTATTTATAATTTAACAATAATGTATAAATAAAAGTCAATAGACCCGTCTAAAAACTAATTATACGAATAAAATAAGAGAATAATTTTGATATACTCAGCTTGATGTAATTTTTTTCGCACCGTCAATTTATCTATTACACTTCTTCATTGTATGATTTAAAGTATATATGTATGATAAAAATAATGCATTTTTAATGATTGGGTTATTTAGATTAATTGAAAAATTTTACTCTTCTGGTACTTATGAATTAAATTCATATGATTTTCTTGAAATCTCAAAGCAAATATTAATTGGCAGAGAAGGCACATGTAGAGACTCTCTACACTAGAGACAGGATGGGGCCATTTAGGATGGGACAACAAAGAAAGAAAGTGAAAATACATTTTATTGGGTGTTGGAAGTCTAGGATAATATCATGCACTTATTTCATCCAATGGTTGAAGTTGAAATAAAATTTTTGAAAACTAATGGTCCATCATAGACCATTTGTTTAACGGGTCCATGGAAGGATCAGCCATGAAATCATACCACTCCATATATATATATATATATATATATATATATATATATATATATGGGAAAGGCAACATTTACTAATTTACCAAAATACCCCCCATAAGGGCAAAATGGTAAAAAAAAAAAGGGACAAGAATTGTCCTATATAGTATACTCCAGTAGTCCAGTAGTAGATAAACGAATATTTTGATGGGAGCTTCTATGGTGCCATTTCAATTTTAACGGTTTTGGAAAAGTTATTGAATTGACCAATAAGAATAAAGTCTTTATTTGACCCCACCAAATCATTATTATATGGTGTATCTTAAATATTAGATGTTTCTGTGTATCCTCACAGATCGTGTGGTTATAATTTAATTTCTCTATCCTAAGATCGGGGTTATGCTCTGATACCAGAGTTTTTCGCGCTAGCAATAGGATAAACTTTCCAGTTCATCTTTAGTTTTTGTAACTAGTCGTCTATAAGAAGACAATAGTGTATATGTGCTAGTAAGCTCCGTTACTATTCTATGATAGGTATTTTCAGTGCTCATATCTAATAGTTTAATTAGTTTAATATATTATACTTCTAGTTCTTTAATTCTTCTTCTATATTGTCGAAGATTTCCTCTTTCTTCTGCTAGATTAATCATTACGCACGGAAGACTTTTAAATTTTTCTGTTCAGCTTTTCGAGCTGTAGAGACATTCATGCTACTGGGCTTTGTAGCTTTTGTGTCTCTTTTTGTTCTGAGATTTCAAATTCTCTTTTTGGTGGTGCTATTCTAAGGCTTTGACTTCTAAATAGCGGTTTTTCTTATGTTTCAAACAGATTTTCTTCAGCCTTTATCAAGGAACAACTACTCCTTGCTGGATTTATGAATATAGGTGATTCTAATGTTATTAAAGGTTTAAACAATTCATCAATATGAATTGTATCTATTCCCTTAAAATCTATGCTATAAATAGAATTACTTAGAGCATAATTAATTATGTAACTAATTATAAAAGGATGATTTCCTTCTTTCATTAGTTTTGGATTTACTAATTTATAGTGAAAAACTATATATCTGTCTAGATCTTTATCTCTTAAAGATAATTCTATTTGTAAGTTTATATCAAACTTCATTTTTTCATGTTTCAAATTGCATTTTCCCTGTGCAATTATTGCTTGTTCTTTATTTTGAATCCTAGAGTCCATTAATATTAATTCTAGGGGTGCATCAATACCTTTTTTAAAAGTACTTTTAATCAAAATCTGAATGGTTGATATATGAATATAACCAATCTTTTTTCTTTCTGTTTCAGAAAGATTTTTAATTCTTTCATTTATTGGTGTTGTGTTTATAGTAGACACAAATATATCTCCATGGATTGATTCACTAGGAATCGGTTCTTCCCCAGTCATTATTCCAAATTTCAAAATATTCTTTCTAAAGAAAAGTTCTCTGAATTTATTAATTTTTCTTTTGAAATTTTCTTCTGCAGTAAAAGACAAATCTGCTTCGTCTATTTTATGGTCTAGTATGCTATCAGCAAAATAACTTGATGTTTCCTCAAAAAGTGAGATTTCAGACATTTTCCGTCTAATTCTAAACTAAGATCTGGATCTAGGCCTTAATTATCAAGCTCAGTTCGCATTAATTTATGAGAACGAGAATTTCTCATTTTATAATATACACTAGCCTCTCTTCCATAGAATTGTCCATCAAAACCGGCTATATATCTTGAATCTTGAATAAATTATTCAAATCATGAACTAAACATTGTAATTCATGTTCTTCAAAATCTGTTTCAATTGTTTCTTTAAGTTTTTTAAGAAAAGTTTTTTCTTGGTAATGATTAAATTTAAATTTGTCTAAAATTATTTTAGCCAAATCTGGATAAGGAAACTCTTTCAATAAATAAGTTACCTTTTTATCATAGTCTTTTATAAAGACTAATTCTAAAATTGTATGATCAGAACTTGGTTCTGTATACTCTATTTCAAAATAACTTGAAGATATTCTTTGAACTTTAAAATTCGAATTTTCCATAACTAATGATTCTGAATAAAAAGTAATATAATCATACCTGATATGATTCTTCTGAAGTTTCTTGTTGATGCTTTTGATTTTGATGAAATCTTCGGTTTGAAGATGTTTATGTTTTTTGTGATATAATCTGCTGATTATATTGTTTGTGTGGGTGATCCCTTCAGAGTATTACCTCAAGGATCTAGCTCCTCCAAAGTATTACCTCAAGAGCTACTTCTTAGAAATAATTCTAAGGACAGAAGAAATAATTCTTCAGAAAACTAGTTAATAGTTTCATATATCATTCAACTGTAATTTACAATGAGCTAGATGCTCTTATTTATAGTGGAGAATGGCTCACATAGGTAAGACGTCCCTTTCCATGACAGCACATAATAGTGACACGCACTCTGCAAAGTGACATGCACTAGCTTAAAGCAAACCGCACCAAGGAAAAAAAAACAAACAGTAATTTACATTATTTCAAATTTTTCCACTAAGTGGTCCCCATCTGACTCAGATGTGATAAGGTACCACTGTACATTTTTGTCTACATTGTGAGGTGTAACTCTGTGCTGGCGGCTACCTTGTCTTCTTGTGCCGATAGTTTTTCTAGGCAGTTCTTATAATTATGCCCTTTGTAATACTGTGAAAAAATTCTACAGTATTCATCTTGAATTACCCTGGGTAATTTTTCATAGTCTTTTTTGAGTTGGTCAACTCTTTCTTCTAAGACTTTTACTGCATTGATGTCTTTTTCTTTTGCAGCTTTTCGTGAGTCACTGTACACAACCATTGTTGAATCTTCATAAACAACTTTGTAGTTAGTTTGAGAAGATAATCTTGACACTTTCTGATGAAAGTTTTTTATTTGTGCAATGTAACTAGCAGGGTGCCATTCATTGCTTTCCTTGCTCATTATTGGGTATTGTTTGTTTGAGATCCCAATTTTAATGAGGTATTGTGGTTTCGTGGCTAGTTCCAAGGTGTCTTCATTATACCATGGATATGTTGAGTCAATCTGCAAAAATATTTCTTTTCCTTTTGCAAATAAACTGTTAAATTTTTGTGCTAAATTTTGAAGTTCTTTAGGAAGGTATTTGAGCTCTCCAAATGCCTTTCCTTGTTGTTCTTCCAAATATATGGTATTGATTAATCCATTTTGGAAGAATGATAAACAGAGTTCACTGTCTATACCTGGAAGTAAAACTGCTTTGGAGCAGTTAAACTTGTTAACTGGATAGAAGCATTCAGTGGTGAATTCTTCTTTATAGTGGTTCAACCACTTCCACCTGAGGCTAAACTCCAAGTAAGTTGGGTCAGCTATCTGAAAGTTCTTCTGATGTTCAAGCTGGCGGATTTTGTCAATCGACAGCTTCTTCTTTGATTCCATTGTAGGAGACCTTTGGATATTTTTTGCTGTTGCAATCTCTTTGTATGAACCATAAAGAGCTAATTTTGCTTCTTCCATGGTTTTATAACCTTTGTTCCTCACATTCTTGCCAGTAATGTGTTGTTTTGCTATTGCCCAGCTTCGGTAGATACCCCTGAATGGTCCATCGAAGATGACATATGCTTCATATTTTCCCATTTGTTGGTCAATAGGATCTATGAGAATGTTTTGAACGTTTTGTTGAATGGTAGACACACCATTTTTTCTTGCTTCCTCTTCTTCTTCTACTTCTTCAGCCCATGACTTTTTGCTGTCTGAAGTTGTTCCTGAAGATTTGGCTTCCTGTTCTTCATTTGATTTCCAACCATTGGGTGTTACTTCTTCAATGGGGATTTCTGCATTTTCTGGAGCTGTATATTTTACCAAATAATCGAATTTTCCAAAAGGTTGTCCTAACAAGTCCCAATTTTCTTCATCTTTGAGGACTTTGTTTGTTGGTGTTGAAGTTTGATCTGCAACCGTTGTCATATTCTGCAGGCCTTTGAGTTTTGTATTTATCTCCCCCCTCTCTTTAGTGAGTTTTTGAAGGCGAAGTTCTGTAGCCTTGATTTATTCATCTTTTTGGAGAAGATTGTGTTGGAGCACTTTTATTGTTGCTTCTATTCTCTTGTTAATGTATCTTATTAATCTGCCTTGTTTATGGTCAGCCTTAATTTTATATCTCCAAAAACCTGTAAGATATTTAGAGTCTGTACGAAGAAGGAATCTTGACGATAATAAGTCAATTTTCCATTTTTCTAATATCTTTACACATGCCAGAGTTTCTAGTTCCTAAATATGGTATCTGGTTTATGTATCTGTAAACGTACCAGAAATGTATTTGCATAAATGCAATTTTTCAGTATCCTTTATCAGGATTTTAGAAGCACTATAATCAATGTTTTTTATAGTATTTGTCTCCTTCCTCAAGGTTTCAGATCCTTTTATTTGAAGATCTTTTGATTCTTCAATTTCTCCTTTCTCATTAAGAGAAAGTTTTTCTTTACCATTAGGTAAAGCTCTCATACAACCTGCCCAGGTTGTTTGTGATGCATCAGTTTCTACAATTAAAAAATCTTTTATTGTAGGATTGTAAAGTTTGGGTAAAACTTGAATTTTTTTCTTTAATAATTTTAACAATATTTGAATCAGTTTCAGACCAAGACCAAGGAATCTTATCTGAAATTTTCTTTTGTAAATGTTTTCTTTCTTTTGCTAAATCCTTAAAAAATCCTTCATTAGCAATATAATTTAAACATCCAAGAAATCTTTGAATTTGTTTTCTATCAGAAAGCTCATTTGGAAAAGCTTGTATATTTTCTTGGGTATGAGGTGCTAAACTCAATTCCCCATTTTCTTGTAGAATTAACCCAAGGTATTCTATTTCTTTTTGACAAATTTTTGATTTCTTTTTTGAAATCACAATACCTTTTTCTTTAATTCTTAAAAGAACCGTTTCTACATCTTGGAGATGTTGATCCTTACTTCCTTTTGTAAAAATAAGGATATCATCTATATATGCTAGACTTATATGGTCCAATCCTTGAAGAGATTGATCCATAAATCTCTGATATATCGATGGTGCTTGTTTCAAACCAAAGGGTAAAACATTCCATTCATAATGTTTTTGCGGTGGACATGAAAAAGATGTTAATGGTTTTGTTTCTTCGGGTAGTCTAAGCTGATTATAGCCAGACTTTGCATCTAAGGGAGAAAACCAATTACATCCTTTTATTTTTTCTAAAATAAAATCTTTTCTTGGTAATTTATAAGAATCTCCAACCGTTGCTAGGTTAAGTTTCTTATAGTTGATTACCATTCTTCTTTTTCCTCTTTTTATTTCGTTGTGATTTTCAACATAAAAAGCTGGTGCAGAATGTGGACTTGATGATGGTCTAATAAGATCCTTATCAAGTAAATCTTTACATTCTTGTTGAAATTCTTCAACATCTATAATAGAGTAAGGAATTCTATTTGGGACATTGATTTCATCTTCAGGATTCTTAAGTCTAATGAGTATAAGTTCATGATTAGTGTTTTTGAGACTATCTAAAGAATTATCTGAACAGACCTCATCTAGTCTTTCTTCTATACTAATGTGAAAATTCCTTTCTTCCCAGATAGTATTAATTCCTTGAAGATTTCCTTTTATAAGATTCAAAATCTCATTTGTATTAATTATTTTGGTTGTTATTCTTTTACTATTCTTAGGATTTCCTAAGTCTTTCCTGTAAGACTCGTATAGTTTTAAACAGCAGGAATTAAAATTGAGATATATTAATTGATATTCTGCTAGTTGTTTTTATCAGTTTTCTGTTTGATTGTCTGTTTTGACAGCGTTTTTGCTGAGACTGTACCTGCGCGTTAGTTTAACATTTCAAAAATTGGCACAATGATTTTATTAGCTTTAAATGAGTTTAGAAATATTTTTGTCTCGTCGAAACGTTGAAAATAGTTTTCTGCTGGTTTTTGAGAAAACGGGCAAAATATACCCGCTGTTTCAAAATTTTACGGTTTTCGTTTTCCGTCAAAATTTAAATGGAGACTTTATATATCGACTGTGATGAGAATTTGATCTCGTTATATTTTTCCTAGCTTAGGAGCGAAAATTTATTCGGAATAAAATTTATTCGAAATTTTGTGAATTATTTTAATTAAGAGGTTTACGGTAGAATTTTTCTGTTTCCGTAAAGTTTATCGGTACGCGAGATACGGCTCGTTTAAGCGCGAGCGCAGGGACTGAGCGAGCTAGTGGGCTAAGACCATAAGAATATCTAGATATTTTGTGAAGAGATGGATGGCTAGGATTTAATCTTTGAACTTTGCCTTTTGATCCAATGGTTGCCATGAACCAAGACCACTTTATAGTAAGACTTTTGGATCACTTTGGAGACTTAGAAAAATTGCACAAGACTCTCATTCTTCTCTCCATTGCCGTGAACCACCCTTTGTCCTTCACCATTCCATAAATTTTTCATTTCTTCACCAAAGCTAAGGATTTCAAGCTTGTTGGAATCATAGTATTGCAAGGATCACTTTCTCTAAGGTAACTACAACTTCTTCCTTTCTCCATAGCTTGCCAAACTCTTAGAGATTCATGAGATTTTTGGTTTATGTTCTTGAGAGAAATTTGTGAGAAATTGCTCATGATTGATTCTTATTGCTTAGAAGTTGTTTATAAGTGATTATCTAACATGTTTAGGCTTAGTAGTGATGCTTACCATAGTTAGATGTGATTCTCTTGAGATTTTTTAGCAAGGGTTTTGAGAAAAAAGTGTATTGGTCAAGAACATGAGTTCTTGCTTGGTGTTTGTGTTTATGATGTTGTTTTTGAGCTTTTTAGTAAAATGGATATGTGATAAATGATTTGGTTTTGAGAAACAAGAAAAAATATTTGTTGTTGTTCATGAGAAATTAGGGGAAAACAATTTGATTTTTGGATTGTGTTTGTAAATGTTTTGTTTGATCAAATGAATGATTTTGTGAACAAGAGAGTAGATGTTATGCTTTTGGAAATGAAATTTTTGAAACTAGCTATGTTGTTTTGTTTTGGCCGTGGCATATTTAGTGGCTTTGTATCCGTGATGTTGTCAAATTTTTAAGTCCTATGGGAAGGCATGATCATGATTTTAAAAGGAATAATTAATGTGGTTTTGTTTTGAAAGAAAACTAGTAGCTTGTGATTTAATTGAACAAGTGGAAATTTGTAAAGTTTTGAAGAAAAAAAAAATTGTATTCTTTGATTCAAATGAGTGGGTATGAGAACTTGATCACTCTTGAGAAAATTAGTAATGATTTGATTATTTTAACTATGTTTGGTTTTAGAAAAAAAATATTTTTGGTATGATTTAGATTCTGGTCGAAATCTTTAAGGGTATTTTGGTCCTTTTAAAATTGTTTTTGTGACCTGAAAACTTAACTATTTGATCCGTCTTTTCGAGACGAAGATTTCGGCGTATGGCTCATCTCAATCGGATGAAGAATGAACAATTTATGGCTATTTTATTTGAGAAGAAAAACTTGTAACTTGTGATGGAACTATAAACTTTTATTTTTGTGAATTTTTTTGAAGAGTTATGTGTTGATTTCAAATGGTTTTATTGGATGGAATTGATTTCTTTGGTGTTAGAAATAGAAGTGTTTCATAGTATGTTTTGAAACAAAATAATTTTCGCGTAGAAAATAGTGCATTTAACTTCATGAATTTTTAATCACTATAGGGAGGACTCGAAATCACTATCCGAGAGTGTTAGAAAGTACCCTAAACCCCTCTAGACTTTTGGGATTAGGTTTCATTTCGATAGGATACATTGGGAGTATTTTATTGATTGTACGCTGCTTATATTTTAGGAAGCGCGATTTGTAAAGTTGAGCGAAAAATAGTTGTGGAAGCTTGCCGAGGTAAGGGCACCTTTCTTTTTGTATTATTTCCGTTAATAGCATGTTTGTATGCTTTGTTTGTGGTGTGTTTTGAGTGCTTGGCATGTATATGTGTGATGTATTCTCGGGATGAGAAATTGTTTATAATACGTGCGTTGTTTACATATGATTATGAGAATATATGTATGAACATGTGTTTGATTTACATATGATTGAGAATCTATGTATGATTGTTGTGATTGTATACATATGATTGTGAGAATATATGTATAAACATGTGATTGATGTACATATGATTGTGAGAATATATGTATGAACATGTGATTGGCGTGCATATGATTTTGAGAATATATGTACATATTGTGATTGGTTTACATACGCTTGAGAGGTATGTATTTGTTGCATTAGCATATAAGGGGAATCGTATGCTCATGCATTCATAGTAAGTGGTTATCGGGAATGGACCACGGGGTGCGATTATCGGGAATGGATCCACCTTAATCCTGCGGGATTTATTGAGTCCAATACGTGGTTATCGGGAATGGACCACGGGGTGTGATTATCGGGAATGGATCCACTCTAATCCTACGTGGTGACCGTGATGGGCCACAGGATTTTATTGACGCCCTGCGGGGTATAGTAGGGGTTGGACCTACGACTCTCTGCGGAGAGGTTAATTCCGGAATTCATGCATGTGAAACAGTCCCGTGTAGGGTGATCACAATCATTGTAGAGTCTGCATTGATAGGCTATGTGCGCATTTGGATTATAATGCTTGTTGAGAAGGAAATGCTAAATGTTTATTTGCTTTCCGTATTTTGGTATATACGTACTTTGTATATGTGTATTTGGTATGTATATTTTGTTGTGTATTCTTTTGTATATGTATACGTGTGGTGACCCTTACAATGAATATTGCGGGCTCCTCCCACCCAAGATGATGGATCTTTACACGCTGTCGTGAGTCGTGAGGACGACAGTGAGTTCGTGGGATTTCAGTGATCGAGGAGCTGTACGTCTTAAGTTAGGCTGTGCGCCGATGTGGTTTGTACACCATGCTCTTTTTGGATTAGGCATAGGATCTGACTCTTTTGGATGACTGTATTCTGAATATTTACTTTTGTAGTTGTTAGACCCTTTGTCTTTGGGGTTGTAAATATTCAGGTATTACACTTTGCTTCTCTGAAGCACTATTACGTATATATAGTCCTCTTGTATGTTTAACGCCGGCTCTTACTGTTTGTATGCGTGCTCTGTTTTGTTTTTTTTTTTTAAAAATTATGCCCTTTTTAGTCTTTGAAAATCGGGGTGTTACATTTCCACTGGAGTGATATTGTATCCTTTCTTTGAATAAAAGGTTCATATAACTTTAAAAATTTATTTCCTATGATTAAGTCTAAGCCTGAATCATGGAGGTATATTGTCGGGATAAAAAACTTATATTCTTCAATCTCTATAGACATGTTTTTAAGACTAAACCATATATGATGTTTTGATTTGTCTGCAACTATTATTTCTTTTGGTTTGACTAATCTTTCTCAATTCCTAGAAATAAAGTTTCTACCAAAACAAAGAGTTGCACCTGTATCTATATAGGCCAGAAGATTTTTATTTCCTAACACTATTTTTATGAATGTAGCACTTGGGTTTCCTTTACCAAGTATCTTCTTCGACATCTGAATATGTTGTTGTGCAATATTCATAAATGTCTTAATCAAATTCTATATCTGATTCTATAGACTCATATCCTATTTGGTATATCGCATGTAGGATATTTTTCTTTTGATTTTCTTTCTTAGGACACTCATTTGCATAGTGACCTTCTTCATGACACAACTAGCATGTGCATGATTTTTTACCTTGCGGGCATGTTTACTTTTTAGGATAAAGTTGTTTTTTCCTAAAGAATTTTCTATCTCCTTTTCTGAATTTCCTAAAAGGGATTTTCTTAAATTTCTTTTTCTTATAAGATTTTTGTGACCCTATTCTTCTAGGCTTTTTCTTAGAGTTACAACCATAATTTCCTACTTTTTCTTGTAACTTGTTGCAACAAAGAGATATTTTAGCTTCTCTTTTAGCTATCTTCTGATTACACATGTCTTGTAACCAAAGTTTTAAGGAAGTTATTCTTCCTCCTAAACTGTCTTCTACGTTCCCTTCTGCTAATATAGAGATATAGAAGGTCTTAACTTGAGTTGATACTCCTTCTGGTAACTTGTCATAGAATAAATCTATCAAGTTTCTAAAAATTCTAGTACTATTATCTATGTTATAGTAATAACTTTGGAATTCTCAAATAAAATTATCTACATAACACATGTTACAGATTCTTAAGTTGGTAATTTTCCAAAGATTTTGGTTGGAAAATGCTTCCTTTGATTCGATGGTATCTTTCCATCCTTTGAATTCTTTTACTAATAATTCGTAGACCCATTCTGCTATCTGGGTTCCTGCTAAGGGCATTGTACTCATAACCTCTGTTGGTAGAGTAGAAATGTATCTAAAGGCATTTCCTCTAGTTTTATATTGAAGATAGTTGAAGACATCAGTTGCTCCTAAATTTCTGAGTTCTTCATTTAGCTGGACTAATACACAATTTGTATTATACCGATCTCTAAGATCTTTTGCTACATCAGCACTACAATCTATATCCAAAATTCCCGTTCCTTGAGATGGATTTTGTGAGGGTTTGTAATAATGTGGAACTTTTTGGAATTTTTGTTTGGTGAATTCTTGTTCGAAATCTGCAGGTCTTTTAGTTCCTGAAGATTCACCATGTTCTTCTATTTTTACATAATGAGGATTCTCATTTTCACTATTTTCTTCTTCTGAGCTAAAATCATAAATAATTTGATTATTATCTTCTGGATTATCATCAAAAGTTTCTTGACTTTTGCCACTAATATCTAGAGAGACCATAAGTCTTTCTAAATTTTCTAATTGCTTATTAAGGGCTTCTTCTGTATCTTCCATTTAAAAGAAACTAGATGGTTTTCTAATTCTTAATTGTGTAGAATCAGAAGTTTCTTTTGGCTCAGAAAATTTTTCTTCTTGAGGTTGAGGTATTTCTTCTGGGATTACTATTTGTTTTCCCTTATCTTCCCCCCTCTTAAGAAATTGAGATAACTCGTTCAGAGTTAAATATCTATTTTCTAATAGATTTTCTAGTCTAATGTAGATTTCTTCTACATTTCTCTTTTGTTCTTCTTGAATTTCATCTATTCTTTGATGGAATTTTTGATAACATCAATTTTTTATTATATAAGCTAACATACAAGCTGAGTTGAGGATTTTCTGTGTGAAAAAGATGAGGATATTTGTGTGAATCATCTTCTTCATAACAAGCAAAATTTTCTTCATGAAAATTCCAAGTTTCATGAGAGTTATATTTTCCTTTATTAGTCTGTAAGGTTTCTAGATATAATATTTGTTTTTCTAAGTTATCTAAAACTTTTTGTAACACATTTGATATACTACCTTCAGTCATCTTGCCACGTCTTGGAGTTTTTTCCGGAAAATTTTAGCTATTTTCTTATATCCGTTAGCTAACTCAAGATCTCCAGTATTTTTAAACCAGTAATATATGCTTTCAAACCATCTGATTTGTGCTTTTTTAAGATGCTAGATTAGCTAAGTTTGGATTAAAACTAATTTTGGGATTAAGTAATTTTCCATTTGGTCCTCTTAGGAATTTAATTCCATCTAGTTCTATTATTAATATACCATCCATTTTGTACTACAATTTTACTAGGATTTTGCTACCAAATTTATACTATTGGTCTTCTTTTCTTTTCTACCATTAGATCTAGTGTTGGTACATGGTAGGTATGTTTGCTTGGCCCATACTAGATTATTGAATGTTTTGGAAAAGTCATTTTCATGACTGTACCTTAGAATTTCCTTATTTTGATTTGTGGTGAGCTAACAAATGGTGATTGTGTTTTCTGCAAACCCACCACGAGCAAACAACACTATCTTTAAAACTACACAAATGCAAACCAACTTTTAGAAAAAAAAAGACAGGTGTCAACCTCTAAGGCCCTCCACATTGGATTGTTGGTGGCAATAAATTCCAAGATTTTAGCTTCTTTTGGGCAATTTTTCAAACTGACCAATCAGAAGGCTTTGTTCCAGCAATAATGGGTCGGTTTGTATGGACTACAAGTGCAAAGCCCAATCCATCAAGCCCGAGTTCAATACAAAAAAGGAAAAAAAAAAAATCGCTGGCAGCAGGAAGGGGTCATGTAATGTCACTCTCATCTTCTGATCCCGTTTCCCTCTTTTGGCTAACAGTGGAGATTAAAATATATCCAAATAAAATGAAATTCCTATTCGATGAAACTACTCTCTGTTCACAAATCTTCACGGGTTTGAATTCAACCCCAAACTCTTTCGCCTAATTCAAAGCAAATCCTAAATTGTGTTCCAATTTTCTTTCCTTTACATGACCCCTTTCTCCAATGTTCAAAAATTTCCATTTCAATCATTCATGGATCCAAGCTAATGCATATATCTTTGAAAATCAGGATGATTTCAAACTTCCCTCCTACATGTGTTGATTTCAACACAGAAAGCCTAAGGTAATTTGGAATTACTCAATCTCCCGCCTTCAATTTGATGAGTTTTAATCATTTTATAATTGTTTTAGGTTTTCATAGTTTCCCTATTTAAAGGGATGTTTCGTCTTTGAAAACTTTGCACCGCAACAAACTATTTTGCTTGCCTTTCTTTTCCCTCTCTTTATGTTCAACCAATTTGTAGTTTGAAATTGTTTTAAGTTTTAAGTTCTGTTTGATTTAATTTTTTTTTACTTCTGCATTCTGAAATGGCTTTGAGTGTTCCTAATCGTAATATGTTTTCAAACAATGAAGAAATTAATTCTGATAGAGCAACTTGGAATTTTAGGGCTAAGATCATAAGACTTTGGGAAGTGTCTGATTCTACTATTTCTGAATGAATTAAACAATTAATGGGAGGCTCTATTTATAGTTTTCGTAATGAGCACATCTCTTATCATCTTCGCCAATGGTTCCTGTGTCCTCAAACCATTTCTGTAAACAGCCCCTTTCTTTTACTTCCTGTGGAAGCTTTAAACAAATGATCCTCCTGACCATTGATTTTTTTGTTGCAGCTTTCTCTATTGGAGTTCATTCCATCTCTCATCATTTTGAGAGTTTTCCTGTGAGAATGCCGTCTTTAAATGCCTGTTTCCAGCCTTTTTGACTACTAGTGTCTTGAGTACCTGTCTGCATGCACTTTAAACAAAATATCTCAGTAGCACTGGGATAAATATTTTTTGTGGAACTATTTTTGGTTTGTCTCATGTGTCTTTGTCACCATGAAAATTCCCAGGTAAGTGAGGTGGATCACAACAGAACGCTTAAATACCAAGACTTATCATTAGCCAGAATTTTCACAGATTAAAATCCACAATCATCAACAAGATTTTTGATTTTTTAATTTTTTTGTATTTTTAATTTTTTTTGTGAAACTTAAATAAATCTAGTAAGCCTTTGTAAACACAATCCCCGACAACGACGCCAAAAACTTGACTACGGTCTGGCAAGTGCACCAGTCTGTCGTCGAGTAATAATTCACACTCTACGAGTAGAATGAGTTCGAATCCACAGGGATCGTGCCGAAGCTTCACTAGCGTTATTTAAGTTTGTGATAATTTGCATTCGCTTTGGTTTTTGGAAAAAGGTTTTTATAAAAATAGGGTAATGCTTGCAGAAATATAAATGCGGAATGTATAAATAATAGATTCAAGAAATATAGAGGCTAGGTATGGTGGTTGAACTCCCTCCCTTCTTCATATTTGGCATGACCGGTGTATAACATAGTTACTTAGATTATGTTCGGCGGTGAATTATCCTTGTTGTAGTAATACCTTACTATTACACTATGTTTATTAAAGTTTCCCTACGTTAACAACTAAGGTACCTACGAGAGCCTAACCTCGATGTGTCACATACCCTAATTACTAAGTGAGTTGTTTATAAACATGCATTATGCTCTTCACCAATTAACCTCTAGGTCCTAGTATCGGGTTGTTCATCTTCTAAGTGCTCAGATCACACCTAGTGCATGATTCCTCCTCTAACCGCTCAGTTCACGACTAGTTCAGGATGTTACCGTCTCTATACACCTAGCATTATTTACTACGATTTTCGGACCATATCAAGTCAAAACCTAATATCAATTCTATGGGTGCTCCCGCTTATCCGGCCAGATTACGAGAATACATTATTAAAGTGCACGAAAGTAAATAACAAACATAACTACTAAATATCATTTAGTATAACTTAGACTCAATCACAGACTCCAAATATTCATAGGGGAGTTCATCTTCTCCACCACAACCTAAGGCATAAATATAAAGACTACATATTTAAATTACAATAAAGAACCTAAATACAAAAGCCTAAAGAAACATACCTTGCTGAGTTAGTTTTCCCGTAAGGGGAGAAAACTATGCCAATAGAGCTCCTCTAAACCTCTCCTTATAGTAGAGAGTGTTCTACTATTTCTGAATGAATTAAACAATGAATGGGAGATTCTATTTATAGTTTTCGTAATGGGCCTCAGCAAGGCATCGCACTGCGATGAGCACATTGTACTGTGATGTGAAGATTTAGTTCAGTTTTATAACTGATCCTGTGCATTTCATCAGCTTGGTCGCCAAGTTACTCCATCGTGCTGCGTTGTTGTTAGTGTTTTCAACCTGCAAGGTTGTGATGCTGACTGGGCAGGCAGTGCAGATGATAGGAAGAGTACCTCAGGTGGATATTTCTTTCTGGGCAACAACCTAATTTCATGGTTCAGCAAGAAACAGAATTGTGTAGCTCTTTCAACAGCAGAAGCTGAGTATATCGCAGCAGGAAGCAGTTGCTCTCAAATGCTTTGGATGAAGCAGATGCTGAGTGAGTACAATGTGGAGCAAGATGTGCTCACATTATACTGTGACAATATGAGTGCTATAAATATTTTCAAGAATCCTATCCAACACAGTAGGACCAAGCACATTGATATTCGTCACCATTTTATCAGGGATCTAGTTGAAGACAAGGTTGTAACCTTAGAGCATATAGCCACAGACAATCAACTGGCTGACATTTTTACAAAGGCTTTGGATGCAAATAAGTTTGAGACATTAAGAGGCAAACTTGGTATTTGCCTTCTTGATGACCAATAGCAATCTTGCTATTGAAGCGTGCAACGGAGACCTGCCTACTACTTCCATTTGTTTATGCACGCTATCCAAAGGCAGTCATCACAGGTTTATCTCAACATCAAATATCAAGACTATTCCACCTGTCATACTGTGATGAAGAACTATGAAGAAGATCCTGATGTAGAGCTCAATGTGGTCCACATTGGAGCCTCTGAGAAGAAGAAGCCTTATCCAGAGCTGAAGACTACAAATCATGCTATCTGCAAGAGCATTACTGAAGGCAAGGTCAAAGAATGACCTTTTTATGGAAGGAGTAGATTATGTGCAAAACAACTCAAAAGCATTTAAGTTTATAAGCATAGAGCATAATCATAATCATAGCAATATGGATGATTCGTTGTGCTTAGTCATGATCATCGAAATATGGATGACTTTTATGCTTAGGATCACAGTCATAGAAATATGGGTGATTCACGTCACAGTCATAGCAATATGGGTGACTTAGTTACAATCATAGAAATATGGGTAACTTGTACTTGCTTAACTATGAATGCACATACAGCAACCATGAAGAATGAAAACTACAAGACTATGGATTGTTGGACTATATGGATTCTGTGAAGACAACTACTGAAGAAATTGAAGACTACTGAAGCATATCTTTTTGAAGACCTTGGTCATGTGGTGATGCTTAGATCATTTGTCAAAGATCCATCTACTCTGTATATTGCACATTTAATAACCCCAGTACTATTTGATTACTCTTTCTGTTCTTAAACTTTTTGTCAACATTATGGCTAAAAAGGGGGAGAAAAGATAAGTAGTATATCCAGGGGGAGTAAGAGGAAAGGTAGTGCAATATGTTTACTCTGGTACACGATGTGATACCAGATGTGTGCACATCATTGAAGACAGATTGTGCTTGTATTCTGCACATCTTTTTGAAGACTTTGAAGAACCAGACGAATGGAGACTGATCCTTTGAAGACTGATGAAGATGGTGCTTGAATTTAGGGGGAGTAAAGATTTTACTGAAGCTGCTGAAGACACTTCCCCTCTTTACTGTGCGCATGATTCATCACCATGCTTGTATGTTGGGAGTTTTATTCTCTCAGAAGATATGAGGCAAGATTCCGCTGCTACAATGCCTCTGATGTTCTAATGATTCTCTCCAAAGTCTAGTTGGCTGACTCCAAAGGTTATTTTAGCCACAATTTGCCAAAGGGGGAGATTGTTAGTGTTTTCAACCTGCAAGGTTGTGTTTATTTTAGGGTTGGCTTCATTTGTTAAAATAAGCCTTTGGTCCAGATGTGGTGACTGATGTGCACACATGTGGTACCTGAACTGAATACCCTATAAACGCGCTTTCAAATATTTGCGTGTGATCTTTGAAAAAGATTTGTTTTGAAACAAACATATCCACGCTAGCTTGCGCGTCAAGGAACGAGCTGAAAGATTGAAAAAGATTCAGAAAAGATTTAAAAGCTGGTTTGTTTCTAGAAGATTGAAAAAGATTCAAAAAGATTTAAAACAAAACACATCTTTTATTAAAAGATCATATCTTTTATTAAAAGATTAAGTTTGTTTTTTGAAGAATACAACAAACAGCTACCAGATCTCGTTCTATATAAATGAGTGCTGAAGACATGTTTTATTCACTGAAATCAATATTCATAAATCTAGTCTTTAGGATTTCAAGTCTTTGTCCCTAGGATTTCTTGTTTCGTTTGAAACTTGAATTAGGGTTGTATTTAGCTCTTAAGCTTTTAAGCACAGAGCTGTTCCTTTCTTGGTTCTAGTTTGAAACAAGATTTGGAACTTTGGATCACTCAAAGCTTTGAAGCACGAGTTGGTTCTTTAGTTTAGGAGTGCGTCTCCATCATAGAGTTTGTAAAAATCCTTGTGGTTGAGCAAGGTTCTTGTGGGAACAAGATTGTAAAATTCCTTGTGGTTGAGCAAGGTCCTTGCGGGGAGCAAGGTAGGATAGGCTGGGAAATGACTAGGGGAAGTCATATCTTGTGGAGGAGCAAGGTAGAGTTACACAAGGTAGTATCTAAGCGAGAGGTTGTAAACGGGGAGTTTAAGCTTTGAATTAGAGCTATCATAGTGGATTCATTCCTGGATTGGTATCCCCCAGACGTAAGTGAGTTGCACTGAACTGGGTTAACAAACTCATTGTGTTCTTTATCTTCTGCACTTTATTTTCCTTGTTTATCAAGTTATCGTATGTTTATGATGTTGGCACATTAGGCAACACATCGTATACCTAAACCCTAACGTGCACCACATCACGCTGCACATCTGTAACTTGTTACCAGAATTTCAATTGGCATCAGAGCAGGCACCCTGTTCTGCTTTAGGGTGAGCTCCAGGGAAGATACTTTCTGGAAACATGGACAAGGACGGAACTTTGGTCAGCAAACCACCTCTTCTGGATGGAACAAACTATGATTATTGGAAATCACGCATGACTGCTTTCTTAAAATCCATTGATAGTAGAACTTGGAAAGCAGTGCTAAGAGGTTGAGAACATCCCAAAGTCAAGGATGCTAATGGAGCTGATACAGAAGAACTCAAGCCAGAAGAAGATTGGACTCCAGCAGAAGATACACTAGCTCTTGGCAACAATAAAGCTTTAAATGCATTATTCAATGGAGTTGACAAAAACATGTTCAGACTCATCAAACAATGCGCTGTTGCCAAAGATGCTTGGGAGATACTCAAGACAACCCATGAAGGGACCTCTAAGGTAAAAAGTTCAAGACTTCAACTTCTCCGCTCAAAATTTGAGAATCTCAGAATGAAAGAAGAAGAGACTATATATAACTTTCATATGAGTATTCTTGACCTAGCAAACTCCTTTGATTCCTTGGGAGAAAGGTTATCTGATGAGAAGTTGGTAAGAAAAATTCTCAGATCATTGCCAAAGAGGTTTGATATGAAGGTCACAGCTATTGAAGAAGCTCAAGATATTGCAAGCATGAAAGTAGAAGAGGTAGTGGGCTCTTCAAACCTTTGAGATGAACTTCAGTGAAAAAGTTGAGAAGAAAGGAAAAAACATAGCCTTTACCTCCAACACTGACCGTGAGGAAGCTGCTGACGACCTTGACACTAGAGAAGATCTCTCAGACGAAATAGTATTACTTGGAAAACAGTTCAACAAAATACTGAAGAGAGTAGACAGGAGATCAAGGAAGAATGTGGAGCACATCCAGCCCAACATCAGCAAACAAGGAAACACCTCGGCAAAATCCATGACAGAAGAAGACAAAGGTGTTCAATGCCATGAATGTGAAGGCTATGGTCATATCAGATCTGAATGCACTATATATCTGAAGAAACAATAGAAGCGATTTTCTGGATATTGGTCTGATGAAGATGAATTGGAGAGTAAAACTGCCAACCATGTAAGTGCCATGACTGGTGTGTGTAATTCTGATACAGAGTCCTGTGATGAAGAACTCACTTATGAGGAACTAGCCTCAGCATACAAAGAGCTATACATCAGAAGTAAGGAAGTATGCAGAACAAATGTAGAACAGAAGGCTGCCATTAATCAACTTAAGTCAGAAAAAGCAACGAAGGTAGAACAAGAAGCTGTCATTAATCAACTCAAGTCATAAGGAGTAAAGCTACAAGCTAAGATAACTAGCCTTCGGGATGAAGTCAAGTCATTGACATCTAACTTGGAAAACATGACAAAGTCATCTAGGATGCTCAACTATGGAACAAAGAAGCTTGATGAAATTCTCATAATCCGGAATCATGCTAATGACCCAACTGTGATAGGTTATGAGAAAATTTACAGCAATAAAACCCCAGAATCAAAATTTGTTCCAGCTCAAAACAAATCTGACTGTAAGGTGATGTTGCCACATCCTGCACCACATCAGGAACCTGTACACAAGAAAAAGTTCACTTCATGGAAGTGTCACTATTGTGGGAAGCATGGCCATATCAAACCCTTCTGCTATAACCTCTATGGGTACCCAAAGAAGAAACCTCAACCCAGAACATATCATGGAACAGCCAGAACCAAGAAATAATGGAAGCCAAAAGCCAAAGTAGCTGCTCATATAGCTCACACATCCTTCAGAGCTTCATCTAAAGAGGATTGGTACTTTGATAGTGGTTGCTCCAGACACATGATAGGTGTAGAATGCTTTCTGGTAGATATCAAGTCATACACTTCAAGCTATGTGACCTTTGCTGATGGTGCTAAAGGACAAATCATGGGAATTGGGAAACTAATTAATAATGGTTTGCCCAGGCTTGATAATGTTCTGCTTGTCAAAGGACTGAAAGCTAATCGGATCAGTATAAGCCAACTATCTGATCAAGGGCTTAAAGTTGACTTCTCAAAGAATGAGTGTCTGGTCACTAATGACAAAGGAGAGTTACTAATGAAAGGAGCCAGATCAAAAGATAACTGCTACTTATGAGTTCCTCAAGAAACAACTCATTCTACCACATGTCTTATCAGTCAAGAAGATAAAGAAAGGTTATGACACCAAAGACTTGGGCATTTGAATCTAAAGGGAATGAAGAAACTTATCTCCAAAGAAGCCATCAGAGGGCCACTAAAGCTCACTATTGAAGAAGGAGATATATGTGGTGAAGATCAGATTAACAAGAAAATCCAGAAGTCACATCCAATTTTTCAACATCAGGTGACATCTAAAGTGCATAATGTGGAACCTTATGTGGTCACATCCGTCTCCCAACCTGAAGACTCTGAAGTTGAAGAAAATTATGAGAAAGCAGATCAAGAGTTAGATAAAGGTCAGATTGAAGAAGTAGACTTCAATAAAACCTTTGCTCCAGTAGCTCGTCTTGAGTCTATAAGGTTACTTCTAGGAGTGGCATGTATTTTGAAGTTCAAGCTTTTTCAAATGGATGTGAAGAGTGCCTTCCTCAATGGGTACTTGAATGAAGAAGTATATGTAGCACAACCAAAGGGATTTATTGATTCTAATCTCCCAGATCATGTCTACAGATTGAAGAAAGCTCTGTATGGGTTGAAGCAAGCTCCTAGGGCTTGGTATGAAAGGCTAACCAAGTTTGTTCTACAGCAAGGGTACAAAAAGGGTGAAACAGACAAGACCTTGTTTGTGAGACAAGAAAAAGGAAAGCTCATGATAGCACAAATCTATGTAGATGATATTGTGTTTGGTGGCATGACAGATGCTTTGGTGAAACAATTTGTGCATCAAATGCAATCTGAATTTGAGATGAGCCTTGTAGGTGAATTAACCTATTTTCTTGGTCTCCAAGTAAAGCAAATGGAGGACACAATATTCATCTCTCAAAGCAAATATGCCAAGAATATTGTGAAGAAGTTTGGAATGGAAAGTGCAACACACAAGAGAACTCCTGCAGCAACTCATATTAAACTCACCAAGGATGAGAAAGGTGTCAGTGTTGATCAAAGCCTATACAGAAGCATCATTGGCAGTCTACTTTACCTCACAGCAAGTAGGCCTGATATCTCCTTTGCAGTTGGTGTATGTGCTAGATACCAAGCTGAGCCTAAGATGAGTCATCTCACACAAGTCAAGAGAATTCTGAAGTATGTGAATGGAACAAGTGACTATGGTATTATGTACTCTCATGGTGAAGACTCAAGGTTGACAGGATATTGTGATGCTGACTGGGCAGGCAGTGCAGATGATAGGAAGAGTACCTCAGGTGGATGTTTCTTTCTGGGCAACAACCTAATTTCATGGTTCAGCAAGAAACATAATTGTGTAGCTCTTTCAATAGTAGAAGCTGAGTATATCGCAGCAGGAAGCAGTTGCTCTCAAATGCTTTGGATGAAGCAGATGCTGAGTGAGTACAATATTGTGGAGCAAGATGTGCTCACATTATACTGTGACAATATGAGTGCTATAAATATTTTCAAGAATCCTATCCAACACAGTAGGACCAAGCACATTGATATTCATCACCATTTTATCAGGGATCTAGTTGAAGACAAGGTTGTAACCTTAGAGCATGTAGCCACAGACAATCAACTGGCTGACATTTTTACAAAGGCTTTGGATGCAAATAAGTTTGAGACATTAAGAGGCAAACTTGGTATTTGCCTTCTTGATGACTAATAGCAATCTTGCTATTGAAGCGTGCAACGGAGACCTACCTACTACTTCCGTTTGTTTATGCACGCTATCCAAAGGCAGTCATCACAGGTTTATCTCAACATCAAATATCAAGACTATTCCACCTGTCAAACTGTGATGAAGAACTATGAAGAAGATCCTGATGCAGAGCTCAATGTGGTCCACATTGGAGCCTCTGAGAAGAAGAAACCTTATCTAGAGCTGAAGACTACAAATCATGCTATCTGCAAGAGCATTACTGAAGGCAAGGTCAAAGAATGACCTTTTTATGGAAGGAGTAGATTATGTGCAAAACAACTCAAAAGCATTTAAGTTTATAAGCATAGAGCATAATCATAATCATAATCATAGCAATATGGATGATTCGTTGTGCTTAGTCATGATCATCGAAATATGGATGACTTTTATGCTTAGGATCACAGTCATAGAAATATGGGTGATTCACGTCACAGTCATAGCAATATGGGTGACTTAGTTACAATCATAGAAATATGGGTAACTTGTACTTGCTTAACTATGAATGCACATACAGCAACCATGAAGAATGAAAACTACAAGACTATGGATTGCTGGACTATATGGATTCTGTGAAGACAACTACTAAAGAAATTGAAGACTACTGAAGCATCTCTTTTTGAAGACCTTGGTCATGTGGTGATGCTTAGATCATTTGTCAAAGATCCATCTACTCTGTATATTGCACATTTAATAACCCCAGTACTATTTGATTACTCTTTATGTTCTTAAACTTTTTGTCAACATTATGGCTAAAAAGGGGGAGAAAAGATAAGTAGTATATCCAGGGGGAGTAAGAGGAAAGGTAGTGCAATATGTTTACTCTGGTACATGATGTGATACCAGATGTGTGCACATCATTGAAGACAGATTGTGCTTGTATTCTGCACATCTTTTTGAAGACTTTGAAGAACCAGACGAATGAAGACTGATCCTTTGAAGACTGATAAAGATGGTGCTTGAATTTAGGGGGAGTAAAGATTTTACTGAAGCTGCTGAAGACACTTCCCCTCTTTACTGTGCGCATGATTCATCACCATGCTTGTATGTTGGGAGTTTTATTCTCTCAGAAGATATGAGGCAAGATTCCGCTGCTGCAACGCCTCTGATGTTCTAATGATTCTCTCCAAAGTCTAGTTGGCTGACTCCAAAGGTTATTTTAGCCACAATTTGCCAAAGGGGGAGATTGTTAGTGTTTTCAACCTGCAAGGTTGTGTTTATTTTAGGGTTGGCTTCATTTGTTAAAATAAGCCTTTGGTCCAGATGTGGTGACTGATGTGCACACATGTGGTACCTGAACTGAATACCCTATAAACGCGCTTTCAAATATTTGCGTGTGATCTTTGAAAAAGATTTGTTTTGAAACAAACATATCCACGCTAGCTTGCGCGTCAAGGAACGAGCTGAAAGATTGAAAAAGATTCAGAAAAGATTTAAAAGCTGGTTTGTTTCTAGAAGATTGAAAAAGATTGAAAAAGATTTAAAACAAAACACATCTTTTATTAAAAGATCATATCTTTTATTAAAAGATTAAGTTTGTTTTTTGAAGAATACAACAAACAGCTACCAGATCTCGTTCTATATAAAGGAGTGTTGAAGACATGTTTTATTCACTGAAATCAATATTCATAAATCTAGTCTTTAGGATTTCAAGTCTTTGTCCCTAGGATTTCTTGTTTCGTTTGAAACTTGAATTAGGGTTGTATTTAGCTCTTAAGCTTTTAAGCACAGAGCTGTTCCTTTCTTGGTTCTAGTTTGAAACAAGATTTGGAACTTTGGATCACTCAAAGCTTTGAAGCACGAGTTGGTTCTTTAGTTTAGGAGTGCGTCTCCATCATTGAGTTTGTAAAAATCCTTGTGGTTGAGCAAGGTTCTTGTGGGAACAAGATTGTAAAATTCCTTGTGGTTGAGCAAGGTCCTTGCGGGGAGCAAGGTAGGATAGGCTGGGAAGTGACTGGGGGAAGTCATATCTTGTGGAGGAGCAAGGTAGAGTTACACAAGGTAGTATCTAAGCGAGAGGTTGTAAACAGGGAGTTTAAGCTTTGAATTAGAGCTATCATAGTGGATTCATTCCTGGATTGGTATCCTCCAGACGTAAGTGAGTTGCACTGAACTGGGTTAACAAACTCATTGTGTTCTTTATCTTCTGCACTTTATTTTCCTTGTTTATCAAGTTATCATATGTTTATGATGTTGGCACATTAGGCAACACATCGTATACCTAAACCCTAACGTGCACCACATCACGCTGCACATCTGTAACTTGTTACCAGAATTTCAGTTGTGAAGCATCGTGATGCGATGGGTAGATTTTCTTTCAGATTTATTCTTCTGATTTCTTGGCAAGCAAGCAGCTCCCATCGTGGCACGATGGGAGCCATCGTGCTGCGATGGAATGCAAATTTCTTCACTTTTTTTGGCTTTTTCTTGTCTTTTTGCATCTTGGACTCTGTCTTGATGCTTTTTCATGCTTTTGTAGGTTTTCCTTCGTATTTGGGTCTGTCTTGGTCATTTTACTATAATAATAATACTAAAAATACCGTAAAAATTCCTGTCATCATTTACCAACGAAAATTGAAGAAGAAGGAGAATAAAAAGAAGTGGAACATGAACAATTGAAGTGGAAGAATAAAAAGAATAAAGAAAAAGTGGAACAAGGAAATTTGGGGATTTGGATGGTTCTTACTTCAATGGAGATAATGAGATTTGGGGTCGATTGTTTCTATTGTAGGGTTCTTGATTCTTATTTATGGAATCAAATAATAACAATCTGATTCTCTATTTTATTGTATGTTTTATAATAATTGCTATTTTGTTATTTTAGTTTTTGCGTATTTATTATGAATTAAAATAAATTGAATTAGTGACATGGAAAGTGTTAATGTTAAATTGAATTAGTGACATGGAAAGTGTTAATGTATGTGGACTCTGAGACATCAGCACTATGTTTGCCACGTCATTAAAAATACGACATATAAGACCAAAATTGTATAAGGGGGACTAAAACTAATTGAAATTAAAATAGGGGGACCAAAACTGTGAAAAAAGCAAAATATGGGGACCAAAACTGTAATTAAGCCAAAAACTAAATAAAGAAACAAAATCTGTATTAAATGTTTGCCACATATTAACCACATCAGCGGTGTACCGGCGGTACACATCCATATATTATGTGTACCGAAGAGCTCAACTTAAAATAATAGGGTTTCACTCTGCCACGTCAGCATTCTATTAGTGAAATTGACGAAATGAATAATTTTTTATAACAGAAAAATTTATGGATTTTTTTTTTACTGTTTTTTACAATATCGGAACCATTCTTATCTATTTCGCAAGATGTAAGGACTAAAATTAAAATAGTGGAGTCTAGTAAATGCCAAATAAGCATTCTTTAGCTGATGTGGAAAAAAACAGACAGAATGTACCATTCTGAATATGTCGTCGTACAATATCAACACATGTAGATGTTTCGCACAGTCCTCTTGAATATGTCGCTTCTGACTAAAAACATTTCTTTTTTTATGGTTGTGATTTTATGTTAAGAAATTTAGGGTATGTTTGAAGGAAAATTCTAATATCGACCCTTTGTACAAGTGGTATATCATGGGTTAGTATTTAAAAAATATTAAAAATATCAACAATGATTTATGTTATCTGAAAATCTAAGTTAGTGGTTATTTTCATTTTTACAATTGAAATAATGACTTGATTGATACTAATGTGATTAAAAAACAAAAAAAATGTAATAACTCGTATTGAACTAACATAAATCATATCATTTTTTTTATCCAAAGAGATTAAAAATTGTGATTTTACTTTTAAAGAGAATTGTCAACACGCATTAGAATTTCTGATATATAAAATACTATTCTACGATGAATAGGGTTCCACTCAGCCACGTTGGCGTTCTGTTAGTGAAATTGATAGAATGAACAATTCTTGATAATAGAAAAATCGATGGGATTTTTTTTGACTTTTTTTTAAAAATATAGGGATCATTCTTGCCTATTTCACAAAATGTATGAACTAAAATTAAGATAGTGGTGTCCACTATATGCTAAATAAGCAATCTGTTAGCTGACCTGAAAAAAGACAGATGCAACAAACTATTCTTGATAAATGAAAAACTTATGAGATTTGTTTTTACCTTTTTTAAAATATAGGGACCATTCTTGATTATTTTGCAAAATGTAGGGAATTAAAACATATTTAACCCTATATTTTAACCTTTAAATCCATCGTTTCTAAATGCACCTCCAGTGGTGGAATACTCGTTTCGTCAAGAAGCAACATTCGTGAGACCTTAAAATTGTTTCTCTAATAATAAAAAATTCTTGTGTACATGTACAACAAAAAATTAACCAAGTGTGCTGATATAAATTCCATCCTACCATCAACTCACATTGAAGCCATAAAAAAATCCAGAAATTTTTTCTCAAGTAGATACACCCGCACCTTCCACAAGAAAAACATATAAAATAAGGAGAAGATATATTCTTTTGTAAGAACAAGGAGAAAGGACATAAAAACTAGCTTTCACCTTCAGAGAGTTATACCCCCATAATTTTACACAGAACAAAGTCATACTCTAATTAAATTGTAAATAACATAAAATAAAATATATCAAAAGTAATCATCATAGTAAATAAAATCCAGAGATATATTTTAATCAATAACATTAAAATACATCTTCAAAGTAATATTATTATTGTTCTGGAACGACTAAAAACCCATCATACTCCAAGGCCGTCCATAATGGGATAAAAATAAGTGTGTGGCACAACGACCACGGTATCAAGCTACGACCAGGGGTAGGGGTCAAACACCCCCAATATCCAAATGTGCTCCCAAAGAAAAAGACAATCCAGGTGTTATATGTGGTTGATCATCTGCACACGGGGGACCCCACTATACTGCAAATTTAAACCCTAATATTCTACCATAAAGCCAAGAAATCACTTCATCATCACCATCTTCCATTCTTACCAACCAAATTATCACCAGCCAAGACAAATCATTTATGAGCAACAAGTTCAGGGGCGCCGTCTGCAGACTGATTTTCTTAGAAAAATCAATACCTTATTACCCCAAACATCTGGAATTGATTAACACAAAACAGAGTCACCAAGCTCCCCAGTTTGCTACTCTAACACTCTAACATCCGTACCTGTTAACAGTATTTTGTCCTCCATCCATGCTTCTTTAAGCCCAAACCATAATCATAAAACTCCTCTTCCAAACTTCCAACAACAAAACACAACGGAAAATCATGTTCCAAACTCACAAAGGTGAATCTCCCAGGAACAACAAACAATTGACATGTTCTCAACCATGTTAACTATCCTACAACAACATGCAGCGAGACTCTCCTACGTCACTTGATAAAAATATGTCTTTTACTACATTTTAATACAACATCGGAGTATTGGTGTCTATTTTTTTCTATTTAATTTTTTTTACATATTTTTATCCTATAGTCTAGTTTGTGACAAATTTTAATAATATTAATTAGTTTTTAAAAAGTCAATTGCTAAAATTTACCTTATTTATAATATAAACAAGGAAACTAGGTATTACTTGATAAAAAAATATAAACAAGGAAACAAAAAAAGGTATTCTCTTTTACTTATTATAAAAATAAGATGATAATACAAAATTGACCAATAGTCAAAAACATCTTAATATTCATTAAAAAAATATATTCTAATATCTGAGATAAACCAGTCAAAATTAACAAATATATAAAATAATTAATGAGAATAAATTTAAATTTTATTTAGGCAAATATAATTTTACTTATATAGCTAGAAACATGCATATGCATGTGGACGTACATCTAATATTTGACAAATAGAAAAAAACCTTTCTATACAAAAAACCAATTCACCTTTTGAATTTTCCATTTTATTATCATTAATTTGTTATAAAAATATAAGAAACAATATTAATAATTGCAATTTTTATATAAAAAAATAATAAGTGTAATATTAATTAATAATAAGTGTTGCGTCAAAAAAATAAATATTTAATAATAAGTGTTATATAAGAAGCAATATTAATAAGTGCCAAATTTTTTTTTGAAAATAATAATAAAATTAATAAGTGTTATATAAAAAAAGTCTCAATTTTTAAAATTTACCTAATTTCTTAATCTAACATGGAAACTAAAAAATAAATCATCTTTTAATAATTTAAAAAATTAGATGGTAGTCAAATGCTTATTAATATGTAAGATATTATCCTCTTTCTTGTTGCTCCTTGTTCATTTTTGTATTGTGATTAATTGTATATTTAATTAATATATAGTATTTATTATGTAATAATATTGGTTATATAATTTATTTTTCTATTTTTTTTTTTACCTCTTTTGGTTTTCTTCTCACACTTATATTCCTTAAACTCTACTCGATGTTCCACACACGATTCACACTTTGTGTAACGTAAACTCTACCCTAAAACGCTCCCCCTCCTCTCACAAGATTCGGTTTCTGCAACAAGTCAAAGAGAGGCCAATGATGGTTGTGGAGATGGGAAGTGATGAGAATCAAGATTTTATCAGCGCGCTTCCAAATGAAATTTTAACCTTCACCCTCTTTAAACTTCTTGTCGATGAAGCTGTGAGATGCAACATCCTCTCAAAAAGGTGGCTATTTGGAAAAAAGCTCCACACGTGGAATTCAATGCAAAGCACATGATAAGACCTGTAACCCAACTTTTACATTCTCGAGAGTCGATTATTACCCAAGATTCTTTTCTTGATCCATTTACGCGAAGAGGAATTTGTAGGTATGGTCTTGTGATTTATCAATTGATGTTTCGTCATTCTGGTGATTTATCTAGTTGTCGATTTCTCCATTTCAAAAAGAGTCTATCAATTGGAGAAGTCGATACTTGGATTAAGTTTTTAGTTACTAAAATGAAGGGACTGAAACATCTAAGTCTCGAGTGTTTACCTGATTATGGAGAAGATGCTGATGAAATTATGTTTGAAAATGAAATTTATAAACTTCAGATCTTACATAGAAAATTTCATTGTCTCTCTTCACTTGATTTGATTAACTACACAATGGATTCTTGGTGTGCATTTGAGGATTGCCACAACCTCAAAATCCTCAAACTAGAGAGGATACACTTGGATGATCTTGTATTGAGTGGAATTCTACAAAATTGTGTGGCACTTGAAAATTTAAGCCTAATTGAATCCACCGGATTTACGAAACTCATCATCATGAACTCAAATCTTAAAGTTTTAAGACTCGAAGCTCTATCTATGGATCGTCTAGAAGTTAATGCCCAGAACCTCGATGTTCTATTTCTTGATTCTATAACTTGTCCAGTGATGAATCTATCCATTTATGCACCAAGCTTGAGCAATTTTAACTCTCAGTCGTATTCAATTTCTTCAATTGAAGAACGGAAATTTGTTATGAAATCCTATGATATTCTTGCCTACTTCATTGATCTTTGGGTAAGTACAAATGTTTTCAAAACATCTTCTTTTCGCGAAACTTATTTCAATAGTAAAATTTTATGTTGTTGGTGGTATTCTAGAGGTGGTATGTGATAAATTATAGTATTGCAGAATTTGGAGTAAGGAAATACATTTGAGGCTAAATATTCTTGTGTTTTTCTTATGTCAAATGCATCTCATACACAGAATATATATAGCATGAGTAGTGATGGTTACAGCTATCAAAGAGTCACCACTACTAGGTCCTTAAAACACTCCACTAAGCACTAAGTGCTTCCACTAACAACAAAGACAATTTACTCATGTAACTCTTCACTTACACTAGATAATTTCCACTATCTTAACATAATCAATCATCACATTAATTAACATATGTATTAGTGATTATGTTAGTTTTCGAAATTCATATCTTGATCTCTTAAAACTCCTACTTGGGACAATTTACAATGTTAGATGCAACAAAGTTGTAATATGATTGTGATACTAACTACAGATCTTCTCTATTTGTTAGATGCAAAGGTTTTAAATATCGGTCGCGGTCACGGTCACGGTCGCGTTAAGGATTTCACGATTTCGGCTGTTATGGCTGTCGCATTACGAATTACGGTCGTCACGGTGTGAATTAATCACAATATCGCACAAATCTTATTAAAATTATTGTACTATAATATATGTATAACAACTTAAATGTGAGATAAATGTATAGTTTTGAATTAGAAAAGAGTTAAAAAAAGATACCACTTTATAATTTATGTTCATATTTGTACTAAAAATGTGATTTTTATTGGAAAAAATGGAAGTCCATATCTATTAGCATTTTGTCGCGGCCATATTGCGTTTCGTTGCGGCCGTATCGATGTTATGTCGGGTCCGTATCAGCGTTTCGGCGTGATTTTATTTCACCATGTAAAAACGGTGAAAAACGGTAACGGTAGACACCAAAACCTTTTTGTCGTGGCCTTTTTTCCGGTAACGGACCTTGATTTAAAACCTTGTGTTGTAATATTTTACCAAAGTTATCAGCCATGTCATTGGACATAGATTTGAATAATATACAAGAAATCATGGATCTATCATCTACCCTGGGATTATGCACAAGTTAACAAGTTCTAGATATCACTCTGCCGGTAAGTATTGTCACATACTTAAGAGTTAAATTCTTATTGTCTGTTTATTTTGTGAAAACATTTTCTATCTTTTAATTTCTTATATTTTATGTTAATTTTATTTGTTTGTTAACGAGAAAAGAGATACTTGATCAAGAGAACAATTGTCCTGCATTTTCGAAAATAGTAAAAATATCGAAAGATCACGATTTCTGAAATGCATCATTGATCAATCATGTCTAGCTAACATTTAATCTTTTTTCCCTAACAATGGTTCATTTTATTAGAAATCTCTTTTCTTGCATTAAGAAGTAAAACTAATACAACGGACCCTTAATTATCAAATACAATGTTTATTACCTCTAGATAAAATTAATATAGAAAAATTTGATTTTCAGGAGTATGGCTGTAATGAATCTGATGATTATAGCTATAATGATTCTATTTTACCATTTCTTAAGCCAGTATTGTTTTGGGAGAAATGTGGATTGTGTAAAACTATTACACAAAAGCTGAAGTTTGTAACCATAAGGGGGTTCAAAGGCAAAGAAAAAGAAGTTGAATTTGCTAAGTTTCTCATAACAAGAGCCACAATGTTGAAGAGGATCAATATAATTTGTTGTGATTCAATTGGAGCTGCTGAAAATTTGCTTTCATTGCCTAGAGCTTCTCATAATCTCAGCATCAATTTGAAGTGCAATGCAAATTGAGCTTCTCATTGGTTGAAATTGTAATCAATTAGTAGTTTTTATATTATGTTTAATTAATTAATAATGTCATGCATGTAATGAATATTATGTGTGATACAAATATGTTTTGCTATTTTAATGCTGTCTTAAAGCCACATTTTGTGACATAATTAATTAGAATTATGTACAATCGAAATTTTAGATTTATGTGGTCAAAACTTATATATTCTCCTTTTATATTTATTTTATTTTAATTAACTATTGCTCGCTTTATAGCTATGAAGCTCGGTTATCTAGTATGATTATCGATACATGCGATACAAATATTTGAATATGTTTAAACAGAACTATAATAAGAGTTGTATATATACATGTAAATGTTTGTGAAGTATCGATATCTAAATAGAGATACGTCTCCAATTTTGGAGCATAGGTTTTTCATAGTTGGTAGCAGAGGTGTTAGTTGATTAAAATAATCCATTTGAAACGACCATCTAAATTAGAGCTGTAAAAATGGATATAGACTAACCCACTAGCTCTGAAGTTATTTAAGCCGAGAAGTTATTTAATTTATAATTTACATTGTTATATATTTTGAATTGTTAGGTTGAAAATTTAGTTTGTGATATAAGTTTGAGCTTTATTACTTTTGAGGATGCACTATATGATTCATCATTTTGACAACTCTAACTAAAATAGTTGATTATAATATACATAATCCGGTCAAAATTAAACAAATATATAAATAAATTAATGAGAATAAATTTAAATGGTAAATATCATTTTACTTATATGGCTAGAAACCCTTTGTAAAAAAAAAAAAAAAGAGCTAGAAACACGCGTCCGTACGTGTACCCACATCTATAGGAAAAACCTTATATACAAAAAATGATCACTTTTATAAATTTTCAATTTATTGGCATTAATTTGATATAACAATTAAAGAAATATGGTTATATGATTTATTTTTCTCCATTTTTTTTGTATTTTTTACCTTTTCTATTTTTCTCATTTTTTTTTACCTTTTCTATTTTTCTTTTCTCTCTTTATATTTAATAAATTTACACAATGTTTCACACACAATTCACACTTAAGTAACTTAAACTCTACCACAAAGTAGTACTCCACCAATCCCATATACAACCGAATCTAAATCCCCACAATGCTTAGCTAGCTATACAATATAAAGGATCAATACACCATTCGTAAAACATACACGGAGAACATGATTTCTTTGCCAATAACCACTCCCAAGACATGCGTTTGATCTTATCGACCGCCTCTTGGAGATCATGGGATTTTTGGGCGAAAATAACATCATTCCTTGCTCTCCAAGTCACCCATATCACCGCTTGCCAAAGCATCACAACCCCCTTGTGCCGCTTCTTGACCATTTTGAAAGCCCCGAATAAAGAGAGAAACAATGCCCCGACCATATCCGGCAAAACCACCACTAGACAAAACCACTTGTAGATCTCCAACCAAATTGAAATTCCTGACACGCTATACTCGATGCTCTACCCGATGCTCTAGCACTCTATCCGGTCTCACGCGTAATGAAATGAAAGCAAGTAAATAAACAAATAAAGGAGACAAGATATTTGTTAACCCAGTTCGGCGCAAACAACAACCTACGTCTGGGGGATATCAATCCAGAAAGGAATATCACTATAATAGTCCTAGTTTTAAGTTACCAGCAAACGCCCCGTTTACAACTTATAACCTAGGCCCTATCAATGACTCTTCTACCTAGGAACTCCTAGATATGAGATCCCATCTCACTCCCTTACAACCTTACACACACAGCAAGGATTTCAACACACAAAGACAAAAACTGTTTTGGAGACACACTCCTAAAACTACACACTCGTACCTAAAGGCTTAGAGTGTTAAACACACCAAAAGTCCTAACTCCGTACTTCAAAGCTTAGGAGAAGGATTACACAATTACAACTCAAGAACACGTCCTAAGCTTGCATCAAGGTGACACAAGAAAGGCTCACAAAAACAATACACACGCAAAACCTAGAATCCTAATCAAAGCACAATAACGGCGTGAACAACTACTCAATTAGGGTTTTGCAGCTCCTTTAAATACTTCAGACAATAAGACAAACATGGGCTTGATTTATTTGACCCAAGCATTAACTTCATATTAATTAAAAGAGATTCTCTAAAAATATATTCTTCAAAGAGATACTCTTCAGTAATATTCTTGAACAGGATCTGAAGCATTAAAGACCTTCCTTATATAAAACCTTATAAAACGCGCCATGCAAGATTCATGAGAGAGAAACCAACATTCCATAAATAGAACTTGTCATGAGTGCTCTTCCTGAGACATTTACAATGCTCTACGCAATGCCAGAGCATCGGATCGCACATCTTGCACCAAGTTTATTTTTCCAAAAATGCAGCCAATTATCAAAGACTCAACAAACTCCCCCTTTGGCAAATTTTTGGCTAAAACAAATTATGACCATATAGATTTTACTTAAAGAGATACTTCAACTACATTTCTTTTTCTCAACATAAACACACAAGCATAAAGATCAGTAGGGGCTATCCTTCAAAACAGTTACCGTACTACTCCTTCATGAATAACAATAGAGAAGAATAAAATGTATCTTTTTAAGAATATCAGAGAGGCATGCAACAGCGGAACAAAATAACTACTTCGCCTTAAATGGTCAAGAAAATAAACTGGATAGGATGTGGGATAGAATGTTTCAGCATTTTCACAAAACTACTCCCCCTGCACACATGCATGGGATGTTGGACCATTGTATCCAACATCTCCCCCTGCATAATACAACTCAGCTCCCCCTCAACACCTGCATATCAGATCACAGCCACACTAGCTACACACTTCAATCAGGCTACACTACTAGCTACACTACAGACAAATCACAACCATAGCATATGCAAATAATACCACCAGAGCAGTGTAGATCATAATTAAAACAACCAATTTTTACTCCCCCTTTTTGCCATAAATTTGGCAAAGGTGATAGTGCAGAGAGTTAACATGAACAGAGCCATAATACAAACCAGAAGAATTAACATAGTCTATGCCCAGAAATAGCAACAAAACAGAATAGAGAACAACAAAACAAACAGGGCAACAATACATTATATTAAACTAGAAGAAACCACTGGAATCAGATACTTCCAGCTCCTCTGTGTCACCTCCTTCTTCATCAACATCATTCCCAGCTGCATCACCATCAGCAGCATCAACACCATCACCAGCAACATTACCACCCGTATCTTCAACTACCAACCCTTCTTCCTCAGCTTCCTCTTGCTTCAGAGCAAGGATGACCTTTTCAAGCTCACATTTCTGCTCATCTAAGGCCTTGACAACAGCTTCCATGGATATGATCATTGTTTTTCTGTTCATGGAAGAAGAGGCCACTTTCCCAGCAGGAATTGTTTTCTTAGGAGGTACAGTAATGTCAGTAGCATGTTTTCCATCAAAAAGCTTATAAGAGAGGGTCATTAGTGATTCCCTCTTACAAGGCTTATCCTCAGGGAGCAGGATGTTGGGGTGTTGAGACAGAATAATATCACAGATAAGGGATGTAAAAGAAATGGCAAGTTTAACAGCCCAGGATTTGCCATGCTCAACAATTTGGTCAAAGATTAAGGACCCAAAATCAACATCAGCACCAATCCCAATAGCATAAATGAATTTAGCCAAACTAGTTGCTATGGTGGAGGTGTGAGAAGTTGGAACCCAATTCACTGCACCTATTCTATTCAAGATAGCATATTTAACATATAGCATCACAAAAGGTACCTTACCTTTAAGAGGCCACACCTTGACCTGGTTGGCAGTGATAGTCTTGCAAACCTGGTTATTAGATGGTTCAAATCCAGGATAGCCTTCCTCCCTTCTTCCAAGATAAGCATTAATCACAGCAGGTGAAAAATTGACACATTTACCTCTGACAAAGACTTGATGAAACTCCTTACTGAGTCTATTGTCACAGTCTTCACCAATGTTGACAATGAACTCCTTCACCAGCTTCTCATAGCAGTTTCCTAGCCCACTCACAGTCTTTATCAACCCAGCTTGAAGAATCAGGTCCATCACCTCCTTACACTCTAAGGCTTCATCAGACAGTTCCCTTTATAAAGCCAATCTCCTATGATAAACAAACTTCCATTTGGCAGCACTTGCACTGAAATGAAATGATACATTGTCCATGGGCACGTCAGGGACATTTTGTAGAATAGATCTCCCAGCTTTCTTCTTCTTTGCAGACACAATGCTTGGAGCATTCTTCTCAGCATCAACAGATGTATCAGCAACAATCTTTCTCTTCTTTGGTGTCTTTTGCTTTGATGTTGTAGGCAAAGTTGGAGCATCCTCCTCAGCATCAACCTCTGAATCACTCAACTCAATAGGCTTCCTCTTTGAAACCTTCTTCTGGTGTTTAATAGGTATCTCAACCCTGCTTGATCTCCTAACAGGACCATACATCTTTTTCTTTGTAGATTTGGTAGCTTCGGATGCTACCTTCTTCTTCTTGGGAGACTTTGTTGCCTCAACAACAATCTTCTTCTTTGTGGACTTTGGTTTTTCAATCACAACCTCAGTCTCCTTCCCTCTTCTTTCTCTTAGCCTGCTACCAACACCAGTGTTGCTTCCTCTTTTCTCTGAAGCACCAACAATCCTCATGATTGTCACATCATCTCCAGTGCTATCATCTTCATTAGCACCTTCATCTTCATCAACAGTCACATAGTCCATATTTTCTGACATAGCATTGTCAGTATTCTCATTCCCAGTCATACCATCTTCTTGTTGCATAGGTGAATTAGCAACAACATCATCAGCAACAATCTCATCTGGTTGTATACTAGGATCACCAGTCACATCAGCAGCAACAGCCTCATCTTGTTGCACATTCGAATCAGCCACCATATCACCTTGTGGTTGATCTCGTGCCAAGGATGCTGAAGCATCCGGCACAACCTTAACACCAGAAACAGAGTCCACTAGCGATTTGAGAGCATCCTCAACAATCTTGATCTTCTGAGCATCTTCATCATCTCCTTCATCACTAGGAGTATTAGGAGCATATTGTTCGCCCATCTCAGCAGTTTCCCCCTTTTTAGGACTTAGGGTTTGAGAAGAATCTCCCTTGTTTTCTTCAATCGGAGCATCAGGGCACGGTGTTGCAACATCAGATGCAACATTGGTGTTCGCATTGCCAAGATCATCAAGGTACAGATACATCAGATGTCAAAATTAGAGTTGTATCGAGATTTTGATTTCTGGGATTTGGGTTTTCTGGTAGTTGTAGATTTGGTTCTCTTTTTGGGTGTAGGTTTGGGAGAGGACGATGGTTCAGTGTTCTTGGATAGGTTAAGGGCAGCAGCAAAAGATGGGTGAATCATGGTGAGAGGAGTAGCGTCAGTAATGACAGTGGGTTGATCATTGATGTTAGTAGTGGTAGTTGTGGTGTTTGATGGGGAAGATTTGTTAGGAGAGGGCTTGGTTGGTGAAGTTTGATGAGATGATTGAGACATCGTTGTAGAGAAAAAGTTTAGAAAGTAAGATTGACAGGATGAAGAAGTTCTGGATTCGATGGAGAATTTTAGAGAGGAAGTTGAGAGGTTATGTGAGTGAGTGAGTAAATTAGGAAAGGAAATATGTTGGAAAGATTTGAAATTAAAATAGTCGGTATTAGTGGATGGCGTGTTTGTAGGTGGTTTTAGCCCATGATTACCTTGATCAGTGTGCACTACTATAGTAGAAGGAAACGCAATAACTGCTGCACGCCACGCCATTACCAACGGTAATTGCTATAACTCCTCATAGAGGCAAATTCCTAACTTGCCCCTTAACTTCTCAAACTGTACAGCATCAAGAGCCTTGGTGAAAATATCTGCTATTTGCTCCTTTGTAACCACATGCTCCAAAATCACAATTTTGTTCTCAACCAAATCCCTTATATAGTGATGACGAATGTCAATATGTTTTGTCTTGCTATGCTGAACTGGGTTCTTTGAGATGTTTATGGCACTCATGTTGTCACAATACAATGTTAGAGCATCCTGTTCAACATCGTATTCCTTCAGCATTTGTTTCATCCACACCAATTGAGAGCAGCTACTCCCAGCTGCTATGTATTCTGCCTCAGCAGTAGATAGAGCCACATAATTCTGTTTTTTACTAAACCAAGATATCAGATTAGTGCCTAGGAAGAAACAACCTCCTGAAGTGCTTTTTCTATCGTCTGCACTACCAGCCCAATCAGCATCACAATAACCATATAGGGTAGAATTTTCACAATGGGAATACATTATCCCATAATCACTAGTTCCATTCACATACTTCAAGATCCTCTTAACTTGAGTCAAGTGACTTACTTTAGGATCTGCTTGATATCTAGCACACACTCCAACATCATAAGTTATGTCAGGTCTACTTGCAGTCAAGTACAACAAGCTTCCAATCATGCTTCTATAGAGACTTTGATCCACACTTATTCCCTTCTCATCTTTGGTGAGTTTCAAATGAGTAGGTGCTGGTGTCCTCTTGTGTGTAGCATTGTCCATCCTAAATTTTTTGATGATGTTTCTGGCATACTTGCTTTGGGATATAAAGATGGTGTCTTCCATTTGTTTAATCTGGAGACCAAGAAAGTAAGTCAATTCTCCAACAAGACTCATTTCAAACTCTGACTGCATTTGCTTGACGAAATGCTGGACCATTGTGTTCGACATTCCACCAAACACAATGTCATCAACATAGATTTGCGCTATTATAAATTTTCCTCTTTCTTCTTTTACAAACAGATTTTTGTCTAATCCTCCCTTTTTGTATCCTTGCTCTTCCAAGAATTGAGTCAACCTTTCATACCATGCCCTAGGTGCCTGTTTTAGATCGTACAAGGCTTTCTTCAATTTGTAGACATAGTTGGGATGTTCTGGATCCACAAACCCTTTTGGTTGCTCAACATACACCTCTTCCTGTAGGTATCCATTTAAAAATGCACTCTTCACGTCCATTTGGTATAGTTTGAACTTGAGAATGCAAGCCACTCCTAGAAGCAATCTGATGGATTCTAGTCTGGCCACAGGTGCAAAAGTTTCATCAAAGTCAAGTCCTTCAATCTGGGTATATCCTTGGGCCACAAGCCTTGCTTTATTTCTGGTAACCGTACCATTCTCATCTGACTTGTTTTTATACACCCATTTTGTTCCAATTACATTCACATCTTCAGGACTTGGAACCAAATCCCATACTTCACTTCTCTCAAATTGGTGTAGCTCTTCCTGCATAGCCTCAATCCAGGCTTCATCATTCAAAGCTTCTTTGACATTCTTTGGCTCAAACAAGGACACAAAACAAGAGTTTGCAACAACATCATTTGTTCTTCTTGTGGTTATCCCTTGTTCGGGATTCCCTATTACCAGCTCTATGGGATGATTTTTCTGAACACGAACAGAGGGACCTTTATTTAGAACTTGAGGTTTTGCACTTTCCTCACCTTTCTCCTCAAGAGTCTCTTCATCAGATTTGTCCATAGATGCTTGTTCGGAAGCTGCAGCATCTTGTTCAGCATTCACACTGACAGGAGTACCTTGATCTATCCCTTCATTTTCCTTCACTGGAGAGTCCTTTACAACAACATTCACAGATTCCATCACAACTTGAGTCTTTGTGTTATACACCCTGTAAGCTCTACTGTTTGTTGAATACCCAAGAAAAAATCCCTCATCACTTTTAGGGTCAAGTTTCCTTCTAGGTTCTCAATCAGCTAGGATATAACACTTACTTCCAAAGATATGAAAGTGTTTGACAGTTGGTTTTCTGTCTTTCCACAGTTCATATAGAGTGGAGGTTGTACCTTTTCTCAGGGTGACTCTGTTGTGTACATAGCAGGCAGTGTTCATAACTTCAACCCAAAAATGATAAGGAATGTTTTTGGCATGAAGCATGACTCTAGCTGATTCTTGAATCGTTCTATTCTTCCTTTCTACTATGCCATTTTGTTGATGGGTTATTGGAGAAGAATACTCATGTTTAATTCCTTCAGCAGAGCAAAATTCATTAAACTTGGAGTTCTCGAACTCTCTACCATGATCACTTCTTATTCTTACAACATTGCTACCCTTTTCTCTTTGAACCTGGATGCACAGTTCTTTGAAAACATCAAAAGCATCCGATTTTTCTCTAATGAAGCTCACCCATGTGTATCTAGAGTAATCATCTACTACTACAAGAGCATACCTCTTTCCTCCCAAGCTTTCAACCTGCATGGGTCCCATGAGATCCATGTGTAATAATTCAAGAACCTTGGAGGTTGTCTGATGCTCCAGCATTGGGTGCAACATCCTGATTTGCTTTCCAATTTGACATTCACCACACACTTTTCCTTCAACAATCTTGAGTTTGGGAAGACCTCTAATGGCTTCAAGTGATATAGCTTTCTTCATTCCTTTCAGATTGAGATGTCCCAATTTCTAGTGCCACAGTTGAACTTCATCTTCTGTGGTAACAAGACAGGTGGATGTGAGGGCTTCTTCCTGAGGCATCCACAAGTAGCAATTGTCTTTAGATCTAGTACCTCTTAGCACCAGTTGTCCTTCTTCATTGTTCACAAGATATTCTGATTTCGTGAAATTGACTTTCATGCCTTGGTCACACAGCTGGCTAATGCTAATCAGATTTGTTGTGAGGCCTTTAACTAAAAGCAGATTCTCTAGGTTGGGCAATCCATGGTTGATCAGATCCCCAATTCCCACTATTTCTCCTTTTGCTCCATCCCCAAAAGTTACAGAACTGGCCTTGTAGGATCTTACATTCATGAGATACTTCTCTTCACCAGTCATATGTCTAGAGCACCCACTATCAAAGTACCAATCTTCCCTAGAAGAAGCTCTTAGGGATGTGTGAGCAATTAACCCAACATTTTCTTCTTTAGGCTGTCCAACACTTTCTTCTATAGGCCTCCATTCCTTCTTAATAGGATTCTTCTCATGTACCACATTTGGTTTAGGCTCCTGGTTGGGGTATCCATGCAGCTTGTAGCAAAAAGGTCTAATGTGCTCCCTTTTCCACAATGGTGACACACCCACCTACGATATCTCCTTTGGTTATTAGCCATTTGATGAACGAAAGGTTTTGGTCCTTGATGAACAGAAGATTTGGGATCAAGAGCAAACTTTGGAACAGGGAAAGCTTTAGCATGTCGAGGCTGATGCTCCAGCATTACTTTTCCAGTGCAGGGATCAATGATGTTTTCTCCTGATGTGAACTTGGTTTCAGGGTCTTGTTGATACTGATTCAGACTTGAGTAGTTGTATCCAATAGACCTAAGCTTCCCACTTGGCACATTATCGAGAATTTCTTCAAGGAGATCTGCTCCTGAGTTCAGCTGGCTCACGCGTTTCCTTAGATCATCCATTTGGACATTAACTTGAATGACTTTTTCTTCTGCTTGAGTAGCCTTTTGAGCCTGGATATTAACTTCAGTTTGAAGTTTGTTGATGGTCTTCTTTTGTTTCTCAAGAATCCTGCACATCTCTTCATATCTGGTCAGCAAGTCTTTGTAGGTACTAGCTAGTTCCTCATAAGACACATCTTTATCTTCATCAGATTCTCAATCCTCAACATTAATACATGTTCCAGTGAGAGCAGTCACATGTCTTGCTGATTCACTTTCTTCATCAGTATCTTCATCTGACCAAGAGACAGTTAACCCTTTCTTTTGTCTTTTCTGATATGTTCCACATTCTGACCTTATGTGCCCATAACCTTCGCACTCATGACACTGAACTCCCTTGCCTTGACTGCTCTTTTCTTCAGGCTTGATTTTCTTAAGACTATTCTGTTGCTTGTTGATGTCGAATCGGATGCTCTACCCATTCTGCCGATTCCTACGGTCAACTCTTTTTAGCACTTTGTTGAATTGTCTGCCCAGCATGGCAATGGCATCTGCTATGCTATCTTCTTCCCCATCTTCAATTTGATCATTTTCCTCATCAGTGTTTGAGACAAAAGCAATGCTCTTGTTCTTCTTGTCTCCACGTTCATCCAACACAATATCAAAGGTCTGGAGAGATCCAACAAGTTCATCCATCTTCATAGTGGAGATGTCATGTGCTTCCTCAATTGCCGTTACCTTCATGTCAAACCTTTTGGGAAGAGATCTAAGAAGCTTCCTTGACAGTTTCTCATCGGACATTTTTTCTCCCAAAGCTTCAAAGGAATTACCAATGTCCAACAGGCTCAAGTGAAAGTCCCGAATGCTCTCATCATCTTTCATTCTTAGAGCTTCAAACTTGGATGTGAGGTGTTGAATCTTTGACTGTTTCACTTTGGTAGTGCCTTCATAACACTTTTGCAATATCTCCCACGCATCTTTAGCTGACACACAATTTTTTATGAGTTTGAAAACACTAGTGTCTACTCCATTAAACAGGGCATAAATGGCCTTGTGGTTATGATGGGTTGCAGCTTCCTCTTCTGTAGTCCATTCTACTTCAGGTTTCATCACCCCCGTTGAGGTACCTTCCTTGCTAGCATACGTGGGTTGTTCCCATCCAGTCAAAACAACCTTCCAAACTTTGCTATCAATAGATCTCAAGAAAGCTGTCATTTTGGATTTCCAAGAGTCAGGGTGCCTGTTCATGTATCCTCCTTCCTTTTCCATAGCGCCAGACATTTCAGGTCCTGAATCTCACCCAATTAAACAGGCAGGGTGCCTGCTCTGATGCCAATTGAAATTCCTGGCACGCTATACTCGATGCTCCACCCGATGCTCTAGCACTCTATCCGGTCTCACGCGTAATGAAATGAAAGCTAGTAAATAAACAAATAAAGGAGACAGGATATTTGTTAACCTAGTTCGGCGCAAACAGCAACCTACGTCTGGGGGATACCAATCCAGGAAGGAATATCACTATAATAGTCCTAGTTCTAAGTTACCAGCAAACGCCCCGTTTACAACTTATAACCTAGGCCCTATCAATGACTCTTCTACCTAGGAACTCCTAGATATGAGATCCCATCTCACTCCCTTACAACCTTACACACACAGCAAGGATTTCAACACACAAAGACAAAAACTGTTTTGGAGACACACTCCTAAAACTACACACTCGTACCTAAAGGCTTAGAGTGTTAAACACACCAAAAGTCCTAACTCCGTACTTCAAAGCTTAGGAGAAGGATTACACAATTACAACTCAAGAACACGTCCTAAGCTTGCATCAAGGTGACACAAGAAAGGCTCACAAAAACAATACACACGCAAAACCTAGAATCCTAGTCAAAGCACAATAACGGCGTGAACAACTACTCAATTAGGGTTTTGCAGCTCCTTTAAATACTTCAGACAATAAGACAAACATGGGCTTGGTTTATTTGACCCAAGCATTAACTTCATATTAATTAAAAAAGATTCTCTAAAAATATATTCTTCAAAGAGATACTCTTCAGTAATATTCTTGAACAGGATCTGAAGAATTAAAGACCTTCCTTATATAAAACCTTATAAAACGCGCCATGCAAGATTCATGAGAGAGAAACCAACATTCCATAAATAGAACTTGTCATGAGCGCTCTTCCTGAGACATTTACAATGCTCTACGCAATGCCAGAGCATTGGATCGCACATCTTGCACCAAGTTTATTTTTCCAAAAATGCAGCCAATTATCAAAGACTCAACACAAATGCTCTAAGCAAAATGCACTACAAGAAATATGATTTTTTGCAACAATTTTTTTTGTTAAAACTTGTTACAAGTCGCTGGCAAAACTACCCAAGATAGTTTTGCCAGCGACCTGTAACAAAAATGTTAGACTACTTGGCTATCACTTAGAAGGGGGGGTTGAATAAGTGATCCTTGAAACAATATAGGTTTTAAAAAAAATATTTTGTTTCAATCGTGCGCGCGGAAGTACCACCGGATCATTAGTCTATGCACCGATTGATTAAAGGAAATGTAGTATAGCCTTGGAACGATTTATGAAAAGGTTTAGAAATGCTCGTGTACAAAATCAATCGAATTTAAATGTTTGAATTAAATCAGCCCCAAGCAAGTTATTATCAAGTGTAATCCAATCACAATCAAGCAATAGCAATTGAATTTTTGGTGTACCAATACGAACACGAAAAATTCAATTGATTCAAAATTAACGAAATTATGAAAAGTAAAAGATTGAGAGAGAGACACAAACGGTTTAATTAGGGAGTTCCCCGGCTTTCGTGTCTTCCTCGCGGTCGGCCGGGTACGTCTCCCCACAAATAACCAAACGGGTTATTTGAGAGTATATTGATCAAAAATGAACACAAGTGCACAATTTACAATTGAATCTTATAACCCTATAACGAATCAAAAGTAAACTATGCGAATAAACCTCAACACACAACGAAGCTTCGCCCTCTGATTCCAACGATCCGACCCGTGCCAATCCGCACTCGATCGTCCAGCTGAGTCCTTCGCTTCTTGTTGTTGAACCTTCAAGATTCGCACAATCTTGAACCCTTGAGAGAAACCAAAACCTTCGTCACAATTCAACCCGATCACGATTCTGATTCACCGCGAACCGTACCGAACGTTATCAAACAAATATGCAGTCTCTATTGAATTGATCCCATACTCAAACTTCAATTTGATTGCAAACTTGATGAAGATGATGAACTTGTGATGAATGAAACCTTTGATCCAAATTTTCACTCAATTTGAATCCCAAAGCGTTTTCTGAACTTTCTCACCGGTTTCCTCTCCGTTACAATGACACACCACATTGCTATTTAAAGAGAGAATAGAATTGAGCAAATTTGGGCAAAATTTAACATACGTGTATCGATACAAATGATGGTTTGTATCGATACAAACCCTTTGACCAGCGTTCAAATTGAAAGATTTGACCTATGTATCGATACAAACACAGGTGTGTATCGATACATATATCAGTTTCTTGAAATCTTGACTGATATGTATCAAATCATGCAAGCATGATTCGATACATCATGCACTCTCTGGTTTTCTGAGAGATACAGGTGTGTATCGATACATGCAAGCATGATTCGATACACAAGTGACTCTCTGCCTCTGAGAGACCACTTTTGTATCGATACAAGTGATATATGTATCGATACAAAATGCACAAAATCAGTCTGAAGTAATTTCAGGACATTTGTATCAATACACCTGTTTATGTATCGATACATAATACCTAAAAAAAACAATTTTTCAAAGTTTTAAAAATAGTTTTTCGCTATCAAGTCATTTGTAATGTTGCCAAAATATGTTCTACTCTATTTTCATGTGTTTTGACAATTATTAAAACATGAGGATGAACTGGTGCACTTACATTCTCCCCCTTTTTGATAATTGTCAAAACTATGCATAAGCTAACTAAGCCTATACCTAATATGCAATAAAATAGCAATATGTATACAGACACAATTAACACCAAGGCTAACAATAAGCAACGCTCCCCCTGAGTTGATGCCATAATGCGTTTGACATTGTTGATAATATTCAAGACTTCTTTAGCTATTTATCCTTAGCTTGTGCATCCAAATCTCTCCCCCTTTGACAATATCAAAAAGAAGAAGAGAGCTCATTAGAATTATCAAGTTCAAACAATTTTAATCGTAGTCATATCGTGCACTTACATTTGTCGAAATGCACTATATGATAAAAGTTCCTAATCAAAATAATTACATACAAAGATATGCCAAAATATATCAATGACGAATACCAAATATCATGACAAATATGGAATGTAGAATAACAAACCAAAACCAACGCATGAATACCGTAACATATCGACATTTTAATCAAGTAACATATCCAAATATGGGCGAAATAAACAAAGCAATGCAACAAATGCATTCACATAAAATGATTATCCATACAAACCAAAATTATCCAAAATATCAAGTCATACAAACCAAAGTGAATGTTGTTCAAACATGACAACATAAAAATTATCCGTACAACCATATTGAAATAAAAGAAGTCATAAGAAATAACAAAACAAAATTGTTCATGCGGTACGAGAAAATAAATGCGATAAAACAAATTTAAGCATCATTATCATTCATGCCATCCGGGTTGTGATTGGAATTGAAGTATTGGTCAACGGGAGTTTGTTGCTTGATGCATTCATCCAATTGGTTTTGTAGATGGTCAAACCTTGAGACATTATAAGCATGCATATCATCAAGTCTCATGGTTATCTCATTTTGGAACTTAGCTTGTTTTAAGCTCATTTCCTTTAACATTTCAATAATTGCACCATTACCAATCTCCGAGGGGTCATTATCCATGCTTTCATTATCATGTGATTCCACTCTTGGTCTCTTACCGCTTTCTTCTTGATTCCCTTGAGTTGGTTCTTCATCTTCGTCTTCCTTTCCACAAAACTCATAATCTTCAATCTCATTATTCCACTTATAATCCATCTTTTTCATTTGAGTTATGCTAAAAATTTGATCTCTTTTTGGAATAATCCAAGATCCCGCTACCTTGTAGGTTATTTTGAAGTGGTCTAAGATAGTGATGATCCAACTTGAATATCCGAAACAATGATCCTTCTTAGAACCTCTCAAGGCAAATAAGCGGCTCACAATGTAGTGTGGCCAATCCATTTTCTTTCTTTCCATCATAAGGTACATAAGGTCAATATCCTTCCAATCAAGTCGAGAATACGATCCACCTCTAGGCCGTAGAATGTGATTCACAATCCAAAGTAAAACCCTTGGACCTTTCTTGAGCCTACCGGCCTTTCCATTTGGACTTTTACCATTCCTAGTTAGAGTGCTAGCAAACTCAGCCATATTGTACTTAGGACCATCAACATCGGTGAACTTTTGCAAGTTATTATCGGTTATCAAGCCAAATAGTTTGAACCAAAGGGTGTTAGAGAACTTGTAAATCTTCTTTCCTATACAAAACTCAAACTCAGCACCATTTTGTTCTTGTAATCCGGAATAGAAAATCCTAACCAAATCCTCTATGTAAGCTCTCTTCAAGTTACAAAAGGTAGAGAGATTTTCTCTCTTAATGATCTCAGCAACCTCACTTAGATGTAATTCCTCAAGGTTCTCAACATCAACAACATTTTGAGGGATTACCGTCTTTTCCTTACAATTTCTAATGTAGAAGCTTATGTAATTCTCATGAATAAAGTTCTCTTGCCTAAAGTTTTCTTCATGATCACTATCCCTTAGTATCTTAGTCCTACCTTTATTCTTACTTCTATTGCTAGTAGCCATTATCAAAGTGAGGAATAGAGTAATGTTACCTTGTTGAGAGCTTGAGAAAATGAAGAATCCACACACATCCAAATTGAAAAATCCTTGTCTTGAATGTGAAGATTTTGAAGGCTTGAACCACAATATTGATGAAGGAATGTGAATGAGCAATGAATTTGAAGTGGTTTAGTGTCAAGTTTTGTGAGTTTTGGTTGAGTTTTGAGGGAGATTGAGAATTTGGGAATGAGGGTTTTTGATGAAGTTTTCGTGTAGAAGAAAAAGTGTTGGGTGTTTGATGAATGAATGAATGAAAATTGATACATAAAGCTGTTTTTACGCGTTTGTATCGATACAAAATCATGTTTGTATCGATACAAGTTAGTTTTTCTGAAGCATGTATCGAAGCATGCGAGCATGTATCGATACATGAGACAGTGTCTGCCCAAACTGAAGAGTTATGTATCGATACAAGCATCATATGTATCGATACATATCAGTTCATTTTGAAATTTTGAAAAATAACTAACATGTATCTATACAGTGTTTATTTGTATCGATCCAAAATGCATTATTTTCGATTTTTCTCAAAACACATGAACTTATAAGTTTGAAGAAATGATTTTTATGACTTCCAAATAACATGTATGTATGAAACACATATAACCAATAAGGTACATTCTTATGTATGTGAGCAAAACAAAATACCAAAGCACATTATAACATGAGAACACATGTTAAACCATGTATGCATGATAAGGCATCCACATAGTTGAATCAAAGTACCAAAATCAATCATATGAAAATGTATGTTTATGAATGCACACAAAGTCACATATAAGAGTTAAACAAACATATACAAACAAAGTATGAACTTAACATGACAATTGTAATGGTTTTTGTCAAATCCCCATTTTAAACATATGGGTCTCAAAAACTTATTAATATTTTTGAGCAAAATTCTTGGAAATGGAGGATTAGACAACTACCAAAGCAAATATCATACTAAGGTGAAAGTTGTATGTATTTTAACCAAAGTACAAATGCTAAGTAAAGTAAAAGTATAAAGATAAAGGTAGAGAATAGAATTTTCCCTTGAGTGTTAGGTGGAGGAAGTGATCGATTTCCACACCATTGTAAGTGTTGAGTTGAACTCCATTCCTTTCCTTGTTCGTAAGTCTTGAACTCCATTGTTGTCGGTGTCTTTTGTCAATGGTTTCAAGACGCTTCCCTACATACTTAGACATTTGAAATAGGTCCCCAACTCATGTTGGGTCCTAGTTGATTAGTAGCACCATTATTGCCTAACTTAGGTAACCATTGCAATTTGCCGTTTGGTACCAAGATTTTTCGAGCATGGCATTTTGCAATAGTATGACCCTTGTCACAACAATAATGACAAACGATATGAGGATTAGTTTTCTTAGGATCCTTTTCGACAAATTTATACTTTTTATTTCTAGGTTTTAATGATTTGTTGAACTTAGATGGATCAATCACAAAAGTAATCTCCGGCTTGGATGGTTCTTTTAGCTTATCTTGTAACTTTCGCAAGTCTCTATATAAGTAAAAACATCCATCACATCTGGTCTTATCGTTACCATAACTATCAAAAGTTACAAGAGGTTTTTGAATCATAGACTCTTTGAGAGCTTTCAACTCAAGCTCCGTTTCCGAAACTTTTGCCTCAAGGTATTTATTAACTTCCATTAAACCTTTTAGTCGTTGAAAAGCCTCTTTAGTTTCTTTGTGTAACTTTTCAAAAGCGACTTGTAACTCATGATATTCTAAAAGCGTATATGAGCTAGAGGGATTTTGATTTACCTTTTTAGGAGCAAGTTTCTTGCGATCATGGGATGTTAAGCACACATTAGCCAATGCATCTTCACCACTTGAGCTAAAGCTTGATGATGAAGAGGAAGATGAGCTTCCGCTCTCCCATGCAACATAAGCTTTCTTTCCTTTGTCCTTGCTTCCCTTTTTGAATGAAGGTGACTCCTTCTCTTTTCTCTTGAGCTTAGGGCAATCCGGCTTGCAATGACCAACTTTGCCACATTCATAGCATGCCCCTTTCTTGGAGTGCCTATCATCTTCATTCTTCCGGTGGTAACCACTATCTTTCCGAAACTTCTTAAGATTGTCATCGGAATGTCTTATCCCATTCTTTCTCACATATCTATTATAGCGTCGAACGAAGAGCCCCATTTCCTCATCATCGGAATCGTCTTCGCTTGAGCTACTTTCCACTTGCTCAACCTTTTTGGACTTGGATTTTGAGGCTTTTAGAGCAATGGACCTCTTATCCTTTTCTTTTTCCTTTTCGTTGTGTTTTTCCTTTTTCTCACCTTTTTCATGCTTTTCCAACAAATTAAGCACTTGTTCATGTTCCGTTAGCTTACCAAATAAGGTTGTGAGACTCAAAGTTGTAAGATCATTCGCTTCTTTGATTGCGGTGACCTTTGGTTGCCATGACCTATTAAGACATCTCAAAATCTTATTAGTAGCATCTTGATTTGTGATTGGTTTACCTAGACCATGTAACTTGTTGGTGATTTTTACAAATCTTTGTTGCATATCCGCAATGGTTTCACCATCTTGCATATGAAACAATTCGAACTCTTGAGTTAAGGTGTTTATTTTCGAAATTTTGACCTCATTAGTTCCCTCAAAATGAGTAACTAATGTATCCCACATTTCTTTAGCCGTAGAACAATGCGACACATGATAAAATTGTTCAATCCCAAGGGATGAAATAAGTATGTTTTGTGCCTTTGCATCGTAATTGACCTTTTTCTTTTCATCATCCGTCCATTGTGCCATAGGCTTATTGGTGACAATGCCATGAGGATCGGTGATTGTTGGAACAAACGGACCGTTCTCAATATCATTCCACACTTCACCATCAAAAGAATTGATGTGTATGCGCATACTACTTTTCCAATAATCAAAATGATCTCCATTGAATATAGGAGCCCTATTATACGCCCCTTTCGGTGCAAAAGCCATGTTTTCTAATAATTGGCACAATCCTCCGAATTTTGTAAACAAAATTGAACCGGGATCGTGATACCACTTGTTAGACTACTTGGCTATCACTTAGAAGGGGGGGTTGAATAAGTGATCCTTGAAACAATGTAGGTTTTAAAAAAAAAAATTTGTTTCAACCGTGCGCGCGGAAGTACCACCGGATCGGTAGTCTATGCACCGATTGATTAAAGGAAATGTAGTATAGCCTTGGAACGATTTATGAAAAGGTTTAGAAATGCTCGTGTACAAAATCAATCGAATTTAAATGTTTGAATTAAATCAGCCCCAAGCAAGTTATTATCAAGTGTAATCCAATCACAATCAAGCAATAGCAATTGAACTTTTGGTGTACCAATACGAACACGAAAAATTCAATTGATTCAAAATTAACGAAATTGTGAAAAGTAAAAGATTGACAGAGAGAGAGACACAAACGGTTTGATTAGGGAGTTCCCCGGCTTTCGTGTCGTCCTCGCGGTCGGCCGGGTACGTCTCCCCCCAAATAACCAAACGGGTTATTTGAGAGTATATTGATCAAAAATGATGAACACAAGTGCACAATTTACAATTGAATCTTATAACCCTATAACGAATCAAAAGTAAACTATGCGAATAAACCTCAACACACAACGAAGCTTCGCCCTCTGATTCCAACGATCCGACCCGTGCCAATCCGCACTCGATCGTCCAGCTGAGTCCTTCGCTTCTTGTTGTTGAACCTTCAAGATTCGCACAATCTTGAACCCTTGAGAGAAACCAAAACCTTCGTCACAATTCAACCCGATCACGATTCTGATTCCCCGTGAACCGTACCGAACGTTATCAAACAAATATGCAGTCTCTATTGAATTGATCCCATACTCAAACTTCAATTTGATTGCAAACTTGATGAAGATGATGAACTTGTGATGAATGAAACCTTTGATCCAAATTTTCACTCAATTTGAATCCCAAAGCATTTTCTGAATTTTCTCACTGGTTTCCTCTCCGTTACAATGACACACCACATTGCTATTTAAAGAGAGAATAGAATTGAGCAAATTTGGGCAAAATTTAACATACGTGTATCGATACAAATGATGGTTTGTATCGATACAAACCCTTTGACCAGCGTTCAAATTGAAAGATTTGACCTATGTATCGATACAAACATGGGTGTGTATCGATACATATATCAGTTTCTTGAAATCTTGACTGATATGTATCAAATCATGCAAGCATGATTCGATACATCATGCACTCTCTGGTTTTCTGAGAGATACAAGTGTGTATCGATACATGCAAGCATGATTCGATACACAAGTGACTCTCTGCCTCTGAGAGACCACTTTTGTAGCGATACAAGTGATATATGTATCGATACAAAATGCACAAAATCAGTCTGAAGTAATTTCAGGACATTTGTATCGATACACATGTTTATGTATCGATACATAATACCTAAAAAAAACAATTTTTCAAAGTTTTAAAAATAGTTTTTCGCTGTCAAGTCATTTGTAATGTTGCCAAAATATGTTCTACTCTATTTTCATGTGTTTTGACAATTATTAAAACATGGGGATGAACTGGTGCACTTACAAAAAAAAGGTGTTGCCAAAAATCATATTTCTTGTAGTGAGGACATAACAAGAATAGGTGATCCGCTGTTTCATAGTTATCAAAACCACGATGACAACATGTGTGGTCTCCATTTGGCAACACCCCCCGCCTAGCCAAATTTACTTTAGTCGGTAGACGCCCTAACAAGGTTTGCCAAGAAAACACCACCACCTTGGATGGAGCCCAACTATCCCAAACCCCTTCCCCAACCGTCGGGTAACGGAACTCAAAGAAGAAACAGAAGAAGGATTATGTTTTTGGCATAAATGTAGATAATTTATCTTAACCGAATGCTTCCCTCCCCTATCCGGAGCGAACTCCCACACGTCCTCTTCATGAGAAAGGGAGATAGAATTCAAAGCCCCTCCAAGTGAACACACAATTCTTCTTGCCAAACAAAGAACGGTCTTCGCCACTCAAGGTGCCACCTCCACGAGTTGTTTATCCAACCGCCCACCTCTTGAATAGTCACATGAGTTTGTGTGGAAAGAGAGAAAATTCGTGGATAGACTTCCCGGAGTGAGCCCGCCCCACACCAAACATCATGCCAAAAACTAGTATTACCACCATTCCCCACCTTTTTCCTTTGTGTTGATAATGTAGTGAAATGCAAACTCCTCTCAAAAAGGTGGCTAGGTCTTTGGAAATGACAGTATTTAACATTTTAAAATACTTTTACTTATATAATATTTAAAGTTGAATTGGTATCTTGATTTTTTCTACATTTTAATATTAAGTGGAAATGAAAGTGTACTATTTATATATACATGGAAACTTATATGATTATATGATTATATATATATATATATGAGGAGGGACTCGTTGACTCCAGGAGTAAGTCTCCATTGACTTACTCCGCTTAATAACTCGATATCGGTATTATATTTCTTCGATTCAACCGTTGAATTCAAAGACCTCATTGAGTAGATCAACTCTACAAATTTTTATAAAAATTCAAAATCGTTTGATACTTTTTATGAGCACTTCAATTGAACGTACAAAATAACTTTTAGAAAAAACTGTTGAAGTTCAATAGTCTAAAATACATAACTGTAGCGGGCTGGAGAATTCTCATTATAACACAATGAAGTCGCCACCGATTTTTATTTATCCCAAATGGAGGGAAAGGAAAATATCGAAAAAAAACCTTGAGGTTAACATGGTTAAAGAACCATGGCGGGTTCGGGAGTTGGTTATGCGAGAGGAAGGTGTTAGCACCCCTCGCATCCATCGTACTCGATGGGAACCATTTAGGTGGCTTAGGTTTGTCTGCGCAGGTTTCAAATTAGATTACTCTATCGTTTGGCTAATCTCTACTTCGTTTCCAAATAAAACAAAAAAAAGGTTTTTATTATTGAGTTTGACGGTTGTAGGAGCCCGCTCCTACGTATTCCCTGGTGCAATGGGAAATTCAAAACTCACGTAGTTCTGAAAAAAGTTTGTGTGGTTGGTTTTAGTGGATAACGTTTATTTCGTATTCCGCTGACACAACGACGCTTGTATGCTCTAATCAGAGGCTTAAGCTGTGTGTGTGTAAGAGGAGTAGATAAAACGTGTACCCATTGAAAAAGAGAGTTGAATAACGGATGTTGCTTATTTCGCATTCCGCTGATACAACGGTGCTTGTATGCTCTAAAGAGAGGCTTTTAAGCTCGTATGTGTCAGAGGAATGGATAAAGCGTGTATCCATGTTTTCTGAAAAGAAGTTTGAGTGTGTGAGATTAATTTTAGCGCTTGTTTTGGTTTGAGGATGAGAGCTAACTCACGAGCACTAGTCAAATGTCTAGCGACCAAGTCAACCCGGGGGGAAAGAATCAAATGACAGATTCCCCCTTTTTTCATCCTTTTATTATGAAAATCTTTATTAATTTGATTAAGGAAAAAGTGTTCAAAAGGAAAAGACGAGTGTTGGTTAATTTTAACGCTTGTTTAGATTGAGAGCAACTCACGAGCGCTAGTCAAATGTCTAGCGACCAAGTCAACCCGGGGGGAAAGAATCAAATGACAGATTCCCCCTTTTTCAGCCATTACTTATTGCAAAAAGTTTGATTAAGTTTATTGTGAAAATAATTGTCAGACAGACCCAAGCATCAGACAAAAATAAGAATAGGAAAAGTGGGAGAAGTGAAATTCACGATGATGATAACCAATTAATGACAAAATGCATGAAACATTAAATAATGAATGCAAATGCATGAACAAGAATGAGATATGAGTAATTAAATAAAAATGCATAAGCTAAAGTAACGTACAATGAATTAAATAACATAAACATGCTAAATTAAATCAAAGTAAATGAGATGAGTTAGAATGAAATGAAGTAAAGCTAAAGAGCTGAAGACAAGCATAAGAAATAAAAATAAGCAATTAATCATAATTAAGCGCTTAAGTAAATAAGCTACATGATAGAAAAAAGTGATTAAACAACAAGCTAAGGGAAGCATGAACATAATCTGAAATCAAACATGATTTAAGCAAAGCAAAATGGTCCAGTAAGCTAAAAAGCTCAAGCACCAAATAAGTGCTTATGAAAATAAGCTAAAAAGTGATTAATTAAGCTAAAAAGCTAGAAAATAAGCTAAAAAAGCTAAAATATATGCTCAAATGAGACAAACAGAAATCACACATGATTTAAGCATAACCAAATGGTCCAGTAAGCTAAAAAGCCTAAGCACCAAATAAGTGCTTATGAAAATAAGCTAAAAAGTGATTAACTAAGCTAAAGAGCAGTTGAGTCGGAAAATAACTTATGATAATAAATCAACAACTTTAGATTAAAGAATCTGGAAAAATTAATTAATCTAGTGCAAAAAAAGTGATCCAAATAAGCTAAAGAGATTTTGGTTCAAATAAGCACTTATTCAGTTTTAGGTTTAAAATCAATTAATCAAAAATAATCACTTAAACAAGTTAGAAAAATTCACAAGTGAAATTAACTACAATATAAGCATAAACAGTGACCTAATAAGCTTAAATAAGCTAATAAGTCACATAAGTGCTTTTGCAAATAAGCTGAAATTAACTAAAAAAAAATCAGGAATGGGGTGTAAAAACCTAAAGGGGGTGTAGAAAGCAGATCTGGGCTGAAAAGCCCAGTCCACGCCAGAGTCAACAAAACAACAGCAGTCAACAAAACAACAATCCTATGCAGTTAAGGAAAGGGGTACACGATAAGATTTTAAAACCTGAGCTGACGGATTGATCCAACACGCGTGATTTAAAAATCACGATCTAATCTGGGTCGTCCCTTCTCGCGCGCGTGATCCAACGGTTAGGATCAAATCTGGGCAGTTAAAGATGATCTTCATCTTCTCCGGTGAACTCAAGAACACCGGCACGGTGGTCCGGTCGCCGGAGACGTCAAACGGCGTCGATTCAGGCAAGGGGTAGTCTATCATGCTCGAATTTTGGCAAGGATCACGAATATCACCCTGGTTTTTATTGGAACGGCCTGAAAAGACGAATACGAAGCAAAAACAAAATGGAACCAAAAATGGTAAAACGTGATACAGCTCAAATTAAATCAAATTGGCCATGGATTAAGCTTCTAAGGTCCTGTACGAACACAAGGGAGCTGGAATCAAGTCAAATGGTACTCTGAATCTCTCTACCCATTACCTTTGGTTTCAAACTTTTTTGAGGTTTGGTTATGGTGTTTCTAGACGGTTTTGATTGCGATTTGGAGCTGGTATAGTCTACTGGGAATGTTTGGAAGCTTATTTGATGAAGAAATTGAAGTTTGAAAGTGGTTTTAATGGATTTTGAATTTTGAGAAATGAGAGAAAAAGTTGATGAATTTTTGGGTTCAGATTTCTGCCTCTTTTTTCTCTAGGGTTGGAAGCTGCGAAAATCCTCCCTTTAAATAGGAAAAGATTAGGTTTTGATGAGTGTAAGGGTGTTGGATAAGAAAGGGATAAAATTGGGAATTTGGTTTATGATATTTTGCAATTTTTTTGTGTTCTCGTATCCTCCTTTTTTGGTCATGAGGTGGAGGGTTTAGAAGATTCTAGGTGATGGATTTGGATAAGAGTGATGAGGTTAATGGGCCAAAACTAGGTGGAATGGGTTAGGGAAAATAAAATGAATAAAAATGAAAACAAAATGATGAATTTGTGATTATGCAAAAAAAATATAATTGGGAATGTAATTGATGTAATGATAATTGGGATGTGATTGGAATTGAAATAATAAAAAAGATTTGAATTTGATGAAGAAAAAGATTTCTTGCAATGCAAGTAACTAAATAAAAATACTAAAATAAAGCTTAAAAGGGAAAAATGGTAAAAATTAATCACTTATGGTCATGCCATGCAAGGAAACTAATTTCATGTGTTTTTGTGCCGAAGTTGACTTTTTTTCTAAAAATGCAAAATTGTGGTAAAAATGGAAAAAATGTGAAAATAGGGTGGAGCAAAATTAGGGTATGACAATAACTACATTTTTTGAATTTTTATAAAAATTTGTGGAGTTGATCTACTCAATGAGATCTTTAAATTCAACAGTTGGATTGAAAAAATATAATGCCGATATCGAGTTATTAAGCGGAGTAAGTCAATGAAAGACTTACTCCTGGAGTCAACGGATCCTTCTTTACAAGATTTTATATATTTTATATTGCATCACATGCACTTTGAATTGTTGGAGCGTGTAGTCATAGCAAAAGAATTTGTAATATGCTAATCACAAAATAGTTGTGAATTTAGTTTTGCAAATAATCTTAATAATGATTAATGTCTACCTTAATAGCTAATAATAATTATCAGGGCAATGTTTTAAGAACCAGACAGGATGGTTCGACCGATCAATCAAGAACCGTTAGTCTTGAGAACCAGGAGTTGGACTACCAAAACCATTGCGAACCGGAAGAACCAGACCCAGTTTTAGAAAACTGAACAGTTTTATTTTTCATAAGAAAAAAAATAGAAAATCAATTTTTTTTCCAGTTTTTACTTGTCTCTCTCCTTCTACATATATACAACACAAATTAGCATAGCAGATAATTAAAGACAATAAATTGAATAGTAATAATATAAACTTGCTCAAACCAATTACATGTTTTCAAGCATTTAAAAAGGAGTTCACCTAACCTAATGAGGTTTAGCTACTACAAGGTAGAATTAAAACAAAAGAATAAAAATTATACATAAACTAACCTCGATGTCTTGCGGAGGAAGTGGCCTCTCCCTATGGTGGGGGTAGCTAGAGTGCCCCCCCTTGTTAACTCCTCCCTTGCTCCTCCTTTGCTCCTTAGAGCCTTGTATTTCTCTAAACTTCTGAATGAATAATTGTGGTAGAGGAGAGCTCTATTTATATTTTTTTTGTGGATTTGGGCTTTCAGCATTGAGCATGATGAGATCCATAGTGGTAATTTGGTGAAACGCTGAGAAGAAGAATAGCATAGACAGAGATGAACAAAGTCGACAGAGATGAACTCAGACTTGAACGGAGTCGACGGCGAGGAAAGCTGGGAGTCGACAGAGAGGAACGAACCCTTTCTCTCTTGTGCCGTGAACCTTTCTCAAAGATGAAGAAGCACAATCTATTTCTTCTTCTTCTTTTTTTGTAACAGAAGCGCGTTCTATTTCATGGTGAAACCTTTTTTTCCTATGTTTATTCCTTCTTTTTCTTTTTATTGTTTCCTCTTTCAATTGAAAAGTATGGTTTTTATTTTGTTTAGTTTTAGATTAGATAAGAGTTTTAAAAGTTAAGTATGAATTTTTATTTTCAACATATATGGAGAGGTTGCTTTGCTAAAATATTTTAGTTTTTGTACCCAAAAAAATATATATTAGGTTAAAGCGACAAATTTTGTGGTAGTTAAATTTTTGTCTCTAAATCAGTCTCTAAAGCGACCGATTTAGCAACCAATATATTTTTTATTTTAAAACTCGACATATTGGTCACCTAATGAGCACAGACACTCCTCAGATTAGGCGTGTCTGTGTCGATCACGTGTCGGTGTCACCGACACTTATGATTACATTAAATTATGTTATTTCTCAAATTATTATTGGTGTCGACGTGTCAGTCTCCGTGTCGTGTCTAGTGTCCGTGTCCATGCTTCATAGTTGGTCTTCGGTCTTTAAAGTGACTGAAAGATTGGTTGCTAATTATCGATCTCTATAATTACGTAGCGACCGATTTAGTGCGAATATTTTTGACTTCGATGCTCGAAATTTTGGTCTCTAATTTGGTCTTTAAAGCGACCGGAATATTTCGGTTGCTAAATCGGTCTCTAAAAGAGAATTTTCTAGTACTGTACGATGTCTCACAGCATTGCATCGTGGCACAATGCCTTTCCATTGTGGTATGATGGGATCAGGTTTCTTGCTTAGGAAGAACGCAAACTAATAAAAAACACATAAAGTGGTCATAAAAACATGTTAAAAACATCATATAATTTCCCGTTATCACTCATCAACCTATGGGTATGTAAATATTGACTAATACCAAAAGATTTGAACATATAAGGACTAATTTGCAACAAAAAAGCAGAGACTAAAATCAAAAAATCGCGAACTTACAGGGACGAAAATGATGTTTAAGCCTAACAAATATTATCAACAAAACATGCAACTTGATCACCACACTGTCAAGAAAACTATTGAAACAAGACTCGGTGGTATATCCTTGGCCACACCATTGGTTCTGGTACCTTTGTTGGATCATGATATATGAGCTCTAAAGTACTGCGGATAATGCATTGGCCTTTAAACAACCACACAAATAGGAATCACTATTCTATCCAATAAACTTGGTGCTATGAAGGTTACCAAAATGCCCTTGCCAATTCCTATTCCATTGAAAAAAATGTGACATGGCTTCTAAGTTTGAAGCAAATTAATCCACGTGGCATTTCCCATGGAAGGCCATTCACGTGCACCAAGTTTGAAGGAAAGTAAGTCCACTTTAAGTCATAAAATCCTTCTCTCTACAGGGTTTGGTAGCTTCTATCTTGGATACATCATATCACCTTTTGAGCCCAAAACACACTCTTTCCAACAAGCTATCACACTGCTTCATTTCCCTCATTTCTTCTTTCTTCTACCTTCTTCACAACTCCAAACATTGTGTCAAACACCAGGTATGCACCGCTTCTTCCATTTTTTATAAACATTTTATGACTGTTGTTTTAATGCTACCTTTCAATATCAATAAGATTCATTTTAATGCTACCTTTGAATTTCTATTTTCAGTTGTTTTTCTCTTAAAAGTTTCATGTTTTTTCAATGGTAACTTAATAAGAAAATGTTGAAATCTTAGATTTTGGACTTCTTTTTATGTTTCCAGCTTTTTGCTTTCGTATTGTTGATAGTTCCATGTTCTTTGTAAGTTTATCGTATGTTCAAATATGCATTTCATATGTATTCTTTGCAAGGTTCTTTTCATGTTCTTAGTTACTCTTTTTTTTAAACACAAAATCTTTGGTGTTTGTGTGTGTTTGTGTTTTCTTTAAAAACCGTTTTGAGTTTGGACTCTTTAAAATTTCATTGTAAAGCTCATTACTTTGTTCAATATATCATTATTTAGGTTTCCAAATGTCAAGGGAATTTAATTTCATTAAGGATCTCAACAAGGAGAGAGACATCTGGAAAATAGCAGTCAGAGTTATAGACTCCTGGACTGTTACAGGGACTAATGGCTTTCAACATCTTGAGATGGTTATTGTTGATGGGAAGGTTTGTGAGTTTTTCATTGTTTTTATCCAATCTTGAGATGGTTATTGTTGGTTATTGTTTTTATCCAATCTCAAATACAAATATCACTTAATCCATCAGTTTTAGACACATTTCTATTGATTTAGGGTGATCGTGTTCTTGCTGTTACCCGATATAAGGAATATGAACACTGGAAGGAGTTTATTGAGGAACACTAGGTTTATACCTTGCATAACTGTCAAGTTTATGACAATGATCTTGGTTTCAAACCAACTGAGGGCCCTTTCTAAGTTGTTTTTGGGTCAGGTACAAAGTTCACCAAATCACCTGAAATCACTAACATTCCTCTTCATGAGTTTTGCTTCAAAAATTACAAAGAAGTTCAAGCTGGAAAGTTCAAAAATAACTTATTATATGGTCAGTTTACTATCTTCAAAGTTGTTATATTAGTTTACAAATATGCGTTTTCTTTTTAAAATTCTCATTCCTTATTGCTTATTCATTTGTAGAGATCATTGGAGTTATTCATGAAGTTGTCAAAACTCAAAGTGTTGCTTCTGGGAAGAAACCATGTACAAATTTAATCTTAGCTAATGAATGGTATTATACTCTCTTATGTTTACTAATTTTGCTATCTACTTACCTCAAGTGTTATATGGTTACTTTAAAATGTTTTGGTTGTCTATATATTAGTGGCGACATGGTTGATGTCACTCTGTGGGAAGCATTTTCTATTCAGCTGATGAACTATATCACTACCCGCAAAGACAAAGGTGCAATTGTGTTAATTCTAACACATGCTCAGTGCAAACTAGGAGGTTCGTTCATTTTATCAGTTGTAATATGTGGATAAATTCCTGCATTATCTCTTTATCATTATTAGTCACTGTCATTTATTTTATGTTTATGTTTATGCGCTTCTTTAGACAATGGTAGACCAAACTTCTGTAACAACTGGACCGGATCAAAGCTTTTAATCAATTTGGAACATCCAGCTGTAGAAAAGTTTAAGTCATCGTAGGTTACAATTGCATATTTGTTTTCTATCGACACTTTTTGAATTATGTAATGACAAGTAACCCTTACCATTAATATTCATTTTTTCGAGATTCAACGATATTTCTTCAACGCAAGCTGCTACTCAAGACTTTAGTCAAATATCTTCATCTTCTCAAGTTTCTAACAATGATGTGTTTTCAAATCTAAGTCAGTTCAAGACAATTGCTCAAATGAAACTCTTTCAGAAGGTTGTATTCTTTATAACCTATTTATTATAATTACATTCAATTAGCAATCTCTAACCAGCTCATCTTCAAAACATATATCAATTATAATTAACTAGGACTCCCACTGCATCACTATTGGAACTACAAAAAAGTTTAATCCTAACCAGTTTGGTTGGTACTATGAAAGTTGTACCAAATGTACTAAATCATCAAGATCTTTGGGTGAAAATTATACATGCTCATGCGGTGAGGAAGTCAAAGTTCCAATTGCTAGGTTTGTCGTTTTTCTCTCATGTCTCCTAAATATCTTCTCTACCATACTTAATGAATTTTCTTCACACCTCATTGTTATTGCTATTCAATTTATTAGGTTCAAAGTTGTTGTTCAAGTTGAATATCAAGGTAGTAAGGCAGATTTTATTTTCTGGGACAATGAATGTCAATCCATTATTGGTGACACTGCTGAAGATATCCGACAAGAGATGAAAAAGGTGATATAGGATGTCAAATTTCTTAACATTTTTTTTTCCCTTTAATCACTCAATTATAATTACTTAGTTTTCTCTTTATATCAGGTTGGTGAAGATGATCCTAAAATATATCCAACTCATCTTGACAAACTTCTTAATTTAGAATGTGCATTTAAAGTTAAGTACCAGCCATACTATCGCCAAGCTTCAATCAATAAGCTATCATCTGATTCCACTATCATCGATAATATTAAGATTCACATCACTCCATCTCAGGTACGCTATGTCATTACTCCGAATTTTTATTCTCAAAAAGCTGTTAGCTCATACTTTTAGTATCATTTGGTCTTTACTTCTATTAAGCATTATGTTTCTCATAACACTTTTTAGCCTACTCCAACCATTTCAAATTCTGCTCCAAACTCTGCTGAACCTTTCAAGCTTACAACCACTACGGACAATGAAAACATTGCTCTGACTCTACTCCAATCAGTTCAAAATCGACTGCAAAAATGTTTGAACCTTCACAACCTACAACACAATGCTCTGACTCTTTTGTTGTTCCAACGGTATTAAGAAGTCCTTATTAATTTCTGCTTACATACCTTAATTCCTATTTTTTCCCAAACCAACTCAATCTATTTCGCATATAGGTCTCCCTTTCTGCTTCAAATGAAGCTAACTTTGAAATTATCTCCAACATTACACCTGCTAAGCGTGTTTCAGCTGACAATGAAATACATCCAGACACTGCATCTCCTCAAATCAACGGAGGTCAACTTTCATCTACAAGGTTACGTACTAAGGCTGCAAAGGGAGGAAAGCATGTCAAAGTTGAATGATCTCATATGCAAGTTACATATCTTTTGGTGAAGTTCAAATACAATTTTATGTTCAATCTAATCAAACAAGTGATTAATATCATCTTTTGCTTGAATCACTATGTTGATTAGTCATGATCCAATCTTTTGATGAAACTGTATTTGAAACTTTTAACTTACTATGTTTTGTACCATATCAAAACTTCAGCATACTATGCTTTGTTTGAATTGTATTATAACCTTAAGTATTAATCTTGCTATCATCTTGGTGCTATCAAATTGTTCAACTTACATTACTATCCTTCATCCTTCAGTGTTTATTCATTCTTATACTTACACTTTTTAAACAATGAACAAATGCCACTTCCACACCAAAAAGGGCTATAAAAAACATTTTCAATATATAAAACTCAGTTTATATCTTTTTTCGTTAAACTATTGACGTTCCTTCTAATGTTAACCCCACACCTACATCTTATCAAAATCTTTTTTTAAATCCTACTTTAAATGTGTAATAAACAAAACACACACCAAGCTATGCCGTTAAATAACTAATCCACGATATATAAGGACACCTTTTAAAATTACTTACTCCATTGTAGGATCCCAAACTTTGTTACCCTTTTACAATTTAGATGACAAAACTGTTTCATCTATTTAGTTATACTCAAATTTGTATCAAATATGAATGTAGGTTTTAAAATATTTTATTCTTTCTTACAATGTCCACTTCTGTTAAAAAACATTTTTAGAAGCTAAAAATAATGATAATGAAAATAGTACATTTAACCAAAACCAATTTCCCATTACTTGGTAACTAAATCACACCTTTCAATGTAAACCTAATTTGTTTATCAAACTAATGGTTACTACAATTTTTTATAGTAAAAGTACTTATCTGATTGATTGATATAGATTTTTGCCATGCCTATTCAAGCTACTAAAATATAAAAAACTCAAAAACAGCTTTTCTCTTTCACATGCCTATGGTTACTACAATGTGTGATAGTCATAGTACCTATGGAAGTCAAGATCATCATTACTTTTTCACCTAATCACACTCTAACTTCTCACACAATATCACCCTCAGATCTTTTATGCAATGGTTTTGTCCTTCCTCATATTAATCCTATTTTATATTATTCATTTATTTTTTCAAATTTTGATTTTGAAAATTATTTTTTCCCTCTATTCAGCTTTCTCTGTTTTGAATTCGTTTTTTCATTACAGTTAACTAACACTTTCTAAAACATACTTTCGTTCATGATTAGCAACATCATAATGCAACTTACATGTTTGGACATACATCAACAATAGTGCAGCCTCTTATTCTCAGGATCCTTTGGTTCAACATCAGTTTAGTCTACAACTATGGATAGTTCAACATCTCTGCGTTTTTTAGAAGCAAAAATTGCTAGAAGTCGGAGATTTCGATTGCTTAAGCTTAAGAGATCGAAACAAAGAAACAATATTGCCAATCTGAAATCTCCTATTTCTCCATATGTTCACGAAGAACAATTTAAACGAAAGAAACTAGGTACTCCCAATCAAAACAAACAATTTACCTCATCTTTGTCCCACACATTATCATGTCTGCCAATTAATCAACAACCTGGAGGTTTATCAGGCGGAATTGTTAAAGGTACATATCAGTTCCATAGTTGTAACCTATATCACTTGATGATAACTTATTTATTAATTTCTGTTTTGTTTTCGTTTGCTTCTAGATTCAACTGTTGTTGGTAATTTACCAACAAAATTGGAAAGGAAGCCTTTGTCAGATATCACACAATCACACCTGAATCACAGTTCAACATCTGCTGATAATTCAACGGCACCACCACTAAAAAAACGGGGCCGACCAAGGAAAGATCAATCATTACATGTTGTCCATATAAACTCATCTATAAATGATGGTATCCAAATTAATGCCTCTCCTGTTATTCAACTGTCGCAACAATCCATGATTCGTCAATCTAAAAAAAAAACAGTCCAATGTTTCTTATGAGTCAAGTTAATATTATATTCCAGACCTCTTTACAAATATTGCATAATATCATAATCTCTTATATTCACTTATATATTGACATTTATTTGATATATTCGGTCAGGTGTTAATGAATGTCAAAGTCATGTTGCACCACTTCAGAATCAACCACAAAGCACATCGAATATGAAACCAACTGTTCTGCCACCTCCGTTATGAAAACGTGGTCGACCAAAGAAAGTTTGTCCATCTCCGATAATGCAAACCTTTTCTTCTCCAATTGGTAGTACACAAATGCATGAATCTACTCAAATATCTCAAGGTAAACATTGTATTATTCACCAGTATCACATCAAATTCACTATATTAAACTAAAACTTTCAACTGAGATGAAACCAACATCTTGAAACAGTAATTACGACTAATTTTAAAAGTCAGGTTTTTCTTTGTATTGTTACAGACATTAATGAAACTGATACACATGACATGATGCAACAAAGGAAACGTTTAAGACCAACAACAGGTTATTACGCTCAACAAATATGATGATACCTGCATTTGTAATTAATCTATTCAATTTATTCATGCAATTTAAATGTTCTCTTTTGTTTTCCCAGATTACAATCATCACAGTAGCGCATCCAATTTGGTCAGTGTTGCACATGCTGATCAGAGTTCTCCTATTAATGGAACACTTCCACACTTAACACCATCCAGACATGATCAGATAAAGAAGTCAATTACTTTCAACAACAATGCAACCAGAAATCTATTGTCTACGTTTTCCGAAGTTGGTAAACATTTGGAAAATCCACAACCTCTCCCTGATCAGCCTGTTGGTCAAGAAGCTACAGTTCATGCTTCATCCTCTTCTAGAGTTGATGTGGTAGACATACCTCTTTCCAAGGCCTTTGAACCATAACCGAATGATGACTTCTGCAGTACTGATGAAGACACCGACTCTGATTATAATCCGTTTGAATACCCAGGTAACCATATCTAACCATCATTTCATTTTTTAAACTTCTTTATACAAAACACCTAATCTTATAATCCATACACGCCAATCTAAACAAATGCAGATTCTGATCAAGATTTTGATTCCAGTGGAGAAAATGAAGATTACATGGATCGGCCATCACCATTAGGATCCTCTCAAACACTGCACGAATGTAACGCAATGTGTAATCTATTTACTCTATAACAAATGCTTATATGTTAGGATTTCTACTTTCATCTAATATTTTTTTCACACAGCATCGTACGACGATATTGGAGATCAAGTAATTAAATGTTCATTTTGTGGTTGAAACATGTGGTTTATAGAAAGAATGAAAAGACAAAAACGTACTTCAATTCCATTATTTCAACTCTGCTGTAGAAATGGAAAGGTTCAACTACCAACTTTGAAAGAACCACCTGAACCTTTGAGACATTTATTGTTTGATCATGATGATGCCAATAGCAGAAAATTTCAAAATCATCTCAGAACTTACAACATGCTGTTTGCTTTTACATCACCAGGACCTAAATTAAATAATAGATTTAACAGTGGTAGAGGACCTCCAAACATTAGGATCCAAGGACAAACCTGTCACATGATGGGTAGTTTGTTGCCTAAACCTGGAGATTCACCCAAATTTGCTCAGTTGTACATCCAGACACACATCCCTTTTTTTTCAAATCATTTTCATCTCTATGATACTTTATAGAAACATGTAATTTACCCCTAACTTCAATTTTTGTTTCATATGCAGGTCAAACAACAACATTGATCCTATCATTGTACAACAATTGTCTGACATGCTATATCAACATAACACACGTGTTAAATCATTTAAGATGGCTAGAGATAAAATTAATGAAGGCTTGAATGTAGAAAATCTGAAATTGCGGTTAATCGCTGATCGAAAAACTGATGGCAGAATTTACAATCAGCTAACGGTCTCAGAAGTTGCAGCATTAGTTGTTGGAGATATTGATGAACATGAACAGAGAGATATAATTATTCAAATAAGAGGAGGTGAACTTTAACGTATTGATGAATTCCATGCATCCTATTTATCATATCAGTACCCTTTACTCTTTCCATATGGTGAAGATGGATATAGACCAAAAACTGCACGCAGAGATCAAGATGATGCCGATGAAGAAATAACTGAAGTAAATAAACGAAAAAGATTGACAATAAGAGAGTGGCTTGCATATAGAATACAAAACAGACCATTTGAGGCCAAAACATTACTATCTTCAAGGAGATTATTCCAACAGTTTTTGGTTGACGGTTTCACCATGTTGGAGTCAGAAAGACTTCAATGGCTTCGAGCACATCAATCAAAGTTAAGAGTCGCTAAGTATAACAATCTTTGTGACCAAACTCAAAACAATGAAGTCCAAGGTTCAAACACCGGTATGCGAGTTGTGATGCCATCTTCATACGTTGGTGGTCCCCGTTTTATGGATCAATTGTATTTTGATGGAATGGTTATTTGTAGCAAAGTTGGCTTCCCTGATTTGTTCATCACTTTTACTTGCAATCCAAACTGGCCAGAAATTCAACGACTCTTATCACCTCTTCGTCAAAAGGCACATGATCGACCAGACATTATATCAAGAGTCTTTAAGTTGAAATTTGATCAACTTCTAACTGATTTGACAAAAAAAGGCATCTTAGGGAATGTTCTTGCATGTAAGTTTTAAAATATTATTCTTATTTCGTATATCAAAACATTTCTTTCAATTATTAACAAATTTACAATTTTAAATCTGTAGACATGTATACCATAGAATTTCAAAAGAGAGGTCTACCACATGCACACATCCTTCTGTTCCTGCAGCCTTCAAGCAAATATCCTACTCCTTATGATATCAACAAAATCATTTCTGCTGAGATACCAGATCCTGTGAATCAAAGTGAATTGTACAACTTAGTCAAAACTCATATGATCCATGGACCGTGCCGCATACCAAATTCAAGTTCACCATGCATAAAAGATGGAAAGTGTTCTAAATACTATCCAAAGAAATTCCAACAAACCACAATTGTTGATCAAGATGGTTATCCGGTTTATAGAAGAAGAGATCATGGATACACAATTGAGAAGAATGGAGTTAGTCTCGATAACCGAGATGTTGTGCCTCACAATCGCCAATTGCTCTTGAAATACCATGCACACATTAACATGGAATGGTGCAACCAAAGCAATTCAATCAAGTACTTATTCAAGTACATCAATAAAGGATCCAATCAAATTAGTGCTGTCATTGTACCAAATGATGATCAATCAACATCCCAACAACCACCGGTTGATGAAATTAAACAATATATCGATTGTCAATATATTGCACCAAGTGAATCATGTTGGAGAATTTTTTCATATTCAATACATGGTCGGAAGCCAGCTGTTGAGAGGAAGTTTTTCCATGACAAAGGACAACATTCAGTTTACTACAGAGACTACGAGCGAATTACCAATGTTTTGCTCAAGCCAAGTGTAACTAAATCAATGTTCACAGCATGGATGTCTGCCAACCAAATATATCCTGAAGCAAGAATACTGACATATGCACAATTTGTTGAGAAGTTTGTTTATGTCAAGAAAAAAAGACAATGGCAACCACGTCAAAAAGGATATACAATTGGTAGGTTGATGTGGGTTCCACCAACTACAGGTGAATTGTATTATTTAAGAATGATGTTGACGATAACCAAGGGTCCAACCAGTTACGAAGACATTAAATTGGTAAATGGTTTTCAGTACTTAACTTACAGAGAAGCCTGTTTCGCAATGGGATTTCTTGGTGATGATAAAGAATATATAGCAGCCATTAGGGAAGCATTTGCTTGGGGTTCCGGAGTATTCTTGCGGAAGTTATTCATACTAATGCTCTTATCCGAAGCAATGGATAGACCAGATTATGTGTGGCAAAAAAGTTGGCATTGGTTATGCGACGAAATTTATATAAACAAAGACAAATAAGTCAAAATCAAGGTCCCATTTTTAACCATTTTCTATTTATTCAAAATAGATAGTATAAATGCTCTTTGATTACTTTACGATAACTCCTGTTACACTTTTTTCAAATTTTTAGAGTTATCACTGACAGATGAAGAGCTTCAGCATCTTACCCTCATTGAGATTGAAAAACATATGCAACTCAATAACAGAAGCTTAATACAGTTTACATGCCTGCCATATCCAGATGGATATGTAACACCTTTCTTAGGGAATCGATTGATTTACGAAGAAAGAAACTACGATCCTGTACAGCAGGATCAGATTTACCAACAACTCTCTGCTTCAATGACAGGTAATTACACACAACCAAATATACCTAATCATCATTCTATTTGTATACAAATTTATATTTGTTAAAACAATTATTACATTTGTTGTTTAGATGAACAACAACAGATTTTTGAACAAATTATGGAAGCTGTCAACAACCAAAAAGGTGGGGTTTTTTTCATATCCGGATATGGTGGAACTGGAAAAACTTTCATGTGGAACACGCTATCTGCAGCTTTAAGATCAAAGCGCAAAATTGTTTTGAATGCTGCTTCTTGCGGAATTGCTTCATTACTACTACCAGGTGGCAGAACCGCACATTCAAAATTCAAAATACCAATTCCAATTCTCGAATCCTCGATTTGTACCATAGAAAAGGGAAGTGATCTAGCTGAATTGTTAAAATTGACACAGTTAATAATTTGGGATGAGGCTCCAATGGCTCATAAATTTTGTTTTGAAGCTTTGGATAAATCTTTAAAAGATATCATGAGCGACAACAATGGTCAATCAACAGAAATTTTTGGTGGGAAAGTTGTAGTGTTTGGTGGTGATTTTAGACAAATCCTTCTTGTCATACCTAGAGGAACTCGATCAGATATAGTTCATGCAAGCCTAAATTCATCTTACATTTGGAATCATGTAACTGTCCTCAAACTTACAAAAAACATGCGCCTGCAAAACCAACAAACATCTGCAAATTCCGAAGAAATTCAGAGATTTTCGGATTGGATTTTAAAAGTCGGAGATGGTCAAATTGCAGAACCAAATGAGGGCTTAGCAGATATTCCTATTCCTGAGGAACATTTGCTTTTAAATTTTGAAGATCCAATCCAAAGAATTGTTGATTCAACTTATCCAAGCTTACTTCAAAATTTTGCAGATGGACATTTCTTAAGAAGCAGGGCGATTCTGCATCTACTATTGAAGTTGTTGATGAAATTAATGCCTATGTTCTAAATCAAATTCCAGGTAAATAACATTATAATATATCAACATATACTGTTTATATCACCAAATACTAACCCATAATAACATCTAAATTAGGTGAACCAAAGGAATTTTAAGTGCGGACACATTTGATCGAACTGAAGCAAATGATAATGATCCATTTGAGCAGCTCACACCAGAATTCTTAAATTCTTTACATACATATGGACTACCAAACCATTCTATCAAACTCAAAATTGGAACCCCAATCATGTTGCTCAGAAATTTAGATCAAACTGAAGGTTTGTGCAATGGAACTAGATTGACTGTTACTAAGGTTGAAGATCACGTCATTGAAGCCAAGATTATTACTGGAAAAAATATTGGTCAGCGGTGTCATACCCTAATTTTGCCCCATGATATTTTTCACACTTTTGCATTTGTTAGAAAAAGTCAACAAAGTCAAAACTTTGACTAAAAAGTCAACAAAGTCATTTTTTTAATCGAAAAAGTCAAAGTTGGCACAAAAATAAATGGAATCATTTTTCTTGCATGGTTTTTGCATGGCATGATCATAAAAGGCCATATTTACCATTTTTGCCCTTCCATTAATTTTTATTTCTTATTTATTATTTGTTTTTAGTTAGTTACTTGCATTTCAAGAAACCTTTCTAACATCAAATTTAAATCCTTTTTTTCTCATTTTTAATTCATAACCATTTTGCATAATCACATTTCATCATCATGCATATTTTTATTTTGCATATTTATTTTTATGTGTTATTTTTAATTGCATATTTATTTTTATTTTATGTGTTATTTTTAATTTGTTATTTGTTCCCAAAAATCAAAGAAATGCCAAAAAATCCCCAATCATTAACACATCATCATAAGCCTAGAATATTCCTTTTCTTAACACCTCATCACCATTTTTTGTTTGGAATAAAAGGATAAAGAAAAATAGTACACAAAAAATTAAGGATAATCTCATTTCTACCCTCACTCATTCTCCCTAATCACAATGCCACTTGACCTAAGAAAGATCCTATAAGTAGCAACATTAATTTCAGAGCCTAGGGTTGGAGATTGACACTGAAAACGGCGCTGCTACAGTACCTCAAAGAACTCCATTTTTCTTCATTTTCTTAAAATTCCAAATCTCAAAATTCCTTCTCAAACACAGAAACAACCCATCCAAACACGTTTACCATACACCCAGAAGGAGGAATCCACCATTTCCTGGTCAAGAACGTGAGGAATTTGGAGCATAGGAGAGGTACGGTGGCTAGGAAGAAGGTGAGTTCGAATCGTGCTTCTCAGAGACCGATTCAGGTAAAAACTAACACCATTCAACTCCTTTTCACACCCTTATGCTTTCTGGTTAGCTGTTTTGCTCCAATTTGTACTGAATCGTGAGTTTGTGTTTTGATTTGGAAACTTTATTTGCTTCGTTTTTGCCTTTCTGTAATGATTCGTTGAAAACTAATTGCATATTTGAAATCCTTGTGAAAAAACGAACAAAACCATGTATGATTTGCTTGATTTGGTGATGTTTTTGTGAGCTCCGGTGACCGGAATAGTCACCGGAAATGTCTTCCTCGCCGGAGAAGACAACCCATGGTGTTTCTTTCTTTTTTAACAAGTTTAAATCTGGGCCGTTTGATTGATCTGACGAGTGCGGTTTGGCTTATGATCGTAGCCGTCAGATCTCATTTAAATGAGATCTGACGGTCGTAAAACGTGAAGTTTCGTGCGCGCGCCACACTGAAGCATTTTTGGTTGACTGAGTTTTTTTGGTGTGGACTCAGCGCGTGGGTTGGGCTTTTAGCCCAGAAGCGCTATCCACACCCCCCCATTTTTACTACGCTTCATTATTTGCAACCCCCTGACTTAGTTTTTTTTTTAAGTGATTTTTCAGCTTATTTCAAAAGCACTTATTGGAACAATAGCTTTTTTAAGCTTATTGACCCAATTCAGGGTGCTGAGATCTTGACTAAATTCCAGAATTAATTATTTTTGCTTTTAGCTTATTTATATAAGTCATTTTGTAATTAATTGCTTTTAGCTTATTTACATAAGTGCTTAAGTGATCCAAATTACTTTTCTAAGTACTTTTGGGTCATTTTCCCTTGCACAACATTTTTACTTAGCTCTAATTAGCTTATGATAATCATGTTTGCTTATTTTAGCTTATTTGTTCACACTCATGCATATTTATTTAATTGCTCACAACATTATTTTTGCATCATATTTAATTAATTGCTTCATGTATGTTTATTCATCATTGCATTCATGCATTATTTAATTATGTCATTTAATTCATGCATCTTTAATTAGAGCACTTGCATTCATACTTTGATTATTTTGTGATTGTTTGGTTATTATATCATTTGTTCTTGCTATTATATTTGTTGCGATCTTTTTGGTTTCCATGCTTTTTCCTTTCGGACTTTGCTTTCATAATCAAATTAATAAAGATTTTCACAAGAACTAATGAATGAAAAAGGGAGAATCTGGCGTTTGCTTCTTTCTTTCCTGGATTAACTTGGTCGCCGGTCGTTTGACTAGTGTTCATGAGTTAATTCTCATTCTAAGAATCAAGTGTTAAAAATAAACAACCCCCGTCTTCTCTTTTGAACTTTCTTTTCTTAATCAAATTAACTAAAGATTTTCATAATAACGCGAATGAAAAAGGGGGAATCTGGCGTTTGCTTCTTTCTTTCCCGGACTAACTTAGTCGCCGGTCGTTTGACTAGTGTTCATGAGTTAGTTCTCATTCCAAACAAAACAAGCGTTAAAAACAACCAACACTCGTCTTTTCTTTTAGACATTGTTTTCTTAACCAAATTAATCTAAGATTTTCATAACAACGCGAATGAAAAAGGGAGAATCTGGGGTTTGCTTCTTTCTTTCCCGGATTAACTTGGTCGCCGGTCGTTTGACTAGTGTTCATGAGTTAGTTCTCATTCCAAATAAAACAATCGTTAAAATTAATTCAACACACTCAAACTTCTTTTCAGAAAACATGGATATACGCTTTATCCATTCCTCTGACACATACACAGCTTAAGCCTCTAAGCAGAGCATACAAGCGTCGTTGTATCAGCGGAATACGAAATAAACGTTATCCACTAAAACCAACCAACCACACAAACATTTTTTACCAGAACTACGTGAGTTTTGAGTTTCCCATTGCACCGGGGAATACGTAGGAGCGGGCTCCTACAACCGTCAAACTCAAATAATAAAAACTTTTCTTTTAATCGAAGTAGAAAATAGCCAAGTGATAGAGTAATTTAATTCAAACCTGCGCAGACAAACCCTAAACCACCTAAACGGTTCCCATCGAGTACGATGGATGCGAGGGGTGCTAATATCTTCCTCTCGCATAACCAACTCCCGAACCCGCCACGGTTCTTCAACCGTATTTACCAAGGTTTTCGTGATATTTTCCTTTCCCCTTCTGGGATAAATAAACGTCAATGGCGACTTCATTGTGTTACGCAAGGATGAATTTTCCAGCCCGCTACAGCTGGCGACTTCACTGGGGACTCTTGAGAGTTAAGCCTAGTTTATGTGGTTTATTATTTGTCTGCTATTTCCAGGTTTGCAGTAACTTACTCTATCTTTATTTTCTGTCAATTATATGCTTGGCTGGTTGTTTCTCTTCTTCTACTCCTTCTTTTTTCTTTTTTGCCCTTGTGGCATGGTTACTGTGTAAAGCTCTATACCCGAGCTTGAGAAAAACTTAAGTTAAGCTAGGGGTTGTTATGTCGGGTCGCTAGACATTTGACTAGTGCTCGTCGGCATAATCACCCCGCCTAGAGTAGATCCTCTTGGAAATATCGGGTCGCTGGACATTTGACCAATGCTCGTCGATGTTTTTTTGTTGGGTCCGTGACTCTAGGGACCTTTTGTTGACTGGTCTAGAACCAAACCTTGTTATTAGGGACCTCTGTTTAGAACCCGTGAACCCGAGAGATTCCTCTTTGGACGCGTTTGCCGTGCAATAACGGCATCGTTTCCAAAGAGGCAATCCGTGATTTAACCATATCAAACTTAGAACAACATGTGAGAGGGGTGGGTTGCAGGTAACTTTGAGCCTTTTGACCTCAGAAATGATAATTGAACATCTGCTTCACCGCGATAGAATCTGCTACAAAAGTGCATTCATGCATCCATTGCATTCATTCATGCAAAAATATTTTTGCATAACATTTCAAAAAAATGATAAAGCATAGAAGACTTTTACATGCATTTTGCATTCATAAAATAGATCATTATCTCATCCTCACCCGTTCACATCAACAGCTTCATTCCCGACACCGATACCGGACTCAAAGCATTTCAAGGAAGTCATGGAAAACATGCAGAAGCAGATTGATGCCTTAAGAAGTGATGTGGACCAAGTGACCGACAAGCTGGACCGTGTTCTGGAAATACTAGCTAGTTTCAGTCTGCCTTCAAGAGTGGACGCGACAGCAGTAGGGGCAAATCCTCCGATTGATTCCCCATTGGCAAAAGTGATGTGGCCTTCATTCGGTTCATCATCCGAATATACTCCTGTGATTGCTCAAGTCCCCAAAGAGCCAATGGGTACCAACACTGAATTTTTGGTTGGTCAGCAAAGAACTCATCAGGTCAAACCCAAATTTGTTCAACAAGGTGATAGCTTCAAGGGAAGGTATGCTGAATCCCATAGTGAGGAGACTCGCCAAAGGTTCAAGGTAATAGAGGACAAGCTAAGGATGATGGAATCATTCTTGCCCAACAATGTCAGCCCACCACACTCTCACTCTTGCTCGACGGTGCCAGCTCGCGCCCCATGCTTCAATCATCAGTATCCAACAGTTGTTCAACCTCAACAATCTCAAGGGTTTCCAAAACAGGCAATACAGACGCCTTTGAATTATTCCCAGTCAGGACAGTTCGCACAGAACTTGGGACATCAGCAGAATCAACCAAAGACCAATGAAAAGAGAAAAGTCTTTGACCCCATCCCGATACCCTACAGTCAACTTTTGTCATTTCTGGTGCACAATGGGATGGTTACCCCAAGAGCTTTAAGGCCAATGACTGTGCCATTTCCTGTTTGGTATGATACCAAGGCCAAATGTGCATACCATTCTGGTGCAGAAGGACACACTATTGACAACTGCAGGGCCTTCAAACACAAGGTTCAAGAACTCATTGATCAGAAACTGTTAACTTTCAAAGTGGGAGAGCCCAATTGTGAAGGATAACCGGTTGTCCGGTCTTGCAGACCCTTATGAGGATGCAAGTTGAAGAGTTCAAGGATTGAATCAAGCCATGAAACTATCTTTAGGCTGTCCTGTTTTAATTTCCTTGTTTGTTAAGCTTTAATAGCATTTTAACTTTGTTTGTTTGCAATAGTAATCATAATGAAATAATAATGCATGTTTTGAATCCATTCTTTCATGTCCATTCGATTTTCTCACTTCTACTTCACAAAAGCAAAAAAATATCAATACTCCTCATTTCATTTCTTTCTTGATCATTTCTGTTTGAACAAAGATTGGAGAGAGGATGATGAAAAAAAAAAAAAACCAAGTTGCTACAGTATGCTTTCGAATAAAACTTTGCTGATGATGTAAGGCATTGTTTCAAACTCTCAAACACTGGAGAAATAAGGAAGATAATCCGTAGTCACCCCTTTTGAGCCTAGAAGTTGGTGTTTCTTTCTATACGAAAAAACCCGCGATCTTAACCCGGGGCAGGGTAGTGTTCAATTAATTAGACCATGCGTTCGAATTTCGAAAAAAAAAAAAAATCATAAAAAAAAAGTGTTCCTCATCACCCATCACCAAGGCAGTCACAATTCGCCAAACAAAATACAAAAAAAAAGACAGAAAGAAAAGCCCGCTAAGTCAAAACCTCAAAATGGCTTAGGCAAAAATTAGGGTATTCCGCTAGACTAAAAATGCAAAAGAATAGTCTAGGCAAAAGTTAGGGATTGGAAAAAAATGAAAAAAGTTTTATTCACGACAAAACAAAATCATGTGACCAAAACAAAAGCCAATGTGACTGTCACACCAAAAAGGGAACACATCCTCGGTTCCCGAGCCATCATATTCTCACCATCACAATCCCAAAAACCTTTTGGGAATTGAACACATGAGTAGAGTTAATTGAACGTAGGACTGAAGGTCATCACGAAGAATGGGATGGGTTAAAATCAAACTTTGAGCCTTATATCCTTTTATTCAGAAACCGTGAACCAGGCCACGTTACAACCTTCAAAAGACCTAATTGAAGCAAGGTTTAGCTTGAAAGCATACGGTAGCAAGGTTGCGTTAACCTGACTCCCAAAAATCTTTTGTTAATATCTTACTCTCACACTTTCTTCCACAATATACATCCATTGTACCTAAATACCATTTTAACTTCAAATTCAAAACTTGCATTAAAATTGCATTAGAATTACTATTTCAAGCAAACAGGTTTATCTGCCAGTCAGCACTTGACAATAAGGAAGTTCCAACTCTGAGCTGTTATCAAGCAATCAAGAAGAACCTTGGACCAATCTGGGGCAATCGTCTCAGAACTTCATTTAACCATGGGGCACATTCCCTAGAGAGGTCATTCAGCATGGACAGAGTGTCATAAGGTCGCATCATGGAAAGCGGTATCGGAACCCAGTTTCCAAGGACCTAACAAATCAGTTTAGAATGCTCTTAATCAGGGGCAAATCACCATGGGATTCTGCCAATCGAAAGCAAACTCTGATGACTAGGGGAAGATCACATGAGGATCCTGTTGGCCCGGCCAAACATGTTCCAAGAATGGATCAATCTAGGGGCAAACCTCTATGAGAGGGAGAACCAATATCAGTAAGTTGGCCAAAATCAAGGAAAAAAGCTAAATACTTCAAATGCCCAACAGACTGGGGCAAGACAATATACACAGGGGCAGGTTCTCCCTATACCTTCAAGCTACTCAAGCAAAGCCTGATGAGCATCTGCAACCATTGGATTCAGAATTTGTGTCGGGGATTAACTTCAAGCCATCATCCCACGAGAGGCCATGATACCATCTCCAATCATTCACCACCCACCATAGGGGCACTAATCGTCGTCATGCATTAGTCATGTCATTTCATTCATGCAAATAAGCGTCATGCATTGGTTATGTCATTTCATTCATGTAAATCATTAGCATGGATTGATCACGTCATTTCATTCAAGCATCAGGTATGCCCCATACCACAAATCCAATAACCTCATAATCAAATAGCCAAATCAAACATCCACAATCAAGAACCTAACCTTGCATTGACAATTTCAAAGTCCAGTCATTATTGGCAGACCCTCAAAGTCCAATCATTATTGGCAAACACCACTCAAAGTCCATTGATTATTGGCACACCTTCAAAGTCCAATTATTATTGGCAAACCTACTCAAATTCCAATCATTATTGGCATACACCTTCAAAGTCCAATCATTATTGGCACCCGCTCAAAGTCCAATCATTGTTGGCACACCACTCAAAGTCCAATCATTATCGACACACCCGCAAAGACCAATTATTATTGGTACCCTCTCAAAATCCAATATTCAATGGAACCCAAATAAAACCCAGTGTTCATTAACACTCATGTTGAAACCCGACTTCTAATAGCATACAGTCATTTCATGACATCATTAATCATGCATTTCATTTCATGCATAAATAATCATGATAAACATGCATTCATAAAGCAGGCTCGAAAGTTTCTCCTCGAAGAATACAGGTTTTGGTCACTTAATCACAAGAAAGGCAGTTTGACCTTTTTCCTAGCAAGTCGGTTGGTAAACTGTCTCCCCAGCAGATTAGTTGAAAAACCATATCCAATCTCCTCCCCAGTGAATTGCAAATTTTCTGGAAATTTTCTTCTACAGGATAACCACAACAGTTTGCATAGGCACACCCTTACAACAAACTTCAGATTGACCTTCAGTGAGAGCGGCTGGATTAAATCTACTCAACTTCAGAGGGATCTTCAGTGAGAGCTGGATAAGATCTACTCAACTTCAGAGGGATCTTCAGTGAGAGCTGGATAAGATCTACTCAACTTCAGAGGGATCTTCAGTGAGAGCTGGATAAGATCTACTCAACTTCAGAGGGATCTTCAGTGAGAGCTGGATAAAATCTCCTCAACTACAGATTGACCTTCAGTGAGAGCGGCTGGATAAAATCTACTCAAACTTCAGATTGACCTTCAGTGAGAGCGGCTGGATAAAATCTACTCAACTTCAGAGGGATCTTCAGTGAAAGCTGGATAAGATCTACTCAACTACAGATTTGACCTTCAGCGAGAGCTGGATAAAATCTCTTCAACCATAGATTTGACCTTCAGCGAGAGCTGGATAAAATCTCTTCAATTACAGATTGACCTTCAGCGAGAGCTGGATAAAATCTCTTCAACTACAGATTTGACCTTCAGCGAGAGCTGGATAAAATCTCTTCAACTACAGATTGACCTTCAGTGAGAACTGGATGAAATCTCTTCAACTACAGATTTGACCTTCAGCGAGAGCTGGATAAAATCTCTTCAACCACAGATTGACCTTCAGTGAGAACTGGATGAAATCTCTTCAACTACAGATTGACCTTCAGTGAGAACTGGACAAAATCTCTTCAACCACAGATTGACCTTCAGCGAGAGCTGGATAAAATCTCTTCAACTACAGATTGACCTTCAGTGAGAACTGGATAAAATCTTCAACTTCAGATGGACCTCCAGCGAGAGCTGGATAAAATCTACTCAACTTCAGATGGACCTCCAGCGAGAGCTGGATAAAATCTTCACAACTTCAGATGGACCTCCGGCGAGAGCTGGATAAAATCTACTCAACTTCAGATGGACCTCCAGCGAGAGGTGGATAAAATCTTCACAACTTCAGATGGACCTCCAGCGAGAGCTGGATAAAATCTTCAACTTCAGATGGATCTCCAGCGAGAGCTGGATAAAATCTTCAACTTCAGATGGATCTCCAGCGAGAGCTGGATAAAATCTTCAACTTCAGATGGATCTCCAGCGAGAGCTGGATAAAATCTTCAACCTCAGATGGATCTCCAGTGAGAGCTGGATAAAATCTACACAACTACAGATGGATCTCCAGTGAGAGCTAGATAAAATCTTCACAACTACAGATGGATCTCCAGTAAGAGCTGGATAAAATCTTCACAACTTCAGATGGACCTCCAGTGAGAGCTGGATAAAATCTTCACAACTACAGATGGATCTCCAGTGAAAGCTGGATAAAATCTTCACAACTTCAGATGGACCTCCAGTGAGAGCTGGATAAAATCTACTCAACTTCAGATGGATCTTCAGCGAGAGCTGGATAAAATCTCTTCAACTACAGATTTGACTTCAGCGAGAGCTGGATAAAATCTCTTCAACTACAGATTTGACCTTCAGCGAGAGCTGGATAAAATCTCTTCAACTACAGATTGACCTTCAGCGAGAGCTGGATAAAATCTCTTCAACCACAGATTGACCTTCAGTGAGAACTGGATAAAATCTCTTCAACTACAGATTGACCTTCAGCGAGAGCTGGATAAAATCTCTTCAACCACAGATTGACCTTCAGCGAGAGCTGGATAAAATCTCTTCAACTACAGATTTGACCTTCAGCGAGAGCTGGATAAAATCTCTTCAACTACAGATTAACCTTCAGCGAGAGCTGGATAAGATCTCTTCAACTTCAGATTGACCTTCAGTGAGAACTGGATGAAATCTCTTCATAACTACAGATTGACCTTCAGTGAGAGCGGCTGAATAAAATCTTCACAACTACTGATTGACCTTCAGTGAGAACTGGATAAAATCTCTTCAACTACAGATTGACCTTCAGTGAGAACTGGATGAAATCTCTTCAACCACAGATTGACCTTCAGTGAGAACTGGATGAAATCTCTTCAACCACAGAGGGATCTTCAGCGAGAGCTGGATAAAATCTCTTCAACCACAGATTTGACCTTCAGCGAGAGCTGGATAAAATCTTCAACTTCAGATGGATCTCCAGCGAGAGCTGGATAAAATCTTCACAACTACAGATGGATCTCCAGTGAGAGCTGGATAAAATCTACTCAACTTCAGATGGACCTCCAGTGAGAGCTGGATAAAATCTACACAACTTCAGATTGATCTTCAGTGAGAGCGGCTGGATAAGATCTACTCGATTTCACCAAGTATTTTCAGCATAGGTGGCTGGTTAAGGTTGGTGTCATTCATTTTTCTTTCGAGTTTGCCCGGTTCCCCTAAAGGAATAATAACAGGTATACTCGTTCCTCTCATCATCACTCATGCCCATGCAAAATTAGGGCATTCTGTATTTAATTATCTTCCACCAAAAGAATACGAATACCAGGGTTATTCGCATTCTTACGGTTTAAGCTAATTAAATAGGGGCAGCTGTCATACCCTAATTTTGCCCCATGATATTTTTCACACTTTTGCATTTGTTAGAAAAAGTCAACAAAGTCAAAACTTTGACTAAAAAGTCAACAAAGTCATTTTTTTAATCGAAAAAGTCAAAGTTGGCACAAAAATAAATGGAATCATTTTTCTTGCATGTTTTTTGCATGGCATGATCATAAAAGGCCATATTTACCATTTTTGCCCTTCCATTAATTTTTATTTCTTATTTATTATTTATTTTTAGTTAGTTACTTGCATTTCAAAAAACCTTTCTAACATCAAATTTAAATCCTTTTTTTCTCATTTTATTTTGCATATTTATTTTTATGTGTTATTTTTAATTGCATATTTATTTTTATTTTATGTGTTATTTTTAATTTGTTATTTGTTCCCAAAAATCAAAGAAATGCCAAAAAATCCCCAATCATTAACACATCATCATAAGCCTAGAATGTTCCTTTTCTTAACACCTCATCACCATTTTTTGTTTGGAATAAAAGGATAAAGAAAAATAGTACACAAAAAGTTAAGGATAATCTCATTTCTACCCTCACTCATTCTCCCTAATCACAATGCCACTTGACCTAAGAAAGATCCTATAAGTAGCAACATTAATTTCAGAGCCTAGGGTTGGAGATTGACACTGAAAACGGCGCTGCTACAGTACCTCAAAGAACTCCATTTTTCTTCATTTTCTTAAAATTCCAAATCTCAAAATTCCTTCTCAAACACAGAAACAACCCATCCAAACACGTTTACCATACACCCAGAAGGAGGAATCCACCATTTCCTGGTCAAGAACGTGAGGAATTTGGAGCATAGGAGAGGTACGGTGGCTAGGAAGAAGGTGAGTTCGAATCGTGCTTCTCAGAGACCGATTCAGGTAAAAACTAACACCATTCAACTCCTTTTCACACCCTTATGCTTTCTGGTTAGCTGTTTTGCTCCAATTTGTACTGAATCGTGAGTTTGTGTTTTGATTTGGAAACTTTATTTGCTTCGTTTTTGCCTTTCTGTAATGATTCGTTGAAAACTAATTGCATATTTGAAATCCTTGTGAAAAAACGAACAAAACCATGTATGATTTGCTTGATTTGGTGATGTTTTTGTGAGCTCCGGTGACCGGAATAGTCACCGGAAATGTCTTCCTCGCCGGAGAAGACAACCCATGGTGTTTCTTTCTTTTTTAACAAGTTTAAATCTGGGCCGTTTGATTGATCTGACGAGCGCGGTTTGGCTTATGATCGTAGCCGTCAGATCTCATTTAAATGAGATCTGACGGTCGTAAAACGTGAAGTTTCGTGCGCGCGCCACACTGAAGCATTTTTGGTTGACTGAGTTTTTTTGGTGTGGACTCAGCGCGTGGGTTGGGCTTTCAGCCCAGAAGCGCTATCCACACCCCCCCATTTTTACTACGCTTCATTATTTGCACCTCCCTGATTTAGTTTTTTTTTAAGTGATTTTTCAGCTTATTTCAAAAGCACTTATTGGAACAATAGCTTTTTTTAAGCTTATTGACCCAATTCAGGGTGCTGAGATCTTGACTAAATTCCAGAATTAATTATTTTTGCTTTTAGCTTATTTATATAAGTCATTTTGTAATTAATTGCTTTTAGCTTATTCACATAAGTACTTAAGTGATCCAAATTACTTTTCTAAGTACTTTTGGGTCATTTTCCCTTGGACAACATTTTTACTTAGCTCTAATTAGCTTATGATAATCATGTTTGCTTATTTTAGCTTATTTGTTCACTCTCATGCATATTTATTTAATTGCTCACAACATTATTTTTGCATCATATTTAATTAATTGCTTCATGTATGTTTATTCATCGTTGCATTCATGCATTATTTAATTATGTCATTTAATTCATGCATCTTTAATTAGAGCACTTGCATTCATACTTTGATTATTTTGTGATTGTTTGGTTATTATATCATTTGTTCTTGCTATTATATTTGTTGCGATCTTTTTGGTTTCCTTGCTTTTTCCTTTCGGACTTTGCTTTCATAATCAAATTAATAAAGATTTTCACAAGAACTAATGAATGAAAAAGGGAGAATCTGGCGTTTGCTTCTTTCTTTCCCGGATTAACTTGGTCGCCGGTCGTTTGACTAGTGTTAATGAGTTAATTCTCATTCTAAGAATCAAGTGTTAAAAATAAACAACCCCCGTCTTCTCTTTTGAACTTTCTTTTCTTAATCAAATTAACTAAAGATTTTCATAATAACGCGAATGAAAAAGGGAGAATCTGGCGTTTGCTTCTTTCTTTCCCGGACTAACTTGGTCGCCGGTCGTTTGACTAGTGTTCATGAGTTAGTTCTCATTCCAAACAAAGCAAGCGTTAAAAACAACCAACACTCGTCTTTTCTTTTAGACATTGTTTTCTTAACCAAATTAATCTAAGATTTTCATAACAACGCGAATGAAAAAGGGAGAATCTGGCGTTTGCTTCTTTCTTTCCCGGATTAACTTGGTCGCCGGTCGTTTGACTAGTGTTCATGAGTTAGTTCTCATTCCAAATAAAACAATCGTTAAAATTAATTCAACACACTCAAACTTCTTTTCAGAAAACATGGATATACGCTTTATCCATTCCTCTGACACATACACAGCTTAAGCCTCTAAGTAGAGCATGCAAGCGTCGTTGTATCAGCGGAATGCGAAATAAGCAACATCCGTTATTCAAACTTTCTTTTTACAATGGATATACGCTTTATCCATTCCTCTGACACATACACAGCTTAAGCCTCTAAGTAGAGCATACAAGCGTCGTTGTATCAGCGGAATGCGAAATAAGCAACATCCGTTAATCACTTTCTTTTTTACAATGGATATACACTTTATCCATTCCTCTGACACATACACAGCTTACGCCTCTAAGTAGAGCATACAAGCGTCGTTGTATCAGCGGAATGCGAAATAAGCAACATCCGTTATTCAACTCTTTCATAATGGATACACGTTTTATCTATTCCTCTGATACACACACAGCTTAAGCCTCTAAGCAGAGCATACAAGCATTGTTGTATCAGCGGAATACGGAATAAACGTTATCCACTAAAACCAACCAACCACACAAACATTTTTTACTAGAACTACGTGAGTTTTGAGTTTCCCATTGCACCGAGGAATACGTAGGAGCGGGCTCCTACAACCGTCAAACTCAAATAATAAAAACTTTTCTTTTAATCGAAGTAGAAAATAGCCAAGTGATAGAGTAATTTAATTCAAACCTGCGCAGACAAACCCTAAACCACCTAAACGGTTCCCATCGAGTACGATGGATGCGAGGGGTGCTAATACCTTCCTCTCGCATAACCAACTCCCGAACCCGCCACGGTTCTTCAACCGTGTTTACCAAGGTTTTCGTGATATTTTCCTTTCCCCTTCCGGGATAAATAAACGTCAATGGCGACTTCATTGTGTTACGCAAGGATGAATTTTCCAGCCCGCTACAAGCGGTACTAGATACCCAGAATACCAATGACACCTTCACAATCACCATGGCCATTTAAACTCTCAAGAAGACAATTTCCAATTATGCTCTCATTTGCAATGACTATCAATAAATCTCAGGGACAGTCATTAGATTATGTTGGTTTGTACTTGCCAAGAGATGTTTTCAGTCATGGCCAACTGTATGTTGCTCTGTCTAGAGTCAAGAGAAAACAAGGATTGAAGATTTTGATACATGACAAAGAGAAAACTCCAATGAATCACACAACAAATGTTGTCTTTAAGGAAGTTTTCCAAAACATTTAACACCATTGTACTTTAGCAAGTTTCAATTCCTTTGTTATTTCATTTACAATATTACTATCAGCATGACTACAAGCATTAGTGAATTCATATTAACTACTGCACTTCACTAATTAAAACGATATATTACATTACCATCATAATCTAATCTTATTCATTTATTAATTTAAACATAACATTTGCTATATTCAACAATCCAAACTATATCAACACTTTAAGAACAAAATCTATACATAATCTTTTACTAATACATCATCTTTTATCTACATTTCTTGAGATTCCAAACTTGAAGTGATACCATATATTTTCTTACAAGTTTATGTGCATAAATTTAACATGACAACTTAGTCTTTACCTACCTACTAAGTGTCATAGAATCTTATCATTACACACACTCCTATCTCCAAAAAAATACTTTTCATCTTAAGAAATTCAACTATATAATCATCAATTATTTGACCACTAAATTTTAAATTAAAAAATTTGTGCTTTTAATTTAACTATAAATACTATGATATCAAACTCGTTCCATTTGTAAGAAAAATACACACATAAGTTCATCATCATCATGATTGGTTTTAGAAGAGTTCTTCAAAGACCAATCCTTGGAGCTTTTGAAACAATCCATTTTCAAGACTTGGTAAGAATTATCTACTATCAATTTCAATTAATTATTTTCTATTTAACAAAGCCATCTTAAACATTCACATCAAACTTAACAATGCATAATTTCTTTTTTATATTAATAGGACTATGGAGAAGTGGAGCCAAATTTGTTGAAGAATTTGAAGAATAACTTGATGATGAATGGGAAATAATCAATCCAAATGGTAGTTCTAACTTTGTTACTTTCTATGAAAATCTTATTCGTCCAATGTTAACATCACTTCATTGTCCCACACATTATCATGTCTGCCAATTAATCAACAACCTGGAGGTTTATCAGACGGAATTGTTAAAGGTACATATCAGTTCCATAGTTGTAACCTATATCACTTGATGATAACTTATTTATTAATTTCTGTTTTGTTTTCGTTTGCTTCTAGATTCAACTGTTGTTGGTAATTTACCAACAAAATTGGACATGAAGCCTTTGTCAGATATCACACAATCACACCTGAATCACAGTTCAACATCTGCTGATAATTCAACGGCACCACCGCTAAAAAAACGGGGCCGACCAAGGAAATATCAATCATTACCTGTTGTCCATATAAACTCATCTACAAATAATGGTATCCAAATTAATGTCTCTCCTGTTATTCAGCTGTCGCAACAATCCATGATTCGTCAATCTCACCAAAAAAAACAGTCCAATGTTTCTTATGAGTCAAGTTAATATTATATTCCAGACCTCTTTACAAATATTGCATAATATCATAATCTCTTATATTCACTTATATATTGACAAATATTTGATATATTCGGTCAGGTGTTAATAAATGTCAAAGTCATGTTGCACCACTTCAGAATAAACCACAAAGCACATCGAATATGAAACCAACTGTTCTGCCACCTCCGTTACGAAAACGTGGTCGACCAAAGAAAGTTTGCCCATCTCCGATAATGCAAACCTTTTCTTCTCCAATTGGTAGTACACAAATGCATGACTCTACTCCAATCTCTCAAGGTAAACATTGTATTATTCCCCAGTATCACATCAAATTCACTATATTAAACTAAAACTTTGGACTGAGATGAAACCAACATCTTGAAACAGTAATTACGACTAATTTTAAAAGTCGGGTTTTTCTTTGTATTGTTACAGACATTAATGAAACTGATACACATGACATGACGCAACAAAGGAAACGTTTAAGACCAACAACAGGTTATTACGCTCAACAAATATGATGATACCTGCATTTGTAATTAATCTATTCAATTTATTCATGCAATTTAAATGTTCTCTTTTGTTTTCCCAGATTACAATCATCACAGTAGCGCATCCAATTTGGCCAGTGTTGCACATGCTGATCAGAGTTCTCCTATTAATGAAACACTTCCACACTTAACACCATCCAGACATGATCAGATAAAGAAGTCAATTACTTTCAACAACAATGCAACCAGAAATCTATTGTCTACGTTTTCCGAAGTTGGTAAACATTTGGAAAATCCACAACCTCTCCCTGATCAGCCTGTTGGTCAAGAAGCTACAGTTCATGCTTCATCCTCTTCCAGAGTTGATGTGGTAGACATACCTCTTTCCAAGGCCTTTGAACCATAACCGAATGATGACTTCTGCAGTACTGATGTGTTAGACTACTAGGCTACCACTTAGAAGGGGGGGTTGAATAAGTGGCTTCTTTAATCAACGGCAATTTAAAAATTATTTGATTAAAAAACATTGCGCGGAAGCACCACCGGATCGGTAGTCTACTTTGTACCTTTTGACCAAAGGAAAGATAGTATAGCCTTGAACGAACTAGGAAAATTATCGGAACGCTTAATGCATAATATCCAAATTTAATCGATTAACAAAAACAGTCCCAAGCAAGTTATACGATTCGATATTCAAATTCAATCACAATCAAGATAATCGCAATTGAACCTTTGTGCACACTTACGAACACAAAATTCCAATTGACACAAAATATAAGCGAATTGCGTAAAGTAAGAATTTAAAGCGAATCGACACACAAGAGATGATTAGGGAGTTCCCCGGCTTTCGTGTCGTCCTCGCGGTCGGCCGGATACGTCTCCCCCCTGTCATACCCTAATTTTGCCCCATGATATTTTTCACTTTTGCATTTTTTAGAAAAGTCAACAAAAGTCAACCTTTGACTTGAAAAAGTCAACTATTGACCCAAAAAGTCAACTTTGGCACAAAATCCATAAGAAACATTTTCCTTGGCATATTTTACATTGCATGATCATTATTGAACCTTTTTTACCTTTTTGCCCTTTTGTTTTATTTATTTACCTTTTTCCATTTATTTTATTTTTGTTACTTGTAATTCAAGTAACCTTTTCCTTCATAATTTTCCATTCTAATCAACATCATATTAGATTTAAAATCAAAATCATCATCCATCATCATGCATATTTATTTTATGTATTTAACATTTTTTTTATGTGTTATTTAATCTTTTCTTATTTGTTCAAAAAATCAAAGAAAATTCTTCCAATCATTGACACCTCATCATACTTATCATTAGAGACCTAGAACCTTCTTTTTCTTACACCTCACCATAGTACAACTCAAAATTCCACATTATTCATACCAAAAAAAATCACCAAAAAATCAATCATTTGTACTATACCATTTCTACCCTCATTCTCATTGATTCTAACCTAATTCCATTCATATATAAGCCTCCAATCACTGGAGCTGCGCAGCTACAGAACCCTAGATCAGAAATCACCCAAAAAATTCATGAACTGTTTCTCTCTTTTCTCAAAATTCGAAATCCCTTGAAACCTCTTTCAAACTTCAAATTCTTGATCAAATAAGCTTCTAATAACTTCCAGTAGCACAAAACAATCAAAAAACACAAGCCCTAACCCATAATTTGAGAGATTCAAAGCTCAAAAAACATCCAAAAATGTGAGAATGGAGTAGGAGCTTTTAGCCTCTGTCTCTGTCATTTTTCAACACCATTCATCATCAAATCACACCAGGAACCTTTCCCCATCATTAATCGAACATAATCTAGCCCAAATCGTGTTTTCCCAAATTTTCATACAAACTTTATCTCAATATATCTCAAGCTTGAAACACTTTCTGAAAAAATAATGGCATATTCATGACCATCATGAAAAATCGAGCAGGATAGAGCTTTGTTTCGCACGATTTGGTTAAGATTTCATGATTTTCGAATTTGACCGAAGCATGTGTTGTTGTTGTTCTTCGTGAGGAAGAAGAAGACTCACCGTACTCCCTCAGATTGCCATATCTTATAGTATGCGTTGGATCGTGAGGATTAGTCGTGGCCGTTGATCAGAATATCATATCAGGCGCGTTGGATCAATTAATGAAAGGATCCTGCGCTCGACAACGCGCTTTCCACCGTGTTCCTTACTTCCAGCGTAACACTGAATCTCTTTTTTATTGACTTTTTTTCTTTCTGCAGACTTGCTATTCGCACCCCTGTTTGCATGCTATTTGCACCCCCTTTTGACTTAATTTTTTAGCTTATTTGTAAAAGCACTTTTGTGAACTTTAGCTTATTTAAGCTTATTGTTCACATGTTTATGCTAAAATCATGTAAGTCACTTTTGACTGCTTTCCAAATTTTTTTTAACTTATTTTCATAAGTGATTTTTCAATTAAGCTATTTTGTTCATAAGTGCTTATTTAGGTTTTCATTAAGCTCTTTAGCTTATTTGTCCCTAATTCTTGCACAATATTAATTCATATACAGTAGTCACTGTATACAAACTTTTCCAATTTTTTTCAACTTATTTTCATAAGTGATTCTCAATTAAGTTGTTTTGCGTATAAGTGCTTATTTAGGGTTTCAAAAAGCTCTTTAGCTTATTTGACCCTAATTCTTGCACAACATTGATTTAAACACAGTAGTCACTGTATACAAATAATTTCCAAACTTTTTCAACTTATCTTCATAAGTGATTCTCAATTAAGTTGTTTTGCGTATAAGTGCTTATTTAGGGTTTCAAAAAGCTATTTAGCTTATTTGACCCTAATTCTTGCACAACATTGATTTAAACACAGTAATCACTGTATACAAATCATTTCCAAGCTTTTTCAACTTATTTTCATAAGTGATTCTCAATTAAGTTGTTTTGTGCATAAGTGCTTATTTGGGGTTTCAAAGAGCTCTTTAGCCTATTTGACCCTAATTCTGGCACAACATTGATTCATATGCAGTGGTCACTGTATACAAACTTTTTCTAAACTTTTTAACTTACTTTTATAAGTCCTTTTTCAACTTAAGTGCTTTTTAGCTTATTTCAATAAGTGCTTATTTGAACCAAAAGCTCTTTAGCTTATTTGGATCACTTTTTGCACTAGATTAATTAATTTTCTCTTCCTTTTATGCTCGTCTTTCCTTTTGGACTTTGTTTTCATAATTAAACTTAACCAAACCTTTTGCAATAACTGAAGAATGAAAAAGGGAGAATCTGGCAGTTGCTTCTTTCTTCCCCGAGTTGTCTTGGTAGCCGGTCAGTTGACTAGTTTACTCAAGCAACTCTCATTCTAAAACAAGCGTTAAAATCAACCAACACTCGTCTTTTCTTTTAGACACTATTTCTTAAATAAAATTAATTAAAGACTTTCATAATAACGCGAATGAAAAAGGGAGAATCTGGCAGTTGCTTCTTTCTTCCCCGAGTTGTCTTGGTAGCCGGTAAGTTGACTAGTTTACTCAAGCTGCTCTCATTCTAAAACAAGCGTTAAAATTAACCAACACTCGTACTTTCTTTTAGACACTATTTCTTAAATAAACTTAAAGGTTTTCATACCAATCGAAGAATGAAAAAGGGAGAATCTGGCAGTTGCTTCTTTCTTCCCCGAGTTGTCTTGGTAGCCGGTCAGTTGACTAGTTTACTCAAGCTGCTCTCATTCTAAAACAAACGTTAAAATTAACATTACACACTCAAACTTCTTTTCAGAAAACATGGATATACGCTCTATCCATTCCTCTGACACATACACAGCTTAAGCCTCTAAAGTAGAGCATACAAGCGTCGTTGTATCAGCGGAATGCGAAATAAGCAACATCCGTTATTCAACTCTTTCACAATGGATACACGTTTTATCTATTCCTCTGATACACACACAGCTTAAGCCCCTAAAGTAGAGCATACAAGCGTCATTGTATCAGCGGAATACGAAATAAACGTTACCCGTTTAAAATCAACCAACCACACAAACATTTTTTACCAGAACTACGTGAGTTTTGAGTTTCCCATTGCACCAGGGAATACGTAGGAGCGGGATCCTACAACCGTCAAACTCAAATAATAAAAAACCTTTTTTTGTTAAAGTGGAAACGAGTAGAGATTAGCCAAGTGACAGAATAATTTAATACGAACCTGCGCAGACAAACCCTAAACCACCTAAACGGTTCCCATCGAGTACGATGGATGCGAGGGGTGCTAATACCTTCCTCTCGCATAAACAACTCCCGAACCTAAACCAAGGTTTTCGTGATATTTTCCTTTCCCCTCACGGGATAAATAAACGTCAATGGCGACTTCATTGTATAAAAAATGGAAATGATTTTCCAGCTCGCTACACCCCCAAATAACCAAACGGGTTATTTGAGAGTATTATTGATTAAAAACAGTTTGAACACAAGTGCACAATTTACAATGAATCCAATAAACCTATATTGACTCAAAAGTAAAACTATGCTAAACCTCAATCGACGAACGAATCTTCACCCTCTGATTCCAACGATTTTACCCGTGCAACTCCTTGCAACAATCGTCCAGCTGAGTCCTTCAATTCTTCTCGATTGATCCTTCAAGATATCGAACAATCTTGAATCCCTAGCGAGCAACCAAACCTCCTTCGCAAATCAACCCGATCACGATTCTGATTCACTGCGAATCGTACCGAACGTTATCGACCAAGCGTACAACTTCTATTGGATTGATCCCATAATCAATCTTCAATGATTGCAACTTGATGGAAGATGATGATCTTGTGAAGGATACACTTTGATCCCAATTTTTACCCAAATTGTATCCAAAGTGTTTCTCTCAAAGCACTCTTGCTTTCTCACTGGTTCTCACTAGATTTTTCTCAGTTGTGTTACAAACAACAGATCACACACATTGCTATTTAAAGTAAAAATAGAATGAGCAAATTTAGGCATAATTTTTCATACATGTATCGATACAAATGATCATTTGTATCGATACAAATGCTTTGACCAACGTTAAAAATGGAAATATTGACCTTTGTATCGATACAAACACGGGTGTGTATCGATACAAATATCAGGATCTTGAAATCTTGACTGATATGTATCGAAGCATGCAAGCATGATTCGATACATCATGAACTTTCTGGATTTTGAGAACATACAGATGTGTATCGATACATGCAAGCATGCTTCGATACACAGATGATGTTCTGTCTCTGAGAGACCACTTTTGTATCGATACAGGCAATGTATGTATCGATACAAAATACACAAAATCAAACAGAAGTAATTTCAGGACATATGTATCGATACAACTATGTATGTATCGATACAAAATACCTAAAAGTCAGTTTTTCAAGGTTTAGAAAATAGTTCTTTGTTGTCAAGTCATTTGTAATGTTGCCAAAATATGTTCAATCCTATTTTCATGTGTTTTGAAAATTATTAAAACATGAGGGTGAACTGGTGCACTTACATTCTCCCCCTTTTTGATAATTGTCAAAACTATGCATAAGCTAAACTAAGCCTATACCTATTATGCAAATAAAAATAGCAATGTAATACAGACGCAATTAAAACACCAAGGCTAGTCATCAAATAAGCTCGCTCCCCCTGAGTTGATGTCATAATGCGTTTTGATCGTCTTTAGCTTGTGCATCCAAATCTCTCCACCTTTGACAATATCAAAAAGAAGAAGAGAGCACATTAGAAGTAACAAGTCCAAGCAATTTTTAATCAATGATCACATCGTGCACTTACATTTGTCGAAATGCACTTTATGATATAGTTTCCTAATCAAAATAAATACATACAAAGATATGCCAAAAATGTATCAATGACGAATACCAAATTTCATGACAAATATGGAATGTAGAACAACAAACCAAAACCAACGCATGAATATCGTAACACATCGACATTTTAAATCAACCAACATATCAAGATATGGGACGAAAATAAACAAACAATGCAACAAAAGCATAAACATAACATGATTATCCATACAAACAAAATTATCCAAAATAACATGTATGTATGAAACACATATAATCAACAAGGTACATACTTATGTATGTGAGCAAAAATAATACCAAAGCACATTATAACATGAGAACACATGTTGAACCATATATGCATGATAAAGCATCCACATAAATGAATCAAGTACCAAAATCAATCGTATGAAAATATATGTCTATGTATGCTCATAAAGTCACATATATAAGAACCAAACAAACATATACAAACCAAGTATGAACTTAATATGACAATTGTAATGATTTTTGTCAAATCCCCATTTAAGACGTATGAGTCTCAAAGACTTATCAATATCTTTGAGCAAAATTCTTGGAAATGAAGGATGAGACAACTATCAAGTCAAATATCACATTAAGGTAGAAGTTGTGTATATGAGCCAATATTCAAATGCTAAGTAAAACAAATATAAAAGTAAAGGTAGAGAATAGAATCTTCCCTTTAAGTGTTAGGTGGAGGAAGTGATCAATTTCCACACCATTGTAGATGTTGAGTTGAAGCTTTTCTCATCACTTTCCTTGATCGTAAGTCTTGAACTCCATTGTTGTCGGTGTCTTTTGTCAATGGTTTCAAGACGCTTCCCTACATACTTAGACATTTGAAATAGGTCCCCAACTCATGTTGGGTCCTAGTTGGTGAGGTAAACAAACTTTGTTGAGTTTTGGCATCCATTGCAATACGCCCTTAGGTACCAAAAATTTCCTAGCTTTACATTTTGCAATGGTATGGCCTTCACAACAACAATAGTGACAAGTGATATGTGAGTCACTCTTCTTTTGATCCATTTTGAAATGTTTAGAATTTTTATTTTTGACTTTCAAATTGTTTCGAAAATGTTTTGGATCAACTTGATGAGAGACTCTAGGTTTTGATGAATTTTCCACTTTGTCCTTAAGAGTCTTAATATTTTTTGACAAAGTGATACAATTATCACAACCAACTATATCACCATTATCATGACTTGTACTTGACCTTTCTAATAATGATACTTTGAAAGCTTTCAACTCTTCTTCCGTTTCGGAAACTTTCTTTTCAAGAGCTTTGTTAACTTTTATAATTTCTTTTAATCGTTTGAAAGCTTTCCTAGTTTCACTACATAGGTTCTCAAATGCACTTTGTAAATCATGATATTCTAACAAAGTATATGAGCTAGAGGGATTTTGGTTTACCTTTTTGGGAGTTTTATCCTTCTTTTTGTGATGATGAGTTGTGAAATTAGCCAATTCACCTTCATCACTTGAACTAGAGCTTGATGATGAATGAGAAAAAGAGCCACTACTCTCCCATGCAACATAAGCTTTCTTACCTTTGCTCCTCCTTTTGTTTGAAGATGACTCCTTCTCTTTTCTCTTGAGATTAGGACAATCCGGCTTGTAGTGACCAACTTGGCCACACTCATAGCATAGCCCTTTCTTGGAGTACCTAGCATCATCATTCTTCCGGCGGTAACCACTATCTTTCCGAAACTTTTTAAGATTGTCATCGGAATGTCTTATCCCCTTCTTTCTCACATATCTATTATAGCGTCGAACGAAGAGCTCCATTTCCTCATCATCGGAATCGTCTTCGCTTGAGCTACTTTCAACATGCTCTACCTTTTTAGACTTGGTGGACTTGGATGTGGAGGTCTTTAGAGCAATGGACCTCTTATCCTTTTCCTTTTCCTTATCCTTGTCATTGTGCTTTCCCTTTTTCTCACTTTTCTCATGCTTTTCTAACAAGTTTAGTACTTGTTCATGTTCCGTAAGCTTGCCAAATAAAGTTGTAAGACTCAAAGTAGTAAGATCATTCGCCTCCTTAATCGCGGTGACCTTTGGTTGCCAACACCTACTAAGACATCTTAAAATTTTGTTAGTGGCATCTTGATTTGTGATTGGCTTTCCCAAACCGTGTAACTTGTTGGTTATTTTGATAAATCGTTGTTGCATATCCTCGATGGTCTCACCATCTAGCATATGGAACAACTCAAATTCTTGTGTCAATGTATTAATTTTGGATATCTTTACATCATTGGTACCCTCAAAGTGAGTTACCAATGTGTCCCACATTTCCTTAGCCGATTGACAATGTGACACATGATAGAATTGATCAATCCCAAGGGATGATATTAAAATATTTTGTGCCTTTGCATCATAATTGGCCTTTTTCTTTTCCTCTTCCGTCCATTGTGCCATAGGCTTATTGGTGACAATGCCATGAGCATCGGTGATTGTTGGAACAAACGGACCGTTCTCAATAGCATTCCACACTTCACCATCAAAAGAATTGATGTGAATACGCATACTACTTTTCCAATAGTCAAAATGATCTCCATTGAATATCGGAGCCCTATTATACGCCCCTTTAGGTGCAAAAGCCATGTTGTCTAATAATTGGCACAAACCACCGAATTTTGCAAGCAAAATTGAACCGGACTCGTGATACCACTTGTTAGACTACTAGGCTACCACTTAGAAGGGGGGGTTGAATAAGTGGCTTCTTTAATCAACGGCAATTTAAAAATTATTTGATTAAAAAAAATGCACGGAAGCACCACCGGATCGGTAGTCTACTTTGCACCTTTTGACCAAAGGAAAGATAGTATAGCCTTGAACGAACTAGGAAAATTATCGGAACGCTTAATGCAAAATATCCAAATTTAATCGATTAACAAAAACAGTCCCAAGCAAGTTATACGATTCGATATTCAAATTCAATCACAATCAAGATAATCGCAATTGAACCTTTGTGCACACTTACGATCACAAAATTCCAATTGACACAAAATATAAGCGAATTGCGTAAAGTAAGAATTTAAAGCGAATCGACACACAAGAGATGATTAGGGAGTTCCCCGGCTTTCGTGTCGTCCTTGCGGTCGGCCGGGTACGTCTCCCCCCAAATAACCAAACGGGTTATTTGAGAGTATTATTGATTAAAAACAGTTTGAACACAAGTGCACAATTTACAATGAATCCAATAAACCTATATTGACTCAAAAGTAAAACTATGCTAAACCTCAATCGACGAACGAATCTTCACCCTCTGATTCCAACGATTTTACCCGTGCAACTCCTTGCAACAATCGTCCAGCTGAGTCCTTCAATTCTTCTCGATTGATCCTTCAAGATATCGAACAATCTTGAATCCCTAGCGAGCAACCAAACCTCCTTCGCAAATCAACCCGATCACGATTCTGATTCACTGCGAATCGTACCGAACGTTATCGACCAAGCGTACAACTTCTATTGGATTGATCCCATACTCAATCTTCAATGATTGCAACTTGATGGAAGATGATGATCTTGTGAAGGATACACTTTGATCCCAATTTTTACCCAAATTGTATCCAAAGTGTTTCTCTCAAAGCACTCTTGCTTTCTCACTGGTTCTCACTAGATTTTTCTCAGTTGTGTTACAAACAACAGATCACACACATTGCTATTTAAAGTAAAAATAGAATGAGCAAATTTAGGCATAATTTTTCATACATGTATCGATACAAATGATCATTTGTATCGATACAAATGCTTTGACCAACGTTAAAAATGGAAATATTGACCTTTGTATCGATACAAACACGGGTGTGTACCGATACAAATATCAGGATCTTGAAATCTTGACTGATATGTATCGAAGCATGCAAGCATGATTCGATACATCATGAACTTTCTGGATTTTGAGAACATACAGATGTGTATCGATACATGCAAGCATGCTTCGATACACAGATGATGTTCTGTCTCTGAGAGACCACTTTTGTATCGATACAGGCAATGTATGTATCGATACAAAATACACAAAATCAAACAGAAGTAATTTCAGGACATATGTATCGATACAACTATGTATGTATCGATACAAAATACCTAAAAGTCAGTTTTTCAAGGTTTAGAAAATAGTTCTTTGTTGTCAAGTCATTTGTAATGTTGCCAAAATATGTTCAATCCTATTTTCATGTGTTTTGACAATTATTAAAACATGAGGGTGAACTGGTGCACTTACATGATGAAGACACCGACTCTGATTATAATACGTTTGAATACACAGGTAACCATATCTAACCATCATTTCATTTTTTAAACTTCTTTATACAAAACACCTAATCTTATAATCCATACACTCCAATCCAAACAAATGCAGATTCTAATCAAGATTTTGATTCCAGTGGAGAAAATGAAGATTACATGGATCAGCCATTACCATTAGGATCCTCTCAAACACCGCACGAATGTAACGCAATGTGTAATCTATTTACTCTATAACAAATGCTTATATGTTAGGATTTCTACTTTCATCTAATATTTTTTTCACACAGCATCGTACGACGATATTGGAGATCAAGTAATTAAATGTTCATTTTGTGGTGCAAACATGTGGTTTATAGAAAGAATGAAAAGACAAAAACGTACTTCAATTCCATTATTTCAACTCTGCTGTAGAAATGGAAAGGTTCAACTACCAACTTTGAAAGAACCACCTGAACCTTTGAGACATTTATTGTTTGATCATGATGATGCCAATAGCAGAAAATTTCAAAATCATCTCAGAACTTACAACATGATGTTTGCTTTTACATCACCAGGAGCTAAATTAGATAATAGATTTAACAGTGGTAGAGGACCTCCAAACATTAGGATCCCAGGACAAACCTGTCACAGGATGGATAGTTTGTTGCCTAAACCTGGAGATCCACCCAAATTTGCTCAGTTGTACATCTCTGACACAAAAAATGAGATTCAAAATCGACTTCACCATGTTAGGTTCAACTTCTGACACACATCCCTTTTTTTTTCAAATCATTTTCATCTCTATGATACTTTATAGAAACATGTAATTTACCCCTAACTTCAATTTTTGTTTCATATGCAGGTCAAACAACAACATTGATCCTATCATTGTACAACAATTGTCTGACATGCTATATCAACATAACACACATGTTAAATCATTTAAGATGGCTAGAGATAAAATTAATGAAGGCTTGAATGTAGAAAATCTAAAACTCCGATTAATCGCTGATCGAAAAACTGATGGCAGAATTTACAATCAGCCAACGGTCTCAGAAGTTGCAGCATTAGTTGTTGGAGATATTGATGAACATGAACAGAGAGATATAATTATTCAAATAAGAGGAGGTGAACTTCAACGTATTGATGAATTCCATGCATCCTATTTATCATATCAGTACCCTTTACTCTTTCCATATGGTGAAGATGGATATAGACCAAAAACTGCACACAGAGATCAAGATGATGCCGATGAAGAAATAACTGAAGTCAATAAACGAAACAGATTGACAATAAGAGAGTGGCTTGCATATAGAATACAAAACAGACCATTTGAGGCCAAAACATTACTATCTTCAAGGAGATTATTCCAACAGTTTTTGGTTGACGGTTTCACCATGTTGGAGTCAGAAAGACTTCAATGGCTTCGAGCACATCAATCAAAGTTAAGAGTCGCTAAGTATAACAATCTTAGTGACCAACTCAAAACAATGAAGTTCAAGGTTCAAACACCGGTATGCGAGTTGTGATGCCATCTTCATACGTTGGTGGTCCCCGTTTTATGGATCAATTGTATTTTGATGGAATGGCTATTTGTAGCAAAGTTGGCTTCCCTGATTTGTTCATCACTTTTACTTGCAATCCAAACTGGCCAGAAATTCAACGACTCTTATCACCTCTTCGTCAAAAGGCACATGATCGACCAGACATTATATCAAGAGTCTTTAAGTTGAAATTTGATCAACTTCTAACTGATTTGACAAAAAAAGGCATCTTAGGGAAAGTTCTTGCCTGTAAGTTTTAAAATATTATTCTTATTTCGTATATCAAAACATTTCTTTCAATTATTAACAAATTTACAAATTTTAAATCTGTAGACATGTATACCATAGAATTTCAAAAGAGAGGTCTACCACATGCACACATCCTTCTGTTCCTGCAGCCATCAAGCAAATATCCTACTCCTTATGATATCAACAAAATCATTTCTGCTGAGATACCAGATCCTGTGAATCAAAGTGAATTGTACAACTTAGTCAAAACTCATATGATCCATGGACCGTGCCACATACCAAATTCAAGTTCACCATGCAGAAAAGATGGAAAGTGTTCTAAATACTATCCAAAGAAATTCCAACAAACCACAATTGTTGATCAAGATGGTTATCCGGTTTATAGAAGAAGAGATCATGGATACACAATTGAGAAGAATGGAGTTAGTCTCGATAACCGAGATGTTGTGCCTCACAATCGCCAATTGCTCTTGAAATAGCATGCACACATTAACATGGAATGGTGCAACCAAAGCAATTCAATCAAGTACTTATTCAAGTACATCAATAAAGGATCCGATCGAATTAGTGCTGTCATTGTACCAAATGATGATCAATCAACATCCCAACAACCACCGGTTGATGAAATTAAACAATATATCGATTGTCGATATATTGCACCAAGTGAATCATGTTAAAGAATTTTTTCATATTCAATACATGGTCGGAAACCAGCTGTTGAGAGGATGTTTTTCCATGACAAAGGACAACATTCAGTTTACTACAGAGACTACGAGCGAATTACCAATGTTTTGCTCAAGCCAAGTGTAACTGAATCAATGTTCACAGCATGGATGTCTGCCAACCAAATATATCCTGAAGCAAGAATACTGACATATGCACAATTTGTTGAGAAGTTTGTTTATGTCAAGAAAAAAAGACAATGGCAACCACGTCAAAAAGGATATACAATTGGTAGGTTGATGTTGACGATAACCAAGGGTCCAACAAGTTACGAAGACATTAAATTGGTAAATGGTTTTCAGTACTTAACTTACAGAGAAGCCTGTTTCGCAATGGGATTTCTTGGTGACGATAAAGAATATATTGCAGCCATTATGGAAGCATATGCTTGGGGTTCCGGAGTATTCTTGCGGAAGTTATTCATACTAATGCTCTTATCCGAAGCAATGGATAGACCAGATTATGTGTGGCAAAAAAGTTGGCATTGGTTATGCGACGGAATATTATATAAACAAAGACAAATAAGTCAAAATCAAGGTCCCATTTTTAACCATTTTCTATTTATTCTAAATAGGTAGTATAAATGCTCTTTGATTACTTTACAATAACTCCTGTTACACTTTTTTCAAATTTTTAGAGTTATCACTGACAGATGAAGAGCTTCAGCATCTTACCCTCATTGAGATTGAAAAACATATGCAACTCAATAACAGAAGCTTAAGACAGTTTACATGTCTTCCATATCCAGATGGATATGTAACACCTTTCTCAGGGAATCGATTGATTTACGAAGAAAGAAACTACGATCCTGTACAGCAGGATCAGATTTACCAACAACTCTCTGCTTCAATGACAGGTAATTACACACAACCAAATATACCTAATCATCATTCTATTTGTATACAAATTTATATTTCTTAAAACAATTATTACATTTGTTGTTTAGATGAACAACAACAGATTTTTGAACAAATTATGGAAGCTGTCAACAACCAAAAAGGTGGGGTTTTTTTCATAACCGGATATGGTGGAACTGGAAAAACTTTCATGTGGAACACGCTATCTGCAGCTTTAAGATCAAAGCGCAAAATTGTTTTGAATGCTGCTTCTAGCGGAATTACTTCATTACTACTACCAGGCGGCAGAACCGCACATTCAAAATTCAAAATACCAATTCCAATTTTTGAATCCTCGATTTGTACCATAGAAAAGGGAAGTGATCTAGCTGAATTGTTAAAATTGACACAGTTAATAATTTGGGATGAGGCTCCAATGGCTCATAAATTTTGTTTTGAAGCTTTGGATAAATCTTTAAAAGATATCATGAGCGACAACAATGGTCCATCAACAAAAAAATTTGGTGGGAAAGTTGTAGTGTTTGGTGGTGATTTTAGACAAATCCTTCATGTCATACCTAGAGGAACTCGATCAGATATAGTTCATGCAAGCCTAAATTCATCTTACATTTGGAATCATGTAACTGTCCTCAAACTTACAAAAAACATGCGCCTGCAAAACCAACAAACATCTGCAAATTCCGAAGAAATTCAGAGATTTTCGGATTGGATTTTAAAAGTCGGAGATGGTCAAATTGCAGAACCAAATGACGGCTTAGCAGATATTCCTATTCCTGAGGAACATTTACTTTTAAATTTTGAAGATCCAATCCAAAGAATTGTTGATTCATCTTATCCAAGCTTACTTCAAAATTTTGCAGATGGACATTTCTTAAGAAGCAGGGCGATTCTGGCATCTACTATTGAAGTTGTTGATGAAATTAATGCCTATGTTCTAAATCAAATTCCAGGTGTAGCGAGCTGGAAAATCACTTCCATTTTTCATGCAATGAAGTCGCCATTGACGTTTATTTATCCCGGAAGGGGAAAGGAAAATATCACGAAAACCTTGGTTTAGGTTCGGGAGTTGGTTATGCGAGAGGAAGGTATTAGCACCCCTCGCATCCATCGTACTCGATGGGAACCGTTTAGGTGGTTTAGGGTTTGTTTGCGCAGGTTTGAATTATATTACTCTGTCACTTGGCTAATCTCTACTCCGTTTCCAAATAAATTAAAAGAAAAAGTTTTTATTAGTTGAGTTTGACGGTTGTAGGAGCCCGCTCCTACGTATTCCCGAGTGCAATGGGAAACTCAAAACTCACGTAGTTCTGGTAAAAAAATGTTTGTGTGGTTGGTTGATTTTAAACGGGTAACGTTTATTTCGTATTCCGCTGACACAACGACGCTTGTATGCTCTAATTAGAGGCTTAAGCTGTGTGTGTGTGTCAGAGGAGTAGATAAAACGTGTATCCATTGCAAAAAGAGAGTTTGAATAACGGATGTTGCTTATTTCGCATTCCGCTGATACAACGACGCTTGTATGCTCTAATCAGAGGCTTAAGCTGTGTATGTGTCAGAGGAATGGATAAAGCGTATATCCAAGTTTTCTGAAAAGAAGTTTGAGTGTGTGGGGTTAGTTTTAACGCTTGATTAAGATGAGAACAACTTGCGACCACTAGTCAAATGTCTAGGATCCAAGTTATCCGGAGCGGAAAGAAGCAAATGCTAAATTCCCCCTTTTTCACCTTTGTTATTATGAAAATCTTGATTTAATTTGATTAAAGAAAGTGTTCCAAAAGGAGAAGACGAAAGTTGGTTAATTTTAGAATTTGATTAAGATGAGAACAACTTGCGACCACTAGTCAAATGTCTAGGATCCAAGTCATCCGGAGCGGAAAGAAGCAAATGCTAAATTCCCCCTTTTTCATCCATTATTTATTGCAAAAAAGTTTGATTAAGTTTGATTAAGAAAGTATTCCAAAAAAGAAAAGACAAAGGTTGATTAGTTTTAGATTTGATTGAGATGAGAACAACTTGCGATCACTAGTCAAATGTCTAGGATCCAAGTCATCCGGAGCGGAAAGAAGCAAATGCTAAATTCCCCCTTTTTCATCCATTATTTATTGCAAAAATCTTTTTTAGTTTTGATTAAGAAAAGAAATTAAAAGTCCAAGCATCAGACAAAAGGAAATGAAAAGGGAAAGAGGAGAAGAGAATAGAGTTATCACATTACTAATCAATTAATAACAAAGATGCATGAATCATTGAATAATGAATGCAAATGCATGAACAAGAATGAGATATGGATAATTATATACATGAACAAAATAATGAAGCAAAGATAGGCAATCATGCATTGTTCAATAATTAACTAAAAATGCAAAAGGTAAGTAGCAAACAATGAACAAAATATTATGAGAAGCTAATTAAGTATTCAAAAGAGTTAAACAAAGTAATTTATTTCACAAACTATGAACTAAAGTAAGAACCTAACATTGAAACAAGTTTTGTCCGTGCAAAAATGACTTAAATAAACTAGGTAGCTATTTTAGTTCAAATAAGCACTTATTGAAATAAGCTAAAAGCAACAACTTAAGGAAACAAGGTCACAAGTTTCAAGTTATAAATGCTGGAGCATTAATTAATCTAGTGCTAAATATTGACCCAAATAAGCTAAAGAGTTTTTGGTTCAAATAAGCACTTATTGGATTAAGTTAAAAACACTTAAATTAAAAAAAGGACTTATGAAAATAAGTTGAAATAGGTTTGGAAATTGATTGTATACAGTGACTACTGTATTTGAATCAATGTTGTGCAACAATTAAGGTCAAATAAGCTAAAAAGCTTTTTGAAACCACAAATAAGCACTTATTTGCAATTAAGCCTAAAAGCAATTATCATGGAAAAAAGATTATTGAATAAGCTAAAAAAATTCACAAATGAGATTGACAATATGTAAACATAAACAATGACCTAACAAACTTAAATAAGCTGTAAGTCAAATAAGTGCTTTTTTTTTATAAGCTAAAATTAATTAAAAACCAAAACAGAGGGGGGTGCAAATAAAGAAGAGCAGTAAAAATATGGGGGTGCAGAAAGCAGGGTCTGCACCCAGGGTCCAAGCCCACGCAAAAGTCAGAACAAAAAAAAAAGTCACCAAAAAAAAAAAAATCAGTGCAACAAGGAAATAAGGCGCATCGTAAGCTGGGGCGTTCTGGGCCGTATGATCAAAATCCAACGGCCACGCGTTACAGGCCCAGATCAGTGATCCAGTGTGGCGCTTTAGGATCAAAACCATGCGCCAGCAACATCACCACCGTCAGATCTCATTTAAATGAGATCTGACGGTTCCGTTTTAATCCGGAGATCAACTCACAGGAATAAAGCAAAAGATCGTACGGCTGAGGTTTAAACTTGGGGAAGAAGAAGGAATACGGTGGGGTTGTCTTCTCCGGTGACTCTGGTCTTGCCGGCGACGGCGCCGGTCACCGGAGTTCATCCAAACCTCCACGAAACTCAACAAAATTTATACGGTTTTCTTCGTTTTTCACAAGGATCAAGAATATGCAATTAGTTCATAACGAAACATCATAGAAAATCAAAAACAAAGCGACTAAAGTTTCAAAATCAAAACACAAACTCACGATTCAGTACAAATTGAAACAAGTAAACAACCCAGAAAGCATGATGACATGAAAAGGAGTTGAATGGTGTAGATTTCTACCTGTTTTGAGCCTTGAATCACCTTGTTCAACCTCGTTTTCTTCTTCGCCACTGTTGAGCTTCTCTGGAGCTTTCCTGTGCGAATTGGAACAATCCAAGCTGGGTTTCGTGCTTCTGAGATTTTAGGAAGAAGGTTTGATGAAATGGATTCAAGTTTGGAGTGAGATTTTGTGTTTTGGAATTTTTGAAAAAAATGAAGAAAAATGGAGTTTGATTATGGTACTGTAGCTGCGCCGTTTTTGCTCTTAATTCCCAACCCTAGGCTCTGAAATTGATGGTGCTATTTATAGAATCATTTTAGGTTAAGTGGCATTGTGATTAGAAAGAATAAGTGAGGGTAAAAATGATATTATCCTTGATTTTTTTGTGTACTATTTTTGATCTTTGATTCCAAACAAAATTGATGATGAGTTGTATTAGGAATGGAATGTTCTAGGCCCATGATGATGTGTCAATGATTGGAGAATTTTTGGCACTCTTTTGATTTTTTTTGGAATAAAACAAATTAAAAATAATACATAAAATAAATAAAAATATGCATAATGAAATATGATTATGTAGCATGTTTATGGACTAAAAATGAAAGAAAAAGGATTTAAATTTGATGTGTAAAAGGGTTTCTTGCAATGCAAGTAACTAATTAAAATAATTAATAAATAAGAAATAAACCTAATGGAAGGGCAAAATGGTAAAAATTCATCATTTATGATCATGTCATGCAAAATCGTGCAAGAAAAATGATTCCATGTGTTTTGTGTGTCAACATTGATTTTTAAATTAAAAATTGACTTTGTTGACTTTTTAGTCAAAGTGTTGACTTTGTTGACTTTTTTTAATAAATGCAAAAGTGTGAAAAATATCATGGGGCAAAATTAGGGTATGACACCAGGTAAATAACATTATAATATATCAACATATACTATTTATATCACCAAATACTAACCCATAATAACATCTAAATTAGGTGAACCAAAGGAATATTTAAGTGCGGACACAATTGATCGAACTGAAGCAAATGATAATGATCCATTTGAGCAGCTCACACCAGAATTCTTAAATTCTTTACATACATATGGACTACCAAACCATTCTATCAAACTCAAAATTGGAACCCCAATCATGTTGCTCAGAAATTTAGATCAAACTGAAGGTTTGTGCAATGGAACTAGATTGACTGTTACTAAGCTTGAAGATCACGTCATTGAAGCCAAGATTATTACTGGAAAAAATATTGGTCAGCGGTACTACCCCAGAATACCAATGACACCTTCACAATCACCATGGCCATTTAAACTCTCAAGAAGACAATTTCCAATTATGCTCTCATTTGCAATGACTATCAATAAATCTCAGGGACAGTCATTAGATTATGTTGGTTTGTACTTGCCAAGAGATGTTTTCAGTCATGGCCAACTGTATGTTGCTCTGTCTAGAGTCAAGAGCAAACAAGGATTAAAGATTTTGATACATGACAAAGAGAAAACTCCAATGAATCACACAACAAATGTTGTCTTTAAGAAAGTTTTCCAAAACATTTAACACCAATGTACTTTAGCAAGTTTCAATTCCTTTGTTATTTCATTTACAATATTACTATCAGCATGACTACAAGCATTAGTGAATTCATATTAACTAATGCACTTCACTAATTAAAACGATATATTACATTACCATCATAATCTAATCTTATTCATTTATTAATTTAAACATAACATTTGCTATATTCAACAATCCAAACTATATCAACACTTTAAGAACAAAATCTATACATAATCTTTTACTAATACATCATCTTTTATCTACATTTCTTGAGATTCCAAACTTGAAGTGATACCATATCTTTTCTTACAAGTTTATGTGCATAAATTTAACATGACAACTTAGTCTTTACCTACCTACTAAGTGTCATAGAATCTTATCATTACACACACTCCTATCTCCAAAAAAATACTTTTCATCTTAAGAAATTCAACTATATAATCATCAATTATTTGACCACTAAATTTTAAATTAAAAAATTTATGCTTTTAATTTAACTATAAATACTATGATATCAAACTCATTCCATTTGTAAGAAAAATACACACATAAGTTCATCATCATCATGATTGGTTTTAGAAGAGTTCTTCAAAGACCAATCCTTGGAGCTTTTGAAACAATCCATTTTCAAGACTTGGTAAGAATTATCTACTATCAATTTCAATTAATTATTTTCTATTTAACAAAGCCATCTTAAACATTCACATCAAACTTAACAATGCATAATTTCTTTTTTATATTAATAGGACTATGGAGAAGTGGAGCCAAATTTTGTTGAAGAATTTGAAGAAGAACTTGATGATGAATGGGAAATAATCAATCCAAATGGTAGTTCTAACTTTGTTACTTTCAATGAAAATCTTATTCGTCCAATGTTAACAACCGGATAGAACAATTTGTGAAATGTTTACAACTTTAATGGCAACAAAAAAGTGTTCTTAAACTATCTTGGAAGAAGCCGATTTTTCATCACTATTGGAACTAACATCGATAATGAAAACAAAATAACATCTTTTCATAGTCGTAGTACCAAACCGGGAAGAACCGTTCATTTTGACATAACCCTTTCTCACTTACAAATGGCTATTCCATCAATATTGGTAATTTCATGCTATCTCAATTAGTATATTTTCATATCAAGCATATTATTATAGTAAAGTTCTCTAAATTAATTTTTCCATATTAATATACAGATTTTACCTCCATCCTTTCATGATTTTTTATGGGAACATGATTTCTCTGATTTAACTTTGTGGGGCGAACGAGGAACACAAGCAATCTGTCATATCGAATTCAAGAATCCTCAATCTGCTTATTCAAAACTTGGAAAAAATTGGGAAGAATTTTGTCTTGCAAATGGCTTCAACATGGGAGATAAACTTCGATTCAAATTTGTTGATCGGTGCTTTAGTGAACACGTTTGTGTTTACAAAATCAGTCCATAAGTTATCCACTATCAACTTTGTCACTTAGTTTACTTTCTCTTTAATGTTAACTTTAATGTCAAGTTCTATCTATCTATTTAGTTCTATTTTAAATACGCCTAATGTTGTTCCTATTATAGTGGAGCTATAATCTATGTATGTTCTATGAAAATGTATGATCAATGAAATTTATATCATTATGTTATTTTCAAGTAATTACTTTATTTACTATATGTTTATATTTTCGGAATGCAATGCAAATAGATATCAATAAATATAGATGATAGTATAAATGACCATGAATAAAACTTCTGAATATTTATATAAAAAAAATTAAATGAATTTTTATATACAATGTATCATAAGTGAAAAAAAAAATATAAACATTATCCACCAAAATGACTTAATTATCGTTTTATGATGCTAAAACCCAAATCGAAAACAACGCGAAACTGACTCATATATTTAGGTATATGGTTATTTTGTTCAACACAATCCGGAATCAGCTACATAGTACAATCCATTTGTAATATCCCACATTCTAAATTACCTAATTAATTTTAACTAGAGCTTTGCCTAATTTTATAAATTAATTAGAAGAGGTTAGTTAAATCATTTTGGGAACTAAGTAAATTATGTGCTAGAATTAGTAGTACTAATTAAGTTTTGTACACCTATTAGTACACTGTTATTCCTAAGTGATTTAATTAACACAATAGAAATTCAAACTCCCTCCCATTCTTTCTCTCCCTCGTGACTCACTCCCACCCTTGTGACTCATCCCCCACTTTCAATCTCAAGCCCACACCTCACCCATGCAATGAATCACTATTCCACTCACTCTTAACCCACTAGTTAGCATGCAACCAAGCTACTTCCATTCATTGTTTTCACTTCAGAAAATCTGAAGCTCACTCCACCCATTCTCTCTTCTCTGTCACGCCAATTTCAAGCAACAAAAGGCAAGAAAACAAATTACCACTTCCAAAGAAACATCACATGCCACTACCTACCAAACTCCCCATTTTCCCTTCTTGCACATGCAAAGACTTATGGTTGCAGAATCTGAATACTTTAGACTATAACATCTGAAACACCACCCTCCCAAAGACTCACATGACACAAAACAACAATGCTTCAATTTCATGTGAACCTTCACCCAACCAAAACACATGCAAACTAAGGCCAAGACAAACCAAACTCTGTCCTTACCAGCCTCTTAACCACTATAAATAACCCCACATTTCAGCTGAATTGATTCAAGCATCAAACACCCATCAAATTCGTAGAGTAAATTAAAGGGTTTCAAAGAGTCAAGTATCCAATTCTGGTCTGGGGTTCGTGGGGCACTTTAGGAGATTGCAGTAGCTGTTTCTAGGAGCTCAGGAGCTAGTTCAAAGCTTCAATCAGGTGGGTTCTTAGGATAGTTTAGCTAGTTTCCCAAATTATGAACTTTTGCATGTTAACATAGGAAAATTAGGAAAATGTTGTGTGAGAGGAATTAACTCCCAAATTCCTCTCCATTCTGTCTTATATTATACATATTATGTGACTGCATGGCTTAAAATGAGGATTGTAGGTGCAAAGCTTGTTAAAAATGGAATTTTCTTGAAACAGGGCACATTCTGTATACACACGCTGCAGCGAGTTGCAAGCGTGTATTCATAGCGAGCTGGGTTTCTGGGCTGATGAAACTCGCTCCAGCGTGCATTTGTACGCTTAGCGAGTTGATTTAGGCCAGGACCTGTAATCTCGCCGTGGCGAGCTCGCAACACGCCGTAGCGAGTTGATACAGGACATACCCGTAATACTCGCCGGAGCGAGTTATGACTCGCTGAGCGAGTTTGACAGAACATAACTGAATTTTTAAACTGTTTTCTAAATTAAGGCACTCGATTTATATCCTCATATGAGTTATACCATTTTGCAGTAGCATAATTTATATAATGTGAAACAGCATGTTAATCACAGATAATCTTTAGGGTTTAATCTAGAGATTCATAGGTTTGTATGTTCCCCGGGAAATTGGAAATCATGGTAGAAATAACTAAACTAGTATCAGTCAATTCAGCTGCGATTTATGTCGCTTTATGGACTCCCAATGGGATAATCCATTAGGTTATGAATGTGTGAGCTGCATGCCGTGACCGAATCGGTTGACGGATATGGCAGGCCTCTGAGATATGCTCACCTCAGAGTGTCCTTGTGTTTAAAATGAACAAGATATAATTTGTGTTACACCTTTATTTTATGCTTATGTTTTATGATATAATGTTAGTATGCATGACTGATTAGGTTCCCCGGTGTAGTCACCTCTAGGAGGGTAGTAGGACTCACTGAGGCTTAGTAGTCTCACCCCACTCCAAATCAATTTTTTTTCAGATAAGCAGGTTGGCTAAGGTATGCAGTTGGTGTGCTCGTGGCTCTTGCTTGAGGATTGCATCTTTTTCATGCTTTTCTAGTTCCCTTTGTTATCGTTTGCTGCGAATAAATTCTGTCGTATTGTTGTATTCGTGTTCCTGCTTCCGTTGTTTTATCTATCTTGTTGTACTTAGCACCTGCGTGTGCTTTAATTTCCAAGTTGTAATAATAATGTACTTGTTATCAATAATAATATTCCACTGATATTCTAGACATTTATGTGGGGTGTTATAATTGGTATCAGAGCAGGTCGATTCAGATCGTGCCAGAGTCCATTAGTATTACAAATTCGAACCCCGGTTCTTGTCCGGATTTCTAACATCTGTTCTAGATGTCATGTCACTTTAAGCCTAGCTAACTTGACTTGATATTGGCAGTTAGAGCACTATGTCAGGAGCAAGACGAGGACCCGGAAGACCTAGAAGGAATGTTGCTGATGATGATGAACCCGAAATGTACGGAGATGCTAATGCGAACATGTGGGCTGAGATGATGTACCAGCAACAGCAGTTCCAAGCCCAACAGGCCCAACAACATCAAGAGTTCATGACCATGTTTCAACAACAAATGAACAATCCTCCACCTCAGCAGCAAGGATCAAGCGCTGCATTCCGTGAATTCTGCCGCATGAGTCCGCCGGAGTTTTATGGGGAGTACAATCCAGCGAAAGCCAGGGAATGGATTCAACGAATGAGCGGAATCCTTGAATCCATGGATTGCACCGAAGCTGACAAAGTAACATTCGTCTCCCGCTTCTTCAGGGGCGACGCGTGTAACTGGTGGGATGGAACCAAGGCGTATATGGAGGCCAGTCAGATGGAGATGAATTGGGAAAATTTCCGACGCCTTTTCGTTGGACATTATATCCCAGAGAGTTACCAATTCCAGATGGAACGTGAGTTGACTGAACTGAAGCAGGGGAACATGTCTGTGGCGGAGTACACCATGAAGTTCAGTGAGCTGGTCCGTTATGTGATGGATGGGAATGATGCTCCCAGTGAATCATGGAAGATGAAGAAATATAGGTTCGGGCTGAGAGCTGACATAGCCCACGATGTCTCAATGCAGCATATCACTACCTTTGGTGATTTGGTGCAAAAGAGCTATCATGCTGAAGCCGATTTGGGTAACATACACAAGGAGCGTAGTGAAGCTTTTCAGAAGAAGAAGGATTCTGGAAAATTCAATCTGCAAGTGAGGACTAAAGGTACTACCAGTAAGGGAAAGCAGAGTTACTCTCAGCGTTCACCAAAGAATTGTGCAGAGTGCGGTTTCCCTCACAGTGGAGAATGCATGAAGGGAAGGAATATGTGTTACTACTGTAAGCAGCCAGGCCACTACAAGCATGAATGTCCTAAGCTGAAAAGACAAGGAGATTCCAGCGGTGCCTCAAAAAGCAAAGGTCGGGTATACTCACTTGACGGTGAGAATGTCAAATCTAATAATGCTTTAATTATGGATGTATGCAAGTTAGGCCAGTCTGAAGTTTTAGTCTTGTTTGATTGTGGAGCTACTAACTCCTTTATAGCCGTTGACTGTGTTCAGCGACTACAATTACCCTCTGTGCCTTTAATTCCCCCTATGACTGTGGCGGTTGCCACATGAGGCAAGGTTACTTCTAAACGTGTTTGCCAGAATTGTCCTGTTCTTGTAGGCAGCAAGGTCTATCATATAGATCTGATTTGTCTACCTCTGAAGGATATAGATGTGGTCCTAGGCATGGATTGGCTTTCTGCCAATACTGTGTACATTGGATGTGCTGAGAAGAATCTCTTCATTCCAACCGAAACTTCACCAGAAAGTAGAGCTATTACCGCTTTACTCCAGAATACTCATCAAATGATCCAGTACTTAGGTGCTAGCAGCAAATGTTTCAGTGTCTTGTTCACCATCGATCCGGAACCCAGTTTGAGCCCTAGTGATATTCCAGTTGTTAGTGAGTTCTTAGATGTTTTCCCAGATGATATCATGAATTTACCTCCTGAAAGGGAAGTTGAGTTTTCCATCGATCTAGTTCCTGGATCCCAGCCTATCTCTGTTGCCCCATATAGGATGTCTCCCTTAGAGCTTCATGAACTGAAATCTCAGCTTGAAGAGTTACTTCAAAAACACTTTATCCGACCCAGTGTCTCACCTTGGGGAGCACCGGTGTTACTCGTGAAGAAGAAAGATGGTACGATGCGTCTGTGCATTGATTATCGTCAACTTAACAAGGTCACAATTAAGAACAAGTATCCCTTACCAAGAATTGATGACCTTCTGGATCAACTCAGAGGTGCTACTGTCTTTTCCAAGATTGATCTTCGTTCTGGATATCATCAGATCCGTATCAAGTCCTCGGATGTTTCCAAGACAACATTCAGGACTCGTTATGGACATTATGAATTCTTGGTCATGCCCTTCGGTTTGACAAATGCTCCAGCCATCTTTATGGACTACATGAATCGGATTTTTCAGCCGTACCTTGACCAGTTTGTTGTTATCTTCATTGATGACATTCTGATCTATTCTAAGGATCCACAGGAGCATGCGGAACACCTGAGAATCGTGTTGAGTATCCTTAGAGAGAAGCAACTATATGCCAAGTTCAGCAAGTGTGAATTTTGGCTATCTGAAGTTAAGTTCTTGGGCCATGTCATATCGCAAGGCGGTGTGTCTGTTGATCCATCCAAAGTAGAAGCAGTGTTGAATTGGGAAAGACCCAGAAGTGTTACCGAAGTCAGGAGTTTCCTCGGTTTGGCAGGCTACTACCGGAGATTCATCTTAGGATTTTCGGAAATTGCCTTACCGTTAACCCGTCTGACCAGGAAAGATGCAACCTTTGATTGGGATGCTGCTTGTGAATGGAGTTTCAGAACTTTAAAGGAAAAGCTAACAACAGCGCCAGTGTTAGTAATTCCTGACCCAACCCGCAAGTATGTGGTATACTGTGACGCGTCCAACAAGGGACTTGGATGTGTACTGATGCAAGATGGTGCGGTTGTAGCATATGCATCAAGGCAGCTAAAATCTCATGAGCAGAATTATCCTACCCATGATCTGGAGTTAGCAGCCATTATCTTTGCCCTCAAAATCTGGAGACATCATCTGTATGGAGTGCAGTTTGATCTGTTCAGTGATCACAAGAGTCTGAAGTACTTATTTGATCAAAGGGAGTTGAATATGAGGCAGCGGCGATGGATGGAGTACCTCAAGGATTTCGACTTCAATCTCAATTACCATCCAGGAAAGGCCAATGTGGTGGCAGATGCCCTGAGCAGAAAGACATTGTATGCATCAGAGTTGTTGATGCAACAGTGCGGTCTGTATGAGAAGTTTAGGGATCTCAATCTGAATGTGGTATATCGTAAGAGCGGTATTCGTATCAACAGAATTGAAGTGTCCTGTGAGTTACGCCCAAGGATTGTGCAGGCTCAGCAGGATGATGCAGAGTTGCAGAAGAAGATAAACCATCCGGAGTTCTCAGTAGCCACGGACGGTGCTATTCTCTATGAAGGAAGACTTTGTGTACCTCAGGATGATGAGTTGAAACGGTTGATTCTGGAAGAGGCGCACAAAAGTGGATTTTCAATTCACCCTGGATCCACCAAGATGTATCATGATTTGAAGGAGAACTATTGGTGGCCTAAGATGAAAGCAGAGATTGCTGAATTCGTGTCAGGATGTATTGTTTGTCAACAGGTGAAGATTGAACATCAGAAACCTGGAGGACCGTTACAACCATTGAATATTCCTGAGTGGAAATGGGAACATATCACCATGGACTTTGTAGGAGGACTGCCACGTAACCAGAGAGGCCAAAATTCGATCTGGGTAATCGTGGACCGGTTGACTAAATCAGCTCATTTCATTCCAGTGAAATCCACCTACAAGGCCCCTCAATATGCAGCCATATTCATGGAGCAGATAGTAAGGCTGCATGGTGTACCTTTGAGTATCGTATCGGATAGAGATCCGATTTTCACTTCAAGGTTTTGGAAAGCATTTCAGAATGCGATGGGTACTCGGTTGAAGATGAGTACGTCACATCATCCTCAAACTGATGGTCAGTCAGAAAGGACTATTCAGACCCTTGAGGATATGCTTCGGGCGTGTGTGTTAGAAGATGGTGGTTCGTGGAGTAATCACTTACACCTAATAGAGTTTGCATACAATAACAGTTACCATGCCAGTATCGGTATGGCACCTTATGAAGCCCTGTATGGCAGAAAGTGTAGAACTCCGTTGTGTTGGACAGAAGTTGGTGATCGTAGTTTCTTGGGACCAGATATTGTCCAAGAGACCACGTTAAAGATCAAGTCCATCCGTGATAAGCTGAAAGTTGCTCAGAGTCGGCAGAAGAGTTATGCCGACAGGAGAAGAAGGTTTTTGGAATTTCAGGAAGGTGATCATGTGTTCTTGAGAGTTACTCCTAAGTTGGGTTTGCGAGGTGTTTTCAAAACTAAGAAGCTCTGTCCAAGATTCATTGGACCTTATCAGGTCCTTCGACGCGTCGGTCCTGTAGCCTACCAGTTAGCTCTACCTCCATCTATGTCAAGGTTACACGACGTGTTTCATGTGTCTCAGCTACGCAAATACATTCCTGATCCTTATCATCCAGTGGAACTGGAACAGATCGATCTTCAGCCAGATCTAACCTATCAGCCGGATCCTGTTCGGATAGTTGAACGTGATGCTAAGATACTTCGGAACAAGAGAATTCCTATTGTCAAAGTTGAATGGGCTCAGTCTCCTGACGGTGAATTCACGTGGGAACTGGAGTCAGACATGCGGAAGAGTTATCCGTACTTGTTTTCGAGGTAAATTTCTTCATTTCGAGGACGAAATTTCTTTAAGGGGGGTAGGTTGTAATATCCCACATTCTAAATTACCTAATTAATTTTAATTAGAGCTTTGCCTAATTTTATAAATTAATTAGAAGAGGTTAGTTAAATCATTTTGGGAACTAAGTAAATTATGTGCTAGAATTAGTAGTACTAATTAAGTTTTGTACACCTATTAGTACACTGTTATTCCTAAGTGATTTAATTAACACAATAGAAATTCAAACTCCCTCCCATTCTTTCTCTCCCTCGTGACTCACTCCCACCCTTGTGACTCATCCCCCACTTTCAATCTCAAGCCCACACCTCACCCATGCAATGAATCACTATTCCACTCACTCTTAACCCACTAGTTAGCATGCAACCAAGCTACTTCCATTCATTGTTTTCACTTCAGAAAATCTGAAGCTCACTCCACCCATTCTCTCTTCTCTGTCACGCCAATTTCAAGCAACAAAAGGCAAGAAAACAAATTACCACTTCCAAAGAAACATCACATGCCACTACCTACCAAACTCCCCATTTTCCCTTCTTGCACATGCAAAGACTTATGGTTGCAGAATCTGAATACTTTAGACTATAACATCTGAAACACCACCCTCCCAAAGACTCACATGACACAAAACAACAATGCTTCAATTTCATGTGAACCTTCACCCAACCAAAACACATGCAAACTAAGGCCAAGACAAACCAAACTCTGTCCTTACCAGCCTCTTAACCACTATAAATAACCCCACATTTCAGCTGAATTGATTCAAGCATCAAACACCCATCAAATTCGTAGAGTAAATTAAAGGGTTTCAAAGAGTCAAGTATCCAATTCTGGTCTGGGGTTCGTGGGGCACTTTAGGAGATTGCAGTAGCTGTTTCTAGGAGCTCAGGAGCTAGTTCAAAGCTTCAATCAGGTGGGTTCTTAGGATAGTTTAGCTAGTTTCCCAAATTATGAACTTTTGCATGTTAACATAGGAAAATTAGGAAAATGTTGTGTGAGAGGAATTAACTCCCAAATTCCTCTCCATTCTGTCTTATATTATACATATTATGTGACTGCATGGCTTAAAATGAGGATTGTAGGTGCAAAGCTTGTTAAAAATGGAATTTTCGTGAAACAGGGCACATTCTGTATACACACGCTGCAGCGAGTTGCAAGCGTGTATTCATAGCGAGCTGGGTTTCTGGGCTGATGAAACTCGCTCCAGCGTGCATTTGTACGCTTAGCGAGTTGATTTAGGCCAGGACCTGTAATCTCGCCGTGGCGAGCTCGCAACACGCCGTAGCGAGTTGATACAGGACATACCCGTAATACTCGCCGGAGCGAGTTATGACTCGCTGAGCGAGTTTGACAGAACAGAACTGAATTTTTAAACTGTTTTCTAAATTAAGGCACTCGATTTATATCCTCATATGAGTTATACCATTTTGCAGTAGCATAATTTATATAATGTGAAACAGCATGTTAATCACAGATAATCTTTAGGGTTTAATCTAGAGATTCATAGGTTTGTATGTTCCCCGGGAAATTGGAAATCATGGTAGAAATAACTAAACTAGTATCAGTCAATTCAGCTGCGATTTATGTCGCTTTATGGACTCCCAATGGGATAATCCATTAGGTTATGAATGTGTGAGCTGCATGCCGTGACCGAATCGGTTGACGGATATGGCAGGCCTCTGAGATATGCTCACCTCAGAGTGTCCTTGTGTTTAAAATGAACAAGATATAATTTGTGTTACACCTTTATTTTATGCTTATGTTTTATGATATAATGTTAGTATGCATGACTGATTAGGTTCCCCGGTGTAGTCACCTCTAGGAGGGTAGTAGGACTCACTGAGGCTTAGTAGTCTCACCCCACTCCAAATCAATTTTTTTTCAGATAAGCAGGTTGGCTAAGGTATGCAGTTGGTGTGCTCGTGGCTCTTGCTTGAGGATTGCATCTTTTTCATGCTTTTCTAGTTCCCTTTGTTATCGTTTGCTGCGAATAAATTCTGTCGTATTGTTGTATTCGTGTTCCTGCTTCCGTTGTTTTATCTATCTTGTTGTACTTAGCACCTGCGTGTGCTTTAATTTCCAAGTTGTAATAATAATGTACTTGTTATCAATAATAATATTCCACTGATATTCTAGACATTTATGTGGGGTGTTATACCATTTACACCGATACTTTCTATCAGTTAAATTTTTTTTTATTTACTTCAACGACTTAATTAAATAATAGTCATGTTGGTTCAAAAAAAAAATTAAATAATAGACATGTGGACATAATTGGGGCCATCAGAATCTAATGTTTGGCACTTTACCAAATATAACTTTTCTAAACCCAACTATCAATTTTCCACTTTCCAACTTCAACAAATCTATTATCCAAAGTAGTGTAAAGGTGACTTCGACTATTCCTCCATCATCTACTTCAACCGTTCGTGCATCTCAATCCCTCCATGGCTTCATCTTCTAAAAGGTAACTTCAAAACCAGTCTTTTTCGATTCATATGAATACTTCGTTTTTATTCTTTTTCTTTGCATGCAAATCAAACCAAGATCACTGTTAGCATCAACATTCAAATAATCATTTTTCCATTTACTTTAAATCATATGTGTTAATTGGTTTGAGTGGATTGTATCCCAGTTACATATAATCTCATTTTACAAAGTTTCAAATCTAAATCTCAAAACTGCGATTTAAAATTTAATTTTTTTTTGTACAGTAAAACCTAGAAACTTTTATTTCAAATTCGGAAATACATGTATAAATCAACAATCAAAATTTCTGTTTCGCATTTGCTAGATTAAGCATCAGTAATTGACTAAATTATGTTAAAGAAAATTTGTAAACTGTTTCAATGACTGATCTAAGATTTTCATTATACAATTGTATTTCTATTTTTAATGTTTTTTCATATAACACCTTAAGATCATCTTCTACAACAATTTAATTAAACCACATTACTTTTACACTAACATATTATATAGTACATTTCAAAATTTTATCAATGCATATTGATGTTCACTTTTATCAGAATTACTAGAGCTGCTATTGTCCAACAAAGAATCAATTGCTTTATCACTACTATTGATCCAAACTAGGTATAAAAAAAAAATTAAATTCCATACACCTATGCAGAGTTTTTAGGATTTCATTCAATATAACTTGATATTTAAATAATAACTTCAGTCGAATTTTTATGTGTTTGATTATAGGACAACATTCAAATTTGTAAAAAATTTAAATTTGATTGGAACAATGAGTTAGAGAATGAACCATGTGGATTTTTCGTACATTCATCTGGCAACACAGTTTTTACTGAATTGCGCCTAGATGGGGATAACTCTTACATGACTTCAGGAAGAATGGTTTCGCTTTTATTTGGTATTAGAGAACCAACTAAAGTTATCATAACATATCAAATTTAAAACACTTGCTTTGCTTTGACACCTATCCAAGAGGAAGGTGATATTATGCTTTCAAGTGTTTTCAAAGCTGAAGATGAAACACTTTATCCAATGCTGGAAAACACTTACACCTTGCATCCCTTTGAAAATGATCAAATTTTCGGATGGGAACAAAAAATTACTAGGCCATATGCAAGTGACATGAAGAATCAAGTTCTGGTAAGTTGAACATTTTTTTTTGAAATATTTCACACTTCAGCTTAAATGCATTCATTAATTATTTCAATGGTTACAATTATGTAGCACATTCCAAAGAAAGCTGTTGAATATGTAATCAGAGGAAAGAAAGAAATCACCATCAAAACAAGACATAATTTGGATGGCAGCAAGTGGACAATTCATACTTACACCAGACCAAATGGAAGAAAGGATAAGTCGTTTACTAATGGGTGGTATGAATTTAATAAAGCTAACAATCTTCAAGAAGGAGATCTTTTGCAGTTGAAACTATCGGATCCATCACACGTTATGGTTGTCGACATTGTTCGTTGCAATCGATCAATATGAATCATGTTTCTATCTTTATTCATGTCATTAGGATCTATAATATCTGTCCTTTATCCTATAACTTCTATAACTATCATGTTTGTTTAAAACTTTAATGTTTGTTCAAGTTAGTTCTATATAGTACGTTTATTATCCAACTGATCTTTGTTTAAATCTATATATATATTATGTTCATTGCATGCAATATTTATTACTTATGAACCAAACTAAATCTTCAACTTAGTCAATCATTTTATTTAATTTCCTCCATTTAAACAACCTTTTCTTCAAAAAAATTGTATAGTTCTTACAATTACAAAACCCAAATTCGTCCAGCATTTCAAAAAATAATCTAAGCTTAGGCCCAACAAAAACCCATTTCAATATAAAAGATTTTATATTGAATATAATCAAATAACTATTTTAATAACCTTTTAAGAACTATACAAACAAATAAAACCAATAACGAATTTAAATTATTCTTACAATTACGAAACCAAAATTGTATGTGTATCAAACTTTCAGACTTTTACATGTAATACAAACATATTGATGTTGTAAACTATAACACATTTTCAATACTACTCTTTTAAATAACCTTTTTAATTACTTGATACTACTTATCTAATAAAATAAAAACATACAAACGACTTCCTCCGTCCAATTTTAATTTACACAGTTGACTATTATATCCTATTCACATATTTTGTTTCAACTTTATTTTTCTACTAATAAATAAACTGATAAATAATAGCATATTATATGGTATTTGATTCGTCTAGATGTAATTTATCAAAATATCAAATCATTCTATTTTATACTATTAGACAATTAAAAATATTAATCATCAAAATTATACATTACCAGGCGTGAAACAATCAACTGTGTCGATTAAATATTGACGGAAGTAGTATTAAATTGTAAACAAAGGCTGTTACTATCATGTAAGAGAATATCTAGATAATGATGATAAAATTCAACTTAACTACAATTCTATACATATCTACTTTAACAATTTTCAATGCATTTCTCATTAGTCAAATCAATAGTAGCTGCATGTTATCCTGCATTTAATATACTTCCTCCGGCTTATTTATAAGCAAAAGTTACTTTATTGGTTCTTTAAATAACTAATATATGTGGCTTAAATATAGACTAGATACAATACTTTTTCAATGAACCTAAAAATTAACTTTTGCTTATCAAACTTCGTACGTCACTAAAATTAAAGTTAAGTTATTCATCAAAAGTAAATGTATTTGGTATAAATTTAAAATAAAATATATCAACAAATTGATACTCATTTTTTGCTTATATTTTGTAACAAATAGAGTATAAACATAGATATCACATTTCTCTTTTAAATGAATAGATAAACCTAGATAACACAAATGTGTATTTTAATGAGTAAATTCAATTAGATTACACAAGTCCAAATTTTCTTCCATGATATGACAACTCTCTACATTGATAAGTACACAATAAATCATTACACTTTCTAATCACACTTTTTTTATTCACCATTACTCACATCTATACTAACACATTAATTACATCATAAACTTTAACCTTCCTCTACAATACATTTCTGTCATTCACTACTTTACTTTTACCTTCAAACAAAAAACAACACCATCCTCCTTCATTGCCATCATCAAGTTCAACTTCAACCTTCAAATGGCAACCGCTTTCAGGTATGACGTTCATTATACATTCCCCTTCATTTATTTTGCTTCATCACAAATGTTCTCTTTGAACAACATATTTTTCGGTTTAATTTTGAAGTAGATAGTATGATACATTCAACCCGTAAACATGCACTACAATAGATCATAATAAAATTGAAAAGGAGAACAAATCAATAATCAACATTCATTTTGTTTCATATTTGTGTGTTAGCATAAAATCTAAAGACATACATAGTAAATCAATTAAGAGATGCACTAACAAATCTATACTTACTATAATGACCTTCTTTTACTCATCTGATTACATGCAATCCATATAAACTTCAAATATTCAATATGCAAATCTATACTCATCTAATTACAGGTTGTTATTATCTACTTACATATTTAATATGCCAATATTGCACCAAAATCTATTGTTATTTCTCTTAACCCTGTAGTATGAACTTATAATTTTATATTTCCAAATCAAAATTTCAACCATTTGACGATGCAGAACAAGGACCAATAAGAAATTGAAAACTGCTTTTCCAACTGTGATTTATCCTGATCAGGTACTTAACTACATGAAATCTTCAATTTGTCATACACAATTCTTTTCAAACTGTGTTTATTATTATCTTTGAACCTAAAATTGTTATTACTTTATTTATAGGTTCAAATTCATATTCCAAACTCTTTCAAAAAATGTTGGTATCATACACTGAAACAACATGATCATGGATGGCTATTGCATCCTAATGGGAAGCAACAATTGGTTGACTTGCATATCCGTGGTAACGAATCTTATTTGTCATCAGGCTTCACTGTGGCACATGAATTTAGGTTGCACGAACCTGCAAATGTTATCTTGGAATTTCTCAATTGGGATAACCGATTCAAAGTTCATTTCATAAAAAATGAGACAGGTTGTGTATTCATGCCAACGAAAACTAAAAGGGTTAAGAAAAGTAAAGCGGTCAAAAACAATCGTCCAACCTTTATTTCTCATATTACTGAATTTGAAGCACAAGCTATTGCAGAAGTAGATTTTAATCAACCAGGAGTATACAATCAGAGTAAGAAAATTACTGCATCGGTTGCTGACAAGAAAGCGGTTAATGCGCTGGTAAAAAGATTTATTCTTTATGCCTAATAATTTCTACAATTCAATTTACTAAATAACTTATTCAACTTTTATCTTTTTGTAGAATTTTCCTAGGCATGTTGTTAAATTTGTATTGCCGGATGCTGACTCAATCATTTTGAAATGTGCAAATGATAATCAATTGATGAAATGCAAAATCATCAAAACAACAAGGAAATATGTGGAAAAGTTCCTTACTACCGGATGGTACAATTATGTCCGACAGAACAATCTGACTGTAGGACATTATTTGAATTTCAAGCTTTATGTGCAGCCTTTGGTCACAAAATATGAACCCTTGAATGTGGATGGTTATGTGCAAATCTTCTAAGCTTTATGTTTGTGTTATATTATCACTATTTCCAGACTTTAAGTATCCTTTTGTTTTGTAATATGTTAAGATCATGTTCATCTATAACTATTTACATGATCTATGTAATTGTTGAAGACAAATCAATGATATTTGAATCCTATATAATGATGTTTGGTATGTAATTCTAAAAGTTTGTTATGCTTATTGAATTTGCAAAGCTTCAAATTTGTTGCTATGCTTATGATGTATGTTCTATGATGTTTGGTGAAATCTTTTTTTTCTTTTGATGATTCAACTTTAAAATGACAGACCTATACAATGATATATTCGTAACATCATAATTACACAATTTATGAATTTCTTCATTTCCAGAACACAAACATCATAAATTTATATCAATCATATTTACAATATTAGATCATTGTTTTGTACAATTTAAAGTTTTTTATGCAAAAATTATATAAATTTGCAAACCCGTGCGGCAGCACGGGTTTTTAACTAGTATTAAATAACATAGTGAATTTCTACATAATCAAATTAAAAAATCAAATGTGATTGAACAAATAGTAAGTTGCTTATATTTTCTTATGACAGCAGAAATATTCCTAAAATCATGATGACCTATATATATTCTAGATTACTAAATTAATCCATACCATACATAGAATCAAGAATATTTGTTCCAACAAGAAGATACCAGTACATGCCTAGTTTACATCCTCTCTGTAGCTAATAAATAAATAAATAAATTTTATAGACCAAAACATGCTTTGGAATCAAATTCAACAGATTGAGTGGATGATAGCATAGTAGTGTATGCCTCAAATAATCAAATTCAAGTTCATAATCACATGAGAGAGGGTAATAATCTGATGAGATTAATTGGTTTTGAGCAATGTAATTGTGATATGGATTAATCACTTGATCTATCGGCTCCTGCTTTGTGGATTTAGAAAATATGATGATGATGATGATGATGATGATGATGATGATGATGATGATGATGATGATGATGATGATGATGATGATGATGATGATGATGATGATGATGATGATGATGATAATGATGATGATGAAAATGAAGGGAATTGTTCTTTGGTTTGGAAGCTATCATTGAAGTTAATAACCATAGATGAAGCATTATTAGGTTCCAATAATGTGATATCTGAATTTGATAAAGAGGTTTTGCAATTATGATGGCCATAATATGTGGTTCTGTACAATGGAGGTTCCTCTTGAATTCTTTGTACTTGTTTCATAGCTGCACAATCTTGTTCACTTTTGTAACTGCATCTGTAGTAACTCCTATATACACATTCATTACTTAAATCATATTGAAAAATTATATCCTATCTATAAAAAAAAAAATCATATACTAATTAGTGTAACATCGACACTTTAGATTGAATGTGTGTCGAGTGTCCGACACTGTGGTTAATTAGTGTCGTGGTGTCCACTATCCTGTAATTTGCCATTGCTTCCGTTATTCTATTTGTTCTCAAATCATATTGTATAATGATATGTAACATCAACATTTCAGATTGAAAGTGTGTTGGGTATCTGACACATTGAAATAATCATTAAGGAGAGAAAATATATCATTGAAAGAAATTTAGAAATTTTTTGTAACAAAATTGAATTTGAAGATATATTATATATACTAGCCGCCGCACGGGCCATTTGTGTGATCGATATTTATATTTTTTTTTGTTTGCTGTGATCGATATTCTCTATTGTGCAAATATAAATAACTACTTAATCTCCTTTTTTATTGGACTTAGTTAATTGATAACTACTTGACCTCCTTTTTTGTTGTGGTTAATTATTAAGAAGAAAAAAATATTTTTTTTACTATAAAAAAACTGAAAACCTACTTTTATGTGGAAGTTGTGCTTGGTTTTTTTTTTGTAGTTTTTTTAAGGGTAAAATAGGAATAATGAAAAATCCATCCCAAAAATTTGTATCCCCTTTATATATTAGTATAGATACTAGCCGCCGTTTTTTTTTTTTTTGTTTGTTGTGATCGATATTCTCTATTGTGCAAATATAAATAACTACTTAATCTCCTTTTTTATTGGACTTAGTTAATTGAAAACTACTTAACCTCTTTTTTTGTTGTGGCTACTTATTAAGAAGAAAAAAAAAATATTTTTTTTACTATAAAAAAACTGAAAACCTACTTTTATATGAAAGTTGTGCTTAGTTTTTTTTTTTGTAGTTTTTTTAAGGGTAAAATAGGAATATTGAAAAAGTCATCCCAAAAATTTGTATCCCCTTTATATATTAGTATATACGTGAGATATTTTGCATTCATTATCTTTTTTTGTCCGTACTTTCTCCATTCATAGCCATCTTCAATCGAAATTGAGCTATCCTTCTCCCAAGTAAGTGCTTTTGGTCTTATGAAAATGAAACAGTGATCAGCCAATAAGTTTTTGCTCAAGAAGAGTATGTATGTAACAGTTCTGAAAGTGCTCCAAGTGTTCTGCCTTTTCTTAATTATGGATCAAGATATTTGTCAAAGTAATTAACAACTACAAATTTTCCAAGGAATGGCAAAGTACCTTATTAATCAACTACATAAATATAGGAGCATTAGATAATTTGAAAGGAATCAACGCCCACTCATAAAGCACATCTCTAACTTTAAATGTTGTCTTTTAGCAAATTCATTCTCTTCACTCAGAGCTCGTTGAATCAAAACTATGAGATGTCAAGATGGATCAAAGGGAAAACAGAGACATTGTGTTTACAGTAGCTCACACACTTTGATTTCTTTTACTTGAATGATCGATGAATTATAAGGGGTTAATAGCTCTTTATCCCCTGCAAAATAGGCGAGTTTTGCTTTGCAGGAGGTAAAGACCTATTAACCCAATTATAAAAGTACATTATGACATTATAATATTATAGGTGAAGGAAGAAATCATATGCAACAAATCAAGTGTTATTCATGCAATGCAACAGACCAATTGCATTTAATCCAATAAATCAAGTGCAACGCATGCAATATAGTATTGTGTCCAAAGGTTGTCAGAATCGGACCGGTCATCAAACCGGTGAGCTTACCGGTTCAAGGTTCAATCGTCGAACCAAGGTCGGACCGGGATCGAACCGTTTTTAATTAAATATATAATTTTTATATTTTAAATAATATATAATCTATACTAATATATAAAGGGGATACAAATTTTTGGGATGGCTTTTTCATTATTCCAATTTTACCCTTAAAAAATAACTTCCACATAAAAATAGATTTTCAGTTTTTTTTAGTAAATAATTTTTTTTCTTCTTAATAACTAACCACAACTTCCACATAAAAGTAGATGTTCAGTTTTTTTATAGTAAAAAAAAATATATTTTTCTTTTTAATAACTAACCACAACAAAAAAAGGAGGTTACGTAGTTATTAATTAACAAAGTCTAATAAAAAAGTAGATTAAGTAGTTATTTATATTTGCACAATACAGAATATTGATCACAAAAAAAAAAAAGAATATATATTACACAAACGTGGCGGCTAGTAATAATAATAATAATAAACTAAAAGTTAGACAATATATATAATTTTACACTATTAAAAATTGAAGTCCATATAAAAGCTTATAATTGTATAATTTAAATTAAAAAAAATAGTTATTGAGAAGTTGGTTGCTTGTTTCTTTATATTTATTTTAAATTTGTTGGTAATTTACAACAAATATAAATTTAAGTATGTTTTATAAATTAAAATAAATATGCCTTTTTTAATCTCATTACAAATTATTAATAAAAAATAAAGTTAAATGTGTTTTGTAAATAAAAATAGAGTGTCTTTATATATGAACTACTCTATGAAGTCCCACATTGGAGAAATCTCATACTTGAAGTCTCCCACTTGGTTATAAATAAGCCTTTGTTAGGATGTTTCTTAGTGCATTTGAAGTCTCCCACTTGATTAGTCATCATTTAATGTGACTTTTAGTGGTATGAGATTGACCCCACTTAATTTGTGGATTTTTTATAAATTTTTTCAATTAAAAAAATAAGTAATTTTTTAAAACCGGTTCAGGTTTTGAACCGCCGGTTTTTTCCGGTTTTATCCAGTTTTCGGCCGGTTTTCCGGTTCAATGACCGGTTCATGCGCAGACCGGTTTTGCGGCTGACTCAGACCGGATGCAGGTCCGGTTCCCGATTCGACCGGTCAGTCCGGTCCGGTTCTGACAACCTTGATTGTGTCAAATGTAGATGGATCCTGCAATTTGGGATCATATTGTTGTTGGGAAAGCTGGAGTGGATTCTAGTATTGGATCAATTAAAGAATGTGAGAACTCATATTTGGGGGGAGATTGTTGGATTTCAAGTGTTAGAGGTTGAGTCTCACATTGATTATGAATGGAAAGTATGTTGGATTTCTAAGAGAGGTAACCCACTAACCTAATGTTTTAAGGTTTTAGGTGGAGATGTGGTGTTTCCCTCTTGTAATGTTGAAGCATTGGCTCCATCGTTTCTCTCGAGCTCCTCCAGACTCCCTAACAAATGATATCAAAGTTGTGGTTCGTCTTGGTAGGTGAGTTAGAGTGAATCCTAGTATTGGAACAAATATAGGATGTGAGAACTCACACTTATGGGGAGATTGTTGGGTTTTAAGTGTCAGAGGTTAAGTCTCACATCAACTATGAATGGAAAAAATGTTGGATTTAAGAGATGTGACTTCTTAACTTAATGTCTTAAGGTTTTAGTGGAGATGTGGCGTCTCCCACTCATGTGATCCTGGAGAATTGGCTCAATTGTTTCTCTCGAGCTCCTCCAGATTTCCTAACTCTCTTTTCTTAAATTGAAAGTGAAGGTCTTCTAGATGGTGATTGGGATGTAGCTTCTCCTTGAGCCGTTGTCTGCTAGCTTTGTTGGATCTAGCTAGCTAGCTATCATATGAGGGGTGGCCTCTTGGGTCCTCTCCAAGTTTTCTGAAGGAGAGTGAGTATATTAATGAGGATCTCTTTGTTTGATGCTCCTACTGGTTCATCTTGGTTCCTCTTGAACGATGGTGCTTCGTGGTATGTTCATCAGTCTGGGAATTAAGGAAGGAATTTGTAGCTGGTTCATTTCCAGTGCTGATCTAATGAATGTGAAGGTGTTAGTCACGCTCCCTTGTGGTTGGATGGTGGCTTGAGGAGCTGGCAGTGTTTTTGCAACGAGTGTAAGGATGGGTCGGGGGTGATTTCGGCTTTACGAAGGTTTGATGTGTTTAGAATGCAATCTACAACATCAGTTTTGCTGCGCGGATTTTCTTGATCTTGATATTAGAACTGGTTGATCGAAAGGAATGTTTCGTTCGTGGATCTGGCGAGTTAGTGATTGTACTTCAAGTGAGAAGGGGAAAGGAACCTGTAAATATGTTAGCACTCCAACGTTTAATTTAGTATTTTGCTTAAGGTGAGAGTGTGTAAATTGTGTAAAATTGTGTGTACCTTGAAGATGGAATGAGTCACAAATATCTTGTGTAACACCCCAAATCTTATATTTTACTATATTTGATTAATTGATGTTATTTAATTAATTGTATATGTTAATTGATATGTTTTATATGTATTAATTAGTTGTTACATTTATGATTGTTAATGATGGACTTTTATGAGTATTGGGCTTAATTAGAATGAATAAGAGTTTATGGTAGGATTAAGGGTAATATAGTAATCTAGTGTGAGTTAGTGGGTTGTGTAAAGATAAGAGTGGCACTTTGGTTATTATCTTAAAGGGATAGAGTGTCTTGGAGAGGAAGTAGTGGCAATGGTGTAAATAGTACAAGAATTTGTGGTAATAGTAAAGTTGAGATTATGAGTGAAATTTGTAGTGAAATTAAGGGTAGTATGAAGATTTGACTATAACCTAAGTTGAGAGTTATATAAAGGAATGGTTTTTATGAGAGGGAGTGTTGTTGTTATTTATCATGAAATTTGAGAGATAGAGAGGTAGAGAGATAAAAGAGAAAAGAATAGAGAAAGGGTTTGAGAAAGAAAGAAGGAGGTTTAGAGAAGAGAAAGAGATGAAGGAGAAGATCAAATAAAGAATAAGTAACGGTAGATTAAAGGAAATCAAGTGGTGGAGTAGAGATTCCAACTTTATTGAGGTAAGAGGCTTATATAATATAATTTTGAGTGATCAAAGAGAGGAGAGTTTGTCTATGACTCCACACCCAAACTCTCTTCACTCTTTTTGGGTTTTGGGAAGAAAATGATTTTGGGAATGTGTTTATAATTGAAGCTTGATAATGATTCATGTATAATATGCTTCTATTTATGATTGTTGCGTGAAATCCATGATAAAGTTGATTACTTGAACCTTGATTTTGGTTGATTATGTGATAAATGGGTTTTTTTGTTAAAATGGGTATAGATTCTCAAATTTGAATTATGATAAGTGATTTTGAGTGTTCAAATAAGTGATTTTATCCATAAGTATTATTGGGTTCAAATAAGTGATGTTGGGTGAAGAAAAGTGATTTTTGGTTCAAAACGCGTAAAAATGATTTTTCCATCAGGTCCCTGCGCAATGGCGCAGCCTCCTCGGATGCCTGCGCAGTGGCGCAGGTCTGGTCAACAGCGTTGATTGTTGACTTTTCGTTGACTTTTGACTTTTTGATGGTTTATGCACCCGGAACCCATTTTCAATAATTTTTCGCGTAGAATCCGATTCCGGAGTTCGTTTTATGAGATGATGTTTAGTTAATGATGTTTACCCAATTTTGATGTTACTTAATGTGTTAAGTGAAGTTGATATATCTAAATTAAATGAGGCTATGTTTATGATGATAATAGATAATTGTTGATGATTAGAGATGATGATAATATGATTATGAATATGTTTGAATTAAGAGTATATGTATCTGTATATATGACTTGATTACATGATGATTGATTATGGTGAAGGTTATTATTTAGTGATTGATAATAATAACTTGTGTACTTAATTGAGTTGAGATTAATGAATTAAGTTATGATATTACTTATATGGATTAAGTATAATGATTAATGATGTATGAGGATTAGTCAATAATGTATGTTGATTAGCTAATGACGTGTGATGATTAGAAGTTAATTAATGATGATGAATTAAGGTGATGTTTTATAATGATGAGTGTGTTGTTGTTTTGTGATTATGATGTTGAAGCTTATGAATATAGAATATTATGATTGTGTTATCCTAATAAAGAAGAATATTAGATTGTGTAATCTAATAAAGAAGGATATTAGATATTGTGTTATCTAATAAAGAAGAATATTAGATTGTGTAATCTAATAAAGAAGGATATTAGATATTGTGTTATCTAATAAAGAAGAATATGTTATCCATATTGGTGATGAGTTGATGTTAGTTGTTATCATATGTTTGATAAAGAATCATGAACATACATGCATTCATGATTGAGTCGGATATTAGAATCATGTGGATTCTAATAAAGAAGGATATCAAATGATAATATTTGATAAAGAAAGATATTAGAGGTGAAATACTCTAATAAAGACGATGGTACCACATGCATTAGATATGTCTAGGGTGACATACATTATGTGTTTGCATTAGGGAGTTGTGCACTCTAATTGTTATTTGATCATAAAGATTGTATTCCATTATAATTGTGAATGGTTGAATAATGTGATACTTATGATTGAGCGTGTTATGAGACGTGTAATGATAATTAATTGATGATGATGTGTATACTTGTCAATTGATTGAGGATGTGATGTTATTATGATGCATTATATTTTATGATTATGAAATATGAATGCTATGAGATTGATATTTGTTTATGGAATGAATTGTGAGACATAACCATGCTATGTCCTAAGTATTAAGTGTGTTCTTAGACTTAGTTTCTTTTATGGTTATATTATCTAACCCTCTGTTTTGTGTATGTGCTGGATTTGAGTTCTAGATCTTCAGGTTATGTTTGTGATCGAGTTGTCAGTGAAGCTCCGCTCTGGTGTGACACGGGGATGAGATTATTTCTATAATGTATTATTTAGAGTCTTGCTTCTTATTTCCAGTGTATTTAAAGATGTATTTTTCTTATAAACTCATTTTTGTACAATAATTGTTTTACTAATTAAGTTATTGGTAAGCTTTTATGTGTACGATGTAATACTCGAACCATTCATTTTTTAAATCAAATTTTATTTCCGTTGCGTATTTTGGAGAATATTTTATTAAAGTGGTATTTTATTAAATACGTGTTTGGGTGTTACACTGTTACATCTTGTGAGTCACAAATATCTCTATTGAGGACGATGCACATTAGTGACTTATTGAGGAGTTAATGAGTTTAAGGTCCTCTTAGGTCTATGGATAGTTGGATCTTTGGCTAATCCAGAACATTAGCGAACTGTGAATTTTTTCAAATTTTTGTCCTCTTGAACACTCGCTACTTAAATAGCAAATGAAGTATTTTTAGAATTTTCGAAGGCGCACTAGAGAATGCGCGCGAGAAAAGTCATAAGACAAAAAGAAGTTCTCTAATCTTATTCCTAGGACTACTCGTTCGATAGAGGCCAACTACCTTTTTTCCTTAAATGGATAGAGATTGTAATTAACCATGATTTATTTTCTTGTAATTATGCAATTGACAAATCATAATTTTATTATGGAAAATGCTACTTATCGCGACAAAACGCTTCACGAAAATATCATGAATTCCTCAATTTTGACACTTTTAAAAAATTGATATAACATTTTTAATATAGTTAATTTTCTTAACTAATATCCCAACAAAAATATTTAAATAATTAATTTTCTAAAATAATATCCCAACAAAAATATTATTGTTATCATTTTTCTTCTCATACTCGGAGTAAAAATCCGCAAACCGATTCAAACCGAACAATCCGAACCGAAAAATGGTTAAGCGGGCGAGTTGCTGCGAATTGTCGGGTTGGCAGTCACACATTTTCGGTTTTAGATGGGTTGAAATGGGTGTGTTCGGTTTTCTAAAATCAACCCAACGGTACCCGAATCCGCCCGAGTTACCTAAATCGTAAGCTTTTGTTTTATTTAATATAGAAAACATCATGAAGTGACTGGACATATCTCGAGACACACACATTCAAAACTTGTTATCTCACTAGTTTTCATAAACCACCAACTAGTAGTTGAAAACCACTAGTTTTCTCACTCAAATACTAATACCACTATACATTTATTGATATTATTTTATTTTACATTATACTGCATTCTATTTCACTTGCACTCATGTTCTCTTCACATCACACAATTGAGTTTTTTGAGATAATTTTTTTATTCGTCAGTTCAAAACCGAATTAACCGACCCGCTAAACCGACAACCCGCAAAAACCGAACCCGCAAAAATCGAACATTTAAAAAGGGTCGGATTGGATCTAATTATTGAAATCGCGGGTTAAAATGAGTGGTAGTTTTGGGCCCAAATCCGCCCTACCCAACCCATTACCCACTCCATGATACTCCTATTTAGATGAAGTGGGCGAGTATATAAAAAAAATAAAAAATAAGCCATTGCTCCTAGTCCTAGTAGTACCTTAAAAATGACCTAGGAATCTCGAGACAAATTTGAGACAAGTGCAAACTCCTAGACACGACACGACCAACAAGTGCAAAGGAATATGCGAAATAAATAAAAATAAAAATAAAATGCAAAGGAATAGTATGCTACGAGTGATGTCATAAGGATTACGTAAGTGCCTTAAGTTATACCGTTCGTCACCAACCTCAAATTCAACGGCAATTAAGCAATTGAAACTAGGAAAATACTTATACAGGCACAAACACAAATAAATAGTGTTAGGCACACTCATAACAAGTAGATAAAATTAAAAATAAATAAATTAAAGTGATATAGATTGATGTGATAATTTTTTATGGCAAATGCTAACTAGTGCCCCCGGGGCACTAGTTAAGGTAACCAAATATAGTATTATTATTTTGGAATTTGTGAAGTCAACATCTTAAAAGTATAAATGTTGGTTTTTTCAATATATACTTTTTCTTTTCTTTCCCTTTTTAGTTCCTTAACTAGTGCCCCTAGAAAGACCCTAATTTTATTTTTCTTTTAATCTTTTTGATTTATGTGAGTGTGCCTAAATGATTGCGCCTAGGTAAAATTTGTTCTTGAAACTATAGATCCTTATATATAATATAAATTTTATACAGAACAATTTAAAGTTATATTGATATAACATTTGCATAATTATACATTATTTAATAATTTTTTAACGAATATAAACTTTATAATAAAATAAAAAAATAATATCCGATACGCGTCCGATACTTCCCGATACTCGTATCAGAAAAGTATCGGTTAAATATTTATTTTTAAATAAAAAATAATATCCGATAGAATCCGTGTTTCCTATTGAATGTCAAACTATTATGTTGTTACACGGGAAACTAACAATGTCTTTTTTTGGATAGTACTAATGATGATGTATAATACTTAACTTAAGATGTATAACTTAAAATGTACTGGTGATCATTATTTTTTAGGACAATATTAATGAAACACAAATACTTAACTTAGTATTAATGATTTTAATTTATTATAATTAGTATTTTTTGTCTTTGTCACTGTTCTGAAGTCACTATGGTGTTCTACTATATAACATGTTGTTTAAGTATTTAGGTTTGTCCCAAAATTCTAGTATAAGAATGAATGTTTTATGTTTTTAATTGGTCAGCTGCAGAACCTATATAATTGTCTGATATTGCTACAAGATGAACTTGTTGAAGAGGCTTGATGTCATGACTATTTTATGTTTTTTGAGCTATTATATGTCTTTAGTTAGGACTGATGAGCCTTTGTATGTTGAGCCTCAAACTGTTTTGCACTTGTGCAAGCTAATTGGCTTGTGTGTACTCTTTGTACAATGAACTATTGGCGTTTATAATAAAAAATTATCATTATTAATATTATTGTGCATTTATATATTTAATTTTAAAATTAATTTTTAAATAACGTATCGCGCCAGTATCGGATATGAATTTTTTAAAATTTTCACGTATCGGCGTATCGGTATCGTATCGTATCCGTATCGTGTCGCGTATCGGGGCTTCATAGCCCGCAACACAACACTCATCACATTGTCTTATGTGTGATTACAATATCAAGTGTTCTGTGTGATTGAAAAAATAATAGCAGAGAATATATAAAAAATAATAATAGCAGAAAATACAACGCAAAAAAGCGTTGCAAATCGATTAAAATATCTGAACCAAACCAATTAGTATGGTTCAGTCATTTTTGAAAAACATCAAAAACCGAACCAAATCGAATCGATCAATAGTTCATTGGTTCGGACACTGATTTTACCAAAAGCTAATCAAAATCAGTCCAATTACACCTCTTTCCATGTCTCATACACAGTGTACAAAGATGAAATGGAGTAGAATTATATTCATACTTTTCAAATGGATGCGTTCATTGATTTCCGTATTTTTCTCTCTTTTCTATTTTTTCTCTCAAACCAAACACACCCTTAGTTTCAGGGCGGTGCATTTGGTTGGAGCGCTATGAATTTTTTTCAATGGAAAAGTAGCGAATATTGTGAAAGTTGTCAATAAGAATATCGTGGTTTTAATTGATTTGTGGAGAAGGTAGTAATAAGTACCCTTGTATTTTCAAATTGCCATAGTAATTTTTTATTTTTGTAAATAGACGAAATGACAAGTTATTAGAAACTCACATATAAAGTGAAGGGATTGAAATTCAAATCCCAATTATGGCATCCGACACTAACAATTTCGACATTTATGTCAGTTGTGTTAGGATTCATGGATATGTAGTAATTCTATGTCATGCTTTCAATGTATTTTTTATCTAGTGTGTTGTAATGGGTTTGATTACCTTATATTCAAATATTTATTAATTTATTTGCTTATAAAAAAATTCATTAAACACTGGTATTTTTTTTTAAAGGAATTTAATTTTGGTAGTTAAAATTCATTGAATTTATGTAAGGCTCTAAATTATTTATTAGGATCTACTTTTATGATGATGAAACTTATTTGAATTTGAATTAGAAATAGTATTTGTGTTGAAAAAACAAAACTACGTAGGCTTGAGAAATTTCTTACTCACTCACTTATTTCACATTGAAATTTCATATGTTGTGAGTTCTCCATGCCCCACTTTGGCCTGTGCAAAGAAACTTTGTCCATATATTCCCATTTATGGAACAAATTTAAAATTTGCAAGTGGAAAATACCAAGTTGAATAAAAGGCAGTGTCCTTTATTTTCTCTCATTATATCCATATAGTTATAGCAAGGTGTTAATTAATTTTTACACATAAAAAATATCATGGAGAATTTGCTTTGGATTCCTACAAATGGCAAAAAAGCAATGGAAAAAGAGCTATTAAGAGGACGTGACATGGCAAATCAATTACTTGAAGTATTAACTTTAGATGATAAGTCAAATATTAGAGATATGATGAAAGGGACAAATTTGAAGTCATCATCATCAAAAGTATTACCCTTAAATGTTGCTGAAGATCTTGTTCGTGAGGTACTCAAATCATTCACAAATACAATTTTGCTCTTGAACAACAGCCAAGACTCCAATGATGCTAGAGATTTTTCATTCTCAATGAATTGCCACAAGCTAGAGGAAGATTTGGATGGAGATTACAAGAAACTCAAAACTCTCAACACTAAAAATCCAAAAGGGTCGAACAAGAGAAAGTAAGATTCTTGCATTATCTATGTCTTATACTAAATAAGTTCCTATAAGTATTTTTTACTATATCAAAATTCAAAAAGCTTTTTCCCCCATTAGTAAAGAAGTGTTATTACCCATACATCTTTAAACTTCTATACTTGTAATTTTTTTCCACCATCACTAGATAATAAACTTTACATATACTCAATATAATTACACATGAATATAAAAGGTAAACATGCGCGACAAGCTGTACCGCTAATATTCATTGGATGGAAAAACCAACCCTGTTAAACATTACATCGAGAGACCTAGGAAACTAAATTGTTATGCATGACTCTTTGTACTATTTTCAAAAGATCTACGATATTTGGAAAGACAAAAGGTATAAAAACATGTTGATTGTCAAAACACGTTTGTTCCTGTTTGACCATTTTGTTTGAAGCAGCTTTGGGAGTTGGCTGTTCCACAATAAAATTTCCATTCCCTAGTCCCAAAAGTCGAGAAACTTCAGTCAAGTCCACAAATGCATGTGTTTCTCCTATCTGTTGGACACAATGTCGATCTTCCCTCTCGTGGATCGATTAAGAATATCACATAATGCGCCTCTTTCTTCACAGATAGTCATGTGCGCCTAAAAACGTGAAAAGGACATCGTTACAAAGTCGTGTCTGTATTGAAGTTGAAAGAGCTCCACAATAAACTGTATACTTCATTCTCAAATCTATCCTGGCACACCTTGCAACAAATAGGAAAAACCTCATCAATAGGAACTAATGAAATCATAAGGCGATACTCAAGGATAGTACGATACTCTGTTGGTGACATGTGCTGACCTAACCATCGACGGGGATAGCTAGAAGAAAATATTAACCACGTGTTGGTTTTAATTAAATATCTAAAAATTGTTTTTGTCTTGTGATCATGTCAAAATTAAATTTCATGTCTTAACCAATTTTACAAAAAACGGCACACGTCATAACATGTGTTAGGCTTTAAGGGAGACGATGTCCTTATATTTTGTCTTGAAACTAACAATCTCTCCCTCAAATTAATTATCCATTAATATATTAAAACATAATAAAACATCTCAAAAATATTTCTCCATCTATCTATCCTATCGTATTAATCCTTCGCTTAGTTTAGCAATTCCTACCTTTCTCCTAAGTGTAAACAATTTATTAGTTTTATTCTCAAAATCATTCAATTGTGTTCCTTTCTTATGTTTCTGCATTTCCTTCTTCATTTTCAACCCTCGCTTTCACCTCCAATTGATTTTGCAAAAACTCAAGACTTCTCTTCCTTTCTGTGCATCCATGTTTATTCAGGATTACTTTTTTAGTAAACCAAATCTCTTCCATTCAATTTATTTAATCTAAAGGCTTAAAATTTTCAACAAAGATATTCATGTACACCATATACTTTCTCTATCACCCGATTAGAAATCTTTACCATTATAAATTCATCTTACTAATATATAAAGGGGATACAAATTTTTGGGATGACTTTTTTATTATTCCAATTTTACCCTTAAAAAATAATTTCCACATAAAAGTAGGTTTTCAGTTTTTTTATAGTAAAAACCAATTTTTTTTTTCTTCTTAATAATTAACCACAACAAAAAAAGGAGGTTACGTAGTTATCAATTAACAAAGTCCAATAAAAAAGAAGATTAAGTAATTATTTATATTTCCACAATACAGAATATCGATTACACACGAAAAAAAAATATCGATTACACAAACGGGCACGGAAGGCGGCTAATCTATACTAATATATAAAGGGGATACAAATTTTTGGGATGACTTTTTTGTTATTCCTATTTTACCCTTAAAAAAACTACCAAAAAAACAAACTAAGCATAACTTCCACATAAAAGTAGGTTTTCAGTTTTTTTATAGTACAAAAAAAAATATTTTTTTCTTTTTAATAACTAACCACAACAAAAAAGGAGGTCAAGTAGTTATCAATTAACTAAGTCCAATAAAAAGGAGATTAAATAATTATTTATATTTGTACAATAGAGAATATCGATCACAGCAAGCAAACAAAAAAAAATATAAATTCCCTTATTTGTTTCCCCAATCTTTACACATCTATTTTTTTTTTTCAAAAAAAAACTTAAAGAAAGCATGACAAAGCAAACATGGCTGTTTGAGTTATTAATCATCACCAACGATTTTTATTTTTTTCGCCTCCTTCATATCCATAGTTATTTTATAATAATTAAATAAACGGAATAAAAACATGTTAAAAAAAGACATTATTATTATATATTAGCCGCCAAAGGGCACGTTCCGTGCTCGTTTGTGTGATCAATATTTTTTTTTTTTTTTTTTGTGATCGATATTCTCTATTGTGCAAATATAAATAACTACTTAATCTTCTTTTTTATTGGACTTAGTTAATTGATACCTACTTAACCTCCTTTTTTGTTGTGGCTACTTATTAAGAAGAAAAAAATATATATTTCTTTTACTATAAAAAAACTAAAAACCTACTTTTATGTGAAAGTTGTGCTTAGTTTTTTTTGTAGTTTTTTTTAAGAGTAAAATAGAAATATTTAAAAAGTCATCCCAAAAATTTGTATCTCCTTTATATATTAGTATAGATAAAGACACAATCTACCCAAAAAAAAGTGTTACATTTTTTCTTGGCATTAGAATAGAAAAAAGTTTCTTTTTTCCGAAAGAAAAAGAATTATTAAAAAAAATGTGTTATTGACTTATTTTTATAAAAAATAAAATTCCTACGGTAATTTTTTTTCTTGTTTCGCTTTTTTTGGCCAGAACAGCAGATATATTGATGAAATTTTGTAATTTTTTTTTTGTCAAGAAAAATTTTAAAATTTAATTTCCACAAAATATTAATTTTTAGACTACTTGGCTACCACTTAGAAGGGGGGTTGAATAAGTGGCCCTTTTAAACAATGTCGTTTTTTAAAAATATTTAGTTTAAAAGATACGCGCGGAAGCACCACCGGATCGGTAGTCTCTTTGCACCCGATTGATCACTGAAAAAGTAGTATAGCCTTTGAACGTATGAAAAGACTTAGAAATGATCGTGTACAAATTATTCGAATTTAAACGCTTCAATTAAAACAGCCCAAGCAAGTTACTAGTATTGAATCTAATCCAATCACAATCAAGATATGTCAATTGAATTTTGGTGCACACGTACGAACACGAAAATTCAATTGACTCAAAAATCAAAGCAATTGCGTAAAATAAAAGATTGAGAGAGAAAGACACAAACGATTGATTAGGGAGTTCCCCGGCTTTCGTGTCGTCCTCGCGGTCGGCCGGGTACGTCTCCCCCCAAATAACCAAACGGGTTATTTGAGAATATATTGATTAAAAATGATGAACACTTGTGCACAATTTACAAACGACTCCAATAACCCTATATTGAATCAAATGTAAACTATGCGAATAAACCTCAACAAGCAATGAAGCTTCTCCCTCTGATTCCAACGATCCAATCCCGTTCGCAAATCCTCGCACCGATCGTCCAGCTGAGTACCTCGCTTCTTCGTTGTTGATCCTTCAAGATATCGCACAATCTTGAACCCTTGAGAGAAACCCAAACCTTCTTCACAAATCAACTCGATCACGTCTCTGATTCACCGCAAGCCGTATCGAACGTTATCGATCAAATGTGCAATCTTTATTCGAATGATCCCATACTCAATCTTCAATTAATTGCAACTTGATGGAAGATGATGATCTTGTGAAGAATAACCCTTTTGATCCAAATTTTCCCCCAATTTGAATCCCAAAGTGTTTTTCAAAGCTATTTCACTTTCTCACAGGTTTTCTCTGCTTTACAATGAACAAGCACATTGCTATTTAAAGAGAAAATAGAATTGAGCAAATTTAGGCAAAATTTAACATACGTGTATCGATACAAATGATGGTTTGTATCGATACAAACCCTTTGACCAGCGTTCAAATTGAAAGATTTGACCTATGTATCGATACAAACACGTATGTGTATCGATACATATATCAGTTTCTTGAAATCTTGACTGATATGTATCAAATCATGCAAGCATGATTCGATACATCATGCACCATCTGATTTTTTGAGAGTTACAGGTGTGAATCGATACATGCAAGCATGATTCGATACACAGATGACTCTCTGCCTCTGAGAGACATATTTGTATCGATACAAGTGATATATGTATCGATACATAATGCACAAAATCAGTCTGAAGTAATTTCAGGACATTTGTATCGATACACATGATTATGTATCGATACATCATACCTAAAAATCAATTTTTCAAGGTTTAAAAATAGTTTTTTGCTGTCAAGTCATTTGTAATGTTGCCAAAATAAGTTCTACTCTATTTTCATGTGTTTTGAAAAATATTAAAACATGAGGATGAACTGGTGCACTTACATTCTCCCCCTTTTTGATAATTGTCAAAACTTTGCATAAGCTAACTAAGCCTATACCTAATATGCAAATAAAATAGCAATATGTATACAGACGCATTTACACCAAGGCTAACAATAAGCACGCTCCCCCTGAGTTGATGCCATAATGCGTTTGATATTGTTGATAATATTCAAGACTTCTTAGCTATTCATCCTTACCTTGTGCAATCCAAATCTCTCCCCCTTTGACAATATCAAAAAGAAGAGAGCTCATTAGAAGTATCAAGTTCAAAACAGTTTTAACCATAGTCATATCGTGCACTTACATTTGTCGAAATGCACTACATGATAAAGTTTCCTAATCAAATAAATACATACAAAGATATGCCAAAATATATCAATGACGAATACCAAATATCATGACAAACATGGAATGTAGAACAACAAACCAAAACCAACGCATAAATATCGTAACTGTAACAGCCCGTTTTTCAAACGCCAAAACGGCACTATAAATTTTTTTTCTTTTTTTCCAACTAACACTCAGAGTGCGCATAGAATATTTTTCAATGAGCCGGCATTCAAATATACAAAGAACTCATTACTAAAAGGTGCTTCGACAAGCAAAGTGTATTCCTGAATAATTACAATCCAAGTCTAAGTAATCAAATACTTACAACAAAACAAGTTAGACAACCCTATGCTAACCAAAAAGCACGGTGCACAAAACACACCGGCGCATAGTCTAACTATACTAAGCTTCACCACGTGCTCACTATAGCCTAGAACTGCCACCGTCGTCACCACGACCTAACCCATCACCTGGGTGGGATGAGCCCGCAAATGAAAGCAAGGGTCACCACAAAATAAAAGGTATATATATATATAACCGGTGCGAAAGATTGTACACATAACAAATATTCCACAAAACACAAGAGAAAGCTCTTAAATATCAAAGCAATTCCCACCAACGGGTTCATATAAGCAATGCACACATAGCCTATAATGCAACCTCTACAATGCGTGGTACTAACCCTAGCTACCACAAAATGCATGAGCTCCGGAACTGTAGGTCCAACCCCTACTAAACACCAACGAAAACCCGTAGCCCATCACGGTCACTACGAAACCTGATAAAACACCGTAGAATAATAATAAAATCCCGTAGCCCATCTCGGACACTACGAAGATTAGAGTGGACCCAATCTCTGTCAATCACACCCCGCAGCCCATCACGGACACTACGTATTATAAACCACATAAACACCGTGAAACATCAATAAAATCCCGTAGCCCATCATGGTCACTACGAAGATTAGAGTGGACCCAATCTCTGTCAATCACACCCCGTAGCCCATCACGGACACTACGTATCGATCTCAACAAAAATATCGTAGCTCTCCCGATCACTACGAATAAAAAGGTGGGCTCTCCCGATCACCACACCGTACATGCAACTACCAAATGCACGAGCATACGCTTCCCCATATATGCTAATGCAATGAATACATACCTCTCTAGCATATGTAAACCAAACATAACAACATACATACATTTCTCATCATATGTATTCCAAACACCTGTTCATACATATATTCTCATAATCATATGTAAACAGCGCAAGTATTATAAACACTTCCTCATCACGAGAATACATAACACATACATGCCAAGCACACCACAGCACATCACAGAAAATAACCAAGCATGTTATTAACCAGTGAAAAGACAGAAATAAAGTGATGCCCTTACCTCGGCAAGCTTCCGTCGACACACACGCTCAAACAACACAACGCGCTTCCTAAAACAAGCAGCGCAACAATCAATACTTTGTTCTCTAACCAAAAGTATTGAAACTAAACCAAGAACCCCAAAAACCTAAAGGTTCCTAAGGAAAATCCCTCTTTCGGATACCATACCAAAAACTACCGTATTGATCGACCACCATGAGTTATCTGTACTATTTTTAGGACCCAAAACAATAATCAAAAGTCTTAAATAATTTGAAATGCAAAATGGCCGTTTTCTTGCGTTATAAGCTACGTACTTTCCGAGTACCCGAAAACTCGTTTCCAATCCCAACCACTTCCATAAATTAATAAAAAGGGATTAGAAAGCTAAAAACCAAGTTTAGAAATCAAATTCCAAAATCTCAACTCCCAGAGCTCGCCCTGGCGAGTTGGTGGCGAGTGAAGGCAGAGAGTACTGGTCTTACTCGCTCTGGAGCTCGCCCTGGCGTGTTGTCAGGACCTGTGACACTCGCCCTGGCGAGTAACCACTCGCCTGGCGAGTTTCAACTGTCATGACAGCAAAAGACAGCAACTCACACCACCTTTTTCCACCCAAGCCTAGTTTGATTCTATTAGTTCCCAACATCTTTTCAAGGTATAAAAACAAACCATTTTCATAAGCAAGCAATTCATTTTCCGAAAGCATGTTGGTTGCTTCGAGTGCAAGTTATTTGATTTTCATTCCCAAAATCAAAACCAAATCCAAGCACAAGTTTTATTACGGGCCTTAACCGTCCGGTAATCATTTTCAAACATGTTTTCAAGGTAAAAAGCGACACCACATGTCACCATAGTTTTAAACCATTTTGACCCCAAAATACTACCCAAAAACTCTTAGAAAAATATTTTCATAAACCTCAAAATATTTTTCATCGGATTTTCTAAAACAAAACCATACAACGCATTTCCCTTTCGCCCAAAGGTTCAAAGACAACTTTTCTTTTCAAAACCTTACAACATAACCTCATGTAATTGATCAATACATAAACAAACCAAAACCCTAACTTTTCTCATGAGATTTCCACCAACTCATGGAAAATTGAAATAACAAAGCCTACACATGCTTACTAAACCCTCATGAACAACTTTCATGGAACAAAAACCATTCACAACCAATTCTTATGAAATTTCTCCCAAGAACATAATCATAAAAATCCTAACTCCCTAAGAATCTTAGCCAAACAAGGATAGGGAATAGGTTTAGTTACCTTAGGAAGAAGAATCCTTGCAAGTCCTATGATCCAACAAGCCTAAAATCCAAGCTTTTGGTGATGAAATGAAATTTGTCTCAAGGTTGGAAGAGAGAAAGAAGCTCACGGCAAAGCAAGGAGAAGAATGAGTGAAATTGTGATTTTTGCCAAGTCTCCTTATGACCAAAAAGTCATGGTCTTGTTTCATGAGAACCATTGGATCAAATAGTGAAAAGTTCTAAGATCACATCCTAGCCATTGGATTCAATCCAAGTCTATCCTCACGAGATATTTTCTATGCTTCAAGAAGCCACCTCGCCTCACAGCTCTCGCGCGTCGCGACGAACGTAAAACACAAAAACAGAAAATCTACGGAAAGAACGTCTATCGTTTTTCCATTCCAAAACTTATCGCCGAATCTTTTTCCGCGACTGTAATTTTCTTCCATACCTTAGAACATTAATCTCAGAATATATCCTAACTCGCGCAGATATATAAAACTTCCATCCGAAACCTCACTCAAAACAGACGAAATAAGATTTTACAACGACGGGTAAAATCCTACTCGTTTTTCCAAAAACAAGAATAATCCAAAACTCGTTATTCTAAGACCACAGAAATCTCCTCATACTTAAAAGAGGATCACGACCCGAAAGTCTGTGCCTTTCCAGCGCACGAGCACAACACAGGCTCCGTTTCAGCAAAAATCTCATTAATGTGACGATCTTCACAAAACCGCCTCACCAAAAACCCTAAAACTCGCAGCCGACACTAGAGTTCCTTAGAAAAACTGTACAGTGAAATCTTGGGTCTTACAGTAACACATCGACATTTTAATCAAGTAACATATCAAAATATGGGACGAAATAAACAAAGCAATGCAACAAATGCATAAACATAACATGATGTATGAAACACATACAATCAACAAGGTACATACTTAAATATGTGAGTAAAAAACAATACCAAAGCACATTATAACATGAGAACACATGTTAAACCATATATGCATAATAAGACATTCACATAAATGAATCAAAGCACCAAAATTAATCATATGAAAAATATATGTCTATGTTATGCACACAAAGTCACATATAAGAACAAAACAAACATATACAAACCAAGTATGAACTTAATATGGCAATTGTAATGATTTTTGTCAAATCCCCATTTAAGACGTGTGAGTCTCAAAAACTTATAAATATTTTTGAGCAAAATTCTTGGAAATGGAGGATTGGACAACTATCAAAGCAAATATCATATTAAGGTGAAAGTTGTATGTATATGAACCAATGTACAAATGCTAAGTAAAAAGAATATAAAGGAAAAGGTAGAGAATAGAATCTTCCCTTGAGTGTTAAGTGGAGGAAGTGATCAATTTCCACAACATTGTAAGTGTTGAGTTGAAGTTTTTCTCATCATTTTCCTTGTTCATAAGTCTTGAACTTCATTGTTGTCGGTGTCTTTCGTCAATGGTTTAAGACGTTTTCCTACATACTTAGACATTTGAAGGAGGTACCCAATTTTCGTTAAGTCCTAATTGGTGAGGTAAATAAGTTTTGTTGAGTTTTGGCATCCATTGCAATATGCCCTTAGGTACCAACAATTTCTTAGCTTTACATTTTGCAATGGTATGACCTTCACAACAACAATAGTGACAAGTGATATGTGAGTCACTCTTCTTTTGATCCATTTTGAAATGTTTAGAATGTTTGTTTTTGACTTTCAAAGTGTTTTGAAAATGTTTTGGATCAACTTGATGAGAGACTCTAGGTTTTGATGAATCTTCCACTTTGTCCTTGAGATTCTTAATATTTTTTGACAAAGTGATACAATTATCACAACCAACTATATTATTATTATTATCATGACTTGCACTTGACCTTTCTAATAATGATATCTTGAAAGCTTTCAACTCTTCTTCCGTCTTGGAAACTTTCTTTTCAAGAGCTTTGTTAACTTTTATAATTTCTTTTAATCGTTTGAAAGCTTTCCTAGTTTCACTACATAGGTCCTCAAATGCACTTTGCAAATCATGATACTCTAACGAAGTATATGAGCTAGAGGGATTTTGGTTTACTTTTTTGGGAGCTATATCCTTCTTTTTGTGATGATGAGTTGTGAAGCATACATTAGCCACTTCGCCTTCATCACTTGAACTAGAGCTTGATGATGAATGAGATGAAGATCTACTACTCTCCCATGCAACATAAGCTTTCTTACCTTTGCTCCTCCTTTTGTTTGAAGATGACTCCTTCTCTTTTCTCTTGAGATTAGGACAATCCGGCTTGTAGTGACCAACTTGGCCGCACTCATAGCATATCTCTTTCTTGGAGTACCTATCATTTTTATTCTTCCGGCGGTAACCACTATCTTTCCGAAACTTCTTAAGATTGTCATCGGAATGTCTTATCCCATTATTTCTCAGATATCTATTATAGCGTCGAATGAAGAGCTCCATTTCCTCATCATCGGAATCGTCTTCGCTTGAGCTACTTTCCACTTGCTCAACCTTTTTGGACTTGGATGTGGAGGCCTTTAGAGCAATGGACCTCTTATCCTTTTCTTTTTCCTTTTCGTTGTGTTTCTCCTTTTTCCCACCTTTCTCATGCTTTTCAAACAAATTAAGCACTTGTTCATGTTCCGTTAGCTTACCGAATAAGGTTGTGAGACTCAAAGTTGTAAGATCATTCGCTTCTTTGATTGCGGTGACCTTTGGTTGCCATGACCTATTAAGACATCTCAAAATCTTATTAGTAGCATCTTGACTAGTGATTGGTTTACCTAGACCATGTAACTTGTTGGTAATTTTCACAAATCTTTGTTGCATATCCACAATGGTTTCACCATCTTGCATATGGAACAATTCGAACTCTTGAGTTAAGGTGTTTATTTTCGATATTTTGACCTCATTAGTACCCTCAAAATGAGTAACTAATGTATCCCACATTTCTTTGGCCGATACACAATGTGACACATGATAAAATTGTTCAATTCCAAGGGATGAAATAAGTATGTTTTGTGCCTTTGCATCGTAATTGACCTTTTTCTTATCATCGTCCGTCCATTGTGCCATAGGCTTATTGGTGACAATGCCATTAGGATCGGTGATTGTCGGAACAAACGGACCGGTCTCAATAGCATTCCACACTTCACCATCAAAAGAATTGATGTGAATGCGCATACTACTTTTCCAATAATCAAAATAATCTCCATTGAATATAGGTGCCCTATTATAAGCCCTTTTAGGTGCAAAAGCCATGTTTTCTAATAATTGGCACAATCCACCGAATTTTGTGAACAAAATTAGAAGAGGGGGGGGGGGGGGGGGGGGGGGTTGAATAAGTGGCCCTTTTAAACAATGTCGGTTTTTAAAAATATTTAGTTTAAAAGATACACGCGGAAGCACCACCGGATCGGTAGTCTCTTTGCACCCGATTGATCACTGAAAAAGTAGTATAGCCTTTGAACGTATGAAAAGACTTAGAAATGATCGTGTACAAATTATTCGAATTTAAACGCTTCAATTAAAACAGCCCAAGCAAGTTACTAGTATTGAATCTAATCCAATCACAATCAAGATATGTCAATTGAATTTTGGTGCACACGTACGAACACGAAAATTCAATTGACTCAAAAATCAAAGCAATTACGTAAAATAAAAGATTGAGAGAGAAAGACACAAACGATTGATTAGGGAGTTCCCCGGCTTTCGTGTCGTCCTCGCGGTCGGCCGGGTACGTCTTCCCCCAAATAACCAAACGGGTTATTTGAGAGTATATTGATTAAAAATGATGAACACTTGTGCACAATTTACAAACGACTCCAATAACCCTATATTGAATCAAATGTAAACTGTGCAATCTTTATTCGAATGATCCCATACTCAATCTTCAATTAATTGCAACTTGATGGAAGATGATGATCTTGTGAAGAATAACCCCTTTGATCCAAATTTTTCCCCAATTTGAATCCCAAAGTGTTTTTCAAAGCTATTTCACATTCTCACAGGTTTTCTCTCTTGTACAATAACAAAGCTCATTGCTATTTAAAGGGAAAATTGAATTGAGCAAATTTAGGCAAAAATTCACAGACATGTATCGATACAAATGATGGTTTGTATCGATACAAACCCTTTGACCAGCGTTCAAATATGAAAATTTGACCTATGTATCGATACAAACACGTATGTGTATCGATACATATATCAGTTTCTTGAAATCTTGACTGATATGTATCAAATCATGCAAGCATGATTCGATACATCATGCACCATCTGGTTTTTTGAGAGATACAGGTGTGTATCGATACATGCAAGCATGATTCGATACACAGGTGACTCTCTGCCTCTGAGAGACATATTTGTATCGATACAAGTGATATATGTATCGATACAAAATGCACAAAATCAGTCTGAAGTAATTTCAGGACATTTGTATCGATACACATGATTATGTATCGATACATCATACCTAAAAATCAATTTTTCAAGGTTTAAAAATAGTTTTTCGCTGTCAAGTCATTTGTAATGTTGCCAAAATATGTTCTACTCTATTTTCATGTGTTTTGACAATTATTAAAACATGAGGATGAACTGGTGCACTTACATTAATAAGTGTCCTTTTTTTTGTCTAGATTAAGTTTTTTTTTCTGAAACGGCTAAATTTTATTAATAACGAAACTGAGCTCAAGACGAGCACAGTCTGCAAAGCAACTCATACATAGTTCTTCATAAAGGAAGAATTCCATCAACACCAATGGCAGGGGCGGAGCTGCTTGAGGGCCGGGAAGGGTCGCGGCCCGTCCTAAAATTTTCGATTTTAATGGGTATATATACATATCTTTACAAACATTTATCTTATATATATATTAATGGACGCAAATTAATGCAACAAGGGAACGCTGGCCAGGTGGTTGAGGAGTGTGCCCAACATTAAAGGGGCATGTGTTCTACTCTTCCTGATGCCAATTTTAGCTTTTTGTTCCATTTTTTATTGCCATTGTTTGCAAGTTTGAGTACTTCACTTTAAAGGATCAGCATTTTTTCCTTTCTTGTTATAATAGGTTCAACATTTTATTATTGTATGAATTACACATAGAAATTAAATCAAATTGGTTTAATATTTAAATAATATTACACCGTTCAATAATGTTTTAACGAATGGGTTGACATTAACTTTTGTTTTAAGTGATAAATTTTTTCATGTTTTCTTAAAGTGTATAAAAAATCACTTCTCTTTGTATTGATACGGTATAACATTACTCAAATATTACAATAATATATTTTAATATACATATATATATATATGTCACCCTATAAAAAAATTTAAACATCGACACGCCCCCCCCCCCCCCCCCGGAAGTTTTCTCCTAGCTCCGCCACTGACCAATGGCAAGTCCTAAAGATCCATACAATCACCTAAACGTGAGCACATAATTCAGCAAGCTAGAACAATAACAGAAAAACACCCTAAAATTCAAATAAAGGTAGTTATAAAAACTACCATCCCCGCCCATCCTACGCTTCATCGGAACCAAAACAACGAGTCTAATGCCAAGAAGCAACCATTCATATTCAGATATCACACCAAACCTATTAAAAAAGAACCTTCATCCAACGGCATCAGTGCATCACGAATCTCATCCCAAAACCAAAGCGCAAATACAACCATGCAATCACAACGGACCGAGATTAAACAAGACACAAAAATAGACATCCATCTCTCAAATCCAAAACTAACAACACAAAAGCGGCGGCGTAAAGAGCTAAAACCGTGCCTATGGAAAGCTTTGGAGAAAGGTAATGACGCTCCACGGTGGTTCCATTGAAACAAAATTTGAAGATATGCGCCAACACAAACAGCTCTGACACCGATGTCGAGACCGCCGAAATCACAACCCCTAGACCCACCTCCTCACCTCCAACACACCTTGAACACTAGATCACCTCACCATCTCCAGCATGACAACTACCACCGGATCCAAGTCGGCAGCGCTCCCACCTCCAATCCCACCAACAACCGCCGCCAGAATCTGCAGCCCCACTACCACCACCTCAACACCAATAACCCACCTCCATGTCAGCACCTTCAGCCACCATAGGGCAGCAACGCCGTCACCACCACGAAGATGCTTCTCCAAGAACAGGGAGACAACAACCACCAAACTGTCACTGGAGCAACAAAAACACCACATCAAACACCACAAAGAGGCTAGATCCAACACCTCCACCGCTACCACCACCATTACCACAAGGAAGACAAATCTGGCTCACCCACTTAAAACCACCCAAACCCCTAACAGAAAACTCCATCACCCACCGACGCGGCGGCGACCACCCGAAACAAAAAAATGCAATAGAGGAGCAACGACACAAACAGAAAACGAAACTGTAATAACAAATTGATAGAAACTGAAAATGAAAGAAAAACGAAACTGAAAAAGGAAACAATTATAACTGTCGGAAAAGCAAAACAGAGCCACGAAAGATAGAAAAACAAAACATCGTTGCTGCTTAAAAAAAACACGAAACAGAGAAACCAAAACAGAGAACGAAAGAGAGCTCAATAGCACCGGCAAAAAATGCGATTGACATAAACTCTGATAGCTATCCACGGCGGTGAAACACCGACGACGGCGACAGTTGGTGATGACGCGACTCCTTGAGACCGATCGCACCACCAAGAGGTGGTGGCTACATTGAAGAAGATGATTTGGATGAAGAGGGAATGAGGGCGGTGGATCCGAAAACTAGAGAGAAGGCAGAGAGTTTTTTTTATTTTCTCTCAATTTTGTCAAGATTAAGTGTCTTTATATTTAAGATCTTTACAAATCAACTAGTTAGCAGACAGAAAAGGAAATATTTAGTCCGCATGAATTATTTTAGTGATGCTTTTTAAACCCTTGGATTAATAGAAACGGATGGATAAGATTTGGTGTCAAATTTATTTTGACACCACGGTGTCATTTGATCCTAACTATATATATATATATATATATATATATATATATATATATATATATGTTTTTTTTTGTCTTAGGTGTGTGTATTTTTAAGAGATGAATTGATGAAATAAAAAAATAATGTGTGATGCCCTTCAATAATTTTAATCTGCAGCACAGCTTGGCCCTCCAGACATAAATTATCATCATTCCATACTTAATGGAATAATTATAGATCTATTAATAATTTATAGATATTTTTGTCAAATTGATTAATTAAGAGTACTATTATAGTAGTACTTATGAAAATAATTGAATAAAAACAAACAATTACCTGATCTTTTTGTCTTCATAAGGTCAAGTGCACCAACTTGGGAAAAGACAACCTCAATATTGATTGATGATGGTCATACATGGAGAAAGTACGGCCAAAAAAGGATAACCAATGCCAAATTCATCAGGTATATTCATCGGTACACATCCACATATTTGAGTATAGAGATTAGTCAATATTATACACTAATAATACAATACTCTTATGTACCAAAAAATAATACAATACTCTTTCATAATTGTAATATTTTTAATATGAGAAATTCCGTCAACCCAATATCATATTCAAATTAAAACGTGTACTTCCTCCGTCTAAAAATATAAGTAAAAATAATCAACAAAAATTAATATATTTAATATAAACTTTATATTAAATATATCGACTTTTGTTGACCATTTTAAAATAAAAAAAGTAATATATAAGAAATCATATTAATATTTGATTTCAAAAATTAATTGATCATATATATATATGTATGCAGGAGCTACTATAGATGCACTCACATGTACGATCAACATTGTGAAGCAATGAAACATGTTCAACAAACACAAAATAACCCTCCATTGTACCGAACTACATATTATGGCCATCACACTTGCAAAAGCAATTTTCAATCCAATATAAATTTTGAACCCATTTTGTCATCTGACTCTTCTATAATTAGTTTTGATAACAACATTCTAGACAACCAAGAACATCCATTTCGGTCATCACCATCATTGCCACTTCTTGCATCTGTAAAAGGGGATCCCAAAGAAGTGATCTATGACGATCCTTTTACGCCAAATCAATTGTGCTCGTCAGAAAACCTCCAATTATGTGATTTTGATGTTTATTTTGATTATTTGAAACATGCTACTATGCAATTATAGAGCGGATCTTCTGAATTTGAGAATGTTTATGATTAGTTTAGATTTTTATTTATCACTGTTGATTAGTTTTGATTTAAGTACAAATTTATTTTCGATTTGACTTTGGAGGATAATTTTAGTGTGAAATAATTTTATGAGATAAGTAAAATATTGTGTTTGTTTACAATTACATAAAAAAAAACTTTATATGTGTTGGAATATGCCTTGAAATCTCAGAATATATCTTTTGCTGATTTTGTGAAAAAATTAGTTTTTTGAAAGATATTTAATTTAGATTCGGTTTGTTTTTAAATTGGATATATTTAAAAACAATATGAGATTTGGTTTTATTTTATAAAAGATTTGTTTTAAAATAATAGACATATATTTTTCTATAAATAGAGGTTGTTTATTTATAGAAAAATAAAAGAGAGAGAGGGACAAGATGTAGGGAATCAGGTTTGCCACCACAAAAGGCTATGGTTATTCTTGGGATCATCTTGTGGGAACACTTTGGGTAGACTAGGTCAAACTGAGTCTGATTTGGGTAGAATTAGGATTAATTCTTGTAACTCAATTGAGATTTCTTGTTAAGTGACTTATTTGATTCGAGTGGGACGGAGAGTTGCTCTCTCCCTCAGACGTAGGTTCATTAACACCGAACTGGGTAAACAAATTGATCGTGTTCTTTTCTTCCGCTGTTTATTGCTTTGAATTATTGCATCATCGTCTCTATCCGTTCATTATTTGGTTGCTTGTTACGCTTGCCCCACACATCAATTTTTTATTGGTGTGAGTTATTAGTCGAATTCACAACAATATGCTTTAGTCTGCTTCAAGGCATCTTTAGCCTGTGCTCACTATATATGACACCACAGTTGGATGACCATACTACAAATATAATTGGCCACATTTTAATAGATTCACTCAACTCAATTGAGACTTATATAATATAAGTAATTATCATATGCTTCAAATCGATATATGACTCCCCTTGTAATTGTTAAGCACCACTGCTACCACTAGTAATGACCTCCACTAGCAACAGTGGCGGAGACAGGGGTGGCCAGGATGGGCCATGGCCCACCCCAAAAAAATAGGAAATTACTAATATGCCCATAGTAATTAATAAATTTACACATCTATAATATAGATATTTGTCTGTGTAATACTTCACCGAGCTGAATATGTAGCTGAGTGAAGGGTGCAGGTTCGGTCCTCTCCCCCTTAAATTTTTGCATTTTTTCATTTTAATTTTTTTTTTAAATAGTATCAATTTTAGCAAGCAGGGGGTTTGAACATTTTATCATATTTATATATATCTAAATCTAAATCACACATTCAAAAATTTGAATGTATTAATGCACTTGATCTTTCAATTAATAAAAAATAAATTTTATTAATTAAAAAATTCTTTGCCAACTATTTTATTTAAGAGAAAATAATTTTATAAGAAAAAACACAACTTCATTGTTTATAAATATTATACTAACTTTTACATTTTTTTTTTCATCAAAAAACTTCAATATTCACTATTATAAGTAATAAAATTTTTTATAAAAAAAAAAAACAGATTTTATTTTCTTGGTAGTTTTAGAAAATAATATTTAGTTATTATAATTTTTTAAATGATAGAAAAAGAAATACCTTTTAAAAAAAGTACTTATTTACCTATTAATTTAAAGATCGTAAAGATGAACTCAAAAATTTCCTTTTTGTGAGAATAAAACACAACTTTTTTATCAATAATTTTTGTATGCAATATAATTTTCAAATATAATTTATTTATTATAATTTTTAAGTGGTCCACCCCAATATTATTTTCTGGCTCCGCCACTGACTAGCAAACTCTTAATTAATTGCTATATATTGTGTTCTCGATCTAAAATTGGGTTAACCCTCACATATGCACTAATATGACATGCACATTTTATTAGGTCATAGTCCCATTCATATAAATCATTGTTCATCTAGATCGCATAAATTCAGTTTCACATAAATCACATATCAAATAAATCATTTTCACATAAGTCGCCTTGCACATAAATCATATTTCACAAAAATCAAATTAGCACTAAAGTTATTCAAAAGTATAAAACAAGAAAATATGTACATCAAAAGCTTATACTATAACTAAAGTAAGCCTAATTAGTAATACATCTTTCCAAGTGATAACTCAAGGTATATCTCAATTAGATATCTAGAATATGTTTGAATTGATAGAAGGAGATGGAATGGATCGGAAAGGAATGAAATAGATTAATGTTTCAATGTTTGGATTATAAAAATAACAATGGAAGGATTTCATCCTATACTACTACTTTACTCTCAATTTGGTAGTTCCACCCAATTTGGGAGGTAAGGAATGAAATATAATTTTATGTCCACTCCATCATAAACTATACAAACAATGGAATGACAGATTTATTTCATTCTGCCCAATTTTATTCTGCTTCACTTCATTCCATTATATTCTATCAATCCAAACAAAACTTTAGATTATAGTCAAATCACGAAATTTAAAATGTTACAGTTGCCTATCGTATCATTGGACGTTTCCCCTAAGAACTTTAATTCCTAGGTTTGAATTTTGAGATTACATGTGAAAGATGAGAAAATACATTAATATACGAAAATAAATATTGTAATTAAATTTTATGATGCTAAAAAATAAAAATTAGATTTATTTAATTACATAAAATGTATATTTTAAAAAATTTAATTATATTATTTATTTCACATTAAAGTTATCCTCGAATGCAAAATCGAAAATAAATTTGTACATTGAAACATATTCGTAGTGATTAAAATCAAAACTGATCATAAACATTCTCAAACTCAAATGATTCAGTCGATGATAGCATAGTGACATGTCTTAAATAATCAAAATAAACTTCAAAATCACACGATAACATGTTCTGCGGTGAGAATAACTCATTTTGAACAAAATAATCTTCTTGAATCTCTTCCTTGGGTTCCACTTTTGTAGATTCAAGACGCGGCGATGGTGGTTGTGCAAATGAGTATTCTTGTTTATTTAGAATATTGTTATCAAAACTAAGTAATGTAGAAGAGTCATTAGAGGACAAATTGGATTCCAAATTTAAGTTGGAATGGAAAGAGCGTTGGCAAGTGTGATGTCCATAATATGTAGTTTGGTACAATGGAGGGTTCTCTTGAGTTCTTTGAACATGTTTAATTGCTTTGCAATATTGATCATTCATGTGTGTGCACCTATAGTAGCTCCTGCATATAGATATCACCAATTAAGTTTTCAATTATATATAAAATCTTAAACTTAATTTCTATTATTATAAGTTTTAATTTAAATGTTATTGATTGATAGAAATTTTCACATATAAATTAGAATCGAGTGAATGGTCATGTAGATTAATGGAAACTGATCATACCTGAAGTATTTAGCATTTGTTATCTTCTTTTGTCCATACTTTCTCCATGCGTGACCATCATCAATCAATATTGAGCTGGTCTTTTCCCAAGTTGCTGGAATTGATGACCTTAGTTATGAAATAAGAAATATCAATTAGTAATAACTTTTTATTCAATATTTTATAAAGTGTCTTTTATTTTCGTTTTAAAAGAATTTTTTTACGTCTTATTAAATTGTCGTTTTGATAGTTTAAAGTTACAATTTGACAACTATACTTTTTTTTTGTCTCAATAAATCCTACTTCACATTTTTCCATAAAATTACTATCTTTTTTCTCAATAATTACATTCCTTTTTTTAAAATGAGGATAGAAAAAAAAAAACTTCAATCAACTCACTATTTTGGTTGGATAGTTTTATACTAAAACAACATTTAAAAAGAAACCGATAAAGTACTAAATAATATGAACATTAACTAATTCTTGAACAATAAACTTATTAAATTCATATCAAATATCAACAAATTAAATACAGTATCTCATTGATCAATTTTGTTTAACTCTCATAGTAATGTGTATCATAAATAAATAATTATACTATATTTATAAGACTTTTTATAAAAGATTATATATAATTATTATTTCATATGAATGCAATCAAATTTTATTTAAAACCAATCTTAGCTAAACTATTAGTATTATTATTATACATAACATTAGTTGTTTAGGTCTAAGTTTGATTTATTTTATTTTTTGGTACAAGTTTATTGGTTCAAGTTTATGAATCAGTATAAAAAAATTGATAACAAAAGAGGTGAGAATATGTTTTTCTTCTTTTTAATTGGTAAAAATAAAAATTAATAAGAAATGGTTTATGAATCTTACTTTCTCTTGTTTGACCCTTTTGGATTTTTGGTGTTGAGAGTCTTGAGTTTCTTGCAAGATCTATCTAAATCCTCCTCCTCCAGCTTGTGCCAATTTGTTGACAAAGCAACATCTCCAACATCATTGGATTCTTGATTGTTGTTCAAGATCAAAATTGTATTTGTGAATGATTTGAGTACCTCACGAACAAGATCTTCAGCAACACTTAAGGGTAACACTTTTGATGATGATGTTGACTTCAAATTTGACCCTTTTATTTCTCTAATAATATTTGACTTATCATCAAAACTTAGTACTTCAAGTACTTGATTTGCCATGTCACGTCCTCTTAATAGTTCTTCTTCCATTGCCTTTTTGCTATTTGTAGGAATCCAAACCAGATTCTCCATTATCTTTTTGATAGTGTAGAGTAAATTAATTAACACCTTGCTATGGTTAGCTAGGTTAAGGATAATGTTGGTTGGATGTGAGAGAATAAAGAGGGGCACGGCCTTTTATTGAACTCGGTACTTTCCCACTTGTAAATTTTTAATTTGTTCCATTTGGGAGTATATTAACAAAAGTATCTTGATCAGATTAAATTCATTTCACAAAGCCCAACGTGTTGTGTGAGCAACATACATCATGTGAAAATTTCAGTATAAAATAAATGTGAAACTTACTTTTATCACCCTCCTCATTTTCTTGTGCATCTTATAAAATTATAAAAAATATATTTGTTCGCTACTTTGATAACGGATTTTATACCCGTTGCATAAGTAGCGGATGGATAAAAAAATTCATATTTTCAAACGCCTCATATCTTACCCCCTAGAGACACCTTGCTTGTAACTATCTTCATCCGCTACGTAATTAGGTGGCGAACATTTTAAAACCATTCATTGCTTAATTAGCAGCCAGACATAACGTATATAAGGAAGCCCGCTACCTTCCCCTTCATTCTGTCAGTTTCAAAACACAAGCAAATCACTCTTAAATCGTTCCAAAATTCCAAAATAAAAGACTTAATTCAACATTTGATCATTTATGTTTATTTTAGATTTCAAGTTGGTCTCTTAGTTTTAAAAGTTTCAATTTGGTCCCTTATGTTTATTTTAGGTCTCAATTTGGTCATTTCTGTCAGTTTTGTCACATGTGGCAGACGGTTTGCATACGTGGACAGATACGTGGACACCTGGACACTTGTCCAATTTAAACGGTGGAAACATCAAAATTGACGGAAATGACCGACTTATGCAAACGGTGGAAACATAAGGAATCAAATTGAAACTTTTAAAACATAAGTGAACAACTTGAAACTTAAAATAAACATAAGAGACCAAATGTTGAATTAAGCCAAAATAAAAAAAAACTCCAAATCCATTCATTCCGTCTCCATTGTGCTCGGAATCATGTCGCAAACAACTTCAAATATTAACAACGATGAGGTTAGTTCATTTTATCCGATTAATTTCTTTATTTCTGTGTTTTAACTAGGTTCTGGTTAAATCCGCTACTTAGGTAGTGGGTTATTGTTGCATGTTGCTAATGTTTGAATTAAAATTGATTTCGTGTTGTTATTGTTGTTGATTGTTGTGAAATTAGTGTTAATTCTGGCTAGGTTTTTTATTTTTTTCTTTTCTGCAACTGGTTTGTGTTAGACTTATACTTAAGTAGTGGATTACTCTGATGCAGAAGTGGTTTTTGTTGTTTCTGATATTTGTGATTGTTCTGAATTTTGTTTCTTTGATGTCAACAAAAACGCAACAATCTCCCTTTCCAGAAGGCCGTTCTAGAGGAAAGGGTGCCACCGCGTCTATACGACGACAAAGTGACATAGAATTGGCACAGCAGCGTGGTTGTAGGATTCGTTGGGGTATGGCTCAGGCACAACCTGAGGCTGAGCCACAACTTGAGCTTGAGACCGAGCCACATGCTGAACCCTTAGCCTGAGGCCTAATTATGATGACGATAAACGATCATGGTTGAGTGACCTTCTGGGGGAATTTTTAGTCTAGTCACCATATGAAAGACTAACATCCATGTCTTTTCCAATTGGTGGATTTTAATTAATCTAGATCCTAGTGCAAGTGTGGAGTTTAAAATTCATTGTCTTGTCCTGATAGGTTCTCTTAAATATTTTTGGAATATAAAGGAATTTAAGTAAATCTAGTTGCTCTTGTAATCACAATCCCCGGCAACGGCGCATTAATATCTAGCTAACGGCGACTCAGTATCGGCTGTTCCAGTCTCTGCAGGTTGGCGCGAGTAGTGTCTGGTGTTTCCGTCTTTACAGGTTGTCGCGGGCAATGTCGGATGTTGCCGTCTCTGGAGGCCGACCCTATCATTTATTGTTCGGGATCTTGTACTAAAGGCGCACTCTCTTTACCCAGCCAGACATTAAAAGTACATAATTAAAGCGTAAATAAATAGAAAACAATTCTTTCCGAAAAACCGATGTTTAAATATAACTTTTATTGTGCCATGTATATGTCTCAAACATTCATTGGGGAGTTCATCTCTCCTCCTACCCTAAGGTTTTTAGCTACTAATTACATAATGAATACATTATAAGAATATAAAATTATGCATACCAATGGCGTAGATTCCTTGCTGAGGAATTTACTTTTCCCGTTGAAGGGGGAAAGTTATTTCCTTCCTTTCTTGGGCGCTAAGTCGGTTCCCATCGTGGCACGTCATCGTGACCACAATGGCGCGCATCTTGAGCATGTCTGATTTTTGGCTCTTTTTCTGGCATTTTTCTTATATTCTTGACTTCTTCTTCAAGTAGATTGACCTTTTGGGATTTTGCTTGTTTCTGGCCTAAAAATCTATAAACTACTACTAATTACATATAAAAATAATACGAAAAATACAGTATAAATTCCTGTCATCAATCACCGACCAAGTTCAAGTCCCACTATCGAAAAACTTCACACCTCAAACCAAAATTCCTCCACCAAAGTCTCAAAACTAGCATCTCCATCGATTTAAAGGCAAGGTGGAGATCTTTGGAAATTGTCTTTTATTATATAGAATATATATGTTAACAAAACAAGAATACAAAAAGAGACGACAATGAGTGGCTAGGGTTTCATTACAATCACATTACATTATAAGTTTAAATTACAAGAGATTATATAGCAAAACCAGGGTCGGTCCTAACTTTTTGGAGGTCCGGTTTAAATATTAAAAATGAACCTTTAATCAAAAATTCAAAAGAATCATCCTCTATTTAAATCATTATTTTTTTTTACTTGATTAAGATTTTTTTCACCAAACATATGATATTTTATAAGCATTGGTAATATTTAATCATTATTATTGGATCTCAAAATTAATCTATTGTATACATCTGGTATTTATAAAAAAAATTGAGGCCTGATACCATCACTCACCCTGACCTCTATAGGAGTCAGGCCTGAGCAAAACCTAGAGAACTATAAATCTAATGAGTCTAATAACTTATTATCTAACAAATTAGAATACCCTTTATATTTTTTTATCATTAATATATTCATATTTTTCTCTAAGCAAAGTAAATTCATTGAAAGAATCTAATTACCTAGTGAAAGTGTGAAAGTGTGAAACTACCTTGCTCTTGCAAACTCCGGGTTATTTGTTGGTCAAAATATATAGTCCCAAGCCAGCCAACAACAAATGATAGTGATAACCAATCAATAAGAATGGCAATACAAGGTATTGCTAATATTATACATAGAATAAACCAAATAAGGAAATAATGAAAAGTTGAGAATCAATTACCCATCTTGCATTTGTCCGTACTTGCATATATATCCCAAATTACCCTTAAATATTTTGAATAAACACGTGGGCGGCTTCAAAGGGTATTATTGTCTTTAAAATTGTGTTCTCAGCAGCATGACGTTGGCCTTATGAGCTCACCAGGTAGTCCACTTGTTTTCCAACCTCCTCTTCAAATTCAATCATGACCAAATCAAAATAATAAGAGAAATATCTCTACATTTAAATTGTACATTAATAAAATTCAGCCGTTTTAAAAAAAAAAATCTCCACACTTTTTAATAAACTTTTAATGATTGATTTATTTTTACACTTTTTTTCTTAAAGACAAATGAATATATAAACTTATAGAAAAAATAAACCTACAAATAGTTCAAGATGTACATCAAAAGAGTACTAAAAACCGTAAGATGCTAAAACCGCCTAAAGCACCGGGGGAAAATAGTAAATACTAAACAAATTATAATAGCTAACTATATTTAATAATAATGATTAAATATATTATAATATTTATTTAAATACGTGTCAAACAATCAAAATTATCTTTCATTTTATTTCTCACTATGAACTTCTCACTTTATCTACTAGATTTTCAAATGTCGAAGACCTCCTAGCAAAGATAATATCATTCTGAAAGTCGATCTAGATCGATCACACAACAACATATCAAACTAAAAAAAAATAACTCACTGAATTTTTTTTTACCTTTTTATATCAATTTATTCAAAATCTTCAATTGAAATAACCATTTTTATTGTTAGAGTATGGTCCCGTTTGGATTGCCTTATTTATTTTTGAACTTATGCGAAACAACTTATGCAAATAAATAAGCTTTTATGTATTGTTATAAAATTTTGAAGGTAGTTTATGGGAAAACAACTTATAAAAATACAATTTTTGTCAGTGAAAACTTATGAATCAACATAAAACTTTAATTTTTTGCATAAACTATTTTCATAAGCTCAAAAATAATTCAATTCCAAACAGATTCTATGTCTAATATAAACCTTTTAAAAATAATTTAAAGCTGCACACACTACAAGAAATATCGTTTTTCGCAGCGACTTTTTCGCAACGACATTTAAATTGTTGACAAAAACATACATATAGCAACAACTTATTTAAGTTGTTGTTATAAGTCAGTTTTTTCTCAACAACTACGTTATTGTTGGAAAAAGTTAGTTATCTCAACAATAATTATTGTTGTCGCTAATAGTTTAGTTTTTTTACGACAACCTTGTAAAGTCGCTGGGAAACCTCTCAATTACTTTTTTTTATGCGTATCTTTTATCATGATTTCTGTTCCTATTTTTATGCGTAGATTTCTCTTAATTTTTTTTTTCTTTTCTATTTTTATGTTTTGTATCTTTTTTCATCTTTAGAGTTAAAATTACAATTAAGGGTAGAAGATTTGCAATATTATCATACTCTTTGAGGACAAATTAGATTTTTTAGTAATTGTTCATTCTATATATTTTTAGTAGATTATTATTGCCGCTAATAGTATAATTTTTTTTGCAACAATCTTGTAAAGTCATTGGGAAATTACACAATTACTATTTTTATGCGTATTTTTTGTAGGGTCCGCCCAACACATTGTAGGCCTAAAACAAACATTAAAATGAGGTGTTTTATTTTTTAAAATAAAAAAAATAAAAAATTGATATTACAAAAATAAATAAAAATAATTTTTGGGTAAAAAGCTACTGAATATCTTCATTTATTAAAAAAATTATATTATTTTTAGAAAAGTAAACATCATAATAGAAAATAATTGATTAAAAAACAGGAATAGAAAATAAATTGTTTAATAGTATAGATATTCTTTTTTTCTTTTTTGTTTTGGTACAGACATAGATGATCTTTTTTTTTGAAGTAGATCTTTTTTTTCTGTACAAGCGTAGATAATCTTTTTTTATTTAAGTTAAAAAAGATCTACAAAAAGTAGAGTACAATATTTTTTTTTGAGGTAAAGTAGAATACAATATTTTTTTTTTTAAACAAAGTAGATTACAATATAAAAGTATAGTTCTTCACAATAAATATAAATGAATAAAATAAGAAAGGAAAAAACCATAAGAAAAATAATTTGGTTTTAAAAAAATTAATTTTAAAACATACGAAAAATAATTTGGTTTTAAAAAAATTAAATTTTTTTCTAAGGCCTAAACCGGCCTTGATCTTTTATCGTGGTTTCCGTTCCTATTTTTATGCGTAAATTTCTTTTAAGTTAAAATTATTATCATTTTTTATTTCTAATTTTATATATATTATTATACTTGATAAGGACAAATTAAGTTTGTTTACGGTAGTTCGTTTAATATATTGCTAGTAGATATACTTTAATTGAATTATTTATAGTTTGTTGAGAGATATATGCAAAATAGAAATAAAAAGATAAAAAAACAAAAACAAAACTTAGTTAAAAATATTTAAGTCAAATTAATTACATTCATAGTTTGTTTTTTTTTAACAGTTTTAATATTATTAAAAACAACCCACCGAAACACAAGATCAAGATGTGTTTGTGGGGATAAATTCCAACTCAGTAACAGGGAAGGCAGTTACAAATGGGAAAACAAATAAATCAAAGCAGGCAAGGGATACACCAAACCAGGGAGAAAAAAAGGATCTACTGCACTTATTGAAACAATCCATGGGACTCCACTTCAACTCATAAAGTAAGCATGATCCTTTTGCCTTTCTATTTAAGTACCACGTCCATGACAACAATTACTTACTTAAATAGATATTGAGATCCAAATCAATATATTGACAAACTACTATTATGTTTGCTAACTTCATCGTATACTTTCATAGGTAAATTTAAATTTTTTTAATATTTTTCAGATCCCTTTTGCTTCAAGTTCAATAGCTAGAGGATTGATTCAAGATGGTGATGTTTCCTCTTAGGTCAATATTTCTTTGTAGGTTTAATCTTGATGGAGATGTTCACAAACTTTATCCCTTATCTCTTCCACTTGTTATCTCTCAATTCGCAATTTTTTATATAGTCAATTTTTTTTTCCTTTCTTTAATGTCTAATAGTTAAGATTTTAATTAAATCACAATTCTTGTTGTGCAGCAGAGTGAGAGAATGATGTAAAATTGTAGAAGGAAGACAAATCTAAAAGAATGCATTTGATTCACCAAACAAGTGAGAGATATTCCAATTGTTCAACGGTTGTAGTATTATACAACGCACCATAAAAGGAAGGAAGGAAAAAAGATTTGTATTGTTCACCGAATGGATGGTTTAACGAAGTTACAAGCGATTATTAATATTTGAGTTGAATAAAGAGCACGTATCACTTTTTTATAGGAGAACAAGACAATTGTATTTAGGATAATATATATAAATTTTATCCTTTAATTATATTGTTTATAGATACTTTAATTGAATTATTTATAGTTTGTTGAAAAGGATATATGCAAAATAGAAAGAATAAGACAAGAAGAAACAAAACTCAGTTAAAGAATTTAAATTATAACAATTTAAATTAAGTGATTGATACTAAATTTTTATAAAAAATAACAAAAATATATAATTACATTTATAGTTGAAAAGTCTAATTTAATCCAGCAATTTTGTTGTTGAGATATAAAAGATATAACAACAATTTATATCGTTCACAAAAATAACTTTTTCGCTGCGAAAAATACATTTTTTGCCAGCGACAATAATTGTTGTTGCATAAAACACCAGCTATGCCAGCGACAATAATTGTTGTTGCAAAAAACATTAGTAATGACAACGACAATAAATGTTGTTGCAAAAAACCACTAGTTATGTCAGCGACATTAGTTGTTGCTAAAAACACTAGTTTTGTCAGCGACATTAATTGTTGCTGCAAAACACTAGTTATGGCAGCGACATTAATTGTCCTTGCAAAACTTTTCGTAACGGCACTTATGGCAGCGACATGCAGCAACATTTTTTTTGCTACGAAAAACTCTTTTTGCAGCAACTTTGCGTTTTTTTCAGCGACATTTGTCGCTGCCAAAAACGATATTTCTTGTAGTGAAATTTTATTAAAATTTACTAAAAATAGTATCAGGATGTTTGGGAAGATGATATAAAATGATTTTACATCCCCAAACTCAATTCTAGTCGAAGCTAGTATTTGGACCTTCTGCGGTGATTGAAATCCCTTTTGAGATTTTAATTAGTGTGCAACAATTTTAACCGGTATCCAATAATATCTTCTCTTTGTTACCCTTGCTTTGAAAGTTGCGGCAACTCTATTGCTTAGGTTGAAGAAGAAGAAAACAAACAATTTGGGCTTGATCCTATTTGTGAGCCGGCCCATTTAAGTTTATGTTAGGTTTTTTGTTCTTTTGTGCATCAAGCCTTAAATTAAGTTATTTTTTATTGTGACACGATTCCGTAAGTTTCTTTTTCTTTTTCGCTCCTTATTTTTTTTAATAAGAAGCTCCTTATCGATCTGCGTCAAAAAAAATAAGATGCTCCTTGTTTATTTATTTTTAAAATACTTATTTTATTTTGGCAAAAATTGCTATTACCAAAATTACTAAATCAAGACAGAAATTAAATAACTATAGGAACAAATCTAAATTTAAGCACACTAAAAATCTTATAAAAAAAATACACTAAAAACCCATTTTGGTAATTATACATGTAAAAGCAATTTTGATTCAAATCATCCAAACAACCTAATTGATAAAAATCAATTTTGTATAAACTAGCGGCCTGTGTGATCCGCATTTTCTATTCACTTAACTTGCGAATAGATCAATCATAATTTTTTGGTACATATCTTTATTTGTGAAAATTGATTTTTTTAGGCTTAAATGCAGTTTTACCCCCTATTTTGAATGAATTGGAATTTTACCCCCCCTATTTTATAATTCTTTGGATTTTGCCACCCTTATACACTACAAGAAAATTTGGGATTAATTATGATGCCGTTTGTAGCTAATTGGTAGCTATTTTCTAGAAAAACAGAGTTAAAAAGCAAGCACAAATGCAAGGTGGAGAATTTGGCGTGATAATTGGGCTTACAGCCCAGTTGCACCCTTCTTAGCAGCATCTTTTACAAATCTCCATGAAATAAAAACTATTTAAAAAATTGAAAAACAAGAACCATGAAATATGATAACTTACAATGAGCATAACTCCATATGCAAGCATGTTTTGGTTTGGGTTGCTGTGTTTGAATTACATGAACTCAGTTTGAAACATACTACAACTCTACAAGCGATAATCAGTAAATGGGCAAAGTGTTTCACTACTGCTACTGAAATCATCCCAAGTATTTGCTCCTCCGCAGCTATGGTTTGGCTTCATTGGATGTAGTTGATAAAGATATCTGCAATTTGAATTTGTGCTTGTTGCCTAACTTTGTTTTCCTAGAAAATAGCTACCAATTAGCTATAAATTCCGTCGTAGATAATCCCAAATTTTCTTGTAGTATATAGGGGGGCAAAATCCAAAGAGTTATAAAATATGGGGGGTAAAATTCCAGACTTCAAAATAGGGGGGTAAAATTCCATTTATTCAAAATAAGGGGGGTAAAACTGCATTTAAGTCTTTTTTTTATAATGACGATGTGAATAATTAGGTTTTGAAAAAGATTATTAAATACGTAGAACATGACATTAATGAAAGAAATGACATTAATTAATGACACGTGATCGGATGTCAAAGAATAATAAACCTTCAATAGAGGTTTGAACCCAAATCATCTCACTTATTCATCTTAAAATAAAATGACATTAATTAATGACACGTGATCGGATGTCAAAGAATAATAAACCTTCAATAGAGGTTTGAACCCAAATCATCTCACTTATTCATCTTAAAATAAAATTTGTAGCTAATAGCCTACTTGACAAAAAAAAATATGTCCACTATAAACCCTCCTAAAATTGTCTAAATAATTGATAGAGATTATTAGCAAAATGCAACATAACAAACACATGACAGGAAAAAATGGCAAAATAGGGTAGGGAAAGAATAACAAAAGAAGACGAAAGTAAAATAACACATAATCTTCATCTTTGAATCATGTGTAAAGAAGTTGCCATAAATACCTGATTAAAGAATTATCAATGCAAACAGATTGACATCAAAACAAATTGAAATAACTAAAGAAATTTAAATCAAAACAAAAGGCAAGAAAAGAGTATTTGCAAACAGTGGTAAAAACTAAATGATGCTAAACCATACGTAAAAGAGTTAGTAAAATTTGGCTATATATACTCTCATGAACCAACCATTCCACATTCCAGTGGTTTTTTTATATATTGTTTAGAGATTAGAGATGTAGTCATACTTGCCATGAAACTAAAAACAAAGCACTATTAGCAACAAAAGAAATGAATAGCAAAAATTGAACCAAATTCATTATTAAATAAATCACAACCTTTTGATGAGAAAATTTAATCTCCTGATCAAATTGTTGTCCAGTAGAATACTATGGAAACATGTTATGCTCTCTTTTCAATGAAAAATAGCAGAAACATATTAAAGATTGAAAAAATGTATTAAAAAATTTCTTTACACAAAGCGTAGTCCAAATTAAAGATCTCATGTCATGATCTATAGAATACTGTATATAACCATTAATAGATTCTCATTTCAACAATAGCCATTCACTTTCCAAAATACATCATCTCAAAACATCAAAATTTATCAAAATTTCAAGATTGAATAGACTTTGTTGGTCAAATTTCAAATTTTATTAAGAAGATGGTGTATTTAAAATGGTAGTGTTCTGGACTGGGCCTAAAGCCCAACAAGTCCCGAGCAAAGATAATGCGTGCTCGAGCATCAATAACCCGCGAGCATCCAAACGGCCAACGATATCAAGCATATCGTAATGGCCGACACCGGATTGATGAGCATTTAAGGCTCATTATGGCTTTTCAGCCGTTTTTCGGCAGCCAATTGATGGGCATTTATTGCCATCATTGGCCTTAGCCCAGCGCTGGGGGCTATATATACTCCTCATTTGAAGGAGCTCAGGTACATTCTACTCTCTCTGAAAACCTACATTCCACACTTACTAACTTGAGCGTCGGAGTGTAAACAGGTACACAACCCCCTCTCATTCAACCGTAACTAGGGGCGGAGCACCGTACAACGGACGTTGGTCGACTCTGATTCTTGTTAAGATCAGTGGCGCCGTCTGTGGGGATCATTTAGTTTCCCCTTCTTTTCACCTAGAAAAAGAACAAAACTACCAAAAAACACTACTTTTCACGACCAATGGCCGGAAACGGTAATGATAGCACCGGTGAAAACCACCCAAACCACAACGTGGGTCAGAACCACCAAGAGGATGGGCGTTTCACCGCCGTGACCCCTACTGAAACCTCTGCTGGCCCTACTGTCCAACCCCAAGGGGAGCCTTTAGACGTCCCACCATTAGCTGTAGGGACCCCCATGGAGGAAATGATGGCAACGTTGATTAACGTCATCAACAGGCAAGGCACCATCATTCGCGAGCAGAATCGCAGGCTAGCAGTGGTCGAAGAATCGCGTGCAACGCGATCATCGCACCCCAGGCGATCCCCGCAACACTCCCCACGGAGAAGGGATCGTTCAGTATCTAGATCAAGGTCCCCGAGGCGTCCCAGCCCTCTGAGGAACCGAAGATCTCCGAGTCCTCGAAGAAACACTGCTGTGCACGTTAGGAACGAGGACACAAGGCCTCGACGCCACAGGTCACCTCCAAAGTCACCAGAAAGGTTCCGTCGCCACCGAACACCAGAAAGCGACGAGGACCGCTACCTCGGTCCCTTGTCCGAAAGGATCATGAGAGTACCATTACCCCCAGGCTTGGAAAAGCTTCCGGTAATGGACACTTATGATGGTTCCGCCGATCCAGACGACCATTTGGAGAACATCGAAGCGGTGCTCGAATGGAGGAGAGTTCGAGGAGCTGTTAAGTGCAAGATCTTCTCCACCACATTGAGGAAGGGAGCGTTAACATGGTATAAAGGACTCCCGCCTCAATCCATCGACTCATGGACCGAGCTGTGCCGCCAATTCACAGCTCACTTTACTGCATCAAGGAAACATCCGCTGACAGTATCTGCCCTAGAGGCGATAGTTCAAAGGGATGACGAGCCACTGCGGGACTACATCGACAGGTTCAACAAAATTGCGGTGCAAGTAAAAGTCGAGGACAAGATGAAGCTTTACCTTATGGATCGAGGGCTGCGTGCGAACAGTGATTTCGCCAAAGCTGTTGGAATCGAGGAGATTCGGACTTTGGACGCTTTCCTCGAAAAAGCGCAAAAATATATAGCTTACGAGGAAAAGCAGATGGCTATGGATGCTAGGAAGCCTAGGCATCACGATGAATCCGGACCCTCGAAGCGAGGGACAGGCAATGGAAAGGAGAAGATGCGGGAACCCAAAGCCCCACCGAGCAAGTTCACCAACTACACCCCGCTGAACGCTCCTCGAGAGCGAATTCTAGCTGAAGTTTCAGCAGCGGAGTTCAAGAAACATGGGATAAGATTTCCCAAACAAATCCCAACAAAACCAGGTGTGGACAAAGGCAAATACTGCCGGTTCCACAGGAGCTACGGTCATGTAACCGAGGATTGCGTCCATCTCAAGGACGCAATCGAAATACTCATTCAGGATAACCTGCTCCAGAAATACAGGAAGGACCGACCCAGGGAAAACAATGATAAAAGGCAAGAGGCCGAAGATCCGCCCACGGAGGAAGAGACACGGGCAAGCCTACCCGTTGCTTATGCTGTGACAAGGCCCGAGGATTTCATCCAAGGCGAGGAAGTGCTCGATCATTTGACCTCTCACTTGAACGGATCTTGGGAGAACTTTCCCAAAACACTGGTGATATCCGGGGGAGGATTCAACGATAAAACCCTCGGAACTATAAAAAGAAAGTTCGAGGAGCTTGAAAGTGTGTGCTCGTTGAACCCAGTGGCTGTCGCTGAGATCAAGGAAGGATCAATCCCCTTGGCCTTCTACAAAGAAGAGATCCCCGGAGGATCCCCGGATTTCCAGATTCCCCTGTTGGTACAAGCAAGGATGGCGAACTTTGACGTTCGAAGAATCCTGGTCGACCAAGGAAGCTCCTGCGACATAATGTACTCTGGATTGTTCAAAACTCTCCAGCTCACCGAAAGAAACCTGAAGCCATATGTTGGCGCTGATCTTCAAGGGTTCAATGGAGCTACAACAAAACCTTGGGGATATACAGACCTGATCGTCACATTTGGCGAAGGAGAAGCTACCAAGTCCATCAACGTTCAGTTTTTGGTTGTCGAGTGTCCATCGCTATATAACTGCATCATCGGAAGAACGGCGCTCGCTGATTTGTTCGCTGTCTCTTCGACTATCCATCTCAAAATGAAGTATTACACTGTCGATGGAAAGGTCGCTACATTGAACGGAGACATCGCTGCTGCTCGGAGATGTTTCGATGCTGCAGCAAAAAACATGAACACTTTGGCCACGCCAAAGAAAATGAAGACTGAGCACAAGATGCCCGCAATCAACGCTGTCGGGGGACAAGGTTCGGTTGAGCTGGACGCTCGAACTTCAAAGAAGGAGCGTAGAGAAGAGAAAAAAGAGCTGCAGAAGGAGCTGAAAGAAATATTTCGTCCAATCCCTGATGGAGAGTTCGAAATCATCCCCCTTGGTGAAGATCCCTCGAAGGGAATCAAAATAGGAGCTGATCTCCCCGACTTAGTGAAAAGGCAATTGGAAGCCTGCTTGAAGGAAAATGCCGAACTCTTTGCTTGGAGCGCTGCTGAAATGCCCGGCATAGATCCAGAGGTTGCTTGTCACCAGCTGACTATAGATCCTAAGGCTAGAGCTGTTGCACAGCGTCGTAGGAAGCAGTCTCCCGAAAAAGCGGAGGCTGCAGAAAAAGCTGTAAAAGACCTCCTAGAGGCAAATTTCATTTCGGAAGCCATGTATACTACTTGGTTGTCCAACGTTGTACTTGTCAAAAAATCTAATGGAAAGTGGCGCATGTGTGTTGATTATACTGATCTTAATAGGGCTTGCCCTAAAGATTCTTATCCTTTACCTAGCATAGATAAACTAGTAGATAATTCATCAGGATTTAAATTACTATCGTTTATGGATGCTTATTCAGGATATAATCAAATTAAAATGACTGAAATCGATAAAAAGAAAACAGCTTTTATGACCGAATCAGGAAATTATTACTATAACGTAATGCCTTTCGGACTTAAAAACGCGGGCGCCACATACCAAAGAATGATGAACAATGTTTTCCGAAATCAAATTGGTGATATGCTCGAAGTATATATGGACGACATGATAGTTAAATCCGAAGAGGAAAACGATCATACCGTGCACTTAAGGAAAGTTTTCGAGCAGGCAAGAAAATATAACATGAGATTTAATCCTGAAAAATGTACGTTCGGTGTAAAGGCAGGAAAATTCCTCGGCTTCTATTTAACGGAACGAGGAATCGAAGCCAACCCCGACAAATGTAGAGCATTCTTCGAATACCCTACGCCCGACTCCAAAAAGTCTATTCAGACATTGAATGGAATGTTAACTTCCTTGTCGAGATTCGTTGCTAAATCTGCCCAACATGCCCTTCCACTCTTCAAACTTTTAAGGAAAGAATCAACTTTCGAGTGGACGGAAGAATGCGAAAACGCACTCCAGCATCTAAAACGAGCATTGTCCGAGCCTCCGGTCCTCACACGACCAGTGCAAGGTGAAGTCCTATATTTATACTTAGCAGTGGCCCACGAGGCTGTAAGCGCCGTCCTCATAAGAGAAACCGAGCAAGGACAGAAACCAGTGTACTTCGTGAGCAAAGCACTCCAAGGACCAGAATTAAGATACTTGCAGATAGAAAAAATGGCCTTAGCCATTGTAACTGCAGCGAGAAAATTGCGACACTATTTCCTCGCCCACTCAATAATCGTTCGAACGGATCAGCCCGTCAAAAACCTGCTCGGGAGACCAGACATGGCTGGAAGAATGCTCAAATGGTCGTTGGAATTATCGGAGTTCGACATAAGCTACGAAAGCAGACAAGCTCTGAAAGCCCAAGTTCTAGCAGATTTCGTCGCCGAAATGACCCCAACGACCACTCAAAGCAAGAACAAATGGACCATTTTCGTCGATGGATCTTCCAATTCGAAAGGAAGCGGGGCTGGCATTATACTAGAAAGCGAAGACGGAGCGCTAATAGAAGTCTCGCTCGAACTATCCTTTCCAACGACAAATAACCAAGCCGAATACGAAGCCTTCTTGGCTGGATTAAGGCTCGCCAAGGACATTGAGGCCGAGGAAGTTAAAATCTTCACAGATTCACAATTGGTAGCTTCGCAAGTGTCCGGGGAATATCAAGCAAAAGATGAGCGCCTAGCAGAATACCTTATTTTAATAAAGGAAACGCTAGCGCAGTTTAAACTAGCTGAAGTGCAACATGTTCCTCGGGAGCATAACACACGAGCTGATGTCCTCTCAAAACTGGCGAGCACCAAGCGCAAGAAAGGAAGAAATCAATCCTTAATCCAAGAAACTCTCTCCAAACCCAGCATCGATAAGACCCAAAACGTCATGCTCATCTGCGAAATAAACACGAGCAGTTGGATTTTCCCGATTTTACGCTTCCTCGAAAGCGGGGAACTTCCCAACGACACAAAGGAAGCAGCAAAAGTCAAAAGACGGGCTTGTTCCTACGTAGCGCTCGACAATCAGTTATATCGACGAGGGTTCGCCATTCCCCTGCTTAAATGCGTCGAGGAAGATAAAGTGGAGTATATTTTGGCCGAAATCCATGAGGGAATCAATGGTCAACATATTGGCGGACGTTCCTTAGCAAGGAAGGCCCTTCGAGCAGGATATTATTGGCCCTCGATGCAGGCAGATGCTAAGGAACACGTGAAAAAATGTGACAAGTGCCAAAGACATGGGGATATGCACATCGCACCCTCAAACGAGCTGAAATCGCTGTCCTCCCCATGGCCCTTCGCATGGTGGGGGATGGATCTACTAGGACCATTCCCCGTTGCAGCTGGGCAGAATAAGTTCCTGATCGTGGGAGTGGACTACTTCACTAAATGGATAGAAGCTGAACCATTGGCAAAAATCACAGCTTTCAACATACTCCGTTTCTTCAAAAGAAACATCCTCGCCAGATTCGGTGTTCCACATTCAGTGGTGACAGACAACGGCACTCAATTCACTGATCGAAAATTCAGGGAATTCCTCGCCAATTTGGGAATAACCCAACATTTCACGTCTGTCGAGCACCCGCAAACTAACGGACAAGCAGAAGCTGCGAACAGAGTAATACTGCGAGGCCTAAAAAGAAGATTGGGCGAGGCAAAAGGGCAATGGGTGGAGGAGTTGCACAACGTATTGTGGTCTTATAGAACCACTCCACACTCCACTACAAGAGAAACCCCTTTTCGATTAACATACGGAACGGAGGCGGTTATCCATGTAGAAATTGGAGAACCAACAAGACGAACCGAAGTCCCCAACGACCGAGACCTCAACGACGATTTGATTCGAGAAGAGTTGGACTTGGTCGAAGAACTTCGAGAAACCGCCGCTATTCGCGAAGCATCCCTCAAACAAAAAATAGCCGCTCGACACGACAAAAGAGTGGTGAAAAGAGAGTTCGACGTCGGAAGCCTAGTGCTGCGACGAAACCTCAAAGATTCGAGCAAAGGTAAACTCGCCCCAAATTGGGAAGGTCCTTATCGAGTACGAGCAAAGACAGGGACCGGAGCCTACTTCCTCGAAACTCTGCGTGGGGAAGAGATCCCAAGACCATGGAACGCGGAGAAACTTAAACAATATTATAGTTAGAATAAATTAGAGATGAATGCTTAGGTACGGGCATGATTCTAAAAAACTTCCAGAAAGACAAGAGGTTTGCACCTCGTCTAGACGAGGAATGTCTCCAAGCGAACACCATCGTCTTAGTACACGTTAGGCCACGAATCCCAGCTCGCGATGGGAAGTCGTCGCCGCGGTTAAATGATCATCAAAAAGGTTATTCCTACCGCAGGAAAGTTCGGATGATACTTCCGAACACTCGTTGAAGTTCCACAAACTCTTCGAGCACGGCGTTCAAGGATACATGCTACCCGAGCAACGACCATTCTTTGTTGTACTTAGAGGTTTGGAAAATAAATACTTAAACATACAAGTATTAAACATTCGAACAAGTATAAGACAACATTCACAAGCGTAAAATCATTCAAGCAACGAAAGGATAAAACGCAAAACATAAAATAAAGTAAAGTACAATACAGCCACGAGGACTGTATAAATTGTCATTACAAAACCTGGCAAACAAAGCGCCAAAATACTTCAACAAAATAAAAGCGAACACAACGCCAACAGAATACAAGATTAATTGAACAAAAATACAAAAGATCACTGGTCGGCGGGGTTCTCAGGAGAGTCAGACAAAGGAGCTTGAATAGTGCCGTCGAGCACGACCTTACATTCGTCAAGGCCGTCCAACTTAAGCTCGATACCAGCATTGAGGACCTGGATCTGGGCGACAGCATTCTGGAAACTTGAACTAGCCATGTCGACCGCAGAATTCTGGGCATCTATGAGTTGGTGGATTAGAGACCCGCGAGAGGTGCTGGTAAACTCCCCGAAAGGATCCTCTTTCTTTTCTTCCTCGTCAGGAATGCTCAATTGTTGAAGCTTCCCTTCGAGCTCAGCAACCCTCGCCACCAGATCCTCCTTCTCCTTAGACAGGCTCTCGACTTCCGTTTCCTTCGCCTGAAGAGTCTGGGTAAGCTCGAGCTGAAGCTGATACTTATCCTTGTAAGCATCATAAGAGGCACCCAGTTCCTCGTACTCAAGGCGCACCTTCTTCATGTCAGCCTCCATCTTCTTATAATTCCTCTCCATGTTCCCCACCTTCTTTTCCATCTTCGACCTCTCCTCCACAAACTGCTTTTCACGAACATTGAGGAAGTTCGCAACTTCCATTAATTTCATACAGTGCATGGAGGACTCAGCAATCACGGCCTTCATCGACTCCTGGCCCATGTCCGCCATAATCGCTTGATCAGCCTCGGGGATGATGACCTCAGTATTTGCATCGAAAATTTCCCCACCATGGGCGAACAGAGCAGGCATCACAAATCTCCCCGCTGGGATGCCGGGACTCAGACGATGGAGACCCTGTGTCTGAACAAGAGCATCCCCTACCCGAGCACTCTTGTCAGGCCTCGAGTTACCACCTGAGGAGCTCGGTCCTCTTTTCTCGCCAACAACCTCTTGGCGGGGAGACGCGGCAGCTGAGTTAACCGCAGATGGGAGTGGAGTCACCACAGCAGGAGTACCCTCCGGAGTTGGTGGAGGAATAGAAGAGTTGACGGGGACTGAAGTGCTCGAAGCTAGTATCTTCCCCGCCTCCTTAGCCTTCCGAGCGCGAGTGGCCTCCTGCATTTTCTTGAACTTTTCCTGGTTGCTCATCATATCTACAAAACAGAAACGAATGACTTAGTAAAATCATTATGATAAAACTACGACAAAGAAAACGAGCAATACATTGGAAATAAATTAAACATACTAAGCAACGCTTCAGCCTCGGCACGCGTCGAGCATGCAAGCAAAGCTTTGGTTTCAATCAAACGCTTGGCCGTCAGGACATTCCCTTGTTCGTCAATCACAGGATTTCCGTCTTTATCCGTCCGAACAAGAGGGACGAAACCCTCCACAAAGTCGCACATCCTCTTATAGTCCTCGAGGGTGGCGGAATCCAGCTCTTTCACTCCTCGGCTAAAACTGTTGGCCGGAAGCAGATAATGGTTCTTTTTCCATCTAAAGGGAAAGCGACCACGCTCGACGATAACAGGCTCGCCATTGGCACGCAGCATGGGTTCCCCACTAGCATCAACCTTTGGGATCCTCGTGACAATAGTCTTGAGACCCTCTTCTCCCCTCGGGAAAACCCCGTACCAGTTATCTTTGAAACCCCGGACAGATTCCTCGAACATCTCGAAGAGCCTGCGCCTCTGGGTGAAAGAAACCCACCCATGCTTCTCCGCATCCCCCTTAGGCTTGGAGCGTTGAATCCGGAAATGGTGGAAGAAGAGATCGAGGGTGGGAACGATTTGAAGGTAAGCAGAGACTATCTCAAAGGCGCGAAGAAACGCCAAAGAGTTCGGGTGCAATTGCGAAGGTGCCAACTTCAGGTGGTCGAAGACACCTATCTCGAAATCATTGAAGGGTAAACGGTAGCCTAGCTCTTCGAATGCTATCTGGTACATCGAGAACGCTCCCCACCTCTCGAATTGCCAGCATACTCTGTCACCCCTTCCAGGGATGATTATGTCCCAGTGATCGCGCCCTGGATCCTCGATCGTCGAAAACAAGTGCAGAGGCCTCTCAGCCAACCCAGCATATCTTGAGCGCGTGGTCCTCGGCTCGTCTGCCACCCACACATAAGGGTCAGGATCCGACGGGCTAGCCACCGCCTGCTCCTCGACTATTTCGTTCGGAATCTCGCCTTGATGCTCCTCCGCCATTTACACCTGAAAAGCCGAGGAAGGAAACATGAATTCGACATTCGAACATCAAATCCACCCTTCCACCGCCGATCAAGTGAAAGGGCGAGGAATAGACTCCCACGAAAACAAATCACAAAACTCCTAAGTTAACAAACCCCTAAAATTGCTCGCGCAATGGGACGATTGGCTAAACGAGGATAAAACATGCTTGTAAACGAGCATTCGTCAACCCATGAATGCTCGAATATCTATTATGAACGCTCGACGTTTCTGGCATAAAAACCCACTAAAATAGGCAGTTGTAAAAGCAAAAACCGCCACTCAAAAAGGGTAAATCAACTTAAAAACCACAGTTTTCCCTAGAAAACTACCGTTTGTGGGAGGGTAAAGGGTGCTAACCACCACTTACAAACCCTCAACCACCGTTTCATTAATCAAAGCAAAATTTCGTCACCAAAAGCACCAAACCGAAGCAGAACCAACAGACAAACAATCATAAACAAGGATTAGAGTAAGTTACTTACTTGATTTAAAGAAAAAAGGTACGGTGAAAAGCGATTGCAGTGATGGATCAGAGGCAAAGATTTGAGGCACTTGGAGAAATTCAGAGAAACGGAAGTTTAAAAGTTTGGAAGTTAAGAGACTTTGATAAATGAAGTAGAAACTTCAAAAATCCCTCCTTTCCCTATATATAGAGAAATCCTCAACAGTTGCGTCTATACGGAACAACATAACGCCCCATTGATCTGAACCATTGTCTTGATCCAATGGTAACGATCTAAAAGGATCCAACGCTTCAGATCAAATCTCAAGGAAAACTAAAAGGCGCGTAAATCCAACGGCACAGATTTAAACCTCGAAAAACCCAACTGTGTAAATAGGCACTCAAGTATTCTTGATAGCCTTCACACGTGGCAACAGAAGACGGAACGGCTTGTCCCTTCAAACGTCCCATCTTTTGCTCGCGAAAATCTCGGTTAAATCGAGAAAATCTCTCGGAAAACTCTCAACTATGACCAGCCAATTGCGATCCTCGCATTAATGGTAAGATACGCAATAAAGGCTCGTATATAATGCTCGCAATAAATGAACAAATCTTCAAGATCCTCAACATTGAGTACGAAGATTTCAAATCGAATCTACGAGATTATGATCCTCGAAACCTTCGGGAAAAATTTACGAGGTGTCAGCAGACGCACCCTTGCTCGAATGAACGCGCAACGAAGACGCATCGCTCGACGACAAAATCTAAGTGATAAATCGTGATCGACATTTGCTCGACTCTAAGTCATTACGCTCATATTTGAGCATAACGACTTGGGGGGCTTCTGTTCTGGACTGGGCCTAAAGCCCAACAAGTCCCGAGCAAAGATAATGCGTGCTCGAGCATCAATAACCCGCGAGCATCCAAACGGCCAACGATATCAAGCATATCGTAACGGCCGACACCGGATTGATGAGCATTTAAGGCTCATTATGGCTTTTCAGCCGTTTTCCGGCAGCCAATTGATGGGCATTTATTGCCATCATTGGCCTTAGCCCAGCGCTGGGGGCTATATATACTCCTCATTTGAAGGAGCTCAGGTACATTCTACTCTCTCTGAAAACCTACATTCCACACTTACTAACTTGAGCGTCGGAGTGTAAACAGGTACACAACCCCCTCTCATTCAACCGTAACTAGGGGCGGAGCACCGTACAACGGACGTTGGTCGACTCTGATTCTTGTTAAGATCAGGTAGTATATTATATTGAATTAGTTTATGTTGATTAATGCATAATATGTATCTATACCAATAAAAGAGTGCAATTTTATCTTTGTTGTAGCGACACACTTTCATTCAAACTATCATTTTTTAAATGTCAATCTTTTGAATAATGATTTCATATGAGCACAATTGACTAATACATTCTTCCCAATTTCACCAAATCAACCACCAGAACAAAATTAAATCATCACAAAACAAATAGGACAGTTTCAACAACAACAAAAATAAAATCACATAAAGATGCAAACTGTCACAAATTGACCAACAAAAACATAGTCAAACTGGAAAAAATTTAAAATAAAAAAAAAATATATCAAAAGCAAATTTTAGGGTAAATAGGTTGATACCCCCTGTAATATGGACGAGTTTTGTTTTTTCCCTCTGTAATTTTTTTCTTTTGACTCTCCCCTTCCAAAGTTGAAGTTTTTGGACTCACCCCTTGGGTGCACTTTTTAAATCGGTTATTTTGTTCAAACCGATTTAAAAAGTGCTATTTTTTAAAACGGTTAATCTGTTCAACCGATTTAAAAAGTACGAATTCCTTGCACCTAAGGGGGGAAACCAAAAAAATTTACTTTGCAATCAAAAGAAAAAAATTACAGGGGGAAAAAACAAAACTCGCATATATTACAAGGGGGTATCAACCTATTTACCCAAAAAACAAACTTGAGTTTTGAATGGCCAAAATGATGACAGTGGTTGATTCATCCATCACGTCCTCATCATGTTGACAAAGTTGCTCTAAAATAAATTTAGGGAGTGAAGAAAGGAAGAAAAAGAGTTTAGAGAGATTGAGAGAGAGGGGGAGAAAATACCATTGAGTTTACCGAGTGCCGCAAACCTCCATAGCGTGAGCGATCTTTCTTATATGACTGACTGTTCATTGAGGCAACTTTGTTGCAAACAGTGAGTGCACATTTTGTCAAACGCATATTATGTGTCGTTCTCTTTCTGCTGCCATCACGAACAACATTTTGTGTCAATTAACCAAAAACTGTTCAATCGGCAAAAAATTAAAACCGCTGAATTCTAATGCAATTGTCCCATTGTTAAAAATAAAACTACTACAAAATAACATGCATGGTTCCACGACTCAAATATGATGTTTGCATATATATATATATATATATATATTGATTGATGGTGCTTGTGAGTAGATCTTTGTAGATTAGTGATTATTAAAGCAAACAATAAGAAAGGAAAAATGAATAAAATATGTACATACAATTAGAAGAAGAAATATGTAAATACAATTAGAAGGAAAAATGTATTTTGTATTTGTTTTTAATATGGTTTGTATTTTGTATTTTGTTTTTTTCCATAAACTCATCAAATACAAAATACAATACGTTTCCCAGTCTATTCCCACTTAAAAATAAAACTTCAACCCTATTGCGGTTGTGAGTGTTTCTAAGTTTGCGTTTTTAAGTTAGAGTTTCTAAGTGAGGCATATTTTATTTTATTTTTTAGAAGTAGTTGCGCCAGTTGTAGTTTTTTATAGATATGAGCTGCCTAAAAAAATACTTTAACATATACACTATATATTGGTTTGGTTCGGTTTGTCAATTGGATCTGAAAACTGGAACCGAAAACCAAACCAAACCATTTCGATTTTCAATTGGTTCGGTTCGATTTTTTATCCGAACCATAAAATCGTTTTTTTCGGTTTGGATTGGTTTGGATCATCGGTTCAATTGAATTTTTCTGATCCGCTTACACCCATAAAAATAAGTGTTCATAGAGTAAAAAAAATCATCCTTATGAATAAAAAAAATATCCTGGATTATGAGTGAACCTCTACAAATTTTTCAAAGGTGACTTTTATTATTTTTAATATAGATATAAATTTTATAATAAAAAAAAAATTATTAAATTCACCTAGAGTGCAATAACAAATTTTATAAACCTTAGACCGAAGCAATACCCCCTTCTTTAAATTTATTTTATAAAAAACAAAAATTTAAAACAGATCTTGTTATAACTTATAATTTGAGTTTTGGATAATTGACGTATTGGGTACCCAAACCATTATTTTACTATATAATAATGACATTATTTTCTCAATGACAAAATACTATTTTATATACGAAAAGGATAAGAAATATTTATATACGAAAAGGATAAGAAATGGTCTAAAATACAAATTTGAATACTTGTTTTTTTTACCATCATATTGGTACGAAGTTTCCACCATTGTTAGCGATTACTAATCTCCGTCGGGGAACCTGTGGGCACACAAGGTGGGTTCTCCTCTCCCAAACGAATTTTCTCGGTACGCATGAACCAGAAATTGAACCCCTAATCACATGCTTAAGGGGACCAAGTCCTTTACCACTTGGACCAATTCATTGTTGGTATTTGTATACTTATTTAAATAAGTATAAAAAGAATTGATGTGAATCCGCATACTACTTTTCCAATAATCAAAATGATCTCCATTGAATATAGGAGCCCTATTGTACGCCTCTTTCGGTGCAAAAACCATGTTTTCTAATAATTGGCACAATCCACCGAATTTTGTGAACAAAATTGAACCGGGATCGTGATACCACTTGTTAGACTACTTGGCTACCACTTAGAAGGGGGGTTGAATAAGTGGCCCTTTTAAACAATGTCGGTTTTTAAAAATATTTAGTTTAAAGATACGCGCGGAAGCACCACCGGATCGGTAGTCTCTTTGCACCCGATTGATCACTGAAAAAGTAGTATAGCCTTTGAACGTATGAAAAGACTTAGAAATGATCGTGTACAAATTATTCGAATTTAAACGCTTCAATTGAAACAGCCCAAGCAAGTTACTTAGTATTGAATCTAATCCAATCACAATCAAGATATGTCAATTGAATTTTGATGCACACGTACAAACACGAAAATTTAATTGACTCACAAATCAAAGTAATTGCGTGAAATAAAAGAATGAGAGAGAAAGACACAAACACTTGATTAGGGAGTTCCCCGGCTTTCGTGTCGTCCTCGCGGTCGGACGGATACGTCTCCCCCCCAAATAACCAAACGGGTTATTTGAGAGTATATTGATTAAAAATGATGAACACTTGTGCACAATTTACAAACGACTCTAATAACCCTATGTTGAATCAAATGTAAACTATGCGAATAAACCACAACAACCAATGAAACTTCTCCCTCTGATTCCAACGATCCAATCCAATGTGCAAATCCTCGCACCGATCGTCCAGCTGAGTACCTCGCTTCTTCGTTGTTGATCCTTCAAGATATCGCACAATCTTGAACCCTTGAGAGAAACCCAAACCTTCTTCACAAATCAACTCGATCACGTCTCTGATTCACCGCAAGCCATATCGAACGTTATCGATCAAATGTGCAATCTCTATTCGAATGATCCCATACTCAATCTTCAATTAATTGCAACTTGATGGAAGATGATGATCTTGTGAAGAATAACCCCTTTGATCCAAATTTTTCCCCAATTTGAATCCCAAAGTGTTTTTCAAAGCTATTTCACTTTCTCACAGGTTTTGTCTCTGTTACAATGACACACCACATTGCTATTTAAATAGAGAATAGAATTGAGCAAATTTGGGCACACATTAACATACAGGTATTGATACAAATGATGGTTTGTATCGATACAAACCCTTTGACCAGCGTTCAAATTGAAATTTTTGACCTATGTATCGATACAAACACGGGTGTGTATCGATACATATATCAGTTTCTTGAAATCTTGACTGATATGTATCAAATCATGCAGGCATGATTCGATACATCATGTTCTTTCTGGATTTCTGAGAGGCATAGGTGTGTATCGATACATGCAAGCATGATTCGATACACAGGTAACTGTCTGCCTCTGAGAGACCACTTTTGTATCGATATAAGTGATATATGTATCGATACAAATTGCACAAAATCAGTCTGAAGTAATTTCAGGACATTTGTATCGATACACATGTTTATGTATCGATACATAACACCTAAAAACAATTTTTCAAAAGTTTAAAAATAGTTTTTCGCTGTCAAGTCATTTGTAATGTTGCCAAAATATGTTCTACTCTATTTTCATGTGTTTTGACAATTATTAAAACATGAGGATGAACTGGTGCACTTACATTCTCCCCCTTTTTGATAATTGTCAAAACTATGCAAAAACTAACTAAGCCTATACCTAATATGCAATAAAATAGCAATATGTATACAGACGCAATTAACACCAAGGCTAACAATAAGCAACGCTCCCCCTGAGTTGATGCCATAATGTGTTTGACATTGTTGATAATATTCAAGACTTCTTTAGCTATTCATCCTTAGCTTGTAGATCCAAATCTCTCCCCATTTGACAATATCAAAAAGAAGAAGAGGGCCTATTAGAAGTATCATGTTCAAACAATTTTAACCAAAGTCATATCGTGCACTTACATTTGTCGAAATGCACTATATGATAAAAGTTCCTAATCAATATAAATACATACAAAGATACGCCAAAATATATCAATGACGAATACCAAATTTCATGACAAATATGGAATGTAGAATAACAAACCAAAACCACCGCATGAATATCGTAACACATCGACATTTTAATCAAGTAACATATCCAAATATGGGACGAAATAAACAAAGCAATGCAACAAATGCATAAACATAACATGATGTATGAAACACATACAATCAACAAGGTACATACTTAAGTATGTGAGTAAAAACAATACCAAAGCACATTATAACATGAGAACACATGTTAAACCATATATGCATGATAATCCATTCACATAAATGAATCAAAGTACCAAAATTAATCATATGAAAATATATGTCTATGTATGCACATAATGTCACATATAAGAACAAAACAAGCCAATACAAACCAAGTATGAACTTAATATGGCAATTGTAATGATTTTTGTCAAATCCCCATTTAAGACGTATGAGTCTCAAAAACTTATAAATATTTTTGAGCGAAATTCTTGGAAATGAAGGATTAGACAACTATCAAAGCAAATATCATATTAAGATGAAAGTTGTATGTATATGAACCAATATACAAATGCTAAGTAAAAAAAATATAAAGGAAAAAGTAGAGAATAGAATCTTCCCTTGAGTGTTAAGTGGAGGAAGTGATCAATTTCCGCAACATTATAAGTGTTGAGTTAAAGCTTTTCTCATCATTTTCCTTGTTCATAAGTCTTGAACTCCATTGTTGTCGATGTCTTTCGTCAATGGTCCAAGACGTTGTCCTATATACTTAGACATTTGAAATAGGTCCCCAACTCATGTTGGGTCGTAGTTGGTTAGTAGCAACATTATTGCTTAACTTAGGTAACCATTGCAATTTGCCTTTTGGTACCAAGATTTTTCGAGCATGGCATTTTGCAATAGTATGACCCTTGTCACAACAATAATGACAAACAATATGTGAGTCACTCTTCTTTTGATCCATTTTGAAATGTTTAGAATATTTGTTTTTGACTTTCAAAGTGTTTTGACCATGTTTTGGATCAACTTGATGAGAGACTCTAGGTTTTGATAAATCTTTCACTTTGCCCTTGAGATTCTTAATATTTCTTGACAAAGTGATACAATTATCACAACCAACTATATTATTATTATTATCATGACTTGCACTTGACCTTTCTAATAATGATACCTTGAAAGCTTTCAACTCTTCTTCCGTTTTGGAAACTTTCTTTTCAAGAGCTTTGTTAACTTTTATAATTTCTTTTAATCGTTTGAAAGCTTTCCTAGTTTCACTACATAGGTCCTCAAACGCACTTTGCAAATCATGATACTCTAACGAAGTATATAAGCTAGAGGGATTTTGGTTTACCTTTTTGGGAGCTTTATCCTTCTTTTTGTGATGATGAGTTGTGAAGCATACATTAGCCATTTCGCCTTCATCACTTGAACTAGAGCTTGATGATGAATGAGATGAAGATCTACTACTCTCCCATGCAACATAAGCTTTCTTTTCTTTGCTCCTCCTTTTGTTTGAAGATGACTCCTTCTCTTTTCTCTTGAGATTAGGACAATCCGGCTTGTAGTGACCAACTTGGCCGCACTCATAGCATATCCCTTTCTTGGAGTCCATAGCATCTTCATCCTTCCGGCGGTAACCACTATCTTTCCGAAACTTCTTGAGATTGTCATCGGAATGTCTTATCCCATTCTTTCTCACATATCTATTATAGCGTCGAACGAAGAGCTCCATTTCCTCATCATCGGAATCGTCTTCGCTTGAGCTACTTTCAACTTGCTCAACCTTTTTGGACTTGGATTTGGAGGCCTTTAGAGCAATGGACCTCTTATCCTTTTCTTTCTCCTTTTCGTTGTGTTTCTCCTTTTTCTCACCTTTCTCATGCTTTTCCAACAAATTAAGCACTTGTTCATGTTCCGTTAACTTACCAAATAAGGTTGTGAGACTCAAAGTTGTAAGATCATTCGCTTCTTTGATTGCGGTGACCTTTGGTTGCCATGACTTATTAAGACATCTCAAAATCTTATTAGTAGCATCTTGATTTGTGATTGGTTTACCTAGACCATGTAACTTGTTGGTGATTTTTACAAATCGTTGTTGCATATCCGCAATGGTTTCACCATCTTGCATATGAAACAATTCGAACTCTTGAGTTAAGGTGTTTATTTTCGAAATTTTGACCTCATTAGTTCCCTCAAAATGAGTAACTAATGTATCCCACATTTCCTTAGCCGTAGAACAATGCGACACATGATAAAATTGTTCAATCCCAAGGGATGAAATAAGTATGTTTTGTGCCTTTGCATCGTAATTGACCTTTTTCTTTTCATCATCCGTCCATTGTGCCATAGGCTTATTGGTGACAATGCCATTAGGATCGGTGATTGTCGGAACAAACGGACCGGTCTCAATAGCATTCCACACTTCACCATCAAAAGAATTGATGTGAATCCGCATACTACTTTTCCAATAATCAAAATGATCTCCATTGAATATAGGAGCCCTATTATACGCCCCTTTTGGTGCAAAAGCCATGTTTTCTAATAATTGGCACAATCCATCGAATTTTGTGAACAAAATTGAACCGGGATCGTGATACCACTTGTTAGACTACTTGGCTACCACTTAAAAGGGGGGGTTGAATAAGTGGCCCTTTTAAACAATGTCGGTTTTTAAAAATATTTAGTTTAAAAGATACGCGCAGAAGCACCACCGGATCGGTAGTCTCTTTGCACCCGATTGATCACTGAAAAAGTAGTATAGCCTTTGAACGTATGAAAAGACTTAGAAATGATCGTGTACAAATTATTCGAATTTAAACGCTTCAATTAAAACAACCCAAGCAAGTTACTTAGTATTGAATCTAATCCAATCACAATCAAGATATGTCAATTGAATTTTGATGCACACGTACGAACACGAAAATTTAATTGACTCACAAATCAAAGTAATTGCGTGAAATAAAAGAATGAGAGAGAAAGACACAAACACTTGATTAGGGCGTTCCCCGGCTTTCGTGTCGTCCTCGCGTTCGGCCGGGTACATCTCCCCCCCAAATAACCAAACGGGTTATTTGAGAGTATATTGATTAAAAATGATGAACACTTGTGCACAATTTACAAACGACTCTAATAACCCTATATTGAATCAAATGTAAACTATGCGAATAAACCTACACAACCAATGAAGCTTCTCCCTCTGATTCCAACGATCCAATCCCGCGTGCAAATCCTCGCACCGATCGTCCAGCTGAGTACCTCGCTTCTTCGTTGTTGATCCTTCAAGATATCGCACAATCTTGAACCCTTGAGAGAAACCCAAACCTTCTTCACAAATCAACTCGATCACGTCTCTGATTCACCGCAAGCCGTATCAAACGTTATTGATCAAATGTGCAATCTCTATTCGAATGATCCCACACTCAATCTTCAATTAATTGCAACTTGATGGAAGATGATGATCTTGTGAAGAATAACCCCTTTGATCCAAATTTTCCCCCAATTTGAATCCCAAAGTGTTTTTCAAAGCTATTTCACTTTCTCACAGGTTTTCTCTCTGTTACAATGACACACCACATTGCTATTTAAAGAGAGAATAGAATTGAGCAAATTTGGGCACACATTAACATATGTGTATCGATACAAATGATGGTTTGTATCGATACAAACCCTTTGACCAGCGTTCAAATTGAAATTTTTGACCTATGTATCGATACAAACACGGGTGTGTATCGATACATATATCAGTTTCTTGAAATCTTGACTGATATGTATCAAATCATGTAGGCATGATTCGATACATCATGTTCTTTCTGGATTTATGAGAGGCATAGGTGTGTATCGATACATGCAAGCATGATTTGATACACAGGTAACTGTCTGCCTCTGAGAGACCACTTTTGTATCGATACAAGTGATATATGTATCGATACAAATTGCACAAAATCAGTCTGAAGTAATTTCTGGACATTTGTATCGATACACATGTTTATGTATCGATACATAATACCTAAAAACAATTTTTCAAAAGTTTAAAAATAGTTTTTCGCTGTCATGTCATTTGTAATGTTGCCAAAATATGTTCTACTCTATTTTCATGTGTTTTGACAATTATTAAAACATGAGGATGAACTGGTGCACTTACAAAAGTACGGCAAAAAAAAAATAACAAATGCCAAATACTTTATGAGTTCATGTATATTTATACACTCACATGAGAAATTCCATCAATCCAATATTATATTCAAGTTTGAGTCAAAAAAATGTTATATTCAAGTTATAATAGATAATAAATCATATTAACATTTTTATTTCGAAAAGCTTAATTGACTCAAATTCAGCGGCAGTCACCGCAGCAGAGGTTGCCGCTGTTGATGATTCGAATCGATAGGAGTACTTACTATAAATACATTCACATGTGTTGGGCTATCCCTCCTATTTGGATAATCAAAGTGGCATTCACTTATCGAAGAATTCTTCCTTTCACTCGAGGTCGAAGCATATTGATGTTCGTTATCATTGGATTCGTGATGCATTATGTCGAGCCGCGAAAAATGCTCGTGCGTGTTGACGCTCGATATGACACAGAGTCGCCACCGAAGTTTTTTATTAAAAGGGAAACGTCGATAAAACCCTTGAGTGATGGAAAGATATGGTCATCGCAACCAAACTTTCAGGTTCGGGAGTTGGTTATGTGAGGGGAAGGTATTAGCACCCCTCACATCCGTTGTACTCAACGGGAACCTCCTAGTTAGTTAAAGGGTTTAAAGTTTTAAAAGTTATTTTGCTTGCTTTTATTATTAATTATTATTTTTATTAAAGTGTTTACAAAAGGAGGAAAAAAAGTTAGTTTTTTATTAGTGTGCTTGACGGTTGTTGGATCCCGCTCCTACGTATTCCCAAGTGCAATGGGAAATTCAAAGCTACACGTAGTTCTTTGTAAAAAATGTTTGTTGGTTGGTTGATTTTATTTATGAAAAAGATTTGTTTTGATTAGAATTGCACAGGGGCAAGAAAAAAGTTAATTTGATGAGTTGAGTTGATTTTAGGGAATGTTGTTTGGATCGCATTCTAGTAGTTAAACGCTGCTTGTATGCTCGCACGATGGAGGCTTAAGCGTTGTTTGTATTCCGATAGAATGGATAAATCATTGTTTGTTTATGAAAAGAATTTTATTATTATTCTTTTTTATTGCGCGGGGGCAAAAGAGTTAGTTTGATGAATTGAAGTTGTATTTAGGTACGGAAGACAAACAATCGTTAAGCGTAAGCGAACGCTTAGTCCTCGATCATTCGAGAGACGGGCGGAAGTACATCCGGCCATCTCTTTTTTAATCCAATTTTATTATAAAATTATTTGGTTTAAAGGGAATATGAATAAAAATTGATATTTTTGTGTTTTATAATTATTTATAGTTTTTTAGGTATGGAAGACGAACACTCATTGAGAGTAAGCGAACGCTTAGTCCTCGATCATTCGAGAGACAGGCGGAAGTATATCCGGCCATCTCTTTTTTAATCCAATTAGTTTATTACAATTATTTGATGGTAATTGATTAGAATTGGCCTTTTTATATGTATGTGATACTGTTCTGGCAAATAAACCTCGATTGTAGTCTTAATAGTCTACAAATATACTTTTTATTGAATTAATATGCTCCTGGTTTTATCTACCTCACTTTGAGGTTAAACACCTCTTATAGCAAATCTTTGTAAACTCTAAAATAATAATAATGATAGCAGAATATCCAATGACACTGTAAACCAATCAAGTTTCACTTAATTCTCCAAACACATCAAACACTAACTCGGTAAACTTAAGAAATCATGGCAGCAGTATTGAACACAAAAAGGATTATTAGCCAATAGTATTGTTATTTTTATGCACATATTCTATTCACACGATGGATATATTGAGTAGGTACTTATTCATAAGGCAATTATATTTTATGTTATAATTTCAATACCATTCAATAACGGATATATATGTATACATCGATAAGAAGAGTTCATCAAACTGAAAGTATCAATGACAAGAATACAAATAAATAAGCCAATGAAACAAAGCTACATGATTTGACAAAGAAACAAATAAATCGAACGAAACAAATGAAGGTATAGAAGGTGTACCTTGTTATTTCTTATTCTGCCTCTTTTGTGATTTTTTTTCTCAAATTCTGTCTGCAGAATTCAGTGTGTGTCCCCCCCTCTCTTATTAATTAGTGTATGATTTATAGGTAGAAATTAGGTTTTTTAGCATTTAATTGTGATTGAGTGACTTGGGGAAGAATTTGCATGATTGAGAAGAAAAATTGTGTTGATTGAAGATTTGTTTTTATTTTATTTTGATCTCCTTTGTATTTATTTTTGGTCTTGCTGGATTTTGCTTGAGAGAAAAGAAAAGAATCGGATCTCCCTTTTTTTTTTTTTGATATTTTGGATTTATTTCTTTTTATTAAAAATCTGCTACTTTTTGTTTTTATTTATATATAGTTTTTTTGGACAAAAGTAAAAAATAAAATGGCGAAAATAATAATAGTAAAGGAGATAAATATAATAACAGCGAGACACACCTTTTTTAGCAAATTGACTCTTTTTTGGATTTTTTGGTTAAAGTAAAATAAAAATAATAAGACGGGATTCGAACTCGCGGCCTCATACTCTTCCTTGAACGCTTATTTCTACCACCCAAGCTACTTCACATCTTTTGTAAGAAAAATGCGATAAAACATGATATAGTTACAAAACGTGACCAGAATCTAATGTACGCAAAGTTTGATCGACCCGGACAAATTTAATATGAGATGATAAAAAAACGGAGGGTAAAATTTAGGGTATGACAGCTGCCCCTATTTAATTATCTTTAACCGCAATGTAGTGATGAGAGATAATTAAATATAAGAAGACCCGAATTTTGCCCACAGTGGGGAGAAAATTTAGAAATAGAGATCAGAGCAGACTCAGGCGTCGTTGCTTATATTTGGAAGGATAGGTGGACTCGGGCGTCATTTTGCTTAGATTGAAAAGATAAGTAGACTCAGGCGTCGTTGCTTATATTGAAAGGGTAAGCAGACTCGGGCGTCGTTTGCTTGGATTGAAAGGATAAGCAGACTCGGGCGTCGTTTGCTTGGATTGAAAAGATAAGCAGACTCGGGCGTGCTTGCTTAGATTGAAATGATAAGCAGACTCGGGCGTCGTTTGCATGGATTGGAGGGATAAGTTGATTTGTCGGGGATATGAGGTACATTCACTCAGAGTATGAACCATGTAAAATGATTTTTCTGGCCAGAGTTCCATAGAGGTTTCTTTGGGAACCACTATTGTTGGGGGTAACTTCTCACTGAAGTCCTTGCGGGAAGGCTACCTACTGGGGAAGCTATTGCGTCTCCATGATGAGATGAGCTCTTTTGGGCCCAAGGCTGGTTTTTGGATTTCATGAATATCAAACGAAATTTGGTTATGCTATGTATGCATGCTTATATGCATGATTTGCTTGAATTGATGTGCTATGTGTATGATATGCTTTTAGCTTCAATGTGTAATGTTAATGCATGCTTTGAGAAATGCATGGTGGATGCATGAAATGTTGTTAATAGTTAGGTTTTGTGTGGCTGCAGGAATTGCTTTGTCTTCTTGAACGACCGCTCCCGCGATTGGCAAAAGTTTGGGAAATTCTGCTTCCCCGACACTCTGGATCTTTTGCGACTTTGTGATTATGGAACCGACATGGATAATCTTGGTGCCCCAGTTACACTCCATGGGTTGTGAGTTGCCCTTATTGAAGGAATAAGAATCACCTTCGTGTTGAGTCGACCCCTGGTGATTAATGAGAGACTATGGATCTCGAGTATCAGATGTAACACTAGAAGTCAATGTTATTCTTTCGAGATTTCAAATCAAAGTAAGATATTTTTCATAAGCTGTTTGTATTATTCCCCATGTTTCAATGCATTTTTATCAAGAATAAATTAACATTTTATGAGCAAAAGGAAAGATGAAATAATGGAAGGGCATAAAAGAGATTTTTTATTGAATGGAATTCAGTCCTTGAATGGACAATGATACATGATGATGTAATTCCTATAAGAGGAAATTACGGAAACAGAATAAAATGACAATAAGAATTTAGGCGGTCCCACTGAACCACATGTGCTACATTCCCTGTGACTCCAAGTCCTCAATACTTTGCTTCCGAAGATGATAATCACGCTGATCTCTTCCTTTCGAGTTTTGTGGTAGACTCCGGTGCTGCAGTCATTTGCCCTTTTTTCTCTTTTTTTTTCTTCAAAAGAATCCCTTATTTTTGCATGGATTGCTCCTTTTGAGTTTTCAATCCACCGGGAGTGTTACCCTTTTTTGCCTAACCCGCCCTTTCGGGTTTTCGACTTAGCGGGTTTTATTTCCTTTTTTAATGCCCCTAATTTTTGCTTGAACTGCCTTTTGCAGGTTTTCAGTCCACCGGGACGCTCTCTATTGCCTAAGTCGCCCACATAATACTTCTTGACTGCGTCGGAGTTCACTGAGAGTGGAAACTCCTCTCCATCCATGGTGGTGATAATCAGAGCTCCGCCAGAGAAAGCCTTCTTTACCACGTATGGCCCTTCGTAATTAGGGGTCCATTTCCCGCGAGGATCCTTATGGATGGGTAGTATCTTTTTTAGCACCAAGTCACCTTCTTTAAACTCTCGAGGGCGAACCTTTTTGTCGAACGCCTTCTTGAGCCTCTTTTGGTACAACTGACCGTGAAATAACGCTGTTAGACGTTTCTCTTCTATGAGGTTCAGTTGATCCAATCTTGTCTGTACCACCCATTCAGCCTCTTCTAGTTTAGTTTCCATCAAGACCCTTAACGAGGGGATTTCAACTTCGATCGGAAGGACTGCCTCCATGCCATATACTAGGGAAAACGGGGTTGCCCCTGTAGAAGTGCGGACTGTTGTTCTATAGCCATGTAGAGCGAAGGGGAGCATCTCATGCCAGTCTTTGTAGGTTTTCACCATCTTCTGAATGATCTTCTTGATGTTTTTGTTAGCTGCCTCTACTGCGCCGTTCATCTTAGGCCGATATGGTGATGAGTTATGGTGCTCAATTTTGAAGTCTTCGCACAACTCTTTCATCGTTTTGTTGTTCAAGTTGGACCCATTATCTGTTATAATCTTGCTAGGGATACCGTAGCGACAAATTATTTCTTTTTTGATAAACCGGGCGACCACCTGTTTTGTCACATTCGAGTAGGAAGCAGCTTCAACCCATTTGGTGAAATAGTCAATGGCAACCAAGATGAATCGATGTCCATTTGAAGCCTTCGGCTCAATCATTCCAATCATGTCTATTCCCCACATAGAGAACGGCCACGGTGCTGTTAAGACATTCAGAGGAGTTGGTGGCACATGCACCTTGTCGGCATAGATCTGACATTTGTGGCACGTTCTAGCATAGCAAAAACAGTCGGCTTCCATGGTCAACCAGTAGTAACCCGCTCTCAAGATTTTCCTTGCCATTACATGCCCATTGGCGTGGGTTCCGAAGGACCCTTCATGGATTTCTTTGATAAGCATGTCCGCTTCGCCTTTGTCCACGCACCTGAGTAAGACCATATCATAGTTCCTTTTGTATAGCACATTCCCATTTAAGAAGAATTGCGACGCTAATCTTCTTAAGGTTTTCTTGTCATTGCTGGAGGCATTCTCTGGATATTCTTGCGTTTCGAGGTAATGCTTGATGTCATAGAACCAAGGTTTACTATCACGCCCCTCTTCAGCCATTACGCATACAGTCGGTTCACTTTACGGTTTATCCTTATGATTGGTGCCTCGTTGTGGAATTTTACTTTGTACATTGATGATAATGTAGCCAGAGCGTCTGCCACCTGATTTTCCTCTCTAGCAATGTGATGAAAGGTGATTTCATCGAAGTGTTTCATTAGTTCTACAACGTGAGCACGATATGGGATCAGTTTAGGATGACGTGTTTCCCATTCACCTTTTACTTGGTAGATGACCAACGCTGAGTCTCCATATACTTCCAAAATTTTAATTTTCAGGTCAATTGCAGCTTTGAGGCCCATGATACATGCTTCATATTCTGCCATGTTATTCGTGCAATCAAAGCACAACCTTGCTGTGAATGGAGTGTATCCATTTTTTGGAGATATCAAGACAGCTCCAATTCCGTGCCCCAAAGCGTTTGATGCACCATCAAATACTAGTTTCCACCGGGCTCCTGGTTCGGGTCCTTCCTCATCGCCTACGATATTCTCATTATTTAGAACCATGATGTCTTCATCTGGGAAGTCGAACTGTATGGGTTGTTACTCTTCTAATGGTTGGTGAGCGAGGTGTTCAGATAGCACACTCCCTTTTATTGCTTTCTGAGTAACATATTGGATGTCGTACTCGGATAGCAACATTTGCCAGCGTGCAATCTTTCCAGTGAGAGCGGGCTTTTCAAAGATGTATTTGATGGGATCCATCTTTGATATCAACCAAGTGGTGTGGGTTATCATATACTGTCTCAAACGTTTGGCAGCCCATGCTAATGCACAACACGTCTTCTCGAGTGATGTGTATCTCGACTCACAATCAGTAAACTTCTTACTCAAAAAATAGATGACATGTTCCTTTCTTCCCGTCTCATCATGTTGCCCTAGCACACAACCCATTGACCCATCAAGTACTGTTAGATACATAATTAGAGGTCTTCCTGGAATGGGGGGTACCAAGATTGGGGGCGTTTGCAGGTATTCTTTGATTTTATCAAACGCTTCTTGGCAATCCTCATTCCATTCAATGGCTTGATCCTTCCTCAACAATTTGAAAATTGGCTCACAAGTGGCTGTAAGATGTGAGATGAACCTGGCGATGTAATTCAATCTTCCCAAGAATCCGCGGACCTCTTTCTCAGTGCTTGGCGCTGACATATTTTGTATGGCTTTTACTTTGTCAGGATCTACTTCAATTCCCCTTTGGCTGACTATGAATCCCAGCAACTTGCCTGATCGGACACCAAAAGTGCAATTGTTAGGATTTAACTGTAGTTTGAATTTCCTTAAACGACCGAACAACTTTTGCAGGTGTACTAGATGGTCCTCCTCCGTTTGGGACTTGGCAATCATATCGTCGACATAGACTTCTATTTCTTTATGAATCATGTCATGGAAGAGGGTTACCATTGCTCTTTGGTATATTGCCCCAGCATTCTTCAATCCGAAAGACATTACTTTGTAACAAAAGGTGCCCCAAGGAGTGATGAACGTAGTCTTTTCCATGTCTTCCGGTGCCATTTTGATTTGGTTATAACCGGAGAAGCCATCCATAAAAGAGAACACAGAGAACTGAGCTGTATTGTCCACCAGTACATCAATGTGAGGTAGGGGAAAGTCATCCTTGGGGCTTGCCCTATTCAGATCTCGATAGTCTACACAGATCCTAACTTTGCCATCTTTCTTTGGAACTGGCACAATGTTAGCAACCCATTGGGGGTACTTGGCAACAGCCAGGAAGCCAGCGTCAAACTGCTTCTTGACTTCTTCCCTAATCTTTAGAGCCATGTCGGGTCTGGTCCTTCTCATCCTCTGTTTTACCGGCGGGCACTCTGGCTTGAGAGGTAACTTATGCATGACTATGTTGGTGTCTAACCCTGGCATGTCCTGATACGACCAAGCAAACACATCGACATATTCTCGTTGTAGTTCAACCAACTTTCCCTTTACACTTTCTTTCAGAGAGGCACCTACTTTGACCTCTTTTCTGTCTTCTTTAGTCCCCAAGTTGATTACTTCCACTGGTTCTTGGTGAGGCTGAATCACCTTATCTTCTTACTCTAGGAGTCGAGTTAACCCTTCAGGAATTTCACAATCGTTCTCATCACCTTCTTCTGCTTGGTTAATTGGAGACTCGAAGTCATAAGGGATCATAGCAGTGTCATTTTCAGTGGATTTATTAATGGATCTGCATGATGATGATTTTGTTTTTAGAATGATAAAAATGATTGAGTTTGAAGGAGAAGGAATATTGCCATTTTTGAAAACTGGAGACTGAAAGAATGTGAACTTTATTGAACCATAAAATGAAATTTTATTAATGATAAAAAGTTTATTGAAATCATAGGGGTGCCCTACAAAAGCTATCCGTTTGCCTTGGGCAGAGCAAAGGATTTATTTAGAGAAAACAAATTACTTAGGAACTGAAATAATCTTTGGAATCTCTATGGCCTCCCAGTTGTTAATAGCATCATCTGGCAACCAACGATACACCAAGTCAGGTATCTCTTCATCGGTGTCCTCAAGTAGGGCCACATGCCCCTCATGTCTAAATCCTCCGCTGCGAAATGTCTCTTGATAAGTGTGGATTTGCCCTTGACCGACCTTCAGCGCTTCCCTTGTCGATGGTTGATACCCTACTCCAAAACGGTCTTTCTTTTTTATGATGTTGAGTAGCTTGCCCCAGCCTTCTGGAATACCCTCCTCCAAGGCCTCTTTCATTGCTTTCCAAGAAGACGCGGCCAACCTCTTTTTGTTATGACTGCGCTTTGATCCCCCGGTCACAACATTTGCAATCTCCAAAGCTTGGAATGGAACTTCCGTAGCTTCTTCATCTGCTTCTATGTACCGAAATGACGCGAGATGGCTCACCATCATGTCTTCTTGACCGGACACAACAATCATCTTGTCACCGGTTATGAACTTGAGTTTTTGATGCAGAGTGGAAGTAACAGCCCCATCAGCATGAATCCAGGGTCGCCCGAGAAGGCAACTATAAGTGGGGTTAATGTCCATCACTTGAAATGTAATTGTAAAAACTTGCGGACCAATCAAGACAGGTAAGTCAACTTCTCCAATAACAGCCCTTCTTGACCCATCAAATGCTTTTACCATCAAAGAACTTGGTCGCATCAATGGCCCTTCGACAGTCAACTTTAAGAGGGTTGTCTTGGGCATCACATTCAAAGATGAACCTGTGTCCACAAGCACTCGGGATAAAATATTGTCCAAACATTTCACGGAAATGTATAGAGCTCGGTTATGATTATTCCCATCTGACGGTAGCTCGTGCTCGCTAAATCCCAGATATCTGCCGGCAGTGATATTGGCAACCACTCCATCAAACTGAACAACAGAGATGTCCTTATCCACATGAGCCTCATTCAGAACCTTCATCAATGCTTCTCGGTGGCTTTCAGAACTCAGGAGTAAAGATAAGATAGAAATCTTAGAGGGAGTCTGTCCCAATTGGTCCAATATCTTATAGTCACTCTTTTTGATGATTCGTAAGAACTCTTCGACTTCTTCTTGAGGTATTGCTTTCTTGGAAGGTTCTGCCATATCTTTGCCTTTTTCTACGCCTTTCTCTTTATGAGGTATTATCAGTGGTTTCGTATTAACTTTGTTGGGCTGCTGGGGAGAACACTCGACCGCTCCTTGTCATACCCCCTATGCCAGCTATGTTAGTGACATTGGGCTCTAAGCTTACTAATAGCTTGCCTCCCGCATAAGCAGTGGGCTGATAATTCCATGGTACTTTCTTCATGCTTCCAAAAGGAAAAGGTGCGGGCACATGGGATATTATGGGGTCCATTGACTGCACCGGTATCTGCAACTCATTTCTTTGGTATGTGATCTCAAGGGGAGCCGAGGATTGAGATTCTAGAGTAGCAATGTTTGTATCGACTTTTGAGTAGCCAATTTGAACCAAACCTTGATCCATCATCTCTTGTAGGCACTTTTTCATCTTTCCACACTTGTCCGGGTTTGTTGAGCAAATTTCACAATTGGAATGCATCTCTTCAAACAAATCGTAACTGATTAGGATTTCTCGTATCACGGACATACGTGTCTTTACTTCAGCCACTTCTTTGATTAAATCATACTCCTTCAATTCTTCCACGGCATTCACTAACGGACCAGCATGTCCGGGCAGAGGGTTGTTTTTAACATTCGGATTTTCCTCCTTAAAGGATAGCAACTTGCGATCAATGAGCTCTTGAACTTTGAACTTGAGCCCCCTACAATTTTCAGTGCTATGTCCGGGTGACCCGGCGTGGTAATCACACTTTGCATTCTCATCATAACCAGGTGGATATGGTGGTTGTACCGGGTTAAGAGACCTTGGCTCTACCATACCCTTTTGAATTAGGTAAGGCAAGATTTGGCTGTACAGTATAGGTACGGGATCAAAGTGCACATTTCTCCTGTCATAATTATTTCTAGGCACGTATTGGTTCCTTTGTGGGTACCCGTTCTGCTGTTGCTGCTGATTTTTTGGAGGTATCCTCGATGGCTGTTGAGGTTGAGGAATATGATATACCGGCTGCGGGTACTGCCCTTGAGCTACTGCCGCCACAAAGGGGTATTGGTAGTGTGGCATTTGTGCAGAGGATGCTTGAGACGATCCTATCACCACAGCATTAGCTTCACCTTCCTTCTTTTTGTAACTATTATTAAAAGGTTTCTTTGCCCCAATTTGGTTATTGGAGGCACTTGCTATTTTCCCATTTTTCAGACCTTCTTCCACTCGTTCCCCAATTATCACCATATCAGCAAAGCCTGAAGATATGCTTCCTATCATCTTCTCATAGTATACCCCCTTCAAAGTGCTCATGAATATGTCAACTAGTTCTCTTTCTGAGAGTGGCGGTTGTACACGGGCAGCCGATTCCCTCCATCTCTGGGCATACTCTTTGAACGTCTCGTTATCTGTTTGACCCAAGTTTTGCAATTGCATCCGATTAGGAGCCATGTCCAAATTATATTTGTATTGTTTTAGGAAGGCATCAACAAGATCCTTCCATGTTTGGACTTGGGTCCTCTCTAGCTGCATATACCAGTCCAGGGATGCCCCACTTAAGCTGTCTTGGAAGACATGAATCATCAGCTTTTCATCTGCAGTATAAGCAGCCATTTTTCTACAGAACATTTTCAGGTGGTTCCTAGGGCATTGGTTTCCCTTATACTTTTCGAAATCTGGCGCTTTGAACTTGGGGGGTACAACCACATCAGGTACTAAGCACATGTTCGTAGCATCAAATCCATAAGCGCTGAAACCTTCCACAGCCACCGCTCCTCTAGGGCCCGATACATCCGATTGGACCCTTGATCTTGAGGTATGTTGGCAGTAACTGATTGGCCTAAGATAGCACATCCTTCAGGTGCAGGGCGAGGTGTAGTATTCCCATTTTGGACAGCTGAAGTTCCTTGCGGAGGAGGAGTCTCATTTGCGACCGGTATCACAATATACATTGCTGGAGGCGGAGTAGAAGTATTAGTTTCTTGAGGAGGGGTATAGCCAGGAGGTAGACCATATGGGGGCCATGTTGCATCGTTCTCGTTTGCATGAACTCAAATTTTTTTGCATGAACTCAAAAATCTGATCCATCTTCGCTTTCATGGATTCCACTTCTTCCCTCATTGCAGCTTGGTTCAATTCTAGCTGCTCTATGATCCTTTGCAAGTTGGCACGTGTTCCGTGAGAGTGTCGGGGAGTAGGAGCCTGAGGTGGCTGCTTTTTGACTCTTCTTGCTATTTTGGCAATTCCTGAAGTGTTGTAGGACGAGATGAGTTTTATTTTATTTTATTATATTTTTTTTGAAAATGTGATGCATGTTGGAGTTAATGAATGCGTGAAGATGCATGTTATGCTAAAAGATCAGGGAATTTCAAAGTTTGCGTTCATCAAGGGCATTCGAAAATATGAAAACAAGACAATAAATAATAAAACAACTTTTATTCCAATGTAAAATTCAAGACATAAAGTTTAAATAGTACAACATCAAAGCCTAGCCTTGCGGGCTGCATCTAGACTAGCCCTAAATTCTCGCAACATAACTCCACAACTTTCGACAAAACTGAAAACAGCTGGAGGCGTGTTATCCGGGAACATTGCAGCATAGGCTTTTTTATGCATCCTCGGGATGTCTCGAACCACATTGTTGGCGAATCCAGCCAAGTTAGAGAAGTTAGCCTTCCATTTTGTAGCTTCTTCTAAGATCTTTTGGGTTGTAGCTAGATCTTGGCTCGCGACGTTTCGCAAATGACGGACTTCATCTATTAATCGTTGGTTTCGCGCGCTTATTGCTTCATACTCTTTCCTTTGGCGCCATTCACTTTCCTTAAGATCTTGCATCTCCTTCATAAGTTCTCTCCAATTGTTGGGAAGGCCTTGAAGTTTCTTCTCAGCAATTCCTCGGAGGCGACGTTCGTTCAATGCGATAGTTTGTGATTCTTGAAGCGAGGCGGTGATGTTCAAGATTTGTGCCTCGTACCCTTCCTTCAACTGGTTTTTTCCTTTAAGGGTTTGTTCCCAAGCTCCCCTTACACTGTCAATCTCCTTCCAAGCTTGCTCTAATAACTGATTACGCCCTCTAATTTCTTCAGTGGAACCCGCCAAACATGCAGCAACCTTTTCTCTTTTCCTTTCCTCATCTCCGATCATTTTTTTAGCCATCTCAAGTTGCTTGGTCCTCTCATTGAGTTTAAAGGTGAGCTCATTTCTTTCATAATTGACTTGATAGAGATCGTGTTGTAGGGCCTCTTTTTCACTTTCAAGGCGATCAATGATTGTTCGGAGCTTATCGATTTCTTCTATGGAAACAGGAACTGGTGCTGATGAACTATGCTGAGTCGGAGGAATGATGGAAAATGGGAGTTTGATGAGTTTGATACGTTCCTTGACCCAATGTGGGTAAAGTTCATTGGTCTCACCTTTTCTCTTCCTTAGATCGTTTCCCTTCTTGTGCACTTTTTCCCATGACCGGATAATCTTTTGAAGTATGTTTGGGTCATTGGCACCCATATGTTGTAGTATAACTTCTTTTAGAACTTCATCATCAGGTTTCTCCACCATTGGATCCCCAACTGCCTTATGGCCAACATCGGATTATAATTAATGCAACCTTCTGTACCTATGAGGGGTACGTTGGGGAAGTCCCCACAGCTGATTGTCACATCATTTCGACCCATTTTTTTAGGGAACCATAAAATGGAGTGTTCGGTGAGAGCCATTAGCTTTTGAGGCCAATCGTGGACATCCTTTTCCGTGATGTCTTTGGGCATGTGAGACATGAACCATGAATAAAGCAATGGTAGGCAGCATAACATCAATCCTCCTCCTTTCTCAGAACGCTAGTGTAGGGTATAATAAACATCAGCCAAAAGAGCGGGAACAAGGTCTTCTTCCTTAACCTTAGCAGCCCAAAATACACTAATGGCGGCCGTGTCGATGAAATTATCTAATTTAGGAAACAGAACCAACCCAAAGATGAGTAGGGCTAATGTGTCTTCAAGGGATTCCCACTTTTTGGCCTCCAAAAATTCTTTCGCTTTCTTTTCTAGGTATCCTCTTGCGAAACCATGAACTTCCCCACATCTTTGTTGTACTTTCTTGTAATGGAGGACAAGCTCGGATGGCGGTATATTCAAGGCTAGAGCTAACTCTTCGATCTTGACAACTTGTCCAATTCCTCTATAAGGACCTTTCCCTTTTTTAGGAGAGCCTAAGATTTGCTCAAATTCTTCCAGAGTAGGAGCCAACTGGAAGTCTTGAAAGGTGAAGCAGCGTAGAGGTTGATCATAAAACTGGGCAAGGGCAGTGATAGCCTCAACTTGTACGGGGACATTCAAGAGGTCGATGATCTTTCCGTACTTTTGGACAACGCAATTCCGGGCAAGGCTTGTCAACTTTGAACTAAAGAACTTAAGGCTTCTCATGTCAGACAGGTGAGCCTTTACACGCAATAATCCCCTTTTATCTGAGTTCATTTTTCCGGATGCTTAGTAATAAACTTTCTTTGAAATTCCCTGAAAAAAATAATGAATGCACATGCTAAAGAAACCATTTTTATGAAAATGGGTTGTATGCAAGGTGTATTTTGGAAAGGGTGATATAACAACCTCTGTGGGAGGGCTCCTTAAAATAGGGCGGTTCTAAGTGTTTCTACTAAACCCCTCACATTGATGGCTCTAGGGCTTTCGTTTGATGATAATATCCAAGGTCACAGACCCACATGAGGTCTTCCACCAGATTTGGCTAGACACCTCTTGGTGAGATCTCGCAAGGGTCTCCCTTGGATGAAATTGTTGGGTTCTAAAAGGCTCTAGAGTCATCGACCACATTCAAAATTCCGGCAGGGGGATGGGCTAGCCAATGCCTGACGGACGTTTCGAATAGATCTACTCTAGGCGGAGTCTTCGCATATCACCCGAGGAGACGAACATCTCGCGGGTCCATACTACACAACTCCTTACTTAACTCATGTTTTTCTCAAGCCCGGGTGTGAGGCTTAACTCAAATAATAACCCACATTTAATTAAAGCAATAAAAGAAACAAGTAAAGAAATAAATAACGACAATAAAAGCAAAATAAAAGAAGCAAATAAAACAAGCAAACAAACATTCGACCCTAAAACTAATAAGGATGGGCTTAACTCTCTAAGGGATCCTCAGCAGAGTCGCCAGCTGTCGAGCCGCGAAAAATGCTCGAGCGTGTTGACGCTCGATATGACACAGAGTCGCCACCGAAGTTTTTTATTAAAAGGGAAACGTCGATAAAACCCTTGAGTGATGGAAAGAGATGGTCATCGCAACCAAACTTTCAGGTTCGGGAGTTGGTTATGTGAGGGGAAGGTATTAGCACCCCTCACATCCGTTGTACTCAACGGGAACCTCCTAGTTAGTTAAAGGGTTTAAAGTTTTAAAAGTTATTTTGCTTGCTTTTATTATTAATTATTATTTTTATTAAAGTGTTTACAAAAGGAGGAAAAAAAGTTAGTTTTTTATTAGTGTGCTTGACGGTTGTTGGATCCTGCTCCTACGTATTCCCAAGTGCAATGGGAAATTCAAAGCTACACGTAGTTCTTTGTAAAAAATGTTTGTTGGTTGGTTGATTTTATTTATGAAAAAGATTTGTTTTGATTAGAATTGCACAGGGGCAAGAAAAAAGTTAATTTGATGAGTTGAGTTGATTTTAGGGAATGTTGTTTGGATCGCATTCTAGTAGTTAAACGCTGCTTGTATGATCGCACGATGGAGGCTTAAGCGTTGTTTGTATTCCGATAGAATGGATAAATCATTGTTTGTTTATGAAAAGAATTTTATTATTATTCTTTTTTATTGCGCGGGGGCAAAAGAGTTAGTTTGATGAATTGAAGTTGTATTTAGGTACGGAAGACAAACAATCGTTAAGAGTAAGCGAACGCTTAGTCCTCGATCATTCGAGAGACAGGCGGAAGTACATCCGGCCATCTCTTTTTTAATCCAATTTTATTATAAAATTATTTGGTTTAAAGGGAATATGAATAAAAATTGATATTTTTGTGTTTTATAATTATTTATAGTTTTTTAGGTATGGAAGACAAACACTCATTGAGAGTAAGCGAACGCTTATTCCTCAATCATTCGAGAGACAGGCGGAAGTATATCCGGCCATCTCTTTTTTAATCCAATTAATTTATTACAATTATTTGATGGTAATTGATTAGAATTGGCCTTTTTATATGTATGTGATACTGTTCTGGCAAATAAACCTCGATTGTAGTCTTAATAGTCTACAAATATACTTTTTATTGAATTAATATGCTCCTGGTTTTATCTACCTCACTTTGAGGTTGAACACCTCTTATAGCAAATCTTTGTAAACTCTAAAATAATAATAATGATAGCAGAATATCCAATGACACTGTAAAACAATCAAGTTTCACTTAATTCTCCAAACACATCAAACACTAACTCGGTAAACTTAAGAAATCATGGCAGCAGTATTGAACACAAAAATGATTATTAGCCAATAGTATTGTTATTTTTATGCACATATTCTATTCACACGATGGATATATTGAGTAGGTACTTATTCATAAGGCAATTATATTTTATGTTATAATTTCAATACCATACAATAACGGATATATATGTATACATCGATAAGAAGAGTTCATCAAACTGAAAGTATCAACGACAAGAATACAAATAAATAAGCCAATGAAACAAAGCTACATGATTTGACAAAGAAACAAATAAATCGAACGAAACAAATGAAGGTATAGAAGGTGTACCTTGTTATTTCTTATTCTGCCTCTTTTGTGATTTTTTTCTCAAATTCTGTCTGCAGAATTCAGTGTGTGTCCCCCCCTCTCTTATGAATTAGTGTATGTATTTCTAGGTAGAAATTAGGTTTTTTAGCATTTAATTGTGATTGAGTGACTTGGGGAAGAATTTGCATGATTGAGAAGAAAAATTGTGTTGATTGAAGATTTGTTTTTATTTTATTTTGATCTCCTTTGTATTTATTTTTGGTCTTGCTGGATTTTGCTTGAGAGAAAAGAAAAGAATCGGATCTCCCTTTTTTTTTTTTATATTTTGGATTTATTTCTTTTTATTAAAAATCTGCTACTTTTTGTTTTTATTTATATATAGTTTTTTTGGACAAAAGTAAAAAATAAAATGGCGAAAATAATAATAGTAAAGGAGATAAATATAATAACAGCGAGACACACCTTTTTTAGCAAATTGACTCTTTTTTGGATTTTTTGGTTAAAGTAAAATAAAAATAATAAGACGGGATTCGAACTCGCGGCCTCATACTCTTCCTTGAATGCTTATTTCTACCACCCAAGCTACTTCACATCTTTTGTAAGAAAAATGCGATAAAACATGATATAGTTACAAAATGTGACCAGAATCTAATGTACGCAAAGTTTGATCGACCCGGGCAAATTTAATATGAGATGATAAAAAAACGGAGGGTAAAATTTAGGGTATGACACATTATATTCCAAGTTGATGGAGCTTGAGAAGATTCACACCAATGATAATGGTTTGGATATGTTGACGAAGGTGTTGCTTAGGGGAAAATTTGAATTTTATTGTATGGAAGCCGAGTTGGTGTTACCCTCCAACTAGTCTGTCGGGGAAGTTTGTTGGGCTATCCTTCCTATTTAGAGTGGCCCAAATGATGTGGGTTAGTGGCTCATATGTGTGTAAGCCTTTGTTATTATCCAACAAAGAGGAATAAGGTTTATGTATGAAAAACAACAAAAGAAAAGAAGAGGGGAGAGAAAAATAAAACAACAACATTTTCGCTGCTGTTTTTCAGCACAAAGTAGTCCGACTAAATTGTGGTTTTCTCACAATTCAACTGTTGGATCGCCTTGAAACTTTGACACAGTGTTCATGACCAATATTATCACATTTTAACCGGAGAGTCGACGTTTTGAGCTTTCTAAGTCCATTAGGTTGTTTGTCTCTCTTGATTCTTGTTGTATTCCAAGATTGATTGTAGATCTTGATGTTGTTTATGTATGCCTCTAACTAGTGATAGAGAGAACCTTGCTTGTACCTATTGTTGATTATAGTGGAGATTTTAAGTGGTCTACGGGTCCCGTGGTTTTTACTCCTAGTTAGCAGAGGTTTTTCCACGCTAAAATTGTGTTGTGTTGTTTTGTGTGTTTCATTAATTGTCGTTGCGTTTAGTATTTGGGAGAGATTACATTGTTGAATTGTTCCGTTGCGTTTGGGATTTCCTCCCAACAAGTGGTATCAGAGCCTGATTTAATTTGTGCAATGATGGAGACGAACACATCTAGGATGATGAGTTTGAATGGATCCAACAATAATGTTTGGAAAGGGAATATGGAAGATTTGTTTTATGTTAAAGGCTTTCACTTGCCGGTTTTCTCTAATGAAAAAACCGTTGGAAAGAGTGATGAAGAATGGACTTTGTTGCATAGACAAGTTTCTGGGGATGATAATGTTTTGAATCATGTGAGCTCGGTGACTTATGATCACTCTCTTTGGATCAAACTTGAGGAGTTGTATGCAAGAAAGACGAGAACAATAAGTTGTTCTTGTTCAAGCAATTGATGTCATTGAAGTATAGTGATGGTTCACCAATGACCGATCACTTGAACACTTTTCAAGGGATTCTAAATCAATTGTCTGAGCTGAAGCTTAATTTTGATGATGAAACTCAAGGTTTGTGGCTTCTTGGTACTTTGCGTAAATTTTGGGAGACTTTTAGGACACCTGTTGCGTACTAAGTAGTTGTGCAAGTATATACAATCACTTTATAGCTAAGTAATAAGATAGAGTATCGATCCCACAGGGATTGTTAGTGGAACATCGTTCTAAACTAATTATACAATCAATTTTTTAGCATACGAGAAAAGAGTAACAAAATAATTGAAGTAACAAGGTTTGTCACAAGAAAGGGGGGTTTGAATTGTGACCTTTTAAAATTTTGGCTGCAAGCTATGATCAACACAAATAACTTAACACAGAAAACTGTGAGAACGTTCTGAGAATGATAACAGTTAAAGATAAGAAAATATAAAGTGATTTGTGTGTGATGTGTTTGCTCAAATAAAAGAGTAGGGAAAGAGAAGATCAAACAAATCAATTTATCCTGGTTCACACCTTAACAAATTGGGCTACGTCCAGTCCCCACTTGCGTGAGATTTCCACTATAATCTAGTCTGAGATTACAATGAGTCCCTTAACCTAAAACCGAGGTTAAGTCACAGATTAGTTATCACCAACTAATCTGAATCAATTCACAAATCAGTAATCACCTACTGATTTGAAGCACTTCACAAATCAGTTATCACCAACTGATTTGAACACTCAATCAATTCTAACCAATTGACTTGAGCAAGTTCTTACAATTTAAGAAGTGGTTGTTGAAACTAACAAGCCTATATCAACCTAAACTAGTTGTATAGCTTACAAATGAAATACACTCAGAAATGCTCAAATGGATTTATCTCCTAAGATCTAGAGCTTGAAGTATGAGTGTATAAAGAAGAGCTTAAAGTGATATGGAGGTCACACAAAGTATGTTGGCTTTTTGCAATTTGAAACTCTTGCTCTTCAAATGATATCAACGTGCTATTTATAGATGAGGAGGCTCCTTGATGTCTTGAGCTCCAAGTATGACCGTTGTGAGTGAAGAAATAGCAGTTGTGAGACATATGAGATGAAAGAGAAAAATTTGTCTCATAAAGCAACCTTCCCAGAACGTTCTCCCATGCTCTCAGACATTGGGCCAGAACGTACAATGATGATCTGAGTTCTTGGAACTTGATTGGGAGATTCCTGATCATATAGCCATTGCAAAGGTGTTGAGTTTGAATTAAAACAGCTCATCAAAAGGCTGGACATAAATCAAACAGTTGAAACACTTTGCTGGAAAAACTGGGAGATCGTTCTCTGATCATTCTCCAAGCTCATGGATGAAATCACACGTGATTAAAAGAGCTGTTGATAGTTGTCTTGCAACTGGAGAGCTTCAGTCTATGAAGATAGATCAACTATGCAGAACTATTCACTTGTCCTTGCTGGTTCATAAAGTTTTTGTCCTTGTAAGACTTTATGGGAGAATGTAGCAACTCCTTGTCCTTGTTCCCTTAAAACATGGGTTGCTGTCTTTAGTCTCATTTCAGTTGTGTTGTATCATTTCCATTGGACTAGATTAACTCTTGAAGGAATATATTAATAACATGAAGCCTTGTCATGAACAATTTGAACTTATTCCTTAAAAGTGCTTATTTGAACGTGATGCCTTGTTCAAAAAATGATTCCTTGCCTTAAATGACTTATGCGCTGTTATGATCTTGCATTTACTTCCATGAAAAAGTTCTTTCTTGTTTCTACCAAGTTGACTCTTGAAAAGTGATTATTCTTTAATCACAAGAACTTATAGACATGGTACAGTGTTATTCTGAGAAGGTTCTTCTGGGCAGAATCTTCAAATGATGTTTTGTTTATATCTTGTGAGTGAATACTTATTGAAATTAATCCTTTAAGGCTGTCTTAGATTAAATCACTCAAAAGTACTTGTTAGATAACAAAATGATCAGAATCATATTAAAATTTAATTAAGGGTTTGTTATCTTTAAAACATCAAAATGGATTTTGTCTCAACAATAATATCATGAATTTCAAACAAAAAGTAAATAATTTGAAGAAAACAGTTTTGTGGTAAACAAGCAAGTGAAGTATGTTGGATCTATGGTTCGTTTAATTCATGCTTAATGTCAGTGAGTGATAATTGCAATCAAGACTCTTGTAAGCAAATTTTGCCTTGTGGTGTAGGTCTACAACTTTGGATAATAAAATGAGTGATAAGGTAGATCCTATGTCTAGGTTACACTTAGTTCATTTTAGTTCAGAAAAATCATGTTTGTGCTCTTACTATGGCCTTAAGGCTTATATCTAAGCCCTCAAGTAGAAATTATGTGTCCATATTCTACTTAACCATAATAGTTCATTATATCCATTCATTATTATATATGTCTCTTAATAACAAACTAGTATTTATTCCTAAGTTGATCAATCTCAGAAGTAAATATATAGCAAAATCACAAATGAACTAGTAAAAAGTTTTCAAATGTTTTGAAAGCTACTTTTCATTGGATTGGATGGCAACTTGCAATTTGTAACATGGGAGGTGTTGGAGTAATTTTTGGCTTTTAACAACATGGCCACATTTAAAAATGCTATGAAGTTTTCTCCCTTAGTTTGGCTAATTAAGTAGCTCTTGGCGTATTGGTTATAGAGAAATGAGATTACTTTCAATGGAAAAGTTGTAAACATGATCGAGTGGCTTGATAGAATTAAAAGGGTGTCTTGATCTTGATTCATTAATTAGTTTCCTATTCGTGGAATAGTCTATTATCTTTTTTGATATAAAACCATGAAGTAACAAATTTTTAATTTAACTATATTTAGTGCAAATATGTCAGGAGAGAAATGGTACGATAGATGACAATAAAAAAATATATCTCAAAAATATATACTAAATATAGATAAATGTAACTATTGTAATGATTAATGAGTTTTTATCGAATGTCCCCGAAGGGACGATTAATGAGTTTTTAGTATTCTTATATTTGTCAATAAATTTTGATTATAAAAAAACTATTTCTATATCTCATAAGTGTATGTTTGGTTCTGCGGTGACGAGAATTGATTTTGATAGAATTGATTCTGTAAAATTGATTCTGGTCAAAATTGATTTTAAGTTAAAGTGGTTTATGTTTGGATATTCATGTAAAAGTAAGTTGAACAAAAATTTTGAGTGTAAAAATCAATTCTAGAATCAGAAGCTACGATATCTAGCTTCAAGTAGAATCAATTCTGGAGGCAGAATCAATTTTACTTTTGAGAAACCAAACAAGTCAGAATCAATTCTACACGTCCAGAATCAATTATGACTGCTTCAGAAGTGGAACCAAACATACACTTAGCTCAATTGGTAGGGATATTGTATTATATATGTAGGAGGTCAGAGTTTGAATCTCGGTTATCCCACTAATCCATCTTAAGAGAGGAATTTTTAGCCACTAGACTACTTGATAAAAAAAAAAAACTATTTTTATTAAATTTGATACTACGATTAGAGCTGAGTATATGGGGGTAAGGTCACAGGATCATTCCCGACTATTTGGAGACCCTGTTTAAATATTAAAAATGGACCCTAAAAATAATTCAAATTAATTAAAAAATCATCCTTTGGTTAAATTATATATAAGAAATACATAAAAATTATTATTATTATTATTATTATTATTATTATTATTATTATTTGTAATTCTGGCACGTCAGCTATCAGATGTTTTATGCGATGTTTCAACACTTAGACACAGATGTTAAGATCAATGTTGAAACATCATGCTATAACGATGGAAATATATAAAAGCAACAATTAAAGGACAGAAAACAATAAAGATCACAAATGACTTCTTAACCTAGTTCGGTGCACAACGCAACCTACTCTGGGAGATACCAATCCAGGAAGGAAATCCACTATAATAGTCCTAGTTCAAAGACCTCTGAAAATGCTCCGTTTACGACTTATCACCTAGACACTACCCGTGCAACTTCTACCTAGGAACTCCTAGACGTGAGATCCCATCGCACTTACTCTCAAAAAGTACAGACAATGCTGTTTACAAGCAAACACACATAAGGATTAGGAGACACACTCCTAGAAACTAAACCACCCATACCTATAGGCTTAAAATGATACACAAGAAAACAACCTTACTTCGTACTTCACAACTTAGGAGTAGTGTACAACATTACAATTCAATATAACAAAGTCCTAAACTTGCATCAAGATGACACAAGAAAGAATCACAATTAACACTTACTTAAAACCCTAAAACTCTATATTTCAATGACGGTTAAAGTTTGTAAATTAGGTTTTATGCCTTGCGTTATATACCCTCCAGTCAACACGGACTTGATGAACATCTTGGGCTTCCAAAACAAAGCTGATCCACGAAATCTCCAGCTCACAAATATATTTAACCAAATATATTGTTTCCATAAATGTTTCCAAATATATATGAACCAAATACAAAGTTTCCTTAAATATTTGAACATCTTTAAGAAATAAACACAACGATGATTCTGGACAAGCACTCGTCTTGGTTCACAAGTAAAAAGACGTTGTTTCCTTAAATAAGTATCAGATGATATGATGCGCAATTAAGCCGCGTAAAACAGGGCACACTGGATGTTGTATCCACATGTTGGAACATTGTGTTCAACTTCTTGCCAGTATTTGTTTTAGCAAAATGAAGCCAACACACAAATACTCAACATTATTATTAATTTATTATTATTATTATTATTATTATTATTATTATATATAATGTCAAAAATAGACATCTTAATCTAAGATTAAAATTTGTAAAGATTGAAATGTACTATAATTATATTTATGAGTATAGATATTTAATTCATTGATACTCATGTGATGTTTTATGAACATTAACAATATTTAATTATTATTTTAGGGTCTCAAAATTATTCTATTAATACATGTATAATATTTTATAAGTATAGATAATATATAATTAATATTATAAAACCTCAAAAATTTAAGTCGAGACTCAGCACTCTATTTAGCGATATATTGCTCTATTTAGCGATATATTGCACTCTTTTTTCCTTCACGACAGACAACAAATAGACATCTTATTCTCCCTTTTTGATTTACATAGAAAAGATAGAGAGATAAATCATAAAATGTCACAACTAGGAGTGTAATTTGACTGGTTTGGATCGGTTTTTGGTGAATCCAATGTCCGAACCAATGAACTCTCAATTGGTTCGATTTTTTGTTGAAATTTGGACACCAGTATCAGATGTTGTATACGACGTTACAACACTATACCAGATTTGATAGACAAAGTATAAAACAATAAATAGTGCAGAAATAAATAAACACACAATGATTTGTTGATCTAGTTCGGTGCAAACCGCAACCTACATCTGAGGGATACCAATCCAGGAGGAAAGCCACTAATAACCCTAGTTTTAAGTTTCACAGCAAACTCCTCATTTACAACTTATCACCTAGCGACTATACCTATGCACTTCTACCTAGGAACTCCTAGGTATGAGTTCCCAACTCACTCCCTATTCTCGACAGTACAGCCAGCACTGTTGTTAACTCAAATCACTATGGTGGAGACACTCTCCTAAAAACTAGATCACTCTTACCTAAAGGCTTTGAGTGATACACAAGTAACACAATCCTAACTCTGTGTTTCAAAGCTTTGGAGAGGACAACACACACAATAATTATCTCCTTGCTTAAAAGCTTCAGAGACAATCACAGTTTACAACTCAATAAATACACAGTCCTAAGCTTGCATCAATATGACACAAGAAAGGCTCACACAAAATCACAAACACAAAAACCCTAAAACGGCTAGACTCAATACACGGCTTGAACAACTGCCTCATTAGGTTTTTCGGCCTTCCATATATACTCCCTCCGTCCCGTATTATAAGCAAAAAAGATCACTTTTTTTTGTCCCAAATTGTAAGCAAAACAACTCATTTTCATCATTTTCAAGATTTACTTTTACTTACTCTCATAAAATTTAATACAAATTGTATTTAATATACTCTCTCTCTTCTTTTCCCAATAATCAATAACCAATAAAATTTCTTTTTACATCTTCCTATGAAACTTATTTCAAGAAAAATACAAAAAGTCATACTTCAAATTATCACATTTCACTTTTCTTAATAAGTGTGAATTTTATTTTTTGCTTACAATATGGGACGGAGGGAGTAGCTGGTAACGTGGGCTTCAGAAGATCTGATCCAAGAGTACATCCAGCTCACAAAGTAAAATAGAATCATATCAAGACTTTCCTTAAATGATTAGATACGTTTTGGAAATAGTCTTCACAATAATTCCTATTATAAACATTCCTTAAATAAAAGATCAATTTAAGGAAATAAACCCTTTCTTGGCGTGCATGCAAAGACTGAAGAAAGAGAAAAGATCTTCTCTTAAAATATAGCACGCGCATAAAAGATACGCCAGCTCGCGCACAGACGTCGGGTTGCAATGTTGTAACATTTCATACCACATCCTGCTTGAATATTTGTTTTACCAAAATGTAGCCAATAACCAAATATCCAACATTGGTGTTTTTCAAAAATGAACCACTTTGATTCAGTTTGGTTCAGATACTTTAATCGATTTGCAGCACTTTTTATTTCCGATGTATTCCCTGCTATTATTTTTTATCCGATATATTCCCTGTTATAATTTTTTCAATCAAACATAACACTTATGAAATCAATTATCACCATACATCATACATAAAAGAAAGTACAATGGTTTTCAAACACATATTTCAATTCAAACAAAGTTGACAAAATACAATCCATAGATTTCAAATACAAAATACAATCTTTACGTGGAGTTCACCATCAAATACAAAATACAACCATACATAAATTAAATTCGTAAGTTCAACATCGAGTAAAAAATTAAACTAAAATAAAATTTTAATTATTTTCCCACTTGAATCGTCAATGCACCATCATGAAATAATAAATTCAAATATATGTATATACATAGTTAGAATATAAAACATTGAATTTATTTTTAATTTGAACATTGAAACGGTATATGCATAGGTAGAATTTAGAACATTAAATAAATATATATATATTGTTAATAATAAATAAATATATGGTTAAAAATATACCTTTTGGTTCGGTTCATCGATTCTTAAAAAATGAAAACGAGAACCGAACCAAACCATGTCGGTTTTTAATTGGTTTGGTTCGGTTTTAGATCCGAACCATAAAAATAGTCTTTTTGATCCGCTTACACCCCTAGTCACAACTAGGCATGTGTTGTATGTAAATTTGTATATATGCATTCAACTAACGACATTGACTACTTTAATAATAGATAAAATCATAAAAATGTCACAAACTATATAAATGACCAAAAAAATGATTAAATAATATATATTTGTAATTTTGTTATTTATTACTTACAACTTATATGTTGTTATTTAAAATTATTAACAATAATAGTTTTTTCAGAAAAAAAGAATTTTTACAATTATTTATTTGTTTTTTTAAGTAATTTTTATTTTATTTTGTAATGCTCTCTAGGTCAACCCATATAACTCATAGACTAACGCGAATAGAATTTGGCCCAATATATTATAACTCATTTTTATTTACGAACATGTCTAACCGCATCATTTAACATATAGGTTTATATATGGTAGATTAAACGGGGCGAATATATTGAAAAAGTGTATTATAGTAAAGAATATGGTAGCTTCTAGGATGAGGGCTCAATTAAGTCCCTCACCGGTGTACCATCCAATTTCACCATTAGATCAAATAATTTATGAAGATTTCATTATTCATTACCACACCGGATCTAATCTCTCTCTCTTTGTCTTTTTCGTTCAAAAATCTAATATCTCCTCTTTGCTTAACACACGGTGCTTTAATGGTGAAAGAATTAAATTGATTAGATCTTAGCATGAGAAATAAATAAATTAATTGATTTAGTTTAGTTTATGGTTGTGGAATCACCATGAGACAACCTATACAATGAAAGCACCTTGACAATATTGAGGAACACAAACTTACGGTCCATTCATTGATAATATCCATTCTTGTATTGAAAGAGAGTTATGATAAACAGGTTTTTATAGGATCTGCTTTATCTATTCATTGTTTAAACTAAGTGTGAAGAATGAATATTTATATGATGATGTTGAGATGTTTCTCTAATCCCTCAGCAATAACCGCTACAACGAGGGTAGATGGAGTTAAAGGTTCTGTAACAGCTTGATCTTGTGTTGAAGGTTGAACTTCATCTTCATCAATGTTAGCTTGACTAGGCTGTTCCTCAAATTCATCAAACTTGACATGCACGCTTTCTTCCATGTTGTTAGAAGTCAAATTGAAAACTCTATAGGCTTTGGATGTTAGAGAATAACCTAAGAATATTCCTTTGTCTGACTTTGCATCAAACTTTCCTAGATTATCTTTGATATTCAAAATGTAACAATAACATCCAAAAATATGAAAGTAAGAAATATTTGGTTTCCTATCTTTCCAAAGCTCATAAGGGGTTTTGTTCAAAAATTTTCTTATTGAAACCCTATTTAAAATGTAACATGCAGTGTTAATGGCTTCAGCCCAAAAATATTTTTCAACATTTGATTCATCAATCATTGTTCTAGCCATTTCCTGCAAGGTTCTATTTTTCCTTTCAACAACTCCATTTTGTTGTGGAGTTCTTGGACAAGAAAAATTATGAGAGATGCCATTATCATTAAAGAATGATTCAAAGTGGAAGTTTTCAAATTCTCCACCATGATCACTTCTCACAGAAATGATATTGGTACCTTTTTTCATTTTGAACCTTTTTACAAAAGCTTTTAAATGATTCAAAAGATTCATCTTTGTGTTTAAGAAATAAGACCCAAGTGAATCTTGAATAATCATCTACAATGACAAAACCATAATTCTTACCTCCTAGACTAGTAGTTCTGACAGGTCCAAATAAGTCTATGTGAAGTAATTCAAGAGGCCTTTTTGATGAAATAAAATCTTTTGGTTTAAAACTGCTTTTGGCTTGTTTTCCTCTTGTACAGCTTTCACATAGTTTGTCTTTGTCAAAACTTATCTTAGGTAATCCTCTTACTAGATCAAGTTGAGAAATTTTAGCCATTGTTCTCATACTTACATGTCCTGCCCTTTTGTGCCAAATCCATTTGTCTTTTTCAAGAGACACAAAACAAGATTCAGCAGGCAATTCATCTAAGTATAAAACATACACATTTTTCATTCTTGATCCATTAAACAGAATTTTTCCAGAAGATATTTGTCTAACTTCACAAGTGTTGGTTTTGAAAATAACTTCAAGGCCATTGTCACATAATTGACTAATGCTTATTAAGTTATGTTCAAGACCCTCAACATAGTGAACAATTTCAATTTTAGCAGAATTAATCTTACCAATAATACATTTACCTTTGATACTAGCTTTTTCATTATTTCCAAAGGTAACAAGTCCTCCTTCTTTCTTCTCAAAAGAAAGAAAGCTATGTATGTCTCCAGTCATATGCCTTGAGCAACCACTGTCCAAGTACCATGGCTTGCTCTTCTTTGTTATGAGACATTCCTGCATGAGAGTTTAGTAAGACTTTTGGTACCCATACTGACTTGGGTCCTTGAGAGTTAGTGTTTCTCATAACAATTGGTTTCTTATATAAAGCATTTTTCTGAAACCTGTTTTGAATAAAGTTCTGATTTCTCATAACATTTGGTTTCTTATATGGAAAATTTTTCTGAAACCTGTTTTGGAGAATGTTCTGAGAATCATATTTCTGTTTGTTCAAAGCTTTTCTTTTGAAACAGAAAAATCTAACATGACCATGTTTATGACAGAAGGAACAAAAGAGTTTTTGGACATATTTTTCTTTATGAGGAATAAAAGATTTTTCATATATCTCTTCCTTTTGATGAGGTCCAAAACCTAAACCAGATGCACTAATGATGTCTAAACATGTTCCATTGATCTTTTCAAAAGTTTTTGTAGATGTTAATAATCTAGAAAGATCTTTTTCTAAGACCGACACATCCTTTTTTAACTTAGCATTTTCCTCTTGTATGCTAAAATTTGTGACTTGTTTAGATGAACTCTCATGACTGACTTGCATATTTTTGAGAGCTTCCTTTAAGGTTTCTACTTCATTTTTATACAAGTCTCTTTCTTGAGTTATCTTTATGACTTCATCTCTTAGTTCATTATTTTTCTGAGTTGTGATTTGACAGTCATATAACAAGTTATCACAAAAATGTTCAGTTCTAATGCATGATGAGCAAGGTTCAAGAGTTACCTCATCATTGTCTGATTTTGTCATTAGGCAAACATTTGCTTCTTCTTCCTCCATTTCTGACAGTTCTTCCAAGTCATCCCATGTAGCCATCATAGACTTTCTTTTGAAGGATGGCTTGCTTTGCTTTAGCTTTGGACATTCTGTCTTGAAGTGACCTAGTTGATTGCATCCATAGCACCTTATTTGACTCATATCAGTTTCAGGCTTTGGATCACTTCTTCTTGCTGGAAAGGATTTCTTGAGTTGATTTCTTCTTAACATCAGCTTCTGAATTCTCCTTGACAGAAAGGCTAGCTCTTCTTCATCATCTTCATGAGATGCATTATCACCTTCTGTCTGTTCATTCTCAGAATGTTCTTTAGTTTGAGACTCAAGAGCAATCATCTTTTTCTTCTGAGGTTTATCTTCTTGAAGAATTGCTTCATGAGCTTTTAGAGAACCAATGAAGTCTTCTAACTTCATCTCAGATAAAACTTTGGATTCAGTAATAGCAGTTACTATGTGTCTCCAATGTTTTGGTAAACACCTTAGTAACTTTTTGATCCTTTCATGTATGGTATAACTCTTCCCAAGAGAGTTTAGCTCATTTATGATAACTGTAAATCTTCCATACATCTAATCTACAGTTTCATCTTCTTGCATCTCAAACAGTTCAAACTTTCTGACACCAATGTCAATTCTAGTTTCCTTGATACGACTAGTTCCTTCATGGTGAGTTTGAAGTGTGTTCCACATTTCTTGTGCAGTTTTGCATTCCATGATCCTGTCATATTCTTCCCTGCACAAAGCACACTTAATAAATAATTTAGCTTTAGAGTTTAGGAGTACCCTACTAGCTTCATCAGTGAGCCATTCAGCTTGAGGCTTTGGAGTGGAGGTATCTTTGGCGTATGGAACATATTCTCCATTTTCAATGACAGACCACATGTGGTTGTCTTGTGATCTTAAGAACAGCTCCATCTTGTCTTTCCAATAGTAGTAATCATCTCCTTCAAATAGAGGTGGTCTATTTGAAGAGCCTCCTTCTGAAATGAATTTTGCAGCTTTGGCCATTACTTCCTTCCTGAATCTTTTCCTTTAGCACTTGTCAAATGCTCAACCTTGAGAGGCAGAGCTCTGATGCCAATTGAAGTAACAAGGTTTGTCACAATAAAGGGGGGTTTGAATTGTGACCTTTTAAAATTTTGGCTGCAAGCTATGATCAACACAAATAACTTAACACAGAAAACTGTGAGAACGTTCTGAGAATGATAACAGTTAAAGATAAGAAAATATAAAGTGATTTGTGTGTGATGTGTTTGCTCAAATAAAAGAGTAGGGAAAGAGAAGATCAAACAAAGCAATTTAACCTGGTTCACCCCTTAACAAATTGGGCTACGTCCAGTCCCCACTTGCGTGAGATTTCCACTATAATCTAGTCCGAGATTACAATGAGTCCCTTAACCTAAAACCGAGGTTAAGTCACAGATTAGTTATCACCAACTAATCTGAATCAATTCACAAATCAGTAGGTAATCACCTACTGATTTGAAGCACTTCACAAATCAGTTATCACCAACTGATTTGAACACTCAATCAATTCTAACCAATTGACTTGAGCAAGTTCTTACAATTTAAGAAGTGGTTGTTGAAACTAACAAGCCTATATCAACCTAAACTAGTTGTATAGCTTACAAATGAAATACACTCAGAAATGCTCAAATGGATTTATCTCCTAAGATCTAGAGCTTGAAGTATGAGTGTATAAAGAAGAGCTTAAAGTGATATGGAGGTCACACAAAGTATGTTGGCTTTTTGCAATTTGAAACTCTTGCTCTTCAAATGATATCAACGTGCTATTTACAGATGAGGAGGCTCCTTGATGTCTTGAGCTCCAAGTATGACCGTTGTGAGTGAAGAAATAGCAGTTGTGAGACATATGAGATGAAAGAGAAAAATCTGTCTCATAAAGCAACCTTCCCAGAACGTTCTCCCATGCTCTCAGACATTAGGCCAGAACGTACAATGATGATCTGAGTTCTTGGAACTTGATTGAGAGATTCCTGATCATATAGCCGTTGCAAAGGTGTTGAGTTTGAATTAAAACAGCTCATCAAAAGGCTGGACATAAATCAAACAGTTGAAACACTTTGCTGGCAAAACTGGGAGATCGTTCTCTGATCATTCTCCAAGCTCATGGATGAAATCACACGTCATTAAAAGAGCTGTTGATAGTTGTCTTGCAACTAGAGAGCTTCAGTCTATGAAGATAGATCAACTATGCAGAACTATTCACTTGTCCTTGCTGGTTCATAAAGTTTTTGTCCTTGTAAGACTTTATGGGAGAATGTAGCAACTCCTTGTCCTTGTTCCCTTAAAACATGGGTTGCTGTCTTTAGTCTCATTTCAGTTGTGTTGTATCATTTCCATTGGACTAGATTAACTCTTGAAGGAATATATTAATAACATGAAGCCTTGTCATGAACAATTTGAACTTATTCCTTAAAAGTGCTTATTTGAACGTGATGCCTTGTTCAAAAAATGATTCCTTGCCTTAAATGACTTATGCGCTGTTATGATCTTGCATTTACTTCCATGAAAAAGTTCTTTCTTGTTTCTACCAAGTTGACTCTTGAAAAGTGATTATTCTTTAATCACAAGAACTTATAGACATGGTACAGTGTTATTCTGAGAACGTTCTTCTGGGCAGAATCTTCAAATGATGTTTTGTTTGTATCTTGTGAGTGAATACTTATTGAAATTAATCCTTTAAAGCTGTCTTAGATTAAATCACTCAAAAGCACTTGTTAGATAACAAAATGATCAGAATCATATTAAAATTTAATTAAGGGTTTGTTATCTTTAAAACATCAAAATGGATTTTGTCTCAACAATAATATCATGAATTTCAAACAAAAAGTAAATAATTTGAAGAAAACAGTTTTGTGGTAAACAAGCAAGTGAAGTATGTTGGATCTATGGTTCGTTTAATTCATGCTTAATGCCAGTGAGTGATAATTGCAATCAAGACTCTTGTAAGCAAATTTTGCCTTGTGGTGTAGGTCTACAACTTTGGATAATAAAATGAGTGATAAGGTAGATCCTATGTCTAGGTTACACTTAGTTCATTTTAGTTCAGAAAAATCATGTTTGTGCTCTTACTATGGCCTTAAGGCTTATATCTAAGCCCTCAAGTAGAAATTATGTGTCCATATTCTACTTAACCATAATAGTTCATTATATCCATTCATTATTAGATATGTCTCTTAATAACAAACTAGTATTTATTCCTAAGTTGATCAATCTCAGAAGTAAATATATAGCAAAATAACAAATGAACTGGTAAAAAGTTTTCAAATGTTTTGAAAGCTACTTTTCATTGGATTGGATGGCAACTTGCAATTTGTAACATGGGAGGTGTTGGAGTAATTTTTGGCTTTTAACAACATGGCCACATTTAAAAATGCTATGAAGTTTTCTCCCTTAGTTTGGCTAATTAAGTAGCTCTTGGCGTATTGGTTATAGAGAAATGAGATTACTTTCAATGGAAAAGTTGTAAACATGATCGAGTGGCTTGATAGAATTAAAAGGGTGTCTTGATCTTGATTCATTAATTAGTTTCCTATTCGTGGAATAGTCTATTATCTTTTTTGATATAAAACCATGAAGTAACAAATTTTTAATTTAACTATATTTAATGCAAATATGTCAGGAGAGAAATGGTACGATAGATGACAATAAAAAAATATATCTCAAAAATATATACTAAATATAGATAAATGTAACTATTGTAATGATTAATGAGTTTTTATCGAATGTCCCCGAAGGGACGATTAATGAGTTTTTAGTATTCTTATATTTGTCAATAAATTTTGATTATAAAAAAACTATTTCTATATCTCATAAGTGTATGTTTGGTTCTGCGGTGACGAGAATTGATTTTGATAGAATTGATTCTGTAAAATTGATTCTGGTCAAAATTGATTTTAAGTTAAAGTGGTTTATGTTTGGATATTCATGTAAAAGTAAGTTGAACAAAAATTTTGAGTGTAAAAATCAATTCTAGAATCAGAAGCTACGATATCTAGCTTCAAGTAGAATCAATTCTGGAGGCAGAATCAATTTTACTTTTGAGAAACCAAACAAGTCAGAATCAATTCTACACGTCCAGAATCAATTATGACTGCTTCAGAAGTGGAACCAAACATACACTTAGCTCAATTGGTAGGGATATTGTATTATATATGTAGGAGGTCAGAGTTTGAATCTCGGTTATCCCACTAATCCATCTTAAGAGAGGAATTTTTAGCCACTAGACTACTTGACAAAAAAAAAAAACTATTTTTATTAAATTTGATACTACGATTAGAGCTGAGTATATGGGGGTAAGGTCACAGGATCATTCCCGACTATTTGGAGACCCTGTTTAAATATTAAAAATGGACCCTAAAAATAATTCAAATTAATTAAAAAATCATCCTTTGGTTAAATTATATATAAGAAATACATAAAAATTATTATTATTATTATTATTATTATTATTTGTAATTCTGGCACGTCAGCTATCAGATGTTTTATGCGATGTTTCAACACTTAGACACAGATGTTAAGATCAATGTTGAAACATCATGCTATAACGATGGAAATATATAAAAGCAACAATTAAAGGACAGAAAACAATAAAGATCACAAATGACTTCTTAACCTAGTTCGGTGCACAACGCAACCTACTCTGGGAGATACCAATCCAGGAAGGAAATCCACTATAATAGTCCTAGTTCAAAGACCTCTGAAAATGCTCCGTTTACGACTTATCACCTAGACACTACCCGTGCAACTTCTACCTAGGAACTCTTAGACCTGAGATCCCATCGCACTTACTCTCAAAAAGTACAGACAATGCTGTTTACAAGCAAACACACATAAGGATTAGGAGACACACTCCTAGAAACTAAACCACCCATACCTATAGGCTTAAAATGATACACAAGAAAACAACCTTACTTCGTACTTCACAACTTAGGAGTAGTGTACAACATTACAATTCAATATAACAAAGTCCTAAACTTGCATCAAGATGACACAAGAAAGAATCACAATTAACACTTACTTAAAACCCTAAAACTCTATATTTCAATGACGGTTAAAGTTTGTAAATTAGGTTTTATGCCTTGCGTTATATACCCTCCAGTCAACACGGACTTGATGAACATCTTGGGCTTCCAAAACAAAGCTGATCCACGAAATCTCCAGCTCACAAATATATTTAACCAAATATATTGTTTCCATAAATGTTTCCAAATATATATGAACCAAATACAAAGTTTCCTTAAATATTTGAACATCTTTAAGAAATAAACACAACGATGATTCTGGACAAGCACTCGTCTTGGTTCACAAGTAAAAAGACGTTGTTTCCTTAAATAAGTATCAGATGATATGATGCGCAATTAAGCCGCGTAAAACAGGGCACACTGGATGTTGTATCCACATGTTGGAACATTGTGTTCAACTTCTTGCCAGTATTTGTTTTAGCAAAATGAAGCCAACACACAAATACTCAACATTATTATTAATTTATTATTATTATTATTATTATATATAATGTCAAAAAGAGACATCTTAATCTAAGATTAAAATTTGTAAAGATTGAAATGTACTATAATTATATTTATGAGTATAGATATTTAATTCATTGATACTCATGTGATGTTTTATGAACATAAACAATATTTAATTATTATTTTAGGGTCTCAAAATTATTCTATTAATACATGTATAATATTTTATAAGTATAGATAATATATAATTAATATTATAAAACCTCAAAAATTTAAGTCGAGACTCAGCACTCTATTTAGCGATATATTGCTCTATTTAGCGATATATTGCACTCTTTTTTCCTTCACGACAGACAACATATAGACATCTTATTCTCCCTTTTTGATTTACATAGAAAAGATAGAGAGATAAATCATAAAATGTCACAACTAGGAGTGTAATTTGACTGGTTTGGATCGGTTTTTGGTGAATCCAATGTCCGAACCAATGAACTCTCAATTGGTTCGGTTTTTTGTTGAAATTTGGACACCAGTATCAGATGTTGTATACGACGTTACAACACTATACCAGATTTGATAGACAAAGTATAAAACAATAAATAGTGCAGAAATAAATAAACACACAATGGTTTGTTGATCCAGTTCGGTGCAAACCGCAACCTACATCTGAGGGATACCAATCCAGGAGGAAAGCCACTAATAACCCTAGTTTTAAGTTTCACAGCAAACTCCTCGTTTACAACTTATCACCTAGCGACTATACCTATGCACTTCTACCTAGGAACTCCTAGGTATGAGTTCCCAACTCACTCCCTATTCTCGACAGTACAGCCAGCACTGTTGTTAACTCAAATCACTATGGTGGAGACACTCTCCTAAAAACTAGATCACTCTTACCTAAAGGCTTTGAGTGATACACAAGTAACACAATCCTAACTCTGTGTTTCAAAGCTTTGGAGAGGACAACACACACAATAATTATCTCCTTGCTTAAAAGCTTCAGAGACAATCACAGTTTACAACTCAATAAATACACAGTCCTAAGCTTGCATCAATATGACACAAGAAAGGCTCACACAAAATCACAAACACAAAAACCCTAAAACGGCTAGACTCAATACACGGCTTGAACAACTGCCTCATTAGGTTTTTCGGCCTTCCATATATACTCCCTCCGTCCCGTATTATAAGCAAAAAAGATCACTTTTTTTTGTCCCAAATTGTAAGCAAAACAACTCATTTTCATCATTTTCAAGATTTATTACTTACTCTCATAAAATTTAATACAAATTGTATTCAATATACTCTCTCTCTTCTTTTCCCAATAATCAATAACCAATAAAATTTCTTTTTACATCTTCCTATGAAACTTATTTCAAGAAAAATACAAAAAGTCATACTTCAAATTATCACATTTCACTTTTCTTAATAAGTGTGAATTTTATTTTTTGCTTACAATATGGGACGGAGGGAGTAGCTGGTAACGTGGGCTTCAGAAGATCTGATCCAAAGTACATCCAGCTCACAAAGTAAAATAGAATCATATCAAGACTTTCCTTAAATGATTAGATACGTTTTGGAAATAGTCTTCACAATAATTCCTATTATAAACATTCCTTAAATAAAAGATCAATTTAAGGAAATAAACCCTTTCTTGGCGCGCATGCAAAGACTGAAGAAAGAGAAAAGATCTTCTCTTAAAATATAGCACGCGCATAAAAGATACGCCAGCTCGCGCACAGACGTCGGGTTGCAATGTTGTAACATTTCATACCACATCCTGCTTGAATATTTGTTTTACCAAAATGTAGCCAATAACCAAATATCCAACATTGGTGTTTTTCAAAAATGAACCACTTTGATTCAGTTTGGTTCAGATACTTTAATCGATTTGCAGCACTTTTTATTTCCGATGTATTCCCTGCTATTATTTTTTATCCGATATATTCCCTGTTATAATTTTTTCAATCAAACATAACACTTATGAAATCAATTATCACCATACATCATACATAAAAGAAAGTACAATGGTTTTCAAACACATATTTCAATTCAAACAAAGTTGACAAAATACAATCCATAGATTTCAAATACAAAATACAATCTTTACGTGGAGTTCACCATCAAATACAAAATACAACCATACATAAATTAAATTCGTAAGTTCAACATCGAGTAAAAAATTAAACTAAAATAAAATTTTAATTATTTTCCCACTTGAATCGTCAATGCACCATCATGAAATAATAAATTCAAATATATGTATATACATAGTTAGAATATAAAACATTGAATTTATTTTTAATTTGAACATTGAAACGGTATATGCATAGGTAGAATTTAGAACATTAAATAAATATATATATTGTTAATAATAAATAAATATATGGTTAAAAATATACCTTTTGGTTCGGTTCATCGATTCTTAAAAAATGAAAACGAGAACCGAACCAAACCAAACCATGTCGGTTTTTAATTGGTTTGGTTCGGTTTTAGATCCGAACCATAAAAATAGTCTTTTTGATCCGCTTACACCCCTAGTCACAACTAGGCATGTGTTGTATGTAAATTTGTATATATGCATTCAACTAACGACATTGACTACTTTAATAATAGATAAAATCATAAAAATGTCACAAACTATATAAATGACCAAAAAAATGATTAAATAATATATATTTGTAATTTTGTTATTTATTACTTACAACTTATATGTTGTTATTTAAAATTATTAACAATAATAGTTTTTTCAGAAAAAAAGAATTTTTACAATTATTTATTTGTTCTTTTAAGTAATTTTTATTTTATTTTGTAATGCTCTCTAGGTCAACCCATATAACTCATAGACTAACGCGAATAGAATTTGGCCCAATATATTATAACTCATTTTTATTTACGAACATGTCTAACCGCATCATTTAACATATAGGTTTATATATGGTAGATTAAACGGCGCGAATATATTGAAAAAGTGTATTATAGTAAAGAATATGGTAGCTTCTAGGATGAGGGCTCAATTAAGTCCCTCACCGGTGTACCATCCAATTTCACCATTAGATCAAATAATTTATGAAGATTTCATTATTCATTACCACACCGGATCTAATCTCTCTCTCTTTGTCTTTTTCGTTCAAAAATCTAATATCTCCTCTTTGCTTAACACACGGTGCTTTAATGGTGAAAGAATTAAATTGATTAGATCTTAGCATGAGAAATAAATTAATTGATTTAGTTTAGTTTATGGTTGTGGAATCACCATGAGACAACCTATACAATGAAAGCACCTTGACAATATTGAGGAACACAAACTTGCGGTCCATTCATTGATAATATCCATTCTTGTATTGAAAGAGAGTTATGATAAACAGGTTTTTATAGGATCTGCTTTATCTATTCATTGTTTAAACTAAGTGTGAAGAATGAATATTTATATGATGATGTTGAGATGTTTCTCTAATCCCTCAGCAATAACCGCTACAACGAGGGTAGATTTGAAGATTGAAAATTTTCTAGCAATTAGAGGAAAAGAATGCAATACAAAGTGTTAAAAGTCCTGCATATATGCATATGATAATTTTTTTACCCTCAAAACCCATTTCAATCTTCCCACATTCCGATCTTTAATTTTGAGGAAAAAATTGTTCACACAAAACACAAACCGAACCTATAATATTTTCTACTTTTCTTTGCCACGATGCAGAAGTTGAGGAGAGAACTAAAGTGAAGTAAAGAGGAGAGATTAGATCTAGTGTGGTAATAAATAATGAGATCATGTGTGATTATTTGATCTAATAGTCAAATTGGACGGTACACCGGTGAGGGACGTAATTGAGCCCTCACCCTATAATCCACCAAAGAATATTGTGCTAACGTTTTTCTTCTATAACCATAGTCTCTCGTTTTTTTACACAACTACTTTGTCTTGAATGTGTAAATTTTTTCACCAATTATTGTAACACCCCGTTTTTCAAAAGCCAAAAAGGGCATTATTTTTTTTTTTTTTTTTTTTTTTTTCAACTAACACTCAAAGTGCGCATAATAGTTTTATAAATGAACCGGCATTCAAATATACAAAGAACTCATTACCAAAAGGTGCTTCGACAAGCAAAGTGTATTTCCTGAATAATTACAATCCAAGTCTAAGTACCAAAACAAGTTAGAAATCCTATGCTAACCAAAAAGCACGGTGCACAAAACACACCGGCGCATAGTCTAACTATTCTAGGCTACAACTCCAACCGCTCACTGGGGTCTGGAACAGCCACCGTCGTCGCCACGACCTAACCCATCATCTGGGTGGGATGAGCCCGCAAATGAAAGAAAGGGTCACCACAAAATACAAGTATATATATATATAACCGGTGCGAAAGATGTACACATAACAAATTTCCACATACACAAGAGAAAGCTCTTTAACACAAAAGCAATTCCCACCAACGGGCTTATATATATGATGCACACCAAGCCTAATGCAGACTTCTACAATGGGTGTGGTACTACCAGAGCTACCACATGCAAATGAATTCCGGAATTACTAATCATAACCAATAAAACCGCAAAGGGTTAAGGTGGATCCACTCACGCAATCACACCTCGTGGTCCACTCACGCAACCACTTATTGTACTCAATAAGATCCCGTAGGATTTTGGGTGGGTCCACTCACGCAACCAACACCCCGTAGTCCACCCACGCAACTACGCACAATGAATGCATGAGCATACGATTCCCTACATATGCTAATGCCACACATACATACCTCTCAAGCATATGTAACTAAAACATAGCAATTCATACATATATTTTCCAAATCATATGTAAATTGCACAAGTAATGTAGACACGTTCTCATCAACGAGCATACATAACACAAACATGTCAACACACAACAATTGCGTCGCAGCGAATTCCAAACATGTCAAACCGTTTTAAAAGACAGAAATAAAGTGGAGCCCTTACCTCGGCAAACTTCCGTCAACAACACACGTCCAAACAACACAACGCGCTTCCTAAAACAAGCAGCGTACCATCAATACATTGTTTCCCAACCAATCGTATTGAAACTAAACCAAAAACCCCAAAAACTTGAAGGTTTCTAAGGAAAATTCACTCTTTCGGATACCATACCAAAATCTATCGTATTGATCAACCCCCATGAGTTATTCGTACTATTTTTAGGACCCAAAACTGTTGTCAAAAGTCTTAAATAATTTGAAATGCAAAATGGCCGTTTTCTTGCGTTATAAGCTTCGTACTTTCCGAGTACCCGAAAAACTCGTTTCCAATCCCAACCACTTCCATAAATTAATAAAAAGGGATTAGAAAGATAAAAACCAAGTTTAGAAATCAGAATCCAAAATTTCAACTCCCAGAGCTCGCCCTGGCGAGTTGGTGGCGAGTGAAGGCAGAGAATACTGGTCTTACTCGCTCTGGAGCACGCCCTGGCGTGTTGTCAGGACCTGTGACACTCGCCCTGGCGAGTAACAACTCGCTCAGCGAGTTGCACCTGTCATGACAGCACAAGACAGCAACTCACACCACCTTTTCCACCCCAAGCCTAGTTTGATTCTATTAGTTCCCAACATCTTTTCAAGGCATAAAAGCAACCCATTTTCATAAGCAAGCAACACATTTCCGAAAGCATGTTGGTTGCTTCGAGTGCAAGTTATTTGATTTTCATTTCCAAAATCAAAACCAAACCCAAGCACAAGTTTTATTACGGGCCTTAACCGTCCGGTAATCATTTTCAAACATGTTTTCAAAGTACAAAGCGACACCACATGTCACAATAGTTTTAAACCATTTTGACCCCAAAACACTACCCAAAAACACTTAGGAAATATTTTCATAAACCTCAAAATATTTTTCATCGGATTTTCCAAAACAAAACCATACAACGCATTTCCCTTTCGCCCAAAGGTTCAAAGACAACTTTTCTTTTCAAAACCTTACAACATAACCTCATGTAATTGATCAATACATAAACTAACCAAAACCCTAACTTTTCTCATGAGATTTTTCACCAACTCATGGAAAACAAACAACAAAGCCCAAACATGCTTCTCTAGACCTCATGAACAACATTCATGGAACAAAACCATGTAAAGTAACATTTCTCACCAAACCCTCTTAAGAACATAAACCCAAAAACCTTACAACTCTAAAAAATCTACCAACCTAGGAGATGAGAAGAGAGGGTTACCTTTAGAAAGTGATTCTCTACAACTTTCCTCAAAGCTCCAAAGCTTGAAATGGAGTGAAATGGTGAGGAAATGAAATTTGTGAAGGTTGGAAAGTGAAATGGAGTTTCACGTACAAGAGAGAAAGAATGAGATGATTTGGTGATGTTTTTCTAAGTGACCAAGTGACCAAACCTCCTTACTATGCCATAGCTCTTGCTCCCTCATGGCCCTTGGATCAAAAGACAAAATGCCAAGACAAAACCCTAGCCATTGGATCAGACCAACCCAAATCCACTTGAGATAAAACTCAATACCTCATAGAAACGCTCACACGTTCAGCTCTCGCACGCCGCGACGAACGTAAATCACAAAAACATAAAACCTAAGGAAAGAACGTCTAACGTTTCACATTTCCAAAACTTATCGCCGAATCTTTTTCCGCGACTGTAATTTTCTTCCATACCTCAGAAAATTAATCTCAGAATATATCTTAACTCGCGCAGATATATAAAACTTCCATCCGAAACCTCACTCAAAACAGACGCAATAAGATTTTACAACAACGGGTAAAATCCTACTCGTTTTTCCAAAAACAAGAATAATCCAAAACTTATTATTCTAAAACCACATATAACTTCTTATACAAGAAACAGGATCACAGAACGAAAGTCTGTACAATTACAGTGCATGAGCACAAAACCGGCTCAATTACAGCAAAAGCTAATAATTACACGATGTTTCATCACACGAACACATCGAAACCCTGATATTCCTTAAACCAACTATACAATGAAATCTTGGGTCTTACAATACTACCCCCCTAAAAGAAGTTTCGTCCTCGAAACTTAGACATCGTCGAACAATCTGGGGTATAATCCCTTCATCTTACTCTCGAGCTCCCAGGTAGTATCTCCTGTAGCTTCGTTCCATATTACCTTCACCAAAGGTATCTCTTTCGTCCTCAGACGTTTCATCTTCCTATCCGCAATCTTGATCGGCGGAACCTCGAATGACAAATTATCCCTCAACTGGATGTCATCTGGTGTGATCACATGCGATGGATCCGGTGTATATTTCCGCAATTGCGACACATGAAACACGTCATGAATCAAAGATAGTACCGGTGGCAACGCGATCCGATATGCTACCTTCCCAATCCGCTCCGTAATCTGATAAGGCCCTATAAACCTCGGAGTCAACTTTTTCGCTTTCAAAGCCCTTCCAACACCAGTTGTTGGGGTAACACGGAGAAATACGTGATCTCCCTCCTCAAACTCTAAAGGCCTCCGACGCCTATCCGCATAACTCTTTTGTCGATCTTGAGCAACTTTCATCATTGCCCTTATCTTTCGGACCTTGTCCGTCGTCTGTTGTACCATTTCCGGCCCTACTATCATACTCTCCCCATCTTGGTACCAACACAAAGGAGTCTGACATCTCCTCCCATACAAAGCCTCGTATGGTGCCATTCCAATACTCGCGTGGAAACTGTTGTTGTATGTGAATTCTATCAAAGGTAATACATCATCCCAACTTCCACGATCATCCAACACACATGCTCTCAACAAATCTTCCAACGATTGATTTGTTCTCTTAGTCTGCCCATCTGTCTGAGGATGGTAGGCGGAGCTCAATCTCAGTTTCGTCCCCAACGCCTCATGCAAAGTCTTCCAAAAGTGTGAAGTAAACTTTGGGTCTCGATCCGACACTATACTTGACGGAATCCCATGTAACCTCACAATCTCAGCAATGTAAATATCGGTCAACTTTGCTGCTGTATCCGTAATCCTTACCGGTAGAAAATGAGCGGATTTAGTCAAACGATCCACTATCACCCAAATGGAATCATGCTTCCTCCTGGTCTTGGGTAAACCAGTGATGAAATCCATAGAAATGCTATCCCACTTCCACTCGGGGATATCTAATGACTGCAGCATCCCTGCTGGTCTTTGATGTTCAATCTTCGCCTTCTGACAAGTCAAACACGACGCCACAAACTCGGCCACATCCCTTTTCATACCTGGCCACCAGAAATCATGCCTCAGGTCTTGATACATCTTTGTTGCTCCGGGATGTATACTAAGTTTACTCTTGTGTGCCTCCCCTAGAATGATGTTCCTCAAGTCCATAGCTTCGGGTACACACACTCTCCCTTGACACCTCAAGATATTGTCCGACCCCACCTTGAAATCTCGGTTGGTTCCTCGAACAATCAAAGCTCTTTTCTCCATGAGAAACTTGTCATCTTGACAACTTGCAATGTCCTCCAACAAACCGTTCGAGATGGTAATCATACCCAGTCTCATATTCCCTAAAGCAAACTCTACCTCTAGGTGCAAGTCACGAAACTCTCTCCACAGCTCTTGTTGACTAGCCATTTGTGCCGAACAAACCGACACACTCTTCCTACTCAAAGCATCGGCTACCACATTAGCCTTTCCAGGATGGTATTCTAAAGTGAAATCAAAATCTTTCAAAGTTTCCATCCACCTCCGTTGCCTCATATTAAGCTCTTTCTGATCGAACAGATACTTAAGACTTTTATGGTCACTAAACACGATAAAAGTGCAACCATAAAGATGATGTCTCCAAATCTTCAATGCAAAAACAACGGCCGCAAGCTCTAGATCGTGCGTAGGATAATTCTTTTCATGCACTTTCAACTGTCTTGACGCATAAGCTACTGCTCTCTTGTGTTGCATCAACACGCAACCCAACCCTTGATGAGAAGCATCACAATAAACCTCATACGGTTCCTCCGACTGTGGTAACATCAAAACTGGTGAAGTCGTCAACCGTTCTTTCAACAACTGGAAACTCGACTCACACTTCTCAGTCCAAGCAAAAGGTTGATCTTTTCGCGTAAGTTGTGTCATCGGTGCCACAATCTTAGCGAAACCTTCAATGAACCTTCGGTAATAACCGGCCAAACCGACAAAACTCCTTACATCAGTCACTGTTTGAGGCTGCTTCCATGAAAGTACCGTATCAATCTTGGCTGGATCCACGGCTATTCCCTCTTTTGATATAACATGGCCAAGGAAATTCACCTCTTCCAACCAAAAATCACACTTTGACGGGTTAGCATACAACCTTTTCTCCCGCAAAACTTGCAAAACCACGCGAAGATGCTCTTCATGCTCCTCTTCACTTTTCGAATACACCAAAATGTCATCAATGAACACCACTACAAACTTGTCCAAAAATGAATTGAATATCCGATTCATGTAAGCCATAAAGATAGCAGGTGCATTCGTCACTCCAAACGGCATCACCAAAAACTCATAATGCCCATACCGCGTCCTAAACGCCGTTTTCTGAATATCCTCATCTCGTACCCTTATCTGGTGATAACCAGACTTCAAGTCAATCTTTGAAAACACTGAGGCTCCCCTCAACTGATCCATCAAATCATCGATTCGTGGCAATGGATATCGGTTCTTGATAGTCACCTTATTAAGCTTCCGATAATCCACACACAAACGAGACTTACCATCCTTCTTTTTAACCAATAAGACCGGTGCTCCCCAAGGCGACACACTAGGCCTTATGAAACCTTTACCTAACAAGTCCTCAATCTGACTTTTCAACTCTACCAACTCAGCTGGAGCCATCCGATAAGCTGATTCCGAAATCGGACCCGTACCCGGTTGCAAATCAATAAAGAATTCCACCTCTCTACACGGAGGAAAAGCTGGAATCTCCGATGGAAACACATCTTGGAAATCCTGAACCACTCGAATTTCCCCAATTCGTATCTCCGACGTCACTCCTAAGCTAGCAAGTGAAACTATCTCCGGTTCTCCGTTACACATAACCACAGAAAGCCGATTTGCAGACAAGTACCTTCGCACACCTGGCTCGGGAAAGAAAACCAATTTCCGAGCACAGTCTAGAATCACATAATGATAAGACAACCAATCCATCCCGAGGATGATCTCGAGAGATAAAAGCGGTAGACAAACCAAATTGACCAGAAAATCCCTATTCTGGATTACTACCAAACAATGCAAACATGCAGTATTCACTACTAAATCCTTAGCAGGAGTCAAAACATTCAAATCAAAAGGAAGAACAGAAACATTCAAACCCAACCGATTTGCACAAGCCAAAGAAATGAATGAGTGGGTTGCCCCCGTGTCAATCAAAGCAGTTAAAGAATTACCTGCAATGTGACAGCTCTCGTGAATGGCATTGCTAGCCTGCCCACTCACTTCTGTGCCCATACAGTAAGCACGTGCCTTTGCCGCAGGTCTGGTACCTTGTGAGCCTTGTGCCACATTAGCCGACGGCCCGGCCTTCGGGGCTTTGCAATCTCTAGCAAAGTGTCCCGGCTTCTTGCAATTAAAACAAACATGCCCCTGATTCCGGCATTCATTCGCATAGTGGCCCGCTTCACCACACTTAAAACAGCCCTGCTTCCCGGTATTCTGACTGCCCTGATTCACCGATCGACCATGTCCCTTGTTATACTGTGGACGGTCATATGGCTTACTGCCTTGTTTTCCACGGTTCTGACTTTGATACGGACCACCAGAACGACTTGGTCCCCCAGCACTAAAACCACCCTGACGGTTCACCCTTTGGTTTCTCATATCTTCAACCTCTTGGCACTTTTCAACCAAGACTTGAAATTGCCGAATACCCAACGGCACAACCGCATCCTGCAGTTCGTACCTCAGCCCATCTTGGAAGCGACGACACATATAAACCTCATCTATCCCATCCCTAAAGAAGCGGAAGAAACGGGATAATGATTCAAACTTCTTGGAATACGCCTCCACATTCATACTCCCCTGACGTAGTCTCAGAAACTCCTCACCATACCTTTCCCTTGCAGTCTCAGGGAAATACTTAGCCAGGAACCTCCTCTTGAAGTTCTCCCAGTTAATCACCTCATATGCATTCTCCATAATCAGACGGGTGTTCCTCCACCAAAATTCGGAACCCCCAAGCAGCTGATAGGTAGCTAGAACTACCTTCTCCCCCTCCGGACAATGAATTGCCCCAAATATCCTCTCCATAGCATGGAGCCATAAATCCGCTGTTTCTGGACCTCCCTCCCCATTAAACTTTGGAGGGGCCTGCTGATTAAAACTTGCGAGAACCCTAGACCCAGCGGCCAGGATCTCCCTGTCGCGCTTTTCAAGGTCTCTCTGCGCCTTAGCATGAGTTTGCGCAGTCACCGCTGCTGCCATTGTATTCATGGCATAAGCCATCTGATGGATGTCCACCTCATCATCATCTCTAGCAGGTGCCCTTCTTGGAGGCATCGTTTCCTGCACATACCAATTCTCTTCGATTAGATCCTTATCCAAACATTTCTGAATTCCAACAGAATATCTCACTCCACGAATTACTAACTCGAAACCCGACACAGAACAAACACTAGAACTAACTCCACCCTAGTTACGTTCTAACCGACTCTGGACTAACGACTCAAGTATACACTTTCCCTTTGAAGATTTAAAGCCGGGCTCTGATACCAAAAATGTAACACCCCGTTTTTCAAAAGCCAAAAAGGGCATTATTTTTTTTATTTTTTTTTTTTTTTTCAACTAACACTCAAAGTGCGCATAATAGTTTTATAAATGAACCGGCATTCAAATATACAAAGAACTCATTACCAAAAGGTGTTTCGACAAGCAAAGTGTATTTCCTGAATAATTACAATCCAAGTCTAAGCACCAAAACAAGTTAGAAATCCTATGCTAACCAAAAAGCACGGTGCACAAAACACACCGGCGCATAGTCTAACTATTCTAGGCTACAACTCCAACCGCTCACTGGGGTCTGGAACAGCCACCGTCGTCGCCACGACCTAACCCATCATCTGGGTGGGATGAGCCCGCAAATGAAAGAAAGGGTCACCACAAAATACAAGTATATATATATATAACCGGTGCGAAAGATGTACACATAACAAATTTCCACATACACAAGAGAAAGCTCTTTAACACAAAAGCAATTCCCACCAACGGGCTTATATATATGATGCACACCAAGCCTAATGCAGACTTCTACAATGGGTGTGGTACTACCAGAGCTACCACATGCAAATGAATTCCGGAATTACTAATCATAACCAATAAAACCGCAAAGGGTTAAGGTGGATCCACTCACGCAATCACACCCCGTGGTCCACTCACGCAACCACTTATTGTACTCAATAAGATCCCGTAGGATTTTGGGTGGGTCCACTCACGCAACCAACACCCCGTAGTCCACCCACGCAACTACGCACAATGAATGCATGAGCATACGATTCCCTACATATGCTAATGCCACACATACATACCTCTCAAGCATATGTAACTAAAACATAGCAATTCATACATATATTTTCCAAATCATATGTAAATTGCACAAGTAATGTAGACACGTTCTCATCAACGAGCATACATAACACAAACATGTCAACACACAACAATTGCGTCGCAGCGAATTCCAAACATGTCAAACCGTTTTAAAAGACAGAAATAAAGTGGAGCCCTTACCTCGGCAAACTTCCGTCAACAACACACGTCCAAACAACACAACGCGCTTCCTAAAACAAGCAGCGTACCATCAATACATTGTTTCCCAACCAATCGTATTGAAACTAAACCAAAAACCCCAAAAACTTGAAGGTTTCTAAGGAAAATTCACTCTTTCGGATACCATACCAAAATCTATCGTATTGATCAACCCCCATGAGTTATTCGTACTATTTTTAGGACCCAAAACTGTTGTCAAAAGTCTTAAATAATTTGAAATGCAAAATGGCCGTTTTCTTGCGTTATAAGCTTCGTACTTTCCGAGTACCCGAAAAACTCGTTTCCAATCCCAACCACTTCCATAAATTAATAAAAAGGGATTAGAAAGATAAAAACCAAGTTTAGAAATCAGAATCCAAAATTTCAACTCCCAGAGCTCGCCCTGGCGAGTTGGTGGCGAGTGAAGGCAGAGAATACTGGTCTTACTCGCTCTGGAGCACGCCCTGGCGTGTTGTCAGGACCTGTGACACTCGCCCTGGCGAGTAACAACTCGCTCAGCGAGTTGCACCTGTCATGACAGCACAAGACAGCAACTCACACCACCTTTTCCACCCCAAGACTAGTTTGATTCTATTAGTTCCCAACATCTTTTCAAGGCATAAAAGCAACCCATTTTCATAAGCAAGCAACACATTTCCGAAAGCATGTTGGTTGCTTCGAGTGCAAGTTATTTGATTTTCATTTCCAAAATCAAAACCAAACCCAAGCACAAGTTTTATTACGGGCCTTAACCGTCCGGTAATCATTTTCAAACATGTTTTCAAAGTACAAAGCGACACCACATGTCACAATAGTTTTAAACCATTTTGACCCCAAAACACTACCCAAAAACACTTAGGAAATATTTTCATAAACCTCAAAATATTTTTCATCGGATTTTCCAAAACAAAACCATACAACGCATTTCCCTTTCGCCCAAAGGTTCAAATACAACTTTTCTTTTCAAAACCTTACAACATAACCTCATGTAATTGATCAATACATAAACTAACCAAAACCCTAACTTTTCTCATGAGATTTTTCACCAACTCATGGAAAACAAACAACAAAGCCCAAACATGCTTCTCTAGACCTCATGAACAACATTCATGGAACAAAACCATGTAAAGTAACATTTCTCACCAAACCCTCTTAAGAACATAAACCCAAAAACCTTACAACTCTAAAAAATCTACCAACCTAGGAGATGAGAAGAGAGGGTTACCTTTAGAAAGTGATTCTCTACAACTTTCCTCAAAGCTCCAAAGCTTGAAATGGAGTGAAATGGTGAGGAAATGAAATTTGTGAAGGTTGGAAAGTGAAATGGAGTTTCACGTACAAGAGAGAAAGAATGAGATGATTTGGTGATGTTTTTCTAAGTGACCAAGTGACCAAACCTCCTTACTATGCCATAGCTCTTGCTCCCTCATGGCCCTTGGATCAAAAGACAAAATGCCAAGACAAAACCCTAGCCATTGGATCAGACCAACCCAAATCCACTTGAGATAAAACTCAATACCTCATAGAAACGCTCACACGTTCAGCTCTCGCACGCCGCGACGAACGTAAATCACAAAAACATAAAACCTAAGGAAAGAACGTCTAACGTTTCACATTTCCAAAACTTATCGCCGAATCTTTTTCCGCGACTGTAATTTTCTTCCATACCTCAGAAAATTAATCTCAGAATATATCTTAACTCGCGCAGATATATAAAACTTCCATCCGAAACCTCACTCAAAACAGACGCAATAAGATTTTACAACAACGGGTAAAATCCTACTCGTTTTTCCAAAAACAAGAATAATCCAAAACTTATTATTCTAAAACCACATATAACTTCTTATACAAGAAACAGGATCACAGAACGAAAGTCTGTACAATTACAGTGCATGAGCACAAAACCGGCTCAATTACAGCAAAAGCTAATAATTACACGATGTTTCATCACACGAACACGTCGAAACCCTGATATTCCTTAAACCAACTATACAATGAAATCTTGGGTCTTACAATTATAAAGTCCAATTAATATATAAAAATAATAATTATTTTATTGGTAAATTTATGGATATGTTTTTTTGAATGATTAAATTTTATATGAAATAATTGATTAACAAAAAACACATTTAATAATATAATAACAAATAAAATCATATTTGATAACTAAAATGTTTGACTAAAAAAACTTTAAAATGTGTTAAAAAAATTGATACATTTAAAAATTATAATGGCAAATTTGAGGAAAAAAAATTTCTTCTCATTTTTTTTATTTTAATGGAAATGGTCAAGAGCTTGGGAAAAGAAGCACTATTATTTTTTAAATGGGATTGTAGGGTGAGCTAATCATGCTAACATCATGCTGCTGAGAACACAATTTGACAATAATACCCTTGGATTCGTTGGGTTATTATTGAAGCCGCCCACGTGTTTTAAGGGTTATTTAGGATATCTCTTTATAATACTAAAAGTTGAGTTGCTTTTTCCTATTCCAAGCCAAAAACCCTAATCGTTTGGCCAATCATATGCAAGCATGTGTTAATTAGGGTTTCATGTAATCCAACTAGGCCCTAATTTGAATCCAACTTGGCCCTAATATGATTTTGCCCAATCTATAGATTACATCTCTTATAATTTATGATTATGTCATATGTATGTGTGGCAAAATTACTATTCACCTTCACACAATCCAATTTCTATACTGTATATGCATATGTTTGGTTGCTTCTACTACTTAATTGCATCATTCCTTTTAGTAAAGTTTGATTGCTAACATTTATTGATCACATTGCATGTTGTGACACATGGAACATTTTACTATTTTGGCATCATGTAATGATGGCAATGGAAGATTCTTCTTGCAATATATTTCATATTGTTTGCTTATAAGATAAGTTATGCATTCACACAATCCAATTTCTATACTGTATATGCATATGTTTGGTTGCTTCTACTACTTAATTGCATCATTCCTTTTAGTAAAGTTTGATTGCTAACATTTATTGATCACATTGCATGTTGTGACACATGGAACATTTTACTATTTTGGCATCATGTAATGATGGCAATGGAAGATTCTTCTTGCAATATATTTCATATTGTTTGCTTATAAGATAAGTTATGCATTGGAAAAATACAATGACCAATGCATGTAATTGTATCACTATTCTATCATTTAATTCTTTCTTTCCCTCTACCTCCAATGACACTATATAAACCATTTTTCATCTAACACCAATGCAACGCATTTTCATCATGGCTTCCAACCATGTCTCTTTACCCCCACAATCCATCTTCTTCCAACACTAACAAAAATCATGGATCATTTCCTCTCTATTCATGGCTTCATCTTTTCTTTTTCTTTTTTAATTCTAATTTTTCTCTCCTCTCTATTCATTCACCTTCTTTTTCTTTTATCTCACTTTCAACAATTCATTTGTTTACTTACTGCAATTTAATTTCTTTTAATATGTTATATAATAATATTAACAAATGTTGATTTTTTTTTGCAGCAAACAATTTTTTATTAAAAGGTATACAACACAAAGAGTGCTATGAGACAACAATTTACAACAAACAGGAGATAAAAGCTCAAGCTACAAAAACGCAGGTCTTATCACCTAAAAACAAGTAAAAAAACAATCTCATCCAAAGAGAATCTCGCCCAATGCAAAACTGCAGACAAAAACCAAATACAGCACAGTAAAAAAGCAATTATTTTGGTTTAAATTTTTTTTTTTAACAAGCCAAAATATTGGTTTAAATTTGTTACAAAAGAAAACAAATCAAAACTCTGTGCAACCAAAAAAACAAAAGATGAATATAGTAGTCATTACAAAAAAGTATAGAAGAAGAGGCCACTACAAAGAACATGAAGAGTATACATCACTGTATTTTTTTTTTCCGTCCTTATATCTACTCTTATCTATCACTTCTATAAACTTTAAAATCTGCAAAATTGAAAAGAAAAAAAAAAAGATCATGCATATTGTGAGATACTTTGAATCAAAAATCAGAAACATATATAAAGAAAATCAATTCTTTTATCGAAAATCAGAAACATGCATAAAGAAAATCAATTTTTTTTTTATTCATGAACTTATTTTGTACAAAAAAAAATAAAATAAAGAAGATCTTCATTTAGGTCTTCATAAAAGATTGTTTACATAAAGACATAAATAATAATAGATCTAGAAAGGAAACAAAAATTAAATCTGGAAACAAAAAAATTTCCTAGAAAATATTTATATAAAATAGAATATAATTATTTTTTCTTTCATGTCAATATCATATTTTTAATTTCTAAATATAACACACAACAAAGATGATTTTTTTTGGAATAAAACTAATTTTATTAAAGAACAAGTACAAGTACTATGGGATAATTACAATATAGAACATACCACCACAACACCAAAAAGCACCTGGAAAGCAAAAAACCAGACGCACATCAGAAGGGTTGCAACACCAAAACAATTGCAATAATGTTATCACTAGAAATAATGTTAAAAAAGAAATGGAAAGAAAGGGGAATAGATCAAGAAAATTTAAATTAAAATATTCATTCATCAAGATTTCATCCCAAATTAAAAAATCAGAATTTATCTCATTCATAGGCTTATTTTGTTCTAATTTGTTTTATTATTCAACCTTAAAAGTAAGAAGAACAGTAGTTGAGGAGGCCAGTGTAAAGTAGAGAGAGGAAAGGAGAAGTGACTGCATACAAAATCATCTTACAAACCAAGATCCAAACAGAAAATATAAACACATCCAAAAGAAATCATTTTTTTTATAAAAAAAATACATACATACAAAATCTGCTGAATATGCAAACTCTAATTTTGTTTTTTGTTTATTTTGTTGCTTGCATGTGTGAGAGAAATTGAAAAGATGACAACACAAAATAGACAACAAAAAATGTAGGGAAAAAGGGTAAAAGACAAGGTTTTCACGGAGAAGGAGATTTGATAGAAAAAATTACATTTAAGAAATTCTGAAGAAAAAAAATACATACAATACCCAAACAACACAAAAAAATTCAAATCTCTAAGTCATGAAAAAATCTAAGCTTTTATCATTCATCAGCACCTTGCAAAAATAAAAAGAGAAATAAGAGATAGGAGAGGAAAAAAAATGAAAAATGAACAGAAAAGGGAAAAAAAAAAAAACTTACAGGTTTGTTTGAATTTTTTTTTCTTACCTGTTGTTGTTTTTGCATATTTGTGTGTGTCTGTTTATGATGATGCTAGAGTAATTTTTTGGGTAAAAAAAGTTTGGGAATCGTTTGGAATCTTGATTTTTTAAGATGATTTTGTGTTTTTGAGGTTGGATTTTTTGTTTAGATCTATTTTGGGTTGAATTTGGATTTTTTTTTTAAGTTTTAGGGTTCCGGTGGCGGTTGAGGGCGGTCGGCGCGGTGCCAGCCGATCAGAATCTTGAAAAGGCGGCGGCGCACGGAGGCGAACCACCACTGATTTATGGGAAAGTGAAGAACATATGAATATACTCCTTAGGAATAGAGAGATCAGTTTGAGAGAGAAGGGAGAAGAGAGAGAGAAAAAAAGAAAAATAAGAAAAACCTGATAAATTGGGAATTTATAACCCTATAATCCAGTGTGCACATGTTCATTTAGGCGCTGCTCTACGATCCGTCGGATCCAATCCGACGGCTACAATCAATTCCCTATTTTTTTGTTTGTGCTTAGTCCTCCCTGCTGGACTGGGACTTTGCTTTTCTTTTTTGTTTAGGCTAATTCATTTTGTTCCCCAGTGTACTTTCTAACTACACCCCTTTTTGTTTGTTTTGTTTATTTTTTTGGTGTTATTTATTTTTTCTCATTTTATCCAAATCCAATGAAATAATTAAAATACAAAAATGTCAAGTTATTAATTTTATTTTCTTTTTTTAAAAACCAAATACAAGGAAACTCTTTAATAAAATAAAACATAAAAATATAATATATAAATGTCAATCTTAATATAACATGCTTGATTCAAAAAAACAATGTCATGTTTATATTTCACTAATTTTTTTCTTAACTTACGAGTTTTGTTTTTTTTTTGCAGCAAAAAAAATTAGACAAGGATCACATCTCATATTTGAAACAAGAAAGCTTGGAATTGTATGGAAGCTTTTTGTTAAGAAGCAATGCTAATTTCATTTCATTCCTATTTTATCTTATTTCTTGAATTGTGTAGAATCCACTTGATTTATGTTTTGCTTATAATATGTTTTTGTTATCAATTTGTGCTTTTAATATTTTTGTAAGAGATCAAAATTAATACAAATTATTTTAATAAGATAAGATTTATAATAAGATAGGATCAAAATTATAAGTAGTGCGTAAAAATTATGAATCTATCGATCAATACTCCAAGGTCGAAGTATCGCGCAAAAATTATAAATATTTCCATAACGTAGTGTGTAAATTTTTTTAATCTTTCTAACAATACTTAGAGGTTGAAGTGGCGTGCAAAAATTATAAACCTTTCTATAAGTGGCGTGTAAAAATTGTAAACTTCTCTAAAAATAATGAATCTCTGTATCAATACTTAAAAGTTGAAGTATTGCACAAAAATTATAAACGTTTCTATAGGTGGCGCATAAAAATTATAAACTTCTTCATAAAGTAGTGTGTAAACATTATGAATCTATCAATCAATACTCGAAGGTCGAAGTATCACGCACAAATTATAAACCTTTCTATAACTGGCGCGTAAAAATCATAAACCTCTATATTGATATTTAAAGTTTTACCTAGCGCGCAGTGTGGCGCGTAAAAGTACTTATTATGATTTGGTTTTTAAGTTTGTTTGCTCTATTAGATGTAACCATTATGCAATGTACTTTTTGATCATATTATCAATAATTATATGAATGATTTTTAATTTTACCATATTACTCATGAGAAAATTTGACCAAATTAGTTTTTATTATTTGGGAAGCACACCTACACATGAGAAAACTGATTTAAGTGTGCTCTTAGACAAAAATTAAATTTTATGCACGTCACGGGTCTTGAAGGTTCTCTACTATAAAATTCGGTACAATGCTTCACTTGATTCGCTTTACTATGGAGTTCGATGATAAAATGAATGGATTCGCTTTACTATAAAATTTTAGTTTATATTATTTGAGATGCATACCTAAACATAAGAGCGCATGTAACTCAAGAATAGTCAATGTTAATTTAATGTGTAGTTTATAATCATGCTTTATATACACTGAACTTAAAAAGCAAGGATTCTACCTAGCAGTGAACTTTAATATACACTATTATAGGTTATTATTAATAAAAATTTATAATTCACGGAGAGTTGATAATTTATTTTCCGGCCATCTCTTCTAACCAATTAACAAAAATCAGTAATTCACTTAAAATATTTCAGCGTAATGATCCTATATTAATGGAAATTAAACTGCTTAAAACTTAATTATCATATATTGACAAAAATTTATAATTCATGGGGAGTTGATAATTTTTTTCTCTGCTAAAAATTTTAAAATCACCATTATAAGTTATTACTATTTTTTTTTAAAAATTCGCGGGGAGATTTTATTTTCAACCTTTAGCTAAATTTTCAACTCATCGTTTAGACTAGGGAAGTTGTAGCATTTTAATTTTTTAATTTTTTTTTATTAATTAAAAAGGACCATAATATAGTATTTTATAGGAAATGTTAACAAGTGACATTTAGAAACAAAAAATGTAAGTTTTTAATTGGATACATGTTTTTAGACTTATACACCATTGGCTATAATGACGGGGAGATGACATATCTTATCGCTAATAAAAATTTTGAAATCACTATTATATGTTATTACTGATAAAAACTTATAATTCACTATGAGATGAAAATTTTATCACTAATAAAAATTTTAAAATCACAATTACAGGTTATTACTGATAAAAATTTATAATTTATGTGGAGATGATATTTTTTATAATTCACGGACAGATGACAATTTTTTCCGCGAATAAAAGTTTTAAAATTACTATTACTGATAAAAGTTTTAATTTAGTACTACAAATTATTACTAATAGAAAATTATAATATACGAAAATGGTTTTTATCCCTGATAAAAATTTGTCCTAAATATATATATTTAAAGTGCGGTTCATGGTTTTAGAGCATATAACTTAATATATATATTGGGCCTAAAACACATACACGTATAAATAATACTCGACGCTTGAAGTAACGAGTAAAATTACAAATTAGATAGCGCTAACAAATTCTACTGTAATTTAATGCTATCAGTTTAGAACGTACTATTTAATACTCTATAGCATATAATACGCGTATAAATACTGATTTTGGATATTGAAGTAAGAAATTATAAACCTCTTTATAAGTAGTGCATAAAAATTATGAATCTATTAATCAATACTCTTTTTAAAATTCACATGGAGATGACAATTGTTATCGTTGATAAAAAATTTAAAATCATTATTACAAACTATTATTGATACAAAATTTTAATTTACGCAGAGATGACATCTTTAATCTCTGGTAAAAAATTTGAATAACTATTATTAATTATTACTAATAAAATTTTAAAATCATTATTATAAGTTATTACTAAATTTTTTTAAAATTCACGGGGAGATGGCAATTTTTATTGCTGATAAAAAATTTAAAATCACTCTTACAAACTATTATTGATACAAAGCTTTATAACTATTATAAGTTATTACTAATAAAATTTTAATTCACGGGCAGATGACTATTTTTCATTGCCAATAAAAGTTTTAAAATCATTATTATATTCACGGGGAGATGACAATTTTTATTGCTGATAAAAAATTTAAAATCACTCTTGCAAACTATTATTGATACAAAACTTTAATTTACGGAGAGTTGACATTTTTAATCTCTGGTAAAAAAATTAAAATAACTATTATAAGTTATTACTAATAAAATTTTAATTCACGGGCAGATGACTATTTTTTATCGCCAATAAAAGTTTTAAAATCACAGAGAGATGATAATTTTATCGCCGGTAAAAATTTGTCGCAAATATATACGACGTTTTTCTAATTTGCTATATCTTAATGTGTACATGTTTGATTCGTATGGTTTGGCGTTCTAGCGCGAACCCGTGCAACGCACGGGCATTCGACTAGTACATATAAATGCTAGATGGGTAATTGATTCTTTTTCTTCATTATTTCCCTATTTGGTTACTCTAGGTTATATACTTTGTAATGCTATATTTATCACTATTATTTATATTTTATCTTTTTAACTAAAAATCACTATCATTTGTTGTTGGGTTGGCAGATACTCCGTAAGTTATAATCTAAGTATGACCGAACCATATATTCTCCCGTCCCAATTTAATTGACACAGTTGACTGTTGTACACATGTTACTTTGACCTTATTTTTCTACTAATAAACAAAAAAAAAATTACATATAAGATGTTGTTTGATTCGTCTCAACAAGTATTTTCAAAATATCAAATTTTTATAATTTTTACTATTATGCAATTAAAAATATTATCTTCATAGTTATACATTGACGTGCGTGTAACAGTCAACTGTGTCAATTAAATTAGGACGGAGGGAGTACCATATTACCATTGCTCAAATACTTTTGACTACATTTGTCAAAAAAATACTTTTGACTACCAAAAATCTTTTTTAACTCTTGTTTTGTTCTATGTATACGTTGAAAATTTTAAATCACTAATAACACTTAGATATCATAATGGATGATTGGTTACAGATTTATCTTCCTTAAATTTGAATTTTAAATGGTTTGAGTATCTCTACTTTTTGAGATCAAGGGAAATTCAAATTCGATTCAATTAATTTGGGTTTTTCCGATAGTGTTGAGAAGGGGTGCGGACAAATTTTCGCATGAGGGTATTGGTGTCATGCCTCTTGTCATTTAACCTATATTTATACTAATATATAAAGGGGATACAAATTTTTGGGATGACTTTTTTGTTATTCCAATTTTACCCTTAAAAAATAACTTCCACATAAAAATAGATTTTCAGTTTTTTTTTTCTTAACAACTAAACACAACTTCCACATAAAAGTAGGTTTTCAGTTTTTTTATAGTAAAAAAAAATATAATTTTTTCTTCTTAATAACTAACCACAACAAAAAAAGAAGATTACGTAGTTATCAATTATTAACAAAGTCCAATAAAAAAGGAGATTAAGTAGTTATTTATATTTACACAATACAGAATATCGATCACACACGGAAAAAAAAAGAATATTGATTACACAAACGGGCACGGAACGGCGGCTAGTAATTATATAAATAGTTTTTGTTTAGCCAGCAAGTGGTTCAATTCTAAAGGTTTTTTCAAGTTTCAGCTCATAGTGAAAGTAAGATGGGGGAGATTGGTAATTTGGTTAGGACACTTGGAGTGGGACCTGAGATGAAGGAGATTCCGAACTTTTCGAGTTTCAACTTGAAAAATATTTTTAACTCTAGGTTCTACTTTAAATCAAATAAAAAGGAGTTGCAATCAACCCCCTTTTCTTGTAGCTATTTCATCCACTTTTCACTTTTTTGTTGCATTTAGCGCTTGTCCTTACCCTGTTATTTTTTATCCACCTGAAATTTTTACTTGAAATAGCGTCTGAAAAATAAACTATAAATTCGTGATGAAAAGACTGTTACGAAAAAGATCTTTCAATTTATAAAATATAAGACAAATTTCAACTTATAAAATATAAGACAAAAGCTACAAGTTATTTTTTGGACTAATTGCCAAACAAAACCTAATTAAAATAGAAGATAATTGATTAACTAACACAGATATATAGAGAATGTTTTTCAAATAATCTAGGCACACAAAAAATACCAAAATACATAGCATCGGGTACACCGATTACAATTTTGACTGACCAACACTACAAAAAATATCATTTTTTGCAACAATTTTTTTTTATTAAAAGTTGTTACAAGTCGCTGGCAAAACTACCCAAAATAGTTTTGCCAGCAACCTGTAACAAAAAAAGTTGTTGGCAAAAATCATATTTCTTGTAGTGCAATAACTGATTTGGCCCCAAGGTAAGGAATAACCAGTTACCCCAAAGGATGCAGTCAATACACCTAAAACTACACCCGTAACCCAAGTCAACTTGCGAGGTTTTTTAAAACCACCGGTGAGATACACGCGAAATACGTGCAAGATCATCATTAAGACCATCATACTTGCCGACCACCGATGAACTGATCGGATTAACCAACCGAAGTTAGCCTCAGTCATTATATATTGAACAGAAGCAAAAGCCGACACTTTTTCAGAATTTTATTGAACAACCGTATTGTTCTGTTCCACTTTCAAGTATGCCACATCAAGTTCCAAGGAATTTTCCGCTTTGAGCCACATGTGAGCCCTTACGATTTTGTTCTTTGTAAAATGTACCTTGGAGGATTAAGGTGTGTGGGTGTTGTATGTAAACTACTCTTAGACTCGATTTCCGAGCAATGTGAGTCTTTTTTGTGTACCGAAATTGGTTCCCCCAGTAGATGCTAAGCGGCCATGTGGCATATGCCCCCTCCTTCTAGTGCCAATGTTCCATTCCACCTACAAGTGCGCCACATCACATTTTGAGGTATTGGCCGCTTTAAGTTGTCCTCACGGTTTTGTCCCTTATAAATGGTGTCACCGTAGATTAAGATGTATATTGTATATAAATTACTCTTAATCTTAATTCCTAAGCGAGATATAGAACTATATATTAAGTATTTCGGAACACCTACTTTTTTGCAGGAGAAAGGGTGGCTCAGTTGGCAATTGAGCCATCCAAGAAGGGATGACACCATTGGCACTGGCAGTGGCGCCAATAAAGCTAGGCATTTTTTTTCCTTTTTTTAAGGGTTTTAGGTTTCTAAGGATTTAAGATTATGGAGTTTTGTTGTTTTGTTATAGAGTTTGTGAATTTTTTTTACATAATTAATATTAAAAAAAATATTATTAATTAACAAATACATCAAATATATAAAAAATATTTTCTGTTTTTATAAAAATATTCATTTTATTTTATGTACTTTTTTGCAAATATTTTCTATTGTGTCTTTATAAAAAAATAAAAAAAAAAGCCTAAATGGATAATTATGTACTAGCTAGTAAGTTTAATATATCGTGCATCTTCGATGAGACCAGCTCACAGGCATAGAATGGGACAAGTGCAAACAACTCAGGACACTTTGTCTGCCTACTACTATCCCTATCCCTATGTCTATCCCTATCCTTTCATTTGAATTAGTTTTTTTTTTTTTTTAAGGAAAGATGCTTATAGCATTTCATTAGCAATATAATGTTCAATACAATGGGGTACATCAATATAAATAGTGGGACTAGCAGAGAAAGAGGCAACCCGCGCTAAGACATGAGCTACCTCGTTGGCTTGTCTCCTGTTGAACTCAACCCGAGAGTTTGTGAAGGAAGAAGTAAAAAGTCTTCTGGCCTCAGACATAAGTTGCCCAAATTTTGTGACATCCGGCCGCTGATGATGAAAAGCTTCCGTGACGATTTTAGAATCTAAGGCAAAGTCAATATGATCCATATGGAAATCACGAAGCCACTGAATAGCGAAGAACAATCTCATGGCCTCGCCAAGTGGAACCGAGCATTTCGGTGAAAAATGAAGAGTTTTGGCAAGAACGAAGGTGCCTTCGGCGTCCCGAATACATATCCCTATACCGGTCCTATTTAGGGACTCTGAGAAGGACGCATCAATGTTACACTTCAATCTACCTGGTCGAGGACGTTGCCATGCTGTGGTGGACGAGGATGACGAGGCCGATCCGTGGTGAGTTCTCCTACTCCCGTGGGGAGGGACTCTAGTGGACGACGTGTCATTAGTAACAGAGTTAGCTGAACTCCAGTCTTCGATCAGATGAAAAGCTCTGTCGACCTTCATTTGAATTAGTTTATTACTAATACTTCTTTTGTATTAAAATGTAAGTTATTTTGGCCATTTAACACAAATTAAGAAAAGTAATTATTGTTGTATGAAAAACAAAAATTATAAAATAGTTTGCAAAATTATTTCTCATTAATGGTACAAAAAAAATAAATTGAATAATTAAAAAAAGAAAGAGAAATAAATAATTAAAGGTATAGCAGAAAAAAGAGCATTAAATATTTTATTGATAATGTAAAATGACATATAATTTGGTATAAATTTTTTTCTTAAAGTTATTTATATTTTGATACGGAGAATATAATTAATTAGCAATAATGATCCATTTTGTTCCAATTGTTATTTTATTTGTCGCTGGATTGAAGGTTGATGACGGACGGTATAACTTGAGGCACTTACGTAAGCTTTGTGACATCACTCACAGCATATTCCTTTGCATTTATTGGTCGTGTGCCTTAGCAGTTTGCACTTGTCTCGAATTTGTCTTCAGATTCCTCCTAGCTAGGGCATTTTGAGTTGACTTCACGTTGCACTTATGTTTCCCTAATTTGAAAATTTAGGGTTTTTTCTTTATTTTTATTGTAAATAGTACTACTAATATCTTTCGGGGAATTAAATAAAGTAAAAAAAATCTTGTAAGTATTTTCTAGGTACAATTAGTATTTTGGGAATACTAATTAGTATGACTTTTTTTTTAAAACCAAAATATTCTTTATGTACAACTAATGAGATTAATTCTTTTAAAGTAACTAAAATTGATTTAAGAGATTGATCTCTCTCAACAAATGGTTAAGAAGTTCAAGTATCTACCACTCGTACCACACTAATATTGTAATTTGAAAGTTAGGGAATATCATGTAACTTTCTTTTAATTTTTTTTTTATAAGCGAAAAAAAGAATTATATCATGTAATTTTCTTTTAATTTTTGAAGGAGAATACTCACTAGTATCCCAAGTATGTTTTTTAAATATTAAAAATGTTCTTTTGATATAATTTTTTTTGTTTCTTAACTAGTGCAAACCTATTTTTTAATTTGTTTTGGTGATTTTTTAAATACACATGTTTATTTTCTATCATTAATTTATTTCTTTTTCTCCTATATCTTGTTATGCAAAATCATCTTATTTTTTATTTGTTTTCTCTTTGGTTATTTTTACTTTCCTACATATTTCCTTCATAAATAATAAAAAAATAAAATTAGATAAAGACTAACTTGTTTTGGTTTATTTTTCTTAGAGACTAAAATGGTTTTTCACTTTAAAAGTTATATAATTCGGTTTTGGTTTAAAATAGCCTCCAATGCCTTTCAAAGGATCATACTAAAACGTAATTTAAAAATACATTTGTTATGAATTTATAAATAGACTGTTATCTCCTCTCAATCGAATTATTTTCACAATTTTCATGCAGTTTAACATCCTGACCGTCCGATCTAAATTATGTGACAGAGATTGTTTTAAGCGATTTTATGATAACACTGATAATAACTGTTTGATCTGTAATTAACAGATACGATTTAATACAATGTGATAACTGTGTGAAAATGTTGGGGATTGGGCTTAAGATTGGGTCGTTTGTGATAAAAGCCCACTTAAGCATATACTACTTTGTAATGTGTATAAATACCACATGGTGGTGTAGTTAATAATAGAGATTGCCATTTTGCTTTTACAATTGGTATCTAGAGCCCCGTATCCAGGCCCAATCTTTCATAACCGTTTTTTCCGTTTTTCTGTTACGCGTGGTTGCAACCACCGTAACCGTCGCCGTCTTCTCCGTTTCTCAGTCTGAGCTTCTCTAACCATTAGCAATGGCGGAGAACTCCGATTTCAAGCTCACCATTCCGCGTTTCGACGGATTTTACGATCATTGGGCAATGATGATGGAGAACCTTCTCCGATCGAAAGAATATTGGCACCTCATTGAGGTGGGAATGACACCAACGCCGGAGAACCCCACGGCAGAGCAATTGCAGGCTGACAACGCTCAGAAGCTTCTTGACCTGAAAGTCAAGAACTACCTCTTTCAAGCTATAGATAGAACGATAATGGAGACAATTCTGAATCGCACCACCGCGAAGGATATTTGGGATTCAATGAGGCAGAAGTATCAAGGCTCAACCAAGGTGAAACGGGCACAATTGCAAGCACTCCGTCGTGAATTTGAGGTTCTTGCAATGGGGGAGAGTGAATCCGTGGACGATTACTTTGCAAGAACGCTCGCCATTGCCAACAAGATGAAATCTTTTGGTGAAAATATTGAACAGGTCACAATTGTTGAAAAAATCTTAAGGTCCATGTCTGCAAGATTCAATTATGTGGTATGCTCCATTGAAGAATCAAATGATGTAACATCCTTATCCATTGATGAATTGCAAAGCAGTCTCATAGTTCAAGAAAAACGAATGAAAGGTCAAAATCAACAAACCAGTCAAGATGAGCAAGCTCTTCGTGTCACAAATGGTGGAAGAGGTAGAGGAAGGGGTAGAACTTCAACAAGGGGACGTGGCAGGGGTAGGCAAAATAAAGATTCAATTCAATGCTTCAAGTGTCACAAGTTGGGACACTATCAGAATGAATGCCCTGAATGGGGAGAAAATGCTAACTATGCTCAATTTGATGATGAAGAGGAAATGTTGCTTATGGCCAAAGCTACTTGTGATGAAGAATCAAAAACTGAGGTATGGTTCTTAGACTCAGGCTGTAGCAATCATATGATAGGAAATAAAGATTGGCTGTATGAATTTGATGAGAATTACAAAGATTCTGTTAGATTGGGTGATGATTCAAGGATGAATGTTGTTGGTAGAGGAAATATCAAACTGTGCATTAATGGAAAGATTCATGTCATAACTAGTGTGTTCTATATACCTGGCTTAAAAACAAATCTACTAAGCATTGGCCAAATTCAACAGAAGAATGTTACCATTGTGTTTAAGAATGATCTCTGCAAATTGTATCATGATGAAAAGGGATTACTCTTTGAAACACATATGTCATCAAACAGGATGTATATGCTTAATGCAAATGTGATACTGCCTAGGTGTTTGAAAACCTCAACACAAGAAAAATCCCAGCTATGGCATAACAGATATGCTCATTTGAGTATCAAGGGGCTAAACACTCTAGTTAAGAAAAATATGGTGAAGGGTTTGCCAGATCTAGAAGAAATTGAAGAGAAATGTGCAGATTGCTTGACTGGCAAGCAACACAGGAATCCAATACCTAAGCAGGCCAATTGGAGAGCTTCAAGCAAGCTAGAGTTGGTTCATTCTGATATATGTGGACCTCTAAATCCAACATCTAATGGAGGCAACAGGTACTTTATTACCTTCACTGATGACCTTACCAAGAAAACTTGGATTTATTTCATGAAAGAAAAATCTAGTGCACTAGATCTGTTCAAAAAATTTAAAGTCTTAGTAGAAAATGAATCAGGATGTGTAGTTCAATGCTTGAGAACAGATAGAGGAGGTGAATTCACATCAAATGACTTTAATATGTTTTGTAGTGATCATGGCATCAAGAGGCAATTGACAGCTGCCTACACTCCACAGCAAAATGGAGTAGCAGAGAGAAAGAATAGAACATTGATGGATATGGTTAGGAGCATGTTAGCTGGGAGAAATGTTCCTAAAGTTTTTTGGCCAGAAGCAATCAAATGGGCAACCCATGTTATGAACAGAAGTCCTACATTGTCAGTCAAAGATATCACACCAGAAGAAGCATGGAGTGGAAAGAAGCCTGCAGTGCACTACTTCAGAATCTTTGGGTGTTTAGCATTTGCACATATTCCTGATAGTCAAAGAATCAAGATGGATAACAAAAGCATTAAGTGTATTCATCTTGGTGTGAGTGATGAGTCAAAAGCATACAAACTGTATGATCCTATAAAGAAGAAAATCTTGATCAGCAGAGATGTTGTGTTTGAAGAGAATAAAAGCTGGAAATGGAATAGTGATGGTGACAACAAGGAGTCTCATGAAGCAGATACTGTCAATACTGAGGTCAATAATGATGATGATAACACAAATGAAGCAGTCAATGACATTGTGATGAATAATGATGGCAATCATGAAGAAGAAAGCAATGATGAAGAGCTTGACATGAACACCTCAAGTAGTGATGACAATGTTGTACCACCTAGACAAAGAAGACCCCCTCCACATTTCAAAGATTATGTACCTGTGCCCAGTGATGAGAGTGAAGAAGATGATCTACATAATCTAGCTGTCTTTGTCTCTAGTAAGGATCCTAAGTCTTTTGAAGAGGCAGAAAAATATGATGTATGGAGGAAAGCCATGGATCAAGAGATTGAGTCAATTGAAAAGAATGATACATGGGAGTTAACTGCTCTACCCATGGGTGCTAATTCCATTGGTGTGAAGTGGATCTTTAAGACAAAAATGAATGAGAAAGGTGAAATTGAGAAGTACAAAGCCAGGTTAGTAGCTAAGGGATATAGTCAAAAACATGGAATAGACTATAATGAAGTATTTGCCCCTGTAGCTAGATGGGACACCATAAGGATCATTCTTGCTCTAGCTGCAAAAGAGAATTGGAAGGTATTTCAACTTGATGTGAAAAGTGCCTTTTTACATGGAGAATTAGTTGAAGATATCTATGTGGATCAACCTCCTGGTTATCAAAAGGGAAGTGGAAATAAAGTTTACAAATTGAAAAAGGCTCTTTATGGACTGAGACAAGCACCAAGGGCCTGGTATAGTAAGATTGAGAATTACTTCATGAGTGAAAAGTTTGAAAAATGCCCTCATGAACATACTCTCTTTGTGAAGTTTGCTGATCAAGGAAAACTTTTAATTGTAAGTTTGTATGTTGATGACCTTATCTGCACAGGAAATGATCTTACAATGGTTCATGACTTCAAAAATTTTATGAAAGAGCATTTTGCCATGATTGATTTAGGCAAAATGAGGTATTTCTTGGGTGTAGAAGTAACACAAAGTGAGCTGGGAATTATCATTCAACAAAACAAATATGCAGAAGAAATATTGAAGAGGTTTGGCATGGAAAACTGTAACATAGTAAAGAGTCCTATAGTAACAGGCTGCAAACTTGTTAAAGATGAGAATGGAAAACCTGTTGATGCTAAGGAATACAAGCAGATAGTTGGAAGCTTGATGTACTTGCTTGCCACTAGACCTGACTTAACTTACTCAGTATGTTTAGTAGCTAGGTTTATGGATAGGCCTACAGAAATGCATATGGTGGCAATCAAAAGAATCCTGAGATACTTGAAGGGCACTCTTACTCATGGAATTTTGTACAAACACAAACCAGATAGAAAATTTGAGTTGATTGGTTGGACAGATTCTGATTATGCTGGAGATCTAAATGATAGAAAAAGTACATCAGGGTATGTGTTCATGTTAGGGACAGGTGCTGTGTCATGGTCTTCAAAGAAACAGCCCATAGTGACCTTGTCTACTACAGAAGCTGAGTATGTGGCTGCTGCTGCCTGTGCCTGTCATTGTGTGTGGATGAGATCAGTGCTGAAGCATTTACAAGTTGAGCAAGGAGAAGGCACTACAATTCTGTGTGACAATAGCTCTTCAATCAAGCTATCTAAGAATCCAGTAATGCATGGAAGGTGCAAACACATTGATGTAAGATTTCATTTTCTAAGAGATCTTGTCAAAGATGGAACTGTGGAGTTAATGTACTGCAAATCTGAGGATCAAATTGCAGATTTAATGACCAAACCCTTAAAGTTAGAGACATTCTGCAAGTTAAGAAGCATGTTGGGAATGGTTGCTTAGGAGTCAAGTCATTTGGAGTGATTCCTTAGCAGTCAGGTCATCAGCTTATCAGTGATGGAGTTTATATGCTTCTTGCATATTTTTCAGTTTTTCATGTTGCTTTTAGTTCCTTTGCTTGTTGATTGTATAATTGTAGTTTCATAGTTGTACAATTAGGGGAGAGTTTGTTGGGGATTGGGCTTAAGATTGGGTCGTTTGTGATAAAAGCCCACTTAAGCATATACTACTTTGTAATGTGTATAAATACCACATGGTGGTGTAGTTAATAATAGAGATTGCCATTTTGCTTTTACAGAAAATTGACGGCAACTGTTTAATAGACTTATAACTCTGACCACACTATTACATAATTCATTGTTAGTGGATGAATCTTCACTCTAAATCTTAAAAGGAAAAACAAAAATAGGCCAAGTCACCTCTCAGCTCCAAAAGTCTTTCTCGAAAAAGTACATAAATGATAAATGAGTGAGAAGAGTTTCTCTTCGTTTCTTTCTGTGGTTCCATTTCCAAATCCAACAACGATGTCTCTCCTTCAACGTGAGTGTTTTTTGTGGAATCCAAGTTGCTACAAAGAAGACACCGGTAAATTGTCATATTAGTACTTTTATAATTAATTAATATTGTGAATCATCACTTTCACTTGTATTTTTAAAAATAAAACATAAGTATCTTTCTTGTTCAATTAATTATTCGGCATATTTTTTGTCAAGATACAGTAATATTCATCTGGATTTTAACCGCTAATTAGTTTTTATCTTGTAAAAAAAAAACTACTAAGATTTTTGTGTTAAAGAACAAGGTTATTATATTTTTATTTTTATTAATTCAAAACAAAGTTATTACTCTATTATATAAGGTCTGTATGAATTAAATTATTTTTAAGGTGTGTAAAATAGTTTATATAAATAAATAAAGTTTTATGTTAATTTATAAGTACTCAATAATAAAAACTTATTTATTGGAATAAGTTGTTTTGCATAAACTCGAAAATAAACTAATCCAAACGGAGCTATAGTTTGACAGATATTCTAATTATAAAAAATAACATTAAAAAAATTATAAAAAATAAAAGTTTTCTAGTTTATGTATAAACTCATCCTAATTATTTAGAAATTTTGTCTCCACTTGAAATAGTAACAATTTTTAATGATGGTTGTTGGGGAATGCCATTTTCAACAGAAAGTTGAATCTCTATCTCCTTCTTTCAACCTAGGTAGAGGTTTCAAATTTGTTCCAATTTCCTAATATTAATTAATGGAGAATCAATATCCTTCAAATTGTAGAAAGGAAATTATGGAACAAGAGCTAATTAGAGGACGTGAGGCAGCAAATGAATTACTTGAAGTAATTGTGAACAAATTCAGTACTAATCCTCATTACCATGGAGATTTAGAAGGGTTAAAAATACCCTTAGCGCAAGATCTTGTTAACAAGGTACTTAGATCATTCACAAATACTCTTTTTCTTTTGAACACTAATAATGATGTCTTCAGTGATGAGGAAGTGTTGCCTATTACTTCTATCAAAGATTTGTCATCACCAGCAAAGTGTCCAAAGCTTGAAGAAACAGATCATGAAGCTTGCAAGAGTTTTAAACTTCAAAGAGGGTGCTACAAAAGAAAGTAAGATTTACAAGTATCGTATATGCATACCTTGATAGAAAGTTGTGCTTTATGATTAGACATGCCAATATAATGCCTGCGAGTACCTGCCTGCTCCGCATCGATTTTGACCAACAATATTCGAATTGATTAGAATTGGATTTTTCCAATTTTAAAAGACTTGGATGGGACGGATAATGGGGTCTATGACATCCACTCCGAACTTGTTCTTAAACTCGCCCCGTTTATATAGAATTACATTTTACCTTTTAAAATTAAAATTCCATAAATAAAAACTTAAATTACATTCATATCTTTATTTTTATTTTTAAGTTAAGTATTAAACAAATTGTGTTTTTCTATTTATTTTCATTGTTTAAACAAATCATATTGTCGTTGAAACAAAATAGTTTTCGACTTTGAACTCCTTTTTTAATAAAAAAAAATGCAACTCAAGTCATATATGGCGATGAGGCGGAATTGGAATAATTGAACCCTATTATTACTTATGAGTTTCAGGTTCTACATTTAGTGTCCATTGAGAATTGGGACTAGTATAGGAATATCCGAACTTTATAGATTTGAATTTGGAGAAGACAAAATCTGTCACCGTTTTGTCTGGTTGCCATGTCTATTTATGCTTTTTCATTTTTGCGATTATATTTGAAATAGAATTTAATTTGTATGTATCGATAGTGTAAACATTTTTTTACACATGCATTTAATCAAATCACGCCATGTAGATATTTGTAGAGATATTTTAGGAATTTTTTTTTTTTTTTTGGTTTTCACCACCAGTTGAATCTGGTTCGGGAGTCAGTTCTGGCATCAAGCGGTTCCAGCCCCCTCCCGATCGCAGTTGCGGGGGATCGAACCGTGGTCCTCGCTACCAAGTTCAGCGTCAATCACCACTGAACCAACTAACGATTGATATTTTAGGAATATATTTAGAAAAGTGACACTATAGTGTATTTTGATTGGATATATGTGTAAACAAATTTACACCGCCAGTATATTAATTACAACTCTTTGAAATATGGTCTCATTCTTGAGAATTATATAGCTATCTAGACTATCATATTATATATATTATTAAAAATATAAAGTTGCAAACAACATTAATTTATCTATCGCTTCTACAACATTTATTAAGCATGTTAAAAATAGATATGAAAGACAAAATTAATATTAAAAAGATAATTTTTATATTTTTAAACTATTGAATGCACAAATTCTAAGATCAATTTCTTTATTAATATAAATAACAATAGGCTGGAGGAACTCGTTAGGAATAAAAAAAAAATTAAATTATTAAAGTAGAGTACAAAAAATATCATATTGATCACAAAGTACCCATTACAAAGGAGACAACAAATAAAGTTAAGCCAAGACAAAATAGAAAGGCTAAAGCAAATGAAAAGGATATGAGGCAAAACAAAACAAAAATAAAGAGAAATATTCTACAACTACTCTTTGAAAAAACAAGGAGATCCATGGAATTCATCCACAAATTACTTTTAAGACGAGAACTTAATACAATCTACTAATTGTTCAATATTCACAATCTTATTCGAGAATATAACATTATTCAGCGACCTCTAAATCAACAAAATCACAAAATGCAAAACCTAAATCAAACGATTTCTAAACCATATATAAGTAAGAAACAAACGAGCAAAAAACTGAGAATAAATTGACCAATTTGAGGGGCATATAGGTAATTCTTATACAAATCAATGCAAAAATCTTATACCACACTAAAAGCCCTATATCACAAGCAACCAATAGCTGATGCAGATACTCTTGGAAGAGGCCACACATTATGAACCTTGCATGCTCCTTATCTAGAAGAATATAGCGATAGAGGGTAAAGCCTAGTAGCTAAAAGGGTCTGTTAAGGAAGTGCAATAATCTTTGAATGTGCACAACTCTTCCACACCATCAATAAAATCTAATTAAAGCTCGGCATCCATTAGACCCGCAATGAAATCATACACTGAACATATAGTAAACTTTGCTCACTTATCTTACTCCAAGGTTAAATTGACCTCACATATATATATGAGAGTCATTAGATCTCCCAAAAATATTTGTGGCCTAATTGACAATTAATTGCATCAATAGTTTCTCTCTCCTAGAAGTTGGCCATTGATCCGCTGTCGCACACGCGTCAAAAACGAGTAATTAAAAGGATAGTGTAGGGAAGCGACACTCGGTATCATATCATAAGGACTCTCAATCAAATTAAGCTAATATTAAAATCAAAGACTGTAATACAAATTGGGGGGTTTATGTTTCGTATTAGAAAGCAAACAAACAAAATTGAGGTAAAAATATGATTAATAAATAAGGGGACCTACTGTATCGATTTCCAACTTTTCATCTTTTCTTATAGTTTCAGTATCCTAAGTGGTTTCAATCCTGTTCGATAATAATACCTACTAACAAGTGCATTAGATATTATATGATGTATGTGCCTAATATTTGAATTAAACAAACGAATTAGACACTCTCACGAATTAAGCAAACGCGATAGATCAAACGTAATAACGAATTAAGCAAACGCTACGCGGTTATAATTAAGAACATGCATTAACCAAATTAAATCAAATTTATCCTATGAATAACTAACGAATTAAGCAAACGAAAGTAATTCAATTAAGCATTGAATTCATAGGAATAATTGAAAAGGAATTGAAATAAAAATGAAATTAATAAAAACCTTAAAGTGGAGTATGATTACCGTAGATCGGCTCCAAGGGATTAATTCACCGTGGAAACTTGTAAAGTCTTATTCAATTTTCGTGGTTGCTGACTGAATGCCTAATCCTAGGGTGAAATTTAGCTTAAATAAGCAAAGGAAACGGGTTTTAAGAACCTCGGGTCGAAAAATACAAGTTTGACCCGATTTTGGATTATAATTAAAAAGTCTGGAACATAAACGCATTTATTTGACTCCTTTGCGCTCCGAACTGGGTTGGGGCCTCAACATGAAAGTTGTATATCTTCTTCTTATCTTTCCAACGCATATTTCTGCACCTCATTTGGATACTTGTAGCTCGAGTTATGATCTGCACAATGCGAAGGTGTCAATATATCATTAAATCCAAAAATTGGTCAAATAAATTCATTAAAGCTCAATTGTGACCCAAGACTTAGAAACATAGTAAAAACATAATATTATAGTAGTAAGACTATTAATATGCTAAATTATAATACTAAAAAATATGTGCTAAAATGCACTGATCAGCCATATCATAGGTCAAACTAGTATACTTATTTCTCTTGTCATAAACCCTCCAAGTCTTGGCCTTATTTGTGTCTCCATCAATATCCACTCCTTGAGACACAACCTTGTCCTCACGGTTGGGTGAAGGAAATTGTCGAGCCATAACATTTGCCTCTTCCCATGTAGCTTCTTCTAATGGTTTAACCTTCCAATGCATCAAATACATGAATGATAGTCTCATTTCCCTTGAGTACCTCCTTATGAGCCAACACAACTAATGCTTCCAAACATAGTAAATAACTAGTTCCAATTCCACAGTAGAATTACCAATATCCCTCTTGAGTAGTGAAACATAGAACACCAAATGAATGCGAGATGAAGTCAGTAATGTGGACTTGTAAGCTACCTCACCCACACGTGCTTCGACCGAAAAAGGCCCATAATAACAAGGTGACAACCTGTGAAAGATATGTGAAGCTGCAATTTATTGTACATGAGGATACAACTTCAAGAAAACCATGTCACCTACCTCAAATTATCGCTCTTGTCGGTGAATGTCAGCTTGATTTTTCATTCAATTTTGAGCAAGAATGAGATGACACTTCATCTTCCCTAGACATTCATCACTATCCAATTACTCCTGATGAACAACTTCAACCTCAATCTCTCTTGGTAAGAAATGAGAAATGATGGGTGGTGTTCTTCCATACATTGCTTCAAAAGGAGTTGGGTCCATAAAACCATGAAAACTAGTATTAAACCAATATTCGACCCATGGAAACCACAATACCCATGACTTGAGCTAATCCGCCACAAAGCAATGCAACAAATTTCTTAAGAAACGATTCACTACTTCCGTCTTTGCATCAGTCTGAGGGTGATAAGCGGTACTCATCTTCAATTGAGAACCTTACAACTTAAATAACTCTTGACAAAAATTGCTCACAAAAATGGAGTCTCTGTCCCTCACAATTGAAGATGAAATGCAATTTAGTTGGACAATCTCTGTTATAAACACCTCATATAATGATATAGCCGTGTATGAATGCTTCAAGGGAGGAAAGGAGATATACTCAAACAAATGGTTAATGACAACAAAAATAACATCAAAATATTTGCCTGTAGATAATCTGGTAATGAAGTCTATAGAGAGGTCCTCCCAAATTTGAGAAGGTATCGGAAAAGGTTGCAAAAGACCCTTGGGAGAAGTCATCACATATTTGTTACAATGGCAAGTTTCACATTCTTGGGCATATTTCTGGATGCTCTTTTTCATTCCAACCCATAAAATTCTCTACCAAACTCTGGTAAGCCCTATAGAACCCGTGATGTCTTCCTTGAGGAATAATGAAATTCCTTGAGTAAAATAGGAATCTAAGCGGAGGACTCGAGAAGCATTAACCTATCATCATAAAACAACACTCTATTGCTGAAAGAGAAACTCGTTTTGGACGATATCCCTTGCTACAAGTCAGTGACTATGTCCTTCAAAAACGGATCATTCTAAATTTCTCCTATCACTTTCTGACCATCTAATCACTCCAAATAGTATACACCATCGCCATAAACACCTTTTCTTGTGATGATACTGGGCTATCACCAACATCATACATGCGAGATGAAACTTTTGCCCCTTGGTTATCTAAATCTGGTTGGTATACAATGTCAAATTGATACCCAAGAAGTTTGGCTGCCCAATTTTGTTTGTCCAATTCTATTCAAATGTTGCAACAGTAATGGTTCAAGTCATTTTTATTGGTACACACTATGAATTTCCAAACTAAAACATATGATCGCCAATGTTGAATGGCCAATGCTAATCACGAGGATTTCTCTTCCCACCCCCTGTAACTCTTTTTCACCCCCCTAAAATCCAATTTTACCCCTTAAAGTTCGGGTTATGCGAGCAGAACTTTTTGAAAAGTTCTGGTTACGTAAGCAGAACTTATTTTTAGTGTAAATTTTACACTAAAAAAAAGTTCGGGGGGTTTTTAATTAAGAAAAAGTTCGGCCCGCGTTTACCGAACTTTTTTCCTAGGGGCATAAAGGGAAGCACAGGGGGTGGAAAAGCAAACCGGGGGTGGGAAAAGTTCCTCTCGCTAATCACAATACTTTAAAAGCCGATTCTAAGTGGCCCAAATGTTCCTTCCACATAGGACTATAGATTAATATGTCATAAAAGAACACCAAGACATACTTGCACAACACCGGATTAAATAACTCTTTCATTAACTCTTAAAAACTAGACGATGCATTCATAAACCCAAAAGACATTACAAAGAATTCATAATGGCCTTCATGAGTTCTAAACACCGTCTTGTAAACATCTTCACGACACACTCTCAAGGACAAGGACGCATTATCATTCTAATTATTATTTTTAGCCACCTTAAGCTCAAACTAGTCTTCTTATTTGTCCTCTCATAAATCCTCCAAATCTTAACCTATTTGTGTCTCCATCAAATGTCGACCAGTATTCTCCCTCTTTCGCTCATTTTTTGAGATTTAATGTCAGCACACTCCGCCAACAACCACAAGGACCACACTATCCTTATCCAAATAAGATACCTTAATCACTTGCACTTCTTCTTTCTAAAAATTTTCCCTTTACGGTCCCCATCATGATTTGTGTAAAACTTACTACTACATGTGTTGATGTTTGAATCACACAATGATTCACCACATAGAATAGATACTCCCCCACCCCAAATTAAGTAAAACCTAACGTTCCTGAGTCATAATTTGACTAACGTTCATCAGTTGAAATGTATGTTTTTGGTTTTTTTTTTAATCGGATAAATTTTATTAATGGACAATTTCTTAAACAAAGAGTATAGAGAATTGTGGAATCATACAACGAGAGACAAAGTGATGAAAATACTTTAACCACTCAAAAAGTACATCAAACGTCACCCTAATTCATCCCTTACAATACATCAAATGAAAATCACCAATGACCACCAGAGAAGACACCAACCCAACCATTAGAGACGCCACTAGACACTAACTTCCGAACTCGAATCAAAAGTGCTCGTCCCATCAGAATCCAAAACGCAGCTCCTTGAGTCAAAAGTCGTGGACACCAGTAGAAAGAGAACTAAGAGTCAACACTGATGCGGTAGAGTTCAACCCGATACCCGAAACCTACAAATCTCAACAGATTTGGAAACACCTCAGCGACTCAAAAAGAATCCTGCAAATCTCAACATATTTGTAAACAGTCAGAAAATCAAATATCAAAGAAAACTAAACACGTACAACATCAACCACATACTGACAACGTCAGATCCAACACGTCCTTGATCGTTTCAATGGGTTTGCAATTGTGGCCCTATGTGTTTCTTGGATTTTACTTCCTTGATGTAGTTGTGTTGTGTGACACAATTACATATCTTGATAATTTGATCTTAGATTAATGGTTGAGAATTAAGATCATTTATAGTTAATTTATCAATTATATAATATGCATTGTTCGGTCTTAAATCAATGATCCATAAATTACATACAACCGGAGATCCATAATTGTGGTGTATCTGATGGCCCATTACATTGTTGGGTTGATTTATTATTGGTTGAGAATTACTTTTCGCACCCCCAGGTGGTCTCATTCACCCCATGAAATGATCATAGTATCCTTCTGAGTTCGCTCTCTAAGTAGCGAACTATGTTTTAGTTCACACTCTAAGTTGCGAGTGTCAATATATTATATTATACTGAAACTGGACGCCGACACCCCCCATGGTTGAAAAAATCATGAAAAAATTGAGTTCGCATCCTAGGGAGCAAACTCTTTTTTTCATAATTTTTTCATCCAAGGGGGGTGCCGGTGTCCAATTTGAGCGAACGACAACACAGTTCGCTACGTAGTATGCGAACTCAGTGTAACTAGTAGACCTTATACATAATACATTAATGCTAATTATTATATTCATAATATAAACCGATATGTAATAAATTATAGTTATGTGCATGATATCTCACATTCATTGTAAATATTCTCTGTATAATTATCATTCATTACACAATATTATTACCTTATATACATGATCTCATGATGCAATTATGAGCATGATCTCTTGATTTGTTCCGTAATTATTTTTTTTTTAAAAATTGACTTTTATAACGTTCGCTACGTAGGAAGCGAACTGTGGTGTTCCTAAGTAGCGCGAGGAATAAATTAGGAACTCCCGGGGGTGCGTGAGTGCTTCCGGGGGTGTGAAAAGTAAATCTCTTGTTGGTTTGCTCCACAAATAATAGGATTAAAAACCACTTACTGTAGGATCCATCTATATTATGTTGGGCTTCAACAATACTACTCACGCCCCTATTCTGATATGGACCAGTATCCACTGGTACATCTGCTGATCCACCACCAATGCTGCCCACATTGTGTTACTTCCTCCGTCCCAAAATGTAAGCAAAAATTGGTCAACAAAAGTGAATGTATAATAATACATTCACTTAATACATTCACTTTTGTTGACCAATTTTTGTTTACATTTTGGGACGGAGGGAGTATTATACTAGGCAACATGTTAATAATGAATGACCACTTACCACTACCAACCTCAATTGCAGCATCCTCGTACATGAATAGGATCCTCAATTAAACACCATGTTATGTACCTAAGTACACAGATTTTAGTTAAAGTGGCAATGTTGATAGTGTTAGGTTAGTCACATTTTCGGATTGACTCTGTAGTTGTGTGTGAGTTAAAGTTAAGTTTACCACTTCGCCTACAGATTAAAAAAAAATAAAAATAGTAGGATCTCTTCTATTATCAACTCAGTAAGAATTAAATGAATACAGTATATGCATCATTACTTTCCAAATTAAGCTCCATAAATATCTTCCTGATATGGCCAAAATCCTTGCTGCATCTATTCTTGTTCTATTCATTGTATAATCATCAACAACAAACTCTATTTTAAACTAGAAATATAGAAGTTAGTTAAAGTTTGTTAGTAGGTTATTAGATATAAAAAGTTAGTCAGAGGTTTGTTAATAGGTAGTTAATTTGTTAATTCTCTGTTAGCTTTCATGTCTTTATTCACTATCTTTTATAACTCAATATGAATTCTAAGGAATTTTCTGTTGTAACAAATTCTCAAACTTAAAACTAAGATATTGGTTCAGGTGGTTAATGAACTCCCTTTAGGACGAGTTGTTCAGGAGATCTTGAGTTTGATTTCTGGTGGGAATAATTCTAGGCCAGACTTTATTTACCCTGCGACTCAACTATGAATTACCGGGGTTAACAAAAAAAATAATTCTCAAATTTATTTTTCGAAATCATCTTCATGTCTTTTATGCTGAATTTGTAAGTTGTAACACATTTCAAGCTAATCAATTGTGTTGTCAAGGTTTGAACTCAATGGTCCTAAGTTTCAATGGTCTTAATTAATATCCTTTTATACTTCTTGTATAGGCAATTGAATGAAATCAAAATTTTTAGTCAATTATAACTGTGATGTAATGCTATTGATTTCATCAAAAAAAGTTTAGTTCTCAGCAGATTAGTTAGATGTACAAAGAAGTGTGGTATTTATTGGTAGACTATTTCATTCTCTACAGGTCAAATGCAGTTACTTGGGAGAAGGATAGCTCAATTTTGATTGAAGATGGCTATGAATGGAGAAAATATGGACAGAAAAAGATAATGAAGGCAAAATATCTCAGGTGTATATCTTCAACTTCAATTTTATATTTATTTTATATATTTGTTTCAAATGAAACACGGACAAACACAGATAGCGGACATGACACTTACATATCGACATTGATTTATAATTTAAGAAAATAGAATAATTGAATATATATATATATATATATATATATATATATATATATATATATATATATATATATATATATATATATAATGACATGTGTCAGTGTAGCACACTTGTCACGCCTTCGTTCTGAAATGTTAATATTACATACTTTGTCTCCTCCTAATATATGATTATTTGATAAGAATGACTTATAGTCCTAGAAGATGGGCAAGGGGCTGGGGGGCAGAGCAACCTCCACCCTTGTCCTTGCGTTTGGCCCAAACGCGCGTAGGCCCAAATGCGCGTTAGGCCCAACTGTTTGTTGTGGAGGTGAGGGGGTGGGGGGCGAACGATGGGGGCCAAGGGCTCATGGTTTAGTATTATTCTTGTAATTTGGTAAGTAGTATTATATATATGGGTTGAAACACTGAAATCTTAATTCATTCAATTAATAATACAAAACTATAACTAGTTTGTAGTCACGGACGTAGGCACACATTCCTTCCTTACGATTGTTTCTTTATTCTTCTGTTACTAGTATTTGTTCTAACATTATTCAGTATGATTCAAATGATGTTTGCATCCATATAGGAGCTACTACAGATGCAGCTACAAATGTGAACAAGATTGTGCAGCTATGAAACAAGTACAAAGAATTCAAGAGGAACCTCCATTGTACAGAACCACATATTATGGCCATCATAATTGCAAAACCTCTTTATCAAATTCAGAAATCACATCATTGGAACCTAATAATAATTCATCTATGTTCATTAACTTCAATGATAGCTTCCAAACCAAAGAACAATTCCCTTCATTTTCATCATCATCAGTTTCTAAATCCACAAAACAGGAGCCTATAGATCAAGTTATTAATCCCTATCATAATCACATTGCTCAAAACCAATTAATCTCATCAGATTATTACCCTCTCTCATGTGATTATGAACCTGAATTTGATTATTTTAGGCATGCTACTATGCTATCATCCCCTCAATCTGTTGAATTTGATTCCAAAGCATTTTTTGGTCTATAAAATTTATTTATTAGCTACAGAGAGGATGCAAACTAGGCAGCACTGGTACCTTCTTGTATGAACAAATATTCTTAATTCTATGTATGGTATGGATTAATTTAGTTATCTAAATTATATAAGTCATCATGCTTTTAGGAATATTTCTGCTGTCATAAGAAAATATAAGCCACTTACCCTTTGTTCAAATTTGATTTTGAATTTGATTATTTAGAAATTCAATTCTCATGCCTTGTAAATTTAATGAAGAATTTGATTAGTTTGATATTCTAAAAAATGAGAGAACATAACAATTGTTGTACTGTGTGTTAGGTTTTAAAATTGTTTTTGGAATTAGACAAATTAGAAGTCAAGAGATTAGACAAAATCTGAAATTCTTGTCTTTTACTATGTCTCATGACAATTTTTTAAGTTATCTAAAATATTAAAATAACGTTTTGTCCATTAAATATTATACAAAGTAAAATTTGTTCAATACCTTAAAGATTAATTTTGTGTTCTTCTCCCACGTTATGTATGACACTTACCTTTTGCAAATTAAACAGACATTTGATTTTTGAGTTGGTATTGGGTTTGGTAAATTTAATGCACTATTGTACTCTTATTAATCCCGTGATTTTACAAAAACTAATGTAATGAGTCACCATAATTTTACAAAAATTACAATTTTGTGCTTTTTTTTTCTTTTCATTTTTGATAGATAGTTCGAATTCCGATCGTAATGTCTGACCTAACAATTTTGGCATTTTCAACTGTGGTAGATAAGACAAAATAAACAGGGGGATCGAACCGTGGTCCTCCCTTCCAAGACTAGCGCAATCACCACCGGACCAACTAGCATTTGGTAATAAACAGGACATCTTTAATTTTATTGAAACTAATAAGAGTAGCTGTTATAAAATCTCCGTGATTCATCCTAATTATATTTGTTTATTTGCCATGACCCCAAATATGCTAAACTCACCTTATACCAAATAAATACAAAGTTGTATTGTTTCAAGTTATTATAGATTCTGGGAATAAAATGATTGAAAAATACATTCTCATGTTTATTATAAGTTTATTAAACATTATTCTCAGATATAAAGATTTCTAGGAAAAGAAATTTTTTTCTACCGATCGTTAGTTGGTTCAGTGGTAATTGACACTAAACTTGGTTTAATTTTATCCTCACAACTGTGATTTGGAGGGGGCTAGAATCACTTGATGTCAGAACTGACCTATGAACTAGATTCAACTGATGGTGAAAGGCAAAAATAAAAAATCTTAAAGAAAAGGGAGGAAAAAACATATTCTCATGAATATGGGTAAAAGTAATGTTCAACTATGAACTAACATCTCTATTATAAACATTCTTGAGAATATGTAATTAATAGCCAAACATACTTTTAAAAATACCTAGGGAAAAAAAATTCATTCTTTTGATGGGCATCAAGCTTGGCGCACTTAGGTGTGACTTGGCCAACTGTAAACTTACACAGAGTCATGCATATCTGCCCTTTGGTTAGGGATGTCAATTTTATCTGTAAATAGGGATCTTTGCTAGGACCAGTCCTGAGCTATGGGTAGTGAGTGCGACGGTCTTAGACCCAGTGGCGGATTTAGAAATTTTCTTTAATGGGGGCTAGAAAATATTATTGTACAACCAATAAAATTTGATTTTCATTTCTCAATTTCATCCTAATTTTCTACTTAGGCAAGAGTTGGAAATCGAAATCCAACAAGTTACTTGAAAGACTCAAACCTCTTGCCGCTTGTGCCAAAACACACATAAAAAAAAAAATCATTTCTACAAATTTACAATTGTCGAAGAGAAATAGAATAAAAAAAAACAAAATTGAATAAAATTCAAAATTTAACCTTTAAATATTGATTGAGGTATCCAAAAAAAAAATATTGATTGAGAGCGAGTGCTCCATTAGCCAAAAATGTTGACGTTGATGTAAAAAATTTAAATTAAGAAGTAAAGAGAGGAAAATTAAGAGAGACACATTGTGTGAAAATTTTGATTGGAGAGTTGAAAGTCTTACAGAAAATACATTAAGATGTAGAAATTGGATTAATAAATGGTTAAAATGTGCAAAGATGAGCTTGTATTAAATATATAAATGTAAGTTAGTGGCTAATATATTTTATGGGGGCTTATAAAAATCATTATATTAATATTTTGTTACATTAAAAAATATATACTAGTATTATTGTAAAACAAATTTGTTTCATTGTGGGGGCTTGAGCCCCATTGCCTTGTTCATAGATTTGCCACTGCTTAAGTCCATTATTTTTGGGGCCCCATATATTTTTTATACCAAGCCATTGTTATAAAAAAATTGAAATCTTTATGCTGTAAAAAAAGTTTTTGTGTTGTATTAATATGGTCAGCAAAAAGTTGCAATTAAAGTTTATGTGCACCAATGCTACCATAAAACAAATGGAAGATGTGTTATTGTGTTTTGAAAAATATTTAGAGGAATGTTTTACCAAAAGTATGGATCTTGCAAAAACTATTGCATATGAAATGAATGTTGAACTCGTCTTTCCAGCAAAGCGTTGTGTGATTACAAAAAAATATTTTGGAGAGAATAACGAGGATCATGAACATCTGTCACGAGAGAAATTATTTAAAGTCGAGTATTTTTTTATTGTTGTTGATAAGACAATTACTTCTTCGAAAAATAGATTTGAGGAATTGAAGACATTTGAAAGTAACTTTGAATTTTTATATAATTCATGAAAGGTAAAATCATTTGATGATAATGAGTTGAAAGAATGTTGTGTTAAATTTCACTCAACTTTTTCTCATGATAATTCATTAGATGTTGATGTGGATAAAATTTTCTCTGAATTAAGAGTGTTACAGTTTACTTTGCCAGCTGAAACAATGTCTGCCATTGATATTCTTAAATTTGTCAAAGATACAGTTGTTTATAGAGTTTTACTAAGAATGCATGTGATTGTAGCATTGGCGGGAAAAAAAATTTCAAAATTGAAGTTCATTAAAATCTACTTGAGATCTCAATGTCACAAGAGAGATTAAAAGGTTTTGCAACTTTGTCATTTGAGAATAATATGTTGAAAAACATTGATATTGATATGATTATAAACTATTTCCCCTAGAAAGAGGTTTGTGAATGGGGACCATCTTACCCCCATCCTGCGGGAACCCCATCCCCGAAAACTTTATTAAAATAATATTTATAAATATATATTTAAGTACTTTTTAAATTATTTTTAATTATATTTTCACACAATATGTATATACATTTGTTTATATATAGTGTTAACTACTATCACAAAACTCACAATTATTTTACTTATTTATTATATAATTAAACTTTACTATTTTTTTACGATAAGTTTGATTGAAAATAATATAAATTTAATATTTTTTTTTTAAGGTTGACGGATGTCCGCGGGAACTGTGAGGATGGAAGAATACTCCTCGTTGGTATCCGAGGATTAAGGGATAGGGATGGGGATGGGGATGCAGTAGATGGTGAGGCAAAGATTCATAAAGTATCGTCCGCTCATTGCCCACCCTATTAACATTCCTAGCTTCGGCCTCTGAAGTATGCACTTTTGTACCGGTTGATATCAGTAGAGCTGTCAAAACGGGCGGCCCGGCCCGTTTCGGGCCGGCCCATTCGGGCTTCGGGCTTCGTCGGGCCGGGCTTAAAAAGCCCGGATAAAAAACGGGCTACAAAATCAAGGCCCGAGCCCGGCCCGGTACGGGCTCTCGGGCTTTCGGGCCGGCCCGTTTTTTTTAAAAAAAAAACATTTTTAAAGCAATAGATGAAGGGTAATTAAAAAAAATAAATTTAAGTGCTCAATAAATTTGACAAAGAGATCACAACATTAATTCATTACAAATAGGTTGAAATTTGTTAGTATTAATGTAAAGTTATTTAAGCTAGTTACAGTTTACGAGTAATTACGTAGAGAAATATTTCACAATCGTGGTTTTATATTTTTAGCTTATTTATTTATTTATTTTAATGACACGATAAGTTATTTTTACTTTTAGCTTCTTTTCATTTCCTTATGTATATAATTTGCGTTATTAGTGCATGTATATAATTTGCGTTACTAGCGCATATTTATTCTCTTAAATGCGCGTTTGATGGAATTGGAAGGTGTGTGTGACGTGTGTGTTGTGTTGTTGCCGTGTTGTTAACTTATTATGTTTGTGTGGACTTTTAGATTGGTGACCCAAGCAAAAATATTATAAACATCCTTCCTTGTTTACTCATATTTTTTATTTTTATTTTTTTAATTATAATTTAATCGGGCTTGCGGGCGGCCCGCGGCCCATTCGGGCCGGCCCATATTTTTTGCGGGCGTTATCGGGCCGGGCTAAAAAGCCCGGATGCTAATTCGAGCTAGATTTTTAAGGCCCAAGCCCGGGAAAAATCGGGCTATTCGGGCCGCCCATTCGGGCCGGCCCATTTTGACAGCTCTAGATATCAGAATCATTGACATCCATCATCAATGTGAGTATTAACTTGCTCACAGCCGGCCGATTAATGTGAATGTGCCACTTTATCGGTAAAATTTGAACACTTTTCCTTCTTTTGTGACAGTTCAATGCTGCAGTTGAGCAAATGTTGGAGTATCTTCCAAATTCATATCTCTCTTTCACATCCTCACAATTACCACAAACAGCCATACACGACTATAACTCTCGAATTTGAATCAAGATGAGAAAATTACTCACCACGTGCACCACGCTATCTTAACATGAAAGCGAATTTACCAACATATTTTAGTACTATCGTGATCTTATAGTTAGTATGTATTTGGGGAATCGAAGATTCTCTTGGCTTCTGATAATGGTGGTGGTTGAATAAAGTGGGTCCGATGAAAACGACTCAACGTGCTTTTCAGCTTTTGTAAAAAATAAAACAAAACGTACTTTTCAGCTTAATCCTCGTGTCTATGTCTATAAACAAGACGCTAATTAGCTTCGTGGTGACATCCATCATCTTCACACTGTTCACTTCTCCAACATGTCAAACGTCGTCGTTTTATTCCTTTTCCTTATATCAATCTTCCTCCAATGCTCTCAATCAGAAATTCTTCTCCCGAGTCAACTCAACCGTAACTCGCTCATCTCATCTACGACGAGTTGTCCTGCGCCGGATTCTACCCTCTACTACCAGCCGGTTATCGGAATTCTCAGTCACCCCGGCGACGGTGCCTCCGGTCGCCTCAGTAATGCTACCGGTGCTAATTACATCGCTGCTTCCTATGTTAAATTTGTTGAGGCTGCTGGTGCTAGAGTTGTTCCACTCATCTTTACTGAGCCAACAGAGATACTTCTCAAGGTATCAAAAAGTTTGAATAAATCATCAATTTAGTGTATATTTCATTCTATTTTTGGAATTGATTCTAACTTTAGTTAAGCTAACTTTACATGATTTTCACTTTTAGTCAAAATTAAATTGTTTCTAAATTATCAATTGTTACTTGGTTTTAGTGGTGATTGACGCTAAGGACCACAGTTCGATCCCCACAACTGCGATCGGAAGGGGCCAAAACCACTTGATGCCCCGAACCAGATTAAACTGGTGGCGAAAGCCAAAAAAACAATAAATTGTTTCAAAATTAAGTGTTTGTCAATGTAGAACCAACAAAGATTTGGTACCTACAATATTGAACTCAAGTGGTTAATGAGACCCTAGAAACAAATCGTTCTGAAGAACTTACCTCGCGGCGGAGTTATGGATTATCAGTCCCCTTTTCCCTTAAACTAGAGGGTTAATACAAAAAAAAAATAACTATCTTCAATTTACTTGCCAAATTGTATGCAAATATTGACGGAATGATTCGTCTCAAGTGGTTAATGACTTCAATTAAAGACAAATTATCTGAAAGAACTCGAATTTGAATCCTGACTGGACAATCGTTAGACAGACTATACTTACTTTTGGTCAAACTCTGAATTTGCATGGACCATCTTCTGGAACTGTCGAACTGTAGATTACCAAGGCCTTTTCTTGTGGAAACAGAGTGTTAAGATAAAAAAGAAATAAATAAATAAATAAATAAAAAGTGCCTCTTCTCCTCGAACCAGAATGTTAAGATAAAAAACTATCTATATGTTTTAGAGACTGAATTGGAGAGAGTAATACTTTAAGACTAAATTGGTGATTTATTCAAAAAGTTAATTAGTTTGTTAGTTATCATTTTCTGTTAGCTTTCGGTTAACTTGACTTTCTGTTTTCTAGTCCTTTGCTTCAAGTTAAGCTTGTGATTGTGTATAATGACTTCATCAGATTTAATGCATTTTCAGAAGAATATTTCTAGCCAAGTATGCAAGAGTTGGTATTCGACTGCAAAAAATGGAGAAGAAAAACAATATTTCATATATGCCGTGTTAACCTTACTGTCATTTATTTTCTATTACTCCTATTAGAAATGTTTGTGATGATATTGAGTACATTTTTGCAATCACTGCAGAAGCTCGAATTGGTAAATGGGGTTCTTTTCACTGGTGGATGGGCTAAAGAAGGTTTATATTTTGAAACTGTTAAAACAATATTTAAGGTATATCAGTATATTATTTTTGTTATCATTATTATTATTACGTGCAAAGATTCTCTTTGCGCCTCTGAGGCTTCTCAAGTACAGAATATGAATAGAATGGGTGGAAGAGTTGTTGTCGATGACTTGTAGTATTACTTGTTATTTTGTTAGATGACTTTGTTTCCAAGATGTCAAGGATTGGTTTGTTGATATATTGATTTATGCATTTTTGAATTTCACTCAAGTTGTGTTTGTTGGTGCAGAAAGCTTTAGAAAAGAATGACGCTGGAGACTATTTCCCATTATATGGTGTCTGCTTAGGCTTCGAACTTATAACAATGATTGTTAGCGAGGTGAGTTGGTTTTCTGTAGGAACTGGTTTGCAGATAAGTCAGATAAGAAGTGTTTTACCTACCATTTTGCTTAGTGGATACAGTTTTATGATATCTTATTATGCTGCCTTGTGCTGTGAACATTGGTATTCATAATTTCTTTTGGATTTCAAATTTTCAACACTAAGACGGTAGAAAGATTAGCTATTATGTCAACTTGGAATATTTTATTTATTTTATGCATATGTTGAACACCGTGAACAATATTCACGATTTAAAATGTTGAGAAAAGTTGAAGACTTCTGACACGTCCAGACATTCCCGTCCTTTTTTTTGTATGTTTACAAGTTTGGCTGTTCTTTTTCTTCATGATAGGACAATAATGTTCTTGAAGAATTTGGAGCAAGAAATCAGGCAAGTAGCCTTCAATTTGTGGAGAATGCATATATAGAAGGATCTGTTTTTCAAAGGTAAACAATCTATGAAAATTGTATTTTTCAGAAATTGCTCTTGGGTCCCTCACTGGACGTACAATTAGGTTGGAAGCTTGGTTTTTAACTGAAGTTGTCGTCTTTCTCTTCCCTTCAACAGATATGCATGAGAAATTGGCTAACTTTGTTGATGTTTTCATTTAGCGGATAGCAATTGGCTCTCCCCTATCCACTAAATTCCTTACCATTTACTCGCAATGAAACATGAAAAAATGATGACCAAAGAAATGGCTTCCATGTAGCATATGGATGAACCAATGAAGTCAGAGAAAATACAAAGAAAATGAATGTAAACTATAGGTATATTTAGAGAAAGTTGACCAACAAAGAAGGAAGAAAAAAGGGAGAGCAGGACGCATGAAGAAAAGTCAGAAGATGAATATTATTTGGCACTATACACGAAATTCTATCCATCAAACCTGAAGATTTTATTTAGATGTGTTAAGCCTGTGTCTGTACAACAAACCATGTGGTTTATGTTCTAAAATTTTCAATCATTCAAAAGTCTTCGATTTATCACCAAGTTTAAGATGCAAGTTATTAACCACTTCTCATTTCTTGCAGATTCCCTCCAGACTTGTTACAAAAGTTGAGTACAGATTGTCTTGTCATGCAAAATCACTATGTGAGTACATATACAGACATAGTCAATTAGTTATTCCTCAACACGAGGCTTTTTTTGAGTTTCACATTTTGACAGCATCTTTTACCAGATTAGTTTAGGGGCACAGGTAGTTTAGGCATTCTTGAGGAAGAGTCGTAATAGCATTAGTATTGAGGGTTGACTACATATATGATAGTGTAATAGTTAAGAGGTAAAGGGAGACCATAAAAAACCATATGTCAAACTGTTAAGAGAGATATATAGGTAAATGACCTATTTTTTTAACTTAATACTGTACATGATAAGGTTTTATCGGTAGTTCACGGCATGTCTTCCATTCTTTAGTTATCTAAATACTTTTATGTTTCCAAAGTTGTCATTATTGACTCTTACCTTAGTTCTTGAAAATCAAAGTTTAATGAAGTTGCCTGTCTCCTGAGAAGTCACTTGGTTGAGGATTTATTCTTCAATTTAGAGGAACTCGGTTCGAGACCCGGCACTCAGAAAGTTTAATGAAGTTTATCAAATTTAGTACTATGTTTTTATATCTAATTTTGGTTATATGACAGTTCGGCATATCCCCAGGAAAGCTCCTGAGCAATGAAAAGTTATCTAGTTTTTTCGAGATCTTGACAATTAGCACTGATGAAAATGATAAGGTATTCAATGATATTATCTTACGAGCTGATAGAGTTTGTAAATTGATCTTTTTTCATATCATAACCTTTAATGAGCCTTCCTTCATGAATAAAATCTAATACCAACAGTACTTGTTTTAGGTTTATGTTTCCACAGTACGTTCACGTAATTATCCGGTGACTGGCTTCCAATGGCATCCAGAGGTGATTAATAATTTTTCCTGCACTGGCTCTGTGATTGCAGTATTGTCAAATCTTATTTAATAATGCTCTGAACTACAGTTATGCACCACTTTTAGTTCATCTTTATTTTAGCTATGTAACATCCTTGTTCAATGATGCTATAGAAAAATGCCTTTGAATGGGGCTCAGCAAAAATTCCACACACGGAAGATGCCATTCGGACTACTCAGTATGTTGCGAACTTTTTGATCAGGTCAGGAATCAAGAATTTGATAAAATCTTCGTCCATTTCTTATTAAAGTATGCATACCGTTTACAGTGATGAGACTATTATTGACCTTTTATGCTCTTGTAGCCGATATAGCTACTTAATTGGAAAACTAAAATAAAATTCAGAAAAATATCATTAAGACACTTTTGCTAGCTATGAATGATTTTGTTTCATTTGCTATGGTTCTTTTTTTGTCGTACATATCAAAAACTAACTTGGCATTTTTCTACTTTCACGGATCCGGTTCCAGTGAAGCAAGAAAATCCTTAAACAGACCAGATGCTCAGGAATTGCGAGACAATCTCATTTACAATTACAAACCCACTTATGGTGGAAAGGCAGGGTAAGCCCAAGATTTCTTTATGACTTCGCCATTTGTATGTTTTAAATGTGAAGTTGCTTACATACATGTTTATGCTTCTTGTAGGAAAGGATATGATGAAGTTTATATATTTGAATAAGTCTAAATGCTGGAGATATCATTGTGCATGATAATTTGGTGTATGTATGTATGTATAATTGTACTGGTGTTGTGCGAGTTTGGGTGCACGTTAAGCCCGAAATTTGTAGCTTTCCGGTTGAGCGTGCATCCGAACAGATGAAAACTGGTATTTAATAACAATGTCGTATACATGACACGAGTGTGTATTCATTATTATGCACAATTATTGTTGTATGATAGCATTCAGCAGTGTACCAAAATATATGCTTATTATCAGCCCTTTGTATTGTACCTGTTATTGACTAGAATTTGGCCTATGCTTTTGTAGAGAAATATGTAACATTTTAATAACATGATGTATTGTTTTAGCCTTTTAGGACTGTTTCTTGTTGAAGATGCTTGTTGCAGGTGAATTTTGTACTATTATTTATTCTTAAGCCAGGATAAATTGTAAATGAATGAACATGAAAGAAAAAAGAGTAGTACTTTTTTTTACTGCAAAAAAGGGGAGTACTTGTTGATGACAAGATTATAGAAACTTGCATAAAATGGTTTAGCACATGAAGGAAGAATCATCAATGGAAATAATAATTAAAAGAACAAAACAAAAAGATTTTGAGATGAAAACATGTGATTTTATTTTATAGGGATGAAAAACATATATAACCCAAAAAAAAATGATAAATGTATAGAATGATCCATGTATTTCTTCATCTTATCTAGTAGGGTAAGAAAGATTCCTGCATAGAATGTAGGAATGAAATTAAGACTTAAGTTGTACGAATGAGAATTCCTTTTGCCACCCTATTGCTTACTTGCGCACCGTACAAATTGACCAAAATACTCTTCCGTGGCTTAAGTCACGGATGAAGGAGAAATGAGTAATTTTGAAAAATGACATTTTTTCTACATCCGTGACTCAAGCCACGGATGTTATAAATGTAGGGTGTTTTGGGGGGTGTTGGTAGCACAAGTCACGGACAGGTGTATTTTGACATTTTTTTCCTACATATGTGACTCAAGCCACGAATGTTATAAATGTAAGGTGTTTTGGGGGTATCCGAAGCACAAGTCACATATAGGGATATTTGGGTCATTTCGTAGAGCGCGCCCCAAAAACCGTAGAGTGGCAAAAGTAATTCTCACAAATATGTACTCCTAAAACAAAATTTGAAATGAGCTCTTTTCTAAAACAGCAAACTTAGAGGTCTTTAGAATAAATATTACACACATTCCATTTCCGATTATTGATAATACTCCCTCTGTATTAAAATATAAATCGTTTTACATTACTATTGAAATATTTAATGTTCTTTTTCCGATTATACCATTAACTATTTATTTCTATTTTTTCTTTCAATTTTTTAATTTAATTTTTTCATATTATTAATGAAGGACCCTTCTGTGGCTTAAGTCACGGATGAAGGAAAAATGACTAATTTTGAAAAATGACATTTTTTTTATATCCATGACTCAAGCCACGGATGTTATAAATGTAGGGTGTTTTGGGGGGTATCTGTAGCCCAAGTCACGGACAGGGGTATTTTGACATTTTTTCTACATCCGTGACTCAATCCACGAATGTTATAAATGTAGGGTGTTTTTTTTTTTTTTGGGGGGGGGGTCCGTAGCACAAGTCACGGACAGGGGTATTTGGGTCATTTCGCAAGGCGCCCCCAGAAACCGTAGGGTGGCAAAAGTAATTCTCTCACAAATATGTACTCCTAAAATAAAATTAAAATGAGCTCTTTTCTAAAACAACAAACTTAGAGGTCTTTAGAATAAATATTACTTACATTCAGATTATTGATAATACTCCCTCTGTATTAAAATATAAGTCATTTTACATTACCAATAAAGTATTTGATGTTCTTTTTCCTATTCTATTTCTTCATTCAATTCTTTAATTTAATTTTTTCATATTATTAATGAAGGACAATTTTGTAAATTAAAATTTATCTTTTCCATACAACATTAATTACATTTTTTAATTTGTGTAATATATAGTCAAAACGACTTATATTTTGGAACGGATGGAGTATTTTACTGATTTTAAATTAATGAAATAAGTTTTTGGCTTAAAAAATTGATACCTAGACTCTGACAAAGTTAAATTTTGATCTTATAAGTTCATATGACAAAAGCAAAGATGGTTTTAGTATAAAACAAAATACAACTTATAACATGTAGCTTAAACTTATCATTTTTATGTGATTTTATATTTATTTATAAACTAATTTAACTCTTAATTTTGTTAAACACTATAAATTTAATAATCTAAATTATATGCTATAAGATATAAACTAGCTTATAAATTATTTGTTATAAGTTCATCCATCCGATGTAAGTTAGTTTATCAGTTTTTTTTTTTTCTCAAATAAAGCCTACAATGGTTGATCTGTTGGCAGCCCTTCGACCTGACTTTGTTCACAACAACAGTAATATTTCTCATCTTGCAAGTGTCATTGGTTTCCAAGTTCTTCAAAGCATTCAGAAACAAACAAAATTCAACTCCAACATGCTACATTAATAAAATATGTTTTGAACGGTTTATATGATTATGAGTTAAGAAAATATTAAAATTAGTGATGTAAGCAAAATTAATGAAACAAACCTCATGTATAACATGATGAAATTTGCTTATTAGGCCCCTTTGATGCTTTCAGACCCCCAAAAATTTCAAAATACCTCCACTTTTAGGTCGAGAACACTTCGGGTTCTAGATATAAAATAGAAAAAAATTTGTATCGTAGGATACGAAACCAAAAAACCATGATTTCGTATTCTACGATATGAAAACGCACATTTCATATTCTATGATCTGAAATAGCTACTATTCGTATTCTACGGTCTGAAATTAATGTCTTTCGTATTCTAGTTTCTGAGCGGACACTGATATTTCCTTGTTGTCGTGTCTTCTTTCTTTAATTTTCTTTTCGGTTCTTTGTACAAACCGCCTCTTTCGTAACCCAATACGAAATAATTTTTCCTTCGATCAGCACCGTTATCAGATTTCTCAATCACAATAGTAAACCCGGCTTTTGCAGCCTAACGTTTACACCAATCAATCAAGTCATTTCGAACCTTATACTTTTCGGCGTTAAAAAAATATTTGGCGGTGTTAACGGAAACGTTAGGTTGATCAATACCAGGTTCAACAACATTAGGTTGAGCAATTTCGGGTGCAACATCAATAGCTTAAGTAATGTCGGGTGCAACATCCACATCTTTAGAAATGTCGTCTTCATCAATTTTTTGTTTCAATTCAACCGAAGGTTCGGCCATCTAAACACCTTCATATATCAAATAATACAATCAAAATCATCACAAACATAATACATAAACAAATGAATAATGCGTGTGGGAACATTACCTGTTCTATGACTCCAAATGATTGTGGGAACCTTCAATGAATGAAGAAACGTTGATTTGAAGCATTCCAAACGTCAAAAAATCGTCTAAAATCGTATTTTGAAGGTTGAGTGTTGAAGTGGTTGTGAATGTAAAGCTAGGGCAGCCGCTACATATATAGGTCGACTTCGTATCTTAGAATACGAAGTTAAGCATTTTTGTATCCTAGGATACGAAATTAAGAATTTTCGTATTCTAGAATATGAATTTGTAGCATTTTCAAAAAAATGTGTAATTTGTATTCTACGGGCTGCAACTTAATTTTTTTTTCAAAAAGATGTCTATTTCGTACTCTAGGATACAAATTGGTGTTTTTTTACGCACAACAAGACAAGCTTATCCGACATTGATGTGTTTAATATTGTTTCGTATCCTAGGATAGAAAATTGGATTATTTCGTGTCCTAACTTACAAAACCCTTCATAAGGGTATTTTTGTCATGATGGGGACCTGAGAGTAATGAAGGGGGGCCTAAAGAGCAATTTTCTAACATGATCAATGACAAATGACTCCTATATTTTTTCTAAAAACCGGTCCGGAAGATGTCACAGGTTTATAAATTGCAATTTGTGTGTATGGTGTTAGGACTTAAGAGTACTGTGAAGTCCCATTTGATGCGCAGGATAAAAGATAGGATGGGATAACTATATCATATCCTATTTTAATTTAACTTTCGTGAATCAGCAGGATATGATAAGTCAATCTTGAAACTTATCTTATCATTTCTCTCTAGTTAAAATTCTTATCCTGATTTTGAGCTGGTTTACCGTTAAAAAAATATTTACCCATTTATTTGATAAAATATATTTTAAAATAAAAATGAAAACTAATAAATATTAATAATAAATTAATTTGATAGTAAATTTAAAATAAAATAAATAATTTTTTTAAAATATATACACGATTTTCTCACAAGGGTAATTTTGTAATTTATATAATTTTAAAAATCAAAATTCTATTAATCGAGACTTAAAAGTCATTTCTTATGAACGGCTAGGGATAACAATGAGTAGAGTACTATAGTCCATATTCTCATACCCGCGGTTTGAAAAAATGCTCGTACTCATCCCCAAATCCGCATTTTTGCTAAAAATAAATTGATCAATTATAAAATATCATATCATTTTAATATAATTAAAAACAATTTAGAGATTTTAATGTTGATTCATGAAAATAATAAACAAAATTATTAGTAATATTATGCTAAAGTTCATTTCTCTAGTGACATAATTGCATTATGTTATAAATAAACATTTTTATTAAAAATGTGTAATAGTATAATAATTCATTTTTTAAAATTGATTTACATATATTATTATTTAATTACTGTATGATAAAATAATTAAAATAAATAAATATATACTATGTGGGTAGGAGGCAAGATGAGTACTAATCTTAACGGCATTTATGTATACTCAATTAAAGTATAATTTAATTTCATCATAATTTATTTCAATAAAAAAACCCAAATTTTCAAATTCAATATTTTTGTAGTTTGCACATTTTGTTTTGTAGATTTTTTTATTTTCTATTTTTCAAAAATATTTAGTTTAACTTGGCATAAATATATCAACATACATTTTATTTTATTTCTACCTTTTTTATAATGTTATTTAATTTAATTTTTGTAGCGGGCTGGAAAATTCCATATAACAATGAAGTCGCCATTGAAGTTTATTTATCTCGGAAAGGAAAAGGAAAATATCACGAAAACCTTTGGTTAACATGGTTAAAGAACCTTGTCGGGTTCGGGAGTTGGTTACGCGGGGGGAAGGTATTAGCACGCCTCGCATCCATCGTACTTTATCGTTGGCTAGTTTCCGCTTCGTTTCCAAATAAAAAGGTTTTTTTTTAATTATTATTGAGTTTGACGGTTGTAGGAGCCGCTCCTACGTATTCCCTCGTGCAATGGGAAATTCAAAACTCACGTAGTTCTGATAAAAAATGTTTGTGTGGTTGTTTGATTTTAACGGGTAACGTTTATTTCGTATTCTGCCGATACAACGACGCTTGTATGTTCTAAAAAGAAGCTTAAGTTGTGTATGTGTCAGAGGAGTAGATAAAACGTGTATCCATTCCGCTGATACAACAGTGCTTGTATGCTCTTAAGAGAGGCTTAAGTGTGTATGTGTCAGCGGAATGGATAAAGTGTATATCAATGTTTTCTGAAAAAAGGTTTAAGTGTGTTGAGTTAATTTTAGCGCTTGATTATGATGAGAACAACTTGTGATCACTAGTCAAATATCCAGGATCCAAGTCATTCGGAGCGGAAAGAAGTAAATGCCAGATTCCCCCTTTTACATCCGTAATTATTATGAAAACCTTAATTTAATTTGATTAAGAAAATGTTTCAAAGAGAAAAGATGAATGTTGGTTAATTTTAACGCTTAATTAGGATGAGAATGACTTGCCATCATTAGTCAAATGTCCAAGATCCAAGTCATTCGGAGCGGAAAGAAGCAAATGCCAAATTCCCCCTTTTTCATCCTTATTTTTTTTTGAAAACCTTTTTAATTTTGATTATGAAAAGCCAAGTTCAAATGCAAGGATATAAAATAATGTGCAAAATTAAATAACAATAACAATTGATGTAATAATAATGCAACGATTAAATTAGATATGAACTAATGCAAGTACTCAAATGAGAATGCATGAATCAATATGATATAGTTAAATATGCATGAATGAATCAAGAATGAATGAGAGTTGATGATGCAGTAATTAACTAAAAATGCAAGAATGATGTAGCGAACAATGAATTAATTAAGCATAAACATGCATAACAAGTAATAGCAAATAAAAGATATTAGTATAAGCTAAACAAGAGTAAACAAATCTGTTTGTGCAAGAAAAAGTGGCCGAAGCACTTAAAAAAGTGATTGTCCAACTTAAGCACCGATGACAAGAATTTCTATGATATTTTTAGTAGTAAAAAGACTAAGACAGGCCCAAATACGAAGGAAAACCTACAAAAGCAGGAAAAAGCATCAAGACAGAGTCCAAGATGCCAAAAGACAGGAAAAAGCCAAAAAAGTGAAGAAAATGAGCATTCCATCGCAGCACGATGTCTCCCATCGTGCCACGATGGAAGCTGCTTGCTTGCCAAGAAATCAGAAGAATAAATCTGCAAAATATCTGTTCATCGCAGCACGATGCACTACATCGCAGCACGATGGAGTTACTTGGCGCCTAAGCTGATGAAATGCACATGATCAGTTATAAAATTGAACTGAATCTTCACATCGAACTGTGATGGCTTCATCGTAGCACGATGACCTTGCTGAGGCTCATTACGAAAACTATAAATAGAGCCTCCCATTCATTGTTTAAATCATTCAGAAATAGTAGAACACTCTCTACTATAAGGAGAGGTTCAGAGGAGCTCTATTGGGCATAGTTTTCTCCCCTTACGGGAAAACTAACTCAGCAAGGTACGTTTTCTTTAGGCTTTGGTATTTAGGTTATTCTTGTAATTTAAATATGTAGTCTTTTATAATTATGCCTTAGGTTGTGGTGGAGAAGATGAACTCCCCTATGAATATTTGGAGTCTATGGTTGAGTCTAAGGTATAATAAATGATATTTAGTAATTATGTTTGTTATTTACTTTCTTGCACTTTAATAACGTTTCTCGTAATCTGGACGGATAAGCAGGAGCACCCATAGAATTGATATTAGGTTCTTACTTAATATGGTCCGAAACAAGTAGTAAATAATGCTAGGTGTATAGAGACGGTAACATCCTGAACTAGTCGTGAATTGAGCGGTTAGAGGAGGAATCATGAACTGGGTGTGAACTGAGCACTTAGAAGATGAACAACCCGATACTAGGACCTAGAGGTTAATTGGTGAAGATTATAATGCATGTTTATAAACAACTCACTTAGTAATTAGGGTATGTGACACATCAAGGTTAGGCTCTCGTAGATACCTTAGTTGTTAATGTAGGGAAACTTTAATAAACATAGTGTAATAGTAAGGTATTACTATAACAAGGAGAATTCACCGCCGAACATAATCTAAGTAACTATGTTATACACCGATCATGCCAAATTTGAAGAAGGGAGTAAGTCCAACCACCATACCTAGCCTCTATATTTCTTGAATCTATTATATTTATACACTCTGTCATTTATTTTATGCAAAGCATTACGCTTCTTTTATAAAAACCTTTTCAAAAACTAAAGTGAATGCAAACTATCACAAACTTAAATAACTCTAGTGAAGTTTCGGCACGATCCCTGTCGATACGAACTCATTCAAGACACCTAGAGTGTGAATTATTACTCGACGACAGACTGGTGCACTTGCCAGACCCTAGTCAAGCACTTATGAAAATAAGCTAGAAAAGCAATTAATTCCCAAAATAACTTATAAAAATAAGCTATAAAAAAATAAAATGAAGTCACAAGAGACTAACATTATTTAAGCAAAAACAATGGCTCAATAAGCTTAAATAAGCCATTGTCCAAATAAGTGCTTTTCAAAATAAGCTGAAAAATTAATTAAAATTAAGTTCAGAGGTGGGGTGCGAAAAGCAAGCCTGGGTGGTGCAGAAAACAAATCTAAGCCCAAAGGCCCAGGTCCACTCCAGAGTCAACAAAAAATAGACAAGTCAAACAATATTATTCTAGTGCGGGAGGGTGACTCCTTATCATGTGCCCTCGAGATCTGGCTCGTCTGATCTGGATGAGCTCAAATCATACGACTCCGTTCAAAACGGAACGGAAGGCCACGATCCATCCTTGGTGCAACGCGCGATCTGACGGTCACGATGAAAACTGGAAAACGTAAAAGCTATAGCGACGGTATTCAAACCATTAGCTACGAAAATCATCGTTTGCTACGAAACGGCTATAGAGTTGTGCTACGAAAATGGGGCGTTGGGTTTCTTGTTTTTGGTTGTTAATATGCTACTGGAAGTATATAGAGTTGATTTGTGGAATAAAATGAGAGATTGGTTGAGGTTTTGATCAAAAACAAAAATGGAAAAAGGGTTGAAAAATGAGAGAAATTTTGGTTTTTTTTTTTTTTTTTTATTCTGATTTTCGTCCCCCTATCTCATCAAGGATGGGAGGTTTTTATAAGTGAAGGATTAGGTCAAGAATGAGTGTGAATTAGTGAACAAGAAAGGGTAGTTTTGAGAAATTGGTTTGTGATATTTTTGTGTCATTTTTGTTGGCACATGGGCTCTTTTTTTGGCATGATGAGGTGTAGAGATTTAGAACCTTCTAGGTTCAATTTGGGATAAGAATGAGGGAATGTTGAGTTGGTACTTATTTTTAGTGATTTTGTTGATGATGAAAAATGGAAAAGATAGTGAAAATGAATGAAAGAGAATTAAAATTAAATGAATGATATTTTTTGGTTATGAATGATTAAATGATTTTATGATGGAAAATGAATTGGAATTGGATTGAAATTGAGTGAGGTTTAGTGATGGAATATGGATTTCTTGGAGAAGAAGTAACAAAAATAAAAGAATTAAAATGAATGCAAAAATGCAAATAAAATAACAAATATGCCAAGAAAAATGAAAATAATGATTATGCCATGAAAAATATGCAAAGAAAATATTTTTACGAGTTTTTATGCAAAAGTGGACTTTTTGGGTCAAAGATTGACTTTTTAGTCAAAGGTTGACTTTTTTCTAAAAAACAAAATGATGACAAAAAGGTAAAAATGAAAAAATTAAGGTGATTGCTCCGAAGTGCGAAGTTCGGGAGACAGAGAGACGAGTGATGAAGCTGGTGTCCGTGAGACAAGTGTTCAACTTCAGTTATACCTAAGCCATGTGAGGATTTGAGCCAAATATTTCCAAACGGTATTACCACTTTCTTTCGATCTACTATGAGAGTACCGTGCAATTGTTTATTTTCTAGAACTTGCTCTAATTCTCTGCTGACTGGTTAGTTTAATATTATATGCATTGAGGCAATTGTTTGTTATAACCAAGAGCCTTTTCAAGCCACCCTTATTATTATTATCATTTACTAGCCAATTTTGAGCCGTAAAAAAATAATATCCCTTTTGTTTCGGTGACAAACCACGATACAAGCCTATAGACCAGAAAAACAATGATTTACCCTCCTTGGAGTTAGGTAATAGTTCTCAAAGTCTTGGCAACAAAATAAGTTTGGGGTTGCTCATGGAACTAGCAACGTTTATGTTTGGGGTGGGTATACGGAGAACTATCACTACAAAAAGAAAAAAGAAACAAATAAAAAGAGACTGGAAAACATCAAAAAATTCCCTAAAAAAAATAGTCTCTTCAAAAAAAAAAATTGAAAAAGAGCCAAAGGGCACAAAAAGTGATAGAAAAGAACCACACAAAGACATACCCGGTTCTTATTTTCCGATACCAACACAAAAAGGCACCCTAAGGAACACAGGTTGCGTACACAAAAAGGAACAACAAAGTAGAACTTAACTCCAATGTTTAGCCTACTATTCCAAAAAATGTCCTACCTTGACCTAAGCCACGTTATAACCCTGAAAAGACCTCCAATAATGCATGTGTATTGAATTTTGACCGGTTGCTTAGAGTTCTTGCAAGCCTATGGTAAAATGGCAGGTTGTACGATGATTGAGATATAACCCTTTCAATTAATGAGAGAAAAATACAAATGTGTGTGAGAGAGAGAGAGAGAGAGAGAGAGAGAGAGAGAGAAAAGTTGGACATGGACTCTTGCGGGCATTTGTCCGATTTGCTACTATTGACGCCTCCTGAACCTATCAGGACTGAGCATGATCGCGGCGGTAATAAATCAGCGGTACCATTGCTGAAATATAAGAAATGTTGTGAAATTCCTATCATTATTATTTATCTCTTATTTCTCTAACGATTTTGTCTGACAGCATGTTACTTGAGGACAAGCAACAATTTAAGTTTGGGGTTGTGATGACAGGAATTTCTACGGTATTTTTAGTATTATTATTAGTAGTAAAATGACCAAGGCAGGCCTAAATACGAAGGAAAACCTACAAAATCAAGAAAAAGCATCAAGACAGAGTCCAAGATGCAAAAAGACAAGAAAAAGCCCAAAAAGTGAAGAAAATCAGCATTCCATCGCAGCACGATGGCTCCCATCGTGCCACGATGGGAGCTGCTTGTTCGCCAAGAAATCAAGAGCAATAAATCTGAAGAAAATCTTCTCATCGCAGCACGATGCATCATATCGCAGCACGATGACATAACTTGGCGCCCAAGCTGATGAAATACACAGGTTCAATTATAAGATTGAACTGAATCTTCACATCGCACTACGATGAGCTTATCGCAGTACGATGTCTTGCTGAGGCCCATTACAAAATCTATAAATAGAGCCTCCCTTTCATTGTTAAAATCATTCAGAAATAGTAGAACACTCTCTACTATAAGGAGAGGTTCAGAGGAGCTCTATTGGACATAGTTTTCTCCCCTTACGGGAAAACTAACTCAGCAAGATATGATTTCTTTAGGCTTTTGTATTTAGGTTATAATTTCTTTATTGTAATATAAATATGTAGTCTTTATTATTTATGCCTTAGGTTGTGGTGGAGAAGATGAACTCCCCAATGAATATTTGGAGTTTGTGATTGAGTCTAAGTTATAATAAATGATATTTAGTAGTTATGTTTGTTATTTACTTTCGCAAACTTAATAACGTATCTCGTAATCTGGCCGGATAAGCGTGAGCGCCCATAGAATTGATATCAGGTTTTGACTTGATATGGTCCGGAACTCGTAGTAAATAATGCTAGATGAATAGAGACAGTAATATCCTGAACTAGTCGTGAACTGAGCGGTTAGAGGAGGAATCATGCACTAGGTGTGATCTGAGCACTTAGAAGATGAACAACCCGATACTAGGACCTAGAGGTTAATTGGTGAAGAGCATAATGCATGTTTATAAACAACTCACTTAGTAATTAGGGTATGTGACACATCGAGGTTAGGCTCTCGTATGTACCTTAGTTGTTAATGTAGGGACACTTTAATAAACATAGTGTAATAGTAAGGTATTACTACAACAAGGATAATTCACCGCCGAACATAATCTAAGTAACTATGTTATACACCGGTCATGCCAAATATGAAGAAGGGAGGGAGTCCAACCACCATACCTAGCCTCTATATTCCTAAAATCTATTATATTTATACATTCCACATTTATATTTCTGCAAAGCATTACGCTATTTTTATAAAACGTTTTCCAAAAACCAAAGCGAATGCAAACTATCACAAACTTAAATAACGCTAGTGAAGCTTCGGCACGATCCCTGTGGATACGAACTCAGTCTATACACTAGAGTGTGAATTATTACTCGACGACAGACTGGTGCACTTGCTAGACCCTAGTCAGCATATAATATCAAATCAACTAGTCAGCAGAGAATTAGAGCAAGTTCTAGAAAATAAATAAGTGCACGGTACTCTCATAGTAGATCGAAAGAAAGTGGTAATACCGTTTGGAAATATTTGGCTCAAATCCTCACATGGCTTAGGTATATCTGAAAGTTGAACATTAATCTTGCGAACATTACCTTCGTCACTCGTCTCGTTGTCTCTCAAATTCCGCGCTTTCTGAGCAATCACCTTCGGTGTTCTTTGTATAAAGGCGTGGAATTCAAATCATCCAAATCTAGTCGTTACGTCACTGGAACTTTGCCTATAACTTTTAACATGCACTAGATAATAAACAAGCAAACAATTATTGCATTTTCTTAGTAAGCATAGGGGGCTGTCAACAAATGTCATTCATTACATAGATGATAAACTACTAAGATACAAAGATAGAAGGGAACAGCGGGAATGCTCCATGTCTTACTGCCCGCCCTGGTTGATGATACACCAGGTGTAAAGAATATAGGGTTCATCTCCTTATTCAACAGGTCCATGATGTTATCTGAGTATTGACCTGCTTGTGCCTGCTCTGAGTCTGATATGCAGCATGCTACTGCTATGGGTTTTGATACCCCAAACTTTGAACTTTTGTAACGTTGTCATAGCTACTTCACCTTTTTACCCATTGTGCACCGTGGCTGATCAGATTTGATAGTTGACTTTGTATTCTATTGCTTCAATTTGGTGGTAATCCTTTTTGCTTGGTTAAGAATGTCTGCGTCTCTGTCCCAAGAGATCGTCTCTCCTTTACTTGGGACTTGAGACGTTCATTCATCCTTCCATCTTGACTGGATGAAAATCTGGAGGTTTATTTTTATTTTTTCGTTGGAAGATACGTAAGATACCAACATAGGAAATAGTTCCTTATCCACTAACATAGTCTCTTGCGCAGTTGAAGCGTGATGGGCATACTAAGTCTATAGGTATTAAGAGTAACCTAGATTGGCTTTAGTGCTAGTGGGAGATTGTTGGAGTAAGCCCTAAGAGCCAATCTATTTTCATAGTATTTGCTTTAGGAGTTTGAATATAAATATGGCATTTCTTTATTATGTTTGTAAGGTTGCAAAATAATGAAGTCCCTAGAATAGAAAGTCCGTTTAATAATTAAGTGTGACTTAATCATGAGATAATATTAAACATAAGGGCACTATTCTTAAAGTATCCGTAGTCGAACTTTAAGGTAAAGGGGATAACCTTAAAGCATAAAGACTATTATGAAGATAGACTGATGATCACATCTCATGGATCATGGGATAAGGAGTTATCAAGTCTTGACGTAGGTATAAATATTAGGAGTAATATTTATACTGGATTGACCCGCTATGAGAGTACTACATGCAAAGTTATGCAAAGTGTCATAAGTTAATCTCATGGTGATAATGGTGTAGACCACCCTTAGACCTGAAACCACTTTGTACCCTAGATGGGGAGTGAAGTACTTTGTTGCTGATCTAACGTTATCCGTAACAGGATAATTATAAAGGCAGTTGATGGGTACTTTACGAAGCATGCTGAGGGACAGTAGTGACCTAGATGGAATTTGCCAATCCTGCTGTTAGCCCATATTTTTACTAAGTAAAAATATGTTCTAAATGCATAAATAAAATAATTATGTTTAATTATGTAATTATTTTTAATAATCATTAAATATGTTTGGTTTTCAGAACCAATGGATTTAATGATTAATCATGCACGAACATGTAATAAATGTTCTGTCATGGAACGTTGCATTTAAATGCGTATTCTCTTTCTTTCAGGATCCTTTCGATTTGGTCGAAGTGTCAGTAGGGTCGAAGTATCCAGTGGGCAAAAGTAATTTATGGACTTAGCGAAATATTCAAAAGAAAGCATGGTTACTTCGACTTCGATGGAAACAACGGTTAACTCAGAAGATAAGAAAGGATTCAAATTCAAAATACGTGTCAAGACACGCGTCCTTTCTGTAGTTATTTAGGCGTTAGTAGCAGTTAGAAATTAGTGTCTATAAATAGCCTAGTTATGTGATCGAAAAAGAGGTCACAATCATTATACAGAAATCCTGATAAAACTCAAAGTACCCATGCTAACGAGAGAAACGAGTTCGAAAGGAAAAATGTATGTAATGTGTACCATTTATTTCTCTGTAAACATTTACATTTGAATGCAAATTTACAGTATCTTCATCTTTATCTTGTTTAATCCTTATTCCGACTCTTTTCTCCCATTTTGTTTATTCAATTGAATAAACATTCTTTCTTGCATTTCAAGTTATTAAAACATAAAAAGCAACACTTTATCAACATAAGAACAATAATGAACATCATTTACTTTGAAAATATAAACAAAAGCACTATGTCCCGAGATTTACTAGTTGATCTCTCTTGTAATAATCAAACTAGCATTGTTTACCAAATTTCACAGTAAACAAATTGGCACGCCCAGTGGGACTGTGTGCTTTACGTTTAAATTTCTTCAAAGTTTGTGTAGTTAATTTGTTCTGCATTTTTGTGTGTTGTTTCCAAAGATTCTTGTGTAGTGTATGCTTTTGAGGAACGGGAAATTACTCCCTGAAATGGTTAGACCACCACCCAGAAGTAACCCAAGACAAAACATGGAAAATCCGAACGGAAACAATAATAATAACGGTTCGAATGTATCAACCGCTTCGAGCGTTTCTGAGGCCATAATCTCTCCTGTAATCCGTGAGATTGTGCCCAACGCTAGTGGGGCAACAGTTTCCGCCCCAATATCTTCTGTGGTAAGTGCCACAATGACAATGCCAACATCTACAGTGGTACCTTCGACCACTACAGAACCTATCTTGACCCTTTCCCATGCTATGGAGGGAAATTTCTCTCCAAATAGGACAAATGTTAATGGGGGTGGCGCTAGTTCTTCTACTTTCTCATTACCCTTTTCCCAATATGTGGGTCAGGGCACAAGTAGAAACTGCCCATATGGTATGCCTACCAGTATGATGCAAGGTTTGCAAACAAGTGCATCATTGTTCACAGAGTCAGCACCAGGCGTATTTGTGCCTAATAATCAGATAGTTTCTGGTTCTGCTACTCGAAATGGCAATCCCTCATTAACCAACAATGCCTTGAATGCTTTAAGGCAACAAATGGATGAGAGTAATGATGACATGCTAAATATGTTAACACAACAAATTGGTACAGTATTTAACCCATTAATTCAAAATACAAATCAAAGTTATCAATTGTTGGCAAATCAAATGGGGAGAATTGCTGATTTCTTTGGGGCTCCTCAAGCCCATAATCAACAAGTTCCCCAAATTCAGAATGTGGTGCCTTTACAAATTGCACAAGCACCAAATAATGCCATTATGCTTGCCCCAAATAATGTTGCAAACCCCATAAACCAAGTCCAACAACCAGTGCCAGTGGTCGAACCACAGGTGCAAATTCAGGCACAACAACAGGCTTTGCCCCAGGTCGAACAAAATCCTGGAATTGTGTTGGTAAATAGGAACCAAAATGCTGATGATGTAGTTAGAAATGTCCAGAATAATAATTTTGCTGGGCAAAATAACATAGCCAATTTGGTCGAAACTATCCTAGCACAAAATGGTTTAAACATAGGCATGCATAGGCCTCATTTTGTTTCTGCCTTATCAGAATATGTGCTTCAAACAGAATTGCCAAGGGGTTGGAAAATCCCAAAATTTACTAAATTTGCTGGTGATACTAGCGAATCTACTGTTGAACACATAGCAAGATATCTAACTGAGGCAGGAGATCTAGCAAATAATGAGAATTTGAGAATGAAGTATTTTCCAAATTCTCTAACAAAAAATGCCTTTACATGGTTTACTACTCTCCCTCCACATTCAATTTTTAATTGGAATCAATTAGAGAGAGTCTTCCATGAGCAATTCTACATGGGACAGTCTAAGATAAGTCTCAAAGAATTAGCAAGTGTTAGGCGCAAAACTCCTGAGTCTATAGATGATTATTTGAATAGATTTCGTTTACTTAAGGCTAGGTGTTTTACTCAAGTGCCTGAACATGAATTGGTCGAAATGGCTGCTGGTGGCCTAGACTATTCGATCAGAAAGAAATTAGACACTCAGCATCTAAGAGATATGGCCCAATTGGCTGATAGGGTTCGACAGGTCGAACGCTTGAAAGCAGAAAAGGCTAGAAATTCAAAGTATCATAAAAAAGAAAAAGTTGCTTATGTAGAAACACATGATAGCGACCAAGAATATGATGTCTATTATGAAGATGTTGAACAAGGGGAAATAGACCTAGCAGAATTAAAACCTGGTCCCCCTTACACTTGCAAGCTTTTAAAACCTTCAAATGGAAAAAACCCTGTTGAACCAAAAAATGATAAATATGTTTCAAAGACTTATACTTTTGATATAACAAAATGTGATGAAATCTTTGATTTGTTGGTTACTGATGGCCAAATAATGGTTCCAAAAGGTGTTTAAATACCACCATTAGATATGAGAAAGAAAAGAGGTTATTGTAAGTATCATAATTTTCTTGGACATAGAACCTCACAATGTGTGCTTTTCAGGGACTTGGTTCAAAAGGCTTTGAACGAAGGAAGACTTAAGTTTGGTGAAAAACCCAAAGCTGCAAAAGCAGATCCAGAATCTTCACAGAATGCTGATACCCTCTATGCTGAACCACAAGCTATTATGATGGTCGAAGCCATGGAGGTTTCAGAGGTGCAAGTGGAAAAAATCCCTGAAGAGGGGTACTTTGAAAAAATGAAAGTAGTATATCCTCGTACTGAAGAGGATTTGATTGACTTTCTAAACAGATGCAAGTTAGAGAACAAAGGGGTGATGCTTTGTGCTCGTTGCAGTGCTGTTTGTGATAAGGAGGCTACTGCAGGCCTCATGAAGTTCCAACCAGTTGCAAATAGGCAGGGGGCAAACCCAAAACCGTCTCGTGGTAAAGGAAAGGGCATTCTAACTCGACCAAATAATATGGTCCAAACAGATCGAAGGCCCACTTTCCTTCCTTCTGGTTCGATTCCTATAGAACGCTGGATGCACCAAGGAACCATAAAGTTCAACATGGGTGCAATGGAAGTTGGTGGCTCAAGTGGCACCAAACTAAGCTATTCAGAGGATGTCAACAAATACTCTTATAGGAACAATTACAAGGGTAAACATCCAATGACAAGGACTCAGTGGCGTAGGTTCCAACGCCAAAAGAAATTGGCTGCAACTAATCTTCAAACAGGCCAATATAAAGAAGCGGCTAGAAGGCCAGCAAAAGAAAGGATCCTTCATCCTATAGAAGAAAGCAAGATGGAAGATGATGATCTGCTGGACTCTGAGCCAGATTTCGACGTAATATGCGTGGTTTCCATATTACCATCAGAATATGATGTGCAAACAGAGATAACTGAGCTCGAAACTGATTTCGACCAGTTAGAAATGGCTGATCATAAGCCAATTTGCTACTATGTCATGAACAATGGCTGCATCGAGGAGCAACAAGCTACATTCGAAAGGCCAGACTTAGGCATGAAAAACCATCTTAAACCCCTCTTCATTAGAGCAAAGGTTGAAGGAGTTGGAGTTAACAAGGTGCTGATAGATGGAGGAGTTGCTGTTAATCTAATGCCTCTATCTATGTTACCCAAGATTGGCAAATATGACTGTGATTTGTCAGCCCATAACATTGTTTTGTCAAATTACGAAGGCAAAACAGGACATTCAAGGGGGACAATTCAAGTGGATGTTGCTGTGGGCAGCATAGTCTGACCAACTCTATTCCTAGTGGTCGAATCCAAGGCAAACTTCAACTTACTATTGGGGCGAGAGTGGATTCATGGAGTAGGAGCTGTTCCTTCGACCCTTCACCAGAAGTTGATGCTTTGGAGGGAGGATGGCTGCGTAGAAAATATAGAGGCCGATCAGAGTTTCTATATGTCAGAGGTTGATACCATAAATCAACAAACCTTTGACAAAAATTTGGCGAACATAGCGCCATGTTATGATAGAGAGAATGCTTTCACACCTTCTGATAATGTGATACATTCTGTCAAACTCCACCCAACCCAGGGCTTCATATGGGAAAGAGAGGAAATAGATGCTGTGTCCTCGGAAGATGGAGTTATACCACCATCTGAGTGGAATGTTTACGAAGATTATGATGACTGAGTCCAGCGCATGGGCCAGGATTACGGCTTATATGGCCGAAACTAAGTTAAATACGGCTTTGGAAGCTGATGTTCATCAAAATATGGCTACAGAAGCCAAGGTCGAAAGCGATGGCATTTCCATGCCACAAGCACAAAGGCTCGACTGCATCTATGATGAGGAACCTTTAGGGTTCGAAAGGGATCCACTTAATGAAACTCCTAAGATGCAGGCTCAAGACCCTTTGGAGGAAATTGACATTGGAGATGGCTCAGCAAAAAGGCCAACTTACATTAGTACCAATATTAGTCCTGACTTAAAAAGAAAATTGGTACTACTTCTCAAAGAATTTAGTGATTGTTTCGCTTGGGATTATAATGAAATGTCTGGACTCAGTAGAGAAATGGTCGAATTAAAACTACCAATCAAGGCAGGTAAGAAACCAGTGAAACAATTGCCAAGAAGGTTTGCACCAGATATCATGTCCAAAATCAAAGAAGAGATCGAAAGGCTGCTGAAGAGTAAATTCATCAGAGCTGCCAGGTATGTAGAATGGTTAGCAAATATAGTTCCTGTTATTAAAAAGAATGGTACACTTAGGGTATGTATAGATTTTAGGGACTTAAATAATGCTACACCTAAAGATGAGTATGCCATGCCTGTGGCAGAAATGCTAGTAGACTCAGCAGCGGGCTTCGAGTTTTTGAGCATGTTAGATGGTTATTCTGGTTATAACCAAATATTCATTGCTGAGGAAGATGTATCTAAAACAGCATTTAGATGCCCTGGTGCTTTAGGCACTTATGAGTGGGTTGTTATGCCTTTTGGCTTAAAAAATGCTGGTGCCACTTATCAAAGGGCAATGAATTCCATGTTTCATGATTTTATAGATACATTCATGCAAGTTTACATTGATGATATCATCATTAAATCCTCTTCTGAAGATAGCCATTTGGTATATCTTAGGCAATCTTTTAAAAGAATGAGGGAGCATGGATTAAAAATGAATCCATTAAAATGTGCTTTCTGTGTGCATGCAGGAGATTTCCTTGGTTTTGTGGTGCATAAAAAAGGCATTGAAATAAACCAAAACAAGACAAAGGCTATCTTAGAGACCAAGCCTCCTTCGACCAAAAAACAACTTCAATCTCTGCTAGGAAAAATCAACTTCTTGAGAAGATTCATTTCGAATCTAAGTGGAAAGGCTCAAGCTTTCTCACCACTACTTCGACTCAAGAAAGATGATCCATTCAAATGGAACCAAGAGCATCAAAAGGCTTTTGATGACATCAAAGAATACTTAATAAAGCCTCCAGTTCTAATGCCTCCTAGTAGGAATAAAGCTATGAAGTTGTATATTGCTACGTCTGATAAGACGATAGGAAGCATGTTAGCTCAAGAGGACGATAATGGCATAGAAAATGCAGTTTATTACCTTAGTAGAGTCTTAAATGATGCAGAAACTAGATATACTGCCATAGAAAAACTTTGTCTTTTTTGTATTTCTCTTGTACAAAACTTAAGCATTATATAAAGCCTGTTGATGTTTATGTCTATTCCCACTTTGATGTTATTAAACATATGCTAACTAAACCTATATTACATAGTAGAATTGGGAAATGGGCATTAGCATTAACTGAATATTCACTGACTTATAAACCTTTAAAGGCTGTCAAAGGCCAAATTGTGGCTGATTTTATAGTAGATCATTCGTTGGTCGAAATACCACAGGATTATGTGGATATTCAACCATGGATTCTTTATTTTGATGGGTCCAAACATAAGTATGGAACAGGAATTGGAATATTGATCATATCTCCGACTCAAGTTCCAACCAAGTTCAAGTACAAAATAAATGAACTTTGCTCTAATAATGAAGCTGAGTATGAAGCTTTAATTACAGGGTTAGAAATATTAAAAGACTTGGGGGCAAAGAACATTAAAATAAGAGGTGATTCTGAATTAGTATTGAAACAATTAACACAAGAATATAAATGTGTGAAAGAGCATTTGGCGAAATATTTTTCTATAGCTAGTTCTTTGTTAGATTGTTTCGATCATGTAGACATTGAACATGTACCTCGATTAGAAAATCAAGAAGCAAATGACTTGGCTCAAATTGCTTCAGGATATAAAATGTCAAAAGAAAAGTTGACACAATTAATCGAAATAAAAGAAAAAATGGTTTTACAAGAACCAATATCTGCACAATTGTCAATACCAAAACTTGTGGGGGCAGATACTATACCACAAATAAATGGTGAAATAAAAAATCCCCTAGAAAATTTTCAAATTTTTGCCATTGACAATTTGTCAGATAATGATTGGAGAAAACCTATAGTAGATTACCTTAAGAATCCAACAGGAAATGTGGATCGAAAGGTAAAATATAGGGCTTTAAGCTATATAATTTTTGAAAATGATCTTTTCAAAAAGACTTCTGAAGGAATCTTGTTAAAATGCCTTAATGAAGCAGAAGCATATATAGCAATCTCTGATGTTCATAGTGGTACTTGTGGCTCTCATCAAGCAGGACATAAGATGAAATGGCTCTTGTTTCGACAAGGTTTGTATTGGCCCTCTATGTTGAAGGATTGTATAGAGTTTGCGAAAGGATGCCAAGAATGCCAACGGCACTCAGGAATTCAACATGTGCCTGCAAGTGAACTACATTCAATAGTAAAACCATGGCCCTTTAGGGGTTGGGCTCTAGACCTTATTGGTGAGATTAAACCTGCTTCATCAAAAAATCAACGTTATATTTTAGTTGGAATAGATTATTTCACAAAATGGATAGAAGCTATTCCTTTACCAAATGTTGATCAAGAGGCAGTAATTAATTTCATACAAAATTACATAATATATAGGTTTGGAATTCCTGAAACAATAACTACTGATCAAGGTTCAGTTTTCACTGGTCGAAAGATGCAGGAATTTGCCCAAGAAACTGGCTTTAGACTGTTAACTTCAACACCATATTATGCACAAGCAAATGGTCAAGTCGAAGCAGCAAATAAAATTATTATAAATCTGATAAAGAAACATATAGCCCAAAAGCCAAGAAATTGGCACAAAACCTTAGACCAAGTGTTATGGGCTTGTAGAAATTCTCCTAAAGAATCAACTAACACTACTCCATTTCGACTAACTTATGGTCATGATGCAGTATTACCAGTCGAAATACATTTGCAATCAGCAAGGGTACAATGACAAATGGAAATACCTCTAGACCATTATTATCAAATGATGTCAGATGAGTTAGTTGATTTAGATGAAGAAAGGCTTAGTGCTTTAGAAGTTTTAACAAAACAAAAACAAAGAGTTGCTAAAGCATATAACAAAAAGGTTAAGTCTAAGTCCTTTAACATAGGAGAATTAGTTTGGAAAGTTATTTTGCCTATGGATAAAAAAGATAGAATCTTAGGCAAATGGTCCCCAAATTGGGAAGGACCATTCAAAATTGTTCAAGTTTATTCTAATGGTGCATATGAAATTGAGGAGTTAACTCCTGAAAAACGTACTTTGGGTATTAATGGAAAGTATTTGAAAAAATATAAGCCTACTTTACTCGAAGTAAAAATAAGCACAGAATAATACTTGAACATATAAAGCAAAAATGGTAAATTGTAAATTGCCATAAAACATGGACTTTGTTTAAGGGTTACAAGATCTAAGAAGTTGGTCGAAAAGACAATAAAGAAAATAAACTAAGAGAATTATAAATTCTTGGTGCAGTTAGCATAAATCTTCTTGAGGGTTGCCATTTCCTTTTCGACTACCAAATTCGAACTCTCCAAGGATTTAATCTCTTCACCAACCACCTCTGCTGAGCCAAAAGCTTGAAGCCCTTCCCTGCCATGTGCATCAATCTGCTCTTGGGTCGAAGCTTTGGCCTCCTTCTCAATTTGAGCTCTCTTAGTTTCTTCTTCAATGATCTTGCGCCTGTAACTAACAATCTGCTCCTCTAAGAGTTTGATTTGTTCCTTGTAATGGGCAACCTTGTCATCACATTCTTTTAGCTCTGAATTTCCTTCGACCAGTTGAGAGGACAATCTTTCCACTTCAGCTTGAGCTTGCAGGGCCTTCTCAAAGAACATGGTTTGAGCTTGTTGTTGTGTGGCAAGTCTTGTGTTATTATCAATCCTCTTCTGCACTGCCTTGGCATATTGGTCCACAATTGAACTAAGTTGTATGACTTTGCCAAGGGTTTCCTCATCAGTCCTAGGATTGTGAAGCTTCTTCAGGAAAGCCAAGTGGCTATAAGCACATGCTGGTTGTTCTTCAATTTGCTTCAGCACATCCCTTTGGACGAAGGTAGTTGTAAGTTTCAGCAACAGAGAGTCTTGGCGCACCATCGAGTCGATTTCAGAGTTGGAAGGCGCTGAGTCAGTGGTCGTGTGCTCACTAGAGGCGTTTCCTTGATTTGCTTTTCTCGAGAGTAGAAGTTTAAGGGTACCGGCAGGATCAGACTTCTGCATGTTGGTAAATTCTTCTTCTTGTACGCCCAAGCTTGCAGAAAGTCTCGAGGTCGAAGAGACAGATATGATCCCTGAACCCCCAACCTCAGCTTCAGGAATTGCATCAGAGTCATGTTGAGATTCTTGATTCGAGCTTGCCTGGCCTGAGTTTGTAGACATACTAGGCATTGAATATTTGATGCTCGAAGTATTGGTTGGTGCTTGATTGTCAATTCTCCCCATGCTGGCCTTCAAGGAATCTTGATTGTCATCACTTGCCTTGTTCTCTGTTAGCACCTCCTCAAGGTTTGGTTGTTTATCTTCCTTAACAGGACTTTTCTTCGACTGATCCTGCAAACTCAAAAGAAAATTAGTAAAGATCGAATGTAACTATGAAAATCGAAGGTTGAGAGTAAGATGAGTTATACCTCTTTTTCTTTGACCTCAGGGTTAGTTTGAGGATTACCACCCTTCTCAGCATTGGGGGCATTGTTGCCTGGTTGTGCATTATCTTTCTTTCCCCCATCAGTAATTGGTTCATCATTGACCAAGGTCTCTGAATGAGGTGCAGGGTTACCTTGTGGTCCGTCAACCTGTTCTTCTGATGTCTTGGTAAGTTGGTCTTGTTCGACCACATTTTTCTCTGAAGCATTTGTCTGAGGGGTTGGATCTCCACCGCTTTCACTCGAGGTGCGGATTTTTAATGCCCTATGCACTTTAGGCTTCTTGATTGCTGACTTGACCTTCATAGCAATTTCTTTCTTCTTTTTCTTCTCACCCCTTTGGTCCTTTGTTGGGGCTTGTTGAGGTTTAGGTTCTTCAACCTTTTTCTGCTTCTTGGCTTGTGCAGCCTCATTTTCTTCGACTTATGGTACAGTTGTTGCTTTCCCTTCACTAGGTTGTGAAGTCGAAGTTGATGGTTGTTTTCTCTTCCTAATCAAAGGGACCTCCTGTTCTTCTTCATCCTGAAATGATGGAAGTAAAAAAGGTCAAGATTTTGTTTCAAAATATATTACTATGACAAAAGTTAAAGTATTTGATGGAAAGTTTGATTTTTACCTCCTCATCTAATACCACTGTGTTCTTAGCTTTCTTCGAGCTAGCAGACACTGTCTCTGTGCTGCTCTTACCTTTTCCCTTCTAAAGACATAAATGGTCGAAGTTAGAACATATGTTTAAACAGGAGGAGAGAAAATAAATAAAAAAATTTTTAAGGCTAAGTTACCTTTGCCTTAGAGGTTTCGACCTCTGATTTAATCTTCACCCCAGTGGGTTTCTTCACTTCAGTCGAAGTCTTTGAAGACCCACCGTCTTTCTTTATGCCTTTGCCTGCAAAATGTTGTATTACTAAATATAAAAAGGTTTGAGGGAATAAATCTTGTAAGATAAATAAAACTATAAGAGTTTAGATGTTTACCTCAACCTGAGACGTTTATTTTCTTTCCAAGAGATGACACTATGAAGCCACTCTCCACCATCCCTAGCAATTGATCAGCATTGCCTATTGAATGCTTGGTGTAATGGTCACTCCACCATTTGCTAAAGCCATCAGTGCAGTAGAAAGAAGGCTTGTACTCGAAGGGTTTGAAATTAAATTCATAATTCTCCAGCATTCTCATATATTTCTTATAAGTCTTTTCAGTCACTCCAGTGCCCAACACCATTCTATCCAGATTTTCAAAAAGGGACTTTGGCCTAATTTGGGACATACCAAATTGCCTAGCCACACAGTTGGGCAGATATCCTACAAGCCCATACTGGTTTGCGTTCGAACCAATCCTACAGGAGAGTACAGTTTGCTCTAGATAGGCTCTCCAAACCTCGTTTACTTCATCTTCGTTATCTGGGTTGAATGCAGGGAAATCTTCAGTGAACCACGCAGCACCATGCTTACGCTCCACAAAGGGAGCATGACGTGGTAGAAACTTGTCAAAATTCAAAAACATCTTCATATGTTTCATGAAGAGTCTGACAGTATCTTGGTCCAAAGATCTAGGGGCTAATCGAACCAACCTCTGCCCTTCGATCTCCCTGTCATCTACCTCTTGTTGATAGTCAGAAGGCACTATCAACCCCAACTCCGTCTCAAATGTGGCATTCAGCCAAAGTTGTAACAGCCACATAGGTCCAGCAATCGAAACCTTTGATCCATCCTTGGAAGCCTTAATTGCATCACTAGCATTCCCCATTGCTTCATACAGACAGGCTAATAATAAGCGCCCTAAGCTAAAAAGTCTACCTTCATTAATCTGTTGTGCTATAGGAATGTACATACGCGCTACCTGAAGGGATTTCAAGCAAAAGACAAAGTGGGATAACCACAATGTTAAGAAGGCCACATGCTCCTCAGTTGACACTTCCTCCCATTCTTTACCCATTTGCTCTGCTATGTACTTAGAGAATGTAGCTTCTTGAAAATTAACTTCGACCTTATCCCCAGTTTTGGTTGGATCGAAGTGATCACCAATAGGCCTAAGGCCTGTGATAGCAGCTACATCTAATAAGGTAGGGGTTAACATGTCACACTTAAACTGAAAAGTGTTGGTGGACTTTTCATAGAAGTGTAAGGCAGCCACTAGCAGTTCTGGTTTGTACTTAGGACCGGTTCGACTAAATTGGATAAGCTCATAAATACCATAGCTTTTCCAAGAATCCTTAAAGTCCTTTTCGACCCTATCTAACCAGGGAATGTAATCCTTGTGCGCAGTATAGGGGGCAACTCTAAAAATCTTAAGGGCATTCTTCATATACCCAAAGTTGTAAGGAGTAGAGCTAAAGATTCTAGGGCCACAGGTTACATGCAAAGGGAAGATATCACTTACCTCTTTTGATATAACCTCAGCACGTGTGGGATAAGGTCCACAGAAAGCGTAATCTTCCTTCTTGATAGAAAATGGAATCATAAGCTGACTGTTCCAGATCTTCCTTTCAGCCTCAGTTCCAGAAGGTTCTGGAACTACTTCTTCTCCATCTTCAAGGACGCGAAGATCCTTCCATTTGCCAGCAGTGGGTACATCGAAATCCAAGTTGGACGCCATTGATGAACAATACACAGAAAATCAAGAGCTGAAAGGGTTTCGTGAAGAAAATAGTGGAAACTGTTTTGTTTAAGTTGAAACAAAGATGAATCGATGCGGAATTTGAAGATGAATCACTTGTACGGTTTAGAATTGCAAGATGATTGAAGATCAGAGTGTAATTTGCAGAAAAGAAGAAGATGAACAGTGGGTTCGTAAGAAAGCTTTGAAACTTGGAAGTTGGTAAAAAGTGTTCCTTTGTTCGTTTGCTACTATTTATAGGGGAACGTGTTTGTCTCCAGAAAATAAATCAAAAATAAATTCAAAAAATTTCTCTTCAACTTCTGCGTATGCCACGTCATCCACTATGCTAAAACCTAGGAACAATGATGGATTGTGGGTATCAAGTTGACAGTTACTTCTGAACGTGACATAAGCGCCGTCATTGGTAATAGTGTCAAGCACATAGTTATAAAATGCCTTTTCCTTTTTTCGTTCGACCACTCAATCGAAACAGGCATTTGGGGGCAATTTGTTAGCCCATATTTTTACTAAGTAAAAATATGTTCTAAATGCATAAATAAGATAATTATGTTTAATTATGTAATTATTTTTAATAATCATTAAATATGTTTGGTTTTCAGAACCAATGGATTTAATGATTAATCATGCACAAACATGTAATAAATGTTCTGTCATGGAACGTTGCATTTAAATGCGTATTCTCTTTCTTTCAGGATCCTTTCGATTTGGTCGAAGTGTCAGTAGGGTCGAAGTATCCAGTGGGCAAAAGTAATTTATGGACTTAGCGAAATATTCAAAAGAAAGCATGGTTACTTCGACTTCGATGGAAACAACGGTTAACTCAGAAGATAAGAAAGGATTCAAATTCAAAATACGTGTCAAGACTCGCGTCCTTTCTGTAGTTATTTAGGCGTTAGTAGCAGTTAGAAATTAGTGTCTATAAATAGCCTAGTTATGTGATCGAAAAAGGGGTCACAATCATTATACAGAAATCCTGATAAAACTCAAAGTACCCATGCTAACGAGAGAAACGAGTTCGAAAGGAAAAATGTATGTAATGTGTACCATTTATTTCTCTGTAAACATTTACATTTGAATGCAAATTTACAGTATCTTCATCTTTATCTTGTTTAATCCTTATTCCGACTCTTTTCTCCCATTCTGTTTATTCAATTGAATAAACATTCTTTCTTGCATTTCAAGTTATTAAAACATAAAAAGCAACACTTTATCAACATAAGAACAATAATGAACATCATTTACTTTGAAAATATAAACAAAAGCACTATGTCCCGAGATTTACTAGTTGATCTCTCTTGTAATAATCAAACTAGCGTTGTTTACCAAATTTCACAGTAAACAAATTTGTTAGCCCATATTAAGTAAAAATATGTTCTAAATGCATAAATAAAATAATTATGTTTAATTATGTAATTATTTTTAATAATCATTAAATATGTTTGGTTTTCAGAACCAATGGATTTAATGAATAATCATGCACGAACATGTAATACATGTTCTGTCATGGAACGTTGCATTTAAATGCGTATTCTCTTTCTTTCAGGATCCTTTCGATTTGGTCGAAGTGTCAGTAGGGTCGAAGTATCCAGTGGGCAAAAGTAATTTATGGACTTAGCGAAATATTCAAAAGAAAGCATGGTTACTTCGACTTCGATGGAAACAACGGTTAACTCAGAAGATAAGAAAGGATTCAAATTCAAAATACGTGTAAAGACACGCGTCCTTTCTGTAGTTATTTAGGCGTTAGTAGCAGTTAGGAATTAGTGTCTATAAATAGCCTAGTTATGTGATCGAAAAAGGGGTCACAATCATTATACAGAAATCCTGATAAAACTCAAAGTACCCATGCTAACGAGAGAAACGAGTTCGAAAGGAAAAATGTATGTAATGTGTACCATTTATTTCTCTGTAAACATTTACATTTGAATGCAAATTTACAGTATCTTCATCTTTATCTTGTTTAATCCTTATTCCGACTCTTTTCTCCCATTCTGTTTATTCAATTGAATAAACATTCTTTCTTGCATTTCAAGTTATTAAAACATAAAAAGCAACACTTTATCAACATAAGAACAATAATGAACATCATTTACTTTGAAAATATAAACAAAAGCACTATGTCCCGAGATTTACTAGTTGATCTCTCTTGTAATAATCAAACTAGCGTTGTTTACCAAATTTCACAGTAAACAATCAGGTTTTGACTTGATATGGTCCGGAACTCGTAGTAAATAATGCTAGATGAATAGAGACAGTAACATCCTGAACTAGTCGTGAACTGAGCGATTAGAGGAGGAATCATGCACTAGGTGTGATCTGAGCACTTAGAAGATGAACAACCCGATACTAGGACCTAGAGGTTAATTGGTGAAGAGCTGTTTACTGTGAAATTTGGTAAACAACGCTAGTTTGATTATTACAAGAGAGACCAACTAGTAAATCTCGGGACATAGTGCTTTTGTTTATATTTTCAAAGTAAATGATGTTCATTATTGCTCTTATGTTAATAAAGTGTTGTTTTTATGTTTTAGTAACTTGAAATGCAAGAAAGAATGTTTATCCAATTAAATAAACAGAAGGAAAGAAAGAGTCGAAAGTAAAAGATAATTGGATTGGGGAGAGATTAAAGAAAAACTGTAAATTGCATTCAAATGTAAATGATTACAGAATAAAAATGGTTCACATTACATACATTTTCCTTCGAACACTCGTTTCTCGCTTTGACATGGGTACCTAGAGTTTTTCTGAGAATTGTGTATAATGATTGTGACCCTTTTTTCGATCACATAACTAGGCTATTTATAGACACTAATCTAACTGCTACTAACGCCTAAATAACTACAGATAGGACGCGTGTCTTGACACGTATTTTGAATTTGAATCCTTTCTTATCTTCTGAGTTAACCGTTTGTTTCCATCGAAATCGAAGTAACCATGCTTCTTTTGAATATCTCGCTAAGTCCATAAATTACTTTTGCTCATTGGATGCTTCGACCCTACTGATACTTCGACCAAATCGAAAGGATCCTAAAAGAAAGAGAATATGCATTTAAATGCAACGTTCCATAATAGAACATTTATTACACGTTCATGCATGATTAATCATTAAATCCATTGGTTCTGAAAACCAAGCATATTTAATGATTATTAAAAATAATTACATAATTAAACATAATTATTTATTTATGCATTTAGAACATATTTTTACTTAGTAAAAATATGGGCTAACAAATTGCCCCCAAATGCCTGTTTCGATTGAGTGGTCGAACGAAAAAGGAAAAGGCATTTTATAACCACGTGCTTGACACTATTACCAATGACGGCGCTTATGTCACGTTCAGAAGTAACTGTCAACTTGATACCCACAATCCATCATTGCTCCTAGGTTTTAGCATAGTGGATGATGTGGCACACGCAGAAGTTGAAGAGAAATTTTTTGAATTTCTTTTTGATTTATTTTCTGGAGACAAACACGTTCCCCTATAAATAGTATCAAAGGAACACTTTTTACCAACTTCTCAAGTTCAGAGTTTTCTACGAACAAACACTGTTCATCTTCTTCTTTTATGCTAATCAAGCTTTGATTCTCAGTGCATTCGTAATTCTAAACCGTACAAACACTTCTACACAAGATTTCGCTCAGATTCTTCCCTAATTTGATCTTTAGCAACTCATTTTCCAGATTTCACATCAAACCCTTTCCATTCTTAGGTTTTCTGCACATTTCATCGTACTGTTCATCAATGGCATCTGATTTGGATTTTGATATACCTACTGCTGGTAAATGGAAGGATCTTCGTATCCTTGAAGATGGAGAAGAAGTGGTTCCAGAGCCTTCTGGCACTGAGGCGGAAAGGAAGATCTGGAATAGCCAACTCATGATTCCATTCTCCATAAAGAAGTGTGATTATGCCTTCTGTGGACCTTATCCAACACATTCTGAGACTGTCTCTAAAGAGGTGAATGATATTTTTCCTTTGCATGCTACTTGTGAGCCTAGAATCTTTAGCTCTACTCCTTACAACTTTGGGTATATGAAGAATGCCCTTAAGATTTTTAGAGCTGCCCCTTATACTGCGCACAAGGTTTACATTCCCTGGTTGGATAGGGTCGAAAAGGACTTTAAGGATTCTTGGAAGAGCTATGGTATTTACGAGCTTATCCAATTTAGTCGAACCGGCCCTAAGTACAAACCAGAACTGCTAGTGGCTGCCTTACACTTCTATGAAAAGTCCACTAACACTTTTCAGTTTAAGTGTGGCATGTTAACCCCCACCTTACTAGATGTAGCTGCTATCACAGGCCTTAGGCCTGTTGGCGATCACTTCGATCCAACCAAGACTGGAGATAAGGTCGAAGTTAACTTTCAAGAAGCTACATTCTCTAAGTACATAGCAGAGCAAATGGGTGAAGAAGGAGAGGAGGTGTCCACTGAGGAGCATGTGGCCTTCTTAACATTGTGGTTATCTCACTTTGTGTTTTGCTCGAAATCCCTTCAGGTAGCGCGTATGTACATTCCCCTAGCACAACAGATTAATGAGGGTAGACTCTTCAGTTTAGGGCGTTTGTTGTTAGCCTGTCTATATGAAGCAATGGGGAATGCCAGTGATGCAATCAAGGCTTCCAAGGATGGATCGAAGGTTTCAATTGTTGGACCTATGTGGCTGTTACAACTTTGGCTGAATGCCACATTTGAGACGGAATTGGGGTTGATAGTGCCTTCTGACTATCAACAAGAGGTAGATGAAAGGGAGATTGAAGGGCAAAGGTTGGTTCGATTAGCCCCTAGATCTTTGGACCAAGACACTGGCAGACTCTTCATGAGACATATGAAGATGTTTTTGAATTTTGACAAGTTTTTACCACGTCATGCTCCCTTTGTTGAGCGTAAGCATGGTGCTGCGTGGTTTGTTGAAGATTTTCCTGCATTCAACCCGGACAATGAGGATGAGGTCAACGAGGTCTGGAGGGCCTATTTAGAGCAAACTGTGCTCTCATGTAGGATCGGTTCGAATGCGAATCAGTATGGGCTAGTTGGATATCTGCCCAACTGTGTGGCTAGACAATTTGGCATGTCTCAGATCAGGCCAAAGAGCTTCTTCGACAGCTTTGATAAAATTGTATTGGGCACTGGTATAACTGAGAAGACCTTCAGGAAGTACATGAGGATGCTGGAGAAATATGAGTTTAACTTCAAACCCTTCGAGTATAAGCCTTCTTTCTACTGCACTGATGGCTTTAGCAAATGGTGGAGTGACCATTACACCAAACATTCAATAGGCAATGCTGATCGATTGCTAGGGATGGTGGAGAGTGGCTTCATAGTGCCATCTCTTGGAAAGAAAATAAATGTCTCAGGTCGAGGTAAACATCTAAACTCTTATATTTTATTTATCTTACAAGATTTATTCCCTCAAACCTTTTTATATTTAGTAATACAACATTTTGCAGGCAAAGGCATAAAGAAAGATGGTGGGTCTTCAAAGACTTCGACTGAAGTGAAGAAACCCACTGGAGTGAAGATTAGATCAGAGGTCGAAACCTCTAAGGCAAAAGTAATTTAGCCTCATGAATTTATTTATTTATTTTCTCCCCTCATGTTTAAACATACGTTCTAACTTCGACCATTTATGTCCTTAGAAGGGAAAAAGTAAGGGCAGCACAGAGACAGTGTCTACTAGCTCAAAGAAAGATAAAAATACAGTGGTATTAGATGAGGAGGTAAAAATCAAACTTTCCAACAAATACTTCAAACTTTTGTCATAGTAATATATTTTGAAGCAAAATCTTGACCTTTTTTACCTCCATCATTTCAGGATGAAGAAGAACAAGAGGTCCCTTTGGTCAGGAAAAGGAAACAACCATCAACTTCGACTTCACAACCTGGTGAAGGGAAAGCAACAACTGTTCCAGAAGTCAAAGCAAATGAGGTTGCACAAGCCAAGAAACGGAAAAAGGTTGAAGAGGCTCCAACAAAGGACCAAAGGGGAGAGAAGAAAAAGAAGACAGAAATTGGTATGAAGGTGAAGTCAGCAATCAAAAAACCTAAAGTGCATAGGGCATTAAAAATCCGCACTTCGAGTGAAAGCGGTGGAGATCCAACCCCTCAGACAAATGCTTCAGAGAACAAAGTGGTCGAACAAGACCAACTTACCAAGACATCAGAAGAGCAGGTTGACGGGCCACAAGGTAACCCTGCACCTCAATCAGAGACCTTGGTCAATGATGAACCAATTATTGATGGGGGAAAGACAGATGATGCACAACCAGGCAACGATGCCCCCAATGCTGAGAAGGGTGGTAATTCTCAAACTAGCCCTGAGGTCGCAGAAGAAAAAGAGGTATAACTCATCTTATTCTCAACCTTAGATTTTCATAGTTACATTTGATCTTTACTAATTTTCCTTTGAATTTGTAGGATCAGTCGAAGAAAAGTCCTGTTGAGGAAGATAAACAACCAAACCTTGAGGAGGTGCCAACCAATGCTTCGAGCATCAAATATTCAATGCCTAGTATGTCTACAAACTCAGGCCAGGCAAGCTCGAACCAAGAATCTCAACATGACTCTGATGCAACTCCTGAAGCTGAGGATGGGGGTTCATGGATCATATCTGTCTCTTCGACTTCGAGACTTTCTGCGAGCTTGGGCGTACAAGAAGAAGAATTCACCAATATGCAGAAGTCTGATCCTGCCGGTACCCTTAAACTTCTACTCTCAAGGAAAGCAAAACAAGGCAACACCTCTAGCGAGCACACAACCACTGACTCAACGTCTTCCAATTCTGAAATCGACTCGATGGTGCGTCAGGACTCTCTGCTGCTGAAGCTTACAACTACATTTGTCCAAAGGGATGTGTTGAAGCAGATCGAAGAACAACCAGCATGTGCTTATAGCCACTTGGCTTTCCTGAAAAAGCTTCACAATCCTAGGACTGATGAGGAAACCCTTGGCAAAGTCATACAACTTAGTTCGATTGTGGACCAATATGCCAAGGCAGTGCAGAAGAGGATTGATAACAACACAAGACTTGCCACACAACAACAAGCTCAGACCATGTTCTTTGAGAAGGCCCAGCAAGCACAAGCTGAAGTGGAAAGATTGTCTTCTCAACTGGTTGAAGGAAATTCAGACCTGAAAGAATGTGATGACAAGGTTGCCCATTACAAAGAACAAATCAAACTCTTAGAGGAGCAGATTGTTAGCTACAGGCGCAAGATCATCGAAGAGGAGACCAAGAGAGCTCGAATTGAGAAAGAGACCAAAGCTTCGACCCAAGAGCAGATTGACGCATATGGCAGGGAAGGGCTTCAAGCTTTTGGCTCTGCAGAAGTTGTTGGTGAAGAGATCAAATCCCTGGAGAGTTCGAACTTGGTAGTCGAAAAGGAGATGGCAACCCTCAAGAAGATTTATGCTGACTGCACCAAGAATTTATAATTTTCTTAGTTTATTTTCTCTATTGTCTGTTCGAACAATATTTTGGATCTTGTACCTTTTGAACAAAGTCCATATTTTATGGCAATCTTACAATTTACCATTTAATTTTACATGCTTGAGTATTATTCTGCGTTTTTATTTTTTACTTCCCCTTTTGACATCAGTCAAAAACACAGAAAAACAAGCAGTCAAAGCACCATATCAAAGCAGTCAAGTCAAAAGGTGATGACAACCAAATTCATTAAATGAATTGTATGGATGACCACACTGATAAAAAGGCTTGATGGTACTATAAAAAGGATGATTCTTCTCGTTTTAACTATTCAAGGTAGTCAAGTAACCTTAACAAGAAAATCATACCATGGAAAGGCAAGTTACCAAGGATGCTTCAGGCTCAAAAGAAAAGAGCAAAAAGAGAGCAGAGCCCTGGCGTTGCGAAGAAAACAGGCTACGCTATGAGAGAAACAAGGAAGAACTAATTTTAACAGAATCAGAAGAGGAAGAAATGGGCTCTGATCTAGAAGAGTTCTTATGGACATATGAAGCCAATCTAGCAGATTATCCAGCTGAGGTTCAGAAGCTTGCTGATGAAGCACTATCTCTTTCCAAGGAGAAACTGAAGAGTATAGAATCAGAAACTTCTAAATCTAAGCCTAAGTCTGGGTAGAATTATGTTATCATATGTAATAAAGAACTTTTCTTATTAATAATAAAAATAAAGTTATTCCTACTTCCTATTTCTCTTTTTAAAGCTTGCTTCCTTTGACCAATTCCTGATTTGTGGCAAGCTTTAATTACTGCCATTTCGATTTCATGTTCAAGTATTATTCTGCGCTTATTTTTACTTCGAGTAAAGTAGGCTTGTATTTCTTCAAATACTTTCCATTTATACCCAAAGTACGTTTTTCAGGAGTTAACTCCTCAATTTCATATGTGCCATTAGAATGAACTTGAATAATTTTGAATGGTCCTTCCCAATTTGGGGACCACTTGCCTAAGATCCTATCTTTTTTGTCCATAGGCAATATAACTTTCCAAACTAATTCTCCTATATCAAAAGACTTAAACTTAACCCTTTTGTTATATGCTTTAGCAACTCGTTCTTTTTGTTTTGTTAAAACTTCTAAAGCACTAAGCCTTTCTTCATCTAGATCAATCAACTCATCTGACATCATCTGATAATAATGGTCTAGAGGTATTTCCATTTGTCTTTGTACTCTTGCTGATTGCAAATGTATTTCGACTGGTAATACTGCATCATGACCATAAGTTAGTCGAAATGGAGTAGTATTAGTCGATTCTTTAGGAGAATTTCTACAAGCCCATAACACTTGGTCTAAGGTTTTGTGCCAATTTCTTGGCTTTTGGGCTATATGTTTTTTTATCAGATTTATAATAATTTTATTTGCTGCTTCGACTTGACCATTTGCTTGTGCATAATATGGTGTTGAAGTTAACAGTCTAAAGCCAGTTTCTTGAGCAAATTCCTGCATCTTTCGACCAGTGAAAACTGAACCTTGATCAGTGGTTATTGTTTCAGGAATTCCAAACCTATATATTATGTAATTTTGTATGAAATTAATCACTGCCTCTTGATCAACATTTGGTAAAGGAATGGCTTCTATCCATTTTGTGAAATAATCTATTCCAACTAAAATATAACGTTGATTTTTTGATGAAGCAGGTTTAATCTCACCAATAAGGTCTAGAGCCCAACCCCTAAAGGGCCATGGTTTTACTATTGAATGTAGTTCACTTGCAGGCACATGTTGAATTCCTGAGTGCCTTTGGCATTCTTGGCATCCTTTCGCAAACTCTATACAATCCTTCAACATAGAGGGCCAGTACAAACCTTGTCGAAACAAGAGCCATTTCATCTTATGTCCTGCTTGATGAGAGCCACAAGTACCACTATGAACATCAGAGATTGCTATATATGCTTCTGCTTCATTAAGGCATTTTAACAAAATTCCTTCAGAAGTCTTTTTGAAAAGATCATTTTCAAAAATTATATAGCTTAAAGCCCTATATTTTACCTTTCGATCCACATTTCCTATTGGATTCTTATGGTAATCTACTATAGGTTTTCTCCAATCATTATCTGACAAATTGTCAATGGCAAAAATTTGAAAATTTTCTAGGGGATTTTTTATTTCACCATTTATTTGTGGTATAGTCTCTGCCCCCACAAGTTTTGCTATTGACAATTGTGCAGATATTGGTTCTTGTAAAACCATTTTTTCTTTTATTTCGATTAATTGTGTCAACTTTTCTTTTGACATTTTATATCCTGAAGCAATTTGAGCCAAGTCATTTGCTTCCTGATTGTTTAATCGAGGCGCATGTTCAATGTCTACATGATCGAAACAGTCTAACAAAGAACTAGCTATAGAAAAGTATTTCGCCAGATGCTCTTTCACTCATTTATATTCTTGTGTTAATTGTTTCAATACTAATTCAGAATCACCTCTTATTTTAATGTTCTTTGCCCCCAAGTCTTTCAATATTTCTAACCCTGTAATTGAAGCTTCATACTCAGCTTCATTATTAGAGCAAAGTCCATTTATTTTGTACTTGAATTTGGTTGGAACTTGAGTCGGAGATATGATCAAAATTCCAATTCCTGTTCCATACTTATGTTTGGACCCATCAAAATAAAGAATACATGGTTGAATATCCACATAATCCTGTGGCATTTCGACCAACGAATGATCTACTATAAAATCAGCCACAATTTGGCCTTTGACAGCCTTTAAAGGTTTATAAGTCAGTGAATATTCAGTTAATGCTAATGCCCATTTCCCAATTCTACTATGTAATATAGGTTTAGTTAGCATATGTTTAATAACATCAAAGTGGGAATAGACATAAACATCAACAGGCTTTATATAATGCTTAAGTTTTGTACAAGAGAAATACAAACAAAGACAAAGTTTTTCTATGGCAGTATATCTAGTTTCTGCATCATTTAAAACTCTACTAAGGTAATAAACTGCATTTTCTATGCCATTATCGTCTTCTTGAGCTAACATGCTTCCTATCGTCTTATCAGACGTAGCAATATACAACTTCATAGCTTTATTCCTACTAGGAGGCATTAGAACTGGAGGCTTTATTAAGTATTCTTTGATGTCATCAAAAGCCTTTTGATGTTCTAGGTTCCATTTGAATGGATCATCTTTCTTGAGTCGAAGTAGTGGTGAGAAAGCTTGAGCCTTTCCACTTAGATTCGAAATGAATCTTCTCAAGAAGTTGATTTTTCCTAGCAGAGATCGAAGTTGTTTTTTGGTCGAAGGAGGCTTGGTCTCCAAGATAGCCTTTGTCTTGTTTTGGTTTATTTCAATGCCTTTTTTATGCACCACAAAACCAAGGAAATCTCCTGCATGCACACAGAAAGCACATTTTAATGGATTCATTTTTAATCCATGTTCCCTCATTCTTTTAAAAGATTGCCTAAGATATACCAAATGACTATCTTCAGAAGAGGATTTAATGATGATGTCATCAATGTAAACTTGCATGAATGTATCTATAAAATCATGAAACATGGAATTCATTGCCCTTTGATAAGTGGCACCAGCATTTTTTAAGCCAAAAGGCATCACAACCCACTCATAAGTGCCTAACGCACCAGGGCATCTAAATGCTGTTTTAGATACATCTTCCTCAGCAATGAATATTTGGTTGTAACCAGAATAACCATCTAACATGCTCAAAAACTCGAAGCCTGCTGCTGAGTCTATTAGCATTTCTGCCACATGCATGGCATACTCATCTTTAGGTGTAGCATTATTTAAGTCCCTAAAATCTATACATACCCTAAGTGTACCATTCTTTTTAATAACAGGAACTATATTTGCTAACCATTCTACATACCTGGCAGCTCTGATGAATTTACTCTTCAGCAGCCTTTCGATCTCTTCTTTGATTTTGGACATGATATCTGGTGCAAACCTTCTTGGCAATTGTTTCACTGGTTTTTTACCTGCCTTGATTGGTAGTTTTAATTCGACCATTTCTCTACTGAGTCCAGGCATTTCATTATAATCCCAAGCGAAACAATCACTAAATTCTTTGAGAAGTAGTACCAATTTTCCTTTCAAGTCAGGACTAATATTGGCACTAATGTAAGTTGGCCTTTTTGCTGAGCCATCTCCAATGTCAATTTCCTCCAAAGGGTCTTGGGCCTGCATCTTAGGAGTTTCATTAAGTGGATCCCTTTCGAACCCTAAAGGTTCCTCATCATAGATGCAGTCGAGCCTTTGTGCTTGTGGCATAGAAATGCCATCGCTTTCGACCTTGGCTTCTGTAGCCATATTTTGATGAACGTCAGCTTCCAAAGCCGTATTTAACTTAGTTTCGGCCATATAAGCCGTAATCCTGGCCCATGCGCTGGACTCAGTCATCATAATCTTCGTAAATATTCCACCCAGATGGTGGTATAACTCCATCTTCTGAGGACACAACATCTATTTCCTCTCTTTCCCATATGAAGCCATGGGTTGGGTGGAGTTTGACAGAATGTATCACATTATCAGAAGGTGTGAAAGCATTCTCTCTATCATAACATGGCGCTATGTTCGCCAAATTTTTGTCAAAGGTTTGTTGGTTTATGGTATCAACCTCTGACATATAGAAACTCTGATCAGCTTCTATATTTTCTACGCAGCCATCCTCCCTCCAAAGCATCAACTTCTGGTGAAGAGTCGAAGGAACAGCTCCTACTCCATGAATCCACTCTCGCCCCAATAGTAAGTTGAAGTTTGCCTTGGATTCGACCACTAGGAATAAAGTTGGTCGAACTATGCTGCCCACAGCAACATCTACTTGAATTGCCCCCCTTGAATGTCCTGTTTTGCCTTCGTAATTTGACAAAACAATGTTATGGGCTGACAAATCACAGTCATATTTGCCAATCTTGGGTAACATAGATAGAGGCATTAGGTTAACAGCAGCTCCTCCATCTATCAGCACCTTGTTAACTCCAACTCCTTCAACCTTTGCTCTGATGAAAAGGGGTTTAAGATGGTTTTTCATGCCTAAATCTGGCCTTTCGAATGTAGCCTGTTGCTCCTCGATGCAGCCATTGTTCATGACATAGTAGCAAATTGGCTTGGGATCAGCCATTTCTAACTGGTCGAAATCAGTTTCGAGCTCAGTTATCTCTGTTTGCACATCATATTTCGATGGTAATATGGAAACCACGCATATTACGTCGAAATCTGGCTCAGAGTCCAGCAGATCATCTTCTTCCATCTTGCTTTCTTCTATAGGAGGAAGGATCCTTTCTTTTGCTGGCCTTCTAGCCATTTCTTTATATTGGCCTGTTTGAAGATTAGTTGCAGCCAATTTCTTTTGGCGTTGGAACCTACGCCATTGAGTCCTTGTCATTGGATGTTTACCCTTGTAATTATTTTTGTAAGAGTATTTGTTGACATCCTCTGAATAGCTCAATTTGGTGCCACTTGTGCCACCAACTTCCATTGCACCCTTGTTGAACTTTATGGTTCCTTGGTGCATCCAGCGTTCTATAGGAATCGAACCAGAAGGAAGGAAAGTGGGCCTTCGATCTGTTTGGACCACATTATTTGGTCGAGTTAGAATGCCCTTTCCTTTACCACGAGATGGTTTTGGGTTTGCCCCCTGCCTATTCGCAACTAGTTGGAACTTCATGAGGCCTGCAGTAGCCTCCTTATCACAAACAGCACTGCAACGAGCACAAAGCATCACTCCTTTGTTCTCTAGCTTGCATCTGTTTAGAAAGTCAATCAAATCCTCTTCAGCACGAGGATATACTACTTTCATTTTCTCATAGTACTCCTTTTCAAGGATTTTTTCCACTTGCACTTCTGAAACCTCCATGGCTTCGACCATCATGATAGCCTGTGGTTCAGCATAGAGGGTATCAGCATTCTGTGAAGATTCTGGGTCTGCCTTTGCAGCTTTGGGTTTTTCACCAAACTTAAGTCTTCCTTCATTCAAAGCCTTTTGAACTAGGTCCCTGAAAAGCACGCATTGTGAGGTTCTATGTCCAAGAAAATTATGATACTTACAATAACCTCTTTTCTTTCTCATATCTAATGGTGGTATTTTAACACCTTTTGGAACCACTATTTGGCCATCAGTAACCAACAAATCAAAGATTTCATCACATTTTGTTATATCAAAAGTATAAGTCTTTGAAACATATTTGTCATTTTTTGGTTCAACAGGGTTTTTTCCATTTGAAGGTTTTAAAAGCTTGCAAGTGTAAGGGGGACCAAGTTTTAATTCTGCTAGGTCTATTTCCCCTTGTTCAACATCTTCATAAGAGACATCATATTCTTGGTCGCTATCATGTGTTTCTACATAAGCAACCTTTTCTTTTTTATGATACTTTGAATTTCTAGCCTTTTCTGCTTTCAAGCGTTCGACCTGTCGAACCCTATCAGCCAATTGGGCCATATCTCTTAGATGTTGAGTGTCTAATTTCTTTCTGATCGAATAGTCTAGGCCACCGGCGGCCATTTCGACCAATTCATGTTCAGGCACTTGAGTAAAACACCTAGCCTTAAGTAAACGAAATCTATTCAAATAATCATCTATGGACTCAGGAGTTTTGCGCCTAACACTTGCTAATTCTTTGAGACTTATCTTAGACTGTCCCATGTAGAATTGCTCATGGAAGACTCTCTCTAATTGGTTCCAATTAAAAATTGAATGTGGAGGGAGAGTAGTAAACCATGTAAAGGCATTTTTCGTTAGAGAATTTGGAAAATACTTCATTCTTAAATTCTAATTATTTGCTAGATCTCCTGCCTCAGTTAGATATCTTGCTATGTGTTCAACAGTAGATTCGCTAGTATCACCAGCAAATTTAGTAAATTTTGGGATTTTCCAACCCCTTGGCAATTCTGTTTGAAGCACATATTCTGATAAGGCAGAAACAAAATGAGGCCTATGCATGCCTATGTTTAAACCATTTTGTGCTAGGATAGTTTCAACCAAATTGGCTATGTTATTTTGCCCAGCAAAATTATTATTCTGGACATTTCTAACTACATCATCAGCATTTTGGTTTCTATTTACCAATACAATTCCAGGATTTTGTTCGACCTGGGGCAAAGCCTGTTGCTGTGTCTGAATTTGCACCTGTGGTTCGACCACTGGCACTGGTTGTTGGACTTGGTTTGCAACATTATTTGGGGCAAGCATAATGGCATTAATTGGTGCTTGTGCAATTTGTAAAGGCACCACATTCTGAATTTGGGGAACTTGTTGATTATGGGCTTGAGCAGCCCCAAAGAAATCAGCAATTCTTCCCATTTGATTTGCCAACAATTGATAACTTTGGTTTGTATTTTGAATTAATGGGTTAAATATTGTACCAATTTGTTGTGTTAACATATTTACCATGTCATGATTACTCTCATCCATTTGTTGCCTTAAAGCATTCAAGGCATTGTTGGTTAACGAGGGATTGCCATTCCGAGTAGCAGAACCAGAAACTATCTGATTATTAGGCACAAATACGCCTGGTGCTGACTCTGTGAACAATGATGCACTTGTTTGCAAACCTTGCATCATACTGGTAGGCATACCATATGGGTAGTTCCTACTTGTGCCTTGACCCACATATTGGGAAAAGGGTAATGAAAAAGTAGAAGAACTAGCGCCACCCCCATTAACATTTGTCCTATTTGGAGAGAAACCTCCCTCCATAGCATGGGGAAGGGACAAGATAGGTTATGTAGTGGTCGAAGGTACCACTGTAGATGTTGGCATTGTCGTTGTGGCACTTACCACAGAAGATATTGGGGCGGAAACTGTCGTCCCACTAGCGTTAGGCACAATCTCACTGATTACAGGAGAGATTATGGCCTCAGAAACGCTCGAAGCGATTGATACATTCGAACCGTTATTATTATTGTTTCCGTTCGGATTTTCCATGTTTTGTCTTGGGTTACTTCTGGGTGGTGGTCTAACCATTTCAGGGAGTAATTTCCCGTTCCTCAAAAGCATACACTACACAAGAATCTTTGGAAACAATACACAAAAATGCAGAACAAATTAACTACACGAACTTTGAAGAAATTTAAACGTAAAGCACACAGTCCCACTGGGCGTGCCAATTTGTTTACTGTGAAATTTGGTAAACAACGCTAGTTTGATTATTACAAGAGAGACCAACTAGTAAATCTCGGGACATAGTGCTTTTGTTTATATTTTCAAAGTAAATGATGTTCATTATTGCTCTTATGTTAATAAAGTGTTGTTTTTATGTTTTAGTAACTTGAAATGCAAGAAAGAATGTTTATCCAATTAAATAAACAGAAGGAAAGAAAGAGTCGAAAGTAAAAGATAATTGGATTGGGGAGAGATTAAAGAAAAACTGTAAATTGCATTCAAATGTAAATGATTACAGAATAAAAATGGTTCACATTATATACATTTTCCTTCGAACACTCGTTTCTCGCTTTGACATGGGTACTTAGAGTTTTTCTGAGAATTGTGTATAATGATTGTGACCCTTTTTTCGATCACATAACTAGGCTATTTATAGACAATAATCTAACTGCTACTAACGCCTAAATAACTACAGATAGGACGCGTGTCTTGACACGTATTTTGAATTTGAATCCTTTCTTATCTTCTGAGTTAACCGTTTGTTTCCATCGAAATCGAAGTAACCATGCTTCTTTTGAATATCTCGCTAAGTCCATAAATTACTTTTGCTCATTGGATGCTTCGACCCTACTGATACTTCGACCAAATCGAAAGGATCCTGAAAGAAAGAGAATATGCATTTAAATGCAACGTTCCATAATAGAACATTTATTACACGTTCATGCATGATTAATCATTAAATCCATTGGTTCTGAAAACCAAGCATAATTAATGATTATTAAAAATAATTACATAATTAAACATAATTATTTTATTTATGCATTTAGAACATATTTTTACTTAGTAAAAATATGGGCTAACAAGAGCATAATGCATGTTTATAAACAACTCACTTAGTAATTAGGGTATGTGACACATCGAGGTTAGGCTCTCGTATGTACCTTAGTTGTTAATGTAGGGACACTTTAATAAACATAGTGTAATAGTAAGGTATTACTACAACAAGGATAATTCACCGCCGAACATAATCTAAGTAACTATGTTATACACCGGTCATGCCAAATATGAAGAAGGGAGGGAGTCCAACCACCATACCTAGCCTCTATATTTCTAAAATCTATTATATTTATACATTCCGCATTTATATTTCTGCAAAGCATTACGCTATTTTTATAAAACGTTTTCCAAAAACCAAAGCGAATGCAAACTATCACAAACTTAAATAACGCTAGTGAAGCTTCGGCACGATCCATGTGGATACGAACTCAGTCTATACACTAGAGTGTGAATTATTACTCGACGACAGACTGGTGCACTTGCTAGACCCTAGTCAGCATATAATATCAAATCAACTAGTCAGCAGAGAATTAGAGCAAGTTCTAGAAAATAAATAAGTGCACGGTACTCTCATAGTAGATTGAAAGAAAGTGGTAATACCGTTTGGAAATATTTGGCTTAAATCCTCACATGGCTTAGGTATATCTGAAAGTTGAACATTAATCTTGCGAACATTACCTTCGTCACTCGTCTCGTTGTCTCTCAAATTCCGCGCTTTCTAAGCAATCACCTTCGGTGTTCTTTGTATAAAGGCGTGGAATTCAAATCATCCAAATCTAGTCGTTACGTCACTGGAACTTTGCCTATAACTTTTAACATGCACTAGATAATAAACAAGCAAACAAGTATTGCATTTTCTTAGTAAGCATAGGGGGCTGTCAACAAATGTCATTCATTACATAGATGATAAACTACTAAGATACAAAGATAGAAGGGAACAGCGGGAATGCTCCATGTCTTACTGCCCGCCCTGGTTGATGATACACCAGGTGTAAAGAATATAGGGTTCATCTCCTTATTCAACAGGTCCATGATGTTATCTGAGTATTGACCTGCTTGTGCCTGCTCTGAGTCTGATATGCAGCATGCTACTGCTATGGGTTTTGATACCCCAAACTTTGAACTTTTGTAACGTTGTCATAGCTACTTCACCTTTTCACCCACTGTGCACCGTGACTGATCAGATTTGATAGTTGACTTTGTATTCTATTGCTTCAATTTGGTGGTAATCTTTTTTGCTTGGTTAAGAATGTCTGCGTCTCTGTCCCAAGAGATCGTCTCTCCTTTACTTGGGACTTGAGACGTTTATTCATCCTTCCATCTTGACTGGATGAAAATCTGGAGGTTTATTTTTATTTTTTCTTTGGTGCAATGGGAATGAATTTTGGGTTTAATGGCTGTATAGAAGTTTTGGGAATGGAGGGGTAGGAAAATGTTGAGGTTTGATTTTTGTGGTGATGAATGAATGAATAGAAAAGAGATGATGATGGTGAATTTGAAGGTTTTGAAGTGTAGGGTTAATTGGGTGGATGGTGTAAGTGTTGCAACCGGTGTTTCTTTTTGTAACTTCCAAACTTTCATCGTGTCATGAGCAGTTTCATTGTACGATGGATGTTCCAATGCCATGTTTTTCAAAAAAAAATTTACTTTCATCGTGACACAATAAGAAAATTTGTTTCAAGATGGGCTTTGGAACAGTTCTAAAAATTCTTTTTTTTTTTGGACATAAAATTTTTGCATTCCTTCCCTTTTGAAAACAGATCTTGTAGTTTTGAAAATTACCTAATTTGAAAAGAAATTTAAAATGAAAGCAATACAAATACCTTGGGTTGCCTCCCAGGAAGCGCTTCTTTAAAGTCATTAGCTAGATGTCAGAAGACTGTTACAGCGTCTTATATGAGAGATGGAATATATCATCCGTCTTCTTCCTCTTCTTTGTTAAGAATCCCAGGAAATCCTTGTTCATGGTTCCGGAAAGTATCTTCCCTGGAGCTCACCCTAAAACAGAACAGGGTGCCTGCTCTGATGCCAATTGAAATTCCGGTAGCAAGTCACAGATGTGCAGCTTGATGTGGAGCATGTTAGGGTTAAGATATACGATGTGGTTCCTAATGTGCTAACATCATAGACATGCAATAACTTGATGAACAAGGTAAATAAAGTGCAAAATATAAAGAATACAATGAGTTTGTTAACCCAGTTCGGTGCAACTCACCTACGTCTGGGGATACCAATCCAGAAATGAATCCACTATGATAGTTCCAATTCAAAGCTAAACAATCCCAATTTACAACTTATCACTTAGACACTACTCGTGCTAATTCTACCTAGGTCCTCCCTAGATATGACATCCTCTGGTCACTTCCTATAACAACCTTGCAACCCACAAGAATTTAAATAACAAACTCAATGATGGAGACGCACTCCTAACCTAAAGAACCAACTCGTGCTTCAAAGCTTTGAGTGATTCAAAGTCCAATTCTTGTTTCAAACGAGAACCAAGAAAGGAACAGCTCTGTGCTTAAAAGCTTAAAAGCTAAATACAACCCTAGTTCAAGTCTCAATGGAAACAAAAAACAAAGGGACAAAGACTCGAAATCCTAAAGACTAGATTTATGAATATTGATTTCGGTGAATAAAACATGTCTTCAGTCTTCCTTTATATAGAACGAGATCTGATAGTTGGCCATCGTAAATTCCAAGAAACAAACTCAATCTTTTGCATAGATATGTTTGTTTTAAATCTTTTTAAATCTTCTAGTAACAAACCAGCATTTTTAATCTTTTCTGAATCTTTTTCAATCCTTGGCGCGCAAGCTAGCGTGGATGTGTTTGTTTCAAAACAAATTTTTTTCAAAGATCACACGCAAAATAATGAAAGCGCGTTATTATTTTAGGGCGTTCAGTTCAGGTCCCATATGTGTGCACATCAGTCACCACATCTGGACCAAAGGTTTATTTTAACAAATGAAACCAACCCTAAAACAAAAACAACCTTACAGGTTGAAAATACTAACAACTTTAATCATTTTTGCTACCTTATTTTCTTAGGTTTTCATGTGTTTATCTAAGTTGTATATATTTATAAATAAGTGGGTCTAAATTAGCAAAATGGGTGCACATCATTTAATAAATTTTACCTAACTAACCCTCAATTTTTAGTGTTAAATAAGTAAATATCAATGATATTTTTTGTCTATTAGAAAAAGTACACCTTGCTAATTTAGACCCACATGTTTTTAAGTGGGTCTAAATTAGCAACCCATAAGTGGGTATAAATTTTACAAAATCTACCGTTGGATTGAATGTTTATATCATATATATCATCTATGTTGAGTTTTACAAAAATCTAAAATCGTTTGACATGTTTTTGAGACACATAAAGATTAAAGGTATTCAATAAAAACGCATAAACCGTTAATCTTGATGTGTCTCAAAAACATATGAAACGATTTTAGATTTTTGTAAAACTCAACATAGATGATCTATACGATATAAACTTTCAATCTAACGGTGGATTTTATAAAATTTGTATTTGTTAAAGCGTTATTGAGCGGTGTTACATTATTCAAATGTTACACCGGTGTAATTTGATCTATCTCCTATATATATATAATGATAAACATTTAATATTTTATTCATTCTAAACATTTACTATTTTAACTTTGATAAGAAAAATTTATTTATAAAAATAATTTTTGTAAAAAAAAAAAACTAATAATAAATTTTTATAAATCTAACCCAGACAACACGAGAAATATTCGGGGCATTTAACTTTATCCCTTACCTATTCAATTAAAGAAATAGTTGAAATTTAATTGATATATTATATATTTATTACCAAGTGAAAAAGAATTGGCCTTTTATTCGCCCAAACAATTTGGGGCCTAAAATCCTTGCTTTGGTCGCTTGGCCCTTGAGCCGACCCTAGTACTAAGGTACCCGTACCTGTCTGTTTCCATATCAATTCAATTTTGCAGGTAATTATTCATACTCATAATCATATCTAAAATGCAGATTTTTACCCTACTCATTATGAGTATTTTTTGTGAAGATATCCACTGAATGAGTCAAATTATCATTCCTATAAATTACAGGGCCATAGAAAAAACCCAACCCTTGCTTTAGGCGTAAAAAAATCAATTTTTTTAAATTAGGCCTCCAAATTATTTTTCGTTTGTCATATATAAGCTCACATCCAAATCATAAAAGACAAAATTGATTAATTGTAAAAATTTGAATGACAAAATTGTTTTTTTTTAGGTTATTATGATATTGGTATCAAGTTTTCATCGCTGTTATCGATGACTAATCTTCGTACGTATGGGGCACACAAGATTGTTCTTTCACTTTAACCGGATTTTTTCATAAGTATAAATTAGGAATCAAACTTCAAACCACATATTTATGGCGACCAAGACCCTTATGAAGGTGGAAACACACAAGAAGAGGGGGGGGGGGGGGGGGGGTTGAATTGTGTTTTGAAAATTAAATCTTTTTCTTAACTTAGAACACGTTTGCAGCGGATTAAAACACAAAGTAAAGAAAGGGTGCTGAGAGAGAGAGAAAGAAAGACACGAAATTTATCCTGGTTCCCCTCACAACTTGAGAGTACGTCCAGTTCCCTTGTTACTAACAAGAGCTTTTCACTATAATCCTTACAAGATTACAATTTGCTCAAGCACACTTGCAAGAGACTTCTCATGTGCTCAAGTTTCACTAAACAAGAGACTTCACAAACAAACTTAAAATCTAAGAATGATTGTTTATGGACACTTGATATACTATCAGAGGTGTTTACAAAATACAACGCAAATTGCTTTAAGACTTGAATGACAGATTGAACAAATTATGTCAGAATATTTCAGAGCCTTAAACGCAGTAATGTAACAGTGGTCATTTCTTCCATTTGAGTCTTCTATTTATACTTGGATGGAAGATGATGACCGCTGCAGAGAGATAAGTTGCCAGCTGGAATTTACTCATACAATTGCTAGTTGTACATTGCCTTCTTTGGTAAAGAACTTCAATTCCATTACCTTGCAATTTGAATTATCACTCAACCATTTTGAGTAATAATAGTACAGTCGAACAATCCTCAAATGCGCTCCAGTTATGGATAAGGTTAACATTGTACCAACGAATATTCCTTCCTGTGGATATGGCAGAGTCCCAAAATGGATTTTTCTTCAATCATTGATTCTGACTTTGTCAGTTCTTGAGTGACGTAAATTCCATTTGTTTCAGAGCCTGGAGTGTAGCTTCTTAAAGTCTTCAGCTTCTGAATCCTTCAAAGCCTTGCTTTTTGTCTTCAGAGCCACTTGCTTCGGACCTTGAATTTTAAGCTTCTGATGATCAGTGATAAGCTTTCAGAGCTTCTTTGCTTGGCTTCTCTGCTTTTATTCATAGTGCTTCTGAAAGAATTTTACCTTATAATTCTGCACACTAGAATAAATATTAGTAGCACCAATTGCAATTTTAATACTTTGTTATCATCAAAACCAATTAAAAACATAGAGGTTCATGTCAGACTCACTTTGTTCCAACAATCTCCCCCTTTTTGATGATGACAAACTAAAGCATTAAAATTCAATTGTTGTTGATTTAATTATTTATGTTGACTTCAGGTTTCAAAGGTTTGCAATCTCCCCCTGAGTCTGATAATCCATAGGGTTAGGTTTGTAAGCTCCCCCTAAGTCTTATCCATAATTAATTAAAACAGTTTAAGAGTTAATTTATTAACTTAAAATAAATTTTCATATTTGAATCTCAGAGGCAGAGGTTTGTAAGCTATACTTCTTAGGGTCTGATAATAATCAGAGGAGGTTTGCAATCTTCTCTTAATTTTAGGTTCTTAAATTTTCTCCCCTTTCAATAAAGTTCAGAATGAGAATTCAGAAGGGATAGAGATTGATTCAGAGTGCATATAATTAACAGTTTCAGGTCTTTAAGCAGTAATAGAATCAATCAACATTAATTTTAATGCTATCCTTACTCCCCCTTTTGGCATCAGTCAAAAAGCACAGAAAACGAAAGTCAAACGTGCATGAAAACAAGACAGTCAAGTCAAAAAGTGGTTTCAACTATGTTCATTAAATGAACTGTGTTGATTCCCATGTAGACAGGAATGCTTGAGAGCACTATAAAAAGTGATGATTCTTCTCATTTTATACAAAATAATCAAAGAACATTGTAACAAACATACAATGGAAAAGCAAGCTGCGAAGAATGCTTCAGGATCTAAAGAAGTGATCAAGAAGAAAGCAGAGTCTTCACGCTCCAAAAGAAACAGACAGCTGTATGAAAGAAACAAGCGAGAAGTGGTTTTGACAGAGTCTGAGCTTGAAGAAATAGGCTTTGACCTTGAAGAGTTCTTATGGACATATGATCCTGACAAGCCTTACAAAGAGTATCACGCTGAGGCTCAGCAAGCCCTGCGTGACTATCTTTCATATGCAAGCACTGCTGAATCAACGCTCAAGAAAGATAAGCCAGAGGCTCCTGACGTTGATTCTAAGTAGGGTGTCATTATCAATGTAGTAAAGAATTCTTCAATAATATTAATAAAAAGTTTCTGCTTTGAATTTCTTTCTTTTGACTATACATGTTTCTTTTATATTCACTTATAAATGTCAGAAAACCAGTTACCAGACACGCCTCATTCGGTATTGGTGCCCCGTTATTAAACAGGCGATAATACTAAGAAGCTATATCATGAGTAAACAAGAGTACTGATGTGGGGGGAACCTTAGGTTTTGAAAGTCCTAAAACTATAAGTTTAAAAACCAAGATGCTCTTCAACATCTTGCACTAGGTTCAGTACCCACAAGAATACCAAATATAAGTAATGAATATATTTTTGATTTTGAAAAACAAAATAAAATTAACACTCATACAATCAGCAATATAAACATACAGATATGGATAAAATGAAGTTCAATTAAAAAGGAAAAATTATCCAAAACAGAATACATCAAAACAATCAAATACAAACAAGTGCTCAAACATAAGGGTTAAGGTTATGGTTGATTCTGAGTAAGCTTCAGCAGCATCTCCATCAAAGCATCTATTTTCTTGTGAGTGATTGCATCAGATTTGTTCATGTCTTCCCTTAAGTCAGCTCTGAATTCGTCCATCTCATTTCTTAGCTCTTCTCTTAAGTCATTATTGATCTCATCCAGAGCTAGTTGCATAGCAGGAGGTATTGCAGATGAAGGAGAACCTTGAACAAGTCTGGGTGGAGATCTAGGAGGAGTTTTATCAACAATATGAGCCTTACCCTTATCAGCAGTGTCCTCATATAGATTCTGATCTATCATGGCAATATCCTCAGCTGTTCCTTGATTCTCATTAATCTTGGTGGTTTCAACCACAGCAATTTGGACAGCTCTATCTACAAGCAACTTAAGAGCTTCTTGATCAGCCAGCCTCTTGTGCTCAATTTCAGCAACTATACTAACCTGCTCAGCATCAATAACCAATCTAGCATATCTGGCTTCTTCCTCAACCAACCTCTCAGCAGCTTCACTTGACATTCTGGTGCTTTCATGTATAGTAGCCAGAAGCTCTAATCTTTTATGTTCTTCTTCATGATTGTAGAAAGTGAGTCTAAGAGCATGTGAGTGATTAGCAGAGGCCATTATCTGACTGATATCATCCATGCCTTTTCCTTTAATCTTTTCCTTGACATGATTACCCAGGAGTCTCAGAGTCTCACTGAACTTACCTTCCAAATCCCTGATCTCAGCATCCACATCTGAAGGAAAAACAAGAGTTTCGTTTTCCATACTCTTCAGTCTCTTGAGACTAATACTGATAGCAATATCTATAAGCTCAAGGTTAGGTTCTGAGATGGGATTGAAAAAAGGATGGTTTCTGTTGAAAGGAATGGTAGGTTCGGATCTCTTTCTTTTGAGAGGGATAATCTTAATTTTGCTTAGATCAACAATATGTTTTGGAGAGAGTGTTATTGGTTCATCATCTATATCTATGGCTTCTTTCATTAACCTCTCTTGTATGGGTAAAGCAAAGTCAATAGGCAGGATTAATTCATCCACTATCAAGGGTTTATAGCTAGGACCATGGATAAGAGGTGTTGAAGGAGGTGTCTCAATGTTTTGGTTTTCAGCTGGGTTTGGTTCAGTGAGAACATGATGTTCTTGTTCAGCAATGGTTTGGACAGGTTCTTCAGTAGTGTGTTTAGGTGAGTGTTGAGGTGGTTGTTATGATGGTTTGGGTGAATCAATGTGAGGTTCAGAATGAGTCATAAATTCATCCTGGATGACTGGTGTAGAGGTGGGTGGATTTTCTTGTTCAGAGGCAAAAATTTGAGGTGGTCTTTGAACAATGATTATTGGGGGTTCTTGAACTGGTGGATTTTGAGGTGGTTCAGAGGTAATATTCACAAATTTGTTTATAGGGTGATTTGGTGAATCTAGGTTAGAATGGGTAAATGCATCACCAGACAAGTGTGTGGTGAGATGGTCAAGGATGGAAGTGTCAATAATAATATTTTCCTCTGGTGAATTGCTTTTGGTTTTCTTGGGGATCTTTTTCAATGGAGCCTTTTTCATGGGTGTCTTTTTGTGGGTTTTGTTGAGGTACTTAGAAGATTTTCTAAGCAGCTCTGAAGAGTCGGTGCTGTGATCAGAAGAAGTGCCTTCTGATGAAGATGATGATAAGGGTTGTGGAGAGGGTAGGATAACATTAAGAGGTTTGGTATAGTCTATAGGAGGTGGTTGAGCTTCAGAATTGCTAACAGGATTAGGTTCAGAGACATTACCTTTTGAAGTGCCAGCAGCTTTCATTTGTCTAGAGACCACAATCTTTTTCCTTTTGGAAGCTTTGAATGGTTGATCCTCTTCAATAGCTGCGGGCCTCTCATTCCTTTTCTTTGATCTTCTCTCTTTTTCAACAGCTTTCATTTGAACAATTCTAGCAACCTATTCCTCAGTGACTCTTTCATCCTCCTCAGTAGCACTGTCATCCTCAGACTGATCCTCTTGACCTTCATTATTACTATCCTCAGATTCTTCAATCAAGGCTTGCTCTACCAGTATAGGCTTCTTTCTAGACCTGGTGATCTCTTTAGGACCTTTGAAAATATTCCAATCAGGCACATTCACAACCATACTTCTGCTGACCTTTGCTCCAGTTTCTCTTCTTACTATCTCTAGAAAGTTCTTAATAACATCCTCATTATCATGCTCTGAAATGGTGGGAAATCCATCACACCAGAAGTAATTCTCATATATGGTCTTGAGAGGATTTTCTGCCTTTATCATATCCTCTTTCTTTATTCTCTTCATGTTGATCAAAATAGTAGCATCAAATTTAGCAGTCTGAAACACTCTCAGCTTTTCTTTTTGCCTAAGGATCTCAATTAGCTTGGTTTGACGTATTATCTCAGAGATCAATCTGGGGTGATGAAGTGTTGCAACAGCCTTATGTTGATTCTCAATGATGCTGGAGCAGAGGTGCTCAAATAATAGACTAGCCAGGTTAATCTTCACTCTTTTATGCAGAAACCATAAAAAGTGCCTGTGTGGTAAAGAGATTGTATCCTTTCCTCCTATTCTGGGAATGATAGAAGCAAGAAATACCCTGAAGGCAAAGTTGAAATCTGACTTTAAGTACTTTGCATTACCAAATTGCTTTTCTGTTGTTCCAGCAGGGAAAAGATCTGCTTTGATAGCATCAGTGTACTTACTTTTCAACTTGTACTCATTCACATCTCCACCTTTATTATCAAGTCCCAAAATCTTTGCAACATGTTCTTGGGTAATCAGCACATCAAGACCCAGTAAATTAGACCTAATTTCTTTTCCCTTAAATGGTCTCAACCCCAATTGGACTCTGGTCTTGCCACTCAGACTCTTGTCCTTTGCCACTGACTTACTTACTTCTTTGTTTGCACTGAACTCATCAAACACATACGCCTTATGCCAGAAGTTCTTCACAATGTCGTAGTAGACGAACCCATTCAACATATCAAAATAGTTTCCCCACTGTTGATCATAAAATAGACTCTGAACATCGACTCCATTAAGCTTCAAACTTTCAAAGTCCACAAATTTCTCAGTAAGGAACTCCATAGCATCTCTACCACAGTCCGTTGAAGGAGGACGATTAACGAACGAGGCTTTAGAGGTTAAATCTATTACCGACTCGAGTTCTGGGTTAAAAGGTTCTTGAACAATGACGTGAGAAGGTTGAGCAGACATGATTGTAGATAGTGTTGATGATGATGAGAGATTTTGACGATTCTGAGTTTTAGGGTTTGTGTAGGAAGTGATTGTGTGTAAATGTTGTGCTTTGTGAGTGAAGTGACAATTTATATCAAATAAAGTACACACTCATAAAATAAGCACAAAGGAGGGAGCGCGAACAGTTTAAGATTAATTTTAAATTGTAATAACTGCATTTTCATCATTAACTGTTCTCTACCCATCAGGATCTAGACACGTGTAAGAGAGGCTTAATCATAGCTGACGCGTGTACATACAACTGTTGTACACTAACTAGTACTAAACGTTTCATTTCCGCCTAGTTCAGAGCCAAACTCATTTTTATCTAACACCTCATCAGAACCTATTCCCCTTCAGAGCCCATATTATTCAGAGCTTCCCAAAGGAGACTCTGAATTATTAGAGGCTCTGAAAGAGCTTCAGATCCTAATTGTATTTTGCATCTCAGAGCTAGTTTTCTTTAGAGATGAAATGCATGTTCAAATTCTTTTTAATAAAGTCAAATCTTTCAATGGCCAAAGGCTTAGTAAATATGTCAGCCCATTGATGTTCAGTATTAATGAATTGAATATCTATGGTGCCTTTTTGAACATGATTTCTTATAAAATGATGCTTTATTTCAATATGTTTAGCTCTGGAATGCAAAATTGGGTTCTTAGACAAATGAATAGCAGCAGTATTATCACAGTATAGTGGAATACTACTTTCAGCTATATTATAGTCCTCTAACTGATATTTCATCCAGAGGAGTTGGGTGCAACATTTAGCAGCTGAGATGTATTCTGCTTCTGCTGTAGACAAAGCAATGGTTTCTTGTCTTTTGCTGGCCCAGGATATGAGATTCTCACCAATAAATTGGCAATTTCCACTAGTGGACTTTCTCCCAATCCTGTCTCCAGCATAGCCAGCATCGCATAATCCAACTAGCTTACTATCTAGGGATTTTTTATAAAGAAGTCCTAGATTAGTTGTTCCTTTCAGATACCTAAAGATTCTCTTAACTGCTGTTAAGTGAGATTCTCTTGGGTCTGACTGAAATCTTGCACACAAACACACACTGTACAAAATATCTGGCCTAGATGCTGTTAGATAAAGCAAAGAACCAATCATACCTCTGTATAGCTTTTGGTCTACTATGCTGCCAATCTCTTCCTTACTCAAGCTGCTTGTGGAATGCATGGGTGTGGCCATTGTCTTACAGTCTTCAAGGTTGAACTTCTTCAGAAGCTCTTTTGTGTATTTACTTTGATGAATGTAAGTGCCATCCTTTCCTTGATTGATTTGAATCCCAAGGAAAAACTTCAGTTCACCCATCATGCTCATCTCAAATTCGTCCTGCATCAGCTTAGAGAAATTCTTGCACAAAGAAGCATTAGTAGAACCAAATATTATATCATCAACATATATTTGAATAATTAAGATGTGCTTCTTAGTTGTCTTTCTGAAGAGTGTATTATCAATTTGACGTTTTTGAAAACCATTTTCCAATAAGAAATTACTCAGCCTATCATACCAAGCTCTAGGAGCTTGTTTGAGACCATAGAGTGATTTCTTTAATTTATAAACATATTCAGGGTTTTTCAAATCCTCAAAACCTGGAGGTTGCTTGACATACACTTCTTCAGAAATTACACCATTTAGAAAGGCACTCTTAACATCCATTTGGTATAAGGTTATTCCATTATTAACTGCATATGATAACAATAACCTGATTGCTTCCAGTCTTGCTACTGGAGCAAATGTTTCAGTGAAGTCAATGCATTCTTGCTGACTGTAGCCTTGTGCTACAAGTCTAGCCTTGTTTCTTACCACTTCACCTTGTTCATTCAGTTTGTTCCTAAATACCCACTTGGTTCCAATGATGTTTTTGTGTGCTGGTCTTGGCACTAAGTCCCATACATCATTTCTTTGAAACTGATTTAGCTCATCTTGCATTGCTACAATCCATCCATCATCAGAAAGAGCTTCATCAACATTCTTAGGTTCTATCATGGATATGAGTCCTAGAAGTGAATCATGTTGTTGATAATCTGATCTTGTTTTTCTTGGACTCTCTTTGTTTCCAAGAATGAGATCTTCTAGATGTGATGATCTGTATTTGAATTTTCTCTTTGGAGCTTCATTAGTTTCAGGACTTGCTTGGGTATCACTTCAGATGCTTCTATTGGAGATGCTTCTTTCGAGACTTCTTCCAGTTCAGCTTCTGAAGTTTCGTTAGCTTCTGATGCTTTCTCAGGTTCTGGATTGTTATATTGATATGGAACACCTGCATAACTATTATCTTGTTCTGACATTTTACTGTCAGGCTCTTTGTCATCAAATCTAACATGTATAGATTCTTCCACTGTGTTAGTTTCAGAATTATACACTCTGTATGCCTTTGAGCGTTCAGAGTAACCTATAAAGATTCCCTTACAAGCTTTGGCATCAAATTTTCTTTTGTAGGCCTTATTGTTCAGAATGTAACAGGTACATCCAAACTGGTGAAAATAAGAGATGTTGGGCTTTCTTCCTTTGAAAAGTTCATATGTTGTTTTATTCAGTATAGGTCTGATATAGATCCTATTTTGAATATAACAAGTTGTGTTCACAGCTTCTGCCCAAAAGTGCTTAGCGAGTTTAGTCTCGTGCATCATGGTTCTTGCCATCTCTTGTAAAGACCTGTTCTTTCTCTCTACAACACCATTTTGTTGTGGTGTTCTAGGAGCTGAGAACTCATGGATAATTCCATGGTCTTCACAGAAAGTTGCAAAAGGTTCGTTTTTAAACTCACCCCCATGATCACTTCTGATCTTTAGGATCTTAAGACTCTTTTCACTTTGCACTTGTGTGCAGAAGATGGTAAACACATCATATGCATCATCTTTTACTCTCAGGAATTTAACCCAAGTCCATCTACTGTAATCATCAGCTATGACAAGTCCATATTTCTTTCCATTGATTGAGGTTGTACTTACCGGGCCAAACAAATCAATATGAAGCAGTTCTAGAGGTCTTGAGGTAGAGACAATGTTTTTGGGTTTAAAAGAGGTTTTTGAAATCTTACCAATCTGACAAGGACCACACAGAGCATCTGAATGATAGTTAAGATTGGGTAGGCCTTTAACCAAACTTAGTTTGCTGAGCTTAGAGATTAATCTCCAGTTAGCATGTCCTAAGCGTTGGTGCCAGACCCATTTCTCATCATTCAAAGATAGAAGACATACTATCTTTTGCTCTGTGAGTTCTGACAGATTGATTTTATAAACATTGCCTTTCATTAAGCCTCTGAACACTACAGACTCATCAGACTCTCTAATTACAGTACATGCATCTTTATTAAACTTAACAACAAATCCACTATCACAGAATTGGCTAATGCTAAGTAGATTATGTTTGAGGCCATCAACTAACCAAACATTTTTAATAGAAAGAGAAGAATTACCAATTGTACCCGTACCAGTGATCTTCCCTTTTTGGTTGCCTCCAAATCCCACAGTTCCTCCCTCTTTCAGAGTCAGGGTTTGGAACATATGCTTGTCTCCTGTCATGTGACGCGAGCAGCCACTGTCCAGGTACCAAGAATGCTGCTCTGGTCTTCTTGGTGCGCAAATCTGATACATAAACAATCTCAGATCTAGGTACCCATATTTTTATGGGTCCTTTATGGTTAGTCCTTATTGCCTTAGGTTGTTTTTGTTTGTAAGGCCTATCAGTGGTTCTGAAGTTATCAAAGCCTTTTGAAAAGTTTTTAGGCTTTACATAACTTCTTGACTTAGCTTTAGAGTATACCTGAGTTTTGTTTATTTTTACATTGGTCTGAGGTTTGGAAACCTTGGGCTCTGAAGTATTCAGAGCCTGAGACTTCTTAGCTTCTGACTCAATTAATTTTTTAGAATATGGTATATCTGTGACTACTGATTGGCTTTTAACAAATACAGCCTTAGGTTTTTCTTTATCAATTTTAGAGGGTTTAGAAAGTAATGGGTTTTCTTTAAAATGTGAGAACCCAAGACCTTCACCTCTATTTCTACTAACATGAAAAATCAAGGAAGCTATCTTACTTCTCTGCATGCCATTGATAAGAAGTTCCTGCAGCGCAAATTCATGCTCTGGAGGAACCTTATCGTCATAAACATAGTGAGTTTCAGAGACTCGTTTTCTTCACTTACTATGTTTATTTTCTTAGTCAGGTGATTGTAAGCCTTTTTTAGAACCTTACATTCACCTGCCTTTTTTGTGAGCATTTTTAAGGCATCTTTAAGAGAATCTACTAGTTCTGATCTAGATAGTTTAGCTATTACCTCTTCCTCATCTTCAGAGTCTGAACCTGCTTCAGAGTCTTCTCTATCAGAGGTAGTTGCCATCAGCGCTAGATTTGCTTCCCCTTCACCATCTGAGTCTGAGTCTTTGTCAAGATCTTCCCATGTTGCCAGAAAGCTCTTCTTGACTTTACTCTTATATCTTTCCTTGCTAGAGCTCTGCTTTGATGGTCTACTTTTGTTCTCTGGACAATCAGCAATGAAATGGCCAGGCTTGTTGCACTTGAAACACTTGCTTTGATCTTCCTTCTTGTCTTTGACAGTACTTATTCTTTTTGAAGACCCTCCAAACTTGCCTGCGTATTTCTTGCTTCGTTTTGCCCATTGGGAAACCTTAGCAGCCATCAGCACCATCTCTTCTTCATCTTCAGACCCAATCTCTTGACCCTCTTCAGAAGCCTCGTCATCAGATTCAATAACTTTAGCCTTTAGAGCTTTTGATGAGCTCTTGGAGCTTAAGGCTATCCCTTTCATCTTCTTGGTTGATTCATCAGTCATTAATTCCATTTCATGACTTTTTAATGAACTAACTAAGCTTTCAAGGGATACAGTATCCAAATCCTTAGACTCTTGAAAAGCAGTCACCTTGGGTCTCCATTTTGGTGGTAAGCTTCTCAGTACCTTTCTCACATGATCAACTTCGGTATAACTCTTGTCTAATATTTGAAGTCCAGAGACTAGAATTTGAAACCGTGAAAACATAGTTTCGATGTCCTCTCTATCCTTCATCTTAAACAACTCATACTGATGCACCAACAAGTTAGCATTCGCCTCCTTAACTTGTTTGTTGCCCTCATACTTGGATTTTAAAGAATCCCAAATTGACTTTGCAGTTCTTTTATCTCCAATTTTAAGGTACTCATCGTGTGAGATTGCGTTTGTCATCATTCCTTTTACAGCGTGATGCTTCTTGTACTCTAGCTTCTGAGTGGGTGTAAAGGATTTCCTATTCTGAGAACTAACTATTCCTTCTAAGTCCATATTTTCAAAATTAATTCCATCTTCTACCAAGTCCCATAAATCACAATCAATACCCATGATGTGACTATACATCTTGGTTTTTCAGAAGGGGTAACCAGTCTCAGTTCCATTGAAGAAAGGAACCTTATCAGATGACTTCCTTTCATGTGAGTTTGAGTCATAGTTGAAAGGAATCTCATTGTTTTTCTTCTCAGCAGACATGCTTTTCCTCCTGGATCTTTACTGTTTCACTGTGAGGTGAGTTAGGCAACAGACCTAGCTCTTGATACCAATTGAAGGTGGAAAAACACAAGAAGGGGAGGGGGTTGAATTGTGTTTTGAAAATTAAATCTTTTTCTTAACTTAGAACACGTTTGCAGCGGATTAAAACACAAAGTAAAGAAAGGGTGCTGAGAGAGAGAAAGAAAGACACGAAATTTATCCTGGTTCCCCTCACAACTTGAGAGTACGTCCAGTCCCCTTGTTACTAACAAGAGCTTTTCACTATAATCCTTACAAGATTACAATTTGCTCGCACACTTACAAGAGACTTCTCAGGTGCTCAAGTTTCACTAAACAAGAGACTTCACAAACAAACTTAAAATCTAAGAATGATTGTTTATGGACACTTGATATACTATCAGAGGTGTTTACAAAATACAACGCAAATTGCTTTAAGACTTGAATGACAGATTGAACAAATTATGTCAGAATATTTCAGAGCCTTAAACGCAGTAATGTAACAGTGGTCATTTCTTCCATTTGAGTCTTCTATTTATACTTGGATGGAAGATGATGACCGTTGCAGAGAGATAAGTTGCCAGCTGGAATTTACTAGTACAATTGCTAGCTGTACATTGCCTTCTTTGGTAAAGAACTTCAATTCCATTACCTTGCAATTTGAATTATCACTCAACCATTTTGAGTAATAATAGTACAGTCGTACAATCCTCAAATGCGCTCCACTTATGGATAAGGTTAACGTTGTACCAACGAATATTCCTTCCTGTGGATATGACAGAGTCCCAAAATGAATTTTTCTTCAATCATTGATTCTGACTCTGTCAGTTCTTGAGTGACGTAAATTCCATTTGTTTCAGAGCCTGGAGTGTAGCTTCTTAAAGTCTTCAGCTTCTGAATCCTTCAGAGCCTTGCTTTTTGTCTTCGGAGCCACTTGCTTCAGACCTTGAATTTTAAGCTTCTGATGATCAGTGATAAGCTTTTAGAGCTTCTTTGCTTGGCTTTTCTGCTTTTATTCATAGTGCTTCTGAATGAATTTTATCTTATAATTCTGCACACTAGAATAAATATTAGTAGCACCAATTGCAATTTTAATACTTTGTTATCAGACCCACTTTGTTCCAACACCTTATACTTGAACCAATTAATTCACTTATTTACTCTTGAAAAAAGTTAAATTTTTATTTTATGGATATATTGTTTGTATGAGATTTGACTTGAGATTGTGTCGAAAAATGCATTTTCGGATTCCTTTATGGAAGTATTATACTCCACACGCACACTTCACATCTCCAACATGTCAAACGACATCGTTTTGTTTCTCTTCTTCATCACAATCTTCCATTACTTTAACTCCGCCAATTCCCGCTCAGAAATTCTTCTCCCGAGTCAACTCAACCGTAACTCGCTTATCTTATCGCCGGTGAGTTGCCCTGCACCAGACCCTAACCTCTATTACCAGCCGGTTATCGGAATTCTCAGCCACCCCGGCGACGGTGCCTCTGGTCGCCTTAGCAATGCTACCGACGCTTCCTACATCGCTGCCTCTTATGTTAAATTTGTGGAGGCTGCTGGTGCTAGAGTTGTTCCCCTTATTTATACTGAGCCATGGAAGAAGCTTCTCGAGGTATCAATCGCAATTCAATCTTAATAATAAATATCACAAAAACAAGTTAGAATAAACCAAAAATTTAGTGTATATGCTTGGAGCTATGAATCACGGACACCAGATACAACACGGACACGTAGACTCTGATAAATTTTTTAGAAAATGACATATTTCAATGCTATCACATGTGTAGTAGGTGTGGTGTCGTGCCGGTGCTGGACACTGGCACGTGTCAGACACGGACACATATTCATCAGATAAATGAAAATGTGTAGATATAATTATGTACTGAATACTTAATGATCATTTATCTTTTGTTAATGAATAAATTCCAAAATGAGAATCGGAAGATATTAGAGGATAATATTTTAAAATGGTGTATCTTCTTCAATTGATTTTTATATGCCGTGTTAACCTTGAATGTTATTTTTTTTATTCTTAAAAATGTTTGTTATGATATTTGAGTACATTTTTGCACTCACTACAGAAACTCGAATTGGTGAATGGGGTTCTCTTCACTGGTGGATGGGCTAAAGATGGTTTATATTTTGAAACTGTTGAAAGAATATTTAAGGTATCTGTTATTATTGTTTTTTTTTTACTTGTATCTGTTATTATTGTTATTATTATTATTATTGTCATATTAGTATTATCCTAATACCCCCTTAGTCATATACAAGCATTTGTTAGAAGCCGTAGTATATCCTAGTGCGAGGATTCTTTGTGTGCCTAGGGTGTACCGAGGCTTCAAGAATAAAAAATATGATTAGAGGGTGGAAGAGTTGTTATTAATGACTCTTATTACTTGTAATTTTGTTACATGAGTTTGTTTTCCAAGATGTCAAGTAGGGTTGGGAATAGGCCAGGCCGGCCTACAGGGGCCTACGGCCTAGCCTACATAGGCTCAGGTCAGGCCAGCCTATTTATTTAAATAGAGCAGGCTGAGGCTTTGTAATAAGCCTATTTAGCTAAAAAGGCCAGGCTCAGGCCATGGAAAAAGCCTTTTAGGCCTACTAGGCCGGCCTATTTAAGTAAATATGAATAATATTTTTACATTTATTATTATTATTATATATTAAATTTTGTACTTTGATTAAATTATAAATCCATTAAATTTTTCAGTAGTTTAACTTTATTAATCTACATTAACTTTTCACATATATAAATGTATTATTATAAACTAAAATTGAAATACGATGTCATATATAGTCAAATTCTCTAAAATATCATGTTAAATATCAAAAGGAAGTTTAATATCATTGATTTGTTAATTCATTAGTATATTTAAAAGTAAATATAATTATTTATTTAAATATATTCATGTTAAATAGGCTTTTAAACAGGCTAATAGGCCATGTCAGGCTTTCGAAAGGTCAGGCCTAGGCCTAAAAAATAAGCCTATGACAGGCCACAGGCCAGGCTTAGGCCTTCAATTTTTTGGCAGGCCAGGCTCAGGCTTGGCAAAGCCTTGCTCGGCCTAGCCTATTCCCAACCCTAATGTCAAGGAATGCTTTGTTGATGTATTGATTTATGCATTTTTGAATTTCACATGAGTTGTATTTGTTGGTGCAGAAAGCCTTAGAAAAAAATGACGCTGGAAACTATTTCCCATTATATGGTGTCTGCTTAGGCTTCGAACTTATAACAATGATTGTAAGCGAGGTGAGTTCATTTTCTTATAGATTTTATAATGTCTGACTTTATTTATAAAAACAAAATCCCAAGAGGAAAAGTTTGCAGATAAGTCAGATACATGCGTAGTGTCCACAGCTTTACTAATTAATCGTGTGTACAAGGGATCTGAGGGGATACAGTTTATATGATATCTAATTAAGGGATCTGAGTTATGTGCAGTCACAACCCCGCAATTAGCCACATCTGAACCATCCGGTCGAAATCTGTATTGAAATCTAGATGATCCAAACAAAGATCAGATGGTCCACATTTGGCTTACTGTGTGCAGTCACACTGCGCACACAATCCAAATCTCTCATTATATTTCCCTGTGCTGTGAAAATTGCTGTCATAATTTCTTTCATTTTACATTCCCAACACAGAGAAAGTAGAAAGATTAGCAATTATGTCTACTTGGTATATTTTATTCTATGGATATGTGGAACACCTTGAACGATATTCATGAATTAAAATGTTGAAAAAAGTTGAAGAATTCTGATAAGTAACAACACATTTCGGTCCTTATTATTGTGTGTTTATAAGTTTAACTCTTCTTTTTCTTGATTACAGGACAATAATATTCTTGAAGAATTAGAAGCAAGAGATCAGGCAAGTAGCCTTCAATTTGTGGAGAATGCACATCTAGAAGGATCTGTATTTCAAAGGTAAGCAATCTATGAAAGTTTTATTTTTCAGAAGTTGCACTTTGGTCCCTCAATGGATATACAACTAGGCTGGAAGCTTTGCTTTAAACGGAACTATTGGCTAACTTTCTTTTGTTGATGTTTTCTATTTATCAACTCTGGTGTTCGATTTACTCTTTTTTGAAAAGCATAATCCTTTATCCGCTAAATTCTCTTGAGTTTTCATTTCTTCATCTTAATGAATTTCTTCTTTTGTTTTACTTTAACGAAAAATCAGCACTCTTATCTTCTTATCTACAGTATATTGTTTTTTATTATACCACTATTATCACCGGCATAGTATTCATCTAAGATATAGTTTCTTGTATTGACATGGATCAAACACATAGCATTAAGACTCAACAATTCATTAGCTAACATGATTCCTATAAAACATATCATATTTTCTAAATATACTTGATTTCTGACTTAGCTGCCTTTGATTAATATAGTTAGCTACCACTGATGTGAGCCATCTGTTCCAAATTCGAACGATTACGTTTAGTTTAAGCTCAACTAATTTCTGTGTATAAGGCGTTATAAGATTTATCAGAATCCTTAGCATTTACCAGCAATGAAACATGCGAAGATGGTAACAAAAGAAATGGTTTCAATCATTCAAAAGTCTTTAATTTATAGGTTCTTTAACATTTTGTAGCCGAGTTTAATATGCAAGTTATTAACCGCTTCCCTTTTCCTGCAGATTTCCTCCAGACTTGTTAAAGAAGTTGACTACAGATTGTCTTGTCATGCAAAATCATCGTGTGAGTACATACATAGACATGATCAATAAGTTATTCCTCAATATTAGGCTCTTATTGACTATCACAACTTGACAGCATCCTTGACCAGATAAATTGTCTTAAATTGGAGAATTAATCTACTAAACCAACATAATTTAGTTATCTGGATGTATTTTATATTTCCAAAGTTGTCATTATTGACTTTATTTTAGTTTTGAAAAACAAAGTTTTGATGATGTTTATCATATATACATGTTCAAAATTTAATACTATGTTTTGATATCTAATTTTGGTCATGACAGTATGGCATATCCCCAGCAAAGCTCCTCGGCAATGAAAAGCTATCTAGTTTTTTCGAGATCTTGACAACTTGCAACAGTGAAGATGACAAGGTAATCAATGATATGTTCTGTTATGAGGGGATATGGTTTGTAAATTCATCTTTTTCATATCATAACCCTTAACGAGCTTTGTTTATGAATAAAATCTAATACCAATAGTAATTTTTAGGTTTATGTTTCAACAGTACGTTCACGTAACTATCCGGTGACTGGCTTCCAATGGCATCCAGAGGTGATTAATAATTTTTCTTGCCGAGTGCAGACTCTATGATTGCAGTTTTTTTTGTAAACTTAAATTCCAAAATATATTTAATTAAGCTCAGAACTCAGTCATGCACCACTTTTTGTTCATCTTTACTTTAGTTATTTAATATCCCTGTTAAATGATGCTTATAGAAAAATGCCTTCGAATGGGCATCACCAAGAATTCCACACACGGAGGATGCCATTCGGACAACTCAGTACATTGCAAACTTTTTGGTCATGTCAGGAATCAAGAATTTGATAATATCTTCATCCATTTCTTATTAAATTTATGCTTACCATTTACCAATATAGCTACTTAATTGTAAAACTAAAATAAAGTTTGAAATACCATCTTTGCTAATTTTTTCTCCTCATACATATCCGATTACAGTGAAGCGAGGAAATCTGTAAACAGACCAGTTGCTCAGGAATTGCGAGACAATCTCATTTACAATTACAGACCCACTTATGGTGGAAAGGCAGGGTAAGCTCAAGATTTCTTTACAACTTCGCCATTTATATGTTTTACTTGTGAACTTATGTATTTCTTGATGCCTTGCCGTTGAACGTGCGTGCATCCGGATGCATGAAAACTGGTAAATGAAAGTGTTCTATAGATGATTATGGATGCATTACTATGCAAAATAATTGTTGTACGTTAATATCGTACCGAAAAATATGGTATTAATAAAAGAAATGATATGCTTATTATTAGCCCTGTGTATTGTATCTGTTATTGCCTAGTATTTGGCATATGCTGTTTATCTGCAGAATGAATGCATGACTAAGGATGGCTTGTAGGGAAATAAGTACAGTAACTTATAACATGGTGTATTTTTTCGGACCGGTTCTTGCTGAAGACTTGTAGCATGTGATTTTCTTAATATTGTAAAGTTTTCTTAATTTTAAAAAGAAAAGTAAATCTTCCCCTCTCGTTCTCTCTAAAATTAACTCAAACAAAAACTAAAGCAAATTTCAATTTATGCATTATATAATTTTACATATAGAAAATTTTTGGTTTAAATATAATTTTAGTTCTCACTATTATAACATTATAAAAGTAAAGCAAATTCCAATTTATGCATTATATAATTTTATATTTAGAACATTTTAGGTTTAAATTCAACCAAAAAATTGTACATGGATTAAAACAAACGTGATATAACTAGAGGGATTAAATTTATTTTTTTAGACTTAAATACCTCTTTGGTCTCTTAACTTATTTTAAAAGTTTAGGTTATCAGTTTGATCTCTTAAATTTGAAATTAGTCAATTTGACCCCTTAACTTTCATAAGTTAATGCAACTTATTCTGGTCACTTTAATTAATTTAATATAACTTCATCTCTCAACTTGATTCCTTAATAAATAGATATGATATTTTGATAAGTTTAGTTTGAAAACGACCCTTAAAAGAATTGAATGGTTCAGTGAAATGTGTCCATTAGTAGTTTGGAGTAGTGATGATTTTGGAAGGTTTAGTGAAGTGTATTAATTCATGAAAGTGATGTTCAGTTTCATCATCTTCTCGTAGGAGAGAAAAGACACTAATTTCTATTACATAAACTGGCAATGTGATGACATTGTCCATTTCAATTCCCATAACACACTTCAGTTTTCTAACATGTCAAAGGACACAGTTTTGTTTCTCTTCTATGTTGCAATCTTTCAATGCTTCCTCTCCACTAAGTCCCATAACTCCGGAATCATTCCTCCGACTCAACTTCACCACGACTTGCTGGTTTCATCGCCAGTGAGTTGTCCACCTCCTGACCGAAACCTCTACTACCAACCTGTTATTGGAATTCTTAGCCACCCCGGTGATGGTGCCTCTGGCCGCCACAGTAATGCTACCAGTGCTTCCTTCATTCACGCCTCTTATGTTAAATTCGTCGAGGCTGCCGGTGCCAGAGTTGTTCCTCTCATTTATAATGAGCCACCAGAGATGCTTCTCAAGGTATCATCAATCAATAGTGATTTATAAATGTTTGTGACGATGCTGAGTACATTTTTTGCATTCACTGCAGAAACTCGAATTGGTAAACGGGGTTCTCTTCACCGGTGGATCGGCTAAAGATGGTTTATATTTTGAAACTGTTGGAACAATATTTAAGGTATCTATTTATTATCTTAAGAGCATCTCTAATAAGAGTATTTAAATTTGTTTAAAAATCAGAAAAATTTATTAATAATAATGCACCAAAACACAAGGAATGTTTGGCCAAAAGGAAAGAGAAGATACAGAAACAAAGAAAAAACAAACAGCCTAGGGGCACACAGACCCGCGGTAAGCCTAACAAGGCACTAAGAGTATTTTGAAACTGCTTTTTATTTTTAATCCGGAAAAAAATAAGCAATTAGACAGGACAACTTCAATTGTATTGTGTTTGATTTAATAACTGCTTTGGGACTGTACATATTGGAGGTCAAGAGATTGGACAAAATCTAAAAATTTTGTCCCTCACTAAACCACAAGACAACTTTTTATCCTCCGGACAAGTTGTCTAAAATATTAAAATAACATTTTGTCCACTAAAATTCATACAAGACAAAATTCGTTCAATACCTTAAATATTTGTCATGTGTTATTCGGCCCTGTACTATTTTGTCTAGTACTTACGCTTTCCAGATCAAACAGACCTGATAGGTGGTAAAGAAATGGTTCAAGTACCTTATTTAAGCTATTGTATCATATTTAATGTTGACTTATTTAATTGGACCAATTTAAATAATTTTATATAGAAGTATGAATTGCTTAAGGGGTGACATAATTTTATATCATTGGAGCAAAATGTATCTAATTAGTTGTATAAATATAATATGGTATTGTAGGAGCCACTTGTTTGTAGTGTATGAAACTCAAAGTTGCGTACAAAATGACCATTAAAAATGCGTTTGTTTCAAAGGTGTTAAGAAATGTTTTGTTGATAGATGAACTTATGCATTTTAGAATTTTACATATTAAAATTGTATTTGTTTATGCAGAAGGTTTTAGAGAAAAATGAAGCCAGAGACCATTTCCCATTATATGCCATCTGCTTAGGTTTTGAACTTATAACAATGATCATAAGCGAGGTGAGTTAGCTTTCTTATAGTTTTATCATTTATACTTTTCTTATGTATAAGATAAGTCACATACTCGCATAAATGCCAAGATATATATGTAGCAACATTACTTCGCTGATTAGTCGAATAAACCATCAATTTATTCTCTAAAATATCACTTTGTCTTCATAGATTGCATCTCTTCAAGTTTATTTATTCATTTGATTGTTTACAAGTTTGGCTATTCTTTTTTATGATTAGGATGATAATATTCTTGAAGAATTCAAAGCGAAAAATCAAGCAAGTACTCTTCAATTTGTGGAGAGTGCACATATTGAAGGAATTGTATTTCAAAGGTAAACAATCTGTATAAAATAGTAATCTTGGGTGTCTGTGTTTATACAAGAATTTTTTTGCCTCTTCAATGCAATCTATGTTCTGAAATTTCAATCATTAAAAAGTGTTTAATTTGCAAGTTATAAATCACTTATCTCTTTTCCTGCAGATTTCCTCCAGACTTGTTAAAGAAGTTGGGTTCAGATTGTCTAGTCATGCAAAATCATGCTGTGAGTATATAATATAGTCGATAAGTTGTTGGAACAACCAGTAACAAAAGAATAATAACGAATAAACTAAGACAATAATGAACACAAGAAGTTTGATAACAGAGTTCCCCATGGGGTGGGTACGTCTCCGACTATAGAATTCGCTACAGCACGTTTCTATTGGATTAATTTAGGGTTTCAGTGTTACAAAGCAGTATTTATAAGAATAATAATTCGGCCTAAATAACAACAACAAATACCGGCCGGAGCTTCGCTTCCCTCGGCCGCCCCCAGCCTCTTCCTGACGCGTATGAGTCATACTCAACATAAGTTATTCTTCAACATGAGGCTCTTGTTGTCACAAATTGGAGCATTTAGCTACTAGATCCACATCATTGATAATCAATTTGGTTCTATCAGTTCTTGAAAAACAAAGTTTAATGAAGTTTCATTATCAGATATACATATTTGAAACTTAGTATTGTTTTTTGATATCTGACTTCATCACAGTATGGCATATCCCCTACAAAGTTTCTTAGCAATCAAAAGTTATCGAGTTTTTTCGAGATCTTGACAACTTGCAACGACGAAGAAGACAAGGTATTGAATGACATGTTCTCTTGTGAATTAATTCATAACCTGTAATGTGCTTTCTTCACATATAGAAAACTAATAGCATTTGTAATTGTTTTAGGTTTATGTTTCCACGATACGTTCACGAAAATATCCGGTGACCGGCTTCCAATGGCATCCAGAGGTGATTAAAATAAAATTATGTTCACAATCTGTGATTACAGTATTGTAAATTTCAAATCCAAAATACTATCCAATTAAGCTCCCGGAGAATGTGTGATTTTGAGCTCTTTGATCTTAAATTAATGGTCGAGATTAATTACTGCATGGAATTATTACTTAGAGAGTCCAAATTGTAGAGAACTAAAGGCATACAACATTGTTTGCTAATCTTTATTTTACGTATCTAACATTATTTATAATTGATGCCATAGAAAAATCCTTTTGGATGGGGCTCATCAAGAATTCCACACACAGAGGATGCCATTCTGACAACTCAATATGTCGCAAATTTTTTGGTTAGGTAAGTTTCAAGAATACTAAACCATTAGCTTATAGCAGATAACTTATGACACATAAACTTGTATGTATGATCATGGTAGAACTATTTAGTAACGGTCTTATCTCAGAAGATGTTACTTTAACTAGCGTTTGAATTTAGTATATATCATATTGTCTACCACTTATCAATGGCGCCTTACTTGACATTGTTCTACTTTCACGAATCCGGTTCCAGTGAAGCGAGGAAATCCTTAACGAGACCGGTTGCTCAAGAATTGTTTGACAATCTCATTTACAATTATAGTCCAACTTTTTCTGCTAAGGCAGGGTAAGGTTAAAATGTCTTTATGAATTGATATTTATATGTTTTGTTTGTGAAGTTACTAACTTAACTAATGTTGGTTTTATTCTACTTGTAGGAAATCATATGATGAAGTTTATATATTTGTATAAATCTAAATGCTGGAGAAATTAACTGAGTGATAACAATAATAATTAGGCATGTGTTTATATTATTACTAGTATCCAGACCCGTGCCAAGCACGGGTAAAAATGCGTTTTTAGATTTATTGACTTATAAAAAAATATATTTTAATATATTTTACTTTAGAGTGCAAACTTAAATTTATTATTAATTTATGAAAACACTATATATTTGACAAAAAATATTAATTTCTGAATAAAAATAAAATTGTATAAATATATGAGAAAAAATATTGGTTTTTATAAATTACAATATAAGACCCTCATATAAGTTACAATAAAATAGATTCTTATATTAATATATAAGTATAAATATAGGTCACATATAAATCATAAAAAAAAAAAAAAAAATAGACTCCTCTATTAATATAGCAATATATGCCTCATATAAATTACAAAAGACATTCCCCATACTAATTAGTAGGAATATATACTCACAGACTCTTAAATTAGAAAGAAATACGCCACATATTAATTTGTGAGTACAAATGTTGGTCTCTTATAGATTATAAAATAAAAACAAAAAAAATAGACCCCGTATATTATCATATGATTATAAATATAGGTCCCTGTAGCAATTACAAAATGAAAAAGGCCCCATAATAAAATATGAAAATAAATATAAACCCCGTATAAATAGAAGAAAAAAAATATCTCAAATTAATTTATGAGTATAGATATAAGTCTCGTCCAAATTATAAAAAAAAAAGACCCCATATTAATATATCACTATAAATAGAGATCTCGTATATTTATTCTTAAAAATGAAGACCTCTGTAATAATATATGAATATAAGTTAGGTCCCGTAAAAATTACAAATAAATAGGTCTTGTATTAACATATGTGTATAAATAGGAGCTCTTATTAATATATAACTTTTTTTTTTTGAACAGCGGATTACTAATATATAACTATAAATATAGATCTCATATAAACTACAACAAAATAAAAAAACTACAACAAAATAAAAAAGTCTTGTATTAATATATAACTAAAAATATAAATCTCATATAAATATAAGTCCTCATATAAATGAGTAAGAATATAGACTCACGGACTCATAAATTAGAAAGAAATAGCCCACATATATTAATTTGTGAGTATAAATATAGGTCTCTTATAAATTACAAAAGAAAAAGAAGAAAAATAGACCATGTATATTAACATATGATTATAAATATAGGTACCTATAGAAATTACAAAACAAAAAAGGCCCCGTATTTAAATGTGGGAATAAATATATGCCCCGTAAAAATTAGAAAAAATATCTCAAATTAATATATGAATATAGTAGATATAAGTCCCGTCTAAATTACAAATAAGACCCCGTATTAATAAATGGCTATAAAAAAAATGTTGTAGATTTATTGACTTATAAAAAATATGTTTTACTTTAAACTGAAAATTTAATTTTTTTTTTATTGCATATGGAAAATGATTTATATTATGAAATAAATATTTACAATCTTATATAATTTAAATAATTAAAATGACACTATATCTAAAAAAACAATTACAAAACAGAAAACCTAAAGAAATTATTCCAATATATCTTTTATTATTTCATTTCCACATCAATACCTTCAAATAAAACAAATATAGAAGCTCAGATAATTTCCTTCAAAAAATTAAATAAATATGAACCTCCCATAATTTATATATAAAAAGTCCTTGTATTAATATATAAAAAATAAACAATATAGTTCCCATATTAATATATAAATAAATACATAAGTCCCTTATAGATTATAAATAAAAAAGAGAAATATAAATTTCAAAATAAACAAAAATATTTCTCCATACTGATATATGAATATAAATATAAATATAGTTCTCATATAAATAAAAAAAAATACCCTGTATAATTTACAAAAAAATAGTTTTGTATATTAATATATGAGTAAAAATATAATATCTCGTATAAATGTTATATAAAAATGCCTCATGTAAAAAATATAATGTTACAAAAATTATTGTTAATTTCTGCCGGAGAAGGTTTGAATTGGAACTTTGGTCCTTTTTTTTTGTTACAAAAAGGTAAATAAAGACTAAAATTAACTAATAATAGAAACTAATATTTTAAAAAGAATTTTTTCATTGCGTCATTCTTAAGATGATCTCAAATACTGTTGAAAGTTTTAGTCCTCTGGTATAATTTAAAATAGTAAAAAATTTGCCTACCGTGCATATTATAATTATTATTATATTAATAAAACATGTACATATTATTATTTGATTGGTTATTTTCCATTTAATTTAATTCATCAAGTTTTTTTATTTTATATATGGACTAATTCATCAAGTTTCATTGCCATCCATTAATAATTCATTTAATTTAATTATATGTATTATTTGATAATATAAACTTTCCATTTCAAGCAAGAGAATTTAAACATGTTGAGTGATTCATTTTTAGGTATAAATGAAAATGGAGAGATTCATGATATATTATTAATGTACTAATATACCAATTTTTTTTAACAGTAATTTATTATTGTATTTTGTGAAATCAAGTACTTAATTGTGTGTTCATATGTGTAGTCCACAATAACAAATTTAATAATTTTTTAACTTTTAATTTTACATATTCCCGTTGTTTATATATTAATTAATTTATTTTTATGTTAAACATCTTGGAAAAGGGTATTATGTAAAGAGTACTTTGTTTATATCTAAAAAAAAAAGACACTTTAGTTTTGAGCACAATTGAACAAAGTTATAAAATGTGATGACTTTTATGATATCTCCCATTCTCTTTCCCGTCAATAATAATCCATAAAATCTTAAAATCATTTATATGAATTTGATAAAGAATTAACTCTCCCATGTAAAAAGACATTTTTATCATATCTCCCACTTTCTTTCCCGTCAATAGAAAATCATCTAGATAAATTTTATAAAGAATTAATCCTCCCATGTAAAAAGAAATTTTAGTATTGAGCGCGATCGAACAAATTTATAAAAATGTGATGACTTTTATCATATCTCCCACTATCTTTCCCACCAATAATCTATAAAAACATAAAATCAACTTAACGTATATATGTTGAACAAAAAAAATAATAGTGCAAAAATATTATGCGTAAATTTAATTTATTAAACTAATTCTTGACTAATATTTCATAAATTAATGTATCGTCTTGTATTGCCTACCTAAAAACGCATTAGCTGATAATTAAGAACCATCCCATAATTTTATTGCTAAAAAACATATTCTATATATTTTCTATTACTAAGAGACCAACTTTATAGTATAGAAAAAAGGCCAATATTTGTTTTTTGTTGGTTGAAATAAATCCCCATATAACTATATTACAATATTGCATTCAAATTATATAAATTATAAAATACAATCTTTAAATCTAAAACTACAAATTGGTCTATATAGCAAACATAATAAAATCAAACCGCATCAATGTTTACTTTGTCACTTGCCCCTTTAGTTGACATGTACAATCAAATAAAAAGTATAAATATAAGTTTGAAGATTGAAGTATGAGAATAAACAAAAAATGTAAACAGGACATGTCCAGTATATAAAAAATAGAATCGTATCTCAGAACAAACAAAAGTTTGTAAATACATACCGTAACGAATAAAACTCACTCACAAATTCAAGAATAACTTTGATACTAATATTTTAGAAATGCATTACAAAATAGCAAGAGACCTGTAAAATCTGCAAATATCCAACAATTAAAAAAATAAAAATAGACTAAACCTGCAAAACTAAGAAAAAATGACAAATTAAAGGAAATAGTGAGAGTGAAATAAAAAGGAAAAACTACTCAAGAAATAAAATTTTATTCAACCAATATAAAATTATAGTATCATTACCATATTTTTTGAAATGGAAACGCACATGTATATATAGAATTGTGAGGCTAGCAACAATTAAGGGAGTATCTCTGAAGTTTTGCATATGGTTGACTATATAGTATATATGAATTAATTCTCAAATTCTAAAATAGGTAACTATTTGAATTGTTTCTTTTTAAGCACAAACCTAACCATCACATTCCAGTTTTCTTTTGAGGCATTCAAATAAGCAATTGAATCGTACTTTGGAGCCATTAGAATTTGTAAATTTGTAATTTGTAAATAAGAGAATTGGTATTGAGATTGGGTGTGATGAATAGAAAATAACATTGTGTAGACTATTTATAGATGTAAAATAGGTCAAAATAAAGCATAAACCTAAGGAATATTCTATTAATTATTAAATTTGTGAAAGTCAAATTAGGTAGAATATATTTTTCGTGGGGAGATATTCGGGCCATTAATACGGATTCACAGATTTTAATAGGGAGATTATGTGGAAAAAAAATGAATATTGCCTTTCCTTTTGTAGGTATAATGACAACACATGAACATAAGTCAATTGCTTAGGTACAATGACTTTGAACAGTAAATAAATAGCATTTAATTCTAAGAATTGTGGATCAAAATTCAAAATAGTTAGCATATCAAAATTCAAAATAGCTATATGGAAATAATTCTAAGAATAGCATTTTTAAAGCTTTTATCAAAATTCAAAATAGCTACTTTTTTTAAGGTTTTGATAATAATTCATAATTCAAAATAGCTATTTTTTTAAGGTTTTGATCAAAATTCAAAATAGCTATTTTTTAAGGATTTGCTTGAAATGTTTTTTTTATATTGTCTTTGCTTATGTGGTCTGATTTGTTCAAAAAAAAGTGTATTAATTAATTGCTTAGAGATTGTTTTTTTATATTTTTTTTAACTAAATCATTTAATTCATTAATTAATTGCTTATAGATTGTCTTAGAGAAATAATTGCATAATTTGAGCACACCACGTTTTTATTATGCTTGTACTTTGATCCTTGTTTTTTTTTTGAACTAAATCATTTAATTCATTAATTGCCAAAACAATGTGAGAGTAGAATCATTGTGGGATTGCCACGTGTATGTTATGCTTTGAGGAAAAGCTCCTAAATAATATATATATAGATTAGCACTTTGTAATTGTATCATGTTATAACATGGTGTTTTTTTAGGATTGTTTCCTATTGAAGACTGCATTGTAGCAACTAGCAAGTAAATTTATAAAATAGCTTATGGAAATAATTTATAACATATACAAAAACAATTTAATCTTTATATAGAAATAGCTTATGTGAGCCTATATATATATATATATCTTCTTATCTTCTTATAGCAGTAATTATGCAGCCACTTAACCCTAATCCCATTCCTAATTTCCCTCCAAACTCCCACTTGATTAGCATTAAGTTACAAGAATTTGCAAAAAAAAAAAAAACGCAAAAAAAAAAAAAAAATTTGATTGTGGACCACAACATTTATTTCTTTGTTTCATACATGTTTACTTGAAAATAGTTATAGCAGTTAAAATTTTTTTAAAAAAAGGAAGCTATTAACGATGTGTTTCCTTGGTAATATTATTCTTACTGCTAAAGGCAATTTTTTTCTTCCCACTTGCTTTTCTCTCTCTCACGCGTTACTCTCTCTCTGTTACAGGAAGAAAAAAAAAACTTTCTCTCTCTCACCATTTGCCCAAACTATTGCTGTTTATAGAGCCACTAAATATAATTTATTATCACCTAGAGCCACTATATGCATTAAAAACGGGCCAATTAACTGCAGATATAATTAGCCCCATTTTCGGATCATTAATTGCCTTCCTTGGAAAGCTGGTGCAGTGCGTTTTACAAGACCTTCCTTGGAAAGGTTGTGCTCTGCGTTTTACAATAAAGGTGGGGCGGCCATTAATGTTTGGTTGCTACCTGCTTTGTTTATTTTTTTTATTCTAATCCTTACTTCATTCCATATAAATAGGTAATCAGTTACAATTGCATTTAGCTTTACAGAGTCTGATAAACTTCTTTCCTTCTCCATTTCTTTACAACTTGTGCTATACTTTCTTCTACAATTCATACATCACTGTTATTCTCAATTCATTCACCGATCTTGCTCTTAATCTTTTGAGAGGTTGCTATAAATCTTGCTTGAACTCTATTTATTTTTTCCCTTTTATTTCTACATTATTATGTCCTATGAATCTAAATCCAACTACTTCTTGAATTTGAATTTTACAGGTCATGAAGAGTTATTGAAAAGGCTTTGCATAAAACAATAACTACACTGAATTTAGTTGATGATTGTAGAAACAATTAAGTGGAATTGTGTGCTCATATATGGTTCTTCTCCATATAAAGCATTTCAAGATTGGTGACGAGTGGAAAAGATTTGTTGCGGCGAGAAGACTTGAAGTGGGTGATCATATAAAAGTTGGTTGCATTGTCGGTGGAACAATGAAGATATTTACCTACTGTAATTATTTATCGTTGAATCGTGATATTTGTTTTTCAATTTGTATTTTTGTTTTATTTTTCTTAATGTTTGTTTTCAATTAACAAAATATTGTAAGATCAACTATTTCTTTTTTGTTTTTTGGTAGGAAAGATCAACTGTTTCTTTGCTAATATATGCAAGTTTCTACTTATTTCGGTGCTCAATATGTTATAATAACGTCCATATAGGAATATATTAATTATTTTACCTATTAATAAAATTTATTTTCTGTTAATAGATTTGCCCAATCATAAGGTTTAATTGATATACACTTACAGTGTAAAATAATTTTACATGTTGTTTATTTATTCTATAGTTTGTAAAGTATGACTATTTTTTTTTTCTCCATGAATATAGAAACATATGAAAAGCATTAGTGGGTCAAACATATAACAATAATAAAAATAATAATAGGGATAGGAGCAAAAACGCACGCCCATTATTAATATAGGAACAGGCCATAATCCAAAATCAAAGTAGTGATAATCCCTGCTTGATTTTTGCCTATATTATAGGAATAGGCATTTTTTTTCCATCTAATTAGGAGTATATATATATATATATATATATATATATATATATATATATATGTATTATTTTTATTTCTTTTCAAACGGTGAGTATATATTTTATTATTCACTGATTTATTTTATATATATATATATATCCTATAAATTTTTGTTTATTGGTAAGAATCCTATTAAATTTTGTTAAGAAAGACTAAATATATATATATCTTTTCTCCCACTATCATAATGCAAAATTAAATATTCCAGTTTCTTAAAATATTTTGTTCAATTAAAAATATCACTAATATGAATTAAAAATATAATGGCACATTTTTTTTTAAATGACTCTGTTTTTTAATTTTAAGAAATATGACTTTGGGTCCATTAGAAGTCTTATACATGTATTGTCTTTGACACATTTTAACCTAATGGATGAAATGAATGCTTATTTTATCTTTTATTTATTGTTTTTCTTTATGTTTTCCTTAAGTTACTTTGTAGCTCTCTAACACTTGAAGTTGAAGATCAGCATAGCTCTTTGTATCAAATTTGAATTAATTGATTTTTTCCTTTGACATTTGTATAAAACAGTGGGACAAGATATATGAAATTTTTAGTTTGTTTGTCCTAAATCTTTGATCTTTTTAACTTTTTAGTTTTGTTTTAAAATTTTAGTTCTTTTAAGAAATAGAGGTACAATTAATGATATTTTATCATTTGTATTCATACAAAAACTAAAACATTCATAAAATAAATTTTCTATTTTTTAATAAAGTAAAGATAAAAATAACTTAACTTATCAATATTGAGTAAAATGAATTTTCTTAATCCATGTACAAAACTCTAAAATTACGAAAGTTTTAGGTTGAAGGGAGCACCAATTTATTTAGTATTTTGTTATAACCAATCATAAATATTATATCTATTGTACAATCTCAATATACAAATATATATGACCCGTGCGAACGCACGGGCATGAGATCTAGTATATATATATATATATATATGCACTTATCATGATAAACATTTATGCTAAGCTGCAAATAAACTACTTATCTAAACGGAGCTAAATGTACTTTTTTTTTTTTTTAACGGCACTATATGTACATATTTACATGAGAGGAAGCAATGACTTGTAGTTATTGATGAGAAGATTATAGAAACTTGGATACAATGGTTTGGCACATAAAAGAGGCATCAATGGAAAAAATGGTTCAAATTAAATAAAGGCTTATGCTTAATTTGAATCCAAAGTAATTGTTTTTTACGTGGCTTATCTGTTACACTTTAAAAGACAGTATATTTAAATTTTGTAGTTAATTTCTTGAAAGTATAAGAAGTGTTCTTTTTAATATAAAATTTATCTTTTTTATTTTCTTAACGTGACCCATAAATTTAACTTTCAATTTTCTTAATTCTTAACAAATAAATAATAATAGAATATTAAAATTTAATTTATCATTGATATTATTGTAAAGAAATGAACTATTATTTTTAAGGATTTGGATCATCTCCTTTGGTTTCCCTCCAATGGGCGACTCATAGTAAGTAGATATTTAACTCTCTCCGATCAAAATATTAGGCTCAAATGATTAATGAGCTCATTTAAAACGAATCGTTTAGTCTAACTCGAATTTGATTTCTAGTAAAAATAAATTTTTAGGAAATTTTATTTACCTCGTGGTTAAACTCTAGATTAGTATACATTTTCCAATAAACCGTAGAGTTAAAAAGTAGACATTTTTTATTTGACACGCAAAAAGTAGACATCTTAAAAATCATTATTTATGCAAAATACATAGCATTTAATTTTGGAAAATGATAAACGGTGCACCCGGTTCATTAGTTAAGCAAATTATTATGAAAATTTTCTTTTTGAAATTGTGTATTCAATGTTTTGAAAGTGTAAAAAGTTATCTTATAACTATTACTTTGGCAAATTCTAAAATGGACCACTTATGAATAACACTATAACGAATACGAATTTTACAAAACCGACCGTTAGATTGAAAATTTGTTTCATATAGAGATTATCCATACAAATTTTTAGAAAAATTGAAAATCATTTGATATACTCATTAAGATTAACGGTTTATGAATTTTTATTAAATACCGTTAAACTTGATAGATTTCAATAACACATCAAATGATTTCCAATTTTTCTAAAAATTTGTATGGATGATCTATATGATACAAACTTTCAATCCAACGATGGATTTTGTAAAATTTGTACTCGTTATAGTTAGAGCTGTCAAATGGGTCGGGCCGGCCCAGGCCCATAGGGCCAAGACATCTACTGGGGCCCGGCCCGCTTAGCCCAGCCCAATAAGCATGGGCCTACATGGGCCGATGGCCGGCCCGACACATTTTTTCAAATTTTTTTAATAAAAAATTGACAAATTTTTTGTAAAAAAAAATTCTATGGACAATAAAACTACATATGCATCGCACACAAATTAATATCCATAAAAAAGTGAGTGTCATGATTTCATGAAATAATTAATACTTCAAAATATCCATGCAAAAGTGGAGAGATTTGTGGATGATGATTCATAAAGTGCATCCTCAAAGCTAATAAATTTCAAGCTTACATTAGACACTAAACTTTTAACATAATCATTCAAAATACATAAATTAAATTATAAATTATGAAAAAAAGTAAATTATAAATCTCAACTTTTTCCTTAAAAAAAAACAAATCTCATCTTTTGTTACTTATTTTATCTAAAGATTTTATGCTAACTAAAATTCCTTATTTTTAGGTAAAATTATTTTTAGATATATTTTTTTAATTCTTTAATGGGATGGCCCATAGGCCCGGCAGCTCAGCCCAATAAGGCCCAATGATATTTTTGGGAAGCCCAACCCGGCCCGTATAAAACTATAGGGCTACTGGGTCGGCCCGATAGCCCGACCCATTTTTACAGCTCTAGTTATAGTAGTAATGATCACTTCACCATGGTGCGTAACATTAGTCCTATTAGTTTTGTCTTTTACTTTTTTTTAGCATACTCACCGAAGGGTGAAGTTATTATGCATAAGGATAATCCTTATGCATGGTACATAAGTCAATAATACTCATTAGATTGCTCATCCACATGTAATAATCCTCGTCAATCTCAACTCACACACTCACACATAATCTCACACCCCAAAAATTTCTCGCGCACCCCTCAAATTTCTTGCGCACCCCTCAAATTTCTTGCGCACCTCCCCAAATGTCTAATGCACCCCCGATATTTTTCGTGCACCCCCCAAATTTCTCGTGCACTCCTAAATTTCTTGTGCACCCCCCAAATTTCTCACGCACCCCCTGGATGACTTGTGCCCCCAAATTTTTTTTTGTCCCCACACATTTCTAGCCTAAACCATTTTGCTGTGGGAATGGTTTCACATATATACACTCCAAAATCATTAAGTGCATAAGATGGTTTTGAAGTACAACCTATAATTAGAATCATTATTTTTTATTTTTTTTGCGTACAATTATAATCATTATTTAAAATCATTTAACAATAATTTTGGTTTCTTATATAAGACAATCTAAACCATTAAATCACAATTATTGTTTTTATTTTAATTATAGGGTTGTACTCTAAAACCATTTTATGCACCTAATGATTTTTTATTACAACCATCTGAAACCATTCCCACAGCAAAATGGTTTAATGGTTTTTTATTATAATCATTATTTTTTAGTTTTTTTGGTACAATTATAATTATTATTTAAAACCATTTAACAATAATTTTGGTTTCTCATATAAGACAATCGAAACCATTAAATCACAATTATTGTTTCCATTTTAATTATAGCGTTGTACTCCAAAACAATCTTACGCACTTAATGGTTTTTGAGTGCATATCTCTGAAACCATTCCCAAAGTAAAATGGTTTAGGATAGAAATGTGGAGGGGACAAAAAAAATTGGGGGGCAAAAGTTATATGGGGTGTGTGAGAAATTTGGGGGATGCATGAGAAATTCTGGGGTGCGTGAGAAATTTGACGGGTACACAAGTAATTTGGGGGGTGCATTAAATAACTTATGCATTGTGCATAAGGATGACTTATGCATAATAACCAATCCCCTCACCGAATGTACCGTTTAGATGACATTTTTATCTTTAATAGGGAAAATCAGTCAAAAAAAATTTTACTAATTGAGAAGGAGTAAAGTGGAATTTAGAATAAACATCTCTTCTTCGTATCGTTACATTCCATCACTTCACTTCACTTCACTTTGTATCAACAGAAAATATAATTTCATTCCATCCACAAAAATATATTGGCGGGAAAACGAAGCGAATGAAATAAGTAGAAAACCCCACCAAACGCGCCATTTGCCGTCGTTCTGTTCTATTCCGATGTCGCAAATCCAAACCCTATCTTTGATTCACGAGATCGAATCTCTCATCTCCGATCAACTTCAAGTGGTATTTCACTCTCTCTCTCTCTCTCTCTCTCTCTCTCTCTCTCTCCGATCAAATCTCTTCTTTTCTCCCTTACTCTTTCCCTAAATTTCAATTTCCAAGGGTTTTTATCAAATTCCCAATTTTCCTTAATTTTCTTTCATTTCATCAAAATTTGTTTGATTTCAGGTTTCATACAAGTGGCTGAGTCGCAATTATCAGATATCATCTGATGAAGCAAAAAGGTAGGGTTTTTAGTTTTCTGAATTGGGTCAAAAAATTTGTTTTGTAAAATTGCTGGGTTTTTTTTATTGTGGTAAGAATTTATAAGTTGAAAATTTTGTTACTTGTAGGTTGCTTCATGAATTTGTTGAAAAACATGAGGGTGGGTTGGAAGTGGTGTATGCTTTGTCTGGCTGGTTAAAGAGTACTCATCGTAGTTACCACATAAGGCTTGTTACTGGACCAAAGCTAGCAGGTACTATGATCTTTTTTCCGTTAATTATTATAGTTGTAGTGGTGATTATGTACTATGAGGTTAAACACCAGCACTAGACACATAACTGACACATCGACACTATAATAATTTGAGTAAATGAATGTGATTGAATATAACTATACATGTCAGTGTCGGACACTAGACAGGTCTTATAAATCTGAAGTGTCGGTGCAACATAGGTTATGAATTCATAAGATAGAAAATGAGTTTTAACTTTTCGTTAATTGTAGTTTTTTTTTACTACTGCTGAACTCTTTGCTATAATATAGTTTGATATTTTTAATGAATATAACTGTATATATACTCAAGATAATTACACCTGAATGAAAAGCAAGCGGGCAACAAGTTGCGCCGAAAAAAAATATGATATCATATAACTTGGTATGATATCATTCCTTTTTTAATTATAGTTTATCGCTGTTCAGTTTATGCTTGTTTGGTCGGTTTGAGTCAGTGGCGGAGCCAGGACCCTGGCTCAGGGGTTGCAGAAAATTAAATTATTTTTGGTACAAAAAATATTATGCTTCAAAATATTATTAACTTCAGTTAATAATTATAATCAATTTATTTTTAGTGTTAACCCTCCGGTTCCTAGGAGAAGGAGTCTTATAATTCAGAGTTCGGCCGCGAAGTAAGTAAAACTTGACCAAGAAATTGAACTTGGGTTCTTCCGAGCGATACATTCTTTGATGAAACTCATTAACTACTTGAACTCAATGTCTTGAATAGTTATAATTATATTATAAAAAAAAAATTATACTCGCAGAATGTATATAAATTTGTCTAAAATATTAGAGTGTTTATTGTATTGTTATGTTATTGTTGTTATTATAGTGTGTAGAAAATCATGGATGACTTTGCTAACTTGACTAATTGCCCAATGCTTGCCCTCGTTCAATGTCGTGTCTGAGATGCAGTGGTTCAAAGCTTTAATTTGAGAGGGTGCAACATATAAAACACACAGCATTATTAGTGCAAATTTCCAAAAGTCCGGGGGGTCATATGCATACCCTGACTCTGACGTGGCACCGCCACTGGTTTGAGTGTCAAGCGGTTAGGGCCGGGATCAAAAGAAACATAACTAATAGATGTTATTTTTCAAGTGAAGTGTTTTTCCTTTAGCATCTTTTATTTCTACAGAAACTGAAGTAATTTTTGTTTATTAATTCTCCAATGCTAAACCTGGACATGAATCAATTTAGTGTTTCTCTGAACCACCAGTTTGGTATGGTCAATTTTGTCTCTATTTAAAGAACTGCTTATCAAGAAACTCATTGAGCTGTTCAGTTAACATTTTTAGAAACATTGTTTGTGAATGAGTTTTAAGAAAAGAATTTTCTTGTCACTCTTGATTGCCCTTACAAACATTAGGAAGTAGGAGTAACATGAAACTAATTCCCACTTTCTATGCAGAAGCACAGCAAGACTTTGATGGAAATTGCTCAGTCCAGGTATATAGTGTGCAAGCCAGCATTCCGAAGGATCCAGCCTTGCTTTGGAATGCAGAATTCATTCAAGCAGAAGAGCTCTCCAAGCAGCCTTCCTCGGTTGATAATTGCTTGAGAGACAATAGGTACGTTCCATTTCTTCAGAATATGCATATATTAGTATATATGCATTTGGTTTTGTCATTTGGTTGTCACTCAAGCAAGTCTTGTTCATGGTAATGCCTTTTTTGTGAAATAGTCTAATTGCTTTATAAAATTATGCCAGCAGACTTGGTGCTACTTGTATTGAACTGACAAATTTTCTTTTTGGTTCACTTTGCCAGTGAGGATTACAACACTTATCTTTTTTGTACAGTTAACAGAGTGCCAGTGAGGATTACAACACTTATCTTTTTTGTACACTTAACAGAGACAATAATATTCATACATTTGACATTTATAAAGAACTATAAATAAAAATTAAACAATTTTGTATGATGTAACTAATAACTTTACAATTACACTGACGCAAATAGTGCCCTATGACAAATTAATCGCCATTACCTGTACCAAACCTTGCCACTTCTCTCCCTAATAGTCTTTTGGAGTAATGGAGTGCCAACTTAGCGTTTTTGAAGAAAGATTGGTATTAAGTCTTTCCCACTCCCTTGTGCTATTTTCTTCTCCTATAAATATTGTGGAATGTGTATTATATGATATCTCTTAGAATTTTGGGCTGGGCCTAACAAAACGGGCTTGTAAGGTGAGGATTGCCCCCACTTATAAACATATCTATAGCCATCTCCTATCCAATGTGGGACTCTTAAGAATATGAGTTTGGATTCTACTTTGCAAGGAAAGATTAAACGATGGAAAATGTGATAAAGTGACGCAACTGTCCAGGATATATGATAGCACAAAACATTTAAAAAGAGATGAAAACAAGTTCCTTTAAACATTAGGGGAAAAGGTTTTGTTTTTATTTTTGTTTCAGATTAACTAAAAGTAGTTTCAATAAAACTTATATTGGATAATCTTTGACATGAAAATCTAGTGATTTTTGTAGCCAGAAAAAAGAAGTGTTTATTTGATATTGCAGTGTTTAATTCATTGTATATGTGTGCAATAAGTTGTCCCAAACCCAAATGATGAATTCAATATCTCAATCTGCTGTCAGTTCCTTTTGGCTGTTGTAAGGTTTAACTTCCACAATACACTAACATCATTTAAAAAGAATTTCATCTGTGAAAATTATTAAAGCAATTTCTTTGTCGTGCCAGCTACTCAGTCTCAATTTGAACGGGCGTTCATGTATTGCTCTCGTATACTTGTCTTTATATATGATGATGTTCTCATTGATACATATAGATGTGTTGAGGGTTTTATGGCGGCTAACTAGCATATTTCTCAGGTTCTGTGGGATCTCTAACACTTTTGTACGAAGGAACGTGGATGGCCAACCAGCAGTTTCTGTCACTCCACAAATAAACTCTGTAGTAGGCTTGGGATCAACAAAGAGTAACATTGTTCAACAACCTCCAAAAGACAAAGCACACAATTCTATTGCAAAAGTTGATCTCAAATCACAGAATGTGGTGAAAGATGTCAAGAATGAAAGCAATGGTACAGGGAATACAATAGTTCATGATAACATCAATAAACCTACTGCAGAGAAAGAAAAGTCCCTTCCCTTGCCCACAGGAAAAAAGAAAGTACAAGCTGATAAAAATGGCTCTGTTACTGGCGGTTCGTTAGCAAGCTTTTGGGGTCGTCCATCTGCAAAACCTAAGTCATGCTCCGTGCCAGCAGAAAATAGTAACACGATTTCCAATCCTTCTGGTTGGTTTACATTTCAGTTTATTGAATATGCTTTTCTTTATAGTTATAATAGCAATAGTAATTTAACATTACATCTCCAATATAGTTATAATAGCAGTAGGAATTTAACATTATAGTTAGATTTTGAGATCCTTCTGGATGGTTATAGTTATAATAGCAGTAGTAATTTAACATTACATCTCCAATATTTTTACTGACATAATTAATTTTTTTCAGAAGCTACTGAAAATGCCCAAACTTGTGCTAATGAAGCAGGAGAGGCAGACAGTGATGACGACAATCAAGGTGTCCCCTTAAGAAGATCATCCAATAGGAAAAGGAGGGTTGTCTTTGATTTATCAGATGAAGATGAAGATGTCATCAATTTAGCATCACCTGAGGTCCCTAATAAACAGTCATCTCAAGATTCCAGACAAAATGACAAAAAGTCATTAGAGAAAGAACCTTTGAATTTTGATTTGCCGGTAGAAATTAAACCATTGGTTAAGGACGAGAGAGTTGAGAAAAAAGTTTTCCAACCACCAAGAGAAGATTTATCAGTTATCACCAAGTGCACAACTACTGGGAAATCATCTACTGAGAAGTTGCAGAGTAGTGCTCCAGAAATTTGTGTAAATAAGGATAGTGTAAAAATGGTCGCTCCAGATTCAATTAAGAGGAGAAAAGTGCTGAAGACCAGGATTGATGAACGAGGAAGAGAAGGTACCCTTTTAGTTTTAGCATACAAGTTTACCTTTATGTATGACTCATTGATAATATGTTAATTTTGCACTTATGTTTTGAACCTAGTTATTTAAGAAAATCTCACCTATATGCATTATTTTTGGGTGATCCTTATAAAAAATTTCATTTACCATAAGTTCTTTAATATTATATATTTGTACGTCTCTTAGTTAAGTTTATTCTTCAGTTACTGAAGTAGTCTGGGAGGGGGAGGAGACAGAAGCAAAGAAAGCTGATGCGGATACAGCAAAGAAAGCTGATACAGTTACAACAAAAAAAGCTGATACGGTTGCAAAGAAAGCGGACAATAATGGATCTATCAATGCTGTCAAGAGGTTAACGTTATTACTACTCTTTCATTTTAACTGAATTAATGAAATTATGGAAACAGCCATTCAATGGTTGCATGAGACCTTGTTTGGTCTCCCTTGAAGCATAAAATTGTTACTCATTAGGTTTACTTTGCAACTTGCAAGGTATTTCTAAAGTTGCTTCAAGGTTTGACCGAAAATTCGTGATTTCATGATATTGAAAATTTGAAGTAACTGTACCTTGATATTAGCAATTCAAGGATTTAGGCAGTTCACTGCTTATTCTTACCAGCTGATTGTCGATTATAGCCAGCAATAACATTTTAAAATTTTTGAAGTTTGTATACTTCCCCAATGTACTTATTTTTGAAACAAAATGTTTACTGTTGTATTGTAACTTTTAAGCATGACAGTTTTTGACAACTAACTTCATTCATTGCATCTCCAGTGCACCGGCAACTAAGAAACCACCAGCTACTTCCAATACTACTGGAAAAGGAGGAAGTAAGAAAGCGTTAAACTCAAAGGATCCCAAACAGGGCAATCTTTTTTCATTTTTCAAAAAAGTATGAGACCATCTTCCCGAAGAGTTAGGGACTGTCCTTCGTCCTTCTAGCATGATAATTCATCAATGATACCTTTGTGATTGTGAGGATTTTGCATTATGTAGATCTAGTTCCATTTTAGTTTTGCTGTTTCCGTGTAATCTGCATTCGGGATAGTTGAAATACCTTAAATGTGTTATGTATTCCTTTTCTCTTATGCACACATTTGCTGATATAACTTCTATCTTACCCAAACAAGCATAGCGCACATACAGGTCACGGCACTTAGGTTTAATCAGCCAAAATAACTTCAATGCATTCAAATAAGAGTTATTGTCTTTTTAACCAAAGTACCTGTGCATAACAGCTTCCAGCAGCGATATAAAATAAAGATTATCTCAACTCTAACAAAATAAAGAGTATCGTGTGTCAAAAAAAAATAAAAAAATAAAGAGTATCTAGTCCCAATTTTGCCCACATATCACTGGTAAAAATATAAGAATTGACTTTATTTGTAAGTTAAGTGAATGTGGCAAATGTCAATATTTATTCCGACTCTAATTCTGTTTGAACCTTGCTAAGACAAGACATGGGTCCACGACCATACTAATTTATACTTTGACCACAAATATAAGTAAAATTGCATTTTTTAGATTCATTGAATAATTGATGTATCTGGACTATAATACAGATCAGATATATTTGTTTTTCAATTAATCTAAAAAGTGCATTTTTGCTTATATTTGTGGCTGGAGGGAGTATATTTTCCTTTTCGTATTCCAATGATAACAATTTTGCAGAATATGTTCATATTTTTTAATGAGTCCTCCGCTGTTTAGCACGGGAAAGAAATACACGATGGGCTAAGTTACTATTTGAAAGAATATAAAGTTGGCATTTAACGGGAAATATGATGTTGTATTATTTGATATTCTTGCATTTCGTTTATTTGTTCCGTAACAAACAGCATTTTCCTTTTTTAATATGTTGCAATAGGAGTATTTTTTTGGTTAAAGTTGTAATAGGAGTATGATATATTATATATATACAATTAACTTAGCCTCCTTAATTATTTGTTTATTTAACCGTGCTTGGTTACCGTGAAACAAAAAAATGGTCTTGATTGTGATATACCTTCAAATTTTATATTACAAAAAAACCAAACTCTTTGCGTTACGCCTTGCCACAAGTGTGTCTTATTCAAAACAGTCTCACAAGTACGTAGAAAATAAAGTTGTTTTTAGCACTAAAAGATTAATTAACTAATACACATACAATTCAAGCATTAACTAGGCTATAAATACATGAAAAAAAATGTTGGTAAATACACAACACTTCTTTCTTACATCTATATCTATCTATATACTCTATGTAAAGCAAACTATTTTTTGCTTATGTGTCAACTTATCAAAGCTCCTCACATTTTTCTCTTTTCTAAGCAAGAGTTGGTGCTTATGTGGCATTTTCATCTTTTAAACAACAAAATAATATTAATATATTATGTATTATATGTTAAACTTAATGAAAGTGTTAGTAAATACTATGTGACCATCTATATATCATCCAAGTAATATGAACGGTTTTACATCAAACAATGAATTTGATAAAAAAATAAATAAATTAAAAACAAACAATAAATAAATATAACTAATGATATCAACTTAATGTGATAATTGGATAGAATATGGGGAGGCGCATTTTTGTTATTTTATTTTATATATATGTTTGATTTAAATCATTTAAATTTTAATAAATTTCATAACTAAGAATAATGATCCAAAAAATAACCTCTAAGAATTCCAACTTATATATGTTATAGAACCCAAGAGTCTTTAGCTTTAGTCTAAACATAAATTGTTGTCTCTATGAAATTCATTATATATAGTATTTACTACAAAAGAAATCACATAGAGTCTTTGTTGGTTTAGCTTGATGTGTGTGAAAATTGGCAATATATTTGTTGAGTTTACTTTCTTCTTGCTTTTATAAAAAAATAAAAAGGTATGTAATTTTATAATAACTTTGTTTCTATGAATATCATACATATATACCTAGAGAATACATTTGTATATCATTGATTGATTGAAACCTTTTTTATTTTTGAGGCAAATTTGCTTTTCAGTTTTTATGCTTAACAATTATAAAAAAGATGATTTGATTTATTTTTTTCTTATTGTGTTTGCAGATCACATATTATACCTTTGTATTCCAATCATTGTTAGAGAAATTATGGAAGGTGATAGAAAAAATAATATATTATTTCTCCTTTATTTCTTTATTTATGTTTATTTTAGAGAAAGAAGAAGATTGTCCCAACAATTATCACAAAGTAATTGTACAAATATCATTACTTACCCATTAATATTTTCATATGGCATGTGTTAATATTGTATATATATATATATACGTTTTATTGACTCATGATATATGTTTTATTTATGAGTGCATGTGAAATATTGTATAGATTGGTCACCTGAATATATTATAGGTGTTAATTTCACTAATTTTATAATAACTTTGTTTCTATGAATATCATACATATATACCTAGAGAATACATTTGTATATCATTGATTGATTGAAACCTTTTTTATTTTTGAGGCAAATTTGCTTTTCAGTTTTTATGCTTAACAATTATAAAAGAGATGATTTGATTTATTTTTTTCTTATTGTGTTTGCAGATCACATATTATACCTTTGTATTCCAATCATTGTTAGAGAAATTATGGAAGGTGATAGAAAAAATAATATATTATTTCTCCTTTATTTCTTTATTTATGTTTATTTTAGAGAAAGAAGAAGATTGTCCCAACAATTATCACAAAGTAATTGTACAAATATCATTACTTACCCATTAATATTTTCATATGGCATGTGTTAATATTGTATATATACGTTTTATTGACTCATGATATATGTTTTATTTATGAGTGCATGTGAAATATTGTATAGATTGGTCACCTGAATATATTATAGGTGCTAATTTCACTATATTTTCTAAAATATAAAATAAAAAACTCTTCATGTGTATATCATTTTAAAAAACATATGTTGAAAGGTTGGAATCAAGCAATGATGTATGTTTTTTTAATCAAAATTAATAGGAGTAGTAGGTGATAATAAAGAGAAAACGTGAATAATTATGTATAAAATAAAAAGATGTGTGCTCCTTCATCTTTACTATCACTCATGAAAATATTGAAAGTGGTAAAGCAAATTTTAACTAATAAATTGGTTGGTTGGTTATATAAATAGTACAAAAATAATAATTATATAGAAAATAAAACGATGTGTGTTCCTTCATCTTTAGTATTTTTTTTTTTTAATTTACAAAAGGCTTTTCAAAATCTACTAAAACATTGTCATCATCTCTTCTAATAAATAATTAAATATAAAAGAAAAAAATAATGCATTATAGTATAATGTATAGAATATCAATTTAATATTTAGTAACTTCTTAAAGAGAATAAATCAAGAATGAAAATATTAATTACATGCGATCAAGTACCTTAATAATATTTGTGTTTTATTGACTCATGATAAATGTTTTATTTATGAGTGCATGTGAAATATTGTATAGATTGGTCAAATATTTTGGCACTTTACTTTTTTTTTATTGGACTAATATTTGTTAGTATATTTTTCTAACTTTCTATTTTATTTTCTTTGACCGTTTAATGTGGAATGGATAATGTTTCATGATGAGAAGATAACAATCACCCGTACAATATTTTCATAAATAATATTAAAAAAAAGAGTTCTTACGGTGAAAGTCGAGAAAAACAAAGTTTCACCCCCAAATAAAATGTGAAAACAATTATAACTTATAAAAAAAATGTTATGAAAGGTGAAAGATCACTCTTTTAATGATGGTTTTTTGTATACTTCTTTACAATATCTTACTTGCTAATTAATTGAATCACTTATAAAAAAAGTGTTATGAAATGTGAAAGATCACCCCTATCGATGATGGTTTTTTGTATACTTCTTTACAATATCTTGCCTCTTTGTTTCTTCTGCATCAATTATAAATACCTTATGGAACTCCCTTCAATTTCATATTTTCTCAATTTCTTATTCTAAACACCTACTCCAAATTTCCATTTTTTGTTGAACAATCCTTCTTTCTACTCACTCTCTATATAAGAACCAACAATTTGTGTGATTTTTCTATCAAAAATAATAGTTATAGTACTATGAGACCTTTGATTAATTTTCCAAATATTACGGTGGTACAAGTTTTTTTTGAATGTTTCTCATTTGTTACAAGTGGTGGAGAAGTGGTGGAGATTATATGTATGATTTATCTTTATTATAAGGGGTTGACTATTTTAATTTGTGAATATTTTTGCAATATATCTATGGAAGATTAGTAAAGAAAACTATCAAGACTTATCTATTATACTATTTAATCGTCATTTCGCAATATAAATATATTATATATGATGAATGTAACACCCCGTTTTTCAAAAGCCAAAAAGGGCATTATTTTTTTTTTTCTTTTTCAACTAACACTCAGAGTGCGCATAATAGTTTTATAAATGAACCGGCATTCAAATATACAAAAGAACTCATTACCAAAAGGTGCTTCGACAAGCAAAGTGTATTTCCTGAATAATTACAATCCAAGTCTAAGTACCAAAACAAGTTAGAAATCATATGCTAACCCAAAAAACACGGTGCACAAAACACACCGGCGCATAGTCTAACTATTCTAGGCTACAACTCCAACCGCTCACTGGGGTCTGGAACAGCCACCGTCGTCGCCACGACCTAACCCATCATCTGGGTGGGATGAGCCCGCAAATGAAAGAAAGGGTCACCACAAAATAAAAGTATATATACATATAACGGTGCGAAAGATTGTACACGTAACAAATATTTCCACAAACACAAGAGAAAGCTCTTAATCTCAAAAGTAGTTCCCACCAACGGGCTTATATAAATAAATGCACACCAAGCCTAATGCAGACTTCTACAATGAGTGTGACACCAATCACTGGCTGCCACATGCATGATTTAATTCCGGAATTCAACCTCTCTATAGAAGGCGTAGGTCTCTGGTGGGATAACACCTCCTACTATTGGTGGGATAACACCAGGTAGAGTCACACAAGACAATACCAAAACAATCACGGTGGGATAACACCGGGTGAGTCACACAAGACAACCACCAACTCAATAAAATCCAGTGGGATTTGGCGAAGTCGCACAGACAACCGCCTGGTACGAAGGCAAGTCACACAAGACATACACCTAGGCACGCAACTATGAAATGCATGGCATATATTCTCTTCGGCATATACGGGATAGTCACACAAGACACAATCCTCGCGTAGTCCTATCTGACGCACGCATTCACATATGCTCATGCAAACAAACACATAGCCCTAAGCCTATGTACAAAGCATCTCAGCATACATACATTTTCTCAATCATATGTAATTTGCACACATTTTTATAAACACGTTCTCATCAACGAGAATACATAAGTACAAACATGCCAAAGCACACAGAAATTGCATACACAGCAAAACAAAGCATGTCGTAACCGTTTTAAAGACAGAAATAAAGTGGAGCCCTTACCTCGGCAAACTTCCGTCAACAACACACGTCCAAACAACACAACGTGCTTCCTAAAACAAGCAGCGTACCATCAATACATTGTTTCCCAACCAATCGTATTGAAACTAAACCAAAAACCCCAAAAACTTGAAGGTTTCTAAGGAAAATCCACTCTTTCGGATACCATACCAAAAACTATCGTATTGATCGACCACCATGAGTTATTTGTACTATTTTTAGGACCCAAAACAATTGTCAAAAGTCTTAAATAATTTGAAATGCAAAATGGCCGTTTTCTTGCGTTATAAGTTACGTACTTTCCGAGTACCCGAAAAACTCGTTTCCAATCCCCGACACTTCCATAAATTAATAAAAAGGGATTAGAAAGCTAAAAACCAAGTTTAGAAATCAGAATCCAAAATTTTAGTTTCCAGAGCTCGCCCTGGTGAGTTGGTGGCGAGTGAAGGCAGAGAGTACTGGTCTTACTCGCTCTGGAGCTCGCCCTGGCGTGTTGTCAGGACCTGTGACACTCGCCCTGGCGAGTAACCACTCGCTCAGCGAGTTGCACCTGTCATGACAGCAAAAGACAGCAACTCACACCACCTTTTTCCACCCCAAGCCTAGTTTGATTCTATTAGTTCCCAACATCTTTTCAAGGCATAAAAGCAAACCATTTCCATAAGCAAGCAACACATTTCCGAAAGCATGTTGGTTGCTTCGAGTGCAAGTTATTTAATTTTCATTTCCAAAATCAAAACCAAATCCAAGCACAAGTTTTATTACGGGTCTTGACCGTCCGGTAATCATTTTCAAACATGTTTTCAAAGTAAAAAGCGACACCACATGTCACAATAGTTTTAAACCATTTTGACCCCAAAACACTACCCAAAAACACTTAGGAAATATTTTCATAAACCTCAAAATATTTTTCATCGGATTTTCCAAAACAAAACCATACAACGCATTTCCCTTTCGCCCAAAGGTTCAAAGACAACTTTTCTCTTCAAAACCTTACAACATAACCTCATGTAATTGATCAATACATAAACTAACCAAAACCCTAACTTTTCTCATGAGATTTTTCACCAACTCATGGAAAACAAACAACAAAGCCTAAACATGCTTCTCTAGACCTCATGAACAACATTCATGGAACAAAACCATGTAAAGTAACATTTTCTAACAAACCCTCTTAAGAACATAAACCCAAAAACTCTTAAACTCTATAAGTCTACCAACCTAAGAGATGAGAAGAGAGGGTTACCTTTAGAAAGTGATTCTCTACAACTTTCCTCAAAGCTCCAAAGCTTGAAATGGAGTGAAATGGTGAAGAATGGAAAATTTGTGAAGGTTGAAAAGAAAGTAATGGAGTCTACGTGAAAGAGAGAAAGAATGAGATGATTTGGTGATGTTTTTCTAAGTGACCAAGTGACCAAACCTCCTTACTATGCCATAGCTCTTGCTCACTCATGGCCATTGGATCAAAAACAAAATGCCAAGACAAAACCCTAGCCATTGGATCAAACCAAACCAAATCCACTTGAGATAAAACTCAATACCTCATAGAAATACTCACACGTTCAGCTCTCGCACGCCGCGACGAACGAAACTCACCAAAACAGAAAACCTACGGAAAGAACGTCTAACGTTTCACATTTCCAAAACTTATCGCCGAATCTTTTTCCGCGACTGTAATTTTCTTCCATACCTCAGAAAATTAATCTCAGAATATATCCTCACTCGCGCAGATATATAAAACTTCCATCCGAAACCTCACTCAAAACAGACGCAATAAGATTTTACAACGACGGGTAAAATCCTACTCGTTTTTCCAAAAACAAGAATAATCCAAAACTTATTATTCTACAACCACATATAACTTCTTATACAAGAAACAGGATCACAAGACAAAAGTCTGTACAAAACCAGTGCATGAGCACAAAACAGACTCGATTACAGTAAAACCTCATAATTACACGATGTTTCATCACACGAACCCATCGAAACCCTAATAATTCCTTAAACCAACTATACAATGAAATCTTGGGTCTTACAATACTACCCCCCTAAAAGAAGTTTCGTCCTCGAAACTTAGACCTCGTCGAACAAACTGGGGTATAGTTCTTTCATCTTACTCTCGAGCTCCCAGGTAGTATCTCCTGTAGCTTCGTTCCATATTACCTTCACCAAAGGTATCTCTTTCGTCCTCAGGCGTTTCATCTTCCTATCCGCAATCTTGATCGGCGGAACCTCGAATGACAAATTATCCCTCAACTGGATGTCATCTGGTGTGATCACATGTGATGGATCCGGTGTATATTTCCGCAATTGCGACACATGGAACACGTCATGAATCAAAGATAGTACCGGTGGCAACGCGATCCGATATGCTACCTTCCCAATCCGCTCCGTAATCTGATAAGGCCCTATAAACCTCGGAGTCAACTTTTTCGCTTTCAAAGCCCTTCCAACACCAGTTGTCGAGGTAACACGGAGAAATACATGGTCTCCCTCCTCAAACTCTAAAGGCCTCCGACGCCTATCCGCATAACTCTTTTGTCGATCTTGAGCAACCTTCATCATTGCCCTTATCTTTCGGACCTTGTCCGTCGTCTGTTGTACCATTTCCGGTCCTACTATCATACTCTCCCCATCTTGGTACCAACACAAAGGAGTCTGCATCTTCTCCCATACAAAGCCTCGTATGGTGCCATTCCAATACTCGCGTGGAAACTGTTGTTGTATGTGAATTCTATCAACGGTAAAACATCATCCCAACTTCCACGATCATCCAAAACACATGCTCTCAACAAATCTTCTAAAGATTGATTTGTTCTCTCGGTCTGCCCATCTGTCTGAGGATGGTAGGCGGAACTCAATCTCAGTTTCGTCCCCAACGCCTCATGCAAAGTCTTCCAAAAGTGTGAAGTAAACTTTGGGTCTCGATCCGACACTATACTTGACGGAATCCCATGTAACCTCACAATCTCAGCAATGTAAATGTCGGTCAACTTTGCTGCTGTATCCGTAGTTCTTACCGGTAGAAAATGAGCGGACTTGGTCAAACGATCCACTATCACCCAAATGGAATCATGCTTCCTCCTGGTCTTAGGTAACCCAGTGATGAAATCCATAGAAATGCTATCCCACTTCCACTCGGGGATATCTAATGACTGCAGCATCCCTGCCGGTCTCTGATGTTCAATCTTCGCCTTCTGACAAGTCAGACACGACGCCACATACTCAGCCACATACTCAGCCACATCCTTTTTCATACCTGGCCACCAGAAATCATGCCTCAGGTCTTGATACATCTTTGTCGCTCCAGGATGTATACTAAGTTTACTCTTGTGTGCCTCCCCTAGAATTATGTTTCTCAAGTCCATAGCTTCGGGTACACACACTCTCCCTTGACACCTCAAGATATTGTCCGATCCCACCTTGAAATCTCGGTTGGTTCCTCGAACAATCAAAGCCCTTTTCTCCATAAGGAACTTGTCATCTTGACAACTTGCAATGTCCTCCAACAAACCGTTCGAGATGGTAATCATACCCAGTCTCATATTCCCTAAAGCAAACTCTACCTCTAGGTGCAAGTCACGAAACTCTCTCAACAGCTCTTGTTGACTAGCCATTTGTGCCGAACAAACCGACACACTCTTCCTACTCAAAGCATCGGCTACCACATTAGCCTTTCCAGGATGGTATTCTAAAGTGAAATCAAAATCTTTCAAAGTTTCCATCCATCTCCTCTGCCTCATATTAAGCTCTTTCTGATCGAACAGATACTTAAGACTTTTATGGTCACTAAACACGACAAAAGTGCAACCATAAAGATGATGTCTCCAAATCTTCAATGCAAAAACAACGGCCGCAAGCTCTAAATCGTGCGTGGGATAATTCTTTTCATGCATTTTCAACTGTCTTGACGCATAAGCCACTGCCCTCTTGTGTTGCATCAACACACAACCCAACCCTTGATGAGAAGCATCACAATAAACCTCATACGGTTCCTCCGACTGTGGTAACATCAAAACTGGTGAAGTCGTCAACCGTTCTTTCAACAACTGGAAACTCAACTCACACTTCTCCGTCCACGCAAACGGTTGATCTTTTCGCGTAAGTTGCGTCATTGGCGCCACAATCTTAGCGAAACCTTCAATGAATCTCCGGTAATAACCGGCCAAACCAACAAAACTCCTTACATCAGTCACTGTTTGAGGTTGCTTCCATGAAAGTACCGTATCAATCTTGGCTGGATCCACGGCTATTCCCTCTCTTGATATAACATGACCCAGGAAATTCACCTCTTCCAACCAAAAATCACACTTTGACGGGTTAGCATACAACCTTTTCTCCCGCAAAACTTGCAAAACCAAGCGAAGATGCTCTTCATGCTCCTCTTCACTTTTCGAATACACCAAAATGTCATCAATGAACACCACTACAAACTTGTCCAAAAATGAATTGAATATCCGATTCATGTAAGCCATAAAGATAGCAGGTGCATTCGTCACTCCAAACGGCATCACCAAAAACTCATAATGCCCATACCGCGTCCTAAACGCCGTTTTCTGAATATCCTCATCTCGTACCCTTATCTGGTGATAACCAGACTTCAAGTCAATCTTGGAAAACACTGAGGCTCCCCTCAACTGATCCATCAAATCATCAATACGCGGCAATGGATATCGGTTCTTGATAGTCACCTTATTAAGCTTCCGATAATCCACACACAGACGAGATTTCCCATCCTTCTTTTTAACCAGTAAGACCGGTGCTCCCCAAGGCGACACACTAGGCCTTATGAAACCCTTCTCCAACAAGTCCTCAATCTGACCTTTCAACTCTACCAACTCGGCTGGAGCCATCCGATAAGCTGATTCTGAAATCGGACCCGTACCCGGTTGCAAATCAATGAAGAATTCCACCTCTCTACACGGAGGAAAAGCTGGAATCTCTGATGGAAACACATCTTGGAAATCCTGAACCACACGAATTTCCTCAATTCGGATCTCCGACGTCACTCCTAAGCTAGCAAGTGAAACTATCTCCGGTTCCCCATTACACATAACCACAGAAAGCCGATTCGCAGACAAGTACCTTCGCACACCTGGCTCGGGAAAGAAAACCAATTTCCGAGCGCAGTCTAGAATCACATAATGATAAGACAACCAATCCATCCCGAGGATGATCTCGAGAGATGTAAGCGGTAGACAAACCAAATTTACCAGAAAATCCCTATTCTGAATTACTACCAAACAATGCAAACATGCAGTATTCACTACCAAATCCTTAGCAGGAGTCAAAACATTCAAATCAAAAGGAAGCACAGATACATTCAAACTCAAACGATTTGCACATGCCAAAGATATGAATGAGTGGGTTGCCCCCGTGTCAATCAAAGCAGTTAAAGAGTTACCTGCGATGTGACAGCTCTCGTGGATGGCATTGCTAGCCTGCCCACTCAGTTCAGTGCCCATACAGTAAGCACGTGCCTTTGCCGCAGGTCTGGCACCCTGTGAGCCTTGTGCCACATTTGCCGACGGCCCAGTCTTCGGGGCTCTGCAATCTCTAGCAAAGTGTCCCGGCTTCTTGCAATTGTAGCAGGTGTTTCCCACCTTCGGTTGCGTGCACTCATTAGAAAAATGCCCCGCTTCTCCACAGTTGTAGCAAGCCCCCTTACTACCCTCTGATTTTCCCCGGGTTCCCTGATTCACCGATCGGCCCGGTCCTTTACTGTGCTGAGGACGGTTATAAGGCTTACTCCCTTGCCTCCCACTATTCTGGGTCGAACCACGATCATTGGTGCGACTTGGTCCTCCGGCATTAGAATTCCCTTGGCGGTTCACCCGCTTATTCTTCATGTCTTCGACCTCTTGGCACTTTTCAACCAAGACCTGGAATTGTCGAATACCCAATGGCACAACCGCATCCTGCAGTTCGTACCTCAGCCCATCTTGGAATCTACGGCACATATAATCCTCATCTATCCCATCCCTAAAGAAGCGGAAGAAACGGGATAGTGATTCGAACTTCTTGGCATATGCTTCAACATTCATGCCCGCTTGCCTCAGCCTCAGGAACTCCTCACCATACCTTTCCCTAGCCGTCTCAGGGAAATATTTGGCCAAGAACCTCCTCTTGAAGTTCTCCCAACTTAACTCTTCATGAACATTCTCCATGATCAGTCGGGTGTTCCTCCACCAATACTCAGAACCCCCGAGTAATTGATAGGTAGCTAAGACCACCTTCTCTCCTTCTGGACAATGAATTGCCCCGAATATCCTCTCCACAGATTGGAGCCACAAATCAGCAGTTTCCGGACCTCCCTCCCCATTAAACTTTGGAGGAGTCTGGTGGTTGAAATTTGAAAGAAGTCTAGAACCAGCAGCAAGTATTTCTCTTTCGCGCTTTTCCAGATCTCTCTGCGCCTTAGCATGGCTCTGAGCAGTCACAGCCGCTGCCATCGTATGCATGGCATAAGCCATCTGGTTTATATTAACCTCGGGTACCATAGGAGCTGGATTCGCCCTTCTTGGCGGCATTCGATTTCAGCACAATACCAATTCTGATTAGATCCTTAGTCATACAATTCTGAATCCTAACAGAATATCTCACTCCACGGATTACTAACTCGAAACCCGACACAGAACAAACACTAGAACTAACTCCACACTAGTTACGTTCTAACCGACTCTGGACTAACGACTCAAGTATACACCTTCCCTTTGAAGATTTAAAGCCGTGCTCTGATACCAAAATGTGTAACACCCCGTTTTTCAAAAGCCAAAAAGGGCATTATTTTTTTTTTTTTTTCAACTAACACTCAGAGTGCGCATAATAGTTTTATAAATGAACCGGCATTCAAATATACAAAAGAACTCATTACCAAAAGGTGCTTCGACAAGCAAAGTGTATTTCCTGAATAATTACAATCCAAGTCTAAGTACCAAAACAAGTTAGAAATCATATGCTAACCCAAAAAACACGGTGCACAAAACACACCGGCGCATAGTCTAACTATTCTAGGCTACAACTCCAACCGCTCACTGGGGTCTGGAACAGCCACCGTCGTCGCCACGACCTAACCCATCATCTGGGTGGGATGAGCCCGCAAATGAAAGAAAGGGTCACCACAAAATAAAAGTATATATACATATAACGGTGCGAAAGATTGTACACGTAACAAATATTTCCACAAACACAAGAGAAAGCTCTTAATCTCAAAAGTAGTTCCCACCAACGGGCTTATATAAATAAATGCACACCAAGCCTAATGCAGACTTCTACAATGAGTGTGACACCAATCACTGGCTGCCACATGCATGATTTAATTCCGGAATTCAACCTCTCTATAGAAGGCGTAGGTCTCTGGTGGGATAACACCTCCTACTATTGGTGGGATAACACCAGGTAGAGTCACACAAGACAATACCAAAACAATCACGGTGGGATAACACCGGGTGAGTCACACAAGACAACCACCAACTCAATAAAATCCAGTGGGATTTGGCGAAGTCGCACAGACAACCGCCTGGTACGAAGGCAAGTCACACAAGACATACACCTAGGCACGCAACTGTAACATCCCGAACTTTAATTAATAAAAGAATATTAATTAGAGATAATTTTTGGAGCTTAAGAGGAGATGACTTTACTATTTAGAAAAAAGATAGTATGAAGGATAACTTAAATTAGTAGTGTGTGGAGGGGCATTTTGGGAGTTATCTATTTTAGAGCTTATAAAAAGGGGTTAAGGCATTCTTTCATTTCATTCTTCCCACTTCCTGAGATTTGAAACTCAGAACCTACATCTTCTTTCTCTCATCCCACGCCACCACCAACAACAAAGAAATCAGAAAACCCACTCTTCATTCTTTCTTAGTTTTCAATCAAGAACAACAAAATCTCTACCTCCCAAGCTTGCTCTTCACCCTTCCTCTTGCATGCAAGGATCAAGTTTTGCTCTACTCCTCCCTTTTGTCTCATGATCTGTTCAAGCTTTGAGGTGCCATGGAATTAAAGAATTATGAGTTCATGGGTGGAGCTATAATTCAGAAATCATGAGGTAAGAACTCCAATCTTCTTAAACTCATGAAAACCCCCTTTTGATTCAAAACACTCAAATCTAACCCTAAACATGAAATTCTTGATTGCATGTGTACTTACCCCCTTCAATGCAAGTCGTGAGGCACTATTATGGTTCTGGAAGGCTTTGGGTGGGTGAGAAACCGGAATTTTGGAGCAAAACGACAGAACCTTGTGTTCAGGTCTGTCGCGCTCGCCACAGCGAGCTAGTACTCGCCCAGCGAGTGAAGCAGCTCCTGCTGCATGTGCTGCCTTGTTGTGTATTCAGTTCTTCAACCTTACCCAACCTCATGGTAAGTTATTCTTAATCTTTCTTGTACCTTTCTCAGTATGGTGTTAACCATTCTATCTCCTTGACCATTGTAAACTCTCAAACACTCATGAGTTCATTCTTTTCCATCCTTGCCAAGAAAATCATGTCTGGTGTTCGAGTGAGTTCTGGACCAGAAGTTGTGACTGTAGCTGAGCTTATATTCAAGATAAAGCTTCTGAGTTATACTCAATACAGGTGGGTTCTTTAGGATAGTTTAGTTAGTTTCCCCAAATCTATGAATTAATGCATGTTAACATAGGATTAGGAATAAATGTTGTGTGAGGAGAATTAAATCCCAATTTCACCTCCATTCTGTTTTATAATATGTAAATTATTATTGCTGCACTGGCTTAAATGAGAATTGTAGGTGTTACTTTGAAAACTGTGATTTCTGATAAAACAGGGAAGTTCTGCATGAACTCGCAGTAGCGAGTAGTCAGCGAGTATTCATAGCGAGCTGGGTTCTGGGCTGATGATACTCGCCGTAGCGAGCGTTTGTTCGCCACAGCGAGTTGATTTAGGTCAGGACCTATAATCTCGCCATGGCGAGCTGGTGACACGCCACAGCGAGTTGGTACAGGACCTGCCTACATTTTCTATTTTCTAACGAAACTCCACACACTCGTTTTATATCCTCATCAGAGCTAGATAGTTTGCAGAATATAATTAATATAATGTCGAACAGAATGTTAATCACAGATAATTGTTAGGGCATGACTTAGACTATTATTAGGTTGTATGCTCCCCGGGATTTGGGAATTATGGTAGTAATAACTAATTTAGTATCAGTCAATCATGAGCGATTTATTATATCGCATTATGGACTCCCAATGGGAATATCCATCAGGTTATGTATTGTGAGCTATATGCCGTGATCGATCCGATCGACGGACAAGGCGGGCCTCCGAGATATGCTCACCTCGGAGAATCCTTGCGGATAAAATGAATAAGAGTTAATTTCTGTGTTACACCTATATTTATGCTATTATGTTATGATTATGTTAGTATTGAAATGACTGATTTTAGGTGCCCCCGGTGTAGTCACCTCTAGGAGGGTAGTAGGACTCACTGAGGCTTAGTAGTCTCACCCCACTCCAAACAATTTTTTTTAGGTAAACAGGATATTCGGAGCAAGGACCAGGTAGGAGGCTGACAGTTGGAGCTGAGCTTGGATTGTCCGCCTTGAAGATTTTATTTTCTTCGTCTTGCTTTTAGTTTATTATCTTGTTTACTCAGAATACTAGCATTTATCGCTGTATTTTGTTTGTTGTCCTTTTTGTATTTGAAGCAATTTGTATCTTGCTAATTTAATTAGTAAATGTTATTTGTACTCAGATCCATATTATGCATGTCTTGACTAAATATTCTAGATATTTTAGTTGGGGCGTTATAATTGGTATCAGAGCAGGTCGATCCAGTATCGGACCTTGCCATGAGTCATTTCAATCTTCCCTAAGTAATACAGACCCTTTGGATCTGGACTGTTTACGCTGAAACCATCGCGTGCTGGGCCTGATCAACTCAGTATTGTGTATGGTAGGCAGGGTATTATGGTTTAGAACTGAAGTGAACTCTGGAATTTCAGCGTTAAGATCGTAGCACAGAGGCAGTCGTGGAGCCATCGTCGAAGAAAATTCTTATAAGAGAATATCGGAACAGTGGCAAATGGTGCCACAGGAGTAAGATGTGTATGCAAGCAAGGAATGCAAGAGTATCCATATACTGAATTGTGTTGTACACAACAGTATTCAACTGACACTGTGTGTCAGATAAACTCCCTGAATCTATAAGTAACCTTATCCTAGCAAGAGCCTAATTTCAGCCAAGTCTGTGAGCCAATCAACACCCTAGAACAGTAGGCAGTAAATCAAAACTCACCCTAAATTCAAGTTAGTATATGACTGGGAGTTATGGTGTTATGCAACGAAGAATATTGGACGAACCACATAATTGTTCTTTTACGCTCTGTCTAACTGGCTTAGCGAGCAAGCACACGCTACAGCGAGCTTAGCAGGCTACTGCTACTACTTGCTGCAACCTGGTTCTCTGTTCAGTCATTATTAACCGTGGTGAACTGTCCCTAGCCCTCATTCATGTTCTTAACATTCCATCTTTTAGAATTTCAGCGTATTGGACCCTAAGCCAACCTGTACTTTTAGGGATTTTTGAGGAAACACAACTTGGGGTAACATTAAAAGTTGAGTGCAAACTAGAAGTGGGGATGAGTAAACCCGTCCTCATAAAAAGCAATGATTAAACTGAGAGCACTGGGACTCAGCCGTAATTAGTGTGACAATTAGAATCCTGGGAATCTGTATCCGTACCCGAGAAAGCGTATTTAAGTTCAACCATGTATAGGATCTCGAGTTAGCAACCCAGCGTAGAAAATCTGGTAGATATCACCGTTATAGAAGTTCAAATCGAACCGTCCGTATTTGAGGAACCCAATTAGGACAAACGCACATTTCAATATCTCTTCAAGTCACCTTATTAGATTACCATTCAGAATGTCCTTAAATTAGGCTACTCTTACCTTTCAAACTCGTGAGAACATTTCTGCCTCGCTACCAAGAATCAAACTACATCTAGCATAAGAGTTAGGAAATTCCTTTCCAACCCCACCAGTCTTTAGCAATTTATCCAGCAAATTTTAGAGGCCCAAAGATAAATTAGATCAACAGATAGGAGTCCTTATGACGTCCTGAGAGCCTTCAATCAAAATTCCGGGAACACTGGTACCGAATAGTTTAGCTATCAAACCAATAATTGAACCTTGTCGCATAAGTATAAACCTTGATTCACATCAAAGCTAAATTCTTCCCTAGCAATACCGTCACCTAAATAGGTTTGTTAAGACCGTTACAATTAAGTAGACTAGTAACCCAGCACTTCTGACCAGTTGATTACCCCGGTAAGAATAGAGAAATCTTAGTACTTATACCTTAATAATTTCTTATCACAAAACCTATTGAGTGAACCCTTAAGATAACCACCTTTAGATGTCATCAACAGGACCAGTTAGTCGCCCAATACCAGAAATTACACCGAACCACCACAAGTTAAGCTTTGATTAGTAATAGCAATCGAGAGTATCTTCAGCACAATTGGTCACCAAAGCTAGTCCGTAGTTGTCTGGCCATTAGATAGTTTAGAGACCGGCAATTTAGTTTCATACTAGTTTGACTTCACACTACACGGATTCAAGCACTAGGACCTGACAACTATAAATTAGTAGAATCATTAACCGTACATTGAGAGTTGTCAGTCAGATATCATTAGGCTATTACTACAGTATCGTAGACCAAGTAGACACCCAGTCTGAAGATTAGGATTAAACCGTCATATTTTAACACTATCCGGATTCCAACCAACCTTATTACCGCTTAGGACATTAATACTAGAAGCCGACGACACAGAAACAACATTAGTGCCAGACAATAGGAGACATGACTCGATTAGATTAGAAAGTAGAAGTCCTTACTAGAGACATCAGCCACCCAGACCAATCTTTTAGTACACATGATTAGTTACCCAGACACAGGCAAACAAGTTAGTTTCAACCCAGGTTAGCCAACTGATACCTCCATACATTCAGACCTTTCAGCTAAGAGAGTATTAGAAACAATTAGACGTCCTACCGGTGAGAATTGTCAGCGAGAATCTTTGAGTGGAAACATAGTTGCCCTAACTTGAGAGAACAGACAGAAGAATTGGAAATGTAGAACATGAGTATAAACCAATGGAAGATAAATCTTCAAATGTCTATTTGTCTCTAGAGATCCTATTTCAGCAGAGTCATTGAATCGAATAATGCTCAATTCAATATTCGCAAGTCTTGGAACACCATGCACGTGTGTATTCCCTAACCACACCTCAGTTGGACAAATTCTTCTCGTGCCTTAGTGATTTGACAACCACGTGCAGTACCTAAAATTCAATCCGGATGCAAACTTTTCAAATTTCTCGAAGCCAGTTAATTACATCGAGAGTGATAATGTCACACTTAAGTAACCACATTAGGTGTTGTTCCAGTTTGCCAGTTGTGTTATTATTAACAAAACCTATCTGCGGAAGTTAATTATTGTTGAGAAGGTCAAGAATAATTTTAGTTTCATTTCTTACTCGTTCGGTTGATCTGCCAAGCAACATACTTCAAACCACCCCGATAAAACTTACCTGGCTCTTTATCAGCAAATTAGTTAAACATCGTGCACTCGAATCCAGTAATCTGTTCTTCAATAAACGTTAGTTACTTGTTTTCGTAGCTTTATCAGTCAAATTCAGAATTAAGTTGGACCAGTTACAAGTTCAGTGGAATTAAGTATTATACCAGTGGAAGCAGTGTTGAAGAATCAAACCTGATAACTCCGTACTCCTATCCACGTAAGATCTGTGTGCCAATCTTGAGTGTCTCTACCCGAACGTTTCAATCTTCCAAAACCCAATTCCTGTAATCTCAAAACATCAAGCGCTGGAGTTTGAACGCCTAGACCAGAATATTTCAACTCCAAGTCTGGTTGCCAGTAACTAGCTAGTATAAATGTTAATTACTCGCCTGGGAAAACTATCATCCTCAATTAGAAACCCTTCCCTATCCTCAGTGATCTGTTAAGATAACTCAGCCAACCGTTCTAAGGCAAACCATTCAACCCAGCCTTAACATCACAAATTCAAACCTTATGCTTCCAGCTAGCCAAGTTTCATATATTAGTTACCAGCGAAGGACTTCAAACGAGTTTGGCATGTAACCCTGAGGAATGATCTGCACCTAAGTGCGTCCGCGTGTTAAATGTACAACTTAATCGGCGTGTCGTGTCGGAATAGATAGAGATTGTAGGTGGGATTTTATCGGACAACTATAAGTTCGTCTGCGGATGAGTTCCACTCGTTGGCAGAGGAACCAGTAGTGTCTAGACAATTTTCCACTCGTTTTATATTTCGATCGATTCCGGAGAAATTACGCAACACGTGATACAGAGGTACATATAACATGTCAAGCATGTTGGTGTCCAGAAAGGAGAACGACAATATAATTGGGAGAACTTGGATATGACAATATCAATACCAGGCCAGATACCGACCCTCTAAACCAGTAGAACTAGAGCTAATTCCATTGGGGATGGAAGAAGTAGAATGGTAGTAAGAAGTTGAATCAGAGTGCGCAGCACTGGAACTTTTGAGAATGTAGGAATAACCTTCAGCCAGTAACCTAAGAGAGGAAAGTTTTATTCCGAGGGATTGAACATTGTTGACCAGTGAAAGGTGAAGTGTGGACTTGGACGCGGATATAAACGATCTATTCTATTGTAGAACGAAGGAATTTTGAATTTCGAGGACGAAATTCTTTAAGGGGGGTAGATTGTAACATCCCAAACTTTAATTAATAAAAGAATATTAATTAGAGATAATTTTTGGAGCTTAAGAGGAGATGACTTTACTATTTAGAAAAAAGATAGTATGAAGGATAACTTAAATTAGTAGTGTGTGGAGGGGCATTTTGGGAGTTATCTATTTTAGAGCTTATAAAAAGGGGTTAAGGCATTCTTTCATTTCATTCTTCCCACTTCCTGAGATTTGAAACTCAGAACCTACATCTTCTTTCTCTCATCCCACGCCACCACCAACAACAAAGAAATCAGAAAACCCACTCTTCATTCTTTCTTAGTTTTCAATCAAGAACAACAAAATCTCTACCTCCCAAGCTTGCTCTTCACCCTTCCTCTTGCATGCAAGGATCAAGTTTTGCTCTACTCCTCCCTTTTGTCTCATGATCTGTTCAAGCTTTGAGGTGCCATGGAATTAAAGAATTATGAGTTCATGGGTGGAGCTATAATTCAGAAATCATGAGGTAAGAACTCCAATCTTCTTAAACTCATGAAAACCCCCTTTTGATTCAAAACACTCAAATCTAACCCTAAACATGAAATTCTTGATTGCATGTGTACTTACCCCCTTCAATGCAAGTCGTGAGGCACTATTATGGTTCTGGAAGGCTTTGGGTGGGTGAGAAACCGGAATTTTGGAGCAAAACGACAGAACCTTGTGTTCAGGTCTGTCGCGCTCGCCACAGCGAGCTAGTACTCGCCCAGCGAGTGAAGCAGCTCCTGCTGCATGTGCTGCCTTGTTGTGTATTCAGTTCTTCAACCTTACCCAACCTCATGGTAAGTTATTCTTAATCTTTCTTGTACCTTTCTCAGTATGGTGTTAACCATTCTATCTCCTTGACCATTGTAAACTCTCAAACACTCATGAGTTCATTCTTTTCCATCCTTGCCAAGAAAATCATGTCTGGGGTTCGAGTGAGTTCTGGACCAGAAGTTGTGACTGTAGCTGAGCTTATATTCAAGATAAAGCTTCTGAGTTATACTCAATACAGGTGGGTTCTTTAGGATAGTTTAGTTAGTTTCCCCAAATCTATGAATTAATGCATGTTAACATAGGATTAGGAATAAATGTTGTGTGAGGAGAATTAAATCCCAATTTCACCTCCATTCTGTTTTATAATATGTAAATTATTATTGCTGCACTGGCTTAAATGAGAATTGTAGGTGTTACTTTGAAAACTGTGATTTCTGATAAAACAGGGAAGTTCTGCATGAACTCGCAGTAGCGAGTAGTCAGCGAGTATTCATAGCGAGCTGGGTTCTGGGCTGATGATACTCGCCGTAGCGAGCGTTTGTTCGCCACAGCGAGTTGATTTAGGTCAGGACCTATAATCTCGCCATGGCGAGCTGGTGACACGCCACAGCGAGTTGGTACAGGACCTGCCTACATTTTCTATTTTCTAACGAAACTCCACACACTCGTTTTATATCCTCATCAGAGCTAGATAGTTTGCAGAATATAATTAATATAATGTCGAACAGAATGTTAATCACAGATAATTGTTAGGGCATGACTTAGACTATTATTAGGTTGTATGCTCCCCGGGATTTGGGAATTATGGTAGTAATAACTAATTTAGTATCAGTCAATCATGAGCGATTTATTATATCGCATTATGGACTCCCAATGGGAATATCCATCAGGTTATGTATTGTGAGCTATATGCCGTGATCGATCCGATCGACGGACAAGGCGGGCCTCCGAGATATGCTCACCTCGGAGAATCCTTGCGGATAAAATGAATAAGAGTTAATTTCTGTGTTACACCTATATTTATGCTATTATGTTATGATTATGTTAGTATTGAAATGACTGATTTTAGGTGCCCCCGGTGTAGTCACCTCTAGGAGGGTAGTAGGACTCACTGAGGCTTAGTAGTCTCACCCCACTCCAAACAATTTTTTTTAGGTAAACAGGATATTCGGAGCAAGGACCAGGTAGGAGGCTGACAGTTGGAGCTGAGCTTGGATTGTCCGCCTTGAAGATTTTATTTTCTTCGTCTTGCTTTTAGTTTATTATCTTGTTTACTCAGAATACTAGCATTTACCGCTGTATTTTGTTTGTTGTCCTTTTTGTATTTGAAGCAATTTGTATCTTGCTAATTTAATTAGTAAATGTTATTTGTACTCAGATCCATATTATGCATGTCTTGACTAAATATTCTAGATATTTTAGTTGGGGCGTTATAGCAACTATGAAATGCATGGCATATATTCTCTTCGGCATATACGGGATAGTCACACAAGACACAATCCTCGCGTAGTCCTATCTGACGCACGCATTCACATATGCTCATGCAAACAAACACATAGCCCTAAGCCTATGTACAAAGCATCTCAGCATACATACATTTTCTCAATCATATGTAATTTGCACACATTTTTATAAACACGTTCTCATCAACGAGAATACATAAGTACAAACATGCCAAAGCACACAGAAATTGCATACACAGCAAAACAAAGCATGTCGTAACCGTTTTAAAGACAGAAATAAAGTGGAGCCCTTACCTCGGCAAACTTCCGTCAACAACACACGTCCAAACAACACAACGCGCTTCCTAAAACAAGCAGCGTACCATCAATACATTGTTTCCCAACCAATCGTATTGAAACTAAACCAAAAACCCCAAAAACTTGAAGGTTTCTAAGGAAAATCCACTCTTTCGGATACCATACCAAAAACTATCGTATTGATCGACCACCATGAGTTATTTGTACTATTTTTAGGACCCAAAACAATTGTCAAAAGTCTTAAATAATTTGAAATGCAAAATGGCCGTTTTCTTGCGTTATAAGTTACGTACTTTCCGAGTACCCGAAAAACTCGTTTCCAATCCCCGACACTTCCATAAATTAATAAAAAGGGATTAGAAAGCTAAAAACCAAGTTTAGAAATCAGAATCCAAAATTTTAGTTTCCAGAGCTCGCCCTGGCGAGTTGGTGGCGAGTGAAGGCAGAGAGTACTGGTCTTACTCGCTCTGGAGCTCGCCCTGGCGTGTTGTCAGGACCTGTGACACTCGCCCTGGCGAGTAACCACTCGCTCAGCGAGTTGCACCTGTCATGACAGCAAAAGACAGCAACTCACACCACCTTTTTCCACCCCAAGCCTAGTTTGATTCTATTAGTTCCCAACATCTTTTCAAGGCATAAAAGCAAACCATTTCCATAAGCAAGCAACACATTTCCGAAAGCATGTTGGTTGCTTCGAGTGCAAGTTATTTAATTTTCATTTCCAAAATCAAAACCAAATCCAAGCACAAGTTTTATTACGGGCCTTGACCGTCCGGTAATCATTTTCAAACATGTTTTCAAAGTAAAAAGCGACACCACATGTCACAATAGTTTTAAACCATTTTGACCCCAAAACACTACCCAAAAACACTTAGGAAATATTTTCATAAACCTCAAAATATTTTTCATCGGATTTTCCAAAACAAAACCATACAACGCATTTCCCTTTCGCCCAAAGGTTCAAAGACAACTTTTCTCTTCAAAACCTTACAACATAACCTCATGTAATTGATCAATACATAAACTAACCAAAACCCTAACTTTTCTCATGAGATTTTTCACCAACTCATGGAAAACAAACAACAAAGCCTAAACATGCTTCTCTAGACCTCATGAACAACATTCATGGAACAAAACCATGTAAAGTAACATTTTCTAACAAACCCTCTTAAGAACATAAACCCAAAAACTCTTAAACTCTATAAGTCTACCAACCTAAGAGATGAGAAGAGAGGGTTACCTTTAGAAAGTGATTCTCTACAACTTTCCTCAAAGCTCCAAAGCTTGAAATGGAGTGAAATGGTGAAGAATGGCAAATTTGTGAAGGTTGAAAAGAAAGTAATGGAGTCTACGTGAAAGAGAGAAAGAATGAGATGATTTGGTGATGTTTTTCTAAGTGACCAAGTGACCAAACCTCCTTACTATGCCATAGCTCTTGCTCACTCATGGCCATTGGATCAAAAACAAAATGCCAAGACAAAACCCTAGCCATTGGATCAAACCAAACCAAATCCACTTGAGATAAAACTCAATACCTCATAGAAATACTCACACGTTCAGCTCTCGCACGCCGCGACGAACGAAACTCACCAAAACAGAAAACCTACGGAAAGAACGTCTAACGTTTCACATTTCCAAAACTTATCGCCGAATCTTTTTCCGTGACTGTAATTTTCTTCCATACCTCAGAAAATTAATCTCAGAATATATCCTCACTCGCGCAGATATATAAAACTTCCATCCGAAACCTCACTCAAAACAGACGCAATAAGATTTTACAACGACGGGTAAAATCCTACTCGTTTTTCCAAAAACAAGAATAATCCAAAACTTATTATTCTACAACCACATATAACTTCTTATACAAGAAACAGGATCACAAGACAAAAGTCTGTACAAAACCAGTGCATGAGCACAAAACAGACTCGATTACAGTAAAACCTCATAATTACACGATGTTTCATCACACGAACCCATCGAAACCCTAATAATTCCTTAAACCAACTATACAATGAAATCTTGGGTCTTACAATGAATGAGAAAATTGACACAAAAAATATATATTGTAATTTCATTTTGACTAATGCTATTTTTGGGTCGTAATCTCATGAAAATGAAAAAAATGTTTATTTTTATTTTCTATATATACATTTATCGATCAATCTATCTATCCATGTTCTAACTAATGATGTTCTTTCATCTAAAAGTCCTATTAACATTTGTAACTCCCAATTAGTAGTAATATTATTTCTATTAAAATATAATTATCATTCACTTTATTATTTCAATTAGCACTAAAATAATTTTAAGAGTCGTGTACTAAAAAAAATATTTATTTGGTCATTAGTCTCTTTTATGACAATGTGTGAATTATAATTATAATATGTAACATGAATTATAATTATAACTTCTTAGCTATTTATACTAAAAAATGTGTGATATCATTTTGAGTGCAAGACTCCAAAAAAAAAAGGCAAGGTGTATTAAAGTTTTGTGATAATAATTTCGATTTTTTAGTGTCTCTAAAAAATATAGAGAAGAATGAAGAACATAATCGAAATTATATACATTTGTGATAATAATTTGCTTAGAAACTAAAGAATTTATCATGTAAACACTAAAAAATCTTAAAAGATGTATTGTGTTAACAAAGAAAAATATACATTTTGAAGATTAAACAATAGAAAAATATATTGAACACAATATAAAAAAATTTGGGTTAAATATGTTTCTCATTCTTATAAAATCAGTGAATTTTGGTTTTTGTCCCTATAAAACAAAATCATATATTTTTATCCGTAAAAAGTTTTCTATTTTGTTTTTAATCCTAATGGAACAAAGAAAAATGTGAAATCATTTTTTAATAGTGTGACAAGATATGAACCAAACACGGGAAAACAAAATGCTAATTTTTTTTACTATAAATTATTATTCAAATGCACTTCTATTAAATTCTATATAGAGTTGAAAGCCACAATATTTTTTTCAAAAGCTATTTTTATATATTTAAAGTTCAAGTATGATTTTTTTAAGTATGATATATATTGTCCTACATGTTAGTCTTAAAAAATTTACTCTATTTCATAGTGATAAAAGATATTTAGAATTTTCAACCAATAATAAAATATTATACCAAAAAATTATAGTTAGCTATTTTGTATAAAATTTAGTTATTTTGGTAAAATGAAAATTTTAATATATGTTAATAGTCATATTTTTAACTCGAAAAATAATTAATACATCCACTAAAATTGTTTTTTTTTTGTGTTGACTAAAATTGTCACTTTTCAATAAAATATTATTAAATATGGAAAAAAAATAAAGTATTATTTATAAAAATATTTCAATCAAACCCGTGCAACACAATATTCCTATTCCATTCAAGTTACATAACTTTTGTTTACGCACCTTTAATAGTTCTTATTAAATTTTGCTGACTTTACACCTTCTATTCATAACTACAACATTTAATTTAAGTTTTTTTTTTTATAAAGCAACCATATATTAAAAAGAAAAGTGGAGTACAAAAAAAGAGAGGGGGGGCCAAACCAAACCCTCATGAAAACTAACAAAACCTGTAGAAAGGATGACCATCTCTATTCTTAGCAAGATCATCTCTAATGTGAGGAGGGGCTGAGTTCCACCAAGTAAAATCAGTAACAGACAAACCAAAATTTGCTAACTTGTCAGCTACAGAATTTCCTTCTCTGTACACATGAGAAACTATAACCTGAAAATTTCTAACTTTAAACATACAATTTAACCATCTATTTTTTAAAGGCCAAGGGATAATAGAAACATTTTTGAAGGCTGAGATGGCAAGCATAGAGTCACTTTCTATCCATAACTGTCTCCAATTTCTATCAACGGCACACTCAATAGCAAGAATAATACCCATGATCTCAGCATACAACGCATTTGCTACACCAATATAATGAGCAAAGCAACCAAGGTTAGCACCTAGATTGTTTCTGAAGATACCAGCACAAGCAGCAATGCCTGGATTACCAACAGAGGTGCCATCAGTGTTGCACTTTACCCAACCTTGTAAAGGAGGAGACCAGATAACCTCCACAATCTTAGGAGCTTTAGGATGATGAATGGCGACTTTAAAGTGCTTCAAAATTTCAAAGTCCGATATAGAGGGACTACTAGTAAGAGAGGTGACAGTACCAGTTAGAGAAGAACTAGCCATAATGAGGGCAATTGTAGAGTTCAAGGAAGGTTTAGCATTTTGAAATCTAAGCTTGTTTCTACAAATCCAGATGTTTTTGAAAATAGAAATAACAGTAGCAACAATCACAATTTGACATTGAGGATTCCAACTTCTATTGCATAAACTAAACACATCAAGAATTGAGGCTAGATTGATCTTGAGCCTCACCACCGAAGAGAACCAATTCCAAATAGAGAGAGCAAAAGGGCATTGCAGAAAAAGATGCAGTGTTGTTTCTGAACTTTTACTACAAAGGCTGCACATCGAGGGAAACAACCTACCTCTAGAAGCTAAAACTTCATCAGTAGCAATTTTGTTGTGTAAAAGCCTCCACATCATGAAAGAGTTGGAGGGAGGAATAGAATTATGCCAAATTAATTTTGCCCAACCAAGCTTCTGGTTAGCAGGAGAAAAGAAAAGATAAGCTTCCTTGAGACTAAGATCACCGGAGGTGGAATGCTTCCATAACAGCTGATCATCAAATTGCTCTAAAGGAATAGAAATATTTTCAATAAGAGGCATTAAGACAGGAAAAGCATTAGAAAGATTAGTAGGAATGTTCCAATGATGGTCTTCAATAAATTCAGAAACATAAACCTGCAAGTTAAACTGTGGGTGCTGAGATGAGTTAAGAACAGAACTGAGAGTAACCCCACACCAGTCATGATTCCAAAAATTAATCCTCTTGCCATTACCAAGTTGCCATCTAGAGTTCTCCATGAAAAGGATGGCCTGAGATTTCAGACCACTCCATAAGGAAGAGAAAATGTGATGCTTAATGAAACCATGTTGTCTGACAACTCGGCTTCTCAAGAAAGAAGCCCAGTCGTTATTAGAATTCATCAAATCCCAAAAAAGCTTCAAATTTGAGGCTTGGTTTAGAGTAGATAAGGATTTAAGGCCAAGACCCCCTTCATCAATTGGAGAGCACACAACTTTCCAAGGGACAGTCACAACTTTCCGAACATTAAAGTCTCCACTCCAGAGAAAATTTCTCATAATTTTTTCCAACTCTTTAATTAAGCTAACTGGCCAGGAATAAATAGTAATAGAATAAATCAACATACTTTGAATAACACTTTTGATCAACTGACAACGACCTGCGTAGGAAAGAAGAGAAGCTTTCCAGGCTGCAAGCTTGGATTTAATCTTGTCCACCAATGGCTGGAAATAAATTGCTTTAGGTTTTCCTTTAAAAATGGGGACACCAAGGTATAGGAAAGGCAAAACACCAATTTTAAAACCGAGGGCAGAAGCTATGGTATGTAATCTGGAAGAGGAGATAGACCCAGCAAAGATGGTAGATTTTTGGGGGTTGATAACTTGACCTGAGATTTGAGCATATTTAGCAAAGAAATTGGATAAATGTTGGATATTAGAGGGATTGCCTTTACAAAAAAGCATCACGTCATCTGCATATAAAATGTGAGAGGGAATAAGAAAGTTTTTGGTTCCCTTAATAAGCTTCAACTGACCATCATTTACAAGCTTAGAAAGCCCTCTACTTAAGACTTCTTCTGCAAGGCAGAAAAGAAGAGGTGAAAGAGGATCACCTTGTCTGACTCCTCTAGAGCAACCAAAATAACCTTCTTGCTTACCATTAATGGATATGGAAAGCTTAGCTGAATGAAGAATAGTATTAATCCAATTACAGAAAGTGGGACTAAAACCAAAAGCTTGAAGCACTTTGATCAAGAATTTCCAGTCAATTGTATCGAAAGCCTTTGCTATATCAATTTTAATGGCCAGGTTTCCACCATAAGACTTCTTATGCAGCAAGTTGATGGCCTCAGAAGTCAGACAAATACAGTCCTTGATTTGTCTACCTTGAATGAAACCCCTTTGCTCTTTAGAGATAATGTCAGGCATGACTTGGGCTAACCTGTCAGCAAGGACTTTAGAGATAATCTTGAATTTAAAGTTAGCCAAAGCAATAGGCCTATACTGATTAATAGAATCTGCATTAGCATCCTTAGGAATCAACACCACAGTGTTAGAATTAAAATTAGGCATAATCCAATTATATTGAAAGAATTCAAGAACTGCATTACACACATCATCTTTAATAATTTCCCAGTAAGTTTGATAGAAGAAAGCCCCAAAACCGTCTGGCCCAGGGGCCCCATCTTTATTCATAGAAAAAACAGCATTTTTTATTTCAAGAACAGATGGAAGCATGGTAAGCATGTTATTGGTGAAGTCAGTGACCAAAGAAGGGATGACTTCCTCAATAAGACCATTATCCTGAGTAACATTAGTGTCAGAAAATAAGGAAGAGAAGTGATTCACCACATGACTGGAAATTAAAACAGGATCAGTAACCACATTGTTGTCAATTCTGAGGGAGGATAACTTCTGATAAGCTTGCTTGATTTTGGTGACTCTGTGGAAGAAAGCAGTGTTCCTATCTCCTTGGGTATGCCACTTCACCCTAGATTTTTCTTGCCAAAAGGCTTCTTCAATATTCAAAGCTCTTTCCAAATTAATCTTGGCCAGGGTCTCTTGATTCATGAGAGTTTCATTGTAACCATCCAAATTGATGCTGTTTTGAATATCATCAAGCTTTGAAACAGAATTTTGAACATCTTTATTTAAGTCACCAAAAACATTTTTATTCCAAGTTTTTAGTTCCCCTTTCAAAAGCTTAAGTTTAAGACTTAATTTTTGCATAGGTGAACCAAAAACTTGTGTGCTCCAAACATGGAAAATAAAACTGAAGCACTCATTGTGGAGAGACCACATTTTCAAAAATTTAAAGTTAGAAGCATACCTGATTGCATTGAATTCAATATTAAGCAATAAAGGAAAGTGATCAGATCTATGTCTTGTGAGAGTGGAACATGAGATAGTTGCACAATTGTTAATTAAGGATTGGTTACAAATTACTCTATCTAACCTTTTCTCAGTACAATGACTGCCCTGTCTACCATTCATCCAAGTGAATTGGCTACCTTTAGTAGGTAAATGCAGTAAGCCATTACTATCTGTCCAGTTAACAAAATCTTGTATAGGTAACTTGGCTGGCATATGCTTGCCTCTGTGCTCATGAGCACCCAATATAGTGTTGAAGTCGCCAATGCAGGCCCAAGGAATAAGCATATTGTTCTGTACTACAGTTAAAGAATGCCAAAGCTGCCTCCTTTTAACATAATCAGTAGAAGCATAAACAACGGATAATCCAACAACAACATCAGAATCTTTAATAGTGAAGGAGATTTGTTGGTCATCAATATGAATGATAGCAGGATCCAAGGAATTTAAGCAGAAACACCAAATATTAGGCAACAACCCAGATCTATTATTGACTGCAAATAATCTAAAACCAAGTCTAGCAAACCAATTAGATGGGAAATAAGAATAACACATCCAAGGTTCAGAAATGAAACATAAATCAGGTTTATAAACTAAGAGTAACCGTTTTAGAGCTAATCTTGTTGGGGAGTTAGCTAAACCCCTTGCATTCCAATAAATGCACTTCATTTAACAAGATTTGAAGAACTAGCCTTTGCTCTAGTGCTATAGGCTTTTTTACTGGCTGTGTTAGCATTCTTACCTTTCTTTTTTGAGACAACCTGTTGAAAAGGTTCTTCATTGTCAAGTAACATGAACTGGTTAGAAACTGGAATTGCGTCTAAAGAGTCATTACTGTTTTGAATTTCATCTGTCAACTGTAGCAGATCATCCGCTGAAGGCTGGTCTTCTAAATCAGCAAGGTTAGCCCAAGAAGTTTTAAGGAAATAAAAAAAGTTGATAAGGTTGGTATTGTTATGAATAAGACATGACATAAAAAAAAAGTCTTGAAACATGTAAAAAAAAGGATTAAATATTTCATTTTTTAATTAATTATATAGATTGTTAAACTTCTTTTTATTAAAGTTAAATCTATGTAGTTAAAATATGATATTTAGAATATTTAACCAATGAAAAACATATTATACCAAAAATTATATAAGTGCATTCTAAAAAAAACCGTGCGTTCAAACATTTGAATTTTATTTATAGCTACTACGTATCGATAATATACATTTAGATTTTGGATCTTTCTCACTTTCTTTCTTGCATGCCTTATGTCTTGACTCTTCATTGGTTACTATGACATGATTGATCAAAACTCAAGTTACTGATCTATTGTATAAATTGAGCGAATATTATTAGCCATATATTTTTAATTACTATAACAAGAAAAATGTGACATATTAATTACATATTCAGTGGCATGCAAGAAAATGGAGACATATTTTTAATAATTTTCAGTGGTATGAAAGTGCTTTTCATAATAATAATAATAATACCATAATTTTTTGATGTATTGTTTATGACATGACGGTGTAGTCTATTACTTGCCTAAAAATAATAGTATAGCAAATTGGTTCCTATGAAAGTTTTTGTTGCGCTTCAAATAGATTTCACATGATATACAACATTTTATTGTAATAAAAAATTTATTTTCAATTTAGCACTAAACATGCTCAAAATAATGTGCATCCTGTATGTATAATGAAGATTAAATAATGAAAATATAAGTTATCAAAATAAACTTTAATAAAAAAAAGGAAGCGTTTGTTTTACATTAAAAAAAAATATTTTTTATTTGTATTTTTAAATATAATTTTTATATTAATTTCATTAAAATTAGTAAATATTATTTCAAACACTTTTTTTTATTAATTAAAAGAGTGATTTTGACATTGAATAACTTAAATATTCATGTTAGATATTTTAACTTAATAAAAAACACAATTTTTTTTTTAAATTTATCTCTAAAAAATGACTTTCACGAAACGCTATTTGAAATAGTTTTTTTTTAGAGATTCTTATGATCCAAAAAAATTTCTAACAAAATGATGAAATACTTAAAATGATATTTTAAGATAAGCTTTTTAAACCGATTTTTCATTTGAAGTTTTTATAAAAATATTCTTTGCTAAAATCTTTTTAACACAAAAATTATACACTATAATAAAAATCTATTTTTAAAAAGGATAAAACAAACGCACCCTAAGCTGAATAATTACTAATTTTTTTTACTAAAAATTGTGTTTGAATGTTACATATGAAAATAGGAGTAGTTTGATTTTAATTGTTTTAAAAGTTTGTTATTTATTATCATTAATTTTTCTAAATGAAATAATTTCATTGACTCAAGTTACAATTAAATTTTAATAACCTCTATTTAGATTCTACTATTTTTATTTTTATATGTAAGTGAACGACACATTATCTATGTCAGCAGCATTTATATATATATATATATATATATATATATATATATATATATATATATATATATATATATATATATATATATATATATATATCTATTTTTTTATACTTTGTGAAATAACTGGTTTCAAAATATTTTATAAGTGTTTCTCTTAAAACCAAAAAATCATATAATACACCTCTCAAATTAAATTATTATTTAAAAAAAAATTAAAAATTCTAAATTTTATAAATCTATTATTTATGATAAATTTTTATTAAAATATCAAAGCAAATTTAAAAAAATTATAAATACCAAACAACTTTTACATCTTAAAAAAGTAGGATCAAACACAACTTTAAACTATACTTCAAAATTTAAGAAAAAAAATTATTATCTATCAATGAACATATTAAATTTTTAAACATTGAATATCAACTTATTTTCTTCAATAAGCAAATTATAAAATAAAAAATTTAATCAAGTCCGTGCAACGCACGGGTTTAATACCTAGTACTCTATGTAAAGCAAACTATTTTTTGCTTATGTGTCAACTTATCAAAGCTCCTCACATTTTTCTCTTTTCTAAGCAAGAGTTGGTGCTTATGTGGCATTTTCATCTTTTAAACAACAAAATAATATTAATATATTATGTATTATATGTTAAACTTAATGAAAGTGTTAGTAAATACTATGTGACCATCTATATATCATCCAAGTAATATGAACGGTTTTACATCAAACAATGAATTTGATAAAAAAAAAAATTAAAAACAAACAATAAATAAATATAACTAATGATATCAACTTAATGTGATAATTGGATAGAATATGGGGAGGCGCATTTTTGTTATTTTATTTTATATATATGTTTGATTTAAATCATTTAAATTTTAATAAATTTCATAACTAAGAATAATGATCCAAAAAATAACCTCTAAGAATTCCAACTTATATATGTTATAGAACCCAAGAGTCTTTAGCTTTAGTCTAAACATAAATTGTTGTCTCTATGAAATTCATTATATATAGTATTTACTACAAAAGAAATCACATAGAGTCTTTGTTGGTTTAGCTTGATGTGTGTGAAAATTGGCAATATATTTGTTGAGTTTACTTTCTTCTTGCTTTTATAAAAAAATAAAAAGGTATGTAATTTTATAATAACTTTGTTTCTATGAATATCATACATATATACCTAGAGAATACATTTGTATATCATTGATTGATTGAAACCTTTTTTATTTTTGAGGCAAATTTGCTTTTCAGTTTTTATGCTTAACAATTATAAAAGATATGATTTGATTTATTTTTTTCTTATTGTGTTTGCAGATCACATATTATACCTTTGTATTCCAATCATTGTTAGAGAAATTATGGAAGGTGATAGAAAAAATAATATATTATTTCTCCTTTATTTCTTTATTTATGTTTATTTTAGAGAAAGAAGAAGATTGTCCCAACAATTATCACAAAGTAATTGTACAAATATCATTACTTACCCATTAATATTTTCATATGGCATGTGTTAATATTGTATATATATATATACGTTTTATTGACTCATGATATATGTTTTATTTATGAGTGCATGTGAAATATTGTATAGATTGGTCACCTGAATATATTATAGGTGCTAATTTCACTATATTTTCTAAAATATAAAATAAAAAACTCTTCATGTGTATATCATTTTAAAAAACATATGTTGAAAGGTTGGAATCAAGCAATGATGCGTGTTTTTTTAATCAAAATTAATAGGAGTAGTAGGTGATAATAAAGAGAAAACGTGAATAATTATGTATAAAATAAAAAGATGTGTGCTCCTTCATCTTTACTATCACTCATGAAAATATTGAAAGTGGTAAAGCAAATTTTAACTAATAAATTGGTTGGTTGGTTACATAAATAGTACAAAAATAATAATTATATAGAAAATAAAACGATGTGTGTTCCTTCATCTTTAGTATTTTTTTTTTTAATTTACAAAAGGCTTTTCAAAATCTACTAAAACATTGTCATCATCTCTTCTAATAAATAATTAAATATAAAAGAAAAAAATAATGCATTATAGTATAATGTATAGAATATCAATTTAATATTTAGTAACTTCTTAAAGAGAATAAATCAAGAATGAAAATATTAATTACATGCGATCAAGTACCTTAATAATATTTGTGTTTTATTGACTCATGATAAATGTTTTATTTATGAGTGCATGTGAAATATTGTATAGATTGGTCAAATATTTTGGCACTTTACTTTTTTTTTATTGGACTAATATTTGTTAGTATATTTTTCTAACTTTCTATTTTATTTTCTTTGACCGTTTAATGTGGAATGGATAATGTTTCATGATGAGAAGATAACAATCACCCGTACAATATTTTCATAAATAATATTAAAAAAAAAAGAGTTCTTACGGTGAAAGTCGAGAAAAACAAAGTTTCACCCCCAAATAAAATGTGAAAACAATTATAACTTATAAAAAAAATGTTATGAAAGGTGAAAGATCACTCTTTTAATGATGGTTTTTTGTATACTTCTTTACAATATCTTACTTGCTAATTAATTGAATCACTTATAAAAAAAGTGTTATGAAATGTGAAAGATCACCCCTATCGATGATGGTTTTTTGTATACTTCTTTACAATATCTTGCCTCTTTGTTTCTTCTGCATCAATTATAAATACCTTATGGAACTCCCTTCAATTTCATATTTTCTCAATTTCTTATTCTAAACACCTACTCCAAATTTCCATTTTTTGTTGAACAATCCTTCTTTCTACTCACTCTCTATATAAGAACCAACAATTTGTGTGATTTTTCTATCAAAAATAATAGTTATAGTACTATGAGACCTTTGATTCATTTTCCAAATATTACGGTGGTACAAGTTTTTTTTGAATGTTTCTCATTTGTTACAAGTGGTGGAGAAGTGGTGGAGATTATATGTATGATTTATCTTTATTATAAGGGGTTGACTATTTTAATTTGTGAATATTTTTGCAATATATCTATGGAAGATTAGTAAAGAAAACTATCAAGACTTATCTATTATACTATTTAATCGTCATTTCGCAATATAAATATATTATATATGATGAATGAGAAAATTGACACAAAAAATATATATTGTAATTTCATTTTGACTAATGCTATTTTTGGGTCGTAATCTCATGAAAATGAAAAAAATGTTTATTTTTATTTTCTATATATACATTTATCGATCAATCTATCTATCCATGTTCTAACTAATGATGTTCTTTCATCTAAAAGTCCTATTAACATTTGTAACTCCCAATTAGTAAATTATCCGCTTGGAAAGCATCTCTTCTCTCCTTTGCTGGAAGGGTGCAATTGGTGAAATCAGTAATTCAGAGCATGTTGACTTATAGCATCACAATTTATTCCTGGCCTGTTTCGTTGCTTAAGGACCTCCAGAGGTGTATCAGAAACTTTATTTGGAGTGGGGATTTAGATAAGAGGAAAATTGTTACGGTGTCTTGGAAAAAGATGTGCAGGCCTATGGCTCAAGGGGGTCTTAATATTAGATCTTTAATTCACTTGAATGAAGCTTCTAATCTTAAACTTTGTTGGTCTTTGATAAATTCTTCGTCCACTTGGGCTGTTTTGCTTCGTGATAGAGTTATCAGAAATGGTAAGGCAATAAGGTATCATATTTTCTCCTCTATATGGTCGGGTATTAAAAACGAGTTTGCGGTGATCAATGACAACTGTGTTTGGTTGCTTGGCGATGGTTCTCATATTAATTTTTGGGTTGATAATTGGTGTGGTGACTCTCTAGTTGAGCAGCTTGGCATTCCAGCTCATCTTCATCATTTACTAACTTCATCAGTAAGTGATTTCATTGTTAATGGTCGGTGGAATATCCCGGTTCAGCTCTCTCTTATGTTCCCCAATTTGTATTCTATTATTTCTACAGTTTCTATTCCTTTAGAGTCTTCCCAAGACAGGTTCTTATGGAAGCACACGGACTCCGGCGATCTTGATCTCAAGCAGGCGTATATATTCAAAAATCAGCAGGTTCAAGAGCTTCATTGGGCTAAGCAAATTTGGAATATAGATATTCCACCCTCAAAGTCTTTCATGGTGTGGCGTTTGATGCATGACAAAATGCCAACGGACGAGAAGTTAATGGCAAGGGGCTGCTCTATTCCCTCTATGTGTTCTCTTTGTAATAATAATGCGGAATCTTCTTTTCATTTATTCTTTGAATGTCCTTATGCGATCAAGCTTTGGTCGTGGTTAGCGGGGTGTTTAAATGTTATTCTTCAATTTTCTTCTATGGAAGATATTTGGAGGTTGTGCGATTCCCATTGGTCTCCGCAAGGCAAGGTGACGCTTACGGCAGCTCTTATTAATTTGATTAACACCCTTTGGTTCGTAAGGAATCAGGCACGGTTTAGTAATGTTCACATACCTTGGAAACAGGCTGTTTCTCTAATTACTGCGGCTACTTACTTGTCAGGTCATAATACTCTCAAAACCTCCACTAACTCTATTCGTGATTTCTCTTTCATGAAACAGTTCCGTATTTCGCTGCATCCTTCTCATCCTACTACTTTGCGTGAGGTGCTTTGGCTTCCTCCCATGACTAATTGGATCAAGTGTAACATTGATGGAGCCTCTTGTGGTAATCCGGGCAATGCATCATGTGGTGGTGTATTTCGTAATAATGAAGCTGAGTTTATTTATGGTTTTGCTGAATTTTTAGGGGTCAGAAATGCATATGTTGCTGAGCTTTGTGGTGCTATGCGTGCTATTGAAATTGCTTTTCGTAATCATTGGACTAACCTTTGGATTGAGTCAGACTCTTTGTCTGTAGTTTCTGCTTTTAATCATCCAGAAAAACAAGTTGCTTGGAGTCTCTGTAATAGATGGAGGAATGCTATTTATATGGCCAAACAAATGAATGTCATTGTTACTCATATTTTTAGAGAAGGTAACCAAGTCGCGGATAGTTTCGCTAATCATGGTTTATCCATTACTTCCATTGTTTTTTGGTCTGAAATGCCTTTGTTTGTTAGAGATTGCTTTACCATTAATAAACAGGGCATTCCTACTTTTAGAATTTGTAATTCTTAGGTGAGGTTTTGGTTTGGTCCCCCTCATCTTGTATCTCGGTTCTTCATCTTTCAATAAATTTTCCGGTGGTTAGCGCTTTGCTTCCCACCTTTTGATTAAAAAAAAAAAAAAAATTCACTTTATTATTTCAATTAGCACTAAAATAATTTTAAGAGTCGTGTACTAAAAAAAATATTTATTTGGTCATTAGTCTCTTTTATGACAATGTGTGAATTATAATTATAATATGTAACATGAATTATAATTATAACTTCTTAGCTATTTATACTAAAAAATGTGTGATATCATTTTGAGTGCAAGACTCCCAAAAAAAAAGGCAAGGTGTATTAAAGTTTTGTGATAATAATTTCGATTTTTTAGTGTCTCTAAAAAATATAGAGAAGAATGAAGAACATAATCGAAATTATATACATTTGTGATAATAATTTGCTTAGAAACTAAAGAATTTATCATGTAAACACTAAAAAATCTTAAAAGATGTATTGTGTTAACAAAGAAAAATATACATTTTGAAGATTAAACAATAGAAAAATATATTGAACACAATATAAAAAAATTTGGGTTAAATATGTTTCTCATTCTTATAAAATCAGTGAATTTTGGTTTTTGTCCCTATAAAACAAAATCATATATTTTTATCCGTAAAATGTTTTCTATTTTGTTTTTAATCCTAATGGAACAAAGAAAAATGTGAAATCATTTTTTAATAGTGTGACAAGATATGAACCAAACACGGGAAAACAAAATGCTAATTTTTTTTACTATAAATTATTATTCAAATGCACTTCTATTAAATTCTATATAGAGTTGAAAGCCACAATATTTTTTTCAAAAGCTATTTTTATATATTTAAAGTTCAAGTATGATTTTTTTAAGTATGATATATATTGTCCTACATGTTAGTCTTAAAAAATTTACTCTATTTCATAGTGATAAAAGATAAGTAGAATTTTCAACCAATAATAAAATATTATACCAAAAAATTATAGTTAGCTATTTTGTATAAAATTTAGTTATTTTGGTAAAATGAAAATTTTAATATATGTTAATAGTCATATTTTTAACTCGAAAAATAATTAATACATCCACTAAATTTTTTTTTTTTGTGTTGACTAAAATTGTCACTTTTCAATAAAATATTATTAAATATGGCAAAAAAATAAAGTATTATTTATAAAAATATTTCAATCAAACCCGTGCAACACAATATTCCTATTCCATTCAAGTTACATAACTTTTGTTTACGCACCTTTAATAGTTCTTATTAAATTTTGCTGACTTTACACCTTCTATTCATAACTACAACATTTAATTTAAGTTGATAAGGCTGGTATTGTTATGAATAAGACATGACATAAAAAAAGTCTTGAAACATGTAAAAAAAAGGATTAAATATTTCATTTTTTAATTAATTATATAGATTGTTAAACTTCTTTTTATTAAAGTTAAATCTATGTAGTTAAAATATGATATTTAGAATATTTAACCAATGAAAAAATATTATACCAAAAATTATATAAGTGCATTCTAAAAAAAACCGTGCGTTCAAACATTTGGATTTTATTTATAGCTACTACGTATCGATAATATACATTTAGATTTTGGATCTTTCTCACTTTCTTTCTTGCATGCCTTATGTCTTGACTCTTCATTGGTTACTATGACATGATTGATCAAAACTCAAGTTACTGATCCATTGTATAAATTGGGCGAATATTATTAGCCATATATTTTTAATTGCTATAACAAGAAAAATGTGACATATTAATTACATATTCAATGGCATGCAAGAAAATGGTGACATATTTTTAATAATTTTCAGTGGTATGAAAGTGCTTTTCATAATAATAATAATAATACCATAATTTTTTGATGTATTGTTTATGACATGACGGTGTAGTCTATTACTTGCCTAAAAATAATAGTATAGCAAATTGGTTCCTATGAAAGTTTTTGTTGCGCTTCAAATAGATTTCACATGATATACAACATTTTATTGTAATAAAAAATTTATTTTCAATTTAGCACTAAACATGCTCAAAATAATGTGCATCCTGTATGTATAATGAAGATTAAATAATGAAAATATAAGTTATCAAAATAAACTTTAATAAAAAAAAAGAAGCGTTTGTTTTACATTAAAAAAAATATTTTTTATTTGTATTTTTAAATATAATTTTAATATTAATTTCATTAAAATTAGTAAATATTATTTCAAACACTTTTTTTTATTAATTAAAAGAGTGATTTTGACATTGAATAACTTAAATATTCATGTTAGAGATTTTAACTTAATAAAAAACACAATTTTTTTTTTAAAATTTATCTCTAAAAAATGACTTTCACGAAACGCTATTTGAAATAGTTTTTTTTTTAGAGATTCTTATGATCCAAAAAAATTTCTAACAAAATGATGAAATACTTAAAATGATATTTTAAGATAAGTTTTTTAAACCGATTTTTCATTTGAAGTTTTTATAAAAATATTCTTTGCTAAAATCTTTTTAACACAAAAATTATACACTATAATAAAAATCTATTTTTAAAAAGGATAAAACAAACGCACCCTAAAGCTGAATAATTACTAATTTTTTTTACTAAAAATTGTGTTTGAATGTTACATATGAAAATAGGAGTAGTTTGATTTTAATTGTTTTAAAAGTTTGTTATTTATTATCATTAATTTTTCTAAATGAAATAATTTCATTGACTCAAGTTACAATTAAATTTTAATAACCTCTATTTAGATTCTACTATTTTTATTTGTATATGTAAGTGAACGACACATTATCTATGTCAGCAGCATTTATATATATATATATATCTCTATTTTTTTATACTTTGTGAAATAACTGGTTTCAAAATATTTTATAAGTGTTTCTCTTAAAACCAAAAAATCATATAATACACCTCTCAAATTAAATTATTATTTAAAAAAAAATTTAAAAATTCTAAATTTTATAAATCTATTATTTATGATAAATTTTTATTAAAATATCAAAGCAAATTTAAAAAAATTATAAATACCAAACAACTTTTACATCTTAAAAAAGTAGGATCAAACACAACTTTAAACTATACTTCAAAATTTAAGAAAAAAAAATTATTATCTATCAATGAACATATTAAATTTTTAAACATTGAATATCAACTTATTTTCTTCAATAAGCAAATTATAAAATAAAAAATTTAATCAAGTCCGTGCAACGCACGGGTTTAATACCTAGTTCATCTACTATACTAATTAATCATCCTTGTTTGTTCCAATTATTATTGTCACGTAACACGTATTGCACTTTGCTATACTATTACTATGGTTATAAATAAAATGTGAATTATATTGAAACTTCCAACAATGTTGGAAATAAAACATATAAATTAGGCATCAATCATTTTGCTGACGTGGCCAACCATGAGTTTGTAGCATCTAGAAACAAATTCAATGGATATTTGCATGCCTCAACTACAACTACTTTTAAGTATGAAAATGTAACTGATGTACCATCTGCAGTGGATTGGAGACAGGAAGGAGCAGTGACACCAATAAAAGATCAAGGAAAATGCGGCAAGTTTCTACTCGCTGCATTCTAAAATAAGTGACATAATATTTACTCTTATATAATTAAATATATTAAAGGTCTAAGTTATGCACCGACATGTGTAAAACAATCAACTGAGTCACTTATTGTAGGACGGAAGCAAGATGTGGTTACTCTTTTATTGTCCTTTTAATTTATGATATGTGTGCTTTTGGTTTCTTAATAACTTTCTTTAGCAATTTTAATAATTGTGATTGAACAATTGTAGGATGTTGTTGGGCATTTTCTGCCGTTGCATCAACCGAGGGAATTCATAAGCTAAGCACAGGAAATTTGGTCTCTTTATCAGAGCAAGAACTTGTTGATTGTGACTTAAATGGTGAAGACCAAGGTTGCGAAGGTGGTCTTATGGATGATGCTTTTGAATTCATCATAAAAAATAATGGCCTCAGCACAGAAGCTCAATACCCTTATCAAGGTGTTGATGGAACATGCAATACAAATGAAAAAGGTATCTCTGCTGCTACTATTTCAGGGTACGAAAATGTCCCCGCCAACGATGAGTTAGCACTGCAAAAAGTTGTAGCTAATCAACCAGTTTCTGTAGCCATCGATGCTAGTGGCAATGACTTTCAATTTTATACAAGTGGTGTCTTTACTGGTTCATGTGGAACTGAGTTAGATCATGGTGTCGCTGTAGTGGGTTACGGTGTTAGTGACGACGGTACCAAGTATTGGTTGGTGAAAAACTCATGGGGAACTCAATGGGGTGAAGAAGGGTACATCAGGATACAAAGGGGTGTGGATGCTTCAGAAGGACTATGTGGCATTGCAAAGCAACCATCTTATCCAACTGTATAATTATAACATTTAGACACCATGATTCCTACTTATGTATAGTTCCATTGTACTAGCATTTGTATTTTCTTGTGCATATCATATCTACAAGAACCATTGTAATTATCAATTATTATATAAAAATGCATCTTAGATATCCATATATTTGAATATGAAGACAAAAAAAAAAATCCAAACGAAATATTATCTGTTTAAAATCAATGTTATGAGTAATTAATTATCTTATAGCACTTCACTCATAAAGGAAGATACAAAATAGAGGTTTGTATTTGCCAAAGAGTGATGATACTTCATCATCATCTGATACACAGAACAGACATAATTTTTGTTTAATTGATTGAGGAAACATAAAGGTAGATATGTCAAGGGTGAGAGTACATTTTGAAATGAAAAAAGTTGCTACCCTATAAAAGTTACCAACCAAATCAATGAGATAAAAATATACATGATTTACAATATGCTTCTTCCCATGAATGTTACTATATTTACTCCTTGTTATTAATTTTCTCGAATCAAGTTAGTTGGCTCACTCAAAACATACTTTGGCAGCTCGTACTTTGCGCCTGCAAATATTGCACCAAGAATCAGAACAAGAAAAAATTGATCAAAGTAAATACTGCAAATAAACTAACATGTTATTTCTAGCACTAGTACAATTTCTGAGCATTGATCTCAATGAACTAAGTCAAGTATATCGAAATTCTACAAATTTCCAATAATTTTTCTTCAAAGGCAAAGCTAGTGTTATCTCTTTACTGTACTTCTGTACTATACTTTTCAAAAGCTTGTTTGATATTTGTAAAAGAATCTTAAAGACCCCCCCAAAGGTTGGTTTACTTTTTTTGGGTGATAAATTTCAATGAGAAAAGTGCAAAAAGAAACAATTTTGATAGTGAGAACACATGTTTTATGTGGTAAGGCAGCTAGGATGAGAAAATAATGCTGGTGGGGGTATAGAAAAATGGATTGTAATTTGTACACAATCACACTGTAGTTGATATTAACCATCTAATCAAGATCGGACATGCCATGTTCCAACTTTGTGGTTTGGATTGGGACCCTTTTCACAAAAGTCGAAATTCAAACTGTCTGATTAAGATTAGAGGGTTGAGATCGTATGTGATTGCATAGATGTGTGATTATCCCGACTGTAGGGAATCTGAGTCTCGGGCAGAATTGGATAATGTGCAGTCACACTGCATGCAGTCAGGATATCTGGACCGTTTTTAAATATAAAATTCAAGCTAAAAATATGGACTGTCTAATCTTAATCAAACGGTTCCGATATGACCAACTGCAATGCAGTCACCTCTCTCCAACTGCACAGAATCCAGATCCGTCTCATGCTACCGAGTTTTTTGCAAAAGTGCAATGTATTATCTACTCCACCATAATCCACAATAAAGGAGGATGTCACGTGATACAACCATTCCATCATATCTGTATCACAGATAATTAAGGCAAAAAGTATGGTAGTGTTGTTGGATGCCCACATGGTTCATGAGCATGGCATAAAAGTTGCTTTATCCTTTTCATATTAATTACCAATTTCTTAAACAGCAATCAACTTTTGAAATCAAAAGGAAATTGAATTAACAGAGTTCTTCAACTTTATATTAAAGACAGATTTAGATTTATAGAAACCAAATCATATTATATCCATTTTTCTATTTATAATTTTATTCGAAATGTAGTAAATAGTTGATTGGAAAATGACCAAATTACTTACCTCTTTCATCATAGCATACTGTCAAATCAGAACTCTGGACAATGACCCCAGCACTATCCACAATTGCTTGTGCTAAAGATAGATCAGCTTCTGCAGCAGCGCGGAGAGCGTCCCAAATCTCTAGTGTGCGGAAAATCAGATACAGATTTCAATTTACATAAAGAAATTAAGTAAGAAATGAAGAATCAGACTACCAAATTATAGACAGCCATTCTGTATCTGAGCTATCATATTCGATAAATGTAAGAATGGATAAAACCGTTTGATTATGATTTGCAATGACAGAACAAGATAAAAAGTTTGAATGTGAAGATCATTACCTACAAAAATGAATAAGCTAATCTACAAAAATGAACAAGATAAAAAGTTGCCTAGTAAACAAATTATGCTTAAGAAAAAGACTAAGCCATAAAAAAGTTATTGAAAACCTATTCTAACACAACATGAAGCATTTCAAATTAATCAATCTCTTTTACCACAACCATCCATCTTAGTACCTTTAAGTTGAAGCTTCATGTCCAACTTCTTTTTCAAGATAAAACACTTCAATCTAATCTAATGGCCAAATTCATGGCACTATCATGTGAATTTGAACAATATTAAAGACTCTCTAAGTAAGAGGGAAGTCTCGTCAAGTAGCGGCACTATAGTACTGTTGCATAACCGAATTTGAACAAACCGCTATTTTTAGCAATCCGCAATTAACAACACAGCCTTATTATACATCATGTCTATAAATCAGTGAAAATAATCTAAACAACAAAATCAGAGCAATGCAGTCAAATATCGGAAGTGAATTATTTCATAGAAAGTAATTTATCAATTTGTGATAATACCTTTCCGGCCACCATAGTGAGGAGCTGTGTCCCAAAACTCATCACGCAATTGTATTAGCTGAGTCTTTGTTAACGGCTGAGGATGCTTCCATGGCTTAGGCTTTCGGATCTTTTTTGCAGTCCCTGTTAAAATCATTCAAAGTTTATGTTAATGGCAGCCGAAATTAAACTTCATTCTAAAAAAAACCGAAGCATTGGCATCAAGAATAAGCAACCAAAGACAGTTCCACACTCCCACCTTGAGTTAACAAAATGACTGAAAAATCTAACCACAAACATTTGAAATAATGAACGAAAATAACAACAATAACAAGCACCATTATCATCTAAAAAATTCTACACGGTGTAAAATCTGTTTATCATCATCGTCATCGTCATTCAGCTGCTTCCGAAATGTTTGCAAGCAATTCAACAAAAAAGATCCAAACAACCCCAGATAGAAGTAGAATCCAATAATGAAATTTTTTTCAATAATTTTCAATCTCAAAACTATTAAACTAATTAATAATTATTTACCCTTTCCAATTACACAAGGGAATCAAGAAGAACCAAAATCTAATCTCAATTTAATCACTAAAAAAACTAAAATATCTCTAATCAGATAAATTATTTCCAAAACAACAAATAAGAGAAAAAACACTTAATTTCAGCACATTGTAAATTCACATATCTAGCAGAAAACAATTAGCAGCAACCAAACAAATTAAAAACAAAATTAGAAGATTAGTGCTTAAAATAAATAATTAAATAAAGTAAATATCCAAGAAAAAAAGTATTTGTTTGTATCCAATTGAGTTGTTCAAAGTTAACATGATGAGGTTTTCACTTTTCACTTTTCACAATTAAAACAGAAAAGCACAGAAAGAAGAGATTTTGAAACAAAGCTATGATGAAATTAGTGAAGATTTATGAAATTACAATGTAAATTAGAGAAAGTGAAGGTGAAAGAGAGAAAGAGAAATTACCATCAGGTTTGGACTGAGAGGATCCAGCACAACCCATTGAAGAGGTGCTTTGTTGTTCTTTGGCAGAAAAAGGTAAAGAAAGAAAGAAAGGAAAAAAGAGAGAGAGCAAGTCAATGACGTATGCTTCTCAAAAAAGGTGCAATGTAATGGGTGAGTAAGTGAGTGAGTACACTCTACAACCTCTTTTTTTTTATAAAAACCTCTTTTTTATTCATTCATTAATTTTTTTGGTAAGGGTATTCATTCATTAATTAAGAATTAATAATTACACATCCAATAAAATTAAAATTACAATTTCATGTTTATAATTTATCTACTTACAATATATTAAAAAAAACTACTACTAAAAAACCAGATTTGTCCTTATCAAGTTTATAATATTTCAGAATTTATGCCCTTAAATGTAATTTTAACTCTAAACAAAAATAGGAAAAAAAAGAAGATAAGCATAAAAGAAACCTTCCCATAAAAATAGCATCGGAAACCACCTATACAAAAAGATATTAATCCAATCTAATTTTACTTTCAAAAAAGGAACAAAAAAAGTTTAATTAAAAAAAATTACGCATAAAAATAGGAACAAAAATCTTAATCGAGGTATACGCATAAAAAATAGTAACTTTTTTTATAATAAAAAAATAGTAACTCATGAACTTATGCGAAATAACTTATGCAAATAAATAATCTTTATGTATTATTATAATTTTTTCTAGGTAGTTTATGAAAACAGTTTATAAAATATAATTTTTGTTACCGAAAACTTATGAATTAACATGCGTAAAAAATAAACTTACGAATTAACATAAAAGTTTATTAGAAGCATAAATTCTTTTCATAAGTTTAAAAATAAGCAAAATTTAAACGGGGCTAATATATTAAAAGGTATTACAACTAAAAATATAATTTAGTTATAAAATATACATTATAATTTACACGGGACAATAACTTTAATAAAAAAAAATTATTCATTTAACAAATTTATATAAAGCTGCACAATTTATATTTTAAAAATATTTTATACTCCGTAACATATTTCTAAATATACACGGGATAACTTTTTTAATCATACACGGGACAATTTCTTTAATAAAAAAAAGAAATTGAATAATAAATATTTGTTATTATTAATTATAATTTATTACATAAAAAGTATACACGAGACAATTGTTTTAATAAAAATTTATTAATTTATTAAATTTTATAAGAAAGAGTATAATAACATCATTTATATTTTAACAATATTTTATAAATAAATGTCAATAGACCCGTACGAATGTACGGGTCTCAAAACTAGTTATTAATCAAAACAAAATAATAATACACACATTAAGAGAATTTTTATTTTTTTGTATAAAATATTGACATTGGTCGAAAATATAATGTTGAAAAATCTCACATTAATAACATTTGTGAAGATTGCCTTATAATATGTTTTTGCAAGATTTTATTTGTTTTTAAACGGGATATGTTTAAAAATAAAGGATTATATTTTTGGCAAGATTCTATTTGTTTTTAAATTGGATATGTTTAAAAAACATGGGAGATTCTGTTTTATTTTAAAAGAGATACAATATGTTTCTATTTTTAAGGCTTATATTTTTCTATAGATAGAAGTTGATTTATTCATAGAAAAAATAAGAGAGCAAGCAAGATGTAGGGAATTCAATTAGGATTTGCCGTCAACACAAAGATTAAGGGTTTTAGAGAGAAACGAGAGGCGTTGTCAATTAGTATAATATCCTAGGGTTGGGCCATCTTGGGTGGTCTAAATTATTGAGTCTCTTGGGCACAAGATGAGATTTGGGATGATGATAGAGTTAAGTTTGAAGACTAATTTTTGTAACCTTTATGGAAATCTTGTGTAAAGTCACTCTTTTGATTTAGTGGAACGAGGAGTTGCTCTCTCCCCAGAGTATGTCATTGTTAGACCGAACCGGATAAACAAATATTGTGTATTCTTGTGTTGTGATTGTATTCTTTTATTTTCTCTATGCCTGTTTTTTCCCAACATAAAAGAGGGTCGGGCCCAAAGAGAATTATTTTTTATAGAAGGGAATTTAGTTTTTGGGTTTATTATCCACATGAATGGAGTTTAACAGAAGAGTGTGTTGAACTAAAGTTTGAAAATTAACTATAAGACATGTTTCTTTGGTTTTTTCTAAAAAAGATATAAGAGATGCTTTTACTTGTAGTGTCCGGCAATAATTTGAACATGGTTATCTTCGATTGGGGATTATGTTATGTGCAAAAATTCAAAAAATTACATTTAGATTTAGAAAATATGCAATCCAAATGATTAATTTATTCTATTGTATTTTTATTTGTAATTTATAGTTTTATTTTGTAAATACCTTTATAAATATTTTATTTATAAGATATTATTTACGTTTATTTATGAAAATTTATATCTAAGTAGATTTAATTAGAAAAATTAACTCATGGATGGATTAGCCTTTAGAGCCCTCCTATCGTAAGCAAGTCTTGAAGGTCCCATAACAACCAGAGATTGATCAATAAAGTTGCAAAAAAATGATGAACTAAAGTAAATGAGTCAAAAAGCAGTCACGCACTAAACAAGCGACCCTATATCAAGGTCTCCATAGGGAATCATGCATTCCTCTCGAGTCCTCCTGGGTGGGCAAAGTTATTATGCATAAGCCCAAACCTTATGCATGGTGCATAAGCCAATGAAAACACAATGCTGTTACTCACACACCCCCCAATTTACTACGCGCGCCCCCCACCCCACCCCCCTTGCTACGCGCGCCCCCCATATTGCTACGCGCGCCCCCCAGCCCCCACCCCCCCCACCCCCCCCCCCACCCCCCCACACTCATTTTTTTTGAATTTTTTTTTACAGTTTTTTTTTTAATTGTAATTTTTACTTTTTTAAATATTTTTTATTCCTTTGAAGTACATATTATAACAATCTATTTTCGATGTTTATATAGTCTTATTTTGATTTAAAATTGCATACTAAAACATGTACTATAATTATGGCTAATTTTTTACAATTAATATAAAAACTATTTTTTTCCCGAAAAAAGATTGGAAACTTTTTTTCCGGAAAAATCAGAAACTTTTTTCCGAAAAAAAATCGAAAATTTTTGCCGAAAAAAGATCAAATACTTTTTCCAAAAAAACTGAGAACTTTTTTCTGAAAATTTTTTCCCGAAAAAAAATCGAAAACTTTTTTTCAGAAAAATCGGAAATTTTTTTTCCAAAAAATAAAAATCAAATTTTTTTTTAGAGAGTTAAATGGTTTCTGGAAACCATTTATGCAATATTATTCTGGAAACCATTATGCTGGTTAAATGGTTTCAGAGAGTTAAACAGTGAAACCATTTGTTTTGTAAAATGGTTTTATGTGTTACTGAAACCAATATTGTGTTTTTATGGTTTTAAAAATTCTGGAAACCATTATGCTGGTTAAATGGTTTTAGAGAGTTAAACAGTGAAACCATTTGTATTGTAAAATGGTTTTATGTGTTTACTGAAACCAATATTGTGTTTTTATGGTTTTAAAAATTCTGGAAACCATTATGCTAGTTAAATGGTTTCAGGTAGTTATACAATGAAACCATTAGTATTGTTAAATGGTTTTATGTGTTTACTGAAACCAATATTGTGTTTTTATAGTTTTAAAAATCCTGGAAACCATTATGCTAGCTAAATCGTTTCAGATAGTTATATATTAAAACCATTTGTATTGTAAAATGGTTTTACACTAAATGGTTCAATGATTTTAAATACTGATTATTACTGAAACTATTACTAAAAAATCTAGTATTTAAAATTGATTTTTTTTTTTGGAAAAAAAGTTTCCGATCTTTTTTCCGGAATAATTTTCGATTTTTTTTTCCAAAAAAAAAGTTCCGATTTTTCAGGAAAAAAGGTTTCGACAATATTTATGGTTTTAAAGATCCATTATAAAATTATTCCACCCAAAAAAAGGTTTAGGCATGATTTTAGTTTAAAAATAACTACTAAAAAATTTAATCATACATAATAATAAAAAAAACTATAAAAAAAAAAACTAAAAAAAAAAAAAATTTAAAAAAATGGGGGGGGGGGGGGGGTGGGGGGGGTGGGGGGGGGGAGAGGCTTATGCACGCTACATAAGCTTAAGCTTATGTAGGATAACCACACCCCTCCTGGGTTGGGCTCAGCAATTGCAATCAGCCACTTCCCCTATTGTCATCAACTCGTTCTTGGCAGATTTGATCGAGTGTTTATAATTTGGAATAAAATTATTCAAATAATATAAGTAAATAGCATAAAGATGGTAGAATTAACTTGAATAAAGTACAATATCACTATCTATATATATTTTTTGTTTTGATGAAGTGGTAATCCACTGAAATTAAACTCATATAATTGTGAAATTCCGAGTTCGAACTCGGATCACAACATTCGACTTAACAATTTCCACAATTTTTGTTCATTGAGCTAGGAGGATGGAACATATCATTATCAATATTTGTTTGCATAATAAAATATTTGATCAAATGAAGTGATCAAATATATATTTATTGGTATATATTCGTCTTGTGTAGAAATCTATTTATTATTAATAATAATATATATATTTGCTATTAAAAAAAATAAGTGATCAATGATCAAATATCTTTCTTAAAAAATTGTAACAAAAAAAAAGTAGATTAAAAAAATACTATTAAAATGCTTTTACTCTTAGGTTAGTAGGGTTTTGCGGAATTGGGGTTATGTGTATCTCTCTCCTCCTGGCGTCTACGTGCCATAATGGATTGCCATTTTGATTGGCCTCTCTTATTAGGGTCACTCAAACACAAGCTGCCTTCCATTTATTTTATGCGGCGACTTTAAATCATTTCACAATAATGTGCTTCCACTCTTCTATTTTCAATCTTTTTAAAGCATCTCTAATGATGATATAATTTTCGAGTATCATACATCACTAATAAGTGGTCCCTATAATATTATGTAATATTTATGTTACTTATATATTTTACTAGTGATATTACTTTGAACATCATATATTACTAGCAACTTGTCCTTCTATTTAATTTAAATACAAAAAATGTAATAATAAATTGATGATGCGGTACCTTAAATCAATTTTGATACCCTCTATATCACGTCATGAAACTCCAATGATAAGAAAAATAAGGTATGGATCATTAACCAACGACTCCAACTACTGTCCATGTACGACTCATACTAGATATGACCAACTAACCATCCTACCTCATCTACGTTTTTGACAGCCCATCCATGTCTCAGTAGAGTCTTTCAATGACATGTTTTTGTCCTCTTTCCCATTACTTAGAAAAAGTGAGCCAGTGATTCAGGTACAAGATACTATCATTATCACCTGAACAATTAGACATCAAATTCGTAATCGCAACGATCCAATTTCAAAAGCGGAGCTCTACCAGCTAAGCTATGTCCCCAGCCAAGTTGGAGCATGCATGAAGGAAAATCAATCTTTTATTCTTTTCATTGGCAAAGCTGGGCCATCCTGACCTTGAACCAAAGACCTCGCCTAAGTGCAGTCAACTTTCCTATGCAAATAGTTCATGTTATTTAGTTATGTTATGATTACAAGTTTTTGTAATTTGGATTATTCAAAATGCACAAGCTTAATGCATCTCACTTATATTATATAAGGGCTCTCCCAAAGTTTTGAAGAGTTATATCAATACACCATGTAATACACTCTTCTCAATATATACTATCTAATCTATGGAAATTTAAATATGTCCCACTAAATAACATAAACTCCACATAAATTTAGTGAGACTCATTTAAATTTCAATCAATTAGAGTGTGTTGTTAGTATAATGCTAAACATAGATATAGTAGTTCAGTAGGAAAGTCACAAGGTAAAGTTAAAATATCTCATTGTCTTCATGCATAATATTTTGAAAGTCACAACTCACAAGGTAAAGTTAAAATATGTCATTCCAAGATGAAATTTCATATTTTCTCATTTCAAAACCTAGATTTCAAATTGCTAAATACGGAAGTTACATTCCAAAATCTAAAAAAAAATTTGAAAAAAAAGCCACTTCGGAATGTAACTTCCAAAATGGTGTTACGTTCCAAAATTTTGGAAGTTACATTCAAAAATAAAAATAAAAATTGAAAAAAAAAATCAACTTCAAAGCATAACTTTCGAAAGGGTGCGTTTTTAGATCTACAATCCAAATAATTGAAAGCATTTTGGGATTTTTGGGGGGCCTGAGAGCAACTTAAGGGGCCACAAGAGCAATTTTCTAATATATTCATAATATAAGTCAAAGTTGATACAAAAGCATATAGTCAAACTTGTTGGAAGTAAAGTCACTGCTATAAAACATCTCATAAAAGTTCTCATCATAAACAGAAACCTGTGATATTAACTGATGCACACGTCAAAAGAAACTATGACTCCATGAACATTTGAATGAGATGACTCGAGTCTCTTCCAGCTTAACCAGAGATCATAGGTTCGAATCAAGCCCTAGAAACGCAACAGGGTTGAGGAAGAGATTTCTGTGCATTGTGGTCATACTCAGGTTAACAGCATTGTGTTTCGGCAAAGGGTCAACATTAAGCAGATAACATTTCATTATAGTAAAGCTACAATTACATACAAACTTTCAGACAAATGAAAATGTGCACATTCAATATATTGGAAAACAGAATACCAGTGAAGAACATATGATGCAAAACTTGTTACTGAGAGTTGAATCGGAATGACTCTCCAGGTACATAACTAGTCCTCATACTGTACCGATCAAATTTTGAATTGCTGTGATCAACAGCCGGTCTCGGCTCAACAGGTTTAGCCTCAGGTCCATTTTTTGCAAAAGCAACTTCTCCACTCTTTTCTCGGTGCCGATGTTTTGTCCTTTCTTTTTGGCTCTTAGATTTAGCATACGATGGAACCTCACCAGATCCATAGAATTCAGCATACTCGGATCGTTTTGAAGATCGGTGTTTACTTGACAACGCAGGGTCCTTGAAACTGCTTGATTTTATCTTTGGAGGCTTTACTTCTGAATATTTCTCAGCAGTGGTTGGAGTATGGACCTGTGGCATCTGCCTATTTTCGGTAACAGCAACAGGAGTGCTTTTCCTATTGACCAATGGAGGCACAGCTTCATCTTCGGGCATCACAAGACGATCCTTCAGCGGTGTTAGCCCTGCTTTGGGACCTTCGGATTTGAAGTGTGAGGGTATGAATTGAGTGAATGCGCTAGTCAAAGCTTCAAGGGATAGCTTAGAAAGATCGGCAATAAGCTGCCCAAAGGATGGCCATCCAGGATCCTCTTTACCGCTCTCCGGAATTGGCATGTGTTTCTCGTTGCTCACATGGCCTTTAAACTCTCTTCTTGATTGTCTCTGCAGCATTTATGGAGTTGCAGTGTAATTAGATGACAACCGACATTGTCAAAACATGAACAACATCAGATAAGGTTACAACATGCAAATCATGTAATTCTGAAATTTATATATTTACGAATTCTATTGAAGCAAAACATACTGTTTTTGAGAAGAAAGAGGATCCATATCCCTGCTGAAGCATGCATGTAGCATATCCAACCAAAACAGCGCCAACAACTGTAAGGATATCTGCAGAAATACCAACAAAGTGGATCAAAATAAGTTAATTGAAGATAGATAGAATATTATGCACTTAATAGAAAGATATAGTCACATGCGTTGTTGTCAAATTTATATATTTCTGATAGAACTCAGTTTCAAAGATGAAATAATAATGGTGAAATTAATGGAATAGTGTAGTTGTATTAATGGAATAAGGAAGCAAGTACAAAGGTAGTAGTAATAACAAAGCAAATAACAGAATGAAAGGATAACAAATTGATAGCAAGCTACCAATCCCCAAAGCAACAATGTGCCCCCAAATCACTCAAGAGTGATTCCATAGTTTCTAACTGAATTCTTGGATGCCCTTTTCTCACTCCCTACCCTTCCTTAAATAACGGATTCCTCCCATGCATATCATGCATTACTCTGCCACATCACTATTGATCCTGTTATTCTCCTTCTTCTCTTTAAACCCCTTCTTCCTCTCATACACCCTCCAAAGTCTTGGTTTGGGCCCATTATTCACATAGTCCAATATTTGATCCATGTTCTCATCAATTTCCCATTGTTTCGCTACTCATTTAAACAGAAAATTCGCTTTATTTTAATGTAAATGAAGTTTACACTTTAAATATTTAAATATCAATTTTCTGATAAAGAATAAATTCGCTTTATTTAAAACATATCATACGTATAGAACTTGTCTGATAGGCATTTTTCATTCCATTATGGAATGTGTATCTGATGTAGTACCTACAAGGCTACAAGTCTAATCAATGTAGGCAAAAGATGTTCCCTTATATTTGAAATCGGATCATAACAGATGAACTCGAGAGTCGAATGTGCTTGCTAAGCATATCCAAGATAAAGGACCACAATGCACCGGGTGAAGAAGCTTAGAGGCTCAGAGCCAAGGATGAATAAAGGTTAGACGTGCCTAGTATAATAAAAAGGAAAGTCCCAAGCGCAAATAGAGCCTGTGTTTCGACGAGCTAGTTCTATCCCATCAGAACTCCGCAATTAAACATGCTTGGGCGAGGGTTGTACTAGGATGGTTGACCTCTTGGGAAGTCTTTGTGTTGCCCCTCTTTTCCCATTAAAAAAAAGCACCACAATGCATTTGTTTGCCAAATGATGTAGTCCTAGTTGGAGAGTTGAGGAACTAAATAAACAGAAAGTTTGAGCTATAGAGATAAACTTTGGAATCAGATGGTTTTAATTCGAGTGAAGTAAAACAAGATATATGGAATGTAAGGTTTGCAAGAGGCACACTAAAATTTGTTAGTGAAAATTGAAGAACAATTCAAGGACCCACAAGTTATGTATCTTAGTAGTCCAGTAGTATGGATTGGGATACCGAATGAGTTATATATAAGTGGTCCACAGTTTGACTCGTACTACTAACACTTCCCTCTCCCCCCTAACAAACTAATCACTAACATTTGCCTATAGTATCTTGCTCAGGTCCATCGTACAAAATGAAAAGGGGGGGAGGAGGGTTTCAAGACATAATAGAATTTTTTATGTAAGGGAAGGGGTTTCAAAAGGCTTATTGATGCATAACTACAAGAGAAGTCCTTCGTTTTTGGAATGAAAATCAGGTGAGAGACAGAGCCTAGATCTCTCGAATAACTAGAGCGAGAGAGTTTGTACTATTCATTTGATGTCTTTCATGACCAATATTGTTACCATGACACCAATTCAAAGATTGAGGGTTTTTTTTTGGGTGTTAACCCTCCGGTTCCTAGGAGAAGGGGGCCCTAGTAATCCGGAGTTTATCCGCGAGGCAAGTAAATTCTGGCCGAGAAATTGTTTCAACCAGGAACCGAACTCGGGTTCTCCCGAACGGTCCATCATTTGGTGAAGCTCTATAACCACTTGAATCCAATGACTTTGTTAGAGATTGTGAGTTCTGTCAATAAAGGTTTACTCAATTCTAGTCTAGTTGTATTACTAGTTACTACCCTTCCCAACTTAACTAAAATACGACATGACAAGGATGCATGTAAACCATCGTAGCAAGAACATTGATTTTCGTAGTAGTCCACAAAGTGTGATACAAGCATAGCAAACATAAGATAAGAATTTAAACCTGTGCTTGAAATTGAACTTGATTGGTAATCGCAGTCCTCCTGGTCAAGAATAATTTTCCGAAGAGCAGCATTTCCTCTATCAATGACTAGCAAGGAACAGGTTGGCCGTACATATACCACATCAAAATCATTTGAGAACTTAGCATCTTCACTCGGCCCATCCCTATAGCCAGCAACATTTGATTTTCCTCCAGCAATGGTTGTCACACCTAAAAATTATTTACAAAGATCGGTAACAATAAAAATACTGAAATACACCTTAATAGTCCTAAATAAATCCTGAATTCTTGTTGCTAAATACACACATACCAGCATCTCCGATCTTTCTGATGGCAAGATTTTGAGTATCGGCAACATAAACATTCCCTTTATCATCCATAGCTATACCTTTGGGATGATTAAACCGAGCATCACTAGGTTTTCCATCCACATGATCTGTGTAGCCCTGAAATGATCCAGCTACCAATCTTCCTCGACTATCTGCAATACCATAAACAGAATTCGGAAGATAAATTAATGAAAAACAAATCATTCTAATTTTAATCAATCCAAAATTCTACTTATCTTACTATATAACTTTCATCTATAAACGGTATTAGTTAATATAAACTCAGGAGGACAAACAAGAGTAGCCATACATTGAGACAATGGCGGGGTGATTCGAACAATGTTGCTATTAACTTCATCAACAGCAAAGAGTTCACCATCCTCTTCATTGACACGGATCCGATAAGGAACAACTCCAATCCCATTTCCTTCCACAACAGTCTCAACTACATAACCATTCTCAAATTGAAGAACATTCCCATCTGAAAAAAGAAAAAGAAAAAAAAAATTACATTCACAAACACAAACTATAAGAATATTACACTATAAAGGTCTATTTCAATCGACTTATTCGAGCTTATCTACCGGCATAAACACTTGTGAGAGTTTATAAAAGCAACTTATGAAAAGTTCATAAACCGTGTTCACATGTTTGGTTCCACTTTTAGAGTGGCCAAAATTGATTCTAGGGTGTAGAATTGATTCTGACTTGTTTGGTTTCTCAAAAGTAGAATTGATTTTATCTCCAGAATTGATTCAACTTGAAGCTAAAAATTGTAGCTTCTGATTTTAAAATTGATTTTTACACTAAATTTTTTTTGTTCAACTCACTTTTACATAAATATATCCAAACATACATCATTTTATCTTCAACATAATTTTTGTCAGAATGAATAGTGCAAAGATCAATTTTTCTCACCACAGAACCAAACATTCACTAATTTTCCTAATCTCACCAGAATGGCTTATAAAAAAAAGCATGAAAATAGTTAGACTATATTTTATCATTTGTTAAAGAAATACATAAGTATTGATAAGCACTTATGCTATAAGCACTTAATTAAATGATCAGTTTATCCAAATACCTGAGTGTGGTGACTTAGTAGTGGAAGACCTTGTCCATTTGATAAGTGAAGATAAATGTTTAATCAATGGCCCTGATTTATTAACAACATTGTTTAACTAAATTAATTAACCATAAAAAAAACATAGAAATAAATGAAAACATACCCACTTTGGATTTCAGCTAGAATATTAAAAAAGGTTAAAAATTGAGCATACCCATTTGGAAAAATAGATAAAATTTTTTTTGAAGTAATTGAAGAAATGGGTTACCTGCAGGAGCAGCGTGAGCTTGAAAATGGAGAGAGAAAGTGGAAGCAAGTAGAATGAGAGTATAGAAGAGTAGAGAGTTAGTTTTCATAGTTAGTCTGAGAAGATCAAGAAGAAGAAGCTATGGCAAGTGAAACTCTTCTTGTTCTTCTTCAAGTACAACAGATGCTCAAAACTCTTTGCATCTCTCTCTCTCTCTCAAAAAGTGCTTTTTTTTTATAGTGATTTTAACTTTGTTGTTATTTTTACATTTACGCGGAAAGTGAGTTTTTCGAGGAGGGTGGGACGGTGATCAAAAACAAAACGCTATCACAGCTTAAGACAAAGCGGTATTGATCAGGTATCACGGTGAATATGTTAAAATCACGATTATTCATCATAATTTTATCGAAGTCATTGTGATTTTTTTTTTGTACAATCCGTGATTTTAACTTATCCACAATAATATCAAAAAAAATATTCATTCGGGCATTCGGCCATTTTTATAAAGAATACTTTGAAAAATTTACACAGTCAAAAAAAAAAAATTTCTTATTAATAATTCTTAATGAGAAAATATATATTTATTTGTCTGCGTGAATTTTTCTCAATAATAATTCTAAAATTTTATAAATTGGGAAAAATTGATTTCGTAAAATTGATTTTAACTAAAATTAAATTGAAAATAAAGTAATTTATATTTGGATACATTAATATAAAAAGTGAGTTGAACAAAAAATTTAAGTATAAAAATAAATTTAAAATAATAAGCTACAATATTTAGCTTCAATTAAAATCAATTATGAAGGGATAATCAATTATACACCTCTAAAATTAATATTTGCCAAGACCACTTTAAAAATAGAACCAAATATACACTGAAAGTCTATTTATAATTTATAATCTCAAATAATAATATATTTCATTGATAAAATTTAAAATATTTTTTAAGTCCTAACATACAACTTTTTTTTGACACATTTGTAAAGCCTAGTTATAAAAGTGGCACTACCTTTGATTTATCTGTAACAACCCTCTATTTTCCATTGATTTTTATTATAAAAATTGGTTGATTTAGGGTGTTATTCTACTTCATACCTACATACTCGAGCATATAATTAGTAGATAAATTGTTTCTTTACTTTGTTATCAACTAGACGCCGACCCTTCTTTACTTTGTTATCAACTAGACGCCGACCCGTGCGTTGCACGGGTTTAACGGAGTTTCATACATATATCAATCATGGTTGCTACCAATCATGGTTGTTGCTTGGAGTTAAAGATGTTATGCCTAATCATAATAGTTAAAGAGTTTAATTGAAAGTGAATGTTAAAGATAATGAATGTAGTTTGAAGTTAAATAGTTTAATTGATAGTGAATGTTAAAGATACATCTTCATATCCTTGTGATGCACGGGTTCAACGGATTAGCATAGTTATATCAATCATGACAATGATCAATCATGGCCATTACTTGAAGAAAGAAGTCTAATTAGAAATAGAAGCAAAATATAAATGCTTTGTAGATCATGGGTGTTGATTTTAATAAGAACATTATTAACTTTCAATATTTTAGTTTTCATCATTGTAGTAGGAACTTACAAAATCATCATATACATGAACTTATAAAATCATCATATACCTTTCAAACTTAGAAATAAAATTAGTTGAAGTTAAGAATTGTTCTGGACTGGGCCTAAAGCCCAATAAGACTCGAGCAAGGCAAGTACGCGTTCGAGCACCAGATGCTCTGTGAGCATTCTAACAGTTGGCGATATCAAGCGTATCGTAACGGCCGACACCGGAATGATGAGCATTTAAGGCTCATCATGGCTTTTCAGCCGTTTTCCGGCAGCCAATTGATGGGCATTTATTGCCATCATTGGCCTTAGCCCAGCGCTGGGGGCTATATATACTCCTCATTTGAAGGAGCTCAGGTACATTCTCTAACTTCTGAAAACCTATACTCTACCCTCACTAACTTGAGCGTCGGAGTGTAAACAGGTACACAGCCCCCTCACATTCCACCGTTACTAGGGGCGGAGCTCTGTTCAACGGACGTTGGTCGACTCTGATTCTTGTTAAGATCAGTGGCGCCGTCTGCGGGAATTCATTAGTTTCCCCTTCTTTTCACCTAGAAAAAGAACAAAACTACCTAAAAACACCATCTTTCACGACCAATGGCCGGAAACGGTAACGATATCACCGGTGAAAACCACCCAAACCACAACGTGGGTCCAAACCACCAAGAGGATGGGCATTTCACCGCCGTGACCCCTACTGAAGCCTCTGCTGGCCCTACTGTCCAACCCCAAGGGGAGCCTCTGGACGTCCCACCATTAGCTGTAGGGACCCCCATAGAGGAAATGATGGCAACATTGATTAACGTCATCAACATGCAAGGCACCATCATTCGCGAACAGAATCGCAGGCTAGCAGTGGTCGAGGAATCGCGTGCAACGCGATCATCGCACCCAAGGCGATCCCCGCAACACCCCCCACAGAGGAGGGAGCGTCCAGTGTCAAGATCAAGGTCCCCGAGGCGTCTGAGCCCTCGGAGGAACCGAAGATCTCTGAGCCCTCGGAGGAACGCAGCTGTGCACGTGAGGAACGAGGGCGAAAGGCCTCGAAGACACAGGTCGCCACCAAGGTCTCCCGAAAGGTATCGTCGCCATCGAACACCGGAAAGCGACGAGGACAGATATCTTGGACCCCTGTCCGAGAGAATCATGAGAGTACCATTACCCCCAGGCTTGGAAAAGCTTCCGGTAATGGACACTTATGATGGCTCCACTGATCCATATGATCATTTGGAGAATATTGAAGCAGTGCTCGAATGGAGGAGAGTTCGAGGAGCTGTTAAGTGCAAGATTTTCTCAACCACTTTGAGGAAGGGAGCGTTAACATGGTATAAGGGGCTCCCGCCTCAATCCATCGACTCATGGACCGAGCTGTGCCGTCAATTCACAGCTCACTTTACTGCATCAAGAAAACATCCGCTGACAGTATCTGCCGTTGAGGCGATAGTTCAAAGGGATGACGAGCCACTGCGGGACTACATCTACAGATTCAACAAGATTGCAGTGCAAGTAAGAGTCGAGGATAAGATGAAGCTTTACCTCATGGATCGGGGATTGCGTTTGAATAGTGATTTCGCCAAAGCCGTCGGAATCGAGGAAATTCGAACCTTGGACGCCTTCCTTGAAAAAGCACAAAAATACATTGCTTACGAGGAGAGGCAAATGGCTGTGGATGCTAGAAAGCCAAGGCATCAAGATGAATCCGGACCCTCGAAACGAGGAACGGGCAATGGAAAGGAAAAGGTGCGGGAACCCAAAGCCCCACCGAGCAAGTTTACCAACTACACCTCGCTGAACGCTCCTCGAGAGCGAATTCTAGCTGAAGTCTCAGCGGCGGAGTTCAAGAAGCACGGGATAAGATTCCCCAAACAAATCCCTGCAAAACCAGGCGTGGACAAAGGCAAATATTGTCGATTCCACAGAAGTTACGGTCACGTGACCGAGGATTGCGTCCACCTGAAGGATGCAATCGAAATGCTCATCCAACAAAATCTGCTCCAAAAATACAGGAAGGATCGACCCAGGGAAAACAATGATAGAAGGCAAGAGGCCGAAGATCCACCTGCTGAGGAAGAGACACGGGCAAGCCTACCCGTCGCTTATGCTATTACAAGGCCCGAGGACTTCGTCCAAGGTGAGGAAGTGCTCGATCACTTGACCTCCCACCTGAACGGATCCTGGGAAAACTTCCCCAAAACGCTGGTGATATCTGGAGGAGGATTCAACGATAAAACCCTCGGAACTATAAAAAGAAAGTTCGAGGAGCTTGAAAGTGTGTGCTCGTTGAACCCAGTGGCAATTGCTGAGATTAAGGAAGGGTCAGTCCCCTTGGCCTTCTACAAAGAAGAGATCCCCAGAGGGTCCCCGAATTTCCAGATTCCCCTATTGGTGCAAGCAAGGATGGCGAACTTTGACGTTCGAAGAATCCTGGTCGACCAAGGAAGCTCCTGCGACATAATGTACTCTGGATTGTTCAAAACTCTCCAGCTCACCGAGAAAAATCTGAAGCCATATGTTGGTGCTGATCTCCAAGGGTTTAATGGAGCTACAACGAAACCTTGGGGATATACGGACTTGATCGTCACATTTGGCGAGGGTGAAGCTACCAAATCCATCAACGTGCAGTTCTTAGTTGTCGAGTGTCCATCACTATACAACTGCATCATCGGAAGAACAGCGCTCGCTGACTTATTCGCCGTCTCTTCGACCATCCATCTCAAAATGAAGTATTACACTGTCGATGGAAAGGTCGCTACATTGAACGGAGATATAGCTGCTGCTCGGAGATGTTTTGATGCTGCAGCAAAAAATATGAACACTCTGGCCACGCCAAAGAAGATGAAAACTGAACACAAGATGCCCGTCATCAATGCTGTTGGGGGACAAGGTACGGTTGAGCTGGACGCTCGAACTTCAAAGAAGGAGCGTAGAGAAGAAAAGAAGGAGCTGCAGAAAGAGCTAAAGGAAATATTTCGCCCAATCCCTGATGGAGAGTTCGAAATAATTCCCCTTGGTGAAGACCCCTCGAAGGGAATCAAGATTGGAGTTGATCTCCCGACTTGGTGAAAAGGCAATTGGAAGCTTGCTTGATGGAAAATGCTGAACTCTTTGCTTGGAGCGCTGCTGAAATGCCCGGCATAGATCCAGAGGTCGCCTGTCACCAGCTGACTATAGATCCTAAGGCTAGAGCTGTTGCACAGCGTCGTAGGAAGCAGTCTCCCGAAAAAGCGGAGGCTGCAGAAAAAGCTGTAAAAGACCTCCTAGAGGCAAATTTCATTTCGGAAGCCAAGTATACTACTTGGTTGTCCAACGTTGTACTTGTCAAAAAATCTAATGGAAAGTGGCGTATGTGTGTTGATTATACCGATCTTAATAGGGCTTGCCCTAAAGATGCTTGTCCTTTACCTAGCATAGATAAACTAGTAGATAATTCTTCAGGATTTAAATTACTATCGTTTATGGATGCTTATTCAGGATATAATCAAATTAAAATGGCTGAAATCGATAAAAAGAAAACAGCTTTTATGACCGAATCAGGAAATTATTACTATAACGTAATGCCTTTTGGGCTCAAAAACGCGGGCGCCACATACCAAAGAATGATGAACAATGTTTTCCGAAATCAAATTGGTGATATGCTCGAAGTATACATGGACGACATGATAGTTAAATTCAAAGAGGAAAACGATCATACCATGCACTTAAGAAAAGTTTTCTAACAAGCGAGAAAGTATAACATGAGATTTAATCCGGAAAAATGTACATTCGGCGTAAAGGCAGGAAAATTCCTCGGATTCTATCTAACAGAACGAGGAATTGAAGCCAACCCCGACAAATGTAGAGCATTCTTCGAATACCCTACGCCCGACTCAAAGAAGTCTATTCAAACATTGAACGGAATGTTAACTTCCTTGTCAAGATTCGTTGCTAAATCTGCTCAACATGCTCTGCCACTCTTCAAACTTCTGAGAAAAGAATCTACATTCGAGTGGACAGAAGAATGCGAAAACGCACTACATCATTTGAAGCGAGCATTGTCCGAGCCTCCAGTCCTCACACGACCAGTGCAAGGAGAAGTTTTATATCTCTACCTAGCAGTAGCCCACGAGGCTGTCAGCGCCGTCCTTATAAGGGAAACCGAGCAAGGCCAAAAACCAGTGTACTTTGTAAGCAAAGCACTCCAAGGCCCAGAACTAAGATACTTGCAAATAGAGAAGATGGCCCTAGCCATCGTTACTGCAGCAAGAAAGTTACGACACTACTTCCTCGCCCATTCAATTGTTGTTCGTACAGACCAACCCATCAAACGCCTCCTCGGGAGACCCGACATGGCTGGTCGAATGCTCAAATGGTCGTTGGAATTGTCAGAATTCGACATAAGCTACGAAAGCAGACAAGCTTTGAAAGCTCAAGTCCTAGCAGATTTTATCGCCGAAATGACCCCAACGACCACTCAAAGTAAGAACAAATGGACCATATTTGTCGATGGATCTTCCAATTCAAAAGGAAGCGGCGCAGGCATTATATTAGAGAGCGAGGATGGGACTCTTATCAAAGTCTCGCTCGAGCTGTCTTTTTCAACGACGAATAACCAAGCCGAATACGAGGCCTTCCTAGCAGGATTGCGGCTCGCCAAAGATATAGAGGCCGAGGAAGTCAAAATCTTTACGGATTCGCAATTAGTAGCTTCGCAAATATCCGGGGAATATCAAGCAAAAGACGAACGACTGGCAGAATATCTAACCCTGATAAAGGAAACGCTAGCCCAGTTCAAAGTAGCCGAAGTGCAACATGTTCCCCGCGAACACAACACACGAGCTGATGTTCTCTCAAAATTGGCAAGTACCAGGCGAAAAAAGGGAAGAAATCAATCCCTGATTCAAGAAACTCTGTCCAGACCCAGCATTGATAAAACCCAAGATGTCATGCTCGTTTGCGAGATAAATACGAACAGTTGGATTTTCCCAATATTACGCTTACTAGAAACTGGGGAAGTTTCCAACGACCCAAAGGAGGCAGCAAAAGTCAAGCGACGAGCCTGCTCCTATGTGGTTCTCGACAATCAACTGTATCGACGAGGATTTGACGTTCCCCTACTGAAATGTGTCGAGGAAGATAAAGTGGAATACGTTTTGGCCGAGATCCACGAAGGAATCAACGGTCAACATATTGGCGGGCGTTCTTTAGCCAGGAAAGCCCTTCGAGCGGGATACTATTGGCCGACGATGCAGGCGGACGCTAAAGAACACGTCAAAAAATGTGACAAGTGTCAGAGACATGGAGACATGCATATAGCCCCCCCAAACGAGCTAAAGTCATTGTCTTCTCCATGGCCCTTCACATGGTGGGGGATGGATCTACTAGGACCATTCCCCGTCGCAGCCGGACAAAACAAATTCCTGATCGTAGGAGTGGACTACTTCACCAAATGGATAGAAGCAGAACCACTCGCAAAAATCACAGCCTTTAACATACTCCGTTTTTTCAAAAGGAATATCCTCGCCAGATTCGGCATTCCACATTCAGTAGTGACGGACAACGGCACACAATTCACTGATAAAAAGTTCAGAGAATTCCTCGCCGCATTGGGGATAACCCAACACTTCACTTCTGTCGAGCATCCACAAACTAACGGGCAAGCCGAAGCCGCAAACAGAGTGATCTTGCGAGGCCTAAAAAGGAGATTAGGCGAGGCAAAGGGGCAATGGGTCGAGGAATTGCACAATGTGTTGTGGTCTTATAGAACCACTCCACACTCCACCACTGGGGAAACCCCTTTTCGATTAACATACGGAACAGAGGCAGTGATCCCCGTGGAAATCGGAGAGCCAACAAGGCGAACCGAAACACCCAACGATCAAGACCTCAATGATGAATTAATTCGAGTGGAATTGGACTTGGTCGAAGAACTTCACGAAAACGCCGCTATGCGTGAAGCATCTCTCAAACAAAAAATAGCTGCTCGACATGACAAAAGAGTGGTTAAAAGAGAATTCGACGTTGGAAGCCTAGTTTTGCGTCGAAACCTGAAAGATTCGAGCGAAGGAAAACTCGCCCCGAACTGGGAAGGCCCCTACCGAGTTCGAGCGAAAACAGGGACATGAGCTTACTTCCTCGAAACTCTGCGTGGCGAGGAAATCCCTAGGCCATGGAACGCAGAAAAACTCAAGCAATACTATAGTTAGAGGTTAAAGCCCCTAACAAGAATGCGTCGACCTTCATGTAACGAGGGGACACATTTAGATAACGGATGAATGCTTAGGTACGGGCACGATTCTAAAACATCAAGAAAGACAAGAGGTTTGCACCTCGTCTTGGCGAGGAATGACTCCAAGCGAGCACCATCGTCTCAGTACACGTTAGGCCGCGAATCCCAGCTCGCGATGGGAAATCGTCGCCGTGGTTAAAAGATCATCACAAGGTCCTTCTTACCACAAAAAGTTCGGATACTACACCCGGACACTCGTTGAAGTTCCACAAACTCTTCGAGCATGGTGCTCAAGGATACATGCTATCCGAGCAGCGACCATTCGTTGTTGTACTTAAAGTTTGAAAAATAAATACTTAGCATACAAGTATTAAACAGTCGAACAAATAATAAGACAACATTCATAAGCGTAAAATCATTCAAACAAAGAAAGGATAAAATGCAAGTTATAAAACAAAGCAAATATTATAAAACAGTCACGAGAACTGTATAATTGTCATTACAAAACATGGCGAACAAAGCGCCAAAATACTTCAAGAAATTGGAAAAGGCGAGCATAACGCCAACAAAAATACAAATTAATCATAAAAAAAAATAAGAAGTCACTGGTCTGCAGGATCAGAATAAGGAGGAGTCCGAATAGCACCATCAAGTACCTCCTTGCACTCATCGAGGCCGTCCAACTTTAGCTCGACGCCAGCATTGAGGACCTGAACTTGGGCGACAACATTCCGGAAGCTTGAGGTAGCCATTTCAACCGCCGAATTTTGAGCATCCACCAGTTGCCTGATTAGAGACCCGCGAGAAGTATTGGTAAATTCCCCGAGCGGGTCCTCTCTCTTTTCCTCCTCGTCAGGAATGGCCAACTTTTGGAGTTGCCCTTCGAGACTAGCAACCTTCGCCAATAAGTCCTCCTTCTCTTTGGCCAGACGCTCGGATTCTTCCTCCTTTGTCTGAAGAGTTTGGGTGAGCTCGACTTGAAGCTGATATTTATCTTTATAAGCATCATAAGTAGCCCCCAGATCCTCGTACTCCTGACGAACCTTCTTCAGCTGAGCATCCATCTTCTTATGGGTTTTCTCCAGACTCTGCATCCCTTTCTCCATCTTCGACCTTTCATCCACGAAATGGCGCTCCCGAGCATTGAGGAAGTTCGCAACTTCCATCAGCTTCATGCAATGCATGGAAGACTCAGCAATCACACCCTTCAATGACTCCGGACCCATGTCCGTCATGATAGCTTGGTCGGCTTCAGGGATGATGACTTCAGTGTTCTGGTCGAACACTTCCCCTCCATGAGCAAAAACTGCGGGCAGAACAAACTTCCCCGCCGGGATCCCAGGTTGCAGACGATGGAAACCCTCTGTCTGATTCGAAGCACCTTCAATACGAGGGTTCTTCTCAGGCCTCACGTTGTCATCCGAGGAGCTCGGCCCTCTCTTCGCCAACAACATCCCGATGAGGAGATGCAACCGCCGAATTTGTCTCTAAAGGAGTAGGAGTTGCAGCAGCCGAGGAACCCCCAGGAGCTGTAGGGGGAATGAAGGAGCTAGTGAGGCCCGAAGAGCTAAAAACTAAGGCATTCCCCGCATCCTTTGCCTTGCGAGCCCTAGTAACCTCCTGCATCCTCTTAAATTTTTCTTGATTGCTCATTATATCTGCACAAGAAACGAAGACAAAATAACTTAGTAAAATCGCCAAAGATAAAACTATTTTGTAAAGTGAGTAAGGAATAAAAATTACAGCAAGACATACTGAGCGAAGCTTCAGCCTCGACACGAGTCGAGTAGGCAAGCAAAGCCTTGGTGTCTATAAAATGTTTCGAAGTCAAAACGTTTCCCTGCTCGTCCATTACGGGATTCCCCTCCTTGTCCGTCCGAACGACAGGAAAAAACCCGTCCACGAAGTCGCACATCCTTTTGTAATCAGGAAGGGTGGTCGAATCCATTTCCTTCTGAGAACGGCTAAAACTACTGGCCGGAAGGAGATAGTGGCTCTTCAACCATTTAAAGGGGAAACGGCTGCGCTCGACAATGACGGGCATTCCATTAGGGCGTAATACAGGATGCCCGCTAGCGTCAACCTTCGGAGACCTCGAAACAATGGTCCTGAGACCTTCTTCACTCTTTGGGAAAACCCCGTACCAGTTGTCCTTAAATCCGCGAACAGATTCCTCGAACATCTCGAAGAGTCTGCGCCTTTGGGAGAACGAAACCCATCCATATTTCTCCGCATCCCCCTTGGGCTTCGTGCGTTGTAGCCGGAAAATAAAAAAGAATAAGTCGAGGGTGGGAACTATCCGGAGGTAGGCCGCGACTATCTCAAAGGCGCGAAGAAATGCCAAAGAGTTAGGATGGAGCTGCGAAGGCGCCAAATGAAGGTGGTTGAAAACGCCTACCTCGAAATCATTGAAGGGCAACCGATAGCCAAGCTCCTCGAATGCTATCTGGTACATCGAGAATACCCCCCACCTCTCAAAGCGCTGACATACCCGGCTATGCCTTCCGGGGATCATGATCTCCCAATTGTCACGCCCAGGGTCCTCGATCGTCGAAAATAGATACGGAGGCCTTTCAGCTAGTCCGAAGTATTTCGAGCGTGTGTGCCTAGGCTCATCCGCCACCCAAGTGTAAGGATCAGGGTCCGAGGGGCCAACTACCATTTCGTCCTCGATAATTTCGTTTTGGTGCTGTTCCGCCATTTACACCTGAAAAGCCGAGGAAGGAAACATGAATTCGACATTCAAACATCAAATTCACCCTTCCACCGCCGATCAAGTGAAAGGGCGAGGAATAGACTCCCATTAAAACAAAACGAAAAATCCTAAGTTAACAAATCCCTGAAATTGCTCGCGCAATGGGACAAGTAACAACTCGAGGATCAAATATACTTGTAAGACGAGCATTCATCAACCCATGAGCGCTCGAATGTCAACGATGAATCCTCGACACTTCCGGGAAAAAACCCACTAAAAAAGGCAGTTGTAAAGGCAAAAACCGCCAACAACCGCCACTTAGAAAGGGTAAATAAGCCAAAAAAACTATGGTTTTTCCCTAAAAACTGCCATTTGTGGGAGGGTAAAGGGTGTTAACCACCACTTACAAACCCTCTACCACCGTATCATCATCAGAACAAATGACAGCGTCTCTAAACGTTTCCTAAACTACTCAGTCGAAGCAGAAAACAAACCAAACATTTGCAAAAACAAGAAACGAAGTAAAGAGAATCAATAAAATTACTTACTTGATTAATGGAGAAGATGAAAACTTGAAGGGATTCTGGAAAAGTTGGGAATCACTTGGTGATGATCGCAGTAAAAGCAAGGAAGTTGAGAGAGTTTGAGTTTGATAAATGAAGTAAAACTTCAAAAATCCCTCCTTTCTCTATTTATAGACGAATCCCCAACGGATGCGTCAATACGAAGCAATGCGACGCCTCATTAATCTGAGCCGTTGTTTTGATCCAAAAGCAACGATTCAAAAGAATCTGACGCTTCAGATCAAATCTCAGAGTAAACCAAAAGGCGCGTAAATCCAACGGTGTGGGTTCAAACCTCGCAAACCCAACTGTGTAAATAGGCACTCAAGTACTCTTAATAGCCTTTACACGTGGCAGCAGAAGACGGAACGGCTTGTCCCTTCAAACGTCCCATCTTCTGCTCGCGGAAATCTCGGTTAAATCGAGAAAATCTCTCGAAAAACCCTCAACTATAATCCGCCAATTGCGATCCTCGCTTTTACGCTAAAGATACGCAATAAAGGCTCGCAGATAATGCTCGCAATCATGAACGAATCTTCAAGATCCTCAATATTGAATACGAAGATTCTGGATCGAATCTACGAGATTATGATCCACGAAACCTTCGGAAAGAATTACGAGGCGCCTAATAACGCACTCTTGCCCGAATAAACACACGACGAAGACGCATCGCTCGATGACAAAATCTAATTAATATAGATAAAGTCTAAAGTTATGGTCAACTCTTGCTCGACATTAAGTCATTATGCTCATATTCGAGCATAACGACTTGGGGGGCTCCTGTTCTGGACTGGGCCTAAAGCCCAATAAGACTCGAGCACCAGATGCTCTGCGAACATTCTAACAGTCGGCGATACCAAGCGTATCGTAACGGCCGACACCGGAATGATGAGCATTTAAGGCTCATCATGGCTTTTCAGCCGTTTTCCGGCAGCCAATTGATGGGCATTTATTGCCATCATTGGCCTTAGCCCAGCGCTGGGGGCTATATATACTCCTCATTTGAAGGAGCTCAGGTACATTCTCTAACTTCTGAAAACCTATACTCTACCCTCACTAACTTGAGCGTCGGAGTGTAAACAGGTACACAACCCCTCTCATTCCACCGTTACTAGGGGCGGAGCTCTGTTCAACGGACGTTGGTCGACTCTGATTCTTGTTAAGATCAAGAATAAATGACATTTTTCTAAAGAAGATAGAAGAGAACAAATGAAATTGTAATAAGATGTGTATAATAATTACATAATGGACAAAAGAGATTAAATTAATTAAGGCATAAGATATGTCCATGGAAGAGAGACCCTAACAAAGTGCTTTTTTTCTACATCAATTATACCACATAATTGAAAGCTTATTTAAGAAAGAAGTAGAATATTCTATCACATAAAGGAAATAAATAAATGTATGCCACATCATTGGTAGTTCATCAATGAGATCCCTTCAAGAAAGTAGAAAAGATAAGAATCTGAAACTTCAATTTTACCCATAAATGATGTGCTCAAATCCTGCATAATAAAAAAAATTGATAGTATAAATTGGATTTATATAACTACTAAATAATTTAACTCATCATGTGTATAATAAAAAATAATATATTACAGACAATGAAATTTGAAACAACATCTATTTCTACCATATAGTTAAAAGATTATTTAAGAAAGATCCTCTAATTAAAACGGCACTCCAATTTTATTACTTACCATCTGCTCATATCCTAGCCAATTTTCCCTTCTCCAGATCCTTTAAAAATCCAACGCTAGCTATACACAAATTCTTCTTAGGAAAGCCTTCTTGGCCATCACCATCATGACCATCTGTTTCTGAGTCAAGTCTAAATAGAATTAGATACTCATGATGGTGATGAATAAGAAAACTCTTCTGTTTGAATGATGTTATTGTTGTGATACGTGAAAGGCTGCTGCTGGTATTAGGAGATTATTCGGCATAAAAGGAAGTTTACAGCGAGGCCAATAATGCATGGTCACCTTAACCACAGCTAGAAACTATTAATACATATTTCTTTGGCAATAGATGTTGATCAAGAAGAACGGTGATGAAAGGGATAGTGCCGAAAATCTAAACAGTACGCCTTCCATTACCGTTCTCCCTCACCAACATCTATCAGTGAAGAACATGTACTATTAGTTAAGAGATATAAAGCAAATGACCATAAAAACCAGTAAGAATAAAGCAAGTGTGACTTAGAGATAAAGGTTTGCTACAGTCATCCAATCAGAAGAGAAAATTGCTCTCAGAAGAGATATTGTGCCTCGAGAAGCTGTCTTGCGAAAAACAAACTTAGTTTGCCTTTCCACAGGCCATATTCCGGAGGCAAAATGTCTCTTCAGCGAACAACTTTCTCCTATGGTTGGATGACTGTAGTAAACTCTTGACTCTACACCACCGTGACTGCTTTTGACAATATATGTTAATGAAAGTGGTAATGTTGGTATTACAAAGAAAGTGAACAGAATAGACATATGATCCATCCGTCCGTTGGACGAAATCCGAGTCCAACAGGGTCGATATATAGAAATCATGAAGAGATGGATGTTGCTTGCCAACTTTGCGGGCGAACGCGACACTGAAAGCTAAAGTGGGGCCTGAAAACATATGTTCAATGGTAGTCCACTATGAGTCACTCTAAACTTCGGATAACATAGTTTTAGAACAGCCTGATGTGGACCGACAGTAAACGCTTGTTTCCATGCCCCATTCTAGCTCTCAAGCACCGCTTAACACGCAAAATTGGCAAACAATAACAATCTCCTCGGGATTCATACACATCGATCCTGTTGGATTCAGATTCCGTCCAACAAATGAAGGGATCCCAGGTCTATCATATCCACATTCTCCAAAATCCCAACAGTACTTCTTTCATTATCAATATTCCCATTAGCTAAGAGACGTGGAATGAATGATCATGAGTAAATATTAGATTTAAATAAGCAAGCTATACATCACCTCCGGAAGCAACCGTTGATTTTGAATGGAAAGCTCAAAAGGAGAGTTTTAGGTTGCATGGAAAACAACAAATAAAAATAAAAATTAGGCCGTGTCAAAATTGGAATATGCAAGATATATGTGCATTGACCCATTAATTCCACCATTAATAGTATCACAAAATGACATAGGTGAAAACAGAGGAGTCTTCTTATCCATCATCACCATGATCATCTGGTTCTCATCTTATTATTATTTTTTGTATATTTCATCAATGTAAAGTATGTAGTTAAAAGTGAGCACTTATTCCGACGACCAATGTTCTGGTGTCTTCCAATTAATGACAATTGCATTTATAAATACCATCATCACTACTTGGAAAACATCAGAACTTTGATTGTCTGAATTAATACTCGACATTAACTGCACGCTGTACAATGAAAAAAACACAAAAAAGGACAGGATAGTATAAGCAGAACCAGACGATCATGATGATGATGAATAAAAAATATATTCATTGACAATATGCCTTGATGAAAAAGAAAGGTAATGAAAGGGACAATGATGAGATGTTAGCGAAAATAAATCAAATAGACCAATGACACAATCATTCGTTGGACGGAACCCGATCCCAACAGGATTGATATTAAGAAACCACAGAGAGTTTGTTATTATTTACCAACTTTGTCTATTAACTCGATCTTGAAAGCTAAATTGGGGCATGAAAGTTTACATTCAATGATAGTCCACTCTAGGTCGCTGTAAAAATGGATTATCCTATGCATCTAACTTCGTTTAAGGTAGATGAACGTGATAACACAACTTTAGAACAACCCAAAAGTGGACCATTGCTGAATGTTGATTTTCATGCCCGATTCTAGCTCTCAAGACTAAGTAACGCACAAAATTGATAAATAATAACAATGCCCCATAGTTCCTACACATCGATCCTGTTGGATTCAGGTTTCGTCTAACAAAAAAGGGACCACAGGTCTACCATATTAAGATTCCCCAAATCCCAAAAATAATTCTTTCACTACCAAGCTTCTCCCCCAATACATATTGGCAAAGAATATATACAATTAGTTTATGATATTCACAAACCTGTATCATTTCTAACAATTCTGGATTTTCCCATGGACCTTGATGAACATCCATATGTTGGCAACTCACCACATGTAACCATTCTCAAATCAAAACCAACAATTACCTGTAAATGAATAGAAATTCTTTAGTGATGCATGCACTAAAGAACCAATACATAAAGCAAAACGTGTAAAAGATTGCTTTTTATTTATAATATGATATTAAAAGTGAAAACCATCAACCATAAAATTAAGATACAAAAAACAAAGTAAATACAGTCATAACATCACATAGTTTTAAGATCCATGATCAATTAAAATAAAAATATGTTAAGTTACTTGCAAGTTATATGGCAGAATCATAGAACCAAAGCCAACTATGAAACGTTTACCTTTAAGAGCTAATTTCAGGCAGTAAGAGTCTTTCCTCAATGTGCTCCAAGCTGGAAAATTTAAAACTGGATTAATGAGAAAGGTAAGTAAGACTATCATTATAGTGTCCAAAAGAATTTTGAACAAATAAGATATACTGTCAAAATAAGAAGATAGTTGTAGGATAGACTGTCTATCCAAACAATTTAAAATATCCAATCAATTTAAAATTGGATTAGAATTTATTAGAATTTAAAATGAATTGTGTTGATTGAGGATTCTATGGCATAATAGTGTAGTTTCTTAATTCACATTTCATGATAATTGCTTTTGGTCACTATATTCCATTCAAAACAATCTTTTAATCGTGTTTGAAAACTACATTTTAATTAAATTTACGCGTTGATAGTAATACACTAACTATGAAGACGATTCACATTTACACTTTACCTTGGATTTCTAAGGAAATCATTGAAGTATAGCCGACCAAAACTTTTCTGCAGAAGCTGCAATACATCAAGAAAGCAGTTACCATTAAGATATTGGGGTTGGCTTTTGTTATGCTGAAATCTGCAAATAATTACAGCATGACAACAAAATCAATTTATCTAAGTTAATGTAGAAAGAACAATGATTTCCATACCATATAACTATAAGATTATCATATACACCAATAAGAACATAAAAAACTCAATATATTTAACTTTAATCAACCACACAAATTTCAACCTACTTTTAGGAGGAAAAAATTAAAGATATGTAGGAAAAAACTAACCTTCTTATAGATCAACAACATCACCTGTCACTCTCCATTATGATCCTGTTATCTATAAACGCATAAAAAAAAAATAGGAAATTTTTTTAAAAAAATAACAGAATAATCAATAGAACAAATGGAAGAGATACAATCAAACATGCAAAATAAAAATCCAAGAAAGAGAGATTCAATACAAATTATTTTGGAAAAACTCAAAATCAGAACAATTTTTTGACATGTAAAGCTTCTATTTCATAAAACATGCATGTAGGCAAGAACAATTGTGTGATATTAAACATAAACAAAGGATGGAAAAAACCATCAACCAACAAAAATGGAGATAACACAATTATAAGATCATTGATTACAATCTAAATCACCACAAAATCACACATCATATATACTAATAAGAACAACATCAAAAGTTCAATATTTCTAATTTGAGTTAGAAAGATTAACAGCATAACATATATCATTCAACACAAATTATCGTGTAAAAACTCAAAATCAAAATAAAACTTCTGATATTCAACCAATAGAATAAATGGAATAGAGATAAGATTCAACAACAATTTCATGCAATAGCTCAAACATGCAAGACCAAAAATCTGAGAAAGAGAGACTTAACATCATTTTTTGTAAAAACCCCAAAATCAGAACAGAACAAAACAATTTGAAATGGAGAACAGATGAAATCACTGGAGCTACCTGAGTTTGTTGACATTGAAAGCTCCAATTACATGCAATTCCTAAAACATGCAAAATCAAAATCAGATTAAGAGAGATTCAACGTAAAGTTATTTGGGGAAAACCAAAAACAGAGCAAAACAACAAAATTTACAATTCAAAATATAGAATAAATGGAAGAGAAATTAGATTTATATGGTTACCTGAGTTGTTTGACACCCAAAGCTCCAATTTTATGGAATTCCTCAAGCATGCAAGTTGAAAATTCGAGGACCTGGAATCTGGGTGTTAGGGTTGGTGTTGCGAAGGCAGAAGAAGATAGAGGGCGGAGAAAGACAGCGGAGGTGGAAAGAAGTATGGTAAGAAAGAGGGCGTAGAAACAGAGAGATGAAGGTGAGAGCAAAAGAGAGGAGAAGAAATACAAATTGAGTGAGACAGTGAGATTATGAGAGAGAATGAGAGAAGGGTTAGTTTGGGTTTTGAAGAAAAAATGATACATGTGGCCTTCATGCAAAGGAACACATGTCATTAGTTTAAAGATAAATAGATATATGTGGCTTTGATGGATTGGGATAAAGAATCTTATCCATCTTTGCACTCTCTTAATATCCATTTATTAATTATGTGTTGGTGGAGCTCTTTAATTGGTGGAAGTAGTGGTCTAATAGAATTTTATGCAGATAATAGCCCAACCAATAGAGTTAATAGAATTGTTAAGTGGTCATTGATAGAACAAGTCATATGAGGATTGGACTGTAAAAATATGGTGTCAAGCTCCAATAGGCCAAAGCTAGCAAGATGATGTAATTAATGACATACTCTATTACGGTTTTGGGTTAGTCATTAGGGTAATGTGATCATGTATTAAAATAGATAAATTAGACTGATTATTAGGTTGATTATATATATAAATTCTTAGGTTGGTTTAGCGTTTGAAAACATCAAACTTGAGTTTAGCATACCAAACTCAATTTTGCCATCAAATCTACATGTTTGGATATCTAACTTGAAAGTGATTTTGACTGGAAACTCACGTCACACATGAAGCTAGTAATTGGAGCTTTTGTGTTAAAAAGAATTGGGTTTTGATTTATTGATTGCTTGCTACTTTTTTATTATTCTCTTTAATTCAATAATATTGCCTATTATTTATACTAATACTAATATATAAAGGGGATACAAATTTTTGGGGTGGCTTTTTTATTATTCCAATTCTACCCTTAAAAAATAACTTTCAGTTTTTTTTAGTAAATAATTTTTTCTTCTTATGGATGGATATTTTCATTGGCAAAGGTAGTGAAATAGAACATGAAGCATTTCTTGGTGAAATTTTGTTTTTCCTAATAAATACTTTTTGGTGAAAACTTCTATGTTTCCTATTGCTTTGGCACCAATTGTTTTAGCTAGCATATATAGGGATTTAACTTTATTTAAGAAAACAATAGTTGATTTGTCAAAATTTTCGGTTCAAATTTAGGTGTGGGAGAGGTTCAAAAATTTACAACCACAACCACAAACTATGTTGACCAACCATGGAGACCCTTTATTGTTTAGGTGGAATAAGGTCAAGGCCTTGAAAATTGACAATGTTAAGTTGGCGTTAGACTCGGCAACCAATGATTTTCTTTGGCGTCCATATGTTACATCCAAATGATGAAATTTGGGTACCGTTTGAGAAAGATTTGGATAAAGAAATGCTCTCATTTGTTACATGCTTGAGAGTTTCTAAGCTTGTTGGATTTGAGTCTATAGAGCAATATCTCCCACATAGAGTCGCTATGCAATTCGGAATGTATCAAGATGTTCCAAGTTATGTGCCTAGGTTTAAAGAGACTAAGTCCATTGCTTGGAAAAACTACTGCAGGCCTATATCTGATAAAAATCTGTATTTCCCACCGAGATTGTTTGAGGCAGATGTTACCACGCGTTATGCAAAGTGGTGGAAGCAATCGGTATTGGGTCATGACGATTTTGTTAAGAATAGAATTTAATCTGTATATACTAATGATCTAAATTCTTTTACACATCAAATTAATTATATATTTAAAAGCAATTTTGATTCAAATTATCCAAACAACATCAAATATTAAGAATCACTTTTCAATTAATGTATCCAAACATAAATCAATTATGTTCAACTCACTTTTAACTATAATCAATTATGCTAAACTTAATTATGCTAAACTCAATTATTTCCACTGCAGAACCAAACACATAGTAAGAGTAAGTATAGGAAACTTAAGATGGAAGGAATCTCTCAAACACAATCAAATGTGTTAATAATAATTGCAGGGATATGCACCTGCCATACCAAGGATATGCAGAATTGGAAGAATTAACATTCCAATCACTTAATACATTTTATCACTTAATACTTTATGTGATGACAATGGATTATTTTTTTATACACACCCTCATGAGATTTTCTGCCATCATTTTCATTGTCTACATGCAAATAAACATCCACTTGTGATGCCAAGAACATGTTAAAGTGACTGGTTGCCTGCTGAACCTTATCAGATAGCTTGCAACAGTGATAATATGCTTCTACAATTAAGCCAATGATAATCTGCTGACAGGAGCATAGAAGTCAATAAGAGCAAGCATGATATCTGCAAGCATGCCATCTACATTGGTATTTCCAACCTGCTTACACCATTGGATCTAAACTGCAAGAAATCTGTCAAACACTTAAATGTGCTAATAATCCAATCTGCTTGCACCATTTGATGAAAATCTATAAACCACTAAGAGTAAGGAAAGGAGACGTAAGATGCAAGAAATTACTGAATACTGTGGTTCAGAATTGAGAATGATGTGGACAATGAGCAGGCCAAAAGTGGTTTATATAGATAAAGAATGGGAGTGATCATCAAATGAAGAAAGACACTTGTTTGGCTCAGAAGGTTGCTTGCACCATTGGATAATACCATGCATGTCACCAATGCCACACTTGCATGACATGATCACAAAGAATGAATGCATAATGAAGGATGAATGGTGGGATGGATAGATTAGCCAATGACACATGTAGAAAAATGAGATGATGGATGCTATATGTATGCTTGTGCATGGAGTCCAATCCACTTGTCACAAACTACCTTCCACCACCAAAGCCAAGTCATCTAGATCAACCAATGGATCCCACATACTTGGCAAATTTGGGTGAAAATCTATAAACCACCAAGAGTAAGTAAAGGAGACGTAAAATGCAAGAAATCAACAATAGCTACATCAACACAAATAATCAGCATAACAGAAAGCTTTCTAAAATCATTGATACAATCACACAAAAGAAATGGAAGCAAGGCAAATCCATTTGCTGAGATTTCCAACATGTATGAAGTAATTGTTACAATCTCCATTGCAAGACAGATAGAATTTGGCCTCTTTTGTTAGTGATGAGGCATTTTGGTATTAATCCACCTATCATATTCATTTTAGTATAATTAGACAAATGCATGGATGCAAATAAAACATTTTTTTTATCACAGCCTAAGGTCACATAACCACAGAAAGAGGCATAAGATGCAAGAAATGTATTTGAGAGATGACCAAACAAAAATTTAATAATGACTGTAGGGAAATGATGTGCCAATAAATTACCACCATCTATCATAATTAGTATGTAGAAGCATTCAATCTAATCAAGAATTGCTATAGCCAGATATATAAAATAATTTAAATTTAAGATGTATAAGTAAATATAAAATTCTATGACCATAGGTGGCAATTTAAGTCTGCCATTTATTACCATAATATTCTGAAACTCTTTCTATCCCCACTCAGAAGTTAAGTGTACATGAACCATAATATTGTGAAACTCATCACATTCGTCTCCCACACCCTTCAACTTCTAGAACATGGCTATTTATAGTGATCAGTGGTGGGTTTAGAAACCAATCACTTTCTTCTCCCATTCTCTTGTCAGAGCCATTTCTGATCATCCAAACCCAATAAACCAATCACTTTCTTCTTCCATTCTCTTGTCAGTAAACCATGGTTCCCTCAATGAAGTCTGTGACCAAAAGGATCACTGATATGATCGTAGAAGGTTCAAATTTTCTGATTGAAAACTCAGACGTTTTTGAAGAACGTGTGGATGAGTTCATCAGGCGTGCACAGAGGCTATCAATGGAGCAGGCGAACTTCCTCACTGTTGTGATTCGATTGAAGGCAGAGGTTGTGTCAAGAGGACCATTAATAGCATCAACGGAAGATGGCATATTCCTAAAGAATGAGCAGATAAAAAGTCTTAGGTATGAGGGCATGGATTTGAAGGAATCCATGATCGTTTGTGTGATGAGTCTTGTTGCTTTCTCTCATGAGGAAGCAATAATTGGCACGCACACCACCATGGATGAGATTGAAGCTGCTCAACTTGAGGAAAGGAAATTAGTGATTAGGAGCCATATCCATGAGAACATAATAAAGCTGCTTCAGAAAAAACAATATCAACAAAACCTTAAGATGAGAATGAAAGAGGCTGATAGAAAGAAAGCAGAGTTGATGGACCTGATGGATATTGTTGAAGAGTCCAAAGAAATGATTGAAGACCTTTTAGCGGAGGCTGTTGAAGCTTCAAATCATATATAGTCTATTAATTTTATGTTATGATAGATATTATGGTTTATCAACTTTTTTGTTAAGTTATTTATTTAATCAAAATATAAAGTTTTGATACAGCCTTTGCTATGGTTTTTTGTTTAGTTAATGATAAAATCTATAACTTTAATTTAATGAACAAATTTTGACAAAATGGCATAAATATATATCTTTAAAACTCCATTTGATACAAAATCAGATTTTTCTCCACATTAACTTTATTAATTGGGTTAATCATGTTCTAATTTTGTTAAAATTCTCTTAGCTGAATATATTTGGTTCATTGAAAATGTCAAACTATAAGTCAAAAATCACCAAACAATGCAAAATAGCTATAAAAAGTTAAAGTTTGATAAATAAAAACTAAAGCATATCAGTATGTTCTTAAGAGAGAATTGTATTCCACTAGATGTAAAAAACTCTCAATGAATTCTGATGATTCTCATAGGCTATGCCAATGAATGAAGGACATGATTGATTCTTTTGCATAGAATGTTATTGACAAACCATAAGTCTGTCTAGGCTAATGAAGGAAGGACATGATGGATCTGTCCATTTGTTCAATGATCAAGACCTGCATACTCTTTATAAACTCATAGCCTAGGCTAATGAAGGAAGGACATGATGGATTTTTTTGCATGCTATGTTATTGGTTAGCTGAAAGCATTGCTTGATGGACTAAGCATAAACCTGTCATTCATCTCAGCTGTCCATTTGTTCAATGATAAAGAGTTGCATACTCTTTATAAACTCATGTATCCTACATTGCTCATCAACAATCAAACCATTATGAGTGATACAGTAACTGATTCCATCAAAGAAATCAATGAAATGCTTGGTATGGGTCCTGAGTATTGTGCAGCCAAAATAAGTAGATTTTCATCATTAGTTGATGAACTGAGTGCTCATTCATCCAGATTATCACCAAACCAATACCATTTCCTCAACTGTTTGATTGAATTTTAAAAGGAGATAGGTGTGAATGTTGCATTCATCTCTTCAGTAAAAGAAGCTTTGAGCCTAAATTACAAAAGCACATCCCATGTGCTTAAACAAATAGAGCATGTCGAAGAACGCATAAGCATGTATGCAACCACCCTATCTGATATTATGGAAGCAAAAGAGTATGTAGAAGAATGCATGAGAATACATGAGAGAAATCCATCTAACTATGATTGGTTGAGCTATGGCGTCCGTGAAGATCATTTTGGAGCACTTAAGTATGATATTCAATTTGGTATAGTTAATATATTGAAAGCAAGAGAGACTCTCAAGAAGTACTATGCTGAATTGTCGGAGCTGAGCAATGAACGCTCTATGTTAGGTCAGAAGGCAGTAATTGCTGAGAATGTTAGAAAGACTATAGAGAACCTGAAGTACTTATCACTACAGTAATTGTTGAGAAGGCATTAATCCTTGCAACTAATGTTAGGGAAGTTCTTTAGACTATTTTTATGCCATCAAATGCTTAGGTTTGAAAAGCAAATAAATGTATAATTAAATGTTTAGATTTTAAAAACAAATAAATGTATATATAGATGTATAATATGTTGGATAATGTCCTTTTTCTCTTATCACTATCTATGGATTTATTATTTTTGCAAGTATTAATTTAAACAGAGAAAAATAACTAATAAAATTAAAGATGAAATTGCTTCCTAAACACTCATAAGTGGTGTTATAGAGGAAGAGGGTAATGAGGAAGGGTTGTCCATTTTGGTACTGAAGATATCCAAAGCAATCTTTCCTAAGTGCTTCTATCCAAGCACAGAAACTGTAGTTGGACAGTTAAATGTTAGATATTTAACACCTCTTTTGTACTGATACAATGTTATATACAGGGCAATACCTCACTTGGAATGGTATAGGATTGGAATTACTTGGTTTAATTGAACTTACGCTGAGAATTTCAAATTACTTGGAATGATGCAGGAAAGAACCATAGGGAATAGACAGGGAAAGCCAAAGACAGGTACGAAAATATATAATACACATATGCAATTGAATATTTCAAATTCCCAAGCCTCTCAAAATTCATCTTATTCATATTTAAATTCATGGATTTGTTGGATGAGAGTCTCAACAGATGATGTACTAACATATGCTTAATGCTACTGCGGATATCACTGGAACATACCATGCGAGAATAATGGTTTCAAGCATGGAGATACTATTTGTTTCAAGCATGGAGATACTAAGGATATGTTTCTTAGATGCCATGTATATAAGAAGCTGTATTAAGGATATATGAATTTAATCTGAGTATTATGTTTTATGTCTAAAAAGTAATAATCAGAAAGTATGTTGCTTCCTATGTATTATATATTTAACATTCAATGGAATACTTTATGAGGATTGCTATGTGACTAATACATTTATGAGGATTCCATGAATATACAGAGCTGCTAATGACATAATATTAAGAAGCGGGCTAGCTAATGCAAATATGAAGTAGCAGGGTTCTAAGGCCAAACAATACATGCATCATTGAATATAAAATAACAATATTAAATACTTATAAGATAAAGTATTCATCAGCCTGGTAAAAAGCACCATGGGGTCCACCGATTGCAGGTTTGATGAAGGTAGTACGAACACCTATAAAAGGATGGATTTTGAAATGGATAACTCTATTATTGGAGGCATTAGGAGCTCCAAATGTTAGAACCTTGCCTTCCGTCAAATTGTGCACCTTGCATATGGCAGGCCAATCACCGGATATTTGGCAAGTCTTTGTAGGACGTTGTTGAAAGCCAAGGCGGCACTTCCACAAAAATCCAAATCAATCAACCAAAGTTATATGTGTTTCCTCGTCCGGTAGTGCACGCTCACAAAAACCATCCCAAGAGAGTTCCTATTTCACATCATTTTAAGAAATCAATAATTGGAGAGAACAAATCAACTTTAATAAGAATTGTCTATAGATACGCACCAAAACACCAGAAGCAATATCAGATGAAGTCAATGATTTCTGAAGTTTATGGTAAAATGTGCTCGGTGCCAGGAAAAAAGGCACAGGGCCATGAATTTAACTATCACAACATTCATGGTTCAGCACCAGTCTGTAAGGAGGATTTCTCTCAGGGTAGACCACTTCAAGCCCAGTAATTCTCCTAACTCTTATGTAGAAAAGCAGTGGGCTTATATACAAAACTTTTACCCAACCACCTACGGTAATGCTATAGAAATATCTTAAACGCGACCAACCGGCAGCAAAATAAATTTTGTTATTTTTTCTCTCGACACTCACTTTAATATGATTCCGATTACGATCTTGCAAAATGACGTAGTTGCGTATGAATGAACCAACAGATCTGGTAAAACATGCAGGCAACTTTGCGCGAGACTATGGAATAATTCAAAAGTGTTAGTATACAAAATTAAACCTATATACAAAGGGCTAGGAAATGTATGACCAAGTCTACCTTCATTGGATCAAATTCTATGTAGCAGCTCCTTGCTGTTATCAAATAAGGCTTAATCTCAGCATGGTGATCTATAATAACACCAAAAAGAGTTCAGATACTAATGAAATCAGATGCTATGACAGCAAATAAACAAATCAAGAACCACAATATTTTTTCATTGTTCCAACTACTCAACCAATCTTTCAAATTATCACCTCATAACTCCACATGTTCTTTAGAATTTAATCCGAGAAACAAAAGGGGAAATTATTCAAAACATCAAAGAACTACAATATTTCATGGTTATCAAAGAAAACATTATACATTGCAACATAAAGTGTTTCTAAGTTTTTATCTTCCAAGAGTGCCATTAAAATCATATGATAGCTAGCAATAATCTAAATGAAAACACATGTGTAACGAAAATGGATATGATACCTTCTGAAGCAGGTGGATCACTTGAACCACCATGGATTTGGTGCATGCTAGCCATATGCAGTGACCTTTTCCCTGTGAGCAAAAGAACAAAATGGAAAATGTATAATTTTTCCTCGCACTCCTAGAATAGCTCTTTTGAGATTTCTAAAGACATGTTCAAGGCCATGTGTCACGTTGCTACATCATTCTCTTTGCATGTTATTTGATTGGCTATATAATCTGCTAAATGACACGTGTCCAAAACAATGGCGTGTGAAGATGGTTAGCTCAATTCACTGAGATTTTCTGCATTTAAAGGAAGCAGACCACATAGCCAATAAGATGTATCTGCGCATGGTTTTACATTAAGTAGGATTGGCTGTTATTTACTGCCCAACTGTCCAATGATAAACTTAATTAGCTTGTAGAACGATTCACATTATATATAGCATCACACACTCAGACTTATAGGCAAGCAATTATCTGGTTAGAGTACCATGGTGCGAATAGAAAGTAAGATGATCAAGAAGATAATAAAAATGCTAAAAAAAGGTCATATATACTGTCTTAGAAAGTTTAGGAAGTTCTCATTAGCTGTCAATAATCTCCATCTACATTCATGGAGCCTGTCCTCTAGAGAGTTTGATTTCCTTCAGCATGCATATCGATTTCGAGATGAAACTATGGTACGTGCTCCTTTAATCATTTTTGTTGAAAAAGAATTCAGCAAAAAACAAAAAGCAGTGGCAGCTCTGTTGGATGAAGTGTCATCTATAAAGCAGTCGCAGTGTATGTATTACAACAACCTTGCTGGGTACATCCATAAATATAAGGAAATCCATGATCAATCCACACAAATCAACTGTGAACAATTTGAAGAGAAGATTCAAGAACTCAAAAACAGCATCCATGAAGACATAGCCAATCTTGTGATCAAAACAATCACCCTCAAAGTACTTAAAGTTGAAATGAAGGATTTGAAAAAGGAACTATCTGTTTTGATGGACAGAGCCAAGATTGCTGAGAGTTATAGACAAACTCTCTGCGACCTGTGGGATATGGCTACAAAGATTGCTAAGTTGGTTTAATGTGTGTCTTTATTGTCGCTTGGATTATGCACCTTTCGAATCATCCTTTGATACCTACTCCTTATTAGTACTGTCAATTATGTTTTCTTCAATTTATGTTTAAAAAAGTCATGTCTGGTTCATTTCTAGATGTACGTTCATTTCTAATCTTATAATCTTTATGTATAATCTAATGCTTTTTCAATTATGTTTTCTTGAATTTGTGTTTAGGAAAGTGATGTCTATCCAACTTCTATTGCCAATTATGCAGTTGTTTTTAAATTAAATGTTATTTGCCAACTATTATTAAAAGCTATGCCAAGACACAATGGCAATAAACATCGCAAAAACATTAGATTAAAGATAAAGATTATAAGATTAGAGGTTAAATTCATAAAATACACCAAAGCAAACAAAGTTTAAATTCATACAAAGTAAGAGCATTACAAACTGGGAAGGAAAGCAAAAAATGATAAAATTGAAATGCTACACCAAAACAAACCAAATTCAAATTCATACAAAATAAGAGCATTAAAGACTGGAAAAGAAAGCTAGATATTATAAGATTAAAGCGTCACAGCATAAAATACTGCTCTGCTTGATAGAAAGCTTTGTATCCTTCGGTACGTGTAGGTGCAACCAATGTTGTACGAACACCAATAAAAGGTGAGATCTTGATATAAACGACTATATTAGCAATTGGCTTCCTAGCACCAAACTTTAGAGCCACGCCCTCCACCAAACAACGGGCTTTGCATATAGCACGCCATTCACCTTGAATCCTGCAAATCATGGGAGGACCATCGTGACGTTCCATGTGGCATTTCCAAGTACATCCGAACCAATCTATGATTGTGAGTTCATGATTATCGCTTGTAAGTGCATTCTCACAAAAACCATTCCAAGGGAGCTCCTGTGACACATTGACTCAAGAGATTAGCACACAAAAAATTGATTAATTACATCTTTTTACTATACTAACATATACACACCAATACTCCAGACTCAACATCAGATGCAGTCAATGTTGTTTCAAGCACATGAAAAACTGTTCTTGGAGCTACAAAATAGGGTATAGGTCCACTCCAACAACCATGATCGGGCTGCTGAGATAGCATCAGTCTATAGGGGTTTTTTTTTGGGGGTACACCACATCAACACCAGTTACCTTTCTCACTTTTATGTGGAAGAGAAAAGGGCTCATATATAAAACAATTAACCAACCACCAAGACCAAGACCATAAAATTCCTTGAGCTGAGTCCAACCATGACTTAGATATATTTTGTTTTTTTTTTTCTCAATAGCCACTTGAATATGATTATTATTAGGATCCTGCAAAATCACATAGCCGCCAATGAATGCACCAACGTCTCTTGTAAAGAACGCTGGCAGTTTCTCACGGACCTGCACAATACATGGAATAGTCACTGGACAAAAGACAATATGAATAGTCAGTATATAGTATGCTAATAAGTAGCTAACTTACGCTCATTGGATCAAATTCAATGTAGCATGTTTTTGTCATCATTGCATAGGGCTGCACATCACGGTGGATATCTACACAACAAAAGATAAATAGTTCCAGACATCAAACAAATATGATTTCCATATTATATGCTACCATTGCTCTTTCATGACTCACCACATATTTTTCCCCCATACAATTCAATGGAATGCCATAGTTATACACATACTTAGTTATAGTTTGAACATGCACAATACGCTATGCTCATTTACAAACATATGCAATGAGTTCTTATCCAAACATTTTTTCCATTGCAGTATCAAATATATATTAACAAATGAAAATAATAGATTCAAAAACTTAGATTCAATCATACAAACACATAAACCAAACATGCAAGCAGAGGTAACAAACATGCAAACACATTAAGAGTACCTTGTAAATTCATGATAGTATCTGAAGCATCTGCAATATTGTAATTCTGTATTGCTTGCTCAACCAACTGAAGAGTGTTCTGGACTCCAGACATTTCTGTTAGAAAATGGGAGTTATGTTTAGAGTGGTGTTTAAGAAAGGTAGTTTGGGGAGTAAATGAGCAAAGGGTTAAATAGAAATAGTAGGGAGAAAATAAAAAACAGAGTTCTAGTTTGGACAGTAGTAAAAGGAAGGACGATTGATTGGCTTAACTTAATCTCTCACCAAAACGTAATGATTGCTTACAAAAACACTGATAGGGTGAAAGCATACACACAGAATACGCCTCACCTATCAGTGATAAATGGATTATTGGCTAGTGAATATAATGCTTAATTTCAAAAGAGAATTGCTTGGAAAATACTGTCTTAAGATATGCAGGGTGAAATTAAACACCTATTATTTTTTTTATTTACTACAATTAATATTTGAAATTTATTTGACAGCAATCTCTAACTGTAATTATTTAAATGTAAATAAATATAGCGATAAAAGGGGCTATGAAACATAGATATATAAAACATACGATTTACTAAGAGTGACACATTGGTCTGCCATACAAATACATATAACCAAGTACAAAAGTGGTTCCAAAACTAAACCCCGAAAATAGCAAATTCAATTGCTAATATGTAATTGGAATCAACCATGTGCAACAAAGTATCTTTGGGAAATGTAGAGTGGGATTCGACTGCCATCAGTTAAAGGATAGTCAATAGTTGTCTCTATTCCTAAGTGAGGATATACACACATGTACATCATGTAATAATCAGTAATATCAGTAACACAGAATCGCACTTTATCACCTACAGCCAGCCCATAATACTTGCAAAAATAATCCAACCATTAGAAACTTTGCAGCACATTTCACCAGCGCGATCAACCCCAAAAGTCAGCTTGCAATGAAAATGAGTCCCTTTATGATCCACTAATGCCAATCCAGCATGCTCGAAGTAAAATACACGTTCACCAAATCCATACCAAGGCAAAACCTGTTTAAAGGGTGAATGATAATTGTAAGTAAAACAGTAATAAACAAAATATATTAATATCAATAACTGTAAGCAAAGTAAAAATAATACCAATGTTCCAGAATGGATATCATCAAATGTCATTTTTTTGACATAGGTACGAACAAAAGTCAGGGGCCTAACACGGATATTTGGTGAAGGAATGGTAGAGGAACCAAGATTAGTTAACAAACTCCTAAGAGGAGGATTATGTTGTGGATACTCAACCTCTCTACCAAATCTGTTAATGATCCTTATCAGTAATAGTTTAGGCTCAATGTATGTAAGAGTAACCCAAGCACCAAAAGGAATATGATATATATCTTTGAGCTCACACCACCCATCCTCAAAATAAATCTTGTTATATTTCTTCACAACAGAGACCTCCAATTCATTATGATTAGGATCTCGTAAAATTACTTTAGGAGCAACCAAATCACCAACCTCTCGAACAAAACAGCATGGAGGTTTTCCTATGGGCTACACAACAAAACTTAGAGTTAGACAAAAGCAATAAGATAGACGATGAACTTAATGAACTTAAGAAATGAAAAACATTTACTCTTTCAACATCAAATTCCATGTTGTATGTTTGCATGTTTGAGAGAAAATCACTTATGTGTGTGTTATGTTCCTGATCAGTTTCATGTGCAGTGTCAGCATCAAGAAAGAAAGATTCACCAAGAGACAAAGCATAGCAATCCATTGGGCGTGGAATATGGATACAGAGCAAAAGAAAAGAAGACAGAAAGTTTATAGCCTTTTTTATTTAAATGGAGTTTTTTCATTGGGAGAAGTGCAGTAGGATAGTTCAAAACACTACACTTGTTAATCACAACACTGCATTTAAGAGCACACAAGCCAAACCCACACCAAATCACTCTATTAATAATGATAGTATCCAAAAATGCATTAATTGTTTTTTAGCATCCACTATCTTTTGTTTTATTTAATATTTGCTGGTGCTTAAAAAATTTACCGTTTTTTATCAAAATTAGAATAGCGCATATGATTGTATAATTTACACCAATAATCCGAAATATTGTAATAGCTTGACAAAAAATAGTGGGCGAGTATGTAAGCACAAAGACTAAAATACCTATATAAATAAGATTATAAATTCAAACTAATGCAAACAAAAAATCACGCCAAAAAATATAGCTGCTTTGAACCTTGGACAGATTTGAATTTCACACTACACTCATTTGCAGATAAAATCAATGCATTAGACTCAATGGTTATATATTGTCTGGACAAATGCAAGTTTGAAAAGATTTGGTGTTCTTTCTCTCAGCATGTGCTTTTGCAAAACTTTGAAATCAAAACCATTAGAAAATGACACAAATTAAATCAATATAACATAAATTACAATCATACACCTTACATCTCTTGCAAAGATGAATATCTAATACATTTCAAAAGACCAAGCGAACTATAATTAAAGATAATACAACAGAAAATTTATTCAAAAAGACCAAACACTACAAAGACAAAGCAAACTATTACTGGATCAATCACTCAATAACTTCAACCTTCACACATGGCATCTTAGTATCCTTTGCCGCAACAATTTCACCCTGGTCAATATTAGCAGATCTTTTGCCAGCTTGTTTGGGTGGTGAAACATGACCTATTTCAGCAGAAGTCATTGATCTGGTGCAAGGAGAGCGAGCCTTGGCAGGAGATGAACCAGCTGCACCGACCTTATCAGCTTTTTTGCCAGATTTCTTGCTTGTTGGAGTGGCAGCTGTGGCCTGTTTGAGGGGCGAAACCTGATTTACATCAACACCTACCAATTCCACGGTAGATGAACGGGCTCCATCAACATTAGAACCCTCCTTACCAGTTGTCTTGCTAGCGGGAGTCCTAGTTGTGTCTGATAGGATGGGCTCCTCATGGTTGCTTGAACCACCACCCTTAAATGTTGCATCACCGTCCAAATCACATGCAAACTGAGTGTAATCAGCCCCGTCACACCCATCCACAGTCTGCCATAGAAGGAAATGAAATTAGCAAGGTTTAGAAAATAACATAAGAAAGTGCGAATCCAAGGAATAAAACTATAAATTATACATTGATCCCATGCAATGTTGCGAAGAGGTTAATGATGTCATCATCAAATGACAACTTCTTCACTGTATAACCGCACCAGTTGTGGTATAAGTTTGCATCTGTAACCTCAACTTTGAAGAGGATTCGTTTATCAACGAACATATCAAGTTCCTAGGGGTAAGCATTAGAGGCCTCCTCCTATAACCAAAACAATCAAACAATCATGAGACTCATAAATAATTAAAGTAAGACTATTAAAGTAGAAGGGATCATTGACTGCACATTATTCATTGCATCCAGCAGATCTTGTGCTGTCCGGCCTAAAACTTGAGAAACAACCCGATCAAACATCACAAAAGTAATGGATCCAGTATTATCCATCACCTGCAGTTGGACCTTGAACCTGGAAGATGGTGGAAAGCAAGCATGTCATCCAATTCTATAGACCCAAATCACAACCATCTAAAACACACATGAGCTGTCTTTGAAACTCATACCTTGGTATAGCAGTTCGAGGCATCTTGCACTTCTCGCAGTAAAGTTGACCCCCAATGTAATTGATCCTGGATGAACATCTGCTACAGGCCTGATAAAACTAGCTCAAATCAGTGTCAATTTCGCACGCCACAGCCAGCACAGAACCAACGCACTTCTGCAATAATAAGAGTTATGAAACAATTAACGATCAATCACAAAACATCAAATAAAATACTACATCTATTAGTAGAGCACACCAACAATTTAATACAACCTCAGTAGATTCAATAAGATCCTCAATAGTCATCCTTGGTGTTTGCAATAGATCATCAGCAACACTAAGTACTACTGGACCACTAACTTGACTAACCACCTGAGTTAATTCCACATTGTCCATGTTCATCCTTTAGCAGACATAAGAAATAAAATACACCAGTCAAGCATCTAAAAAGGATTAAAGAATATCATAACCACCAGGAGAATTGACCTACCTATCTATATAATCAGTAACCTCAAGTATCCGAGCATTCAGAAATAGCTTGGATCCATAGAAGGAGTTGGAAATCCCCATAGCACCTGTTGCAGTCCAAACACTAAAACATAAACAAACATATATTCAGCTTAGTGGGAAGAACGCAGCGGCTTCTTACCAAGAAATTTCTTGAGCTTGCACTGTTGAAGTATAATAACCACCGGCAGAGACGAATCATGGCCATCCAGAAATCGATGCATTCTTTCAGCAAACTCATCCCAGAGAGTGCAATGAACCCTATCACCCCTACAATAAACACAATTAAAGTGGATAAGCATGCTGCACATCAAACCGGAATAAAAATGAACTAAGTATATTAAGATACATATAGACTCACTCTAAATCTTCAAGGGTTATATCCAGGACCTTACTTTTCTTTCCATTTTTTTCAGTCTCTCTCACGGCATTCTTCTCAACAACATGACTAAACAACAATAAAGGTGGCAAATAGATATAAAGCATAGAAGGATGAACTAACCTAGCATTTGATCCTCGTTAGTCTTCGAGATAATCTCTTGGAAAGACATGAAATCAAAATGGTTCATGGGAATATCATTTGCTGTCAATTTCCACACTTTAGTTCCGCGCATGAAATTTAGTTTATATTTATGGGAAGTACATTTGAATGTAACATCGTTCTTAGCAACCATAAACTTTTCAAATACATAAGCACACCCATACTCAATCCGATCCTTAAACAGAGATATTAAATCTTTTCGTATGGTTGCCTGAATCTTCCCACACTGCACCAACAAACAATCATAGTTAATATGGGAAAAACAAATATAGATATATTGATGCAACAGAAAGAAACTATGGACAAAAATCTAAACACACATCTTTATCAATAAAAATCATATGAATTGCCCCAATGTCAGCGGGATTAACACGATCAGGAGTTGTCCAGATATTGATCACCCGAACACAGAGTTCGAAATTGACTCTTCCGCTGGTTATTTCAGCAACCTTTGTCTTCTCAACACATAACCCTGCATATTGAAAATAAGTGTGAGTATAAAAAAGACAATTAGATAATGAACTCAAAGAACAATGTTGAAGATAAAAGAACTGCTACATACCAGATTTGGCAAGGACAACTGTGTTGGTGTAAGCCCTAGAGGCCAATGACTTTAGTACTTGTATCGAATAAATTATTAATAAATATATTGTTTCTTTATTAATAATAAAAGGCATTTTTCTTTATTATGTTTGTATGTCCAAAATAATGAAGTCCCTAGAATAGAAAGTCTGTTTAATATTAAGTGTGACTTAATCATGAGATTACATTAAACATAAAGACGCTATTCTTAAAGTATCCGTAGTCAAGTTTTATCATGAATTGGGATAATGATAAAACATAGAGACTATTATGAAGATAGACTGATGATCGCATCTCATGGATCATAGGATAAGGAGTTATCAAGTCTTGACATAGATATAAGAAATATTAGGAGTAATATTTATACCGGATTGACCCGCTATGAGAGTACTACATGCAAAGTTATGCAAAGTGTCATAAGTTACTCTCATGGTGATAATGGTGTAAGCCGCCCTTAGACCTGAAACCACTATGTACCCTAGATGTGGAGTCAAGTGCTTTGTTACTGATCTAACGTTGTCCGTAACAGGATGACCATAAAGGCAGTTAATGGGTACTTCACAAAGCATGCTGAGGGACAGTAGTGTCCTAGATGGAATTTGCCAATCCTGCATAACAGGATAAATGTCATGGGCCCAATATTGAACTGGACAAAGATGACACCAAGTATGCTTTGTGTTCAATATAGACATAAGGGGCAAAGGGGTAATTATACACGCATATATTATCACTAAGGTTATGTTATGATCACATGTTAATTTCTCATAACTTGGGTAACAATGATGTGTTGCTAGATACCGCTCATTGTTTATTATATTAAATAGTGGATTTAATATAATTGCCAACGTTATGGAAACCTACAAGGGTCACACACATAAGAACAGGCTAGTGTGAAATTGGAACACCGTAAGGTATGGTGCACCTCAGAGAATTAAGGAAGTATGATAAGGGTAACATGGTAATTAAATAAGCGTATCATAATTTGTTATGAAAAGAAAGCACTCATGTGTACATGACACATGGGGGGTGCGTTTCTTAAAAGATTTATTTAATTAAAAGGGTTTAGTATAATTGTGGCCCAATGACAAATAGTTTGTCTTGGTGCACAAGACACTTGGTTCTATAAATAGAACCTTTGTGATTGAGAAAAATACACTTAAGTGATTTCTTAAGAAATAGAAAACCCTAATCCTTATTTCTTGCCTCCACTCACAAAAGGCCTTCATCCTCTTGAGCTAGCACTCTCTTGAAGGTTCCTGTTCGTGTGGACTAGATAGAGGCGTTGTTCGTCGTCATCAACGCTCGTGATCAATCCGGTTCGTGATCAAAGAATTGACCGGCCACCGTTCGTGAAAAGAAAAGAAAAAGGGATTTTCTACAAGAGGTAAAAATCCTAAACACAAACTCATGCCCATTCGTAAGGATCTCTAAAGGAAAATTTTTAAATTCCGCTGCTTTATCATTACTATTTTCCTTCAGTGGTATCAAAGCCACTTACGAATCCATGAGATTGATGTTTGTTTATTTCATGAATTCAGTTTTAATATGATTAAAACGGTTAATAAAAGATTAAAATCGAGTAATTAAAATTTGACGATTGTTTGTGTATAAATTGGATGATTAACATTGAAACGGCTCCGGAATCCGACACTTGTATGGTGGAGCATGCGATATGTTGATTGTCCTAAGGTTACACGAACAAGAACGGTCAATACTTACATGTGATGTAAGTTTTGTGTATAAATTGGGTAATTAACATTGAAACGGCTCCGGAATCCGACACTTGTATGGTGGAGCATGCGATATGTTGATTGTCCTAAGGTTACACAATCAAGAACGACCATAAACTTATATGTGATATAAGTGATCGTGATGCAAAACGGTGTATTTGATGCATCGTTCATAATTTCGTTCATTAAAACAAATTATGAAAGTTATTTGATATTGGATTGATTCATGTTCATTTGCTTTGGAATCCGACATCAGTATGGTGAAGCAATGACATGTTAATCAATCATATTGAATTTCGGTCATAAAAGGTTTTGATGGCATGAAATTATTGCATTAGGATTCGCGACAACACAAGGGTTGTGTTGTCAAAGAGATGCTGATTGCGTGCCTGCGCTATGGCGCAGGGTATGTTGCGCTATGACGCAGCGACCAGAGAGACCTGCGCTATGGCGTGGGGCAGGTTGCGCTATGGCGCAGCGACCAGAGAGACCTGCGCCATGGTGTGGGGCAGGCTGCGCTATGGCGCGGCTGGCATCGGTTGATTTTTTATCGTTCGCCAAAATTTTAATTTTAATTAATCTACTCGACCTGAATTGATAATAATAATAAATATGTTTATTGTTATGTTTTGTGATGATTGATTATGGCCTTAGTTTACTCCTTTGTTTTTTAATTTGGATTTTTAAATACGGCCTGCGTGTCGTGCCTCTCTCTAAAAATTCTTGATGTAATTTCTCTTCTCATCTTACTCCCTCGTATGTAAAACGAGTTTTCTTTGATGTAATAATAGAATTACAATAGGAACAAAGGAGGACAGCCATGAAGATGATACTTGGAGAAGTAGATCATCGTTAGGCTAGTTTAGGGTTCTCTCATTGGCTTGAGAGAACACTTACGTTAGGAGGCCATAATCATATCATTTTATATTATTGTTTTATATGTATGTTGATGCATGTGAGAGCGTTTAATATGTTAAACAAGCCGGTGAGATCAAATTAATTAAAATCCCTCAAGAGACACATAAGAGATTAATAAAGAAAATGTGGGTTCGCCCACCGCGGAGTGCATTTTGTTTATTAATAAAGTATGTGAATATTAAGTTTACGCTTTCCAAGCTTTAGAACTCATCAAGACTAGTATCGAGCCATGTAGGTTCGCCCACCGCGAAGTGCATACTCTATATTGGTAAGGTGCGATGGGATAATTGTAATATCCAACTTCTAAAGTAAGGGTCAAACTTAACTTAACAAATATAATGAGATTATATGAGTTTAAGAAGCAAGGATTGGGAATAATTCATAAGATGAATTCGAATAAGGAGTTATTCACCCAATTGATATATTCAAGAGTTGTATGAGATACAATTGGAAGGAGTTCCTACCTAAATAAACTGAGTCTTGTGTAATCCGCCCACCGCGGACTTGAGACAAAGTGAAATATGGATCTTGACCCACTAGAAAATCTTCCAACGGGATTTTCCGAATCAAATGATGAGGGTCATTTGGTTTGAGTAAAATAGTGGGAGCGTATTTAATTAAAGTCCTAATTAAAAAAAATGATACTTATATTTTCACTTCTTTATATAGATAACCATGTCATCAAACACATCAAACAACATTTTGCGATCAATCCTTGACAAAGAAAAGTTGAATGGTTCAAATTTTCTTGATTGGCACCGAAATCTGAGGATTGTCCTCAAGCATGATAATAAGCTGTATGCATTAGAGGAACCTGTTCCTGAAAATGAGCCAGCTAATAATGCTCCAAGGGCTGAAAAGGATGCTTACAAGAAGCATGTTGATGATGCTAATGAGGTTGCATGCCTCATGTTGGCTACCATGAATTCTGAGCTTCAGAAGCAACATGAAAACATGAATGCTGTTGAAATGATCGAACACTTGAAAACTCTATATGCGGAGCAAGCCCGTCATGAGAGGTTCGAAGTTTCAAAATCCCTTTTTCATTGCAAGTTAAGTGAGGGATCTCCGGTAGGTCCTCATGTGCTCAAGATGATTGGGTATGTGGGAAACCTTGAAAGGCTAGGATTCCCTCTTGAGAAAGAACTTGCAACTGATCTCATTCTGCAATCGTTGCCGGATAGTTTCAATTAGTTTATCCTAAACTTCAATATGAATAATTTGGATAAGACTCTTCCTGAATTGCTAAGCATGTTAAGAACTGCCGAGCAAAATCTGAAGTCTAAAGGGAAATCCATTCTAATGGTTAGTGATGGAAATAAGCATCACAAGAAGCCCAAAAAGCAAGGTGGTAAATGGAAAGGCAAGGGAGTTGCCAAACCAAAAGAAATTCCCCCTGCTTTAAAGCCTAGTGGGAGCATAGCAAAAGAAGGCAATTGTTTCTATTGCGGTAAGACCGGACATTGGAAAAGGAATTGCCCAAAGTACCTGGAAGATAAGAAGAAAGGAGTAGCTCCTACAACTTCAGGTATTTTTGTTATAGAAATTAATTTATCTACTTCTACATCATGGGTATTAGATACTGGATGTGGTTCTCACATTTGTACTAATGTGCAGGAACTAAAGGAGAGTAGAGAATTGGCGAAAGGTGAAGTGGACCTACGAGTTGGGAATGGAGCAAGAGTTGCTGCTTTAGCTGTAGGGACTTATAATTTAACTTTACCTAGTGGTTTAATAATTCAGTTAAAGAACTGCTATTATGTACCTGCCATTAGCAGGAATATTATTTTCGTTTCTTGTTTGGACAAGTTTGGTTTTACATTTACAATAAAGAACAATTGTTGCTCTATTTATTTAAATGATATATTCTATGCTAATGCTCAAATGTATAATAGACTCTATGTCCTTGATCTTGAAACGCCAATCTATAACATTAATACTAAAAGGATGAAACCTAATGAGTTGAATCCAAGTTACCTTTGGCACTGTCGTTTAGGCCATATAAATGAGAGACGCATCTCCAAACTCCATAAAGATGGACTTTTGGACTCTTTTGATTATGAATCATATGATACATGTAGATCTTGTTTAATTGGAAAGATGACAAAAGCCCCATTCAAAGGAAAAGGTGAAAGGGCTAATGATCTTTTGGCACTCATACATATTGATGTATGTGGACCATTGAACATACCTGCCAGAGGGGGTTTTACATACTTCATAACATTTACTGATGACTTCAGTAGATATGGATATGTGTATCTAATGAAACACAAATCCGAATCCTTTGAAAAGTTCAAGGAATTCAAAAATGAAGTACAAAACCAATTAGGTAAGAATATTAAAACTCTTCGATCAGATCGAGGTGGTGAATATTTAAGCCTAGAATTTAATGACCATCTTAAAGAATGTGGTATAGTATCACAACTAACTCCTCCCGGAACACCGCAATGGAATGGTGTATCTGAGAGAAGAAATCGAACCTTGTTAGACATGGTGCGATCCATGATGAGTCATGCGGATCTTCCAAACTCCTTTTGGGGACATGCCCTATTGACAGCAGCTTATACACTTAACCACGTTCCATCCAAAAAGGTTGAAAAGACACCATATGAGATATGGAGTGGAAAGAAACCACATCTGTCTTTCATGAAGGTTTGGGGTTGTGAAGTCTATGTAAAGCGACTAATAACAACTAAACTTGAACCCAGATCTGACAAATGCCTACTTGTAGGATATCCTAAAGAAACAAGAGGATACTACTTTTATAATCCTTCTGAGGGCAAAGTGTTTGTCGCTCGAACTGGTGTCTTCCTGGAAAAAGAATTTATTTCCAAAGGAATCAGTGGGAGGAGTGTGGAACTTGAAGAAATTCAAGAACCACCAATTGTTGGGCAAACAGTGGAGGAACATGAGCGGGAACCACAAGATGTTGTGGAAGAACAACCTGCTCAAGTAGAACAAGTCCAGCGTAGGTCAAACAGGATACGTCATGAACCTGAGAGATATGGGTATCTCATAACAGAACAAGGTGACGTATTACTCATGGATCAAGATGAGCCTGTAACCTACCAAGAGGCCATAACTGGCCCCGAATCTGAGAAGTGGCTAGAAGCCATGAAATCTGAAATAGATTCCATGTACACAAACCAAGTTTGGAACTTGGTAGAGCCTCCCGTAGGAGTTCGTCCTATAGGGTGCAAGTGGGTCTTCAAAAAGAAGACTGACATGGATGGTAAAGTATATACCTACAAAGCAAGACTGATTGCTAAAGGATATAAACAAATTCATGGTGTTGACTATGATGAAACCTTTTCACCAGTTGCATTGCTTAAATCTGTTCGGATTTTACTTGCTATCGCAGCATATCATGATTATGAAATATGGCAAATGGATGTCAAAACTGCTTTCCTTAATGGAAATCTCCTTGACGATGTGTACATGACACAACCCGAAGGATTTGACATACCAAATGAAGCTCATCAGATATGCAAGCTACAACGATCAATCTATGGATTGAAGCAAGCTTCAAGAAGCTGGAATCTTCGTTTTGATGAAACCGTAACAAAATATGGATTCATTAAAAATGAAGATGAACCTTGTGTCTACAAGAAGGTTAGTGGGAGCAAGATCGTTTTCCTAGTGTTATATGTAGATGACATATTACTAATAGGAAACGATGTCCCTACCTTACAACAAGTAAAGACTTGGTTAGTGAATTGCTTTTCTATGAAGGACCTTGGCGAAGCAGCCTATATATTGGGAATAAGAATCTATAGAGATAGATCACAAAGACTGCTTGGCCTAAGTCAGAGTACATACATAGACAGAGTGCTAAGACGCTTTAATATGCATGGTTCCAAGAAAGGATTCATACCAATGCAACATGGAATATGTCTTTCGAAGACACAATCCCCTTCATCTAAAGAAGAAAGGGAACGCATGAATGAGATACCGTATGCATCAGCAATCGGATCCATTATGTATGCCATGTTGTGTACTCGTCCAGATGTCTCGTATGCTTTGAGTGCAACGAGCAGGTACCAATCTGATCTCGGTGAGAGTCACTGGATAGCTGTCAAGAATATCCTTAAGTACTTGAGAAGAACTAAGGAAACATTCTTGGTATATGGAGGTGAGGAAGAACTTGCGGTTGTAGGGTACACCGATGCTAGCTTCCAAACCGACAAGGATGATTTTAGATCGCAATCTGGTTTTGTGTTTTGCCTAAATGGCGGCGCTGTAAGCTGGAAAAGTTCAAAGCAAGAGACAGTGGCTGATTCTACAACTGAAGCCGAGTATATTGCTGCCTCAAGTGCTGCAAAGGAAGCTGTTTGGATCAAGAAGTTCATATCTGAACTTGAAGTGGTCCCTAGCATTGTTGATCCCATTAGTCTGTATTGTGACAACAATGGTGCAATTGCACAAGCTAAGGAACCTAGATCTCACCAACGATCCAAACATATACTTAGGCGATTCCATCTTATTCGAGAGATAATAGATAGAGGAGATGTGAAAATATGCAAAGTACCTACACTTGACAACATAGCTGATCCACTAACAAAGCCTCTTGCGCAGTTGAAGCATGATGGGCACACTAGGTCTATGGGTATTAAAGTAATGCCAGATTGGCTCTAGTGCTAGTGGGAGATTGTTGGTGTAAGCCCTAGAGGCCAATGACTTTAGTACTTGTATCGAATAAATTATTAATAAATATATTGTTTCTTTATTAATAATAAAAGGCATTTTTCTTTATTATGTTTGTATGTCCAAAATAATGAAGTCCCTAGAATAGAAAGTCTGTTTAATATTAAGTGTGACTTAATCATGAGATTACATTAAACATAAAGACGCTATTCTTAAAGTATCTGTAGTCAAGTTTTATCATGAATTGGGATAACGATAAAACATAGAGACCATTATGAAGATAGACTGATGATCGCATCTCATGGATCATAGGATAAGGAGTTATCAAGTCTTGACATAGGTATAAGAAATATTAGGAGTAATATTTATACCGGATTGACCCGCTATGAGAGTACTACATGCAAAGTTATGCAAAGTGTCATAAGTTACTCTCATGGTGATAATGGTGTAAGCCGCCCTTAGACCTGAAACCACTATGTACCCTAGATGTGGAGTCAAGTGCTTTGTTACTGATCTAACGTTGTCCGTAACAGGATGACCATAAAGGCAGTTAATGGGTACTTCACAAAGCATGCTGAGGGACAGTAGTGTCCTAGATGGAATTTGTCAATCCTGCATAACAGGATAAATGTCATGGGCCCAATATTGAACTGGACAAAGATGACACCAAGTATGCTTTGTGTTCAATATAGACATAAGGGGCAAAGGGGTAATTATACACGCATATATTATCACTAAGGTTATGTTATGATCACATGTTAATTTCTCATAACTTGGGTAGCAATGATGTGTTGCTAGATACCGCTCATTGTTTATTATATTAAATAGTGGATTTAATATAATTGCCAACGTTATGGAAACCTACAAGGGTCACACACATAAGAACAGGCTAGTGTGAAATTGGAACACCGTAAGGTATGGTGCACCTCAGAGAATTAAGGAAGTATGATAAGGGTATCATGGTAATTAAATAAGCGTATCATAATTTGTTATGAAAAGAAAGCACTCATGTGTACATGACACATGGGGAGTGCGTTTCTTAAAAGATTTATTTAATTAAAAGGGTTTAGTATAATTGTGGCCCAATGACAAATAGTTTGTCTTGGTGCACAAGACACTTGGTTCTATAAATAGAACCTTTGTGATTGAGAAAAATACACTTAAGTGATTTCTTAAGAAATAGAAAACCCTAATCCTTATTTCTTGCCTCCACTCACAAAAGGCCTTCATCCTCTTGAGCTAGCACTCTCTTGAAGGTTCCTGTTCGTGTGGACTAGATAGAGGCGTTGTTCGTCGTCATCAACGCTCGTGATCAATCCGGTTCGTGATCAAAGAATTGACCGGCCACCGTTCGTGAAAAGAAAAGAAAAAGGGATTTTCTACAAGAGGTAAAAATCCTAAACACAAACTCATGCCCATTCGTAAGGATCTCTAAAGGAAAATTTTTAAATTCCGCTGCTTTATCATTACTATTTTCCTTCAAACTGCAGAGTCAGTCATGGCAAATGGAGAGGAAAATGGGACAGTGATAGTATATGTTTATTGATGATATGTAGATAAGTAGATGGTTGATATTTATAGATAAATGTGGGTAGCCATAAAGTGTGTCTCAGTACAAACATGGATGCATGCTTAACACATGTCAAATTATACAGGCTTCATGTAAGAACTACATTGAATTAAATGGAAAATAATTGCCAAATAGCAAAAAAGACAACATGGCAAAGTGACATGCTGCTATGGTTGGCATCATATATAACAACTTCCACATATACATATAAAGTTTATGCAATTTATTAAGTAAATAATAGATTTTAGAATCACATGATATGAAATATCAACATCTCCAAGCAAAATACTGTAAATCATTAGAGTCCATGTGCATCTAATAGATCTGCCAACAGACAATCTAATAGATCTGCCAACAGACAATCTCATTCTAATTGTCCATGTGCAACAAAGAGTATAAATTATAAATAGCTATAGAGCTTGATTTAATCATAACCAATCCAATGTTAATGTATAGTTTATAATCATGTTTTAATATACACTAAATTCAAAGATTAGGATAATATAAACTTTATGCCACTATTTCAATCAGTTAATATAGCATAAAGGCACCAAACCACCAAGACCTAGAAGACGTGGAATGCAAGAAATCTCCTTAAGAGATAAATCTGCAAACATGAAGAGATAAATTTGTTAATAATGTGTGCAGAGAAATGACAACACTATACTAAATCAAATTCCATCTAAAATATATACTTGCCCAAATGACACTACATTTAAGGTATGATTAGTGCCAATCATCTCAACAATGGGAGAGATTAAAGTACAACACGTGGCAAAATACCACCATAATCTAGAGCACCACACAAAACTTATAGATTGAAAGTAGATAAAGGGTGGCAGTAAGTGCAGAGAAGAACAGTGATAAGAATCCATATACAATATCTCAATTGATTGCATGATAAAATCCATCCATTTGTCATTCAAACAAAAGGAAGCAGACAGAGAGAATGAGCATAATTAAAAGCTTCCTGCAAGTACTGCAATAATTACACAATGCAAATGGATGCCTGTCAAAAATTTGGACTGTATAATCATGTCCATCAATCTTATATTATACAAAGAGCACAGAGTAGTCATAATTTGCTTGTTGAACCTTCTCCCAGAGCAGTAACAAAACAAATCACAATAAGAAACTGTCTGCAATCATACACATCATTACAAAAAGATATCATCACAATTAGAAACTGTCTGTATTGGTTTGTTTGTTCTCTCAGTTGTACTGTCAGTAATGTAATAAAGGATTTGGCAAATAAGCTATTGGGTGCGTGTTGTTGTTCATCCAGTTGTCATACCAAAAACATATAGCGTCAATTGTTTCCTTGATCAACACTTTTTTCCAATAGAGATTTCCAACCAATGCAAGGCACTAATCAGCATTCATTGACATCAGCTTCACTGAATGCATATTCAGAACCATCCAATTATAATGCAAACAACCAACAGCAAAGATAGCTTACTTGACAAATCCTTTATCACAGTAGTGAGAGCACAGTCCAAAGAATAATCACTATAAGCAACTGTCTGCAATCATACATATAATTACAAAAAGATATCACCACAATAAGAAGCTCTGTGTGTTTCCTTGATCAACACTCTTTTCCAATAGAAATTTTCAGCCAATGCAAGGACACTAATCAGCATTCATTGACATCAGCTTCACTAAATGCATATTCGGAATCATCCAATTATCATGCAAACAACCAACAGCAGAGATAGCTTACTTGACAAATCCTTTATCACAATAAGAAACTGGCTGCAATCATAGAAATAATTATAAAAAGATATCAACACACTGAGAAGTTTTCTGCAACTATATGGACAGTCAAAATTAAGCCATTTGTTATACCTATAACATATAATGGAAGGATGCCACTGAGGACATAGTGACATCACCTTCATTGAATGTACAGTGAGATCCATCCAATTAGCATGCAAACAACCAACAGAGAGATAACATATTTGCCAAATCCTTGACCACATTTCTGACAGTATAACCCAGAACTTCCTGCAATAATACACATAATTATGAAAATACATGAATGCAAGCCAAATAGAATGCAGTGGCCTGCAGTTGGAATGACCAAACAAAAGAGAGTATAAGTTGCAACAAATCCATGCTGATATTCATCCACTTGTCATGCAAATAACACACAGCAGTGAGAGTTAACTTGTGAAAATGGACATAATAATAAGCCATCAGTTCAAAAGTTACATCATAATTTACATATTTTCCCCTCCACGTGTCATACACAAACATGCATCAGTGATAGACAACTTGGTGATCCCTCTTTGATAAAAATAAAAGTGTAGTTAAAGCAATAAATAGAAGACACGCTGGAAGACAAATAGAATATAGTAAAGATTTCCAAGAAATAGATTTAAAGCAGACAAAGTGTATGAAATAATTGTACAGAAAAATAATTATTAAGATCTATTGAATGCAGTGATAGATTGCTTGTTGAACCTTCCTCCATAAGAAGGACAGTATAAGTTAATCCATAAGGACAATAGCAAACTTTCTGCAACTATATGCAAAATAATTACATTCCACTCTTTTCATAATCTCCATTGGGCGCATATGAAAAAACATCCACCTGTCACACCAAGAACACGTAGCAGTGATTGCTTGCTTGTTAAAGATCCTCTGACAGTAGTAAGAGTACAACAGAAATGATGAGCATAATTAGACAAAATACATGGATGCAAGGCGAACACAGTAGAATAAACTCTAATTTTGGGATTTATACACTTGTCATGCACATAATCTGCAGTAGTGGTAGTTTGCTTATTAAGGCATTGATGGAAAGAAGCAGAATTATGACTACCAATAAATTTAAGACACATAAGACAAATGGAATAACTGTAGAAGATGATTCATATATGCCCTATTGGTTGCATTCTGAGTACTATCTATTTGTAAGGATAATCACATTCCTTCTGAAATAGATAAACAATCATGACTAATATCATAATACAATATGTCAGAGATTGACAGTATTAGAAACATTTAATAAATCCTTCCATGAATCTCTTGTTCTATTGAATGCATATTATACTTATTCCAATTCTAAGCACAATAAGTAACCTCCTTCCAAACACTGCTACAACTACACATAACTCTTGAACAATTTGTATGAGATGATGTGGAACACAGAGCTTAGTCATTTAAATCATTTAATCTTTAATTACATGTATATATACTTATATATATATATATATATATGTCCAAAATTAACACTATATAAAAAACATATAGTAAGCATACAAAAGACACATTCCCAAACTAACATTACATAAAAAACATATAGTAAGTATACAAAGGACACATTTAGCACTTAAATATAATAAGGAATTACATAAGAAGTAGCATAGATACAAATCTATTTCTTAATATAATACAACTAATTAAAGAGAATTAACCTAAAAAGATAAACAACCACAAATTACTCAATTAACACAAAGAGTGCTCATATTGCTTCTTAACAAATAGCTGGTGAACATATCCAAGTGTCGGAGACCCAAACATTATATGAGCTCCTGGTGTGTAATTCCTGGCACTCGCCATAGATCTCCACTGCCCACCAATCTTGACATGCTCATAAGGCATTGCATTGTACTCAACAGTGCATCTCCATTCCATCCCTTTTTCGTCAATTAGCTTAACACTTCCTCCGACTGTAGAGAATACCTTGCTAGCAAATTTTCCATAGTTCACAGTCTTGAAGATAAGAAAACACACACATGAGAACACATCTTAAAAATACTTTTAAAAATATGAAGCAACATTGATTGATTGATCAAAACAATATACCAATGATTGAGAGCTAACATCGGATTCAGATAAAATCACTATGAAAGAGTGTGCAAAATTCCCGTTGTCATGACAATAAGGCATAACCACACTACCAGCCCAGCCAGGGTTTTCATCTGGACCGAACAAAAGACGGGAGAGCTTCAAACACACATGAGGGTACAACTGCCTAACAATTAAATCCCTATAATACCTGTCCTTCATCACTAATACAAACAATTTAGGCCTAATATAAGTTATGGAAGCCCACCCACCCTTACACACAAAATCAATATAACAGGAACGAATATTTGACCATCCGTGACTAAAATAAATGCCATCAACACGCTTCTCAGCAATGACCTCAAATTCATTGCAATAACGATCAACCAATTTGTTGTACTTATATAACTCAGAACCAAACTCTTCTATGAACATGGAAGGTAACTTGCCATAACCCTAATCCAAACATATAAATAAAATAAACATTCATTCAAATACATGAGAAGAACAAATAAAACATGTAATGTAAGTACCTCAGTGTTGGGATATTCAATTTGGAAAGTCCTATACTTAACCTTAACCATATCAAGATAATTTTCACCATGATGAGCATTATTCCAATCAATAAAGTCTATACAGTAGAAAGAAAAAAAAATCAGGCTGAGACTATGATCCAAACATTTAATTCATACATGACTTAATAGAGAGATTATATAACAGTTGAACTAACAGTTGAACAAATAACATAAGTTAATTACCTTTCAAAATATTATAGATACGATATGCAACAACAGTGGCATCAGCTTCATCAAAAAGAGATTTAGTGTATTGTCTGGAATAGGTAGAATACATAGCTAAGAATAGAAGGAAAGTAAATGTGATGAGATTTCTCCGTGATGAGAGATATAATCAAGTTAGTATGTGAATAAATAGTGTGAAGATGATTTTGAGAATGAAGAGCAGGAAACGTGAGGGAAAAGGCTAGAGATATGAGGTGGAAGGTTAGGCCTGCAGTAATAATGGTGCAAGGAGACAGATCCCTGCAACTAATAAAGCACAACCCCCTTCCCTAGAGAAAAACGCTTTAGCTTCAATCTAAAATTTTGATGTGATCTAGAAAGACACTGCTTTTTACTACTAAGTAACAACATATGAATGGCATAATTTATGTAACCAATCAACTAAATATTTGTTATGCTTCATTATTTTAGTGTCCTACCAAGAGTTTTTTGAGCTAATAATTAACTATAGATTGGTAGTGGCTATTAGTTGAATAAACACTCTAACAAAATGTGCAGATTATATATTAATGAAAATAACTTGATTACATCAAAGCTCAAAGATCATTATACATTATAACTGCAACAACAAATGAATTAACTATTACTAAGAAGAAGAACAGTCCAAATTAGCTATATTACATGTAACAATCCTATTCTTCCCCATTACTACTTTTCAAATACTCCTCCACCCTAACCCTTGGATAAACAAATGCATACATGACATTGCTGGCAATGTACTGAGCAACACTAAACTTCACCCTATCACCCACAAGGAGGCCATGAGCTGTGCAGAAATCAGTCCAACCACCAGAAAGATTAAAAGCCAATTCTCCGCTAGAGTCCACATCAATCTTCAAAACACACATATATTGATTCCCAGCATTGTCGACTAAGATCAAATCAGAAAATACATGAGAAAACGCGGATTCACCAAAGCCACACCAAGGAAGGAACTGCATAAACATCACAAACAATAGAACAAAACCAAAACAATTTTATAGGAAAGCCAAAAAATCAAAATACACGATAAGGAAAAAAAAAATTCACAGTGCCAGAATGCAGATCATATAGAGCCAACTCCTTCACATAAGAAGGCCTGCTATTGTTTTACCAAACTCTCGAGCAAAACATCCGGGGAGCCTCCCTACCGCCTGATTTACACAGCAGAACAATATAGTTCAGCATAGAAACAATAATAACAAATCAAACTACTAAACAGGTGCTTTACAAAGAAAATTTTAAAAAAAATTAAAAGAAGAAAAAGCAAAAATATACACAATCAGTGACTCACATTTTCCACATCAAACTCCATTTGATATGATTGGATCAAGGCAAGAACCTCATCCATAGGATGAGGACCAACAAATGATGAACCATTTTTTTGATTAGAGAAATCAACCAAACTTGGACCATGCAGAGTTGTGGTATTCTTCTGATCAGCATGCTTGGGAAGAGAATTAAGACAAACAAACGATGAACCATTTTTTTTTGTAGCATTCATCAACATGTTTAGGGAGAGAGGAATCAACAAATCTGGACCATGCAAAAGGGAGTCATTTTTGTGGCCACATTGATTTGTCTGCCTATCCTTGGAAGATGGAGAATGATGTGGATGATCAGTAGCTTGAAAGAGATGGTTCAAAATGGATGATGGTATGCATGACCAGCAGCTTGAGAGAGCTGGCTCAAAATTGAGATTGGTGTGGACAATTGAGAGGGCAAAAGGGAGTCATTTTTGTGGCCACATTGATTTGTCTGCCTATCCTTGGAAGATGGAGAATGATGTGGATGATCAGTAGCTTGAAAGAGATGGTTCAAAATGGATGATGGTATGCATGACCAGCAGCTTGAGAGTGGTGGCTCAAAATTGAGATTGGTGTGGACAATTGAGAGGGGTGGAAAGTGGTTTATATAGAGTGAGAAGACCAAAAGAAGAAGGACACTTGGTTGGCTGATGTAACAGCCCGGCGACCAGCCACACAGATGCTGAAGCCCCGCTGCTCGTTACCAGCTTAATCACTACCCCCCTTGTAGTGTTTTTGCCTCCGTAGTGATTCGAACCATGCACCCTGGGGATAAATACATGTTCAATGCAATCACTACTAGTAGCTCAATTGGTAGTAGTGATTGCATTGAACATGTATTTATCCCCAGGGTGCATGGTTCGAATCACTACGGAGGCAAAAACACTACAAGGGGGGTAGTGATTAAGCTGGTAACGAGCAGCGGGGCTTCAGCATCTGTGTGGCTGGTCGCCGGGCTGTTACATTAAAATATGCCCCTTTTTAGAGTTAAAATTACATTTAAGGGCGCAAATCTTGGAACACCGTTAAAAGTGATAAGGACAAATTTGGATTTTTAATAGTAGTTTCTTTTAATATTGTAAGACCCAAGATTTCACTGTACAGTTTTCTAAGGAACTCTAGTGTCGGCTACGAGTTTTTGGTGAGGCGGTTTTGTGAGTATCGTCGCATTAATGGAATTTTTGCTGTAATTGAGCCTGTTTGGTGCTCGTGCGCTGTAAAGGCACAGACTTTTGTCTTGTAATCCTCTTTTGTGAATAAGAAGGTTGATGTGGATTCAGAATAACGAGTTTTGGATTATTCTTGTTTTTGGAAAAACGAGTAGGATTTTACCCGTCGTTGTAAAATCTTACTGCGTCTGTTTTAAGTGAGGTTTCGGATGGAAGTTTTATATATCTGCGTGAGTTAGGATATATTCTGAGAATAATTTTCTAAGGTATGGAAGAAAATTACAGTCGCGGAAAAAGATTCGGCGATAAGTTTTGGAATGGAAAAACGATAGACGTTCTTTCTATAGGTTTTCTGTTTTTGCGAGTTTCGTTCGTCGCGATGCGCGAGAACTGAGCGTGCGTTTCGTTGTATGAGGTTATGGGAAATATCTTGTGAGGATAGACTTGGTTTTGATCCAAGGGCTAGGGATTAGTCTTGGAAGCTTTCACTATTTGATCCAATGGTTGCCATGAACCAAGAGCACTTTATAGTAAGACTTTTGGATCACTTTGTGGACTTAGAAAAATCACAAATTCACTTCTTCTTTCTCTCTTTGGCCGTGGCTTTCTTTCCACCTTTCCATCTTGAGAAAATTTCCAATTCTTCACCAAAAGCTTGGATTTTTGGCTTGTTGGATCATAGAGATTGAAAGGAATTCATCTCCACTTGAGGTAGTAAACCTTCTCCTTTCTTTGTTGGTTTAAAACATCTTATGTTAGGGTTTTATGATTATGATTCTTGAGAGAAATTTGTGAGAGGTTGCTCATAAATTGATTCTTGTTCCATGAATGTTGTTCATGAGGGTTAGTAAGCATGTGTAGGCTTTGTTATGTTTGTTTTCCATGAGTTGGTGAAAAATCTCATGAGAAAAGTTAGGGTTTTGGTTTGGTTATGTATTGATCAATAACATGAGGTTAAGTTGTAAGGTTTTGAAAAGAAAAGTTGTCTTTGAACCTTTGGGCAAAAGGGAAATGCGTTGTATGGTTTTGTTTTAGAAAATCCGATGAAAAATATTTTGGAGTTTATGAAAATATTTCCTAAGTGTTTTGAGTAGTGTTTTTGGGGTCAAAGTGGTTTAAAACTCTTGTGACATGTGGAGTTGCTTTTTACTTTGAAAACATGTTTGAAAATGATTACCGGACGATTAAGGCCCGTAATAAAACTTGTGCTTGGATTTGGTTTTGATTTTGGAAATGAAAATCAAATAACTTGCACTCGAAGCAACCAACAAGCTTCGGAAATGAATTGCTTGCTTATGAAAATGGTTTGCTTTTGTGCCTTGAAAAAGTGTTGGGGACTAATAGAATCAAACTAGGCTTGGTTGGAAAAAGGTTGTGTGAGTTGCTGTCTTTTGCTGTCATGACAGGTGCAACTCGCTGAGCGAGTGTTTACTCGCCAGGGCGAGTGTCACAGGTCATGACAACACGCCAGGGCGAGCTCCAGAGCGAGCTAGACCTGTCCTCACTGCCTTCACTCGCCACCAACTCGCCAGGGCGAGCTCTGAGAGTTGGAATTTTGGATTCTGATTTCTAAACTTGGTTTTTAACTTTTTAATCCCTTTTTATTAATTTATGGAAGTGGCGGGGATTGGAAACGAGTTTTTCGGGTACTCGGAAAGTGCGTAACTTATAACGCAAGAAAACGGCCATTTTGCATTTCAAATTATTTAAGACTTTGGCCAATTGTTTTGGGTCCTAAAAATAGTACAAATAACTCATGGGGGTTGATCAATACGATAGTTTTTGGTATGGTATCCGAAAGAGGGATTTTTTTCTTAGGAACCTTTAGGTTTTTGGGGTTTTGGTGTAGTTTCAATACGATTGGTTAGAGAACAATGTATTGATTGTTGCGCTGCTTGTTTTAGGAAGCGCGTTGTGTTGTTTGAGCGTGTGTTGTTGACGGAAGCTTGCTGAGGTAAGGGCATCACTTTATTTCTGTCTTTTCACTGAGTTATAACATGTTTGTTGGTTATTTTCGGTGATGCGTGTTTGTGTGTTTGGCATGTATGTGTTATGTATTCTCATGATGAGAAAGTGTTTACAATACGTGCGTTGTTTTACATATGATTGGAGATGTATGTATGAACATGTGGGTGAATACATATGATTGGAAATGTATGTATGTTTGTTGTGGTTTGTTACATATGATTGGATATGTATGTATGTTGTTGGGATGGTTTACATATGCTAGGGAGGTATGTATTTGTTGCATTAGTATACATGGGGAATCGTATGCTCATGCATTGTTGGTGCGTAGTGGCGGGAGTGGACTACGAGATGTGGTTGCGGGAGTGGACCCACCTGATTCTTATAGGGTTTTATTGAGTTCAATACATGGTTGCGGGAGTGGACCATGGGGTGTGATTGCGGGAGTGGATCCACCTTAATCCTTTGTGATTTTGTTGAGTTCGATACATGGTTGCGGGAGTGGACCATGGGGTGTGATTGCGGGAGTGGATCCACCTTAACCTTGTGATTTCGTTGGTGTTTTAGTAGGGGTTGGACCTACAGTTCCGGAACTCATGCATTGTGGTAGCTAGGGTTAGTACCACGCATTGTAGAGGTTGCATTATAGGCTATGTGTGCATTGCTTATATGAACCCGTTGGTGGGAATTGCTTTGGTGGTTAAGAGCTTTCTCTTGTGTTTGTGGAATTATTGTTATGTGTACAATCTTTCGCACCGGTTATATATATACATACTATATATTTTGTGGTGACCCTTTCTTTCATTTGCGGGCTCATCCCACCCAGATGATGGGTTAGGTCGTGGTGACGACGGTGGCAGTTCTAGGCTATAGTGAGCACGTGGTGAAGCTTAGTATAGTTAGACTATGCGCCGGTGTGGGTTGTGCACCGTGCTTTTTGGGTTTAGGCATAGGTTTCTAACTTGTTTTGTTGTAAGTATTCGAATACTTAGACTTGGATTGTAATTATTCAGGAATACACTTTGCTTGTCGAAGCACCTGATGGTAATGAGTTCTTTTGTATATTTGAATGCCGGCTCATTTAAAATCTTTTAGGCGTAACTCTGATGTGTATAAATAAAAAAATATATATATATACTGCCTTTTCAGGCCTTTGAAAAACGGGTTGTTACTAGCTCAATTGGTAGTAGTGATTGCATTGAACATGTATTTATCCCCAGGGTGCATGGTTCGAATCACTACGGAGGCAAAAACACTACATGGGGGGTTGTGATTAAGCTGGTAACGAGCAGCGGGGCTTCAGCATCTGTGTGGCTGGTCGCCGGGCTGTTACAGCTGAGAAGCTTTCTTGCACCATTGGATGATCCCATGCATGTCACCAATCCTAAACTTGCATGCCATGATCACAAAGAATTGATGCATAAATGGTGAGATGGATAGATTGGCCAATGAGACATGTGGAAAAATGGGATGATGGATGTTATATGTATGCTTGTACATGGAGTCCAATCCACTTGTCACAAAGTAACTTCCACCACCAAAGCCAAGTCATCTAGATCAACCAATGGAGCACACATACTTGGCAAATGCCAACTGTTAAAAAATGGCATGCAATGATTGGTCTACAAATTCATGTTGGCAAGCCTCCAATGGTCAATCCAAGCAAGATGATGTCAAAGATGACATAGGGTGCTAGGGTTTTGGGTTGGTCATTAGGGTTTCAAGTCTAACTTTTAGTATAATTAAAGATTAAAGATAAAGATAAAGATTAAAGATAAAGATTAAAGATTAAAGATTAAAGATAAAGATTAAAGATAAAGCCAAAATGAACTAGATATCAATTTGAACATATTTTCTTATAAGACTCACTATAAGAAATATGATTTTTTGCAACAATTTTTTTTGTTAAAAGTTGTTACAAGTCGCTGGCAAAACTACCCAAGATAATTTTACCAGCGACATGTAACAAAAAAAGTTGTTACCAAAAATCATATTTCTTGTAGTGACTCATTTAACCAACAAAAAAAATCTTATTAAAAAACATAAACACCAAATAAAATTATTAAATAAAATTAAACATTGAATAAAATAAAATTATAAATCTTAGTATTGTTAATTTCAAATTTACCTCCATATCAATTTACTTTATAACTCTCTGTCACCTTAACCACCATATCATCCTTACCTTTGTTTCTCGTATTCTAAACAATAAAGTAGTATAAATTCTATGAAAAGTGGGACATAAAATGAAATGCGTAGACACCCACGATATTATTATAATTATATTATAGTAGGAGTAATATATATTTCCTTTAAATCCAATTTCTCATCCCAAAAAAAGAGAAAACAATAACCACAGTAGTATAACTAGTTTTGACGTCATTATGTTATTTTTTATAAAATATATTAAATTAAGTCATTTTTTTATTAAAGTAATTGTCCCGTGTATGATTTTTGTGTGATAAATTATAATTAATAATAAAAAATATTTACTATTCAATTTATTTTTTTTATTAAAGAAATTGTTCTGTGTATGATTAATTTTTTTTATTAAAGCAATTGTCCTGTGTATGATTAATTTTTTTTTTATTAAAGCAATTGTCCCGTGTATGATTATTTTTTTTTATTAAAGCAATTGTCTCGTGTATGATTAAATTTTTTTATTAAATTAATTGTTTCGTGTATGATTAATTTTTTTTATTAGAATAATTGTCTCGTGTATGATTTTTTATATATTAGTGATCAACACTTTCTTTTTTATTTTGACAAAATTATTGATTAACACTTGTCTCGTGAGGTTTTAACTTTTAAGTATAATGACAAATATTTACTCCGTAATTATTATAATATATATTCATCAATAATGCATTTTTTATGTATTTTTTATATAAGAGTAAACAAAAATAGAGTATATTTTTTATAATAAAAATAGAGTAGAATTTAACTATTATATAATAATATATTAAATTAAAAAATTTAAATTTTTTTATGAAATAGAAGATTTGAAACATTCTTTGAATTAATGAGGACAAATTAGAATTTTTAGTAGTAATACCTTTTAATATATTGGGCCTGTTTGAATTTGGCTTAACTTTAAGCTTATGAAAATAGTTTATGGTTATAATTTATGAATAAACTTTTATGTTAATTCATAAGTTTTGTTTACGCATGTAAATTCATAAATTTTCACTAACAAAAATTATATCTTTATAAAATGTTTTCATGAACTACCTTAAAAAACTTATAATAATACATAAAAACTTATTTATTTGCATAAGTTATTTCGCATAAACTCATAAATAAGTCAATCCAAACAGTTCGATTGTGTTTTTGTTTCTATTTTTCTGTTCTTTTATTTTTAAGCTCATAAATAAGTATCTTCTTTTATTAGATTATTCTATTTTTATTTTTTATATATAAGTTTTTAAATGTTATATTGAGTTACTATTTTTTCATTTTAAAAAAAAGTTACTATTTTTTAAGCGTATATTTTATATTGATTTTTGTTAATATTTTTATTTGTAAATTTATTTTAATTGAATTTTTATGGGAAGATTTTATAGTGATTTTTATTTGTTAATATCTTTTATAGTGATTTTTGTGTTTTTTTCAGAGATGCGGTTTCTGATGTTATTTTTATGGGAAGATTTCTTTTATGCTTATCTTTCTTTCATATTTTTTTTTTAATTTTTTTGTTAGTTTAAAGTTAAAATTATATTTAAGGGCGTAAAACTTGGAACACAGTTAAAAGTAATAAGGATAAACTTGAATTTTTATTAGTAGTTTCTTTTAATATATTATAATTATATATAACATTCCGACTTTAATTAATAGAAACAATATTAATGAGAGCGATAATTCAAAGTTTTGGAATATTAAGAAATCATAATATTTATGAGTTGGTTACTAAGTCAATAAATTGCCAACGAGATATTGATTTGAACATATTTTCTCATACAGACTTAACCATCAAAAAAATCTTATTAAAAACAAAAAAAAATCGAGAAATGGACCAAATTTTTACTTATAAAAAAAAATCTTATTAAAAACATAAGCAACAAATAATATTCAATTGCAAAATACTAAATAAAATTAAATAAAATTAAACTATAGATCTTAATATTATTTGCTTTGTTCAGGAGGTTGTTGATTCGTGGATTTTGTTGCCATGTTGGCGGTCGATTCATTCACAATATTTTGAGTCCTATTTAATCTTTATAGATTCACACTCTTTGTATTTTTTTGTAATTTAGTTTTGCGCCCGTACTCGGGTTCACTAAATTGCACATGTGACAAGTGCTTATTTTGTTAGTATTGATTAGGGTTGGTCCATCTAATTTGTTTTATCACGATGTATTAATGTTTGAATTGTATCTAGGGTATTAGAGCTGTCAAAATGGGGCAGCCCAAATGGCCCAATTTTTTTTCGGGCTTAGCCTTAAAAATTTAGCCCGAATTAACATCCGGGCTTTTTAGCTCAGCCCGATAAAGCCTGCAAAAAATATGGGCCTGCCCGCGGGCCACCCCCGCGGGCTTTTTATATACATGCACTAGTAACGCAAATTATATACATAAGAAAATGAAAATAGCTAAAAATAAAAATAACTTATCATGTCATTAAAATAAATAAATAAATAAGCTAAAATACAAAACCACGGTCGTGAATTATTTCTCTATGTAATTACTCGTAAACTATAACTAGCTTAAATAACTTTATATTAATTCTAACAAATTTTAAACTTGATATCTCAATTTAGTTTGTTCAAAAAAAATTAATGTTGTGATCTCTCTGTCATTTGTTGCATAACAAGTCTCCTGAATTTGTCAAATTTATTGAGCACTTAAATTTCTTCTTGTTCCTGATGGAACCTTAAGGGGTATGAACTTGCTCAATGTTATTGTTATACAATGGTGATAACTTAAATTATTGCTTGGTTTTGGAAATTCTTCGGGGTATGTATTTATAGAGCTCATGAAGGATAGGGGAATCTCCCATGATCTCCTTTGAGGGATAGTGGGCGGTTAACTTACGGCCACCTCCTTGTAACCGCTACTAATAAGCATGTGTTTCATATGGTGATGATCATGGGCGTGAGATCGTGGGGCACTTGCGACTCACGTGCCATCATGGAGGTTAGCGAGGTGGGCCTAGCTGCAGGCGGACAAGGTCATTATGGATTGGGCCTTTGATCAATTGGGCCTGAATTATTTCATTCGGTACACAGCCCCCCAAGCACAAGGCTCTGAGGAGGCGTAGTGCTGATAAGCTCATTCTGTTAAGCTTGTTCTATTTTTCTGGCGTAGATAACAAGAAGGGAACCAAAAACTCCGATATTCCCTCCATCTTCCTAGGTTCAAAAATCCTGATGGAAGATTATCGCTTCCGTGGTTACAAACCTTCGTGACTACTCCTGGCGGCTAACTCTGCCTCAACATGAGTTCCTTGACTGTTTGCTGGCACTCAGGGATCGAATGATCAAAGATTTTCCTTTCATTTCTGCAGTAGAAGAATCACGCTGTCAAAACCAATGAACTAATGCTGCGATTTTCGACGAGATGTGGCTAGTGTAGGAGGGAAAGCGTATGTACGAAAGCAACCTAGCGGCTTCCTTTGACGAGGAAGATTCTATCGAGCAGCAACTCACCAAAATGCGATTTGAAATTGACCAGCTGGAGGAAAATAAGAGCAGATTAAACTAAGACATCAAGGAGGACATTGCAAAGCTGTTGGAGAAGCGTCGCAAGCTGTTGGAATTGCAAGATCGCCAACGGGCTCATGGTGAGGTAGCCTCTAATGTTCATGGCGACCTAGAGATCGCCCGAGAATGCAGAAGAAAAATCGAAGAGCTCTGGGATAGTGCCAGAGATGCCGCCAACCATGTGTAGCTAGCTTTATTTAGTTTCAATTTTACCAAAGTATCTCATCGTTTCTGTCTTTCTCTCTTCCGGATTGTATCATTCTTGCTCGTGGGGTAACCCTGGCTTAAGTGTTGTTCGTGTTAGCGAGGTATAGTTCCCTTTTCCCTAATATTCCTTAGATTCTCTTCGTTTTGCTTTCTCGTTTCTCTTGTCATGGTTATACTCCGTGACCTAAGTGGCAAAGAAGGAGAATCGCCTTCGATTCCTCCTATTTTGTAGTTGTTTTGACGTATTAGCTTTATGAAACTACCTTTTAATGGCCTTTGTAACTTATTGTCTCTTTTTAATGAAGTTTTTGAAGCTTTATTGCTAATTTAGTGTTTTGTCGTACCTTTGGAGATGTCGTTGAATGGGCGAGCTAGTATCGCCTTCTAGTATCGTCTTTGATTGGCCCTTTATTCAAACTGTTTACTTGGCAATATAACCAGTCAACCATCTTTTAATAAAATAACTTCATTCTCGTAACTGCCACTCCAAATTGGTATCGAAACTAACGACACATAAATAGGTGGTTGTAACCGTTTCACACATTTATTGCGGAGCGCAGTTACTTTATTTAGGTTTAGGTTGGCTCCTATAAATACATGTATTCTTTTTCTTTACAAATATTCTTCCTCAGTTTTACGATGGCTAGAAAGAATACAAGGAAGCATGTCGTTGCAGAGTTGAAAACTTAAAAGGAAAGAAGAAGTTGGAGGGGTCAACTTCTTCGTCTAGGCGTACTACTGAGCCCAAGAAGGTTGTGGTGAAGGCCATCCCAATTCCACCAGATTCTTCTAGTTCTAACGAGATTGATGAAGATTACCCTGAGTTCCTGAAGACTTATGATCCTCAGGAGTTCTACCCCAGCGGTTATGTTTCTGGAGAAGACGATGGATCTCAAATCACTGTGGAGTCTAAAGAGAAAGCACCAAAGTCTCTGGGAACGAAAGCCTCTAAGTGATAGTTTTAGGACTTGCAATTTCCTTTGAATTTGTCTTTGTAATTTTGATTTTGTGTAAGCCTCTTGTGGGTGTATCGTTCTGTATTTTGCCTTTAATGGCATTTGTTTGTGATGATTCTAATGAAATATGTGTCTTATGATGATATGTCGCCTTCTTTTTTTATTTTTTATTTTTACTGTCATGGCGTTACGATATCGATTCTCGACCTTTTAATAGGTCGCCAGAACAATCCATTTCGCTTTTAGTCACATTCCTTAGCTATATTGGCTTCTGACCTTTCAATAGGTCGCCACAACATTCCATTTCGCTTTTAGTTACGTTCCTTAGCTATATTGGCTTCTGACCCTTCAATAGGTCGCCATAACATTCCAATTGCTTTTAGTTACGTTCCTTAGTTACATTGACTTCTGACCTTTCAATAGGTCACCATAACATTCCAATTGCTTTTAGTTACGTTCCTTAGCTATATTGGCTTTTGACCTTTCAATAGGTCGCCATAACATTCCAATTGCTTTTAGTTACGTTCCTTAGCTATATTGGCTTCTGACCTTTCAATAGGTCGCTATAACATTCCATTTGCTTTTAGTTACATTCCTTAGCTATATTGGTTTCTGACCTTTCAATAGGTCGCCATAACATTCCAATTCGCTTTTAGTTACGTTCCTTAGCTATATTGGCTTCTGACCTTTCAATAGGTCGCTGACTAGGGTCTGGCAAGTGCATCAGTCTGGCGTCGAGTAATAATTCACACTCTAGTGTATAGAATGAGTTCGTATCCACAGGTATGGTGCCGAAGCTTCACTAGCGTTATTTAAGTTCGTGATAGTTTGCATTCGCTTTGGGTTTTTAAAAAGGTTTTTATAAAATAAGCGTAATGCTTTGCAGAAATATAAATGCAGAATGTATAAATAATAGATTCAAGAAATATAGAGGCTAGGTATGGTGGTTGAACACCCTCCCTTCTTCATATTTGGCATGATCGGTGTATAACATAGTTACTTAGATTATGTTCGGCGGTGAATTATCCTTGTTGTAGTAATACCTTACTATTACACTATGTTTATTAAAGTTTCCCTACATTATTAACTAAGGTACCTACGAGAGCCTAACCTCGATTTGTCACATACCCTAATTACTAAGTGAGTTGTTTATAGACATGCATTATAATCTTCACCAATTAACCTCTAGGTCCTAGTATCGGACTGTTCATCTTCTAAGTGCTCAGTTCACACCTAGTTCATGATTCCTCCTATAACCGCTCAGTTCACGACTAGTTCAGGATGTTACCGTCTCTATACACCTAGCATTATTTAATACTAGTTCCGAACCATATTAAGTAAGAACCTAATATCAATTCTGAGGGCGCTCCCGCTTATCTGGCCAGATTACGAGAAACGTTATTAAGTGCAAGAAAATAAATAACAAACACAATTACTAAATATCATTTATTATAACTTAGACTCAACCACAGACTCCAAATATTCATAGGGGAGTTCATCTTCACCACCACAACCTAAGGCATAATTATAAAGACTACATATTTAAATTACAAAATATAACCTAAATACAAAAGCCTAAAGAAAACATACCTTGCTGAGTTAGTTTTCCCGTAAGGGGAGAAATCTATGCCCAATAGAGCTCCTCTGAACCTCTCCTTATAGTAGAGAGTGTTCTACTATTTCTGAATGAATTTAACAGTGAATGGGAGGCTCTATTTATAGTTTTCGTAATGGGCCTCAACAAGGTCATCGCAGTACGATGAAGCCATCGTGTTGTGATGTGAAGATTCAGTTCATTTTTATAACTGATCATGTGCATTTCATCAGCTTGGTCGCCAAGTAACTCCATCGTGTTGCGATGTGCTATATCATGCTGCGACTGGCAGATATTCTTCAGATTTATTCTTCTGATTTCTTGGCAAACAAGCAGCTTCCATCGTGGTGCGATGGAAGTCATCGTGCTGCGATGGAATGCTCATTTTCTTCATTTTTTTGGCTTTATCTTGTCTTTTTGCATCTTAGACTCTGTCTTGATGTTTTATCCTGCTTTTGTAGGTTTTCCTTCGTATTTGGGTCTGTCTTTGTAACACCCCGATTTTGAAAGACTAAAAAGGGGCATTATTTTAAAAAAAAAAAAACAAAACAGAGCACCCTTACAAATTGTGAGAGCCGGCGTTAAACATACAAGAGAACTATATATACATAATAGTGCTTCAGAGAAGCAAAGTGTAATACCTGAATATTTACAACCCCAAAGACAAAAGGGTCTAACAACTACAAAAGTAAATATTCAGAATACAGTCATCCAAAAGAGTTAGATCCTATGCCTAATCCAAAAAGAGCACGGTGTACAAACCACATCGGCGCATAGCCTAACTTAAGAAGTACACCTCCTCGATCACTGAAATCCCACGAACTCACCGTCGTCCTCACGACCCACGACACCGTGTAAAGGTCCATCGTCTTGGGTGGGAGGAGCCTGCAATATTCATTGTAAGGGTCACTACACATATACATATACAAAAGGATGCACAACAAAACATACATACCAGATACACATATACCAAATACGCATATACCAAAATATGGAAAGCAAATAAACATTTAGCATTTCCTTCTCAACAAGCATCATAATTCAAATGCGCACTTAGCCTATCAATGCAGACTCTACAATGATCGTGATCGCCCTACCTGGGACTGTTTCACATGCATGAATTCCGGAATTTAACCTCTCCGCAGAGAGTCGTAGGTCCAACCCCTACTAATCCCAACGGATTAAGGTGGATCCACTCCCGCAATCACACCTCGTGGTCCACTCCCGCAACCACTTATTGACTCAATAAAATCCCGCAGGATTCAGGTGGGTCCACTCCCGCAACCTCACCTCGTGGTCCACTCCCGCAACCACTTATTGACTCAATAAAATGCCGCAGGATTCAGGTGGGTCCACTCCCGCAACCTCACCTCGTGGTCCACTCCCGCAACCACGTACTATGAATGCATGAGCATACGATACCGCATATATGCTAATGCAACAATTACATACCTTCCAAGCATATGTAATTCAATCATAACAATCATACATATATTTCCAATCATATGTAAACAACCACAACAATCATACATATATTTCCAGTCATATGTAAACAACCAAAACGATCATACATATATTTCCATCATATCCAAACAACCACAACAATCATACATAGATTCTCAATCATATGTAAACAACACATGTATTATAAAAACTTTCTCATCCCGAGAATACATCACACATACATGTCAAGCACTCAAAACACACCACAAACAAAGCATACACACATGCTATCAACGGATATAATACAAAAAGAAAGGTACCCTTACCTCGGCAAGCTTTCCAACACGTACAACTTACTCTACGCGAGCAATATCCGTCTCTCTCGACAAAATCTTCAATTCGGCTAATCCTCTTAACCTTTTTAAAACATATAACTTATCTAAGTTAATATACAATTCTAATTGGTCACTCAAATAAGCCCTAGCTCGGCTACTAATGGATTCAAGACATATGGTTGTTCCCTCACAACTAACTAGGCTCAAGTCATATAAAAAGCAAGCCTTGAAAACATTAACACTTTTAAAAGATAGTTTCTCGTCACGAAACGTCTTTTAAATAAACCTCGGCTATTTTAAAACACTTAAAAAGCCAAATCCTTTTTCAAAACAACTCTTGAAAATACAACACTTTAATAAATAGTTTTTCTCACAAAAACGTCGCCAAATAAATTCAAACTATTTTAAAGCTTTTCCAAAAGTAAATCTCTTTTCAAACAACTTATGCCTTCAACTGTAAGTTTCAAAATCTTTTAAAACTAAACAAGTCTGAACTAAAACTTTTCTCGTTCGACTTATTACAAAATACTTTTCGCGTGTACGTAACTAAAATGTTTTCTAAATAGTTCACAAACATCAAACTCTTAGAAATATAAATCCTCGACCAAATATTTTTAGCATAAAATCAAACAATTCAAATCACAATTTTTCTCTTGATTCTATCATGTAGAATATTTCATACAGGTCATACCCCTTCTATTATGCAGAATATTTCCTACAGGTAAGACCCCTTCTATTATGCAGAATACTTTCTACAGGTAATGAAGGAAAATAGTAGTAGAAAAGCAGCGGAATATAAAAAATTTTCCTTTAATGATCCTTACGAATGAGCATGAGTTTGTGTTTAGGATTTTACCTCTTGTTGAAAATCCTCTTTCTTTTCTTTCACGAACGGTGGCTGATCAACACTTGAATCACGAACCGGATTGATCACGAGCGTTGATGACGAAGAACAACGCCTCTAGTAGTCCACACGAACATCAACCTTCAAAAGAGTGCTAGCTCAAAGAGATGAAGGCCTTTTGTGAGTGGAGGCAAGAAATAAGGATTAGGGTTTTTTTCTTCTTAAGATTCTCTTAAGTGTGTTTTCTCAATCACAAGGGTTCTATTTATAGAACCAATTGTCTTGTGCACCAAGACAATTACTTGTCATTGGGCTACAATCACACTAAAGCCATTTAATTAAATAAGCTTATAAGGAGCGCACCCCCCATGTGTCATGTACACATGAGCGCTCCCTCACCATAACAAATTATGAACCGCTTATTTAATTACCATGATACCCTTATCATATTTCCATATTTCTCTGAGGTGCACCGTACCTTACGGTGTTCCAATCTCACACTAGACTGTTCTTATGTGTGTGACCCTTGTAGGTTTCCATAACGTTGGCAATTATATTAAATCCTTTATTTAACAAAATAAACAATGAGCGGTATCTAGCAACACATCATTGCTACCCAAGTTATGAGAAATTAACATGTGATCATAACATAACCTTAGTGATAACATATGCGTGTATAATTACCCCTATGCCCTTAATGTCTATATTGAACACAAAGCATACTTGGTGTCATCTTTGTCCAGTTCAATATTGGGCCCATGACATTTATCCTGTTATGCAGGATTGGCAAATTCCATCTAGGTCACTACTGTCCCTCAGCATGCTTTGTGAAGTACCCATCAACTGCCTTTATGGTTATCCTGTTACGGACAACGTTAGATCAGCAACAAAGTACTTGACTCCACATCTAGGGTACAAAGTGGATTCAGGTCTAAGGGCGGCTTACACCATTATCACCATGAGAGTGACTTATGACACTTTGCATAACTTTGCATGCAGTACTCTCATAGCGGGTCAATCCGGTATAAACATTACTCCTAATATTTCTTATACCTATGTCAAGACTTGATAACTCCTTATCCCATGATCCATGAGATGCGATCATCAGCTTATCTTCATAATAGTCTTTATGCTTTAAGGCTATCCCTTTTCACCTTAAAGCTTGACTATGGATACTTTAAGAATAGCGTCTTTATGTTTAATATAATCTCATGTTTAAGTCATACTTAATATTAAACAGACTTTCTATTCTAGGGACTTCATTATTTTGAACGTTACAAACATAATAAAGAAAATGCCTTTGATTATTAATAAAAGAAACAATATATTATTAATAATTAATTCGATACAAGTACTAAAGTCATTGGCCTCTAGGGCTTACACCAACAGGTAAGACTCCTTCTATTATGCAGAATACTTTCTACAGGTAAGACCCCTTCTATTATGCAGAATCTCAAGCATGGTCATGGATCAAGACACTCAAAAATACCCATTTCCATTTTCAAAATCCTAGTAATATTCTACTACTTCTTAAAGTCCTTGTTTTGAACAATCAAAACCTTTTCATAACACAATCCACAAATTTAAAAATAGTTTTTCACAATTTCTCAAGAACACCACAAAATATTTTTTTTCTTGTTTCTCAAAACAAATTCATTATTCATGTATCCATTTCTCTAAAAACTCCAAAAACAACTCCATAAACAAAATCAACAAACAAAAAAATTCATGTTTATGATCAATTTAAAACTTCTCATAAAATCCTAACCCAAAATTTTGTGAGAAACTCAATCCTCAATGGAAATCAAAATAACAAAGCTTAAATGTACTAGTTAAACTCTCAAGACATTTCTATGGAACCAAAAACTCATTAAACTAACTTCTATAAAATTTCTCCTCAAGAACATAAACAATAGAATCTTAATCTATGAGGGATTGAACCAACAAAAGGAAGGAATAAGCTAGTTACCTTAGGAGGAGATGATTCCTAGCAACTTCTATGATCTAACAAGAGCAAGATTCAAGCTTGTGAAGGAGGTCATAAATTTTTTTGAATGGAGAGTGAGAGAGTGAGGGAGTCAGCCGAGTGAGAAAGAGTGAAGGGAGTATTTGTGATTTTTCTTTCTCTTGGTTCCATGTGACATAAGCCTCCCAAAATTAGTCTTGGTTAATTGTAACCCTTGGATCAAATAGTAAAAAGTTACAAGACTAAATCCTAGCCATTCATTCAAACTTGGTCACAAAGCAACTAACATAAATATCTAGATATTTTTATGGTCTTATCCCACTAGCTCGCTCAGTCCACGCGCTCGCGCTTAAACGAGCCGTATCTCGCGTATCGATAAACTTTACGGAAATAGAAAAATTCTACCGTAAACCACTTAATTAAAACAATTCACAAATTTTTGAATAAACTTTATTCCGAATAAATTTTCGCTCCTAAGCTCGGAAAAATATGATAAGATCAAATTCTCATCACAGTCGATATATAAAGTCTCAATTTAAATTTTGACGGAAATTGGAAACCGTAAAAATTTCAAACAGCAGGTATATCTTGCCCGTTTTCTCAAAAACCACTAGAAAAATATTTTCAACATTTCAACGAGACAAAAATGTTTCTAAACTCATTTAAAGCTTGTAAACTCATTGTGCCCATTTTTCAAATGTTAAACTAACGCGCATGCACAATCTCAGCGAAAATGCTGTCAAAACAGACAATCAAATAGAAAACCGATAAAACACATAGCAGAATATCATTTAATATATCTCAATTCTAATTCCTGCTATTGAAATTCTACAGGTCTTACAGTCTTGGTCCTTTTATTACTAATACTAACACTAAAAATGTCATAGAAATTCATGTCATCACAATCCTAAACTTAAACTGTTGCTTGTCCTCAAGTAACATGTTGTCAGACATGATCGTTAGAAAAATAAGAGATAAATAATAATGATAGCAATTTCAACACCTTTCTTATATTTCAGCAATGGTACCGCTGATTTCTTACCGCCGCGATCATGCTCAGTCCTGCTAGGCTTAGGAGACGTCAATAGTAGTAAATCGGACAAATGCCCGCAAGAGTCCATGTCCATATTTTCTCTTTCTCTCTCTCACATTTGTGTTTTTCGCTCATTAATTGAAAGGGCTATCTCTCAATCATCGTACAACCTGCCATTTTACCATAGGCTTGCAAGAACTCTAAGCAACCAGTCAAAATTCAATACTCATGCATTTTTGGAGGTCTTTTTCAGGGTTATAACGTGGCTTAGGTCAAGGTAGGACATTTTTGGGAATAGTAGGCCAAATATTGGAGTTAAGTTCTACTTTGTTGTTCCTTTTTGTGTACGCAACCTTTGTTCCTTAGGGTGCCTTTTTGTGTTGGTATTGGAGATGAAGAATCGAATGTGTCTTTGTGTAGTTCTTTTCTATCACTTTTCTTTTGCCCTTTGGCTCTTTCTTTTTCCCTTTGGCTCTTTCTTTTTTATTTATTTTTTTGAAGAGACTATTTTTTTAGGGAATTTTTGATGTTTTCCCGTCTCTTTTCTTTTATTTTTTTCTTTTTGTAGTGATAGTTCTCCGTATACCCACCCCAAACTTAGATGTTGCTAGTTCCATGAGCAACCCCAAACTTGTTTTGTTGCCAAGACTTTTTTTGAGAACTATTACCTAACTCCAAAGAGGGTAAATCATTGTTTTTTAGGTCTATAAGCTTGTAATGTGGTTTGTCACCGAACAAAAGGGATAATTATTTTTTTACGGCTCAAATTTGGCTAGCGAAGGATAATAATATCATAAAGGGTGGCTTGAAAAGGCTCTGGGTTATGACAAACAATTGCCTCAATGCATATAATATCAAACTAACCAGTCAGCAGAGAATTAGAGCAAGTTCTAGAAAATAAACAAGTGCACGATACTCTCATGGTAATTCGAAAGAAAGTGGTAATACCGTTTGGAAATATTTGGCTCAAATCCTCACATGGCTTAGGTATAACTGAAGTTGAACACTTGTCTCACAGACATCAGCTTCATCACTCGTCTTTCTGTCTCCCGAACTTCGCCCTTCGGAGCAATCACCTTTGGTTTTTTTTGTATGAAGGTGTGAAATTCGTCTCATCAAGATTTATAACTCATTTCGACGCAACGTTACCTATAACAGTTAGTCATGCACTAGATAATAAACAGCAAAACAGTTATTTAATTTTTTTTAAGTTTGAAATAAGGGCTGTTTACAGATGAAGATGACATGCGGAATTCTAGACATACTTTATTGAATTGAAAAACTGAATTGAAAATACATATCCTTGGGTTGCCTCCCAAGCAGCGCTTGTTTAGCCTCTCATTAGCTTGAGGCATTTCCTCCATTACAGAGGATAGGTTCGCATGTCTCTTTCTTTTGTAGGAGCTTTCGCCTTAGCTCCCCCCTCTTTCTTGTTGCTTCTCTCATGCTTTTCTGGGTTCTGTTTCTCTTTGAAGGTGGCAAAGCAAAGTCGTCCATCATCTTCTGAAGGTACTGTTTTTATAATGGACTTCCCCTTGCCTTTTGGTGGATGTTCCTTCTTTTGTTCTTTTTCAGCTCTAACCCAGTTATACTTCTTTCCTTCAGCAGCAGGCTTCTTCAGATGTGGCGTATTAACCCTAAACTTAGATTTTCCGGCCACTTTTCGGTTTCTACCCCATGATTTGACCCATGTTGCTCGGATGTCCACTTTAATAGTTAGCCTCTTCATTTTGTCAGTGAGTTCTTCGGGTACCTCCTCTTCCTGAGCTGTATCTATCTCTAGCTGCGCCATTTCATTCTCCAGCTCCTCTATCTCTACCATTACATGTACTTCTTGAACTGGAGTCGGTGGTGTAGCTTCCCTGTCTTTCCACTCGAGCATGTAGCATACTTCCCTCCTGGTTCTGGAAGCTTTAATAGTTCTTTCCTTTTCAGCTTTCTCTTTATCAGCAAGTTGCCTCCTTAGTAACTCGATCTCTACTTTGTAGGCAATTTCCTGGTCCACCTTAAGAATTCCAGGTGTCTTTTCAGCTCGATCATGACTCATATTGTATTCATTCTGGCACATCTGCTCAACCAGATCCTTAGTCTCTGCATAGGTCTTTACTTTGATGGACCCACCAGCTGAGGCATCTAGTATCATCCTGTATTGCATTTGCAAACCAGCAGTGAATAGTTGCATCTGCTCCATATCACTAATACTGTGGTTAGGACACATTCTCATGAGTAGCTTGAAGCGTTCATAAGCCTCGCACAGCGTTTCAGACTCATGCTGTTTGAAACTCAGAATCTCAGACTTTCTCTTCTAGAATAGTGTGTGTGTGAAGAATCTTTCCAGGAACTTGTCTTCAAGCTCCTTCCACGTTGCAATCGTTCCCCTTGGCAAGCATTGAAGCCAATCTTTAGCTGGACCTGTAAGAGAAAAAGCAAACAAACGCAGCTTCTTCTGGTCATCAGAAACGTTTTCCGGCACCTTCTGCATCTGACATGTCTCTGAAAAATTTGAGAGATGATCCCAGGGATCATTGTTGGCACGTCCATCGAACTGGTTCTCCCTGACTAGGGTCTGGCAAGTGCACCAGTCTGTCGTCGAGTAATAATTCACACTCTAGTGTATAGAATGAGTTTGTATCCACAGGGATCGTGTCGAAGCTTCACTAGCGTTATTTAAGTTTGTGATAGTTTGCATTCGCTTTGGGTTTTTGGAAAAGGTTTTTATAAAAATATGGTAATGCTTGCAATAATATAAATGACAGAATGTATAAATAATAGATTCAAGAAATATAGAGGCTAGGTATGGTGGTTGGACTCCCTCCCTTCTTCATATTTGGCATGACCGGTGTATAACATAGTTATTTAGATTATGTTCGGCGGTGAATTATCCTTGTTGTAGTAATACCTTACAATTACACTATGTCTATTAAAGTTTCCCTACGTTAACAACTAAGGTACCTACGAGAGCCTAACCTCAATGTGTCACATACCTTAATTACTAAGTGAGTTGTTTATAAACATGCATTATAATCTTCACCAATTAACCTCTAGGTCCAAGTATCGGGTTGTTCATCTTCTAAGTGCTCAGATCACACCTAGTGCATGATTCCTCCTCTAACCGCTCAGTTCACGACTATTTCAGGATGTTACCGTCTCTATTCACCTAGCATTATTTACTACTAGTTCCGGACCATACCAAGTCAAAACCTGATATCAATTCTAAGGGCGCTTCCCCTTATCCGTCCAGATTATGAGATACGTTATTAAGTGCAAGAAAGTAAATAACAAACACAATTACTAAATATCATTTATTATAACTTAGACTCAACCACAGACTCCAAATATTCATAGGGTAGTTCATCTTCTCCACCACAACCTAAGGCATAAATAATAAAGACTACATATTTAAATTACAAGAAATTATAACCTAAATACAAAAGCCTAAAGAAATCATACCTTGCTGAGTTAGTTTTCCCGTAAGGGGAGAAAACTATGCCCAATAGAGCTCCTCCGAACCTCTCCTTATAGTAGAGAGTGTTCTACTATTTCTGAACGATTTAAACAATGAAAGGGAGGCTCTATTTATAGTTTTCGTAATGGGCCTCAGCAAGGCATCGCAGTGCGATGTGAAGATTCAGTTCAATTTTATAACTGATCCTGTGCATTTCATCAGCTTGGGCGCCAAGTTAAGTCATCGTGCTGCGATGTGCATCATCGTGCTGCGATGAACAGATATTTTGCAGATTTATTGCTCTTGATTTCTTGGCGAACAAGCAGCTCCCATCGTGCTGCGATGGAATGCTGATTTTCTTCACTTTTTGGGCTTTTTCTTGTCTTTTTGCATCTTGGACTCTGTCTTGATGCTTTTTCCTGCTTTTGTAGGTTTTCCTTCTTATTTGGGCCTGTCTTGGTCATTTTACTACTAATAATAATACTAAAAATACCGTAGAAATTACTGTCATCACTCCCGCAAACCTGTAAAAACATTACCCTTAATATCAAAGTTAGCCGGGATGGCCGGTTGGAACCCCAGTGAGATCTGATCTGTGTCAGTCCTCTTGCAGTAATCTCCCATTGTAACTCTTTGCTTGTCCCCCATGACTTTGGTGGTAGGCTCTTCTTTTGTGTTAAGATTACTGGATTTTGCAAGCCTTTGTGCTCGCCTCCTTTTCCAGAACGTCCTTTCGGGTTCAGGGTCGTACTTCAACTCCAGAATACCTGTTATCAAGTACAACAAATGAATACCTTCAGTAGCACTGGAAAATTAAATGGTAAAACTATTTTTGGTTTGTCTCATGTGTCTTTGTCACTATGAAAATTCCCAGGTAAGTGAGGTGGATCACAACGGATCGCTCAGAGACCTTGACTTATCCTTCGCCAGAATTTTCACAGATTAAAATCCACAATCATCAATATGATTTTTGATTTTTTAATTTTTTTTGTATTTTTGAAATTTTTGACAAACTTAAATAAATCTAGTAAGACTTTGAAAACACAATACCCAGCAACGGCGCCAAAAACTTGACTAGGCTCTGGCAAGTGCACCAGTCTGTCGTCGAGTAATAATTCACACTCTAGTGTATAGAATGAGTTCGTATCCACAAGGATCGTGCCGAAGCTTCACTAGCGTTATTTAAGTTCGTGATAGTTTGCATTCGCTTTGGGTTTTTGAAAAGGTTTTTATAAAATAAGCGTAATGCTTTGCAGAAATATAAATGCAGAATGTATAAATAATAGATTCAAGAAATATAGAGGCTAGGTATGGTGGTTGGACTCCCTCTCTTCTTCATATTTGGCATGATCGGTGTATAACATAGTTACTTAGATTATGTTCGGCGGTGAATTATCCTTGTTGTAGTAATATCTTACTATTACACTATGTTTATTAAAGTTTCCCTACATTATTAACAAAGGTACCTACGAGAGCCTAACCTTGATGTGTCACATACCCTAATTACTAAGTGAGTTGTTTATAAACATGCATTATAATCTTCACCAATTAACCTCTAGGTCCTAGTATCGGGTTGTTCATCTTCTAAGTGCTCAGTTCACACCTAGTTCATGATTCCTCCTCTAACCGCTCAGTTCACGACTAGTTCAGGATGTTACCGTCTCTATACACCTAACATTATTTACTACTAGTTCCGGACCATATTAAGTAAGAACCTAATATCAATTCTAAGGGCACTCCCGCTTATCCGGCCAGATTACGAGAAACGTTATTAAGTGCAAGAAAGTAAATAACAAACACAATTACTAAATATCATTTATTATAACTTAGACTCAACCACAGACTCCAAATATTCATAGGGGAGTTCATCTTCTCCACCACAACCTAAGGTATAATTATAAAGACTACATATTTAAATTACAAAATATAACCTAAAGACAAAAGCCTAAAGAAAACATACCTTGCTGAGTTAGTTTTCCCGTAAGGGGAGAAAACTATGCCCAATAGAGCTCCTCTGAACCTTTCCTTATAGTAGAGAGTGTTCTACTATTTCTGAATGAATTTAACAGTGAATGAGAGGCTCTATTTATAGTTTTCGTAATGGGCCTCAGCAAGGTCATCGCAGTACGATGAAGCCATCGTGCTGCGATGTGAAGATTCAGTTCATTTTTATAACTGATCATGTGCATTTCATCAGCTTGGTCGCCAAGTAACTCCATCGTGCTGCGATGTGCTATATCGTGCTGCGAAGGACAGATATTCTTCAGATTTATTCTTCTGATTTCTTGGCAAACAAGCAGCTTCCATCGTGGGGCGATGGAAGTCATTGTGCTGCGTTGAAATGCTCATTTTCTTCCCGCTTTTCTAGGTTTTTCTTCGTATTTGGGCCTGTCTTGGTCATTTTATTACTAATACTAACACTAAAAATGTCATAGAAATTCCTGTCATCAGTCGCCATAACATTCCATTTGCGTTTTTGCTGCGAGACAAAAATATTTTGAAATAGACGATAGGCCTCGATAAAAACTCCGATCCTTGCAGGAGAAAAGAGTGTCCTATCGCCTTTTTATTTAATAGATGAAGATCAAATCAAGTACATGACAGTGATGATGGAAAATAACGAAAGGAAAAAATGACATAAATCTAAATATAGCTCTTCTAATGTTGGTGTTTGGTTCAACTATAGTAGAACCTAAGGTTTGACACGTTCCACGTCCTGGGCATCTCCTCGCCCTTCAACGTTTCCAACCTATATGCTCCTCCCCCGAAAGCTTCCCGTATTCTGAAAGGGCCTTCCCAGTTTGGGGCGAGTGACTACGGTCTTGCAAGTGTACCAATCTGTCATCAAGTAATAATTCACACTTTAGGTGTCTAGAATGAGTTCGTATCCACAGGGATCGTGCCGAAGCTTCACTAGCGTTTGCATTCGCTTTGGTTTTGGAAAAAGGTTTTTATTAAAATAGGGTAATGTGTTGCAGAAATAAATAAATAAATAAGTAAATATATATAGATTCGGAAACATAGAGGATATGTATGGTGGTTGGACTTACTCCCTTCTTACTATTTGGCATGATCGGTGTATAACATAGTTATTCAGATTAGTGTTCGGCGGCGACTTTTCCTTGTTGTAGTAATACCTTACTATTACACTATGTCTATTAAAGTTTCCCTATATTAATAAACAAGGTACCTACGATAGCCTAACCTCGATGTGTCACATACCCTAATTATTAAGTGAGTTCTTTATAAACATGCATTATTATCTTCACCAATTAACCTCTAGATCCTAGTATCGGCCTGTTCATCTTCTAAGTGCTCAGTTCACACCTAGTTCATGATTCCTCCTCTAACCGCTCAGTTCACGACTAGTTTAGGATGTTACAGTCTCTATACACCTAGCATTATTTACTACTAGTTCCGGACCATATTAAGTTAAAACCTAATATCAATTCTATGGGCGCTCCCGCTTATCCGGCCAGATTACGAGATACGTTATTAAAGTGCAAGAAAGTAAATAACAAACATAATACTAAATATCATTTACTATAACTTAGACTCAACCACAGACTCCAAATATTCATAGGGGATTCATCTTCTACACCACAACCTAAGGCATAATTACAAAAGACTAAATATTTAAATTACAAGAATTATAACCTAAATACAAAAGCCTAAAGAAAACATACCTTGCCGAGTTAGTTTTCCCGTAAGGGGAGAAAACTATGCACAATAGAGCTCCTCTGAACCTCTCCTTATAGTAGAGAGTGTTCTACTATTTCTGAATGATTTAAACAATGAATGGGAGGCTCTATTTATAGTTTTCGTAATGGGCCTCAGCAAGGCATCGCTGTGCGATGTGAAGATTCAGTTTATTTTTATAACTGATCCTGTGCATTCCATCAGCTTGGGCGCCAAGTTACACCAAATCCACTTCCAGGAGCCTTCTACATCCTCAGCTGTTGGCCACTGCATAAGCCACTTGTAACTAGCTTTCGCAGTATAAATACCATCCAGATTACCCTTCAAAGTAAAGCCATCGGGGATTTGGTCATTCAAATAGATCGAAATAGCACGAATAATTTCACGGACTAGAATAGGGAGCTGCATGTACAATTGATCTAACACCTAGTGGCCATCTTGAACCACATCAACTATTTTCAATTTGACATCATGAATATCCACATACAGTACCTGATCACTCAACTTCCCATTATTGGTCCAAGCAATTTACCATAAAGAAGAAGACCCATCACCAAGTCTATACTCAAAACCATTCTGCAGAGTTGACTTGGCTTTTATGATAGAATTCCACACTGTAGAACCTGGTTTTTTGTGAATATCAAGGAAGTGCTAATCACCAGCATATTTGTGCCTTAGAAGAGAAACCCAACAATTTATCTGATTTACAATGTATTTCCCATACCAACTTCCCCAACATTGCCTTATTGGATTCACGAGCCCTTCGAATTCCCAAACCTACCATCCTTCTTTGGCCTAGTGATCTTGTCCCAACTCACCAAGTTAATCCCCTTTTCATTGTTCCCTTTCCGCAAGAACGTTCTCGCATATTTGTCCATCTGCTCACAAATAGAAGAGGGCAGCCAAGAGACCTGCATGCATGTAGTAAATGGGTATAGATGTCATCAATTCATCGTCAAATTAAGAGGTGGGGTCCTTAGATATTATTTTGGGTAATTTAAGTTTATTATTAATGGATTAAGGGCTATTCAAATTAACATGCAATGAACCTATAATAATTTTCCTTTTTTCCCTTTCTCATAGATTAGTTGAATCTAGAAATTTTATTTTAGATTCCCTTTATAATCTAGACTAAAGATTCTAGTGATATATATATTAAGATATGAATATGTTAGTTTAATTAATGATTCTAAGCATGAAAACCAAAGATGCGCAGGTGAATTATATCAAAGATGCATCGGTGCATGTCTGTCTGAAATAAAGATGCAGGGTGCATCCTGTTTGTTTGCACGAAAAGATGCATCGATGCATGTTTGTTGCTAGCTTGATTTTGTTAAAAACCAATTAAAATGAACAGGTTCAGGTTAAGATGAACATGTCCATCTTCGGAAAACTGTTAACATGAGCAGGTGCATGTTAACATGAATAGGTTCATATTTTCCCCTGATTTTAAAAACTAGTAAATATGAACTGGTGCATGTTGAACATGACCCGTTGCATAAAAATGTAAAATTCTTCATTTTAAATTGTACAAAACTATTCATATTCATTTGAAATTGCCATTAAGACCTAGAATCGTTAGAACCCCTTAATGAAAACTGAATTAAGATTTAATATTGATAACTTAAGCTTCAGCAGAATAATTGTAATAACCCTTTTATGAACTTAACTGACGATTGTTAAGCTTGGCAAATACTTAGGAAATCACTTTGGCTAGTTTATCTCTAGTACAAGCTCACGTGACATGGCATATGCATATGCTTAGGGTATTAATTCCCTATTGTTAAACTCGAAGTTTATGATATTATTTTGACTTTGATAATAGGGTAAATAGGTCTTTACCCCCTGCAAAGTATGCGAGTTTTGCTTTACCCCCTGTAAAATATTTCTTTAGGATTCTCCCCTTGCAAAATACCGATTTAAAAAACAACACTTTTTAAAAAGTGCACCCAAGGAGATAAACCAAAAAAAAAATATTTGCAAGGGAAAAATCTTAAAGAAATTTTTTACAGGGGGTAAAACAAAATTCGTCTACTTTGCAGGGGGTAAAGACTTATTTACCCTTGATAATATTAGTTGAATCAAAGAAATTAGTTAATGATTATTGATTAGTCAATTGATCATAGGACAATTGTGGTTGAGGTTATGCCACAAGTGATGTTAGTTTAACTAACAGTTAGTTTAACTAACAAGATATTAATGACTAGAGAATCCAGTTTATGATTGTGAGCTAGACAACGTGTTGATCTACATTTATATCAGTTGGACGCAAGCTCGCCTTAGGGTGTCTTTTGAATTTGAATTTCAATAGGGATAATTGTGTCTTACACCTTTATGCATATACAATTGTAGTATTAATATTATGATGATCAGGTGATAGGAAAAGTGATTCCCAAACTACTAGATAGAATTAATAGGAAATCACTAACAGAGAGCCAATGACGAAGCTTGCTATTTAGGCCCCCTAGTATTACTCGCAGGTCCCCCGTCATGACCAAAATGCCGTTATAAACATTAGTATCCTAGGAAATGAAGGAAACAAATTTCATTACCTAGAAGACGGAATTATGTTAAAACATAGTATGTTTGCATTGTAGCGCACATCTGGGCACAAAACACGCAATTTCGTCTCGTAGTTACCGAAACGCCAATTTTTTGTCACCTAGAATACAAAATTGTGTGTTTTGTCACCAAGAAGACGAAATTTTGGTTAAACGTAGTAGGCCTGCCTTGTCGTGCACATCTTGGCACAAAACACACAATTTTGTCACCTAGAAGACGAAATTGTGTGTTTTGTCACCTAGAAGACGAAATTTTGGTTTTTTGCAATTTCGTTCCCTACATGACGATAATTTTTCAACTGTAATTTAGGGGTATGACTACGGTGTGGCAAGTGTATCAGTCTGTCGTCGAGTAATAATTTACACTCTACTAAGTAGAATGAGTTCGTATCCACAGGGACAACGCCTCGGTTACTAAGCTTATTATAGGATTTGTTGAGATTGCCTCCGCTTTATAAGTTGAGATAAGTTTAGATTCAAGAAACAAAGAATATAACTAGAAAGAAAGACAATTTAAGAAGATAGGTTAAGTAGTTGGAATCCCTCCCTTATTCCTGCTGGATAGTTGGTGCTATATCGTTGGCTAATCCTTTTTATTATTGGTGACCTAATATAATTAGTAATAACCGCGTACGGTAATTACCCTAATTACGAGTGTAAATAACCTTAATTACTAGTTAGAAACCTCGTGTAGACGAAGAATTCTAATATAGGCACAAATATAAATGTATAGTGTTTAGGCACACTAACATGAATGAAGAGAGAGAAAATATAAAATAATTTAATTTGAAATATTTTTCAAAAATGTAAATGATGTGATATTTTATGTATGTGTGCCTAAACACTGTTTATTTGTGTCTGTGCCTATATAAGACTTTCTCCGTGTAGACACGTTGTCACATTCCTAGACTAATTATTTAGATTCTGAATATGTAGTCAATTAAGTTCGGTTGCATTAGTTCTTTAACCCTTTTCCTACTAGTGTGATTAAGATATTGTCTAATTGGTCGGGGTTGGCTACCGGTTTTGTGGGACAATACTAGATCACTAACCCTATAAGTTAGCTGCCGGTTTTGAGGCACAATGCTAGATATCACCATCCCTAAAAGTGTTCCCCTAATTGTAGCTGTCAATCGGGTTACATAATTAAAACATAGACAATATAATAAATAAAACTGAATAGAAAATTATATAAACTTAGTACCAATTTACATGATTCCAGAATTCCTAAGGGAGTTCATCTTCTCCACCTAACCTAAAGGAGTTTAGCTACTAATAGACATAATTAAATTACAAGAATTAAATAAATGCATACCAATAACCTTGCTACCTTGCGGAGGAGGTTACCTTTCCCGTTGAAGGGGGAAAGTTCCTTCCCTAGAGCTCCTCCTCATTTGCTCTTAGAGAGAAGTGTCTCTCTTAGTTTCTAAGTGTTTCTCACTGTTTCTGAATGAATAATTGTGAATGAGGAGAGCTCTATTTATAGTTTTTCGGACTTGTGCAGCAAGTCACCTCGCACTACGATGGACCCATCGTACTACGATGTGTATATTTTCTTCAAAAATATAACTGAAGATTCTGTTCTTTTCTTGGGCGCGAAGTTTTCCTCCCATCGTGCTGCGATTGGTGCTATCGTGCTGCGATGGCAAATTTAGATTTTTGCTCCAACACGAAAGTTGTAGCTCTTCATCTTAGCTTTCCAACGCATGGTCACAGACCTCATTGCGATACTCGTAGCTCAAGTTATGGTCCGCAGACTGAAAGTTGCGTATTTTCTTCCTTTTAGCCTCTTTTTAAGCATTTTCTTCAATTATTGACTTCTTGGACAAGTAGTTTTGCTTCTTTAGGTTTTTGCCTTGTAATTGGTCTAAAACTAATACTAAAATAACAATAAATAATACTAAAAACATCACATAAATTACTGTCATCAGGGTATTTTGGGATTTTAGGTGGGTCTGATAGCAACCCAAGGGGCGTAAATAGCAATTTTCGTCAATGATAAGGGGTAACCTAATCTAAAGCGAGAGTTGGCCATGACCAGTCCAAAACAATTTTTATCTTGTATGTATCAATTCATATACTGTATCAAGTAAGAAAAAGAAAGATAGAAGTAATCATTACACAAGCAGTTATTTAAAAATTGGGTTTTGATAACGAGTGTCTTCGATGCACTCTTTAAACATTCCATTTAAAGAAAATATTTATTTAAAAAGTGGAACATTTAAATTTTCATTGAGTTGACTTCACACATTTCCATAAAAATTTCATATAAACTTACTATTTAAGATGCTTAAAGAGTGCTCGGGGGCATAATGACTCTTGTCATTACTTCATATTAAGATTATATCAAAAGTATTTTAAAGGTGTTTCGAAAGTGCTTTTTTATCATAGTTAAGGTGTAAAAGACTTAGGATGAGATGTAGCTTTTAATAGAAGAAAAACAGAAATATGCCTAAATTGCATTGTTTGCCTGTGCTGCGCGGCACCCAATTGTTGTTGCTGGATCTTGTTTCTCTGTGTGGCACTCAGTCTTCTTGGCGTGCCAAGCAACCCTTTTGCTGCTGGAGGGTGTTTTTGACCCATTTCTTGCACTATAAAAGGAAGGCTTGTTCTATTGGAAAGGGGTTAAGAAATTTGAGACGAAAAATGGTCAAAACACCATTGTTGGAGCTTGAAAAACATGGGTTGAAGATTGGAAAACATGGATTGAAGCTTGGGTATAAGATTAAAGTCCTATTTCCACTAGTTTCTTCATGTATTTCATCTCAAATTCTTTTGCACTTCTTGTAACTATGAATTGCTAGATTTCTTAGATTGAATTTTGTAATGATGATCTAGTATGAATTTATGGTTTATATGTTAGTTTTTCATTAATTCTCTTGTGATTGATTCAATTTACCATTTCATTAATCTTGTGATTTATGCATCATGAGTGTTGACGAATGTTCATGTATTCTGTTACATGCTTGCTAGCTAAGAGATTAGGTGTATGAATTGGACTTAGATTAATGAATAAATCTTGCAATTTGCCTAGAGATAGGAGATTATGGATTGAGATTATGGATTGAGATTATGGATTGAGACTAAGGATTTAACGAACTTGCATGCCTATGTTAACTTATAATTGGCCTTAGAGATCGAGGGGTTTGAGTGTAACATAGTGAGTTATATGACCATGAGAGTGGGTGTAACGAATGTGTTAAATCGTCATGGTAATTGAATGAATCACACGAAGGGAATTAACCTCTAACATCATAATGAAATACTAGTGAATCAGAGCAAAATCCAATCATCGTTAATTGCGTTTAAAACCAAAATTCTCTTTTTCATTTTATCGAACAGTTTGTATCTTATTGACATATATCAAATAATCTGGTAAAGAATTTTGGTTTTCTCTTTTTCATTTTTCTCTTTTTCAATCCAATGGTAGATTCAGCAATACAATTATCTAGTATAAAGAATTATCGGAGATGTCATATAAAATTTTTAACACCTTAGTGTTATTTGATCCTAACCATATACACACATACATGTACTCCATCGGTCCTAAAATGTAAGCAAAATAAAAAATAAAAAATTCACACTTATTAAGAAAAATAATATGTAATAATTTGAAGTATGACATTTTGTGTTTTTCTTGAAATATGTTTCATGGGAAGATGTAAAAAGAATTTTTATTGATTATGGGGAAAAGAAGAGTGGGAGTAAATTAAATGCAATTTGCATTAGAATAAGTAAAAGTAAACTTTGAAAATGATTAAAGTTGATTTTTATTGCTTATAATTTGGAATATGAAAAAGTGATTTTTTTCTTACATTTTGGGACGGATGGAGTATATATAGTTTTTATTTAACATGGGGGTACATGACCATGAGAGAGCAAGAACAACATCTTACACCATATATTTCCAAAAAAAAAAGAAAAAGAGTTGCTTCACAAGGAGTGAGGGAGATTAGAGATGCCACCACCAATTGAGCTAAGATGAGATATTTTATTTTTTTTATTGTCATTTTTGCCCTTCACTCTTTATTTAAATATTGTATATGTTAAAAAATAACCTCTACACAAAAATTGATTTTTTAGTAAAAAAAATTCTTTTATTTCTTAATAACTAAGCACAACCAAAATGAGGTTAAGTAATTATCAATTAACCACTTTTTATATTTAATTCAACGTCTTTTTTTTTTTTTGTTTGGTAGCCTAGAAAAATAAATGTAAAAAGGAGGTTAAGTTATCATCTTAATAATTTGTTGTTTTCCAAAAACCGAATATCCTAAAAAAAATAAATGTATGAAAAATTTAGAATAATCTTTAACCTAAGTTTGTAGAATAGAAAATGTGGATCACAGAGTTCTACTTATGTGGTCCTACGACATATAAATTTATAAAACTAATAGATAATGTGTATTACACAAACAAACGTGTCTGTTTGACCGCTAGTAAAAAATAAAAAATACAAGGAGTAAGTTTTACAGGATTGCTGTTTAAAATATAAATATATTATTTCAAGCTTAAAATAATATTCGCATATTAACTCTTTTCCTTATTTTTTTTATTAAAAAAATGTTGAATTTAATTTTTTTAAATACTTTTTTATTAAAATTAAATAAAACTCATAATTTCGATGAATATGTTCACCATCTTCATCTTCTTTCTCAAAAAAATCTCCATCTTCTTCATATCTTCTTACTTAAAGAAGAAGAATCAATGGAAAAAACAATCAATGGAAGAAGAAGAATCTGAGCGTGCATTTTGTGAATGTGTTTTGGATGAAAGATGAATCTTCTTTGTTTGTTTAAGAAAGAAGATGAAGACATGAAGAAATTGATGAAGATGATGAACATATTCATCAAAATTATGAGTTTTATTTAATTTTAATAAAAAAAATTTATATGTGAAATAAATAAAATTCAGTAATTTTTTAATAAAAAAATTAAAATGACAAAAAATGGTTTATATGTGAATATTATAAAAGATAAAGGACCTAAATATGATAATAAAAAAGATCAAGGACCAAAGAGTTACAAATAAACAAGATAAATGACTAAAGTGTTACAAAAATAAATAACTAAAATGCACTTTGCCTCTTGTATATTACATTACATACTCCCTCCATTACAATATATAAGCAAAAATGCATTTTTTAGGTTCATTGTATAATTAATCTATCTGGACAATATTGTAGCCACATACATTAATTATACAATGAACCTAGAAAGTTGATTTTGTTATAAACTGATCTAAATCAGAGCAATAATATAGAGAAGAAGTGAGAGAAGAGAGAAAGAATAGTCCGTAATATTCATTACTAGGATTAGGGTTTCTGTTACAATGATACATAAGTCTTATTTATAGGTAAACATAATGGGTCAAATATATGGGTCAATGACCTATATGGACATCCACTAATAATATTCATAACAGATTTTTGTTTATATATTATAACGGAAGGAGTACTTTAAACTTAATTCAATCACCCTTCTTTTTCTGGTCAAATATACACTCTCTATAACTTAATAGGATTAAAATTGAAATTTTCGTCAAACTATCTTTAGAAAATAAATTAAAAAAACAAAGAAAACACTAAAAAAATATTAAATATGTAAAATGTTAATCAAATTTTTGACCAATGATTTATTATTATAAGTTATTGTTTGACTAATTTAATGATATATTAGTATAGTAATCCTTTTCAAATTAAAAAAAAAAAAAAAGAGTAATTGAGAACTTTTAACCAGCCATATTAAACTTTTTTTATATTAAACTTTATTTTTTAGTCAAACAAAAACATAATTTTTTTAATATTGTCAGTCAACTAATTATTTTCCTTTACAATGAGTACGCGTTCACGTTTTACACCTGAATATCTTAATTTAAGAAAAAATATTTTACTAAAGTACCCTTCAAATTCATTTCTCATTGTCATCACCGACTCAGCTGACATATCCTATAAAATGGCATAGGGTTTTTTCTTTTTCACTTGTCAATTTTCTTAGTTTTTGTGTAATACCCTTCAAAGTCTCATTCATAAACTCTTGAGTCAAGTTTCAAGTTTTTTTTCTTCTCAATTTCTCTTTTGTTTTTTTGAGATGTTGATCTTCTTTGATTAATGGGTATATGAATATGATGTTCATGAAGGGTATGTTTCTTCTTATTTATTTTCTCCCTTTTGGTATTGTTGTTATTGTGGTCAATGGAGTTTGAATTTGGGTTTGTGTGTTGTAATAATTTAAGTTTATATTTTAAAATGACAATGTTCTTATTTTGGTTTTTTTTGTTTTCAGGGTATTATTATTAATTTGCAAAGTGAGTGATTTTTGTTTGTAAATTTTTGGGTTTTCGAAAAATGGAAAATTCAAAAAACCAAGATGTGAATTTGGGTGTAAGCAAATTAGGGAAGAACATAAAAAAGAATCAACAAAAAAGAAATAGAAATTCTCATCCTCAGTCAGAAGAAGTTCACATTATCGACAAAGATAATTTCAAGAGTTTTGTTCAACACATGACCGGAAAAGAAATCATTCATTCAAAACCTCCACTTGAGACTACAACAAGGTTGCAGAAAAAAAGGCCTCCACCATTGTCCATTGTGAGGCCACAAATTCCACTTCAGGTTCCAGCTTGGGCACCAATGGCCCCTCCACCAGCTTCTAACAATGCACTGCCTACAGATCCTTTGCAGCCTGATTCCGAACCTCCTCTTGTTGAAAATTCACAAACCGGTACTGTCGAGTCTCAAACACAAGTGGTTAACAATATTGAGCCTCCACAAACAAATGGTCCTCAATCACCAACTTCCGAATTTCCAATGCCTTGGTCAACAAGTAACTTCAATCTGGTTTTCCCTCCATCGCCTTATAACCTTTTTTCTCCGCCTTCATCACCCGATTTACATTTCCCTCTATTCTCTCCACTTTCTGCAGCATTTTTTCCTTTCTAAAGTTCGAAGAAGCCAAACGATCAATAGTATTCTCATGCTTCATTGAGGGATCTCCCTTTTAATTGAGTTGATCTTAATTAGTTCACAATTTAACAAGAGTATTTTTGTTTTGTTATGTAGAGATATTCTTTTGTTAAAAAAATATCTGATGGATTTCATTTCAAAATGCATTGATTTCTTTATATGTTTCTTTACTATGCATGGCCAATATTTTTAAGTATTTATCTTATATGGCAAGTGATATTACAATGGAAGATATTGTGTATTTCTTAAACATGATCTTATATATGGCTGTTTTGGAAGAATTTTTTGGCTGACATGAATTGAGACAAAATATAAAATGATAACTTTTGTACCAAATTTGCGTGAATTAACTGCTTTTGATTTGGTTTATGTACATTCTATAACCTCTAATGCCTTTTAATTTCGCTGAATTACACCAAAAAAAAAATGGTACAATTAATTTATAAGTTAGCCGATAGTTGAAAAACATCCTAAATGAAGTTAAAATGTTTGGTAAAATTAACTTTTAAAATGATTGGTAAATATAAAAAGACACAAAAGGACATGTATGTTAATTAGTGTGTAGTTTTCCTCTTCGGTGAGTAGTATTTTTATTTTATAAAAAAATTAAATTAAATTAAAGGTTAAAAATGAAGAAAAAAAAAAAAAAAAAAAAAAAAAAAAAAAAAACTGTAATAAGATATAAGCTCAAATGATTTTTAAATTAGCATCTCAAAAAAAAACTATAAGCTAATGAGAAAAACTTTTTACCAAACACATTTTATTTTATCAAACAAATTTATAAACAAATATAATAAGCTGCTCCCTCTAGTCCGAATTATAAGAAAAGATTCATTTTTTAGATACATTCAAATTTTGTTGTATTTGGTTTATATTATAGTCTAGATACATCAAACTTTTAATGTATCTAAAAAGTCAATTTTTTCTTATAATTAAGATCGAAGGGAGTATAAGCTAACTAGTTTATTTGTTTTATCAAATAGACACAAAGTGTAATAGACAAAAACTAATTAGATGCTTGGCTATGATTGTAGCAACCATTACGTACCAACTTAGGGATTAACTTTTTTTTGACCAAAACTTAGGGATTAACTTAAAATAAGAATTTTAGGAATATGTTTTTTCTAGGATGTACCGGTATAAGTTCACCATGAATTGGTGCATATATTGCAGTCAAAAGGGATCAGAGGAAAAGATGCATCAGTGCATCTTGTAGTTGATTGATGAAGCTGGAATCTAATCAAAATAAGAGAGGATTCAAAAGAAAGATGAACTGGTGCATGTTAACATGAATTGGCGAAAATTGTGCATGATTTTGTTTCGTTTCAAAACATATTCTTCGTTCCTATATTTTTAATGCTTTTATATTTTTCTATATATTGAGAGCAAATATATAAACTTATAGAAAAATAAAAATTTGTAGCTAACACTCAAATTAGGGTTTTAGAGAATTCTCTTGGCAAGAAACACTAGCTAGGGTTATGATTGAATCATCATTGGATTAATCTTGAAAAACACTATATCAAATTGAGTATTTTGGTCACGGAAAAAGATTCGGAAATATGATAGAATTAGGTTTTTTTTTTTTTTACACATGATAGAATTAGGTTTGAAGACTTATTCTTGTAACTTCTTTAGAATCTTGGTGTAATATTAATCTTTTGAACTAGTGGAATGGAAAAATGCTCGCTCCCTCAGTGATATAGATCATTAATTGGACCGAACTAGATAAATATTAATTATTGTGTATTTTTTCCCTCTCTTCTACCTCCTCCATCGCTTTGATTATTTTGTTCATGATTATTATTATGTTTCTTTTAATTTTGACTATCGTTAATTTTCCTCCTCACATCAAAATGTTGGTGTGACTATATCTAATTCATAGCACTAAGGATTCAGAAAATAATTCTAGAAATTTAATAAAAAGCGCTAATTTATTAAAGAAAATAGAACAAAAAAAATAGTATAAAATCATGTTATCAGAACATTAACATTTGAACGCCCAAAGTTCTTCCAAATTAAAGAGAATGCTTGGAACTAGAAATAATCTAGATGGTTCCAAATTAAATATTTTTAATCTAACAGTAAATTTTATAAAATTTGTATTCTTCTGGTCTCATACATAAACAACTTTTCATTTTTTAGATTTATTTAATAACAAATGTATCTATTCAATAATACTGACTAGATTCATCAGTTATTGAATAAATCTAAAAAGTAAAAAATTACTTATATATGAGATTGACGGGAATATTAGTTAACACATTATTGAGCATATATATATATATATATATATATATATATATATATATATATATATATATATATATTTCCAAAATGCCTTAAAAAAATTTGTATGTCTTTACTATTCATGGCATTTTTAAAAATTATATTGATATTATTTGGAGAGTGATTTTGTAATGAGAGATATTATGTACTTCGATCAACATTTATTTTCATAATTCATCAATGGGGGTTTTGAAAAAATTTGTTTGCTAACTTTAAATAGAAGAAAAATTACAACTTCCATACCAAATTTTAGTGCATTAACTAGACTTGATTTTTGTTTTATGTATTCTTCATTTCCTATTTCGTCAATGATTGTTATTTTTAAGTTTTGTTTACTAACTTGAAGTAAGGACAAAAAAGAAGAAAAATTGTTAATCAACTCAAGGAAAAATCGCATGGGATTAGGACATGCTATGTGTCGTTTTTGTGGTGATATTGTTGAGAATGAATTGCATGCAATTCGAGACTGCCCATAAGTTATGGCATTGTGGTTAAATGTGGTGGATGTTAGTATGAGAAGCATATATTTTACATATGATTGGCTGCATTGGATAGACTTTAACATACATACTACCAGGAAATGGAGTGAAGAGATAGCTTGGAAGGATTATTGGGCTACGGCATGTCATTGTCTTTGGTCGTGGTGGAATAAGGAAGAGCATGATGAACAGTTTCAATGACCTCCGAATATTGTTACTAATGTTACAGAGCAAGTTAAGCAATATAATCAGACAGTGGTGCTTCAACAGGTTCTGCATAGTGTGGAACGAAAGGTGGTGATGATCAACTGGAAGCCTCCAAAAGGGTGGGTCAAGCTTAATATCTATGGTGCTTATAAGAAAGGAAGTGTTGCTGGGTGTGGAGGTGTGATACGTGATAGGAATAGTGTGTGGAAGGGTGGGATTGCTAAGACATAATTTTTTTAATATTGTCAGTCAACTAATTATTTTCCTTTACAATGAGTACGCGTTCACGTTTTACGCTTAAATATCTTAATTTAAGAAAAAATGTTTTACTAAAGTACCCTTCAAATTCATTTTTCATTGTCATCACCGACTCAACTGACATATCCTATAAAATGGCATAGGGTTTTTTCTTTTTCACTTGTCAATTTTCTTAGTTTTTGTGTAATACCCTTCAAAGTCTCATTCATAAACTCTTGAGTCAAGTTTCAAGTTTTTTTTCTCAATTTCTCTTGTTTTTTTGAGATGTTGATCGTTCTTTGATTAATGGGTATATGAATATGATGTTCATGAAGGGTATGTTTCTTCTTATTTATTTTCTCCTTTTTGGTATTGTTGTTATTGTGGTCAATGGAGTTTGAATTTGGGTTTGAGTGTTGTAATAATTTAAGTTTATTTTTTAAAATGACAATGTTCTTATTTTGGTTTTTTTTTTTTTGTTTTCAGGGTATTATTATTAATTTGCAAAAAATGGAAAACTCGAAAAACCATAATGTGAATTTGAGTGTAAGCAAATTTGGGAAGAACATAAAAAAGAATCAACAAAAAAGAAATAGAAATTCTTATCCTCAGTCAGAAGAAGTTTACATTGTCGACAAAGATAATTTCAAGAAATTTGTTCAACACATGACCGGAAAAGAAATCATTCATTCAAAACCTCCACTTGAGACTATGTTGTGAATTCGACTAATAACTCACACCAATAATAAACTGATGTGTGGGGCAAGCGTAACAAGCAACCAAATAAAAGGACGATAGAGATGACGATGCAATAATTCAAACAATAACGGCGGAAGAAAAAAACACAATTAATTTATTACCCAGTTCGGTGTTAATTAACCTATGTCTTGGGGAGAGAGCAACTCTCCGTTTCACTATGATCAAAGAGAAACTTTACACAAGAAATTCCCAAACAAGGGTTACAAGAATTAATCCTAATTCTACCCTAGTCCCGAATCTCTTCCTGTGGCCAAGAGACTCAATTTGACCTAGTCTACCCAAGGTGTATGACAAACCCCTTACATGTTTGCTCTCTTTGCTCTCACAATTTTTCTATGAATAAATAACCTCTATTTATAGAAAAATATATGCCTATTATTTTAAAAGCAATCTTTTAAAATAAAACCAAATATCCTACTATTTTTAAATATATCCTATTTAAAAACAAACGCAATCTATTTTAAAACAAAACAAATCAAAGTCAGAGTATCCTCCAAGAAAATATATTTTCCACAAAAAACTCCAAACCATCACGAGCCCGCGCCCGGCGTGTTTACCCCGATTTTTAGTAAACAACCGCTAGTCTAATTATTACAAGAAGGATCAACTAGTGAATCCTGTGACATATGGATTGTGCGGAAGATAATGAAAACATATTCATATCTTTGGGTTAAATCGGATAAGTTGATAAAAAGTAAAAGCATTTGACGCAGTCAAATGGTTTGGTTTAAAGTAAAATGCTTCAAAGTAAATTTGCAGAAAACTTGTAAATGAATTGCAAGTAAAGTTTAAAGGAAAACTTTGAAAAGTAAAACATGCAATGAAATAAATTGCAGGATGTTTAAAGATGCAGAAAAGCTTTAAATTTGCAGAAAGCTTAAATGACAAATTTTAAAGGAAAACAAGTAATCAGTACTTGAAACGTAAATTGCATTTGACAATGTAAAAATGTTTACAAAGATTGGTACACAGATTCGTACATGTTCCTTTCGGCATTCATTTCGCTCGTTGACATGGGTACTCTGAATATTCTAGGAATTTGCATGTATTGCGAATTGTGGACCCGTTTCTCATATGAGAAACTAATATTTATAGACAAACTAACATAACTGCTATAAAACTACAATTTGCCTAACTATGCTCCACGTGTCTTCTGAATTTGAATTCCTTGGACACCTGGCGAACCCTTCAAACGTTACTCACTTTTGAATATTTTGCTAAGTCCAGAGTACGCTTCTTTCGTTCTGCACAGTACGTTAGACAAACAAACATACACACGTACATATATATACATATATATAATTTTCGACCATTACCAGTTAGTGTCGAAAATATGCTTTTACACAAATAATATCTTGTCGAACTCGACAAGCTTATTCAGACAACACACGTTCTGTCGAATTCGACAGAACTCTAGGCTTTGACAAGCAACTTTTGCACATTAAAAATCTTTGATGTCAAATGCCTTGATTTTCTCTTGATTTATTGCCAGAATCAGTTTCCACGAGAATATTAAAAGGCAATAATATACATTAAATGAGATTTCATCATCTCATTCCAACTCATTAATGCCTGTCGAAAATACAGGCTAACAAATTGCCCCCTCAAAAATGCCAGTTTCGACTGCGTGTCGGATACTAAAAGAAGAAATGGCATTTTTGAAGATATTCACCTTTTCCAATTTTGCACGTTTACCAAAGACGGCGTAAACGTCACACTAAGTCATTGTCAATCATGACAAAATTTATAACTGTCACCTCAATCCCCACAAACCATGATCTCCAACTTTTTAGCTTAGTAGTGGGACACGTGGCAGAATGTGAACAACTGAGATGGAAGAGTGGTGATGTTTCAGTTACCATATACATGCCAAATTGGAGTGCCTATAAGTAGCAAACGTATTCCACACTTTCACTTTTCTGAAACTTCAACTCTTCACTTTCTCTCTAAAAACAGAGCTCTACGTATTCCTTCAAGAACCACCATCAAACAATCCTCAAATCGTGCATTGTTCTTGCGTTTTTGCTGAATCTAAACCAGCAAACGTGATCATCTAGTGATTCCGCTCATTACTGTGGTTCTTGTTCTCAGATTTGAGCAAGAAATAAGTTTGTTTTGAAGCTTTTTACTTTCTCTTTGCTGCTGCTACCTGTTCATCACCATCAACCTCAAGAACATCAAGAACAACAAGAACAACAATGGCCTCCTCATCTTCTTCCAGAAACGTAATCATTTATGCTGTTGATGACAAGAAACCTGTTATCATTGATGATTCAGAGTTTGTGTCGGAGCCGGATATGACCTCCGTCGAAGACAACATATGGGGAGAAGAGTTGATGATTCCCCACAAGCTTGGAGGTAAAACTCTTGCCTTCGCAGGCCCTCTTCCTTCATCCGACAACTTCAATGAAGACATAGGTAACATTTTCCCTCTCTACTCTACTTGCGAACCAAAAATATTCGCCAACTCTGTCTTCGACATGAGCTTCTTCGAACCAGGCTATAGGGCTTTTAGATCTGCCCCTGTGGTTAGTGAGGGCTATCTGAAATGGCTCAACAAAGTCGAAAAACAATATGCTACTTTCTGGAAAGAGAGTGGCATATTCGACTTGATTCAGCTGTCGAGAGAGGGACCCAAATACAATGCAGAAATGCTCATAGCTGCCCTTCACTTTTGGGAGAGCTCCACCAACACTTTTCACTTTAAGGCAGGAATGATGACCCCAACCTTATTCGACGTTGCTGCCATTACTGGCTTACGACCAACAGGACCCACTTTCGACCCCAAGTACACTACTGTCAACCACCAATTCGACTTCAAAGTTTTATCCTTTTCAGGATTCCTCAAAAATCATCATGATCTTAGCAGCGAAGATGTGTCCTTTGAAGAACATATAGCTTTCCTCACTTATTGGCTATCACATTTTGTTCTTTGCACTAGTTCATTACAAGTGGTGAAGAGACTTGTTCCCCTCGCCATCATGCTTCACCAAGGATTAGATGTAGCTTTAGGAAGGTTCATCTTAGCTTCCCTTTATGACTCTTTGGGGCAAGCTAGTGATATGCTCAAGAAGATTGAAAAAGGATCACAACTCGCTTTCTCTGGACCTGTATGGCTTCTGCAACTTTGGCTGAATGCCACATTTGAGTCAAACTTCAAACTCTTTCTACCCTCTCATATGGAACCATCTGTTGCTTCTCGACAATCAGAAGGCGCTAGGTTAGCCTTATTGAGATATAGAGAGACAAATTTGTCCACTCGACAACTCTTCCTTCACTACTTCAAAACTCTCCTTGAGTTCGACGAAATTACCCCAAAGAATACTCCATTCGTCAAAAGGACTGTCGGGCCTGATTGGTTTAAAAGGCCATTCCCTGCAACCAATCCAAATGAAGAAGAGGATACGAAAAACGTTTGGACCATGTTCTTGAACCCTACAATCTTATCCTCCAGACAAGGAATTGAAAGAAGGCATTTAGGTTTGGTTGGGTACCAACCTAACTTAGTTGCCCGCCAATTTGGCCTAAGTCAGTTCAGGCCAAAAAGTTTGTTCAAGAACAAGGATGAGATCGTCTTGGGCAATTCTGGAATGTCTGTCGAATATTTTGAGCGTCGATTGAAGCTGGCTGATGAAAAATCTTATAAGCTCACACCTGTTGCTTTTGAGATTTCTCAATTCTGCACTTACGAATTCGCCACCTGGTGGAGCTTACACTATGAGAAGCACGCTAAGAATACTGATGAGGTGCTTCTGCAAGCAATAGAGGCTGGATTCGACGCTTTACAACAGAAGACTCCCAAAGGCAAAGGTAGCTTTGAGTGATTCAGAAGTGTGGCTTTATAATGTTTGTAAACTTTTTGTTTTTTGTTGACGCTTAAACTCTCATTGTCTCAATACTAGGTGCTTCCAAAGCCAAGGAAACCACCACTTCGACAGACACCACTACTCCTGCTGCAACTCAAAAGAAATCACTGCCCAATACTGGGGCCAAGGTACCAAATTTCAAAGTAACTTAGTCTTTGAATCTCCATTTTCACAAACATATCTGTGACTCTTCTTGATTTCAAATGCAGCTTCGAAAAAGGAATTTAATGGCGGCGAACGAGACCGGAGAGCCCACCAAGAAGAAGAAACAAAAAGCTCTTACCATTAATGAACCCACAGTAAGTCCTTTCGACATTTCTTTAGCACTTTGCCTTGGCTTCGAATAGAATTTTGTGTTAACAATTTCAAATTCTTTTCAGCCTGCTGATGATGTTCCCACCACAACAAATGCTGTTGCTCCTAGTGGAGAAAGCCAAGGAGACAAAGGAAAGGCCAATGTCGAAACTAGTGAAGCAAGCATGCCAACCAAGCCAAAGAAGAAGAAGAAGGTTAAGTCTAAGTCTAAACCTTCTGAAAGTCAAACGAAAGAAGGTGAATCTCCTTTCCCAACCGTTTCAGTCGAAAATCAACCACCACCAGCTGTCGAAGAACAGCCCATCACTGGTGTTCAGGTAAAATATCTTCTTCACCTTTTAGGACTTTATGACATGAATAAATCTTCATTATAACTTCTGAGACTTGATTCTTTTTGTCTTTAAATAGGGTGGTAATGAAAAGAACACCACTACACCTGTTAACAATGAGGAAAATTCGGCCCAAGACGTTGGCACCAATCGCGTCGAGGTCGATTTAACTGGAAATAGCCAAAGTCAAGAGAATGAAGAAATTCCCACCAATAATCCTGAACCTGAGAAAACCATAACTGCGCAACTCACTGAATCTACCCATTCATCAGAAAACACTGATGTCGAGATGGAGACTGACGCTGACGACGATATTAAGCCTGAAGCCACTGAAGGAGGCTCTGACATTCTTCCTGTCTCTTCGACATCAAAATTATCTGCTGACGTTGGAATGTCAGAAATGGAGTTCATCGCTATGAAGGATTCCGATCCTGCTGCAGCACTCAAGATGCTCCTTTCAAGCAAAGGTAATAAAGAACAAAGCAAGGGTGCTTCCCATCACAGCAGTTCGACAGCTTCTGATACAGAAATCAGTTCGACAGTGAGGCAGGATTCTTTGCTCCTCAAATTGCACGCAGATTACATCAATCAGGATGTCTTTGCCTTGATTGAGGCAAACCCTAGCAGTGCATTTTCTCACTTGGGCTTCTTGAAAAAGCTCCATAATCCTTTGACAGATGAGGCCACACTTAGTAAGGTTATCCAACTTGAAAACCTCATTGATGGTTTTACTCAAGCCATTCAAAGGAAGAAAATGAATGCCATGAAGCTGGAAGCTCAAACCCATGCTCACGCTGCATTGGTCGAAAAGGCCAAGACTGCTCAGGCTAATGTCGAACGCTTTGAGAAGGAGATCGAGTCGAATGCTGAGCTGACTCAATACAACCAGAACATTGCTGCTTGGGAAGGTGAGATTGCAGAATTGCACTTGAAGATTCAGAGTCTCAATGCTAAGATTGATGCAGAGAAAATCAAACGTGACGAAGCAAAGGCCAATCTTACTACTGCTGTTAAAGCCTGGATTGACAAAGAGGCTAATGAGGGCATCAAAGCCTTTAGTGCTTCAGCGGCAGTGGAAGAAGAGATTCAGAATCTGGAGAAGTCAAGCAAGGTTCTCGACAAAGAGGTTTCTTCGTTCAAGAGTTTGTATGAAGATTTGAAGAAAAATTTTAACTTGTAATAATTTTAGTTTTACTTTTTGAACAATTTGTCGAAGTTTTTGGTTTGTAATGTGACAATGCCCATTTTGTGGCGAACAACTTTATGATCACCATTGTTTATCATATCTTAAATTTTATTCTTCGCTAATTTTTATTTCAAGTAGAGCAGGCCTATACTTCTTCAAATACTTCCCATTTATACCCAAAGTACGTTTCTCAGGAGTTAACTCCTCAATTTCATATGCACCATTAGAATAAACTTGAACGACTTTAAATGGTCCTTCCCAATGTGGTGACCACTTGCCTAGGACTCTGTCATTTTTATCCATTGGCAGAATAACTTTCCAAACCAAATTTCCAACATTAAAGGTTTTAGATTTAACCTTTTTGTTATAAGCTCTAGCAACTCTTTCTTTCTGTCGAGTTAACATCTCTAAAGCTTTTATTCTCTCTTCATCTAAATCAACTAGTTCGTCTAACATCATATCCCAGTAATGATCTCTTGGGATTTCTTCCTGCCTTTGGATTCTAACTGATTGCAGGTGAATTTCGACTGGCAAGACTGCATCATGCCCATAGGTTAGTCGAAAAGGTGTAGTGTTAGTTGATTCCTTTGGAGAACTTCTGCATGCCCATAGGACTTGATCTAAAGTCTTATTCCAGTTTCTGGGCTTTTGGGCAATGTGCTTTTTAATCAGACCAATAATGATCTTATTAGCAGCTTCCACTTGACCATTTGCTTGTGCATAATATGGTGTAGAAGTCAAAAGTTTAAAACCAGTTTGTTGAGCAAATTCGACCATTTTTCGTCCAGTGAAAACTGAACCTTGATCTGTAGTAATAGACTCAGGTATACCAAATCTATAAATAATGTGACTTTGTATAAAACTAATCACTGCTTCTTGGTCAACATTTGGTAATGGAATTGCTTCTATCCATTTGGTAAAATAATCTATACCAACTAGAATATAGCGTTGGTTTTTGGACGAACTTGGTTTAATTTCACCAATTAAGTCTAAAGCCCATCCTCTAAAAGGCCAAGGTTTTACTATTGAATGGAGTTCACTTGCAGGTACATGTTGTATGCCTGAATGTCTTTGACATTCTTGACACCCTTTAGCAAACTCTATACAATCCTTTAAGATTGTTGGCCAATACATACCTTGTCGAAACAACAACCATTTCATTTTATGGCCTGCCTGATGGGATCCGCATGCACCACTATGCACGTCAGATATAGCCAAGTAGGCTTCAGTTTCACTTAGACATTTTAGCAAAACTCCCTCAGGTGTTTTCTTCATTAGTTCATTCCCAATGATGACATAACTCAAGGCTCTATATCTTATCTTTCTATTGGTCGTTCCATTTGGATCTCGTAAATATTCAACAAGTTGTTTTCTCCAATCATTATCAGATAAATTGTCAATGGCAAAAATTTCAAAAATTTCTGAATTTTCGTCAGAGTTATAGGTGGTATCTTGACCATTATCTTGTGGTACATCTGCCCCCACAAGTTTTGGCATTGACAATTCCATAGAAGGAGGTTGATCAACAATGAGTTTATCTTTAATCTCAATCAACTCCTCTAGTTTTTCACTAGAAATTTTATAACCAGAAGCTATTTGAGCCAAATCATTGGCTTCTTGATTTTCTATGCGAGGTACATGTTCAAAAATAACTTGGTCGAAACGTTTTAACAAAGAAATTGCTATGACAAAATATTTCATCAAGTGCTCTTTTATGCACTTATATTCCTTTGTCAATTGTTTCAACACCAATTCTGAATCGCCTCTGATCAAAATATTTCTTGCCCCCAAGTCCAGTAAAATTTCTAAGCCTGTTATCAAAGCCTCATATTCTGCTTCGTTATTTGAGCAGAACCCATTAATTTTATATTTGAACTTGGTGGGAATTCTGGAGGGAGAAATGATTAAAATCCCAATTCCAACTCCATGTTTATGTTTAGAACCATCAAAATATAATTTCCAAGGTTCTGAATCTACATAGTTTTGTGGAGTTTCTAGTGCGGAATGATCTGCTATGAAATCAGCCACAATTTGGCCTTTAACTGCTTTTAAAGGTTTATAAGTTAATGAATATTCTGTCAAGGCTAAAGCCCATTTTCCAATTCGACTATGCAGAATAGGTTTGGATAACATATGTTTGATGATATCACAATGAGAATAAACAAAAACATCAACAGGCTTTATATAATGCTTGAGTTTCATACAAGAAAAATACAAACATAAGCATAATTTTTCAATACTACTATATCTAGTTTCAGCATCATTTAAAACCCTACTTAAGTAATAGATGGCTCTTTCTTCGCCATTTTCATCTTCTTGGGCAAGCATGCTGCCCAACGTCGAATCTGATGCTGAAATATACAACTTCATGAATTTGTTCCTTATTGGAGGCATTAACATTGGTGGCTTTGACAAATAACTCTTGATTTCGTCAAAAGCTTGTTGTTGCTCTTGCCCCCAAGTGAAAACGCTCTCTTTCTTGAGTCGAAGCAGTGGTGAGAATGGTTGAGCTTTACCACTTAAGTTTGAAATAAATCTCCTCAAGAAATTGATTTTCCCAAGTAAGGACTGAAGTTGCTTTTTTGTAGTTGGAGATTTGGTCTCCATAATAGCCTTCGTTTTGTTTTGATTTATTTCAATGCCCTTTTTGTGCACAACAAACCCAAGGAAATCTCCTGCATTAACACAAAAAGCACATTTTAATGGATTCATTTTTAATCCATATTTCCTCATCTTTTCAAAAGATTTTCTCAAATGATCCAAATGATCCTCACTTGATGAGGATTTGACGACTATGTCGTCAATATACACTTGCATGAAAGCATCTATGTATTCATGAAAAATTAGATTCATTGCTCTTTGATAAGTAGCCCCAGCATTTTTTAGACCAAAGGGCATCACTACCCACTCATATGTGCCTAATGCCCCTGGGCATCTAAAGGCAGTTTTGGGTACATCATTTTCAGCAATGAAAATTTGGTTATATCCAGAATAACCATCCAACATACTTAAATATTCAAATCCGGCTGCAGAATCAATTAACATTTCTGCCACAGGCATAGGATATTCATCTTTTGGTGTAGCATTATTTAAGTCTCTAAAGTCTATGCATACTCTAAGAGAACCATTTTTCTTAATTACTGGCACTATATTCGCTAACCATTCGACATACCTTGCAGTTCTGATAAATTTGCTCCTCAGCAGCCTTTCAATTTCTTCTTTAATCTTTGACATTATTTCTGGTGCGAACCTTCTAGGTAATTGTTTCACTGGTTTTTTATCTGGTCGAACTGGGAGTTCATGTTCCACCAATTTTCTGCTCAAACCTGGCATTTCATTGTAATCCCAAGCAAAACAATCTTTAAATTCCAACAGAAGTTGCACCACTTTTGCCTTCAGGTCTGGAGGAATGTTTGCACTAATGTATGTTGGTCTTTTTGTCAACCCATCTCCAAGGTCAATTTCCTGCAAAGGATCCTGTGCTTGCATCTTGTGACATTGATTGATTGGATCTTTCTCAAATCCTAAGGGTTCGTCATCATAGATACAATCCAGTTTTTGCAGTTCTGGCTTGTGTTGGCCAAGTCTCATGTCATTGGCTGCAATAGCCATATTTTCTGACACTGCATTGGCTTCCAAAGCCATTTTGATTCTGTTTTCAGCCATGTAGGCCGTAATCTTTGCCCATGTTTGGGACTCAGACATAGTAATCTTCTTTGACATCCCACCCAGTTGGGTAGTTGTGGCCTTCATACTCGCCATCCTCGCTGTTTCCATCTTCTTTCTCCCACAAGAAACCATGTGTGGGATCCAGTTTGATTGCATGGTGACCATTTCCTGCTAGGCGATATGCAAAGTCTTTCTCAGTGCATGGTGCAATTGTCGCCAATTTCTTGTCGAAGGAGTGCTTCGTCAGATGATGGACTTCAGTCTTGAAGTAGCTTTGATCTGCTTCAACATTTTCGACTACTCCATCCTCTCGCCATATAATGAGGCGCTGGTGCAGGGTAGATGGAACTGCCCCCACTCCATGAATCCATTCTCGACCTAGAAGTAGATTGTAATTTGCCTTAGAGGCCACAACCAAGAACAAGGTTGGCCTTATAGTGCTTCCGACAACAACATCCAACTGGATTGCTCCTAAAGAGAAACCAGTCTCGCCCTCATAGTTCGACAGAACTATGTTGTGAGGATGAAGATCCACCAAAGATTTGCCAATCTTTCTTAGCAGAAATTCTGGCATGAGGTTAACAGCGGCACCACCATCTATTAGTACTTTGTTGATTCCGACATTATTCACCTTCGCCTGAATGAAGAGAGGCTTCAAGTGACTTTTCATGCCTTCATCTGGCCTTTCAAATGTGGCCATTTGGTCCTCCAAAGCACCATTGCTTGTGACATAGTAACAGACTGGCCTATGAAGGGCCATTTGCATTCCAGATTCTTCTTCTTCATCTGTTATTTCAGAACAGACGTCGAACTCCCTTGGCAGAATGGACACAACATTTACTATTATGTCGAGATCAGGTTCAGAATCTAAAAAGTCATCTGCCTCCATGTGCTCGTCTTCGACGTTGTTAGTAGTTGAAGACTCAGCTTTTGGTTCTCCTAACCTTTCTTTCATTGGCTTCTTAGCCAATTGCATAGGCTTCTCCTCATTACCATTAGTAGTAACTTGTGATTTTTGAGCAGCCACTTTTTTCTGGCGTTGATATCTACGCCATTGGGATCTTGTCATGGGATTTTTCCCTTTGTAATTATTCCTGTAATCATACTTCCTTGATTCAGGATCTTTTCTGGGATTGTTGTTACTGGAGTTCCCTTTCTCCATATTCCTCCGACCATAGCCCATATTCTTTCCATGGACCCATTGGTTGACAGGTGTCCTGTTTGAGGGGACAAATGATTTTTGTGGTCCCAACCTCTGATGTACAGGTGCCTGTTGGCTATTCAGAACATCGGAATAAGTTGGTCTTTGACTTGGCCAATTGTTTCTGTTCTGACTGTGAGGCAAAAACTTGTTAAGGCCTGTAGCAGCTTTCTTGTCGAACATGGCACTACAATGAGGACATAATGTAGCTTCGCCATCATTTTCCTTGCAGCGTTGAAGGAAATCTAGTAGAGTTTCTCCAGCACGTGGATATACTTCCTCCACTTTGTTTTCATATTCTTCTTCAGGAATGGAAACTAATTGCCCCCCTTCAGTGAGGTTCAATGCTTCTATCATCAGGCACTCAAAAGGCTCTGTGTAAGCAGCATCAGCAATCTGCAATGGATTCTCGTCCACCTGCTGTTTGGATTTTGGCTTTTCGCCAAATTTGAGTCTCCCTTCCTGCAAGGCTTTCTGGACCAAATCCCTGAAAAGAACACATTGTGAGGTTTTATGACCCAAGAAATTATGGTATTTACAAAAACCTCTTTTATTACGTTGTTCCAAAGGTGGAATTTTCAAACCCTTTGGTACAATTATTTGGCCATCAGCAACCAATAAGTCAAAAATTTCATCACACTTAGTAATGTCAAAAGTATATGTCTTAGAAACAAATCTATCATTTTTTGGTTCGACGGGATTTTTCCCATTTGATGGTCTTAACATTTTACAAGTATAGGGAGGTCCTGGTTTCAATTCAGCAATATTAACCTCATTGTTTTCCATGTATTCCTGATCATCGTCGAACTCATTTTCACTTTCATAAGTGTCTATGTATGCCACTTTTTCTTTTTTGTGGAACTTAGAATTTCTGACTTTTTCAGCCCTGAGGCGTTCGACCTGTCGAACACGATCTGCTAATTGGGCCATATCTCTTAAATGTTGAGTATCTAATTTTTTCCTAATGGAATAGTCGAGGCCATCAGCAGCCATCTCAACCAATTCATGTTCAGGCACTTGAGTAAAGCACCTTGCCTTAAGGAGGCGAAACCTGTTCAGATAGTCATCAATGGCTTCTGAGGTTTTGCGCTTCATACTGGCTAATTCTTTGAGACTAATCCTAGATTGTCCCATGTAAAATTGTTCATGAAATAGCCTTTCTAATTGAGTCCAGGTATGAATTGAATGAGGGGGAAGTGTGGTAAACCACGTAAAGGCATTTTTAGTGAGGGAATTGGGAAAAAACTTCATTTTTAAATCTTCATTATTTGCCAAATTCCCTGCCTCTGCCAAATATCTGGCAATGTGTTCGACAGTAGACTCATTAGTATCACCAGCAAATTTTGTGAATTTGGGAATTTTCCATCCCCTTGGCAATTCTGCCTGCAATACATATTCAGACAAGGCTGACACAAAATTTGGCCTATGCAATCCTATATTCAAACCATTTTGGGCCAAGATATTTTCCACCAAATTGGCCAAGTTATTTTGCCCTGCAACATTTTCTTGTCGAACATTCCTAAGAACATCATCAGCATTTTGGTTTCTATTAACCAGAATTACTTCTGGTTCTGACTGTTCTCTCTCAATGCGCACGGGTTGGGCTTGGACTTCTGTTTGAGTCTCCGGGTTTGCACGAGGAACTCTTTGGTTATTTGGAGCATCAGGAGCACCAAAAAAGTCTGCCATCCTTCCCATTTGATTGGCTAACAACAAATAATTGTCATTGGCTGTTTGTAACACAGGATTGAAGATTGTGCCAATCTGTTGGGTCAACGCGTTCACCATGTCATGGTTACTTTCGTCCATTTGTTGCCTAAGTACATTCATAGAATTATTTGTCAAGTTCAGAGAATTTCCCCTATTTCCCATCGCAGAAGATGAGGGAGAACTTTCTATCGAAGGCCAATTATACAGGCTTGCCATTGTCGTTGTTGGCATTCCAAATTGTGGGTTTCTGGGCAACCATGGGGGTCTTGACGGTGTTCCACCAACTTGACTACCGTCTGTGTACCCATGCATGTGTGATACATTCGTTGGCATGGATGATACATTCATTTGTGTCATCATTGCACCATTCGTATTTGGAAGAACAAACCCTCCTGCCATACTTGAAGTAGTGGCAGACATTGTTGATCCACTGGCGCTCGCGTCAACGGTTCCGGAATTTATCATAGGGTTTGTACCCCCACCATTAGGATTATTGCTTGGTATACTTTCAGAAGTTGTAAAATTCAGGGCAGGATTTGTTGACCCACCAGTAGGATTGGCGCCAGGATTGCCAGATACTGGTTGATTTGGTTGCCCTGTCGAATTTGGAACAGGATTGGTTTCTGCCCCATTATTGTTATTATTATTATTATTGTTGGGGTTAGGATTGTTTGGTGGTCTCACCATTCTGGAACGAGGACGCTTTGGTATATTTGAAAAAACTGGAAGGGACTTACCACTCCTCAAACGCATATACAAATATACACACAATCAAAGTACAAACACCAAACAACAAATTTTGTAAGAAAAATTTTCAAAAACCACTAAATAAAAATGCACAATCCAGAGGTCCCACTGGGCGTGCCAATTTGTTTACCCCGATTTTTAGTAAACAACCGCTAGTCTAATTATTACAAGAAGGATCAACTAGTGAATCCTGGGACATATGGATTGTGCGGAAGATAATGAAAACATATTCATATCTTTGGGTTAAATCGGATAAGTTGATAAAAAGTAAAAGCATTTGACGCAGTCAAATGGTTTGGTTTAAAGTAAAATGCTTCAAAGTAAATTTGCAGAAAACTTGTAAATGAATTGCAAGTAAAGTTTAAAGGAAAACTTTGAAAAGTAAAACATGCAATGAAATAAATTGCAGGATGTTTAAAGATGCAGAAAAGCTTTAAATTTGCAGAAAGCTTAAATGACAAATTTTAAAGGAAAACAAGTAATCAGTACTTGAAACGTAAATTGCATTTGACAATGTAAAAATGTTTACAAAGATTGGTACACAGATTCGTACATGTTCCTTTCGGCATTCATTTCGCTCGTTGACATGGGTACTCTGAATATTCTAGGAATTTGCATGTATTGCGAATTGTGGACCCGTTTCTCATATGAGAAACTAATATTTATAGACAAACTAACATAACTGCTATAAAACTACAATTTGCCTAACTATGCTCCACGTGTCTTCTGAATTTGAATTCCTTGGACACCTGGCGAACCCTTCAAACGTTACTCACTTTTGAATATTTTGCTAAGTCCAGAGTACGCTTCTTTCGTTCTGCACAGTACGTTAGACAAACAAACATACACACGTACATATATATACATATATATAATTTTCGACCATTACCAGTTAGTGTCGAAAATATGCTTTTACACAAATAATATCTTGTCGAACTCGACAAGCTTATTCAGACAACACACGTTCTGTCGAATTCGACAGAACTCTAGGCTTTGACAAGCAACTTTTGCACATTAAAAATCTTTGATGTCAAATGCCTTGATTTTCTCTTGATTTATTGCCAGAATCAGTTTCCAAGAGAATATTAAAAGGCAATAATATACATTAAATGAGATTTCATCATCTCATTCCAACTCATTAATGCCTGTCGAAAATACAGGCTAACACGGCGCCAGCCCGTCCGCGCTCGGCGCAGTCAACAGAACCAAACACCCCTTTTCAGAAGCTTCCTGGCGCGCGGCGCAGATGGCAGTTTCTTCAGGTTTTTTCTGACTTCTTGTAACTGAAATTTCAAGGCATATCCAACAGACTACAACAAGGTTGCAGAAAAAGAGGCCTCCACCATTGTCCATAGTAATAGTGTGTAGAGGGGTGGGATTGCTAAGAATTTGGGTATTTGTAGTGCGCACATTGCGGAACTTTGGGGAGTCCTTGAGGGACTCGGGTACGCTATAAGTTTGTGTTTTAATAGAATTGAGTTGAATATGGATTCTAGTGTTGTGAATCAAGTGTTTTGTCATCCTGGGTATGGGAGACCACTTGGTGGAGCATTAGTTATGCGTATTTGAAGGTTATTGGAGCTAGATTGGGAAGTAGTGATTAATCACTCGTACCGGGAAGCAAACAAGTGTGCCGACGTGCTTGCCAATATTGGTTGTACTATTGATACACATATGCATATTGTGTATTATGATACGTGTCCTAGAGAGTGTCACAATGTGATATTAGCTGATGTATTGGGGATAGCAACCCCGCGTTCAAGTGTAGTTTCTTTCTTTCGAGCTAAGGCCTTCATTGATATAAAAAATATATTACAAATTCTGAACCGAAATGTGAGTGAATTGACAAGTACATAAATATTTATTTGGTTTTATTTTTTTGCTATAAACTTGATTTTTTTCTTTTTTCAGCGCAAAGGACATAAATATTTATATATTTTAATTTATCCAAAACACAAGCTAAGCCACTAAAGACCCTAGAAAAGTTTTTGTTCAAACAAGAGATGTAGAGTTGATAGATGGATAGTAAAAGAAGTGGAACATAGTGACACAATTGTTGACAAATTTGATGAAGTAGTAATCATATATTGAAGAATAAGCTAGTGGTAATAAATCAAGCTCTTTCTAAGGCACATTAAAGAGAGTCAAGTGGTGAAAATCTCCAAACTCTTTGACCGGTCAGATTAGATTTGCAGCTCTTAGAGATTGAAACTTTGGGGATTAAGAATGACCAAAGAAGTCATCACAAATAAGAGTTGTTGTGGATGATTCACAAATTGAGGACATTACGGATTCACAAATTGAGGACATTACGGCTAGTAGTTTTATGGATGTTGTTAAAAAGTCTTATATTGGATATGAAATGTCATTGACAAGTGTTTATAAGTAAATGGTAGTCCTCACTTTACAAACCAATTTTGTAAGGATGAGTTAGACCATACTTATTGTATAATCTAGCAATAAGAGTATCAAGATTAGTCAAAGATGCGCCAGCCTTGTTTACCCAACATTGCTAAATTGAAGACGGGGAGATTTTTGAAACCTATGCCTCCACCATTTTTATGTATAGACAATTTATCCTAAAAAAGTCAATGAATACCTTTGTTATTAGTTCCAAAGTGCCCCCACCAGAAAGCATTCAACATCTTTTCAACTTCATCGATCAGAGAAGAAGGAAGAGTGAAAATACTCATAAAATAAGTTGGTATAGATTGAAGGAAATATTTTATGAGCACTTCATGTCCCGCTTTCGATAAGCATTTACTATTCCAAACATTGATCTTCTTCCAAATTCTATCATTGATAAAGTTGGAGATTGATTTTTTACTCCTACCAATTAGCGATGGTAGCCTCAAATATTTACTAGTTTCTAGCACTGCTTGGACACCAAGAGTTGTTGAGATAATATGTTGCTCCGATTAAATCACATTTCGACTACAAAAAATCTCGAATTTCCAAAAATTGACAACTTGTCCAGACGTTTCATAATTGTCGCTTCATGGATGTTAGCTCTAAAAAATAAAAGGCAGTCATCTGCAAAAAGAAGATGAGAAATAATGGGAGAGTTTCTGCAAATCTTTACTCTGTAAATATCCCCTCTTGTTTTTGCCTGTCTGATGAGAGCTGTCAAACCTTCCGCACAAATAATAAACAAATAAGGTGACAAAGGGTTTTCCTGGCAAAGACCTTGGCCCGACTACGGCTTAATAGGATCAGATACATTGTCATTAACTAACCAGAACATAATAGTCAACTGTCTCAACATAAAGCATAATTCATTTAACCCACTAAGTGAAGAAACCCATTTTAATCATCATACCTTAAAGGTAGCTCCAGTCCATACAATCATAAGCTTTGCTAATGTCCAGCTCGAGAGTCACATCAACTATGTACTCTTGCTATTGACAATATTTGATTATTTGAATCACTACCAAAAACTGCAATTATCGTACCATCATAATATTTCTTTAAAAAACATCCATCAAACTAAATTAATAATTTGCATTTTAGAAAAATTTATACACAGCTTTCAAGAAACATTTAAATTCTATCAAGTAATATGCTCATGAAAACATTTTTGTAACGAATTGTCATTTAAAAAAAGTAATAGTGTAATTTTTGCAACATTAATGGTCTATTTGGTTCGGGGATTTTTGAGGGAAGGGGAGGGGAGGTTGTTGAGACAAAATCCTATTTTGATGTTTTAAAGATTACAAACTTCATTAATTATATTTCAATTTTATTCGGATCATCTTATGATCTAACAAGTGTGTTCAAGTATTTTTATAAGACAGATTATTTAGCAAGATACATTTCTTAAATAACAAAAAGGGATTACACTCAGTAGACCAACAGAAGAGCTTACTCTTTGAAGAGCTTTTAAAGAATATTAAGTTCACATATCATACCAAAGGCTTCATGTTCTCCCAAGACATCATTAAGAATTTAATCTAAACCAATAGAAATGAAACAACAAATGCGTAACAGCTTGCAAAAGAAGACAAGAGCTGGTCAAGTACAAAGCTAAGGGTATAGGGACTATACTAAAGCATTAACAAGTGTCCTAAGTTATACTATTCACTTGTACTTTGAAGGACGATGAACAAGAGCTATTCTACTCTCCATTTCTCAGTTTCCAACTGTATTACAACTTGCACTTGTCCTTTAAACACGTTGGTGTTATCCTCAAGGAAAGCCGGAGCATGTTCTCTCAATAGTCTCCTAGACTCTTGAGTATCATGGCTTAAGAAAATTCCACAAACAGTTGGGCTAATCATTTCCAATCCACAATGATGTTTTTGCAACGGCTATATCATCAGAAACAACTGGCCAAAGGAATATCATCTGACAAGCTACAATTCCTCATGTCAGAGAACACCAAGAGAATGGTCTCCCAGTACTGCTGAAAATTGAAATATGTTGAAGCATTCTGCTGTGTTGGACAACGGCTATAATACTTTTGATTTCATCAAGATTTGATCTCCAAGGCTCTATATAGAACATACTCACTTATAAATAGCAGGTCAAGTTCACTTTGAAGAGAAAGAGTTACAAGTAGCAATCAAAGCATTCATATTTACAAAATCAATCATAAGCTCTTCTTTTTCACTCATACTCCAAAGCTTTCTAGCATCTAGGATTAGAATACATTGAGTATCTTGAGTGTAATTTATTTTAAGCATATACAACTAGTCTAGGTTGTTATAAGCTTGTAAGATCCAAAACCATTTCATATCTTTTGAAAGATATAACTCAAGTCAATTGGTGAAGAATTGATTGAGTGAAAATCAGTTTGTAATAACTGATTTGGTTACTTAACCTTGGATAAGTGTAGTTCTTCTGAGATTGGCTGCATCATAAGGCTAAAACAAATTGGTCAGAGTGACTTAACTGAAGCACCAATGCTAAAGTAATTAAGTCTAAACCACTTGTGCATATAGAAGATGTGCAGATGCAACATGTTGAACAAGATGTCCTAGACATATTGTCACTGGGTTCAGAGCATGTTAAGACAACATGTCGAACAAGATGTCCTAAGACATGTGGGTAGGACATCTTGACCCAGTTCAGCTTAAAAGATAAAGCTTATCCATTAACACGCGTGTTTGTTCAAATTTGAATATGGCGCGGAACTTTAAGTAACAAGCTGAGATTAGGATTAATGATAAAGTTTGTTATTAATTCTAAGTGTTAGATACGATTAGGATTCATATTTAATTTGTGGATAAAGATTAATTTCTTTATCTTATGGAGTTTGTTTTTAAACAAATTTGTTTTAAAACTAATTCCTATTGTAGTGCATCTGAAAGACTGAAGACGATTTGAAGATTTGCACGCCTATATATAGAACTCAACATAGAGCTTAAAACTCAACCCACAAGAACTGAAGATTGTGAGTTCAAAGCTTTGTGCCTACTGTGCAAAGCATTAGTGGCTCTTAGTATTGTTTTTGATACTTTGCAGCTTTGTGTTGTTGAATGTTGCCATTCAACTAAGTCTTTAAACTTTGTAGTTTAAAGTTGTCGTCACTTGGGATTAGTGATTAGAGGGAGTTGGGTAGGTTCTCATATTCAGGGGGAGTCAGCCCTTGAGTAGAAGATTGCGAGGATTAAGAAAAGGCATACATGTCAATAGGTGTTTGGTGTGGTTGTAAGACTAAGTATTAATTCGGATTAGTAGTGTTCACTTCCTAGATTGGTATCCTCCAGAGTAGGGTTGTTTAGCGCCGAACTGGGTTAACAAATTACTGGTGTTATTTATTGCTTTTATTTACTTCAGTACTGCAATAAAATTCGTGATCCTCATAACCAGTTGTCTAAGACATGGCCAAGGAATTGGGCTTTGGGGAACATGTCTTCGAGCAAACAATGAAGCATGTGGAAACCAATGCAACAAAGCTACCATTAGCCTTTCCAAGCTTGATCACTAAGTTAATCCTCGGCCAACACCCAAGCATCCTGATTCCTGAGGAATATGAGTGTAAAAGACCTACACCAATATCCTTCAACCGCAAGTTGTTTGCTGAACCACATGTCCCAAACATTGTGTTCAAGGAAAAAGAAGCAGCTGAGACCTCAGCCCCACTAGACAGAAGCTCACAGAAAAAGGTACTGGCTGAGCTTATTCAAGTATCTAAGGAGCTGGAGGAAACTATCAAATAAAGTACCATCAGAAAAACCTGTGTAGATCACTTGATAAAACAACTGACCATTGAAATTGCTGAAGGAGATGCTCAGGATGAGGCTGAGCAAGAAGAAGAAGAAGAAGTTTGAAGAACAGATCCTGGGTAATGTAGGAAAATAATTACTTTTGTATTTTTCCTTTTTGTTCTACTTCTTGTAAATTTTGTGGCCTACCAAATGTCCTAGACATTGGAGGCTTTGACATCCGACACTTATATTAGTGCACTTTTGTAAGTTGTTCTCTCTTTTAAATCAATGAATATTTTCCTTTCAACCTTTGACAAATTATGGTAAAAAGGAGGAGAAATAATTGATGCTAAGAACAGCTCATTGGCAAGTAGAATCATTCTCTTGCTTTACGGATGAATATGGCAAGCTTTATAAAAATTTAAAAACTAAAAGCTATGCTTAATAAGGTGTGTCCATAGCATAATTAAAATGCTAAAATTGAACCTCTAAGAAGTCTAGTGAGTTTTTATCACTCTGATTAAGTACTTTCCGCTGCAACTCAAGACTTTGGTTCACTAAGTCACTAGGTATCTCATCCTTGGACTTAGAAAATTCATTGTAATGGATCATATGAAGATAAGACTAAGACTGTCTCATACTAGAATAGGTTCATCACACAATCAAGATTGAAGAAGTCTTGAAAATTGAAGACACACAAGATTCTGAAGATCAAAGACCTTGAAGACCTAAAGATCTCAGAACAGAAGATTGCATCAGCAGAGATCAATTTAAAGATTGAAGAATTTGAAGATTGAAGACTGAAGAGTGCACATTCAACAAAGTGGTTTGTGATTGTTTTAGCCATAATTTGCCAAAGGGGGAGATTGTAGTTCTTATGAGATTGGCTGCATCATAAGGCTAAAACAACTTGGTCAGAGTGACTTAACTGAAGCACCAATGCTAAAGTAATTAAGTCTAAACTACTTGTGCATATTGAAGATGTTCAGATGCAACATGTTGAACAACATGTCCTAGACATCTTGTCACTGGGTTCAGAGCATGTTAAGATAACATGTCGAACAAGATGTCCTAAGACATGTGGGTAGGACATCTTGACCCAGTTCAGCTTAAAAGATAATGCTTATCCATTAAGCACGCGTGTTTGATCAAATTTGAATATGGCGCGGAACTTTAAGTAACAAGCTGAGATTAGGATTAATGATAAAGTTTGTTATTAATTCAAAGTGTTAGATACGATTAGGATTCGTATTTAATTTGTGGATAAAGATTAATTTCTTTATCTTATACAGTTTTTTTAAAACAAGTTTATTTTAAAACTAATTCCTCTTGTAGTGCATCTGAAAGACTGAAGACGATCTGAAGATTTGCACGCCTATATATAGAACTCAACATATAGCTTAAAACTCAACCCACAAGAACTGAAGATTGTGAGTTCAAAGCTTTGTGCCTACTGTGCAAAGCATTAGTGGCTCTTAGTGTTGTTTTTTATACTTTGCAGCTTTGTGTTGTTGAATGTTGTCATTCAACTAAGTCTTTAAACTTTGTAGTTTAAAGTTGTCGTCACTTGGGATTAGTGATTAGAGGGAGTTGGGTAGGTTCTCATATTCAGGGGAGTTAGCCCTTGAGTAGAAGATTGATAGGATTAAGAAAAGGCATACATGCTAATAGGTGTTTGGTGTGGTTGTAAGACTAAGTATTAATTCAAATTATTAGTGTTCACTTCCTAGATTGGTATCCTCCAGAGTAGGGCTGTTTAGCGCCGAACTGGGTTAACAAATTACTGGTGTTATTTATTAATTTTATTTACTTCAGTACTGCAATAAAATTCGTGATCCTCACAACTAGTTGTCCAACTAGTTGTCTAAGACATCTGGACTATAAACACATTGTCCTAGACATTGTGTACGACATCTGTCCTGTCTAAGAACAGAATTTCAATAAGGTTAAGGGAGTATAGTATTGTAATCTTGGTCTAGATTATAGTGGACAATCTCACACAAGTGGGGACTGGAATAGCCCATACTATTAAGGGGTGAACCAGGATAAATTCTTTGTGTTTGTTTCTTTTTTTCTCTTCTTTTTATTTTAAGCAAACATTAGTCACACATATCACATTTAATTCTGCTTTAATAACTTAGGAGATTGTTCTTCAACAATTGTGTGATTTCATTTTGTTACTTATCCTTTGTTAAATATTGCAGCAAAAATTTTAAAGGGTCACAATTCAAACCCCCCTTTCTTGTGACAAACCTTGTTACTTCAGAGGTGATATTTTAAATTTTTATGTTTGGTTCAGTTTTTTAACGAAGGGAGGGGAGGGAAGGGAAGAGGAGAAGTCATTTACTTTTTTACCCTTAACCTTATAAACTAAAAATAAGGATTAAATTATGATGAATATATTACGTCAAAAAAAATCTAATGGATATATAACAAAAAAAAAAATCTAATGAGTAGAAAACCAAAATTTTTTTGTTGTCAAAAAAAAATAATACCTAGAATTTTAATAAAAGAGTGAGGGTAACTTTGTTAACATAATAAATTATGTTTTACCTCGTCTCCCCTCCTTTGAAATCTCTCTCATCCCTTCCTCCTCGGTTGAACCAAACAAGCCCTAAGAGAACAATTTTTTTTTTTTGGATAGAAATCATAAGATTAGTTTAAAACTTAAAAAATTAAAAAGATCAATTTAATACGAACATTAAATTAATGGCTTATAAAAAAAACATAATTACAGTTTTGATCTATTTATTTTATTTTTCATGAAATTGGTCCCTCTATATTAAAATTACGTTTCTGGTCTCTCTATCAAATTTTTGTAATTAAAATGGTAATTTAACATATTTTAAATGACGCGACATGCAGCCTAATGATAATAAATTATAAAAAAAATCATAAAATTACAAGAAACTCAGTAAAACCTCGATTTCTATTTTAAAATTCAATTAATGAAATATAATTAATATACCTGAATGAATCTATAACATTAAATTGTATTTCATATCATTTAAAATATATTAAATCATAATTTTTAGGTTTAAAAATCTGATTGACTAAAATCAAATGAGTTAAAAATATCTTACTTACAGTTTTGGTCTCTCTATTTTCACATTTTATGAAATTGGTTCTTATTTTTAGAGCTGTCAAAGGGGCCGGCCCGACCCGGGGGGCCAAGACTTATACATGGGCTTAAGTGGGCCGGCCTGTTAAGGCCTAAGGCCCGGCATGTAAGACCCAAGATTCCACTGTACAGTTTTTCTAAAGAACTTTAGTGTCGGCTAAGTTTTAGGGTTTTTGGTGGAGCGGTCTTGTGAGTATCGTCGCATTAATGGAATTTTTGCTGAAATGGAGCCTGTTTTGTGCCCGTGCGCTGGAAAGGCACAGACTTTTGGCCCATGGTCTTTATTTATCAATCTGAACATTCCTGTGCTTTCAGAATTTTGAGTTTCGACTTTCTCCGTTTATTGGAAAAACGAGTAGAAAACTGTACCCGCTGCTTAAAATTTTACGGTTTCTGTTTTCCGTCGAATTTTAATTGGAGACTTTATATATCGGCGCGAGTTGGAATCTAGTTTCAGAATATTTTTGGGAGCTAAGGAAATAAATTTCAGTCGGAGAATAAAGTTTAGCGATAATATTTGGAAACGGTTTACGACGGACGTTTATTGGATAGATTTTATATTTTTGTGATTTCCGTCCGTTAGCGAGGTGCGACTCGCCGAGAGCAAACGCGATGAGCTGAGTAGCGTAAAGTGGATATTTGTTCAAAAAGCAATCATGAGTTATTTTGATCCAAAGGCTAGGGTTTAGTCTTGCAAGTTTGGCTTTGATCCTAAGGCCTAGATTGATCAAGAGGTTGTTAAATAGTAATGAGGTTTAACTAATTGGTCTTAGAAGCAAATCAAAAAAAAACTCTTCCTCCTCTCTTCTCTCACTCGGCCGACCTCACTCTCTCACACTCATCAACTTCAAAAAATTTCTCTTCCTCTCAAGAACTTGCTTGGATTGTGCTAGGATCATCAAGCTCTTTGACCATCTTCTTCATCTTGAGGTAACTAGACCTCCTCCTTTCATCATTTCTCATGAAAACTCTTAGATTCTAAGATAATTTTTCTTGTGTTCTTGAGAAGAAAAATTTTAGAATTTAGTTTTAATTAGTTTTGATTCCATAGTAGTGTTTAAGAGTGTTATGTAGGATACATTAGTGAAGCATGTAAGTGATTCTCATGGTGATTTCAAATTTCACAATTTTGTTGGTAAGGGTTTGAAAAAAATTCCTTAAAATGATCATGTCTATGATTGTGTTGTATGATTTTGGTTTTTGAAGTTAGTTTTAAGCTTTGTGACAAAATGGATTGGTGAATATGAAATTTGTTTCGAAAAATAATAAAAAAATTATTCTCGTGTTCTTGAGCGACTCGAAGAACATAATTTAGAAAAATTTATTTCGAGTTTCAAAAGGAGTCGGGTACACGATCGAATATCGTTACAAACTAATGAAAGTGGGCTAGGGTTTCAAAAAAAAAAATGTGTAGGGTTGCCCTTTTGCCTCAAATGGCCGTGGCACCCATATAGGGTTCGAGGAATCGAATTTCGAAAATTGTTTAGAGGCAAATAGCTTCCCATGATCATTGTTCAATTGTTTGATTGGTTATGGGATGTTTTGAAAAGAAAATGATCACTTGCCTTAAGAAAAACCTTATTTGAGATTTCTCGAAATTTGCGATTCGACTCTATAATTTCTAAATCGTTTTGATAAGTGCTAGTTAGGTATTATGGGATATTACCATGTATTTAGAAGTGAAAAATTTTGTGTGGGAGGGTGTTTTTCAAAATTTTGGCCGTGGCCTTTTTAGTGGTGAGGGAGAAATTCCAAAAATTTTTCTAAGTCCACAATTGTGTGAAAATTGTGTATGTGTTGGATAATCTTAGTTTTGAAGAAAAATGAGCATAGAAAAGGTTGTTAGGAAGAAAAAAAATGTGTAACTTGTAACGCAAGAAAACTTCGATTTTTCATAAAAATATTTTTGAAAAGTTTTAGTTGTGTTTCAAATGGTTTTGTTGTGTGTGAAACAAGTCCTTGAAGTGGAAAATCCAAAATGGTTTTAGTTTATGATTTGAAAACAAAATGATTTTCGTGTTATAAAAATAGTACAATTAACTTCGTGAATTTTTAAACACTATGAGAATAACCTGAAATCATTGAGGGATAGCTTTAGGAAGTACTTTAGACCCCTCTGGAGCTTTGAGAGCAAGTTTCGTTTCGATAGGATAAACGAGGAATATTTTATTGATGTTACGCTACATTTATTTTAGGTAGCGTGTGTTGTAGATTTTCGCGAAATTTAAAGTAACGGAAGCTTGCTGAGGTAAGGGCACCTTTCTTTTGTTTTATTTTCCGTTGGTAGCATTGTTTGTATGCTTGTTGTGGTGTGCTTTGAGTGTTATGCATGTATATATTATGTATTCTCGTTGATGAGAAAGTGTTTATGATACATGTGTTGTCTTACATATGATTTTGTTAGAAATGTATGTATTGACATGTGGTTGAGAATTACGTATGCATGATTGGTATGTAATTGAATGCATCGGCATAGATAGGAAGTATCGTATGCTCATGCACTCATAGTTGGTATTTGATCTAGGTGATTGTACCAGGTGATATCCCGCCTTTAATTGAGCCGGTATTTGATCTAGGTGATTGTACCCGCCGTTAATTGAGTCAGTATTTGATCTGGGTGATTGTACTCGGGGTTTTCCACCAAATTGAGTCGGTGCTTGATCTAGGTGATCGTACCCGGTGTTATCCCACCGTTAAATTCAGGAATTCATGCATGTGACGATCAGTGATTGGTGTCACAGTGAAGGCCAGTGATTGGCTTCACCATTCATTAGAGGTTGCATTAGGCTATGTGCGCATTTTACATATTATGCTTGTTGTGAGGAAATGTGAAATGTTATTCGTTTTTCGTTTGGGTATTTGTTATTTGTATACTTGTTTCCAGTTGGTGACCCTTACTTTTGCATGTAAATATCGCGGGCTCCTCCCACCCCTAGACGATGGAGTGTTGCCCGAGGTCGTCGGTCGTGGGGACGGCTAAGATTTCGTAGAGTTTTCCGGAGAGTAGATGGGTGACTTGTTTAGGCTACACTTTTTTATTAGACTTGATGTCTAGTATCTTTTGGATGACTGTATGTCTTATACTTTTATACTCAGACTATTAGTGCCTTTTGACCGTGCGATACATTTCGTTTATAACTCTTGTCTTTTGGTTTATGAACTCAGTGTATCCCTTGGTTTGTAATTATTCAGGTGCACACTTTGCTTCTCGGAAGCCCTATGATATAATATTTTGGTATTGTATTTAATTCTCATTGTGTGATGAAGTGTTGAGCTGGTCACGAGCATTCACGCGTGCTCTTTTTATTTGGCGTGTTGTTTTAAAAAAAAAAATATAATGCCCTTTTTCGGCTTTAAAAATCGGGGTGTTACACGGCACACCTAGCCCGGCCCGATAAGCAAAGACCTACATGGCCCAATGGGCCGGCCCGACAAACTTTCATATTTTTTGTTTTAAAAAATTGACAATTTTTTTTAAAAAAATTCAATGGACAATAAAACTACATATGTATTACACACAAATTAGTATCCATAAAAAAAGTGAGTGTCATGATTTCATGAAATAATAAATACTTCAAAATATACATGCAAAAGTCGAGATATCTGTGGATGATGATTCGTAAAGTGCATCCTCAAAGCTAATAAATTTTAAGCTTACATCACACACTAAACTTTTAACCTAACCATTCAAAATACATAAATTAAATTATAAAATATAAAAAAAGTAAATTATAAATTATGTTTCTTTTATTTCGTGACCGATTATAATTTTCTTCTTATACTTCTCTATTTATAATGATTGATTAAGTTGTTATTATTTTTTTTCAAATAAAGATAATCATAACAAATTTGGTTTAATAATTATCTCCTAACAAATCTCATCTTTTGTTACTTATTTTATCTAAAGATTTTATGCTAACTAAAATTCCTTATTTTTTAGGTAAAATTATTTTTAGATACCTCTTTTTAATTCTTTAAGGGGCCGCCGGCCCAAAAGTCCCTGGGGCCAGCCCATGATGACCCAATAAAAAATAGGCCCGGGGCCCAGCCCAATAAGGCCCAATAATAATTTTTTGAAGCTCAGCTCGCATAAAACTATAGGACTAATGGACCGGCCCGATAGCCCGACCCATTTTTACAACCCTACTTATTTTAAAAATAGGGAGAAAGAAAAAGAAAAAAGGCTCTGTTTGGTAAAAAATAGCGGATAGCTGATAAGCTAGCTTATAGCGGATAAGCTAGCTGATTGAATTTGTAGTGTTTGGTAAAATTAGTCGTTGGATTAACTTATAAATATGAAATGACATATAAAAAAGTTTAATTAATATTTAATTTTTTCAAGTAAGATGATATGAGTAAAATTGGAAGAAAAGATAATAAGCTATAAGCTACTTGAAATAGCATTTGAAAAAATAAGCTATAAGCTAGTAAAATAAGCTATAAACTCTTTTCTAAAAACGGTTACCAAACAGAGCTTTTATCTTATAAAGTTATCAGCTAAAAGCTAGTTTATTTGGTTTATCAAAAAAGCCAAAATAGAGCGTAGCTTTGGATAGTACCCGACCCGCAGCCTTAATTCGACACTCTCGTCTCAGTCTATCACTGCCACCACCTGCTTGCTTATACCTCCGCTCACTCGCACCTTCCTTCTTCCTTCAGGTTCTAATCTTCCCTCTCTCTCTCTCTCTCTCTGGTTTCCATTAGCATTATCCTCCTTGTTGCCATGTAAATTTACTCTTTGAATTGTTGCTTAGTTTTTTTTTTTTTCTCATCTTTATTTGGTGATTTATATATTTTTCTTGGGCATACGTAAGATTCGGGTTCCTGTTAGGGTTTGGAGATTCTTTCTTGCGGGATTGTTATTGGTGAATTAGGGTTTAATGTCAGTACTTTGATTTGATTACTTTACACGACACTATATACCATGCGTTTGAAATCAATGATTTTTTTCTGAACCAATTGGTTTAAAGCCCTGATCTTTTAGGGTTGGATGCATTGATTATTACGATTTCGGAAGAAACCAACTCGGTAATTCATATAATACCTGAGAGAGTAGCTGAATGCTAATATTATCACTGATATCAGTGTGGTATCATATATCATATATATCAAAAAAATAATAATCTCAATAGCTGGGAAGTGGAGAAAAACTGTGTTAAGGAAGAGAGTTATCAATTATTTTTTGAAAGGGGAGTCGGAACATGTGCAAAGACTAGGTTTCTTTTTTCGATAGTAAAAATTTAGGGCGAGGGGATGGTGCCTCAGTCCAAGGCAGAAGGCAGGGAAGACTTAGGGCTCTAAGAGCACTAGCGGGCTTGAATTTAGGACCTCCTGAATCCAATACATGTCTTTTTACCACTAGACCAAACCCTTGAAGTTAAGCAAGGACTAAGTTAAGGACCTAAAGGATAGAGAGATACATGAACAAGTATATTTTCAACATGGAAAATGTTGGATATTGAAGGAAACTTGCGGATGTTATGAAAAATAGCTTGTACTTTTTGCAACAAAGATGTAATTGTGGAGCAATCTTTTTTTTTTCTTCTCTCTTCCATTTTTTGTCTCCCGTGCTATGTGAGAAATAGTCAACTAGTATTGTGTTTATGAATTACATGAAAACTTAAATGAAACTTAGGGATTATTTTAATTTATCAAGTTGACTTACCTCTTTGTTAGATGCTATTTGACACATTGATTTTATCAAAAGTTACAAGTAATTATCACATTTTGTTGTTGCTCGATTCGTTATTTGTTATTGGAAATTGAAAATTTGAAACGGAGAAACACATTGGTTCCCCTCAACTTTTAAAGACTCGAATTTTAATTAGTAAAATCATCTTTACTACAAAAATCTGTCTCATTATTCCTGCACAAAAACTGTCTGGAGAAACACGAGTACCTATGTTTTATCCATGCACAAAGTTACTACAGTTACAGGGTTTCACTACCAATGGAATGTTGATGAATCTATTTGTAACTTATAAGTGTCACCAATGAAATCTGAAGTGGTATTTGTAAAATTTTCTTTATTTAAGAAAATATAAGGAAATCAACTGATAATCAATGTCTTGTTTTAGACATTGTGAAAATATTTCTCTTTCATTTGTAAAATTGTGAAACTTCACTTCTGCAATAATTACAAATCCTTTACTTCATAATTCCTCATGGTAGGATAAAATGTAAAGGAATTAGGTTCTGTGTCATGCGTGATTCATAAATTTATTTTATGAAAAGTCAAATGTAGACTTTGATGCTAAATTCTTGTCATGTGATAAATACATGCAGATAGTTTAGCATCAAACAGTGTCGGGTCATAACTTCATTCCATAACTCAATTGAAGTTTCCATTGGAAGCAGCCAAAATGTCGCGGAAGGGTTTGATGGAACAAGACTTGAGTAAATTGGATGTGACAAAATTGCATCCACTTTCTCCCGAAGTCATATCTCGGCAGGCTACTATTAATATTGGTAATATTTTCTCCCTCTTTTGGGGTTCAATTATATTCCCTTATTGAATCTGTTAGAGCGATATTAGAACATGAACATATTTCTCATTAAATAATTATGTAAGCTTCTTTTCTCATTAAATAAATTAAATCCTGGCAGGCACCATCGGTCATGTGGCACACGGCAAATCAACAGTTGTGAAAGCAATATCGGGTGTTCAGGTATTCCTCTGTAGCTAATTTTTTTTCTTCTCTACTTTGGTTTTGTGTAATTGTGTGTACTGTGTAGGGGTGGTGTTTATATTGTATATATGTCATTCTTGGCACATGGTGTTTTGGAATGATTCTTTTTGAATGACCTATTTATATGTAGGGGGTTGGTTTATTTCAAGTACAAGTGAAACATTTATTCATTGACGTAACTCAAAATGCTATATTTTATTGAATCCAAATAGTATGTGAGTTATGAAGCTTGTTAAATATGAATTACCATACACTTGTGAAGTTTTGCTAATTTCAATATTTGGATTTTATATTGCCATAGGTATGCTGTACTTGTATAGTTAGGTTCATTTGATTGATTTATGGAATCCATAAAATATGGTTATCTTCTCCTACCTTTAGATCAATTTAATTTGCTACCCTCTGTTTTTGCATCTTCAGTTTTAAAAAAGGACTTGCATATCAATGGCATAATACCACATTATTCTTTCAAAAAAAAAAAAAAACCACATTATATTTTTTTATAATAATGCTCTTGACCTCCGTGGTTTCCCATGAATGTTGTGCAGACTGTGCGTTTCAAAAATGAGTTGGAGCGTAACATTACAATCAAGCTCGGTTATGCAAACGCAAAAATATACAAGTGTGAAGATGAACGATGCCCAAGGCCTATGTCCTACAAGTGGGTTTTATATTTCGTTTGCTGTTATATTATCAGGTTATTTCAACTATCGGTTATGTAATATTTTTTTGCTACAGGGCTTATGGAAGTGGAAAAGAAGATAATCCTATGTGTGATGTGCCAGGGTTTGAAAACTGCAAGATGAAATTACTGAGACATGTTTCTTTTGTCGATTGCCCAGTAAAGTTCTGAACTTTCATTTGTTTATGGCTGTTTTATGGAAAGTTTCATTAGATATTTAACTTAGTGTAGGATTACGTTCATAAATGTGCATATTTGATTTTACAATTCTTTTGTCCTTCCAATTTTTTTTCTCTCCTTAACGTTGTAGAGATGGGTATTGTAGAATATGTATGTACACACACACACACACACACACACACACACACATATATATATATATATATGTTAGAAGATATGAACACATCTTATAATATCTGATATTATCTGCTATATCTAAGATTATCTCATAGGATTAGTTTTGTTACTTAGAGTATCTTAGACAATCTCTTGATGATTAGTTTCCATATCTTAGACTATGTAAGAGCTGACATGTTATACCATGATACCACCATTTAACGACACTGCTTAATGCTTATACATTTGTGGGATATTTATTTATATTTTTCCGATTGCTACATAGGGTCATGATATTCTCATGGCTACAATGCTTAATGGAGCAGCAATCATGGATGGAGCTTTGCTACTCATAGCTGCTAATGAAAGCTGTCCACAACCACAAACCTCTGAGCATTTAGCTGCTGTGGAAATTATGCGTCTTCAGCACATCATAATCCTTCAGAACAAGGTTGATCTAATTCAAGAGAATGTGGCTATCAATCAGCATGAAGCAATTCAGAAGTTTATAGAAGTAAGTTTTCTGTGAAGAGGTTTCTGCTATGCAAGAGAATAACTTTTTTGCTAACTGGCAATACACTCTCTCCTTACTTGGTGGCTTGCCAGGGAACGGTTGCTGATGGTGCACCAGTCGTACCTATTTCAGCCCAGTTGAAGTATAATATTGATGTTGTGTGCGAGTATATCGTGAAAAAGATCCCAATCCCCGAAAGGAACTTTATTTCTCCACCTAATATGATAGTAATCCGGTCCTTTGATGTCAATAAACCTGGTTTTGAGGTTGATGATATAAAAGGAGGTGTAGCTGGTGGAAGTATTCTGAGGGTAAGTCTTTTTGTGAATATTCCAATTTTTTTTTATTTGCACATATACAACATTGTCTGTTGCAAATGCAGATGTTAGTTTTCCTAATAAGTTTAAAATTTGGAATGTTGCATGTCTTAACATGTACAATGAGTATATTTAATTTATTTTTTAACAAGTATCTTTAAAATGTTTAATCTATGCATTGAATTTCACCTACTTTGAAAATGATGCCGAGGGAAAGCACTCTGAAACATGAGCACCCAACATATGAGAAACAAGTTGCCTTCTAATTTGTTGCAAATTTTGATTTTGTAAATAATTTTGTTCTTGCAATCCAAAATACCTTGAAAAACTGTCCATTCTATTTCCAAACCAGAATGAAGGAATGAACTTAATATTCTGTTTTTATCTAAAACCAATTTGTTATGATGAATTTTCAAGTAGCCTAGAGGCCACGGATCCATTTATTCTGGGCCGAATCTTGAATCACACATATTGACATGTTCTTTTGAAACATGGCTGACAACTTCTTTGCAGGGTGTTTTGAAGGTCAACCAATTCATTGAAGTTCGACCTGGGATAGTTGTTAAAGACGAGAGTGGAAATATTAAATGCACACCTATATACTCTAGAATAGTTTCATTGTTTGCTGAACAAAATGAGCTCCAATTTGCTGTACCTGGAGGCCTAATTGGTGTTGGAACAACAATGGATCCCACTTTGACGCGTGCTGATAGGTTGGTAGGGCAAGTTCTCGGAGAGGTTGGATCACTGCCCGAGGTTTTCGTTGAGCTTGAGGTAGGTGGATAAGACTAATAATTTATCATTTTATGCATCCCTGCCTACCATCAATTTGCTTAGTTTCACTATTCATAGGATTTTTAGTAATAAAGAGAGCTTTACTTAAAAATATCTTCACTCGTCACTTTTGCCAATCTGGTGGAATAAGGCGGGTAGTCAAAATTTAGTCTCTTCTAAAGTAAGATTTATCAACCAAAAATTAATAAATCTAAGATTGGTATGATATTACACATCCATAAAAAAACCATAGTTTACTTGACTCTTTCTTTCCTCACTTTGGAATAGTCAAATCCTTTACATTTACTCAACTTCCCTTCTGTGCTTGAAATATCCTTATTTACAGATGAGTTTTGAATTTGGTGTTGCAGGTAAACTTTTTCTTGCTTCGACGGCTACTTGGTGTCCGAACAAAAGGATCCGAGAGACAGGGAAAAGTATCTAAGCTGGTCAAAGCTGAAATGCTAATGTTGAACATAGGATCAATGTCAACAGGGGCGAGAGTAATTGCTGTGAGGAACGACTTGGCAAAATTGCAACTTACATCTCCTGTGTGCACTAGCAAAGGTGAGAAGATTGCACTCAGTCGACGTGTTGAGAAGCATTGGCGTCTTATTGGGTGGGGTCAAATCCAAGCTGGAATCACTCTCCAAGTCCCTCCTACACCCATCTTGAGTTGAAGACAGACACGAAAGAGAAGAGACAGTACAAGAAAGCGCCTTTTTTAAAAAACGTGAGATGAATTTAGATATGTGGGAAGGTAGACAATTTTTGGGAACCATTTTTGTGAGATGGAGAAGAAAACATTTGGATTGTCAATTTTTGTTTTTGAATTGTGATTTGTTTGTTGTTTTCTTTGCTTTCAACCTATTTTTGAAGTTGTATCTAATGTTGATTGGGTTTAGACTGAGAGCACGTGTGTTCACTGTTAAGCAAGCACTTTTTCATGCCAGGGTACCCTACCATTATTAGGTGGTATAAGATGAAATGATAGTGAATATCATCAATTTTTTGAAATTTAACAAGACTATTCAATATCACTCTAAACCATTTCACTATATACCACCAATCTAAACATATACAGCATTATTAGTTTGCCATCTGATATAGCATAAAATTGGATTGTGGTTAAACTTTTATTTCTTGCATTCCAATTTAATTTCCACTGTTGCTGAAAATGTTAGTAACAAAATAAATTTACATATGACATTAGAATTTGAACAAAAATAATAACCGAGTTATTTGGTAGGGAAGACCACAGTTATAATAATGTCTTTATCAATTAAACTATATGCACGGCCCAGAGGGTCGCATTAACATGATTCTTATTCATTCACAATCATGTTTTTTGAATAGGTTGGATCAAATTTGATTTCGTAACTATGTTTACCAAAATGAGTTTTAGCATGTGGATATTCAAAATTAGATTTCATTCCCATTTGCTATATTTAAATTAAATACATATGACATTAGAATTTTTTATATATAATATATCTATTTAATAATATATTTTTTGAGTATATATATCATATTCAAAGATATTAAAATATATACAATATCAAAAAAGAAAAGAAATTAATGTATATTAAACTTTTTTTAATATTAACAGAGTTGCATTAGAAACTCTAATGCATATTGTAACTCAGTTTTTTTTCTTCAATAATGGGTGTGTTTGTTTTAGCATTAAAAAAATAGATTTTTTCTTTGTATTTTTTTAAATGGATTTTGTTAAATTGTTTTTCAAAATATAACAAGTTTTTTTATATTCATTTTTTTTAAATTGAAACACTAATTTTGACATCATATAACATAAACATACATTTATTGAATAACAAAATATAGTCAAAATTACAATTTTTTGAAAAAGTTGTATTTCAAAAATGATTTTCATGAAAATCTATTTGAAATAGCTTCAAATTAAGTGATTTTTTTGAAATTTTGATATCCAATTTTTTTTCAATAAAATGATGAAATACCTAAAATGACATTTTAAGAATAACTATTCAAACCAAATTTTCATTTGAAGCTTTTATAAAAAGTTTCTTTGTAAATTTTTTTTACACAAAATTATGTAACACTATAAAATCTATTTTCAAAAAAAACCAAAACAATCAGGCCCAATATAGATTGAGTTGTTCACTGTTGATCTTTAAATGCAAACTGATAGTTTATGCTTTACATAATTAAAATGGCTTTATTTATTGAAGCTGCTAATTATAATTATATAGTGGTTTTGCTCTCTATATCTTCTAAAAGAAAATAAAGGTAATGATATACTGTAGTAACAATATTACAACATGATATACAAATATAGTTGAAGTTACATGTTGTTTCCGTGAGCTTAGTTCAGTTGATAGGGACATCGTATTATTTATGTAGGGGCTCAAGTTCGAACCTTAGACACCCTACTTATTCAAAGATACACTAGGTACAACTACAAATATTTCCAACACATGTCGAATTTTTAGGAGGAGAACATCCAATATACGGACCATCTTTGTTGTTAATACAAAATCGAAATGCTGCAAAGTAAAACAATAATAAAATATTGTTATTAAAAGGTATCATATATTGTGTATAAGTTAAAGAGAAATTTTTGAAAATGATTAGAAAAGGCCTTACCATCAATTAAAACAAGAAATGATGAAAGAAAGAGGACAGTAACATAAACAACCTTGAAAATTTTGGCCATATTTTTCTTCCTTTGCATTAAACATACATAAGTTTAACTACTTTATAATGTAGGAAACTCATTTTATGTACTTCAATTAAATAATATTTGGCACTTATAGAATAGCAAAAACCTTAATATAATTAGAATAATTATTGAATGTCTTTTATGTAGATCAATATGTTGTAGTTGTCTTTCCGCTTGGTGATTTCATTACTCGATTTTAGTAAGGAGGTCATCAAAAAAATTGTTCATCAAAGTTCATTTTTTATTATAACTTTTTTACCATAATATTGGTACGAAGTTTCCACCACTGCTAATGATAATTAATCTCTGTCGGGAAAGCTGTGGGGCACACAAGGTGAGTTCTTCTCTTCCAACCGTATTTTCTCGGTATACATGAGCCAAAAAACGAACCCTTGATCACATGTTTAAAGAGATCAAATCTCTTACACTTAGACCAATTCATTTTTGGTTATTATAACCTTTCTCTATTAACCTTTTACGATATTCGAACCTTTTACGATATTCGAAAGGCATATTTGTTTGATGTATTTTCTTTTATCCTAGAAGGTGTAATTGTTTAATGTACAAAACTGTGTAAATTAAATAATATCTCTGTCACTAATTTTATAAAATCTTAAATTTTTAACTACTTTAATTATTTTTTACCAACATACCCTAATTTTCTTTCTCTTTTTCTACAATTTATAATAAATATACTCTCTCTTAAAGGATAATAAACTTGTAAAAATATCCACTATCAATAAAGTTAGGGGCCAAAAATGTTATTAAAAAAAGTTATAAACTAGTAAAAATAATCTATAAGTTTGTGAAAAAAAATATTTTCAAACAAATGATTATTATTTTTTAATATGAGATTATAAGCTATAAACTATAAGTCATAAATATAAAAGTTGAAATTGCCAAACAAAGCCCATAACTAAAATTTACGGGAAAAATTGATATTTTTATCAATACGAATTAACCTATGTATAGTGAACACTCCGGTACACAATTTTTTTTTATATGTACTGATACACTGTTGAGATGTACAATTTTAATAGGTCAACAAATAGTATTCAATATAAAAAAATTAAAGGTAAATGGACTTTTACCCTCCTGCAATGTAGGCGTACGTTATGCTTTACCCAAGCAAAAAAAAAATTTGAGAATGTCTCCTTGCAATGTTGACCAATTTTGTTTTACCCCCCTCTGTTGACTTTTTGCTGACGTGGTAGAGAAATTTTTTTTTTTTGGTGAATGTGACAATGCACTTTTGCTGATGTGGTAGTAAATTTTTCCCTGGCACATCAACAAAAAGTCAACATAAGGAGGTAAAACAAAATTCATCAACATTGCAATGGGGCATTCTCAAAAAAAAAATATTTGCAGGAGGTAAAGCAAAACATGCCTACATTGTAAGGGGGAAAAGATTCATGTACCCAAAAATTAATAAACACTATTTATAAATCTATCAGTCACTACAAGAAATATGATTTTTGCCAACAACTTTTTTTGTTACAGGTCGCTGGCAAAACTATCTTAGGTAGTTTTGCCAGCGACTTGTAACAACTTTTAACAAAAAAAGTTGTTGCAAAAAATCATATTTCTTGTAGTGAGTATTGTCCACCTCAGCAAATACACCTGTACACATCTAAATAAAATGTACACCAATACAATTCACATATATTCAATGCTATCAGTAATGTTTTTTTTTTTTACAAACATAAACTCATATCATTTCATTATGCAAAAGAGTAGCAATACAAAGTGGTAAACTATCAAGAGTACATCGACGAGGCCATGAAATAGCCGCCCTAGCTAGGGAATGAGCAACTATGTTCGCTTTCCGCTTAACAAACCTAACCAAAAAGATTGGATTTAACAACAAAGTATTATTGATGTGGCAAACAATAGAACTAAATTCAGATCTTCCCACATGGATATGTTGGATTGCATCCACTAAGCTTTTCGAATCAATCTCAATAATAACTTGTGAAAGACCACGTTGTTCCAACTCTCGCAAGGCTTCAAGTAAGGCAATGGCTTCACCTTCAATGACCGAGCAACTCCCTTCCACCCACGACGTTCCAGCCCCAACAAGCATGCCTCGATGATCACGCAAGCACCAGCCGCTGCTTGTTCTATTTTGCTCTGTATGAAAGTCCGCATCTATATTACATTTGTACCAACCGTCCGGTGGTTTTTGCCATCACAAAGCACGTTGTTGCGGACCTGGTGTATGTTAGCCGCGTTGTAACTGCTGAACAGAATGCCATTCCTCCCATAAGTGCTTAGCCTTGTATCCTAGATTCCTTCCTTGTTCTTTTATGTTATTCCAAATGCTATTGTTACGGTTATTCCACAATACCCAAACCAATGTAGCAAACAACCCTGCTGCATTTTTATCAGTAGAGGAACAAATGCTAAGTATAGTTTTTCGCAAATCCCGACCTTGTTGAAGCCAATTCGCAAGAAATGGTTCCAAACCAGCGCTATGTCTACTTTGGGCACTAAATTCACAATGAAACAGCACATGCCAATCATCTTCAACATCATGATCACAAAGAGGACAAGACAAGGGACACGATACACACCTTTCTTGAAGACGAGTGCACGTTGGTAAGCATCCTCTACAAATCCGCCATAAGAGGTGCTTCGCCTTTGGAGGAGCATGTATTTTCCATATGATATTCCACTCTTCATGACATGTTGAATTGTGAAAGTTTCCTGAAAAAAATCATCATCAAATTATATCCACTTCTAACACTATATTCACCATACATGCTATCCACCCAAATCAATTTATCTTCCTCAATCATGCTAAGTAACGGTATATCAAGGATGCGCTTCGCAACATGAGTGTTAAAAAGGGATTCTATTTTCTCTCTATCCCATACTTTCTCATTTGAATGCATAAGATCATGAACCGAAACCAAGGCTCTCCTATAACATTAATGCTAGAACCATTCTGAATGCTCCACCTACAACCATGCATTAAAATTTGCCGAGCTTTCCAAATGCCTCTCCAAGCATAGCTCGGATTATGACCAAGTTTAGAAGCAAAAAGGGAGGAGTTTGGAAAATACCTTGCTTTATATAATCTAGACACTAGAGTGTGAGGCTTTGTCATGATGTTCCACCCTTGTTTTGCCATCATTGCCAAATTGAAAGTATGTAAGTCTCTAAAACCCATTCCTCCTACCGCTTTCGGACAAGTCATTTGATCCCAAGCAAGCCACCTTATTCCTTTACGGTGAGATCCTCCACCCCACCAAAATGAATTCATCATCCTCTCTATGTCTTTGATAGTAGACTCCGACAATAGATACACGCCCATAACATAGGAAGGAATAGCTTGTAGGACGGATTTGATCATTTTTTCTTTCCCAGCTCATGATAAAGCTCTCCCACAACAAGAATTAATTCTCCTCCATATTCTATCTTTCACATAAGCAAAAATATCCTTCTTTTTTCTACCGATCATAGATGGAAGTCCAAGAGAGTTGCCCGTTCCAAGCACGTGCCTAACTCCCATAATTCTTGCAAGATCCTCTTGGGCTGCTATGCTCAAATTTCTGCTAAAAAACACCTCCGACTTTGTCAAATTAATTTCTTGACCGGTTGCTTCTTCATAAATTTTGAGAATCTGCATCAACTGATTAGTTTCATCTAAATCAGACCTGCAGAACAAAAAACAGTCATCGGTAAAAAGAAGGTGGGACACCGTTGGTGGCGCTCTGCAAATTTGTACTCTATGTAAGTCTCCTTGAGCCACTTCATGTTTCACAAGAGCCGACATGCCCTCAGTCACTAAGATAAAGAGATAAGGAGAAAGAGGATCCCCCTACCTTAGCCCCCTTCCTGGAATTATAGGAACAACTTTTTCAAAATTCACCAAGACTGAATAGTTTACAAAACTAATCTTTCAAGCATACCGCGTATGAAACCCCAATCGACTTTATCATAGGCTTTACTAATATCGATCTTCAGCGTTAACTCCCCCTTCCTACCACGAGTTTTCCTTTTGAGAGCATGAATAACCTCAATGGCGCTTAATGCATTATCAAGAATGGACCGCCCCTCAATGAAAGCTGATTGTTCTTCTGATACACACTTCTCAAGACATCCCTTCAATCTGTTAGCCAACAACTTTGAGACCATTTTGTAAAGAACATTACATAGAGAAATCGACCTCAAGTCTTTCATGGAAGATGGATTTTCACACTTGGGAATTAAGTAGATATTAGTTTCATTCAAAGATGAGGGGAACTACCCACTTCCAAGCCACTCCTTGGCTACCTCATAGATATCATTACCACATAACTCCAAAAAATGTTGATAAAATGCCGGGTTGAAACCATCCGGACCTGGAGATTTATCGGGATGCATTTGAAACAAAGCTTCTTTTAGTTCTTCCTTAGAAATAGGCGCCGACAACTTTTCATTGTCCTCTTGGGTAATTTTGGGCTCAATTAAAGACAAAACAGGTTCATGCATTGTTGAATTAGATTTGAAGAGGTGATCAAAATAGTTCATGGCAACCCGACACAATTCTGATTGACCTGTAACCTCAATGTTGTCGTCATTCACAAGCTTTTCAATCTTCTTAGCTCTTTGTCTTGTAGAGGCCGACAGATGAAAGAATTTTGTATTCATGTCTCCCAACTTCAACCAGTGTATTTTTCCCCTTTGTCTCCAATATATTTCTTCTTGGACTAACAACCTGTCATGGCTTTCTTGGATTTCCTTGTACCTTACAGCGCTAGATGTATCATGCAAACCTCTTAGCTTTTCCATCTCTTCGCTACATTCTAAAATCTCTTGTTTGAATCTCATACGTTTCCTCCTCCCCTACCCTTTAAGTTTTTCAGCACATCTCGACGTTTTATTTGTAATGTCTACACTTATCTCCCCCCCCCAACCTTCGTCCACTACCTCATTGATGTCATCCTCCTTTAACCAACCATTCTCAAAGAGAAACGAGTATATTCTACCATGTCTAATCATTGGTGAAGTTTGGAGAAGAATATGACTATGGTCAGAATGATATGTGAGAAGATTCAAGAATTTGACATTTGGATAATTCATCATCCATTTAGAGTTTTCCATAGCACGGTCAAGACGTTCTTCAATGACATTTGCTTTTAATCCAGGTGTAAGGATAACCCTTAAGCTGGATATCTGTGAGATCATAATCACTGACAGCACTTCGAAAACCATTACATAACCAATTTGGATGCGGATGGATGCCCTTTTTATCTTGTTGAGACAACAAATCATTAAAATCTCCTAGAACACACCACGGTAGGTCAGACATGTCACGTAATTCCCGCCACAGGTCCCAGGCTTGTCGACGTCTTTCTCTTTCCGGATACCCATAATAGCAAGTTAACCTCTATTCTTCCTTTTCTTTGTCCTTCACTACCAAGTTAATGAAATTTCGAGAGTAGTTCATAATTCTGCAATTTATAGAGTTTCTCCACATGACCGATAATCCGCCACTTCTAACTTCCACATCTACTGTCAAACAAGAGTTGAAATTAAGATTGATACGAATTCGTTCCATGGCATGAGTTTTAGACAAGGTTTCAGACAAAAACAAATTGGTTATGTAATGGTTTTCGAAGTGCTGTCAGTCCCCGACAAGTTGGTGTCCCCGACAAGTTGAGGATTGGGAATCTGATGAAGATGAAGATGTATCATATGAGGAACTAGCTAGCACCTACAAAGACTTGCTGACAAGATATGAAGAGATGTGTAGGATTCTTGAAAAGCAAAAGAAGACCATCAACAAACTTCAAACAGAAGTTAATATTCAGGTTCAAAAGGCTACTCAAGCAGAAGAGAAGGTCATTCAAGCTAATGTTCAAATGGATGATCTAAGAAAACGAGTAAGCCAGCTGAACTCAGGAGCAGATCTCCTTGAAGAGATTCTAGAAAATGTGCCAAGTGGGAAGCTTAGGTCTGTTGGATACAACTACTCAAGTTTGAATCAGTACCAACAGGACCCTGAAACCAAGTTCACATCAGGAGGAAATATGATTGATCCCTGCACTGGAAGAGTAATGCTGGAGCATTGATAGACCGAAAAATGTACTATTTATTTAGTTAAATTAATATATTATTTCAGTTATTTTTATTTCGATTTCGTAATTTTATATTATAAATTGTTACTAATTCCTGGTATTTTATTTTATCAGATGAAAAGTGAACGAATCAAAGTGAGTTGGGAACTCATACCTAGGAGTTCCTAGGTAGAAGGACATAAGGATAGTTGCTAGGTGATAAGTTGTAAACGAGGAGTTTGCTGTAAGACTTTGAACTAGGACTATTAGTGGAATTCCTCCTGGATTGGTATCCCCCAGATGTAGGTTGCAGTTTGCTCCGAACTGGGTTAACAAATCACTGTGTGTTTGTTAATTTCTGCACTATTTACTGTTTTCATTATTTGTTCATTGAAGTGGTTAAAGGTGTTGTAACATCGTGTACAACATCGTGTACTGGTGGGCCAGTTTTTATTTGGCATCAGAGCAGGCACCCTGCCTGTTTAGGGTGAGATTCAGGAAGTCTTAACTGGCAAAATGGACAAAGAAGGAGGATTCGTGAACAGACCCCCAATGCTAACTGGTTCCAATTATGATCATTGGAAGCCAAAAATGATTGCATTCCTGAAGTCCATAGACAGCAGGACTTGGAAGGCTGTCTTGAAAGGTTGGGATCATCCCTTGATTGTTACCAAAGAAGGTACTTCTACTGGTGAACTAAAGCCAGAAGCAGATTGGACAAAGGAAGAAGATGAAGCAGCTCTCAGCAACAATAAGGCAATAAATGCTCTCTTCAATGGAGTGGATACAAATATGTTCAAGCTCATCAAAAAATGTCTGTCTGCAAAGGAAGCTTGGGAAATATTGATGACATGCTATGAAGGCACCTCTAAGGTAAAAATGTCAAAACTTCAATTACTTACTACCAAGTTTGAAAATCTAAGGATGAAAGAGGAGGAAAGTATTCAGGACTTTCACATGAATTTAATTGACATTGCTAATGCCTTTGAGGCCCTGGGTGAGAAAGTATCTGATGAGAAGCTGTCAAGGAAGATGCTCAGGTCACTTCCAAAAAGGTTTGATATGAAAGTGACTGCCATTGAGGAAGCTCAGGATATAGCCAACATGAAGGTAGATGAACTGGTTGGTTCTCTTCAGACATTTGAATTGACCATTAATGAACGAGGGGATAAAAAGAGCAAAAGTGTTGCTTTTATCTCAAATGATGATGAAGAGGAATCCCAGACTGTTGATGAAGGAGAAGAAAGTATTTCTGATGCTCTTGCTCTAATTGTAAAACAATTTGGAAGAGTTCTAAGACGTGTTGACAGGAGAGCTAGGCAGAATGGGCAGAACATTAGATTCGACATCAACAAACAGCAAAACAATGTCAAGAAAACTAGACCTGAAGAGAAAAGTGGACCAGTCAGAGAAGTGCAATGTCATGAATGTGAAGGATTTGGACATGTCAGAACTGAATATGCAACTTTCCTGAAGAAACAAAAGAAAGGTTTGTTTGTTTCATGGTCTGATGAAGATTCTGAAGAAGGGGAGGAATCTGCTAAACATGTATCTGCTATGACTGGGGTGTGTGGTCCTGTGGCTGATTCAGATGATGATGTGGAGGTAGTTTATGAAGAGCATTCTGATGATGAGGAGAATGATACTTATGAGGAATTACTTGGTCTCTACAATGACCTTCTTGTTCGCTATAAAGAGGTGTGTAGAATTCTAGAGAAACAGAAGAAGACTATAAATCAACTCCACACAGAAAAAGATTTCCAAATTGGCCAAGCACTGAAATTTGAGAAGGAGCTAACTCAAGCAAATGCAGACATGGATGAGTTGAAGAAAAGAGTCAATCAACTGAACTGTGGAGCTAACTTACTTGAGGAAATCTTAGATGGTGTCCCTACTACTAGAATGAAAGCTATAGGGTACAACTACACTGCTCTCAACCAGCATCAACAGGACAAAAACACCAAGTTCCTTCCAGTTGATGAGGTAATTAATCCATACACTGGGGAAAATATGTTACAACCTCTTACACCACATCCTAAAACCTATCCAAATGTTAAGCTTGGACAAGGTCCCAGGACTTTTGCTAACCAACGTCGTGCCCCAGGACACCATGGTCATTCTAGAAAATGGTTTTGTCATCATTGTGGAATGAAGGGTCACATAAGACCTTTTTGCTACAAACTGTATGGGTATCCAAGACATTGGCAACAACCAAAAACTGCTCCTAGAGAGGAATCTGTCAGAAAGGTGTGGCAACCAAAAGCTGAGAACAAAGGGCTGATTGCACATACATCCCTCAGAGCATCATCCAGAGAAGACTGGTATTTCGATAGTGGCTGTTCTAGACATATGACAGGGGAAGAGACATATCTGAAGGACTTAAAGGGGTATGCTTCTAGTTCTGTAACTTTTGGGGATGGAGCCAAAGGTGAAATTCTGGGGATAGGCAAACTTGTCAACAAGGAGTTGCCCAACTTAGAGAATGTGTTGCTTGTAAAAGGACTCACTGCAAATCTGATCAGCATAAGTCAATTGTGTGATCAAGGATTGAGGGTGAACTTTACAAAAGAAGAATGTCTTGTCAGCAATCTGATGAGAGGTACCAGATCCAAGGACAATTGCTACTTGTGGGTATCTCATGAAGAAGCACAGCTAGGAAAATGTCTACTTGGTAAAGAAGATGAAGTTCAACTGTGGCACCAGAAACTTGGTCATCTAAATCTAAGTGGAATGAAGAAAGCTGTTACTGTTGAGGCCATCAGAGGGCTTCCCAAATTGAAAATTACTGAGGGAAGTATCTGTGGAGAATGTCAGATTGGGAAACAAACCAGGATGTCGCATCTAATGTTGGAACATCAGGTAACATCAAGAACTCTAGAACTTCTACACATGGACCTTATGGGGCCTATGCAAGTTGAAAGCTTAGGAGGTAAGAGGTATGCCTTTGTGGTAGTAGATGATTTTTCCAGATACACTTGGGTGAATTTTATTAGAGACAAATCTGACACATTTGACATTTTCAAAACTTTATCTACTCAAGTTCAAAGAGAAAAGAACTGTGGGATAGTGAGAATCAGAAGTGACCATGGAAGAGAGTTTGAAAATGAAAAATTCAGTGAGTACTGTGCTAGTGAGGGTATTAAGCATGAGTACTCATCACCAATAACTCCTCAACAAAATGGTGTGGTGGAAAGAAAGAACAGGACCATTCAGGAATCTGCTAGAGTAATGTTACATGCAAAATCCCTACCCTATCATTTCTGGGCTGAAGCCATGAATACAGCCTGCTACATACACAACAGGGTGACTATAAGAAAGGGGACATCTGTTACTCTATATGAACTATGGAGGGAAAGAAAACCAACTGTCAAACATTTCCATGTCTTTGGCAGCAAGTGTTATATCCTGGCAGACAGGGAGCAGAGAAGGAAGCTTGATCCCAAGAGTGATGAAGGAATCTTCCTTGGATACTCTACCAACAGCAGAGCTTACAGAGTATACAACTCAAGAACAAAGGTTGTTATGGAATCCTACAATGTGGTAGTAAATGATGTAGAGACTGAGAAGGTTGACAATGTGGAATACGATGTTGGAACATCAGGTCCTGTCCTTGAAGAGCATGATCTAGAAGAACAATCTGATGATAAACAAGAAGAGAGTATTGAGAATATTACAGGTGACACCACTAATCAACCCATTCAGAACAAAGGACCATCTGTGAGGGTCCAGAAGAATCACCCCTTGGAGCTAGTCATTGGAAACCCTGAACAAGGAATCACCACTAGAAGATCCAATGATGTGATAGCAAATTCCTGCTTTGTCTCCATGTTTGAACCTAAAAATGTGAAAGAAGCTCTCACTGATGAATTCTGGATTGAGGCAATGCAAGAGGAATTGAACCAATTCAAGAGAAGTGAAGTGTGGGATCTGGTCCCAAGACCTGATAAAGTGAATGTTATAGGTACAATGTGGATCTTTAAAAATAAATCTGATGAAAAAGGGGTCATTACCAGAAACAAGGCTAGGCTGGTTGCCCAAGGTTACACTCAAGTAGAAGGACTAGATTTTGAGGAGACCTTTGCCCCTGTAGCCAGATTGGAATCAATTAGACTACTATTGGGCGTTGCTTGCATCCTAAAATTTAAACTCTATCAAATGGATGTCAAGAGTGCTTTTCTGAATGGTTATCTTCATGAAGAGGTCTATGTGGAGCAACCAAAAGGGTTCACTGATCCTGTGTATCCCAATCATGTCTACAAACTGAAGAAGGCTCTCTATGGTCTAAAACAGGCGCCTAGGGCCTGGTACGAAAGATTTACACAATTCCTAGTAGTTCAAGGCTATAGAAAGGGTGGATCTGATCAAACCTTGTTTGTATAGCAAGTCAAAGGAAAGTTCATGATTGCACAAATTTATGTAGATGACATTGTCTTTGGAGGAATGTCGAATACGATGGTACAACATTTCGTTCAACAAATGCAATCAGAATTTGAGATGAGTTTAGTGGGAGAATTGACTTACTTCTTGGGACTACAAATCAAGCAAATGGAGGATGAAGGTGTGAAAAACACAAGAAGGGGGGGTTGAATTGTGTTTTGGGTAATTTAAAAATTTCTTCTAAGTTACAGAGAACTTATCAGAGTTTGCAGCGGATATAAAAACAAAACACAATCGCAAGCAACTAAGAAGGTAGAGTGAAAGAGAGAGAGAAAGAGACAGAGATTTTTATACTGGTTCCTCTCACAATCCGAGAGTAGTCCAGTCCTCTTGTACTTCCAAGAGAGTTCACTATAATCACCAAAGATTACAATTGCTCAAGCACACAAGCAAGAGACTTCCAATGCTCAAGTATACAAACAAGAGACTTCCTAATGCTCAAGCACGCAGGCAAGAGACTTCAATACACAAGTTTAGAAAACAGAGTATGAACAATTGATATGAAGATCAATGTTCAGTTACAATTTAAATACAACTTTTGATACAAGACTAAACTTAGAATCTTAATACAAAATTCTAAGGTTCAACTAATGAATTAACAGAAGCTGAAACTGGAGTCTTGGATTTTGAATATGAGTTCAAGTTGTATTTGCAGTTTTGTGCTTTAGGATGAATTTAGCAGAGTAACAGCTCTTTTCAAATTGTTCAAGTATCGTTTTTCCAAAGCTTCAAACTCGCTCCAATTTATAGATGAAGGTGGAGCGTGTTTGATTTGAATTAGTGCGGTGAGATTGCGCCAGCTGTAGGATAGTACCTTTGATATCCAAATCAGGTAACCTTGTATGCGATCAATCTTGGGTGGAAAGATTTATCCAAATCAGGTAAAGAGTTCGTACAATAGTACTAACGTCACTTTTCTGTGGATAAGATTGATTCCATCAGCTTTTGGAATGTCAGAGTATAATCACTGATGCAGAGAATGTTCTTCTGACAAAAACGGCTCTCACTGCTCTTTATCAGAGTCTGATATGCATCTACTGATGAACAAAAATTTGCATCTTCTGATGAACCAAATATGCATCTTCTGATGTCTTCAGGTTCTGAGTCAGAGTTTGCTTTGCCATATCAGAGCTTCCAATGTGCTTTAAATGAATATAGAAATTAACTTGAATATCTGCACACTTGGATTAAATAATTAGTATACCCTATTGTATATTAATACTTTTGTTATCATCAAAACTTAATTGGATCATGTCAGAACCTCTTTTGTTCCAACAATCTCCCCCTTTTTGATTGATGACAAACCAAGTATTAATTTACAATGGTTGTTGATAAAATTTATCAAGCATCTCTTAGGTTGATGAGTTTTGCAAGCTCCCCCTAAGTTCAGCAATGATTAATTAAATCAGTTTAAAAATATTCATTTGAATTTTGAACTTAAACTAATACACTAGACTTTCAGAGGCTAGGTTTGCAAGCTCTCCCCCTAAGTCTGATACCTATGAAAGAAAAGTGCAATTTTCTTTTATACGTACCATGTATCAGAAGTTCAAATTTCAATTGATATTTTCCTCAAAATCATATTGTATATAGATAATAACGCAAAAAATAAAAATTTGGAATTTGGTTTCAGTTTAGCATCTCATAAATTAATAACAGCTCTTACTCCCCCTTTTGTCATTAAACAAAAAGATAAAACTGACAAGAAATAAATGACAATTTTAAAAAAATGGTCAAAAGTAGAGTTTCAATGCAGTCAAGGTGGTTACAACGACTCCAATTAAATGGCTTGTCGTAAGAACCAAGAACTTGTCCATTTTGAAACTACTATATAAGGACCATGAACTTTGTCATTTCACTCAACACTTCCATTTCATTGTGAAAAATCAACAATGGAGAAGGATAGAAAAGTGATCAAAAGTAAGAGAGTGCGGGAGAAGAAGAAGAAAGTGAAGATTCAACATGACTCAGAGTCTAAGAAGAAACTTCAGAAGATGAGGGCATCAACTTCTGCTCCTGTCAGAGTCAAATATCAAACGAGATCCAAGGCTAAACAAAAAGAATCCTTATCTGGGTCAGAATCTGAATGGGATTCTGATTGGAAGGAATTCTTGAGTACATACGTTCCTCCCAAGGAAGAATACTTCTCTTCATAATCAATGAGATCACTTTTCATTGATTTCCCAATAAGGAAGTGAAGAGAATGTCGTGAACTCTTCCATTTCCCTTAGATTCAAATAAGCTAGATTTAGGACTAGCTGTTTTATGTAGGATCCAAGTGAAAAGTTGGATAGAAACTTATGTAATCAACAATTTTCAATTGAATAAACTCATTATTTAGCTTTGAAATCTTTGTGTTGATTTTTGTCTCAAAAACATTTATGAAAGCAAAAAAAAAAAAAAAAAAAAAAAAATAGACAACACATAATATAAACATATGAATAAATAATAAACACAGAAGATAATTGAATAAGGAACTGAATACTTAATAAGAGAATAATATTCAGCAAGTTACAAAAACAGATATCAGAACATGATAAAGCATTAAACAAATAATCAGAACATGTGCTTAGAATCCTAGGGGTTAAGGTTGATCAGGTTGCTGAGGTAATCTTGCATTGATGCTCTGAAGAGTAGTCATAATAGCAGCCAACATGGAGGAATGCTCATCAAGCTGTCTCTGGAAATTTTCCTGATTTTCCAATACATGCTGTGCATACTCTGGTGCATTTCTAGCCAGTTGCTCAAGCCTTGCTTGTTCAGCAGCTCTTCTAGCTTCCTCTGCTAGCCTAGCTTGCTCAGCAGCTTGCCTTTCCCTTTCTATACGCTCATCTTCCAACCTTTTTCTCTCCCTTTCCTCAGCTTCCAATCTCTCCTTTTCATGCCTCTCTTCCTCTTCCTTCCTAGCAATCTCATTCCTTAATTCCAAATCAGTGGTATAAGCCTTCCTAGCAGCACGAATCATAAGCACAAGATGCTCTTCCATAAGGTCACACTCTTTGTCAATATGAGCTGAATTAATAGACCTTGTTGGAATTGCACTTGACATTCTCCTAAGATTCTTGTCAACAGCTTGCAGCAAATTAGAGATACCATCTTGTGTTTGGTCAAGGGGTTCATTGAGGATTCTTGAGGGTAGGTGAGGTGGGAAAAATATGCAGTCCATAGATAGATCCTGCAGAAGGTGTTGGAGATGTTCTGATTGGTTAGGAGGAGTTCGTTGTAGGACTTCAAGATTCATAGACTCATTTATCTGTTGAACATGTGCCTTGATTGGTGTTGGTAACTCAAATGAGTTATCCATAGCCACATGTTGTGGAGATTTCTCATGGCCATGTTCATCAGCATGATGAGTTTCTGATGCTTGACCGTGATCAGGTTCTGATGATTTTTGTTGTTCAGGTTCTGATTGGGTAGTCTCTGGTTCAGTATTTCCTGGTTGGGGTTGATTTTCTGGTTCATGTTCTGGTGGATGTGTTGTTGTTTTCTCTAGAGTGTTCTCAGGTTGAACTTTCTCAAAGCTAGGTTGGGGTTCATTTTGTGGTTCAGTTTGTTTTGGTGTTGTTTTGGTAGGAATTTCTTTGTGAGTAATGGTTATTTGAGGAGGTGGTGAAGGTGTCTTATCAGAATCTTCATCTAACATCACTTGTGCAGAGCTTGTTGAAGCGTGTTCTGCAGCATAGTATATACTATTAATTTGAGATTCTGATGGGTAGGATAGGATGGGGTTAAACTGCTCTGATGGTGGTTGATTCTCAGAAATGTCATTGACTTTCTCAGAATTAACTCCTTTTAAAATCTTATCAAAAGCATGTTTAACACTGGTTTTAGAAGGAAATTGAAGCCTTCTAAAATAATCCCTAAATGCTGAGCTGCCTCCAATAAAATTAGAATACTTACCAAGTGCTGGACCATACAGAGTCTGTTGCTCCAGTGTATTATGAGGATCATTCCTTTGTGGCAGCTTCTTGTGCATATTATCAAAAGCAGATGCTTCTATACCACAGTCATAACTATCCTTGAGAGCCTCTTCTTTCTTACTAAGCTCTGCAACCTTTGCCAGAGCCTCCTGTATCTTAGCTTCTTCCTTTTCTTCTTCTGTTAGATCCAACAACAACTTCTTGACCTTTGGTTTCCTTGATGTTCTGGGAGCTGTGGTCTTTGGAGCCTTAGCAGCTTTTCTTCCAGCAGGACTTTTGGCAGCCTTTCTCTTAACTGGTGCTAGCTTAAGAGGCTGTTCCAAAAGCCTTGATTGACGAACTGTAAGTCTTGTAGGTTCTCCATCACCTATATCAGCACCCAGCTTTTTCATGAAATCTGCATGTGCTTCTATTACTCTCTTTGCTTCACTATCTCTGACATGCACAAGCCAACTTTCACCAATGCCTTTCTCAGAGTTTCTGAGTAACAGAGGATGTGTTGGATGAATTATCTCATTATTCTTCACCAGCCTTAAATACCTTAGTGTAGTACTGTTCACAATCTTGGAACCAAGCAGAAAGGTACCTAATCCAGGAAGATATGGAGTAACAGCATCCAACAAACCACACTGTGCAAACATGTGGCTCAGTAGTCTTGAGTGTCTAACAATAGCTTTGCTAGAGACAATAGATATGCACAAGTTATCAAAAATCAGCCTCCCAATATCAACTATGTTCCCTTTAGCAACATTGTAGGTGAACAGCTTCTGAACGCTTGATATTTGATCAGTGCCTCCTAACTTGGGCAGAACACTATCAATCAGGATCCTGTAGATTATCTTACAATTGTCTGTCCATTCAAACTTATCCTTAGGATCGGTCTTAGGTTTGAACAGATATTCCTCCACTTCAGGACCTACTACATCAGACTGCTTGATGATCACACCATCACGCTTGAGCTTCAGAGCCTCAAGAATGTGGCAGAGTCTGATTGAGATTCTGAATCCAGCCACGAAGGATTCAATCTCTGTTGAGTAAAAGGATCTCAAACCCATTTCTTCTGGGGTTCTTTCTTTCCATTCAGGGTGTTTTTCCATCATTTCCCTGACTTTCTTATCATAAACATCTCTTGTAATGACTGGAGCTTTCATCCAAAATTCCTTTACCAATTCAGTATAGGTTGGTCCATTGAGAAGATCAAAGTAATATTCCAAACCTTGCTTTTTGAAGAGGTTTACCACTTCAGCAAAACCGTTTACCCTTATGCTTTCTAAATCAACGGGATTCTCAATAGCCACATTGATTTCGTCATATTTGTACGGTCGTTGATCTTTTGCAAATTCAGTCGGGTTGGATTCATTTGGTAAGATCATACATGTTCTATTCAAGAAAGTTGATGAGGATGCCATGGATGAGATATGAAATTAGGGTTTCTAAAGAGGAAGAAAGAAAATATCTCTGTGGTTTAGAAGAATGAAAGTGTAGGTTGTGAGAGTGCAAGAGTGTGAATGTGAACAGTTAGTGTGTTTAAATAGAAACTTACGCGCAAAAACAAGTACACATACACAGGGGCAGTAGAGTATTTTACCATAATTGGAAATTAGAAATGCTAATCATCATTAACCAACTTCTTTACCCTCTTGCAACAAGACATGTGTATTAGAAGATTGTTAAATAACTGACACGTAAGTTTGAGAAAACGAAAGGGTTTTTACAAAAGATTTTTACTTACGCGCTAGAACCATTTACCTTCTAATCAGATTCTGATAGTATGTCAGAAGATATTCTCATCACAACTTCTGATACAGAAGGTTCTGATGACTTCATCTTCTGATTACTATTAGATTCTTACAAACTCAATTTTTCATCAGAGTCTAAGTTAATCAGAGATTTCCATCATGTTCAGATTCTTTTTGATAAAATCAAAACGTTCAACAGCTAAAGGTTTTGTAAAGATATCAGCCCATTGGTTTTCAGTTTCAATGAACTTGAGATCAATTACACCTTTTTGAACATAGTCTCTGATGAAATGATGTTTAATCTCAATATGCTTAGCTCTTGAATGTAAAATAGGGTTTTTAGAAAGGTGAATAGCTGCAGTATTGTCACAATATAAAGGAATATTGTTACTGCTGATTTGATAATCTTCCAATTGATATTTCATCCAGAGTAGTTGTGTACAACATTTAGCTGCTGATATATATTCAGCTTCTGCTGTTGACATGGCTATAGTGGTTTGCCTTTTACTAGCCCATGAAATCAAATTCTCACCAATAAACTGGCAGTTACCACTGGTGGATTTTCTTTCAACTCTATCACCAGCATAGTCAGCGTCACAGAATCCAATCAGCTTGTAGTCAATGGATTTCTGATACAGTAATCCAATATTACAAGTTGATTTCAAATACCTAAAGATTCTCTTCACAGCAGTGAGATGAGATTCTCTAGGATCTGATTGAAATCTTGCACACAAACAGACACTGAATAAAATGTCAGGTCTTGAGGCAGTTAGATAAAGAAGAGATCCAATCATACCTCTATACAGTTTCTGATCAACTTTGCCTTCAGATTCTTCTATGCCTAGACTTGATGTAGGATGCATAGGAGTATTCATAGGTTTGCAATCTTCTAGGTTGAACTTTTTCAGAAGATCTTTTATATATTTGGATTGATGAATGAATGTTCCTTTCTCTGTTTGATTTATTTGAATACCAAGAAAGAACTTCAATTCTCCCATCATGCTCATTTCAAACTCATCCTGCATCATCTTAGAAAAGTTCTTGCATAGAGTGGCATTAGTTGATCCAAAAATGATATCGTCAACATATATTTGAACGATCAAAATGTCTTTCTTAAGGGTCTTTTTGAAGAGTGTATTATCAACCTGTCCTTTAACAAAACCATTGTCAACCAAGAAAGTACTCAGTCTCTCATACCAAGCTCTGGGAGCTTGTTTGAGTCCATAGAGTGATTTCTTTAGTCTAAACACATGGTCTGGGTTTGTTAAATCTTCAAAACCAGGAGGTTGTTTGACATACACTTCTTCAGATATGACACCATTTAGAAATGCACTTTTCACATCCATTTGATACAATGTAATATCATGATTGACTGCATAAGATAAAAGTAACCTGATTGCTTCCAGTCTTGCTACTGGAGCATATGTTTCAGTGAAATCAATTCCTTCTTGTTGACTGTATCCTTGTGCAACAAGTCTTGCTTTGTTCCTTGTGACTTCACCTTGTTCATTCAATTTGTTTCTGTATACCCATTTTGTTCCAATAATGTTCTTATGCTTGGGTTTGGGTACCAGATCCCATACATCATTTCTCTTAAATTGATTTAACTCTTCTTCCATTGCGACTATCCAAGCATCATCTGACAGGGCTTCACTTGTTGTCTTGGGTTCAATTAAGGAAACTAATCCAAATAATGATTCTTCAACTCTGAAGTTTGACCTTGTTTTTCTTGGACTATTCTTGTTTCCTAAGATGAGCTCTTCAGGATGTGATGATTTATATTTGAATGTGTTCCTTGGAATATCAGATTCTTCAGAGTTATCATCAATAGTTTGATGTTCTTGAGCAACATCAGAAGGTGCATCTTCTTGAGCTTCAGAGTCTTCTTTAGATTCTATGTTGTTATCATACTCTGGAGCTTCATCTTCTGACTCATCAGATCCTGACAAATCTTTAACAGGCTCTGACTTTTTATCATCAGGCTCTTTGTCATCAAACTTTACGTGCATTGATTCTTCCACTATATTAGTTTCAGAATTATACACCCTGTATGACTTAGAGCGTTCAGAGTATCCAATGAAGATACCCTTACAGGCTTTAGAGTCAAATTTCTTAAGATGGACTTTGTTATTCAGAATGTAACAAGTACAACCAAATTGATGAAAATAAGAAATATTTGGTTTTCTTCCTTTAAAGAGTTCATATGTTGTTTTGTTCAAAATAGGTCTAATATAGATTCTATTCTGAATATAACAAGCAGTGTTAACGGCTTCTGCCCAAAAGAATTTTGCTAAATTATTTTCATGCATCATGGTGCGTGCCATTTCTTGTAAAGATCTATTCTTTCTCTCTACAACTCCATTTTGTTGTGGAGTTCTAGGGGAAGAGAATTCATGGAGAATTCCATGTTCTTCACAAAATTTTTCAAAAGGTTCATTTTCAAATTCACCACCATGATCACTTCTTACTTTCAAAATTTTGGAATCTTTTTCATTTTGAATTTGGGTACAGAAGATGCTAAACACTTCATATGTATCATCTTTATTTCTCAGGAATTTTACCCAAGTCCATCTACTATAATCATCCACAATGACTAATCCATATTTCTTACCATTGATTGAGGCAGTGCTAACTGGTCCAAAAAGATCAATGTGTAAGAGTTCCAAAGGTCTAGTAGTAGAGACAATGTTCTTATTCTTAAAAGAACTTTTGACAATTTTTCCTTTTTGACAAGAACCACAAAGTGAGTCTGAGTGATATTTTATTTTTGGAAGACCTCTGACAAGATTGTCCTTGCTAAGCTTAGAAATTAATCTCCAGTTAGCATGACCCAATCTTTTATGCCAGATCCATTTTTCATCACTCAGTGTCAAAAGACAAAGCACTTGTTGTTCCTTTAAATCAGAAAAATTGACTTTGTACACATTGCCTTTTCTATTTCCCTTGAAAACAATGGATTGATCAGAGTTTCTAATTACAGTACATGAATCCTTATTAAACACAACATCATAATTACTATCACACAATTGACTTATGCTAAGTAAGTTATGATGTAGTCCATCTACTAACCAAACATTAGAAATTGACAAAGAAGAATTACCAACTGTACCTATACCAATGATCCTTCCCTTCTGGTTGCCACCAAACCCTACTGTTCCTCCCTCTTGCTGATTCAGGGTGTGGAATAAGAGCTTGTCTCCTGTCATGTGACGTGAGCAGCCAGAGTCCAGATACCATGAGCTTTCTTTTCTTCTTTGGGTGCATACCTGCAGCATACACTATTTCAGATTTTGGTACCCATACTCTGATGGGTCCTTTTTGGTTAGTTTTGAGAATCTTATCCTTCTTGTTAGAATAATCAGAAGATCTGGAGTCAACTGAGCCTTTAGGAAATTGTTTAGGCTTATGTTGTCTCTGAGATTTTCCTCTTGAGTGTGTCAGAGAACCAGTTACCAAGTTTGCCTTAGAAGTACTAGTGCCCCGCTTATTAACAGGCTTTGGTACTTTGACAGCTTTAACTTGAGTAGACATGGGTACTGATGTGAGGGGAACCTTAGTTTTAGAAGACTTAGGTTCAGAAGATGAGTTATCTTCTGGTACCTTATCTTGTGGTTCCAAGCTCGCAAGAGTATCAGACACAGTCAGAGGTTCTGATGTACCCTTAGTGAAGTTTGAATAAGATTCTGATGGTGACTTGCTCAACACGACAGGTTTACTTGATTTTCCTACATCAGGACATGTAAGAGAACCAAGTCCTTGCCTTTTATAATAGTTGCTGAGTCCACCATGAATTATAGAAGTTACCCTAGTCTTATCTATGTTATGGTGCACAAACTCTTGTAGAGAGATTTCATACTCGTCATAAGGTTTGTGACATGTTCTGCATCCAGTCTCAAGCACTTTAATTGTTTTAAGAGATTTTTGATAATTTGCTTGAGTCTGGGTGAGATTTTCATTGAGAAGTTTCATTTTTTGTTTGCAAAAATCTAACTCACTCAATTTTTCCATGTACTTCACCATAACATCTTTCAAAGCTTTGGTCATTTGAGTATTAGACATTTTAGATATTACCTCATCAATGTCGTCAGTATCAGACTCTGAATCATTTTCATTGTCTGATTCACCAATGGCCATAAGCGCTAGGTTTGCTTCCTCAGAGTCTTCGTCCTCAGATAATTCATTTATATCTTCCCATGTTGCCATCAGACTCTTCTTGGCTTTGTTCTTGATCGTACTCTTTCTTCCTTTACCCTTGGTGTTGAGTTCAGGACAATCAGCCATGAAGTGCCCAGGCTTGTGACAATTAAAACAATTCTTTGTGTCATCCTTCTTCTCTTTGCTGGTATTGTACCTTGATCCAGATCCTCTGCCTTGAAAATTTATGCCCTTCCTTAGTGACCACTTTTGAAAGTTTTTGGATAAGAGTGCAAAGAAGTCATCATCTGATCCTTCCTCTTGATTATCTATGGAAGATTCCTCTGCTTCAGATTCTACAACTTTGGCTTTCAGAGCCTTAGATGAAACTGAAATAGATGGCAAGGCCACAGATTTTAGCTTCTTCTGAGGCTCATCAGAAGATAGTTCCATCTCATGACTCATGAGTGAACTTATCAATTCTTCCAAGCCAAGTTTGTCCAAATCTTTAGCTTCTTGAATAGCTGTTACCTTAGGCCTCCACCTTGAAGGTAAGCTTCTCAAAATCTTCCTTACATGATCAGAGGTTGTATAACTTCTCTTTAGAACTTGGAGACCAGCCACAAGAATTTTGAATCTAGAATACATTGATTCAATATTCTCATCATCCTTCATTCTAAAGAGTTCATACTGTTGGATCAAAAGAGTAGCCTTTGCTTCTTGAACCTGTTTGTTCCCTTCATATGTGGAACACAAGGAGTCATAGATGCTCTTGGCAGTGGATTTGTCTGTAATCTTGAGATACTCATCATGAGTTATACATCCAATGAGAAGATCCTTAACCTTGTGATGCTTCTTGTAAAGTTTCTTGTCTGTAGGAGTGAACTTCTTTCTTTCTTCAACAGATAGCCTTCCCTTTTCATCTAGCCCTTGGAAAGTTACCCCTTCTTCAACCAAGTCCCAAAGCTCATCATCTAAACCAATAAGATGACTGTAGATTCTATCTTTCCACCAGGAAAAGGTAGATGCATCTCCTTTGAACTTTGGTGCTTTGTTGCTTGACTTATCTTCAACATCATAGTCATGAGGAACTGCTTTCAAGCTACCACTTGGAGTTTCAGTCATAGTGTTTTTCAACAGAAAACTGTCTCACTGTTAGGTGATTAAAAACAGAACCAGGCTCTGATACCAATTGAAGGTGTGAAAAACACAAGAAGGGGGGGTTGAATTGTGTTTTGGGTAATTTAAAAATTTCTTCTAAGTTACAGAGAACTTATCAGAGTTTGCAGCGGATATAAAAACAAAACACAATCGCAAGCAACTAAGAAGGTAGAGTGAAAGAGAGAGAGAAAGAGACAGAGATTTTTATACTGGTTCCTCTCACAATCCGAGAGTAGTCCAGTCCTCTTGTACTTCCAAGAGAGTTCACTATAATCACCAAAGATTACAATTGCTCAAGCACACAAGCAAGAGACTTCCAATGCTCAAGTATACAAACAAGAGACTTCCTAATGCTCAAGCACGCAGGCAAGAGACTTCAATACACAAGTTTAGAAAACAGAGTATGAACAATTGATATGAAGATCAATGTTCAGTTACAATTTAAATACAACTTTTGATACAAGACTAAACTTAGAATCTTAATACAAAATTCTAAGGTTCAACTAATGAATTAACAGAAGCTGAAACTGGAGTCTTGGATTTTGAATATGAGTTCAAGTTGTATTTGCAGTTTTGTGCTTTAGGATGAATTTAGCAGAGTAACAGCTCTTTTCAAATTGTTCAAGTATCGTTTTTCCAAAGCTTCAAACTCGCTCCAATTTATAGATGAAGGTGGAGCGTGTTTGATTTGAATTAGTGCGGTGAGATTGCGCCAGCTGTAGGATAGTACCTTTGATATCCAAATCAGGTAACCTTGTATGCGATCAATCTTGGGTGGAAAGATTTATCCAAATCAGGTAAAGAGTTCGTACAATAGTACTAACGTCACTTTTCTGTGGATAAGATTGATTCCATCAGCTTTTGGAATGTCAGAGTATAATCACTGATGCAGAGAATGTTCTTCTGACAAAAACGGCTCTCACTGCTCTTTATCAGAGTCTGATATGCATCTACTGATGAACAAAAATTTGCATCTTCTGATGAACCAAATATGCATCTTCTGATGTCTTCAGGTTCTGAGTCAGAGTTTGCTTTGCCATATCAGAGCTTCCAATGTGCTTTAAATGAATATAGAAATTAACTTGAATATCTGCACACTTGGATTAAATAATTAGTATACCCTATTGTATATTAATACTTTTGTTATCATCAAAACTTAATTGGATCATGTCAGAACCTCTTTTGTTCCAACAGAGGATACTATCTTCATTTGCCAAAGCAAGTATGCTAGAAATATTGTCAGGAAATTTGGTATGGATAATGCTTCTCACAAGAGAACCCCTGCTCCAACTCATCTAAAGCTAACCAAGGATGAACAAGGTGTGGGTGTAGACCAAAGTCTGTATAGAAGCATGATAGGAAGTCTATTGTACTTGACTGCAAGTAGACCAGATATCACCTTTGCTGTAGGGGTTTGTGCTAGGTACCAGTCAGAACCAAAGGTAAGCCATCTCAATCAAGTCAAGAGGATTTTGAAATACGTCAATGGTACATGTGATTATGGCATGATGTATTCACATTGTGAAGATTCAAAGTTGTGTGGATATTGTGATGCTGATTGGGCTGGTAGTGCTGATGATAGGAAAAGCACATCTGGTGGGTGCTTCTTCCTAGGGAGTAATCTTATATCTTGGTTCAGCAAGAAGCAAAATTGTGTGGCTCTGTCTACAGCTGAGGCAGAGTATATAGCTGCTGGAAGTAGTTGTACCCAACTAATTTGGATGAAGCAGATGTTGAAAGAATATGATGTGGAACAAGATGTTATAACATTATACTGTGATAACTTGAGCGCCATAAATATTTCAAAAAATCCTGTTCAACACAGCAAAACCAAACACATTGATATTCACCATCACTTCATCAGAGATCTAGTGGATAATAAAATTGTGACATTGGAGCATGTAGGAACGAAGGAGCAAGTGGCTGATATATTCACCAAAGCACTTGATGCGATTCAATTTGAAAATTTGAGGGGCAAATTAGGGATTTGCCTATTTGAAGATCTGTAGCAATTACAGTTATTTGGAGGGAGGCATGCAGCAGTTATTATTTTTCTCTCTCCAATCCTTGTGCTGCACGATAAACAAGGCAATGATGGTTCTTACATCCCTAAAAATACGCCACCTAACACTAGTGGTTATTCTCTTAGCAAATCAACCTTCAAACCAATTCTCTCCATATTCCACTTTCTCTCCAACCTCTCAAACCGTTCAAACACTCTGAACTTCTCCATTCAACCTCATTCCTCTCAAACACAAATTCTAACCATGTCTCAATCACCAAACTCTGCTACTCCCGTGAATTCCACTGAAACACCTCACTCCTCATCTCCCATTGATGCTACCCCCATCACCACCATTCACCCCTCTTTTGCCTCAGCTCTCAATCCTAAACCAAAGAAAACCACCGCAAAGAGGCCTTCAACATTCAAAACTCCAAAATCGAAGAAAAACAAAAGCTCGTCGTCTTCTGTTTCAAGGAAAACTTCGAAAAAGAAAGGATCAAACTCCAAATCGAAGTCGATCCACACCATGCAAGAGTTATACCTTGATAATGTTGGTGAGAAAAATGTTGAATCGCATGTGGAAGCATCTGACAACCTTGCTTCTGATCTGATTGCTGAGAAAGAAAATGGGATTTCTGAGATTGGCGCAGAAACCCTAGAAATTAAAAAGGGGTTAACTGTTGAGAAGCCTGTTGTTTCTGAAGTTGTTGGTGAAATTGTCCAGGACTCGCCTGATGCTGAAGAGACTGTTACTGATCAACCTTCAAACCAATTCTCTCCATATTCCACTTTCTCTCCAACCTCTCAAACCGTTCAAACACTCTGAACTTCTCCATTCAACCTCATTCCTCTCAAACACAAATTCTAACCATATCTCAATCACCAAACTCTGCTACTCCCGTGAATTCCACTGAAACACCTCACTCCTCATCTCCCATTGATGCTACCCCCATCACCACCATTCACCCCTCTTTTGCCTCAGCTCTCAATCCTAAACCAAAGAAAACCACCGCAAAGAGGCCTTCAACATTCAAAACTCCAAAATCGAAGAAAAACAAAAGCTCGTCGTCTTCTGTTTCAAGGAAAACTTCGAAAAAGAAAGGATCAAACTCCAAATCGAAGTCGATCCACACCATGCAAGAGTTATACCTTGATAATGTTGGTGAGAAAAATGTTGAATCGCATGTGGAAGCATCTGACAACCTTGCTTCTGATCTGATTGCTGAGAAAGAAAAAGGGATTTCTGAGATTGGCGCAGAAACCCTAGAAATTAAAAAGGGGTTAACTGTTGAGAAGCCTGTTGTTTCTGAAGTTGTTGGTGAAATTGTCCAGGACTCGCCTGATGCTGAAGAGACTGTTACTGATCAAGCTGTGGAGGAAGCCTTGAACTCCTTAAAGGATACCATTCCAAATCCAAATGTTGCGCCGGATGTTACCACATCCTTGGCACAAGATGAACCAACTCCTGATATAGTTGGTAATACTGTTAATACTCAAGAACAGGTTGATGAAGAACCTGCTGCTGATGAGATTGTGGTTCCACAGTCTGAAAAGGAACCTGCTGCTGATAAGGAGGAAGATATAGACATACCTTCTACTGACAATGCTGTGTCAGTAGATGATGATGTGGTTGATATGGATGTTATGGATGATCTTGATCAAACTGTAAGAGAAGTAGCTGGTGGAAGCATTGCAAGAAGGTTGAGAAATAGGAAAGGGAAGGATGCTGATGTGGTGGAAGAGGTTGTGACCAAGGCAACCCCATCCAAGAAGAAGAAAATGATTGGCCCTAGTAGAAAGCCTAGCAAAGTTGAGATTGCTAGTGAAAAGAAGAAGAAGAGTGGGAAAAGAAAACAAGCTGAAGTTGGAGATTCTGACTATGAAGTGGAAGAGGATGTGCCACACATTGGTTCCAACATTGTGTCCCCTGCCAAGAAGAAAAGTCAGAAGAAATTTCGCAGAGCTGCTACACCAGAACTTGATGTGGTACATGATGTGCCAAACATTGTGTCTACAGGAAAGAAGAAAATTGGTGGAAGGATTATTCCCCAAAATGTTCCTGATGTCCCCATGGACAACATTTCATTCCATTTCATTGAGAGTGCTCAGAAGTGGAAGTTTGTGGCTAATAGAAGGCTTGCTCTGGAGAGGGAGTTAAGTGATGAAGCTTTGGAGCAAAAGGAGATTATTGCTCTCATTGAGAAGGCAGGGTTAATGAAGACTGTGTCTGGGATTGGTGACTGTTATGAGAAATTGGTCAAGGAATTCTTGGTCAATATTCCTGAAGATTGTGACAACCCTTTGAGCAAAGAACACCACAAGGTGTATGTTAGAGGTAAATGTGTTATTTTCTCACCTGCTATAATCAACAAGTACTTGGGTAACAAGGAGGATGGGTATGCTGAGATGGAGGTTACTAATAATCAAGTCTGCAAGACCATTACAGCAAACCAGGTCAAGGTTTGGCCATCAAGAGGTAAGGTTCCTTCTGTTATGCTCTCTGTCAAATATGCCATCCTAAATAGGATTGGCACTGTGAATTGGGTTCCCACCACACACACCTCTGATATTGCTACTAGCTTAGCTAGATTTGTTTATTCTGTTGGTACTGGGACTGTCTTTAACTATGGGGCTCATATCTTTGATGAAACCGTACAACATGCTAAGTCTTGGGCTGTTAGAATGCCTATAGCTTATCCATCTCTTATCTGTGGTATTATTCTTGCACAACACCCCAATATTTTAACTGCTGATGATGAGGTGAGTAAGAGGGAATCTCCTCTTGACTTTCACCCTAGATTATTTGAGGGGAAGCATGCTGCAGATATTGAGTTTGCTGGTCCTTCTGTTGCTGCTGCTACTGGTTCTGGCTCTATGAGCAGGAGGGAGATGATAGCTTCTTTGGAAGCAGCTTGCAAAGCTCTAGATGAGAAGAAAAAGAGCCTTGAGCAAGTGATTATGGCTCTTAGGCAAGAAGAAGCTGCTGAAGAGGGTGAGCAGGTGCAGGTTGGACAAGAAGGAGGTGATCAAAGTGAGGATGGAGGCACTGAGGAGCTGGAGCTCTCAGATGTTAGCCCTGATTTTTAGTGGTTATATTCCACCTTTTATGTGTACTTTTATTAAGTTGTTTATGTTTCTGGCTGTAATTCTGGTACTTATGTTCTTCTGTTGGGATATGCCCTGGATATTTTCAGCACTCCCTAGTGCATTTGGATGTAATAGTACTCTATTTTGGCTCCCAAAAGCATCTTTGTCAAATTTGTGGTAAAAAGGGGGAGTAGAAAGTTACAACATTTGTTTCCACATGTTCTCTGGTAGATGTATGGTACTCTGGTAGGGGTAGTACAATTTTTTTTGGTGGATGTTATGTGCTGAATGTGTTGGTACCTGATTGATATGCATGATCCTATGTGTTAGTTTATTAAGCATCATTTCAGGGGGAGTACTATGTATGTGATGCAGGGGGAGATGTTGTATGTGATGTTGGAACATTCTGATTGTGTCATCCATGCTTATGTTTGTGATCACTTAAGGCGATGTAGTTTTTCTGTGCTTCTGCTGTTGTATGCCTCTGATGTGCTCTAAAGATACGTCTGAATTCTGATCTAATATTTTCCATGGAGGAGTATGTTTGGAAACTGTTTTTGAAGATGTGCTACACTTCTCTTCTTTTGTGTGTTTATGTTGATGTGAAGAAGTGTTAGTGATGTATGTATCTTTGTAGCTTGTCTGTGTGATCCCAAGTTGTTTTAGCCAAAAATTTGCCAAAGGGGGAGTTTGTTGACTATTTGATGTTGGCTGCATTTTGGTAAAACTATGCCTAAGCAGGATGTGGTAAGAAATGTTACAACATCAGTACCTGACGTGAACGCGCCAGCTGGCGGCAGCATTTAATGCGCGCGCGTTTTATTTTTAGAGAAGATCTTTTCTCTTATATATCAGTTCTTGGCTTGTGCATCAAGGAAGTTTTATTTCCTAAACAGATCTTTTGCTCAGAGATTGTTTATGGAATTATTGTGAAGAACTATATTTTCTAAACGTATCTTTTTAAGATATGGTTTTATTTTATTAGGTGAGCTGGATGTTTCTCATGGAAAAAGCTACTGAAGCCCAAATTTAACCAGCTATATATTGAAGAATAAAAAACCTAATTGAGGCAGTTGTTCAAGCGTAATTGTTGAGTCTAGCCGTATTAGGATTCGTGTGTGCTTGTGTTTTGTGAGCCTTTCTTGTATCTCTTTGATGCAAGCTTAGGACTGTGTGTTCTATTGAGTTGTAATCATAATTGTCTCTGAAGCTTTTAAGCAAGGAGATAGTTATTGTGTGTGTGTCCTCTCCAAAGCTTTTAAGCAAGGAGTTTGGATCTTAGTGCTTGTGTATTGCTCGAAGCCTTTAGGTAAGAGTAATCTAGTGTCTAGGAGAGTGTCTCCATCATAGTGGTTGAATTAACAATAGTGCTGTCTGTACTATTGCGCTTAAGGAGTGAGTTGGGAACTCATACCTAGGAGTTCCTAGGTAGAAGGACATAAGGATAGTTGCTAGGTGATAAGTTGTAAACGAGGAGTTTGCTGTAAGACTTTGAACTAGGACTATTAGTGGAATTCCTCCTGGATTGGTATCCCCCAGATGTAGGTTGCAGTTTGCTCCGAACTGGGTTAACAAATCACTGTGTGTTTGTTAATTTCTGCACTATTTATTGTTTTCATTATTTGTTCATTGAAGTGGTTAAAGGTGTTGTAACATCGTGTACAACATCGTGTACTGGTGGGCCAGTTTTTCAGTTGGTGACTCTAGGAGGAAGGGTGGAAAGACTGGTGTTGGTAGTAGGCTCAGAGAAAGAAAGGAAAGATTGACTGAGGTTGTAGATGAAGAACCAAAGTCAACAAAGAAGAAGAAGAAGAAGAATGTTGTAGCTGAAGCAACAAAATCTCCTAAGAAAAAGAAGGTAGCAGCTGAGGCTACCACATCCACAAAGAAGAAGAAGATGTATGGTCATGTTAGGAGATCCAGCAGAGTAGAGATCCCTGCTAAGCAGAAGAAGCAAACATCAAAAAGGAAAACCATTAATCTGAGTGACTCAGAATTCGATGCTGAGGAGAATGCTCCACCAATCTCTACAGCATCCAAGCAAAAGACACCAAAGAAGAGGAAGATTGCTGCTGCTGTCACTATTGATGGTGCTGAGGTGAATGCTCCAGGCATTGTATCTACACAGAAGAAGAAAGCAGGGAGATCCATTCCACAAAATGTCCCTGATGTGCCAATGGACAATGTGTCCTTTCACTTCAGTACAAGTGCTGCGAAATGGAAATTTGTTTACCATAGGAGGTTGGCCTTAGAAAGGGAACTGTCTGAAGAAGCCCTAGAGTGTAAGGAGGTGATGGACCTGATTCACCAAGCTGGTTTAATAAAGACTGTGTGTGGGCTAGGGAAGTGCTATGAGAAGCTGGTGAAGGAATTTATTGTCAACATTGGTGAAGACTGTGACAATCGTCTTAGCAAGGAGTTTCATCAAGTCTTTGTTAGAGGAAAATGTGTCAAATTCTCTCCTGCTGTGATCAATGGTTATCTTGGAAGAAAGGAGGATGGCTACCCTGGTTTTGAACCCACTAATAACCAGGTTTGTCAAACTATCACTGCCAACCAGGTCAAGGTGTGGCCTCTTAAAGGTAAGGTTCCTTCAGCCATGTTGTCTGTAAAGTATGCAATTCTGAATAGGATATGTGCTATTAATTGGGTTCCCACTACCCACTCTTCTACCATAGCCACTAGTCTGGCTAAGTTTGTTTATGCCATTGGGACTGGTGCTAATGCTGATTATGGATCCCTGATATTTGATCAAATTGTTGAACATGGAAAATCATGGGCTATGAAATTGGTAATTGCTTATCCAACTATCATATGTGGTATTATCTTGGATCAACACCCCAACATCCTACTTCCTGAGGATGTTCCATGTAAAAGAGATTCACCCATGACTCTCTCCTATAAGCTATTTGAGGGAAAACATGCTGCTGATATCATTGTGCCTCCAAAGAAAGTGGTTCCTCAGGAGAATGTTGCATCAACCCCCATGAACAGGAAAGCTATGATCATATCCATGGAAGCTGCTGTTAAGGCATTGGATGAGCGGAAAATTGAGCTTGAAAAGGTCATTTTTGCTTTGAAGCAAGAGGAAGCTGAGGAAGAAGGGTTAGTGGCTGAAGCTGAGGGTGGTAATGTTGCTGGTGATGGTGTTGATGCTGCTGATGGTGATGCAGCTGAGGATGATGTTGATGAAGAAGGAGGTGACACAGAGGAGCTGGAAGTATCTGATTCCAGTGGCTCCTTTTAGTTTTTTTTGTTATCTGTTTTTCCTGCTGGTTTGTATTAAGGCATTGTACCATTAAACTCTCTGCACTATTACCTTTGCCAAATTTGTGGCAAAAAGGGGGAGTAAAAACTTGGTTTGTTTAATTATGATCTGCTCTGCTCTGGTTGGTATTATCTGCATATTCTCTGGTTATGATGTGACTATAGCGTAGTGTAGCTGGTAGTGTAGCCTGATTGAAGTGTGTAGCTAGTATGGCTGTGTGATCTGATATGCATGTGTTAAAGGGGAGTTGACTTATATTATGCAGGGGGAGATGTTGGACACAATGCTCCAACATCCCATGCATGTGTGCAGGGGGAGTAGTTTTGTGAATATGCTGAAGCATTCTATCCCACATTCTATCAAGTTTATTTGCTTGACCATTTAAGGCGAAGTAGTTACTTTGTTCCGCTGTTGCATGCCTCTCTGATATTCTTAAAAAGATACAATTTATTCTTCTCTATTGTTATTCATGAAGGAGTAGTATGGTAACTGTTTTGAAGGATAGCCTCTACTGATCTTTATGACTGTGTGTTTATGTTGAGAAAAAGAAATGTAGTTGAAGTATCTCTTTAAGTAAAATCTGTATGGTCATAATTTGTTTTAGCCAAAAATTTGCCAAAGGGGGAGTTTGTTGAGTCTTTGATATTGGCTGCATTTTTGGAAAAATAAACTTGGTGTCAGATGTGCGATCCGATGCTCTGGCATTGTGTAGAGCATTGTAAATGTCTCAGGAGGAGCGCTCATGACAAGTTCTATTTATGGAATGTTGTTTTCTCTCTCATGAATCCTGTTTGGCGCTTTTTATAAGGATTTATGTAAGGAAGGTTTTTAATGCTTCAGATTCAGTTCAAGAATATTTCTGAAGAGTATCTTCTTTGAAGAATATATTTTGGAAGAATCTCTTTTATTTAATGTGGAGTTAATGCTTGGGTTAATCTAACCAAGCCCATGTTTGCCTATTTGTCTAAAGTATTTAAAGGAGCTACAAAACCCTAATAGTTGAGTTGTTCACGCCGTTATTGTGCTCTGACTAGTATTCTAGGTTTTGCGTGTGTATTGTGTATTGTGAGCCTTTCTTGTGTCACCTTGATGCAAGCTTAGGACGTGTTCTTGAGTTGTAATTGTGTGATCCTTCTCCTAAGCTTTGAAGTACAGAGTTAGGACTTTTGGTGTGTTTAACACTCTAAGCCTTTAGGTACGAGTGTGTAGTTTTAGGAGTGTGTCTCCAAAACATCTTTTGTACTTTGTGTAGTGAAATCCTTGCTGACTTGCAAGGTTGTAAGGGAGTGAGATGGGATCTCATATCTAGGAGTTCCTAGGTAGAAGAGTCATTGATAGGGCCTAGGTTTTAAGTTGTAAACGGGTGGTTTGCTGTAGACTTAGAACTATGACTATTATAGTGATATTCCTTCCTGGATTGGTATCCCCCAGACGTAGGTTGCTGTTTGCGCCGAACTGGGTTAACAAATAACTTGTCTCCTTTATTTGTTTTCTTTACTTGTTTTATTTCGTTGCATGCGAGACTGGATAGATTGCTTGAGCATTCGGTAGAGCATCGTGTATAGCGCGCCAGGAATTTCAATCTACTTAAATACATTTTTATCCTTATTTTCTTTTCATCTCCCTCTTTCTTTCTCATACACACTCTTTTTAATTTTACATTTAAAATTTAAATTATAAAAATATTAAACTAATGTTGGTATTTTTAAAATACTTGTTCAAACTATCAAATCAAGATATAAAAATTTGATTCCGTAGATTTTTTTTATAAAGCGAAGAACAACTAGATATCAAGGACAAAGGAGACTTCCCCTAATTATTTGCCAATATCTCTTTATTATACTAAAAAAAAGTATTACATAAAAAAATTAGGGGACATAAACCTAATCCAGTGAGTCCACAAAACTCAGTCAAACCACATATTCAACTCAAACGGGCATACAAATCATGCAAATACAACAAAAGTGGTCTAATTAAAACTGGAGCAAACATGCGCACATCAAATACACTACCTAGTGAACCCGCGTACGAGAGCATAACCAGATAGCAAAAAAAGTGTTGTGTAAGCCTTCACATCTCGAAGTGGCGAACGAACTGACCGTCAACATGAACCAATTCGTGTACCAGCAACCTCGAACCGAAAACCACACCCGGCATCAAGACTCTTTCAAGCCATATAGTCTAAATTCAATCTTGAAGGCTAAAACCAAGACAACAACATTATTATATTGGGACATAAAAATATGTTTATGCAGATATAAACACATAAAATCCACAATGTGCGTGATTTAATAATTTAAGAATTTTTGTATATAAAATAAATAATGAATTGAACTACTAGCCCCATGCAGGTTTTCTGAATAAGTGATTGTCTCACAATGGGCGAGGAATATTCGTCTTTCTGCTAAGCATAATGAATTGAACTCATAAATCAACTTCCAAACTAGCAATTTAAGTATTTCTGTCAGTTGAGCTAGAATTTATGGATCAATAATCAAATTTTATAACAAATAATTAAAAGACTCAAATATTGTTGGTTTTTTTTCTTCTTCTTATTATAAGAAAATGCTAAATGGTGCCTTCCCCAGGGACACTATTTAAGCATATTAATATATAATTTTTTTGTTAAAACTTATGCATTTAATATGTTAAATATGTAAAAAGTTATCTTTCTATCATTAATTTTGCATTTTTATTTCCCTTTTGTTTATGCTTAACTAATGACACAGGTAAGGGGTGTACATAGGCCGGATTGGGCTGAGCTTAAGCAAAACCAAAACCCGAACCATATATGGTACGTCGGATTGGGTTAAGCAAAATAACCACTCACTTTAATATTGGACTGAGTTAGATAAACCCACACATTTCCGAGTTAGGTTGGATGAGTTGTGTGAGTTATCCAAATTTTAATTTTCTTAAAAAATAGTGTAACATTTTTTTACGACTTTTTAAGCATCGTAAAATGATAATATCATTACCATGTTTTTTTTCATAAAAATAACTTATTTTCACTATATCCAAATAATAATACTATCTTTTAGCACCACTACTTTTAAATGGCAAAAATAAATCTCTTTTAATGATGTAAAATCTTTAATATTAATATGAAAGTTATATTAAAAAATCATATGCCTCACTTCTAACTACTTCTAAAAAATAAAATAAAATATGCCTCACTTGGAAACTCTAACTTAAAAACATAAACTTAGAAACACTCACAACCCGCAAACGCAAACTCAAAAACGCTGCTCTCATCTCACCTCACCCCCATCCTCAAGTTGCTCTCAAACTATGCAAACAACACTCTCACGTCACGCTGCTGCTCTCATCTCAAACCCTCAGAACGATAACTTCTCAAACGTTGTTTTATTTTATTTTTCCGATTTAAGTGGTAATAGATTTGAAGTTTTATTTTTATTGCACTTTATTATTTGAAGAACTTATGAACTTAATTTCAATATGCATGTATTTTGTATTTGATGAACTTATGAACTTAATTTTAATATGGTTGTATTATGTATTTGATGAACTTAAGCAAAAAAAATTGTATTTTGTATTTGTTTTCAATATGATTGTATTATTGTTAGCCCATATTTTAGCTAAGTCAAAATATGTTCTAAATTCATATTCAAAGACATTAAATGCTATATGATGACAGGAATTTCTACGGTATTTTTAGTAGTATTATTAGTAGTAAAATGACCAAGACAGGCCCAAATACGAAGAAAAACCTACAAAAGTAAGAAAAAGCATCAAGACAGAGTCCAAGATACAAAAAGACAAGAAAAAGTCCAAAAAGTGAAGAAAATCAGCATTCCATCGCAGCACGATGGCTCCCATCGTGCCAAGATGGGAGCTGCTTGTTCGCCAAGAAATTAGAAGCAATAAATCTGAAGAAAATCTTTGCATCGTAGCACGATGGAGTATATCGCAGCACGATGGAGTAACTTGGCGCCCAAGCTGATGAAATGCACAGGATCAGTTATAAAAATAAATTGAATCTTCACATCGCATTGCGATGAGCTTATCGCAGTGCGATGCCTTGCTGAGGCCCATTACGAAAACTATAAATAGAGCCTCCCTTTCTTTGTTTAAATCATTCAGAAATAGTAGAACACTCTCTACTATAAGGAGAGGTTCAGAGGAGCTCTATTGGGCATAGTTTTCTCCCCTTACGGGAAAACTAACTCAGCAAGGTATGTTTTCTTTAGGCTTTTGTATTTAGGTTATAATTCTTGTAATTTAAATATGTAATCTTTATAATTTATGCCTTAGGTTGTGGTGGAGAAGATGAACTCCCCTATGAATATTTGGAGTTTGTGATTGAGTCTAAGATATAATAAATGATATTTAAAGTATTATGTTTGTTATTTACTTTCGCGCACTTTAATAGCGTATCTCGTAATCTGGCCGGATAAGCGGGAGCGCCCATAGAATTGATATCAGGTTTTGACTTGGTATGGTCCGGAACTCGTAGTAAATAATGCTAGGTGAATAGAGACGATAACATCCTGAACTAATCGTGAACTGAGCGGTTAGAGGAGGAATCATGCACTAGGTGTGATATGAGCACTTAGAAGATGAACAACCTGATACTAGGACCTAGAGGTTAATTGGTGAAGAGCATAATGCATGTTTATAAATAACTCATTTAGTAATTAGGGTATGTGACACATCGAGGTTAGGCTCTCGTAGGTACCTTAGTTGTTAATGTAGGGAAACTTTAATAAACATAGTGTAATAGTAAGGTATTACTACAACAAGGATAATTCACCGCCGAACATAATCTAAGTAACTATGTTATACACCGGTCATGCCAAATATGAAGAAGGGAGGGAGTCCAACCACCATACCTAGCCTCTATATTTCTTGAATCTATATTTATACATTCTGTTATTTATATTTCTGCAACGCATATTGTGTGGTACCAAAAAAGTTATTGTCAAATTGAAAACCATAGCGTTTTACCACGCGTTTTCTTCTTCCTCCCGACCTCACTCTTTTCGTCACCGCTTCCCTCCCTCCTGCCAATCCAAATCTTCTTCTTCCCAAGATGTAACTTAGAAGGGTGGTGGTGCGACGAGGTCAACCTCCGCACCACTGTTGCGGTGTCGTTTCAATTTTTTCTTTCCGGTGTCCGATCTACTGTGTTTAAACCTCCTCCGCCGTGTTTCTTCCGGTCGCCGACGTTGTATGGTACATGGTGATTTTGTTGGTTCCTGTTTTGATCTCGGAGGTTTTCTATTTTCAGATCTGGTTCTTACTGTTGGCCGCCGATAAAGTTAAGGTTGTTTCCGCCGCGGGTTACTGTTCACGCGTTTTATGGTTTTGTTGGTCTGGATGTGATTCTCTACGGCGGTGGTTTGCTACTGTCGATTTGATGGTTGTTGTTTGACAGTTTGTAGCGGGGGGTTCGTTTCTTGTCGGTGCTCATGTTTCAGGTGGTGGTAGCTTCTGGTGATGGGGGAATATTGTTGCTCCGGCTGTGGTTTCGGTGGTAGATTTGCTCCGACTGTGGTGGTTTGCTACTGTCGATTAGGTGGTTGTTGTTTGACAGTTTGTAGTGGGGGGTTTTGGTGGTTTCTTGTGTTGAGGATGGGTGGTTTTGTCGCCCCTGCTGCTGTTTTGGTTCGTGGTGGATCTGTCTTGTGACAGATCTGTTTTCTTGGTTGGGGTTTTGTGGTTTTGTTCACAGATCTGGTGTTTTTGGGCGGTGGGTGGCGGCGCCACCGGTCCTACACGGTGTTGGTCGGTTCTGGCAGTGGTGATGGGGTGGTGTGGTAGTTGGGAGCAGTGTTTTAAAAACCGGACCGGTCATCGAACCGGTAGAGTGCTGGTTTACTGGTTCACTGGTCGAACCACTGGGTCACTGGTCGAACCGCATGACTAAACCGGATGACTCAGTGAATATAAAAAATAATTATATGTATTAAATTAGATTTAATTAGTGATTATTCATATATTTATTTTATTTTTAAAAAAAAAAATTCTAGCATATATATTTTAATTGTAAATATAACAAATTAGAATAATTATGAAAACAATAAATAAAATTTAAAGTCCATAAAGAAAATGAAAAAAAAATCAAATGTATTTCTGAAACAAATCAAAACTTGTGAGAAATCTTATTTTCATATAAAAATAGTAGGAATATATTGAATTAAAAGTAAAAATAAACACAAATGAATAATTTAGCATAGTGGTAGCATGCCTCTCCTTTTATGAGGAGGTCACTAGTTCAATATTTGTTGATGACAATTTTATTATGTTTTTGAACATTTAAAATCTTCTTTAAAAAAATGCATGCATGTTATGTTACCAAAAAAAAAAGCACCTTTTAATAAATAAAAAATAATTAAGCACACATTTAAAAACACAAATTTCCAAAAAAAAAAAAAATTCAGGCTTGCGCGTTAAACCGGCCGGTTTAGAAAACCACCGGTTCGCCGGGTTTTCCGGTTCTTTCCGGTTTTCACCGGTTCAACTGCATGTCCGGTCCAGTAATCAGACCAGACCGGTTACCCCTCCGGTCCAGTAATCAGACTGGTTGGGAGTGATGTTTGGATCTGGCGTTGGTGAGTGGTCGTTACTGCGTATGTGTCGGCGATGTTGCAGTGTTGGTGTTGGAGGTGGTGTTGTGCTGTGTTGGCGTCGTATCGTGGTAAGGACGTTTTGGTGTGGGATGGCTATTGCCGAGTGTGAGTGGATTTTCCCTGATACGAGAGTCTCTGACCATTTTCAAATCTGGTGAGATTTGCAGGACTCTTTGGAGTCGCTGAGGGGTGTTCAAATCTGTTGAGATTTGCAGGTCTCTGGTATCTGGTCGAACTCTACTGCATTAGGTGTTGACTGACGGTTCTATGCCGACCGGTGCCCCTCAACCTTCGACCTTTGGGGCTGCTTTTTGGATCCTGATGGGTCGAGTAATTTTAATTCGAGTTCGGAAGTTAGTGTCTAGTGGTGTCTCCTAGGGTCGGGTAGGGGTTTTCTCTGGTGGGTTTGACGAATCACTATTGGTGTATGGGTGGATTGGGGTGTTGATTAGGCGTTCTGTTATTTGGTAATTGTGTTATATCACGTTACCTTTCGTTGTATGTTTCTCAACAATTCCTTTCACTTCTTGTGGAGGAGTTGTTATTTAATAAAATTTAGCCGATTCAAAAAAAAAAAATTCTGCAACGCATTACGCTATTTTTATAAAACCTTTTCCAAAAACCAAGCGAATGAAAACTATCACAAACTTAAATAACGCTAGTGAAGCTTCGGCACGATCCATGTGGATACGAACTCATTCTATACACTAGAGTGTGAATTATTACTCGGCGACAGACTGGTGCACTTGTCAGACCCTAGTCACTATATTACTTTAATGATTGATGAGTTTAAGAAACATTAAAGTTTATTTGGTTTAAGAGCCAGAGGGTTTTAATGAAGGTTGTTCATGAATCTTGCCAAATGTATCTATTTCGAACAAGCTGAGAAGACAAAAGGAAGATCACTTTTCAACTCCACTTCGAGTTGATCGAAGAAGCAGTAGGGTCGAAACACATCACTTTTCAAGTGTTTTATCTACTTCGATTTCGACCCATGCAACGGTCAAATCAGGAACGTTGGAGAAGATTCAAATTTGAAGATACGTGGCAAGACACGTGTCGAGTTATTAGTTATTGTTGGAATTTAAACACCAAAATCCTTACACACACACTCACTATGCTCACACACAATGCCACGACTTGATGAGGGCTCGGGCTCTAGCACAAGGGTTTATGATCTCACATACACATACACACACTTTGTTCTTAATAGAAGAATTTATGATGAGCAAGAAGATGAAGTTATAACAGAAAGAATGATAAAGAAAGATAGAGAAAAGAGAAATTTTATTAAAGCACCTTATGCTAAACAATTAACAATTACACACTTATATAGCCTAGCTTAACTTGCACTTCAAGTAAGCTTAACTAACACAACTAACTTTTCTCTTCTAATTTGTAACTGACTCTGAGACACAAACAAACTCTAACTAACTATTCCTAACCACTTATCTCAAACATATTACAAACAAACTTGTGAAACATGTAACTGACTTACAATGCAAGTAACAGATTTTAGCAATTATGGATTAATCTTCAACACACCACCTAAGACATAGTTGCTAATGGACACAAACCAATCATGTTTCTCAGCCTCTTAAACACATCAGTTTGCACAGCTTTAGTCATTATGTCTGCAATTTGATCTTCACTCCTGCAATGCTTCAGCACTAGACTGCCATTGCTAACCTGTTCCCTTAGATAATGGAACCTCATTTCTATATGTTTGCTTCTTCCATGTGACACTGGATTTTTAGCTAAGTTAATTGCAGACATGTTATCAATATTTATTACTATAGCACCATGTTCTTCTCCCAAAATCTCATCCATCAGATTTTCCATCCAAGCAGTCTGACATGCACAAAGAGAAGCTGCAGTGTATTCAGCTTCACATGATGATAGAGCTACAACAGATTCCTTTTTTGAACACCAAGCAATTGGTGCACCACCCAATAAGAACACATAGCCAGCTGTAGATTTTCTGTCATCTACATCACCACACCAGCTAGAATCTGTGTATGCAGTCATCTTACACTTTCTCCCTTTATCTGAACTTGGAAATAGAATTCCATAGTCCAATGTACCTCTAATGTACCTCAGAATTCTTTTTGCTGCAGTTAAGTGTGAGAGTTTTGGCTTTTGCATAAATCTACTCACCACTCCTACACTATATGTTAGATCAGGTCTAGTGTTGCACAGGTACCTCAATGATCCAATTAGCCTTCTGAATTGTGTTGGATCAACATTAGCATCATCAGAGTCTTTGGTTAACTGTAGTCTTGCTTCAGCTGGAGTCACTGCATGATTGCAATTAACCATATCAAATCTCTTAAGCACTTCACTGGCATATCTCTTCTGATGCATTAGTAATCCTCTACTGCTTTTGTAAAATTCAATCCCTAGGAAATATGAAATATGACCAAGATCAGTCATTTCAAATTCCCTCATAAGCTCAATTTTGAAATCACTTATCTCTTTTTCATCACTGCCTGTGATCAACAGATCATCAACATACAGGCAAAAGATAATCAAGTTTTCACTGCTTGATTTCTTCACATACACTCCATGTTCTGTAGTGCATTTCACAAACTTCATAGCACTTAAGAAACCATCAATCCTCTTATTCCAAGCTCTTGGAGCTTGTTTGAGTCCATATAGTGCTTTGTGCAATCTATATACCTTTTCTACCTGATCTTCATTAATAAAGCCAGCTGGTTGCTTTACATACACTTCCTCTTCTAAAGGTCCATTCAAGAAGGCACATTTAACATCCATCTGATACATAGACCAGTTGTTGATATTTGCTAGACCAACAACTAATCTAATAGTTTCAATTCTGGCCACTGGTGCAAATACTTCATCAAAATCTATACCTTCTTTCTGAAGAAACCCTTTGGCTACTAATCTGGCTTTATGTCTTGTCACTTCACCTTGTGAGTTCACTTTCACTTTGAATACCCACTTTACATCAATAGCTTTCTTATTCTGAGGTAAATTGACCAATGACCATGTGTCATTGTTTTCTATTGAATTTAGCTCTTCAATCATAGCACTAATCCATTTAGGATTGTTGAGTGCTTCAGTCATGCTAACTGGCTCAGTATCTGCAAGGAAGGCATAATGCACTAATTCACCATCATTATTCACTTGATTATCAGAGATGACTTCACAATCTTGTAGTCTTGCAAGCATGACCCTTGATCTTTGTGGTCTTTGTTGTCTAAGATCATTTGTCTGAACTGGTGCATCACTTTCATCTACTTGATCATCAAACATAACTCTCACTGAGTTCTTCTTCACATTATTACTCCAATCCCATTCCTTTAGTTCATCAACTATCACATCTCTGTTGATTACAATTTGCTTTGTTATTGGATCAAGCAATTTGTAACCACCAGTTGAATGATAACCAACTAGCACCATTTGTTCTGACTTATCATCCAGCTTTCTCCTTAATTGATCTGGCACATGTCTATAAGCTAGAGAACCAAACACTTTTAGGTGACTCAAGCTAGGTTTGACTTTAGACCAACATTCTTCTGGAGTTAATCCATCTAATCTCTTTGTAGGGCATCTGTTGAGAATATAAGCAGCAGTAGACACAGCTTCACCCCATAATTCTTTAGGAAGATGCTTACCCTTCAACATGCTTCTCACCATGTTCATTATGGTTCTATTTCTTCTCTCTGCAGTACCATTTTGCTGAGGTGTGTAGGGTGGTACAACATCATGAATAATTCCATCCTTCTCACATAATGCACCAAAGTCTCTTGATACATATTCACCTCCTCCATCTGTTCTTAACACTTTAATCTTGTGGCCACTTTGTCTCTCAATCATGGATTTAAACTTAATAAACACATCAAGCACATCACTTTTCTTCTTAATCAAGTAAACCCATAATTTTCTGCTGAAATCATCAACAAATGAGACAAAATACCTGTTTCCTCCAATAGATTCAACCTGTATTGGACCACATACATCAGAGTACACTACTTCTAGAATAGCTTTAGTCTTACTACCAGCATCTTTGCTAAAGCTATTTCTATGTTGCTTGGCCTGCACACACTCTTCACACACTTCATTAGGAATTTCAAATTCTGGTAGACCACTTACCATATGCTTCTGCTGCAAGTTACACATATCTTTGAAATTCAAATGACCAAGCCTGTAGTGCCATAACCATTCATCTCTACTAGCTGCAGTTGCTAAGCATCTATGCTCTAACACATCAAGTTCAATTTTAAAAGTCCTATTCTGAGACATTGGAGCTTTTAAAACTAATCTACCATTACTATCTGTCACCCTCATCAGTTTATCTTCTATTACTATCTTGTAATTCTTTTCAAATAACTGACCTATGCTTAGCAAGTTACTCTTCATACCAGGAATGTATAATACATTTGAGATTAGTGATTGCTTACCATCATTTCTTTTGATCAGCACATCACCAATTCCTTCTGCAGCTAATGCACTGTCATTGGCAAATCTCACTTTGCTCTTCATTGATTTGTTGATACTAACAAACCAATCTTTTCTCCCAGTCATGTGTGAAGAACACCCAGAATCTAAGTACCATTGATCATTGCACTTATCTTCTTCCTTTGTAGTTTCCATCAGCAATGTTTCTTCATTTTCTTGCTTTGCAAGTTTTGCATCACTGTCTGATTCTTTCTTCTCACCAGTACATTCATCTGCAAAGTGACCATATTTTTGACAATTGTAACACTGAATGTTACTCTTATCAAACTTTCTATAGCCACCTCTACCTCTTCTTCCACCTCTTCCACCATAACTGTTGCTAGAATTTTTGTTGTTTGAGTTGTGAGATTCTTGATTTTCTTTTGAGTTTTGTTGTTGATGATTGCCTCCATTCTTGTTCCACTTCCCTTTGTTCTTCTTTTCAAACTTTGATTGAGCTTGCAGTTCTACATCTGCTTTAGCCTTGCCTGCAGCTCTTTCACTCATTCTCTGTTCATGTGACTCTAGAGTACCCTGCAACTCTTCTTTTGACAAAGTTGACAAGTCTTTTGATTCTTCTATTGCCACCACCAGATGATCAAACTTTGGAAGTAATGATCTTAAGATCTTTGCAACCACAACCTTGGTTGTTAACACCTCTCCACACCCTTTGATCTGATTCACTAATCTTGTAACTTTAGTGAAATAATCACCAATACTCTCACTTTCTTCCATTTGTAACAATTCATATTGCCTCTTGAAAGTTTGAAGTTTTACCTCTTTCACTTTCTCAGCACCACCAAAGGATTGAGCAAGAATATCCCAAGCTTCTTTAGCACTTTCACAGTCACCAACCTTTTCAAAGTTGTCAGGATCCACACATTGATGGATGATGAACAATGCTTTGAAATCCCTTTTCTTCAATTCTTTATGTGCTGCCTTTTCTTCATCTGAAGCACTATCAGCTATTGTTGTCATTCCTTCTGTTACAAGATTCCACATATCTTGATAACAAAACACCACCTTCATCTGCTTGCACCAATTATCATAGTTCTTCCCTGTCAAGATTGGAAGATTCATGGGAAAGTGACCATTTGAATGAGAGCTTGACATCTTGAAAGATCAAGAATCACTGCAAGAACTTCTTCTGAGATCAGAACCAGGAGCTCTGGATACCACTTGTTGGAATTTAAGCACCAAAATCCCTACACACACACTCACTATGCTCACACACAATGCCACGACCTGATGAGGGCTCGGGCTCTATCACAAGGGTTTATGATCTCACATACACATACACACACTTTGTTCTTAATAGAAGAATTTATGATGAGCAAGAAGATGAAGTTATAACAGAAAGAATGATAAAGAAAGATAGAGAAAAGAGAAATTTTATTAAAACACCTTATGCTAAACAATTCACAATTACACACTTATATAGCCTAGCTTAACTTGCACTTCAAGTAAGCTTAACTAACACAACTAACTTTTCTCTTCTAATTTGTAACTGACTCTGAGACACAAACAAACTCTAACTAACTATTCCTAACCACTTATCTCAAACATATTACAAACAAACTTGTGAAACATGTAACTGACTTGCAATGCAAGTAACAGATTTTAGCAATTATGGATTAATCTTCAACAGTTATTAGACGTTAATTAGCAGTTACTTGTAGTGCCTATAAATATAGCGTATCTGTGATCGAGCAATGGGTCACCATCATTTACAGAAATCCTTACAAACTCAAAGTACCCATGTTAACGCGAGAAACGAGTGCAAAATGACCAATTTATGCATCTCTGTACCATTAAACTTTTTGTAATCATTTACAATTCAATGCAATTTACATTTCATGCAAGTTATTGTTTTCCTTTTACATTTCGAGCATTTTAATTCTATTGTTCATTCTGTCGAATGAACTTTACTTTTCTTGCAATTCAAGTTAATTCGAACATTAATGCATTTTCAAACAAACAATAAATGTTTATTAATGATGATGAACATTCAATATTTCTTGGCAAAATTACATATTTGATCATTTATCTTATTTTTTGTAACACTTTGGTCATTTACCTTTTATTTGTAACATTTTGGTCATTTATCTTGTTTTTTTGTAACACACCGGTTCTTTATCTTTTATTTGTAACACTTTAGTCCTTTAAAGAACATGGAGATATGAAAGAATTGATGAAGTTGAAGAAGATATTCATCAAAATTATAAGTTTTATTTAATTTTAATAAAAAAATATCTTAACAAATAAAATTCAGCATTTTTTTTAATTAATTTTTTTTTTGAAAAACGGGTTTATATGTGAATGTTACAAAAGATAAAGGACTAGATTCTTACAAATAAAAGACAAAGGACCAAAGTGTTACAAATATATAAGATAAAAGACTAAAGTGTTACAAATAAAAGATAAATGACCAAAATGTTATAAAAAAATAAGATAAATGACCAAACGTGTAATTTTGCCATATTTCTTGAATTTAAACATAGCACTATGTCCCAAGATTTACTAGTTGATCTTTCTTATAATAACTTTAACTAGCGCTTGTTTACCAAAAATCAGTGTAAACAAATATGTGTATATATTTGATGAACTTATGGTAAAAAATTGTATTTTGTATTTAATGAGTTTATGGAAAAAAAGATATCAGAAAAAAAATAATAGAATGAAATACATAGGAAAAAACTGATTAAACTATCCGAACCAAACCGAATCAAACTGATGAGTTTGGTTCGAATTCATTTTTAAAAAACACTAAAAATTGAATCAATCGAGGATTCATTAGTTTGGACATCGGATTCACTCGAAACCGTCCAAACCGGTCCGATTGTCCTACTTTTTTATATAAGAAATAATTTATTTAATTATTTATTTATTTATTTATGTAACGGTAGTAACTCGAGCTGTGTGACGTTTTAAATTTCCAAAGCCAAACACAACACTAGTTAGGTTCGTTCAGACAGCTTTCAAAGCGTGTCTTTTTTCGTCATTCATTCCAACTCTCTCTCTCTCTCTCAGCATTATTTCTTCTGTACAACTACAAACCAAAGTGTAAAACCAAAAACCCCACTTTTCTCTATTCTTCACAACACTGCAAACACTTTTACACAACATAACACACCATTCAACTCTCTTCAATACTCGTTCATTCTTCCAACTTTTTCAACATTCAGGTATACTAGTAATTTTAGTGAAGATGATTAAGTTTTTTTTTATTTTATTTTAAGGGTTTCTGTTCTGAGTTCAAGGTCAAAGTTTGTGTTTTTATTATTGGGTATTATTTTCTAGAGGGAAAGTTTTCATTTTTAGAAAGATAATAAAAACTTCCTTTTTATTTTTTTTTTTATTTTTTTTTTGTATTTTTAAGATACGTGTTTTGATGATTCTTATGAAGGTGATTTGTTAACGTTGTTGCTGTTGTTGGTGGCGTTGTTAATTTTTTTTCCTTTTTAAGGTGTTGTGTTGTTTTTCATGTTTGGAGAAATGTCTTTTCTTTTCATAGCTTCTTGTCCTAGTTTTTTTTTTACAAACAAAATTATTTTCTTGTGAATATTTGGTTCTTTCATTTAACATAATGATTTTTTTTTTTGTGTGAATATTTGGTTTTTTTTACAATTAATAATATTTGGTGTTGATGTTTTTTGATTTCTTTGGCCTTTGGTTGTTACAGGAGGGTCACATTTGGAGTTAATTTTTGTGTCTGTTTTCTTGAAATTTACGTTTCACAATGACAATTTGACCCCTTCAAATTCATCTTCAATTTCTCCTCATTTTTTCTCAAGGTATGTTTCATTCCTTACCCTTTGATTTTGTCTAAAATAAATTATTATTAAAATGTAGTATTTTATTTTCCAAATTTTAAATGCTTATGTAACTATTTATTATTATAATAATAATAATAATAAATAAAATAATAAATAAAATGTATAAGTGTTTAAAAAAACTTTTACATATTTTATTTAGGTAGTATCTGTCTAAAAAAGTGTTGTTTGCAAATTTGCAATGTTTATTTTTGGTAGTACTAATAGTATCTAATAAATACTTTCTTGGGAATATTAGTATATATTGTAATCTGTGGAGAGGATTTTGGAATTTTTTTTGGGGATGTTTTTGTAATTTTGCAAGGACAGAGAATCTCAAGTTGTATGATTTTGACTTTAATATATATAAATATAAATAAAAATAAATAATAAAGAGCCATGTGAACTTCTGACATAGTGGATGTTGAAATGACATAAACCTTGGGAAGATGTTTATATGATACAGTCACTTACATATAACAAAATATTCCTACATTTTTTTTACTTTAATATAAGAATTTAATTTATATACAATTATTTTACACATACATTCAATAATATATCAATACTACATTATGTATCGTGTTTAAAAACGTGTCACATTCATTAAATGATGTGGCACAATTATAAATTTTTCATTTCTATTTTTACCACACTTGGAGGATTTCCGTTACAACTAAATCTTCATTTTTTTGTTGAAGGAAACTAAAATTTCTTCATTAGTACTGCCTCCGGCCACAAATACAAGCAAAATTGCACTTTTTAGATTCATTGAGTAACATATGTATTTGGTCTATATTATAGTCCAGATACATTAATTATTCAATGAATCTAAAAAGTGCAATTTTGCTTATAATTGTGGCCGGAGGGAGTATTAGTATGGCATTATTGAGATTTTAGATTTATATATTCATATAAAATGTGGCAAAAATAGAAAAAAAAATATGGTAGAAAACACATTGTTGTATATGTTTTTATAATGTAACTTTAGATTAGTCTCATTAAATAATAATATAGGGTTAATGGTTTCACATTAGATTTAGTAAAAATCAGAATTTGAAATGAGAACTAATCCGTCTTGATGAGCATGACTAAGTGTATGTTTGGTATCGTAGTAGATATGTCAGAATCAATATGTCAGAATCACAGTAATCCACCGTGATTTTTCAAAAGCTACACTCTGTAGTTTATTTAAAATCACGGTGAATCACCGTGATTCTGACATATCCACCATGATACCAAACATAGGCTAAGTTGATAGCAACATTACATTATGCAAGAACCAAATTTTGAATTCAGAATTTTCCACTCATTCATTTATAGTGTGAAAACTAGGTGAATTGATTAAAAATAAAAGAAATAAGAACTAATTCTCAATTTAGTTCTCAAACTATCACTCATTTTCAATATGAATTTTTTAGTTAAATTCTAAAACACATTTAATTTTTCCTTTTCCTTTAATTTCTCTAAATCTTTCTATCTTTAAGTAATTTTCTCATTCCAATATTTTACTAATCTTGAAGTGTATATGTTTTTATGTGCACCAAACATTTAGGTTTCTGTTGTCATACAAGAATTTAATTTTAGAAAAAACGTTACAATCATGACAATGTATATTTGCCTAAACCCATTAGGCCTAACTTTTGTTTTCTTTATTTGATTCATACAATAAAACTTGTCATATTTATGAACCATGTACTACTAGTACTATTAGACCAATATATCTCTTTTTTCACATTTACTAGTACCTTAAATAATGAATTCTGTAACGGCTATTTTTTAGGCTCATACAAAATGTTATAGGGTAAGATTCTATACTAATTTTTTTTTACATAGACGAAATGACAAATCATTAGAAACTCAGACGCAAAGTGGAGAGATCAGGGTTTGAACTTTGATGATGAAGTCCGACCTAGCAATTTTGATATTTTTGTTAGTTGAGCTAAGATTTGTGGACGATTTTATTCTATTTCAATTATACATATTTTTTACCAAGTCGCTAATTTACAATAACCAACTTTTATCTCTTTTGATATATTGGGAGCATGTTTGGATTCACCGTGAGATGGTAAAAATCAATGTGGGCCATTGTTTACTTTAACAAAAGATACGCATTAGAGCTTCGAGCTTCGGTAAATTCACTGTGATTTTGTTAAACTCACTACAGATCCAAACATACACGTCTTTTGTGTTTGTTTGGAGAACATTTCTCATTTGTCATGATTATAAAGTTTGAAGTTTTGTCAGATTTTTCACTTTAAAAATATGGGTTTTGTTTCATACACTATTTTCCTAGATCTTCAAAGATGCTTGTTGGATATACAGAAACTCAGGGAATCCAAAGGATATGAGTCAGGAAACTATATATATTTTTTTACCAACAAACATGTGACCACTACCCTACAAAATTTGTATTTTTAACTCATTTTTTAGTTTTATTTCACCATACTTTTGTAAAACATACAAAGGGAATGGAATAATTATGTTGTTGATCAAATCTTTGATCATTATATGCATGATTACATGCACGATAATTCATGCTTCTTCAAAAAAACTTGAATAATAATTCATTCTAAATAAACTAATTAGATATGATTAATTGATTGAGAATTTGAGATGGCCTATTGCTTCACTTCAAGGCTCCTTCAAAGCACAAATAAGTTAAACAATACATAATCAATTTGTCAAATCATGGTAGAGTATGTAGAATGATTATCTTAAATATAATATAATATCAGTTGTGTTATTTGAACATCATAATTAATACGTTACATGAATTAATATAATATCAGTTGTGTTATTTGAACATCAAAATTAAGACGGTACATGAATTTTGAAAATATTTCACAAAAATAAAGGGCACATGTATTTGATTTGATGTTTAAAAAATCATTTTTTTTTCTTTTTAATACATACTTTTATAGATAAAGAACAAAAGAAAAATTCCATTCACTACTAAAGTCCTCGATCTATGTGTCAAATCAATTTGCTTTTTTTAAATAATTTTTTTATCTAAACATGCTCATCATGATTCACCATTTTATCACTTTATTGTATTTGTGAATCCTTTTAAAAGATATTGTCTTCACTAGAATACATAAACATTATAAATCTCAATTTCACAATTATCATTTTCATTTTCTAAATAATTTTTGTGATTAATTCTTGCAGATGGAATCAGTGAAACCTTCAGCAGTGACACCAAGCATGAAATTAGCTAGAAATTTTGCTAAAGTTCTTAATCTTAGAGTATTTTTGAAGAATGTTACTATAGCTGATACAAATCCAAAAGATGAAACCAACATGGATCATAAGACTACAATAAATTGGTCTGAATCATTCAACAAAGTTGATGAAGATGAAGAAATTGAAGAACAAAGAGTTGCAACAGAAGCACTTCTTGCTAAGCTATTTGCTAGCATTGCAACAGTTAAAGGTGCTTATGCTGAACTTCAACATTTTCAATCACCTTTTGATCCTGATGGAATTGAAGCTTCTGATAAGTTACTAGTTTCTGAGTTGAAGCATTTGTCGGAGCTGAAACAGTGTTACTTGAAGAAACAAGTTGATCCTTCGCCAGAGAAAGCGATACTCGTAGCTGAATCGAAGGAGATAAAGGGTGTTATAAAAACATATGAGATTACGGCGAAGAAGTTGGAATCGCAGGTAAGGCTTAAAGATTCTGAGATTATGTTTCTTAAAGAGAAATTAGTGGAAGCTAATAGTCATAATAAGTTAATTGAGAAGAGATTGAATCAAAGTGGATCATTATCTGGTGTACTTGAAAATAGTAATCTTCACATATCAGGGTTAAGTCCTAGCCATTTTGCTACCGTTCTTCGTCACGCTGTTAAGTCGATTCGTAACTTTGTGAGGTTAATTGTTGATGAAATGAGATCTGCAAAATGGGATATTGATGCTGCTGTTGATGCTATTGAACACAATGTTGTTTACATCAATGAAGATCACAAGTGTTTCGCAATCGAATCATTTGTTTGCAAAGAAATGTTTGATGCATTTCACTTCCCTAATTTCAATCTTCCAAATGAGTCACTTCCAAGTGATAGAAAAAATCAACAAAATTGGTTCTTTGAGAATTTTAATGAGCTGAAATCAACTAAAGCTAAAGACTTTCTTGCTGAGAAACCGAGATCATTGTTTGCGAAATTCTGCAGGAACAAGTATTTGAGGCTTGTTCATCCGAAAATGGAGTCATCGTTTTTCGGTACCATGCTTCATAGAAACCTTTTGAGTGGTGGAGAGTTTCCAAAAACTGATTTTTTTGCTTCATTTGCTGAAATGGCCAAAAGGGTTTATCTCTTACATTGTTTAGCTTTCTCTTTTGAGATTCAAGCTGAAATTTTTCAAGTTGGAAAAGGGTGTAGATTTTCTGATGTGTACATGGAAAGTGTGAATGATGAAATGTTTGTGTTTTCAGACAAGACAACAACATTTGATGAATCAGAAGAAGAAACAGTTGTTGGTTTCACTGTTGTTCCTGGTTTTAGGATTGGTAAAACTGTTTTACAATGTCAAGTTTACCTCACAAAGACGAAGAATCAAACCAAGGTTAAAAAAACGGTGAAAGGATCGCGATCACATGCAGGTCCAAGTTTACGTAGTAGTTAATCTCGGCTGTTAAAATCAGACAATTTAGATCACAACTATGAAACAATTTCAACTGATGATCTAAATTGGACGGTCGAGAGCTGTAACTACGTCAGACATGAAATAAGTTAAATTTCAATAAGCAAAAGTATAAAGGAGATTTAAAAGGGCAGGTAATGGGCCCCACAACACAAGGGAAGGACATGGCATGGAGTGAACTCTTGCTAGGATTGATAGGGCAATTTTGTCCTTTTGTGTTTTGGCTATTTTAGTAAAAAAAGAAAAGCTATAGTGGACCATAGCATTGGGAACAACCTTTTTCTTTTTAGAATCTTTATTTTTGTTTTTTAATTTAATTATTATGCATATTTATTTATCAAAAACATCCCCCCAAAATTTTGTTGATATAAGGCCGGTGACAGGGATGGTCTAGCTGTTTTGCATCTTTATGAGACATTGCATGATATAATATGTATATAATAATGATAATGATATAATATAGGTAGGAGTTTTATAATCTTCTTTTGCTTTTTATTTTTATTTTTATTATTATTATATTTTTATACCTTATTCCTCTTTTGTTGATCTTAGTTTAAGGTTATTTTAATAGACTAATTCTAATATGGACTGGGACACCATATGGTCCATGATGGACAAGAAATGTTTGCCTTTGGATTGGTCTTTGAACCACAATAACATCATGCACCTTCCACACACAATTTCTCTACTAACTAATTTTGTCTGCTCTCTCTGACTCATCTACCTCATATTTCTATCTCTTTAATTATCCCCCTCTTCTCTATCTTGCAGGTTTTTTCTTTCTTACCAATGTCTTGCAAATTTTTATCAACAAAAATATACAGTGTATATTAATTTATTTAAAATAAAATCTGAATTTTAAGAGGATAAATGCACAGTATCAAATAAATTATTTAATCAGATGAAAGTTGCAATTTGCATTTACATGCGTAGCATTTATAATTAGGGGTGTTCATTCATGAACTACACTGAATAAAACCATATTAGTTCAGTTCATAAAATCATTTTAATAAAAACTAGTTTATTTCTCAGGCAGTTTCAGTTCGGTTCAGAACCGGTTTAGAATCAATTTACATATTTAAACCGGTTTAGTTTCAGATAACTAGTTTCTAACCGGTTTTCTAATATAACCGATTTATTTCTGAAAAACATATTTTAAATCAGTTTTCCGAGTGTTTTAAAAAATCAACTTTTGGGTTTTTTAAAATAGGAATGGATTTTAAACCATTTTTTATTTTATTTTTAATTTTTAAAAATGGATCATAATCTTATAAAATTATAAATTCCTACCATTAATTTGAATAAATTCCTACAATATTTGAATCAGATCACAATCTTTATTTCTTTATTAGAAGATGTTTTTGGATTCGTCTCGAACAATATTTTTAATATTTTTTATTATCATTTCTCTACTAATAAATAAAAATAAACATAAGCATATAACATGTTTTTAGATTCGTCTCGAAGAGTATTTTCAAAATATCATTTTTAATAATATTTACTATTATATAATTAAATATATTAATCGTCAAAGATATACATTGACATGTGTGAAACACTCAATTTTACTACTAATAAATAAAAATAATCATTAACATATAATATGTTTTTGGATTTGTATTGAAGAGTATTTTCAAAATATCATTTTTTATAATTTTCACTATCATATAATTAAATATATTAATCGTCAAAGTTATAGATTGACATGTGTGAAACAACCAATTTTTTACTAATAAATAAAAATAAACATTGACATATAATATGTTTTTAGATTTGTACCGAAGAATATTTTCAAAATATCATTTTTTATAATTTTTACTATCATACAATTAAATATATTAATCGTCAAAATCATACATTGACGAGGAGTTCTTACATAGGCACAAACCTAAATTTTTTATTCTTAGGCACACATACAAAATTTTGAAAAACTAAATGATAAAAGAATTGATTAATACTAGTTGATGTGACTAAATTATATATCTTTAATTTTTTTTCAACAATGTGTGTGTGCCTAAATATATATGTGTTGGGGTTGTGCCCAAGTTAGCATTTCTCTACATTGACATGTGTGAAACAATCAATTTTTCTATGAATAAATAAAAATAAACATTAACATATAATATGTTTTTGGATTCGTATAGAAGCGTATTTTTAAAATATCATTTTTTATAATGTTTACTATCATACAATTACAAATATTAATCATCAAAGTTATGCATTGACATGTGTGAAACAATCAACTTTTCTACTAATAAATAAAAATAAAACATAAACATATAACGTTTTTTGGATTCGTCTCGAAGAGTATTTTCAAAATATCATTTTTTTTATAATTTTTACTATCATACAATTAAAGATATTAATCGTCAAAGTTATACATTGACATGTGTGAAACAATTAATTTTTCTACTTATAAATAAAAATAAACATTAACATATAAATTTTCTTTGAGCGTGAGGATTTAAATAGTAAGTTTGTCTTGAAACTTGTATATTTTACATTAAATGTATAACTTTTTAATAAACAATTGTTGTTTTTTAATAAGAAATTACTATTTTTTATTGTTTTAACATGTGCAAGACAAACCCTTTATAAATACGGAGTAGATGTTAAATATTTTTTTAGTAATAGACAGAGTACATCGCGATGCAAATACGAATTTAATGTTGCTAAAAACAAAAAGCATGAATTTGTGAACAAACTCGAATCATCTAAGTTAATAGCATACATCGGCAAAATGCCTATTAATCTACTGCTAATTGTTTACCCCGATTTTTAGTAAACAACCGCTAGTTTAATTATTACAAGAAGGATCAACTAGTAAATCCTGGGACATATGGATTGTGCAGAAGATGATGAAAACATATTCATATCTTTTTGGGTTAAATCGGATAAGTTGATAAAAAGTAAAAGCATTTGACGCAGTCAAATGGTTTGGTTTAAAGTGAAATGCTTCAAAGTTAAATTTGCAGAAAACTTGTAAATGAATTGCAAATAAAGTTTAAAGAGAAACTTTGAAAAGTAAAACATGCAATGAAATAAATTGCAGAATGTTTAAATTGCAGAAAGCTTTAAATTGCAGAAAGCTTAAATGAAAGTCAAGTAATCAATACTTGAAAGATAAATTGCATTTGACAATGTAAAAATGTTTACAAAGAATGGTACACAGATTCGTACATGTTCCTGTTTGCATTCATTTCGCTCGTTGACATGGGTACTCTGAATTTCTTAGGAATTTGCATGTGAATTGTGGACCCGTTTCTCTTATGAAAAACTAATATTTATAGGCAAACTAGAATAACTGCTATAAACCTACAAAATGCCTAACTATGCTCCACGTGTCTTTGACAATTTGAATTCCCTTTGACACCTGGTGGGACTTTTGAACGTTATCCACTTTTGAATAATTTGCTAAGTCCAGAGTATGCTTTCTCCGTTCTGCATAGTACGTTAGACAAACAAACATACACACGTATATATATATATATATATATATATATATATATATATATATATATATATATATATATATATATATATATATAATTTTCGACCATTGGCAGTAATGTCGAAAAATAGATATTTGCACAAATAACTTCTTGTCGAATTCGACAAGCTCATTGGGCAACAACATGTTCTGTCGAATTCGACAGACCCCTGGGCTTTGACAAGCAACTTTGCATTAAAAGTCTCTGTCAAATGCCTTAATTTTCTCTTGATTTAATACTAGAATCAATTCCCAAGAGAATATTAAAAATGCAATCATGCACATTAAATGAGATTTCATCATCTCTCTCCAATTCATTAATGCCTGTCGAAAATACAGGCTAACAAATTGCCCCCTCAAAAATGCCAATTTCGACTGCACGTCGAACTCAAAGGAAGAAATGGCAGTTTTGAAGATTTCAATCTTTTCCAATTCTACACGTTTACCAAAGACGGCGCAAACGTCACATCAAGTCATTATCAATCATGACAAAATTTATAACCGTCACCTCAATCCCCACAAACCATGATCTCCAACTTTTTAGCTTCGTGGTGGGACACGTGGCAGAATGTGAATAACTGAGATGGAAAAGTGGTGATGTTTCAGTTACCAGATACATGCAAACTTGGAGTGCCTATAAGTAGCAAATGTATTCCACACTTTCAACTTTCTGAAACCTTAACTCTTCACTTTCTCTCTAAAGAAACAGAACCTTACGCATTCTCTCAAGAGACAACATCAAACAATCCTTCAATCTTGCCTTGTTCTTGCGTTTCTATTAGATCTAAACCAGTGACTGCGATCGTCTAGCATTTTCGTTCATCATTACTATTTTTATTCCTAGATTTGGGCAAGGAACGAGTCAAATCTGAAGCTTTTTAGTTCGTTGCTACTGTAGCTTGTTCATCTTCATCACCAATACTCAAGAACACCAAAAACACGAAGAACAACAATGGCTTCATCTTCTTCCTCCAGAAACGTGATTATCTATGCTGTTGATGATGACAAACCCATCATCATTGATGATTCAGAGTTTGTGTCGGAGCCAGACATGACTGCTGTCGAAGACAACATATGGGGAGAAGAATTGATGATTCCCCACAAGCTTGGAGGTAGAACGTTCGCCTTTGCAGGACCTCTCCCTTCATCCGACAACTTCAATGAAGACGTAGGTAACATCTTCCCTCTCCATACTACTTGCGAACCTAGGATATTCGCCAACTCTGTCTTCGACATGAGTTTCTTTGAACCAGGCCATAGGGCTTTTAGATCCGCACCCGTAGTTAGTGAAGGTTATCTAAAATGGCTTAACAAGGTCGAAAAGCAATATGCTACCTTTTGGAAAGAGAGTGGTATATTCGACCTAATTCAACTGTCGAGAGAGGGACCTAAATACAATGCAGAAATGCTCATAGCTGCCCTTCACTTTTGGGAGAATTCTACCAACACTTTCCATTTCAAGGCAGGAATGATGACCCCAACTCTTTTCGACGTTGCTTCCATTACTGGCTTAAGACCCACATGACCTACTTTCGACCCCAAGTACACTACAATCAACCACCAGTTCGACTTCAAGGTTTTATCCTTCTCAGGATTTCTCAAAACTTTCCATGATCTTAGCGACGAAGATGTGTCTTTTGAAGAACATATAGCCTTCCTGACTTATTGGCTATCACATTTTGTTCTGTGCACCAGTTCACTTCAAGTGGTGAAGAGACTTGTTCCTCTCGCCATTATGCTTCACCAAGGTCTAGATGTAGCCTTAGGAAGATTTATCTTGGCATCCCTCTATGACTCTCTAGGACAGGCCAGTGACATGCTCAAGAGAACTGGCAAAGGATCACAGCTTGCTTTCTCTGGACCTATCTGGCTTCTGCAACTTTGGCTGAATGCCACGTTTGAGTCAAACTTCAACCTTTTCCTCCCTTCTTATTTGGAAGCTTCAGTTGCCAGTCGACAAATAGAAGGTACTAGGTTGGCCTTATTGAGGTATAGAGAAGCAAACCTGACAACTCGACAGCTTTTCCTCCACTACTTCAAGACTCTCCTTGAGTTCGACGAGATCACTCCAAAGAATACCCCGTTCGTCAAAAGGACAATTGGGCCAGCCTGGTTTAGAAGGCCATTTCCTGCAGTCAACCCAAATGAAGAAGAAGACACCAACAATATCTGGTCCATGTTTTTAACTCCTACAATCTTGTCTTCAAGGCAAGGGATTGAAAGAAGGCACTTGGGTTTGGTTGGGTACCAACCTAACTTAGTTGCTCGCCAATTTTGTCTGAGTCAGCTCAGGCCAAAGAGTTTATTCAAGCATAAGGATGATATTGTCTTGGGCAACTCTGGAATGTCTGTCGAATACTTTGAGCGTCGTTTGAAGGCTGCTGACAGCATATCTTACAAACTCACACCCCTCGCTTTCGAAATCTCTCACTTCTGCACCTTTGAATTCGCCACATGGTGGAGTCTACACTATGAAAAGCACGCTAAGAATACTGATGAGGTGCTTCTGCAAGCAATAGAGGCTGGATTCGACGCTCTTCAGCAAAAGACTCCCAAAGGCAAAGGTAACTTTGAGTGATTCAGAAGTGTGGCTTTATAATGTTTGTAATTTTTCTCTTTGAATGTTTTTTGTTGATGTTTAAACTCTCATTGTCTTGACACTAGGTGCTTCCAAAGCCAAGGAAACTACCACTTCGACCGACACCACTACTCCTGCTGCAACTCAGAAGAAATCACTGCCCAATACTGGGGCCAAGGTATCAGATTTCAAAGTAACTTAGTCTTTGAATCTCCATTTTCATAAACATATCTGTGACTCTTCTTGATTTCAAATGCAGCTTCGAAAAAGGAATTTAATGGCGACGAACGAGACTGGAGAGCCCACCAAGCAGAAGAAACAAAAGGCTCTTACTATTAATGAACCCACAGTAAGTCCTTTCGACATTTCCTCGGCATTTTGCCTTTGCTTCAAATAAAATTTTGTGTTAACAATTTCATTTTCTTTTCAGCCTGCTGATGATGTTCCCACCACAACAAATGCTGCTGCTCCTAGTGGAGAAGGCCAAGGAGACAAAGGAAAGGCCAATGTCGAAACTAGCGAGGCAAGCATGCCACCCAAGCCAAAGAAGAAGAAGAAGAAAGCTAAATCTAAGTCTAGACCTTCTGGAGAAAAAGAGAAGGATGGCGAATCTCCTATTCCAACCATTCCTGTCGAAAATCAACCATTACATGTCGAAAATCCTTCGACTGAAAATCATGCCCCCAGCCAAGAGAAAATCAGCTCTAGCTCACAAAACCCTGGTGCTCAGGTAAAATATCTTCTTCATCTTTTAAGACTTTGTGAAATGAACAAATTTCCATTATAACTTCTAAGACTTTATTTATTTAATCTTTGAATAGGGTGGCAATGAAGATAACATTAACACACTTGTTAATGAAGAAGAAGATTTAGCCCAAGGTACCGGAAACAATGATGCCGAGGCTAATCTCGACGGGAATGATATGACTGCAGAGCCTGAAGCAAATGCTACCATTAACCTTGACTCTGAGAAGACTATCACCCTGGAGCCTACTGAATCCACTCATTCGTCAGAAAACACTGATGTCGAAATGGAGCTCGACAATGAAGATGATTATATGCCTGAGGCTACTGAGGGAGGTTCTGAAATACTCCCAGTTTCATCAACATCAAAGTTATCTGCTGAAATTGGAATATCAGAGATGCAATTCATTGCTATGAAGGATTCTGATCCTGCTGCAGCACTCAAAATGCTCCTCTCAAGCAAAGGCAACAAAGAACAAAGCAAAGGTGCCTCCCATCATAGCAGTTCGACGGCTTCTGATACAGAGATCAGTTCGACGGTGAGACAGGATTCTTTGCTCCTCAAGCTGCACACAGACTATATAAACCAAGATGTCCTTGCCTTAATTGAGGCGAACCCCAACAGTGCCTTTTCTCACTTGGGCTTCCTGAAAAAGCTTCACAACCCTTTGACTGATGGTGCTACCCTTCGCAAGGTTATTCAACTTGAAAACCTTATTGATGGTTTCACCCAAGCCATTCAAAAGAGGAAGATCAATGCTCTGAAGCTGGAGGCTCAAACGGAAGCGTATGCTGCATTGGTCGAAAAGGCCAATACTGCTCAAGCCAATGTCGAACGCCTGGAGAAGGAGATCGAGTCGAATGCTGAGCTGACTGAATACAACCAGAACATCTCTGCTTGGGAGAGCGAGATTGCAGAATTGAACTTGAGAATTCAGAGTCTCAATGCCAAAATTGATGCAGAAAAGGCTAAGCGTGACGAAGCTAAGGCTAACCTCACCATTGCTGTTAAAGCCTGGATTGACAAAGAGGCTAATGAAGGCATCAAATTCTTTAGCGCTTCTGCAGCTGTCGAAGAAGAGATTCAGGGTCTGGAGGAGTCGAACAAGGTTCTCGACAAAGAAATTTCCTCTTTCCAAAGCCTATATGAAGACCTGAAGAGACAATTTTAGTTTTGTAATAATTTGCTCTTAGTTTTACTTCAACTTTCTGAACAATTTGTTATGGTTTTTTGGTTTGTACTTTTGACAATGCCCATTTTGTGGCGAACAAATTTATGATCACCATTGTTTGATTATGTCTTAAGTTTTATTCTTCGTTAATTTTTATTTCTTGCAACGCTGGTTTATACTTTTTCAAGTACTTACCGTTTATAATTAATGAACGTTGTTCTTCTGTTAACTCTTCAATTTCGTAAGCACCATTTGAAAAAACTTGAACAACTTTAAAAGGGCCTTCCCAATTTGGGGACCATTTGCCTAAGACTCTGTCTTTTTTATCCATTGGCAAAATAACTTTCCAAACCAAATTTCCAACATTAAAGGTTTTAAACTTAACCTTTTTATTATAAGCTTTAGCAACTCTTTCTTTCTGTCGAGTTAGCATTTCTAAAGCTTTTACTCTCTCCTCATCTAAATCAACTAATTCATCTAACATCATATCCCAGTAATGATCCCTTGGGATTTCCATCTGCCTTTGAATTCTGACTGATTGTAGATGTATTTCGACTGGTAAGACTGCATCATGTCCATATGTTAGTCGAAAGGGTGTGGTATTAGTTGATTCTTTTGGAGAATTTCTGTATGCCCATAGGACTTGATCCAAAGTCTTGTTCCAATTTCTAGGCTTTTGGGCAACGTGCTTTTTTATCAAGCCAATGATAATCTTATTAGCAGCTTCCACTTGACCATTTGCTTGAGCATAATATGGTGTAGAGGTTAAAAGTTTAAAACCAGTTTGTTGAGCAAATTCAACCATTTTTCGTCCAGTGAAAACTGAACCTTGATCTGTAGTAATAGACTCAGGTATACCAAATCTATAAATAATGTGACTTTGTATAAAACTAATCATGCTTCTTGATCAACATTTGGTAATGGAATTGCTTCTATCCATTTAGTAAAATAATCTATACCAACCAAAATATAACGTTGGTTTCTAGACGAACTTGGTTTAATTTCACCAATTAAATCTAAAGCCCATCCTCTAAAAGGCCAAGGTTTTACTATTGAATGGAGTTCACTTGCAGGTACGTGTTGTATACCTGAATGCCTTTGGCATTCTTGACAACCTTTAGCAAATTCTATACAATCCTTTAAGATTGTTGGCCAATACACACCTTGTCGAAACAACAACCATTTCATTTTATGGCCTGCCTGATGGGATCCACATGCACCACTATGCACGTCAGATATAGCCAAATAGGCTTCTGTTTCACTTAAACATTTTAGCAAAACTCTCTCAGGTGTTTTCTTCATTAGTTCATTTCCAATGATGACATAACTCAAGGCTCTATACTTTATTTTTCTATTGGTCGTTCCATTTGGATCTCGCAAATATTCAACAAGTTGTTTTCTCCAATCATTATCAGATAAATTGTCAATGGCAAAAATTTCAAAAATTTCAGAATTTTCGTCAGAGTTATAAGTGGTATCTTGACCATTATCTTGTGGTACATCTGCCCCCACAAGTTTTGGCATTGACAATTCCATAGAAGGAGGTTGATCAACAATGAGTTTATCTTTAATCTCAATCAACTCTTCTAGTTTCTCACTAGAAATTTTATAGCCAGAAGCTATTTGAGCCAAATCATTGGCTTCTTGATTTTCTATACGAGGCACATGTTCAAAGATGACTTGGTCAAAACGTTTTAACAAAGAAATTGCTATGACAAAATATTTCATCAAGTGTTCTTTTATGCACTTGTATTCTTTTGTCAACTGTTTCAAAACCAATTCTGAATCACCTCTGATCAAAATATTTTTTGCCCCCAAGTCCAATAAAATTTCTAGGCCTGTTATCAAAGCCTCATATTCTGCTTCATTATTTGAGCAAAAACCATTGATTTTATATTTGAACTTGGTGGGAATTTTGGAGGGAGAAATGATTAAAATCCCAATTCCAACTCCATATTTATGTTTAGAACCATCAAAATATAATTTCCAAGGTTCTGAATCCACATAATTTTGAGGAGTTTCTAACGCAGAATGATCCACTACAAAATCAGCCACAATTTGGCCTTTGACTGCCTTTAAAGGTTTATAAGTTAGTGAATATTCTGTCAAGGCTAAAGCCCATTTTCCAATTCGACTATGCAGGATGGGTTTAGATAACATATGTTTGATGATATCACAATGAGAGTAAACCAAAACGTCAACAGGCTTTATATAATGCTTGAGTTTCATACAAGAAAAATACAAACATAAGCATAATTTTTCAATACTACTATATCTAGTCTCAGCATCATTTAATACTCTACTTAAGTAATAGATGACTCTTTCTTCACCATTTTCATCTTCCTGGGCAAGCATACTACCCAGTGTCGAATCAGATGCTGATATATACAACTTCATGAACTTGTTTCTTATTGGAGGCATTAACATTGGTGGCTTTGACAAATAACTCTTGATTTCGTCAAAAGCTTGTTGTTGATCTTGCCCCCAAGTAAAGGTACTTTCTTTCTTGAGTCGAAGTAATGGTGAAAACGGTTGAGCTTTACCACTTAGATTGGAGATAAATCTTCTCAAGAAATTGATCTTCCCCAGTAAGGACTGAAGTTGCTTTTTTGTAGTTGGAGATTTTGTCTCCATAATAGCCTTTGTTTTGTTTTGATTTATTTCAATGCCCTTTTTGTGCACAACAAACCCAAGGAAATCTCCTGCATTAACACAAAAAGCACATTTTAATGGATTCATTTTTAATCCATATTTCCTCATCTTTTCAAAAGATTTTTTCAAATGATCTAGATGATCATCATTTGACGAGGATTTGACAACTATGTCGTCAATATACACTTGCATGAAAGTGTCAATGTATTCATGAAAAATTAAATTCATTGCTCTTTGATACGTAGCCCCGGCATTTTTCAAACCAAAGGGCATCACTACCCATTCATATGTGCCTAATGCTCCTGGGCATCTAAAGGCAGTTTTGGGTACATCATTCTCAGCAATGAAAATTTGGTTATAGCCAGAATAGCCATCTAACATGCTTAAATATTCAAACCCGGCTGCTGAATCAATTAGCATTTCTGCTACAGGCATAGGGTATTCATCTTTTGGTGTAGCATTATTTAAGTCTCTAAAGTCTATACACACTCTAAGAGAACCATTTTTCTTAATTACAGGCACTATATTTGCTAACCATTCGACATACCTTGCTGTTCTGATGAATTTGCTCCTCAGCAGCCTTTCAATTTCTTCCTTGATCTTTGACATTATCTCTGGTGCAAATCTTCTAGGTAACTGTTTCACTGGCTTTTTATCTGGTCGAACTGGTAGTTCATGCTCCACCAATTTTCTGCTCAAACCTGGCATTTCGTTGTAATCCCAAGCAAAACAATCTTTGAACTCCAACAGAAGTTGCACCACTTTCGCCTTCAGATCTGGAGGAATGTTTGCACTAATGTACGTTGGTCTTTTTGTCAAACCATCTCCAAGGTCGATCTCTTGCAAAGGGTCCTGTGCTTGCATCTTGTGACTTTGACTGATTGGATCTTTTTCAAATCCTAAGGGTTCGTCATCATAAATGCAATCCAGCTTTTGCAATTCTGGCTTATATTTGCCAACTTTTATGTCATTGGCTGCATCAGCCATATTTTCTGACAAGGAATTGGCTTCTAAAGCCATTTTGATTCTATTTTCAGCCATGTAGGCCGTAATCTTTGCCCAAGTTTGGGACTCAGACATAGTAGTTTTCTTTGATATCCCACCCAGTTGGGCAGTTGTGGCCTTCATACTCGCCATCCTCACTGTTTCCATCTTCCCTTTCCCACAAAAAACCATGAGTAGGGTCTAATTTAATTGAGTGTTGAACATTTCTCACTGGAGGGTGTGCAAAATCCCTGTCAGTGCATGGCGAGATAGTTGCCAATTTTTTGTCGAATGAGTGTTTTGTCAGATGATGGACTTCAGTTTTGAAGTAACTTTGATCTGCTTCAACATTTTCCACTATACCATCATCTCGCCAGATAATAAGGCGCTGGTGCAGGGTAGATGGGACTGCCCCCACTCCATGAATCCACTCTCGACCTAGGAGCAGATTGTAATTTGCCTTAGAGGCCACAACCAAGAATAAGGTTGGCCTTACAGTACTTCCAACAACCACATCCAACTGGATTGCTCCTAAAGAAAAACCAGTTTCACCCTCATAGTTTGAGAGCACTATGTTGTGAGGATGAAGATCCACCAAAGATTTACCAATCTTTCTCAGCAGAAATTCTGGCATGAGGTTAACAGCAGCACCACCATCAATTAGTACTTTGTTGATTCCTACATTATTCACTTTAGCCTGTATGAAGAGAGGCTTCAAGTGACTTTTCATGCTTTCATCTGGCCTCTCAAATGTAGCCATTTGGTCTTCCAAAGCACCATTGCTCATCACATAGTAACAGACTGGCCTGTGAAGAGCCATTTGCATTCTAGATTCTTCTTCGTCATCTGTTATTTCAGAACAGATGTCGAACTCTCTTGGCAGAATCGACACAACATTTACTATTATGTCGAGGTCAGGTTCAGAATCCAGAAAGTCATCTGCTTCCATGTGGTCGTCTTCGACATTATCAGCAACTGAAGACTCGACTTTTGGTTCACCTAACCTTTCTTTCATTGGCCTCTTCGCCAATTCCATAGGCCTCTCTCCATTACCATCAGCAGTAATTTGGGATTTTTGAGCAGCCACTTTCTTCTGGCGTTGATATCTGCGCCATTGAGATCTTGTCATGGGATTTTTCCCTTTGTAATTATTCCTGTAATCATATTTCCTTGATTCAGGATCTTTTTTGGGATTGAAGTTACTGGAGTTTCCTTTCTCAATATTCCTTTGACCATAGTCCATGTTTCTTCCATGAACCCATTGATTGACAGGTGTCCTGCTTGAGGGGACAAATGATTTTTGTGGTCCCAACCTCTGATGTACAGGCGCCTGTTGGCTATTCAGAACATTAGAATAAGTTGGCCTTTGATTTGGCCAATTGTTTCTACCTTGACTATGAGGCAAAAACTTGTTGAGGCCTGCAGCAGCCTTCTTGTCGAACATGGCACTACAATGAGGACATAATGTAGCTTCGCCATCATTCTCTTTGCAGCGTTGAAAGAAATCCAATAAAGTTTCCCCAGCCTGTGGATATACTTCTTCCACTTTGTTTTCGTATTCTTCTTCGGGAATAGAAACTAGTTGCCCCCCTTCAGTGAAGTTCAATGCTTCTAACATCAGGCACTCAAATGGCTCTGTGTAAGCAGCATCAGCAATCTACAATGGATCTTCATCCACCTGCTGTTTGGATTTTGGCTTTTCGCCAAATTTGAGCCTTCCCTCCTGCAGGGCTTTCTGGACCAGATCCCTGAAAAGAACACATTGTGAGGTTTTATGACCCAAAAAATTATGGTATTTACAAAAACCTCTTTTCTTACGTTGTTCCAAAGGTGGAACTTTTAATCCCTTTGGTACAATTATTTGGCCATCAGTGACCAGTAAGTCAAAAATTTCATCACATTTAGTAATGTCGAAAGTATATGTCTTAGAAACAAATCTACCATTTTTTGGTTCGACAGGATTATTCCCATTTGATGGTTTTAACATTTTACAAGTATAAGGAGGGCCTGGTTTTAACTCAGCAATGTTAACTTCATTATTTTCCATGTAATCCTGACCATCGTCGAACTCATTTTCACTTTCATATGTTTCTATGTAAGCCACTTTTTCTTTCTTGTGGAACTTAGAATTTCTGACTTTTTCAGCCCTGAGGCGTTCGACCTGTCGAACACGATCTGCTAATTGGGCCATGTCTCTTAAATGTTGAGTATCTAGCTTTTTCCTAATGGAATAGTCAAGGCCACCAGCAGCCATCTCAACCAATTCATGTTCAGGCACTTGAGTAAAGCACCTTGCCTTAAGGAGGCGAAACCTGTTCAGATAGTCATCAATGACTTCTGAGGTTTTGCGCTTCATACTGGCTAACTCTTTGAGGCTAATCCTAGATTGTCCCATGTAAAACTGTTCATGAAATAGCCTTTCTAATTGAGTCCAAGTATGAATTGAATGAGGGGGAAGTGTGGTAAACCACGTAAAAGCATTTTTAGTGAGGGAATTGGGAAAAAACTTCATTCTTAAATCTTCATTATTTGCCAAATTCCCTGCCTCTGCCAAATATCTGGCAATGTGTTCGACAGTAGACTCATTAGTATCACCAGCAAATTTTGTGAATTTGGGAATTTTCCATCCCCTTGGCAATTCTGCCTGCAATACGTATTCAGACAATGCTGACACAAAATTTGGCCTATGCAACCCTATATTCAAACCATTTTGGGCCAAGATATTTTCTACTAAATTGGCTAAGTTATTATGCCCTGCAACATTCTCTTGTCGAACATTCCTAAGAACATTATCAGCATCCTGGTTTCTATTAACCAATACCACTCCCTGTTCTGGCTGTTCTCTTTCGACGCGCACTGGTTGGGCTTGAACTTCTGGTTGAGTCTCCGGGTTTGCACGAAGAACCCTTTGGTTGTTTGGAGCATCAGGGGCACCAAAAAAGTCTGCCATCCTTCCCATTTGATTGGCTAACAACAAGTAATTATCATTGGCTGTTTGTAAAACAGGGTTAAAAACTGTGCCAATCTGTTGGGTCAATGCGTTCACCATATCATGGTTACTTTCATCCATTTGTTGCCTAAGTGCATTCATGGAATTATTTGTCAAATTCAAGGAATTTCCCCTGTTTCCCATCGCAGAAGATGAGGGAGAATTTTCTATCGAAGGCCAATTATACAGGCTTGCCATCGTTGTTGTTGGCATTCCATATTGTGGGTTTCTAGGCAACCATGGGGGTCTTGACGGTGTTCCACCAACTTGACTACCGTCTGTGTATCCATGTGTGTGTGACACGTTCGTTGGCATAGATGATACATTCATTTGTGTCATTATTGCACCATTCGTATTTGGAGGAACAAACCCTCCTGCCATACTTGAAGTAGTGGCAGGCATTGTTGACCCACTGGCGCTCACGCCAACGGTCGCAGAACTTATTACAGGGTTCGAACTCCCCCCATTAACATTATTGCTTGGGATACTTTCAGAATTTATAGAGTTCAGGGCAGGGCTTGTTGGCCCACCAGTAGGATTGGCGCTAGGATTGCCAGATACTGGTTGATTTGGTTGCCCTGTCGAATTTGGAACAGGATTTGTTTCTGCCCCATTATTGTTATTATTATTATTATTATTGGGATTGTTTGGTGGTCTCACCATTCTGGAACGAGGACGAGTTGGTACACTTGAAAATTCTGGGAGAGATTTACCACTCCTCAAATGCATATAAAAATATACACACAATCAAAAGTACAACACCAAACAACGAATTTTTGTAAAAAATTTTCAAAAACACACTAAATAAAAATACACAATCCAATTGTCCCACTGGGCGTGCCAATTTGTTTACCCCGATTTTTAGTAAACAACCGCTAGTTTAATTATTACAAGAAGGATCAACTAGTAAATCCTGGGACATATGGATTGTGCAGAAGATGATGAAAACATATTCATATCTTTTTGGGTTAAATCGGATAAGTTGATAAAAAGTAAAAGCATTTGACGCAGTCAAATGGTTTGGTTTAAAGTGAAATGCTTCAAAGTTAAATTTGCAGAAAACTTGTAAATGAATTGCAAATAAAGTTTAAAGAGAAACTTTGAAAAGTAAAACATGCAATGAAATAAATTGCAGAATGTTTAAATTGCAGAAAGCTTTAAATTGCAGAAAGCTTAAATGAAAGTCAAGTAATCAATACTTGAAAGATAAATTGCATTTGACAATGTAAAAATGTTTACAAAGAATGGTACACAGATTCGTACATGTTCCTGTTTGCATTCATTTCGCTCGTTGACATGGGTACTATGAATTTCTTAGGAATTTGCATGTGAATTGTGGACCCGTTTCTCTTATGAAAAACTAATATTTATAGGCAAACTAGAATAACTGCTATAAACCTACAAAATGCCTAACTATGCTCCACGTGTCTTTGACAATTTGAATTCCCTTTGACACCTGGTGGGACTTTTGAACGTTATCCACTTTTGAATAATTTGCTAAGTCCAGAGTATGCTTTCTCCGTTCTGCATAGTACGTTAGACAAACAAACATACACACGTATATATATATATATATATATATATAATTTTCGACCATTGTCAGTAATGTCGAAAAATAGATATTTGCACAAATAACTTCTTGTCGAATTCGACAAGCTCATTGGGCAACAACATGTTCTGTCGAATTCGACAGACCCCTGGGCTTTGACAAGCAATTTTGCATTAAAAGTCTCTGACGTCAAATGCCTTAATTTTCTCTTGATTTAATACTAGAATCAATTCCCAAGAGAATATTAAAAATGCAATCATGCACATTAAATGAGATTTCATCATCTCTCTCCAATTCATTAATGCCTGTCGAAAATACAGGCTAACACTAATATAAAAAAGTTGATTACTACCAAATTTACTAATTTATCCTTATCATTTTTAATGATATTCCAAATTTTATATCATTCATTGTAATTTCACTGGAAATATTATAGAACAAAAATCGAAAGAATAAGATAAATACAACAAGAAAAATTATATATGAATCTTTTCATAAAAATAGAAACAAAAAAAAATAGAAAGAATAAGATAAATATAAAAATAAGAACAAAAAAAATTAAAGATTATAGATGAATCTATTGAAAAACAATAGGAACAAAAGAAGAAATAGGACAATATTTCTCACCGGTACATAAAAGAAATTGAATAAATATTTCTTATTAATAATCATAATTTGTTATAAAAATCTTACACGGGACAATTGCTATAATGATTTTTTTGTTAATTTAATAAGTTTTACAAAAAAAGAGCGCAATAGGTTTACTTATATTTTAACGATATTTTATAACAATTTTTTAAATATTACTCGTATGTACTAAATTAATTTTCTACCAAAATATAATGACAAACTTAAATATTGAATAAAAGTCAATGGATCCGTGTAATTTTTTGTAAAAATATACACGAGACAATAACTTCAATAAAATAAATTTTTTTATTTACTAAATATTACGTGAATAACCAACAGTTTCACTTATGTTTTAAAAATATTTTGTAACAAATTCATAAATATTTTATTCAAAATAAATTTTCTATTTTAATATAATATCAAACTTAAACATAAAGGTAAACAAAAAAACCTTAAAAAAAAAAGAAAAAACAAATGAGAATGTGCATTCACAAATAGTTGTTATAAACAACAGGAAAATTAGTTCTCATCAATGATAAATTACAAAGCACAAGACAAATATTCATCACTGATATACTAAATAATTTGGATAAATATTTGTCATTGGTAATTTGAATTTATTACAAAAATTATACTCGGGGTATATGTTTATCATAAATCCGTAAACTAAATTCATTAACTTTTTGACATTGTTTAAATAAAAATCCGAATAATAAGAACATATTAATTATAATTTATTTTAAAAATACAGTACAATAGCTATAATAAAAAAATTATTTAGTAAAAAGGTATATTTAGTAATTTTGTAAGTTTTAGAAGAAACAACACAATAGTTTAACTTTTATTTATTTTGCATAAGTTGTTTTTCAAAGCTCCTAATCCAAACGGGGTTTAAAATAATTAAAGAGATGTGCACAATAAGCTGAGTTATTTTATAACATTCACATATAAATAATTTTTTTACTAAAAAATTACTGAATTTTATTTATTAAGATATTTTTTTATTTAAATTAAATAAAAATCATAATTTTGATAAATGTGTTCATCATCTTCATCAATTCTTTCATATCTTCATGTTCTTTAAAAGACCAAAGTGTTACAAATAAAAAATAAAAGACCAGAGTGTAACAAAAAGATAAGATAAATGACCAAAATGTTACAAATGAAAGATAAAAGATCAAAGTGTTACAAAAAAAAAGATAAACGACCAAACATGTAAATTTGGCTAAAATTTATTTACTAAAATTTAGAATTTTTTAAACATGATATGAATTAAATTTGTATGTTTTAAAAGGTAAAGTTAAGATAAAAGTAACGAAAATCATGACCCTAAAAATCAAATTTTGAGCTCGTTTTCTTGAGATTTTTTTTATTATGTTTTAAACATTCCTGCAAAAAAAAAACATTAAAAAATACTACACACACTATCTTAACGGTAAAGATCAAAATTGAGTGCAAATAATTTTTCAACTACTAAAAATTTAATAAGAACTAAATTTAGAAGGTTACTATTTTTTTATCATGCAGCCTAGTGGCTAGAAATTTCATCCTTAAAGTGAATAAGTGGGACAATCGATGTTCGAACCTTGACCCTGCATATATATATAATGCAATATCCCTGCTAATTAAGTTAAGTTCCCAGAATAGAAGCTTACTACTACTTCCTCCGTCAATTTTTATAAGAGTTTGTTTGACAAAACACGTGTATTAAGATACTGAATTTTAGTATTAAATTAATTGACGAATTATATTAATTTTATATGTTTATCCTTACAATTAATTGTAGTGCTCTGTATCAAACAAAAGAGAATTTAATACTATTAAAAAAACTATGTAAAGTAAATAAAAGTAAGTTTGGAAAAAAATACGTAATTAATGTCATTGATAATTGTAAAAGGACTTTATAAAAAGGGACAAAGTTTTTATCAAACTAACTCTTATAAATAGGAACATATGTAGTATTTTGCAAAACCAAAATATATCATGAAGCAAAAGAAAAAAAATAAATGTGGCGAAAGTTGGAGAGAAGGAGTCTATGGCAGATTGATTAGATGCGGATGATTTTACGTGAGCTTGTGTTAAAATGTCATGGTCCATCATGGACCATATGAAATACTAGTCCATGGAAGCACTCGCCTATTTTAATATCATGTTTGTCTGTTGATGCTTTTATGGTTTATATATAGTGTCGGAATAGATATTGACTGCTTCTTAGTCTATGCTTCCTCTTATCAATGCTTGTTACTCTACTTCATTCTAAAATTTTGCTTGGTTTTAGCATCTTCATGTTTTTTAATCAAACTACATGTGTTTACAAATTCAAGATATATAAATAAAGAAGTTGGATTCAGACTTACTGTTGTTCAATAATAACGCAATTATACACAGTAATTAATTGTGGTCGTTGGTTTGAGATTTGACAGTTCAAATTTAAAATTCAATTTTTTATACTGTAAAATAATCTTAATCGTCATTTGATCTACACATTTAAAATTCAATCATTGATCTACAAATTTGAAACAACCTACGTAACTACGTCTCACCCTGGCTTTTAGTTGTTCATTTAATTTTTTTATCATTTGTTGCATTTTGTACAAAGTATTGAATTATTTGAAGAATATGAATTTCTGAATCCATAAAATTTTAGATATAGCAACAATGTTCAATCTACCGTAACAATCAATCTTATATCCATCACAAGTATGACTCGACAGATGAGTAAACCAAAAATATTGACAATAAGAAATGAAACCAAATTAAACGGTTGGGTTTTTTAACGGTTAAACAATTTTTGACTCAAAACCGATCAAAACAATGCTTGGCCCTAATATCATAAATGGATTTGGCAATTTTATTGTACTGTTTTTTGATGTACGATACAAAATGGGTTTAGCAAATGTATTGAATGCAAGTTATTACTTATTAGGTCCCACATGATATACCAATTTCATTGAACCAACCAAGGTCGGAAATGAAGGAAGCATGTGGAGACAATACTTGCACACCCTTATTGTCTCATAAATATTATGTGATCCTCCATGTATATGCATGTTCATGTAATGCTTTATGTATTCCAACAAGTGATTGTGACTAATGCATTGCAACAAGTGATTGAAAGCACATTGGTCTGTGCCTCACATGGTTGAAAAGGAAAGTTGTATGGACCATTTTAGATTTATGTATAGTGCTGGTCGTCAAATATTATTATTGTTGTCCTCTTTTCCTAAAAAATTATCATGTGATATAAAAGATAAGGAAAATGATAATTAGTGCTCTGGACAGAGCATTAGTTAAAAATACTTAAAATAGTAAAACTGTATTAAAATTTGTGTAGTTAATATTTGAAAAGTAAGAAAAGTGTTATTTTCAAGTTGCTTATTTTGTATCCTTAAGTCCCGGGGCACTAGTTAGCATGACCTAAAAGATAAAGATTTTTGTAAATTTGCATATGTTAAAAAGTTTAAAATAGTAAATTTATATTGGAATTTGTGCATTTTAAATTAAATATATAATTTTGTAATTAATAATTATTAATTTTCAATAAATAGTTATAAAGGATTGGATAGGACAACTTAAGTTGTACCTTGTTTGATTTCAAAATTGTTCTCGGTACTGTAAAACTGGAAGTCAAGGGACAGAGCAAAAACTAAATTTTTTGTCTCCCACTGAACCACGAGATAACTTTTTGTCATATGTACAAGGTGTCTAAGATACTAAAATAATCTTTTATCCGTTAAACATCGTACAACATAAAATTGGTTCAATACCTTAAGCGTTTTCCTATGTTGTTCTGTCTTGTACTGGCATATACTGTTCTGTCCTATTCAATATTGCACTTGTTAGAGCATCTCTAATAGTGAAACTACTTTGGATGTAATACATTAGTAAAAAGTGTTCCCTACAATAGTATGTAATACTTATGCGACTCATACATATTTTGCTCCAATGGTGATACCACTTTGGGTATTACTAACAAATTAATCATTCTATTTAATTTGATATACAAAAAAAAGTGTAATATTAAATTGATAATACGGTACTTTAAAAAAGATATCATATTATCAATTTTGATATCCTTTATGTCACTTCATAAAACTCCAACGATAAAAAATTATGGTACAGATCATTAGTTTATGAAACTGTCCTTAATACTCTTATATTGGAGATGCTCTTAAACACACCCAAAAGATAAATATTTAAATTTAATCTAGTCAAATTAATATGTATGGAAAAATATTTATTCAAAGAGATTAACCTTTCAAATTAATTTCAATTATTTTAAAAATTAATATTTGCAGTAACATGTAGATGATGCTCAAAATATATGCGTCCATAAGTAATCATTAGAAAACGAACTCATGATCATATACTTAAGAGCAACAACAAGATATTGTGGAAACAACTTACAAATCTATTTATGTGATTTGTTTTCATTAGTTGAAGGATAAATATCCACTAATTATGAAACGATAAATTAGAAAAAACCTTTTTATTATTATTGCTGTCTTTGGAAAGGGGTCAATTTTTTCGGTCCAATGCTAACGTTTAGTCCATGTGGCAATGGGAAAGGGTGGGGTAGATTTAAGTTATCTTCTAGACTAGACTAGATATATTAGTAGAGGAGTGGTCTTCATTTTTTTCATAGTGTACTATTAACACCGTTTTGATCAGGTTGGTTGGGGGTCCAAAGGGCATTAAAATGTGGCTATAATTTTGGTGTGACATCACAGGACAAGCTCTTAATACTTTTGCAATAGCAACGGACAAAAAAGTTGGCAGATAGATAATAAAAGATAGAGAAATAATTTTACATAAATAATGATGTACAAAAAAATCATTTTTTTACATAAATAATGTTAACAACGAGTTAACAACAGGCACTTGAACCAACGGTAAATTAGTTTATGCTTTTAAAAAAATAAAGAATTGGTTGAAGTGATAAGACTCTAGATTTTCTTTAAGATATGATTAGAGGTTTAATATTTTTATTTATGTATATGGAGAAAATTCAATTGAGAGAGAAAAATGCATTTTTTATGCCCTATAAATTTTTCAACGAAAATTACTTATTGTCAATGATAGTGAAAATTTTGTACCAATATTATAATAATTCGAAAAAAAATAATAATAGGGACTTGAATTTTCAGTAAAAAGAAATAGGGACTTGAATATCTTCATAAAAAATAATGAGTTAAATACTCCATCCGTCCCTATTTATAAGAGCTAGTTTGACAAAATACGAGTTTTAAGAAAGTTGATTTTAGTATTAAATTGGTTGAAAAATTATATTGATTTTCCATGTTTACCCTTAATAATGACTTTCCTATAATTAATAGAATATCCACTTACAAAAAAGAATTAAATGCAATTCAAAAATTATGTAGAGTAAATATGGGTAAATTTGGAAAAAAGTAATCAATGTCATTGATATATAATTGCAAAATGGTCTTATAAAAAGAGAATTTTTTTTTTGTAAAACTAGCTCTTATAAATAGGGACGGAGGGAGTATGTTTTATCTCTAAAAATAATAAAGTTCTAAGTTTATTTCTTACTTAATATTTTCTCTAAAAATCATCTTGCACTCGACTTTAGTCCATACTATTAAATCAATGTGTATTTTTCAATGATTATTTTGCATGTATAATATCACAAAAAGTTCATAATAAAAAAAGAGCTCAAAATTTGATTTCAAGTTCATGAATTTTTTTTTGGTAAGGAAGTTAAAAGATAAAGAAAAGACAAAGCTAAAGGAAAAAACTATTCACGGAGGAAGAAAGTTCCTGTGTCGTCATTCTTAAGAAGATCACGGACGCTTTCTTGAGGAGAAACATGAGTCAAAAAGCTGGCATCAATGGAAGCTCCAAGTTTAGCGAAGAAATCGGCACATTGTTTCCCCTCTCTAAGTGTGTGATAGAGAGAAACATTGGCCTTGGAGAGCAGCTCCTTTATATCTTGAATCAATACAACATGAATATGATATCTAACTTGGGGGACTTTGATGAGGTTGACACAGTGTAAAGAATTGGAGAAGTAGTCCAGTTCATCGATGTTCATGTCTTGGCCAGCATAAGGCCCTTGTAGATAGCATACAATTCAGCAAGCAAAATGTAAGATGATCCTTGAATGAAACCTGAGAAGCCGACAAGATAGTGGAAGAAGGTGTTTCTAATGATGCCGCCAAATCCAGATCGAATGGGAGAACATAGGCAACTGCCATCTACATTAAGAATGACACAAGAATGATTATTGTTGTTCCACTCGATATATCTATCAACTAACCTGTCATTAGAAACAGGAGAAAAACAATTCCTGAAGGTTTCGACGATAGCTCAGATGTTCATTGAGAGCCGGCTTAAGGACCAAGTCTCATTTTTCAGGCACATTAGGTTGCGATGACTCCAAGATCACCAAACACCAACCGAGAAAAGGAGAGCCTGAAAACCTGTGGCACTAGGCTTGAGCCAATTATACACATCTAGGTTGGAGAAGAAATCTAGATTGTTAAAACCAATGTGGTTCCAAAAGGCTACGAGAAAACTCACAGTCCCGAATGCAATGAAGGAATGATTCATCTTGGATGCCACAACGGGTGCAAGTGGCAGAAGGACTCATTTTGCGGTGATTGAGTAAAGAAATGGTAGGCACGAAGTTGTGACAAGCCAACCAGAAGAGTATAAGGGATTATGAGTAGGTACCGGGCCTCTCAGGGAGAGTAACCAAATAAAGCCACTTTTAGTAGTGTAAGTTCCATTTTTGTTGTTGGACCAAATAAAGGCGTCTTCGACGGAATCATAGAATCTGAAGGTAGTGTTGTTAATGACATCAGAGATCAATGGGGGGGAGTTGGGTGTAGAGAATCTGAGTATGGGGGTTTCCCGTGGAAAACACATCTTTGATAGAAAAATGCAGATCATGTATATCGACATAGGGAACAAGTGATCCAAGGCGGCTGACAGCATTCTGGCAAGAGCACCAGTCTGTCGTCGAGTAATAATTCACACCCTAGGTGTCTAGAATGAGTTTGTATCCACAGAGATCGTGCCGAAGCTTCGCTAGCGTTATTTAAGTTTGTATATTTGCATTCGCTTTGGGTTTTGGAAAAAGGTTTTTATAAAAATAAGCGTAATGCTTGCATAAATAAATAAATAAATAAATAGATAGATAGATTCAGAAACATAGATGATAGGTATGGTGGTTGGACTCTCTCCCTTCTTCATATTTGGCATGAACGGTGTATAACATAGTTACTCAGATTATTGTTCGGCGGTGACTTTTCCTTTATTGTAGCAACACCTTACTGTTACTCTATGTATATTGAAGTTTCCCTACTTTAATGACTAAGGTACCTACGAGAGCCTAACCTCGTTGTGTCACATACCCTAATTACTAGGTGAGTTATTCATTACACATGCATTATTACCTTCACCCATCCAATGCCTTTAGGTCCTAGTATCAGGCTATTCATCTTCTAAGTGCTCAGTTCACACCTAGTGCCTGATTCCTCCTCTAACCGCTCAGTTCACGACTAGTTCAGGATGTTACTATCTCTATATACCTAGCATTATTTACTACTAGTTCCGGACCATATTAAGTAAATACCTATTATCAATTCTATGAGCGCTCCCGCTTATCCGGCCAGATTACAAGAATACGTTATTAAAGTGCAAGAAAGTGAATAACAAACATAATACTGAATAACGATTTATTATAACTTTGAATCAATCACAGACTCCAAATATTCATAGGGTAGTTCATCTTCTCCACCACAACCTAAGACATCTATTACAAAAGACTACATATTTAAATTACAATAAAAGAATTATAACCTAAACATAAAAGCCTAAAGAAAACATACCTTGCTGAGTTAGTTTTCCCGTAAGGGGAGAAAACTATGCCCAATAGAGCTCCTCTGAACCTCTCCTTATAGTAGAGAATGTTCTACTATTTCTAAATGATTTAAACAATGAAAGGATGACTCTATTTATAGTTTTTGTAATGGGCCTCAGCAAGGCATCGTACTGTGATAGGTCCATCGCAGTACGATGTGAAGTTTCAGTTCAATTTTATAACTGATCCTGTGCATTTCATCAGCTTGGTCGCCAAGTAAATTCATCGTGCTGCGATGAAGGTCATCGTGCTGCGATGAACAGTTTTCCTTCAAATTTATTCTTCTATTTTCTTGGCCAGCAAGCAGCTCCCATCGTGGCACGATGGAAGCCATCGTGCTACGATGAAATGCTCATTTTCTTCACTTTTTGGGCTTTTCCTTGTCTTTTGGCATCTTGGCTTGGTCTTGATGCTTTTCCTTGATTCTGTAGGTTTTCTTTCGTATTTGGGCATGTCTTGGTCATTTTACTACTAATAATAATACTAAAATTACCATAGAAATTCCTGTCATCAGCGACCGAGAGTGGTCCAAGGGGTGAACCAAAAGGAAGAAGATCCCGAAACTGTGCGCCAAGAGAAACTATCGTTGAGGATGTCTTTGGCTCGAATAATAGAGGACCAGGTTGACGAGCTACTAGGAGGGATGCTAGAGAGGAGAAAATTTGGCCCAACGATATATGATTTAATTCATATTTTGTTAAAAAAATCTAAATTCATATTGCAATCTTCGAGTAAGCTTTGGGTTGCCTTTTCTCAAGAAAATATATGATTTAATTACTTTTATCTTGAATTTTTCCCATTTAAAAAATTCATATTTAATTCATATTTTGTTAAAAAATCTAAATTTTATATATATATATATATATATATATATATATATATATATATATATATATATATATATATATATATATATATATATATATATATATATATATATATGCCAATGCTATGTGAAAACTTGAGATATATATTGAGTAGTATGACCTAAAATCTAAATCGGCACCAGAAAGAATCGAATCTGAGATCTTAAGGAGGATCACATTTTCAGGTCTCAAGCCAATACGACCAGATCAACCCAATTGAGTTTAATTGAATGTCAATTAATTGTATCATATGACACCATGTAGTGTGATTATATTAGAGTTTTATCTATCCGATGTGTTTTGGAGGATATCCTTTTTAGTAAAAAGATTCATGACATGGAAGTGAATTTTGATATGTCAATAAGACAAAAAGCAATTATTGGAAGTTTGCAAGCGGCACATGCTCAAAATTTTCGTCGAGCTATCCCTTGATAGGTTAGGCCAACATACATCACCACTAGAATAACATACTTCCTCAGTTATCTTTTATTATTCCATTATTTTCTATTGATGAGGTTTGCCTTGTTTGCTATAAGATGTTTGGTTCCTGGATACCTATGGGAAACACACAATTCATTATAGGGAGTTTCTAGACTCAAATACCAACATGACTTTGTTAGAGATGCACTTTTTGATATATTTATGCAAACGAGAGTATATGTGAACAAAGATGCACCTATGAATTTCTTGGTTAACTCTCATGAGGAAAAGTAGACACTTAGACCAACAAATATTATGGTGTGCACGGGTGGATATGAGAGAAACATTCATGTATGAACTTGACTGGAGTTTTCTCACTTGCGGGATTGATGACCGAGGCTTTTTATTGTGGGACAAGAAACTCTCAAAGATACCTCAAGCAAGGTAGCCAAAAATGGAAAAATAAGGTAGTCAAAGGGCGAGTTCCTTTCTTGTCTTGCCCAAAAACTTGCTTTATTCTCATTGGAGAAAGACTCTCCCGCGGCAAGGTTTTACACCCTTTTTTCACTACTAATGGAGTATCCTTCACTATTCTACTATAAATGGAACGAAATGACCTCAACATGCTTTTATACCATTTGTTTTTGACTTCCTAACACTAGAGGCAGTGAAATTTAATAAAAGTAGTATATGTTTTTAAATAATATACTGATTTTTAGTCTTTAAATTTAATAAAAGTATTTAGTCTTTAAAGTATTGATTATGGAGAACCAGAGATGAATACTAAAAAATACCTCATTTATATTGATGTACAAAATAGATTTTGACTTGGGGTGTGAAGAGAAATTCTCACATGAGAAAATCAAAATGGGCCATAGTATATTGGAATAACATTTACAAGTTTTAAATTAGGCAATTACTATTTGCACCCCACTTATGTTCTTATACACCTATCCCTTTTTTCTTTTTATAATATACACCTTTCCCTTTTTCATCTAAAATTTGTATTTCAGATTGCATAAATCAGCTCTTAAGATGATATTGTCTATGTGATGTTGAAACCATCTCTACCGGACACAGTTTATCAAATCCAATTTTCGAGCTTATGCGATATGCTTATTTATATGATCAAAGTAGATAAGTCGTTTGGCAAAATAACACTATTTTTTCCTATGAATTTATATTTTATAACATTTTTTTACTAGCTTAAGCTTTTTTTTCTTTTTCTACAGAGCTAAATAAAAGAGGAAAAAAAGAAAACACGAAAGGGAAAAAACAATATTAAATATTATAAATTCAATCTATTGATTTAATTAATCCACTATTTATCAGGAAAGTTAATTGACTATCAACTTTTATTTTTTTTAACATCAAATATGGACCATATTATATGGTTATATGTTAATATTCTTAGAATTGAGAGTTGAGTTTAACTTAACCCTGCAAATTTCATGTTTTTCAAGAATTCTAAGAATAGAGATAGTTGCATGCTTGATATTTGTCAAATGATTTGAACATGTGTAAGTGTTCACGTGATCATTCACTTTGTTTCTTCATTAGTTTACATTCATTCAAAATTCTGTTCTAGGTGTCCTCAATTTCATCAAATTACAAAGTTTTCAAAAATCTCATCATTTTGTCAAGTTCTATTTGATTGTTGTTTTTCTGATATTGTTGTTGTTGTTGTTGTTGCATTTTTGTGTGCTCGCGGGTACAACCACAATTTTAGAGATATGCTCTACCTTTTTTCTATTTTCTCTGACCACTTGAGTTACGACCAAATGACAATAATAACTTCGGTGGGTATTTGCCTTCCACCATCATGACTGCTCCTCTTGTCTGTTGATTCGAGTGTAATTGTTTAAATCACCCTCCACTAAAATCATCATGGCTTGGCCTTTTTAGTATTACTAATTTTAACGAGTGTCTTGAGCAGTCGTTAGCATTTTCTTAAAATTATATAGTCACTACTAGAAAACATGCATTTAGCAACCGATTTAGCGACTGATTTTCATCAAAATCGGTTGCTAATTCCACTAGCGACCGATTTAGCAACCAATTAAAATCAGTAGCAAAAACCTTGGTCGCTGATCTGTAGTGACCAAATTAGCAACCGATTTTGTAGCGACCGATTAGCAACTGAATTTAGAGACCGAATTAGCAACTGATAGCAACGACCGATTTAGAGATTGATTTCTGAGAATGATTTAGAGTCAGATTTTACGACGCATTGTGCGACGCTATTAGCAACTGATTTAGTGACCGATTTAAATTAGAGACTGATTTTGTGACCAATTTTAGCGACTAAATTAGTGACCAAATTTATTTAATCGGTCACCATTTCGGTCACTAATTTCACTTTTTTTTAAAAAAAAAAATTGTAGCTCCCATAATATATATATATATATATATATATATATATATATATATATATATATATATATATATATATATATATAACAAAACATATTACTAAATTAAATTCTTATAAAGCTCTGCTTAATCAAAGATTATATAGAAAAATTACAATAGAAACAGTGCAAATCAAGAATCATACAATTGGTAACACAGGAATAATACATAAACATGGAATATCTATATAAAGCTTTGTCTTTTTTTTTTTTTTTCATTCTAATACACTCCAGGACATAAACTTCCTTTGACCTTCATAGCTTCCTTTCATACATAGCTTCCTTTGACTCATTTTCTAGCAAAAATTCATCGAGACACTATACTAATTGAAATTAAATTCAATGGAAGAAGAATAGAACATTAACGCAAAATATTACTGTATATGATAGAACTGAGTGAAAGGTTAACATACCAAGTCAAGTTCAGCATATTCAGCATTTGGAATTGCTCGATCAAGAGGTACAATTCCAACCTACAAAAAGCAATCAAATCAGAACATTACTCCACCAAAAAGAATTAAAATCGAAGAGAAAATGAAACGAAAACAAACCATATTCTGATTCTGATCAATAAGTCTAATGGAATTCGACCTATTTAAAAAATTCAAACTATCATTGCTAAGAAGAAAAATATCCAAATCAAAATTGAAAGGAATTGAAATTGGAATTGGAGAGGTCGAGAGCGTTTTCACTGTCGTCATTGTCGGGAGGTCTCATGAAGTTACCACAATATATCTTCTAGCTAGTTTGTCAAAGGACTGACCATAGCATTATGGTATTTAGAACTTCCAACTTATCAATTAATAACCTATCAAGGCTTGATTAAAACAGTAAGACACAAAATAAGAACCAAACAAAACCATACTAAAATTTGACCTTAGACATTTCTAAACTAACAGAGAACAGTGTGTTACACAATGATATAAAAATCTACTGCCAAAACAGAGAGGGCCTCAATTTAGTGTGTTGTACTCCATCAAGAATCAAGAGAAGAATAAGGTGTATACAAGAAAGAATGTAATAGGATACTAGCTAGCCAAGAACCAAAGGTAAAACGCAGAGCATCCCACACAAACAACATCACAAAACATTTGACTAGAACAAAAGTAATCACCATTACAGCTTAGCTCACGAACATACCTTATTACTAGTGTGGTTGTTAGAAAAATTATACTTTAACTCTGAGAGAGCTGATTGGGTCTAGAAACAACAAATCAAAGAATAAATTAAAAGAAATAGATGTGGCACTTAACAGTACATATATATGTGATGGAAAACAATTCCAACGTGAAAATTTAGCATTAGACTTTATTAGCTAATAAATTTAGTACTGAACTCTGCTAAATGCAACACCTCCCTTTGTTTTATACCAGGCGATATCATACCTCAACTCCGGCATAAGCTCTGGTTTGCTCCACTTTGTTTCAAGCTCAATTTTCCTAACCCCTCCAACACAGTTAAACCCCACTATTAATCTCCAATCCAATAGCAATCCTTCCATTTCAATTAAAGACAAGATATTGCACTCTTAAAATCCATACATGGTCTTGCTGCAAAAGTAAAGAAGGTCTAAAACATCCAACTCACATCCTCATACAACATTATGAAATAAATCATGGCATCATGAAACCTTTCTTGATCACTCATTTATTTAATATATTATCCTCAATATATGGTTCCCTCATATCACAGTGAACATAATGAAATTTAAAAAATGTGTTAAAAATGCAAAGCACCACGAACACTTTTACATCAAATTACAGTTTTAGAAGGGAACAAAATAGTTAATATTAATATGTTATAAAAAAGATTAAAAATGGTAGGTGATAGAATAGTCACAACATACTTGCACATCATCTAACAATCCTGTAGCAGACTCACCACCAACCACTGTAATCGTTTTGCCTTAGTTGAATGAAGTACCAACAACCCAAGCTGCCATGCTTACAGCGAAAAAGACCTACGAATCAAGAAACAACAAATAACTCAATGTTTCAAAAATTGTCTCTAATAATACTACTTGGTCTTGTTATAATAATGAACATTTTGACTAAAAAGTAAAAACCTTAAAGATATAATTTTTGTCTTAATTGGTCCCTCACATTTTTTCTGATATAATTCCATCACATTCTTTTGATAACAGAAGTATCACATAATACATAGAATGAGCTAACTAGGCAAGGTTAATTTGAAGTTTACACTATCAATAGGATATTTGTTCCTACAACTCAAGAGTCATCATATCATGTTTGTGTAAAACTCAAGTCCTATCTAACAATCTAACAATGATATACAAAGGAGAATGTGCTTGCTTACATTTATGTTAAATTTATACTTTAGACATCAATTTTTTTTACTGTAAACTAGAATTATTACTTGAAACATTTTAGCTAATAATACCTAATGCAAAACTTTCACATTGGAATTGTTTTCCATCACACACACACAAGTGCATTTCTAAGTACCATACATGGTCTTGCTTCAAAAGTAAGAAAGAGCTGGACTCTTTTGTGACCATGTTTGGTGTTAAAACTTGAACAAATTGTCTTCACCTTTCCAATACAATACAACTAATGTTAAGACTTGTTCAAATTTTCAATATTAAAACTTAGCGACACAATTGGATCGGTTTACCAATTGATACACCAACAATTTGCTCTGATATCAAATAATGATTACACACACAGAGGAAAGCTACTTATCATTCTATTAAAATTAAGTTAAATGTGTTATTCCTCTCATATCCAATATATTAATAGAAGAAGAACAATTGGTGTTGCTGCCACTACAACTAATAACAATAACATGTGCCTAAACTTCATATTTACCTAACTTCTGAAATGGAGTCTAACTATACTATTACAATGGAGTTTCAAACACATCATAGATAGCTTATAAAGAAGATTAAGTTATAAAAAATAACATTAAATTTCGTAAACAAATGATAAACACAATTGGAAACAGCAAGAGAACAAATTCAGCAAAGAAAGTAACCTAAAAAATTAAAAATCTTACCTCAAACTAGTAGGAGAACGAATTCAGCAATAGAATGAAAGTAATTTAAAAAATTGAGTTCAATAACCTAAAAAATTGAACGCCGTTAACTGAACGGAAGAGGTGAGAATGTGAATTGAAGAGTTGCGATGTTGAATGGAGAAGCGATTGCGATTATGAAAGCAATTGTAACTCGATGAGTTTCGATGTTGAATGCGATTGAGAACGGTGAGAACCCTAAGAGGAATCGATTCTATGAGAAAGTGTAAAAAGGAATTCGATCTGAAGAAGGATGCGATTCAAGAATTGTGAAGAGTGAAGAGATAGTGAGAAAGATTGTGAAGAGTGAATCTGTGAGGATTAGGATTAGGATGTGGGTGGAGAGTTTCTAAGAAATTGAGAACGATTTTTTAATTTTAAATTTAATACTAATGATATATACCTGATATGAAACTCAAAGCTTGAAAAATTAAAAGATGACTACAAGTCTACAACACAGTCACAGTTTGTAGTGAGTTGAGGAAAAAAAATAGAGGGAAATCTTTTGCTGAAAAATAGCATTGATAATATTTAATTGGTTTTTTTTAGTGATTTGTAAAAAGAAAAACGTTTGCGACGGATTGTTGGAACGCTATTTATTGGTCTCTAATTCGGTTTCTATAGCAACCGATTTAGCGACCGAAATGTTTTTGGATTTGAAGCTCGGAATAATAGTCTTTAAATCAGTCTCTAAAGCGACCGAAATATTGGTTGCTAATTATCAGTCTAATTCGGTTTCTATAATTATGTAGCGATCGATTTAGCAACCGAATATTTTTTGACTTTGATGCTCAAAATATCGGTCTCTAAATCGGTTGCTAAAGCGACCGAAATATTTTGGTTGTTAAATCGGTTGCTAAACGCATGTTTTCTAGTAGTGAGTAATGTTGTTGTTGATATTTTAAATTAATCCTTTGTTTTGTGGTTTGTTTGTTTTGAGAATGTTCCCATGGTGTTTGAGGTAATGTCCCAAGAGAAATGAATTGTGCTTTATAGACTCATGTTTTGAGTGCAAAATTAATGGTGGCATGATGATTAATTATGACAAATGGATCCGTTTATATGATTAATAAGGAAAAATTGAGTTCACATGTGTCATGTAGTCGAAATTTGTCCTTAAACTCAAATATATCATCTGTAATTGGTAGATGCTATGTCACAACGTACAATAGTAAATACTAAGGCTGAAGCTTAAGTTGATGAGTCATTGATCGAGCGTGGTTTATATCTTATATAAGTAGAGATCAAGCAAATGTATGAAGAATTAGTTTAAGAGTAGTTTTAGTCATAACTTTGTCTCTTTTTAGTATAATTTTTATGTAATACAAAATGGTACCGTACAAAAGAAATAAATATTTTTTTGCTCAAATAAAAAAGAAAAAGAAATAAAGATTTTGGACCCATATCTCTCCTTTGTCATGAACTTGACTTGGTAATGCACTTTTAGTTTATGAACTCTTTATGTGTGTGTAGTTAAGTCTTAAAATTAGTTAACTCTGGTTGGAGACCGATCGGGATCCTCGGCAGCACCTATGTCTGCTGCCATCCCTGCTGCTTAATATAAGCCATGCGATCATTGATATGAAAAAGGCGTCAGTCCCACACTTTTATCGCCCAACTTGTGAACTCTACAATTCATATTTACTCAACATTAGTAATAGTAACTTTATTATTTTAATAATTGATTATTCAGCATCTAATATCCCCAAAAAATATTATCTATTATATGTGACATAAATAATATTTCTCCGATTTTTTTTATAAGGAACATTTTGAAAAAATTACACAGGCCAAAAGAACTAATTTTTCTCATTAATAATTATATAATTTCATGTTTTATTCCAAAACTAACATTGGACTAATATGAGAAATAGGTCTCTCTAACATCGGTGATTTGAAAGGTATGAATGTCGTATATATAAACTACCCTTAGTATCGATTACCATGCAATGTGAGATTATTTTAGTATATCCGAAATATAACTTAATAAAAATTATTCTATTAAAAAATCGAACTCGTATTTTGTCGAAAAATTATTGAATGTTTTTGTTAAGAAGTCTCACATCGGTTGTGAGAAGGTCTGGACAAGACTTTATAAGTAAGAGGCAATTCTCGCCTTACAAGCCGATTTTGTAATTAAGGATGAGTTAGGCCCAAACTCAAATTTAAGATGGTATCAGAGTCACTCCAAGATCCGTTGGACCACCCGCTATCGGGCCACCTATCGTTTATATCCACGCACCAAGCCCAATAGTGCTAGGCGTGAGATATGTTAAGAAGTCTCACATCCATTGTGAGAAAGCTTGTACAAGACTTTATAAGTAAGAGGCAATCCTCACCTTACAAGCCGGTTTTGTAAGGATGAGTTAGACCCAAACTCAAATTTAAGAGTTTTGTAAAAAAATAAAATTAAACTGCACATTTGATCCCTTACGTTTATTTTAAGTTTCAATCAGGTCCCTTACGTTTTAAGAGTTTCAATTTGGTCCCTCACGTTATCAACGTTTATATTAGTTAGTCCCTGCCGTCAAAATTTTGACTAAGGCCGTTTGAATCTTACACATAGCTGACAATTTAGACACGTGAACGTTATTTTGGACACGTTCGATGCTATATGGGATGCTAACTAAATAAAAAAGTAACAATTAAAATTAATATATATTACTTATAATAATGGAATTGACCCCAAAAAAATTAATATATATTACCGAACGTGTCCAAAATAATGTCCACGTGTTCAAACCGTCAGCCACGTGTAAGATTGAAACGGCGTTAGTCAAAATTTTGACGGAAGAGACTAACTAATGCAAACATTGATAACGCGAGAGATCAAATTGAAACTTTTAAAACGTAAGGAACCTGATTGAAACCTAAAATAAATGTAAGAGACCAAATGTGCAGTTTAGTAAAAAATAATATTAAAATGTTATGTATAATTTGTGTATACTGTCATATGCACACAAACACACAAAAAAAGAAGAAGAAAAAAAAGAAAAGACACACTTAATAGTGACACAATTTTCCCGTCAAAAATAAAATAAAATAGTGACACAATTTTGATTTTACTAGTGTGCATTGAAATTGAAGGTGGCATTTAACATGCACAAGTGTTAAATTTGTCCACCATGCACAAATCCATTTTCTACCCTCAGATTAGGTGGGAGCACTGATTTTCTTATGTTCTGCTCACACTATATCTTTTTCCCATTTTCTTCAATCTTGTTAACTTCAACCGACTCAGTAAGCTCACCCCAACCCACCGAGTCAACTCGCTCAAAACACCCACCAACAACAACTAACATCATGATTGAGTCAACTCGCCCACCAACCCACACACGGTTTCTCTGCCCCTGGTAATTATCTTTGTCCTCCTCCACAAAGGGCAAGAATGTTGTTGCAAATCAACATGGTTTGGTAAAAAAATTGATTTTTTTTTTGTCTTAAAAAAAATTGAATTTTGAGTTGCGGATGGTGAGAAAAAGATCTAGAACTAGAAATGTTAGGAAGAAGACAATGAAGTTCTTTATTCATAAATTTTAATTTCAGAATTTTTTGTTATTTTAATTTCACAAAAGAAAAAATAAAGCCATAAATGAAGACATTTTCGGGTCACTATTTATTTTTTAAATAGTTTGTCATGTTTGTTTATAAAAGAAAGCTGTATTTTGTGGTATTAATGGTGGTAAAATTTTACAGCACAAAATTGTGTTGAACTCATGTGGATGACCGGAGGTTATGGAGAGAGAGAATGATGGTGTAAGTGGAAGATGATTTAAAAAATAATCCAGTGTGTGAATGACTATAGTAAAAGTGTGCTCTCTAGGTGATCAACTGGTCAAAAGTAACTTGTGCATGGTGGGAAAGTAATATACTTTCCCATGTTAAATCCCACCTGAAATTGAAAGAAAAGAGACGGGTTTGACTAAATCTTTCTTTTTTAAAATGCAATTGAGTCCAACGGTTGAGAAACGAATAAATCAATCTCACGGTTAATAAAACGGCAGCAGAGATAGCGGCATACACAAGTACTGCCGAGGATCCATATTGGTGCCCCCAACATCAATCTTGATGTTTTTGTCTATAATTTCTTTATGAATAAAATGCATGTTCTGGATTGGGCCTTTAAGCCCAAAAATGCTTGAGCAACGCAAACTAGGGGTGATCGCGGTGCGGTTTGGTTCGGTTTTGACCATAAAAGCCATCCTAACCGCGAGAAAAAAATCATGCGGTTCGGTTTGGTTCAGTTGGTTTTTAAAACATCATCCAAACCAAACCAATGTGGTAAGGATCGGTTCGGTGGCCGCGGTTTACACCTTACTTAAATAACTAATCAGTGTACTTAAAATAAAATTACAAAACTAAGGTCTTTGATTTCATTACATTACATTATAGAACTGTCAAAACACCATGAGTGACATTGTTTCACCACATACAAAAAAGAACATTACATTCCAGTAACAAAATGAATGGTGGTCAGATAGAACATTACATTCCAATAACATTGTTTCACCATAAATTATAATACAAAAAGAACATTACACCAAAACACCATAAATCAAAATAACATTGTCTCCATCTCCATGTCATAATCTACATATTATAATTCAGCAAATTGGTGGTCAGATTAATTGGTTTAAGAATAAAAAGATTTAAAAAATTGAAACATATTCTAAAAATGTACTAATCAGATTCAATACCATTTCATTCCCTTTTCAACCAAATGTACTAATCAGATTCAATATCAGAAAGCCCCTCATTCAATTGTGGGATTGGAGCCAATTCTAAAAATGTATCAAATATAACAAAAGTTAGACATAACAAACAATTAAATTTGAATAAAATAGAATCAATTATATAAACTGACAATTATATTTGAATAAAATAAAATCAATTATATACCTTCTTCGAGCTTCTCTAAATCTTCCAAATGCTCCTCAATATCAACTGATAAAGGTGAAGATCTTAACCAATTTTGTGCACATATTAAAGCTTCAACAGTTTGTGGTGTAAGAGAGCTCCTATAATTATTAAGAACTCTACCCCCTGTGCTAAAAGCAGACTCTGAAGCAACAGTTGATATTGGCATAGCCAATATATCTCTAGCTACTAGACCAAGAGTAAGGTATTTGGTAGAATTCACCTTCCACCAATTTAAGATGTCAAAATCAGAATTCGCCATCTCCCTAGGCTCTGTGAGATACAAATCCACTTCATTTTTACTCAAATTTGGATCTTGATTCATCTCCTTCTGAAATTGACTAACCGCACTAGAACGTGGAACAGATTATGATCCTTGTACTTCTTGTGCAACACTTTCTTCTTGGCCTTTCCCACTATAGCTTTCAAATAGTTTAGCTAAAGTTTCTTTTACCTTACAACCCAAATAATCAGCAACTTCCTTATCATAATACTTATTCAATCCCCAGCTAACAAATTGGAACTTGCAACGAGGATAAAAAATTACAGCAATAAAGACCAACATATTCATCTTTGAGACGTCCCCCCAATACTTACTATATTTACTTATCATATTGGTAGTCATCTTTGCAAGTATTGGGTCATTTTTGTGACATCCCATCCAAGTATTGAATGCTTCCAATATATTACAATGTTCCGTAAAATATGTAGAATATGTTACATAAGTTGAACCTGACACCTTCTTAGTGATTTCAAAAAACAACTCTAGAAATTTCACAAACACTTAGCATTTTCCCAATCATCATTATTTGGGACACCACTTTCCAACATTGCATAATCAACACACTTCTCACCTAATCTCCTAAATGCCTTCTGAAACTTCAATGCACTTTCAAGCATAATATAGGTAGAGTTCCATCTAGTGGCACAATCATACTGCACTGTAGACTTGTCTTGTATCCTAGCTTCTTTAACACATACCTTAAACATATCCAAACGACTAGCTGACCCACGAACAAATCGAACCGCACTCCTAATTTTGGAAATTGAAGTATGCATGTCCTTCAACCTCAACCCGTCACCAACAACAAGGTTCAAAATGTGAGCACAACACCTAACGTGCAAATACTCCCCTTTTAATGGATGTGAATTCCAATCCTCCATTCTATTTTTCAGGTAAGAGATAGCAAGATCATTTGAACTAGCATTATCAACTGTAATGGTGAAAACCTTATCTATCATCCAGCCCTCTAAACACTTCTCAATCTTTTTTCCAATTACCTCCCCCCTATGAGACGTGATTGGACAAAAATTAAGAATTCTTTTATGCATCTTCCAATTTTCATCAATGAAATGTACAGTGAGAACCATATAATTAATATTTTGCACAGATGTCCATGTATCAGTTGTTAGAGAGACACTTTGATTTGTTTTAGTAAAAATGTTTCTTAGTTTATGTTTCTCACTAGTGTAAAGGTTCAAACAGTCCCTAGCAATTGCCATCCTTCCCGGAAGTTTGAATCTAGGTTGTGTAACACTCATAAAATAACGAAATCCTTCATTTTCAACAAATGAAAAAGGCAACTCATCCATAATTAACATTCTAGCTAAAGCTTGTCTACACAATTCACTATCAAATTGAACAGCAACAATCTCAGTACCACTACCAGTTCCTTTACTATCTTGAAAGCTAAGAATGGTTTGGGAAGGATCACGATCTTTGGGAAATTTTTTACATTGTGTTCTTAAATGATTTGCTAAATTGGAGGTTCCATTTTTTTGTGAATCAGCTGCATAAGATGCAGTTTTACACCAATCACACACAGCCCTCCCATCTACCATTTTAAAAATGATCCCAAACCCAAGATTTAGGCCTACAAGGTTTTTTTTTACCTGGCTGTTCAGCGTTAGAAACATCATTTATCTTTGTAGATGCTTCTGTGACTTTCCTTTTCTTGTTGTTTTGAACATTGCCACATTGATCTTTGTCACCTTAATCAATAGTTTGAGGTGGTGGTTCTGTTGTAGGCATTGATGGTGGACTATTTTCAGCCTGTAAATAAGATGAACAACAAATCATTTTCATATTAACAATAAAAACATAAATAACCCACAACAAAAATAAAAATAGTCATATCTAGTACCTGACTTTCGGTCATGAATTTGGAAGCATCAGAGGCATCAGTAGAACTTATTTCCTTATCAATAGTCATATCTAAAGTAACAAAAAAAATCATAAATAACTTTAACATTGATTAAGAAACTTACTAATACTATATCAACAACATTACTATATCAGCAACATATTTTTTTAGTAAGGAAATGAATCTAACTCTAATCATTTTCATTTTTTGCAGCATAAAACCTAACTCTAATCATTTTCATTTTCTTATCGCATTCAAGTTAACAAGTTGCAGAATCAAATTGCAGAAAACGCACGTGAAACCGTGATTGAGATTTGAGAGAGTGAGAAACTGTGAGTGTGAGGCCTTGACTGAGAGAGATGACAGCGTAGGAGATGAAGATAATATTAGATGGAGATGAAGTTGAGATGAGAGAGTGAGAAACGGCGTGAGAGAGATGAAGATAAGTTTGGGAATTGAGTGAAAACCCTAGATAAGTTTGAGATGAAGTGTGGGCTGGCTGTATTGGGCTTGTAATTAATGGGCTGACTATTAATATGCGGTTCGGTTCGGTTTGGTTTGGTTTTCAGGAGTGCAAACCGCCAACCGAACCGAACCGCGCTGTTAGGTGAAAAAATCATCCAAATTCATCCAAACCAAATGCGGTTTTTGCGGTTTTCGGTTTGGATTGGTTCGGTTTGCGGTTTTGCTTTTGGATTGGTTCGGTTATGATCACCCCTAACGCAAACAACGTTCGAGCATCCATCCTCTTCGAGGATTCCAACGGTCAAAGATACAAAGCGTATCGTAACGGCCGACACCGAAATGATGAGCATTTAAGGCTCATCATGGCTTTTCAGCCGTTTTTCGGCAACCAATTGATGGCCATTTAATACCATCATTGGCCTTAGCCCAGCGCTGAGGGCTATATATACTCCTCATTTGAAGGAGTCAGGTACATTCTACTTTCTCTGAAAACCTTCATTCCACACTTACTAACTTGAGCGTCGGAGTGTAAACAGGTACACAACCCCTTCCACTCACCGGAACTTGGGGCGGAGCACCGTACAACGGACGTTGGTCGACTCTGATCACAGGTAAGATCAGTTGCGCCGTCTGTGGGAATTCACTAGTTTCCCCATCTTTTCACCTAGAAAAAGATCAAAACTACCATAAAACACCACCTCTCACGACCAATGGCCGGAAACGGTAATGATATCACCGGTGAGAACCATCTCCATGCTAACGGAGCGCCAAACACTACAAAAAAAAATTGGAAATTGCAACAAATGGATAGCAACAGTTTTGTAGAACTGCCGGTAATTTTAAAACAAAATTAAAATAGCAACGGTTTTGGGGAACCGCTGGTAAAATTAGAAATTGCAACAAATGGATAGCAACAATTTTGTAGAACTGCGGGTAAATTTAAAACAAAATTAAAATAGCAACAGTTTTGGGGAACCGCTGGTAAGTGTTTAATGAACCGGCGGTTTAATTTGGTTTACCAGCGGTTTATTTGATAAATAGAAAAAAACCCGCGAACCCATCTCTTTTTTTTATTTTTTTAATTTGCTTCTCTCTGAGAAAACGAAGCGCGCAAGAGAAAGAGGTTTTGAAGCGTATCTTCTCACTCAATCGCGAACCCTAACGCCACCGTCTCCTTCAGCCTCCGTTCTCCAATCGCCGGTCGTCGTTCTCCTTCCATAAGGTATGTTATTCACTCCCTGTTGCAAATTGTTATTGCTTCTTCTTCTCACCACACCTTCTCTGTTGCCGACGTCGTCTTCTCACTGCGCCTCCTCCATTGTCTTCAACCTCTTGTCTTTTCTCTGCTTCTATTCAACCTTTTTTCCCTCTGTTCAAACTCTCTCTGGCTTGAACCTCTTCTTGATCCTCTCGCTATGTGTGTGATTCTGTTTTTTCTTTTCCTCCTTTTGTCTTTGCCTTAATCCTTTTTTCCATTAAATTTGGTGTTTTACCTTCACTATATTCTTAGCTGTTTGAATTTTTCTTTCCCTTTTACCAAAAAAAATACTCTTACCCTAATCCTATTTTCCCTGAAATTAAGTTTGGTGTATTCGCTGCTGCTCTGCCGTGTTGTTAGTATTTCTGTTTGGCCTAATCCACTTTTCTCTAAATATTGGGATGTTCCCTTCAATTTCGTTCCCTATGACCTATGTATTAGTTTTTGTTTTTCAATTTTTTGGTCTATGGTATGGTGCTTTGATCTTCTTGATTAAATAATTGGTACCTTGTGTGAATAAATCTTCTACTGTATACTTTGTATTGTTTATGACTTCTGGAAATTAATTTTTTAATTTGAGTTTTAATGAGATAACTATGTACTATGCATAAATGACTTGAATATTTTGAAGAATATATTTTTGGAGAATCTCTTTTATTTAATATGGAGTTAATGCTCGTGTCAAACAAATCAAGCCCATGCATGTGTGATTTGTCTGAAGTATTTAAAGGAGCTGCAAAACCCTAATTCACTAGTTGTTCACGCCGTATTGTGTTTTGTCTAGAATTCTAGGTTTTGCGTGTGTGTTATTTTTGTGAGCCTTTCTTGTGTCACCTTGATGTAAGCTTATGACGTGTTCTTGAGTTGTAATTGTGTGATCCTTCTCTTAAGCTTTGAAGTACGGAGTTAGGACTTTTGGTGTGTTTAACACTCTAAACCTTTAGGTACGAGTGTGTAGTTTTAGGAGTTTGTCTCCAAAACTGTTTTGTCTTTGTGTTTTGAAATCCTTGTTGTTCGTAAGGTTGTAAGGGAGTGAGATGGGATCTCATATCTAGGAGTTCCTAGGTAGAAGAATCATTGGTAGGGCCTAGGTTTTAAGTTGTAAACGGGTGGTTTGCTGTAGACTTAGAACTAGGACTATTATAGTGATATTCCTTCCTGGATTGGTATCCCCCAGACGTAGGTTGCTGTTTGCGCCGAACTGGGTTAACAAATATCCTGTCTCCTTTATTTGTTTATTTACTTGTTTCATTTCATTACGCGCGAGACCGGATAGAGTACTAGAGCATCGGGTAGAGTATCGTAAATAGCGTGCCAGGAATTTCAATTGGCATCAGAGCAGGCACCCTGCCTGTTTATTTGGGTGAGATTCAGGACCTGAAATGTCTGGCGCTATGGAAAAGGAAGGAGGATACATGAACAGGCCACCTTTGCTCAATGGATCTGCCAACTATGACTCTTGGAAATCCAAAATGACAGATTTCTTGAGATCTATTGATAGCAAAGTTTGGAAGGTTGTTTTGACTGGATGGGAACAACCCACGTATGCTAGCAAGGAAGGTACCTCAACGGGGGTGATGAAACCTGAAGTAGAATGGACTACAGAGGAGGAAGCTGCAGCCCACCATAACCACAAGGCTATTTATGCCCTGTTTAACGAAGTAGACACTAGTGTTTTCAAACTCATAAAAAATTGTGTGTCAGCTAAAGTTGCGTGGGAGATATTGCAAAAGTGTTATGAGGGTACTACTAAAGTGAAACAGTCGAAGATTCAACACCTCACATCCAAGTTTGAAGCTCTAAGAATGAAAGATGATGAGAGTATTCCGGACTTTCACTTGAGCCTGTTGGACATCGGTAATTCCTTTGAGGCCCTGGGAGAAAAAAATGTCTGATGAGAAACTGTCAAGGAAGCTCCTTAGATCTCTTCCCAAAAGGTTTGACATGAAGGTAACGGCAATTGAGGAAGCACATGACATCTCCACTATGAAGATGGATGAACTTGTTGGATCTCTCCAGACCTTTGAAATTGTGTTGGATGAACGTGGAGACAAGAAGAACAAGAGCATTGCTTTTGTCTCAAACACTGATGAGGAGAATGATCAAATTGAAGATGGGGAGGAAGATAGCATAGCAGATGCAATTGCCATGCTGGGCAGACAATTCAACAAAGTGCTAAAAAGAGTTGACCGTAGGAATCGACAGAATGGGCAGAGCATCCGATTCGACATCAACTGAATAATCTGAAGAAAACCAAGCCTGAAGAAAAGAGCAGCCAAGGCAAGGGAGTTCAGTGTCATGAATGCGAAGGGTATGGACACATAAGGTCAGAATGTGGAACATATCAGAAAAGACAAAAGAAAGGGCTAACTGTTTCGTGGTCAGATGAAGATACTGATGAAGAAAATGAATCAGCAAGACATGTAACTGCCCTCACTGGAACATGTGTTGATGTTGAGGATTGAGAATCTGATGAAGATGAGGATGTGTCTTATGAGGAGCTTGCTAGTACCTACAAAGATTTGGTCACCAAATATGAAGAGATGTGTAGGATTCTTGAGAAGCAGAAGAAGACCATCAACAAACTTCAAGCTGAAGTAAACATCCAGATTCAAAAGGCTACTCAAGTAGAAGAAAAGGTCACCCAAGTTAATGTTCAAATGGATGATCTTAGGAAACATGTAAGTTAGCTGAACTCAGGAGCAGATCTCCTTGAAGAAATTCTGGATAATGTGCCAAGTGGGAGGCTTAGGTCAATTGGATACAACTACTCAAGTCTGAATCAGTACCAACAGGATCCTGAAACCAAGTTCACATCAGGAGAAAATGTTATTGATCCCTGTACTGGAAAGGTAATGCTGGTGCATCAGCCTCGACATTCTAAAGCCTATCTAGTTCCAAAGTTTGCCCTTGATTCCAAATCCTCTGTCCATCAAAGACCAAGACCATTTGTTCATCAAAGGCATAGAAACCAAAGGAGATATCGTAAGTGGGTGTGTCACCATTGTGGAAAAAGAGGACACATTAGACCTTTCTGTTACAAGCTGCATGGATACCCCAACCAGGAGCCCAAACCAAATGTGATACAGGAGGAGAACGCTATTAAGAAGGAATGAAGACCTAAAGAAGAAAATGCTTGACTGCCTAAAGAAGAAAATGTTGGGTTAATTGCTCACCCATCCCTAAGAGCTTCTTCTAGGGAAGATTTGTACTTTGATAGTGGGTGCTCTAGACATATGACTGGTGAAGAGAAATATCTCATGAATGTAAGATCCTACAAGGCTAGCTTTGTAACTTTTGGAGATGGTGCAAAAGGAGAAATAGTGGGAATTGGGGATCTGATCATCCATGGATTGCCCAACCTTGAGAATGTGCTTTTAGTTAAAGGTCTCACAGCAAATCTGATCAGCATTAGCCAGCTGTGTGATCAAGGCATGAAAGTCAATTTCACTAAATCAGAATGCCTAGTTAACAATGACGAAGGACAACTAGTGCTGAGAGGTACTAGATCTAAAGACAATTGTTACTTGTGGATGCCTCATGAAGAAGCTCTCACATCCACCTGCCTTGTCACCACAGAAGATGAAGTTCAATTATGGCACCAGAAATTGGGACATCTCAATTTGAAAGGAATGAAGAAAGCTATATCACTAGAAGCCATTAGAGGTCTTCCTAAACTCAAGATCGTCGAAGGAAAAGTGTGTGGTGAATGTCAAATTGGAAAGCAAATCCGGATGTCGCACCCAATGCTGGAGCATCAGACAACATCCAAGGTTCTTGAATTATTTCACATGGACCTCATAGGACCTATGCAGGTTGAAAGCTTGGGAGGAAAGAGGTATGCTCTTGTAGTAGTAGATGATTACTCTAGATACACATGGGTGAACTTCATCAGAGAAAAATCAGATGCTTTTGATGTTTTCAAAGAACTGTGCATCCAGATCCAAAGAGAAAAAGGTAGCAATGTTGTAAGAATAAGGAGTGATCATGGTAGAGAGTTCGAGAACTCCAAGTGTAATGAATTTTGCTCTACTGAAGGAATTAAACATGAGTATTCTTCTCCAATAACCCCTCAACAGAATGACATAGTAGAAAGGAAGAATAGAACGATTCAAGAATCAGCTAGAGTCATGCTTCATGCCAAAAACATTCCTTATCATTTTTGGGCTGAAGCTATGAACACTGCCTGCTATGTACACAACCGAGTCACCTTGAGAAAAGGTACAACCTCTACTCTATATGAACTATGGAAAGACAGAAAACCAACTGTCAAACACTTTCATATCTTTGGAAGTAAGTGTTATATTCTAGCTAATAGAGAACCTAGAAGGAAACTTGACCCTAAAAGTGATGAGGGATTTTTCCTTGGGTATTCCACAAACAGTAGAGCTTACAGGGTCTATAACACAAAGACTCAAGTTGTGATGGAATCTGTGAATGTTGTTGTAAAGGACTCTCCAGTGAAGGAAAATGAAGGGATAGATCAAGGTACTCCTGTCAGTGTGAATGCTGAACAAGATGCTGAAGCATCAGAACAGCCATCTATTGATAAAACTGATGAAGAGACTCTTGAAGAGAAAGGTGAGGAAAGTGCAAGACCTCAAGCACTAAGTAAAGGTCCCTCTGTCCGTGTTCAGAAAAATCATCCCATAGAGCTGGTAATAGGGAATCCTGAACAAGGGATAACCACAAGAAGAACAAATGATGTTGTTGCAAATTCTTGCTTTGTGTCCTTGTTTGAACCAAAGAATGTTAAAGAAGCTTTGACTGATGAAGCCTGGATTGAGGCTATGCAGGAAGAGCTAAACCAAATTGAGAGAAGTGAAGTGTGGGACTTAGTTCCAAGGTCTGAAGATGTGAATGTAATTGGAACAAAATGGGTGTATAAAAACAAGTCAGATGAGAATGGTACTGTTACAAAAAATAAAGCAAGGCTTGTGGCCCAAGGATATACCCAGATTGAAGGGCTTGACTTTGATGAAACTTTTGCACATGTGGCAAGACTAGAATCCATCAGATTGCTTCTAGGAGTGGCTTGCATTCTCAAGTTCAAATTATATCAAATGGACGTGAAGAGTGCATTCTTAAATGGATACCCATAGGAAGAGGTGTATGTTGAGCAACCAAAAGGGTTTGTGGATCCAGAACATCCCAACTATGTCTACAAATTGAAGAAAGCCTTCTACGGTCTAAAACAGGCATCCAGGGCATGGTATGAAAGGTTGACTCAATTCTTGGAAGAGCAAGGATACAGAAAGGGAGGATCAGACAAAACTCTGTTTGTCAAAGAAGAAAGAGGAAAATTTATAATAGCCTAGATCTATGTTGATGACATTGTGTTTGGAGGAATGTCGAACACAATGGTCCAACATTTCGTCAAGCAAATGCAGTCAGAGTTTGAAATGAGTCTTGTTGGAGAATTGACTTACTTTCTTGGTCTTCAGATTAAACAAATGGAAGACACCATCTTTATATCCCAAAGCAAGTATGCCAGAAACATCATCAAAAAATTTGGGATGGACAATGCTACACATAAGAGAACACCGGCACCTACTCATTTGAAACTCACCAAAGATGAGAAGGGAATAAGTGTGGATCAAAGTCTCTATAGAAGTATGATTGGGAGCTTGTTGTACTTGACTGCAAGTAGACCTGACATAACTTATGCTGTTGGAGTGTGTGCTATATATCAAGCAGATCCTAAGGTAAGTCACTTGACTCAAGTTAAGAGGATCTTGAAGTATGTGAATGGAACTAGTGATTATGGGATAATGTATTCCCATTGTGAAAATTCTACCTTATATGGATATTGTGATGCTGATTGGACTGGAAGTGCAGATGATAGAAAAAGCACCTCAGGAGGTTGTTTCTTTTTAGGCACTAATCTGATATCTTGGTTCAGTAAAAAGCAGAATTGTGTGGCTCTATCTACTGCTGAGGCAGAATACATAGCAGCTGGGAGTAGCTGCTCTCAATTGGTGTGGATGAAACAAATGCTGAAGGAATACGATGTTGAACAGGATGCCCTAACATTGTATTGTGACAACATGAGTGCCATAAACATCTCAAAGAATCCAGTTCAGCATAGCAAGACAAAGCATATTGACATTCGTCATCACTATATAAGGGATCTGGTTGAGAACAAAATTGTGATTTTGGAACATGTGGGTACAAAGGAACAAATAGCAGATATTTTCACCAAGGCTCTTGATGCTGTTCAGTTTGAGAAGTTAAGGGGCAAGTTAGGAATTTGCCTCTATGAGGAGTTATAGCAATTACCGTTGGTAACGGCGTGGCGTGCAGCAGTTATTGCAGTTTCTCTTATTCTATTAGTGCACGTTGATCAAGGTAATCATGGGTTTAAACATCCTACAAACACGCCAACTTCTAATACTGGTTATTTCTATTTCAAATCTTTTCTAAATATTTTCTTTCCAAATAAACCTTCTTACACTTACAACTTCCCAACTTCCTCTTCAAACCTTTTCATCAAAACCAAAATTACTCCTCTCTGTGAATCCTATTTTCTCAATACTCTCATCTCTACAATGTCTCAACCATCCACTCAAACCTCTCCAACCAAAACCTCACCGCAAAAATCTTCACCATCGAAATCAACCACCACCACTCCCAACATCACTGAAAATCCCTCCGTTCCCTTACCCCAACCTTCTGATGTCATCACCAACGATACTCCTCTCACCATGATTCACCCCTCATTCAACTCTATTCTTAACCCCACACCATCAAACCCTTCACCTTCACCCAAATCTAAACCCAAAAAGAGAACAAAATCCGTAACTACCAGAAAACCCAAGTCTCAAAAAACTAAGTCTCGATATTCATCTAACTTTGACATGCAGAAGCTGTATCTTAGTGATTTGGGTAATGTGAGCACCAATGTTGCATCTGATGTCGCAACACCGTGCCCTGATGCTCAGATTGAAACTAACAAGGAAGATTTTACTTAAACCCTAAGTTCTAAAAAGGGGGAAACTGCTGAGATGGGGGAACAATATGTTCTTAATACTCCTAGTGATGAAGGAGATAATGAAGATGCTCAGAACATCAAAATTGCGGAAGATGCTCTCAAATCGCTAGTGGACTCTGTTACTGGTGTTAAGGTTGTGCCGGATGCTTCAACATCCTTGGCACAAGATCAACCACAAGCTGATGTGGTGGCTGATTCTAATGTGCAACAAGATGAAGTTATTCCTGCTGATGTGATTGGAGATCCAAGTGTACAACAAGATGAGATTGTAGCTGATGATAAGTTGGCTGAAGATACTGATCAGGGTAATGATGCTTTTGAAGATGAAGGTGCTGAGGAAAATGTTAATGAAGATGACAGTACTGATGAAGATGTGACAATCATGGAGATTGTTGGTGACTTTAAGAAAAGAGGTGGAAAGACTGGTGTGGGTAACAGATTGAGAACAAGAAAAGAGAAGGTGACTGATGTTGTGGTTGAAGAACCTAAGTCAACAAAGAAGAAGAATGTTGCAGCTGTGGCAACAAAGTCTCCTAAGAAAAAGAAGGTAGCATCTGAGGCTACCACATCTACAAAGAAAAAGATGTATGTTCCTGTTAGGAGATCAAGCAGAGTTGAGATACCTGCTAAACACCAGAAGAAAGCTTCAAAGAGGAAGCCTATTGAGTTGAGTGATTCAGAGGTTGATGCTGAGGAGGATGCTCCAACTTTGCCTACAACATCCAAGCAAAAGACACCAAAGAAGAGAAAGATTGTTGCTGATGCACCTGTTGATGATGCTGAGGAGAATGCTCCAAGCATTGTGTCTGCAAAGAAGAAGAAAGCTGGGAGAACCATTCCACAAAATGTCCCTGATGTGCCAATGGACAATGTATCATTCCATTTCAGTGCAAGTGCTGCCAAATGGAAGTTTGTTTATCATAGGAGATTGGCTTTAGAAAGGTAACTATCTGATGAAGTCCTAGAGTGTAAGGAGGTGATGGACCTGATTCATCAAGCTGGTTTGATGAAGACTGTGAGTGGGCTAGGAAAATGTTATGAGAAGCTGGTGAAGGAGTTCATTGTCAACATATGTGAAGACTGTGACAATAGACTCAGCAAAGAATTTCATCAAGTGTTTGTCAGAGGTAAATGTGTACAATTCTCACCTGCTGTGATCAATAGTTTTCTGGGAAGAAGGGAAGATGGTTATCCTGGGTTTGAACCAACTAATAACCAGGTTTGCAAGACTATCTCTGCCAACCAAGTCAAGGTGTGGCCTCTTAAAGGTAAGGTACCCTTTGTGATGCTATCTGTGAAGTATGCTATTTTAAATAGAATAGGTGCAGTGAATTGGGTTCCAACTTCTCACACTTCTACTATAGCAACTAATTTGGCAAAATTTATTTATGCGATTGGGATTAGTGCTGATGTTGATTTTGGGTCCCTAATTTTTGACCAAATTGTTGAACATGGAAAATCTTGGGCAGTAAAACTTGCCATTGCCTTTCCATCCCTTATCTGTGATATCATTTTGTCTCAACACCCCAACATCCTGCTTCCTGAGGATAAGCCTTGTAAGAGGGAATCACCAATGACTCTCTCCTATAAGCTTTTTGAAGGAAAACATGCTGCTGACATTACTGTGCCCCCTAAGAAAGTCATTCCTACTGGGAAAATGGCCTCCTCTTCCATGAACAGAAAAACAATGATCTTATCTATGGAAGCTGCTGTTAAGGCCTTAGATGAGCAGAAATGTGAGCTTGAAAAGGTCATCCTTGCCCTGAAGTAAGAGGAAGCTGAGGAAGAAGGGTTGGTAGCTGAAGATGCAGGTGTTAATACTGCTGGTGATGGTAGTGATGCGGCTGATGGTGATGCAGCTGGGAATGATGAAGAAGAAGGTGACACAGAGGAGCTGGAAGTGTCTGATTCCAGTGGTTCCTTTTAGTTGTTGTAATGATTTTGTTGCCCTGTTTTGTTTGTTGCTTGTTAAGCTGTTTCTGGGCATAAACTATGTTATTTCTGCTGATGTGTATTAAGGCTCTGTACTTGTTAACTCTCTGCACTACTACCTTTTGTCAAATTTGTGGCATAAAGGGGGAGTAAAAATTTGGTTGGTTTGCTTTAATTATGTTCTGCTCTGGTGGTATTATCTGCATATGCTCTTGTTATGATATGTCTGTAGTATAGTGTAGCTAGTAGTGTATCTTGAATGGAGTATGTAGGAGTATGTACCTATGTGGCTGTGATCTGATATGCAGGTGTTGAGGGGGAGATGAGTTGTATTATGCAGGGGGAGATGTTGGACACAATGCTCCAACATCCCATGCATGTGTGCAGGGGGAGTAGATTTGTGAAAATGCTGAAGCATTCTATCCCACATCCTATCAAGTTTATTTTCTTGACCATTTAAGGCGAAGTAGTTATTTTGTTCCGCTGTTGCATGCCTCTCTGATGTTCTTAAAAAGATACAATTTATTCTTCTCTAGTGTTATTCATGAAGGAGTAGTATGGTAACTGTTTTGAAGGATAGCCTCTACTGATCTACATGCTTGTGTGTTTATGTTGAGAAAAAGAAATGTAGTTGAAGTATCTCTTTAAGTAAAATCTGTATGGTCATATTTTGTTTTAGCCAAAAATTTGCCAAAGGGGGAGTTTGTTGAGTCTTTTGATATTGGCTGCATTTTTGGAAAAATAAACCTTGTGCAAGATGTGCGATCCGATGCCTCAGGCATTGCGTAGAGCATTGTAACGTCTCAGGAAGTACGCTCGTGACAAGTTCTATTTATGGAATGTTGGTTTCTCTCTCATGAATCTTGCATGGCGCGTTTTATAAGGCTTCATATAAGGAATGCTATTTAGTGCTTCAGATCCTGTTCAAGAATATTTCTGAAGAGTATCTTCTTTGAAGAATATATTTTTGGAGAATCTCTTTTATTTAATATGGAGTTAATGCTTGTGTCAAACAAATCAAGCCCATGCATGTGTGATTTGTCTGAAGTATTTAAAGGAGCTGCAAAACCCTAATTCACTAGTTGTTCACGCCGTATTGTGTTTTGTCTAGAATTCTAGGTTTTGCGTGTGTGTTATTTTTGTGAGCCTTTCTTGTGTCACCTTGATGCAAGCTTAGGACGTGTTCTTGAGTTGTAATTGTGTGATCCTTCTCCTAAGCTTTGAAGTACGGAGTTTGGACTTTTGGTGTGTTTACCACTCTAAGCCTTTAGGTACGAGTGTGTAGTTTTAGGAGTGTGTCTCCAAAACTGTTTTGTCTTTGTGTTTTGAAATCCTTGTTGTTCGTAAGGTTGTAAGGGAGTGAGATGGGATCTCATATCTAGGAGTTCCTAGGTAGAAGAATCATTGGTAGGGCCTAAGTTTTAAGTTGTAAACGGGTGGTTTGCTGTAGACTTAGAACTAGGACTATTATAGTGATATTCCTTCCTGGATTGGTATCCCCGAGACGTAGGTTGCTGTTTGCGCCGAACTGGGTTAACAAATATCCTGTCTCCTTTATTTGTTTATTTACTTGTTTCATTTCATTACGCGCGAGACCGGATAGAGTGCTAGAGCATCGGGTAGAGCATCGTAAATAGTGTGCCAGGAATTTCAATGAGTATATTTAACTCAGATTTAAAAAGAGACTGTATTTGATTATGAGTAAGACTTGACCTGCCATTTCGTCTAATTCTACTACTAAAGAAAGCACAAACCAATTTTTCTTTTTAATATAAAAAATGAAGGATGAGGAGTTTGTTTGGTATTGCCAAGGCATATACAAGCTCTCGTCTAGTTTTTCACTTTCTTCCCTTTATAGGGATTTGTATAATTGAGCCTTTGCTAACAATATATGGATTTCATTCCTTGAGGCTATTTTTTTATATCCATCCGATACACCCTTTTTAAAATTATCATTACTTTTTACTGATATGATGATAATTAAAAAAATTTCAGCTCCTTGTTAGTTACTTTCCAACATGGTGAGCTCTAGGCCATGCTTTGAAAATTGTTCAATCATCTCAGAGTTATCTATCTATCTTAAAGAAGTTTTTTTCTTTTCTTTCTGAGTTTGTAGAAGTACATAATCCTTGTTAAAAATATTGACTAGTCTTTATCACCCTAGTACCATGCATGCATAACAAGCTCTTGCTTTAATTGCATAACTTTCAAAAGACTTGATTCTAACCAATGTAGAAGCATCTTTATTATGAAACACAAGTGGATGTATAGTAACATTATCTGTCTAAGATTAGACATGAAAACTTAGAAAAATTGGAAAAAGATTATCTCTTATTTACGGTGATGCGCTACTGCTGTTTTATTTCCCATCGTCCCACAGTTGTTTGCTGCAAGTATATTGCTCTGTCTGCTATTTTATGTTTTTTATGTTGTTGCGTTTTTGGTCCTTAAAAACTAAAAAATTAAAAAAAAAAATATAGCGGCGGTTTCAAACCGCTGCTAAACCTTAAAAACTAAAAAATTTAAAAAAATATGGCGGCGGTTTCAAACCGCTGCAAAACTGGCTGAAAATTTTGTTTTTCGTTTCATTTATTGCAACGGTTTCAAACCGCTGCAACAAATATTGTGGCCGTTTGTGTAACGGTTTTCCAAACCGCCGCTATTTGAGCTACCAACGCTCAAATCTGCAACGGTTTGGCAACCGCCGGTAACACTGCTGCAACAGTTAAAAACCGTTGCTAAACCGTTCCATAACTGTTGCTAAATACCTTTTTTCTTGTAGTGAAACAACCAAGAGGATGGACGTTTCACCGCAGTAACACCATCGGAAGCATCTGCTGGCCCTACCTTTCAACCCCAAGAGGAGCCATTGGATATCCCACCAATAGCAGTAGGGACCCCAATGGAAGAAATGATGGAAACACTTATCAATGTCATCAATAGGCATGGCACAATCATCCGCGACCAAAATCGCAGGCTGCAAGTTGTCGAGGAATCGCGCGCCACGATGCTGTCGCTCAACGCGCACAGGAGAAGATCCCCGCCACCTTCCCCGCGAAGGAGGGATCGTTCGGTGACAAGGTCGAGATCCCCGAGAAGGGAGAGTCCTCGGAGGCACAGAAGGTCACCAAGTCCTCGAAGGAACACCACTGTGCACGTAAAGGCTGAAGCTGGAAGGACTCGTCGCCATAGATCACCAGTCAGATCTCCCGAAAGGTTCTGTCGTCACCGAACACCGGAAACCGACGAAGACAGGTACCTCGGACCCCTGTCCGAAAGAGTCATGAGGGTACCATTACCCCTGGGTTTGGAGAAGCTTCCAGCGATGGATACTTATGATGGTTCCACGGATCCTGACGATCACCTGGAAAACATTGAAGCTGTGCTCGAATGGAGAAGAGTTCGAGGGGCTGTCAAATGCAAGATATTTTCAACTACTTTGAGGAAAGGAGCGCTGACATGGTAAAAAGGACTCCCGCCTCAATCCATCGACTCCTGGACCGAGCTGTGCCGTCAATTTACAGCTCATTTCACTGCATCTAGGAAACATCCGCTGACAATATCTGCCCTCGAGGCGATAGTTCAAAGGGATGACGAGCCACTACGAGACTACATTGATCGATTCAACAAGATTGCAGTACAAGTAAGAGTCGAGGACAAGATGAAGTTATACCTTATGGATCGAGGATTACGTTTGAATAGTGATTTCGCTAAAGCTGTTGGAATCGAAGAAATTCGTACGTTGGATGCTTTCCTCGAAAAAGCTCAGAAATACATTGCTTACGAGGAAAGGCAGATGGCTGTGGATGCTAGGAAACCAAGGCATCAGGATGAATCCGGACCCTCGAAACGAGGGACGGGCAATGGAAAGGAAAAGGTGCGGGAACCCAAAGCCCCACCGAGCAAATTTACCAACTACACTCCGCTGAATGCTCCTCGAGAGCGAATTCTAGCTGAAGTTTCGGCAGCGGAGTTCAATAAGCATGAGATCAGATTCCCGAAGCAGATCCTCGCAAAACCAGGTGTGGACAAAGGCAAATATTCTCGATTCCACAGGAGCTATGGTCATGTGACCGAAGACTGCGTCCACCTGAAAGACGCCATTGAAATTCTTATCCAGGAAAACTTGCTCGAAAAATACAGGAAGGACCGACCAAGGGAAAACAATGATCGAAGCAAGAGGTCGACGATCCACCTGCTGAAGAGGAAGCACGAGCAAACCTGCCTGTCGCTTATGTCATTTCAAGACCTGAGGACTTCACTCAAGGAGAGGAAGTGCTCACTCACTTGACTTCCCACTTGGATGGATCCTAGGAAAATTTCCCGAAGACACTCGTGATATCTGGAGGAGGCTTCAACAATACAACCCTCGGAACTATAAAAAGAAAATTCGAGGAGCTCGAGAGCGTCTGCTCGTTGAACCCCATCTCAGTTGCTGAAATCAAGGAAGGATCAGTTCCCTTGGCCTTCTACAAAGAAGAGATCCCTGGAGGATCCCCAAATTATCAGATTCCCTTACTAGTGCAAGCAAGGATGGCGAACTTTGATGTTCGAAGAATCCTGGTCGACCAAGGAAGCTCCTGCGACATCATGTACTCTGGGTTATTCAAAACTCTTCAGCTCACAGAAAAGAATTTGAAGGCCTATGTCGGTACTGATCTTCAAGGATTCAATGGAGCAACAACAAAGCCTTGGGGATATACTGATCTAATCGTCACCTTTGGCGAAGATGAGGCCACCAAATCCATCAATGTGCAATTTTTGGTTGTTGAATGCCCATCACTGTATAACTGCATCATCGGAAGAATAGCACTTGCAGATTTGTTCGCCGTCTCTTCGACCATTCATTTGAAAATGAAATACTACACAGTTGATGGAAAGATCACCACTTTGAACGGGGACATAGTTGCTGCTCGGAGATGTTTCGATGTTACAGCAAAAAATATGAACACCTTGGCAACTCCAAAGAAAATGAAGGTTGAGCACAAGATGCCTGCCGTCAATACTGTTGGAGGGCAAGATATTGTGGAGCTGGACACTCGGATTACAAAAAAGGAGCGCAGAGAAGAAAAGAAGGAGACGCTGAAAGAGATATTTCGACCAATCCCTGATGGAGAGTTCGAAATAATCCCCCTTGGTGAAGATCCCTCGAAGGGAATCAAAATTGGAGCTGATCTTCCCGACTTAGTGAAAAGGCAGTTGGAAGCTTGCTTGAAGGAAAATGCTGAACTCTTTGCTTGGAGCGCTGCTGAGATGCCCGACATAGATCCACAGGTTGCTTGTCACCAGTTGACTATAGATCCTAAGGCTAGAGCTGTTGCACAGCGTCGTATGAAGCAGTCTCCCGAAAAAGCGGAGGCTGCAGAAAAAGCTGTAAAAGACCTCCTAGAGGCAAATTTCATTTCGGAAGCCAAGTATACTACTTGGTTATCCAACGTTGTACTTGTCAAAAAATCTAATGGAAAGTGGCGCATGTGTGTTGATTATACCGATCTTAATAGGGCTTGCCCTAAAGATGCTTATCCTTTACCTAGCATAGATAAACTAGCTGATAATTCGTCAGGATTTAAATTACTATCATTTATGGATGCTTATTCAGGATATAATCAAATTAAAATGGCTGAAATCGATAAAAAGAAAACAGCCTTTTGTTGAGGTAAAACCCATTTTGATATGTGTTTTAATGACAACAAACCTTATCGAATAAATGTTAAGTTTTATGAATGGTGATCTACTGATGTTTGCACTTGAGTTTTTATTGAAAGATAGATAATGACAAAAGTGGACGAGCTAGAGGTCACTCACATCAACAAGTGCATTTTATATACTCAAACAATGAAAGAATTGGAGTAGCATCAGATGATAACAAAAGTAACATCACAAGCTTCATGAAGATTTTTAAAGGATGTGATTTGAATCATAAGAGGTTTTGTTGGAAGGTTCAAACAACAAAGTGGTTTTTATGGTTAATAGTCTTCCTCATCGTCACAAGGTTCCTAATGAGTATTGAAGATTCAAGGAAGAATGTGAAGATCATAATTGAAGAATCAAGATGGAAAAACTTGCATCACAAGCTACACAAGAATATTTTTGATGTTATTATGTCAAAACTCACATTGAGTTTTGTTACATGGTTTGAAGATTTACATCTACAATTAACAACAATGGGAATGATGCATATGTTGAAGATCGTCAAAACCTACTCAAAGTTTTATCTTATCAAAGTTTCTCAAGACGAGAAAGTTTGAGAATTATCTTCCATGAGTTTTCAAAGGAGTTTATGTACAAGGCATAAATGTTTTTATCATTCTCTAAATTAGAAAATGATAATCCTCATGATGAGTACTCTCACGCCTCCACTATATCATATCAAAGATACTCAATGAACAAGCAACAATATGTGCAAAACATAAAAGAAGAATTATGGAATGTTTTGCAACAATAAAAGATTTCAAAGTTGATTAACCAAAGAAAGAAACATTATCAACTCTTATGAAATAATGTTCCCATCATGAACATGTCCATTTCCCTCAAGAGCATTCATATCAATTCAGCAAAATGACAAGAATCAACTTTGAAGAAGAAATCATTTCAAAAGTTGAAATATTTATAAGTTAGGAGAACATTCTCAGGATGGTCTCCCAAGTTTGCGTGTTCAAGGATAATCACTTTTCCATATGTCAACTTGGTACAAGACATGAATGAATTTTTATATGGGAGTTATTTCAAGAATCACAACAGCAAGAATAAGTCACTTAAGGCAAGGAATACATTTTGATTCTTGGAAGTGCTTTTAAGGATATTAAGCTAACATATGAATGATAAGGCTTTATGGTCTCCAAGAAAATCATTAGAGAAATAATTTAGACCAATGAGAAGTAGACAAAGAGAATCTACTGTAACACCCGTATTTATTTATTTTATTTTTAATTAGAGTTGATTAGCCTTTTTATAGTATTTGATAGTGAGTTAGTAATTAATTAAGAATTATGGCTATTTTGAGAAAGAGTAGTGTTTTGAGTAAGATAAGTTTTGTTAGAATTATAATGATAAGAATTGGGCTTGAGTGTTAATGGGCCTAAATTAATAAGAGGGATATTATGGTCTTTAATTAAGCTAGGTTTAGATAGGGTTATGAGGATAGAGAGATATTACTCATAACTTAAGAAAATAGAAAGGAGGTAGAAAGAGAAACTTTGAAGAGAAGGAAGTAGAGGGGAAGATTAGAGGAAGCTCAAGAGAAGGAGAGGAATCAGAATTTCATCAATTCTAAGGTTAGAGAGTAGTTTATAATTCATGTGAGATGATCAAAGAGGGGGGAGATGCCTATTCTCCACACCCAAACCCTCTCATCTCTTTGGTGGGTTGTGGGATCAAGGGAATGTGATTTAATGAATTTCTATGTTATTGCATGATGATACTATGCTATTATATGATCCTAATTGCTATTTCAATCATCAATTTCGTGTGTTATGTGAAGATTGTTGTTGTTCATATTTGAAAATGGGTTTTAAGAAAAATGAGGAAAAATCTCTACTTTCCACTTGAAATGATGTTTGATGATGTTAGAACTTGTACTTCTAGGTCTATATATGATATGTATGCTTAAATGTGATAGCTTTACAAGTTTATAACATGAAATTCGTGATTTTTATGAGATTTCTATGTGAACCCGAGAGCAGAGCATGAAAATCTGGGTTTGGTCGCTGAGCCACCAATCCGTCGCTCCAAGCGAGGATTCATGTGTTCTTCGCGAACCCAAAATTTCATGTGGTCGCCCAGCGACCAGTAGCGACCGCCAGCGACCAGACGTCGCCAGGCTTCGCTCTGAGCGATGAACTGTCTGCCTTTTTTAGTTTGTTCCATCGCTGGTAGTCGCCCAGCGACCATGACCTGATTTTGAGAAATTTCTTGATGTTGTATGATGATTATGAGTGTATAACATGCTTAGATTTGGTCTTATAACATGTTATTGATTTGGATTGATTGAATCTTGAGTTAATATAATGATGAAATGCTTTTATGTATGTAATTGATTGAAATTGAGATGATGAGCTATGATTAGCTAAGATGATTAGGTGTGTTGTATCTTGCTTGAATGTATACCTTAATGATGATATGATGATGTGAATTTGATGTGAATTGAGAAGGAGTAATAGGGTTGAGCGGCCTATTATTCATGGTTAGTTGTTTAGGGTATCATCATTACATGGTATGTGTACATTCATGCATTCATGAGTCAACTAGATGCGAAGTCCCCCATGACTTAAAACTGACTTGATGCGATGGATATATGTTTATCCTAATTTGATGCGGGTACCACATGCATTAGAGATGTCTAGGTGACATACATTATGTGTTTTCATTAGCTTGCATTAGGAGATTGTGCACTATAATTGATAATTGGTATTTTTGTTGCCTTCCAATGTAATCTTGTGAATCTTGAGTTATGTGAGTTTTACTTGAATACTTGGTTTGTTGATGAACATGATGAACCATGATGTTATTTATATATTGTTAGCTCAATATGATATGAGTATGATTTGTTTATGATATAATTGTTTACATAATATAAGTGTATACTATGCTTATTATTATGAACTTGAATTATAACTAACTCTCTATTTTTGTGTATGTGTATTGGTTTGGGTCCAGATTCTCCACTTGAGGAGTAGTTTCGTGGCTTTGGAGTTTAGCTCGGTGGACTAGTATAGCTTGGTAAGGTGAAAGATAGGAGGATCCTAGAAGCTTAGAGTTTTAGGATATGCTCGGATACTTGTAACCTTGCTTAGAATAGTATTAGATTCCTCGTTTGTTTGAGATTATGTATGACCTTGCTACTTATTTATCTTATCTTTAATTCTCGTTGGATTATCTTTGGATTATGTTATGGGGCTTCATTTATGGAAGTAGCTAGTTGGAGTTGTAATATGATTTATGACTTGCATGCTTGGATTTATCTATTATGAATTATTTGATGAGAATGCGTCCGTTGTGATTAAGTTATTCTATGCATGCTATTAGTATCTTGTAATAAGTAATGTTCTTGATGATTTGTATGTTGAATGATTTAAATTAATTATTGCATGCGAATCGATTAGGAGCGTTACATTTTGGTATCAGAGCAAGGTCGGTCCATATCGGATCAAGTAGGTTAGTATACCCATAGGTGCTTGAGTATAGTGAACACTTTTAGTACCCTTAGTCTAACGTAAGGTTGGATTTCTTTTGGTTGGTTGTTTAGGTGATGGCGGCTAATAGAGCTATGGCGGATGCGGTGACATACATGGCAAATGTTATGGCACAAGAGACAGCGGCAAGAACGGCCGAGAGGTTGGCACAAGAGAACTTAAGGGGTAATGAGGATGAATTGAGGTTGGAGAGGTTCTTAAAGAACAATCCACAAGCGTTCAAAGGAGGTTACAACCCCGAGGGAGCTCAAAAGTGGCTTGAAGGCATGGAGAAGATTTTTGGAGCCATGAGGTGCTCGGAAGTTCAAAAAGTGACTTTGGGAACCTACATGCTTCAAGATGATGCTAACTACTGGTGGAAGAATGCTTCTCAAAGACTTGGTTACGATGGAGCTGTGATCACTTGGGATATCTTTAAGAGGGAGTTCTTGATTAAGTACTTTCCAACGGACGTGAGAAACCGGAAAGTAGTGGAATTCATGGAGCTTAAGCAAGGAAATCTATCGGTTGCGGAGTATGCAACCAAATTTGAAGACTTATGTCGTTTTTGTCCACACTACAACACCGTAGAGGCGGAAGGGGATAAGTGTGTGAAGTTCGAAAGTGGTTTGCGTCCCGATCTCAAGGAATTGGTTGGTATCTTGGAGATAAGGAATTTTGCTAACTTGGTGAACAAAAGCAACATTTGTGATTTGGATGGGAAAGCTAAGACAAGCTACTATAAGGAGATGAATGACAAGAGAGGAAGAGGTCAAGACCGTGGTAAGCCTTATGACAAGAAGAACAAGGGCAAAGTTGAAGGTAGTGGAGAGAAGGGAAAGAATGCTAATGACAAGTGCTTTAAGTGTGGTGCTTTGGGTCATTGTTCCTATGATTGCCCAAAAGGAGATAGATGCTTTAGATGTGGGGAGTTTGGACACAAGGTTGATGCATGTAAGAAGAAGGTTACTTGTTTCAATTGTGGTGAAGAAGGTCACAAGAGTCCGGAATGTAAGAAGCCAAAGAAGACGACCGGAAAGGTGTTTGCTTTAAGTGGAGATGGAGCGGAACAAGTGGACAATCTCATTAGAGGTACGTGTTTCATCTATGACACTCCTTTAATTGCGATTGTTGATACTGGGGCAACACATTCTTTTATATCTTTTGAATGCATGAAGCGTCTTAATATTCCTGTGTCTGAAATGCTTGGTTGTATGGAAATAGAAACCCCTGCTAGTGGTTCTGTCACTACTCAACTTGTTTGTCGTAAATGCCCTGTGACCGTGTTTGGTAAATCTTTTGATATGGATCTAGTGTGTATTCCACTTAGCGGTATAGATGTGATTTTTGGTATGAACTGGTTAATCTTTAATCGAATCCATATTAACTGTTATGAGAAAGTAATTACTTTTCCGAAGTTGGAGGAAGAGTCTAAGTTGATGAGTGGGAAAGAAGTAAAAGAATCTTTATTGGAGCATGGTGAATTGTTTGTTATGTTTGCATCTTTGAAGATTGAGAACGAAGTTAGAATTAAGGAACTACCGGTTGTGCAAGAATTTCCCGATGTGTTTCCGGAGGATGTGTCAGATATGCCTCCAGAAAGAGAAGTGGAGTTTACTATTGATTTGGTACCTGGTACAAGTCCAATATCTATGGCACCTTATAGGATGTCGGCATCTGAGTTAAGTGAATTGAAGAAGCAACTAGAAGAGTTACTAGAAAAGAAGTTTATTCGTCCGAGTGTATCGCCGTGGGGAGCACCTGTGCTTTTGGTAAAGAAGAAGGACGGAAGTATGAGGTTGTGTATTGATTATCGTCGTTTGAATCAAGTGACAATCAAGAACAAGTATCCGTTGCCAAGGATTGATGATTTAATGGATCAGTTGGTGGGTGCATGTGTGTTTAGCAAGATTGAGTTGAGGTCCGGATATCATCAGATTCGAGTCAAGGCGGAAGATATTCAAAAGACTGCTTTTAGGACAAGATATGGTCACTACGAGTATACAGTCATGCCTTTTGGAGTAACTAATGCACCGGGAGTGTTTTGTTGGAACAAAAGAGGTTCTGACATGATCCAATTAAGTTTTGATGATAACAAAAGTATTAATATACAATAGGGTATACTAATTATTTAATCCAAGTGTGCAGATATTCAAGTTAATTTTTATATTCATTTAAAGCACATTGGAAGCTCTGATATGGCAAAGCAAACTCTGATCAGAACTTGAAGACATCAGAAGATGCATATTTGGTTCATCAGAGGATGCAATTTTTTATTCATCAGAAGATGCATATCAGACTCTGATAAAGAGCAGTGAGAGCCGTTTTTGTCAGAAGAACATTCTCTGCATCAATGATTATACTCTGACATTCCAAAAGCTGATGGAATCAATCTTATCCACATAATAGTGATGTTTGTACTATTGTACGAACTCTTTACCTGATTTGGATAAAACTTTCTCTCCAAGATTGATCGCATACAAGGTTACCTGATTTGGATATCAAGGTACTATCTACAGCTGGCACAATCTCACCGCGCTAATTCAAATCAAACACGCTCCACCTTCATCTATAAATTGGAGCGAGTTTGAAGCTTTGGGATACGACACTTGAACAAATTAAAAAGAGCTGTTACTCTGCCAAATTCATCCTAAAGCACAAAACTGCAAATACAACTTGAACTCATATTCAAAATCCAAGACTCCAGTTTCAGCTTCTGTTAATTCATTAGTTGAACCTTAGAATTTTGTATTAAGATTCTAAGTTAAGTCTTGTATCAAAAGTTGTATTTAATTTGTAACTGAACATTGATCTTCATATCAATTGTTCAGACTCTGTTTTTCTAAACTTGTGTATTGAAGTCTCTTGCCTGCGTGCTTGAGCGTTAGGAAGTCTCTTGTTTGTATACTTGAGCATTGGAAGTCTCCTGCCTGTGTGCTTGAGCAATTGTAATCTTTGGTGATTATAGTGAACTCTCTTGGAAGTACAAGAGGACTGGACGTACTCTCGGTTTGTGAGGGGAACCAGTATAAAAATCTCTGTCTCTATCTGTCTCTCCTTCTCTCCACCTTCAAAGTTATTCTTGATTGTGTTTTGTTTTCTAACCGCTGCAAACTCTAATAAGTTCTCTGTAACTTAGAAGAAATTTTAAATTACCAAAAACACAATTCAACCCCCCCCCCCCCCCTTCTTGTGTTTTTCACACCTTCAATTGGCATCAAGAGCCTGGTTCTGTTTTTTAATCACCTAACAGTGAGACAGTTTCCTGTTGAAAGACACTATGACTGAAACTCCAAGTGGTAGCTTGAAATCAGTTCCACATGACTATGATGTTGAAGAAAAGTCAAGCAACAAAGCACCAAAGTTCAATGGAGATGCATCTACTTTTTCCTGGTGGAAAGATAGAATCTACAATCATCTTATTGGTTTAGATGATGAACTTTGGGACTTGGTTGAAGAAGGGGTAACTTTCCAAGGACTAGATGAAAAGGGAAGGCTATCTGTTGAAGAAAGAAAGAAGTTCACTCCTACAGACAAGAAACTTTACAAGAAGCATCACAAGGTTAAGGATCTTCTCATTGGATGTATAACTCATGATGAGTACCTCAAGATTACAGACAAATCCACTGCCAAGAGCATCTATGACTCCTTGTGTTCCACATACGAAGGGAACAAACAGGTTCAAGAAGCAAAGACTACTCTTTTGATCCAACAGTATGAACTCTTTAGAATGAAGGATGATGAGACAATTGAATCAATGTATTCTAGATTCAAAATTCTTGTGGCTGGTCTCCAAGTTCTAAAGAGAAGTTATACAACCTCTGATCATGTAAGGAAGATTTTGAGAAGCTTACCTTCAAGGTGGAGGCCTAAGGTAACAGCTATCCAAGAAGCTAAAGATTTGGACAAACTTGGCTTGGAAGAATTGATAAGTTCACTCATGAGTCATGAGATTGAATTATCTTCTGATGAGCCTCAGAAGAAGCTAAAATCTGTGGCCTTGCCATCTATTATCTTCTGATAAGGCTCTGAAAGGTAAAGGAAGAAAGAGTATGATCAAGAACAAAGCCAAGAAGAGTCTGATGGCAACATGGGAGGATATTAATGAACTATCTGAAGATGAAGACTCTGAGGAAGCAAACCTAGCGCTTATGGCCATTGGTGAGTCAGACAATGAAAATGATTCAGAGTCTGATACTGACGACATTGATGAGGTAATATCTAAAATGTCTAATACTCAAATGACCAAAGCTTTGAAAGATGTAATGGTGAAGTACATGGAAAAATTGAGTGAGTTAGATTTTTGCAAACAAAAAATGAAGCTCCTCAATGAAAATCTCACCCAGACTCAAGCAAACTATCAAAAATCTCTTAAAACAATTAAGGTGCTTGAGACTGGATGCAGAACATGTCACAAACCTTATGACGAGTATGAAATCTCTCTACAAGAGTTTGTGCACCATAACATAGATAAGACTAGAGTAACTTCTATAATTCATGGTGGACTTAGCAACTATTATAAAAGGCAAGGACTTGGTTCTCTTACATGTCCTGATGTAGGAAAATCAAGTAAACCTGTCGTGTTGAGCAAGCTCATGGTATCTGGACTCTGGCTGCTCACGTCACATGACAGGAGACAAGCTCTTATTCCACACCCTGAATCAGCAAGAGGGAGGAACAGTAGGGTTTGGTGGCAACCAGAAGGGAAGGATCATTGGTATAGGTACAGTTGGTAATTCTTCTTTGTCAATTTCTAATGTTTGGTTAGTAGATGGACTACATCATAACTTACTTAGCATAAGTCAATTGTGTGATAGTAATTATGATGTTGTGTTTAATAAGGATTCATGTACTGTAATTAGAAACTCTGATCAATCCATTGTTTTCAAGGGAAATAGAAAAGGCAATGTGTACAAAGTCAATTTTTCTGATTTAAAGGAACAACAAGTGCTTTGTCTTTTGACACTGAGTGATGAAAAATGGATCTGGCATAAAAGATTGGGTCATGCTAACTGGAGATTAATTTCTAAGCTTAGCAAGGACAATCTTGTCAGAGGTCTTCCAAAAATAAAATATCACTCAGACTCACTTTGTGGTTCTTGTCAAAAAGGAAAAATTGTCAAAAGTTCTTTTAAGAATAAGAACATTGTCTCTACTACTAGACCTTTGGAACTCTTACACATTGATCTTTTTGGACCAGTTAGCACTGCCTCAATCAATGGTAAGAAATATGGATTAGTCATTGTGGATGATTATAGTAGATGGACTTGGGTAAAATTTCTGAGAAATAAAGATGATACATATGAAGTGTTCAGCATCTTCTGCACTCAGATTCAAAATGAAAAGAATTCAAAAATTTTGAAAGTAAGAAGTGATCATGGTGGTGAATTTGAAAATGAACCTTTTGAAAAATTCTGTGAAGAACATGGAATTCTCCATGAATTCTCTTCTCCCAGAACTCCACAACAAAATGGAGTTGTTGAGAGAAAGAATAGATCTTTACAAGAAATGGCACGCACCATGATGCATGAAAATAATTTAGCAAAATTCTTTTGGGCAGAAGCTGTTAACACTGCTTGTTATATTCAGAATAGAATCTATATAAGACCTATTTTGAACAAAACAACATATGAACTCTTTAAGGGAAGAAAACCCAATATTTCTTATTTTCATCAATTTGGTTGTACATGTTACATTCTGAATAACAAAGTCCATCTTAAGAAATTTGACTCTAAAGCCTGTAAGGGTATCTTCATTGGATACTCTGAACGCTCTAAGTCATACAGGGTGTATAATTCTGAAACTAATATAGTGGAAGAATCAATGCACGTAAAGTTTGATGACAAAGAGCCTGATGATAAAAAGTCAGAGCCTGTTAAAGATTTGTCAGGATCTGATGAGTCAGAAGATGAAGCTCCAGAGTATGATAACAACATAGAATCTAAAGAAGACTCTGAAGCTCAAGAAGATGTACCCTCTGATGCTGCTCAAGAACATCAAACTATTGATGATAACCCTGAAGAATCTGATATTCCAAGGAACACATTCAAATATAAATCATCACATCCTGAAGAGCTCATCTTAGGAAACAAGAACAGTCCAAGAAAAACAAGGTCAAACTTCAGAGTTGAAGAATCATTATTTGGATTAGTTTCCTTAATTGAACCCAAGACAACAAGTGAAGCTCTATCAGATGATGCTTGGATAGTTGCAATGGAAGAAGAGTTAAATCAATTCAAGAGAAATGATGTGTGGGATCTGGTACCCAAACCCAAGCATAAGAACATTATTGGAACAAAATGGGTATACAGAAACAAATTGAATGAACAAGGTGAAGTCACAAGGAACAAAGCAAGACTTGTTGCACAAGGATACAGTCAACAAGAAGGAATTGACTTCACTGAAACATATGCTCCAGTAGCAAGACTGGAAGCAATCAGGTTACTTTTATCTTATGCAGTCAATAATGGTATTACTCTATATCAAATGGATGTGAAAAGTGCATTTCTAAATGGTGTCATATCTGAAGAAGTGTATGTCAAACAACCTCCTGGTTTTGAGGATTTGTCAAACCCTGATCATGTGTTTAAACTAAAGAAGTCACTCTATGGACTCAAACAAGCTCCCAGAGCTTGGTATGAGAGATTGAGTACTTTTTTGGTTGACAATGGTTTTGAAAAAGGGCAAGTTGACAACACACTTTTCAAAAAGACCCTTAAGAAAGACATTTTAATCATTCAAATATATGTTGATGATATCATTTTTGGATCAACTAATGCCACTCTTTGCAAGAACTTTTCTAAGCTTATGCAGGATGAGTTTGAAATGAGCATGATGGGAGAATTGAAGTTCTTTCTTGGTATTCAAATAAACCAAACAGAGAAAGGAACATTCATTCATCAATCCAAATATATAAAGGATCTTCTGAAGAAGTTCAACTTAGAAGATTGCAAACCCATGAATACTCCAATGCATCCTACATCAAGTCTAGGCAAAGAAGAGTCTGAAGGCAAGGTTGATCAGAAGCTGTATAGAGGTATGATTGGGTCTCTTCTTTATCTAACTGCCTCAAGACCTGACATTTTATTCAGTGTCTGTTTGTGTGCAAGATTTCAATCAGATCCTAGAGAATCTCATCTCACTGCTGTGAAGAGAATCTTTAGGTATTTGAAAGCTACTTGTAACATTGGATTACTGTATCAGAAATCCAATGACTACAAGCTGATTGGATTCTGTGATGCTGACTATGCTGGTGATAGAATTGAAAGAAAATCCACCAGTGGTAACTGCCAGTTTATTGGTGAGAATTTAATTTCATGGGCTAGTAAAAGGCAAACCACCATAGCTATGTCAACAGCAGAAGCTGAATACATATCAGCAGCTAAATGTTGTACACAACTACTCTGGATGAAATATCAATTGGAAGATTATCAAATCAGCAGTAACAATATTCCTTTATATTGTGACAATACTGCAGCTATTCACCTTTCTAAAAACCCTATTTTACATTCAAGAGCTAAGCATATTGAGATTAAACATCATTTCATCAGAGACTATGTTCAAAAAGGTGTAATTGATCTCAAGTTCATTGAAACTGAAAATCAATGGGCTGATATCTTTACAAAACCTTTAGCTGTTGAACGTTTTGATTTTATCAAAAAGAATCTGAACATGATGGAAATCTCTGATTAACTTAGACTCTGATGAAAAATTGAGTTTGTGAGAATCTAATAGTAATCAGAAGATGAAGTCATCAGAACCTTCTGTATCAGAAGTTGTGATGAGAGTATCTTCTGACATACTATCAGAATCTGATTAGAAGGTAAATGGTTCTGGCGCGTAAGTAAAAATCTTTTGTAAAAACCCTTTCGTTTTCTCAAACTTACGTGTCAGTTATTTAACAATCTTCTAATACACATGTCTTGTTGCAAGAGGGTAAAGAAGTTGGTTAATGATGATTAGCATTTCATATTCCCAATTGTGGTAAAATACTCTACTACCCCTGTGTATGTGTACTTGTTTTTGCGCGTAAGTTTCTATTTAAACACACTAACTGTTCACATTCACACTTTTGCACTCTCACAACCTACACTTTCATTCTTCTAAAACACAGAGAAATTTCTTTCTTCCTCTTTAGAAACCCTAAATTCCAAATTTCATCCATGGCATCCTCATCAACATTCTTGAATAGAACTTGTATGATCCTACCAAATGAATCCAACCCTACTGAGTTCGCAAAAGATCAACGACCGTACAAATATGACGAAATCAATGTGGCTATTGAGAGTCCCGTTGATCTTGAGAGCATTAGGGTAAACGGTTTCGCTGATGTTGTTAACCTCTACAAAAAGCAAGGTTTGGAATATTACTTTGATCTTCTCAATGGACCAACCTATACTGAATTGGTAAAGGAATTTTGGATGAAAGCTTCAGTCATTACAAGAGATGTTTATGACAAGAAAGTCAGGGAAAAGATGGAAAAACACCCTGAATGGAAAGAGAGAACCCCAGAAGAAATGGGTTTGAGATCGTTTTACTCTACTGAGATTGAATCCTTCGTGGCTGGATTCAGAATCTCCATCAGACTCTGCCACATTCTTGAGGCTCTGAAGCTCAAGCGTGATGGTGTGATAATCAGACAGTCTGATGAAGTAGGTCCTGATGTGGAGGAATATCTGTTCAAACCTAAGACTGACCCTAAGGATAAGTTTGAATGGACAAACAATTGTAAGATAATCTACAGGATCCTGATTGATAGTGTTCTGCCCAAATTGGGAGGCACTGATCAAATATCAAGTGTTCAGAAGCTGTTTACATACAATGTTGCTAAAGGAAATATTGTTGATATTGGAAGGCTTATTTTTGATAACTTGTGCATATCTATTATCTCTAGCAAAGCTATTGTTAGACACTCAAGACTACTGAGCCACATGTTTGCACAGTGTGGTTTGTTGGATGCTGTTACTCCATATCTTCCTGGTTTAAGTACCTTTCTGCTTGGTTCCAAGATTGTGAACAGTACCACACTAAGGTATTTAAGGCTGGTGAAGAATAATGAGATAGTTCATCCAACACATCCTGTGTTACTCAGAAATTCTGAGAAAGGCATTGGTGAAAGTTGGCTTGTACACGTCAGAGATAGTGAAGCAAAGAGAGTAATAGAAGCACATGCAGATTTCATGAAAAAGCTAGGTGCTGATATAGGAGATGGAGAACCTACAAGGCTTACAGTTCGACAATCAAGGCTTTTGGAACAGCCTCTTAAACTAGCACCAGACAAGAGAAAGGCTGCCAAAAGTCCTGCTGGAAAGAAAGCTGCTAAGGCTCCAAAGACAACAGCTCCAAGAACATCAAGGAAACCAAAGGTCAAGAAGCTGTTGTTGGATCTCACAGAAGAAGAGAAGGAAGAAGCTGTGATGCAGGCAGCTTTGGCAAAGGTTGAAGAGTTCAATAAGAAGCAAGAGGCTCTGAAGGATGGTTATGAGTGTGGCATTGAAGAATCTGTATTTGATAAGATGCATGAGAAGCTTCCCAAAAGGAATGATCCTCATAATCTGCTGGCAAAACAGACTTTGTATGGAAATGAAACTGGTAAGTTTTCTACTTTTCTTGGAGACGGCAAAGGAATTAGGGATTATTTCAAAAGTCTTCAATTTCCTTCTGAAATAAGAGTTAAACATGCTTTTGATAAGTTTTTAAAAGGAGTTCATTCTGAGAAAGACAATAATCTTTCTGAGAATCAACCAATATCAGAGCAGTTTAACCTCATCCTACATAACCCATCAGAATCCCAAACTAATCTTATACACAATGATGCAGCACAAGCTTCAACAAGTACTGCTCCAATCATTCAAACTTTGGATGAAGATTCTGATAAAACACCTTCACCACCCCCTGATAATTCTATCACAAAAACCCTACCCATTTCTGAGAATGTTCAACCTGTGAACACTCAAGAAAACACTGAACCAGAAAATGACCCACAACCAGAAGTTGCTCAACCAGAACATAATCCACAGCCAGAAAATGAACCTGAACCAGAAAATGAACCTCAACCAGAACATACTACATCAGGCCATAACAACCAAAAATCACCAGAACATGACCAAGAGCAAGTCTCTGATACTTTTCATTCTGATGAACATGTACATGAGCAATCCCCACATCATGTGGCTACGGACAACTCATATGATTTACCTACACCTATCAAACACCATGTTCAACAAATCAATGAGACTCTGAATCTTGAAATCCTACAAAGAACCCCTCCTAACCAATCACAACATCTCCGACACCTTTTGCAGGATCTCTCTATGGACTGCATATTCTTCCCACCTCACCTACCCTCAAGAATAGCCAATGAACCTCTTGACCAAACTCAGGATGACATTACTAATTTGCTAAAAGCCGTTGACAAGAATCTTAGGAGAATGTCCAGTGCCATTCCACACAGGTCCATTGACACAGCGCACATTGACAAAGAGTGTGACCTAATGGAACAATCTGGTTCTCATGCTTCGCTCTGTCAGGAAGGCTTACACTACAGACCTGAATTTGAGAAATGAGTTGGCAAGGAAGGAAGAGGAAGAGAGGCGTGAAAGGGAGAGATTGGAAGCTGAGGAAAGGGAGAGAAAAAGGTTGGAAGATGAGCGTATAGAAAGGGAAAGGCAAGCTGCTGAGCAAGCTAGGCTAGCAGAGGAAGCTAGAAGAGCTGCTGAACAAGCAAGGCTTGAGCAACTGGCTAGAAATGCACCAGAGTATGCTCAGCATGTATTGGAAAATCAGGAAAATTTTCAGAGAAGACTTGATGAGCATTCCTCCATGTTGGCTGCTATTATGACTACTCTTCAGAGCATCAATGCAAGATTGCCTCAGCAACCTGATCAACCTTAACCCCTAGGATTCTAAGCACATGTTCTGATTATTTGTTTAATGTCTATCATGTTCTGATATCTGATTTGTAACTTGTTGAATATTTTCTTTTAAGTACTCTATTGCTTATTCAATTATCTTCTGTGTTCATTATTTATTTCTATGTTTATTATTTGTTGTCTATTTCTTTTATGCTTTCATAAATAATTTTGAGACTAAAATCAACACAAAGTTTTCAAAGCTAAATAATGAGTTTATTCAATTGAAAATTGTTGATTACATAAGTTTCTATCCAACTTTTCACTTGGATCCTACATAAAACAGCTAGTCCTAAATCTAGCTTATTTGAATCTAAGGGAAATGGAAGAGTTCACGACATTCTCTTCACTTCCTTATTGGGAAATCAATGAAAAGTGATCTCATTGATTATGAAGAGAAGTATTCTTCCTTGGGAGGGATGTATGTACTCAAGAATTCCTTCCAATCAGAATCCCATTCAGATTCTGACTCAGATAAGGACTCTTGTTGTTTAGCCTTGGATCTCGTTTGATATTTGACTCTGACAGGAGCAGAAGTTGATGCCCTCATCTTCTGAAGTTTCTTCTTAGACTCTGAGTCATGTTGAATCTTCACTTTCTTCTTCTTCTTCTCCTGCACTCTCTTACTTTTGATCACTTTTCTATCCTTCTCCATTGTTGATTTTTCACAATGAAATGGAAGTGTTGAGTGAAATGACAAAGTTCATGGTCCTTATATAGTAGTTTCAAAATGGACACGTTCTTGGTTCTTACGACAAGCCATTTAATTGGAGTAGTTGTAACCACCTTGACTGCATTGAAACTCTACTTTTGACCATTTTTTCAAAATTGTCATTTATTTCTTGTCAGTTTTATCTTTTTGTTTAATGACAAAAGGGGGAGTAAGAGCTGTTATTAATTTATGAGATGCTAAACTGAAATCAAATTCCAAATTTTTATTTTTTGCGTTATTGTCTATATACAATATAATTTTGAGGAAAATATCAGTTGAAATTTGAACTTCTGATACATGGTACGTATAAAAGAAAATTGCACTTTTCTTTCATAGGTATCAGACTTAGGGGGAGAGCTTGCAAACCTAGCCTCTGAAAGTCTAGTGTATTAGTTTAAGTTCAAAATTCAAATGAATATTTTTAAACTGATTTAATTAATCATTGCTGAACTTAGGGGGAGCTTGCAAAACTCATCAACCTAAGAGATGCTTGATAAATTTTATCAACAACCATTGTAAATTAATACTTGGTTTGTCATCAATCAAAAAGGGGGAGATTGTTGGAACAAAAGAGGTTCTGACATGATCCAATTAAGTTTTGATGATAACAAAAGTATTAATATACAATAGGGTATACTAATTATTTAATCCAAGTGTGCAGATATTCAAGTTAATTTTTATATTCATTTAAAGCACATTGGAAGCTCTGATATGGCAAAGCAAACTCTGATCAGAACTTGAAGACATCAGAAGATGCATATTTGGTTCATCAGAGGATGCAATTTTTTATTCATCAGAAGATGCATATCAGACTCTGATAAAGAGCAGTGAGAGCCGTTTTTGTCAGAAGAACATTCTCTGCATCAATGATTATACTTTGACATTCCAAAAGCTGATGGAATCAATCTTATCCATAGAATAGTGACGTTTGTACTATTGTACGAACTCTTTACCTGATTTGGATAAAACTTTCTCTCCAAGATTGATCGCATACAAGGTTACCTGATTTGGATATCAAGGTACTATCTACAGCTGGCACAATCTCACCGCGCTAATTCAAATCAAACACGCTCCACCTTCATCTATAAATTGGAGCGAGTTTGAAGCTTTGGGATACGACACTTGAACAAATTAAAAAGAGCTGTTACTCTGCCAAATTCATCCTAAAGCACAAAACTGCAAATACAACTTGAACTCATATTCAAAATCCAAGACTCCAGTTTCAGCTTCTGTTAATTCATTAGTTGAACCTTAGAATTTTGTATTAAGATTCTAAGTTAAGTCTTGTATCAAAAGTTGTATTTAATTTGTAACTGAACATTGATCTTCATATCAATTGTTCAGACTCTGTTTTTCTAAACTTGTGTATTGAAGTCTCTTGCATGCGTGCTTGAGCGTTAGGAAGTCTATTGTTTGTATACTTGAGCATTGGAAGTCTCTTGCCTGTGTGCTTGAGCAATTGTAATCTTTGGTGATTATAGTGAACTCTCTTGGAAGTACAAGAGGACTGGACGTACTCTCGGTTTGTGAGGGGAACCAGTATAAAAATCTCTGTCTCTATCTGTCTCTCCTTCTCTCCACCTTCAAAGTTATTCTTGATTGTGTTTTGTTTTCTAACCGCTGCAAACTCTAATAAGTTCTCTGTAACTTAGAAGAAATTTTAAATTACCAAAAACACAATTCAACCCCCCCTTCTTGTGTTTTTCACACCTTCATGTTTATGGAGTACATGAATCGGATTTTCCATTCGTATTTGGATAAGTTCGTAGTAGTTTTCATTGATGATATTCTAGTGTACTCTAAGACTGAAGAGGAACATGCGGAACATCTAAGGATTGTATTGGGAACCTTACAAGAGAAGAAGCTTTATGCGAAGTTGTCTAAGTGCGAGTTTTGGTTGAAGGAAGTGAGTTTTCTAGGTCACGTAATATCTAGTGGAGGTATTGCGGTGGATCCTTCTAAGGTTGATGCGGTAATGAAGTGGGGAACTCCAGAATCAGTGTTTGAGATTAGAAGTTTTCTTGGATTGGCCGGTTACTATCGGAGGTTTATTGAAGGTTTTTCAAAGTTGGCTTTACCGTTGACCCGATTGACTAGGAAAGATCAACCTTTTGTTTGGGATAGTTTGTGTGAGGAAAGTTTCCAAGAGTTGAAGAGGCGGTTGACGTCGGCACCAATTTTGATTCTACCGAAACCAAATGAGCCGTTTGTTGTATATTGTGATGCATCTTTGATGGGATTGGGTGGCGTTCTTATGCAAAAAGGACAAGTGGTTGCTTATGCTTCTAGGCAATTGAAAGTGCATGAGAAGAACTATCCAACGCATGATCTTGAGTTGGCGGCCGTTGTGTTTACTTTGAAGATATGGAGACATTATTTGTTTGGTTCTAGATTCGAAGTTTTTAGTGATCACAAGAGTTTGAAGTATTTGTTTGATCAAAAGGAGTTGAATATGAGGCAAATGCGTTGGTTGGAATTTTTGAAAGACTATGATTTTGAGTTGAGTTACCATCCTGGAAAGGCCAATGTTGTGGCCGATGCTTTGAGTAGGAAGTCCTTGCATATGTCTTCACTTATGGCAAGAGAGTTGGATTTGATTGAAGGGTTTAGAGATTTGAGTTTGGTTTGTGAAACGACTCCAAGAAGTGTGAAATTGGGAATGTTGAAGTTAACTAATGATTTTCTTGATGAAGTAAAGAATGGTCAAAAGGGATATTTGGATTTAGTGAATCGTCTAGCATTGATTGAGCAAGGAAAAGAAACTGATTTCAAAGTTGATGAGAATGGAGTTATAAGATTTCGAGAAAGAGTTTGTGTTCCTAACATACCCGAGTTGAAGAGGAAGATTCTAGAGGAAGGGCATAGAAGTGGTTTGAGTATTCATCCTGGAGCTACTAAGATGTACCAAGATCTTAAGAAGTTGTTTTGGTGGCCAAGTATGAAAAAGGAAGTTGCCGAGTTTGTTTATGCTTGTTTGACATGTCAAAAGTCAAAGGTTGAACATCAAAGACCATCCGGATTATTACAACCTATGTTTATCCCGGAATGGAAGTGGGATAGTATTGCTATGGATTTTGTAAGTGGTTTGCCAAGGACTACAAAAGGGAATGATTCGATTTGGGTGATTGTTGATAGGTTGACTAAGTCGGCGCATTTTATTGCTTTTAAGACCGGAACTTTAATACCAAGGTTGGCGGAGATTTATGTTGAGCAAATTGTGAGATTGCATGGTATTCCATCTAGTATTGTGTCGGATCGTGATCCAAGATTCACTTCGAGGTTTTGGGAAAGTTTGCAAGAGGCTTTGGGGACTAAGCTAAGAATGAGTTCGGCTTATCATCCTCAAACGGATGGACAATCGGAAAGAACTATTCAATCACTTGAAGATTTGTTGAGAGCTTGTGTTTTGGAAAATGGAGGGAGTTGGGATAAGTATCTACCTTTGATAGAGTTCACCTACAATAATAGTTATCATGCGAGTATTGGAATGGCACCTTTCGAAGCTTTGTATGGTAGGAGATGTCGTACTCCTTTGTGTTGGTATGAGGACGGAGAAAGTGTTGTGTTGGGACCAGAATTGGTTCAACAAACTACGGAAAAGATTAAGATGATTCAAGAGAAAATGAAAGCGACTCAAAGTAGACAAAAGAGTTATCACGACAAGAAGAGGAAAGATGTGGAATTCCAAGAGGGAGATCATGTATTTTTTAGGGTTAATTCAACTACCGGTGTTGGTCGTGCTTTGAAATCTAAGAAATTGACATCGAAGTTTATTGGGCCTTATCAAATTTTGAAAAGAGTGGGGAATGTGGCTTACAAGATTGCTTTGCCACCATCGTTGTCTAATCTTCATGATGTGTTTCATGTGTCACAATTGAGAAAGTATGTATCGGATCCATCACATGTGATTGTATCGGATGATGTGCAAGTAAGAGATAATTTGACAATTGAAACCAAACCTTTGAGGATTGAAGGAAGAGAAGTGAAGAAGTTGAGAAATAAGGAGATAGCATCCGTTAAGGTCATTTGGGGAGGACCCGCGGGAGAGAATGCTACTTGGGAGCTAGAAAGCAAGATGAGGAGTTCTTATCCGGAGTTATTCTCAGGTAAATTTTCGAGGACGAAAATTCTTTAAGGGGGGTAGAGTTGTAACACCCGTATTTATTTATTTTATTTTTAATTAGAGTTGATTAGCCTTTTTATAGTATTTGATAGTGAGTTAGTAATTAATTAAGAATTATGGCTATTTTGAGAAAGAGTAGTGTTTTGAGTAAGATAAGTTTTGTTAGAATTATAATGATAAGAATTGGGCTTGAGTGTTAATGGGCCTAAATTAATAAGAGGGATATTATGGTCTTTAATTAAGCTAGGTTTAGATAGGGTTATGAGGATAGAGAGATATTACTCATAACTTAAGAAAATAGAAAGGAGGTAGAAAGAGAAACTTTGAAGAGAAGGAAGTAGAGGGGAAGATTAGAGGAAGCTCAAGAGAAGGAGAGGAATCAGAATTTCATCAATTCTAAGGTTAGAGAGTAGTTTATAATTCATGTGAGATGATCAAAGAGGGGGGAGATGCCTATTCTCCACACCCAAACCCTCTCATCTCTTTGGTGGGTTGTGGGATCAAGGGAATGTGATTTAATGAATTTCTATGTTATTGCATGATGATACTATGCTATTATATGATCCTAATTGCTATTTCAATCATCAATTTCGTGTGTTATGTGAAGATTGTTGTTGTTCATATTTGAAAATGGGTTTTAAGAAAAATGAGGAAAAATCTCTACTTTCCACTTGAAATGATGTTTGATGATGTTAGAACTTGTACTTCTAGGTCTATATATGATATGTATGCTTAAATGTGATAGCTTTACAAGTTTATAACATGAAATTCGTGATTTTTATGAGATTTCTATGTGAACCCGAGAGCAGAGCATGAAAATCTGGGTTTGGTCGCTGAGCCACCAATCCGTCGCTCCAAGCGAGGATTCATGTGTTCTTCGCGAACCCAGAATTTCATGTGGTCGCCCAGCGACCAGTAGCGACCGCCAGCGACCAGACGTCGCCAGGCTTCGCTCTGAGCGATGAACTGTCTGCCTTTTTTAGTTTGTTCCATCGCTGGTAGTCGCCCAGCGACCATGACCTGATTTTGAGAAATTTCTTGATGTTGTATGATGATTATGAGTGTATAACATGCTTAGATTTGGTCTTATAACATGTTATTGATTTGGATTGATTGAATCTTGAGTTAATATAATGATGAAATGCTTTTATGTATGTAATTCATTGAAATTGAGATGATGAGCTATGATTAGCTAAGATGATTAGGTGTGTTGTATCTTGCTTGAATGTATACCTTAATGATGATATGATGATGTGAATTTGATGTGAATTGAGAAGGAGTAATAGGGTTGAGCGGCCTATTATTCATGGTTAGTTGTTTAGGGTATCATCATTACATGGTATGTGTACATTCATGCATTCATGAGTCAACTAGATGCGAAGTCCCCCATGACTTAAAACTGACTTGATGCGATGGATATATGTTTATCCTAATTTGATGCGGGTACCACATGCATTAGAGATGTCTAGGTGACATACATTATGTGTTTTCATTAGCTTGCATTAGGAGATTGTGCACTATAATTGATAATTGGTATTTTTGTTGCCTTCCAATGTAATCTTGTGAATCTTGAGTTATGTGAGTTTTACTTGAATACTTGGTTTGTTGATGAACATGATGAACCATGATGTTATTTATATATTGTTAGCTCAATATGATATGAGTATGATTTGTTTATGATATAATTGTTTACATAATATAAGTGTATACTATGCTTATTATTATGAACTTGAATTATAACTAACTCTCTATTTTTGTGTATGTGTATTGGTTTGGGTCCAGATTCTCCACTTGAGGAGTAGTTTCGTGGCTTTGGAGTTTAGCTCGGTGGACTAGTATAGCTTGGTAAGGTGAAAGATAGGAGGATCCTAGAAGCTTAGAGTTTTAGGATATGCTCTGATACTTGTAACCTTGCTTAGAATAGTATTAGATTCCTCGTTTGTTTGAGATTATGTATGACCTTGCTACTTATTTATCTTATCTTTAATTCTCGTTGGATTATCTTTGGATTATGTTATGGGGCTTCATTTATGGAAGTACCTAGTTGGAGTTGTAATATGATTTATGACTTGCATGCTTGGATTTATCTATTATGAATTATTTGATGAGAATGCTTCCGTTGTGATTAAGTTATTCTATGCATGTTATTAGTATCTTGTAATAAGTAATGTTCTTGATGATTTGTATGTTGAATGATTTAAATTAATTATTGCATGCGAATCGATTAGGAGCGTTACATCTACTGCTTGCAAAGAAGCTTCAAATCTGATCCAAGTACAAAAGGAATCACAAAAGAAACAATTCTTATCCATACAAGTGTTTAAACTTTACTATTCACTTGTCCTTGCAAGGACTCATGAATAGTTGCTATGCTAGGCTTCAAATAGTGTTTTACAACTGTCATACAGCTTGCAACAACAAGAGAAATTCGTTGGCTTCCTTTCTTGCACAAGAAGCATGGTCTCCAACAGACAGGAGAATGGTCTCCAGCAGACAGGAGAATGGTCTCCCAGATTTTGCCTACAAGCTACAATCTTATCCAAAAGCTATTTTCACACATGGGCTATTGTTTTGCAACAGATATATCATCATAAACAGCTCATTACAGTTGGCATAAATAATATCTCTGATATTCTTACATCTCCACATTTGAGAGACCATAAGAAGAATGGTCTCCAGACTCACTTAAAGTAGAAATTTGAATGGACTGTTTTGCCCATCTCACAACAGCTATTTCCAACTGTTATATTTGAAGTTCAAATATCAGAAGAACCTCTCCATCTATAAATAGCATGGTTGGCATCATTTGGAGAGCAAGAGTAAAAGCTACAAATCATCAAACACTTGTTTTTTCTCAACAAGTCACAAAACTCTTCTTTTATTACTCACACTCAAGATCTTCATTCTCATCAACACTTCTGAGTTTATTGAGTAATTTTATTTGCTTCTAAAACTAACCTTTGAGTTTCTAAAAGCAAATACATCAAGAGACCACTTTTCAACACAATCCACTTTTAAGTGATTGTATCTTTGTCTCTTCATTTTACCACTCACACTCCAACTCTCTATCAACTCTTGGATCAAAATATTATTGATTATATTGAGTGTATTTTGTATAAGCTTCTCAAACTAGTTTTGAGTTTGTGTTTAAGCTTAGATCCGAAACCAATTCCTTTGTAAAAGAAAGATTGGCTCAAGTCAATATGTAACTATTGATTGAGTGACACCCTTACTAGCTTGTAGGGCTGGGGTAGATTTAAGCTTGTAGGGCTTAGGTTTTTGATCTCGGTTTAGATCAAAGAAGATTTGTATTTGAGATCGGTAGTATCTCAAAGATCATAGTGAAAAACTCACAGGCGTGGGGACTGGACTAGCCCAGGATTTGGGTGAACCAGTATAACTTTTGTGTGTGCATCTCTCTTACCTTTAACTCTTTATTTACTGTATACACACATCACACATACTACTTTATTTACATTTAATTTTAATTCTCACGCAGCAGAGACCATTCAGAGAACATTCTCCGAACTGGTAGTTTTATATTTCACTAACATTTATCCAAGCATACACTTGAGATTTATTTTGTAGAGTGCAGGTTTAAATTTTAAAAGGGTCACAATTCAAACCCCCCCCTCCCCCCCCCCCTTTCTTGTGACTATTTCTTCCACTTCAATTGGCATCAGAGCCTGGCTCTAAGGTTTGAGCACTTAACAGTGTTAGAGGAAAAGATTCGGGAAGAAGTGATGTCAAAACCAACTAATCAAAGTGCATGCCATAAATGCAAAAAGAAGGGGCATTCCAAAAGTAAATGTTCTCATAACAAGAAAGCGCAAAGAAAGCTCACTTCCAAGAAGAAAACCATGATGGCAACAAAATGTGACTTTGATAATTCACAACTAGAAGAAAAGGACAGCATATGTCTCATGGTAAATGAAGAGGTAAAAAATTATAAACCTTGTTCTTTATGTATAGAAAGGGAAGTTAAATTTGATAGTCTTCTAAATGACTCAAACTCTTTATCTCAAGAGTTTATATTTCTAGAAAATCAACTATTTGAAATTAAAAAAGAAAATGAAAAATTACAAATCTTGAATGATAAATATTTTAAAACTATTCAAGAATTGCAATACTCTCATTTGAAAATGTTTGAACAACATAATATTATCAATGAGAAACAAATCACTAATCAACTTCTAGAATGTTCTAAAATCCATGAAGTTAATGTTGTTTTGAAAGATGATGTTTTAGAATTGAAAAATGACAAAACAAACTCTGTAAAATCTATAGAAACTTTTCAAAACATAAAGGAATCACAAGTATTAGTTTTTGACAAAACTAGTTTAGATTGTAGAACTTTTCAAAAACAAAAGTCATGTGAAAGTTTTTTTGTTCATCATAACGATCAAAAAATACAAAGATATAAATGCTCATATTGTTGCAAGTATGGTCATATTGAATCCTTTTGTTTTAAGAAAAATTTCAATAGAAAAGAACATTCTCATAATAAACGAGAACAGTCTCAGAATGTTCTACAAATGCACTCTTATTCCAAAACTTCCTATAAGAGATCAACTTATTATCATAAGAAGAAATCTTATAAGAGGAATAACACTAACCTTCAAGGACCCAAATCACTATGGGTACCAAAATCATTACTAACTTGTTTTGTAGGAGTATCTTTAAGCAATCAAGAAAAAGTCTTGAGGCTTGGAAAATTGATGCTCAAAGAATATGATTTTGGAAAGACAATATTTCAATACATTTAAAAAGCAAGGAATGGTGAATCTGGAACCTTTGGAATCATAGACAAAAACCACAAACCAAAGGTACATGTATCATTAGTAAAATGATTTTGCATAAATTAGGGTGATTGACATATTAAAGGTCTAACACATAACTTCATTAAATTTTGTTAAAATTGAAATTGAAGTTATTTCACATTCATTCTCATGGTCATGATTGTTCTTTTAAAATCCTTATGTTTATATACTTAGATGAATTTTAAACCAAATCATGTCTTCATGTGTTTTGAAAAAGATAAATGATTTTGTCATTATAAAGAGCTTGCCAAATAAGTATGAAATCTATTACAAAATTATCCAAATTCTCTCTAATAGGACATATTTCAAAAACTGATTGTGAAAATGATAAATTTGTGAAACTTGTATTTATTGTTTAAAAGTAGTATTTACTGTTTCAAAAGTAGTCTTCATTTTTTTAAAAAAAAAATACAGTTTCAACCATTAACCTCTTGAACTACTTTATATTGTTCATTTGTTCTTGTCAAAACTACAAGCCTTATGATTTTGTAATACTTGAGGATTTATTCAAAGATTCACTTGGACCTTATTTCTAAAAGCATAAGAATGATTTCTTTCAAAGCTTTTAAGCTCTTTGAAAAATGGTTCAAACTTTAAAAGCTCAAAATTCATTTTTTAGTAAGTAGTGATCATGGAGAGATTTTGAAAAAGCTTTCTTTCAAAACATTCTTTTAAGAAAATAATTTTTCACTTGATTTTCTTAATTTAGAATTTCAACAAAAACAGAGTTGTTTTAAAGAAAAATTCAATAGATGAAATATTTTTAATCAAGTGTTGAAAAATACTTTTGAAAGAAACCATAGACATTGCATGCTATGTTTTTGGAGCTTGTTTCTATCTTAAGTACAACTCCATGCCACTTTAAAAAATTAGAAATTCATTCATATCATGCATTTATATTTTCATGTCATTATTATATACTTGGCATAGTAAACAAATCATTGAAAAATTGTAAGTGCACCAGTTCATCCTCATGTTTTAATAATTGTCAAAACACATGAAAATAGAATAGAACATACTTTGGCAAACATTACAAATGACTTGACAGCGAAAAACTATTTTTAACACTTTGAAAAATTGTTTTTAGGTAGTATGTATCGATACATAAACGTGTGTATCGATATAAATGTCCTGAAATTACTTCACTCTGATTTTGTGCAATTTGTATCGATACATATATCACTTGTATCGATACAAAAGTGGTTTCTCAGAGGCAGAGAGCTACCTGTGTATCGAATCATGCTTGCATGTATCGATACACACCTATGCCTCTCAAAAATCCAGAAACATCATGATGTATCGAATCATGCTTGCATGATTTGATACATATCAGTCAAGATTTCAAGAAACTGATGTATGTATCGATACACACCCGTGTTTGTATCGATACATAGGTCAAATCTTTCATTTTTAACGCTGGTCAAAGGCTTTGTATCGATACAAATCATCAGTTGTATCGATACATGTTTGTTAAATTTTGCCCAAACTTGCTCAATTCTATTTTCTCTTTAAATAGCAATGTGTTGTGTCATTGTAAAGCAGAGAAAACTAGTGTGAAAGATCAGGAAACGCTTTGGGTACAAATTAAGTGAGAATTTGCATCAAAGGTTTGATTCATCACAAATTCATCATCTTCATCAAAGATTGCAATCAAGTTGAATTTGAGTATGGGATCGATTCAATAAAGATTGCGTGTTTGTGTGATAACGTCCGATACGGTTCGCGGTGAATCAGAATCGTAGTTGGGTTGAATTGTATGACGAAGGTTCTAGTGTTTCTCTCAAGTGATTCAAGATTGTGCGTGTCTTGAAGGATTCGACAACAAGGAACGGAGGACTCAGCTGGACGATTGGGTGCGGTTTGGCACAAGGTGAATCGTTGGAATCAGAGGGCGAAGTTCCATTGGGTGTCGAGGTTATTCGCATTAGTTTACATTTTGTCTTGCTATAGGATTATAGATTTCAATTGTAAACTGTGCACTTTTTGTTCATCAAGTTTTTGATCTATAAAACTCTCAAATAACCCGTTTGGTTATTTGGGGGGAGACGTACTCGGATAAACGCGTGGACGACGCGCAATCCGGGGAACTCCCTAATCATCTCTTGTGTGTCGATTCGCTTTAAATTCTTACTTTACGCAATTCGCTTATATTTTGTGTCAATTGGAATTTTGTGTTCGTAAGTGTGCACAAAGGTTCAATTGCGATTATCTTAATTGTGATTGAATTTGAATATCGAATCATATAACTTGCTTGGGACTGTTTTTGTTAATCAATTAAATTTGGATATTTTGCATTAAGCGTTCCGATAATTTTCCTAGTTCGTTCAAGGCGATACTATCTTTCCTTTGGTCAAAAGGTGCAAAGTAGACTACCGATCCGGTGGTGCTTCCGCGCATTGTTTTTAATCAAATATTTTTTAAATTGCCGTTGATTAAAGAAGCCACTTATTCAACCCCCCTTCTAAGTGGTAGCCTAGTAAGCTTATGACACAATGGACGGAAGAGGAAAAGAAAAAGGCCAATTACGATGCAAAGGCACAAAATATTTTAATATCATCCCTTGGGATTGATCAATTCTATCATGTGTCACATTGTCAATCGGCTAAGGAAATGTGGGACACATTGGTAACTCACTTTGAGGGTACCAATGATGTAAAGATATCCAAAATTAATACATTGACACAAGAATTTGAGTTGTTCCATATGCTAGATGGCGAGACCATCGAGGATATGCAACAACGATTTATCAAAATAACCAACAAGTTACACGGTTTGGGAAAGCCAATCACAAATCAAGATGCCACTAACAAAATTTTAAGATGTCTTAGTAGGTGTTGGCAACCGAAGGTCACCGCGATTAAGGAGACGAACGACCTCACTACTTTGAATCTTACAACTTTATTTGGCAAGCTTACGGAACATGAACAAGTACTAAACTTGTTAGAAAAGCAAGAGAAAAGTGAGAAAAAGGGAAAGCACAATGACAAGGATAAGGAAAAGGAAAAGGACAAGAGGACAATTGCTCTAAAAGCCTCAAAGTCAAAGTCCAAAAAGGTAGAGCATGTGGAAAGTAGCTCAAGCGAAGACGATTCCGATGATGAGGAAATGGGACTCTTCGTGAGACGCTACAATAGGTATGTGAGAAAGAATGGGATAAGACATTCCGATGAGAATCTTAAAAAATTTCGGAAAGATAGTGGTTACCGTCGGAGGAATGAAGATGCTAGGCACTCCAAGAAAGGAATATGCTATGAGTGCGGCCAAGTTGGTCACTACAAGTCGGATTGTCCTAATCTCAAAAGAAAGGAGAAAGGGTCACCTTCATTCAAAAAGGGAAGCAAGGATAAAGGAAAGAAAGCTTATGTTGTATGGGAAAGCGGAAGCTCATCTTCCTCTTCATCATCAAGCTCTAGCTCTAGTGATGAAGATGTGTTAGCAAATGTGTACTTAACATCTCATGATCGTAAGAAACTTGTTCCCAAAAAGGTAAACCAAAATCCCTCTAGCTCATATACTCTTTTAGAATATCATGAGTTGCAAGTTGCTTTTGAAAAGTTACACAAAGAAACTAAAGAGGCTTTTCAACGATTAAAAGGTTTAATGGAAGTTAATAAATACCTTGAGGCAAAAGTTTCGGAAACGGAGCTTGAGTTGAAAGCCCTCAAAGAGTCTTTGATTCAAAAACCTCTTGTGACTTTTGATAGTTATGGTAACGATAGGACCGGATGTGATGGATGCTTTTACTTACGTAGAGACTTACGAAAGTTACAAGATAAGCTAAAAGAGCCATCCAAGCCGGAGATTACTTTTGCGATTGATCCATCTAAATTCAACAAATCTTTGAAACCTAAAAATAAAAAGTATAAATTTGTTGAAAAGGATCATAAGAAAAGTAATCCTTATATTGTTTGTCATTATTGTTGTGACAAGGGTCATACTATTGCAAAATGTCATGCTAGAAAGGTATTGGTACCAAGAGGCAAATTGCAATGGTTACCTAAGTTAGGCAATAATGGTGCTACTAACATACTAGGACCCAACATGAGTTGGGGACCTATTTCAAATGTCTAAGTATGTAGGGAATTGTCTTGAAACCATTGACAAGAGACACCGACAACAATGGAGTTCAAGACCTACGAACAAGGAGAGCAATGAGAAAAGCTTCAACTCGACACTTACAATGGTGCGGAAATTGATCACTTCCTCCACCTAACACTCAAAGGAAGATTCTATTCTCTACTCTTTCCTTTATTTTTTTTTACTTAGCATTTGTTCTTTGGTTCATATACATACAATTTCTATCTTAATATGATATTGGTTTTGATAGTTGTCTAATCCTCCATTTCCAGGAATTTTCGCTCAAAAATATTGATAAGTTTTTGAGACTCATACGTCTTAAATGGGGATTTGACAAAGATCACTACTACTATCTTATTAAGTTCATACTTGGTTGTATTTGTTTGTTTGATTCCTACATGCGACTTTGCGTACATTCATAGACACATTTCTCATATGATTGATTTTGGTACTTTGATTGATTTATGTGATTCTCTTATCATGCATTTGTGGTTTAACATGTGTTCTCATGTTAAAATATGTTTTGGTATTGCTTTTGTTCACATATATATGCATGTACCTTTGTGATTATATGTGTTTCTTACATACGTGTTATTTGAAAGTCATAAAAATTACTTTTGAATCTTATAAGTTCATGTGTTTTGAGAAAATTTGAAAATAATGCATTTTGGATCGATACAAATAAAAATTGCATGGATACATGTTGGTTATTTTTCAAAATTTCAAAATGAACTGATATGTATCGATACATATATGCTTGTATCGATACATAACTCTTCAGTTTGGACAGACACTGACTCATGTATCGATACATGCTTGCACGCTTCGATACATGCTTCAGTAAAACCAACTTGTATCGATACAAACATGACTTTGTATCGATACAAACGCGTAAAAACTGTTTTAAGTATCAATTTTCTCTCATTCATTCATTCATCAAACCATCAAAACTTCTTCTTCTTCCTCACGGTTTCTCTCCAAAACCCTCACCCCAAAATCTTCAATCTCTCTCAAAACTCAACCAAATTTCACAAAATTAACACCAATCCACTCATAATTCATTACCCACTCATTCTCCATCATCAATTTCGTGGTCAAAGTCTCATAAGCTTCAATCCAAGGAATTCATCAAATTGGGGTTTGTGAAAATTCTTTTCAAAAGTTCTTCATCAAAAGTGTAAGGTAAATCGTTCTACTTCTCAATCTTCTTGTAATGGCACCTAAGAAGGCTAGAAAAGATAAGGAAATAGCAATTAGTGGTGAAGTTTCTAATTTTGGTCTTAAAGAAGATGAGTATGTTCATAAGGATTGTATTACTACTTACACTAGGTATTGTAGGACTAGGAGTGTGCTTCCTCAAAAATCTGTCAATATTGATACTCTTAGGAATCTACATTTGAATGATATTGCTGAGATAATTGAGACTGAACAACTTGATAGTTTTTGTGACCTACAAACAACATACAATGAGACTGTGGTTAGGATTTTCTATGCTGGATTACAGGAAAGAAATGGGGCTGAATTTGAGTTCCGTTGGAAGAATAAGACTTATAAGTTTACTGCTGATATGTGGTTTGAGTTGTTTGGGATGAGCACCGGAAGTAGGATAACCGGGGAGAATCTATTAGCCTATTCTGAATTGAGTCAGGTGGATTATGACTCCAATGTCTTTATCTCTTCCATCACTAGAAATGGCAATATTCCGGAAACCATGGGAACCAGAAAATTGAATGTTAATGCTAGAGTGATTTACTGGATTGTGAGTCACATTTTGCGTCCAAAAAGTGCTAGCTCCAGGATGGATAAGAAGGATATTGACTTGATGTTTTTGCTTATGGAGGACGGGAAGGTTGACTGGCCATTCTACATTGTGAGTAGGATGTTTGACCTAAGGAATTCCAGCAGGGATCAAAGTTTTGGGTACTGTAGCATGATTGCTAGCATTTTGAAGAAATTCAAAATTGGACAAAAGCTTCCAATTGAGTACACTACTCTTGGAAGGTTGCAGAAATTTAGTGAAACACAAATGTCCAAAATGAATTGGTCTTTGAATGTGGATAATGTGTATGTGTACCATGGTCCGGATGATGACAATGAGGGTCAAGCTGCTGCTCCTAGAGGAAGGAGACCAAGGAGGAATGTTAGACAAGGTGAGGCTGAGGATGACGGACAAGGTGAAGAAGGTGGTAATTGGAATGAAATGATGGAAATGATGAGAAACATGAGCATGCAACAAACTACCTTCTATAATGAGTACACTCAAAACTATGCTACTCAGAATGCTAGAATTGAAGAGCTGTACACCACCACTACCGACCTCAGGAACTATGTGACCACCCGGTTTGACAACATTCAGACTCAGATGGATGCCTATTACAACCCTAACCCTCCTACCAACCCGGATAGCATGGATGATGAATGATGATGTTTGATGTTTAACCTTTTTTTTTGCATTTCATTTCTATCTTTCCTTGAACAATTTATTATGTTATTTCTTATGACTTTTGGATCATTTCAATTTGGCTGTACAAATATTTTTAATGTTGCCATGTTTTGAGCAACGTTTATTTTGGTTATGTATGACTTTATTTTGGATAATTTCGTATGTTTGGATGTTTGGTTTTATGTTTATGCATTTGTTGCATTGTTTTGTTTATTTTCGTCCCATATTTTGATATGTTGGTTGATTTAAAATGTCGATGTGTTTCAATACTCATGAGTTGGTTTATGGATTGTTGTTCTACATTCCATGTTTTATCATGATATTTGGTATTCGTCATTGATATATTTTGGCATATCTTTGTATGTATTTATATTGATTAGGAATTTTTATCATATATGTGCATTTCGACAAATGTAAGTGCACGATATGACTTGGATCAAAATTGATTGAACTTGATACTTCTAATAGACCCTCTTCTTCTTTTTGATATTGTCAAAGGGGGAGAGATTTGGATGCACAAGCTAAGGATGAATAGCTAAAAGAGTCTTGAATATTATCTACTATGACAATCGCATTATGGCATCAACTCAGGGGGAGCGTGCTTATTGTTAGCCTTGGTGTTTTAATTGCGTCTGTATACATATTGCTATTTTATTGCATATTAGGTATAGGCTTAGTTAGCTTATGCATAGTTTTGACAATTATCAAAAAGGGGGAGAATGTAAGTGCACCAGTTCATCCTCATGTTTTAATAATTGTCAAAACACATGAAAATAGAATAGAACATACTTTGGCAAACATTACAAATGACTTGACAGTGAAAAACTATTTTTAACACTTTGAAAAATTGTTTTTAGGTATTATGTATCGATACATAAACGTGTGTATCGATACAAATGTCCTGAAATTACTTCAGACTGATTTTGTGCAATTTGTATCGATACATATATCACTTGTATCGATACAAAAGTGGTTTCTCAGAGGCAGAGAGCTACCTGTGTATCGAATCATGCTTGCATGTATCGATACACACCTATGCCTCTCAGAAATCCAGAAACATCATGATGTATCGAATCATGCTTGCATGATTTGATACATATCAGTCAAGATTTCAAGAAACTGATGTATGTATCGATACACACCCGTGTTTGTATCGATACATAGGTCAAATCTTTCATTTTTAACGCTGGTCAAAGGCTTTGTATCGATACAAATCATCAGTTGTATCGATACATGTTTGTTAAATTTTGCCCAAACTTGCTCAATTCTATTTTCTCTTTAAATAGCAATGTGTTGTGTCATTGTAAAGCAGAGAAAACTAGTGTGAAAGATCAGGAAACGCTTTGGGTACAAATTAAGTGAGAATTTGCATCAAAGGTTTGATTCATCACAAATTCATCATCTTCATCAAAGATTGCAATCAAGTTGAATTTGAGTATGGGATCGATTCAATAAAGATTGCGTGTTTGTGTGATAACGTCCGATACGGTTCGTGGTGAATCAGAATCGTAGTTGGGTTGAATTGTGTGACGAAGGTTCTAGTGTTTCTCTCAAGTGATTCAAGATCGTGCGTGTCTTGAAGGATTTGACAACAAGGAACGGAGGACTCAGCTGGACGATTGGGTGCTGTTTGGCACAAGGTGAATCGTTGGAATCAGAGGGCGAAGTTCCGTTGGGTGTCGAGGTTATTCGCATTAGTTTACATTTTGTCTTGCTATAGGATTATAGATTTCAATTGTAAACTGTGCACTTTTTGTTCATCAAGTTTTTGATCTATAAAACTCTCAAATAACCCGTTTGGTTATTTGGGGGGAGACGTACTCGGATAAACGCGTGGACGACGCGCAATCCGGGGAACTCCCTAATCATCTCTTGTGTGTCGATTCGCTTTAAATTCTTACTTTACGCAATTCGCTTATATTTTGTGTCAATTGGAATTTTGTGTTCGTAAGTGTGCACAAAGGTTCAATTGCGATTATCTTGATTGTGATTGAATTTGAATATCGAATCATATAACTTGCTTGGGACTGTTTTTGTTAATCAATTAAATTTGGATATTTTGCATTAAGCGTTCCAATAATTTTCCTAGTTCGTTCAAGGCGATACTATCTTTCCTTTGGTCAAAAGGTGAAAAGTAGACTACCGATCCGGTGGTGCTTCCGCGCATTGTTTTTAATCAAATATTTTTTAAATTGCCGTTGATTAAAGAAGCCACTTATTCAACCCCCCTTCTAAGTGGTAGCCTAGTAGTCTAACAAAAATTTGTTTCAAAATATCAAGAGCATATTTGTTTTACTCTCTCTAAGTTTCAAGTATATGCAATCTAAATTCTCATATTGTATGAAAAAATTATGCATAATATTTTTTGATGAGTTTGATAAGTCTCATGATAAAAGAAGTAATGGTGTTGATGTTGATGTTAATAAACAACAATGATAAGAAGTCATGGATCAATAGATTGAAACTGTTCACATATCATCTTAACAAATACATCCAAAGAATTGGAAGTTGACTTACCATCATTCTCAAGATGGAACCACTCAAAGCTCCATTGATATAATAAGATCGTTCTCCATTAGAATGAAAAATTATGTTGGTACACCGTTTTGAATTTATGATGAAATGATTTAACCATTGAGATGTTCAATGGAAATTGGTGTTAAAATGGAAGAATCTCCCTCATCAACTCTCAAGGAGGAATACAAGTTGTTTCACAACATATGTCAACATTGTGTATTTCCAAGAAAATGAAGCAAATAAAAGGTTTATGAGAATGACATGTTTGCCATGTATCACCTTGATAAAAGATTGAAGATGAATCTCTCATATGTCATCTTGCAACATATTATCAATGAAGCATGGTATGGAAAAGAGAACTTTCTTTTTCTTTATGGAATGGTCCTCGCCAATAATTTTTCTATCTACAAGATTGACTTCAAGAAGGAGAAAATGGACAATTCCTTTTACTTCAAAAATGTTCATTTGAAAAAGGAGATTGTTAATCTTGAGGACTATGTTACTAAGGTTGGGAACAAAAGAAAAAGAAAAGAATTTTGAGAAAGAAAGTAGCTTGGATGAGTTACTTGAAGTTGCGTTGAATCCAGGAGACCAATCAAAGAACGTTCTCCCTGCAAAGACAAATAAGTTTTACTTGAAGATAACCAATTTCAGTCCTACCTCTCTTTTATCTTTACACCTCATTGATTTTGATTCAAGCATTGGCATTGATCTTGGATTAACCTCTTCTCAAATCTCTATTATAACATTTGAAGATTTTATTTTCACAACCAACCAAACTAACCAATCACTCTTTTCACCATTGATGAATTCTACCCAAGGATCTCTAAAATCATTGTTAAGTTCTGAATTCTTTTTGAAGAAAATAAAAGATGAATATGAATGTGGGTGTCATTCTTGAAAGTTCATAACGTTCTAATAATGGTCTCATGGAAAATCAAATGATGGTGAAATCATAATGTTTTGACTACAACATTGAGTCATGAGTAAATTGTTCTAAACACGATGTTATCTTCATCCCTATTACCTAAAGTTACTCTACAAGGGTGATAAATCTTAGAGAAAATCTAAGAAGATGAATTTACTCAACATAGGAGAATGCATCAAAGGTTAAAACTTCTCTCCTCCACCAACAATCAAGTGTCCTCCCTTTACAATGATGAGCATGCGGTGGAATTACAAAACAACTAAAGATGCTCTCATTATTGAATCTCAAGTAAGAAAATCCATCAAATGCGGTACACAAAATTTTAAATTAACATTTGCATTATAATAAACTTGAATATCTTTATGCAATGTTATTATGTGATTGATTGGATAATTTTGAAATCTAGAATGCATTATGAATTTTCTTTATGCAAATATATGACTTCAAAACTTAAATGATACATCTTTTTTTTTGTCATGACTTGTGTATGCATATGCTAAATTCATAGCTTAAATGTATTAAGTTTTGCACCCTTGATTCATACACTCTTTATGATTTTTGCTCACACATTGCAAAATAATCTTTTTTAATCATCATGTTAAGTGTGTAATGAATGAACATCATTGTTGTGCAAAATAACCTTTTACACCTTTGTAAGCAATATTTTTTCAAAAAAGATATACTTGTATTGCTATCAAAATTTTGTTAAAGGCTGTTCAACTTTATTAGCTTATATTTTCTCCATATGTTTTGGTCACTTTTTTTTTTCAATGATCAATTTTAATTTGGCAAGACAAAAGACGATTGCATTAACACTTGTCCTAATTCGTTTTTATGGTCTTTTGAAAAATATTTTAAAAGTGCATTGTTTACATTGTTGATCAATATTTTAAAGTGCAAGTCATGTTATGTGCTTAATGAAAATTTATTCTTAATGATCAATGAATAATTTTTATGGAGTTAGTCTCTTAATTATCCTTTATGATAGACCAAATATTTTAGAAAAACAAAATTGACAAAGAATCATCATTTTAATAATCAACTATATGTCATATTTTGTTGTTACATAAGCTTGACTTATAGTACACTTTTTATGAAAATTTTATTTCTATAAGTCCTCTGTATGAGCATTTTATCTCAATATAAAGCCTTGAATGAAACCATTTTTGTTACACATCTTGATTAATATATATTTTGCTTAATGCAAGTGTAACTCTTTGAATATGGTATTCCAAAAATTGAGATTTTGTTATGGCTTATGTAAAAGATCCTTCTCCAAAAGATTTTAAATGAATATCCATTCTTTGTTAGATTTATTCTTTGAAGGATATTAACAAGAGAACATATGATTGGTCTTCATGAGAATAATTTTGTGTCTACTCTACATAGAATTATAATTTGATCCAAGAAAAATAGTTCTTGCACATTGTGTTCTTAATTTCATATTTGATTTTTTCTAAATAAATAAAAAAATGTTGTTTCTACACTTATGTGTTAGATTGTTAAAATTGAAATGTGAACAAATATTTTTGCAACGAAGAATCCTCTCAATATTTTGCTTTCAAAATGAATCATCTTCAAAATGTAAGAATATTCAGAAAAGAGAGAAATTTGTTTTTGACATTATTTACTCTGATTTTACTGCTTCCTAATATGCGTAATTTTCTCTCTAATTTTAAAGTCCATGGACAATTTTCAAATGATCTTTTATTCTTCAAATGACTACATATAGTCTTGTCCATCTTTTTGCAAATGATATTGTTTTTAAAAGGAAAATGTTACCTCTACCCAAGTAAATTGAAACTTTTAGAGAATATTCATCTCATAAGACTTAGGGAAAGTTTTCTAAATTTAAGAATGTGTGTTTCCTTACAACTTACATTGTCATTGAGGTCAAAACCACATCGAGAGTGGATATCATCTATTTTTAAAATCAAATGCTTGCATGTGCTTACATATGATTTAATCTTTATTCATGTTATGATTGAAATATTAATTGAAATGATTATTAATCATCATACATGATATGTGCTTTAAATGTTTAAATGCAAACTTGAAAAGTGTGATATGTGAATAAACTTCTAAATTGCATGATTTCTATACGCAATACATTTGTGCTCTTTGATTCTATCATTGCACTTCATATTTTAAATAATCCCCAATACTTTTTGATAGATGACAAAAGGGGGAGAGATATATATGATGGGAGAGAATGAGAGAGAAATGTTAGATGGAATTAATTAATGAAGAATGTTTGAATTAACCTCTTGCATGTATTTAGGGGGAGTTTAATTAGAATGAAAAATATTAAACTCTAGCATGTGTTTAGGGGGAGCTAAATTGCATATCTATGAACATTCTTGCATTTGTTATTATATCCATCCATAAAACATAAGATTTATTCAATAGGTTTGTCATCATCAAAAAGGGGGAGATTGTTGAGGCAAAACCCATTTTGATATGTGTTTTAATGACAACAAACCTTATCGAATAAATGTTAAGTTTTATGAATGGTGATCTACTAATGTTTGCACTTGAGTTTTTGTTGAAAGATAGATAATGACAAAAGTGGACGAGCTAGAGGTCACTCACATCAACAAGTGCATTTTATATACTCAAACAATGAAAGAATTGGAGTAGCATCAGATGATAACAAAAGTAGCATCACAAGCTTCATGAAGATTTTTAAAGGATGTGATTTGAATCATAAGAGGTTTTGTTGGAAGGTTTAAACAACAAAGTGGTTTTTATGGTTAATAGTCTTCCTCATCGTCACAAGGTTCCTAATGAGTATTGAAGATTCAAGGAAGAATGTGAAGATCATAATTGAAGAATCAAGATGGAAAAACTTGCATCACAAGCTACACAAGAATATTTTTGATGTTATTATGTCAAAACTCACATTGAGTTTTGTTACATGGTTTGAAGATTTACATCTACAATTAACAACAATGGGAATGATGCATATGTTGAAGATCGTCAAAACCTACTCAAAGTTTTATCTTATCAAAGTTTCTCAAGATGAGAAAGTTTGAGAATTATCTTCCATGAGTTTTCAAAGGAGTTTATGTACAAGGCATAAATGTTTTTATCATTCTCTAAATTAGAAAATGATAATCCTCATGATGAGTACTCTCACGCCTCCACTATATCATATCAAAGATACTCAATGAACAAGCAACAATATGTGCAAAACATAAAAGAAGAATTATGGAATGTTTTGCAACAATAAAAGATTTCAAAGTTGATAGAAAGAAACATTATCAACTCTTATGAAATAATGTTCTCATCATGAACATGTCCATTTCCCTCAAGAGCATTCATATCAATTCAGCAAAATGACAAGAATCAACTTTGAAGAAGAAATCATTTCAAAAGTTGAAATATTTATAAATCAGGAGAACATTCTCAGGATGGTCTCCCAAGTTTGCGTGTTCAAGGATAATCACTTTTCCATAAGTCAACTTGGTACAAGACATGAATGAATTTTTATATGGGAGTTATTTCAAGAATCACAACAGCAAGAATAAGTCACTTAAGGCAAGGAATACATTTTGATTCTTGGAAGTGCTTTTAAGGATATTAAGCTCACATATGAATGATAAGGCTTTATGGTCTCCAAGAAAATCATTAGAGAAATAATTTAGACCAATGAGAAGTAGACAAAGAGATTCTACAGCTTGCAAAGAAGCTTCAAATCTGATCCAAGTACAAAAGGAATCACAAAAGAAACAATTCTTATCCAAACAAGTGTTTAAACTTTACAATTCACTTGTCCTTGCAAGGACTCATGAATAGTTGCTATGCTAGGCTTCAAATAGTGTTTTACAACTGTCATACAGCTTGCAACAACAAGAGAAATTCGTTGGCTTCCTTTCTTGCACAAGAAGCATGGTCTCCAACAGACAGGAGAATGGTCTCCAGCAGACAGGAGAATGGTCTCCCAGATTTTGCCTACAAGCTACAATCTTATCCAAAAGCTATTTCCACACATGGGCTATTGTTTTGCAACAGATATATCATCATAAACAGCTCATTACAGTTGGCATAAATAATATCTCTGATATTCTTACATCTCCACATTTGAGAGACCATAAGAAGAATGGTCTCCAGACTCACTTAAAGTACAAATTTGAATGGACTGTTTTGCCCATCTCACAACAGTTATTTCCAACTGTCATATTTGAAGTTCAAATATCATAAGAACCTCTCCATCTACAAATAGCATGGTTGGCATCATTTGAAGAGCAAGAGTAAAAGCTACAAATCATCAAACACTTATTTTTTCTCAACAAGTCACAAAACTCTTCTTTTATTACTCACACTCAAGATCTTCATTCTCATCAACACTTCTGAGTTTATTGAGTAATTTTATTTGCTTCTCAAACTAACCTTTGAGTTTCTAAAAGCAAATACATCAAGAGACCACTTTTCAACACAATCCACTTTTAAGTGATTGTATCTTTGTCTCTTCATTTTACCACTCACACTCCAACTCTCTATCAACTCTTGGATCAAAATATTATTGAGTGTATTGAGTGTATTTTGTATAAGCTTCTCAAACTAGTTTTGAGTTTGTGTTTAAGCTTAGATCCGAAACCAATTCCTTTGTAAAAGAAAGATTGGCTCAAGTCAATACGTAACTATTGATTGAGTGACACCCTTACTAGCTTGTAGGGCTGGGGTAGATTTAAGCTTGTAGGGCTTAAGATTTTTGATCTCGGTTTAGATCAAAGAAGATTTGTATTTGAGATCGGTAGTATCTCAAAGATCATAGTGAAAAACTCACAGGCGTGGGGACTGGACTAGCCCAGGATTTGGGTGAACCAGTATAACTTTTGTGTGTGCATCTCTCTTACCTTTAACTCTTTATTTACTGTATACACACATCACACATACCACTTTATTTACATTTAATTTTAATTATCACGCAGCAGAGACCATTCAGAGAACATTCTCCGAACTGGTAGTTTTATATTTCACTAACATTTATCCAAGCATACACTTGAGATTTATTTTGTAGAGTGCAGGTTTAAATTTTAAAAGGGTCACAATTCAACCCCCCCCCCCCCCCCTTTCTTGTGACTATTTCTTCCACTTCACCTTTATGACCGAATCTGGAAATTATTACTATAACGTAATGTCTTTCGGGCTTAAAAACGCGGGCGCCACATACCGAAGAATGATGAACAACGTTTTTCGAAATCAAATTGGGGATATGCTCGAAGTGTATATGGATGATATGATAGTTAAATCCGAGGAGGAAAACGATCATACACTGCACTTAAGAAAAGTTTTCGAACAAGCAAGAAAGTATAACATGAGATTTAATCCCGAAAAATGTACATTCGGCGTCAATGCAGGGAAATTCCTCGGATTCTATTTGATAGAACGAGGAATTGAAGCCAACCCCGATAAATGTAGAGCATTCTTCGAATACCCTACACCCGACTTCAAACATTAAACGGAATGCTGACTTCCTTGTCACGATTCGTTGCTAAATATGCTCAACATGCTCTGCCACTCTTTAAACTTCTAAGAAAAGAATCTACGTTCGAGTGGACGGAAGAGTGCGAAAACGCACTTCAACATTTGAAGCGAGCATTATCCGAGCCTTCAGTCCTCACACGACCTGTGCAAGGAGAAACTTTATTCATCTACCTAGCAGTAGCCCACGAGGCCGTCAGCGCCGTTCTCATAAGAGAAACCGAGCAAGGGCAAAAACCAGTATACTTAGTAAGCAAAGCACTCCAAGGACCAGAACTGAGATACTTGCAAATTGAGAAAATGGCCTTAGCCGTCATCACAGCAGCAAGGAAATTACGACACTACTTTCTCGCCCATTCAATTGTTGTTCGCACTGACCAACCCATTAGACGCCTCCTCGGAAGACCCGACATGGCTGGTCGAATGCTCAAATGGTCGTTGGAATTATCAGAATTCGACATAAGCTATGAAAGTAGACAAGCTTTGAAAGCCCAGGTTCTAGCAGATTTCATAGCCGAAATGGCCCCAACGACCACTCAAAGTAAGAACAAATGGACCATATTTGTCGAGGGATCTTCTAATGCCAAAGGAAGCGTCGCGGGCATTATATTAGAATGCGAGGACGGGACTCTAATCGAAGTCTCGCTCGAATTATCCTTTCAAACGACGAACAACCAAGCCGAATACGAAGCCTTCTTGGCGGGATTATGGCTCGCCAAAGACATAAAGGTCGAGTAAGTCAAAATCTTCACAGATTCGCAATTAGTAGCTTCACAAATATCCGGGGAATATCAAGCAAAAGATGAGCGACTAGAAGAGTACCTAAACTTGATAAAGGAAATGCTAGCCCATTTTAAATTAGATGAAGTGCAACATGTTCCCCGTGAACATAACACAAGAGCAGATGTCCTCTCAAAATTGGCAAGCACCAAGCGAAAAAAGGGAAGAAATCAGTCCCTGATACAAGAAACTCTTTCCAGACCCAGCATTGATAAAACCCAAGATATCATGCTCGTTTGTGAAATAAATACAAATAGTTGGATTTTCCCAATACTACACTTCCTGGAAAGCGGGGAAGTTCCCAATGACCCAAAGGAAGCGGCTAAGGTCAAAAGGCGAGCTTGCTCATACGTCGCACTCGACAATCAGCTGTACCGTCGAGGATTCGCGATACCATTGTTAAAATGTGTCGAGGAAGATAAAGTAGAGTATGTTCTCGCCGAAATCCACGAAGGGATTAACGGTCAACATATTAGCGGACGTTCTTTAGTTAGGAAAGCTCTTCGGGCCGGGTACTATTGGCCGACGATGCAGGCAGACGCTAAAGAACACGTCAAAAAATGTGATAAATGCTAAAGACATGGGGACATGCACATAGCTCCACCTAACGAGCTGAAGTCATTATCGTCCCCATGGCCGTTCGCCTGGTGGGGGATGGACTTGTTAGGACAATTTCCCATCGCCGCAGGACAAAATAAATACTTAATAGTAGGAGTGGACTACTTCACCAAGTGGATAGAAGCAGAACCACTGGCAAAAATCACAGCTCACAATATACTTCGTTTCTTCAAAAGAAACATCCTCGCCAGATTCGGTATCCCACACTCTGTCGTTACAGACAACGGTATGCAATTCACTGACAAAAAATTCAGAGAATTTCTCGCTGCACTGGGAATAACACAACACTTCACTTCCGTCGAGCATCCCCAAACTAACGGGCAAGCTGAAGCCGCGAACAGAGTAATTTTGCGAGGCCTAAAAAGAAGACTGGGCGAGGCAAAGGGACAGTGGGTCGAAGAACAGCACAACGTATTGTGGTCTTATCGAACCACCCCACACTCCACTACCGGGGAAACCCCATTCCGACTAACGTACAGAACAGAGGCAGTAATCCCCGTGGAAATAGGAGAGCCATCAAGGCGAACCGAAACACCCAACGATCAGGATCTAAATGACGAATTAATTCGAGAGGAACTGGACTTGGTCGAAGAACTTCGTGTAAGCGCCGCTATTCGCGAAACATCTCTCAAACAGAAAATAGCCGCCCGACATGACAAGAGAGTGGTGAAAAGAGAATTCGACGTTGGCAGCCTAGTTTTACGTCGAAACCTCAAAGATTCGAGCGAAGGCAAACTCGCCCCAAATTGGGAGGGCCCTTACCGAGTTCGGGCAAAAACAGGGACCAGCGCTTACTTCCTCGAAACTCTGCGTGGCGAGGAAATCCCTAGACCATGGAACGCAGAGAAACTTAAGAAATAGTATAGTTAGAGGTTAAAAATCTCTGACGGGGCTATGTCGACCTAGTTTTCACGAGGAGACATGCTCAGACAACGGAGGAGTGCTTAGGTAGAGCTGTAAAAATGGGTCGGGCTATCGGGCCGGCCCAGTAGCCCTATAGTTTTATACGGGCCGGGCCGGGCTGGGCTTCCCAAAAAATGTTATTGGGCCTTATTGGGCTGGGCTGTCGGGCCTATGGGCCATCATGGGCTGGGCCAGCGGGCTTTTGGGCCGGCCCAATAAAGAATTAAAAAAAAATTCTAAAAAAAAAATTTACCTAAAAATAAGGAATTTTAGTTAGTATAAAATCTTTAGATAAAGTAAGTAACAAAAGATGAGATTTGTTTTTTTTTTAAGGAAAAAGATGAGATTTTGTTAGTTAGGAGATAATTATTAAACCAAATTTGTTATGATTATCTTTATTTAAAAAAAAATAACAACTTAATCATTCATTATAAATAGAGAAGTATAAGAAGGAAATTATAAGTTTTATCTTATCTAAAGCACAAAGATATAGATTATAGTGCTACTATTCTCAACAAGGTATATGTCTTCTACTACTTTTCATCTAACTAGTTTCTTGCTCAATAATGGTATTTGTATGTCTATATGTCAATTTATATGTCTCGAATATTTTATAACTGTATGTTTTATTTTTAACTTTGTTTTAGTAGGTTTCTTAGAAGACATATTCAATATATACCGCAATATTGAAAATCTCGCAAGTATAATCAGCCAAATAATTGGCTTCAAACTTGGTTAACAAGGGAGAGAATCATTAGAGCTCTAGAGGTAAGGTAATGTATTAATACTTAGTGGTTCGGTTCATTCAGGGACGAACCCAAAAATTTTGAGAAGTGGGGGCAATATGTATATTATACTATAGTCTATAATATAAGTAAAAATTAGTCAATTTTTTAAAGAGGGGCACATGTTAGTGAACTCAATATAGAAAAATCATCTTAAGAGATGTGTATTTAATTTTTTAAAAGTCTTTTTTTTTTTCAATGTCAAATTTCTACTTTTGTGTTCTTAACACGTGAAAACCTTTTTTAAGGGTCATATGCTAACTAGTATCCTATTTGATACTTAAAAAACTTAAGAGACCTATCTGATGCTTAAAAAATTTAAAGGACCTATCTGATACTTATAAAATTTAAAGGATCTATTTGATACAAACGTAAAATTTAAGGATACCAAAAGAAGGAATTTTTGTATTAAAAAAAACATTATTTATATTTTCAAAAAGTAGATTACACATTCTAATCCTTTCATACTTTATTATAAGAGTTTTAAGTCTGTGTTGATTGCTTCGTTATGTGAACAGTATGAGCTACATAAAATTTGACCATCTTATCTTATATACATAATGTTATAATTATATGTCCAATGTAAATTGACCATGATTTATATATGTTTGATATAGTGATATTGTCATGTTCGGTTGAGTGTATTATAAGCCAACAAGATAGAAAGAAACAAACATGACACTTGATTTATATATGTTAGATATTGTCATCTTATATAGTTATATACCTCCTTAACATTTGATTGCCTCTTGTTTCTTTCTTGTGTATAACTTATAAGTACTTCTTGTGCTTATCTTTTATAATATAATTTAAATGCTCAATTTAATTTTAATGTGTTTGTACTTTGTAATGTAGTCATGGAAGATGTTGATCCAATTTTGCAAACTATTAATGAAGATGGTGATTTGGTAATGTCACAATCTCCTCCGGCTGCTAATACGAAAAATGTTATTGAGGGAGACACTGTTGAAAAAAATACTAATAACAAAAGGGTAAGGAGATCTAATGTTTGGAAACATTTTACAAAGATTGGTAAAGTTGATGGGGGGCAAAAATGTACATGTAATGGTTGTAGGGGTATGTTTTCATGTGGTGGAAGCACTTCTCACTTAAAGCGTCATATAAAGCTGTGTCATAAAATTCCAAACAGTGATGATGAGGAACTCATGTTGGATGATGAAGAAACATTATTGAAGAAGTGGAAATTTGATGATAAGGCTTACAGAGATTCACTTGCTAGAAGCATTATACGACATGATCTTCCATTTAGCTACGCCGAGTATGATGCAGTTTTGGCTACAAACAAGATATTGAATCCTGATTTTGTTCCCATTTGTAGAAACACTGCAAAAACCGATTGCATGCTTGTGTTTTCAAGTGAAAAGGAAAGGCTAAAGAGTGTGTTAGCATCCATTCCAGGTAGAGTTTGTCTAACTTCTGATGTATGGACAGCTGTAACAACACAAGGTTATATGACTGTCACTGCTCATTATGTTGATCAAGATTGGAAGTTAAATAGTAAATTGCTTTCATTTTGTCACTTGGATAATGCACATACAGGGGTCGAATTATCTGGAAAATTGTTTGGTGCTCTTAAGGATTGGGGAATAGATCGTAAAATATTTTCACTCACATTGGACAATGCCTCTTCAAATGATAACATGATAAAAAAATTGAAACAGAGGCTTAATTTGCAAGATGCGTTGTTATGTAAAGGTAAATATTTTCATGTCCGTTGTTGCGCCCACATCTTGAATCTCATTGTTCAAGATGGTTTGAAGGCGGCGGGTGATGCTTTGCATAAAATTCGAGAGAGTGTCAAATATGTGAAGGCCTCAGAGGGGAGATTGAGGGAGTTTAGAAAATGCATCCAAGAAGTGCATCTAGATAATGTAGAAGGTGGATTCTTAAGGTTGGATGTTTGCACTAGATGGAATGCCACATATATGATGCTTGAAAGTGCTATTAGGTATCGACCTGCATTCATTAGCTTGAGCGATAATGATAAGAACTACACGATTTGTCCAAGCACTGAGGAGTGGGAAAGAGCACAAACTATTTGTAATATCTTGGCTCCATTTTATAATATTACATGCTTAATTTCTGGGTCATCTTACACAACTTCAAACTTATACTTCATGCAAGTTGCATTTATAGAGATGGCTTTGAATAAAAATTTGAATAGTGAAGATGAAGTGATCAAAGATATGACCAAGAGGATGAAGGATAAGTTTGACAAGTATTGGAGTGAATATTCGGTTACTCTTTCACTTGGAAATGTTCTTGATCCAACATCAAAGTTAGAATTTTTGAAGTTTTGCTTTAAGAAACTTTACCCAAATAATTATGAAGACAAGATAAAAAAAGTGAAGGATGGTTTGCATGATCTCTTTGATGAATATAAAAAAGACATGGTTCCAACAAGCTCATCTTTAGATAGTTCATCAAGAAACACTCAATCTCACTCAGTTGGTCAATCATTGAAGAATACATCGTTTTTTAAGGTAAGATTTATAAATTGTTTCAAATTTTTATGAAAGTACTTATAGTTATTTCTATTGATGTAAGTCAAATAATAAAAGTTTAAATAATAGTGCATGTGCTAATTCTTTAATTAAAGTCTAAGTAGTAGTAAATGTGTCAAATAATTATTGTGTTGCTGTCATTAATATGTTAATATGGTCCCCTTAGAAAAGTTAAAATAAGGTAATATAAGTTAATTCCACTGTTATACTTATTTCTATTGTTGTTGTCAAATAATTGTTGTGTTTCCCTCTTAGTACTGCTTGCATTTATTTGTTTGCATGAATGAGGCTGATTATATTCTATTCAAGCTTAATTTAAATAGTTTTTGTTTGTCGAATTCTAGGAATACCGTCAAGAAATGATACAAAAAATGTCAAATGATGGTAAGTCTGAACTTGAAATATACTTGGATGAAAAATGTCTTCCGAATGATGATGTGGATATTCTTCAATATTGGAAGTTAAATAGTGTTCGATTTCCTCAACTTGCAATAATGGCGTGTGACATTTTAAGCATTCCAATCACAACAGTGGCTTCTGAATCTTCTTTTAGTATCGGAGGTCGTATCTTAAATAAGTATAGGAATTGCTTACTCCCAGAAACTGTGCAAGCTCTTATTTGTACACGTAATTGGTTGCATGATTTTAAAGAAATCGGACCTTCTGGTAAGTTTAATTAATAATCCTTTTGTTTTATTTGCAATTTGAATTTGCTTTTTAGTTGATGACTTATCAAATTATCGTGTATTATGAATTGCAGATATACCTGAAGTAGAGGAGATACAATTGTATGAAAAATCAAGTGCTCAAGATCAAGAAGAGACTTAGGCCGAGAAGTTACCTAATTTATAATTTACTTTTTTTTATAATTTATAATTTAATTTATGTATTTTGAATGATTATGTTAAAAGTTTAGTTTCTGATGTAAGCTTGAAATTTATTAACTTTGAGGATGCACTTTATGAATCATCATCCACAGATCTCTCGACTTTTGCGTGGATATTTTGAAGTATTTATTATTTCATGAAATCATGACACTCACTTTTTTATGGATATTAATTTTTGTGCGATGCATATGTAGTTTTATTGTCCATTGATTTTTTTTTTATAAAAAATTTGTCAATATTTTATAAAAAAAAAATATTAAAAAATTTGTCGGGCCTGGGCCGGCCCATCGGCCCATATATATTGGGCTGGGCTAAGCGGGTCGGGCCTTGGGCCTTAATGGGCCGGGCCACTTGAGCCCAATAGATGTCTTGGCCCTATGGGCCCGGGCCGGGCCGGGCTGGGCTGACCCATTTGACAGCTCTATGCTTAGGTACGGGCACAAATCTAAAACATCGAGGAAAGACAAGAGGTTTACACCTCTTCTTGACGAGGAATCGTCGCCGTGGTTAAATGATCGTTACAGGATCCTTCCTACCACAAAGAGTCCGAATCCCAAATCCGAACACTCGTAGAAGTTCCACAAACTCTTCGAGCATGGCGCTCAACGATACACGCTATCCGAGTAGCGACCAAACGTTGTTGTACAGTTCGAAAGGTGGTCACTTAGCATACAAAAGCGCTAAATCATCAAGCAACGTTAAGGCAACATTTATAAGCGTAAAATCATTCAAGCAGGAAAAAGATAAAACGCAGAATATAAGCAAAGTAAAATGTTATAAACAGCCACAAGGACTGAATAAGTCGTCATTACAAAAAGGCGAATAAGCGCCAAAATAATCCAAAAGGCGAGCATAACGCCATCAAAATTTAAACAGCATAATTAAGATACAAGGGGAAATCACTGGGCAACAGGGTCTTCGATAGAGGCAGAGGGGGGAGTCCGAATAGCACCATCAAGCACCTCTTTGCATTCATCGAGACCTTCCAGTTTGAGCTCGACATCAGCATTGAGGACTTCGATCTGAGCGACTGCGTTCTGAAAGCTCGAAGTGGCCATATCAACTGCAGAAGTTTGAGCCTCCACAAGTTGCCTGATTAGGGACCCGCGAGAGGTGTTGGTATATTCCTCGTGAGGGTCTTCCTTCTTCTCCTCCTCGTCAGGAATCGTCAACTTTTGGAGCTGCCCTTCAAGCCTAGAAACCTTCTCCAGCAGATCCTCTTTCTCTTTAGTCAGGCGCTCAGCTTCCTCCTCCTTAGTCTGAAGAGTCTGGGTGAGCTCAACTTGAAGTTGATACTTATCCTTGTAAGCATCATAATTTGCCCTCAGCTCCTCGTAATCCTGGCGAGCCTTCTTGGGCTCGGCGTCCATTTTCTTATGACTCTTCTCCAAACTCTTCATCCTCTTCTCCAGTTTCGACCTCTCATCCACGAAATGACGCTCCCGAGCGTTGAGGAAGTTCGCAATCTCCATCAGCTTCATGGAATGCATGGAAGATTCAGCGATCACGTTCTTCAGCGACTCAGGACCCATATCCGTCATGATCGCTTGGTCGGCCTCAGGAATTATCACTTCAGTGCTCCCATCGAGTACATTGCCCCCATGGGCGAAAACCGCGGGCAGCACAAACCTCCTTGCTGGAACTCCGGGTTGAAGACGATGAAGACCTTCCATCTGATTCGAGGAGCCTTCAATACGAGCGCTCTTTTCAGGCCTCACATCTTCATCTGGAGAGTTCAGACCCCTCTTCTCGCCAACAGCATCCCGAGGAGGAGATGCGACGGCAGAGTTGGTCGCTGAGGGAGTAGGAGTTGGAGCAATTGAAGAGCCCGCAGGAGGAGTTGGAGGGACGGAGGAACTGGTGGGACCAGAGGAGCTCGAAACTAAGGCATTCCCCGCATCCTTCGCCTTACGAGCCCTGGTAACCTCCTGCATCCTCTTAAATTTTTCTTGATTGCTCATCATATCTGCACAAGAAACAAAGACAAACAACTAAGTAAAATCGCTAAAGATAAAACTATTTTATAAAGCGAGCAAGAAATAAAGATTGCAGCAAGACATACTGAGCAAAGCTTCAGCCTCGACACGTGTTGAGCAGGCAAGCAAAGCCTTGGTGTCTATGAAACGCCTCGAAGTTATAACGTTTCCCTGTTCGCCCACCACAGGATTCCCTTCCTTGTCCGTCCGAACAACAGGGATAAACCTGTCCACGAAATCGCACAGCACTTTGTAGTCGGCCAGAATAGCTGGATCCATCTCCTTTTGAGCCCGACTAAAACTACTTGCTGGAAAGAGATAATGGCTTCGCACCCACTTGAAAGGGAAGCGGCTACGCTCGACGATGATGGGCGTGCCGTTGGGACGCAATACTGGATGCCCGTTGGCATCAATCTTTGAGGACCTCGAAACTATGGCCCTCAGACCTTCCTCACCTTTGGGAAAAACCCTAAACCAGTTGTCCTTGTACCCACGAACGGACTCCTCGAACATGTCAAAGAGCCTGCGCCTTTGGGTGAACGAAACCCATCCATATTTTTCCGCATCTCCCTTGGGTTTCGTGAGTTGTATCCGGAAGATGAAAAAGAACAAGTCAAGGGTGGGGACTATCCGGAGGTAGGCCGCAACTATCTCAAAGGTGCGAAGAAACGCCAAAGAGTTTGGGTGTAGCTGTGAAGGTGCCAGACGTAGATGATCGAAGACGCCCACTTCAAAATCATTGAAGGGCAATCGATAACCAAATTCCTCAAAAGCTATTTGGTACATCGAAAATGCCCCTCATCTCTCGAACCTTTGGCACACTCTACTTCGCCTGCCGGGGATCATAATTTCCCAAGCATCGCGACCAGGATCCTCTAGTGTCGTGAAGAGCCCCGGAGGCATGTGCCCGTCAGGTAACCCAGAATACCTCGAGGACGTGTTCCTCGGTTCGTCAGCAACCCATGCATAAGGGTCGGGGTCTGAAGGGCCGGCCGCTGGTTCATCCTCGATGATTTCGTTCTGATGCTCTTCCGCCATTTACACCTGAAAAGCCGAGGAAGGAAACATGAATTCGACATTCAAACATCAAATCCACCCTTCCACCGCCGATCAAGTAAAAGGGCGAGGAACAGACTACCAGCAGAACAAAAATTCTAAGAGTCGACAAATCCCTAAAATTTGCTCGCGTAATGGGACAAGTGAAAACTCGAGGAATAAATGTAACGTGTGACACGGGCACTCATCCACTCATGGGTGCTCGAACAGCTACGATGAGTATTCGACATCAGGACAGAAAAACCCACTAACAAAAGCAATTGTAAAGGCTAAAACCGCCAACAACCGCCACATAGAAAGGGTAAAACAAGCCAAAAAACTATAGTTTTTCCCTAAAACTACCGTTTGTGGGAGGGTAAAGGGTGTTAACCACCACTTATAAACCCTCTACCACCACTCCGTCAACCAAACAAAGTTTCGTCACCAAAACCGTCAAACCAAAGCAAAATCAACAAATAAACAACCACAAACAAGGATCGAAGCAAGTTACTTACTTGTTTGGAGGAAAGATACGGTGGAAGATGATGGAGATGATGAAACAGAAGCAAGAGTTTGCGATGCTTACAGAAACGGGAGTTTGAAGGTTTTGGAAGTTAAGAGACTTTGATAAATGAAGTGAAAACTTCAAAAATCCCTCTTTTCTCTATATATAGAGAAATCCTCAACAGACGCACCTGTATGGAAGGATGCAACGCTTCAAAAATCTGAACCGTTGTTTTGATCCAAATGCAACGATTCAAAAGAATCTAACGCTTCAGATCAAATCTTATGGTAACCCAAGAGGCGCGTGGATCCAACGGTGTGAATTTAAACCTCGAAAACCCAACTGCGCAAATAGGCACTCAAGTACTCCAGAGTAGCCTTTACACGTGGCAGTAGAAGACGGAACGGCTTGTCCTTTCAAAGTCTCATCACTCGCTCGCAAAAATCTCGCCAAAATCAAGAAATCTTTTCGGAATTCGCTTAACCGTAATCCGCTAATTGCGCTCCTCGTATCAATACTAAGGCACGCAATAAATGCCCGCGGTTATCAACGGATTCCCGAGATTCTCGACAATAAATGCGCGGGGTCGGAATTAAAATCCGTGGAGCCCTCATCCCAAAAACTTCAATGCGACTTGTGCTTGCTCGCAGGTTTAGGTCTGGGATCCTCGGAACAAATTGGACGAAAACGTGTCGCTCGAAGACAAAATCTAGCTAATAATAGATAAAGTTCAAATAGTTGATTGACGTTTGCTCGACATGAAGTCATTACGCTCACCTTCGAACATAACGACTTGGGGGGCTCCTGTTCTGGACTGGGCCTTTAAGCCTAAAAATGCTCGAGCAACGCAAACAACGTTCGAGCACCCATCCTCTTCGAGGATTCCAACGGTCAAAGATACAAAGCGTATCGTAACGGCCGACACCGGAATGATAAGCATTTAAGGCTCATCATGGCTTTTCAGCCGTTTTCCGGCAGTCAATTGATGGCCATTTAATACCATCATTGGCCTTAGCCCAGCGCTGGGGGCTATATATACTCCTCATTTGAAGGAGTCAGGTACATTCTACTTTCTCTGAAAACCTTCATTCCACACTTACTAACTTGAGCGTCAGAGTGTAAACAGGTACACAACCCCCTTCCACTCACCGGAACTTGGGGCGGAGCACCGTACAACGGACGTTGGTCGACTCTGATCACAGGTAAGATCAATGCAGTTTTACCCCTTTATTTTGATTGAATTTGAATTTTACCTCTCTTATTTTAAAATCTGGAATTATAATCCCTTTATTTTAAAATTCTTTGAATTTTACTCCTCTATAATATTTGACTCATATTTACTTATTCGGAGGATTCATACTATAACATGGTTTCATCCTTATGTAAATAATCACCTTCACCACATGTTTGCTTGGTAGATGCAACGTCTTGCAACCAATGTTATCCTTATTTGTTATATGACTTGATTATGGTATTATCATAGTGCACAAGGATTGTTATGGATTCAATTAAAGCCTGGTGGACAATGTCTTGATATGGATAAAGGACATGATTATAGTATACGATGTTAATTAAGGTAATAAGGTTGGTGCACAATATTATCTTCACAATATTATCAAGGTTCATGGTTGCGATATCACCTTCTCTATATCATATTGGTTCTTCAGTAATCAATTGGTTGGTTCCATATTAGTCATAGATTACGGATATTCTTTCATTTCCCGTAATCATGTATAATTCAAGATCATCTATTGAGTTAGTTAGAAAACGGTTAGAGGAAAGAGAAATTGAGAACTAAAGTGAAAGAGATGAAATGATTCTGTATATCGTTACTGTTAGTGTACTCTAATCACTAATATCACTAATTACATTTGTAAGTAAGTTTTGGATACTAACTAGCATATTTACACTATTATCCTCAACATCATCATTGGCTAAAGAAAACAACTTTCAAAATCAAAAGTAAACCCACAAATTATAGGGGGCAAAATCCAAAGAATTATAAAATAGAGGTTAAAATTCCGAGTTTTAAAATGACGGGGGGTAAAATCCAGATTTCATTAAAATAGAGCGGTAAAATGCATTTAAGCGAATAATTAAACCAATTTTATTGTCCAGACACATTAATTATACAATGAACCTCAAAAAGTAGATTTTTGCTTCTATATTATAACGAAAATAGTATTAATTTAATTAATGTATTTGAATGACTAAGATTAATCCTGCGGTCACTTCTAACGGCAGGTAATTCAAATCTATATCATATGAAACAACCAAAGATTGTATTTGACCCTATGATTAAGAAGTCAAAGTATCTGCACCGTTCTAATTTCACGAGATTATGATAGAACTAGAAGACTTTAATTGATTATATACATTATCACTTATATATTTAGCACATGAGAATCGTTAACTCAATATCACTAATATATAATATATAGTATTAGTATGTACTATGTAATATGAAGAGGAAATTAAGCTAATGTCACAACATATGGTTACAAAGATTGAAGATTTTGCAATCATGCATGCTTGAGACTATATATACATAATTAATAGTGAAACTAACATAACTAGTGTCCAGCACCCGGGCTAGGATTAGAAGAAACTAGAACTCTTTCATTGTTGGCAAGATGAGCAACGAACTTTCCATTTCCATGATAAATATTGGGATTATTAACAATCTCAATTGAAGGTAGGGTACCCTTTAAAGAAGGAGCCACTTGTGTCTCTATTTTGAGAATCTTTCGGGCATCTATAGAAGATGGTAATGAATACATTACCAAGAGAAGCATAGTGATGAGTAAAAATGAATTCAAACGAGCCATGTATAGAAGACACTAAAAGTACAAGATAAGGTATATAATAATGTGTTTGTGTTTTTGTTATGTGTTGAAAAGAGATATGACTTATATGTGCTATTTATAGGATTTAGAGTCTCATGTTAATTTTCTCATGTGTTGAAAAGACAAATAGATAACAATCAATAAGGTAGGACTTATCACACTATGTGTGTGTTTTTACTTTAAATTTGAGTGCTTTTTTTAATTTTGTTAATAGGCCTCAAATTGTAACACCACGCGGCGGCATTTTAGAGCTCAAAATATTACTTCATATGTGTGTGTGACTCGGTTGAGTATTTATAATTTCTTATCATAAAAATTCAAAATTCATAGAGAGATTAATAAATCAATTTTGTTCCAACACAAGATATAAGTTAAGAGTTTCGGGTTGATCGGAACCATTTTTAGATAAGGTAAATATTAGTAATATTCTATACCAATATATAAAAAAAAAATTTCTTTCGCGTGGATTTTTCTTATTGTTACTTTTATTCTTCACTCTATTCAAATATTTGTATATGTTAAAAAATACATTTCCACATAAAAATAGGTTTTCAATTTTTTCTTAGTAAAAAAAAATATTTTTTTTATTAGTTTGGCACGGCTTATTTTCTACTTTTTTTCTTCTCCTTAAAAATAGTAAAGAAGGAAAAAATGTGTTTGACTTCGCTTTTCTTTATTTTTTTACTTCTTTACTTTATTTCTCTAATACTCCCTCCGTTTTTTTTAATTGTCTTTTTAGAATGATAACACCAAATTAAGGAAATGTATTTTTGCACGTTATCTTCCTATTATACCCTTGTTTTAATCCACCAATAAATTCCTTTTTATTTGTCCACACTTTCTCTTTCCAATAAATTTAATATATTATGTAAAAAAAATAAATTAATATGTTATGTACCAACAAAAATAAAAATAAAAAGATTTAGTTTTCCAAATATATAACATTAATTGGTTTTATGTAAAAAGATAAGAGCAATTGACAAAGGATGTAATTGACAAATCATACTCATAAAATACAAAAAAGACAATTAAATAGAAATGTTAAATATGATAATAAAAGGCAATTAAAAAGAAATGGAGGGTGTACTTTTAAGGAGAAATAATGTCAAATATAATTTTATACTTCTTTTTTTGTTTTAAGCCGAAATAAAAAGTAAAATATAAGTCGGGTCAAACCGGACCACTAATCACAACAAAAAAGGATGTTAACAATTTTTTTTGGTAAAAAAAATATCTTTTTTTTTCTTAATAACTAAACACAACAAAAAAAGAGGTTAAGTAGTTATCAATTAACACTAAGCACAATAAAAAAAGAGATTAAGTAGTTATCACAATAAAGAATGTCAATCAGGACACGGAAGGCCGCTAGTATCCAGTATCCACATAAAAGAAAAGGTAAAAAAATAGTATCATCAATGTTTGAATCCTTTCTATATATATATGTTCCCTAAAAGAAATAATAAACTATATATTGGCAAGAAAGTCTTGTACTATCTATAATGTAGGTCATATTGCCCAAAACCAATTTGTGTGTTTTTCATTTTACTTTTTGTAATTTTGGGTTTATATATACCATGAGAACTGAGAAGGAATAGAGAAATAACATGATAAGATTTAATATGAAATTTTCATTCTTCACACATTTAAATGAAAGAGATGGAAAGAAAGACGTGAGGTTTACGCCAAATGAACACACATGGTTGAAATTTACAAAAAGGAAAAATGGGTTCATTTCAATTCAAGGCATCATATATATATGAATGATAAGTGCTCTATGTACATTTTCATTGTAGATATTGGGTTAGGTACACATGAATTAGACACTAGCCTTGTTTTCTAATACGATACTCGTTCTTATTATTAAAAAAAATATATATATTTTAAGTTTTTCTGACAAACATATATATTTTAAGTTTATAATAAGAAAAAAACTTAATTTTTACATTTATAAAATGTTTGATATATCTAGTTCATATATGAATCATATACGTTAAATATTCTATGAATCTAAAAAATAAATTTTTTCTTATAATAAAAATTCGTAGAAATATTAGAGAGACATTCTTGCTTGTTTACTCCAAACTCCTTGGAGTTTCTTGTAAAAATTGAATATTCTAATTCTTCATAAGGCAATTTCTGTCTTAATCTTACAAAGGATGCACACTTTTGTAGTTCATTGGCTAATAGTTTCATATTGTGGAAGCCACTTTGACATTCCATACATCGTGGTCTTATTCTTAAAGAGCCATCATGAAAATGGTTCATGTTGGCTTCGTGAATCAATTATACATGTCAATTTCCATTGACTTAAAAACATTGAATGGATAAAATTATTAGTTCCACCTCAATGCTTCCAAAATTGGAAGAAATTATATTGAGCTAATTATCTTGATATTACAAAAAATCGCAATCAAAATTATCGAAAATCGCAATCAAATATTTTATGGTCGTGATCAATCCAAAGTAATTTGATTATAAATCAATTCCTGACGATTATAAGTTGAAAGCTCATATTCTTCAATCATCGATAAACATGCTAGCATTTTTCTTTCTTATTTAAATTCTTAATATGTAATTTTAGGGCATATATCAACATTTTTCGAGTGTAAAAATTAGGGGTGTTCAAAAATCCAGTTAACTGAACCAAACTATAGTTCGAACTGCACTGAACCATATTTTAAACTGAACCATTTAATGCAGTTTTGAACTGAACCACTTTTTAAAAACAGTTACAATTCAGTTTATAACCGGTTCAAAACCAGTTTAAATTTATGAACTGTATTTTATTTTATTTTTTAAAAAAATATTTAATAATTCCCAAAAAAAATGGGAACTTTTTTCTTAAAAAAATAAGCGGAAAAAATTCTCCCGAGAAAATCGGGAACTTTTTTCCGAAAAAAACCGGGAACTTTTTTCCCGAAAAAACCGGGAACTTTTTTTCCGAAAAAATCGAGAACTTTTTTTCCGAAAAAATCGGGAAATTTTTTTTTTTCCGGAAAAAATCAGGAACTTTTTTTCCAGAAAAATCGGGAACTTTTTTTCCCGAAAAAATCGGGAACTATTGTTCCCGAAACAAATCGGAACTTTTTTTCCGAAAAAATCGGGAACTTTTTTTCCTGAAAAAAATTGGAACTTTTTTTCGGAAAAAATCGGGAACTTTTTTTCCCGAAAAAAAATCGGAACTTTTTTTCCGAAAAAAACCGGGAACATTTTTTCCGAAAAAACCGGGAACTTTTTTCCGAAAAAAACGAGAACTTTTTTTCCCAAAAAAAAATCGGAACTTTTTTCCCGAAAAAATCGGGAATTTTTTTTCCCGAAAAAATCGGGAACTTTTTTTCCGGAAAAAATCGGGAACTTTTTTTCCCGAAAAAATCAGGAACTATTGTTCCCGAAAAAAATCGGGAACTTTTTTTCCCGAAAAAATCGGGAACTATTGTTCCCGAAAAAAATCGGAACTTTTTTTCCGAAAAAATCGGGAACGTTTTTTCCGAAAAAATCGGTAACTTTTTTCCTGAAAAAAATTGGAACTTTTTTTCCGAAAAAATCGGGAACTTTTTTTCCGAAAAAAAATCGAGAACTTTTTTCCCGAAAACAATCAGGAACTTTTTTTCCTGAAAAAATCGGAAACTTTTTTTACGAAAAAAATCGGGAACTTTTTTTCCCAAAAAAAATAGGAACTTTTTTCTTGAAAAAGTCGGAAACTTTTTTTCCGAAAAAAAATATTGAAACTTTTTTCCCGAAAAATAGACTTAAACTGTTTTTCGGAAAAAACACTCCGAAATTATTTTTATCGGAAACCAGTTTTTTTTAAAAAAAATACAGAAAATTGGTATAAAACCAGTTTTTCAAAAAATAAACCGGTTTTATTAAAAAAATCAGTTTTAAACCAGTTAACTGAAACTAAACTGGTTTAAAGATGTAAACTGGTTATAAACTGGTTCTGAACTGAACTGAAACTGGTTTGAGAAATAAACCAGTTTTTATAAAAAGTGGTTTCAGTTACTAAACTGAACCATTTATATGGTTCAGTTCAGTGCAGTTTATGAACCGTGAACACCCCTAGTAAAAATTAATTATTGTTAGTTTTTAAAGGACCTCAATTCAAAATTTGTTAAGTCTCTAGATTTATTGGGTCGACTCTACTTTTAACGTGCAAGTTAAACCTTATTGATTGATGAAAAAGTTATACAAATTCTACTTGATGATTGATAATAAGTTGATTAAAACAAAAGGAAAAGTCACAAGTAACTAAAGTGATGCATGAATGAGGGAGATTAGTGATTCATTTGCTAGCTAGGTTTTAAAGATTTGCATGTATGTAACATCATGTAATGTGGAATTTTGTTTGCATTTGGAAAAGTATATGATAGCAAGACTAGTGTGCTGTAACTAGTAATCAGGTACATGTAACTATCAAAAATATAAAAATTGTCAACTGAGCAAATTTAGTTCTTTAAGTAATCAAGAAAGATAGTACATTAACTTTCATAATCACTTGGTCAACTCTCTTGATTCACTTATGTTGATATACTTATCAATTTGTTTTGTTCATCTACTTACAATATATTAAAAGAAACTACTATATAAAATACAAGTTTGTCCTTATTACTTTTAACGGTGTTCCAAGTTTTACGCCCTTAAGTGTAATTTTAACTCTAAACAAGCCATAAAAATAGGAAAGAAAGATAAGCATAAAAAAATCTTCCCATAAAAATAGCATCATAAATCACATCTCTAAAAAAAACACAAAACAAAAATAGAAAGAAAAAAAAAAGGATAAGCATCAAATAAATCTTCCCATAAAAATTTAATTAAAATAAATTTATGCATAAAAATATGAACAAAAATCACTATAAAAGATACGCTTCAACAATAGTAAGTAATTTTATTTTTTTTAATGAAAAACTACTTACAAAAAGGATAAGTGTAACACCCAAACCCATTATTGTCATTATTTTGGCTTTAAAATTTCTTTTTCAAAAACGACGCAGCAGACGTAATAAAGATATAGACTTAGATCACTTGATTGATAAAATGTTGGTTCGAGATATTACACTCCTCTTAACAAACTAATTAATACTATTGTATTTAATTTAGTAAAATCTTGATTATACAAATTATTGAATCAAATAATGTATTTTTAACTATACAAAACAACCTAGATAAGTAGACTTTATAAAAATATAAAACCCCTCTTTCCCGTGCCACAATCAGAGCGGAGCTTCACCGATGACACATACGAAGATAACACACAACCTGAGAAATCTGTACCCAAACCAGTAAAACACACAAAACGGAGAGTTAGATTACATAACCAAATAAAATCATAAGCATAAGGTACACTTACTACCACATGAGTTTATCAAGTATAATCTAACCATATCATACCAATCTATTCTTAATCAACACATATGAATTAAGATTTAATACATCAAAGTAGAATATAAACATTCATAATCATTTATATTCACTCTAGTCTTATCAAACAAAGACAATTAATCACACAAGAATACATTCTCAATCTTAATTCAATTATGAGACTTATGAGGCATCAACACATAGAAGTATCATTTAGAGTTAATAAACATCTAACACTCCAATTAAGTCTTAACACATATAGACAATTCATCAACGAATCCGATTAATGTCACATATCAATTATCACACAATATGCACATCATCCTAATGCATCTAATGCCACAAATCATGCTATGTCACTCTAGACATATCTAATGCATGTGGTACCATTCGTTCATTTTTAAGTCATGACGGACTCTGCAAGGATAAACATACCCCAATGTTCATTTTAAAGTCATGACGGACTCTGCAAGGATAAACATACCCCAATGTTCATTTTAAAGTCATGACGGACTCTGCAAGGATAAACATACCCCAATGTTCATTTTAAAGTCATGACGGACTCTGCAAGGATAAACGTATCCCAAATATATTCTAGTCAACCGCAGCTACTAAAATATCTACTATACTTTAAGGTTCACTTAAAGTATCTGCTCCACATACAAATATGAATGCATGATGTTCATAAATACAACACACATAGTCAATACACATGGTATTAGACATCTCCATTTAATTTAAGTAGAACACAATCCAATTTACTTCTTTATTAAGATATCTCACGTAATCTTAATATTCTTCTTATTAGACTAACACAATTCTAATATCCTTCTTTATTAAGTTGATTAACACCTTAACATACTTCTTTGACCTTTCAACAAACATCATCCACACAATCAACAACAATTATATTCCACAAATATAATCAACAATTCATCAACACATCATTATTCATCAACAAGCAATCAATCATAGTTACAAACACTTAATTGCATGCTAGAATACCATTAATACATGTTACAAGTGTCTAATTACACTTTAAAACATCCACAAAATAAGTCTGACCCAGTACTGGTCGATGAGCGAAGACATGGCGAAGAGAAGTCAGACAGAAACAGCTTCTGGCGAAAATCAGCGAGCTGGTCGCTACTGGTCGCTACTGGTCGCTCAGCGAGCAACACCAGTTCATGAAAAATCAGCATTACGGGTTGAACTCAAAATCGACCCAAAATTCCATTTTTCATGCTATAACTCATAAATGAGCTTCATTTAAGTTAACATACATGATTATACACATAAAAACACCAATAGATACACAGATCTACACCAATATAAAAGATACGCTTCAACAATAGTAAGTAATTTTCCCATAAAAATTTAATTAAAATAAATTTATGCATAAAAAATAGAAAGAAAAAAAAATATGAACAAAAATCACTATAAAAGATACGCTTCTAAAAAAACACAAAACAAAAATAGAAAGAAAAAAAAAGGATAAGCATCAAATAAATCTTCCCATAAAAATTTAATTAAAATAAATTTATGCATAAAAATATGAACAAAAATCACTATAAAAGATACGCTTCAACAATAGTAAGTAATTTTAATTTTTTTAATGAAAAAATAGTAACTCAATCTAACATATAAAAACTTATATATAAGAAATAAAAATAGAATTACCTAATAAAAGAAGATACTTATTTATGAGCTTAAAAATAAAAGAACAGAAAATAGACACAAAAACACAATTGACCCGTTTTAATTGACTTATTTATAAGTTTATGAGAAATAACTTATGCAAATAAATAAGTTATTATGTATTATTATAAGTTTTTTAAGATAGTTCATGAAAACTATTTATAAAGATGTAATTTTTGTTAGTGAAAACTGATGAATTAATATGCGTAAAAAAAACTTATGAATTAACATAAAAGTTTATTTATAAATTATAACCATAAACTATTTTCATAATCTTAAAAATAAGCCAAATTTAAACATGCATAATATTTTAAAAGGTATTACTACTAAAAATTCTAATTTGTCCTCATCAATTCTTAAAAATATTTCAAATCTTCTATATCGTAAAAAAAATTATATTTTTTAATTTAATATATTATTATATAATAGTTGAATTCTACTCTATTTTTATTATAAAAAAAATTTACACTATTTTTGTTTCCTCTTATATAAAAAATACAAAAGAAGTGCATTATTGAGGAATATATTATAATAATTACGGGGTAAATATTTGTCATTATACTTAAAACATCACGGGACAAGTGTTGATCAATAATTTTCTCAAAAAAAAGAAAGTGTTGATCACTAATATATAAAAAATCATACACGGGAAAATTGTTCTAATAAAAAAAAGTTTAATAATACATGGGACAATTGTTTTAATAAAAAAATTTAATCATACACGAGATAATTGCTTTAATAAAAAAAAATTAATCTTACACGGGATAATTGCTTTAATAAAAAAATTAATCATACACGGGACAATTGCTTTAATAAAAAAAATTAATCATACACGGGACAATTGGTTTGATAAAAAAAATTTAATCATACACGGGACAGTTGCTTTATTAAAAAAAATTTAATCATACACCAGACAATTACTTTAATAAAAAAATTTAATCATACACGGGACAATTGTTTTAATAAAAAAAATTAATCATACACAAAAAAATTGCTTTAATAAAAAAAAATTGAATAGTAAATATTTTTTATTATTAATTATAATTTATTACACAAAAATCATACACGAGAAAATTACTTTAATAAAAAAATGACTTAATTTAATATATTTTACAAAAAATAACAGAATGATGTCATTTATAATTTAACAATAATTTATAAATAAAAGTCGATAGACCCGGACGAATGCACGGGTCTCAAAACTAGTTTTTATTAAAAAAAAAACATTATTAAGATTTGGGAAAGCACACCTTATATAACTTCACTTTACTCTAATATATATTGAACAAAAAAACTATCAATCAAATTTAGCTCTCTTTGTAACAAAAAAAAAGACTACAAAAGATAGTTGGACATTCTATTTATTCTGACATCTATTGCATTAAAAAACCGCTAAGAATCACCAAATTCAGCTAGAGGAATTCTAAAGAAGACCTAAACTTGATTGATCATCTTTTTTATTCAATATATTAGATTGAAGTAATTATGAGTAAATAAATCACACAGTTTACAAGAAATATTTTTCGTTTTTTCTTTGTTTAACTATTTCGGTTTTCTTCAATGAAATAAAAGCATGGTACGAAGCATAGCCTTTTGTGGGTGAAAGGTTAAAATAAATCTACATTAGCTTATGTACTATGTTGAACTAAGGGGTATTTGTTTGCGGAGAAAATGCGTTCTGCAAAATTATTAAAATACCTCTATGTGCTATTTAAGTAGCAGATGCAATTCGCTAGAGACGTGTAAAATCTTAAAAAATTTATGTTAGGGGTTTTTCTTTTTCCCTCAAATTTCTCATTTTTATAACGTCTGCAACTTGAGTAGCGGTTGTGTAAAATCTTAAAATTTTCATATTAGGAGCTGTGTTTTTCTCAAATTCCTCATTTTTATTATGTCCGCTACTTAAGTAGCTGACGTTTTAAATCGTGAAATTTTCTTGTTAGGTGTTTTTTTCCCTCAAATTTCTCATTTTCATAACGTCTGTCACTAAAATAGCGGAAGAGTAAAATATAAACTAAAATAACATGCGAGAGATTAGTAGGGTGCCAAAAGAAGCTCTCTCCATTCAAACCCTTCGCCATGGGCCTATGTGTAAGGCCTGATTTTCAAGCTTTGGACTGGGCCAGGTGTGAGCCCATGGAGCTGGTTGTTTGTGGAAATTTTTTCCTTCCACCCTTGTATTTAAGAATATTTTTTCCTTCCACCCTTGTATGATTGTATCTAACTTTTTATGCTATATTTTTGACCATCCATTTCAACTTTTTTGGAAGAGGTCGTTTACTCCTCCACTGCTAATTTTCCGATACATAAAATATTTTCTGGTTTCAATAAATATACTAAAATATTTTTGACAAGTATTCCGGTATGTTTTTTTTAAAAAAAAATCTAACAATAATTACCGGAACACTTACAATAAGGGTCCGTTTGGTTGGAGGTTTTTGGAGGGGAGGGGAGGGGAGGTGAGGGAATATTATTAGTGAATTGTGTTTGGTTCATTTTTTTAAGGAGGGGAGAGAAGGGGAGGGGAGGGGAGGGAATATAAGCCAATTTTTGCTTCCCCCAAATTGGGGGGATTTGGAGGGGAGATGAGGTGAAAGAAGATAGATTATTATAATCTATGAAGCACGGATACAGACACGGACACCGGACACGACACGACACTGACACGGCGACACCGATGATAATTTAGAAAAATGACATAATTTAGTGTAATCATAAGTGTCGTGTCAGTGTCGGACACTGACACGGACACGTGTCGGACACGGACACGTCAAATCTGAGAAGTGTCCATGCTTCATAGATTATAATTTTAATTATATTGACATAATTACCCTCATTTTTATTTTAAAATACCAAAACAATTTTTATCATTTCACTTAATTATAATCAATTGCAACCTAATAATACATCTAACGTCATAATACTATATATAATAATAATAATAATAATCTTCTTCTTTTTTCTATTTTTTTTGTTATATTTTTTATTTTTTTATGACGTTGATTTTTTATTTATTAATAATCAACTTGTTATTATTATTGTAAAAAATGTATATATGCAATGCGATGGATCTTACTTTGTTTTACTATAAAATAAAATATCTACTTGCCTCTAAAATCAACCAACTATAATTTTGCATACCATTTTTTGGATTTTTTGGATACAACGTTTATGTGATTTTTTAGTAATAAAGACAAATATGGCAATTGAGCAATGGGTATGTATACGGTTTAACATATGTTTTTTTATTTTTTATAAAATTATTGATAGTTTATTTTTTAAAATATTTTATTGAATTAGATGGATAATTAAGATCGTGAAATTGCTATTAATAAATGGTTTAATTTGCGTTAAAGAGTGTTATAATATTTTAAGTGATCCGACTTGTAACACAATTCCAAAAATTTGTAACATCGGAACCATTTACTTAATGGTTCCAGTTTGAAAATGTTTAATTTAAGTATTCCGGTGCCCAAAATAATTTTATGTATGTTCTAGTTTTACTTATGTTGAACTTTCCAATCTATAATGTGCCTAACCTTATTTTTTTTTCTTCTGCCGCCGCCCAACAAATCGGCATTCACTGTGCTCAGGGGCGGACCTGGACCGAAATTATTGGTGAGGCTAAAATATTTAGTCACCAATATCGAATAAAGAATTTTATTTTAATAATTCAGTTAAACAACAAATAATATATGAAATTATTATTAATACAACATGTATATTCAAAGAAAAAAGACCAACAAATAAAAAAAAATTATTCAACTCAACAAACTATATCCAAAAATTCCAGAAAATTGCTATTCAGAAAAAAAGAGATAACTATAAATTATTAAATACCTGTTAAATCATGCGTATTACTATTCTTTAATACTTCAAAAGATTCTACCTTGGACCAAAATTATACTATTTTATAGTTTATTTTGATAAACTAATTCAATTAGCTTATAACTACTACATATCATCTTAAGTACTTAAAAAAAATTAAGCCTATTGTTTTATGTCATTTTCATATCTACCTATGCTCGTTCAATCGTTAAGTTTACTCAATATATACTACAAATTCAATTAGTTATTCACTTAAAATTAAAGTATATAATGATTTTAAATAATACACTACGTATAACCAAAGACTTGAAATTATTAATAATAGACTATAAATTAATATTTGGACTAATACTTAAACTAATGGAGAATGTTTTTCAAGGAATTATTTTGCATTCTTGGAAGTGGTTATGTGAGAAAAAGAAGGGGGTTGGTTGCTCCTTTTATGAATGGATAACATTTCCAATGGATTGTATTCTAAGATAATTGTTATTTTGGTTTTGGGAGGGTTTTGATTGTTGTTTTTTTTTATGATCTTTAGTTTTGGGTCAAGTACCCCTTGTACTTAATCCCGAAATGTGGGTATAGTACCATTTGTACTTTTTTCCCAAATTATATATATATATCCTCTCTTTTGCCGTTAAAAAAAAAAAACTAATGTATACTGAGATACTTATAATCATTAATAATAAACTTTAAATTAATATTTACATTAGATTTGCATATATATATATAGAATAATTTAAAATTATTTATAAAATTATTATTGTTATTTTAAAAAACATTATCGGCCGGGTTGGTGTGGCTATAGCCACACCAAGCCATACACAGATTCGTCCCTGACTGTGCTCATAAAGATTTGCACAAAGATGTAGTATTAGTTTCAATCACATCCTAATAGATTAATGACCGAAACATGCGAACCTATTTATAGATTAATGGCTAACCTGCAAACAACAATCACGAACACAACCGAGTACACCCGCGTACAAGTGCAAACTAGGTTTGAAAAAAAAGATGTGTGAACATTTGAAGCACTAACCAAGAGGTCTTAAAAGATTTGTGTATGGGCTAACCATCAATACGAAATGGGTCTAAGAACTCCAAGCAACAACAATAAGCAACATGAGAATATCAAAATAGTCTTAAATCAATCAAAACAGTCTTTCATATTTCAATAAATTTAGACACACAACCATATATCCAACGACAGAGAGCACAAAACTGGTACCTATTCAGTCTGGCGGAGAACATCTGGACAGGTCCAGTCATCAACACAAAATCTAATACCACCTAACAAAAGATACGAAGCTTGTCAGTGAAAATGTCTTGCTTCCATTTGTTGTGCCAATGAAATCATTAGATGACGATATTCTTTTGCACCAACAACTCTATAATACAAAACCACAAAAAGACTCAAGCACATGAAACTCATATTTGAAACTCATATCCAAAATTTGATCGAAGTAGAAGACATAAATGACCACCGCTATAGTGTCAGCAACAGTTATCAGACCTAGAAATGTGGGTGGTAACAACGTTGTAAGGACACAAATGCACCACCAAGTTCACCTACAAACAATCTACACAGAACAATCTTTTCTTTGAAAAGCAAAAGTTACCCATGTGCGGGTTTAAATGAAAAGAAAGCATACCACGATGGTGGAGATGTCAATGGCTACTTTAATAGCCCCAGAAGGGGTATCAAGAGGTGTGACACTACAGAGTGAACCACGGTCGCACCATCGTGCACACAACTAGGGGTGCTCAAATGCAAATAAATCAAAATACAAACTACAAACTGATAAATAAAATCAAAAACCGCAAAAAATTGAATATTTTTGAATGTGTTAAGATGCTCTTTTATGAAAGTCGCTGGATCGGATTATATTTTAGATTGATTTTTCAAAACCCAACCAAATCGCATACATATATTTCAATACTTATTTTTTTTTTAACATTATGAATATATATTGTATTATTATCCTATTTTTTTATTCATTTTTAATTTTTTTTAATACTATTTGCTAGCTTAATTTAATCTATTTTAAAATTTTGGATATGTTTCAAATATAATTGATAATTGTCATTCTAAAATATTAATTTTTAATATTTTTGTTGACACAAAATTTTATATTTATTTTGTCAAAAAAGTCAAACTATTATTTATAGTATTTTTTATAATATTAATATTTAATAGATAATTTAAAATTTATATATAAAAAAAATCCAATCCAAATTAAATCGCATAAAATTGAATCGTATCAAACCAAACCGTAAATACATTTATTTTTGGATTGAATGAATTTTTATCTGTAGTATGAAGCCACGTCACCCTAAAAACTATTGTAGTGGGTTATAATAAAAAAAAAATTATTTGATAAATTATCATTTTTCTTTGGTATAAGAAAAATGGTAAATTTTTTTTTTTATCAAGTAACTTAATTAGTGACTAAAATTCTATTCTTTAAAGTGGAATGATCGGAGTTCGAACTATGGACTCTTGTATGTATAATGAATATCTCAACCAAGTGAATTAAGCTCACGGAACAACAAATGGTAAATTATAATAATCTATAAACAAAAGAAAGATAAATCATGCCAAAATTAATATCACATTTTTGTAAATTTTACATACTTCTTATGAAGTAAATTTTTACCATCATTTATAATGTTTATTTCTCATAGTTTTTTTTTTTTACAACGTAGAAAATAGAAATCCCTTGTCCACTATCCACATGAAGTTTCTTACTTCAATCGAATATTTTCCTACCTCAAATTTTTTTATCTTTTTTTACTTATCACTTGCTTAATCAGATGAAATATTATTGGTCAATTCCAAGTTTAACGGTAAACAAATAAATAATCACTGATTTTGTCAAAAAAAAAAATAATCACTGATTGATTAATGATTTATGATTATCACCATTTTTTCAAAAGAAAATGGGTGCGTTTGTTTTAGATTTTTTTGAAAATAGATTTTGTAGTGTTACATAATTTTATGTAAAAAAAATTTACAAAGAAACTTTTTATAAAAGTTTCAAATGAAAAAATTTACAAAGAAACTTCTTAAAATGTGATTTTAGGCATTTCATCATTTTATTGAAATTTTTTTGGATATCAAAATTTCGAAAAAATCATTTAATTTGAAGCTATTTCAAATAGATTTTCATAAAAATCATTTTTGAAATACAACTTTTTCAAAGAATTGTGATTTTGACTATGTTTTGTTCTTCAATAATGTATGTTTATGTTATATGATGTCAAAATTAGTGTTTCAATTTAGAAAAAATAAATATAAAAAAACTTATAATATTTTAAAAACCAATTTTATAAAATCTATTTTAAAAAATACAAAGAAAAAATCTATTTTTTTAAAGCTAGAACAAAGACACCCAATATCTCACCACTAACCTCTAATAATAATTATTTTTTTTTGACTCACACAAGACAACCCACATCACTAAATAATATGATAAGTAAACAATTTCTCCGAATATTTTGAAATACAAACACATAAAACCTTGCGGCGCTTTTTTGAACCATTTCAACTCTCTCTTTACTCCTTCTCTTTTTCTTTTCTCTCTCTCTCTCTCTCTCGTTGCAGCAAAAGAGAAAGAGCACAGAGCAGATTCAGAGAACAACAACAATGGCGGGTTACAGAGCTGACGATGACTACGACTATCTATTCAAGGTAGTTCTGATCGGCGACTCCGGTGTAGGTAAATCGAATCTTCTTTCTCGTTTCACGAAAAACGAGTTCAACCTTGAGTCCAAATCCACCATTGGTGTTGAATTCGCTACTCGTACTTTAAATGTTGATTCTAAAGTCATTAAGGCTCAGATCTGGGATACTGCTGGTCAAGAAAGGTTATTCTCTTCAATCTCTTCTTTTTTTGAGATTTGTTTTGCTTGAAAATGGAAGATCATGATTAAGTAATTGATTTGTGTTTAGTTTGAAAAATTAATATGTTGATTTTGTTTAATGGATCTGATCTTGTGATACTTTTAGTATAGTGGATCCTGATCTGTTGTTTTTGTTGTTGCTAAAGTTGTGATCTTCAATTGCTTGATTTGTGTGGTGTGTGTTCAATTTGAATATTCTAGCTTAACCGGCAATGCTGATATTGTTAGACCGAACATTTTTACTCGAGTTCGAACACGTGGCTTAGAGTTGTGTGTGAGTTTAAGTGGTGTTTGTCACTTTTTTTTGAACGACAATGGCCATCGAAAATTCACACACACAAATGGTGGAGCTGGCATTCGAATTCTGATCACATCGTCTTCTTACTTAACAATTTTGACATTTTTGTCGGTTGAACTAGGATTTGTGGATTGGTGCTTGCCACTTTATTTAGGGAAAAAACTATGGTGAGCTTACACTTCTTATTTGGACAAGTACCGGGACATTGCTGATGTGTACAATTCTAATAGGTCATTTAATTTAATATAGAAAAATTAACAAATACTATTTGTGAACCAATCACAATTGTTCATATCAACAAATGTACTGGTACACATTAAATAAAAGGTATCCAGAAGAATTGTCCAAAATCTATATTATAAAACCAATAGAAGAGGAAGATGAAGCAATAAATTATGTGTGTGTGTGGAATTGGTTTTGGTAATTAGTAATTAATAATAATGCTATTGGTGGTAAAGAATTCAATGTTGTGTTTTTTAGATCCAATTATTTATAGACTTTAACGTGTACTTTGATTTTTCCATATTAGTGGTTGAATTTGGACGGGGGTCCAATATTTTTGACTTTTTGTGTATTTAAACCACAATAGTTTAATTTTGTTTAAAAAAGACCAAGTGTTTTACTTTTATGGATATAATAATATATATGCACTTTGTCATCTAGTATGTGATTTTGATATTGGGAAATTTTAATTAAGGAATTACAAATTAAAGGTTCTTTATTGACATAACACTAGTGAATTTGTATAATAATATCTTCATTTCTGTTTGTTTTCATGTATAAGCCTCATTTTGAAATTTAAGGATTGTTTGGTTTAAAAAAAAATTGTTTTCTGTTTTTATATTCTAAGATGGATAAGAAGGATGTCTTATTTAAGATCCGTTGGGCTACCTGTTTTCGGGTCACTCAGGGCCACACTCCTAATGTCCACTTTTGGGTGTGAGGGGTTTGTGTTAAGATTCCCACATTGATGAGATAAGGCTTGAGTGTGAGTTTTTATGTGGAGTTGCCCTGACCTTACAAGCCAATTTTATATTTGCAAAATTGCTACTTTGTTTTCACTTTATTTCCTATTTTCAAATATTTGTGTAGAAACTAGTGAAAACATTTTGTTTTTCATTTTCTTATAGAAATCCATGGAAAGAAGAAACAAAGCTAAGCTAAAATATGGTGACATTGTTGTAATTACCGGTAAAAACAAAACATTTCTCCAAATCATGCATGTTCATCTTATAGCTGGGTTTTTGCAATGTTGATATGATATGTGTGGGTTCTTCTGTTCTTTGTGCTTTGGTCATCTATGATTTTGGTCAATCAAACTGTCCCATATATAAAGCATTTGATGCATGTCATATGAAAGATCACCTGAAAAGATAAAAAAGTTTTGACCTTTCTCACAAGCCACCTAATTACAATGTTAAAATAGAATTTTGTCAGAATAATCAATCATACTTGTTCGAGTTTGCTAAATATAGTCGTATACTGTTAAGTTTGATGCAAATAAGTTGCTTGTATCTTAACTCATTAGTAAAGTTGCCTATGGTAGGCCGGTGCGGAGCATAGTGTCCTCTGAGCAGGGTCCCCTTTTTGCCAAATGGAAAATTACTCTTTTACATCTGACGAGTAATGAAATTGTTTTGGTTTTATAGGTTGAATTTCTGATACATAATGATATTTAACCAGTTATAATCTTTGTTCCTCTAATTACATATTCATCCCATTTTAACACTGTAATCAATGCAAGGTGGTAAAAAAGTTTACACTAATGTAATAATATGTTGGCCTCTTGTTCTGTTTTCCATTAACTATTCCTTTCAAGAGTTAAACAATAATAGTCGTCTTTTCGTCAAATGTTGCCTTGAAAACTAAAACTAAAATCTCTCTCCAAAAGGAAAAAAAAAATCCCCATCTAGCACCCTGCTAGTAAGAGTAAACTACTACTGTTGAAAATATTAACGGAGAGTTTGTTTGTTTGCTTGGAAATGGGAAGTGTTAGTTTATTGGTATATGTTAGTGTTAATGTTGTGGATGGGATAGACCCTCAATCTCCTTATCACTCCATTCCTTAACTCCCTCACCCCCCAACCACCAAGCCATCCTTGCATTAATGGAGATTAGAAAATTGATAGTTGCACCTGATCCGAAAGATTGGAATGACATAGCCCTGTGGCTCAGGGTGTGGCAGATATTTCAAGTGCTATATTTTGGTCTAAGATGTTTGATTGATATTTTTCATTCCAATGGTTTAAATCCCAATATTGTCCATATCACATAAACATATATACTGTGTTTTCTAATATATATATTTTTGAATAAATCAATCTATATTTTTCTTCCAACGAAGTTTGGATTATCTTTCCCAATGGAACGACATGCTCCACCCTAAGAATACAATAGGGTCCTGTTTTGATTTCTGTAGTTTTTCTTTTTCCCTGTAACTTCCTTAATGAACAACACGAAGCTGCATTAATGATTAACAATCCATTGTTTAGTAATGATGTGTGACAAGTAGCATGTTAATAAATCACATTGTTTCTATCTGCAGGTATCGTGCCATCACCAGTGCTTACTACCGTGGGGCAGTTGGTGCACTTCTTGTATATGATGTCACACGCCATGCAACATTTGAGAATGTCGACAGGTGGTTGAAGGAACTGCGAAACCACACAGATTCCAACATTGTTGTGATGCTTGTTGGCAACAAAGCAGATCTTCGTCACCTTGTAGCCGTATCAACTGAAGATGGAAAGTCTTACGCTGAAAAAGAATCACTTTATTTCATGGAAACCTCGGCTTTGGAGGCTACAAACGTAGAGAATGCATTTGCTGAAGTTCTGACTCAAATCTACCATATTGTTAGCAAGAAAGCAGTAGAGGGTGTTGAAAATGGAAATGCGTCTGTGCCAGCCAAAGGAGAGAAAATAGATCTTAAAAATGATGTTTCTGCCTTGAAGAGAGTTGGTTGCTGCTCAAGTTAAGATTGGTAAACATAATTCAATTGGTTGATATCGGCTCTGTTGTATGTGTAATATTCTAAGAGAGAGTTACAAACTAGAAGTCGAAAAAATGTAATTTAATTTTTCATAGCATGTTAGACTCTGTGTAATCTTAAAAAAACAAGTTTCATGTTCCAATAGGAACTGCAGGGGAAACAAGTTTGTTGCTATGATGGATATAGTATGCACTCTGTAGTGTTATAGTTGTTTTTGAAATGTTTTCATCTGCTTAGTGGTTCAAGTTTGGAAGTAATTGAATCATTTGTTTCATTAAGGTATTTGTACACTATTTTGTGGTGGGGGTCAGAATTTTCAATAGAATCATTGAAATGTACCGCATGTTTTAAAATAATTGAACGCGGATTGTGATGCTGACATTAAATCCCCATCACCGTCGCAAGCTGAGTTGCTAGGACTCTCGCTACTAATTTGTAAAGACAACCTCATAGATGAGTCGATAGTTAGCTAGACTGAACAACAAACCAAATTTCAAAATCAACGCCAGTAATTATGAAGAGATCCTTTCATGGGAGAGTCAAGATCCTCTGAAAATGGTCGAACATTATTCTAATCTCCACTTTCCCTAACTACCTTATAATTTCCTCACACACACATATATATATCACAAACACAATTTTATGTAATATTTAATTTCTATAAAATTTGTTTGGTTATAAATGAGGCATACAAATAAAACTCCAATATGTGAATTATTTAAGCAATCTTCGTGAAGAAGTTTCCTATCCTATGAGCACAAATGTAAGTGAAGCACACAAATAAAACTCCAATATGAAAATTCAATAGCTAAACCAATCTTTGGATTATATTTTGAGATGTCCCTACTAAATAATCCAAGAAGTAGATCATGTTTTTGAGGAAAAAAATGTGAATTATTTAAGCATTCTTACCATGGTATAGATAAAATCAACTAATCGTCCTTTGGTAGGGCAGACTTTATAGCGAATATGCTCACTCGTTACTCCTATTAATTAAAAGAATATGTCACTCATTGAGAAATTCTTACATGGTCTCTCCCCTAACAATTAATGTTTAGTCCCAACCAAGCATAATTAGTCCCAAAAAAATATGTTGTGGTTTTGCCCCAAATTTTATTGTTTAACAGTTATATTTCATCACTCGGTATTATTTTTGGAATTAGTCATAGCACAGAAATCATGCATTACCAAACAATAATACAAAAAACTGTGAATCTGTGATTATATGTGTTTGGTTGGGGAAAAAATAGGGAATGATAAAATCTGCAGAAGCAACCTTACAATAGTGATGGTTGTTGATTGAGCAATGTGAAAAGTGCAAAAATAATTAACTGAGAAAGAAAAATAATGGTTGTTGATTGTTTTTATCTTCTTCAAAAAAAAAACTAATTAATTTTTGTTATTATTTTTAATTGAATGATGTGTCTAATTATGGTTGGTTGGGACTAAGCATTAATTGTTAGGGGAGAGACCATGTAAGAATTTCTCCTATATCAAATTCAATGAATGAATATCTTTTATTTTAGTGAAAAAAATCTAAATATTCCCTAAAAATACATATAAAACTTTCGACCGACAATTTAACATTAACAAACTAAAACTCAAATCTTAACAACCAGATTAAATCCTTCCATATGGCATCATAATTTTTATAATAACTTTTACAATAGAAAAAAATAGGCAAAATTTAAGTCTTTTATCTTATTTATTTGTAACACTTCATTCACAATAAAAAAATGCTGAAATTTTATTTTCCAAAAATACTTTGCATCTTCGTTTTTCAAAATACCTGCAAAGATTTCAGTTTTCTAAAAAAAATTCAACAATTTTTTGATAAAAAAAAGAGTGTATATGTGCATATTACAAAAGATAAAGAACAAAAATGAGAATAAAAAAGAGAAATGACTAAAGTGTTACAAAGATTGTATAGTTCATGGATTGATAGATAAAATTATTTTTGATTTGATCAATAGATAGATTAATTAAAAAAATCATAATTATCATTGACAATAAAATATTAAAAAAGTTGGGTAATTCAGGATAACTGATTTTGCTAGATAAGTTGCAAATTCGCTAAGCGAGCATCAATTCGCTTAGCAAATTACGGCGGCTTTAGATATCTCTATGATAAGCTAGAACTTCACTTACCTAACTAGTATATAAAGCAACTCAGATACAAATTTTTATTCATTCTGTCATTTCTTCTGGAAATAGAAAAAGTCATGGAGGCGATCAAGAGGGAAAGAGCTCAAGAAGGAGTAGATTGATACAATAGCTTTAAGATTATATGGTGCGTTGTGATTGTAAACTTAACCCTATGAATAACAACTAGAATCTATAAATGAAATTGTTTGAGATCCTTTAGATAGAAAGTCTATGTCTAGCATTAATAATTTATAAATTTCAACTTCGGAGTTTAACGTCAAAAAACTAATAACAATATAAATAATCCATCAATATAATGAATCAAAGATTGTGTTCTGGACTGGGCCTAGAACTGACCCAATCCACTCCCTGCTTGAAATAAGGAGCTCAGAGCTCCTACTCGACATACGCAGCTAGGAGCTTCTCCCCAACGATCTTCGAGCTCCCTGCTCGGATCTACAACGATATCACAATTCCCACGTGTTCCTATTAATCAGGGCACGTTCTGGATGAGCTCAACCGCTTCCCCACATGATGCGGGACAGCTCATCACCAGGTTAAAGACTAAATGTCGGTTCCTTACTCCAACAACGGAGAAATCCTGGCAGTCTCTCCTATTGGGCCGTTGTGCACAGCCCATTAAGAGGACCTTGGCCCAGCGCTGGGATCTATAAATACCCTCCTTCACTAGAGGGTCAGGTATTCTATTTCTTACTCACTCTCACTTTTTGTACTTGTTCACTCCACTGACTTAAGCATCGGAGCGCCTGCAGGTACAATCCCCCCCCCCTCCCCTCCGCTGGTGATTTACAGCTCTACTCAACTGTTCAACTCAACCAAAGGATTCATCAAGTGAAGGATTTGCTGGCCCAGAACCTTTCTGATCAACAAGTTAGATCAGATTGTATATAACCAACTCAGTAATTTATTTAAAAATGTACACGAAACAATAACTATAACAATAAACAGTGGCGGATCCAGGACCCTGGCACAGGGGGTGCAGACTATTTAAGTACAAATTATAATTCTAAAATATAATAATATAGCATGATATCGTTATTTTTATTTTACTCCCATATAAATTACTCGTAATTCAAAACTATTTATAATTCCTCTTGTACAACTTACATAGTGGAAAAATTACATATTTAGTCCCTTAACATGTAACGATTTAGTTTTAATTTTTTTACGCCATTTTTGGTCTTTCATCAATGTTTGTATATGATTTTTCAAGTTTCAAATCTACAATTTTTCTTCTACGACAGACATCCGATATATTTATGATTGACAACAAACAATGAAAAAATATTATAAATTTGAAGTTTAAAATTCATATTCAAACATGAAAAAGAAAGACTAAAATATATAATAAAAAATAAATAACTAAAATATTAACTGAAATTAAGTTAACAGACTAAAAATATAATTTTACCTTCATATGTGTAAAGGAAAGATGCAACTACAATTTTAAGCACCTCTAACTCATAAATTAAGATTCCAAATTGGCTATGAATGATCAATCCTAAAGACTACAATCAGCTTTTTGCACGACACTTTGCACTGTGTACTTAACACTTGAGAATATGTAGAGAGTTGGAGAGAAAAGCATACTGGTGCAAAACTTAAAATGCCAGGGGGTTCAAACTAAAAAATATAGAATTTTTAGTATAATTGTAAGAAGTTGAGGGGTGCATATGAATCCCCTGGGACAAGTGTGGCTCCGCCTCTGACAATAAATAAGTTTTCTAATTTAATATAATGACAAATTTAAATATAAAATAAAATTAAATAAACTGTGACATTGAGATTATTCCAAAAAAAAAGAAGTGGATTTACGGTTGTATTTGGAGCAATTTTTATTTGGGCACAATTCAAACAAAATACATTTAAGTACACACAAATAAAAGAGTAAAAATAAATGTTATAATAATTAACCGTCAAACGGGTCCGTGTCCGTTTGTGTAATCGATATTTTTTTTCTTTCTTTTTTGTGATCGATATTCTCTATTGTCCAAATATAAATAACTACTTAATCTCCTTTTTTATTGGACTTAGTTAATTGATAACTACGTAACATCCTTTTTTGTTATGGCTAGTTATTAAGAAGAATTTTTTTATTTTTTTTTTACTATAAAAAAATTGAAAACCTACTTTTATGTGGAAGTTGTGTTTAGTTATTAAGAAGAAAAAAAATATTATTTACTAAAACAAACTGAAAATCTATTTTTATGTTGAAGTTATTTTTTAAGGGTAAAATAGGAATAATAAAAAAATCATCCAAAAATTTGTATCATTTTTATATATAGTAATAGATTTAGTCACATCATCTTATATTAATTAATCATTTTATTTTTCCATTTTATAAAATTATGTGTGTGCCCAACTTGGTAGTGTTTCATGTTGTACTTGACACTAAATAAATATATTGCGTTTTGATGATAACTGATCCGGAGTAGCACATTTGGCAAAATTCTCTTATTTGAATTTCCGGGTTCGATTCCCGGCTGCGGGATTTTTTTATAATTATCTAACATGAAATTATCATTATGCCCTCTCTAACTATTGAAAATTACAACGAGACCTATCGTATTATCTACTTCCATTCCCACGACGCCGTACCTCTCTTCTCTCAGTCACCCTCACGCGACACCTCCACCGCTCGCCGCCACTCTCCGGAACGGCTACCGCTCGCTACTTCCACGCTCATTCCGTAAGTCTCTCTCTCTCTCTCTCGCTCTCCCATGAAAGGAACCCTACATTGTGTTTTTAGGTTGTTGATCAAATTGCAATGCTATTATGTCCTAATTCTGCAGATAACAGATTAATTACTTCTTATTGCAATGTTATTTTGTAAATTGGTTTGATTTTTTGTTCGAAATGTAAGATTTAGTGAGCAATCAATGAATTTGTTAACTCTAAGTTGGAAAGATGTCTATAATCCTGGTGGTTAATACAGTGAAGCCAAATATAAATATTATAAATGGCATATTTCATCCAAAATCAAAAGATTAATACAAGGAAGAGCAATATAGATATTATTTGAGACGGTTACTGTGGTGATAGGCTTCAGGTACGGTTGATCACGGTGGGTAAGTACCTGCAAACAACTGGAATTTGAGATGATGTGAGTCGTTGAGATGAATCTAATGGCCGTGTGAGCGTGTTAGGACTGTATTCACTACGGGAGGTGTACAGTAACTACTGTATTTGTCACCCTTGGCTTGCATGAAAAGTTTCTGCAAAGTAGAGAATTTGGGCTGGATTTGGAGCACTCAGGCTCCGTGTATTGGCCCTATCCGGTACACCTACTAACAAATGCTTGCTCAAAACTAGGATCGGATATTAGAAGATCTCTACACTTATTCAATGTATTTCCTAGCTTCGAAGTAATTAGGCGGCTGCTGTGAATTGCATCTACCACTGTGTTATTGTCAGACTCAAATATTACTTGTTGAAACTCCAAAGTGACGGCCAATTGGAAAGATATAAGGATGGCATAGGCCTCTCCCTTGGCAGGTGAGTTGGGATGTAGTCAAAGACGATTGTGCATAAATGAATCCTCCATTATCATCGCGGAAACAAGATGCAAAACTGTCCTTTCCTTGTTCTTGGAAAGATGCATGATCAGAGTTACATTTTATAACACCTATGCAAAACTGAATCCACCATTACTCCGCTGAACCTAGGAGTCACCTGAGTATTTTAGTCTAACTCTGCCACTTAGTCTAGGACAAATAATTGCAAGAGTTGGAATTTGTTTTGGCGGTCCACCTGAATATTTTAGTCTAACTCCGTCACTATTTCTAGACCTGTTTTTGGCTAGATCTATATGATATGATCATTATATAACAATTGAATCACACTTCAGTTTGAAATGGGACAGTTTTGTTTTAATTGATTTATAATTAATATATAATTTACTCTCTATATTGTTACTTTCTATATTAAATCAAAGCCATTTGATTTAATCCAATGATTGATACACTTGCAGTAGAAATAGCTGTAGTGGTTCTAGCGGTTGAGGATCCCCACGCGAGCCTTAGGTCTTATCTCAACACTCTGTCCCACTTTCAACCAGAAGAATCTTTGGCGGCCTCAGCCGTCTCTGGTGTCACGCTCTCACCTGCTCGTGGCTCAAACTCTCATTTACTGGTTTGCCTCATTCCTTCTGCCACTTTAGATTTTCATTTTGCATGATCTGTCAGTTTTCACTTCAAAATTCCAATCTATATAGGAATATGGAGGAAAATGCAACACCACATGAGGATCAAGATGAATATGTTTTGCTTGATTTGGATGGTGTTTATGGCCTAATTGATATCCCACCAAATGCAAACTATGTTCTTACTGTAAGTTCCCTCCTCAATTTCTTCATATTTTTCATTGATTTATTTTTATTGTTTTAAATTTCATTTATCAGCTTTATTAATTTTAACACTTGAGTATATTTTAGAGATTAGTTTCTATACACTGACGCTGTAAATATTTTTTACACATGCAGCCAATCAAACTACGCTATTATGTCATTTTTTAAAGTTAGTGTCTAACATATCTTTATAAATGTCTCTTTGTCATGATTTGATTGAATGCATGTGTAAATTAATTTTACACCATCAGTGTATACAAATTAAATTCTATATATTTTACAGTAAATACGTCCTTGAAATTGTAGTTTGTATTAAGCTAGTCTAATCCCCACATTATCAATAATCCAAAATAGTCATAGAATTGCAAAATGTTAATCAAGTTTGTTGCTATGGATGGATTCATTATCAAATCTATGTATGTTGACATTATTCACTTAGGTTCAAATTCATTGATGATGTTAGCACGTTACCCATGTAATGTCATTTTAGTCCTTACAATACCAACGGAGGGACGGATTTGATTAAAATTATACAGTTTCTGAGATCGTTTTGGAATGACAATAATGTATGTGTGGGACTTGATTCATACCTTCCTACAATTTCAATGACCAATTTGAATATTTACTTATATTTTATAATTTATTTTCATATTGGTTTATTATTTAATGCATTCTACACAATAAAGTATGCTTATTTTATATTATTGTTAATTATAGGGTCTTGATACTTTAAACCCGGTATTGATCATTGATGACAAGTTTAAGCTGGTAAGTTACCTACTTTAAACTTCGATGGTCTTTTACAATTTGATGAATTGGAATTTTTGGTTAAGTGCTAGATGCTCACATCTGAATCTTTTGGAAGCTATTTTTAGATACAGTGATGAAATCCATCCATTTATTTAGATGTGTGTTTCTTTCAAAGCTATATATAGGATTAGGCAGATAATTATGATGCTGTATTTCAGCTAGAAATTCCAAGGTATCATGACTAGTGTTGTCATTTGTGGGTTGTGGAATATAGCGGATGTGCTCAAATTCCGCTTCGCTACAGCATTACAGGGCCGGTATTGCCACATTTTGACAACACTTTGCACAAAATCTCATACTGTAGACGAATAGCGGCTTGTCTAAATTATGGTATGCTATGGCACTATAGCGCTGCTATAGCCACTATTTGACAACACTGAAAACATTTATAATAATTTTGGTTATTCTTCCTTTTGATAGTTTAATCAAAGCCGGGGATTCAAATTACTTTTCTGCTGTTTTTCCTTTCTATGAATGGATGATATGAGCTTTTAAGTATTGTTATGGCTCGTTATTGTCTACAGGTTGGGGAATACGAGGAGACAATTGGAACATGTATCACCTTTTCAGAACAAGGTGAGTTACAATTCATGGGTGCAGACCACTTCTGTAGAAGGGAGTAGGTCTTCGAAATCATGTCCCGTTTTTCATGATTCTTTGATCTCATAGTTGTTAAAGGCTCGATATTTTTTATATACTAGTTTCCTTCCAAGAGATGACTGAATTCTAAAAGCTGAATATTCGGATGACTCCGCTGAGTGTAGGAGTCATCTGAGTATATTTTCTTTTTTTCATGGCCTCGTTCAAATTTTTTGACATGGTATCAATGTGGAAGACATGCTTACATGCATTGTATGAAACTCAATTTAATTTCATTAGCTTCCTACTTATCGAACTTTCCAAAATATGTTGTTTGATCAGTCTCCCGTTGTGCAGATACACCAGTGGTTCATGAAGAGACTGGACCATCTGAAACCAACCTATTTTCTGGAACAAGACTAATTGATTCAAGTCAACCTTCGAAAAAACAAGTCAAACCTGTATGTCAGCTTCATAAGATTCTCAAGTTTAAATTATCACCTGATTCTGAAATTTGCACAGCTGAGGAAGCCAATTGAATTTGAAAGCTGATATAATATACAGTTCCATTCTCCACTTATTTTGTTGATCAATTATTTGGTGACATTATTTTAGTTTGTTCAATTTTTTTTTTGTTTGGTGTCATTTATGTTCTAGATATATGTACAAAAGAACTCTTTTTCAGATTTTCTTTTCTCAATAGAAGGTATTTTGATATATTCTGTGTATTATGTAAATTCATATTTTGTCTGCTTTAAATGAAATTTGATGATCCGTGAAAAAAAAGAGATGTATTGTGATGACATATTAAGAGCAATGACAACGAAAATGTAATTATATAGGTAGATATTTTTTTTTGAATATCAAATTTTATTGAAAATCACCAGCCATGGCATAAGGCATACCAGGTGGGAAACAAATTTACAAGCAGGAAAGCTAAGGAGAGCCACCAATGAGCTACCAAAACAAAAGTGAAAAATACATGAACTAGAGCAACCAAAAGTACAGTCACCACACTAAGAAAAACAACAAAAACCGCCCCCTGCTAATAGCCCAAAATGCAGAAACAAAGACCATGCCACACACAAGAAGCAGCAGGGCAGAGAACAAACCCCCAGGCGAAAAAACCAACTCGGAAAAACCAATTACCGGTTAAAACAAATACCTGGATCCCACGCCCAATAATCTATACCTTTTGGACAAGATATTAATCTATACATTTAAAAATAATATTGAGCAACTCACTACTGTTAAGCTTCCTCCAATCTATACATTTAAAAGAGATGTTTTCATTTTTGAGCAACTCACTACCGCGTTAAGCTACCTCCAATCATTTCCCCGACATTTTCTATTGAAGATCCCAGTTTCAAATTCTTTAAGATTTGAATCTTTTCAAAGGTTAGGTCAAGACTTGCAACATTGCCTGAGTTCGATTTTTATTTTGCGGCATTTTGTTTATTTCTGTGTTTATTATATATATCATGTTCATCAATCATCTTGGAAATTACAGTCTATTTCTCATTCATGATTTGAGGTGTATAACATATTTCCTACTCGTTGAATCTAACTAGTTTTCTTGAAATTTATTTTTCTCTTTTAAGTTGTTATTGAAATCCGCCTAACTTGTGCTAACATAACATGTTGTGGTATATATTTACAAATATTAGGGTTTTAGCTAGGTTTGATATTTCAATTTAGATTAGGTTATAATTACATTCATGATCAATATATACGCTCAAGAATGTTGTGTAATTAAGTTCAAGGCGAAAATGATGCTGTAAATTTTTCTGAAATCCTCAACAATTGATTACCTATGAAGGTATTACCCGAGAACCAGTATTCTCACAAAATTTCATAGGAAAACTATTTCTTGTGAATTTTTGGCCAAGTTCCGAAGGATAATGATTTCTTTGATTTCTTTAACATCATACTTTGATTTATGCAATTTCTAGCAATGACAAAGAAATTAAAACTCATATTATTTTGACAAAAAACTATCATCGTATTTATTTCTTGACTTCCCTGTATTTGTAGAAACAATTATACAAATACATACTACTAATATAGAGAATACATGCAAAAGCAAAATTACGGAAGTACATTATTTGAGGATACGTGATTAATTTAATTATCTGAAATAGATCTATCTATGGCAGCAACATTGATTTCCCTCACAAAAGCCACCTTTAGGGTAGCTCCTTTGATCACAAAATGAATGACATGGTGCATCTTCAGGATTTGGACATGGTCCATTGTCAAAGCACTGTTTATAACGAATAACTTGACTTGTTACTCCTGCAAATCATAAAAAAAAAAGTCATTAAAAACGTTGCTGGCAATGGCATTATAATAATTTGTACACTAAGTTTTACAAGAATAAAATCTAAAGAAAATCAATTCTAAGGATTTGATCAAATGGTCAAATACATATTTTGAATTAATGATGAGATAAATCGTTTGAGATAATTCATAGTTCGATTCACGGAAATAATTTTTTGTCATACTTTATTTATCTTATATTGTATACTCTAAATTATTAGAGTCTAATTTCTGTAAGAGTTAGAAAAATATAAAAGGTTTTTAAAAATTAAAATGAAATATTTTTTCATAAATAATAAAATATTCAAAAAATAGGAAACCTAAAAAGCATAAAACCGATTAATCAGAAGAAACTTTGGCACATCAAACAAATGCTACACGTTTTCGAATAAAATATGATTTCTAAAAATTGTGAATAACAATATGCATTTAAAAAACTACATTGACATATCTTACCAATTTTTTGTATTTAAAATGCATAAAAAAAATTCCTCTTAAAAAAAATGCACAAAAAATTGAGTCATGAAAATAGCTTATTACCCGAATTCATGAAGACCAGAGCAATGCATAAAATTGCAAAGATAAATTGCTGATAATTGATTCTAGCATTCATCTTGGAATTAGTATATGACAAGCATTGTCTTGCCATTAAGCTATTTAAGATGGCTAGGAAAAAATATGCAATAGATTAAAAAAGGAAAACAAAGAGTAATGTTCAATGTATAAAATCATTATTTTTGGTACAGCGTATAAAATCATTTAGTTAGGGAAAATAATTAATAATTAAATCGTGATTACAGTTATTTTACAATATGTATTTTTTTGGTACAACGTATAAAATCTGTTTTCTTGGGTACAACGTATAAATTCCTTTTATTGTATATATGAATTAAATTATTTTCAAAATAAGTATAATCGATCATAAACTAAATAGATAAAGGCTTACCAAAAAACTAATAAGATAAAGTTCAAAATCAATATTTTTACTTTAAAAATAGAAAAAATAAAATGTAGGTTGAATTTATACAAAAAGTGAAGAATAAAAAATAAACTAATTTTAGTATATAAAGTATAATTGAAGTTGTTACGAATTTTCCATAAAGTTTTTGTATTATCTTAAAACAAAATTGACGGTAAAAATATACTAAATTTAGAAAATTGAAGAAAATTCTGATTTTAGTAGTCCCTAAAAATAAAAAGGAAATGCTTTTCGTCGGCATAAGTTATGGTGCATAAGCCATGTTTATGCACCGTACATAAATGCCCAAAATTGCTTAGCGCACCCCCCAAATTTCTAGTGAACCCCCTAGATTGCTTAGCGCACCCCCCAAATTTTTAGGGGGTGCGTTAGAAATTTGGGGGGTGCGTTAAGTAATCTGGGTGGTGCATTAAGTAATCTGGAGGGTGCAGTAAGCAATTTTCATTATTTATGCATGGTGCATAAGGAAAAAGCTTATGCGCCATAACCACTCCCCTTTTCGTCCTCACAATTTTATATTATTCTAATTAAAAAACAATTGAAAAATAATTTTTTGGCAATGATGGAACACTTATTTTTGGCTCTGGGCCACCAATAAATTTAAAAATATTAATTTTTTTTAACTGATAAAATTGATATATATATATACACGAGGATTGCTAACATACACCCACCTAAAAACATTGAAAGTATGTTAGCAAGCTAACTCCCACTATATATATATACTAAAAAAAATCCTATTAGTACAAACCAATTTTAATTATAAGGCTAATATTGTAAATTTCTCTAATTAACAAAAAAACAAAAACCAAAACACCCTTCCATCCAAACACAATCACATGTTTTTTTATTACAACCCCAAACAATACAATATTATTTCTCTTTCTATGGTCATCACTTAAATTTTAATTCACATTTATATAAATGAATTCCCTTAATGTTTCAATTCTAGTTTTTCACATGGGTAGTTTCTCTAAAATAGTTTTTTCTTACACTACAAGAATTTTGACATATAGTGACGGCAAAAAACCGTAGATAAAGATCAAAAAACTGTGGGTATAGGCCGAAAAACCTATACCGATGGACGTTTTGTTCCGTGGTCTTTATTTTGCTATACCCACGGATATTTTCCGTCCCAATAGGCTATAGCTACAGTAATTTCAGCTGTTGGACAAAACCCCAGAGTTATACCCACAGCCAATGAAACCCATGAAATTGATTTACCCACATATCTTTCCGTTGGTATAAGTTTCACAGTTTTTTTTTTTTTTTGGTTAAATATTCATTTATCCAAACAAATTTTATTTATTTTTTAATAATAAAAGTGTCAATTTTTTTTCATATACAACATACTATTTTTTATAGATGACACACTATATTATGAAACAAAATAAATGAAAATCTCAATTATATTAAATCTGAGAACAACAATGTTATTTTTTTCTACAAGAACAACATATATAATGTATTTAAAAATATATAAATTCATAACAATATCAATGCTACAAAGAAAATAACGTATCACGTCCACTAAATTTTCAAATTTACTCTCTTCAGATCTTCTCGACCATCTTCATCCTTCTAACTTCAATCTTCATTCGTGTCACACGACTGGAGAATTCGTTTGGTGAGGGGCACTAGCATCTGTAATTTATCGAAAACAAGTGAATATAAGTTTTCATACTCAAATTCCACCACTTCATTCTAAAGGGACATTAACAAGAGACAATCATGAATATCTTACAAACAATGAACTGTTAACAAATAAATTTCAAGGTATCTCACCTGGATCTCACCTTTCTAAATTGTGCTTTGCGCTTCCCTTTTATCACTGTATCAAGGCCATTAGTCCAATATAGACTAGGAAATGCAATTATATAAATATAAACATAAATTAAAGTCATGACAACTATGCTCTTGTTTATGTCCAAAAGTTCTCGAGAGGATATGTTACAAATGACAATGGAAATAACAATGAGACAACAACGAAGACAACAAATACATGAGACAACCGAACCTGCAATTGTATCCAACACACTTGCTTGCAACCACTAGAATTGCTGCCATATCAGTAACTAGATTAGTGACCAGCTAGCCACCAAATGCAACCAACCTAACAACCTTCAAATTATCTTCACAGTTCACACAACAAGCCAAATCTAATTACTCAAAATATAAATAAACATTCCATTCAAATTGGACAGAAAAAACTGCATCCAAAGATTATATGTGTTGCACTTACCCCATCAGCTCCACAACATATACATCTAGCCAAAGCTAACGGAACCACCCCCTCAGAGAGCAACATGCCACTTATGCTCACTCAAAAGCTCTCTTGAATAACATGATAATATTATAGAAATTGAAGTATTCAGATCAACTAGTAAGATGTCATTGTACAATAGTGATTTCCGACTAAATTATCACAAAAAATAAGATAGTCATTCTTTAGTCCTACTCTTTTTTATTGATTATATCTCTAGTAAATAATGTGTCCTACTCCCACATAAGAAACTTCTATTTTTATCTGGTTCCTATAAATCAGGTACTGCATCCATAAGAATGTGGTAGCTTTCTTCCCCATATTTTTCACTTTAAGCTGATTCCCATATTTTGAAGTGATTTGCTGGCCTATCATTTTTATAAGTGGGATTGACAAAACACTGGATTAGATATAATAAGTTTATCATTGTATAAAACAAACATAGATTTTTTTAAAGGAAACATAGATAGATAGTTAGATTGATACCTCAGTAATTTATTTTTTTTTTTGAATCGGCTAAAACTATAAAAGCGAGATACCGGTCACAAGACGTTCCCGAATCCGCATAAAAGATTACACTCCTGCAATAGCAGGTAACGTGGCAGCAAACAGCTCCAACAAACCACCCAAATCTACACCAACCTACAAAACCAAGGAAAACAAGACTAAGATCAATTTGACCCCTACACACTAACACATTACACAACAATCCCTATAATGACAGTAGAAGAAGAGCAGTAGGTTGAAACACTCCAAGGCCCGCGAGAACAAGAGACCACCACCGAACCAAAATCAACTCCAAGCTAATATTGGCTAGGAAAATAAATGCCAGCCCGAGACTGTTCCTCCACTGAAACGCAAATGTGGCAAAGAAAACACAGTCCAAGTGAGACAGCAGACAAAGAACATAAATTTCCAGAAAAACGCCACATCGATTCTCAAAAGTAATTATTAAGGATTGATAGTTTGATACCTAAGTATAAATGGCGAGAAACCAAACAGTATCTAATTGGTGTCTTGCAATAAGCTCTCGAGCAGTTGTTAATATTGTTTTGAATATTTTTTTTTATTCCAGAGAAAAACTCAACTCAATAATACAATGATCATTTAAATCCAGTTTAATAAACAATTGAATCAAATATCAGGAGAAATGCTTTTAGGCTGACTTTGCAATCCTAAAAAATCATCAATAAATATAAGCCGTTTTCATTTGAAACTTTTGCTAATCGGTAACTCCAGGTAGCAAAACAATCCTTTTAATATTTGTATGAAAGAATGAACAATCAAATATCAGGAGAAATGCTTTTAGTGTGGTGTCTGTGCATACATAGGCATATAATAATGCACCACATTAGCATTTTTAACAAACAAGTATCCATCACTGAATAAGCAGACGTATATGCACAGAAATATAAACACAAATTACACACCTTATAAAATAGTAGCATTTCAAAACTTTATGCAGCAACTTAACCTGCAGTTCTACACTACAAAGCAACAAAATAAAAACAAGAGTTAACAACTTTTCTTTTTTAATCAGAAAATATTTATAGCAACAGTCACTAGGAGTACAAGACATACCCGAGAAGAACATAGAATACACAACTACACTAGCAGCTACGACCACAATGGTTTGCCAACTAAACACAACCAAACTGCCAAAACTCGAAAAAACAAAGGAGCCCAATATCAGCAAAGCAAACCAATAGATAACCATCTCAAATTGGTACACAAAGGATTTCCTTCATTTGAACAAAGTAGAATTGGATTACAAATATACAAGACATTGGATCAAATCATAACAATCTATATCAATTTAATGACATCCACTTTGTTTTATGGCGACTAAGGTAGAGATTATATAATTGCTTTGATAGTCTATGCAATTTGTCTCACTTTCTTTATCATAACTTTGTATTGGACTCTACTAATCCAAGCTAGTGACACACCCGTATAAAGAACAAAACTCACCTAGTGGCTATGTTTGAACAAATGTTTCCTCATTTAACTCAAACTATAAACTCCAGGAATTCTCCTTTCACACATTTTATGTTTGATTCAATTCCAGAATGCATCTAATATCATCCTCGAATAAGCAATGGACTTTATGATTGGAAACTTTTAGCAACATTGTTGCAGCAGAAGTTTAAATATTAAGTAGCACTAACCTTAGCTCTCATTCAAATTTTACAAAACGTAAAAAAGTGTCCCTTTACCTGAAAATCAACAAAAAATGGAGTTAATGATGCAAGAAAAATTAATAGGGAAACAACTATGTAAATAAAGCATAATAGTTTATAAACCTGATATCAGAAGATGAACCTAGATTTTCCAACACTGTCACATGTGTCTGTAGTGGCAGAATAGAAGGCTTCTTCTCTATTGTGAGAATCTCAAAAACTATCAGTGGCTCATAAGTATCTTCTATACTGATAACATGCAACAACACATCAATCAGAGACTTAATTTAAACAAATATCTCATAGATGGCACAAGATAAAAGAGAAAGAGGACTAGTTTTAAGAAATTTATACATTAAAGATCAACGGCATTTAAAAAATGACGCAAACCGTTAACTTTGATGTACCTCAATAACATATCAAATGATTTTGGATTTTTCTGAAACTTTACGTAAATGATCTATATGATATAAACTTTCAATCTAACGGTGGATTTTATAAAATTTATATCGGTTAAGACATTATTGAGAGGTGTAAGATTTGGTGTCAAACTATTTGGTGTCAACGGATCCTGACTCTATATATATATATATATATATATATATATATATATATATATAAAGCGAACACGTAGTCACTGAGAAAGACACAAAAGTTTACACAAGAATTCAAATAGCGACAAGATAATACATCAATTAGTCGATTTCCAAACAAAGCAATGGATTCGACCACCAACAGTGGTAATTCGAGACTAAATTAATTTTTGTCGTCTTCAACCACCGATAAGAGAACATTTTTACTTTGTCCAAATGTTGATGCATAATGTTAGTGTTTTCAACCTGTGAGGTTGTTTTAATTTTAGGGTGTTGGCTTCATTTGCTAAAATAAGCCTTTGGTCCAGATGTGGAGTATGATGTGCCCACATATGGAACCTGACCTGAACGCCCTAGAAAAACGCGCATTCATTATGTTGCGTGTGATCTTTTAAAAAGATTTGTTTTGAAATAAATACATCCACGCTAGCTTGCGCGCCAAGGAACGAGCTGAAAGATTGAAAAAGATTCAGAAAGATTTAAAGATGGCCAGTTTGTTACTAGAAGATTTAAAAAGATTTAAAACAAATAAATCTTTGTAAAAGATTGAGTTTGTTTCTTGGAGATTACGAAGGCCAGCTATCAAATCAGGGATCCAAGCCCCTGAAGCTCGTTCTATATAAAGGAAGGACTGAAGACCTATTTCATTCAACTAAAACATATTCTTAAAGAGTAGTCTTTAGGTTTTAGTTCTTTCACTGTGTTCCTTTTTCTAGTTTCCATTGAAACAATAATAGGACTGTTTTTGCTCTTAAGCTTTTAAGCATAGAGCTGTTTTGAACCACTCAAAGCTTTGAAGCACGAGTTGGTTCTTTAGGTTAGGAGTGTGTCTCTGATGACAGTGATTTATGTGATATTTTTAGTATTATTTATTGTTAGTTTAGTATTAGTTTTAGACCAATTACAAGACAAAAACCTAAAGAAGTGAAGCTACTTGTCCAAGAAGTCAAGAATTGAAGAAAATGCTTAAAAAGAGGCTAAAAGGAAGAAAATACGCAACTTTCAGTCTGCGGACCATAACTTGAGCTACGAGTATCGGAATGAGGTCCGTGACCATGCGTTGGAAAGCTAAGACAAAAATCTACAACTTTCATGTTGAAGCAAAAATGTAATTTTGACGTCTCATTGCAGTACGATGGCATTCATCGCAGTATGATGGAGCTGCTTATTGGCCAAGAAAACAGAAGAAATAAATCTGAAGAAAATCTTGCATCGCAGCGCGATGGAGTGCATCGCAGCACGATGGAGTAACTTGGTGACCAAGCTGATAAAATGTACAGGATCAGATATAATTTTGAACTGAATCTTGGTATCGCAGCACGATGAGCTCATCGTAGCACGATGTGCCTTGCTGCCCAAGTCCGAAAAACTATAAATAGAGCTCTCCTCCTTCACAATTATTCATTCAGAAATTTAGAGAACTATTTCTCTATAAGGAGCAAAGGAAGAGGAGCTCCAGGGAAGGAACTTTCCCCCTTCAACGGGAAAGGTAACTTCCTCTGCAAGGTAGCAAGGTTATTGGTATGTATTTATTTAATTCTTGTAATTTAATTATGTCTATTAGTAGCTAAACTCCTTTAGGTTAGGTGGAGAAGATGAACTCCCTTAGGAATGCTGGAATCATGTAAATTGGTACTAAGTTTATATAATTTTCTATTCAGTTTTATTTATTCTATTATCTATGTTTTAATTACGTAACTCGATTGATAGCTACAATTAGGGAACGCTTTTAGGGATGATGATATCTAGCATTGCGCCTAGGGCCAGGGTTTATCACTGGCCGACAACTAACCTCAATAGGGTTAGTGATATTTAATATTGTGCCTCAAGGTTAGGATTACCCAAGGTTCGGCAACTAACTTATAGGGTTAGTGATCTAGTATTGTGCCTCAAAACCGGCAACCAACCCCGATCAATAGATAATAGCTTAGCCATTCACGTGGTTAAGGGCTAAAGAACTACTTAAACCAATCTTAATTGACTACATATTTATAGTCTAAATGCTAGCGTGGGGACGTGACAACGTGTCTAACACGGGCTCCCTGTTCTATTAATTAATGCTTTTTCTACTCGTAATTAGGGTAATTCCCGTACGCGGTTATTACTACTTATATTAGTTCGTCATAATAAAAAGGAATAGTCAACGATATAGCACCACTTACCCAGCAGGAATAAAGGAGGGATTCCAACTACTTAACCTATCTTCTTAAATTGTCTTTCTTTCTAGTTATATTATCTGTTTCTTGAATCTAAAATTATCCCAACTTATAAAGCGGATGCAATCTCAACAAATCCTAGAATAAGCTTAGTGACCGAGGCGCTGTCCCTGTGGATACAAACTCATTCTACTCAGTAGAGTGTGAATTATTACTCGACGACAGACTGGTACACTTGCCAGACCGTAGTCAGTCTCCATCATTGAGTTTGTTATTTAAAATCCTTGCAGTTTGTAAGATGGTTAGGGGAGTGAGCGGAGGTTCTATTACTTAAGAGGGATTTCTTAAGTAGAATTAGCACGGGTAGTGTTTAAGTGATAAGTTGTAAACGGGGTGTTTGCGGAGACTTTGAATTAAAACTATCATAGTGGATTCCTCCCTGGATTGGTATCCCCCAGACGTAGGTGAGTTGCACCGAACTGGGTTAACAAACTCATTGTGTTATTTATCTTCTGCACTTTATTTTCCCTGTTCACCAAATTATCGTATGTCCATGATGTTAGCACATTAGGCACCACATCGTATATCCTAACCCTAACGTGCTCCACATCACGCTGCACATCTATGACTTGCTACCGGAATTTCACATAGAGTTTGCTGAATTTCTGAATAGCTTAAGATTTCTTTCATTCTACACGACCCAAACGCAGGCTAGCCAGATGAGTTGCAAAAAGGATCGTCGCGCTCGAAAACTACAGATAGCAGAAGTAAACTGGACAAAATGATTAGAGAGATTTTGTGCGTCCACTGCCGAAAAGCCACAACCCATTCTCTTGTAACACTCCTCCTCACACTAACTGTTTCTTTTCTTTACACTTTCCGGTTTCCATTCCATTTGTGTTGGAGAAAGCATCACATCAACGGCCAACCAACCACCATGCCGCCATCGTATTCTTCTCTTTCTCGCCGCATGCATTTCTTTCTAACGCGGTTGTTGCTTTTGTTCTTGTTTCTATTTGGCTTTTCACTTGTGCTATAGCATATCTGCTCTATTGGTTTAGATTTTTTTTTAGAGGAAGTATTGGATTGTTTTTGTAAGAAAACAATTCTATGTTTAAGCTTCTGTATCGGTGTGTGTTTTTCCTGTAACAATTGGTGTTCAGGTCCTGTATTAGTGTGTGTACCTGTAAGTCTGTAACAATCGTTTCTTTGGTAGTGTTTCTACTTTCTAGCACAACTTGCGCCTAGATCACTCCTAATAAAATTATTTTTTTGTGCCGATCCAAAATAATTTATTTAAAAAAAAACGAATACTTCTTCAAAAACGTTCTAAAACTCCAAAACTCGAAGCCAACTTCAAATCCACCAACCATCATTTGTGATCAAAATCTATTCTAAAACAACTTCAAACAAGAGGATACACCGACATATAGCCCAATCTCAGAAGGAAAATGTTACTTAGTAAGAAAAATTTTGAGCAAGAAAAAGAAGAATCATATGTGGCATCATTTAACACTTACAAATCACAACCACTCTCTCCCATGTATGGTAAGCAAATTTTTGATTGGTAAAATACTCTATTTTTATAGATTCTTCTCTTTTTTGTATAAATTTTTCTCACTAAATAGCAATGCTCATCTCAGAATTCTTGTTATCACATCAAACATATGTTCGAAATTTTCAAGAAATGTAATTTCAAAAAATTGTTAATAAAAATATGCATAAAAACCTGCGTAATATTGAGTTTGATAGATAGTTTTTTTACTTTTAATTTAGTAGCCTAGTGACTAGAAACTAAGTAGAGTATTGTCCGAGATTCGAAGGAAAAAATTGGGTAATGGGGGATTATTCTTAGATTTGGGGCTAATTTATCCTTACAAACCCGGCTTGTAAGGCGAAGATTGCCTCTTAATTATAAACACACATCTGGGCCTTCTCGCCACCGATGTGGAACATCTTAACACACCCCCTCATGTTCGATACTATTGGGCTTGGTGCGTGGATATAAAAAGTGGGTGGCCCGATAGCGGAAACCTGATAACAGGTGGCCTAACGGATCGTAGAGAGACTTTGATACCATCTTAGATTTGGGCCTAACTCATCCTTACAAAATCGGCTTATAAGATGAAGATTGCCTCTTAGTTATAAACATACATTCAGGTCTTCTCGCAATCGATGTGGGACTTCTTAAGAATTATATACTTACCAGCACTATGAGCTAATTTTCTATGCTTTCTTAGATACATAAGGAGTGAATCCCTCTTCATTTGCCATGTGAACCCATGGTTGCTTGATTTTTTTCATATCAGAGTACACCACTTTTTTATTAGACTTAATTTAACATTTGGTCATTTATGTTTATTTTAGGTTTTAATTTAGTCTCTTATATTTTAAAAGTTTTAATTTGGTCCTTTGTGTTTATTTTAGATTTCGATTTTGTCCTTTCCGTCAATTTTGTCATATGTGGCAGACAGTTTGCTTATGTGGACAGACACGTGAACACCTGAATACTTGGATACGTGTCCAATTGAAACGGTGGAAACATCAAAACTGACGGAAAAACCAACTTATACAAACAATGAAAATATAAGGAAACAAATTGAAACTCTTAAAATATAAGAGACCAAATTTTAGCTAAAACTATTTTTAGAAATTTTTTTAATTCTTTAAGGGGCCAGCCCAAAAGCCCGTAGCCAGCCCATGAAAAAGATAGGCCCGAGGAGTCAGCCCAATAAGGCCTAATAAAATTTTTTGAAGCCCGACCCGTGTAAAATTATAGGGCTAATGGGTCGGCCCGATATCCCAGTCCATTTTTATAGCTCTAGTTACATCTAGATAACACATGTTACAATAAATAAAAGTGATAAAAAAATAAATTAAATAAACTGAAAATCCATTTTTATTTGAAACATAAAAAATTGAAATAAATTATCAAATGTTGTTGAATGTATTTAATAACTAAATACTATTGATAAAAAATAATTAATATCTAAGTAAGTTATAATAGATATTTTATTTTAATTTTAAACATTACTCTAAAGTTGTTTTCTGACCAAGTTTACCCTAAAGAATACATTTAAGTTTCATACTCATATTCCTTAACCTATTTAAATTACATTAAAAAATTTGACTAGAATTAAATATAGGGAAAAATAAAAAGTTTATATTAGTCTCCATAAAAATATACCCCTGTGTCCTAGAACAATTGTCTCTATTTGACTGTGTACACTATTTATATAATCTACTTTGACTATATTTTATTAATAAAACATAAAGATAAATATTAGCATAGGAGATGTCATTAGATTTGTCTCAATGAATACTTTCAAAATATTAAATTTTCTATTTTTTAATAATACATAATTAATTGCTTCAAAAAAAAAATACATAGTTAAAAATATTAATGGTCAAAATCGTGCATCAGTATGTGTACAATAGTGAAAAGAGACGATTGTTTTGGGACGAAGGAAGTATCATATAACTTAAAAAAAACACAAAATTCCATCAAATAATTGATAATAATTATATATTAATAATTGATTATTTCAGTCAATAATTTGTTAATTAAGATAATTAATCTAACAAGATAACTACTTAAAAGAAGAATCTATTCACAATTTTGTTATGATTTTTTATTTGTAGTCGGAGTGACAAGTATTATTTAAAACTCACTCATAACCGTAAAATTTAGGTTTAAGTTTAGATCAAGATGTCCGACCTAATACGATTTGATATTGCCAATTAAACTAGGTCTTATTACTGTCATTTTTTTTACCAATTTAATTACAGTTATCAATTTAATTTGACTTTTTGCCATTAAACTCAAAATTCTTGTTTTAATGAAATGCATTAATTTTGTGTAGTAGCATAGAAAGTTTAAGTTCATAAGATCAATCTCAAATGAAAATGTCTATATTGTTCAACTTGATATTTTCATCCGAGCTCAAACTAGAATCCTCCGAGTTATTTTAATTATGTGAGTTTTAGGCCGTGCCTTTGCCTTTTACAAATTAATTAAGCAAGTTCTCAAGAGTAAATTTTACTTTCAAAACCACAAAACTAATTTTATGCTTTGTAAAACTCAACTTTGAGTTTTTACAAACTTTAAAACATAATTGCACATTTACTTATATAATATTTTTAGTACGTAGTATTTCAATATTACTTTTTTTATACATGAGTTAAAGATCGTAACTTCCAACTATTATTTTAAGAGGTATAAATCTCTTATAATTCGGATCAATCCTTCATTGGTAATTCAAATTTTAATTGTCAATACGTATATTTTATATATTTCATAAAATCGAATAAATTTAAAAAATATAATTGAATGAAAACTGAATTATTGTATTTATTATTCGACTTCCTTGTATGAAAATCATATAAAGATGTATTTGTAGACACAAATATACAAATACATTAAGAAACGGTACAATTATCTATCTATCACAGCAACATAGATTTCCGATACAATTGCCACCTTTAGGATAGCTCCTCTCTGCACAAAACTGGGCACAAGCTGGATCATTATCTGGACATGGCCCTTTGGTAAGGCATATTTTATCATGAACAGTAAAACTCATTACTCCTGCAATTTAAAAAAAAAAAAAATAATCATTAGAAATGGTGCAATTTGGATTTGATGCTGTAAAAGTATCACGCAGTTTCACGTTGTTTCGAATCTTGACCGTTAATTTCTGATCAGACGGTTTAGATTAAATACAGTAAAAAGTAATTATTTTAGATCTGATTTGTCAGATCGTGATCGGACAGTTTGGATACAGTACAACGTGAAACTCCGTGATACTTTTACAGCACTAAATCGAAATCTCAATTTTCTTATACCTATTAAATTTTATTTTTAAATATTATAATTTATAAGAAAATTTTTGGCACATAAAACAAATGTAACACATTTCAAGAACATATGATTTCTAAAATATTGTAATAACAATACGTAGATTAGTGAAATACACAAAATTATTTTCAGTATGAAATACACAAAAATGAATTATTATGGAAATAACTTGTTACCCGAGCTCAGAAGTACCAAGGCCATGCATAGAATTGCAAAGATAAAATGTTGAAGATTGGTGCTAGAAGTCATCTTGGAAATGTGATAAGCATCTCATTGCCAGAGCCTATTTATAAGATGGCTAGGAAAAAAAAATGCAATAAAAAATTCAAAGAAATTAATGGGTCATGTTCAAATAAGATAAAATATTAATTTATTTCAGGAAAGATTTTAAAAAAATATTTTTCTATTGCAATTTACACATATTTATGTTGACTGTTATTATAATTAGTATTAAATTATTATTATTATTATTGTTATTATTATTTACTAGCCGCCAGTGCCCGTTTGTGTGATCAATATTTTTTTTTTTTGTGATCGATATTCTCTATTGTGCAAATATAAATAACTACTTAATCTCCTTTTTTATTGGACTTAGTTAATTGATAACTACGTAACATCTTTTTTTTGTTGTGGTTAGTTATTAAGAAGAAACATATATATATTTTTTTTACTATAAAAAAACTGGAAACCTACTTTTATGTGGAAGTTTTTTTTTTTTGACGGAACTTTTGTGTGGAAGTTGTGCTTAGTTATTAAGAAGAAAAAAATATTATTTACTAAAAAAAAACTGAAAATATATTTTTATGTGGAAGTTATTTTTTAACGGTAAAATAGGAATAAGGAAAAAGTCATCCCAAAAATTTGTATCCTCTTTATATAAGTATTGTCAAAATAAAATATTATACTCCCTCCGTTTCTTTTTCTTTGTCGTTTTCGAAAAAAAAATTGTTTGAAATTTTTTGTCATTTTAGTAATTTAAGATTATATTTTGTCTATTATACCCTCCTTCCTAATTTTTTTTATTGACTAAATTTTATATGATCTTTTTATTGTTTTTTCTTTTACTAAACTTATTCATATAATCTTTTTATTGTATATCTTGTCAAAAAACTGATTTTTTTTTTGAATTGCTTTGTTACGATCCACCTTTAATTATTTTTCGTGGTTTTAATTTTTTTTAAAGAGAAAGTGTGTGTAAAAAAAAATAACAATTTTTTTTGTAGATTAAAATTCGAGTATAATATATTCCAAAAAAAGGATATAATAGGAAAATAAGATACAAAAATACACTTTCTTAATTTTGCCTTTTTTTTTTCTTTCTCGAATAATAAAGAAAAAGGAACGGAGGTAGTATGAACAATATCTTCTTAATTATTATTATAACGTTGAAAATAAGCTCTTTTTTTGATAAAAAAATAAGCTCCTTTTAATTACTGTAAAATGATCATTAATTAAAGAAGTAAATAACGTTGAAAATTTGACAAAAAAACAATATTGAAAAATAATATATTAATGATTTTTAAACTTCAAAAATAGAATAAATCAAATGTATACAACAAATTATGGGAGAGTTACGGTTCGATCTCCCGCAACTGCGATTGGAAAGGGGCTAAAACCATTTGATGCCACAAGTGACTCTCGAACTACATTAAATGAGTAGTGGAAATAAGAAAAAAATATTTTAAGTGGAGGATGTGTAGTTCTTTTCTTTTTTCCGGACAAAAGGAGGAATATATATATATATATATATTAAATAAAAATAAAGAGATATAGAGACGGGGGACATTAGACCCAACTCAGGTACAACACATTCGGAAATACATTGTGGTAATACAAATTATGTGGACAAACCCTAATCAATCCTAACAAATTAAGCACTTGTCACGAGCACAATCTAGCGACCGCGCATACGGGCGGGAAACTAACAAAAAAAAAAAGTGAGAATTTGCAAGGATAAAAAAGGGTTCAAAACTGGGGAATGGATCGACTACCAATACAAAATCAAGATCCACGAACCAACAACCTCATGAACAAAACAACATGCATAATATCTCTTTCGAGCATAACAGTCCGAGAACAATCACAGGGAATGAGATAAATAAGAAGCTAGTGCCTGAGAAGAGGAAAACCTGACGCCTTGAGACCTGCAAATCTCAAAGGACCTGTAACATCAAAGAATCGAAAAGCTGAAGAATACCAACCTAACTAGTTTCACATGAAAGACGCGTTTGGACCTAGATCGTTGGATGATTCCAACACTTTAGTAACCAAACAGGCCAGCCTTTCGGGTTAATAGAACCAGACCCTTTCGGGTTATCAAAACCGAACCACCGTAAAAGATGAAGGTGTGGAAAACCACAAGAAGGGGGGGTTGAATTGTGTTTTAGGATTTAAAAACTTTTTCACAAACTAAAGAATGTTGCAGCGGATTCAAACACAAAACAAAGTAAAGATGAAAGAGGGAGAGAAAGACACAAGCAATTTTATACTGGTTCCTCTCACAAAACGAGAGTACGTCCAATCCCCTTGCACTTTCAAGGGATTTCACTATAATCTCACAAGATTACAAATGCTCAAGCACACTAACAAGAGACTTCTCAAATGCTCAAGTTACACAAACAAGAGACTTCTCAAACTTACAAAGATAATAAGAATGAATGATATCACACACTTGATATACTATCAGAGGTCTTTACAAAATAAACGCAATTACACAAAGACAATGAAAGACAGATTAATCTTGAGTGTCAGAACTTCAGAGTCTTAGCGCAATATTATGGAACAATCATCATTTCTTCCAATGATGTCTTCTATTTATAGAGAAAGATTGGAGATGACCGTTGCAGAGAGATAAGATGACAGATGTTGCAATCGTACTATTTGTGAGCTGTGAATTGCCTTCTATAGGTAGAAAATCAATTCCACTACTTTGCGATTTTGAATATTACACAACCATTTTGAGTAATAATAGTACGATAGTACAATCCTCAAATACGCTCCACTTATGGATAAGGTTAACGTTGTCCAAATGAATATTCCTTTCCATAGACATGACAGAAACCTTTTATAGTTAATTATTCAATCATTGGTTCTGGTCTTGTTAGTTCTCTAGTGACGTATATTCTTTATGCTTCAGCTTCTGATGATGTAGCTTCTGATGTTCTTCAGCTTCTGAGGTCTTCAGAGTCTTGCTTAGGACTTCAGAACCACGTTCGTCAGAGCTTGAATTTTTAGCTTCTGATGGTCTACTGATGACGTTCAGAGCTCCTTAGCTTGGCTTCCCTACTTTTGTTCGTAGTGCTTCTGATTGAATTTTAACTTATAATTCTGGACACTAGAACAATTATTAGTAACACCAATTGTAATTTTAACACTTTGTTATCATCAAAATTAATTTCCACTCAGAGGTTTATGTCAGACCCACTTTGTTCCAACAATCTCCCCCTTTTTGATGATGACAAACATAAGCATTAAAATTCAATTGTTGTTGATTTAATTAGTCATGTTGACATCAGATTTCTGGGGTTTACAATCTCCCCCTGTGTCTGATAGTCCATAGGGTTAGGTTTGTAAGCTCCCCCTAAGTCTTATCCATAATTAATTAAAATCAATTTAAGAGTTAATTTATTATCTTGAAATAAATTGTCATATTTGACTCTCTAAGGTAGAGGTTTACAAGCTCTCCCTCTAAGTCTGATAATGATCAGAGAAGGTTTGCAATCTTCTCTTGTATTATCTATAAAAACTTAGTTCAAATTTAAAATTTTCTCCCCTTTCAATAACGTTTAGAATTAATGAAATCAACAAGAAGGGATGAGAGGTGATTCTTAATGTATAACCATAACAGTTTCAGGTATAGCGCAATAAAAGAATAATTTATTATTAATTTTAATGCTATTCTTACTCCCCCTTTTGTCATTAATAAAAAAATTACATAAAGAAAGGAAAGTCAAGGTCAAAAACGCAAGTTACAACGCATTCAAGTCAAAAAGTGGTTACAACCATGTTCAATTTAATGAACTGTGTTGAATTTCAGGTGAACAAGAATGTTTGTAAACACTATAAAAGGAGACTATCCTTCTCATTTTATTCATATCGAATAATTAAAGAATAAAGTCTTAGCCAAAAACAACAATGAAGATAGCTTCAAGGTCCAAGAAATGGAAGAAGAAAGAAGAAGCAACAACATCTCGCTTAAGGCAGAACAAACAATCAAAATTGAAGATCAAGCAAGAGGTCCTGAGTTCAGAGTCTGATGACACAGAGCACGTTGAGAATCTGAGTCAATGTTTGTTCTTTCGGCTGATCTGATTCCTTAAGAGAGACTATCTCAGCATGATGCAAATCAAGGATCTCTGTTAACTCAGGAGTTATGCCACTAGACGAGGTTCCAAATTCTCTTTGAGTTCTGATAGGAGAAACAGGAGGAGTCACATCTTGAATAGGGTTCTTCCTGTAACACCCAAACCCATTATTGCCATTATTCTGGCTTTAAAATTTCTTTTTCAAAAACGACGCAGCAGACGTAATAAAGATATAGACTTAGATCACTTGATTGATAAAATGTTGGTTCGAGATATTACACTCCTCTTAACAAAGTAATACTATTGTATTTAATTTAGTAAAATCTTGATTATACAAATTATTGAATCAAATAATGTATTCTTTAATTATACAAAACAACCTAGATAAGCAGACTTTATATAAATATAAAACCCCTTTTTCCCGTGTCACAATCAGAGCGGAGCTTCACCGATGACTCATACGAAGATAACATACAACCTGAGAAATCTGGACTCAAACCAGTAAAACACACAAAACGGAGAGTTAGATTACATAATCAAATAAAATCATAAGTATAAAGTACGCTTACTACCACATGAGTTTATCAAGTATAATCTAACCTTAGCATACCAATCTATTATTAATCAACACATATGATTTAAGATTTAATACATCAAAGTAGAATATAAGCATTCATAAACATTTATATTCACCCTAGTCTTATCAAACAAAGACAATTAATCACACAAAAATACATTCTCAATCTTAGTTCAATTATGAGATTTATGACGCATCAACAAATAGAAGTATCATTTAGAGTTAATAAACATCTAACACTTCAATTAAGTCTTAACACATGTAGACAATTCATCAACAAATCCGATTAATGTCACATATCAATTATCACACAATATGCACATCATCCTAATGCATCTAATGCCACAAATCATGCTATGTCACTCTAGACATATCTAATGCATGTGGTACCATTCGTTCATTTTTAAGTCATGACGGACTTTGCAAGGATAAACATACCCAATGTTCATTTTAAAGTCATGACGGACTCTGCAAGGATAAACATACCCCAATGTTCATTTTAAAGTCATGACGGACTCTGCAAGGATAAACATACCCCAATGTTCATTTTAAAGTCATGACGGACTCTCTCCATGGGTAGATATATACCTATCTGCTCCTTGTTCATTTTTAAGTCATGACGGACTCTGCAAGGATAAACGTATCCCAAATATATTCTAGTCAACCGCAGCTACTAAAATATCTACTATACTTTAAGATTCACTTAAAGTATCTGCTCCATATACAAATATGAATGCATGATGTTCATAAATACAACACACATAGTTAATACACAAGGTATTAGACATCTCCATTTAATTTAAGTGGAACACAATCCAATTTACTTCTTTATTAAGATATCTCACGTAATCTTAATATTCTTCTTATTAGACTAACACAATTCTAATATCCTTCTTTATTAAGTTGATTAACACCTTAATATACTTCTTTGACCTTTCAACAAACATCATCCACACAATCAACAACAATTATATTCCACAAATATAATCAACAATTTATCAACACATCATTATTCATCAACAAGCAATCAATCATAGTTACAAACACTTAATTGCATGCTAGAATACCATTAATCCATGTTACAAGTGCCTAATTACACTTTAAAACATCCACAAAATAAGTCTGACCCAGTACTGGTCGCTGAGCGAAGACATGGCGAAGAGAAGTCAGACAGAAACAGCTTCTGGCGAAAATCAGCGAGCTGGTCGCTACTGGTCGCTCAGCGAGCAACACCAGTTCATGAAAAATCAGCATTACGGGTTGAACTCAAAATCGACCCAAAATTCCATTTTTCATGCTATAACTCATAAATGAGCTTCATTTAAGTTAACATACATGATTATACACATAAAAACACCAATAGATACACAGATCTACACCAATTCATACCATAAAGCAAGATTTTACACATTTACTCAAAACTCATAAAACTCAAGAAAACTTGATTCAAACATCTACAAATTCCCATTTTTCCCTTTAAATTCGTACATACATCATGGTATAAGTTCATTAAACATGTTAGGAACAACAATTTCAACTTTCTTTAAGAAAATCTCCCACCCCCAAAAATGAAAATGAGTGGAGAAAGTTTGGGTACGGAGAAATCGACACTCTCCCCTTTCTCTGATCACTTATGATTAAGAATCTACTCTCTTACCTTAGATCGGTTGAAAACTCGAGTCCTTCCTCTTGAAATCTCTTCCCTTTCTCTCTTGCGCTAGCTTTCTCTCTTCTCTTCCTTCTCTCTAATTTCTCCAAGAACAAGAGAAAATGAACTTCTCTCTCTAACTAAGCCATTAAATGGCGCCCCACTTTTGTCTTAGGCCCAATGGGCTTAAGGCCCATTAACACTGTACACTCGCTCGTTAACTAATATTTCGCGGTAAAACTGATTATTCTACACTATCGTCTAATAAAATATTCTACCTCACTAAAACATAAATAATTAAACTTAAAACGACTAATAAATAAAATGGGATGTTACAACTCTCCCCCACTTAAAAGATTTTTCGCCCTCGAAAATTACACAATTCTAACAACTCAATCAAACCTCTTCATCCAATTTTCCAACAAAATTCCAAACTCTACACATTATCAAATTTGATAAAACTAGTTTATTCAATTAACACAATTTTCGTTTACCATTAACAAGAGATTAAGGTTGATCAATTCCATAATTTGTCAATAAATATCCGATAATCATGATGGTAGCATAAACTATCTTTACCAACTTCAATTATGCTCTCTTATCAAGAACTTCTCATCATAAGTACTCTACAATCTTCTACACTCCAAAATAATTCTCATCTACAAAGGGACCTTTACAATTTCCAACATAACTATGTCACTGCCAAATTATCTCTTACCTAACTCTTATGCCACTTACATAAAATATTTGCTTCTTTAAACTACTACCGGTGATGTATATTTATTTTCCATCTCTTTTATTACTCCTTAGTTGTCCAACATCACTCCTCATATTGAGATACTTACATCCAATACATCTTAAGTCATTCATCAAGTCATGCACTAATGCTATGTCTATTTTCCTTACACTACGCACAACTTTTAATCATTCTATTCCTCATCATCTCTTCTATACTCAATCCTTTTCTCGATAGACAATCACCTAACTATTTCTCAACACGTCCCTCTAAAGGTTAACTTGCTTATCTCATATCTTTAGTTAATAACATTTCGCACTTAACTTTGTCTCGGCTTCCAAAGTCTCACGAGGACATTTCTAACATATCCTTATACTTAACAATCTCATCGTTTTGATTCCAATGACAATTTTATCTTAAAATTTCCTTTTGAACTCGATAAATCTAACTCGCAGATTCTACCCTAGAATTGCATTCAACTTTGACACTAATTGTCCGGTCATTATCCAAATTGAATTACTCTATCTTTGACAAGCCTCTTACAAAAACTCTTTGAAATATTATTCCACTCACAAATCCTATCTTAGAATCTTATAATTCCATTCTCATCCATTTGAGGTTCGCTTACTCTACTTTGACTGATTTGCTTCGGTCGGTCCATTAAATTCAAATCCACCTTCTAACTCCCTCAAACCCTTCGAGACTACGTTTGTCAACTTCATCATACTCAACTTACACTTCTAAGTGTTAACTCTTATATCAATCTCACATTCCGAACGGTTCACTTAACTCAATCCTTTCGTCGTAATTGCCGACATCTTGCAAAAACCTATTTTTTTCTAAGTATCTGCCATTAGATTAACTCTACTCGGATGGTAACACAATCCAAAATATTAATCCTTCCGATCGCTAACTACTTCCTCATGCGACTTATGCACCCCCCCTTGATTAACTAATATTTCGAACTCTTGCGATCACCGAACACATCACATTCCAAGCCATACAAGTAATGCCTCCAATACGTAAACGCACTCGCTACTGCTAATTCCAAGTTCAACTGGTCACACCCATTAACTTAGAGATCTCTCACCAAAACACGATATCTACTTCCGACGGATCATTAATCATTCCTCCTCTCGACCAAGACCCACAATTCATCAACTTGTTCCTTTCGTTCAATCAATTCTGAAATAAACTTCGCTAACGTCTAAACACTCTCCTTCGAGCATCTCTACCTATCACATCCTCCTATACTTAAACGTATCCGAGAATTATAACCTTCTCCCCTACTTATTTCAAACCCACCTACAATCATCTATTGGAACTCCCGATTCTCACATCTAACTGTAGTCTTCTACGGTTCTAACTTATTCTTCCCAAAAGAATCTAGTATCGACAGTGTTCACACACATGTGTCGCATACAAGGGGTAACTACAATCACGGCATCTATCTGAGATTGCATCAAGCAATTTAAAACATTTCACATGGAGATTCAAGTAACATACATCTTCTATAAATCTTAAAATTAAGACAACAAAAGATGAATATCATATAACGACAGACTCCAAACAGTCCAACAGTTCACATGTATTAAATCATATCGTGCAAGAAATAATTAACTTAGCATGATAGTTAACATGGTAAAACAATCAAATATGCACATCATATCTATCAAACCTATCATAAAGAAATGACATAATCACTTACTATCACTTATAGATAGTGTTGTGAATTCGACGATAAACTCACACTTGTAATAAACTGATGTGTGGGGCAAGCGAAACAAGCAACCAAATATAAGGACGATAGAGATGATGATGCAATAATCCAAAGCAATAAACAGCGGAAGATAAGGAACACGATCAATTTGTTTACCCAGTTCGGTGTTAATGAACCTACGTCTGGGGGAGAGAGCAACTCTCTGTTCCACTATGATCAAAGAGAAACTTTACACAAGAAATTCTCAAACAAAGGTTACAAGAATTAATCCTAATTCTGCCCTAGTCCCGAATCTCTTCCCGTGGCCAAGAGACTCAATTTGACCTAGTCTACCCAAGGTGTATCACAAACCCCTTACATGTTTGCTCTCTTTGCTCTCCTATTTTTCTATGAATAAAGCACTCAATATTTATAGAAAAATATATGCCTATTATTTTAAAAGCAATCTTTTAAAATAAAATCAAATCTCCTATTTTATTTTTAAATATATCCAATTTAAAAACAAAACAGAATCCAAGTCAGATTATCCTCCAAGAAAATATATTTTCCACAAAAATCTCCACAGATTTTTCCAGGATTTTCTAACTTCTTGTTACCGAGATTTGAAGGCATATCCAACAATTCTCCACCTTGCCTTCAAATCGATGGTGATCCACTCAACCACTGCGTGCTCTCTCCATCTTGAACCTCCATCCAAGATCACCGGCCAAGTCCATGACCTAGGCGTTAGCCTCCACTTGCTTCCCGCAAGCATTACCTCCTCCCCTTTATCCTCGGAATGCCTTCCGCTCTCATGAAGGTCTTGTCTCCCACTACCACAGGATTTTAGGTAGTCACAAGATTCACCGCCTCCCTCTTCAGACTCCGAACTGGTCAAGTCCGTACCCCCCTGAAGATACGCATGCTCCCCACTATCATCGGATTTTAGATAGCTTAACAAGCTTCACCACCCCCTCTTCGACCCCCGGAGTGATCAATTCCGTCCTCTCGAAGAAACGCTTGCCTCCAATTGTCCATGGAATTTTAGGACAACCCTACAAGCTCCACCGTACCCTCTTCAGCCCCCGGATTGTGCCTTTTCCGTCCTCCTGAAGAATTGCTTGCCTCCGACTATCCATGGATTTTTAGGATAGCCCTACAAGCCTCACCATCCTTCGACCCCCGGAATGCCTTCCGTACTCTCGAAGTTTTGCTTGGCTCCAAACCAACCTTGGAATTTTAGGTGGTTCCACAAGCAGCAACATCAAACTCTTCTTGTATCCAACTACCTCCAGCAGTCTCACAAGTTCCCAAGTTTGATCAAGGTTGCTTTCAATTGCCTCCCTGAAGATCCTTTCAAGGTCTTTCACTTCTTCAGCCACAATTGAAACATTTCTCACAAGGTCTCCATGGTTCCCCTTTGGCTCAACACAACCACTCTCCTCCATATCTCCAATTAGATACCGAGAGTCAATGTTGACAGCCTCCCACTCTTGGAAGACTCCACCTCAAACTGAGTTTCCACCAAAGTACACCAACCATCCCCTTGTGATAAACAAGACCTCTCCAATCGTGCTTCTCCCTTCAACGCCTCAACACTTGTTTTGAATTAAAACCGCTCTCATCTTCACCTTCCACAACCCATAGTCGTTACTCCCGGTGAACTTCTCAATATCCCCCTTCAAACCCATGGTACTTGAGTCGACTGATCCCCTTGCCCCAGGGTGGGCGCCAATTGTTGTGAATTCGACGATAAACTCACACTTGTAATAAACTGATGTGTGGGGCAAGCGAAACAAGCAACCAAATATAAGGATGATAGAGATGATGATGCAATAATCCAGAGCAATAAACAGCGGAAGATAAGGAACATGATCAATTTGTTTACCCAGTTCGGTGTTAATGAACCTACGTCTGGAGGAGAGAGCAACTCTCCGTTCCACTATGATCAAAGAGAAACTTTACACAAGAAATTCTCAAACAAAGGTTACAAGAATTAATCCTAATTCTACCCTAGTCCCGAATCTCTTCCCGTGGCCAAGAGACTCAATTTGACCTAGTCTACCCAAGGTGTATCACAAACCCCTTACATGTTTGCTCTCTTTGCTCTCCTATTTTTCTATGAATAAAGCACTCCATATTTATAGAAAAATATATGCCTATTATTTTAAAAGCAATCTTTTAAAATAAAATCAAATCTCCTATTTTATTTTTAAATATATCCAATTTAAAAACAAAACAGAATCCAAGTCAGATTATCCTCCAAGAAAATATATTTTCCACAAAAATCTCCACAGATTTTTCCAGGATTTTCTAACTTCTTGTTACCGAGATTTGAAGGCATATCCAACAATTCTCCACCTTGCCTTCAAATCGATGGTGATCCACTCAACCACTGCGTGCTCTCTCCATCTTGAACCGCCATCCAAGATCACCGGCCAAGTCAATTATACGTAATGAATACACATTCATCATCAATGTCTAACATCCATATTTATCTTCCATACAAACATGAATACACATTTATCATCAATTATACGTAATGACATCATGTCATAAGTGTTTAATTTTACTTAGAACATCAACAAAATAAAATTCTGGTCTGACTCCCTCGCTTAGCAAGAGCTACCGAGTTCTTGGTGAGACAAGTCAGAAACTTTCCCAGGAATTAGTGAGACTTAGCGAGACTCAGCGAGGTTCATCCTTCGCCTAGCGAGCACATCCAGAATCCGGGTGCTCTGCTACGGTTTTGAACTTACGCTCACTAAAATCTCGTTTTCTCGGCTCACCGATCCCTAAAATCCAAAACTTCAAGCATACAACATCATTATAGACTTGAAAGTACAATTAGAATCATGCATCTACAACCACAACATAGAATTATGAGATCTTCATGTTTTTATTCATAAAACGCATAGCAATTCAAGTTCTTAGTAATCATCTAGCACATGCTATAAACAAAATATAACAAACACATACTAGGATACACTAATATCCTACTCTTCTCACCATCTTGAAATTTTAGTATTTCACTTACTCAAAAGAAAATAATTTTATATTTTCACCAAAATATTCATCATCAAGAAATAACATTAGTTTTTCTTTTAAAATTATCTAAAATCATCACCACATGCAGTTTTATATCATGCCGGATCACCACATGCAGTTTTATATCATGCCGGATCACCAACAATCAAAAATAAACATCAACCAACCAAGTTTAAACTACACAAAGGTTAAACTCTAAGCATAACAACTATTATAACATAGAAGTATAACACTCACACCATTACTCAACAAAGAACGGATCAATTAATCCAATTCGCACCACTCATAGTTCCTAAATGAACAACATAAATGGTTTCACAAAACACATACAACAAAATCATTAGACAAACACGACTGACACACAATACTCACTTGGTCTGACTGCACAGACCTGCTCTGATCGACACACAACCCACACAGTCCGAAGACAACGGGGCTCTGATACCAATTTGTAACACCCAAACCCATTATTGCCATTATTCTGGCTTTAAAATTTCTTTTTCAAAAACGACGCAGCAGACGTAATAAAGATATAGACTTAGATCACTTGATTGATAAAATGTTGGTTCGAGATATTACACTCCTCTTAACAAACTAATACTATTGTATTTAATTTAGTAAAATCTTGATTATACAAATTATTGAATCAAATAATGTATTCTTTAATTATACAAAACAACCTAGATAAGCAGACTTTATATAAATATAAAACCCCTTTTTCCCGTGTCACAATCAGAGCGGAGCTTCACCGATGACTCATACGAAGATAACATACAACCTGAGAAATCTGGACCCAAACCAGTAAAACACACAAAACGGAGTGTTAGATTACATAATCAAATAAAATCATAAGCATAAAGTACGCTTACTACCACATGAGTTTATCAAGTATAATCTAACCTTAGCATACCAATCTATTATTAATCAACACATATGATTTAAGATTTAATACATCAAAGTAGAATATAAGCATTCATAAACATTTATATTCACCCTAGTCTTATCAAACAAAGACAATTAATCACACAAAAATACATTCTCAATCTTAGTTCAATTATGAGATTTATGACGCATCAACAAATAGAAGTATCATTTAGAGTTAATAAACATCTAACACTTCAATTAAGTCTTAACACATCTAGACAATTCATCAACAAATCCGATTAATGTCACATATCAATTATCACACAATATGCACATCATCCTAATGCATCTAATGCCACAAATCACGCTATGTCACTCTAGACATATCTAATGCATGTGGTACCATTTGTTCATTTTTAAGTCATGACGGACTCTGCAAGGATAAACATACCCCAATGTTCATTTTAAAGTCATGACGGACTCTGCAAGAATAAACATACCCCAATGTTCATTTTAAAGTCATGACGGACTCTGCAAGGATAAACATACCCCAATGTTCATTTTAAAGTCATGACGGACTCTCTCCATGGGTAGATATATACCCATCCGCTCCTTGTTCATTTTTAAGTCATGACGGACTCTACAAGGATAAACGTATCCCAAATATATTCTAGTCAACCGCAGCTACTAAAATATCTACTATACTTTAAGGTTCACTTAAAGTATCTGAAATTCCTGGCACGCTATGCACGATGCTCTACTCGATGCTCTAGCAATCTATCCGGCCTCGCGCGTAACAGAATAAAACAAGCAAATGAACAAATAAAGAACACAGGATATTTGTTAACCCAGTTCGGCGCTTAAACAAGCCCTAATCTGGGGGATACCAATCCAGGAAGGAATATCACTATAATAGTCCTAGTTACTAAGTCTACAGCAAACGCCCCGTTTACAACTTATAACCTAGGCACTACCAATGACTCTTCTACCTAGGAACTCCTAGATATGAGATCCCATCTCACTCCCTTACAACCTTACAGCCAGCAAGGATTTCAATAACTCAGTTACACAAAGATTTGGAGACACACTCCTAAAACTACACACTCGTACCTAAAGGCTTAGAGTGTAAAACACCAAAAGTCCTAACTCCGTACTTCAAAGCTTAGGAGAAGGAACACAAAATTACAACTCAAGAACACGTCCTAAGCTTGCATCAAGGTGACACAAGAAAGGCTCACAAAATTAACACACACGCAAAACCTAATTTCTTAGACAAAAACACAAGACGGCGTGAACAACTCTTGAATTAGGTTTAGCTCCTTCCTCATATATATAGCTGGTGACATGGGTCAAAAAGATCTGAACCAAAATAATATCCAGCTCACAAAAGATAAAAACAAACCATATCTTAAAAGATTAGATATGTTTTGAAAATAAATCTTCACAATAATTTCTGAACCAATCTCTAAACAAAAGATTTGTTTAGAAAATAAAGCCTTTCTTTTCGCACAAGATATGATTCATGAGAGAGAAATATAAATTCCACAAATAGAAAACGCGCATGCTTGGCGCGCAAGCAACACTTCCAGTGAGACGCTCCAATGCTCTACGCAATGCTTGAGGCATCGGATCCAGCATCCTGCTACAGAGTTTATTTTACCAAAAATGAAGCCAACACCAAAGACTCAACAAACTCCCCCTTTGGCAAATTTTTGGCTAAACAAATTAAGACCATACAGATACTACTTAAACAGATACTTCAACTACATATCTTTTTCTCAACATAAGCACACAAGCATAAAGATCAATAGTAGTAGCTATCCTTTAAAACAGTTACCATACTACTCCTTCATGGAGAACAGTAGAAAAGAATAAGATGTATCTTTTTAAGATTATCAGAGAGGCATGCAACAGCGGAACACAAAATAACTACTTCGCCTTAAATGGTCAGGAAAATAAACTTGATAGGATGTGGAATAGAATGCTTCAACATTTCACACAACTACTCCCCCTGCACACATGCATGGGATGTTGGAGCCTTGCGTCCAACATCTCCCCCTACATCATACAATCGCAACTCCCCCTCAACACCTGCATATCAGATCACATCACAAACATACCAGCTACATACTTCAATCAGGCTACACTACACTACACTACAGTCACATCATAACCAGAAGCAGATAACATCAATAACCAGAGTAGTGCAGATCAGAATTAATCAAACCAGAATTAATCAAACCAGAACAGGAACAGTTCTCAGTCACAACACATATCAGAAGCACATACCAGAAACAAGAGCAGGTAACCAAACCAACAAATTAATCAACACTCCCCCTTTTTTGGCCACAAATTTGACAAATACGCACCAGCAGAGAGTACAGAAGTACATGACTTTAATGCACACCAACAGACGGGATACATAACTCACCAGCTCCCCCTTACTACCATCATACAGAGAAAAATAGATTCTCGCACATAAGGAGCACATACAAGAATAGTAATAATCACCACCAACTACCACAAGAGTTACTCATCCCCTCACTACTCAATCTCATGCACATAGGCCAGACAGGCTATATGCAACCATACCACAACTGAAAATGCACATGGGGCAGACAAGCCATGTGTAACCATCATAACATACGCATGCTTCTATAGGCAAACATGCTACAACTGATCTACAGCTACCAACATCAGAACGATCAGGAATCAGTAGACAAATGCAAACATACAGATAACACACACCTGAGGATAGGACATATGATAGCATATACCACATGTAATGAGAAGAAAGAATTTGATCTGATTCTCCTAGGATAGCGTGCAAACATAGGTTGGAGAAGAAAAAACTGACAGTTGCACGCCTTAAGCTCATTAACTGCTATAACTCTTCATAGAGGCAAATTCCTAGGTTGCCCCTCAACTTCTCAAATTGAACTGCATCTAGTGCCTTAGTGAAAATATCTGCAACTTGTTCCTTTGTGCCTACATGTTCCAGAGTTACAACCTTATTCTCCACAAGATCTCTTATGTAGTGATGGCGGATGTCAATATGTTTTGTCTTGCTATGCTGAACTGGATTCTTTGAGATGTTTATGGCGCTCATGTTGTCACAATACAATGTTAGAGCATTCTGTTCAACATTGTATTCCTTCAGCATTTGTTTCATCCACACCAGTTGTGAGCAGCTACTCCCAGCTGCTATGTATTCTGCCTCAGCAGTAGATAGTGCCACACAATTCTGCTTTTAACTAAACCAAGATATTAGATTAGTGCCCAAAAAGAAACATCCTCCTGAAGTACTTTTTCTATCATCTGCACTTCCAGCCCAATCAGCATCACAATATCCATATAGAGTAGAATCCTCACAATGGGAATACATTATCCCATAATCACTAGTTCCATTCACATATTTCAAGATTCTCTTAACTTGAGTCATATGACTTACCTTAGGATCTGCCTGATATCTAGCACACACTCCAACAACATAGGTGATGTCAGGTCTACTTGCAGTTAAGTACAACAAGCTACCAATCATGCTTCTATAGAGACTTTGATCAACACTTATTCCCTTCTCATCTTTGGTAAGTTTTAGGTGAGTAGGTGCTGGTGTTCTCTTGTGAGTAGCATTCTCCATTCCAAATTTCTTGACTATGTTTCTTGCATACTTGCTTTGAGATATAAAAATAGTGTCCTCCATTTGCTTAATTTGCAGGCCAAGAAAATAAGTCAATTCTCCAACAAGACTCATTTCAAACTCTGATTGCATTTGCTGGACGAAATGCTGGACCATTGTGTTCGACATTCCACCAAACACGATGTCATCAACATAGATTTGAGCTATTATAAACTTTCCTCTTTCTTCTTTCACAAACAGAGTTTTGTCTGATCCTCCCTTTCTGTATCCTTGCTCTTCCAAGAATTGAGTCAACCTTTCATACCATGCCCTAGGTGCCTGCTTTAGACCATACAGGGCTTTCTTCAATTTGTAGACATAGTTGGGATGTTCTGGATCCACAAACCCTTTTGGTTGCTCAACATACACCTCTTCCTGTAGGTATCCATTTAAAAATGCACTCTTCACGTCCATTTGGTATAGTTTGAACTTGAGAATGCAAGCCACTCCTAGAAGCAATCTGATGGATTCTAGTCTGGCCACAGGTGCAAAAGTTTCATCAAAGTCAAGTCCTTCAATTTGGGTATATCCTTGAGCTACAAGCCTTGCTTTATTTCTGGTAACTGTTCCATTCTCATCTGACTTGTTCTTATACACCCATTTGGTTCCAATAACATTCGCATCTTCAGGTCTAGGTACCAAATCCCATACTTCACTTCTTTCAAACTGATTTAGTTCTTCCTGCATAGCCTCTATCCAGGCTTCATCAGTCAAAGCTTCTTTTACATTCTTTGGTTCAAATAGAGACACGAAGCAAGAGTTTGCTACCACATCATTTGTTCTTCTAGTAGTTATTCCCTGTTCAGGATTCCCTATCACCAACTCTAAGGGATGATTTTTCTGAACACGAACAGAAGGACCTTTACTTGTCGTTTGAGGTCTTGCACTTTCACCACCATCTTCTTCAACAGTCCCTTCATCAGACTTGTCCATAGATGCTGGTACGGATGCTTCAACATCGAGTTCCGCATTCTCACTGACAGGAGTACCTTGACCAATGTCATCATTCTTCTCAAAGGGGGTGTCTTTTACAACAACATTCACAGATTCCATCACAATATGCTCTACTGTTTGTAGAGTATCCAAGGAAGATTCCCTCATCACTTTTAGGGTCAAGTTTCCTTCTTTGTTCTCTATCAGCTAGAATGTAGCACTTACTCCCAAAGACATGAAAATGTTTAACAGTTGGCTTCCTTTCTTTCCATAATTCATATAAAGTAGAAGAAGTACCTTTTCTTAGAGTAACTCTGTTGTGTATGTAGCAAGCAGTGTTCATGGCTTCAGCCCAGAAATGATATGGAATGCTTTTGGCATGAAGCATGACTCTAGCTGATTCTTGGATGGTTCTGTTCTTCCTTTCAACCACACCATTATGTTGTGGGGTTATAGGAGACGAGTACTCATGCTTGATCCCTTCAGTGGAGCAGAATTCGTTGAATTTTGAGTTCTCAAATTCTCTTCCATGGTCACTTCTGATTCTAACAACATTACTTCCTTTCTCTCTTTGAAGTTGAATGCACAGCTCCTTGAACACATCAAAAGCATCTGATTTTTCTCTAATGAAATTCACCCATGTGTATCTAGAGTAATCATCTACCACTACAAGAGCATACCTCTTTCCTCCCAAGCTTTCAACTTGCATGGGTCCCATGAGATCCATGTGTAATAATTCAAGAACCTTGGAGGTTGTCTGATGCTCCAGCATTGGATGCGACATTCTGATTTGCTTTCCAATTTGACATTCACCACACACCTTTCCTTCAACGATCTTGAGTTTGGGAAGGCCTCTAATGGCTTCTACTGATATAGCTTTCTTCATTCCTTTCAAATTCAGGTGTCCCAGTTTCTGGTGCCATAGTTGAACTTCATCTTCTGTGGTGATTTGGCAGGTGGATGTGAGAGCTTCTTCCTGAGGCATCCACAGGTAACAATTGTCTTTAGATCTAGTCACTCTCAGCATTAGTTGACCTTCCTCATTGTTAACTAAACATTCAGACTTAGTGAAGTTAACTTTCATGCCTTGATCACACAGCTGGCTAATGCTGATCAGATTTGCTGTAAGGCCTTTAACTAACAGTACATTCTCCAGGTTGGGCAATCCATTGCTGATTAGATCCCCAATCCCTACTATTTCTCCTTTTGCACCATCTCCAAAAGTTACAAAGCTGGCCTTATAGGATCTTACATTTCTGAGATACTTTTCTTCACCAGTCATATGTCTAGAGCACCCACTATCAAAATACCAATCTTCCCTAGAAGAAGCTCTGAGGGATGTGTGAGCAATTAACCCAACATTTTCTTCTTTAGGCTTCCACTCCTTCTTGATAACTTCCTCTTTCTGCACAACATTTGGTTGAGGCTTCTGGTCAGGATACCCATACAACTTGTAGCAGAAAGGTCTAATGTGTCCTCTTTTTCCACAATGGTGACACACCCACCTACGATATCTCCTTTGGTTTTTAGGCCTTTGATGAACGAAAGGTCTTGGTCTTTGCTGAACTGAAGATTTGGGATCAAGAGCAAACTTTGGAACTGGGTAGGCTTTAGAATGTTGAGTCTGATGCTTCGGCATTGTCTTCCCAGTACATGGGTCAAATACTTCTTCACTGGATGTAAACTTGGTCTCAGGGTTCTGTTGATACTGATTGAGATTAGAGTAGTTGTATCCAACAGACTTTAACTTCCCACTTGGTACACTATCCAGAATTTCTTCAAGAAGATTTGTTCCTAGGTTCAGCTGGCTAACACGTTTCCTTAGATCATCCATTTGGGCATTCACTTGGATGACTTTTTCTTCAGCCTGTGTAGCCTTTTCAACTTGCATGTTCACTTCAGTTTGAAGTTTATTGATGGTCTTCTTTTGTTTCTCAAGAATTCTACACATCTCTTCATATCTAGTGACCAATTCTTTGTAGGTGCTGGCAAGTTCTTCATAAGACACATCCCCATCTTCATCAGATTCCCAATCCTCAACATTAACACATGTTCCAGTGAGAGCAGTCGCATGTCTTGCTGATTCACTTTCTTCATCAGTGTCTTCATCTGACCAAGAAACAGTTAGCCCTTTCTTTTGTCTTTTCTGATATGTTCCACATTCTGACCTTATGTGTCCATAACCTTCACACTCATGACACTGAACACCCTTGCCTTGACTGCTCTTTTCTTCAGACTTGGTTTTCTTCAGACTATTCTGCTGCTTGTTGATGTCGAACTGGATGCTCTGCCCATTCTGTCGATTCCTACCTCCAACTATTTTCAACACTTTGTTGAATTGTCTACCAAGCATGGCAATAGCATCAGCTATGCTATCTTCCTCTTCATCCTCACTTTGGTCATTGCTATCATCAGTGTTTGAAACAAAAGCAATGCTTTTGTTCTTCTTGTCACCACGTTCATTCAAAACAATTTCAAAGGTTTGGAGGGATCCAACAAGTTCATCCATCTTCATAGTGGAGATGTCATGTGCTTCCTCAATTGCCGTTACCTTCATATCGAACCTTTTGGGAAGGGACCTGAGAAGTTTCCTTGATAATTTTTCATCAGAAATTTTTTCTCCTAAGGCTTCAAAAGAATTTGCAATGTCTAGAAGACTCAAATGAAAATCTTGGATGCTCTCATCATCTTTCATTCTTAAAGATTCAAACTTGGATGTGAGATGCTGAATCTTTGACTGTTTTACTTTGGTAGTCCCCTCATAGCACTTTTCTAATATCTCCCATGCTTCTTTGGCTGACACACAGTTTTTGATAAGTTTGAAAACACTAGCGTCTACTCCATTAAAGAGAGCATAGATGGCTTTGTGATTGTAATGAGCTGCAGTTTCCTCTTCTGGAGTCCATTCTACTTCAGGTTTTTTCACCCCCGTTGAGGTACCTTCCTTGCTAGTATAGGTGGGGCATTCCCATCCAGTTAGCACAACTTTCCATACATTACAATCAATCGATCGCAAAAAGGCCGTCATTTTGGATTTCCACTGGTCATAGTTGCTGGATCCATTGAGTAATGGTGGTCTGTTCATGTAGCCTCCATCTTTTTCCATGATGCCGGAGAATTCAGGTCCTGAATCTCACCCTAGGAACAGGCAGGGTGCCTGCTCTGATGCCAATTGAAATTCCTGGCACGCTATGCACGATGCTCTACTCGATGCTCTAGCAATCTATCCGGCCTCGCGCGTAACAGAATAAAACAAGCAAATGAACAAATAAAGAACACAGGATATTTGTTAACCCAGTTCGGCGCTTAAACAAGCCCTAATCTGGGGGATACCAATCCAGGAAGGAATATCACTATAATAGTCCTAGTTACTAAGTCTACAGCAAACGCCCCGTTTACAACTTATAACCTAGGCACTACCAATGACTCTTCTACCTAGGAACTCCTAGATATGAGATCCCATCTCACTCCCTTACAACCTTACAGCCAGCAAGGATTTCAATAACTCAGTTACACAAAGATTTGGAGACACACTCCTAAAACTACACACTCGTACCTAAAGGCTTATAGTGTAAAACACCAAAAGTCCTAACTCCGTACTTCAAAGCTTAGGAGAAGGAACACAAAATTACAACTCAAGAACACGCCCTAAGCTTGCATCAAGGTGACACAAGAAAGGCTCACAAAATTAACACACACGCAAAACCTAATTTCTTAGACAAAAACACAAGACGGCGTGAACAACTCTTGAATTAGGTTTAGCTCCTTCCTCATATATATAGCTGGTGACATGGGTCAAAAAGATCTGAACCAAAATAATATCCAGCTCACAAAAGATAAAAACAAACCATATCTTAAAAGATTAGATATGTTTTGAAAATAAATCTTCACAATAATTTCTGAACCAATCTCTAAACAAAAGATTTGTTTAGAAAATAAAGCCTTTCTTTTCGCACAAGATATGATTCATGAGAGAGAAATATAAATTCCACAAATAGAAAACGCGCATGCTTGGCGCGCAAGCAACACTTCCAGTGAGACGCTCCAATGCTCTACGCAATGCTTGAGGCATCGGATCCAGCATCCTGCTACAGAGTTTATTTTACCAAAAATGAAGCCAACACCAAAGACTCAACAGTATCTGCTCCACATACAAATATGAATGCATGATGTTCATAAATACAACACACATAGTCAATACACAAGGTATTAGACATCTCCATTTAATTTAAGTGGAACACAATCCAATTTACTTCTTTATTAAGATATCTCACGTAATCTTAATATTCTTCTTATTAGACTAACACAATTCTAATATCCTTCTTTATTAAGTTGATTAACACCTTAATATACTTCTTTGACCTTTCAACAAACATCATCCACACAATCAACAACAATTATATTCCACAAATATAATCAACAATTCATCAACACATCATTATTCATCAACAAACAATCAATCATAGTTACAAACACTTAATTGCATGCTAGAATACCATTAATCCATGTTACAAGTGCCTAATTACACTTTAAAACATCCACAAAATAAGTCTGACCCAGTACTGGTCGCTGAGCGAAGACATGGCGAAGAGAAGTCAGACAGAAACAACTTCTGGCGAAAATCAGCGAGCTGGTCGCTACTGGTCGCTCAGCGAGCAACACCAGTTCATGAAAAATCAGCATTACGGGTTGAACTCAAAATCGACCCAAAATTCCATTTTTCATGCTATAACTCATAAATGAGCTTCATTTAAGTTAACATACATGATTATACACATAAAAACACCAATAGATACACAGATCTACACCAATTCATACCATAAAGCAAAATTTTACACATTTACTCAAAACTCATAAAACTCAAGAAAACTTGATTCAAACATCTACAAATTCCCATTTTTCCCTTTAAATTCGTACATACATCATGGTATAAGTTCATTAAACATGTTAGGAACAACAATTTCAACTTTCTTTAAGAAAATCTCCCACCCCCAAAAACGAAAATGAGTGGAGAAAGTTTGAGTACGGAGAAATCGACACTCTCCCCTTTCTCTGATCACTTATGATTAAGAATCTACTCTCTTACCTTAGATCGGTTGAAAACTCGAGTCATTCCTCTTGAAATCTCTTCCCTTTCTCTCTTGCCCTAGCTTTCTCTCTTCTCTTCCTTCTCTCTAATTTCTCCAAGAACAAGAGAAAATGAACTTCTCTCTCTAACTAAGCCATTAAATGGCGCCCCACTTTTGTCTTAGGCCCAATGGGCTTAAGGCCCATTAACACTGTACACTCGCTCGTTAACTAATATTTCGCGGTAAAACTGATTATTCTACACTATCGTCTAATAAAATATTCTACCTCACTAAAACATAAATAATTAAACTTAAAACGACTAATAAATAAAATGGGATGTTACACTTCCCTTTATCAGATTCTGGTGTAGGCTCTTGTTCAGTCATCTCTACATCTTGATCTTGAATAATTTCCAGTGCTTGATCTTCAGCCAACCTCTTATCTTCCAGCTCTTTAGCAGCACACTCTTACTCAGCTAGTTAACATTCCTCTTCAAAACTTTTCAAGGTCTCTTCAATCTTCTTCTCAACTAGTCTCACAATGGTCTTTTCCTCAAAATCTAAGCCTGCAGAGTTTGTGAGTCTAGGAGGATTCACTCTTGCATCTATGTCCATCATATTGTTCAGAACAACCATTCCTTTGCCCTTAGTCTTCTCTTTCAGATACATACCCAGAGAATCAATAACGTCACACATTCTGGCCTTCAGAGCCTCTCCTTCAGCATCAATATCAGAGGGAAATTTCAAGGCATCTTCTTCCATACTCTTAAAATTCTTAAGACTAATATGAATAGCACTAGTCAAAAGCTGGTTCAGAGTTTTGGTTGAAGAATTGGTAGGGCTTTTTATAGGGTAGCTTTGGTTTTGGTGAGGATTTTTGGTGTTTGAGAGGTTTGATTGTGATTTTCCTAAGTGCAAAGGCATGAATTAACTCAGAGGAGCTCTCAATATCAATAGAGTTTCTGGTTAAAGTTTTAAGAATAGGAAGTATTTGATCAGAGGGAATCACAATTTCATCCATGGTTAAATGTTTGTACAGAGGATGAATGATGAGAGCATCTGATTCTGTAGGTGGGGAATCTAGAGGTATGGTTTCAATGGAAATGGGGGATAAGGGTATGTTATGCTCTATATTGAAAATGGTAGATGCATCAAGGTCAGAGAGGGGGTTTTCTTGAGACATCTCAATTTGTTGTTCAGGTATTTGTGTTTCATGGATATTTTCAAGGATTTGTGGTTGAATGTTTTGTGAAGTGATTGGTTGGATGATGGTTTCAACATCAACATGCATAGGGGTAACATGATTGTTTGGTTCAACGGGTGAGTTAAGTCTGGAAGAAGTAAACGCATCACCAGAGATATGGTAAGAGAGTTGGTTCAGAACTGAATTGTCTTCAAACACAACTTCTTAACTTTCAGAGGACATTGCTGGTATTCTTTTAGGGCGACCATCCAATTGCCTCTGAATGCTAGAATCAGACAATGTATCCTCAAAGGTTGAAGATAGATTGACTGTCTCTGGTTGTTTTTCAGGTAGGATCATTGAGAGGGGTTTGGTTACATCACTACTAGAAATCTCGCCTTTAGCAACCGATTTAGAGATGGATTTTCATCAAAATCGGTTGCTAATTCAATTAGCGACCAATTTAGCAACCAATTAAAATTAGTATAAAAAACCTTGGTCGCTGATTTGTAATGACCAAATTAGCAACCGATTTTGTAGCGACTGATTAGCAACTTAATTTTGAGACCGAATTAACCACCAATCGCAGCAACCAATTTAGAGACCGAAATCAGAGAATTTTTAGAGATAGAGTTTGCGACACATTGTGCGACGCTATTAGCAACTGATTTAGTGACTAATTTTAACGACTATGATACACCTTTCACACTTAATTTGTTTCTTAATCTCTTTCCAAAACATCAAATCACTTGTCATACCTCCATTTTATGAATCTCCGATACTTTAAAAATGGTGAAGTATCGTGTCTGATACGTACTCGATAACCAATATTAATGAAGCTCAAATACTTAACTTAGTATTAATGATGTTAATTTATTATCATTAGTAGTTTTTTGTCTTTGTCACTGTTGTGAAGTCACTAAGGTGTCCTGCTATATAACAGGTTGTTAAGCATTTGAGCTTGTCTCAAAATTCTAGTATAAGAATGGTTGCTTTATACTTTTAATTGTTGAAGAGACTTGATGACATGACTATTATGTGTCTTTTGAGCTATTATTTGTCTTTAGTTAGGATTGTGTGATTTCGGTTAGGGAGAATTACCCGTTAGATGGAGCCACCCCTATGGAAAGGCCGCAATTAAGAGGAGAGGGCTATCAATGAGATATAAACTCCCTAATCGATAGATTTGATGTTTCATTAGTCGAGAGAAAAGAGTTATCCGTTAGATGGAGCTACCACTAAGAGAGGCCACTCTTAGGAGGAAAGAGCTATCAACGAGATGGAGCTAGCTCTCGGTTTTAGCACTATAATGATCGATATAATTTGATGACGTGTTTTCCGAATCGATGAGAAAAGGGCTATCCGTTAGATGGAGCCGCCACTAAGTGAGAGGCCGCTCTTAGGAGGAAAGGGCTATCAACGAGATGGAGACATCTCTCAATTCTCTCGCAACGATTTTTTTTTTGTATTTTGTTTTTATATTTTTATTTTACTACCAGCTTTATATTTTCTTTTAAGTTGAAAATTCTGAAATTCTGGCTAATTATACAAGTTCATAAACAAAATTTATCTTGATTTTGGAAACATTGCAAATATAGAGGACACTCTATTGAAATTTCGCTAAATACTATTTTGAAGTAAATGGTCATTTTGACAATTTTATATTTATTGATTAAGTGTTGTCATTAGGCTTGCTGGACTAATATTAGTTCGTGCGCCGGTCACGATGTGAGTTTTGGTCGTGACAAGGTTGATATGCCCTTATATGTTGAGCCTCAATCTGTTTTGCTCTTGTGCAAACTTATTGGCTTGTTTGTATTCATTGTACAATGAACTATTGACGTTTATAATAATAATAATAATAATAATAATTTTTTGTCTTTAAAATTTTTTATCATTATTAATATTATTGATTTTAGTCATGTTTATGTATTGCGCATTTATATATTTAATTTTAAAATAACGTATCGCGGCAGTGATATTTTTAATTAGTAAGCAAATTAAATACCATTTTTAAAAATTAAATACTATTTATTTTTTTAAAAGAAAAAAATAAAATAAAAGAATGTGTTCTTTCTCCTCTTCATTGTAACTTCAACAACTTTCAACCTTTTCATCAAACTCAACGAAACCACTCGGTACACCGCCACTGTCGACACAAGTCACTTAATCCAGCTACCGGCCAGCCACCCACAACATCATTCCCCCACCGCACCCGAACAATTTGCGGAATATCATGATTCTAAGCATGCTCAAATAAATGTCCCGTATTCAAAAATCACTGTTCACAATCTTCTTCAACTTTGGCAATGAGATTTTAGATCTATTTTGTTGTTTCGTTCATGAATCATAACTCTGTTGAATTTTTTCTCTAGGATTTTTTTATGGATTTTGAATCAGAAGGGCTAGATCTATGCTAAGAGTGTTTTGTTGTTGTTGTTCCTCTCTTTGTTTCTTCTGTTTTTCTCTACAATTTTTTTTATTAGCTTTCTCTACAATTTGTTGATTTGTGTTGCTTGAGGGTTGAAATTTTTCTGTGTAATTTTTCTGGGCTGTTGTTGCCTGAGTGTTGAATTGAGATGGAGAGGGTTGCTGCTTAGTGATGATGATTGGATTTTTTTTTTACATTATATTTTTTTTTCTTTTTGTTTATAGTTAAATTTATTTTTATATTAATTTAATAGAAATTAATGTTGTTGGCTTGTTGCAGGGAAAGATGAAATTGTGTTAGAAAAAAAAGGGTAAAACATTAAAGTATAAATCATTATTTTGGTCTTATCAAATAAAAGACTCGTAATTTGGTTAAGGATTAAACGTAAACATGTTTAAATTTCACAAAAATATTTGAGAATGAATGAAAGAAATGTTTTTAAAAATTTAGCAAAAAAAAATTATAATCAGCTTAAAACAAAAATTTTGAGAAAATAAATAATTAGATTATATTTTGTAAAAAAAAAAAAGAGAGGAGAGAAAAATAATCACATGTTGAGCTAGGATCCATGATAAGACTATATGATATTATTCATCTAATGATGGTCCATCATGAACCATATGTGACAATAGTCCATGTTAGAATTAGGCAAAATTACACGTTTGGTCCTTTATTTTTTTTTGTAACATTTTAATTCTTTATCTTTTATTTGTGACACTTTGATCTTTTATCTTATATATTTGTTACATTTTGACCCTTTATCTTTTATTTGCAACATTTTAGTCCTTTATCTTTTATAATATTCACAAATAAATCCTTTTTTCATATTTTTTTTATTACAAAAAATGCTGAATTTTATTTGTTAAAATACATTTCTATTAAAATTAAATAAAACTCATAATTTTGATGAATATGTTCATCATCTTCATCAATTCTTTCATATTTTCATGTTCTTTAAAGGACCAAAATGTTACAAATAAAAGATAAAAGATTAAAATATTACAAAAAGATAAGATAAAAGACCAAAATGGTACAAATAAAAGATAAACGATCAAAATGTTAAAAAAAAAATAAGATAAAACACCAAACGTGATATATATATATATATATTACTAATAAGTAATAATATTAATAACCGATAGAAAACGGAACCTACCAAAAAAAAAAAAGATAGAAAACCGAAAGAATTGAAATTGAACAAATTCCATATTTCTTTCACGCAAAGAGGTTCAGAGGGTGAACGAAGCTGCTCCTCTTCCTTTCTTTATCACTCTCGCCACCCACCGTTTTTCTTCTGCATCCATTTTTTGCTTCGATTTCAATTCTCCATACCCACAAACAAACCTTTTTATTTTTGATTCTCCGGTTTCTTTCTCCAAACCACCGCCGCCGGAACCCTAATTCCATTCTTGATTTTCATCGTACGAGTTTCTGAGAAAAAAAATAAAATCTTCAAGGTTAGTTTAATATTTTTTCCCCCTTCGCTAGATTATATTGTACGAACCTAGGGTTTTTGATTTTCGTGTATTTTCTTTCCACTTTTCTGTTTGTTAAATCTAACGTGTCTTAGGTTACATTTCAAATTTTATTCCGTGTTTGTTGAATTGTTTTGCTTCTCCGATTTGGTATTTGATTATAATTTGCACAAGTTAGGGTTCAGAGGGTATGCACAACATCCAACCCTAACCCTAACATTGTTCCTCATTCTTTCAATTCTTTAAAGTAAAAGATTATATCAAACCCTAACATCTCTTTGTAATTCAAATGTACTCTTTGCTAGGTTCTTAACACTGATTTTGTAAGTGTGATAAAATTATACAATTTGGTGGTATATAATGATCCCGTGGAAAATATGTTTCAAAAGTCTATTGCTTATTAACTCCCGATTTTATTGTTGTTTGCCGATTTCGAAATTCTGGTTATTATTTATTTTTGTTAATGTTATTGAATTGAACAGGTAAAGGAGCATGTGATTTCTGTTTTTCCAATGCCGTCAGGGATGCTGTGAACCCTTTTTTGTTTGATTGATGTCATGCCTTTATTTTCTAACACCGCACGAGTCCTGAATAAGCACACATGACCAAAATTTCGGAAACGCGGCCAGCCGTGGCAGGCAATTCTGCATATGTCATTCAAGAGACTTCATAGCCGTGTCAATGATCCGTGGTAGGCGAGGTGGGGAGGTTTCGAGACACTAGAGAAGGCGGGGAAATTTATGGGTTGGCAAATCAGGGTCTGATAATGGAAGGTATACAACTTATGAAGTGTTTTACAAATTTTTTTTTCTATAGCATTATAGATTTAAATCCCCGTGCACAAAAACTTGTCATTCCCTACAATGGCTTAGGGTATGGGTTCACATCTTTTCAATTTTAATTGAGGTGCTTTTGTAAAACACGATTGTCCTTATGGTCTGTCTTTATGCAGGGTGAAGAAACAATTGTGATAATTCCACGGGTAGAATGGTGGGAACCGTCTCTTATAGTTGGCTTTAATCCACATGTTGCCTTGCTTCCCCGGCATCCAATATTGTGTTTAAACTTTAACTCCACCGCAGCATCGGAGTTTGCTCGAAGCATGTCAGGTAAGCCATACGGTTATCACAATATGATATTCAGTTGGATTGACACTGTTGCTGGCAACTGTCCTCCACTTCTTGTTCTCACTTGCTAGTAAACTTTTCTTTATTAGTCAAAATAAATTTTGCAAGTATACAATCAAACTTGTGATTATATGAACAACATTCTTTTTTTTTTCTTTCTGTATGATACTTAACATTTTAGGAAATAATTATGTTTGAACTAATTGCTAGAAGGTAATTAGAAAATCAAGTGGAAAACATTATCCTAACAAACTTCCACCTCAGCACCCGCACTCCCTTAGTGAGACCCTTCTTGGACCTTCTCTCATACACACGCCACACCTTGGGCCCAACTTCATTCTTATTGGCCAACACATCATCCTCTCCATGAATATACCCAGCCCACTGCCTATTAGAAACTGTTATAAATATGATAATCCTAAAATCTGCTATATGAATTGCCAAATAGTATTGTGAGCAAATAAGTGTTGTTAAAATGATGGCTTGTATGAAATAGAATTGACGGTATCTTGTCATCAAATAATGACTTGAATGAACTTGATTTCTTTAATCAATTGTTCATGGTATAATGGCTTATATCAAATTGAATTGACGGTATTGTGTTTAAATGATGGCTTGTTTGAGAATGCTTTGACGGTATATAACATGATGGTGGCTCTTAGGAAATAGAATTGACGCTTGTCTTCAAATGATGATTTGTATGAACTTGATTTTTTTAATCAATTGTTTATGGTATTATGGCTTATATTGAATTGAATTGACGGTAATATCGGTTTAAATGATGGCTCATTTCAAAATGAATTGATGGTATTTAAAACGATGGCTCTTATGAAATCGAATTGACGGTATCTTGTCATCAAATAATAACTCGAATAAACTTGATTTCTTTAATCAATTGTTCATGGTATTGTGGCTTATATCAAATTGAATTGACGGTAATGTTGGTTTAAATGATGGCTCGTTGCAAAAAGAATTGAATGTATTTAAAATGGTGGGTCTTATGAAATATAACTGATGGTATCTTGTCATCAAATGATGACTCAAATGAACTTGATTTCTTTAATTGTGGCTTATATTAAATTGAATTGATGGTAATGGCGGTTTAGATGATGGCTCGTTGCAACAAGAATTGACGGTATTTAAATTGTGGGTCTTATGAAATATAATTAATGGTATCTTGTCATCAAATGATGACTCGAATGAACTTGATTTCTTTAATCAATTGTTCATGGTATAGTGGCTTATATCAAATTGAATTGACAGTATTGTGTTTAAATGGTGGCTCGTTTGAGAATCCATTATTAAATGGTGATGGCTCTTATGAAATAGAATTGATGGTATCTTGTCTTCAAATGATCAACTGATGAGTCGTATGAACTTGATTTTTTTAATCAATTGTTCATGGTATTGTGGCTTATATCGAATTGAATTGACAGTAATGTCGGATTAAATGATGACTCATTTCAAAATGAATTGACGGTATTTAAAGTGATGGCTCTTCTGAAATAGAATTGACGGTATCTTGTCATCACATAATGAGTCGAATAAACTTAATTTCTTTAATCAATTCATGGTATTGTGGCTTATATCAAATTGAATTGACGGTATTGTGTTTAAGTGATATCTCGTTTGAGAATGCTTTGACGGTAAATAAAATTAGGACTCTTATGAAATAGAATTGACGGTATATAAAATGAGGACTCTTATGAAATAGAATTGACGGTATCTTGTTGTCAAATAATGACTCGAATGAATTTGATTTCTTTAATCAATTGTTCATGGGATTGTGGCTTATATCAAATTGAATTGACGGTAATGTCGGTTTGAATGATGACCCGTTTCAAAATGAATTGACGGTATTTAAATTGATGGCTCGTTGCAAAATGAATGGACGGTATTTAAAATAATGGCTCTTATTAAATAGAATTGACGGTATCTTGTCATCAAATAATGACTTGAATGAACTTGATTTATTTAATCAATTGTTCATAGTATAGTGACTTATATCAAATTGAATTGACGGTATTATGTTTAAATGATGACTCGTTTGAGAATGCATAAAAAATGGTGATGTTACTTATGATTTATGAAATAGAATTGATGCTATCTTGTCTTCAAATGATGACTTGTATGAACTTGATTTTTTTAATCAATTGTTCATGGTATTGTGGCTTATATCGAATTAAATAGACGGTAATGTCGGATTAAATGATGGCCCATTTCAAAATGAATTGACGGTATTTAAAGTGGTGGCTCTTATGAAATAGAATTGACGGTATCTTGTCATCACATAATGACTCGAATGAACTTGATTTTTTAATCAATTCATGGTATTGTGGCTTATATCAAATTGAATTGACGGTATTGTGTTTAAATGATAGCTCGTTTGAGATTGCTTTGACGATATTTAAAATGAGGACTCTTATGAAATAGAATCGACGGTATCTTGTCATCAAATAATGACTCGAAAGAACTTGATTTCTTTAATCAATTGTTCATGGTATTGTGGCTTGTATGTATCAAATTGAATTGACGGTAATGTTAGTTTTCATGATTGCTTGTTTCAAAACTAATTGACGTTAATTAAAATGATGGCTCTTATGAAATAGAATTGACGGGCAACTCTTGACCCTGCATATGTCATTCAAGAGATTTCATTGCCGTTTCAATGATCCGTGGTAGGTGGGGAGGTTTCGAGACACTAGAGAAGTGGGTGACCAGTTCATTTGAGTGTCATACTGCAGTTTGCTTGAAGGATGAAATGAGAAATTTATGGGTTGGGGAATCCGGGCCTGATAATGGAAAGGTATACAACCTATGAATTATTTTACAATTTTTTTTCTGTAACATTATTGATTTAATGCCCGGTGCACAAATCTTGTCATTCCCTACAATGGCTTAGGGTATGGGTAATGGGTTCACATCTCTTAAATTTTAATTGAGGTGCTTTTGTAAAACACAATTGTCTTATAGTATGCAGGGTGAAGAAACAATTGTGGTAATTCCACGGGTAGAATGGTGGGAACTGTCTCTTATAGTTGGCTCGAATCCACATGTTGCCTTGCTTCCCCTGCATCCAATATTGCGTGTAAACTTTAACTCCACCGCAAAATGGGAGTTTGCTTGAAGCATGTCAGGTAAGCCATACGGTTATCACAATATGATAATCAGTTGGATTGACGCTGTTGCTGGCAGCTGTCCTCCACCTCTTGTTCTCACTTGGTAGTAAACTTTTCTTTATTAGTTAAAATAAATTTTGCAAGTATACAATCAAACTTGTGATTATATGAACAACATTCTTTTTTTCCTCTCTCTTTCTTCATAATTCCCATCTAGGTCTCTTTAAGTATTGTTTTTTATTAATGGGTATGTTTTGATTCTTAAATTTGTATGTTTGATTGTGTGAAATGGGTGCAGCTTGTTATAGGGTACACTCAGAAGACATGGAAACTCAGTTCTGGTGAGCCTATGCATTCTGAGAGTGGATATTGGCATCCTAAGCCTAATGGAACTATTGAAGTTGTCATTGCTCAAAGCAATGGTCTTGTTGAAGTTCAGGTACTTGCTTTCAATTTTTAATTTTTTTTAATTTTGTTGTTTCAAAGATAAACTGTTTGAATAATTTCCTTCATGATTTATGTGTTTATCTATATTCCATATGCTAGAAATGGTGGATTTGAAGGCTCAAGTTGATTTAGTTTTTTTGATATAAAAAAATAACTTTTTGGATAAGGCCTAATTCCTTGAATTTATTCCTTACTTGTTAAGCTATGTAACATGCACATTATCTATATTCCGGTTGCCACAAATGGTTAGACCTTCCGCTTACACCTGTTGTGACCATGTACGGGGATAATTGCACAATTGGTAGGTTATAATTGCATTGCAAATTCGCAATGCGGCAGGTGGTTGACCATGTACGGGGATGTGTCTCCTATAATCTAAATTTTTCTTTACCAAAATTAAAATATAAAAGGAACATATCACAAAAAAGTTCATCCCTTCATTCATTTGCAAAAGAACATTTAAATTGCTTGCAGTTCTTTCTATAATCCTTGATATATAACTTATGTAATGGATAATTATACCTTGTTCATGTTCCCCATATTAGGATATGTTATTCCAAAATCTTGGCTAGTTTTTTTTCATCAAACAAAATTCTGGACTGGTTTTATATTTTTCTATTATTATTGAGTAGTTTAGACGTCAAAATCTTGCCTGTTTAATTTTCTAGGTCGAAATGGCATGTTATTACTCTCTGTTTTTCTTTTGTGATTTCCTTCACCTGCCTTTTTTTGCTCCTAACATGCCACTGGCATTTTGTGATATCAAATCCAGAAAGGGAGATTTAGCACTGAAGATAATGTGATACAGCTTCAAAGTGAACTGGTGGGGTATGCTTCCAAGGTACATGATATTCTTTCCCAAATGCAACAATATCAATGTCTCATGCGTCATGCTTATAATTTTACGGTCAAATACAATATAAGAAAGTACTTGGAAAAGATAAAATTGCCCTTGCTTAAAATCCTGCCATGTGTCACAAATGAGGGTATTTGATGTCCAAAAAAGATAAAATTGCCCTTGCTTAGAATGCTTAACAATTTAGGAAATAATTATGTTTAAACTAATTGCTAGAAGGTAATTTAAAATCAAGTGGAAAACAATATAGGGTAAAAACTGTTACTGCTTCTGTCTTTAGAAAACGATTTACTTTTTGTAAGAAACATAGAAAGCTAATATCACAATTAGTTGGGAGGACTATGTTGGCATCATGGATTTTGATAATGTTTTGCTTATTGATTGTGATATCTGCATGGCTTTCTTTTCTCCTAGAAGAGAAAGTATTCTCATATTTGTTCCCTGTTTTTGCTGCCAGCTTATTCTGCAAATATGTGGAACAAAGCATTGAATAAGCAGTTAGGGACTGAGGTAAGAGTCGGTTTTTCTTTGTTTTTTTTTTTTGTGTTTTTATTAAATTTGTAAATAAAAGAAGAAAATCATTAAGACAAAGAGAAGAGAGGATAAGAAAGTGATAGAGCAGAGATCAAATATAAAAATGGAATGAAGTTATTGTATATATAAGATAGATAGAAACTGGAAAATACAACCAGAGCTAATGCTCCTCAGCAGAGAATATTTCTCTCTCTGCCTAACCATGATGGTGAACAGAAAAAATGAGTGATATCATAACAAACTTCCACCTCATTGGCCAACTTATCATCCTCTCCATGAATAGGCCCAGCACACTGCCTATTGGATAACTCTAAAATCTGCTATATTAAATAGCCAAATAGCATTGTGGGCAAATAACAAAATCTGTGCAGAAGTAGGAATAAATCAATTATATATAAAACAAGGGCACATTTCATACTAAATTAGTATTGAAGGCAAAGCATAGCTTATATATGGTTTAGCTATCATTACAAATATAGGAGTAATACTCACTTACTCTTCAGTTTTTCTATGATAAAAATAGGCCATGTTTGGTATACATGAAAACTCTGCAACTTTATTATTTTTGAAAAACTCATTCTCTTATTTCTGCGATTTCTACGGCAACCACTATTGCCCTATATTACATATGTTATATTCCCTTATCTTAAATAAATAGACGCTATGTTAATGGTTGAAGGTGGCTTATATCAAATTGAATTGACAGTATTGTGTTTAAATGGTGGCTCGTTTGAGAATCCATTATTAAATGGTGATAACTCTTATGAAATAGAATTGATGGTATCTTGTCTTCAAATGATCAAATGATGAGTCGTATGAACTTGATTCTTTAATCAATTGTTCATGGTATTGTGGCTTATATCAAATTGAATTGACAGTATTGTGTTTAAATGATAGCTCGTTTGAGAATGCATTGACGTATATAAAATGAGGACTCTTATGAAAAAGAATTGATGGTATCTAGTCATCAAATAATGACTCAAATGAACTTGATTTCTTTAATCAATTGTTCATGGTATTGTGGTGTATATCAAATTGAATTGACGGTGATGTTGGTTTAAATGATGGCCGGTTTCAAAATGAATTGACGGTATTTAAAATGATGGCTCTTATGAAATAGAATTTAAAGTATCTTGTCATCAAATAATGACTCAAATGAACTTGATTACTTTAATCAATTGTTCATGGTATTGTGGCTTATATCAAATTGAATTGACGGTAATATCGGTTTAAATGATGGTCTGTTTTAAAATGAATTGACGGTATTAAAAATGATGGCTTTTATGAATTAGAATTGACGCTATCTTGTCTTCAAATAATGACTCATTAAGAACTTGTTTTCTTTAGTCAATTGTTCATGGTATAGTGGCCTATATCAAATTGAATTGACGGTATTGTGTTTAAATGATGTCTCGTTTGAGAATCCATTGATGGTATATAAAATGGTGATGACTCTTATGAAATCGAATTGACGGTATCTTGTCTTCAAATGATGACTCATATGAACTTGATTTTTTTAATCAATTGTTCATGGTTTTGTGGCTTATATCAAATTGAATTGACGGTAATGTTGGTTTAAATGATGGCTCGTTTCAAAATGAATTGACGGTATTTAAAATGATAGCTCTTATGAAATAGAATTGCGGTATCTTGTCATCAAATAATAACTCGAATGAACTTGATTTTTTTAATCAATGGTTCATGATATTGTGGCTTATATCAAATTGAATTGGCAGTAATATCGGTTTAAATGATGGCCCGTTTCAAAATGAATTGACGGTATTTAAATTGATGACTCTTATGAAATAGAATTGACGGTATCTTGTCATCAAATAATGACTCGAATGAACTTGATTTCTTTAACCAATTGTTTATGGTAGGCTTATATCAAATTGAATTGATGGTATTGTGGGTTTAATTAAGGGCTCGTTTCAAAATGAATTGACGATATTTAAAAATGCTCCTATGAAAATTGAATTGACGGTATCTTGTTTTCAAATGATGACTCGCATGAACTTGATTTCTTTAATCATTTGTTCATCTCTCCGTTCCTAATGAAATAGAATTGACGGTAAGGTCGGTTTAAATGATGGCACATTTCAAAATGATTTGACGGTATTTAAAATGGTGGCTCTTATGAAATAGAATTAACGGTTTCTTGTCATCAAATAATGCTCGAATGAACTTGATTTCTTTAATCAATTGTTCACCTCTCTATTTTCGATGAAATTGAATTTACAGTATTGTGGGTTTAATTGATGGCTCGTTTCAAAATGAATTGACGATATTAAAAATGATGCTCTATGAAATTCAATTGACGGTATCTTGTCTTCAAATGATGACTTGTATGAATTTGAATTATTTAATCAATTGTTCATCTCTCTCTTCCCGATGAAATGGAATTTATGGTAATGTCGGTTTTAATGACGACTCTTATGAATTTAAAATGAATTGACGGTATTTAAAATGATGGCCCTTATGAATTTGAATTGATGGTATCTTATGATCAAATAATGACCCGAATGAACTTAATTTCTTTAATCTATGTTCATATATCTCTTCATGATGAGAAATGATAAAAGTTAAAGTGCTAAATAAATGTAATGCTCTATAAATCTTTAGTCAGCTCTTCAGGTATGCTTTTTAACAAGTTTATCTGATAATTAATGTGTGAATTATTGATGCATAGTTTGATATTATTGTCTTCAGGTATGCTTTTTAACAAGTATCAATGACCTTGAATGTAAAGTAAAAAATAAGATGACATTTTGATGGAAAATAGATAACTCTTAAGAAATTAAATTTATGGTGTTGTGGCTTATATCAAATTGAATTGATGGTATTGTATTTAAATGATTGCTAGTTTGAGAATACATTGACGGTATATAATATGAAAGTGAATTGACAATATTGTGGATTTAAATGATGGCTCGTTTAAAAATTAATTGACGGTATTTAAAATGACGTTATTACGTAATTGAATTGATGGTATCTAGTCATCTAATAATGACTCGAATGAATTTGATTTCTTTAATCAATTATTCATCTTTATCTTTCCGATGAAATGAAATTGACGGTATTGTGGGTTTAAATAATGGCCGTTTCAAAATGAATTGACGATATTTATAATAATGATTCTTATAAAATTGAATGACGGTTTTGTGTTTAAATGATTCTTATGACTTGTGTGCACATGATGACTCGTATGAACTTGATTTATTTAATCAAATGTTCATCTCTCTCTTTCGGATGAAATGGAATAGATAGTATTGTGGATTTAAATGATAGCTTGTTTCAAAATGAATTGACAGTGTTTATAACGATGACTCTTTTGAAATTGAATTGACAGTATCATGTCATTAAATAATGAATCGAATGAACTTGATTTCTTTAATCAGTTGCACATCTCTCTATTTTCGATGAAATTGAGTTTACGGTATCTTGTCTTAAAATGATGATTCGTATGAATTTGATTTCTTTAATCAAATATTCGTCTCTCTTTCTGATGAAATGGAATTAACCGTATTATGGGTTTAAAGGATGGCTCGTTTCAAAATGAATTGACAGTATTTAAAATTATGGCTCTTATGAAATCGAATTGACAGTATCTTGTCATCAAATAATGAATCAAATGAAGTTGATTTCTTTAATCAATTGTTCATCTCTCTATTTCCGATGAAATTGAATTTATAGTATTGTGGGTTTATGAATGGCTCATTTAAAAATGAATTGTCGGTATTTAAAATTTCGTCCTATGAAATTGAATTGACGGTATTTTGTCTTCAAATCATGACTCATATGAAATTGATTTCTTTAAGTAATTGTTCATCTCTCTTTCCGATTAAATGGAATTGACGGTAGTGTCGAATGAATTTGATTTCTTTAATCAATTGTTTATGGTATTGTGACTTAAATCAAATTGAATTGACGATATTGTGTTTAAATAATGATATGTTTGAGAATGCATTCATTAGTTTGAGAAGCCAAACATAGCACATGCCAACATTTAACCCCAAAAAAAAAACAAACTATTATTTGGAATTCATCACATAGTTTTCTCAAAAAAGAAAAGAAGAAAGGTTTCCTTTTATATATAGAATAGAAATAGTCCTGTTTAACCTCCTCTGCCCCATTGATTTATTCTAGAAATACAGCAAGATCAAACGTATTTTTTAATTTTTTTTAGCAAAGATCAAAGGTTGTTATTCATTTAATTTGTAACTTTATAGTAAATAACTCATTAATTGGCAGGACATTGCATTATATACGCATGAAGTTGTGGTTCGAATCGAGATCATTCCATTTAACTACTAAAAAAACTCTTTAATTGGAGAAAGGACAAGCTGAAATTTTGTTGCTACTATATCCATTTGATAGAAGGCCTCCAAGCAACTCTGCCGGGTCATAGTAAATCTCCACCTCTTCAACCTTCAGAGCATCATTCACCTATGTTAATTAAAATAATTATTCCTCATTAGTCATGATAGTGCTATATATAATAATAATAATAATAATAATAAGCGGTGCTATATCCTGCGAACAATATGCTCGCGAAAATTCACGAATGGTATTTTTCTGTACATTGACTTTTAAAAACATTTTGATTTTTTATTATTGGTAGAATATCTAAGTTTTTGAAGACTAAAAACAATTCTGCAGCTACATTGTTGTTTCTCTCTGCGCAAATCCTTCATACTCGTGGTCGACGAAACAGATCTAGTAAGATTCATCTTCTTGTTCTTACTTTGGTTCTACAATTTTGAAGCAGATTTTCAGTTCTCTTTAAAGAAGAAACACTTCAAGTTGCCAAATTGAACTGATAGATAATGAGATTGGGAAGAAGAGAAAAAGATGGGGTTGAAGAGAGATGGAAATTTTAAAACAGTTGCACCATAGAAGTTTTAGAACAGAGAAAGAAATTATGAATTGAAGAGGTTGCAGAAAATAACTAAAGAGAGAAAAAAAATAAAAACAGGAGTGTGAAAACGTGTTGAGGAGATAGAAGCAAATATAGGTGCCACGTCATTCGCTATGGTTCGTGAAAATCCAATTCGCTACACTTAGCATTTCTCTAATAATAATAATAATAATAATTAAAATCTCAAAAAGTAGATGGTGATAAAAAGTTGTTTCCAACTAAGAAATAAAAAGTACTGTAAAAAAAAAATTGTAAGACATAAAAATTAAGATCGAAGAGGTGGAGATTTACTATGACCCGGTTTATGAATTCAAATGTTGACAATGTTAATACTTATGGACTAATGGCTATTAAAGATTTATTTATAGATTAATACGACTCCATCAAGAATTACTTATAGGGGAAAGAAAAAAGAATTAAAAATTAACGATATTTAATAAAAACACATAAACCGTTATCACCATCTAAATAATCTTGATGGAGTCGTATTAATCTATAAGTTATGCTTTAATAGCCATTAGTCCATAAGTATTAACATTGTCAACATTTGAATTCACATCATAGAAACCTAGTAAAAGTAAATATACCTTGAGAATACTTTTCCACAAAAAAAAATACCTTGAGAGTTCCTTTTCTGCCCTGGTCCCTTATGGTGTCAACACTTACATGCTCATCTTTGTCACCGGTATTCTCCAACTCGCCGATAAACAACACGTAATTAAGTTAAGTCAAATGTTCTATTCGATACCAACCCCACAAGGAAGCTATTATGTGTTTGTTTTGCTTGGGACATTTGATATTAAAAATGGGCTCTTTTGGTTTGTGTTAATTCTTAATTGTGCCTCTTGTATTTGATTTCAATACATAGTTATTATTTTTTTTGGCTTTCACCACCAGTTGAATTTGGTTCAAGGGTCAGTTTTGGTATTAAGTGATTTCAATTCTCTCCCAATTGCAGTTGCGAGGGATCGAACCGTAATCTTTCCTACCAAATTCAGCGTCAATTAACACCGAACCAACTAACGATTGGTGATTTTAATACATAGTTATGTTTGTATCATAAGTTGTACAGATTAATAACAATAAAATCGTAGATATTAATATGGCATTATAAAAGGAAGGTAAAATAAATAAATACCTTGAGAGTTCCCAAGCCAAAGAATTGGACCATGTTCCCAGTAGGGGGATGTCCCTTGAAAGGACCTTCAAAGAATCCCCAATGCCTAAATTTGAAAGCAATTTCAGGTGGTCCAGTGTAAACTTTAATCACTTCCCATGCAAATCCTCTTGGAAAAGCTGATTTGAATACTTCATGAGATGATTCAAATGTCTCTTCATTTGCCTTGTATGGCTTGAAATCTTCTGGAAGAGAACTTTTCAATAATGCATTATAACTTCCTAAGCTTAGAGTTTCCTCTGCAGTTAATCCCTCCCTGCCTACATATGGAATCGAAGGTGTTAATAATTTTAGTTATATTTACTACTAGAAAAATTGAATTATGGTCGGATAAAAAAGATTTGATAGACTTAAGAGAGATGATATGAATCTTTTTTAGTTTAACCAAAGTTTTGGGTTCAATTCTTGATTTAGTTATGCAACAACGTAAATTTTTTTTAAAAAACAGTTTGTGTTCATTTGAGTTGTACAAGGCTTTAAAGACTAGTTTCTACAGTTACACAGAGGATATAAGTGATTCAAATTTGTAGTTTTTCATCGGTAAATCAATTTTTTGTAACGATATTGTTCATTTATACCATTATACAAAACAAACCTACAATAAATTAATAAACAAATAAAATTGAATGGTTTGATTCAAATGGTTGATAAACTTCAGTCAAAGTCAAATTGTTTAAAAGAATATAAATTTAAATATTAATTCAAACAACTTATAGTCAAATATTTTTACTAGCTTTAGACTAAAGAATTAGTGGGTTAATACAAAATAATTCATTATACTAATAGGTTTGATCATCTAATCATTCAACACTTATTCATTAGCCTATTTGATCGCTTGAAAAAACATGTATCCTATTCCTATTTTTATTTTTACTTTTTAGAGAAGGAAATTAAAACTTTGCATGTATATGTTGTCTCATGGAGATCTTGGTAGTCTCTGTTTGGTAAGGTTAAATTTTGAGCTTATAATTAATAAGAGTTTATATGATTAAAAAAAAAACTCTGATAAACGTTTTTTAAAAAAAGATTATAGTTTATTTTACAAACGCTATTTCAAGTATGCTTATGAGCTTATAGTTTATCATTTTTTGTTCCAACTTTACCTCTACCATCTTATTTTAAAAAAATTAAATATTAATTTAACTAGTTCAATCGTTAATTTTACCAAACACTACAAATTCAATCAGCTATCTTATTCGCTAAAAGCTAAAAGCTAACTTATAAGTTATTTAATAAAAGTTCATTTGCTATAAACTAACTTATCAGTTATCTGTTATTCGTTATCTGTTATTCTTTACCAAACAGAACCTAATTTAATTTCGGCGACTCCCACCAAAATTGAAGCAATTTTTATCTAACTAGTGGATACTGCCAAAATTGATCTGTATTATTCTAATTTTATTGGATGTCCCCGACGGATCAAAATTGATGTTTGGTATAGAACTCTAGATGTAAAGTTTGTCATGATTATAAATAGTATAACAAATATATACAAAATAGTGTGATTTTTTTTTTTGGAGTATTCAAATAGTGTGATCTTGTAAATAAAAAAAGACAAACAAACAGTAAAGAAAACAAATTTAATTAATTTGAAAAATACAACACCTTACCATTAACAAAGAGCTTGAATTTTTCAGGGACTATGGTCTTGAAATCTTGCAAACGGATCTTGTGTGAAAGCTCCATCTCCCATGACTTAATAGCATTTTGCACAGTTTCCTCCAATGATCCTTCTGGCCATTCCTACAAAAATTAATTAATACAAAATTGAAAAGAATTAAAGACATAATTTAATCAAGAGAGGCAGAGAAATAAAGATTAAAAATAACTGAATAAGTGGTGGTTAATCACTTTGGTTCTTCCTTCTTCAAAAAGCTTATTGACAAGATCATAGGTAGGAGGGCCACCATGTCTCCACTGGATTTTCTCAGCTTCATCATGCAAAATTGATCTGTACTTGTCTTTTGTAACCATGTTAGCTATAATTACTAGAGTTTTTTTTTTTTTTAATGGATTACTAAAGAGAGGTTATGCACAAACTAGGCAAACTAACATGTATATATAAGTGTAAAGGAAGATGGCCATCATGATCAATTGATCATATATGTCCTTTATCTTTTTTTATATCAAGACACATGTCCTATATCTTGAGCCACAAGATAAGATTTTCTTGAGTTCAACCCAATACCATTATAGAGATATTTTATAAGGATGTGTTTGATTCAAGGTCTGTTTTGTTCAACGAAGGAATGAGATAGAAGGGAAAGTGAAAAAAAAGGAGAGGAGGGGGAGATTTTAATTGAATATATGATTTAAAAAAAGGGAGAAAATGGGAGGAAAAAATTTTAATTGAATATATATGTTTGGTTCATAAGGGAATGAGAAGAATTTTAAAATTAATTTTCCTTTTTATCTTTAATTTAAAAATTATATATTTTTTTTACAAGTTAATTTATTCCATTTAAAATTTAACTTTATCCTTAAAGTTACAAAGTCAAGTTCTTACCAATGGGTTGACACATCCTCATAGACACAAGTAAAGTAGATTAAAAGATAATATTTTTTTGGGTTAAATAGTTGATACCCCCTGCAAAGTAGGTCGGTTTTGGGATATCTCCTGTAAAAATTTTTTTTAAGATCCCTCCTTGCAGACTGAAGATTCTTTGGGATACCCCCCTGGAATGACACCAATGCAGGGAATCTCCACGTGGCACCTCCACGTGGATATTTTTTTATTTTTTAATTTTTTTTTGCCACGTGGCATTAAAAATTTTTAAAAAAAAAACAAATTATTTTTTAATTATTTTTTTTGCCACGTGGCATTAAAAATTAAAAAAAAAAAAAACCAATTTTTTTTTTTCTGTTTTCTTTCTTTTTCTTTTTTTTTTATTTATATTAATTAATTTAAAAAAACAGTAAATATTAAATAAAAACATTAAAACTTATTATTAATTTTAAAAACTTAAATAAATTATATAAAAAATAAAAACATAATGAAATAAAATAATTACAATTACAATTACAACTTCATTCAAAAAATCAAATCTATCCATTAAAGATAAAATCCAATCTAATCCATCCATTATTATCTTTCCGATGGATGAATATTCAATCAATCCAACAAAATTAATTGAAATATTATTGTTTAATTTCACTTTTAATATATAACTTTAATTTTGAAAATACTTTTCGAGACGAATCCAAAAACATCTTATAATAAAGAAATAGAGATTTTGATCTAATTCAAACACATAACTTTAACGATTTTTTTTTTTTTGATCAAAAAGTGGAGAGCAAAGCGCTAACCACCCAAAAATTTATTCAAAATAGAGAAGAGAAAGTACAAGAAGGGGGGGACTAGGCCAAAACCCCAACTAAGAAGTACATAAACGAAAGTTCGGTGAACCATGCTTATTCTTATCAAAGCATTCTTTAGCAAACAAAGGTAGATTATTCCAATAGACAATGGATGAGCAAGATAAACCATAGTTAGCCAACAAGTCCGCAACTTGATTACCCTCCCTATAAATATGAGACACCATGAAAGTCATATGCCTGATCATGAACATGACATTTTTCCATCTGTTACGTAAGCTCCAAGCAACTGGTTTGTCAGGATTATTAAAAGCAGCCACCACAGTAGTTGAATCTGTTTCCATCCACAAAGTAGACCATTGATTGTGGTAGGCAATTTCTATTGCACGCATTGCCCCACACATCTCAGCAAAATAAGAGTTAGCCACTCCTAAATGTTCAGCAAAACTATGAACAAAGTTTGCTTCATGATCACGAAAAATACCTCCACAAGCTGCATTGCCTGGATTGCCACTAGAAGCTCCATCAATGTTGCATTTAATCCAATTAGTCAAAGGAGGGTACCAATAAACTTCTTTATAAGAGGTTACTCTAGAATGATGAATTTGAACTTTGAAATTCTTCAAGAAGGTGAAATCACGCATGGAATTAGAAGCCAATTTCTTGGTGTTGTTTCCTGACAAAGCTGTGTAGGTAATGATCTTGGAAATAGCAGCCAACCATGTTGTATTGGTATCATTGAATCTGGCTTTATTCCTCACTATCCAAATGGTATGCAAAAGATTAATAATAGCAGCAATGATCGTGACTTTGCCTTGTGGAGACCAATTTGAATCACATAATTTCCACATGTCAGCCATAGAAGTGAACTGAAGAGTTGTGTTAAGACATCCAGCCAACCATGACCATAATTTAATCGCAAAATCACATTGAAAGAATATGTGAAAAGAGGATTCAACATGATTGTGGCAGAAAGAGCACACGGAAGGAATAGCACAGCCTCTTGTCATCAAATTCTCATCCGTAGGAAGCTTATCATGCATCAATCTCCACGCAAGGAATGACTTTGATGGTGGAATATCTGCATTCCAAACCATCTTAGCCCAATGTAGATCTTGAACTCGAGGCAGCATGAAATCATAGGCCTGCTTGAGCTCTAAGTCACCATTGTCTGTGTGCTTCCAAATAAGTGTATCTTGAGTAACCTCCAAAGGAATAGAAACATGAGAAATAATTGAATATAAGTTAGGGAACATTTGTGAAAGAGCAGGAGGAATGGACCAATGTCCATTAATAATAAAATCACTAATTTGTGACACAAGCCTTGCATGATCAGGAATACCAAGTTGTTCAACTAAAGGATCACCACACCAGCTATCTAGCCAGAAATTAATCCTTTCACCATTACCAACTAGCCAAACCGTGTTATCTTTGATCACATAACTTTAACGATTAATATCTTTAATTGTATGATAATAAAAATTACAAAAAAATGATATATTGAAAATGTTCTTCGAGACGAATCCAAAAATATCTTATAATAAGAAAACGGAGATACTGATCTAATTCAAATATATAACTTTAACGATTAATATATTTAATTGTATGATAATAAAAATTATAAAAAAATGATATCTTGAATATATTCTTCGAGACGAATCAAAAAACATATTATAATAAAGAAATAGAGATTTTGATTTAATTCAAACACATAACTTTAACGATTAATATCTTTAATTGTATGATAATAAAAATTATAAAAAAATGATATCTTGAAAATACTCTTCGAGACGAATCCAAAAACATCTTATAATAAGAAAAAGAAGTTTAGTAGCAGCCTAAATATCAAGTTGTGTTTGGAACCATAATTTTCTACTAATATGTTAGTATATTAGTAGCAATCTAATTGGTTTCATTATCAATAATTTAGTAGCAGCATAATTTTTTATTAATATTATTTTGTCAATTTTTTTTTATTATTAATTCAGTTCAGTTTTTATGCAGTTTTGGTTTTTAATACGGAAAATGTAAAAAACTGAACTGTAAAAAATTTGGGAATTTGGGAAAATGTATGAAGATGAGAATTTGGGAATTTAGTGTATTAATTTGAATTTGTTTGGATTTTGAAGGTTTGTTATTTGAGAAGAAAATGTATGAAGAAGAGAGAGATATGAAATGGAGGTGGTGCTGATGAAGATGTTGAGAGAGATGATGATCCGTTCCAATCCTTTTTTTTATTTTTTTTTTAAATTTTCAAAAGCCTATTATTTCTTTTTTAATTAATAAAAAAATAGAGAAATCAGAAAAAGCAAGGTGGGAAAAAAAAATTTAATTAATTATTTTATTTCATTATGTTTTTATTTTTTATATAATTTATTTAAGTTTTTAAAATTAATAATAAGTTTTAATGTTTTTATTTAATATTTACTGTTTTTTTAAATTAATTAATATAAATAAAAAAAAAGAAAACAGAAAAAAAAAATTGTATTTTTTTTTTTATTTTTAATGCCACGTGGCAAAAAAAAATAATAATTATTTTTTTAAAAAATTTTTTTAATGCCACATGGCAAAAAAAAATTAAAAAATATCCACGTGGAGGTGCCACGTGGAGATTCCCTGCATTGGTGTCGCTCCAGGGGGTATCCCAAAGAATCTTCAGTCTGCAAGGGGGGATCTTAAAAAAAAAATTTACAGGGGGTATCCCAAAACCGACCTACTTTGCAGGGGGTATCAACTATTTAACCCTATTTTTTTTAAAAAAAATTATTGTATTAAAATTACATTATCTTTAATATACTCCAAATACATGGGTTTTATTTATTTTAGAAATAGTTAAATATTATTTTCAATTTTTTATTTTTAAAATGATTTTTTATTTTTGTTTTTAAAAAGTAAAAGCAAATTTTTTATTTAAAAAATAATTTTTTAATTTTAAAATGCCTCACGGCCTCACGCCCTCAAGCAATTTTTAGTCAAAATAGTCAACAAAGAATTAGCAAATGCAAAATGGAGCAAGTTTAAACGAGAAAATTGAGCAATTGAAAAGTGGTGGGTAAAAATTGAGCAATTGTAAATTTTAGACGGTTAAAATCGAGCAATTAAAATTTAGAGATGTAAAATTAAACAATTGTATAATTATTTTTTGAAGAAGCCAAATGAATATAATAAAATAAGTTAAGCACAAGGTGTGCCTAACAAGAAAAAATTACAAATTAAAAGTGTTCAAGCTTAAAGTAAAGTAAAGCAACACATTAACCATGACAAATCCCTAAACAAGCTATAGGGTATGAACCCACCAACAATGCAAGGCATAATTAAAATTATTTTGTTGAGTCTTCAACCACCACCAAGCAATTGTATAATTTAGTGAGTTATAACTGCATTTAAACCTAAAGTAAAATTTAAAGACAATTTGAGGTCCAGATTGACATATATTTGCATACTCACAATTTGTTTTCCCGCATGCATATATAAATTAATATTTATTTAAAAAAAATATATGGTCTATAATTTCTTTTTTTGAACAAGCAAAAATGGTATTTATTTATAAAAACAACAGCTGCTAATTAGCACAAGGTGTGTCAAACAGAACAAGCAAAAGTTTACAAGAGTCGGTATATTAGAAAACTTAGCTTATGCCCAAACAAACAAGAGAGCCCGACCACCACAAATGAGAATTAAGTCCTAGATTCACATTATTAGTTTACATCCACCAAAAGGAATAAACTTTGACTTTCTCGAACAATTGAAGGACTGTAGATTCCTTTACCTTGAAGATCCGACTATTCCGTTCTTGCCACACCACCCAAATGCAGCATAGGCAAATGGTCTATAAATAATCCCTAATAGGGTTGGGACTGAAGACCAATTTTATCCTGCGCACCAAATAGACTATTAAAGTAAATAAGTGAAGTGTCTTAGGTTTGAACTTCAACCCTTACATATATAATATGATACTCCTACCAATATATATATAAAAAAGATATTTCTACCAATTGAGCTAAACAATTTCCTTTTTCTCTTATAATTGTTATGATGGAAAATAATTAGTTTCAATATTTAATAAAGGGTAAATATCCCTTTATCCCTGCAAAGTTAGCGAGTTTTGATTTACCCACATACCTAACTTTTTTTTTTTTTTAAAAAAATCTAACCCTGCAACCTCATTTTGCCATAAAAAAATTGTGTGGCTTGTACACGCTTAATTTTTTATCATAAAAAAATTATCCAATCACCTACCAAGTTGTCTATCATGGGGTAAAATGAGGAAATCTTCATATTGCAGGGTTGGATTTAAAAAAAAAAAGCCTAAATTAGAATTTTGGTCCCTTAACTTATTTGTTTGTTTGATTTTGGACCCTTAACTAATTAATGTTTCATTTTAGTCCTTTAACTATATTTTTGTCTGCCAAATAAGTCATTTCCTTAAGATTTTATAAAAAAACGTTAATGTTCAACATCACTATCATCGGCTTCATCATCAAACCCAAAAAATTCATAATCTTCGTCAATTTAACCATAAATTAGGGGATATATTTTTTATTTTGGGGGAAAATTGAACAATGAAATGTAAATTGGATTATTGAGTTTTTTAGTTTTCCGGATTTAGTGATAAAGATGATGATGAATATTTCCATATTTCTGGGTTTGGTGATGAAGATGATGATTATGAAGATGAAGATTAATGTTTTTTCAAAAAATTAAACTGAAATGACTTATTGTAAGTTTTGTTTTTAGTCCTTCTAAAATTTTTCTTATACTTTTAGTCCCTCAAAAGTTTTCAATTAACGCTTTTAGTTCTTACTTTTAAATCAACTCATGTCTAAACTTCATATTTTTTAATGAATTTTTTTATGAATGTTTAGAATATTATAAGAATCTCTCCCAAAATTGTTTTGAATTTTTTAACAAAGCATAAATTAAATATAAATTTGTATGTTATTGGTGTTTAAAAATTCACATTTAGTCATGTTTTGTTAAAAAATTCTAATTTTTTTTTTGTGAGTGATTGTTAAAATATTCTAGACTTTTCTGGAAAATTTCATTAAAAAATATGAAGTCTACATAGGAGTTGATTTTAAAGTATGGACTAAAAGTGTTAATTGAAAATTTTTGGGGGACTAAAAGTCTAAGAAAATTTTTAGGAGGACTAAAAATAAAATTTGAAATATTTATATGGACCAGAAACATATTTATCACCAAATTTTAATATGTATGGAGCATATAAATTTCTTTGTATATTTAGTAAAAAAATAAAAAAAATAACGATATATATCTTTATAAATGTTCTTTGAATCTAAGGTTTTTTAAGTTTCCGCACATTATCAGTTTATCACCTTCATTGAAAATTTCCTTCATAAATAAAAAAATATGTATATAGTTTTTTTTATATAAAAAATGTATATAATTTTTTTTTTTGTTTTTGAAAAATGTATGTAAATTCCTTAAAACTATCCTAATCAATTAATAAAATAAAGACAAATGCTAAATAATATTTTCGAGACATTCTTTAAGCCTTTAAATAGTAGTATTATTTTATATAAAAAATTATAAAAATGTGTGAAGTCGAGAATTGAAATATTTAATTTTTTTAAATGGAATCCTAAAAGATAAAAATGACTTTTTTTTCATTTTACAAAGTTACGCAGAAACGTGGAGTTGCATTTCCAATTCCAAACAAGGCTTGAAGTGGAAGTTGAACCCGAACAGCGAAGTAACGGAAAAGTGACTAAGAACCACTCACCGGCGGCGTATACATGACCGGCGAAGAATTCTCTGGTCCTCCCGGACCCAAACTCATGCGTCTCGTCTACTTCGTCGGCGCCGGAGGTAATCCAATTTCCAATCTCTCTCTCTGTCTCTCTCTCTCTGTCTCTCTCTTATTTGTACGCAAATTAGATCAAATTTCATCGCTATTACGAACGGTTCCAGTGGCTTGCACCGTTGCAATCAACAAATGGCGTGAGTTCGAAAGTAAGTCAATCATCCAAGAACAGCAGCAGCAGAAGAAGCAGGGAGTCAAGGTGGTTGCAGAGATCCCTAATTCGTCGGAGTCTGTTACAATTCACAAAGCTCTCAAATAAGGTTAGGGTTTTGTAGTTTACATTTTGGTATTTTTTTTTGGTTGCTGTGATTTGCAATGCTTGTATGAATATATGATCAATGTTTTGTTTGACTTGATCAGTGATTGTAAGATGATGATTTTCAATCAAATGAAGTGTTGTTTTGTAGTTGTGATTTGTATTCTTAGCTTTGTTTGTGAATGTGAAACTTGATTACTGATTGGATTAGGTACTCAATAATTTTCGGTTTTTGCTTGTAAAAATTTGAAATGGATAGTTGTTTAAGACTTCTAACTTTGTAAGTCTTTTGGGATTGTATTGGAAAACATGGTTTTAAATCAGAGTCAAGGTTTGCAATATGTTGCAGTATGGATCCTTTAATAAAACTATGATGGAAGAAGTAGTATGCTTGGAAGAAATCCTACACATATTATTTCATTATTTGAGTGTATTATTCAGAATTATTTTCTAAATTTTAACTTAGTTGTGATATGAATGATTAGATGTACTTTGGACTTTAAAACAACTTCAGATTATGTTCGTAATACATTGTGGTTGCTCGTTGTTGATTTTCCCTACAGAGAGCAACGTGACATAATTGGATTGTTTGTCTAACTGGTAGTCATTCAGAAATTAGTCTGTATCATGTCTGAATGTCTTATTGTCAATGTGCCATTTCGAATTAATAACATAATTCATGTTGAGTAGGTGATAGTTCTCCAAAGTATTAGCTAGATGTATAAAAATTAATGGTTTTCTCTTGGTTGAGAATGGAGAATTAGACTTATCACTTATGGCCATTGGTGGGTGGGTTACTATGAGATTCATTTCAAATTTCAAATGGGATGTGATAAAATTTCAAATGGGTTACTTTGGTGGGTGGGTTACAAAATTTTGGTACTGCAAGCTCTTGACGACTCAAGAAAAAATGTTTGTATATTGCTGAAAGTCTCAAAGAACTTATTGTTTGTTGCACTTTTTCTTCCTTAAAATTTGCCTACATTGTGGAATTTCAACCTCAAAATGCAAATTTAGAGTCATGTTGGTCAGTCAGTTGTCACCTTTGGTTATCCAATATGTAATAAATAAACTATCAATTCCCCGTGACTTGTTTATTTTCCTATTTTCCCCCTAAAACACTAAGGCTCTGTTTGGGAGTTTGGAGGGGAGAGAGTGAGAGGTGTTTCTGGGAAAGGGAAGAAAGAGGGAGAAATCCCATACCTTATTATTAAATGATGGAAACGATTTGAAGAATTTTTCTAAACCCTCAAAATCCTCCTCCATCACATTTTTTTGAGTTCCCTCCCTCATTATCTAAACATTGTATTATCCTTCATTTTTTCCACCTTTTTTTCCAAAGCCTTTTCCTCCCCTCTCCTCCTGTTCTAAACTCCCAAACTGAGCCTAAAGAAAAATATTTACACTTGATTGGATAGGTGGTTAGTTTAGTTAAATTTCTGTAATTTTTCATGCTGGCTATTTGTCTGATGTTTATAGGTTCATGTCTTCGCCATCTGTTTGCTATTTATTTGATTTTACTGTTTAAAATGTACAATCTCACCATTTTCATTCTAAACCCACATAAAGATCAGACCAACATTTATTTAGACACAAATCTTTACATATGTCCATTACTATTTTGTTGTTTCATATCTGAATGGAGGTTGAGAAGTTGTTGCTTATATGAAACACATATCTATAGTCTGTTAATCTGTGTAATGGGGATATTCAATAGCATGAAGATAGCTAGATTAGAATGGCTGTATCAGGGAATATTAGACAGAAATCCTTCTTTTCCTTTTTAGTTGTTGTTTTAAGGTTATTTACACATACGAATCAAATCAATAAATTTGGTTACTTTTGATAAAATTATGCCTTTTTCCTATAACATTGTTAACCATTTATTATTTCGCTCCACCTCTCTCTCTCTCTCTCTCTCTCTCTCTACAATAAATAGTCAAGTGTATTACTGACTAAACAATAGTTAATATCGCATTTAACTATTCATCGCTTGGGTCAACCTGCTAAGTTCAGTCCAACCCAACCTACAAAACTGGGCCGGGTTTTCCACCTACCACAATAATCCTACATGTGGTCGAAGCCTCACATTGTGCTGTGGCTCTTGATCCTAAGGAGATAATTTTTATGCAATGATCTTGAACTGCAATTGCAGGGCTTGTGAGCATCCCTGTTTTACTACCTTGTAAGATGTGTTCCATCTCCGTCGTCTCTTACCCTTTTGGAATGGGGTATAGAGACAGAACATGACCCATCATGACCTTGATTTTGTGGGTTGGGTCGGTTCAGGTAGCTTTCAAAAAAGTTGGGTTTTAGGCTCACCCCAACCCACACAAATTCCACCATGTGAGGTGGCTGGTTAGGCAGAATCCAACCCATATTAAACCCTAAGTGAAATAAAATATGCTCTAGCTAAGAAATTGAGATCATGAAAGAGGATGTATACAAGAGAAATATGGTGAGTTGTGTGATTAGTGTGTTACTAACCAGAGCTTGCAGGATTTCTGTTCTGTTGTAGCAAATCTTTAAGTTAGTTGATTTCTTGGTATTGGGTACTCTTAAGAAACAGGTTGGGAATATATATTTTAGCACTATACTGTACAACCCTTTAGTCAGACTAGCTGCAGTTGCTAAAAGCATGCAGTTACTGCAGTCCCACAAATCTTATCCGTTCAAATAATCCAACACTTCACAAAATGCCATGTCGTCTCTTCCAGAAATTGACTAGGTGTGGTTTTATTCTGTTAATACTTAATATGCACTGACAAGCTTATAGGTTATTCAAACGTCAATTTTTCATCCGCCCCACCACAGTGGATTCAAATGGCAAGAGGAAGATGATTAGTAGAAACCCTATGGTCTCCAACTTATTGGTTGGATCTTCTACGGCTGTGATGTTGAGGTGTAGCCTAGAGAAATGGGCATTACGATAGGACTCTGTCTAAGCCGCGATCATAAACACGAGTCAAAGCTAATAATTTGGCACAACGTAAGCACCACTGATCCTTGTATTGGCAATCTGGCGTTTTTTTCTTGTTCAATTGATTGGAACACTTCCATCAATCCACTCATTTCAGAGTAACAAACCCTAGAGCCATAAAACTTAATATCTAAAGCATATGCTCTATAGATTTGAGGAGAAATAGCTTTTGTTTTGTCATATTCCTCTTCATACCATTTGATTTGAATCCACTATGGCATGGAGGATGAAAAGGTTACTGCAGTGATTGTGCCCTTCAGCAATTGCAGTTAATCCAAATCCCAGATAATCAAAGCTTTTGTTATGTAAGAACAGCATCTCAACTTCCTACATCCCACATATAGTAGAGCATAAAAAAGGGTGAATTACATTCCATTTTCTCGAGAGTTGAGATATGCTCAAATTATACTGCACTCACATTTCTTTTTAATCAATTTAATTTGTTGTGAGATGAAGCATTCTCAACTTAAATCAATTTTCAATGCAGACATGCCTCTTAGCAGTGATTAGAAATTATGAATGAGCCTTCCAAGAGCATTCTTTTTCTCTGCATAACTCTCATTTTGCTGTGAAGTATTCACTTACAAATTTGATTTTGGATGTTAAATAATTGTTACTAACACTATCAATTTTTTAAACTGTGCCGCATATACTTATGCATTGATCTGGAAAACTAATTACTCATATTAATCGACTATGGCTTTTATCAGGATGTCTTGTGCGTTATAAGGGTATCTCCAACGGGTTGGTTCAATGGAGTATGATAGAGTTTGTATTTCAATACATATCACAAAGGAACCTTCACTAGTCCATTTGGCGCGAGGTAGATGTTATTATTCTTTTTAAGTGCTTCCCGGTCCTTTAGATTTTCTCTATTTTGTAGTGGAACATAATTTCCTCACCCTAATTCCTAAATTTGTACTTGTTAAAAATGTAATAAAGGCATAATATTAGACTATTTTTTAACCAAAATATATAATATAAGACTAATTAAACACTATTTACTTATTTAGAGTTTTTTGTGTTCAAAATTGAGTGTCTATACAATTTTTTTTTCCAAACCACTTATATATGAATATATCCACACTAAATCATTTATATTCAATTCACTTGTTGATAAAATCAAATTATTCAAAATTAATTTTCATCGCTCTAAAACCAAACACTAGTGTTTGTTTGGGATTATGTTGAGTTTGAGATTTTGTCCACTCACCGTAATATTAAACTTATAATTTGTCATAGGCGGAGAAGTAGTGGTATATCATAACTGAGGAATCTAATATCACCCAAAACAAATAGTTAAAAATTGGAGATAGGTTTGCTGACCATTTTCATCATGAGCTTGTACCACCTTCACCTGCATGCTTTCAACAATCATCTTGGAAAGGCAAACACCCCCTCCTGCAATGTACAAATAGACACGAAAATAGTTGATATTAACTACATGACTTTCACAAGACATCATTGAAAGTGATGATGCTGTGAAGCATACCAAAAACACATGCAAATTAGATATTATCTTTGATTCTTTTTATAAGAGACAGTTCATATTAATAAATTTATTGGATAAATAATGTGTTTGGTTTATATTATAGACCAATACATAATTTATTGAATAAATCTTTAATGGTGAATTGTCTTTTATAGAGTAACAAATTATTTATATCAAATTATGTAGTCGTTTTCTTTTATTTATTTTTTTATCATTTTTTTTTAACCAGAGCAAGTTTAATGCACTTTATTCATAATAATGGTCTCAATACAAGGTGGACAATACTAAAATATTAAGAGCTAACTCATTAACCACTTGATTAGCTTGTCGCCCGATAAAAATTACCTTACATAAACCATTCTTAAGTAGTGTAAAGTTAAGTTTATAAATACATAAGTTAAAAGCACGAAGGCTTGGAGAGAGTTAGGTGCATGTACTTTATTTTGGGTCTAGACTCCCGATATAATTAAAGACAAGCATATGAAGAAAACGACACACCTTAGAAAAGGATTTGTATTGTTTCATTACTCTACTATACTATCAGTTGAATCTCTTATTGAGTATTGACCGTGACGTCAAATAAATGTATAGAAAAATTAATCTAATAAGAATTATTCAAGTGAAGAAGACATGATCAAAGAAAAAACTGAACATGAAAAATATCACTGTACAGTTAGTCTACTATACATTGTTCTGAAGTTAAGAACCATTTTTGAATTATCATCAAACTTAATTGTTCATTGTACATGATAAATTGAACATGAAAAAATCATTGTACAGTTAATTTTTAGGAAATTGCTAGTTATCCCGACAATAACTTCCCGAAAACTTCCTGAAAGTAGTTGCCATTAAATACTCCTCTTAATAACATCCATGTCCTCCCATGTTTTCCGGCAAAGAACGAATTTAATTGGCCAGGTATGTTTCGTGATTTGTTCGGGATAAATTCCCTCGGGACATATAGCATTACTCTAGTTTTTATGTGAAAGAAAAAAGTTTGAAGTAATAAAGAGTAACTATCCCATTTTTATTGCCATAAACGGCATGGTTAGCATATGATTTTACATTAATATTTAACTTATAAAAAATCAAGGTTTAGATAGTTTTAGTTGAGTGTACTGATTGCTTAAATCAAATTAATTAAATAACTTACCTATAATTTTGTGGGCTGCTGAGGGTTAAGGGCCCTGTGTAATAGGCATCTGTTGGCCTACATTTATAGGTAGCAAGCTTCTTCAAAGTTCACAGAGAATTGATTCTTCCATCTTTTCATCTATTAATTACTACTATATGGTTACTATATTGTGTAATGCAACACATTCTTCAAGTTTTGTTTTATGCCAAAGATCAGAGAAAGAGCTATGCATGTAGAATTAACCAATATCACACAAGGTTGGTTTTTCTTGATCCTATGCTATGTAATCATAGAGCCTCACATTGAATGTTACCTAACTTAAGAAAATATTTATAAGTGAGACATCTTTTAGTTTATAGTTAATTACGATTTACGAGTGTCTGAGTCTAACTCAATCTTATGAGCGGGCGATATTGAACTACTCATATAATGTAATCTTAAACGAGACACATCTCTTATGTTACAAATGGATAGGAAAATGACAAAATACTAGTATATAAACAAGAAAATGAAGTGACATGGGATAGAGTCATTCATCATTCATGGAGATGATAGATCGTAAGCAATCAATTCATGTGTGAATTAACATGGTTTTAGATTTCAATTATATTTCCATAAGTATGTTACCAAGTGGGGTCTTGAGATGGATGTAATTTTCCTCAAATCTGATAACTTATATGTTCCCGACAATGTTTGGATGTCAAATGTGCATGATGACATTTCCTGAAATGGAATGATATGTCTTGATCAGTTCAAACCATTACACAGAACTATGAGATCCAAACTATTTTCAAGGTTTGCACTCAACTAGGACTGAAGACACTAACACCTCTTACAAGCACTCTTCAGCTAATTACTAACACTAGTACTAGTACCATACCGACATCCTTTTTCACACATTACATTTTAAGGTCTTGCTAGCATAGGACTCAAGACACATATTACAAAATTAAAACATTGAAGTTTAGTGTTTAAAATAATAATCTTAATTATAAAAGAATTGAAAACATCAATCAATTCTAAATAAATCTCTTATTTCCTGTCTTTGTTAAGTCTTACAAACCCTAAGGGTAGTGCAAATCTCAATTCTTAAGTTAGGTCTAGAAATATGACATAGATAATATTTATAAGGGTAGTGCAAATCTCAACTTTAGCTTTTGTGGTTGAATATATTTCTCCCACCCTCTAATAAGAGCAAAGTAGTGGATTGAAATGTCCTAATCAATGGGGCCATATCCAATGAGAAGTGAAGGATGGAAGTTCACATGGCCATGTTTGTGTTGCTATACAAAGAGTACTGCATGCCATCAAACTGGAGTACCAAAATCATGCAACGTTTTTAATGAAATGAAATCTCTGTTTGGCTCCTGTGAGATATTCTTCTGAAGTTGTAGATATCATGATGATCATAACTGGCAGCTTTTTGTTTCTTTCTGCCTTTCTATATCATGTTTCTTTTTTACATATTCTTTGTTTTCTTACTTTCTTAAAATTGGTTGTGTTCATTGATGGGTTTGCTAATGACTAGTCATTTTCTGTCGTAACTACTTCATGCAGTAAACAATCTCGGTCGTTTAAAAGTGATCAGATATTTCTATTTGATCAATATATAGATTGAACATAGTTTTAATCTCAACCTTTCATTTTTAATCTTTTTCCTTTTCTTATACACATCTTAGTGTGCGTTTGATTCTACACCGATAAAAAATGATTTTAGTTAAAAGTAAATTGGTCCAAAATGTTCAAGTATAAAATATCATGGTTTAAGTCAAAATTTACAAGTTTTAACTTCAAGATAGAATTAATTATACTAAAAAAAAACATCCAAAGTCAAAATTAATTTTACACTTTTAGAATCAATTTTGGTAGTCCATAAATGGAACCAAACATGCATACAATTAGGTTGTGTTTACTGTTTGGATTTGATACAAATAACGGTTACCTCCTGCCCTGTGGTAGAAACGGCTTGGTGTATGTTTGATCTTACTCTTGCACACGAATTACTCTACTTTAAATTTATTTTCAAAGAAAAAACAAAATCTAATTTAATGTCCTATGGTATTTCCACCTTTATGTCTGGCGGTCTTATTGGACTATGGACTTGCTTTTTGCCATTTTTTTGTAATTTATGATCTTTCTCTCTTTTTGGCTGTTTGGCGATTTAGGACCGGAAGGAGTTTTTATCTTTTTGATATTATTATATTTTTTATTTTCTTTTGGAGTTAGTACTTCTTGTACTCCCTTTTATGTACTTTATTTGGTGTATCATTTTTTCTCGTTATATATATAATTATATTTTCCATTAAAAAAAAAACTATCTCTCAAATTTACAATTTGAAAATTCAAACCTTAATAACTTTTTAAAAGAGAGACTCATGTTATCGACTATTCAGTTTTTTTTTAAGTAAGTATTCAAATATAACATGGCTTGTACTTGTAAACTATTTAAATATAAAATAAAGTGAGCATATAAATTGTGAAGAGTAATTGTACATGTAGATGTGTGTGCCTCCGTGCAAAGTGTCGTTTGGGAGCATAAATCAGCAAAAGCAAAAACAGACATATCATTGGCAAGTTTCGTGATTGTTCTAAATTTCTCACATCGTTTTCTAAGTGCCTAATATGGTGAAGAGGCTAGTCAAACACATGACCAAACTATGTAATACAAACTCATTGCATTGCGATTTGATCAACTTAACTTTAAAATCTAGTGGCCCCAATAGGACACATTTTTTGTACAGTGACCATAATGAGGTTTGTGTTGGAACTTGTAACAATAATGCCTCATTGCCTTGCCAGAGTAAATGTTTTACAAAATAAAAAAAATTACTATATATGAAGTGCATTAGTGATTTATTTGATTTATTTGATGTATAATAGAATAGTTATCTAATTGGTTTTAGCAATTTATGTTTGATGCGTTAAGAAAGTTTATGTTTGATTAATTCAATGCATATTGTTCAAATGAAATAATTTAAGGTTGTATCTTAAATTACGGTTAAATCTAATTCAACCTTGTAAAATTGATTTATAAAGTGGTGATTATATATATCCACAAACACATGTTTAAGTATATCATATATTTCACAAAATATGGTACTCTTACACATCTTCTCACATCTAAGACTGAATATTGTGTGATCCAAATAGTCTGATAATAGTAACCTAACATTAGATTATCCAACTAATCTTAGATAGATTCTAATGCTTCTTCACTTATAAATGCGTGATCTAATCACATTTCATCAAATGTAGGATAATACTCTTAAAAAATCCTCACATTAGGACCAGACATTTGGAACATAATCTGAATAGTTCAATAGTTGTAACCTATCTAATATCTCAGTTGTTTGACTGAGCTTAGATACACTAGAGAATATTTTAGGTTGAATCTAATTCAATTTTAGAAAATTAATTTTGTAAGATGAAGATTATTATTCAATACTTATAAACACATAAGCTTGTTAATGTTAATAAAAAAAACTACTACCTATAAACACATATTCAAACTATATTTCATGTGATATGAACCTCTTAACAATGTGCCTCAATAATATCATGACTTTTCATATTTTATCATATATCACTCGAAACTTAAAGTTTACTTGCAATAACCATTGTTGGATAGTGGACTTTATATACTTTACTAATACTTCGGTTGCCATTTTAATTTCATTGCTTTAGTAAACTTGGTTAGGGGAAAAATTGATCCCCTATAATTAAATTATGCACTAATAATAAGCAATGTGTTTGTGAAAAAATTACTTAACAATTTTTTTGAGGTTGTCTTTTGACATGATTTTTGACATAAGTATACGAGACAATTAGTATTTTTCCAAGTTCTTTTCTTTTCAGCCCATGACTTGTCAAAAAACATTATTTTAATAAAAGTTTGTGAGAAACATTTTATAACATTTTTATTTTCCATAAATTTTATCTTCAAATTACTTGTGAGGAATTGCCTTGAAAACTCAGAAACAGGAAACAGGTGCTTTCATCTGCGCGGGGCGCGGCACTGCTGAAGAATTGGAGCTTTTGCTCCTGCCATCTGCGCGGGGCGCAGGGTGGCTGCGCTGGGCGCAGGCCCGCTGAGCAGATCCGTTTTTGGGCAGATTTTGTGGAAAAATTTGTTTCGGAGAATATCTGTTTTGGATTCTGTTTTATTTTATAAGATAGATTTGTTTCTGTTTTTTAGGCATATATTTTTCTATAAATAGAGGTTGTTTTATTCATAGAAAAATTGAGAGAGTGAGACAAGATGTAGAGAGTTGGGGTTTGCCACCACAAAAGGCTAGGGTTTTGAATCCTAGGGCAAACTACTTTTGGGATCATCTTGTGGGATCACCTTGGGTAGACTAGGTCAAATTGAGTCTCTTGGCCACGGGAAGAGATTCGGGATTTTGGGTAGAATTATGATTAATTCTTGTAACCCAATTGGGAACTCTTGTAAAGTGACTTATTTGATTCTAGTGGAACGGAGAGTTGCTCTCTCCCCCAGACGTAGGTTCATTAACACCGAACTGGGTAAACAATATTGATCGTGTTCTTTACTTTCCGCCGTTATTGCTTTGAATTATTGCATCATCTCTATCGTCCTTATTGTTTGGTTGCTTGTTTCGCTTGCCCCACACATCAGTTTTATTATTGGTGTGAGTTTATTAGTCGAATTCACAACATTACTGTTAAACACTAAATATGATAACTTTTTTCAACCGATTAAAATTTTAGTTCACCATATTGGGTAAGACTAACATGTTTTGTTATACCAAACTCCAATTGATACAATTTTATGACTTATACAAAAACAATATAATCATATTTTTTTTACTATGGAAATAATATATACAATATGACCCTCTTGAAAAATTCCTATCCATTTTTTAAAATGTCATTCAAATTTTCAACGACGTTTTTTTTTATATATAAATATTCAATATTATTTATTTTAGATGCATCTTTTTTAACGAAATAAATATATTTATAAAAATAACTTAATTTCTCTTATAAAATGTAAACATTGAAAACTCAATACTAATTTCTATATGTAAAGACTGTTATAAGTATTGAGAAACTAGTTTATAAATTGCAGCATTCAACATTCTCGGTTTACAAACTGAATTTGTAATATGAATTAGATCCATTTTATATAAAAACCTAAAATGTTATATGAGTAAATCTATTTGGATATCCTCCAAATCATCATTCCTAATTAATATAGTGTTGGACGTGAGGGGATTAGGAAAAACTCAAATCTTACAATAAGGTTATATATATAGTCCATTAAAATAAAAAAGGTCTTAAAATAATTATAAAGAGATATACCTGTCAGCTTATAAATTAGTTTTGTAATACAAGTTAGGCCAATCTATAAAAACTTATTAATAAGCACTTTTTTAAAAGGAAAAGTAATACATTTTTTACTTACCAAATGGCACAAGGAGTACCAATTACAAATACACAAAACATAACTTTTCCATCTTACAAGATATAAGTCAAATTAATTAACATCAAACTGATAAGCACTGTTTTAAGAAAAAATTATTAAAATATTAAAATTAAACTAAACAAATGACACAAGAAGTACCAATGTACAAACACTTATTCTTGATAAACAATTATTAATTCATAGTCCGTTAATTAAATTGTTTATCCAATCACACAAGATCTACGAAACTTGAAGCTTACTTCTCAGATTCTAAATATAAGAGAAAATTCAATTAACAAAAATTAATGTATTTGGATCAACTTTTTTTAGGACGAAGGGTAAATTTAATTAGTAATCTAAATAAATGGTGACATACACAATGTTTAGAAGAACAATCAAAATAGCTTTAGGAAGATGTTAACACAATATACACAAACAAGAATGATTGAGGAGGGGAAAAATATGCATTATGAAATATTAAATATATTGAAACCATCCTTCACTAAGTAAAAATTTGAGCACTACTATTGATCAATCAACATATCAATTTCGCAATAAATTTCACAATATTATAAAGGAAATGATAAGTTGCAGGCTTTTCACTTCTAAAACAAAGTAATGGGAATTGAAACCTTCATAACATATATAGAATCTAACTAAGCTATTGCTAAAGATAGTAAACATAAACTCATTTCACTTGACATGACCCTATATATTAGCTACATCAAATAACAATCAATTCTTCTCAACTAGCTAGTTAGTACATAGTGATAAATGAAACCTTGTGATTGTGACCTAATTAATTAGAGTAAGTAGTAGTACCCAAACGAAGCTCAAGATCCAAGTTATTATCATCATAATCTCCTGGTAAACCTATCTCCAAATCCATCCTTAGAATCTCACCCTTCTTCATCATTCTACATCCATCTTCACAAGCTAAATCATCATATTGTTCCATATTTGATTTTCTTATGGGCTCTTTGGTCATTGTGCTCAAACTAGGGTTCAACAAAATACCATCCACAACAAACAAAGGTAAAGTGCAAGTAATAGGCTTGAGATTTGTTGGTGCTAAAGAGGAAGATGATGATATTAATGATGATGATGAAGATGAGTTTGAGAAAAAGTTAGGGTTAGTAGGGTTATTAAGGTTAAGCATAGAAGAACCTTGATGAGTTGGTGGTGATGATTGTCTAAGCCTTGCTCTATCTCTCCTATGAACATTCATGTGACCACCAAGTGCTTGAGCTGATTTGAACTCTTTTCTACAAAAGCTACATGTGTATGATCTTGGTGGCCATGGATGAAATCCATTCATATAATCCTCTGATGATGATCCATTATTACTATGATCAGAAGGACTTTTGTTTGTGATGATTAATGGATTGTTGTTGTAATAACTATGGTGATGATAGCCTTTCAAACTTGTGCTCATATTGTTCCTCTTCATCATGCTCACACCTTTTTTTTTTTTTTTTTTGATAATTTCAAACCTAGATTAACTTGCAAGAATAATTTCTAAAATATCTCAAAAAGAAACTCTCTTACTCAAAAGATGGATGTAATGTATAGGTTGTGTTATGAAGAGAGAAATGAGAGAGAGAGAGAGAGAGAGAGAGAGAGAGAGAGAGAGAGAAGGTGAGTGGCTTGAGAAGAAAAATGGTGATGATAGATAGCAAAGGATATATCATGAGACAGTGTAGTGTGATAGAAATAATAAAGAGATATTATAATAGAAAGAGAGAACATGCATAAATTTTGTAAACAAAAGAAAAGGAATCCTATTGGAGGGGTAGTAGTGTGAGTTTGGTCATTACTTACTAAATATAGAACTGCCAGGGTTACAAAACTTTATGCCATATTTCTGTCACTGGTCAAGTTAACATGACATATTCATTTTTTCTTCTCGGTAAAGATCCAACCATTAACTCTCTCACTTTCTTTCTTTCTTTCTCTCTCTTACCATATCACAGATAGTACTAGTAGAAGTAAAAGAGGGAAAAGATAATTATGAGTATTAGCTCATAAATAGATTTGAGGACTTTCTAGTCAATAGTCAGTAGTATAACTATGAACTCCTACTAGGTTAGCTATTACCGGGGTCCATGCAGGGTATGGCTTATTTTCTTTCCTCCTTTTGTGTGTATGTTTTTCAACTCATTTTAAAATTGAATGAGTGTATCTTTCAATAAATTGGTGGGGAGATAACTCACATAGGTTGGTTTGGTGATAAATTTTTAAGTTTTTAAGTTGGAATCCTTCTGGATTACTTTCTGTATTGGATTAATTTATACAGAGTAAGTTTCTTATTTCAATCGGGTTATCCGTTTGCAGGGACCAATTTAGATATTACATGTTGGTGTGGCAAAAAAAAAAGACGTTCACAAACTTAATAGCTAAAAGATATATGTTCCACGCTTGTAGTTGCTACCAGCAAAACTAAAGCCAACTTCATATTATAAATCATATCAAATTATTGCACTTATTTGTTTTCAGTTTTGCACAAATATCTTAAAGTCCTTTTAAATTTACCAATTTTGGATCGTATCGAATATTTTTAACATAATTCCAAAATTGATGTTAGAATGATTGCTTGACATGGGAGTCCTAATTTATAGATCCGCATTACAAAAAATATTTTAAAAATTGAACCAGAAGTTGAATTGACGAGACACTAAATCTCATGGTTTAACTAGATGATAATGAAAAAATATAATCTAAACTTCATAACTAATTAATGCAAATCATAATTTATAAAATAAAACTAGTTTTGAGACTCGTGCGTCGCACGAGTCTATTGACTTTTACTTATAAAAAATTATTAAAATATAAGTGACTTTTTTATGCTATTTTTTGTAAAATTTATTGAATTAATAATTTTTTTATTAAAATAATTGTTCCGTGTATGATTTTGAATAATAAGTTATAATTAATAATAAAAAATATTTATTATTCAATTCCATTTTGTATTAAAGCAATTGTCCCGTGAATTATTAATTTTTTTTATTATAGCAGTTGTCCCGTGTATGAATATTATATTTGTCTTGTGTTTTTTTATATTTATTATTGATGAGAATTCATTCTTATGTTGTATAAAACTACTCCATATTTGTGAAAGCTCATGTCTATTAATTTTTTTTAATATTTAAGATTGATATTATCTAAAGTATAAAATTTCTTTAAAATATAAATTTTACAGTTTTATATAAGTTCGTTAAATGAATAAAATAACTATTAAAGTTATTGTCCAGTGTACATTTTATTAATAAATTATACTCCGTAATTATTAATGACAAATATTTATCCAATTTTTTTATATATGAGTGAAAAATATTTGCCCGTGTTTTTTTTATATTTATCAATATGAACTAATTATCTCGTTTAAAAAACTATTTGTTAATTTTTTACTCTCTCCGTTCCTTTTTACTTGTCGTTTTATAAAACAAAAATTGTTTCAAATTACTTTATTTATGGTTTCGATAATTTAAGGTTATATTTTGTCTATTATACTCTCATTCCTAATTTTTTTTATTGACTAAATTTTATATAATTTTTTTTATTGTTTTTTTCCTTCTAAACTTCTTCATTTAATATTTTTAAAGATTTATTTTATGCTTATTTTTTTTTTCGTTTTTTTTATATTTGTTTTTTGTTTAGAGATGTGGTCTCCGATCCTATTTTTATGGGAAAATTTCTTTTATGCTTATCTTTCTTTCCTATTTTTGTTTAGTATTTTTTTATTAGTTTAAAGTTAAAATTACATGTAGGCACAAAACTTGGAACACCGTTAACAGTCATAAGGACAAATTTATATTTTTAATAGTAGTTTCTTTTAATATATTGTAAGTAGATATACAATTAAATAGGTAAAAAAAATCTATAACACTACAAGAAATATGATTTTTGACAACGATTTTTTTTGTTAAACGTTGTTATAAGTCGATGACAAAACTACATAGGTATTAAAAGGTTTATTGTGTCAAGTGTATTAAAAGGTTTATTGAGCATGACTTGATCCCTTCCACTCAAATCCCAACAATTGAGGGTATCTAAATAACTATTGTGAATTTGAAATATAAATCATACCAAATAATATTTTGATGTGTACATGGTGCAAAATGTACAGTAATCAATTGTATGTTTAGAGTGCAACCTAGGAATTAAAAGGAGATGTATTAATTTTTTTACTTTTTCGGTTAATTTAGAGATGGTGTGGATTTATTTTATTTTTCTTGAAAGTTATGATGATAGTAAGAATCAATATGCAGAAAAATAAAAGAGAGGAGGGAAAGAAAAAGACACAAGACAATTTATATTGGTTCCCTTTCTAATTTAAGGGTACATCCAATCCCTTCATGCCCTATGAATGATTTCACTATATCAGAATTCTTGTTACAAGAGAGCCACACCCCAAAATTTCCTTAACAATATCACAATACAACACAGATATTAGCTTATGTTTAAGTAAATGTTCAAATGAGTTTCTGAGCATCTAATATAGCTTGAATTGTAATATTACCTTAGTCATGATGAACTCTTTCATTTATCTCTTGATTTGCTTGATTATTATATTAACCAACACTTGTTCATCAATTTCTTAATCTTTTTCTTTTTTAATAATATTTCTTCACTTATAAGTTATAAGCTTTTTTCTCTTCATCAAAATCCAACTAAGATAGATGATGGAAATCTTCTTCACACCAATAACTAAATAACGCAATAATAATCAAAATACAATAAGCTATATGATGAAGGAGAAGAAAAAGTAAACACACAATATTGTTTACTCAGTTCTGTCCAATAATAACCTACATCTGGGTAATATAGTAGCCCTCTGTCCCACTAATTTAACAATAACCTAGCTACATTTGGCTACCCATACACTTGTGATCGTCACACAAAACAATCTTCAATCTCTATCGAAGACCAAAACCATATCGAGTTTTTAATCAAGACTTCCCACACGATCTTCATTTCAAAAGCTAATCCCTATTAGCCACCATGGACGTTATCTTCAATCGTCCCTTTTATCGGATCAAAATCTTTGAAAATAGCAAAAGATTGGGAATTTAAAAAGATGGTGAAGCAAAGTGTGTATGTTTACAAGTCTTGTTGTTCTCTCCTAAATTTTCAATGTGAAAATTTGTCCAAGAAGCTCTCATTATGTTTTTGCTTAATACTATTTATAGGGGAAATAAAAAAGCATTGGAAACAAGGCAAAATTTAGTGTCTAGCTAACATATGCACCAGTGCATAGAGAATACATGCAATGGTTCATTAAAAAAAGTTGAAAACAAAATGCCTGGAATACGCGTTTGAATCGACTCATAGCATTCTTGAATCAATGCAAAACAAGTTTTGTATCGATGCAAGCAACCCTTGTATCAATGAAGAAACCCATAATTATTATGTATCGGTACAAGATTTTCATGTACCAGTACAAAAACGCCTCGGGTTTGAGCCTAGATAAGTTTGAACCGGTTCATACATATTATGCACCGGTGCAAGAATTTTCGGGGAACTTGCATTGATGCATACCCTATTTGCATCGATTCAAATGAACCAAGTTTTGAAGAATTGCAAGTTCAAGACTAATTTTGCAAAAATAACTTGCTAAAAAATTTAGTATAAGTTGCCTTGATCATAATACATTATTTTATTCCTATTTTTGACATCAATCAAAACCAAGGAAAAGATGTGCACACACCGTTATTACATAATGCTTTAAGCTTTTCAATACTAAATGAAATCTAACAATATTAGTGTTATTATCAAAATCACCATATTAAGTGATTCATTTGTGTAATCTAAAATATTAATTTTAACCCTAAATCTCATGTTCAAATCTTTCAGGTGTTCTTTTCTAAATCTTAGGTACAAATTTTTCTAGTGTCAATTTTTAATTGGGGTCCGCTAGTGATCGATGAGATTGGTGCTCAGATTAGAGAATCGATCTATGAGCCAGATACTAATTTTTTTTAAAAAAATAATTAAATAATTCTCCACAGGCTCAATGTTTGTAGTTTGAATTCGGATATTACTAATAAAAAGGTGTTAAATATAAAGCAACTAAAAAGTTTCATTATCCATATACTATTAATTTCACGAAAGAACTTTAGTTACAAAAGAGCATTTTAAGTTACACTCGTCAACCTTATTTATTTTTCTTATTTTTTATGTGAAATTCTTAATTTTCATATTTAGTTCAACACTCACTAGCACCACTTCATCCAACAGCTGTATATACCAAAAGGTTTTTAATCTAGCAAGGTCAAAGTCACATAATAGAAGTGAACCATTCTTCGAGGATTGATGTGAATCATAGATAAGACTTCAATCGAGGTACATATATATAACACATCCATCAATTTTTATATTAACCTTAGCAAGTAGCAACTCATATTAGTCATACACATTTATACAATCAACCTTGAGACTTTCTCATTTGTCTTTTTTGTCAAACATTAATATGGTAACAAAAACATTTATTACTTTTATTTTTTGTTTCTCATTTATTACTTTTATTGAATATATATTAAAAAAAACTACACATCATGGCCCAGATTGCCTTCGGTGGCGGAACCAGGAAAATTTGTGTGGGAGGGCCACAAATTTTTTTAAATAAAAATATATGTTAATGTAGAGCACAAAAATCTATCTAGTAATTTTTTTTATGAGCTTATAGTTTATTTATAAAATTTGACTGTATAACTTAAAAGGATATAACTTGTGTCAAAATAATGATTTTATTCTAATTTTAGCTTATAATTTATTTTGATAAGTTAATTCAATTAGCTCATAACTTAATATAGTTTATTCTAATTTCCTCCTATTACGTCACTAAAACATATTTCTTTATGTCATATGTTACTCAATTGCTAATTTTACCCAATAATATAAATTCAATTAGTTATCTGTTATTTTTCGACAAACAAAGTCAAAGTTCATTATTATAAAATTAGACTATATAACTTAAACTAATATTTTACGTATATATACTGAGTAATTTGAAATCATCAATAATAGACTATAAACTAATATTTGTACTTGAACTAATATGTGTGCCGAGTTCTTTATAGTCATCAATAATAAACTCTAAATTAATATTTACATTAATATTTGTACAAATATGTATACAGAATTGTTTAAAATAATTTATAATATAATTATATTAATATTTTACCTATAAAAAAATTATTATTTTTGAGCGGGGAGGGCCGTGGCCACTCTCAGCCCTCCCCTGGTACCACCACTGCCTGCAGTAGTAGCAGTTTTCCACATTTTCACATTATTATCAATCACAATCATTAGATTTAAATCGAATGGTCCAAATTAAAACACAGTTTCACACCGTTATCAATCACAGACGTTGATGTAGATCAGACGGTTCACAGCTGTAACTGCGCCGCGCAGTTACAGAAGGAAATCATGTTCCCATGGCATCAATAGCTACATATTGGTATAGACTAGTACTAATGATACAAAAAATGTATATATACTTTATAATTAATGTATAAGAATTGAATCATGATGAGTGGCATAGACGGCACGTCCAAGTAATAGTAGTAACAACTGCAATATCGGCTATATAACCTAAGAAAGTTGAATCCATGTTTGGAATTTTATTCAAGAATCTTATTGGCTTTTGAGTCTTTTAATAAATGATGGTTAAATTTAGAAGGATCTTTTGGCTATCTAGACTTAACTGAACAAACTTACCGTTAACTAGATTTGAAACAAGGACAAGGAAGGAACCATGTTACAATGGTATCTTAACTAGTCTTTCCTTATTTCTTTGTCAGGATAATGTTACCACCAATGGAATGGTGTTGTTCATATAACTATATTCTGTCAATGTATAGTAACAAAATTGGTTCCATAAATACAAAAGTTAAGAAGTGAATAGTATTTATTTGTTTGAGATGTCAAAGGTTGTCCAAGTTTTGAATATTGATGTTTTCTTGATGTGTCTTTTGTTGGTTAAAATACTATATTGAATTTGAAATATCACTTGCTAGTACATAATTCTTTTACCTTGTTTGATAAAATACTCAAATTTTAAGGTAAGATGCTATGAGCTCTCCTATAAAGTTGAGGTTCGCTAATTAAGTTTTGGCAACTTCTTTGTTGAAAGGATAAATAATTACTATTACTTCCTCCGTTACTTTTTATTTGTCGTTTGAGAATCGTGCACTATTCATATAATCTACTTTGATTGTAGTTTTCTACTAATATATAAAAATAAATATTAGTATATAAGATGTTGTTCAATTTGTCTCGAAGAGTATTTTTAAAATATAAAATTTTCATAATTTTTTTATAAAAGATAATTAAAAATATTAATGATCAAAGTTGTTTATTGACATATGTGCAGAAATCTAAAATGATAAATAAAAAGGAACGAAGGGAGTAGTATAAAGGAATATAGAGAAGCAAGTGCTAAGATGGACATTTAAACAAGGGTTAATAGGCTTATACCCCCTGCAATGTTAGTGAGTTTTGCAATACCCCCCTATAAAAAAAATTCATGTAGATTCCCCCTTGCAATATCAAGATTCTCTGCGTTACCCCCCTGAGTGGCCAACTAGACATGGAATATTCTGTTTTGCTGATGTGGCATGCATATGTGGAATTTTTTTAAATATTTTTTATTTTTTTCACTGATGACTGGGTAATGTCTATTTTTTAAATAAAAAAAACATAAAATTATTTAAAAAATATATGAAAAAATTTATCTAAAAAAAATTGAAATATTAATGTTTTTGAAAAATATAAATAAAAATTATTTTAAAAATAATCTGTAATATTAATTTTTTCAAAAAAACGAAAAAACATTTTTCTTAAAAAAAATAAATTAAAAAAATCTGAAATATTAATTAAAAAAACCGAATAAACGTAAATTATTAATTTTTTCAAAAAAATCAGAAATATTATTTTTTTCCAAAATCTGAAAAAACGAAAAAACATATTGGTTTTTTCAAAAAACCTGTAATATTAATTTTTAAAAGAAAAAACCAAAAAACTTAATTTTTTTAAAAAAAATAGGAAAAAAATATTTTTAAACATCTAAATTATTAATTTAAAAAACTGAAAAAACATAAAATGTTAATTTTTAAAAAAACTCAGAAATAGTATTTTTAAAACTGAAAAAAAAACATAATTGTTTTAAAAAAATAGAAAAAAAAGATTTTTAACCATCTAGAATATAAATAGGAAAATATTTTAAAAAAACAAAAAAAATTAATTTTTTTAAAAAATCTGTAATATTAATATTTTAATACTAAGTTAATTCTATTTTAATAGTCTCAATACTAAAAATTATGTGTAAAATCTTTATTTTTTACAAATACTAATTTTCAAACTTTTACATAAAACAAGATATATATAGTCTATAAAGTCTATTTTACTAATCAAAGATTGTAAAAATTATGTGTAGATATTTTTCATATAAAAAATAAGCTATATGAATTATTAAAATGTTTAATTTTTTAAATTTTTAAAATAAAATATTAATATTTTAGATTTTTATAAAATTTTAATATATATCATTTTCTAATTTTTTTAAAAATAATATTTCTGATTTTTCTAAAAAATTGACATTTTATGTTAAATATTATTCTTTTAGAGATGGTTAAAAATCTTTTTTTCCTATTTTTTTTAAAATTTTTTTTTTTTTATGTTTTTTCAGTTTTAAAAATAATATTTTTGAGTTTTTTTTAAAAAATTAACATTTTATGTTTTTTCAGTTTTTTTAAAATTAATAATTCAGATGTTTAAAAATCTTTATTTCCTATTTTTGTAATTTTTTTTTGTTTTTTCTTTTAAAAATTAATATTACAGATTTTTTTAAAAAAAACCAATATGTATTCCGTTTTTTCAAAATTTTTGAAAAAAATAATTTTTCTGATTTTTTTGAAAAAATTAATAATTTACGTTTTTTCAATTTTTTTTTAAATTAATATTTCAGATTTTAAAAAAATTAATTTTTTTTCAGATTTTTTTAAATTAATATTTTTTTTTCGTTTTTAAAAAAAAAATTAATATTACAGATTTTTGTAAAAATATTTTTATTTATATTTTTCAAAACATTAATATTTCAGTTTTTTTAAATAAATTTTTTCATTTATTTTTTAAATTATTATTATTTTTTTTAAAAAAAATACACATTACCCAGTCATCAGTGAAAAAAATAAATAAATATTTAAAAAATTCCACATATGCATGCCACATCAGCAAAATAGAATATTACATGTCTAGTTGGCCACTCAGGGGGTAACGGAGAGAATCTTGATATTGCAAGGGGGAATCTACATGAATTTTTTTTGTAGGGGGTATCGCAAAACTCGCTAACATTGCAGGGTGGTATAAGCCTATGGTGGTGCGATCAGCGGCGTCGGCCCTCCGCACCACCCTGTCCAGATTTGCGCCGGAGAGGTTTCGATGGGTGTGGTGGGTTTCTCTTCTCCTGGGTTCACATCTTTCCGGTTTCGGTTTGGATTTCTTCCTCCTTGTCCGCGTCGGCACTTATCTGTTGTGGTGGTGCTAGCGGCGGATCTGGCGGTTACCCTTTGTGGGTTGTGTTTCGTTGTGACAAACACCACCTCCCTTGCGGCGGTGGTTGTTTGTTTGTGTTAGCTTTTCTCATAACAGTACAGGTTTGTTTCCTGTGTTGTTGTTGGTGAGCTTTATGGAGTTGTTTCAACCACTATTGCCGTCTCTGTGGTGGTGGTGGTCGGTGGTTCTTCCGGTGGTGGTTCGTATTTGGTGACGTTTTTGCTCTCTGTTTCTCTGATTGTGTTTTAAATCTGTTGAGATTTGCAGGTTTCAGAGTTTCAAGCTTGTCTCCAATGAGTCGAGGCTGCTGTTTATTACCCGTGTCGATCGTGGTGTTTGATTCATCTCGCTTTGGCATTGGTTTGTATGGCTCGAAAGGGTCTTTGATACTTGCTGCATTTTCGCAGGGAGTTGTTGGTACGTGGATCGGTTCGTGTTGACGACCAGTTCATTCGCCGTTTCCTACCTTAGCAAATGCTCATTTATCATTTTTTTTTGCTATTTGGTTTCGCGCCCGTACGCGGGTTCGCTGGATAGCGTCTGATGAGTTTGTGTTTACTTTGGTTTTTCTCACCTTTTAAGGTTGGCTCCAAAACCACTTGTAGTTACTTTTAATTGTTTTATCTTTGTTTGCTATGTGTGGTATACTGGGTCAGGTTGATGTCCCCCCAGTTTTCTTTGTATTATCTTTGTTTTATGTTTAATATATTTGGGATAGGGCAACGGGTTTCCTCTGCTCTCCTTTTACTTAAAAAAAAAAAATATTAACCCTTTAAACAATTGTTGGCAATTCTCTAAAAAAAATAAAAACTCATAACCCTCACATTTTTTTACGATTTAAATGGTATTTTGAGCTGCTCGATTTTCTTATACTCCAATTTTTCCAATTTATTTTGTAAATCTCTAACACGTGGCGTTTTAAAAGTTCAACAGTCAAGAATAAAAGTATAAAAATCAGCTTTCTTTTATTAATAAAAAAAATAAATATAGAGACGGCTGTGATGATGAGGCAATGGACGTGAGACGGCCGTGGCGGCGAGGTGGGAACACAGAGAATGAAGGAACACATTCACCGTGAGGAAGAAGGACTGAAGGAGTAGTTTTTATGCTTTTTTAATCTTGATAGTTGAAAGCTTCCCACTCCATGTGTCAGAGATCTATGAAATAAACTGAAAAAACTGAAGTATAAGAAAATGGAGCAGATCTAAACTCATGTATATGAGGAGTGTTATTGCTTTTTTCGGCTCTAATTCAAGTTATATGCCTGTGAAAGTAGCTTTTATATGAAACTTAATATGCTTGTCTAGTTGTCCGTCCATTTTTTAATTAACATGACAAAAATTATAATATTTTATGTCATTATTTTTTAAATAAATTGGCTATTTGATTGAAGTAAAAATGTAAATAGTTGTAATTAAATAAAACAAATTAAATAAAGAATAAAGTTGAAGTCCCTTAACCTTAGCTCACTTGATTGGATATTGCATTATATATGTAGGGGGCCGGGGTTCGAACCCTGGTCATCCCACTTATACATATTAAATCTGAAATTTCTAACTACTAGATTACTTGACAAAAAAATAGGTTAAACGATTTTTTTTATAATCAGAAAAAGTGGCGTAGCAAAGAGCTACTATCTCAAAAGACAGGGACAAGATTATGTTCAACCATTTTAAAAAAAAAGTGGAGTAGCAAAGAGCTACTATCTCAAAAGACAGGGACAAGATTATGTTCAACCAATTCCATGCAGTTGGGCCTCAAAATTTTGGGGCCAAGATATCTAATTTTGGAGGCCAAATTTTATATAGTAGATATTAAATTTGACTTTTTCTTTCTGCACCCGTAAAACTCTTGTGAGCCCCCTAACCTTCTTATTTTACTTAGAAAGCATGTGTGTAAAATTGTTAAAATTTTGAAAATATCATTCGCGTGTTTTTAATTAAATGTATGAGAGGAAACTTCCCATTTCACATAGTGAGTGTTGGAAGTACAATTGGATATACTACTTGTTGTTTTAGTGTGCAGGATTAATGAATAAAATCCACGCGTACACTTAACACATTCAAGAGCATAAAATATCCAAGAGAAGCTGAAAGCTCAAAACTAAACTCTGAAGATTTCATCAAAATTTGAAGAACAACACAAGACTTACCAACCTTTGAATGTGCTTAAACTGATCTGTCATATTCAAAAGTTGTTTTACACTTAGAATTCTTACAACCTTCTATCTTAATTAGAAATCTTAAGTGTTCTCATAAGTCTTCTATGCAGTGGCGGTGCTCGAATCCTGGTTTAGGGGTTGCAAAATTTGAATCGATATTTTAATAAAGACACACATTCAAAAATTACATTGTAATAAAAAAAAAACTACATATATATGTTTTACAACTATTCTCTGCGCAGTTTCATATTTTTAATTCGCTTAATAACTAACTAATTATTTATTTATATGTATTGCTTTTTAAAAAAAACATAAGTATTGATTACATGAGAAATATATCAACTAAAAAGAAATCAAACTATAAAACAGTGCATAAGTATTGATATAGTAACACTAAAAATACGCAATCTTATGGTTAGTTTTCTCATCGCTCGATGTTCATCAATTCGTTCTATCTATCACTTGAGTATATACAAACTAATAACCAACACAAAAATTAGCTTGATGAAAATACTGATATCCAAATGCCTAAAATTGAAACTAATTTGTGAATGGTTTGACTAGAAACTGTACAACATAAATCTAAATATGCATTTAGACCAAATTACAAACTACAATCAAGAAACCAACAAAACACACAAATATGTTATTAGAACCCGATTAAATAATCAATCAACCAATTTATCAATATTGAAGTTATATAAAAAATCCCAAATTTTTAAACGCTAAACCATGAATTTTCTATTGCTTACTTTAGTTCTGCTTCAAGGATGTTAGATGATTTATCACTATTATACGTATTTGGTTTGGTGTTTTGTTTGAGAAGATTTAATTTTAGAGAGAAGTTGGAAGAAAAGAATGAAAATAGGAAAAAGTGTTTTGGATTTTTGAATAGTGGTTCAAAACGAAAAAAGTTAGAGGGTGCAAAGTGCAAAAAACATAGATATTTAGTAAAAAAAAAATTAAAATTCCAGGGGGTGCAGGTGCACCCCCTCACTACTACACAACACCGCCCATGCTTGTATGAGTTGTATTTTGTAAACACCTCTAATACTATATCAAAATCCAAATTTTCTTAAATCCGTAGGTTAGTAGAAATCTTTTGCTTGTATGCTTGACCATCTGGGTATATGACCAAAGTCCGCGGGTCGTTCCGTTTAACCCACAACCCGCACGGGCTTAAGTTTTTTTTTGTTTGTTTATATTTTTGCCCATGTCTATTGAACCGTTTAAACTGTGGGTTATGCGAATTATATCTGTGGGTTTGACCCTTGACCTGTTTATTTTTTATATAGTAATTAATTACAAATTTATATCTTATGAATTATAATTTGGTTTATGTCCAAATCCAACTTTTCTCTAAAATAAAAAAAGCCTAGTCTAAACCCTAATTATGAATATAAATAAAACACCTTTTTTTTATAGAAATAATAACGATGAGAATTAGTTGAATTTTATTTTTTAATTTTTGACTATTAGTTGAATTTTATTTTGGTTGCATTACTTGCATAGAGAAGATAGATAAACTCAAAAATGTACAATAAAATTATTAGCAATATAGTAGTTTTTTTAGCATTTATTATTTCAATATTTTAGTTATTTTTTTTTAAAAAAATGATTTTTAAATTTTTTTGTAATAGTTGAAACAAAAATGAATAAAATTGTTGTTATTGAAAGTTTTTCAGTGTACCCGATCTCTACCTTATGGAAGCAACTATTCTCACCAATCTCCACATTTTCATATTTTATATATCAATATCACTATCATGACTAACGAAATAATTATTTATCATAGGTGGATGACACTTTGAAGATTGAAAAGGTGGAGATTTAGTATGATCCACGAGACTTGTTTGGAGGCCTTCTAAAAGGTGGAGATAATACCAAATCTTTAACATGCCCTTTCTCCAATTAATCACTAGTTATTTAAAATAAATTAAGTTACTACATATGTGAATAAAAACCTTTGATATGATCTAGCTTTATTAACTTATTGGAATCAATCAATGAGGGTAGAGAGAAATTTTAAGAAAAATTATACTGATCATGTTTTATGATAAACTATGAAATGGAAACATGTGTTGTTTTTCTCCTGGCTGCTGCATCTTATTTAATTAATTAACGCAGCGTGTACGTTTGTTTGGCTCAGCTGAAGCACAGCTGAAACTGATTTTATCTTAAATTATAATAAATAATCGCCGCCTTTATTTTAAAAATGACAAGGTATTAAAATTAGAGAGATTACTATTGCAATAAAAGAAATCGTTAGTTGGCCTAGTGGTAATTGTCGTTAGATTTGGTGGAGATGATTACGGTTCGATCCCCACAACTGTGATTAGATGGATTGAAACCATTTGATATCAAAACCGATCCCCGGACCAAATTAGACACTATAGTGGGCTGTTACACAATACACTGTGTGTTTGTCCATGGAAATTGGATTCTCTGCCTTTGGATTGTATACATTTTGGTGATTTTCAACTAAAAAGAAAAGGAGAAATATGAAGGGAAAATATGGGATGAATATAAAGATTGATGATTTTGTCTCTCTAAAAATAGAGAATACCTTATATTTGTGAATGGCTCAGTCTAGGGTGGGTGAGTGACATAGGTCTCCTACCATGGGAGAGTCATTTTAACCGTTAGATAGATGATGTTCCACAGATCTACGATGCACCCTCAAGCCCTCAATCTTACAAATTTATTTTCTCTCTCCTTCCTTCATCTCTTTCATCTCTGCTACATCCCTTGAGTTATTCATTTTAATTTCATATACCTCTTTGCCGCTGCACATCTTTCTCATCTCTTATCCAGAAAATTGAAGGATATATGCAAATGCAAAAATGGTTCAAAATAACTGTGACGTATATTTATTAAATATCAAAGATTGTATTTAATAAAACTTCTTTGAGAATAATTATAAAAAAAAAAACTTTTTTGAGAATAAAAAATGCTCGATGGAAGAAGAAAAATATACACAAGGACAAGGCTGCATAGTAGCAGAAAAAACAATACAACTAAAGTCTCAAAACAACAACAACCATGCACCACCAGAAAAGGAAAAATATAAACTTCCTACAAATAGAAGGATCTAGTGTCATTGAATGAACTGAAAAACATATAAATCCAACAATCGACAAATGAAACATATTCTAAAGAAAATCATAAAATTAAAATTATTAATTTTGATTTTTGAGTAAGGTTTTAACTTTATTGAACTAGATGATATGCTTTTGTGGGTTGCAAAACAACCCGGAAAAATATCACAATATGATTGAGATGAAAATTTTAGATGGTTTTTTATCACCAATTGCTGCAAATTAATCTGATTTGTTGGGTAGAGGAGAGAGGAGAAAAACCCAGATCTTCAACAATGATGCATCTAGATGAGAGAGGATAAAGAAAGTGAAAATAAACTAAGAAAATATTCAGTGTTGTTAGTGTATGATAAGAACTATAGAGCTTCATCATCTAATGGCTAAAAACAATCCCTCTAACTTACCCATGGTGGGAGACCTATCATGCTCTCCCATGCTAGAATGAATACCTTTTCAATAATGTTTCATAAAATCTTCTTTTCAAAACAATCCATCAAAATTTGTACATTTCTTAATATCAAGACCGATTTAGATCATCTTCTTCATTATTATCGAAATGTGACTAGCGCATCAAGTATTTCACAAGAGGGTTGGGTACACTGATGAAACTATGCTAGCATACAATAGATGCATTCTCTTCTAACTAACAAAACAGTTGCAACTAACTAAGTAGAACTGGAGTACTTCTTGTACTTTGTTGTGCTTTTAATAAATTTATTTGCCGTTCAAAAAAAAAAAACTAAGTAGAACTTTCTAGATGGCTTGTTCTCCAAGTTATCTATTGGCTCCTTATCCTTTGCCTTATTTTCTGCACTTGATTGTATGAGTTATCTTTGAATTTGACTCTAGCAATTTAGTTAAGAATGTGATCAATTGAAGATTTCCCTCTGCTACTAGAAACAAATTGCCTAAGCTTGTGCTGAATTTTTTATCGTAATCCTAGGACGGTGGATTGTGTTGGTTGCTCGAGTAACAAAATAATTATGACATAGCTAAAATAATATATGAGAAAAGAGGAATTAAACAAACAATATTTATGTGAAAACTGATCCACATAAAGGGATAAAATCATAGGACGATAGTAGAGAACTTTCATTGAACGGGGGAAGTTCAAGACCTCTCTTTAAATATAAAGAGAGAACAATTATACTCTCTCCCTTGAAAATAGGACAATATCAACCCCGAAAGAAGCCTCACAAGAGAAACTAATTTTTCTCTCTATTTTTCGTCTGTCTCTATCTCTATAAGAACAGCTTGATGTCGTGTTAATACTTTCATTTGGTATAAATAAAATGTTACAATGGGTTGAATATTTATAGGAGTGAAAAGCCATACACCAACCACTACATCTATGGCACCAATTTCATTTTCAACCTTGTGCAGTAAATTGCATTGTGAACAAAGAATAGTTATAATGTTTGACATGCAACACAAAGTTGTTTTACACGTTTTTCGTTCTTTTATAGATTGGACGTTTGGAAACTCTGTTGCGCATGATTTAGCTAGATGGGCGCTAATGAGCCCAATCATGTATGAAAAAATAACCCCCGAGATCTATTGTGTTGCATATCCAAAATGATGTGTGTTTTTTTTTTTACACAAATAAAATGATATCCATTCATTCAAATCAAAATGATGTGCGTTTAGCTATTCAATAACCGCGCTTCAGCATGTACTACTCCTCAGTGGTTGGATCAGATCAACTATTTTCTTTTAGGTGATTGAAAATAACGAGTGTTACGTTAGCTTCTAAGTGCTTCAGCTGGTGGTCTAGTCTTTTGCTCTGTTTAAACCTTGTATGATCTTTTTGGTTAACTTTCGGTGACTCTTTGTAATTGTTGGTAGTCTAGCTTATGGGAGTGTTCTCTCAAGACTTATACCCTAACAAAAAATATTGTAGTTTATACTCTAACCAAAAAATATTGATTAAAGATTCAATTCCTATATCTTTTAATTATCATCATAGTACTATTTTGTTTATATACTTTTCAATCATACATTAAAAAAATATTTATATTTCTTGAATACATGGGAAACCAATCTTATCTTGTGATTAAAAATATATGACATGTGATGGCCATATTCCTTTACACCTATAAATAAATGTTACTTTGCCTATAGTTTTTGCATAAGCTTAAGACATGGCTAACCTAGTTGCAAAAGACAAGTACAGATCAATTTTGCATGATCAAACTGAGAACATCCAATGGAGACATGGTGGCCCTCCCACCTATGATCTAGTCAACCAACTTTTTGAAGAAGGAAGGACCAAAGTGAGGAACCACCACACCCCTTCTCTAAATTAATTATTTAATTGTTGATTAAGTTTATTTTGTTTATTTTAAATAAAAAATGTTAGTATAGTTAGTTTTTTATATCTAGTAAAAAAAATTATGCTATAGTAGAATCGAACATCTGACCTCTTTAGCACTCGATTTCTTATTAAGTTAATTTGTATTAATTTTTGTAGGTATGGCCAGAAGGATCATTGGAGGAGACAGTGCAAAATGCTATTAAATCATGGGAGATGGAGCTTACACACAAGATCCGATTGCAAGACTTCAAGACTATTGTTCCTGAAAAATTTAAGTTCTTTGTTAATGGTAATTAGCAATTGAATGATTTGGTATCTATAATCTTTATCCATAAGAGAATTTGATAACTACTTTGCTTTTATGAATTTGTTGCATGATTATCTCATCAATATTCCTATTAGTATTTTATTTTTACAAGACAATCTTATTAGTATATATTAATTAATTGCATGTATGTTTTTAATTCATATATTTGAATAAAAAAAGTAGGACTAACTCTCGGTAAGAGTTTAACCTTATAAGCAATATCAATTACTAGAAAAAATTAAATTAACATGAAAAATTAGAGACTAAAAACATGAAACATGTATCTATTTATTTTCATCGTAAGAAATGTCAATATTTGAGATCAATTGTATTTTGTAGAAATATTTAAATTAACATAAAAAACTACAGACCAAAAAAACATGAAACATGTATCTAAATAATTTCTTCGTAAAAAAATGTCAAAATTTGAAATCAATATTGTATTTTATATATCTATTTTGCGTCGTTATTTCAATTTTTTCAAGTAACCGATATAATAAAAATTATTAACACCTTCGATTCCATTTGTAGGCAGGGAGGGATTAACTGCAGAGGAAACACTAAGCTTAGGAAGTTATAATGCATTATTGAAAAGTTCTCTTCCAGAAGATTTCAAGCCATACAAGGCAAATGAAGAGACATTTGAATCATCTCATGAAGTATTCAAATCAGCTTTTCCAAGAGGATTTGCATGGGAAGTGATTAAAGTTTACACTGGACCACCTGAAATTGCTTTCAAATTTAGGCATTGGGGATTCTTTGAAGGTCCTTTCAAGGGACATCCCCCTACTGGGAAGATAGTCCAATTCTCTGGCTTGGGAACTCTCAAGGTGCTATCTCAAATCTTTATGAATGATAAAAGTTTTTTTTTGTTACCCAAATTTCGGTTATTCCAGAATTACGATGAACCAACTTTGGTTAAATCTACCGTGATATTAAAACATGTAACTCAAAAGGATAAAACTTAGATGCATTTCTTTAAGGGTGTGCTTGGTAGAAGAGATAATGAGGAGAGGGAAAATAAAACACGGAAACCAATGCATGTATTTGGACTAATAAAACACAGAAATCAATGTATATATTTGGACTAATGTTAGTCCAAATACATGCATTGGTTTCCATGTTTTATTTTCTCATTTCCTTTCCTACCAAGCAAGGCCTAAGTGTTTTTTGTACAGTTCTTAACATAAAATTCACTTTTGTAGATATAATAAACTTTGAGAAAATTATGGATTTAAGGAAATCATTGTTTGTTATGTTAAGAACCATAAGAAAAGTACCTACAAAATTACACCTAAGTTTTTTTCATTTCAAAATTCAACTAGGAAAAGATAAACGTGATATTAAAAACAATAAATTGATCATTGATAACATGTTTGAGTGATATCAAGGTTAATTATTTTTTCTTCAAAATGATTTTAAATTTGAAATTTGCTTCAACTAAGAGATAAAAAACTATTGTTTTAAATAACTCTCAAAATTAGACGAAACTAACACGTTCAACCGATTGAAACAATAATGATAAATCTTCAGGTTGGTTCAACAATAATTTGTTCGCGGTCCTATAGAATCTGTTAGAAGTTTATATTATTTAATATATTTTTTATTTTTCGTTTGATCTGGATGAATTGCAGTTTTAGTTGGTTTACCGATTCGTTTGTCCTTTTGATTTTTTGTTTTTTTTCTTTCAAACATTGGTTAAATATTTACTTATTTATTAATCCTCCAGTTCAAATATTTACTTATTTAGTCAGAATAGGTTTTAACTTGCAATTAGGTGTTGTTTTAGGTTATTTTCTTTCTTGTGATGTGATATGTGTTCGTATTACGCATTGTGCTCGTCTTGCGCGTAATTGCAATATTAATAAAATTTAGCCGTTCAAAAAAAAACTTGTAATTCCTCATTTCTAAGAAATTTATGTGTGTTTCACACTAAACACTTTAAAAAAATGTTTTAAATCTTTCAATAACATAGTTTGTTGATTTTTTTTGTGGTTACCACTCTCAACTTTTGACTATTTTATATTATCATCCATTTTACTCAATCATTTTTTATTATCATCCATTTTAACCTACCCTATGAGTTATTTTTTCCCCTTACTCTACCTTATGGAAAATACTTTTTACCATCCTCTATTAATTAGTATATCACTATCATGACTAATGAATAATAAATTTTTTAATATAGGTGGATGACTCTTTGAAGGTTGAAGAAGTTGAGATTTACTATGACCCAGGAGAGTTGTTTGGAGGCCTTCTATCAAATGGAGATAGCAACAAATCTTCAGCATGTCCTTTTTCTAATTAATCATCAGTTATTATATTTACAATAAATTAAGTTACTACATGCATGTGAATAAAATCTTTGATCTTATTGTTTCCTAAAAAATTATTTCTGCTTTGTGATCAACTATGGAAACATAATGTCATGTGCTATGTTTCGTTTCTGCCTCATGTACTATGCATGTTTCTCATCACCTTCGGGAAAAATTCTAACATAAGCACAAACATAAATAATAAGTATTGGGCACACTCACATAACTCAAAAAAATTAAAGAGAAAAGAAATAAAATGATATTGATTGATGTGACTATATTATTTTTGTTTTAAACTTTTGGATTTGTGTGTGTGCCAAAATATATATTATTTGGGTTTGTGCCTATGCAAGTTTTTCTCCTTTCTCCACCTTCAGATTATTGGTTCTGTTTTTCTGTAATGAAATCATAAGTTTATAATTTCAATTTCCTCCGTTGGATATAGTTGTGAAATACTCTATCCGTCTTTAAATATAAATATTTATTTGACAAAAATTCGTATTTGCATATAAATTATTTTTTTTAATCACTAGATCACTTAACCGATAAAATAGTCATTTTCAAATTATTAGATACATTTGTTGCTAATAAAACATAAATTATCACTATATGTCTTGAAATATGAAAAATCAAGATTAACTATTCAAATATTTAAAAGGTATTTATACATAAAATAGACACAATTAGTTGTACTACCATTTTTTCCTATAAGAGTGAAAAAAGTAATAGGTGTTTATATTGAGTTAAATATATTTTTGGTTTTACATTTTAGGATTGCTTTAAATATAGTCCACACAAAGTTTTGTAAATCAAGACGGTACAAAAATTACACTCCATCAAACCCAACCAACTCTAAGGTAAGACTAAAAAGCAAAATAAATCACAAGAAAAACAATGAGGCGCACCACCAAAAAACTAGAACCCCTCGAAGGCAACACCACTAGTGGAAGAATACCCAACAGGAAAAGAGAGACATAGATTAACCAGAGGTAGGACGTTCATCGATTGATGTCTAAAATTATATATCATAAGATAGATGATCATAAGACACTATGATATGTGATGATTGATGTCTAAAGTTATATATCATAGTCTTATGATCATCCAATTTTATTTGTCAATATCAACTTCATATTATAGTCCATCATTAATATCTTAAATTGGATAATCATAATTTTATTTTAGTTTTTTTAACGGAAATATATAATTATATATTAGAGGAAGAAAGAGAATTGAGAAAAGTATAAGAGGTACTCAACCCACTCAAGTGAGAAAAGTACAGATAGGACTCCGTTCAACCCAACATCCAACAACGCTGTCTAGCTATACAACCAGCGGCGAAGCTAGCTGGTTTCTTATGAGGTGGCCAAATATAACACAATTTTTTAAAATTAATATATCAAATTTAATCCATAAAAAAAATATTACAATAAATTTATTTATATAAAATGTAAATTAAAGTAAACACCAAAAAAAATAAAAACCTAACAATAATTATTTAATAAAAAAATTGAGTTCGACAATACTTTGAAAGGGTTAAATTCTTGCTTATAAAAATAAAAGGGTAAAGTTTTTCAACAATAATAATTTTGTATATACTTTCAAAATGTAAATAATTTAGTCATTTGTAATAAATTCATAGTTCATATTACTTTTAATTTATCTTTACCATTGTTAACAAAGTTCTTACCGTAGTTGCTTAATATATCGAAAACGACACAATAAACAAAATAAATCTATCATATCAAACAAGTGATGATCTTTTGAGTATCTTATTTCTCTTCATTTTTGACAAATAAAAACTTATTTTGAAATAGCTAAAGATATCTTTTTTGTTCAAGTGGTCTAATAGCTAGAAATTACAGTCTTAAGGTGGATAAATAAAATGATCGAAGTTCGAACTAATTGAGCTAAATTCACGAGTCGTGGCTAAAGATATTTTATTGGGCTAGTTATACATGAAATATACTTACTAAAACAAATAAAATAATAATTTTTGAGGTAGTCAAAGCTACCCCATTACTATACTTAGCTGCGCCCCTGTATACAACGGAAAGGATACACCATTCATAAAATAAATATGGCGAGCTAATCTTTTTAGCCAATAACCACTTCCAAAAACTAATTTTAATCCTATAAAAAATCTCTTCTTAATTCATTACTTTATTCGAGAAAATTCTATCATTCTTAAACCACTACAAAGCTCAAATCACTGCATGCCAAATCATAATTCTATATAATAATATACATAAAAATGTTGCTCATGAACAATAAGATTGAATTAAAATAAGTACAAATTAAAAGTACAAGATCAAATACACAATTAATTAAAATAAATTAAAGATTGGTCCACCAATCCAAAAAAAATTTTCACATTTTTGTTAACGTCATCCCTACAAATAAATCAAGGTCGTAACAAATGTTTGATCCAATGGAACACCTCTAAAGAATTAACCTTTTTCCCACCGAAAAGCATGTCATTCCACACTAACCAAATACTTTTTTTAAGCAACCAAATACAAGTACATTACGTTGTTTGTTATCTTCAAAATATTTAATGAAGGAGATATTGTTTCAAACTTATTTTATTCTAACAAATAATATTAACAAAAGGGTTTCATATTAAATATTAGTAAATTTCATTTCATTTGTTCTGTCAATTGTTTGATTGGTTAAAATCTATTTTATTATATCATTCACTCGGTCACTCCTAGTATATATTTATTTCCACCTATTTAAATTATATCCTGTTTGACTAAATGTGCTAATCTTTCACTATATATGCTCTTCCCAAGCAATAATTAAAAACTAATTTAAACTAAATATCAAACATCTAATTTGACTTGCATGGGGACGTGGTTGACTTCTTTTCATAGTTGACTTTCTTTTTCATAGATGGTTGGGGTTTGCTTATCCAGAACTTGAGTGTATATCGTCTTCAATATTATAGCAACAAAATAGTAACTACTTTATGATCATTTTTATAAAAAAAACAATTTTTTTTATAGAATAATTGATATATATGCTTTATAATATAAATCAGATAATATTAGTTATTTAATAAATCTAAAGAGTTAATTTTTTTTTTTAAAGAAGCGAAAGAAAGAAAAAAGCTAAAAAGAAAAATTATTCACGAAGAAAGAAAGATCTCATTGCATCATTTCTAAGAAGATCGCGTACGTCTTCTGGAAGAGAAGCATAAGTTAAGAAGTCGGCATCTGATGAGACTCCGAGTTTAGCGAAGAAATTTGCACATTGATTCCCTTCTCTAACTGTGTGATAGAGAAAAACATTGATTTGAGAGATCAACTACTTTATATCTTAGATCAACACACCATAAATATGAAACATAACTTGGAGCCTTTGATGAGGTTGACACAATTTAAAGAGTCAGAATAGCAGACAAATTCATCAATATCCATATTTTTGGCCTGCAAGAAGCCCTTGTAGATGGCATAAGTTCCACGAACAAAAATAATTTGATGGGATTCTATTTAATTTGGTCAAAGAAAATTCTGTAACACATTAGTTATAGAAAATACACTATCTTTGTACCATAAATAAATAAAGGAAATACCACTTTTTTCAATCATGCTTTGGTCATGAATATTTTCCTGTGTCCATTTTATATCTGATCACGTTCTTACGTGTTGGTATTTCAATAGATGTTGGCTTATCAAGCTTTGTTTATACTTAAAAAATAAATTAACAAAACTTGCAAGTCCTTGACTTTTATCCTTCAAAATCTCATTAAACTTCAAATTTCCCACACTGCAATCTTTTGACACGTAAACAGGACTATGATTTTTTTTTTTTATAATTAAACAGGGCTATGGTTATTGAACTAAAAAAATAATTTTATATATTTTATTTATTACTATATATAAAAAGAATAAAATTTTTGGATGACTTTTTCATTATTCATATCTTACCCTTAAAAAAACAACCAACAAAAAAGGTAACCAACTATATATAAAAAAGATACAAATTTTTGTGATGACTTTTTCATTATTCTTATTTTGCCCTTCAATAAAACTACCAACAAAAAAAGTAACCACCAATTCTGGTTTACTCTTTTTTTTAACAAGTTCTTATATAACAAAACCAGTTACAACAAATATAGTTTTACAATTTATATACCTCAGTAGAATAGAAAAGACGAATCACACAAACGAGCACGGAACGATACTTATTGCTCTTATAGCAACTATCCTCAAAACTAGGTAAAAGACTGTAAATGGTACCCTCTCTCTCATCAAAAAGATCATCCTCATCACTATCATAGTCAAACTCAATACCCTCTGGATATTTATCCAGAAACTCGTTTAGAAATATTGTAATGAAAGGAACATATGAGTTTGTCGATAAATATCTGGCCAAATAGGATCGTCCAGTTCCTATAGATACGATCATTAAAATACCCTTAGGAAGGGGTAAGGGTTAGTGGAGCGAAAAGGGTTTCCCATGAGGTGGGAAACCAAACTACTAGCCCCACGCAGGTTTTCTGAAGAAGTGATTGTCTGACAATGAGCGAGGAATATCCGTCTTTCTGCTAAGCAGAATGAATTGAACTCATAAGTCATTAGATCTTTTTTATGAATGTCAATTACATATCGTAAATAAATTATTCCCGGTTGCTCCGCCATTTTGATAACCAGAATTATTTTTTGATAAATGATCACTATTCGTCAGACTCACTAAAATTTGATCAATCCTTTTTTCTGTTGTTAAGGTAGAGAACTGAAACAAGAATTCTTTTTCAGCAAGCAAATCAGTCTTGAAGATCCAGGATTTTATTTTCTCCGAAATCCAATCACTATTAACATCTTTTCTTTTTCTTAGGACGGAATAGATCGCTTTACTTGTATGACTTAAATGTCTCGTATTTCTCAAAAACTTGATTCGATTGGTGGGCTTTGGTATAATACTTATGAGATCTTTGACTCCATAAGCGGGACCACCACCCCTTAGCATGTTGCCGCCAGAAGCCGAACCTCCTCTTTCTTCTTGAAAATTGCTTAATTGTTCCAGAGCGACTAGAAAGATATTTTTTAACCAGAAAAAATTCAGTTCCGATGGAGGATACCTATCCAGAAGTTTTCGCAACTTAATCATGTATGAAGGAATCATAAAAGATTTGACTTGTTCGAACTCTTTCTGTAACTCATTGAATTGAGAAACAAATGAAAGTGTCGGAACGAGATATCCAGTAACAAAAAGAAGGAAAATGATTGAAAAGAGGGGCTGCCAAATATTTAGTGATCTCAAATGTGTCGATATTAATCCTGACTAATTATTTGCGTTAAAAAAAAAATTGCACATGTCTACAAGAAAATTATGTAACCACCTACTCGAAATATCACTTATAGGATTCCGTTGTGAAAGACTCCATTTTTTCCGAAGAATTCGCTCGAACCCACGCCTATGGATAATATCATGAAAAATGGAGACACATTTTTGAAATTTAGGACTCCTCCTTAGTATCGCCAATAGGTCTGAAAAAGTCTCTCTCAATATTAAATTTAGATATTTGTGCTCTGTCCCGGTAAGAAACTAAGGTATGATATATCTTCAGAATCTCTTCAATTTGTAGAGAGTTGAAAAAGAACGCTTTCCTCTTTTCGGATGGTAAATATTTCTCAGAATAGGGAGTGTGAATCAAACCCATGTTTGAATTGAAATTGAGATACTGATGTAAGTTCTCCCCCTCTGAATCAGGCAGATTCATATCGGAAAGAGGTTGACAGCTAGTTCTTTCCAAATTCATTATCTCTTCCTCTGTTAAAGGTGTCCCAGAAATGTCTGCGATTGAGTAAATAGCTCTCCGAACGAATGGATCGGATCGAGTTGGAAGATGGAAAGATTTGTCCAACTTATATCGGTCATCACCACTTTGCGGAAAATCGTTAGCTATCAATATGTTAGATACTTGTGAAATAGTATCTCTGTCCAAAAAAAAAGCATGGTTTTTTTTACCGTCGCACAAAGAAAATATTTTGTTTCGAATGAACAAGATGTTGAGGAATTGTCCATACGTAAAATTAAAATTCCAGGACCTTTCCACATAAAAAGAGAATCTTTTGTTCCAATCGAAACAGAAGTTATATTGATTATTCAAGTATCAAAGTCGATTTACTTTATAAAAAGAGGATATTAATGAACTTCTATGAAAAGGTTTCACGGGATTCAGCCAATTGTCTTGATCGTGGGATATCATTGAGAAATAGGAAGCCGTGTTAGAAATTGTTTCTTTATTGATCAATAATTTTGATTTTTGGGAAGTATAATAGTCATCCAATAAGAAGGGTTTCCTTTTTTTCAAATGAACGATTTGAAGTATTCCTAATTTGAAGTAAGAATATATATATATATATATATATATATATATATATATATTCTTGATATTTGTAAGAAGTTTATATTTTTAATAAAAAAAAAACAAGGAATAGTTCAATTTCATTAAAAAATAGAATTAAAAATATAAAGAAATTCTATTAACTTATTGTTATCATTCGAATTCATTCGAATAGAGTAAATTCATTCTAGTTAGAAAGTGAAATAGTATTATTTTCTATATATATATATATATATATATATATATTCTTTTTTTAGTTGCAGATATTACTTTTTTCTATTATTCTAATCAAAAACTGGCAAAGATTCTAAAAAAAGTAAGTGGATCTAACCTATTGAATCATAACTATATCCACTATTCTGATATTCAAATTGGATAGAAATGAAATTCGAACAGCGGATCTTTTTTTGTTTTTAATACCTCTTTGGTTGGGATTCCACAAAAATCTGTCGATATTTCGGATTAAATCAAAATCTTATTGTTCCTAGGAATAAATTGCCACTCCTCTCCTCCACGCGGAAGGACTTATTCTATTCTAAGTTTCTATATCCAAGTCATTTGACTTTAAAATATCTTTTTTCCGAATACAAGAAAAGATCAAATTACATTTCTATTAGTTCTTTAAGATATGATATATCTATCAAAATAATAGAAAAATCCATCCAATTATGACTTCCAGTATCAACTATTTGATTTTGATATCTATGCATGCGAGATTTTTAATGCAATTAATGGACGAAACTTTCACTTCGAATCTTTATTATTAAGAAAATTTCATACAATATTAAAAAATCGGACAGATAGATAAAAAAAAAAGAAATAGAAAAAAAATATTTGAATCTCTTACCTTGATCTACAAAAAAGATGTACTTTGGAATTTTTTTAATCTGAACGAAAGAAAAATAGAACAAAGAAGACAATAAAAGAAATAAATGTAAAATAGAAAGTAAAAATAGGATCCTTTAGTAGTTTCCTAGACATACAAATTTGAAGAATATAGAAAACATTTTTTTTTTTCACGAACAAGATTCAATAATACTATTATTTGATAAAAAAAGAGTAGTATATCTGGTGATCTTCTGGTAACGAGAGTGATAAAAGCCATCATTTGTTTATGGGATGGAATTGTTCTTTAAAAAATGGATTTATCGGATTTACGAGTTATAAGACAATTTCCGAGTCATGATTTAGGGAATTTTTTAGAATAGAAGGGAATAAGCCAATTAAGTTAATGGATTTGACCTAGATTAGATATCAATCGACAAAAAGGGATTTTTCTATTCGAAACCCAAAAGAAGGGACAGTCTACGAGAAATCATATATAAAATGAAAAAAGCCTCGAAGGTTCTATCCCTGAAAATGGTAGGAGGTGCTTGGAAATGGTTGAAGTAGTTGAATAGGAGGATCACTATGACTATAGCTCTTGGTAAATTTACCAAAGATCAAAATGATTTATTCGATATTGTGGATGACTGGTTACGGAGGGACCGTTTTGTTTTTTCACTTGGGCACGGTGCCCGTTTGGCGGCTAGTATATATAAAACCAATATATCAACCAAATATTATAAATGTGGTGACTGCTCAACTATCAAACTGTGGTGAAAATATCTCACTTTAGCAATGAAAAAAGGATATTTCAACTATCAAACTAAGATGAGGACGAAAATTTCGTATTTATAATATGATAATTAAAAAAAATAGAATTGTCTAGTTCAACTTCTAGATATTGATATTACTCCATATTAGATTGGACATCAATTTAAACTCACAATTTCATAATTGTAGGTATATGTGAATTTTGAATAATACATGAAACAACTAAAAAATAGTAAGGTAATATAAATTTTGACACATAAATCAAAATAAATTAAAAAATTATTTTAAAAAACTAAAATGACTATATATAAAGGATTGTTCATGAAATATTTTGCACTTTTTTCAATATCTTATATATAATTTTCATGTGAATTCTATTAGTGACAGTTAATTATGTAAAATGTCAAATAAAATTTATGGTGCTATTTTTTGTCTTGCACGTCTCTTCTCATTATACCTTTTCACGGTGATTTAAAATATATATAATTTATGTTCATATATTAATAATATAATAAAAACATATTTTAAAGATACTTCTAATCGAGCAATTCAGCAGCACTGGAATGTTCCATTTTTAAACCCCTAAATGGAAGGATGGTAGATTATTCTTTCATTAGTCATAACGTACCCAATAATTATGACACAAAAACTCCTTTATCAATTTACATATCGCTCAACCATTGTGAGTAAACACACCGACAGGTACACTATGGCTAATCGACGAAGGACTATGCGCCCATTTACACATCAAATGATCAAAATTAAACAAACTAAAATTACTAAAAAAAAAAAAACATAGAAGAGAGGTGGGGGAGGTATGAGCCTCTACGTACATGAACCCATTTTGCCATTTATAAGCAATTTGGCGGCGTCTGTGGCCATTAAAATTGCCCACTTGATGACAGGAATTTCTATGGTATTTTTAGTATTAGTATTAGTAGTAAAATGACCAAGACAGACCCAAATACGAAGGAAAACCTACAGAATCCAAGAAAAGCATCAAGACCAAGTCCAAGATGCCAAAAGACAAGAAAAAGCCCAAAAAGTGAAGAAAATGAACATTTCATCGTATCACGATGGCTTCCAACGTGCCACGATGGAAGCTGTTTGCTGGCCAAGAAAACAGTAGAATAAATTTGAAGAAAATCTGTTCATCGTAGCACGATGAGTGCCATCGTAGCACGATGGGGTAACTTGGCGACCAAACTGATGAAATGCACAAGATCAGTTATAAAATTGAACTGAATCTTCCCATCGTACTGCGATGGACCTATCGCAGTACGATGGCTTGCTGAGGCCCATTACGAAAACTATAAATAGAGTCTTCCTCTCATTGTTTAAATCATTCAGAAATAGTAGAACATTCTCTACTATAAGAAGATGTTCAGAGGAGCTCTATAGGGCATAGTTTTCTCCCCTTACGGGAAAACTAACTCAGCAAGGTATGTTTTCTTTAGGCTTTTATGTTTAGGTTATAATTCTTTTATTGTAATTTAAATATGTAGTCTTTTGTAATAGATGTCTGATGACAGAAATTTCTACGGTATTTTTAGTAGTATTATTAGTAGTAAAATGACCAAGACAGACCCAAATACGAAGGAAAACCTACAAAAGCAAGAAAAAGCATCAAGACAGAGTCCAAGATGCAAAAAGACAAGAAAAGGCCCAAAAAATGAAGAAATACAGCATTCCATCGCAGCACGATGTGTGCCATCGTGCCACGATGGCAGCTGCTTGCTCGCCAAGGAATCAGAAGAAATAAATCTACACAAAATCTTCCATCGCAGCACGATGCTTCATATCGCAGCACGCTGATGTTACTTGGCGCCCAAGCTGATGAAATGCACAGGATCAGTTATAAAATTAAACTTAATCTTCACATCGCAGTACGATGGCCTTATCGTGCTACGATGCCTTGCTGAGGCCCATTACGAAAACTATAAATAGAGCCTCCCTTTCATTGTTTTATTCATTCAGAAATAGTAGAACACTCTCTGCTATAACGAGAGGTTCAGAGGAGCTCTATTGAGCATAGTTTTCTCCCCTTACGGGAAAACTAACTCAGCAAGGTATGATTTCTTTAGGCTTTTGTATTTAAGTTATGAATTCTTGTAATTTAAATATGTAGTCTTTATTATTTATGCCTTAGGTTGTGGTGGAGAAGATGAACTCCCCTATGAATATTTGGAGTCTGTGATTGAGTCTAAGTTATAATAAATGATATTTAAAGTATTATGTTTGTTATTTACTTTCGTGCACTTTAATAACGTATTCTCGTAATCTGGCCGGATAAGCGGGAGCGCCCATAGAATTGATATCAGGTTTTGACTTGGTATAGTCCAGAACTCGTAGTAAATAATGTTAGGTGTATAGAGACGGTAACATCCTGAACTAGTCGTGAACTGAGCGATTAGAGGAGGAATCATGCACTAGGTGTGATCTGAGCACTTAGAAGATGAACAGCCCGATACTAGGACCTAGAGGTTAATTGGTGAAGGTTATAATGCATGTTTATAAACAACTCACTTAGTAATTAGGGTATGTGACACATCGAGGTTAGGCTCTCGTAGGTACCTTAGTTGTTAATGTAGGGAAACTTTAATAGACATAGTGTAATAGTAAGGTATTACTACAACAAGGATAATTCACCGCCGAACATAATCTAAATAACTATGTTATATACCGGTCATGGCAAATATGAAGAAGGGATGAAGTCCAACCACCACACCTAGCCTCTATATTTCTTGAATCAATTATATTTATACATTCTGCATTTATATTTCTGCAAGCATTACGCTATTTTTATAAAACCTTTTCAAAAACCCAAAGCGAATTAATGCAAAACTATCACAAACTTAAATAACGCTAGTGAAGCTTCGTCACGATCCCTGTGGATACGAACTCATTCTATACACTAGAGTGTGAATTATTACTCGACGACAGACTGATGCACTTGCCATACCCTAGTCAAGTTTTTGGCGCCGTTGCCGGGGAATGTGTTTACGAAGCCTTATTAGATTTATTTAAGCTTGCAAAAATATTTCAAAATACAAAAAAATTAAAAATTCAAAAATCTTGTTGATGATTGTGGATTTTGATCTCTGGAAATTCTGGCTAAGGATAAGTCTTGGTATTTAAGCGATTCGGTGTGATCCACCTCATTTACCTGGGAATTTTCATAGTGACAAAGACACATGAGACAAACCAAAAATAGTTTCACAATTAATTTGCCAGTGCTACTGAAGGTATTCATTTGTTATACTTGATAACAGGTATTCTGGAGTAAAAATACGATCCTGAACCCGAAAGAACGTTCTTGGCAAGAAGGAGAGCACAAAGGCTTGCAAAATCCAGTAATCTTAACACAGAAGAAGAGCCTACCACCAAAGCCATGGGGGACGAGCAGAGAGTTACAATGGGAGATTACTGCAAGAGGACTGACACAGATCAGATCTCACTGGGATTCCAGCCGGCGAAATCAGATAACTTTAATATTAAGGGTAATGTTCTTACAGGTTTGCGGGAGAACCAGTTTGACGGACGTGTCAACAATGATCCCTGGGATCATCTTGCAAAGTTTTCAGAGACATGTCAGATCCAAAAGGTGCCGGAAAACGTTTCTGATGACCAGAAGAAGCTGCGTTTGTTTGCTTTTTCTCTTACAGGTCCAACTAAAGATTGGCTTCAATGCTTGCTAAGGGGAACGATTGCAACATGGAAGGAGCTTGAAGACAAGTTCCTGGAAAGATTCTTCACACATACACTATTCCAGAAGAGAAAGTCGAAGATTCTGAGTTTCAAACAGCATGAATCTGAAACGCTGGGTGAGGCTTATGAACGGTTCAAGCTGCTTATGAGAAGGTGTCCTAACCACAGCATTAGTGCTATGGAGCAGATGCAACTATTCACTGCTGGTATGAAGATGCATTACAGGATGATACTAGATGCCTCAGCTGGTGGGTCCATCAAAGTAAAGACCTACGCGGAGACTAAGGATTTGGTTGAGCAGATGTGCCAGAATGAATACAACATGAGTCACGATCGAGCTGAAAAGACACTTGGAATTCTGAAGGTGGACCAGGTGATTGCCTACAAAGTAGAGATCGAGTTATTAAGGAGGCAACTTGTTGTTAAAGAGAAAGTTGTGAAGGAAGCCAGTGTTAAAAAGGTAGAAGGGGTCTGTGATTTCTGCCTAGAAGATCACCCTAATGGGCATTGTTTGCCAGGAGGGAGCGAAAAGCAGGTGAATTACATGGGAAACAACTACAACCCAGGTTGTAGCAAACACCCAAATTTACGCTGGGACCAGACAGGGAACCAGGCTCAAGCTGCACCTCAACCAAGAAAGTCATCTCCATTGGAAGAGTTACTCAACAAATTTGCTAACATGAGCAAAACTAACTTTGAAAATATCCAGACGACAGTAGCCAACCAGGGGGCGACGATAAAAAGTCTTGAAACCCAGATTGGTCAACTCTCTAAATTGGTAAGCACTCATGTTTCTAAAGATATTGCAGGTAACACGGTGGACAATCCAAAGGAGGAGTGCAAAGTCCTGAAAGATCAAAAATCAGAACAGGTAAAAGACTACAAAGAGTGGTACAAGCTGTTCGATATGACTCTGGATGAAGCCTATGACGAGTTCATGAGAGATCTGAGGGAGTACCGAGAAAGCCGAACAAGACTGCCACCCAAGAAGACAGATCCTGGAAGCGTCACCATACTCTGTCAGATTGAAGAAGCATAAATCCTAGCATTGTGTGATGTGGGTTCAAGTGTTTATGTAATGCCATTATCTCTGGCGGAGAAGTTAAAACTCGCACAACCAACTGCTGGTACAGAAAGGGAACTCGTCTTAGCAAATCAGTCAACAATCTACTCAGCAGGTACAATCGAAGATGTCTTGGTGAAAGTCAAAGACCTGGTATTTCCAGCAGACTTCATGATCCTGGATATCAAAGAAGATGAAGAACACCCCATTATCCTTGGAAGACCATTCTTAGCAACTAGCAGGACACTCATTAATGTGGAGCTCGCTGAGTTGACTCTAAGAAGTGGAGCGGAGGAAAGAACTATCAAAACATCCAAGACCAGGAGGGAAGTGTGTTTCATGCTAGAGTGGAAAGACAAGGAAGCTACACCACCGACACCAGATCAAGAAGTACAGGTAAAGATAGAGATAGCAGAACTGGAGAATGAAATGGCGCAGCTAGAAATAGATACAACTCAGGAAGAGGAGGTACCCGAAGAACTCACTGAAAAATTGAAGAGGCTAACCATTGAAGTGGACATCCGAGCAACATGGGTCAAAGCATAGGGTAGAAACCGAAAGGTGGCCAGAAAATCTAAGTTTGGGGTGAATACGCCACCTCTGAAGAAGTCTGCTGCTGAGAGAAATGAGGAAAGAGAAAAGAAAAGCTGGGTTAATGCACCAAAAGAACAAAAGAAGGAACATCCACCAAAAGGCAAAGGGAAGTCCATCATAAAAACAGTACCTTCAGAAGATGATGGACAACTCTGTTTTGCCACCTTCAAAGAAAAACAGAACCCAGAGAAGTATGAAAGAAGCAACAAGAAAGAGGGAGGAGCTAAGGCGAAAACTCCTACATAAGAGAGAGACATGCGAACCTATCCTCTGTAATGGAGGAAATGCCTCAAGCTAATGAGAGGCTAAACAAGCGCTGCTTAGGAGGCAACCCAAGGATAAGTATTAAGTATTTTCAATTCAGTAATTTCAATTCAGCATTTTCAATTCAGTTTTTCAATTCAATAAATATATGCCTAGAATTCCGCATGTCATCTTCATCTGTCAACAGCCCTTATTCGAACTTATAAAAAATTAAAGGGTTAATAGATCTTTACCCCCCTGCAAAATAGGCGAGTTTTGCTTTACCCCCCTGTAATTATTTTTTTTGAGATTACCCCCATGCAAAATTTATTTTTTTGATTTACCCCCTTGGATGTACTTTTTAAATCGGTTATTTTGTTCAACCGATTTAAAAAGTGTTGTTTTTAAATCGGTTATTCTATTTTTTTTGCCTGCCACGTCAGCAAAAGGGGGGTAAATCAAAAAAATAAATTTTGCAGGGGGGTAATCTCAAAAAAATAAATTACAGGAGGGTAATGCAAAACTCGCCTACTTTGCAAGGGGGTAAAAGCCTATTAATCCTAACTGCTTGCTGTTTATTATCTAGTGCATGACTAACTGTTATAGGTAAGATTGCGGCGAAATGATTTATAAATCTCGATGAGACGAATTTCACACCTTCATACAGAAAACCAAAGGTGATTGCTCCGAAGTGCGAAGTTCGGGAGAAAGAGAGACGAGTGATGAAGCTGGTGTCTGTGATACAAGTGTTCAACTTCAGATACCTAAGCCATGTGAGGATTTGAGCCAAATATTTCCAAACGGTATTACCACTTTCTTTCGAATTACTATTAGAGTACCGTGCACTTGTTTATTTTCTAGAACTTGCTCTAATTCTCTGCTGACTGGTTAGTTTGATATTATATGCATTGAGACAATTGTTTGTTATAACCCAGAGCCTTTTTCAAGCCACCCTTATTATTATTATATCCTTTGCTAGCAAAATTTGAGCCGTAAAAAAAAATTATCCCTTTTGTTTCGGTGACAAACCACGATACAAGCCTATAGACCAGAAAAACAAAGAAATTACCCTCTTTGGAGTTAAGGTAATAGTTCTCAAAGTCTTGGCAACAAAATAAGTTTGGGGTTGCTCATGGAACTAGCAACGTTTAAGTTTGGGGTGGGTATACGGAGAACTATCACTACAAAAAGAAAAAATAAATGAAAAAGAGACGGGAAAACATCAAAAATTCCATAAAAAAATAGTCTCTTCAAAAAAATAAAAGAAAAAGAAAGAGCCAAAGGGAAAAAGAAAGAGCAAAAGGGCAAAGAAAGTGATAGAAAAGAACCACACAAAGACACATCCGGTTCTTATTTTCCGATACCAACACAAAAAGGCACCCTAAGGAACACAGGTTGCGCACACAAAAAGGAACAACAAAGTATAACTTAACTCCAATGTTTAGCCTACTATTCCCAAAATGTCCTACCTTGACCTAAGCCACGTTATAACTCTGAAAAGACCTCTAAATAATGCATGTGTATTGAATTTTGACTGGTTGCTTAGAGTTCTTGCAAGCTTATGGTAAAATAGCAGGTTGCACAATGATTGAGAGATAACCCTTTCAATTAATGAGCGAAAAACACAAATGTGAGAGAGAGAAAAGTTGGACATGGACTCTTGCGGACATTTGTCTGAATTGCTACTATTGACGTCTCCTGAGCTTAGCAGGACTGAGCATGATCGCGGCGGTAAGAAAATCAGCGGTGCCATTGCTGAAATACAAAAAGGTTGTGAAATTCCTATCATCTTTATTTATCTCTTGTTTTTCTAACGATCTTGTCTGACAGTATGTTACTTGAGGACAAGCAACAGTTTAAGTTTGGGGTTGTGATGTCAGGAATTTCTATGGTATTTTTAGTAGTATTATTAGTAGTAAAATGACCAAGACAAGCCCAAATACGAAGGAAAACCTACAAAAGCAAGAAAAAGCATCAAGACAGAGTCCAAGATGCAAAAAGACTTGAAAAAGCCCAAAAAGTGAAGAAATACAGCATTCCATCGCAGCACGATGTGTGCCATCGTGCCACGATGGAAGCTGCTTGTTCGCCAAGGAATTAGAAGAAATAAATCTACACAAAATCTTCCATCGCAGCACGATGCTTCATATCGCAGCACGATGATGTAACTTGGCGCCCAAGCTGATGAAATGCACAGGATCAGTTATAAAATTAAACTGAATCTTCACATCGCAGTACGATGGCCTTATCGTGTTGCGATGCCTTGCTGAGGCCCATTACGAAAACTATAAATAGAGCCCCCCTTTCATTGTTTTATTCATTCAGAAATAGTAGAACACTCTCTGCTATAAGGAGAGGTTCAGAGGAGCTCTATTGGGCATAGTTTTCTCCCCTTACGGGAAAACTAACTCAGCAAGGTATGTTTTCTTTAGGCTTTTGTATTTAGGTTATGAATTCTTGTAATTTAAATATGTAGTCTTTATTATTTATGCCTTAGGTTGTGGTGGAGAAGATGAACTCCCCTATGAATATTTGGAGTCTGTGATTGAGTCTAAGTTATAATAAATGATATTTAAAGTATTATATTTGTTATTTACTTTCGTGCACTTTAATAACGTATTCTCGTAATCTGGCCGGATAAGCGGGAGCGCCCATAGAATTGATATCAGGTTTTGACTTGGTATGGCCCGGAACTCGTAGTAAATAATGCTAGGTGTATAGAGATGGTAACATCCTGAACTAGTCGTGAACTGAGCGGTTAGAGGAGGAATCATGCACTAGGTGTGATCTGAGCACTTAGAAGATGAACAGCCTGATACTAGGACCTAGAGGTTAATTGGTGAAGGTTATAATGCATGTTTATAAACAACTCACTTAGTAATTATGGTATGTGACACATCGAGGTTAGGCTCTCGTAGGTACCTTAGTTGTTAATGTAGGGAAACTTTAATAGACATAGTGTAATAGTAAGGTATTACTACAACAAGGATAGTTCACCGCCGAACATAATCTAAATAACTATGTTATATACCGGTCATGCCAAATATGAAGAAGGGAGGGAGTCCAACCACCACACCTAGCCTCTATATTTCTTGAATCTATTATATTTATGTTTACGCTGAAATTTGGTAAACAACGCTAGTTTGATTATTACAAGAGAAATCAACTAGTAAATCTCGGGACATAGTACTTTGGTTATATTTTTCAAAGGAAACAGTGTTCATTATTGTTCTTCTGTTCAGAAATGTTGTTTTTATGTTTTTATGTTACTTGAAATGCAAGAAGAATGTTTATTCAAATGAACAAACAGAGGGAATGATTGAGTCGAAGTAAAGACAATTTGAATTGAAATGGAAAGACTGTAAATTTGTATTCAAAGATAAATGTTTACAGAAGAGTAAATGGTACACATTGCATACATTTCTCCTTTCGAACTCGTTTCTCGCGTTGACATGGGTACCTTTAGTTTTTACATGATTTTTGTATAATGATTGTGACCCCTTTTTCGATCACATAAATAGACTATTTATAGACACTAATTCCTAACTGCTAATAACGCCTAAATAACTACAGAGAGGACGCGTGTCTTTGACACGTATTTTGAATTTGAATTTCTTCTTATCTTCTGATTTAGCCGTTGTATCCATCGAAGTCGAAGTAGCAATGCTTTTCCTGAATATTTTGCTAAGTCCACGCTTTTCTTCTGCACTACTGAACACTTCGACCCTACTGAAGCTTCGACCAAATCGAAAGGATCCTGCAGAATACGCAAATTAAAGAGAAATGCTCAATAATAGAACATTTATTATCCGTTCATGCATGATTGATCATTAAATTCATTGGCTCTGAAAACCAAACATATTTAATGACTTTTAATATAACCATAAAATTAAACATAATTATTTTAATCAAACATTTAGAACATATTTTTACTTTGTAAAAATATGGGCTAACAAATTGCCCCCAAATGCCTGTTTCGATCGAGCTAGTCGAACGAGAAAGGAAAAGGCATTTTTTGAACCCACATGCTTGACACTGTTACCAATAACGGCGCTTATGTCACGTACAGGAGTAACTGTCACCTTGATCCCCACAATCCATCATTGTTCCTAGGTTTTAGGCATAGTAGGTGACGTGGCGCTTGTAGAAGTTGAAAAGAAACTATTTGAATTTCTTTTTTATTTATTTTTGAGCCAAACACGTTTCCCTATAAATAGTAACAAAGAAACAAAGAAGGACTTTTCACCAACTTCCAAACTCAGAGCTCTTTTGTGAAGAACAACTGTTCATCTTTGATTTCTTGCAAAATTGAACTTCAATCATAGAGAAATCTGAGATTCTAAACTGATACACTGATTCTATACTCAATTCCGCGTCGATTCATCATAATTTCAACCAACAAAATTCAATCTTTCCAGATTTCACTAAAAACCCTTTCCTTTTCTTGAAACTTCAAATACTGTTCATCAATGGCTTCAAACCAAGACTATGAAGTTCCAGTTGCTGGGAAGTGGAAGGACCTGATGATCCTTGAAGATGGTGAAGAAGTGGTTCCTGAGCCGTCTGGTAGCGAGGCTGAAAGGAAGGTTTGGAATTCTCAAATCATGATTCCATTTTCAGTGAAGAAGGAGGATTATGCTTTCTGTGGCCCTTACCCACCACACTCAGAGGTTATATCGAAAGAGGTAAACGATCTTTTCCCAAAGCATGTTATATGTGGCCCTAGAATCTTCGAGTCAAACCCTTATAACTTTGGATACCTTAAAAATCCCATTAAGTTATTTAGAGCTGCCCCTTACACTGCCCATAAGGACAATATCCCATGGCTAAATAGGGTCGAAAAGGACTTCAAAGACACTTGGGAAAGTTACGGGATTTACCCCTTAATTCAATTCAGTCGAACCGGCCCTAAGTATAAACCAGAACTTCTAATAGCTGCCCTGAATTTTTATGAAAAGTCCACAAACACCTTTCAGTTTAAATGTGGCATGCTAACCCCCACCTTGTTAGACGTAGCTGCTATTACAGGCCTTAAGCCTAATGGAGATCATTTCGACCCTACTAAGACTGGAGACAAGGTCGAACTGAACTATAAGGAAAATACTTTCTCCAAGTATATAGCAGAAAACATGGGCAAAGAGGGAGAAGAAGTGTCCATAGAGGAACACGTGGCTTTCTTAACGTTGTGGCTATCACACTTCGTTTTCTGCTCGAAATCCCTACAAGTAGCAAGGATGTTTATTCCAATGGCTCAGCAGATAAATGAAGGTAGACTCTTTAGCCTTGGACGCTTGTTGCTGGCCAGTTTGTATGAGGCCATGGGCAACGCTAGTGATGCAATCAAAGCATCTAAGGATGGATCTAAGTTTTCTATTGCTGGACCCATATGGTTGTTACAACTCTGGCTGAATGCCACATTTGAGACGGAATTAGGATTGATAGTGCCTTCTGACTATCAACAAGAGGTCGAATCAAGGGAGGTCGAAGGGCAAAGGTTGGTAAGGTTAGTGTCGCGGTGATTTTTGGATATCAAACTATTGATTAGTTTTGACTCACAAATTTATGATTCACCACCGAGCTTTTATTTTTCCAAGGAAAAGGGAAAAAGTTCGAATAAACCCTATTTTTATGAGATTAAAGGTTCGGGGGTTGGTTACGTTAAGGGAAGGTATTAGCACCCTAAGCGTCTATAGTACTCTATAGGAACCTCTTGTTTTTATTTATCTTTGTGCTAAATTACTTATTTACTTGTAAATTAAAGTCTAAAGAAATGTAAAAGTTAAAGTTAAAGTGATGGTTGAAAAAGAAAAGAAAAATGTTTTTGTTATTTTTTATTTGATTTGGGAAGACGCGAAGTCTTTTGCACTACGTACCCGCTAAGGATCAAAATCTCGTAGTTCGGGGTAAAAAGTCGAGTGATTGGTTTGATTGATTTTAAAGTTTTTTTAAAAAAGGGTTCTTAGAAAATGTAAGAGGCCGAAATGGCGTAGAGAAATGAAGTGTGATATTGATTGATTTTAGATTGTGAAAAAAAGAGTCTAAATATGATTAAAATTGATTGAAGTTTGATTTAAAAAAATGACGGAATTACTTGGTTTGAAATCCAAGGTTCATTAATAAAAAAAAGTATTTTTGATGAGATTTTTTGAATATTTTTGTGATTTTTGTTATTCTAAAAAAAAACTAAGCGTGATAAAATAAACTAAACGCGATGGCGCGAGGGATTTCATAATGATATTAGATCAAGATGAAGGACCCCTTTTCCTTGGAGTTTTTTGGTTTTTTGGCATAAAGCGGAATAAATAAATATGCATGCGATGCAAGATTCTCATTTATATTTACATTGGTACCTAAATACATTCTAAATCACAATAAGTAAATAAAATAAATAAAAATGCAATAAAGTAAACTAGAATCCTAATAATGTTGCATGCAAATATATATGCTTTAAAAAAAGAAGGAAAAAGAAAAAATAGTACAATAAAATAAACTAAGGTAAAAAATGCATAAAAAAAAACTAAAGCAGAAAGGGTGAAAAGAGCAGAAAGGGGGGTGCGTTTAGCAAAACGCAGGGGACTAAGCCCAAAGGCATTCCTGCAAAAAAGCAGTTAGTTCTAAAAAAAAAAAATCAGATGGGGGGCGCGTGAAGAAATGGGGGGTGCGCGGAGTAATAGATTGGAAGGTTTAATCTTAGCCGTGTGATTTGGATCAAACAGACCAGATCTGATCAAGGTTTGGAAATATCTGGGCTGCATGATGAACGATCAACAGTCATCAAGCTGAGGGTGCATGGGGCTACGGTAGGGTGGCGCGCACATGATCACTACGGCTTATAAAAATTGGAAAAACGACAGATGACTTTTATTTTGCCAAAAAGTTTCTCTTTCTTCCTCACTCTTTCTCTCTCAACGTCCTCTCTCTTTGTTCCGACCGGCGCGGCGGTCGTCGGAGCCACCGCGCCGGAAATTCTAACCACTCAAAAAAATTAACTTTATTTACCAACAAATTTTTTTAAGCTCTTTTAAGTTCGAATCTACACTCAAAAAACCCAAAAGTCTTACCAAAACGGCCGGATCAAAATGAAAAGTTTGAGATTTTGTTTTTTCTTTTTCTCCCGGTTTTGATTCTTCTTCTTTTGTTTTGGTTTTGATTTGGTTTTATTTTGTGAGGTTATTGATTGAAGTGGTGGTTTTGAAAGGATTTGTTCTCTGTGGTTTGAAAAAAAAAAAAAAGGTAAGGGTTTGAGAAGTTGTCTTTGTAATACTTAAGAATTGTGTTTTTTTTATTCCTCCCCTTTGCTTCTGATTCTTGGTCCCAATTTATAGAGAAAATTGTTGAGTTCTTGGACCAATGAATGGTTTTTGTGAGATGATTAAGGTTTGGTTTTTTTGGAAGAAAAATTGGTTTTGCAAAGCTCAAAAGAGTGAATAGAAGTTACTGCACTTTTGCTTTGGTGTGTAGATTTGGTGAAGATTGCAGCTTTTGTGATTGGATGTGAGATTGGTGAAAGTCATGGAAAGTTGAAAAAGGGGGTCATGCTTCTGCTACTGTTGTTGCATGTTACAGTATCTGACTTTTGGATTTCTCTATTTTTTTTTTGTTATAATAATAATAATTAGTGATAATATAATAATAAATAATAATAATAACAAACAAAAAAAACAAAAAGAAAGAAAAAGTGGGGGAGGGGCGCAACAACAGCTTTTGCTGTTGTTGTGTTGTTGTTTTTTCTTTTTAATTTTATAACAATAAAAAATCATAATAATAATAATAATAATAATAGTAATAAATATGGAAACAAAAAGATGGTGATAATAAGGATTAATGAAGAGTGATGATAAAAGAAAATAAAATAATAGTAGTTATACTAGAAAATAAATACTCAACATATTTTTGGATTGTTTTCAATGAAAATAAAAACTTACCTAATTTGACATATTTTTGAATTTTCAATAAAATTACTAATAATAACCAAAATTAACACATTTTTTGGATTTTTTTGTTAATGATGCAAAAAAATGAATAATGATAATATGATATGGGATCTTAGGTCAAAAATTGGGGTATGACAGATGCCCCTATTTAAGTTTCTTCATCCGGAAATATGAAAATGAAATTTTTGTTTTGACGGGATGAAGAGACTTAAATATAGAATACACAATTTTGGACCTAAGATGCCAGGAATGTTTATGATGCAAATGTGAATGTAAGAGGTAAACTACTAACACTGGGGAACAAATTGACAGCCATCGTCTCACATTAGTGTAAGGTAACTTGACTGACTGTAAAACATGGAAAGAAGAGACGTTGGCTACTGTCAATGTGAGAGAGTAAGGCCAAAGTATAAAAGGGTAATATTGTTCGCCGTCAATGTAAGAGAACGAGACAAAAGATAAAGACATTGTCCGCTGTCAATGTAAGAGAGCAATGACACGAATAAAAGACATTGCCTGCTGTCAATGTAGGAGAGCAAGACATGAAATAAAGACATTGTCCGCTGTCAATGTAGGAGAGCAAGACATGAAATAAAGACATTGTCCGCTGTCAATGTAGGAGAGCAGGACACCACAAGAAAAGACGTTGTCCACTGTCAATGTAGGAGAGCGAGACAAGAAATGAAAACGATGTCTGCTGTCAATGTAGGAGAGCAAGACACAAAATGAGGGTATTGTCTGCTGTCAATGTAGGAGAGCAGGACCCAAAATGGAGATATTTTTTGCTGTCAATGTTAGAGAGCAGAACATAACAAGAAAAAATATTGTCTGCTGTCAATGTAGGAGAGTCAGACACAACAAGAAAAGATAATGTCTGCTGTCAATGTAGGAGAGTCAGACACAACAAGAAAATGCATTGTCTGCTGTCAATGTAGGAGAGCAGGACACCACAAGAAAAGACGTTGTCCACTGTCAATGTAAGAGAGCAACGACATCACAGGAAAAATATTGTCTGCTATCATTGTAGGAGAGCAGGACGTGAAATAAAGGCATTGTCTGCTGTCAATGTAGGAGAGCGAGACAGGAAATGAAAAGGTATTGTCTGCTGTCAATGTAGGAGAGCAGGACATGAAATAAAGACATTGTCTGCTATCAATGTAGGAGAGCAAGACATAACAAGGAAAAGTATTTGTCTGCTCTCATTGTAGGAGAGCAAGACACAACAAGAAAAATATTGTCTGCTATCATTGTAGGAGAGCAGGACATAACAAGGAAAAAATATTTGTCTGCTGTCATTGTAGGAGAGCAGGACGGAACAAGAAAAACATTGTCTGCTGTCATTGTAGGAGAGCATGACATAACAAGGAAAATATTTTCCTTGACCAGACACACTGAAGATGACTTTTTGGGGAAATTAAATATGAATTGCAAATTGGTTGTTTGCAAAACCTGCTACTTGGAATATTTTTGATGATGGCATCTCTGGACCAGACACACTGGGATGACTCTTTTGTGAAATATGTTTGATGTAGACATCTTTGAACGAGACACATTAGGGATGACTCTTTTTGTGAAATAGCTGAAGCAAGACACGGGATGGTCAATGCAATCATGTATGAATGATTTTGTTAGCATGTTGTATGTATGGATGTATGAATGCTTTTATGCATGTATGAATGTGTGTATAATGTATGTATGAAACTTGTATTTGTATGATAGTGCGACCGTATAATAACTGAACGAGACAAGATTGAGCCGGTAAGATGGGAAGTGGACCGACATAACAGTACAACCACTCGGCAGTCTTCATTGGGGATAACATCATGGCAGATGAATTGAGCCAACATCGAGGCAATGTCCGGCACGGTGTATCAACATTTCTTGGGGTAAAGCCCATTAATCAGAAGTCTGGCAGAAGTCGCCATTTGCAAACCGGATCATAGTGTTTTCTCATGGGTGCACTTCGGCAGTCATGCTCTGCTTTTTTTGTTTGCTTTTTTTTTTGTTTTTTTGGATCCCTAACTCATGGATCGCCCTTTCAGGTTTTCAATCCACCGGGACACTCTTTTTTTTGTTTTTGTTTTTGCCCCTAATTTTTGCCTGGATCGCCCTTTCGGGTTTTCAATCCACCGGGACGCTCTTTTTTTTGCCTAAGCCGCCTTTTCAGGTTTTCGACTTACCGAGCTGTTCTTTTTTTAGGCAAAGCATTTGTTGAATGCATCAGCATTTAGAGGCCGTGGGAGCTTATAGCCACTGACTCGAATCCTTAAAGGGTATGCCCCTAAATGTAAGGATCTGCCCCTGATTGGCAGGATCCTGAAGTAATTTGCCCAAAGTTAGGAGTGTTTTGAATCGGTTCGCCCTTGATTAGACTATTTGCTCGAATTTCCTTGATGCCAAATATGTTAGACTACTAGGCTACCACTTAGAAGGGGGGGTTGAATAAGTGGCTTCTTTAATCAACGGCAATTTAAAAAAATATTTGATTAAAAACAATGCGCGGAAGCATCACTGGATCGGTAGTCTACTTTGCACCTTTTTACCAAAGGAAAGATAGTATAGCCTTGAACGAATTAGGAAAATTACCGGAACGCTTAATGCAAGATATCCAAATTTAATTTGATTAAGAAAAACAGTCCCAAACAAGTTATATGGTTCGATATTTCAAGTTCAATCACAATCAAGCAAGAACCAATTGAATTTTTGTGAACCAATACGAACAACAAAAATTCAATCGATTAATCAAATTAACGAAATTAACGAAATTAAAAGAGAGAGATAAAGAGAGACACACGATGTGATTAGGGAGTTCCCCGGATTGCGCGTCGTCCACGCGTTTATCCGAGTACGTCTCCCCCCAAATAACCAAACGGGTTATTTGAGAGTTTATAGATCAAAAAACTTGATGAACAAAAAAGTGCACAATTTACAATTGAAATCTATAATCCTATAGCAAGACAAAATGTAAACTAATGCGAATAACCTCGACACCCAACGGAACTTCGCCCTCTGATTCCAACGATTCACCTTGTGCCAAACCGCAACCAATCGTCCAGCTGAGTCCTTCGTTCCTTGTTGTCGAATCCTTCAAGACACGCACGATCTTGAATCACTTGAGAGAAACACTAGAACCTTCACCGCGAACCGTATCGAACGTTATCACACAAATCTGCAGTTTCTATTGAATTGATCCCATACTCAAATCCAATTTTGATTGCAAACTTGATGAAGATGATGAACTTGTGTTGAATCAAACCTTTGATGCAAATTCTCACTCAATTTGTACCCAAAGCGTTTTCTGATCTTTCACACTAGTTTTCTCTGCTTTACAATGACACAACACATTGCTATTTAAAGAGAAAATAGAATTGAGCAAGTTTGGGCAAAATTTAACAAACATGTATCGATACAACTGATGATTTGTATCGATACAAAGCCTTTGACCAGCGTTAAAAATGAAAGATTTGACCTATGTATCGATACAAACACGGGTGTGTATCGATACATACATCAGTTTCTTGAAATCTTGACTGATATGTATCAAATCATGCAAGCATGATTCGATACATCATGATGTCTCTGGATTTCTGAGAGGCATAGGTGTGTATCGATACATGCAAGCATGATTCGATACACAGGTAGCTCTCTGCCTCTGAGAAACCACTTTTGTATCGATACAAGTGATATATGTATCGATACAAATTGCACAAAATCAGTCTGAAGTAATTTCAGGACATTTGTATCGATACACACGTTTATGTATCGATACATAATACCTAAAAACAATTTTTCAAAGTGTTAAAAATAGTTTTTCGCTGTCAAGTCATTTGTAATGTTTGCCAAAGTATGTTCTATTCTATTTTCATGTGTTTTGAAAATTATTAAAACATGAGGATGAACTGGTGCACTTACATTCTCCCCCTTTTTGATAATTGTCAAAACTATGCATAAGCTAAGCCTATACCTAATATGCAATAAAATAGAAATATGTATACAGACGCAATTAAAACACCAAGGCTAACAATAAGCACGCTCCCCCTGAGTTGATGCCATAATGCGATTGTCATAGTAGATAATATTCAAGACTCTTTTAGCTATTCATCCTTAGCTTGTGCATCCAAATCTCTCCCCCTTTGACAATATCAAAAAGAAGAAAAGGGTCTATTAGAAGTATCAAGTTCAATCAATTTTGATCCAAGTCATATCGTGCACTTACATTTGTCGAAATGCACATATATGATAAAAATTCCTAATCAATATAAATACATACATAGATATGCCAAAATATATCAATGACGAATACCAAATTTCATGACAAAAATGGAATGTAGAATAACAAACCAAAACCAACGCATGAATACCGTAACACATCGACATTTTATTCAAGAAACATACCCAAATATGGGACGAAATAAACAAAGCAATGCAACAAATGCATAAACATAACATGATGTATGAAACACATACAATCAACAAGGTACATTCTTATGTATGTGAGCAAAAAACAATACCAAAGCACATTATAACACGAGAACACATGTTAAACCACAAATGCATGATAAGATAATCACATAAATCAATCAAAGTACCAAAATTAATCATATGAGAAATGTATGTATATGTATGTACACAAAGTCACATATATAAGAACCAAACAAACATATACAAACCAAGTATGAACTTAATATGACAATTGTAATGATTTTTGTCAAATCCCCATTTAAGACGTATGAGTCTCAAAGACTTATCAATATCTTTGAGCAAAATTCTTGGAAATGAAGGATGAGACAACTATCAAGTCAAATATCACATTAAGATAGAAGTTGTGTATATGAGCCAATATTCAAATGCTAAGTAAAACAAATATAAAGGTAAAGGTAGAGAATAGAATCTTCCCTTGAGTGTTAGGTGGAGGAAGTGATCAATTTCCGCACCATTGTAAGTGTCGAGTTGAAGCTTTTCTCATGGCTCTCCTTGTTCGTAGGTCTTGAACTCCATTGTTGTCGGTGTCTCTTGTCAATGGTTTCAAGACGATTCCCTACATACTTAGACATTTGAAATAGGTCCCCAACTCATGTTGGGTCCTAGTTGGTGAGGTAAACAAACTTTGTTGAGTTTTGGCATCCATTGCAATATGCCCTTAGGTACCAACAATTTCCTAGCTTTACATTTTGCAATGGTATGGCCTTCACAACAACAATAGTGACAAGTGATATGTGAGTCACTCTTCTTTTGATCCATTTTGAAATGTTTAGAATTTTTATTTTTGACTTTCAAATTGTTTCGAAAATGTTTTGGATCAACTTGATGAGAGACTCTAGGTTTTGATGAATTTTCCACTTTGTCCTTAAGACTCTTAATATTTTTTGACAAAGTGATACAATTATCACAACCAACTATATCACCATTATCATGACTTGTACTTGACCTTTCTAATAATGATACTTTGAAAGCTTTCAACTCTTCTTCCGTTTCGGAAACTTTCTTTTCAAGAGCTTTGTTAGCTTTTATAATTTCTTTTAATCGTTTGAAAGCTTTCCTAGTTTCACTACATAGGTCCTCAAATGCACTTTGCAAATCATGATATTCTAACAAAGTATATGAGCTAGAGGGATTTTGGTTTACCTTTTTGGGAGCTTTATCCTTCTTTTTGTGATGATGAGTTGTGAAATTAGCCAATTCGCCTTCATCACTTGAACTAGAGCTTGATGATGAATGAGAAAAAGAGCCATTACTCTCCCATGCAACATAAGCTTTCTTACCTTTGCTCCTCCTTTTGTTTGAAGATGACTCCTTCTCTTTTCTCTTGAGATTAGGACAATCCGGCTTGTAGTGACCAACTTGGCCGAACTCATAGCACATCCCTTTATTGGAGTACCTAGCATCTTCATTCTTCCGGCGGTAACCACTATCTTTCCGAAACTTCTTAAGATTGTCATCGGAATGTTTTATCCCCTTCTTTCTCACATATATATTATAGCGTCGAACGAAGAGCTCCATTTCCTCATCATCGGAATCATCTTCGCTTGAGCTACTTTCCACATGCTCTACCTTTTTGGACTTTGACTTTGAGGCTTTTAGAGCAATTGTCCTCTTGTCCTTTTCTTTTTCCTTATCCTTGTCATTGTGCTTTCCCTTTTTCTCACTTTTCTCTTGCTTTTCTAACAAGTTTAGTACTTGTTCATGTTCCGTAAGCTTGCCAAATAAAGTTGTAAGACTCAAAGTAGTGAGGTCGTTCGCCTCCTTAATTGCGGTGACCTTCGGTTGCCAACACCTACTAAGACATCTTAAAATTTTGTTAGTGGCATCTTGATTTGTGATTGGCTTTCCCAAACCGTGTAACTTGTTGGTTATTTTGATAAATCGTTGTTGCATATCCTCGATGGTCTCGCCATCTAGCATATGGAACAACTCAAATTCTTGTGTCAATGTATTAATTTTGGATATCTTTACATCATTGGTACCCTCAAAGTGAGTTACCAATGTGTCCCACATTTCCTTAGCCGATTGACAATGTGACACATGATAGAATTGATCAATCCCAAGGGATGATATTAAAATATTTTGTGCCTTTGCATCGTAATTGGCCTTTTTCTTTTCCTCTTCCGTCCATTGTGCCATAGGCTTATTGGTGACAATGCCATGAGCATCGGTGATTGTTGGAACAAACGGACCGTTCTCAATAGCATTCCACACTTCACCATCAAAAGAATTGATGTGAATACGCATACTACTTTTCCAGTAGTCAAAATGATCTCCATTGAATATAGGAGCCCTATTATACGCCCCTTTAGGTGCAAAAGCCATGTTGTCTAATAATTGGCACAAACTTCCGAATGTTGCAAGCAAAATTGAACCAGACTCGTGATACCACTTGTTAGACTACTAGGCTACCACTTAGAAGGGGGGGTTGAATAAGTGGCTTCTTTAATCAACGACAATTTAAAAAAATATTTGATTAAAAACAATGCGCGGAAGCACCACCGGATCGGTAGTCTACTTTGCACCTTTTGACTAAAGGAAAGATAGTATAGCCTTGAACGAATTAGGAAAATTACCGGAACGCTTAATGCAAGATATCCAAATTTAATTTGATTAACAAAAACAGTCCCAAGAAAGTTATATGGTTCGATATTTCAAGTTCAATCACAATCAAGCAAGAACCAATTGAATTTTTGTGAACTAATACGAACAACAAAAATTCAATCGATTAATCAAATTAACGAAATTAAAAGAGAGAGAGAGATAAAGAGAGACACACGATGTGATTAGGGAGTTCCTCGGATTGCGCGTCGTCCACGCGTTTATCCGAGTACGTCTCCCCCCAAATAACCAAACGGGTTATTTGAGAGTTTATAGATCAAAAAACTTGATGAACAAAAAAGTGCACAGTTTACAATTGAAATCTATAATCCTATAGCAAGACAAAATGTAAACTAATGCGAATAACCTCGACACCCAACGGAACTTCGCCCTCTGATTCCAACGATTCACCTTGTGCCAAACCGCACCCAATCGTCCAGCTGAGTCCTTCGTTCCTTGTTGTCGAATCCTTCAAGACACGCACGATCTTGAATCACTTGAGAGAAACACTAGAACCTTCAACGCAATTCAACCCGATCACGATTCTGATTCACCGCGAACCGTATCGAACGTTATCACACAAATCTGCAGTTTCTATTGAATTGATCCCATACTCAAATCCAATTTTGATTGCAAACTTGATGAAGATGATGAACTTGTGTTGAATCAAACCTTTGATGCAAATTCTCACTCAATTTGTACCTAAAGCGTTTTCTGATCTTTCACACTAGTTTTCTTTACTTTACAATGACACAACGCATTGCTATTTAAAGAGAAAATAGAATTGAGCAAGTTTGGGCAAAATTTAACAAACATGTATCGATACGACTGATGATTTGTATCGATACAAAGCCTTTGACCAGCGTTAAAAATGAAAGATTTGACCTATGTATCGATACAAACACGGGTGTGTATCGATACATACATCAGTTTCTTGAAATCTTGACTGATATGTATCAAATCATGCAAGCATGATTCGATACATCATGATGTCTCTGGATTTCTGAGAGGCATAGGTGTGTATCGATACATGCAAGCATGATTCGATACACAGGTAGCTCTCTGCCTCTGAGAAACCACTTTTGTATCGATACAAGTGATATATGTATCGATACAAATTGCACAAAATCAGTCTGAAGTAATTTCAGGACATTTGTATCGATACACACGTTTATGTATCGATACATAATACCTAAAAACAATTTTTCAAAGTGTTAAAAATAGTTTTTCGCTGTCAAGTCATTTGTAATGTTTGCCAAAGTATGTTCTATTCTATTTTCATGTGTTTTGACAATTATTAAAACATGAGGATGAACTGGTGCACTTACAAAATATAGATTTGCAAACAAAATTGTTTTCTTTTGAAAATTGTTTCTGATGTAATGCACATGCAAGTTTTGGAATCATATGTGATGTGTGTAAAAGACAGTTACTCAACAAACAGTTGGAGTCAGTTTTTTTTAATAATGATTGTGCTGATTATGCTTTCATAGTGAACCTAGCTTCAATTAGGTCTTTTGAGGGTTATAACATGGCCTGGTTCATGGTTTCGAAAAAAAAGGATTATTAGGCCCAAAGTTTTGTTTACTCACCCATTCTTCTTTGATGTCCTTCATTTCTAAGTTCAATTAATTCATCGGACACGCTTTGGTCGACAAAAATTTTTTTGACAATAATGTTTGAGATTGACGCTTTGGTTGAAGTTCTGATGAGATTCTTGAAGCGGCAGTCACTTCTTTTCATTTACAAGCTTGTTTTCATTTTTTGCTTTGTTTTTTTTTTTGGGATGGACCAATTCTTTTAGATTTTGTGGTCCATCGAGATGCCCTAAATTTTGCCTAAGTCTTTTTACTTAGCGGACTTTTTGATGTAGGAGAATTGTGACTGGCATAGGTATTTATGAGTTTTGTCCTCTCATGAGCTTCTCCATTTTAGATGGATTGATCCTCTTGTATTGGGATGTATCATTGAATTAATTGAAAGACTACCCTGCCCCTGGTTAAGATTAAGGGTTTTTGAAAAGTAGAAGGAACGCCAACTTCGGGTTCGAAGGGGTTGACTATGGATTATCTCCTTATATCTCCAGTGTTTGGGAAATGAAACAATGCCTTACATCATCAACCGGGTCTTACTGATGAGAGCATATATCAGCAAATTTAAACATTTAGTTTACATCATTCTCCCCTCAAATTTGTTAACATGAAAAGTACAATGGAAAATCATTGCCATTTGTGATGGCTCAAGAAAAGAGTGAATACGGATGAATGAATTCCAAAAAATGCATGCTTATTATTTTAGAAACATTAATTAAAAGGTGCAATTTTAAAAGCAAACAAATGCTTGGCAAGAAAGAAATTACAATTTGAAAATAAAAGGCCTAGAGATCCTAGGGACAAGCTTCCTGATAATCTTGAATCAAGTAGATAGAGGACCCATGGTTGGCAAAGGGTTATCCTGGACATCTGAGTTTGAATCTTTAAAAGATAGAAGGTTGGCACGAACCAAATTCTGAACCTCTTTTTTAAGAGCATAGCAGTGTTCAACATCATGTCCTGGTGCTCCTTGGTGGAAAGCACATGTGAGGTCGGTACGGTACCAAGCAGGAAGTCTTTCTGGTACAGGGGGAGGTGGTTTGGTTTGGACAAGGTTTTTTGTGAGAAGAGCAGGAAGCAAATCAGCGTACTTCATTGGTATAGGGTCAAATGATTGGTTTCTTTGGGTACGGTTTTGCTGGTTAAAGGGTTGTTGAGGAATGGGTGAGATAGCAGCAATATGTGGGTAAAATGGATATCCTGATCGGGGTCCTCCGTGGGTTACCATGCCAACCTCTTTCTCTTTCTTCCTCGGATAACCATTGCCAAACATCTTTGCATTGTTAGCTGGGGCATCCCCCTTCATCAAACGTCCTTCTCGGACTCCTTCCTCGAGACGCATTCCCATTGCTACCATCTCGGTAAAATTGTTTGGCGCACTGGCCACCATCTTCTTGTAGTAAAATGGGCTGAGAGTGTTAAGAAATAGCTTGCACAACTCTTTCTCTTCCAAAGGTGGACGGATTTGTGCAACAAGTTCTCTCCACCGATGTGCATACTCTTTGAAAGACTCTTTTTCTCTTTGAGTCAAAGCCCGAAGTTCATCCCTATCTGGGGCCAAGTAAGAATTGTAGTTGTATTGTCGAATAAAAGCATTGGCCAGATCATTGAAATTATGGATATCAGTACTATCAAGGTCCATGTACCACCTTAGTGAGGCACCAGTCAAACTGTCCTGAAAATAGTGGATGAGTAGCTTATCATTGTCGGTCTGAGTTGACATTTTTCTTGCATACATCACCAGATGAGCTCTAGGGCAAGTGTTCCCCTTATACTTCTCGAAGTCAGGGACTTTGAATTTGTGTGGAATTACAACATTGGGAACCAAGCAGAGTTCATGCGCATTTTGACCAAACAATTCTTTTCCACAGAGAGCCCTCATCTCTCGCTGCATCTCATTGTACTTATCTTGTAGGTAATCCACCCTATCAAATGCTTCTACACTTTCAGTACGAAAGATATGTCCCTGATCTTGTTGAATGGTGTGGACAAGGGGTGTTGAATAAGTCATTGTAGCTTGAGGAAATGATAGGACATGCGGAGGAACCGACACTGCTTGTTGTGCAAAAGAGGCTTGAATTTCAGAAACCACAGGACGAAGTCCTTCACTGAACACATATAACGGCATGCCCCATGGGTAACCTTCAGGCATAGTAAACTGAGGAGTGCTAGTTAGCACAGTTGAAGTCGGCTGAACCAAAGAAGTGTTGGTGAGCTGAGGGACCGATGCCTGAGCTTGAGCCTGAACGGCCAACACAGTAGTCATCATAGCAGTTAGCTTCTCTATCTCAGCTTGCATAGACGTTACTTTTTCACAGAGTGCCTGATTCTCTTGCTCAAGATGATCCATTTTTTTTCCTTAAGTTGGCTCGAGTGTTGTAGATACGGGTAGACTTGTAATGAATACGCCGGGCCACTTTTCCCTTGACTGAGGCAGAGAGAGGAGAAGATATGAGACTCGGTTTTGAAACTTATGAATGCAGTATGATGCATGATATGTTTATGCTAAAATATGCAAAGTTTTATTTTATCGAAGGACTTGAATATTAATTGTAAACATTGTAGGAACATTCATTTCATTTGATAATTAAAACATTACAAAGCAAAGGTTTTTCTTTTCTTAGCATTACACCTGGTAACTGAAACATACAAAACCAAAAGATAAAAAGAAAAGAGAACATAACAACAGAAAACTCTCAAACTTCTGAGGTAGGAGGATCATCTGAATCTGACTGTGAGCCTGTAAATAAATCCATATTATGCTTCCTCCTCTTGAGATCACTTCTGAGTAAACTATTCTTCCGCTGGAGTAGAACATTCTTCTTAACAATTTCTTGGCTTTGGGCAAAGAGTTCATGGTCCTTTTGTTCTAACTTCCCTCTTAATGTCTCATTCTCACGCTGAGCTATTTGGCATCTGGTTTTCCAAGCGTCTCTCTCATGGCTTAGCTCGCCCAAAATCTCTTGGAACTCCTCCTTGGTGTCAAAGGGTAATGGTGAGGATAATGATGACGAGGTAACTGAGGATAAAGGTCTTTGGATAGGGTAAGGCATCCCGAGTTTTGCAGCTCTATCAATGACCCACTGATTGTAAGATTCAGAAACATAACCTAGCCTTCTTCCCAACTGATTCTTCTCCTTTCTGTGGATTGTGCGCCAAGCTTGCACACATCTGTTTCTCGTATCTGAACTTCCTTCTTGGTTGAGATAGAACACATTGGTCAACAAGAGGTTGTTAGGCTTATCTTTTATGTGATATCCAAATTGGCGTCTAGCAAGAATAGGGTTGTAGCTAATTCCCCCGCGCATACCAAGAAGAGGCACATTAGGGAACTCCCCACAACTGTCAATGATTGCCCCAACGTCGTAAGCTGCGTCGTACCAAACGATATCGGTTGGAGTGAGAGACATGATTCTTTGGGACCACCGGAGTTTACTTGGATTTTCCTTGAAACAGGCAGTCTGGGGTAGGCGTGCAATAAACCACCTATACAGCACATGTGTGCAATAGATAATGACTCCGGTTCCTTTCTGAGTTCTATGGTGGATGGAGTGATATGTGTCGGCTAACAGGGTTGGGACGGGGTTCTTGGTGAGGAAGATCTGGATGGTATTAATATCGACAAAGTTGTCGATATTTGGGAACAAGACAAGGCCATATATGAGTAGGGCTAGGATGGAGTAGAAGGCATCATTGCTGGCTATTTCGGCAAAGACGGAGGCTTGTTGATAAAGAAACTTGGAAGGTAGGCCTAAGAGACCCTCTTTGAGTATGAGGTTTGCTTTGACAAGGGATGTTTCAAGATGGAGGGCATTTGCAATGGTTTGGGGCTTAGGAGTAGGTTCAAGTCCGGTGAAGGGTACTTTGTCGGGTATTGGTAAACCAACCAAATAGGAGTATTCTTCAAGGGTGGGGACTAGTTGGAAATCAGGAAAGGTGAAGCAATGGTAGAGCGGGTCATAGAACTGGACCAAAGTATTAAGGATCCCTTCTTCCACATTAGTTTTGAGGATACTCAACAGTTTCCCATAATGACCTCGAAAATCCTCCGGGCTAGACACCAAAGACCCTAGCTTCCTCAATTTTGTCAAGTCGGGGCTCTTGAAGTTGTACCTTTTAGTGTTCCTCTTTACATAATCCATATCTACAATGTTTACAAAAAATTTTGTTTAAGTCCTTCGATGTCGGAATTTTTTTTAATTTTATGAATGAATGCATGTATGCATGATTATGCTGAAAACATGGTGGGGTTAAGGTATACAATAATGGAGTTAAGGGTAAGAACCACCCACATGGTAAAGACTATGGTTTAATTTGTACCTGCATCACGGGTCCTACAAAGTTCCCAAAGTTATCAACCGTCTTTTGGATATTACCGGCTTACAAGACTACTCTTGGTCTAATAATATCCACAAGACAATCTCGTTTGAGTGTAGTTTCGCATGTCGACCAATTCAAGACTACTCTTGACCAGTCACCGCACTACGTCCTAAGAGTCAAGATGGGTTAAAGGTAACTCTAAAGGTCCACAGCGTCGTCGGACACTCATATTGCAGTAACAACGTCAACACGACTACTCGTGCCAACAGAATGTCACCGTCATGAGGCCTCAGCTGAGCGGGGTTGTATCACATGTGAAGCATGGTCCAGACTACTCTGGGCATGTCACTTTGATTATACCACCATCCTATCTTATTGGTTCACTCAAGCCCGGGTACAGGACTTATCTCACTACTCAAAAGACCCAAGCAAAAATTTACATACATAAGCAAAAATAATAGCACAAAAAATAAAATTAAACAAGTTAGGCTCAACCCTCTTAAGGGAAGTCCCCAGTGAAGTCGCCATTTCTGTCGCGGTGATTTTTGGATATCAAACTATTGATTAGTTTTGACTCACAAATTTATGATTCACCACCAAGCTTTTATTTTTCCAAAGAAAAGGGGAAAAGTTCGAATAAACCCTATTTTTATGAGATTAAAGGTTCGGGGGTTGGTTACGTTAAGGGAAGGTATTAGCACCCTAAGCGTCTATAGTACTCTATAGGAACCTCTTGTTTTTATTTATCTTTGTGCTAAATTACTTATTTACTTGTAAATTAAAGTCTAAAGAAATGTAAAAGTTAAAGTTAAAGTGATGGTTGAAAAAGAAAAGAAAAATGTTTTTGTTATTTTTTATTTGATTTGGGAAGACGCGAAGTCTTTTGCACTACGTACCCGCTAAGGATCAAAATCTCATAGTTCGGGGTAAAAAGCCGAGTGATTGGTTTGATTGATTTTAAAGTTTTTTTAAAAAAGGGTTCTTAGAAAATGTAAGAGGCCGAAATGGCGTAGAGAAATGAAGTGTGATGTTGATTGATTTTAGATTGTGAAAAAAAGAGTCTAAATATGATTAAAATTGATTGAAGTTTGATTTAAAAAAATGACGGAATTACTTGGTTTGAAATCCAAGGTTCATTAATAAAAAAAAGTATTTTTGATGAGATTTTTTGAATATTTGAATATTTTTGTGATTTTTGTTATTCTAAAAAAAAAACTAAGCGTGATAAAATAAACTAAACGCGATGGCGCGAGGGATTTCATAATGATATTAGATCAAGATGAAGGACCCCTTTTCCTTGGAGTTTTTTTTGTTTTTTGGCATAAAGCGGAATAAATAAATATGCATGCGATGCAAGATTCTCATTTATATTTACATTGGTACCTAAATACATTCTAAATCACAATAAGTAAATAAAATAAATAAAAATGCAATAAAGTAAACTAGAATCCTAATAATGTTGCATGCAAATATATATGCTTTAAAAAAAGAAAGAAAAAGAAAAAATAGTACAATAAAATAAACTAAGGTAAAAAATGCATAAAAAAAAACTAAAGCAGAAAGGGTGAAAAGAGCAGAAAGGGTGAAAAGAGCAGAAAGGGGGGTGCGTTTAGCAAAACGCAGGGGACTAAGCCCAAAGGCATTCCTGCAAAAAAACAGTTAGTTCTAAGAAAAAAAAATCAGATGGGGGGCGCGTGAAGAAATGGGGGTGCGCGGAGTAACAAATTGGAAGGTTTAATCTTAGCCGTGTGATTTGGATCAAACAGACCAGATCTGATCAAGGTTTGGAAAAATCTGGGCTGCATGATGAACGATCAACAGTCATCAAGCTGAGGGTGCACGGGGCTACGGTAGGGTGGCGCGCACATGATCACTACGCTTATAAAAATTGGAAAAACGGCAGATTACTTTTATTTTGCCAAAAAGTTTCTCTTTCTTCCTCACTTTTTCTCTCTCAACGTCCTCTCTCTTTGTTCCGACCGGCGCGGCGGTCGTCGGAGCCACCGCGCCGGAAATTCTAACCACTCAAAAAAAGTAAACTTTATTTACCAACAAATTTTTTTAAGCTCTTTTAAGTTCGAATCTACACTCAAAAAACCCAAAAGTCTTACCAAAACGGCCGGATCAGAATGAAAAGTTTGGGATTTTGTTTTTTCTTTTTCTCCCGGTTTTGATTCTTCTTCTTTTGTTTTGGTTTTGATTTGGTTTGATTTTGTGAGGTTATTGATTGAAGTGGTGGTTTTGAAAGGATTTGTTCTCTGTGGTTTGAAAAAAAAAAAGGTAAGGGTTTGAGAAGTTGTCTTTGTAATACTTAAGAATTGTGTTTTTTTTTTATTCCTCCCCTTTGCTTCTGATTCTTGGTCCCAATTTATAGAGAAAATTGTTGAGTTCTTGGACCAATGAATGGTTTTTGTGAGATGATTAAGGTTTGGTTTTTTTGGAAGAAAAATTGGTTTTGCAAAGCTCAAAAGAGTGAATAGAAGTTACTGCACTTTTGCTTTGGTGTGTAGATTTGGTGAAGATTGCGGCTTTTGTGATTGGATGTGAGATTGGTGAAAGTCATGGAAAGTTGAAAATGGGGGTCATGCTTCTGCTACTGTTGTTGCATGTTACAGTATCTGACTTTTGGATTTCTCTATTTTTTTTGTTATAATAATAATAATTAGTGATAATATAATAATAAATAATAATAATAACAAACAAAAAAAACAAAAAGAAAGAAAAAGTGGGGGAGGGGCGCAGCAACAGCTTTTGCTGTTGTTGTGTTGTTGTTTTTTCTTTTTAATTTTATAACAATAAAAAATCATAATAATAATAATAATAATAGTAATAAATATGGAAACAAAAAGATGGTGATAATAAGGATTAATGAAGAGTGATGATAAAAGAAAATAAAATAATAGTAGTTATACTAGAAAATAAATACTCAACATATTTTTGGATTGTTTTCAATGAAAATAAAAACTTACCTAATTTGACATATTTTTGAATTTTCAATAAAATTACTAATAATAACCAAAATTAACACATTTTTTGGATTTTTTTGTTAATGATGCAAAAAAATGAATAATGATAATATGATATGGGATCTTAGGTCAAAAATTGGGGTATGACAGTTAGCCCCTCGATCTCTAGATCAAGACAACAGGAGACTCTTCCTAAGGCACATGAAAATGTTCCTGAATTTTGATAAGTTCCTTCCACGCCACGCTCCTTTCATTGAGCGCAAGTATGGGGCTGCATGGTTTATCGAAGATTTTCCTGCGTTCGACCCAGATAACGAGGATGAAGTAAATGAGGTTTGGAGGGCGTACTTGGAGCAGACAATGCTCTCTTGCAGAATTGGGGCCAATGCCAATCAGTATGGGTTAGTTGGTTATCAACCCAATTGCGTTGCTAGGCAATTTGGCATGTCCCAAATGAGGCCAAAAAGTTTCTTTGACAAACTTGATCGAATGGTGCTGGGTACAGGTATCACTGAGAAGACTTACAAGAAGTACCTTAGGATGATAGATACCTACGAGCTTACCTTCAAACCTTTCGAGTTCAAGCCTTCTTTCTACTGCACTGATGGTTTCAGCGCTTGGTGGAAAGATTATTATTCACGCTCCTCAATTGGAAATGCAGAGCATTTGTTAGGAATGGTAGAGAGTGACTTCATAGTGCCAGCTCTAGGAAAGAAAATCAGTGTCTCAGGTCGATGTAAAAATTTCACTTTCCAATTTCCTTTAAATTAATGTGACACTCTATACTTTTCGTATCACCTAATGAAACATTTTTCAGGCAAAGCTGTGAAGAAGGATGTTGGGTCTTCACAAACTTCAATCGAAGTGAAGAAGCCCACAGGCATAAAGATCAAATCAGAGGTTGAAACCTCTAAGCCAAAGGTAACTTAATCTTTTATTTTACATACTTTCTCCTTTTACTTTGAATATCTGCATTTAACCTGTTTATTTATATTCTCAGAGTGGAAAGAGGAAAGGCAGTACTGAGACTGTGTCCACTAGCTCAAAGAGATCGAAGGACACTGTTGTTCATAGAAGAGGTAAAGAAAAATCATTAACTTAAGTTTGGCTTCTTTTAATAATAGTACATCTTAGCCACAATTTTAAATATTCACCATGCTTTGCTATTTTAGGATGATGATGATGAAGAGGAAGAGGAAATCCCTCTAGCTAGAAAAAGGAAACACCCTCTGTTTCGACTTCCCAAAAGGGTGATGGGGAAGCGCCTGCACAAGATAAAAAGGCTGAAGAAGCCAAGAAGAAAAAGAAGGTAGAAGAGCCTAAGGCTCAGCAAACCCCAACGAAGGATCAAGGGGATGAGAGAAGAAAAAAGAAGAAGAATGAAGAGAAAAGGGCTGGAGTCAATGCGAGGGAAAAATCGGCAATCAAGAAAACTAAAGTTCACAAAGCACTAAAGATTCGTACCTCTAGTGAAAGTGGTGGGACTCCTAAGCTTAAGAAAACTCAGACGCAGGATAGGGAAGGATTGGTCGAAGAGGACCAAAATACCACTGCTAAAGGCGATAATGACTCTATGCCTATAGGAGATCCAATGCCCCAGCCAGAAACATTAATCGAAGCCCAGAATGTCACTGACGAGGGAAATCAAGATAAATTACAGAAGGATGGAAATGCCCCCAACGCTGAACAGAACACTGATTCCCTCACTAATCCTGAGGTCGAAAATAAAGAGGTACACTTAATTTACATTTTCAAACTTCAATTACTTTTCAAATCATCCATTGTTTTAACTGGCTTTTCTTTGTGTTTGTAGGATGAATCGAAAGAGGAGACTCTAGAAGGAAATAAACAGCCAGATTCTGAAGGGGTACCAAGCAAAGGTACAATTGACGATGATCAAAACCCCAAGGATGATGGCGCCAAAGAAGCTAATGATGGGAAGGTCGACCTAAGGAAACCTAGTGAAGGGCCAAAGGAAGGAAAAGGACCTGAAGCTAATACTGAAAATGATGGCACCTAGAAAAATCCTTCAAATGTCAACTACACTATTCCTAGTTCTTCCATCAAGTCAGGTCAAGCCAGTTCGACCCAAGAATCCATTCATGAATCTGATGGTATCCCTGAAGCTGAGGCGGGAGGGCCAGATCTTGCTTCTGTTTCTTCGACCTCAAGGCTCTCTGCAAGTCTTGGTGTGCAAGAGGAAGAGTTTACCACTATGCAGAAGTCTGATCCTACTGGCACCCTAAGGCTCTTGCTTTCAAAAAGACAAAGCCAAAATACCACTTCGAGTGAGCGTACCACCACTGACTCTGCGCCTTCAAATTCAGATATAGACTCAATGGTGCGCCAAGATTCCCTGCTGCTGAAACTTACAACCACCTTTGTCCATAGAGATATGTTGAAGCAGATCGAAGAAAACCCAACTTGTGCTTACAGCCACTTGGCCTTTTTGAAGAAATTGCATAACCCAATGACCAGTGAAGAAACTCTAGGCAAGGTTATTCAACTTAGTTCGATCATAGACCAGTACGCCAAAGCAGTGCAAAGAAGACTTGATAATGATACAAGGCTTACTACTCAACAGCAAGCTCAGGCCATGTTCTTTGAAAAAGCTCAAAAAGCCCAAGCTGAAGTGGACAAGTTATCTTCTCAACTGAAAGAAGGCAACCCCGGGATCAAAGACTGTGATAAGAATATTGCTCATTATAAGCAACAAATCAAACTCCTGGAAGAACAAATTGTTGGATATAGGCGCAAAATCATTGATGAAGAAACTAAAAGGGCTCGACTCGAACAAGAGGCCAAGACTTCAACCCAAGAGCTGATTGATGAGAAGGGCAGGGAAGGTTTCCAAGCCTTTAGTTCAGCAGAGGTAGTAGCTGAGGAGATAAAGTCTTTGGAAAGCTCCAACCTAGTGGTCGAAAGGGAGCTGGCCACTTTGAAGAAAATCTACACTGAGTGTACCAAAGACTTGTAATTTCCATTTTTTGTTTGTCCTTTCGAACAATGTTTTGATGTTCAACCATATTTGGATATTCATTTGTAATTTTGAACAAAGTCCCAATTTGTGGCAACCTTTAAATTCTAATTGCCATTTTGCTTTTATGTTTAAGTATTATTCTGCGCTTATTTTTACTTCGAGTAATGTAGGTTTATATTTTTTCAAATATTTTCCATTTATACCCAAAGTACGTTTTTCAGGAGTTAATTCCTCAATTTCATAAGCACCATTTGAATAAACTTGAACAATTTTAAATGGTCCTTCCCAATTTGGGGACCACTTGCCTAAGACTCTATCTTTCTTATCCATAGGCAAAATTACTTTCCAAACTAATTCTCCAATACTAAAAGACTTAGACTTAACTTTTTTATTGTAAGCCTTAGATACCCTTTCTTTTTGTTTCGTTAAAACTTCCAAGGCATTAAGTCTTTCTTCATCTAAATCAACTAATTCATTTGACATCATTTGGTAACAATGGTCTAAAGGTATTTCCATTTGTCTTTGTACCCTTGCTGACTGCAAATGTATTTCGACTGGTAACACAGCATCATGACCATAAGTCAGTCGAAATGGGGTAGTGTTAGTTGATTCCTTAGGAGAATTCCTGCAAGCCCATAATACTTGGTCTAGAGTTTTATGCCAATTTCTTGGCTTTTGGGCTATATGTTTCTTTATCAAATTAATAATAATCTTATTGGCTGCTTCGACTTGACAATTTGCTTGTGCATAATATGGTGTTGAAGTTAAGAGTCTAAAGCCAATTTCTTGGGCAAATTCCTGCATCTTTCGCCCAGTAAAAACTGAACCTTGATCAGTTGTAATTGTTTCAGGAATTCCAAACCTGTAGATTATATGATTTTGTATGAAATTAATTACTGCCTCTTGATCAACATTTGGTAGAGGGATGGCTTCAATCCATTTTGTGAAATAATCTATTCCAACTAATATATAATGTTGATTCTTTGATGAAGCAGGTTTAATTTCACCAATCAGGTCTAGAGCCCAACCCCTAAAGGGTCATGGTTTTACTATTGAATGCAGTTCACTTGCAGGCACATGCTGAATTCCTGAATGCCTTTGGCATTCTTGGCAACCCTTGGCATATTCTATACAATCTTTTAGCATAGAAGGCCAATATAGACCTTGTCGAAACAAAAGCCATTTCATTTTATGTCCTGCTTGATGAGAACCACAAGTACCACTATGAACATCAGAGATTGCTATGTATGCTTCTGTTTCATTAAGGCATTTTAACAAAATTCCTTCAGAAGTCTTTTTGAAGAGATGATTTTCAAAGATTATATAGCTTAAAGCCCTATATTTTATCTTTCGATCCACATTTGCTGTTGGATTCCTAAGATAATCCACTATAGGTTTTCTCCAATCATTATCTGACAAGTTGTCAATGGCAAAAATTTGAAAATTTTCAAGGGGATTTTCCATCTCACCATTGATTTGTGGTATAGTATCTACCCCCACAAGTTTTGGCATTGACAATTGTTCAGAAAATGGTTCCTGTAAAACCATTTTTTCTTTGATTTCGATCAATTGTGTCAATTTTTCTTTTGACATCTTGTATCGTGAAGCAATTTGAGCTAAGCCATTTGCTTCTTGATTTTCTAATCGAGGTACATGTTCAATATCTACATGATCGAAACAATCTAACAAAGAACTAGCTATAGCAAAGTATTTTGTTAAGTGTTCTTTAACACATTTATATTCTTGTGTTAATTGTTTCAATACTAATTCAGAATCACCTCTTATCTTAACGTTCTTTGCCCCCAAGTCTTTTAATATATCTAAACCTGTAATTAAGGCTTCATACTCAGCTTCATTATTAGAGCAAAGTCCATTTATTTTATATTTAAACTTAGTTGGAACTTTAGTAGGTGAAATTATTAGAATCCCAATTCCAGTTCCATGTTTATGTTTGGATCCGTCAAAATAGAGAATCCAAGGTTGAATATCCACATAATCCTGTGGCATTTCGACCAAAGAATGATCCACTATAAAATCAGCCACAATTTGACCTTTAACAGCCTTCAAAGGTTTATAAGTCAATGAATATTCAGTTAATGATAATGCCCATTTTCCAATTCTACTATGTAATATAGATTTAGTTAGCATATGTTTAATAACATCGAAATGGGAATATACATAAACATCAATAGGCTTTATATAATGCTTGAGTTTTGTACAAGAGAAATACAAACAAAGACAAAGTTTTTCTATGGCAGTATATCTAGTTTCTGCATCATTTAAAACTCTACTAAGGTAATAAACGGCATTTTCTATGCCAATATCATCTTCCTATTGTCTTATCAGACGCAGCAATATACAACTTCATAGCTTTATTCCTACTAGGAGGCATTAAAACTGGAGGCTTTATTAAATAATCTTTAATGTCATCAAAAGCCTTTTGATGCTCTTCATTCCATTTGAATGGATCATCTTTCTTGAGTCGAAGTAGTGGTGAGAAAGCTTGGGCTTTTCCACTTAGATTCGAAATGAATCTCCTCAAGAAGTTGATTTTTCCAAGTAGAGATTGAAGTTGCTTTTTGGTCGAAGGAGGCTTTGTCTCTAAGATAGCCTTTGTCCTATTTTGGTTTATCTCGATGCCTTTTTTATGCACCACAAAACCAAGGAAATCTCCTGCATGCACATAAAAAGCACATTTTAATGGATTCATTTTTAATCCATGTTTCCTCATTCTTTCAAAAGATTGCCTAAGATATAGCAAATGGCTATCTTCAGAAGAGGATTTAATGATGATGTCATCAATATAAACTTGCATGAATGTATCTATAAAATCATGAAACATAGAATTCATTGCCCTTTGATAAGTGGCACCAGCATTCTTTAACCCAAAGGGCATAACAACCCATTCATAAGTGCCTAAAGCACCAGGGCATCTGAATTCTGTTTTAGATACATCTTCTTCAGCAATAAATATTTGGTTATAACCAGAATAACCATCTAACATGCTCAAGAATTCGAAACTTGCTGCTGAATCTACTAACATTTCTGCCACAGGCATGGCATATTCATCTTTAGGTGTAGCATTGTTTAAGTCCCTAAAATCTATGCATACTCTAAGTGTACCATTCTTTTTAATAACAGGAACTATATTTGCTAACCATTCTACATACCTGGCAGCTCTGATGAATTTACTCTTCAGCAGCCTTTCGATCTCTTCCTTAATCTTGGACATGATTTATGGTGCAAACCTTCTTGGAAATTGCTTCACTGGTTTCTTACCTGCCTTGATTGGTAGCTTAAGTTCGACCATTTCTCTACTGAGTCCAGGCATCTCATTGTAATCCCAAGCAAAACAATCACCAAATTCCTTGAGAAGTAGCACCAATTTTCCTTTCAAATCTGGACTAATATTAGCACTAATGTAAGTTGGCCTTTTTACTGAGCCATTTCCAATGTCAATTTCCTCCAAAGGATCTTGAGCTTGCATCTTTGGAGTTTCATTCAGTGGATCTCTTTCGAACCCCAAGGGTTCTTCATCATAGATGCAATCAAGTCTTTGGGTTTGTGGCATAGAAGTGCCATTACTTTCGACCTTCGCTTCTGTAGCCATATTTTGTTGAACATCAGCTTCCAAAGCCGTATTTAATCTATTTTCGGCCATATAAGCCGTAATTATGGCCCATGCATTGGACTCAGTCATAGTAATCTTCGTAGATATTCCACCCAGATGGTGGTATAACTCCATCTTCTGAGGATGCAACATCTATTTCCTCTCCTTCCCATATGAAGCCTTGGGTTGGGTGGAGTTTGACATAATGAATCACATTATCAGAAGGTGTGAAAGCATTCTCTCTATCATAGCATGGCGCAATATTTGCCAAATTCTTGTCAAAGGTTTACTTAGTTATGGTGTCTACCTCTGACATGTAGAAACTCTGATCGGCTTCTATATTTTCTACACAACCATCTTCCCTCCAAAGTATCAACTTCTGGTGAAGGGTAGAAGGAACAGCTCCCACTCCATGAATCCACTCCCTTCCCAACAACAAGTTGAAATTTGCCTTAGATTCAACCACTAAGAACAGAGTTGGTCGAACTATGCTGCCCACAGCAACATCTACTTGGATTGCCCCCCTAGAGTATCCTGTTTTGCCTTCGTAGTTTCACAAAACAATGTTATGGGCTGACAAATCACAATCATATTTGCCAATTTTGGGTAACATAGATAACGGCATTAGATTTACAGCAGCTCCTCCATCTATCAGCACTTTGTTAACTCCAACTCCTTCAACTTTTGCTCTGATGAAAAGAGGCTTGAGATGGTTTTTCATGCCTAAGTCTGGCCTTTCTAATGTAGCCTGTTGCTCTTCGATGCAGCCATTATTCATTATATAATAGCACATTGGCTTTGGATCAGCCATTTCTAACTGGTCGAAATCAGTTTCGAGCTCAGTTACTTCAGATTGGACATCATATTCTGATGGTAATATGGAAACCACGCATATTACATCAAAATCTGGCTCAGAGTCCAGCAGATCATCATCTTCCATTTTGTTTTCATCTATTGGAGGAAGGATCCTTTCTTTTGCTGGCATTCTAGCCACTTCTTGTATTGGCTTGTTTGAGAATTTTTTGCAGCCAATTTCTCTTGGCGCTGGAATCTACGCCATTGAGTTCTTGTCATTGGATGTTTACCCTTATAATTGTTTCTGTAAGAGTATTTGTTAACATCCTCTGAGTAGCTTAATTTGGTGCCACTGGAGCCACCAACTTCCATTGCACCTTTGTTGAATTTTATGGTTCCTTGGTGCATCCAACGCTCCACAGGGATCGAACCAGATGGACGGAAAGTAGGCCTTCGATCAATTTGAAGCATGTTATTTGGTCGAGTTAAGATACCCTTTCCTTTGTCCCGAAATTGTTTTGGCCTTGCCCCCTGCCTGCTTGCTACAGGTTGGAACTTCATAAGGCCTGTAGTAGCCTCTTTATCACAAACAACGCTGCAACGAGCACAAAGCATCACCCCTTTGTTCTCCAGTTTGCACCTGTTCAGAAAGTCAATTAAATCCTCTTCAGCACGAGGGTAAACCACCTTCATCTTCTCGAAGTATTCTTCTTCAGGGATTTTCTCTGCCTATACCTCCGTAACCTCCATGGTTTCGACCATCATTATAGCTTGTGGTTCAGCATATAGAGTATTAGCATTCTGCAAAGGCTCAGCATCCGCCTTTGTGGCTTTGGGTTTTTCACCAAATCTGAGTCTTCCCTCATTCAAAGCCTTTTGGACCAGGTCCCTTAAAAGTACACATTGTGAGGTTTTATGTCCAAGAAAATTAGGATATTTACAATAACCTCTTTTCTTTCTCATATCTAATGGGGGTAATTTAACACCTTTAGGAACCACAATTTGGCCATCAGTAACCAACAAATCAAAAATCTCATCACATTTTGTTATATCAAAAGTATAAGTTTTTGACACATATTTATCATTTTTTGGTTCAACAGGATTTTTCCCATTTGAAGGTTTAAGAAGTTTAAAAGTATAAGGGGGACCGGGTTTTAATTCTGCTATGTCTATTTCCCCTTGTTCAACATCCTCATAAGAGATATCATACTCTTGGTCACTATCATGTGTTTCCACATAAGCAACTTTTTCTTTCTTATGGTACTTAGAATTTCTAGCCTTTTCTGCCTTCAAGCGTTCGACCTGTCGAACCCTATCAGCCAATTGGGCCATATCTCTTAGATGTTGAGTGTCTAACTTCTTTCTGATCGAATAATTTAGGCCACCAGCAGCCATTTCGACCAATTCATGTTCAGGCACCTGAGTGAAACATCTAGCCTTAAGTAAGCGGAATCTATTCAAATAATCATCCACAGACTCAGGAGTTTTGCGTCTAACACTTGCTAATTCTTTGAGACTTATTTTAGATTGTCCCATGTAGAATTGTTCATGGAATACTCTCTCCAATTGATTCCAATTGAAAATTGAATGTGGAGGGAGAGTAGTAAACCATGTAAAAGCATTTTTTGCTAGAGAATTTGGAAAATACTTCATCCTTAAATTCTCATTGTTTGCTAAATCTCCTGCCTCAGTCAAATATCTTGCTATATGTTCGACAGTAGATTCGCTAGTATCACCAGCAAATTTGGTAAATTTTGGGATTTTCCAACCCCTTGGTAATTCAGTTTGAAGCACATATTCTGATAAGGCAGAAACAAAGTGAGGCCTGTGCATGCCTATGTTTAAACCATTATGTGCCAGGATGGTTTCGACCAAATTTGCTATGTTATTTTGTCCAGCAAAGTTATTGTTTTGGACATTTCTTACTATATCATCAGCATTTTGGTTCCTATTTACCAAGATAATTCCAGGATTTGGTTCGACCTGATGCAAAGCATGTGGCTGCACTTGTGGTTCGACCACTGGCATAGGTTGTTGGACTTGGTTTACAGGATTAGCCATGTTAATTGGTGCAGGCACAATGGCATTATTTGGTGCTTGTGCAATTTGCAAAGGCACTACATTTTGAATTTGGGGAACTTGTTGATTAGGGACTTGAGGAGCCCCAAAGAAATCAGCAATTCTCCCCATTTGATTGGCCAACAATTGGTAACTCTGATTTGTATTTTGTATTAATGGGTTAAATACTGTACCAATTTGTTGTGTTAGCATATTGACCATATCATGATTACTTTCATCCATTTGTTGCCTCAAAACATTTAAGGCAACATTGGTTAATGAAGGGTTGACGTTTCGAGTAGCAGAACCAGAAATTATCTGATTATTAGGAACAAACACGCCTGGTGCTGACTCTGTGAATAATGATGCACTTGTTTGCAAACCCTGCATCATACTGGTAGGCATACCATACGGGTAATTCCTACTGGTGCCTTGAACCACATATTGGGAAAAAGGCAATGAGAAAGTAGACGAACCAGCGCCACCCCCATTAACATTTGACCTATTCGGAGAGAAATTTCCCTCCATAGCATGAGACAGTCAAAATGGGTTCTGTAGTGGTCGAAGGTACCACTGTAGACGTTGGCATTGTCATTGTGGCACTTACCACAGATGATGTTGGGGCAGAAACTGTTGCCCCCGGGGCGTTGGGTATAATCTCACTGACTACAGGCGAGATTATGGCGTCTGCAACGCTCGAAACGGTTGATGGATTCGAACCACTATTACCATTGCTTCCATTTGAACTTTCCATGTTTTGTCTTGGGTTATTTCTGGGTGGTGGTCTAACCATTTCAGGGAGTGATTTCCCGTTTCTTAAAAGCATACACTACACACAAGACTTTTTGGAAACAAATTAAAATACAGAACAAATTCAATACACTTAAACTTTGAAGAAATTTAAACGCAAAGCACACAGTCCCACTGGGCGTGCCAATTTGTTTACGCTGAAATTTGGTAAACAACGCTAGTTTGATTATTACAAGAGAGATCAACTAGTAAATCTCGGGACATAGTGCTTTGGTTATATTTTTCAAAGGAAACAGTGTTCATTATTGTTCTTATGTTCAGAAATGTTGTTTTTATGTTTTTATGTTACTTGAAATGCAAGAAGAATGTTTATTCAAATGAACAAACAAAGGGAAAGATTGAGTCGAAGTAAAGACAATTTGAATTGAAATGAAAAGACTGTAAATTTGCATTCAAAGATAAATGTTTACAAAAGAGTAAATGGTACACATTGCATACATTTCTCCTTTCGAACTCGTTTCTCGCGTTGACATGGGTACTTTGAGTTTTGACAGGATTTTTGTATAATGATTGTGACCCCTTTTTCGATCACATAAATAGACTATTTATAGACACTAATTCCTAACTGCTAATAACGCCTAAATAACTACAGAGAGGACGTGTGTCTTTGACACGTATTTTGAATTTGAATTTCTTCCTATCTTCTGATTTAGCCGTTGTATCCATCGAAGTCAAAGTAGCAATGCTTTTCCTGAATATTTTGCTAAGTCCACGCTTTTCTTCTGCACTACTGAACGCTTTGACCCTACTGAAGCTTCGACCAAATCGAAAGGATCCTGCAGAATACGCAAATTAAAGAGAAATGCTCAATAATAGAACATTTATTATCCGTTCATGCATGATTGATCATTAAATTCATTGGCTCTGAAAACCAAACATATTTAATGACTTTTAAAATAACCATATAATTAAACATAATTATTTTAATCATACATTTAGAACATATTTTTACTTAGTAAAAATATGGCCTAACAATTTATACATTCTGCATTTATATTTCTGCAAGCATTACGCTATTTTTATAAAACCTTTTCAAAAACCCAAAGCGAATGCAAAACTATCACAAACTTAAATAACGCTAGTGAAGCTTTGGCACGATCCATGTGGATACGAACTCATTCTATACACTAGAGTGTGAATTATTACTCGACGACAGACTGGTGCACTTGCCAGACCCTAGTCAATGCCTTAGGTTGTGGTGGAGAAAATGAACTCCCCTATGAATATTTGGAGTCTGTGATTGAGTCAAAGTTATAATAAATTGTTATTCAGTATTATGTTTGTTATTTACTTTCTTGAACTTTAATAACGTATCTTGTAATCTGGCCGGATAAGCGGGAGCGCTTATAGAATTGATATTAGGTTTTGACTTAATATGGTCCGGAACTAGTAGTAAATAATGCTAGGTGTATAGAGACGGTAACATCCTGAACTAATCGTGAACTGGGCGGTTAGAGGAGGAATCATGCACTATGTGTGAACTGAGCACTTAGAAGATGAATAGCCCGATACTAGGATCTAGAGGCATTGGATGGGTGAAGGTAATAAAATATGTATAATAAACAACTCACTTAGTAATTAGGGTATGTGACACATCGATGTTAGGCTCTCGTAGGTACCTTAGTTGTTAATGTAGGGAAACTTTAATATACACAGTGTAACAGTAAGGTGTTACTACAGTAAAGGAAAAATCACCGCCGAACAATAATCTGATTAACTATGTTATACACCGTTCGTGCCAAATATGAAGAAGGGAGGGAGTCCAACCACCATACATATCCTCTATGTTTCTGAATCTATCTATCTATTTATTTATTTTCTGCAAGCATTACACTTATTTTTATAAAAACCTTTTTCCAAAACCCAAAGCGAATGCAAATATACAAACTTATATAACGCTAGCGAAGCTTCGGCACGATCCATGTGGATACGAACTCAATCTAGACACCTAGAGAGTGAATTATTACTCGAAGACAGACTGGTGCACTTGCAAGAATGTAGTCAAGTCTTTGGCGCCGTTGTCGGGGATTGTGTTTACAAAGCATCGGTAGATTTATTTAAGTTTGTCAAAAAAATTTAAAAATACAAAAAAATTAAAAAATCAAAAATCTTGTTGATGATTGTGGATTTTGATCTGTGAAAATTCTGGCTAAGGATAAGTCAAGGTCTCCGAGCGATCCGTTGTGATCCACCTCACTTACCTGGGAATTTTCATAGTGACAAAGACACATGAGACAAACCAAAAAATGTAAAATTTTACCATTATCTTTTCCAGTGCTACTGAATGTATTCATTTGTTGTGCTTGATAACAAGTATCCTAGAGTTTAAGTACGATCCTGAACCAGAAAGAACGCTAAGGAAAAGAAGGCAAGCACTTAAGCTCGCACAATCCAGTAATCTCAACACCGAAGGAAAACCTACCACCAAAGCCATGGGGGACGAGTAAAGAGTTACAATGGGAGATTACTGCAAGAGGACTGGCACAGATCAGATCTCACTGGGGTTCCAACCGGCCAACCCAGCTAACTTTGATATCAAGGGTAATCTTCTTACAGGTTTGCGGGAGAACCAGTTCGACGGACGTGCCAACAATGATCCCTGGGATAATCTGTCAAAGTTTTCAGAGACATGCCAGATCCAGAAGGTGCCGGAAAATGTTACGGAGGACCAGAAGAAGCTGCGTTTGTTTGCATTTTCTCTTACATGTCCAGCTAAAGATTGGCTTCAATGTTTGCCAAGGGGAACGATTGCAACATGGAAGGAGTTTGAAGACAAGTTCCTAGAAAGATTCTTCACACACACACTATTCCAGAAGAGGAAGTCAGAGATCCTAAGTATCAAACAGCATGAATCTGAAATGTTGTACGAGGCTTATGAACGTTTCAACCTGCTTATGAGAAGGTGTCCGAACCACAACATTAGTGCCATGGAATAGATGCAACTATTCACTGCTGGTATGAAGATGCAACATCGCATGATACTAGATGCCTCAGCTGGTGGGTCTATCAAAGAAAAGACCTATGCAGAGACTTAGGATATGGTTGAGCAGATGTGCCAGAATGAAAACAACATGAGCCATGATCGGAACAAGAAGAGTCCTAGATTTCTAAAGGTGGACCAGGAAATTGCCTACAAAGTAGAGATCGAGTTACTGAGGAGGCAACTTGCTGATAAAGAGAAAGCTGTGAAGGAAGCTAGTGTCAAAAAGGTAGAAGGAGTTTGCGACTTTTGCCTAGAAGATCACCCTAATGGGCATTATTTTCCAGGAGGGAGCGAAGAGCAGGTGAATTACATGGGGAACAACTACGACCCAGGTTGGAGCAAGCACCCAAATTTACGCTGGGACCAGACAGGGAACCAGGCTCAAGCTACACCTCAACCAAGAAAGTCATCTCCATTGGAAGAGTTACTCAACAAGTTTGCTAACATGAGCAAGACTAACTTTGAAAACATCCAGACTACAGTATCCAACCAGGGGGCGACGATAAAAAGTCTTGAAACCCAGATCGGTCAACTCTCAAAACTGGTAAGCACTCATGTTTCAAAAGATATTGCAGGTAACACGGTGGACAATCCAAAGGAGAAGTGCAAAGTGCTGAAGGATCAGATATCAGAGCACGAGCAGAGAGAAGAACAAACAAAAGACTACGAAGAGTGGTTCAAGCTGTTCGGAATGACATTAGAAGACGCTTATGACGAGTTCATGAGAGAGCTGAAGGAATACAGAGAAAGTCTAGCAAGACTGTCACCCAAGAAGATAGATCCTGGAAGCGTCACCATATTATTTCAGATTGAGGAAGCAGAAGTCAAAGCATTATGTGATGTGGGTTCAAGTGTTAATGTAATGCCATTATCTCTGGCAAACAAGTTAAAACTCACAAAACCAACTGCAGGTACAGAACGTGAACTCGTATTAGCGAATCAGTCAGCCATTCACTCAGCAGGTACGATAGAAGATGTCTTGGTGAAAGTCAAAGACCTGGTATTTCTAGCAGACTTCATGATCCTGGATATCGAGGAAGATGAAGAACATCCCATCATTCTTGGAAGACCATTCTTAGCAATCAGAAGGGCACTCATTGATGTGGAGCTCGCCGAGTTGACCCTAAAAAGCGGAGAAGAAGTAAGAACCATCAAAGCTTCCAGAACCAAGAAAGAAGTTTGCTACATGCTCGAGTGGAAGGATAGAGAAGCTACACCACCGACTCCAGTTCAAGATGTACATGTCAAGATAGAGGTAGAGGAGCTGGAGAATAAAATGACGCAGCTAGAAATAGAGACAGCTCAGGAAGAGGAGGTACCCAGAGACATAACTGATAAATTAAAGAAGCTAACTATTGAAGTGGACATCCAAGCAACATGGATCAAAGCCTGGGGTAGAGACCGAAAAGTGGCCAGAAGATCTAAGTTTGGGGTTAATACGCCAGCTCTGAAGAAGTCTGCTGCTAAAAAAAGGAAAGAAAGGAGAAAAGCTGGGTTAGTACACCTAAAGAACAGAAGAAGGAACATCCACCAAAATGCAAAGGGAAGTCCATCATAAAAATTGTATCTTTAGAAGATGATGGACGACTCTGTTTTGCCACCTTCAAAGAAAAACAGAACACAGAGAAGTATGAAAGAAGCAACAAGAAAGAGGGAGGAACTAAGGTGAAAGCTCATACAGAAGAGAGAGACATGCGAACCTATCCTCTGTAATGGAGGAAATGCCTCAAGCTAATGAGAGGCTAAACAAGCGCTGCTTGGGAGGCAACCCAAGGATAAGTATTTATATTTTCAGTAATTTCATTTCAGCAATTTCATTTCAAAATTGTTTCAATTCAATAAAGTATGCCAAGAATTCTGCATGTCATTTTCATCTGTAAACAGCCCTTTTCAAACTTTAAAAAATTAAATAATTGTTTGTTGTTTATTATCTTGTGCATGACTAACTGTTATAGGTAAGATTGCAGCAAAGTAAGTTATGGATTTTGATGATCCGAATTTCACACCTTCACACAAATACCAAAGGTGAATGCTCTGAAGTGCGATGTTCGGGAGACAGCGAGACGAGTGATGAAACTGGTGTCCGTTAAAAGTTCAACTTTCAGATATTCCTAAGCATGTGAGGATTTGAGCCAAATATTTCCAAACGGTATTACAACTTTCTTTCGATCTACTATGAGAGTACCGTGCACTTGTTTATTTTCTAGAACTTGCTCTAATTATCTGTTGACTGGTTAATTTGATATTATATGCATTGAGGCAATTGTTTGTTATAACCCAGAGCCTTTTCAAGCCACCCTTTATTGCTTAATTGCAATTTTGGTCCCCCTATTTTTCAAGTTTTGCAGTTTTGGTCCCCCTATTTTAAAATCAAACATTTTGGTACCCCTATTTTGATTTTTTTAGCAGTTTTGGTCCCCCACCCCATTTTTTAACTAGTTGGCCTTGGCATAAAAAAAGCGGATGTGGCAAGAACATGTGGCAAAATAGAATTCCAGGTCAACATTTTTTTAAAAATAATTATAAGTAAAAACATTAAATTATTAAAAAACAAATAAAATAAACTTTTAAATATTTATAAACCGAGAGATTGAAGAAGAATAATAAAAGAACCATATCAATTAAAATTATATCATTTCAATTCATTCCCAACAAAACTCAATTTTTCTACTGTGTTTATGAATTAGTTGAGTTTTGTTGGGAATGAATTGAAATGATATAATTTGAATTGATATGGTTCTTTTATTATTCTTTCTTCAATCTCTCGTTTTATAAATATTTAAAAGTTTATTTTATTTGTTTTTTAATAATTTAATATTTTTACTTATAATTATTTTTTTTAAAATGTTGACCTGGAATTCTATTTTGCCACATGTTCTTGCACAATCAGCTTTTTTATGCCAACTAGTTAAAAAAATGGGGTGGGGGACCAAAACTGCTAAAAAAATCAAAATAGGGGGACCAAAATGTTTGATTTTAAAATAGGGGGACCAAAACTGCAAAACTTGAAAAATAGGGGGACCAAAACTGCAATTAAGCCCTTTATATTATTATCTTTTGCTAGCCAATTTTGAGCCATAAAAAAATTATCCCTTTTGTTTCGGTGACAAACCACGATACAAGCCTATAGACCAGAAAAACAATGATTTACCCTCTTTGGAGTTAGGTAATAGTTCTCAAAGTCTTGGCAACAAAACAAGTTTGGGGTTGCTCGTGGAACTAGCAACATCTAAGTTTGGGGTGGGTGTACGGAGAACTATCACTACAAAAGAAAAAAAATAAATGAAAAAGAGACGGGAAAACATAAAAAATCCCTAAAAAAGTAGTCTCTTAAAAAAATGAATGAAAAAGAAAGAGTCAAAGGGCAAAAGAAAGAGCCAAAGAGCAAAAACAGTGATAGAAAAGAACCATACAAAGACACATCCGGTTCTTATTCTCCGATACCAACACAAAAAGACATCCTAAGGAATAAGGGTGAAAAGGAACCAAAGTAGAACTTAACTCCACATGTTTAGCTTACTATTCCAAAAAATGTCCTACCTTGACCTAAGTCATGTTATAACCCTAAAAAGACCTTCAATAATGCATGTTTACTAAATTTTGACTGGTTGCTTAGAGTTCTTGCAAGCCTATGGTAAAATGGCAGGTTGTACGATGATTGAGAGATAACCCTTTCAATTATGAGCGAAAAATACAAATGTGAGAGAGAGAAAAGGTTGAGCACGGACTCTTACAGGCATTTGTCCGATTTGCTACTATCAACGTCTCCTGAGCCTAGCAGGACTGAGCATGATCGCTGCGGTAAGAATCAGCGGTACCATTGCTGAAATACATGCAAGATTGTGAAATTCCTATCATCTTTATTTATCTCTTATTTTTCTAACGATCTTGTCTGACAGCATGTTACTTAAGGACAAGCAACAATATAAGTTTGGGGTTATGATGAAAGTGTTGACTATTTGATGTTGGCTGCATTTTGGTAAAACTATGCTTAAGCAGGATGTGGTATGAAATGTTACAACATCATTACCTGACGTGAGCGCGCCAGCTGGCGGTATCATTTAATGCACGCGGGTTTTATTTTTAGAGAAGATCTTTTCTCTTATATATCAGTTCTTTGCGTGTGCATCAAGGAAGGTTTTATTTCCTAAACAGATCTTGTGCTCAGAGATTGTTTTGGGAATTATTGTGAAGACTTATTTTATAAACATATCAAACCTTTAAAGATATGGTTTTATTTTATATTTGTGAGCTGGATCTTTCTCGTGGACAGAGCTTCTGAAGCCCATTTAACCAGCTATATATTGAAGGACGAAAACCTAATTAAGGCAGTTGTTCAAGCGTATTGTTGAGTCTAGCCGTATTAGGATTCGTGTGTGTGCTTGTGTTTTGTGAGCCTTTCTTGTATCACTTTGATGCAAGCTTAGGACTGTGTGTTCTATTGAGTTGTAATCATAAGTGTCTCTAAAGCTTTTAAGCAAGGAGATAGTTATTGTGTGTGTGTCCTCTCCAAAGCTTTTAAGCAAGGAGTTTGGATCATAGTGCTTGTGTATCACTTGAAGCCATTAGGTAAAAGTGATCTAGTGTCTAGGAGAGTGTCTCCATCATAGTGATTGAATCAACAACAGTGTTGTCTGTACTGTTGAGCTTAAGGAGTGAGTTGGGAACTCATACCTAGGAGTTCCTAGGTAGAAGGACATAAGGATAGTTGCTAGGTGATAAGTTGTAAACGAGGAGTTTGCTGTAAGACTTTTGTAAGTGCACCAGTTCATCCTCATGTTTTAATAATTGTCAAAACACATGAAAATAGAGTAGAACATATTTTGGCAAACATTACAAATGACTTGACAGCGAAAAACTATTTTTAACACTTTGAAAAATTGTTTTTAGGTATTATGTATCGATACATAAACATGTGTATCGATACAAATGTCCTGAAATTCCTTCAGACTGATTTTGTGCAATTTGTATCGATACATATATCACTTGTATCGATACAAAAGTGGTTTCTCAGAGGCAGAGAGTTACCTGTGTATCGAATCATGCTTGCATGTATCGATACACACCTATGTCTCTCAGAAATCCAGAAACATCATGATGTATCGAATCATACTTGCATGATTTGATACATATCAGTCAAGATTTCAAGAAACTGATGTATGTATCGATACATACCCGTGTTTGTATCGATACATAGGTCAAATCTTTCATTTTTAACGCTGGTCAAAGGGTTTGTATCGATAAAAATCATCAGTTGTATCGATACATGTATGTAAAATTTTGCCCAAATTTGCTCAATTCTATTTTCTCTTTAAATAGCAATGTGTTGTGTCATTGTAAAGGAGAGAAATCATTGTGAAAGATCAGAAAACGCTTTGGAGTTCAAATTGAGTGAAAATTTGGATCAAAGGTTTCATTCAACACAAGTTCATCATCTTCATCAAGTTTGCAATCAAAATTGAAGTTGAGCATGGGATCAATTCAATAGAAACTGCAGATTTGTGTGATAACGTTCGATACGGTTCGCGGTGAATCAGAATCGTGATCGGGTTGAATTGCGTTGAAGGTTTTGGTTTCTCTCACGGATTCAAGATCGTGCGTATCTTGAAGGATTCGACAACAAGGAACGAAGGACTCAGCTGGATGATTGAGTGCGGTTTGGCACAAGATGAATCGTTGGAATCAGAGGGCGAAGTTCCGTTGGGTGTCGAGGTTATTCGCATTAGTTTATATTTTGTCTTGCTATAGGATTATAGGTTTCAATTGTAAACTGTGCACTTTTTGTTCATCAAGTTTTTGATCTATAAACTCTCAAATAACCCGTTTGGTTATTTGGGGGGAGACGTACTCGGATAAACGCGTGGACGACGCGCAATCCGGGGAACTCCCTAATCACATCGTGTGTCTCTCTCTATCTCTCTCTTTTAATTTCGTTAATTTCGTTAATTTGTTAATCGATTGAATTTTTGTTGTTCGTATTGGTTCACAAAAATTCAATTGGTTCTTGCTTGATTGTGATTGATTTGAATATTGATTTGTAACTTGCTTGGGACTGAAGTTATATTGTTTACTTTCAAATAATTTTGAACACAAACATTTTCGTAACTTTTCACAAATTCGTTCAAGGCTTAATACTACTTTTCTTTTGGTCAATCGGTGCATAGACTACCGATTCGGTGGCTCTTCCGCTCGCTTGATTAATTTGAAACAATTTTTTTTTAAAAACCCCATTGTTTCAAGGATCACTTATTCAACCCCCCCCCCTTCTAAGTGATAAGCCTAGTAGTCTAACAAGTGGTATCACGAGTCCGGTTAAATTTTGTTTAGAAAATTCGGAGTATTGTGTCAATTATTCGATAACATGGTTTTCGCACCGAAAGGGGCGTATAATAGGGCTCCTATATTCAATGGAGATCATTTTGACTATTGGAAAAGTAGTATGCGGATTCACATCAATTCTTTTGATGGTGAAGTGTGGAATGCTATTGAGACCGGTCCGTTTGTTCCGACAATCACCGATCCTAATGGCATTGTCACCATTAAGCCTATGGCACAATGGACGGATGATGAAAAGAAAAAGGTCAATTACGATGCAAAGGCACAAAACATACTTATTTCATCCCTTGCGATTGAACAATTTTATCATGTGTCGCATTGTTCTACGGCTAAGGAAATGTGGGATACATTAGTTACTCACTTTGAGGGAACTAATGAGGTCAAAATTTCGAAAATAAACACTTTAACCCAAGAATTTGAGTTGTTCCATATGCAAGATGGTGAAACCATCGCGGATATGCAACAACGATTTGTTAAAATCACAAACAAGTTACATGGCTTAGGCAAACCAATCACTAATCAAGATGCTACTAACAAAATTTTGAGGTGTCTTAATAGGTCATGGCAACCTAAGGTCACCGCGATCAAAGAGGCGAATGATCTTACTACCTTGAGCCTCACGACTTTGTTTGGTAAGCTAACGGAACATGAACAAGTGCTTATTTTATTGGAAAAGCACGAAAAAGGTGAGAAAAAGGAAAAACACCATGAAAAAGAAAAAGAAAAGGATAAGAGGTCAATTGCTCTAAAAGCCTCAAAGTCAAAGTCCAAAAAAGTTGAGCATGTTGAAAGTAGCTCAAGCGAAGACGATTCCGATGATGAGGAAATGGGACTCTTCGTGAGACGCTACAATAGGTATGTGAGAAAGAATGGGATAAAACATTCCGATGACAATCTTAAGAAGTTTCGGAAAGATAGTGGTTACCGTTGGAAGAATGAAGATGATAGGCACTCCAAGAAAGGGGCATGCTATGAATGTGGCAAAGTTGGCCATTTCAAGCCGGATTGCCCTAAGCTCAAGAAAAAAGAGAAGGAGTCACCTTCATTCAAAAAGGGAAGCAAGGACAAAGGAAAGAAAGCTTATGTTGCATGGGAGAGCGGGAGCTCATCTTCCTCTTCATCATCAAGCTCTAGCTCAAGTGGTGAAGATGTATTGGCTAATGTGTGCTTAACATCCCATGATCGCAAGAAACTTGCTCCTAAAAAGGTAAATCAAAATCCCTCTAGCTCATATACACTTTTAGAATATCATGAGTTGCAAGTTGCTTTTGAAAAGTTACACAAAGAGACTAAAGAGGCTTTTCAACGATTAAAAGGTTTAATGGAAGTTAATAAATACCTTGAGGCAAAAGTTTCGAAAACGGAGCTTGAGTTGAAAGCCCTCAAAGAGTCTTTGATTCAAAAACCTCTTGTGACTTTTGATAGTTATGGTAACGATAGGACCGGATGTGATGGATGCTTTTACTTACGTAGAGACTTACGAAAGTTACAAGATAAGCTAAAAGAACCATCCAAGCCGGAGATTACTTTTGCGATTGATCCATCTAAATTCAACAAATCTTTGAAACCTAGAAATAAAAAGTATAAATTTGTTGAAAAGGATCCTAAGAAAAGTAATCCTCATATTGTTTGTCATTATTGTTGTGACAAGGGTCATACTATTGCAAAATGTCATGCTAGAAAGGTATTGGTACCAAAAGGCAAATTGCAATGGTTACCTAAGTTAGGCAATAATGGTGCTACTAACCAACTAGGACCCAACATGAGTTGGGGACCTATTTCAAATGTCTAAGTATGTAGGGAATTGTCTTGAAACCATTGACAAAAGACACCGACAACAATGGAGTTCAAGACTTACGAACAAGGAAAGTGATGAGAAAAGCTTCAACTCGACACTTACAATGGTGCGGAAATTGATCACTTCCTCTACCTAACACTCAAAGGAAGATTCTATTCTCTATCTTTTCCTTTATATTTTTTTTACTTAGCATTTGTATTTTGGTTCATATACATACAATTTTCATCTTAATATGATAATTGCTTTGATGGTTTGTCTAAACCTCCATTTCCAAGAATTTTGCTCAAAAATATTTATAAGTTTTTGAGACTCATACGTCTTAAATGGGGAGTTGACAAAAATCATTACAATTATAATATTAAGTTCATACTTGGTTGTATATGTTTGTTTGACTTTTATATGCGACTTTGTATGCTTTCATAGATATACATTTTCATATGATTGATTTTGGTACTTTGATTCATTTATGTGAATGCCTTATCATGCATATATGGTTTGACATGTGTTCTCATGTTATAATGTGCTTTGGTATTTTGTTTTGCTCACATACATAAGAATGTACCTTATTGGTTATATGTGTTCCATACTTATATGTCATTTGGAAGTCATAAAAATTATTTCTTCAAACCTATAAATTCATGTGTTTTGAGAAAAATCGAAAATAATGCATTTTGGATCGATACAAATAAATACTGTATAGATACATGTTAGTTATTTTTCAAAATTTCAAAATGAACTGATATGTATCGATACATATGAGGCTTGTATCGATACATAACTCTTCAGTTTGGACAGAAACTACCTCATGTATCGATACATGCTCGCATGCTTCGATACATGCTTCAGAAAAACTAACTTGTATCGATACAAACATGACTTTGTATCGATACAAACGCGTAAAAACAGCTTATGTATCAATTTTCATTCATTCATTCATCAAACATCACATACTTCTTCTTCTACACGAAAATCTCCTAAAACACCCTCATTCCCAAATTCTCAATCTCCCTCAATACTCAACCAAAACTCACAAAACTTGACACTAAACCACTTCAAATTCATTGCTCATTCACATTCTTTCATCAATATTGTGGTTCAAGCATTCAAAATCTTCACATTCAAGACAAGGGTTTTCAATTTGGATGTGTAGGATTCTTCATTTTCTCAACTCTCAACAAGGTAACATTACTCTACTTCTCACTTTGATAATGGCTACTAGCAATAGAAGTAAGAATAAAGGTAGGACTAAGATAATAAGGGATAGTGATCATGAAGAAAATTTTAGGGAAGAGAACTTTATTCATGAGAATTACCTACACTTCTATATTAGAAATTGTAAGGAAAAGAAGGTAATCCCTCAAAATGTTGTTGATATTGAGAACCTTGAGGAATTACATCTAAGTGGGGTTGTTGAGATCATTAAGAGAGAAAATCTCTCTACCTTTTGTAACTTGAAGAGAGCTTACATAGAGGATTTGGTTAGGATTTTCTATTCCGGATTACAAGAACAAAATGGTGCTGAGTTTGAGTTTTGTATAGGACAAAAGATTTACAAGTTCTCTAACACCCTTTGGTTCAAACTTTTTGGATTAAAAACCGATAATACCTTGCAAAAGTTCACCGATGTTGATGGTCCTAAGTACAATATGGCTGAGTTTGCTAGTACTCTCACTAGGAATGGTAAAAGTCCAAATGGAAAGGCCGGTAGGCTCAAGAAAGGTCCAAGGGTTTTACTTTGGATTGTGAATCACATTCTACGGCCTAGAGGTGGATCGTATTCTCGACTTGATTGGAAGGATATTGACCTTATGTACCTCATGATGGAAAGGAAGAATATGGATTGGCCACACTACATTGTGAGCCGCTTATTTGCCTTGAAAGATTCTAAGAAAGATCATTGTTTTGGATATTCAAGTTGGATCTTCACTATCTTAGACCACTTCAAGATAACCTACAAGGTAGCGGGATTTTGGATTACACCTAAAAGAGATCAAATTTTTAGTGTAACTCAAATGAAAAAGATGGATTATAAGTGGAATAATGAGATTAAGGATTATGAGTTTTGTGGAAAGGAAGATGAAGATGAAGAACCAACTCAAGGGAATCAAGATGAAAGGGGTAAGAGACCAAGAGTGGAATCACATGAAAATGAAGGCATGGATAATGACTCCTCGGAAATTGGTAATGGTGCAATTATGGAAATGTTAAAGGAAATTAGCTTAAAACAAGCTAAGTTTCAAAATGCATGCCTACAATGTCTCAAGGTTTGATCATCTACAAAACCAATTGGATGAATGCATCAAGCAACAAACTCCCGTTGACCAATACTTCAATTCCAATCACAACCCGGATGAGATGAATGATAATGATGCTTGATGTTGTTTTTAATGCATTTTATTTCTTTCTCCGCATGAACAATTTCTTGTTATTTCTTATGACTTTGCTCATTTCGATTTGGTTGTACGGATTATTTTTAATGTTGTCATGTTTGGACAACTTTCACTTTGGATTATGTATGACTTAATATCTTGGATAATTTCGTGTGTATGGATAATTTCTTATGTTTATGCATTTGTTGCATTGTATTGTTTATTTTCGTCCCATATTTTGATATGTTGATTGATTTAAAATGTCGATATGTTACGATATTCATGCTTTGGTTTTGGTTTGTTATTCTACATTCCATATTTGTCATGAAATTTGGTATTCGTCATTGATATATTTTGGCATATCTTTGTATGTATTTATATTGATTAGGAACTTTTATCATATATGTGCATTTCAACAAATGTAAGTGCACGATATGACTTGGATCAAAATTGATTGAACTTGATACTTCTAAAAGACTCTCTTCTTCTTTTTGATATTGTCAAAGGGGGAGAGATTTGGATGCACAAGCTAAGGATGAATAGCTAAAAGAATTCTTGAATATTATCAACAATGTCAAACGCATTTATGGCATCAACTCAGGGGGAGCGTTGCTTATTGATAGCCTTGATGTTTATTGCGTCTGTATACATAATGTTATTTTTATTGCATATTAGGTATAGGCTTAGTTAGCTTATGCATAGTTTTGACAATTATCAAATAGGGGGAGAATGTAAGTGCACCTGTTCATCCTCATGTTTTAATAATTGTCAAAACACATGAAAATAGAGTAGAACATATTTTGGCAAACATTACAAATGACTTGACAGCGAAAAACTATTTTTAACACTTTGAAAAATTGTTTTTAGGTATTATGTATCGATACATAAACATGTGTATCGATACAAATGTCCTGAAATTCCTTCAGACTGATTTTGTGCAATTTGTATCGATACATATATCACTTGTATCGATACAAAAGTGGTTTCTCAGAGGCAGAGAGTTACCTGTGTATCGAATCATGCTTGCATGTATCGATACACGCCTATGTCTCTCAGAAATCCAGAAACATCATGATGTATCGAATCATACTTGCATGATTTGATACATATCAGTCAAGATTTCAAGAAACTGATGTATGTATCGATACATACCCGTGTTTGTATCGATACATAAGTCAAATCTTTCATTTTTAACGTTGGTCAAAGGGTTTGTATCGATACAAATCATCAGTTGTATCGATACATGTATGTAAAATTTTGCCCAAATTTGCTCAATTCTATTTTCTCTTTAAATAGCAATGTGTTGTGTCATTGTAAAGGAGAGAAATCATTGTGAAAGATCAGAAAACGCTTTGGAGTTCAAATTGAGTGAAAATTTGGATCAAAGGTTTCATTCAATACAAGTTCATCATCTTCATCAAGTTTGCAATCAAAATTGTGTTGGAACAAAGTGGGTCTGACATGAACCTCTAATGTTTTAAGTGGTTTTGATGATAACAAAGTATTAAAATTACAATTGGTATTACTAATGATTATTCTAGTGTGCAGAATTACAAGTTAAAATTCATGCAGAAGCACTATGAATAGTAGCAGAGAAGCCAGTCAAGACAAGCTCTGAAAGAGTATTGCTGTTCATCAGAAGCTTAATTTTTGCGTGCTGAAGATAGCACTTCTGAAGACCAAAAGCTAGGCTCTGATGAAGTTCAGAAGCTGAAGATCTTAAGAAGCTATGACAAGAACATCAGAAGCAAAAAGAATTTACGTCACTCAAAAGCTGACCTATACAGAACCAATGATTGAAGAACAATCCACTTCAAGGCTCTGTCACATCCACAGGAAGGAATATTCGTTAGTACAACGTTAACCTTATCCATAAGTGGAGCGCATTTGAGGATTGTACTATCGTACTATTATTACTCAAAATGGATGAGTGATAAATTGAATAGCTAGGTAGTGGAATTGGAATTCCTTACCAAAGAAGGCAATATACAGCTATCAATTGTACGAGTAAATTCCAGCTGGCACCTCTCTCTCTGCAACGGTCATCATCTTCCTCCAAGTATAAATAGAAGACTCAAATGGAAGAAATGACGACCGTTCCTACTACTGTTCTATTACTGCGTTCAAAGACTAAGAAGCATTCTGACATCATATTTTAAATCTGTCATTCTAAGTCTTAGAACAATTTGAGTTGTATTTTGTAAACACCTCTGATAGTATATCAAGTGTTCCTTAACATTCATTCTTATTCTTAAGTTTGTTTGAGAAGTCTCTTGTTAAGTTTAACTTGAGCATTTGAGAAGTCTCTTGTTTAGTGAAACTTGAGCACCTGAGAAGTCTCTTGCAAGTGTGCTTGAGCAATTTGTAATCTTTAGTAGATTATAGTGAAAATCTCTTGTTAGTAACAAGGGGACTGGAGTACTCTCGATTTGTGAGGGGAACCAGGATAAATTCTGTGTCTTTCTTTCTCTCTCTCAGCACCCTCTCTTTAATTTGTGTTTTTATCCGCTGCATACTTAGTCGCTATTAGGCAAAAAGTTTTAATTTTTAAAACACAATTCAACCCCCCCCCCCCTTCTTGTGTTTTTCCACCTTCAATTGGTATCAGGAGCTGGGCTGTTGCCTAACTCTCACCTATCAGTGAAACAGTTAAGATTCAGGGAGGAAAAACATGTCTGCTGAGAAGAATCTCAATGAAGTTCCATTTGACTATGATTCTAATTCTAAAGACAGAAGGTCTTCTGACAAAATTCCCTTTTTCAATGGAACTGAGACTGGTTATCCATTCTGGAAAACCAAGATGTACAGTCACATCATGGCGATTGATTGTGATCTGTGGGACTTGGTAGAAGATGGAGTGAACTTTGAAAATATGGACTTAGAAGGCGTTGTTAGCTCTAAAGACAGAAAGGCTTTTACACCTACTCAAAAGCTGGAATATAAGAAGCACCACAGTGTAAAAGGGATGATGACAAATGCCATCTCTCATGATGAGTACTTGAAAATTGGAGATAAGAGAACGGCTAAGTCTATCTGGGATTCTCTTAAATCCAAGTATGAAGGAAATAAACAAGTTAAGGAGGCTAAGGCCAACTTGTTAGTACATCAGTATGAATTATTTAAAATGAAGGACGGAGAGGACATTGAGACAATGTTCTCTGGGTTTCAAATTCTTGTTTCTGGACTTCAAGTTTTAGATAAGAGCTATACTGAGGCTGATCATGTAAGGAAAGTACTCAGAAGCTTGCCGCCAAAGTGGAGACCAAAAGTGACAGCGTTTCAGGAATCTAAGGATTTAGATACTGTGTCTCTTGAAAGCTTGGTTAGTTCTCTAAAGAGTCATGAGATGGAACTCATGACTGATGAATCGACTAAGAAGCTAAAAGGGATAGCACTAAGCACCAAGAGTTCCTCTAAGGCTCTGAAGGCGAAGGTTATAGTATCTGATGAAGAAGCTTCTGAAGAAGGTCACGAGATGGACTCTGATGAAGAAGAAGAAATGGTTCTGATGGCTGCAAGAGTATCGCAATGGGCTAAGAGAAGCAAGAAGTATGCTGGTAAGTTTGGAGGTTCTTCCAAGAAGGTTGGTACTTCTAAGGATAAAAAGGAAGAACAAAACAAATGCTTTAAGTGCAACAAACCAGGACACTTCATTGCTGACTGCCCAGAGAACCTGAGTAAATCATCCAAGAGAACCTCTAACAAAGAAAGATACAAAAGTAAGCTCAAGAAGGGGTTCCTTGCCACTTGGGATGATTTGGATCAGGAATCAGATTCTGATGGGGAAGAAGAAGCAAACCTAGCCTTGATGGCAACCGCTTCTGACCAAGAGAACTCTGAGCACGAAGATGACTCAGATTCAGAAGATGAAGATGAGGTACTTGCTAAACTTTCTCGTTCTGAATTAATAGATTCATTAAAAGATGCCTTAAAACTTTTAACCAAAAAGGCAGGTGAGTGTAAGGTCCTTAAAAAGGCCTATAACAACCTGACCGAAAAGGCAAATGAAATAATTGAACAAAATGAGTCTCTAAAATCAAGAAATGAATTTATGGAAACTCATTATGTTCTTGATGATAAGGTTCCTCCAGAACATGAATTTGCTCTTCAGGAATTTCTTATCAATGGAATGAAAAGAAGTAAAATAGCCTCTTTGATTTATCATGTAAGTAGAAATAGAGGAGAAGGTCTTGGATTCTCACGTTTTAAAGATAATCCATTATCTTCAAAGTCCTCCAATATAGATAAATCAAAACCTAAGGTCGTCTTTGTAAAGAGTCAATCAGAAGTTCTAAATGAGTCAGCTTCTAATAGAACATCAAAGCCAGAGGCTCAAAAGTCAAAGACTCTGAAGGATAAAACCTCAGAACCTAAGATTGTTAAGCCTCAAGCTAATGTTAAATCTAAAGAAGCTCTGACACATTCAAGAACAAAGCCCAAGAGCTATACTAAACCCAAAAACTTTTCAACAAGGGTGGTTAACTCTAGAAGCTCTGATAGGTCCTTCAAACAAAGACCACCTGGACCCGTAAAGACTAACACAAAAGGACCCATAAAGATATGGGTACCAAAATCTCAAATAATATTTGCTTCAGGTTTGCACACTAAGAAGGCCAAAGCAGCAATGCTGGTACCTGGACAGTGGCTGCTCACGACATATGACGGGAGAAAGGCATATGTTCCAAACCCTGACTCTGAAAGAGGGAGGTACTGTGGGGTTTGGAGGAAACCAAAAAGGGAAGATCATTGGTACAGGTATAGTTGGTAACTCTTCTCTTTCAATTAAAAATGTTTGGTTAGTTGATGGCCTCAAACATAATCTGCTTAGCATTAGTCAATTTTGTGATAGCGGATTTATTGTTAAATTTTATAAAGAGGCATGTACAGTAATCAATGATTCTGACAAGTCCATATTGTTTAAAGGATTAAGAAGAGGTAATGTTTATAAGGTGAATCTGTCAGAACTCACTGAGCAGAAGATAGTTTGTCTTCTATCTCTGAATGATGAAAAGTGGGTCTGGCACCAACGCTTAGGTCATGCTAACTGGAGATTAATCTCTAAGCTTAGCAAACTAAAGTTGGTTAAAGGCCTGCCAAATCTTAAATATCATTCAGATGCTCTGTGTGGTCCTTGTCAGATTGGCAAAATTTCAAAAACTTCTTTTAAACCTAAAAACATTGTCTCTACCTCAAGACCCTTAGAACTACTTCACATTGATTTGTTTGGTCCAGTAAGTACTGCCTCAATCAATGGGAAGAAATATGGATTAGTCATTGTTGATGATTACAGTAGATGGACTTGGGTAAAGTTTCTAAGAGTGAAAGATGATGCATATGATGTGTTCAGCATCTTCTGCACTCAGGTGCAAAATGAGAAAGGTCTCAAAATCTTAAAGGTTAGAAGTGATCATGGTGGTGAATTTGAAAACGAACCATTTGCAACTTTTTGTGAAGATCATGGCATTGTCCATGAGTTCTCTGCTCCTAGAACACCACAACAAAATGGTGTTGTAGAGAGAAAGAACAGGTCTTTACAAGAAATGTCAAGAACCATGATGCATGAGACAAAACTTGCTAAGCACTTCTGGGCAGAAGCTGTAAACACAGCTTGTTACATTCAAAATAGGATCTATATAAGACCTCTATTGAATCTAACAACATATGAACTCTTCAAAGGAAGAAAGCCCAACATCTCTTACTTTCATCAGTTTGGATGTACATGTTACATTCTAAACAACAAGGCCTACAAAAGAAAATTTGATGCCAAAGCTTGTAAGGGAATCTTTATAGGTTACTCTGAACGCTCAAAGGCATACAGAGTGTATAATTCTGAAACTAACACAGTGGAAGAATCTATACATGTTAGATTTGATGATAAAGAGCCTGACAGTAAAATGTCAGAGCAAGATAATAGTTATGCAGGTGTTCCATACCAATACATCGATTCAGAACCTGAAAAAGCATCAGAAGCTGTTGAAGCTTCAGAAGCTGTATTGGAAGAAGATGCTGAAGAAGCATCTCAATTAGAAGCATCACAAGAACATGATGACACTTCAGAAGAAGACACTCAACCAAGTGCTGATGTTGATGAAGCTCCAAGAAGGAAGTTCAAATATAGATCATCACATCCAGAAGATTTAATTCTTGGAAACAAAGAAAGTCCAAGAAAGACAAGATCAGACTATCAACAACTTGATTCACTTCTGGGGCTAATCTCAATGATAGAACCAAAGAATGTTGATGAAGCACTTACTGACGATGGATGGATTGTAGCTATGCAAGATGAGCTCAATCAGTTTCAAAGAAATAATGTATGGGACTTAGTGCCAAGACCAGCACATAAGAACATCATTGGAACTAAGTGGGTATTTAGAAACAAGATGAATGAACAAGGTGAAGTGGTAAGAAATAAAGCTAGACTGGTAGCACAAGGCTACAGTCAGCAAGAAGGTATAGACTTCACTGAAACATTTGCTCCAGTAGCAAGACTGGAAGCAATCAGGTTACTTCTTTCATATGCTGTTAACAATGGAATCACATTGTACCAAATGGATGTTAAGAGCGCCTTTCTTAATGGTGTTATTTCTGAAGAAGTATATGTCAAACAACCCCCAGGTTTTGAGGATTTGAAAAATCCTAATTATGTTTATAAACTTAAGAAATCACTCTATGGTCTCAAACAAGCTCCAAGAGCTTGGTATGAGAGACCGAGTAATTTCCTTTTAGAAAATGGTTTTCAAAAAGGTCAAATTGACAATACATTATTCAGAAAGACATCTAAGAAAGATATCTTAATCATTCAAATATACGTTGATGATATTATTTTTGGTTCTACTAATGCTTCCTTGTGCAAGAGTTTTTCAAAGCTGATGCAGGATGAATTTGAGATGAGTATGATGGGTGAATTGAAGTTCTTCCTTGGAATCCAAATTAATCAAGGAAAAGATGGCACTTACATTCATCAAAGCAAGTATACAAAAGAGCTTCTGAAGAAGTTCAACCTTGATGACTGCAAGATAATGTCTACACCCATGCATCCTACCAGCAGCTTAAGCAAAGAAGAGATAGGAAGCAAAGTAGATCAGAAGCTGTATCGAGGTATGATTGGTTCTTTACTCTACCTTACAGCATCTAGACCTGATATTCTATATAGTGCATGCTTGTGTGCAAGATTCCAGTCAGATCCTAGAGAACCTCACTTAACTGCTGTTAAGAGGATCTTTAGATATCTGAAAGGAACTACTAATCTAGGACTTCTTTATAAAAAATCCCTAGATAGTAAGCTAGTTGGATTCTGTGATGCTGACTATGCTGGTGATAAGATTGAGAGGAAATCCACTAGTGGAAATTGCCAATTCATTGGTGAGAATCTCATATCTTGGGCCAGTAAGAGACAAACAACTATTGCTTTGTCTACAGCAGAAGCAGAATACATCTCAGCTGCTAAATGCTGCACACAGCTTCTCTGGATGAAATATCAGTTGGAAGATTATAACATAGCTGAAAGCAGTATTCCACTATATTGTGACAATACTGCTGCTATTCATTTGTCTAAGAACCCTATTCTACACTCAAGAGCTAAACATATTGAAATAAAACATCATTTTATAAGGGATCATGTTCAGAAAGGTACAATAGATATTCAATTCATTGATACTGAACATCAATGGGCTGATATATTTACTAAACCTTTAGCTATTGAAAGATTTGATTTTATCAAAAAGAATTTGAACATGCACTATATCTCTGAAGAAAATTAGCTCTGAGAAGTAGAATAGAATTAGCATCTGAAGCTCTATCAGAACCTCTTATAATTTAGAGTATCCCTTGGGAAGCTCTGAATAATTTAGGCTCTGAAGAGTAACAGGTTCTGATGAGGTGTCAGATACAAATGAGTGAGGCTCTGAACCTTTTAGAAATGAAACGTTCAGTACGTGTAAGTGTACAACAGTTGTCTATACACGCGTCAGCTATGATTAAACTTTTTCAACACGTGTCTAGATCCTGACGGGCAGAGAACAGTTAATGATGATTATGGCAGTTAAGTATATTATTTATTTTTTAAAACTGCTCGCGCTCCCTCCCAATGTTTACTTTCTCTGTGTATGTGTGCTAGTTACTATTTATAAGTCACTTCACTCACTTTGCACAACTTTTTACACAAAATCACTACCTACACAAACCTAGACCTTACAGAAATTCCCAATCTTCATCTTCTTAATTCTCTGCAACTATGGCTGCTCGTTCATCAAACGAAATCGTTCAAGAACCCTTTAACCCTACATTACCACCCATCATCGATCTTAATTCAAAAGATAATCTAGTCTACGAACATCATCAAACTGACGCTGGACCAGATGCTTATGATTTCTTCACTGAGAAGTTCGTGGATTTTGAAAGTTTGAAAGCGAATGGGATTGACATTCAATACTTGTTCTACAACCAACAATGGCAAAATTATTTTGAGATGCTTAATGGCTTCGTATACTACGACATAGTGAAGTATTTCTGGCAGAAGGCTAAAGTGTACGATAGAGCAAGTGCTGATAAAGAATACAAGGATATGGTTGAGAAGAACCAGGAATTACGAGGGAAAACAAGAAAGGAACTTGGTCTTAAACCTTATAGAGAAAGGGAAATTAGGTCAAATATTTTGGGAATCAATGTTGTGATAACTCAGGCACACATTGCTAAGATTCTGGGTTTAGACAACAAAGGAGAAGATATAGAAGTGTATGATAAGAAAAGCAAGCATTTGGATTCAATTCATCAGGACCTCTTTAAATCTGGATGCACACAAAAGGATTTTGGAAAAGTAATGCACATGAAGAACACATTTGAATTTGCTTTCAGAATGTGTTTGTCTACTATCTTCACCAGAAAAGGTGGATTGGATACCATCTCCATTCCACACAAACATCTCATCTGGTTCTTATACAAGAGGGTAAAAGTTAATTTGGCTAAGATTCTTTTTGATCACATGTGCCTTACCATCAATGAGGGTAGAACTAAAATACCATCGGTCATTCATCACCCAAGGTTAATTTCAGAACTGATAAGGCAAACCAAACTCACAGACATTGTGAGTGCCAAAGAAAAACTTAGAGTTTTCCAAACTGCTAAGTATGATGCATCAGTTCTGGTCAACATGAAGAGAAAAACCAAGGAAGAAATCATTCAAGTGAAAACACCTCTACAGCAAGTGTACGAAAAGTACTTCTGGTGTGATGGGTTTCCCACCATATCAGAACATGATAATGAGGAGGTCATCAAGAACTTTCTTGAATCAGTAAGAAGAGATACTGGGGTTAGTGTGCCCAGGAAAATGGTTGTAAGTGTTCCTAATTGGGATATCTTCAAGGGACCAAGAGATATTACAAGGAATAGAAGAAAGCCAAGAACTACTGAGCAAGAAATGATTGATGAAGGCTCTGATGATCAAGGACATGCTAGTGCTGATGAGACTGAAGAAGGTGCTGAAAGTATGATGACTGAAGCTGTTCAGAAGGAAAAACGGACAAAGAAAAGGCATGATAGGCCTTCAGCTTCTGAGGAAGATCAGAACCCTGCTAAACCTGCAAAGAGATTAAAGACCAGAGCTTCTAAACCAAAAGGTAAGATCTCTGAATCTAATACTTCTAGCATTCCTGTAGCTCAGGTTATTGGTTCTGAACCTCAACCCTCTATTGCTAAACCATCTATTTCTCAACCTCCATTATCTACCAATCAACCTCAACCCATAGACTTCACTGTACCTATTAGTGTAGTCTTACCTGATCATAAAGCTATATCATCATCATCTTCATCAGATACCAGCACTGCCTCGGATGAGTTAATTGCTACACTCATCAGAGAATCCAACCCAAAACAAAAGAAAACTCTTACACCAAAGAGAACCTCCTTCAAGAAAACCACAAAGAAAACCACCATAAAGCCCATTCATCTTTCTTCTGATGAAGAACCTACTATTAATGTAGACACCACCATTCTCAATCAATCCACAAATCAAGGTTCTGTCATAGAACATCTTGAACAACACATGTGTGGTGTTGCATTTACCAACTCAAATCCAAATTCACCACATCAATTTCCATCCATGAATCTCACAAATGATTCACCCGTCCATAAAACACAAAACACACAGGTCATTCACACACCCCCTCCCTCACTTGATCACATCTCACGAGTAAATCCACCTACATTCACCCCTGTTCAGAATGAGCCAATTGCTCATTCTGAAGATCAACAAAAATCACCTCACTCATCACCAATCAATGTCATGACTGAACAACAACATCAATCACCACAACCTGTCCCTGACCCACTCAACAGACCTCTAGTTTTAGAAGAGGTTCTTGAGCTTTACCAACACCTAACTAAAGCTGAACATCAAATATTCAAGGATTCCATCAATCTTGATGATGATATCATACCTCCAAATCTCAGCAAAATCAAAATTATTGAACTCAAAAGAAAGAAACCTGAACCAACCATTCCCTTTGACTCATCCTTACCCTTTTTCAATTCTGACTCTGAACCAAATCTTGAGCTGCTAAATAATGCTATAGGTATTAGACTTAAGAGGTTCAAACAAAGAGAGGAAGAAGCTCTTATCTTCCCCTCTGATTTGGATGCTGATGTCAGGGAATTAGAGTACTTATTTGGTAAATCTTTAAGGATTCTCAGTACTCATCTGAAGGATAAGATTAAGGGTAGAGGAGCAAACACTGTACGTGAACTATTTGAGATTGCTGAGAGGACATGTGCTCCAAGGCTCACATTCTTCAACCATGAAGAAGAATGTCAGAGGTTAGCCTTTTTAGCTGCTGTTGATGAAAGTATGAGAAGATCTTTGGATGAAGAGCAGGCTAGGATAGCTGCTGAAATGGAACGTCAGAGGCTTGCTGAACAAGAAGCCTTAAACTTATTGGTTGATAGAGCTGTTCACATTGCTGTCATTGAGACTAATAAGATTTTTGAGAATCAAGGAGCTGCAGAAGATACTGTTATGAATGATCAGAACCTTAGTAAACCAGATTCTGATAAAGGAAAAGCTCCCATTGTTGCTTCATCTCCTCCAAGATCTCCACCAGTACTTGTCCAAGGCTCTTCTTCATCTGCTATACCCTCTGTTATGCAAGAAGCTCTGGATGTAATCAAGCATGACATAAGAGAGGAACTAAGAAATGAAATGGATGAATTCAGGGTCGATATAAGAGAAGACATGAACAGATCTGGTGAAGCTACTAACAAGAAGATAGATGCAATGATGGAACTTCTTCTGAAACTTACTCAACAGCAACCCAAACCTTAACCCTTATGTCTGTGCATTTTTTTTTTGTAATCATGTTTATGTAATTTTTGGATAATTTTTCTTTAATTCATATCTATATTATCCATATTTGTGTGTCTGTTAATTGCCTCTATGTTTGTTTTATATTTGTTTTTCAAAATTTAACTTTTCTATATACCATGACATTGTCTGGTACTCTTGAGAATTCTGACTCTAGTGAAAGATGCTGAAGAGCATCTTAGTTTTTAAACTAATAAGCCTAGGATTTTCAAAACCTAAGAGTCCCTCTCATCAGTACTCCTGTTTACTCATGAAATAGCTTCTTAGTATTAAAGCCTGTTTAACAACGGGGCACCAATACCGAATGAGGCGTGTCTGGTAACTGGTTTTCTGACAATAGAAATGAGGTATATATATAAGAAACTTGCTCAAAACAAAGGGAATTAATAGCATAAACTTCTTTATTAATATTATTGAAGAATTTCTATTACATAGAATGATAAGACTCTACTTAGAGCTAGGCTTAACTTCAGAAGACTCTGCATCTAGCTTCTTATGTTTCTCCTTAATGTAAGCAAGCAAGTTGGCAGTGGCCTTTTGCACTAGTTCTTCAGTATTCTTCTGAACAGCAGCCTCGTACTCTTCGTATGGAGTATCATCATTGTATGTCCATAAAAATTCTTCCAGATCAGAGCCCATTTCCTCTTCCTCTGACTCTGTCAAAATCAGTTCTTGCTTGTTCCTCTCGTAGCGTAGCTTGTTTTCTTCGCAGCGCCAGGGCTCTGCTCCCTTCTTGCTCTCTCCTTTTGAGCCTGAAGCATCCTTGGTAACCTGCCTTTCCATTGTATGTTTTTTTTTTCTTTTTGATGTTACTTGATTACTCTGGATGAGTAAAATGAGAGGAATCATCCCTTTTTATAGTGTCATCAAGCTCTCTTGTCAGGACGGTTTTCAACACAATTCATTAAATGAATTTAGTTGTCATCACTTTTTGACTTGACTGCCTAGTTATGACGCATTTGACTGCTTGGTTTTCTGTGTCTTTTTGACTGATGCCAAAAGGGGGAGTAAGAGTAGCGTTAAAATTAATGATGATTCATTCATATACTGCTCAATCTGAAACTGTAATGTTAAAAGCATTATGAATCAATATTTATCTCTTATGATTCTTTCTCATTCTGAACGATTATTGAAAGGGGAGAAAATTTAAGAACCTAAAATAAAATTCATAGACAATGTCAGAAGAGCTTGCAAACCGCTTCTGAGCATTATCAAACTCTAAGAAGCAAAGCTTGCAAAACTATGCTTCTGAGAGTTAAATATGAAAATTTATTTTAAGTTAATAAATCAACTCTTAAACTGTTTTAATTAATTATGGATAAAACTTAGGGGGAGCTTACAAACCTACCCTTATGGATTATCAGACTCAGGGGGAGATTGCAAACCGTTGAAACCTGAAGTCATCATAATTAAATTAAATCAACAACAATTGAATTTTAATGCTTTGGTTTGTCATCATCAAAAAGGGGGAGATTGTTGGAACAAAGTGGGTCTGACATGAACCTCTAATGTTTTAAGTGGTTTTGATGATAACAAAGTATTAAAATTACAATTGGTATTACTAATGATTATTCTAGTGTGCAGAATTACAAGTTAAAATTCATGCAGAAGCACTATGAATAGTAGCAGAGAAGCCAGTCAAGACAAGCTCTGAAAGAGTATTGCTGTTCATCAGAAGCTTAATTTTTGCGTGCTGAAGATAGCACTTCTGAAGACCAAAAGCTAGGCTCTGATGAAGTTCAGAAGCTGAAGATCTTAAGAAGCTATGACAAGAACATCAGAAGCAAAAAGAATTTACGTCACTCAAAAGCTGACCTATACAGAACCAATGATTGAAGAACAATCCACTTCAAGGCTCTGTCACATCCACAGGAAGGAATATTCGTTAGTACAACGTTAACCTTATCCATAAGTGGAGCGCATTTGAGGATTGTACTATCGTACTATTATTACTCAAAATGGATGAGTGATAAATTGAATAGCTAGGTAGTGGAATTGGAATTCCTTACCAAAGAAGGCAATATACAGCTATCAATTGTACGAGTAAATTCCAGCTGGCACCTCTCTCTCTGCAACGGTCATCATCTTCCTCCAAGTATAAATAGAAGACTCAAATGGAAGAAATGACGACCGTTCCTACTACTGTTCTATTACTGCGTTCAAAGACTAAGAAGCATTCTGACATCATATTTTAAATCTGTCATTCTAAGTCTTAGAACAATTTGAGTTGTATTTTGTAAACACCTCTGATAGTATATCAAGTGTTCCTTAACATTCATTCTTATTCTTAAGTTTGTTTGAGAAGTCTCTTGTTAAGTTTAACTTGAGCATTTGAGAAGTCTCTTGTTTAGTGAAACTTGAGCACCTGAGAAGTCTCTTGCAAGTGTGCTTGAGCAATTTGTAATCTTTAGTAGATTATAGTGAAAATCTCTTGTTAGTAACAAGGGGACTGGAGTACTCTCGATTTGTGAGGGGAACCAGGATAAATTCTGTGTCTTTCTTTCTCTCTCTCAGCACCCTCTCTTTAATTTGTGTTTTTATCCGCTGCATACTTAGTCGCTATTAGGCAAAAAGTTTTAATTTTTAAAACACAATTCAACCCCCCCCTTCTTGTGTTTTTCCACCTTCAAATTGAAGTTGAGTATGGGATCAATTCAATAGAAACTGCAGATTTGTGTGATAACGTTCGATATAGTTCGCGGTGAATTAGAATCGTGATCGGGTTGAATTGCGTTGAAGGTTTTGGTTTCTCTCACGGATTCAAGATCGTGCGTGTCTTGAAGGATTCGACAACAAGGAACGAAGGACTCAGCTGGACGATTGAGTGCGGTTTGGCACAAGGTGAATCGTTGGAATCAGAGGGCGAAGTTCTGTTGGGTGTCGAGGTTATTCGCATTAGTTTACATTTTGTCTTGCTATAGGATTATAGGTTTCAATTGTAAACTGTGCACTTTTTGTTCATCAAGTTTTTGATCTATAAACTCTCAAATAACCCGTTTGGTTATTTGGGGGGAGACGTACTCGGATAAACGCGTGGACGGCGCGCAATCCGGGGAACTCCCTAATCACATCGTGTGTCTCTCTCTATCTCTCTCTTTTAATTTCGTTAATTTCGTTAATTTGTTAATCGATTGAATTTTTGTTGTTCGTATTGGTTCACAAAAATTCAATTGGTTCTTGCTTGATTGTGATTGATTTGAATATTGATTTGTAACTTGCTTGGGACTGAAGTTATATTGTTTACTTTCAAATAATTTTGAACACAAACATTTTCGTAACTTTTCACAAATTCGTTCAAGGCTTAATACTACTTTTCTTTTGGTCAATCGGTGCATAGACTACCGATTCGGTGGCTCTTCCGCTCGCTTGATTAATTTGAAACAATTTTTTTAAAAAACCCCATTGTTTTAAGGATCACTTATTCAACCCCCCCTTCTAAGTGATAAGCCTAGTAGTCTAACAACTTTGAACTAGGACTATTAGTGGAATTCCTCCTGGATTGGTATCCCCCAGATGTAGGTTGCAGTTTGCACCGAACTGGGTTAACAAATCACTGTGTGTTTGTTTATTTTTGCACTGTAAACTGTTTTCATTATTTGTCTATTAAAGCGGGTAAAAGTGTTGTAACGTCGTGTACAACATTGTGTACTGGTGTGCCAGTTTTTCAGAAAGGAATTTCTATGGTATTTTTAGTTTTAGTATTAGTAATAAAATGACCAATACAGACCCAAATACGAAGGAAAACCTACAAAAGCCGAGAAAAGCATCAAGACCAAGTACAAGATGCCAAAAGACAAGAAAAAGCCCAAAAAGTGAAGAAAATGAGCATTTCATCGTAGCATGATGGCTTTCATCGTGCCACGATGGAAGCTGCTTGCTGGCCAAGAAAACAGAAGAATAAATCTGAAGAAAATATGTTCATCGTAGCACGATGAGTGCCATCGTAGCACGATGGGGTAACTTGGCGATCAAGCTAATGAAATGCACAGAATTGTACTGCGATGGACCTATCGCAGTACGATGGCTTGCTGAGGCCCATTACTTAAACTATAAATAGAGCCTTCCTCTCATTGTTTAAATCAATCGGAAATAGTAGAACATTCTCTACTATAAGGAGAGGTTCAGAGGAGCTCTATAGGGCATAGTTTTCTCCCCTTACGGGAAAACTAACTCAACAAGGTATGTTTTCTTTAGGCTTTTATGTTTAGGTTATAATTCTTTTATTGTAATTTAAATATGTAGTCTTTTGTAATAGATGCCTTAGGTTGTGGTGGAGAAGATGAACTCCTCTATGAATATTTGGAGTCTGTGATTGAGTCAAAGTTATAATAAATTGTTAATCAGTATTATGTTTATTATTTACTTTCTTGCACTTTAATAACGTATCTCGTAATCTGGCCGGATAAGCGGGAGCGCTCATAGAATTGATATTGGGTTTTGACTTAATATTAGATGTATAGAGACGGTAACATCCTGAACTAATCGTGAATTGAGCGGTTAGAGGAGGAATCATGCACTATGTGTGAACTGAGCACTTAGAAGATGAATAGTCCGATACTAGAATCTAGAGGCATTGGATGGGTGAAGGTAATAAAGCATGTATAATAAACAACTTACTTAGTAATTAGGGTATGTGACTCATCAAAGTTAGGCTCTCGTAGGTACCTTAGTTGTTAATGTAGGGAAACTTTAATATACATAGTGTAACAGTAAGGTGTTACTACAATAAAGGAAAAGTCACCGCCGAACAATAATCTGATTAACTATGTTATACACCGTTCATGCCAAATATGAAGAAGGGAGGGAGTCCAACCACCATACATATCCTCTATGTTTCTGAATCTATTTATTTATTTATTTATTTTCTGCAAGCATTACACTTATTTTTATAAAAACCTTTTTTTCAAAACCCAAAGCGAATGCAAATATACAAACTTAAATAACGCTAGCGAAGCTTCGGCACGATCCCTGTGGATACGAACTCATTCTAGACACCTAGAGTGTGAATTATTACTCGACGACAGACTGTTGCACTTGCCAGATTGCAGTCACCACTTAGCAGGCTTTTGACTGAAACAGAAGTTACAGACCACCTACAAATCTGTTACTTAAGTCACAGACAGCCGATACAAATTACTCATAAATTACTCATTTTTTTTATATCCGTTACTTAAGCCATGAAAGAATATTTTGGTCATTTTATAAAGCGCGCATAATCCATAAAATGATTTAAAAAAAATAAAAAAAAAAAGTAATTTTCAAAATAAGACATGTTGCCTAGACCATTGGACCGATCCATATGGAATTCAGTGTTGGACTAATCCATTTGGACTTCAATAGAGTTTTGGACATCTAAAAATAAATTACTAAGTATACCCACATATTTGTTAGGGTTAAATAAGTTTCCCTTCCTAAAAAATTATCGTTCCTTTTTTATTTCTTTAAAAAAAATGTTGTAAATTTTGTGTCTTTTTAAAAAATTTATGCATGCAGTTTTAATTAGGCTGCATTTCTTATTACTAATGAAATGCTATAAGCATCTTTATGTCAAAAAAAAATAAAAAATTAAGCTGCAATTCAAAATTGTAAAGACTATTTAATCATCCTTAAAATATTAGGGCCCGTTTGATGCGCAGGATAAAAGACAGGATATGATAACTGTATCATATCCTATCTTAATTCAGTGTTTGGTGAACCAACATGATATGATAAGTTAATCTTGCAACTTATCATATCTTGTCTCTCTAGTTAAAATTCTTATCCTGAGTTTGAGCTGGGTTACGGGCAGGATAGGGATAAGGAAATAATTTACCCATTTATTTGATAAAATATATTTTAAAATAAAAAATGAAAATAAAAAAATATTAATAATAAAATAATTTAGAGTAAAATAATTATTAAAAATTGCAAAATAGGGATATTAATTAAATTTTATAACAAATTAAATATATTTCTCTTGCAATGGGAGTTTTATTATTTACATATAAATATATGATATATTTATTTACCTTATCTAACATATATAATTAAGTTATTTAGTTGATCATGTTCATATAAAAATTTAACATGTTTATTTGCTCATCATTTTATTTAAATTTATATGAAAATATTTGATTGCTTATTTAAATTTTTAATTTATAAAATTCAAAGTATTACAAAATAATTTTTTAAAAATAATTATTTTACAATGTTAATTTTGTAATTAAAATATGATATATATATATATATATATATATATAGTGGCGGAGGTACAAGGGGGGTTTGGGGTGGTTGTGGTCCCCCCAGCTTTTTAATTTTTTTTTTACTAGTAGTTGTATTATGTACATATATTTAGGGGTGGACATAAAAACCAAAAAACTGAACCAAATGGTTAAACTGAACCAAACTAAACCATTTAAAACTAAAATTGTTTTTAAAAAAACCGAACCAAACTGTTTGTGAGACAACAGTTCAGTTAACTAGTTTTTCTAAATACAAAACCAGTTAACTGTAAACTGAACCAAAAACCAAAAAATTACTGAAACCCTAAAATCAAAATGGAAATCAGCTTCTCTCTAAGAAACCCAAAAACAATTACAACTAAGGGTGTCAAAATTATTCGTTAATCCGTTATCCATCCAATCCATCCACTAAGAACAAAATTAGTTAACGGATTATATTAGATCCATCCACCTAATTTTAAAATCCAGCGGATTATTGTTTACTATTTTTTGAAAATCCAATGGACTATTGTTTATTATTTTTTTAAATTCCATAGATAGTCACTTTTGTTATTAAAAAAACAATTCTTACAATATTTGAATAACATCGCACTCTCCATTTCCTTATTATGTTTTTGGATTTGTATCGAAAAGTATTTTCGAAATATCATTTTTTTTATAATTTTATTATCATACAATTAAAGATATTATTTGTTAAAGTTATGTATATGAATTACATCGGAATCTCTATTTCTTTATTATAAGATGTTTTGGATTCGTCTCGAAAAATATTTTCAAAATATCATTTTTTATAATTTGGCTTAAATGCACTTTTGGTCCCCCTATTTTGATATTTTTGAATTTTTGGTCCCCCTATTTTAAAAACCAACTTTTTGGTCCCCCTATTTTAAAAGTCAACATATTTTTTGGTCCCCCTCTCATTTTAGTGATGTGGCACCCCAATTATTGGCATGGCACTGATGTGGCAATGCTGACTATGTTATTTTTTTATTTATTTTTTTGATAAGGATTTTTTTATTTTCATATCATTTATAATTGGAAAAAAAATATATATTTCATTTAAAACAAAAATATTTCAATTAATATAAATTTATGAACATAATCCCTCATCATCGTCATCCTCCAAACATAATCCCTTCATCATCATCATCATCAGATCTGAAGAGATTCATTACTAACCAAAACAAAACCAACAAAATCTCAAGTACAAATCTTGGAAAAACAAATAACTTCAAATTGAGAAAAACCTAAGTCGTAAGAACAACAACACCACAAACTTCCTTAATCTTCTTCTCATCAATCTTAGAAATCAATTTCTCAGCAAAACACCCTTACCAAGAACCTTAAAGAATCTAAGTTGTGTAACATCAACAACAAGTGCAGTGCTATTCGATTTAGCAGCTTTTTCTAAACATCATAAGGAATCAACAACCAAAGCTCTGGCGTTACCACGACCTCAGGGATGCTTTCCGTGTTTTCCAATTCGTCCGGGTCCGACGTTGACGTGGTTGCGCTTCTTTAATTCCTGTTCTTCTTGAATTGAATTGTTGTTGTTGCTCTCTCGATTTCGCCGCAAAAACTTAGATCTAAACTTTTGATTATCTTTACTCGGTATCAAGATAGGGATTTCAAATTTCACTCTTAATTACCATGGTGTTTGAGTTTTGATGTGGTTGAATTGAAATTGGAATTAAGATTTTGGTTTCAATGTTGCCATGTTGGTATGCAAGTATTAAACTTTATGGGTTGTGGTTGAAAATCAAATTTGGCAACAAAATTAGTTTCATATTTTTTTTTTTATACAAAATGATGAATGTGTTTTTGTTTTTCCAACTATTAGTAATAATTAATATAATTAAATATATATTTTTAATGAAAAATAAAATTAATAATTAAATTTTAAATAATAAAAGAAATGAAATAATGATATGGTAATTTTTTTTCCTATTCATCAATGTCATGTCATCACGTACAGTGCCATATCATTGCCACGTCAGTTAAATGGGAGGGGGATTAAAAAAAAAGTTGACTTTTAAAATAGGGGGACTAAAATGTTGAGTTTTAAAATAGGGGGACCAAAACTTCATAAATATCAAAATAGGGGGACCAAAAGTGCATTTTAGCCTTATAATTTTTATTATCATACAATTAAATATATCCATCATCAAAGTTATGTATTTGAATTAGATCAAGATCTTCATTTTTTATTATAAGATGTTTTTGGATTCGTAACGGAGAATATTTTTTAAATACCATTTTTTAATAATTTTTATTATCGTACAATTAAAGATATTAATCGTTAAAGTTATGTATTTGAATTAGATCAAAATATCTATTTCTTTATTATAATATGTTTTTGTATTCGTCTCGAAGAATATATTCAAGATATCATTTTTTTATAATTTTTATTATCATACAATTAAGGGGAAACAGTCATTTTGGTCCCTGACTCTGCAGCTCGCTGTCATATTGGTCCCTGATTTAAGGAAAAACACAAAATAGTCTCTGACTCTGAAATCAGTTAGTATTTTTACGGACTGCAGGGATCAAAATGACTAACGGACTGCAGAGTCAGGGACCAAAATGACAGCGAACTGCAGAGTCATGAACCAAAATGACTAACAGACTGCAGAGTCAGGGACTATTTTGCATTTTTACATAAGTCAGGGATCAATGTGACAGCAAGCTGCAGAATCGGGGACCAAAATGACTGTTTCCCCTACAATTAAAGATATTAATCGTTAAATTATATATTTGAATTAGATTAGTATCTCCGTTTTCTTATTATAAGATGTTTTTGGATTCGTCTCGAAGAGTATTTTTAAGATATCATTTTTTTATAATTTTTATTATCATACAATTAAAGATATTAATAGTTAAAGTTATGTATTTGAATTAGATCAGTATATCATTTTTCTTATTATAAGATGTTTTTAAACTCGTCTCGAAGAGTATTTTCAAGATATCAATTTTTTTATAATTTTTATTATCATACAATTAAAGATATTTATCATCAAAGTTATATATTAAAAGTGAAATTAAACAATAATATTTCAATTAATTTTGTTGGATGGATTGAATATTCATCTATTAGAAAGATGATAATGGATGAATTGGATTGAATTTTATTTTGTCAATTTTGAAAGATTATTTTTATTATTTATGTAAATGAAAAAAAAAACAGTTACGGTTAACTGATTAACTGAACCGGTTAACTGGTTAACCAAACTATTTGATCAGTTCATATTTCTACTAACAGTTCAGTTCAAAAAAACTGAACTATAAAAATAGTTCAGTTCAGTTTTTATGCAGTTTTGGTTTTTAACCAAACCATGCCCACTCCTATATATATTTAACTATTGGGCTTTTTTCTTATGGTAAAAAAAAAGCCTCTTAATGTAAAGTACACAAAAAAGAATAGAATAAAATAAAAGAAGTTGAAAAGTTAAACCTAATTGTTTTCCCAATTGCAAAACCAAAACCAAAACCGTGTCTCTTCTTGCACAACTTTGGACCACTTATTTTGTCTTCTTCTCCAATTTCATTCATCTCCAATTTCTTGGTAAGTGGTAGATTTAAATTTAATACTCTTTATAGTTCTCTTTTCTTTGATGAATATTATAGTGTTGTCTTGGTTTGGTGGGTTGTCATCAAATTGGTACTTTAATTTTCTATCCTTTTTGGATTACATTTTTTATTTTAAGAATTACAGTAATAGCTTCCATAAGGTTGTGTTAATTTTTGTTATGTTGGTACTTGTTTCTTAAGTGTTTGGATTTGTCTGATGCTTGTGTTTTACCTTTTTCTAAATTTGTTTGAAAAATTGTGTTTTTTTAGGTTAAAAAATGGTTAAAAAAACAATTCACTCATTATGAGTTTGATCCATCAGATTTTACTATTCAAAAAATGATTCACTTGGAATATGAGTTGCAACATTATGAGTTTGATGTGCTTAAAGATGTTGACTTTCAAAATTTGTCCACTATTGGTGAATTGTGTCAAAAATTGGTTGAGACAGGTAAATCAAATGAATACACATTGATTGATCGAGTGCTACGACTTGTTTTGACTCTTCCCGTGTCAACAGCAACAACTGAACGTGCCTTTTCAGCGAAGAAAATCATAAAAACAAGGCTACGTAGTAAGATGGGAGATGATTTTCTCAAAAATTACATGATTGTTTATATTGAAGATGAGATTGCTGACAGATTCACCTCAGATATGATACTTGACGAGTTTGACATTGCGAAACCAAGACGATTAGATCATCAAAAGTGAAGGTTAGTTTTTATTTTATTTTATATTTGTACGACTATATTGACTTGCACAATACTTATATGTTCTTAAGTTTCTTATATATGTAGTAGTGCATTTGAAAATTTACTTTTTTCTACATACTAAATTATACCTTTTAGATTCGGTCCCCCCTATATTTAAATCCTGGCTCCGCCCCTATATATATATATATATATATATATATATATATATATATATATATATATATATATATATTATCATATTATTATGAGCAAGATATATATAAAAAACATTATACGATAGTTATCATATTTGTTATCCTGGGTGCACCAAACAGATGATAGGATAACTGAAGGTAACTATTATCCAGCTCATATCATGTCATATCTTTATCTTGTTTTATATTATATCTTGTCACTATCATATCATGTGCACCAAATGAGCCCTTTATATTCTTAAATAATTTTCATAGCCAAGTTCAGTAATATAAAATATTTCTTTACAAAATTATAGTATTTTTTAAATGAGATTAATTAAATATAAATTTATTAAATTTCAAAAACATGGCAAGACATGTGAGTAACTATCTGCTTTAAAAAAATGAGAATTATTGTCCACATGGTAAGATATACTGACATGACAAGTGAATCATTACTACGAGTGCGTTGACTTAGTTAAAATTAGTGAGGGGGCCAACATTTTGCAAAAAGAGCTAAAGTTAGTAGTTCAAAAGTATAATTTAGCCTTTAAAATTTAAAAAGGTGTTTTAAAATTAAAAACAAATGTTTATAAAATAAAAAATATTTTTTTTAATAAAGGTTAAACTTCACATTTGATCTCTTACATTTATTTTAGGTTTCAATTTGGTCCCTTACATTTAAAAAGTTTTAATTTGGTCCCTTACATTTATTTTAGGTTTCAATTTGGTCCTTTTTGTCAGTTTTGTCCTATCTGGCAGATGATTTGCATATGTGGCTTGACACGTGGACACCTGGACACGTTGACACGTGTCCAATTGAAATAGTGAAACAGTGAAAATTGACGGAAGAGACCAACTAATGCAAATGTTGATAACGTAAGAGACCAAATTGAAACTTTTTAAACGTAAGTGACCAAATTGAAACTTAAAATAAACTTAAGGGATCAAATGTGTAGTTTAGCCTTTAATAAATATGTATTTAAAGTAATTAAGTTACAAATTATTTTTTATTAAGTTTAATAATTAATTTTTAAAAACAACTGCAGGTTGTAATCACTTGGGACAAGTAATTTGGAAGAGTGAGTAGTACCTCACATCTAGAGGAGTAGGTTCTTATGTAGAAAAACATTAAAATTAAGAAAATGCATACACAACAATAAGTTTTAATGTGCATTGTAAAACTACGTATTAATTTGGAATAGTAAATTTCTTTTCCTAAATTGTATTTCCTAGAGTAGGTGTGATTTTCACCAATCTGAATAAATAAATACTCGCGTTTTTTATTGCCTTCCATTACTTTCAACGATCTATAATCTTACATTCCATTATCTTACAACTTATTCTAAACATTTTGTGAAATACACAGTTGTGTCGGACATCGAGTTTGACATCTGTCTTATAAAGAACAAAATTTCAAAAATCTTTAAATTTTTGCAAAATACAATAACGTATGAATGTATTTAAATTAAATCTTACTCTAAACTCTAAATTCATTCATCCATTTTTATATTTTCTTTCTCAACCTGGACACAACTTTTAACCTGGACATTACACGTATGTTGCCCACGCGTCATAACCCCAAAACCTCTTCCCTTCTGTACCCCACCACATCACTTTTAATAATTTCCACCGTATGAAATTATGAATAAAAAAAACCAAAATCAAAACACCTCTTTACAATTTCATCCCAAACCAATTCTCACAACAATGACAACAACAAGCTTCACCCAATTCTACGACTCATGGTACTCACAATTCAACAACTTAATCCACCAACTCACAATTTCATCAACCCAAACTTCAAACTCCGAAGAACTTATCCAAAAAGTTATGTCCCACTATGAAGACTATTACAAAGCTAAATCAACGGCTGTTGAGAAAGATCCACTCCACGTGTTATCATCTCCTTGGGCTACTTCACTTGAACGTTCACTTCATTGGATAGCTGGTTGGAGACCCACCACAGCTTTTCATCTCATATACACCGAATCTTCTCTTCTCTTTGAATCTCACATTGTTGATATTCTTCGTGGGTTTACCACTGGTGACCTTGGTGATCTTTCTCCTAATCAGTTTCGTCGTGTTAGTGACTTGCAATGTGATACTGTAAGTAACTCTATTTTTATTTTTTTATAATATAAGTAATTGAATTTCTAATTATGCCTTTAATTTCATTTATATATTAATTTTGGTATTTTTGTGTGTGTACAAATTTTTTAGAAGTAAATGTTTAGGGCTTTCTTTTTGACAAAATGTTTAGATTTATGTAGTGATTTTTAGTTTTATAAAATTATAGTGACATTAGTATTGTTACTTTTTTGTGTCAGGTGGGGGATCAATTCATCAATATTCTTTTCTTTTTTTTAAAAAAAAACAATGCCATCAATCTTCTTAGAGAAAATAGTATATACTAATATAGACAAAAAATGTAAACTAATTTTACATTGTCACTCATTTTGTATTCTGTCAAATCACTTTACTACTGTTTACCCCGATTTTTAGTAAACAACCGCTAGTCTAATTATTACAAGAAGGATCAACTAGTGAATCCTGGGACATATGGATTGTGCGGAAGATGATGAAAACATATTCATATCTTTGGGTTAAATCGGATAAGTTGATAAAAAGTAAACAGCATTTGACGAAGTCAAATGATTTGGTTTAAAGTAAAATGCTTCAAAGTTTAAATTTGCAGAAAACTTGTAAATGAATTGCAAGTAAAGTTTAAAGAAAAGACTTTGAAAAGTAAAACATGCAATGAAATAAATTGCAGAATGTTTAAAGTTGCAGGAAAGCTTTAAATTTGCAGAAAGCTTAAATGACAAATTTTAAAGGAAAGCAAGTAATCAGTACTTGAAAAGTAAATTGCATTTGACAATGTAAAAATGTTTACAAAGATTGGTTACACAGATTCGTACATGTTCCTTTTGGCATTCATTTCGCTCGTTGACATGGGTACTCTGAATATTCTAGGAATTTGCATGTGAATTGTGAACCCGTTTCTCTTATGAAAAACTAATATTTATAGACAAACTAACATAACTGCTATAAAACTACAATTTGCCTAACTATGCTCCACGTGTCTTCTGAATTTGAATTCCTTGGACACCTGGCGAACCCTTTCGAACGTTACTCACTTTTGAATATTTTGCTAAGTCCAGAGTACGCTTCTTTCGTTCTGCACAGTACGTTAGACAAACAAACATACACACATACATATATGTACATATATATATAAATTTCGACAATCTCATAACAATGTCGAAAAGACACGCTTAAATAAGCAATTCCTCTGTCGAACTCGACAAGCTTATTCAAACAACAAACATCCTGTCGAATTCGACAGGTTTTCAGGATTTGACATGTCGACAACTTTAATGTCAAATGCCTTGATTCTTTCTTAGTTTATTGCCAGAATCAGTTTCCAAGAGAATATTAAAAAGCAATAATATACATTAAATGAGATTTCATCATCTCATTCCCATTCATTATTGCCTGTCGAAAATACAGGCTAACAAATTGCCCCCTCAAAAATGCCAGTTTCGACTGCATGTCGAATACGAAAGGGAGAAATGGCAGTTTTGAAGATATTCACCTTTTCCAATTCTGCATGTGGTATTTTGACCATTGTCTTGTGGTACATCTGCCCCCACAAGTTTTGGCATTGACAATTCCATAGAAGGAGGTTGATCAACAATGAGTTTATCTTTAATCTCAATCAACTCCTCTAGTTTTTCACTAGAAATTTTATAACCAGAAGCTATTTGAGCCAAATCATTGGCTTCTTGATTTTCTATGCGAGGTACATGTTCAAAAATAACTTGGTCGAAACGTTTTAACAAAGAAATTGCTATGACAAAATATTTCATCAAGTGCTCTTTTATGCACTTATATTCCTTTGTCAATTGTTTCAACACCAATTCTGAATCGCCTCTGATCAAAATATTTCTTGCCCCCAAGTCCAGTAAAATTTCTAAGCCTGTTATCAAAGCCTCATATTCTGCTTCGTTATTTGAGCAGAACCCATTAATTTTATATTTGAACTTGGTGGGAATTCTGGAGGGAGAAATGATTAAAATCCCAATTCCAACTCCATGTTTATGTTTAGAACCATCAAAATATAATTTCCAAGGTTCTGAATCTACATAGTTTTGTGGAGTTTCTAGTGCAGAATGATCTGCTATGAAATCAGCCACAATTTGGCCTTTAACTGCTTTTAAAGGTTTATAAGTTAATGAATATTCTGTCAAGGCTAAAGCCCATTTTCCAATTCGACTATGCAGAATAGGTTTGGATAACATATGTTTAATGATATCACAATGAGAATAAACAAAAACATCAACGGGCTTTATATAATGCTTGAGTTTCATACAAGAAAAATACAAACATAAGCATAATTTTTCAATACTACTATATCTAGTTTCAGCATCATTTAAAACCCTACTTAAGTAATAGATGGCTCTTTCTTCGCCATTTTCATCTTCTTGGGCAAGCATGCTGCCCAACGTCGAATCTGATGCTGAAATATACAACTTCATGAATTTGTTCCTTATTGGAGGCATTAACATTGGTGGCTTTGACAAATAACTCTTGATTTCGTCAAAAGCTTGTTGTTGTTCTTGCCCCCAAGTGAAAACGCTTTCTTTCTTGAGTCGAAGCAGTGGTGAGAATGGTTGAGCTTTACCACTTAAGTTTGAAATAAATCTTCTCAAGAAATTGATTTTCCCAAGTAAGGACTGAAGTTGCTTTTTTGTAGTTGGAGATTTGGTCTCCATAATAGCCTTCGTTTTGTTTTGATTAATTTCAATGCCCTTTTTGTGCACAACAAACCCAAGGAAATCTCCTGCATTAACACAAAAAGCACATTTTAATGGATTCATTTTTAATCCATATTTCCTCATCTTTTCAAAAGATTTTCTCAAATGATCTAAATGATCTTCATTTGATGAGGATTTGACAACTATGTCGTCAATATACACTTGCATGAAAGCATCTATGTATTCATGAAAAATTAAATTCATTGCTCTTTGATAAGTAGCCCCAGCATTTTTTAGACCAAAGGGCATAACTACCCATTCATATGTGCCTAATGCCCCTGGGCATCTAAAGGCAGTTTTGGGTACATCATTTTCAGCAATGAAAATTTGGTTATATCCAGAATAACCATCCAACATACTTAAATATTCAAATCCGGCTGCAGAATCAATTAACATTTCTGCCACAGGCATAGGATATTCATCTTTTGGTGTAGCATTATTTAAGTCTCTAAAGTCTATGCATACTCTAAGAGAACCATTTTTCTTAATTACTGGCACTATATTTGCTAACCATTCGACATACTTTGTTCTGATGAATTTGCTCCTCAGCAGCCTTTCAATTTCTTCTTTGATCTTTGACATTATTTCTGGTGCGAACCTTCTAGGTAATTGTTTCACTGGTCTTTTATCTGGTCGAACTGGGAGTTCATGTTCCACCAACTTTCTGCTCAAACCTGGCATTTCATTGTAATCCCAAGCAAAACAATCCTTGAATTCCATCAAAAGTTGCACCACTTTTGCCTTCAGATCTGGAGGAATGTTTGCACTAATGTACGTTGGTCTTTTTATCAGACCATCTCCAAGGTCAATTTCTTGCAAAGGATCCTGTGCTTGCATCTTGTGACATTGATTGATTGGATCTTTCTCAAACCCTAAGGGTTCGTCATCATAGATACAATCCAGTTTTTGCAGTTCTGGCTTGTGTTGGCCAAGTCTCATGTCATTGGTTGCAATAGCCATATTTTCTGACACTGCATTGGCTTCCAAAGCCATTTTGATTCTGTTTTCAGCCATGTAGGCCGTAATCTTTGCCCAAGTTTGGGACTCAGACATAGTAATCCTCTTTGACATCCCACCCAGTTGGGTAGTTGTGGCCTTCATACTCGCCATCCTCGCTGTTTCCATCTTCTTTCTCCCACAAGAAACCATGTGTGGGATCCAGTTTGATTGCATGGTGACCATTTCCTGCTAGGCGATATGCAAAGTCTTTCTCAGTGCATGGTGCAATTGTCGCCAATTTCTTGTCGAAGGAGTGCTTCGTCAGATGATGGACTTCAGTCTTGAAGTAGCTTTGATCTGCTTCAACATTTTCGACTACTCCATCCTCTCGCCATATAATGAGGCGCTGGTGCAGGGTAGATGGAACTGCCCCCACTTGTTTACCCCGATTTTTAGTAAACAACCGCTAGTTTAATTATTACAAGAGAGATCAACTAGTAAATCTCGGGACATATGGATTGTGTGGAAGATGATGAAAACATATTCATATCTTTGGGTTAAATCGGACAATTTGAATAAAAGTAAAAGCATTCGACGCAGTCAAATGGTTTGTTTTAAAGGTAAAATGCTTCAAAGTTAAATTTACAGAAAACTTGTAAATGAATTGCAAATAAAGTTTAAAGAAAGACTTTTGAAACAGTAAAGACAATGCAATGAAAATAAATTGCAGAATGATAAAGTTGCAGAAAGCTTTAAATTGCATAAAACTTAAATGACAAACAAGTAATCAAGACTTGCAGAATGTAAATTGCATTTAACAAATGTAAAATGTTTACAAAGGATGGTACACAGATTCGTACATGTTCCTGTCATTCATTTCGCTCGTTGACATGGGTACTCTGAATATTTTAGGAATTTGCATGTGTATTGAATTGTGGACCCGTTTCTTCTATCAGAAACTTGTATTTATAGACAAACTAACATAACTGCTATAAACCTACAATACGTCTAACTATGCTCCACGTGTCTTGACAATTTGAATTCCCTTTGACACCTGGCGAACCCTTCAACGTTATTCACTTTTGAATATTTTGCTAAGTCCAGAGTACGCTTCTTTCGTTCTGCATAGTACGTTAGACAACCAAACAAATACATATATTCACACATATATATATAATATTTTCGACAATTAGAGTAATGTCGAACCAGCATGTTTATTTAGATAAACATGGTTCTGTCGAACTCGACAAGCTTATTCAGACAACAATCGTTCTGTCGAATTCGACAGAACTCTAGGCTTTGACAATTAACTTTGCACATTAAAAGTCTTTGATGTCAAATGCCTTGATTTTCTCTTGATTTATTGCCAGAATCAGTTTCCAAGAGAATATTAAAAAGCAATAATATACATTAAATGAGATTTCATCATCTCATTCCCATTCATTATTGCCTGTCGAAAATACAGGCTAACAAATTGCCCCCTCAAAAATGCCAGTTTCGACTGCATGTCGAATACGAAAGGGAGAAATGGCAGTTTTGAAGATATTCACCTTTTCCAATTCTGCATGTGGTATCTTGACCATTGTCTTGTGGTACATCTGCCCCCACAAGTTTTGGCATTGACAATTCCATAGAAGGAGGTTGATTAACAATGAGTTTATATTTAATCTCAATCAACTCCTCTAGTTTTTCACTAGAAATTTTATAACCAGAAGCTATTTGAGCCAAATCATTGGCTTCTTGATTTTCTATACGAGGTACATGTTCAAAAACAACTTGGTCGAAACGTTTTAACAAAGAAATTGCTATGACAAAATATTTCATCAAGTGCTCTTTTATGCACTTATATTCCTTTGTCAATTGTTTCAACACCAATTCTGAATCGCCTCTGATCAAAATATTTCTTGCCCCCAAGTCCAGTAAAATTTCTAAGCCTGTTATCAAAGCCTCATATTCTGCTTCGTTATTTGAGCAGAACCCATTAATTTTATATTTGAACTTGGTGGGAATTCTGGAGGGAGAAATGATTAAAATCCCAATTCCAACTCCATGTTTATGTTTAGAACCATCAAAATACAATTTCCAGGGTCGTGATTCTACATAATTTTGTGGAGTTTCTATTACAGAATGATCTGCTATAAAATCAGCTACAATTTGGCCTTTGACTGCCTTTAGAGGTTTATATGTTAATGAATATTCTGTTAAGGCTAAGGCCCATTTTCCAATTCGACTATGCAAAATTGGTTTAGATAACATATGCTTAATGATATCACAATGAGAATAAACAAAAACATCAACAGGCTTTATATAATGCTTGAGTTTTATACAAGAGAAATACAAACATAAGCATAATTTTTCAATACTACTATATCTAGTTTCAGCATCATTTAATACCCTACTTAAGTAATAGATGGCTTTTTCTTCACCATTTTCATCTTCCTGGGCAAGCATACTACCCAGTGTCGAATCTGATGCTGATATATACAACTTCATGAACTTGTTCCTTATTGGAGGCATCAACATTGGTGGCTTCGACAAATAACTCTTGATTTCGTCAAAAGCTTGTTGTTGCTCTTGCCCCCAAGTGAAAACGCTCTCTTTCTTGAGTCGAAGCAGTGGTGAGAATGGTTGAGCTTTACCACTTAAGTTTGAAATAAATCTTCTCAAGAAATTGATTTTCCCAAGTAAGGACTGAAGTTGCTTTTTTGTAGTTGGAGATTTGGTCTCCATAATAGCCTTCGTTTTGTTTTGATTTATTTCAATGCCCTTTTTGTGCACAACAAACCCAAGGAAATCTCCTACATTAACACAAAAAGCACATTTTAATGGATTCATTTTTAATCCATATTTCCTCATCTTTTCAAAAGATTTTCTCAAATGATCTAAATGATCTTCATTTGATGAGGATTTGACAACTATGTCGTCAATATACACTTGCATGAAAGCATCTATGTATTCATGAAAAATTAAATTCATTGCTCTTTGATAAGTAGCCCCAGCATTTTTTAGACCAAAGGGCATCACTACCCATTCATATGTGCCTAATGCCCCTGGGCATCTAAAGGCAGTTTTGGGTACATCATTTTCAGCAATGAAAATTTGGTTATATCCAGAATAACCATCCAACATACTTAAATATTCAAATCCGGCTGCAGAATCAATTAACATTTCTGCCACAGGCATAGGATATTCATCTTTTGGTGTAGCATTATTTAAGTCTCTAAAGTCTATACATACTCTAAGAGAACCATTTTTCTTAATTACAGGCACTATATTTGCTAACCATTCGACATACCTTGCTGTTCTGATGAATTTGCTCCTCAGCAGCCTTTCAATTTCTTCCTTGATCTTTGACATTATTTCTGGTGCAAATCTTCTAGGTAACTGTTTCACTGGCTTTTTATCTGGTCGAACTGGTAGTTCATGCTCCACCAATTTTCTGCTCAAACCTGGCATTTCGTTGTAATCCCAAGCAAAACAATCTTTGAATTCCAACAGGAGTTGCACCACTTTCGCCTTCAGATCTGGAGGAATGTTTGCACTAATGTACGTTGGTCTTTTTGTCAAACCATCTCCAAGGTCAATCTCTTGCAAAGGGTCCTGTGCTTGCATCTTGTGACTTTGACTGATTGGATCTTTCTCAAATCCTAAGGGTTCGTCATCATAAATGCAATCCAGCTTTTGCAATTCTGGCTTATATTTGCCAACTTTTATGTCATCGGTTGCATCAGCCATATTTTCTGACAATGAATTGGCCTCTAAAGCCATTTTGATTCTATTTTCAGCCATGTAGGCCGTAATCTTTGCCCAAGTTTGGGACTCAGACATAGTAGTTTTCTTTGATATCCCACCCAGTTGGGCAGTTGTGGCCCTCATACTCGCCATCCTCACTGTTTCCATCTTTTCTCTCCCACAAGAAACCATGTGTGGGGTCCAGTTTGATTGCATGGTGACCATTTCTTGCTAGACGATATGCAAAGTCCTTCTCAGTGCATGGTGAAATTGTTGCCAATTTCTTGTCGAAGGAGTGCTTTGTCAAATGATGGACTTCAGTTTTGAAGTAGCTTTGATCTGCTTCAATATTTTCCACTATTCCATCCTCTCGCCAGATAATGAGGCGTTGGTGCAGGGTAGAAGGAACTGCCCCTACTCCATGAATCCACTCTCGACCTAGAAGTAGATTGTAATTTGCCTTAGAGGCCACAACCAAGAACAAGGTTGGCCTTACAGTGCTTCCAACAACCACTTCTAACTGGATTGCTCCCAAAGAGAAACCAGTTTCACCCTCATAGTTTGAAAGAACTATGTTGTGAGGATGAAGATCCACCAAAGATTTGCCAATCTTTCTGAGCAAAAATTCTGGCATGAGATTAACAGCAGCACCACCATCAATTAGCACTTTGTTGATCCCCACATTGTTCACTTTAGCCTGTATGAAGAGAGGCTTCAAGTGACTCTTCATGCCTTCATCTGGCCTTTCAAATGTAGCCATTTGATCTTCTAGAGCACCATTGCTCGTCACATAGTAACATACTGGCCTATGAAGGGCCATTTGCATTCCAGATTCCTCTTCGTCATCTGTCACTTCAGAGCAAACGTCGAATTCCCTTGGTAAGATTGACACAACATTGACGATTATGTCGAGATCAGGCTCAGAATCCAAAAAGTCATCTGCTTCCATGTGGTCATCTTCGACATTATCAGCAACTGAAGACTCTATTTTCGATTCGCCTAACCTTTCTTTCATTGGCTTCTTTGCCAATTCCAAAGGCCTTCTTCCATTACCATCAGTAGTTAATGGGGATTGTTGAGCAGCCACTTTTTTCTGGCGTTGATATCTACGCCATTGGGACCTTGTCATGGGATTTTTCCCTTTGTAATTATTCCTGTAATCATATTTCCTTGACTCAGGATCCTTTTTGGGATTGCTGTTACTGGAGTTCCCTCTCTCCATATTCCTTTGACCATAGTCCATGCTTCTTCCATGAACCCATTGGTTGACAGGTGTCCTGTTTGAGGGGACAAATGATTTTTGTGGTCCCAACCTCTGGTGGACAGGTGCCTGCTGGCTATTCAGAATATTGGAATAAGTTGGCTTTTGATTTGGCCAATTGTTTCTGTTTTGACTATGAGGCAGAAACTTGTTGAGGCCTGCAGCAGCCTTCTTGTCGAACATGGCACTACAATGAGGACATAATGTAGCTTCGCCATCATTTTCTTTGCAGCGTTGAAGGAAATCCAATAAAGTCTCCCCTGCTTGTGGATACACCTCTTCCACTTTGTTTTCGTACTCCTCCTCAGGAATGGAAATTAATTGCCCCCCTTCAGTGAGGTTCAATGCTTCCAACATCAGGCACTCGAATGGCTCCGTGTATGCAGCATCAGCAATCTGCAATGGATCTTCATCCACCTGTTGTTTGGATTTTGGCTTTTCGCCAAATTTGAGTCTTCCCTCCTGTAGGGCTTTCTGGACCAGATCCCTGAAAAGAACACATTGTGAGGTTCTATGACCCAAGAAATTATGGTATTTACAAAACCCTCTTTTCTTCCGTTGGTCCAAAGGTGGTAATTTTAAACCCTTTGGCACAATTATTTGGCCATCAGCGACCAATAAGTCAAAAATTTCATCACATTTAGTAATGTCGAAAGTGTATGTCTTAGAAACAAATCTATCATTTTTTGGTTCGACAGGATTATTCCCATTTGATGGTTTCAACATTTTACAAGTATAAGGAGGGCCTGGTTTTAACTCAGCCACGTTAACCTCATTATTTTCTATGTAATCCTGACCATCGTCGAACTCATTTTCACTTTCATAAGTTTCTATGTATGCCACTTTTTCTTTTTTGTGAAACTTAGAATTTCTGACTTTTTCAGCCCTGAGGCGTTCAACCTGTCGAACACGATCTGCTAATTGGGCCATGTCTCTCAAATGTTGAGTATCTAACTTTTTCCTAATGGAATAGTCGAGGCCACCAGCAGCCATCTCAACCAATTCATGTTCAGGCACTTGGGTAAAGCACCTTGCCTTAAGGAGGCGAAACCTGTTTAGATAGTCATCAATGGCTTCTGAGGTTTTGCGCTTCATACTGGCTAATTCTTTGAGACTAATCCTAGATTGTCCCATGTAGAATTGTTCATGAAATAGCCTTTCCACTTGAGTCCAAGTATGAATTGAATGAGGGGGAAGTGTGGTAAACCACGTAAAGGCATTTTTAGTGAGGGAATTGGGAAAAAATTTCATTTTTAAATCTTCATTATTTGCCAAATTCCCTGCTTCTGCCAAATATCTGGCAATATGTTCGACAGTAGATTCATTAGTATCACCAGCAAATTTTGTGAATTTGGGAATCTTCCATCCCCTTGGCAATTCTGCCTGTAATACATTTTCAGACAAGGGTGACACAAAATTTGGTCTATGCAACCCTGTATTCAAACCATTTTGGGCCAAAATATTTTCTACTAAATTGGCCAAGTTATTTTGCCCTGCAACATTTTCTTGTCGAACTTGCCTAAGAACATTATCAGCATCTTGGTTTCTATTAACCAAAACTACTTCTGGTTCTTGTTGTTCTCTCTCGATGCGCACTGGTTGGGCTTGGACTCCTGTTTGAATCTCCGGGTTTACACGGGGAATTCTTTGATTATTTGGAGCATCAGGGGCACCAAAAAAGTCTGCCATCCTTCCCATTTGATTGGCTAACAATAAATAATTGTCATTGGCTGTTTGTAACACAGGATTGAAGATTGTGCCAATCTGTTGGGTCAACGCGTTCACCATGTCATGGTTACTTTCGTCCATTTGTTGCCTAAGTACATTCATAGAATTATTTGTCAAGTTCAGAGAATTTCCCCTATTTCCCATCGCAGAAGATGAGGGAGAACTTTCTATCGAAGGCCAATTATACAGGCTTGCCATCGTCATTGTTGGCATTCCAAATTGTGGGTTTCTGGGCAACCATGGGGGTCTTGACGGTGTTCTACCAACTTGACTACCGTCTGTGTACCCATACATGTGTGATACATTCGTTGGCATGGATGATACATTCATTTGTGTCATCATTGCACCATTCGTATTTGGAGGAACAAACCCTACTGCCATACTTGAAGTAGTGGCAGACATTGTTGATCCACTGGCACTTGCGCCAATGGTTCCAGAACTTATCACAGGATTTGTACCCCCACCATTAGGATTATTGCTTGGGATACTTTCAGAAGTTGTAAAGTTTAGGGCAGGATTTGTTGATCCGCCAGTAGGATTGGCGCCAGGATTGCCAGTTACTGGTTGATTTGGTGGTCCTGTCGGATTCAGAACAGGATTGGTTTCTGCCCCATTATTATTATTATTATTAATATTATTAGGATTAGGATTGTTTGGTGGTCTCACCATTCTGGAACGAGGACGCTTTGGTATGTTTGAAAATACTGGAAGAGATTTACCACTTCTCAAATGCATATACAAATATAGACACAATCAAAGCACAAACACCAAACAACAAATTTTGTATGAAAAATTTTCAAAAATTCACTAAGTAAAAATTACACAATCCAGAGGTCCCACTGGGCGTGCCAATTTGTTTACTCCGATTTTTAGTAAACAACCGCTAGTTTAATTATTACAAGAGAGATCAACTAGTAAATCTCGGGACATATGGATTGTGTGGAAGATGATGAAAACATATTCATATCTTTGGGTTAAATCGGACAATTTGAATAAAAGTAAAAGCATTCGACGCAGTCAAATGGTTTGTTTTAAAGGTAAAATGCTTCAAAGTTAAATTTACAGAAAACTTGTAAATGAATTGCAAATAAAGTTTAAAGAAAGACTTTTGAAACAGTAAAGACAATGCAATGAAAATAAATTGCAGAATGATAAAGTTGCAGAAAGCTTTAAATTGCATAAAACTTAAATGACAAACAAGTAATCAAGACTTGCAGAATGTAAATTGCATTTAACAAATGTAAAATGTTTACAAAGGATGGTACACAGATTCGTACATGTTCCTGTCATTCATTTCGCTCGTTGACATGGGTACTCTGAATATTTTAGGAATTTGCATGTGTATTGAATTGTGGACCCGTTTCTTCTATCAGAAACTTGTATTTATAGACAAACTAACATAACTGCTATAAACCTACAATACGTCTAACTATGCTCCATGTGTCTTGACAATTTGAATTCCCTTTGACACCTGGCGAACCCTTCAACGTTATTCACTTTTGAATATTTTGCTAAGTCCAGAGTACGCTTCTTTCGTTCTGCATAGTACGTTAGACAACCAAACAAATACATATATTCACACATATATATATAATATTTTCGACAATTAGAGTAATGTCGAACCAGCATGTTTATTTAGATAAACATGGTTCTGTCGAACTCGACAAGCTTATTCAGACAACAATCGTTCTGTCGAATTCGACAGAACTCTAGGCTTTGACAATTAACTTTGCACATTAAAAGTCTTTGATGTCAAATGCCTTGATTTTCTCTTGATTTATTGCCAGAATCAGTTTCCAAGAGAATATTAAAAAGCAATAATATACATTAAATGAGATTTCATCATCTCATTCCCATTCATTATTGCCTGTCGAAAATACAGGCTAACACCACTCCATGAATCCACTCTCGACCTAGAAGTAGATTGTAATTTGCCTTAGAGGCCACAACCAAGAACAAGGTTGGCCTTATAGTGCTTCCGACAACAACATCCAACTGGATTGCTCCTAAAGAGAAACCAGTCTCGCCCTCATAGTTTGACAGAACTATGTTGTGAGGATGAAGATCCACCAAAGATTTGCCAATCTTTCTTAGCAGAAATTCTGGCATGAGGTTAACAGCGGCACCACCATCTATCAGTACTTTGTTAATTCCGACATTATTCACCTTTGCCTGAATGAAGAGAGGCTTCAAGTGACTTTTCATGCCTTCATCTGGCCTTTCAAATGTGGCCATTTGGTCCTCCAAAGCACCATTGCTTGTAACGTAGTAACAGACTGGCCTATGAAGGGCCATTTGCATTCCAGATTCTTCTTCTTCATCTGTTATTTCAGAACAGACGTCGAACTCCCTTGGCAGAATGGACACAACATTTACTATTATGTCGAGATCGGGTTCAGAATCTAAAAAGTCATCTGCCTCCATGTGCTCGTCTTCGACGTTGTTAGTAGTTGAAGACTCAACTTTTGGTTCTCCTAACCTTTCTTTCATTGGCTTCTTAGCCAATTGCATAGGCTTCTCCTCATTATCATTAGTAGTAACTTGTGATTTTTGAGCAGCCACTTTTTTCTGGCGTTGGTATCTACGCCATTGGGATCTTGTCATGGGATTTTTCCCTTTGTAATTATTCCTGTAATCATACTTCCTTGATTCAGGATCTTTTTTGGGATTGTTGTTACTGGAGTTCCCTTTCTCCATATTCCTTTGACCATAGCCCATATTCTTTCCATGGACCCATTGGTTGACAGGTGTCCTGTTTGAGGGGACAAATGATTTTTGTGGTCCCAACCTCTGATGTACAGGTGCCTGTTGGCTATTCAGAACATTGGAATAAGTTGGCCTTTGACTTGGCCAATTGTTTCTGTTCTGACTGTAAGGCAAAAACTTGTTAAGGCCTGCAGCAGCTTTCTTGTCGAACATGGCACTACAATGAGGACACAGTGTAGCTTCGCCATCATTTTCCTTGCAGCGTTGAAGGAAATCTAGTAGAGTTTCTCCAGCTTGTGGATATACTTCCTCCACTTTGTTTTCATACTCCTCCTCAGGAATGGAAACCAATTGCCCTCCTTCAGTGAGGTTCAATGCTTCTATCATTAGGCACTCAAAGGGCTCTGTGTAGGCAGCATCGGCAATCTGCAATGGATTCTCGTCCACCTGCTGTTTGGATTTTGGCTTTTCGCCAAATTTGAGTCTTCCCTCCTGTAGGGCTTTCTGGACCAGATCCCTGAAAAGAACACATTGTGAGGTTTTATGACCCAAGAAATTATGGTATTTACAAAAACCTCTTTTATTACGTTGTTCCAAAGGTGGAATTTTCAAACCCTTTGGTACAATTATTTGGCCATCAGCAACCAATAAGTCAAAAATTTCATCACACTTAGTAATGTCAAAAGTATACGTCTTAGAAATAAATCTATCATTTTTTGGTTCGACGGGATTTTTCCCATTTGATGGTCTTAACATTTTACAAGTATAGGGAGGTCCTGGTTTCAATTCAGCAATATTAACCTCATTGTTTTCCATGCACTCCTGATCATCGTCGAACTCATTTTCACTTTCATAAGTTTCTATGTATGCCACTTTTTCTTTTTTGTGGAACTTAGAATTTCTGGCTTTTTCAGCCCTGAGGCGTTCGACCTGTCGAACACGATCTGCTAATTGGGCCATATCTCTTAAATGTTGAGTATCTAATTTTTTCCTAATGGAATAGTCAAGGCCACCAGCAGCCATTTCAACCAATTCATGTTCAGGAACTTGAGTAAAGCACCTTGCCTTAAGGAGGCGAAACCTGTTTAGATAGTCATCAATGGCTTCTGAGGTTTTGCGCTTCATACTGGCTAATTCTTTGAGACTAATCCTAGATTGTCCCATGTAAAATTGTTCATGAAATAGCCTTTCTAATTGAGTCCAGGTATGAATTGAATGAGGGGGAAGTGTGGTAAACCACGTAAAGGCATTTTTAGTGAGGGAATTGGGAAAAAACTTCATTTTTAAATCTTCATTATTTGCCAAATTCCCTGCCTCTGCCAAATATCTGGCAATGTGTTCGACAGTAGACTCATTAGTATCACCAGCAAATTTTGTGAATTTGGGAATTTTCCATCCCCTTGGCAATTCTGCCTGCAATACATATTCAGACAAGGCTGACACAAAATTTGGCCTATGCAATCCTATATTCAAACCATTCTGGGCCAAGATATTTTCCACCAAATTGGCCAAGTTATTTTGCCCTGCAACATTTTCTTGTCGAACATTCCTAAGAACATCATCAGCATTTTGGTTTCTATTAACCAGAATTACTTCTGGTTCTGGCTGTTCTCTCTCAATGCGCACGGGTTGGGCTTGGACTTCTGTTTGAGTCTCCGGGTTTGCACGAGGAACTCTTTGGTTATTTGGAGCATCAGGAGCACCAAAAAAGTCTGCCATCCTTCCCATTTGATTGGCTAACAACAAATAATTGTCATTGGCTGTTTGTAACACAGGATTGAAGATTGTGCCAATCTGTTGGGTCAACGCGTTCACCATGTCATGGTTACTTTCGTCCATTTGTTGCCTAAGTACATTCATAGAATTATTTGTCAAGTTCAGAGAATTTCCCCTATTTCCCATCGCAGAAGAGGAGGGAGAACTTTCTATCGAAGGCCAATTATACAGGCTTGCCATCGTCGTTGTTGGCATTCCAAATTGTGGGTTTCTGGGCAACCATGGGGGTCTTGACGGTGTTCCACCAACTTGACTACCGTCTGTGTAGCCATGCATGTGTGATACATTCGTTGGCATGGATGATACATTCATTTGTGTCATCATTGCACCATTCGTATTTGGAGGAACAAACCCTCCTGCCATACTTGAAGTAATGGCAGCCATTGTTGATCCACTGGCGCTTGCACCAACGGTTCCGGAATTTATCATAGGGTTTGTACCCCCACCATTAGGATTATTGCTTGGGACACTTTCAGAAGTTGTAAAATTCAGGGCAGGATTTGTTGACCCACCAGTAGGATTGGCGCCAGGATTGCCAGATACTGGTTGATTTGGTTGCCCTGTCGAATTTGGAACAGGATTGGTTTCTGCCCCATTATTGTTATTATTATTATTATTGTTGGGGTTAGGATTGTTTGGTGGTCTCACCATTCTGGAACGAGGACGCTTTGGTATATTTGAAAAAACTGGAAGGGACTTACCACTCCTCAAATGCATATACAAATATACACACAATCAAAGTACAAACACCAAACAACAAATTTTGTAAGAAAATTTTTCAAAAAACACTAAATAAAAATACACAATCCAGAGGTCCCACTGGGCGTGCCAATTTGTTTACCCCGATTTTTAGTAAACAACCGCTAGTCTAATTATTACAAGAAGGATCAACTAGTGAATCCTGGGACATATGGATTGTGCGGAAGATGATGAAAACATATTCATATCTTTGGGTTAAATCGGATAAGTTGATAAAAAGTAAACAGCATTTGACGAAGTCAAATGATTTGGTTTAAAGTAAAATGCTTCAAAGTTTAAATTTGCAGAAAACTTGTAAATGAATTGCAAGTAAAGTTTAAAGAAAAGACTTTGAAAAGTAAAACATGCAATGAAATAAATTGCAGAATGTTTAAAGTTGCAGGAAAGCTTTAAATTTGCAGAAAGCTTAAATGACAAATTTTAAAGGAAAGCAAGTAATCAGTACTTGAAAAGTAAATTGCATTTGACAATGTAAAAATGTTTACAAAGATTGGTTACACAGATTCGTACATGTTCCTTTTGGCATTCATTTCGCTCGTTGACATGGGTACTCTGAATATTCTAGGAATTTGCATGTGAATTGTGAACCCGTTTCTCTTATGAAAAACTAATATTTATAGACAAACTAACATAACTGCTATAAAACTACAATTTGCCTAACTATGCTCCACGTGTCTTCTGAATTTGAATTCCTTGGACACCTGGCGAACCCTTTCGAACGTTACTCACTTTTGAATATTTTGCTAAGTCCAGAGTACGCTTCTTTCGTTCTGCACAGTACGTTAGACAAACAAACATACACACATACATATATGTACATATATATATAAATTTCGACAATCTCATAACAATGTCGAAAAGACACGCTTAAATAAGCAATTCCTCTGTCGAACTCGACAAGCTTATTCAAACAACAAACATCCTGTCGAATTCGACAGGTTTTCAGGATTTGACATGTCGACAACTTTAATGTCAAATGCCTTGATTCTCTCTTAGTTTATTGCCAGAATCAGTTTCCAAGAGAATATTAAAAAGCAATAATATACATTAAATGAGATTTCATCATCTCATTCCCATTCATTATTGCCTGTCGAAAATACAGGCTAACAACTACACCCTACTTCAATTGTAGGTCATGAAGAAATGATAGATTGACAGAGCATATCCATTAATCTGACATTGTGTCAGAGTGTCAGAAATGATGAATAGGCACACACTGCACAAATGGCAAGAACATGAGTTTGAATTCGGTTGAAGATGTTCAACCTAGCAATATCAGAATTGTCGAATTAGCTAGGACTTACTTATCACTTAACTGTTTAATTCCCCAAAACAACTATCAAACCATTTTAGTTTTTCCATAGAAAGACCGAGAACAAGCACCATCTAAAAAACCCCCTCACACACTTGAGAGATCCACAAACCCCGGTAACTAAGAAACATATCTAGTTTAACAATCACCCACCGTCAATTGAAATCTTCTGCTCATTGAACCATGCATCTTATATGGCCTATGTTGACATTGTAGTTATGTGGTATATATGTTGATTATGCTATGCTAATGTTTCTCGTTATTGATAAAAAATGTGCACATAAATGTACAACATTGAGCAACTTTCGACAAGTGCTTTTTTATTTTCAGGTTTTCATCTGATTTTTTTTATCAAGTAATGGTTAGGATTTTACATTTTATGTTTCTATTTTGAGCATAGTCACACGGTTCGCAATTCGTTTCGGTACGTGGTACGAGTTCGGGTACGCGGTACACTACCTTTAAAGAATTTGGTACGTGAGGGGTATACATAGTCGGTACGCTAATCGGTACTTGTTAATAAAAAATTACATAAAATATTTGATGAAAATATTAATTAGGATTAAATTTATGTTAATTAATATTATTAATCTAAAGTTTATATTAATCATAAAATTGAGAATCAAATTTTCATCAAATAAAAGTTGAGTGTATGCTGATAGCATATGTGTTTCGTGTATCTTATTTGATTGTTTGGGTGGTTCGTCGGTACTTAGGTTTAAAAGAATACGGAGAGAATTACTACGAATCAATTCGCAAAAGTACCATGAATTGGTACGCGCGAACCAACTCGCGGTTCGTCACCTTTGGGAAGAATTATGTGACTATGATTTTGAGTTATGCTCGTGAGTCATGGGCACAAATATATGAAATAAACATAATAACTAGAAAAAATTTATATGTAATAGACATAATAAAAATGGACAAATTTGATGTAATTTTCATTTTGAAAAGAAAAAATAAAATTCACTAATTTTTATTATCATTAGGGACTAGTTATTTTTTCGTCTGTATTCATTCATTTATTTAATAATGAAAGGTGAAAGAAGAGAATGCAATAACTGAGGAGCTATCAGAGTGGCAGGATAGTGCGAGCGATATGATGGGTTCAGACACTGATGTCGACAAGAAGATTGAACGCTTGGTAAGCATTATAAAGAAAGCGGATAGTCTACGGCTGAGAACATTGCGGAGCGTGGTGGGGTTCCTGTCACCGCAGCAGGCTATTGAGTTCTTGATTGCTTCAGCTGAGTTGACAGTTGGGATTCGCGGGTGGGGATTGAATCATGACCGTTCGCGTCCTAGGATTCGATGAATTTTGTTTTATGGCTAAATAAATTATCTTAATTGTGGATTAAGTAAAGTAAGTACTTTGGATTCTTATTTTTATCTAAGTCTATGGGAATGGAATATGGATATTTACTCTAATGTTTTCCGTTAAAAAATTCATTATTATTGTTGGAAGTGGTTCGTTTGAGATTCCCAGGATCTCTCAATCTTGGTGTGGTTTAAGTTCTTTGAATTAGGGATGTCAATTTGTATCTGATAACGGATTATATGTGGGAATTATCTGTACGGTGATCCGAAGTTGCGGATTTTCTTTCCCGTGGGGACGGGGATGGAGGGGGAAATTCCCCCGTGGATAATTTGGGGCGGGGAACTGGGAAGGTCCCTCCGCCACCGCGGATTCTCCGACTCCGACCATATTATTTAAATTATATATACAATATATAATTATATAACTTTATATGTTTTTTTAAATAAAAAATAATAATTAATACATTATAAAGATTATGATTATGTATGGTGGCAACAAGTTCAATTGGATATTTTCCTTAAAAAAAAAAACAAGTTCAATTGGATATTTAATTTTTTGACAAAAATAAATATTAGAATGTGCTTTGCAGTTTTTTGTTATTGATGCAAAATGTACTTTTATTTAAAAAAATTAAAAATGCAAATTTTTTTTTAGAAACAAGGAAGAAAAAATAAGATATTAATGTCGTGCTTTTTTTTTGTTTTCATCATCAGTTGAATCTGGTTTGGGGGTCAGTTCTGGCATCAAGTGGTTCCAGCCCCCTCCCGATCGTAGTTGCGGGGGATCGAACCGTGGTCCTCCCTACCAAGTGTCATGCTTTTGATTAAAATATATAACAATTTTGTTAATTTTTTATGTCCGTGGAGATCTGTTGATACTGTGGGGATCCGCGAGGATGGGGATGGGGATGGAGGAAGAAATCTCCCCGCGGGGATGGGGATGGAGGAAGAAATGTCTCTGAAGCGGGGAATGGGGCAAGGAGTGGTAAAGTACCATCCACTCAATCTCCGTCCCGTTGACACCCCTACTTTAAACGTTTTTCCTTCTTATGAGGTTTTAAATTTTCAATGTTATGGTGATTTTCTAGTAATATTGAAATAGAAAAGATGCTAGTGATATTAGGCATATGGGTTTATGTTGGAGTTGATTGTCGAGTTCCACATTACTCAGTTTTTTAAATAAAGAAGGAGGTTAAAAGTATTAACTATTGAAGAAGTTTTACGTCGCTTAGTGTGGTAAAGCAAGAGGATAACCAAGGATATATATATGACGTAAGTTCTTTATTTTTATTTGCATCAGTCAATAGCACTTTAAGCTTATATCTGACTCAGTTTAAATATTTGTTTTGTGAGAGTGTCATTGTATTGGGCATTGAGGTGAAAGTGAGAGAAGTCTATGTGTTGTAAAAATTTTCACATAGCGATAATTCTTTAATATTTAAATTTAAATCAAAATTAAGTGAAAATAAAAATATATATATATATATATATATATATATATATATATATAAATTGGTGGAGTCAAATATGATTGTTTATTTTGATGTCAGTAGAGTAAAATTGGTTAAAGTTGCTTATCAATTGTTTAGATCCTACATAGCAATTTGGGTCTACAAAAAGTAACGTAACCCATCCATTTAAGTTTCTCCCATTGGAGATGCCCTAAAATTAAAATGACCTCCCTTGGTCCCATTTGTCTTACCTGCAATAGCTGGTTCATAGTTTTAGTATTTTTTTACATGAGATATTTTTTGCAAATATCAAAAGTTTTGTGGAGGGTTGGGAGATTCCTTAAATTGTGAGATGCAAAGGGAACAATTGAATCATGAACCCTAGTTTCGTTATCTCTCATATCTGAATAAAATCACTCACCTTCTTCTTCTTCTTCTAATAGCGTAATTTTGATTTTTGAAGAAAAAAAATGCAATTCTCATTTAAATGAGACAAAAATGATAAGATTGACATAAAGGTTCAATTTGTAGCATGAAAAACCAATTAAAATAAGATAAGTAACCCATTTGAATATGAATAGTGATCCATTTTTTTTTAAAAAAAGGCCCATTAAACCCAAAAAAAACAAAAATTTGGGTCAAAACTTTTTTTTTTTTTCCCAAAAAGTGTGGAGCAACTAAGTGCTGCTACCACCAAAATGTATATATAATAAGATAGATAAACAAAAAGAGAGGGGGGCCAAACCAAAACCCTCTCAATGAGAAAACCTATAGCAAGGGAAACCCATTTTGTTCCTAGCAAGACTATCACGCACAGGTTGAGGAACATCATTCCAATATACAAAATTTACAAGACCTAATCCCAAATTGGCAAAAGCATCAGCACACTCATTGCCCTCTCTAAAAATATGGGAAACAAAAAAATTCATATTTCTAGTTCTCACTAAGCTATTTAACCATCTATTTCTTAATTGCCAAGGAATCAAAGCCTGGTTGCTGAAAGCTTTGACCACAAGCACAGAATCAGTCTCAAGCCATAAATTATACCAGTGATTTTGAAATGCAATTTCAATAGCCCTGATAGCACCTAAAATCTCAGCAAAGAAAGCAGAATTCTTACCAATATTTTCAGCAAAGCCACCTCTAAAATCTGCTAAATGATCTCTAAAAATACCTCCATAGGATGCTGTTTCAGTTGTAGCTGCCCCATCAGTATTGCACTTCATCCAATTCGACTGAGGCGGACACCAAAGAATTTCTTTAATTGTCAAAACTTGCCCAACTCCTGATAAAACAACTATTTGATCTGTTACTCGTCTCACCTGAACCTGTCTAATTTGAGACTCAAAATTGGTTCGGTATGGGCCACTACTCTCCACCCGTGGATTGGGCAAATTTAGGTTTTGGGCCCGAATCGACACAAACCGGTCCGTTGTTCACCCTTAGCTGAAATCTACATAGTGTCACAGTTACTTTGAATTTATTTTATTAAAAAGTTTAAAAGAAAAAAATTAGAGAAAGGGTGAGACATTCTTCTTTTGTAAGTTATCACATGTCACATTTTTTGTTAACAGTAACCTTCGTACTATTAAGCATTAGGTTTAAATGCAGTTTTACTCCCCTTATTTTGAATGAATCGGAATTTTACCCCCCCCCCCCTATTTTAAAATCCGGAATTTTACCCCCCTACTTTATAATTCCTTGGATTTGCCCCCCACCCCATACACTACAAGAAAATTTAGCATTAGCTACACTAGAGAATCATATTAGTCTACATTATATAAGATTTGCTTTAATTATTCACATTCTCATTTAGCTTCCAGATTCTAACATTGTGGTGCCTTGTGTGTTTGCATGATCTTGGATACATCCTCATGGTGTGATCTCTTCTATTGTATTTTTGTGGTTCAACATTCCTCTTTTGATAATTGATTGCATTTTAACCACGCTTGCTTCTCTTTCTTAGGGCCAAGTTGCGAACCAGTGTACTAGATGGATGGTAAAAATTCAATCTCATCCTTTTGAGGAGATACTGGATTAACTTGTCTGTGTGTGCGAGACACATCAAATTTAGGATTTTGAGAGGTATGCAATTGTACTGTAGATTCTAAATAGAAATACAAGGTTTCAGTTATTTGCTTTTTTATTGAATGTGTTTAGGTGTTGAGATTTGGAATTCCATTTCTTCTAGTGTTAGACTAATTTCCAAGGCATTTTTCTTAGTCATTCTGGCTGGTGTTGGAGATGCTATGCCATCTCTTCAACAGACAACAATGTGGGATGAAAATGTCATTCTTGTGCTAGTTGATGTCAGTCAAAATAAAAGAACACAATAATGATGAATAAGTTGGATGAGAAGGTAATTTTTGTGCTTGTAGATGTGATTCAAAATGTAAAGACCTATTAATTATCTTGTAGTGTATGGGGTGGGGGGATCCAAAGAATTATAAAATAAGAGGGGTAAAATTCCGGATTTTAAAATAGGAGGGGTAAATGTTAGAAATAATATAAAACCATTGATATAGTTAATCCTAACAGCTTAAGCTTTTGGGATAATCGGTTATTTGACATGGTATCAGAGCCTCTATGACCAAGTGGTCTAAGGTTTGATCCCCGCTCCCCTCACTTCATAATTAAAAAGTGGAATTTAGGCATATGACAGGTGGACCTATGCATTATCCACGCTTCAAGCCAAAATGAACTCTTGCGTGATGGGGCGTGTTAGAAATAATATAAAACCATTGATATAGCTAATCCTAACAGCTTAAGCTGTTGGAATAATTGGTTATTTGACAGTAAAATTCCGATTCATTCAAAATTAAAGGGGTAAAACTGCATTTAAGCCTGAGCATTATTGTTGCTATTAAGCAATAAGATCCTTATTGCAAGGGACCTGCCCAATCTATTTTTCTCGGATTCGAAATTATTTGTAAGTGTTGTGGGACCCAAGATCACTAATTTAAGAAGAAACGTGTTGGGTATTACCAATAAAAAGAGATTAATAAATTTTTACCAACAAAAGAGATATTTCTATAATTTTGTTGTTTGATGAATTGGTCATTGAGGAAAAAGTCAAAAAACACCAGAGTAGACTTTAATTCTTTCAATTTTTGATTGTTCTTAATAAAATCGAATAAAATTTCCAACCAACTTGAGCAAACATGGGTGGGCGCATGGCCAAGTAGTCTACCCAAAATTCTAACAAACAGCAAAAGTCATAGGTAGGAGACGAAAATAGTGCATAAAAGAAAAACACAAGTAACTGAAAAATTTGCAATTTGCACAATTAGTCATTATAACAACAAGGTGACAACTTGTATGTAAATAGTTGATAATAATTGTCATAAAACAAATTAGGGTTAATAGACTTTTACTCCCTACAAAATAGGTGAATTTTGCTTTACCCTCCTATAAAAAATTTCTTTAAGATTTCCCCCTTGCAAAATATTTCTTCTTGGTTTACCCCCTTGGGTGCACCTTTTAAATCGGTTATTTTGTTCAACCAATTTAAAAAGTGTTGTTTTTTAAATCGGTTTTTTCTGTTCAACCGATTTAAAAAAGTGCACCCAAGGGGGTAAACAAAAAAAAAAAATTTGCAAGAGGGAAATCTTAAAGAAATTTTTTATAAGAGGATAAAGTAAAATTCGCCTATTTTGCAGGGGTAAAAGCCTATTAACCCAACAAATTAATTGTCATATAAAAGAGCAATGTTATTTCAATATCAAATGATATAATTTTTGGTATGCTTTGATATTTATTTTTCAATATTAACCATTATTTATTAATCAATTTATTTTTGTATTAACCTTTTGAATTTAGTATTTTTGTTCATCAACTCATTTATTTCGACTCTTTATAAATATACACAGTCTCCATCCACTACAAGAATTTATGTCTTTTGTGGCGGCAATAATTTATGTCTTTCAATACAATATCTTCGACTTAACATTTATAAAACTAATATCTGATAAAAATATTTAATTGATAGAGATCTTTAGTAAAAATATTTGATAAAATTAATTTATTAAAAATCACATTTACTGTTTTATTTATAATATTTTTTTTAAAAAAATTTATGTGAAATGACCGACAGATCACTTAATGTAAAGTAAAAATTCGAATTTTGATTTTACATTTAAAATCTGATATACCTAAATGTGATAGCTTGCGGAATACTATCAACTTTTTACCAACTAAATCAATCTACATTGGTTAAATATTAAATATTTTTATCCTTGTATGAAAAAAAATGTTGTAAAAATAATTAATATTACAAATTAAAAAAAGAAGTTGATAAGATAATTGTCAAGAGAACAATGGAAATAAAAAAGCACAATAATTAATGTAATAAATATTATCGTAGACAAAATTATCACATTGTTGATAAAGTATAAAATGTGAGAAGATAATGAGTTAAAAGTACACAAGACAAAAAAAAATATTAAATATTAAATTTACAGTGGTTAAATATTAATTTTTTTGTGTTATTCTTGTAAAAAAAAATATTGTTACACAAAAAATATTAAATTCAATATTGAAAAAAAATAAAAGTTGGTAAGATAATGAGTTAAAAGAACACAAGACAATAAAAAATGTACAGTAATTATTGTAATAAATACTACTTCTCTGTTCCAAAATAAATGACACAATTTTGACTTATGTTACTATTAATTTGATCTACTTTAACTATATTTTTCTTCTAATATATACATGCAAATATTAACATTTGAGATGTTGTTTAATTTATCTTGATGGTTATTTTCAAATATTAACATTTCCTCAATTTTTACATCTTAGCAATTAACCAACTTTTCTTTATTTTTGTTCTAATTAAAATATTATCATATGTTTTAGATCAATAGTTTAGATGCACATATTATTTCCTCAATTTTTTTTCAAGTGAAATACAAAATACCCCCTTGAAATTTTAAAATTCGTCAAATACCCCCCCCCCCTCGAAATTTGGAAATAGGCGAATACCCCCTTCTTCTATTAACTGCGTCTATTTTGATGAAGTGGACGTTAACTGAGTATGTGGCAACCGTAGTCAAACATCAAAAACGCATAAAACCAGTATTGTGCAAAGCCCAGTACGACGAATCCGAGAAACCGAACCCAGAAACAGAATCACAGTGAACTAGTGGTGAATAAATTACGGTTTTTGGATCAATTTAGGGTTTTGCTTTGCTGAATTTTGCTTGAGTTGAGGTGGTTTTTTTTGTTGTTGATTATGATTTAGATACATCCATCTACCTACTCAAGTTTTGGGAGGGGGGGTGGCTTCATCTAGTGGAGATAAGGCTTCTCTTTGGTGGAAAGACATTATAGGGATGGGAAGCGGGATTCCAGAAGATTGGTTCAAGTCAAATGTGAGTTGTTGGGTGGGAGATGGCAAGAATATTGGTTTCTGGAAGTTCAAATGGTACAAAAACCATTGTTTATAAAGATCTTTATTCAAATCTTTTTGCCAAAGACGCTTCTTAGGATGTTATTATAGCGGACAAACTTCACGGTGACGGAGTTACGACGACATGGTCTTGGCAATGGAACAATCAGTTGTCGGATTCAGAGGAGCAACATGTGAATAGTCTCATTGATCTATTGGTTGGTTTCTCCCTTCAGCCCGACTCACCTGACAGGTGGCACTGGACACCTGGAATTGCAGGTACTTTCTCTGTTAGTTCCTGTTACACTTTGCTTCTTGAACTCCGACAGAATGAGGCATTGGATCCAAATGTGTTGCTAGTGGTAAAAAATTTATGGAAGAATGATGTTCCTTCCAAAGTCTCTGTTTTTGGTTGGCGGATGTTGCTAGATCGACTGCCAACAAGAGGAGCGCTAAGTCACAGGAATTCTGAACAATCCTCAAGATATATCGTGCATTTTTTGTTCCCATCATGTCGAGGAAATGGCCCACCTCTTCTTCAATTGTCCTTTCAGCAAAGGAGTGTGGGAAGCAGTGTTTCATTGGTTGGGTAGGAGAATATCCACAGACGGAGAGTGTTGGAACCATTTTCTATCCTTTGGGAATCTATTTAAGTAAAAAAAAAGGGGTCGAATAAATTACTTGATCTGGTTAGCAACATCTTGGAATATTTGGAAGCATAGAAATAATGTGATATTCAATGACATTACCCCAAATACATCTACTCTTTTGGAGGACATCAAAACTTTCTCATTGTTGTGGTTTAGTGGGAGGCATGCCTCTGAAATTCTAGTATTCCTTTCTCCGTTGGTGTAATGATCCCATGAGTTTTATTTTTAACTCCTAATGTCTGCTACTATATTGTAAGGAATTGAGTACCCCTTGTACTTCCTTATAATAAATTTCATTTCAAAAAAAAAAAAAAACGAACAAAGAAATATTTTATTGACGTTTTATAATTTTAGAGGACTATTTACCTATTTTCAAATTTCAGAAGATTATTTAATGAATTTTGAAATTTCAAAAGAATATTTGACATTTCATTCATATTTTTTTCCAATAGAAAAAATCCATTTTCATTATTACAACCCCAAATATTGTAATTCAACAACATCAAAGACAAAGACACAATCCTTTCCAACAACACAAAAATTGCACACACTTTTCAAACCTCATTCTACTAACCTCACGAACCGGTCATTCAACATCTCACCACCCTCTCCATCGGATCTCCCTCACCGTCACGTCACTTTATCATCTCCCCTTCATCTCCTCTCTTTTTCCTCACTCCTTAAACTCTCTCTCTCTCTCTCTCTCTCTCTCATGAACCCTAATTAAAATCATCATCATTATACATGTCGTTGATGAAAGTATTTCGATCTCGCAAATTCTCCAGATCCTTTAAAGAGGTTCAATCTCTCGATGCTATCTCCGATGACCGGAGAGGAATCTCCTGTCGTGAATCTGCGGACGGAACTGATTGGTCCACCATGTTACCGGATCTCCTTGCGGAAATTATTAAACGAGTTGACGTCGCCGAAGAACAGTGGCCACACCGCCAAAACGTCGTCGCTTGTGCTTGCGTTTGTAAACGGTGGAGAGATATCACACGTGAGATTGTTCGTTCACCTTCGCGTAACGGAAAAATCACTTTTCCTTCTTGTCTTAAACAGGTTCAGCTTCAAAATTAATCCTTTTATTTAATCTCTTTACAATATTTAATGGCTCAGAAAATAAAAATTGGATTTTTATTTTTTTTTTAATTTGATTTAACCCCTTTGGGAAGCAGCCGGTAAATTTATTGAATTTATTAATTTTTATGCATTGTTTGTAAAGTTAATTTGAAGATATAGTGGAATGAATGGTTTAATTAGTGTTGGTAGTAAAAGGATTTATCGGTGTCCATCCGAGCTTAGTTCACATGCAAAAGTCGGGGTTTATTCAACTTAAAGGTAGAATTCCAGCTACTAGGCTATCCGACTAAAAAAAGATTATCGATTAATGGTTAATTTTGTTTTTGTTGTGAGGATTGTTAGTTAGTGAGTGTTTTGTGATTTTTGTATGAGCTGTGGAAGCTATTGGGTTGTGTCTTGATTTCAGATTGGTGTCTTCAAATTGTTAGTTTAATAGATATTGATGTTTGAGTTTTTGAAATTCAGTAATTAAGGTGTTTGTTAAATGGGTATTAGTATTGGTTTATTGTAGTTCTATGTGTTTGGACGAATAGTGTTCGAGGAACATAATATAGTTTCGTCTAATTTATTTATAGCAGATTACTCATGTTTATATTCAATGGTTTATTTGTGCAGTGCTTGGTAATTGATTGTGAATTTGTGATGAATGTTTTTGTTGCTTCTAATGATTTCATAGTATAACATTTTATTCCAATGGTGGCTATCAAATATTAACCGTTTGATTTAGGAGGTTTGGAGTTTGACAATCTTGTTATGTTTTGATGAATTCCAGCCAGGACCACGCGACCTACCACATCAATGTCTTATAAAGCGGAATAAGAAGACTTCTACATTTTACCTTTATCTCGCCCTTTCATCATGTAAGTGAGTTTTGTTTTGGTATAATATTTTCTTTGCCGGTTTTAGAGATGATTGAAAATGAAAAATGAATTGCAAATTGCAATGTTTTGATCTCCTTTGATCTTCCTATGCGATACTGCGTTGACCATATAAAGTCTTGTGTTATATGTATATAGATATAGTCTAGAGCTGGGAAACATTTCATTGGTCAAATGTTTATAGCTCAAACTTTTCTTTGTTGACCGGGCAAGCATTACATGAGCTCATATTTTTCTTTGTTGACTTGGCAAGCATTACACGGGTGCATCGAAACCTAAACGGACTTTGTTGTTTGTCAACATGGAAGCGACTTCTGTTCATATTATAAATGTAAACTAAATATATTTCTCAAACCACATGATTAACGTAGTTTGACCAGCAGTTGACCAGAATGAGTCCAAGTTGACTTTCCTCAGTCAACTTATAGAACCTTCCTTGTTCAATTTTTTCACCTTAACTAGTTTGATTTCCCAAAATAACAAAAGTGAAACTGTTAGATTATAGAGTAATGGCGACCTAAAGTAGTTAAAGTAGTTAAGAGTTGTTAGTTGGTTAGGTGAGGTTGTTATAGGGCTATTTGTATAGACAAGAAATCACAAAGGGTAGGGAGCATCTTTGAATACTGTGTACTAGTAATTGTGAATAGAGTGTTGTCTATCGTGAAGCATGGTGTTCATGGTTGCTTAGTTTTATCATCTTGGTCTTGCAGCATCTCAAATTTCTTAGAAGTCGTAATTTGCTTTTTGGGTTTTTCTGTTGCAAAAGAACTTAAGCAATTCTTATTATGTTAATTTGGATAAATTAATTTAGCAATTTTCTTAGCTGTATGCTTTACATTTACCCTTTCACTTTTCCTAGTATATGAATATTAATTTGTAGAGTATTTATGTGGTTGTCACATGAAAAATCAAATAGAACTATAGAAACCCAATTATTGGCCGATTAACGGCAGCAATATTATTTACTGTAAAAATATGTTTGGTGCAAGGCTGATTTTTTTTCCAATATTTCGACAAACACAAGTTCATCATGTTGCGCAATTTATGATTTTCAATTTATATTTTCTTTGAAATGTTGAAAGTTAATGATTCATTTTTTTCCCTTCCCACCCATTGGCAGCATTCACAGACAAAGGGAAATTTCTATTAGCAGCTAGAAGATATAGGTGTGGTACCCATACTGAGTATGTTATATCACTTGATGCTGATGACATATCACAAGGAAGCAATGCCTATGTAGGCAAGTTAAGGTAAATTTTTCGTACAACAGGAAGTAAAATTATCCACTTTCAGGAAAGAAATAAAAAGTTTCTTATGTGTTTTGTTCTGACTCCCGAGTACTGACCAATTAGTTGTTGAAATGCCTTCACAGCTCGGATTTTCTTGGAACCAACTTCACAATTTATGACAGCCAGCCGCCTCATAATGGTGCCAAACCTTCGAGTTGCAAAGCTAGCCGGCGTTTTGGAAGCAAACAGATAAGCCCTCAAGTTCCTGCAGGTAACTTCGAGGCAGGGAATGTTTCCTACAAGTTCAACCTTTTGAAATCAAGAGGTCCAAGGAGAATGATTTGCTCTCTGAAGTCTACTGTCTCATTATCAATGGATGAAAGTTCAGACAAGTCTTTTGATGTCCTTAAGACGCACTCTAAAGAACAAGCCACTTCTGCATACACAATCTTGAAGAACAAAGCTCCAAGGTGGCACGAGCATTTACAGTGCTGGTGCTTGAACTTCCATGGTCGTGTGACAGTGGCATCCGTGAAGAACTTTCAGCTGGTTGCCACTGTGGACCAAAGCCAACCAGGCGGGAAAGGCGATGAAGAAACAGTTCTCCTCCAGTTTGGTAAAGTAGGGGATGATACTTTCACAATGGACTATAGACAACCCCTATCCGCCTTCCAGGCATTTGCCATTTGCTTAACTAGCTTTGGCACTAAACTAGCTTGTGAGTAATATAGTTTTGGTATCGTTATGATTATATTTACCTGGAATGTTATAAAGTGAATAGTTATTTTTTTCTCCTTTCACTCAGCGGAGTCTATAATTTTAAGTTGCAGGAAGCTTGTCTGTAAATGTTATATTATTATTAATTATTAATATCAATACAACATTATGACAATCCTTTTAAGTTATACTTGTTTTTGTATGTGCACAATATTATGACAATATTTAAGACCCTTTTGGGAGAAGGAATTTGCTATCATGAAGGAATTAACAATAAGATGTTTGAATATCAAGCACTTGGTGATTGGTATATATTTTTGGTTCTGGTCACTTCTTTAATGTGGATTATTTTGGTCCACCAAATAGTGGTTGGATTGTATTTAACAAAAGATGTGGTCAGCTCGTGTCACTGCAAAAATATTAACATACAAAAAGGTCTACCATCTTGTATATATTGAACTAACAAAAAATATTTTTTTTGATAAAATAATGTTTAAATAATTATACAGGAATGAATTAAGTTTATGCTAAAACTAATTGTGATGTTGAAGCTGAAGCTGCATCAGATGCTTTTGGAAAGATAATTGATAAAGCCAGTTGTGAGATAAATGATGCATCATATACATGAATAGTCAATTTCCAATTTATTCTTTTTGGGGTCATCCCCTACTTGAGGGAAAAGGGATTGAAAAGTTAGGCCCCGGTACTTAAATTTAGAGGTGCTTGTTTGGTTATGATTGGTTTGTGTATGAATATATGTATGAAATAATAGTATTACAAGTAAATTGATGAAAAACTGCAATTGTATTGATATGGATGATATTACAAGTTATAAAGGTAATGGAATAAGTAACAAATTGATAGTGTAACTATCAATCCCAAAAGCACACAGTGCTCCCAAATCACCAAAAGTAATCCCACGCAACTTGTGGTTTCTAGCATCAAATAGAATTTCATAAAGTTTTCCTCTATCATAAACAAAATTTAGCAAACTGTATAATGACGGAAAACCTTTCCAGCCACATTCATGAGTACTAACTAGCATGAATTCCTTGAATCCCACTGAATGATCCCAAGTGATGAATACAATGACATCATTTTCACAATTGTTAAATCAGACCGGACAATTACTTTTGTAGGGCGCGCGAGTAACCCGTAAAACACCAAAAGTAATTGTCATCAAACGGCCATATTGGGTTTCCATGAGTAATATTGTTTTAGCTTGTTTGTAAATGTTATATTATTATCAATCATTAATATCAATACAACATGACATCTTCCGCAAACATATATTTGTGGTCATTGCCGCCGATAATCCTTTTAAGTTATAGTTGCTTTTGTATGCAAGCTTGTTAAAATATCGTTTTAAAACGCACACTCTATCGATTATACGTTTTTAGGTATGACTTTCGTGTCAAATCAAAGTTAAACTAGTTTTGAGTGAAATTACAAGTTAAAACGAGTTTACACAATTTGATTGTATAAAATCAGTAAAATCATCTAAACTCGTACCTTTTCACCTACAGTGAACTTATTTAAATTCTCACTGTTCACTTGAACTATTCAAAATGTCAAACCATTTTTTGTCTTTTGTCAATTCAAAAGCTCAATTTTATCATTTGAGCATAAATCTTTTTTGAAAAATATATAATATCATTTCAGTAAATACAATATCATAAGTATTTCACTACAAGAAAAAAGAAATATAGCGCCAGTCAAATAGCGACGGTTGGCCAATAACTGTCGCCGCCTAATGTATTATCGGCTGTTCAAACCGCCGCTGTTAGCTTTCTTTTCTTTTTATTTGTTGTTGTTTTTGACGGACAACTGTTTCCCTTATTTCTTTTCACGATTCCATCTTACTACGCGAATTGAACCCTAGATTCACTATCTCTCTCACATTTCCTGTATTCTCGTGCTCTCTTGAACCCTAGCCCCCAATTCCTTTCACTGAATCACAAATTCCAATCCCTAATTGAAGAATCAAGCTCCCTAAACCTGAATCGAAGCTCAGTGAAACGAATTGAAACTCTCAAAGCTAGTTGTTTGTAATCGAATCGACGATTCAAGCTGTAAATGACAATTGAAGCTATTTGGTTTTGATTTCTCCGATTGAAGTTGTAGTTTTGATTTCTCAGGTTTCTTGTCTTTCTACTTTTCATGATTTTTCCTTTGTATTGTTCTTTCTTTTTTTAATTTTTTATGTCACACACAGAGCATGTTACTTTCAGATTCTGATAGAAAGTGATAAATTAACAGTAACAATTGTTCCAATTCGAGAAGGAACGGGTCTCCATAGAAATGGGGAAAAGACTAGAATTATTTGATTAATTTTCTTCCATGTTGTTTACATGCACAATACAAATATATATAGATGAATACCATAAAACTACTAATAACTCCTTAAAACTTCTAATAACTACCTATATATAATTACTTAATTAATATTATATATATATATATTACAAATAATATACATATATTAACTATTAATATTGGTTAATTTATACATGTAACATTACTCCATGCGTCCACGACAACCTTGTCGTCAAGGTTGGAATTCGAATGAGAAAAACTTCCACCAGAATTATATGGCGTTGTATCCCATAAATGCGGTGTCGCCAATTGTTCAAGCCATGGGTCAATGTGGACAATGAATGGTAATCCAACAACACTATGAACCAATTTGGTAGATGTTATTGAAGAATGCACAAAATCTTGTATGGTTGTGGGTGGTGATAAGGACTCAAAACCAAGAGACATGGGAGAAGAAAAGTATGAACGTGGTGGTAGGTTTAAGAAGTTGGAAGAATGGACTACTGTGGTGTCACTGACCATATTTTTTATGGAATTGGAAACAAAATCAATGGTGGAAGCAGAATTATCTTTAGGATTTGGTTCTTGTTCAATTTCATCCCCAAGATACATCTTGACCTCATCATTGTCAATTTCCTTTGCTTCATCCTCATCAGACAATGGCAAAACATTCACGATACACTGGTAGGAAGAAGACGATTCTGATTTGTGTAAGGTATGTAGGTTTTGAAAGGTACAAAGATAATATTCGTGGCGGAGGTCTTGTCTGAGGTTAAATTCATTGAAGGATTTAGTGGCAGTTTTAATGGATGTAGTAAGGGCATCAATGGATTCCCGAAGTTGTGATAATTCTTGGGCATTCATAGTCATGGATTCATGGAGTTCGAAAATGAAAGCACCAATGATAGAAAGTGATAAATTAACAGTAACAATTGTTCCAATTCGAGAAGGAACGGGTTTCCATAGAAATGGGGAAAAGACTAGAATTATTTGATTAATTTTCTTCCTTGTTGTTTACATGCACAATACAAATATATATAGATGAATACCATAAAACTACAGATAACTAATAATAACTCCTTAAAACTTCTAATAACTACCTATATATAATTACTTAAGGAAAATGCTTGGAGGTACGACACAAATTGTCGTCTAATTGCACGACCTCAATTACTGCAGCGGTTATACATCTTTTTTATGCATTTATCAACTAATTGACTATATCTCCAAAAGGAACAATTTTACTTTGGCACTTTATGTGATTTATCTTGTATATCCTTTTGTTAAATTAATAAGTAACTAAAAGCTTGATGATACTAATATTTATAGTAAAATTTATTTAAAAATAATAATAGTATAAAGAAAAAATGCATCTACGGGTCTTTTAAGTTTTACGTTTGTAAGAGATTGGTCCTGGTCATTTAACTTTTTTAATTAATAAACAAGTCCTTTAAGTTTTTTATGTAACAAATAGATCCTTTAAGTTTGTAATTTGTAACACTTAAGTCGTCTAATTACTTAAAAAATAAGACTTAGAATGCGTTTGATCTGCTAAAAAACAGGGGACTGAACTGGACAACTTTTGTTGTACCCTGTTTGATTCAGAAACTGATTATGGAATTCAGAAATCAAACTTTCAATCACATACTTAAGAGAAACCAAACTCTTAGATACCGTTTGGCCTAACTTATTTTAGGTGTTTTTACTCAATAAAAAAAGAATCTAGGCCAAACAGATTTTTAAGAAGCTCTTAATAGAAGAAAAAAAAGTTTCTTAATTTTTATGAGTAAAATATATAGATAAAAGACTTTTGAAGCTAACAAACAACAATTATCAAACAACTTTAGTTTTTTTTCTAAAAACTCTTATTTCCATTTTTAGCTTTCATATAATTTTTAAGACCTAAAAAACTCAGGTCAAACAGTAACTTACTATTTGAACTAATTTATTTTTAATATATTTTTTATTAGAGCAAAATGCTAAATTATACATACTTTTTTGTTTAAGTAATTAATCAAACGGATAAGAAGCAGGCAGTGAGACACTTAATACATGAGGCACTTGATACATGAGGGAGTGAGGCGTGTCGTGCAATGTCGTGCATGAAAGCTGTCGTGCTATGCAGCACCACTCATTACTTAATTAATAATTGAGCATTGCTATTTAGCATGAAATTTTTACACAAGAAATGCAAGAATTAACACATGGCAAAATCTTAAAGGATGATGTCATTTAATCTTCTTTTTTAGTGGAAAACATGGGTGGTTATGGATGTAATCAAGGGTGAGGATTTATTCTTCTCTTTCTTACATCAAAAAATTCTTGCTAAATAGCATTTTCCTTAATAATTTATATTATATATACTACAATTAATATACACATATTAACTATTAATATTGGTTAATTTATACACGTAACAGATTTACACATCTCATATGCATAAAATAACACTTGTCAATATTTCATTTGAAGGTATTTTCTTTCTTCGTTTCAAGGAATTGCCTATTTTCCAATTCAATATTTCATTGATAGAATTAAGGATTTATTTTCAATATATTTTAACTTTGCTTAGAGATTTGATTTTTTTCCTTCCTATTTTATGTTATGAATGCTTAGGATATGATTTTAATATTAGAGTTTATTTAATTTGTCTCTAGATGTAAACTTTCCCATGAACTGAATTGTAAACCTTCCAATTCTATCGATTAGCTCCACCGTGAACCAATAACCAGGAACAGTGCTGCAAAGGGCTATTAGAGTTTGTGCTCTAGCAATTTTATAAACCTCTTCAAGGGCACTCATGGTTTTAGCTTCTGGTATCCATCCAATTCACAAAGGGAAGGGTTTATCATTAGGCTTTTGTGCAAGCATCATATGCAACAACTGTCAAAATGTTGGTGCTACAAGTGGAGATTTTATTCAGCTCACTTGTATGTGTAAAGATGAGCTTGACATTGGACACATTAATTGTGCTGAGGTGTGGTATAAGCTCAAGGGAAGCAACTCTCTCTCTCTCTCTCTCTCTCTCTCTCTCTCTCTCTCTCTCTCTCTCTCTCTCTCTCTCTCTCTCTCTTATTGCATGTAATGTAAATTGCTGATTTCAATTCTTACTTTCAATTCTTGAACTCCATGTTTTTCCCTAACTGTATTTTCTATTTATTTATTTCTATTTTATTCACTTAATAGCTTAATGCATTATTCACTTGTGGTGTATTCACTCGTTTATATTATCAATTTATCTGATCAACTGTTTTCATAAAGTTAGTAAACTTATAATACTGGCATAGTACAGTCCCCAAATTTTGCAGGTGTTATGGCAAATTAAATTATGATAGCTAAAAGTTTGAATCTAATGTTGTTCTCCTGTGTATGGGTTATCAAAAAGCAAGTATTTTTGGGGAAGTTTCTATAGATTTTGCTGATTATGCCGAAGCTACAAAGATTTCTTTAGTTTCTCTTCCCATCAAGAATTCACATTCTGATGCTCTCTTGCATGTCAGTGTTTGGTCTATTCAATATTCTGTTTTTTTCTTCACGACATTGATTTCAATATTTCTGATTTGTTTCTTTATGGATAGGTATCAATCCAGAGATTACATGAAAATAATGTTTGGCCCCTTTTATTTCACCAATCATAAACTGTAATTTGGCCTTGATGAATGTATATTGACTCAATCAAAAAACAAACAACAGGGTGCACTTTATGAGGAACATCATTAGAGAGGTTGTCGGTTTTGCACCTTACTAGTTATAGTATTTTCCTACATTATTACATTTATAATTTATGGTTGAGTATTATTATTTTCAAAACTTGTGCCTTCCTATGATGTTCTGAAATCGTGTTAGATTTCACCTTGGTTTTGTTTAAGAGTTTAATTTAATGTGATTTTGTATTTCTAAGATTTGATATATTTACTAAATTTTGGTATCTTGCATATTGATGAGCAAAGTGAAGCCAATGCCAACAAAGGGTCAAGAAAGAAAAGAGTAAGTTCAAACTTTTATTTGATCGTATATCTATTTGCATAACTTCTGTTTTGAAAATTTCAACATATTCTTGAATCACAATAAAAAATTAAATCTTTTTCAACATATCTATGTGTGTAATTCATTTTTAGGATTCTGTTAGTACCTTTTTGGGAAAACAAATTGAATATGGAATGCAAGTCTTCCATGTTGAATGCATGAAAGTTCAAGAAAAGCTTTTTGAGAGGTTTGCAACTTATGTTATTGTTATATTAAGTGGTATATAAATAACATTTTAGAATTTTGTTTTATAGGAAGTTAGAAATAGAATCATGGCTCAATAGAATGATGGCTGCCAAGCTTCCACCTTGAATCAAAACAAGATTCCAGCGCCGCTAAGAGAATTTCCCCAAACTGACACCATCAAGATTATAAAGAAAGATGTTAAATTCAAGGATATAATATAGGTTTAGTTCCCATGAGCTTAGTTCATTTGGTTGGTACATCGCACTATATGTGCAGGAGCTGGGGTTCGAACCCCAGACCCTCCACTTATTCACCTTTAAGGTGGAATTTCAAGCCACTAGGCTACCTACCAAAAAAAAAAAGAATATAGGTTTAAATTCCATTTGCACTTAAGTTTTTTATCTGGTGTATAAGGATTTTTTTTAGTTCAAGTAACTTGAATTAAGAGAGTCTATTTCTCCAAGGGACACCAATTCCATCATTTTTCAATTCAAAATAGAAATTTAAATTCCATTTGTAGTTAAGTTGTTTATTTAGTTTGTAATCATAGGATAGTTATAGATACATTTGGGATAACTTGCTTTTATCTTGAAAATTTGGATTGATTTCTTTTGATTTGTTAATTGTTATAGAAGTTTATGTTGGATTGATTTCTATAGAAGTTTGAGTTGCATGATTAATGTTTGTTCTTAAAAATGTGGGCAAAAAAAAAAAAGCATTTTAAAAAAATTGTGGGAAAAAAAATATTTTAAAAATTTGTGGGAATAATAAACGTTTTTTTTTTAAAAAAGCCAATAGCGGCGGTTCCAACCGACGCTAAAAGCTTAGAAAAATGTAAAAAATATGTACAAATAGCGACGGTTTACAACCGCTGCAAAAATCAACGTAACCGACGCTAACATCCTTGCGGCGGTTATTCTGATGGTTTATTAGAACTGCCGCTGAATGATCTGGCGACGCCGTATTTACCGACGCTTGCCAACCGCCGTACATAGCATTTAGCGGCGGTTTGAACCGCCGCTAAATGCCCTTTTGAACCGCCGCCGCTAGCCGGATTCCACGTAGTGTATAGGGTGTATTGGATTGAGATTTTGAGAGACTATTTTGGCAAAACAAATCTTTAAGATTTTAAAAGATTTCGTGAGATTATATTGATTTTGTGGGATTTTAGAAGACATTTTGAAAAGTCATTTTACAATCCGGGATTCCACGTAGTGTATAGGGTGTATTGGATTGAGATTTTGAGAGACTATTTTGGCAAAACAAATCTTGAAGATTTTAAAAGATTTCGTGAGATTATATTGATTTTGTGGGATTTTAGAAGACATTTTGAAAAGTCATTTTACAATTCGGATTTTTAGCATAGGATTTTAATGGATTCATAACATAATGGATTTTTTTTGTCTCGATAATCCGAAGTTTGGCCAAGAATGATTCCTACAAGAAATCGAACTCAGGTTCTCCCAAACGATTCGTCAACCCTCATTGAATTTTGAGATAGAATTTTTTTTCCAGAAGGTAAATAAAAAATGATAAATAAACTTATAACAGTTTTTCGTCAACATTACTTACCTCCCGATAGAACTGCATATCATCAATTTTCTCAATAAAAATGGCAAGGTTAACGCAAATAAATAATAAATCAAAGCAATACAAATTTTCAACCTTTTAATAAAAAAATCATATTGCCGTAAAAAATTAACATCATTATTGTTTAAAATAATAATAATAATAAAATTATTCTATTTTAAGGTTTTCATAACAATAAAAAAATTGTTACAGAAGCACAAACAAAACTAATCATATGAACACACAACCCTTGGATATGTATAAGAAAATTCGTTTAAGAATTATATATGACAATAGGATATGAAAATCACAATGAAGAAAACAATTCTATCGTGGATTATATAAAACAATAATCATATGCAAGGCTGTCAGAACCTGACCCGTTAACGAACCGGTGAGCTTACCGGTTCAAGCTTCAAAAGGTCGGACCGGAGTCCTACCGAGTCGGACCGTTTTTAATTAAATATATATTAAATATAAATTTTAATTAAAATATAAATAAAAATAAATAAATAATAACTTAATATTCCTTAGTTTCACATATTAAAAAGATGAAATGTCATAAAGTTAATCTAAAATTAAAACTTTAATACATCAGACATAATTTTTTTAATTCAAACCAAATTAGAAATTTAAAATTACAAAATATTAGAAAAAAATTGTCGTGAATACCGATCATTCAAGTGAGAATATTTGCTATTCATTGTATTGATGATAATTGAAATATATTAGGAAGTTTTGCTACTTTGATTAGAAAATTGTTCATTCAAATCAAAATATTTGTTATTTATTGTATCTATTACTATATATAAAAAGGATACAAATTTTTGGGATGACTTTTTCATTATTCCTATTTTACCCTTAAAAAAATAACTTCCACATAAAAATAGAGTTTCAGTTTTTTTTAGTAAATAATTGTTTTTTTCTTCTTAATAACTAAACACAACTTCCACATAAAAATAGGTTTTCAGTTTTTTTATATTAAAAAAAAATATATTTGTTTCTTCTTAATAACTAGCCACAACAAAAAAAGATGTTACATAGTTATCGATTAACTAAGTCCAATAAAAAAGGAGATTAAGTAGTTATTTATATTTGCTTAATAGAGAATATTGATCACAAAAAAAAAGAATATCGATCACACAAACGGGCACGGTGGCGGCTAGTTCATGATAATTGTAATATATTAGGAAGTTTTGCTTATTTTCTTGCCATCACACTAATTAGAATATTGACTCAATATTAGTTTTCCTACTTTAATTAGAATACTGACTCAATATTAGAAAGTTTTAACCTTTTTAATTTTTTTTTAAAAAGAAAACCTGAACCACCGAACCGTTTAAACCGGCCGGTTTACCGATTTTTTCCGATTCCGAGTCAGTTCGACCGGTTTTTTACCGGTTCACTTTCTGCCCGGTTTTCAGACCGGACCGGATATATGACCGGTTCACTGTGAAGAGTGAAGATGAAACTCCATAACCTAAGCTTAAGATTGAGATTGTGTGATGAAGAAGATGAAACAAATTTGCAAAATTGGAAATTGAAGAAATGAAAATTTTATTATCACACAACTAAGTCTGTGAAATGGGTTCTTACAACCTTATATACAAGTACTAGCTAAGATCAACTAAGTAACTACCATCTAACTAACTCAAACTAACAGCTCAAGACAGTTATTAACAGCTAACTAACTAAGGCAAAACTAACTCTGTTAACTTACATCACAAGTAACAGAGTTTACACTACTTATTCTGTTAACTTGTAGAACAAGTAACATAATTTACATTGTCTTTCACACCTCCCCTCAAGCTGGAGTAGAGGTCTTTGACTCCAAGCTTGGCTAGTAAAGTGTAGAAAGGACCAGGTTGAAGTGACTTAGTTAAAATATCTGCTATCTGGTCTTTTGAAGTGACAGGCAACAAGGGCAATGTACCAGCTTGAATTTTGTCTCTAACAAGGTGACAATCAATTTCAATATGTTTGGTTCTTTCATGAAAAACTGGATTAGCTGCAATATGTAGTGCTGACTGGTTGTCACAATAGATGATGATTGGTGAAGGGTGATCAATGTGAAAATCTTTGAGCAGTTATAAGAGCCATTGCCCTTCACAAGTAGCTTGTGCAAGAGCTCGATACTCAGCTTCTAATGATGATGTGGATACCACAGATTGCTTTTTGCTTTTCCAGCTAACAAGAGATGTACCAAGGAAGAAGCAAATGCTTGATGTGGATCTCCTTGTGTCTAGACATGCACCCCAATCAAAATCAGAGAAACCCTTGAGTTGTAGAGAGGAAGAAGAAATAAAAAACAAGCCTTGACCATGCTGATTCTTAAGAAACTTAAGAACATGTAGTCCAGCTAACATGTGAGTAGTGGTAGCAGCATCAAGGAATTGACTAAGTTTACTTACTGCATAAGCTATCTCTGGTCTAGTATGAGTAAGGTAAAGTAATCTTCCAATTAATCTTCTATATGTAGTGGGATCTGTGAGAAGTTCACCTTGTGACTTAGAGAGTTGGAGTTGTGGCTGCATGGGTGTGGGGCAAGGTTTTGCTGCTAGTAAGCTTGCATCTTGAAGAAGATCAAGGGTATATTTTCTCTGACACAGTGATATCCCTTCTTTGGATCGAGCTACTTCAAAACCAAGGATGTATTTAAGAACACCAAGATCTTTTATACTGAATTTTGTGTCAAGGAGGGACTTGATGTGATGAATTTCTGGCAATTCAGTGTGTCCTAAAACTAAATCATCAACATACACTAGAATGATGGTAAAACCAATAGTGGTATGCTTGGTGAATAGTGAATAATCAGCTTTGGACTGTGTGTAACCTGAAGAAACTAATGTTTCTGTCAATTTGGTGTTCCATTGCCTGCTTGCTTGTTTTAGACCATACAAAGACCTCTGTAGCTTACAAACAAGATCTGGATGGGAGACATGGAGACCTGGTGGGGGTTTCATGTAAACTTCCTCAGATAGATCACCATGTAGAAATGCAGTATTAACATCTAATTGAAATAGAGGCCAATTTTGAGAGGCTGCAATAGACATTAGTATTCTAGCTGTAGTCATTTTTACAACTGGACTGAAGGTGTCTAAGTAATCAATTCCTTCAGTTTGTGTGAATCCCTTGGCTACTAATCTGGCCTTGTACCTCACTACAGACCCATCAACATGTAACTTCAATTTGATCACCCATTTGCAGCCCATGGCTCTTTTGTCAGAAGGCAAATTAACTAAGGTCCAAGTGTTATTTTCACTTAGAGCAGACAACTCAGCATTAATAGCACTTCTCCAATGTTCATTTTTCATGGCCTCATCATAGCAAGTGGGTTTGGAGTTGGTGGAAAGATTAAAAATAAATTTTTTTTGAGTTGCAGAAAGATTATGATAAGATAAATAAGAAGATAAAGGGTACTTACTAGAAGAAGATGATGTAGTAGCAGACTGAGATGAATATGGAATTGTGTTATGAACAAGGTTGCATTGATAATCTTGAAGGTATGGTGGAGGTTTGGTAATTCTGGTGGTTTTTCTGAGAGGTTGTTGATGATTATCACTTGTGGAGGTATATGAATGAGTAGGTTGAGTAGTGTTGGGATATGAGTTAGCAGAATCATGGTGATCAATGTAAGGTTCAGAGTTATGGGATATAGATAGATGTGGTGGAGTAGGAGTAGAATGATTAGGTACAAGTGATGCATTTTGATGAGATTAATGAGATGAATTGTTGTTGTTAAGGCTATTAGGTGTTGAATTAGTCAAGTGATTATGAGTGGAAGCAGGTAAAGTAATGTCATCAAATAAAGACATATCATGTGGTTGAACAGGAGATGTAGATGCATCAGATTGAGTATTTTGAGAATGATATGGAAAGATATGTTCAAAAAACACAACATCTTTAGATATGAAAATTTCTCTAGACTGTAAATCAAATAGTGTGTGACCTTTGACTCCCACCCTAAAGCCAAGATAGACACATTTTCTAGACCTTGAATCAAGTTTCCTTCTATTATGTTGAAGAGTAGTGGCATAACATAGAGAACCAAAGACTTTAAGAGAATCAATGTCTGGTAGGCAATTGTGTAAGACCTGATAAGGTGACTTGTTGGGCAAGAAAGGTGTAGGGAGTTTATTGATGATGTGAACAACATGACCAACAACATGTGCCCAAAAAATATGAGGTAATTTGGATTGAAAAAGTAAGGCTCTGGCGGTACCAAGAATGTGTTGATGTTTCCTTTCAACAATCCCATTTTGTTGGGGAGTACTTACACACGAACATTGGTGGATAATGCCATGTTCATTGAAAAAAATTTTGACTAAGAATTTTGATCCATTATCAGATCTGATACATTTGACATTTATGTTATATTGAGTTTTGATCATAGAAACAAAGGATTGAATATATCTGGATGCTTCTGACATAAGCTTTAAGAAATATAGCCATGTGAAACGGCTCTTATCATCAACAAAAGTCAAGAAATATCTAAAACCAAGGATAGAAGGTACAAACAATGGTCCCCATATATCCATGTGGACAATATCAAAAGCATTTGCAGAGATAGTAGAGCTTTAGGAAAATGTAATCATTTTTGCTTAGCATAGAAACAAATATCACAGGGAATAGAAGATTTTGACACATTAATAGTGAAGGTGTGAAAAACACAAGAAGGGGGGGGGGGGGGGGGGGGGTTGAATTGTGTTTTTTGTAGTTTAAAAATTCTTCTAAGTTATGAAAAACTTATCAGAGTTTGCAGCGGTTTAGAAAAGCCAAAACACAATTTGATCAAAACGTTGAAGATTGAGAGAAAGAGAGAAAAGTAGAGACAACGATTTTATACTGGTTCCCCTTACAAACCAAGGGTACGTCCAGTCCTCTTGTACTACCAAGAGAGTTCACTATAATCACCAAAGATTACAAATGCTCAAGCAACCTTGCAAGAGACTTCCAATGCTCAAGTATACAAACAAGAGACTTCCTAATGCTCAAGCACGCAGGCAAGAGACTTCCAAAACAAATATAAGAAAACAGAGTCCGAACAATTGATATGAAGATCAATGTTCAGTTACAAATAAATACAACTGTTGATACAAGACTTAACTTAGAATCTTAATACAAAAATTCTAAGGTTCAACTACTGAATTAACAGAAGCTGAAGCTGGAGTCTTGGATTTGAATATGAGTTCAAGTTGTATTTGAGGTTCTTAGTGCTCTAGGATGATTTTGACAAAATAACAGCTCTTTCAAATTGTTCAAGTGTCGTCTCCTAGAACTTCAAACTTGCTCCAATTTATAGACGAAGGTGGAGCGTGTTTGATTTAAATTTGATGCGGTGAGATTGTGCCAGCTGTAGATAGTACCATTTTTAACCAAATCAGTTAACCTTGTATACGATCAATCTTGGGGGTAACATTTTAGCCAAATCAGGTAATGAGTTCGTACAATAGTACTAACGTCACTATCTTGTGGATAAGATTGATTCCATCAGCTTTTGGAGTGTCAGAGGATGATGATGATTTCCAATCATTGTTGCAGAGAATGTTCTTCTGACAAAACGGCTCTCACTGCTCTTATCAGAGTCTGATACTAGCTTCTGACGAATATAACTTGCATCTTCTGATGCCTTAAAATCTGGTCAGAATTTGCTTTGACATATCAGAGCTTCCAATGTGCTTCTAGAAAATTTAAAGAATTAACTTTTATATCTGCACACTTGGATTAAATAATTAGTATACCCTATTGTATATTAATACCTTTGTTATCATCAAAACTTAATTGGATCATGTCAGAACCTATTTTGTTCCAACAATCTCCCCCTTTTTGATTGATGACAAACCAAGTATTAATTTACAATGGTTGTTGATAAAATTTATCAAGCATCTCTTAGGTTGATGAGTTTTGCAAGCTCCCCCTAAGTTCAGCAATGATTAATTAAATCAGTTTAAAAATAATTATTTGAATTTTGAACTAAACTGATACACTAGACTCTCAAAGGCTAGGTTTGCAAGCTCTCCCCCTAAGTCTGATACCCATGAAAGAAAATTGCACTTTTCTTTTATGCGTACCATGTATCAGAAGTTCAAATTTCAACTAATATTTTCCTCAAAATCATATCATACGAAGACATAATTTTAATAAATAAAAAAAATGGAATTTGGTTTCAGTTTAGCATTGCATAAATTAATTACGACTCTTACTCCCCCTTTTGTCATTAAACCAAAAAGATAAAACTGACAAAAGAAATTAAATGACAAGTTTGAAAAAAAATGGTCAAGAGTAGAGTTTCAATGCAGTCAAGGTGGTTACAACTATACCAATTAAATGATTTGTCGTAAAACCATGAACTTGTCTGGTTTGAATCCACTATATAAGGACCATCACTTTGTCATTTCACTCAACACTTCCATTTCATTGTAGAACATAACAATGGATAAGGATAGAAGAGTGATCAAAAGTAAGAAATCACAGGAGAAGAAGAAGAAGAAAGTGAAGATTCAACAAGACTCAGAGTCTAAGAAGAACCTTCAGAAGATGAAGGCATCAACTTCTGCTCCTGTCAGAGCCAATCGTCAAACAAGATCCAAGACCAAACAACAAGAGTCCTTATTCGAGTCAGAATCTGAATGGGATTCTGATTGGAAGAAATTCTTGAGTACATATGTTCCTCCTAGGGAAGAATACCCCTCTTCATAATCAATGAGATCACTTCTCATTGATCTCCCAAAAGGAAGCAAAGAGAATGTTGTAAATTCTTCCATTTCTCTTTGATTCTAATAAGCTAGATTTAGAACTAGCTGTTTCTGATGTAGAATCCAAGTGAAAAGTTGGATAAAAACTTATGTAATCAACAATTTTCAATTGAATAAACTCTTTATTTAGCTTTGAAATCTGTGTGTTGATATTTGTCTCAAAAAAAAAAATTTATGAAAGCATAAAATAGATGCATAAAGTAAATAAATTATAACCAAACACAAGAAATAATCAACAGACATAGTACTTAAACAAATAGAATTCAGTCAAGTTACAAAAAAAACAGAACATGATAATGAATTAAAAGTAACAAGTGCATAGAATCCTAGGTTTTAAGGTTGAGGTGGTAATCTGGCATTGATGCTCTGAAGAGTGGTCATAATTGCAGCCAGCATAGATGAATTCTCATCAATCCTTCTCTGAATATTCTCTTGATTTTCTCTGATGTGTTGAGCATATTCTGGTGCATTTCTGGCAATGTTCTCAAGTCTTGCTTGTTCAGCAGCTCTTCTAGCCTCTTCTGCTAGTCTAGCTTCCCCTCTAGCTTGAGCTTCTTGCCTTTCCTTCTCAATACGCTCATCTTCCAACCTCTTCCTTTCCCTTTCCTCAGCTTCTAATCTCTCTCTTTCCAACCTATCTTCCTCTTCCTTTCTAGCAATCTCATTCCTGAAGTTTAAATCCTTGGTGTAAGCTTCTCGCACTGATCTGATCATGTACACCAGATTCTGTTCCATAAGGTCACACTCTTTGTTGATATGAGCTGTTTCAATAGACCTGTTAGGAATGACGCTGGATAGTCTTCTAATGTTCTTGTCAACAGCTTGTAGCAAATTAGTGATATCATCCTGGGTTTGCTCTAGAGGTTCATTGACAATTCTGGAAGGTAAGTGAGGTGGAACATAAATGCAGTCCATAGACAGATCCTGCATTAGGGTCTTGATATGATTGGTTTGGTGAGGAGGGGTTTTCTGAATACCTTCTTGATTCAGAGACTCATCAATTTGTTGGAATTGTTTCTTGAGTGGTGTGGGTAAAGTACATGAGTTGTCCATATCCACATGATGTGGGGATTGCTCAGCTGCATGTTCTTCAGGGTTAACCACTTCAGTTACTGTAGGTTCTGGTGATGTTGGTTTTTCATTTTCTGGTTGAGTATGTTCTGGTGGAGGTGATTGTGGGTGTGGTTCATTTTCTGGTGGAGGTGATTTTTCTTGGGTTGACTTTGGTTCAACATTCTCAGAGTTTGGGGTAGGTTTGAGAATTTGGTTATCATGGTGTGTGGTGAATTTTTCAGGAGGTGGTGAGGGTGTACGGTCAGAATCTTCATCCATAGTATGAATGAGAGGTGCAGTACTAGTGGAAGCTTGTGCTGCATCATTACATATATTATTAGCATGAGATTCTGAAGGGTTAGATAGGATAGGGTTAAACTGCTCTGAAGTTGATTGATTCTCAGAAAGAATGTTGTCTTTCTCGGAATTAACTCCTTTTAAAATCTTATTCAGAGTATGTTTAACTTTGATTTCAGAAGGGAATTGAAGTCTTCTGAAATAATCACTAAATGCTTTGCTGCCTCCAATAAAATTAGAAAACTTACCATTTTCATTTCCATACAGAGTCTGTTCTTCCAGCAGATTGTGAGGATCATTCCTTTTAGGAAGCTTCTTATGCATATCATCAAATGCTGATTCATCAATACCACACTCATACTCATCCTTCAGTTCTTCTTGCTTCTTATTGAACTTATTAACCTTTTCCAAAGCTGCCTGTAACACAACACTTTCCTTTTCTTCTTCTGTAAGATCCTCCAAAACTACCTTCCTAGCCCTAGGTTTCTTTGAAGATCTAGGACCTGTAGTCTTTTGAGTTTTAACAACCTTCTTCTCAGCAGGACTTTTAGCAGCTTTCCTTTTGACAAGTTGAACTCTGGTTGGTTGCTCTAGAATCCTAGATTGTCTGATGGTCAATTTTGTAGGTTGTCCATCTCCTACATCAGCACCTAGCTTTTTCAACAGATCAGTACGTGCCTCTATAACTCTCTTAGCAGCACTATCACTGACATGCACAAGCCTACATTCAGCAATGCCTTTCTCAGTGTCTCTGATCAGCAGTGGTTGTGTTGGATGAACAATCTCGTTGTTTTTCACCAGTTTCATGTACCTTAGAGTTGTGCTATTAACAAACTTAGAGCTTAACAAGAAGGAACCATATCCTGGGAGAAACGGTGTGATTGTATCCAACAAGCCACACTGTGCAAACATATGACTGAGTAGCCTTGAATGTCGTACAATAGATTTTGAAGAGAGAATAAAATTGGCAAGATGATCAAAGATAAGCTTACCAACATCTACAAAATTTCCTTTACCAACGTGAAAGGTAAACAACTTCTGAAGGTTTGAGATTTGATCAGTGCCTCCCAACTTGGATAAAATACTGTCAATCAGAATCTTGTAGATGACTTTGCAGTTGTTGGTCCATTCAAACTTTTCCTTGGGGTCAGCCTTAGGTTTGAATATAAATTCTTCAACATCAGGACCAATCTCATCAGAGTTTCTGAGGACAAGACCACCACGGTCTATCTTTAGAGCCTCACAAATATTACATACTCTGATAGAGATTCTGAATCCAGCCACAAACGATTCAATCTCTGTTGTAGTGAAAGGTTTCAAACCCATTTGTTCTGGAGTTTTTCCTTGAAGTTCAGGCTTTTCTTCAACCATGTCTTTGATTCTCTGAATATACACATCTTTGTTGATGATAGTTGCTTTCATCCAGAATTCTTTCACCAGTTCAGTATACGTTGGACCATTCAGTAGATCAAAATAGTATTCCAAACCTTGTCTTTTGAATAGATTGACTACATTAGCGAATCCGTTTACTCTTAACCCATCTAGATCAACCGGATTTTCAATCGCAAGATTTAGGTCATCATACTTATACGGACGTTGATCTTTAGCAAACTTGGTAGGTTTGGAGTTTGCAATGTCAATTATACAATCTCTTGGAATGATTGAAGCCATTGATGGAGTTTGGGGGTTAGGGTTTCTAATGAGGGAGAAAGAAATTGCTCTGGGTTTTAGAAGATGAAAGTGTAGGTTGTAAGAGTGCAAAAGTGTGAATGTGAACAGTTAGTGTGTTTAAATAGAAAGTTTCGCGCAAAAACAAGTACAAACACATAGGGGTAGTAGAGTATTTTTACCACAAATGGGAATTAGAAATGCTAATCATCATTAACCAACTTCTTTATCCTCTTGCACTAAGACACGTGTATCAAAGGATTATTTAAATAACTGACACGTAAGTGAGGGAAAACGAAAGGGTTTTTATAAAGGATTTTAACTTACGCGCCAGAACTATTTACCTTCTAATCAGATTCTGATAGTTTGTCAGAAGATGTCCTCATCACAACTTCTGATACAGAAGGTTCTGATGACTTCAGCTTCTGATTACTATTAGATTCTTACAAACTCAAATTTTTCATCAGAGTCTAAGTTAATCAGAGATTTCCATCATGTTCAGATTATTTTTGATAAAATCAAAACGTTCAACAGCTAAAGGTTTTGTAAAGATATCAGCCCATTGATTTTCAGTTTCAATGAACTTGAGATCAATTACTCCTTTTTGAACATAGTCTCTGATAAAGTGATGTTTAATCTCAATGTGCTTAGCTCTTGAATGTAAAATAGGGTTTTTAGAGAGGTGACTAGCTGCAGTATTATCACAATATAAAGGAATATTGTTACTGCTTATTTGATAATCTTCCAATTGATATTTCATCCAAAGTAGTTGTGTACAACATTTAGCTGCTGATATGTATTCAGCTTCTGCTGTTGACATAGCTATGGTGGTTTGCCTTTTACTAGCCCATGAAATTAAATTCTCACCAATGAACTGACAGTTACCACTGGTGGATTTTCTTTCAATTCTATCACCAGCATAGTCAGCATCACAGAATCCAATCAGTTTGTAATCATTGGATTTCTGATACAGTAATCCAATGTTACAAGTAGCTTTCAAATACCTGAAAATCCTTTTCACTGCTGTGAAGTGGGATTCTCTAGGATCTGATTGAAATCTTGCACACAAGCATACGCTGAATAAAATATCAGGTCTTGATGCAGTTAGATAAAGAAGAGATCCAATAATACCTCGGTAGAGCTTCTGATCAACTTTGCCTTCTGATTCTTCTTTGCTTAAGCTTGATGTAGGATGCATTGGAGTGTTCATGGGTTTGCAATCTTCCTAATTGAATTTCTTCGGAAGATCTTTTATATATTTTGATTGATGAATGAATGTTCCTTTCTTTGTTTGATTTATCTGAATTCCAAGAAAGAACTTCAATTCTCCCATCATGCTCATCTCGAATTCATCCCGCATAAGCTTAGAAAAATTCTTGCACAGAGTGGCATTAGTTGATCTAAAAATGATATCATCAACATAAATTTGAATGATCAAAATGTCTTTCTTTAGTGTCTTTCTAAATAATGTATTGTCAACTTGCCCTTATTCAAAACCATTGTTGACTAAGAAAGTACTCAGTCTCTCATACCAAGCTCTGGGAGCTTGTTTGAGTCCATAGAGTGATTTCTTTAGTCTAAACACATGATCTGGATTTGCTAAATCCTCAAATCCAGGAGGTTGTTTGACATATACTTCTTCAGAAATAACACCATTAAGAAATGCACTTTTAACATCCATTTGATAAAGAGTGATATCATTATTAACTGCATAAGATAAAAGTAACCTGATTGCTTCCAGTCTTGCTACTGGAGCATAGGTTTCAGTGAAGTCAATCCCTTCTTGTTGACTATATCCTTGTGCAACAAGTCTTGCTTTATATCTTGTAACTTCACCTTGCTCATTCAATTTGTTTCTGTATACCCATTTTGTTCCAATAATGTTCTTGTGCTCAGGTTTGGGTACCAGATCCCATACATCATTTCTCTTGAATTGGTTTAACTCTTCTTCCATAGCAACTATCCAAGCATCATCTGAGAGAGCTTCATTTGTTGTCTTTGGTTCAATCAAGGATACTAATCCAAACAATGATTCTTCATCCCTGAAGTCTGACCTTGTTTTTCTAGGACTATTCTTGTTTCCTAGGATAAGCTCTTCAGGATGTGATGATTTGTACTTGAAAGTATTTCTTGGAATCTCTGTTGCTTCAGAGTTATCATCATTTGTTTGATGTTCTTGATCAGCATCAGAAGGTGTAACTTCTTGAGTTTCAGAGTCTGAAGGTGGAAAAACACAAGAAGGGGGGGGGTTGAATTGTGTTTTAAAAATTAAAACTTTTTACCTAATAGCGACTAAGTATGCAGCGGATAAAAACACAAATTAAAGAGAGGGTGCTGAGAGAGAGAAAGAAAGACACGGAATTTATCCTGGTTCCCCTCACAAATCGAGAGTACTCCAGTCCCCTTGTTACTAACAAGAGATTTTCACTATAATCTACTAAAGATTACAAATTGCTCAAGCACACTTGCAAGAGACTTCTCAGGTGCTCAAGTTTCACTAAACAAGAGACTTCTCAAATGCTCAAGTTAAACTTAACAAGAGACTTCTCAAACAAACTTAAGAATAAGAATGAATGTTAAGGAACACTTGATATACTATCAGAGGTGTTTACAAAATACAACTCAATTTGTTCTAAGACTTAGAATGACAGATTTAAATTATGATGTCAGAATGCTTCTTAGTCTTGAACGTAGTAATGGAACAGTAGTAGGAACAGTAGTCATTTCTTCCATTTGAGTCTTCTATTTATACTTGGAGGAAGATGATGACCGTTGCAGAGAGAGAGGTGCCAGCTGGAATTTACTCGTACAATTGATAGCTGTATATTGCCTTCTTTGGTAAGGAATTCCAATTCCACTACCTATCTATTCAATTTATCACTCATCCATTTTGAGTAATAATAGTACGATAGTACAATCCTCAAATGCGCTCCACTTATGGATAAGGTTAACGTTGTACCAACGAATATTCCTTCCTGTGGATGTGACAGAGCCTTGAAGTGGATTGTTCTTCAATCATTGGTTCTATATAGGTCAGCTCTTGAGTGACGTAAATTCCTTTTGCTTCTGATGCTGTTGCCATAGCTTCTTGAGGTCTTTTAGCTTCTGAGTCCTTCAGAGCCTTGTTTTATCCTCAGAGTCACTTTCTTCAGCATTCAAAATTCAAGCTTCTGACGAACAGTGTCGTGCTTTCAGAGCTTGTTTTGACTGGCTTCTCTGCTACTATTCATAGTGCTTCTGAATGAATTTTGACTTATAATTCTGCACACTAGAATAATCATTAGTAATACCAATTGCAATTTTAATACTTTGTTATCATCAAAACTACTTAAAAACATTAGAGGTTCATGTCAGACCCACTTTGTTCCAACAATCTCCCCCTTTTTGATGATGACAAACCAAAGCATTAAAATTCAATTGTTGTTGATTTAATTTAATTATGATGACTTCAGGTTTCAAAGGTTTGCAATCTCCCCCTGAGTCTGATAATCCATAAGGGTAGGTTTGTAAGCTCCCCCTAAGTTTTATCCATAATTAATTAAAACAGTTTAAGAGTTGATTTATTAACCTAAAATAAATTTTCATATTTAACTCTCAGAAGCATAGTTTTGCAAGCTTTGCTTCTTAGAGTTTGATAATGCTCAGAAGCGGTTTGCAAGCTCTTCTGACATTGTCTATGAGTTTTATTTTAGGTTCTTAAATTTTCTCCCCTTTCAATAATCGTTCAGAATGAGAAAGAATCATAAGAGATAAATATTGATTCATAATGTATTTAACATAACAGTTTCAGATTGAGCAGTATATGAATGAATCAACATTAATTTTAACGCTACTCTTACTCCCCCTTTTGGCATCAGTCAAAAAGACACAGAAAACCAAGCAGTCAAATGCGTCATAACAAGGCAGTCAGGTCAAAAAGTTATGACAACTAAATTCATTTAATGAATTGTGTTGAAAACCGTTCTGACAAGAGAGCTTGATGACACTATAAAAAGGGATGATTCCTCTCATTTTACTCATCCAGAGTAATCAAGTAACATCAAAAGAAAAACATACAATGGAAAGGCAGGTTACCAAGGATGCTTCAGGCTCAAAAAAAGAGAGCAAGAAGGGAGCAGAGCCCTGGCGCTGCGAAGAAAACAGGCTACGATATGAGAGAAACAAGGAAGAACTTATTTTAACAGAGTCAGAGGAGGAAGAATTGGGCTCTGATCTGGAAGAGTTCTTATGGACATATGAAGATAATCTAGCAGATTATCCAGCTGAGGTTCAGAAGCTTGCTGATGAAGCACTATCTCTTCTCAAGGAGAAACTGAAGAGTATAGAATCAGAGGCTTCTAAATCTAAGCCTTAGGCTAGATGCAATCATATGTAATAAAGAATCTTTCTATTAATAATAAAAGTTGTTCCTTTACCTATCTCTCTCTCTTTTAAGCTTGCTTTCTTTTTATATACCACATAGGTATTGTCAGAACACCAGTTACCAGACACGCCTCATTCGGTATTGGTGCCCCGTTGTTAAACAGGCTTTAATACTAAGAAGCTATTTCATGAGTAAACAGGAGTACTGATGAGAGGGACTCTTAGGTTTTGAAAATCCTAGGCTTATTAGTTTAAATACTAAGATGCTCTTCAGCATCTTTCACTAGAGTCAGAATTCTCAAGAGTACCAGACAATATTATGGTATATAGAAAAGTTAACTTTTGAAAAACAAAGATAAAACAATCATATAAGCAAATAACAAACACACACATATGGATAATATAGATATGAATTAAAAGAAAATTATCCAAAAATTACACAAGAACTTAACAATACAACAAGTGCTCAAACATAAGGGTTAAGGTTTGGGTTGCTGTTGAGTAAGCTTCAGAAGAAGTTCCATCATTGCATCTATCTTCTTGTTAGTAGCTTCACCAGATCTGTTCATGTCTTCTCTTATATCGGCCCTGAATTCATCCATTTCATTTCTTAGTTCCTCTCTTATGTCATGCTTGATTACATCCAGAGCTTCTTGCATAACAGAGGGTATAGCAGATGAAGAAGAGCCTTGGACAAGTACTGGTGGAAATCTTGGAGGAGATGAAGCAACAATGGGAGTTTTTCCTTTATCAGAATCTGGTTTACTAAGGTTCTGATCATTCATAACAGTATCTTCTGCAGCTCTTTGATTCTCAAAAATCTTATTAGTCTCAATGGTAGCAATGTGAACAGCTCTATCAATCAATAAGTTTAAGGCTTCTTGTTCAGCAAGCCTCTGACGTTCCATTTCAGCAGCTATCCTAGCCTGCTCTTCATCAAAAGATCGTCTCATACTTTCATCAACAGCAGCTAAAAAGGCTAACCTCTGACATTCTTCTTCATGGTTGAAGAATGTGAGCCTTGGAGCACATGTCCTCTCAGCAATCTCAAATAGTTCCCGTACAGTGTTTGCTCCTCTACCCTTAATCTTATCCTTCAGATGAGTACTGAGAATCCTTAAGGATTTACCAAACAAGTACTCTAATTCCCTGACATCAGCATCCAAATCAGAGGGAAAGATAAGAGCTTCTTCCTCTCTTTGTTTGAACCTCTTAAGTCTAATACCTATAGCATTATTTAGCAGCTCAAGGTTTGGTTCAGAGTCAGAATTGAAAAAGGGTAAGGATGGGTCAAAGGGAATGGTTGGTTCAGGTTCCTTTCTTTTGAGTTCAATGATTTTGATTTTGCTGAGATTTGGAGGTATGATATCATCATCAAGATTGATGGAATCCTTGAATATTTGATGTTCAGCTTTAGTTAGGTGTTGGTAAAGCTCAAGAACCTCTTCTAAAGCTAGAGGTCTGTTGAGTGGGTCAGGGACAGGTTGTGGTGATTGATGTTGTTGTTCAGACATGACATTTATTGGTGATGAGTGAGGTGATTTTTGTTGTTCTTCAGAATGAGCAATTGGCTCATTCTGAACAGGGGTGAATGTAGGTGGGTTTACTCGTGAGATGTGATCAAGTGAGGGAGGGGGTGTGTGAATGACCTGTGTGTTTTGTGTTTTATGGACGGGTGAATCATTTGTGAGATTCATGGATGGAAATTGATGTGGTGAATTTGGATTTGAGTTGGTAAATGCAACACCACACATGTGTTGTTCAAGGTGTTCTATGACAGAACCTTGATTTGTGGATTGATTGAGAATGGTGGTGTCTACATTAATAGTAGGTTCTTCATCAGAAGAGAGATGAATGGGCTTTATGGTGGTTTTCTTTGTGGTTTTCTTGAAAGAGGTTCTCTTTGGTGTAAGAGTTTTCTTTTGTTTTGGGTTGGATTCTCTGATGAGTGTAGCAATTAACTCATCTGAGGCAGTGCTGGTATCTGATGAAGATGATGATGATATAGTTTTATGATCAGGTAAGACTACACTAATGGGTACAGTGAAGTCTATGGGTTGAGGTTGATTTGTAGATGATGGAGGTTGAGAAATAGATGATTTAGCAATAGAGGGTTGAGGTTCAGAACCAATAACCTGAGCTACAGGAATGCTAGAAGTATTAGATTCAGAGATCTTACCTTTTGGTTTAGAAGCTCTGGTCTTTAATCTCTTTGCAGATTTAGCAGGGTTCTGATCTTCCTCAGAAGCTGAAGGCCTATCATGCCTTTTCTTTGTCCGTTTTTCCTTCTGAACAGCTTCAGTCATCATACCTTCAGCACCTTCTTCAGTCTCATCAGCACTAGCATGTCCTTGATCATCAGAGCCTTCATCATTCATTTCTTGCTCAGTAGTTCTTGGCTTTCTTCTATTCCTTGTAATATCTCTTGGTCCCTTGAAGATATCCCAATTAGGAACACTTACAACCATTTTCCTGGGCACACTAACCCCAGTATCTCTTCTTACTGATTCAAGAAAATTCTTGATGACCTCTTCATTATCATGTTCTGATATGGTGGGAAACCCATCACACCAGAAGTACTTTTCGTACACTTGCTGCAGAGGTGTTTTCACTTGAATGATTTCTTCCTTGGTTTTTCTCTTCATGTTGACCAGAACTGATGCATCATACTTAGCAGTTTGGAAAACTCTAAGTTTTTCTTTGGCACTCACAATGTCTGTGAGTTTGGTTTGCCTTATCAGTTCTGAGATTAACCTAGGGTGATGAATGACTGATGGTATTTTGGTTCTACCCTCATTGATGGTAAGGCACATGTGATTAAAAAGAATCTTAGCCAAATTAACTTTTACCCTCTTGTATAAGAACCAGATGAGATGTTTGTGTGGAATGTAGATGGTATCCAATCCACCTTTTCTGGTGAAGATAGTAGATAAACACATTCTGAAAGCAAATTCAAATGAATTCTTCATGTGCATTACTTTTCCAAAATCCTTTTGTGTGCATCCAGATTTAAAGAGGTCCTGATGAATTGAATCCAAATGCTTGCTTTTCTTATCATACACTTCTATATCTTCTCCTTTGTTGTCTAAACCCAGAATCTTAGCAATGTGTGCCTGAGTTATCACAACATTGATTCCCAAAATATTTGACCTGATTTCCCTTTCTCTATAAGGTTTAAGACCAAGTTCCTTTCTTGTTTTCCCTCGTAATTCCTGGTTCTTTTCAACCAAATCCTTGTATTCTTTATCAGCACTTGCTCTATCGTACACTTTAGCCTTCTGCCAGAAATACTTCACTATGTCGTAGTATACGAAACCATTAAGCATTTCAAAGTAATTTTGCCATTGTTGGTTGTAGAACAAGTATTGAATGTCGATTCCATTCGCTTTCAAACTTTCAAAATCTACGAACTTCTCAGTGAAGAAATCATAAGCATCTGGTCCAGCGTCAGTTTGATGATGTTCGTAGACTAGATTATCTTTTGAATTAAGATCGATGATGGGTGGTAATGTAGGGTTAAAGGGTTCTTGAACGATTACGTTTGATGAACGAGCAGCCATGATTTCAACGCAGAGCAATTTGGGAGTTTCTGAGTTTTTAGGTTTGTGTGGGAAGTGATTATGTGTAAAAGTTGTGCAAAGTGAGTGAAGTGACTTATAAATAGTAACTAGCACACATACACAGAGAAAGTAAACATTGGGAGGGAGCGCGAGCAGTTTTAAAAAATTAAATAATAAACTTAACTGCCATAATCATCATTAACTGTTCTCTGCCCGTCAGGATCTAGACACGTGTTGAAAAAGTTTAATCATAGCTGACGCGTGTATAGACAACTGTTGTACACTTACACGTACTGAACGTTTCATTTCTAAAAGGTTCAGAGCCTCACTCATTTGTATCTGACACCTCATCAGAACCTGTTACTCTTCAGAGCCTAAATTATTCAGAGCTTCCCAAGGGATACTTTAAATTATAAGAGGTTCTGATAGAGCTTCAGGTGCTGATTCTATTCTACTTCTCAGAGCTAATTTTCTTCAGAGATATAGTGCATGTTCAAATTCTTTTTGATAAAATCAAATCTTTCAATAGCTAAAGGTTTAGTAAATATATCAGCCCATTGATGTTCAGTATCAATGAATTGAATATCTATTGTACCTTTCTGAACATGATCCCTTATAAAATGATGTTTTATTTCAATATGTTTAGCTCTTGAGTGTAGAATAGGGTTCTTAGACAAATGAATAGCAGCAGTATTGTCACAATATAGTGGAATACTCCTTTCAGCTATGTTATAATCTTCCAACTGATACTTCATCCAGAGAAGCTGTGTGCAGCATTTAGCAGCTGAGATGTATTCTGCTTCTGCTGTAGACAAAGCAATAGTTGTTTGTCTCTTACTGGCCCAAGATATGAGATTTTCACCAATGAATTGGCAATTTCCACTAGTGGATTTCCTCTCAATCTTATCACCAGCATAGTCAGCATCACAGAATCCAACTAGCTTACTATCTAGGGATTTTTTATAAAGAAGTCCTAGATTAGTAGTTCCTTTCAGATATCTAAAGATCCTCTTAACAGCAGTTAAGTGAGGTTCTCTAGGATCTGACTGGAATCTTGCACACAAGCATACACTATATAGAATATCAGGTCTAGATGCTGTCAGGTAGAGTAAAGAACCAATCATACCTCGATACAGCTTCTGATCTACTTTGCTTCCTATCTCTTCTTTGCTTAAGCTGCTGGTAGGATGCATGGGTGTAGACATTATCTTGCAGTCATCAAGGTTGAACTTCTTCAGAAGCTCTTTTGTATACTTGCTTTGATGAATGTAAGTGCCATCTTTTCCTTGATTAATTTGGATTCCAAGGAAGAACTTCAATTCACCCATCATACTCATTTCAAATTCATCCTGCATAAGCTTAGAGAAATTCTTGCAAAGAGAAGCATTAGTTGAACCAAAAATTATATCATCTACATAAATTTGAATGATTAAGATATCTTTCTTAGATGTCTTTCTGAATAATGTATTGTCAATTTGACCTTTTTGAAAACCATTTTCTATAAGAAAATTACTCAGTCTTTCATACCAAGCTCTTGGAGCTTGTTTGAGACCATAGAGTGATTTCTTAAGTTTATAAACATAATTAGGATTTTTCAAATCCTCAAAACCTGGGGGTTGTTTGACATATACTTCTTCAGAAATAACACCATTAAGAAAGGCGCTCTTAACATCCATTTGGTACAATGTGATTCCATTGTTAACAGCATATGAAAGAAGTAACCTGATTGCTTCCAGTCTTGCTACTGGAGCAAATGTTTCAGTGAAGTCTATACCTTCTTGCTGACTGTAGCCTTGTGCTACCAGTCTAGCTTTATTTCTTACCACTTCACCTTGTTCATTCATCTTGTTTCTAAATACCCACTTAGTTCCAATGATGTTCTTATGTGCTGGTCTTGGCACTAAGTCCCATACATCATTTCTTTGAAACTGATTGAGCTCATCCTGCATAGCTACAATCCATCCATCGTCCGTAAGTGCTTCATCAACATTCTTTGGTTCTATCATTGAGATTAGTCCCAGAAGAGAATCAAGTTGTTGATAGTCTGATCTTGTCTTTCTTGGACTTTCTTTGTTTCCAAGAATTAAATCTTCTGGATGTGATGATCTATACTTGAACTTCCTTCTTGGAGCTTCATCAACATCAGCACTTGGTTGAGTGTCTTCTTCTGAAGTGTCATCATGTTCTTGTGATGCTTCTAATTGAGGTGCTTCTTCAGCATCTTCTTCCAATACAGCTTCTGAAGCTTCAACAGCTTCTGATGCTTTTTCAGGTTCTGAATCGATGTATTGGTATGGAACACCTGCATAACTATTATCTTGCTCTGACATTTTACTGTCAGGCTCTTTATCATCAAATCTAACATGTATAGATTCTTCCACTGTGTTAGTTTCAGAATTATACACTCTGTATGCCTTTGAGCGTTCAGAGTAACCTATAAAGATTCCCTTACAAGCTTTGGCATCAAATTTTCTTTTGTAGGCCTTGTTGTTTAGAATGTAACATGTACATCCAAACTGATGAAAGTAAGAGATGTTGGGCTTTCTTCCTTTGAAGAGTTCATATGTTGTTAGATTCAATAGAGGTCTTATATAGATCCTATTTTGAATATAACAAGCTGTGTTTACAGCTTCTGCCCAGAAGTGCTTAGCAAGTTTTGTCTCATGCATCATGGTTCTTGCCATTTCTTGTAAAGACCTGTTCTTTCTCTCTACAACACCATTTTGTTGTGGTGTTCTAGGAGCAGAGAACTCATGGACAATGCCATGATCTTCACAAAAAGTTGCAAATGATTCATTTTCAAATTCACCACCATGATCACTTCTAACTTTTAAGATTTTGAGACTTTTCTCATTTTGCACTTGAGTGCAGAAGATGCTGAACACATCATATGCATCATCTTTCACTCTTAGAAACTTTACCCAAGTCCATCTACTGTAATCATCAACAATGACTAATCCATATTTCTTTCCATTGATTGAGGCAGTACTTACTGGACCAAACAAATCAATGTGAAGAAGTTCTAAGGGTCTTGAGGTAGAGACAATGTTTTTAGGTTTAAAAGAAGTTTTTGAAATTTTGCCAATCTGACAAGGACCACACAGAGCATCTGAATGATATTTAAGATTTGGCAAGCCTTTAACCAACTTTAGTTTGCTAAGCTTAGAGATTAATCTCCAGTTAGCATGACCTAAGCGTTGGTGCCAGACCCACTTTTCATCATTCAGAGATAGAAGACAAACTATTTTCTGCTCAGTGAGTTCTGACAGATTCACCTTATAAACATTGCCTCTTCTTAATCCTTTAAACAATATGGACTTGTCAAAATCATTGATTACTGTACATGCCTCTTTATCAAATTCAACAATAAATCCGCTATCACAAAATTGACTAATGCTAAGCAGATTATGTTTGAGGCCATCAACTAACCAAACATTTTTAATTGACAGAGAAGAGTTACCAACTATACCTGTACCAATGATCTTCCCTTTTTGGTTTCCTCCAAACCCCACAGTACCTCCCTCTTTCAGAGTCAGGGTTTGGAACATATGCCTTTCTCCCGTCATATGTCGTGAGCAGCCACTGTCCAGGTACCAGCATTGCTGCTTTGGCCTTCTTAGTGTGCAAACCTGAAGCAAATATTATTTGAGATTTTGGTACCCATATCTTTATGGGTCCTTTTATGTTAGTCTTTACAGGTCCAGGTGGTCTTTGTTTGAAAGACCTATCAGAGCCTCTAGAGTTAACCACCCTTGTTGAAAAGTTTTTGGGTTTAGTATAGCTCTTGAGCTTTGTTCTTGAATGTGTCAGAGCTTCTTTAGATTTAACATTAGCTTGAGGCTTAACAATCTTAGGTTCTGAGGTTTTATCCTTCAGAGTCTTTGATTTTTGAGCCTCTGGCTTTGATGTTCTATTAGAAGCTGACTCATTTAGAACTTCTGATTGACTCTTTACAAAGACAACCTTAGGTTTTGATTTATCTATATTAGAGGACTTTGAAGATAATGGATTATCTTTAAAACGTGAGAATCCAAGACCTTCTCCTCTATTTCTACTTACATGATAAATCAAAGAGGCTATTTTACTTCTTTTCATTCCATTGATAAGAAATTCCTGAAGAGCAAATTCATGTTCTGGAGGAACCTTATCATCAAGAACATAATGAGTTTCCATAAATTCATTTCTTGATTTTAGAGACTCATTTTGTTCAATTATTTCATTTGCCTTTTCGGTCAGGTTGTTATAGGCCTTTTTAAGGACCTTACACTCACCTGCCTTTTTGGTTAAAAGTTTTAAGGCATCTTTTAATGAATCTATTAATTCAGAACGAGAAAGTTTAGCAAGTACCTCATCTTCATCTTCTGAATCTGAGTCATCTTCGTGCTCAGAGTTCTCTTGGTCAGAAGCGGTTGCCATCAAGGCTAGGTTTGCTTCTTCTTCCCCATCAGAATCTGATTCCTGATCCAAATCATCCCAAGTGGCAAGGAACCCCTTCTTGAGCTTACTTTTGTATCTTTCTTTGTTAGAGGTTCTCTTGGATGATTTACTCAGGTTCTCTGGGCAGTCAGCAATGAAGTGTCCTGGTTTGTTGCACTTAAAGCATTTGTTTTGTTCTTCCTTTTTATCCTTAGAAGTACCAACCTTCTTGGAAGAACCTCCAAACTTACCAGCATACTTCTTGCTTCTCTTAGCCCATTGCGATACTCTTGCAGCCATCAGAACCATTTCTTCTTCTTCATCAGAGTCCATCTCGTGACCTTCTTCAGAAGCTTCTTCATCAGATACTATAGCCTTCGCCTTCAGAGCCTTAGAGGAACTCTTGGTGCTTAGTGCTATCCCTTTTAGCTTCTTAGTCGATTCATCAGTCATGAGTTCCATCTCATGACTCTTTAAAGAACTAACCAAGCTTTCAAGAGACACAGTATCTAAATCCTTAGATTCCTGAAACGCTGTCACTTTTGGTCTCCACTTTGGCGGCAAGCTTCTGAGTACTTTCCTTACATGATCAGCCTCAGTATAGCTCTTATCTAAAACTTGAAGTCCAGAAACAAGAATTTGAAACCTAGAGAACATTGTCTCAATGTCCTCTCCGTCCTTCATTTTAAATAATTCATACTGATGTACTAACAAGTTGGCCTTAGCCTCCTTAACTTGTTTATTTCCTTCATACTTGGATTTAAGAGAATCCCAGATAGACTTAGCCGTTCTCTTATCTCCAATTTTCAAGTACTCATCATGAGAGATGGCATTTGTCATCATCCCTTTTACACTGTGGTGCTTCTTATATTCCAGCTTTTGAGTGGGTGTAAAAGCCTTCCTGTCTTTAGAGCTAACAACACCTTCTAGGTCCATATTTTCAAAGTTCACTCCATCTTCTACCAAATCCCACAGATCACAATCAATCGCCATGATGTGACTGTACATCTTGGTTTTCCAGAATGGATAACCAGTTTCAGCTCCATTGAAAAAGGGAATTTTGTCAGAAGACCTTCTGTCTTTAGAATTAGAATCATAGTCAAATGGAACTTCATTGAGATTCTTCTCAGCAGACATGTTTTTCCTCCCTGAATCTTAACTGTTTCACTGATAGGTGAGAGTTAGGCAACAGCCCAGCTCCTGATACCAATTGAAGGTGGAAAAACACAAGAAGGGGGGGGTTGAATTGTGTTTTAAAAATTAAAACTTTTTACCTAATAGCGACTAAGTATGCAGCGGATAAAAACACAAATTAAAGAGAGGGTGCTGAGAGAGAGAAAGAAAGACACGGAATTTATCCTGGTTCCCCTCACAAATCGAGAGTACTCCAGTCCCCTTGTTACTAACAAGAGATTTTCACTATAATCTACTAAAGATTACAAATTGCTCAAGCACACTTGCAAGAGACTTCTCAGGTGCTCAAGTTTCACTAAACAAGAGACTTCTCAAATGCTCAAGTTAAACTTAACAAGAGACTTCTCAAACAAACTTAAGAATAAGAATGAATGTTAAGGAACACTTGATATACTATCAGAGGTGTTTACAAAATACAACTCAATTTGTTCTAAGACTTAGAATGACAGATTTAAATTATGATGTCAGAATGCTTCTTAGTCTTGAACGTAGTAATGGAACAGTAGTAGGAACAGTAGTCATTTCTTCCATTTGAGTCTTCTATTTATACTTGGAGGAAGATGATGACCGTTGCAGAGAGAGAGGTGCCAGCTGGAATTTACTCGTACAATTGATAGCTGTATATTGCCTTCTTTGGTAAGGAATTCCAATTCCACTACCTATCTATTCAATTTATCACTCATCCATTTTGAGTAATAATAGTACGATAGTACAATCCTCAAATGCGCTCCACTTATGGATAAGGTTAACGTTGTACCAACGAATATTCCTTCCTGTGGATGTGACAGAGCCTTGAAGTGGATTGTTCTTCAATCATTGGTTCTATATAGGTCAGCTCTTGAGTGACGTAAATTCCTTTTGCTTCTGATGCTGTTGCCATAGCTTCTTGAGGTCTTTTAGCTTCTGAGTCCTTCAGAGCCTTGTTTTATCCTCAGAGTCACTTTCTTCAGCATTCAAAATTCAAGCTTCTGACGAACAGTGTCGTGCTTTCAGAGCTTGTTTTGACTGGCTTCTCTGCTACTATTCATAGTGCTTCTGAATGAATTTTGACTTATAATTCTGCACACTAGAATAATCATTAGTAATACCAATTGCAATTTTAATACTTTGTTATCATCAAAACTACTTAAAAACATTAGAGGTTCATGTCAGACCCACTTTGTTCCAACAGAGTCTTCTACAGGTTCTATGTAGTTGTCATACTCTGGAGCTTCATCTTCTGATTCATCAGAACCTGACTAATCTATACCAATGATCTTTCCCTTCTGGTTGCCACCAAACCCTACTGTTCCTCCCTTTTGCTGATTCAGGGTGTGGAATAAGAGCTTGTCTCCTGTCATGTGACGTGAGCAGCCAGAGTCCAGATACCATGAGCTTTCTTTTCTTCTTTGGGTGCATACCTACAGCATACACTATTTCAGATTTTGGTACCCATACTCTGATGGGTCCTTTTTGGTTAGTTTTGAGAATCTTATTCTGCTTGTTAGAATACTCAGAAGATCTGGAGTCAACAGAGCCTTTAGAAAAAGGTTTAGGCTTATGTTGTCTCTGAGATTTTCCTCTTGATTGTGTCAGAGAACCAGTTACCAAGTTTGCTTTAGAAGTACTAGTGCCCCGCTTATCAACAGGCTTTGGTACTTTGACAGCTTTAGCTTGAGTAGACATGGGTACTGATGTGAGGGGAACCTGGGTTTTAGAAGACTTAGGTACAGAAGATGAGTCATCTTTTGATACCTTATCTTGTGGTTCCAAGCTCACAAGAGTATCAGACACAGTCAGAGGTTCTGATGTACCCTTAGTAAAGTTTGAATAAGATTCTGATGGTGACTTGCTCAACAAGACAGGTTTGTTTGATTTTCCCACATTAAGAGATGTAAGAGAACCAAGTCCTTGTCTTTTATAATAATTGCTTAGCCCACCATGAATTACGGAAGTTACCCTAGTTTTGTCTATGTTATGGTGAACAAACTCTTGAAGAGAGATTTCATACTCGTCATAGGGTTTGTGACATGTTCTACATCCAGTCTCAAGCACCTTAATTGTTTTAAGAGATTTTTGATAGTTTGCTTGAGTCTGGGTGAGATTTTCATTGAGTAGCTTCATTTTTTGTTTGCAAAAATCTAGCTCACTCAACTTTTCCATGTACTTCACCATTACATCTTTCAAAGCTTTGGTCATTTGAGTACTATACATTTTAGATATTACCTCATCAATATCGTCCGTGTCAGACTCTGAATCACTGTCATGGTCTGATTCACCAGTGGCCATAAGCGCTAGGTTTGCTTCCTCAGAGTCTTCATCCTCAGATAGTTCATTGATATCCTCCCATGTTGCCATCAGACTCTTCTTGGCTTTGTTCTTGATTGTACTCTTTCTTCCTTTACCCTTGGAGTTGAGTTCAGGACAATCAGCCATGAAGTGTCCAGGCTTATGACAATTGAAACAATTTTTTGTGTCATCCTTCTTCTCTTTGCTGGTGTTGTTTCTTGATCCAGATCCTCTGCCTTGAAAATTTTTGCCCTTCCTTAGTGACCACTTTTGAAATTTTTTGGACAAGAGTGCAAAGAAATCATCGTCTGATCCTTCTTCTTGATTATCTACGAAAGATTCCTCTGCTTCAGATTCTACAACTTTGGCTTTCAGAGCCTTAGATGAAACTGAAATAGATGGCAAGGCCAAAGATTTTAGTTTCTTCTGAGGCTCATCTGAAGATAGTTCAATCTCATGACTCATGAGTGAACTTATCAATTCCTCCAAGCCAAGTTTGTCCAAATCCTTAGCTTCTTGAATAGCTGTTACCTTAGGCCTCCACCTTGAAGGTAAGCTTCTCAAAATCTTTCTTACATGATCAGAAGTTGTGTAGCTTCTCTTTAGAACTTGGAGACCAGCCACTAGAATTTTGAACCTCGAATACATGGATTCAATATTCTCATCATCCTTCATTCTAAAGAGTTCATACTGTTGGATCAGAAGAGTAGCCTTTGCCTCTTGAACCTGTTTATTTCCTTCATATGTAGAACACAAGGAATCATAAATGCTCTTGGCAGTAGATTTGTCTGTGATCTTGAGGTATTCATCGTGAGTTATACATCCAATGAGAAGATCCTTGACCTTGTGATGTTTCTTGTATAGCTTCTTGTCTGTAGGAGTGAACTTCTTTCTTTCTTCAATAGATAACCTTCCTTTTTCATCAAGTCCTTTGAAGGTTACCCCTTCTTCAACTAAGTCCCAAAGCTCATCATCTAAACCAATAAGATGACTGTAGATTCTATCTTTCCACCAGGAAAAGTTAGATGCATCTCCATTGAACTTTGGTGCTTTGTTGCTTGTCTTATTGTCTTCAACATCATAGTCATGAGAAACTGCTTTCATGCTACCACTTGGAGTTTCAGTCATAGTGTTTTTCAACAGGAAACTGTCTCACTGTTAGGTGATTAAAAACAGAATCGGGCTCTTGATGCCAATTGAAGGTGTGAAAAACACAAGAAGGGGGGGGGGGGGGGTTGAATTGTGTTTTTGGTAGTTTAAAAATTCTTCTAAGTTATGAAAAACTTATCAGAGTTTGCAGCGGTTTAGAAAAGCCAAAACACAATTTGATCAAAACGTTGAAGATTGAGAGAAAGAGAGAAAAGTAGAGACATAGATTTTATACTGGTTCCCCTTACAAACCAAGGGTACGTCCAGTCCTCTTGTACTACCAAGAGAGTTCACTATAATCACCAAAGATTACAAATGCTCAAGCAACCTTGCAAGAGACTTCCAATGCACAAGTATACAAACAAGAAACTTCCTAATGCTCAAGCACGCAGGCAAGAGACTTCCAAAACAAATATAAGAAAACAGAGTCTGAACAATTGATATGAAGATCAATGTTCAGTTACAAATAAATACAACTGTTGATACAAGACTTAACTTAGAATCTTAATACAAAAATTCTAAGGTTCAACTACTGAATTAACAGAAGCTGAAGCCGGAGTCTTGGATTTGAATACGAGTTCAAGTTGTATTTGAAGTTCTTAGTGCTCTAGGATGATTTTGACAGAATAACAGCTCTTTCAAATTGTTCAAGTGTCGTCTCCTAGAACTTCAAACTTGCTCCAATTTATAGACGAAAGTGGAGCGTGTTTGATTTGAATTTGATGCGGTGAGATTGTTCCAGCTGTAGATAGTACCATTTTTAACCAAATCAGGTAACCTTGTATACGATCAATCTTGGGGGTAACGTTTTAGCCAAATCAGGTAATGAGTTCGTACAATAGTACTAACGTCACTATCTTGTGGATAAGATTGATTCCATCAGCTTTTGGAGTGTCAGAGGATGATGATGATTTCCAATCATTGTTGTAGAGAATGTTCTTCTGACAAAACGGCTCTCACTGCTCTTATCAGAGTCTGATACTAGCTTCTGACGAATATAACTTGCATCTTCTGATGCCTTAAAATCTGGTCAGAATTTGCTTTGACATATCAGAGCTTCCAATGTGCTTCTAGAAAATTTAAAGAATTAACTTGTATATCTGCACACTTGGATTAAATAATTAGTATACCCTATTGTATATTAATACATTTGTTATCATCAAAACTTAATTGGATCATGTCAGAACCTATTTTGTTCCAACAAATAGAAGGAAACATTTTATTCAATTCAACAAGTTTAGCATGAGAAGCATGGCCAAATCCCATGTGCTAAATATTACAATCAACAATTTTGTGTTTATTATTGGCTAAGCTAAGACAGGTTTGAGTACAAAAATTCAGAGATGTAGGGCAAAGTGTAATGGAGGGTTGAGTTAGCAAATACAATCCATTATCCAAGCTAGTTGCACCAATCATCTTATGGGAGTAAGAGTCCTGTATCACACATTTATCATTATCAAAAATTAATTGACATTTGAGAGAACAAGTTAGCTTAGGCACTGAAATAAGATTGAAAGAAAATTCAGGAAAATATAAAACATTAGTGAGGTACAGGTTTTTATCAAAGAGAATAGTTCCAGCATAACAGGTAGAAACAATGGTTCCATTTGGTAGTTTAATATGAATAGGCTTAAGTCTCTTCAAACATTGAAAATTTTTGATGGAGAAACAGACATGATCTGTAGCTCCTGTGTCAAGAATTAAATGATCAAAATTTGCTAGGTTAGGGACAGTACAAAGAATACCTGCACCATTAGAATTACTAGTAATGTGGTTAATGTTATGAGATTGCAATAAATTAGAGCCTTGGAGAAAAGCTAAGAGTGCTTTGTGTTGTTCAGGAGTAAAGAATAGCTTGCTTGAATCAGAGTCAACTTGTTCCTCTACATCGCCAACAGATTGAGTCTCATCTTCAATGTTATTAACATTATTCACCTTCCCAATTTCTTGAAGGTGTTGAAGATGTGGTGGATAACCATGTTTCTTCCAGCAAGTATCAACAACATGATTTGTTTGTCCACAAAATGAGCACAACTTGTTTCCACGACCTCTACCATTGGATCTACCACCTCTACCAGAATTTCTACCTCTACCACCAGTCAATTGGCCTCTACCAGCAGAAGAATTTCCCATATAAGAATTTCCCATAGCAGCTAATAATTTAGACTCATCTAATGGGATTACATTTTGTCTTTCTTGTTGCACAAGTAAAGAGTAAACACGACCAATTGGTGGGAGTGGATCCATAAGCATAATCTGAGACCTTACAACATGATATTGTTCATTCAGGCCCTTAAGAAACCTAATTACTTGATCACTATCTTTGTATTATTTCATTTTGGTGAGGGCAATACAATTAGCAAGACAATTGGATTCAGGTAGAGGTCTAAAGTTATCTAATTCTTGCCAAAGTTTCTTCATCTTAGTGTAATAAGAAGAGATTAAAGAATCACCTTGTTTTAGAAGATAAATTTCTTCTTGGAGATTAGAAATTCTAAAGATGTCACCTTGATAGAAATGATCTTTGAGATCTTGCCATATCTCTGATGCTGACTCCATCCATAGTATGCTTTGAGAAATTTCTGGCTCCACATAATTGCTGATCCATGACATAATCATTGTGTTGCACCGGTCCCAAGCGACAGAATCATGGTCTTCATCAATTGGTCGAGGGAGAGAGCCATTGATGAAATGGAGCTTGTGCTTGGATCTCAATGCAACTTGCATAGCACGTGACCAAGAATGGTAATTGGATCCAGATAGTAATGGTGTAACATGAACGTTACCGGGATTCTAATTTGGATGGAGAAAATATGGATTCAACGTATCAGTTTGATAACCTTTGTTTGGAGGATTTGAAGGACCTCCATTGACACTTCCAAAGCTACTAACAGACATAGTGTCGAAGAAGATGAATGAATCAAAGAATAACAGAAATTTGATCAAAGAAAGATCAAGAAGAAGGGAGAAAACAGAAAAGAAATTGAGACAATATTGAGAAAGAGAAGCAGCGGATTGGATCGAGAGAAAAAATGGAGAATCAATGGTAGTACCTCATTGGAGAGGCCTGATACCATGTGAAGAGTGAAGATGAAACTCCATAACCAAAGCTTAAGATTGAGATTGTGTGATGAAGAAGATGAAACAAATTTGCAGAATTGGAAATTGAAGAAATGGAAATTTTATTATCACACAACTAAGTCTGTGAAATGGTTTCTTACAACCATATATACAAGTACTAGCTAAGATCAACTAAGTAACTACCATCTAACTAACTCAAACTAACAACTTAAGACAATTATTAACAGCTAACTAACTATCTAAGGCAAAACTATCTCTGTTAACTTACAGCACAAGTAAACAGAGTTTACACTACTTATTCTGTTAACTTGTAGAACAAGTAACAAAATTTACATTGTCTTTCACATTCACGGTTCGATCGGTCCGGTTTTGACAACATTGATCATATGTGAAGTATACATATAAATACATGATTGCCTCTTGAATATATGTGAATTTTGTAGCATAATAGTAATTGGAAGTTGTGCACAAAAAATAGTATGTAGGGATTAGAAGAAAATAATAGCCATGAACGATAACAGTTTTCTGCAAAAAGAAAAGCGACGGCAAAAGCGTCTTTAAATATTTGAGAAAATCTTGAGGGTTTGAGTGGGATTGTTTGTATGTGTATTTTTAACTAAAAAGTCTCACAAAATCCTTTTCACGAAAGAATCCATAAAAATCTGTATAATATTGAATGCCAACGGACATTTTGTAAATCATATGAAATCTCAATCGAATACCAACTATAACGCCCCAACTAAAATATCTAGAATATTTAGTCAAGACATAAATAAATGGATCTGAGTACATTAAAAATTTACTGAATAAATTAAGAAATTACAACTGGTCACGAACACAAAAGGATAAACTGATGAAATACAACGGTAGTGAAACAACGACAAATAAACAGATTAATTAAGAAACAAGAAGAAGACTAAAATCTTCTAGTCTGACAATCCAAGCACAGCTCCAACTGTCAGTCTCCCGCCGGGTCCTTGCTCCGAATAACCTGTCTACCTAAAAAAATTGATTTGGAGTGGGATGAGACTGTTAAGCCTCAGTGAGTCCTACTACCCTCCTAATGGTGACTACACCGGGGGAGTCCTAATCAGTCACAACATACTAGCATATATATATATATATAACATAATATCATGATAACAGAATTTAAAGTGTAACACAGATAAATAAACTCTTATTCATTTTAAACACAAGGACACTCTGAGGTGAGCATGTCTCAGAGGCCCGCCATATCCGTCAACCGATTCGGTCACGGCATGCAGCTCACAATAACGTATCCTAATGGATTATCCCATTGGGAGTCCATAGCGCGATTTCACAAAATCGCTCATAATTGACTGAAACTAATATTGTTCTTTCTACCAACATTTCCCAAAACCCGGGGAGCATACAAGCCTAATTAATTACCAAGCTATGCCCTAATTATTATCTGTGATTAACATTCTGTTCGACAGTATATTAATTATATTACTGCAAGTTATCTGATTCTAACGAGGATATAAAACGAGTGTGGAAATCTTTATTTAGAAAATAGAAAATGTAGGTCAGTTCTGCACCAGCTCGCTACGGCGAGTCACCAGCTCGCTATGGCGAGATTATAGGTCCTGACCTAAATCAACTAGCTGTGGCGAGCAGAAGCTCGCCATGGCGAGTTTCATCAGCTCAGAGTAGGGGTGATCATATCCGAACCAATCCAAAAGCTAAACCGCAAACCGAACCAATCCAAACCGAAAACCGCAAAAACCACATTTGGTTTGGATGAATTTGGATGATTTTTTCACCTAACCGCGCGGTTCGGTTCGGTTGGCGGTTTGCATTCTGAAAACCGAACCAAACCGAACCGCATATTAATGAGTCAGCCCACCAATTACAATTTACAAGCCCAATACATGTCAGCCCACACTTCATCTCAAACTTATTTAGGGTTTTCACTCTCACGCTCTCAAACTTATCTCCTCCATCTGTCCCACGCCGTTTCTCACGCTGCATCTCTCTCATCTCAACTTCAACTTCATCTTCATCTCATATTATCTACATCTCTCTCACACTGTCATCTCTCTCAGTCACGACCTCACACTCACAGTTTCTCACTCTCTCAAATCTCAATCACGGTTTCACGTTCTCTCAATAAAAAAAAGGTGCGTTTTCTGCAATTTGATTCACGGTTTCACGACCTCACGCTGCTACTGTTTGTTGTTTTTCCATTATGTTTTGTTCTCCTTTATTGAGTAGTTTTCAATAAATTCATCTTTTGCTGCTCATCTTAGTAAGTTTTTGCTGATATAGTAAGTTTCATTCCATAGATACAATAGTTAGTTTAAACCATAGATACAATTTAGTAAGTTGCATTCCATAGATACAATAGTTTTTTTGTTGATATAGTAATGTTGTTGATATAGTAAGTTTCTTAATCAATGTTAACATCATTTTTTTTTTGTTACTTTAGATATGACTATTGATAAGGAAATGAGTTCTACTGCTGCCTCTGATGCTTCCAAATTCATGACCGAAAATCAGGTACCAGATATGACTATTTTTATTTTTGTTGTGGGTTATTTATGTTTTTATTGTTAATATGAAAATGATCTGTTGTTCATCTTATTTACAGGCTGAAAATAGTCCACCATCAATGCCTACATTAGAACCACCACCTCAAACTATTGATCAAGGTGACAAAGATCAATGTGGAAATTTTCAAAACAACAAGAAAAGAAAAGTCACAGAAGCATCTACAAAGACAAATGATGTTTCTAACGCTGAACAGCCAGGTAAAAAAAAACCTTGTAGGCCTAAATCTTGGGTTTGGGATCATTTTAAAATAGTAGATGAGAGGGCTGTGTGTGATTGGTGTAAAACTGCATCTTATGCAGCCGATTCACATAAAAATGGAACCTCTAATTTAGCAAATCATTTAAGAAGACAATGTAAAAAATTTCCCAAAGACCGTGATCCTTCCCAAACCGTTCTTAGCTTTCAAGATAGTAAAGGAACTGGTAGTGGTACTGAGATTGTTGCTGTCCAATTTGATAGTGAATTGTGTAGACAAGCTTTAGCTAGAATGTTAATTGTGGATGAGTTGCCTTTTTCATTTGTTGAAAATGAAGGATTTCGTTATTTTATGAGTGTTACACAACCTAGATTCAAACTTCCGGGAAGGATGGCAATTGCTAGGGACTGTTTGAACCTTTACACTAGTGAGAAACATAAACTAAGAAACATTTTTACTAAAACAAATCAAAGTGTCTCTCTAACAACTGATACATGGACATCTGTGCAAAATATTAATTATATGGTTCTCACTGCACATTTCATTGATGAAAATTGGAAGATGCATAAAAGAATTCTTAATTTTTGTCCAATCACGTCTCATAGGGGGAGGTAATTGGAAAAAAGATAGAGAAGTGTTTAGAGGGCTGGATGATAGATAAGGTTTTCACCATTACAGTTGATAATGCTAGTTCAAATGATCTTGCTATCTCTTACTTGAAAAATAGAATGGAGGATTGGAATTCACATCCATTAAAAGGGGAGTATTTGCACGTTAGGTGTTGTGCTCACATTTTGAACCTTGTTGTTGGTGACGGGTTGAGGTTGAAGGACATGCATACTTCAATTTCAAAAATTAGGAGTGCGGTTCGATTTGTTCGTGGGTCAGCTAGTCGTTTGGATAGGTTTAAGGTATGTGTTAGAGAAGCTAGGATACAAGACAAGTCTACGGTGCAGTATGATTGTGCCACTAGATGGAACTCTACCTATATTATGCTTGAAAGTGCATTGAAGTTTCAGAAGGCATTTAAGAGACTAGGTGAAAAGTGTGTTGATTATGCAATGTTGGAAAGTGGTGTCCCAAATAATGATGATTGGGAAAATGCTAAGTGTTTTGTGAAATTTCTAGAGTTGTTTTTTGAAATCACTAAGAAGGTGTCAGGTTCAACTTATGTAACATCTTCTACATATTTCACGGAACATTGTAATATATTGGAAGCATTCAATACTTGGATGGGATGTCACAAAAATGACCCAATACTTGGAAAGATGGCTACCAATATGATAAGTAAATATAGTAAGTATTGGGGGGACGTCTCAAAGATGAATATGTTGGTCTTTATTGCTGTAATTTTTGATCCTCGTTGCAAGTTCCAATTTGTTAGTTGGGGATTGAATAAGTATTATGATAAGGAAGTTGCTGATTCTTTGTGTTGTAAGGTAAAAGAAACTTTAGCTAAACTATTTGAAAGCTATAGTGGGAAAGACCAAGAAGAAAGTGCTGCACAAGAAGCAGAAGGATCAGAATTTGTTCCACGTTCTAGTGCGCTTAGTCAATTTCAGAAGGAGATGAGTCAAGATCCAAATTTGAATAAAAATGAAGTGGATTTGTATCTCACAGAGCCTAGGGAGATGGCGAATTCTGATTTTGACATCTTAAATTGGTGGAAGGTGAATTCTACCAAATACCCTACTCTTGGTCTAGTAGCTAGAGATATATTGGCTATGCCAATATCAACTGTTGCTTCAGAGTCTGCTTTTAGCACAGGGGGTAGAGTTCTTAATAATTATAGGAGCTCTCTTACACCACAAACTGTTGAAGCTTTAATATGTGCACAAAATTGGTTAAGATCTTCACCTTTGTCAGTTGATATTGAGGAGCATTTGGAAGATTTAGAGAAGCTCGAAGAAGGTATATAATTGATTTTATTTTATTCAAATATAATTGTCAGTTTATATAATTGATTCTATTTGATTCAAATTTAATTGTTTGTTATGTCTAACTTTTGATATATTTGATACAATTTTAGAATTGGCTCCAATCCCACAATTGAATGAGGGGCTTTCTGATATTGAATCTAATTAGTACATTTGCTTGAAAAGGGAATCAAATGGTATTGAATCTGATTAGTACATTTTTAGAATATGTTTCAATTTTTTAAATCTTTTTATTCTTAAACCAATTAATCTGAACACCAATTTGCTGAATTATAATATGTAGATGGAGACATGGAGACATGGAGATGGAGACAGTGTTATTTTATTTTGGTGTATGGTGTTTTGGTGTAATGTTCTTTTTGTATTGTAATTTATGGTGAAACAATGTTACTGGAATTGGAATGTAATGTTCTATCTGACCACCATTTATTTTGTTACTGGAATGTAATGTTCTTTTTGGTATGTGGTGAAACAATGTCACTCATGGTGTTTTGACAGTTCTGTAATGTAATGAAATCAAAGACCTTAGTTTTGTAATGTAATTTTATTTCAAGTACACTGATTAGTTATTTAAGTATGGTGTAAACCGCGGAAACCGAACCGATCCTAACCGCATTGGTTTGTTTTGGTTTGGTTTGGATGATGTTTTAAAAACCAACCGAACCAAACCGAACCGCATGATTTTTTTCTCGCGGTTAGGATGGCTTTTATGGTCAAAACCGAACCAAACCGCACCGCGATCACCCCTAGCTCAGAGCCCAGCTCGCCATAAATGCTTGCCAGCTACTCACTGTGGCGAGTTCATGCAGATTTTACCCTGTTTTGCCAAAATCATATTTTTCTCAGAAATACACCTACAATCCTCATTTTAATCAAAGCAGCAAGATAAATTATATAACATAAATCAGAATGGAGGTGAATTTGGGGTTAATTCTCCTCACACAACAATTCCCTAACTTTCCTAAGTTATCATGCAAAATTTCATAAATTGGGCAACTAACTAAACTATCCTAAGAACCCACCTGATAATGAAGCTTTATCTTGTATACCAGCTCTGCTACAGCATCAAGCTTCCTAGTCTCAGTTCTCACTTGAAACCCCAAGACTTGTGCTCATGAGAAAAGAATGGATTCATGAGTTTATAACAATTGCTAAGGTTAAGGAAAAAATGAAATAGTCATTACCCTTCTGAAAAAGTAAAAGAAGTGCTAGGAATAACTTACCCAAGTTTGGAACTAAGCACGATCAAAAAAGGTGTAGATGCAGCCTCTACTGCTGCACTCGCTGTGGCGAGTGATAGCTCGCTCGGCGAGCGTGTCTAGAACAAGAACAGGGCTCGTCTGTTCGTCCAATTTTCCATTCTTCTACCGTACCCATCACATTCCAGACGTCTCTAGGTCCGTATTGTAGAAGAATAGTACACATGCAGAGCTTAATTTCAATTGTGGAAGTGTGGATGAGTATGTGGTTGAAAAATAGGGTTCAAGAGAAAATTATTAAAGGGAAGAAATTGTTCATCCTTACCTCACAATTCTAAACAATACACCTCAGTTCTTGGAATCCATAACGTCCAGTAGCATAGTTTGCAGAATTTTGAAAAAGAAGGGGTTGAAAGCTTAGTTCGGCCGATCCAAGGAAAATGGGGGAGAATTTGGAGTTGAAATCGATCACTAGAAGCTTGAATGGCTAGGGGTAGGACGAATTTGATGCATGCAATGGCAATGAAGAAACTTAAAAATTTTAGCTTGGTTATGGAGGAGGTTATGTTGTTGGCGTAAGGAAGAGGAAGAAGGGAAAGAACAAGTTTTTCTTTTCTCTTAAAAATGAATACACTCATACACATGTACTTATTTATATACTTGTACATAGCATTGTTTGTCTCTTAAATTACAAGAATGCCACTCCTGCTACTAAAGTCTTGGATTCTCCAACTAAATTATTAAATCCAACTCTATAATTTAATTGAAGTCCTTAACTAACATTAAGTCTTTATCTGTTAGGGTTGGGTTGTTACAATCTACCCCCCATAAAAGAATTTCGTCCTCGAAATTCAAGGCTTCAACAACCATATCCAGGTTAGTTTGCTTACATTCACATCCAACTTCCAATTATCCTCCGGTCATTAATAGTCGGTCCCTTGGAATAAGGATTTCCTTTTTCAGGATCACTGGCAAAAGGGTATTCTCGCACTCTCGATTGGTTTCGTGCTGTGCACTCTGATCAAATAGTCATTGTCACCTTTGACAGTGTTCCTATCGCCGTAGTCTGATTTATCTATACTCCACCTACTACGTTCCTCTTCTTCCGCTACTATCGGCGATAACTCCATTACTTTACTGACTTGAGAGGTCGGTATCTGGCCTGGTTGGGTACAAACTAAAACCTAAGGTACAAGCTTGAGTGTTATCACAGCAATTATAAATCTTCCTTTCCAAGATCGTTCCCTTTCCAAACACTGTCATGCATGACACGTCGAATATACACCTGTACCACGTGTTGTCTAAATACCCCAGAATCGATTGAAATATAAAACGAGTGGAAAATCGTCTAGACACTACTGATTCTTCTGCTAATGAGTTGGACTCATGAGTAGACGAATCTATAGTTATCCGATAAAATCCCACCTACAATATTAATCCATTCTGGTACAACACGGTGATCGCAGTTGCACATCTAACATGCAGATGCATTTAGGTTCAGATTATCCCTCAAGGTCAATGGTCCATCTTGTTTGAATTTCCTGTACTGGTAACATATGTGTGAGGCCAGGATATGGTAATCAGATTCTCCACTTGGTTGGTTGCACACGTAAAGTGTAAACTTGTAAAGCTGAGGCTAAATTGAATGGTTTGGCTAATAACGATTGACTGAATTATCTTAACAGATCACTAAGGATAGGAAATGGTTTCCAAATGAGATTGGTATATTACTCCAAGCGGGTAAGTAGCTCTTACACTTATGCTAATTAATTACTGGTAATTAGACTTGGAATTGAAATGTTCTGGTTCCGGCGTTCAGGCTTCAGCACTAGACCTCACGAGATTACAGGAAATGAATCTAGAAGGTTGAAACGTTCGGCAGAGGTACTTAAGGTTAACACGCTAATCTAACATGAATTCAGAAGATGGAACTGACAGGTTTCAATCCTTAACACTGATTTCGCTAGAACAACTGAACTCCACTGGATTGGGAATAACTCCGAACTTAATTCCGAATTTGATTGTAAGGGTACGATGATATAGACAACCAATTGTATTGAAAAACTGATTTAGCAGACTCGAGTGCACGAAATTTAAATGATTTTCTGATACTGAGCTACGGATGTTGATTGACAAATCAACCAACGAGCAGGGAATGCAACTGAATTTATTCTTGAACTCCTCATGGGTAATTAACTTCTGCTGATAGGTTGAAGCTAATGATGACACAACGGGAAAACTGAAAACACCTGATGCGGTTACTTAAGTGTGACATTAATCACTATTAATGTAACTAATTGGCTTCAAGAAATTCTGAAGAGTTTGCATCCTAATTGAATTTAGGCATAACGCGTGATTGACAAGTCATTTAAAGCACGAGGAGAATTTTCTCATCTGACGCGTAATCAGACAAATTAGAGAGTACACACGTCCATAGTTATCCAGGACTTTTGAACGTAGAATTGAACATTGCTTGATCCGATGAGCTGGCTGAAAGAGGATTTCGGAACGAATGAAAGTTGATTGAAGATTGGTTTCCCATTGGGTTCAGACTAGTGTTCCACATCTCTATTTCTGTTGTCAAGGCCCCCAGGTTAGGACAACTGGATTCTCACTCAAGTTTCTTACTGATGATTTCTCACCGGTATGTCTAACTGATTTCTAATGGTCTCATAGCGGAAGGGTCCAAATATACAGAGGTGTGTCGGTGGCTAAGACTAAGGTCAAACTTAGTTACTTAAGTCTGGATAATTAACACATATACCTAAAGGAAGGTTTCATGAATTGGTGATATTGGCACAACCTCTTATTTTTGCCAACCTTATCAAGTTGTGTCTCCTACTAGGGTCAGGCCAAAGTTCCATACTTCTACTTGTCAATCCTAATGGAGTCATGTCTCCCACTGCCTGGCACTAATGTTGGTTCTGTGATGTTGGCTTCTAGCATTGATATCCTAAATGATATTCTAACTGGTTGTTATTAAGGTATTGATAAAGTATGGCTGGTTAAGTCCAATCCTTGTACGGGGTAGCTAGTTGGTTTACACTACTGATTTACTAATCTAAGAAATATTGATGGACAACTCTCAAGTGCACGGTCAATTCTCCTACTAACTTATTAGCTAAGTGGTCATATGTATGAGTTTTGTTTGGTTAAAATAAAACTGGTATTTTAATCAAAGCTTAACCTACGGTGGTTTCGTACAGCAATGTTGGCTTAACGTCTTTGGTGTCTACTACTAATCTCCTATATGATTTCCTAACTGGCTGTCATCAAGGCGATGATAAAATATGATGGGTCAATTTTGTTCTTCAAGCCATGGTACTTAAGTGGTCTGTAATACTGAGCTACTAGCCTATTAATAATGGATTGACATTCCTTATGGTATGGTTAACTGACTATGCTGTTTCCTTATTTCAAAGGTCCAAATACGAGAATTTGTTTGGTGAATGGTCAGCTACTCTTAAATTGGACTTATAGGTTCCCAACTACTATAGAATAAGGTCCAACTGGTTGGCTCCTACGAATGATGGTGCTATCGGTAATTCTTAATTGTCATTCTAATAAAATTTAACCTATATTGTTTTGGTGTGTTTCCCGGTATGAATTGGCAAGGGGTTCTACACTATTTATTTTTATAAGTAGCTTTGTACTGTTAAGTTTAAAGTTTGCGGTAAGGGGAATGTTAAAGTATAGGCATTCTGATCCAACTAATTCTACAGAATTATCTAAATGGTTGGTAGCGCTGAATTTGACATCTTATAGTAATTAAGTGATGATGCTAAACATGTTTGTCTAAGGGTTGGGTATGGAATTGAACTTTCTAAGTGGCATACTAATAATTCTAGATTCCTGGGATAAGGTATTAGTATTGAGTACTGATTATTAAGCTGCCTGAGTCTAATTACTGGTTTGGTTACCAAACTATCCTATGATTATGTTCCAGGAATTCTGACTCAAGAGTTCTGATGATGCTAGTAAGGACTCCTAACTGTAGCCTAATCGGAGTTTGGGTCTCTAAGGATTTTCTGGCTTACTGATAATGACCGGTGTAGAAAGAAGAATAAAAATAAAAATAACCTCTAATTGTTTTACTAATCTAAGCGTAACTCTTAGTAGTGGTGTAGGAATGTCGTTTCAAGTTTGAAGGGTCGAAGTAGCTCAGTTAAGGCATACTAGTGGTTAGTCTAACAAGATGACTGAAAGGATAAGGGAATGTGCTTATGTCCTAATTTGGTTTCTCAAATCTAGATAGTTCATTTAGAATTTCTATTGCCAAGGTATCTATTTGGTTTACTGCACTGGGTTGCTAATTTAGGAACATAAGGGCGATTTTAACTTAAGACGCTTTCTCGGGTGCGGTACAGTTAATAAAGGATCCTAATCATTAGACTAGTTAAAACTGGATTTCTAGTGGTTGAGTTCACATATGGGTTCCTATTAGGAGGAATGTACTCGTTCCATTGAGAACATTAAGGTTTGGTATCCTTGGGCTGATCTATCTAGTTGTTGTTAGGACAAAATGAAACACGGTTGTAGTCTTACTAAGTTTTCTCTCATAGGTGAATTTCATGGCTGCGTTGAACGACATAATGTTCATACAAGAGATTTTGGTTTGCTGCTTACTAAAGTTGGGTGCTACTTGGTTAATCAAGCTCAGAAAAATTTGGGTTGAAGTTGTTCCTAGATTCAGAGAGCTTACCTGACACATAGTGTCAGTCGAATACTGTTATGCACTGCACATTTCAGTATAATGGTACACTTGCATCCCTTAGTTGTTTTATACAACTTACTCCTGTGACACCATTTGTCACTGTCCCAAAATACACTTATAAGATTCTCTTCAATGACTGCCCTTGATTGCGTCTTATCAACGATCTTAACGCTGGAGTTTTCAGAGTTCACTTCAGTTCTAAACCATAATACCCTGCCTACCATACACAATACTGAGTTGATCAAGCTCAGCACGCGATGGTTTCAGCGTAAACAGTCCAGATCCAAAGGTTTTGTATTACTTAGGAAAGGATTGAAATGACTCATGGCAAGGTCCGATACTGGATCGACCTGCTCTGATACCAATTATAACGCCCCAACTAAAATATCTAGAATATTTAGTCAAGACATAAATAAATGGATCTGAGTACATTAAAAATTTACTGAATAAATTAAGAAATTACAACTGGTCACGAACACAAAAGGATAAACTGATGAAATACAACGGTAGTGAAACAACGACAAATAAACAGATTAATTAAGAAACAAGAAGAAGACTAAAATCTTCTAGTCTGACAATCCAAGCACAGCTCCAACTATCAGTCTCCCGCCGGGTCCTTGCTCCGAATAACCTGTCTACCTAAAAAAATTGATTTGGACTGGGGTGAGACTACTAAGCCTCAGTGAGTCCTACTACCCTCCTAATGGTGACTACACCGGGGGAGTCCCAATCAGTCACAACATACTAGCATATATATATGTAACATAATATCCTGATAACAGAATTTAAAGTGTAACATAGATAAATAAACTCTTATTCATTTTAAACACAAGGACACTCTGAGGTGAGCATGTCTCAGAGGCCTGCCATATCCGTCAACCGATTCGGTCACGGCATGCAGCTCACAATAACGTATCCTAATGGATTATCCCATTGGGAGTCCATAGCGCGATATCACAAAATCGCTCATAATTGACTGAAACTAATATTGTTCTTACTACCAACATTTCCCAAAACCCGGGGAGCATACAAGCCTAATTAATTACCAAGTTATGCCCTAATTATTATCTGTGATTAACATTCTGTTCGACAGTATATTAATTATATTACTGCAAGTTATCTGATTCTAACGAGGATATAAAACGAGTGTGGAAATCTTTATTTAGAAAATAGAAAATGTAGGTTAGTTCTGCACAAGCTCGCTACGGCGAGTCACCAGCTCGCTATGGCGAGATTATTAGTCCTAACCTAAATCAACTAGCTGTGGCGAGCAGAAGCTCGCCATGGCGAGTTTCATCAGCTCAGAGCCCAGCTCGCCATAAATGCTCGCCAGCTACTCGCTGTGGCGAGTTCATGCAGATTTTACCCTGTTTTGCCAAAATCATATTTTTCTCAGAAATACACCTACAATCCTCATTTTAATCCGAGCAGCAAGATGATTATATAACATAAATCAGAATGGAGGTGAATTTGGGGTTAATTCTCCTCACACAACAATTCCCTAACTTTCCTAAGTTATCATGCAAAATTTCATAAATTGGGCAACTAACTAAACTATCCTAAGAACCCACCTGATAATGAAGCTTTATCTTGTATACCAGCTCTGCTACAGCAACAAGCTTCCTAGTCTCAGTTCTCACTTGAAACCCCAAGACTTGTGCTCATGAGAAAAGAATGGATTCATGAGTTTATAACAATTGCTAAGGTTAAGGAAAAAATGAAATAGTCATTACCCTTCTGAGAAAGTAAGAGAAGTGCTAGGAATAACTTACCAAAGTTTGGAACTAAGCACGATCAGAAAAGGTGTAGATGCAGCCTCTACTGCTGCACTCGTTGTGGCGAGTGATAGCTCGCTCGGCGAGCGTGTCAGGAACAAGAACAGGGCTCGTCTGTTCGTCCAATTTTCCATTCTTCCACCGTACCCATCACATTCCAGACATCTCTAGGTCCGTATTGTAGAAGAATAGTACACATGCAGAGCTTAATTTCAATTGAGGAAGTGTGGATGAGTATGTGGTTGAAAAATAGGGTTCAAGAGAAAATTATTAAAGGGAAGAAATTGTTCATCCTTACCTCACAATTCTGAACAATACACCTCAGTTCTTGGAATCCATAACGTCCAGTAGCATAGTTTGCAGAATTTTGAAAAAGAGGGGGTTGAAAGCTTAGTTCGGCCGATCCAAGGAAAATGGGGGAGAATTTGGAGTTGAAATCGATCACTAGAAGCTTGAATGGCTAGGGGTAGGACGAATTTGATGCATGCAATGGCAATGAAGAAATTTAAAAATTTGAGCTTGGGTATGGAGGAAGTTATGTTGTTGGCGTAAGGAAGAAGAAGAAGGGAAAAAACATGTTTTTCTTTTCTCTTAAAAATAAATACACTCATACACATGTACTTATTTATACACTTGTACATAGCATTGTTTGTCTCTTAAATTACAAGAATGCCACTCCTGCTACTAAAGTCTTGGATTCTCCAACTAAATTATTAAATCCAACTCTATAATTTAATTGAAGTCCTTAACTAACATTAAGTCTTTATCTGTTAGGGTTGGGTTGTTACACCAACAGATTCCGTTGCCTTGAAAAAAAATTCTGGATTGTCTTAATTGAATACCACAAGATTTTTTTAGACTTCATAAAAATCTTGAATCAATATCACAAGATTTTTTTATCCTAAAAAAATCTTTTAAAATCCTTTAAAATTCTAATTCAATACATCCCCTAGAGAGACACTTAATTTTTACTAACAGTAAATGTTAATAGTTAGAGGAGTAACAATTTTTTACATTTACTTTTTATAATAATATACTCGTTTTGTTTCTTTTTTATAAGGTTTAATCAATAACGATAGATATATCTGGTCTATATTATAGATCAATATAACAATTATTCTAAATATGAATTTTTTGCTTATATCAAGGGTTGGAGGGAGTACATTAATAGTTAGAAATATGACAATTTCTAATACTCGCGCGTTTCCAACCATATCTCTCATTTTTATGCATCTGTGCAAAAATAAGAAACGGAAAAATAATACAAAAGAATAGATGAAAATATGTGAGAGACAAAATATAAATAATTATGTTTTGAAAAAATAATAGAATATTATATTATTTTAAGTAATCTAAATCTAGTAAGTTATTTAATAAATAGTATAAATGTAATAAAGGATTCATAAAAATAAAATAACATGGGTAAAATTTACAATACAATCACTTTATATTTCAATTATATATAATACTCATTCTCACATGACATGCATGATTTAAAGAGTCATATGTGATGTGATACATGAATAAACAAAATGAAAGAGATATGATTCTTTGCAAGATATATTGATGAGTATATAATTGTTGGTGCTATTTGTTGAGAAAATTATGATTTTTTGACATGTATATTTTCAACCAACACCAACAATATTTAATATTGAAATGCATGACTATATATAGTCATAATCAATTCATGAGAATGAGAAAAAATCAATTGCGTGTGAATTATCTAACATTTAAAATTGTTTTTTAATTTAAAATTAATACTATATTAACTTTTTATATTTTCTTTAATTAATATTAATGCAATAAAAAAAAGGATATAAGTTTATAAACGATGTCTAAAATAATTACAAGTTTGCACGACGTAGTAAGAATCCAAATTACCACTCCCTCTATTTTAAAATGAAAAAAAAGTTTTTAAGCATATTATCACAAGTAATATTAGATCACTCGTAAAGACATGAGTTTGAGGCCTACTTAAATTTTTAGATTAAAAATAGATTTTTTGTTAATATATATATGTAGTAAATTCAATGAGTTTACAAGTTGAGTTTACATTAATATTTCACTTAGACTAAATGAGTTGACGTAAAAACTCGATTCTGACAATTTTATTTGAATGCGCATAATATTATGACAATATTTAAGACCCTTTTGGGAGAAAGAATTTGCTACCATGGAGGAATTAACAAAAAGAAGTTTGAATATCAAGCACTTGGTAATTGGTATATATTAACAAAAATACATGATTTATAAATATAAATAAATTAGGATATTGCTGATGAGTGTTTCAGGAACACTTTTTAAACATTCTATCTATTTAGATAATTATTTCTTCAAAAAGTGAAACATTTACAATGAGCTCATGAAACATTTTTTTAATTCGCATACTTTGGACCGCGGTTTTGTACATAGTTTTTTTTCCTGTATATAGGTGGACTGGGATAAGGCCCAAAAATAAAGGAATAGGCCCAAGTGAGCAAATGGTCCAATTATCTAATCCATTAAATTTATATAGATAATTTGGTGGGAAAACAAGTCGAGGGCGACACGCCACACAGATGGCGCCCTCGCACCAGAAATAACTACTCTCATGAAGACTCAGCATACAAACCAATACGTGGAGGGAGGTAACCACCCCCTACCACCATGATCATCACCGAAATCGGGGAACAACCGCCCATCACCACCACGTGGAAACGGAGGAGGAGGAAGAAACCGCCATGATCATGGGTTGTCCATGATCGTGGTCCTTGACAACTGCTATTTGTAGAAATCTATAAATAGGAGCTTAGACTTCATTGTAAAGGGTTCATAATTTTGATAACTTTTGATAATGAAAGAATTATTCATTTCTTAGACACGATTCAATTATTTATCACCCCCCTTATTTGTTCACTAGAACAATAAGGAAACAGATTTCATGATGTCTAATTTAATATAGTTTTCATGCTTTTTTAAATTAGAGTTGTCCGATCTAAATTGTGGGGTCGATATTGTTTTAATTGATTTTATAATAAAATTAATCTGAACCGTCTAATTTGTAATATTAATGACTCAGATCTTAAACAGTACGAAAACTGTGTGATTTGCAACTGTGGTGATTCCTGTACATAGTGAAGAAACATCTGATTGAGAACTTGCCATGTATTTTCCACCTGTCGCAATACGAACATGAAGTTGCAATGCAAGTAATAGATTCCTTCACCGCTTGCAATGTGATAGTGTCAAAAATCTTCTTGATTCTTCCCTTGCACTTCACTACTATACATATAAATGTAAATAATTCAGTCAGTACGAACCAAGCAAATCAACGAGACATTCTTACCAAGACACAATAATATAGGCATAATATTTAGATATACACACATCAATAAAAAAAAATTAAATGAAAATAAAATAATTACATCAATTAATATTATTTTAATTATTTTTCCTTTAAATTTATTTTACTTATGAGTGTGTGTCTAACACATCAAATTTGTAATTATGTCTAACCAAGTATTTTCCCAAATTATATATTTTTTAATTAGATACTGAGCTCAAAAAATTAATGAGTACTTTCTTTTCTGACGAATTTTTTTGAAGAATATGAATTCGATATTTTATAGGAATAATTTTAGGCCGGATTTTATTTACTTTGCTACTAAACGCACCAGAGGGTTAATATATACAAAAAAAAAGATTTGTTTGCTAGGCCCATTAATTTGTTACATCCGTAAGAAGTCTCACATCGGTTAGGAGAATGTCTGAATATGTGTTTATAAACTAGAGGCAATCCTCACCTTACAAACCGGTTTTGTAAGGATGAGTTAGACTCAAACTCAAATTAAGATGGTATCAGAGTCTCTCCACGATCTGCTGGGCCGCCTGCTAACGGGTTTCCGATCAGGCCATCCACCATTTATATCCACGCACCAAGCTCAATATGTTGGGCGTGAGGGTGTGTGTTAAGAAGTCTCACATCGGTTAGGAGAATGCCTGAATATGTGTTTATAAACTAGAGGCAATCCTCACCTTACAAGCCGATTTTGTAAGGATGAGTTAGACTCAAATTCAAATTTAAGAACATCAAATGCTGTTAATATTTATTTTATAGTTTTGATTTAAGATGTTTTATTGCATAAGTGTGTACTTTAATTTGTTGATGGAACAGGACCTACGCACTAAGGCTGGTGATGAATTGGAAGATGAAGGTGACCCTAATCCTGCCTCAGTTCAAGCTCCTAAAATTGAAGTAACACAAGACATTGATTTCATTAGTAACCAAGGCGGTGGTGCTATGAATCCTCGGTTTTCTGGAAACCAAAATGAGAATGCATGGTCCAATGATTCAATGGTACAATTTCTGTGTAGTTCTTTACCATTGTAAAAAAAGATCTGTTGTCAGTGTAAATAGAAGAACGTCATAAGCACAATTTCTCCTTCTTTTACTGAAAGACGGCTTTGAAGCCACATCTCAAAGGATTCCTTCCTTGACCGAATCTCTGATTTATAAAGTCTTTCCCATAACTATTATGAAAAATTATTAACAGAACAATCTAAAGTCTCACCAATGTACTCAGGTTAACTAGAGCTGACATTGAACCGAGCCAACTTAAAAACAATTCGAGACTCAATTTGATAATTAATTCATTGAATTTGATTCATGAACCAAATGAGTTGAACTTGAGTTAAAAATTAAGCTCGTTAAATATATGAGTTGAACTCAAACTATATATAGTTCGACTTGTTTGATTCATGAGCAACTCGATATATATAAACTCAAATGATGTAATTTTACACTAAAAAATTAACTCAAAATTTTTTAAATACATGAGCAACTCGTTAAAACGCAATCATATAAAACTCAAATGTCAAATATCCAAAACAATTTAATCATCTCCAAACTAAATACCAAACTCAAATGTCAAATATCCAAAAAAATTAAATCATCTCCAAACTAAATACCAAGTACAAAATATAGAAATAAATAAATATCTTATAAAATCCTTCAATTCAAGCTGCAATAAAAATGCAAGCAAGGGGATGCAATCAGAGGAGAATCCACCGCCCAGCAAGGCTGGGCACGTGCCCAGGCTTGACCCACTCCAATTTTTTTTTTCTTTTATTTTTAGGGTTCTTATTTTAATCTAAAATTTCGAAGTTTGAGTAAGAATTAGTAAAATTTAAGTGTATATTCATAATCCTGATGAAATTAGGAGCAAAATGATATATTTACATGCCCAATTTGGTGCAAGAAATGGAAAAAACGATTTTTGAGGTTTTGGTGAGAGGTTGAAGATGATGAACAGTGACACAAAAATTGTTTTAATATATTTATTAGTTAAGCTGCCCAATCTCACTAGATGCGTGTTGGTCCAGTGGTTTGTTTTTTTGGTTGAGTATGTAGAGGTCTTGGGTTCAACTCCCACTTTCTCTCTTTATTTTCTTACTTCATTTTCTTTTATTTGTTTATATACATTATTAAAAATAGTAAAAATATCAACTTTGTTTATAGTAAAAAAATGTATTATTATTGTTTTTCTTTGATTTTAATTTTTTTCCTCATGCTTAAATATAATCCAAAATACTAAAAAAATGTTTGATTGCTTTTGTGTTAATCTGAAATATGCAAAATATGTTGTAATTCTACTTTATTTCATATGTAGGATTGTGGGGAGTTTATGACTTTTACTTATGTAGTTATTATGAATCAAATATTTAGATTAAATCCTTAAAATTAATTACTTTTATTATAATTTTAGTATATAAATAATATATATTATTAGTTAAAAACAGTCGGATATGGATGAACCCCGATCCGAAAACCTTATACCAATAAAAATCTGTGCATTCACGGTTAAAACTATGCACAGGCTTAATATTATTTCTGGCTCCGCCACTGGATGCAATCATATGCATCATCAAGAAGAGGGTGATAAAACCTTCCAACCATATTTTAGATAGACCATGAGACGATCATATTCTGGACAATCTCCTTTTTCGTTTATAGTCAGCCAATTGGTGTTACTAGTTGTCTTGGAGAAAAAGACAATTGGTGTTCGTGGTAGAATAAAGGTTGATACTTGTATAGGGCCTTTTAATTTAGACCATTCTTTTGTTAGGGCCTTACCATTTCTTTCATATTACTTTTTTAGAATTAAGAGATGGAGTAAGATTGAACTTACTACAATATAACAAACGAATCCTCAAGCACCCCCTGCAGTTATCAAAATATTCTTGCTTGCTTCTTAGGGAGCGAACGATGCTCGATTCCTAGAAAGCGAGGGTGTTAATTTCATGACCGTTTGAAATGGTTCCACCCCCAGATTTGAATTTTAAAAATACAGGTTCGCGTCCTAGGAGGCGAACTATCACTTATGCGTTTGCTACCTAGGGAGCGAATCCTCTGCCTATATAAGCAAAATCTGAATTTCTTCCCACCATTCCGTCAGTTTTCCAAAAACGAACAAAAGAAAGAAAATTGTCCCAAAACCCTTGATCATCAAAAAGTGCACCAGAGTTGACGATTGTTGCTTGCTTGGGACCGAAAACATCATACAAGTGAAGATTAACAAAAGGTAAACTTGCATTTCCATTTTTTTTTTTGCGTTTTTCTGATTTTTTTTTGCGACTGGGGTTGCTCGCTCACTAGGTAGCGAACACCCTGTAAGATTTCGCTCCCTAGGTAGCGAACTATACTGATACAGAATTGTGTTTTCCTGTTATGCTGTAATTGTTGGCTGAATGAATTGGTTATATTTGTCTCTTGTTTAGGTATGGCTGGAGGTGATAAAAATAAAGACAATTGTCGTATGAAGCGGAAGAGTGGAGGTGCTAAAGTAAAGGCGAAGAAAATCGTCATACGAAGCTCAAGAGTGCACCTGCCAGGAAGGCAAATGCGGCGGAGAATCCTAACATTCCGCGGGCACGAAAGAAAGGACTTCTGAGTCAGTTTGATGCTGCACCGTCTGCTGTTGGACCTGAGCCTCAGCCACAGACTGAGAGTCAGGATGTTGCACCTCAGCCTCAACTACAACCTGAGAGTCAGGATACTGCACCTCAGCTACAACCTGAGAGTCAGGATGTTGAGCCTCAGCCACATCCCGAGAGTGAGGCAAAATTGGTTAGACCAGTCAAATCTATATGATCCAATTTGATCCGTCCAAGAACATTCAATGAAATTGCGGCTTGCATGTTTCAACGCGGAGAGGAGGATGAGGTTGAACCGGTTAATTTGTCTGAATTCTAGTGTATTTGTTTATTTATTTGTTGTTGTTTTTAAATTTAATATAAAATTTAGTTTGTTGTTGTTGGTTGTTATTCTGCAGTTACTAGGTTCTGTTGCAGTTCGCCATTTAGGAAGCGAACACAGACATTGTTCGCTTTCTGGAAATCGACCAAGGGGGATGTACGCTACTTGTAAAGCGAACCCAGTGGGTGTTCGCAACCTGGAAGGCGAACTCCATGGAAACAGAATACACTTCAACAAATTAACAACTAAACTAAATATTTTTTTTACTGCAAGTGACGATGGAGATTACATCGCACACCATTATTACTCAAAAAAAATACATCATAATTAATTTGATCGCAAATTTAAATTACATTGAAAATTAAAATACAATTATAAATATAATTGTAAATGCGTTAAAGGCGATAAAAGAGGTGCAGACAGCTCAGGTGTGCCTCGGGTGTGCCTCATGCCATTTTTTAGTTCCCTCTCGGAGGTGCAACAACTCTATGTTTCCTCCTCGTCTTGACACCGTTACGATTTTGGACTTCTGTTGGAAGAAAATATAAAAAATTGCCGGACCTATACAATTTTGCAGTGGAGGAGGTGGTACGTTTGTTAAAAAAATTAACACTTACTCCCTCTGGCCAAGTTTTTCCGAAAGTGAATTTATGGGATTGACATTATCCCATTGGGCAAATCATATTGATCCTAATAAGGATACAAAAAGTGCTCTGTAGATTACCGTTTCGGTCCCAACCATTTGTTAGCCCATATTTTTACTAAGTAAAAACATGTTCTAAATTCATGAATAAAATAATTATGCTTAGTCATACAATTATTTTAATAATCATTAAATATGTTTGGTTTCCAGAACCATTGAATTTAATGATCAATCATGCATGAACGTACAATAAATGTTCTATCATTGAACATTTCATTAAAATGCGTATTCTTCTTCTTTCAGGATCCTTTCGATTTGGTCGAAGCTTCAGTAGGGTCGAAGTACCCAGCAGTGCAAGGTTAACTTATGGACTTAGCGAAATATTCAAGAAAAAAAACATTGTTACTTCGACTTCGATGGAAACAACGGCTAATTTAGAAGATAAGAATGGATTCAAATTCAAATACGTGTCAAGGACACGCGTCCTCTCTGTAGTGTTTAGGCGTTATTAGCAGTTAGGAATTAGTGTCTATAAATAGTCTAGTTAGGTGATCGAAAAAGGGGTCACAATCATTATACAAAATCCTCAGAAAAACTCTAAGTACCCATGTCAAAGCGAGAAACGAGTGTTCGAAGGAAAATGTATGTAATGTGAACCATTTTTATTCTGTAATCATTTACATTTGAATGCAATTTACAGTTTTTAATCTCATTCCAATCCAATTATCTTTTACTTTCGACTCTTTCTTTCCTTCTGTTTATTCAATTGAATAAACATTCTTTCTTGCATTTCAAGTTATTAAAACATAAAAACAACACTTTATCAACATAAGAACAATAATGAATATCATTTACTTTGAAAATATAAACAAAAGCACTATGTCCCGAGATTTACTAGTTGATCTCTCTTGTAATAATCAAACTAGCGTTGTTTACCAAATTTCACAGTAAACAAATTGGCACGCCCAGTGGGACTGTGTGCTTTACGTTTAAATTTCTTCAAAGTTTGTGTAGTGAATTTGTTCTGCATTTTTGTGAATTGTTTCCAAAAGTTTTGTGTGTAGTGTATGCTTTTGAGGAACGGGAAATTACTCCCTGAAATGGTTAGACCACCACCCAGAAGTGACCCAAGTCAAAACATGGAAAATCCAAACGGAAACAATAATAATAACGGTTCGAATGCATCAACCGCTTTGAGCGTTTCTGAGGCCATAATCTCTCCTGTAATCAGTGAGATTGTGCCCAATGCTAGTGGGGCAACAGTTTCCGCCCCAATATCTTCTGTGGTAAGTGCCACAATGACAATGCCAACGTTTATAGTGGTACCTTCGACCACTACAGAACCTATCTTGACTCTTTCCCATGCTATGGAGAGGAATTTCTCTCCAAATATGTCAGATGTTAATGGGGGTGGCGCTGGCTCGTCCACTTTTGCGTTGCCTTTTTCCCAATATATAGGTCAAGGTTCCAGTAGGAATTATCCCTATGGTATGCCTACAAGCATGATGCAGGGTTTGCAAACAGGTGCATCATTGTTCACAGAGTCAGCACCAGGCATATTTGTGCCTAATAATCAAATAGTTTCTGGTTCTGCTACTCGAAATGGTAATCCCTCATTAACCAACAATGCCTTGAATGCTCTAAGGCAACAAATGGATGAGAGTAATCATGACATGGTAAATATGTTAACACAGCAAATTGGTACAATATTTAATCCATTAATTCAAAATACAAACCAAAGTTATCAATTGTTGGCAAATCAAATGGGAAGAATTGCTGATTTCTTTGGGGCTCCTTAAGCCCATAATCAGCAAGTCCCCCAAATTCAGAATGTGGTGCCTTTGCAAATTGCACAAGCACCAAATAATGCCATTATGCCTGCCCCAAATAATGTTGTAAACCCCATAAACCAAGTCCAACAACCAGTGCCAGTGGTCGAGCCGCAGGTGCAAATTCAGGCACAGCAACAGGCTTTGCCCCAGGTCGAACAAAATCCTGGAATTGTGTTGGTAAATAGGAACCAAAATGCTGATGATGTAGTTAGAAATGTCCAGAATAATAATTTTGCTGGGCAAAATAACATAGCCAATTTGGTCGAAACTATCCTGGCACAAAACGGTTTAAACATAGGCATGCATAGGCCTCATTTTGTTTCTGCCTTATCAGAATATGTGCTTCAAACAGAGTTGCCAAGGGGTTGGAAAATCCCAAAATTTACTAAATTTGCTGGTGATACTAATGAATCTACTGTTGAACACATAGCAAGATATTTAACTGAGGCAAGAGATCTAGCAAATAATGAGAATTTGAGAATGAAGTATTTTCCAAGTTCTCTAACAAAAAATGCTTTTACATGGTTTACTACTCTCCCTCCACATTCAATTTTTAATTGGAATCAATTAGAGAGAGTTTTCCATGAGCAATTCTACATGGGACAGTCTAAGATAAGTCTCAAAGAATTAGCAAGTGTTAGGCGCAAAACTCCTGAGTCTATAGATGATTATTTGAATAGATTTCGTTTACTTAAGGCTAGGTGTTTTACTCAAGTGCCTGAACATGAATTGGTCGAAATGGCTGCTGGCGGCCTAGACTATTCGATCAGAAAGAAGTTAGATACTCAGCATCTAAGGGACATGGCCCAATTGGCTGATAGGGTTCGACAGGTCGAACGCTTGAGAGCAGAAAAGGCTAGAAATTCAAAATATCATAAAACAGAAAAAGTTGCTTATGTAGAAACACATGATAGCGACCAAGAATATGATGTCTCTTATGAAGATATTGAACAAGGGGAAGTAGACCTAGCAGAGTTAAAACCTGGTTATTGCAAGTATCATAATTTTCTTGGACATAGAACCTCACAATGTGTGCTTTTCAGGGACTTGGTTCAAAAGGCTTTGAACGAAGGAAGACTTAAATTTGGTGAAAAACCCAAAGCTGCAAAGGCAGACCCAGAATCTTCGCAGAATGTTGATACCCTCTATGCTGAACCACAAGCTATTATGATGGTCGAAGCCATGGAGGTTACAGAGGTGCAAGTGGAAAAAATCCCTGAAGAGGAGTACTTCGAAAAAATGAAAGTAGTATATCCTCGTCCTGAAGAGGATTTGATTGACTTTCTAAATAGATGCAAGTTAGAGAACAAAGGGGTGATGCTTTGTGCTCGTTGCAGTGCTGTTTGTGATAAGGAGGCTACTGCAGGCCTCATGAAGTTCCAACCAGTTGCAAATAGGCAGGGGGCAAACCCAAAACCCCCTCGTGGAAAAGGAAATGGCATTCTAACTCGACCAAATAATATGGTCCAGACAGATCGAAGGCCCACTTTCCTTCCTTCTGGTTCGATTCCTATAGAACGCTGGATGCACCAAGGAACCATAAAGTTCAACAAGGGTGCAATGGAAGTTGGTGGCTCAAGTGGCACCAAACTGAGCTATTCAGAGGATGTCAACAAATACTCTTATAGGAACAATTACAAGGGTAAACATCCAATGACAAGGACTCAATGGCGTAGATTCCAACGCCAAAAGAAATTGGCTGTAACTAATCTTCAAACAGGCCAATATAAAGAAGTGGCTAGAAGGCCAGCAAAAGAAAGGATCCTTCCTCCTATAGAAGAAAGCAAGATGGAAGATGATGATCTGCTGGACTCTGAGCCAGATTTTGATGTAATATGTGTGGTTTCCATATTACCATCAGAATATGATGTTCAATCAGAAGTAACTGAGCTCGAAACTGATTTCGACCAGTTAGAAATGGCTGACCCTAAGCCAATATGCTATTATGTCATGAACAATGGCTGTATCGAAGAGCAACAGGCTACATTCGAAAGGCCAGACTTAGGCATGAAAAACCACCTCAAACCACTCTTCATAAGGGCAAAAGTTGAAGGAGTTGGAATTAACAAGGTGCTGATAGATGGAGGAGCTGCTGTAAATCTAATGCCTCTATCCATGTTACCCAAGATTGGCAAATATGACTGTGATTTGTCAGCCCATAACATTGTTTTGTCAAATTATGAAGGCAAAACAGGACATTCAAGGGGGGCAATTCAAGTGGATGTTGCTGTGGGCAGCATCGTTCGACCAACTCTATTCCTAGTGGTTGAATCCAAGGCAAACTTCAACTTACTGTTGGGGCGAGAGTGGATTCATGGAGTAGGAGCTGTTCCTTCGAGCCTTCACCAGAAGTTGATGCTTTGGAGGGAGGATGGCTGCGTAGAAAATATAGAGGCTGATCAGAGTTTCTATATGTCAGAGGTTGATACCATAAATCAACAAACCTTTGACAAACATTTGGCGAACATTGCGCCATGTTATGATAGAGAGAATGCTTTCACACCTTCAGATAATGTGATACATTCTGTTAAACTCCACCCAACCCAGGGCTTCATCTGGGAAAGAGAGGAAATAGATGCTGTGTCCTCAGAAGATGGAGTTATACCACCATCTGGGTGGAATGTTTACGAAGATTATGATGACTGAGTCCAGCGCATGGGCCAGGATTACGGCTTATATGGCCGAAACTAAGTTAAATACGACTCTGGAAGCTGAGGTTCATCAAAATATGGCTACAGAAGCCAAGGTCGAAAGTGATGGCATTTCTATGCCACAAGCACAAAGGCTCGACTGCATCTATGATGAAGAACCTTTAGGGTTCGAAAGAGATCCACTTAATGAAACTCCTAAGATGCAGGCTCAAGATCCTTTGGAGGAAATTGACATTGGAGATGGCTCAGTAAAAAGTCCAACTTACATTAGTGCCAATATCAGTCCTGATTTAAAAGGAAAATTGGTACTACTTCTCAAGGAATTTAATGATTGTTTTGCTTGGGATTATAATGAAATGCCTGGACTCAGTAGAGAAATGGTCGAACTTAAGCTACCAATCAAGGCAGGTAAAAAACCAGTGAAACAATTGCCAAGAAGGTTTGCACCAGAGATCATGTCCAAAATCAAAGAAGAGATCGAAAGGCTGCTGAAGAGTAAATTCATCAGAGCTGCCAGGTATGTAGAATGGTTAGCAAATATAGTTCCTGTCATTAAAAAGAATGGTACACTTAGGGTATGTATAGATTTTAGAGACTTAAATAATGCTACACCTAAAGATGAGTATGCCATGCCTGTGGCAGAAATGTTAGTAGATTCAGCAGCAGGCTTCGAGTTTTTGAGCATGTTAGATGGTTACTCTGGTTATAACCAAATATTTATTGCTGAGGAAGATGTATCTAAAACAGCATTTAGGTGCCCTGGTGCTTTAGGCACTTATGAATGGGTTGTTATGCCCTTTGGCTTAAAAAATTCTGGTGCCACTTATCAAAGGGCAATGAATTCCATGTTTCATGATTTTATAGATACATTCATGCAAGTTTACATTGATGATATCATCATCAAATCCTCTTCTGAAGATAGCCATTTGCTATATCTTAGGCAATCTTTTGAAAGAATGAGGAAACATGGATTAAAAATGAATCCATTAAAATGTGCTTTTTGTGTGCGTGCAGGAGATTTCCTTGGTTTTGTGGTGCATAAAAAAGGCATTGAAATAAACCAGAACAAGACAAAGGCTATCTTAGAGACAAAGCCTCCTTCGACCAAAAAACAACTTCAATCTTTGCTGGGAAAAATCAATTTCTTGAGAAGATTCATTTCGAACCTAAGTGGAAAAGCTCAAGCCTTCTCACCACTACTTCGACTCAAGAAAGATGATCCATTCAAATGGAAGGAAGAGCATCAAAAGGCTTTTGATGACATTAAGGAATATTTAATAAAGCCTCCAGTTTTAATGCCTCCTAGTAGGAACAAAGCTATGAAGTTGTATATAGCCACGTCTGATAAGACAATAGGAAGCATGTTGGCTCAAGAAGATGATAATGGCATAGAAAATGCAGTTTATTACCTTAGTAAAGTTTTAAATGATGCAGAAACTAGATATACTGCCATAGAAAAACTTTGTCTTTGTTTGTATTTCTCTTGTACAAAACTTAAGCATTATATAAAGCCTGTTGATGTTTATGTCTATTCCCACTTTGATGTTATTAAACATATGTTAACTAAACCTATATTACATAGTAGAATTGGGAAATGGGCATTAGCATTAACTGAATATTCACTGACTTATAAACCTTTAAAGGCTGTCAAAGGCCAAATTGTGGCTGATTTTATAGTAGATCATTCTTTGGTCGAAATGCCACAGGATTATGTGGATATTCAACCATGGATTCTTTATTTTGATGGGTCCAAACATAATATAACACCCCACATGAAATATCTAGAATATCAGTGGATTATTATTATTGATAACGAGTGCATTATTATTACATTGAGAAATTCAAGCACACGCAGGTGCTAAATACAACACGGATACAAAAACGACGGAAGCGGATCAAAATACTACGATACATCAAGAGGTTACTGGAAAAACAACAAGACAAGAAATAACTAGAAAGCATGAGCAAAAATGCAATCCTCCAAGCACAGCTACTAGCACACCAACAAGCATACCTTAGCCAACCTGTTTATCTGAAAAAAAAATTGTTTGGAGTGGGGTGAGACTACTAAGCCTCAGTGAGTCCTACTACCCTCCTAAGGTGACTACACCGGGGGAAACCTAATCAGTCATAACATATAATCATAGCATAACATAATATATAAGCATAAATAAAGGTGTGACACAGAAATTAACTCTTATTCGTTTTAACCGCAAGGATTCTCCGAGGTGAGCATATCTCGGAGGCCTGCCTTATCCGTCGATCGGATCGATCACGGCATATAGCTCACAAAACATATCCTGATGGATTATCCCATTGGGAGTCCATAAAGCGACATAGATCGCAGCTAACTGACTGATACTAATTTAGTTGAGGTCTACCATAATTTACCAAAGTCCCGGGGGAACATGCATTTCTAAAATTCCCTAAGTTATACCCTAAGGTTATCTGTGATTAACATACTGTATAACATTATATATTTGTGTTACCGCAAGTGTACCTAACTCAGATGAGGATATAAAACGAGTGTCATAGTTCTTTAAACGTTTTGAAAGTAAAATTCTGTTTCCTGTCAAACTCGCTCGGCGTGTTATCACTCGCCAGGGCGAGTTGTTACAGGTCATGTCCTGTATAAACTCGCTGCAGCGCAGGGGAGCACGCCATGGCGAGATTACAGGTTCTGAACCAAATCCACTCGCCCGGCGAGTTGTAACTCGCCAGGGCGAGGTTCATCAGTATGAAGAACCCAACTCGCCATGAAGACTCGCCCTGAACACGCTGTGGCGAGTTCACTCAGAACCTGCCCTGTTTCACGAAAAATCATATTTTTACAAGTTTAACACCTACAATCCTCATTCTAAGTCATGCCATTACACAATATATATAATATAGGACAGAATGGAGAGGAATTTGGGGATTAATTCCTCTCACACAACATTTTTCTTAAATCCTAAGTTAACATGCAAAATTTCATATTTTGGGGAATCTATCTAAACTAACCTAAGAACCCACCTGTTTGAAGCTTTCAATCTAACTTCTGAGCTTCCAGAAACAGGTACTGCAACTTCCTAATAAGCCCCACGAACCCCAGAGCACGATTTGGAACTTTGAACTCTTGAAACCCTTGATTTTTGCTCTACGAATTTAGGAGTGTTTCAGAGTTGGTTTGTTTGATGATTTGTTTCTGAGTTGAGAGGGTATATATAGGGGTTAGGCCATGGAAGGAATCAGAATTGGTTTTGTCCTATGAAGCTCATGCATGCAATATAATTGGAAATGGGTTTTGTGGTAACTTGAGATGTTGGAGGTTAGTTGATTGATTGAGCTCGTGAATAAAAGTAAGGAATGGATTCAGAACATGTTTTGGCTTGTTTTCTACATGTGAAGGTTAGGAGTTTGATGAGTTTTGGAAGCATTTGCATGTGAAGGGTGCTTGAATGGAATTTTGGCTTGTTGCTAAGTTGTTGTTGTTGTAACGTGAGAGAGAGAGAGGAAATGAGGAAGAGATCCTTGCTGAATTTTCAGTATAGGAGACTAGAGGATTGAGTTGATCCTTCTTGCATGGAGTGGTAGAAATGCAAGGTAGTGGAAAAGTGACTCACACCTTTGCTAGTGAGGTGTTGCCCTTAGGTGAGAGTGGATAAGAGTCATAGATGTGAGTCATAGGAGGGAAGGTTTGAATTCTCAAAGTTAATTAATCTTAAGAGTGGAATTAGAATATCAATTGTGTAGTTTAGATCAAATTGAATTTACTAATATTACACATAATACACTTTAATCCCATGACTTAATTGATTAATTTCCTCAATTTGATTCTAATTTTATTAGACCATTTCTAATTAAAATTAGTTGGATAATTTTGGAGTTGGAATGTTACAACCTACCCCCCCTTAAAGAAATTTCGTCCTCGAAATTAAGAAATTTACCTCGAAAACAAGTACGGATAACTCTTCCGCATGTCTGACTCCAGTTCCCAAGTGAATTCACCATCAGGAGACTGAGCCCATTCAACTTTGACAATTGGAATTCTCTTGTTCCGAAGTATTTTAGCATCACGTTCAACAATCCGAACAGGATCCGGCTGATAGGTTAGATCTGGCTGAAGATCGATCTGCTCGAGTTCCACTGGCTGATAAGGATCAGGAATACCCTTGCGTAGCTGAGACACATGAAACACGTCGTGCAACCCTGACATAGATGGAGGAAGAGCTAACTGATAGGCTACAGGACCGACGCGTCGAAGAATCTGATAAGGTCCAATGAATCTTGGAGAGAGCTTCTTAGTTTTGAATACACCTCGCAGACCCAACTTAGGAGTAACTCTCAAGAACACATGATCACCTTCCTGAAATTCTAAAAACCTTCTTCTCTTGTCGGCATAACTCTTCTGCAGACTCTGAGCAACTTTCAGCTTATCCCGAATAGACTTAATCTTTAACGTGGTCTCCTGGACAATATCTGGTCCCAAGAAACTACGATCACCAACTTCTGTCCAACACAACGGAGTTCTACACTTTCTGCCGTACAAAGCTTCAAAAGGTGCCATACCGATACTGGCATGGTAACTGTTATTGTAGGCAAATTCAATCAGGTGCAAGTGATTACTCCACGAACCACCATCTTCTAATACACAAGCTCGAAGCATATCCTCAAGGGTCTGAATAGTCCTTTCTGACTGACCATCAGTCTGAGGGTGATGCGATGTACTCATCTTCAATCGAGTTCCCATCGCATTCTGAAATGCTTTCCAAAACCTTGAAGTGAATATTGGGTCCCTATCCGACACAATACTCATAGGTACACCATGCAACCTTACAACTTGCTCCATGAATATGGCTGCATATTGAGGGGCCTTGTAGGTGGATTTCACTGGAATGAAATGAGCTGATTTAGTCAACCGGTCCACGATTACCCAGATCGAATCTTGGCCTTTCTGGTTACGTGGCAGTCCTCCTACAAAGTCCATGGTGATATGTTCCCATTTCCATTCGGGTATATCTAATGGTTGCAACGGTCCTCCAGGTTTCTGGTGTTCTATCTTCACCTGTTGGCAAACAATACACCTTGACACGAATTCAGCAATCTCTGCTTTCATGTTAGGCCACCAATAGTTCTCCTTCAAATCGTGATACATCTTGGTGGATCCAGGGTGAATTGAAAATCCACTTTTGTGTGCCTCTTCCAGAATCAACCGTTTCAGCTCATCATCCTGAGGTACACAAAGTCTGCCTTCATACAGAATAGCACCGTCCGTGGCTACTGAGAACTCCGGATGGTTTATCCTCTTCTGCAACTCTACATCATCCTGCTGAGCCTGCACAATCCTTGGGCGTAACTCACAGGACACTTCAATTCTGTTGATACGAATACCGCTCTTACGATACACCACATTCAGGTTAAGGTCTCTGAACTTCTCATACAGACCGCACTGTTGCATCAACAACTCTGATGCATACAATGTCTTTCTGCTCAGAGCATCTGCTACAACATTGGCCTTTCCAGGGTGGTAATTGAGGTTGAAGTCAAAATCCTTAAGATATTCCATCCAACGTCGCTGCCTCATATTCAACTCCTTCTGATCAAACAAGTACTTCAGACTTTTGTGATCACTGAACAGGTCAAACTGCACTCCATACAGATGATGTCTCCAGATTTTGAGGGCAAAGATAATGGCTGCTAACTCCAAATCATGGGTAGGATAATTCTGCTCATGAGGCTTTAGCTGCCTGGATGCATACGCTACAACTGCACCATCTTGCATCAGTACACATCCAAGTCCCTTGTTGGACGCATCACAGTAAACCACATACTTGCGGGTTGGGTCAGGAATTACTAACACTGGTGCTGTGGTTAGCTTCTCCTTTAAAGTTCTGAAACTCCATTCACAAGCAGCATCCCAATCAAAGGTTGCATCCTTCCTGGTCAGACGGGTTAACGGTAAGGCAATCTCCGAAAATCCTAAGATGAATCTCCGGTAGTAACCTGCCAAACCGAGGAAACTTCTGACTTCGGTAACACTTCTGGGTCTCTCCCAATTCAACACTGCTTCTACCTTGGATGGGTCAACAGACACACCACCTTGCGATATGACATGACCCAAGAACTTAACTTCAGATAGCCAAAATTCACATTTGCTGAACTTGGCATATAGTTGCTTCTCTCTTAGGATGTTCAAAACAATTCTCAGGTGCTCCGCATGCTCCTGTGAATCCTTAGAATAGATCAGAATGTCATCAATGAAGATAACAACAAACTGGTCAAGGTACGGCTGGAATATCCGATTCATATAGTCCATAAAGATGGCTGGAGCATTTGTCAAACCGAAAGGCATGACCAAGAATTCATAATGTCCATAGCGAGTCCTGAATGCTGTCTTAGAAACATCCGAGGACTTGATACGGATCTGATGATATCCAGAACGAAGATCAATCTTGGAAAAGACAGTAGCACCTCTAAGTTGATCCAGAAGGTCATCAATTCTAGGTAAGGGATACTTGTTCTTAATTGTGACCTTGTTGAGTTGACGATAATCAATGCACAAGCGCATCGTACCATCTTTCTTCTTCACGAGTAACACCGGTGCTCCCCAAGGTGAGACACTGGGTCGGATAAAGTGTTTCTGAAGCAACTCTTCAAGCTGAGATTTCAGTTCATGAAGCTCTAAAGGAGACATCCTATACGGGGCAACTGAGATTGGCTGGGAACCGGGAACTAGATCGATGGAAAACTCAACTTCCCTTTCAGGAGGTAAACTCATGATATCATCTGGAAATACATCTAAAAACTCACTGACAACTGGAATATCGCTGGGGCTCAAACTGGGTTCCGGATCGATGGTGAACAAGACACTGAAACACTTAGTACTGGCACCTAAGTACTGGATCATCTGATGAGTGTTCTGAAGCAAAGCAGTGAGTGCTCTACTCTCTGCAGAAGTTTCGGTTGGAATAAACAGATTCTTTTCAGCGCATCCGATGTACACGGTATTGGCGGAAAGCCAATCCATGCCTAGGACCACATCAATATCTTTCAAGGGTAGACAGATCAAATCTATGTTATAGACTTTACTGCCCACAAGAACAGGACAATTCTGACAAACACGTTTAGAAGTAACCTTGCCACCTGTAGCAACAGCTACAGTCATAGGGGGAATTAAAGGCACAGAGGGCAAATGCAGTCGCTGAACACAGTCAACGGCTATAAAGGAATTTGTAGCTCCACAATCAAACAAGACTAATACTTCAGACTGTCCTAACATGCATACATCCATAATCAAAGTATTATTAGATCTGACTTTCTCACCGTCAAGTGAAAATAACCGACCTTTGCTTTTGGAAGCGCCGCTGGAATCGCCTTGCCTCCTCAGCTTAGGACATTCATGCTTGTAGTGGCCTGGCTGCTTACAATAGTAACACATGTTCTTCCCCTTCATGCATTCCCCACTGTGAGGAAAACCACATTCGGCACAGTTCCTTGGTGAACGTTGAGAGTAGCTCTGTTTTCCCTTACTGGTATTACCCTTAGTCCTTACTTGCAGATTGAACTTTCCAGAGTCTCTCCTCTTCTGAACAGCTTCACCACGCTCCTTGTTAATATTGTTAAGATCTGCCTCAGCATGGTAGCTCTTTTGCACCAAATCACCAAAGGTAGTGATATGCTGCATAGAGACGTCATGTGCTATGTCAGCCCTTAAACCAAACCGGTACTTCTTCATCTTCCATGACTCAGTTGGGGCATCATTGCCGTCCGCCACATAGCGAACCAGATCATTGAACTTCATGGTATAGTCCGCCACAGACATACTTCCCTGCTTCAGCTCGGTCAACTCTCGCTCCATCTGGAATTGATAGCTCTCTGGAATGTAATGTCCGACAAAAAGGCGTCGAAAATTACTCCAAGTCATCTCCATCTGACTAACCTCCATGTATGACTTCGTTCCATCCCACCAGTTACATGCGTCGCCCCTAAGGAAGCGGGAGACGAACACAACCTTGTCAGCATCAGTGCAATCCAATGATTCTAGGATCCCACTCATTCTTTGGATCCATTCCCGGGCCTTCGCTGGATTGTATTCTCCATAAAATTCTGGTGGACTCAAGCGGCAGAACTCTCTGAAAGCAGCACTTGATCCTTGCTGCGGATGGGGAGGATTGTTCATGTGCTGTTGAAACATAGCCATGAACTCTTGATGCTGCTGGGCTTGCTGGGCCTGAAACTGCTGCTGCTGTTGCATCATCTCAGCCCACATGTTAGCATTAGCATCACCGTACATTTCAGGTTCGTCAACGTCATCAGCAACGTTCCTTCTAGGCCTTCCAGGTCCTCGTCTTGCTCCTGACATAGTGCTCTAACTGCCAATATCAAGTCAAGTTAGCTAGGCTTAAAGTGACATGACATCTAGAACAGATGTTAGAAATCCAGACAAATACTGGGATTCGGATTAGTAATACTAACGAACTCTGGCACGGTCTGAATCGACCTGCTCTGATACCAATTATAACACCCCACATGAAATATCTAGAATATCAGTGGATTATTATTATTGATAACGAGTGCATTATTATTACATTGAGAAATTCAAGCACACGCAGGTGCTAAATACAACACGGATACAAAAACGACGGAAGCGGATCAAAATACTACGATACATCAAGAGGTTACTGGAAAAACAACAAGACAAGAAATAACTAGAAAGCATGAGCAAAAATGCAATCCTCCAAGCACAGCTACTAGCACACCAACAAGCATACCTTAGCCAACCTGTTTATCTGAAAAAAAAATTGTTTGGAGTGGGGTGAGACTACTAAGCCTCAGTGAGTCCTACTACCCTCCTAAGGTGACTACACCGGGGGAAACCTAATCAGTCATAACATATAATCATAGCATAACATAATATATAAGCATAAATAAAGGTGTGACACAGAAATTAACTCTTATTCGTTTTAACCGCAAGGATTCTCCGAGGTGAGCATATCTCGGAGGCCTGCCTTATCCGTCGATCGGATCGATCACGGCATATAGCTAACAAAACATATCCTGATGGATTATCCCATTGGGAGTCCATAAAGCGACATAGATCGCAGCTAACTGACTGATACTAATTTAGTTGAGGTCTACCATAATTTACCAAAGTCCCGGGGGAACATGCATTTCTAAAATTCCCTAAGTTATACCCTAAGGTTATCTGTGATTAACATACTGTATAACATTATATATTTGTGTTACCGCAAGTGTACCTAACTCAGATGAGGATATAAAACGAGTGTCATAGTTCTTTAAACGTTTTGAAAGTAAAATTCTGTTTCCTGTCAAACTCGCTCGGCGTGTTATCACTCGCCAGGGCGAGTTGTTACAGGTCATGTCCTGTATAAACTCGCTGCAGCGCAGGGGAGCACGCCATGGCGAGATTACAGGTTCTGAACCAAATCCACTCGCCCGGCGAGTTGTAACTCGCCAGGGCGAGGTTCATCAGTATGAAGAACCCAACTCGCCATGAAGACTCGCCCTGAACACGCTGTGGCGAGTTCACTCAGAACCTGCCCTGTTTCACGAAAAATCATATTTTTACAAGTTTAACACCTACAATCCTCATTCTAAGTCATGCCATTACACAATATATATAATATAGGACAGAATGGAGAGGAATTTGGGGATTAATTCCTCTCACACAACATTTTTCTTAAATCCTAAGTTAACATGCAAAATTTCATATTTTGGGGAATCTATCTAAACTAACCTAAGAACCCACCTGTTTGAAGCTTTCAATCTAACTTCTGAGCTTCCAGAAACAGGTACTGCAACTTCCTAATAAGCCCCACGAACCCCAGAGCACGATTTGGAACTTTGAACTCTTGAAACCCTTGATTTTTGCTCTACGAATTTAGGAGTGTTTCAGAGTTGGTTTGTTTGATGATTTGTTTCTGAGTTGAGAGGGTATATATAGGGGTTAGGCCATGGAAGGAATCAGAATTGGTTTTGTCCTATGAAGCTCATGCATGCAATATAATTGGAAATGGGTTTTGTGGTAACTTGAGATGTTGGAGGTTAGTGGATTGATTGAGCTCGTGAATAAAAGTAAGGAATGGATTCAGAACATGTTTTGGCTTGTTTTCTACATGTGAAGGTTAGGAGTTTGATGAGTTTTGGAAGCATTTGCATGTGAAGGGTGCTTGAATGGAATTTTGGCTTGTTGCTAAGTTGTTGTTGTTGTAACGTGAGAGAGAGAGGAAATGAGGAAGAGATCCTTGCTGAATTTTCAGTATAGGAGACTAGAGGATTGAGTTGATCCTTCTTGCATGGAGTGGTAGAAATGCAAGGTAGTGGAAAAGTGACTCACACCTTTGCTAGTGAGGTGTTGCCCTTAGGTGAGAGTGGATAAGAGTCATAGATGTGAGTCATAGGAGGGAAGGTTTGAATTCTCAAAGTTAATTAATCTTAAGAGTGGAATTAGAATATCAATTGTGTAGTTTAGATCAAATTGAATTTACTAATATTACACATAATACACTTTAATCCCATGACTTAATTGATTAATTTCCTCAATTTGATTCTAATTTTATTAGACCATTTCTAATTAAAATTAGTTGGATAATTTTGGAGTTGGAATGTTACACATAAATATGGAACAGGAATTGGAATATTGATTATATCTCCGACTCAAGTTCCAACCAAGTTCAAGTACAAAATAAATGGACTTTGCTCTAATAATGAAGCTGAGTATGAAGCCTTAATTACAGGGTTAGAAATATTAAAAGACTTGGGGCCAAAGAACATTAAAATAAGTGGTGATTCTGAATTAGTATTGAAACAATTAACACAAGAATATAAATGTGTGAAAGAGCATTTAGCAAAATATTTTTCTATAGCTAGTTCTTTGTTAGATTGTTTCGATCATGTAGACATTGAACATGTACCTCGATTAGAAAATCAAGAAGCAAATGACTTAGCTCAAATTGCTTCAGGATATAAAATGTCAAAAGAAAAGTTGACACAATTAATCGAAATAAAAGAAAAAATGGTTTTACAAGAACCAATATCTGCACAATTGTCAATGCCAAAACTTGTGGGGGCAGATATTATACCACAAATAAATGGTGAAATGGGAAATCCCCTAGAAAATTTTCAAATTTTTTCCATTGACAACTTGTCAGATAATGATTGGAGAAAGCCTATAGTAGATTACCTTAAGAATCCAACAGGGAATGTGGATCGAAAGGTAAAATATAAGGCTTTAAGCTATATAATTTTTGAAAATGATCTTTTCAAAAAGACTTATGAAGGAATTTTGTTGAAATGCCTAAACGAAGCAGAAGCATATATAGCAATTTCTGATGTTCATAGTGGTACCTGTGGTTCTCATCAAGCAGGACATAAAATGAAATGGCTCTTGTTTCGACAAGGTTTGTATTGGCCTTCTATGTTAAAATATTGTATAGAATTTGCTAAGGGTTGTCAAGAATGCCAAAGGCATTCAGGCATTCAACATTGCCTGCAAGTGAACTGCACTCGATAGTAAAATCATGGCCCTTTAGGGGTTGAGCTCTAGACCTTATTGGTGAAATTAAACCTGCTTCATCAAAAAATCAACGTTATATCTTAGTTGGAATAGATTATTTCACAAAATGGATAGAGGCAATCCCTTTACCAAATGTTGATCAAGAAGCAGTAATTAATTTCATACAAAATTACATAATCTACAGGTTCGGAATTCCTGAAACAATTACTACTGATCAAGGTTCAGTTTTTACTGGGCGAAAGATGCAGGAATATGCCCAAGAAGTTGGCTTTAGACTGTTAACTTCAACACCATATTATGCACAAGCAAATGGTCAGGTCGAAGCAGCCAATAAAATTATTATAAATTTGATAAAGAAACACATAGCCCAGAAGCCAAGAAATTGGCATAAAACCTTAGACCAAGTGTTATGGGCTTGCAGAAATTCTCCTAAAGAGTCAACTAACACTACCCCATTTCGACTAACTTATGGTCATGATGCAGTATTACCAGTCGAAATACATTTGCAATCAGCAAGGGTACAAAGACAAATGGAAATACCTCTAGACCATTATTACCAAATGATGTCAGATGAGTTGGTTGATTTAGATGAATAAAGGCTTAGTGCTTTAGAAGTTTTAACAAAACAAAAAGAAAGAGTTGCTAAAGCATATAACAAAAATGTTAAGTCTAAGTCCTTTAACATAGGAGAATTAGTTTGGAAAGTTGTTTTGCCTATGGATAAAAAAGATATAGTCTTAGGCAAATGGTCTCCAAATTGGGAAGGACCATTTAAAATTGTTCAAGTTTATTCTAATGGCACATATGAAATTGAGGAATTAACTCCTGAAAGACGTACTTTGGGTATTAATGGAAAATATTTGAAAAAATATAAACCTACTTTGCTCGAAGTAAAAATAAGCGCAGAATAATACTTAAACATATGAGACAAAATGGTAATTGTAAATTGCCATAAAACATGGACTTTGTTCAAAGGTTACAAGATCCAGGAATTGTTCGAAAGGACAACAAATAAAATAAACTAAAGAAAATTATAAGTTCTTGGTGCAATCAGCATAGATCTTCTTGAGGGTGGCCAACTCTTTCTCAACTACGAGGTTCGAACTCTCCAAAGACTTGATTTCTTCGCCAACTACCTCTGCTGAGCCAAAAGCTTGAAGCCCTTCTCTCCCTTGGGCATCAATCTGCTCTTGGGTCGAAGCTTTAGCCTCTTTCTCAATTCGAGCTCTCTTGGCTTCTTCCTCAATGATCTGGCGCCTGTAACTGACAATTTGTTCCTCTAAGAGTTTGATTTGATCTTTGTAGTGGGCAATTTTGTCATCACATTCTTTCAGCTCTACATTTCCCTCGATCATTTGAGAAGATAGTCTTTCCACTTCAGCTTGAGCTTTCTGAGCCTTTTCAAAGAACATGGTTTGAGCTTGTTGTTCGGTGGCGAGCCTCGTGTTGTTCTCAAGTCTCTTCTGCACTGCCTTTGCATATTGATCCACAATCGAACTGAGTTGGATAACTTTACCAAGGGTTTCCTCATCAGTCCTGGGGTTATGTAATTTCTTCAAGAAAGCCAAGTGGCTATAAGCGCAGGCTGGGTTTTCTTCAATTTGCTTCAATACATCCCTGTGGACAAAGGTCGTTGTAAGCTTTAGCAGCAAGGAGTCCTGGCGCACCATTGAATCAATGTCAGCATTTGAGGGCGCAGAATCAGTAGTGGTATGTTCGCTCGAAGTGGTGCCTGGATTTTGCCTCTTGGAAAGCAGAAGTTTAAGAGTGCCTGCAGGGTCAGACTTCTGCATATTGGCGAATTCTTCCTCCTGCACTCCAAGACTTGCAGAATGCCTTGAGGTCAAAGAAACGGAGACAATCCCTGAGCCACCAACTTCAGCTTCAGGGATAGCATCAGAATCGTGGTGAGAGTCCTGAGTCAAGCTAGCTTGGCCTGAATGTGTAGAAATGCTAGGCATTGAATACTTGATGCTTGAAGTGTTGGGTTGAGCTTGGGTGCTGTCCTTTTCCACATTGGTTCTCGAGCCTCCTCCTACTTGGCTTTCGCTGAATGGCCCTAGTTCGACCTTATCATCATGTAAAAGATTCTGAACATCATCATTCTCCTTGCTCTCTGTTGGCATCTCTTGGGAGATTGGTTGTTTGTCTCCTTCAACGGGATTTTCCTTCGTTTGATCCTGTAAGCAAAAAGGAAATCAGTTGAGACTAAGAGACAACTTGGAAAATTTGAAGTTGAGAAACTAAAGTGAAACATACCTCCTTAGTTTCGACCTCAGGGACAGTGGAATCACCCTTTGGTCCAGCACTTGCCTCTCCTTTAGTGTTGACAGTATGGTCTGGTTCGACCACGTCAGTTTTTGCAATGTCATTTTTAGGAGTTGGACTTCCACTGCTATCACTGGGGGTGTGAATCTTTAGTGCTTTAGGCACACTAGATTTTTTAATTGCTGACTTGACTCTCACAACAACGTCAGCCCTCTTATTCTCAGTCTTTTTCTTTTTCCTTTTCCCCTCCCCTTGGTCCTTCGTAGGGGCTTGCTGAGCTGTGGTCTCTTCAACCATCTTTTTCTTTTGGGCCTTTGCAGCCTCGTCTTCTTTAACCCCTTGTGCAGAAGGTTCCCCTTCCTTAGGTTGCGAAGTTGAAGTCGAAGGCTGCTTCCTCTTTCTGACAAAGGGAACTTCTTGCTCTTCTCCATCCTAAAATGTTGAAAGCAAATAATGTCAGAATTTGTCCAAAATGTATTATTTTGACAAAAGTTAAAATATTTGGTGAAAAGTTTGATCCTTTGGTTTGTTTCGAGCTAGCAGAAACTGTCTCAGTGCTGCTCTTACCTTTTCCACTCTGAAAACACAAATGACCAAAGCTTAGAAATTATACATTCAAAGGGAAAGGAGAAAACAAAATTGTAAGGCTAAGTTACCTTTGCTTTAGAGGTTTCGACCTCTGATTTAATCTTCACCCCAATGGGTTTCTTCACCTCAGTCGAAGTCTTTGAAGACCCACCATCCTTCTTTATGCCTTTGCCTGAAATAAATTGTGTTAGTAAATATAAAAGGTTTAGAGAAAAAATCATATGAAAATAGATAAAATACAAAAGATCAAGTTTTTACCTCGACCTGAGACATTGATCGTCTTTCCAAGAGATGGCACTATGAAGCCACTCTCCACCATCCCCAGTAGTTGCTCTGCATTGCCGATCGAATGCTTGGTGTAATGGTCACTCCACCATTTGCTGAAGCCATCAGTACAGTAGAAGGAAGGCTTATACTCGAAGGGTTTGAAGTTAAACTCATATTTCTCCAGCATCCTCATGTACTTCCTGAAGATCTTCTCAGTTATACCAGTGCCCAACACCATTTTATCAAGGCTGTCGAAAAAGCTCTTTGGCCTGATCTGAGACATGCCAAATTGTCTAGCCACACAGTTGGGCAGATATCCAACTAGCCCATATTGGTTCGCGTTCGACCCAATCATTAACTTCGTCTTCATTGTCTGGGTTGAACGCAGGAAAATCTTCAACAAAACACGCAGCACCATACTTGCGCTCAACAAAGGGAGCGTGGCGTGGAAGAAACTTGTCAAAATTTAAAAACATCTTCATATGCTTCATGAAGAGTCTCCTTGTATCTTGATCCAGGGATCTAGGGGCCAACCTAACCAATCTCTGCCCTTCGATCTCCCGGTCATCTACTTCTTGCTGATAGTCAGAAGACACTATCAACCCCAATTCCGTCTCGAAAGTGGCGTTCAGCCAAAGCTGTAACAGCCACATGAGTCCAGCTATTGAAACCTTCGATCCATCCTTCGAAGCCTTGATAGAATCACTGGCATTCCCCATGGCTTCATACAAGCATGCCAATAACAAACGCCCCAAGCTGAAGAGCCTCCCTTCATTGATCTGTTGTGCTATGGGGATGTACATGCGCGCTACTTGAAGAGACTTCGAGCAGAATACAAATTGGGACAGCCACAATGTTAAAAAGGCCACATGTTCTCTGCTATATACTTAGAAAACGTGGCTTCCTTAAAATTGACTTCGATCTTATCACCATTTTTGGTTGGGTCGAAATGATCTCCAATAGGCCTAAGGCCTGTGATAGCAGCTATATCTAAGAGGGTAGGAGTCAACATGCCACATTTAAATTGAAAGGTATTTGTGGACTTTTCATAGAAATGAAGGGCTGCTACAAGGAGTTCTGGTTTGTACTTAGGACCAGTTCGACTAAACTGGATAAGTTCATAAATCCCATAACTTTTCCAGGAATCCTTAAAGTCTTTTTCGACCCTATCTAACCAGGGAATATAATCCATATGCGCAGTATAGGGGGCAGCTCTAAAAATCTTAAGGGCACTTTTCAAATACCCAAGATTATAAGGAGTAGAGTCGAAAATCCTAGGGCCACAGGTAACATGCAAAGGAAAAATATCATTTACCTCTTTAGAGACAGTCTCAGAAAATGATAAGAAAATTTTCTAAGTCCACAATGATAAGAAAATGATCCTTGTATTGATGAATGATCATAGGCTTTAAAAGAATGAGTATAGAGTTTTTAATTGGTAAGAAAAAACTTGAAACTTGCGACGCAAGAAAACTCTGATTTTTGGTTGAGTTGATTTGAAGAGTTATGGCTTGTTTTAAAATGTTTTTGTTGTGTGAAATTGATCTCTTTTGGGTTGATAACTCTAGTGTTTCTTTGTATGCTTTGAAACAAAAATGAATTTCGTGTGCCTAAAATAATGTCTTTAACTTCGTGAATTTTTATCGGATTGGGAAGAACTTGAAATCGCTAGGTGAGAGAGTTAGAAAGTACCTTAAACCCCCCTAGACTTTTGAGAACAAGTTTCGTTTCGATAGGATAAACGAGGAGTATTCTATTGGCATTACGCTGCTTAAATTTTAGGTAGCGTGATTAGTGGATTTGAGCCTAGTAGTTGTGAGGGAACAACCATAGGTCTTGATCCATTAGTAGCCGATCTAGAACTTATTTGAGTAACCAATTAGAATGTGGTATTAACTTAGATAAGTTATGTTTTGTAAAAGGTTAAGAGGATTAGCCAAATTGGAGTTTTCGTTGAGGGGGACGGTTATTGCTCGCGTAATGTAAGTTGTGCGTGTTGGAATGCTTGCTGAGGTAAGGGCATCACTTTATTTCTGTCTTTTCACTGAGTTATAACATGTTTGTTGGTTATTTTCGGTGATGCGTGTTTGTGTGTTTGGCATGTATGTGTTATGTATTCTCGTGATGAGAAAGTGCTTACAATACGTGCGTTGTTTTACATACGACTTTGAGAATATATGTTATGAACCCGATGTTTGATTGTCTTACATATGATTTTGCAAAATATATGTGTTGACATGTGGTTGAGAATTACATATGCTAGATGGTATGTAATTGGTGCATTAGCATAGATAAGAGGTATCGTATGCTTATGCATTCATAGTACGTGGTGACCGTGATGGGCCACGGGGTGCGACTGACAGTGATTGGGTCCACCTTAATCCTGCGGGATTTTTATTGAGTCCAATACGTGGTGACCGTGATGGGCCGCGGGGTGTGATTGACAGTGATTGGGTCCACTCTAATCCTATGTGGTGACCGCGATGGGCCACAGGATTTTATTGACGCCCTGCGGGGTTTGGTAGGCTGGGCCTACGACTCTCTGCGGAGAGGTTAAATTCCGGAATTCATGCATGTGGCAGCCAGTGATTGGTGTCACGCTCATGTAGAGTCTGCATTGATAGGCTATGTGTGCATTATATATATAAGCCCGTTGGTGGGAAAATCTTTTGTGTTAAAGAGCTTTCTCTTGTGTATGTGGAAATTTGTTATGTGTACATCTTTCGCACCGGTTATATATATATATATATACTTTTATTTTGTGGTGACCCTTTCAATATTCATTTGCGGGCTCCTCCCACCCCAGATGATGCCGTAGGTCGCGAAGGCGGCGGCTGCTCAGGGCCTCAGTGAACTCGTGCCGGAGCTATAGTTTAGAATTAGACTCTGTGCCGGTGTGGTTGTACATCGTGCCTTTGGGTTAGACATAGGTTTCTATCTTGGTTTGTTTCGGGTTGTAGTGCGTGGAGTAATTTGAATACTTAGACTTGGACTGTAATTATTCAGGAACACACTTTGCTTGTCGAAGCACCTTATGGTAATGAGTTCTTTTGTATATTTAATGTCGGCTCGCTGTAAAATATTTTATACGCAACTCTGTTGTTTGTTAAAAAAAAAAAAAAAAAATAATGCCCTTTTTAGTCTTTGAAAATCGGGGTGTAACATTGTGGTATCAGAGCCCGGCTTTAAATCTTCAAAGGGAAAGTGTGCACTTGAGTCGTTAGTCCAGAGTCGGTTAGAACATAGCTAGAGTGGTGTTAGTTCTAGCGGTTTTTTTTTTTGTGTTGTGGGTTATGTGGTTAGTTGTTTTGAGTCTAGCGGGAGATATGCTAAGACACTGGTTTGTGTCTTACTGAAGTAATGCAGGGAGTGAGGCTTCAGTAAGTAGAATTGTGAAACCCCCGAGCCTTGGTCGAATTTAGTCGACAAGTGTCTCTAAATTCCTTTGCTGCGGCAGTCCGAAGATGACGGACTTGAGCGAACAAGAACTACAAGTGATTCTTGAAAGTAATATAATGGATGGGAAGTGGCGTTGTATGTTGCCACTCAGAGGTGCTGGTTATGGACGAGTGAACGTCAATTGATAAAGGATTTTAAGTAAGGATCAGATTGGGACGACCTTTTGAAGATGATATTGGATGTCCGTCTGGTGAGTTCAGACGGGACTTGATGAAGTCGTTCAGTTGTCAAGAGGATGCAACCACTGTAGAATGGTGGAACATGCAGAGATGTCAGTTGGATTTAATTACAATGATTGGATAATAATTGAGGCAACTTGAATTGGAATTAAAGGACGTTGTGCGTCCAGAGTAAGGAAACCTGGTGGTGTTAGACGACATTTATGCAAATGGTGGATAACTTAAGGGTTTAATTTAAGTGTGCGAGATGAATTAGATTCGAAACTATGATTTGTAAGGATGAATCTCGTGATGATTAAAGGTAGGAGACCAAGTATCACATTGATAAGTGACAATCTATACATAGTTCGGGAGATAGTAAGTATAGATGTCGGTGTGAAACGAAATTATAGGTGATTGATTATTGGATAAAAGGTGGATTTGGAGAGATGTTTAGGTAAGAACGAGGAGTTCAACCTTGGAAAGTGAGTTGTATGTCGATGACGGGTGATACCGGGGGTGTGTAGTATGGGAATGCCTAGAGAATTGTAGCAGTAGAAGCTGGAATTGTCAGTTATTGGCAGGTAAACCATAGGAGAAAGTAAACATTTTGAGAAAATCTTAGAGATTAGTCAAGATTTGAGTAGAGATCCTGTGTGGATGTGAGTTTAAGTTAACAATTTTGATCGACCAAGAGGGTTGAAGGACTAAGTGGCATCTTGAATTTATGATACCATGAGAGTCGAGGTACGCAAGTTTTAAATAATTCAAGTTATGGACGAGAGTTTTTGGAGATATTTTAGAAATGTCGTGTATGAGCAGGAAAAGAGTTGTTAGTAAGAGTACTAAGACAATAAGAGTTGATAGTTGGAAGGACTTTTATTGTATATTAGGATTAAACGGATGGTATGACAAGTAATTGTAGTTCTTGAGCAGTAAATTCAAGAGTTCGATTTGGGTATCGAACGTACTAAGGATAAAATCATAGCGAAGTGTCGTGCGTTGGTAGATATTTTTGATAAGTCGAGCATTAAGATTTGAGATGAATGTTTAACGGCTTGATGGATGAGTAAGACGAGTCGATTGGTAGGTGAATTGCAGTGACCTTTTAAGGACGAGTTAGAAGTGAATAAGAAAACGATGAGTGAATAGATGTAAGAATATGATTGGCCAGAACTTGAGATCTGGGAATTGATTCCCTAGTGGGAACAGACCTTATGACTTTAGATTAGTCACGATGATGAAGGACCAATCGAATGGAGAGGAGATACTTAATAGGAACTTGAGGAATTAATCATTTGGAGCGTTTGATTACGACACGTACATTAGTTGACACCGTAAGGGAAGTTAGAGATGGATAAATCCAGTTAGTGAATGGATGTGTCAGGTTGGATAGCGAGAACGTATGTGGGAAGTTGGTTATTGTTATTGGAGAACACTGTAGCTTTAGATGGTTATGAAGATTTGAGATTGGTCGAACGGAGAAGGGTATGCTTGTGGTAATTCAAAATTATGTGGAATGAGAGAGTATTTGGATTGTGTGCGGCGAATTAAAGATGTTGTTTTGATTTAGCAAGTTATTGGTCATGGTGGTTTGGGAACCAACTCTAGACAGTTGTTGAACTAGAAAGTTGCAAAGTTGTAGATTGATGATACAGGCCTGATTGGAGTTTTGTAGAGGTTATGACATCAATGCGTTAGTCGTAAAGGGAGGTTAGTCATGGAAAGAATGTGTTCACAATAAGTGTGGCTAGTGGTGTTTCTAGCCGAACTCGTAGAGAAAATGTTCCATTGTTTGGTTGTCTTTCATTTGATGATTCATCTTCAAAGAGGAGAAAGAGTGATGGAGATGAAATGGTTTGTTGATCTGTTCCTGGGTCTAGAAAAGAATGAGGATTTAGAGAGAAGCCCATGAAGATGTGGCTTATGCCAATTGAAGATTGGCGAAGGGATTTGTCTCACACCTAATTTTGGAAATAAGAAGGATAAGAAATTGTCTAATGGCAAGTTGATGGAAGCTTGTAGAGCTTTGGTTCATTGTAGTGGTTACAATGAAGAGAGACGTGGTATGATGGAAATCGGTAGTGAGTAAGTATAAGGGATTCGGATGTTGTCAACAAGGATGGTTAGACAATAGTAATGTGAGGAATGCCCTAAGAGTTATTTTGAAGGTAGGTACCTCGACGAGAGTGGTGATGTTCGGAGTGTTTAGGAATGGTCAGGGTGACCAACTCTTTTGAGTAAGAGAGGATGTTATTGTAAGAGAAAAATGAACTCAGGAGAGTTCAGGAATAGAATGAGAATACGTTGTGAAGAGGATGTGCGCCGACGATGGCCGTCGACGAGGATAAACGTTTGTTTAAGGCGCGCGAGATGCGTCTAAGTGCCATTTTGGAAGTAATGTTAACGTATAAGGAACCGATTCTGGGGAATTGGAGATTTGGATAAGGGAGTCCAAGAGAAGTAGATGGTTTAGTTTGGCAAGTGCCAGGACTATGAGGAGTGTAATTACCAAACCGGAGGTTGGGGTGGTATTATTTAAGCCGTGATTAGAAATAGATCCGTATGTGACCAGACGGTTCGGCATATTCATTGAGTCGCGGACTGATGATAGTGGTAAGGTGGGAAAATCTTCTAGAGGAGAAGACAACTTGTTTGGGATGAAATAGTTTTGGTGGTAATTGCCGTGGTGGCACTGTACTACTATTGGATGATACTCCACGGATACTTCAAGAGTGGGAGCATGAGAGCTTATGCGACATGTGTTGAGCGTTGTGTCTTACGACTTTAATCTTGTATTCGTAAGAGATCGAGGGAAACGTGTGGGAAAACCTCGAAGGAAGTATTGGACCATTGTGCCTCGGAGGACCTTGAGCACAAGTATAATGAAGTATCACTTAAGTTGGGTAAAAATGGTCTAAGACACCATCATGATTGTTGGCTATCTGTTAACAAATTGAGGAACTGATCACCCTTAATCTCTTGTTAATAATAGACGGAATCATGTTGACTGGAATTGACTAGTTTTGCTAGCTTTGGTGATGCGCAGAGAGTTTCAGTGTTTCTTTTGGAGGGTAGCCGTCACCACTTTGTGTGAGCCTAGTGGAATAGGCTATGTCGCGGAGGCAAAAGAAGTGACTTTGGAAATTTTGTGTGTGGACCCTAGGAAATTTTTGAGTGGTGAACTCGTTGAGAGTTGCGGTTGGTGCACGGGTGTGCCAGTGTGTTGGAGAGAGTATCTGTGTGGCTACACCTAATCCTGAGGGATTTTGTTGTGTTGAGGATGGTAATAACCAGTTGGGTTGTTACTCTTACCTTTAGTTTGGAGGACGAAACTTCTTTTTGGAGGGTAGTAATGTAAGACCCAAGATTCCACTGTACAGTTTGTGTAAGGAACGTTGGTATTGGCTAAGAGTTTTAGGGTTTTTATTAAGTATTTCGCAAGCATCGTTGTAATAACAGCATTATTGCTGAGTTGGAACAGGTTTTGGATTCGTGTACTATTAAAGCCCAGGCTTTTGATTCTTAGTCCTCTCTTATATATGAGAACGTTCCTGTGCCTTCAGAATTTCGAAATTTTTCTTTCCCCATTTTTTTGAAAAACGAGTAGAAAACTGTACCCGCTGCTTAAAATTTTACGGTTTCTGTTTTCCGTCGAATTTTAATTGGAGACTTTATATATCGGCGCGAGTTGGAATCTAGTTTCAGAATATTTTTGGGAGCTAAGGAAATAAATTTCAGTCGGAGAACAAAGTTTAGCGATAATTTTTAGAAATGGTTTACGATGAACTTTTATCTGATAGATTTTCTATTTTTCGCAAGTTAGACCGTTAGCGAAGTACGACTCGCCGAGAGCGAACGCGAGAGCTGAGTAGCGTAAAGTGGATATTTGTTCAAAAAGCAATCATGAGTTTATTTTGATCCAAAGGCTAGGGTTTAGTCTTGCAAGTTTTGCTTTGATCCAAGGGCTTAGATGGAGCAAGACCCTTTTAAATAGTAAGGAGGTTTAGCTTTTGGACTTAGAAGCAAAAATCACAAAAACTACTCCCTCCTCTCTTCTCTCACTCGGCCGAACTCCCCCTCACTCACTCATCCATTCCAAAGTTCCATTTCTCATTTTTCTCAAGCTTGGATCATTAACTTGCCAAGGAATCTTCTTCACTTAAGGTAACTAACCTCTTCTCTTCCTTATCTAGCCATGAAATTCCTAGATTTTTGGATTTTTGAGGATTATGTTCTTGAGAGAAAAATCCTAGAATTTAGTTTTAATTAGTTTTTGGTTCCATAGAAGTGTTCATGAGAGTTAATTAGTACATATGAGTGATGTATGTGTTGATTTCCATGGTTGATTCAAAGTTTCACAATTTTTTTTAGTTAGGGTTTTAAGAAATTTTTTGAAAAGATCATAAACTTGGAGTTTGTTTTGTGATTTGATTTTTGATGTTAGTTTTGAGCTTTGTGGCAAAATGGATTCTTGATTATAAACTTTGTTTTGAAAAATAAGAAAAAATTTATTTTGGTGTTCTTGAGCGATTCGATGAACATATTTTAGGAAATTTCGTTTCGATTCTCAAAGTAGTCAATTGAGCAATTAGATGCCCTTGCAAACTAATAGATGATTGTTAGGGTTTTGAAATGTAAAAAAAATTGGTGTTGGTCTTGTGTTTCCCTCCTTGGCCGAGGCAAAAAGTTAGGGTAGGAAGAATCGATTTTCGAAATTGTTCTAAGACAAATAGTTTGGGCATAATCATAGTCTTAAAAGTTGATTGGTTATGGTTTTGTTAGAAAAGAAAATGAGTTGCTTTTGCCTTCAGAAAACCAATTTGAGAATTGTCGAAAATTGCGATTCGACCTAAAATGTTTTGGATTGTTCGGATAAATGATTTTGGGGTATTATAAGATATTACCATGCTTTTGGAATTGAAAAATTTTGAGTGATTAGGTGTTTTAAAAATTTTTGTCCGTGGCCAAAGGAGGAAAATGGTTATGGGATTTCAAAATTTTCTAAGTCCACAATGATAAGAAAATGATCCTTGTATTGGTGAATGATCATAGGCTTTAAAAGAATGAGTATAGAGTTTTTAATTGGTAAGAAAAAACTTGAAACTTGCGACGCAAGAAAACTCTGATTTTTGGTTGAGTTGATTTGAAGAGTTATGGCTTGTTTTAAAATGTTTTTGTTGTGTGAAATTGATCTCTTTTGGGTTGATAACTCTAGTGTTTCTTTGTATGCTTTGAAAGAAAAATGAATTTCGTGTGACTAAAATAATGTCTTGAACTTCGTGAATTTTTATCGGATTGGGAAGAACTTGAAATCGCTAGGTGAGAGAGTTAGAAAGTACCTTAAACCCCTCTAGACTTTTGAGAACAAGTTTTGTTTCGATAGGATAAACGAGGAGTATTTTATTGGCATTACGCTGCTTAAATTTTAGGTAGCGTGAATAGTGGATTTGAGCCTAGTAGTTGTGAGGGAACAACCATAGGTCTTGATCCATTAGTAGCCGATCTAGAACTTATTTGAGTAACCAATTAGAATGTGGTATTAACTTAGATAAGTTATGTTTTGTAAAAGGTTAAGAGGATTAGCCAAATTGGAGTTTTCGTTGAGGGGGACGGTTATTGCTCGCGTAATGTAAGTTGTGCGTGTTGGAATGCTTGCTGAGGTAAGGGCATCGCTTTATTTCTGTCTTTTCACTGAGTTATAACATGTTTGTTGGTTATTTTCGGTGATGCGTGTTTGTGTGTTTGGCATGTATGTGTTATGTATTCTCGTGATGAGAAAGTGCTTACAATACATGCGTTGTTTTACATACGACTTTGAGAATATATGTTATGAACCCGATGTTTGATTGTCTTACATATGATTTTGCAAAATATATGTGTTGACATGTGGTTGAGAATTACATATGCTAGATGGTATGTAATTGGTGCATTAGCATAGATAAGAGGTATCGTATGCTTATGCATTCATAGTACGTGGTGACCGTGATGGGCCACGGGGTGCGACTGACAGTGATTGGGTCCACCTTAATCCTGCGGGATTTTTATTGAGTCCAATACGTGGTGACCGTGATGGGCCGCGGGGTGTGATTGACAGTGATTGGGTCCACTCTAATCCTATGTGGTGACCGCGATGGGCCACAGGATTTTATTGACGCCCTGCGGGGTTTGGTAGGCTGGGCCTACGACTCTCTGCGGAGAGGTTAAATTCTGGAATTCATGCATGTGGCAACCAGTGATTGGTGTCACGCTCATGTAGAGTCTGCATTGATAGGCTATGTGTGCATTATATATATAAGCCCGTTGGTGGGAAAATCTTTTGTGTTAAAGAGCTTTCTCTTGTGTATGTGGAAATTTGTTATGTGTACATCTTTCGCACCGTTTATATATATATATATATATATATATATATATATATATATACTTTTATTTTGTGGTGACCCTTTCAATATTCATTTGCGGGCTCCTCCCACCCCAGATGATGCCGTAGGTCGCGAAGGCGGCGGCTGCTCAGGGCCTCAGTGAACTCGTACCGGAGCTATAGTTTAGAATTAGACTCTGTGCCGGTGTGGTTGTACATCGTGCCTTTGGGTTAGACATCGGTTTCTATCTTGGTTTGTTTCGGGTTGTAGTGCGTGGAGTAATTTGAATACTTAGACTTGGACTGTAATTATTCAGGAACACACTTTGCTTGTCGAAGCACCTTATGGTAATGAGTTCTTTTGTATATTTAATGTCGGCTCGCTGTAAAATATTTTATACGCAACTCTGTTGTTTGTTAAAAAAAAAATAAAAAATAATGCCCTTTTTATTCTTTGAAAATCGGGGTGTAACATTGTGGTATCAGAGCCCGGCTTTAAATCTTCAAAGGGAAAGTGTGCACTTGAGTCGTTAGTCCAGAGTCGGTTAGAACATAGCTAGAGTGGTGTTAGTTCTAGCGGTTGTTTTTGTTGTATTGTGGGTTATGTGGTTAGTTGTTTTGAGTCTAGCATGGGATATGCTTAGACACTGGTTTGTGTCTTACTGAAGTAATGCAGGGAGTGAGGCTTCAGTAAGTAGAATTGTGAAACCCCCGAGCCTTGGTCGAATTTAGTCGACAAGTGTCTCTAAATTCCTTTGATGCGGCAGTCCGAAGATGACGGACTTGAGCGAACAAGAACTACAAGTGATTCTTGAAAGTAATATAATGGATGGGAAGTGGCGTTGTATGTTGCCACTCAGAGGTGCTGGTTATGGACGAGTGAACGTCAATTGATAAACGATTTTAAGTAAGGATCAGATTGGGACGACCTTTTGAAGATGATATTGGATGTCCGTCTGGTGAGTTCAGACGGGACTTGATGAAGTCGTTCAGTTGTCAAGAGGATGCAACCACTGTAGAATGGTGGAACATGCAGAGATGTCTGTTGGATTTAATTACAATGATTGGATAATAATTGAGGCAATTTGAATTGGAATTAAAGGACGTTGTGCGTCCAGAGTAAGGAAACCTGGTGGTGTTAGACGACATTTATGCAAATGGTGGATAACTTAAGGGTTTAATTTAAGTGTGCGAGATGAATTAGATTCGAAACTATGATTTGTAAGGATGAATCTCGTGATGATTAAAGGTAGGAGACCAAGTATCACATTGATAAGTGACAATCTATACATAGTTCGGGAGATAGTAAGTATAGATGTCGCTGTGAAACGAAATTATAGGTGATTGATTATTGGATAAAAGGTGGATTTGGAGAGATGTTTAGGTAAGAACGAGGAATTCAACCTTGGAAAGTGAGTTGTATGTCGATGACGGGTGATACCGGGGGTGTGTAGTATGGGAATGCCTAGAGAATTGTAGCAGTAGAAGCTGGAATTGTCAGTTATTGGCAGGTAAACCATAGGAGAAAGTAAACATTTTGAGAAAATCTTAGAGATTAGTCAAGATTTGAGTAGAGATCCTGTGTGGATGTGAGTTTAAGTTAACAATTTTGATCGACCAAGAGGGTTGAAGGACTAAGTGGCATCTTGAATTTATGATACCATGAGAGTCGAGGTACGCAAGTTTTAAATAATTCAAGTTATGGACGAGAGTTTTTGGAGATATTCTAGAAATGTCGTGTATGAGCAGGAAAAGAGTTGTTAGTAAGAGTACTAAGACAATAAGAGTTGATAGTTGGAAGGACTTTTATTGTATATTAGGATTAAACGGATGGTATGACAAGTAATTGTAGTTCTTGAGCAGTAAATTCAAGAGTTCGATTTGGGTATCGAACGTACTAAGGATAAAATCATAGCGAAGTGTCGTGCGTTGGTAGCTATTTTTGATAAGTCGAGCATTAAGATTTGAGATGAATGTTTAACGGCTTGATGGATGAGTAAGACGAGTCGATTGGTAGGTGAATTGCAGTGACCTTTTAAGGACGAGTTAGAAGTGAATAAGAAAATGATGAGTGAATAGATGTAAGAATATGATTGGCCAGAACTTGAGATCTGGGAATTGATTCCCTAGTGGGAACAGACCTTATGACTTTAGATTAGTCACGATGATGAAGGACCAATCGAATGGAGAGGAGATACTTAATAGGAACTTGAGGAATTAATCATTTGGAGCGTTTGATTACGACACGTACATTAGTTGACACCGTAAGGGAAGTTAGAGATGGATAAATCCAGTTAGTGAATGGATGTGTCAGGTTGGATAGCGAGAACGTATGTGGGAAGTTGGTTATTGTTATTGGAGAATACTGTAGCTTTAGATGGTTATGAAGATTTGAGATTGGTCGAACGGAGAAGGGTATGCTTGTGGTAATTCAAAATTATGTGGAATGAGAGAGTATTTGGATTGTGTGCGGCGAATTAAAGATGTTGTTTTGATTTAGCAAGTTATTGGTCATGGTGGTTTGGGAACCAACTCTAGACAGTTGTTGAACTAGAAAGTTGCAAAGTAGTAGATTGATGATACAGGCCTGATTGGAGTTTTGTAGAGGTTATGACATCGATGCGTTAGTCATAAAGGGAGGTTAGTCATGGAAAGAATGTGTTCACAATAAGTGTGGCTAGTGGTGTTTCTAGCCGAACTCGTAGAGAAAATGTTCCATTGTTTAGTTGTCTTTCATTTGATGATTCATCTTCAAAGAGGAGAAAGAGTGATGGAGATGAAATGGTTTGTTGATCTGTTCCTGGGTCTAGAAAAGAATGAGGATTTAGAGAGAAGCCCATGAAGGTGTGGCTTATGCCAATTGAAGATTGGCGAAGGGATTTGTCTCACACCTAATTTTGGAAATAAGAAGGATAAGAAATTGTCTAATGGCAAGTTGATGGAAGCTTGTAGAGCTTTGGTTCATTGTAGTGGTTACAATGAAGAGAGACGTGGTATGATGGAAATCGGTAGTGAGTAAGTATAAGGGATTCGGATGTTGTCAACAAGGATGGTTAGACAATAGTAATGTGAGGAATGCCCTAAGAGTTATTTTGAAGGTAGGTACCTCGACGAGAGTGGTGATGTTCGGAGTGTTTAGGAATGGTCAGGGTGACCAACTCTTTTGAGTAAGAGAGGATGTTATTGTAAGAGAAAAAGGAACTCAGGAGAGTTCAGGAATAGAATGAGAATACGTTGTGAAGAGGATGTGCGCCGACGATGGCCGTCGACGAGGATAAACGTTTGTTTAAGGCGCGCGAGATGCGTCTAAGTGCCATTTTGGAAGTAATGTTAACGTATAAGGAACCAATTCTGGGGAATTGGAGATTTGGATAAGGGAGTCCAAGAGAAGTAGATGGTTTAGTTTGGCAAGTGCCAGGACTATGAGGAGTGTAATTACCAAACCGGAGGTTGGGGTGGTATTATTTAAGCCGTGATTGGAAATAGATCCGTATGTGAGCAGACGGTTCGGCATATTCATTGAGTCGCGGACTGATGGATAGTGGTAAGGTGGGAAAATCTTCTAGAGGAGAAGACAACTTGTTTGGGATGAAATAGTTTTGGTGGTAATTGCCGTGGTGGCACTGTACTACTATTGGATGATACTCCACGGATACTTCAAGAGTGGGAGCATGAGAGCTTATGCGACATGTGTTGAGCGTTGTGTCTTACGACTTTAATCTTGTATTCGTAAGAGATCGAGGGAAACGTGTGGGAAAACCTCGAAGGAAGTATTGGACCATTGTGCCTCGGAGGACCTTGAGCACAAGTAGAATGAAGTATCACTTAAGTTGGGTAAAAATGGTCTAAGACACCATCATGATTGTTGGCTATCTGTTAACAAATTGAGGAACTGATCACCCTTAATCTCTTGTTAATAATAGACGGAATCATGTTGACTGGAATTGACTAGTTTTGCTAGCTTTGGTGATGCGCAGAGAGTTTCAGTGTTTCTTTTGGAGGGTAGCCGTCACCACTTTGTGTGAGCCTAGTGGAATAGGCTATGTCGCGGAGGCAAAAGAAGTGACTTTGGAAATTTTGTGTGTGGACCCTAGGAAATTTTTGAGTGGTGAACTCGTTGAGAGTTGCGGTTGGTGCACGGGTGTGCCAGTGTGTTGGTGAGAGTATCTGTGTGGCTACACCTAATCCTGAGGGATTTTGTTGTGTTGAGGATGGTAATAACCAGTTGGGTTGTTACTCTTACCTTTAGTTTCGAGGACGAAACTTCTTTTTGGAGGGTAGTAATGTAAGACCCAAGATTCCACTGTACAGTTTGTGTAAGGAACGTTGGTATTGGCTAAGAGTTTTAGGGTTTTTATTAAGTATTTCGCAAGCATCGTTGTAATAACAGCATTATTGCTGAGTTGGAACTGGTTTTGGATTCGTGTACTATTAAAGCCCAGACTTTTGATTCTTAGTCCTCTCTTATATATGAGAACGTTCCTGTGCCTTCAGAATTTCAAAATTTGACTTTCCCCGTTTTTTTGAAAAACGAGTAGAAAACTGTTCCCGCTGCTTAAAATTTTACGGTTTCTGTTTTCCGTCGAATTTTAATTGGAGACTTTATATATCGGCGCGAGTTGGAATCTAGTTTCAGAATATTTTTGGGAGCTAAGGAAATAAATTTCAGTCGGAGAACAAAGTTTAGCGATAATTTTTAGAAATGGTTTACGATGAACTTTTATCTCATAGATTTTCTATTTTTCGCAAGTTAGACCGTTAGCGAAGTACGACTCGCCGAGAGCGAACGCGAGAGCTGAGTAGCGTAAAGTGGATATTTGTTCAAAAAGCAATCATGAGTTTATTTTGATCCAAAGGCTAGGGTTTAGTCTTGCAAGTTTTGCTTTGATCCAAGGGCTTAGATGGAGCAAGACCCTTTTAAATAGTAAGGAGGTTTAGCTTTTGGACTTAGAAGCAAAAATCACAAAAACTACTCCCTCCTCTCTTCTCTCACTCGGCCGAACTCCCCCTCACTCACTCATCCATTCCAAAGTTCCATTTCTCATTTTTCTCAAGCTTGGATCATTAACTTGCCAAGGAATCTTCTTCACTTAAGGTAACTAACCTCTTCTCTTCCATATCTAGCCATGAAATTCCTAGATTTTTGGATTTTTGAGGATTATGTTCTTGAGAGAAAAATCCTAGAATTTAGTTTTAATTAGTTTTTGGTTCCATAGACGTGTTCATGAGAGTTAATTAGTACATATGAGTGATGTATGTGTTGATTTCCATGGTTGATTCAAAGTTTCACAATTTTTTTTAGTTAGGGTTTTAAGAAAAATTTTGAAAAGATCATAAACTTGGAGTTTGTTTTGTGATTTGATTTTTTATGTTAGTTTTGAGCTTTGTGGCAAAATGGATTCTTGATTATAAACTTTGTTTTGAAAAATAAGAAAAAATTTATTTTGGTGTTCTTGAGCGATTCGATGAACATATTTTAGGAAATTTCGTTTCGATTCTCAAAGTAGTCAATTGAGCAATTAGATGCCCTTGCAAACTAATAGATGATTGTTAGGGTTTTGAAATGTAAAAAAAATTGGTGTTGGCCTTGTTTTTCCCTCCTTGGCCGAGGCAAAAAGTTAGGGTAGGAAGAATCGATTTTCGAAATTGTTCTAAGACAAATAGTTTGGGCATAATCATAGTCTTAAAAGTTGATTGGTTATGGTTTTGTTAGAAAAGAAAATGAGTTGCTTTTGCCTTCAGAAAACCAATTTGAGAATTGTCGAAAATTGCGATTCGACCTAAAATGTTTTGGATTGTTCGGATAAATGATTTTGGGGTATTATAAGATATTACCATGCTTTTGGAATTGAAAATTTTTGAGTGATTAGGTGTTTTAAAAATTTTTGGCCGTGGCCAAAGGAGGAAAATGGTTATGGGATTTCAAAATTTTCTAAGTCCACAATGATAAGAAAATGATCCTTGTATTGGTGAATGATCATAGGCTTTAAAAGAATGAGTATAGAGTTTTTAATTGGTAAGAAAAAACTTGAAACTTGCGACGCAAGAAAACTCTGATTTTTGGTTGAGTTGATTTGAAGAGTTATGGCTTGTTTTAAAATGTTTTTGTTGTGTGAAATTGATCTCTTTTGGGTTGATAACTCTAGTGTTTCTTTGTATGCTTTGAAACAAAAATGAATTTCGTGTGCCTAAAATAATGTCTTTAACTTCGTGAATTTTTATCGGATTGGGAAGAATTTGAAATCGCTAGGTGAGAGAGTTAGAAAGTACCTTAAACCCCCTAGACTTTTGAGAACAAGTTTCGTTTCGATAGGATAAACGAGGAGTATTTTATTGGCATTACGCTGCTTAAATTTTAGGTAGCGTGAATAGTGGATTTGAGCCTAGTAGTTGTGAGGGAACAACCATAGGTCTTGATCCATTAGTAGCCGATCTAGAACTTATTTGAGTAACCAATTAGAATGTGGTATTAACTTAGATAAGTTATGTTTTGTAAAAGGTTAAGAGGATTAGCCAAATTGGAGTTTTCGTTGAGGGGGACGGTTATTGCTCGCGTAATGTAAGTTGTGCGTGTTGGAATGCTTGCTGAGGTAAGGGCATCACTTTATTTCTGTCTTTTCACTGAGTTATAACATGTTTGTTGGTTATTTTCGGTGATGCGTGTTTGTGTGTTTGGCATGTATGTGTTATGTATTCTCGTGATGAGAAAGTGCTTACAATACGTGCGTTGTTTTACATACGATTTTGAGAATATATGTTATGAACCCGATGTTTGATTGTCTTACATATGATTTTGCAAATTATATGTGTTGACATGTGGTTGAGAATTACATATGCTAGATGGTATGTAATTGGTGCATTAGCTTAGATAAATGGTATCGTATGCTCATGCATTCATAGTACGTGGTGACCGTGATGGGCCACGGGGTGCGACTGACAGTGATTGGGTCCACCTTAATCCTCTGGGATTTTTATTGAGTCCAATACGTGGTGACCGTGATGGGCCGCGGGGTGTGATTGACAGTGATTGGGTCCACTCTAATCCTATGTGGTGACCGCGATGGGCCACAGGATTTTATTGACGCCCTGCGGGGTTTGGTAGGCTGGGCCTACGACTCTCTGCGGAGAGGTTAAATTCCGGAATTCATGCATGTGGCAGCCAGTGATTGGTGTCACGCTCATGTAGAGTCTGCATTGATAGGCTATGTGTGCATTATATATATAAGCCCGTTGGTGGGAAAATCTTTTGTGTTAAAGAGCTTTCTCTTGTGTATGTGGAAATTTGTTATGTGTACATCTTTCGCACCGGTTATATATATATATACTTTTATTTTGTGGTGACCCTTTCAATATTCATTTGCGGGCTCCTCCCACCCCAGATGATGCCGTAGGTCGCGAAGGCGGCGGCTGCTCAGGGCCTCAGTGAACTCGTGCCGGAGCTATAGTTTAGAATTAGACTCTGTGCCGGTGTGGTTGTACATCGTGCCTTTGGGTTAGACATAGGTTTCTATCTTGGTTTGTTTCGGGTTGTAGTGCGTGGAGTAATTTGAATACTTAGACTTGGACTGTAATTATTCAGGAACACACTTTGCTTGTCGAAGCACCTTATGGTAATGAGTTCTTTTGTATATTTAATGTCGGCTCGCTGTAAAATATTTTATACGCAACTCTGTTGTTTGTTAAAAAAAAAAAATAAAAAATGTCCTTTTTAGTCTTTGAAAATTGGGGTGTAACAGCTGCTGTGAAGTGTCCATCTGCAACTTTGCGAAGACATTGCTTGATGTTCGTCTCCATCTTGTGATTCCCCTCCTCAATATTGCTTCTTCCATCACCTAGCCTCTCTTGATTGTCCAATACACTATCAACTAATTTGGCAAACCCATCTGCTTCTCTCCAAGTAGCCAAGCAACCCAAAATGTGATGTTGTTGCAAGGACTTTCTACTCCCAGACCTACGATCTCGCCTAGTTTGAGGTTTAACCACCTGTAACGTACACCGAGGAAGAAGCAACAATTGAACCCAAGTGCCTACAGTACCAGGCGCAGAGACCACCTTATAAAGAGCTTCCTTTAATGCATGAGAGAAAGCAAGACGACAACTATGAGGTATGCTCTTCACAGTGAAAATAGGTGCTTGAAGAACTTTCTCTAATAGCTTGGCATCTAAAATCCATCCCTCCTGAACACCAAGAGCATCGGTGTCCACTGTAGATGGTTTTAAAATACCTATTATGTGGCTCTCCACCTCTTCTGCAATAAGAGTAGCACGAATCAAACCATCAAGATGATGGCAAGCTCGGCTCAAGGCATGAATACTCATGCACTTTCCACACAACCATTGCCCAAGCACACTTAGAGACTCCTCCAATACCATAAAAAAACTCAAATCACTCTTAATAGCCCCTTGTATCATACTCTTCCGCTCATCATCACAGAGTTTTGGCATCTGAAGATGAGCCATTAAACGAGCAAAACCCTTACTCCCTTCTCTACCATCTGGGCAACAATGGAATCCCCGAAATGGAAAATGAAAGCCTCCTATTTGAGAAGAACTCATTGGACAATGCAAAATTGTACCCCTCAACTACACAAGTTAGATTATATTGACCAAACAAGAAACAAAGTGTTTCGAAAAACGACATTTGATTGAGCAATTTTTTCAAGCAAGTAATGGATAACAGTTAAGAAAGTAAGGATAAGATGAACCATGTGTGGAAAACAATGGGGTTGTGTGTAAAAACATGAGAGGAAATGAGGTTGCATCAAGTTGGTCATTTTATCAAGCAGCTTGCATGCAGGAAAAATCATTGTTTAAGGAGAGGTGAAATTGGTGTAGAAGAGCTTTGGAAATGAGAAGTGAGAATCTAAATGTACGTGCAACAAACAAGCTTGGGGTTGGGAAGGAATATGGCTTGGGTGTGAAAGGAAAATTACGGTGGAGATTTTTCTTTTTTAAGGTCCGGGAGTAGTGTGCGGTGGAATTTGTTTGGTAGCTATGAACATGATGTGTTGATGATGTTATGGTAAGGAATTGATGTGTTGGATCGGTCATGAAGGGGTTGATGATGTGTTAGATCGGTCATGAAGGGGAATGGATTATTATTATTATTAAGAGAGAAAGATTATGTGACCTGCAAGTCCAAGGGAGAAAGCAGGCAAAAGAGAATAGAAACGACAAATAGATCGCTGTGTTGTATTTTTGAATTTTTTTATAAGTTATGGCATTTTTGGATTTTTAATGAATTTATAGCTTTTTTATTATTTTTTATTTAAAAAAGTATTTCAGTGGGTATGTTAATTTTGATTTTGTATCATCTGACAGTAGCTTTACATTCTTTTCCTCAAATTTCCACAAATGAGTGAGTGCTTGTTGAAGAAAAAGAATTTCTCGTAGACTTTGTTTGATGACTCACTGTCACCTAGATTGTCAACACATCTAGGGTATGTCAATCCGACCAACACAACTTTTTTGCAAGCTTTTCTGATTTCCTTTTTGTGGTTGTGTTTAGGAATTCGGGGTTCCGAACTCTTATTTTGGGAATATGCGCTTCTTGACGGGTTGTCAATATTTTTCGAATCTGCAAGATACAATTCATTTTAACAATAGTTTCACAATGTAATATATTTGTCATAGGTTTTGAGAAAGAAAGGATTCCTATGAGAATAATCTACAACTTAAAGATACACATGCACTTTAAAAGCATGAATATTGTGTTGATAGATATTTCAACAAGACCATGTAAGTTAATTTGTTGATAGTATTGATTAGTAAAACTTGTGGGTTTAAATTGGGTATTTGGAAGAGTTAAAATTGATATTTCCACAATATATTTCTTTTGTCAATTCAAAAGCTCAATTCTATCATTTGAGCATAAATCTTTTTTGAAAAATATATAATATCATTTCAGTGATAAATACAATATCATAAATATTTAGAAAGACATTTAATTTTCTAATAACAGTAAATGTTAATGATTAGAGGAGTAACAAATTTTTACAAGTATTTTTTATAATAATATACTCATTTCGTTTCTTTTTTATAATTTTTAATAAATAATCATTGATGTATCTGGTCTATATTATAGATCAATACATCAATTATTCTAAAATTGAATTTTTTCACTTATATCAATGGATGGAGGATGGAGTACACTAATAGTTAGAAAGATAACAATTTTTAATAATCGCGCGTTCCAAACCATATCTCTCATTTTTATGCATGTGTGCCAAAATAAGAAAAGGAAAAATAATACAAAAGAATAGATGAAAATATGAGAGAGATGAAACACATAAGTAATTATGTTTGGAAAAAATAATAGAATATTACATTATTTTAAGCAATCTAAATATAGTAAGTTATTTAATAAATAATATAAATGTAATAAGGGTTTCATAAAAATAAAATAACATGAATTAAAATTTACAATACAATTACTTTAGATTTCAATCATATATAATACTCTTTCTCACATGAAATGCATGATTTAAAGAGTCATATGTAACACATGAATAAAATAATGAAAGAGATATTATTCTTCACAAGATATATTGATGAATATATAGTTGTTGGTGCTATTTATTGAGAAAATTATGACTTTTCAACATGTATGTTTTCAACCAACAATATTCAATATATTGAAATGCATGACTATATATAAAGTCATAATCAATTCATGAGAATGATAAAAAAAATCAATTGACTGTGAATTATCTAATATTTAAAATTAATAATATACTAACGTTTTATATTTTCTTTAATTAATATTCATGCAATAAAAAAATACAGGAAGTCACTGCAACAATACTGAAAAGCGGCGGCGGTTGGATTGTTTATGCGACGGTGGTTATAATAGTTTTTAAGCATATTATCGAAAGTAATATTAGATCACTCGTAAAGATATAACGAGTTTCAGTCCTACACTTAAATTTTTAGATTAAAAGTAGTTATATATATATATATATATATATATATATATATATATATATATATATATATATATATATAAAGTAAGTTCTACGAGTTTATAAGTTGAGTTTACGTTTCAATTTTACTTAGATTAAATAAGTTGACATAAAAATTCGATAAATTAGGGTCTTACTAATGAGTGTTTTCGGAACACTTTTTAAACATTCTATCTATTTAAATAAATTATTTCTTCAAAAAGTGAAACATTTACAATGGGCTCATGAAACATAGTTTTCACGCTGTTTTAAATTAGAGCTGTCCGATCTAAATCGTAGGGTCGATATTGTTTTAATTGATTTTATGACAGAATTAATCTGAACCGTCTAATTTGTAATTAATGGCTCAGATTTTAAACAGTATGAAAACCGTGTGATTTGCAACTGTGACAATCTGATTCCTGTACATAGTGAAGAAACATCTTATTGAGAACTTGCCATGTATTTTCCACCTGTCGCAATACGAACATGAAGTTGCAATGCAAGTAATAGTATCCTTCACCGCTTGCAATGTGATAGTGTCACAAATCTTCTTGATTCTTCCCTTGCACTTCACTACTATACATATAAATGTAAATAATTCAGTCAGTGCGAACCAAGCAAATTAACATCATGAGTCAGGAAAAACTACGGAGAACCGAACAAGAACCAACAAAATACGGCGATGTAGTATGTTGATTTACATGTTTTATTGATCATATACTTAAGACATGCAACATATATTTTTTAATTAGATACTGAGCTCAAAAGATTAATGAGTACTTTCTTTTTTGACGAATTTTTTGAAAGAATATGAATTCGATATTTTATAGGAATAATTTTTGGCCGGATTTTATTTACTTTGCTACTAAACGCACCAGAGGTTTAATATATACAAAAAAAAAAGATTTGTTTGCTAGGCCCATTAATTTCTTACATCCAATGCTGTTAATATTTATTTTATAGTTTTGATTTGAGATTTTTTATTGCATAAGTGTGTACTTTTATTTGTTAATGGAACAGGACCTACGCACTAAGGCTGGTGATGAATTGGAAGATGAAGGTGACCCTAATCCTGCCTCAGTTCAAGCTCCTAAAATAGAAGTAAAACAAGACATTGATTTCATTAGTAACCAAGGTGGTGGTGCTATGAATCCTCGGTTTTCTGGAAACCAAAATGAGAATGCATGGTCCAATGATTCAATGGTACATTTATCAAACTTGAAATTTTTTTGGTTAATTATATTCCTGTGTTGAAATAATTACTAATTTTGGTGTGTAGGATAAGATTAATTCCAATGAAAATCCTGAAGTTATAAATAGTGTGCCTGGTGGCATGGGAGCATCCATGTCGACTGCGACGGCGGATCGACTTAAGAAAAATAAATGAAGTGCATTTTGATATTTGAGTTTAAATGTTCTGTTTTATTTTATATCAGAGTGTGTTCTCTTTGCTAAATCTCTTTAGCAAAGACTATCGCTATCAATCAAACTTAATGGTAATTTTTTTTTTTATTTTGTCTAAAGATTTTTTATTTATTTTGTCTATCGCTATCAAAAATTATAGTCTTTGTACTCCCTGGCTACCATGTAGCCCTACCACTCTTAATAACAGACAAAACCATATTAATAATTAAAATTGTACATTGAAAAACATAAAGGTAATCAAACATGTCATTTATTTTGGGATAGAAGGATTGCATTACCAGCAAACTTAAAGAAAACTATTTCCTCTGTCTCAATTTAATTAACACAGTTTGTTAGGAGTCCTACATCGAGCATTTCAAAGTGTTCAATGTGGTACTTAAGACATGAGACTCTCCCACCTATTGAACTAGTCTTTTGGGTTGAGCTCTCCTCATGTGATTAAGTCATAACAATTGGTGCTTTCATTGAAAGTTGGGCCACAGAAAGGGCTACCTATAGGCTGGATTAAGGTGCTCCACCGAATACTGATAGGTGAGTGAAGCTGGCCTGGACGCCGGCTCTTAAAGGGCGTGGCAATATTAGGAGTCCCACATCAAGTATTTCAAAGTGCTCAATGTGGTACTTAAAACATGAGGCTCTCCCACTTATTGGACTAGTCTTTTGGGTTGAGCTCTCCTCATGTGCTTAAGTTATAACGCAGTTGACGGTTGTGCACTATACATTACATGTCTGAAATTGTCACCAATGTACTCGGCCTAACTAGAGCTGACATTAAACTGAACCAATTCGAAAATAATTTGAAATTCGATTTGATAATTAATTAATTGAATTTGGTTCATGAACTGAATGAGTTGAACTCGAGTTAAAAATTAAGCTCGTTAAATATATGAGTTAAACTTGAACCATATATAATTCGACTCGTTTAGTTCATGAACAACTCGATATATACCAACTCATTAAATACAACAATTTTAAATTAAAAAAAATATGTACAATTTATACGAAACAGTAATTTTTTGGTTTAATATAAAACGCAATAATATAAACTCAAATGTCAAATATCAAAAAAAATTAAATCATCTCCAAACAAAATACCAAGTAAAAAATACAGATCATAAACAAATATCTTATAAAATCTTTGAATTCAAGTTCCACTAAAAATGGAAGCCAAAGGGGAATGAAATCATATCAAGAAGAGGGTGCTAAAACCTTCCGACCATATTTTAGATAGACCATGAGACGATCATATTCTGTACCATCTCCTTTTTCGTTTATAGTCAGCCAAAAGTTAACCAATTCATGTGCTGTTGTTGTTGGTAGTACAAGTCTTCCCATACATTTAATTTCAACCTACAAAAATTGTAATTTGAGAATTGAGAAACATTCATCTAATTAAATGTATTTGAAATTATGATAAGCAAAAAGAAGCAATTGTTTTAACTTAGAGTGACGCACTAGATATTTCTTCAATATATTATAATGCATTTATATATATATATATATATATATATATATATATATATATATATATATATATATATATATATATAATATAAAACTTACAATAAAATTTACCTCTTCTTCGCTCACAAATTCAATTTTCTTGCTCAAAAACTTGTAAATATAGGAGATTGGCACACTAAGATCCCTACAAAAAAATGTTGATACAAACAAAAGAAATCAACAATATATCGTATTTTGTGGTAAAAAAAAAAACAATATATCATATTTTAATCCAATTATATCTATATTTTAAGAAGCATTATGAGCATATAATTAATTGCACATATGTATACTCAATTCACATAGCCTATTGACATTTTATATATGTTTGCTTGCAATATAATTAACCTTTAAATACTCTTTTATTTACAATGAATAGATCATATGACCTTTGTCAAAGAATGAGTTTTTTATTTGACAATTTTGGATAAACATAATATTGGCTTCTAAATATAAAAAATATAACAATTATCATGTAACCATGTCTTGATAAATATAATATTGGCAATAGCAAACAAACTATCATTCTACCCAATCAGAATAATTGCAAACGACAAATGTGTGGAAAGGTCTGTATTGCTCTAGGGTTGAAGAACCACGTAAAAATACGAAAGACAAATAATGGGGAATTGTTTGATATGACTCATAGTTTACCGATAAGTAAAATAGATTGTTGAAGCGGGCAAGAAACAATAAAATGCTTTTAAAAAATGATTATAGAAATATACCATAGGCCTATTTATAGTTGAATGAATAAAGATAAATAATATTCATTAATAACTAATGTGCAGCAAATGTGAATAAATTTACCTCATTTGTGCATAACATGAAGTAATTTGCGGCAAGGATAAACTTCCTCCACTGAAAATATTAGTATGATATTAATATAATTATATAGAAACATCTAAAAATATGATATATGCAATTATTATAACATTCATTCACAAGATTAGCAAAACTACGTATAATAAATATCTTACTCATTGACAGTAGTTCCCAATCTGAATGTCCAAATCCCATAGTTTGGAGGTAAATTATCATATTCAAAGAAGAAAGCTTGAGGTAAATTACTTGCATCCCCAAATATGACTTCTTCTTTAAGTGTTGATGGCACATTTTCTTCTTCAACTTCAAAAATATCTCTCTTGATTAGCTTACTTTTTGGCTTAGAAGTTTTAGTGCTAGATTCTGCTTCCATATTAGGCTTATGCCCACTAGCATGCATTAGAATTCTAGGGAGGTATTCACGTGCCTCCTCCTCTTTTCCAATAGGAAAAAAAACATTTCTCATGTTTTGCAAATTGATGTCTGACCTATAAGTAATCAAAAAACCAATAAATGCAATTTAGATGCAACAATTTAAAACCAAACAATTTATTTAAAAATAATAAATAAATAAATTTGTACGTGTATATATGAATATCTAACATAAACATAATATTATACTGACACATTAACACTTATAATAATTTGAGTAAACATAAAAGTAATTGAATGTAATGTGTTAGTGTCCTTATTGATGCAATCGGAACATCAACATATGTGTTAGAAGAAACTAGACATACTTTCAATATGAAGTGCGGTGAAACATCGATCACAAGACCAACAATAAATTGAGAAAAAAGATTGAAATGATTGAATACAATATGTGTTGATGTGTTGATGTCATATTAATGTCTAACATGAACACATCTTAAATAAAAAGTAGTATGTGTGACATACCTTCAATAACAATTGCGCACACACATATATTAATGATACATATTTATTTGACACATTTGTTCTTAATAAATATTATTATCATTTATTATCAGAATTCAGCATCTTACAAATTCATCAATGTACATACTTCAAATTGTTTTATCTATGAATACAAATGAATCAATGAAACAATAGTTTAGCATGTGAAAGTAATTAATAAATCTCATGCTGATACAATATTTCGAATTGGAGTAACATAATTCATTCATATTGGGCAACATAAAACCATATCAAATTAAATAATAAAGTAAACTTCAACAAAAGATTTTGTGAAAGACTAACCTCATTTTCGTAAAAGGATCCGCACCTAAAAAAATGTTGCATACAGGACAACATTCCAATTCTTCTTCTCTTATTTTGGTTAAAATGCATTCCTTGCAAACTAAATCAAGTCCAAAGAAGAAAAAACACATTTAGAAATGTAGGATAGTTTTCTAGTCTATTATTTAATCATTTATAGAAAGCCTGCAACGAGGAAGCAAACCTCTTAAATGTGTGCCCAGTGTTTTAAAAACCGGACCGAACCGGCCGGACCGGTCAAACCGTGAACCGGAGGGGTGACCGGTCTGGTTTGAATGTTGGATCGGCCATGCAGTTAGACCGGTGTGAACCGCTCAAAACCGGAAAAACCGGTGAACCGGCGGTTTCTCCAAACCGCCGGTTCGATTGCACGCGCTTTTTATTTTCATTTTTTTCAACTAAAAGTCCAAAAGCGACGTCGTTTTGTTTTTGTTTTTTTTTTTAAAGAAATAAAAGAGAGCCCAACATTGAAACAACTATGCCTCCTTGGATTTAAATTTATTAGGCACTTTGTTATTCCGTTTATGTTGCAATTAAATATTGTTTAAAACTTATTTGGATTTATATTTTGTACTATTTTATTGTGTGTGATCACAACGTTTAGGATTTGAATTTAAGAACTTATGACATAATGAAATTTTTTAGGTGTTATGTCATAATTTTTTTAGAGACCGAGCATCTGATTCGACCGGTTTATTACCTATATAGTTGTATTATAGACACCGGTTCGTTCTACCGATTTACCCGGTTTAATCCGGTTTAGTCATGCGGTTCGACCAGTGACCCGATGGTTCGACCAATGAACCAGTGACCCAGTATCCTCACCGGTTCGATGTCCGGTCCGGTTTTTAAAACATTGTGTGTGCCACATCATTTATCAAACCTCTTAAAGACTTTTAAAAGAATTAGGATATGAAATAAGAAAGACTAATTCTGTAAGAAAGAGTGATATGATTTCTTTATTAGATGAGTTGTATTCTTTAAATTCTATGAAAAATATTTATTAAAGTTTCTTTAACAGAAATAATTATTTTTTTTTGGTCAAGAACAGAAATAATTTTTATTATAACAAACTAGCTGTCTTTCTGTTCGTTTGTGTGATTGACATTTTCTATTGTGCTAATGTAAATAATTATTTAACTTTTTTTTTGGTTGTGCTTAATTAATTGATAACTACTTAACCTCCCTTTTGGTTATGCTTAGTTATTAAGAAAAAAAAATTTTAAAAAAAAATCGAAAACCAACTTTTGTGGGAAATTATTTTTCAACATATACAAATATTTGAATTTGTGTAAAAAAATTTTTTGAATAGAGTGAGGGACAAAAGTGACAATAAAAAAAGTCCACACCAAAATAGGTATTCCCTTTATATATTGGTACAGATATAAATAGATAATACAGAATAGATTTTACTTTTTTTAAACAAATAATTAAATTATTGAATATTAAAATATTTTTTACTATCCTATATAAATTGAACCTATTATTTATATAATATTAACCAGTATATACACATATAACCTATGAAGCCTCGATACTCTAAAATTGGTGAAGTATCGTGTCCGATACGCACCCGATACCGATACTCTTCCGATACGTCCCGATACTCGTATCGGAAAAGTATCGGTTAAATATTTATTTTTAAATAAAAAAATAATATCCAATACTCGTCCGATACTTCCCGATACTCGTATCGGAAAAATATCGGTTAAATCTTTATTTTTAAAGAAAAACATATCCGATACAATCCGTGTTTCCTAGTAATTGTCAAACTATTATGTTACACGGATAATTAACTATTTTTTTTTTTTTTTGATAGTACTGGTGATGTTTTTTGGGATAGTACTAATTTCTTTTTGTATGTTGAACTTCAAGTTATTTTGCTCTTGTGCAAGTTTATTGGCTTGTTTGTACTCCTTATGCAATGAACTATTGATGTTTATAATAATAATAATATATTTTTTTTGTCTTTCAAAATAAAATTATCATTATTAATATTATTGATTTTAGTCATGTTTATATATTGTGCATTTATATATTTAATTTTAAATTTAATTTTTAATTAACGTATCGCGACAGTATCGGATATGGATTTTTAAAATTTTCATGTATCGGCGTATCGGTATCGTATCGTATCCGTATCGTGTCGCGTATCGGGGCTTCATAGCATATAACCAAAAATGAAAATTGCGAAACATATTGAAGGGGTCTATAGATCAATAGAAATTCTTACACGTATGAAAACACTGTGTGACTTTTGTTGCATCAATAAGAAGGTTGTGGCAAAGATTGCAAGACAAGTATTTCGCAATATTCTGGCCTCGTGTATGAAACTGGCGTATCCTCACCATTTTCTTGTTCACAATTCAATACAATCACCTGCATAATCAATTAAGATGGATCCAAATATTACAAACTTTAATTAAAAATTCAACAATTAATAAAACCACCCATGTACAATATTATTCATTAAATAAAAAATGGATATACATTTAGCATACATTGCTCAACAAATTTAATCATATATGCAATTAAAAATTGTAAGCAATCTCAATCGTTAATTTGAAGTCAAACGGTTTAAATTATACAATTTATAAGTAAAGTTTAAACAAGTTCAGTCAATAATACAAAATCATATGATTGTGATCTAAAACAAAAGTGAATTCAAATATGAAAAATTGTGGGTGTGGAAGTGATTCGTGAGAATTAAAATGCAAATAAAATGGAACTTACTGGTTACTCCATTTTTCTTTCTTATCTTTTGGTCTTCTTATATTTTTTACCTGAACCTCGTACTAATATATGATTTTCAATTGTGTTTATTATTACTAGCCGCCGTTTGTATGATCGATATTCTGTTCTTCTTTTTTTGTGATCGATATTCTCTATTGTACAAATATAAATAACTACTTAATCTCCTTTTTTTATTGGACTTAGTTAATTGATAACTACGTAACATTTTTTTTTTTTGTGACTAGTTATTAAGAAGAAAAATATATATTTTTTTTAATATAAAAAAACTGAAAACCTACTTTTATGTGGAAGTTGTGTTTATTTATTAAGAAGAAAAAAAAAATATTATTTACTAAAAAAACTGAATATCTATTTTTGGGTCTGTTTGGTAAACCAAAAAAACTGACTTATAGCTTATGTCTTATAGCTTATAAGCTAAAAGACCTGTTTGGTAACAGTTTTTTAGAAAGAGCTTATAGCTTATTTTACTGACTTATAGCTTATTTTTCATAAGCTATTTCAAGTAGCTTATGAGCTTATAGCTTATAGCTTATCATTTTTTCTTCCACTTTTACCCTTATTATTTTAACTAAAATTCATCTTTACCCTTTGTAAATTTATTATCATTATACTTTAAAATAATATATATATATATATATATATATATATATATATATATATATATATATTTTAACGTGATATTTTAAAAATCTAACATATAAAGTATAATAATAATAGGTAGCTTAGTATAACTAATTAACTATCCTAATTATTTTGTTTTTATCAATTTATAGGTTGCTAATTATAATTTATCTTTTTTTTTGACAAAAATTATAATTTATCTTAATTATGCTATATTGTGAATATATTTTATTATTATTTTTATTACAAAATTTATAACGAAGATATATTTTTTAAAATTCAGCATATATAAATTAATTTAATAATAATATATGAAAGATATATTTATTAAATTTAAAATACTAAATTTTTAAATTCTAAGTATCTTAAATATATTAATTTAATATAAATTTTATTGAATTAAAGATGTCCTTTTATGTTATTTTACATTCATCAGTTAGTTCAACCCATAATTTTAACAAACGCTTCAATTAGCTTGACATGAAAGATATATTATATTAAAATAAAATAAATTTTAGCATACACAAATTAATTTAATAATGAAATATAAGAGATATATTAATTAATAAATTTAAATTATTATCTTAGTTAAGAATGTCCTTTTATGTCTTTTTACATTATCAGTTAGTTGAACCGCTAATTTTACCAAACACTTTAAATAGCTTATCAGCCATAAGCTATAAGCTATCAGCCATCAGTCATCAGCTATAAGCTATCAGCCATAAGCTAGCTTATCAGTCAACCGCTAATTTTACCAAACAGAGCCTTTATGTGGAAGTTATTTTTTAAGGGTAAAATAGGAATAATGAAAAAGCTATCCCCAAAATTTGTATCCCCTTTATATATTAGTATAGATTATTATATATAAATGATATCATTTAAATATTATTTTTATTATTAAAAAAGTAAATAATAAATGATATTATATATTTTATTTAAAAATAATAAATTTTCATAATTTAATTGTAAATTTATAGAGAAAGTTTAATAAAATTCTCCAAATTAAATTATAATTTAATCAACATGATGTGTCATATTTAGTATATTATTCTTGTAATATTTGTGACAAATAAATAATATTCTCTATAATATAATATTATACAATATAATATTTTACTTTATATTAAAATAAAGGGACACGATTAATTTTTATAAAAAAAGAATGGTGATTAAATATTAAATAAAATTAAAGTGACACAACAAATATATATTGTTGACTCTATCTACACAACGAAAAGATAGTCAATTGAATGATTTAATTATATATTTAACAAATAATTATAAAAATGTGAGAATATTAAGTTTGAACATATTAATATATGAAAAAGTTATAATATTAATATTTTGGTTCCTTATCTTTTATTAATAATTCATTATTATATATATATATATATATATATATATATATATATATATCAATTATATATATATATATATATATATATATATATATATCAAATAATAATGTATTAAATTTGGGGTAAAATTACTTCTTATGTCCCTTAACTTAATTTTAGATAACATTTTCGTTCTTTATTCTTGTTTTCTTTGATTTTGATCCTTTATGTTTTTAAGTACTGACAATGTTATCTTTTTTTTCCCTAATATATTCTGCTAAACTCATCCAAAACCCAAAAAAAAACATATAAAACCCAGAAACCCATATTTCAATTAAAAAATTGATTTTATTCTTTGAAAATAACAACAAAACCTCAAAATTTTAAAATGACTACATATACCATAAAAACTTATTTCAGATTTGATTGTGTATGGACATAGAAATTTTTTATTTTCTTAGATTTAATTATGGAAGAACTCTTGTTAGGTTGGGGATTGTTTTTATAAGAGTTCTTTGTTAGGTTGATTAATTAAAAATGATGAAGATCTGAGTTTTTATGTGGGATTTAATATTGTTAGAGTATAGGGACGACTACGAATATTTGAATGTTCGACTCGAATGTTAGATATGCATCTTTAATATAAAAAAATGCAACTAAAAAGAGATAATTTATTTTCCTAAATAAAATTAACAAATTAGCAAATAAGATGAATACATTTACAATCAAAAACGAAGAAAAACTGAGCCATTAGCAAACCAACCTCAAATTGAGTTTTTCCTTTTTCAGATCCTTTTTCCCCTTTTGTTTACCATTCCAAACCACAGATTTAGAGAGAGGAGAGATGGAGATTGGAGTTGCGGCCGTGCGCCACTGATGGTGATGGAAGAGAAGGGAATACCTAGGTTTTGTGGTTAGATAAAAGTTGCTACTAGTTGTGAGTTTTTATAAAAAATATTTTTTGGGTTAGTGGACTTTTTGGATTGGGTCCAATTTTGCCCGAAACCTGATTTTTTGTGTGGGTTTTTTCTTTTTCAAACCCATATCCACCCAATTATCCGACACAACCCACTTTTTTGGGTTGGATTGGATGAATTTGACCGGGTCAACTGAATTTGCCCAACCCATGTACACCCCTATTGTGCAGGAGAAAAAGACATCTGGGGTTCATGATAGAAAAAATGTTGATACTTGTAGCTCCTTTTAATTTCGACCAATCTTTTGTTTGGGCTTTTCCATTTCTTTCATTTTATTTTTTTAGAATAAAAAGATAGAATAAGATTGAACCTACTACAATATAACAAAAAATTTGAGACCCTTAAATTGGAGGCCCGTCTCCATAAGATTGGAAGCACTTGGTCTGGGTCGTCCCTGTTGGAGTTTATGGTTTGGTTGATTGATGGCAGAGAAAGTGAAGAACATTAATGTATTTGTATTTTTGGAAATTTTTATTATGACTTTTATGGACTTTTAATGAAATTTTTAGCTTTTGGATTTTTTTTTTTTATGTAAAAATGGATTTCCAAAATTTAAAAACATAAAGGATTTAAATGGGAAAAATGATAAAGAAAAAAAAATGTCCCTTGAAATTAAATTAAATTAAATTAAATAAAGGGATCGCTAGTGAAAATTTACCTAAATTTGGTATTTAAATATATTAAAATTATAATTAAAATTCTATATTGAAAAAATCTATCTATCTAATACGCAATCAACAGAGAATCCAATTTCTATTGTTGTTATTTATGGTTTTTGGTGGATTTTGGGAATGTCAATCTTTATGTGATTTCCATGAACTCTTGATTATTAATCATGCATGATACACTAGTGCAGAAAACACTTTTTACTACTGTCCAAATGCACCTTTTACATCTGGCTCCGGTCAGTCATAAACGCACGAGTCATAGTAAGTTGGACACTTTTTACTACTGGCTCCGTCAGATGTAAAAGGTGTACGTTTTACATCTGATTCTTATTTGTGCAGATGTGAAAACCATTTATTTCAATTATTTTTTTAAAATTAAATTGGACTTTTTACATCTGGCCAAGTTTCCCACAGATGTAAAATCATCACATTTTTTTTTAAAAAAAAATCCTGCATTTTTGTTTTTAGAATCAAACTCGCAGGTCAGCATCCAAAACATAATTTACATATATAAACATAACTTGACAACATACACCATCCAAAATTAAAATAAAGAACATGACAACATATACTACAAATTTAACAGCATTCAACATCCAAGTTAAGATAAATAATAATATCATTAATACAAATACAATGATTCAACATCCAAAATTAAAATCAAAACAATTCACCAAACAATAACTACTTCACACAAACCTAGCTCTCTTCCTAAATCAAGATAGTTCACCATACTAACATGGCTAAATCGTCAAAGTCTAATGCTTACTAAATTCAAAGCACAATATATGTACAATAGCACCATACACCCCTTTCCAATTTTATATTGAGGGAACAGAAAAAACTAATTACAACTTTCATCTTACAATGTCAAAAAGATGCTCTAAATAACCATCTGAAGCTGGGACATGGCCTGAAAAATTATTGCTATATAGGTCCCTGATTCACAATATAAAGTCAAATATTAAAATTCAGCATACTCTGAAACTAGTTATCCTAAATACATGTTATCATGAACTTACAGCGTACCAAGATTAACGATGTGACCTAACTCAACCGGTATATTCCCCTTGAAGTTGTTAGCAGAGAGATTCCTGCAGATAACACAAATTTAATCATCTTATTAACAATAGAACCGCTTAATTGATTGCCATGCACGTATTCCTGCCAAAAATAACCAAATCAATTAACAATATACATACACAGGTATCAAAAAATAATAAAAATTAACTTAATACTATACCCGAGGCTTAGCCATTTCACTTCCTGGACAAGAGTGGACTCCGTTTCCAAACGGCATAAATGTGTTTGGTCTTGGTGCTACCTGCATTGAACCACATATATATACAACTCCATATACATGAATAAATAGTTTTCGTTCATATGTTTTCGTTCATAAATGTCTCATAAATCATTCATTCAACTAAATCAAAATTTACATATTAAGTAAAGCTTTAACAAATAATTTTTTTGAATTCACTAAAATGTGAAGGAGACATTTATATACACTAAACAAATAATGCAAAAAACAAATGCAATTAATTAATTTACCATGTCAGAGAGTGGCATCTGCCTTGTATCATCCCATGTAAACTCATTCATGTTGCTATTGTCCATTCTATACTTACTCATCTCATGGTTACACAAAAAGCTTATGGAGACCTGCAACATGAATCAATAAAATATAAGACAAACCAATTAACTAATAGAGAAAATTAACAATGCAAAGCTGTCTTCAGTCTTGAATAAAAGAAATGGTAATAATATACATAGAAATTCAAGTTAAATAGAACTATATGGGCAATACCTTACACCAAGACTCAATCACAAAAGTGAAAATGATGTGTGATGTAAACCTCTTAGAACTTAAGGCTATCATTGTATTTTTCTGCTAGAGAGGTCCTGCGGCATATAAAGATCAAATAAACTAAGCTGAAAATTTTGCATATTCAATTTTGAGTATCATACTTACTTTTCCAAATTTGCAAGAGAAGTTTATATAAATGACAATTAATATACAATGTAACCACAATCAATAAGAAATGTTCGAGCACGTCCATCATTACAACTACAGCTAGTCCAGCTAAAATATCTGAGTCTAGGTCTTGCTCACTAAGAAACATTCCACTGGTATTTGAAACAGCCTCAAGTCCTGAATGAGACATCTCAAAAACTCCAGCTGACCACATAAATCAAATAAAACACAAATCAAACATCAAATTTTCCTAGATCACAACAGTAGTTCCTAAACAAAACAAAACAATTAACCTGGCCTAAAAAGAAACATGTGTTCAAACAACACTATAGGGAAAACCCAACTGATATAGGAAACAAAACTAATGACAGCCTATCAAAATCTTAACCAAAAAACAGTCAGCCAAAACTCCTTATAGTCATATCAGCCTGCTGAATAGAAAGAACCCAACCTATACACAAGATGAAGTTAGTGTACTACCTGCGACAAAAGCACTGGTACAGCAACACGCGAACTGGTTAAGCTTAGCAGATATTTTTTACGGCTACTTTTCAATGGTGATGCCTTAGGACCTCTCGCCAGTTCCACTAGCAATGCTCAGACACCAGAAATTGAAATAGTTTCCAACCCAAGCCGATTCAGACAAGGCTTTATGAGGTACGACCAAGGCACTGACGCAATAAAACACACGTGCATGAAACAAGACCTGCAATTAACACACAGCAGCTACATAACATACATCTATAAGGTTTTATTCAACTACAAATATTCATTCGGATTTAATAACTATTGACTTAGGGGACATCTAAATCCCTTTGATCTTTGATCTAATAATCCTCCATGATAAGACCTTGTACTCCTCCATGACCCTTTCCCAATTGAAGCCTTCCGATTTAAAGATCATAGCATTTCACGCTTTTTTTGTAGTTGATACAATGGAGAACCAGATGCCACTATAGTTATTCCTGATTAGAGTATGGCTACAGGGGATTAAACCCCTTCTAAACCGCTATCTCTTATTCATTCTCAACACAAACCTTGCATCCAACAATAATTCTACAGTGAATACTAATAATTATTTCTTTCTAATGATTATAAGTACCTCTACAAGTTTCTTTATAATTATTGCCAATTGTAGTCATAAGATTTGAAAAGTGAAGGTCAAAATTAAAGTGAAGAAGTTCACATATCAAGTACTTTGTTGTGTAATGTCAGTACCCTACTTAGTTTGAAATTAAAATTTAACCTAACATGAGGATGACAGAAAGAACCAAACAAAGCCTCTATATGTATTATAATTAGATTTTCGTTATGTCAATTTCTATAATGAAGTGGTTAGACACACTTTTTTTTGAATTTTTTATGATTGTGGTTAACAAATCCCTAAACAATCTACCAGACAGAACTGCAAAATGAGTTTCGAAGCACAAATTTGTAAACAAACCACAAACCCTAAACCCTTTTCGATTGAAAAAAAAGGGCAAATCACAAACCTTAAAATCAATATCTATAAATCGAAAACCCTAAAATCAATATCTATAAATCGAAAATCCTAAAATCAATATCTATAAATTGAAAGACAAAAGAATCGGAATCAAGAACTTACAGATTCGCAGTGGAACTTTCGATTGAGAATCGGAGATTGAGATTGATATGAACTTTCGATTGAGGAACTTTCGATTAAGAATGATAGGAACCGAGAGTGATGAACAGAGATGTAGGAACTTTCGATTCAGAATCGGAGATGGTGAGTGAGAGCGATGGAAGAACCGAGAGAGTGAACGCATCGAGACAGTGAGTGAGAGCGATGGAGGTACTGAGAGAGATAGTGATAGGGTTCGATATATCGCATGAGAGTGAGAGGTTCGATAAAAGAAAGTTTAAGAAAATAAAAAAAAATAAAATTTTTTTTTAAGGTTTTTTACTACTGAGGATAATATGGTCAGATGTAAATTTATTTTAGACAGTTTTCATAATAATTACGGGACTGCCACCGTGTTAATTTTTACATCTGGGATATTATGGCTAGATGTAAAATGTTATGTTTATTTGTTTTTTTCTACTGGGAAAATTGAAATCAGTTGTAAAATGTATTCCATATATTTTTTCACATCTTGTATCTTTTCCACAGATGTAAAAGCCTTATTAATAGGTGCTATTTGAAAGATTTTTATGAGATAGAAATATATGTATAGCTTTCTATTCGTATGTTTGATGATTATTGAATGTTTTCAGTGGAGAATCACATTTTTGACCATCAAAACATCTGAACTGGAATTTATGCTAAACATGATGTTTGTAGCTCTTCTCCTTAGTTTTTCAACACATATTTACATATCTCAATTAGACACTCGTAACTGAAGTTATGGAATGCACAGTGAGCAGGGGCCAGAACCTGTTAAAGTTTTTAAAATCTGTTGTGGGCAATCAATTGACACTGCCATAATGTGAAAAAAACTATGCTTTTGAGGTCCAATTGATTCCTAATATACTTACAATCATAAACCATGAAAAAATGAGCCATTAACTAGCAAACCTCGAATTGAGTTTCTCATTTTTCAAATCTTTTCCCCCTTTTGTTCACCATTGCAGCGGTGCGCCACCGCTGGTGATGGAAGAGAGGAGAAGAGTTTTTGTGTTTAGAGATAAGTTGCTACTAGTTGTGCTGGAGAAAAGGACAATTGGTGTTCGTGAAAGAAGAGAGGTTGAGACTTGATATATGGACCTTTTAATTCGGACCTTTCTTTGGGCATTTTCATTTCTTTCATTTTAGTTTTTTAGAATATAGAGAGATAGAGTAAGATTGAACCTACTACAATGACAAAATTTATGAGACACCCTTAAATTTGATGCCCGACTCTATAAGATTGGAAACACTTGGTTTGGGTCGTCCCTTTTAAAGTCTACAGATTGGTTGATTGATTAGAAAGATAGTGAGGAACATATGAATGTATTTGTATATTTGAATTTTTTTATAAAGTTATGATTTTTCTGGATTTTTAAAGAATGTTTTAGATTTTTTTATTTTTGTTATGTAAAAAAGGATTTCCATAATTTAAAATAAAGGATTTAAATGACGAAAAAAAAGATAAAGAACAAAAATGTCACTTAAAGTTAAATTAATTAAAGGGATCACCGATGTAATTATTTTGATTAGGAACTTTTATCATATAGTGCATTTCGACAAATGTAAGTGCACGATATGACTTTGGTTAAAATTGTTTGAACTTGATACTTCTAATGAGCTCTCTTCTTCTTTTTGATATTGTCAAAGGGGGAGAGATTTGGATGCACAAGCTAAGGATAAATAGCTAATGAAGTCTTGAATATTATCAACAATGTCAAACGCATTATGGCATCAACTCAGGGGGAGCGTTGCTTATTGTTAGCCTTGGTGTTAATTGCGTCTGTATACATATTGCTATTTTATTGCATATTAGGTATAGGCTTAGTTAGCTTATGCATAGTTTTGACAATTATCAAAAAGGGGGAGAATGTAAGTGCACCAGTTCATCCTCATGTTTTAATAATTGTCAAAACACATGAAAATAGAGTAGAACATATTTTGGCAACATTACAAATGACTTGACAGCGAAAAACTATTTTTAAAACTTTGAAAAATTGTTTTTTAGGTATTATGTATCGATACATAAACATGTGTATCGATACAAATGTCCTGAAATTACTTCAGACTGATTTTGTGCATTTTGTACATTTTGTATCGATACATATATCACTTGTATCGATACAAAAGTGGTCTCTCAGAGGCAGAGAGTCACTTGGGTATCGAATCATGCTTGCATGTATCGATACACACCTGTATCTCTCAGAAAACCAGAGAGTGCATGATGTATCGAATCATGCTTGCATGATTTGATACATATCAGTCAAGATTTCAAGAAACTGATATATGTATCGATACACACCCGTGTTTGTATCGATACATAGGTCAAATGTTTCAATTTGAACGCTGGTCAAAGGGTTTGTATCGATACAAACCATCATTTGTATCGATACACGTATGTTAAATTTTGCCCAAATTTGCTCAATTCTATTCTCTCTTTAAATAGCAATGTGGTGTGTCATTGTAACTGAGAGGAAACCAGTGAGAAAGTTCAGAAAACGCTTTGGGATTCAAATTGAGTGAAAATTTGGATCAAAGGTTTCATTCATCACAAGTTCATCATCTTCATCAAGTTTGCAATTAAATTGAAGTTTGAGTATGGGATCAATTCAATAGAGATTGCATATTTGTTTGATAACGTTCGGTACGGTTCGCGGTGAATCAGAATCGTGATCGGGCTGAATTGTGACAAAGGTTTTGGTTTCTCTCAAGGGTTCAAGATTGTGCGAATCTTGAAGGTTCAACAACAAGAAGCGAAGGACTCAGCTGGACGATCGAGTGCGGATTGGCACGGGTTGGATCGTTGGAATCAGAGGGCGAAGCTTCGTTGTGTGTTGAGGTTTATTCGCATAGTTTACTTTTGATTCGTTATAGGGTTATAAGATTCAATTGTAAATTGTGCACTTGTGTTCATCATTTTTGATCAATATACTCTCAAATAACCCGTTTGGTTATTTGGGGGGAGACGTACCCGACCGACCGCGAGGACGACACGAAAGCCGGGGAACTCCCTAATCAAACCGTTTGTGTCTCTCTCTCTCAATCTTTTACTTTTCATAATTTCGTTAATTTTGAATCAATTGATTTTTTCGTGTTCGTATTGGTACACCAAAAATTCAATTGCTATTGCTTGATTGTGATTGGATTAAATTTGATATTTGTAACTTGTTTGGGGCTGATTTAATTCAAACGTTTATATTCTATTAATTTTGAACTCGATCATTTCCAAACCTTTTCATAAATCGTTCCAAGGCTATACTACATTTCCTTTGATCAATCGGTGCATAGACTACCGATCCGGTGGTACTTCCGCGCGCACGATTGAAACAAAATAATTTTTTTTTAAAAACCTACATTGTTTCAAGGATCACTTATTCAACCCCCTTCTAAGTGATAGCCAAGTAGTCTAACAGAAATGTCAGTTTATCGGGCCAAAATTAGTGGGCTAAACCTTGATCTGTTTTGCCATTCCTAATTTGATGCTTTGGCTCCGATTTTAAACTGTATGAAAATTGTGTGACTTGCAACCGTAGCAAATTTGAATCCTGTACATAGTGAAGAAACATCTTATTGAGAACTTGCATGTGAAGAAACATCAGATACAGTTGATTTGTTATAGATACGACCATCTATTTCATGATTTCTAATTTAACATAGTTTTTACGCTGTTTTAAATTAGAGCTGTCCGATCTAAATCGTGGGGTCGATATTGTTTTAATTGATTTTATAACAGAATTAATCTGAACCATCTGATTTGTTACAGTTGATAATATGAAAACTGTGTGATTTGCAACTGTAGCAAATCTGAATCCTGTACATAGTGAAGAAACATCTGATTGAGAACTTGCCATGTATTTTCCACCTGTCGCAATACGAACACGAAGTTGCAATGCAAGTAATAGTGTCCTTCACCGCTTGCAATGTGATAGTGTCACAAATCTTCTTGATTCTTCCCTTGCACTTCATTGCTATACATATAAATGTAAATAATTCAGTCAGTACGAACCAAGCAAATTAACATCATGAGTCAGGAAAAACTAAGGAGAACCGATCAAGAACCAACAAAATACGGCGATGTAGTATGTTGATTTACATGTTTTATTGATCATCATATACTTTTTTTCTTTATCGATCATATACTTAAGACATGCAAGATTTATATTTTAACTAGTCGATCAAGACACCAAGCTCAAAAGATTAATGAGTACTTTTTTTTCCGACGAATCTTTTGGAAAAATATGAATTCAATTTTTTATAGGAATAATTTTTGGTCAAATTTTATTTACTTTGCTACTAAACACCCCAGAGGGTTAATATCTACCTAAAAAAAAAAAATATTTGTCCATTAATTTGCTACATCAAATGCTGTTAATATTTATTTTTTAGTTTTGATTTGAGATTTTTTATTGCATAAGTGTGTACTTTAATTTGTTAATGGAACAGGACCTACGCACTAAGGCTGGTGATGAATTGGAAGATGAAGGTGACCCTAATCCTGTCTCAGCTCAAGCTCCTAAAATAGAAGTAAAACAAGACACTGATTTCATTAGTAACCAAGGTGGTGGTGCTATGAATCCTCGGTTTTCTGGAAACCAAAATGAGAATGCATGGTCCAATGATTCAATGGTACATTTATCAAACTTGAAATTTTTTTGGTTAATTATATTCCTGTGTTGAAATAATTACTAATTTTGGTGTGTAGGATAAGATTAATTCCAATGAAAATCCTGAAGTTATAAATAGTGTGCCTGGTGGCATGGGAGCATCCATGGCGACTGCGACGGCGGATCGACTTAAGAAAAATAAATGAAGTGCATTTTGATATTTGAGTTTAAATGTTCTGTTTTATTTTATATCAGAGTGTGTTCTCTTTGCTAAATCTCTTTAGCAAAGACTATCGCTATCAATCAAACTTAATGGTAATTTTTTTTTTGTCTAAAGATTTTTTTTTTATTTTGTCTACCGCTATCAAAAATTATATTGTCTTTGTACTCCCTGGCTACTAGGGATGAGCATTTTAACCGGTTATCATGAATTAATTATAACCAAATCCATATCAAATTTTAAAAATCAGTTATTTATATTTGGGTTTTATAACCAAACCACTTAGTTTTTTATTTAGATATCCATAACCATGACCACAACCAAATATTATGATAAAATTACTCAATGTTCAAATTTTATCTATAACAAATTTTTTATTTCTCCCAAATTGAAAATATGAACCATAATCCCCAAATTCATTCTCTTTCAAAATCCTCTCTCCGTCAAATCCATCACCCAGTTCCGTCAAATTAACTAGCAAAACCTAAAATCAGCCGAAAACTCAAAAAATTGGCCGAAAAACTGAAAATCGGCCGAAAACTCAAAAATTGGCCGAAAAACCGAAAAATCGGGTGAAAACTCTAAAAATCGGCCGAAAACCCAAAAAACGGGCGAAAAACCGAAAATCGACCGAAAACACAAAAATCGGCTGAAAACCCAAAAATCGGCCGAAAAACTGAAAATCGGCCGAAAACCCAAAAAACACCTGAAAATCCACAAATCGGCCGAAACACCCAAAAATCGGCCGAAAAACTGAAAATCGGCCGAAGACCCAAAAATCGGCCGAAACACCGAAAAATCGGCCGAAAACACAAAAAATCGGCCGAAAACCCAAAAATCGGCCGAAAAACCAAAAATCGGCCGAAAACACAAAAATCGGCTGAAAACCCAAAAATCGGTCGAAAACCCAAAAATCGGTCGAAAACCCAAAAATCGGCCGAAAACCCAAAAATCGGCCGAAAAACCAAAAACCCAAAAATCGCCCGAAAAACCTAAAATCAGTTTTTCGGCCGTTTTTAGGTTTGTTGGCCGATTTTTTGTGTTTTCGGCCGATTTTTTTGTTTTCGGCCGATTTTTGGGTTTTTGGCCGGTATTTTGTATTTTCGGGCGATTTTTGTGTTTTCGGGCGATTTTTTTATTTTCAGGCGATTTTTTGAGTTTTCGGGCGATTTTTGGTTTTTTGGCCGATTTTTGTGTTTTCGGGCGTTTTTTTGAGTTTTCGGCCGATTGATTGTGTTTTCGGCCGATTTTTTGGTATTCGGGCGATTTTTTGAGTTTTCGGCCGATTTTTGGTTTTTCGGCCGATTTTTGTGTTTTCGGCCGATTTTTGTGTTTTCAGCTGATTTTTAGGTTTTTTAGGTTTTCGGCCGATTCTTTGATTTTTATTTATTTTAGTGTTATTATTATTATTATTTATTTTTTGAAAAAAAAAACCAGTTATTAAACCAAAAACCGGTTTTTAAAAGCAAAAACCGATTATAAAAGTGGTTATGGATTGTCCAGTTTTATAACCGGTTATGACATTTGGTTTTAATGTCTAATTATAACAAATGGTTATGGATTGGTTATGGACGGTTATTTTGGATTGTCCAAGATGCTCATCCCTACTGGCTACCATGTAGCCCTACCACTCTTAATAACAGACAAAAAGATATTAATAATTAAAATTGTACATTGACAAATATAAAGGTAATCAAACATATCATTTATTTTGGGACAGAAGGATTGCATTACCATCAAACCTAAAAAAAACTATTCCATCCGTCTCAATTTAATTGACACAGTTTGTTAGGAGTCTCACATCGAGCATTTCAAAGTGTTCAATGTGGTACTTAAGACATGAGACTCTCCCACCTATTGGACTAGTCTTTTGGGTTTAGCTCTTCTCATATGCTTAAGTTATAACAATTGGTGCTTTCATTGAGAGTTGGGCCACGGAAAGGGCTATCTATAGGCTGGATTAAGGTGCTCCACCGAATACTGATAGGTGAGTGAAGCTGCCGTGGACGCCGGCTCTTAAACACTACTAGGAAACACGCTTTTGGCAACCGATTTAGAGACTGAAAAATTTCGGTTACTATAGAGACCGATTTAGAAACTGATATTTTGAACGTAAACTTAAAAATAAATTCAGTCGCTATATCAGTTGCTACATAATTATAGAGACTGAATTAGAGACCAATAATTAACAACCATTAAATCGGTCACTTTAGAGGCCAAATTAGAGACTATTATTTGAAGTTTAAAACCAAAAACTTTTTGGTCTCTATATTAGTCGCTATAGAAACTATATTAGAGACCGATAATTAGCGTTCAACAAATTCATCGCAAATATTTATTTTTTACAAATCACTAAATTTGTTTAATCCTATATATATTACTATCTTTTTTTTATTGACAAAAAAAATATAATTTCTTGAACAAAAAGATAAAGAAATCATATATTAAATTGAATCACACAAATTAAACTGTAACCAAGTTGCATCACGCATAAACAGTATGTCTTCTTCTCCAAACCCTTTGCTCTAATTCACATAAATCCTTCATCTCTTCCCCTCCAGACACTTTGTGCGAATGAAACCCTTTCACCGTCTTTTCTTGAATCCCTTCCATCATCTTTCTCTTGAATAGAACAAAAACCCTTTTTCTTGAATCACCGAGAACAATTGATATAGAAACTTGTCATCGTTTTCTTCCGAATCACACAAAAAAACCTTCTTCTCGAATCACATATAACTATTCACAGTTAAATCCCATCGTCTTCTTGAAACCCTTCGACTCTAACAACAAACCCTAAAACAATTGTCAAATTCCCACTCAACAAAACCGAATCATATAGAGGTCGATCTCTGTCACGACTTCACAGCGCTCTATCTTTGTCGAGACCTTGTTGCGGCGTTGTCAAGTTCAATTTGAAAGCGTAACTCATGGCTTTCTTCTCTCCAAGGCATTCAATCTTACTATGTCCTCGAAGGTAGATGTCTTTGTTGGTTCATTTATTCTCCTTTATCATTTTTAATAGAATACTAATTTTTGTGTTTTTATGCAAGTTGTGGGATTGAATTCAATTTAGTTTACCAAATAGAATGTTCCTTAAGTTATTGATATTGTTGTTATAAGTATTGTTTTGAATTTTGTGGTGAGGAGAAATATTAGGCTTGTGAGTTTGTTAGTGTGGTATAGTTTTTAGTGTCATGATTATATGTTTTTGAGAGTTTTATGATTGTCGTGTGTGTGTGTGTTTTCCAAGTTATAAGTTGTTTCCAATTATAAGAATGAGGTGGAAGTATGTAGAATTTTGATATATTTCTTCAATAATATTAAAGCTAGCCAATTTCATACAAATAAAGTTTAAATGATACAAGCATTGAATGTTTCATTAGTGTTCTAATTGCAGCGAAGAAGAAGCTGATTCAAATGAGCAAGTATGGTTTGAACCTTAGGCCTGCAAAGGCAAAGAAGTAGCTACCAAGGCCTTCCATTGCACTTCCTTTTGGCTTTAATGAAGATGATGATAATGATGTTGACAAAGAAGTAGCCATCTGGTTGTTGTTATTATGAACAATGTATTTGTTTGTAGATATCATGATCTTACTTTCTGGTTTTTTGTTTTTAAGGTTAAGGAGCAGCAAAAGAAAGCCTTGGATGAATATCCAACCACATTTGACTATGATGGGGTCTATGACAAAATGAAAGAGAAAGTTGCTCGTCCATTGATACAAGATCATGAAGAGAGAGATATGGCTGCAACTCTTAGCATTCTTTTGAAAATTTCAATTAACCATTTTATTATGTTTATAGCTCAGTGTATGAAGGTGCGTATTTGAATGCTTACATGATGGATCCTAGTAAAATTAATTGTATCTTTCAATTTGTTTTGCTGTTTTATTTTGTGTTATTGATTAAAAAGATGGTTTCATTGGTTTAGAGAGGAAAGAAAGTAGTGAAAACGGTCAGGTGTCTATTCCTTTCCAATAGCTTGGTTTAACTTAATTTTTTGTTTTTACTTTCTGAAACAGGTTTTGGATATACTCATTGTATCTTATTTTGTTATTGTACTCGTTAAGGTATTTGAGTTTCCAAGGTTGAAATAACTTTATTTTAACCGGCTTTTCTCCGCTTCATGTTAACCTTTTCAATTTATTTGAAGTCTAACAGTAGAAGTGATTCCTTGAAGATATAATGATGGTGCTCAATCTGTCCTTCATAATGAATCCCTTGGCCATTCCTTCATGCTTTTATAAACGGGAAACTTTCTATGTGGGAGCTGGAATCAAAGTAAGTTTTATTTACTTACTATGGTGTATGATTAAAGTTTAATCAAGACATGTATTATGTTGGCACGAAAGGGTAGCGCAAGAAAAGGGTAAAGGGTTAGTTGCAACAGGTGAATGCAGTAAGGTGCAGCAGTCTTGCCACTTTTTACTGCATTCACAGTCTTGTTGAAAAAGCGAATCAACTCTGTTCTGAAATCTTAACTCATGAGGCTGATGAATGGAAGCAGTGGCAAGGAGAGCCAGAACCAAGCAAGAAATTAATTGACTTGCTTTTACACCTAGTTTTCCTTGTTGATATACAAGGTTTTAATTTGAAAAATTATACTCTACTGCTTTGAATTGCAATGTGGGTTTTTGCACATCATGTAAAGTTTTGTGTCTGTGTCGGACACAAGACACATCTTCAACTTGAAGTGCCATTATATGGATTAAATATTGTTTTAATTTAAACTTACAATAATGTAAGTTTTTATACTTTTCAGGTCTTGCCCAACTTGATGAAACTGTAGTTGATTACCAAGTTACCTCAAGAATCAAGATGCACGGAACACAGTGTTGAATAAGTTGTATTCACAAGTGGCTGATTCTGATGTTGTCGTACACAAATCCATGTTGGTTTCATGGATGCAGTCATTATCTAATCCATGCACAATGGTTTCATTGACTTTGAAGAAAAAAGCATTAGTTAAAGTTTGTTTAATACTATGCTAAGTTAGTCTTGGTATAGATTTAATGTAATAGGCGATACTGAAAGCTTTAATTTATTTTCTATAGGAAACTTATTTTCCATATGATATTTGATTAAGCATATCTTTATAAGCATATAATTTACTAATGTATTTTGTTATATTATATATATATATATGGGCTACAATTATTTTTTTTAAAAAAAATATTGAAATTAGCAACCGAATTAGCAACCGATTTGTTTTAAAATTAAATAAAGTGGTCACTAAATCAGTTGCTAATAGCGTCGATAATGCGTCGAACAATCTGTCTCTAAACTGTTCTTTCAATTCAGTCTCTTAATTGATTGCTAATATTGGTCGCTAATTCGGTCTCAAAATTCAGTTGCTAATCGGTTGCTACAAAATCGGTTTCTAATTTGGTCACTACAGATCAGCGACCAGGGTTTTTGCTACTGATTTTAATTGGTTGCTAAATCGGTCGCTAATTGAATTAGCAACCGATTTTGATGAAAATCGGTCGCTAAATCGGTTGTTAAACGCATGTTTTCTAGTAGTGAAAGGGCGTGGATTAAGGTGCTCCACCGAATACTGATAAGTGAGTGAAGCCGTCGTGGACGCCGGCTCTTAAAGGGCGTGGCAATGTTAGGAGTCTTACATCGAGTATTTCAAAGTGCTCAATGTGATACTTAAGACATGAGGCTATCCCACATATTGAACTAGTCTTTTGGGTTGAGCTCTCCTCATGTGCTTAAGTTATAACGCAGTTGACGGTTCTGCACTATACATACATGTTTGAAATTATCACCAATGTACTCGGCCTAACTAGAGCTGACATTAAACTGAACCAATTCGAAAATAATTTGAAATTCGGTTTGATAATTAACTAATTGAATTTGGTTCATGAACTAAATGAGTTGAATTTAAGTTAAAAATTAAGCTCGTTAAATATATGAGTTCAACTTGAACCATATATAATTCGACTCGTTTAGTTCATGAGCAACTCGATATATAGCAACTCATTAAATACAACAATTTTAAATTAAAAAAAATATGTACCATTTATACGAAACAGTAATTTTTTGGTTTAATATAAAACGCAATAATATAAACTCAAATGTCAAATATCCAAAAAAATTAAATCATCTCCAAACAAAATACCAAACTCAAATGTAAAATATCAAAAAAAATTAAATCATCTCCTAACAAAATACCAAGTAAAAAATACAGATCATAAACAAATATCTTATAAAATCTTTGAATTCAAGTTGCACTAAAAATGGAAGCCAAAGGGGAATGAAATCATATCAAGAAGAGGGTGCTAAAACCTTCCGACCATATTTTAGATAGACCATGAGACGATCATATTCTGTACCATCTCCTTTTTCGTTTATAGTCAGCCAAAAGTTAACCAATTCATGTGCTGTTGTTGTTGGTAGTACAAGTCTTCCCATACATTTAATTTCAACCTACAAAAATTGTAATTTGAGAATTGAGAAACATTCATCTAATTAAATGTATTTGAAATTATGATAAGCAAAAAGAAGCAATTGTTTTAACTTAGAGTGACGCACTAGATATTTCTTCAATATATTATAATGCATTTATATATATATATATATATATATATATAATATAAAACTTACAATAAAATTTACCTCTTCTTCGCTCACAAATTCAATTTTCTTGCTCAAAAACTTGTAAATATAGGAGATTGGCACACTAAGATCCCTACAAAAAAATGTTGATACAAACAAAAGAAATCAACAATATATCGTATTTTGTGGTAAAAAAAAAAACAATATATCATATTTTAATCCAATTATATCTATATTTTAAGAAGCATTATGAGCATATAATTAATTGCACATATGTATACTCAATTCACATAGCCTATTGACATTTTATATATGTTTGCTTGCAATATAATTAACCTTTAAATACTCTTTTATTTACAATGAATAGATCATATGACCTTTGTCAAAGAATGAGTTTTTTATTTGACAATTTTGGATAAACATAATATTGGCTTCTAAATATAAAAAATATAACAATTATCATGTAACCATGTCTTGATAAATATAATATTGGCAATAGCAAACAAACTATCATTCTACCCAATCAGAATAATTGCAAACGACAAATGTGTGGAAAGGTCTGTATTGCTCTAGGGTTGAAGAACCACGTAAAAATACGAAAGACAAATAATGGGGAATTGTTTGATATGACTCATAGTTTACCGATAAGTAAAATAGATTGTTGAAGCGGGCAAGAAACAATAAAATGCTTTTAAAAAATGATTATAGAAATATACCATAGGCCTATTTATAGTTGAATGAATAAAGATAAATAATATTCATTAATAACTAATGTGCAGCAAATGTGAATAAATTTACCTCATTTGTGCATAACATGAAGTAATTTGCGGCAAGGATAAACTTCCTCCACTGAAAATATTAGTATGATATTAATATAATTATATAGAAACATCTAAAAATATGATATATGCAATTATTATAACATTCATTCACAAGATTAGCAAAACTACGTATAATAAATATCTTACTCATTGACAGTAGTTCCCAATCTGAATGTCCAAATCCCATAGTTTGGAGGTAAATTATCATATTCAAAGAAGAAAGCTTGAGGTAAATTACTTGCATCCCCAAATATGACTTCTTCTTTAAGTGTTGATGGCACATTTTCTTCTTCAACTTCAAAAATATCTCTCTTGATTAGCTTACTTTTTGGCTTAGAAGTTTTAGTGCTAGATTCTGCTTCCATATTAGGCTTATGCCCACTAGCATGCATTAGAATTCTAGGGAGGTATTCACGTGCCTCCTCCTCTTTTCCAATAGGAAAAAAAACATTTCTCATGTTTTGCAAATTGATGTCTGACCTATAAGTAATCAAAAAACCAATAAATGCAATTTAGATGCAACAATTTAAAACCAAACAATTTATTTAAAAATAATAAATAAATAAATTTGTACGTGTATATATGAATATCTAACATAAACATAATATTATACTGACACATTAACACTTATAATAATTTGAGTAAACATAAAAGTAATTGAATGTAATGTGTTAGTGTCCTTATTGATGCAATCGGAACATCAACATATGTGTTAGAAGAAACTAGACATACTTTCAATATGAAGTGCGGTGAAACATCGATCACAAGACCAACAATAAATTGAGAAAAAAGATTGAAATGATTGAATACAATATGTGTTGATGTGTTGATGTCATATTAATGTCTAACATGAACACATCTTAAATAAAAAGTAGTATGTGTGACATACCTTCAATAACAATTGCGCACACACATATATTAATGATACATATTTATTTGACACATTTGTTCTTAATAAATATTATTATCATTTATTATCAGAATTCAGCATCTTACAAATTCATCAATGTACATACTTCAAATTGTTTTATCTATGAATACAAATGAATCAATGAAACAATAGTTTAGCATGTGAAAGTAATTAATAAATCTCATGCTGATACAATATTTCGAATTGGAGTAACATAATTCATTCATATTGGGCAACATAAAACCATATCAAATTAAATAATAAAGTAAACTTCAACAAAAGATTTTGTGAAAGACTAACCTCATTTTCGTAAAAGGATCCGCACCTAAAAAAATGTTGCATACAGGACAACATTCCAATTCTTCTTCTCTTATTTTGGTTAAAATGCATTCCTTGCAAACTAAATCAAGTCCAAAGAAGAAAAAACACATTTAGAAATGTAGGATAGTTTTCTAGTCTATTATTTAATCATTTATAGAAAGCCTGCAACGAGGAAGCAAACCTCTTAAATGTGTGCCCAGTGTTTTAAAAACCGGACCGAACCGGCCGGACCGGTCAAACCGTGAACCGGAGGGGTGACCGGTCTAGTTTGAATGTTGGATCGGCCATGCAGTTAGACCGGTGTGAACCGCTCAAAACCGGAAAAACCGGTGAACCGGCGGTTTCTCCAAACCGCCGGTTCGATTGCACGCGCTTTTTATTTTCATTTTTTTCAACTAAAAGTCCAAAAGCGACGTCGTTTTGTTTTTGTTTTTTTTTTTAAAGAAATAAAAGAGAGCCCAACATTGAAACAACTATGCCTCCTTGGATTTAAATTTATTAGGCACTTTGTTATTCCGTTTATGTTGCAATTAAATATTGTTTAAAACTTATTTGGATTTATATTTTGTACTATTTTATTGTGTGTGATCACAACGTTTAGGATTTGAATTTAAGAACTTATGACATAATGAAATTTTTTAGGTGTTATGTCATAATTTTTTTAGAGACCGAGCATCTGATTCGACCGGTTTATTACCTATATAGTTGTATTATAGACACCGGTTCGTTCTACCGATTTACCCGGTTTAATCCGGTTTAGTCATGCGGTTCGACCAGTGACCCGATGGTTCGACCAATGAACCAGTGACCCAGTATCCTCACCGGTTCGATGTCCGGTCCGGTTTTGTAAGACCCAAGATTTCTTTGTATAGTTGGTTTAAGGAATATTAGGGTTTCGATGTGTTCATGTGACGAAACATCGTGAAATTATTAGCTTTTGCTGTAATTGAGCCTGTTTAGTGCTCGTGCACTGTAATTGTACAGACTTTTGTCTTGTGATCCTGTTGCTTGAATAAGAAGTTATTTGTGGTTTCAGAATAATAAGTTTTGGATTATTCTTGTTTTTGGAAAAACGAGTAGGATTTTACCCGTCGTTGTAAAATCTTATTGCGTCTGTTTTGAGTGAGGTTTCGGATGGAAGTTTTATATATCTGCACGAGTTAAGATATATTCTGAGAATAATTTTCTAAGGTATGGAAGAAAATTACAGTCGCGGAAAAAGATTCGGCGATAAGTTTTGGAAATGTGAAACGTTAGACGTTCTTTCCGTAGGTCTTATGTTTTTGTGTTTTACGTTCGTCGCGTCGCGCGAGAGCTGAACGTGTGAGTGTTTCTATGAGGTATTGAGTTTAATCTCAAGTGGCTTTGGTTTGGTTTGATCCAATGGCTAGGGTTTTGTCTTGGCAATGTGTTTTTGATCCAATGGCCATGAGCTAGCAAGAGCTTTAGCTTAGTAAGGAGGTTTGCTCTTTGTGGACTTAGAAAAACATCACCAAACATATCCATTCTTTCTCTCTTTCACGTGGAACTCCATTTCTATTTCCAACCTTCACAAAATTTTCCATTCTTCACCATTTCACTCCATTTCAAGCTTGGGAGCTTTGAGGAAAGTTGTAGAGAATCACTTTCTTGAGGTAACCCTCTCTTCTTATCTCCTAGGTTGGTAGATTTTTAGAGTTGTGAGGTTTTTGGGTTTATGTTCTTAAGAGGGTTTGGTGAGAAATGTTGTTCTTGCTAGTTTTTGTTTCATGAAAGTTGTTCATGAGAGCTTAGGAAGCATGCTAGGCTTTGTTGTTTTTGTTTTCCATGAGTTGATGAAAAAATCTCATGAGAAAAGTTAGGGTTTTGGTTGGTTTATGTATTGATCCATTTCATGAGGTTATGTTGTAAGGTTTTGAAAAGAAAAGTTGTTTTTGAACCTTTGGGCAAAGGGGAAATGCGTTGTATGGTTTTGTTTTAGAAAATCCGATGAAAAATATTTTGAGGTTTATGAAAATATTTCCTAAGTGTTTTGGGTAGTGTTTTGGGGTCAAAATGGTTTAAAACTATTGTGACATGTGGTGTCGCTATTTACCTTGAAAACATGTTTGAAAATGATTACCGGACGGTTGAGGCCCGTAATAAAACTTGTGTTTGGATTTGGTTTTGATTTTGGGAATGAAAATCAAATAACTTGCACTCGAAGCAACCAACATGCTTTCGGAAAATGAATTGCTTGCTTATGAAAATGGTTTGTTTTTATACCTTGAAAAGATGTTGGGAACTAATAGAATCCAACTAGGCTTAGGTGGAAAAAGGTGATGTGAGTTGCTGTCTTTTGCTGTCATGACAGTTGAAACTCGCCAGGCGAGTGGTTACTCGCCAGGGCGAGTGTCACAGGTCCTGACAACTCGCCAGGGCGAGCTCCAGAGCGAGTAAGACCAGTACTCTCTGCCTTCACTCGCCATCAACTCGCCAGGGCGAGCTCTGAGAGTTGAAATTTTGGATTCTGATTTCTAAACTTGGTTTTTAACTTTCTAATCCCTTTTTGTTAATTTATGGAAGTGGTTGGGATTGGAAACGAGTTTTTCGGGTACTCGGAAAGTACGTAGCTTATAACGCAAGAAAACGGCCATTTTGCATTTCAAATTATTTAAGACTTTTGGCAATTGTTTTGGGTCCTAAAAATAGTACAAATAACTCATGGGGGTTGATCAATACGATAGTCTTGAGTTTACTATCCGAAAGAAGGATTTTCCTTAGAAACCTTCAAGTTTTTGGGGTTTTTGGTTTAGTTTCAATACGTTGGTTGGGAAACAATGTATTGATGGTACGCTGCTTGTTTTAGGAAGCGCGTTGTGTTGTTTGGACGTGTATTTGTTGACGGAAGTTTGCCGAGGTAAGGGCTCCACTTTATTTCCGTCTTTTAAAATGGTTACGACATGCTTGAATTTGCTGTTTATGCATTTGCTGTGTGCTTGGCATGTTTGTATTTATGTATTCTCGTTGATGAGAACGTGGTTATAAATATGTGTGCAATTTACATATGATTGAGAAAATGTATGTATGTTGTGATGCTTGTGCATAGGCTTTAGGCTATGTGAATGTTTGCATGAGTATATATGAATGCGTGCGTCGGATAGGACTACGCGAGGATTTTGTCTTGTGTGACTATCCTGTATATGCCGAAGAGAATATATGCCATGCATTTCATAGTTGCGTGCCTAGGTGTATGTCTGTGTGACTTTGCCTACGTACCGGGCGTTTGACTGTGTGGCTTCGCCAAATCCTTCTGGATTTATATTGAGTTGGTGTTTGTCTGTGTGACTTCGCCTGGTGTTTGTCTGTGTGACTTCACCTGCCTTGTGTGGCATTTTTAGTGCGGGTACGTATATTTCTGTGTGGCTTTGCCTACCCCACAACTCTTCGAGGAGAGGTTGAATTCCGGAATTAAATCATGCATGTGGTAGCTTGGATAGTATCACACTCATTGTAGAGGTCTGCATTAGGATTGGTGATTTATTTATATATATCCGTTGGTGGGAACTACTTTTGAGTTTAAGAGCTTTCTCTTGTGTTTCGTGGAAATTTGTTATGTGTACATCTTTCGCACCGATTATATATATACATACTATATATTTTGTGGTGACCCTTTCTTTCATTTGCGGGCTCATCCCACCCCAGATGACGATGTAGGTCGAGAGGATGGTGTTGGCAGCTCTAGGCCATAGTGAGCTTGTGTTGAAGCTTAGAGTAGTTAGACTATGCGCCGGTGTGGTTTGTGCACCGTGCTTTTGGGTTAGCATAGGATTTCTAACTTGTTTTGATAATTTAGACTTGGACTGTAATTATTCAGGAAATACACTTTGCTTGTCGAAGCACCTTTTGGTAATGAGTCTTTTGTATATTTGAATCCCGGCTCATTTAAAATCTATTATGCGCACTCTGAGTGTTAGTTGAAAAAGAAAAAAAAGAAAAAATATAATGCCCTTTTTGGTGTTTGAAAAACGGGGTGTTACAATTTTGGTATCAGAGCCCGGCTTTAAATCTTCAAAGGGAAAGTGTATACTTGAGTCGTTAGTCCAGAGTCGGTTAGAACGTAACTAGTGTGGAGTTGGTTCTAGTGTTTGTTCTGTGTCGGGTTTCGAGTTAGTAATCCGTGGAGTGAGGTATTCTGTTAGGATTCAGAATTGTATGACTAAGGATCTAATCAGAATTGGTATTGTGCAGAAATCGAATGCCTCCAAGAAGGGCACCTACTGTACCTATGGCGGACAATGTGGATGTGAATCAGATGGCTTATGCCATGCATACAATGGCAGCGGCGGTGACTGCTCAGAGCCATGCTAAGGCGCAAAGGGATCTGGAAAAGCGCGAAAGGGAAATACTTGCGGCTGGATCTAGACTTCTTTCAAATTTCAACCACCAAACTCCTCCTAAGTTTAATGGGGAGGGAGGTCCGGAAACTGCTGACTTATGGCTCCAATCTGTGGAGAGGATATTCGGGGCAATTCATTGTCCAGAAGGAGAGAAGGTAGTCTTAGCTACCTATCAGTTGCTAGGGGGTTCAGAGTATTGGTGGAGGAACACCCGTATCATCATGGTGAATGGCCATGAAGATTTGAATTGGGAGAACTTCAAGAGGAGGTTCTTGGCCAAATACTTCCCTGAGACAGCTAGAGAAAGGTATGGTGAAGAGTTCCTGAGGCTGAGGCAAGCGGGCATGAATGTTGAGGCATATGCCAAGAAGTTCGAATCACTATCCCGTTTCTTCCGCTTCTTTAGGGATGGGATAGATGAGGATTATATGTGCCGTAGATTCCAAGATGGGCTGAGGTACGAGTTGCAGGATGCGGTTGTGCCGTTGGGTATTCGGCAATTTCAGGTCTTGGTTGAAAAGTGCCAAGAGGTTGAGGATATGAGAAACAAAAGGGTGAACCGGCAGGGTGGTTTTAGTGCTGGGGGACCAAGTCGTTCTGGTGGTCCGAATCAAAGTCAGAACCGTGGGAGGCACGGGAGTAAGCCGTATAACCGTCCTCAGAATAGTAAAGGACCGGGCCGATCGGTGGCTCAGGGAACCCGGGGGAAATCAGAGGGTAGTAAGGGGACTTGCTACAACTGTGGAGAAGCGGGGCATTTTTCTAATGAGTGCACGCAACCTAAGGTGGGAAACACCTGCTACAATTGCAAGAAGCCGGGACACTTTGCTAGAGATTGCAGAGCCCCGAAGACTGGGCCGTCGGCAAATGTGGCACAAGGCTCACAGGGTGCCAGACCAGCGGCAAAGGCACGTGCTTACTGTATGGGCACTGAACTGAGTGGGCAGGCTAGCAATGCCATCCACGAGAGCTGTCACATCGCAGGTAATTCTTTAACTGCTTTGATTGACACGGGGGCAACCCACTCATTCATATCTTTGGCATGTGCAAATCGTTTGAGTTTGAATGTATCTGTGCTTCCGTTTGATTTGAATGTTTTGACTCCTGCTAAGGATTTGGTAGTGAATACTGCATGTTTGCATTGTTTGGTAGTAATTCAGAATAGGGATTTTCTGGTAAATTTGGTTTGTCTACCGCTTACATCTCTCGATATCATCCTTGGGATGGATTGGTTGTCTTATCATTATGTGATTCTAGACTGTGCTCGGAAATTGGTTTTCTTTCCCGAGCCAGGTGTGCGAAGGTACTTGTCCGCAAATCGACTTTCTGTGGTTATGTGTAACGGAGAGCCGGAGATTGTTTCACTTGCTAGTTTAGGGGTGACGTCGGAGATCCGAATTGAGGAAATTCGAGTGGTTCAGGAGTTCCAAGATGTGTTTCCATCGGAGATTCCAGCTTTTCCTCCGTGTAGAGAGGTGGAATTCTTCATTGATTTGCAACCAGGTACGGGTCCGATTTCGGAATCTGCTTATCGGATGGCTCCAGCCGAGTTGGTAGAGTTGAAAGGTCAGATCGAGGACTTGTTAGGTAAAGGTTTCATAAGGCCTAGTGTGTCGCCTTGGGGAGCACCGGTCTTATTGGTTAAAAAGAAGGATGGGAAATCTCGCCTGTGTGTGGATTATCGGAAGCTTAATAAGGTAACTATCAAGAACCGATATCCATTGCCACGAATTGATGATTTGATGGATCAGTTGAGGGGAGCCTCAGTGTTTTCCAAGATTGACTTGAAATCTGGATATCACCAGATAAGAGTACGAGATGAGGATATTCAGAAAACGGCGTTTAGGACGCGGTATGGGCATTATGAGTTTCTAGTGATGCCGTTTGGAGTGACGAATGCACCTGCGATCTTCATGGCCTACATGAATCGGATATTCAACTCATTTTTGGACAAGTTTGTGGTGGTGTTCATTGATGACATTTTGGTGTATTCGAAGAATGAAGAAGAACATCTAGAGCATCTTCGCTTGGTTTTGCAAGTTTTGCGGGAGAAAAGGTTGTATGCTAACCCGTCAAAGTGTGATTTTTGGTTGGAAGAGGTGAATTTCCTCGGCCATGTTATATCAAAAGAGGGAATAGCCGTGGATCCAGCCAAGATTGACACGGTACTTTCATGGAAGCAGCCTCAAACAGTGACTGATGTGAGAAGTTTTGTTGGTTTGGCCGGTTATTACCGGAGATTCATTGAAGGTTTTGCTAAGATTGTGGCGCCAATGACACAACTTACGCGGAAAGATCAACCGTTTGCGTGGACGGAGAAGTGTGAGTTGAGTTTTCAATTGTTGAAGGAGCGATTGACGACTTCACCAGTTTTGATGCTACCACAGTCGGAGGAACCGTATGAGGTTTATTGTGATGCTTCTCATCAAGGGTTGGGTTGTGTGTTGATGCAACACAAGAGAGCAGTAGCTTATGCGTCAAGGCAACTGAAAGTGCACGAAAAGAATTATCCTACGCACGATTTAGAGCTTGCGGCCGTTGTTTTTGCATTGAAGATTTGGAGACATCATCTTTATGGTTGCACTTTTGTCGTGTTTAGTGACCATAAAAGTCTTAAGTATCTGTTCGATCAGAAAGAGCTTAATATGAGGCAGAGGAGGTGGATGGAAACTTTGAAAGATTTTGATTTCACGTTAGAATACCATCCGGGGAAGGCTAATGTGGTAGCCGATGCTTTGAGTAGAAAGAGTGTGTCGGTTTGTTCGGCACAAATGGCTAGTCAACAAGAGTTGTTGAGAGAGTTTCGTGACTTGCACCTAGAGGTAGAGTTTGCCTTAGGGAATTTGAGACTGGGTATGATTACCATCTCAAACGGTTTGTTGGAGGATATTGCTAATTGTCAAGATGACAAGTTCCTTATGGAGAAAAGGGCTTTGATTGTTCGAGAAACCAACCGAGATTTCAAGGTGGGATCGGACAATATCTTGAGGTGTCAAGGGAGAGTGTGTGTACCCGAAGTTATGGATTTGAGAAACACCATTCTAGGGGAGGCACACAAGAGTAAACTTAGTATACATCCCGGGGCAACAAAGATGTATCAAGACCTGAGGCAAGATTTCTGGTGGCCGGGTATGAAGAGGGATGTGGCTGAGTATGTGGCGTCGTGTCTGACTTGTCAGAAGGCGAAGATTGAACATCAAAGACCAGCAGGGATGCTGCAGTCATTAGATATCCCCGAGTGGAAGTGGGATAGCATTTCTATGGATTTCATCACTGGTTTACCTAAGACCAGGAGGAAGCATGATTCCATTTGGGTGATAGTGGATCGTTTGACTAAGTCCGCTCATTTTCTACCGGTAAGAACTACGGATACAGCGGCGAAGTTGACCGATGTTTACATTGCTGAGATTGTGAGGTTACATGGAATTCCGTCAAGTATAGTGTCGGATAGAGATCCAAAGTTCACTTCACATTTTTGGATTGACTTTGCATGAGGCGATGGGGACGAAATTGAGATTGAGTTCCGCCTACCATCCTCAGACCGATGGGCAGACCGAGAGAACAAATCAATCTTTGGAAGATTTGTTGAGAGCATGTGTTTTGGATGATCGTGGGAGTTGGGACGACGTGTTGCCGTTGATAGAGTTCACGTACAACAATAGTTACCATTCGACTATCGGAATGGCACCATATGAGGCTTTGTATGGGAGAAGATGTCAGACTCCTTTGTGTTGGTACCAAGATGGGGAGAGTATGATAGTAGGACCGGAAATGGTACAACAGACGACGGACAAGGTCCGAAAGATAAGGGCAATGATGAAGGTTGCTCAAGATCGACAGAAAAGTTATGCGGATAGGCGTCGGAGGCCTTTAGAGTTTGAGGAGGGGGATCACGTATTTCTCCGTGTTACTCCAACAACGGGTGTTGGAAGGGCTTTGAAAGCGAAGAAGTTGACTCCGAAGTTTATAGGGCCTTATCAGATTACGGAGCGGATTGGGAAGGTAGCATACCGGATCGCGTTGCCACCGGTACTATCTTTGATTCATGACGTGTTCCATGTGTCGCAATTGCGGAAATATACACCGGATCCTTCACGTGTGATCACACCAGATGATATCCAGTTGAGGGATAACTTGTCATTCGAGGTTCCGCCGATCAAGATTTCGGATAGAAAGATGAAGCGTCTGAGAACGAAAGAGATACCTTTGGTGAAGGTAATATGGAACGAAGCTACAGGAGATACCACCTGGGAGCTTGAGAGTAAGATGAAAGAATTATACCCCGGTTTGTTTGACGACGTCTAAGTTTCGAGGACGAAACTTCTTTTAGGGGGGTAGTATTGTAAGACCCAAGATTTCTTTGTATAGTTGGTTTAAGGAATATTAGGGTTTCGATGTGTTCATGTGACGAAACATCGTGAAATTATTAGCTTTTGCTGTAATTGAGCCTGTTTAGTGCTCGTGCACTGTAATTGTACAGACTTTTGTCTTGTGATCCTGTTGCTTGAATAAGAAGTTATTTGTGGTTTCAGAATAATAAGTTTTGGATTATTCTTGTTTTTGGAAAAACGAGTAGGATTTTACCCGTCGTTGTAAAATCTTATTGCGTCTGTTTTGAGTGAGGTTTCGGATGGAAGTTTTATATATCTGCACGAGTTAAGATATATTCTGAGAATAATTTTCTAAGGTATGGAAGAAAATTACAGTCGCGGAAAAAGATTCGGCGATAAGTTTTGGAAATGTGAAACGTTAGACGTTCTTTCCGTAGGTCTTATGTTTTTGTGTTTTACGTTCGTCGCGTCGCGCGAGAGCTGAACGTGTGAGTGTTTCTATGAGGTATTGAGTTTAATCTCAAGTGGCTTTGGTTTGGTTTGATCCAATGGCTAGGGTTTTGTCTTGGCAATGTGTTTTTGATCCAATGGCCATGAGCTAGCAAGAGCTTTAGCTTAGTAAGGAGGTTTGCTCTTTGTGGACTTAGAAAAACATCACCAAACATATCCATTCTTTCTCTCTTTCACGTGGAACTCCATTTCTATTTCCAACCTTCACAAAATTTTCCATTCTTCACCATTTCACTCCATTTCAAGCTTGGGAGCTTTGAGGAAAGTTGTAGAGAATCACTTTCTTGAGGTAACCCTCTCTTCTTATCTCCTAGGTTGGTAGATTTTTAGAGTTGTGAGGTTTTTGGGTTTATGTTCTTAAGAGGGTTTGGTGAGAAATGTTGTTCTTGCTAGTTTTTGTTTCATGAAAGTTGTTCATGAGAGCTTAGGAAGCATGCTAGGCTTTGTTGTTTTTGTTTTCCATGAGTTGATGAAAAAATCTCATGAGAAAAGTTAGGGTTTTGGTTGGTTTATGTATTGATCCATTTCATGAGGTTATGTTGTAAGGTTTTGAAAAGAAAAGTTGTTTTTGAACCTTTGGGCAAAGGGGAAATGCGTTGTATGGTTTTGTTTTAGAAAATCCGATGAAAAATATTTTGAGGTTTATGAAAATATTTCCTAAGTGTTTTGGGTAGTGTTTTGGGGTCAAAATGGTTTAAAACTATTGTGACATGTGGTGTCGCTATTTACCTTGAAAACATGTTTGAAAATGATTACCGGACGGTTGAGGCCCGTAATAAAACTTGTGTTTGGATTTGGTTTTGATTTTGGGAATGAAAATCAAATAACTTGCACTCGAAGCAACCAACATGCTTTCGGAAAATGAATTGCTTGCTTATGAAAATGGTTTGTTTTTATACCTTGAAAAGATGTTGGGAACTAATAGAATCCAACTAGGCTTGGGTGGAAAAAGGTGATGTGAGTTGCTGTCTTTTGCTGTCATGACAGTTGAAACTCGCCAGGCGAGTGGTTACTCGCCAGGGCGAGTGTCACAGGTCCTGACAACTCGCCAGGGCGAGCTCCAGAGCGAGTAAGACCAGTACTCTCTGCCTTCACTCGCCATCAACTCGCCAGGGCGAGCTCTGAGAGTTGAAATTTTGGATTCTGATTTCTAAACTTGGTTTTTAACTTTCTAATCCATTTTTGTTAATTTATGGAAGTGGTTGGGATTGGAAACGAGTTTTTCGGGTACTCGGAAAGTACGTAGCTTATAACGCAAGAAAACGGCCATTTTGCATTTCAAATTATTTAAGACTTTTGGCAATTGTTTTGGGTCCTAAAAATAGTACAAATAACTCATGGGGGTTGATCAATACGATAGTCTTGAGTTTACTATCCGAAAGAAGGATTTTCCTTAGAAACCTTCAAGTTTTTGGGGTTTTTGGTTTAGTTTCAATACGTTGGTTGGGAAACAATGTATTGATGGTACGCTGCTTGTTTTAGGAAGCGCGTTGTGTTGTTTGGACGTGTATTTGTTGACGGAAGTTTGCCGAGGTAAGGGCTCCACTTTATTTCCGTCTTTTAAAATGGTTACGACATGCTTGAATTTGCTGTTTATGCACTTGCTGTGTGCTTGGCATGTTTGTATTTATGTATTCTCGTTGATGAGAACGTGGTTATAAATATGTGTGCAATTTACATATGATTGAGAAAATGTATGTATGTTGTGATGCTTGTGCATAGGCTTTAGGCTATGTGAATGTTTGCATGAGCATATATGAATGCGTGCGTCGGATAGGACTACGCGAGGATTTTGTCTTGTGTGACTATCCTGTATATGCCGAAGAGAATATATGCCATGCATTTCATAGTTGCGTGCCTAGGTGTATGTCTGTGTGACTTTGCCTACGTACCGGGCGTTTGACTGTGTGGCTTCGCCAAATCCTTCTGGATTTATATTGAGTTGGTGTTTGTCTGTGTGACTTCGCCTGGTGTTTGTCTGTGTGACTTCACCTGCCTTGTGTGGCATTTTTAGTGCGGGTACGTATATTTCTGTGTGGCTTTGCCTACCCCACGACTCTTCGAGGAGAGGTTGAATTCCGGAATTAAATCATGCATGTGGTAGCTTGGATAGTATCACACTCATTGTAGAGGTCTGCATTAGGATTGGTGATTTATTTATATATATCCGTTGGTGGGAACTACTTTTGAGTTTAAGAGCTTTCTCTTGTGTTTCGTGGAAATTTGTTATGTGTACATCTTTCGCACCGATTATATATATACATACTATATATTTTGTGGTGACCCTTTCTTTCATTTGCGGGCTCATCCCACCCCAGATGACGATGTAGGTCGAGAGGATGGTGTTGGCAGCTCTAGGCCATAGTGAGCTTGTGTTGAAGCTTAGAGTAGTTAGACTATGCGCCGGTGTGGTTTGTGCACCGTGCTTTTGGGTTAGCATAGGATTTCTAACTTGTTTTGATAATTTAGACTTGGACTGTAATTATTCAGGAAATACACTTTGCTTGTCGAAGCACCTTTTGGTAATGAGTCTTTTGTATATTTGAATGCCGGCTCATTTAAAATCTATTATGCGCACTCTGAGTGTTAGTTGAAAAAGAAAAAAAAAAAAATATAATGCCCTTTTTGGTGTTTGAAAAACGGGGTGTTACAGGTTTTTAAAACATTGTGTGTGCCACATCATTTATCAAACCTCTTAAAGACTTTTAAAAGAATTAGGATATGAAATAAGAAAGACTAATTCTGTAAGAAAGAGTGATATGATTTCTTTATTAGATGAGTTGTATTCTTTAAATTCTATGAAAAATATTTATTAAAGTTTCTTTAACAGAAATAATTATTTTTTTTTGGTCAAGAACAGAAATAATTTTTATTATAACAAACTAGCTGTCTTTCTGTTCGTTTGTGTGATTGACATTTTCTATTGTGCTAATGTAAATAATTATTTAACTTTTTTTTTGGTTGTGCTTAATTAATTGATAACTACTTAACCTCCCTTTTGGTTATGCTTAGTTATTAAGAAAAAAAATTTAAATAAAAAATCGAAAACCAACTTTTGTGGGAAATTATTTTTCAACATATACAAATATTTGAATTTGTGTAAAAAAAATTTTTGAATAGAGTGAGGGACAAAAGTGACAATAAAAAAAGTCCACACCAAAATAGGTATTCCCTTTATATATTGGTACAGATATAAATAGATAATACAGAATAGATTTTACTTTTTTTAAACAAATAATTAAATTATTGAATATTAAAATATTTTTTACTATCCTATATAAATTGAACCTATTATTTATATAATATTAACCAGTATATACACATATAACCTATGAAGCCTCGATACTCTAAAATTGGTGAAGTATCGTGTCCGATACGCACCCGATACCGATACTCTTCCGATACGTCCCGATACTCGTATCGGAAAAGTATCGGTTAAATATTTATTTTTAAATAAAAAAATAATATCCAATACTCGTCCGATACTTCCCGATACTCGTATCGGAAAAATATCGGTTAAATCTTTATTTTTAAAGAAAAACATATCCGATACAATCCGTGTTTCCTAGTAATTGTCAAACTATTATGTTACACGGATAATTAACTATTTTTTTTTTTTTTTGATAGTACTGGTGATGTTTTTTGGGATAGTACTAATTTCTTTTTGTATGTTGAACTTCAAGTTATTTTGCTCTTGTGCAAGTTTATTGACTTGTTTGTACTCCTTATGCAATGAACTATTGATGTTTATAATAATAATAATATATTTTTTTTGTCTTTCAAAATAAAATTATCATTATTAATATTATTGATTTTAGTCATGTTTATATATTGTGCATTTATATATTTAATTTTAAATTTAATTTTTAATTAACGTATCGCGACAGTATCGGATATGGATTTTTAAAATTTTCATGTATCGGCGTATCGGTATCGTATCGTATCCGTATCGTGTCGCGTATCGGGGCTTCATAGCATATAACTAAAAATGAAAATTGCGAAACATATTGAAGGGGTCTATAGATCAATAGAAATTCTTACACGTATGAAAACACTGTGTGACTTTTGTTGCATCAATAAGAAGGTTGTGGCAAAGATTGCAAGACAAGTATTTCGCAATATTCTGGCCTCGTGTATGAAACTGGCGTATCCTCACCATTTTCTTGTTCACAATTCAATACAATCACCTGCATAATCAATTAAGATGGATCCAAATATTACAAACTTTAATTAAAAATTCAACAATTAATAAAACCACCCATGTACAATATTATTCATTAAATAAAAAATGGATATACATTTAGCATACATTGCTCAACAAATTTAATCATATATGCAATTAAAAATTGTAAGCAATCTCAATCGTTAATTTGAAGTCAAACGGTTTAAATTATACAATTTATAAGTAAAGTTTAAACAAGTTCAGTCAATAATACAAAATCATATGATTGTGATCTAAAACAAAAGTGAATTCAAATATGAAAAATTGTGGGTGTGGAAGTGATTCGTGAGAATTAAAATGCAAATAAAATGGAACTTACTGGTTACTCCATTTTTCTTTCTTATCTTTTGGTCTTCTTTTATTTTTTACCTGAACCTCGTACTAATATATGATTTTCAATTGTGTTTATTATTACTAGCCGCCGTTTGTATGATCGATATTCTGTTCTTCTTTTTTTGCAAATTGATGTCTGACCTATAAGTAATCAAAAAACCAATAAATGCAATTTAGATGCAACAATTTAAAACAAAACAATTTATTTAAAAATAATAAATAAATAAATTTGTACGTGTATATATGAATATCTAACATAAACATAATATTATACTGACACATTAACACTTATAATAATTTGAGTAAACATAAAAGTAATTGAATGTAATGTGTTAGTGTCCTTATTGATGCAATCCGAACATCAACATGTGTTAGAAGAAACTAGACATACTATCAATATGAAGTGCGGTGAAACATCGATCAAGAACAACAATAAATTGAAAAAAATATTGAAATGATTGAATACAATATGTGTTGATGTCATATTAATGTCTAACATGAACACATCTTAAATAAAAAGTAGTATGTGTGACATACCTTCAATAACAATTGCGCACACACATATATTAATGATACATATTTATTTGACACATTTGTTCTTAATAAATATTATTATCATTTATTATCAGAATTCAGCATCTTACAAATTCATCAATGTACATACTTCAATTTTTTTTATCTATGAATACAAATGAATCAATGAAACAATAGTTTAGCATGTGAAAGTAATTAATAAATCTCATGCTGATACAATATTTCAAATTGGAGTAACATAATTCATTCATATTGGGCAACATAAAACCATATCAAATTAAATAATAAAGTAAACTTCAACAAAAGATTTTGTGAAAGACTAACCTCATTTTCGTAAAAGGATCCGCACCTAAAAAAATGTTGCATACAGGACAACATTCCAATTCTTCTTCTCTTATTTTGGTTAAAATGCATTCCTTGCAAACTAAATCAAGTCAAAAGAAGAAAAAAAACATTTAGAAATTTAGGATAGTTTTCTAGTCTATTATTTAATCATTTATAGAAAATACAAAACCCACATGGTCAAGCTAAAAAATTAGCTAGAAAGCCTGCAACGAGGAAGCAAACCTCTTAAATGTGTGCCACATCATTTATCAAACCTCTTAAAGACTTTTAAAAGAATTAGGATATGAAATAAGAAAGACTAATTCTGTAAGAAAGAGTGATATGATTTCTTTATTAGATGAGTTGTATTCTTTAAATTCTATGAAAAATATTTATTAAAGTTTCTTTAACAGAAATAATTTTTATTATAACAAACTAGCTGTCTTTCAATTCGTGTTCGTTTGTGTGATTGACATTTTCTATTATGCTAATATAAATAATTATTTAACCTCTTTTTTGGTTGTGCTTAATTAATTGATAACTATTTAACCTCCCTTTTGATTATGCTTAGTTATTAAGAAAAAAAGATTTAAAAAGAAAATCGAAAACCAACTTTTGTGGGAAATTATTTTACAACATATACAAATATTTAAATTTGTGTAAAAAAAAAAAATTTGAATAGAGTAAGGGACAAAAGTGACAATAAAAAAAGTTCACACCAAAATAGATATTCCCTTTATATATTGGTATAGATATAAATAGATAATACAGAATAGATTTTACTTTTTTTTTAACAAATAATTAAATTATTGAATATTAAAATTTTTTTTTACTATCCTATATAAATTGAACCTATTATTTATATAATATTACCCAGTATATACACATATAACCAAAAATGAAAAATGCGAAACATACTGAAGGGGTCTATAGATCAATAGAAATTCTTACACGTATGAAAACACTGTGTGACTTTTGTTGCATCAATAAGAAGGTTGTGGCAAAGATTGCAAGACAAGTATTTCGCAATATTCTGGCCTCGTGTATGAAACTGGCGTATCCTCACCATTTTCTTGTTCACAATTCAATACAATCACCTGCATAATCAATTAAGATGGATCCAAATATTACAAACTTTAATTAAAAATTCAACAATTAATAAAACCACCCATGTACAATATTATTCATTAAATAAAAAATGGATATACATTTAGCATACATTGCTCAACAAATTTAATCATATATGCAATTAAAAATTGTAAGCAATCTCAATCGTTAATTTGAAGTCAAACGGTTTAAATTATACAATTTATAAGTAAAGTTTAAACAAGTTCAGTCAATAATACAAAATCATATGATTGTGATCTAAAACAAAAGTGAATTCAAATATGAAAAATTGTGGGTGTGGAAGTGGAGTTGAGATTCTCTCCATTTTCAAAAGAAATGACAATGTTCATTACTATAGTTTTAAATATTTAGAATATTTATACACCAAAACTATAGTAATGGACATTGCCATTTCTTTTGGGAAATGGAGAGGATCCCAACTCATGGGTGGAAGTGATTCGTGAGAATTAAAAAGCAAATAAAATGGAACTTACTGGTTACTCCATTTTTCTTTCTTATCTGTTGGTCTTCTTTTTTTACCTAAACCTCGTACTAATATATGATTTTCAATCGTGTTTATTATTATTATTATTATTATTATTATTAATATTATTATTATTATTATTATTATTATACATAAATGATATTATTTAAATATTATTTTTATTATTAAAAAAGTAAATAATAAATGATATTATATATTTTATTTAAAAATAATAAATTTTCATAATTTAATTGTAAATTTATAGAGAAAGTTTAATAAAATTCTCCAAATTAAATTATAATTTAATCTACATGATGTGTCATATTTAGTATATTATTCTTGTAATATTTGTGACAAATAAATAATATTCTCTATAATATAATAATATACAATATAATATTTTACTTTATATTAAAATAAAGGGACATGATTAATTTTTATAAAAAAATAATGGTGATTAAATATTAAATAAAATTAAAGTGACACAACAAATATATATTGTTGACTCTATCTACACAACGAAAAGATAGTCAATTGAATGATTTAATTATATATTTTACAGATAATTATAAAAATGTGAGAATATTAAGTTTGAACATATTAATATATGAAAAACTTATAATATTAATATTTTGGGTCCTTATCTTTTATTAATAATCCATTATTATATATATATATATATATATATATCAAATAATAATGTATTAAGTTTGGGGTAAAATTACTTCCTACGTCCCTTAACTTAATTTTAGATAACATTTTCGTTCTTTATTCTTGTTTTCTTTGACTTTGATCCTTTATGTTTTTAAGTACTCACAATGTTATCCTTTTTTCCCTAAAATATTCTACTAAACTCACCCAGAACCCAAAAAAAAAACAGATAAAACCCAGAAACCCATATTTTAATTAAAAAATTGATTTTATTCTTTGAAAATAACAACAAAACCTCAAAATTTTAAAATGACTACATATACCATAACAACTTATTTCAGATTTGATTGTGTTATGGACATTGAAAAATTTTATTTTCTTAGATTTAATTATGGAAGAACTCTTGTTAGGTTGGGGATTGTTTTAAAAGAGTTCTTTGTTAGGTTGATTAATTAAAAATGATGAAGATCTGAGTTTTTATGTGGGATTTAATATTGTTAGAGTCTAGGGACGACTACGAATCGAATGTTAGAGATGCATCTTTAATAAAAAAAAATGCAACTAAAAAGAGATAATTTATTTTCCTAAATGAAATTAACAAATTAGCAAACAAGATGAATACATTTACAATCAGAAACGAAGAAAAACTGAGCCATTAGCAAATCAACCTCAAATTGAGTGTTTTCCTTTTTCAGATCTTTTTTCCCCTTTTGTTTACCATTCCAAACCACAGATTTAGAGAGAGGAGAGATGGAGATTGGAGTTGCGGCCGTGCGCCACTGATGGTGATGGAAGAGAAGGGAATACCTAGGTTTTGTGGTTAGAGACAAGTTGCTACTAGTTAGAGTCTAGGTACGACTACGAATATTTTAATGTTCGACTCGAATGTTAGAGATGCATCTTTAATAAAAAAATGCAACTAAAAAGAGATAATTTAGTTTCCTAAATAAAATTAACAAATTAGCAAACAAGATGAATACATTTACAATCAGAAACGAAGAAAAACTGAGCCATTAGCAAACCAACCTCAAATTGAGTTTTTTCCTTTTTCAGATCCTCTTTCCCCTTTTGTTTACCATTCCAAACCACAGATTTAGAGAGAGGAGAGATGGAGATTGGAGTTGCGGCCGTGCGCCACTGATGGTTTTGGAAGAGAAGGGAATACCTAGGTTTTGTGGTTAGAGACAAGTTGCTACTAGTTGTGGGTTTTTATAAAAAATATTTAGTGGACTTTTTGGATTGGGTCCGGTTTTGCCCGAAACCTGATTTTTTGTGTGGGTTTTTTTTTTCAAACCCATATCCACCCAATTATCCGACACAACCCACTTTTTTGGATTGGATTGGATGAATTTGACCGGGTCAACTGGATTTGCCCAACCCATGTACACCCCTATTGTACAGGAGAAAAACACAATTGGGGTTCATGATAGAAAAAATGGTGATACTTGTAGGGCCTTTTAATTTCGACCAATCTTTTGTTTGGGCTTTTCCATTTCTTTCATTATTTATTTTTTTAGAATAAAAAGATAGAATAAGATTGAACCTACTACAATATAACAAAAATTTTGAGACCCTTAAATTGGATGCCCGTCTCCATAAGATTGGAAGCACTTGGTCTAGGTCGTCCCTGTTGGAGTTTATGGTTTGGTTGATTGATGGCAGAGAAAGTGAAGAACATTAATGTATTTGTATTTTTGGAAATTTTTATTATGACTTTTATGGACTTTTAATGAATTTTTTAGCTTTTGGATTATTTTTTTTATGTAAAAATGGATTTCCAAAATTTAAAAACATAAAGGATTTAAATGGGAAAAATGATAAAGAAAAAAAAATGTCCCTTGATGTAAGACCCAAGATTTCTTTGTATAGTTGGTTTAAGGAATATTAGGGTTCGAGGTGTTCGTGTGACGAAACATCGTGTAATTATTAGCTTTGCTGTAATTGAGCCTGTTTAGTGCTCGTGCACTGTATTTGTACAGACTTTGGTTCTGTGATCCTGTTGCTTGAATAAGAAGTTATATGTGGTTTTAGAATAATAAGTTTTGGATTATTCTTGTTTTTGGAAAAACGAGTAGGATTTTACCCGTCGTTGTAAAATCTTATTGCGTCTGTTTTGAGTGAGGTTTCGGATGGAAGTTTTATATATCTGCGCGAGTTAGGATATATTCTGAGATTAATTTTCTGAGGTATGGAAGAAAATTACAGTCGCGGAAAAAGATTCGGCGATAAGTTTTGGAATTGTTAGACGTTAGACGTTCTTTCTGTAGGTTTTCTGTTTTGGTGAGTTTCGTTCGTCGCGGCACGCGAGAGCTGAACGTGTGAGTGTTTCTAAGAGGTGTTGAGTTTTATCTCAAGTGGATTTGGTTTGGTTTGATCCAATGGCTAGGGTTGTGTCTTGGCATTTTGTTTTTGATCCAATGGCCATGAGTGAGCAAGAGCTATGGCATAGTAAGGAGGTTTGGTCACTTGGTCACTTAGAAAACATCACATATTTCACTCCTTTCTTTCTCTCTTTCACGTAGACTCCATTACTTTCTTTCCAACCTTCACAAATTTTCCATTCCTCACCATTTCACTCCATTTCAAGCTTTGGAGCTTTGAAGAAAGTTGTAGAGAATCACTTTCTAAAGGTAACCCTCTCTTCTCATCTCTTAGGTTGGTAGACTTATAGAGTTTAAGAGCTTTTGGGTTTATGTTCTCATGAGGGTTTGTTAGAAAATGTTACTTTACATGGTTTTTTGTTCCATGAATGTTGTTCATGAGGTCTAGAGAAGCATGTGCAGGCTTTGTTGTTTTGTTTTCCATGAGTTGGTGAAAAATCTCATGAGAAAAGTTAGGGTTTTGAAAGTTTAGAGTATTGATCCATTTCATGAGGTTATGTTGTAAGGTTTTGAAAAGAAACGTTGTCTTTGGACCTTTGAGCAAAAGGGAAATGCGTTGTATGGTTTTGTTTTAGAAAATCCGATGAAAAATATTTTGTGGTTTATGAAAATTTTTCCTAAGAGTTTTTGGGGAGTATTTTGGGGTCAAAGTGGTTTAAAACTATTGTGACATGTGGTGTCGCTTTTTACCTTGAAAACATGTTTGAAAATGATTACCGGACGGTTAAGGCCCGTAATAAAACTTGTGCTTGGATTTGGTTTTGATTTTGGAAATGAAAATTAAATAACTTGCACTCGAAGCAACCAACATGCTTTCGGAAATGTGTTGCTTGCTTATGAAAATGGGTTGCTTTTATGCCTTGAAAAGATGTTGGGAACTAATAGAATCAAACTAGGCTTGGGGTGGAAAAAGGTGGTGTGAGTTGCTGTCTTTTGCTGTCATGACAGGTGCAACTCGCTGAGCGAGTGGTTACTCGCCAGGGCGAGTGTCACAGGTCTGACAACACGCCAGGGCGAGCTCCAGAGCGAGTAAGACCAGTACTCTCTGCCTTCACTCGCTACCAACTCGCCAGGGCGAGCTCTGGAAACTAAAATTTTGGATTCTGATTTCTAAACTTGGTTTTTAACTTTCTAATCCCTTTTTATTAATTTATGGAAGTGGTTGGGATTGGAAACGAGTTTTTCGGGTACTCGGAAAGTACGTAGCTTATAACGCAAGAAAACGGCCATTTTGCATTTCAAATTATTTAAGACTTTTGACTATTGTTTTGGGTCCTAAAAATAGTACATATAACTCATGAGTGTTGATCAATACGATAGTTTTTGGTATGGTATCCGAAAGAAGGATTTTTCCTTAGAAAACCTTGGGTTGTTGGGGTTTTAGAGTTCAATTCATTAAGGATTGATTGGTTATGGTTTTGATTGAATACTTTGCTTGTTTTAGGAAGCAAGTAAGTGTTGTGTGATCGTGTGATCGTTCGAGTGCTTGTCGAGGTAAGGGCTCCACTTTATTTCTGTCTTTAAATGGTTACGACATGCTTTGTTTTGCTGTGTGTGCAATTGCTGTGTGCTTTGGCATGTTTGTATTTATGTATTCTCGTTGATGAGAACGTGGTTATAAATATGTGTGCAATTTACATATGATTGAGAAAATGTATGTATGTTGTGATGCTTGTGCATAGGCTTTAGGCTATGTGAATGTTTGCATGAGCATATATGAATGCGTGCGTCAGATAGGACTACGCGAGGATTTTGTCTTGTGTGACTATCCTGTATATGCCAAAGAGAATATATGCCATGCATTTCATAGTTGCGTGCCTAGGTGTATGTCTGTGTGACTTTGCCTACGTACCGGGCGTTTGACTGTGTGGCTTCGCCAAATCCCTCTGGATTTATATTGAGTTGGTGTTTGTCTGTGTGACTTCGCCTGGTGTTTGTCTGTGTGACTTCACCTGCCTTGTGTGGCATTTTTAGTGCGGGTACGTATATTTCTGTGTGGCTTTGCCTACCCCACGACTCTTCGAGGAGAGGTTAATATTCCGGAAAATCATGCATGTGACGAACCAGTGATTGGTGTCACACTCATTGTAGAAGTCTGCATTAGGCTTGGTGTGCATTATATATAAACCCGTTGGTGGGAATTACTTTTGAGTTTAAGAGCTTTCTCTTGTGCTTCGTGGAATTATTGTTATGTGTACAATCTTTCGCACCGGTTATATATATACATACCCTATATTTTGTGGTGACCCTTTCTTTCATTTGCGGGCTCATCCCACCCAGATGATGGGTTAGGTCGTGGTGACGACGGTGGCTGTTCCAGGCCCCAGTGAGCGGTTGGAGCTGTAGCCTAGAATAGTTAGACTATGCGCCGGTGTGTTTTGTGCACCGTGCTTTTTGGTTAGCATAGGATTTCTAACTTGTTTTGGTACTTAGACTTGGATTGTAATTATTCAGGAAATACACTTTGCTTGTCGAAGCACCTTTTGGTAATGAGTTCTTTTGTATATTTGAATGCCGGTTCATTTAAAAACTATTATGCGCACTTTGAGGGTTAGTTGAAAAAGAAAAAAAAAAAAAAATAATAATGCCCTTTTTGGCTTGCGAAAAACGGGGTGTTACATTTTGGTATCAGAGCACGGCTTTAAATCTTCAAAGGGAAAGTGTATACTTGAGTCGTTAGTCCAGAGTCGGTTAGAACATAACTAGGGTTGAGTTAGTTCTAGTGGTTGTTCGGTGTCGGGTTATGTGCTAGTAACCGTTGTATGAGATTTCTGTTGAGACTCAGAAATGTTTGGATAAGGAATCTAATCAGAATTGGTATTGTGCAGAATAGAATGCCTCCAAGAAGGGCACCTACAGCACCTATGACGGATAATGTTGATATAAACCAGATGGCTTATGCCATGCATACGATGGCAGCGGCGGTGACTGCCCAGAGCCATGCTAAGGCGCAAAGGGATCTGGAAAAGCGCGAAAGGGAAATACTTGCGGCTGGATCTAGACTTCTTTCAAATTTCAACCACCAAACTCCTCCTAAGTTTAACGGGGAGGGAGGTCCGGAAACTGCTGATTTATGGCTCCAATCTGTGGAGAGGATATTCGGGGCAATTCATTGTCCAGAGGGAGAGAAGGTGGTCTTAGCTACCTATCAATTACTCGGGGGTTCTGAGTATTGGTGGAGGAACACCCGATTGATCATGGAGAATGTTCATGAAGAGTTGAGTTGGGAGAACTTCAAAAGGAGGTTCTTGGCCAAATACTTCCCTGAGACAGCTAGGGAAAGGTATGGTGAGGAGTTCCTGAGGCTGAGGCAAGCGGGCATGAATGTTGAAGCATATGCCCAGAAGTTCGAATCACTATCCCGTTTCTTCCGCTTCTTTAGGGATGGGATAGATGAGGTTTATATGTGCCGTAGATTCCAAGATGTGTTTCCATCGGAGATTCCAGCTTTTCCTCCGTGTAGAGAGGTGGAATTCTTTATTGATTTGCAACCGGGTACGGGTCCGATTTCGGAATCAGCTTATCGGATGGCTCCAGCTGAGTTGGTAGAGTTGAAAAGTCAGATTGAGGATTTGTTAGATAAAGGTTTCATAAGGCCTAGTGTGTCGCCTTGGGGAGCACCGGTCTTATTGGTTAAAAAGAAGGATGGTAAGTCTCGTTTGTGTGTGGATTATCGGAAGCTTAATAAGGTGACTATCAAGAACCGATATCCATTGCCACGAATCGATGATTTGATGGATCAGTTGAGGGGAGCCTCAGTGTTTTCCAAGATTGACATGAAGTCTGGTTATCACCAGATAAGAGTGCGAGATGAGGATGTTCAGAAAACGGCGTTTAGGACGCGTTATGGGCATTATGAGTTCTTAGTGATGCCGTTTGGAGTGACGAATGCACCTGCTATCTTTATGGCCTACATGAATCGGATATTCCATTCATTTTTGGACAAGTTTGTGGTGGTGTTCATTGATGACATCCTAGTGTATTCGAAGAGTGAAGAGGAACATGTAGAGCATCTTCGCTTGGTTTTGCAAGTTTTGAGGGAGAAAAAGTTGTATGCTAATCCGTCAAAGTGTGACTTTTGGTTGGAAGAGGTGAATTTCCTTGGTCACGTTATATCAAAAGAGGGAATAGCCGTGGATCCAGCCAAGATTGATACGGTACTTTCATGGAAGCAGCCTCAAACAGTGACAGATGTGAGGAGTTTTGTGGGTTTGGCCGGTTATTACCGAAGGTTTATAGAAGGATTTGCTAAGATTGTGGCACCAATGACACAACTTACGCGAAAAGATCAACCTTTTGCTTGGACGGAGAAGTGTGAGTTGAGTTTTCAGTTGTTGAAGGAGCGATTGACGACTTCACCAGTTTTGATGTTACCACAGTCGGATGAACCGTATGAGGTTTATTGTGATGCTTCTCATCAAGGGTTGGGTTGTGTGTTGATGCAACACAAGAGGGCAGTGGCTTATGCGTCAAGGCAACTGAAAGTGCATGAAAAGAATTATCCTACGCACGATTTAGAGCTTGCGGCCGTTGTTTTTGCATTGAAGATTTGGAGACATCATCTTTATGGTTGCACTTTCGTCGTGTTTAGTGACCATAAAAGTCTTAAGTATCTGTTCGATCAGAAAGAGCTTAATATGAGGCAACGGAGATGGATGGAAACATTGAAAGATTTTGATTTCACGTTAGAATACCATCCTGGAAAGGCTAATGTGGTAGCCGATGCTTTGAGTAGGAAGAGTGTGTCGGTTTGTTCGGCACAAATGGCTAGTCAACAAGAGTTGTTGAGGGAGTTTCGTGACTTGCACCTAGAGGTAGAGTTTGCTTTAGGGAATATGAGACTGGGTATGATTACCATCTCAAGCGGTTTGTTGGAGGATATTGCTAATTGTCAAGATGACAAGTTTCTCATGGAGAAAAGAGCGTTGATTGTTCGAGGAACCAACCGAGATTTCAAGGTGGGATCGGACAATATCTTGAGGTGTCAAGGTAGGGTGTGTGTGCCCGATGTTATGGACTTGAGAAACACCATTCTAGGGGAGGCACACAAGAGTAAACTTAGTATACATCCCGGGGCAACAAAGATGTATCAAGACCTGAGGCATGATTTCTGGTGGCCGGGTATGAAAAAGGATGTGGCTGAGTATGTGGCGTCGTGTCTGACTTGTCAGAAGGCGAAGGTTGAGCATCAGAGACCAGCAGGGATGCTGCAGTCATTAGATATCCCCGAGTGGAAGTGGGATAACATTTCTATGGATTTCATCACTGGTTTACCTAAGACCAGGAGGAAGCATGATTCCATTTGGGTGATAGTGGATCGTTTGACTAAGTCCGCTCATTTTCTACCGGTAAGGATTACGGATACAGCAGCAAAGTTGACCGATATTTACATTGCTGAGATTGTGAGGTTACATGGGATTCCGTCAAGTATAGTGTCAGATCGAGACCCAAAGTTTACTTCACACTTTTGGAGGACTTTGCATGAGGCGTTGGGGACGAAACTGAGATTGAGTTCCGCCTATCATCCTCAGACAGATGGGCAGACCGAGAGAACAAATCAATCTTTGGAAGATTTGTTGAGAGCTTGTGTATTGGATGATCGTGGAAGTTGGGATGATGTATTACCTTTGATAGAATTCACATACAACAACAGTTTCCACGCGAGTATTGGAATGGCACCATACGAGGCTTTGTATGGGAGGAGATGTCAGACTCCTTTGTGTTGGTACCAAGATGGGGAGAGTATGATAGTAGGGCCGGAAATGGTACAACAGACGACGGACAAGGTCCGAAAGATAAGGGCAATGATGAAGGTTGCTCAAGATCGACAAAAGAGTTATGCGGATAGGCGTCGGAGGCCTTTAGAGTTTGATGAGGGGGATCACGTATTTCTTCGCGTTACTCCAACAACTGGTGTTGGAAGGGCTTTGAAAGCGAAAAAGTTGACTCCAAAGTTTATAGGGCCTTATCAGATTTTGGAACGGATTGGGAAGGTAGCATACCGGATCGCGTTGCCACCGGTACTATCTTTGATTCATGATGTGTTCCATGTGTCGCAATTGCGGAAATATACACCAGATCCATCGCATGTGATTACACCAGATGACATCCAGCTGAGGGATAACTTGTCATTTGAGGTTCCGCCGATCAAGATTGCGGATAGGAAGATGAAACGTTTGAGAACGAAAGAGATACCTTTGGTGAAGGTAATATGGAACGAAGCTACAGGAGATACCACATGGGAGCTCGAGAGTAAGATGAAGGAATTATACCCCAGTTTGTTTGACGATGTCTAAGTTTCGAGGACGAAACTTCTTTTAGGGGGGTAGTATTGTAAGACCCAAGATTTCTTTGTATAGTTGGTTTAAGGAATATTAGGGTTCGAGGTGTTCGTGTGACGAAACATCGTGTAATTATTAGCTTTGCTGTAATTGAGCCTGTTTAGTGCTCGTGCACTGTATTTGTACAGACTTTGGTTCTGTGATCCTGTTGCTTGAATAAGAAGTTATATGTGGTTTTAGAATAATAAGTTTTGGATTATTCTTGTTTTTGGAAAAACGAGTAGGATTTTACCCGTCGTTGTAAAATCTTATTGCGTCTGTTTTGAGTGAGGTTTCGGATGGAAGTTTTATATATCTGCGCGAGTTAGGATATATTCTGAGATTAATTTTCTGAGGTATGGAAGAAAATTACAGTCGCGGAAAAAGATTCGGCGATAAGTTTTGGAATTGTTAGACGTTAGACGTTCTTTCTGTAGGTTTTCTGTTTTGGTGAGTTTCGTTCGTCGCGGCACGCGAGAGCTGAACGTGTGAGTGTTTCTAAGAGGTGTTGAGTTTTATCTCAAGTGGATTTGGTTTGGTTTGATCCAATGGCTAGGGTTGTGTCTTGGCATTTTGTTTTTGATCCAATGGCCATGAGTGAGCAAGAGCTATGGCATAGTAAGGAGGTTTGGTCACTTGGTCACTTAGAAAACATCACATATTTCACTCCTTTCTTTCTCTCTTTCACGTAGACTCCATTACTTTCTTTCCAACCTTCACAAATTTTCCATTCCTCACCATTTCACTCCATTTCAAGCTTTGGAGCTTTGAAGAAAGTTGTAGAGAATCACTTTCTAAAGGTAACCCTCTCTTCTCATCTCTTAGGTTGGTAGACTTATAGAGTTTAAGAGCTTTTGGGTTTATGTTCTCATGAGGGTTTGTTAGAAAATGTTACTTTACATGGTTTTTTGTTCCATGAATGTTGTTCATGAGGTCTAGAGAAGCATGTGCAGGCTTTGTTGTTTTGTTTTCCATGAGTTGGTGAAAAATCTCATGAGAAAAGTTAGGGTTTTGAAAGTTTAGAGTATTGATCCATTTCATGAGGTTATGTTGTAAGGTTTTGAAAAGAAACGTTGTCTTTGGACCTTTGAGCAAAAGGGAAATGCGTTGTATGGTTTTGTTTTAGAAAATCCGATGAAAAATATTTTGTGGTTTATGAAAATTTTTCCTAAGAGTTTTTGGGGAGTATTTTGGGGTCAAAGTGGTTTAAAACTATTGTGACATGTGGTGTCGCTTTTTACCTTGAAAACATGTTTGAAAATGATTACCGGACGGTTAAGGCCCGTAATAAAACTTGTGCTTGGATTTGGTTTTGATTTTGGAAATGAAAATTAAATAACTTGCACTCGAAGCAACCAACATGCTTTCGGAAATGTGTTGCTTGCTTATGAAAATGGGTTGCTTTTATGCCTTGAAAAGATGTTGGGAACTAATAGAATCAAACTAGGCTTGGGGTGGAAAAAGGTGGTGTGAGTTGCTGTCTTTTGCTGTCATGACAGGTGCAACTCGCTGAGCGAGTGGTTACTCGCCAGGGCGAGTGTCACAGGTCTGACAACACGCCAGGGCGAGCTCCAGAGCGAGTAAGACCAGTACTCTCTGCCTTCACTCGCTACCAACTCGCCAGGGCGAGCTCTGGAAACTAAAATTTTGGATTCTGATTTCTAAACTTGGTTTTTAACTTTCTAATCCCTTTTTATTAATTTATGGAAGTGGTTGGGATTGGAAACGAGTTTTTCGGGTACTCGGAAAGTACGTAGCTTATAACGCAAGAAAACGGCCATTTTGCATTTCAAATTATTTAAGACTTTTGACTATTGTTTTGGGTCCTAAAAATAGTACATATAACTCATGAGTGTTGATCAATACGATAGTTTTTGGTATGGTATCCGAAAGAAGGATTTTTCCTTAGAAAACCTTGGGTTGTTGGGGTTTTAGAGTTCAATTCATTAAGGATTGATTGGTTATGGTTTTGATTGAATACTTTGCTTGTTTTAGGAAGCAAGTAAGTGTTGTGTGATCGTGTGATCGTTCGAGTGCTTGTCGAGGTAAGGGCTCCACTTTATTTCTGTCTTTAAATGGTTACGACATGCTTTGTTTTGCTGTGTGTGCAATTGCTGTGTGCTTTGGCATGTTTGTATTTATGTATTCTCGTTGATGAGAACGTGGTTATAAATATGTGTGCAATTTACATATGATTGAGAAAATGTATGTATGTTGTGATGCTTGTGCATAGGCTTTAGGCTATGTGAATGTTTGCATGAGCATATATGAATGCGTGCGTCAGATAGGACTACGCGAGGATTTTGTCTTGTGTGACTATCCTGTATATGCCAAAGAGAATATATGCCATGCATTTCATAGTTGCGTGCCTAGGTGTATGTCTGTGTGACTTTGCCTACGTACCGGGCGTTTGACTGTGTGGCTTCGCCAAATCCCTCTGGATTTATATTGAGTTGGTGTTTGTCTGTGTGACTTCGCCTGGTGTTTGTCTGTGTGACTTCACCTGCCTTGTGTGGCATTTTTAGTGCGGGTACGTATATTTCTGTGTGGCTTTGCCTACCCCACGACTCTTCGAGGAGAGGTTAATATTCCGGAAAATCATGCATGTGACGAACCAGTGATTGGTGTCACACTCATTGTAGAAGTCTGCATTAGGCTTGGTGTGCATTATATATAAACCCGTTGGTGGGAATTACTTTTGAGTTTAAGAGCTTTCTCTTGTGCTTCGTGGAATTATTGTTATGTATACAATCTTTCGCACCGGTTATATATATACATACCCTATATTTTGTGGTGACCCTTTCTTTCATTTGCGGGCTCATCCCACCCAGATGATGGGTTAGGTCGTGGTGACGACGGTGGCTGTTCCAGGCCCCAGTGAGCGGTTGGAGCTGTAGCCTAGAATAGTTAGACTATGCGCCGGTGTGTTTTGTGCACCGTGCTTTTTGGTTAGCATAGGATTTCTAACTTGTTTTGGTACTTAGACTTGGATTGTAATTATTCAGGAAATACACTTTGCTTGTCGAAGCACCTTTTGGTAATGAGTTCTTTTGTATATTTGAATGCCGGTTCATTTAAAAACTATTATGCGCACTTTGAGGGTTAGTTGAAAAAGAAAAAAAAAAAAAATAATAATGCCCTTTTTGGCTTGCGAAAAACGGGGTGTTACACTTGAAATGTAATTAAATTAAATAAAGGGATCGCCAGTGAAAATTTACCTAAATTTGGTATTTAAATATATTAAAAATTATAATTAAAATTCTATATTGAAAAAATCTATCTATCTATCTAATACGCAATCAACAGAGAATCCAATTTCTATTGTTATTTATGGGTTTTTGGTGGATTTTGGGAATGTCAATCTTTATGTGATTTCCATGGACTCTTGATTATTAATCATGCATGATAAAGATTTTTATGAGATAGAAATATATGTATAGCTTTCTATATGTTTGATGATTATTGAATGTTTTCAGTGGAGAATCGCATTTTTGACCATCAAAACATCTGAACTGGAATTTATGTTAAACATGATGTTTGTAGCTCTTCTCCTTAGTTTTTCAACACATATTTACATATCTCAATCAGATACTCGTAACTGAAGTTATGGAATGCACAGTGAGCAGGGGCCAGAACCCGTTAAATTTATTGAAAATCTGTTGTGGGCAATCAATTGACACTGCCATAATGTGAGAAAAACTATGCTTTTGAGGTCCAATTGATTCCTAATACACTTACAATCATAAACCACGAAAAAATGAGCCATTAACTAGCAAACCTCGAATTGAGTTTCTCGTTTTTCAAATCTTTTCCCCCTTTTGTTCACCGTTGCAGTGGTGCGCCACCGCTGGTGATGGATGAGAGGAGAAGAGTTTTTGTGTTTAGAGATAAGTTGCTACTAGTTGTGCTGGAGAAAAGGACAATTGGTGTTCGTTAAAGAAGAGAGGTTAAGACTTGATGGACCTTTTAATTCGGACCTTTCTTTGGGCATTTTCATTTCTTTCATTTTAGTTTTTTAGATTATAGAGATAGAGTAAGATTGAACCTACTACAATATGACAAAATTTATGAGACACCCTTAAATTTGATGCCCGACTCTATAAGACTGGAAACACTTGGTTTGGGTCGTCCCTTTTAAAGTCTACAGATTGGTTGATTGGTTAGAAAGATGGTGAGGAACATGAATGTATTTGTATATTTGAATTTTTTTTTATAAATTTATGATTTTTCTGGATTTTTAATGAATGTTTTAGATTTTTTTATTTTTGTTATGTAAAAAAGGATTTCCATAATTTAAAAACATAAAGGATTTAAATGACGAAAAAAAAGATAAAGAACAAAAATGTCACTTAAAGTTAAATTAAATAAAGGGATCACCGATGTAATTTCATCTAAATTTTGTATTAAAATATATTAAAAATTATTGTGAAAATTCTATATTGAAAATATCTATCTATCTATCTATCTATCTATCTATCTATCTATCTATCTATCTATCTATCTATCTATCTATCTATCTATCTATCTATCTATCTATCTATCTATCTATCTATCTATCTATCTATCTATCTATCTATCTATCTATCTATCTATCTATCTATCTATCTATCTATCTATCTATCTATCTATCTATCTATCTATCTATCTATCTATCTATGCCATCCGCGGAGAACCAATTCTCTAATGTTGATATTTATGGGCTTTTGGGTAGGGGTGTTTGTGGATCGGATTGGGTTGGGTTTGGCCAAAACCAAAACCCGAACCACATGAGGTATTCCGGATTGGGTCTTGTAAAATAACCACCCGTTATAAAATTGGGTCAAGTTGGGTAAACCCACTAATTTTCGGTTGCATTGGGTTTGGTAGTGGATTATCCGAGCTATTTTTCTATTTTTTTATATTAAAAATATAAATTTTGAATCATCGTATTTTTTCATAAAAATAACTCAACCATTGTATTTTTTTGAAAAATAGTGTAATTATTTTCACTATAAAAAACAATCACCTATTTTTTGTGTATACCCACTAATTTACGGGTTGGATAGTGTGTTATCCAAATGATTTTTTTTGTTTTTTTAATATCATATGACTAAACGAAGAATCGTCATGATTGTTTATCAAAATTATTCAATATTTTTTTAAACAAATATGCGATGAATTATCATATTCGTTATTTAAATTATTCAATCTTTTTATTTTCTTAAAAAATAGTATAACTTATTTTCAATATAAAAATATTTAATGATCAAATGGAAAAATCTTTAGTATTTTCATAAAAATATTTCAAAAACATAACACTAGTGGGTCAGTGGGTTTTTTGGGTTGGGTCCGGTTTTTTTATGGGTTTTTCATTTTTTATATTTGGGTTGGTTTGGGTGGGTTTGACCGGACCCAAGCCACTTTTTTGGGTTGGGTTGGGTGAGTTTGACCGGATCAACCGGATTTGCCCAATCCATATACACCCTTTCTTTTTGGGAGTTTTAGACTGTCAAGCATTATGCCATTTCCATGAACTCTTAATTATTAATCATGCATGATTATTATTCATATATGGTTGATGATTATTGTATGATAAAAAATCCATGCTTGCTAGTTGTTGTTGTTGATGATGATGTTGTTGTTCATAATCATTATGAAATAATGAATTGTTGTTGTTCTTGAATTATGAGAAATATGGGTTTGATTGGAATTTCATGAAAATTGATGATGAATCATGTTTGTTTGGTGTTGATTTAAATTGGGGATTTGGAAGAGTTAAAAATGGAATTTCAAACATGAAAATGTGAAAGATTGAATGTGGTCTATGGAGAATCGCATTTTTGACCATCAAAATCACCCGGCTTGGAATTTATCTTAAACATGAAAGTGATAGCTCTTTTTTTAACTAAATTTTCCCATCATACTGCGATGGACCTATCGCAGTACGATGGCTTACTGAGGCCCATTACGAAAACTATAAATAGAGCTCCCCATTCATTGTTTAAATCATTCAGAAATAGTAGAACACCCTCTACTATATAGGAGGTGTTCGGAGGAGCTCTAAGGGCACGTTTTCTCCCCTTACGGGAAAACTTACTCAACAAGGTATGTTTTCTTTAGGCTTTTGTATAGATTATTTTATGTAATTTAAATATGTAGTCTTTTTTATAGATGCCTTAGGTTGTGGTGGAGAAGATGAACTCCCCGATGAATATTTGGAGTCTATGAATGAGTCAAAGTTATAATAAATATTATTCAGTATTATGTTTGTTATTTACTTTCTTGCACTTTAATAACACATTCTCGTAATCTGGCCGAATAAGCGGGAGCGCTCATAGAATTGATATTAGGGACACTTAATATTAGTTCGAAACTAGTAGTAAATATGCTAGGTGAATAGAGACGGTAACATCCTTAACTAGTCGCGATCTGAGCGGTTAGAGGAGGAATCACGCACTAGGTGTGAACTGAGCACTTAGAAGATGAATAGCCCGATACTAGGACCTAGAGGCATTGGATGGGTTAAGATAATAATGCATGTATAATGAACAAATCACCTAGTAATTAGGGTATGTGACACATCGAGGTGAGACTCTCGTAGGTACCTTAGTTATTAACGTAGGGAAACTTCAATTTACATAGACTAATAGTAAAGGTATTACTACAAGAAGGAAAAGTCACCGCCGAATAATAATCTGATTAACTATGTTATACATCGTTCTTGCCAAATACGAAGAAGGGAGTGAGTCCAACCACCATACATATCCTCTATGTTTCTGAATCAAACTATCTTTATTTTCTGCACGCATCGCTATTTTTATAAAAACCTTTTGCCAAAAACCAAAAGCGAATGCAAACTACGAACTTAAATAACGCTAACGAAGCTTCGGCACGATCCCTGTGGATACAAACTCATTCTACACACCTAAAGTGTGAATTGTTACTCAACGTCAGACTGGTGCACTTGCCAGAATGCAGTCAAGCTTTTGGCGCCGTTGTCGGGGATTGTGTTTACAAAGCATCGGTAGATTTATTTAAGTTTGTCAAAAAAATAAAAAAATACAAAAAAAATAAAAAAAAATCTTGTTGATGATTGGGAATTTTGATCTGTGAAAGTTCTGGCTAAGGATAAGTCTTGGTATTTAAGCGATCCGTGTGATCCACCTCACTTACCTAGGAAGTTTCAGAGTGACAAAGACACATGAGACAAACCAAAAAAAAAAAGGAAGTTTTATCATTATCTTTTCCAGGTATTCATTTGTTGTGCTTGATAACAGGTACCCTAGAGTTTAAGTACGATCCTGAACCAGAAAGAACGCTAAGGAAAAGAAGGCAAGCACTAAAGCTCGCACAATCCAGTAATCTCAACAAAGAAGGGGAACCTACCAAAGCCATGGGGGACGAGCCAAGAGTTATAATGGGAGATTACTGCAAGAGAACTGACAATGATCAGATCTCACTAGGGTTCCAACCAGCAAACCCTGCCAACTTTGATATCAAAGGGAATGTTCTTACAGGTTTGCAGTAGAACCAGTTCAATGGGTGCGCCAACAATGACCCTTGGGATTATCTGTCAAAGTTTTCAGAAACCTGTCAGATTCAGAAGGTGCCAGAGAACGTCACGGAGGACCAGAAGAAGTTACTTTTGTTTGCTTTTTCTCTTACAGGTCCAACTAAAAATTGGCTTCAATGTTTGCCAAGGGGATCCATTGCAACATGGAAGGAGCTTGAAGACAAGTTCCTGGAGAGATTCTTCACACACACACACACACACACTATTCCAGAAAAGGAAGTCTGATATTCTAATATTTAAGCAACATGAATCAGAGACATTGTGCGAGGCTCATGAGGAGGTGTCCTAACCACATCATTAGTGCTATGGAGCAGATGCAACTATTCACTGTAGGTATGAAGATGCAACATCGCATGATACTAGATGCCTCAACTGGTGGGTCTATCAAAGTCAAGACCTATGCCGAGACTAAGGATCTGGTTGAGCAAATGTGCCAGAATGAATACAACATGAGCCACGATCGAAACGAGAAGACTCCTGGAATTCTAAAGATGGACCAGGAAATTGCCTACAAAGTAGAGATCGAGTTACTGAAGAGGAAACTTGTTGATAAAGAGAAAGCTGTGAAGGAAGCTAGTGTAAAGTAGGTAGAAGGAGTTTGAGATTTCTGCCTAGAAGATCACCCTAATGGGCCTTGTTTTCCAGGAGGGAGCGAAGAGCAGGTGAAGTACATGGGCAACAACTACAACCCAGGTTGGAGCAAGCACCCCAAATTTATGCTAGGACCAGACAGGGAATCAGGCTCAAGCTGCACCTCAACCAAGAAAGCTATCTCCATTGAAAGAGTTACTCAATAAGTTTGCTAACATGAGTCAGTCGAATTTTGAAAACATCCAGATTACAATAGCCAACCAGGGGGCGACGATAAAAAGTCTTGAAACCCAGATTGGTCAACTATCAAAACTGGTAAGCACTCATGTTTATAAAGATATTGCAGGTAACACGGTGGACAATCCAAAGGAGGAGTGAAAAGTACTAAAGGACCAGAGATCAGGGCACGAGCAGAAAGAAGAACAGCTAAATGAGTTCGAAGAGTGGTTCAAAATGTTGGGGATGACATTAGAAGAAGCTTATGACGAATTCATGAGCAAGCTCGAAGAGTATAGATTAAGCCTGGCAAGGAGATCACGACTGCCAATCAAGAAGACAGATCCTGGAAGCGTCACCATATCATGTCAGATTGAGGAAGCAGAAGTCAAAGCACTATGTGATGTGGGTTCAAGTGTTAATGTAATGTCATTATCTCTGAAAGACAAGTTAAAACTCATACCACCAACTGCAGGTACAAAACGGGAACTCATATTAGCAAACCAGTCAACCATTCACCCAAGAGGTACAATTAAAGATGTCTTGGTGAAAGTTGAAGAGCTGGTATTCCCAGCAGACTTCATGATCCTTGTAATGCCCAGAAATTTAGAAGGAAGTTATTTAGATATGATTTAATAAATTCCGTTAGAATTATATGTTGAACCAATTAATTAAAGAATATTTTTAGTAGAATAATTAGGTGGAGAAAAATAGAGATATTTATTTTAGTATAATTTTGGAGAGATATACTTAGAAAATAAAAGTAGAACTAAATTATCGAGAGATATGATCATAATTTTAAATTGAAACAAAATCTCAAGAGACTTACTCTTTCTTAAGAAAAAAGAAACCTAGACCCTTTTCTTTTATAAATAGGTAAAACATAAGACCAAGAAAGATTTAGGATTTGCCACCTTTCATAAAATTGAAAATAAAAATTAGAGGGAGTGCTTGGAGGGGAAAGCGGCGAGGGAGAAGGATATTAAGGGAAGGAGAACAACTTCATCACACTAGGAGAAGAGATCACTGCTACTAACAAGTAAGGGGGTTTTAACCACTCACTTAATAACTCTAAATGTAGATAGTATTATAATTATTGCCGCTCTAATTTCTTTAACATTGCTACTTAGGAGTGGACAAACCCGTGAAAACTGTTTGAAACCGACCGACCCGTGTGGTTCGGTTCGGTCGGGTCGGGACAATTCGGGTGGGACGGGTCCAGCTGGCAGTGTTATGCTGCTTGGGAAGTTTAATAGGGTCGGCAGCGGATCTGTACATTTAACCCGTGTGAAACCGAAACCGAACCGACACAAGTATTTATTATTTATTAATATTATTCAGATCCAAAAGCCCATAGTTTTTGTTAGCCCAAATAAAAAATGACCCAAACAAAACCTAATATTTCCTATTTAAAAGGTAATGCTGCCCATCATTCTTCCAAAACCGAGCAAACAACCAAGCGGCGGCCCTCACACAGATCTCTTCCTCTCCCGTTTCAACTTTCAATCATCAACTCTATCTTTCTCTATCTCTAATTTTTATTCTTGATTTTTTTGAGTTTATATTTGTTTTCTCTTTTGCTTTCTCACTAATTCCATTGTTATATTGTTGTTGAAGTTCTGTTTGTAGTTTAGATATATTTTTTAAGGTTTACTAGTATATCTATGATTCTTCTTTAATGTCCATATTTCTTTTTGATGGTTGAAGCTGTCTTGTTGTTGATGGGAAGAACACAAGATGGAAATCATGAGCATTCCAGAAATGAAAGAAGTTTATTATGTTTCTTTTCAATCTGTTATTTTTTATTTATTTTTAATTGTTAAAATATTGGGATATTTGGGATATTTTCTGTAATTTTGCAATCTTTCTTTTCTGTAATCTTTGTTGTGTTGTAATTTTACTTCATTTTTTTTTTATTTTAGGTATAATAAAGTATAAATAATCTGGAAGCTAAATACCAATGTAAAAATCTAAAACAATGTCTCAAATTTAATATTAATTACAATTAAAAAAATATGTAACAGGGGCCAATATTTGTTATTTTAAAATTTTGAATAAAGCAATTAAAAAGAATCATTTGGTCCGAAGTTGATTAAGACCCGAACAATTTATTTGGGAAAATTAATTTTTTTCATAAGGTAAAAATAATTTTAAAAAAATACAAATTTAAACAAATGGGCCAGTAGTGAACAAACCAAAAACCGAACCGGACCCGGCCGAACCGAACCACCCGAAAACTGAAAAAAACCGAGTGAAAATAGGTTCGAATGGGTCTGTATATGCCAATCAACGGTTCGACCGGTTCAGGCGTTTGGACCCGAAACCGAACCGATGCCCACCCCTATTGCTACTTGGCTTCTTGTTGTTGTTATTTGATGCTCTTGTTGTTATTGTTGTTTATGTCTTCTTTTTTATTTCATGTTCTTGGTATATTTAATTAGATTGGATCGATGCTTGAGTCTAGTCACAAAATATATAAGCTGAGATCAATTGAGCGTTTGAAAGCATGTATACAATATAGTGAATGGGGTCTCATTAAGTCTAGATTATTATGGATATTTATGCTTGAGTCTGAAATTAACATGAATTAGTGTATATGTGATGACATGAATTTCTATGGTATTTTTAGTATTAGTGTTAGTAGTAAAATGACCAAGACATGCCCAAATACGAAGGAAAACCTACAAAAGCAGGAAAAAGCATCAAGACAAGGTCCAAGATGCCAAAAGACAAGAAAAAGCCCAAAAATTGAAGAAATTCAGCATTCCATTGCAGCACGATGTCTCACATCGTGCCACGATGGAAGCTGCTTGCCTGCCAAGAAAACAGAAGAAATAAGTCTGAAGAAAATCTGTTCATCGCAGCACGATGCACTACATCGCAGTACAATGACATAACTTGGCGACCAAACTGATGAAATGCACATGATCAGTTATAAAATTGAACTGAATCTTCACATCGCAGTACGATGACTCCATCGCAGTGCGATGCCATGCTGAGGCCCATTGCAAAAACTATAAATAGAGCCTCCCATTCATTGTTTAAATCATTCAGAAATAGTAGAATACTCTCTACTATAAGGAGAGGTTCAGAGGAGCTCTATTGAGCATAGTTTTCTCCCCTTACGGGAAAACGAGCTCATCAAAGTATGTTTTCTTTAGGCTTTTATGTTTAGGTTATAATTTCTTTATTGTAATTTAAATATGTAGTATTTTGTAATAGATGCCTTAGGTTGTGGTGGAGAAGATGAACTCCCCTATGAATATTTGGAGTATGTGATTGAGTCTAAGTTATAATAAATGATATTCAGTAATTATGTTAGTTAGTTACTTTCTTGCACTTTAATAACGTATTCTCGTAATCTGACGGGATAAGCGGGAGCGCCTATAGAATTGATATTAGTTTTTGACTTAATATGGTCCAGAACTAGTAGTAAATAATGCTAGGTGTATAGAGACGGTAACATCCTGAACTAGTCGTGAATAAGCGGTTAGAGGAGGAATCATGAACTAGGTGTTAGTTGAGCACTTAGAAGATGAATAACCCGATACTAGGATCTAGAGGTTAATTGGTGAAGATAATAATGCATGTTTATAAACTACTCACTTAGTAATTAGGGTATGTGACACTCGAGGTTAGGCTCTCGTAGGTACCTTAGTTATTAACGTAGGGAAACTTTAATAGACATAGAGTAATAGTAAGGTGTTACTACAACTAGGAAAAGTCACCGCCGAACAATAATCTGAATAACTATGTTATACACCGGTCATGCCAAATATGAAGAAGGGAGGGAGTCCAACCACCATACCTATCCTCTATGTTTTTGAATCAACTATCTTTATATTTTCTGCAACGCATTACGCTGTTTTTATAAAAACCTTTTTCCAAAACCAAAGTGAATGCAAACTATACGAACTTAAATAACGCTAGTGAAGCTTCGGCATGATCCCTGTGGATACGAACTCATTCTAGACAACTGGAGTGTGAATTATTACTCGACGACAGACTCGTGCACTTGCCAGACCGTAGTCAAGTTTTTGGCGCCGTTGTTGGGATTGTGTTTACAAAGCATTACTAGATTTATTTAAGTTTGTCAAAAAAAATTCAAAAAAACAAAACAAAATTAAAAAATAAAAAATCTTGTTGATGATTGTGAATTTTAATCTATGAAAATTCTGGCTAAGGATAAGTCAAGGTCTCCAAGCGATCCGTTGTGATCCACCTCACTTACGTGGAAATTTTCCTAGTGACAAAGACACATGAGACAAACCAAAAATAGTTTTACAAAAAATATTTATTCCAGTGCTATTGAGGTATTTGTTTAAAGTGCATGCATATAGGTACTCAAGGCACTCGGAATCACAGAGGCTGGCAACAACCAACTAAAGACGACATTCTCGCAGGAAAACTCTCAAAATAATGAGAGATGGGACAAATTTTTAAGAGAGAAAGCTGCAACAAAAAGTCAATGGTCAGGCGGATCATTTGACTAAAGCTTCCACATGAAGTAAGAATAGAAGGGCTGTTTACAGGAATGGTTCGGAGACACAAGAACCATTGGCGAAGATGACAAAGAAAAGAGAAAGGCCATTAGGGATGAACTACTAAATCAGGAGAACCAAGCTGCAAAGTCACCTCAGGAGAACAACTTCTTCCTAGAGAAGAAAGCATTAAAAAGAAAGACATGCACAAATATAAGTTTGGGGTGAAATTACTGTGTTTTATGCAACTGCACCGGTAAATAAGTCGCTAACCAGATAATTGAGGGTGTGGTGAAACATACCTGGTTCTACCCACATTGAGATCAAAAGGAATGGAAGATGGCAAGTGCTTCAAGCTAGAACAAAGGAGCACAAAAGAGACACGCGAACCTATCCTCTGTAATGGAGGAAATGCCTCAAGCTAATGAGAGGCTAAACAAGCGCTGCTTGGGAGGCAACCCAAAGATAAGTATTTATAATTTCAGTATTTCAATTCAGTATTTTTATTTCAGTATTGTTTTTCAATTCAATAAAATATACTAAAGAATTCCGCATGTCGCTTTCATCTATCTAACCCTTATTCAAACTTATAAAAAAATTAATTAACCGTTTTGCTGTTTATTATCTAGTGCATGATTAACTGTTATAGGTAAGATTGCGACGAAGTAAGTTATAAATTTTGATGAGATGAATTTCACGCCTTCACACAAAAATCAAAGGTGATTGCTCCGAAGTGCGAAGTTCGGGAGACAGAGAGACGAGTGATGAAGCTGATGTCTATGAGACAAGTGTTCAACTTTCAGATATACCTAAGCCTTGTGAGGATTTCAGCCAAATATTTCCAAATGGTATTACTACTTTCTTTCGAATTACTATAAGAGTACCGTGCACTTGTTTATTTTCTAGAACTTGCTCTAATTCGCTGCTGACTAGTTGATTTAATATTATATGCATTGAGGCAATTGCTTGTTATAACCCAGAGCCTTTTCAAGCCACCCTTTATATATTATATCCATTTCTAGCCAATTTTGAGCCGTAAAAAAATATTATCCCTTTCGTTTCGGTGACAAACCACATTACAAGTCTATAGACCAGAAAAAGAATGAAATTACCCTCATTGGAGTTAAGGTAATAGTTCTCTAAGTCTTGGCAACAAAATAAGTTTGGGGTTGCTCACGGAACTAGCAACATCTAAGTTTGGGGTGGGTGTACGAAGAACTATCACTACAAAAAGAAAAAAAAATACATGAAAAAGAGACGGGAAAACATCAAAAAATTCCTTACTATTCCCAAAAATGCATGTATTTTGACTGGTTGCTTAGAGTTCTTGCAAGCATATGGTAAAATGGCAGGTTGTACGATGATTGAGAGATAACCCTTTCAATTATGAGCGAAAAATACAAATGTTAGAGAGAGAAAAAGTTGAACATGGACTCTTGCGGGCATTTGTCCGATTTGCTACTATCGACGTCTCCTGAGCCTAGCAGGACTGAGCATGATCGCTGCGGTAAGAAATCAGCGGTACCATTGCTGAAATACAAGCAAGGGTGTGAAATTCCTATCATCTTTATTTATCTCTTATTTTTCTAACGATCTTGTCTGACAGCATTTTATTTGAGGACAAGCAACAGTTTAAGTTTGGGGTTGTGATGACAGGAACTTCTATGGTATTTTTATTATTAGTATTAGTAGTAAAATGACCAAGACAGGCCCAAATACGAAGGAAAACCTACAAAAGCAGGAAAAAGCATCAAGACAAGGTCCAAGATGCCAAAAAACAAGAAAAACCCCAAAAATTGAAGAAATTGAGCATTTCATCGCAGCACGATGTCTCCCATCGTGCCACAATGGGAGCTGCTTGCTTGCCAAGAAAACAGAAGAAGGAAATCTGAAGAAAATCTGTTCATCGCAGCACGATGCACTACATTGCAGTACGATGACATAACTTGGCGACCAAGCTGATGAAATGCACAGGATCAGTTATAAAATTAAACTGAATCTTCACATCGCCGATGACTCCATCGCAGTGCGATGCCTTGCTGAGGCCCATTACCAAAACTATAAATAGAGTCTCTCATTCATTGTTTAAATCATTCAGAAATAGTAGAACACTCTCTACTATAAGGAGAGGTTCAGAAGAGCTCTATTGGGCATAGTTTTCTCCCCTAACGGGAAAACTAACTCAGCAAACTATTACACTATGTTTAAATTACAAGAACTATAACCTAAATACAAAAGCCTAAAGAAAACATACTTTGCTGAGTTAGTTTTCCTGTAAGGGGAGAAAACTATGCCCAATAGAACTCCTCTGAATCTCTCCTTATAGTAGAGAGTGTTCTACTATTTCTGAATGAATTTAACAATGAATGGGAGGCTCTATTTATAGTTTTCGTAATGGGCCTCAGCAAGGTCATCGTGCTGCGATGAAGCCATCGCAGTGCGATGTGAAGATTTAGTTCAATTTTATAACTGATCATGTGCATTTCATCAGCTTGGGCGCCAAGTTACTCCATCGTGCTGCGATGTAGTGCATCGTGTTGCGATGAACAGATATTTTGCAGATTTATTTCTTTTGATTTCTTGCAAAGCAAGCATCTCCCATCATGGCACGATGGGAGACATCGTACTGTGATGGAATGCTCATTTTCTTCACTTTTTGGGCTTTTTCTTGTCTTTTGGCATCTTGGACTCTGTCTTGATGCTTTTTCCTGCTTTTGTAGGTTTTCCTTCGTATTTGGGCCTGTCTTGGTCTTTTTACTACTAATAATACTACTAAAAATACCATAGAAATTCCTGTCATCAGCGACGATGAAGTAATAGCCTTAATGGCGACAATGAAGTAATAATATAGCCATAACGGCGACGATGAAGCAATGGTGTAGTTAGCTACGATGTAGTGATGAAGTAGTAATATTAAATTTTAATGAAGTTGTTAATGATGTTGTTGTTGTTGTTGTTGAGTCTATCATGCATTCATTCATGTGTCGGTCCCGGTGTTGATAATTCGGTGTTGATAAATCGGTGTTGATAATTCGGTGTTGAATTGGTACCACATGCATTTAGGGAGTCTATAGGTCGCATTGCATCCTAGTTTGGTTGAGTTGAATTTTTATTAATCTAATGAATTGATATGTTTAATAATTATACTTGATTATGTGTTTCACCGTCCCAAAGTACAATGCATTATTACCTCTTTACATTCTGGCTATTGTTTTGCACTATTGAATTCAGTTGTTTATGTGATGTCGTTACTCACCCCTTCTGGTTTGACCCTGCGACGTAAAACTCGTAGACTTTTATATGTAGGTGATGAGTCTTCGTTGCTGTGTTCGAAGAGATCTTTCCTTGCCCTATTTTGTGGAGTCGCTCTGTTAAGATACCATGGGGAAACTCTAAACTATTTTAGCCATTACCTTTATTAAGGATTGTCAGACTATATTATAATTTTTTTTCAAGTTTTGTTATTCAAGAATTTTGGATATTGATATGTATTAATTTTAAAAATACGTACGATGTAGCATTTTATTTATATATTTAATAAGTTAGTTGAGTTAAGCTTGAGTAACACTCCTTTTGAAGTAAAATAACTAATGATTTTACCAATAAAACCTATGGGAATCTAGGGTGTAACAATCCTAGATATCAAAGAAGACGAAGACCATCCTATCATTCTTGGAAGACCTTTCTTAGCAACCAGCAGGGCACTCATTGATGTGGAGCTCGCTGAGTTGACTATAAGAAGTGGAGATGAAGTAAGAACCGTCAAAACTTCCAAGACCAAGAGGAAAATATGCTACAAGCTCGAGTGGAAGGAGAGAGAAGCTACACCACCGACTCCAGTTCAAGAAGTACAGGTGAGAATAGAGATAAAGGAGCTGGAGAATTAAATGGCGCAGCTACAGATAGAGACAGCTCAGGAAGAGGAGGTACCCGAGGGCATAACTGATACGCCACCTCTGAAGATCTAAGTTTGGGGTTAATACGCCACCTCTGAAGATCTAAGTTTGGGGTTAATACGCCACCTCTGAAGAAGTCTGCTGCTGAAAGACATGAAAGGAAAGAGAACAGCTGGGTCGGAACTCAAAATGAACAAAAGAAGGAACATCCACCAAAAGGTAAAGGGAAGTCCATCATAAAAACAACATCTTCAGAAGATGATGGGCGACTTTGTTTTGCTACCTTCAAAGAAAGATAAAACCTAGAGATGTATGCAAGAAGCAACAAGAAAGAGGGAAGAGCTAAGGCGAAACTCCTACAAAAGAGAGAGACATGCGAACCTATCATCTGTAATGGAGGAAATGCCTCAAGCTAATGAGAGGCTAAACAAGCGCTGCTTGAGAGGCAACCCAAGGATAAGTATTTATATTTTCAGTAATTTCAATTTCAGCATTGTTTTTCAATTCAATAAAGTATACCAATGAATTCTGCATGTCATTTTCATCTGTAACAGCCCTTTCCAAACTTACAAAAAAATTAAATAACTGTTTGTTGTTTATTATCTTTTGCATGACTAACTGTTATAGGTAAGATTGCAACGAAGTAAGTTATTGATTTTGATGATCCGAATTTCACACCTTCACACAAATACCAAAGGTGATTGCTCCGAAGTGCGAAGTTCGGGAGACAATGAGACGAGTGATGAAGCCGATGTCTGTAAGACAAGTGTTCACGCCTTCAGATATACCTAAGCCATGTGAGGATTTGAGCCAAATATTTCCAAAACGGTATTACCACTTTCTTTCGATCTACTATGAGAGTACCGTACACTTGTTTATTTTCTAGAACTTGCTCTAATTCTCTGCTGACCAGTTGATTTAATATATATGCATTGAGGCAATTGTTTGTTATAACCCAGAGCCTTTTCAAGCCACCCTTATGATTATATAAACCTTTGCTAGCCAAATTTGAGCCGTAAAAAAATATTATCCCTTTTGTTTCAGTGAAAAACCACATTACAAGCCTATAGACCAGAAAAACAAATGAATTACCCTCTTTGGAGTTAGGTAACAGTTCTAAGTCTTGGCAAAAAAAAAGTTTGGGTTTGCTCATGGAACTAGGAACATCTATGTTTGGGGTGAGTGTACAGAGAACTATCACTACAAAAAGAAAAAAAATAATAAATGAAAAAGAGTCGGGAAACATCAAAAATCTCTAAAAAAAAATAGTCTCTTAAAAAAATATAAATGAAAAAGAAAGAGTCAAAGGGCAAAAGAAAGAGCCAAAGGGCAAAACAGTGATAGAAAAGAACCATACAAAGACACATCCGGTTCTTAATCTCTGATACCAACACAAAAAGGTACCCTAAGGAATAAGGTTGCGTACACAAAAAAGAACCAAAGTAGAAACTTAACTCCAATGTTTAGCCTACTATTCCCAAAAAAGTCCTACCTTGACCTAAACCACGTTATAACCCTGAAAGACCTCCAAAAATGCATGTTATTAAATTTTGACTGGTTGCTTAGAGTTCTTGCAAGCCTATGGTAAAATGGCAGGTTGCACGATAATTGAGAGTAAACCCTTTCAATTTTGAGCGAAAATGAAAGAGAGAGAAAAGGTTGAACACAAACTCTTGCAGGCATTTGTCCGATTTGCTACTATCAACGTCTCCTCAGCCTAGCAGGATTGAGCATGAAACGTTGCGGTAAGAATCAGTGGTACCATTGCTAAAATAGTATGCAAGGTTGTGAAATTGCTATCATCTTTATTTATCTCTTATTTCGCTAACGATCTTGTTTAGCAGCATGTTACTTGAGGACAAGCAACAGTTTAAGTTTGGGGTTGTGATGACAAGAATTTCTATGGTAATTTAGGTAGTATATTTAGTAATAAATTGACCAAGACAGACCCAAATACGAAGAACAACCTACAAAAATGAAGAAAAGCATCAGAGCAAAGAGAAAAATGCAAAAAGACAAGAAAAAGCCAAAAAAGCGAAGAAAATGTGCTGATGATCGTAGCACGATGGCTCCCATCGTGCCACGATGGGAGCTGCTTGCTGGCCAAGAAAACAGAAGAAATAAATCTGAAGAATATATGTTCATTGCAACACGATGGCATGTATCGTAGCACGATGGGGTTACTTGGCGACCAAGCTGATGAAATGCACAAGATTAGTTATAAAATTTAACTAAATCTTCCCATCGTACTGCGATGGACCTATCGCGGTACGATGGCTTGCTGAGGTCCATTACGAAAACTATAAATAGAGCTCCCCATTCATTGTTTAAATTATTGAGAAATAGTAGAACGCTCTCTACTATAAAGGAGGCGTTCGAAGGAGCTCTAAGGGCAAGTTTTCTCCCATTACGGGAAAACTAACTCAGTAAGTTATATTTTCTTAAGGCTTTTGTTTAGATTATTTTATGTAATTTAAATATGTAGTCTTTTGTATAGATGCCTTAGGTTGTGGTGGAGAAGATGAACTCCCCGATGAATATTTGGAGTCTGTGAATGAGTCAAAGTTATAATAAATGTTATTCAGTATTATGTTTGTTATTTACTTTCTTGCACTTTAATAACACATTCTCGTAATCTGGCCGAATAAGCGGGAGTGCTCATAGAATTGATATTAGGGACACTTAATATTAGTCCGGAACTAGTAGTAAATATGCTAGGTGAATAGAGACGGTAACATCCTGAATTAGTCGCGATCTGAGCGGTTAGAGGATGAATCATGCACTAGGTGTGAACTGAGCATTTAGAAGATGAATAGCCCGATACTAGGACCTAGAGGCATTGGATGGGCGAAGATAATAATGCATGTATAATGAACAACTCACCTAGTAATTAGGGTATGTGACACATCGAGGTTAGGCTCTCATAGGTACCTTAGTTATTAACGTAGGGAAACTTCAATATACATAGAGTAATAGTAAAGGCATTACTACAACAAAGAAAAGTCACCGCCGAATAATAATCTGATTAACTATGTTATACACCGTTCATGCCAAATATGAAGAAGGGAGTGAGTCCAACCACCATAATTAGTCGCGATCTGAGAGGTTAGAGGATGAATCATGCACTAGGTGTGAACTGAGTATTTAGAAGATGAATAGTCCGATACTAGGACCTAGAGGCATTGGATGGGTGAAGATAATAATGCATGTATAATGAACAACTCACCTAGTAATTAGGGTATGTGTCACATCGAGGTTAGGCTCTCGTAGGTACCTTAGTTATTAACGTAGGGAAACTTCAATATACATAGAGTAATAGTAAAGGCATTACTACAACAAAGAAAAGTCACCACCGAATAATAATCTGATTAACTATGTTATACATCGTTCATACCAAATATGAAGAAGGGAGTGAGTCCAACCACCATACCTATCCTCTATGATTCTGAATCAAACTATCTTTATTTTCTGCACGCATCGCTATTTTTATAAAAACCTTTTTCCAAAAACCCAAAGCGAATGCAAACTACGAACTTAAATGACTCTAACGAAGCTTCGGCACGATCCCTGTGGATACGAACTCATTCTAGACACCTAGAGTGTGAATTATTACCCGACGACAGACTGGTGCACTTGTCAGAATGCAGTCAACAACCTTAACACAAAAAATCTGAGTCATTAGCAAACCAACCTCGAATTGATTTTTTTTTCCATTTTTAGATCCTTTTCCCTATTATTCACCATTCCAAACCAAGGATTTAGAGAGAGAGAGAGAGAGAGAGAGAGAGAGAGAGAGAGAGAGAGAGAGATGAAGATAGAAGATCGTCGTTGCGGCGGTGGTAATGGTCTAATGGAAGAGGGAATAAAAGATTTTGTGGTTAGAGAAAAGTTACTACTAGTTGTGCTAGAGAAAAAGACAATTGATGTCCGTGAAAGAAGACAATTTGATACTTGTAGAGCCTTTTAATTCGTACCATTCTTTTGTTTGGACCTTTCCGTTTCTTTAATTTATTTTTTTAGAATAGAGGGATAGAGTAAGATTGAACCTACTACAACTACAATATAACATTATTTATGACAAACCCTTAAATTGGAGGCCCAATTTCAAAAGACTGGAAGAACTTGTTGTGGGTCGTCCTTGTTTGATGAGAGAGAAAGTGAAGATCATAAATCTTTTTGTATTTTTAAATTTTTTAGTAAGTAATGACTTTTCTAGATTTTTAATTAATTTTTTAGGTTTTTGATTTTATTTTTTTTTGTAAAAAATGATTTCCAAAATTTAAAAACCTAAATGATTTAAAATGGGGAAAAAAAGATGAAGAACAAAAATGTCACTTGAAATGAAATTAATTAAAGGGTTAATAGGTTGTTACCCCCTGCTAAGTGGGTGTGTTTTGCAATTCCCACTTTTTAAATCGGTTGAACAGAATAACCGATTTAAAAGACATCACTTCTTTAATCGGTTGAACAAAATAACCGATTTAAAAAGTGTACCCAAGGGGGAAATCCAAAAAAAAAATTGCAAGGTGGGAATCTCAAAGGAATTTTTTGCAGGGGGATAATGCAAAACACGCCCACTTAGCAGGGGGTAACGACCTATTAACCCTTAGTTAAAGGGATCACCAATGTAATTTTACCTGAATTTCGAATTAAAATAAATTAAAAATTATAGTGAAAATCCTATACTGAAAAATCTGTCTATCTTTCTATCCATTTATCTTCTTTTTTTGTTGGGGTTCTTTTGGAACATCAATCTTTATGCCATTTCCATCAACTCTTGATTATTAATCATACATGATAATGATTTTTATGAGATAGAAATATATGTGTAGCTTTCTATTTGTATGTTTGATGATCATTGAATGATAAAAATCCACGCTTGTCGTTTTTGTTGTTCATAATCATGATAACAGAATGAATTGTTGTTGTTCTTGAATTATGAGAAAAAAGGGTTTAGATTTTCATGAAAATTGATGATGAATCTTTTATGTTTGGTGTTGATTGTTGGTTTAATCATATTTTTGATATTCTATGATCATGGGTGTTGATTAGTAAAGCTTGTGGGTTTAAATTGAGGATTTGGAAGAATTGATATTGGAATTTCATACATGAAAATGTGAAAATATTGAATGTTCTCTGTGGACAATCGCATTTTAGACTGTCAAAATATTCGATTTGCAATTTGTGTTAAACATAAAAGTTGTTGCTCTCTTCCTTAGCTTTGCGATGCATATTTACATATCTCAATGGGACACTCGTAACTCAAGTTATGATCTGCACAGTGTCAAAACCCGTTAATTTTTTTGAAAATTTGTCATGTCCAATCAATCAGCACTACTCCAAAGTGAGAAAAACCATGTTTTTGACATCAAATTGATCCCTAATATATTTACTACCTTAACAAAAAAAAAGCTAAGCCATTAGCAAACCAACCTCGAATTGAGTTTTATTTTTCAGATTTTGTTTCCTTATTATTCACCATTCGAAACCACGGATTTAGACAAAGAGAAATAGAGATTGGAGATCACCGTTGCGGCGGTTCGCCACCGGTGGTAATGGAAGAGGGGTGAAGAGATCTTGTGGTTACAGATAAGTTGCTACTAGTTGTGTTGGAGAAAAAGACAATTGTTGTTCGCGAATTAAGAGAGGTTGATACTTGTAGAGCCTTTTAATTTGGATCATCATTTTCTTTTGGCCTTTCTATTTCTTTCATTTTATTTTTTTATGATAGAGTAAGATTGAACCTACTACAACTACAATATAACAAATTTTTTAACACACCCATAAATTGGAGGCCCGATTCCATAAGACCGGAAGAACTTGGTGTGGGTCGTTATTGTTTGATGAGAGAGAAAGTGAAGAGCAAGAATGTTTTTGTATTTTTAATATCTTTTATTAAGTTATGTTGTATTTTTATTTATTAAGTTATGACTTTTCTTGATTTTTAATCAATATTTTAGGTTTTCGATTTTTGATTTTTTTTTTTTTATAAAAAAGGATTTCGAAAATTTTAAACCATAAAGGATTTAAAATGGGAAAAAAAGATAGAGAACAAAAATGTCACTTGAAATGAAATTAAATAAATGGATCACCGATGTAATTTTTCCTGAATTTTGTATTAAAATATATTAAAAATTATAGTGAAAATTCTATATTGAAAAATCTATCTATCTATCTATCTATCTATCTATCTATCTATCTATCTATCTATCTATCTATCTATCTATCTATCTATCTATCTATCTATCTATCTATCTATCTATCTATCTATCTATCTATCTATCTATCTATCTATCTATCTATCTATCTATCTATCTATCTATCTATGGGCTTTTGAGGGATTTTGGGTATATCAATCATTATGTCATTTCCATGAACTTTTGATTATTAATCATACATGGTAATGATTTTTATGAGATAGAAATATATCGCTTTCTATTTGTGTGTTTGATGATTATTGAATGATAAAAATCCACGCTTGCTAGCTGTCATTGTTGTTGTTGTTGTTCATAATCATGATAAAATGATGAATTGTTGTTCTGGAATTATGAGAAAAGGGTTTAGATTTTCATGAAAGTTTATGATGAATCTTGTACGTTTGGTGTTGATTGTTGGTTTAATGGTGTTTTTGATACTCTATATTCATGGGTGTTGATTAGCAAAGCTTGTGGGTTTAACTTGGAATTTAGAAGAGTTAATATTGGAATTTCATACATGAATATGTGAAAAATTGAATGTTATATGTGGAGAATCACATATTTTACTGTCAAAACATCCTAAGTGGAATTTTTATTAAACATAAAAGTTGTTGTTCTTTTCCTTAACTTTCCGATGCATATTTACATGTTTCAATAGGACACTCATAACTCAAGTTATGTCCAGTACGGTGAGCAGGGGTTAAAACCCGTTAAAGTTTTTGAAAATTTGTCGTGTCCAATCAATTGACACTGCTCCAAAGTGAGAAAAACCATGTTTTTGATGTCAAATTGATCCCTAATATATTTACAATAATAAACGAAAAAAACCTGGGTCATTAGCAAACCAACCTCGAATTAAGTTATTCCTTTTTCGGATCTTTTTTCCCCTAGTATTCACCATTCAAAACCACGGATTTAGAGAGAAAGAAATGGAGATTGGAGATCACTGGTGCGGCGGTGCGCCACCGGTGGTAATGGAAGAGGGGAGAAGAGATTTTGTGGTTAGACAAGTTACTAAAAGTTGTGCTGGAGAAAAAGACAATTGGTGTTCGTGAAAGAAGAGAGGTTGATAGAGGTAAAGGTCTATTTATCTTATTAAAACTCACAAACAAACTCAAAAGAAAATTGGATTTGGGTGGGTATTTAAAAAGGTCACCAAAAGTATTTTTTTTATAAAGAAGAGACACTCCAGATATAATAATTCTTGAAGGGTTAAAAAATGACAAAGTTAAATAAAAATGGTAATTTTTTTACAAAAAGAATTGTGAATTTACACTAAATAATAAAATGAGTATATTACCAAGCTAGGAACATACTTATTAAATCATAATTTACTATACACAATCATGAATATAACTTTAGATTCGACAATTCAAACAGAACTATGCATCAATACAACACAACCACACAAAACATGGAGACAAATAAAACGAAAAATAATGATGATAAAACTAGAAAAATATTTAAATCAAAATTTACTATGCATATATAATATCATAAATATAAATTTAAATTTCAAAACTCAAGCACAACTATCCATTAATATAACATGAGAATAAAATGCAACCACATAAAACACATGAGATCAATTATAAATGAAAAAAGTACCGGTAATTACTTCTCAAACATAACAAAATCTAGACATGTTTATGGATACTAAGTTCTACATCTTAGAAACAAAAATTGATGGATTCTTATTAATCTTATTGTGTTGTAGTTATAGCTTCTGTTTTGCAGATCGGGCACTGATTTTTTATCTTTAACCATTTTGAAATGCAATCGACATGAAATTCGTGCCCGCATTGAATGGTTCCAATATTTTCTTGATATTGGTATGCATCCTATCCAATTAATAAGGAATAATTGATTAGTATATTAAATGAAGAAATCCTCTAAAATGTTTGACTTCGAAATATCAAGTGTGAAATTAGTGAAAAAATAGAAGATCATACCTGACATATCATGCAAGTGTCTATTTCTTCATCATCCGGAGGTAACTCATTCAAATCAATTGGTAACTCATTCAAATCAATACTAGGGTAAGGAGTGTATAACTTTGTTTTCAGTTGAGAAGTAATTATTTCCTCCGATACACCGGTGTTTACTTTGCCAATCCTCTCACCTAATGCAAGAAGTTCCTAAAATCAACAATTTGAAGTGTAAATAATTTTTTATTTTTGAGTAAACTCGAAACTTCACATCCTATAATTCACATGTCTACATATTGATAGAAAAAATATGATTTGAATCACTTATATGTATTGACCTCATAAGACATTCCATCAATGTCCAAACGCAAATCTCGATGCGGGTCATTTCTTGCAACAATTCTAATCCTTCTAGGTGGAACTCTACCAGCATCCATGATATCGATGATTCTTCTGAAATTGTTTCAAACTTGAAAATTGTTAATGTATTTGTGGCTTCCTAAAAAGAAAAAAATCATTAATCAATTGAATATTATATTTTTCTATTTTTTCCTGCAAAGTACGTAATAATTCTTTAATGATAAAAGTTTAATTTATTTTTTAACAAATGAAGAAAAAAATATTACTAACCTACATGGTCACAATTGCTAATAACAAATAATGTTTTGATAATTCCATTTTTTTCTCAATAGATACCATTGAAACATAGATAGTGCAAATTATTTGAAAAACATTACATGTATTAAGAAGCAAAATTATATGTTTTCAAAAAATAAAATGTCTTAAAGATATTGACTCAATTTTGTTAAAACCTCTCTAATCACTTATAAATCGATCTTCAACTAAAATTTCATTATCAATTTACAAGATTTAATTTATCACATTTTATATACATTCAATGTTTTCAAACATTAAGAAAAATTCAAATTTTTCTAATAAATTTCAATCGTTATACATATAAATAAAGGGTAAATTGTCATTTACCACCCTACAAAGTAAGCGAGATTTGATTTACATTCTGCCTAATTTTTTTTCAAATTCAACTTACAATGTCAGGATTTCTTATTTTGCCCCCTGAGTGGCCTACTTAGACTATGACTGTGCATTTTTGGATGATGTGACATGTACACGTGAAATTAAATTTATTTTAAATTTATTTTTGGATGATGTGGCACGTACACGTGAAATTTAATTTATTTTATATTTATTTTTGGATGATGTGTGGCACGTACACGTGACATTAAAAAAAAAATCACGTGTATATGTCATGTCAGGAAAAAAGCACCACCAAAGTTCAAGTTGACCATTCAGGGGACAAAATAAGAAATCCTAACATTGCAAGGTTGGATTTGAAAGAAAAAAAATTAGGTATGAGGTAAATTAAATCTCATTTACTTTGCAGGTGGGTAAATGACTATTTACCCATAAATAAATAACCCCAAAAATACTCATCCAAGTGATTAAGGCTCAAGTGGTTGACCATTTCTATCTAAGGATGAATTATTTGAGAAAATTAGAGGTTGATTTTTAAATAAATAATATTTGGTTAGATTTTACATACCTTCCGATCGAAATCTAAATTAGCCTCCTTTTCTTGAGATCTTGAGGGTTAAAAAATTCAATCTACAATTTATTATTCACAATTATTTCAGCAATATCTAAGATAATTGGGTATAATAAAATATTGATCATGAAAATGGAAAGAAAAAAAAAACTATATAAAACTCACAGGTGGTGACTATGAAAATATAAGAATGAATAGTGGAATTAAAAGATCTCTCTGAATGCCAATTCTGGTGGACTAATTTAGCTTCTTCAAAAATAAAAATATGGGTGAGATGATCTCAGATCCCGTCTATGATTATCTAGATAAAAATACAGTGGTGGCTGTCTTAATATGGAGAAAGAAAACAAGATATTTATTGTTTTTTATAATTAGCCTAGGGTTTGTGCACCATTCTCTATTTTTATATTTGTTGCCTCCTGAGTGGCCTACTTAGACTATGACTGTGCATTTTTGGATGACGTGGCATGTACACGTGGGATTTAATTTATTTTATATTTATTTTTGGATGAAGTGGCACGTACACGTGGAATTTAATTTATATTATATTTATTTTTGGATGATGTGTGGTACGTACACGTGACTTGAAAAAATTAAAAAATAATTCCACATGTATGTGCCATATCAGGAAAAATGCTCCGTCAAAGTTCAAGTTGACCATTCAGGGGGCAAAATAAGGCAGCGGGTAAATGAAATTCCACGTGGAATTGAAAGAAAAAAAATTAGGCAAGGGATAAATCAAATCTTGTTTACTTTGCAGGGGGTTAATGACTATTTACCAACAAATAAATAACCCTAAAAATACATATTCAAGTGATTAAGGCTCAAGTGGTTGACCGTGCCTATCTAAGGATGAATTATTCGAGATAATCGGAGCTTGATTTTTAAATAATAAATATTTGGTTAGATTTTACATACCTTCCGACCGAAATCTAAATTAGCCTCTTTTTCTTGAGATCTTGAGGGCTAAAAAAATTTAATCTACAATTTATAATTCATAATTATTTCAGCAATATCTAAGATAAAGGGATATAATAATAAATTAATCCTGAAAGTGAAAAAAAAAAAACAAAAAAAAACTATATAAAACTCACAGTGTTGGTGGTGGTGACTTTGAAAAATATAAGAATGAATAATGGAATTAAAAGATCTGGATAAGATGATTTCAAATCCGGCTATAATGATTTAGATAAAAATACAGTGGTGACTGTATTAAAATGGAGAAAGAAAATAAGATATATATTGATTTTTATAATTAGCCTTAGCCTAGGGTTTGCCCAAAAGGGTTTGTGCACCATTCACTATTTTTATATTAATATTTTAAAGATGTAGATACAATGTACCATAACATTCATTTTAAAGATGTATTTTATATTAATATTTTAAAATGAATTTATCTTGGTCAATTCTAGGTATATTTATCTTAGTCAATTCTTTTATTATAAAGATATATATATATATATATATATATATATATTACCCCGTAATAAAATATAAGTAAAAATTAATTTTTTTGGTTCAATGTATAATCGATGTATTTGGTCAATATATTGTTCAAATACATTAATTTATATAGTGAACCTAAAAAGTGTATTTTTGCTTATATTTTGTTACAAATGGAGTATATCGTACTTCGCTTTTAGTTTCGCTAAATTTTTTTTCAAACAATAGTCCTCGACAAAGTTTTCGGTAATCTTTTTATCTCTATTTTTAAGTCAACTCTTCTGTATATTTCAAAATTTTAAATGATTTTTCGCTTGAATGTTAAGAATTAATTATGAATATTTATGCATCATTAACTTATAAATTCACACTTGATTCATCCCTCGTTAAAAAATTCTAAAATATTGAGAGAGATATTTTTACAATGTATTGTATTGTATTGTATTGTATTGTATTGAACAAGAATGCAAAAAAAAATCATTAAAAAATTCAAACGATTGACATGAGTAGACTTAAAAGGAACTAGTCGACCCTCTGTGTGTTGCACAGGTTCGTCGGAATACCATATGTATTTAGCAGAAAAGATTAAATAAGATATGATTGTTAACATATGTTGGAGTAAGCCCTAAGAGCCAATCTATTTTCATAGTATTTGCTTTAGGAGTTTGAATATAAATATGGCATTTCTTTATTATGTTTGTAAGGTTGCAAAATAATGAAGTCCCTAGAATAGAAAATCCGTTTAATAATTAAGTGTGACTTAATCATGAGATAATATTAAACATAGGGACATTATTCTTAAAGTATCTGTAGTCGAGCTTCAAGGTAAAGGGGATAACCTTAAAGGATAAAGACTATTATGAAGATAGACTGATGATCACATCTCATGGATCATGGGATAAGGAGTTATCAAGTCTTGACGTAGGTATAAATATTAGGAGTAATATTTATACTGGATTGACCCGCTATGAGAGTACTACATGCAAAGTTATGCAAAGTGTCATAAGTTACTCTCATGGTGATTATGGTGTAAGCCGCCCTTAGACCTGAAACCACTTTGTACCCTAGATGTGGAGTCAAGTGCTTTGTTGCTGATCTAACGTTGTCCGTAACAGGATGACCATAAAGGCAGTTAATGGGTACTTCACAAAGCATGCTGAGGGACAGTAGTAACCTAGATGGAATTTGCATATCCTGCATAACAGGATAAATGTCATGGGCCCAATATTGAACTGGACAAAGATGACACTAAGTATGTTTTGTGTTCAATATAGACATAAAGGGCAAAGGGGTAATTATACACACTGATATTATCACTAGAGGTTGTGTTTTAGATCACATGTTAATTTCTCAAAACTTGGGTAGCAATGATGTGTTGCTAGATACCGCTCATTGTTTATTATATTAAATAGAGGATTTAATATAATTGCCAACGTTATGGAAACCTACAAGGGTCACACACATAAGAACAGGCTAGTGTGAAATTGGAACACCGCAAGGTATGGTGCACCTCAGAGAATTAAGGAAATGTGATAAGGGTATGATGGTAATTAAATAAGCTTATCATAATTTGTTATGAAAAAGAAAGCACTCATGTGTACATGACACATGGGGGTGCGTTTCTTAAAAGATTTATTTAATTAAAAGGTTTTAGTATAATTGTGGCCCAATGACAAATAGTTTGTCTTGGTGCACAAGACAAGTGGTTCTATAAATAGAACACTTGTGAGAAAGAAGAGTGTTGTTGAAAATCAATTGCTAAAACCCTAATCCTTATTTTCCCACCTCTCACTAGAAACCTTCATTCTTGGAGCTAGCACTCTTTTGGAGGGATCTGTTCGTGTGGACTAGCTAGAGGCGTTATACTATTAACGCTTGTGATCAACGTGGTGGTGACTTGTTCGTGATCTTGCTCGTGATTCAAAGCACTAATCACCAACTGTTCGTGAAAGAAGGGATTTTCGTTAAGAGGTAAAATCCTAAACACGATTCATGATCATTCGTAAGGATCAATTGGAAGGAAAAATTTTAAAATTCCGCTGCTTTTCTATTACTATTTTCCTTCAACATAAATTACAAAATAATATAAAATATATGTGACACTGATTAAAATGAGATTAGAAACTTATACGGAATAATACACCATTATAAAGTGATCATTAGCTGAATATTAAGTTGTTTTTTAAACAGACAAATAACTTAATATTAAGTTAAAGCGATTGTTAAATCAAAATTCGTCTATTGTAAAAATAAGTTAAATTATCCGGAATATTAATTAAATAATTTACTAAACACAATCCGCTATAGAGTACTAATCATGCGCCATAAAGTAGTGCTAGTGCATATAGAAAAAAAAATACATCACGATTTTCGTCTTTGAAGCAAAACATGAATCAGTGAAATTTTTCAGGCTGCAAAAAAGAAAAAGAACACAAAAGAAAAAAAAAAACATTCATAAGTTAGGAAGAAAATTATTGAAATATAAGTATTAATTTTTTTTTAAAATCAAGCATGACTTAGTCATGAACATCACAAAGTAACATCAAATTAATGTCAAATCAGTGTAAATAGAAAACTAATATTAAGAACTTCTTCATATTATCATCTTTCCAAGTAGTGAAGCAACGAAAGGGTGTGCAAATAATAAAAGTTGGGGGTGTAAATAACAGGGGAAAAACAAAGTCCCGGCACAAATAGCCCAATGGACGCCCAAAAAAGGAAAAAATGAAGTCGACTATTAAGACCGTCTGATTAATTAGACAACCTTGATCTGATCAAGGGAGAAGCGCGTTGGGCCGTTTGATCAAGATCCAATGGTAGAATGGCGCGGGTGCACGGTTCTGCCGTAGTCGCGCGTGCACCAAATCCAGGGGCATATAAAACCAAAAACCCCAAAATTTGCTGATTTTTTCATTCATTTTCTCTCTCTAATCCGAAAACTCTCTCCTCTCTCTCTCATCTCTCACCTTTATCAAGTTCATCATGATAAAATCCAGTTAAACTTCAACCGGAGCCACCCCCAAACCCAGTTTCCAGCACGGCGGCTACCCGGGTGCCGTTGGTCGCCGGCCAAACCCTAACCGTCCTCCCCCCCCCCCCCCCCCCCAAAAAAAAATAAAAATAAAATTCACATAGAAACATAATTTTTCGCAATTTAAAGACGGATCAACTTTAAAGGTGCAAAAGACAACAACGAACAGTTATAATCCGTGCATCTAATATTCTCTAGATTTATTTTATAAAAAAATTTCCTTCACGAACGCAACTATAATGTGTGAATATAATATTACGCAACTATAATTTTTTATTCAAATAGTAATATGAATATAATATGGCAAGTAATGCAACTATAGTATTATTTTAATTTATTGTGTCAGGAAAGCAACTCTCATGAATGCAGCTTCATGAAACAACCGTCATGCCAAGTTCGCGGTCCCCAACCAAAGAAATGAAAAAAAATTAACTTTTGGGTGTGACATGCAGGCGGACTTGCATGAAAAACCTTCCACTGCAGCTGCTTTAAATTCGTACACCTTAAGAAAAATTTATTAAAATATAAGCATTATTTTTTTTAAATCAAGCATGACTTAGTCATGAACATCACAAATTAATGTCAAATCACTGTAAATAAAAAATAATATTAAGAACTTCTCCATATTATCATCTTTCCAAGTAGTGAAGCAACGAAAGGAAAAGCTGAGGATGTACAGGGAAAAAGCAAAGTCCGGGCCTAAATGGCCCAATGGACGCCCAAAAAAGGAAAAAATGAAGAGGATGATTACGACCGTCTAATTAATTAGACAACCTTTATTTGATCAGGGGGGAAGCGCGTTGGGCCCTTTGATCAAGATCCAAGGCTATAATGGCGCTATGGGTGTGCATGGTCGGTTATTTTGCCAAACCAAACCATATCCAAACCAAAACCAGATATATGGATTTGGATACATGACCAGAACCATTATTTTATATAAACTGGTTATATAACCAGTTATAATTTGGATACGGATACATAACCAAATTTTTTTATAAAATCGGTTTAAAAGCGGTTAATTTTTAAACCCAGTTTTAAAATGGTTATTTTTAAAACTGGATTAATAAACGATTAATTTGGTCTGAGTTTTTTCGACGCAGACGAAAAACATATTAAAAACTGTAAAAAAATATAAACTTTTCTTTTTTATTCTTGCAGTAATAATCAATTTCAAACCAAATTGCTTCCGATATGTGTTTAAATTTTGAAAGAGATGGAAAAAAAAACATGTGAAGAAGACCATTCACATTACTTCTTCTAAATTTCTTTTGTTACTAAAAATAGTGCACAGCCATCATGATTAACATGATACTAGGATCATGACTTACTATACACTACTGTATATATTTGTATTGTATGCACTGCATAATAATCAATTATGCAATACAAATTACAAAGTTTCTTTCTGCAACGTCACATTACTGAAATAAGAACAAGGAGGAGAAAAATTGCTTTCGCATTGAATTAACTAATTGTGAAGAATAGAGAAAGTAAGAATACATGATTAGAGCCGTTGGAAGCAATTGGAGAGAATTAGTGTGATTCGATTGAAAGGGAATATCGTCGATTAGAGTTCAATTGGAGAGATTATTGTAGATTTGGGATTTAGGGTTCATCGCAAATCATAATTGCAGAGATCACACGCACATGGTGATGGTTTGTGCGTCGATTAATTTTAATAAAAGGGTATTTGTTTATTGTACAAAAAAAAAGGATATTTGTTTGTTTTGTCAAAAAAAAAGAAGAAGATACTTGTTTGTTTTTTTTGTTTTGACAAAAACAAATTTGAAAAGGATATAATAACCAATTTAAACCAAATGCGAAAATTTAATTTGGATGTGTAAGACCCAAGATTTCTTTGTATAGTTGGTTTAAGGAATATTAGGGTTCGAGGTGTTCGTGTGACGAAACATCGTGTAATTATTAGCTTTGCTGTAATTGAGCCTGTTTAGTGCTCGTGCACTGTATTTGTACAGACTTTGGTTCTGTGATCCTGTTGCTTGAATAAGAAGTTATATGTGGTTTTAGAATAATAAGTTTTGGATTATTCTTGTTTTTGAAAAAACGAGTAGGATTTTACCCGTCGTTGTAAAATCTTATTGCGTCTGTTTTGAGTGAGGTTTCGGATGGAAGTTTTACATATCTGCGCGAGTTAGGATATATCCTGAGATTAATTTTCTGAAGTATGGAAGAAAATTACCGTCGCGGAAAAAGATTCGGCGATAAGTTTTGGAAATGTCAGACGATAGACGTTCTGTCTGTAGGTTTTCTGTTTTTGTGAGTTTTGTTCGTCGCGGCGCGCGAGAGCTGAACGTGTGAGTGTTTCTATGAGGTATTGAGTTTTATCTCAAGTGGATTTGGTTTGGTTTGATCCAATGGCTAGGGTTTTGTCTTGGCATTTTGTTTTTGATCCAATGGCCATGAGTGAGCAAGAGCTATGGCATAGTAAGGAGGTTTGGTCACTTGGTCACTTAGAAAACATCACATATTTCACTCCTTTCTTTCTCTCTTTCACGTGAGAAGCTCCATTACTTTCCAACCTTCACAAATTTTCCATTCCTCACCATTTCACTCCATTTCAAGCTTTGGAGCTTTGAAGAAAGTTGTAGAGAATCACTTTCTAAAGGTAACCCTCTCTTCTCATCTCTTAGGTTGGTAGACTTATAGAGTTTAAGAGCTTTTGGGTTTATGTTCTCATGAGGGTTTGTTAGAAAATGTTACTTTACATGGTTTTTGTTCCATGAATGTTGTTCATGAGGTCTAGAGAAGCATGTGTAGGCTTTGTTGTTTTGTTTTCCATGAGTTGGTGAAAAATCTCATGAGAAAAGTTAGGGTTTTGAAAGTTTAGAGTATTGATCCATTTCATGAGGTTATGTTGTAAGGTTTTGAAAAGAAACGTTGTCTTTGAACCTTTGGGCAAAAGGGAAATGCGTTGTATGGTTTTGTTTTAGAAAATCCGATGAAAAATATTTTGAGGTTTATGAAAATATTTTCTAAGAGTTTTTGGGTAGTATTTTGGGGTCAAAGTGGTTTAAAACTATTGTGACATGTGGTGTCGCTTTTTACCTTGAAAACATGTTTGAAAATGATTACCGGACGGTTGAGGCCCGTAATAAAACTTGTGCTTGGATTTGGTTTTGATTTTGGAAATGAAAATCAAATGACTTGCACTCGAAGCAACCAACATGCTTTCGGAAATGTGTTGCTTGCTTATGAAAATGGTTTGCTTTTATACCTTGAAAAGATGTTGGGAACTAATAGAATCAAACTAGGCTTGGGGTGGAAAAAGGTGGTGTGAGTTGCTGTCTTTTGCTGTCATGACAGGTGCAACTCGCTGAGCGAGTGGTTACTCGCCAGGGCGAGTGTCACAGGTCTGACAACTCGCCAGGGCGAGCTCCAGAGCGAGTAAGACCAGTACTCTCTGCCTTCACTCGCCACCAACTCGCCAGGGCGAGCTCTGGAAACTAAAATTTTGGATTCTGATTTCTAAACTTGGTTTTTAACTTTCTAATCCCTTTTTATTAATTTATGGAAGTGGTTGGGATTGGAAACGAGTTTTTCGGGTACTCGGAAAGTACGTAGCTTATAACGCAAGAAAACGGCCATTTTGCATTTCAAATTATTTAAGACTTTTGACTATTGTTTTGGGTCCTAAAAATAGTACATATAACTCATGAGTGTTGATCAATACGGTAGTTTTTGGTAGAGAATCCGAAAGAGGGATTTTACCTTAGAGAACCTTTGGTTGTTGGGGTTCTAGAGTCCAAATCATTAAGGATTGGTTGGTTATGGTTTTGATTGAATACTTTGCTTGTTTTAGGAAGCAAGTAAGTGTTGTGTGATCGTGTGATCGTTTGAGTGCTTGTCGAGGTAAGGGCTCCACTTTATTTCCGTCTTTTAAAACGGTTACGACATGCTTGAATTTGCTGTTTATGCATTTGCTGTGTGCTTGGCATGTTTGTATTTATGTATTCTCGTTGATGAGAACGTGGTTATAAATATGTGTGCAATTTACATATGATTGAGAAAATGTATGTATGTTGTGATGCTTGTGCATAGGCTTTAGGCTATGTGAATGTTTGCATGAGCATATATGAATGCGCGCGTCAGATAGGACTACGCGAGGATTTTGTCTTGTGTGACTATCCCGTATATGCCGAAGAGAATATATGCCATGCATTTCATAGTTGCGTGCCTAGGTGTATGTCTGTGTGACTTTGCCTACGTACCGGGCGTTTGACTGTGTGGCTTCGCCAAATCCCTCTGGATTTATATTGAGTTGGTGTTTGTCTGTGTGACTTCGCCTGGTGTTTGTCTGTGTGACTTCACCTGCCTTGTGTGGCATTTTAGTGCGGGTACGTATATTTCTGTGTGGCTTTGCCTACCCCACGACTCTTCGAGGAGAGGTTAATATTCCGGATAATCATGCATGTGACGAACCAGTGATTGGTGTCACACTCATTGTAGAAGTCTGCATTAGGCTTGGTGTGCATTATATATATAAACCCGTTGGTGGGAATGGTTTTGGTGGTTAAGAGCTTTCTCTTGTGTTTGTGGAAATTATTGTTATGTGTACAATCTTTCGCACCGGATATATATATACATACTATATATTTTGTGGTGACCCTTTCTTTCATTTGCGGGCTCATCCCACCCAGATGATGGGTTAGGTCGTGGTGACGACGGTGGCTGTTCCAGGCCCCAGTGAGCGGTTGGAGCTGTAGCCTAGATTAGTTAGACTATGCGCCGGTGTGTTTTGTGCACCGTGCTTTTTGGTTAGCATAGGATTTCTAACTTGTTTTGGTACTTAGACTTGGATTGTAATTATTCAGGAAATACACTTTGCTTGTCGAAGCACCTTTTAGTAATGAGTTCTTTTGTATATTTGAATGCCGGTTCATTTAAAAACTATTATGCGCACTTTGAGTGTTAGTTGAAAAAGAAAAAAAAAAAATGCCCTTTTTGGCTTTCGAAAAACGGGGTGTTACAATTTTGGTATCAGAGCACGGCTTTAAATCTTCAAAGGGAAAGTGTATACTTGAGTCGTTAGTCCAGAGTCGGTTAGAACATAGCTAGAGTTGTGTTAGTTCTAGCGGTTGTTTTTGTTGTGATGTGGGTTATGTGGTTGGTTGTTTTGAGTCTAGCATGAGATACGCTTAGACACTGGTTTGTGTCTTACTGAAGTAATGCAGGGAGTGAGGCTTCAGTAAGTGGAATTGTGAAACCCCCGAGCGTTGGTCGAATTTAGTCGACAAGTGTCTCTGAATTCCTTAGATACGGCAGTCCGAAGATGACGGACTTGAGCGAACAAGAACTACAAGTGATTCTTGAAAGTTATATAATGGATGGGAAGTGGCGTTAGATGTTGCCACTCAGAGGTGCTGGTTATGGACGAGTGAACGGCAATTGATAAAGGAATTTAAGTAAGGATCAGATCGGGACGACCTTCTGAAGATGATATTGGATGTCGTCTGGTGAGTTCAGACGAGACTTGATGAAGTCGTTCAGTTGTCAATAGGATGCAACCACTGTAGATATGGTGGAACATGCAGAGATGTCAGTTGGATTTAATTACAATGATTGGATAATAATTGAGGCAACTTGAATTGGAATTAAAGGACGTTGTACGCCCAGAGTGAGGAAACCTCGTGGTGTTAAACGGCGTTTAGGACACGGTATGGGCATTATGAGTTTCTAGTGATGCCGTTTGGAGTGACGAATGCACCTGCTATCTTTATGGCCTACATGAATCGGATATTCCATTCATTCTTGGACAAGTTTGTGGTGGTGTTCATTGATGACATCCTAGTGTATTCGAAGAGTGAAGAGGAACATGTAGAGCATCTTCGTCTAGTTTTACAAGTTTTGCGGGAAAGTAAGCTGTATGCAAACCCGTCAAAGTGTGATTTTTGGTTGGAAGAGGTGAATTTCCTTGGCCATGTTATATCAAAAGAGGGAATAGCCGTGGATCCAGCCAAGATTGATACGGTACTTTCATGGAAGCAACCTCAAACAGGGACTGATGTGAGAAGTTTTGTTGGTTTGGCCGGTTATTACCAAAGGTTTATAGAAGGATTTGCTAAGATTGTGGCGCCAATGACACAACTTACGCGAAAAGATCAACCTTTTGCTTGGACAGAGAAGTGTGAGTTGAGTTTTCAGTTGTTGAAGGAGCGATTGACGACTTCACCAGTTTTGATGTTACCACAGTCGGAGGAACCGTATGAGGTTTATTGTGATGCCTCTCATCAAGGGTTGGGTTGTGTGTTGATGCAACACAAGAGAGCAGTGGCTTATGCGTCAAGGCAGTTGAAAGTGCATGAAAAGAATTATCCTACGCACGATTTAGAGCTTGCGGCCGTTGTTTTTGCATTGAAGATTTGGAGACATCATCTTTATGGTTGCACTTTTGTCGTGTTTAGTGACCATAAAAGTCTTAAGTATCTGTTCGATCAGAAAGAGCTTAATATGAGGCAACGGAGATGGATGGAAACATTGAAAGATTTTGATTTCACGTTAGAATACCATCCTGGAAAGGCTAATGTGGTAGCCGATGCCTTGAGTAGGAAGAGTGTGTCGGTTTGTTCAGCGCAAATGGCTAGTCAACAAGAGTTGTTGAGAGAGTTTCGTGATTTGCACCTAGAGGTAGAGTTTGCTTTAGGGAATATGAGACTGGGTATGATTACCATCTCAAGCGGTTTGTTGGAGGATATTGCGAATTGTCAAGATGACAAGTTTCTCATGGAGAAAAGGTCTTTGATTGTTCGAGAAACCAACCGAGATTTCAAGGTGGGATCGGACAATATCTTGAGGTGTCAAGGTAGGGTGTGTGTGCCCGATGCTATGAACTTGAGAAACATCATTCTAGAGGAGGCACACAAGAGTAAACTTAGTATACATCCCGGAGCAACAAAGATGTATCAAGACCTGAGGCATGATTTCTGGTGGCCGGGTATGAAAAAGAATGTGGCTGAGTATGTGGCGTCGTGTCTGACTTGTCAGAAGGCGAAGGTTGAGCATCAGAGACCAGCAGGGATGCTGCAGTCATTAGATATCCCCGAGTGGAAGTGGGATAGCATTTCTATGGATTTCATCACTGGTTTACCTAAGACCAGGAGGAAGCATGATTCCATTTGGGTGATAGTGGATCGTTTGACGAAGTCCGCTCATTTTCTACCGGTAAGGATTACGGATACAGCAGCAAAGTTGACCGATATTTACATTGCTGAGATTATGAGGTTACATGGGATTCCGTCAAGTATAGTGTCGGATCGAGACCCAAAGTTTACTTCACACTTTTGGAGGACTTTGCATGAGGCGTTGGGGACGAAACTGAGATTGAGTTCCGCCTACCATCCTCAGACAGATGGGCAGACCGAGAGAACAAATCAATCTTTGGAAGATTTGTTGAGAGCTTGTGTATTGGATGATCGTGGAAGTTGGGATTATGTGTTACCTTTGATAGAATTCACATACAACAACAATTTCCACGCGAGTATTGGAATGGCACCATACGAGGCTTTGTATGGGAGAAGATGTCAGACTCCTTTGTGTTGGTACCAAGATGGGGAGAGTATGATAGTAGGACCGGAAATGGTACAACAGACGACGGACAAGGTCCGAAAGATAAGGGCAATGATGAAGGTTGCTCAAGATCGACAAAAGAGTTATGCGGATAGGCGTCGGAGGCCTTTAGAGTTTGATGAGGGGGATCACGTATTTCTTCGCGTTACTCCAACAACTGGTGTTGGAAGGGCTTTGAAAGCGAAAAAGTTGACTCCAAAGTTTATAGGGCCTTATCAGATTTTGGAACGGATTGGGAAGGTAGCATACCGGATCGCGTTGCCACCGGTACTATCTTTGATTCATGACGTGTTCCATGTGTCGCAATTGCGGAAATATACACCGGATCCATCGCATGTGATCACACCAGATGACATCCAGCTGAGGGATAACTTGTCATTTGAAGTTCCGCCGATCAAGATTGCGGATAGGAAGATGAAGCGTCTGAGGACGAAAGAGATACCTTTGGTGAAGGTAATATGGAACGAAGCTACAGGAGATACCACCTGGGAGCTCGAGAGTAAGATGAAAGAATTATACCCCAGTTTGTTCGACGATGTCTAAGTTTCGAGGACGAAACTTCTTTTAGGGGGGTAGTCTTGTAAGACCCAAGATTTCTTTGTATAGTTGGTTTAAGGAATATTAGGGTTCGAGGTGTTCGTGTGACGAAACATCGTGTAATTATTAGCTTTGCTGTAATTGAGCCTGTTTAGTGCTCGTAAACTGTATTTGTACAGACTTTGGTTCTGTGATCCTGTTGCTTGAATAAGAAGTTATATGTGGTTTTAGAATAATAAGTTTTGGATTATTCTTGTTTTTGGAAAAACGAGTAGGATTTTACCCGTCGTTGTAAAATCTTATTGCGTCTGTTTTGAGTGAGGTTTCGGATGGAAGTTTTACATATCTGCGCGAGTTAGGATATATCCTGAGATTAATTTTCTGAAGTATGGAAGAAAATTACCGTCGCGGAAAAAGATTCGGCGATAAGTTTTGGAAATGTCAGACGATAGACGTTCTGTCTGTAGGTTTTCTGTTTTGGTGAGTTTTGTTCGTCGCGGCGCGCGAGAGCTGAACGTGTGAGTGTTTCTATGAGGTATTGAGTTTTATCTCAAGTGGATTTGGTTTGGTTTGATCCAATGGCTAGGGTTTTGTCTTGGCATTTTGTTTTTGATCCAATGGCCATGAGTGAGCAAGAGCTATGGCATAGTAAGGAGGTTTGGTCACTTGGTCACTTAGAAAACATCACATATTTCACTCCTTTCTTTCTCTCTTTCACGTGAGAAGCTCCATTACTTTCCAACCTTCACAAATTTTCCATTCCTCACCATTTCACTCCATTTCAAGCTTTGGAGCTTTGAAGAAAGTTGTAGAGAATCACTTTCTAAAGGTAACCCTCTCTTCTCATCTCTTAGGTTGGTAGACTTATAGAGTTTAAGAGCTTTTGGGTTTATGTTCTCATGAGGGTTTGTTAGAAAATGTTACTTTACATGGTTTTTGTTCCATGAATGTTGTTCATGAGGTCTAGAGAAGCATGTGTAGGCTTTGTTGTTTTGTTTTCCATGAGTTGGTGAAAAATCTCATGAGAAAAGTTAGGGTTTTGAAAGTTTAGAGTATTGATCCATTTCATGAGGTTATGTTGTAAGGTTTTGAAAAGAAACGTTGTCTTTGAACCTTTGGGCAAAAGGGAAATGCGTTGTATGGTTTTGTTTTAGAAAATCCGATGAAAAATATTTTGAGGTTTATGAAAATATTTTCTAAGAGTTTTTGGGTAGTATTTTGGGGTCAAAGTGGTTTAAAACTATTGTGACATGTGGTGTCGCTTTTTACCTTGAAAACATGTTTGAAAATGATTACCGGACGGTTGAGGCCCGTAATAAAACTTGTGCTTGGATTTGGTTTTGATTTTGGAAATGAAAATCAAATGACTTGCACTCGAAGCAACCAACATGCTTTCGGAAATGTGTTGCTTGCTTATGAAAATGGTTTGCTTTTATACCTTGAAAAGATGTTGGGAACTAATAGAATCAAACTAGGCTTGGGGTGGAAAAAGGTGGTGTGAGTTGCTGTCTTTTGCTGTCATGACAGGTGCAACTCGCTGAGCGAGTGGTTACTCGCCAGGGCGAGTGTCACAGGTCTGACAACTCGCCAGGGCGAGCTCCAGAGCGAGTAAGACCAGTACTCTCTGCCTTCACTCGCCACCAACTCGCCAGGGCGAGCTCTGGAAACTAAAATTTTGGATTCTGATTTCTAAACTTGGTTTTTAACTTTCTAATCCCTTTTTATTAATTTATGGAAGTGGTTGGGATTGGAAACGAGTTTTTCGGGTACTCGGAAAGTACGTAGCTTATAACGCAAGAAAACGGCCATTTTGCATTTCAAATTATTTAAGACTTTTGACTATTGTTTTGGGTCCTAAAAATAGTACATATAACTCATGAGTGTTGATCAATACGGTAGTTTTTGGTAGAGAATCCGAAAGAGGGATTTTACCTTAGAGAACCTTTGGTTGTTGGGGTTCTAGAGTCCAAATCATTAAGGATTGGTTGGTTATGGTTTTGATTGAATACTTTGCTTGTTTTAGGAAGCAAGTAAGTGTTGTGTGATCGTGTGATCGTTTGAGTGCTTGTCGAGGTAAGGGCTCCACTTTATTTCCGTCTTTTAAAACGGTTACGACATGCTTGAATTTGCTGTTTATGCATTTGCTGTGTGCTTGGCATGTTTGTATTTATGTATTCTCGTTGATGAGAACGTGGTTATAAATATGTGTGCAATTTACATATGATTGAGAAAATGTATGTATGTTGTGATGCTTGTGCATAGGCTTTAGGCTATGTGAATGTTTGCATGAGCATATATGAATGCGCGCGTCAGATAGGACTACGCGAGGATTTTGTCTTGTGTGACTATCCCGTATATGCCGAAGAGAATATATGCCATGCATTTCATAGTTGCGTGCCTAGGTGTATGTCTGTGTGACTTTGCCTACGTACCGGGCGTTTGACTGTGTGGCTTCGCCAAATCCCTCTGGATTTATATTGAGTTGGTGTTTGTCTGTGTGACTTCGCCTGGTGTTTGTCTGTGTGACTTCACCTGCCTTGTGTGGCATTTTAGTGCGGGTACGTATATTTCTGTGTGGCTTTGCCTACCCCACGACTCTTCGAGGAGAGGTTAATATTCCGAAAAATCATGCATGTGACGAACCAGTGATTGGTGTCACACTCATTGTAGAAGTCTGCATTAGGCTTGGTGTGCATTATATATATAAACCCGTTGGTGGGAATGGTTTTGGTGGTTAAGAGCTTTCTCTTGTGTTTGTGGAAATTATTGTTATGTGTACAATCTTTCGCACCGGATATATATATACATACTATATATTTTGTGGTGACCCTTTCTTTCATTTGCGGGCTCATCCCACCCAGATGATGGGTTAGGTCGTGGTGACGACGGTGGCTGTTCCAGGCCCCAGTGAGCGGTTGGAGCTGTAGCCTAGATTAGTTAGACTATGCGCCGGTGTGTTTTGTGCACCGTGCTTTTTGGTTAGCATAGGATTTCTAACTTGTTTTGGTACTTAGACTTGGATTGTAATTATTCAGGAAATACACTTTGCTTGTCGAAGCACCTTTTAGTAATGAGTTCTTTTGTATATTTGAATGCCGGTTCATTTAAAAACTATTATGCGCACTTTGAGTGTTAGTTGAAAAAGAAAAAAAAAATAATGCCCTTTTTGGCTTTCGAAAAACGGGGTGTTACAGGATGGATAACCGACCAGATGAAAACGGTTTGGTTAATAATCATATTCCAAAACGGATTTGGATCCGATTATGAGTTTGGGCATTCTAACCGGATATTTTGCACACCCCTAAATGGCGCGGGTGCACGCTTCTACCGTAGGCGCGCGTGCACCAAATCCAGGGGCCTATAAATACCCAAACCTCCAAATTTGCTCATTTTTTCATTCATTTTCTCTCTCTAATCCGAAAACTCTCTCCCCTCTCTCTTCTCTCACCTTCATCAAGTTCATCATGGGTGATAAACTCTAGATAAACTTCAACCGGGGCCACCCCTAAACCCAGTTTTTAGCGCGGCGGCTACTGGAATGCTGCCGGTCAACGGCTAAACCCGAACCGTCCACCCCCCCCCAAAAAAAAAAAGCAAAAACCCCAAATGCGCACTTGTGCATCTAATATTCTCTAGATTTATTTTACAAACAAATAAAAAAATTGCTTAACGAACGCAGCTATAATGTGTGAATATAATTTGACGCAAGTATAATTTTTTTTATTCAAATAGTAATATGAATATAATATGGCAAGTCATGCAACTATAGTATTAATTTATTGTGTCAAGAAAACAACTCTCATGAACAATTATAATTCGTGCATCTAATATTCTCTAGATTTATTTTACAAAAGTCATGCAACTATTTATATGGCAAGTCATGCAACTATAGTATTATTGTGTCAGGAAAGCAACTGTCATGAACGCAACTTCATGAAACAACCGTGATGCCAACCTCGCTGTCCCCAACCAAAGAAATGAAAAAAAAATTTGACTTTTGGGTGTGACATACAGGCGGACTTGCATGGAAAACCTTCCAATCGAGCTGCTCTAAGTTGGTAGTGCACCTTAAATAAATGATATGAATGTTTCAAGGAAGATAAGTTGCCAATGAGTGCAAGATAAGAAAATCATTGCATCACAACACATGCACTACAAGAAAAACATGATTTATTGAGGGCCAAAAGCCCTCACAAACTAGCCAAAACCGTCAATAAATAATAAAAATGACGAATTTACTGAGGGCCAGAATCCGTCACTAAATTGCTCGTGGATAAATTTTGTGACGTCCTAATCCGTCAGTAATTTTGTGACGAATTTACTGACGGCCTGAGCCGCCACTAACTAACATTGAATTTTAATAAAAAATAAAAACAAAAACAAACAAAATAGTGACGCACGTGAGTACAGTGAGTGTCATTGCTCCTTGCTTGTCCTGAGTTGCTCTTTAATTCTTTTTTTTTTTAATTTTTTTTTATTTTTTATTGATTTATCACAAACAAATTTGAGACTTTATTATTCTATGATTGCCATACATTAACATGCCATTCATGGATCTGCACATAGTTTTAAATTTTGCCCAGATTAATCGTATATGTGGCTACCTTCTCAATTTTTTTTAAAGGCAAATGAATATGTATATACTAGAACTCACAAGCGCACAAGGTGTACTTGAAGAGTTGGAAAACAATCAGGATTACATGGAAGAAGAGGTGTGAGATCTGCGTGTTCAGATATGCGTGTTGACCGAATGGTTCACCAGGCATGCGTGTTCAGATCTGCATCAAGAAGAAGCACAAGAAGAGGTGTGAGATCTAGACTGTTGTTCATCTTGTTCTTCCCAGCAACTTCAAATTCAAAGAGAATGGTAGTTGCAAATTCAAATTCATCTTGTTTTTCCTCAAACTTCAAATTCAAGAAGAGTTGTATGTTATCCTTTTTTTGTAATAAAATTTTACTGCTCCAAAATGAAAAAAATAAAATCAAGAAGAGGTGTGATAATGTGTTTTGTTGCTTTTTGTTTGAAAGGGGGAAAGAAAAATAATAAGATGAAAGAGTATGGTGCGTGGAAGAAAAGATTGTATTTTAATTTTTGTATGTCATAGTTACCGCCACTAAATTACCAGCGGCTTAGGCCGCCACTAAATTACCAGCGGCTTAGGCCGCCACTAAGTTACATGCTGGCACTAAGTTATTGACGGCTTAGGTCGCCACTAAGTTATTGAAGGCTTAGGTCGTCACTAAGTTATATGTTTGGTTAAAAAATATTATTTTTAAAATTTTGTGAGGGTTTTTTCTCACTTATTGAGGGCTTAGGCCGTCAATAATTTATTGAGGGTTTAAGCCGCCAATAAATGTAAATTAAATCTGCCAGTAAATTCAAGTATTCTTGTATTGATGTGTCAATTGACTATTGATTATACGGATTAATTATGGTAGGATAAGGGGGCATGTGTCAATTGCCTATTTGTTACATGGATTAGGATATGATAAGGGGGTGTTGTGTCACATGACTATTGGTTCATAGATTATGATAGGATAAGAGTGTTTTGTGTCACATGACCATCGATAGATGTGAGCAATTACATCATGATAACATCACAAATGACATCATATGATAGGGTTTTGGGCAGGGCCGACCCTAGCCCAAAAATAGGCAAGCTAGGGCTTTAGGCCCCCAAAGTTTGGGCTTAAGGGATAGGCCTCAAATATTAACTTATTAATAAATAAATCTTGTACCATAATTATCATTATGCCAATAGTAGCGCAGCGGCTGAAGGCGTCGGCATTTTAGTATCAAAACTCATGTTTTGCTTTTTCAATTTAATTTTAAAAAATAATAAATAAGCTTCATTTTCCAATGTGTAAATACTGAACACTACACCGCACCACACCAATGTAATTAATTCACTAACAAAGTTAATTGACTTGATTTATAATTATCCATAAGTGGTTTAATTATATTATTTCTCCCGTCCTTTTTTATAAGATGTAGTTTGATAAAATACGGATATTAAGAAAATAATTTTTAATATTAAATTGATTGACAAATTATATTGATTTTATATGTTTATCTATATATAATTAATTGTAGTACTTTGTATCAAACAAAAAAGAATTTAAAACTATTAAAAAAACTATGTAAAGTAAATAAGGGTAAATTTGGAAAAAAATAATTAATATCTTTGATAATTACAAAAAGGTCTTATGAAAATAGACAATTTTTTGTCAAACTAGATCTTATAAAAAGAGGCGGACGGAGTATTTAACTATTTTTACTAAAAATTTACAAAATTATCTATCACGTAATATTTTGCCCCTCAACAATATTGATAAAACTTCATTATGGTCTATGATAAAAAAATGTATACATTAATGCTAGCATCAATTTTTTTTAGTAAAAAAATATATTGTTTAAATATAAAAGGTTTTAACGAAGATAAAATAAACACCTTCATCCCACAATAATTGTCACAATTGAATAATTTATACAAATTAAAAAATTGAATTGTGATTTTTTTAATTATATTTATCTCTATTCACCATTAGTGTATTTTCATTATCATAAATATATAATGCAAAATAAATACATGAGAGCGACACACATAATTTTATTTACTTAATACAATTTTTATAAAAAAAATATAAAATATTTTTTTTTTAAAAATAGACGGTACAATTAGAAAAAACAAAGTAATTAAAATAATATGAGAAATAAAACAATTTTTATAGCCTACATGATATATATCATTATATAAAAAGACCAATATTATATTTTTTATTAATTTTTAAAAGGCCTCATTTAATTTTTCGCTTGAAGCCTCAACATACGTTGGGCCGGCCCTGGTTTTGGGAGGGGAATTAGGGTTGCACAATCCATCTTTTAATATTTAATATAATAAAGAATAAAGATAAAGATGACAACAATGTTGACCGAAAAGATTTAAACTGTAAGACCCAAGATTTTACTGTACAGTTTTTCTAAGGAACTCTAGTAATGGCTACGAGTTTTAGGGTTTTTAGTAGAAGCGGATTTGTGATTATCGTCACATTAATGAGATTTTTGCTGAAACGGAGCCTGTTTTGTGCTCGTGCGCTGGAAAGGCACAGACTTTTGGGTCGTAGTCCTCTCTTAAGTATGAGGAGATTTCTGTGGTCTTAGAATAACGAGTTTTGGATTATTCTCGTTTTTGGAAAAACGAGTAGGATTTTACCCGCGGATGGAAAATCTTACTGCGTCTGTTTTGAGTGAGGTTTCGGATGGGAGTTTTATATATCTGCGCGAGTTAGGATATGTCCTGAGATTAATTTTCTAAGGTATGGAAGAAAATTACAGTCGCGGAAAAAGATTCGGCGATAAGTTTCGGAATGGAAAAACGTTAGACGTTCTTTCCGTAGGTTTTCTGTTTTTGTGTTTTACGTTCGTCGCGACGCGCGAGAACTGAGCGTGCGTTTCGTTTTATGAGGTTATGGGAAAGATCTTGGGAAGATAGACTCGGATTGATCCAAGGGCTAGGATTGTGTCTTGAAGCTTTATCCTATTTGATCCAAAGGCTATTATGGAACAAGACTAAGTCTTAAGGGAGACTTTTAGTCACTTGTTGTCATAAGATAAATCACAAAACTTCTTCACTCTTCTTCTCTTTAGCCGTGGCTTCTTTTCCACCTTCCCAACTTGTGAAGTTTTGCATTCCTTCACCATATCACTTGATTAGAAGCTTGGTTGAAAGCTTGGAGTTGTGAGATTCTTCTTCCTAAGGTAACTAGAACTTCTTTCATCCCTTAGTTGGCTAAACTCTTAGAGATTCATGAGATTTTATGATTATGTTCTTGGGAGAAATTTCATAAGAATTGGTTGTGAATGGTTTTTGTTCCATGAAAGTTGTTCATGAGGGTGTAGTAAGCTTGTGTAGGCTTTGTTATTTTTGTTTTCCATGAGTTTGTGAGAATCTCATGAGAAAAGTTAGGGTTTTGAAAGTTTAGAGTATTGATCAATTACATGAGGTTATGTTGTAAGGTTTTGAAAAGAAAAGTTGTTTTTGAACCTTTGGGCGAAAGGGAAATGCGTTGTATGGTTTTGTTTTAGAAAATCCGACGAAAAATATTTTGTGGTTTATGAAAATATTTTCTAAGAGTTTTTGGGTAGTGTTTTGGGGTCAAAGTGGTGTAAAACTCTTGTGACATGTGGTATCGCTTTTTGCTTTGAAAACACGTTTGAAAACGATTACCGGACGGTTAAGGCCCGTAATAAAACTTGTGCTTGGATTTGGTTTTGATTTTGGAAATGAAAATCAAATAACTTGCACTCGAAGCAACCAACATGCTTTCGGAAATGTGTTGCTTGCTTATGAAAATGGTTTGTTTTTATACCTTGAAAAGATGTTGGGAACTAATAGAATCAAACTAGGCTTGGGGTGGAAAAAGGTGTTGTGAGTTGCTGTCTTTGCTGTCATGACAGTTGAAACTCGCTGGGCGAGTGGTAACTCGCCAGGGCGAGTGTCACAGGTCCTGACAACACGCCAGGGCGAGCTCCAGAGCGAGTAAGACCAGTACTCTCTGCCTTCACTCGCCACCAACTCGCCAGGGCGAGCTCTGGGAGTTGAGATTTTGGATTCTGATTTCCAAACTTGGTTTTTAGACTTCTAATCCCTTTTTATTAATTTATGGAAGTGGTTGGGATTGGAAACGAGTTTTTCGGGTGCTCGGAAAGTACGTAACTTATAACGCAAGAAAACGGCCATTTTGCATTTCAAATTATTTAAGACTTTTGGCAATTGTTTTGGGTCCTAAAAATATTACAAATAACTCATGGGGGTTGATCAATACGGTAGTTTTTGGTATGGTATCCGAAAGAGGGATTTTCCTTAGGAACCTTTAGGTTTTTGGGGAATTTGTGTAGTTTCAATACTATTGGTTAGAGAACAATGTATTGATTGTTGCGCTGCTTGTTTTAGGAAGCGCGTTGTGTTGTTTGAGCGTGTGTTGTTGACGGAAGCTTGCTAAGGTAAGGGCATCACTTTATTTCTGTCTTTTCACTGAGTTATAACATGTTTGTTGGTTATTTTCGGTGATGCGTGTTTGTGTGTTTGGCATGTATGTGTTATGTATTCTCGTGATGAGAAAGTGTTTACAATACGTGCGTTGTTTTACATATGATTGGAGATGTATGTATGAACATGTGGGTGAATACATATGATTGGAAATGTATGTATGTTTGTTGTGGTTTGTTACATATGATTGGATATGTATGTATGTTGTTGGGATGGTTTACATATGCTAGGGAGGTATGTATTTGTTGCATTAGTATACATGGGGAATCGTATGCTCATGCATTGTTAGTGCGTAGTTGCGGGAGTGGACTACGAAGTGTAGTTGCGGGAGTGGACTACGAGGTGTGGTTGCAGGAATGGACCCACCTGATTCTTATAGGGTTTTATTGAGTTCAACACATGGTTGCGGGAGTGGACCATGGGGTGTGATTGCGGGAGTGGATCCACCTAAATCTTGTGTGATTTAGTTGAGTTCGATACATGGTTGCGGGAGTGGACCATGGGGTGTGATTGCGGGAGTGGATCCACCTTAACCTTGTGACTTTGTTGAGTTTGATACATGGTTGCGGGAGTGGACCATGGGGTGTGATTGCGGGAGTGGATCCACCCTAACCTTGTGATTTCATTGGTGCTTTAGTAGGGGTTGGACCTACAGTTTTGGAACTCATGCATTGTGGTAGCTAGGGTTAGTACCACGCATTGTAGAGGTTGCATTATAGGCTATGTGTGCATTGCTTATATGAACCCGTTGGTGGGAATTGCTTTGGTGGTTAAGAGCTTTCTCTTGTGTTTTGTGGAATTATTGTTATGTGTACAATCTTTCGCACCGGTTATATATATACATACTATATATTTTGTGGTGACCCTTTCTTTCATTTGCGGGCTCATCCCACCCAGGTGATGGGTTAGGTCGTGATGACGACGGTGGCAGTTCTAGGCTATAGTAAGCATTTGGTGAAGCTTAGTATAGATAGACTATGCGCCGGTGTGTTTTGTGCACCGTGCTTTTGGTTAGCATAGGGTTGTCTAACTTGTTTTGTTGTAAGTATTTGATACTTAGACTTGGATTGTAATTATTCAGGAATTACACTTTGCTTGTCGAAGCACCTATGGTAATGAGTCTTTTGTATATTTGAATGCCGGCTCATTGAAAAATATTATATGCGCACTCTGAGTGTTAGTTGAAAAAGAAAAAGAAAAAAAAATATATGCTCTTTTCTGACCGTTGAAAAACGGGTCGTTACATAAACGACCTTTGCTTAAAGAAAATTTTAAGAGGGACCCAAAACAAATAATATTAAATATTTATTAATAGAAACCAAAAATTTATTTAACCCTCTTTAAAATTATTATATAATATTTTAAAGGGATAAATAAGTCTCTGATCCCTATAAATATTCAATGTTTTGTTTTTAGTCCCTCTAAAAAATTTCTTCTACTTTTAGTCCCTCACACTACTAGAAAAATTTTAAATACCGGTGGACAAAATCTGCCTCTAAAATGCAAATATTCTGTCATTAAGCATGCTAGAGACGGATTTGATGCTGTCGGTAGTTTCCTCGTCTCTGGACTATTAGAGACAGACAAAATCTATCTCTGAAGAAATATATTTCGTCTCTAAATTCCGTCGGTATTTCAACTTTTTCTAGTAGTGTCAAAAGTTTACAATTAACCCTTTTAGTTCCTAGCTACTTTCAAATCAACTCATGGATAAACTTCACATTTATGAATGAATTATTTTTTAACAAAGCATAAATTAAATATAAAATTTTAGGTTTTTGGTGCTTAAGAATTCACATTTAATTCATGTTTTGTTAAAAAATTCTTTCTTTTTTTTGAGTGATTGTTAAAATATTCTAGACTTTTCTGAAAAATTTCATTAAAAAAAATGAAGTCTACATATAAGTTGATTTTAAAGTAGGGACCTAAAGTGTTAATTGAAAATTTTGAAGGGACCAAAAGTCTAAGAAAAATTTTAGGGTGACTAAAAATGTAACAGCCCGAATTTTTAATAAATAAATTATTAAAAAAAGAAACTTTATTTTCAAAATAGTTTAAAATAGGATAAGTGTCTCAACGGACTATTACATAACATAAAATTCTCAATTTACAAAAACCCATTTTTGCCCCGCACACGCTTCGAGTCAAATCATCGAACAAGCTTCTTCTTCAGTACCTAAAATGTTAATTGTAAAGGGTCAATTTCCTTATCCAAATTGAATCATACTCACCGTAAGAAAAATGTAATAAAATAATAACAAAACACTTCACCAATCAAAAGATTTTAGAAAAATATATAATTATTTATTTTCCAAAAAGTAGGCGGATGTCTCATAATCAATCATACATAGAAACACATTAGAACATCACCAAAGGGATACAACATCACAACGCACAATTAACAAATTATACACATGAGACACAAGAGCACACCCAATTGATAAAACACTACTTCATTAACTTTGATAAAACACAACTTCACTAAAGTGCATGCAATGCGCTTAGACTCGCTAAATGCATGTGGTACCAATAGCAACATCATATTCAGTTTTATGTCATGATGGACACAACGTCATTTATACAACACCGGTAAAAAAACGTCATTCTCAACACCATATATACAACACCGGTAAGCAACGTCATTCTCAACACCATTTATACAACACCGATAAGCAACGTCATTGGACACATGAATGAATGCATGAGCATATAATAGACTCAACAACAACAACAACAACCCACATCATTAACAGCGTCATTTTATCAACATCATTAGCAACGACTTAATAACAACATCAACCAACAATATCAAATGAGATTGACAACAACAACATCATAAAAAAAATATAGTCCTCCACAACAAAACATACAATAATCACATAAAACAATCAAATTAATTTCTTTAAATTAGTTCAATTTAATATCCTCCAAATGACAAAGGTCCTACTACTATCTCATAACACAATCCCTACGCAGTATGAGTGTATGGGGAAAAAGCCCTTACCTCCGACGCTTTCCTTCCTAACCAAAGAAATCTAAAGTCCACAAAGTGATGCTCACATGAGGGAAAAAAAATCAAGCTCTTAAGGCTATTGACCAAAAATGCACAAACTTAGTAGGAATTGTTATTCTTCTTTTGTTACTCGGCCATTGTTCATTCCAATCCTAATATATATGATGCTAGTGCATATCTCTACGTGTGGAATTCTATGGCTAAAAATCTTCAATTCAATTTTGACTTAATTGAATAGTAGTAACTCAAAGAAAGAAAACATTATCAAATAATTAATTTAAAACGGTATACCTTTAAATCATTATCATTATTATAGCACAAATAAGTAAACCAAATAAATACAATTAAAATGGTTTTAATGAAAATTAAAATTATGTCTATTCTCCATTATTCTTATCTCTATTATTTTCTTATCTACACCTCCTCTATTCTCTCAACACCTCTTATTTTTATTTATCAATTATTTAATTATTCGGCACAAAACAATAATTAAATAAACATCATCAATCAAAACCACAATAACTTGATAATTAAATAAAATAAATTCTAATTTTATTTTTGGGGCGTTACAACTCTCCCCCACTTATAGAATTTTCGTCCTCGAAAATTAATTACCCGAAGAAAATAACTTTGAAAAATTAAAAACTATATTACCACATATATATATTCTTATCATCATAAAAATTATTCTTTTCAAAATAGATGATCAAAATTATTCAACATGTATTCCACCCAAAAATAAATAGTGTTTAAACTATAGCTCATCATAAATATTTTTTTATTAACAAGCTACTCCTTTAAATCGATAACATCAAGATAAATAAGTTTAAGAGTGAAGTAAAATGTCATATTTTCCGCTGCGCACTCTGATAACAAAAATCAACAACATGAATCCCAAAATAATTTGCAAAGACAAAATCATTTATGAACGGTATATCTCAAGTAAAAATAGTCCAAATACTTCAATAAAGTTTTCACACAATTCAAGATAAAACCTTCTTCGAGAAAATAGCACTTCACACTTCTAGTTCACATCTCTCATGATATGATCACTTATCACAACTAAGGTCGGGATTTCAAGTATATGTGCCTATAGAACTCGCTAAACATTTCAACACATATATAATAAAATACCAAAATACATCATCTATCAAATTAAAATATTGAAACAACTTCATATAAAAAGAAGATAAAAACAGCTTTGCTCAGGAAATCAGATTTAGTGACATTGCAACAAAACAAATTATTATAAAACAAAATCGTAACAACGGAATTAGTATACTAACCAACAATATTTTATCGTAATTATATATATCATAAAAAAAAAATTATAGAGACTTATACCATCATAAAAATCATCCTTAATTCACCAATTATGATTATCACATTTTGTAAAAGTCATATTCTCAAAACAAGTAGTCACTTACCTTTCTCATAAAAAGTGGTTTTTTATTTTATTTTATTTTTTTTTATCAAACATGTCTCTCATCATGATTATTCACAACAATGACTCAACACAAAAATCAAGATTTCACACCTCCAAAACATACTATAAAAATTGTTCATTTTCTACCAAAAACATAGACACCAATTATCATGAAATCAATCATAAAATCACTCATCAATCACAACATGCGTCATAGTAAATTGCACCCACCCCAAAAACTTTGTCTGAGGATTATTGCTCTGATACCAATTGTAACAGCCCGAATTTTTAATAAATAAATTATTAAAAAAAGAAACTTTATTTTCAAAATAGTTTAAAATAGGATAAGTGTCTCAACGGACTATTACATAACATAAAATTCTCAATTTACAAAAACCCATTTTTGCCCCGCACACGCTTCGAGTCAAATCATCAAACAAGCTTCTTCTTCAGTACCTAAAATGTTAATTGTAAATGGTCAATTTCCTTATCCAAATTGAATCATACTCACCGTAAGAAAAATGTAATAAAATAATAACAAAACACTTCACCAATCAAAAGATTTTAGAAAAATATATAATTATTTATTTTCCAAAAAGTAGGCGGATGTCTCATAATCAATCATACATAGAAACACATTAGAACATCACCAAAGGGATACAACATCACAACGCACAATTAACAAATTATACACATGAGACACAAGAGCACACCCAATTGATAAAACACTACTTCATTAACTTTGATAAAACACAACTTCACTAAAGTGCATGCAATGCGCTTAGACTCGCTAAATGCATGTGGTACCAATAACAACATCATATTCAGTTTTATGTCATGATGGACACAACGTCATTTATACAACACCGGTAAAAAACGTCATTCTCAACACCATATATACAACACCGGTAAGCAACGTCATTCTCAACACCATTTATACAACACCGATAAGCAACGTCATTGGACACATGAATGAATGCATGAGCATATAATAGACTCAACAACAACAACAACAACCCACATCATTAACAGCGTCATTTTATCAACATCATTAGCAACGACTTAATAACAACATCAACCAACAATATCAAATGAGATTGACAACAACAACATCATAAAAAAAATATAGTCCTCCACAACAAAACACACAATAATCACATAAAACAATCAAATTAATTTCTTTAAATTAGTTCAATTTAATATCCTCCAAATGACAAAGGTCCTACTACTATCTCATAACACAATCCCTACGCAGTATGAGTGTATGGGGAAAAAGCCCTTACCTCCGACGCTTTCCTTCCTAACCAAAGAAATCTAAAGTCCACAAAGTGATGCTCACATGAGGGAAGAAAAATCAAGCTCTTAAGGCTATTGACCAAAAATGCATAAACTTAGTAGGAATTGTTATTCTTCTTTTGTTACTCGGCCATTGTTCATTCCAATCCTAATATATATGATGCTAGTGCATATCTCTACGTGTGGAATTCTATGGCTAAAAATCTTCAATTCAAATTTGACTTAATTGAATAGTAGTAACTCAAAGAAAGAAAACATTATCAAATAATTAATTTAAAACGGTATACCTTTAAATCATTATCATTATTATAGCACAAATAAGAAAACCAAATAAATACAATTAAAATGGTTTTAATGGAAATTAAAATTATGTCTATTCTCCATTATTCTTATCTCTATTATTTTCTTATCTACACCTCCTCTATTCTCTCAACACCTCTTATTTTTATTTATCAATTATTTAATTATTCGGCACAAAACAATAATTAAATAAACATCATCAATCAACACCACAATAACTAGATAATTAAATAAAATAAATTCTAATTTTATTTTTGGGGCGTTACAACCCCAATTGGTAGTGGGAATGGATTGAACATGTACTTATCCCCAGGTACAGGGTTTCGATTCCCACGGAAGGCAAAAACTCCAATAGTGAAGGGGGTTGGAGAAGATCGTGAGGTAGCAGTGCCGGGAACGCCGAAGGCTCGGGCTGTTACAAAAAACAAAACTTGAAATATTTATATGGACCATAAACATATTTATTCCTCTTTTAAAATACGATTTTAAAATTTACGAGGTTAAAGTAAACTTAATATATTGTCACTTTTGTACTTTGAAGTTAAAGTAAAATCTTTTTTCAATAAAATATTAGGGTAAGCTGATCATACCGCTCAAATAACATCTCAAGTATCATTAAGGATTAACAATTCACATACAATGTTAGTGTCTAAATCCATTGTTGTTGGGATTAGATGTAGCTCATTTGTGACTAATTACAACTCTTAATCATGTTAATATATGTTTTAGTTCATTCATCAATGTTAGTGTCATCTTTAATCTTCATGTTTTATCTTTTGATTTGAATTTATAGACATACAATGTTTGAATCAAGGAACTAAGATGAACACTTGTTAAAACCCTAAATTCTAGACATAGATTTAGGATTAATATTCACTTTTTTGTATTGGAACTTAATGATATTGTGTTATTCAAATTATCCGAGACATCGGAAGTTTAAATAATAAAATATAGCCGTTGTATTGATTAATCACTCGAGACATCGAGGGTTAATAGGTACAACGTGATTCTCGTCGTTATCTGGACACGGAAACGTACGTGAGCAATACGTGATATTATTGATGAATAGCTAAGATATATGTGACTGATTTAGAAACGTACATACGAACGAATGAGTGAAGTTTAATCCCGACAACCTTTTCTCACTGAATCTTAAATCATCTTTTATTGCAATTTTATATTTACAAGTCTTTTTACAACAAAACAATTTATAACTCAAACTTGAAATGATGTTATTTGTTGAATGGTTCTTAATTTCACACTAGTCCCTGTGGATACAATATAAACAAAATACTTGCAAAAGTACTTTAACAAAATGGCGCCGTTGTCGGGGACTGACGTTTGAAATTAAAAACATTGCGACAAGTTCTATCTTTTTAAGCAATTTTGTCTTTTTAATTTTCTGTCTACTTTTATTATTCATCGTTCACGCTAACTTGTCTGGTTAGATTGTTGATCCTTGTTTATGCGAGGAAAGACTTCCGCAAAATATCTGCTTTTTCATTCAGAAATTGAAAGGACTCCGAGAAGAAACAACAGTCAAAGAAAGAAAAGAAAACAACTAGCCAAACAAAAGAAGCTGCAAGAAGGCACTTCTGTCTCTATTTCTTCAACATCTTCAGTTTCCGAGGAAATGACTGAAAAATTCCACCTGAGGGCGCTGCTATGCCCTGCCACAACAGTCCACGACGCCTGGCTCATCTGGCAAAACCACAAAGAGGAGCCAGACAAACTGAGATGAAAATAGGATACCTCCAGCTTTTATATTGCTAACCCTTTTGCGGTTTACCACATGAGGATCCGTACAATCATCTGGTTAAGTTCTATGAAATTGCTGGTTCACTTGGAACTACTGAAGCAGAGGAAGAATCTGCATACAAAAGAGGGTTTCCACACTCATTGATCGGTAAAGTAAAGGAGTGGTACTTGGATCAGCCGCTTGCAGTCATGACCAATTGGAACACTCTGGAAGAAAAATTTCTTGAAAGATTCTTTCCTCATCATAAGTTCATGGAAGCCAAAATATCCATTGTTGTGTTCTATCAAGGCTCAAATGAAATACTTTGTGAAGCTTGGGAGAGATAGAAATCTATGTTGAGAAAGTGTCAGAATCATGGTTTTGATGAACTTACTCTGATCCATATCTTCCGCAATGGATTGCTTCAACAGTCAAAGCTTTTAATGGATGCCACAACTGGTGGATCACTGTTATCATTAAGTGCAGCAGATGCGACCGCAATCATTGAGAAAATGGCACTAAGTGATCATCAAGGAGATTACAATAGGAATCCATCACAAAGGAAACCTGGAGTTATTGAGCTTGGTACAGGTGATGCAGTGTTGGCCCAGAATAAGTTGATCTCACAATCTCTGGAGGATATAACAAAGCAATTGTCAAAACTTCCGCAACAATTCAAAGAAATGCAAGAATTACCAGGTAAAGCAAAACAGATTGCATATTGTGAGTTGTGTAGTGGAGACCATCAAACTGGTTATTTTCCCCCGCATGGTGAAGAAGTGAATTATATGGGCAACCAGAATCAACAAAAACAAGTACCATATCAGAATAATGTTGGTTATCAGAGGGGCGGAAACTCAAATTACAACCAAGGGTGGAGGCAAGATGTTGGTTCATCAAATAGACAAAGACAATATGAAAGTTTCAATCAACCACAGCCACTTCCACAACAAAATCAGAATTCAAACTTAGAGGAGACAATGAGTAAGTTCATGGAAATGCAAATACAATACAATCAGCAGCAACAGAAATTTCAGCAAGAAACTCAAGTGTACCAAAGAGGCAATGATGCGGTGTTGAGAAACCTTGAAACTCAAATTGTCCAGATAGCCAAACAAGTGGCAAATAATAACAATCAAGGAGGATCATTTTCCGCAAACACTGAAACCAATCCGAAAGAACAATGCAAGTCTATAACAACTAGAAGCGGGAAAGAAATTGGTAAAGGCATTGGTGATAACTTGAGAACGGAGGAAAGTGTTGTGGAAGCTAGAGAAGAGCAAGAAGAGAGGATGGAAGAAAGTGAGAAGGAGGCAGGAGAGAAAAATAATGAGGAAGAATTAGTCGAAAAAGAAAAATATCAAAAAAATGAAAAAAATAAAAAAATGAATGAAGAAGAGTATAAGGGTGAAGTGAGTGAAGAAAGGAAGGCAGAAGTTCAGAAGGCGAGAAACGAGAAAAGCATTCAGAAGAGTCCTCCTATTCAACATTTACCTTATCCACATGCTCAATCAAAGAAAGACAAAGAGAGGTAGTATTCAAGGTTTCTAGACAATTTCAAAAGATTGCAAATCAACATCCCATTTTCTAAAGCCTTGGAACAAATACCTTGGAACAAATGACATCTCACACGCACAAGGATGACTTTGCAACTAGCAGATAAATCCATCACATATCCTTCAGGGATAGCTGAAGATGTTCTTGTGAAGGTTGACAAATTCATGTTCCCAATAGACTTTGTGGTGATGGATATTGAAGAGGATGACGATGTTCCATTGATCCTGGGAAGGGGTTGGTTTTATGAAAACAGCACGGATGATGATCGACATTGATGATGGAGTGATGAAAGTGAGGGTTCAAGACGAAGATGTCAATTTTAATTTGTGGGAAGCTATGAAGTATTCTAAGGATAAAGGTGCATGTTTCAAGTTAGATGCCACCGAAGAAGTTGTCCTAGATGTGAGAAAGCAAGCACATAGACCTTCACCTCTTGAACAAACTTTGTGTAACACCCCGTTTTTCATAAGCCAAAAAGGGCATTATTTTTTTTTTCTTTTTCAACTAACACTCAGAGTGCGCATAAAATGTTTCAAATGAACCGGCATTCAAATATACAAAAGAACTCATTACTAAAAGGTGCTTCGACAAGCAAAGTGTATTTCCTGAATAATTACAATCCAAGTCTAAGTATTCGAATACTTACCACAAAACAAGTTAGAAATCCTATGCTAACCAAAAAGCACGGTGCACAAAACACACCGGCGCATAGTCTAACTATCCTAGGCTACAGCTCCAACCGCTCACTGGGGCCTGGAACAGCCACCGTCGTCACCACGACCTAACCCATCATCTGGGTGGGATGAGCCCGCAAATGAAAGACAGGGTCACCACAAAATATATAGTATGTATATATATAACCGGTGCGAAAGATGTACACACAACAAATTTCCACGATACACAAGAGAAAGCTCTTTAACTCAAAAGTAATTCCCACCAACGGGCTTATATAAATAAATCACCAAGCCTAATGCAGACTTCTACAATGGGTGTGACGACCGATCTCTGGTTAGCCACATGCATGATTTAATTTCCGGAATTCAACCTCTCTATAGAAGGCGTAGGTCTCAGGTGGGATAACACCTCCTACTATTGGTGGGATAACACCAGGTAGAGTCACACAAGACAATACCAAAACAATCACGGTGGGATAACACCGGGTGAGTCACACAAGACAACCACCAACTCAATAAAAATCCAGTGGGATTTGGCGAAGTCGCACAGACAACCGCCTGGTACGAAGGCAAGTCACACAAGACATACACCTAGGCACGCAACTATGAAATGCATGGCATATATTCTCTTCGGCATATACGGGATAGTCACACAAGACACAATCCTCGCGTAGTCCTATCTGACGCATGCATTCACATATGCTCATGCAAACAAACACATAGCCTAAAGCCTATGTACAAAGCATCTCAGCATACATACATTTTCTCAATCATATGTAATTTGCACACATTTTTATAAACACGTTCTCATCAACGAGAATACATAAGTACAAACATGCTAAAGCACACAGCAATTGCACGCCCAGCAAAACAAAGCATGTCGTAATCGTTTTAAAGACAGAAATAAAGTGGAGCCCTTACCTCGGCAAACTTCCGTCAACAACACACGTCCAAACAACACAACGCGCTTCCTAAAACAAGCAGCGTACCATCAATACATTGTTTCCCAACCAATCGTATTGAAACTAAACCAAAAACCCCAAAAACTTGAAGGTTTCTAAGGAAAATCCACTCTTTCGGATACCATACCAAAAACTACCGTATTGATCAACCCCCATGAGTTATATGTACTATTTTTAGGACCCAAAACAATTGTCAAAAGTCTTAAATAATTTGAAATGTAAAAAGACCGTTTTCTTGCGTTATAAGCCACGTACTTTCCGAGTACCCGAAAAACTCGTTTCCAATCCCCACCACTTCCATCAATTAATAAAAAGGGATTAGAATGTTAAAACCCAAGTTTAGAAATCAAAATCCAAAATTTAGGTTTCCAGAACTCGCCCTGGCGAGTTTGTGGCGAGTGAAGGCAGAGAGTACTGGTCTTACTCGCTCTGGAGCTCGCCCTGGCATGTTCATGACCTGTGACACTCGCCCTGGCGAGTAACCACTCGCTCAGCGAGTTGCACCTGTCATGACAGCAAAAGACAGCAACTCACACCACCTTTTTCCACCCCAAGCCTAGTTTGATTCTATTAGTTCCCAACATCTTTTCAAGGCATAAAAGCAAACCATTTTCATAAGCAAGCAACACATTTCCGAAAGCATGTTGGTTGCTTCGAGTGCAAGTTATTTGATTTTCATTTCCAAAATCAAAACCAAATCCAAGCACAAGTTTTATTACGGGCCTTAACCGTCCGGTAATCATTTTCAAACATGTTTTCAAGGTAAATAGCGACACCACATGTCACAATAGTTTTAAACCATTTTGACCCCAAAACTCTACCCAAAACACTTAGGAAATATTTTCATAAACCTCAAAATATTTTTCATCGGATTTTCTAAAACAAAACCATACAACGCATTTCCCTTTCGCCCAAAGGTTCAAAGACAACTTTTCTTTTCAAAACCTTACAACATAGCCTCATGTTATTGATCAATACTCTAAACTTTCAAAACCCTAACTTTTCTCATGAGATTTTCACAAACTCTTGGAAAAATTGAAACAACAAAGCCTAGCATGCTTACTAAACTCTCATGAACAACTTTCATGAAACAAGAACTAGCAAGAACAACCTTTCTCACCAAACCCTCTTAAGAACATAAACCCAAAAACCTCACAACTCTAAAAATCTACCAACCTAGGAGATAAGAAGAGAGGGTTACCTCAAGAAAGTGATTCTCTACAACTTTCCTCAAAGCTTCCAAGCTTGAAATGGAGTGAAATGGTGAAGAAATGAAATTTGTGAAGGTTGGAAAGTGAAATGGAGTTTCACGTACAAGAGAGAAAGAATGAGATGATTTGGTGATGTTTTTCTAAGTGCCAAGGTCATCAAACCTCCTTACTATGACAAAGCTCTTGCTAACTCATGGCCATTGGATCAAAAACACAATGCCAAGACCAAACCATAGCCATTGGATCAAACCAATTCAACCCACTTGAGATAAAACTCAACACCTCTTGGAAACACTCACACGTTCAGTTCTCGCGCGCCGCGACGAACGAAACTCACCAAAACAGAAAACCTACAGACAGAACGTCTATCGTCTAACATTTCCAAAACTTATCGCCGAATCTTTTTCCGCGACTGTAATTTTCTTCCATACCTTAGAAAATTAATCTCAGAATATATCCTAACTCGCGCAGATATATAAAACTTCCATCCGAAACCTCACTTAAAACAGACGAAATAAGATTTTACAATGACGGGTAAAATCCTACTCGTTTTTCCAAAAACAGGAATAATCCAAAACTTATTATTCTAAAACCACATATAACTTCTTATTCAAGCAACAGGATCACAAGACCAAAGTCTGTACAATTACAGTGCACGAGCACGAAACAGGCTCAATTACAGCAAAAGCTAATAATTACACGATGTTTCATCACATGAACACATCGAAACACTAATATTCCTCAAACCAACTATACAATGAAATCTTGGGTCTTACAATACTACCCCCCTAAAAGAAGTTTCCTCCTCGAAACTTAGACGTCGTCAAACAAATTGGGGTATAACTCTTTCATCTTACTCTCGAGCTCCCAGGTAGTATCTCCTGTAGCTTCGTTCCATATCACCTTCACCAAAGGTATCTCTTTCGTCCTCAGACGTTTCATCTTCCTATCCGCAATCTTGATCGGCGGAACCTCGAATGACAAATTATCCCTCAACTGGATATCATCTGGTGTAATCACATGCGATGGATCCGGTGTATACTTCCGCAATTGCGACACATGGAACACGTCATGAATCAAAGATAGTACCGGTGGCAACGCGATCCGGTATGCTACATTCCCAATCCGTTCCAAAATCTGATAAGGCCCTATAAACTTCGGAGTCAACTTCTTTGCTTTCAAAGCCCTTCCAACACCAGTTGTTGGGGTAACACGGAGAAATACGTGATCTCCCTCCTCAAACTCTAAAGGCCTCCGACGCCTATCCGCATAACTTTTCTGTCGATCTTGAGCAACCTTCATCATTGCCCTTATCTTTCGGACCTTGTCCGTCGTCTGTTGTACCATTTCCGGTCCCACTATCAAACTTTCCCCATCTTGGTACCAACACAAAGGAGTCTGACATCTCCTCCCATACAAAGCCTCATATGGTGCCATTCCAATACTCGCGTGGAAACTGTTGTTGTATGTGAATTCTATCAAAGGTAATACATCATCCCAACTTCCACGATCATCCAAAACACATGCTCTCAACAAATCCTCTAAAGACTGATTTGTTCTCTCGGTCTGCCCATCTGTCTGAGGATGGTAGGCGGAACTCAATCTCAGTTTCGTCCCCAACGCCTCATGCAAAGTCTTCCAAAAGTGTGAAGTAAACTTTGGGTCTCGATCCGACACTATACTTGACGGAATCCCATGTAACCTCACAATCTCAGCAATGTAAATGTCGGTCAACTTTGCCGCTGTATCCGTAGTTCTAACCGGTAGAAAATGAGCGGACTTGGTCAAACGATCCACTATCACCCAAATGGAATCATGCTTCCTCCTGGTCTTAGGTAGCCCAGTGATGAAATCCATAGAAATGCTATCCCACTTCCACTCGGGGATATCTAATGACTGCAGCATCCCTGCTGGTCTCTGATGCTCAACCTTCGCCTTCTGACAAGTCAGACACGACGCCACATACTCAGCCACATCCTTTTTCATACCCGGCCACCAGAAATCATGCCTCAGGTCTTGATACATCTTTGTCGCTCCAGGATGTATACTAAGTTTACTCTTGTGTGCCTCCCCTAGAATTATGTTTCTCAAGTCCATAGCTTCGGGTACACACACTCTCCCTTGACACCTCATGATATTGTCCGATCCCACCTTGAAATCTCGGTTGGTTCCTCGAACAATCAAAGCCCTTTTCTCCATAAGGAACTTGTCATCTTGACAATTAGCAATATCCTCCAACAAACCGTTTGAGATGGTAATCATACCCAGTCTCATATTCCCTAAGGCAACCTCTACCTCTAGGTGCAAGTCACGAAACTCTCTCAACCACTCTTGTTGACTAGCCATTTGTGCCGAACAAACCGACACACTCTTCCTACTCAAAGCATCGGCTACCACATTAGCCTTTCCAGGATGGTATTCTAACGTAAAGTCGAAGTCTTTCAAAGTTTCCATCCACCTCCGTTGCCTCATATTAAGCTCTTTCTGATCGAACAGATACTTAAGGCTTTTATGGTCACTAAACACGACAAAAGTGCAACCATAAAGATGATGTCTCCAAATCTTCAATGCAAAAACAACGGCCGCAAGCTCTAAATCGTGCGTAGGATAATTCTTTTCATGCACTTTCAGTTGCCTTGACGCATAAGCCACTGCCCTCTTGTGTTGCATCAACACACAACCCAACCCTTGATGAGAAGCATCACAATAAACCTCATACGGTTCCTCCGACTGTGGTAACATCAAAACTGGTGAAGTCGTCAATCGCTCCTTCAACAACTGAAAACTCAACTCACACTTCTCCGTCCACGCAAACGGTTGGTCTTTTCGCGTAAGTTGCGTCATTGGCGCCACAATCTTAGCGAAACCTTCAATGAATCTCCGGTAATAACCGGCCAACCCAACAAAACTCCTTACATCAGTCACTGTTTGAGGTTGCTTCCATGAAAGTACCGTATCAATCTTGGCTGGATCCACGGCTATTCCCTCTTTTGATATAACATGGCCAAGGAAATTCACCTCTTCCAACCAAAAATCACACTTTGACGGGTTAGCATACAACCTTTTCTCCCGCAAAACTTGCAAAACCAAGCGAAGATGCTCTAAATGTTCTTCTTCATTCTTCGAATACACCAAAATGTCATCAATGAACACCACCACAAACCTGTCCAAAAATGAATTGAATATCCGATTCATGTAGGCCATGAAGATCGCAGGTGCATTCGTCACTCCAAACGGCATCACTAGAAACTCATAATGCCCATAACGCGTCCTAAACGCCGTTTTCTGAATATCCTCATCTCGTACTCTTATCTGGTGATAACCAGATTTCAAGTCAATCTTGGAAAACACTGAGGCTCCCCTCAACTGATCCATCAAATCATCAATACGCGGCAATGGATATCGGTTCTTGATAGTCACCTTATTAAGCTTCCGATAATCCACACACAGACGAGATTTCCCATCCTTCTTTTTAACCAGTAAGACCGGTGCTCCCCAAGGCGACACACTAGGCCTTATGAAACCCTTCTCCAACAAGTCCTCAATCTGACCTTTCAACTCTACCAACTCGGCTGGAGCCATCCGATAAGCTGATTCTGAAATCGGACCCGTACCCGGTTGCAAATCAATGAAGAATTCCACCTCTCTACACGGAGGAAAAGCTGGAATCTCTGATGGAAACACATCTTGGAAATCCTGAACCACACGAATTTCCTCAATTCGGATCTCTGACGTCACTCCTAAGCTAGCAAGTGAAACTATCTCCGGTTCCCCATTACACATAACCACAGAAAGCCGATTCGCAGACAAGTACCTTCGCACACCTGGCTCGGGAAAGAAAACCAATTTCCGAGCGCAGTCTAGAATCACATAATGATAAGACAACCAATCCATCCCAAGGATGATCTCGAGAGATGTAAGCGGTAGACAAACCAAATTGACCAGAAAATCCCTATTCTGGATTACTACCAAACAATGCAAACATGCAGTATTCACTACCAAATCCTTAGCAGGAGTCAAAACATTCAAATCAAACGGAAGCACAGAAACATTCAAACTCAAACGATTTGCACAAGCCAAAGATATGAATGAGTGGGTTGCCCCCGTGTCAATCAAAGCAGTTAAAGAATTACCTGCGATGTGACAGCTCTCGTGGATGGCATTGCTAGCCTGCCCACTCACTTCTGTGCCCATACAGTAAGCACGTGCCTTTGCCGCAGGTCTGGTACCTTGTGAGCCTTGTGCCACATTCGCCGACGGCCCAGTCTTCGGGGCTCTGCAATCTCTAGCAAAGTGTCCCGGCTTCTTGCAGTTGAAGCAAGCGCTTCCCCCTTTCGGTTGCGTGCATTCATTAGAAAAATGCCCCGCTTCTCCACAGTTGTAGCAAGCCCCCTTACTACCCTCTGATTTTCCCCGGGTTCCCTGATTCACCGATCGGCCCGGTCCTTTACTGTGCTGAGGACGGTTATAAGGCTTACTCCCTTGCCTCCCACTATTCTGGGTCGAACCACGATCATTGGTGCGACTTGGTCCTCCGGCACTAGACCCTCCTTGGCGGTTCACCCGCTTATTCCTCATGTCCTCTACCTCTTGGCACTTCTCTACCAAGACCTGGAATTGTCGGATACCCAATGGCACAACCGCATCCTGCAGTTCGTACCTCAGCCCATCTTGAAATCTACGGCACATATAAACCTCATCTATCCCATCCCTAAAGAAGCGGAAGAAACGGGATAGTGATTCAAACTTCTTGGCATATGATTCAACATTCATGCCCCCCTGACGCAACCTCAGAAACTCTTCCCCATACCTTTCCCTTGCAGTCTCGGGAAAGTACTTGGCCAAAAACCTCCTCTTGAAGTTCTCCCAATTCAATTCCTCATGGCCATTCTCCATGATCAGTCGGGTGTTCCTCCACCAATACTCAGAACCCCCGAGTAATTGATAGGTAGCTAAGACCACCTTCTCTCCTTCTGGACAATGAATTGCCCCGAATATCCTCTCCACAGATTGGAGCCACAAATCCGCAGTTTCCGGACCTCCCTCCCCATTAAACTTTGGAGGAGTCTGGTGGTTGAAATTTGAAAGAAGTCTAGAACCAACAGCAAGTATTTCCCTTTCGCGCTTTTCCAGATCTCTCTGCGCCTTAGCATGGCTCTGAGCAGTCACAGCCGCTGCCATTGTATGCATGGCATAAGCCATCTGATTCACATCCACATTGTCCGCCATAGGTACAGTAGGTGCCCTTCTTGGAGGCATTCGATTTCTGCACAATACCAATTCTGATTAGATCCTTAGTCATACAATTCTGAATCCTAACAGAATATCTCACTCCACGGATTACTAACTCGAAACCCGACACAGAACAAACACTAGAACCAACTCCACACTAGTTACGTTCTAACCGACTCTGGACTAACGACTCAAGTATACACTTTCCCTTTGAAGATTTAAAGCCGTGCTCTGATACCAAAAATGTAACACCCCGTTTTTCATAAGCCAAAAAGGGCATTATTTTTTTTTTCTTTTTCAACTAACACTCAGAGTGCGCATAAAATGTTTTAAATGAACCGGCATTCAAATATACAAAAGAACTCATTACTAAAAGGTGCTTCGACAAGCAAAGTGTATTTCCTGAATAATTACAATCCAAGTCTAAGTATTCGAATACTTACCACAAAACAAGTTAGAAATCCTATGCTAACCAAAAAGCACGGTGCACAAAACACACCGGCGCATAGTCTAACTATACTAGGCTACAGCTCCAACCGCTCACTGGGGCCTGGAACAGCCACCGTCGTCACCACGACCTAACCCATCATCTGGGTGGGATGAGCCCGCAAATGAAAGAAAGGGTCACCACAAAATATATAGTATGTATATATATAACCGGTGCGAAAGATGTACACACAACAAATTTCCACGAAACACAAGAGAAAGCTCTTTAACTCAAAAGTAATTCCCACCAACGGGCTTATATAAATAAATCACCAAGCCTAATGCAGACTTCTACAATGGGTGTGACGACCGATCTCTGGTTAGCCACATGCATGATTTAATTTCCGGAATTCAACCTCTCTATAGAAGGCGTAGGTCTCAGGTGGGATAACACCTCCTACTATTGGTGGGATAACACCAGGTAGAGTCACACAAGACAATACCAAAACAATCACGGTGGGATAACACCGGGTGAGTCACACAAGACAACCACCAACTCAATAAAAATCCAGTGGGATTTGGCGAAGTCGCACAGACAACCGCCTGGTACGAAGGCAAGTCACACAAGACATACACCTAGGCACGCAACTATGAAATGCATGGCATATATTCTCTTCGGCATATACGGGATAGTCACACAAGACACAATCCTCGCGTAGTCCTATCTGACGCACGCATTCACATATGCTCATGCAAACAAACACATAGCCTAAAGCCTATGTACAAAGCATCTCAGCATACATACATTTTCTCAATCATATGTAATTTGCACACATTTTTATAAACACGTTCTCATCAACGAGAATACATAAGTACAAACATGCTAAAGCACACAGCAATTGCACGCCCAGCAAAACAAAGCATGTCGTAATCGTTTTAAAGACAGAAATAAAGTGGAGCCCTTACCTCGGCAAACTTCCGTCAACAACACACGTCCAAACAACACAACGCGCTTCCTAAAACAAGCAGCGTACCATCAATACATTGTTTCTCAACCAATCGTATTGAAACTAAACCAAAAACCCCAAAAACTTGAAGGTTTCTAAGGAAAATCCACTCTTTCGGATACCATACCAAAAACTACCGTATTGATCAACCCCCATGAGTTATATGTACTATTTTTAGGACCCAAAACAATTGTCAAAAGTCTTAAATAATTTGAAATGTAAAAAGACCGTTTTCTTGCGTTATAAGCCACGTACTTTCCGAGTACCCGAAAAACTCGTTTCCAATCCCCACCACTTCCATAAATTAATAAAAAGGGATTAGAATGTTAAAACCCAAGTTTAGAAATCAAAATCCAAAATTTAGGTTTCCAGAACTCGCCCTGGCGAGTTTGTGGCGAGTGAAGGCAGAGAGTACTGGTCTTACTCGCTCTGGAGCTCGCCCTGGCGTGTTCATGACCTGTGACACTCGCCCTGGCGAGTAACCACTCGCTCAGCGAGTTGCACCTGTCATGACAGCAAAAGACAGCAACTCACACCACCTTTTTCCACCCCAAGCCTAGTTTGATTCTATTAGTTCCCAACATCTTTTCAAGGCATAAAAGCAAACCATTTTCATAAGCAAGCAACACATTTCCGAAAGCATGTTGGTTGCTTCGAGTGCAAGTTATTTGATTTTCATTTCCAAAATCAAAACCAAATCCAAGCACAAGTTTTATTACGGGCCTTAACCGTCCGGTAATCATTTTCAAACATGTTTTCAAGGTAAATAGCGACACCACATGTCACAATAGTTTTAAACCATTTTGACCCCAAAACTCTACCCAAAACACTTAGGAAATATTTTCATAAACCTCAAAATATTTTTCATCGGATTTTCTAAAACAAAACCATACAACGCATTTCCCTTTCGCCCAAAGGTTCAAAGACAACTTTTCTTTTCAAAACCTTACAACATAGCCTCATGTTATTGATCAATACTCTAAACTTTCAAAACCCTAACTTTTCTCATGAGATTTTCACAAACTCTTGGAAAAATTGAAACAACAAAGCCTAGCATGCTTACTAAACTCTCATGAACAACTTTCATGAAACAAGAACTAGCAAGAACAACCTTTCTCACCAAACCCTCTTAAGAACATAAACCCAAAAACCTCACAACTCTAAAAATCTACCAACCTAGGAGATAAGAAGAGAGGGTTACCTCAAGAAAGTGATTCTCTACAACTTTCCTCAAAGCTTCCAAGCTTGAAATGGAGTGAAATGGTGAAGAAATGAAATTTGTGAAGGTTGGAAAGTAAAATGGAGTTTCACGTACAAGAGAGAAAGAATGAGATGATTTGGTGATGTTTTTCTAAGTGCCAAGGTCATCAAACCTCCTTACTATGACAAAGCTCTTGCTAACTCATGGCCATTGGATCAAAAACACAATGCCAAGACCAAACCATAGCCATTGGATCAAACCAATTCAACCCACTTGAGATAAAACTCAACACCTCTTGGAAACACTCACACGTTCAGTTCTCGCGCGCCGCGACGAACGAAACTCACCAAAACAGAAAACCTACAGACAGAACGTCTATCGTCTAACATTTCCAAAACTTATCGCCGAATCTTTTTCCGCGACTGTAATTTTCTTCCATACCTTAGAAAATTAATCTCAGAATATATCCTAACTCGCGCAGATATATAAAACTTCCATCCGAAACCTCACTTAAAACAGACGAAATAAGATTTTACAATGACGGGTAAAATCCTACTCGTTTTTCCAAAAACAAGAATAATCCAAAACTTATTATTCTAAAACCACATATAACTTCTTATTCAAGCAACAGGATCACAAGACCAAAGTCTGTACAATTACAGTGCACGAGCACGAAACAGGCTCAATTACAGCAAAAGCTAATAATTACACGATGTTTCATCACATGAACACATCGAAACCCTAATATTCCTCAAACCAACTATACAATGAAATCTTGGGTCTTACACTTTGACTGATGCATTCAATGAGCTTGACCCCGACATAGAGCAAGAAATTGAAGAGTTCTTGAAAGAACTTGATTCTCAGAAGGAAGTATCTCCTTGTGAAGCAAAGATTGAAGAATTGAAAGATGGGCCAAAACCGGTTGAAGTGAAGAATGAATTGAAAACACTACCTTCACATTTAAAGTATGCATTTCTTGAAGAAAATGATAGCAAGCCGGTAATAATTAGCAGCTCATTATCAACTCACGAGGAGAACAGCTTAATTCAAGTTCTTAAAGACAACAAAGAGGCAATAAGATGCGCATTATCTGATTTGAAAGTTATCAATCCATCTTATTGTATCACAACATCATGATGAAAGACGACTACAAGCTTGTAGCACAGCCTCAACGTCGATTGAATCCAACAATGAAGGAGGTTGTAAGAAAGGAGGTGGTGAAGCTACATGAAACATGAATGATTTATCCAATTTCAGACAGTGTCTGGGTGAGTCCAGTCCATGTAGTGCCAAAGAAGGGAGAAATGATGGTGATCACCAATGATAAGAATGAATTGATTCCGTCGAGAACAGTAACGGGATGGAGAATGTGCATTGATTATCGGAGACTTAACAAAGCCACCAGGAAAGATCATTTCCCATTACCGTTCATGGATCAGATGCTAGAGCGATTGTCAGGCCAAGAATTCTATTGTTTCTTAGATGGTTACTCGGGATATAATTGTAACACCCAAACTAATTATCTAACTATTTTCTAGTTTTATCAAATTCTTTTCCAAAATGCACAACGGAAGATAAAGTTTGAATTATAAAAACAATGGTTTGAGTATCACATTTTACTTTCAAAACACTACTAATAATTTGATTAGTAAGATAACATCTTTTGCAAAATTACAAATTCTATAAAGATACACTTTTAAATAATAAAGACAACAACGACTCTATACATAAGAGGTAACCCCTTTCCCGTGTCCTAATCAGAGCAGAGCATCACCGACAACTTGGTATATAAAAGCAGAATGTATAAATATAATAGATTCAAGAAATATAGAGGCTAGGTATGGTGGTTGGACTCCCTCCCTTCTTCATATTTTGCATGACCGGTGTATAACATAGTTATTTAGATTATGTTCGCCGGTGAATTATCCTTGTTGTAGTAATACCTTACTATTACACTATGTTTGTTAAAGTTTCCCTACGTTAACAACTAAGGTACCTACGAGAGCCTAACCTCGATGTGTCACATACCCTAATTACTAAGTGAGTTGTTTATAAACATGCATTATAATCTTCACCAATTAACCTCTAGGTCCTAGTATCGGGCTGTTCATCTTCTAAGTGCTCAGATCACACCTAGTGCATGATTCCTCCTATAATCGCTCAGTTCACGATTAGTTCAGGATGTTACCGTCTCTATACACCTAGCATTATTTACTACGAGTTCCGGACTATACCAAGTCGAAACCTGATATCAATTCTATGGAAAGTGCACGAAAGTAAATAACAAACATAATACTTTAAATATCATACCTAAATACAAAAGCCTAAAGAAATCATACCTTGCTGAGTTAGTTTTCCCGTAAGGGGAGAAAACTTTGCCCAATAGAGCTCCTATGAACCTCTCTATATAGTAGAGAGTGTTCTACTATTTCTGAATGATTAAAACAATGAAAGAGAGGCTCTATTTATAGTTTTCGTAATGGGCCTCAGCAAGGCATCGCAGTACGATGAAGCCATCGTGCTGCGATTTGAAGATTTAGTTCAGTTTTATAACTGATCCTGTGCATTTCATCAGCTTGGGCGCCAAGTTACTCCATCGTGCTGCGATATACTCCATCGTGCTGCGATGAGGAGATTTTCTTCAGATTTATTGGTCTTGATTTCTTGGCGAACAAGCAGCTCCCATCGTGGCACGATGGGAGCCATCATGCTGCGATGGAATGCTGATTTTCTTCACTTTTTGGGCTTTCTCTTGTCTTTTTGCATCTTGGACTTTGTCTTGATGCTTTTCCATGCATTTGTAGGTTTTCCTTCGTATTTGGGCATGTCTTGGTCATTTTACTACTAATAATAATACTAAAAATACCGTAGAAATTTCTGTCATCACAACCTCAAACTTGAACTATTGCTTGTCCTCAAGTAACATGCTGTCAAACAAGATCGTTGGAAAAACAAGAGATAAATAAAGATGATAGGAATTTCACAACCTTTTTGTTATTTCAGCAATGGTAGCGCTGATTATCTTACCGCCACGATCATGCTCAATCCTGCTAGGCTCAGGAGACGTCAATAGTAGCAAATCGGACAGATGCCCGCAAGAGTCCATGACCAACTTTTCTCTCTCTCTCTCTCTCTCTCTCTCTCTCTCTCTCACATTTGTGTTTTTCGCTCATTAATTGAAAGGGTTATCTCAATCATCGTGCAACCTGCCATTTTACCATAGGCTTGCAAGAACTCTAAGCAACCGGTCAAAATTCAATATACATGCATTATTGGAGGTCTTTTCAGAGTTATAATGTGGCTTAGGTCAAGGTAGGACATTTTTGGGAATAGTAGGCTAAACATTGGAGTTAAGTCTTACTTTGATGTTCCTTTTTGTGTGTGCAACTTGTGTTCCTCAGGGTGCCTTTTTGTGTTGGTATCGGAAAATAAGAACCGGATGTGTTTTTGTGTGGTTCTTTTCTATCACTTTCTTTGCCCTTTGGCTCTTTCTTTTGCCCTTTGGCTCTTTATTATTTTTTTGAAGAGACTATTTTTTTAGGGAATTTATGATGTTTTCCCGTCTCTTTTTCATTTATTTTTTTCTTTTTGTAGTGATAGTTCTCCGTATACCCACCCCAAACTTAAACGTTGCTAGTTCCATGAGCAACCTCAAACTTATTTTGTTGCCAAGACTTTGAGAACTATTACCTTAACTCCAAAGAGGGTAATTCATTGTTTTTCTTGTCTATAGGCTTGTATCGTGGTTTGTCACCAAAACAAAAGGGATAATATTTTTTTACGGCTCAAATTTGGCTAGCAAAGGATATAATAATAATAATAATAATAATAATAATAAGGGTGGCTTGAAAAAGGCTCTGGGTTATAACAAACAATTGCCTTAATGCATATAATATCAAACTAACCAGTCAGCAGAGAATTAGAGCAAGTTCTAGAAAATAAACAAGTGCACGATACTCTCATAGTAATTCGAAAGAAAGTGGTAATACCGTTTGGAAATATTTGGCTCAAATCCTCACATGGCTTAGGTATCTGAAGTTGAACACTTGTCTCACAGACATCAGCTTCATCACTCGTCTCTCTGTCTTCCGAACTTCGCACTTCGGAGCAATCACCTTTGGTTTTCTGTATGAAGGTGTGAAATTCGTCTCATCGAGATTTATAACTTATTTCTCCGCAATCCTACCTATAAGTTTTTTTTTTTTTTAAGTTTGAATAAGGGTTGTTGACAGATGAAGATGTCATGCGAAATTCTAGGCATACATTATTGAATTGAAAAATTGAATTGAAAATGCTGAATTGAAATTACTGAATTGAAAATGAATTAAATACTTATCCTTGGGTTGCCTCCCAAGCAGCGCTTGTTTAGCCTCTCATTAGCTTAAGGCATTTCCTCCATTACAGAGGATAGGTTCGCATGTCTCTCTCTTCTGTATGAGCTTTCTCATTAGCTCCTCCCTCTTTCTTGTTGCTTCTCTCATACTTTTCCGGGTTCTATTTTTCTTTGAAGGTGGCAAAACAGAGTTGTCCATTATCTTCTAAAGGTATTGTTTTTATGATGAACTTCCCTTTGCCTTTTGGTGGATGTTCCTTCTTTTGTTCTTTTGGTGCATTAACCTAGCTTTTCTTTTCTCTTTCCTCTTTTCTCTCAGCAACAGGCTTCTTCAGAGGTGGCGTATTAACCCCAAACTTAGATTTTCGGGCCACCTTTCTGTTTCTTCCCCGTGCTTTGACCCATGTTGCTCGGATGTCCACTTCAATGGTTAGCCTCTTCAATTTTTCAGTGAGTTCTTCGGGTACCTCCTCTTCCTGAGCTGTATCTATTTCTAGCTGCGCCATTTCATTCTCCAGTTCTGTTATCTCTACTTTTACCTGTACTTCTTGATCTGGAGTCGGTGGTTTAACTTCCCTATCTTTCCACTCAAGCATGAAGCACACTTCCCTTATGGTTTTGGAAGTTTTGATAGTTCTTTCTTCTGCTCCACTTCTTAGAGTCAACTCAGCGAGCTCTACATTAATGAGTGCCCTGCTGGTTGCTAGAAATGGTCTTCCTAGAATGATGGGATGCTCTTCGTACTCTTGGATATCCAGGATCATGAAGTCTGCTGGAAATACCAGGTCTTTGACTTTCACCAAGACATCCTTCATTAAGCCTTCTACATGAATAGTGGATTGATCTGCTAATGTGAGTTCCCTTTTTGTACATGCAATTGGTGTTATGAGTTTCAATTTCTCTGCCAGAGATAATGGCATTACATTCACACATGAACCCACATCACATAACGCTTTGACGTCTGCTCCCTCAATTTGACAGAGTATGGTGACGCTTCCAGGATCTGTCTTATTGAGTGGCAGGTATGGTTTCGCCGCTGGTTTGATTATGTACTCTTCTAGCTCACTTAAGTAATCATCATAGTAATTCTCCATGGTCATTCCCAGCATAGCCTCGAACCATTCTTCGAACTCTTTTAGCTGTTCTTCATCATACACATGCCTTGTGTTCATGTCTCTTAGCATTTTGTACTCCTCCTTTGGATTGTCCACCGTGTTACCTGCAATATCTTTAGAAATATGAGTACTTACCAGTTTAGAAAGTTTACCAATCTGGGTTTCAAGACTTTTTATCGTCGCCCCCTGGTTGGCTACTGTAGTCTGGATATTTTCAAAGTTAGTTTTGCTCATGTTAACAAATTTATTGAGTAACTCTTCCAATGGAGATGACTTTCTAGGTTGAGGTGCAGCTTGTGCCTGGTTCCCTGTTTGGTCCCAGCGTAAATTTGGGTGTTTGCTCCAACCTGGGTTGTAGTTGTTTCCCATGTAATTCACTTGCTCTTCGCTCCCTCCTGGCAAACAATGCCCATTAGGCTGATCTTCTAGGCAGAAGTCGCAGACTCCTTCCACCTTTTTAACTCTGGCTTCCTTCACCGCTTTCTCTTTATCAGCAAGTTGCCTCCTTAGTAACTCCATCTCTACTTTGTAGGCAATCTCCTGGTCCACCTTCAGAATTCCAGGTGACTTTTCAGCTCGATCGCGACTCATGTTGTATTTATTCTGGCACATTTGTTCAACCAGATCCTTAGTCTCTGCATAGGTTTTTACTTTGATGGACCCACCAGCTGAGGCATCTAGTATCATCCTATGTTGCATCTTCATACCAGCAGTGAATAGTTGCATCTGCTCCATAGCACTAATGCTGTGGTTAGGACACCTTCTCATAAGCAGCTTGAACCGTTCATAAGCCTCGCAAAGCGTTTCAGATTCATGCTGTTTGAAAATCAGAATCTCAGACGTTCTCTTCTGGAATAGTGTATGTATGAAGAATCTTTCTAGGAACTTGTCTTCAAGCTCCTTCCATGTTGCAATCGTTCCCCTTGGCAAGCATGGAAGCCAATCTTTAGCTGAACCTGTAAGAGAAAAAGCAAACAAACGCAACTTCTTCTGGTCCTCAGAAACGTTTTCCGGCACTTTCTGGATCTGACATGTCTCTGAAAACTTTGCAAGATGATCCCAGGGATCATTGTTGGCACGTCCGTCGAATTGGCTTTCCCGTAAACCTGTAAGAACATTACCCTTAATATCAAAGTTAGCTGGATTCGCCGTTTGGAATCCCAGTGAGATCTGTTATGTGTCAGTCCTCTTGCAGTAATCTCCTATTGTAACTCTTTGTTCGTCCCCCATGGCTTTGGTGGTAGGCTCTTCTTCTTTGTTGAGATTACTGGATTTTGCAAGCCTTTGTGCTGCTCTCCTTTTCCGGAACGTTCTTTCGGGTTCAGGGTCGTACTTTAACTCCAGAATATCATGTTATCAAGCACAACAAATGAATACCTTCAGTAGGACTGGAAAAGTAAATTGTGAAACTATTTTTGGTTTGTCTCACATGTCTTTGTCACCATGAAAATTCCCAGGTAAGTGAGGTGGATCACACCGGATCGCTTAAATACCAAGACTTATCCTTAGCCCAAATTTTCACAAATTAAAATCCACAATTATCACCAAGATTTTTGAATTTTTGAATTTTTTTTGTATTTTTGAAATATTTTTGCAAACTTAAATAAATCTAATAAGGCTTCGTAAACACAATCCCTGACAACGGCGCCAAAAACTTGACTAGGGTCTGACAAGTGCATCAGTCTGTCGTCTAGTAATAATTCACACTCTAGTGTATAGAATGAGTTTGTATCCACAGGGATCGTGCCGAAGCATCACTAGCGTTATTTAAGTTTGTGATAGTTGCATTCGCTTTGGGTTTTTGGAAAAGGTTTTCATAAAAAGAAGCGTAATGCTTTGCAGAAATATAAAAGCAGAATGTATAAATATAATAGATTCAAGAAATATAGAGGCTAAGTATGGTGGTTGGACTCCCTCCCTTCTTCATATTTGGCATGACTGGTGTATAACATAGTTATTTAGATTATGTTCGGCGGTGAATTATCCTTGTTGTAGTAATACCTTACTATTACACTAAGTTTATTAAAGTTTCCCTACGTTAACAACTAAGGTACCTACGAGAGCCTAACCTCGATGTGTCACATACCCTAATTAATAAGTGAGTTGTTTATAAACATGCATTATAATCTTCACCAATTAACCGCTAGGTCCTAGTATCGGGTTGTTCATCTTCTAAGTGCTCAGATCACACCTAGTGCATGATTCCTCCTCTAACCGCTCAGTTCACGATTAGTTCAGGATGTTACCGTCTCTATACACCTAGCATTATTTACTATGAGTTTCGGACTATACCAAGTCGAAACCTGATATCAATTATATGGGCGCTCCCGCTTATCCGGCCAGATTACGAGAATACGTTATTAAAGTGCATGAAAGTAAATAACAAACATAATACTTTAATTATCATTTATTATAACTTAGACTCAATCACAGACTCCAAATATTCATAGGGGAGTTCATCTTCTCCACCACAACCTAAGGCATAAATAATAAAGACAACATATTTAAATTACAATAAAGAAATTATAACCTAAATACAAAATTCTAAAGAAATCATACCTTGCTGAGTTAGTTTTCCCGTAAGGGGAGAAAACTATGCCCAATAGAGCTCCTCTGAACCTCTCCTTATAGTAGAGAGTGTTCTACTATTTCTGAATGATTAAAACAATGAAAGGGAGGCTCTATTTATAGTTTTTGTAATGGGCCTCAGCAAGGCATCGCAGTACGATGAAGCCATCGTGCTGCGATGTGAAGATTTAGTTCAGTTTTATAACTGATCTTGTGCATTTCATCAGCTTAGGCGCCAAGTTACTCCATCGTGCTGCGATATACTCCATCGTGCTGCGATGAGTAGATTTTCTTCAGATTTATTGCTCTTGATTTCTTGGCGAACAGTAAGCTCCCATCGTGGCACGATGGGAGCCATCGTGCTGCGATGGAATGCTGATTTTCTTCACTTTTTGGGCTTTTTCTTGTCTTTTTGCATCTTGGACTTTGTCTTTATGCTTTTCCATGCTTTTTTAGGTTTTCCTTCGTATTTGGGCCTGTCGTGGTCATTTTACTACTAATAATAATACTAAAAATACCGTAGAAATTCCTGTCATCACTTATCAATTCGTTGGAAAACTTATTCCAACTATATTTTAATCTCCTCGTTAAAATATTACCATACGTTAGTCACCTTACCAAAGTATCTGCTCAACATACATATATGAATGCATGAATATCAAATTACCAAACATATGGTTTAATCATCTCATCCTATAAAGGATATCACAATCGATGTACTTCAATCCCCTTTTAAAAGCACATCTCTATTAATTAACATTATCTACTTCAATCATCTTTTACAAGCACATCTCTATTAATTAAAACTATGTACTTCAATCACCTTTTTCAAGTACATCTACTCCATTAATTTAAATAACATTAATTAATCTATCACATACTTTAATCACCTTACTAAAGTATCTACTCATCATAAAAGGATAATACAATCCATATACATATATTTCAACCACATCGTTAGAAATACATGTCATCTATTAATTAAATCACATTAATTAATCTTCTCAAGTTATCACACATATACAAGATTATCATCATCATAATTCATCCACATTTATGATATCATGAATCAACATACACAACTAAATTCATCACATGACTTAATTCATTATTTAAGTCTCATGTATCCAATATATACAATCACATAACCAACATACATAATCATCATACAATCTAATAATACTCATCATTTAACCAACATGTGTGATATAACTCAATTCATTATCCACAACTCAATTTAAAGTCATATATACCATATAATCATCATAGGATCATAATACAATCATAGTATAAGCATAAATATCATTTATTCAACAAAATCACATTTTTCTGCACTGATAAGCTCGCTAAGCGAGCTCAGAGCGAGCAGTTACAGGACGTACCTGAACCAACTCGCCCTAGCGAGCAGCTACTCGCTGCAGTGAGTTCATCAGGACAGGAAACCCCTGTCCTCGGGGTTTTGGTGAAAAACCCACAAATCTCGAAATTCCAACATACCAATTCATAAATGTGATAACTTTAGGCATATATGAAAACTCATAACAAGTATTAACAACATTTCATGCTAGAAATCATCAATCTTATCATTTTATATAAAAAACTCATTTTTCTCATCAACAACACAATTAACTCATAAATAAGTGATTCTACTAATGTCAATTTATCTATTTAAGCATGAATAGACATATAATCAACATCAATCACATAGATAAACACATTCCCAATTATCTCCCCCAAAAACCCAAAAAGAAAAGAGTGAGGAAACATTGGGATGGAGAGAAATAGATTTTCTCCTCTTTCCTTAATCACCCTAGAATTCAATACTACTCTCATACCTTGATTATGATGGATTCTCTAGTCCTCCTTTCCTCTCTTGATTTCTAACTTGGCTTTTCTTCTCTTTCTCTCTTCACCTTTCTAAGCTTCTTTCTCTTCTTTCTTTCTCAAACCCTTTTTCTCTTTTCTCAACCTCTCTTTCTCTCAACCAAAATGCAACTCTTATCTCTACACAATCCACTAACTCACACTAGATTACTATATTACTCTTAATTCTACCACGAACTCTTACTCATTCTAATTAAGCCCAATACTCATAAAAGCCCATTATTAACAAACATAAATGTAACAACCAATTAATACATATAAAACATACAAATTATCATGCACAATTAATTAAATAACATCAATTAATCAAATATAATAAAACATAATATTTTGGGTGTTACAATAATCAAATCATTGTCAATCTCGGGGATCATGAAAAGACAGCCTTCACATGTCCCTTTGGTGTTTTTGCGTATAGAAGGATGCCTTTTGGTTTATGTAATGCTCCGACAACATTCCAACATTGTATGCAAGCCATCTTTTCTGATTTGATTGAAAAATGTATTGAGTTTTCATGGATGACTTTTCAGTTTTTGGTCCATCATTTGCTCGTTGTTTAAAGAATCTGGATATTGTGCTGAAGCGGTGTGTTGAAACTAATTTGGTTCTTAATTTGGGGAAATGTCACTTCATGGTGACTGAAGGCATAGTTCTTGGTCACAAAATATCTTCCAAAGGCATTGAATTTGATAAAGCGAAGATTGAAGTCATTGAAAAGCTACCACCACCAGTCAATGTCAAAGGAATCAGAAGTTTTCTTGGTCATGCCGGATTCTATAGGCGATTCATTAAAGACTTCTCAAAAATTGCCAAACCGTTAAGCAACCTGCTTAACAAAGATAAGTCTTTTAATTTTGATAATGAATGTTTACTTGCTTTTGAAGAATTAAAAAAAAAAATTGACAACTGCACCCATAATCATAGCGTCGGATTGGACACTTGAATTTGAACTAATGTGCGACGCTAGTGATTATGCGGTAGGTGCAGTTCTTGGACAAAGAAAGAAAAAAAAATTTCTTGCTATACATTATGCAAGCAAAGTGTTAAATGATGCTCAAATCAATTATGCAACAACATAAAAAGAATTGCTTGCAATTGTATATGCACTTGAAAAATTTCGTTCTTATTTGATTGGTTCAAAGATTGTTGTTTATACTGACCATGCAACTATCAAGTACTTGATCACAAAATCCGATTCCAAGCCTAGACTCATTAGGTGGATGCTCTTATTACAAGAGTTTGATCTTGAAATCAGAGACAAAACAGAAACCGAAAACGTGGTAATTGATCATCTGTCCAGGTTGGTGAACAATGAGGTGACTGAACACGAGCGTGAAGTTCTTGAGGAATTTCCTGATGAGCAGCTGCTCATGGTGCATGAAAGGCCGTGGTTTGCTGACCTGGCCAATTATAAAGCATCTGGATTAATACCGGATGATTTCAATTGGCACTAGAAGAAAAAGTTCCTTCGTGAAGCTAACCATTATGTTTGGGATGATCCTTATCTTTTCAAAATTAGAGCTGACAACCTTTTGAGAAGATGTGTTACCAAAGAGGAAGCCACAAACATCATGTGGCATGGTCATAACTCACCATATGGTGGTCACTATAATGGAGAGAGAACTGCTGCAAAGGTGTTACAGTCGGGCTTCTTTGGGCCGACTATTTTCAAATACACTTATGAATATGCTCAAAGATGTGACAACTGTCAAAGAACCGGGGGAATTTCAAGGCGCAATGAGATGCCTCTACAAAACATTCATGTGGTTGAAGTTTTTGATTGTTGGGGTATTGACTTTGTTGGACCATTTCCCTCATCATTTTCCAGTGAATACATTCTAGTGGCGGTTGATTATGTGTCAAAATGGGTAGAAGCAATTGCATCACCAAAGGTCGATGGCAAAACAGTGGTCAAATTTCCAAAAAGAATATATTCACCCGTTTTGGAACTCCTCGTGTGCTCATTAGTGATGGAGGATCGCATTTCTGTAATTCACAATTGGCTAAAGCACTTGAGCATTATGGAGTCAAACACAAAGTTTCATCACCATACCATCCACAAACCAATGGACAAGCAGAGGTTTTGAATCGAGAAATAAAGAAAATTCTTGAGAAAACCGTGTCCGCATCATGAAAAGATTGGTCAATAAAGTTGGGCGAGGCATTATGGGCATATAGGACAGCTTTCAAGTCACCTATTGGCCTCACACCATTTCAAATGGTATATGGAAAATCTTGTCATCTTCCGGTGGAATTAGAACACAAAACATATTGGGCTTTGAAGTTCTTGAAATTTGATGAAACTCAATCCGGGGAGAAAAGAAAGCTTCAAATGCAAGAATTAGAGGAAATGAGGTCACAAGCTTATGAATCATCCAGGCTATACAAAGAAAAGATCAAAAGCTATCATGATAAGCGAATTGTCAAGAAAGAATTCAAGTCGGGGCAAATGATTTTATTGTTCAATTCAAGAATTCAAGACAGGCCCGTTCAAAATTCATGAAGTCAAACCATATGGTGCAGTGGTATTAGAAGACCCTATGACAAAGGACAGGTGGACTGTGAATGGCCAGAGGTTAAATCTGTATTTTGGTGGTGAATTTTATAGGTTTATGATCAGTGCATTTTGATGCACATTCTTCTACTATTGTACTTAGGCATTTCTCTAGTTTGTTTTATTATTTTTACTATTTTATGGTGTTTTTATATTTAAGTTTATTTTTGTCTTTATTTTATTTTCGTATTTATTTTCAGCACTAGTAGCTATTTAATACATGTTCTTTGTGCAGATCATAACTTGAGCTCAGGGTATCGAATTGAGGCGTGGGAATATGCGTTGGAAAGCTAAGAGACAGAGCTACAAGTTTAATGTTGAGTGGAAGAGCTGTTACGGAGTGCATCAGTCCCCAATAATTCGTGGAAAGTGGCAGACTTAATGGCCTAAGTGGAACTTTAATTTTGGCCTTTTGGAATTCTTCCATAACTTTTGGAGTTCAATTTTCCTCCTATAAATTAAACCCAAATCAGAATTGTATGAGCATGCTCTGCAAAACACATTCCACGAAATTTAGAGAAAAATAAGAGAAGTTACAATGTTCATGGAGAGCTAATTTCTTAAGAGTTAATCTACTGCAATTACGTTTCCAAACGCTTTGAGGTTTTTATTCTATCAATTCAATTTCGTTTCTCTTTCAATTATATTCTATGGAATTACATTTCTTAATCTGTGATTTTGTGGAATGTGTTGATTAAATTCGTATGATTGTATTCCTAATCTTAATTGTTGTTTACGTCGCTTCGTCGGTAAATCGCAATCTATATCGTGTTTGCTTAATTTATGATTGTATTTATCTGTTTGCTTCATTCGGAATATAGGAATTCAATCTGTTTTGTATCTTTTGCGCTTGTCAATTGATATTGAAATTGAATAGAGATCGAAGCCGCTTAGGGAATTGGTAAGATAAAGACCAGTGATTAGCCGGAAACCGAAAGCAGTAGATTGGCTTATTTTCATAATCACTTATAATCATTTATTTTCTCTGTTTTTATAAATTGAATCAAAAACCATAAACCCCCATAATTTACAGTCTTTCATCTGATTCTAATATTGGTAAATCGATCAAGAGTCCTTGTGATACGATACTCGAGTGTCGCTTTCTTAAACTACGTTTAAAACTCGTTTTTGACCCGTGTGCGACAGCGGATCAGTTTACCAATGAAACTCCACTTGCCGATACTTGAATCATTGAAACAGGCGTCGAGCTAACGACGTTAAACAATCGCTTGTTGGGAGGCAACCCAATTTAGGCAACCCAAAATGCATCATCAAAAAGTCAAAAGAGAAGTAAAATTTGAAAAAACTCTGCACTGTCAAACTCGTCCGGCGAGTAGTTGCACGCTTGGGCGAGTATTACAGGCCTTTGACCTGTGTTGATTACCAAAACACTCGCCAGGGCGAGTTGTTGTGCGCCGCAGCGAGTTGTGCGGATCTGGCAGTTATTTTTCAATAATTTTAATTACTCCTCACCTACCCACTCTCTCTCCACGCGTTTTTAACCTTTATCCTTTCACAAACAATCACTTTTCATCCCTTTTCACCACAAACCCTAAACAAACTTTTTCACTCCAAAAAGAATCAAACTCATTCTTGCATTCATCTTTGCATTCTTTTCAACATCAATTCAAACAGGTTTCATTTCTTTCCTTTTATTCTTGTTTTTAACTTTGCTAATTTATGGTTTGAAGTTGTTAAGTAAAAAAAGTTAGGGTTGAAAGTTTAAGTTCTTAGAAAAGTGAACATAATCTTGCTCATGTTTGTTTAGAATGTTGGATTTGATATGAAATCATAATTGTTGTTTTGATTTGATAAGAAAAATCACCCTTTTGAAAATCAACCCATGATGTAAATCAAGAAGTAAATATGGGTCTTGTGATTTATCTTAGCAAAGTTATGATTTTACATCAATTCTATATCATTATTGTTGATTTTTAGAATGTTGAATGAAAGCTGTGAAAGTTGTCACTCTGAGTCACTCGTTGTGGCGTGTTGGTATGCGCCAGGGCGTGTTGAAAACTGGCAAACTTCTTTTTTTACTGAGTCACTCACCACATCGTGTTGCAACTCGCCAGAGCATGTTTGACAGGACCAGAATCTGATTTTATTTTATTTTTACTTATCAAGTCTTGTCTCACTTGTGTTTATTCCTAAATGCTTAAACTCATAAGTGTAGAGTCTTGCTTGGATTTTTCTGATTATTTTGTAGGAATGGCACCCAAAGTGAAACAAACTCAAGGTTCCAAAAGAAAGGGCGGTGAAACCTCACAACCTAGGAGACCACGCCCAACACAATTTGATGCATCCAAATTCCGCAGTGCCGCGCACCAAGAAAGATTTAAGGAGCTCTCAGACCGAAAGTTGTGGCATGACAAAGAGTTTAAGATCTCTCCAATGGGAGACTATAAAGGAATCTTGGATATCCTTGAGAAGAGAAAATGGAGCAAGTTTCTTGAACCGCACACTCATATTAACTCGGATATTGTTAGAGAGTTCTTTGCCAACGCCTTTCCGGTGGACGAAGATGGCGACCCAAGTGAGAAAGAGTTTAATTACACAACATATGTTAGGGGTCGACCACTCTCTTTTGACCGAGAGGCAATCAATTCCTACCTTGGAAACCCAATGCCATTGAGGGACCCTCATTCTTTATGTCCCTTCCACAAACAATAAGCCAAGGCCAATTGGGACCATGACCTCATTCGAAGAACCATTTTGAAGGAAGGACGGACTTATGATGTAAGTGAGGCGGGAAGGCCATTCCGAGATTTGAAGGGAGACATGACAACTCCCGCTCAAGTGATTTTTAAGCTAATCATCCTTAACATCCGACCCAAAAGTCACACCTCTTCTACCACCGTTGAAGTCACCCCACTTATCTTTTCCATTCTAGACGGCACCGCGGTAGATGTGGCTCGTATCATTTCCACTAGATGTGGCAAATTCACAACCAGATGTCCTATAGGTCTATCGGATTTCTGAAGGAACAATCAAGAGATAAAGCAGCGGAATATAAAATTTTTCCTTCTAATTGATCCTTACGAATGATCATGAATCGTGTTTAGGATTTTACCTCTTAACGAAAATCCCTTCTTTCACGAACAGTTGGTGATTAGTGCTTTGTATCACGAGCAAGATCACGAACAAGTCACCACCACGTTGATCACAAGCGTTAATAGTATAACGCCTCTAGCTAGTCCACACGAACAGATCCCTCCAAAAGAGTGCTAGCTCCAAGAATGAAGGTTTCTAGTGAGAGGTGGGAAAATAAGGATTAGGGTTTTAGCAATTGATTTTCAACAACGCTCTTCTTTCTCACAAGTGTTCTATTTATAGAACCACTTGTCTTGTGCACCAAGACAAACTATTTGTCATTGGGCCACAATTATACTAAAACCTTTTAATTAAATAAAGCTTTTAAGAAACGCACCCCCATGTGTCATGTACACATGAGTGCTTTCTTTTCATAACAAATTATGATACGCTTATTTAATTACCATGATACCCTTATCATATTTCCTTAATTCTCTGAGGTGCACCGTACCTTACGGTGTTCCAATTTCACACTAGCCTGTTCTTATGAGTGTGACCCTTGTAGGTTTCCATAACGTTGGCAATTATATTAAATCCTCTATTTAATATAATAAACAATGAGCGGTATCTAGCAACACATCATTGCTACCCAAGTTATGAGAAATTAACATGTGATCTAAAACACAACCTCTAGTGATAATATCAGTGTGTATAATTACCCCTTTGCCTTTTATGTCTATATTGAACACAAAGCATACTTGGTGTCATCTTTGTCCAGTTCAATATTGGGCCCATGACATTTTATCCTGTTATGCAGGATTGGCAAATTCCATCTAGGTCACTACTGTCCCTCAGCATGCTTTGCGAAGTACCCATCAGCTGCCTTTATGATCATCCTGTTACGGACAACGTTAGATCAGCAACAAAGTACTTGACTCTACATCTAGGGTACGTAGTGGTTTCAGGTCTAAGGGTGGTCTACACCATTATCACCATGAGAGTAACTTATGACACTTTGCATAACTTTGCATGTAGTACTCTCATAGCGGGTCAATCCAGTATAAGTATTACTCCTAATATTTATACCTACGTCAAGACTTGATAACTCCTTATCCCATGATCCATGAGATGTGATCATCAGTCTATCTTCATAATAGTCTTTATGCTTTAAGGTTATCCCCTTTACCTTAAAGTTCGACTACGGATACTTTAAGAATAGTGTCCTTATGTTTAATATTATCTCATGATTAAGTCACACTTAATTATTAAACGGACTTTCTATTCTAGGGACTTCATTATTTTGCAACTTTACAAACATAATAAAGAAATGCCATATTTATATTCAAACTTCTAAAGCAAATACTATGAAAATAGATTGGCTCTTAGGGCTTACTCCAACAATCTCCCACTAGCACTAAAGCCAATCTAGGTTACTCTTAATACCTATAGACTTAGTATGCCCATCACGCTTCAACTGTGCAAGAGGCTTTGTTATTGGATAAGGAACTATTTCCTATGTTGGTATCTTACGTATCTTCCAACGTTCTATTTCGATCTCTATCGAAATATATAAGTGTCTAAGTATATTCATGAATCGTCGGTGAGATCTATTCTCAAGTGTTCTTGCAAGATTAAACTATTACCATCACCAATGTGATTAATGTGACTTGTAACACCGGAAACATAGCTTTAGCTCAATCATGAGCCAAACGATCCAATCTTAAATACTCAACTTATTTAACTGAAACAAACATATTACGAAGCTTATCTTATAGCTTTCAATGCTTGTATTCAGCCATGATATACAATACATTGGTATGGAAACTTCCTTCATTATAACTTCCTTATAATGATCCTTCCCATACCTATCTATTTCAAGAAATAGGCCTTAGTTCCTTTAAGGTCCTTAGGGATATTCTTGAAGGTAAGTTAGTGTCAAACACTAATTTCAATTTTGGTACATAGGTTATTCCTAACTCTTTAGGAATTCTTGCCTAAGTGTTTCATCAAGAGTTATTTTCCTAGTCATGTCTCACATGTATAAGAAAAATGTCTTGATGATTAATATGATATCAGATATTATCACTCCCACTAAAACTTTGTATGTACAAGATTTATATTTGTCCTTCATTTGTTTTCCACAAAACTTTCAATAGGAACAAATTTATTCGATCTAATCAAAATTAGATAGGTTTGTCCTTGTTAATTTGTTTTCATAAAACTTCATAAAAGGAACAAACAATAATTTAATTTTCCGAGAACTCTATCTAATCAAAATTAGATAGATACAAGTTATATACCTTTCTAGCATCATTTGGATCAACAAAACCCTTACGTATATGTCCAACACATATATATATATATATATGAGGTCATTCCAATTAAGGAATGCAACTTTGTTATCCATCTACCAAAACATGTAGTACAACATTTAGCAGAAGCAATCAAATAATATAAGGTATTCTTAATACCATCCATATCAGTGTTCAAAAGAATACTCACTTTCATCGTATGAGTCTTACTCATCTTGAAGACATAACCATTATCTACATAAGGTTAGTGTATATGGATTCTGTATGAGATTTCATGGCATTTAGCCACTTCTCATAATCTAGATCGTCTTACGACCTTTTAGAAAGTCAAAGACTCATCTTCCATGAGAATCATATCACATTGCCGAGTCATGATAAAACCATACCTTGTAGCCATATGTGATATGTTAGACTTATCTTGGATTTGTGCAACTTTAAAACAATGGTTCTTCAACAACCTTGAGGAACCGGTTTGCATTCCCTTTTAAATAAATACGTTTTGTGGTACTTGAATTTATTCAAGTTCTATATCACTCCCACTGCCTTTTTAGAGACACACTCCCACTAGAGGAATGTTTCAAACCTAGCAACAAAATAATCTTTTGTCCTTAAGAGTGATATAGGACCAATATCCCTTTCTTTAGGATATTTCCACTTATTCATTCATTCATTTGGAATTAGATTTATCTAATAAATTTTAATCCAAAATTCTCATAAAGACAAACTTGGTACTCTTACCTCCATATCGCATATGGTGTCTTTATGATCATTTTAAAAGGGAACTAATTGTGGGTGAAGATTAATTATAAGTAAAGAGATTTATAGAAAGAGTCAATATATAATTAAACTATCCTTAAATCATGTCAAACATGATGTGATAAAATAGTTATTATAGTCCTTTAATTAAGTATTTACTGATATGACTCATTCATATAACTTAAATACTTTTGTCGAGTTCTATTTTCTTCATTGTTGAATTTCTTTGACAAATTCAAAGATTTCTAATTGGTGTCATACACCTACCAACATCTAATGATTTTAATCATCAATGTTTAATGAAGTAAAATAAACTCAATATACCAAATATGTTTAGTGGTCGACATACATCTCATGTATATTGTTCAAATAGGTCATGCGTTATTTTATTGACACATCGAATATTTGTACTAAACAACAATGCTCTTGATATATTTAAGGTCCAAATCATATTTGGCTCTTATCACGATTGTTATAGATAACCCTATCAAGACCATGGAACCCTAGTCCATTACTTGACTTGGAGTAATAGTATAGAAGACTTTGCTTAAATGATAGGACCATTACTTGTCTTATCATTTAAGGCTACAATTCATATATTGTCAATACAAGATATACAATTGCTACTTCTATTACTAGATGGAATTCAATAACAATTATTGTGTTCCATTTCAAACTCGATTTTAAGTCATTGCATAAGCTATCATTATCAATGAAACAATTTTCATTCTAGATATGGGTTGACTTAAAATTATAGCCAATGTTCTAATTCTTTAAGCATCTCTATTTTTGAAAAATTGAGATTCAACATCTTGTATCATATACTTTTGATGTAGAAATAGAAATTTTGACTTTCTATAACAATATGTGCATTATTGAAGTCTCACTTCATACTTTTGGTTTGACTCTTCCAAGAACTATTTACGTCATTTTTATTTAATGGTCTAACCATAGCCGTTCTACTTTGACAACCATTTTGTACTATTCAAATAAGAGGAATATAAATCTTATTTATATTATATCTCAAATCTTTGATAGTGCAAATTAATTCTCATTCAACTCAACAAATTCCGGTAGATATTCAAAACAATTTTGTCTATATCTATTCCATTATAATTTGTTAGATTGATCCTATGACCAACTTTTTGATCCATTGAGAAATTTATCATACTCTAAAGTTCTTTCAAAAGGATCTTACTTGAGATTAAATGATCACATCATTTATTATATATTCTATATCTAGACGTCAACTTGATGCTTCTAACAAGTATCCCTTTTCCAATCTAGTTATAGTAGGTTGTTCACAGTTTATAGTTCAAGACTTATAGTTTTCTCGCATTTGAGAACAATTCTCAATTTGTACCAATACAGAAACTCCTTTCTGAAAATCTTGTCCTTCATAAGGACAACTTAATATGTATTGTATTTCGAAATTCTAATTACAAAGATATGTAAGATATTATGACTAAATCATATTTAATTTGGTCTTTAATTAAATACGCTCCCACTATTTTACTCAAAACAAATGACCCTCATCATTTGATTCGGAAAATCCCGTTGGAAGATTTTCTAGTGGGTCAAGATCCATATTTCACTTTGTCCTAAGTCCGTGGTGGGCGGATTACACAAGACTTAGTTATATAGGTAGGAACTCCTTCCAATTGTATCTCATACAATTCTTGAATATATCAATTGGGTGAATAACTCCTTATTCTAATTCATCTTATGAATTATTCCCAACCATTGCTTCTTAAACTCATATAATCTCATTATATTTGTTAAGTTAAGTTTGACCCTTACTTTAGAAGTTGGATATTACAATTATCCCATCGCACCTTACCAATATAGAGTATGCACTTCGCGGTGGGCGAACCTACATAGTTCGATACTAGTCTTGATGAGTTCTAAAGCTTGGAAAGCGTAAACTTAATATTCACATATTTTATTATTAAAGAGAATGCACTCCGCGGTGGGCGAACCTACATTTTCTTTATTAATCTCTTATGTATCTTTTGAGGGATTTTATTTAATTTGATCTCACCGGCTTATTTATCATATAAATCGTCACTCACATGCATCAACATACATAAATAAATAAAATGAAACAGTTATGGCCCCTAGCGCATTTGTTCTCCCAAGCCAATGAGAGAACCTAATCTAACCTAAAAGGATCTATACTTCTCCAAGCATGATCTCCAAGGTTGACCTCCATTGTTCTTCTTCTTCATAATATTACATAATAATATAAAAGAATACTCGTTTTACATACGAGGGAATGGATGAGAAGAGAATATAGAGAATAGAGATAAGGCACGACACGCAGGCCGTATTTAAAAACCAAATGCAATAAAATAAATAAACTAAGGCCATAACCGATCATCAAATATAATAATAACAAACAAACTTTATTATTATTAAAGTCTCATAATTAATTAAATCCAGCGATTGATCAAATCAGGTAAGTTTGATTCAAATATTTAATTCACAATTAAATATTTCAAATCAAAATTTGCTAAAATAAATAATATTATTTTAAAGTAGAATTAAATCTTTTGACAATTCTCCAAATATGGAAAATTATTTAATCAAAACCCTTTTGAATAAAATATTTCCAAAATTGGTAATATTATCTTTTAAAACAATTTTAAAAGATATTTCTAGAATTTTGAAACGATTTCATAATCAAATATATTTGTCAAATATGGAAAATTATTTAATCAAAACCCTTTTGAATAAAATATTTCCAAAATTGATGATATTATCTTTTAAAACAATTTTAAAAGATATTTCTAGAATTTTGAAACGATTTCAAAATTAAATATATTTATCATCTACTTTTCGCATCAACACTTGATACGTTTTGCAAATCCTAATTTTAATGACACAACATTTGTGCAACCCTTAATTGATCATCACAAATCATAACAATAAACACATATTTTATTATTATAATCAATTTAAGTCGTGTAGATTAATTAAAATTAAAATTTTGGCGAACGATCAAAATTCAACGATGCCAGCTGCGCCATAGCGCAGCCTGCCTTGCGCCATAGCGCAGGTCTCTCTGGTCTCTGCGCCATAGCGCAGCATACCCTGCGCCATTGCGCAGGCACGCAATCAGCCATTGTTTTTTCGCCCTTTTGACAGCACAACCCTTGTGTTGTCGCGAATCCTAATGCAACAATTTCATGCCGTCAAAACTTATCATGACCGAAATTCAATATGATTGATTAACATGTCATTGCTTCACCATACTAATGTCGGATTCCAAAGCAAATGAACTTGAATCAATTCAATATCAAACAACTTTCATAATTTGTTTTATTGAACGAAATTATGAACGATGCATCAAATACACCGCTTTGCATTACGATCACTTATATCACATATAAGTTTATGGTCGTTCTTGATTGTGTAACCTTAGGACAATTAACATATCGCATGCTTCACCATACAAGTGTCGGATTCCGAAGCCGTTTCAATGTTAATTACCCAATTCATACACAAAACTTACATCACATGTAAGTATTGACCGTTCTTGTTCGTGTAACCTTAGGACAATCAACATATCGCATGCTCCACCATACAAGTGTCGGATTCCGGAGCCGTTTCAATGTTAATCATCCAATTTATACACAAACAACCGTCAAATTTTAATTACTCGATTTTAATCTTTTATTAACCGTTTTAATCATATTAAAACAGAATTCGTGAATTTAAACAAACATCAATTCATGGTTTCGTAAGTGGCTCTGATACCAATTGAAGGAACAATCAAGATATAAAGCAGCGGAATATAAAATTTTTCCTTCTAATTGATCCTTACGAATGATCATGAATCGTGTTTAGGATTTTACCTCTTAACGAAAATCCCTTCTTTCACGAACAGTTGGTGATTAGTGCTTTGTATCACGAACAAGTCACCACCACGTTGATCACAAGCGTTAATAGTATAACGCCTCTAGCTAGTCCACACGAACAGATCCCTCCAAAAGAGTGCTAGCTCCAAGAATGAAGGTTTCTAGTGAGAGGTGGGAAAATAAGGATTAGGGTTTTAGCAATTGATTTTCAACAACGCTCTTCTTTCTCACAAGTGTTCTATTTATAGAACCACTTGTCTTGTGCACCAAGACAAACTATTTGTCATTGGGCCACAATTATACTAAAACCTTTTAATTAAATAAATCTTTTAAGAAACGCACCCCCATGTGTCATGTACACATGAGTGCTTTCTTTTCATAACAAATTATGATACGCTTATTTAATTACCATGATACCCTTATCATATTTCCTTAATTCTCTGAGGTGCACCGTACCTTACGGTGTTCCAATTTCACACTAGCCTGTTCTTATGTGTGTGACCCTTGTAGGTTTCCATAACGTTGGCAATTATATTAAATCCTCTATCTAATATAATAAACAATGAGCGGTATCTAGCAACACATCATTGCTACCCAAGTTATGAGAAATTAACATGTGATCTAAAACACAACCTCTAGTGATAATATCAGTGTGTATAATTACCCCTTTGCCCTTTATGTCTATATTGAACACAAAGCATACTTGGTGTCATCTTTGTCCAGTTCAATATTGAGCCCATGACATTTTATCCTGTTATGCAGGATTGGCAAATTCCATCTAGGTCACTACTGTCCCTCAGCATGCTTTGCGAAGTACCCATCAACTGCCTTTATGATCATCCTGTTACGGACAACGTTAGATCAGCAACAAAGTACTTGACTCTACATCTAGGGTACATAGTGGTTTCAGGTCTAAGGGTGGTCTACACCATTATCACCATGAGAGTAACTTATGACACTTTGCATAACTTTGCATGTAGTACTCTCATAGCGGGTCAATCCAGTATAAATATTACTCCTAATATTTATACCTACGTCAAGACTTGATAACTCCTTATCCCATGATCCATGAGATGTGATCATCAGTCTATCTTCATAATAGTCTTTATGCTTTAAGGTTATCCCCTTTACCTTAAAGTTCGACTACGGATACTTTAAGAATAATGTCCTTATGTTTAATATTATCTCATGATTAAGTCACACTTAATTATTAAACGGACTTTCTAATCTAGGGACTTCATTATTTTGCAACTTTACAAACATAATAAAGAAATGCCATATTTATATTCAAACTTCTAAAGCAAATACTATGAAAATAGATTGGCTCTTAGGGCTTACTCCAACAGTTTCATGGGTTTGATTTTAAGTGTCCGCATCATTATCCCACCTCAAGTGTATGAAACCATAACTCACCCCATTGATGATGTTTTTATTGCTCGAAACATGGATAAGAAAACAAAACAGAAAACCCAAGCATCTAGAGCTTCATCCTCCCGTGCACCTCAAGCTTCGCAACCGTTGGATTTTTCCAACTTTGATCCTTGGCTTCAAGCATGTTACTCAGATACTTGGGATCAGAACGATGCGAGTTATAGAACAATGTCCGCCCTCCAGAACTCAATGTACCGGATGCAGATGCATTCTGGAATGCCTGTTGATGCAGCTTTGCAGGTCATGTCTCCAGAGGCGTTGCAGGTCATATCTCCAGAGGCGTATCAGACGCATGTTGCTTGGCCTGGGGTCATGCCCTTTTACTATGGAGGGGGGAGTGCACAAGGTGATGGACATGATGGTGATGGCGGTGACCATGGTGATGGTGATGGTGTTGAGGAAGAAGGAGATGGTGAAGATGATGATGAGGTGTTCAGTGCAAATGCAAGTGGAGAAGAAGATGAGGAGATGGACCAGGATGATGACTAAAGAGGAAGAAAGAGACTTGATATCTCACCAAACTGAGTGACATTTTAAGAGCTTTCAGTCAAATTTAATTGCTAGTTTGTTTAATTACTTCTGTGTATTTTGGTTTGAACATGTGAAACTTTGTTACTTGCCTTATGACTTGTGTTTTATTTGTGAACATGTAATGTTTTGTGATGTTTGAACAATGATGATATTTGCGTAATGTTAATGTTTTGTGATATTAATCTTTTTGTTATATTTTGGCTTATTCTATATTAAGAAAAGTAAAATTTTTGTGAAATATGTGAATAAATTTTTGAAGACAAGCAGATGCTTTCAAGATCTTAAGACAGGTTTGTGATAAATCAATGACTTAGCATGATTCAATTTGTGAAGCTATGTCAAATTGAAAACAATCTTTGAAATATGCTTAGGAATTCAACATGCTTTTGAATTGTGTTGTTTATCCTAAGATGATTCTCATTATTCTTGTGAAACATGATTTGACATGTGTTATCCAACCTAGCCGGGTGAGATTGTGTGAGCTTTCCATTGTTACATAAATATTTGAGAGCCGGCAATTGTGTATGCTCATTTGATTTTAGGTTAATCTTGCTATCATGGATGTGTTTGATGTTGTGAATATGATCAAGGCCATGTTTCTTGTTGAGTGCAACTACTTTAGCCAAATTAACCTACCTTGTGAGTGTGTGATCCTTTGTGTCCCCATTTGAGCCTAAAAGAAAAATTTGTTTGTTTATACACCCTTAACCATCAAAGAAAGAAAAACAACTCCTCTACCCTAGTCTAAGGATATGAGAGCAATTGTAATTCAAATAAGGGTTGTGAAAAATTCAAAGTTGGGGAGAAGTAGGTTAAAAGAAAGAAAAAGTTTGAAAGTGATTTTGAAAAGTAGTTGAAATGGTGAGTGTAATTGAAAAAGAAAATTTGACACCACGAAAAAAAAGAGAAAATCATGTATTGAAAATTTTGAAAATGAAAAAAAAAAAATAGAAGAAGTGTCAAAAGAAAAAATCACCATGTTTTAAAAGGGGAAAGTGAAAGAGAGTGAATGATTGATGCAAATGAAAAAGAAGTATGCTCTCTTATCCTTAAGGCTCTTTGAATCCAAAGAAAAACAATGATTTCTTGTAGTCAAACCCCATTACAAGCTTAATAAAGTCCTTAGTGATTCACAATTGATGGCATGTTTTATGATATTGCTTGGATGAATGCTTGAATTGAATTGTTGCATGCACATTGTTTTGATTGAGTGAAACACTTACCCTTGAGTGATACAATTGTAAGGAATTTGTGATAACACTTGAATTTGATTGTTTGATTAGAATGATGAGAATTTTACTTAGGCATAGCAATCTTTTCATGATCATTCTTTATTTCTTTGAATATTTTGAAGGTTGCTTATGATTTGCAAAAGCTTCACTCATGCCAAAGGAAAGGATTTTTAACTTTGATTGATTACAAACTTGATCTTGACAACCTAATAGTTTAACTTGTCCATATTTTGATTTTACTTTTGTTTGAGGACAAACAAAGTCCTAAGTTGGGGAAAGTTGATAAGTGCCCAAAAGTAGCTAAAATTCATATGTGTTTTAAGCACTTATTAACTTATTTTGTAAGATATTCCTTAGGTTTTCCCCACTTTAGTGTATATATTTGTTTTTTAGCTATATTGTGTTAAGTTTTTCTAATCTCAACTATTGATGCAGGAAATGAAAATTTGAAGAAAAATTGAAGTTAACTCGCCAGGGCGAGCACAGAGCGAGTTCAGGGCGAGTAGAGGCAGAGAGCATCACCCTTGGAAAAAGACCAACTTGCCAGAGCGTGTGGAACTCGCCAGGGCGAGCAAGGCAAACACGCCAAGGCGTGTGCAGGGCGAGTACAGTCAGAGAGCATCAAAATGGAAAAAAGGGCAACACGCCAGAGCGAGCAGGAACTCGCCAGAGTGCCTGAAGGCGGTTCAAAGTTCATTTACGACGTGGCAAAACCTTCTGATGAAGAAAGGTGAACTCGCCATGGCGAGCTGGAACTCGCCCGGCGAGTTCCAATTTTCAGAAACATTATATATAGAGCTTGCTGTCATTTTTCTTGGATCTTATCACTTGTAACAGAAACCCAAACAAAGAGAAAGCTTAGAATTGAGTAATCTAAGGAGATTTTCAAGGTGGATCAACAAAACTTGAGATATCAAGTGTGATGTTCATCATTTTCAAGGTTGGTATTAGATGTAGCTCATTTGTGACTACGTACAACTCTTAATCATGTTAATATATGTTTTAGTTCATTCATCAATGTTAGTGTCATCTTTAATCTTCATGTTTTATCTTTTGATTTGAATTCATAGACATATAATGTTTGAATCAAGGAACTAAGATGAACACTTGTTAAAACCCTAAATTCTAGACATAGATTTAGGATTAATATTCACTTTTTGTATTGGAACGTAATGATATTGTGTTGTTCAAATTATCCGAGACATCGTAAGTTTAGATAATACAATATAGTCGTTGTATTGATTAATCACTCGAGACATCGAGGGTTAATAGGTACAACGTGATTCTCGTAGTTATCTGGACACGGAAACGTACGTGAGCAATACGTGATAATATTGATGAATAGCTAAGATATATGTGACTGATTTAGAAATGTACATACGAACGAATGAGTGAAGTTTAATCCCGACAACCTTTTCTCTCTGAATCTTAAATCATCTTTTATTGCAATTTTATATTTACAAGTCTTTTTACAACAAAACAATTTATAACTCAAACTTGAAATGATGTTATTTTTTGAATGGTTCTTAATTTTACACTAGTCCATGTGGATACGATATAAACAAAATACTTGCAAAAGTACTTTAACAACGAACTTTCTGATGTTCATATACTTCATGTGTTTTAGGTTTAACCTTCTGAACTCTGACGTGAACCTTTGGATATTCATATTTCTTCATCTTTTTCTAAGTTCTTGAGTTGAACGTCCTTAACACTTGTACGATTATTCAAAATTTCTAATTAGAACATTTGAACTTTGTTTGAACTTTTATTTATTCAATGTCTTTAAAGATTCATCGTTCATAGATTCTTGGTGATATCTTAATTAACAATTTGTCTTAATTAATCAGTCAAGAGCATACATTAGATAACCAAAAGGATAACTTCTTTAATTCCTCCTTAAATTGTCAATGTTCGTTATCTTTAAGGGGGTGTTTGTTTGAAGGTTATTAAATTTATTCCCAAAAATAATATTCCTAGGAAATAATAATGGGAATTTTATTCCTAGATATTTAAAAAAAATCATGTTTGGTTAATAATAAGTACATTCCTAGGAATTATTAATAAAGATGGGTAAATCGAAAGTTATTAGAAGTTACTTAACTTTTATTCCCCACTTCATGGGAATTTTACTTTCCCACCCATTTCCTCGGGAATAAAATGGTAGGAATAAGAGAAGTTATTGGAAGTTATTTTATTCCAAGGAACTTTCATACCTATGAATAATTTTATGTCAACTTTGTATATACATTCCTACCCATATATTCCAAGGAACACCCTCGACCAATGTGGGGCTCTTAAGACACCATCTCATATCCAACATTATTGCACTTGGTCCTTCTAAAGGAACAATCAAGAGATAAAGTAGCGGAATATAAAATTTTTCCTTCTAATTGATCCTTACGAATGATCATGAATCGTGTTTAGGATTTTACCTCTTAATGAAAATCCCTTCTTTCACGAACAGTTGGTGATTAGTGCTTTGAATCACGAGCAAGATCACGAACAAGTCACCACCACGTTGATCACGAGCGTTAATAGTATAACGCCTCTAGCTAGTCCACACGAACAGATCCCTCCAAAAGAGTGCTAGCTCCAAGAATGAAGGTTTCTAGTGAGAGGTGGAAAATAAGGATTAGGGTTTTAGCGATTGATTTTCAACAACACTCTTCTTTCTCACAAGTGTTCTATTTATAGAACCACTTGTCTTGTACAACAAGACAAACTATTTGTCATTGGGCCACAATTATACTAAAACCTTTTAATTAAATAAATCTTTTAAGAAACGCACCCCCATGTGTCATGTTGTTAGCCTGTATTTTCGACAGGCAGTAATGAGTTGGAGTGAGATGATGAGATCTCATTTATTGTGTGTTATTACGTTTTAATATTCTCTTGGGAATTGATCTCAGTAATAAATCAAGAGAAGATCAAGGCATTTGACATCAAGATACTTTAATGTGTAAAGTTGCTCATCGAAGCCTAAGAATCTGTCGAATTCGACAGAAAAGTTGTTTATGTATAAACATGTTCAAATTCGACGGGAGCATATCTGTCGAAAATATTATATATATTTGTTTGTTTGTCTAACGTATTGTGCAGAACAGAGAAGGCATATTCTGGACTTAACAAAATATTCAAAAGTGGATAACGTTCAGAAGCCTCACCAGGTGTCAAAGGATTCAAATTCAGAAGACACGTGGAATCTAGTTAGACGTTGTGTAGGTTTATAGCAGTTATTCTGTTCGTCTATAAATATTAGTTTTTCATAAGAGAAACGGGTCCACAATTCATAACACATGCAAATTCCTTAGAAATTCAGAGTACCTATGTCAACGAGCGAAATGAATGCAAACAGGAACATGTACGAATCTGTGTACCATCCTTTGTAAACATTTTTACATTTTTCAAATGCAATTTACATTTTCAAGTACTGATTACTTGTTTTCCTTTAAAGTTCAAGCACTTTAATCATTCTGCAATTTATTTCATTGCATGTCTTTACATTTCAAAGTTTTCTTTAAACTTTATCTGCAAATCATTTACAAGTTTTCTGCAAATTTAACTTTGAAACAATTTACTTTAAACCAATCATTTGACTGTGTCGAATGTTGTTTACTATTTTATCAAATTATCCGATTTAACCCAGAAAATATGAACATGTTTTCGTCAATCTTATGCACAATCCATATGTCCCAGGATTTACTAGTTGATCCTTCTTGTAATAATTAAACTAGCGGTTGTTTACTAAAAATTGGGGTAAACAAATTGGCACGCCCAGTGGGACCATTGGATTGTGTAGTTTATTTAGTTTGTTTTTGAAAAATTTTCTTGCAAAAATTCGTTGTTTGGTGTTGTACTTTTGATTGTGTGTACATTTTTATATGCATTTGAGGAGTGGTAAATCTCTCCCAGAATTTTCAAGCATACCAACTCGTCCTCGTTCCAGAATGGTGAGACCACCAAACAATCCTAATCCTAATAATAATAATAATAATAATAATAATAATAATAATGGGGCAGAAACAAATCCTGTTGTAAGTCCCCAGAATGTGACAGGGAAACCCAATCAACCAGTATCTGGCAATCCCAGCGCCAATCCTACTGGTGGGCCAACAAGCCCTGCCCTGAATTCTATAAATTCTGAAAGTATCCCAAGCAATAATGTTAATGGCGGGAGTACGAACCCTGTAATAAGTTCTGGAACCGATGGTGTGAGCGCCAGTGGATCAACAATGCCTGCCACCACTTCAAGTATGGCAGGAGGGTTTCCTCCTCCAAATCCAAATGGTGCAATGATGACACAAATGAATGTAGCATCCATGCCAACGAACGCGTCACACACACATGGTTACACAGACGGTAGTCAAGTTGGTGGAACACCGTCAAGACCCCCATGGTTGCCTAGAAATCCACAATTTGGAATGCCAACGACAACGATGGCAAGCCTGTATAACTGGCCTTCGATAGAAAGTTCTCCCTCATCTTCTGCGATGGGAAATAGGGGAAATTCTCTGAATTTGACAAATAATTCTATGAATGCACTTAGGCAACAAATGGATGAAAGTAACCATGATATGGTGAACGCATTGACCCAACAGATTGGCACAGTTTTCAACCCTGTTCTACAAACAGCCAATGATAATTACTTGTTACTAGCCAATCAAATGGGGAGGATGGCAGACTTTTTTGGTGCCCCTGATGCTCCAAATAACCAAAGGGTTCTTCGTGCAAACCCGGAGACTCAACCAGAAGTGCAAGCCCAACCAGTGCGCATTGAAAGAGAACAGCCAGAACAGGGAGTGGTTTTGGTTAATAGAAACCAGGATGCTGATAATGTTCTTAGGAATGTTCGACAAGATAATGTTGCAGGGCATAATAACTTGGCCAATTTAGTAGAAAATATTTTGGCCCAAAATGGTTTGAATATAGGTTTGCATAGGCCAAATTTTGTGTCAGCATTGTCTGAATATGTATTGGAGGCAGAATTGCCAAGGGGATGGAAAATTCCCAAATTCACAAAATTTGCTGGTGATACTAATGAGTCTACTGTCGAACACATTGCCAGATATATGGCAGAGGCAGGGAATTTAGCAAATAATGAAGATCTGAGAATGAAGTTATTTCCCAATTCCCTTACAAAAAATGCTTTTACATGGTTTACCACACTTCCCCCTCATTCAATTCATAATTGGACTCAATTAGAAAGGCTATTTCATGAACAATTTTACATGGGGCAATCTAGGATTAGCCTCAAAGAATTAGCCAGTATGAAACGCAAAACTTCAGAAGCCATTGATGACTATCTGAACAGGTTTCGCCTCCTTAAGGCAAGGTGCTTTACTCAAGTACCTGAACATGAATTGGTTGAGATGGCTGCTGGTGGCCTTGACTATTCCATTAGGAAAAAGTTAGATACTCAACATTTAAGAGACATGGCCCAATTAGCAGTTCGTGTTCGACAGGTCGAACGCCTCCGGGCTGAAAAAGTCAGAAATTCTAAATTCCACAAAAAAGAAAAAGTGGCATACATAGAAACTTATGAAAGCGAAAATGAGTTCGACGATGGTCAGGATTACATGGAAAATAATGAGGTTAACATAGCTGAGTTAAAACCAGGCCCTCCCTATATTTGTAAAATGTTAAAACCATCAAATGGGAATAATCCTGTCGAACCAAAGAATGATAGATTTGTTTCTAAGACATATACTTTTGACATTACTAAATGTGATGAAATTTTTGACTTACTGGTCGCTGATGGCCAAATAATTGTACCAAAAGGTTTAAAACTTCCACCTTTGGAACAACGTAAGAAAAGAGGTTTTTGTAAATACCATAATTTCTTGGGTCATAAAACCTCACAATGTGTTCTTTTCAGGGATCTGGTCCAGAAAGCCCTGCAGGAGGGAAGACTCAAATTTGGGGAAAAGCCATAATCCAAACAGCAGGTGGATGAGGATCCATTGCAGATTGCTGATGCTGCTTACACAGAGCCATTCGAATGCCTGATGTTAGAAGCATTGAACCTCACTGAAAGGGGGCAATTAGTTTCTATTCCTGAGGAAGAATACGAAAACAAAGTGGAAGAGGTATATCCACAGGCAGGGGAGACTTTATTGGATTTCCTTCAACGCTGTAAAGAAAATGATGGCGAAGCTACATTGTGTCCTCATTGTAGTGCCATGTTCGACAAAAAGGCTGCTGCAGGCCTCAACAAGTTTTTGCCTCATAGTCAAGGTAGAAACAATTGGCCAAATCAGAAGCCAACTTATTCTAATGTTCTGAATAGCCAACAGGCGCCTGTACATCAGAGGTTGGGACCACAAAAGTCATTTGTCCCCTCAAGCAGGACACCTGTCAATCAATGGGTCCATGGAAGAAACATGGATTTTGGTCAAAGGAATATGGAGAAAGGAAATTCCAGTCACGTCAATCCCAAAAAAGATCCTGAATCAAGGAAGTACGATTACAGGAATAATTACAAAGGGAAAAATCCCATGACAAGATCTCAATGGCGCAGATATCAACGCCAGAAGAAGGTGGCTGCTCAAAAATCCCAAATTACTGTTGATGGTAATGGACAGAGGCCTATGGAATTGGCGAAGAGGCCAGTGAAAGAAAGGTTAGTTGACCCAAAAGTTGAGTCTTCAGTTGCTGATAATGTCGAAGACGAACACATGGAAGCAGATGATTTTCTGGATTCTGAACCTGACCTCGACATAATAGTAAATGTTGTGTCAATTCTGCCAAGGGAGTTCGACGTCTGTTCTAAAATAACAGATGACGAAGAAGAATCTGGGATGCAAATGGCTCTTCACAGGCCAGTCTGTTACTATGTAATGAGCAATGGTGCTTTGGAAGACCAAATGGCTACATTTGAGAGGCCAGATGAAGGCATGAAAAGTCACTTGAAGCCTCTCTTCATACAGGCTAAAGTGAATAATGTAGGGATCAACAAAGTGCTAATTGATGGTGGTGTTGCTGTTAACCTCATGCCAGAATTTCTCCTGAGAAAGATTGGCAAATCTTTGGTGGATCTTCATCCTCACAACATAGTGCTCTCGAACTATGAGGGTGAAACTGGTTTTTCTTTAGGAGCAATCCAGTTGGGTGTGGTTGTTGAAAGTACTGTAAGGCCAACCTTGTTCTTGGTTGTGGCCTCTAAGGCAAATTACAATCTGCTCCTAGGACGAGAGTGGATTCATGGAGTGGGGGCAGTCCCATCTACCCTGCACCAGCGCCTTATTATCTGGCGAGATGATGGTATAGTGGAAAATGTTGAAGCAGATCAAAGTTACTTCAAGACTGAAGTCCATTATCTGACAAAGCACTCATTCGACAAGAAACTGGCAACAATCTCACCATGTACTGAGAGAGACTTTGCACATCGTTCAGCAGAAAATGTTCACCATGCAATCAAACTGGACCCCACACATGGTTTCTTGTGGGAGAGAGAAGATGGAAACAGTGAGGATGGCGAGTATGAAGGCCACAACTGCCCAACTGGGTGGGATATCAAAGAGAACTACTATGTCTGAGTCCCAAACTTGGGCAAAGATTACGACCTACATGGCTGAAAATAGAATCAAGATGGCTTTGGAAGCCAATTCGTTGTCAGAAAATATGGCTGATGCAGCCAATGACATAAAAGTTGGCAAACACAAGCCAGAATTGCAAAAGCTGGATTGCATCTATGATGACGAACCCTTAGGATTTGAAAAAGATCCAATCAGTCAAAGTCACAAGATGCAAGCACAGGATCCTTTACAAGAAATTGACCTTGGAGATGGTCTGATAAAAAGACCAACGTACATTAGTGCAAACATTCCTCCAGATCTGAAGGCAAAAGTGGTGCAACTTCTGTTGGAATTCAAAGATTGTTTTGCTTGGGATTACTACGAAATGCCAGGTTTGAGCAGAAAATTGGTGGAGCATGAACTACCAGTTCGACCAGATAAAAAGCCGGTGAAACAATTACCTAGAAGGTTTGCACCAGAAATAATGTCAAAGATCAAAGAAGAAATTGAAAGGCTGCTGAGGAGCAAATTTATCAGAACTGCAAGGTATGTCGAATGGTTAGCAAATATAGTGCCTGTGATTAAGAAAAATGGTTCTCTTAGAGTATGTATAGACTTTAGAGACTTAAATAATGCCACACCAAAAGATAAATACCCTATGCCTGTGGCAGAAATGTTAATTGATTCAGCGGCTGGGTTTGAATATTTAAGTATGTTAGATGGTTATTCTGGCTATAACCAAATTTTCATTGCGGAGAATGATGTGCCCAAAACTGCCTTTAGATGCCCAGGAGCATTAGGCACATATGAATGGGTAGTGATGCCCTTTGGTTTAAAAAATGCTGGGGCCACTTATCAAAGAGCAATGAATTTAATTTTTCATGAATACATAGATACTTTTATGCAAGTATATATTGACGACATAGTTGTCAAATCCTCATCAAATGATGATCATTTAGATCATTTGAGAAAATCTTTTGAAAAGATGAGGAAATATGGATTAAAAATGAATCCATTAAAATGTGCTTTTTGTGTTAATGCAGGAGATTTCCTTGGGTTTGTTGTGCACAAAAAGGGCATTGAAATAAATCAAAACAAAACAAAGGCTATTATGGAGACTAAATCTCCAACTACAAAAAAGCAACTTCAGTCCTTACTTGGGAAGATCAATTTTTTGAGAAGGTTTATCTCAAATTTAAGTGGCAAAGCTCAACCGTTTTCGCCATTACTTCGTCTCAAGAAAGAAAGTACTTTCACTTGGGGGCAAGATCAACAACAAGCTGTTGACGAAATCAAGAGTTATTTGTCAAAGCCACCAATGTTAATGCCTCCAATAAGGAACAAGTTCATGAAGTTGTATATATCAGCATCAGATTCGACACTGGGTAGTATGCTTGCCCAGGAAGATGAAAATGGTGAAGAAAGAGCCATCTATTACTTAAGTAGAGTATTAAATGATGTTGAAACTAGATATAGTAGTATTGAAAAATTATGCTTATGTTTGTATTTTTCTTGTATGAAACTCAAGCATTATATAAAGCCTGTTGATGTTTTTGTTTATTCTCATTGTGATATCATTAAGCACATGTTATCTAAACCAATCTTGCATAGTCGAATTGGAAAATGGGCCTTAGCCTTAACAGAGTATTCACTAACTTATAAACCTTTAAAGGCAGTTAAAGGCCAAATTGTGGCTGATTTCATAGCAGACCATTCTGCATTAGAAACTCCACAAAATTATGTAGAATCAGAACCCTGGAAATTGTATTTTGATGGTTCTAAACATAAACATGGAGTTGGAATTGGGATTCTAATCTTTTCTCCCTCCAAAATTCCCACTAAGTTCAAATATAAAATTAATGGATTCTGCTCAAATAATGAAGCAGAATATGAGGCTTTGATAACAGGCTTAGAAATTTTATTGGACTTGGGGGCAAAAAATATTTTGATCAGAGGTGATTCAGAATTGGTTTTGAAACAGTTGACAAAAGAATACAAGTGCATAAAAGAACACTTGATGAAATATTTTGTCATAGCAATTTCTTTGTTAAAACGTTTTGACCAAGTCATCTTTGAACATGTGCCTCGTATAGAAAATCAAGAAGCCAATTATTTGGCTCAAATAGCTTCTGGCTATAAAATTTCTAGTGAGAAACTAGAAGAGTTGATTGAAATTAAAGATAAACTCATTATTGATCAACCTCCTTCCATGGAATTGTCAATGCCAAAACTTGTGGGGGCAGATATACCACAAGAAAATGGTCAAGATACCACTTATGATTATGACGAAAATTCAGAAATTTTTGAAATTTTTGCCATTGACAATTTATCTGATAATGATTGGAGAAAACAACTTGTCGAATATTTGCGAGATCCAAATGGAACGGCCAATAGAAAGATAAAATATAGAGCCTTGAGTTATGTCATCATTGGCAATGAACTAATGAAGAAAACACCTGAGGGGGTTTTGCTAAAATGTTTAAGTGAAACTGAAGCCTATTTGGCTATATCTGATGTGCACAGTGGTGCATGTGGATCTCATCAGGCAGGCCATAAAATGAAATGGTTGTTGTTTCGACAAGGTGTATATTGGCCAACAATTTTAAAGGACTGTATAGAGTTTGCCAAAGGTTGTCAAGAATGCCAAAGACATTCAGGCATACAACATGTACTGCAAGTGAACTCCATTCAATAGTTAAGCCTTGGCCTTTCAGAGGATGGGCTTTAGATTTAATTGGTGAAATAAAACTAAGTTCATCTAAAAACCAACGTTATATTTTAGTTGGTATAGATTATTTTACTAAATGGATAGAAGCAATTCCATTACCAAATGTTGATCAAGAAGCAGTGATTAGTTTTATACAAAGTCACATTATTTATAGATTTGGTATACCTGAATCTATTACTACAGATCAAGGTTCAGTTTTTACTGGACGAAAGATGGTTGAATTTGCCCAACAAACTGGCTTTAAACTTTTAACCTCTACACCATATTATGCTCCAGCAAATGGTCAAGTAGAAGCTGCTAATAAGATCATTATTGGTTTGATTAAAAAGCATATTTCCCAAAAGCCTAGAAATTGGAACAAGACTTTAGACCAAGTCTTATGGGCATGTAGGAATTCTCCAAAAGAATCAACTAACACCACACCCTTTCGACTAACATATGGGCATGATGCAGTCTTGCCAGTCGAAATACACCTGCAATCAGTCAGAATTCAAAGGCAGATGGAAATCCCAAGAGATCATTACTGGGATATGATGCTAGACGAATTAGTTGATTTAGATGAGGAGAGAATAAAAGCTTTAGAAATGTTAACTCGACAGAAAGAAAGAGTTGCTAAAGCTTATAATAAAAAGGTTAAGTCTAAAACCTTTAATGTTGGAAATTTGGTTTGGAAAGTTATTTTGCCAATGGATAAAAAAGACAGAGTCTTAGGCAAATGGTCTCCAAATTGGGAAGGCCCCTTTAAAGTTGTTCAAGTTTTCTCAAATGGTGCTTACGAAATTGAAGAATTAACAGAAGAACAACGTTCGTTGATTATAAATGGTAAATACTTGAAAAAGTATAAACCAGCGTTGCAAGAAATAAAAATTAACGAAGAATAAAGCTTAAGACATAAGTAAATAATGGTGATCATAAAGTTGTTCGCCACAAAATGGGCATTGTCAAAAGTACAAACCAAAAAACCTTAACAAATTGTTCAGAAAGTTGAAATAAAACTAAGAGCAAACTATTACAAAACTAAAATTGTCTCTTCAAGTCTTCATATAGGCTTTGGAAAGAGGAAATTTCTTTGTCGAGAACCTTGTTCGACTCCACCAGATCCTGAATCTCTTCTTCCACAGCTGCTGAAGCACTAAAGAACTTAATGCCTTCGTTAGCCTCTTTGTCAATCTTGGCTTTGACAGCATCGGAAAGGTTGGCTTTAGCTTCGTCACGCTTAACCTTCTCTGCATCAATTTTGACATTGAGACTTCGAATCTTCAAATTTTGTTCTGCAATCTCATTCTCCCAAGCAGTGATGTTATCATTGCATTCAGTGATCTCAGCATTCGACTTTATCTCCTTCTCCAGGCGTTCGACATTAGCTTGAGCAGTATTGGCCTTTTCGACCAATGCAGCATGTGCATGAGTTTGGGCCTCCAGCTTTAGAACATTGACTTTCCTCTTTTGAATGGCTTGGGTGAAACCATCAATAAGGTTTTCAAGTTGAATAACCTTGCGAAGGGTAGCACCATCAGTCAAAGGATTATGAAGTTTTTTCAGGAAGCCTAAGTGGGAAAATGCACTGCTGGGATTCGCCTCAATCAGTGAGAGGACGTCTTGGTTGATATAATCTGAGTGCAATCTGAGGAGCAAAGAGTCTTGTCTCACTGTCGAGTTGATCTCCAAATCAGAAGCTGTCGAGCTGCTATGGTGAGAGGCACTTCTGTTTCGATCCTTGTTACATTTGCTTGAAAGGAGCATTTTGAGTGCTGCAGCAGGATCAGAGTCCTTCATGGCAATGAACTGCATCTCTGACAATCCAATGTCAGCAGATAACTTAGAAGTGGAAGAAACTGGGAGTATTTCAGCACCTCCCTCAGTAGCCTCTGGCATGTCCTCATCCTCATCGTCGAGCCCCATTTCGACATCCGTACCTTCTAGTGATTGAGTAGATTCAGCAGCTTGCACAGAGATAGTCTTTTCAGAATCAGGATTGTTGGTGGGAATTTCTTCAGTCTCTAGGTTTTTGTCATTTCCATCTAAATTGGCCTCGACATTATTGGTTCCAACATCTTGGGCCAAGTTTTCCTCATTATTAACAAGTGTATTGGCATTTTCTTCATTGCCACCCTGTTCAAAGACAAATGAATTAAAGTTAGAAAATCACAACAAAATGTTCATTTGACAAAGTCTTAAGGACAAGGAAATTTTACCTGAGCACCAGGGTCTTGTGAACATGAACTCATCTTCTCTTGCCTGGGGGCAGGATCTTCAGTCGAAGGATCTTCATTGTTCGTTGGTTGCTTTTCAACAGGAGGATTGGACTGAGGAATCTCAGTGTCTTTTTCTGATCCTGCAGAAGGTTTGGAAGAAGCTTTGACCTTCTTTTTCTTCTTCTTTTCTTTGTCACTTTTCTTCTTGGGATTTGGGGACATGCTTGCCTCACTAGTTTCGACACTGGCCTTTTCTGTGTCTCTTTGGCCTTCTCCACTAGGAGCAGCAGCAGTTGGATCAACAGTACCAACAGGCTGAAAAGAAATAAAAATTGTTAACACGAAATTTTATTTGAAGCCAAAGCAAAACCTAAGGGAGTTGTCGAAACGCTTACTGATGGTTCTTGAATGGTGAGAGCCTTTTGCTTCTTCTGTTTGGTGGGCTCTCCAGTCTCTTTCGACGCCATCAAGTTTCTCTTACGAAGCTGCATTTGAAATCAAAAGGATCAAAGACATGTTTGTAAAAAATTGAAATTTAAAGACTAAGTTAATTTGAGATTTGATACCTTAGCCCCAGTATTTGGGAGTGTTTTCTTTGAGGATGCAGCAGGAGCCGTCGAATCAGTGGAGGTGGTAGCATCCTTGGTTTTAGACACACCTATTATCAAGGCGCAAAGGAATTAAGCATTAATAAAATATTCAAAGAATTACAAACATTATGAGATTCATAGTGTTAAATTGCTTTAAATACCTTTGCCTTTGGGAGTCTTTGGTTGCAGGGCGTCGAATCCAGCCTCTACCGCGCCCAGGATTTCCTCATCACCCTTGGTTTTGCCTTCGTAATATAAACTCCACCATGTGGCGAACTCGTAGGTGCAGAACTGAGAAGGCTCAAAAGCAATAGGTGTGAGCTTATAGGATTTGCCTTCGACAAGCTTCAAGCGGCGTTCAAAATACTCGACAGAAATTCCAGAGTTGCCCAAGACAATGTCATCCTTGTTCTTGAACAAACTCTTTAGCCTGAACTGACTTAGGCCAAATTGGCGAGCGACTAAATTAGGTTGGTATCCAACCAAACCTAAGTGTCTTCTTTCAATTCCTGGTCTTGAAGATAGGATTGTAGGGTTCAAAAACATGGACCAAATATTATTTGTATCCTCCTCCTCATTTGGGTTGGTAGCAGGGAATGGCCTCTTAAACCAGGATGGCCCAATGGTCCTTTTGACGAACGGAGTATTCTTAGGTGTGATCTCGTCGAACTCAAGAAGGGTCTTGAAGTAAAAAGTGAATAGCTGTCGAGTGGTTAAGTTTGTCTCCCTATGTCTCAACAAGGCTAACCTAGCGCCTTCTGATTGTCGAGAAGCAACAGAAGATTCCATATGAGTGGGGAGGAAGAGTTTGAAGTTTGGTTCAAAAGTGGCATTCAGCCAAAGTTGCAGAAGCCAGATAGGTCCAGAGAAAGCAAGCTGTGATCCTTTATCAGTTTTCTTAAGCATATCACTAGCTTGTCCTAGGGAATCATAAAGGGATGCTAGGATAAGTCTTCCTAAGGCTACATCTAAACCTTGGTGAAGCATGATGGCAAGAGGAACAAGTCTCTTCACCACTTGCAATGAACTAGTGCATAGAACAAAGTGTGATAGCCAATAAGTCAGAAAAGCAATGTGTTCTTCGTGAGATACATCATCACTGCTAAGGTCATGGAAAGTTTTGAGAAATCCTGAGAAGGATAGGACTTTGAAGTCGAACTGGTGGTTGACAGTAGTGTATTTGGGGTCGAAAGTGGGTCATGTGGGTCTTAAGCCAGTAATGGAAGCAACGTCGAAGAGAGTTGGGGTCATCATTCCTGCTTTCAGGTGGAAAGTGTTTGTAGAGTTTTCCCAAAAATGAAGGGCAGCTATTAGCATTTCTGCATTGTACTTAGGTCCCTCTCTCGACAATTGAATCAGGTCGAAGATACCATTCTCTTTCCAAGAGGTAGCATAGTGCTTTTCGACCTTGTTAAGCCATTTCAAATAGCCCTCACTAACTACAGGTGCAGATCTAAAAGCCCTATAGCCTGGTTCAAAGAAACTCATGTCGAAGACAGAGTTGGCGAATATCTTTGGCTCGCAAGTAATGAGGAGAGGAAAGATATTACTTACATCTTCACTGAAGTTGTCGGATGAAGGGAGAGGACCTGCAAAGGCAAACGTTTTACCTTTAAGTTTGTGGGGAATTATCAATTCTTCTCCCCATACATCATTTTCGACAGCAGTCATGTCCGGCTCCGACACAAACTCCAAATCGTCAACGATCACAGGCTTCTTGTCATCAACAGCGAAAAGAATCACATTTTTGGAAGAAGAAGATGACGCCATTGTTGTTCTTGCTGTTCTTGGTGTTCTTGAGGTTGTTGATGATGAACAAGCAATAGCAGCAAGAAAAAACCAAAAAAAAGCTTCAAAACAAACTTGTTTCTTGCCCAAATCAGACAACAGAAACAATGGTGATGAGCGAAAATGTAAGAGGATCACGTTTGTTGGTTTAGATTTAGCAAAAACGCAAGAACAAAGGGAGATTGAAGGTTTGTTTGATGATTTTCTTTAGAGAATACGTGAAGTTTTCTGAAGAGAGAAAGTGAAGAGTTTAGAGTTTCAGAAAAAATGAAAGTGTGGAATACGTTTTCTATTTATAGGCACTGCATTTTGCATGTATCTGGTAACTGAAACATCACCACTCTTCCATCTCAATCGTCCTGATCTTGCCACGTGTCCCACCATTAAGCTAAAAAAGTGGAAATCATGGTTTGTGGGGATTAAGGTGACGGTTACGAGTTTTGTCATAATTGATAGTGACGTGATGTGACGTTTGCGCTGTCTTTGGTAAACGTGCAGAATTGGAAAAGGTGACAATCTTCAAAACTGCCATTTCACCCTTGCGTGTTCGACATGCAGTCGAAACTGGCATTTTTGAGGGGGCAATTTGTTAGCCTGTATTTTCGACAGGCAGTAATGAGTTGGAGTGAGATGATGAGATCTCATTTATTGTGTGTTATTACGTTTTAATATTCTCTTGGGAATTGATCTCAGTAATAAATCAAGAGAAGATCAAGGCATTTGACATCAAGATACTTTAATGTGTAAAGTTGCTCGTCGAAGCCTAAGAATCTGTCAAATTCGACAGAAAAGTTGTTTATGTATAAACATGTTCAAATTCGACGGGAGCATATCTGTCGAAAATATTATATATATTTGTTTGTTTGTCTAACGTATTGTGCAGAACAGAGAAGGCATATTCTGGACTTAACAAAATATTCAAAAGTGGATAACGTTCAGAAGCCTCACCAGGTGTCAAAGGATTCAAATTCAGAAGACACGTGGAATCTAGTTAGACGTTGTGTAGGTTTATAGCAGTTATTCTGTTCGTCTATAAATATTAGTTTTTCATAAGAGAAACGGGTCCACAATTCATAACACATGCAAATTCCTTAGAAATTCAGAGTACCCATGTCAACGAGCGAAATGAATGCAAACAGGAACATGTATGAATCTGTGTACCATCCTTTGTAAACATTTTTACATTTGTCAAATGCAATTTACATTTTCAAGTACTGATTACTTGTTTTCCTTTAAAGTTCAAGCACTTTAATCATTCTGCAATTTATTTCATTGCATGTCTTTACATTTCAAAGTTTTCTTTAAACTTTATCTGCAAATCATTTACAAGTTTTCTGCAAATTTAACTTTGAAACAATTTACTTTAAACCAATCATTTGACTGTGTCGAATGTTGTTTACTATTTTATCAAATTATCCGATTTAACCCAGAAAATATGAACATGTTTTCGTCAATCTTATGCACAATCCATATGTCCTAGGATTTACTAGTTGATCCTTCTTGTAATAATTAAACTAGTGGTTGTTTACTAAAAATCGGGGTAAACACATGTACACATGAGTGCTTTCTTTTCATAACAAATTATGATACGCTTATTTAATTACCATGATACCCTTATCATATTTCCTTAATTCTCTGAGGTGCACCGTACCTTACGGTGTTCCAATTTCACACTAGCCTGTTCTTATGTGTGTGACCCTTGTAGGTTTCCATAACGTTGGCAATTATATTAAATCCTCTATTTAATATAACAAACAATGAGCGGTATCTAGCAACACATCATTGCTACCCAAGTTATGAGAAATTAAGATGTGATCTAAAACACAACCTCTAGTGATAATATCAGTGTGTATAATTACCCCTTTGCCCTTTATGTCTATATTGAACACAAAGCATACTTGGTGTCATCTTTGTCTAGTTCAATATTGGGCCCATGACATTTTATCCTGTTATGCAGGATTGACAAATTCCATCTAGGTCACTACTGTCCCTCAGCATGCTTTGCGAAGTACCCATCAACTGCCTTTATGATCATCCTGTTACGGACAACGTTAGATCAGCAACAAAGTACTTGACTCTACATCTAGGGCACATAGTGGTTTCAGGTCTAAGGGCGGTTTACACCATTATCACCATGAGAGTAACTTATAACACTTTGCATAACTTTGCATGTAGTAGTCTCATAGTGGGTCAATCCGGTATAAATATTACTCTTAATGTTTATACCTATGTCAAGACTTGATAACTCCTTATCCTATGATCCATGAGATACGATCATCAGTCTCTCTTCATAATAGTCTCTATGTTTTATCATTATCCCAATTCATGATAAAACTTGACTATGGATGCTTTAAGAATAGCGTCTTTATGTTTAATGTAATCTCATGATTTAAGTCACACTTAAATATTAAACAGACTTTCTATTCTAGGGACTTCATTATTTTGAACGTTACAAACATAATAAAGAAAATGCCTTTTATTATTAATAAAGAAACAATATATTATTAATAATTAATTCGATACAAGTACTAAAGTCATTGGCCTCTAGGGCTTACACCAACAATCTCCGAATAGCACTAGAGCCAATCCGGCATTACTTTAATACCCATAGACCTAGTGTGCCCATCATGCTTCAACTGCGCAAGAAGCTTTGTTAGTGGATCAGCTATGTTGTCAAGTGTAGGTACTTTGCATATTTTCACATCTCCTCTATCTATTATCTCTCGAATAAGATGGAATCGCCTAAGTATGTGTTTGGATCGTTGGTGAGATCTAGGTTCCTTAGCTTGTGCAATTGCACCACTGTTGTCACAACACAGACAAATGGGATCAACAATGCTAGGGACCACTTCAAGTTCAGATATGAACTTCTTGATCCAAACAGCTTCCTTTGCAGCACTTGAGGCAGCAATATACTCGGCTTCAGTTGTAGAATCAGCCATTGTCTCTTGCTTTGAACTTTTCCAGCTTACAGCGCCACCATTTAGGCAAAACACAAAACCAGATTGCGATCTAAAATCATCCTTGTCGGTTTGGAAGCTAGCATCGGTGTACCCTACAACCGCAAGTTCTTCCTCACCTCCATATACCAAGAATGTTTCCTTAGTTCTTCTCAAGTACTTAAGGATATTCTTGACGGCTATATAGTGACTCTCACCGGGATCAGATTGGTACCTGCTCGTCGCACTCAAAGCATACGAGACATCTGGACGAGTACACAACATGGCATACATAATGGATCCGATTGCTGATGCATACGGTGTCTCATTCATGCGTTCCCTTTCTTTTTTAGATGAAGGGGATTGTGTCTTCGAAGGACATATTCCATGTTGCATTGGTATGAATCCTTTCTTGGAATCATGCATATTAAAGCGCCTTAGCACTTTATCTATGTATGTACTCTGACTTAGGCCAAGCAGTCTTTGTGATCTATCTCTATAGATTCTTATTCCCAATATATAGGTTGCTTCGTCAAGGTCCTTCATAGAAAAGCAATTCCCTAACCAAGTCTTTACTTGTTGTAAGGTAGGGACATCGTTTCCTATTAGTAATATGTCATCTACATATAACACTAGGAAAACGATCTTGCTCCCACTAACCTTCTTGTAGACACAAGGTTCATCTTCATTTTTAATGAATCCATATTTTGTTACGGTTTCATCAAAACGAAGATTCCAGCTTCTGGAAGCTTGCTTCAATCCATAGATTGATCGCTGTAACTTGCATATCTTATGAGCTTCATTTGGTATGTCAAATCCTTCGGGCTGTGTCATGTATACATCCTCAAGGAGATTTCCATTAAGGAAAGCAGTTTTGACATCCATTTGCCATATTTCATAATCATGATATGCTGCGATAGCAAGTAAAATCCGAACAGATTTAAGCATTGCAACTGGTGAAAAGGTTTCATCATAGTCAACACCATGAATTTGTTTATATCCTTTAGCAACCAGTCTTGCTTTGTAGGTATGTACTTTACCATCCATGTCAGTCTTCTTTTTGAAGACCCACTTACATCCTATAGGACGAATTCCTACAGGAGGCTCTACCAAGTTCCAAACTTGGTTTGTGTACATGGAATCCATTTCAGATTTCATGGCTTCTAGCCACTTCTCAGATTCGGGACCAGTTATGGCCTCTTGGTAGGTTACAGGCTCATCGTGATCCATGAGTAATACGTCACCTTGTTCCGTTATGAGATACCCATATCTCTCAGGTTCGTGACGTATCCTGTTTGACCTACGCTGGACTTGTTCTATTTGAGCAGGTTGTTCTTCCACAACATCTTGTGGTTCCCGCTCATGTTCCTCCATTGTTTGCCCAATAATTGGTGGTTCTTGAGTTTCTTCAAGTTCCACACTCCTCCCACTGATTCCTTTGGAAATGAATTCTTTTTCCAAGAAGACACCAGTTCGAGCGACAAACACTTTGCCCTCGGAAGGATTATAAAAGTAGTATCCTCTTGTTTCTTTAGGATATCCTACAAATAGGCATTTGTCAGATTTGGGTTCAAGTTTGGTTGTGATTAGTCGCTTTACATAGACTTCACAACCCCAAACCTTCATGAAAGACAGATGTGGTTTCTTGCCACTCCATATCTCATATGGTGTCTTTTCAACCTTTTTGGATGGAACGTGGTTAAGTGTATAAGCTGCTGTCAATACGGCATGTCCCCAAAAGGAGTTTGGAAGATCCGCATGACTCTTCATGGATCGCACCATGTCTAACAAGGTTCGATTTCTTCTCTCAGATACACCATTCCATTGTGGTGTTCCGGGAGGAGTTAGTTGTGATACTATACCACATTCTTTAAGATGGTCATTGAATTCTAGGCTTAAATATTCACCACCTCGATCTGATCGAAGAGTTTTAATATTCTTACCTAATTGGTTTTGCACTTCATTTTTAAATTCCTTGAACTTTTCAAAGGATTCGGATTTGTGTTTCATTAGATACACATATCCATATCTACTGAAGTCATCAGTAAATGTTATGAAGTATGTAAAACCACCTCTAGCAGTTATGTTCAATGGTCCACATACATCAGTATGTATGAGTGCCAAAAGATCATTAGCCCTTTCACCTTTCCAATTAAACAAGATCTACATGTATCATATGATTCATAATCAAAAGAGTCCAAAAGTCCATTTTTATGGAGTTTGGAGATGCGTCTCTCATTTATATGGCCTAAATGACAGTGCCAAAGGTAACTTGGATTCAACTCATTTGGTTTTATCCTTTTAGTATTAATGTTATAGACTGGCGTTTCAAGATCAAGGACATATAGTCCATTTTACATTTGAGCATTAGCATAGAATATATCATTTAAATAAATAGAGCAACAATTGTTCTTTATCATAAATGAAAAGCCAAACTTGTCCAAACATGAAACGGAAATAATATTCCTGCTAATGGTAGGTACATAATAGCAGTTCTTTAACTGAATTATTAAACCACTAGGTAAAGATAAATTATAAGTCCCTATAGCTAAAGCAGCAAGTCTTGCTCCATTGCCAACTCGTAGGTCCACTTCACCTTTTGCCAATTCTCTACTCTCCTTTAGTTCCTGCACATTAGTACAAATGTGAGAACCACATCCAGTATCTAATACCCATGATGTAGAGGTAGATAAATTAATTTCTATAACAAAAATACCTGAAGTTGTAGGAGCTACTCCTTTCTTCTTATCTTCCAGGTACTTTGGGCAATTCCTCTTCCAATGTCCGGTCTTACCGCAATAGAAACAATTGCCTTCCTTTGCTATGCTCCCACTAGGCTTTAAAGCAGGGGCAGTTTGTTTTGGTTTGGCAACTCCCTTGCCTTTCCACTTACCACCTTGCTTATTGGACTTCTTGTGATGCTTATTTCCATTGCTAACCATTAGAATGGATTTCCCTTTAGTCTTCAAGTTTTGCTCGGCAGTTCTCAACATGCCTAGCAATTCAGGAAGAGTCTTATCCAAATCATTCATATTGAAGTTTAGGATAAACTGATTGAAACTATCCGGCAACGATTGCAGAATGAGATCAGTTGCAAGTTCTTTCTCAAGAGGGAATCCTAGCCTTTCAAGGTTTCCCACATACCCAATCATCTTGAGCACATGAGGACCTACCGGAGATCCCTCACTTAACTTGCATTGAAAAAGGGATTTTGAAACTTCGAACCTCTCATGACGGGCTTGCTCCGCATATAGAGTTTTTAAGTGTTCGATCATTTCAACAGCATTCATGTTTTCATGTTGCTTCTGAAGCTCAGAATTCATGGTAGCCAACATGAGGCATGCAACCTCATTAGCATCTTCAACATGCTTCTTGTAAGCATCCTTTTCAGTCCTAGGAGCATTATTAGCTGGCTCATTTTCAGGAACAGGTTCCTCTAAGGCATACAGCTTATTATCATGCTTGAGGACAATCCTCAGATTTCGGTGCCAATCAAGAAAATTTGAACCATTCAACTTTTCTTTGTCTAGGATTGATCGCAAAATGTTGTTTGATGTGTTTGATGACATGGTTATCTACATAAAGAAGTGAAAATATAAGTATCATTTTATTTAATTAGGTCTTTAATTAAATATGCTCCCACTATTTTACTCAAACCAAATGACCCTCATCATTTGATTCGGAAAATCCCGTTGGAAGATTTTCTAGTGGGTCAAGATCCATATTTCACTTTGTCTTAAGTCCGCGGTGGGCGGATTACACAAGACTTAGTTTATTTAGGTAGGAACTCCTTCCAATTGTATCTCATACAACTCTTGAATATGTCAATTGGGTGAATAACTCCTTATTCGAATTCATCTCATGAATTATTCCCAATCATTGCTTCTTAAACTCATATAATCTCATTATATTTGTTAAGTTAAGTTTGACCCTTACTTTAGAAGTTGGATATTACAATTATCCCATCGCACCTTACCAATATAGAGTATGCACTTCGCGGTAGGCGAACCTACATAGTTCGATACTAGTCTTGATGAGTTCTAAAGCTTGGAAAGCGTAAACTTAATATTCACATATTTTATTAATAAACAAAATGCACTCCGCGGTGGGCGAACTCACATTTTCTTTATTAACCTCTTATGTGTCTCTTTGAGGGATATTTAATTAATTTGATCTCACCGGCTTGTTTAACACATTAAACGCTCTCACATGCATCAACATACATACATACAATAATATAACATGATATGATTATGGCCTTCTAACGCAAGTGTTCTCTCAAGCCAATGAGAGAACCCTAAACTACCCTAACGATGATCTACTTCTCCAAGCATCATCTTCATGGTTGTCCTCCTTTGTTCCTATTGTAATTCTATTATAACATTACATCAAAGAATACTCGTTTTACATACGAGGGAGTAAGATGAGAAGAGAAATTACATCAAGAATTTTTAGAGAGAGGCACGACACGCAGGCCGTATTTAAAAAATTCCAAATTAAAAACAAAGGAGTAAACTAAGGCCATAATCAATCATCACAAAACATAATAACAAACATATTTATTATTATTATCAATTCAGGTCGAGTAGATTAATTAAAATTAAAATTTCGGCGAACGATCAAAATCAGCTGTTGCCAGCCGCGCCTAGCGCAGGCTGCCCCGTGCCTAGCGCAGTGCTGTCGGGTCTCTGCGCCATAGCGCAGCATACCCTGCGCCTAGCGCAGGCACGCAATCAGCCCCCTTTTTGACAGCACAACCCTTGTGTTGTCGCGAATCCTAATGCAAAATTTCGTGCCGTCAAAACCTTTCATGACCGAAATTCAATATGATTGATTAACATGTCATTGCTTCACCATACTAATGTCGGATTCCAAAGCAATTGAACATGAATCAATTCAATATCAAATAACTTTCATAATTATGTTTTAATGAACGAAATTATGAACGATGTATCAAATACACCGCTTTGCATCATGATCACTTATATCGCATATAAGTTTTGATCATTCTTATTTGTATAAACTTATGACGATTAACATATCGCTGCTTCACCATACAATTGTCGGATTCTGAAGCCGTTTCAATGTCAATCATCAATTTTTTTTACACAAATAGATGCCAAATTTTAATTACTCGATTTTAATCCTTATTAGATGTTTTAATCAAATTAAAACTGAATTCATGAAATAAACAGTTATCAATTCATGGATTCGTAAGTGGCTCTGATACCAATTGAAGGAACAATCAAGAGATAAAGCAGCGGAATATAAAAATTTTTCCTTCTAATTGATCCTTACGAATGATCATGAATCGTGTTTAGGATTTTACCTCTTAATGAAAATCCCTTCTTTCACGAACAGTTGGTGATTAGTGCTTTGAATCACGAGCAAGATCACGAACAAGTCACCACCACGTTGATCACGAGCGTTAATAGTATAACGCCTCTAGCTAGTCCACACGAACAGATCCCTCCAAAAGAGTGCTAGCTCCAAGAATGAAGGTTTCTAGTGAGAGGTGGAAAATAAGGATTAGGGTTTTAGCGATTGATTTTCAACAACACTCTTCTTTCTCACAAGTGTTCTATTTATAGAACCACTTGTCTTGTGCACCAAGACAAACTATTTGTCATTGGGCCACAATTATACTAAAACCTTTTAATTAAATAAATCTTTTAAGAAACGCACCCCCATGTGTCATGTACACATGAGTGCTTTCTTTTCATAACAAATTATGATACGCTTATTTAATTACCATGATACCCTTATCATATTTCCTTAATTCTCGGAGGTGCACCGTACGTTACGGTGTTCCAATTTCACACTAGCCTGTTCTTATGTGTGTGACCCTTGTAGGTTTCCATAACGTTGGCAATTATATTAAATCCTCTATTTAATATAACAAACAATGAGCGGTATCTAGCAACACATCATTGCTACCCAAGTTATGAGAAATTAACATGTGATCTAAAACACAACCTCTAGTGATAATATCAGTGTGTATAATTACCCCTTTGCCCTTTATGTCTATATTGAACACAAAGCATACTTGGTGTCATCTTTGTCCAGTTCAATATTGGGCCCATGACATTTTATCCTGTTATGCAGGATTGGCAAATTCCATCTAGGTCACTACTGTCCCTCAGCATGCTTTGCGAAGTACCCATCAACTGCCTTTATGATCATCCTGTTACGGACAACGTTAGATCAGCAACAAAGTACTTGACTCTACATCAAGGGTACATAGTGGTTTCAGGTCTAAGGGCGGTTTACACCATTATCACCATGAGAGTAACTTATGACACTTTGCATAACTTTGCATGTAGTACTCTCATAGTGGGTCAATCCGGTATAAATATTACTCTTAATGTTTATACCTATGTCAAGACTTGATAACTCCTTATCCTATGATCCATGAGATACGATCATCAGTCTCTCTTCATAATAGTCTCTATTTTTTATCATTATCCCAATTCATGATAAAACTTGACTATGGATGCTTTAAGAATAGCATCTTTATGTTTAATGTAATCTCATGATTTAAGTCACACTTAAATATTAAACAGACTTTCTATTCTAGGGACTTCATTATTTTGAACGTTACAAACATAATAAAGACAAATGCCTTTTATTATTAATAAAGAAACAATATATTATTAATAATTAATTCGATACAAGTACTAAAGTCATTGGCCTCTTGGGCTTACACCAACACCTTCAATATAAATGATGAGTGGTCCAATATCAGAAACCTTGATAGTATGTAGCTTAATAGATCTTGGACTTTAATACTGTTGAGTCTTTGGTATTGGCTGCATTTTTGGTAAATAAACTTTGTGCAAGATGTGTGATCCGATGCCTCAGGCATTGCGTAGAGCATTGAAACTGCTCAAGAGGAGCGCTCATAACAAAAGCTATTTATGGAATGTTTGTTTCTCTCTCATGAATCTTGCATGGCGCGTTTTATATGTTTTTATATAAGGAAGGTTGTTTAATGCTTCAGATCCTGTTCAAGAATATTTCTGAGGAGTATCTCTTTGAAGAATATATTTCTAATGAATCTCATTTCATTAATGTTGAGTAAATGCTTGGGTCAAACAAACCAAGCCCATGGATGTGTTATTTTCTGAAGTATTTAAAGGAGCTGCAAAACCCTAATTGGAGCTGTTGTTCACGCCGTTATTGTGCTAGTATTCAGTATTAGATTTTGCGTGTGTATTGTGATTGTGAGCCTTTCTTGTGTCACCTTGATGCAAGCTTAGGACGTGTTCTTGAGTTGTAAGTGTGTGTCCCTTCTCCTAAGCTTTGAAGCACGGAGTTAGGACTTTTGGTGTGTGTAGCACTCTAAGCCTTTAGGTACGAGTGTGTAGTTTTAGGAGTGTGTCTCCAAAACATCTTTTGTATCTTGTGTTGAGAAATCCTTGCTGATTTGTAAGGTTGTAAGGGAGTGAGATGGGATCTCATATCTAGGAGTTCTTAGGTAGAAGAGTCATTGGTAGGGCCTAGGTTTTAAGTTGTAAACGGGTAGTTTGCTGGATACTTAGAACTAGGACTATTATAATGATTGAAGATGGGGAGGAAGATAGCATAGCTGATGCTATTGCCATGCTAAGCAGACAATTCAATAAAGTGCTGAAAAGAGTTGATCGTAGGAATCGACAGAATGGGCAAGGCATTCGGTTCGACATCAACAAGCAACAGAATAGTCTGAAGAAATCCAAACCTGATGAAAAGAGTACTCAAGGCAAAGGAGTTCAGTGTCATGAGTGTGAAGGCTATGGGCACATAAGGTCAGAATGTGGAACTTATCAGAAAAGACAAAAGAAGGGACTAACTGTCTCATGGTCAGATGAAGATACTGATGAAGAAGGTGAATCAGCAAGACATGTGACTGCCCTTACTGGAACATGTGTTAATGTTGAGGATTGGGAATCTGATGAAGATGAAGATGTTTCCTATGAAGAACTAGCTAGTACCTACAAAGACTTGCTGACAAGATATGAAGAGATGTGCAGGATTCTTGAAAAACAAAAGAAGACCATCAACAAGGTTCACACAGAAGTTAATATTCAGGTTCAAAAGGCTGCTCAAGCTGAAGAAAAGGTCATTCAATCTAATGTTCAAATGGATGACTTAAGGAAAAGAGTAAGCCAACTGAATTCAGGGGCAGATCTTCTTGAAGAGATACTAGAAAATGTGCCAAGTGGAAAGCTTATGTCTGTTGGATATAACTACTCTAGTTTGAATCAGTATCAACAGGACCCTGAAACCAAGTTTACATCAGGAGGAAGTATGATTGATCCCTGTACTGGAAAAGTGATGCTGGAGCATCAGACTCGGCATTCTAAAGCCTTTCTTGTTCCAAAGTTTGCTCTTGATCCCAAACCTTCCGCCAATCAAAGACCAAGACAACTTGTTCATCAAAGGGCAAATAATCAAAGGAGATATCGTAGGTGGGTGTGTCATCACTGTGGAAAAAGGGGACACATTAGACCTTTTTGCTACAGGCTACATGGATACCCCAACCAGGAGCCCAAACAGAATGTGGCACATGAGAAGATTGCTGTCAAGAAGGAATAGAGGCCTATAGAAGAGAGTGCTGGATTGCCTAAGGAAGAAAATGTTGGGCTAATTGCTCACACATCCCTAAGAGCTTCCTCAAGGGAAGACTGATACTTTGATAGCGGGTGCTCTAGACATATGACTGGTGAAGAGAAATATCTCATGAACGTTAGATCCTACAAGCCCAGCTTTGTGACTTTTAGAGATGGTGCAAAAGGAGAGATAGTAGGAATTGGAGACCTGATCAACCATGGACTACCCAATCTAGAGAATGTGCTTTTGGTCAAGGGTCTTACTGCAAATTTGATAAGCATTAGCCAGCTGTGTGATCAAGGCATGAAGGTTAATTTCACAAAATTTGAATGTCTGGTCAACAATGAAGAAGGACAACTGGTGCTAAGAGGTACTAGATCTAAAGACAACTGTTACCTATGGATGCCTCAGGAAGAAGCCCTCACATCCACTTGTCTTGTCACCACTGAAGATGAAGTTCAACTGTGGCACCAGAAGTTGGGACATCTCAATCTGAAAGGAATGAAAAAGGTAATATCTCTTGAAGCCATTAGAGGTATTCCAAAGCTCAGAATTGTTGAAGGAAAAGTGTGTGGTGAATGCCAAATTGGAAAGCAAATCAGGATGTCACACCCAATGCTGGAGCATCTGACAACCTCCAAGGTTCTTGAATTACTACACATGGACTTCATGGGACCCATGCAGGTTGAAAGCTTGGGAGGAAAAAGGTATGCTCTTGTTGTGGTAGATGACTACTCGAGATACACGTGGGTGAACTTCATCAGAGAAAAATCAGATGCTTTTGATGTCTTCAAAGAACTTTGTATACAGATTCAAAGAGAAAAAGGGAACAATGTGGTAAGAATAAGGAGTGATCATGGTAGAGAGTTCGAGAACTCCAAGTTTGATGATTTCTGTGCTGCTAAAGGAATTAAACATGAGTATTCTTCTCCAATAACTCCTCAACAGAATGGGATAGTAGAAAGGAAGAATAGGACGATTCAAGAATCAGCTAGAGTCATGCTTCATGCCAAAAACATCCCTTATCATTTTTGGGCTGAAGCTATGAACACTGCTTGCTATGTACACAACAGAGTCACCTTGAGAAAGGGCACTACCTCCACTCTATATGAACTATGGAAAGACAGAAAACCAACTGTCAAACACTTTCACATCTTTGGAAGTGAATGCTTTATTCTAGCTGATAGAGAACCTAGAAGGAAACTTGACCCTAAAAGTGATAAAGGATTCTTTCTGGGGTATTCAACAAACAGCAGAGCTTACAGGGTCTATAACACAAAGACTCAAGTTGTGATGGAATCTGTAAATGTTGTAGTAAAGGACTCTTCTGGTAGAGAAAATGAAGGAGTAGATCAAGGTACTCCTGTCAGTGTGAATGCTGAACAAGATGGTGAAGCATCCGAACCGGCATCTATGGACAAATCTGATGAAGGGACTGTTGAAAAAGATGGTGATGAAAGTGCAAGACCTCAAGCTACAAGTAAAGGTCCTTCTGTTCGTGTTCAGAAAAATCATCCCTTAGAGTTGGTAATAGGGAATCCTGAACAGGGAATAACTACTAGAAGAACAAATGATGTGGTAGCAAACTCCTGCTTTGTGTCACTATTTGAACCAAAGAACGTAAAGGAAGCTTTGACTGATGAAGCCTGGATAAAGGCTATGCAGGAAGAACTAAATCAGTTTGAGAGAAGTGGAGTATGGGATTTGGTACCTAGACCTGAAGATGTGAATGTTATTGGAACCAAATGGGTGTATAAGAACAAGTCAGATGAGAATGGAACGGTCACCAGAAATAAAGCAAGGCTTGTGGCTCAAGGGTATACCCAAATTGAAGGACTTGACTTTGATGAAACTTTTGCACCCGTGGCCAGACTAGAATCCATCAGATTACTTCTAGGAGTGGCTTGCATACTCAAGTTCAAACTATACCAAATGGACGTGAAGAGTGCATTCTTGAATGGATACCTACAGGAAGAGGTGTATGTTGAGCAACCAAAAGGGTTTGTGGATCCTGAACATCCCAACTATGTCTACAAATTAAAGAAAGCCTTGTACGGTCTAAAACAGACACCTAGGGCATGGTATGAAAGGTTGACTCAATTCTTGGAGGAGCAAGGTGTTGGTGTAAGCCCTAGAGGCCAATGACTTTAGTACTTGTATCGAATAAATTATTAATAAATATATTGTTTCTTTATTAATAATAAAAGGCATTTTTCTTTATTATGTTTGTATGTCCAAAATAATGAAGTCCCTAGAATAGGAAGTCTGTTTAATATTAAGTGTGACTTAATCATGAGATTACATTAAACATAAAGACGCTATTCTTAAAGTATCCGTAGTCAAGTTTTATCATGAATTGGGATAATGATAAAACATAGAGACTATTATGAAGATAGACTGATGATCGCATCTCATGGATCATAGGATAAGGAGTTATCAAGTCTTGACATAGGTATAAGAAATATTAGGAGTAATATTTATACCGGATTGACCCGCTATGAGAGTACTACATGCAAAGTTATGCAAAGTGTCATAAGTTACTCTCATGGTGATAATGGTGTAAGCCGCCCTTAGACCTGAAACCACTATGTACCCTAGATGTGGAGTCAAGTGCTTTGTTACTGATCTAACGTTGTCCGTAACAGGATAACCATAAAGGCAGTTAATGGGTACTTCACAAAGCATGATGAGGGACAGTAGTGTCCTAGATGGAATTTGCCAATCCTGCATAACATGATAAATGTCATGGGCCCAATATTGAACTGGACAAAGATGACACCAAGTATGCTTTGTGTTCAATATAGACATAAGGGGCAAAGGGGTAATTATACACGCATATATTATCACTAAGGTTATGTTATGATCACATGTTAATTTCTCATAACTTGGGTAGCAATGATGTGTTGCTAGATACCGCTCATTGTTTATTATATTAAATAGTGGATTTAATATAATTGCCAACGTTATGGAAACCTACAAGGGTCACACACATAAGAACAGGCTAGTGTGAAATTGGAACACCGTAAGGTACGGTGCAGCTCAGAGAATTAAGGAAGTATGATAAGGGTATCATGGTAATTAAATAAGCGTATCATAATTTGTTATGAAAAGAAAGCACTCATGTGTACATGACACATGGGGGGTGCGTTTCTTAAAAGATTTATTTAATTAAAAGGGTTTAGTATAATTGTGGCCCAATGACAAATAGTTTGTCTTGGTGCACAAGACACTTGGTTCTATAAATAGAACCTTTGTGATTGAGAAAAATACACTTAAGTGATTTCTTAAGAAACAGAAAACCCTAATCCTTATTTCTTGCCTCCACTCACAAAAAGGCCTTCATCCTCTTGAGCTATCCGGTTCGTGATCAACGCTCGTGATCAATCCGGTTCGTGATCAAAGAATTGACCGGCCACCGTTCGTGAAAAGAAAAGAAAAGGATTTTCTACAAGAGGTAAAAATCCTAAACACAAACTCATGCCCATTCGTAAGGATCTCTAAAGGAAAATTTTTAAATTCCGCTGCGTTTCTATTACTATTTTCCTTCAGTGGTATCAGAGCCACTTACGAATCCATGAGATTGATGTTTGTTTATTTCATGAATTCAGTTTTAATATTATTAAAACGGTTAATAAAAGATTAAAATCGAGTAATTAAAATTTGACGATTGTTTGTGTATAAATTGGATGATTAACATTGAAACGGCTCCGGAATCCGACACTTGTATGGTGGAGCATGCGATATGTTGATTGTCCTAAGGTTACACGAACAAGAACGGTCAATACTTACATGTGATGTAAGTTTTGTGTATAAATTGGGTAATTAACATTGAAACGGCTTCGGAATCCGACACTTGTATGGTGAAGCATGCGATATGTTAATTGTCCTAAGGTTACACAATCAAGAACGGCCATAAACTTATATGTGATATAAGTGATCGTGATGCAAAACGGTGTATTTGATGCATCGTTCATAATTTCGTTCATTAAAACAAATTATGAAAGTTATTTGATGTTATATTGATTCATGTTCATTTGCTTTGGAATCCGACATTAGTATGGTGAAGCAATGACATGTTAATCAATCATATTGAATTTCGGTCATAAAAGGTTTTGACGGCATGAAATTATTGCATTAGGATTCGCGACAACACAAGGGTTGTGTTGTCAAAGAGGTGCTGATTGCGTGTCTGCGCTATGGCGCAGGGTATGTTGCGCTATGGCGCAGCGACCAGAGAGACCTGCGCTATGGCGTGGGGCAGGTTGCGCTATGGCGCAGCGACCAAAGAGACCTGCGCCATGGCGTGGGGCAGGCTGCGCTATGGCACGGCTGGCATCGGTTGATTTTTGATCGTTCGCCAAAATTTTAATTTTAATTAATCTACTCGGCCTGAATTGATAATAATAATAAATATGTTTATTGTTATATTTTGTGATGATTGATTATGGCCTTAGTTTACTCCTTTGTTTTTAATTTGGTTTTTTTAAATACGGCCTGCGTGTCGTGCCTCTCTCTAAAAATTCTTGATGTAATTTCTCTTCTCATCTTACTCCCTCGTATGTAAAACGAGTTTTTCTTTGATGTAATAATAGAATTACAATAGGAACAAAGGAGGACAGCCATGAAGATGATACTTGGAGAAGTAGATCATCGTTAGGCTAGTTTAGGGTTCTCTCATTGGCTTGAGAGAACACTTGCGTTAGGAGGCCATAATCATATCATTTTGTATTATTGTTTTATATGTATGTTGAGGCATGTGAGAGCGTTTAATATGTTAAACAAGCCGGTGAGATCAAATTAATTAAAATCCCTCAAGAGACACATAAGAAATTAATAAAGAAAATGTGGGTTCGCCCACCGCGGAGTGCATTTTGTTTATTAATAAAGTATGTGAATATTAAGTTTACGCTTTCCAAGCTTTAGAACTCATCAAGACTAGTATCGAGCTATGTAGGTTCGCCCACCGCGAAGTGCATACTCTATATTGGTAAGGTGCGATGGGATAATTGTAATATCCAACTTCTAAAGTAAGGGTCAAACTTAACTTAACAAATATAATGAGATTATATGAGTTTAAGAAGCAATGATTGGGAATAATTCATAAGATGAATTCGAATAAGGAGTTATTCACCCAATTGATATATTCAAGAGTTGTATGAGATACAATTGGAAGGAGTTCCTACCTAAATAAACTAAGTCTTGTGTAATCCGCCCACCGCGGACTTGAGACAAAGTGAAATATGGATCTTGACCCACTAGAAAATCTTCCAACGGGATTTTCCGAATCAAATGATGAGGGTCATCTGGTTTGAGTAAAATAGTGGGAGCATGTTTAATTAAAGACCTAATTAAATAAAATGATACTTATATTTTCACTTCTTTATGTAGATAACCATGTCATCAAACACATCAAACAACATTTTGCGATCAATCCTTGACAAAGAAAAGTTGAATGGTTCAAATTTTCTTGATTGGCACCGAAATCTGAGGATTGTCCTCAAGCATGATAATAAGCTGTATGCCTTAGAGGAACCTGTTCCTGAAAATGAGCCAGCTAATAATGCTCCAAGGGCTGAAAAGGATGCTTACATGAAGCATGTTGATGATGCTAATGAGGTTGCATGCCTCATGTTGGCTACCATGAATTCTGAGCTTCAGAAGCAACATGAAAACATGAATGCTTTTGAAATGGTCGAACACTTGAAAACTCTATATGCGGAGCAAGCCCGTCATGAGAGGTTCGAAGTTTCAAAATCCCTTTTTCAATGCAAGTTAAGTGAGGGATCTCTGGTAGGTCCTCATGTGCTCGAGATGATTGGGTATGTGGGAAACCTTGAAAGGCTAGGATTCCCTCTTGAGAAAGAACTTGCAACTGATCTCATTCTGCAATCGTTGTTGGATAGTTTCAATCAGTTTATCCTAAACTTCAATATGAATGATTTGGATAAGACTCTTCCTGAATTGCTAAGCATGTTAAGAACTGCCGAGCAAAATCTGAAGTCTAAAGGGAAATCCATTCTAATGGTTAGTAATGGAAATAAGCATCACAAGAAGCCCAAAAAGCAAGGTGGTAAATGGAAAGGCAAGGGAGTTGCCAAACCAAAAGAAACTCCCCCTGCTTTAAAGCCTAGTGGGAGCATAGCAAAAGAGGGCAATTGTTTCTATTGCGGTAAGACCGGACATTGGAAGAGGAATTGCCCAAAGTACCTGGAAGATAAGAAGAAAGGAGTAGCTCCTACAACTTCAGGTATTTTTGTTATAGAAATAAATTTATCTACTTCTACATCATGGGTATTAGATACTGGATGTGGTTCTCACATTTGTACTAATGTGCAGGAACTAAATGAGAGTAGAGGATTGACGAAAGGTGAAGTGGACCTACGAGTTGGGAATTGAGCAAGAGTTGCTGCTTTAGCCGTAGGGACTTATAATTTATCTTTACCTAGTGGTTTAATAATTCAGTTAAAGAACTGCTATTATGTACCTGCCATTAGCAGGAATATTATTTCCGTTTCTTGTTTGGACAAGTTTGGGTTTTCATTTATGATAAAGAACAATTGTTGCTCTATTTATTCAAATGATATATTCTATGCTAATGCTCAAATGTATAATGGACTATATGTCCTTGATCTTGAAACGCCAGTCTATAACATTAATACTAAAAGGATGAAACCAAATGAGTTGAATCCAAGTTACCTTTGGCACTGTCGTTTAGGCCATATAAATGAGAGACGCATCTCCAAACTCCATAAAGATGGACTTTTGGACTCTTTTGATTATGAATCATATGATACATGTAGATCTTGTTTAATTGGAAAGATGACAAAAGCCCCATTCAAAGGAAAAGGTGAAAGGGCTAATGATCTTTTGGCACTCATACATACTGATGTATGTGGACCATTGAACATACCTGCCAGAGGAGGTTTTACATACTTCATAACATTTACTGATGACTTCAGTAGATATGGATATGTGTATCTAATGAAACACAAATCCGAATCCTTTGAAAAGTTCAAGGAATTCAAAAATGAAGTACAAAACCAATTAGGTAAGAATATTAAAACTCTTCGATCAGATCGAGGTGGTGAATATTTAAGCCTAGAATTTAATGACCATCTTAAAGAATGTGGTATAGTATCACAACTAACTCCTCCCGGAACACCGCAATGGAATGGTGTATCTGAGAGAAGAAATCGAACCTTGTTAGACATGGTGCGATCCATGATGAGTCATGCGGATCTTCCAAACTCCTTTTGGGGACATGCCCTATTGACAGCAGCTTATACACTTAACCACGTTCCATCCAAAAGGGTTGAAAAGACACCATATGAGATATGGAGTGGAAAGAAACCACATCTGTCTTTCATGAAGGTTTGGGGTTGTGAAGTCTATGTAAAGCGACTAATAACAACTAAACTTGAACCCAAATCTGACAAATGCCTATTTGTAGGATATCCTAAAGAAACAAGAGGATACTACTTTTATAATCCTTCCGAGGGCAAAGTGTTTGTCGCTCGAACTGGTGTCTTCCTGGAAAAAGAATTTATTTCCAAAGGAATCAGTGGGAGGAGTGTGGAACTTGAAGAAATTCAAGAACCACCAATTGTTGGGCAAACAGTGGAGGAACATGAGCGAGAACCATAAGATGTTGTGGAAGAACAACCTGCTCAAGTAGAACAAGTCCAGCGTAGGTCAAACAGGATACGTCATGAACCTGAGAGATATGGGTATCTCATAACAGAACAAGGTGACGTATTACTCATGGATCAAGATGAGCCTGTAACCTACCAAGAGGCCATAACTGGCCCCGAATCTGAGAAGTGGCTAGAAGCCATGAAATCTGAAATAGATTCCATGTACATAAACCAAGTTTGGAACTTGGTAGAGCCTCCCGTAGGAGTTCGTCCTATAGGGTGCAAGTGGGTCTTCAAAAAGAAGACTGACATGGATGGTAAAGTACATACCTACAAAGCAAGACTGGTTGTTAAAGGATATAAACAAATTCATGGTGTTGACTATGATGAAACCTTTTCACCAGTTGCAATGCTTAAATCTGTTCGGATTTTACTTGCTATCGCAGCATATCATGATTATGAAATATGGCAAATGGATGTCAAAACTGCTTTCCTTAATGTAAATTTCCTTGAGGATGTGTACATGACACAACCCGAAGGATTTGACATACCAAATGAAGCTCATAAGATATGCAAGCTACAGCGATCAATCTATGGATTGAAGCAAGCTTCAAGAAGCTGGAATCTTCGTTTTGATGAAACCGTAACAAAATATGGATTCATTAAAAATGAAGATGAACCTTGTGTCTACAAGAAGGTTAGTGAGAGCAAGATCGTTTTCCTAGTGTTATATGTAGATGACATATTACTAATAGGAAACGATGTCCCTACCTTAAAACAAGTAAAGACTTGGTTAGGGAATTGCTTTTCTATGAAGGACCTTTGCGAAGCAGCCTATATATTGGGAATAAGAATCTATAGAGATAGATCACAAAGACTGCTTGGACTAAGTCAGAGTACATATATAGATAAAGTGCTAAGGCGCTTTAATATGCATAATTCCAAGAAAGGATTCATACCAATGCAACATGGAATATGTCTTTCGAAGACACAATGCCCTTCATCTAAAGAAGAAAGGGAACGCATGAATGAGATACTGTATGCATCAGCAATCGGATCAATTATGTATGCCATGTTGTGTACTCGTCCAGATGTCTCGTATGCTTTGAGTGCAACGAGCAGGTACCAATCTGATCCCGGTGAGAGTCACTGGATAGCCATCAAGAATATCCTTAAGTACTTGAGAAGAACTAAGGAAACATTCTTGGTATATGGAGGTGAGGAAGAACTTGCGGTTGTAGGGTACACCGATGCTAGCTTCCAAACCGACAAGGATGATTTTAGATCGCAATCTGGTTTCGTGTTTTGCTTAAATGGTGGCGCTGTAAGCTGGAAGAGTTCAAAGCAAGAGACAGTAACTGATTCTACAACTGAGGCTGAGTAAATTGCTGCCTCAAGTGCTGCAAAGGAAGCTGTTTGGATCAAGAAGTTCATATCTGAACTTGAAGTGGTCCCTAGCATTGTTTATCCCATTAGTATGTGTTGTGACGACAATGGTGCTATTGCACAAGCTAAGGAACCTAGATCTCACCAACGATCCAAACAGATACTCAGGCGATTCCATCTTATTCGAGAGATAATAGATAGAGGAGATGTGAAAATATGCAAAGTACCTACACTTGACAACATAGCTGATCCACTGACAAAGCCTCTTGCGCAGTTGAAGCATGATGGGCACACTAGGTCTATGGGTATTAAAGTAATGTCAGATTGGCTCTAGTGCTAGTGGGAGATTGTTGGTGTAAGCCCTAGAGGCCAATGACTTTAGTACTTGTATCGAATAAATTATTAATAAATATATTGTTTCTTTATTAATAATAAAAGGCATTTTTCTTTATTATGTTTGTATGTCCAAAATAATGAAGTCCCTAGAATAGAAAGTCTGTTTAATATTAAGTGTGACTTAATCATGAGATTACATTAAACATAAAGACGCTATTCTTAAAGTATCCGTAGTCAAGTTTTATCATGAATTGGGATAATGATAAAACATAGAGACTATTATGAAGATATATTGATGATCGCATCTCATGGATCATAGGATAAGGAGTTATCAAGTCTTGACATAGGTATAAGAAATATTAGGAGTAATATTTATACCGGATTGACCCGCTATGAGAGTACTACACGCAAAGTTATGCAAAGTGTCATAAGTTACTCTCATGGTGATAATGGTGTAAGCCGCCCTTAGACCTGAAACCACTATGTACCCTAGATGTGGAGTCAAGTGCTTTGTTACTGATCTAACGTTGTCCGTAACAGGATAACCATAAAGGCAGTTAATGGGTACTTCACAAAGCATGATGAGGGACAGTAGTGTCCTAGATGGAATTTGCCAATCCTGCATAACATGATAAATGTCATGGGCCCAATATTGAACTGGACAAAGATGACACCAAGTATGCTTTGTGTTCAATATAGACATAAGGGGCAAAGGGGTAATTATACACGCATATATTATCACTAAGGTTATGTTATGATCACATGTTAATTTCTCATAACTTGGGTAGCAATGATGTGTTGCTAGATACCGCTCATTGTTTATTATATTAAATAGTGGATTTAATATAATTGCCAACGTTATGGAAACCTACAAGGGTCACACACATAAGAACAGGCTAGTGTGAAATTGGAACACCGTAAGGTACGGTGCAGCTCAGAGAATTAAGGAAGTATGATAAGGGTATCATGGTAATTAAATAAGCGTATCATAATTTGTTATGAAAAGAAAGCACTCATGTGTACATAACACATGGGGGGTGCGTTTCTTAAAAGATTTATTTAATTAAAAGGGTTTAGTATAATTGCGGCCCAATGACAAATAGTTTGTCTTGGTGCACAAGACACTTGGTTCTATAAATAGAACCTTTGTGATTGAGAAAAATACACTTAAGTGATTTCTTAAGAAACAGAAAACCCTAATCCTTATTTCTTGCCTCCACTCACAAAAAGGCCTTCATCCTCTTGAGCTAGCACTCTCTTGAAGGTTCCTGTTCGTGTGGACTAGATAGAGGCGTTGTTCTTCGTCATCAACGCTCGTGATCAATCCGGTTCGTGATCAAAGAATTGACCGGCCACCGTTCGTGAAAAGAAAAGAAAAGGATTTTCTACAAGAGGTAAAAATCCTAAACACAAACTCATGCCCATTCGTAAGGATCTCTAAAGGAAAATTTTTAAATTCCGCTGCGTTTCTATTTCTATTTTCCTTCACAAGGATACAGAAAAGGAGGATCAGACAAGACACTGTTTGTAAAGGAGGAGAAAGGAAAATTTATAATAGCTCAAATCTATGTTGATGACATTGTGTTTGGTGGAATGTCGAACACAATGGTCCAGCATTTTGTTCAGCAAATGCAGTCAGAGTTCGAGATGAGTCTTGTTGGAGAATTGACTTACTTTCTTGGTCTTCAAATCAAACAAATGGAAGACACCATCTTTATATCCCAGAGCAAGTATGCTAGAAACATCGTCAAGAAATTTGGAATGGACAATGCTGCACACAAGAGAACACCAGCACCTACTCATTTGAAACTCACCAAAGATGAGAAGGGAATAAGTGTGGATCAAAGTCTTTACAGGAGCATGATTGGGAGCTTATTGTATTTGACTGCAAGTAGACCAGACATCACTTATGCTGTAGGAGTGTGTGCTAGATACCAAGCAGATCCTAAAGTAAGTCACTTAACTCAAGTTAAAAGGATCTTGAAGTATGTGAATGGAACCAGTGAGTATGGGATAATGTATTCCCATTGTGAAAATTCTACCTTATATGGTTATTGCGATGCTGATTGGGCTGAAAGTGCAGATGATAGAAAAAGCACTTCAGGAGGCTGTTTCTTCCTAGGCACTAACTTGATATCTTGGTTTAGTAAAAAACAGAACTGTGTGGCCATATCCACAGCTGAGGCTGAATATGTGGCAGCTGGGAGTAGCTGTTCTCAGTTGGTATGGATGAAACAAATGCTGAAGGAGTACGATGTTGAACAGAATGCTCTAACGTTGTATTGTGACAATATAAGTGCCATAAACATCTCAAAGAACCCAGCTCAACATAGCAAGACAAAATATATTGACATTCGTCATCATTATATAAGAGATTTGGTTGAAAACAAAATTGTGATTTTGGAGCATGTGGGTACAAAGGAGCAAATTGCAGATATTTTCACCAAGGCTCTTGATGCTGTACAGTTTGAGAAGTTAAGGGGCAAATTAGGAATTTGCCTCTATGAGGAGTTATAGCAATTACCGTTGGTAATGGCGTGGCGTGCAGCAGTTATTGCGTTTCCCCCTACTACAGTAGAGCACGTTGATCAAGGTAATCATGGGTTAAAACCACCTACAAACACGCCATCCACTAATACCGGTTATTTTTATTTCAAATCTTTTCAACATATCTTCCTTTCTAACCTATTCATCTACTCACATAATCTCTCAACCTTCTCTCCAAATTTCCCAATCAAACTCAGAACTCCATCACCCTCTCAATCCTACTCTCCAAACTTCATCTCTATCATAATGCCTCAATCTTCTCATCAAACCTCTCCAACTAAATCTTCACCACAAACAGCATCACCGTCAAAATCAACCACCACCATTCCAAATATCACTGAAAATCTCTTCGTCCCCTTACCTCAACCGTCCGATATCATCACCGACGCCACTCCTCTCACCATGATCCACCCTTCATTCAATTCGATTCTGAATCCCACACCATCGAACCCTTCATCTTCACCCAAACCTAAAACCACGAAGAAACCCAAATCCACAACCACCAGAAAACCTAAATCACAAAAATCTAAGTCTCGATATTCATCGAACTTTAACATGCAGCAGTTGTATCTCAGTGACCTTGGTAATGCGAGTCCCAATGTTGCGTCTGATGTCGCAACACCTTACTCTGGTACTCAGATTCAAGAAAACAAAGAAGAGGGTACTCAAACCCTAAATCCCAAAGAAGGGGAAGCTGCTGAAATGGGCGAAAGATGTGTTCCTGATACTCCTAGTGATGAAGGAGATGATGAAGACGCTCAGAAAATGAAAATTGCTGAAGAGGCCCTCAACTCACTTGTGAAGTCTATTTCTGGGGCTAAGGTTGTGCCGGATGCTGCAACATCCTTGGCACAAGATCAACCACAAGCTGATGTGGTAGTTAATTCAAGTGTGCAGCAAGAAGAAGATGCTGTTGTTGATGTGACTGATGATCCTGGTACTCAGCCAGATGAAATTGTTGCTGATACAACTATGCAACAAAAGGAAGATGTGACTGGTGAAATGAACCCTGATAATGCTATGTCAGAAAATTTGGAATATGTGACTGCTGATGAAGCTGAGGATGGTAATGAAGATGATAGCGCTGAAGATGATGTGACAATCATGAAGATTGTTGGTGACTCTAGAAGGAAGGCTGGTAAGACTGGTGTTGGGAGGAGGCTAAGAGAAAGAAAAGAGACAATGACTGAGGTTGTGGCTGAAGAACCAAAGTCAACAAAGAAGAAGAAGAGTGTCGTAGCTGAAGCAACAACATCCTCTAAGAAAAAGAAGGTAGCAGCTGTGGCTACCACATCCACAAAGAAGAAAAAGATGTATAGTCCTGTGAGGAGATCAAGCAGGGTAGAGATACCTACCAAGCAGAAGAAGCAGGGATCAAAAAGAAAAACCATTAATTTGAGTGACTCAGACTCTGATGCTGAGGAGAATGCTCCACCAATCTCTACAGCATCCAAGCAAAAGACACCAAAGAAGAGGAAGATTGCTGCTGCTGCTACTGTTGATGATGCCGAAGTGAATGCTCCAGGCATTGTGTCTACTCAGAAAAAGAAAGCAGGGAGATCCATTCCACAAAATGTCCCTGATGTGCCTATGGACAAAGTGTCCTTCCATTTCAGCACCAGTGCTGCTAAATGGAAGTTTGTATACCATAGGAGACTGGCTTTAGAGAGGGAACTATCTGATGAAGCCCTAGAGTGCAAGGAGGTGATGGACTTGATTCTTCAAGCTGGATTAATGAAGACTGTGTGTGGGCTAGGGAAGTGCTATGAGAAGCTGGTGAAGGAGTTCACTGTCAACATTGGAGAAGACTGTGACAGTAGACTCAACAAGGAGTTTCATCAAGTCTTTGTCAGAGGTAACTGTATCAACTTCTCTCTTGCTGTGATTAATGGTTATCTTGGAAGAAAGGAGGATGGCTACCCTGGTTTTGAACCCACTAACAACCAGGTCTGCAAAACTATCACTGCCAACCAGGTCAAGGTGTGGCCTCTTAAAGGTAAGGTCCCTTCTGCCATGCTATTTGTGAAGTATGCTATTCTGAATAGGATAGGGGCTAGTAATTGGGTTCCCACTACCCACTCTTCTACCATAGCCACCAGTCTAGCTAAATTTATTTATGCCATTGGAACTGGTGCTGATGTTGATTATGGTTCCCTTATATTTGACCAAATTATTGAGCATGTCAAATCATGGGCTATGAAATTGGTAATTTCTTTCCCAACTATCATATGTGGTATTATATTGGATCAACATCCCAACATCCTACTTCCTGAAGATCTTCCCTATAAAAGGGACTCACCCTTGACCCTCTCCTATAAGCTGTTTGAGGGTAAACATGCTGCTGATATCATTATGCCTCCAAAAGAAAGTGGTCCCTCAGGAGAGTGCTGCCTCAACCTCCATGAACAGGAAAGCAATGATCATTACCATGGAAGCTGCTGTAAAGGCTCTGGATGAGCAGAAAATTGAGCTTGAAAAGGTCATTTTTGCCTTGAAGAAGGAGGAAGCTGAGGAAGAAGGGTTAGTAGCAGATGATGCAGGTGGTAATGTTGCTGGTGATGGTGTTGATGTTGCTGTTGATGTTGATGCAGCTGGGAATGATGTTGATGAAGAAGGAGGTGACACAGAGGAGCTGGAAGTGTCTGATTCCAGTGGTTCTTTTTAAATTGTTGTAATGTTATGTTGCCCTGTGTGGCTGTTATGTGTTTGTTCTTATTTCTGGGCACCGTTCCTTTTATTTCTACTGGTTTGTACTATGGTCTGTACCTATTAACTCTCTGGGCACTATTACCTTTGCCAAATTTGTGGCAAAAAGGGGGAGTAAAAATTTGATGTTTTAATTATGATATGCACTGCTCTGGTTTTGGTTATGATGTGACTATAGTGTAGTGTAGTGTAGCTAGTAGTGTAGCCTGATTGAAGTATGTAGCTGGTATAGCTGTGTGATCTGATATGCAGGTGTTGAGGGGGAGTTTTGATTTGTATGATGCAGGGGGAGATGTTGGACGCAAGGCTCCAACATCCCATGCATATGTGCAGGGGGAGTAGAATTGTGACAATGCTGAAGCATTCGATTCCACATCCTATCAAGTTTATTTTCCTGACCATTTAAGGCGAAGTAGTTATTTTGTGTTCCGTTGTTGCATGCCTCTCTGATGTTCTTAAAAGATACAATTATTCTTTTCTACTGTTTTCCATGAAGGAGTAGTATGGTAACATTTTGAAGGATAACCTCTACAGCTCTTTATGTCTGTGTGTTTATGTTGAGAAAAAGAAATGTAGTTGATGTATCTGTTTAAGTAGTATCTGTATGGTCATAATTTGTTTTAGCCAAAAATTTGCCAAAGGGGGAGTTTGTTGAGTCTTTGGTATTGGCTGCATTTTTGGTAAATAAACTTTGTGCAAGATGTGTGATCCGATGCCTCAGGCATTGCGTAGAGCATTGAAACTGCTCAGGAGGAGCGCTCATGACAAAAGCTATTTATGGAATGTTTGTTTCTCTCTCATGAATCTTGCATGGCGCGTTTTATATGTTTTTATATAAGGAAGGTTGTTTAATGCTTCAGATCCTGTTCAAGAATATTTCTGAGGAGTATCTCTTTGAAGAATATATTTCTAAAGAATCTCATTTCATTAATGTTGAGTAAATGCTTGGGTCAAACAAACCAAGCCCATGGATGTGTTATTTTCTGAAGTATTTAAAGGAGCTGCAAAACCCTAATTGGAGCTGTTGTTCACGCCGTTATAGTGCTAGTATTCAGTATTAGGTTTTGCGTGTGTATTGTGATTGTGAGCCTTTCTTGTGTCACTTTGATGCAAGCTTAGGACGTGTTCTTGAGTTGTAAGTGTGTGTCCCTTCTCCTAAGCTTTGAAGCACGGAGTTAGGACTTTTGGTGTGTGTAGCACTCTAAGCCTTTAGGTACGAGTGTGTAGTTTTAGGAGTGTGTCTCCAAAACATCTTTTGTATCTTGTGTTGAGAAATCCTTGCTGATTTGTAAGGTTGTAAGGGAGTGAGATGGGATCTCATATCTAGGAGTTCCTAGGTAGAAGAGTCATTGGTAGGGCCTAGGTTTTAAGTTGTAAACGGGTAGTTTGTTGGAGACTTAGAATTAGGACTATTATAGTGATATTCCTTCCTGAATTGGTATCCCCCAGACGTAGGTTGCTGTTTGCGCCGAACTAGGTTAACAAATATCCTGTGTTCTTTATTTATTTGTTTACGTGTTTTATTTTCGCTACGCAAGATACCGGATAGATTGCTAGAGCATCGAGTAGAGCATCGTAAATAGCGTGCCAGGAATTTCAAATACCATCTTTGAAATTTGAGTTAACCTAATTCAATCATATAAACTTGTAAGGTAAAAATTGTCCCCAATTATGAACATATATTTTCAAGTCATTTTTCAACGAATATGAGACTCTTAACCAAGGTTGTGAAAACCGGATCGGACGTTTCGACCGTGAACTAGTTAATAAACAGGAAAATCGGCCGTGAACCGATAAAAACCTAAAAACCCGCGGTTCAGGGACTGAAACGATTTTAGAATTTTACTTGATTTTTTTAATTGAAAAAAAAATAAAAAAATCCACAACTTAAGTGCGACCAATCTCATACAACTAAAAGTCATATTAAATGAAGATCAATCAAGTGGGAGACTTCAAATGCACTAGGAAATATGCTTACAAAGGCTTATTTACAAAACACACTTAACTTATATTTGTTGTAAATTACCAACAAATTCAATAAAAATATGTGAATAAATATAAAGAAAGAAACCACTAAATTTCCCAATAACTATTTTTTTAAACTTTAAATTATATAATTATAATATTTTATATGGACTTCAATTTTTAAGAGTGTAAAATTATATAATATTGTCTAACTTTTAGTTTTATTATTATTATTACTAGCGGTCAAACGGTCGTGCCCGTTTGTGTGATTGACATTCTCAATTGTGCTAATATAGATAACTATTTAACCTCTTTATTTACCGTGCTTAGTTAATTGATAATTATTTAACCTCTGTTTTTTGTTGTGCTTAGTTATTAAAAAAAATATAAATGTGAAGTTATTTTTCAACACATACAAATATTTGAATCTATATAAAAAAAATTAAATAGAATAAAGGGCCAAAGTTGCAATAAGAAAAGTTCACACCAAAAGGGATATTCTTTTTATATTTGGGTATAGATTATTATTATATATTATTTAAATTATAAAAAAATATATATTTTATAAAAACAGTCCAACCTGGTTGAATCCCGGCCCGATTTTGATTACCTTTCTCTTAACAAGAGGGTTAAAATATCTTGTCTTCTACAAAAGTTATCTTGCATGAAAGGGGGGGATATAGTGTAGGCACTATACAGTCTATCATAACATTTGACGGATCACTTTAATCTAATATTCGTGAGTTATTTTTTGAACATCAGACTGAAATTTGAGAATATCTATGTATTTTGTGAAAAAAGAACGCATCCCGTTCAGATTATTTATGATGCCTTATATATTGGAATCTCATAGAAGTAGTGGAGAAAATAGTGGTGGGAATAGTTGAGAGGGTGTAAGGAGTAATGAGATGATATTAGGGGTGTCAAAATGGATGGATTGGATGGATTTGGATTGGATTGTTAATGGATGGATCAAAATGGGAAGAGTTATTATGCATAAGGATTTTCCTTATGCATGGTGCATAAACAAATCTCCACCATTTGTACTCAAAAGTGATTTTGACATTATTAAGTACTTTGGAGTACAAATGGTGGAGATTTGTTTATGCACCATACATAAGGAAAATCCTTATGCATAATAACTTTACCCGATCAAAATAATTCATTTATCCATTAACAATCCATCAAAATTTTATCAAAAGAATCCAATCCAATTTATCCATTAGAGATAAAATCCAATCCAATTCATTCATTCAGAGATTTTAAATGGATGGATATCCATTCAATCCATCAACTAAATTAAATTAATTTTTTTATTTTCTAAAAGAATTTTAAATCTATACTAATATATAAAGGGGATACAAATTTTTGGGATGGTTTTTTCAATATTCCTATTTTACCCTTAAAAAAAATGCAAAAAAAAAAAAAAAAACTAAGCACAACTTCCACATAAAAGTAGGTTTTCAGTTTTTGTATAGTAAAAAAAAATTATTTTTTTTCTTCTTAATAAATAGCCACAACAAAAAGGAGGTCTCATATAAAAAAAAAACAAAAAAGGAGGTTAAGTAGTTATCAATTAACTAAGTCCAATAAAAAAGGAGATCAAATAGTTATTTATATTTGCACAATAGAAAATATCGATCACAATAAATAAAAAAATATCGATCACACAAACGGGCACGGAACGTGCCCGTTTGCCGGCTAGTAATTAATAAAATAGATTTATTTTTTGAAATAGTGTAAAAACAGATTTTTATTAGTGAGCCCAAACAGATTTTTTTTAGTGAGCCCAAACAGATTTGTTTTCTTTCATAAGCCCAAACAGATTTTTTTAACTTTCTCCAAACAAAATAAATAATAATATTTTAATAAATAATTTAATAATAAAATTAGGTGGTTGGTGGCCGACCACCACCGGACGGCAGCGGAGTTCCGGCACCGGTGGCGGCGGACGGCGGCGGGACCCATATTTCCCGGCGTCTCGCGGTGGTACGGCGGCGGCGGTCGGTGGTCCGGTGGCGGAGCTCCGGCGTTGACCGGTGGCTCCGGTGTTGACTTCCTCAATTTTTAAAATATTTTTTTTTTATTATTATATTTATATTAATATAAAATCTGGATTTTTAAAGTAAAAAAAAAAAAAAAAAAAAAACTGGAATTGTTTGAAAAATTCCTTTTTTTTTCATTTTTTTTTAAGCTAAGTATTATTTTCAGTTTTTTTTTATGTTATTACTTTTATAAAAAAAACAGTTTTTATTAAGTTTTTTATTGGTTTGTTTCCAACTTTTATATAATTTTTGACCATCAATTATTTATGTTTTATTTTTACATAAATTCATTGTACTATAAAAAATTTTAAAAAAACCAATAAATAAATATCACGATGTAACGATGAATTAGATTAAAAAAAATTAATCGCTTCTTTTTATTTTTTTAATATATGATAATCTCTTTTTGTTTGTTTGACATAGGATAATCTCTTTTTTTATATATGAAAATCACTTTGTTTTTTTTTTATTTATTTTATTATTATTATTATTATTATTATTATTATTATTATTTATTTTTTAAAGAATTTTATTATTTTTTAAAAAAAGTGACAATCCATTGGATTTAAAATTAATAATGTTCAATTATCCATTGGATTTTAAAATTAAGGTGGATATATTAGATCCATCCATTTAATTAAATGGGTGGATCCAATCCAATCCATTAACCAACATTTTTACTAATAGATGAATTGGATGGATAAATTTTTAAATGGGATTGGATGGATAATGGATAAACGGATTTTATTGACACCCCTAGATGATATACATATTGCCCTTGTGTATATTAGAATAAGCCATGTTGGTAATTGATATATGATTGCAAGTGTGGAAATGAATAATAGCCAATCCATGAGCTGGTAGTGCGAGTAATCGATTATGATTTGTTTGAACTTGCTTCTTGCTTTAGCTTTCAAAGTAGAGGAAGACAATGGTATCATTTTTGTCTCATAAAATTAATACTTGATAGTTTTTCTCTTAACTGGTTCTTGTATTCAAGATCATGCTCCCTCAACAAAGTTTTGAGGAATGAGATCAGATAGAAGTTGAAATAGTGTGATGGTTAAGGCTCTATTGTCGGTGTCTGTGGCATAGTTGGATTAACTATTATAACTTGATGATTTATGTTAGCAAGCAAATTGATCAAAAGTCCAAAAGAAGAATTTTCAAGCCTTATTGGGACAGTGATTTTGTGAGAAAATAATTTTATGTTATTTGGGGTTAATTCTTTTATGATGTTTTCAGTAAAAGTTATGTTTTTCTCCAAGAGGCCTTGGGCCCATTAATGTTTATTTCTGTTGGTTGTAGGCCCATTAGTTTTTTTGATCCACTAGTATCTCTAAACCCTAGCTATAAGAGTGTAACAACTTCTCCTCTTGGAGGCATTGAATGAAATTATTTTTATTTTCTCAGTTTTATATTTTCTGTCTATGAACTATTCTGGTATAACATGTTTTTGTTGACGAGAACAAGAACCCAACTTATCATTGGTGCTTTCATCGAATTACCTCATGCCTCCTAAAGCCACAACCACATCCCACAAAGACCTTGAAGAATCTCTTCAAGCCGCAACCCAGCAATTTGAAGATGGTCTTGCTAATAACAACAATCGTTTGGAACAACTGAACACTGCTCTAGTGGAGACCAACAATCGTTTGGAAGAGGTGAACACAAAGCTTGACACTCAACAACAGCAACAGCAACAACAACTTGCTGCAACTGCTACATCCATAACAGATTCCTTAAAATCTTTTTTTCTAGAAACACTCAGATCTCACTCGACCATCCCTACAACGCCAACTCTTCCAGCCGCCACCACCCCCACCACTACTCCTCATTCTACCGCGGTATCCCTTCCTACTCCGTCCGTTTCCGCCGGTACCAGTAACACCACCAGCAGCAGCGCTGTTCCTACACCAGGTAACATCCCCCTCAGCATCCCACCTAGATCTGAGTTTATATTCATTCTGACCACCACTCAAACCCCTACCCCTACACCTACCCGAACCACTACCCCATCACTATCATCACCCGTATCTATTTTTCCCACAGCACCTCTTCTGGTCTCCTTACCACAACCCTTCCATATAGGGACTTATACCCAACCTTTCATTAACACCCAACCCCTATTTTCCACCCCTCTTTATCCAACGCCCCCACCTTTTTCCCCACCACCAACATCAGCAAACACACCTACCATATTTTCTCATCACCAACCTATGCCCTCCACTCCACAACAACTTCCTCCTTTCCCAAATTTTTCACACACATCACCAAACCACAACACGACTCAACAACCCTTTCGTAATCCCAAAATTGAAATGGGTTCCTTTGATGGAACAAATGTGTTGGACTGGATTTTTCAGGCTGAACAATTTTTCATGTTTTATAATATAAGTCCAGAAAATAGGGTACCTATGGTTGCTTTTTATATGAAGGGAGAAGCATTAGGTTGGTACAAATGGATGTATCAAAATCATCAATTATCGGATTGGTTGTCCTTCTCTAGAGAACTTGAATTACGTTTTGGACCTTCTACTTTTGAAAACCATCAGGCCCGGTTATTCAAACTGCGACAAACCGGTACTATTTCGGAATACCAAGCTAGTTTCGAAAAATTAGCCAACCAAATTACTGGATTGCCAGCTGAAGCTATGTTAAATTGTTTTATTTCGGGTCTACATACTGAAATTCGCAATGAGTTAGCCATACAAAAACCTCCTACCATATCCCAAGCAATTGGTTTGGCTAAACTCGTAGAAACAAAAATTCGGGACACTAAAAACAAATTTCAAAGACCTTTCTATCCTAGCAGCAGCTCCTCCTCTAAACCCCATAAAACCCCCAATTTTCCACCAAACCCACCTAAACCAAACACACAAACAGCACCTCCTAAAACTACCACCACCCCACCAAACCTACCGATAAGATGCCTCTCACCAGCCCAAATGCAAGAAAGGAGAGCCCTAGGACTTTGCTATAATTGCGACGAAAAGTATGTTACTGGCCATCGTTGTGCAACCGGCCGATACTTATTGCTAATTCTTGACCCGGATGAACAAATTGAAAATCATGAGCCACAAACAGAGCCCGATTACACTATTACAGCAGAGGAGACTTATTTTCAACTATCCCATCAAGCCCTTACGGGTCAACTTTCCCCAAAGACATTAAAATTCCAAGGTCATTTACATGGGCTGCCCGTGATGGTCCTCATTGACACCGGCAGCACTCACAACATCTTACAACCACGCATTGCCAACCATCTCCACATACCCTCCCAACCGATTCCAAACTTCTCCGTTATGGTTGGGAATGGATCACACTTACAATGTTCTGGATTTTGTGTGAATGTGCTTATAGATCTACAAAACAACTTGTTTCACATTCCTTTTTACCTCCTACCCATTGAGGGAGCTGATGTTGTGCTCGGAATGGAGTGGTTAAGACAGTTAGGACCTATTGCAGCGGATTTCTCCATACCTTCCATCTCATTTACCTATGGTGATCAGCGGGTAACCCTACAAGGGGACCCTCAATACCTTCCTCAACCCTCGACATATCACCAAATCTGCCACTTATTACATACTGACTCCATCGCCTCACTTCACCTTCTCTCTTACACCCCAACACCACAGCTAGACCCCCACATTGCCTCTTCGACCCAGCCTACCCTTGATACTATAGCCCATAATTTACCCCCTGAAATTTACCAGCTACTACAACAATTTCCATCAGTTTTTTCTACCCCTCATGGCCTCCCACCCTCGAGACAGCATGATCATGCCATTCCAATTATACCCAACACACCCCCAATCAATGTCAAACCTTATCGATATCCCCACCCTCAAAAGGAGGCAATGACTACCATTATTCATGATATGCTACAACAGGGAATCATTACTCCCAGCAACAGCCCTTATTCCTCACCCGTTCTTCTAGTCCGAAAAAAAGATGGGACTTGGCGTTTTTGTGTGGACTATCGTGCTCTCAACGCCGTCACAATTCGAGATCGTTTTCCTATACCTACAATTCATGAGCTTCTCGATGAGTTGGGTTCAGCGTCTGTTTTTACAAAAATAGACCTACGTTCAGGTTATCATCAAATCCGCGTTATACCGGAAGACACTCACAAGACAGCTTTTCGCACTTTTGATGGACACTACGAGTTTTTGGTTATGCCGTTTGGCTTGACTAATGCTCCGTCCACTTTTCAGTCGGCCATGAATGATCTATTCCGGCCTTATTTACGACGGTTTGTTTTAGTTTTTTTTTATGATATACTTGTTTACAGCCGTTGTTTAACTGACCATTTACTCCATTTAAAACTGGTTTTAGAATTGCTTGCTGCTAATCAATTTATGGCTAAACTCTCAAAATGTGTTTTTGCTGTGGATAAAGTTGATTATCTAGGACATGTTATTTCTTTTAATGGTGTATCCCCAGATCCCGAAAAGATTCAAGCTATCTTAGATTGGCCGGTGCTGCAATCACTTACGGCTGTCCGGGGATTTCTCGGCCTTACCGGGTTTTATAGGCATTTTGTACACCACTATGCCACTCTCGCCGCTCCTCTGACAGATTTATTAGGATCCACTAAATTTACTTGGAGCCCAGAGGCTGAATTAGCTTTTACAACACTAAAAGAGAAAATGACTTCTACTCCGGTATTGGTACTTCCGGATTTTTCTAAAACTTTTGTTATTGAAACTGATGCTTCTTCCATTGCTATTGGTGCTGTACTCTCCCAGGACGGCCACCCTATCGCCTTCTTTAGCAAAAAAATGTGCAACCGGATGAAAAACTCCTCTGTCTATGTCCGAGAGATGTTTGCAATCACTGAAGCAATAAAAAAGTGGCGTCAATATCTAATAGGACGGCATTTCCACATATTCACAGATCAGAAGAGTCTAAAGAGTTTACTAGTTCAAACTATTCAGACTACATAGCAACATAAATGGACTTCTAAATTGCAGGGATTCATCTTTGATATTTTTTACAAACCAGGAAAAACCAACCTTGTGGCAGATGCTCTGAGTCGCAAATACTCCGATCTGGATAACGAGGTTCTCTTGCTCTCCATTTCATCCTCAGTACCAACAATCATTTCCTCATTACAACAATACTACAAGAACGACATCAGTGGAAAGACCTTAGTCTCTAAAATCAGTACAGAGAAAGAGCAACACCAACATTATTTCTTTAAGGAGGGATTAGTCTATTTCAAGGACAGACTGTACATACCTGACACTCCAGATCTCCGCTCAGCCATTCTGAAAGAATATCATACCACCCCCACTGCTGGACATTCTGGGTTACAACCCACTTTAGCTCGTATAGCCGCCTCGTTCCTTTGGCCAGGTATCCACCATGATGTTAAAGAGTTTATTCAGCGGTGTGATGTTTGTCAACACAATAAATATATGCCAACAAAAAAACAAGGATTGTTACAACCCTTACCAATACCAGAAAATGTTTGGGAAGAAATCACAATGGATTTTGTTACTCACCTACCAAACTCTTTCGGACACACTGTGGTTTGGGTAGTCTGCGACCGCTTAACCAAATATGTGCACTTCATAGGGCTGCCGTCCCGCTTCACTGCCAAGGATATAGCCACCCGTTTCTCCACTGAGATAGGTCGCCTCCATGGTTTCCCCAAATCTATCATCTCTGACCGAGATCCCTTGTTCCTCAGCAACTTCTGGAAAGAGCTTTTTCGCATCCATGGTACAACACTGAAATACAGTTCAGCATACCATCCTGAAACTGATGGGCAGACAGAAGTGGTTAATCGCAGTTTAGAAACCTATTTACGTTGTTTCACCAGTGAACAACCTCGTAAATGGTATAAATTTCTTCACCTGGCCGAGTATTGGTACAATACGACACATCACTCAGCGATCAACATGTCTCCATTTCAGGCTTTATACGGCAGAGGTCCTCCCACAGTACTTGCTTACATCAACGGGTCAACTACCGTCCCTGATCTGGACCAAACACTGGAGGAACGACAGAAAATCCTTAATACTCTGAAAGAAAACCTCAAACGCAGTAGAAAAAAAATGGAAGATCAAGCAAATAAGAAAAAACGAGACTGTACCTTTGAACCAGGGGACCTCGTCCTCCTTCGTCTACAACCTTATCGACAGCATACAGTTCACCACCGTACCTCTCAGAAGCTGTCCAAACGCTACTTTGGACCTTTTCCCATCATCCGTCGCATCGGAGCGGTTGCATACGAGCTAGATCTACCAACAGACTCACGAATCCATCCCGTCGTGCATGTGTCACAACTCCGGGAGTATCACGGCACAGATCCATCTTCTCACTACTCGGAAATCCCACCGGAGCTGCTCAACAGTGTCACTGATGAGGAAGACGAAGTCCAGGATACAAACTCAAACGAGCTGAGTGATGGAACGAAGACAAATAATTTTGAGAAGGATTTGACAGGAGAAAGAGAAGTATAAGGCAAAGACAAGCAAGAGGGAAAAGAAGTGGAACAAGTTAACTCTGCAGGAAATGAAGTGGATACACCCCTCTTAGATACTTCATTACAGCCACATATCCAAGCGGTCCCACCTCCTCTTTTCATTGAGCCCAACGGTCAACTCCTGCCCTCCTCACATGGACCGCACACATCCCAAGTCCAGCTGGATCCAACTCACACCCCACCCAAAATATTCCCTTCCAAGACAATTTTCCCAACAAAATTTCTTCCATCTGCACCGTCCATCACAAATTGTCTCTCATCACCTATCTCAAACCTTGAGGACAAGGTTTCTAGTGGGCCGGATAGTAATGTTAGCAAGCAAATTGATCAAAAGTCCAAAAGAAGAATTTTCAAGCCTTATTGGGACAGTGATTTTGTGAGAAAATAATTTTATGTTATTTGGGGTTAATTCTTTTATGATGTTTTCAGTAAAAGTTATGTTTTTCTCCAAGAGGCCTTGGGCCCATTAATGTTTATTTCTGTTGGTTGTAGGCCCATTAGTTTTTTTGATCCACTAGTATCTCTAAACCCTAGCTATAAGAGTGTAACAACTTCTCCTCTTGGAGGCATTGAATAAAATTATTTTTATTTTCTCAGTTTTATATTTTCTATCTATGAACTATTCTGGTATAACGTGTTTTTGTTGACGAGAACAAGAACCCAACTTATCAATTTATTAGTTACGAAAAAGTCTTACGTGTGTATGAAGAAGTTAAACTAGATTATATACACAAGGTAATTTCAACTCATGTGAAAATGCTAAGTACGTAGTCCTTAATCTATATGAAATGTGTCATGTTAGACTGATCCTAAAGTATATGAAATCTGTCTCTTTAGTCCCTAATATGATCGATTACATATAGAGACTAAGTAGTAGAGAGAATGATATTTTTTTGGTAAGGAAGCGAAAGAAAAAAATTAAAAAGAAAAACTATTCACAAAAAAAGAAGGTTCTTGTTGCATCATTCCTAAGAAGATCGCGGATAGAGAGAATGATAATTAGGAGACTAAATTAATGATTTATCCGAACATAAATTTGAACGACTCGATTTTACCATTCACACATGTTCAAATAGTGTAGTTATTGGGTCTGGAGAATCAATTGTAAAAATGTGTATATTTCGTGATGAAAATGAATAAATTTATGTTAGTAATTATATACTATAAGCTAACTAAGTCATTAAGCTCAAGTGGTTATGAGCTTCATCAAAGGACGGGTTTAAGGAGAATTCATATTCAATTTTTGTTCCACTAGAAATCAGAGGATTAAAAAAAATAAAAAATTATACAATAAGCTTCAATTCAATATGATATTAAAATTCTTGTCAAAAAAAATATGATATTAAAATTAAACAGGTTTTTTTTTAGTTTTTTTTTCATTCTTATCAGATTGAAATGAGAGCAAGGATTCGTGGAAACAAAGGATATTAATGGTGCTACACTGGAAAACTGTGGTATTGTACTGTCAAGTTATTTACTCAAGATGAAGTCAAGTCAAAGTGCAACATGAGAATGAATCAGAGAAATGAGAGGCAGTAATAATTGTTTGTTTTCATGGCATTGTAGGTTTTCATGCACATAACACAATTGTTTGAAAAAATAGTATAGTTCAATGTAATCATAAATGATCGTGTCAGACACCGATGTGTAATATGCGGGCGAAGACTTATTGAAGAACATAAGCCAGGGCTACGGGTGTGTTTGGTAAGTCCAATAAGCTAGCTTATAGCTTATTGGATTAGCTTATAAGTTTGTTTTAAAAAAATAAATGTGTTTGGTAAAAAGCTTTTCTAATTAGCTTATAGCTTTTTTTGAGATGCTATTTCAAGTAGCGTTTGAGCTTATAGCTTATAGCTTTTTATAGTTATTTCCATTTTTAACCTTTAATTTTATTATTTTTTATAAAATAAAAAATTATCCACTAAAGAGAATAACTACCCACCACTTGTCCTTTTATGTAATTTTATATTTATCAACCACTTTAAAAGCTAATTTTACCAAACACTTTAATTTCAATCAGCTAACTTTTCAACTATCAGCTATAAGCTAGCTTTTCAGCTATCAGCTAACTTATCAGCTATAAACTAGCTTATAGCTTAATTTTACCAAACAGACCCTACCTAATCCTAGTCAATAGTCACTTTGTCTCCCATTGCCACCGTACTTGCTAGTTGCTCCCCATTTCTTCTACAACATATATATGCTAAAAATATGTTGACAGCATAAGATTGGTCCATTGGAGGCTAGAGCAAAAATAATTACACGTATTCTAAATTATTTCATCATTCACACTTGACAACTACAACATCATTAAGAATCATATTTTCTTGTCAAAGGATCATTAATTGAAAATGTCCAAAAACACTTGAATCATAATGCTAAAAGAAAGACTTAATTAGTTTGCAGGTCCCTTAAATACTTTTTTGGTTTCACTTTGATCCCTTAAAAAAAATAAGTTTCACTTTGGTCTTTATTGATATTTTCATCGGTCAATATGATTATTTTTGTCCACTTTTTTCAGAAACCGTTAATTTATGTCCAGGTGCCACGTAACAACCTATTTTGCCACATGTACAGAAGTTAACGGTTTTTGAAAAAAAATGAACGGAAAGGACCATATTGACCGACAAAAATATCAATAAGGGACTAAAGTGAAACTTATTTTCTTTAAGGGACCAAAGTAAAATTAAAAAAATCTTTAAAAAATCTGCAGACTAATTAAACCTAAAAGAAAAGGGCTCCGTAATACATAAGTGCACAATGTATAAACAAAAAAAACCAAACAAAATATTTAAAATTAAAACAAATTAGTAATCCTAAATACATGTCCAACTAATTGTATGAGGGGTAATAATAATATGGTGAGAAGGAAAAAAATGTGGTAAACGGGAGAAGAAACTTTCATTACATAGAGAGGAAAAACTACCTAAAATAGGCAGAAAGGCCTCCCATGAAATATAAATTCCAACAAAATTAATGTATTTGTCTATAATTAATACTAATTCTAATAATAATTTTGAAGCAATTAAACTATTTTCCAACTCTACTTTCACTATGAGAATAAGTAACCAAACATTATTTATACCATAAACATAAAATTATAAAAGGAAAATGGGGAAATGAGAATAACCACATGCAATTTAAGCATCAAATTTTGAGATTCATGGAATTTGAGATGCAAGTATTTACAAAAAGTTAGTGCAAGGGAAGCTCCCCAAGACATTATCTCAAGTCATAAACCAACAAGCTCCCCAATATTGTTAACAACAGCAAGGGTCTCCCTACAAACCAAATTTAACCCTATTCATTTTGGCTTCACTATCATTAAGAACCTCCTAATTGTCATCAACAGAATTAACAAGTTCACCCTGCAAAAACAACTTATAGTAAGTATATATTTAAAGGTAACTATAATCTAAAACCAAACTACATGTGACATACAACTATCTCACTTATGATACTTACATTTTGTTCATCAAGAACACCGGCAGCAGCAGGATTTTCCGGTTCAACCTGTAAAAATCAACACAGCGTAATAAGCAATAATGAAGTATTAACGAACTTGAAATAGAAATTATAGATATATGAGCTATGATTGTTCACCAAAAGCTTCTTTGAAGCTGCTAAAGAGGAATCCAAATCTTTCAACACGATAGTTGGTAACTGATTAATGTCCCAACCAATAACTTTACAGACGACTTGTGCATAAGCCCTATGAGCTCGTTTCCTTTTCGTCTTTAGCACAGTAGTGGAATGCTGAATCAGTGCAACACAATCCTTAAACCTCTTCCACATTTTCTTCTTGATACCACCACAAACCAAACAATAAAAATCTCCTTTTTTACTATTGTTCTCGTAATATTTCCTCAAGCCATCATCTTCAGCAAATACTTTTTCAAAGAACTTATACTCTTCAGATTCTTCATCACAATTTTCTACCGACTCATCATCACTTTCATCCTCATCTTCAATTATATCCTCATCGCTGTCAGAACCATCATCGGGAGCTAAGAACTTTTGGCAAGCATCTATTGCATTGTGCTGCAAATGCAAAACTGCAACAATTGCTTCCTCATTCCCCACAAGAGAATATGGGTAAGAGCATGGTTGAGTGTTGAAGGCCGGCCATTCTGAAGCTGTTGAAGATAATCCACCATTGGAACTTTTGCAGTCCCATTCCGCATCAGAAACCACAGATTCATGAGTTACCTACATTCCAATTATATTACTAATCAGAAGTAAAACATATGTGAAAATCAGGGGATATAAGGGTGGATTGGTGTGGTTGTGACGGAGGAATAAAGGAGTGGAGTGATAACGTGGTCGAGAATTTGATCACCATCCCCCAACATAATACTAAGTATACTAACATTTGTCGTTTCAAAAAAACAGTGACAATCGAGATTACTAAGCTAACACAAACATTAATAGTACTACTAGTATTCCTCTGCTATTTCAACTGAACCTAATACATAAGAAATAACTAAAATAAAAAGAAATGAAGCTAATGAAGCTCTTTTACAGTATCTCACTTACAAGTTCGTCATCAACACCATTTGCAGCAGCAGGTTTTTTGGGTTCGACCTGTGAAAATCAACAGAAACTAATAAGGAATAATGAGGTATTTAAAAACTTGAAATATAAATCATAGATATATCAATTATAATTGTTCACCAAAAGCTTCTTTGAAGCTGCTAAGGAGGAATCCACGTCCTTCAACACAATAGTTGGTAACTGATTAATGTCCCAACCAACAACTTTACAGATTACTTGTGCATAAGCCCTATGAGCTCGCATCCTTTTCGTCCTTAGTACAGTAGTGGAATGCTGAATCAGTGCAACACAATCCTTAAACCTCTTCCACATTTTCTTCTTAATACCACCACAAACCAAACAATAAAAATCTCCTTCTTTGCAATTGTTCTCGTAATATTTCCTCAAGTCAACATCTTCAGCAAACACTTTTTCAAAGAACCTATACTCTTTAGATTTTTCATCACAATTTTCTACCAACTCATCTTCGCTTTCATCATCATCCTCGTCCTCGTCTTCATCTTCAATTACATCCTCATCACTGTCAGAACCTTCGGGAGCTAAGAACTTTTGGCAAGCATCTATTGCGTTGTGCTGCAAATGCAAAACTGCAACAATTGCTTCCTCGTTCCCCACAAGAGAATAAGGATAGGAACGTGGTTTAGTGTTGAAGGCTGGCCATCCTGAATCTGTTGAAGATACTCCATCATCAGGACTTTTGGTATCAGAAACCACAGATTCATGCGTTACCTACATTGATATATCACTATTAATAATTAAAAGTAAAACATTTGTGAGAATCAAGAGATATAAGGGTGGCTAGATAGGGTGGGGGAGTTAAGAAGTGAAGTGATAAGGTCGTTGAGGATTCGATGTCCACCTACAACAGTATACTAAGTTACGAATGATACTAATATTTGCCGTTTAAAACAATAGTCAGAAACGAGATTTCGAAGCTAGCACACAAACAATAATAATACCATTATTCGTCTGCTATTCCAATTTACACAAAATTGAAGTAGTGGAGCTCGTAACAGGTACCAATAATAACCATGAATTAAAGGGACATGACTTCAACTAAGGCTATGTTTCAATAAACAACTTAATTAAGTGCCCATGGCATAAGTACTTGTCAGTTGTCAATGTCATACAAGTGCAAATATATAAGCCATTTCAATAGCAAAAGATAAAATAAAGTCAAACTATTTTCATATAAGCTATAAAGTTGTTTTCATAAGCTTTTATGGAGAGCTTATGAAAATAAGCTGAAAACTGCTTATGAAAATTATGAAAATGGCATAAGTTGTTTTTATAAGCTCTTTCAAACAGTTACACAAGTGTTCATGTCAATAGATAAGCTAAAATAAGTCAATCTAAAGGCCCGTTTAGATTGTCTTATTTTTGAGCTTATGCGAAACAACTTATGCAAATAAATAATCTTTCAAGTATTATTATAAATTTGACAAGGTAGTTTATGAAAAAACAACTTACGAAGATACAATTTTTTTCAGTGAAAACTTATCAATTAACATAAAAACTTATTTATTTGCATAAGCTATTTTTCAAAATATAAAAAATAAGTCAATCCAAACGGACCCTAAACAAACTCTAAAATTGACGCTAGCAGGACACAAATCAAGTTCTGTACATTGAGTAACCATTTCTTTTACTTAAATTACCAACCATATACACAGAAAAGCATCAAGGAAGTAGCATTATAACAATGACTATACCTCAACTGATTCTCCTCCATTTTCTGAATTCAAACCCAAAGTTTTGTCGTCTTCGATATTTTCTTTCAAACAGTCCTACATGCACAACAATCAATACAAAACTTTAAACATTAGAAACTCAAAATGATACCAAAATATATGAACCCTTTTGAAGCTGATACATTAAAAAAATTAAAAATTGAAAAAATTAAAAAATTAACCTCAATAACAGTGTGATTAAGCTCTTTTACATTATTCTGAAGCTCAACTGGAAGTGAATCATGATCATCAGATTTTAGGGAAAAATCATTTCCAGCATCAGCATTGTTCTATAAAGTTAAAATCACAAATTAAACAACTTAATAATAATGAAAAAAAATGCAGTAACTAAAGTTTAATTGATTAAACTCAAAAATATCATGCAATATTGCCTCAGATGATGATTCAGTGAGCTTCATTTTCATGGCAGAGAGAAAAAGAGCGTTTTAAAAAATTGGTGAAGAAGAAAGTGTTAGGGTATATTATTAGTCAAACATTGAAGTGAAGCTAGTGTTGTGAATTTGGGCTTCTATTACGGTGTAAAAGCCCAAATGGTACTTCCTTTTTATATTGCAAGGATTTGCTATCACACCCCCACTATTTTACTTTTATGTGTAGATTCTTTTTTCCTTCATTTATTAATTTACTACATTTTCTAAAATATCCCTTTTCCATAACTTGATTTCAAAACTCAAGTACACATTAATTTTTTAAAATTTGTTATAAACTGATATAAATAATATGAATAATATAGATGTAGAAGTGAGAAATGAGAGAAAGAATAGTCTCTATTATTCATTATTAGGATTATGGTTACATTACGATGATACATAGGTCTTATATATAGACAAATATAATGGGCCAAATATATGAGTCAATAACCTATATGGACATCGACTAATAATATTCATAACAAAATTTTCTTAAACCGAAGATATGTTTCTTTAATTTATAAAAAATTTAACAAATTATTCTTATTTTTTACGTCTTAATTTTGGAAATATAGAACAATTTAATCCAGAATCAAATATTTGATATGTAAGAATTTGTGTTTAAGACATTACTTTTTTTTTTTTACAAAAACTAGAAAAAAAACTAGATATGAGAAACATGCTGATGTTATTTAAAAAAATTGGAAACAAACACAAGATTGTGAGAAAAATCATATGATGAAACAAATAAAACACCAACACACCATCAAATCAACAAACCTAACAACATAGTTAATAAGTTCAAAATAATTGAAGCAATGTCACAGTTATAAATCCAACGTTAAACAAGTCTCAAAGTAATAAAACAAAAAAAGTAACTTACGCAAGAAATTCGATAAAAAAGAAACACAAGTATGAAGAGACAAGAAGGAGCTAGCACAAACAATACAATAGGAGGGTAAAGTGACAAGTATAATTGTTTTGAGAGCCTTGTGTTTGGTTTAATGGAAAGAAAGAGGGAGTAAAAATATTTCATAAATTAATTAGGGTATGATTGGTTTGAGGGAAAGAAAGAGGGAGGAAAAAAATTACATAAATCAATGAATAAAATCAATGAATAAACTTAGATTAAAGTTAGTCCAAATTTATTCATTAATTTCAATAATTTTCTTTCGAAAGGTGATCCTCGAGACACTTTTTAAACATCTTAAATAGTAAATTTTTCTGATTTTTTTGAATGGAAATGTCTAAAGTCATCACATTGAAAATTAAAATGTAGGCTAAATTGCACTTTTGGCTCCCTAAGTTTCAGAAAGTTGCAATTTTAGCCCCCTAATTTTTAAAATAGCACTTTTGGCCCCCTATCTTTACATTCTTTTGCAAAATGTCAATTTTGAACAAGTCAGCACTGATGTGGCAAATAACTTAAGTTACTCAACTGCCACATCATTTTGTTTTTTGTTATCTTATAATTTTTTTTAAAAATAAAGCAAGAAGTCACGTGAAAAAAAAAACCCCCCAAATTGCAAAACCTTCTTGGGGTTGTTGTTGATGTTATGTTTCATTGTATAATTGCATCATTTATTAATGAATCAAACTGTGTTGTATTGTCGTTGTTCTATTTCAAATCAAGTTGTAATTTTAGAATTCAAATAAAAATGAGAAATATTTGTTTTGGTATAATATTGTCCTGTTATTGTTAATTTTAATGTCCTACTATAATACTGAGAAGAATATGTTTTTTTTTCTTTAATCATCGAAATGTATTAATAAAAGCTAAGCAAGCACAAGTAGTACTTGTAAAGCAACCAATATACCACAACCTGCTATAGCAGGATAACAGTACAATACAAACAATGGATCATTATTGTCTAACTTTTTGGCGGGAAAGTTACGGTAACTTTCGGTAATTCTCGTCCATTCAATTAATCTGACGGTACATATGTTGTCCCTGTCCTGCTCTCTCTCTTTGAAACCAAGTGGCTAGCTAAACTAAAGGCAAGGAGGAACACACCTCAACCCCTAAGCACAACAGAAAATCCAAAACAAACAACCTAAAATAAACTCCCTACGCATCTTAGCAGTAAAACGGCTGGTGATGCCACTCATAAACAAGTAGGGATGTTTTGTCAATCTCCCCACGTGACTAACCACCCCTTTCATTGCTTTGTTTTGTTTTGCTTTCTGTTTTTTTAAAATTATTAGATAGAAAAAAGAAAGAAAAAAAACTGATGTGGCAACTGAGTCACATGAGTGACTTGTCACATAAGTGTTGACTTGGTTAAAATTGACTTTTTGCAAAAAGGGGTAAACATAGGGGGCTAGAAGTGCTACTCCCTCCGTCCCAATTTAAATGACACAGTTGACTGTTTTGCACTATTCACACATGTTGCTTTGACCTTATTTTTCTACTAATAAACAAAAATAAATATTAGCATATAAGATGTTGTTAGATTCGTCTCGATGAGTATTTTCAAAATATCAAATTTTTATAATTTTTACTATTATACAATAAAAAGTATTAATCATCAAAGTTATGCATCGACATACGTAAAACGGTCAACTGTGTCATTTAAATTGGGACGGAGGGAGTATTTTGAAATATAGGGGGCCAAAATTGCAACTTTTTGAAACATAGGGGGCCAAAAGTGCAATTTAGCCTAAAATGTATCACTTTTAGAACAAATTATTTTTTTAAATGAAATATTTAAAGGAAAACGTTAAATAGTACAACTGGTGCACTAGCTACGTACATAAATAATTAAATTTTATTTTGGAATTCGAGTATTCAATATATTAAAAGTGTAAAAAGTTTTTTTTATAAACACTAAATTTATGTTTTATTTCTATTTTTTAAATGCTTAACAAGTACAACGAATCTACGATTTAGCATAATCTATAAAAAATACTTGTTAGTAAGACCTTTTCGTTTTTTTTTTTTTTTTCTTCATACCAAAAACCCCGTGAATGTTTGTTTTGACCGCTCGTAGAAGTGGTGTGTTAACTAATTAACCTAAACTTTTTTACACCAAAAAAAGTAAAAAATTTATCCGTAAAACGACATTCAAATATTTTACTAATTAAACCAATGTATTATTAACCTGTAATAAAAATGAAACGATGAAGATATGGGTATGGCTATGGTAACAGTTTAGAGAAGAAGAAGTGAAATCAATAGAAAAAAGGGAGTATGGATCAGCTCCATTTTCTTATGCTCCATTGACTCCAGTTCCTTTAACTGATGTTTTGCTTTTGAAATTGAAAACCACTTCCAAGAAAGAAAAAAAAATGAAAACCACTCGAAGATGCAGAAATTGGGAGAGTTAAAACTTTCTAATTTCTTCAATTACCCACCTTCATGTAAATCTCAATTTTGTCTTAAAACACCAGAAATTGATTGATTGGTTTATTTTATTTTTTTGGGATTAAATTAAATATATGTTTGTCAAATAGGATTTTGGTTTTTGATAGGTTTTGAACGCAACAAGAACAACATAGTGCAGCAACAAACAACAACAGCTACACAGAAGATAAATTTTGCACAAAAAGAAACAAACGCAGAGGTGGGGAGGGATGAAAATGTTGAAACGGCGAAGAGAGAAGGTAGCAGATAAACCGGAAACAAGGAGAAGGAAAGCGTGTAATGGATTTTGATTTAATTTGAACCGTTGAAATAATGTTCGCCACGTGTCACGTATCGGTAAAGCAAACAGGAGAACTGGAGCATATATGAACTGGAGCGGATCTGGACTCAAGATAACAAAACTCTTCCAACAACACAACAAACAAATCTTCTCATCATCACTTCAATGGAATCCATCCCTACTTCCATCAACAGGTTCTCTCTCTTTCTCTCTCTCTCTCTGAAATCAATTCAATTCAAGTTCTCACTAATCAATTTCTTATTTTATGCAGTGGTTTGGGATGGAAATCATCTTCCTTCTTTCAACAATCCAATTTCTTCAACTTTCTTTCTCATCCTTTCAAACCAAAACACTCTCTCACCAAGTTTTCTCTCACTTGCTCTGCCACCTCTGGTATTCCCCTTTTTCCATTCCCTCTGGTTTTTATTTGATTGTTACAATGAGACACGACAACATGTGAATTTTTTAGTGTTACATGAATTGCCATAAGGCTAAAAATGTGATACATTCTTTGGTTCAATTAAAATGGTTGGTGTTTCATGCCATTTTGTCAGTATGTTTACCTAAGAGCATGGTATCAAAATGCGGTTGCAGTTTCCGTTAAGGCGCAAACCTCTATATTGCGGAAAAATGTGATTGTTGCGGTCGAAAATGCGGTTGCTTACTGTTAGTTATAATATTAGGCATCTTTTCGCCTGCCTTTTTTAGGTCTTAAAAGCTTTCTGAAAGGAAAAGTGAAAATAAGAGCTTATAGAAAAAAGCTAAAGTTGTTTGGTAATTGTTGTTTTCTTAGCTTCATAAGTCTTTTTATCTATGTATTTTACTCATAAAAATTAAGCAACTTTTGTTTCTATCAAGAGCTTCTTGAAAATATGTTTGGTCTAGCTTCTCCTTTTATTTAGTAAAAATGTCTAAAATAAGTTAGGCCAAACGGTACCTTAGTCGTACTAATTAGTTAGTTTGTTATCATTTTTTCTAGTAAGATTTCTGCTAGCAAAAAATGTCCCAAGTTCGGTTCCTTGCTGGAACAATTCTTTGTCAGACATTACTTACTTCGCGGCCGAACTATGGTGTATCAGGTCCCCTTTCCCCGAGAGCCAAAGGGTTAACACAAAAAAAAAATGTCCTAAGTAATTTGTGGGTGAATGCCCCTCACTTTCCTTGTCTTCATCAAGCCCCTCGCACCAATCACAACTCTCACCCCTCTCTTTTCTAACACTCTAGCTGTTTCAGTTCCAATACCAGAAGTCACACCAGTTATCAGAGCAGTTAGATCAGAAGGAAACCGAGAACAATTTTGAGTAACTTGCACGGCTCTTGAATCTGAGCCAAAACCACTAAGCCCTGCAATTCCTGCTAAGTATCTCAGTGTTGCCTTCATGCGATTTATATTCTTTTAGAATATTATTGCAAGGATAACAAATAGCATTTGAGGATGGGTGGGATTCCAACCATATATTATATACATGCCTATATTTTTTTTTAATAATTATTCTCATTTCTCATTTCCTTGTTCACCACACTCACTTATATATCTTCTGATCTAAACTACATTCAAGGTTCCCTAAAAAGAAAGATTTTCTATGTTGCTCACGGTGAAAATTAAAGAAACTGTTAATTTTTGGCTTAAACTATTATTTCTAACTAACAAATTAGTATTCTAAATGAAATCTAACTACTCCACGTAATTAGTAAGACTAATATTATATATACTATAGACAGCAATATAAAACCATGCCAGAGAGTCTATAGGTTTACCTACTGTGTGTTGACATTGATCATTGATTCTTTGAAAGGGTGGTTCAGATTTGATATGAATTATTTAGAGGTGATAGCTTAATTTGATTGAAGGAATGAAGAGGGACTTAAATAGGGTTTCCTTGAAGAGTAAAAATTATTGTTTGTTAATAGAAGCCATTTAACATTGCATTCTCGCATTTGCAACTTCTTCGAACGTGGCTAGCATCGCATAAACATTCCCATTGAAGAGAATGTTATGACTTATGAGCATTTCTCAGTCTCACACTTCATTATTCTTCCATCCTTTCTCATATGCAGATGTGACCTTGTCGAGATACAGGCAAGAGTAATTGACTTGGATGCTGTGTTTCATTTTTATTTTTATTTTTGTCAGATCCTCTCTTGGTTAAGGCTGCCAGGGGAGATCTTGTTAGTCGACCTCCAGCATGGATGATGCGTCAGGCAGGAAGGTACATGGCTGTTTACCAAAAGTTAGCTCAGAAACATCCATCCTTCCGAGAGAGGTCAGAGACGACTGATCTCATTGTAGAAATTTCTTTGCAGCCTTGGAAAGCTTTTAGGCCCGATGGAGTAATTATTTTCTCTGACATCCTTACACCTCTACCGGCATTTGGGATCAACTTTGACATAGAAGATGTAAAGGGACCTGTAATACAGTCACCTATCCGCTCCGAGGACGGATTAAAGGTTTTACACCCAATTGACTTCGACAAGCTTAGATTTGTAGGGGAATCACTTAAGATCCTGCGGCAAGAGGTAAAATTTGATTTCAACATGCCTTTACCTTATTCATATCATGGCTATTTTTTTAAGCATGTTTCCCATACTAATTATCGTTTATTTAGGTTGGTGGCGATGCTGCTGCTTTAGGTTTTGTGGGGGCACCGTGGACATTGGCAACATATATAGTAGAAGGAGGTACAACACGCACATATACAAACATTAAGAGCATGTGTCATACAGCACCACACATACTGAAGACTCTACTTTCTCATTTGACAAAGGCGATAGCAGATTACATCGTTTTCCAAGTAGAATCTGGGGCTCACTGTATACAAATATTTGATTCGTGGGGTGGACAACTACCGCCTGATATGTGGGAACGCTGGTCAAAGCCTTATATCAAAGAGGTAACTATCAAGGGAAAATTTGAAATTAGAACTCGGACTCTACATCTTTATATTGTTATATTTCATTGAGATAATTATTGCTATTAGTAATTTTTTTTCCTCTTCGTCATATACTACTTTCTGAACTTCCAGATTGTAAATTTGGTCAAGAAAAAGTGTCCAGAGACACCACTGGTTCTATATATAAATGGAAATGGTGGCCTTCTCGAGCGTATGGTAGATACTGGAGTTGATGTTATTGGACTAGACTGGACAGTGGATATGGCTGACGGAAGAAGAAGATTGGGTAGCGGGATAGGCGTGCAAGGAAATGTGGATCCTGCTTACTTATTTTCTCCTCTTAATGCTTTGACAGAAGAAATTCAAAGGTTGGTGACATAACTGCCATTAACTTTAGCATTTTCATAGACATTCTGGCTGTTGGCATATAGGTACTAAGTGAAACTACACCACTGTAGTAGTAATTTCTATTGTGAATTGCAGGAAATAACGGTTTTGTTCAAATTATGCTATGCTACAGGGCTATAGCACTGTTATAGCCACTAGTTGACAACAATTTGTACTAGATAATGTATCACGGAACAATAATAATTTGTTCAAATACCACTACACTATAGCCACTATTTGACAACACTACTCCTCAGTGGTTCCTAAGTGACCCTCTTAGGTGATCCCGCAGAATGAGAAACCAATGTTTCATCAGGAGGGATAAACACCTTATGAGGATCTTCAATGTCTAGACTGCATCTTTTCTGTTTTTTATCCGAGGTCTAAGCTGTGTACGTTAAACCTCCCCTGGTATTTGCATAATTGACGAAAACAATGGCACAAAGGGCATCAAGCAAAGACTGAGGCAACTTTTCTTCAAGGAATACTTATTGCTATGGTATTAATCTTTAGTATCAAAATTATGAATTGGTTTAATCAAACTTAGGCACCTTTGCCAAAATGGTCAAAGTCTTTGTCGGACACGGTGACCAAAAGCTAATGTCACTAATTGTGGTTATATTACTAGTTTTTCGTCCAATTGAACCATCATGATTATGAGTAGAAAAGTAAAATTTGCTGATGAATTTTCTTGATTTCATAATATGATGATTGCTTGTCACTGTCAGGGTTGTAAGGTGTGCGGGACCTAGACGACACATCCTTAATCTCGGGCATGGTGTTCTTGTTGGCACACCTGAAGATGCTGTTGCACATTTCTTTGATGTAGCTAGGAGCTTGAAGTTTGACACTCTCACTCAAAATAACACTGCAAATGTAGCTTAAACACAAATGCCATTTGTGTTGCCACTTTTTGTAATTTTGCTGGTATGTTAAGCCATTTCTTGAAGAGTGCAGGTTTAGTTCTTGTTCTTATGCAGCCATGTTTTGATGATCACTATCTGAGAATTTGTACATTGCTGTGTCGGCTAACTGATAAAAGTAGTCTACATTTTTTCTGTATGATAAATTAATTAGAGGTTCTTTCATTTGTTTGAGTATAATACAAAACTGTTATTTAATTTGTTAATAGCTTTGACTTGTCTCTGGTGAAAGTTGGCACTCTCGATTCAGTAATTGTTTCGATTACATAAACTTTACGTTAATCGGATTTTGGGATTCACCTGGATCAAGGCAAGCTTCAAGACTGAAACAACATATACAAGGATACTTACGAATTATCTATTAGCGAGATCCTAACATAAGCAACTTGATTTGAACTCATGTCTTTGTGGAGCATGAGTCAACATTCTTATCAATTTGTTTGAGAAAGACGAGACTTAACACATTGTTAATAGACGCGAGACTTAATAAACTCGCACTTGTATATCACACTATATTGAATAAACTTCTGATTCAATTACATTTCTTACAATATAAAGTAGTTTACTTGGTTTCCATAGAAAATTCCAAATGCAGCACTTTTTATTTTAAAGTAAAAACAATACAGTACATTCCTTTTATTTAATTTTTGTGTCTTTTGGAGTTGACTATGTGAAGATACATTGAAGGGTGTGTCCATGGCCATGAATACAGTAAAATCTACACATGATGAACTTTCAGGCTTGTCATAACAGGTGACCATTAATGTTTCCAGTGGAATGGTTGCTATATTGGTGTTGAACCTCATTCAGAGATTTGAGAGCCTTGTCATATGACACAAACCCCATAAACAAGAACTCATAACCATCCACTGTGAGAATCTGGATGTGTTTTTCTTTAGCGTTCAATCTATTTGTTGAAGGACTAACTGTCCACAACTGATCCAGCTGTACTACCACCTACAAGTAATGTTTGCAACAAAATCAGCACTTGATAGATTACAATGAAGTTATATAAGATTTTGACATACTGATAAGTTACATAACCTTCAAGTAGGGGTGGGCATGGTTCGGGTCTGGAGGAAAACCGAACTGAACCAAACTGTTTTCAAAATTTATAGTAATTGAACTGAACTGTTTGTCTTTCAAACCGAACCGAATTGCTAAAGTGCTTCAGTTTTATGGTTTTGAACTAAAGAGAACCAAACCATTAAGGAGAACTGAACCGAACCATACTGATAACCATGAACTGCATCAAACTGTTTAGTTCGGTTTCAAAACTGTTAGTTTTGGTTTAATTTTTTTTGTTTGGTTTGGTTTAGTTCAGCATTTCGATTTGGTTTTTTGGTTTTTGTGCCCAACCCTACCTTCAAGTACTATAGTCTCATAATATCATATGTAACATGTATATAGTATGGCTGTTTTCTTAGACATGATTGAAGAGGTACATATAAGCACATATTCTCTTATTCTCACTAAATAAACATAAAGCTTATACTATGAAGCACTGGCGTAAACACAGACACAGTGCTAGCACTTAGACATCAATAGTAAGTCAAAAAAATGAAAGTGATTGGATGTAATTGCATATGACATTGTCGTGTCAGAAAATGACACGTGTATTGGGAGACACTTTAATCTGAAGTGTTGGTGTGACATAATTTTTTATTTAAGAAAAAAATTAGGCTCCTAATTTCTGAAACTATACATTTGTTAAGTAAAGTAAGTCATATTAGAAATTTTCATCTTTCTTTCCCTATGATTTAATTACTGTAACAAATTATTATACCAAGAAAAAAAAAATCAATTACAGAAGAAGCAATGAGATAAAGAAGTACCTTATAGTACAAGCATTGATGCTGCAGTGAGAATGGATAGTGACAGATTGGATAGTCACTGCAAAATGCCAACCTTATAGTTGTTATATAAAGTGTTCCAATTACAGGTCCAGAGTTTGTTGTTGATATGTAACAAACATATTGCTTTAATAGTTTCTCTCCTGGAAAAATCCCAAATGTCTGTTGAAATAGCTTATCAGACCCTCCATTTGTAAGCACTTTTGTTCCTTGAACTAGTCTAGCCAGTGCAGCATCAGCTGGACTAGAACTCATTCTCACTGTTCACATTGAAAATGGATTCCATTAATTAGTATAAATAAGTGCAATGAATCTTGCCAACATAAGTTGGTTCGGTTGGTAAGGATTTAACTCAGATTGTACAAAGATTTGAGTTCCATTCTCACTGCTGATGTGAAGACCTCAGTGGTAGCGGCGGCAGCAGCAAGCTGGGTTGGCTATTATGTCTATAGATGTTTATCAGATTTTATAATTGTTTGATTCACTTTTTGTAAAAATAAAATTTGATTCAGTTTAAGAAAATCGTTAGTCTATCAGAGAGATTGGAACTTCCAAAATTCATAGAGCTCTGCAATTGGACAAACATCAATTACTAATCATGAAGTACGAACACTCTTTCGAATTTATGTGTCCGAAACTTACACATAGATTACATTAAATTTTATCACCTTTTTAAATTATTATCTCCATTAACGTCTCACTGTTTGTGTTGTGTCATATGTCTGTATTTGTTTCTATACTTCATAGATCACACATAATTCATACTATAAAATAGATGGATTAGATCTAATTTATTAACTATTTTTTTTAGCTTTCACCACCAATTTAATCTGGTTCGGGGGTCAATTATGGCATCAAGTGGTTCCAGCCCCCTCCCAATCGCAGTTGCGGGGGATCGAACAGTGGTCCTCCCGACCAAGTCCAACGCCAATCACAACTGAACCAATTAACGATTGGTAATTTATTAACTAATTTTAGTAGATAAATTAAATAGATATAGCAATTGGTGAATTAAATAGATATAGCAAAGGATTCTTTTGCACTAAAAAAATCTCTATTGAGAATTCAAGATATATAAAGTTTATGTATATGACAGATGAGATAAAGAAAAACTAACCGTGATTCCAAATACCATCAACCATGTTTTCAGCTTGTTTAGTTCCTACTTCAACCTTCCTACTACAATTATTTAGTGCACCACTTATTTTATCCATTGGATTAGGACCTGAAATCATAACACTATCATCAACATCACTGAATAATAGAACAACTTTAATATCACTATCAAATCATCTTCATAGAAAGAGGTGCAACACAAGAATTTCTCAGGAGGTCACCCATCCTAATACTACTCACGTCAGCCACGCTTAACTGTGGTGTTATGATGGAATCCGGTTTAGTAGTGCTTGTATGATAACACTTTTAGTTATAAAAAAAAAGTCATAGAAATCACTCACGGTTGGCAGCTGCAGAAGAAAGGTTAGCAGGTGAAAGATGAACATAAGGATTGTTGCTATTGTTGATCAAGCCTTTACTGGTTATTGTTCCATCAGAAACTGGAATTTCTTTGTGACTGTTCATTTTCTTGTTTAGTAGCAGAACCAAATGAAAAGGTTAACAATAGTGGATGCAAAATTGGAGAGAATGAAGATTACAAGAAGAAGATGTTTTTAAAAGAAAAGTGGAATATTAATAGAAACTTAGCTTAGGATGTAGGGGAGAATATTTTGATGTGAATGGAATATAACATGATTTACATCAATTAGTTTTGTTAAAATAGTAGGATAATGATCCATGCAGGGTCATAATCTTTTAAATGAGTATTATGGAATTAACCAAAATCAAATATCAGATAAAAGAATTATTTTATTTTGTTACATTTATAGGTTGATGTATAGTTGACACGGATTCAACTTAACTTCTTTAAAGGATCTGAGTTTGAATTTCATTGTCGATATAAAAATCTCATTTGATGGACAATATATGTTAGTATCTTGTTAATATTGTTAAGAAACATGACATCCATAGAAGAAATGAAAGAAAAGCTATAAATTCTTTGTATTGATCAAACTAAAATATTAAAATATGAGAAAAGTTGCATACAAATGATTAAGATAAAGCTTATGTATAGGCTAACTAACTAGACTAACTAACTAGTAATTAGAGTAACTAACTATATATCTGATAAATATTACCAATCTTTGAATTCTGATGACCTCTAGAATTTAATGCGTCTAAACTTTAATTTCATAAGAATAAAAAAAATTATTTTATTTTCATCTTTTAAATGATAGATATGGTTAAAAATGAATTTCTCAATCAAGTTACATCTGAGTGAGTGAGAGCGAAAAGCACAATAGTGTGAAAGATGAAGGAATTTATGTAAAAGCTTCTTTTAAACTTTATAATAATAATAATTTTTAAAATATATGAATTTTTTTAAAGAGTTCCTGAAAAAGAAAATATCAATTGGTATATTTGAAATTGAAATGGTGTGAGTGATTCCTGGCGGGGCCAACCCATAATCTATGTAATTGGACCCGTTTGGATTAGATTATTTTTGAACTTATGCAAACAACTAATGCAATATAAATTAGATTTTATGCTATTTTATAAGTTCACACTAGTGAAAATTATATTTTTATAAGCTATTTAATCATAATCTACCTTGACAAACTTACAATAATACATAAAAATTGCATAAATTGTTTGTATAAGCTAAAAAATAAGCTAATTCAAACAAGCCCTAAGTCTATAGTACATGGTGAGTCCCAAATTTTTATATTATTATTTGTTAAAAGAGTGAAAACATTGAATAAAAGGAGAAAAATGATGAACAAATTGAGAGAGAAATTATGTGAATTCTCATTAGCTTGTATGTAAAATCTTACAAAGCTATTCATAGACTATAGTTCTATTATAAAGGCGGTGTAACTAACTACTGTTATGGCAGTTACTAACTCTAACAAATTCTAAACTTTAAATAGGAAGATAGTTATGCAACTAACCCAATTGATTTTTCGGATTTCTCCAAAGTTGTCTTAAGCTCTTCTACTCTTTTCGTCTTAAGCTCCTCAAACCAAGCCATAAGAGTATCATGTTATCATATAATACAATGAGATATAATGTGCGTTTGATTTGCTAAACAATAAAGGATTGGACACAACAATTCTAGTTGTATTGTGTTTGATTGTAAAACTGTTTCAGGGACTGGACAAATTTGGAGGCAAGGGACATGACAAAAACATAAATTTTTGTCCCTCACTAAACCACAATACAACTTTTTGTCCAAAGTACAAGTTGTCTAAAATACCAAAATATCATTTGGTTCACCAAATATCTGTCATGTGTTGTGTTGTTCTGTCTTGTGTTGTTCTGTCCAGTGCTGACCATTTAACAAATCAAATGCACCCATAGTATACAAGTGTTATGCTGTCTTTGGAGGTAATGACAGTCTGTCATATGATGTTTTAGAAATCATTTTATAGTATTTTAATAAGTTTTTAGGTATAATTACATGGTTTAGAGATGATTATAATAGGAGTTGATACATCAGAAAGAATTTGAAGAGAAATTGCAAAACAAAGCAAATTTCTAGAAACATCGCACCACGATCTATCAACATCGTGGCATGATTTTTTGGTTCTAGAAATTGAAGATTTTCAGCAACTGCCAGGTGGATGAGTTACAAATAGTACTATATATAGGATATATATTATATGGCCAATGCTACGGTGGATCATCTTCACAAGTGGTCCATCGTGGATAAGTGATCAATAATACTATAACGAATACGAATTTTATAAAATCGACCGTTGGATTGAAAGTTTATATCATATAGATCGATTCCCTCCCCCAATCCTGCTTGATATCTGGTGTATAATACAACTCTCTTAAAACTTCCAATTGTTCGGCAATTAATTATCTTTTATGGTAATATAATTATACTACCCTAAATACGTATAAGTCGCTATTGACCTGCCTATAATTAGCGCACCCACGGTGGCCTAATCCGTGTTGTCACGTACCCTAATTAATGTGTCGAGTCAACCTATACATAGTCATGATTGTGCAATTAATCTTTGCCACTAACTCCAAGTGTCGGTCGTTTCAGTCTCTACAGGCTGTCGCGAGCAGTGTCAGATGTTGCCGTCTCTCGGTCGCGAGCCCTATTATTTATTGTTCGGGACTAATCCTAAAAGTGTTTCCCCAATATCCGGCCAGACGTTGGAAATACGGAATTAAAGCATAAATAATAGAAAACAATTCATTCCAAAATTATAAAATATTATAACTTATCGACCAGAATATATGTCCCAAGCATTCATGGGGGAGTTCATCTCTCCACCTATCCTAAAGGTTTCTAGCTACTAATTTACATAATTCAAATTACAAGAATAAAAACTATGCATACCAATGGCGTAGATACTTTGCTGATGAAATAACCTTTCCCATTGAAAGGGGAAAGTTCTTCCCGTAGATAGCACCGCTACCCTCCTTGAATACTTAATAGTACTCCAGGTTTCTGAATTTCTGAATGAATAAAAGTGGAGGGGAGCTCTATTTATACTTTTCTTATTGGGCTTCGTGTGCGCATCGTGGCCACGATGGATCTCATTGTGCCACGATGGAGTATATATGCTTCAGTTTTTCAGCAGATTTGCTTCGTTTCCTTGGGCGCTATGTCATTCCCATCGTGGCAGGATGAGAGTCATCCTGGCCACGATGGAAGCGCTGTGCATATCCACTTTTTGTTTTCTTTATGGCATTTTCTTGTATTCTTGTCTTCTTTTGCATGTAGCTTCATTTCTTCAGGTTTTTCCTTGATTTTGGTCTTCAAAGTCCTAAACTAACCACTAAATAAATGCTGAAAATACTATCTAAATTCCTGTCAGTTGGAGTAAGCCCTAAGAGCCAATCTATTTTCATAGTATTTGCTTTAGGAGTTTGAATATAAATATGGCATTTCTTTATTATGTTTGTAAGGTTACAAAATAATGAAGTCCCTAGAATAGAAAGTCCGTTTAATAAATAAGTGTGACTTAATCATGAGATAATATTAAACATAAGGACACTATTCTTAAAGTATCCGTAGTCGAGCTTTAAGGTAAAGGGGATAACCTTAAAGCATAAAGACTATTATGAAGATAGACTGATGATCACATCTCATGGATCATGGGATAAAGAGTTATCAAGTCTTGACGTAGGTATAAATATTAGGAGTAATATTTATACTAGATTGACCCGCTATGAGAGTACTACATGCAAAGTTATGCAAAGTGTCATAAGTTACTGTCACGGTGATAATGGTGTAGACCACCCTTAGACCTGAAACCACTTTGTACCCTAGATGGGGAGTGAAGTACTTTGTTGCTGATCTAACATTATCCGTAACAGGATAATTATAAAGGCAGTTGATGGGTACTTTACGAAGCATGCTGAGGGACAGTAGTGACCTAGATGGAATTTGCCAATCCTGCATAACAAGATAAATGTCACGGGCCCAATATTGAACTGGACAAGGATGACACTGTGTATGCCTTGTGTTCAATATAGACATAAGGGCAAAGGGGTAATTATACACACTGATATTATCACAAGAGGTTATGTTTAGATCACATGTTAATTTCTCGTAATTTGAGTAGCAGTGATGTGTTGCTAGATACCGCTCACTGTTTATTATAATAAATAGTGATTTATTATAATTGTCAACGTTACGGAAACCTACAGGGTCACACACATAAGAACAATCTAGTGAGATTGGAACACCGTAAGGTACGGTGCACCTTGGAGAAATAAGGAAATATGATAAGGGTATTATGGTAATTAAAATGAGCATTACATCATATGATATGATGTAGCAAGAAGGGGGTGCAAATATGTACTAGACATATTTACATGAGAATGACGCCCACTATAGCCCATTTAGTTAAAAGGGCTTTAGTATAATTTTGCCATGGCAAGTGGTTCTATAAATAGAACCCTTGTGGTAAGGAGAAAAAGTTACACACTTTTGTTACTCATTCTCATGAGCCTTTGTTCTCTCCTCTCTTGAGAAACCCTAATCACCTTTCTAGGGTTTTTGTGAAAAACCCTAATCCTTATTTTGTGCCTCCTTTCTCCTAACCCTTCAAACCATTGGAGCTAGCACTCCATTGAAGGTTGTTGTTCGTGTGGACTGGCTAGAGGCGTTATACCTTTAACGCTTGTGATCAAATTCGTTGGTGACTTGGTGGTGACCTTGTTCGTGATTCGAAGTGTTCGATAGCCGTTCGTGATTTAAAGGGAGTTTTCGAATCAAAAGGTAAAACTCTAAACACAATTCATGACCATTCGTAAGGATCACAAAAGGAAAATTTTAAAATTCCGCTGCTTTTCTATTACTATTTTCCTTCAGTGGTATCAGAGCCACTTACGAATCCATGAATTGATAATTGTTTAATTCATGAATTTTGTTTTGATTTGATTAAAACATCTAATATGGATTAAAATTGAGTAATTAAAATTTGGCATCTATTTGTGTAAAATTTGATGATTGACATTGAAACGGCTTCGGAATCCGACAATTGTATGGTGAAGCAGCGATATGTCAATAAAACAAATTGATTTCGTTCAATAAAACAAATTATGAAAGTTATTTGATATTGAATTGATTCATGTTCATTTGCTTTGGAATCCGACAATAGTATGGTGAAGCAATGACATGTTAATCAATCATATTGAATTTCGATCATGAAAGGTTTTGACGGCACGAAATTGTTGAATTAGGATTCACGAAAAACTAGGTTTTTCCCACGGGCCTGCGCGGGGCGCAGGGCATCTGCGCGGGGCGCAGATGGAAGAACCAAAATCACTTTTTGCTGAAGACCGGGGCGCAGGACAGTCTGCGCGGGGCGCAGATGACAGCTTCGATTTTGACCGTTCGCCAAAATTTTAATTTCATTAATCTACACGACTTAAGCCGATCGTAATAATAAAATATGTGTTTATTGTTATGATTTGTGATGATCAATTAAGGGTTGCACAAATGTTGTGTCATTAAAATTAGGATTTGCAAAACGTATCAAGTGTTGATGCGAAAAGTAGATGATAAATATATTTAATTTTGAAATCATTTCAAAATTCTAGAAATATCTTTTAAAATTGTTTTAAAAGATAATATCATCAATTTTGGAAATATTTTATTCAAAAGGGTTTTGATTAAATAATTTTCCATATTTGACAAATATATTTAATTATGAAATCGTTTCAAATCTCTAGAAATATCTTTTAAAATTGTTTTAAAAGATAATATTACCAATTTTGGAAATATTTTATTCAAATGGTTTTGATTAAATAATTTTCCATATTTGGAGAATTGTCAAAAGATTTAATTCTACTTTAAAATAATGTTATTTATTTTAGCAAATTTTGATTCGAAATATTCAATTGTGAATTAAATATTTGAATCAAAGTTACCTGATTTGATCAATCGCCAGATTTAATTAATTATGAGACTTTAATAATAATAAAGTTTGTTTGTTATTATTATATTTGATAATCGGTTATGGCCTTAGTTTATTTATTTTATTGCATTTGGTTTTTCAAATACGGCCTGCGTGTCGTGCCTCATCTCTATTCTCTATATTCTCTTCTCATCCATTCCCTCGTATGTAAAACGAGTATTCTTTTATATTATTATGTAATATTATGAAGAAGAAGAACAATGGAGGTCAACCTTGGAGATCATGTAAATTTTAGGTTAGATTAGGTTCTCTCATTGGCTTGGGAGAACAAATGCGCTAGGGGCCATAACTGTTTCATTTTATTTATTTATGTATGTTGATGCATGTGAGTGACGATTTATATGATAAATAAGCCGGTGAGATCAAATTAAATAAAATCCCTCAAAAGACACATAAGAGATTAATAAAGAAAATGTAGGTTCGCCCACCGCGGAGTGCATTCTCTTTAATAATAAAATATGTGAATATTAAGTTTACGCTTTCCAAGCTTTAGAACTCATCAAGACTAGTATCGAACTATGTAGGTTCGCCCACCGCGAAGTGCATACTCTATATTGGTAAGGTGCGATGGGATAATTGTAATATCCAACTTCTAAAGTAAGGGTCAAACTTAACTTAACATATATAATGAGATTATATGAGTTTAAGAAGCAATGGTTGGGAATAATTCATAAGATGAATTAGAATAAGGAGTTATTCACCCAATTGATATATTCAAGAATTGTATGAGATACAATTGGAAGGAGTTCCTACCTAAATAACTATGTCTTGTGTAATCCGCCCACCGCGGACTTAAGACAAAGTGAAATATGGATCTTGACCCACTAGAAAATCTTCCAACGGGATTTTCCGAATCAAATGATGAGGGTCATTTGTTTTGAGTAAAATAGTGGGAGCGTATTTAATTAAAGACCAAATTAAATATGATTTAGTCATAATATCTTACATATCTTTGTAATTAGAATTTCGGAATACAATACATATTAAGTTGTCCTTATGAAGGACAAGATTTTCAGAAAGGAGTTTCTGTATTGGTACAAATTGAGAATTGTTCTCAAATGCGAGAAAACTATAAGTCTTGAACTATAAACTGTGAACAACCTACTATAACTAGATTGGAAAAGGGATACTTGTTAGAAGCATCAAGTTGACGTCTAGATATAGAATATATAATAAATGATGTGATCATTTAATCTCAAGTAAGATCCTTTTAAAAGAACTTTAGAGTATGATAAATTTCTCAATGGATCAAAAAGTTGGTCATAGGATCAATCTAACAAATTATAATGGAATAGATATAGACAAAATTGTTTTGAATATCTACCGGAATTTGTTGAGTTGAATGAGAATTAATTTGCACTATCAAAGATTTGAGATATAATATAAATAAGATTTATATTCCTCTTATTTGAATTGTACAAAATGGTTGTCAAAGTAGAACGGCTATGGTTAGACCATTAAATAAAAATGACGTAAATAGTTCTTGGAAGAGTCAAACCAAAAGTATGAAGTGAGACTTCAATAATGCACATATTGTTATAGAAAGTCAAAATTTCTATTTCTACATCAAAAGTATATGATACAAGATGTTGAATCTCAATTTTTCGAAAATAGAGATGCTTAAAGAATTAGAACATTGGCTATAATTTTAAGTCAACCCATATCTAGAATGAAAATTGTTTCATTGATAATGAGAGCTTATGCAATGACTTAAAATCGAGTTTGAAATGGAACACAATAATTGTTATTGAATTCCATCTAGTAATAGAAGTAGCAATTGTATATCTTGTATTGACAATATATGAATTGTAGCCTTAAATGATAAGACAAGTAATGGTCCTATCATTTAAGCAAAGTCTTCTATACTATTACTCCAAGTCAAGTAATGGACTAGGGTTCCATGGTCTTGATAGGGTTACTATAACAATCGTGATAAGAGACAAATATGATTTGGACCTTAAATATATCAAGAGCATTGTTGTTTAGTACAAATATTCGATGTGTCAATAAAATAACACATGACCTATTTGAACAATATACATGAGATGTATGTCGACCACTAAACATATTTGGTATATTGAGTTTATTTTACTTCATTAACATTGATGATTAAAATCATTAGATGTTGGTAGGTGTATGACACCAATTAGAAATCTTTGAATTTGTCAAAGAAATTCAACAATGAAGAAAAATAGAACTCGACAAAAGTATTTAAGTTATATGAATGAGTCATATCAGTAAATACTTAATTAAAGGACTATAATAACTATTTTATCACATCATGTTTGACATGATTTAAGGATAGTTTAATTATATATTGACTCTTTCTATAAATCTCTTTACTTATAATTAATCTTCACCCACAATTAGTTCCCTTTTAAAATGATCATAAAGACACCATATGCGATATGGAGGTAAGAGTACCAAGTTTGTCTTTATGAGAATTTTGGATTAAAATTTATTAGATAAATCTAATTCCAAATGAATGAATGAATAAGTGGAAATATCCTAAAGAAAGGGATATTGGTCCTATATCACTCTTAAGGACAAAAGGTTGTTGCTAGGTTTGAAACATTCCTCTAGTGGGAGTGTGTCTCTAAAAGAGACAGTGAGAGTGATATAGAACTTGAATAAATTCAAGTACCACAAAACGTATTTATTTAAAAGGGAATGCAAACCGGTTCCTCAAGGTTGTTGAAGAACCATTGTTTTAAAGTTGCACAAATCCAAGACAAGTCTAACATATCACATATGGCTACAAGGTATGGTTTTATCATGACTCAGCAATGTGATATGATTCTCATGGAAGATGAGTCTTTGACTTTCTAAAAGGTCGTAAGACGATCTAGATTATGAGAAGTGGCTAAATGCCATGAAATCTCATACAGAATCCATATACACTAACCTTATGTAGATAATGGTTATGTCTTCAAGATGAGTAAGACTCATACGATGAAAGTGAGTATTCTTTTTGAACACTGATATGGATGGTATTAAGAATACCTTATAATATTTGATTGCTTCTGCTAAATGTTGTACTACATGTTTTGGTAGATGGATAACAAAGTTGCATTCCTTAATTGGAATGACCTCATATATATGTGTTGGACATATACGTAAGGGTTTTGTTGATCCAAATGATGCTAGAAAGGTATATAACTTGTAGCTATCTAATTTTGATTGGATAGAGTTCTCAGAAAATTAAATTATTGTTTGTTCCTTTTATGAAGTTTTATGAAAACAAATTAACAAGGACAAATCTATCTAATTTTGATTAGATCAAATAAATTTGAATATTTGTTCCTTTTGAAAGTTTTGTGGAAAACAAATGAAGGACAAATATAAATCTTGTGCATATAAAGTTTTAGTGGGAGTAATAATATCTGATATCATATTAATCATCAAGACATTTTTCTTATACATGTGAGACATGACTAGGAAAATAACTCTTGATGAAACACTTAGGCAAGAATTCCTAAAGAGTTAGGAATAACCTATGTACCAAAATTGAAATTAGTGTTTGACACTAACTTACCTTCAAGAATATCCCTAAGGACCTTAAAGGAACTAAGGCCTATTTCTCGAAATAGATAGGTATGGGAAGGATCATTATAAGGAAGTTATAATGAAGGAAGTTTCCATACCAATGTATTGTATATCATGGCTGAATACAAGCATTGAAAGCTATAAGATAAGCTTCGTAATATGTTTGTTTCAGTTAAATAAGTTGAGTATTTAAGATTGGATCGTTTGGCTCATGATTTAGCTAAAGCTATGTTTCCGGTGTTACAAGTCACATTAATCACATTAGTGATGGTAATAGTTTAATCTTGCAAGAACACTAGAGAATAGATCTCACCGACGATTCATGAATATACTTAGACACTTATATATTTCGATAGAGATCGAAATAGAAGTTGGAAGATACGTAAGATACCAACATAGGAAATAGTTCCTTATCCACTAACAAAGCCTCTTGCGCAGTTGAAGCGTGATGGGCATACTAAGTCTATAGGTATTAAAGAGTAACCTAGATTGGCTTTAGTGCTAGTGGGAGATTGTTGGAGTAAGCCCTAAGAGCCAATCTATTTTCATAGTATTTGTTTTAGGAGTTTGAATATAAATATGGCATTTCTTTATTATGTTTGTAAGGTTGCAAAATAATGAAGTCCCTAGAATAGAAAGTCCGTTTAATAAATAAGTGTGACTTAATCATGAGATAATATTAAACATAAGGACATTATTCTTAAAGTATCCGTAGTCGAGCTTTAAGGTAAAGGGGATAACCTTAAAGCATAAAGACTATTATGAAGATAGACTGATGATCACATCTCATGGATCATGGGATAAGGAGTTATCAAGTCTTGACGTAGGTATAAATATTAGGAGTAATATTTATACTGGATTGACCCGCTATGAGAGTACTACATGCAAAGTTATGCAAAGTGTCATAAGTTACTGTCATGGTGATAATGGTATAGACCACCCTTAGACCTGAAACCACTTTGTACCCTAGATGGGGAGTGAAGTACTTTGTTGCTGATCTAACGTTATCCGTAACAGGATAATTATAAAGGCAGTTGATGGGTACTTTACGAAGCATGCTGAGGGACAGTAGTGACCTAGATGGAATTTGCCAATCCTGCATAACAGGATAAATGTCACGGGCCCAATATTGAACTGGACAAGGATGACACTGTGTATGCCTTGTGTTCAATATAGACATAAGGGCAAAGGGGTAATTATACACACTGATATTATCACAAGAGGTTATGTTTAGATCACATGTTAATTTCTCGTAACTTGAGTAGTTGTGATGTGTTGCTAGATACCGCTCACTGTTTATTATAATAAATAGTGATTTATTATAATTGTCAACGTTACGGAAACCTACAGGGTCACACACATAAGAACAATCTAGTGAGATTGGAACACCGTAAGGTACGGTGCACCTTGGAGAAATAAGGAAATATGATAAGGGTATTATGGTAATTAAAATGAGCATTACATCATATGGTATGATGTAGCAAGAAGGGGGTGCAAATATGTACTAGACATATTTAAATGAGAATGACGCCCACTATAGCCCATTTAGTTAAAAGGGCTTTAGTATAATTTTGCCATGGCAAGTGGTTCTATAAATAGAACCCTTGTGGTAAGGAGAAAAAGTTACACACTTTTGTTACTCATTCTCATGAGCCTTTGTTCTCTCCTCTCTTGAGAAACCCTAATCACCTTTCTAGAGTTTTTGTGAAAAACCCTAATCCTTGTTTTGTGCCTCCTTTCTCCTAACCCTTCAAACCATTGGAGCTAGCACTCCATTGAAGGTTGTTGTTCGTGTGGACTGGCTAGAGGCGTTATACCTTTAACGCTTGTGATCAAATTCGTTGGTGACTTGGTGGTGACCTTGTTCGTGACCTTGTTCGTGATTCGAAGTGTTCGATAGCCGTTCGTGATTTAAAGGGAGTTTTCGAATCAAAAGGTAAAACTCTAAACACGATTCATGACCATTCGTAAGGATCACAAAAGGTATTACTATTTTCCTTCACTGTCATCAATGAGATAACCCAAAATATAAATATTTCTCCAGTGCTTCTAAGGTATTTATTTATTGTTGTGCAACAGAACATTAAGGAAGAAAATGACTCTTCAAGATTAATGAGCATACAAAAAGGACTGTGAGCAGTAAAGACTTATGAAGCCAAGCAAAACTCCAAAGAACAGTGTAATGGAGAACGAAGAAGAAGAATGAAAAGAAACAGTTCATTACCTCAGAACCATCAAAGCGTGGAAAGTCGAGCTTGATGCTACGCGTTTGAAACGGTTGAAGCAGCGGCGGTGAAACAGAGTTTTTCTCCCACTCGACGACGAAGACACAAGGAGAGAGCTCAACCGAGTCTCTGTACGTTCAAGACGAGCATGATCTATGTGGCAATGTTGTGCATATTCACTCTGATGTTGATCAACGTCTTCGAGGAATTTCTGCAAAGTTTTGTTCATCTCAGAGATGGAGTTTTCCATGCCTTTCATACGTGTGTTATTAGCCATGAGGAGGTCAATGAAAGCACCAATGTAATGAATCGATGAAACAATGAGAGTAATGAACACACAATTTAAGTACAGAGAGTATTGAAACAAGCAACACAAATTGTATTATGGGATTTATTGATGGGGATGGTTACAACCAATTGAATAAATGGTTAGAGAAAACAAAGATAGTACTAGAAAAGCATAGAAGCTTCTATGGAGAAGAGACTCAGGATTTCCATCCACTAAATTCCACACCAATGATTGCCAATCATTGTGGTATTTAAACAAAGTCCTCAGCATATTTTCTGTTAAGAGCTCTCATCCTCAATCCGCGTCTAGACTTCTTGATGTTAGGATCATTTGCCACCTTTCGTGCATCATTTGAGTCAATTTCTACATTAACTTTTTTGTCCTTACTCATGACAGAATCTCGAGATCAACGTAGATGGCGGGAAAACATGAAATTCGGGTGAAGGTGATGAGACTTAGGGTTCAACCTGACAGGATTCCAACGAAGATGACAAGAAAACATGAAATTTCGGCATAGAAGACCCACCGAACGAAGAGGTGGTGAAATCTAAATTGGAGAGGTGTTTTTTAGCGAAATCTAAAGTGGGAAAATGTAATTGTTGTGATATTCATACAAAAAATTCATATATACAGAGAGAGAATCATTAGCATTCATAGTAAAACGAAGAAAACAAAAATAAAAAGGGAAAAATTAAAAGTTACAGGAGGGAAAATGAAATGTAAAAAGTGCCAAGTGAATTTTAGTATTCCACTAGAGAGGGGGGTGAGGAAGATCGTGAGGTGGTAATGCTAAGACCAGCTAAGGTGGGTCCCGTGCTATTACAACTGTGGATAAATTCATAAACACGAGGCAAATAGCTTAACAGAGACATGCCAATAAAATTAGCTGATATATTAAGTATCTATAAACAGTGGTGGCATAGTATGTATAAATATTTGATGAATAATTAGATAATACTTATTTTTATTTTTGTAGTACCAATATACTTGGTGAGTTGGCACAATTATCTTTTACTTTTATAAATGTTTAGAAAACTATGAAAGGAATGTGTCAAAAAAAAAAGAAAACTATGAAAGGAATGAAAAGAGAAAAATATTAATTAAAATATGAAGAGAAATAAGATGTAAAATGAAATAATTATGTATGTATTATTACATAAAAAATAAGGAGAATAAATTCTAATATACTGCTCTTGCATGTAGTAGTTGGTTGGAGGTGTTCATGGTGATTGTCATGTATGGCTCAAAGAGTCATATTTAATATATGAGAATGAGGAAAACTCAATTGTACATATTATACTTGGTGAGTTGGCACAATTATCTTTTACTTTTATAAATGTTTAGAAAACTATGAAAAGAATGAAAAGAGAAAAATATTAATTAAAATATGAAGAGAAATAAGATGTAAAATGAAATAATTATGTATGTATTATTACATAAAAAATAAGGAGAATAAATTCTAATATACTGGTCTTGCATTTAGTAGTTGGTTGGAGGTGTTCATGGTGATTGTCATGTATGGCTCAAAGAGTCATATTTAATATATGAGAATGAGGAAAACTCAATTGTACATATTATTTCTTAATATTCAATTTTTTCCAAGAAAAAAATTAATATTAAAATTTTAATATTTTAATATAAACTTTATAATATATTGGTTGTGTATGCATGTAATTGGTTGGTGGTCTTTTTGGTGATTGATATCCATAATTTCAAGTCATATTTAATATATGAGAATGAGGAAAATTCAATTGTGTATGAGTTATTAATATTTAAACTTTTGTATAATTTAAACTTCATAATATATTGGTGGTGTATACATGCAACCAGTTGTGGTGTTCTTGATGATTGATATGTATATCTCCAAGAGTCATATATAACATATGAGAATGAGGGGAAAAATTGTGTATTATTTGTCAAATATTCCTTTTTAATAATTTAAACTTTGTGATTTATATTATTTGTAATTTCATAATTTCTTTAATTAAAATTTGCAACATTTAAATTCCTAAATTAAAATTCTCAATTAAGAGTATCCAAATTTGATCTCTAATTTGAGCAATACTTGAATACCTAACAACAATAATAAGCACACACTACCTGCGTGCTACTCGAATAATGATAATCAAAGTTAGATTTTGTGCCCGTTAGATTTTGAGTCTAAATTTTCTGAATGAGAAATAATGAGTAAGGGGAGCTCTATTTATAGTTTTCTAATGGGCTTTCAGCAACCCATCGTAGCCACTGTAACAGCCCGGCGACCAGCCACACAGATGCTGAAGCCCCGCTGCTCGTTACCAGCTTAATCACTACCCCCTTGTAGTGTTTTTGCCTCCGTAGTGATTCGAACCATGCACCCTGGGGATAAATACATGTTCAATGCAATCACTACTACCAATTGAGCTACTAGCTCAATTGGTAGTAGTGATTGCATTGAACATGTATTTATCCCCAGGGTGCATGGTTCGAATCACTACGGAGGCAAAAACACTACAAGGGGGGTAGTGATTAAGCTGGTAACGAGCAGCGGGGCTTCAGCATCTGTGTGGCTGGTCGCCGGGCTGTTACATTAAAAGGCGCCTTTTTCTGTAACAGCCCTGGACCCCACCTCTCTGGTGGTCCCAGGCCTGGGTCACCCCCATAACTGTTACTCACGGCCTTCTCCACCCCCCTTGTGGAGTTTTTGCCCTCGTGGTGAATCGAACCATGTACCTGGAGCATAAGTACATGTTCAATGCATTCACCACTACCAATTGAGCTACTAGCTCAATTGGTAGTGGTGAATGCATTGAACATGTACTTATGCTCCAGGTACATGGTTCGATTCACCACGAGGGCAAAAACTCCACAAGGGGGGTGGAGAAGGCCGTGAGTAACAGTTATGGGGGTGACCCAGGCCTGGGACCACCAGAGAGGTGGGGTCCAGGGCTGTTACAGAAAAAGGCGCCTTTTAATGTAACAGCCCGGCGACCAGCCACACAGATGCTGAAGCCCCGCTGCTCGTTACCAGCTTAATCACTACCCCCCTTGTAGTGTTTTTGCCTCCGTAGTGATTCGAACCATGCACCCTGGGGATAAATACATGTTCAATGCAATCACTACTACCAATTGAGCTAGTAGCTCAATTGGTAGTAGTGATTGCATTGAACATGTATTTATCCCCAGGGTGCATGGTTCGAATCACTACGGAGGCAAAAACACTACAAGGGGGGTAGTGATTAAGCTGGTAACGAGCAGCGGGGCTTCAGCATCTGTGTGGCTGGTCGCCGGGCTGTTACATTAAAAGCTCAATTGGTAGTAGTGATTGCATTGAACATGTATTTATCCCCAGGGTGCATGGTTCGAATCACTACGGAGGCAAAAACACTACAAGGGGGGTAGTGATTAAGCTGGTAACGAGCAGCGGGACTTCAGCATCTGTGTGGCTGGTCGCCGGGCTGTTACATTAAAAGGCGCCTTTTAATGTAACAGCCCGGCGACCAGCCACACAGATGCTGAAGCCCCGCTGCTCGTTACCAGCTTAATCACTACCCCCCTTGTAGTGTTTTTGCCTCCGTAGTGATTCGAACCATGCACCCTGGGGATAAATACATGTTCAATGCAATCACTACTACCAATTGAGCTACTAGCTCAATTGGTAGTAGTGATTGCATTGAACATGTATTTATCCCCAGGGTGCATGGTTCGAATCACTACGGAGGCAAAAACACTACAAGGGGGGTAGTGATTAAGCTGGTAACGAGCAGCGGGGCTTCAGCATCTGTGTGGCTGGTCGCCGGGCTGTTACAGCCACGATATACCCATCGTAGCCACGATGGGAGTGGATTTGCTTCAAATAAATTGCAGATTTTCCCATTTTCTTGGGCACTAAGTCGGTTCCCATCGTGGCTACGATGATAGTCATCGTGGCCACGATGAAGCTGCTGTACTTATCCACTTTTTGCTCTCTTTTAGCATTTTCTTGATTCTTGTCTTGTTTTTTGTCGTAACTTCATTTCTTCAGGCTTTTGCTCTGTAATTGGTGTTCAAGGTCCTAAACTAATACTACATTAAATACTGAAAATACTACCTAAATTACTGTCATCAACGGGGTATAGTATCGGTGAGTTGGATCCTATTTCGGTGTCGCATCTTCAGTTTGTCGACAATGCGCTCCTACTGAAGGTTAATTTCAATAAAAGCATGTTGGTTGGGCTTAATATCTCCGATTCCTGGTTAGGCGAAGCTGCATCTGCTCTGTGTTGTAAAGTGGGAAAAACTCATTTCCTCTATCCGAGTCTTCCTATTGGGGGTGATCCGAGGCGTCTGGGTTTTGGGGAACCGATTTTGGCTCGTGTAAAGAATAGACTGTATGGGTGGAAGAGTCGCTTCTTTTCTTTTGGTGGTCGTCTGATTCTGCTAAAGTTTGTCTTGACATCTCTACCTATCTATGCTCTTTCCTTCTTCAAAGCTCCCCCATGTACTATTTTATATATTGAATCTCTTTTAATTTTTTTTTTTTGGGGGGGAGGGTGTGAGGATTTTAGGAAAAACTCTTGGGTCAGCTGGAAAACCATTTGCTTAAGTAAAGAGTATGGAGGTTTGGGGGTCATGCAGTTTAGGGGGTTTAACTTGGCTCTTTTAAGTAAGTGGTGTTGGAGGATGCTAGTGGACAGAGAGGGGTTGTGGTTTAGAGTGTTGGCAGCTCGTTACAGGGTGGAAGACTTTGTGATGGAGGTTGGAGAGGGTCAGCGTAGTGGAGGGAGATAACGCAGATTAGGGAGGATGGTGGTGAGCTAGAGGGCAGATGGTTTAGGAGCATGTTTCGAAAAGAGTGGGGGACAGGTCAGATACTTTTTTCTGGACTGACCCCTGGGTGGATGGGAATCCTTTGTGAGAGGGATTTGGGTGCCTGTTTGATTTGGCGGAGACCAAACTACGTATGATGGCTGAGATGGGCAGATGGGGAGGCTTAGGAGTGGCAGAGGCAGCTGAGGGAGTGGGAGGAGAAGATGTTGGGGGAGTGTCAGTGTTTACTTGTTAACCTCTCCTTGCAGGCACAATCTTCAGATAGGTGGTAATGGCAGCCAGACCCTGATAAAGTCTACATTGTCCGGGGAGTTTGCCAGCTCTTGACTTCTCATGTTTCGACTACTATGGATGATGCGGAAAAGCTTATTTGGCATCCTCAGGTTCCCTTGAAGGTTTCAATCTTCGCATGGCTTTTATTGCGTGAGAGGTTGCCCACAAAAACAAACCTGGTCACTCGAGGTATCTTACTGCATCTCACTTTTGCGTATCTGGATGCGAAACGGCCAAGTCAACCCTACACTTATTCATCTTCTGCAATACTTTTGGTTCTCGTGGGGCATTAGTCTGTTCTTCGATTGGCATTTCATCGATGGATACCACTACTTTACGTGATCACTTTGTTCAATTTACATATTCAGCAGGCAGATCTCGAGCGCACCGATATTTTTTGCAACTCATTTGGCTTGCCTATGTTTGGGTTGTATGGATGAAAAAAATCATAGATTGTTTAGAGGCTCAACAAGCACTTCCCATTAATTGTTGGACAAGATCAAACTTTTTTCCTATGGGTGGTTGAAGACCACGAGTGTTACTTTAGCTTCAAACTACCATAGTTTGTTGTCTAGTCCCTTGCTTTGTTTGGGCCTTGTATGATTTGTTTATGGTTCTCTTTCTTTGACTCTTTGTAAACCGTTGTAGTCTACCCCGGTACATCTTGTACTAAGGAGACTGTTTGTTTAATATACCTCATTTTGGCTTATTAAAAAAAATATAGTTATTTCTTTAATTTGACATAATCATTTTAAGAAAAAAGAGAATCAGTTCTAAGAGCTATTAGATAAATTATTGGCTAAAAGACAAGGCAATAAAACTCATACCGTGTCTTTATTGCTTATTCACTTGGTGCTATAGCTAGGTTCTTTTTTTTCACTACTTGATATATTTAAATTGATTGATTTATTTGTTCTTAGTCTATTATACATTTATTTACTTCCACCGTTTCTTTTTAAGTTTCATTTTTTATTATTATACACTTGTTAGTGCAAAACTTTAATTACAGATATATTTTATAACCATAATAAAAATTATAAAAAAAAATATATTTTAAAAATATTCACCGTGACAAATTGTACGATATCTTATTTTTTTTTATTTTTGGAATCGGCTAAATTTTATTAATGAACAATTCCCAAACAAGAAGTCTAAGGAATTGTTGAAAACATACATCGAAAGACAAAGTGATCAAAACACTTTAATCAATCAAAAAGTACATTAAACACCACCCCAATCCACCCCTTACAATGCACCAATTGAAATACACCAATGACCACCAACTCAACCCATAGAGACGCCACTAGACACTAACTCCCGAACTCGAATCTTACTCTTTAAGTCGAAAATTGGTGGATGCCGGTAGAAAACTAACAGTCAACACCGATGCAGTAGAGTTCAACTAGATACCATAAACCTTCAAATCTCAACAGATTTGGAAATCCCTCAGCGACTCAAAAAGAATCCTGCAAATCTCAACAGATTTGGAAATGGTCAGAGAATCAAATATCAAGAAAAACTAAACGCGCACGACATCAACACGTCAGATCCAAACTCCACAACCACACTTCCCCACCTCCTCACCTCCAACACAACTTAGCCACCACATCACCTCACAATCTCCACCTTGTCAGAAACCACCACCGTGAGCCAAACAGTCCAAAACCCACTTGATTAAGCAACTTACTCCTAATCAAAAACTACAACAATTTTCACTTTCTGCAACAACCAAAAACCGTGGCTAAAACCACAAAAAGCGTTGCCTAAGTGTTTGGGCGACGGTTTTCCAGGCGTGGGGTATACGGCCGTTGCCTATTCAAATTGGCAACGGTTTTTTAACTTTAGCCCACGGAAAATTAAAACCGTTGCTCATCTATAGAAAAGGCGACGGCTTTATGAGCCAGTTTTAGGCAACGGTTTTGTTTAGGCTACACTTGTATAACGGTTGCCTTCTCTATAGGCTACGGTTTTATAAACAAATTTTACATGACAATTGTTTTTAAACCACATTGGAAAACCGTTGCTTATTCTTTATGCTATAAATAAAAACATAATTCGAATTATCAAATTTAATTAATACAATTATATCAAATTAGTTATAATAAGATTCATTTATGTCATTATATAAAATAATTCCATCGAAAACAATAGTATATAAAGCTAAACTCTATACATTGTCAAAAAAAAAAGCTAAACTCTTATAAAAAAAAAAGCTACATTCTAACTTGTAATCTTATTCCATGAATCCTATATAACATCTTACTTGAGCAAGTATTACACAAGATTACATGGATAACTTTCATGTTGTATACATTCACTGAGCTTTCATTCTTATCACCTAATTAAGTACCAACTGTTTTGAATGGAACTCCAACTTGAAGAGTGAAATTGCTTTCTCCTTATATCCTGCGCAAAACCGAACATATATATAATTAGAAATTAAAAATTACAAAGACATCTAAACAATTATGGGCTGGAAAAGTAGAAGAATACAGTGATAGGTTGACGGTAACTATATGTCATGATCCCCATCAGCAGCTGCTCTCGAATCTTAAATAGTAGAAAATTACTTGAGATACACAGTACACATATATTAAAGAATACAAAAACAAATTCTTTAGCTCAATTCATTAAAAGACTACTATCTGTCTTTCAAGAGGAAGACCATTTCATATAAAAAAAATTATATCCTTCTAAACCTGCAACTCCAAGTACTTATATATTGTTTGTTGACAACTTAGTTCCCATAATAATAACAAACAAGAGATGTTTCCATGCTTCCAGATTTAGTTAAATCTAATTGGTCAAAATAAAATAGCAGCATCAAAAGCACGTGCATTAAATTGTTAATTAGAAATGATTAAACATAATCTACTAAAAAACTAATGAACCTATGAGTTGGGTTAAGATTATCAACTATATAATTGAATATATCTTCAGCAAATGGTACCTACTTAAATGACACAACATTATACCAAATGTCACTCCACAAGTTGAAGCCAACCCTTTTGAATAAACAAACATTGAAATCAGATTCATTACAAATTACCCACAACTACACTAGAGCAATGTAAATAAATAATGGGCCCTGCTTCTTTGACATCAATTATGTTTAATTGGTAACTTGCCACCACTATAATTCTGTGAATAATTGTAGTCCTTTTTCCAACACATATCTTTCCTTCGATGAAACAACAACCAATCTTTGTATGCTTAATCTGCTCATGAAAGACAAAAGTTCCAAGATTTTCCATCACACTTTGAAGTGGAAATTGGAAAACCAAATAATGATATCAATTGGAATTAAAAAAAGTGCTTCTAATGTACCAACAAATGATATGAGAAACTAGAACAGGGAACACCAGTATAGGAATAACAACATAAGATAAACAGAACCTCCAGTAGCAGTGTGCTTACCTAACCCCTTACTAGCTAGTCCAACCGTCAGGTACACCTCTGCAAAAGGTGGCCTTTGCCATTCCACCAAGAGCCTTCTTCTACATCTCTCTTCCACAAAATATTTAACCTTGCGAAGAACAATACTTCAAAACACAAAAATACTTAAGAACACTACTTGAAAACCTTTTAACTTATTACATAAATACTTATTTTGACGTGTATCATCATTATTGTGACTCACTACTTTCATTTCTTCTTCCTAAAAAGTAAAAACCCCTTAATAATATTTTTTTTATTAAAATACAAATTATTATTATTATGCCTCAAATTACAGAAAACGAAGAAACCAAATCAAAGTACCTGAAACTATAATCCTTTATACCAACAAATGTGCTGTAATCAGTAACCCTTAAATAAACATGTGCCAAAAAATCTTCACCACCTCAATTGCATCCACCTCTTAAACTGTAGAAATCAGAATCCCAACTTAATCTTCCAGATCCATTCGTTCTCTGAAGAGATCACTCCCGGAAGAGAACGGCGGCTCATTTGTTCGACACGAGAGAAGATGGAATAAGGTTATGTTGTCGGTGAATGATTCATCGTGGTGACATGATATATGTTGTAGTGATCTTTAGAGAGCTTCAATCACAACCAGTGTTTGATTCACTTGAAGGATCCAATTTGAAATTTGTGCGATTAGGGTTTTTGTACGATTCGTGTCAAGCGTAGGTTTGAGTTTCCTTGAAATAGAAGAGTGAAGAATAAATGGGTTGAGTTTAAGTGTGATTCGATTTGAAGAAGTGTGAATTGTGTTTTGGAATAATGAAGAGAAGAGTGAAGCAGTGAAGAATGGAGAAGAAATCGTAATTGAAGGTTTGTTAAAGATCTGAAATAAAAATTAAGTAAAAAATAAACTTATAATAATTTTTTTTTTTCATTTTAATTGAAAAAGGGAGAAAAGGCTACGGTTATTTAGTGTGTTATAGGCAACGATTATATAGTGGTGGCTTTATATACTACAAAACCGTGGCCTTTATGTTTAGGTTACGCTTCATTACGTATTGCCTATTGAATAAGAAAAGGCGACGGATTTATAGCGTGGATTACCATAGTCACATGAACAGGCAACGGTTATGTAACGTCCACACGTTAAAAACCGTGGCCAAAACAAAAGAGGCAACGGTTTTTAATAGTCCACCGAATAAAATATATAAACCTGGCAACCGGTAAAGAACTGTTGCATATAACACTTTAGGCAACTATTTTCCAGCTGTTGCCTATGATGTCGTTGCCAAAAGTCAAAAATGGTGTAGTGAAATAAGCATAAGACCCTAAAACTACCAGCAACCAAAAATGCCAGCCACATCACACCATCATCTTCATCATGCCAAAAACCCCATCGTGAGCCAAAAATAGTCCAAAACCCACTTGGTCCTAACAACACCACATCATAAGTCTTGTAAGTTGTAACACCACATCACCGTTTTCACCGAATACTTGGTCGGAACAACAACAACCTCCGATCACCACCTCAACATGACACCATACCCCATCCAAACTGTCGTGACAACCACGCTGACCACCACCACCAAACCAAACAGATCTAAATTGGAATAGCTTAGAAACACCCAAACAGAACTGCGGTGGTGTAGAGCACTCCGGTGCCGATCTGAACGCAACAAAAGAAAAACCACACGAACAAAAAGTAAAATCACGCCGGAAAAGGAAACGGACAGAGAAGCAGAGACCGCGCCGGAAAAGGACAGCACCGACGCCGATCTGAGACACAGTGGTGCGGAGGGCTGAGCATCCTCGTCACACCACCACCACCTTATTTACATGGTGTAAGAAGGGTTTGGATTTGGGGGAAAAACTGATTTGAGAATTCTTAGAGAGAGGTCAGAGAGTGAAGACTTAGAGAGAGAAAACTTTCTATTTTTAAAGAAATGTTTTATATTTAATTTTTCATAATTTTTAATAATATATAATAAAAATATTAATGATCAAAATTGTTTATCAATATGTATGGAATTGTCAAATGTTTGTACGATATCTTATTATTAGTATATGCTAATATTTATTTTTATATATTAATAAAAAATTGTGGTCAAAATAGATTGTGTGAGTGATGCACAATGGTAAAAAATGACACTTAAAAAGAAACAAACGGGATAATGTTGATTTAGGGTATGTTGAGAAGAATTTGTGGGTTTTAAATTTTGGAAGATGATGAAAATCTTTATTAGTTTTTAAATTTTTTTATTAAATTTAAAAAGGTAATAATGGTTATCATTTAAGCCTAGAAATAAATAACATTGGAATACAACTAAAATGGTTCTTTTGTGTCAAAAAAAAAAAAAGAAAAAAAACTAAAATGGTTCTTTCTGTCAAGAGAAAAATTAAATGGTTCCACACTCGTAATTAAAGCAATAACTTCTCATCTCTTAATTAGGAACCATTTTTAAGATTAGACCACTTCCTTTTACCAAAAAAAATAAAAATTTAACCACTTCCTATACATTTTAGACCTTACAGTATTAGAGAAAATACAAATATTTCTGGCACCCCAACTCTTACTTGATTACTATATTCTTGATATGTTTTAATTGAAGAAGGATCATGTGCCTATAATGCCTAGCTAGTAGCTACTATATCCACCATTTAGCTACATGTTATCATGACATTATCTTCAATTAAAAAATATACAACTATAAATAACCCTACACATTTAGAATATGTATTTAATTTTATACCAAATAAAAAAGAATGTATTTAATTATATTCATGGATAGATCCGTTTATATAGGATGCTAGGTATAAGTTTTTCAGGCAATACTTTAACTTACTCTATATATTGAAATGAGAGTCGAGCACGTATAGGATTCTAAAATGACATAATGTGTAGATAGAATCAAGTATAATTTGTTATGTAGTGACTAATTGAGAGAAACATCAATCAATATATAACGACCAAATGCTACTGGTGTGTTAGTTTGAGTCCTTAAAATTTGCTTTTCTCGAGGTTTCAGATTCGATTTTTTCTAGTGTTAATTTAAGTGGATTCATACAGAGTAAAAAATTTTTGGCTTTAAACGGAGTCCCCAAAAGTAAACAGTGAGATTGATCCCCTCAAATTAATCAATTCATGGGTCAGATACCGAGTTTCCAAAAATAAATAACAACCAAATTCTTTTAGACTTTATAACAACTAATTTATTGGTCACCCAAAAAAATGTGTGAAAGCAAAATTTTGCGAGTGGATTTACTGCAGTAGTATAAATCTGCATTAGTGTGCAGTGGTGGTTTATCTAAGAGATGAATTTTATTTTAACATGGGAGAAAGAAAAAATATTTTTAATAAACATGAAAAACTTTGTGTGTTAATACTTTAGCAACTATATACAGGAAACTAGAACTACAGTCAATCTCAATTTCAAAATTTTGAAAAGAAAAAAAAAAGATTTTGCAAGGAGATGTTAGATGATTTCCGAGCAGAGCATATAATAATTTAAAGGTTGGAGTAAAGAGAAGATAATGAGCCTGTTTGTTTTGGCTTTTTAAAAAAATGGACTTTATAGTGTTAAATAATTTTGTGTAAAAAAGTTTTACAAAGAAATTTTTTATAAAAGCTTTAAATAAAAATTTGGTTTGAATAATTATTCATAAAATGTTATTTTAGGCATTTCATCATTTTATTAAAAAAAAAAAATTTGCATATCAAAATTTCAAAAAAATCACTTAATTTGAAGTTATTTCAAATAGATTTTCATAAAAATCATTTTTAAAATACAACTTTTTGAAAAAATTTCAAATTTGACTATATTTTGATCTTCAATAATGTATGTTTATGTTATATGATGTCAAAATTAGTATTTCAATTTAAAAAAAAATGAATATATAAAAACTTGTAATACTTTAAAAAATGATTTTATAAAATCTATTTTAAAAAATACAAAAAAATAATCCCTTTTTTTTAAGTTAAAACAAACACACCAATATGTTAATTACTAAATTTGATATAGATGATGTGTTTGTTATTTTAAAACTATACACATAATTGTTCAAAAGTAATCTAATATATTTTTGTTATATATTACTAGCGGCCTTCTATGCCCGTTTGTATGATCGACTTCTCTATATATTGTGCTAATGTAGATAACTATTTAATCTCCCTTTTGATTGTGCTTAGTTAATTGATAACTACTTAACCTACTTTTTTGTTGTGCTTAGTTATTAAGAAAAAATCTTTTTTTTACTATAAAAAAAACTGAAAACCAAATTTTGTGTGGAAGTTATTTTTCAATATATACAAATATTTGAATTTATATCAATTGTTAGTTAGTTCAGTAGTGATTGACGCTGAACTTGGTAGGGAGGACGACGGTTCGATCCCTCACAACTGTGATCGAAAGGGGGCTGGAACAACATGATGTCAAAACTGACATCCAAACCAGATTCAACTGGTGGTGTAAACCACAAAATAAAATAAAAATTGAATATGTGTCAAAAAAAATATTTGAATAGAGTGACGAGCAAAAATTACAATAAAAAATCCACACCAAAAAGGAATATTTTTTTTATATATTGGTATAGATAATACTAAAATTAAAACAACTTTTTTTGACATAAAAACATTAACAATAATAAAAACATTCATAAAAAAATAATAAAAAATAACAAATATTTTTCATAAAGGAAATGTGACCTAAAAAAATTATAGTATTAAATTCTTCTCGATGGATGATTGTGCTTACAAAAACCGCATTGTTTTGCGATTTTCAAATTCTAATAAACGAATTTGATAAAAAAAAAGGTCTAATAAATTTAGAAGGAAAATTTATTTCATTAGAATCAAAAGTTATTGGAAATTATACTTTAAATTAATTGAAGAGTATATTTAAAATAATATTCTTAAATATGATAAAATTAGTTAAAATTAACTTCATTTTAGATGACCAAGATTGTTTTTTTTTCTTTCTTACTTACGAGACAGGAAGGAGTAAATATCTCCACCACCTTTGTTCCCTTTTCCCATGAAAACAAAATGCATGATCGGTCATGCATATGTATGTTAAATAGGTAACGGGGCTCAAATTACACTCGTGTAATATTTGAGTAATGTTATATTTATCAATAATATTTTAATAGTTACAAATTTTAAAAAATTTACCGTTGAAAAAAAATTAGCGTTGAATTGAAATTTTATATAATATTGATCATCCATGCAAAAGAATTTATAAATCTAAAATCATTTTATATGTTATTGAAAATCATATATCAAAATTAACAATGTTCAATAAATATGCATTGACTTTTAATTTTAACGGGTTTCCATAACATATCAAATGATTTAGATTTTGTAAATTTTGTATTTAATAAAATGTTATTAAACAATATATATAGCATTACTTAAATGATACATCTGTATAATTTTTCTTTCTCTCTCTATATAATACATATATAAATATAATAATATTCAATTTTTTTATTTTTTATAATGATAAAAAGTAGTTAATATAGATATGATAGGTTATATTTTATAGTCTTAAACAAGAAAGGACAAGACATTTTATTATAATTTACGAAAAATAGTAAGATTTACCTTTAGACACTAGGTAGCTAGTTACACAACAAAAAGATTAAACATACATGATATTAAGATAAACAATCATCAAAACAACTAGAGATATAGTGCAAGTGGTTGGTGTGCAACTTGCTTGAGTATTGTGTAGATTTGGAAGCATTTTTGGAGTATCGAATTCGATTTCTAAATAGAAGAAGCAGAAAACACCCTACATTCATCAACCAAAGATATCGTACATATATGTTACTAAGTGCATGTTTGTTTTCGATTATGAATTTTATAAAATCATGGTGAATCATAATACTTTTAAATAAAAGTACTATACTTTCAAGTTAAAAAAAAATCAGCATGTCATTGCGATTTGGTAAACCTCTCTCTCATTCCAATAGAAAATTTAGTGTTACTTTCACTAACTATATATATGCTTGATACTGCAAATTATAAACAATTAATTCATAATAAGGGTGAATTAATACAGTACATAAAATTAATTCCCCAATATTGTAAACTCAATTCTTCATCAACTTCATTCTAAAATTCTCATTCGAATTAACAAAATACACCCATATTGGCTCATAAAGATCATATGGAAAGGGTGAAACTTTACCCAATAATATATGCTGAAGTAGTTTTTTTTTTTTTTGGACTCAATATGCTGAAGTAGTTATCCAAAGCCTAGTAATAGATTCAGAACTTTGAAATTACCAATTTAGGAACCTGAGATCAATAACAAAACATGAGGAATTCTAATATAGACACAAATATAAATGTATAGTATTTAGGCACACTAACATGAGTGAAAAGAGAGAAAATATAAAATAATTTAATTTGAAATATTTTTCAAAAAAGTAAATGATGTGATGTTTTATGTATGTGTGCCTAAACACTGTTTATTTGTGTCCGTGCCTATGTAAGACTTTCTCACAAAACATAACTTAAAATTTAATATAAATGCACAAGAAATATTTTTTTTAAGAAGCCAAAACAATCATAGAAGATGTTAGCATAAAACAAAGTTACACAATACAAAAGACGAAGACATAAAAAATATACTTTGATTATGATTATAAATTACTATTGCAATTACAATAATTTAAAACTTAAAAAAAATATAAATGCAGTTAATGATGATTATAACCATAATGCGATTGCAAAAATTTCAAAAATTTACCATGGATTGCATTTAAGGACCCCAATTTAGAATAATTGTTTGAAGTGCGCATGACCAACATTTGTTGTAAAAAAATGTTTAGATATACTTTTAATTTCCCTTACATTTTTAATATAAAGATTGAGAAAAATGTATATGCACAGACAGTGTAAACTAATTTTACACTGTCAATCAATACCGATCGTTTATCCCGCAAATTCTCTCCACTACAATTGTAAGGCATGAAAAAATGTTTGATTCCTATTAAATGTCAGTGTAAAATTAATTTACACTAACAGAGCATATGCATTAAACTCATAAAGATTTGTGAAAATGCAAAAATAATATATTCACCAGCAAAGAAAAATGTAAACTATTTAATATATGGTCAGATCAGATGCCTTGCAGTGTTAGGTGGTGAAAGACCGTTTCATGTATGTACGGTGATTGCACATAAATGACATAACAAACAAGAAAAAGGACATTCATATATTATAAGGAAAAATGGGATACAATAAAATTAAATTTTAGGAATAAGACAATACTTTAAGAAAAGAAGAGATTTTGAGTTCTAGAAGATGACACCAGCTTACAAAGATTCATAGAAGAGAATCTAAAATTTCCCATGCCCATCAATATGGATCCTCTCAATTTCTTTTTCCTCAATTTTCCTCAATTTTCACATCTCAGTGATCAATCAATTTTTCTTCATTTCTTTTATATTTAAATATTATCTTACATTTATAATCTAATAGCTCATTTCTAACATTATTTCCTCAATTTATTTTTGAACTTGAGAGAATCCACTCTCAATTCTCCCATGCCCATATATATTGAAGATCCTCCTAATATATATATGAACCTTTAAGAAAAGACTTTAAACTTGGATCTTTGAAGTTAACTTAGTATAGCATGGTAGTTCTATTTTTAAGAAAACGGAAAAGAAAAATGAATATCACTAATGTAGATTTTTTTATAAAGACTAGTAATATAAACACAATTATTTGATCACAAGATAAGATTTTCATCCGATATAGAAAAATGAAATAAGTACTAACTAATATAAATATATAATATTAATGTGCCAAAAAAAGTAATAATTTTTTTTTTTTGAATCAGCAAAATTTATTTATACTAGCCGCATCGATATTCTTTTTTTTTTTGTTTGATGTGATCCATATTCTCTATTGTGAAAATATAAATAACTACTTAATCTCCTTTTTTATTTGACTTATTTAATTATAACTACTTAACCTCTTTTTTTTTTGTGGCTAGTTATTAAGAAGAAAAATATATATTTGTTTTTTACTATAAAAAAACTGAAAACCTATTTTTATGCGGAAGTTGTGCTTAGTTTTTTTAAGGGTAAAATAGGAATAATGAAAAAGCCATCCCAAAAATTTGTATCCCCTTTATATATTAGTATAGATATGGAATATAAACAAAATTTTTGAATCAGCAAAGTAATATTATTTTTGAATCAGTAATAATATTAATAGTCATTTTACAACTGTATTAAAATTCTACTATGTAAATTTGACATCCTAAATCTTAAGTTTTTTTTTTTTTAATAATGAAGAGGGCAGTAGCCCTCCTGAGTTCTTTTTATTTTGGCATACACTTTTACCTTGAATGTAATTTTAATTAAGGCTATTTTTTTTTTAATTAAACATTAGTGCTTAATTTTATATCATAGTATAGAAGTAATATCGTTTATGGTTAGCCACATTAGGATAGTGCGGAGACTAAAAGAAGTAAGATTGTGTGGATATAAGCAAAATATATATAATAAGAAAAATGCTAACTAGTGCCCCCGGGGCACTAGTTAAGGATACCACAAAAAGTAACTTTTGTATTGATAATAGCACATTTTATATTTTGAAAAGAATGATTGCACAAATTCCAATATTATATTACTATATTAGGTTCCTTAACTAGTGCCCCAGGGGCACTAGTTAGCATGACCCATATAATAATATTCTCTATAATCAGAGAAAATAAATTAATGTAATAAATAATTAGGTAATGTATGGAAACATAATAATATTGTCATCTTGCATTTGGAAACGACAAACATATAAAACTGATGAAAGAGCATTACCAGCTAGTTCCTTCACTGTAGAAGTTCATCATTAATCATATTATAAAATTAAAACCATAAATAGTTAAACTATTTACTCTCTTACTCCAAAATTTATGACAAGTATAAATACAAATATACATGTAATATACAAAAACATACGATTTAGGGTTTTGAAATCTATGGATTAGGGTTTGATATGGAATAAAATGTAGATGCAGTGGGAGATCAAATTTAAATGCAACATATTTATTATGCTTTAAAAATGAACTGTACTTTGTCATGAAAAGATTGATGATTTTTCACTTCTTGATGAGAAAATTCAACTCAACTATACAAAGTATATATTGTCCACAAAATAGTGTTTTAATTAATTGCCTCATAATCTGTCAAATAAATAAATAAGTAATTTTGCCTCAAAAAATTTGTTCAATTATTAGGTGAATTATTAGGTGAAAAATTTGCCTAAAAAATGTGTCAAAAAAATATGATCAATGTTAATTGAGTAAAAAGAAAATGACAATGTTAATTGTTCAATTGACACTCTTTTCCATCTCAACTTTTGAAAGAAAAAAATGGAAATACAAGTAAATTATCCGACCGATGTACGTATTAAGCCGTATAATAATCTGTATTCATGCTAGAATAGCTCATAATAAAACTCTTAAATTTATAAAATTTATTTTATTGTTCAAAATATTAGGTTAGAGTATCTTATTAATGATATATTTTACATCTATATTTTATGTCTATATATAAAATATAAAAATAAATAAAAAAGATTGAAAGAGAAAAAAACTTACCATATATGCTAATGAAGAATCAATATGAAGGGGAAAATGATAAACTTCACTGCATAGGTAAAGTTGAGGTATCCCCGTTATGTTTAATTGCAATCCTCTTCTTCTTTTTCTTCTTGTAAGGAATTCCTCTTGCCTTAGCTTGAGAATCTCTCACCTCACGAAGATAAATTCTTATGGAACCACTAGCGAAAGGATTAGTTTCAGGTAATCCACCATTTTCTTCATAAGCAGCTCTTAATCTTCCAATAAGTGCATCAAGGCTTCCCCAAGCTTGTTTTAGAGGACAAGTACATGGTCCGGGTGGTTCGGTTTGTCCGAAAAACAAACAACCTTGTAAGTGCACTTTTGTTTTTCCAAATTGATCCAAGTATCTAAGGAATTCAAGAACATGGTTTGAATTACATTGAGAAAGTGCTACTGGTGGCCTTTGATTCCTTAAATATTGTCCAAAAGTATTCCAATCTCTTCTCTTTTGTGACTCGTATCGACTAAGTGGAACCTGTTGCTGTTGCTGATGCTGCTGCTGATGATCGCCACCACCGGTTGAAATTGAAGTAGTAGAAGATCTTGATGATCCTTCTACTATGTCTTTTCCTTTGTTGGACATATCTTCCTTTAAGATTAAATCATTTAGTATTTCTTTATTATGAAAGGGAAGGTTTTTTTTGATTTGGTGGAGAGTGAGAGAAGGAAGAGAAGACAATAGAATAGAAGTGGAAGAAATATTTAAAACTAATAATATAAATTATAAAAAAGAAAAATGAAAAAATAATTTAGGGTATCACATCAAAGGCTAATGAGGGGACAATGTATGGGACCAATGAAAGTGCTTTAACCTTTCTTTTTCTTCATTGCCTACATTATTTTCTTGCTTTAATGGTACTATTAGTATTAATCATACTTTATTTTTTTTCCTTATAATTTTTTATCATTGTGCTTCCATCATCAAAGCAATTATTAATGGAATAATGGGTAATTTAGAGTAATTAGCACTATGGTTATTGCCCTTGTGACTATTTAATAACAGTCTAGATTGTCTAGTGATTAGAGGATTGTTTGTCACGTATTAGCAAATTTTGTGATTAAAAGGTAAAATTAATGGTTTCCGTGACCTATTCTATAATTTATATTCACATGGTAGATAGTATATGGTGTCACATCTCTTTCATATGGTCACGAATCACAAAACTTTTCAAATCAGATTAGCTTATGCAATATCACTTATAAACGGAAATTAATAAAGCTTGCAAGCCATTCTCAAAAACAAAAAATAAATAAATTAAGATAGCTCAAAAGTTTGTAGAAAATGGAATAATTTTTTTTGAACAACCATAGAAAATGTATTTGTATATGTAAAATATTTTAAGATTTATTTTTACAAATAGAATGTTAGTTTCAATAATCTAAAGATTATTTGTAGGAGTTGTCTAATATATATGGATTCGAACCAAATGTGTACTATACTACTTTTAGGAAATTTTAATAAAATATATATACCTTCTCTATTTACAATGTCAGTGCATATACCTTTTTCTCATTTATTATTATTATTATAATTTTGTTTTTTTTGCTAAAACTAGTAAGGTTTCATCTTTGGACAATATATTTTGAAGGCTCATTCATATTAGATTGACCTCTATTTGTAAATAAAATACTTTTTTTATTTTTATTTTTCTTCTTGGAGTTTTTTTACAAAAATAAAACTTAAATGTTTCTTGACAAGAAAAACTTAAATATATGTTTTCAAACCCATAGTTTTGGGTAAAAATAAATAAATTTCAATTCAAGTGGAAGAATAGTCGTTATGATTGAAAAACCTAATTTTATCTCTCTAAACTCTGCCTTCTCTCTAAACAAACCTTAAACCCGCAGCCGCCGCTCTTCTCGCCCTAATCCAAAGCTGATCTACTACGATGTAACCTTAAAGGTTGGTGGTGAGATGAGTTCTCCACTCCGCACCACCGTTTTAACCTCTTTTCGGAGAGGTCATGTTTTTCCGTTCTGTTTCGCTTGGATCTTCATGATTTGGCCTTCAAATGTTCATCTCTGATGCGCTGGAGATCTAAGGGTGTTTTAGGCAGGTGGTGGTTCCGCCGCTTCACTGTCTTGTTCTTGTAAACCTGTTCATGTTTGCGTCGTCTAGGCGCCGTGGACTGATTCAGGTGGGTTCTACTACGGAGTTTTCTCAGGTTGTCGTCTTGGATCTCTGTTCATTTGGACTCCTTGAGATCTTCGTTGTTTTTTCTTAACTGTGGTTGGTCAGACCCATTGTTGGGTTTCGTTGTTGACTGCGGTTTGCTTTGGCCCCATCATTACTTGGTTCTGTGCGTGATGGCTTTTCTGCTGGTCTTGGTCCTCTGATTCGGTTCCAAATCTGCTGAGATTTGCAGGTTCCAATGATTTCAAATTTGCCTCTGCCGAGCCACTGTATTTTGGGGATGGTCTTAAATCTAGTTCTTTCCTTCGGGACTGACTCCAGACAGTTTGGCTAGAAATGGCCTTAGTTTACTGCTGTTGTCACAGTAAATTGGCGGTGTTTAGGCTCGTTTCCGTGTTGGCGGTCGGGTTCGAATGCCATTATCGAAAATCTTTCTCTGGTGCTTTTCAACTCATATGCCTCATTTTTTTGCATTTCGATTTCGAGCTCGTGCGCGGGCTTGCTGGATTGTGCACGGGGTGTGTGGTTGACTGCTCTAGATTAGGATTTGTGTTTCCCTAACCTCCTAAGGTTGTTTGTTTTGTTGTTTCGCACTGGGTTTGGTTTTATGTCCCCCCAGTTTATGTATCTTTTTATTTTTAATCTACCTAGGGAGTCGCAGTTTCATCTGCGCCCCATTTGCTTAAAAAAAAAAAAGAAGAATAGTCGTTATTACTTGCATGATTGTTCAAAGTATCTTAATCTGAAAAATCCCACGCACACACGCGTGAGACCCATAATGTTAATAAATTTTTACACTTAATTATCTTTTACACAATACCTATAAGTTACATTTTTTCTATTTATGGTCAAGTGATTTTTTTAATCAAGTTAGCTTAAGTCTTCTACAATGTATCCATATTTTTCATGTGTGCAACTATATAAATTAAATTAATCTCTCCAACATTGTGAGATCTAAATAGACGGCAAATTGTCCTTAAAAGTTTTAACGTTGTTGCATAGTCATGGATCGAATCCTAAATTTTGATTAAGCTAGTTAGAAGAGACTCACATTATCTTTTTCTTTTTTTGAATGTCAAATATAATATATATAAATATAAAAATAAAAAAGTACAATAGAAAGCTCAAAAAAATAAAGAGGTATCAGAAGTACACTCCACCAAAACCAAAATCTCTAAAGAAAACAAACTAAAAATAAAAAAGAACAAGGAGGCACACCACCAAAAATCTAGAAACCCTCAGATACACCACCATGCGAAGAAGAATCCCCTCAAGAAGAGAAGCAATGATCAACCATAGTGTAGGACAAAGCAACAAGAGGGTCTCCAATCTCCCCGGCCAGTCCATTGAGACCCAACAAAACAACTAAGCAAACTCTACCGGTTCCAGCATAAAGTAGGTTGCATAACGAGAGACTCCCGTTATCTCATCTAAGCGCTTGGCCGCTTGGGTATCCATAGTTTTCACTATGATTAAGGATAAGTTATGAGTATACTAATCATAGTTTTATCTAATTGTAAAATTGTGTTTTGATTTCAAATATAATTCGATTAAGATAAATTCAGCCACCTCATTTTAAATTTTATTTGATCATGAACCTTTTACTTATTAAAACCAAATTTTGAACCACGACATTTTGCAAGAAACCAATACGAAAATCTTAATCAAGTCAAATAGCAATCAGATGAAAAACGACACTATTCAAAACAAAATCATCATGCTTTTATCCTCAAGCTCCACACAACAGAGTATATTGATTAATTAATTAAATTCATTTTATATTATTCTAAAATATACTATCATGAAACTGACTTAATCATTTAATCTATTTTATTTATATAGGAATGACACAGATATTATGGTTAATGTTATTCTTAAATCAGTTATTATATGTAGATAATTTTAGTTATTTCGGTTCTTTTTATATATGTATATATAACTTACCTCAGCTAAGTATAATGATACATATTTTTAGTCTATATATTTATTTAAGTTTTCAAATTTATAATTCTTATGCTTCATACACTTGAGATTTTAGCTAGGCTGCCAGTTTAAAGGTAAGAGTTTAATTTTATAACCTTAAAATTTCGAATCTTGTATTTCATAGAATGTATTAATGATTCTATATCGTCAAACAATATTGGAGAACCCAATCATAAAATTTGATTAATAAACTTTTTTATTATCAAAGATTAACCTTACTTACATCTTTCAATTTAGAAGGGTTACCAAAATACCTACTTCGATAATGGCCCGTTTTTCAATTGCGGTAGTCCATGTCACTAATAAGAAAATGGATTAAATGCAATTATTAATTGGTGCGGTCATTACCTCTGAATTGTCTAATCAATATTAGACGGTTTATATCTTAAAACAATTTTTTATATTTTACTTAATATATAAAACTTAATATTAAAATCTAAATCATCTAATCTTAATTGTACAGTCTTAAGAATATTGACTGTATTTTTTTTTTCTCGGTATTTATAGTTTATTTTTTTGAAGAGACTAAAATGGAATATATTAATAAAAAGTGACGAAGAACAAGCAGTCTTCTCAGCACAAGGTGTACCGAGAAGCACTACAAAAGTTTACATGAACATCCAGATAGGTAACATAAAATAAAGATACAATACAACTAGTCGATACCCAAACAAAGCAATGGGTTCGACCACCAGCAATGGAAGCTAGTAGCTAAAGTAGCATCTGTCGTCTGCAGCCATCGATAGGAGAATCGCTTGACTTTATCCAGGAGCTGGTGCACCGTGCTCTCTGAATTGCTGAAAACCCGGAGATTTCTTTCATTCCAGATCACCCAAACACAAGCGAGCCACACAAGCTGCAAAAAAGACCGCCGAGCACGGAGACCACCAGCTGAATAAGTGAACTGGGTAAAATGGTCCGAGAGGCTGAAAGCATCCACCGCCGAGAAACCAATCCAGGATCGAACTAAAGGCCAAAGAGATCCGAAAACACCACATGATAGAAATAAGTGCTGAGCTGTCTCAATGTCACCGCAGCCAGAAGCGCAGAGATGTAGGTCTGGAGGTAGAATGCCGCGAGAAACTAGATTTGTCTTTGTTGGTAACCGATCGCGCAGGAGGCGCCACGCAAAAATAGACACCTTCGAGGGAACCTGTCTGTGCCATAAAAGATCTTCTGCTTCCCCTAAAGTAACAGAATCCTGAGAAGTCAGCAGCTGGTAAGCATCGCGAACAGAATAACCCAACACAGGATCAAGCCGCCACTGCCACCTATCTGGCACCGCTACCTGTACAGTCACAGTAAGAAGTAAAGTCTGGCACTCCCTCAACAACTCCTCCTCCCATGCCCACAACTGTCTCCTCCACGCCCACGCCTCCCCCCCAGCCTCCCACCCCGAAGCATACATCTCGGCAACCGTACGCGACTTAGAAGTCGCTAAATCATAGAGGCGCCCAAATCTCTCACATAAAGGAATCGTGCCCACCCAGGGGTCGGACCAGAATAAGGTGTCTGTCCCATCCCCCACCTTCCTCGACACACACTCCCCAAACCAGGCATCCCTAATCCCACCTACTCTCTCCCTGATCCTAACAATCTCCCTCCACCAAGCTGACCCCATCCTCCCACCCTCCCTCAACCTACCATGCTCCGTCCCGTAGCGAGCCACCAGCACACGAAACCAGAGGCCCCCTCGATCCACCAACATCCTCCAACACCATTTGCCCAACAGGGCAATGTTGAACTCCCAAAGCTGCCTAACCCCCAACCCTCCATACTCCTTCCGTAAACAGATTGTTTTCCAGTTTATCCAAGGTATTTTCCTAGAACCCTCACTCCCCGCCCAAAAAAATTTAATCAAAAGAGATTCAATGGAAGAAATAGTACTTGCGGGATCTTTGAAGAAGGAAAGAGCATAAACAGGCAAAGATGTCAAGACAGATTTGAGAAGGACCAGTCGACCACCAAAAGAAAGAAAACGGCTCCCCCACCCAGACAATCTACTCCTAATGCGCGCAAGCACCGGATTCCAAAAACCCAAGCGCCTCGGATCGCCGCCGATAGGGAGACCCAGATAGAGGAAAGGGATTTTCCTCACCTTACAACGCAACGCAGACGCAGCCTCATGTAACCAGGAGTCCGATATATTAACCCCAGCCAACATACTCTTATGGAAGTTCACTTTCAAGCCCGACATCATTTCGAACAACACAAGCACCGCACGAAGGGCCCGAACGTTCGCCCAACTCTTAGCCCCCAGCAGCAACGTGTCATCGGCGAACTGCAGGTGTGACACAGTTACAGCTTCATGCCCTCCCATACGGTAACCCAAAAATCTATTCCCCTCTACCATGGCCCGCATCATCACCCCCAGGCCCTCCGCAGCCAAGAGGAATAAGAAAGGGGACAAAAGGTCCCCCTGACGTAACCCACGCTCAAGGGGAAACTCATCAGTGGGGCTGCCATTGACCAGAACTGAGGCGGTAGCTGTGCAGACACATTCCCTCATTATAGTTTATTAAATCAGTCTAACCAAAAAGAGTAGACGAAATAAAATAAAACTAATTACATTAAAAAATGTCGACTGCATAACTGCAAGATTTTTTTACTATACCGAATCCGAATCTCCCTAATAATCACATGAAAAATAAAGGAGCCGTACAAAATGCAAACTTCAATTTGTCAAACCCTACACTTAAATATTTTTTCTCAAAAGAAAAAGATAGAAACACTACAGCTAAACATTACTTAGTTACATATAGACTCCACGATCTCAAATTATTTGATTTTGACTCTTGAAGGAGAGAGGATAGATGTGGACATACACAATAAAATTTAAAATTACCCAGCAGCCAAAAAGTATTTTTCACCAAATCTATATTGTATATATATAATAAACTAGCCAGTAATCATTAATTAAAGCATAGTGAAAGTGAAGAATTGTAATGGCCACTAACAAATGGTGGAGACTAATCCAAAAAACCTATAATAAACTACACTAATATTATTTCATCCAGCATCACCAAATTGTCCTTTCATGTGTCTTAATTATGATATATAGTTAGCTCCTTTACCATCGATTTTTTTTTTCTTCAAATAGTTTAAGTAAATTAGACCTCACATTTCAAGTCAGGATATATACTATTAAAATAAAAAATTTGATCTAACTGATCAATCTTATAAAATTAATTTGTAAAGTAAATATTTAGATTATCTATAACATATACCTCAAAGTTAAAAAAAGTAGATTAAAATACTAATAATTATACATTAATTAAATTTAGGACAAAACTTACATGCATTGCTATAGGTGCATTTCTTACTTTTTATCACACAAAGAAGTAGTTTTTAAATTGAAAAACAGTTTTTTTTTTTTAAAAAAAATAATTAAAAAACACAAAAAACCCACCTCTTTGTGAGTGGAAAAGTAAGAAATGCACCTATAGCAATGCATGTAAGTTTTGTCCTTAAATTTATACGTTAATATAATACTTTTAGAGAAAGAATTACCGAAATAAGTGTTATTAAAAACCTAATTTTTAATAGCAGTTTTAAGCGCTATTATAAATATCTTTAATTTATAATAGCGGAGATTTTAATAGCAATTAAAATCAAGAGAATGATATTAAAACTATTTTTTGAGATAGGAGAGTTTGAATACACATTTTATAAGATTTGATGCAATTGCTTTTGAACATTGATTGGTTTCTTATCTTGGAAAAACTGTTTTTCAATTTAAAAACTACTTCTTTGTGAGATAAAAAGTAAGAAATGCACCTATAGCAATGCATGTAAGTTTTGTCCTTAAATTTATACGTTAATATAATACTTTTAGAGAAAGAATTACCGAAATAAGTGTTATTAAAAACCTAATTTTTAATAGCAGTTTTAAGCGCTATTATAAATATCTTTAATTTATAATAGCGGAGATTTTAATAGCAATTAAAATCAAGAGAATGATATTAAAACTATTTTTTGAGATAGGAGAGTTTGAATACACATTTTATAAGATTTGATGCAATTGCTTTTGAACATTGATTGGTTTCTTATCTTGGAATATTATTATTAGTACATAATGATATGTCACACTTCACTGACACTATCACCCAAAATTGCCAATTCACTCAGCAATCTAAAAAACAAAATCTTATGAATAATAAATAATATCCATAATATAGAGGTGCTTAATTTTGTTGTTACCTTCCCTCAGGTTTCCGGCATCTTTCCTACAGTTGGACTTTACATAGAAACGTGTAGACAAACCGTAGCACTTGGGAAATACACTTTTACAACTTGTTTCCATAATTCTAGCAACAAGTCAAATTGTCCAACTCTAATCTAGTACAAATAGATCCTTGCATGCGATCAGGAACCTTCATATATTAAAGTATCATAACAATATTTTTTTAATGGAGTATCATAATAATATTATTTTTTCACTATATACATTTTTTTTAAAAACAAATGTTTAAATAAATGCAACCCCCCAAAATTAACTATGAACTACTAAGTAATCTTTATTTGAAAGAATGTTAAATTTGAATTAACTAATTTAGCAATATTCAAAAAAAAAAAAGATTTTAAATAATTAGAAGACACAAAAAAGAATCAAATTGGGACTGAAAAATCTGTCAGATAATAGTTCAATTTTCCATCTGAAAATACTTTCAAGATAGAATTACCTACAAAAATATTCGTCTATCACAATTTATTTTCGGAACGCTAATAAAATTTCATATATGTGAATCAAGTTAGAATAACAAAAATCAGTTGATCATAAATGCTAATAAAGGGTTTTATATTTTTTTTAAAACCACTACTATATCGGAGAACAACCACGTCGTCAATGGACGAACATTTAGATAAAATTTAAGATAATAAAAGTACGATATTTTGCATCAGTCTATAAACTATATTTCAAATTAGAAACTAAAATACACTTGTTAAATCGAGTGAAAATAACTTATCGATCAAGTCGGTTTTGCACCTGACTTAATTAACAGTAGCTGACATAATAAGTTTTGAGTTGTTAAGTTTAATTTTCAACCGACTTACCAAATTTTTTTAAGTCAGTGTTATATATACAACCAAATTAACCCGTATGATTTTAATAAAAAAAAACCTAGACACAGTTTTACGGGGAAAAACTACTTTTTTTTAAAACAAAATTTAAAATCATACTAATCAAAAGGAATCCTTTCCCAGCATATTCTTTACATACTAATAATTCAAAGGAAAATACAAACAAAAGTAAGTGAGATGAAGATCATAAAAACAATGAGTAGAGTAAACAACAAAGTTGAGAGCAATGGGTGCTACCACTACAAGAAATATGATTTTTGGCAACAACTTTTTTTGTTACAGGTCGCTGGCAAAACTACCCAAGATAGTTTTGTCAGCGACTTGTAACAACTTTTAACAAAAAAAGTTGTTGCAAAAAATTATATTTCTTGTAGTGCACTGAGAGCGAAGAGAATAGAATTTCGATTTGGTGAGAATAGGGTTTCAATTTCTATTTGCAAAGGTCGAATTATGGGTTTGAGCGGTGAAGGTGAAGAGTTCGAGTTTGACGAATATGAAGACTGATGGTGAAAAATTCAATTTTCGATGTTCGAGCAATGAAGTTGAAGGTGATGAAGGTGAAGTTTGACAATGAAGGTGAAGAGAACGATTTATGGGGTTGAGCCTTTGAGTGTATTTGCTGGGTTTGAGGAAGATGTTTGCTAGGTATGAGGAAGATGAATGAGTTTTGGCTCACAATTTCGATTAAGTTTGTTTATTTTTTTTTTTGTAAACAAGGTCTTTGGTTGATGATATCAAGGGTGTGGGTACCGTACTTTTGACTGACATAGTGCACTAGTTTGTCGTCTCGTAATAATAATTATAAAGATTCGTCTCCACATAGAGTGTGTCAAAGTAATTAGTTTTACTTAGAAATTAAACAGAAATATAATTTTGCATTTTCTTTTTGATTTTAGATAAGTAAACAAAAAATAAAGATAGATGGATAAAAATGGTTAAAGATTATTAGACACTTTCGAATCCCTCCCATATTCCTTAGTAATATGGTGTTACATTCCTTTGCCATTATTTTTATTATTACAGCGGATTAACAAAATAGTGAAATGTGTTTTTGCATACTAAAATCACCATATGCAATTGAAGACACGCCAGCCACTACTAGCACCAGATGGAAATTATGCAAGCATTAATTTAGTGAGCGCTAATCCTATAGCCTATAACCTCGGGTGCTTGAGATACCTTTCCCATGCCGACTAATTACCCCAGTTCCAGATTTAGGGCTCTGTTACGACGAAACCTAATATCTAAGAGCAATTCATAAATACGTCTACTTATAAATTGTAGTGTAAAATAGGAAGTATAATATTGCAAGTAATATAAGTTTTTTCGAACCAATTACATATTTCAAGTATTTGTAGGGGAGTTCATCTACTCAATCTAAACTAAGGATTTTAGCTACTCATAAATTTAATCATCGTAACAAAAGAATTTAGAAAATTACACATAAGAATAATCCTGTTGCCTTGCGAAGAAAGCTACTCCCAATGGTGGGAGATTGCCCTCCCTTGAGAGCTCCCAACACATAAGCATGCTTTAGCTCCTTATAAAACTATTATAATTACATAAAATAATCATAAATACATACTAAAAATTATCATATAAATTTCTGTCATCAACTTTCCAATCACACATTGAAATTTAATCTGTCAAAAACAAAATAAAACTTCTTAGGTCATGTAACACCCGACTTAAGAAAAGTTTTTTAAGCTAGTTAGTAGACAGAGCGACTTAAGCAATTGTCATAATTGTCCTTTTTTTGCTATTTGATTAATTTATAGGTACAACCGTACAAATACCACAAAATGTTTTAGATTATGAACAAAGATATATCAACATCAAAATCCAATAGACTCACAATCATCGCTTATTATTCCATTAAGATTGTGAAAGCTTTAATTAACATCTTAGAGGGGTAATCCATGTTTACCCGTACCCATATCTCTATGAGAGATTTTGGAATGGGTTAAAACAATAATAAATGCACTAAAGTTTGATAACAAAATAATTGAGATTTGCAAACAAGGACAATCATCATTTTTATAGTATGCAATGGCATAGACACACTTAAATGGCTTCCAACAAGTAAATGTGCCTATGTTTTATTCCTTTAATTTGTTAACATTATCAACTTTTTTTATTCTCGTACTCTTTTGCTTTCTTATAATGATTCAAGATCACGTATCAATATCAGTGACTTTTTTTTTCCTTTTCATTTTAGCCCATTAAGAATCAATTAATTAAAATTTGATGTTGAAATACAAAAACAATTATCTCTTTGATGGAGAAAGGGCATTCTTTTTCTTTGTATTTTATGCTAAACTAATAATTATCTCTTTACCTATAACAATAGCAATCGGTCGTAAATTCTAATTTAACTGAAAATGTCAATACTATTATTTAGTTGGATATTTTCATTAGAGTTCGAACACAAAAACTTATAATTATATGTTTGAATTTTAGGTGATTTTTGTCATTTCGTAAAAGAAAAAATGTCAACCCATGAAGACTTAGTTAAAATAGTTCCAATATAGGAATAACTAATGATTTTGAGTTTAAATTCAATCCAAGAATAGTAAGCCATCATGAGGGAGAATTTTATTACTTGTGTGGTTTTGTTCGAATCTAAGAATTCATTTGGCCAAGCTAGACTTCCTTAGAAGCAAATTATGAAATAAGTAGGTTACAGAGAGGCATTATCATGTTGGAATGATAAAGGTGTTGCTCGAAATAAAACTATTGTGAGCAAAGATGGAGTCACAACTCACAGTATATAGGATGAGATGGCCTCATTCCAGGTTCTACCGAAGAATGGATATGTGCCTTTAACAAATATTTAGAGAGATGCTCGACATACATTGTTGAATACTAGGGAGTGTCGCAATACAGTAAGGTTGAATGCGAGGTTTTAAAATTGTAAAAGTTCATGCGTATTCGCAGGTAGTGTCGCAATGCTTAATAAATCGACGACAATGTGGAGTGATAGGGGTGAAGCTCATTATAAACAAATTAAGAAATTGCTGGAATTAAATTGGGAAATAAAACTTGCAACACATAGCGTGAGACAAGTAGTTTGCAGATGTATTTGCTAATATAGAATAGGTGGTGAATGCTTTAATTTGACAATTTATTAGCATTGTCTTTCTCAAATTAGTTTAAATTTATTAGCAGACACAATGTATATTACTATGAAACGAGAGAAATTCTTACATGGACTCTCACCCTTTTTTTTTTTATTCAACATGCATTACTAGAAATTTATTAATTTCTTGCGGATTTTCCTGCGAAACAAAATTCGCAGGTTCGCAGGTATTCCTAAGAATTTTCCTGCGGATTTTGCACATATGACTCATTTCCTGCGGATTTGGCGTTTTCAGGAAAATCCGCAGGTATTCTTAAGGATTTTCTTGCGGATTTTTGCACCCAGACCACTTTCCTGCGGATTTTGGTATTTCAAGAAATTCTGCAGGTATTCCCAAGGCTTTTCTTGCGGATTTTGGCACTCCAGTTTCCTGCGGATTTTATTACTACAACAAGGAAAAGTCACTGCCGAATAATAATCTGAATAACTATGTTATACACCGTTCATGCCAAATATGAAGAAGGGAGTGAATCCAACCACCATACATATCCTCTATGTTTCTCGAATCAAAACTATCTTTATTTTCCTTGAGAGACTAAGGTTAGTCAGCTGGCTCAAGAAGTCAGTGGCAGGTAGCCATTGAAGGTTGTAATATTGGTGAAGATTATTGATTAAGCCCTTGAGATACAAGGCAAACTCACTCAGATGGAATGGACTGGAGTAACCTCGTTAACGGTGAACCAATATAAAAATTAACGTGTCATTCTTGCTCCCTTACTCTTTTATTTGTTGTTGATTATTTTGGTTGTTATTCTTGTGTGGTTCAATACAGTTGCAAAACCATTATCTCACTAGATAAACAACATTTTGTAAGAGTCTGTGAATTTGGAAAGAAAAGAAAAAGTTTTTAAACATATAGAAACTCAATTCAACCCCCCCACCCCACCGTCCTCAAATATCGCATGATTTCTTTATTTCCTATTGATAATGTATGTTTTGTCTGTCGTAAGGCGTGTTTGGATAGATTTGGGGAGCATGCAGTTCATTGTCGAGAGCTTCCAGGCATCAAATACAGACATGACTTTGTCCGGGATGTCCTTTTTTATGTTTTTAAGCGCGTAGGAGTATCCGTGAAGAAAAAGACGCCTGTGAACTTCTTGACTGACCCATTAAAGTGGAGATCTACATTGAGACCAGCTGACATTTTGGTGTACGAGTGAGTAGGAGGAAAACATGCTTGTGTGGACTTTACTGAAGTTTCCCCACTTATGAGATTGACGACTGAAAATTTTACTGTAGGACAAGCCGTCCTCAAAGTTGGTTCCTGTAAGTGGTAAAACTTGAGAAAGCGTTTCTTACAATCAACATACTTTCATACTATTTTCTTTTGACACTTTTGGTTTCTTGACTCCAGATGCTGTGAGTATTTTGAAAAGAGTTCAAAGAGTCATGCATAGTAATGTAGTATCTCTTAGGTCTCTAAATGTAGTATTTAAGAGGATTGATTTAGCCATCCAAAAAAGGTTAGTGACATAGTTTGTTGCTTGTTTGCCTTTATTCAAGTGTAATTATCTTTTATATATATATAGGGGAGATATCAAATTACACCGGTGTAACATTTAAGTTATGTTACACCGCTCAATAACGCTTTAACGAATTCAAATTTTACAGACTTCAGCGTTGGATTGAAAGTTTATATCGTATAGATCATATATGTTGAGTTTTACAAAAATCAAAAATCGTTTGATATGTTATTGAGACACATCAAGAGTAACGGTTTATGTGTTTTTATTGAATATCGTTAATCTTTATGCGTTTCAAAAACATGTCAAACGATTTTAGATTTACGTAAAACTCAACGTAAATCTTGATAAATCCCAATAAAATATCAAATTATTTTCAATTTTTCTAAATTTTTTTATGAATGCTCTATATGATATAAATTTTCAATCTACCAATAAATTTTGTAAAATTCGTATTCGGTAAATCACTTGTCCACGGTGGACCACTTGTGTAGGTGGTCAACCGTAGCATTAGCCTGGTAATGTTAGAGTAGTAATGAATGTTTATAATTATTTTTATTAATTTTGTCTATGACCGCATATGCTTTTTTTTATGTGTTAAAACATTGATGTTGTCGTCGGATTTGGATTCAACGCAGTCGACTGTTCGGTGCAGTCGTTTTATGGCCGTCCGATCAAGATCGAACAGTTTGAATAAATACAGTCAATAAATACAGTTTTAAATTATGACCGTCCGATCTTGATCGTACGGCTATCAATTGATCGACTGCGCGACTGCATTCAAATAACGACTGCATGGAATCCGGATCCTGTTGTCGTCACATACATGGAACAAACTCATAGCAGCAAATCAAGTGGGAAGAGACACTACAAGAAAGTTGACATATAGTGACGGCGAAAAACCGTAGGTAGAGGTCGAAAAACCGTGGGTATAGACCTTAAAACCTATACCCACGGACGTTTTGTTCCGTGTACTTTAAGTTGCCTTTACCCACGGATATTTGCTGTCGTAATAGGCTATAGCTACGGTTATTAAAGGCTGTTGGAAAAAATCTTGGAGCTATACCCACAGTGAATAACACCTATTGAACTGCTTTTACCCACACATACTTCCGTTGGTATAGCTATTTTATTTTTTCTGCAATTATTTTTTTACTCAAAACATTTTTTTTGTAATCTTTTTTTAATACACCATTCACTATGTTTTTTGTCTATGCCCACTATAATTATAAAACAAAATAAAAGAAAACATCAATTACATTAAAAAATTAACAAGTCTTACAAGCATGTCAAATTACAAAATAGTTAAATACATCAACCTAAGAGCACCATAATATATTTAAAAACATATAAATTCATAATAATTTCCAAAGTTACAAAAAGAACTGTGTTCACATCTTCTCATCTATCTTGCTCCCTTCCATCTTCATTCGTGTCTCAACTAGGAGAATTCGTTCGGTCAATGACACTATAAACATCTGAAATTTATTGAAAATAAAAGAATATAAGTTACAAAACTCAATCATGTGTGTCTAAGAAACTATTTTTTTTTAACTGCTAAATATATTATATAAGCACGGAATCGTACAAGACGTACAAAACCGGCAAGTAGAAACAGTAAAATACAAGGAACCAAGTCCCAGAGGATAACAAAAAGCAAGCCACACTCCAAGCAAATGGAGAGTAAAAAGACACAGCCAAAATACAACCAACAAAAACCAACTGACTACACAGAACTAAAGACCAGCAGAACAACAGAGGCACCAGAAGAAAAAAACCAAACAGCAGTGGCTAAAAAATTAGAACCAGACGCATCAGAACCACAACAAGACAGACTATGAAATGTCAACAAATGAATTTCAAGTATGTTACCTGGAATTAAATTGCCTCCTTTATTGCAAAGTGAACACTAATTGAAAATTTGCATTGAGCTTAGCAAGCTAATGCAAAACAGGAATCCAAGTGCGTGTTTGGTCAGCCTCTTTTTTTTTCTTTTCTTCTTCTTAATTCTATTGTTCTTTCTGTTCCATTAAAAAGAATTACACCCTTGAAAAAATCAGAAGAATTACTTCTCATTCACAATCAAAGGAGAGACAAGTTTATCACTTTACCAATTTCTTGTTTATTCAGCTTCACTATCCACTCTTACATGACTTTCTGGAACGTTCTCCCCAGTTGTCTTATGCAACTTTCAGTGATCTAGAAAGCCACAAAAGATAGTTACTTATAAATATAAGAAAACAAATAGGAATTCTATGATATTTTGAATGAATGATAAATTGAATATGCTCACCATAATGAAAGTTGAAAAAACAAAATACTTGATTTCATCAGCATAAATATAATGAGACACTAGTTAAATCACAAATGATGACTTACAATATTGAGGAACACCAAGAACATTACTCAACATGCTTGACATTGGAGATGAACAGTGTCATGATTGCATCGAAACCCACCGGCAGCAATAAATAAATTACAAATGAATTAGAGAATTCAGTGAGTATGATGAGACAAAAATAAATGAAGAGGTCACAAATTAGACTTTTTTTTTACTATTTTGTTTTATCATGACAAATAAACCGTGCAGAAAGTCATAATCACAATAGCTAATTGGGAGTACCCACTCAAAACAAAATTAAATCTTCAGATCTAGGGACAAAAAGAAAAATAAAAGAAATTAAGTCTAAATGCCTCACCTGATAGTAATATTACCACACTACCGGCATGGTGATCTCTGCCATCACTTTGATCAACCATTGGTGTACTTGTGTTGGCCCTCTTTCAACTCTTCCTTGCAGATCCAGTGACCTAATAGTGAAACAACAGTTACCTGCCCCTAATACAATACAGAAAAGAAAATCAGCCTTCAACCTATTACATCCTGCATCACTGCAAACTGAGCCTTAGTAGATCAAGAAGACACTAACAGAGGGTCCTTAACATCAACTACAGCTCCGCGACATCGGAACAAGAATTTGGGATACAACCAAGGGATCACTTAAAGATTAAACTCAATTCAACCAAGACATGGCAAAATAACATATGACAGTAGCAAGGCCAACATAAAGCTAATGACAGAAAAGGTATCCAATACACTTGAGTAGTTTTGCCTGAGCACAAATAACCATGTAGCATAACAAAAAGACTAACATATATGATTAAAAACTCTTACAAGTGAAGAAAGAAATTACTCCAAAACATTTCAAAGTACAACCTTAAGATGAAGTCAAGTTACCAAAACACAAAGAGTGCAAATTTCACCAATATTTAACTCAAAAATCATTCATACATCCACCCAAGTCAACCTAGTCTAGATGTTTCATTACCATTAAAAACTTAACGAACCTTAGCAAAAACAAAAAAGTGATTCCCATACATGTGCAGCAAATACACTACCAACTTACACATGCTCATCTTTACATATTAATCTCATGAATATCTAAAGGAACAATTGTACATGTAGGCTCGTTAATTACAAAATTGGAACAAAAATTTACAAACCTCAAGATAAACAATATTAAGTTAAAGAGAACAATTAAACAAACAAACCAGGAACAATGAAAACTGGAAGATGATTACTAAAATCCAAAATAAACAGGGAAAAGCTCAATGAAAACCACACCTGAAATTAACAAAGATACGAGATTATAGCCTCTAGTCCTTATCGATTTGCCTCATTGAACTGCAAAAAAGTCAATTTAATTGTAAAAGTGATAATCAAAGCACCAAATATGTTTAGGGTTTCCAATCAATACCCGCGTTTGATTGGGTCAACACGATAAAGGGTTTCTGACGAGAGGGGCGTCGGCGCGTCGCTGTTGTCATTCCAAAGACGTGATACATTCAGATTCCGACGATGATGGTGGTGAGATGTGCAAATAACAATGAATTAGATGTTCAAAAAAACAGGGTAGTAACAATATTGCAAGTATATTTAAAGTGAAGTTGAGATGCCTCTACCTCTGCTACTTGCTTTGTGTACAAATATAATAGTATTGCAAATATACTTACACAAGACCATTACAAAACTCTTACAAATTACAATTGTAGCAGCTGCCTTTTCAGTCACAATATATACTCCCATATTTTCGAGTTGGAGTATCAATATAAATTTCAGCTCAAAAACACCTTCAAGCTAAAGAAAAGGATTCTAATGAAAGCATCATTCAAGAACACAACAAATTAATACTCAATTAAAGAAAAAAAGAAAAAAGAAACACACCTTTGTAACATCAATAAATTAAGAGAAAGGGTCTTCCTCACTTTCATCCCTTGTATCAACTTCCTCGTCATTTTCGGGAATGTACACCATATTAATTTCAACTCCAATGATATCACCACTATCATCAGCTTCTTGTATAATCAAATCATTATAGTATCATTTATCTCTTCCAAGACTGGTGTTGTAACATTAGTTATACTGAAACGTTATTGAAATTTCGGTGCTAGTTTAACAATTAGAACAAATCAGTTCCTAATTACAACAAATGTAAATGCCCTTTTGGATATCTACAATAGCACTTTTAGCTATAAAGTGCTATTATAATTATTTGAGGGAGATATTTAATAGCACTTCTGTAAAAGTGCTATTGTATTAGTGCTATTGTAAGTCAAATTTGTAGTAGTGAATGTTGTCAATAACGCAGTAGTTAGCAGAATCCTTTCTCTAATTCTATATTCATCAAATCAGTTCCTTCAATTACCAATCCAAATTTAAGTAAGTGTAACAATAGTCATATCGATTCAATATACTTAACAAATTCATTCAAATATTAAATTACAATCAGCGAGAAATTGATAAAATTAACTTAATATAACTAAAAACAGTTCAACAATCAGATCTAAGTCAAATTCAAAACCAATTCAGATCTAAAAACAGTTCAACATTCTCCTTCCTTTCTTACCTTGTGTATATGATAGAGGAAAAACTCGTCAGCAACAATTTAACCCGAATCCAGCAATAATCATCAGTTTCTAATTGAATCTGCATCAAATCATATAATTCAAGCATAAATTTCAGCTATCTATACATAAAAATACAATCACGTAAACAATTTTGAACGATTCAGAGTTACTCCGAGCGATTTGGAAGATTTGAACGGTTTTAGGGATTCAACTGATTGAGTAGAGATTCAATCGATTAAGAGTGAACAGTTTGAAAAATTATAAGATGAAAGGATTCAAAGTGAATGATGTGGAAGATGAATCAGTATGAAATCGATCGAGAGTGAGAATGCTTGAAGAAGAACGACGAGTGAGAGAGAAGCGTGGACTCTGACTTTTTCTTTTTGACACAAGGGTAGTAATTTTTAATCTAATAGTAGTAATTATTTAAAAAAAAAAATTCAACTTTTAGTGACAGTTATTAGACATCCGTGGGTAAAACTATTCCCTAAGGGTCTGTTTGGTTCAATTGAGAAGGAGAGGAGGGGAGGGGAGGGGAGGGGAGGTGAGGGGAGGGATTTATTATGTTGACAAAATTACCCTCATTTTTTTATTAAAATTCAAAATTATCCTTGTTGGAATATTAAAATTCTAGGTTTTATTTTTTTTTTACAACAAAAAAAATTTAGGTTTTCTACTCATTAGATTTTTTTTTTGTTATATATCCATTAAATTTTTTTTTTGACGTAATATATCCATTATAATTTAATCCTTATTTTGAGTTTACAAGGTTAAGAGTAAAAAAGTAAATTACTTCTCCAAAATTTAAAATATTCCCTCTCCTCCCCTCCCCTCCCCTCCAAAAACTTCGAACCAAACGGACCCTAATTTAAAAATGGCGGTGGGTATAGGGTAATTTTCTTGTAGTGAGACCATTAGCTTGAAGGATTATGTGGTTGTTGTTCTTGAGGATACTGAAGTTTCTACCTCTAAACAACCAAAGATGACTTGAGTGTACTTGAAAAGTTCTATCATTGGCTATCTCCGGACAAGATTATAGTTATTTTTTGATGCTATGTTTTTATTTTTTTGACGAATTTTTTGATGCTATGTAGGCCCGGCCCTGAGCTAAGGCAATGGGTGCGACGGCCTAAGACCCATTATTTTAAGGGGCCCGATTTATTTTTTTATACCTATCTACTATTAAAAAATTCAATATTAATTATGCTTAAAAACAAGAAAATGTTATTAGGCCTAAGAAATAAGTGTTGTGAATAAGGTCCAAATATATTTTTTTACGTACTAAATAAAAAGTGATTGAGGCCCAATTGGTAGAAAACATAATTAGGGCATAATTGGTAGGATTACCAAAATTGAATTCCGTAGAACAAAAAACAAAACGACAGCTGTGGTTAATTTCCTAAATTTTGCTTTCTTGCAAGGTATGTATGGATGCTATGGTTTTTTCTTGTTTAGATTTTGGTGTTGTTTATATAATATATACTCGTATGATAAATTGATAATTATACTTTAATAGCTTTTTCTTGTTTTAGTTTTTGTGTTCCTAATTTTATTAAAGAATTATTTAACTTATTTTCTACAAATTGTTAATACTTAATAGGTTATTTTTTGCATCCAATTTCAACCATTAGGATCTTACAAATTCTCGATTCGTCCCTGAAGTCAGCTACTTAATAGGTTATTTTTTGCTTATCAATGATTTTGCTTCTCAAAATGCTCGAAGAAATCACTACTTATGAATTTTCGAATAAAAAGAAAGTTTTTCATATTTTGTAAAACTTATTATATATTAATGTTATTTTATTTATTGAAAGATTTTTTGTTCTTTATATTTGGCCTAGAGCCCATGAAATGTCAGGAACGGCACTGTGTTCAAGTTTTCCTATTTTTATCAATATATGTAATGGTTAAACCATTATTATGGTTTACAAACTTATGACTGTGGTCTTTTGTAGCAAGTGACTAATTAGATATTTGTCTAATGCAATGTCATTTTATTTTATTTTTTTTATAAATTACTTTTACATGCATCGTGAATAAAAACTTTGGTAAGACCCAAATGCTCTTGAAGCATATATTTTTAAAAAAATTGATAATATATTTCTACTAAATTCTTTTGTGTTTTTCAATAGACTCGTCACTCGTGTCTAGTTCTACCTAACTATCAATAAGTTGTGTTTTAAATTCTTTTGCGATTGTGCTCGTCCAAAAACTGTTGAATTTTGCTTTTTAGGCCCCCTTTATTACTTTCAGATCCCCTTTGGTGACCAGAATCCCCTTATGAAGGGATTCGTATCCTAGGAAACGAAATCATGGCAAGCCTATCATATATACAAGGCAAATCGTGGTAAGGTTTCGGAATGTACGTTACAAAAATGCTTGATTTCGTACTATAGGTTCCGAAATAGACTTATATATGTGGCAGCTGCCCTAACTATACTTTCATAACCACTTCAACACTCAACCGGGAGAAATGCGATCAAGGGCGATTTTTTGACGTTTGTAAGCCTTGAAATCAATGTTTCTTCACTCATAAAGGGTTCCAACAATCATTTGAAGTCATACAAAAGGTATTGTGCGCTTTAAAAGATTGATTTTTGAGTTTTTATGATTTTGCTGTCAAAAGTCCCTTTGTAACGTAAAGTCTAGGGCGACGTGGATTTTGTTGCCTAGGATACGAAATTTATAGTTTCTGCAATAATCCATTTTATTGCAGAAAATATGATATTTTCAGAATATAGAAAACGAAAGTAAGAGTTTTGTATCCTACGAAATGAAATGTTGGTTTTTTGGAGTAAATAAGTGCCTAAACCAAACATGTTCTTTGTTCTTGAGCGTAAAACATTACTTCGTATCCTACGAAACGAAATTGTTTCAATTTCGGAATATAGAACCAAAGTATCATGGGTACAAATATGAAAGTATTTTGGAATTTTTAGAGGTGTGGAAGCAACTAAAGAGGCCTAAAAAGCAAAATTCAAATCTCTGTCCACTTCGGTCCATTTCTCCGTTGGATTCCAACTAACAAAAACATCTTTGCCCATAATGTCAACCCAAACAATGTATGTCTTAATGATCTTAATTGGTTTCTACCATTGATGGAATCCTTTAACCACATTCTCTTCATTAATGATTGTGGCTATATGTCCTATAAATATTCTTTCCTATTGGATACAAATCAACTTGAATAATATTTTACTACTAAATTCATAATAATTTATTATTAAATCTGCAATATTTAAAAAGTGAAATTGGAACCTGTTAAACTCTCGCACAATTACAATTTTTTCCAATAATTAAAATTACAAACTCTCCTAATTATCTATCTTGCAAAAATCTCTATCTTGAACTTTTGGCTTTCATCTTTTCAGAACATCTATTTATTTAGTTATCTATCAAACTTTCCGTATATTTTTTTTGCCTTTTAACAACTTTAAAGATGGTGACCCTGTTAGGTTTAAATTTGAAAAAAAATGAAAATTGCTTCGGCAAATGATGCTCTATGTTTAAGGTCTATATGTATAATCTCTATTATATACATTACGAGATTCCCACGGAGCTCTCTCGTGCATTCTCAAGAAAATAATCCTACGTGTTATTATTATAGAGTTTCTACTTATGCGGAACTTTTAGCACGAGGTCTTTGGTTCGAATCTCATTGACAACAAAAATTCAATTTTTATAATATTGTATGGAATTCTACCTTTTTTTAGAGAAAATTAGCTTATTATCTATACTAATATATAAAGGGGATACAAATTTTTGGGATGACTTTTTTGTTATTCCTATTTTACCCTTAAAAAAACTACCAAAAAAACAAACTAAGCATAACTTCCACATAAAAGTAGGTTTTCAGTTTTTTAATATTTTTTTCTTTTTAATAACTAACCACAACAAAAAAGGAGGTCAAGTAGTTATCAATTAACTAAGTCCAATAAAAATGAGATTAAGTAATTATTTATATTTGTACAATAGAGAATATCGATCACAGCAAACAAACAAAAAAAAGAATATCGATCACACAAACGGGCACGGGACGTGCCCGTTTGGCGGCTAGTTAGTATAAGGTCTGTTGTTCGAATCTCATTAACAACAATAATCTAATTTTTATAGTATTTTAATTTGATAGAAAGCTACTATCCTTTTTTTTTAGAAAAAACAACCGTATTTTTTTTATAATAAAACTACTTTATTATTACTTCTATCAACAATCAAAAGTTTATACTATTTTTATCGACCTAAAGAGTTTGTTTTTTTGAAGAAGCACTAAATTAGAGTTTCTTTAATATTATATTGTTTTTTTTAGAAACTCTAATATTATATAGGCAAAATTACACGTTTGATTTTTTATCTTATATTTTTGTAATATTTTGGTCATTTATCTTTTGTTTGTAACACTTTGGTCCTTTATTTTATGTATTTGTAACACTTTGGTCCTTTATCTTTTATTTGTAACACTTTAGTCCTTTATCTTTTACAACATTCACATATAAACCGTTTTTTTCATATTTTTTTTAATTAAAAAAATGCTGAATTTTATTTGTTAAGATACCTTTTTATTAAAATTAAATAAAACTCATAATTTTGATGAATATCTTCATCATCTTCATCAATTCTTTCATATCTCCATGTTCTTTAAAGGATTAAAGTGTTACAAATAAAAGATAAAGGACCAGAGTGTTACAAAAAGATAAGATAAATGACCAAAATGTTACAAATAAAAGATAAAGGACAAAAGTGTTACAAAAAAAATAAGATAAAGGACCAAACATGTAATTTTGCATATTATATAAATTGATAATATGAAATCTTTCAATGGTATAGAAACGGAAAACGGAAAACACTTCTCTAATTTCATATAAATTGATAATATGAAATATATTTTGACTAATTAAAATTTGAATTTTGACAGTAAAAGTAGTCATATAATGTGTTCATCACTTCATCATGCTTTCATTATTGTAATGACCTTCAATTGATGAAATCTATGGAAACCCTAAAATAAATTACTATAATTTTTTATTTTATATAATCTATGGAATTTTTAAATAATTTAAGCTTTAAACTTTCTATAAACTTTCGTTCAAAGTTTGTTATTATTCATTTGAAAAATAATATAGAATTTACAATTATTTTTTATTGATGGTGTCTCTACAGAGTCTTGGGAGACTGGGAGAGAGAGAGATAATTTCTTAGTGTTTTTGAACGAGAAACAGGGAATGAAGGCGTACTTCCCACCCCACTATGTTCCTGTAACATCCTTAAACATATATCATATTTTCATACTCAAGTAAATTAAATAAAATCAATTTTATTAACAATTGAAAGAAAAACATAGACAACATTCAAAATAGTATAATGACATAGACAACCTTCAAAAGAAAAAGAAACATAAGCAAATAAATATCATTACAAAATGAAAATTATCGTGTGGGAGTGATATAGAAATAGGGAGAGAGAGAGGGAATTTATCATTGGTGTAGAGTGGACAACGCATAACACTTTTCACCCCCACTATTAAAAATAATGCACCTTGAATAATTAAATTTGAATATTGATTGCGGGAGTTATCCATATTTTATGTCTGTCACACTTTCATTAGAATTATCATCCGCTAATGAATCTATGAAATTTTTTTATAATTACAATTTTAAACTTTCCATAAACTTTCGTTCAAGTCTTTTAAAGATGTTAATTTATCAATGTGAGTAGAGATTTACACATAGATTTTTTCTCATTTAATTTGACGCTCACGCTTGAAGATTGCTTCTTTGTGTTACGGTGACAAGAAAAGTGTAAGTATAAGATCAAGGTCAAAGTATGTTAATATTGATTTGAAAAATAATATATAATTTACAATTATTTTATGTCGATGGCGTCCTTACAGAGTCTTGGGAGATGGAGAGAGAATCTATCAGCATTGTCGAACAGGGAACGAGGGAGTACTTCACATCCCACTATTCTCATCTAACATTCTAAAACATACATTGTATTTTCATACCCAAATAAACTAAATAAAATTAATCTCATGGACATTTGCAAAAAAATATAGACAACCTTCTAAATAATATAAAATGAAAAAAAGACATAGACAACATTTAAAAGAAAAAAAGAGTCGGTTGGAGATGATTTAGCACACAACCATCCTTGAATGAATTTATCGCAATCAAATAATCTTGGTATATTTTAATTTTATAAAAAACTATGCTGCCAAAGAGTCTTAATGCCATGAAGTTTATAAATATTTTATATTTATAGAGTCCCTATATAGTCCCGGGGATAAAGATGAAAGAAAAAATCCTCCTAATAGTGTAGAACGGAAAGCGAATGAATATTCTTCATCTCACTCTTTGATGTAACATCCTTAACCTATATAATTTAAAAACTAACTCAATTTTATCATAGAATTTTAAATCAAATTACTCAAATAATATTTTCAAACAAATACATAAATAATATTAAAAAAGAAACTAGTTACTTTTATATGTTATTATAATTACTAGACTTTGACCCCGTGCGATCCACGGTTACGGATATTTTAATATTACAATAAATTTTTAGTACTGATGATAATTTTAGTTTCTATATAAAAAAGAAGAAGATTATTTTAGTTTTATTAAACATAACATACGAACAATAAATATTATATAACTATATTTTGTTAATATTAGTTATTCTAAATTTCGAAAAAAATTAATCATAACGGAAATTATATTAGTATAATATGAACTTAAATGATACCTATTTTTTAAACAATATTTACTTATTATATTTTATTCGACGCACATCTTGTAAAAAAAATATATTTGTACTGTTGATTTTCAAACCATATTCATAAGGAAATATATATCTATTACTACGTATTTATACTTATTTTTAATTAAAATAAATCATTATTAATTTAATCGACAAAAAATTAGACCTATTTTTAAGTCAACCTTTATTTTTTTTATTGGACGCATATCTTGTAAAAAAAAAACACAAATTCAGTTGTTATGTCTTTTTCATGTATATCCCTATTGCATTGTTCACAAAAGTTCTCTTTGTGAGGGTTTTTAAGATATATTTTATAAGTATATATCTTAATTTCTCAAGGTTAAATCCTATTTTTAAGGGAAATAAATATTGATTGGTATTAGTGTGTTCCTGATAGAACACTAAGGGGTGTGAATTGCTAAGAGCTATGGTTATGCGATGGTCTACAATTATGTTATTGCCTAATCTTTAAATTGCGTTGGGGGTTATATTTATAGAGCTAGGGAGGAGATCCGCATAACCCACGATCCCATGATCCCAATCAGAGGGGGTGGGGTTGTGTTGGTTACCTTGACCCCACGATCCTTAGTAAGGGAGAGTGGGGCTATATTGGCGCCATTTCTATTAATCGCCACTGAAGCACGTGTTTTTCATGCTGTGCCAAGACGGGGGAGGGGGGGGGGGGGGTAACGATCGTGTGGCACGAGGGAACTGGATCGCGATAGATTGGGCCTTTAACCAATTGGGCCTGAATTATTTCATCCGGTACACAGCCCCCCAAGCACAAGGCTCTGAGGAGGCGTAGTGCTGATAGGCTTGTTCTGTTGGGTTCGTTCTATTCTTTAGGCTGATTCCTTCATGATTTTTCTGATGTAGATAACAAGAGAGAGCTTAGGAAACCCGATATTCCCTCCTTCTTCGTAGGTTTAGGCGCTTCTATTTTTGCCCTTTATAAAGGTAAAGGCTTGTAATTCCATCCCACATTCTTCATTCCTTTCTGCTTCTCTTCCCACATGGCTTCTCAAGTGGCTTCACTGATCGATACGCTGAGGTATCTGCTTCTGCAGGACCCAGAAGATCTGATGGACGATTATGAGGATTTTGCTTCCATGGTTACAAACCTCGTGACTATTCCTGGCGATTGACTGTACCTCAACATGAGTTCCTGGATTGTTTGCTGGCACTTCGAGACTGAATGATCAATGATTTTCCTTTTATTTTTGCGGTGGAAGAATCACGCTGTCACAACCAACAGACTAATGCTGCAATTTTTTATGAGATGTGGCTTCTTTTGACGAGGAGGATTCCATCAAACATCAACTCACCAGAATGCGATTGGAGATTGAGCAACTGAAGAAGAAAAATAGGTTAAAGAGGGACATCAAGGATGACGTCGCGAAGCAGCTAGAGAAGCGTCGTATGCTGCTGAAGTTACAAGATCGCCAACGGGTCCATGGTGAGGACGCCTCTAATGTTCATGGCGACTTGGAGATCGCCCGCGAATGCAGGAGAAAGATTGAGAAGCTTTGGGATGATGCTATAGACGCCGCCAACCACGTGTAGCTAATCTTATGTAGTTTCAAATTTGCATTAATGATGTAATTTAAATATTCCTCCTTTGTATGATTTGGAAGTTGTAATGATGAATAAACTTTGATGACGAATAAAATGATTTTTGTGATGTCATTATCTGCCTTTTGATATTTCGCGCTCTAGGGATACGTGTTGGTGACGTGTCCTCCTGATTTACATGCTATTACCCAATGAGTATTGAGACGAATCATTTTCTTTTGTCCCTTGGACAAAAGAACAGTTTTTTACTTCGATATATACCGACTCCCCCATCTTCTATTTCCCCACAGTATCTCATCACTCCCGTCTTTCTCCTTTCTGGATCGTATTATTCCTGTGCGTGGGGTAACCTTTGCTTAAGTATTGTCCATGTTTAGTGAGGTATAGTTCCCCTTTCCCTAATCTTTCTTAGATTCTAGTCTTTTTGTTTTCGCGTTTTTCTCGTCATGGTTATAATATGTGACCTAAGTGGCGGAGAAGGAGAATCGTCCTCGATTCCTCCTCTTGGGTCCGCTCTCGAGCGGCAAATCTATTCCCATTGTCTTAGGAGTGATGGGTCGCTTGATGAAGATAGGTATCTTACGGAAATGTTGGGTTTTTCGGTTATATAGAGCGATAGTAGTTCTACGAGTAGCGATAGTGACTGTGTAATAATTCCCCGTTCGTCTTTCACAGGGATGGAATTGGTGCTTTTTGACTTCTCTCCACTGCCGGGATGTTCACCAAATCTAAGTTTCAGTCTCCAGATAGTATCCAAACTCTTAGGGGGGCTATCAAGTTGTCTAGCTCTGGGAAGGAATGTGACGTCATTGTGGATCCGGTGGATGTTGGTGAACTTGTCACCGTAGTTAACCTAAACCCTCCTCACTATTTCCTTATGTATAGGGTTGTTGTACAGACTTTTAATCTTTGTTTCCCTTTTACACCCTTCGAAACTTCCCTGATTCATACCATACACATTGCCCCTATTCAACTTCATCCCAACAGTTGGCGTTTTGCAAAGGCCTACGAGATCATTTGCCTCGCCTTGTGCTTGACCCATAGTATCAGCGTCTTCTTTTCCTTTTATCATATTAAGAGCTTCACTGTTGATCGCCTGGTTTCATTGTGCGTGTTGCCTAATAGGACTTGTTAGTGTTTTCAACCTGCAAGGTTGAGTTTATTTTAGGGTTGGCTTCATTTGTTAAAATAAGCCTTTGGTCCAGATGTGGTGACTGATGTGCACACATGTGGTACCTAAACTGAATGCCCTATAAACGCGCTTTCAAATATTTGCGTGTGATCTTTGAAAAAGATTTGTTTTGAAACAAACATATCCACGCTAGCTTGCGCACCAAGGAACGAGCTGAAAGATTGAAAAAGATTCATAAAAGATTTAAAAGCTGGTTTGTTACTAGAAGATTGAAAAAGATTCAAAAAGATTTAAAACAAACATATCTTTTATTAAAAGATTAAGTTTGTTTCTTGAAGAATACAACAAACAGCTACCAGATCTCGTTCTATATAAAGGAGTGCTGAAGACATGTTTTATTCACTGAAATCATTATTCATAAATCTAGTCTTTAGGATTTCAAGTCTTTGTCCCTAGGATTTCTTGTTTCGATTGAAACTTGAATTAGGGTTGTATTTAGCTCTTAAGCTTTTAAGCACAGAGCTGTTCCTTTTCTTGGTTCTAGTTTGAAACAAGATTTGGACTTTGAATCACTCAAAGCTTTGAAGCACGAGTTGGTTCGTTAGTTTAGGAGTGCGTCTCCATCATTGAGTTTGTAAAAATCCTTGTGGTTGAGCAAGGTCCTTGTGGGAAACAAGGTAGGATAGCTGGGAAGTGACTGGGGGAAGTCATATCTTGTGGAGGAGCAAGGTAGAGTTGCACAAGGTAGTATCTAAGCGAGAGGTTGTAAACGGGGAGTTTAAGCTTTGAATTAGAGCTATCATAGTGAATTCATTCCTGGATTGGTATCCTCCAGACGTAAGTGCGTTGCACTGAACTGGGTTAACAAACTCATTGTGTTCTTTATCTTCTGCACTTTATTTTCCTTGTTCATCATGTTATCGTATGTTTATGATGTTGGCACATTAGGCAACACATCGTATACCTAAACCCTAACGTGCACCACATCACACTGCACATCTGTAACTTGCTACCGGAATTTTAATTGGCATCAGAGCAGACACCCTGTTCTGCTTTAGGGTGAGCTCCAAGGAAGATACTTTCCGGAACAATGGACAAGGACGACACTTTGGTCAGCAAACCACCTCTTCTGGATGGCACAAACTATGATTATTGGAAATCACGCATGACTGCTTTCTTAAAATCCATTGATAGTAGAACTTGGAAAGCAGTGCTAAGAGGTTGGGAACATCCCAAAATCAAGGATGCTAATGGAGCTGACACAGAAGTACTCAAGCCAGAAGAAGATTGGACTCCAGCAGAAGATACTCTTGCTCTTGGCAACGACAAAGCTTTAAATGCATTATTCAATGGAGTTGACAAAAACATGTTCAGACTCATCAAACAATGTACTGTTGCCAAAGATGCTTGGGAGATACTCAAGACAACTCATGAAGGGACCTCCAAGGTGAAAAGCTCAAGACTTCAACTTCTGTACACAAAATTTGAGAATCTCAGAATGAAGGAGGAAGAGACTATTTATGACTTTCACATGAATATTCTTGACCTAGTAAATTCCTTTGATTCCTTGGGAGAAAGGTTATCTGATGAGAAGATGGTAAGGAAAATCCTCAGATCCTTACCAAAGAGGTTTGACATGAAGGTCACAGCTATTGAAGAATCTCAAGACATTGCTAGTATGAAAGTAGAAGAAGTGGTAGGCTCTCTTCAAACCTTTGAGATGAACTTCAGTAATAAACCTGAGAAGAAAGAGAAAATCATAGTCTTCTCTTTTAACACTTATAATGAGGAAGCTGATGAAGTCTCAGATGATATAGCTCTTCTTGGAAAACAATTTAAGAGAATCTTGAAGAATGTGGGAAGAAAACCAAAGAGCAATGTGGAGCACATCCAGTTTGACATCAGGAAACAAGGAAATACTTCAGCAAAAACCAAAACTGATGACAAACCAAGTCAAGACAGAGACATTCAATGTCGTGAATGTGAAGGCTATGGTCACTATAGATCTGAATGTCCTACCTACTTAAAGAGACAGAAAAAGGGACTATCTGTGAGTTGGTCTGATGAAGATGACTCTGTAAGTGAGTTAGCAAGTAATTCTTCCAATCAAGTGAATGCCATGACTGATGTGTGTCTCTCTAACAATGACTCATGTGATGAAGATCTCACTTACGAGGAACTAGCCTAAGCATACAGAAAACTATGCATCAGAAGTGAAGAAGTATGCAGAAAGAATGCAGAACTGGAGACTACCATCAATCAACTTAAGTCAGAAAAATCAACAGCTGGAGAACAAAGGGCTATCATTGAGCAACTCAAGATGAAGGAACAGAAGCTACAGGCGAAAGTAACCAGCCTTGAAGATGAAGTCAAGCTAGTAACATCTAATTTGGAAATCATGACCAAATCTGTTAGGATGCTCGGTACGGGAACAGAGAAGCTTAATGAGATTCTCAACATCATAAATCATGTTAATGATCCAACTGGAGTAGGGTTTGGGGTAATTTATAATAATAAAACCCTAGAATCAACCATTGTTCCTACTCAAAACAGATCTAACTTCAAGATGTTGCCACATCCTGCACCACATCAGAAACCTGTGAACAAAAGAAAATCCACTTCCTTGAAGTGTCACTATTGTGGTAAGTATGGCCATATCAAATCCTTCTGCTATAAGCTCTATGGATATCCAAGGAAGAAGCCTCAACCTAGAGCATATCATAGAATGGCCAGAACCAGAAAAAAATGAAAGCCAAAAGTCAAAGTAGCTGCTCATATAGTTCACACATCCTTCAGAGCCTCATCTAAGGAAGATTGGTACTTTGATAGTGGGTGTTCAAGACACATGATAGGTGAAGTAAGTTTTCTAGAAGACATCAAGTCATATACTTCAAGTTATGTGACCTTTGGTGATGGTGTCAAAGGACAAATCATGGGAGTTGGGAAACTAATCAGCAATAGTTTGCCCAAGCTTGACAATGTTCTGTTTGTCAAAGGACTAAGAGTTAATCTAATCAGTATTAGCCAACTATCTGATCAAGGGCTTAAGGTTGACTTCTCAAAGAATGAGTGTCTGGTCACTAATGACAAAGGTGAATTATTGATGAAAGGATCCAAATCAGAAGATAACTGCTACTTATGGGTTCCTCAAGCAACAACTCATTCTACCACATGTCTTATAAGTCAAGAAGATGAAACAAGACTATGGTACCAAAGTCATAAGCATCTGAGTCTAATGGGAATGAAGAAACTTGTTTCTGAAGAAGACATCAGAGGGCCACCAAAGCTCACTATTGAAGAAGGAGATATATGTGGTAAAGGTCAGATTGACAAGAAAATCCAGAAGTCACGTCAAACTTTTCAACATCAGGTGACATCTAAAGTGCATGATGTGGAACCAGATGTGGTCACATCAGACCTCCAACCTGAAGACTCTGAAGTTGAAGAAAATTCTGAGAAAGCAGATCCAGAGTTAGAAGAAGGTCAGACAAGCAAGGGTCCTTCCATCAGAATTCAGAAGAATCATCCTAAAGAGCTCATCATAGGAAATCCAGAATTACCAGTCATGACTAGGTCAAGGGAGGTAATCTCCAATGCTTGCTTTGTATCCACCACAGAACCAAAGAATGTTAAGGAAGCCTTGACAAATGAATGTTGGATTAACGCAATGCAAGAAGAATTGAACGAGTTCAAGAGGAATGAGGTGTGGGACTTAGTTCCAAGACCTAATGGGGTCAACATCATAGGCACCAAGTGGGTGTATATGAACAAGTCTGATGAAAATGGTGTTGTCACAAGAAACAAGGCCAGGCTTGTAGCACAAGGATACTCTCAGATTGAAGGTGTAGACTTTGATGAAACCTTTGCTCCAGTAGCTCGTCTTGAGTCTATAAGGTTACTTCTAGGAGTGGCATGTATTTTGAAGTTCAAGCTTTTTCAAATGGATGTGAAGAGTGCCTTCCTCAATAAGGTACTTAAATGAAGAAGTATATGTAGCACATCCAAAGGGATTTGTTGATCCTAATCTCCCAGATCATGTCTACAGATTGAAGAAAGCTTTGTATGGGTTGAAGCAAGCTTCTAGGGCTTGGTATGAAAGGCTAACCAAGTTTCTTCTACAGCAAGGGTACAAAAAGGGTGAAACAGACAAGACCTTGTTTGTTAGACAAGAAAAAGGAAAGCTCATGATAGCACAAATCTATGTAGATGATATTGTGTTTGGTGGCATGACAGATGCTTTGGTAAAACAATTTGTGCATCAAATGCAATCTGAATTTGAGATGAGCCTTGCAGGTGAATTAACCTATTTTCTTGGTCTACAAGTAAAGCAAATGGAGGACACAATATTCATCTCTCAAAGCAAATATGCCAAGAATATTGTGAAAAGTTTGGAATGGAGAGTGCAACACACAAGAGAACTCCTGCAGCAACTCATATTAAACTCACCAAGGATGAGAAAGGTGTCAGTGTTGATCAAAGCCTATACAGAAGCATCATTGGCAGTCTACTTTACCTCACAGCAAGTAGGCCTGATATCTCCTTTGCAGTTGGTGTATGTGCTAGATACCAAGCTGAGCCCAAGATGAGTCATCTCACACAAGTCAAGAGAATTCTGAAGTATGTGAATGGCACAAGTGACTATGGAATTATGTACTCTCATGGTGAAGACACAAGGTTGACAGGGTATTGTGATGCTGACTGGGCAGGCAGTGCAGATGATAGGAAGAGTACCTCAGGTGGATGTTTCTTTCTGGGCAACAACCTAATTTCATGGTTCAGCAAGAAACAGAATTGTGTAGCTCTTTCAACAGCAGAAGCTGAGTATATCGCAGCAGGAAGCAGTTGTTCTCAATTGCTTTGGATGAAGCAGATGTTGAGTGAGTACAATGTGGAGCAAGATGTGCTCACATTATACTGTGACAATATGAGTGCTATAAATATTTCCAAGAATCCTATCCAACACAGTAGGATCAAGCACATTGATATTCGTCACCATTTTATCAGGGATCTAGTTGAAGACAAGGTTGTGACCTTAGAGCATGTAGCCACAGATAATCAACTGGCTGACATCTTTACGAAGGCTTTTGATGCAAATAAGTTTGAGACATTAAGAGGCAAACTTGGTATTTGCCTTCTTGATGACTAATAGCAATCTTGCTATTGAAGCGTGCAACGGAGACCTGCCTACTACTTCCGTTTGTTTATGCACACTATCCAAAGGCAATCATCACAGGTTTTTCTCAACATAATATATCAAGACTATTCCACCTTTCATACTGTGATGAAGAACTATGAAGAAGATCCTGATGTAGAGCTCAATGTGGTCCACATTGGAGCCTCTGAGAAGAAGAAGCCTTATCTGGAGCTGAAGAGTACAAATCATGCTATTTGCAAGAGCATTACTGAAGGCAAGGTCAATGAATGACCTTTTTAAATATAAGAGGAGTAGATTATGTGCAAAGCAACTCAAAAGCATTTAAGTTTGTAAGCATAGGGCATAATCATAATCATAATCATAGCAATATGGATGATTCATTATGCTTAGTCATGATCATCGAAAAATGGATGACTTTTATGCTTAGGATCACACTCATAGAAATATGGGTGATTCACGTCACAGTCATAGCAATATGGGTGACTTAGTTACAATCATAGAAATATGGGTAACTTGTACTTGCTTAACTATGAATGCACATACAGCAACCATGAAGAATGAAGACTACAAGACTATGGATTGCTGGACTATATGGATTCTATGAAGACAATTACTGAAGAAATTGAAGACTACTGAAGCATCTCTTTTTGAAGACCTTGGTCATATGTTGGTGCTTAGAGCATTTGTCAAAGATCCATCTACTCTGTGTATTGCACATTTAATGTCCCCAGTACTATTTGATTACTCTTTCTGTTCTTAAACTTTTTGTCAACATTATGGCTAAAAAGGGGGAGAAAAGATAAGTAGTATATCCAGGGGGAGTAAGAGGAAAGGTAGTGCAATATGTTTACTCTGGTACATGATGTGGTACCAGATGTGTGCACATCGTTGAAGACAGATTGTGCTTGTATTCTGCACATCTTTTTGAAGACTTTGAAGAACCAGACGAATGAAGACTGATCCTTTGAAGACTGATGAAGATGGTGCTTGAATTTAGAGGGAGTAAAGATTTTACTGAAGCTGCTGAAGACACTTCCCCTCTTTACTGTGTGCATGATTCTTCACCATGCTTGTATGTTGGGAGTCTTATTCTCTCAGAAGATATGAGGCAAGATTTTGCTGCTGCAACGCCTCTGATGTTCTAATGATTCTCTCCAAAGTCTAGCTGGCTGACTCCAAAGGTTATTTTAGCCACAATTTGTCAAAGGGGGAGATTGTTAGTGTTTTCAACCTGCAAGGTTGAGTTTATTTTAGGGTTGGCTTCATTTGTTAAAATAAGCCTTTGGTCCAGATGTGGTGACTGATGTGCACACATGTGGTACCTGAACTGAATGCCCTATAAACGCGCTTTCAAATATTTGCGTGTGATCTTTGAAAAAGATTTGTTTTGAAACAAACATATCCACGCTAGCTTGCGCGCCAAGGAACGAGCTGAAAGATTGAAAAAGATTCAGAAAAGATTTAAAAGCTGGTTTGTTACTAGAAGATTGAAAAAGATTCAAAAAGATTTAAAACAAACATATCTTTTATTAAAAGATTAAGTTTGTTTTTTGAAGAATACAACAAACAGCTACCAGATCTCGTTCTATATAAAGGAGTGCTGAAGACATGTTTTATTCACTGAAATCATTATTCATAAATCTAGTCTTTAGGATTTCAAGTCTTTGTCCCTAGGATTTCTTGTTTCGATTGAAACTTGAATTAGGGTTGTATTTATCTCTTAAGCTTTTAAGCACAGAGCTGTTCCTTTTCTTGGTTCTAGTTTGAAACAAGATTTGGACTTTGAATCCCTCAAAGCTTTGAAGCACGAGTTGGTTCGTTAGTTTAGGAGTGCGTCTCCATCATTGAGTTTGTAAAAATCCTTGTGGTTGAGCAAGGTCCTTGTGGGGAACAAGGTAGGATAGCTGGGAAGTGACTGGGGGAAGTCATATCTTGTGGAGGAGCAAGGTAGAGTTGCACAAGGTAGTATCTAAGCGAGAGGTTGTAAACGGGGAGTTTAAGCTTTGAATTAGAGCTATCATAATGAATTCATTCCTGGATTGGTATCCTCCAGACGTAAGTGCGTTGCACTGAACTGGGTTAACAAACTCATTGTGTTCTTTATCTTCTGCACTTTATTTTCCTTGTTCATCAAGTTATCATATGTTTATGATGTTGGCACATTAGGCAACACATCGTATACCTAAACCCTAACGTGCACCACATCACACTGCACATCTGTAACTTGCTACCGGAATTTTAGGACTCTTTTCTCTTTGTATGCCAACAATTTCAAGAATTACCAAGATTCCTTCTATAGAGTACGTAGGGGGCCTAATTGTCAGGACGTAATGTATGATAGTGATGGGACTCCTTTATTCCCTTTCTATTGGTCAGTAAACCCTAGGTTAGTTAAAGGTGTCGATCTTGCCCATTTTTCCCCGTTTGAGATGGAAACTGTCGCCTTTCTTAATTCCTTTGGTATTCTCAGTACTAAGGAACTTGTAAAACTTGAGACTAATCCACGGGGGGTGGTTGAATATTTGAGTAAGTATTATTTCAACGCCTTATTCGTCTATTGTTGCATCATTTGAAATCTTCTTGCTAACGCTTAAGTTCGTTTTTGCAGAGAGAATGAAGACAATTTCCGACGCAGAGTTCGCTTCTTACTTGATCAGTGCGAAACAAAAATGGAGACGCCAGACGCGATAGTAAATCCGTTGTCTCAAGTTGTGGTGTCGGGTAACGCTGGGGGAAAAGGTACGAAAATAGGATGAAGGAATGAGACGGCGTCTACCTCTAACAAGGCCGCCAAACTGGGAGAGGATGCTGAGACTGTTGATGAGGGTCAAGGCGGTGAACCCCAGGCGCAGATACCCCCTCCCTTGGTAAAAGGTGGAATGACGACTCGTAGTCGTGCTTCTTCGTTTGTTAAGCCTACCGTACCTCAGGGCAAAACCGTTGATCCCGTTGCTACCGAAGGAGAGAGTTCGAAGCAGGAGTCACTTCCCACTTAGAGTGAGGATTTCGATCCTATTGCATTTGTGGCGGAGAACTTGAAGGGTTACTCATCTCGCCTGGATGCGTTGAGCTTGAAGGAGCTCCGCAAGCTGGCTGTTGGGAGTGGCTTGAAGTGTTTGGCACTAAATCAGATGGTGTTTACCCACCAAGGGAAGGAAGCTTCCGACAGGTTGGAGAAGGAAGTGGGTGCAGCTAAAGAAGATCTGGAGAAATCTCTTGCTGATGAGTTGGTGAAGAGTCAGGCTAGTTTTAACAAAAGTTTGGCGAAGGAGAAGAAGAGGCTTACTGCTGTGAAGAAAGATAAGAGGAATTTAGTGATAGCTCGCAACTCCATGATTGTGGCCTTGGTGAAGATCTGGAAGGATACTGGTAAGCGAGATGCCTAAGTCATGTGAGGATTTGAGCCAAATATTTCCAAACGGTATTAGCACTTTCTTTCGATCTACTATGAGAGTACCGTGCACTTGTGTGTTTTCTAGAACTTGCTCTAATTCTCTGCTTACTGGTTAATTTGATATTATATGCATTGAGGCAATTGTTTGTTATAACCCAGAGCCTTTTCAAGCCACCCTGATTATTATTATTATTATTATTATTATTATTATTATTACAATTATTATTATCCTTTGCTAGCCAATTTTGAGCCGTAAAAAAATTATCCCTTTTGTTTCGGTGACAAACCACGATACAAGTCTAAAGACCAGAAAAACAATGATTTACCCTCTTTGGAGTTAGGTAATAGTTCTCAAAAAGTCTTGGCAACAAAACAAGTTTGGGGTTGCTCATGGAACTAGCAACATCTAAGTTTGGGGTGGGTATACCGAGAACTATCACTACAAAAAGAAAAAGAAAAAAAAATAAAAATGAGATGGGGAAAACATCAAAAATTCCCTAAAAAACTAGTCTCTTAAAAAAAATGAATGAAAAAGAAAGAGCCAAAGGGCAAAAGAAAGAGCCAAAGGGCAAAACAGTGATAGAAAAGAACTATACAAAGACACATCCGGTTTTTAATCTCCGATACCAACACAAAAAGGCACTCTAAGGAATAAGGTTGCGTACACAAAAAGGAACCAAAGTAGAAACATAACTCCATTGTTAGCCTACTATTCCCACAATTGTCCTACCTTGACCTAAGCCACGTTATAACCCTGAAAAAGACCTCCAATAATACATGTATATTGAATTTTGACTGGTTGCTTAGAGTTCTTGCAAGCCTATGGTAAAATGGCAGGTTGTACGATGATTGAGAGATAAAACCTTTCAATTATGAGCGAAAAATACAAATGTGAGAGAGAGAGAGAAAAAGTTGAACACGGACTCTTGCAGACATTTGTCCGATTTGCTACTATCAACGTCTCCTGAGCCTAGCAGGACTGAGCATGATCGCTGCGGTAAGAATCAGCGGTACCATTGCTGAGATACATGCAAAGGTGTGAAATTCCTATCATCTTTATTTATCTCTTATTTTTCTAACGATCTTGTCTGACAACATGTTACTTGAGGACAAGCAACAGTTTAAGTTTGGGGTTGTGATGACAGGAATTTCTATGGTATTTTTAGCATTAGTATTAGTAGTAAAATAACCAAGACAGGCCCAAATACGAAGGAAAACCTACAAAAGCAGAGAAAAGCATCAAGACAAGGTCCAAGATGCCAAAAGACAGGAAAAAGCCCAAAAAGTGAAGAAAATGAGCATTTCATCGTAGCACGATGGCTTCCATCGTGCCACGATGGAAGCTGCTTGCTGGCCAAGGAAATAGAAGAATAAATCTGAAGAAAATCTGTTCATCGCAGCACGATGGGGTAACTTGGCGACCAAGCTGATGAAATGCACAGGATCAGTTATAAAATTGTACTGAATCTTCACATCGTACTGCGACGGACCTATCGCAATACGATGCCTTGCTGAGGCCCATTACGAAAACTATAAATAGAGCCTCCCATTCTTTGTTTAAATCATTTAGAAATAGTAGAACACTTTCTACTATAAGGAGAGGTTCAGAGAAGCTCTATTGGGCATAGTTTTCTCCGCTTGCGGGAAAACTAACTCAGCAAGGTATGTTTTATTTAGGCTTTTATGTTTAGGTTATAATTCTTTTATTATAATTTAAATATGTAGTCTTTTGTAATAGATGCCTTAGGTTGTGGTGGAGAAGATGAACTCCCCTATGAATATTTGGAGTATGTGATTGAGTCAAAGTTATAATAAATGTTATTCAGTATTATGTTTGTTATTTACTTTATTGCACTTTAATAATGTATCTCGTAATCTGGCCGGATAAGTGGAAGCGCCCTTAGAATTGATATTAGGATTTAACTTAATATGGTCCTGAACTAGTAGTAAATAATGCTTGGTGTATAGAGACGGTAACATCCTAAACTAGTCGTGAACTGAGCGGTTAGAGGAGGAATCATGCACTAAGTGTGAACTGAGCACTTAGAAGATGAATAGCTCGATACTAGGACCTAGAGGTTAATTGGTGAAGCTAATAATGCATGTGTAATAAACAACTCACTTAGTAATTAGGGTATGTGCACAACTAGGTTAGGCTCTCGTAGGTACCTTAGTCATTAGTGTAGGGAAACTTTAATATACATAGTGTAACAGTAAGGTGTTACTACAACAAAGGAAAAGTCATCGCCGAACAATAATCTGATTAACTATGTTATACACCGTTCATGCCAAATATGAAGAAGGGAGGGAGTCCAACCACCATACCTATCCTCTATGTTTTTGAATCTATTTATTTATTTATTTATTTATATTTCTTGCAAGTATTACACTATTTTTATAAAACCCTTTTTCAAAACCCAAAGCGAATGCAAATGCAAATATACAAACTTAAATAACGCTAACGAAGCTTAGGCACGATCCCTGTGGATACGAACTCATTCTAGACACCTAGAGTGTGAATTACTACTCGACGACAGACTGGTGCACTTGCCAGACCTGTAGTCAAGCCTCATGTTGTTTTTTCTGACGGATGCTAGGATTTCTGCTAAGTCTTTGATGTGATCTTCTTCTTCTGGGGTTTTAACCACCATGTCATCTATATATACCTCCAGGTTTCGTCCAATTTGCTGCGAGAATACTCGATCCATAAGGCTCTGATATGTGGCGCCTGCATTTTTTAAACCAAAGGCCATTACCTTATAGAAGTAATTGCAGGTATTTGTCATGAAGGCGGTGCATGGTGCATCTGCTGCATTCATCTTTATCTGGTTATAGCCTGAATACGCATCCATGAAGCTGAGAGTTTTGTTGGTGTAAGCCCTAGAGGCCAATTATTTATAATTGTTTGGAAGTTTTATTGAATAATTTATTTATTAAATAAAGGCTTTTTCTTTATTATGTTTATGTGTTAAAATAATAGAGTCCCTAGAATAGTTAGTTCGTTAAATGGAACGTTAAGTATGACTTAATCGTGAGAATCTATTAACATGAGAACACTATTCTTAAATTATCCGTAGTCAAGCTCTATTGTGAATTGGGATAACATTAAAGCATAGAGACTATTATGTTGGTAGACTGATGATCACATCTCACGGATCATAGATAAGTAGTTATCAAGTCTTCACATAGATATGAATGTTAGGGGTAACATTTATATCGGATTGACCCACCATGAGAATACTACATAGTATGTTATGAAATGTCATAAGATATTCTCATAGTGATAAGTGGTGTATTCCACCCTTCGACCTGAAAATCACTATGGACCCTAGATGTGGAGTCAAGTACTTTATTGCTGATCAAACGTTGTCCGTAATAGGATGATCATAAAGACAGTTGATGGGTGCTTCACAAAGCATGCTGAGGGACATGAGTGACCTAGATGGAATTTACCCCTCCTACATAACAGGAGATATGTCTAAGGGCCCAATATTGAACTTAACAAGGGTGACGTACTATGCCTTGTATTCAATATAGACATAAGGGTAAAAGGGTAATTATACACAAGATATTTATCACGGAAAGGTTTGTCAGATCACGTGACATTCTTGTGACTTGGGTAGGAGTGATGTGTTGCTAGATACCGCTCACTGTTTATAATATTAAGATTAATATTATTGCCAACGTCATAAGAACCTACAGGGTCACACACATAAGGACAGTCAAGAAGGGAGAAAATAAGTAAGACTTATTTGGTTGGGGTGCGATTAGTAACAAATGGTTATTGGGCTTGTGAAGACCAATAAACATTTGACTTGACCACTCAAGAAAATCTATAAATAGAATCTTGTAGAGTTGAGTTGGACACGATTACTAGACACTCTAAATTTTGGAGAAAGAAAAGTTCTCTGAAATCCTAACCTAATTCCCTCAGCCTTCATCTTGTAGCAGCTAGCACTGAAAGTTGAAGGAAGCTGTTCGTGTGGACCGGCTAGAGGTGCTGCAATTTCGTGGCGCTTGTGATCAATTTTCGAGCACAGGATTTGCTATACTAAAGGTAATAATCTAAACCCTGATCATGTTCATTCGCAAGGATCCATTGATGGGAAATTGTGTTAAAATTCCGCTGCGTATTATCTCTGTTTATGGTACGATTTCCCAACAGTGGTATCAGAGCCACTTGTGAAACCATGAATCGGATTAGTTGTTTACTGCGTTTGTTTAAATCGTTTAAACATATTGTAAAATGTTTTGTTTAGATTGTTTAAACATGTTTCTGTTTAAATCGTCGATTCTGATTAAATTGTTTAATCGCGTTTCTGTTTAAATTGTTTAAACTGCATTCTGCTTAAATCGCCGATTCTGATTAAATTGTTTAATCGCGTTTCTGTTTAAATTGTTTAAACATATTATGAAATTGTTTAATCGCGCTTCTGTTTAAATCGTTTAAACAGATTGAAAACAATTTCTGTTTAATCAATTCGTTTATGACTAAATTGTTTAAACATATTGAAATCGATTAAATAATAAAATAAATTAAAATTGGCATCGCAACAACTTTAAACCCCTAAGCGATAACAGTATATGTGATATACTAATTTTGATCATAAAATAATTAAGTCAGATGATATTTGTTTATTTGATAATTGATATTTGAAACTTCGGAACCGTATTTGGTGAAGTGCTTCAGAACCGTATCTGGTGAAGCGCTTCGAAACCGAATCTGGTGAAGTTTTAAAATATTCGATAATCATGTAGAATAAAAATCAGAGTACTTGATTTGGTATGATCATTAAGAAATCATAATGGCGCAAGTGTTGTGCCATTATTATAATTAGGGTTTGCAAAGTGACAGTTAGGGTTATTTGGAATGAATCAAGTGTTGATGCAAAATAGGGTGTTAATTCTAAGTGAATTGTTCATTGAGAATTACCATTGTTTTGAAAATTGTTTAAAAAGGGAAACAAATAATTCTCAATTAAATAGATTTATTTGTTTTAAAATTGCATTAACTAACTTTAAATTTAAAAGATTATGATTTGAAATAGTTTCAATATCAGATATGATCTTTTGAATTTATATAAAAGATTTGCATAATTTTAGCTTTATTTGTTTTGGAAATAATAAAGCCAAAATATGAACCAGATTTCCTTTTAAATTAAAAGATCGAGATTATCTTTAAAATTGTTTTAAAAGATATTATTTTAGCAAATATTTGATTTGCTAACCTTTTAATTTACTTGAAATCCGATAACGCCAAGTTTTAATTTTATTTATTTAATTAAGAAATAATAATAATAATAATAATAATAATAATAAAAGTATGTTTGTTATTATTTTGTTGTGAATGATTATGGCTTTAGTCTTTTATTTCATGTTGGGATTTTGAAATACGACCTGCGTGTCGTGCCTCTCTCTTGAATTCTATATGTATATTCTCTTCTCATCCACTCCCTCGTATGTAAAACGAGTTTCTTATTTATCTAATGTAATTAGAATAAAAGGAGACAGTAGGACAGGTGACGTTAGAGCAACCATGGAAGTCAAGCTTGGAGAAGCATGATCGTTCCTAGGGTTAGTTTAGATTCTCTCATTGGCTTGAGAGAGTCATAGCGTTAGGGGCCATAATCATGTCACTTTATTTTGTTTAATTGTTATGCATGATTGAATGATTGGAGTGACGTTATTGTATGTAAGCCGTGGTGAGGTGAGATCTAATAAATTAATAAAACCCTCAAAAGAATATTAAGTTTTATGCTTTCCAAAGAATAGCACCCTTCAAGATCAATATCGATTAATGTAGGTTTTGCCAACGTAAAGTGCATTGTCAATATTGATAAGTTGCGGTGAGATAACCAGTTTATCCGATTGCTATTTATTGGGTCTAACTTAACTAAAGAAAATATAATATGATTATATAACTTTAGAAGCATATGTTGGGTTATTCCATATGATGAATTGCAATAAGTGTTATTTACCCAACGGAAAGGATATGAGAGTTGTATGAGATACAATTGGAAACGGTTTCCTACCTAAATAGCTGCGTTTTGTGTAATCAGCCTAACGCTGACTTAAAACAAAGTGAAATATGGATCTCATTCCCACTAGAAAACCTTCCAACGGGGTTTTCCGAATCAAATGTCGAGGGTCATTTGTTTTGAATAAAATAGTGGAAGCATTTTAATAAAAGTCCTTATTAAAATTATACAGATATCTTACATATCTTTGTAATTAAAACTTTATACAATACAAATTATATTGTCCTTATGAAGGACAAGAATTTCAGAAAAGAATTTCTGAATTGGTACACGAATGACATAAATGGTTCTTGGAAGAGTCAAACTAAAAGAATGAAGTGAGACTTCAATATTGTACATATTGTTATAGAAAGTCAAAATTTCTATTTCTACATCAAAAGTATATGATACAAGATGTTGAATCTCAATTTTTGAAAATAGAGATGCTTAAAGAATTAGAACATTGACTATAATTTTAAGTCAACCCATATCTAGAATGAAAATTGTTTCATTGACAATGAGAGCTTATGCATGACTTAAAATCGAGTTTGAAATGGAACACAATAATTGTTGTTGAATTCCATCTAGTAATAGAAGTAGTCAAGATATGAATTGTAGCTTTGAATGATAAGACAGGTAATGGTCCTATCATTTAAGCAAAGTCTTCTATACTATTACTCGAAGTCAAGTAATGGACTAGGGTTCCATGATCTTGATAGGGTTATCTATAACAGTTTTGATAATAGCCAAATAAGATTTGGACCTTAAATAAATATATGGGTTAATAGGTATTTACCCCCCTGCAAAGTGAGCGTGTTTTGCGTTACCCCCCAGCTAAAAATTTCTTGAAGATTGCCCCCTTGCAAAGTTTTTTTTTTTGGTTTCCCCCCTTGAGTGCACTTTTTACATCGGTTATTTTGTTCAACCGATTTAAAAAATTATGTTTTTTAAATCGGTTATTTTGTTCAACCGATTTAAAAAGTTAAAATTTCTTGCATCCAAGAGAGAAAAAGGGGGGAAACCAAAAAAAAAACTTTGCAAGGGGGCAATCTTCAAGAAATTTTTAGCAGGGGGGTAACGCAAAACACGCCCACTTAGCAGGGGGGTAAAGACCTATTAACCCTAAATATATCAAGAGAATTGTTGTTTAGTACAAATATTCGATGTGTCAATAAAATGTCACATGACCTATTTGAACAATATACATGAGATGTATGTCGACCACTAAACATATTTGGTGTATTGAGTTTATTTTACTTCATTAACATTGATGATTAAAATCATTAGATGTTGATATGTGTGTGACACAAATTAGAAATCTTTGAATCTGTCAAAGAAATCCAACAGTAAAGTAAAAAAATAACTCGACAAATTCATATGAATAAGTCATATTAGTTAATGAATATAATGACTATTTTATCACATCATGTTTGACATGATATCATTTAAAGATAGTTTAATTATATATTGACTCTTTCTAAAAAAATCTCTTTACTTATAGTTAATCTTCACCCACAATTAGTTTCCCCTTTTAAAATGATCATAAAGACACCATATGCGATATGGAGGCAAGAGCACCAAGTTTGTCTTTATGCGAATTTTGGATTAAAATTTATTAGATAAATTTAATTCCAAATGAATGAATAAATAAGTGGTAGTATCCTAAAGAAAGAGATATTGGTCCTATATCACTCTTAAGGACAAAAGTTGTTTTGTTGCTAGGTTTGAAACATCCCTCTAGTGGGAGTGTGTCTCTAAAAGAGACAGTGGGAGTGATATATAACTTGAATAAATTCAAGTACCACAAAACATATTTTTTTAAAAGGAAACGCAAACCGGTTCCTCAAGGTTGTTGAAGAACCATCGTTTTAAAGTTGCACTAATCCAAGATAAGTCTAACATGTCTAACATATGGCTAAAAAGGTATGGTTTTATCATGACTCGACAATGTGATATGATTCTCATGGAAGATGAGTCTTTGACTTTCTAAAAGGTCGTAAGACGGTCTAAATTCTGAGAAGTGGCTAAATGCAATGAAATCTTATGCAGAATCCATATACACTGACCTTATGTAGATAATGGTTATGTCATCAAGATGAGTAAGACTCATACGATGAAAGTAAGTATTCTTGTTGAACACTAATATGGATGGTATTAAGAATACCTTTTAATATTTGATTGATCATCAAAGGTTTCACGCAAAATCATAATGCAAATTATGATGAAACCCTAAATATAATCATAGAGCTTAAAATCTGTTTAATTGTTTTCACTAAATGTTGTACTACATATTTTGGTAGATGGATAACAAAGTTGCATTACTTAATTGGAATGACCTCATATATATGTACTAGATATATACATAAGGGTTTTGTTGATCCAAAGGATGCTAGAAATGTATATAACTTGTAACTATCTTATTTTGATTGGATAGAGTTTTCGGAAATTTAAATTATTATTTGTTCCTTTTATGAAGTTTTATGAAAACAAATTAACAAGGACAAACCTATCTAATTTTGATTAGATCGAATAAATTTGAATATTTGTTCCTTTTGAAAGTTTTATGGAAAACAAATTAATGAAGGACAAATATAAATCTTGTGCATACAAAGTTTTAGTGGGAGTGATAATATTAAATCTGATATCATAAAACATTTTTCTTATACATGTGAGACATGACTAAGAAAATAACTCTTGATGAAATACTTATGCAAGAACTCCTAAAGAGTTAGGAATAGCCTATGCATTTAGGCAAGGAATCCTAAAGAGTTAGGAATAGCCTATGTACATATATTGTCAAAATATTCATGACACTTAAATATGTGAAATTATTTAATGTGTCAAATGAATGATTTTGTCTAAAGGACAACATCATATCTCATTAGATGAGAATGGGGCACGTGGAAGGAATCCATATGCTTTGGCATATAGGATTAATCATGCACATCATAATATGTACCGAATCAGACACACCATATGATTGTAACACAATCAATAAGTACCAAAATTAAAATTAGTGTTTGACACTAAATTACCTCCAAGAATATCCCTAAGGACCTTAAAGGAACTAAGGCATATTTCTTGAAATAGATGGGTATGGGAAGGATCATTGTAAGGAAGTTATAATGATGTTTGTTACCATACCAATGTATTGTATATCATGCCTGAATATAAGCATTGAAAGCTATAAGATAAGCTTCGTAATATGTTTGTTTCAGTTACATAGGTTGAGTATTTAAGATTGGATCGTTTGGCTCATGATTGAGCTAAGGCTATGTTCCCAGTATTGCAAGTCACATTAATCACATTAGTGGTGGTAATGGTTTAATCTTGCAAGAACACTTGAGAATAGATCTCACCGACGATTCATGAATATACTTAGACACTTATCTATTTTGATAGAGATCGAAATAGAACGTTGGAAGTACGTAAGATACCAACATAGGAAACAGTTCCTGATCCACTAACAAAGCCTCTTGCGCAGTTGAAGTGTGATGGGTATACTAGGTCTATGTGTATTAAAAGAATGCCTGATTGGCTCTAGTGCTTGTGGGAGATTGTTGGTGTAAGCCCTAGAGGCCAATTATTTATAATTGTTTGGAAGTTTTATTGAATAATTTATTTATTAAATAAAGGCTTTTTCTTTATTATGTTTATGTGTTAAAATAATAGAGTCCCTAGAATAGTTAGTTCGTTAAATGGAACGTTAAGTATGACTTAATCGTGAGAATCTATTAACATGAGAACACTATTCTTAAATTATCCGTAGTCAAGCTCTATTGTGAATTGGGATAACATTAAAGCATAGAGACTATTATGTTGGTAGACTGATGATCACATCTCACGGATCATAGATAAGTAGTTATCAAGTCTTCACATAGATATGAATGTTAGGGGTAACATTTATATCGGATTGACCCACCATGAGAATACTACATAGTATGTTATGAAATGTCATAAGATATTCTCATAGTGATAAGTGGTGTATTCCACCCTTCGACCTGAAAACCACTATGGACCCTAGATGTGGAGTCAAGTACTTTATTGCTGATCAAACGTTGTCCGTAATAGGATGATCATAAAGACAGTTGATGGGTGCTTCACAAAGCATGCTGAGGGACATGAGTGACCTAGATGGAATTTACCCCTCCTACATAACAGGAGATATGTCTAAGGGCCCAATATTGAACTTAACAAGGGTGACGTACTATGCCTTGTGTTCAATATAGACATAAGGGTAAAAGGGTAATTATACACAAGATATTTATCACGGAAAGGTTTGTCAGATCACGTGACATTCTTGTGACTTGGGTAGCAGTGATGTGTTGCTAGATACCGCTCACTGTTTATAATATTAAGATTAATATTATTGCCAACGTCATAAGAACCTACAGGGTCACACACATAAGGACAGTCAAGAAGGGAGAAAATAAGTAAGACTTATTTGGTTGGGGTGCGATTAGTAACAAATGGTTATTGGGCTGGTGAAGACCAATAAACATTTGACTTGAAGACCACTCAAGAAACTCTATAAATAGAATCTTGTAGAGTTGAGTTGGACACGATTACTAGACACTCTAAATTTTGGAGAAAGAAAAGTTCTCTGAAATCCTAACCTAATTCCCTCAGCCTTCATCTTGTAGCAGCTATCACTGAAAGTTGAAGGAAGCTGTTCGTGTAGACCGGCTAAAGGTGCTGCAATTTCGTGGCGCTTGTGATCAATTTTCGAGCACAGGATTTGCTATACTAAAGGTAATAATCTAAACCCTGATCATGTTCATTTGCAAGGATCCATTGATGGGAAATTGTGTAAACATTCCGCTGCGTATTATCTCTGTTTACGATACGATTTCCCAACAAGTTTTGTACCCTGAGGCCCCGTCTATGAGCCTATCTATGCTGGGCAGAGGGTAAGGGTCTTTGGGGCAGGCCTTATTAAGATCGGTAAAATCCACGCACATCCTCCACTTTCCATTGCTTTTCTTTACCATGACTACGTTGGCGAGCCATTCTGGGTATTTTATCTCCTCGATGAATTGAGCTTTCTTTAGTTTTGCCACCTCTTCTTCTACCGTTGTTCTCATTTCTTCGCCTTGCTTTCTTTTTCGCTGTACTACTAGTTTCGAGTTGCTTGCAATAGCCAGCTTGTGAGTGATTACAGTTTCATCGATTCCTTGCATATCCTCTGGTTTCCAAGCGAAAAGATCTACGTTTTCTCTGAGAATGGTGATTAGGGTCTGGCAAGTGCACCAGTCTGTCGTCGAGTAATAATTCACACTCTAGTGTATAGAATGAGTTTGTATCCACAGGGATCGTGCCGAAGCTTCACTAGCGTTATTTAAGTTTGTGATAGTTTGCATTCGCTTTCGGTTTTTGAAAAGGTTTTTATAAAAATAGCGTAATGCTTGCAGAAATATAAATTGCAGAATGTATAAATAATAGATTCAAGAAATATAGAGGCTAGGTATGGTGGTTGGACTCCCTCCCTTCTTCATATTTGGCATGACCGGTGTATAACATAGTTATTTAGATTATGTTCGGCGGTGAATTATCCTTGTTGTAGTAATACCTTACTATTACACTATGTTTATTAAAGTTTCCCTACATTATTAACTAAGGTACCTACGAGAGCCTAACCTCAATGTATCACATACCCTAATTACTAAGTGAGTTGTTTATAAACATTCATTATAACCTTCACCAATTAACCTCTAGGTCCTAGTATCGGGCTGTTCATCTTCTAAGTGCTCAGATCACAGTAGTGCATGATTCCTCCTCTAACCGCTCAATTCACGACCAGTTCAGGATGTTACCGTCTCCATTCACCTAGCATTATTTACTACTAGTTTCGGACCATACCAAGTCAAAACCTGATATCAATTCTAAGGGCGCTCCCGCTTATCCGGCCAGATTACGAGATACGTTATTAAGTGCAAGAAAGTAAATAACAAACACAATTACTAAATATCATTTATTATAACTTAGACTCAATCACAGACTCCAAATATTCATTGGGGAGTTCATCTTCTCCACCACAACCTAAGGCATAAATAATAAAGACTACATATTTAAATTACAAGAAATTATAACCTAAATACAAAAGCCTAAAGAAATCATACCTTGCTGAGTTAGTTTTCCCGTAAGGGGAGAAAACTATGCCCAATAGAGCTCCTCTGAACCTCTCCTTATAGTAGAGAGTGTTATACTATTTCTGAATGATTTAAACAATGAAAGGGAAGCTCTATTTATAGTTTTCGTAATGCGCCTCAGCAAGGCATCGCAGTACGATGAAGCCATCGTGTTGCGATGTGAAGATTTAGTTCAGTTTTATAACTGATCCTGTGCATTTCATCAGATTGGGCGCCAAGTTACTCCATCGTGCTGCGATATGATGCATCGTGCTGCGATGAGGAGATTTTCTTCAGATTTATTGCTCTTGATTTCTTGGCGAACAAGCAGCTACCATCGTGGCACGATGGGAACCATCGTGCTGCGATGGAATGCTGATTTTCTTCACTTTTTGGGCATTTTCTTGTCTTTTTGCATCTTGGACTCTGTCTTGATGCTTTTTCATGCTTTTGTAGGTTTTCCTTCGTATTTGGGCCTGTCTTGGTCAATTTACTACTAATAATAATACTAAAAATACCGTAGAAATTCCTGTCATCAGTGGCAAAACAGAGTTGTCCATCATCTTCTGAAGGTACTGTTTTTATGATGGACTTCCCTTTGCTTTTCGGTGGATGTTCCTTCCTTTGTTCTTTTGGTGCGTTAACCCAGCTTTTCTTTTCTCTTTCCTCTTTTCTCTCAGCAGCAGGCTTCTTCAGAGGTGGCGTATTAACCCCAAACTTAGATTTTCTGGCCACCTTTCGGTTTCTACCCCATGCTTTGACCCATGTTGCTCGGATGTCCACTTCAATGGTTAGCCTCTTCAATTTTTCAGTGAGTTCTTCGGGTACCTCCTCTTCATGAGTTGTCTCTATCTCTAGCTGCGCCATTTCATTCTCCACTTCTGCTATCTCTACTTTTACCTGTACTTCTTGATCTGGAGTCGGTGGTGTAGCTTCCCTGTCTTTCCACTCAAGCATGAAGTACTTCTCCTTTCCTGCATTGAAATTTTTTGTTGTTGTAGACTTACCTCCACTCCTTAGTATTATCTCCCCAAGGTTCATATCAATGAGTGCCTTGCAGGTAGCTAGGAATGGCCTTCCAAGAATGACGGGATGCTCTTCGTCTTCTCCAATGTCTAGGATCATGAAGTCTACTAGAAATTCTAGGTCTTTGACTTTTACCAAGACGTCTCTGATTGTGCCTACTGAGTGGATGGACGACTGATTAACTAGTACGAGTTCCCGAGATGTGCCTGCAATAGGTAATGCGAGCTTGAACTTATCTGCCAAAGATAATTGTATTACGTTCAAACTTGAGCCTACATCACATAGTGCATTGACTCCTGCTTTCACAATCTGACAGATGATGGTGACGCTTCCAGGATCCTCCTTCTTGGGTGGCAATTGTGATCTTTTTGCTACTCTTTCTTGGAACTCGCCTTCAGTCTCTCTTTCACGCTTCTTTTCTTTAAGCGCCATGCATTTATGTTTGCCTACTAGTTCGTCCATCGTTGCATTGACTTCTTCGTCGCTGCACCTGGCGTTCATCTAGTCTTCATTGAAAATGCGATAAGTGCTGAGCTGCCATTCTCGGACCACATGTTTCTGATACTCAATCTTACGAATCCTTTTACCTGAGAATGGTCTTTTCACGTAGTGCCTGGATGTTGGTGCGATCTTCATCCATTTCTTCATCCATTTTGAATGCTCTTTCCACCTAGTGTCTAACGATATCACGAGTTTCCAACTGTCTTCCCTGGATGGTTTTGAGACTTCAGAGAAATTGTCCCCTTGAGATTCTACTCCTATATCTGCTAGGTCGTCCTAGAATATTCCGTCAGAACCGTTGTTGTCGTGAGGTGGTGTCCATTCTGGTTCCTGCTTAATGCTGACCTTCCCGCAGTAATCCCTTTCTTGTGGTTCGTCTCCCATGGCTTTAGTGGTGGGCTCGCCTTCTGTGTTGAGATTACTGGATTTTGCAAGCCTTTGTGCTGCTCTTCTTTTTCGGAACGTTCTTTCGGGTTCAGGGTCGTACTTTAACTCCAGAATATCCTATTATCAAGCACAACAAATGAATACCTTCAGTAGCACTGGAAAAGCAAATTGTGAAACTATTTTTGGTTTGTCTCATGTGTTTTTGTCACCATGAAAATTCCCAAGTAAGTGAGGTGGATCACACCGGATCGCTTAAATACCAAGACTTATCCTTAGCCAGAATTTTCACAGATCAAAATCCACAATCATCAACAAGATTTTTTTGAATTTTGAATTTTTTTTGTATTTTTGAATTTTTTTTTGACAAACTCAAATAAATCTAGTAAGGCTTTGTAAACAAAATCCCGGCAATGGCGCCAAAAACTTGACTAGAGTCTGACAAGTGCACCAGTCTGTCGTCGAGTAATAATTCACACTATAGTGTATAGAATGACTTCGTATCCACAGGGATCGTGCCGAAGCTTCACTAGCGTTATTTAAGTTTGTGATAGTTTGCATTCGCTTTCGGTTTTTGAAAAGGTTTTTATAAAAATAGCGTAATGCTTGCAGAAATATAAATTGCAGAATGTATAAATAATAGATTCAAGAAATATAGAGGCTAGGTATGGTGGTTGGACTCCCTCCCTTCTTCATATTTGGCATGACCGGTGTATAACATAGTTATTTAGATTATGTTCGGCGGTGAATTATCCTTGTTGTAGTAATACCTTACTATTACACTATGTTTATTAAAGTTTCCCTACATTATTAACTAAGGTACCTACGAGAGCCTAACCTCAATGTATCACATACCCTAATTACTAAGTGAGTTGTTTATAAACATTCATTATAACCTTCACCAATTAACCTCTAGGTCCTAGTATCGGGCTGTTCATCTTCTAAGTGCTCAGATCACAGTAGTGCATGATTCCTCCTCTAACCGCTCAATTCACGACCAGTTCAGGATGTTACCGTCTCCATTCACCTAGCATTATTTACTACTAGTTTCGGACCATACCAAGTCAAAACCTGATATCAATTCTAAGGGCGCTCCCGCTTATCCGGCCAGATTACGAGATACGTTATTAAGTGCAAGAAAGTAAATAACAAACACAATTACTAAATATCATTTATTATAACTTAGACTCAATCACAGACTCGAAATATTCATAGGGGAGTTCATCTTCTCCACCACAACCTAAGGCATAAATTATCCTCTAACTACACAAGTGCCAACCAGCTAAATGGCAAAAAAAGACACATGTCAAGCCCTCCATTACCTAGAGGAAAATCCTACGTGGACAAAGTGCCAAAAACTTTACTTCAATTGGGAAATATTTTTGAATCCTTCCCACCTCTCTTCTGTTGAAGCTTTGGGCCTAACTCTCACTTCACACAACCCAGCCCAATTCAAAGGATAAGAAGGGAAGGAAGTATCACGTGAACCATAAAATATGAATGAGATGTCAACATCCTTCTTTGACTTCTATCTTCTTTTAGCTTACTGATTCATTTCAACATAGCTCAAATAACAACACATCCCTAATTTGTGAAATATCCTTCTCATCTTCTCTCTATCACAATTCAAATTCAAAATTCAATTTCACTCATTCAATCTCTCACTCTCTCTTTTTCATCCTCTTCATCAAAATTTTAGTCATTATCTTCTCTTCTTCTCCTTCTGCAATTCTATTTTCACCAACGAATTTTCCGTCAATGATTCTTTTCTGTTAAAGCTTAAATTGAGTTTCTTTTCCGTCAATGATTTAGTATGTTCTTTGGTTAATTGATATGCAGGTGTCTTCATAAAGGAATGTTCAAATGGCTTCTCAAAAAGCAAGGTATGTCTTTTTGATTTTCTAAATCTTTTGTTTCTTAATCCCTTCCTTATTTCATGTATCTTTTGATTTCATATTCTAATTTTGATTTTTTTTTCTTTATTGTTTGTTCAGGTTCACAAATTAGGATTTGATTGGGTAAGTATCGTGAACTTTGAATTTTCTCCTTCTGAGTAAGGTTTGATTTCAGTTTTTTTGTTGTTGTGATTATTATAATCTAATTTGTTTCCAGTTTTTTACATTATTTAGGGAGTTTTAGTTCAATCATTTAATTATTGTGTTCTCTTCTAATTTATAGGGTTTATGCAAATTAATTAAATATAAACTACATTGTGCATCAGTTCAAGTGTTTTGACCGAAAATATATATATAACTTTATTTTATTTTTGGATAGGAACTTCTTAAGGTCTTTTTTTAAGGGAACTGAGATGTGGAAAGAAGAAACTCTTCTTAAGGTAAAACTTTCACAATTTAAGATTATGGATATTCTATGAAAGTCATTAGAACTAGAAGTTACTAAATAACTTTTTTCTCTTCGTTTTGTTAATTACAAAAAGAAATGGCTGTGGCACAAACAACTTTTGCTAATTCTCGCTGGGAACCTAAGAATGTCTTATCTATTTCAACTTTATGTTGGATTCATTAGGTGTATTAGCTTTCTTTTACCACAGCAAAATGGGAATTTATTAAAAATACAAAGGCATTGCCTTTGATGAACAGAGCCTGCATAGTTAACACACCAATCCACCAAAACCAAAATAACTCAAGGCTCACCAACACACGCCACTTACACCAAAATCAACACCAGTTTAAATTTCCAGCCTTACAAGCAAATTGTAGTGTATATATTTGGAATCAATGGAAAGATGGAATTATAAACTAGAAATCCACTTTTTATAATGCTTAGTTTTTCCTTTTATTTTGTGGTACGTATGTCATTAAAAATGGCTTTAAGCTAATATAATTGGTCATGTTTACCTTCACTCCATTGAAGTGAATCGTTTTTATATTTAATTTATTGAGTTATTGGTACTATTTTGGATGGTCATTGGTAGTGTATATAAATTAGAAGTGAGATATATTTGTCATTTGAATCAATGGAAGACTTCCATATTTCTTGCCTCATCTTTTTAGTCTAATTTAAGATTCAAAATATGAAAGTATATTTGCTTATATTGTGTATTAAGATTAGTACTCTTCATGGACATGAATATTGATAGCCTGATGCTCAATGTTCGTATTTTAATTTTTGTAGCAATTTCCAGTTGAGGAAATGTAAGAATTTCAATTCAATGGATTTGTTAGTTTTTATTTAGTATAGTTAGTTATATGATGATCAATTCATGTTTATCACTATAAAAAATCCAGCAACGGGGAAGTATGAGGAATCATTGCACACGACGGCAATTAGAAAGAATCAGTAATCAGCATACAACGACGACATCGAGGTAAGTTGATCTCTCTGCAAACTTCTCATAACTCTGCCCCTGTTTTACTAGACTAAGATGTATAGTGCAGTGGAAATTTGGACACTTTAGAATGAATGAAAAATAGTAATACTTTTTTATTTTCGTTGCCATATCAATGACATACCTTGACTATAAGTTTATAACTCTTTTCTCTGCAGCAAAGAAGATGAAGAGAAAATATGAAGGCTTGAATTATAAATTATGTTTATGTTGCACTATTAAGTTTTCTACATGAATTATAAGGTGCATCAAAGTTATAAAGGGTTAATTGAATGTTTTACCTAATTGATTTTTCACATTAAACCAATTTTTTTTCCTGCTCTGCCTGGTGTTAAGTAAAGTGAGTTTACTTCATTTCTGGCCATGTTATTCAATCTCATGGAACTATAGCTGCATTGTTCATCTTGAAAGGGAGCCACAAGGTGCTGTCATGTAAAGCTGAAGGTTTATTCTACTGCTGTCAAATTTCTACCACTTACACCAAAATCAACACCAGTTCAAGTTTCCAGCCTTACAACCAACTGTAGTGTATATATTTGGAATCAATGGAAAGATGGAATTATAAACTAAAAATCACTACAAGAAAATTGTCACTTTGCGACCCTTCAATTGCGACCTATAGGAATAACCGTCGCAATTGGCTCATTTTTATGATATCTGCGACAGTTGATGCGGCAGTTTTAAAACCGTCGCAATGTTTTGTTATTAACCGGGAAACATTTCATTTTAGCGCCTTGTGAAAAGAATCCTTTTAATAAATTTTTTTAAAAAAATAAAGAAACAAGGCAAAAAGGGTTCCAAAACATTCTTCATTTGTAAAACAAAAAACTCTTCTTCAGAGAAACAAAAACATGCTCATCGCCGTTTCATCGTCTTCCTTCATCCTTCATCACCGTTCATCGTTGTCCTTCATCCTTCATCACCGTTCTCTCGTTTCCATCATCCCTAACTCAACTCCAAATCCCGTTCCAAATACCTAACCCAACTCCAAATCCCTAGCTCAGTTCCAAAACCCTAAATAATTTCAAATCAGTCACTCTAAGTCCAAATCCCCTAACTTCATCACTCCAATCGAACTATAATCCCTAAACCTTTGACGAAGCTTCTCTTTCTCTCCTTGATTTCATTCACATCTCAGGTTTGTTGTTCTCTGTCTACTTTTTGCTTGTTTTAATTTTATTTGATACTATTGAAGGGGTTACTGGAAACCATAACTTTGTTTTGGTTCCTGTGTTTTAGGATATCATCTGTTAATAAATATATGGTATACAACCGTACTCTAGCTAATATTTGTTTTAGAGAATATGATGTTGTTTTTAATCTAGAGACACATTTAGGAAAGCTTTATGATATTGTGGGTGTTTGGATTCACTTTACGTTTAACACATTTAAACATGATTTTTCAATATTTCATGATGTTTGGCTTTAACATATATAAATTGATTTTAACATATACATTTATTGGTCTTTGCATCAAAGGGTAAGGTAAAATGGGGTTACTTTAGAAATTGCTTAATACTGAAGTTTTTATAATGGGTTGGTGTGACTGTGTGAGTGGACCTGTTATACTTAAGCTGATCTTTATCTTCAATGTCAAGCCTTTTCTTATTTTTTCTTGTTTTTTAATATAGTTTGGTATGAATTAAATTATGCAATCTACTGTATTTTCTATTTTTGTCTTCACTCTTGCTGATTTTGTAAATTATTATCATTAATCTAGATTCTACATTTTTGGTTTTTTTTCTGCAGGTTTGGTTGTTTGTCTTGGAGTCTTAAGATAATTTTGTTTTCCTATTTTTCTTGCTCTTCATATTTAGATATAGATGTCAAACATTCATATGTATAATTGAGTAGAGTCTGTATAATGAAGTGGTGAACTTAAATGGTTAGTGAGTGTTAGTTAACATTGAATTAGTCAGAGTACCCGATTTTGATTTTTAGGTCCATTTTTTCGTGAGAATTGAACTGTTAAAACAAAAAATAACACTTAGTTATCACCTTTCAAAATACAAATTGTCTTTTTTGGTTAAGTTGTAGAAATGACAATCTTGACACTTAGTTATCAATTGACACTATAAATATTAATTGGTAACTTTTTATGATAATGTTCCATTATCATATCACTACAAATATTAATTAGTACTCATATGCCTATTTTGATGACAAAACTGTAGGATTATACTTTTTAATAGTAAAAGATAGAGTATATGTCTATTTTGAACTTCCAAATTAAATGTGAAATTACACTGGTTCTATTTCTCTATTTATAAATCCAATAATTTTGTGAAGACATACACAAGTACAATATTAAATTGGTCCTTCAACGAGACATTTTGCCAACAATTTAGTCTTTAAATTGACATCAAATTGGTCATAGAAGTATAAAACTACCACTGGTGATATTATTTATCATCTAAGAACCAACTTTATAATATGATATATAGGAATTATGATATAACTCATTCATTCAAGAATTTTAAGCATATTAGAATTAAGTTAGAACCCAATAAAAGACACAAAATGAAGAGTTCATTCTTCAAACTTGACTAAAAGTTATTGAGATAAATGTGCCACCCGCTATTTGAGTTTCTTAGGCCATCTATTTGAGTTTTGATTTTTGTTACATCTTGTTGAACAAGAAACTGATAAAATGCAGTCTGAAGTTTCAGGTTCATTTTGCAATTGTCTTCCGAAAAGCTTTCAGGACTCTGCTGTTAGACATCAATCTAATCATCTCACACATTCTGGTATGCTATGAATTAAGACAAATATAACAGTTTCACAATTTGTATCTTTGGATTGATTTATTGGCTGTCATAGAATATGAAAGGCAATTAGCATGTATGACATTTCTACTATCTTTGTTGCATTCTCTATATACAGAATTGACACTTAGTTATCACCTTTCAAAATACAAATTGTATATCTATGGTATTGATTTTTACATGTCTATGATTAAATGTATATGTGTCAACAAAATTAACTTGTTTAAATCCATTTTGCAATTGTCTTCTTCCGAAAAGCTTTCAGGACTCTGCTGTTAGACATCAATCTGATTATCTCACACATTCTGGTATGCTATGAATTAAGACAAATATAACAGTTTCACAATTTCTATCTTTGGATTGATTTATTGGCTGTCATAGAATATGAAAGGCAATTAGCATGTATGACATTTCTACTATCTTTGTTGCATTCTCTATATACAGAATTGACACTTAGTTATCACCTTTCAAAATACAAATTGTATATCTATGGTATTTATTTTTACATGTCTATGATTAAATGTATATGTGTCAACAAAATTAACTTGTTTAAATCCATATTTTTTTTAAATTTAAAGAAATGGATAAGTCATGGATTATGAAGCCAAGAGGATCGGATGCATATGAGCAAGGTGTAATCGAATTTATTAAGTTTTCCAAAGGAGATTTATGATTGTTAAGAAGTTTAGCTTTTTGTTTGTAACCTCTAGAAAATTAACGTTTTTCTTGTTTATCTTTACTTAATCTATGAAATTGATACTATATTTTACTTCATTAATGTTATTCTAACTGTCTTATAGTTTTGCTTATCCTAACTGTTTTTCTAAATGTAGTATAAGTGATGACATCCTCATATGAGGCAGCACGGCGTAAAAATATAGAAGATAATTTGAAAAGGTTGAAGGCTCTCAATCTGCCTCTTCTCTCTGAATCCCTTCGCAAATCCTCTTCCTCCACTTCAAAATTCTCATCGGTCAGTAGTAATCCTTTTCTGTTTGTTAGTTCTGTTTGTTGGTTTTGTTTGAGTTAATTTGTAAGAAGCCTTATGACTGTCATCTTACTCCGAGGCTAATGAGAAGATGAAGAAAATGCAAGATGAAATTGATTCGGGTCAGGAGAAGGCTTCTCAGGTTGATATTTTGAAGGAGCAAGTTGCATTCTTAATGCAAATGCAAAAATCTAGGGAAAATCGGGTAAATATTTGGCACCTACGGACTTGTCTGTTCTATTTTTGGTGGTGTGTAATTAGAGAAATTTCTTTGTTCCGTTTCTCTTCTCTGGCGTAGTTAGAGGAAAGAATAATCTATAGGTCTTAGCTCTTCTCTGGTGTTTTTGCAGATTTGTTTGAATTGCTTTGTTGGCTTTCTGTTGTTTTGGTTTGAGATAGGATAGTGGTAGTATATTTTGGTTGTGTTGTTTATTTGATTGTCTGGTAGATTTTTTTTTTTTTTTGTCTAGGACTTTTAGCTTGTTTTGGTTTGATATAGTATAGGATAGAAGTGGTTTGTTTTTGTGCCTTCACAGTGTGTGTTTTTGATGCTGCAACTGTGTAATTTTTTGTGGTGGTGTTTATGTAGTATGGATGAGTTTTCATTATGCATTATATAAGTTGGATAGAGTTTATTTGTTGGACTGGAAATAGGTTTCATAGTGTGTGTGTGTGTGTGGTATGTGGTGTGTTGAATGGAGTTTATTTGTTGGACTGGAAATAGTTTGGAACATTCACACATCACTAGAAATAGTTTGGAACATTCGCACATCACTTAATAGTGAATTAATTTTAAGTAATTTTGATTTTGTAAATTGGTTCTAGTGTTGGATGGAGTTAATTTGTGTTGTTGACTATTGGGTGAGTTCAATTTTTTCTAGTTTCTTTTGTTGAGAATTAGTGCTGGTGTTATTGCCTAGTTTTTGTCTTGTTAGTTTAATTTTTTTTTAAAATATTCTAATATATACTTAAGTTTTTTACAGGTAATTGAAGAATCAAGTGGTAGGTGTGCTGACTAGAGAGCACTATAAGGATCATGAAGCAAATCACTAGGAAATATTTATATATTTTGTGAATTTCTAATTTGGCTTAATTGTTTTGTATGATTAACTACTCTACTAATGTTTTAGTTTTTGAATGTATGGATGTTACTACTATAATTATCTTTATTTGGAGTTTGAACTACTCAAATTTAAACTATTGTTTTGATTAAATTTGACGTATGGATGTTACTATTGAATTGTATGAATGAAATTAAGTCTTTTTTTTGTGCATTTTAATTTTCTTATCTATTGTATTAGTTCTTATTTAATAAGCCATGAAAATAAAGAATGAAAGTGTTTCCAAAAAACTAATTGTTTTCACTAATATTAAAAAGCTAGAATAAAAAAAAAAAGATTTGCGACAGTTTTAAAACTGTTGCAATAAATGCCTAGTATGCACTTCAAAAACATATAGGAACGCTTTATAACCGTTGCAAAAGGAGTTGCGACTGTTGCAGCGACTGTTTTCAGAACTGTCGCAAAGTGCTGTTGCGACACCCAAATCCTCGACCGTTGATGAACTGTCGCAAATGGCTAATTGCGACAGTTGCAACTGTCGCAAAGTGCAATTATAACAGTCGCAAAGTGACAATTTTCTTGTAGTGAATCCACTTTTTATCATGCTTAGTTTTTCCTTTTATTTTGTGGTACGTATGTCATTAAGAAATGGCTTTAAGCTAATATAATTGGTCATGTTTGCCTTCACTTCATTGAAGTGAATCGTTTTTATATTTAATTTATTGAGTTTTTGGTACTATTTTGGATGGTCATTGGTAGTGTATATAAATTAGAAGTGGTATATATTTGTTATTTGAATCAATGGAAAGACTTCCATATATTTATTTATTTTTCCCTATTTCTTGCCTCATCTATTTTAGTCTAATTTAAGATTCAAAATATGAAAGTATGTTTGCTTATATTGTGTATTAAGATTAGTACTCTTCATGAATATTGATAGCTTGATGCTCAAAGTTCGTATTTTAATTTTTGTAGCAATTTCCAGTTGAGGAAATGTAAGAATTTCAATTCAATGGATTTGTTAGTTTTTATTTAGTATAGTTAGCTATATGATGATCAATTTATGTTTTTCACTATAAAAAATCCAGCAATGGGAAAGTATGAGGAATCATTGCACACGACGGCGATGAGAAAGAATCAGTAATCAGCATACAACGACGGCGTCGAGGTAAGCTGATCTCTCTGCAAACTTCTCATAACTCTGTCTCTGTTTACTTGACTAAGATGTATAGTGTAGTGGAAATTTGGACACTTTAGAATGAATGAAAAATAGTAGTACTTTTTTATTTTCATTGCCATATGAATGACATACCTTGACTATAACTCTTTTCTCTGCAGCAAAGAAGATGAAGAGAAAATATGAAGGCTTGAATTACAAATTATGTTTTTGTTGCACTATTAAGTTTTCTACATGATTTATAAGGTGCATCAATGTTATAAAGGGTTAACTGAATGTTTTACCTAATTGATTAGAATGTTCTTTTGGTTGGTCAACACGATGGCATTGTTTCTCACTTTCAAATTAATACTTTTAACTATAGTTTTTGTTTCTCAAGTACCCAATATAATTTTCAATTATTTTTAACATTAGACCAATTGTTTTTCCTGCTCCGCCCGGTGTTAAGTAAAGTGAGTTTACTTCATTTCAGGCCATGTTATTCAATCTCATGGAACTAAACTCTTAGATGCAGCATGCAGCCGCCTTAATCAATCGACACATCCGCCCCACTTAGATGCATTGTTCATCTTGAAAGGGAGCCACAAAGGTTTATTCTACTGCTGTCAAATTTCTACCATTTACACGGCTTGCAACGATCTACTATGTTTAGTTTTATTTGTTTGCTAATACTACAATTAGTTACATACATAGTTTTTTAAACAATGTTTGTGTCGTTTTCCTGCAATGAAAATTTGTATATGTCTCTGGTGATATATTCTTACCACATTCTTTTTTAAGTTTTAATATCCTCTAACTACACATTCATGAACCAGCTTTTGGCATGATGTTAGTCTATGCACATGTAATTACATCTTGCTGCATTGTTTTGTAATCACTAATATCTTCTAATAAAACATAAATTTATTCTTCATGAGAAGACAAACTTATTTCAGTAGATATGTATATTTGAACACTTTTCCCTCCAATGGTTTTAGATTAAGAACTATGAATTTATAGGATACATCTTTAATTTAAATTCAATGAAATGATATGAATTTAAACTATTGTTTTTTCTTCTTCTTATAACACGGGATACTATAGTCTATAAATTGAAGAAGGAAAAAACAATAGTTCATTGACCTTTTTCTTTAATCGTGTCTAATTTAGTCATGATAAATTGTTTTCTTTTAAATTATGTTACTCTCAATCCCATAATATATATATATATATATTCGTTAGACAATTTTGTTTCCAATAGTTAGATTAAAAACTATGAATTTATAGGATATATTTTTTCTTTAAATCCAATTAAATGACATGAATTTAAACTTTTTTTTTCTTCTTATAACACGGGGGGCTATAGTATATAAATAGAAGAGGAAAAAAAATAGTTTATTGACCTATTTTTGAATGGTTTTAGATTAAGAACTATGAATTTATAGGATACATCTTTAATTTAAATTCAATGAAATGACATGAATTTAAACTATTGTTTTTTCTTCTTCTTATAACACGGGATACTATAGTCTATAAATTGAAGAAGGAAAAAACAATAGTTCATTGACCTTTTTCTTTAATCGTGTCTAATTTAGTCATGATAGTTTTTTTTTCTTTTTAAAGTATGTTACTCTCAATCCCATAATATATATATTCGTTAGACAATTTTGTTTCCAATGGTTAGATTAAAAACTATGAATTTATAGGATATATTTTTTCTTTAAATCCAATTAAATGACATGAATTTAAACTTTTTTTTCCTTCTTATTACACGGGGGGCTATAGTATATAAATAGAAGAGGAAAAAATAATAGTTTATTGACCTATTTTTGAATGGTTTTAGATTAAGAACTGTAACACCCCGTTTTCATAACGCAAAAAGGGCATTATTTTTTTTTTTTTTTTCAACAAACGCTCAGAGTGCGCAAAACATTTTTAATTGAGCCGACATTAAATATTACAAACGAACCATATATATATCACACCCTATATATATATTGTATTCGAAAATGCTAAGTGTAAACCTGAATAATTACAATCCATAAGTCTATGTGCTTACAAGCACTAACTAACCAAAAGAAGTTAGAATGTCCTATGCTAATCAAAAAGCACAGTGCACACAAACACACCGGCGCATAGTCTAACTAAAACTACCACTCCAGCTTCGACACGAGCTCACTAAGGCCTAGAGCTGCCAACACCATCCTCTCGACCTACATCGTCATCTGGGGTGGGATGAGCCCGCAAATGAAAGAAAGGGTCACCACAAAATAAAAGTATATATATATATAACCGGTGCGAAAGATTGTACACTTAACAAAATTTCCACAAAACACAAGAGAAAGCTCTTAAAACATTCAACAATTCCCGCCAACGGGCTTATATATATAATGCACAACAAGCCTAATGCAGACTTCTACAATGAGTGTGGTACTGCCAGAGCTACCACATGCAAATGAATTCCGGAATTACTAATCATAACCAATAAAACCGCAAAAGGGTTAAGGTGGATCCACTCACGCAATCACACCCCGTGGTCCACTCACGCAACCACTTATTGTACTCAATAAGATCCCGTAGGATTTTGGGTGGGTCCACTCACGCAACCAACACCCCGTAGTCCACTCACGCAACTACGCACAATGAATGCATGAGCATACGATTCCCTACATATGCTAATGCCACACATACATACCTCTCAAGCATATGTAACTAAATCATAGCAATTCATACATATATTTTCCAAATCATATGTAAATTGCACAAGTAATGTAAACACGTTCTCATCAACGAGCATACATAACACAAACATGTCAACACACAAACAATTGCGTCGCAGCGAATTCCAAGCACGTCAAACCGTTTTAAAAGACAGAAATAAAGTGGAGCCCTTACCTCGGCAAGCTCCCGTCAACAACACACGCTTAGACAACACAACACGCTTCCTAAAACAAGCAGCGTAACAATCAATACATTGTTCTCTAACCAATCGTATTGAAACTACACCAAAACCCCAAAAACCTAATGGTTCCTAAGGAAAAACCACTCTTTCGGACTTCGAACCAAAAACTACCGTATTGATCAACCCCCATGAGTTATTTGTACTATTTTTAGGACCCAAAACAATTGCCAAAAGTCTTAAATAATTTGAATTGTAAAATGGCTATTTTCTTGCGTTATAAGTTACGTACTTTCCGAGTACCCGAAAAACTCGTTTCCAATCCCCACCACTTCCATAAATTAATAAAAAGGGATTAGAATGTTAAAAACCAAGTTTAGAAATTAAAATCCAAAATCTCAACTCCCAGAGCTCGCCCTGGCGAGTTGGTGGCGAGTGAAGGCAGGGAGTACTGGTCTTACTCGCCCTGGAGCTCGCTCTGGCGTGTTCATGACCTGTGACACTCGCCCTGGCGAGTAACCACTCGCCCTGGCGAGTAACCACTCGCTCAGCGAGTTGCACCTGTCATGACAGCAAAAGACAGCAACTCACACCACCTTTTTCCACCCCAAGCCTAGTTTGATTCTATTAGTTCCCAACATCTTTTCAAGGCATAAAAGCAAACCATTTTCATAAGCAAGCAACACATTTCCGAAAGCATGTTGGTTGCTTCGAGTGCAAGTTATTTGATTTTCATTTCCAAAATCAAAACCAAATCCAAGCACAAGTTTTATTACGGGCCTTAACCGTCCGGTAATCATTTTCAAACATGTTTTCAAGGTAAATAGCGACACCACATGTCACAATAGTTTTAAACCATTTTTGACCCCAAAACACTACCCAAAACACTTAGGAATATTTTCATAAACCTCAAAATATTTTTCATCGGATTTTCTAAAACAAAACCATACAACGCATTTCCCTTTCGCCCAAAGGTTCAAAGACAACTTTTCTTTTCAAAACCTTACAACATAGCCTCATGTTATTGATCAATACATAACCAAACCAAAACCCTAACTTTTCTCATGAGATTTTTCACCAACTCATGGAAAACAAAAACAACAAAGCCTAGCATGCTTACTAAACTCTCATGAACAACTTTCATGAAACAAGAACTAGCAAGAACAACCTTTCTCACCAAACCCTCTTAAGAACATAAACCCAAAAACCTCAAAACTCTAAAAATCTACTAACCTAGGAGATGAGAAGAGAGGGTTACCTTTAGAAAGTGATTCTCTACAACTTTCCTCAAAGTTCCCAAGCTTGAAATGGAGTGAAGTGGTGAGGAAATGAAATTTGTGAAGGTTGGAAAGTGAAATGGAGTTTCACGTACAAGAGAGAAAGAATGGAGATGTTTTGTGATGTTTTTCTAAGTGCCAAGGTCATCAAACCTCCTTACTATGACAAAGCTCTTGCTAACTCATGGCCATTGGATCAAAAACACAATGCCAAGACCAAACCATAGCCATTGGATCAAACCAATTCAACCCACCTGAGATAAAACTTAATATCTCATAGAAACACTCGCACGTTCAGCTCTCGCGCGCCGCGACGAACGTAAATCACAAAAACGTAAGACCTACGGAAAGAACGTCTATCGTCTAACATTTCCAAAACTTATCGCCGAATCTTTTTCCGCGACTGTAATTTTCTTCCATACTTCAGAAAATTAATCTCAGAATATATCCTAACTCGCGCAGATATATAAAACTTCCATCCGAAACCTCACTCAAAACAGACGCAATAAGATTTTACAACGACGGGTAAAATCCCACTCGTTTTTCCAAAAACAAGAATAATCCAAAACTTATTATTCTGAAACCACAAGTAACTTCTTATACAAGAAACAGGATCACAAGACAAAAGTCTGTACAATTACAGTGCACGAACACAAAACAGACTCAATTACAGCAAAACCTCATAATTACACGATGTTTCATCACACGAACACATCGAAACCCTAATATTCCTTAAACCAACTATACAATGAAATCTTGGGTCTTACAATACTACCCCCCTAAAAGAAGTTTCGTCCTCGAAACTTAGACATCGTCAAACAAACCGGGGTATAATTCCTTCATCTTACTCTCGAGCTCCCAGGTGGTATCTCCCGTAGCTTCATTCCATATTACCTTCACTAAAGGTATCTCTTTCGTTCTCAAACGCTTCATCTTCCTATCCGCAATCTTGATCGGCGGAACTTCAAATGACAAGTTATCCCTCAACTGGATGTCATCTGGTGTGATCACATGTGATGGATCCGGTGTATATTTCCGCAATTGCGACACATGGAACACGTCATGAATCAAAGATAGTACCGGTGGCAACGCGATCCGATATGCTACCTTCCCAACCCGTTCTAAAATCTGATAAGGCCCTATAAACTTCGGAGTCAACTTCTTTGCTTTCAAAGCCCTTCCAACACCAGTTGTTGGAGTAACACGGAGAAATACATGGTCTCCCTCCTCAAACTCTAAAGGCCTCCGACGCCTATCCGCATAACTCTTTTGGCGATCTTGAGCAACCTTCATCATTGCCCTTATCTTTCGGACCTTGTCCGTCGTCTGTTGTACCATTTCCGGTCCTACTATCAAACTTTCCCCATCTTGGTACCAACACAAAGGAGTCTGACATCTCCTCCCATACAAAGCCTCATATGGTGCCATTCCGATAGTCGAATGGTAACTATTGTTGTACGTGAACTCTATCAACGGCAACACGTCGTCCCAACTCCCACGATCATCCAGCACACATGCTCTCAATAAATCCTCTAGTGACTGATTTGTTCTCTCAGTTTGCCCATCGGTCTGGGGATGATAGGCGGAACTCAATCTCAATTTCGTCCCCAACGCCTCATGCAAAGTCTTCCAAAAATGTGAAGTGAACTTTGGATCTCTATCCGACACTATACTTGACGGAATCCCATGTAACCTCACAATCTCAGCAATATACACATTGGTCAACTTTGCCGCCGTATCCGTAATCCTTACCGGTAGAAAATGAGCGGACTTCGTCAAACGATCCACTATCACCCAAATGGAATCATGCTTCCTCCTGGTCTTGGGTAAACCAGTGATGAAATCCATAGAAATGCTATCCCACTTCCACTCGGGGATATCTAAAGACTGCAGCATCCCTGCTGGTCTTTGATGTTCAATCTTCGCCTTCTGACAAGTCAAACACGACGCCACAAACTCGGCCACATCCCTCTTCATACCCGGCCACCAGAAATCTTGCCTCAGGTCCTGATACATTTTTGTTGCCCCGGGATGCATACTAAGCTTACTCTTGTGTGCCTTGTGCCACATTAGCCGACGGCCCGGCCTTCGGGGCTTTGCAATCTCTAGCAAAGTGTCCCGGCTTCTTGCAATTAAAACAAACATGCCCCTGATTCCGGCATTCATTCGCATAGTGGCCCACTTCACCACACTTAAAACAGCCCTGCTTCCCGGTATTCTGACTGTTCTGATTCACCGATCGACCCTGTCCCTTGTTATACTGTGGACGGTCATATGGCTTACTGCCTTGTTTTCCACGGTTCTGACTTTGATTCGGACCACCAGAACGACTTGGTCCCCCAGCACTAAAACCACCCTGACGGTTCACCCTTTTGTTTCTCATATCTTCAACCTCTTGGCACTTTTCAACCAAGACCTGAAATTGCCGAATACCCAATGGCACAACCGCATCCTGCAGTTCGTACCTAAGCCCATCTTGGAAGCGACGACACATATAGACCTCATCTATCCCATCCCTAAAGAAGCGGAAGAAACGGGATAATGATTCAAACTTCTTGGAATATGCCTCCACATTCATACTCCCCTGACGTAGTCTCAGAAACTCCTCACCATACCTTTCCCTTGCAGTCTCAGGGAAATACTTAGCCAGGAACCTCCTCTTGAAGTTCTCCCAGTTAATCTCCTCATATGCATTTTCCATAATCAGACGGGTGTTCCTCCACCAAAATTCGGAACCCCCAAGCAGCTGATAGGTAGCTAGAACTACCTTCTCCCCCTCCGGACAATGAATTGCCCCATATATTCTTTCCATAGCATGGAGCCATAGATCCGCTGTTTCTGGACCTCCCTCCCCATTAAACTTTGGAGGGGCCTGCTGATTAAAACTTGCGAGAACCCTAGACCCAGCGGCCAGGATCTCCCTGTCGCGCTTTTCAAGGTCTCTCTGCGCCTTAGCATGAGTTTGCGCAGTCACCGCTGCTGCCATTGTATTCATGGCATAAGCCATCTGATGAATGTCCACATCATCATCATCTCTAGCAGGTGCCCTTCTCGGAGGCATCGTTTCCTGCACATACCAATTCTCTTCGATTAGATCCTTATCCAAACATTTCTGAATTCCAACAGAAAACCTCACTCAACGGATTATTAACCCATAACCCGACACTGAACAAACACTAGAACTAACCCAACACTAGTTACGTTCTAACCGACTCTGAACTAACGACTCAAGTATACACTTTCCCTTTGAAGATTTAAAGCCGGGCTCTGATACCACAATTGTAACACCCCGTTTTCATAACGCAAAAAGGGCATTATTTTTTTTTTTTTTTTCAACAAACGCTCAGAGTGCGCAAAACATTTTTAATTGAGCCGACATTAAATATTACAAACGAACCATATATATATCACACCATATATATATATTGTATTCGAAAATGCTAAGTGTAAACCTGAATAATTACAATCCATAAGTCTATGTGCTTACAAGCACTAACTAACCAAAAGAAGTTAGAATGTCCTATGCTAATCAAAAAGCACAGTGCACACAAACACACCGGCGCATAGTCTAACTAAAACTACCACTCCAGCTTCGACACGAGCTCACTAAGGCCTATAGCTGCCAACACCATCCTCTCGACCTACATCGTCATCTGGGGTGGGATGAGCCCGCAAATGAAAGAAAGGGTCACCACAAAATAAAAGTATATATATATATAACCGGTGCGAAAGATTGTACACTTAACAAAATTTCCACAAAACACAAGAGAAAGCTCTTAAAACATTCAACAATTCCCGCCAACGGGCTTATATATATAATGCACAACAAGCCTAATGCAGACTTCTACAATGAGTGTGGTACTGCCAGAGCTACCACATGCAAATGAATTCCGGAATTACTAATCATAACCAATAAAACCGCAAAAGGGTTAAGGTGGATCCACTCACGCAATCACACCCCGTGGTCCACTCACGCAACCACTTATTGTACTCAATAAGATCCCGTAGGATTTTGGGTGGGTCCACTCACGCAACCAACACCCCGTAGTCCACTCACGCAACTACGCACAATGAATGCATGAGCATACGATTCCCTACATATGCTAATGCCACACATACATACCTCTCAAGCATATGTAACTAAATCATAGCAATTCATACATATATTTTCCAAATCATATGTAAATTGCACAAGTAATGTAAACACGTTCTCATCAACGAGCATACATAACACAAACATGTCAACACACAAACAATTGCGTCGCAGCGAATTCCAAGCACGTCAAACCGTTTTAAAAGACAGAAATAAAGTGGAGCCCTTACCTCGGCAAGCTCCCGTCAACAACACACGCTTAGACAACACAACGCGCTTCCTAAAACAAGCAGCGTAACAATCAATACATTGTTCTCTAACCAATCGTATTGAAACTACACCAAAACCCCAAAAACCTAATGGTTCCTAAGGAAAAACCACTCTTTCGGACTTCGAACCAAAAACTACCGTATTGATCAACCCCCATGAGTTATTTGTACTATTTTTAGGACCCAAAACAATTGCCAAAAGTCTTAAATAATTTGAATTGTAAAATGGCTATTTTCTTGCGTTATAAGTTACGTACTTTCCGAGTACCCGAAAAACTCGTTTCCAATCCCCACCACTTCCATAAATTAATAAAAAGGGATTAGAATGTTAAAAACCAAGTTTAGAAATCAAAATCCAAAATCTCAACTCCCAGAGCTCGCCCTGGCGAGTTGGTGGCGAGTGAAGGCAGGGAGTACTGGTCTTACTCGCCCTGGAGCTCGCTCTGGCGTGTTCATGACCTGTGACACTCGCCCTGGCGAGTAACCACTCGCTCAGCGAGTTGCACCTGTCATGACAGCAAAAGACAGCAACTCACACCACCTTTTTCCACCCCAAGCCTAGTTTGATTCTATTAGTTCCCAACATCTTTTCAAGGCATAAAAGCAAACCATTTTCATAAGCAAGCAACACATTTCCGAAAGCATGTTGGTTGCTTCGAGTGCAAGTTATTTGATTTTCATTTCCAAAATCAAAACCAAATCCAAGCACAAGTTTTATTACGGGCCTTAACCGTCCGGTAATCATTTTCAAACATGTTTTCAAGGTAAATAGCGACACCACATGTCACAATAGTTTTAAACCATTTTTGACCCCAAAACACTACCCAAAACACTTAGGAATATTTTCATAAACCTCAAAATATTTTTCATCGGATTTTCTAAAACAAAACCATACAACGCATTTCCCTTTCGCCCAAAGGTTCAAAGACAACTTTTCTTTTCAAAACCTTACAACATAGCCTCATGTTATTGATCAATACATAACCAAACCAAAACCCTAACTTTTCTCATGAGATTTTTCACCAACTCATGGAAAACAAAAACAACAAAGCCTAGCATGCTTACTAAACTCTCATGAACAACTTTCATGAAACAAGAACTAGCAAGAACAACCTTTCTCACCAAACCCTCTTAAGAACATAAACCCAAAAACCTCAAAACTCTAAAAATCTACTAACCTAGGAGATGAGAAGAGAGGGTTACCTTTAGAAAGTGATTCTCTACAACTTTCCTCAAAGTTCCCAAGCTTGAAATGGAGTGAAGTGGTGAGGAAATGAAATTTGTGAAGGTTGGAAAGTGAAATGGAGTTTCACGTACAAGAGAGAAAGAATGGAGATGTTTTGTGATGTTTTTCTAAGTGCCAAGGTCATCAAACCTCCTTACTATGACAAAGCTCTTGCTAACTCATGGCCATTGGATCAAAAACACAATGCCAAGACCAAACCATAGCCATTGGATCAAACCAATTCAACCCACCTGAGATAAAACTTAATATCTCATAGAAACACTCGCACGTTCAGCTCTCGCGCGCCGCGACGAACGTAAATCACAAAAACGTAAGACCTACGGAAAGAACGTCTATCGTCTAACATTTCCAAAACTTATCGCCGAATCTTTTTCCGCGACTGTAATTTTCTTCCATACTTCAGAAAATTAATCTCAGAATATATCCTAACTCGCGCAGATATATAAAACTTCCATCCGAAACCTCACTCAAAACAGACGCAATAAGATTTTACAACGACGGGTAAAATCCTACTCGTTTTTCCAAAAACAAGAATAATCCAAAACTTATTATTCTGAAACCACAAGTAACTTCTTATACAAGAAACAGGATCACAAGACAAAAGTCTGTACAATTACAGTGCACGAACACAAAACAGACTCAATTACAGCAAAACCTCATAATTACACGATGTTTCATCACACGAACACATCGAAACCCTAATATTCCTTAAACCAACTATACAATGAAATCTTGGGTCTTACAATACTACCCCCCTAAAAGAAGTTTCGTCCTCGAAACTTAGACATCGTCAAACAAACCGGGGTATAATTCCTTCATCTTACTCTCGAGCTCCCAGGTGGTATCTCCCGTAGCTTCATTCCATATTACCTTCACTAAAGGTATCTCTTTCGTTCTCAAACGCTTCATCTTCCTATCCGCAATCTTGATCGGCGGAACTTCAAATGACAAGTTATCCCTCAACTGGATGTCATCTGGTGTGATCACATGTGATGGATCCGGTGTATATTTCCGCAATTGCGACACATGGAACACGTCATGAATCAAAGATAGTACCGGTGGCAACGCGATCCGATATGCTACCTTCCCAACCCGTTCTAAAATCTGATAAGGCCCTATAAACTTCGGAGTCAACTTCTTTGCTTTCAAAGCCCTTCCAACACCAGTTGTTGGAGTAACACGGAGAAATACATGGTCTCCCTCCTCAAACTCTAAAGGCCTCCGACGCCTATCCGCATAACTCTTTTGGCGATCTTGAGCAACCTTCATCATTGCCCTTATCTTTCGGACCTTGTCCGTCGTCTGTTGTACCATTTCCGGTCCTACTATCAAACTTTCCCCATCTTGGTACCAACACAAAGGAGTCTGACATCTCCTCCCATACAAAGCCTCATATGGTGCCATTCCGATAGTCGAATGGTAACTATTGTTGTACGTGAACTCTATCAACGGCAACACGTCGTCCCAACTCCCACGATCATCCAGCACACATGCTCTCAATAAATCCTCTAGTGACTGATTTGTTCTCTCAGTTTGCCCATCGATCTGGGGATGATAGGCGGAACTCAATCTCAATTTCGTCCCCAACGCCTCATGCAAAGTCTTCCAAAAATGTGAAGTGAACTTTGGATCTCTATCCGACACTATACTTGACGGAATCCCATGTAACCTCACAATCTCAGCAATATACACATTGGTCAACTTTGCCGCCGTATCCGTAATCCTTACCGGTAGAAAATGAGCGGACTTCGTCAAACGATCCACTATCACCCAAATGGAATCATGCTTCCTCCTGGTCTTGGGTAAACCAGTGATGAAATCCATAGAAATGCTATCCCACTTCCACTCGGGGATATCTAAAGACTGCAGCATCCCTGCTGGTCTTTGATGTTCAATCTTCGCCTTCTGACAAGTCAAACACGACGCCACAAACTCGGCCACATCCCTCTTCATACCCGGCCACCAGAAATCTTGCCTCAGGTCCTGATACATTTTTGTTGCCCCGGGATGCATACTAAGCTTACTCTTGTGTGCCTTGTGCCACATTAGCCGACGGCCCGGCCTTCGGGGCTTTGCAATCTCTAGCAAAGTGTCCCGGCTTCTTGCAATTAAAACAAACATGCCCCTGATTCCGGCATTCATTCGCATAGTGGCCCACTTCACCACACTTAAAACAGCCCTGCTTCCCGGTATTCTGACTGTTCTGATTCACCGATCGACCCTGTCCCTTGTTATACTGTGGACGGTCATATGGCTTACTGCCTTGTTTTCCACGGTTCTGACTTTGATTCGGACCACCAGAACGACTTGGTCCCCCAGCACTAAAACCACCCTGACGGTTCACCCTTTTGTTTCTCATATCTTCAACCTCTTGGCACTTTTCAACCAAGACCTGAAATTGCCGAATACCCAATGGCACAACCGCATCATGCAGTTCGTACCTAAGCCCATCTTGGAAGCGACGACACATATAGACCTCATCTATCCCATCCCTAAAGAAGCGGAAGAAACGGGATAATGATTCAAACTTCTTGGAATATGCCTCCACATTCATACTCCCCTGACGTAGTCTCAGAAACTCCTCACCATACCTTTCCCTTGCAGTCTCAGGGAAATACTTAGCCAGGAACCTCCTCTTGAAGTTCTCCCAGTTAATCTCCTCATATGCATTTTCCATAATCAGACGGGTGTTCCTCCACCAAAATTCGGAACCCCCAAGCAGCTGATAGGTAGCTAGAACTACCTTCTCCCCCTCCGGACAATGAATTGCCCCATATATTCTTTCCATAGCATGGAGCCATAGATCCGCTGTTTCTGGACCTCCCTCCCCATTAAACTTTGGAGGGGCCTGCTGATTAAAACTTGCGAGAACCCTAGACCCAGCGGCCAGGATCTCCCTGTCGCGCTTTTCAAGGTCTCTCTGCGCCTTAGCATGAGTTTGCGCAGTCACCGCTGCTGCCATTGTATTCATGGCATAAGCCATCTGATGAATGTCCACATCATCATCATCTCTAGCAGGTGCCCTTCTCGGAGGCATCGTTTCCTGCACATACCAATTCTCTTCGATTAGATCCTTATCCAAACATTTCTGAATTCCAACAGAAAACCTCACTCAACGGATTATTAACCCATAACCCGACACTGAACAAACACTAGAACTAACCCAACACTAGTTACGTTCTAACCGACTCTGAACTAACGACTCAAGTATACACTTTCCCTCTGAAGATTTAAAGCCGGGCTCTGATACCACAATTGTAACACCCCGTTTTCATAACGCAAAAAGGGCATTATTTTTTTTTTTTTTTTCAACAAACGCTCAGAGTGCGCAAAACATTTTTAATTGAGCCGACATTAAATATTACAAACGAACCATATATATATCACACCATATATATATATTGTATTCGAAAATGCTAAGTGTAAACCTGAATAATTACAATCCATAAGTCTATGTGCTTACAAGCACTAACTAACCAAAAGAAGTTAGAATGTCCTATGCTAATCAAAAAGCACAGTGCACACAAACACACCGGCGCATAGTCTAACTAAAACTACCACTCCAGCTTCGACACGAGCTCACTAAGGCCTATAGCTGCCAACACCATCCTCTCGACCTACATCGTCATCTGGGGTGGGATGAGCCCGCAAATGAAAGAAAGGGTCACCACAAAATAAAAGTATATATATATATAACCGGTGCGAAAGATTGTACACTTAACAAAATTTCCACAAAACACAAGAGAAAGCTCTTAAAACATTCAACAATTCCCGCCAACGGGCTTATATATATAATGCACAACAAGCCTAATGCAGACTTCTACAATGAGTGTGGTACTGCCAGAGCTACCACATGCAAATGAATTCCGGAATTACTAATCATAACCAATAAAACCGCAAAAGGGTTAAGGTGGATCCACTCACGCAATCACACCCCGTGGTCCACTCACGCAACCACTTATTGTACTCAATAAGATCCCGTAGGATTTTGGGTGGGTCCACTCACGCAACCAACACCCCGTAGTCCACTCACGCAACTACGCACAATGAATGCATGAGCATACGATTCCCTACATATGCTAATGCCACACATACATACCTCTCAAGCATATGTAACTAAATCATAGCAATTCATACATATATTTTCCAAATCATATGTAAATTGCACAAGTAATGTAAACACGTTCTCATCAACGAGCATACATAACACAAACATGTCAACACACAAACAATTGCGTCGCAGCGAATTCCAAGCACGTCAAACCGTTTTAAAAGACAGAAATAAAGTGGAGCCCTTACCTCGGCAAGCTCCCGTCAACAACACACGCTTAGACAACACAACGCGCTTCCTAAAACAAGCAGCGTAACAATCAATACATTGTTCTCTAACCAATCGTATTGAAACTACACCAAAACCCCAAAAACCTAATGGTTCCTAAGGAAAAACCACTCTTTCGGACTTCGAACCAAAAACTACCGTATTGATCAACCCCCATGAGTTATTTGTACTATTTTTAGGACCCAAAACAATTGCCAAAAGTCTTAAATAATTTGAATTGTAAAATGGCTATTTTCTTGCGTTATAAGTTACGTACTTTCCGAGTACCCGAAAAACTCGTTTCCAATCCCCACCACTTCCATAAATTAATAAAAAGGGATTAGAATGTTAAAAACCAAGTTTAGAAATCAAAATCCAAAATCTCAACTCCCAGAGCTCGCCCTGGCGAGTTGGTGGCGAGTGAAGGCAGGGAGTACTGGTCTTACTCGCCCTGGAGCTCGCTCTGGCGTGTTCATGACCTGTGACACTCGCCCTGGCGAGTAACCACTCGCTCAGCGAGTTGCACCTGTCATGACAGCAAAAGACAGCAACTCACACCACCTTTTTCCACCCCAAGCCTAGTTTGATTCTATTAGTTCCCAACATCTTTTCAAGGCATAAAAGCAAACCATTTTCATAAGCAAGCAACACATTTCCGAAAGCATGTTGGTTGCTTCGAGTGCAAGTTATTTGATTTTCATTTCCAAAATCAAAACCAAATCCAAGCACAAGTTTTATTACGGGCCTTAACCGTCCGGTAATCATTTTCAAACATGTTTTCAAGGTAAATAGCGACACCACATGTCACAATAGTTTTAAACCATTTTTGACCCCAAAACACTACCCAAAACACTTAGGAATATTTTCATAAACCTCAAAATATTTTTCATCGGATTTTCTAAAACAAAACCATACAACGCATTTCCCTTTCGCCCAAAGGTTCAAAGACAACTTTTCTTTTCAAAACCTTACAACATAGCCTCATGTTATTGATCAATACATAACCAAACCAAAACCCTAACTTTTCTCATGAGATTTTTCACCAACTCATGGAAAACAAAAACAACAAAGCCTAGCATGCTTACTAAACTCTCATGAACAACTTTCATGAAACAAGAACTAGCAAGAACAACCTTTCTCACCAAACCCTCTTAAGAACATAAACCCAAAAACCTCAAAACTCTAAAAATCTACTAACCTAGGAGATGAGAAGAGAGGGTTACCTTTAGAAAGTGATTCTCTACAACTTTCCTCAAAGTTCCCAAGCTTGAAATGGAGTGAAGTGGTGAGGAAATGAAATTTGTGAAGGTTGGAAAGTGAAATGGAGTTTCACGTACAAGAGAGAAAGAATGGAGATGTTTTGTGATGTTTTTCTAAGTGCCAAGGTCATCAAACCTCCTTACTATGACAAAGCTCTTGCTAACTCATGGCCATTGGATCAAAAACACAATGCCAAGACCAAACCATAGCCATTGGATCAAACCAATTCAACCCACCTGAGATAAAACTTAATATCTCATAGAAACACTCGCACGTTCAGCTCTCGCGCGCCGCGACGAACGTAAATCACAAAAACGTAAGACCTACGGAAAGAACGTCTATCGTCTAACATTTCCAAAACTTATCGCCGAATCTTTTTCCGCGACTGTAATTTTCTTCCATACTTCAGAAAATTAATCTCAGAATATATCCTAACTCGCGCAGATATATAAAACTTCCATCCGAAACCTCACTCAAAACAGACGCAATAAGATTTTACAACGACGGGTAAAATCCTACTCGTTTTTCCAAAAACAAGAATAATCCAAAACTTATTATTCTGAAACCACAAGTAACTTCTTATACAAGAAACAGGATCACAAGACAAAAGTCTGTACAATTACAGTGCACGAACACAAAACAGACTCAATTACAGCAAAACCTCATAATTACACGATGTTTCATCACACGAACACATCGAAACCCTAATATTCCTTAAACCAACTATACAATGAAATCTTGGGTCTTACAAGAACTATGAATTTATAGGATACATCTTTAATTTAAATTCAATGAAATGACATGAATTTAAACTATTGTTTTTTCTTCTTCTTATAACACGGGATACTATAGTCTATAAATTGAAGAAGGAAAAAACAATAGTTCATTGACCTTTTTCTTTAATCGTGTCTAATTTAGTCATGATAGTTTTTTTTTTTCTTTTAAAGTATGTTACTCTCAATCCCATAATATATATATTCGTTAGACAATTTTGTTTCCAATGGTTAGATTAAAAACTATGAATTTATAGGATATATTTTTTCTTTAAATCCAATTAAATGACATGAATTTAAACTTTTTTTTTCTTCTTATAACACGGGGGGCTATAGTATATAAATAGAAGAGGAAAAAAAAATAGTTTATTGACCTATTTTTCATTGCTAGCTAGCAACCTCTTTTTCATTTGATTTGAAATTGGCAACTAATATAAAATATCCTATTAATCGGTTGTTACCTATTTTACTTAAATTGTGCTTGCATTTTCTCCCGCTCAATGAACTATCAATGTTAACATAAGTTATGCTCACGGGGACAAAGAGCAATTGTAAAAACGTGAATTGTATTTCTCATTTTAAAATTCAACATATATTAAGGATTTCTTTACAAAAATACCTCTATATTTTGACAAGTTAGTACTAAAATATTTATCTTGATATCCGTAAATTTTTCATAGTGAATATTTTTTAGCCCCCACTAAAGAATTTTCTTGGATCCGTCATTGTTCTTCCTTTTGCACCCCACTAAAGAATAACACTAACTTACAAGCTGGCTCTAGACTTAGGTTCACTTAAGCCGGTCCACCTCAAGTGTTGAATGTTGTTATCATCAATCCTAATGTATAAGTTGAAGCTTTGTAGCTCTATTTTGATATCCTTTTAATGTTTTATGGGTTTTTGTCGTCTATTGTTGTGTCTTAAAATATTATCCCTTTAATGTCTTAAAGGTTGGTTTATAATGACAATTGATCTATTAACAATGTTAGCTACAATATGCTTATATAATTGAATCATATGTTGCGCCCCGTGCATTGCACGGGTATAAATACTAGTAAAGACTACATATTTAAATTACAAGAAATTATAACCTAAATACAAAAGCCTAAGGAAAACATACCTTGCTGAGTTAGTTTTCCCGTAAGGGGAAAAAACTATGCCAATAGAGCTCCTCTGAACCTCTCCTTATAGTAGAGAGTGTTCTACTATTTCTGAATGATTTTAACAATGAAAGGGAGGCTCTATTTATAGTTTTCGTAATGAGATTCAGCAAGGCATCGCACTGCGATAAGCTCATCGTAGTGCGATGTGAAGATTCAGTTTATTTTTATAACTGATCCTGTGCATTTCATCAGCTTGGGCGCCAAGTTACTCCATCGTGCTGCGTTGTGATGCATCGTGGTGCGATTGGCAGATTTTCTTCAGATTTATTTCTTCAGATTTCTTGGCGAACAAGCAGCTCCCATCGTGGCACGATGGGAGTCATCGTGCTGCGATGGAATGCTCATTTTCTTCACTTTTTTGGTTTTTTCTTGTCTTTTTGCATCTTGGACTCTGTCTTGATGCTTTTTTATGCTTTTATAGGTTTTCCTTTGTATTTGGGCCTGTCTTGGTCATTTTACTACTAATAATAACACTAAAAATACCGTAGAAATTCCTGTCATCAGATGGCGAGGACGCCTTTTCTTTCCTCATCGCCCATGGCCAGTGGCGGAACCAGAAAATAAAATTCGGAGGGGCCGCTAAAAAAAATTAATATAAAAATTAAAAAAAAATATTTCATACAAAAATTTAAATAATAAAAAACACAAATTTCATTATAAAAAATTTAATTTGCATACCCTAAATAATATTCTACGTATTCTAAGTGATGTGAAGTTATCAATGATTTACTTTAAACTATTATCAATGGTTAGAAATTGTGTATTTTTTGTAATGATACATACATATATAAAAATTAACTTTATTTAAGAAAATGTCTTATGTAACAGCCCGGCGACCAGCCACACAGATGCTGAAGCCCCGCTGCTCGTTACCAGCTTAATCACTACCCCCCTTGTAGTGTTTTTGCCTCCGTAGTGATTCGAACCATGCACCCTGGGGATAAATACATGTTCAATGCAATCACTACTACCAATTGAGCTACTAGCTCAATTGGTAGTAGTGATTGCATTGAACATGTATTTATCCCCAGGGTGCATGGTTCGAATCACTACGGAGGCAAAAACACTACAAGGGGGGTAGTGATTAAGCTGGTAACGAGCAGCGGGGCTTCAGCATCTGTGTGGCTGGTCGCCGGGCTGTTACATTAAAAGGCGCCTTTTTCTGTAACAGCCCTGGACCCCACCTCTCTGGTGGTCCCAGGCCTGGGTCACCCCCATAACTGTTACTCACGGCCTTCTCCACCCCCCTTGTGGAGTTTTTGCCCTCGTGGTGAATCGAACCATGTACCTGGAGCATAAGTACATGTTCAATGCATTCACCACTACCAATTGAGCTACTAGCTCAATTGGTAGTGGTGAATGCATTGAACATGTACTTATGCTCCAGGTACATGGTTCGATTCACCACGAGGGCAAAAACTCCACAAGGGGGGTGGAGAAGGCCGTGAGTAACAGTTATGGGGGTGACCCAGGCCTGGGACCACCAGAGAGGTGGGGTCCAGGGCTGTTACATCTTACTAATGGTTTGTCACCAAAGCATTGATTTTCTTTTTTTTAAAAAAAAAACAGAAAAAGCCCTCTCAAATAATGTGTTTTGATTTTCAGTTTTAAAAAAAAAAATCAGAAAAAGCACTCCAAAGGTATTGAACACAAGACCTCTTAGAAGAAGCGGCGCTGCTGAAACAACTCAGCTACAATTCTATAACATTAGTTTTCATTTACAATAATATATATAATATACCTAGGTAATTTTATTAAAATATAAGGGTATACTAGTAGTTTCTTATTTTTCCGGGGGTGGCCGAGGCCACCCTCAGCCACCCCCTTAGTTCCGCCACTGCCCATGGCGGTCCTAATGCTAGTCGTTTGGTGTTGCTCCTTGCCTATTTGGACTTCTTCTAGTTTCTCGATGGGACTGACTCTCCTTTCTTGGAAGTCTTCTCTAGGATCCAGCTCTGCTGTGTCAAGCGTATTTGTGTTGTGTACGCTTAGCCTTCTTACCTCTTTCTTCTTTATTGTGAGGCTTGATTCGTAGCACTGCCGTGCTAGGATCTGGTCGCCTCTTATCGTCCCTACTCCCCCGTTGTCCAAGGGGTACTCAATGGTTAGGTATAGTGTAGACATCGCCGCTCCAAGTGCATTGAATGTTGGCCTTCCAATGATTATGTTGTAAGATGCATAGGGGGTTCTTACTACCAAATACCTTACTTTGATGGTTTCTGCAATTTCTTTTTCGCCGAAGGTTGTCAGCAGTGTGATATAGCCCATGACTTCTGCCTGATCGCTTGTGAATCCTACTAAGGTCCCGTGGTAAGGTTGTAGTTGCTCGTCGGCGAGTTGCATTGCCTTGAATGCATCCCAGTACATTATATCAGTCGAACTGCCTGAATCAATTAGCACTCACTTGACGTCACAGTTAAGGATTTGTACTTGGATGACCAAAGGGTCATCATCATGTGGGATGATATCCGTGGCATCCTTTGGTGAAAAGGACAGGCCCAGAGCTGGAGGGAAAGATACGTGTCCTACCACGTTTGACTCTCTTTCATATCTCCTTACATAACGTTTTCTGGCGTTGTTGGAGTTGCCGCCGCCAGCGAAACCACATGCTACGGTATTCACTGCTATTCTGGGTTGATCCTTCCCCCTTGCTTCTTCCGGGGGCGGGTTGCGCGTCGATCTTGGCTATCTTTCCCTTGCTGTTTTCTCTTTTGAGATGACCGCTTCTTATCAGCTCTTCTATTAAGTCTCTGAGGCGGAAACACTTTTCTATGTCGTGGTCTTTGCACCTGTGATAGTGGCACCACTCGTTTTCGTTGCGTCCCATGGTATAGTGGCGATCTGGGGGAGGTGGGCGTTTTGCTAATCCTGCTTGTAAAATCTCATCCAGGATGTGGACTTTCGCCCTATTGAGTGGCACATACTCTTCAAAAGGCTTGACCGCCCTCCTCTGAGGGTAATAAGAGCCTCCGTTATTTCGTGGGACTTTAGGGTCCTTGTTTGGCCAGCGTCGCCTTTGGTGCTCTGGGTATCTGTTGCTTCCAATTTTCGGTGCTCTTTCCTTGTGGTCTCTTGATCGTATCTCAGCATTACTCTCTTCGCCTTTGATGTAACATTTCGCTCGCTTCATCACTTCTTGCATGGTTTCGGCGGGTTTTTGAGCCAGTGACTCGTTGAAGTGTCCCGCCCGTAGTCCGTTATGAAAGGCGGCCACAAACATTTCTTGATTTGGGTTTGAGACGTTGATGGTGGCCTCGTTGAACCCTGCTTGATACTCTCTGAGGGTTTCGGAACTTCCTTGCCTCAGGCTGAACATGTTTGTGGCGGTAACCTATATGTGCTTGCCTCAGGCGGAATCTTGAAGTTTGGTGGGAACTGAGCATCCCATAGATGTTGAGCAAGGGGTTGTGAGACTTCAATGTTTTCTTCTTCTGCCGTTTTTGCTACTTCGTCTGCCTTCTCTTTTTTTATTTCGGCAACCTCTGCTTGGAGGCGACGTATTTCGCCGATGGCAGCTTGCAGGTTTGTCAGTTGTTGGCCTTCGTTGTTGTTGGTACCTCCGGCCATAACTGCAAAAGTTTCTTGGTTGTGACTTGAGGCCTGGGAAATGTTTTACTAGGGCCCCAAGGTGGGCGCCAAATATTCCTGATAGAACACTAAGGGGTGTGAATTGCAAAGAGCTATGGTTATGCGATGGTCTACAATTATGTTATTGCCTAATCTTTAAATTGCGTTGGGGCTGTTGGAACAAAAGAGGTTCTGACATGACTCAATTAAGTTTTGATGATAACAAATGTATTAATATACAATAGGGTATACTGATTATTTACTCTAAGTGTGCAGATATATAGGCTAAAATTTTATATTCACTTTGAGTACATTTGAAGCTCTGAAATGGGAAGCAAATTCTGACCAGAACATGCTCATCAGAAGATGCAAGATCAAGTCTCGTCAGAAGCTACATATCAGAAGCTACGTTATCAGAAGCTGTGTTTTTGAATACATCATGTTCTGATACATGCAGTGAAAGCCAGTTTGTCAGAAGAACATTCTCTGCTACAATGATTGAAATTCATCATCTTCTAACAACCCAAAAGCTGGAGAATCAACCTTATCCACAGAATAGTGACGTTAGTACTATTGTACGAGCTTATTACCAGATTTGGACGAATCTTTATTCCCAAGTTTGTTCGTACTTAAAGGTTGCTTGATATGGTTAAAAGATCGTACTATTCCCAGCTGGCGCAATCTCACTGCAACGGATTCAAATTCAAGACGCTCCACCCTTCACTATAAATAGGTGTGGAATTGAAGTTTTTGTGCACAACATTATTGAACAATTTTGAACGAGCTTTTACTTTGCCAAAATCATCCTAAGCACAAAAACAACTTGAATACAACTTGAACTCATTTGAATATCCAAGACTCAAGCTTCAGCTTCTGAATCATACAGTAGTTGAACCTTAGATTTCTTTTGTTAGGATTCTAAGTTAAAGTCTTGTCATTGAGTTGTATTTATTTATTCTCATTGAACATTGATTTGTATATCAGTATTCTTATACTCTGTTTTTATTGTAAGTTGTTTGAAGTCTCTTGCCTGTGTGCTTGAGCATTGGAAGTCTCTTGTAAGTGTTACTTGAGCATTGGAAGTCTCTTGCCTGTGTGCTTGAGCATTGTAATCTTTAGTGATTATTAGTGAACTCCCTTGGAAGTACAAGGGGACTGGACGTACTCTCGGTTTGTGAGAGGAACCAGTATAAAACCTCTGTCTCCATCTTTCTCTCACTCTCTTACTCTTTATTAGTTATTGTTTGATTGTGTTTTGTTTTAAACCGCTGCAAACTCTGGTAAGTTTTATAACTTAGAAGAAATAATCAAACTACCCAAAACACAATTCAACCCCCCCTTCTTGTGTTTTTCACACCTTCAATTGGCATCAAGAGCCTGATTCTGTTTTTATCACTTAACAGTTAGACAGTTTCTTGTTGAAAAACACAATGACTGACGGTGCAAGTATGAAAGCAGTTCCTCATGGCTATGATGTTGAATATAAGACAAACAACAAAGCACCAAAGTTCAATGGAGATGCTTCTACATTTTCATGGTGGAAAGATAGAATCTACAATCATCTTATTGGTATAGATGATGAGCTTTGGGACTTGGTTGAAGAAGGGGTAACTTTTAAAGGTCTTGATGAAAGAGGTAAGTTATCAGTTGAAGAAAGAAAGAAGTTCACTCTTACAGACAAGAAAGCTTACAAGAAACATCACAAAGTCAAGGATCTTCTCATTGGTTGTATATCTCATGATGAATATCTCAAGATCATAGACAAATCTACTGCCAAGAGTATTTATGACTCCTTATGTTCCACATATGAAGGGAACAAACAAGTTCAAGAAGCAAAGGCTACTCTTTTGATCCAACAGTATGAACTCTTTAGAATGAAGGATGATGAGAATATTGAATCTATGTATTCTAGGTTCAAAATTCTAGTGGCTGGTCTCCAAGTTCTGAAGAGAAGTTATACAACTTCTGATCATGTAAGAAAGATTCTGAGAAGCTTACCTTCAAGGTGGAGGCCTAAGGTAACAGCTATTCAGGAAGCTAAAGATTTGGACACACTTGGCTTGGAGGAATTGATAAGTTCACTCATGAGTCATGAGATTGAACTATCTTCTGATGAGCCTCAGAAGAAACTAAAATTTGTGGCTCTGCCATCTATTTCAGTTTCATCTAAGGCTCTGAAAGCCAAAGTTGTAGAATCTGAAGTAGAGGAATCTTTAATAGATGACCAAGAAGATGGATCAGATGATGACGTCTTTGCGCTCTTGTCCAAGAAGTTTCAAAAGTGGTCAATAAGGAGAGGCAAAAATCACTCAAGCAAATGATTTGGATCAAGGAACAACACTGGCAAAGAGAAGAAGGGTGACACAAAAAATTGTTTCAATTGTCATAAGCCTGGACACTTCATGGCTGACTGTCCTGAACTCAACTCCAAGGGTAAAAGAAGAAAAAGTACAATCAAGAATAAAGCCAAGAAGAGTTTGATGGCAACATGGGAAGACATAAATGAGTTATCTGAGGACGAAGACTCTGAGGAAGCAAATCTGGCACTCATGGCCACTGGCGAATCAGATAATGAAAGTGATTCAGAGTCTGACACAGACGATATTGAAGAGGTAATCTCTAAAATGTCTAGTACTCAAATGACCAAGGCTTTGAAAGATGTTATGGTAAAGTACATGCAAAAGTTGAGTGAGCTAGATTTTTGTAAACAAAAATTGAAGCTGCTTAATGAAAACCTCAACCAGACTCAAGCAAACTATCAAAAATCTCTTAAAACAATTAAAGTGCTTGAGACTGGATGCAGAACATGTCAAAAACCCTATGATGAGTATGAAATTTCTCTTCAGAGTTTTTATACCATAACATTGACAAAACTAGGATGTCTTCTATTATTCATGGTGGGCTTAACAATTATCATAAAAGACAAGGACTTGGTTCCCTTACATCTTCTGATGTAGGGAAATCAAACAACTCTGTCTGTCTAAGCAAATCACCCTCAGAAGCTTATTCTAACTTCACTAAGGGTAGCTCAGAACTTCTGACTGTGTCTGATACTCTTGTGAGCTTGGAACCACAAGATAAGGTATCAGAAGATAACTCATCTTCTGAACCTAAGTCTTCTAAAACCCAGGTTCCCCTCACATCAGTATCCATGTCTACTCAAGTTAAAGCTATCAGAGTACCAAAGCCTGTTGATAAGCGGGGCACCAGTACTTCAAAAGCAAACTTGGTAACTGGTTCTCTGACACACTCAAGAGGAAAGTCTCAGAGACAACATAAGCCTAAATTGTTTTCTAAAGGCTCAGTTGACTCCAGATCTTCTGAATACTCTAAGAAGAAGAATAAGATTCATAGGACTAACCAAAATGGACCCATCAGAATATGGGTACCAAAATCTGAAATAGTGTATGCTGCAGGTATGCACCCAAAGAAGAAAAGAAAGCTCATGGTATCTGGACTCTGGCTGCTCTCGTCACATGACAGGAGACAAGCTCTTGTTCCACACCCTGAATCAGCAAGAGGGAGGAACAGTAGGGTTTGGTGGCAACCAGAAGGGAAAGATCATTGGTATAGGTACAGTTGGTAATTCTTCTTTTTCTATTTCTGATGTTTGGTTAGTAGATGGACTACATCATAATTTACTTAGCATAAGTCAATTATGTGATAGTAATTATGATGTCATGTTTAATAAGGATTCATGTACTGTAATTAGAAACTCTGACCAATCCATTGTTTTTAAAGGTAATAGAAAAGGCAATGTTTATAAAGTCAATTTTTCTGATTTAAAGGAACAACAAGTGCTTTGTCTTTTGACACTGAGTGATGAAAAATGGATCTGGCACAAAAGGTTGGGTCATGCTAACTGGAGATTAATCTCTAAGCTTAGCAAGGACAATCTAGTCAGAGGTCTTCCAAAAATTAAATATCACTCAGACTCACTTTGTGGTTCTTGCCAAAAAGGAAAAATTGTCAAAAGTTCTTTTAAAAACAAGAACATTGTCTCAACTTCTAGACCTTTAGAACTCTTGCATATTGATCTTTTTGGACCAGTTAGCACTGCTTCAATCAATGGTAAGAAGTATGGATTAGTCATAGTGGATGATTATAGTAGATGGACTTGGATTAAATTTCTGAGAACTAAAGATGAAACATATGAGGTGTTCAGCATCTTCTGTATCCAAATTCAAAATGAAAAGGATTCCAAGATTTTAAAAGTAAGAAGTGATCATGGTGGTGAATTTGAAAATGAACCTTTTGAAAAATTTTGTGAAGAACATGGAATTCTCCATGAATTCTCTTCTCCTAGAACTCCACAACAAAATGGAGTTGTAGAAAGAAAGAATGGATCTTTACAAGAAATGGCACGCACCATGATGCATGAAAATAATTTAGCGAAATTCTTTTGGGCAGAAGCTGTTAACACTGCTTGTTATATTCAAAATAGAATCTATATAAGACCTATTTTGAACAAAACAACATATGAACTCTTTAGAGGAAGAAAACCCAATATTTCTTATTTTCATCAATTTGGTTGTACATCTTACATTCTGAATAATAAAGTCCATCTTAAGAAATTTGACTCTAAAGCCTGTAAGGGTATCTTCATTGGATACTCTGAACGCTCTAAGTCATACGGAGTGTATAATTCTGAAACTAATATAGTGGAAGAATCAATGCACGTAAAGTTTGATGATAAAGAGCCTGATGATAAAAAGTCAGAGTCTGTTATAGATTTATCAGGATCTGATGACTCAGAAGATGAAGCTCCAGAGTATGACAACTACATAGAATCTGTAGAAGACTCTGAAACTCATGAAGCAACACCTTCTGATGTTGCTAAAGAACATCAAACTAATGATGATAACTCTGAAGCAACTGATATTCCAAGAAACACTTTCAAGTACAAATCATCACATCCTGAAGAGCTCATCCTTGGAAACAAGAATAGTCCAAGAAAAACAAGATCAAACTTCAGAGATGAAGAATCATTGTTTGTATTAGTATCTTTGATTGAACCAAAAACAACAAATGAAGCTCTCTCAGATGATGCTTGGATAGTTGCTATGGAAGAAGAGTTAAATCAATTCAAGAGGAATGATGTATGGGATCTGGTACCCAAACCCAAGCACAAGAACATTATTGGAACAAAATGGGTATACAGAAACAAACTGAACGAACAAGGTGAAGTAACCAGAAATAAAGCAAGACTTGTTGCACAAGGATATAGTCAACAAGAAGGAATTGACTTTACTGAGACATATGCTCCAGTAGCTAGACTGGAAGCAATCAGGTTACTTTTATCTTATGCAGTTAACAATGATATCACTCTATATCAGATGGATGTTAAAAGTGCATTTCTTAATGGTGTTATCTCTGAAGAAGTATATGTCAAACAACCTCCTGGATTTAAAGATTTATCAAATCCAGACCATGTGTTCAAACTCAAGAAATCACTCTATGGACTCAAACAAGCTCCCAGAGCTTGGTATGAGAGACTGAGTACTTTCTTAGTAAACAATGGTTTTGAAAAAGGTCAAGTTGATAATACACTATTCAGAAAAACACTAAAGAAAGACATTTTGATCATTCAAATTTATGTTGATGATATCATATTTGGATCAACTAATGCCACTTTGTGCAAGAATTTTTCCAAGCTTATGCAAGATGAATTTGAGATGAGCATGATGGGAGAATTTAAGTTCTTTCTTGGAATTCAGATAAATCAAACAAAGAAAGGAACATTCATTCATCAATCAAAATATATAAAAGATCTTCTGAAGAAATTCAATTTAGAAGATTGCAAGCCCATGAACACTCCAATGCATCCTACATCAAGCCTAAGCAAAGAAGAATCTGAAGGCAAAGTTGATCAGAAGCTCTATGGAGGTATGATTGGATCTCTTCTTTATCTAACTGCCTCAAGACCTGGTATTTTATTCAGTGTATGCTTGTGTGCAAGATTTCAATCAGATCCTAGAGAATCTCATTTCACTGCTGTGAAGAGAATCTTTAGATATTTGAAAGCTACTTGTAACATTGGATTACTGTATCAGAAATCCAATGACTACAAACTTATTGGATTCTGTGATGCTGACTAAGCTGGTGATAAAATTGAAAGAAAATCCACCAGTGGTAATTGTAAATTCATTGGTGAGAATTTGATTTCTTGGGCTAGTAAAAGGCAAACCACCATAGCTATGTCAACAACAGAAGCAGAATACATATCAGCAGCAAATGTTGTACACAACTACTTTGGATGAAATATCAATTAGAAGATTATCAAATAAGCAATAACAATATTCCTTTATATTGTGACAATACTGCAGCCATCCGTCTTTCCAAAAATCCCATTTTACATTCAAGAGCTAAGCATATTGAGATCAAACATCATTTCATCAGAGACTATGTTCAAAAGGGTGTAATTGATATTAAGTTCATTGAAACAGAAAATCAATGGGTTGATATCTTTACAAAACCCTTGGCTGTTGAACGTTTTGATTTTATCAAAAAGAATCTGAATATGATGGAAATCCCTGAATAGCTGAGACTCTGATGAAAAATTGGTTTTTGTAAGGATCTAATAGTTATTAGAAGCTGAGGCCATCAGAACCTTCTGTATCAGAAGTTGTGATGAGACCATCTTCTGATGAACTATCAGACTCTGTAAAAGAGATGGTTCTGGCGCGTAAGTAAAATCTTTTTGTAAAAACGTTTCGTTTTTCTCTCCACTTACGTGTCAGTTATTTAAATAAACTTCTAATACCTGTGTCCTGTTGCAAGTGGAAAAAGAAGTTGGTTTATGATGATTAGTGTTCTAATCCCTATTTGTAATAGGTAAAAGACTCTGCTACCCTTATGTGTCTGTACTATCTTTTTGCGTGAAACTTTCTATTTAAACACATATCTGTTCACATTCACACTTTTGCACTCTCACAACCCACACTTTCATTCTTCTAAAACTCAAGCAATATTTCTTTCTCTCTAAAATTAGCAAACCCTAACCCCCCTAAACTTCATCAAAATGACATCACTCCAAATCAATGGCTGCATAATTGATATTGAGAAATCCATACCAAACAAGTTTGAAAAGGATCAAAGGCCATAGAAGTTTGATGACCTTCAGTTCGCTATAGGAAATCCTGTAGACTTCGAAAGTTTAAGAGTAAATGGGTTTCCGGAAGTGAAAGATCGTTTCGAAAGGCAAGGATTAATGTACTACTTCGATGTGATGAATGGACCAACATACAATGAGATAGTCAAAGAATTTTGGATGAAAGCGACCATTATCACAAAAACTAAGTACAATGAAAGACTGAAGCAGTTGATTCAAGAAAGACCGGAGTTGAGTGGAAAAACTCCTGCTGAGATGGGTTTAAGACCCTTTGTTACTACAAAAATTGAATCGTTTGTGGCTGGATTCAGAGTCTCCATTAGAGTGGATCATATATATGAGGCTCTGAAGCTATCAGACGGTGGACTCTTCAACAAATCTACAGACTCTGTTGGACCAGATGTTGATGAATTAATTTTCAAGCCTAAGGAAGATCCTGAAGACAAGCTTGAAATGACAGACTTAAGCAAAATTATCTACAGGATCCTCATTAACAGTATTATATCCAAGCTGGGAGGTACTGATCAGAATTCTACTGTTCAGAAGCTGTTCACATGCCATGTTGGAAAGGGAAATTTTGTGGACGTTGGTAAACTCATATTCATTCATCTGGCTAATTCTATAGTTGCTAGCAAACCTATCATTCGTCATGGCAGACTACTGAGTGTGGTCTGTTGGATGCTATCAAACCATTTTTCCCTGGGTATGGTACCTTCTTGATTAGTTCTAAGATCATAAATAGTACTACTCTAAGGTATCTACATTTGTTAAAGGGTAAAAAGGCTGTTCATCCAACACACCCTTTGTTACTCAGAGAAACTGAAAAAGACATTGATGAATGTAGGCTGATTCATGTGAGTGATAGAGATGCTAGGAAGATAGCAGAAGCTCATGCTGGATTTTTAAAGAGTTTAGGTGCTGAGGTTGAAAGTGGAGAGACTCAGGAGCTGACTGTTAGACAATCAAGGATTCTGGCTCAACCAACCAAGATTCTTGCAAAGAGAAAACCTGTTTGTTGGAATAAAGTGGGTCTGACATGAATCTCTAAGATTTTAAGTGGTTTTGATGATAACAAAGTATTAAAATTGCAATTGGTATTACTAATGATTATTCTAGTGTGCAGAATTAGAAGTTAAAATTCATTCATAAGCACTATTAATAATAGCAGAGAAGCCAGTCAAACAAGCCTCTGAAAGCACATCACTGTTCATCAGAAGCTTAAATTTTGCGTTCTGAAGAAAGTAACTCTGGGGATAAAAACAAGGCTCTGAAGGACTCATAAGCTGAAGACCTCAAGAAGCTATGACAACAGCACCTGAAGCAAAAGGAATTTACGTCACTCAAGAACTGACAGAATCAGAACCAATGATTGAAGAACAATCTACTTCAAGGCTCTGTCACGTCCACAGGAAGGAATATTTTGGTACAACGTTAACCTTATCCATAAGTGAAGCGCATTTGAGGATCGTACTATTGTACTATTATTACTCAAAATGGATGAGTGATAATTCAAATAGCAAGGTAGTGGAATTGGAATTCATTACCAAAGATGGAAAATTACAGCTATCACAATTGTACGAGTAAATTCCACCTGGCACGTTATCTCTCTGCAACGGTCATCATCTTCCTTCAAGTATAAATAGAAGACTCAAATGGAAGAAATGACTACTGTTACATTACTGCGTTTAAGGCTCTGAAGCAATCTGACACTATTTGTTTAATCTGTCATTCAAAGTCTTAAAGCAATTTTGAGTTGTATTTTGTAAACACCTCTGATAGTATATCAAGTGTCCATAAACAATCATTCTTAGATTTTAAGTTTGTTTGTGAAGTCTCTTGTTTAGTGAAACTTGAGCACCTGAGAAGTCTCTTGCAAGAGTGCTTGAGCAATTTGTAATCTTGTGAAGATTATAGTGAAAAGCTCTTGTTAGTAACAAGGGGACTGGACGTACTCTCAAGTTGTGAGGGGAACCAGGAGAAATCTTTGTGTCTTTCTTTCTATCTCTCTCAGCACCCTTTTTAGTTATTTTGTTTATATCCGCTGCTTTTGTGTTCTAAGTTAGAAAAAGTTTTTAATTCTAAAAACACAATTCAACCCCCCCCCCCTTCTTGTGTTTTTCCACCTTCAATTGGTATCAGGAGCTGGGTTGTTGCCTAACTCACCTAATAGTGAAACAGTAAAGATCCAAGAGGAAAAACATGTCTGCTGAGAAATCCAACAATGCTGCAGTTAGTTTTGACTATGATTCAAATTCAAAAGATAGAAGATCATCTGATAAAGTTCCTTTCTTCAACGGAACTGAGACTGGTTACCCTTTCTGGAAAACCAAGATGTACAGTCACATCATGGGCATTGATTGTGATTTATGGGACTTGGTAGAAGATGGAGTTTGTAAGTGCACCAGTTCATCCTCATGTTTTAATAATTGTCAAAACACATGAAAATAGAGTAGAACATATTTTGGCAACATTACAAATGACTTGACAGCGAAAAACTATTTTTAAAACTTTGAAAAATTGTTTTTTAGGTATTATGTATCGATACATAAACATGTGTATCGATACAAATGTCCTGAAATTACTTCAGACTGATTTTGTGCATTTTGTATCAATACATATATCACTTGTATCGATACAAAAGTGGTTTCTCAGAGGCAGAGAGTCACATGTGTATCGAATCATGCTTGCATGTATCGATACACACCTGTATCTCTCAGAAAACCAGAGAGTGCATGATGTATCGAATCATGCTTGCATGATTTGATACATATCAGTCAAGATTTCAAGAAACTGATATATGTATCGATACACACCCGTGTTTGTATCGATACATGGGTCAAATCTTTCAATTTGAACGCTGGTCAAAGGGTTTGTATCGATACAAACCATCATTTGTATCGATACACGTATGTTAAATTTTGCCCAAATTTGCTCAATTCTATTCTCTCTTTAAATAGCAATGTGGTGTGTCATTGTAATGGAGAGGAAACCAGTGAGAAAGTTCAGAAAACGCTTTGGGATTCAAATTGAGTGAAAATTTGGATCAAAGGTTTCATTCATCACAAGTTCATCATCTTCATCAAGTTTGCAATCAAATTGAAGTTTGAGTATGGGATCAATTCAATAGAGACTGCATATTTGTTTGATAACGTTCGGTATGGTTCGCGGTGAATCAGAATCGTGATCGGGGTGAATTGTGACAAAGGTTTTGGTTTCTCTCAAGGGTTCAAGATTGTGCGAATCTTGAAGGTTCAACAACAAGAAGCGAAGGACTCAGCTGGACGATCGAGTGCGGATTGGCACGGGTCGGATCGTTGGAATCAGAGGGCGAAGCTTCGTTGTGTGTTGAGGTTTATTCGCATAGTTTACTTTTGATTCGTTATAGGGTTATAAGATTCAATTGTAAATTGTGCACTTGTGTTCATCATTTTTGATCAATATACTCTCAAATAACCCGTTTGGTTATTTGGGGGGAGACGTACCCGGCCGACCGCGAGGACGACACGAAAGCCGGGGAACTCCCTAATCAAACCGTTTGTGTCTCTCTCTCTCAATCTTTACTTTTCATAATTTCGTTAATTTTGAATCAATTGAATTTTTCGTGTTCGTATTGGTACACCAAAATTCAATTGCTATTGTTTGATTGTGATTGGATTACACTTGATAATAACTTGCTTGGGGCTGATTTAATTCAAACATTTAAATTCGATTGATTTTGTACACGAGCATTTCTAAACCTTTTCATAAATCGTTCCAAGGCTATACTACATTTCCTTTAATCAATCGGTGCATATACTACCGATCCGGTGGTACTTCCGCGCGCACGATTGAAACAAAATATTTTTTTAAAACCTACATTGTTTCAAGGATCACTTATTCAACCCCCCCCTTCTAAGTGATAGCCAAGTAGTCTAACAAGTGGTATCACGATCCCGGTTCAATTTTGTTTACAAAATTCGGAGGATTGTGCCAATTATTTGAAAATATGGCTTTTGCACCGAAATGGGCGTATAATAGGACTCCTATATTCAATGGAGATCATTTTGATTATTGGAAAAGTAGTATGCGCATACACATCAATTCTTTTGATGGTGAAGTGTGGAATGCTATTGAGAACGGTCCGTTTGTTCCAACAATCACCGACTTCAATGGCGTTGTCACAAATAAGCCTATGGCACAATGGACGGATGATGAAAAGAAAAAGGTCAATTACGATGCAAAGGCACAAAACATACTTATTTCATCCCTTGGGATTGAACAATTTTATCATATGTCGCATTGTTCTACGGCTAAAGAAATGTGGGATACATTAGTTACTCATTTTGAGGGAACTAATGAGGTCAAAATTTCGAAAATAAACACCTTAACTCAAGAGTTCGAATTGTTTCATATGAAAGATGGTGAAACCATTGCGGATATGCAACAAAGATTTGTAAAAATCACCAACAAGTTACATGGTCTAGGTAAACCAATCACAAATCAAGATGCTACTAATAAGATTTTGAGATGTCTTAATAGGTCATGGCAACCAAAGGTCACCGCAATAAAAGAAGCGAATGATCTTACAACTTTGAGTCTCACAACCTTATTTGGTAAGCTAACGGAACATGAACAAGTGCTTAATTTGTTGGAAAAGCATGAAAAAGGTGAGAAAAAGGAAAAACACAACGAAAAGGAAAAAGAAAAGGATAAGAGGTCCATTGCTCTAAAGGCCTCCAAATCCAAGTCCAAAAAGGTTGAGCAAGTGGAAAGTAGCTCAAGCGAAGACGATTCCGATGATGAGGAAATGGGGCTCTTCATTCGACGCTACAATAGATATGTGAGAAAGAATGGGATAAGACATTCCGATGACAATCTTAAGATGTTTCGGAAAGATAGTGGTTACCGCCGGAAGAATGAAGATGATAGGCACTCCAAGAAGGGGGCATGCTATGAATGTGGCAAAGTTGGTCATTTCAAGCCGGATTGCCCTAAGCTCAAGAGAAAAGAGAAGGAGTCACCTTCATTCAAAAAGGAAAGAAAGCTTATGTTGCATGGGAGAGCGGAAGCTCATCTTCCTCTTCATCATCAAGCTCTAGCTCGAGTGGTGAAGATGCATTGGCTAATGTGTGCTTAACATCCCATGATCGCAACAAACTTGCTCCTAAAAAGGTAAATCAAAATCCCTCTAGCTCATATACACTTTTAGAATATCATGAGTTACAAGTCGCTTTTGAAAAGTTACACAAAGAAACTAAAGAGGCTTTTCAACGACTAAAAGGTTTAATGCAAGTTAATAAATACCTTGAGGCAAAAGTTTCGAAAACGGAGCTTGAGTTGAAAGCTCTCAAAGAGTCTATGATTCAAAAACCTCTTGTGACTTTTGATAGTTATGGTAACGATAGAACCGGATGTGATGGATGCTTTTACTTATCTAGAGACTTGCGAAAGTTGCAAGATAAGCTAAAAGAACCATCTAAGTCGGAGATTACTTTTGCGGTTGATCCATCTAAATTCAACAAATCCTTAAAACCTAGAAATAAAAAGTATAAATTTGTTGAAAAGGATCCTAAGAAAAGTAATCGTCATATTGTTTGTCATTATTGTTGTAACAAGGGTCATACTATTGCAAAATGCCATGCTCGGAAAACCTTGGTACCAAAAGGCAAATTGCAATGGTTACCCAAGTTAAGCAATAATGTTGCTACTAACCAACTAGGACCCAACATGAGTTGGGGACCTACTTCAAATGTCTAAATATGTAGGAGAATGTCCTGAACCATTGACGAATGACACCGACATCAATGGAGTTCAAGACTTACGAACAAGGAAAATGATGAGAAAAGCTTCAACTCAACACTTACAATGTTGTGGAAATTGATCACTTCCTCCACATAACACTTAAGGGAAGATTCTATTCTATACCTTTTCCTTTATATTTTTTTTTGCATTTGAATATTGGTTCATATACATACAACTTTCACCTTAATATGATATGTGCTTTGATAGTTGTCTAATCCTTCATTTCCAAGAATTTTGCTCAAAAATATTTATAAGTTTTTGAGACTCATACGTCTTAAATGGGGTTTTGACAAAAATCATTACAATTGCCATATTAAGTTCATACTTGGTTTGTATATGTTTGTTTTGTTCTTATATGTGACTTTGTGTGCATACATAGATATATATTTTCATATGATTAATTTTGGTACTTTGATTCTTTATGTGAATGGTTTATCATGTATATATGGTTTAACATGTGTTCTCATGTTATAATGTGCTTTGGTATTGTTTTTGCTCACATACATAAGTGTGTACCTTGTTGATTATATGTGTTTCATACATACATGTTATTTGGGAGTCATAAAAATTATTTTTCAAACTTATAAGTTCATGTGTTTTGAGAAAAATTGAAAATAATGCTTTTTGGATCAATACAAATAAATATTGTATGGATACATGTTAGTTACTCTGCAAATTTTCAAAATGAACTGATATGTATCGATACATATGATGGTTGTATCGATACATAGCTCTTCAGTTAGGACAGAAACTGTCCCATGTATCGATACATGCTGGCATGCTTTGATACATGTCGCAGAAAACTGACTTGTATCGATACAAACACGAGTTTGTATCGATACATATGCGTGAAAACAGCTTTATGTATCAATTTTCATTCATTCATTCATCAAACACCAAAAACTTCTTCTTCTACACGAGAAACAACTTCAAAACCCTCATTCCCAAATTCTCAATCTCCCTCAAACTCAACCAAAACTCACAAAATTTGACCCTAAACCACTTCAAATTCATTACCCATCCACATTCCTTCATCTATTTCATGGTTCAAGTTTCGTAATCATCACATTCAAGACAAGGGTTTCTTCAATTTTGGTTTGTGACACTTCTTCAAGCTCTTCATCAAAATTCAAGGTAATTCGCTCTATTTCTCTCTATTTCCTAGAAATGGCACCAAAAATTAAGTCTAGGAGAGGAAAGGATGTAGAAAGTAGCAATGATGCTCCAAATTTTGGACTTAGGGAAGAAGAATTCGTTCACAAGGATTGTGTTGATTCTTATACACAATGTTGGAACAAAGTGGGTCTGACATGAACCTCTAACATTTGAAGTGGTTTTGATGATAACAAAGTATTAAAATTGCAATTGGAATTACTAATGATTATTCTAGTGTGCAGAATTACAAGTTAAAATTTGTTTAGAAGCACTATGAATAATAGCAGAGAAGCCAGTCAAACAAGCCTCTGAAAGCACATCACTGTTCATCAGAAGCTTAAATTTTGCGTGCTGAAGAAAATAACTCTGGGGATAAAAACAAGGCTCTGAAGGACTCAGAAGCTGAAGACCTCAAGAAGCTATGACAACAGCACCTGAAGCAAAAGGAATTTACGTCACTCAAGAACTGACAGAATTAGAACCAATGATTGAAGAACAATCTACTTCAATGCTCTGTCACGTCCACAGGAAGGAATATTCGTTGGTACAACGTTAATCTTATCCATAAGTGAAGCGCATTTGAGGATCGTACTATTGTACTATTATTACTCAAAATGGATGAGTGATAATTCAAATAGCAAGGTAGTGGAATTGAAGATATTTGCCAAAGAAGGCAACTACAGCTATCACAATTGTACGAGTAAATTCCAGCTGGCACCTTATCTCTCTGCAACGGTCATCATCTTCCTCAAGTATAAATAGAAGACTCAAATGGAAGAAATGACTACTGTTCTATTACTGCGTTTAAGGCTCTGAAGCATTCTGACATCATTTGTTTAATCTGTCATTCAAAGTCTTAAAGCAATCTGTGTTGTATTTTGTAAACACCTCTGATAGTATATCAAGTGTCCATTAACATTCATTCTTAGATTTTAAGTTTGTTTGTGAAGTCTCTTGTTTAGTGAAACTTGAGCATCTGAGAAGTCTCTTGCAAGAGTGCTTGAGCAAGTTGTAATCTTGAATAGATTATAGTGGAAATCTCTTGTTAGTAACAAGGGGACTGGACGTACTCTCAAGTTGTGAGGGGAACCAGGATAAATCTTTGTGTTTTTCTCTCTCTCAGCACCCTTTTCTTTCTTTGTGTTATTATCCGCGGCAAACTTGTTTTAAGTTAGGAAAAGTTTTAAATTTCTAAAACACAATTCAACCCCCCCCCCCCCCCCCCCTTCTTGTGTTTTTCCACCTTCAATTGGTATCAGGAGCTGGGTTGTTGCCTAACTCACCTAATAGTGAAACAGTAAAGATCCAGGAGGAAAAACATGTCTGCTGAGAAGAGCAAGAACAACAATGAAGTTGGTTTTGACTATGATTCTAATTCAAGAGATAGAAGATCATCTGATAAAGTTCCTTTCTTCAATGGAACTGAGACTGGTTACCCTTTCTGGAAAACCAAGATGTACAGTCACATCATGGGCATTGATTGTGACTTATGGGACTTGGTAGAAGATGGAGTTAGCTTTGAAAATATGGACTTAGAAGGAGAAGTCAGTTCTCAAAACAGGAAGTCTTTTACACCAACTCAAAAGCTAGAGTACAAGAAGCACCATAGTGTAAAAGGAATGATGACCAACGCCATCTCTCATGATGAGTATCTTAAAATTGGAGATAAAAGAACCGCAAAGTCAATTTGGGATTCTTTGAAATCCAAGTATGAGGGCAACAAACAAGTTAAGGAAGCAAAGGCTAACTTGTTGGTGCATCAGTATGAGTTGTTCAAGATGAAGGATGGAGAGGATATAGAAACGATGTTTTCAAGGTTTCAAATCCTAGTATCTGGACTTCAAGTATTGGACAAAAGTTATACTGAAGCTGATCATGTAAGAAAGGTACTCAGAAGCTTGCCACCAAAATGGAGACCAAAGGTGACTGCTTTTCAAGAGTCTAAGGACTTGGATACTGTATCCCTAGAAAGCCTAGTTAGCTCACTCAAAAGTCATGAAATGGAGTTAATGACTGATGAGTCAACTAAGAAGATGAAAGGGATAGCCTTAAGCTCCAAGAGCTCGTCAAAGGCTCTGAAAGCTAAGGTAGTAGAATCTGAGGATGAAGCTTCTGAAGAGAGTCAAGAAATTGGGTCTGATGAAGAGGAAGAGATGGTGCTGATGGCTGCCAAGGTTTCACAATGGGCAAAAAGAAGCAAGAAATATGCTGGCAAGTTTGAAGGATCTTCCAAAAGAACTAGTGCTTCTAAAGACAAGAAGGAAGATCAAAGCAAGTGCTTCAAATGCAATAAGCCTGGCCATTTCATTGTTGATTGTCCAGATAACAAAAGTAGACCATCAAAGCAAAGCTCTAGCTAGGAAAGGTACAAGAGTAAGGTCAAGAAAAGCTTTCTGGCAACATGGGAAGATCTTGACAAAGACTTAGACTCTGATGCTGATGAGGAAGCAAACCTAGCACTGATGGCAACCACCTCTGACAGAGAAGACTCTGAAGCTGGTTTAGACTCTGAAGATGAGGAAGAGGTAATATCTAAACTCTCTAGAACTGAATTAATAGATTCTCTTAAGGATGCCCTAAAAATTCTAACTAAAAAGGCAGGTCTTAAAAAAATCTTACAATAACCTAACTGAGAAAATGAACATAGTAGTTGAAGAAAATGGGTCTCTAAAAAGTAGAAACTCATTTATGGAAACTCACTATGTTTATGATGATAAGGTTCCTCCAGAGCATGAATTTGCACTGCAGGAGTTTCTTATCAATGGGATGAAGAGAAGCAAGATAGCTTCTTTAATATACCATGTCAGTAGGAACAGAGGTGAAGGTCTTGGATTTTCACATTTTAAAGATAATCCATTACTTTCTAAATCCTCTAACAAAGATAATTCTAAACCTAAGGCTATTTTTGTTAAAAGCCAATCAGAAGCAATAGTTATATCAGAGCCTGAAAAAATAGTTGTGTCAGAGGCTAAGAAATCTCAGACTCTGAAACCTTCAGAGCCTAAGATCTCTAAACCTCAGACTAATGTTAAAACAAAGACAACTCTGATATATTCTAAAGCAAAGTCTAAGAGTTATACAAAGCCAAAAAGTTTTCCAAAAGGCTTGAATAACTCTAGAGCTTCTGAAAGGCCTTATAAACAAAAACAACCAAAGGCATTAAGGACTAACTCAAGAGGACCCATAAAAATATGGGTACCTAGATCTGAGATTGTGTTTGTAGCAGATTTGCGCTCAAAGAAGGTCAGAGCACCATTCTTGGTACCTGGACAGTGGCTGCTCACGACACATGACAGGAGACAAGCATATGTTCCAAACCCTGACTCTAAAAGAGGGAGGAACTGTGGGATTTGGAGGAAACCAAAAAGGGAAGATCACTGGTACTAGTACAGTTGGTAATTCTTCTCTCTATTAAAGATGTTTGGTTAGTTGATGGCCTAAAACATAATCTACTTAGCATTAGTCAATTCTGTGATAGTGGATATGTTGTTAAGTTTAATAAGGATGCATGTACTGTAATCAACGAGTCTGATGAGTCCATAGTGTTCAGAGGCCTAAGGAAAGGCAATGTTTATAAGATCAATCTGTCAGAACTCACAGAGCAGAAGATAGTATGTCTTCTATCTGTTAATGATGAGAAATGGGTCTAGCACCAACGCTTAGAACATGCTAACTGGAGATTAATCTCTAAGCTCAGCAAACTAAGCTTGGTTAAAGGTCTACCCAATCTCAACTATCATTCAGATGCTCTGTGTGGTCCTTGTCAGATTGGTAAGATTTCAAAAACATCTTTTAAACCTAAAAACATTGTCTCTACTTCAAGACCTCTTGAACTACTTCACATTGATTTGTTTGGCCCGGTAAGTACTGCCTCAATCAATGGTAAGAAATATGGACTGGTCATTGTTGATGATTACAGTAGATGGACTTGGGTTAAATTTCTAAGAGTGAAAGTTGATATATATGATGTGTTTACCATCTTCTGCACTCAAGTGCAAAGTGAGAAAAGTCTCAAGATCTTAAAGATCAGAAGTGATCATGGGGGTGAGTTTGAAAACGAACCCTTTGCAACTTTTTGTGAAGACCATGGAATTGTCCATGAGTTCTCAGCTCCTAGAACACCACAACAAAATGGTGTTGTAGAGAGAAAGAACAGGTCTTTACAAGAGATGGCAAGAACCATGATGCATGAGACAAAACTTGCTAAGCACTTCTGGGCAGAAGCTGTAAACACAGCTTGTTATATTCAAAATAGGATCTATATCAGACCTATATTGAATAAAACAACATATGAACTCTTCAAAGGAAGAAAGCCCAACATCTCTTATTTTCACCAGTTTGGATGTACCTGTTACATTTTAAACAATAAGGCCTACAAAAGAAAATTTGATGCCAAAACTTGTAAGGGAATCTTTATAGGTTACTCTGAACGCTCAAAGGCATACAGAGTGTATAATTCTGAAACCAACGTAGTGGAAGAATCTATACATGTCAGGTTTGATGACAAAGAGCCTGACAGTAAAATGTCAGAGCAAGTTGATAGCTATGCAGGTGTACCATATCAATATCACAATTCAGAACCTGAGAAAACATCAGAAGCTAATGGAACATCAGAAGCTGAATTGGAAGAAGCCTCTGAAGAAGCATCTCCAATAGAAGCATCTGAATATCATGATGATATCTCAGAAGATGATATAAAAGATACCTCTGAAGCTCCAAAAAGAACATTCAAATACAAGTCATCACATCCAGAAGATCTTATTCTAGGAAACAAAGAGAGTCCAAGAAAGACAAGATCAGCTTTTCAACAAAGTGATTCTTTATTGGGACTTATATCTATGATAGAACCAAAGAATGTTGATGAAGCTTTAACTGATGATGGATAGATAGTTGTAATGCAAGATGAACTCAACTAGTTTCAAAGAAATGATGTATGAGACTTAGTGCCAAGACCAGCACATAAGAACATCATTGGAACTAAGTGGGTATTCAGAAACAAATTGAATGAACAAGGTGAAGTGGTAAGGAACAAAGCTAGACTTGTAGCACAAGGCTACAGTCAGCAAGAAGGTATAGACTTCACAGAAACATTTGCTCCAGTAGCAAGACTGGAAGCAATCAGGTTACTTCTATCATATGCTGTTAATAATGGAATTACATTATACCAAATGGATGTTAAGAGCGCCTTTCTAAATGGTGTTATTTCTGAAGAAGTGTATGTCAAGCAACCGCCCGGTTTTGAGGATTTGAAAAACCCTGACTATGTCTTTAAATTAAAGAAATCACTTTATGGTCTCAAACAAGCTCCTAGAGCTTGGTATGAAAGACTGAGTAATTTCTTATTAGAAAATGGTTTTCAAAAAGGTCAAATTGACAATACACTATTCAAAAAGACATCTAAGAAAGATATCTTAATCATTCAAATATATGTTGATGATATTATTTTTGGTTCTACTAATGCCTCCTTGTGCAAGAATTTTTCCAAGCTGATGCAGGATGAATTTGAGATGAGCATGATGGGTGAATTAAAGTTCTTCCTTGGAATTCAAATAAATCAAGGAAAAGATGGCACTTACATTCATCAAAGCAAATATATAAAAGAGCTTCTGAAGAAGTTCAACCTTGAAGACTGTAAAACAATGGCCACACCCATGCATCCCACAAGCAGCTTGAGCAAGGAAGAGATTGGCACTAAAGTAGACCAGAAGCTATATCGAGGTATGATTGGTTCCTTACTCTACCTGACAGCATCTAGACCTGATATTTTGTACAGTGTGTGTTTGTGTGCAAGATTTCAATCAGATCCTATAGAATCTCACTTCACAGCAGTTAAGAGAATTTTTAGGTATCTGAAAGGAACAACTAATCTAGGACTCCTTTATAAAAAATCCCTAGATAGTAAGCTAGTTGGATTCTGTGATGCTGATTATGCTGGGGACAGGATTGAGAGAAAGTCCACTAGTGGAAATTGCCAATTTATTGGTGAGAATCTCATATCCTGGGCCAGCAAAAGACAAGCAACCATTGCTTTGTCCATAGCAGAAGCAGAATACATCTCAGCTGCTAAATGTTGCACCCAACTACTTTGGATGAAATATCAGTTAGAGGACTATAACATAACTGAAAGCAATATTCCATTGTATTGTGATAATACTGCTGCTATTCATTTATCTAAGAACCCAATTTTGCATTCCAGCGCTAAACATATTGAAATAAAACATCATTTTATAAGAGATCATGTTCAAAAAGGCACCATAGATATTCAATTCATTGATACTGAACATCAATGGGCTGATATATTTACTAAGCCTTTGGCTATTGAAAGATTTGATTTTATTAAAAAGAATTTGAACAAGCATTTTATCTCTGAAAAAAACTAGCTCTGAGATGCAAAATAGAATGAGGATCTGAAGCTCTTTCAGAGCCTCTAATAATTTAGAGTCTCTTTAGGGAAGCTCTGAATAATATGGGCTCTGAAGGGTAACAGGTTCTGATGAGGTGTCAGATATTAATGAGTTTGGCTCTGAACTAGACGGAAACGAAACGTTTAGTACTAGCTAGTGTACAACAGTTGTCTGTACACGCGTCAGCTGTGATTAAGTCTCTCCAACACGTGTCTAGATCCTGACGGGCAGAGAACAATTAATGATGATTATGGCAGTTAACTCTATTATTTAATTTTAAAACTGTTCACGCTCCCTCCCAAGGCTTGCTTTTTCTGTGTATGTGTGCTATTTGCTATTTATAGGTCACTTCACTCACATTGCACAACTTTTACACATAATCACTTCCTACACAACCCTAAACCTTACAGAAATTCCCAAATCTCTGCTTCTTAACATTCTGTAACAATGGCCGCTCAACCTTCAAACGTGATTGTTCAACGTCCTTTCAACCCCGTTCTACCACCAGTTATTGATCTTAAGTCTCAAGCAAGACTTGTCATCAAAGATAATGAAACTGACGCTGGTCCAGAAGCTTTTGAGTTTGTTACTGAGAAGTTTGTGGATTTTGATAGTCTAAAGGCAAACGGGATTGATGTTCAAGGTTTATTCTACGATCAACAATGGAAGAACTATTTTGAGATGTTGAATGGGTTCGTCTATTATGATATTGTCAAGTACTTCTGGCAAAAAGCAACCATCTTTGATAGGTTCAGCGCTAATGAAGAGGTTAGAAAGATGGTAGCGAAGGATAGTTCTCTGCAAGGCAAAACAAGAAGAGAACTGGGTTTGAAACCTTATAGAGGAAAGGAAATTAGGTCAAACATTCTGGGAATCAATGTTCTGATTACCCAAGAGCATATTGCAAAGATTCTGGGCTTGGATAATGAACGAGAGAATGTGGATGATTACGATGAGAAGAGTAAGCATCTGGAAGTAATTAAAAAGGACTTATTCATGCCTGGTAGTTCTAACAATGACTTTGGAAAAGCAAAATTCATGAGGCATAATTTTGGCTTTGCTTTCAGAGTGTTTCTTGCCTCCATCATTACTAGAGAAGGAGGATACGACACAATTTCTATACCACACAGGCATTTTATATGGTTCATGTACAAGAAGGTGAAGATCAATTTGGCAAAGATTCTGTTTGATCATCTATGCTTGACCATATGCAAGAGCAGAACCAAATCACCTTCAAATATTCATCTCCTAAGGTTGATTTCAGAAATCATAAGACAAACAAAGCTCACTGACATTTTGAGTACCAAGGAGAAACTTAGAGTTTTTAATACTGCTAAGTTTGATGCAAATGTACTGGTTCATATGAAGAAGAAAACCAAAGAAGAAATAAAGCAAGTTAAGAGTCCTCTACAAGCTGTGTATGAAAAGTACTTCTAGTGTGATGGTTTCCCCACCATATCAGAACATGATAATGATGATGTAATCAAGAACTTCTTGGAGCTTGTAAGAAGAGACACTGGAGTAAGGGTACCCAGAAGCATGGTAGTTAGTGTACCTAACTGGGATATTTTCAAAGGCCCCAGGGAGATTACAAAATCAAAAAGGAAACCTAAACCCATTGAACAAGAGATTGTTGAGGAAGGTTCTCAAGAACAATCTGGGAATAGGAATGATGTTGCTGATGAGACAGAACAAGTGAATAGTGGTGCTGAAGGAATGGCCACTGAAGAGAATGAAGGAGTCACTGAGGAGCAGTTAGCTAGTATTGCTCAAAGAAAAGCTGTTCAGAAGGAGAGAAGGTCTAAGAAGAGGTTTGAGAGACCTGCTGATGCTGAAGAGGAACAAAATGTCAGAGCGGCTAAGAAGAAGAAGACAGTAGTCTCAAAAAGAAAAGTTGCTGACACATCCAAAGGTAATTCCTCTAAGCCTAATACTGATAGCACTTCTAATGCTCAAACTTCTAAACAACCATCTCCTATAGACTTCACCAAGCCACTTAGTGTAGTTTTACCCACTCCTCAACCATCATCATCATCATCATCATCCTCATCTGAGGCAACTCTTTCTGATTCAAGCATTGACTCTACTGAGTTAATTGCAAAGTTGGATAGAATTGAGAAAGAGAAAGCCAAGAAAAAGAAACCTGTGAAGAAAACCCTCTGCATCCAACCTCTTATTCTTCTCTCTAATATAAGAGAGTAAGTCTTCAAGAGCCTGCTGAGCTTCAGCCTGATACTCTTCGTATGGCTTGTCATCATCGTATGTCCATAGAAACTCTTCCAGATCAGAGCCCATTTCCTCTTGCTCTGCCTCTGTCAAAATCAGTTCTCGCTTGTTTCTTTCATAACGAGCCCTGTTTTCTTCGCAGCGCCAAGGCTCTGGTTCCTTTTCGCTCTCAGTGTCTGAGCCTGAAACATCCTTGGTAACCTGCTTTTCCATTGTGTGTTTTTTCTTTTGATGTTACTTGATTACTCTTTGTGAGTAAAATGAGAGGAATCATCCCTTTTTATAGTGTCATCAAGCTCTCTTGTCAAACTGGGAATCAACACAATTCATTTAATGAATTTAGTTGTCACCACTTTATTGACTTGACTGCCTTGTTTTATGGCGCGTTTGAATGCTTGGTTTTCTGTGTCTTTTTGACTGATGCCAAAAGGGGGAGCAAGGATAGTGTTAAAATTAATGTTGATTGATTCTAATTCTGCCCAAAAGATCTGAAACTGTTATGTTTACTCTTTTGAATCAATTTTTTATTCCTTCTGATTCCTTCTCACTATGAACTTTATTGAAAGGGGAGAAAATTTAAGAACCTAAAATTAATTTTCATAGATAATGTAAGAGAAGCTTGCAAACCTCCTCTGAGCGTTATCAGACTCTGAGAAGCAAAGCTTACAAAACTATGCTTCTGAGAGTTAAATATGAAAATTTATTTTAAGTTATTAAATTAACTCTTAAACTGCTTTGATTAAATTATGGATAAGACTTAGGGGGAGCTTACAAACCTAACCCTATGGATTATCAGACTCAGGGGGAGATTGCAAACCTTTGAAACCTGAAGTCAACATAAATAATTAAATCAACAACAATTGAATTTTAATGCTTTAGTTTGTCATCATCAAAAAGGGGGAGATTGTTGGAACAAAGTGGGTCTGACATGAATCTCTAAGATTTTAAGTGGTTTTGATGATAACAAAGTATTAAAATTGCAATTGGTATTACTAATGATTATTCTAGTGTGCAGAATTAGAAGTTAAAATTCATTGAGAAGCACTATGAATAATAGCAGAGAAGCCAGGCAAATAGGCTCTGAAGGCCTATCACTGTTCATCAGAAGCTCAAATTTTGCGTGCTGAAGAAAGTGACTCTGAGGACAAAAACAAGGTTCTGAAGGATTCAGAAGCTGAAGACCTCAAGAAGCTATGACAACAGCACCTGAAGCAAAAGGAATTTACGTCACTCAAGAACTGACAGAATCAGAACCAATGATTGAAGAACAATCTACTTCAAGGCTCTGTCACGTCCACATGAAGGAATATTCGTTGGTATAACGTTAACCTTATCCATAAGTGGAGCGCATTTGAGGATCGTACTATTGTACTATTATTACTCAAAATGGATGAGTGATAATTCAAATAGCAAGGTAGTGGAATTGGAATTCATTACCAAAGATGGAAAATTACAGCTATCATAATTGTACGAGTAAATTCCACCTGGCACGTTATCTCTCTGCAACGGTCATCATCTTCCTTCAAGTATAAATAGAAGACTCAAATGGAAGAAATGACTACTGTTACATTACTGCGTTTAAGGCTCTGAAGCAATCTGACACTATTTGTTTAATCTGTCATTCAAAGTCTTAAAGCAATTATGAGTTGTATTTTGTAAACACATCTGATAGTATATCAAGTGTCCATAAACAATCATTCTTAGATTTTAAGTTTGTTTGTGAAGTCTCTTGTTAAGTGAAACTTGAGCACCTGAGAAGTCTCTTGCAAGAGTGCTTGAGCAATTTGTAATCTTGTGAAGATTATAGTGAAAAGCTCTTGTTAGTAACAAGGGGACTGGACGTACTCTCAAGTTGTGAGGGGAACCAGGATAAATCTTTGTGTCTTTCTTTCTATCTCTCTCAGCACCCTTTTTAGTTATTTTGTTTATATCCGCTGCTTTTGTGTTCTAAGTTAGAAAAAGTTTTTAATTCTAAAAACACAATTCAACCCCCCCCCCCCCCCCCCCCCCTTCTTGTGTTTTTCCACCTTCACTGTTAACATCCTGTAGAATATGGTGGTAAGAAGGTTGCTAAGACTGAAAGAAACACTGGGCCAAGGAAGGCAAGAGAGCCAAAGGTTCCCAGGAAATTACTGCTTGATTTAACAGATGAGGAAAAAGAAAAGGCTGTCCTTGAAGCAGCTATTGCAAAGGTTGAAGCTGTCAAGGAAAATGAACTTAAGCTGAAGGATGTGTATGAGTGTGGAATTGACCCAAAGGTATTTGATGACATGCATTCAAAACTTCCTCAAAAGAATGATCCTTATAATCTGCTTGCTCAACAGACTCTGTATGAACCAGCAGATGGTAAGACTCCTACATATCTTGGTAATAGCTCAGCTTTTAGAAATGTCTTTAAAAGGCTCCAACATCCATCTTTGATTCCAGTTAAACATGCTTTTGATAACATTTTCAAAGATATTAATTCTAAGAAAGATCTTGCTCTTTTTGAGAATCAACCATTGTCAGAGCTGTTTAACACACTTCAAACGAACCCATCAGAATCTCAAACTAATATAGTATATAATGATGCAGCACAAGCAACTACCAGTACTGCACCAGTCATTCACTCTGTGGATGAAGATGAAGATTCTGATCGAACACTCTCCCCACCTCCCCAAAAATATGTTTCACTTACAAACAAAGAACTTTCAATTCTGGAACCTTCTCCAGAACCTAAAGAAAATCAACCAGATGATGAACAAAATAAACCACAAACATCACCCCCAGAAAATGACCAAAACAAACAACCTCCATCACCCCCTATTGCTGAACAAACAAATCCCACTTCAGAGTCTCTCAAATCACCTGAACCAAACACACAAATCAATCCAGACTCTGAGGCTGCTCAAAACTCTCCAGTAACTAATGTTGAAAAATCCCCACATCATGTGGCAATGGACAACACAATTATTGCAGAGTTATTTAAAACACCTCCTCATCACACCAATCCAAATACTTTGATGCAGACTCTCTCTGATGATTGCATCTATGTCCCTCCTTCCTTACCCTCTAGGATTCTGAATGAACCCATGGATGAAACCAAGGAAGACATTACTAAGATGTTGAAAGCTGTTGACAAGAATATTAGGAGAATCCAAAATGTTATTCCTAATAGGTCTATTGAGTCAGCAGAGATTGATAAGGAATGTGAGATTATGGAAATTGGACTGCAGAATATGTTAAGGGCCATCAGAGAATCATACAAGAAAGATTTGGAATTCAGAAAGGAGTTGGCTAGATTAGAAGCTGAGAGGATTGAGCGAGAGAAGAGAGAAGCTGCAGAGCGTGAAAGGAAAAGTTTGGAAGATGAGAGGATTGAGAAGGAGAGATTAGAGGCTCTGGCTAGAGAAGAAGCTAGGCTAGCAGAAGAAGCTGGAAGAGCTGCTGAGCAAGCAAGACTTGAACAGTTAGCAAGAGATGCTCCAGAGTTTGCACTTTTAATGAGACAAGATCAAGATGTTCTGAAGCAGAAAGTAGATGCACATTCTGACATCTTAGCTTCCATTCTTGCTACTCTCAAGAGCATTGATGCTAGATTACCCCTTCCTCCTCCACCTCAACCTTAGGACTCTATGCCCTTTAATTCATGATATTTTGTAATTTGTTTTCAGAATTTGTTTTTATCATATTTGTGAACCTGTTAACTTTTAATCAATTATTAAGTACTTGTTTTGATTGGTTAATTATTCTGATTGATTATATTATGTTATTTTTCTTTATGCATGCACAAATGTTTTTGAGACAAATATCAAAACACAAGATTCCAAAACTAAATAAAGAGTTTTATTCCAAAAATAATTGTTGATTACATAAGTTTAAATCCAACTTTTCACTTGGATTCTACATCAGAAACAGCTAGTTTTAAATCTAGCTGATGAGAATCAGAAGGTGAGGACGGGTATTCTTCCCTTGGAGGAACATATGTACTCAGGAATTCTTTCTAGTCAGAATCCCATTCAGATTCTGACTCAGAAGATGACTCTTGTTGTTTGGTCTTGGATCTTGTTTGATAATTGGCTCTGACAGGAGCAGAAGTTTATGCTTTCATCTTCTAAGGATTCTTCTTAGACTCTGAGTCTTGTTGAATCTTCACTTTCTTCTTCTTCTTCTTCTCCTGTGATTTCTTACTTTTGATCACTCTTCTATCCTTCTCCATAGTTGTTTTTCAACTTGAAATGGAAGTGTTGAGTGAAATGACAAAGGTTTTTGGCTCTTATATAGGATTTCAAAACAAACATGTTTATGGTTTTACGACAAGTCATTTAATTGATTTAGTTGTAACCACTTTCTTAAACATTGACTGTCTTGAAAAACTCCCTTTGACCATTATTTTTCAAACTTGGCATTTATTTCTTGTATGTTTTTCGTTTATCTTTTTGTTTAATGACAAAAGGGGGAGTAAGAGTATATTAATTTCTGGAACGCTAAACCTGAAGCCAAAAATTCCAAATTTTGCTTATCAATTTTTTTACGTTCTGATTTATATATGAAGGAAAATTTCTATTTGAAATATGAACTTATTATACATGGTACATATAAGAGAAGAGTGCAATTTTCTTTTATAAGTATCAGACTTAGGGGGAGAACTTGCAAACCTAGCCTCTCAGAGTCAAGTGTATAAGCCTAGTTCAAAATTCAAATAAAAAATTTTAAACTGATTTAATTAATCATTGTTGAACTCAGGGGGAGCTTGCAAAACTCATAAACCTGAGAGAAGCATGATATAATTAATCAACAACCATTGAAAATTAATACTTGGTTTGTCATCAATCAAAAAGGGGGAGATTGTTGGAACAAAAGAGGTTCTGACATGACTCAATTAAGTTTTGATGATAACAAAGGTATTAATATACAATAGGGTATACTGATTATTAACTCTAAGTGTGCAGATATATAAGCTAAATTTTATATTCACTTTGAGTACATTTGAAGCTTTGAAATGGGAAGCAAATTCTGACCAGAACATGCTAATCAGAAGATGCAAGATCAAGTCTCGTCAGAAGCTACATATCAGAAGCTACGTTATCAGAAGCTGTGTTTTTGAATACATCATGTTCTGATACATGCAGTGAAAGCCAGTTTGTCAGAAGAACATTCTCTGCGACAATGATTGAAATTCATCATCTTCTGACAACCCAAAAGCTGGAGAATTGTAAGACCCAAGATTTCATTGTATAGTTGGTTGTGGAATATTAGGGTTTCGATGTGTTCATGTGATGAAACATCGTGTAATTATTAGCTTTTGCTGTAATTGAGCCTGTTTTGTGCTCGTGTACTGTAATTGTACAGACTTTGGTCTTGTGATCCTGTTGTGTGATTAAGAAGTTATATGTGGTTTTAGAATAATAAGTTTCGGATTATTCTTGTTTTTGGAAAAACGAGTAGGATTTTACCCGTCTTTGTAAAATCTTATTTCGTCTGTTTTAGGTGAGGTTTCGGATGGAAGTTTTATATATCTGCGCGAGTGAGGAAATATTCTGAGATTAATTTTCTGAGGTGTGGGAGAAAATTTCAGTCGCGGAAAAAGATTCGGCGATAAGTTTTGGAAATGTTAAACGTTGGACGTTCTTTCCGTAGGTTTTACGTTTTTGTGATTTACGTTTGTCGCGGCGCGCGAGAACTGAACGTGTGAGTCTTTCTATGAGGTTTTGAGTTTTACCTCAAGTGGATTTGTTTTGGTTTGATCCAATGGCTATGGTTTGGTCTTGGCTTTGTGTTTTTGATCCAATGGCCATGAGCTAGCAAGAGCTTTAGCATAGTAAGGAGGTTTGCTCATTGTGGACTTAGAAAAACATCACCAAACCATCTCATTCTTTCTCTCTTGTACGTGTGACTCCATTACTTTTCCAACCTTCACAAATTTCATTTCCTCACCATTTCACTCCATTCCAAGCTTTGGAGCTTTGAAGAAAGTTGTAGAGAATCACTTTCTAAAGGTAACCCTCTCTTCTCATCTCTTAGGTTGGTAGACTTAAGGAGTTTATGAGTTTTTGGGTTTATGTTCTTGAGAGAGTTTGGTGAGAAATGTTGTTCTTGCTAGTTTTTGTTTCATGAAAGTTGTTCATGAGAGCTTAGGAAGCATGCTAGGCTTTGTTGCTTTTGTTTTCCATGAGTTGGTGAGAAATCTCATGAGAAAAGTTAGGGTTTTGGTTGGTTTATGTATTGATCAATAACATGAGGTTATGATGTAAGGTTTTGAAAAGAAAAGCTGTCTTTGAACCTTTGGGCGAAAGGGAAATGCGTTGTATGGTTTTGTTTTAGAAAATCCGATGAAAAATATTTTGAGGTTTACGAAAATATTTCCTAAGTGTTTTGGGTAGTGTTTTGGGGTCAAAATGGTTTAAACTATTGTGACCTGGGGTGTCGCTATTTATCTTGAAAACATATTTGAAAATGATTACCGGACGGTTAAGGCCCGTAATAAAACTTGTGCTTGGATTTGGTTTTGATTTTGGAAATGAAAATCAAATGACTTGCACTCGAAGCAACCAACATGCTTTCGGAAATGTGTTGCTTGCTTATGAAAATGGTTTGCTTTTATGCCTTGAAAAGTGTTGGGAACTAATAGAATCAAACTAGGTTTGGAGTGGAAAAAGGTGGTGTGAGTTGCTGTCTTTTGCTGTCATGACAGGTGCAACTCGCCGAGCGAGTGGTTACTCGCCAGGGCGAGTGTCACAGGTCCTGACAACTCGCCAGGGCGAGCTCCAGAGCGAGTAAGACCAGTACTCTCTGCCTTTACTCGCCACCAACTCGCCAGGGCGAGCTCTGGGACTTGAAATTTTGGATTCTGATTTCAAAACTTGGTTTTTATATTTCTACTCCCTTTTTATTAATTTATGGAAGTGGTTGGGATTGGAAACGAGTTTTTCGGGTACTCGGAAAGTACGTGGCTTATAACGCAAGAAAACGACCATTTTGCATTTCAAATTATTTAAGACTTTTGACTATTGTTTTGGGTCCTAAAAATAATACATATAACTCATGAGTGTTGATCAATACGATAGTTTTTGGTATGATGTCCGAAAGAGTGGTTTTACCTTAGAGAACCTTTGGTTTTTGGGGTTTTAGAGTCCAGATCATTGAGGATTGATTGGTTATGGTTTTGATTGAATACTTTGCTTGTTTTAGGAAGCAAGTAAGTGTTGTACGATCGTGTGATAGTTGAGTGCTTGACGAGGTAAGGGCTCCACTTTATTTCCGTCTTTTAAAACGGTTACGACATGCTTGTTTTTGCTGTTTATGCATTTGCTGTGTGCTTGGCATGTTGGTACTTATGTATTCTCGTTGATGAGAACGTGTTTATAAATTCGTGTGCAATTTACATATGATTGAGAAAATGTATGTATGTTGTGATGCTTGTACATAGGCTTTAGGCTATGTGAATGTTTGCATGAGCATATATGAATGCGTGCGTCTGATGGGACTACGCGGGGATTTTGTCTTGTGTGACTATCCTGTATATGCCGAAGAGAATATATGCCATGCATTTCATAGTTGCGTGCCTAGGTGTATGTTTGTGTGACTTTGCCTACGTACCGGGCGTTTGACTGTGTGGCTTCGCCAAATCCCTCTGGATTTATATTGAGTTGGTGTATGTCTGTGTGACTTCGCCTGGTGTTTGTCTGTGTGACTTCACCTGCCTTGTGTGGCATTTTTAGTGCGGGTACGTATATTTCTGTGTGGCTTTGCCTACCCCACGACTCTTCGAGGAGAGGTTAATTTTCCGGAAAATCATGCATGTGGTAGCTTGAATAGTACCACACCCATTGTAGAAGTCTGCATTAGGCTTGGTGTGCATTTATTTATATAAGCCCGTTGGTGGGAATGGCTATATGTTTAAAGAGCTTTCTCTGTTGGTATGTGTATGTTTGGTATTCGTATACTCTCTCGCACTGGTTATATATATATACACCTTTTATTTTGTGGTGACCCTTTCTTTCATTTGCGGGCTCATCCCACCCCAGATGACGATGTAGGTCGAGAGGATGGCGTTGGCAGCTCTAGGCCATAGTGGGCTTGTGTTGAAGCTTAGAGTAGTTAGACTATGCGCCGGTGTGTTTTGTGCACCGTGCTTTTTGGTTAGCATAGGATTTCTAACTTGTTTTGATACTTAGACTTGGATTGTAATTATTCAGGAATACACTTTGCTTGTCGAAGCACCTTATGGTAATGAGTCTTTTTGTATATTTGAATGCCGGCTCATTGAAAAATATTCTATGCGCACTCTGAGTGTTAGTTGAAAAAGAAAAAAAAAAAAATAATGCCCTTTTTGGCTTATGAAAAACGGGGTGTTACATTTTGGTATCAGAGCTCGGCTTTAAATCTTCAAAGGGAAGGTGTATACTTGAGTCGTTAGTCCAGAGTCGGTTAGAACGTAACTAGTGTTGAGTTAGTTCTAGTGTTTGTTCTGTGTCGGGTTATAGGTTTATAATCCGTGGAGTGAGATATTCTGTTAGGATTCAGAATTGTATGACTAAGGATCTAATCAGAATTGGTATTGTGCAGAATCGAATGCCTCCAAGAAGGGCACCTACTGTACCCATGGCGGACAATGTGGATGTAAACCAGATGGCTTATGCCATGCATACGATGGCAGCAGCTGTGACTGCTCAGAGCCATGCTAAGGCGCAGAGAGATCTAGAAAAGCGCGAAAGGGAAATACTTGCTGCTGGTTCTAGACTTCTTTCGAATTTCAACCACCAAACTCCTCCTAAGTTTAATGGGGAGGGAGGTCCGGAAACTGCTGATTTATGGCTCCAATCCGTGGAGAGGATTTTCGGGGCAATTCATTGTCCGGAAGGAGAGAAGGTGGTCTTAGCTACCTATCAATTACTCGGGGGTTCTGAGTATTGGTGGAGGAACACCCGACTGATCATGGAGAATGGCCATGAAGAATTGAATTGGGAGAACTTCAAGAGGAGGTTCTTGGCCAAATACTTCCCTGAGACAGCTAGGGAAAGGTATGGGGAAGAGTTCCTGAGGCTGAGGCAAGCGGGCATGAATGTTGAAGCATATGCCAAGAAGTTCGAATCACTATCCCGTTTCTTCCGCTTCTTTAGGGATGGGATAGATGAAGTTTATATGTGCCGTAGATTCCAAGATGGGCTGAGGCACGAGCTGCAAGATGCGGTTGTGCCGTTGGGTATTCGACAATTTCAGGTATTGGTTGAAAAGTGCCAAGAAGTCGAAGACATGAGGAATAAGCGGGTGAACCGCCAAGGGAATTCTAATGCCGGGGGACCAAGTCGCACCAATGATCGTGGTTCGACTCAGAATAGTGGGAGGCAAGGGAGTAAGCCTTATAACCGTCCTCAGCACAGTAAAGGACCGGGCCGATCGGTGAATCAAGGGAATCGGGGAAAATCTGAGGGTAGTAAGGGGACTTGCTACAACTGTGGAGAGGCGGGGCATTTTTCTAATGAGTGCACGCAACCGAAGGTGGGAAACACCTGCTACAACTGCAAGAAGCCGGGACACTTTGCTAGAGATTGCAGAGCCCCGAAGACTGGGCCGTCGGCAAATGTAGCACAAGGTTCACAGGGTGCCAGACCTGCGGCAAAGGCACGTGCTTACTGTATGGGCACAGAAGTGAGTGGGCAGGCTAGCAATGCCATCCACGAGAGCTGTCACATCGCAGGTAATTCTTTAACTGCTTTGATTGACACGGGGGCAACCCACTCATTCATATCTTTGGCATGTGCAAATCGTTTGAGTTTGAATGTTTCTGTGCTTCCGTTTGATTTGAATGTGTTGACTCCTGCTAAGGATTTGGTAGTGAATACTGCATGTTTGCATTGTTTGGTAGTAATTCAGAATAGGGATTTCCTGGTTAATTTGGTGTGTCTACCGCTGTTATCTCTCGAGATCATCCTCGGGATGGATTGGTTATCTTATCATTATGTGATTCTAGACTGCGCTCGGAAATTGGTTTTCTTTCCCGAGCCAGGTGTGCGAAGGTACTTGTCTGCGAATCGGCTTTCTGTGGTTATGTGTAATGGAGAGCCAGAGATAGTTTCACTTGCTAGCTTAGGAGTGACGTCGGAGATCCGAATTGAGGAAGTTCGAGTAGTTCAGGATTTCCAAGATGTATTTCCATCGGAGATTCCAGCGTTTCCTCCGTGTAGAGAGGTGGAATTCTTTATTGATTTGCAACCGGGTACGGGTCCGATTTCAGAATCAGCTTATCGGATGGCTCCAGCCGAGTTGGTAGAGTTGAAAAGTCAGATTGAAGACTTGTTGGAGAAGGGTTTCATAAGGCCTAGTGTGTCGCCTTGGGGAGCACCGGTCTTATTGGTTAAAAAGAAGGATGGTAAGTCTCGTTTGTGTGTGGATTATCGGAAGCTTAATAAGGTGACTATCAAGAACCGATATCCATTGCCGCGTATCGATGATTTGATGGATCAGTTGAGGGGAGCCTCAGTGTTTTCAAAGATTGACTTGAAATCTGGATATCACCAGATAAGGGTTCGAGATGAGGATATTCAGAAAACGGCGTTTAGGACGCGTTATGGGCATTATGAGTTCTTAGTGATGCCGTTTGGAGTGACGAATGCACCTGCGATCTTCATGGCCTACATGAATCGGATATTCAATTCATTTTTGGACAAGTTTGTGGTGGTGTTCATTGATGACATTTTGGTGTATTCGAAGAATGAAGAGGAACATTTAGAGCATCTTCGCTTGGTTTTGCAAGTTTTGCGGGAGAAAAGGTTGTATGCTAACCCGTCAAAGTGTGATTTTTGGTTGGAAGAGGTGAATTTCCTTGGCCATGTTATATCAAAAGAGGGAATAGCTGTGGATCCAGCCAAGATTGATACGGTACTTTCATGGAAGCAACCTCAAACAGTGACTGATGTAAGGAGTTTTGTGGGTTTGGCCGGTTATTACCGGAGATTCATTGAAGGTTTCGCTAAGATTGTGGCACCGATGACACAACTTACGCGAAAAGATCAACCTTTTGCTTGGACAGAGAAGTGTGAGTTGAGTTTTCAGTTGTTGAAGGAGCGATTGACGACTTCACCAGTTTTGATGTTACCACAGTCGGATGAACCGTATGAGGTTTATTGTGATGCTTCTCATCAAGGGTTGGGTTGTGTGTTGATGCAACACAAGAGGGCAGTGGCTTATGCGTCAAGGCAACTGAAAGTGCATGAAAAGAATTATCCTACGCACGATTTAGAGCTTGCGGCCGTTGTTTTTGCATTGAAGATTTGGAGACATCATCTTTATGGTTGCACTTTTGTCGTGTTTAGTGACCATAAAAGTCTTAAGTATCTGTTCGATCAGAAAGAGCTTAATATGAGGCAACGGAGGTGGATGGAAACTTTGAAAGATTTTGATTTCACCTTAGAATACCATCCGGGAAAGGCTAATGTGGTAGCCGATGCTTTGAGTAGAAAGAGCGTGTCGGTTTGTTCGGCACAGATGGCTAGTCAACAAGAGTTGTTGAGAGAGTTTCGTGACTTGCATCTCGAGGTAGAGTTTGCTTTAGGGAATATGAGGTTGGGTATGATTACCATCTCAAGCGGATTATTGGAGGATATTGCAAATTGTCAAGATGACAAGTTTCTCATGGAGAGAAGGGCTTTGATTGTTCGAGGAACCAACCGAGATTTCAAGGTGGGATCGGACAACATTTTGAGGTGTCAAGGGAGAGTGTGTGTACCCGAAGTTATGAACTTGAGAAACATCATTCTAGGGGAGGCACACAAGAGTAAACTTAGTATACATCCCGGAGCAACAAAGATGTATCAAGACCTGAGGCATGATTTCTGGTGGCCGGGTATGAAAAAGGATGTGGCTGAGTATGTGGCGTCGTGTCTGACTTGTCAGAAGGCGAAGATTGAGCATCAGAGACCGGCAGGGATGCTGCAGTCGTTAGATATCCCCGAGTGGAAGTGGGATAGCATTTCTATGGATTTCATCACTGGTTTACCTAAGACCAGGAGGAAGCATGATTCCATTTGGGTGATAGTGGATCGTTTGACTAAGTCCGCTCATTTTCTACCGGTGAGAACTACGGATACAACGGCGAAGTTGACCGATGTTTACATTGCTGAGATTGTGAGGTTACATGGGATTCCGTCAAGTATAGTATCGGATCGAGATCCAAAGTTTACTTCACACTTTTGGAGGACTTTGCATGAGGCGTTGGGGACGAAACCGAGATTGAGTTCCGCCTACCATCCTCAGACAGATGGGCAGACCGAGAGAACAAATCAATCTTTGGAAGATTTGTTGAGAGCTTGTGTGTTGGATGATCGTGGAAGTTGGGATGATGTGTTACCTTTGATAGAATTCACATACAACAACAGTTTTCACGCGAGTATTGGAATGGCACCATACGAGGCTTTGTATGGGAGGAGATGTCAGACTCCTTTGTGTTGGTATCAAGATGGGGAGAGTTTGATAGTAGGACCGGAAATGGTACAACAGACGACGGACAAGGTCCGAAAGATAAGGGCAATGATGAAGGTTGCTCAAGATCGACAAAAGAGTTATGCAGATAGGCGTCGGAGGCCTTTAGAGTTTGAGGAGGGAGATCACGTATTTCTCCGTGTTACTCCAACAACTGGTGTTGGAAGGGCTTTGAAAGCGAAAAAGTTGACTCCGAAGTTTATAGGACCTTATCAGATTACGGAGCGGATTGGGAAGGTAGCATACCGGATCGCGTTGCCACCGGTACTATCTTTGATTCATGATGTGTTCCATGTGTCGCAATTGCGGAAATATACACCGGATCCATCACATGTGATCACACCAGATGATATCCAGTTGAGGGATAATTTGTCCTTTGAGGTTCCGCCGATCAAGATTGCGGATAGGAAGATGAAACGTCTGAGGACGAAAGAGATACCTTTGGTGAAGGTGATATGGAACGAAGCTACAGGAGATACTACCTGGGAGCTCGAGAGTAAGATGAAGGAATTATACCCCGGTTTGTTTGACGACGTCTAAGTTTCGAGGACGAAACTTCTTTTAGGGGGGTAGTATTGTAAGACCCAAGATTTCATTGTATAGTTGGTTGTGGAATATTAGGGTTTCGATGTGTTCATGTGATGAAACATCGTGTAATTATTAGCTTTTGCTGTAATTGAGCCTGTTTTGTGCTCGTGTACTGTAATTGTACAGACTTTGGTCTTGTGATCCTGTTGTGTGATTAAGAAGTTATATGTGGTTTTAGAATAATAAGTTTCGGATTATTCTTGTTTTTGGAAAAACGAGTAGGATTTTACCCGTCTTTGTAAAATCTTATTTCGTCTGTTTTAGGTGAGGTTTCGGATGGAAGTTTTATATATCTGCGCGAGTGAGGAAATATTCTGAGATTAATTTTCTGAGGTGTGGGAGAAAATTTCAGTCGCGGAAAAAGATTCGGCGATAAGTTTTGGAAATGTTAAACGTTGGACGTTCTTTCCGTAGGTTTTACGTTTTTGTGATTTACGTTTGTCGCGGCGCGCGAGAACTGAACGTGTGAGTCTTTCTATGAGGTTTTGAGTTTTACCTCAAGTGGATTTGTTTTGGTTTGATCCAATGGCTATGGTTTGGTCTTGGCTTTGTGTTTTTGATCCAATGGCCATGAGCTAGCAAGAGCTTTAGCATAGTAAGGAGGTTTGCTCATTGTGGACTTAGAAAAACATCACCAAACCATCTCATTCTTTCTCTCTTGTACGTGTGACTCCATTACTTTTCCAACCTTCACAAATTTCATTTCCTCACCATTTCACTCCATTCCAAGCTTTGGAGCTTTGAAGAAAGTTGTAGAGAATCACTTTCTAAAGGTAACCCTCTCTTCTCATCTCTTAGGTTGGTAGACTTAAGGAGTTTATGAGTTTTTGGGTTTATGTTCTTGAGAGAGTTTGGTGAGAAATGTTGTTCTTGCTAGTTTTTGTTTCATGAAAGTTGTTCATGAGAGCTTAGGAAGCATGCTAGGCTTTGTTGCTTTTGTTTTCCATGAGTTGGTGAGAAATCTCATGAGAAAAGTTAGGGTTTTGGTTGGTTTATGTATTGATCAATAACATGAGGTTATGATGTAAGGTTTTGAAAAGAAAAGCTGTCTTTGAACCTTTGGGCGAAAGGGAAATGCGTTGTATGGTTTTGTTTTAGAAAATCCGATGAAAAATATTTTGAGGTTTACGAAAATATTTCCTAAGTGTTTTGGGTAGTGTTTTGGGGTCAAAATGGTTTAAACTATTGTGACCTGGGGTGTCGCTATTTACCTTGAAAACATATTTGAAAATGATTACCGGACGGTTAAGGCCCGTAATAAAACTTGTGCTTGGATTTGGTTTTGATTTTGGAAATGAAAATCAAATGACTTGCACTCGAAGCAACCAACATGCTTTCGGAAATGTGTTGCTTGCTTATGAAAATGGTTTGCTTTTATGCCTTGAAAAGTGTTGGGAACTAATAGAATCAAACTAGGTTTGGAGTGGAAAAAGGTGGTGTGAGTTGCTGTCTTTTGCTGTCATGACAGGTGCAACTCGCCGAGCGAGTGGTTACTCGCCAGGGCGAGTGTCACAGGTCCTGACAACTCGCCAGGGCGAGCTCCAGAGCGAGTAAGACCAGTACTCTCTGCCTTTACTCGCCACCAACTCGCCAGGGCGAGCTCTGGGACTTGAAATTTTGGATTCTGATTTCAAAACTTGGTTTTTATATTTCTACTCCCTTTTTATTAATTTATGGAAGTGGTTGGGATTGGAAACGAGTTTTTCGGGTACTCGGAAAGTACGTGGCTTATAACGCAAGAAAACGACCATTTTGCATTTCAAATTATTTAAGACTTTTGACTATTGTTTTGGGTCCTAAAAATAATACATATAACTCATGAGTGTTGATCAATACGATAGTTTTTGGTATGATGTCTGAAAGAGTGGTTTTACCTTAGAGAACCTTTGGTTTTTGGGGTTTTAGAGTCCAGATCATTGAGGATTGATTGGTTATGGTTTTGATTGAATACTTTGCTTGTTTTAGGAAGCAAGTAAGTGTTGTACGATCGTGTGATAGTTGAGTGCTTGACGAGGTAAGGGCTCCACTTTATTTCCGTCTTTTAAAACGGTTACGACATGCTTGTTTTTGCTGTTTATGCATTTGCTGTGTGCTTGGCATGTTGGTACTTATGTATTCTCGTTGATGAGAACGTGTTTATAAATTCGTGTGCAATTTACATATGATTGAGAAAATGTATGTATGTTGTGATGCTTGTACATAGGCTTTAGGCTATGTGAATGTTTGCATGAGCATATATGAATGCGTGCGTCTGATGGGACTACGCGGGGATTTTGTCTTGTGTGACTATCCTGTATATGCCGAAGAGAATATATGCCATGCATTTCATAGTTGCGTGCCTAGGTGTATGTCTGTGTGACTTTGCCTACGTACCGGGCGTTTGACTGTGTGGCTTCGCCAAATCCCTCTGGATTTATATTGAGTTGGTGTATGTCTGTGTGACTTCGCCTGGTGTTTGTCTGTGTGACTTCACCTGCCTTGTGTGGCATTTTTAGTGCGGGTACGTATATTTCTGTGTGGCTTTGCCTACCCCACGACTCTTCGAGGAGAGGTTAATTTTCCGGAAAATCATGCATGTGGTAGCTTGAATAGTACCACACCCATTGTAGAAGTCTGCATTAGGCTTGGTGTGCATTTATTTATATAAGCCCGTTGGTGGGAATGGCTATATGTTTAAAGAGCTTTCTCTGTTGGTATGTGTATGTTTGGTATTCGTATACTCTCTCGCACTGGTTATATATATATACACCTTTTATTTTGTGGTGACCCTTTCTTTCATTTGCGGGCTCATCCCACCCCAGATGACGATGTAGGTCGAGAGGATGGCGTTGGCAGCTCTAGGCCATAGTGGGCTTGTGTTGAAGCTTAGAGTAGTTAGACTATGCGCCGGTGTGTTTTGTGCACCGTGCTTTTTGGTTAGCATAGGATTTCTAACTTGTTTTGATACTTAGACTTGGATTGTAATTATTCAGGAATACACTTTGCTTGTCGAAGCACCTTATGGTAATGAGTCTTTTTGTATATTTGAATGCCGGCTCATTGAAAAATATTCTATGCGCACTCTGAGTGTTAGTTGAAAAAGAAAAAAAAAAAATAATGCCCTTTTTGACTTATGAAAAACGGGGTGTTACAAGAATCAACCTTATCCTAAGAATAGTGACGTTAGTACTATTGTACGAGCTTATTACCAGATTTGGACGAATCTTTATTCCCAAGTTTGTTCGTACTCAAAGGTTGCTTGATATGGTTAAAAGATCGTACTATTCCCAGCTGGCGCAATCTCACTGCAACGGATTTAAATTCAAGACGCTCCACCCTTCACTATAAATAGGAGTGGAATTGAAGTTTTTGTGCACAACATTATTGAACAATTTTGAACGAGCTGTTACTCTGCCAAAATCATCCTAAGCACAAAAACAACTTGAATACAACTTGAACTCATTTGAATATCCAAGACTCAAGCTTCAGCTTCTGAATCATACAGTAGTTGAACCTTAGATTTCTTTTGTTAGGATTCTAAGTTAAAGTCTTGTCATTGAGTTGTATTTATTTATTCTCATTGAACATTGATTTGTATATCAGTGTTCTTATACTTTGTTTTTATTGTAAGTTGTTTGAAGTCTCTTGCCTGTGTGCTTGAGCATTGGAAGTCTCTTGTAAGTGTTACTTGAGCATTGGAAGTCTCTTGCCTGTGTGCTTGAGCATTGTAATCTTTAGTGATTATTAGTGAACTCCCTTGGAAGTACAAGGGGATTGGACATACTCTCGGTTTGTGAGAGGAACCAGTATAAAATCTCTGTCTCCATCTTTCTCTCACTCTCTTACTCTTTATTAGTTATTAATTGTTTGATTGTGTTTTGTTTTAAACCGCTGCAAACTCTGATAAGTTTTATAACTTAGAAGAAATAATCAAACTACCCAAAACACAATTCAACCCCCCCCCCCCCCCCCTTCTTGTGTTTTTCACACCTTCAGGGGCCGGGTTATGTTTATAGAGCTAGGGAGGAGATCCGCATGACCCACGATCCCATGATCCCAATCAGAATGGGCCTGGCTTTAGGCGGACTGGATCGCGTTAGATTGGGCCTGAATTATTTCATCCGGTACATAGTGTATGTCACGATAAATGGTAACTATTTTTATTCATTCGATTTTATATACTTTTAATTTATTTATTTCAATATAATAAAGTTGATTACTATTAAGTTTACTATTCTTTCCTTATCCATTTTAATAATATAATAAGTTTTATATCCTTCGTTGTAATTCCCCACATAAATTATAGAAAATATTGAGAAAGAAAAATATAAATACAAAAAAACAACAACGAATCTATACATAAAAATAAGATAATATTCTAAATTTTATATTTATCGTTGTAATTTCACTAAAAAAAATTATAGAAAAAATAAGATATATACAATAAAACAATTATACATGAATCTATGCATAACATATAAGAACAAAAAAATAAAAATAAAGATTATAGTTGAATTTATTCATAAAAATGGGATAATATTCTAAATTGTGTATCCTTCGTTGAAATTTCACTAAAAAAATATAGAAAAAGTATAGAAAGAATAAAATAAAAATATTATGTACAAATCTATGCATAAATATAGAAACAAAGGAAAACCAATAAATTATTTTACAAAAAAGATAAATACACACATAAAATAAATCTTAATAATATACAAAAAGAAACTATTACTAAAAAACCTAATTTGTCCTCATCTCTTTTAATAATATTTCAAATCTTCTGCCCTTAAATACAATTTTACCTGTAAATTTAAAAAAATACCAAACATAAAAATAAAAGAGAAAAAAAATTAGTTAGAAGAAATCTATGCATTGACTGACCACTATCTGAATTAGCATAAAAGGTGAATGATTATTAAACACATAATTAGTGAAAGAATACTATAATTATACTAAAAACATAAACAAAAAGAGAAATAAAAATCAAATCAAAACATATAAAAAAGAGAACAATAAATCATTAAGTAGAGGAGTGAAACAAAAAAAAATATAAATAAACAAATAAATAAATAAGGTTGCATAAAGTTTAAAACTTACTCGATAATAACAACTTCATGGTAATAGTGGTTGTGTAACAATAGCAACTTCATGATGATAGAACCGTAACAAAATCTCTAGTTTAACAATAATACGGTAACAAAACGAACAAAAAAAAATCTGCAAATCAAACACAGACGAACAATTTTTAATTTGACACATAAAAATTAGAAATTCAAAATAAATATAGAAACAAAATAAACTATATAAAGACAAATATATAAATTATAACAAAAAAATATAGTGAGAGAAAAATACTTTGAGGGTGCTTGTATTTATAACCCTCAAATTTTGACAGATCTCAATTTTTTTTTGACAGATCTCAAATTTTTTTGACAGATCTCAAATTTATATCCCTTTTCTCTTTTTTTTGACAGATCTCAAATTATTTTTTTGTTTGTTTTTTTAATGTTTATCTCTTTTTTTTTATCGTAGACGTTGATTTTATTTTTTTCAAATGTCAAAATCTAAACCAACAAAATTGAATAGTACTAAAAGTTGATTATTTAAATTTTTATCGTAGCCATTGATATAATATTTTTTTCACGTGTCAAAATCTAGACTATTCATATTAGAGTTAGGGTTTAGGGGTACCTCTAGTTACTCTCGTTTTATTATAACTAGTTATGAGACCCGTGCATCGCACGGGTCTATTGGCTTTTATTAATTAAATATTATTAAAATATAAGTTATGACATTGTGTTCTTTTTTGTAAAATTTATTAAATTAATAATTTTTTTATTAAAGTAATTGTCCCGTGTATGATTTTTGTGTAATAAATTATAATTAATAATAACAAATATTGTAGAATTTTGTTGATTATATTAATTGTCTTTTTTTTATATTAAAGCAACTGTCCCGTGTATGATTAAATTTTGTTGATTAAAGTAATTGTCCCGTGTATGAATTTTTGATTCAATTCCTTTTATGTATTAGTGGTAAATATTTTGTCTTGTGTTTTTTTATATTTATTATTGATGAGAGTTTATTTTTTTGTTGTTTAAAAAAAACTATTTGTGAAAGTTCATGTCCATTGATTTTTTTATATATTTAAGGTTGATATTATACTAAAGTATAAAATTAATTTAGAATAAAGTATTTAGAAAAATATTATAGAATATTATTAAAATATAAGCGACGTCATGATGCTCATTCTTGTAAAATTATTAAATTAATATTTCTTGATTAAAACAATTGTCTCGTGTATGATTTTTGTGTAAGAAATTAAAATTAATAAAGATTTATTATTTAATTCCTCTTTTTTATTAAATCAATTGTCTCGCATATGATTAAAAAAATTTATTAAAGAAATTGTCCCGTGTTAATTTGTAAGTTTTTTTGACGCATGCTAATTTATAAATTTTCACTAACAAAAGTTATATCTTTATAAACGTTTTTCATAAATTACCTTATAAAACTTATAATAAGTCAATCCAAATGTGTTCATTTTGTGTAGTAAATTAAAATTAAAATTAATAAATATTTATTATTCAATTCCTTTTTTTATTAAATCAATTGTCCCGTGTATGATTACAAATTTTTATTAAAGCACTTGTCCCGTGTAAATTTGTAAGTCTTTTTTACGCATGTTAATTCATAAGTTTTCACTAACAAAAATTTTGTCTCTATAAACTTTTTTCATAAACTACCTTATAAAACTTATAATAAGTCAATCCAAATGGGTTCATTGTGTTTTTATTTTTATTTTTATGTTCTTTTATTTTTAAGTTCATAAATAAGTATCTTCTTTTATTAGGGTTTTCTATTTTTATTTTTTATATATAAGTTGTTATATGTTAGATTGAGTTATCATTCATCATTCAAAACAAAAAAATTTACTATTTTTTCATTAAAAAAAAGTTTGCACTATTTTTTATGTGTATCTTTTATATTGATTTTTGTTGCTATTTTTATGCATAAATTTTTTTAATTAATTTTTTTTGTTAAATATATTTGATTAATATCCTTTTTTAGAGGTGGTTTCCGATGCTATTTTTATGGGAAGATTTATTTATGCTTATCTTTTTTTTTTCTTCTTATTTTTGTTTTGTATCTTTTTTTTTTTAGTTTAGAGTTAAAATTACATTTAAGGGCATAAACTCTGCAGTATTATTAAACTCGATTGGACAAATTTGGTATTTTAGTAGTAGTTTCTTTTAATATATTGTAAATATATATATATATATATATATATATATATATATATATATATATATATATATATATATATATATATATATATATATATACTAATATATAAAGGGGATACAAATTTTTGGGATGGCTTTTTCAATATTCCTATTTTACCCTTAAAAAAAACTACAAAAAAAAACTAAGCACAACTTCCACATAAAAGTAGGTTTTCAGTAAAAAAAAATATCGATCACACAAACGGGCACGTGCCCGTTTGGCAGCTAGTATATATAAAGTAAAAAAAATCCATTAAGCTATGTTACCCAAAAAAAGAAAAAGAAAAATAGAAGTGTGTAGATAAGATGCATAAACATAAAAAGACAAAAATAAAATAAAAATTAGTTAAAATAAAAGTTTAAAAACCATTATATTCAGGTGGTGTGTAATAGAGATCATTAGGCATGGATAACACTTCAATTCCATTGATGAAAGCATAGTTATTAGAATTTCCATTAATTGGAATGAAACTCAAATCAAGCCTTTGATCCTCACCACGTTAATAACATATTCTTTCAACAAAGTATCAACACCTTCAACATCAGCGTTTAATGAAGCATTAAAATCCTTAAGAAGTGTGAATCCGTTGGAAATAACAGTGAAAGAAGTGTAACACCCCGTTTTTCATAAGCCAAAAAGGGCATTATTTTTTTTTTTTCTTTTTCAACTAACACTCAGAGTGCGCATAAAATATTTTAAATAAACCGGCATTCAAATATACAAGGAACTCATTACTAAAAGGTGCTTCGACAAGCAAAGTGTATTCCTGAATAATTACAGTCCAAGTCTAAGTATTTCAAAACAAGTTAGAATTAACTATGCTAACCCCAAAAGCACGGTGCACAAAACACACCGGCGCATAGTCTAACTACCCTAAGCTTCACCACAAGCTCACTATGGCCTGGAGCTGCCAACACCATCCTCTCGACCTACATCGTCATCTGGGGTGGGATGAGCCCGCAAATGAAAGAAAGGGTCACCACAAAATAGAAGTATATATATATATATGACCGGTGCGAAAGATGTACACATAACAAATTTCCACATACACAAGAGAAAGCTCTTAAACTCACGAGTAATTCCCACCAACGGGTTTATATATATAATGCACACCAAGCCTAATGCAGACTTCTACAATGAGCGTGACAACCAATCACTGGTTCGCCACATGCATGAATTCCGGAATTTAACCTCTCTATAGAAGGCGTAGGTCTCTGGTGGGATAACACCTCCTACTATTGGTGGGATAACACCAGGTAAAGTCACACAAGACAATACCCAAAACAATCACGGTGGGATAACACCGGGTGAGTCACACAAGACAACCACCAACTCAATAAAATCCAGTGGGATTTGGCGAAGTCGCACAGACAACCGCCTGGTACGAAGGCAAGTCACACAAGACATACACCTAGGCACGCAACTATGAAATGCATGGCATATATTCTCTTCGGCATATACAGGATAGTCACACAAGACAAAATCCTCGCGTAGTCCTATCTGACGCACGCATTCATATATGCTCATGCAAACATTCACATAGCCTAAAGCCTATGCACAAGCATCACAACATACATACATTTTCTCAATCATATGTAAATTGCACACAAATTTATAACCACGTTCTCATCAACGAGAATACATAAATACAAACATGCCAAGCACACAGTAATTGCACACACAGCAAAACAAAGCATGTTGTAACCATTTCGAAAGACGGAAATAAAGTGGAGCCCTTACCTCGGCAAGTACTCAAACAATCAACCGATCTCACAACCCTTACTTGCTTCCTAAAACAAGCAAAGTATTCAATCAAAACCATAACCAATCAATCCTTAATGAATTGAACTCTAAAACCCCAACAACCAAAGGTTTTCTAAGGAAAAATCCTTCTTTCGGATACCATACCAAAAACTATCGTATTGATCAACACTCATGAGTTATATGTACTATTTTTAGGACCCAAAGCAATTGCCAAAAGTCTTAAATAATTTGAAATGCAAAATGGCCGTTTTCTTGCGTTACAAGTTACGTACTTTCCGAGTACCCGAAAAACTCGTTTCCAATCCCAACCACTTCCATAAATTAATAAAAAGGGATTAGAAAGTTAAAAACCAAGTTTAGAAATCAGAATCCAAATTTCAACTCTCAGAGCTCGCCCTGGCGAGTTGGTGGCGAGTGAAGGCAGAGAGTACTGGTCTTACTCGCCCTGGAGCTCGCCCTGGCGAGTTGTCAAGACCTGTGACACTCGCCCTGGCGAGTAACCACTCGCCTGGCGAGTTGCACCTGTCATGACAGCACAAGACAGCAACCCACACCACCTTTTTCCACCCCAAACCTAGTTTGATTCTATTAGTTCCCAACACTTTTTCAAAGCATAAAAGCAAACCATTTTCATAAGCAAGCAACACATTTCCGAAAGCTTGTTGGTTGCTTCGAGTGCAAGTTATTTGATTTTCATTTACAAAATCAAAACCAAACCTAAGCACAAGTTTTACTACGGGCCTTAACCGTCCGGTAATCATTTTCAAACATGTTTTCAAGGTAAATAGCGACACCACATGTCACAATAGTTTTAAACCATTTTGACCCCAAAACACTACCCAAAACACTTAGGAAATATTTTCATAAACCTCAAAATATTTTTCATCGGATTTTCTAAAACAAAACCATACAACGCATTTCCCTTTCGCCCAAAGGTTCAAAGACAACTTTTCTTTTCAAAACCTTACAACATAACCTCATGTAATTGATCAATACATAATCAAACCAAAACCCTAACTTTTCTCATGAGTTTTTTCACCAACTCATGGAAAGCAAAGATAACAAAGCCTACACATGCTTCTCTAGACCTCATGAACAACATTCATGAAACAAAAACTAGCAAGAACAACTTTTCTCACCAAACCCTCTTAAGAACATAAACCCAAAAACCTCACAACTCTAAAAATCTACCAACCTAGGAGATAAGAAGAGAGGGTTACCTCAAGAAAGTGATTCTCTACAACTTTCCTCAAAGCTTCCAAGCTTGAAATGGAGTGAAATGGTGAAGAATGGAAAATTTAGTGAAGGTTAGGGTTGAGTAATGAAGTTCACGTGAAAGAGAGAAAGAAAGGAGTGAAATATGTGATGCTTCTAAGTGCCAAAGTCATCAAACCTCCTTACTATGCTAAAGCTCTTGCTAGCTCATGGCCATTGGATCAAAAACACAATGCCAAGACCAAACCATAGCCATTGGATCAAACCAAAACCAATCCACTTGAGGCAAAACTCAAAACCTCATAGAAACACTTACACGTTCAGCTCTCGCGCGACGCGACGAACAAAACTCACCAAAACAGAAAACCTACGGAAAGAACGTCTAACGTTTTTCCATTCCAAAACTTATCGCCGAATCTTTTTCCGCGACTGTAATTTTCTTCCATACCTCAGAAAATTAATCTCAGGATATATCCTAACTCGCGCAGATATATAAAGCTTCCATCCGAAACCTCACTCAAAACAGACGCAATAAGATTTTACAACGACGGGTAAAATCCTACTCGTTTTTCCAAAAAACACGAATAATCCAAAACTTATTATTCTGAAACCACAAATAACTTCTTATACAAGCAACAGGATCACAAGACAAAAGTCTGTACAGTTACAGTGCACGAGCACAAAACAGACTCAATTACAGCAAAACCTCATAATTACACGATGTTTCGTCACACGAACACATCGAAACCCTAATATACCTTAGACCAACTATACAATGAAATCTTGGGTCTTACAATACTACCCCCCTAAAAGAAGTTTCGTCCTCGAAACTTAGACGTCGTCAAACAAACCGGGGTATAATTCTTTCATCTTACTCTCAAGCTCCCAGGTCGTATCTCCTGTAGCTTCGTTCCATATTACCTTCACCAAAGGTATCTCTTTCGTTCTCAGACGCTTCATCTTCCTATCCGCAATCTTGATCGGCGGAACCTCAAATGACAAGTTATCCCTCAGTTGGATGTCATCTGGTGTGATCACATGCGAAGGATCCGGTGTATATTTCCGCAATTGCGACACATGGAACACGTCATGAATCAAAGATAGTACCGGTGGCAACGCGATTCGGTATGCTACCTTCCCAACTCGTTCCAAAATCTGATAAGGCCCTATAAACTTCGGAGTCAACTTCTTTGCTTTCAAAGCCCTTCCAACACCCGTTGTTGGAGTAACACGGAGGAATACGTGATCTCCTTCCTCAAACTCTAAAGGCCTCCGACGCCTATCCGCATAACTCTTTTGTCGATCTTGAGCAACTTTCATCATTGCCCTTATCTTTCGGACCTTGTCCGTCGTCTGTTGTACCATTTCCGGTCCTATTATCATACTCTCCCCATCTTGGTACCAACACAAAGGAGTCTGACATCTCCTCCCATACAAAGCCTCGTATGGTGCCATTCCAATACTCGCGTGGAAACTGTTGTTGTACGTGAATTCTATCAAAGGTAACACATCATCCCAACTTCCACGGTCATCCAAAACACAAGCTCTCAACAAATCTTCCAAAGATTGATTTGTTCTCTCGGTTTGCCCATCGGTCTGAGGATGGTAGGCGGAACTCAATCTCAATTTCGTTCCCAACGCCTCATGCAAAGTCTTCCAAAAATGTGAAGTGAACTTTGGATCTCTATCCGACACTATACTTGACGGAATCCCATGTAACCTCACAATCTCAGCAATATACACATCGGTCAACCTTGCCGCCGTATCCGTAGTTCTTACCGGTAGAAAATGAGCGGACTTCGTCAAACGATCCACTATCACCCAAATGGAATCATGCTTCCTCCTGGTCTTGGGTAAACCAGTGATGAAATCCATAGAAATGCTATCCCACTTCCACTCGGGAATATCTAACGTCTGCAGCATCCCTGCCGGTCTCTGATGTTCAATCTTCGCCTTCTGACAAGTCAGACACGACGCCACATACTCAGCCACATCCTTTTTCATACCTGGCCACCAGAAATCTTGCCTCAGGTCCTGATACATTTTTGTTGCCCCGGGATGCATACTAAGCTTACTCTTGTGTGCCTCCCTTAGAATGGTGTTTCTCAAGTCCATCGCATCGGGAACACACACCCTACCATTACATCTCAAAATGTTGTCCGGTCCCACCTTGAAATCTCGGTTGGTTCCTCGAACAATCAAAGCCCTTTTCTCCATAAGGAACTTGTCATCTTGACAATTAGCAATATCCTCCAACAAACCGTTCGAGATGGTAATCATACCCAGTCTCATATTCCCTAAAGCAAACTCTACCTCTAGGTGCAAGTCACGAAACTCTCTCAACAACTCTTGTTGACTAGCCATTTGTGCCGAACAAACCGACACACTCTTCCTACTCAAAGCATCGGCTACCACATTAGCCTTTCCAGGATGGTATTCTAACGTAAAATCAAAATCTTTCAAAGTTTCCATCCACCTCCGTTGCCTCATATTAAGCTCTTTCTGATCGAACAGATACTTAAGACTTTTATGGTCACTAAACACAACGAAAGTGCAACCATAAAGATAATGTCTCCAAATCTTCAATGCAAAAACCACGGCCGCAAGCTCCAAATCGTGCGTCAGATAATTCTTTTCATGCACCTTCAACTGCCGTGATGCATAAGCCACTGCTCTCTTGTGTTGCATCAACACACAACCCAACCCTTGATGAGACGCATCACAATAAACCTCATAAGGTTCATCTGACTGAGGTAACACCAACACCGGTGAAGTCGTCAAACGCTCCTTCAACAATTGGAAACTCAGCTCACACTTCTCCGTCCACGCAAACGGTTGATCTTTCCGCGTAAGTTGTGTCATCGGTGCCACAATTTTAGCGAATCCTTCTATGAACCTCCGGTAATAACCGGCCAAACCAACAAAACTCCTCACGTCCGTCACCGTCTGCGGTTGTTTCCATGCAAGTACCGTATCAATCTTGGCTGGATCCACGGCTATTCCCTCTTTTGATATTATATGGCCAAGGAAATTCACCTCCTCCAACCAAAAATCACACTTCGACGGATTCGCAAACAACTTTCTTTCCCGCAACACTTGCAAAACCATACGAAGATGCTCTTCATGCTCCTCTTCGCTCTTCGAATACACGAGAATATCATCAATGAACACAACCACGAACTTGTCCAAAAATGAATTGAATATCCGATTCATGTAGGCCATGAAGATAGCAGGTGCATTCGTCACTCCAAACGGCATCACCAAATACTCATAATGCCCATACCGCGTCCTAAACGCCGTTTTCTGAATATCCTCATCTCGTACCCTTATCTGGTGATATCCAGATTTCAAGTCAATCTTGGAAAACACTGAGGCTCCCCTCAACTGATCCATCAAATCATCAATCCGTGGCAACGGATATCGGTTCTTGATAGTCACCTTATTAAGCTTCCGATAATCCACACACAAACGAGATTTCCCATCCTTCTTCTTAACCAATAAGACCGGTGCTCCCCACGGCGACACACTAGGCCTTATGAAGCCCTTCTCTAACAAGTCCTCAATTTGACTTTTCAACTCTACCAACTCGGCTGGAGCCATCCGATACGCTGATTCTGAAATCGGACTCGTACCCGGTTGCAACTCAATAAGGAATTCCACCTCTCTACACGGAGGAAAAGCTGGAATCTCCGATGGGAACACATCTTGGAAATCCTGAACCACTCGAATTTCCTCACTTCGGATCTCCGACGTCACTCCTAAGCTAGCAAGTGAAACTATCTCCGGTTCTCCATTACACATAACCACAGAAAGACGATTTGCAGACAAGTACCTTCGCACACCTGGCTCGGGAAAGAAAACCAATTTCCGAGCGCAGTCTAGAATCACATAATGATACGACAACCAATCCATCCCGAGGATGATCTCGAGAGATAAAAGCGGTAGACAAACCAAATTGACCAGAAAATCCCTATTCTGGATTACTACCAAACAATGCAAACATGCAGTATTCACTACCAAATCCTTAGCAGGAGTCAAAACATTCAAATCAAACGGAAGCACAGATACATTCAAACTCAAACGATTTGCACATGCCAAAGATATGAATGAGTGGGTTGCCCCCGTGTCAATCAAAGCAGTTAAAGAATTACCTGCAATGTGACAGCTCTCGTGAATGGCATTGCTAGCCTGCCCACTCACTTCTGTGCCCATACAGTAAGCACGTGCCTTTGCCGCAGGTCTGGTACCTTGTGAGCCTTGTGCCACATTCGCCGACGGCCCAGCCTTCGGGGCTCTGCAATCTCTAGCAAAGTGTCCCGGCTTCTTACAGTTGAAGCAAGTGTTTCCCACCTTCGGTTGCGTGCACTCATTAGAAAAATGCCCCGCTTCTCCACAGTTGTAGCAAGCCCCCTTGCCACCATCAGATTTTCCCCGAGTTCCCTGATTCACCGATCGGCCCGGTCCTTTACTATGTTGGGGACGGTTATAAGGCTTACTCCCCTGCCTCCCACTATTCTGAGTCGAACCACGATCATTGGTGCGGCTTGGTCCTCCGGCACTAGACCCTCCTTGGCGGTTCACCCGCTTATTCCTCATGTCCTCTACCTCTTGGCACTTCTCTACCAAGACCTGGAACTGTCGGATACCCAATGGCACCACCGCATCCTGCAGTTCGTACCTCAGCCCATCTTGAAAACGACGGCACATATAATCCTCATCTATCCCATCCCTAAAGAAGCGGAAGAAACGGGATAGGGATTCAAACTTCTTGGCATATGTTTCAACATTCATGCCCCCCTGACGCAACCTCAGGAATTCCTCCCCATACCTTTCCCTTGCGGTCTCGGGAAAGTACTTGGCCAAAAACCTCCTCTTGAAGTTCTCCCAATTCAAATCTTCATGGCCATTCTCCATGATGATACGGGTGTTCCTCCACCAATACTCTGAACCCCCTAGCAACTGATAGGTAGCTAAGACTACCTTCTCCCCTTCTGGACAATGAATTGCCCCGAATATCCTCTCCACCGATTGGAGCCATAAATCAGCAGTTTCCGGACCTCCCTCCCCATTAAACTTTGGAGGAGTCTGGTGGTTGAAATTTGAAAGAAGTCTAGAACCAGCAGCAAGTATTTCCCGTTCGCGCTTTTCCAGATCCCTCTGCGCCTTAGCATGGCTCTGAGCAGTCACAGCCGCTGCCATTGTATGCATGGCATAAGCCATCTGATTCACATCCACATTGTCTGCCATAGGTACAGTAGGTGCCCTTCTTGGCGGCATTCGATTTCTGCACAATACCAATTCTGATTAGATCCTTAGCCAAACAATTCTGAATCCTAACAGAATATCCCACTCCACGGATTACTAACTCGAAACCCGACACAGAACAAACACTAGAACTAACTCCACACTAGTTACGTTCTAACCGACTCTGGACCAACGACTCAAGTATACACTTTCCCTTTGAAGATTTAAAGCCGTGCTCTGATACCAAAATGTAACACCCCGTTTTTCATAAGCCAAAAAGGGCATTATTTTTTTTTTTTCTTTTTCAACTAACACTCAGAGTGCGCATAAAATATTTTAAATAAACCGGCATTCAAATATACAAGGAACTCATTACTAAAAGGTGCTTCGACAAGCAAAGTGTATTCCTGAATAATTACAGTCCAAGTCTAAGTATTTCAAAACAAGTTAGAATTAACTATGCTAACCCCAAAAGCACGGTGCACAAAACACACCGGCGCATAGTCTAACTACCCTAAGCTTCACCACAAGCTCACTATGGCCTGGAGCTGCCAACACCATCCTCTCGACCTACATCGTCATCTGGGGTGGGATGAGCCCGCAAATGAAAGAAAGGGTCACCACAAAATAGAAGTATATATATATATATGACCGGTGCGAAAGATGTACACATAACAAATTTCCACATACACAAGAGAAAGCTCTTAAACTCACGAGTAATTCCCACCAACGGGTTTATATATATAATGCACACCAAGCCTAATGCAGACTTCTACAATGAGCGTGACAACCAATCACTGGTTCGCCACATGCATGAATTCCGGAATTTAACCTCTCTATAGAAGGCGTAGGTCTCTGGTGGGATAACACCTCCTACTATTGGTGGGATAACACCAGGTAAAGTCACACAAGACAATACCCAAAACAATCACGGTGGGATAACACCGGGTGAGTCACACAAGACAACCACCAACTCAATAAAATCCAGTGGGATTTGGCGAAGTCGCACAGACAACCGCCTGGTACGAAGGCAAGTCACACAAGACATACACCTAGGCACGCAACTATGAAATGCATGGCATATATTCTCTTCGGCATATACAGGATAGTCACACAAGACAAAATCCTCGCGTAGTCCTATCTGACGCACGCATTCATATATGCTCATGCAAACATTCACATAGCCTAAAGCCTATGCACAAGCATCACAACATACATACATTTTCTCAATCATATGTAAATTGCACACAAATTTATAACCACGTTCTCATCAACGAGAATACATAAATACAAACATGCCAAGCACACAGTAATTGCACACACAGCAAAACAAAGCATGTTGTAACCATTTCGAAAGACGGAAATAAAGTGGAGCCCTTACCTCGGCAAGTACTCAAACAATCAACCGATCTCACAACCCTTACTTGCTTCCTAAAACAAGCAAAGTATTCAATCAAAACCATAACCAATCAATCCTTAATGAATTGAACTCTAAAACCCCAACAACCAAAGGTTTTCTAAGGAAAAATCCTTCTTTCGGATACCATACCAAAAACTATCGTATTGATCAACACTCATGAGTTATATGTACTATTTTTAGGACCCAAAGCAATTGCCAAAAGTCTTAAATAATTTGAAATGCAAAATGGCCGTTTTCTTGCGTTACAAGTTACGTACTTTCCGAGTACCCGAAAAACTCGTTTCCAATCCCAACCACTTCCATAAATTAATAAAAAGGGATTAGAAAGTTAAAAACCAAGTTTAGAAATCAGAATCCAAATTTCAACTCTCAGAGCTCGCCCTGGCGAGTTGGTGGCGAGTGAAGGCAGAGAGTACTGGTCTTACTCGCCCTGGAGCTCGCCCTGGCGAGTTGTCAAGACCTGTGACACTCGCCCTGGCGAGTAACCACTCGCCTGGCGAGTTGCACCTGTCATGACAGCACAAGACAGCAACCCACACCACCTTTTTCCACCCCAAACCTAGTTTGATTCTATTAGTTCCCAACACTTTTTCAAAGCATAAAAGCAAACCATTTTCATAAGCAAGCAACACATTTCCGAAAGCTTGTTGGTTGCTTCGAGTGCAAGTTATTTGATTTTCATTTACAAAATTAAAACCAAACCTAAGCACAAGTTTTACTACGGGCCTTAACCGTCCGGTAATCATTTTCAAACATGTTTTCAAGGTAAATAGCGACACCACATGTCACAATAGTTTTAAACCATTTTGACCCCAAAACACTACCCAAAACACTTAGGAAATATTTTCATAAACCTCAAAATATTTTTCATCGGATTTTCTAAAACAAAACCATACAACGCATTTCCCTTTCGCCCAAAGGTTCAAAGACAACTTTTCTTTTCAAAACCTTACAACATAACCTCATGTAATTGATCAATACATAATCAAACCAAAACCCTAACTTTTCTCATGAGTTTTTTCACCAACTCATGGAAAGCAAAGATAACAAAGCCTACACATGCTTCTCTAGACCTCATGAACAACATTCATGAAACAAAAACTAGCAAGAACAACTTTTCTCACCAAACCCTCTTAAGAACATAAACCCAAAAACCTCACAACTCTAAAAATCTACCAACCTAGGAGATAAGAAGAGAGGGTTACCTCAAGAAAGTGATTCTCTACAACTTTCCTCAAAGCTTCCAAGCTTGAAATGGAGTGAAATGGTGAAGAATGGAAAATTTAGTGAAGGTTAGGGTTGAGTAATGAAGTTCACGTGAAAGAGAGAAAGAAAGGAGTGAAATATGTGATGCTTCTAAGTGCCAAAGTCATCAAACCTCCTTACTATGCTAAAGCTCTTGCTAGCTCATGGCCATTGGATCAAAAACACAATGCCAAGACCAAACCATAGCCATTGGATCAAACCAAAACCAATCCACTTGAGGCAAAACTCAAAACCTCATAGAAACACTTACACGTTCAGCTCTCGCGCGACGCGACGAACAAAACTCACCAAAACAGAAAACCTACGGAAAGAACGTCTAACGTTTTTCCATTCCAAAACTTATCGCCGAATCTTTTTCCGCGACTGTAATTTTCTTCCATACCTCAGAAAATTAATCTCAGGATATATCCTAACTCGCGCAGATATATAAAGCTTCCATCCGAAACCTCACTCAAAACAGACGCAATAAGATTTTACAACGACGGGTAAAATCCTACTCGTTTTTCCAAAAAACACGAATAATCCAAAACTTATTATTCTGAAACCACAAATAACTTCTTATACAAGCAACAGGATCACAAGACAAAAGTCTGTACAGTTACAGTGCACGAGCACAAAACAGACTCAATTACAGCAAAACCTCATAATTACACGATGTTTCGTCACACGAACACATCGAAACCCTAATATACCTTAGACCAACTATACAATGAAATCTTGGGTCTTACAAGAAGCATCATGACGGTTAAAACCGTTGGTATAAGTAGAAAGGTAGAAAAAAAGACGGAGGAATTTAGGACCTGTAGCAACGGGAAAAGAGTAATTGAATATTGTGTGTGATAAACGTGCTGATGAATAAAGAATTTTGCATCTATACATAATTTTCGTAACTGATTATTAGTTATTTTTGTTTTATTAATGTTTATCCATGTTCTCTTTTTTGACAGATCTCAATTTTTTTTTAAACACATGACGTGTCACATTCATTAATTGATGTGGCAACATAATATTGGTTTAAAAATTGATTATTTAAGTTTTTATCATAGCCGTTGATATAATTTTTTTTTCCAAGTGTCAAAATCTAGACCATTCATATTAGGGTTAGGGTTTAGAGTGCCTCTAATTACTCTCGTTTTATTATATTAAGATAAGATAATAATAAAGATAACTGTAATAAATTAGACATTAATCTTATCACAACAAATAATCTTATAACCGAACTAATTTTGCAATATACAATCAGTGGCGAAGCTAGCCCTAAAGGTTAGGGGGGGCCGCTATAGTTATAAATCGAATATTAAAAAATTTCTTAAGAAAATATATTATGAAATATATTTTATGTCAATTCATGCGTAAACTTCATACTTTTTATTTAGTTCTCTCAAACAAAAATTTAAATTTTCTAACAAAAAATTGATCAAACATAATTTTTTATACACTAAAACTCTATTTGAAATAAAAATTTGAGTACTTTTTCTCAAAAAAAAATATATTTGAATACTTTGAAAAAATAAATTACACATTTTAAAACATCTATAAATTATAACAAGAAAGCATTAGAAGAAATGCTTCAAAAAGTAAATTAGAAACAATATTTGAATGATTAATAATAGAGAATTTTTTTTTGGAACAATTTAAAGGAGGTTAATAATCTTGTAAATTTAAAATATCAACTTCAAAATAGCGGGGGTTTGAAATCCCAGCAAAATAGAAAGTATTAAAAAATTCTGGATGTCCAAATAGAGGGTGTTTAAAACCCCCGCAAACCAGAAAGTAGTAATGTTACGCAGTCTATTTAGCGGGGGTTTAAAACCGCCGCTAAATAGTATACATATGAAAAAAAATTAAAAAATTGAACCAAACAAAAAAATTTAAAATATCATATCCCTTCCTTTTCCCTCCAAAACCCCCGAACCAAACAGACCCTCCGTAACGCGTATTATAGCATTGAATTATTAAATAGAGCCGTGAATTAAAAGTAACTTAAATTAAGCAATGCGAAAGACCAGAAACAATGGTATGGATGAACACAAACAATGGGCAACTGCTCAAATATTTGACCATCTTAAATTCTGCCGACTTGGCATATATTCTGGAACATTGTTGCTTTTCTTACAAGCTGTGTATTTATAGATATTTAGATTTGAACTCATACTAAGTAAGAGACTTTAGAAGATATAATAAAAAATTGTGAGTGTTATTCAACATCAGATATATGCAAATCATCACTACTTTATCTTCTAAAATCAAAATCCAATATTATTGTTCTTATACTCAACTTATCTGTGTGGTGACAATGAAGATTATAAAAAGCAATTTCATCCGTGAAAGAAAGAAAAATGTAATTTTTTAAATATTTTTATACGTATTTTTTACAAGTATATTTTAATGGGTGAAACAATTTTGACCAGAGTTTATTTATTTCTCTTTGGGGGTCTTTGTATGAAAATCGGACCATTAAGATGTTGGAATTAATTGAATATTAAGCATATAAAACATGCTCAATATAAAGATTACATCCATGATCTTATTTTAGTGCAGAAGCGAAATAAACACATGAGCATGTATATAAAACAGATCTACGACATGTTGATTTATCAAATATTAACGGAATATCTGGATGGATGAATCTATTAGATAAACTGACCATTGATGTGGCACATAGTCCACCTGAAAAGCAAAGAAGGTAGAGACGGATGACGAGCACCCGTTGGCTTGTGGTTCTTCCTCAACTGGGATTTCTTATGCCCTAAGCTCTCTTCAGATGGGGAGAAGAGGCAATATGCAATGTGTCCGGTATATTGGAGACCATAGACTATATATAGTGTGATGGCTAATTAGGGTTCCCATTATTCCGAAATGGGTCATCCTGATATCCACTCATATTGAGCCCATATCCAATTAATTAATTAATTAATTTCTAAATAGATATCAAAATAGCCTTTTAACTTTATTTGATCACTTAATCAATTAAAGCTCTTAATTGATAAATAGCTAATATAATTATATAAAGATATTTGCCTACATAATATTTTTGGAATATAATAAAATATTCCAACATAAGACTACAAAATTTATTGAATATTTATTTATTTTTATTAAAAAACCACTTGAAAATTAGCTATCACTTGAAAATTTATTGAACATAAGACTTGAAAATATTTATTTCGTTATTTAAATAAAATATATTAATTAATGGAAAAATTTAATATTGTTAATTTGTGAAAATATCTAAATGTGAAATAATAGATATACGAAGAAATTATTATTATTATTATTCTATATACAAAGAAATTATATAATTTGAAGTATTAACATTCAAATTTAATAGAGTAAATAATTTAGCATTAGCTTTCATGTAGTTGGCTAAAATGAAATCTTTTTTCTAAATATATAGACTTTCAGGATGATAATTGGAATTTTTCTTTGGTGTTAGTCTATGATGGAGGGACAAAAATTTATTGGTTTTTATCAATGCTTCTAATTTTTTACATTCTTTGGTGCACAAAACCGATAGTAAAAGGTGATATTTCAAGTGAGTAAGAGTCTTATATTGGATGAAAAAATGGATGTTAAACAATTTGTTAGTAAAAGGAGTTGTGAATTTATTTTCTTAAAGTTTTGAGTAAAAATGTATGTAGTGTCAAATTCACTTATATAATTGTATTATGTTTAAGATTTAATATGATGATTCTCAAATCCACTCATGACCCAATAGTGGTATCAAAATCGATAGTCGAACGACTCCTTGTGTCAAAAATCTTTATGACCAAGTTGTTTAGGTGGCTTGTCATGTTGAGAGGAAGCAACAATAATCCAATTGTGGATAATTTTTTTTTTGTTTGATGAGGAGCATACCACTAAAGAATATGGATGAATTCACATTTGAGGGAGAAATTGTTGATGTAAAAGTAAATGTTCAATATTTTAGGGTAAATTGATGTTTACCCCCTGCAAAGTAGGCGACTTCTGGATTACCCCCTTAGGAAAAATTTCGTTTAGATTCCCCCCTTACAAAATATGGTTTTCTGGATTCCCCCCTCAAAATCAATACGTGGCAGCTGACTGGTCCAGAATCTCCACGTGGCAGAAGGAATCTCCACGTGTCAGTTGCCATGTAGGAAAATCCAAATTAAAAAAAAATATTTTGCCACATCATTGATTTTGCCACGTAGTGAGAGGATCATGAATTTAAGGCTTAAATATGATTTCAGTCCTTGCAATTATGCTTCATTTTGAAAATAGCCACTGTAAAAAAAAGTTTCATTTTAGTCCCTGCAAAATCTCAAAACTTTTAAAATAGTCCATGAGGAGGATTCTTTGACGACATATTACAATTTTTTGATGTGGCAGATGCTGACTAGGATTTAGAGTTGATGTGTCCAATTTTTGCTGATGTGGACTAATAAAGTGATTTTTCTTTAAATTTATAAAATTAAAATTACTTTTTCCTATTTTCAGAAAAATACTTACCTTTTTCACTATAATGAAGCACAAAGACGATAGTAATTGGATACATCAACTTTAAATCTTAGTTAACATCTGCCACGTTAAAAAAATCGTGACATGTAATCGGAGAATCTTACTTAGGGACTATTTTAAAAGTTTTGAGATTTTATAGGGATTAAAATAAAACATTTTTTTTACAGAGACTTTTTTCAAAATGAAACATAATTACAAGAACTGAAATCATGTTTAAGCCTAAATTTAATGTCTTAACATTTTAAGTTAAAATGTGGTTTCAAACCTACTTATATAGTTATATGGATGCTGTTATATAAGGCAAAATGTGATTATTTGCTGACCTCATCATGACCCAATAATATAGAGAATGCTTATCTCATACATGACCCAATAATATACAGAATTCTTATCTCATGTTCAACATGTTTTTAAGTTTTATCTTCAACATTTGTCCAAAAAAGAAGTTTTAACTTCAACATCTCCTTAATTACCCCTCTCACAATCCAATTTTATCTCATGCCCAGTTTGTTGTTTCGTAATTTAATTTTCTTCTCATTTTATAAGAAAGCAATTGATTTGGAATAACAAAATATTTGGTTATTGCTAACTTTAGAAAGCAATTGATTTTTCTACAAAGCTGATGCCTGATCTTATCCATAAGATGCGCATAAATGCTACCACATGTTCAAATTAATCAAGCAAAGAACTAAAATATGATTTCATGATTGCCGAGGACAGCCTAGAACACGGACGAATATTACAGTTGGCATCCTTCAATTTTCAATAAGTACTATCTTGTTCTTTATGAACTTCAGTCTTTTTTTTAATGGGAAATTCTATTAATTCTAATATACCGATACATTAGAATATTAAATTAATGGTTAAATGGTTGTTTTTTAAAATAAATAATTTTTTTTATTATTGAAAATATTATTTATTAATATTGTCAAAAATATAAAATTTGATATTTTTTGAATTTTTATTCCCAATAATAATCGATATTTAATTATTTTTGAAAAAATATTAAAAAATTAGTTTTATGCTTATATATAATAAAATTTAATGTTCTAATGTACCGGTATTCTAATGTACCATAGAAGTTCCATTTTTTAATAGTATTTCATTCATTGAGAGTTAGGTGGATCAATTTTACAAGTGATTTATTATAGATCAATATTTGAAATTATCAGAAATTTTAACAATCGTTAATAATACTATTTAAAAATAATAAAATAATGACTTTTTTCGTCTTTATAAGTAAAAAAATGACATTATTAACTAAATTCAACTCAATATAAATTATATCTTTATTAAATTATATTTTTAAACAAGTTATAATATCAATAATATTTTAAATATTTTTTAAATATTTTATCTTTATTGAGTTGTGTTATTCTTGGTCAACTTCAGTCTTTTTTAATAGTATTTTTTTTTGGTACAAATCTTAATAGTATTTTATTATTGCGTAAGAAAAATAGAAGTATTTTATTATTATTCTTAATCGCACTAGCTAGTTATTCCATTTTAAAATACTTTCAAATTTCAATCTAATCACATACCAAAAGTTAGTTTAGTGGTTAAGTAATTAATATATAAAGTTTTACAATTTATATCATTAAAAAAGATAAACATTCACTAAATGAATTTTGTTTTTTAATAAACTTATCAATATTTGCTTATTAAAAAAAAAAACTTAACTTATCAATCTTTAATATTTTCTAATTCATATGCAAAACTTTAAAAATACCAAAGTCACTTAAACTATTTATCATAAAAATAATTTTTTCATTCAAAAAGTGAATGTGAAATAATTTATGTTGTTGGAGGAATCTAGTTCATTCCTCTAAATCCAACCACAATTGTAATTATCACAGTAATAATTTTGATTAGATATATTACCTCCAAAATATAAGTCTTTCTTTTAATTTTTCTTTATCCTTTTTCAAAAGGTCCTTTCAAATTTCCAAAGGGTATTTTTAATACTTCTGACTATTAATAATTTTCAAATATTGTTCATTCCCCTAAATCTAACATCAGTTAGCAATTAATACTACTCATCTAAAATATAAGGTATTCTTCAGATTTTCGTTGTACATTTTTTATAAGATTTTTTTCAAATTTTCACAGACAATAATTTTTATTTACCACCATACCTCTAATTAGAATACATATTTTTCTACAATTTATCATAAATACTTTAGAAAAAATAAAAATTTATTTTCTTTCTTTAATGATAAAATTGTAAAATTATATTATTAATAAGAGTAATGCTATGAACACACCCTCAAACACACTCCCACTAACACACTCTCATTTATGAGAAACACTTGTATAGGCACAACCCTAAATCAAATTTATTTGGGCACACACTCACAAATCTAAAAATTTAAAACAAAAGTAATATAGTCACATCAATCAACATCATTTTATTTCATTTTTATTTAATTTTATTTTGTTTTTGTGAGTGTGCCTAACACCTCACATTTATGTTTGTGCCTATCAAAGAATTTTCCCTCATTTATTGGTCCATGTCATCAACTTTTTCAACCTCTTACTTGGCTACCGTTTTCAATATCTGAAAAGTTTTAAATTTTTTTTTTTAATTCATCTTTTTGTATTTTGCATCACCTCCGAAAAATTTCCACAAACCCTCTCCTGTCTCCACCATATGAATCGCACTCACTTCCTACTTCACCACCATGATTCTGCAAGTGATCAAATGTCAATTCCTCCATTTTTTTACAGAACCCAATTCCTTTTAAATTTCATTACTAAAAAAAACAAAGCAAATCAAAGAATGAAAAGAAAAAAAATAACTAATTCAAAGAGTGGAAGGCAGCGGCTCAGTCGTTGTTGCAGCACCGTTTGCAGCCAAAGCCACTGTGAATGTTGTCCACACAAAGCCAACCACCTCCATAAAATGTTGTCTCGCAAGCACCGCATTAAGCATCACCGCCGGTCCACCTCGTAACCCCTCCATCGCCGGTCCACTTCGTAACCCCTCCGCCGTCGGTCGCACTTTGTAACCCCTCCGCCGTCGGTCGCACTTCGTAACCCCTTCATCTCCAGTTTTCTGTTCTACTCTCCCAACAAAACGCAGTGGCTGAAACAACTATTTTGAGAGAGGGTTTGGGTTATGCCTCTTAAAAATTGAAACAAATCCATTTAATTGTACAAACCCCCCATGTTTATCCCAATTCGTCCTCTGCGTTTAGTTATGGTGGAGAATTGATGGGTCGTGGGTAACAGATGGTGGTAGCAGAAGACAATGATAAATGGTTAATTATTATAAAATAAAATTAAAAGAAAAAGAAAACTAGCAACCTGTTTAACCGGTTAACAGGTAAGACATTGGAAAAAGTTGATGACATGGACCAATATATGAGAGTGTGTTAGTGGGAGTGTGTTTGATAGTGTGTTCATAGCATTCCTCTATTAATAAAGTTAATATCAAAACTCATTTTCTTAATATCTGTTATTTCCTCAACGAAGTCCTATAGTTAGGGAGTAATTAGTAATATCTTGATTTGTTATATAACATATTTCTTTTCCAAAAAATAAGTTATATAACATATTTTTTATTTCTCTTTATTGAGTTAAAAAAGAATTGAACAAACATACTCACGTGGACTCGATCCAAATCCATTAACTCTATAGTATATGAGTTGACAACTTTGACCAAAAGATCACATTGAACACCATAAATATAGAACCCTCCTACTTAGCAAAACACATTCATCAACCAATATTCACAAAACACAATGTCTATTTTTCTTCACCCAAAAGCCTCATTTCTCACTTTATTATTCTTATCATTCTCCACCTTCATTGCTCATGCCATAGTTCCACAAAATGAAACCTTCAAATTTGTAAATTCAGGTGAACTTGGACCATTCATAGTAGAATATGGAGCTGATTATAGAATGATAAGCATATTCAATGCTCCATTCCAAGTAGGTTTTTACAACACTACACCAAATGCCTACACTCTAGCCCTTCGAGTCGGCCTTCAACGATCGGAGCAACTTTTCCGGTGGGTTTGGGAAGCAAATAGAGGCAACCCAGTTGGTGAAAATGCAACATTTTCATTAGGTGTTGATGGAAATCTTGTCTTAGCTAATGCTGATGGAAAAATTGTTTGGCAAACAAATACTTCTAATAAAGGTGTTGTTGCCTTTAGGTTACTTTCAAATGGTAACATGGTTTTAATTGATGCTAAAGGTAAATTTATTTGGCAAAGTTTTGATCATCCAACAGATACACTTTTGGTTGATCAATATTTAAAAGCTAATGGGCCTTCAAAACTTGTTAGTAGGCTTTCAGAAAAAGAAAATTTAGATGGGCCTTATAGTTTAGTTTTGGAGCCCAAAGGTTTGGCTTTATATTACAAGAGTAAAAATTCACCTAGGCCAATTCTCTATTGGTTTTCATCTGATTGGTTTACAATTCAACAAGGCTCATTAGAAAATGTCACACTCAAATCTGATCAAGAATCTTTTGAGATTGGATTTGATTTTTTTGTTGCTAATTCTTCAATTTTTGGTAATAGAATTATTGGTAGGCCAGTGAACAATAGTACCTTGACATATCTTAGGCTTGGAATTGATGGTAACATTAAATTTCACACATATTTCCTAGATGTACGTGATGGTGTTTGGAAAGTGACATATACTCTATTTGATAGAGATTTTGATGAGAGTGAATGTCAATTGCCAGAAAGATGTGGAAAATTTGGGCTTTGTGAGGATAATCAATGTGTTGGTTGTCCATTAGAGAATGGAATATTTGGTTGGAGCAATAAGTGTAGTCCTAAGCCTTTAGGAGTATGCAAAGAAAGTGAATTTCATTACTACAAAATTGAAGGTGTTGAACACTATATGAGCAAATACACTATTGGTGATAGAGTTAGTGAAGCTAATTGTGGAAATAAATGTACCAAGGATTGCAAGTGTGTTGGTTATTTCTACCATAAGGATAATTCAAGATGTTGGATAGCTTATGATCTTCAAACTCTTACTAAAGTGGCTAATACTACACATGTGGGTTATATTAAGGTGCCAAATAAGTAATTATAAGTCTAGATTACTTTCCTTTGGGAAGGTCTTGGTATTTCATTTTTATTGTATCAATTTAGTTATTTCCTAATGGTGGTGGTTTTAGATTGAAGTAATAATGTTGTGGTTGTGTTACTATTCTCCACTTGGAGAAGGGACCTGTTTGTTGAATAAATTAAAAAGTATGGAATAAATTTGATATCGTCTGTCTTTAAAAGTTTAAGTTCTAAATTTTTTAAATTGTACCAATAAATTTCAGAATAGATTTTGTTGGGGCACATTTTGTTACATATAGCCAATGACAATTATTTTTGCCATCCTATAAATTACTCGCGTGCATATAAGTTTTTCATTTTACTTTTCCGCTACTTAAGTAGCCGATATTGTAAAAATGAGTAATTTTCGAGAAAAATCACCCTACATGAAAATTCAAGTGTTTTACCTGTCCGCTACTTAAGTTGCGGACGTTATAAAAATATGAATTTTGATTAAAAAAACAATCCTTGAAAATTTATCATATTTATAATGTCCGCTATTTAAGTAGCAGAAAAAATCTGATATTTGATACTTAAATAGCGGACAAGTAAAAAACTTGTATTTTGAAAAAACACCCAACAAATTTTTTTGAGACTTTAAACGTAAAATCCACTATTTAAGTAGCGGACGGAGGTTGTTAATTTTGTAGCGTGCAGAAAACTTATAGGTTGGCCAAAGTAGGAAAATTTTTTTTTACCCCAACAATTATACTTCCACCCCTATAAATCACTCAAATATTCCAATTTTATCTTTTTTTGGTCATTTAACTTTCACCCGTACCTTTATTATACCGGAAAACTCTTGTCTTCACCAAACTGGAAAAGAAATGTAAAATAATGATACTTTCCTTTGGCTGCATCACGCTCAAGCTTTGCTCATAAACATTGAATAATTAGGAAGAAGTGAAACCTATAAACACGGCTGATTACCCCAAATCTCTTAAACAAATCAATATCATGGGGTGATCTCAATGAAATTAAGGGCATTCGACCCAAATTTCTTAAACAAATCAATATCATGGGAAACAATTGAATTTTTAACTTGGATTCATTCAATTTACTTAAGCTAACCTTCCAATGTTTGTCACCCAACGTCATAATCAACCCAAGCTTCCAACTTTACCTCACTATTGAGAGTTTGAGACCCAAATTCAATGCATAAACATTAGCAACAGTTTCGTAGGTGGGGCTTCCGACGTCAACGCTAACGTGATTCACCCTCACATCACCCATGTTGTCGTCATTGATGTATCAAATTCACGTCAAGGTAACTGTTCGTTGGAAGAAGGGGCGGTGAAATCGTGAGAGATGAGAATGGAGAAAGTGAATTTGAGAGAAGGGCGGTGGAGAGAGATTGTGGAAGAAGAAATTGGTATTGTTGGAGAAATTGGGTTAAATGAAGGGGATTAAACAACAAAAGATGGAGAAGAATGTTTTCTCAAAAATCGGAAAAAGTTGATATAATTCGGAAAATTTTCTCAGAAAAGGTTTCTGCAAAACAACCAACCTAACAAGTTGTAAAAAGTTTTCCGGTAATTTATGTACACCTGAAAACTTGATAGATGTTTTCCGGTTTGTTTTCAGAAATTTTACTCTATCATTATATCAAAGAATACCGGAAAACTTTTTAAGATTTACAAAAGTAAAATTAAAAGATGATGTTTTAGTTTATATATAGGAGGGTATATTAGTCAATTCAATTTTATCTGTTGAGGTAAAAGGATAAATGTTAGGGTAAAAAAAAAAATTTCCGCCAAAGTAATAGTCATAGCCCAATAATTCTCTAGTCCAACGCTTTGTAAGTTTGGGTTCAAGCATGTTAGCCCAATAGCTCATTCGTTTCCAAAATACGACATTTTAATGAGATTTTATTAATAGAAACTAGTAAACAAACCCTTACCTAATTGAATGGATAGATTAAAAAAAAAGCTTAAATATCATTTTCGCCTATGTAAGTTCGTAATTTTTTTATTTGGTTCTTGTATATTTTTTTCTTGCGAATTAATCCATATATGTTCAAATCTTTTGGTTTTCGTCCCTAAAACTAAAATCCGCAAGAAAATCCGCAGGAAGCTTGTGAACTTTCCTCCGGATTTTCCAATAGATTTTAGCTTTAGGGACTAAAATCAAAAAGATATTTAAGCCTTAAAAAAGTTACTCTCTCGTCATTAAAATGAATCTTTTACATAAACTGGTATGACAATGCCTACATGCACTCTAGTATACACTCTAATACAGGAGATGTATCAAATGAGAGGATTTTTACAGTGAGAAATAAGAGGGTTAAATTATATTTACACCTGCACACAAACAATTAATCACTTGTGTTGTGTTTGTGTGCCTTCATCCTTCTCTGACTTCTCTCTCGCATAGACAATAACCATGACTACCCAAATTAGTATCACCATCACCCTCTTACTTTAAATGGTATGAGTGATCTCAAAAAAGCAAACAAAGGTAGAGGCAAGTAAACGGCATTTCTGTTTTAGAGAGAGCGATGAAAGAGGAGCACATAGGAAAAAGATCATGTGCAATTAATTTTAGGTAAAACCTTTTAATCTGCACCTTACAATTTGATCCAATGGTCATTAATAATAACAATATAAAACTCATTTACACTATTGTTTAATAACATTTTTATCTATTTGACACACCATCTTAAAATCGAGACTTAATAAATATTTTTTCTTGAGAGTAAGAGACTTAAAAATATAATTCTTTAATATTGCTAAGAAATATTATGCACACGCATAATGTAACAGCCGTATTTAAATAAATATGATTTTTTATGTGATTATTTATTTATTTACTTAATTATTTAAATATGTGTGCTCTCATGATTTTTATGAATAGTTATGTGGTATATATGTAAAGGGTATCTTAGTAATCCATTAGAATTATTAATTTAATTAAGGGTTTTTAATTAAGATTAGATAGATTAATTGGTTAATTATGAGAAGTAATAAGATAGTGGACTTAGTCACTTATTAGAATATAGAGTCTTTGGACTTATGGTGTGGATGGGCTAAGCTCAATCGAAAGTAAGAGATAAGAAGGGTATTAGGGACATTCTAATATTAACTAGGTTTAAGTTAGAAAGAATAGAGAAATAGAATCACAATTTGTGAAGAGAAAAAGAGGTAGAAAGAGAATAGAGAAGATAACCCATTTTGAAGAAGAAGAGAGCAAGAGGAGAACCTAGAGATTGAAGGAAGGACTAAAGAATTCAGAAATTCATAAGGTATAAGAGTAGTTTGGTCTTCTAGTGTGATCAAGAGAGGAGGAGAAAGTCTTACTCTCTCCAACCCAATCCTCTCTCACTCTTTTTCTTTGGTTGAGTTTGAATCTTAAAAATGAATGATTTCTCATGTTATAAATAGATTACTCATGTGTTTTGATGAAAGAAATTACAAACTTTGGGGTTCAATTGTGGGAATTTGTTAGATGTTTGTAGTTTGAGTTTTCATGAAAAATTGATAAAAATGATAACTTTGATGGATGAAATGATGTTTGATGATGTTGTAAGTTGTACTTCTATGATTAGTATGATTATACATGATTAAAGATTCTTCCTTTATGTATTTGTAAGCCTTAGATGATGATTTTTGCATGAAATGGACCAAAACCCGAGTCAAGCCCTGGTGAGGTCGCTGTGGCGAGCTGGGGGCGAGCTGCCCTGATGCTCCCTGCCTCAGCGCGCCCTGGCGAGGGCAAGGCGTGTGCAGAGCGAGTCAAGCTCTGGTGAGGTCACTATGGCGAGCTGCCCTGACGCTCTCTGGCTTAGCGCGCCCTGGCGAGGGCTCAGCGCGCTAAGCGAGCTTGACAGCCTCAAAACTTAACTTTTCTTGGGGAAATGATGTTTATGCTTATATTATGATTGTATTATGATCCTATGATGATTATATGGTATATATGACTTTAAATTGAGTCGTGTATGATGAATTGAGTTATGATATCATACATGTTGGTTAAATGATGATTATTATGAAATTGTATGATGATTATGTATGTTGAGATGATGTTTTGATTCATGATATCCTATATGTGGGTGGATTATGATAATGATATTCTCGTATATGTGTAATAATTTGAGAAGATTAATTAATGTGATTTAATTAATAGATGATATGTATTTATAGCAATGTTGTTGAAATATGTATATATGGATTGTGTTATCTTTTTATGATGAGTAGATACTTTAGTAAGGTGACTAAAGTATGTGATAGATTAATTAATGTTATTTAATTTAATGGAGTAGATGTACTTGTAAAAGGTGATGGAAGTACATAGTTTGTAATTAATAGAGATGTGCTTGTAAAAGGTGATTGATAGGCTAAGCCCAATCGAAAGTAAGAGATAAGAAGGGTATTAGGGACATTCAAATATTAACTAGGTTTAAGTTAGAAAGAATAGAGAAATAGAATCACAATTTGTGAAGATAAAAAGAGGTAGAAAGAGAATAGAGAAGAGAACCCATTTTGAAGAAGAAGAGAGCAAGAGGAGAACCTAGAGATTGAAGGAAGGACTAAAGAATTCAGAAATTCATAAGGTATAAGAGTAGTTTGGTCTTCTAGTGTGATCAAGAGAGGAGGAGAAAGTCTTACTCTCTCCAACCCAATCATCTCTCACTCTTTTTCTTTGGGTTGAGTTTGATTCTTAAAAATGAATGATTTCTCATGTTATAAATAGATTACTCATGTGTTTTGATGAAAGAAATTACAAACTTTGGGGTTCAATTGTGGGAATTTGTTAGATGTTTGTAGTTTGAGTTTTCATGAAAAATTGATAAAAATGATAACTTTGATGGATGAAATGATGTTTGATGATGTTGTAAGTTGTACTTCTATGCTTAGTATGATTATACATGATTAAAGATTCTTCCTTTATGTATTTGTAAGCCTTAGATGATGATTTTTGCATGAAATGGACCAAAACCCGAGTCAAGCCCTGGTGAGGTCGCTGTGGCGAGCTGGGGGCGAGCTGCCCTGATGCTCCCTGCCTCAGCGCGCCCTAGCGAGGGCAAGGCGTGTGCAGAGCGAGTCAAGCTCTGGTGAGGTTACTGTGGCGAGCTGCCCTGACGCTCCCTGCCTTAGCGCGCCCTGGCGAGGGCTCAGCGCGCTAAGCGAGCTTGACAGCCTCAAAACTTAACTTTTCTTGGGGAAATGATGTTTTTGCTTATATTATGATTGTATTATGATCCTATGATGATTATATGGTATATATGACTTTAAATTGAGTCGTGTATGATGAATTGAGTTATGATATCATACATGTTGGTTAAATGATGATTATTATGAAATTGTATGATGATTATGTATGTTGAGATGATGTTTTGATTCATGATATCCTATATGTTGGTGGATTATGATAATGATATTCTCGTATATGTGTAATAATTTGAGAAGATTAATTAATGTGATTTAATTAATAGATGATATGTATTTATAGCAATGTTGTTGAAATATGTATATATGGATTGTGTTATCTTTTTATGATGAGTAGATACTTTAGTAAGGTGACTAAAGTATGTGATAGATTAATTAATGTTATTTAATTTAATGGAGTAGATGTACTTGTAAAAGGTGATTGAAGTACATAGTTTGTAATTAATAGAGATGTGCTTGTAAAAGGTGATTGATAGGCTAAGCCCAATCGAAAGTAAGAGATAAGAAGGGTATTAGGGACATTCAAATATTAACTAGGTTTAAGTTAGAAAGAATAGAGAAATAGAATCACAATTTGTGAAGAGAAAAAGAGGTAGAAAGAGAATAGAGAAGAGAACCCATTTTGAAGAAGAAGAGAGCAAGAGGAGAACCTAGAGATTGAAGGAAGGACTAAAGAATTCAGAAATCCATAAGGTATAAGAGTAGTTTGGTCTTCTAGTGTGATCAAGAGAGGAGGAGAAAGTCTTACTCTCTCCAACCCAATCCTCTCTCACTCTTTTTCTTTGGGTTGAGTTTGATTCTTAAAAATGAATGATTTCTCATGTTATAAATAGATTACTCATGTGTTTTGATGAAAGAAATTACAAACTTTGGGGTTCAATTGTGGGAATTTGTTAGATGTTTGTAGTTTGAGTTTTCATGAAAAAATGATAAAAATGATAACTTTGATGGATGAAATGATGTTTGATGATGTTGTAAGTTGAACTTCTATGCTTAGTATGATTATACATGATTAAAGATTCTTCCTTTATGTATTTGTAAGCCTTAGATGATGATTTTTGCATGAAATGGACCAAAACCCGAGTCAAGCCCTGGTGAGGTCGCTGTGGCGAGCTGGGGGCGAGCTGCCCTGATGCTCCCTGCCTCAGCGCGCCCTGGCGAGGGCAAGGCGTGTGCAGAGCGAGTCAAGCTCTGGTGAGGTTACTGTGGCGAGTTGCCCTGACGCTCCCTGCCTTAGCGCGCCCTGGCGAGGGCTCAGCGCGCTAAGCGAGCTTGACAGCCTCAAAACTTAACTTTTCTTGGGGAAATGATGTTTTTGCTTATATTATGATTGTATTATGATCCTATGATGATTATATGGTATATATGACTTTAAATTGAGTCGTGTATGATGAATTGAGTTATGATATCATACATGTTGGTTAAATGATGATTATTATGAAATTGTATGATGATTATGTATGTTGAGATGATGTTTTGATTCATGATATCCTATATGTTGGTGGATTATGATAATGATATTCTCGTATATGTGTAATAATTTGAGAAGATTAATTAATGTGATTTAATTAATAGATGATATGTATTTATAGCAATGTTGTTGAAATATGTATATATGGATTGTGTTATCTTTTTATGATGAGTAGATACTTTAGTAAGGTGACTAAAGTATGTGATAGATTAATTAATGTTATTTAATTTAATGGAGTAGATGTACTTGTAAAAGGTGATTGAAGTACATAGTTTGTAATTAATAGAGATGTGCTTGTAAAAGGTGATTGATAGGCTAAGCCCAATCGAAAGTAAGAGATAAGAAGGGTATTAGGGACATTCAAATATTAACTAGGTTTAAGTTAGAAAGAATAGAGAAATAGAATCACAATTTGTGAAGAGAAAAAGAGGTAGAAAGAGAATAGAGAAGAGAACCCATTTTGAAGAAGAAGAGAGCAAGAGGAGAACCTAGAGATTGAAGGAAGGACTAAAGAATTCAGAAATTCATAAGGTATAAGAGTAGTTTGGTCTTCTAGTGTGATCAAGAGAGGAGGAGAAAGTCTTACTCTCTCCAACCCAATCCTCTCTCACTCTTTTTCTTTGGGTTGAGTTTGATTCTTAAAAATGAATGATTTCTCATGTTATAAATAGATTACTCATGTGTTTTGATGAAAGAAATTACAAACTTTGGGGTTCAATTGTGGGAATTTGTTAGATGTTTGTAGTTTGAGTTTTCATGAAAAATTGATAAAAATGATAACTTTGATGGATGAAATGATGTTTGATGATGTTGTAAGTTGAACTTCTATGCTTAGTATGATTATACATGATTAAAGATTCTTCCTTTATGTATTTGTAAGCCTTAGATGATGATTTTTGCATGAAATGGACCAAAACCCGAGTCAAGCCCTGGTGAGGTCGCTGTGGCGAGCTGGGGGCGAGCTGCCCTGATGCTCCCTGCCTCAGCGCGCCCTGGCGAGGGCAAGGCGTGTGCAGAGCGAGTCAAGCTCTGGTGAGGTTACTGTGGCGAGTTGCCCTGACGCTCCCTGCCTTAGCGCGCCCTGGCGAGGGCTCAGCGCGCTAAGCGAGCTTGACAGCCTCAAAACTTAACTTTTCTTGGGGAAATGATGTTTTTGCTTATATTATGATTGTATTATGATCCTATGATGATTATATGGTATATATGACTTTAAATTGAGTCGTGTATGATGAATTGAGTTATGATATCATACATGTTGGTTAAATGATGATTATTATGAAATTGTATGATGATTATGTATGTTGAGATGATGTTTTGATTCATGATATCCTATATGTTGGTGGATTATGATAATGATATTCTCGTATATGTGTAATAATTTGAGAAGATTAATTAATGTGATTTAATTAATAGATGATATGTATTTATAGCAATGTTGTTGAAATATGTATATATGGATTGTGTTATCTTTTTATGATGAGTAGATACTTTAGTAAGGTGACTAAAGTATGTGATAGATTAATTAATGTTATTTAATTTAATGGAGTAGATGTACTTGTAAAAGGTGATTGAAGTACATAGTTTGTAATTAATAGAGATGTGCTTGTAAAAGGTGATTGATGGGCTAAGCCCAATCGAAAGTAAGAGATAAGAAGGGTATTAGGGACATTCAAATATCAACTAGGTTTAAGTTAGAAAGAATAGAGAAATAGAATCACAATTTGTGAAGAGAAAAAGAGGTAGAAAGAGAATAGAGAAGAGAACCCATTTTGAAGAAGAATAGAGCAAGAGGAGAACCTAGAGATTGAAGGAAGGACTAAAGAATTCAGAAATTCATAAGGTATAAGAGTAGTTTGGTCTTCTAGTCTGATCAAGAGAGGAGGAGAAAGTCTTACTCTCTCCAACCCAATCCTCTCAATTGTGGGAATTTGTTAGATGTTTGTAGTTTGAGTTTTCATGAAAAATTGATAAAAATGATAACTTTGATGGATGAAATGATGTTTGATGATGTTGTAAGTTGAACTTCTATGCTTAGTATGATTATACATGATTAAAGATTCTTCCTTTATGTATTTGTAAGCCTTAGATGATGATTTTTGCATGAAATGGACCAAAACCCGAGTCAAGCCCTGGTGAGGTCGCTGTGGCGAGCTGGGGGCGAGCTGCCCTGATGCTCCCTGCCTCAGCGCGCCCTGGCGAGGGCAAGGCGTGTGCAGAGCGAGTCAAGCTCTGGTGAGGTTACTGTGGCGAGCTGCCCTGACGCTCCATGCCTTAGCGCGCCCTGGCGAGGGCTCAGCGCGCTAAGCGAGCTTGACAGCCTCAAAACTTAACTTTTCTTGGGGAAATGATGTTTTTGCTTATATTATGATTGTATTATGATCCTATGATGATTATATGGTATATATGACTTTAAATTGAGTCGTGTATGATGAATTGAGTTATGATATCATACATGTTGGTTAAATGATGATTATTATGAAATTGTATGATGATTATGTATGTTGAGATGATGTTTTGATTCATGATATCCTATATGTGGGTGGATTATGATAATGATATTCTCGTATATGTGTAATAATTTGAGAAGATTAATTAATGTGATTTAATTAATAGATGATATGTATTTATAGCAATGTTGTTGAAATATGTATATATGGATTGTGTTATCTTTTTATGATGAGTAGATACTTTAGTAAGGTGACTAAAGTATGTGATAGATTAATTAATGTTATTTAATTTAATGGAGTAGATGTACTTGTAAAAGGTGATTGAAGTACATAGTTTGTAATTAATAGAGATGTGCTTGTAAAAGGTGATTGATGGGCTAAGCCCAATCGAAAGTAAGAGATAAGAAGGGTATTAGGGACATTCAAATATCAACTAGGTTTAAGTTAGAAAGAATAGAGAAATAGAATCACAATTTGTGAAGAGAAAAAGAGGTAGAAAGAGAATAGAGAAGAGAACCCATTTTGAAGAAGAATAGAGCAAGAGGAGAACCTAGAGATTGAAGGAAGGACTAAAGAATTCAGAAATTCATAAGGTATAAGAGTAGTTTGGTCTTCTAGTCTGATCAAGAGAGGAGGAGAAAGTCTTACTCTCTCCAACCCAATCCTCTCTCACTCTTTTTCTTTGGGTTGAGTTTGATTCTTAAAAATGAATGATTTCTCATGTTATAAATATATTACTCATGTGTTTTTATGAAAGAAATTACAAACTTTGGGGTTCAGTTGTGGGAATTTGTTAGATGTTTGTAGTTTGAGTTTTCATGAAAAATTGATAAAAATGATAACTTTGATGGATGAAATGATGTTTGATGATGTTGTAAGTTGTACTTCTATGCTTAGTATGATTATACATGATTAAAGATTCTTCCTTTATGTATTTGTAAGCCTTAGATGATGATTTTTGCATGAAATGGACCAAAACCCGAGTCAAGCCCTGGTGAGGTCGCTGTGGCGAGCTGGGGGCGAGCTGCCCTGATGCTCCCTGCCTCAGCGCGCCCTGGCAAGGGCAAGGCGTGTGCAGAGCGAGTCAAGCTCTGGTGAGGTTACTGTGGCGAGCTACCCTGACGCTCCCTGCCTTAGCGCGCCCTGGCGAGGGCTCAGCGCGCTAAGCGAGCTTGACAGTCTCAAAACTTAACTTTTCTTGGGGAAATGATGTTTTTGCTTATATTATGATTGTATTATGATCCTATGATGATTATATGGTATATATGACTTTAAATTGAGTCGTGTATGATGAATTGAGTTATGATATCATACATGTTGGTTAAATGATGATTATTATGAAATTGTATGATGATTATGTATGTTGAGATGATGTTTTGATTCATGATATCCTATATGTGGGTGGATTATGATAATGATATTCTCGTATATGTGTAATAATTTGAGAAGATTAATTAATGTGATTTAATTAATAGATGATATGTATTTATAGCAATGTTGTTGAAATATGTATATATGGATTGTGTTATCTTTTTATGATGAGTAGATACTTTAGTAAGGTGACTAAAGTATGTGATAGATTAATTAATGTTATTTAATTTAATGGAGTAGATGTACTTGTAAAAGGTGATTGAAGTACATAGTTTGTAATTAATAGAGATGTGCTTGTAAAAGGTGATTGATGGGCTAAGCCCAATCGAAAGTAAGAGATAAGAAGGGTATTAGGGACATTCAAATATCAACTAGGTTTAAGTTAGAAAGAATAGAGAAATAGAATCACAATTTGTGAAGAGAAAAAGAGGTAGAAAGAGAATAGAGAAGAGAACCCATTTTGAAGAAGAATAGAGCAAGAGGAGAACCTAGAGATTGAAGGAAGGACTAAAGAATTCAGAAATTCATAAGGTATAAGAGTAGTTTGGTCTTCTAGTGTGATCAAGAGAGGAGGAGAAAGTCTTACTCTCTCCAACCCAATCATCTCTCACTCTTTTTCTTTGGGTTGAGTTTGATTCTTAAAAATGAATGATTTCTCATGTTATAAATAGATTACTCATGTGTTTTGATGAAAGAAATTACAAACTTTGGGGTTCAATTGTGGGAATTTGTTAGATGTTTGTAGTTTGAGATTTCATGGAAAATTGATAAAAATGATAACTTTGATGGATGAAATGATGTTTGATGATGTTGTAAGTTGTACTTCTATGCTTAGTATGATTATACATGATTAAAGATTCTTCCTTTATGTATTTGTAAGCCTTAGATGATGATTTTTGCATGAAATGGACCAAAACCCGAGTCAAGCCCTGGTGAGGTCGCTGTGGCGAGCTGGGGGCGAGCTGCCCTGATGCTCCCTGCCTCAGCGCGCCCTGGCAAGGGCAAGGCGTGTGCAGAGCGAGTCAAGCTCTGGTGAGGTTACTGTGGCGAGCTACCCTGACGCTCCCTGCCTTAGCGCGCCCTGGCGAGGGCTCAGCGCGCTAAGCGAGCTTGACAGTCTCAAAACTTAACTTTTCTTGGGGAAATGATGTTTTTGCTTATATTATGATTGTATTATGATCCTATGATGATTATATGGTATATATGACTTTAAATTGAGTCGTGTATGATGAATTGAGTTATGATATCATACATGTTGGTTAAATGATGATTATTATGAAATTGTATGATGATTATGTATGTTGAGATGATGTTTTGATTCATGATATCCTATATGTGGGTGGATTATGATAATGATATTCTCGTATATGTGTAATAATTTGAGAAGATTAATTAATGTGATTTAATTAATAGATGATATGTATTTATAGCAATGTTGTTGAAATATGTATATATGGATTGTGTTATCTTTTTATGATGAGTAGATACTTTAGTAAGGTGACTAAAGTATGTGATAGATTAATTAATGTTATTTAATTTAATGGAGTAGATGTACTTGTAAAAGGTGATTGAAGTACATAGTTTGTAATTAATAGAGATGTGCTTGTAAAAGGTGATTGATGGGCTAAGCCCAATCGAAAGTAAGAGATAAGAAGGGTATTAGGGACATTCAAATATCAACTAGGTTTAAGTTAGAAAGAATAGAGAAATAGAATCACAATTTGTGAAGAGAAAAAGAGGTAGAAAGAGAATAGAGAAGAGAACCCATTTTGAAGAAGAATAGAGCAAGAGGAGAACCTAGAGATTGAAGGAAGGACTAAAGAATTCAGAAATTCATAAGGTATAAGAGTAGTTTGGTCTTCTAGTGTGATCAAGAGAGGAGGAGAAAGTCTTACTCTCTCCAACCCAATCATCTCTCACTCTTTTTCTTTGGGTTGAGTTTGATTCTTAAAAATGAATGATTTCTCATGTTATAAATAGATTACTCATGTGTTTTGATGAAAGAAATTACAAACTTTGGGGTTCAATTGTGGGAATTTGTTAGATGTTTGTAGTTTGAGATTTCATGGAAAATTGATAAAAATGATAACTTTGATGGATGAAATGATGTTTGATGATGTTGTAAGTTGTACTTCTATGCTTAGTATGATTATACATGATTAAAGATTCTTCCTTTATGTATTTGTAAGCCTTAGATGATGATTTTTGCATGAAATGGACCAAAATCCGAGTCAAGCCCTGGTGAGGTCGCTTTGGTGAGCTGGGGGCGAGCTGCCCTGATGCTCCCTGCCTCAGCGCGCCCTGGCGAGGGCAAGGCGTGTGCAGAGCGAGTCAAGCTCTGGTGAGGTCACTGTGGCGAGCTGCCCTGACGCTCCCTGCCTTAGCGCGCCCTGGCGAGGGCTCAGTGCGCTAAGCGAGCTTGACAGCCTCAAAACTTAACTTTTCTTGGGAAAAATGATGTTTATGCTTATATTATGATTGTATTATGATCATATGATGATTATATGGTATATATGACTTTAAATTGAGTCGTGTTTTGATGACTTCACGTCATTACTATGTTTTTAACCACTTTACAGGGCATTTTAGTTAGTATTTGCTATGTTTTCCGTAAGAAATAAGGAGAAAAAGAATCATGACAAGTTTGCTCTAAACACAAGGATTTGAAGAGAAAACAGGAGAAAAGGCTGAAGAATGGCGCACCGGCGCAGACAGCACGCGCGCGGCGCCCAGAAGCAGCTAAAATTGTCAGTGCTTTCTGTTAAGTCGCGCCCGGCGCCGACGGGGTGGCGCGCGGCGCCACTTCATAACCTCACTCTATAAATTGAATTTTCACTCACAATAAGGGTTACAGAATTTTGACGGCGAAAAAAGGCAACTTTTGAGAAAGTCCAGAGCTAGTTTTCCTTCTTGTAATGAATTCTGTCACTCTTATTATTGTTTATGCTTTAATTATGAGTAACTAAACTCTTTGATTGGATCCTAGGAGATTCTAATTGTTAATGTCTTGAACTATGTATTTCATATGAATTGTTAATCGAATTACGAAGTTAGTATTCATTCAATTATCTCTTAATCTTAATGCTTTATACAAAGTCGCGAATTGTGTGATGATTATAATTGTTTGTTTACTAAGACATTAGAAACAAATTGATCGACCTAGGGATAATTGTTTAATTAACTCGTACTTTAGACATATCGGTTTGTTAATTGAGAATTCAAGGATTAAAGGGCAAAACCTAAATTGATTATAGGTCATCCTAAGACATTAGGGATTGATAATCAAGTTAGAGAATTATGTACCAAGACATTGGACATAGTTATTTAATTTAATCGAATCATAAAACTAAGTTCGTAGTTTGTTAACACGCGAGGAATACCAAGACAATAGTAATTAGATGAACCGAAAAGGTCCATTCTCCTTCTCATCTTGAAAGAAAACCCTATTTTCTTGCCGTTATTTTCTTAGAAACCTAATCCTGAAAAACCCCCCCTTTTACTTTATTGCAATTAAATTACGTATGATTTCAACCAATACTTTCGTTTGATTCGGAACAATCCCTGCGGAATCGATAATGTTTATACTTACTTTGACACTTCGTCATGTATGATGAATTGAGTTATGATATCATACATGTTGGTTAAATGATGATTATTATGAAATTGTATGATGATTATGTATGTTGAGATGATGTTTTGATTCATGATATCCTATATGTGGGTGGATTATGATAATGAATTATATGATAATGATATTCTCGTATATGTGTAATAATTTGAGAAGATTAATTAATGTGATTTAATTAATAGATGATATGTATTAATAGCAATGTTGTTGAAATATGTATATATGGATTGTGTTATCTTTTTATGATGAGTAGATACTTTAGTAAGGTGACTAAAGTATGTGATAGATTAATTAATGTTATTTAATTTAATGGAGTAGATGTACTTGTAAAATGTGATTGAAGTACATAGTTTGTAATTAATAGAGATGTGCTTGTAAAAGGTGATTGAAGCACATTGATTGTGATATCTGTTGAGTCTTTGGTGTTGGCTGCATTTTTGGTAAAATAAACTCTGTAGCAGGATGCTGGATCCGATGCCTCAAGCATTGCGTAGAGCATTGTAGCGTCTCACTGGAAGTGTTGCTTGCGCGCCAAGCATGCGCGTTTCCTATTTATGGAATTTATATTTCTCTCTCATGAATCATATCTTGTGCGAAAAGAAAGGCTTTATTTTCTAAACAAATATTTTGTTTAGAGATTGGTTCAGAAATTATTGTGAAGATTTATTTTAAAAACATATCTAATCTTTTAAGATATGGTTTAATTTTATTTTGTGAGTTGGATGTTATTTTGGTTCAAATCTTCTTTAGCCCATGTCACCAGCTATATATATGAGGAATGAGCTAAACCTAATTCATGTGTTGTTCACGCCGTCTTGTGTTTTGTCTAAGAAATTAGGTTTTGCGTGTGTGTTATTTCTGTGAGCCTTTCTTGTGTCACCTTGATGCAAGCTTAGGACGTGTTCTTGAGTTGTAACTGTGTGATCCTTCTCCTAAGCTTTGAAGCACGGAGTTAGGACTTTTGGTGTCTTACACTCTAAGCCTTTAGGTACGAGTGTGTAGTTTTAGGAGTGTGTCTCCAAATCTTTGTGTAACTGAGTTATTGAAATCCTTGCTGTTTGTAAGGTTGTTAGGGAGTGAGATGGGATCTCATATCTAGGAGTTCCTAGGTAGAAGAGTCATTGGTAGTGCCTATGTTATAAGTTGTAAACGGGTGGTTTGCTGTAGACTTAGAACTAGGACTATTATAGTGATATTCCTTCCTGGATTGGTATCCCCCAGACGTAGGTTGCTGTTTGCGCCGAACTAGGTTAACAAATAACTTGTCTCCTTTATTTGTTTTCTTTACTTGTTTTATTTCGTTGCGTGCGAGACCGGATAGATTGCTTGAGCATCCGGTAGAGCATCGTGTATAGCGCGCCAGGATTTTCAATTGGCATCAGAGCAGGCACCCTGCCTGTTTTCTTGGGTGAGATTCAGGACCTAAAATCTCTGGCATTATGGAAAAAGAAGGAGGCTACATGAACAGGCCACCTTTGCTCAATGGATCTGCCAACTATGACTCTTGGAAATCCAAAATGACGGCTTTCCTGAGATCTATTGATAGCAAAGTTTGGAAGGTTGTTTTGACTGGATGGGAACATCCCACATATGCTAGCAAGGAAGGTACCTCAACGGGGGTGCTGAAACCTGAAGTAGAATGGACTACAGAAGAGGAAGCTGCTGCCCACCATAACCACAAGGCTATCTATGCCCTATTTAATGGAGTAGACACTAGTGTTTTCAAACTCATCAAAAATTGTGTGTCAGCCAAAGATGCGTGGGAAATATTGCAAAAGTGCTATGAAGGGACTACCAAAGTGAAACAGTCTAAGATTCAACACATCACATCCAAGTTTGAAGCCCTAAGAATGAAAGATGATGAGAGTATTCAAGATTTTCATTTGAGTCTCTTAGACATTGCTAACTCCTTTGAAGCCTTGGGAGAAAAAATATCTGATGAGAAACTGTCAAGAAAGCTCCTTAGATCTCTTCCCAAGAGATTTGATATGAAGGTTACTGCCATCGAGGAAGCACACGATATCTCCACCATGAAAATGGATGAATTGGTTGGATCTCTTCAAACCTTTGAAATTGTTCTCAATGACCGAGGTGACAAAAAGGACAAAAGCATTGCATTTGCCACAAACACTGAAGATGATGTTGCTGAAAGTGATGATGAAGAGGAAGATAGCATAGCAGATGCAATTGCCATGCTTGGTAAACAATTCAACAAAGTGCTGAAAAGAGTTGATCGCAAGAATCGACAGAATGGGCAGAGCATCCGATTCGACATCAACAAACAACAGAATAATCTGAAGAAGACCAAGCCTGAAGAAAAGAGCAATCAAAGTAAGGGTATTCAGTGTCATGAGTATGAAGGTTATGGACACATAAGGTCAGAACGTGGAACATATCAGAAAAGACAGAAGAAAGGACTGACTGTTTCTTGGTCAGATGAAGACACTGATGGAGAAAGTGAATCAGCAAGACATGCGACTGCCTTTACTGGAACATGTGTTAGTGTTGCTGATTGGGAATCTGATGAAGATGAGGATGTATCTTATGAGGAACTTGCCAGTACCTATAAAGAATTGGTCACCAGATATAAGGAGATGTGTAGGATTCTTGAGAAGCAAAAGAAGACCATCAACAAACTTCAAGCTGAAGTAAATATCCAGGTTCAAAAAGCTACTCAAGCTGAAGAAAATGTCATCCAAGTAAATGCTCAAATGGATGATCTAAGGAAACGTGTAAGTCAGCTGAACTCAGGAGCAGATCTTCTTGAAGAAATTCTGGATAATGTGCCAAGTGGGAAGCTTAGGTCTGTTGGATACAATTACTCAAGTCTGAATCAGTACCAACAGGACCCTGAAACCAAGTTCACAACAGGAGAAAATGTCATTGATCCTTGTACTGGAAAGGTAATGCTGGAGCATCAGACTCGACATTCTAAAGCCTACCCAGTTCCAAAGTTCGCTCTTGATTCCAAACCTCCGGTTCATCAAAGACCAAGAACTTTTGTTCATCAAAGGCCTAAAAACCAAAGGAGATATCGTAGGTGGGTGTGTCACCATTGTGGAAAAAGAGGACACATTAGACCTTTCTGCTACAAGTTGTATGGATACCCCAACCAGGAGCCTAAACCAAATGTGGTACAGGAAGAGAATGTTATTAAGAAGGAATGGAGACCTAAAGAAGAGAATGTTGAACTGCATAAAGAAGAAAATGTTGGGTTAATTGCTCACACATCCCTAAGAGCTTCTTCTAGGGAAGATTGGTATTTTGATAGCGGGTGTTCTAGACATATGACTGGTGAAGAGAAGTATCTCATAAATGTAAGATCCTACAAGGCTAGCTTTGTAACCTTTGGGGATGGTGCAAAAGGAGAAATAGTGGGAATTGGGGATCTGATCAGCCATGGATTGCCCAACCTAGAGAATGTGCTCTTAGTTAAAGGACTCACAGCAAATCTGATTAGCATCAGCCAGCTGTGCGATCAAGGAATGAAAGTCAACTTCACAAAATATGAATGCCTTGTCAATAATGAAGAAGGACAACTGATACTGAGAGGTACTAGATCTAAAGACAACTGCTATTTGTGGATGCCTCAGGAAGAAGCCCTCACATCCACTTGTCTTGTTTCCAAAGAAGATGAAGTGCAACTGTGGCACCAGAAGTTAGGTCATCTAAATCTGAAAGGGATGAAGAAAGCAATAACAGCTGAAGCTATTAGAGGACTACCCAAACTCAAGATTGGTGAAGGGAATGTATGTGGAGAATGTCAAATTGGGAAACAAACCAGGATGTCGCATCCAATGTTGGAGCATCAGACTACATCCAAGGTTCTTGAACTGTTACACATGGATCTCATGGGACCCATGCAGGTGGAAAGTTTGGGAGGTAAGAGGTATGCTTTCGTGGTTGTTGATGACTATTCCAGATACACATGGGTAAATTTTGTCAGGGAGAAGTCAGATACTTTTGATGTGTTCAAGGAGCTGTGCATTCAACTTCAAAGAGAGAAAGAAAGTAATGTTGTTAGAATCAGAAGTGACCATGGAAGAGAATTTGAGAACTCGAAATTCAACGAATTCTGCTCCACTGAAGGGATCAAGCATGAGTACTCGTCTCCTATAACCCCACAACAGAATGGTGTGGTTGAAAGGAAGAACAGAACCATCCAAGAATCAGCTAGAGTCATGCTTCATGCCAAAAGCATTCCATATCACTTCTGGGCTGAAGCCATGAACACTGCTTGCTACATACACAACAGAGTTACTCTAAGAAAAGGTACTTCTTCTACTTTATATGAATTATGGAAAGAAAGGAAGCCAACTGTTAAACACTTTCATGTTTTTGGGAGTAAGTGCTACATTCTAGCTGATAGAGAACAAAGAAGGAAATTTGATCCTAAAAGTGATGAGGGAATCTTCCTTGGATACTCTACAAACAGTAGAGCATACAGAGTTTACAACTCCAAGACTCAGATTGTGATGGAATCTGTGAATGTTGTTGTAAAAGACACCCCCTTTGAGAAGAATGATGACATTGGTCAAGGTGCACCCGTTATTGACAATGTTGAACAAGATGTTGGAGCATTAGAACATCCCAGCAAAGAAAAATCTGATGAAAAGACTCTTGAAGAAGATGCTGAGACAAGTAATGAACCTCAAGTCCAAAACAAAGGTTCTTCAGTTCGTGTTCAGAAAAATCATCCCAAAGATCTCATTATTGGGAATCCTGAACAAGGAATAACCACTAGGAGGACAAATGATGTAATTGCAAACTCTTGCTTTGTATCTATGTTAGAGCCAAAGAATGTCAAAGAAGCTCTCACTGATGAAGCTTGGATTGAGGCTATGCAAGAGGAACTGAACCAATTCGAGAGAAGTGAAGTGTGGGACTTAGTTCCAAGGCCTGAAGATGTGAATGTAATTGGAACCAAATGGGTGTATAAAAACAAGTCAGATGGGAATGGTACCATTACCAGAAATAAAGCAAGGCTTGTGGCACAAGGGTATACCCAGATTGAAGGGCTTGACTTTGATGACACTTTTGCACCTGTGGCCAGACTAGAATCCATCAGATTGCTTCTAGGAGTGGCTTGCATTCTCAAGTTCAAACTATACCAAATGGACGTGAAGAGTGCATTTCTAAATGGATACCTACAGGAAGAGGTGTATGTTGAGCAACCTAAAGGGTTTGTGGACCCAGAACATCCTAACTATGTCTACAAGTTAAAGAAAACCTTGTATGGTCTAAAACAGGCACCTAGGGCATGGTATGAAAGGTTGACTCAATTCTTGGAAGAGCAAGGATACAGAAAGGGAGGATCAGACAAAACTCTGTTTGTGAAAGAAGAAAGAGGAAAGTTTATAATAGCTCAAATCTATGTTGATGACATCGTGTTTGGTGGAATGTCGAACACAATGGTCCAACATTTCGTCCAGCAAATGCAGTCAGAGTTTGAGATGAGTCTTGTTGGAGAATTGACTTACTTTCTTGGTCTTCAAATCAAACAAATGGAAGACACCATCTTTATATCCCAGAGCAAGTATGCTAGAAACATCATCAAGAAATTTGGGATGGACAATGCTACACACAAGAGAACACCAGCACCTACTCATTTGAAACTCACCAAAGATGAGAAGGGAATAAGTGTGGATCAAAGTCTTTATAGAAGCATGATTGGTAGTTTGTTGTACTTAACTGCAAGTAGACCTGACATCACCTATGCTGTTGGAGTGTGTGCTAGATATCAGACAGATCCTAAGGTAAGTCATATGACTCAAGTTAAGAGAATCTTGAAATATGTGAATGGAACTAGTGATTATGGGATAATGTATTCCCATTGTGAAGATTCTACTCTATATGGATATTGTGATGCTGATTGGGCTGGAAGTGCAGATGATAGAAAAAGTACTTCAGGAGGATGTTTCTTTTTGGGCACTAATCTAATATCTTGGTTTAGTAAAAAGCAGAATTGTGTGGCACTATCTACTGCTGAGGCAGAATACATAGCAGTTGGGAGCAGCTGCTCACAACTGGTGTGGATGAAACAAATGCTGAAGGAATACGATGTTGAACAGAATGCTCTGACATTGTATTGTGACAACATGAGCGCCATAAACATCTCAAAGAATCTAGTTCAGCATAGCAAGACAAAACATATTGATATTCGTCATCATTATATAAGAGATTTGGTTGAGAATAAAATTGTAACTCTGGAGCATGTGGGTACAAAGGAACAAGTGGCAGATATTTTCACTAAGGCGCTTGATGCTGTGCAATTTGAGAAGCTAAGGGGCAAGTTAGGAATTTGCCTCTATGAAGAGTTATAGCAGTTAATGACCTTGAGGCGTGCAACTATCATTTTTTTCTTCTCCAACCTATGTTTGCACGCTATCCTAGGAGAATCAGATCAAATTCTTTCTTCTCATTACATGTGGTATATGCTATCATATGTCCTATCCTCAGGTGTGTGTTATCTGTATGTTTGCATTTGTCTACTGATTCCTGATCGTTCTGATGTTGGTAGTTGTAGATCAGTTGTAGCATGTTTGCCTATAGAAGCATGCGTAGGTTATGATGGTTACACATGGCTTGTCTGCCCCATGTGCATTTGCAGTTGTGGTGTGGTTGCACATAGCCTGTCTGGCCTATGTGCATGAGATTGAGTAGTGAGGGGATGAGTAACTCTTGTGGTAGTTGGTGGTGATTACTACTATTCTTGTATGTGCTCCTTATGTGCATTAAAGTCATGTACTTCTGTACTCTCTGCTGGTGCGTATTTGTCAAATTTATGGCCAAAAGGGGGAGTAAATGTGTTGATTAATTAGTTGGTGTACCTGCTCTTGTTTCTGGTATGTGCTTCTGATATGTGTTGTGACTGAGAACTGTGTCTGTTCTGGTATGTGTGCTTTGGTGTGTGGCTGTGTATGTTCTGAGATATGCAGGTGTTTAGGTGGAGCTGAGTTGTGTTATGCAGGGGGAGATGTTGGATACGATGCTCCAACATCCTATGCATGTGTGCAGGGGGAGTAGTTGTGTGAAATGTTGAAGCATTCTATTCCACATCCTATCAATGTTTATTTTCCTGACCATTTAAGGCGAAGTAGTTATTTTGTGTTCCGCTGTTGCATGCCTTTCTGATGATCTTAAAAGATACATCTTATTCGTCTCTACTGTTGACCATGAAGGAGTAGTATGGTAACTGTTTTGAAGGATAGCCTCTACTGATCTTTATGCTTGTGTGTTTATGTTGAGAAAAAGAAACGTAGTTGAAGTATCTCTTTAAGTAAAATCTGTATGTTCATAATTTGTTTTAGCCAAAAATTTGCCAAAGGGGGAGTTTGTTGAGTCTTTGGTGTTGGCTGCATTTTTGGTAAAATAAACTCTGTAGCAGGATGCTGGATCCGATGCCTCAAGCATTGCGTAGAGCATTGTAGCGTCTCACTGGAAGTGTTGCTTGCGCGCCAAGCATGCGCGTTTCCTATTTATGGAATTTATATTTCTCTCTCATGAATCATATCTTGTGCGAAAAGAAAGGCTTTATTTTCTAAACAAATATTTTGTTTAGAGATTGGTTCAGAAATTATTGTGAAGATTTATTTTAAAAACATATCTAATCTTTTAACATATGGTTTAATTTTATTTTGTGAGTTGGATGTTATTTTGGTTCAAATCTTCTTTAGCCCATGTCACCAGCTATATATATGAGGAAGGAACTAAACCTAATTCATGTGTTGTTCACGCCGTCTTGTGTTTTGTCTAAGAAATTAGGTTTTGCGTGTGTGTTATTTCTGTGAGCCTTTCTTGTGTCACCTTGATGCAAGCTTAGGACGTGTTCTTGAGTTGTAACTGTGTGATCCTTCTCCTAAGCTTTGAAGCACGGAGTTAGGACTTTTGGTGTCTTACACTCTAAGCCTTTAGGTACGAGTGTGTAGTTTTAGGAGTGTGTCTCCAAATCTTTGTGTAACTGAGTTATTGAAATCCTTGCTATTTGTAAGGTTGTTAGGGAGTGAGATGGGATCTCATATTTAGGAGTTCCTAGGTAGAAGAGTCATTGGTAGTGCCTAGGTTATAAGTTGTAAACGGGTGGTTTGCTGTAGACTTAGAACTAGGACTATTATAGTGATATTCCTTCCTGGATTGGTATCCCCCAGACGTAGGTTGCTGTTTGCGCCGAACTGGGTTAACAAATAACTTGTCTCCTTTATTTGTTTTCTTTACTTGTTTTATTTCGTTGCGTGCGAGACCGGATAGATTGCTTGAGCATCCGGTAGAGCATCGTGTATAGCGCGCTAGGATTTTCAATATCCTTTATAGGATGAGATGATTAAACCATATTTTTGGTAATTTGACATTCATGCATACATATATGTATGATTTTGGTAAGGTGACTAAGGTATGATAATACTTTTACCAGGTGGTTAAAGTATAGTTGAAATAAGTTTTCCAACGAATTGATAAGGTACCTCATGCATTAGTAAATGCTAGGGAGCATTTCATGAATAATTGCCATTAGTTTACATTAGGAGATGAAGCTGAAATCATTATGTGAACTATTTGGTAGTTGATACTATTGGTGTGCATTAATTGCTATTTGTGTATCATTGTAAGTAACTTAATGTTAATGTTACGTGATTACTATTTCTATGTCAATTATGAGTAACTTGATGATACATTGATTACATGATTTACTTGATACTTGATTTATGAATTATAAATGTATCTTAATTGTATAATCTCGCATCTTTGTGATGCGAATGTTAGTAGGATTTATTATGTTATTATTAAGTGTATAGTATTCGATATACTTACATTTATTTTGGGATTCCTTACTAACTCTCTGTTTTGTGTACTTGTTGGACCTTTGGGGGTCCAGGTTCTCAGGTGTTTGTTGAGACCAAGTTGTCGGTGATGCTCTGCTCTGATTAGGACACAGGAAAGGGTTTAGCTTTTTATGCATACATAGAGTCTTTTATTTCTCATTTTGATTTATTAAGGTTGTATTATAATCAAAGGATTTTGTATAAGATGTTATCTTATCGATTAAGTTAATTGGTAATGTTTTGTTGAAGCATGTAATACTCAAACCTTTGTTTTTATAATTTCAAACTTTATTTTCCGTTGCGCATTTAGAAAAAGGATTTTATAAAACTAGAAATAGCTAGATAATAAGTTTGAGTGTTACACATAAAGTAGAGTATCATTTAACCATATTTTGAGTAATTTTAATATAACGCCCCAACTAAAATATCTAGAATATTTAGTCAAGACATAAATAAATGGATCTGAGTACAATAAAATTAACAGAATAATTGATTGATTTACATCTTGAAACGAATACAAAGGAATAATTCCAACATAAAAATACAGCGGAAGGAACCACGAGTACAAAATAGATAACTAAAGCAAGGAAGAAAAATAAAGTCTTCTGATCTGACAATCCAAGCTCAGCTCCAACTGTCAGTCTCATCCTAGTCCTTGCTCCGGCGAACCTGTCTACCTAAGAAAAATTGATTTGGAGTGGGGTGAGACTACTAAGCCTCAGTGAGTCCTACTACCCACCTAATGGTGACTACACAAGGGGAACCTAGATATTGTAATATTCTAAGTTCAACTGTTTTACATAAAAATGCATTACTAATAATAAAGGTGTAACAAAGTTATTATCTTGTCAATTACTCTTCAAAGACACTCCGAGGCTAGCCGGTCTCGGGTGCCTGACTCTGCGTACTACCGAAACAGAGGCTCGGATTCCGACGTTGGCTCACATAATAAAATGATCAGAATTCAGAGGAATTCTTAAATCATGGCATATAATTACCAGTTAATTTTAATGAGTATAACAGTTATAACCAATATATCCCACCCAGGGTAACCTAAGCATGTTATTGATAAATATAATATACTTCTTTTCTCTGACCATATAGTCTATTTAATACTACTAAATATGTTCATAAAAACCAAGTTGCATTCGGACATAAAATGAGTGTTAAGAGTTCTTAGAAAATAAATTACGCAGGTTCTGTTCCTGCTAAACTCGCTGTGGCGTGTTCCTACTCGCTACGGCGAGCTTATGTGCTGACAGACCTGTAAAACTCGCCCTGGCGAGTTATACAGACATCAACACTCGCTGTGGCGCATATTTACTTGCTACGGCGAGTTTGACAGTACATACCCTATTTTGCAGAAAATACAATTTTGAATGAAATCACCTACAATCTCTATGCAACTTGTTATAAACACATTTTATAATATGAAACAAATTATATAGGGGCAATAATTGGGATTTATTCTTGCTCTCTCATTAGTTTGATCCTAAAATTCCTATGTTTGCATGCATAAACATATTTTGGGGGACTAAGCTTTCTAAAATTAATTCTATGGTTTAGAACCTAAGAACCCACCTGGAATTTGAGATTGAACTCAGAAGCTTTCTAAATGCATTGCCAAGAAACAGAATTTGCGGCCACAGAACTAAAAACTCGTCGTCCCTCAACAAAATTTGACAGCAACAGTACTCCAACTTCAGAAATTCGCCCCGACCCCGATACAGAGCCAAAAAATATGAAACCTAAGTCAAAATGACCGAGACAGAGTTATCTAACTACAGCAAAAGAATCGTTTCGATCAGAGTTACACGGAGGAATTTCTTACCATTTAAGTACAGACCTATACCAACACGAAATCAGCAACTTCCTGTTTCGAACCTCCAACTTCGAAAATTCGTACAAAACTCAATTCTGGACCAAAATTAGGGAAACTTATATCAAAACGACCGGAATTTTGATAGCAAACTATTCCAAAAAGAATCAACGCAATCAGAGTTTCGAGGAGAGAGTAGTGATCGATTTAGTAAACACCTGTTTTCAAAAACGGGTTTGACAACCTTGAATTGATCCTGAGGAAACCAATAGATGAACAACCTTGAATCTTTAACTTCTAGGCTTCAAATTCGTCCCTGATTTAAGAGTAAGAACACATGCAAAGCCTTCATTCTTTGGGAAAGCAAGAACAAAGACTTTTCCCTTTCCCAAACAATCCAAAACGGCCAGACCAAGAAAAAGAGAAGAGGAGTTGAATTAACCACTTACTTCAGTTCATACACACATAAAAGCTCCAACCCACTGAGGAATTCGTGCATCCAAGGAAGAATTTGGAGAAAATGAACTTATGGGTTCAAGGTGGTGATTCACGGCCAAGTGAGCAAGAGGAGAAATTGGAATAGAGATTGGTTTTGGTAGTTTGCTAAGAAGTTGATCATTGTAAGGATTTAGCATGCATCAATGGAGGAGAATTTTTAGAGTTGAGATTTCTATGGTGGTAGTGTTGTTGAAGAGGGCTGGTGCGTGAGAGAAAGATAGAGAAATGAGAGGCTTACTGAGTTTTTGTGGTTTCTGATAACATTGGTCTAGTCTTTATGCCTACTAGTATGCTGCCCGTGCGTTGCACGGGTTCGGCAAGATAGCATTATATGCCAATCATGGTCGATGTCAATCATGGTTGCTGCTGTTCAAAGAAGTTTATACATTTGAGGATGGTAATTATACATGATTCAGAATGAAGAAAGAAACATGATAAAATGAGCAAATGAAAGTACATTAGAAAAGTGATATGTAGTACAAAAGTGAAATAAGCATGAAATCCTAAAACATCATGTTGACATCTATATCATAAAGTAGTGTTCTGCTTGATAGAATGGCTTATGGTTTTCAGAGCTTGTTGGTGCAATTAAAGTGGTACGTAAGCCTATGAAAGGAGATATCTTGAGGTACACTACAGTATTGTTTGAATGTTCTGTAACACCGAATTTGAGAGTGACACCATCAGATAGTCTACGTGCTCTGCACAGGTTGCGCCATTCACCAGAAATTCTGCAATTATTAGGAGAACGTCCTTCGATTTCAAGAAGACACTTCCAAGCATATCCAAGCTAGTCTACTATAGTGATATTGGAATTTTTATTAGGGAGTGCAATTTTGCAAAATCCGTTCCAAGCAAGTTTCTGCATGTTATTTATCAATTGATTAAGTGGGAGACGAAGGACTGAATAATTTGTGGCAGATGAGATAAGATATATAGTGTGGGAGAAAGTATTTACCAGGATGCCTGATCCCACATCTGTGGGATCTAGAGTTTTCTCGAGTGTATGGATAAACCTTGAAGGAGAGACAAAGCAAGTTACAGGGCCGTTTGTAAAACATGCATTGAGCTGTTCATGTAACATTAGTTTTTGTGGAGGGTTTGTTTTAGGGTATGTTATCTCAGCTCCGGTTATTCTCCAAACTTTGATTCGGAAAAGAGTAGGATTCATATATAAAAGAGTGAGCCATCCCCCGGGATTAAGGCGGTAGAAGTGACTTAAACGTGTCCAACCGCGAGTGAAATATATTTTTGCATTTTTTTTTTCAACACATACTTGGATCTGATTTTTGTTTGGATCTTCTAGTATAACACAGTTGCTGATATATGTGCCAATATCTCTTGTTAAGCATGCTGGTAACTTTGCGCGGGGCTGTAGTAAATTTGAAGTAATTAGTTTTTCTTAAATATCTGGATATGTCAAGTGAGTAACAACATTATGAAGGAAGTTTGAAACTTACATTCATTGGATCAAACTCTATGAAGCATGTTTTTGTCATGATGGAGTAAGATTGAACAGTTGGATGTATTTCTATGAAAAACAAATAATGATTAATAGATAGTCAATAAATGAAAAGTTCATAGATCAGGCTGCATGCATTTCTTAAGTGAGGTTTTGCAAGTAAGGTTGAAGTTATGATATAGATCAAGAAAAGTTGTTGATAGATGTAAGAATATCAAGAAGCAAAAGAATAATAACATTACTTGCAAAAATACCACAAATTTGCTGGAGACTAAAGGATGTACCTCCCAAATTACTTAGAGTGTTTCTGTTATCTGCGTTGTTGTATTCCTGCACTGCCTGGTCAACAAAATTCATGATGCCCCGAGCAGTATCCATGATGCTAATTTGAAGAGTAGTGGTATGAACAGAAGGTTGGTGATAACTGGAGATAAGAGAAGATTGCATTAAATGAAATGGAAAGCATGCAAGAATGTGGACAACTGTTATTCTATTCGTATGTTCTAATGGGCAGGCTGTGTTCTGTCAAAAACTGAGATGATAAGTTGCATGCATTTTTATTGGTTTATGGAGGAGGTCATTAATTGACTGTTATATGTTGGCAGAAGAATATTTTAAAAGAATTCAACAAAGAGAAATGAAAAATAATTGGCAAAATATATAAGTAAATAATATATTTATTGATGATGATAGTAATATTTCATATAGCATAAATTACATAAGATTGCGAAAAACTTCTTGATAAACTACATTGTCAGTTACATCCGTATCGTCGCCGTCGTCATCGGTAATTAGTATCTTCAAACCTTCTCTTGAGGTAACTCTAGACAGTGCGACATATAATTGGCCATGGGAAAAGATAGATTGAGGAAGATATAGTCCAACATGAGCAAGAGACTGGCCTTGACTTTTGTTTATTGTCATAGCATAAGAGACACTAAGCGGAAATTGTTTGCGTTGAAATTTGAAGGGTAATCTTTTGTCTGATGGGACTAACGACAATCTTGGAATAAAGACCTTATCGCCGATATTACTGCCAGATATTATTCTTGCTTCAATCACATAAGTTCCTAGCCTTGTAATTATCAATCGAGTACCGTTGCACAATCCGGAAGTCGGAACCATGTTTCTCATCAACATAACTGGAGCACCGATCTTCAACCGTAGTTTATGATTTGGAAGCCCAGAAGAAACAATGGTGTTTAGAAATTCAGGCGTGTGCACATCATCTGGGCTGTCAATGCCTGTGTCAGAATTGCATGGAGAATCATAGCTAAGGTAGGTCTTCTCCTCACCTGGTATGCGGTCTAAAATGTATTCATTGACGGAATCAACAATTGCGTTCTTAGGTGCTAATATTGCTCGGTTGCAAAAGAAGGAAGGATCATGCATGTTACGCAATAGATTTGGATAGGTGGTTTTAACTATATCTGCCATTGGATCACCAGTTGTTGGAATTAATAGATCACGGGGCATTTGCACCTTAATATAATCGTCGTCCGAATCTCCAATGCTCCCATCTCCTATTCCTAAAATCCACTCAGAAAAACGCCTTCTATCCTCTATATCCGCAGTCGTGCATCCTGACAATAATCTCATGTTAGTTGTTAATATAAGGACTTCACAACGCCTCCACAGAGGAGAAGAATTGATAGTTGCTTTAACAATCTCATGCCTTGTTCCTTTAGGTATAACAGGAAGTATTTGTCGAAAATCACCACCAAGCACAACAACTTTTCCGCCAAATGGATAACGCTTATCCTTCATTATATCCTTCAAAGTATGATCAACAGCCTCAAAGCAATGCCTGTGCATCATTGGCGCCTCATCCCATATAATCAGTTTTGCGCGCCGTATCAGTTCAGCTGAAGGGTCCTTGGGTCCTATCTCACATGTTGAATATTCATCAATATTAATAGGAATGGAAAATCGTGAATGGGCTGTTCTCCCGCCAGGAATCAGTAAAGCAGCAATGCCACTTGATGCAACTGTGAGAACGATTTCTCCTTTTGACCGTAATGCAGCGGACAATGCTCTCCAAATATATGTTTTACCAGTGCCACCATAGCCATACAAAAAGAAGAAACCTGGTTTTCTTTTTTTAACCCTATTCATGATTGTGTCATATATTCTTTTTTGTTCAGCAGTCATAGTGGACATCAGTGTACTGTGTTCTTTGGATAAAGATGATCTATCATAATTTAGTTCATCATAGACCAGTCTATTTCCAACGTCACACAGTAATCCATCTTCTGGTTGAGGCATGCCGGCATAGTCCTTCAAGCTCTTTCCACCACATTGCAACATTTTTTCGATTTCAGCCAAGGCATAGTTTTGAAGTTGTTCAGGAGTTAAGACCAAGTCTGCAAAATTTAAGGATGAAAACGAATATTATTGTAATGAAAAGTTAATAAAATAACACCATCAAGATAGAATTGTACACAAAGATAATTTACCAGGAATACAGTGCATGCGCCTTTGCTTTCGTTGAATATCATCGCTCAATTCCTCCCAAGTACTATTCCACACAGTTCGTGGTTGATGCAATTGATTTGAGAGCAGGAGTGCTGCAAATAAACTACGGAGATAAAAACCACTTCCCCAAAAACTGGCCTCCTTGATTGCTTGGACAAACTCTCTGTCATCATCCATCAAGCCTAATGCAAAACAAACATCCTTGTAATTGTTGTATTTAACATTATTAACCGTCATAAGTTCATCGTAAGATGTGGGACCTCTTGCATATCCAAGCAAGGTCCTGAGATAGAACTTTGGACCAGATCCAGGAGGAACATAATGGAGTCGTCCGATGGAGAACCCTTGCTTCCGCGGTTTCCATTCACGTGTATCCTTCTTCCACACAAATTTTGTAGGAAATTCAGCATATGTGAGTTCCCGTGCATAAGGATACTTTTTGTTTGCCTCCATCCAAGCTATAAATTTTGTCCGCTTAGCATACGCTTTAGAGACAATGTCCTCTATAGAAGCATCATCCGGGAAAATGATAGATTGTTCATTTTCAATATGAAAATCTAATCTTTCAACGGACGGGTCTCTATAATTGACATCAAAAACAAAAATCCTCCAAACAGCTTCGCATGCAGATAAATACCTACAGTCATAATACATTTTTATCTCATCCAATACCCGAGGATTATCCTTATTGTTGGAAGCATGGTAAAATCCAGCAGTTACCCGGTCATGTCCCTTGTTGACATATTTAAATAAGTACTTGATGGATCGTGATTGATTGCACCATTCGACATTGATATGAGCATTATATTTCAATAACAGGTATTTGTTGTATGGAACAACAAATCTATTGTCAGCAAATGCTTTGCCTTTTTTAACACACATTCCATTGTCTCTTCTCCTATACACTGGATAACCTTCAGGGTCAATAACTGTAGTATTAACAAACTTCTTTGGATAATATTTAGCACATCTTCCTTTTGGCATGCATGGAGAGTTTGTGCCTGGAATACTACAGGGACCATGTATCATGAGCGATGTCACAACCTGAAATAGCTCAGGTTCCTTATCCTTATATGGGATTTCTGCAGATATTATTTTATCAATCTTTTGAGGCTGATCAATCTTAGAAGTTGCTTTCAAAAAAACCAAGATATGGGCATGAGGAAGCCCCCTCTTTTGAAACTCTATTGTATAAACAACTGCATCACAATTAAATTCATATGAATAATTTTGCAACTTATAAAAATAAATTAATATGAGACGTATGAGAACGTTAACAATAATAGACTAATACCTGCTTGAGTTTGACCAAAAATGTGTCCTTTCTTGATATCTTTTAAAAGTTGATCGAGTTTGATTTTGAAGAGTCGACTCACCAGATCAGGTCGATCAGCAGGTGTCAACCGATGCGCCGTCAAAAAATCTACAACTTCGGGCCATTTATGGTTGCAAGTGAATGTGATAAATAAATCGGGATATCCAGCCCAAGAACATATAGCCATAGCATCCTGGTAGTTTTGTATCATATATCTGGCTCCTCCGACAAAACTTGCGGGCAAAACAACTCGCTTTCCGGTATTAGATCCATCGATATCTCCTCGAAGAATTGCTTCAGTCAGTCCTTTGTACATATCAGCTCTAAGATCTTGTTGACGGTCCTTCAAGTACTTCAACCGTGCAGATTCTATGGTGCTAAAAGAGTCAACCAAAAATTGATGGAAAAGTCTCCTTGAAAAAACAATAGTTGAGGCATCTGCCTGCCTTTGCTGGATTCTATACCCAACCCATTCTAAATGGGTTATGAACTTCCTCTTTCTTGTTTCTTTTCTCGGGTTGTCTCTAAACTCAATGTCCCTTCTATACCCATCCTCTCCTCTTGGAAATAACAAAGGATACTGCAATGGCCAGTAAGAAGGTTGAAAGGTAGAAATACGCTTTAGAAGACCAGATTGAGTTTCAACAATTACATCCCTCTCAGGATTCTCACCATCAAAGTCACCAACAATTAAAGCCGCTACCTCAGATGCAGTTGGAAGATTATACCTCCTACCATCACGTCCTCTCTTCCCCAATATTCTAAGCTTAATAGAAGGAGGATTATGTGAATGAAGTGTATCACGAATTCTGTTGTATGTATGAACATATTGATTACCACAGTTGTCAAGAGCTTCCCTTATCTCCCTAACAATTGAAGATCTAAATGCCATAGAGTCTTCTTCCATCCTGAAAAGTAAAAGATCACTGTTACTATACATCAAAAGAATCCAATAAATATAAACATGATATTGATGCAAGTTTAGTAAACTTACCCAACAGCTGCCATTTTGTTTGATATCTCGTTGGCTGTGTCATATATATATAATTGTGCGAACTTAGGTGATTCTCCTGGCATTGGCAATAGGCTCCCAATATGATGGTAGTTTTCACCATTCATTACAAATATAGGAGGAGAACAACCATCATTCAAAGTCGTGTCAATTTTACCACCAATAGATGTGAAAGCAAACATACTGTTAAAAGATCTAATATTTTCTAAAAAAAATTTGCTTCTCCGATCGTACGAGTGATATAAACGATGCAAAGGTTCAGGTAAACGTTCGCATGGCACAAGTTTAATATCTCCTTGGCCACAACAGAGGGAAAACCTTGGATTTTTTTTCGGGCTTTTCTTGATCCGTTCCTCAAGCCACATCAATGCACCACAGTATTGACAAACACATTTTGGCTGGCCAATATTTGAATATCCACCTGGTCCATTGGAGGTACAAATTTGTATAATATTAATATTGTGCTAGTATAATAAAACAACTACAATTGGATAAATTTTATATTGATAGGCTGGAAGATTTTACCTGTATTAAACATGGTAGATTCGTAGTTGCTATCATCATCGCTATCTAGATCAGAGTCGCTGCTTCCCAAATCTGCATGCAAATATGGCTTGTCATAATAGAACACAGTAGTATGAGGTATCAGTTATAAAGATAAAACAAAATTGTGAGGAAATAATACCAGAATTGGATGGTATATCAATTTCCTCGCAATTGGTTGTGCACACCGTTTGGTTGACTACATTGTTTGGGTCCAATGAATCCGGACGATCTGTGATTCATGTGCATGTGTTGATTTTTTAAAACAGTCAAGAAGTGATTTCTAAAAAACCATAACCAAATCCATTTTAAGGCTAGACGAATTGATGGCAAGTAAATGTAAAATTAGATGGCCAGTAGATAATACCGGAGTTGCATAGTAAAGCAAGGGTGTCGCAATTGGTTGTGTAAATTATGTCGTTGTTGACACTGGTCGAGTTTGATAAAACATAATGATCTGAAAGAAATACGACTGCATGAAGAATTATATTGCAAGAATAAAATAAAGAATATGGTCAGAAAAAAGTTAATACCAGGATTGCATGGTACATCAAATTCTTCAAAACTACTTGTACATATCATCTGATGATCTGCAAGGTTGTTTACAAAACATATAAGGCTGAAACAAATGTCATGGATGATATATGAGGCAGCTAGATCCACACAAAAGAGGTTTGACATAAATTAGTTGAGATGCAAGGAGGTAATAGAAGGAAATGATAGGTGTAAAGGAGTACCTGATGATTGAGAAGTGCTAGTAAAAAAACATCCTTCTGGTGTTCTCAGTCTTTTGGAAGATTTCTCTGCCATTGAATCCATCTTGAGACAAAGTGTGGCCATGCATGTGAGAATAGTATCTTATTGGCATTGGGATGATAAGAATTGGTCAGAATATCATCCAATCCAAGTATGACACGTGGATGGAAGTTATGTCTGTACAATCACCCATCATCAAAATTCTAGCATGCATGGTATTTATTAAGATGCTTATGTATTGAAGGAATAATTGGTTGATTATTGAGTGCCATAACATGTTCAACACAGTTATGGCATGTATGGATTTACAGAATTATAAATTAGTAGATCCTTACTTGTTGTTTAATGCTTATGTATTGAAGGAATAATTGGTTGATTATTGAGTGCCATTTCATGTTCAACACAGTTATGGCATGTATGGATTTACAGAATTATAAATTAGTAGATCCTTACTTGTTGTTTAATGTGTTTCTGATGATATTTATATGAATGGAGTGTACTAATTGAAGTCGTGGCAATTCTAAAAGAGCAACCAAATAGTCACAGGAAACATATTTTAACACATTATTTATTCACTCTAGTCATAGAGATTGATACAAAGATCTTACTTAAAACTTAATTAGAAACATAGCACTGTTTGACACTTAAATTATTCTGGCTCCTTTCTAAACCTAAAGGAGTACTGACTCCTCTATGAACCTAAAGGAGACTTGCACAACACGCAAACAAAACACAGCTATGAGCATGGTTGAAGCATACAAACAATCCATGTGCTCAGACACAAAACAACGAAAAACATTAGACAGTACACTTATAATAAACAAAGAGGAGGTGCATATTCAAATGAATCATTTACGGCCTTCGCTCTTCACGCATGACATCCTAGGTTCCTTTGGCGCGACAATCTCCCATCCATCAACATCAATAGATCTCTTGCCAACATACTTGGCTGATGAAACTTGAGCTGGATCAAGAGGAGGAAGTTCTCCAGAAGAATGAGATGGTTCTTTGGCAGAAGATGCACCGACAACTTCAACACTGGACAATTTCTTCCCAACTGATCGGGTTACAATATGGCTTGTATTAGGAGCAGCTGGCTCTCCAGCGACAGTGGTTGGTTCCTTAGCAACACATGGTTCAAATCCTTTTTGGCCAACAGATGCTTTTCCAACAGATTTAGTGGCTGACATGGGCGATGGGTATCACAATCATCCACAATAGCCAGCTTCCTTCCAACAGATCTTTTTCCAATACTCTTAGTCGGAGACTCAGATTCTTTGGTAGAAGGTGACTCAACACCGTCAATGTTCGAGGTATTTGCTTTAGATACCTTGCTTGTTGGGGTGGTGGCTCCATCAGGTAAGGCCACAACCTTGTTGCATGTTGATTCATCGCCATCTAAATCACCCTGGAGCAAGAATTTATGGGATAATTAGATTCATAAAATGATGCATAATCAAAGTCAAGGGTATATAATCCAAATAGTCGAAAACATACCAAGTAAGCATCATCCAGTAAAGCATGATTTCCATCATCACCAAGCTAATCAAACAAAAAGAAAATAGAATTAGTAACATGGAACTATCTCAAAGTAAAAACAGTGCGAACAAATTATAATTGGATGTTAAATAAAATGTACATTGATTCCATAAAGAGTGGTGAAACGATTGATGACTTCTTCGTCGTAAGACAACTTTTTCACGGTATAACCGCGCCAGTTGCGAAATAAATTGGCATCGGTAACCTCCACTTTAAAAAGCATACGCTTGTTAACAAAGACATCCAGCTCATGTGGATAAGCATCAGAGTTAGACCCCTATCAAAATGTTTGGAAGTACAAACATATATGAATAATGGAAACACTTTGCAATGGTAAAACACAAAGTGAATGAGACATTACCCTGTTCATAGCATCGAGAAGATCTTGTGCAGTCCTTCCTATAAATTGAGTAACCACACGATCAAACATTATAAAAGTTATTGAACCTGTATCATCCATAACTTGAAGATTAACCTTGAATCTGGACAATTGAAAGATCAAAAAACACAGCAGTCAATTAATAGTAATGGACAATCAATCAACAAAAAAGAACAATAAAAACAGTAAGTTCAATACCTAGGAACTGCAGTCCTTGGCATGTTGCATTTAACGCAGTAAAGTTGGCCTCCCATGAAAGTGATCCTGGATGCACACTTTGTGCATGCTTGATAAAACCAACCTGACTCATTATCAATCTCACATGCCTAAAACAGTGCCATAACATTTCTGGGAGGACAAAATCCAAAACTGAGTAAATGCAAATTCATTGTAATGGTAGATCAAAATCCAAAACAAAATATAACCTCGGTGGATTCAATTAAATCCTCAATGGTCATTCTTCGGGTTTGCATTAAATCATCAGTAACGCTCAGCACAGCTGGACCAGATACTTGACTAAGAACCTGGGTTAATTCCACATTTGCATCATTCATCCTACATGCAAGAAAGGTAAACGGTTGGGAATGGAATTGTAGCTAATGGTTCTCAAAAAATATTAAGTAAGTTTATCACCTTTGTATATAATCTGTGACTTCAGGAATATCTGCATTAAGCATCAACTTGGTCCCATAGAAAGCATTTGAAATTCCCATAACCCCTAAATAAATCAACAACAATAAATTAATCTAGATCCAAGCTAAAATCTCAAAAAGGAGATATAACAACATGTGCACATCCTCACCAAGATACTTTTTTAGTTTGCAAAGTTGTATTATAATTACTACTGGCAGGGATGGATCATGAGTGTCCAAGAATCGCTGCATTAACAAAGCATAATCATCCCATAGAGTGCAATGTACTCTATTGCCTCTATAACAACAGAAATTTGAACGTCTTAGAAAATTACATGTGATTATTTTGCAAGCGAGCTGTAGGAAATATTGCAAGGAAGATATGCTTACTCTAAATCCTCGAGGGTAGCATCAATGATCTTACTTATCTTTCCATTTTTCTCAGTTTCCTTTATGTCATTCTTTTCGACAACATGTCCAATAACATCTACAATAGATAAATCATAACGTCTCAAAGAAAAGGCAAAATGATGGATATAAGTAATGAATACGGATCAATGAGATGGAAATAATACCAAGCAGTTGATCCTCATTTGTCTTGGACAAAATTTCATCAAAAGGCATAAAATCAAAATGATTTTGGGGGATCTCAGTCCCAGCTATTCTAAAAACTTTAGTCCTACGCATGAAATTAAGTTTGTGTTTGTGAAGAGTGCTTCTGAAAGCAACATCGTTCTTGGCAACCATAAATCTCTCAAACACATAAGCACATCCCTCCCTAATCTCATCCTTAAACAGAGGAATCAGATCTTTACGAACAGTTGCATGAATTTTTCCACACTATACAAAGCAGGAAATTGTGTAAACAAATTAGGCCCAGAATAAAAAACTCTCAAACTAATAATGGTAAAAATTGTAACTTACATCTTGATCAAGGAAAATCATATGGATTGCTCCGTCCTCGGCAGGATTGTTACGATCTGGAGTGGTCCAAAGATTGATCACACGAACTTGCAGTTCTAAATCAATCTTTCCAGCAGAAATCTCAGCAATCTTTGTCTTTTGCAGGTACATTCCTACACACAAAACAAACATATGAATGTTAAGCTGCAAAAAGAAACTAAGGTAGTTGATTACAACAAATATGCATTCTAACCTGAATTAGCTATTGGGAAGATAAGAGCAGAGAAGTTGAGAGATGAAGATGATGATGATTAATATGTGAGGAGATGGTATGCATTTATAGTACATGAGAGTGAAAGTGCCACACTGTAGAGAGCTATGCATGTTCAACATATGTCAAGGAATTAACATCCTAAAAACCACTGTACAGTATCTGGGGTGGAATAGATATGAGAATAATCTCAGAAATGCAAAATGAATGAAAAGAAACATTAGAGTGTTGTGTGCATGCTTAACATATGTCAACAAATTATTATTATTATTATTATAGTAGAACAAATGCAAGTTATTTACCATAAGCTAATACTAATATTATTGTCAAAGAATCTTTTAACCAAAATTAGTGAATGAATCCATTATGAGGATGGCGCTTATTGGGTGGTGTCTTTTATTCCTACTGCAGGAAGCTAACATTAACTGCTAATTGGGATACCATTGGCCAACCACCAACCAACAAAGTCACATTTAAAGGAACTCACTACTGCTTAGTTATTAATTAAGTTAAGTTAGTAACTTTCAAGGAAAACTATTGATCAGTCATTGTTATTTATAACATATCTAAATCAACCACAAGTCCTCATTTTCAACACGCAAAGCCCTGAGGTAAAAATGCTTTCACCACATATGAAACTAATCAGAAAGATCAAAAGGATGCTCATAGAAGGTCCTGAATACTGTTTGGAAGAAGTTGGGAAATTTTCAAATCTTGTCAACAAACTCAACATTCATGCATTTAGCCTGTCATCCAAACAATTGAATTTCATGTGTTGTGTGAACAAATTGAAAAAAGAGATGTTGGCAGATGCTCCACTATTTCTGTTTGTTAATATAGCCAAGCAGCAAAACCAGAAAGCAATATCAATGCTGTTTGATGAAATCTGGCTTTTAAAAGAGCATATGCGCATGCATGAAGGGAATCTGGCTGCCTTTTTTTATGAAGAGCAAACTATAGGGTATCAAATGTTGGAGCCTGGACATGAACTATCTAAGCTGAAGATGAGAGCAACAGAGATCAAGGAAAACATTCAAGAAAATATCATCAAGCTGCTTGACAAAAGGAGAACTCTTATGGCTCGTGAGATAGAGATGGGGGAACTTGGTAAGGATTTGTCAACCATAATAGACAACCAAAATATTGCAAATTCTTTCATGGAAACTGTAACAACCCGTTTTTCAAAGGCCTGAAAAGGCAGTATATATTTTTTTTTTTTTAACTAACACTCAGAGTGCGCATAGAATATTTTTCAATGAGCCGGCATTCAAATATACAAAAGAACTCATTACCATAAGGTGCTTCGACAAGCAAAGTGTATTCCTGAATAATTACAATCCAAGTCTAAGTATTCAAATACTTACAACAAAGCAAGTTAGAAAACCCTATGCTAACCAAAAAGCGCGGTGCACAAAACACACCGGCGCATAGTCTAACTATACTAAGCTTCACCACGTGCTCACTATGGCCTAGAACTGCCACCGTCGTCACCACGACGTAACCCATCATCTGGGTGGGATGAGCCCGCAAATGAAAGAAAGGGTCACCACAAAATAAAAGTATATATATATATAACCGGTGCGAAAGATTGTACACATAACAATAATTCCACATACACAAGAGAAAGCTCTTTAACACAAAAGCAATTCCCACCAACGGGCTTATATATATAATGCACACATAGCCTACCAATGCAGACTCTACATGATCGTGACACCAATCACTGGCTGCCACATGCATGAATTCCGGAATCGTAGGTCCAACCCCTACTAAAACACCAACGAAATCACAAGGTTAAGGTGGATCCACTCCCGCAATCACACCCCATGGTCCACTCCCGCAACCATGTATCGAACTCAACAAAATCACAAAGGATTAAGGTGGATCCACTCCCGCAATCACACCCCATGGTCCACTCCCGCAACCATGTATTGAACTCAATAAAACCCTATAAGAATCAGGTGGGTCCACTCCCGCAACCACACCTCGTAGTCCACTCCCGCCACTACGCACTAACAATGCATGAGCATACGATTCCCCATGTATACTAATGCAACAAATACATACCTCCCTAGCATATGTAAACCATCCCAACAACATACATACATATCCAATCATATGTAACAAACCACAACAAACATACATACATTTCCAATCATATGTATTCACCCACATGTTCATACATACATCTCCAATCATATGTAAAACAACGCACGTATTGTAAACACTTTCTCATCACGAGAATACATAACACATACATGCCAAACACACAAACACGCATCACCGAAAATAACCAACAAACATGTTATAACTCAGTGAAAAGACAGAAATAAAGTGATGCCCTTACCTCGGCAAGCTTCCGTTAACTTTTCTCGCGAAATTCTACAATTCACGCTACCTAAAATATAAGCAGCGTACAATCAATAAAATACTCCCAACGTATCCTATCGAAACGAAACTTGTTCTCTAAATTCTAGAGAGGTTTAAGGTACTTTCTAACACTCTCGGATAGTGATTTCGAGTCCTCCCCATAGTGATTAAAAATTCACGAAGTTAATTGCACTATTTCTCGCTACGCGAAAATATTTTCGTTTCAAAACAAACTAAGAAACACTTTGATTCCTAACTCCAAGGCAATCAATTTTCACATACTAAAACCATTTGAAAACAACCCAACGACTCTTCGAGAAATTTCACAGAAAATAAAGTTTTCTTGCAACACAAGTTACAAGTTTTTCTTACCAAATAAAATGGTCATAGCTCATTCAAGTTTTATCCGATCGAGACGAGCCATACGCCGAAATCTTCGTCTCGAAAAAACGGATTGAATGATCAAATTTCTATGACAAAATATAACATTTAAAATGGACGAAAATGCCCTTCCAGTTTCGGCCAGAATTGGAATTATTCCAAAACCATTGTTTTTTCAAAATCAAACATAGTGTAAAACACTTAAACCATTTCTAATTTCTCAAATTGATCCAACACTCACACCAAATCATTTCGAATCCAAGAATGTCATTTTTTCTTCAAAACTTCGCAAATCTTTTCTTTTCACATAAAACCACATTAATCATCCCTTTTTAAAACCATGATCATTCACTTAAACCTATGATCATTGCCTTCCAATTTAGGACTTAAAAATTTGAAATCCCATTGTTATACACACATATAGGCCACGGCCAAAAACAACAAAACATGGTTAGCACCCAAAATTTTCCATTCTAAAACCATAGGATTTATCCTTTAGTTCCCAAAATCACTTAATTGAATGAACAAAACATTTTCATAACACAATCCACAATTCAAAATAGTTTTTCCTAATTTCTCATGAACACAAAATATTTTTTTCTTGTTTCTCAAAAACAAAATCATTTATCACACATCCATTTTACTTAAAAGCTCAAAAACAACTTCACTAACACAAACACCAAGTAAAGATTCATGTTCTTGATCAATATAAATTTTTCTTATCAAACACTAACAAGAATTTTCATGAGATTCTCATCCAACCATGGAAATCAAAATAACTAAGCTTAAACATCCTAGATATTCACTCATGAACAACTTTCAAGCAAGAGAAATCATTCATCAACAATTTCTCACAAAATCCTCTCAAGAACATAATCTAACAATCCATCAAACTCTATGATTTTAGCTAGCTAAGAGATGAAAGAAGTCTAGTTACCTTAGAGGAGATGATTTCCTTTCCAACTCTATGATCCAACACACTAAAAATCCAAGCTTTTGGTGAAGAAATGAAGGATTTGGATGAAGAACACAAGGGTGGGGAGAAGCCACGGCAAAGAGAAGAAGAGTGAAGTGAATTTGTGATTTTTCCAAGTCCACCACTTATAAAAGTCTTGCTAGTTTATGGCCATTGGATCAAATAGGATAAAGTTCTAAGATTCAAATCTAGCCATTGGATCAATCCAAGTCTATCCTCACAAGATATTTCCCATAACCTCATACAACGAAACGCACGCTCAGTTCTCGCGCATCGCGACGAACGAAACTCGCAAAAACAGAAAACCTACAGAAAGAACGTCTAACGTTTTTCCATTCCAAAACTTATCGCCGAATCTTTTTCCGCGACTGTAATTTTCTTCCATACCTTAGAAAATTAATCTCAGGACATATCCTAACTCACGCAGATATATGAAACTTCCATCCGAAACCTCACTTAAAACAGACGCAGTAGGATTTTCCATCAGCGGGTAAAATCCTACTCGTTTTTCCAAAAACAAGAATAATCCAAATCTCGTCATTCTGACTTCACAGAAATCTCCTCATACTTAAAAGAGGACCACGACCCGAAAGTCTGTGCCTTTCCAGCGCACGAGCACAAAACAGGCTCCGTTTCAGCAAAAATCTCATTAATGCGACGATACTCACAAAACCGCCTCACCAAAAACCCTAAAACTCGTAGCCATTACTAGAGTTCCTTAGAAAAATTGTACAGTGAAATCTTTGGTCTTACAGAAACTATATGTAATTTATGGATTGCTGCTACTGAAGCTGGGAATCTTATGTAGGCTATGAGCATAACACTAAATAATTTGTGAGATTCATGGGGTGAACTTTTGCTGTTTTTAGATATATATGTAGCTTGAAGTTGTTTGTTTTATCTAAATGTCTAAGTTAAGTAATGTAATTTCATTAAAAGATCAATTCCATTTGCTTGTCCAATGAATGCAATATGATGTCTAAGTTAAGTAATGTCTAAGTTAAGTATATGTAGCTTGAAGTTATAGTATTTCATATAAATGAACATGAATCTATGCTACAATTAGAGAACACAATCTTAGCTAGAGTCTAATAAGCTGGCAAATGAAATATAGTTACAGATAGGTGAAAACCTCATGATCCATTCATATAATTACACAAATATCTAATTTCTTAAATAAAGCACAAAACATCACACCATTTGGATTTAACATAGATATAGCACAAGAATAGAACACAAAGTTAAAGATTACAAATATTGGTGCACCCAGTCCAAATACAAAGCAACACTACTTGAACACACTTGATTAAAAGCAAAGCCTCATTACTAATAAATTTCAAAGACTGGTGCATATATAGATCATATAGAAAGCAACACCACTCAATCAAAGTAACAAACTAAGGGTCTAATATTAAATATATAGCCTGATTAGGATCAGATGGGTTAGCACCAACTCTTATAGTTTGCCCAACTATCAGCCTCCTTGCTGCCACCAATCTATTCCATTGGCCTCCAATCTTAAAATGCTTGAATGGAAAAGTCACATAGATCAAAGCACAATCCCATAAATTGCCACAGTCATCAACTAATTTGATGGAAGTTGCATCCTCTTGGAAGATAGTTTCACCAAATCCATCATAGGGAAGCATCTGTAGATTTTAAAAAATGAACATAAGATAGGAAACTAATAAAAGAGTTAAGTAACTATAATTAGTAGGAAAAGCGCACCAAAAAACCGGTTGAGACGTCATAAAAAGTCAAACTTTTCTCAATAGCGAGATTGAAAGCGTCATCATCATGGATGTATGTATGAGACTCCAGAGAGTGTGGCAAGTTGCTCACAAAATAAGAAGGGACATTGGTTAAATCTATAACAAACTTCATTGGGGGCACAAATATAGGTGGCTGCATCATTTTCTGAAATCTATCGTGCACACTTACGAAAAATCTTCCAGATCCCATGTAAAGGAGTGTCAACCAAGCTCCAATACGAATATCGTAAAAATCACGCAAAGCAGCCCATCCTCGAGTAAAATAAACACTGTTATTAACCTTTTCAACTAAGCATTCAAACTGATTTTCCCTTGAGTCTATTAAATTAGCAACTCGACATATTTCGCTGCCAAAATCATCGGTAAACAACTTTGGCATAATGACAGCACCCTACAATTAAGTGAAAAAATTATTAGCTCAACCTAATATGATACATAGAGATGTAAAAAATTCAAGCATATGGAAACATTACTCACGATGGTAACATTATACTCGACAAAATAACTGCGATACTTAATCCTCATTTCATTTAACATCCTTTCTTGTTCAGTCAAGGGAGATGAGATTAAAGGAGCTGCAGCACCAAATTAGTTGAGTTAGTCATTGCATGCAAATGAATGCTAAATCAATATTACAATGAGTAACATACCTCTCAAACTCTCTATAGCAAGTAAGGTTTCTATGTCATTATAAGCCATCTTCAAATAGTTACAGTGATGTTATTTTGGAATGGTTGATTTTGAAATGATGAACTCCATGCATAACGTTATACACACACATATATATATAGTGTATTAACTATACACCACACATCCCTCAAAAGTAATTAACTATAACTTAATTTACTTGCAGCTCTTAATGTGTTTGCAAGAAGTCATAAATACAATGAGAAATAATTAGCCACATCTCTCAAAAGTGAATGGCATTATGGAATAAACCTACCTTTTCTGTGTAATCATTGAATGCATATATATTGTTTTGGAGTAATGTGATTCAAATTTGAAAATTATTAATTAAGCCTGTTTTAATTAACCCCTAGATGATTCCATTCATATTATGATAATCATACATGAGTAGAAGAAAAAGGGTGGATGGGGGAGGAAGGCCATTTCTTCTGCTCCAAGAAACAGTCCCACTATAGCTATCCAAAATGATCTAGATTAAGATGTCATCCATGCAATTAAAAATAACAAAAGGTTATTAGGTAAGGATGAGTGCGTGGGTTAAATATAAGTGATAAATTTCTGAACAGATAAGCAAACACAATAGTTGAGTAATGTCCTAATTTCTTTTCATGCCTAACCGTTTCTTATTGGTCTATTAAACGGCCATTTAATTACAAATAAGCTCAGAGAATAAAGAACTACAGAGAGCACAATATTAAATGAAAGTAGATTTGGAAACAGTGTGGACAGGTGATCAAAGATTGTATCTGTTGCTTGTTGGAGATATCACACCTAGAATTTGAATGAGTGTTAAATGCTGACTCTGTTTTAAACAATAGTGCCACACTCACAAAGTGAGCTTTCTACTGAAATACCAAGCTACAGTTTGATAATAATGGATATAGGATACTAACCAAATTTAATAATATGAGCCCAAATTAATATGAATTAAGTAACTATTGAAACTGAAAATGATGGAATACATATTTCTATAGTCTATTGAGGCTAATCCAGATGCATCTGATAATCTATTAATATGCATATAGACAATGAGTATGCTTCATACCATTATGTATTTTTATCACTTCAATCTTAATAAACAGGAGGAACTCTTAATTAGAGTGTTATATTTTTCGTCCCCATTATGAAACCCACAATTTGATTGATTTTGAAAAAGTATGAGGAGCAACTCAACCATAGCCTGATATTAATCCATTCATAATGCATAGTTAGTACCTAGATGATACTAATCCATTGATAATCAATTGGGCATTAGGAAAAGGTTGGGAGATGCATAAAATGAATGTGAGTTGTTGAAAGAGTTTAAAGGACGAATTAAGTGGACCAATGCATGCACATCAAGTCATGGAATGTGAACAAATGGAATTAACTGAATATGTGTATCATACAGAGAATAGAAGAGAACAATCAATGCATAAACCAATAGATAATCAAAGCAAGCCGTGCTAAATGGCCACAATTGTTTCTTATTGGTCTATCAAACGGTTACTGAATGCTATCTAAGACTTATAATGCAAGGAGCAGAAAAGATCAGAGATTTAGAAGAGCAGAGACTTAAATGACTAAGATTTGGGTACAGAGAAGATCAGATGAGATAATAATCTCATAGCTATCCATGATGGAAGTTTCCATGAATGCAACTTCAACCTGATGAGGCTTTGATTGGTCCACTAAGAGGCAGCTCTAGATGCATCAACGAACACATCATTAATGGTAAACAGGAAAAAGGATCACTTCACAATGATAAACCATGAGTTGGGAAATTTAAACAGCAAATAGCTAACCAATAATTCTATCCAAATATAATAACATCCACTCACAAAAAACCTGGGACACTAAGATGATAAAATCAAATTAGGGATCTGTTCTATTTTTCTATTAGTTCATTGTAATTAAAATTAGAATCTGAGATCATTTAACAATTAGATATTGAGCCAAATTTCATAAATTAGTTGGTGATTAAGCAAAGAAAAACGTGTGAATTAAATGACAGTGCATAATAGTGTATGAAGTAGTCAGTAGAGCTGCAAACAGTATAAACAGTGCCCAAGCATACATATTTATTGAGAAGATAGCAGCACACTTAATGAGAGTAGATTTGAAAGCAGTTTGAACAGTGCACAAAATATACTCCATTAATACAAACCTGAGATGAATGTTGCCTATTTGGTGAACAATATGGCTGCATGCTATAATTGCTTGTCTTGCAAGTTAAAGTGTTATAATTACTTCTCCTGCAAGTTAAAGTGCCACTTTAGCCAAACCATAGAGATTAGGTTTACACTTTAATTAGCTGCTCAGTTTAAAACTCAATAATTAAACAAATGAGACATATTTGTAGGATTACAACCAGATACCATTACAAAGCATCCACAAATGCACATGTTTCTTAATAAGTTATGACACATCCATTCTAATATGCAATACTAAGAATTTATAGTGAAGAGAGCTATATAAAAAGAGATGTTCATAAAGAAATGGAAATATAAACTCCACTAAGGTGGCAATATAGGCAAATCTAGAAAGAAGCCTTGATAATCAAATAAGAACATCACAAAGACAACCACTTAGATAATGTATCAGCACAATAAGAGATATTTAGTGGATAACAAAATAACTTAATATAAGCACAAAAGAGATTCAAATTACAATACATATAACTCTATCAACCCCAAATGAAAGTGACAAAGTCTGCTAAAACTGCTTCTTAACAAAGAGCTCTGAACAATTCCCAAGTCTAGGTGATCCAAACATTAAATGGGTACCTCCTCCATAACCCCTTGCTCTCAGCATCTCCATCCACTTCCCACCAATCTTGACATAATTGTAAGAATCATAGAAATGCTGAACAGAACAATTCCACTCTAGTCCTTTGTCATCCACCAACTTCACATTACTTGCATCTTTAGAAAGCATCTTGCTCGCAAAACTACCATAGTTAAGAGTCTTGCAAATCAAAACAAAAACACATGAATAAACTAAAATCAAATAAACAACAAATCATAATCAAAAACATAACAATGCCAGAAGATAACATACCAAAAAACCAGATGAAACATCAGATTCAGCCAAGATCACTATGAAATTATGTGCAAAATTCTCACTATTGTGATAATATGGCAGGGGTGCGAGACCGGCCCAGCCAGGGTTTGCATCAGGTCCAAAGATACTTCGACAAAGATTTAAACAAAGAGGAGGATATAAATGCTTTACAATGCAGTCCCTATAGTACCTATCTTTAAAAATCAGCACAAATAATCTTGGCCTTACATAAGTTATGGAAGCCCAGCCTCCTTTACCCTCAGAATCGACATAGTTGTTACGAATCTCAGCCCATCCATGCGTAAAATATAGACCACCATCACGCATCTCAATAATAACTTCAAACTAGTTGCCATACCGATCAACAATTTTGTTATATTTATACATTTCAAATCCAAATTCATCCACAAACATGGACGGCAGCTTACCAGCAATCTATTTGTACAGACATAAAAATACGATTAATACACGATTTATTCCACATTATAAATCAAAGGTATAAATTCAAACCTACCTCGCAAGCAGAGTATTCGATATAAAATGTCCTATACTTAACCCTGACCATGTCCAGATAATTTGGAAGTTGATGTGCTATATTCCAATCAAGAGGCTCTATAGAAACAATCCCAAACAAAAGTACCTAACTATGTTAGAATAGAAAAAACTACAAAATGACTCTAGGCAATCATGTTAGCAACAAAATACTAAAGGATCATATTCAACTTTGTATTTTCAAAACCAAAACCTATATTGATGCTTACAGCTAACTTTCTAATATTTACTGACAACCTTTCAAGAATACATGTACAATATATGCAACACATATCCACAAAGCAATGACCATACTTCAACATACCACATTATATATATCATACTTCACCCTTTAGCTTGGAACACGAAACAAAACAAAGCATACACACCCATTGATATGCAGATGAAGTTCATGAATACTAACCTTTTAGAATATCATAAACCTGACAGGCAACCATGGAAGCATGTGTTTCTTCAAAAAGTGACTTCCCATAGACTGAGAGAGAAGCAGAATCCATAACCAAAATTCAATGATGAGATTTTCAGCCAAAGAGAAGTTAGAAATAGAGAGGGATAGGATGCTATGATATTATGCAGAATGGAAGAATTGGATAACTTGTAACAGCAGGTAGCATTTAAAGACAGAAGATAGGAAAGAGATGCAAAAAAACCACATTGAACCAATGGACAATAATATTTTTCTGACTCAATCTCATCTGATAAGCGTATATACAGTACAAGATAAACATTTATTGACTATCCATTCATTAAATGTGAGTAGTTGCTTGCATTGGATATTGGTTCACTGTTCACTCATCAATGAAAATTACCATTAATTTTAAGTTAGTAAGAGCTTGCAAAAAAACTTGGTAGAAACATTAAAATAACAGAAGATTTAATATCCATCCCATTAACAATAGATACATCAAAGTACAAACAACTACAAATTGAAAGTATTACAAATTTGCAGCCATCACTAAAGATGCCAAAAATAGAAATACATCAATGATAGCAAGCACTGCTATATTAAAAAACTAAACCAAAGAGTAGTTCAACCAATTTAATCTAATGCTAATCCATGCTAATCATCAACAGCATCCATATTCAGATAATCCTCCACCCGAACTCGAGGATACGGGGAAACATACATAACATTGCTAGCAGAAAATTGAGCGACACTAAACTTAACCCTATCACCCTCAACTAAGCCATGAAATGCACATAGATCACGCCAACCACCAGCTATTCTGCATGACAGCTCACCACCAATGTCAAGACCAAACTTCACACCACACTTGTATTGCTTTCCACCATTATCAACCAAAATCAAATCTGAAAATACAAATGCAAATGCAGATTCACCAAACCCCAGCCAAGGCAAGACCTGCAAAGACAGTGTTGCAAAAAAAAAAAAAGTTAAAACATATATAGGCTCACCAAATATATAAATCTTAACCAATGCAAGATCTAAAAAACAAAATATTACCAAAATACCGGAGTGTATATCATAGAGTGTTAAATCTTTCACATAAGAAGTTATAAGTGATTTTTGTCGAGTGCCACCAGCTGCACAAAAGTTCATGACAGATGAACCAATACTACTGTGAGGATCACTCCTAGCTAAAAGATGCCTGAGAGGGGGGTCATAATAAGGATAACTGACCTCAAAACACCACCTACTCAAAACCCTCATAGTAAAAAGTACAGGACTAATGTAACAAACACTAACCCAAGCACCAAATTTTATGTCATAAACATCCTTAAGAGTGTGCCATCCATCACCAAAATAGATCTCACCTGACTTCCTAACAACATGCACCTCGAACTCATTATGGTTAGGATCCCTCAAAATAACATAGTCAGAAACAGCTTTTCCAAATTCACGAACAAAACATGCAGGCAATCTCCCTAGGAACTGCAAAAAAAAAACACAAAACAAAGTAACAATGAAATAACAATAACAATGCATTCTGAATATATAAACATAACCAGTAAAAGAAAGTACATTTTCAACATCAAACTCCAAATGATATGTTTGAATAGCAGTAAGAAAATCATCAGCAGGTTGTTGAACTTGTGGTGGCACACAAGAATCAACCACTATTGGATCACTGGCCTGACAGTGATGATCAACTCGTAATGGCAAACCAGCATCAACCAAAGAAGCAGGATCTTTAGATCCATTCTGCTGAACACGAGACATGAATAAAGACAGAGAACTCCCAAAATGAAATGCACCATGGATTGGCTCAAGGAGGGTTCTTATACTGCATAAGATGAAAGCAAGTAGTTGCAAGCATTAAATGCATGGATGAATTGGACCAATGCATGCATTTCAAGATGAATGAATTAGGGATCCATTAATGCACATTACATTTGCACAACATCACAAATTACATCAGCAGGTAGGGTTTTGGGAGGAGGCATTAGGGTTTCATACCCAACCTTTAGTATAATAGAAGATAGAAGATATGTATACACATGTTCTAATTCAATTGACGGATATACCCTCCCTTCTTCAAGTTACATGGTTTTGTGGCTAATATTCTCCAATACTACTTTATTTTCAATTAGCAACATCCACTTATCATCACATTTACTTGTGTCATTTAATTATTTCTCCCTACTTGTTCACATATTTTCCAATTATTCTCCAATAATTATTTCTAATTAATATTCCTCTATTAATTAAAATTGGGATGTTACAATCTACCCCCCCTTAAAAGAATTTCGTCCTCGAAATTTGAAACTTCTTCATTCCTTAACAGGGTAAATCATCCATGACTACATCCTCTCTCATGGAGTTACCGCCTACAGATCAATCACTTATCAGCACTTACAGCGGTTCTCACGCTGCGCACTCTGATTCGCTTCATAGTACTATTCTTTTGACTGCGTCATTGCAGTCTTAAGTCCAAAATCCCTTATCACATCCTTATATCATCTTGTCTTATCCACCTTTACTCCTTCTACTACAATTAAACTTCTTCCATTACTACCGGTATTAATTCCAACTCCAACTGATTAAAATATAGGTATCTGGCCTGGTTGGGTACACACTAGAACCTGAGGTAATGGCGACGTCGGATAAATACTCTGAACGGTATAAACTTGAGTATTGCTATTGGCAAAAACCAAAATCTTCCTCCCCAAGGTCGTTCCCTTTCCGAACACTATTATGCATGACTCGTCAAATGTACCCCTGTACCACGTGTTGTCTAAATACTCCAGGATCGATCGAAATATAAAACGAGTGAAAAATTGTCTAAACACTACCGATTCCTTTGCCAATGAGTTAGACTCATCCGCAGGCGAATCTATAGTTATCCGATAAAATCCCACCTACAATTTTAATCCATTCTGGCATGACACGACGATCCAGTTGTTCATTCAACGTGCAGATGCACTTAGGTTCAGATTATTCTTAGGGTTAAAGGTTAAACTTGTTTGAATCCTTCACCGATACTAACGTATGGAGACTAGGCTAAAACAATCTGATTCTAAACTTGGCTAGATGAATACGTAAGGTTTGAATTCTCAACACTGATTTCACTTGTAGAGCTTATTTCCACTAAATTGGAAAAAGTTCGAACTTAATTTTGATTTCGGCTGATAAGGCCACGAGGAGATAGATAACTAATTATATTGAAGTACTGATTACCAGATTCGAGTGCACGAAGTTAACTGATTTGCTGATACTGAGCTAAGTCATTTCGATCAGAACAGCTGAGGATGTTGATTAACAGATCAACCAACTAATGAGAAATTGAACCTAACTTATCCGTGGTCTCTCAAGAGTGACTGACATCCACAAATATGATGGGGTTACTAACGACAAAACTGAAAGACTGAAGGCATTGAATAAGGTTACTTAGAATTAACGTTATACACGATCTGTGTGACTGACTGACGTCGATGGATTTGGAAAGTTGCATCCTGGCTGAATTTGTGCATAGTACTTGACTGACAAGTATTTAAAAACTGAGGAGAATCAGTCGTCTGAGTTGTAATCAGACAAGTTAGAGAGTGCACACGTTCATGGTGTTCCAAGACTTATGAACGTAGAATTGAACATTGTTCGATACGACGAATAGGCTGAATGAGGATCCTTATGAATGAGAGGCTAATGAAGTTTTGTCTTGTACTGGATTCAAACTTATGTTCCATGGCTCTATTCCTTCTTCCAATTCTCTAGGGTTATGGCAACTAGGTTTTAACTCGAGTTTTCCTTGCTAACAATGTTCTCGAAAGAAGATTTAACTGATTCTAATAGTCTCTTGGCTGACAGGTCTGAATATGTGCAAGTGTCGGCGGCTGGCTGAAGCTAAGGTTGAACTTAATTACTCATCTCTAGTTAACTAATATATACCTAAAAGATTACTCTACGTGATTGGTGTCACTAATAATGTCTCATATTTGTTACTCTCATCAGGTCGTGTCTTCTACTGTCTGGTACTTAAAGCAGTGATAACACGTGGCTGGTCAAGTCTAATCCTTGGACTGGGTAGCTAGTTGGTTTATAATGCTGAATTACTAACCTAAGGATAATTAATGAACAATTCTCAAGTGCACGGTCAACTGATCCTACTAACTTCTTAGTTAAGTGGTCATATGTAAGAGTTTTGTTTGGTTAAAATCAAATTGGTATTAATCTGAATTGTCGGACTCTAAACTCTCTAGGGAATAAACTCAACGGATTGACTTTGTTGGCTAAGTGTGCCCAAGGTAGTTCTTGACTATTGTTCCACTTAAGGCTTATCCTTTAATAGTTTGGTGCACTTACTGGTATAAGGTGGTATGCTGATCCTATTTATTGCGGTCCGAAGGTAGTACTAAAATGTTAGCTCAAAAGGATGGCGGTACGAGAATACTAAACCTATGAGTTCGGGTTCAACTATCCCTATAGAGTTAGCTAGTTGAGTGGTAACGATGAGTTGGCAACTTATAGTAACTAAATGACGATACTTAGTATATCTGTCTAAAGGTCAGGCATTATATCAATGGGATTTCTAACGGTATACGTAATGTCTTCTAATTCCTGGGATAAGGTGTGAATATCGAGTACTACGTACGAGGCTGATTAGGTGTTATTACTGGTTTAGTTATTAAACTACTCCGTGGTGATGTCTCTCGAAACAATTGGTGTTGTAAGAGAGGAAGTCATTGAGGTTACACTAATTAAAACTTAAGTCCTAGTAGTACGACATGAATAATGTTACGGATTGAAGGGTCGAAGTATTTGAATTAAGGCATACTATTGGGCAGTTTAAGATGATTTGAAGGGTATTGGAATGTGCTTGGGTACTAATTCGGTTTCTATAGTCTGGATAGCTCGATTTGAACTTCTATTACGGTGATATCTATCAGGTTCACCACGTTGGGTTGCTAATTCAGGATCCTATGAGTGATTGGACTTAATGTGCTTTCTCGGGTACGGGTACGGCTTATAAGAATTTTAATTGTCAAATTAGTTACGGCTAAGTTCCTTGCGGTTTGGGGGAATAATTATTGGTTTCTATCGGGAAGGGTACACTTAATCTAATTTCTGGTTGCATCCAACTTTCCACTTTCCCAAAACATCCATAACCTTCCAGGCTTAACTCCCATTATTGGTCTTAGTCCATTTACTGGTGTTACTCATCTCGACTGCAAGGTCTAAAAGGTTTGGGTAGTCTAACTAGTTGTTGTTAGGAATAATGGAACACGTTTGTGGTCTTACTAAATTTTCCTTAACATGGGTGAACTTCTCGGTTGCAATGATTAACTATGCATCCAGGAAAGAGTTTTGGTTTACTACTACTATTACTGGGTGTTGTTCGGTCAATAAACTTGGCTGAGTTTAGGCTCTCGGTAGGATAAGGTTACTTATAGGTTTAGGAAGTTTAGCTGACACACAGTGTCAGTGGAATACTGTTATGCACTACACATTTCAGTATAAGGGTACACTTGCATTCCATCAAGCTACGACTCTACTCTTGCCTTGTTACGTCACCAGATTATAGCATCCATCAAACTGCGCTTACTCCTTATGAGTTTGTTAACTGCTTCTTACATCTTCCAGATTTACTTCTCCTTCCTGTGGCACCATCTTCCACTGTTTCCATATCCACTTATAAATGTTCCTTCATCGACAGCTCTTTGATTGCGTCTACACTACGATCTTACAGCTTGAATTTCCGAGTCCACTTCAGTTCTCAACCATAATACCCTGCCTACCATACGCAATACTGAGCTGATCAGACTCATCACGCGATGGTTTCAGCGTAAACAGTCCAGATCCAAAGGGTCTGTATTACTTAGGAAAGGATTGAAATGACTCATGACAAGGTCTGATACTGGATCGACCTGCTCTGATACCAATTATAACGCCCCAACTAAAATATCTAGAATATTTAGTCAAGACATAAATAAATGGATCTGAGTACAATAAAATTAACAGAATAATTGATTGATTTACATCTTGAAACGAATACAAAGGAATAATTCCAACATAAAAATACAGCGGAAGGAACTACGAGTACAAAACAGATAACTAAAGCAAGGAAGAAAAATAAAATCTTCTGATCTGACAATCCAAGCTCAGCTCCAACTGTCAGTCCCATCCCGGTCCTTGCTCTGGAGAACTTGTCTACCTAAAAAAATTTGATTTGGAGTGGGGTGAGACTACTAAGCCTCAGTGAGTCATACTACCCTCCTAATGGTGACTACACCAGGGGAACCTAGATATTGTAATATTCTAAGTTCAACTGTTTTACATAAAAATGCATTACTAATAATAAAGGTGTAACACAGTTATTATCTTGTCAATTACTCTTCAAAGACACTCTGAGGCAAGCCGGTCTCGGGTGCCTGACTCTGCGTACTACCGAAACAGAGGCTCGGATTCCGACGTTGGCTCACATAATAAAATGATCAGAATTCAGAGGAATTCTTAACACATGGCATATAATTACCAGTTAATTTTAATGAGTATAACAGTTATAACCAATATATCCCACCCAGGGTAACCTAAGCATGTTACTGATAAATATAATATACTTCTTTTCTCTGACCATATAGTCTATTTAATACTACTAAATATGTTCATAAAAACCAAGTTGCATTCGGACATAAAATGAGTGTTAAGAGTTCTTAGAAAATAAATTATGCAGGTTCTGTTCCTGCTAAACTCGCTGTGGCGTGCTCCTACTCGCTACGGCGAGCTTATGTGCTGACAGACCTGTAACACTCGCCCTGGAGAGTCAAAGACTCGCCTGGCGAGTTATACAGACATCAACACTCGCTGTGGCGCATATTTACTCGCTACGGCGAGTTTGACAGTACATACCCTGTTTTGCAGAAGCTTTCTAAATGCATTGCCAAGAAACAGAATTTGCGGCCTCAGAACTAAAAACTCGCCGTCCCTCAACAAAATTTGACAGCAACAGTACTCCAACTTCAGAAATTCGCCCCGACCCCGATACAGAGCCAAAAAATATGAAACCTATGTCAAAATGACCGAGACAGAGTTATCTAACTACAACAAAAGAATTGTTTCGATCAGAGTTACATGGAGGAATTTCTTACCATTTAAGTACAGACCTATACCAACACGAAATCAGCAACTTCCTGTTTCGAACCTCCAACTTCGAAAATTCGTACAAAACTCAATTCTTGATCAAAATTAGGGAAACTTATATCAAAACGACCGGAATTTCGATAGCAAACTATTCCAAAAAGAATCAACGCAATCAGAGTTACGAGGAGAGAGTAGTGATCGATTTAGTACAGACCTGTTTTAAAAAACGGGTTTGACAACCTTGAATTGATCTTGAGGAAACCAATAGATGAACAACCTTGAATCTTTAGCTTCTAGGCTTCAAATTCGTCCCTGAGTTAAGAGTAAGAACACATGCAAAGCCGACATTCTTAGGGAAAGCAAGAACAAAGACTTTTCCCTTTCCCAAACAATCCAAAACGGCCAGACCAAGAAAAAGAGAAGAAGAGTTGAATTAACCACTTACTTCAGTTCATACACACATAAAAGCTCCAACCCACTGAGGAATTCGTGCATCCAAGGAAGAATTTGGAGAAAATGAACTTATGGGTTCAAGGTGGTGATTCACGGCCAAGTGAGCAAGAGGAGAAATTGGAATAGAGATTGGTTTTGGTAGTTTGCTAAGAAGTTGATCATTGTAAGGATTTAGCATGCATCAATGGAGGAGAATTTTTAGAGTTGAGATTTCTATGGTGGTAGTGTTGTTGAAGAGGGCTGGTGCGTGAGAGAAAGATAGAGAAATGAGAGGCTTGCTGAGTTTTTGTGGTTTCTGATAACATTGGTCTAGTCTTTATGCCTATATGTATACACATGTTCTAATTCAATTGACGGATATACCCTCCCTTCTTCAAGTTACATGGTTTTGTGGCTAATATTCTCCAATACTACTTTATTTTCAATTAGCAACATCCACTTATCATCACATTTACTTGTGTCATTTAATTATTTCTCCCTACTTGTTCACATATTTTCCAATTATTCTCCAATAATTATTTCTAATTAATATTCTTCTATTAATTAAAATTGGGATGTTACATTTAATGTATTGCTTTGTGTAACACCCCGTTTTTCGAACACCAAAAAGGGCATTAATTAATTTTTTTTTTTCTTTTTTTTTAACAAACACTCAGAGTGCGCGGAATATATTTTTCAATGAGCCGGCATTCAAATATACAAAAGACTCATTACCAAAAAGGTGCTTCGACAAGCAAAGTGTATTCCTGAATAATTACAACCCAAGTCTAAGTATCAAAACAAGTTAGAAATCCTATGCTAACCAAAAAGCACGGTGCACAAAACACACCGGCGCATAGTCTAACTACTCTAAGCTTCCACACGAGCTCACTATGGCCTAGAGCTGCCAACACCATCCTCTCGACCTACATCGTCATCTGGGGTGGGATGAGCCCGCAAATGAAAGAAAGGGTCACCACAAAATAACAGTATATATATATATAACCGGTGCGAAAGATTGTACACATAACAATAATTCCACGAAACACAAGAGAAAGCTCTTTAACACAAAAGCAATTCCCACCAACGGGCTTATATATATAATGCACACCAAGCCTAATGCAGACTTCTACAATGAGTGTGGTACTACCAGAGCTACCACATGCAAATGGATGTAATTCCGGAATTCAACCTCTCTATAGAAGGCGTAGGTCTCTGGTGGGATAACACCTCCTACTATTGGTGGGATAACACCAGGTAGAGTCACACAAGACAATACCAAAACAATCACGGTGGGATAACACCGGGTGAGTCACACAAGACAACCACCAACTCAATAAAATCCATTAGGATTTGGCGAAGTCGCACAGACAAACGCCCGGTACGAAGGCAAGTCACACAAGACATACACCTAGGCACGCAACTATGAAATGCATGGCATATATTCTCTTCGGCATATACAGGATAGTCACACAAGACCAAATCCTCGCGTAGTCCTATCTGACGCACGCATTCATATATGCTCATGCAAACATTCACATAGCCTAAAGCCTATGCACAAGCATCACAACATACATACATTTTCTCAATCATATGTAAATTGCACACATATTTATAACCACGTACTCATCAACGAGAATACATAAATACAAACATGCCAAGCACACAGTAATTGCACACACAGCAAAACAAAGCATGTTGTAACCATTTCGAAAGACGGAAATAAAGTGGAGCCCTTACCTCGTCAAGCACTCAACAATCGCACGATCACACAACACTTACTTGCTTCCTAAAACAAGCAAAGTACACAATCAAAACCATATCCAATCAACCCTCAATGATTTGGACTCTAAAACCCCAAAAACCAAGGTTCTCTAAGGAAAATCCTTCTTTCGGATACCATACCAAAAACTATCGTATTGATCAACCCCCATGAGTTATTTGTACTATTTTTAGGACCCAAAACAATTGTCAAAAGTCTTAAATAATTTGAAATGCAAAATGGCCGTTTTCTTGCGTTATAAGCTACGTACTTTCCGAGTACCCGAAAAACTCGTTTCCAATCCCAACCACTTCCATAAATTAATAAAAAGGGATTAGAAAGTTAAAAACCAAGTTTAGAAATCAGAATCCAAAATTTCAAGTCCCAGAGCTCGCCCTGGCGAGTTGATGGCGAGTGAAGGCAGAGAGTACTGGTCTTACTCGCCCTGGAGCTCGCCCTGGCGAGTTGTCAAGACCTGTGACACTCGCCCTGGCGAGTAACCACTCGCCTGGCGAGTTTCAACTGTCATGACAGCAAAAGACAGCAAAAGACAGCAACTCACCCCACCTTTTTCCACCCAAGCCTAGTTTGGTTCTATTAGTTCCCAACACTTTTTCAAGGTATAAAAACAAACCATTTTCATAAGCAAGCAATTCATTTTCCGAAAGCATGTTGGTTGCTTCGAGTGCAAGTTATTTGATTTTCATTTCCAAAATCAAAACCAAATCCAAGCACAAGTTTTATTACGGGCCTTAACCGTCCGGTAATCATTTTCAAACATGTTTTCAAGGTAAAAGTAACACCACATGTCCCAATAGTTTTAAACCATTTTGACCCCAAAATACTACCCAAAAACTCTTAGGAATATTTTCATAAACCACCAAATATTTTTCATCGGATTTTACTAAAACAAAACCATACAACGCATTTCCCTTTTTCTCAAAGGTTCTAAGACAACTTTTCTTTTCAAAACCTTACAACATAACCTCATGTAATTGATCAATACATAACCAACTCAAAACCCTAACTTTTCTCATGAGATTCTCACAAACTCATGGAAAAATTGAAACAACAAAGCCTAGCATGCTTACTAAACTCTCATGAACAACTTTCATGAAACAAAAACTAGCAAGAACAACCTTTCTCACTAAACCCTCTTAAGAACATAAACCCAAAAACCTCACAACTCTAAAAATCTACCAACCTAGGAGATAAGAAGAGAGGGTTACCTTTAGAAAGTGATTCTCTACACTTTTCCTCAAAGCTTCCAAGCTTGAAATGGAGTGAAATGGTGAAGAATGGAAAATTTGTGAAGGTTAAGGTTAAGAAATGGAGTTCCACGTGAAAGAGAGAAAGAATGAGATGTTTGGTGATGTTTTTCTAAGTGCCAAAGTCATCAAACCTCCTCACTATTTACCAAGCTCTTGCTAACTCATGGCCATTGGATCAAAAACACAATGCCAAGACCAAACCATAGCCATTGGATCAAACCAATCCAAATCCACTTGAGATAAAACTCAACACCTCATAGAAACACTCGCACGTTCAGCTCTCGCGCGCCGCGACGAACGTAAATCACAAAAACGTAAAACTTACGGAAAGAACGTCTAACGTTTTTCCATTCCAAAACTCATCGCCGAATCTTTTTCCGCGACCGTAATTTTCTTCCATAACTCAGAAAATTAATCTCAGAATATATCTTAACTCGCGCAGATATATAAAACTTCCATCCGAAACCTCACTCAAAACAGACGCAATAAGATTTTGCAACGACGGGTAAAATCCTACTCGTTTTTCCAAAAACAAGAATAATCCAAAACTTATTATTCTGAAACCACAAATAACTTCTTATACAAGCAACAGGATCACAAGACAAAAGTCTGTACAGTTACCATGCACGAGCACAAAACAGACTCGATTACAGCAAAACTTAATAATTACACGATGTTTCGTCACACGAACACATCGAAACCCTAATATCCCTTAAACCAACTATACAAAGAAATCTCGGGTCTTACAACACTACCCCCCTAAAAGAAGTTTCGTCCTCGAAACTTAGACGTCGTCAAACAAACTGGGGTATAACTCTTTCATCTTACTCTCGAGCTCCCAGGTGGTATCTCCTGTAGCTTCGTTCCATATTACCTTCACTAAAGGTATCTCTTTCGTTCTCAAACGTTTCATCTTCCTATCCGCAATCTTGATTGGCGAAACCTCAAACGACAAGTTATCCCTCAACTGGATGTCATCCGGTGTGATCACATGTGATGGATCCGGTGTATATTTCCGCAATTGCGACACATGGAACACGTCATGAATCAAAGATAGTACCGGTGGCAACGCGATCCGGTATGCTACCTTCCCAATCCGCTCCGTAATCTGATAAGGCCCTATAAACTTCGGAGTCAACTTCTTCGCTTTCAAAGCCCTTCCAACACCCGTTGTTGGAGTAACACGGAGAAATACGTGATCTCCCTCCTCAAACTCTAAAGGCCTCCGACGCCTATCTGCATAACTCTTTTGTCGATCTTGAGCAACCTTCATCATTGCCCTTATCTTTCGGACCTTGTCCGTCGTCTGTTGTACCATTTCCGGTCCTACGATCATACTCTCCCCATCTTGATACCAACACAAAGGAGTCTGACATCTCCTCCCATACAAAGCCTCGTATGGTGCCATTCCAATACTCGCGTGGAAACTGTTGTTGTATGTGAACTCTATCAACGGCAACACGTCGTCCCAACTTCCACGATCATCCAACACACATGCTCTCAACAAATCTTCTAACGATTGATTTGTTCTCTCAGTTTGCCCATCGGTCTGAGGATGGTAGGCGGAACTCAATCTCAGTTTCGTCCCCAACGCCTCATGCAAAGTCTTCCAAAAATGCGAAGTAAACTTCGGGTCTCTATCCGACACTATACTTGACGGAATCCCATGTAACCTCACAATCTCAGCAATATACACATCGGTCAACCTTGCCGCCGTATCCGTAGTTCTTACCGGTAGAAAATGAGCGGACTTCGTCAAACGATCCACTATCACCCAAATGGAATCATGCTTCCTCCTGGTCTTAGGTAACCCAGTGATGAAATCCATAGAAATGCTATCCCACTTCCACTCGGGGATATCTAAAGACTGCAACATCCCTGCTGGTCTCTGATGTTCAATCTTCGCCTTCTGACAAGTCAGACACGCCGCCACATACTCAGCCACATCCCTCTTCATACCCGGCCACCAGAAATCTTGCCTCAGGTCTTGATACATCTTTGTTGCCCCGGGATGTATACTAAGTTTACTCTTGTGTGCCTCCCCTAGAATGGTGTTTCTCAAATCCATAACTTCGGGTACACACACTCTCCCTTGACACCTCAAGATATTGTCCGATCCCACCTTGAAATCTCGGTTGGTTCCTCGAACAATCAAAGCCCTTTTCTCCATAAGGAACTTGTCATCTTGACAATTAGCAATATCCTCCATCAAACCGCTTGAGATGGTAATCATACCCAGTCTCATATTCCCTAAGGCAAACTCTACCTCTAGGTGCAAGTCACGAAACTCTCTCAACAACTCCTGTTGACTAGCCATTTGTGCCGAACAAACCGACACACTCTTCCTACTCAAAGCATCGGCTACCACATTAGCCTTTCCCGGATGGTATTCTAAGGTAAAGTCAAAGTCTTTCAATGTTTCCATCCACCTCCTTTGCCTCATATTCAACTCCTTCTGGTCGAACAGATACTTGAGGCTTTTATGGTCACTAAACACAACGAAAGTGCAACCATAAAGATAATGTCTCCAAATCTTCAATGCAAAAACCACGGCCGCAAGCTCCAAATCGTGCGTCGGATAATTCTTCTCATGCACCTTCAGCTGCCGTGATGCATAAGCCACTGCTCTCTTGTGCTGCATCAACACACAACCCAAACCCTGATGAGACGCATCACAATAAACCTCATAAGGTTCATCTGACTGAGGTAACACCAACACCGGTGAAGTCGTCAATCGCTCCTTCAACAACTGAAAACTCAACTCACACTTCTCTGTCCACGCAAACGGTTGATCTTTTCTCGTAAGTTGCGTCATTGGTGCCACAATCTTAGCAAATCCTTCTATAAACCTCCGGTAATAACCGGCCAAACCAACAAAACTCCTCACGTCCGTCACCGTCTGCGGTTGCTTCCATGCAAGTACTGTGTCAATCTTGGCTGGATCCACGGCTATTCCCTCTTTTGTTATAACATGGCCAAGGAAATTCACCTCTTCCAACCAAAAGTCACACTTTGACGGATTAGCATACAACCTTTTCTCCCTCAAAACTTGCAAAACCAAGCGAAGATGCTCTAGATGTTCTTCTTCATTCTTCGAATACACCAAAATGTCATCAATGAACACCACTACAAACTTGTCCAAAAATGAATTGAATATCCGATTCATGTAGGCCATGAAGATCGCAGGTGCATTCGTCACTCCAAACGGCATCACCAAAAACTCATAATGCCCATACCGCGTCCTAAACGCCGTTTTCTGAATATCCTCATCTCGTACTCTTATCTGGTGATATCCAGATTTCAAGTCAATCTTGGAAAACACTGAGGCTCCCCTCAACTGATCCATCAAATCATCAATACGCGGCAATGGATATCGGTTCTTGATAGTCACCTTATTAAGCTTCCGATAATCCACACACAAACGAGACTTACCATCCTTCTTTTTCACCAGTAAGACCGGTGCTCCCCAAGGCGACACACTAGGCCTTATGAAACCCTTCTCCAACAAGTCTTCGATCTGACCTTTCAACTCTACCAACTCGGCTGGAGCCATCCGATAAGCTGATTCCGAAATCGGACCCGTACCCGGTTGCAAATCAATGAAGAATTCCACCTCTCTACACGGAGGAAAAGCTGGAATCTCTGATGGAAACATATCTTGGAAATCCTGAACCACACGAATTTCCTCAATTCGGATCTCTGACGTCACTCCTAAACTAGCAAGTGAAACTATCCCCGGTTCCCCATTACTCATAACCACGGAAAGCCGATTCGCAGACAAGTACCTTCGCACACCTGGCTCGGGAAAGAAAACCAATTTCCGAGCACAGTCTAGAATCACATAATGATAAGATAGCCAATCCATCCCGAGAATGATCTCGAGAGATGTAAGCGGTAAACACACCAAATTGACCAGAAAATCTCTATTCTGAATCACTACCAAACAATGCAAGCATGCAGTATTTACTACCAAATCCTTAGCAGGAGTCAAGACATTCAAATCAAACGGAAGAACTGAAACATTCAAGTTTAAACGATTTGCACATGCCAAAGATATGAATGAGTGGGTTGCCCCCGTGTCAATCAAAGCAGTTAAAGAATTACCTGCGATGTGACAGCTCTCGTGGATGGCATTGCTAGCCTGCCCACTCAATTCAGTGCCCATACAGTAAGCACGTGCCTTTGCCGCAGGTCTGGCACCCTGTGAGCCTTGTGCCACATTTGCCGACGGCCCAGCCTTCGGGGCTCTGCAATCTCTAGCAAAGTGTCCCGGCTTCTTGCAATTGAAGCAAGTGTTTCCCACCTTCGGTTGCGTGCACTCATTAGAAAAATGCCCCGCTTCTCCACAGTTGTAGCAAGCCCCCTTGCCACCATCAGATTTTCCCCGAGTTTCCTGATTCACCGATCGGCCCGGTCCTTTACTATGTTGAGGACGGTTATACGGCTTACTCCCCTGCCTCCCACTATTCTGAGTCGTACCACGATCATTGGTGCGACTTGGTCCTCCAGCACTAGAATTCCCTTGGCGGTTCACCCGCTTATTCCTCATGTCTTCCACCTCTTGGCACTTTTCAACCAAGACCTGGAATTGCCGAATACCCAACGGCACAACCGCATCCTGCAGCTCGTACCTCAGCCCATCCTGAAACCGACGGCACATATAAACCTCATCTATCCCATCCCTAAAGAAGCGGAAGAAACGGGATAGGGATTCAAACTTCTTGGCATATGATTCCACATTCATGCCCCCCTGACGCAACCTCAGAAATTCCTCCCCATACCTTTCCCTTGCAGTCTCGGGAAAGTACTTGGCCAAAAACCTCCTCTTGAAGTTCTCCCAATTCACTTCCTCATGGCCATTCTCCATGATCAGTCGGGTGTTCCTCCACCAATACTCAGAACCCCCGAGTAATTGATAGGTAGCTAAGACCACCTTCTCCCCTTCTGGACAATGAATTGCCCCGAAAATCCTCTCCACAGATTGGAGCCACAAATCAGCAGTTTCCGGACCTCCCTCCCCATTAAACTTTGGAGGAGTCTGGTGGTTGAAATTTGAAAGAAGTCTAGAACCAGCAGCAAGTATTTCCCGTTCGCGCTTTTCCAGATCTCTCTGCGCCTTAGCATGGCTCTGAGCAGTCACAGCCGCTGCCATTGTATGCATGGCATAAGCCATCTGGTTTACATCCACATTGTCCGCCATAGGTACAGTAGGTGCCCTTCTTGGAGGCATTCGATTTCTGCACAATACCAATTCTGATTAGATCCTTAGTCATACAATTCTGAATCCTAACAGAATATCTCACACCACGGATTACTAACTCGAAACCCGACACAGAACAAACACTAGAACTAACCCAACACTAGTTACGTTCTAACCGACTCTGGACTAACGACTCAAGTATACACTTTCCCTTTGAAGATTTAAAGCCGGGCTCTGATACCAAATTGTAACACCCCGTTTTTCGAACACCAAAAAGGGCATTAATTAATTTTTTTTTTCTTTTTTTTTAACAAACACTCAGAGTGCGCGGAATATATTTTTCAATGAGCCGGCATTCAAATATACAAAAGACTCATTACCAAAAAGGTGCTTCGACAAGCAAAGTGTATTCCTGAATAATTACAACCCAAGTCTAAGTATCAAAACAAGTTAGAAATCCTATGCTAACCAAAAAGCACGGTGCACAAAACACACCGGCGCATAGTCTAACTACTCTAAGCTTCCACACGAGCTCACTATGGCCTAGAGCTGCCAACACCATCCTCTCGACCTACATCGTCATCTGGGGTGGGATGAGCCCGCAAATGAAAGAAAGGGTCACCACAAAATAACAGTATATATATATATAACCGGTGCGAAAGATTGTACACATAACAATAATTCCACGAAACACAAGAGAAAGCTCTTTAACACAAAAGCAATTCCCACCAACGGGCTTATATATATAATGCACACCAAGCCTAATGCAGACTTCTACAATGAGTGTGGTACTACCAGAGCTACCACATGCAAATGGATGTAATTCCGGAATTCAACCTCTCTATAGAAGGCGTAGGTCTCTGGTGGGATAACACCTCCTACTATTGGTGGGATAACACCAGGTAGAGTCACACAAGACAATACCAAAACAATCACGGTGGGATAACACCGGGTGAGTCACACAAGACAACCACCAACTCAATAAAATCCATTAGGATTTGGCGAAGTCGCACAGACAAACGCCCGGTACGAAGGCAAGTCACACAAGACATACACCTAGGCACGCAACTATGAAATGCATGGCATATATTCTCTTCGGCATATACAGGATAGTCACACAAGACCAAATCCTCGCGTAGTCCTATCTGACGCACGCATTCATATATGCTCATGCAAACATTCACATAGCCTAAAGCCTATGCACAAGCATCACAACATACATACATTTTCTCAATCATATGTAAATTGCACACATATTTATAACCACGTACTCATCAACGAGAATACATAAATACAAACATGCCAAGCACACAGTAATTGCACACACAGCAAAACAAAGCATGTTGTAACCATTTCGAAAGACGGAAATAAAGTGGAGCCCTTACCTCGTCAAGCACTCAACAATCGCACGATCACACAACACTTACTTGCTTCCTAAAACAAGCAAAGTACACAATCAAAACCATATCCAATCAACCCTCAATGATTTGGACTCTAAAACCCCAAAAACCAAGGTTCTCTAAGGAAAATCCTTCTTTCGGATACCATACCAAAAACTATCGTATTGATCAACCCCCATGAGTTATTTGTACTATTTTTAGGACCCAAAACAATTGTCAAAAGTCTTAAATAATTTGAAATGCAAAATGGCCGTTTTCTTGCGTTATAAGCTACGTACTTTCCGAGTACCCGAAAAACTCGTTTCCAATCCCAACCACTTCCATAAATTAATAAAAAGGGATTAGAAAGTTAAAAACCAAGTTTAGAAATCAGAATCCAAAATTTCAAGTCCCAGAGCTCGCCCTGGCGAGTTGATGGCGAGTGAAGGCAGAGAGTACTGGTCTTACTCGCCCTGGAGCTCGCCCTGGCGAGTTGTCAAGACCTGTGACACTCGCCCTGGCGAGTAACCACTCGCCTGGCGAGTTTCAACTGTCATGACAGCAAAAGACAGCAAAAGACAGCAACTCACCCCACCTTTTTCCACCCAAGCCTAGTTTGGTTCTATTAGTTCCCAACACTTTTTCAAGGTATAAAAACAAACCATTTTCATAAGCAAGCAATTCATTTTCCGAAAGCATGTTGGTTGCTTCGAGTGCAAGTTATTTGATTTTCATTTCCAAAATCAAAACCAAATCCAAGCACAAGTTTTATTACGGGCCTTAACCGTCCGGTAATCATTTTCAAACATGTTTTCAAGGTAAAAGTAACACCACATGTCCCAATAGTTTTAAACCATTTTGACCCCAAAATACTACCCAAAAACTCTTAGGAATATTTTCATAAACCACCAAATATTTTTCATCGGATTTTACTAAAACAAAACCATACAACGCATTTCCCTTTTTCTCAAAGGTTCTAAGACAACTTTTCTTTTCAAAACCTTACAACATAACCTCATGTAATTGATCAATACATAACCAACTCAAAACCCTAACTTTTCTCATGAGATTCTCACAAACTCATGGAAAAATTGAAACAACAAAGCCTAGCATGCTTACTAAACTCTCATGAACAACTTTCATGAAACAAAAACTAGCAAGAACAACCTTTCTCACTAAACCCTCTTAAGAACATAAACCCAAAAACCTCACAACTCTAAAAATCTACCAACCTAGGAGATAAGAAGAGAGGGTTACCTTTAGAAAGTGATTCTCTACACTTTTCCTCAAAGCTTCCAAGCTTGAAATGGAGTGAAATGGTGAAGAATGGAAAATTTGTGAAGGTTAAGGTTAAGAAATGGAGTTCCACGTGAAAGAGAGAAAGAATGAGATGTTTGGTGATGTTTTTCTAAGTGCCAAAGTCATCAAACCTCCTCACTATTTACCAAGCTCTTGCTAACTCATGGCCATTGGATCAAAAACACAATGCCAAGACCAAACCATAGCCATTGGATCAAACCAATCCAAATCCACTTGAGATAAAACTCAACACCTCATAGAAACACTCGCACGTTCAGCTCTCGCGCGCCGCGACGAACGTAAATCACAAAAACGTAAAACTTACGGAAAGAACGTCTAACGTTTTTCCATTCCAAAACTCATCGCCGAATCTTTTTCCGCGACCGTAATTTTCTTCCATAACTCAGAAAATTAATCTCAGAATATATCTTAACTCGCGCAGATATATAAAACTTCCATCCGAAACCTCACTCAAAACAGACGCAATAAGATTTTGCAACGACGGGTAAAATCCTACTCGTTTTTCCAAAAACAAGAATAATCCAAAACTTATTATTCTGAAACCACAAATAACTTCTTATACAAGCAACAGGATCACAAGACAAAAGTCTGTACAGTTACCATGCACGAGCACAAAACAGACTCGATTACAGCAAAACTTAATAATTACACGATGTTTCGTCACACGAACACATCGAAACCCTAATATCCCTTAAACCAACTATACAAAGAAATCTCGGGTCTTACACTTTGCAAATGACACAGGTGTTTTGAACGAAATTTTTAGAAAAATCCTCATGCATGCAATAAAATATAAAGGACCTAAATAAACAAGAAAAAAGATAAATGATAAAATTATTACAAAATATAAGATAAACAAATGCGGGATGTTTTTTCCTATAGTTAAAATGTGATAACAAGTTTGTGTACATGTACTTGTATACCCAAAGAGTACATGTACGAGCATTGAAGTTGCTACTCATGTGGATACGGGTGTGTGAATCGGTATGTAAATGGGTACCATAATACACTAGTCAGACTTTATCCATTGTCATTTCTAAATAAAAATATCAATGTCGGTGGAACTTTGTGAGAATAACATAAGAATGTATAACTTAATGAAGTTTTTTTTTCCGGTTAAAACACTTTAGGTACAAAATTCTCACTGTCGTTGAACTATGACTAATCTTCATAGAAGAACTTGTGGGGCACATAGAGTGAATTCTCCCCTCATAAACCAATTTCTTCATGCACAAACTCAAGGATTAAACCTCTACCATTTTCTTAAGAGGCCCTAGACTCTTACTATATTGAGGCAAAATCCTAAAATATGTTTTAACGATAACAAACATTGATGGTTAAAGAAATAAAGGACTATTCTTTTAGTTATCTAATGTGTACTCTTGAGTGGTTAATTAAGACAAGATATTAATTGTAAGATCACTTAGAGTCAATGATCCAAGAATCATTAAAGACATTGAAGAAATATGAGTTCAAATGAAGTTTAAAATGTTCATGTAAGAAACTTGTAATATTCATTCAAGAGTTTAGAAAGTTCAACTCAAGGACATACAAGAACATGAAGAAATATGAACTTCAGATGGTTCGTATCAGAGTTTAGAAGGTTAAACGTAGAAACTCATGAAGAATATTATGAACATCAGAATGTTTGTACCAAATTCAGCAAGTTCAACCCAGAAACTCATTAGAAGTATATGAACATTAGAAGTTTCGCACAAGTGTTTAGAAGGTTCAATCCAGAAAATCTGAACTTCAAATGGTTCAATCTAGAAATGATGAACTTTAGGCTATGTTTGAGAGTTTTGAGGGGAAGGAAATGAAAGGTTAAGGAGGGGAAGAGAAGGGAAGGGAGGGAAGGGAGAAAGGTGGGAAATTTTTCCCCTTGTTTGGGAGTTGAAAAATCAACAAGGAAGGAGATAGATGACTTATTTGATAATTTTACTATTTTGCTCTTTTTTCACTTAAAATCAATACATTGTGTTATACTATTTTGCCCTTTTTGGGAATAAAGTTTTGATTTCAGATAAAAAACAATTTCGGAGTTTTTTCAGAACAAAAGCTTACGATCTTTTTTCGGGAAAAAATATCTAATATTTTATTCGAAAAAAAAGTTCCCAATTTTTCAAGAAAAAAGTTTCCGATTTTTTGTCGGGAAAAAAGGGTTTCCGATTTTTTTCGGATAAAAAAGTTTCCGATTTTTTCCGAAAAAAAAGTTCTCGATTTTCCGAAAAAAAGTTCCCGATTTTTCCGAAAAAAAAGTTTCCGATTTTTTGCCTGGAAGGTTCCCGATTTTTCCGGAAAAAAGTTTCCGATTTTTTGCCTGAAAAAAAAAATCACGATTTTTCCGGACAGATCACAAGAGCCACAATGAAAAGGTCTCAGAGCTCAAATATATGATAATCAGAGTCAAACACACTATGTGCTATGTTTCGTGGATTTCACGTTATTTTCATATGTTGATTTTAGCTTGGTGATAACTAGTTTCAATACAGACCACAAGAGCCACAATGAAAAGGTCTCAGAGCTCAAATATATGATAATCATAGTCAAGACACTTGATTCCCACAACTGAGACATGTGGGCAGTCAAAGAGTACTCAAGGCGTGAGCTGGCATCTAGATAAGATTAATTGGTTTCTACCTAAGGCAAGACAGCTGACGTCAGATAAGAGGCACCTAGAAGGATAAGACAGTTGTTGCCTCCCATGTGTTGAAAATGTACTATCCTAGGATAAAAAAGGAATATACTTTTTTTGGGCTATTCTTGGTGGACAAGTAGAGAAAACCCAATTATCATGAGACTTTCTATATAAAGAGAGAAAAAACCTAAAGCTCAAGGTGTTGAGAGGTTCTAGAGGTTGGAAACCCTAAGAGATAATTTGGTAGCCTCCATCTCCATCCCCTTCACAACTTCATTCATCTACAATTGATGTCCAGTGAAGCTGTCAACAGGAGTCAAGAGTCAGAAGATCATTAGCTATTCTTGGTTGTGATTTCAAGGTTTATCATTTCTAATTCTCTTTTGATATTAGTTATGTGTAAACTTAGATCTCTGTTTGTATGATTTACTAAGCTCACCATGAGCTAAAACTCTTGTTGTTGGAATTATGTGATATTCAATGAGATTCTAGTACTATTCATGTGAATGATTGTGGTGTTTATTGCATTTTTAGTTCCTATGCTTTTATGATATATGTTTGATTCAAGGTCTGGTCAACTTAGGATTAAATGCAAGTTTATTATTATGAGACATCTTGTAATAAATGGAACTTAGGAATTAATATGGTTAAGTAGAGGATGGACACATACTTTTAAGGACTTCGAGATAAACCTTAAAGCCATGGTGAGAATACAAAGCATGATTATCTAAACTGGAACGAATTAAGCATGCCCTAGACATAGGCTCCATCTTATCTGCCGCTTCACATTTAACATTAAGACACACACCACAAGGTATAGCTTTGCTCCCAAATTTCTTGACACCCGTTACTAGTCACAAATACTAGATTATTACTTATTTTGTTTACAAACTCTGAAACAATGATATTATTTAGTTACCTTTTTTCTCATGAATTAGAATGTGATTTGTATGTTTAATGAAAAGGTTTCCTTAGACAATCCCGGTGGGTACGATAGTCTTTCTTATCACTTGATATAATTTGACTGTGTATACTTGCACAACTTTATTTGCAATATTGAATACCAAAGCTTAAGTAGTCTAGTACTCTTAAAATGTCTTAGTAGCAAACTTTTCCAAGATATAAGTCATGCAAACTCTCGAACAAATATTGTAAACATTCTCGTATCTCTTTATTATTGTGTAAAGGTGAGGTTGACTGATTTGCAACTTTCTAGAGTGTCTAGTACGACTGATAGGAGCTTGTGATCCTGTGGATGCTTAGAAAGTAACTAGTTGTAAAAAGTCCTTAGTGGCATATGAACTAAGTGCAGAAGTTGGAAACGTTTCTCAAACATCATAGTGGAAAATCTCACCAAGAGTGAGGACTGGAGTAGCTCACATTAGATGAACCAATATATTTTTAATTGTGTGTGTTGATTTCTCTAACCATTAACTCTATACTTTAAGTATTTGTTCATATCACCCACGAATTATTAACTTATTTTTATTAACTTAGACGTATAATTTTCTAGTTTCAACTTGAGAAAAAAATTTAAGTACAGATCCACCTTTTAAAAAAATAGGAATGACAACTTGAACACTTTTTCTTGTGACGATTTCATCCACTTCACTCAAAGATAAATTAATAGTATTAATGAGAGATATATTTAGGTAAAAAAATTATAGTAACTTAGATATAGGTTTATATTTAAGGACAAAACCTTTTTCTTTAAGGTGATTTATAATTTATATTGCTATTATTTTTCATTTGATATGTTTATGTTGTTTATCGTGAAAGGACAAAAGAGAAATAAAATACAGTATATATCTTGAAAGTAAAGTGATTTATAGAACGAAAGAGACACATGATACATTGTTATACTTTCGGGACATGTAACTATAATTTCTATTTTATGAATGGTTTCTTGCAACTACTAAGCGCTAAGAACTATTTAATTGACGTTAGCAAAGCTTTAAAATTTTTCTTATATAAAGATAAAATAATTTTCTATTTATTACAAACAAAGGAAGAAAAATATGGCTCAAATTCCATATTATTTTTATATTTTGATCATATTTCATTCTCTATTTTTTGTTGCAACCAATAGCAGTAATAGTAAGTCATTTTACATACCATTTGCAAATATATAATTTTCTTATATAAAATATTCTAAGATCTTTTAATAACAATTATTTTTTTCTTCTCAGACACTATAAGTACGAAAATTTATTGCAGAGCACCCTCCGATTGTCCAGAAAATATGTGTATTGCTCCTGAAACTCGATGGTGCATTCATCGTTACTGTACATGCGTGTAAGTGTTATAGTTAAGTTAAAAAGTATTTTATATGTGCAATATCGGGTACTCTTAGAATTTTTCTCACATTTTTATTTATGTCTTTTTTACCTTTTAATAGTTAATTTAGGTTGCAATAATAAAGATGTGGTTGTTTTACCAAAAAAAATAAAAATAAAGATGTGGTTGTGTCGCCGTTCTCCATTTGAAGAAGAACTTGTTTGTAAAATAAAATTGTTATTATCACTTGGAGAAGAACCTTTTATAGAATAAATTAAAATTGTACAATCTATCTATATTATATATATTTGTCTTACTTTTAGCAACAGTACACATGTCAATTAAATATTTGGTCTTTATATTTATTTTACGTTTCAATTTAGTCTCTTATGTTTTAAAAGTTTCAATTTAGTCCCTTATGTTTATTTTAGATTTTAATTTGGTCTTTTCCGTCAGTTTTATCACATATGGCAGAGGTTTTGCTTACGTTGACAGACACGTAGACACCTTGACTCTTGGACACATGTCCAAATTAAACGGTGTTAATGATAAAACTGACGAAATGAACCAAATTGAACCTAAAATAAACATAAAGGATCAAATCAAAACTTTTAAAACATAATGGACCAAATTAAAATCTAAAATAAATATAAGGGACCAAATATTAAATTAAACCTTTTTAAATTACTTTTAAAGAAGCAAATTTACAAGTGACATTTTTTCAGCAACTTAATCCAACATGGTAGTTACATGTCTCCTTCTTACCATAACACTAATATATAACTAAATATCAAATGACACGGTTAGAACCTCATCCACAACCAAAAACGAAATATCAATTTTTATGATATTTTATTTTATGCACTACTAACAATTTAAAGGGACACCGTTCGAACCTCATCCGCAACCAAAAATCATTTTTTTATAATATTTCTTAGCATAATGAAAAGTTATTTTTTTAATTACAATTACGATCTTATAATAAGTTATTAAGAAACCAACAATATATTTATTTTTACAAAAACTAATTATGTAGAAATTATATTGTATCATTTTATTTAGTAAAAAAAAGCTAAACTATATCCTTTACATTTATTTTAGATTTCAATTTTGTCCCTTACATTTAAAAATAATTAATTTGGTCCTTTACGTTTATTTTAAGTTTCAATTTAGTCCTTTCCGCCAGTTTTATCACATGTGGCAGACGGTTTGTATATGTGGACATGAGTTAATAACTAAACTGACAAAGGACCAACTGACGCAAACGATGGAAACCTAATGGACTAAATTGAAATTTTTTAAATGTAAGGGACAAAATTGAAATCTAAAATAAATATAAGGGATCAAATGTGTAGTTTAGCCCAAAAAAATATTTGCATCATTTTAGGAGTAAAAGTTTTAATACAAACAAATATTTGATAAAAGAATATAACATCTTTTGATTTGAATAATTTTTTTTTGTTAAACTAAAAGGATAATGACATCAAAGAAAATATAAGACATCCCAACTAGGTTGGTACCTTTTGGATTTTCTAATCATCTGTCAAGTGCTCGTTGATACCAACTAGTTCGACCCAAATATTACACCTCTCAATAATATTTAACCGTTATAAATTTTATAAAATTCACCGTTGGATTAAAAATTTATATCATATAGATCATTTGTGTAAAATTTCATACAAATCCATAATCATTTGATATGTTATTGAGACACATAAAGATTAACCACATTTAAAAAAAAAACGCACACCGTTAATTTTAATGTATCTTCATAATATATCAAATGATTTTGGATTTCATGAAATTTTACATAAATAATCTATATGAAATAAACTTTCAATTAAACGGTGGATTTTATAAAATTTATATAAGTTAAAACTTTTTTAAAAGGTGTAACATTTGGTATCCAAAATAAAATATTCATAGGGAATATGTCGGAAGAGAACCCCTCAAACGAATGTTATAATTTTCAGCACTATTTAAATAATTCATTATTTCCTCCATTACAAGGAATCATGTTTGTGATGTAGCAATATAAAATACAGTTTATTATAATGTAATTAATTCAAATTAATAGTATTATTTTATATTAATATTTATAAAGGAAGATGTGGAGCAAAGAAATTAAAACTTCCACAATCCATTTTTTTTTATACAATTCAAAATGTGTTTTTTTCTTCCTTTATTTTTAATTGTTAAACAAAGTTTTATATTGTTATTGGAGTGTCTATTAGTTTTCCTTATGTTCTTATTTTTATAATATTGCTTTAGGACATGGACTTCCGATTGATTTCAAGGAAAAGCAATTGTGCATGCTTGAAGATTTCTGTTCACTATAATAGTTGCTTCTCTCGATAGACAATTTTTGTTCGATATTTTGTTCATTATAAATTATAATTATTCACTTTTTTGCATTTTAAATCGAATTCTACTCATAATATATTAAATATATATAAAAGACAAAAGGAAGGTTTATAAAAGTCTCATTATAAGTCACATACCATCAGGGGCGGAGCCAGGAATTAAACATAGGGGGGACTAAGTTTAAAATGTTGTATAATTTTTTTTTTTAATAAAAAATGTCGTATAACTCAGTATATATAAAATGTTTTTTTTATATATAAAAACTACTACATATATAAGAAATTTAAGAATATATAAGCAATATCCAAAATCAATATACACTAGTACAAAAATACCTTTATAGAAAAGTTCTTAAGTCAGTTAATGCTTCCACCTGACTTAAAAAAATGCGCGGTGGCAGTTTCGTAAATAAATTTAATTTTCTTAAGACAGTTCCGCTGTCAACCGACTTAATAACGATTAATATAAAATTTAAAACTTTGTTGTTAAGTCACGTGTAATTCACTTGACTTAAGAAACCCTTGTTATTAAGTCAGGTGTCTCTTGACTGACGTAAGAAATCTTTTTTCTTAAGTTAGATGTCTCTCACCTGACCTACGAAGTAATATAATTTAATTTTACAAAATAAATTTTAATATGTAGCATTCGGGAATCGAACTCAATCCCTTATTATAAAAAACAAATCCTAATTTTTTTAAAGAAAAATCAAATCTTTGATAAAAAAAAAATCAAATCTTTAAACTAAATTCAAATCTTAATATAAAAAATAAAATATGGATTTGGTTGTTAAAATAAGGGAAGACCGTAAAAAAAAATTTTAATCCTCCTTCTTTCTTTTTTTATAAACATAGGGGGGACTAAGTTTAAAATGTTGTATAATTTGTTTTTTTAATAAAAAATGTCGTATAACTCAGTATATATAAAATGTTTTTTTTATATATAAAAACTACTACATATATAAGAAATTTAAGAATATATAAGCAATATCCAAAATCAATATACACTAGTACAAAAATACCTTTATAGAAAAGTTCTTAAGTCAGTTAATGCTTCCACCTGACTTAAAAAAAATGCGTGGTGGCAGTTTCGTAAATAAATTTAATTTTCTTAAGACAGTTCCGCTGTCAACCGACTTAATAACGATTAATATAAAATTTAAAACTTTGTTGTTAAGTCACGTGTAGTTCACTTGGCTTAAGAAACCCTTGTTATTAAGTCAGGTGTTTCTTGACTGACTTAAGAAATCTTTTTTCTTAAGTTAGATGTCTCTCACCTGACCTACGAAGTAATATAATTTAATTATACAAAATAAATTATAATATGTAGCATTTTTTTGGGAATCGAACCCAATCCCTTATTATAAAAAACAAATCCTAATTTTTTTAAAGAAAAATCAAATCTTTGATAAAAAAAAAAATCAAATCTTTAAACTAAATTCAAATCTTAATATAAAAAATAAAATATGGATTTGGTTGTTAAAATAAGGGAAGACCGTAAAAAAAAAATTATAATCCTCCTTCTTTCTCTTTTTATATGATGATCTCTTCTTTATTAAAATGAAGAAACATAAAGTCCCGCCTCTTAACTTCAACGTCGCGACCGAACAATTTTCTTCTTCGAACCTTCGTCTTCTTCACTTCATATTCCTTTGATCTGTCTTCCTGTCGCAGCTTCTTCTACACTGAAAACCCTAACTTTCGAACCCTTCAATCCTTTCACCCGTCGCAATTTTTGGTGTTTTCAATCCTAGAAATCGAACACTCAATCTTGAGTAGGTATGTAATCTGCAAATCTAAGATTTAATTTTTCGATCATAAGTATGAATGGATTGAATGTTCCATAAGTATACATACATTGGGTAAACTATAGGGTTTCTAGATTTTAATTTCGTGATAGTTTTTTATTCTGTTTGTGATGAATTGTGTTTCATCGCAGAAGAAATTAGGAATTAAGTTAGCAGTTTTTATCAAATTTTTCTTAATTTTATTTCTGCAATTATACTAATGTAATCATAATTACCTTTGAGTGATGCAATTCAAAGTATAATATTTCCTTGATAATTTTTGAACTTGTCTGCATGGATGAAATTTGTCTGTTCTAATCATATTTACTTTTTTAGAATAATATATGTAAGTTGTCTCTTCTAATCATAATTACCTTAAGGATTAATGTAACCATCTACGTAATAGACTATGATGGCAATGCTGTTCAATTGTAGCTATCAAGATGCCATATATTGATATATACAGAACAAAATTATGAGACACACAGAACAAGTGTATATGGGCACTATTAAATTAACATCTTATAAAAGAAAAATAAAGAAACTATAACCAGTTCAGTGAAAGGATTCAAAACATCATGGGATACATAGCAATGTGAGCCATTAAACAAGGCCTAGTCCACTCAACCGATATTGAAAGCCACCTCATTTACTTAAATGGTTAACTTTACATATTGTTGTGTTCTTATATGTGAATGAGAACTATTAGTTAGTAAGTTGTTAGAGGTAACCACCAACCAGCTCCTAAAGAATTGAAAAATGTGTTGTTCCAGTGGGTATTGGTCAAAATTCTATATTATGAGCCCTCACACACTTGTTTTGATTAGAAGTAACCACTACCAGCTCCAACACATGTCAATGTATGTATACATTATTATAGATGTCAATTTTTCTTTATTTTTCTTTATTAAGATGTGGACTGGATTATGGCCCAAAAATAAATAGCATAGGCCCAATAGCAAGATTGCCCAACTTTCCAACCCATGTAATTCAAATGAATAACTTGGCGGGAAAGCAAGGCGAGGGCGACACGCCACACAGAGGGCGCCCTCGCCCCTGAAATAACTACTCCTATGAAGACTCAGCATACAAGCCAACGTGTGGAGGGAGGAAACCACCCCCCACCACCACGAACACCACCGAAATAGGAAGAGACCACCCATCACCACCACGTGGAAGGCGGAGGAAGAAGAAGAAACTGCCACGATCATGGGGTATCCATGATCGTGGTACTTTGTAACTACTATCTATTGAAATCTATAAATAGGGGCAAGATCCCCATTGTAAAGTGATCACAATTTTTTGACATATACAGAAATGCTGTGCAATTGTCAACAGCTATATATTTCTTAGACACGATCCAATTAAATATCACCCCCTTATTTGTTCACCAGAACATTTTGGCGCCCACCGTGGGGTTGCGGTAAAACGATTCCCAGCCTACCACTTTCAACAGACGTAAACCTCTCAACATGACGGGAGGAACACCCAACCATGGAACTGGTACCGGCACCAACATGACGTTAACGGATGCCGTCATCGAACTGAGGCGACTTCAAGCCAAAGTAACATCCTTAGACCAGGAAAAGGCCGACAGAGGGAACGAGGACGATGAAGACAAAATTAACGATTCTCAACCCCTAGCACAAGCCTTGTGGGACGCAAGGGTCCCAGAAAACTTCAAAACACCACATCTTCCAACATTTGATGGAAAAACTGACCCTTCGGAGCACTTGATGGCAGTGGGAACGCAAACCGCCATCATAGGCGCTGCAGATCATTTGAAATGCAAATTGCTCTCCGGTACTCTGAAAGAAGCAGCCTTAAGATGGTACATGAATTTGCCAAAGAACTCCATAGAAGATTGGACAGATTTCCAGCGCAAGTTCATTCAGCAGTTCTCCGGATCAAAGCATATAAAGGTCACCGCTACCAGCCTTTTCACTATTCGCCAGAACCACACTGAAACTCTGCGTGAATACCTGGCCAGATTTTGCGAAGCAACAATCAAAGTTTCAAATCCTAATCAAGAGATGTTCGTCGCAGCATTCCATAACGGTTTAAAAGCTGGACACTTCAACGAATCCCTCGCGCAAAACCCAGCAACCGCGATGCAGGAAATCATTAAGAGGGCGGAATGTTACATCAAGGGTGAAGAGAGTAACGCCGCGAAGAGATCACGAGATGCGAGAGAAAGAGAGCCGGCCAACAAAGGTAACAGAGCCCCAGAGATTTACCAACCAAGACGGCGTCAACCAGACCACAGAGGACACGAGCCCCAAAGGAAGCCATATCATCATCAGGGCAGGTTCCCAGAGAAAGAATACACGCCATTGAACAGGGCAAGAGTTTACATTCTGGACGAGATTCTCGAGGCAGGACTCTCTAGACTACCCCAAAGGAGAGGAAAGAAGTATCAGTTGGGACAAAACACAAATGCATGGTGTGCGTACCACAGGTTCAAGGGGCACGACACCGAAAAATGCTTCAGATTGAGAGATCTTATAGAGGAACTCATAAAAAGTGGCCATCTAAGGAAGTTTTTAGAAGACGCCGTTGATGGAAAAGTCGTAGTCCCAAAGGTACGAAGAGACCAACAAGGAAGCCAAGAGGAAAATCCAGAAGGAGAGAAAGTAAGAATAACAGTTAACATCATTGCAGGAGGTTTCGCGGGTGGAGGCGAGTCAAGCAACGCCCGAAAACGATACGTACGATGCTCAGAGTTCGAAGCAAAATTCGTAGGACACACTCACGTCTCGCCTACTCCGGATCTATCCTTCACCAAGGAAGACAAAAGAGAACTCATGCCCCATGATGACGACCCATTAGTAATCCAAGTGTAAATCCTGAACTGTGATGTGAAGAGGGTGTTGATTGATTCAGGAAGTTCGGCTGACGTAATGTACTGGGAAGCCTTCAAAGTCATGCAACTCTCCAATGAGCATCTGTTGCCCTACAACGGCACACTAGTAGGCTTTGCTGGCGAGCAAGTTGAAGTTATGGGCTATACCACTTTGCTTACAACATTCGGAGTTAAAGACCAAGCCAAAACCATCAAGGTAAGATACCTGGTGGTAAAAACCCCCTTCACATCATACAACATCATCATTGGAAGACCAGCTTTTAACACTCTAGAGGCAGCCATGTCAATGCTGTATCTCTCCATCAAATACCCATTAGAGAATGGAAAAGTAGGAACCATCAAAGGAGATCAAGCGCTGGCGAAACGTTGCTACGAATCAAGTCTAAAGATAAAGCACAGAGCAACCAACGCCCCAGTTTCAACTCGCCCTGTTCCCAAGACAGGTGGCGTCAACATGATCAGCCCTTTAGATCTAGACCCAAGGGAAGAATTCCAAGACAGAAGAGTCAGCCCCATTGAAGAATTAGAAAAGGTCCAGATTGGTAGTGAAGCACACCAAACCACTAACATAGGCACCTCCATGCAACCAGAGGAGAGAGAGAAAATCCTGGCGACACTGAAGAAAAATATTGACTTGTTCGCATGGCATCCCTCGGACATGCCAGGGATAGATGAAACAATCATCACACACAAACTCTCCATCTCCCCGAAACCAAACCCGTCTCACAAAGGAAAAGGAAAGTAGGCGAGGAGAGAAGAGAAGCCATCAATGAGGAAGTCACCAAATTAAAAGAAGTAGGTTTCATAGAAGAAATCAAATACCCGTCATGGTTAGCAAATGTTGTGATGGTGAAAAAAGCAAACGGAAAGTGGAGAATGTGTGTGGATTTCACGGACCTAAACAAGGCGTGCCCAAAGGATCCTTATCCTTTACCCAACATTGATAGGCTGATAGATGGAGCATCAGGGTACAAGATGCTCAGCTTCATGGACGCATATTCAGGCTACAACCAGAACAAGATGAATCCCGCCGACGCTCCCCACACAGCGTTCATGACCAACACCTGCAACTACTTCTACAACGTCATGCCGTTTGGCTTAAAAAATGCAGGGGCCACGTATCAGAGACTAATGGACCGGGTATTCTCAGAGCAGATTGGAAAGAATCTAGAGGTTTATATTGACGACATGGTTGTCAAAACCACAGAAGAAGGCGAGCACGATCAGGACTTAGGCGATATCCTCGCCTCAGTAAGAAAATACAACATGAGGCTAAATCCCACCAAATGTTCATTCGGAGTAAAATCAGGCAAATTCCTCGGATTCATGCTAACTAACAGAGGAATAGAGGCAAATCCGGACAAGTGTCAAGCCATCATTGACATGAGAAGCCCAACATCGGTCAAGGAAGTATAACAGTTGACAGGAAGGATCGCAGCGCTATCAAGATTTTTATTGTAAGTGCACCAGTTCATCCTCATGTTTTAATAATTGTCAAAACACATGAAAATAGAGTAGAACATATTTTGGCAACATTACAAATGACTTGACAGCGAAAAACTATTTTTAACACTTTGAAAAATTGTTTTTAGGTATTATGTATCGATACATAAACATGTGTATCGATACAAATGTCCTGAAATTACTTCAGACTGATTTTGTGCAATTTGTATCGATACATATATCACTTGTATCGATACAAAAGTGATCTCTCAGAGGCAGATAGTTACCTATGTATCGAATCATGCTTGCATGTATCGATACACACCTATGCCTCTCAGAAATCCAGAAACATCATGATGTATCGAATCATGCTTGCATGATTTGATACATATCAGTCAAGATTTCAAGAAACTGATGTATGTATCGATACACACCCGTGTTTGTATCGATACATAGGTCAAATCTTTCATTTTTAACGCTGGTCAAAGGGTTTGTATCGATACTGTAAGTGCACCAGTTCATCCTCATGTTTTAATTTAATAATTGTCAAAACACATGAAAATAGAGTAGAACATATTTTAAACAACATTACAAATGACTTGACAGCGAAAAACTATTTTTAAACTTTGAAAAATTGATTTTTAGGTATTATGTATCGATACATAAACATGTGTATCGATACAAATGTCCTGAAATTACTTCTGACTGATTTTGTGCAATTTGTATCGATACATATATCACTTGTATCGATACAAAAGTGGTCTCTCAGAGGCAGAGTGTCACCTGTGTATCGAATCATGCTTGCATATATCGATACATACCTATGTCTCTCAGAAAACCAGTAGGTGCTTGATGTATCGAATCATGCTGGCACGATTTGATACATATCAGTCAAGATTTCAAGAAACTGATGTATGTATCGATACACATACGTGTTTGTATCGATACATAGGTCAAATCTTTCAATTTGAACGCTGGTCAAAGGGTTTTGTATCGATACAAACCATCTTTGTATCGATACATGTCTGTTAAATTTTGCCCAAATTTGCTCAATTCTATTTTCTCTTTAAATAGCAATGTGGTGTGTCATTGTAACATAGAGGAAACTAGTGAGAAAGTTCAGAAAACGCTTTGGGTACAAATTGAGTGAGAATTTGCATCAAAGGTTTGATTCATCACAAATTCATCATCTTCATCAAGGATTGCAATCAAATTGGATTTGAGTATGGGATCAATTCAATAAAGATTGCGTTTTAGTGTGATAACGTTCGATACGGTTCGCGGTGAATCAGAATCGTAGTTGGGTTGAATTGTGTGACGAAGGTTCTAGTGTTTCTCTCAAGTGATTCAAGATCGTGCGTGTCTTGAAGGATTCGACAACAAGGAACGAAGGACTCAGCTGGACGATTGGGTGCGGTTCGGCACAAGGTGAATCGTTGGAATCAGAGGGCGAAGTTCCGTTGGGTGTCGAGGTTATTCGCATTAGTTTACATTTTGTCTTGCTATAGGATTATAGGTTTCAATTGTAAACTGTGCACTTTTTGTTCATCAAGTTTTTGATCTATAAACTCTCAAATAACCTGTTTGGTTATTTGGGGGGAGACGTACTCGGATAAACGCCTGTACGACGCGCAATCCGGGGAACTCCCTAATCACATCGTGTGTCTCTCTTTATCTCTCTTTTTTAATTTCGTTAATTTCGTTAATTTCGTTAATTTGTTAAATCGATTGAATTTTTGTTGTTCGTATTGGTTCACAAAAATCAATTGGTTCTTGCTTGATTGTGATTGATTTGAATATTGATTTTTCAACTTGCTTGGGACTGAAGTTATATGGTTTACATTCAAATAATTTTGAACTCAAATATTTTCGTAACTTTTCACAAATTCGTTCAAGGCGGTCAATCGGTGCGTAGACTACCGATCCGGTGGCTCTTCCGCTCGCTTGATTAATTTGAAACAATAATTTTAAAAACCCCATTGTTTCAAGGATCACTTATTCAACCCCCCCTTCTAAGTGATAAGCCTAGTAGTCTAACAGATACAAATCATCAGTTGTATCGATACATGTCTGTGAAATTTTGCCCAAATTTGCTCAATTCTATTCTCTCTTTAAATAGCAATGTGGTGTGTCATTGTAATCAAGAGAAATCAGTGAGAAAGTTCAGAAAACGCTTTGGAGTTCAAATTGAGTGAAAATTTGGATCAAAGGTTTGATTTAACACAAGTTCATCATCTTCATCAAGTTTGCAATCACATTGAAGTTTGAGTATGGGATCAATTCAATAAGAACTGCAGATTTGTGTGATAACGTTCGATACGGTTCGCGGTGAATCAGAATCGTGATCGGGTTGAATTGTGTTGAAGGTTTGGTTTCTCTCAAGGGTTCAAGATCGTGCGAATCTTGGAGTATCAACAACAAGAAGTGAAGGACTCAGCTGGACGATCGGGTGCGGATTGGCACGGGTTTGATCGTTGAAATCAGAGGGCGAAGCTTCGTTGTGTGTTGAGGTTTATTCGCATAGTTTACTTTTGATTCGTTATAGGTTTATAAGTTTTAATTGTAAACTGTGCACTTTTTGTTCATCGTTTTGATCAATATACTCTCAAATAACCCGTTTGGTTATTTGGGGGGAGACGTACCCGGCCGACCGCGAGGACGACACGAAAGTGTTGGTGTAAGCCCTAGAGGCCAATGATTTTAGTACTTGTATCGAATAAATTATTAATAAATATATTATTTCTTTATTAATAATAAAAGGCATTTTTCTTTATTATGTTTGTATGTCCAAAATAATGAAGTCCCTAGAATAGAAAGTCTGTTTAATATTAAGTGTGACTTAATCATGAGATTACATTAAACATAAAGACGCTATTCTTAAAGTATCCGTAGTCAAGTTTTATCATGAATTGGGATAATGATAAAACATAGAGACTATTATGAAGATAGACTGATGATCGCATCTCATGGATCATAGGATAAGGAGTTATCAAGTCTTGACATAGGTATAAGAAATATTAGGAGTAATATTTATACCGGATTGACCCGCTATGAGAGTACTACATGCAAAGTTATGCAAAGTGTCATAAGTTACTCTCATGGTGATAATGGTGTAAGCCGCCCTTAGACCTGAAACCACTATGTACCCTAGATGTGGAGTCAAGTGCTTTGTTACTGATCTAACGTTGTCCGTAACAGGATGACCATAAAGGCAGTTAATGGGTACTTCACAAAGCATGCTGAGGGACAGTAGTGTCCTAGATGGAATTTGCCAATCCTGCATAACAGGATAAATGTCATGGGCCCAATATTGAACTGGACAAAGATGATACCAAGTATGCTTTGTGTTCAATATAGACATAAGGGGCAAAGGGGTAATTATACACGCATATATTATCACTAAGGTTATGTTATGATCACATGTTAATTTCTCATAACTTGGGTAGCAATGATGTGTTGCTAGATACCGCTCATTGTTTATTATATTAAATAGTGGATTTAATATAATTGCCAACGTTATGGAAACCTACAAGGGTCACACACATAAGAACAAGTTAGTGTGAAATTGGAACACCGTAAGGTACGGTGCAGCTCAGAGAATTAAGGAAGTATGATAAGGGTATCATGATAATTAAATAAGCGTATCATAATTTGTTATGAAAAGAAAGCACTCATGTGTACATGACACATGGGGGGTGTGTTTCTTAAAAGATTTATTTAATTAAAAGGGTTTAGTATAATTGTGGCCCAATGACAAATAGTTTGTCTTGGTGCACAAGATACTTGGTTCTATAAATAGAACCTTTGTGATTGAGAAAAATACACTTAAGTGATTTCTTAAGAAACAGAAAACCCTAATCCTTATTTCTTGCCTCCACTCACAAAAGGCCTTCATCCTCTTGAGCTAGCACTCTCTTGAAGGTTCCTGTTCGTGTGGACTAGATAGAGGCGTTGTTCTTCGTTATCAACGCTCGTGATCAATCCGGTTCGTGATCAAAGAATTGACCGGCCACCGTTCGTGAAAAGAAAAGAAAAGGATTTTCTACAAGAGGTAAAAATCCTAAACACAAACTCATGCCCATTCGTAAGGATCTCTAAAGGAAAAATTTTAAATTCCGCTGCTTTATCATTACAATTTTCCTTCAGTGGTATCAGAGCCACTTACGAATCCATGAGATTGATATTTGTTTATTTCATGAATTCAGTTTTAATATGATTAAAACATCTAATAAAGATTAAAATCGAGCAATTAAAATTTGGCATCTATTTGTATGAAAATTGATGGTTAACATTGAAACGGCTTCGGAATCCGACAATTGTATGGTGAAGCAGCGATATGTTAATTGTCATAGGTTTATACAAATAAGATTGATCAATACTTATATATGATATAAGTGATCGTAATGCAAAACGGTGTATTAGATACATCGTTCATAATTTCGTTAAATAAAACAAATTATGAAAGTTATTTGATATTGAATTGATTCATGATCATTTGCTTTGGAATCCGACATTAGTATGGTGAAGCAATGACATGTTAATCAATTATATCGAATTTCGATCATAAAAGGTTTTGACGGCACGAAATTCTGCATTAGGATTCGCGAAAAACTAGGTTTTTCGCACGGGCCTGCGCGGGGCGCAGGGCATCTGCGCGGGGCGCAGATGGCAGGAGCAAAATCACCCTTTTGGTGAAATTGCGCGGGGCGCAGGTGACAGCTCCGATTTTGCCCGTTCGCCAAAATTTTAATTTCATTAATCTATTCGACCTGAATTGATAATAATAATAAATATGTTTATTGTTATGTTTTGTGATGATTGATTATGGCCTTAGTTTACTCTTTTGTTTTTAAATTTGGATTTTAAAATACGGCCTGCGTGTCGTGCCTCTCTCTATAAAATTCTTGATGTAATTTCTCTTCTCATCTTGCTCCCTCGTATGTAAAACGAGTATTCTTTGATGTAATAATAGAATTACAATAGGAACAAAGGAGGACAGCCATAAAGATGATACTTGGAGAAGTAGATCATCGTTAGGCTAGTTTAGGGTTCTCTCATTGGCTTGAGAGAACACTTGCGTTAGGAGGCCATAATCATATCATTTGTTGTTATTGTTTTATATGTATGTTGATGCATGTGAGAGCGTTTAATATGTTAAACAAGCCGGTGAGATCAAATTAATTAAAATCCCTCAAGAGACACATAAGAGATTAATAAAGAAAATGTGGGTTCGCCCACCGCGAAGTGCATTTTGTTTATTAATAAAATATGTGAATATTAAGTTTACGCTTTCCAAGCTTTAGAACTCATCAAGACTAGTATCGAGCTATGTAGGTTCGCCCACCGCGAAGTGCATACTCTATATTGGTAAGGTGCGATGGGATAATTGTAATATCCAACTTCTAAAGTAAGGGTCAAACTTAACTTAACAAATATAATGAGATTATATGAGTTTAAGAAGCAAGGATTGGGAATAATTCATAAGATGAATTCGAATAAGGAGTTATTCACCCAATTGATATATTCAAGAGTTGTATGAGATACAATTGGAAGGAGTTCCTACCTAAATAAACTGAGTCTTGTGTAATCCGCCCACCGCGGACTTAAGACAAAGTGAAATATGGATCTTGACCCACTAGAAAATCTTCCAACGGGATTTTTCGAATCAAATGATGAGGGTCATTTGGTTTGAGTAAAATAGTGGGAGCGTATTTAATTAAAGTCCTAATTAAATAAAATGATACTTATATTTTCACTTCTTTATGTAGATAACCATGTCATCAAACACATCAAACAACATTTTGCGATCAATCCTTGACAAAGAAAAATTGAATGGTTCAAATTTTCTTGATTGGCACCGAAATCTGAGGATTGTCCTCAAGCATGACAATAAGCTGTATGCCTTAGAGGAACCTGTTCCTGATGAGCCAGCTAATAATGCTCCAAGGGCTGAAAAGGATGCTTACAAGAAGCATGTTGATGATGCTAATGAGGTTGCATGCCTCATGTTGGCTACCATGAATTCTGAGCTTCAGAAGCAACATGAAAACATGGATGCTTTTGAAATGATCGAACACTTGAAAACTCTATATGCGGAGCAAGCCCGTCATGAGAGGTTCAAAGTTTCAAAATCCCTTTTTCAATGTAAGTTAAGTGAGGGATCTCCGGTAGGTCCTCATGTGCTCAAGATGATTGGGTATGTGGGAAACCTTGAAAGGCTAGGATTCCCTCTTGAGAAAGAACTTGCAACTGATCTCATTCTGCAATCGTTGCCGGATAGTTTCAATCAGTTTATCCTAAACTTCAATATGAATGATTTGGATAAGACTCTTCCTGAATTGCTAAGCATGTTAAGAACTGCCGAGCAAAATCTGAAGTCTAAAGGGAAATCCATTCTAATGGTTAGTAATGGAAATAAGCATCACAAGAAGCCCAAAAAGCAAGGTGGTAAATGGAAAGGCAAGGGAGTTGCCAAACCAAAAGAAACTCCCCCTGCTTTAAAGCCTAGTGGGAGCATAGCAAAAGAGGGCAATTGTTTCTATTGCGGTAAGACCGGACATTGGAAGAGGAATTGCCCAAAGTACCTGGAAGATAAGAAGAAAGGAGTAGCTCCTACAACTTCAGGTATTTTTGTTATAGAAATAAATTTATCTACTTCTACATCATGGGTATTAGATACTGGATGTGGTTCTCACATTTGTACTAATGTGCAGGAACTAAAGGAGAGTAGAGGATTGGCGAAAGGTGAAGTGGACCTACGAGTTGGGAATGGAGCAAGAGTTGCTGCTTTAGCCGTAGGGACTTATAATTTATCTTTACCTAGTGGTTTAATAATTCAGTTAAAGAACTGCTATTATGTACCTGCCATTAGCAGGAATATTATTTCCGTTTCTTGTTTGGACAAGTTTGGTTTTACATTTACAATAAAGAACAATTGTTGCTCTATTTATTTAAATGATATATTCTATGCTAATGCTCAAATGTATAATGGACTCTATGTCCTTGATCTTGAAACGCCAATCTATAACATTAATACTAAAAGGATGAAACCTAATGAGTTGAATCCAAGTTACCTTTGGCACTGTCGTTTAGGCCATATAAATGAGAGACGCATCTCCAAACTCCATAAAGATGGACTTTTGGACTCTTTTGATTATGAATCATATGATACATGTAGATCTTGTTTAATTGGAAAGATGACAAAAGCCCCATTCAAAGGAAAAGGTGAAAGGGCTAATGATCTTTTGGCACTCATACATACTGATGTATGTGGACCATTGAACATACCTGCTAGAGGTGGTTTTACGTACTTCATAACATTTACTGATGACTTTAGTAGATATGGATATGTGTATCTAATGAAACACAAATCCGAATCCTTTGAAAAGTTCAAAGAATTCAAAAATGAAGTGCAAAACCAATTAGGCAAGAATATTAAAACTCTTCGATCAGATCGAGGTGGTGAATATTTAAGCCTAGAATTTAATGACCATCTTAAAGAATGTGGTATAGTATCACAACTAACTCCTCCCGGAACACCGCAATGGAATGGTGTATCTGAGAGAAGAAATCGAACCTTGTTAGACATGGTGCGATCCATGATGAGTCATGCGGATCTTCCAAACTCCTTTTGGGGACATGCCCTATTGACAGCAGCTTATACACTTAACCACGTTCAATCCAAAAAGGTTGAAAAGACACCATATGAGATATGGAGTGGAAAGAAACCACATCTGTCTTTCATGAAGGTTTGGGGTTGTGAAGTCTATGTAAAGCGACTAATAACAACTAAACTTGAACCCAAATCTGACAAATGCCTATTTGTAGGATATCCTAAAGAAACAAGAGGATACTACTTTTATAATCCTTCCGAGGGCAAAGTGTTTGTCGCTCGAACTGGTGTCTTCCTGGAAAAAGAATTTATTTCCAAAGGAATCAGTGGGAGGAGTGTGGAACTTGAAGAAATTCAAGAACCACCAACTGTTGGGCAAACAGTGGAGGAACATGAGTGGGAACCACAAGATGTTGTGGAAGAACAACCTGCTCAAGTAGAACAAGTCCAGCGTAGGTCAAACAGGATACGTCATGAGCCTGAGAGATATGGGTATCTCATAACAGAACAAGGTGACGTATTACTCATGGATCAAGATGAGCCTGTAACCTACCAAGAGGCCATAACTGGCCCCGAATCTGAGAAGTGGCTAGAAGCCATGAAATCTGAAATAGATTGCATGTACACAAACCAAGTTTGGAACTTGGTAGAGCCTCCCGTAGGAGTTCGTCCTATAGGGTGCAAGTGGGTCTTCAAAAAGAAGACTGACATGGATGGTAAAGTACATACCTACAAAGCAAGACTGGTTGCTAAAGGATATAAACAAATTCATGGTGTTGACTATGATGAAACCTTTTCACCAGTTGCAATGCTTAAATCTGTTCAGATTTTACTTGCTATCGCAGCATATCATGATTATGAAATATGGCAAATGGATGTCAAAACTGCTTTCCTTAATGGAAATCTCCTTGAGGATGTGTACATGACACAACCCGAAGGATTTGACGTACCAAATGAAGCTCATAAGATATGCAAGCTACAGCGATCAATCTATGGATTGAAGCAAGCTTCAAGAAGCTGGAATCTTCGTTTTGATGAAACCGTAACAAAATATGGATTCATTAAAAATGAAGATGAACCTTGTGTCTACAAGAAGGTTAGTGGGAGCAAGATCGTTTTCCTAGTGTTATATGTAGATGACATATTACTAATAGGAAACGATGTCCCTACCTTACAACAAGTAAAGACTTGGTTAGGGAATTGCTTTTCTATGAAGGACCTTGGCGAAGCAGCCTATATATTGGGAATAAGAATCTATAGAGATAGATCACAAAGACTGCTTGGACTAAGTCAGAGTACATATATAGATAAAGTGCTAAGGCGCTTTAATATGCATAATTCCAAGAAAGGATTCATACCAATGCAACATGGAATATGTCTTTCGAAGACACAATGCCCTTCATCTAAAGAAGAAAGGGAACGCATGAATGAGATACCGTATGCATCAGCAATCGGATCAATTATGTATGCCATGTTGTGTACTCGTCCAGATGTCTCGTATGCTTTGAGTGTAACGAGCAGGTACCAATCTGATCCCGGTGAGAGTCACTGGATAGCCGTCAAGAATATCCTTAAGTACTTGAGAAGAACTAAGGAAACATTCTTGGTATATGGAGGTGAGGAAGAACTTGCGGTTGTAGGGTACACCGATGCTAGCTTCCAAACCGACAAGGATGATTTTAGATCGCAATCTGGTTTCGTGTTTTGCCTAAATGGTGGCGCTGTAAGCTGGAAGAGTTCAAAGCAAGAGACAGTAGCTGATTCTACAACTGAGGCTGAGTATATTGCTGCCTCAAGTGCTGCAAAGGAAGCTGTTTGGATCAAGAAGTTCATATCTGAACTTGAAGTGGTCCCTAGCATTGTTGATCCCATTAGTCTGTATTGTGACAACAATGGTGCTATTGCACAAGCTAAGGAACCTAGATCTCACCAACGATCCAAACACATACTCAGGCGATTCCATCTTATTCGAGAGATAATAGATAGAGGAGATGTGAAAATATGCAAAGTACCTACACTTGACAACATAGCTGATCCACTAACAAAGCCTCTTGCGCAGTTGAAGCATGATGGGCACACTAGGTCTATGGGTATTAAAGTAATGCCAGATTGGCTCTAGTGCTAGTGGGAGATTGTTGGTGTAAGCCCTAGAGGCCAATGATTTTAGTACTTGTATCGAATAAATTATTAATAAATATATTGTTTCTTTATTAATAATAAAAGGCATTTTTCTTTATTATGTTTGTATGTCCAAAATAATGAAGTCCCTAGAATAGAAAGTCTATTTAATATTAAGTGTGACTTAATCATGAGATTACATTAAACATAAAGACGCTATTCTTAAAGTATCCGTAGTCAAGTTTTATCATGAATTGGGATAATGATAAAACATAGAGACTATTATGAAGATAGACTGATGATCGCATCTCATGGATCATAGGATAAGGAGTTATCAAGTCTTGACATAGGTATAAGAAATATTAGGAGTAATATTTATACCGGATTGACCCGCTATGAGAGTACTACATGCAAAGTTATGCAAAGTGTCATAAGTTACTCTCATGGTGATAATGGTGTAAGCCGCCCTTAGACCTGAAACCACTATGTACCCTAGATGTGGAGTCAAGTGCTTTGTTACTGATCTAACGTTGTCCGTAACAGGATGACCATAATGGCAGTTAATGGGTACTTCACAAAGCATGCTGAGGGACAGTAGTGTCCTAGATGGAATTTGCCAATCCTGCATAACAGGATAAATGTCATGGGCCCAATATTGAACTGGACAAAGATGACACCAAGTATGCTTTGTGTTCAATATAGACATAAGGGGCAAAGGGGTAATTATACACGCATATATTATCACTAAGGTTATGTTATGATCACATGTTAATTTCTCATAACTTGGGTAGCAATGATGTGTTGCTAGATACCGCTCATTGTTTATTATATTAAATAGTGGATTTAATATAATTGCCAACGTTATGGAAACCTACAAGGGTCACACACATAAGAACAGGTTAGTGTGAAATTGGAACACCGTAAGGTACGGTGCAGCTCAGAGAATTAAGGAAGTATAATAAGGGTATCATGGTAATTAAATAAGCGTATCATAATTTGTTATGAAAAGAAAGCACTCATGTGTACATGACACATGGGGGGTGCGTTTCTTAAAAGATTTATTTAATTAAAAGGGTTTAGTATAATTGTGGCCCAATGACAAATAGTTTGTCTTGGTGCACAAGATACTTGGTTCTATAAATAGAACCTTTGTGATTGAGAAAAATACACTTAAGTGATTTCTTAAGAAACAGAAAACCCTAATCCTTATTTCTTGCCTCCACTCACAAAAGGCCTTCATCCTCTTGAGCTAGCACTCTCTTGAAGGTTCTTGTTCGTGTGGACTAGATAGAGGCGTTGTTCTTCGTTATCAACGCTCGTGATCAATCCGGTTCGTGATCAAAGAATTGACCGGCCACCGTTCGTGAAAAGAAAATAAAAGGATTTTCTACAAGAGGTAAAAATCCTAAACACAAACTCATGCCCATTCGTAAGGATCTCTAAAGGAAAAATTTTAAATTCGGCTGCTTTATCATTACAATTTTCCTTCAGAAAGCCGGGGAACTCCCTAATCAAACGCTTGTGTCTTTCTCTCTTTCATCTTTTACTTTTAGTAATCGCTTTAATTTCGAGTCAATTGGATTTTTCGTGTTCGTACGTGTGCACAAAAATTCAATTGGTTTATCTTGATTGTGATTGGATTAGATTGGATACCATAAAACTTGCTTGGGCTGTTTTAGTTGAAAACGTTTAATTTCGAATAATTTGATTCCAATAATTTCTAAGTCTTTTCATACGTTCAGGCTATATTACCTTTCCAGTGATCAAACGGGTGCAAAGAGACTAGCGATCCGGTAGGTGCTTCCGCGCATACCATTTAAACGAAACATTTTGAAAAACGACATTGTTTTTAAGGGCACTTATTCAACCCCCCCTTCTAAGTGATAGCCAAGTAGTCTAACAAGTGGTATCACGAGTCCGGTTAAATTTTGTTTACAAAATTCGGAGGATTGTGCCGATTTTTAGAAAACATGACTTTTGCACCGAAAGGGGCGTATAATAGGGCTCCTATATTCAATGGAGATCATTTTGATTATCGGAAAAGTAGTATGCGGATTCACATCAATTCTTTTGATGCTGAAGTGTGGAATGCTATTGAGACCGGTCCGTTTGTTCCGACAATCACCGATCCTAATGGCATTGTCACCATTAAGCCTATGGCACAATGGACGGATGATGAAAAGAAAAAGGTCAATTACGATGCAAAGGCACAAAACATACTTATTTCATCCCTTGGGATTGAACAATTTTATCATGTGTCGCATTGTTCTACGGCCAAAGAAATGTGGGATACATTAGTTACTCATTTTGAGGGAACTAATGAAGTCAAAATTTCGAAAATAAACACCTTAACTCAAGAATTCGAATTGTTTCATATGCAAGATGGTGAAACCATTGTGGATATGCAACAAAGATTTGTAAAAATCACCAACAAGTTACATGGTCTAGGTAAACCAATCACAAATCAAGATGCTACTAATAAGATTTTGAGATGTCTTAATAGGTCGTGGCAACCAAAGGTCACCGCAATCAAAGAAGCGAATGATCTTACAACTTTGAGTCTCACAACCTTATTTGGTAAGCTAACTGAACATGAACAAGTGCTTAATTTGTTGGAAAAGCATGAAAAAGGTGAGAAAAAGGAAAAACACAACGAAAAGGAAAAAGAAAAGGATAAGAGGTCCATTGCTCTAAAAGCCTCCAAATCCAAGTCCAAAAAGGTTGAGCAAGTGGAAAGTAGCTCAAGCGAAGACGATTCCGATGATGAGGAAATGGAGATCTTCGTTCGACGCTATAATAGATATGTGAGAAAGAATGGGATAAGACATTCCGATGACAATCTTAAGAAGTTTCGGAAAGATAGTGGTTACCGCCGGAAGAATGAAGATGCTAGGTACTCCAAGAAAGGGATATGCTATGAGTGCGGCCAAGTTGGTCACTACAAGCTGGATTGTCCTAATCTCAAGAGAAAAGAGAAGGAGTCATCTTCAAACAAAAGGAGGAGCAAAGGAAAGAAAGCTTATGTTGCATGGGAGAGTAGTAGATCTTCATCTCATTCATCATCAAGCTCTAGTTCAAGTGATGAAGGCGAAGTGGCTAACGTATGCTTCACAACTCATCATCTCAAAAAGAAGGGTAAAGCTCCCAAAAAGGTAAACCAAAATCCCTCTAGCTCATATACTTCGTTAGAGTATCATGATTTGCAAAGTGCATTTGAGGACCTATGTAGTGAAACTAGGAAAGCTTTCAAACGATTAAAAGAAATTATAAAAGTTAACAAAGCTCTTGAAAAGAAAGTTTCCAAAACGGAAGAAGAGTTGAAAGCTTTCAAGGTATCATTATTAGAAAGGTCAAGTGCAAGTCATGATAATAATAATAATATAGTTGGTTGTGATAATTGTATCACTTTGTCAAAAAGTATTAAGAATCTCAAGGACAAAGTGAAAGAATTATCAAAACCTAGAGTCTCTCATCAAGTTGATCCAAAACATTGTCAAAACACTTTGAAAGTAAAAAACAAATATTCTAAACATTTCAAAATGGATCAAAAGAAGAGTGACTCACATATTGTTTGTCATTATTGTTGTGACAAGGGTCATACTATTGCAAAATGTCATGCTCGAAAAACCTTGGTACCAAAAGGCAAATTGCAATGGTTACACAAGTTAAGCAATAATGTTGCTACTAACCAACTAGGACCCAACATGAGTTGGGGATCTATTTCAAATGTCTAAGTATGTAGGGAATTGTCTTGAAACCATTGACAAAAGACACCGACAACAATGAAGTTCAAGACTTACGAACAAGGAAAGCGATGAGAAAAGCTTCAACTCGACACTTACAATGGTGCGGAAATTGATCACTTCCTCCACCTAACACTCAAGGGAAGATTCTATTCTCTACCTTTACCTTTATATTTTTTTTTACTTAGCATTTGTACTTTGGTTCATATATATACAATTTTCATCTTAATATGATAGTTGCTTTGATTGTTGTCTAATCCTCCATTTCCAAGAATTTTGCTCAAAAATATTTATAAGTTTTTGAGCTCATACGTCTTAAATGGGGATTTGACAAAAATCATTACAAGTATCATATTAAGTTCATACTTGGTTGTATTTGTTTGTTTGATTCTTATATGCGACTTTGTGTGCATTCATAAACATACATTTTCATATGATTGATTTTGGTACTTTGATTCATTTATGTGAATGCCTTATCAATGCATATATGGTTTGACATGTGTTCTCATGTTATATTGTGCTTTGGTATTTTGTTTCGCTCACATACATAAGAATGTACCTTATTGGTTATATGTGTTCCATACTTACATGTTACTTGGAAGTCATAAAAATTATTTCTTCAAACTTATAAATTCATGTGTTGTGAGAAAAATCGAAAATAATGCATTTTGGATCGATACAAATAAATACTGTATAGATACATGTTAGTTATTTTTCAAAATTTCAAAATGAATTGATATGTATCGATACATATGATGCTTGTATCGATACATAACTCTTCAGTTTGGGCAGAAACTACCTCATGTATCGATACATGCTCGCATGCTTCGATACATGCTTCAAAAAAACTAACTTGTATCGATACAAACATGATTTTGTATCGATACAAACGCGTAAAAACAGCTTTATGTATCAATTTTTCACTCATTCATTCATCAAACAACACAAAAACCTCTTCTTCTCCATGAGCCAAAACAAAACCCTCATTCCCAACTCTTAAATCTCCCTCAAAACTCAACCAAAACTCACAAAATTTGACCTTAAACCACTTCAAATTCACTTACCATTCACATTACTTCATCAATTTGGTGGTTCAAGCCTCAAATCTCCTCAATCAAAGACAAGGGTTTCTTCAAATTGGGTTTGTGAAAATTCTTCAAAGTTCTTCATCTCCATTCAAGGTAACTTATCCTAATTCTTACTCTCGTAGAAATGGCACCTAAAAAGTCTAGGAGTGGAAAGGAAATAGGAAGTAGTAACGATGATGTTCAAAATTTTGGACTTAGGGAGGAAGAATTTGTTCATAAGGATTGTGTAACTACCTACATGCAATATTGTCGAAATAGAAGTATTTTGCTTCAAAAATCGGTTAACACTGAAACGCTTAGAAACTTGCATCTAGATGATGTTGCTGAAATTCTTGAAACTGAACAACTTGATAGCTTTTGTGATTTGCAAACCAAATACAATGATACCTTGGTTAGGATATTTTATGCTGGGCTACAGGAGAGAAATGGGGCTGAGTTTGAATTTCGTTGGGGACGTAAGACTTATCGGTTTAGTGCGAATATGTGGTTTGACTTGTTTGGAATGAGTACCGGTAGTAGGATAACCGGAGAAGATCTTTTGGCTTATACTGAAGTTAGCCAGGTTGACTATGATTCCAATGTCTTCATTTCCTCCATAACTAGAAATGGAAATATTCCGGAAACTATGGGAACCGGTAAATTAACTGTGAACGCAAGAGTGATTTATTGGATTGTGAGTCACATATTGCGTCCAAAGAGTGCTAGTTCTAGAATGGATAGGAAGGACATTGATCTCATGTTTTTATTAATGGAGGACCGGAAAGTTGACTGGCCATTCTGTATTGTTAGTAGAATGTTTGACTTGAGGAACTCTAGCCGTGATCAAAGCTTTGGTTATTGTAGTTTGATTGCTAGCATCCTGAAGAAGTTCAAGGTTGGACAAAACCTTCCCATTGAGTACACTACCCTTGGAAGGTTACAAAAATTTAGTGAAACTCAAATGGCCAAGATGAACTGGACCTTGAATGTTGACAATGTCTATGTCTACAATGGTCAAGAGGAAGAAAATGTCGGCCAAGCACCTGCTCCAAGAGGTAGGAAGCAAAGAAGGAATGATAGGCAAGGTGAAGGTGAAGGACAACGTGAAGAAGGGGGTAATTGGAATGAAATGATGGGCATGCTAAGGAATATGAGCATGCAACAAACTACCTTCTACAATGAGTACACTCAAAACCACCAAGCTCAAAATGCTAGGATTGAAGAGTTGTACACCACCACCAATGACCTCCGAACCTATGTGACCACCTGCTTCGATGAGATGCAAGCTCAAATGCACGGCTACTACCAATCTAACCCTCCTCCTAACCAAGACCACATGGATGATGATGATGATGCTTGATGAAATCTGTTTTTATTGCCTTTTATTTTCTCGCACCGCATGAACTATTTTTATTTTAATTTCTTATGACTTCTTTTATCTTCAATTTGGTTGTACGGATAATTTTAAATGTTGTCATGTTTAGACAACATTCACTTTGGCTTGTATAACTTGATAATTTGGATAATTTTGGTTTGTATGGATGATTTCTTATGTTTATGCATTTGTTGCATTGTTTTGTTTATTTTCGTCCCATATTTTGATATGTTGGTTAATTTAAAATGTCGATGTGTTACGATATTCATGCGTTGGTTTTGGTTTGTTATTCTACATTCCATATTTGTCATGAAATTTGGTATTCGTCATTGATATATTTTGGCATATCTTTGTATGTATTTATATTGATTAGGAACTTTCATCATATATGTTCATTTCGACAAATGTAAGTGCACGATATGACTTTGGTTAAAATTGTTTGAACATAATACTTCTAATAGACCCTCTTCTTCTTTTGATATTGTCATAAGGGGAGAGATTTGGATGCACAAGCTAAGGATGAATAGCTAAAAGAATTCTTGAATATTATCAACAATGTCAAACGCATTATGGCATCAACTCAGGGGGAGCGTTGCTTATTGATTAGCCTTGATGTTTATTGCGTCTGTATACATATTGCTATTTTTATTGCATATTAGGTATAGGCTTAGTTAGCTTATGCATAGTTTTGACAATTATCAAAAAGGGGGAGAATGTAAGTGCACCAGTTAATCCTCATGTTTTAATAATTGTCAAAACACATGAAAATACAGTATAATATATTTTGGCAACATTACAAATGACTTGACAGCGAAAAACTATTTTTAACACTTTGAAAAATTGTTTTTAGGTATTATGTATCGATACATAAACATGTGTATCGATTCAAATGTCCTGAAATTACTTCAGACTGATTTTGTGCAATTTGTATCGATACATATATCACTTGTATCGATACAAAAGTGATCTCTCAGAGGCAGATAGTTACCTATGTATCGAATCATGCTTGCATGTATCGATACACACCTATGCCTCTCAGAAATCCAGAAACATCATGATGTATCGAATCATGCATGCATGATTTGATACATATCAGTCAAGATTTCAAGAAACTGATGTATGTATCGATACACACCCGTGTTTGTATCGATACATAGGTCAAATCTTTCATTTTTAACGCTGGTTAAAGGGTTTGTATCGATACAAATCATCAGTTGTATCGATACATGTCTGTGAAATTTTGCCCAAATTTGCTCAATTCTATTCTCTCTTTAAATAGCAATGTGGTGTGTCATTGTAATCAAGAGAAATCAGTGAGAAAGTTCAGAAAACGCTTTGGAGTTCAAATTGAGTGAAAATTTGGATCAAAGGTTTGATTTAACACAAGTTCATCATCTTCATCAAGTTTGCAATCACATTGAAGTTTGAGTATGGGATCAATTCAATAAGAACTGCAGATTTGTGTGATAACGTTCGATACGGTTCGCGGTGAATCAGAATCGTGATCAGGTTGAATTGTGTTGAAGGTTTGGTTTCTCTCAAGGGTTCAAGATCGTGCGAATCTTGGAGTATCAACAACAAGAAGCGAAGGACTCAGCTGGACGATCGGGTGCGGATTGGCACGGGTTTGATCGTTGGAATCAGAGGGCGAAGCTTCGTTGTGTGTTGAGGTTTATTCGCATAGTTTACTTTTGATTCGTTATAGGTTTATAAGTTTTAATTGTAAACTGTGCACTTTTTGTTCATCGTTTTGATCAATATACTCTCAAATAACCCGTTTGGTTATTTGGGGGGAGACGTACCCGTCCGACCGCGAGGACGACACGAAAGCCGGGGAACTCCCTAATCAAACGCTTGTGTCTTTCTCTTTTTCATCTTTTACTTTTAGTAATCGCTTTAATTTCGAGTCAATTGGATTTTTCGTGTTCGTACGTGTGCACAAAAATTCAATTGGTTTATCTTGATTGTGATTGGATTAGATTGGATACCATAAAACTTGCTTGGGCTGTTTTAGTTGAAAACGTTTAATTTCAAATAATTTGATTCCAATAATTTCTAAGTCTTTTCATACGTTCAGGCTATATTACCTTTCCAGTGATCAAACGGGGCAAAGAGACTGCCGATCCGGTAGGTGCTTCCGCGCATACCATTTAAACGAAACATTTTGAAAAACGACATTGTTTTTAAGGGCACTTATTCAACCCCCCCTTCTAAGTGATAGCCAAGTAGTCTAACATTTATCTTGCGCGGGAGAAAAAGCATTCCATTTCTTTTCCACTCTCAGGAAAAGCGAAAGGTTTGTATGGAACGCCTAGTGCGAAGAAGCATTCCAAAATTTGAAAACATTCCTCGCCTCGCCTCCAATTTTAACTCGCCCCGAGAAAGGTAACACCTTGTACCTATACCTCGCCGTCTCGGACAAAGCCCTTAGTTCTGCATTGGTACAAGAAATAAAAGGGGAAGAGAAACCCATCTACTCCGTAAGCAGAACATTCAAAGGTGCAGAAGCAAAATACCAAAAAATTGAGAAGCTTTCGCTAGCAGTAATAGTGACGGCGAGAAAGCTAAGACAATATTTCCAAAGCCACAAGATTGTGGTAAAAACTGACTACCCCATCAAGAACGTATTGAGAAAACCAGACTTAGCAGGGAGAATGGTAGCATGGTCAGTAGAGTTATCAGAGTTTGACGTAACTTTCTCCCCAAGAGGCGCAATCAAATCACAAATACTAGCTGACTTTTTGCTGGAGCTCACGACGCCCGCCGAAGAGAATATCGAACAACCTTGGACGCTGTCAGTTGATGGAGAATCCAATATCAAGGGAAGTGGAGCTGGGGTAGTATTGGAAGGGCCAGACGGAGTCCTCATCGAGCAATCATTGAGGTTCGCCTTCAAGGCGAGCAATAACCAAGCAGAATACGAAGCCCTGATCGCCGGGATGAAGTTAGCAAGGGAAATGGACATAACAGATCTCAAGGCCAAAAGTGATTCGCAATTAGTGACAAACCAAGTATCAGTAGAATTTCAGGCCAAGGACCCCCAACTAATCAAATATCTGGAGAAGGTCCGCAGTCTAGCCAACCTCTTTAGGTCTTTCGAGCTAATATATGTCCCACGAGAGCAGAATGTGAGAGCAGACTTGTTATCAAAGTTAGCAAGCACCAAGAAACCCGGAAGCAACAAAACCTATCGCAAACCCCAATATCACTCAAGAGGCAGTCATGATGATCATAGAAGCGGAAGATTGGAGAGCGCCAATCATAAGGTATCTCCAAGAAGACGTGCTACCAGCAGCAAAGGAGGAGGCGTACAAGTTGAAAAGAGCAGCAGCATGGTATTCCATGTTAGGAGACAAACTTTGCAAAAGAGGATTCTCAGGCCCAATCATGCTTTGTGTGAGCCAGGAAGAGGCCAAAGGAATATTAGAAGAAATACATGAGGGATCATGTGGAAGTCACATTGGGGCGAGAGCCCTAGCAGGAAAGATTCTCAAGGCAGGCTTCTATTGGCCGGAGTTACATAGCGACGCAGCCAGATACGTTAAGACGTGTGACAAATGTCAGAGGTTCGCAAACTTGCATTACGCCCCGGGAGAATCGTTGAAATCCGTCCTATCCCCATGGCCCTTTTTCATGTGTTATACAAAATACTTTCATCTCTGTAGAGCACCCTCAAGCCAACGGGCAGGCAGAATCTGCTAACAAAGTAATCCTAAGAGCAATCAATAGAAGAATCACAAGCAAAGGCGAGGGCTGGGTTGCCCATCTTCGCCCAATCTTGTGGCCATACCATACTACACCTCAGTCTTCAACAGGCGAGGCGCCCTTTACAATGGTATATGGCACAGACGCAATGATTCCCGCAGAAATAAATCCACCAAGCTGGCGAAGAGACACCCTTACGCTGGAAGAAAACTCAGGAGCATTGGAGGAAAACCTGGATCTAATGCAAGAACTAAGAGACAAAGCCCACTTCAGGGAATTCGTTTCAAAGCAGAGGGCAGCAAGAAGATACAACACCAAAGTCATACCAAGAAGATTCAGAGAGGGAGTCTTAGTCCTCAAAAGACCCATGGGAAAAGATAAAGGAGGAAAGCTAGCAGCAAACTGGGAAGGCCCATTCAGAATCAATGAAGCATTTGAAGGAGGAGCTTACAGACTAGAAACAATGGAAGCAGAAGTCCTGCATCGAACATGGAATGTGGCCAACCTCCGGTTCTACTACAGTTAAGATCGCCAAACAAAACAAGGAAGGCAACGCCTCAGCGGGCAACTTTTAACATTATTCTTAGAATTTATTCGCATGTGTATCAAAAAATTGTACTGAAATCTCTCTTCCAATTAATAAACAGCGGTGGGACACTCTTTTCTCCTGTGAAAACAGGAGTTTTTATCGAGTCCCACCGTTTTAATTTTTTTTGGTTTATGAAGAACTGTCACATATGCTTGAGACACATCTAATAGAAACGAGTTGAAACACCTTGGCGTTACCCGTGAATCTTACGAGTTGGGAATGTCAGAAATAGAAACGGCGATATCCATAAAATCTTACGAGTAGGATACGACGGAAACGAGTTAAAACACCTTGGCGTTACCCGTGAATCTTACGAGTTCGGAACGTCAGAAATAGAAACGGCGATATCCATAAAATCTTACGGGTAGGATACGACGGAATTGAGTTGAAACACCTTGGCGGTACCCGTGAATCTTATGAGTTGGGAACGTCAGAAATAGAAACGGCGATATCCATAAAATCATACGAGTAGGATACGACGGAAACGAGTTGAAACACCTTGGCGTTACCCGTGAATCTTACGAGTTGGGAACGTCAGAAATAGAAACGGCGATATCCATAAAATCTTACGAGTAGGATACGACGGAAATAAGGTTGAAATTCCTAGGCGTTACCCTTCACTTTTTAGTAGGGGGCGTCCAAAATAATAAAATCAGGTTGAAAATCCTAGGCGTTACCCTTTACACTTTTTAGTGGGGGGGGGGGGGGGGGGCGTCCAGAATATCGAAGCATGGTTGAAAGCCCATAAACATTACCATTAAAACTTGCGAGTCGGGAACGATGAAAAGAGAAAGAAGTGCATATTAACGCATCAAGGCGCGACCTACCGGAAGGAAGACGCCCAAAAGAATGTTTGCGAAAAACAAGGTAATTCAACATACGTTGTTATAATTATCTATTTAACTACATGAACAGGAAGAAGTATTCATCCAAAGAAAAACAAATAAACAGAAGAATAACAGAAACAAAAACAGAATCACTCAAAATCTGATTTCATTCATTGAAGATTGAATACAAATTCAAAGAAAACTACTTCAAAGTTGAATACAAATTCAAAGAAAACTACATCAGATTTGCATACAAATTCAAAGGAAATTACATTAAATTCAAAAGGGTGTACGAAGTGCTAATACTACACGCATCTGCACTCGCATAAACAACTTGTTTATCACCCAGATTATTCAAGAAGTATACAAGTGCTTGAAAACTACTACAATAAGCATCAACACTTGCATAACTCTAAAAGGATCACAGGGTCCCTGGCAGTATATTTCCACTTCTGTTTGCCCAGGTGAACCAGTAGATCCATCATCCTCGTCCACGAGGCATATCACTTGGAGGTTTTCACCTTTGAAGATTTCGACGTCCTCGCCGCAGATTCCATAGTGAGTTGGGAACCTTCATCCACGGAGGGAGAAGGCCCATAAGCGTAGAACTCCTCGGGAACATAGGTCTTCAAGAACTCAGCATAATCTTCATCAATATCATCAGAACTTGATGAACTGGGCGAAACAGGGACGTTTTTCGCCTTAACCTTCCTCAACGCCTTGGTACGTGGAGGTTTAGAAACAGAAGCATCAGTTTTCTTCTTCCCCCTCTGGGATCTGGATTTCCCAACAACGTTTTTCTTGGTATTGCTCCTATCCATCTTAAAGCTTAAACGAAAAGGAAAGAAGGCAATGGTATGGAGATAATAGTCGCGAAAGGAAGGGATGAGAAAGGAAGAAGGAGAAGATCGCTACTTATAGGCAGAGAGTTATCAAAACCTAGCATGTGTAACCGTAATTCCGAAATAAATGAAGAAAACAGTTTCCAACTACCGCAATAAAAGGATTGGCCAGTCAATAGGCGGTTACGAAAACCAAGGAAAACCCAACAGAAAATTTGAACCGGTCAACACATAGAAACTCACGCCAAGTAAACATGTTATCTCGCCACGCTCCTTAATCAATGACGCCTCAGAACTACAACAAGTTATCTCGCCATACGACGAAGTTCAAAGAGGAAAATGCATAAGGGCAAAAAGAGGGAATATGGCATTCAAATATCTAGTCAAAAGGGAATAAGGAGCATGCAATTATAGTGAAAATGTGCACAAGATACAAAGGCCTCATAAGGGCACCCAAAATACTGTCATTACAAAATATACCAAGCCCACGCAGGGGCGATCATCAAAACAAGGCAAAAGAGTACAAAACAGTTAAGAAAAAGAAGAAGCCTACTCCTTGACAAGCGAGCGTTGGGCTGGTGGTTCCTCTGTAGGCGATTCCTTAGCTGGTGAATCCGGAGCTATCTCAACAGGAGCATAAGGGACCAATTTGTTGCCCTCTATGGTAGACATGGCATCAGCCCTGCCAAGAACATCCCGATCGAGGTCAGGAAAGAGAATCTTCACTTGTTCCAGCGCAAACTGGATGTCTTCATCATACTGTTCGCCGATCATAGCTTCAAGACCGTCCTTCCCGGACCCCCACTTCACCTTTTCCTCCCTCAAGGTTTCCAACTCAGCAAGAGCAGTCTTGTTCTCTTGCTCCAAAGCCTTGATACGCTCATCCTTGGCGTTCATACCAGATTGAACGACGTTCATGGTCTTGAATGTAGAGTCACGGTCCCTCTTGGCCTCCGCCAACTCCCCCTCATGCTTCTTCTTCAAGCTAGTCACCTCCTCAGCATGTTTCTCTTTCAGAGTCTTCAGGTCACCCTCGCACCTTTCTTTGGCAGCCTTCACATCCTTCTCAAGGGTAATCAAATTCTTCTCCACCAGAGCCTCTTTGTCCTTGGCAATGGAGAGCTCAGCCTTTTGGCGTGACGCCAAGGCATAGTTGAGCAGGAGACCTTTGAGCTCGTACCCAAGAGCCATCCTCGCCAAATCGTCCGATCCCGTGTTATTAAAGCGAGCAGAGTCCCCCGCCATATCCACCATCTTGGATAGAAACGCCTCAGGATCAAACATAGGATCCCAAGGCGAAGCCCTTCCGGATTTGCTCGCTCCAGCAGCAACCTCCTCAACCACAGGAGAACCCTCCGCCACGTACTCATCAACGTCTACCAAATCTTTGTCCACTCCCACCACATCTTGATCCTTTTTGCCCTTCCGCGACAGACACCTCAGTTTCTTCTTCACAGGAGACTTAATTTCCCCCTCAGTCTTAGCAACTTTCTCCCCAGCAGCGAGATCAGAACTGGAAGGCTTCACTTGGAGGCTAACCCTAGAGTCGCCTTTCCTTTTCTTCTTGTCCTCGCCCACATCCAATTGGCTGAGGATATCCACCTTCGGCTCGGGTTGTTCTTTCTTCCTCCTCGCCTTCTCCAAAAATTGTTGTCTCTGGGCAGGAGTCAAGCTAGACATATCTTCTACAAAGCAAAAAGAAATGGATTAGTCACGCAAAAATTAACAAGAAGAAATAAAAGTAAGCTATATAGAAGAACAAAATGATTCATGAAGCGACTTACTGAGATACTTATCTAAAACGGCAGGGGCGAGGTCAGCATCTAAAAGTTCCCTAGGATTCATCTGGTTTAGAGATTCTAGGTACGCCACCGTATCCCTCTCAAATTCACTCAATCTCTCATATACGGCGCCCTTAATCAACCTGGGGTTGGTCGTCCAGTGAAAGGGGAAAAGGGGAGCACCATCATCACCATACATCACACTTGGGCAATGCTCGGCTCCACGGACACGAACGAAGGTATCTTTATAGTTCTTGTAATTAGAACTATATAAATTAAACAAACCCCTGTTGGGCTGAGCACTCAAGGAAACCACACTCTGAGGAAACAAACTCTTGACATGATAAAAGGAGAAGAAGACGGCCACAGAAGGCTCAAAAATTTCAAGACCAAAACAAACTAGTTCAAAGGCCTTAATAAAGGACCAACTATTAGGACTAAGTTGAGGAGGAGCGACATTAAGGACCCTAAGCATGGATTGTTGGAATTCAGTAAAAGGGAAATACGGGTGAAGATCCTCTATAAGCCTGGTGTGCATGTAGAAAGAAACATGCTCAGAGCGGAGCACGCCAAGCACGTACTCGCCCTCCTCCACCGGTTCCAGGATGACGTCTTTCTCGTCAAAGGTCCCTGAAACGTCAAACTTCTATCTGAACCCCACAACGCTCTCAATACTTTGGTAAGTGGAAGAAACCTCCATGGACATAGCTCCGGGTCCTACAGCAACTATGGCAAGCGATTCGTCTCTTCGTTTTCCTGTGAAAGACGAAGGAGAAATTATTACACAATCACTGCTATTCCTGCTACTACTATCGCTACTATCATCACTACTACCACCCTCAAGTTCCCTAGGGCTAAAAGATTCCCCCAAAGCCTCGGCGAAATAACCACTATAGTTGAAAGAACCATCAGGCCTAGTGAAATGCTCACGAACTTGACGCTCTAAAGGAGAACCAATAATGAGAGGACGAGAAGGGCTCCTCTCATCCTCGTTATCAAGATCTCTCAAAATCACCATTTTTTCAGAAACCCTAGAAACCCTATCGCAAAAACGGAAGACAAGAAAAAACAAAGGGAAAAGGGAAATAACAGTTATACCTGGTGATAAGGAACGGTTACCACTTGAAAAGTAGTGGAGAACGTGGATGGCGAGAAACTCGCGAAGAAAACGCGAAGAAATTTGCTAAGAAAGGCACGAGATCAACTTCTATACCGCAAGGAAAATAAGAACAAACGACCAAAATTCTCAAGTATGTGATCAGAATAGAAAGAACAATGAGAAAGAGAAGCAACGTATTTATAAGATGAAAGCATCGGTTGAAAAAGGAAGTTTGAAAAGATGAAACGTTTCGAAAAAACGAGCCAGTACGATGACTGGCGCGTGTCCAAAGGTGAGCCCCATACTCGGCCACACCTAAGGTCACGCCCAACGGCGAGACAAAAAGTAAGAAGTATATTTTTCTGCAGAAATAAAGGCTTCGTTGATTGTGGAAACAAATTACAAACGTTGAGAAAATAAAAAGTACTGGATACAACGATAACAAAATACAATACGACTGAAAGAGGGAAAAAACCTAAATGCTAGAAAAAGAAACTACTTAGGCAACAACATAGGCCGCCGCAACGGTATCGGCCTGCAAATCTTCAATCTCGCTTTTGTACTTCTTGGCGACGTCAAGGTCAGGGGTAATCTTGTCTTGATCGTCATGTAACCTGCCCATTTTTTCCTTAAAGCGAGCCAGGGAAGAGCGGGTCCTGATAAGTCTAGCAACGTCATACTCGATATCTAGTTGAAGGTTCCTTTTCCTCTTCATCAGCGGGCGAAGTTCCTTCTCCAATATTTCAATACGGTTTTCAACGGCCTCCTCGGCAGACAAATTGAGATACAGCGACTCTTCCTGCAAGTCGATGCTATCCTTAGTAACCGATATTTTCTTCTCCAGCGTATCCTCCAGTTCGGAGTAACCTTCAAACACAACATTGGTGGTCTCGATAAAGGCAGCATCTTTTTCCAAGGCAAGTTCCAAGAAAACCTTTTGTTCATCAGTCAGGCACCATTTATAGTCATTAAGTTCATCAACATAAGTCTGAAACTCTTCCAAGTTGTCCAAAAGATCTTCAAGGTTCTCCTCAACTCTGTTCCTCACACGCCTAATGGCAGGCATAGCAGGCGACTCCAATACAGGAACAGTGCTATCCATATTCTAAAAAAGAGCAAAAGCGCAAAACTTAGAAAAAATAAGGAGTGTGAATAAAACTCAACACCACACTGGAGATTATTTATAACGGAAGGGCGATACACACGAAAGGAAGCAGTGGGCGGTTATGCCCCACGATTGAAACGATACACCACAACCATCATTATCACCACTTCGCCTCTTTGAGCCTCGTGCTTGGGGGGCTGTGGACTAGATTATGGCTCAAAAATAAATAGCATAGGCCCAATAGCAAGATGGCCCAACTTTCCAACCCATGTAATTCAAATGAATAACTTGGCAGGAAAGCAAGGCGAGGGCGACACGCCACACAGAGGGCGCCCTCGCCCCTGAAATAACTACTCCTATGAAGACTCAGCATATAAGCCAACGTGTGGAGGGAGGAAACCACCCCCCACCACCACGAACACCACCGAAATAGGAAGAGACCACCCATCACCACCACGTGGAAGGCGGAGGAAGAAGAAGAAAATGCCACGATCATGGGGTATCCATGATCGTGGTACTTTGTAACTGCTATCTATTGAAATCTATAAATAGGGGTAAGATCCCCATTGTAAAGTGATCACAATTTTTTGACATATACAGAAATGCTGTGCAATTGTCAACAATTATATATTTCTTAGACACGATCCAATTAAATATCACCCCCCTTATTTGTTCACTAGAACAAGATGTTAATTTCATAGTGCCCATATACGCTTGTTCTTTATATTGATATAATAATGACGTATCAGTGACGTGTATGATATCCATAATTGTGTATTTCATAGTGTTCAAGTGTGTGGTGACCATGGTCTATCATCAATAATGTAGATAGTTATATTTAAATTTATATATTTTATTTTTAAATTTATTAATTTATTATTTACTTAATTATATTTATAATGTAAATAACTTCCATTGTGTTGAAGATATCTACACACCGCCATTGTATGGAATTGGGCAACAATAATGTTTATGGATTTATTGATCCGCATTTCACTCATAGTTAAAATGGGCGTGGTAGTGTTCAGTCCTACATACAAAAAGAGATGTGTGATGCTAAAAAAATATGTTACCTTGCTCCCTATTTTAACAAGTAAGAATATTTTTTATTGTTATAGTCAATCACCTATGATTGATAGAAATTAATCTAACACATTAAATTGTATGTTGTCTTTGTAGTCATCATTGGCAATTGCTCACCATTAATCCTACGAAGCTTGAAGTAGTCTTTGTATGTTCATTGGAAAAGAGGCCGGATAAAAAAATCTATGAAATACTTGACACGTAAGTAATCAATTTATATACCATATATAAACTATGTGATATGTAGAGTCTCTAGATGTAAGCTTTGTATCTGTTATGGTTTGGGATTTTTTATTTTTTCTATTCATGCAATGTGTTTGTAGTTTTGGTTTTGTACTCTATTAGTCCATGACCGTTACTTTTGCCATTGGATATCTATTAATAATAAATTTTGCTGATTCTTAAAAAAAATTGTAGAGCTTTGGACCATTACAATGTGCGAGAAAGCAGAAGAAAGTGGATTGGTTATTTCCCACCGTAAGTTGTCAACTTTATATTTAAATGAATAATTATATATATATATATATATATATATATATATATATATATATATATATATATATATATATATATATATATATAACAGTTGTTGAATAATATTTACTGACTAGGTGACGTTCACATTAATTTGATCATATTAAATTTTAGAGTCAAAAGCAAAAAGCTAGATATGAGTGCGACTATTTTATCATGATTAACATGTTGAACATTGTATCTACGACTCTTGTTGGTTCATGGACATAAGTAAGTAATTGAATTATGTTAACAAGTTGCATGTATCACTTAATTAGTACAATTTTTTATGTTGATATAGTAATTTAATGTTATATCAACATTTATTTATACAGATATTTGGGGATTCAAAGCCAGTTCGGAAAGATGAAGTTAAAGCTGTTCAAGAACGCTGTGCAAACATGATATTGGAACATTTTGAAGCAAGCACGAACAATGATATGAATTAGGGTACAATTATGTGTTGGATATTGGCTAGTCAGTTTTCTAGTTTTGATGGTATTTTGATAAGTACGTAGTTGTTATTTCACCTAGGTAGTTAGTCTTTGTTTATGCTAGTTTCTTTATAAGACTAGTTATATTTGTTGAGTTTTCATTTTAGTGCAATTGAACTTGCATAGTAGTGTTGTGGTTGTGTACTTATTATGATTACAATGATATTTTAATTTGATATGACTATTTTTACTTATGCGGTTTTATTTTGAGACATGGTAATGAAATATAATATGATGTTGCTGAATATTTCTTTTGATGAATTGATGTTGCAATATATATATTGTGTAGGAAAAAAAAAAGTGCTATTATAGAAAAAAGCTTGCAGGAAAAAAAAACTTCTTAGGTCGGTTACTAATAGCTGACTTAAAAAACAACATTCTTAAGTCGATTAGACGTGCCACAAGTGCTTGCTAAAACCTAGACTTCTTAAGACGCATAAAGTTTAACTGACCTAAAATGTAATTTGTTAAGTCAAGTCTAACCCGTCCTAACAAGTCAAAACTTGTTATGTCAGAACAACTTAAGCCACACACGGAACAGACCTAAGAAGTGGCTAGGAACCGACCTAAAAAGGGTTTTCTCCACTAGTGATATGTAAGTTTTTTAATTATAAAGAATACTCAAAAGGTAAGACAAAATACACAACATGTTTTATGTTACAAGTTAAAAATCAATACAAAGTCCTTTTTAGCACTATGAACAAAACAATACATAAGTTTCACACATCAAAATAGCCAACAAAGACAAGCAACCACAATTACTAACCAAAGAGCCTCATTTCCAAAAAGCGTCTATAATAAATTTCACTCTAAACACATCACATGCCAGCTTGCACACTTTTTTTTACCGTAAAAGACAAAGACCTAATATATATAGATATAGATATATAGTAGTACTTCCTCTTGTCCTTTTTATAAGAGACAAATTGAGTAAAAAAAAATTGATTTATCTAAATTATATTTTAAATCAAATACATCAATTTTTATTGGCTCAATCATCACCTATAAAAAAGAACTAAGTATCATATTACTAGTACTATATATAAAAAAAATTCAAAGAAGTAGGGGGGACCACAGCCACCCCCTGTGCCTCCGCCCTTGCATACCATTTTAGTTACAAAGGTATTGTTTATTCAAAATCCAAAATCAAATGTATGTTTTCAAGATACATATCCTTTGATAAAGAATATTGTCACGACCCAATTTTAGTAAATAGAATTTATTAGCTTTTTATGGTTTATTTGTGATATAGTTAATAATTAATATGTAGTTGTTGTCAAAAAATAGAAAGAGTAGTGAATATGAGGTAAAGAGTAACATTTGTGATCAATAGAGTAAAATGAAAATTGCTCTTTAGGCCCCCCTTCATTACTCTCAGGCCCCCCGTCGTGACAAAAATACCCTTACAAAGGGTTTTGTAAGCTAGGATACGAAATAATCCAATTTTGTATCCTAGGATACGAAACAATGTTAAACACCTCAATGTCTGATAAGCCTACCTTGTTGTGAGTAAAAAAAAAACCAATTCGTATCCTAGAGAACGAAATAGACATTTTTTAAATATAATAATTAAGTTTCAGCCCGTAGAATACGAATTACACATTTGTTTTGAAAATGCTACAAATTCATATTCTAGAATACGAAAATTCTTAATTTCTTATCCTAAGATACAAATACGCTTAACTTCGTTTTCTAGGATACGAAGTCGACCTATATATACAGCGACTGTCCTAACTTTACATTCACAACCACTTTAACACTCAACCTTCAAAATACGATCTTAGACGATTTTTTGACGTTTGGAAGGCTTCAAATCAACGTTTCTTCATTCATTGAAGGTTTCCACAATCATTTGGAGTCATAGAACAGGTAATGTTCCCACAGGCATTATGCATTTGTTTATTTATTATGTTTGTGATGATTTTGATTGTATTATTTGATATATGAAGGTATTTAGATGGCCGATCCTTTGGTTGAATTGAAACAAAAAATTGATGGAGCCGACATTTCTAAAGATGTGGATGTTGCACCCGACATTACTCAAGCTATTGATGTTGCACCCGGAATTGCCAATCTAATGTTGTTGAACCTGGTATTGATCAACCTAAGTTTCCGTTAACACCGGCAAATATTTTCTTAACGCCGAAAAGTATAAGGTTCGAAATGACTTGATTGATTGGTGTAAACGTGAGGCTGCAAAAGCCGGATTTATTATTGTGATTGAGAAATATGATAACGGTGTTGATCGAAGGAAAAAGTAATTCGTATTGGGTTGCGAAAGAGGCGGTTTATAGAAAGAACCGAAAAGAAAGTTAAAGAAAGAAAACACGGCAACAAGGAAATGTCAGTGTCCGTTCAGAAACTAGAATACGAAAGACATTAATTTCATACCGTAGAATACAAATGGTAACTATTTCAGATCATAGAATATGAAATGTGCGTTTTCATATCATAGAATACGAAATCATGGTTTTTTGGTTTCGTATCCTACGATACAATTTTTTTTTTTTGATTTCGTATCCTAGAACCCGAAGTGTCCTTAGCCTAAAAGTGGGAGTATTTTGGGATTTTTTTGGGGGGGTCTGGGAGCATCAAGGGGGGCCTAAAAAACAAATTTCGAGTAAAATAAGTAGAGAATATTGGTTCATTAGTTAACCTATGTATATAAGGTTGAATAGAGAAAAATCATTTGCATCAAAATTGGTGGAGGTAGAAAGAGAAAGAGTAGAGAATAGAAGAGACGAGACGAGAAGGAGGAAGTCTAGAGGAAGAGGAATGACTAAAGAATTCAACAAGTAAAGGTACTAGAGTAGTCGCATAATCTATGGTGAGCATAGAGAGGGGAGATTGTCCATATCCCCATTCCCAAACTCTCTACACTCTTTTGGTTTTAGGGTTTTTGGGGAAATTATTTGGGAATATATTTATCTACTTGATTTTGTTGTTAATTGAATGATCATACATTTATGTTCATGTTTGAATGATAGATTGTTGTGAGAAAAATTTATAACTTTAAGTGTTGATTGTATGTGTTATGAAAAATGGGTTTTTATGGTTATTAGGTATAATTTTCTAAATTTATGTTGTGTTAAGTGCTTTTGGTTCAAATAAGTGCTTTTGAGTTTAGAGAAAAGTTATTTTGGGTCAAATTTCGCAAAAATCCCGTTTTAAAATAGTGTTTGGCCTCCGGCGAAGATAACAATAGAAATGGGTTTTTAACTCCAGTATTTGCGCCCCGGCGCAGCCTAGTCAGCAGGGTTGACATTTGACTTCGGTTGACATTTTGACTTTTTGTTGACTTATGCACCTGAAACCTATTTTTCATAATTTTTCGTGTAGAATCCATTTGTGATACTCGTTTGTGGAGATTATGCTTAGATAATTCTGTTTTATATATAAATGTCAATATGTTGTTGATTCCAATAATGATTTAATGTATTTAATTGAAAAGGAGTTGATTAATGGATTGATGAGTTAAATGTTGATATATGTATGTGATTGAATGTATAACCAAAATGATGATATGATGATGTGATATGATGTGATATGATGTGAATTATGAGAAGAGAATATATATTAAATTATCCTATTATTCATTTGATGCGATATTTAGTGAGATCATCATAATTGGCACATGTACATTCATGAGTCAAACTTGATGCGATGTCTCTTCATGACTTAAAAATGATTTTGATGCGAATTAGATATAATTCTATCCTAAAATTATATGCGATGTCCCTTCATGACTTAAAATTGATTTTGATGCGAATTAGATATAATTCTATCCTAAAATTTGATGCGAGTACCACATGCATTTAGTTGTGCCTAGAGTGACATAACATTGATGTTGGCATTAGTTGCATTAGGAAATTGTGCACTATTTATTGATAATATATAACGCCCCAACTAAAATATCTAGAATATTTAGTCAAGACATACATAATATGGATCTGAGTACAATTAAAATTTACTGAATAATTTAAGCAGTTACAACTGGTCACGAATACAAAAGGATAAACTGATGAAATACAGCGGAATTGAAACAACGACAAATAGACAGATTAATAAAGAAACAAGAAGAAGACTAAAAGCTTCTAGTCCGACAATCCAAGCACAGCTCCAACTGTCAGTCTCCCGCCTGGTCCTTGCTCCGAATGACCTGTCTACCTAAAAAAAATTGATTTGGAGTGGGGTGAGACTACTAAGCCTCAGTGAGTCCTACTACCCTCCTAGAGGTGACTACACCGGGGGATCCTAAAATCAGTCGTAACATACTAACTTAACTAATATAACATAATAGCATAATATAAAGGTGTAACACAGATTAATAAACTCTTATTCATTTTAAACACGAGGACACTCTGAGGTGAGCAGGTCTCAGAGGCCTGCCATATCCGTCAACCGATTCAGTCACGGCATGAAGCTCACAAATATCATATCCTAATGGATTGTCCCATTGGGAGTCCATAGCGCGACATAACAGATCGCTCATGATTGACTGATACTAATTTAGTTCTTACTACCATAATTTCCCAAAACCCGGGGAGCATACAAACCTAATAATATTCTAAGTTATGCCCTAACAATTATCTGTGATTAACATTCTGTCCGATGTTATATTAATTACAGTACTGCAAACTATCTGGCTCTTATGAGGATATAAAACGAGTGTGTGCAGTTTGTTAGAAAAATAGAAAATATTGACAAGTTTTGTACAAGCTCGCTGTGGCGAGTCACAAGCTCGCCATGGCGAGATTATAGGTCCTGACCTAACTCAACTCGCTGTGGCGAGCAGAAGCTCGCTACGGCGAGTATCATCAGCCCAAAACCCAGCTCGCCATGAATACTCGCTGTCTACTCGCTACGGCGAGTTCATGCAGAAATTACTCAATTTTGCTAAAATCATAGTTTTCCAGAAATAACACCTACAATCCTCATTTAACCAGTGCAGTAGCATAATTTACATAATATATAAACAGAATGGAGGGAAATTTGGGATTAATTCCCCTCACACAACTTTTCCTAATTTTTCCTAAGTTCACATGCAAATTCATAAATTGGGGAAACTATCTAAACTATCCTAAAGAACCCACCTGGAGTGGAGCTTTAAACTTGTTCATAAGCCATGCTACAATCACGAACTCTAACCATCAGAACTCACTTGTAATTCCCAACTTGTTTTCTTGGACAAAATGGAAAAGGAATGGATTAATTGGTGCTAGAGAGTTTATTGAGGTTAAAGAATGGTAAGGCCATCAACATAACTGAGAATTCTAAAAAAAAGGGGTAGAAACATCTTACCACGAATGAGGGAAAAGCTGCAGAAGGATTGGAAGCACATGCAGCAGGATGTGCTGCTCTGCACAACTCGCTGGAGCGAGTGGTTTTACTCGCCAAGCGAGTACACCAGATTGAGGGAAAACAGTTCTGTTTGTTTGCTAAAGCTGTACCCACTTCGTTTCTTCATTCTTAGACCTCCTTTCAACCACCCACGAAGGTTAAGCTCACACATGCAACACCAGAAAAGTGAGGATGAGGAATTGGGGTTTTCAAATTGAATTGGAAAAGAAAGAGTTTAGGAACCATTACTATACCTTAGTTTCAATACCCAAGACTTAATCCTTGATTCTATGGTGCTCCTATGCTTCAGTTTGTTTGAATCTTCACACAACAAACTCCAATTTGAAAAGATGAGGCTTCTAAGGTGGAAAGGGTGATGCACGACCAAATAAGAAAATGAGAAAGGGTAAAAGTGTGGAATGGTTCACTAGATGCATAAATGTTCAAGAGTTGGTTAGTCTTGCTGCATGTATTGCTATTGGAAGGAGTAGAAATTTGATCTTCCTTAGGGGTGTTTGTTGTTTTTAGCGTGAGAGAGAGATGAGAGCAAAGGGGTGGGTTTTTCTTTCTTTGGCTTTACTGATACTTTCAGTAAGTTAGAGAAATGTGGAGGCTTGGTACCATTCTAAGTCTTAAGTATAGAATTTGTGGGACCCAATGCTTCTTGTCCAATTCCTATTGGTTGGCCAAATTAAATTACTTTATTATTTTCATCATAATAAATTTGACACAATTTGTCTCAATTACACCTCTAATTATTTTTCTCCTATTAAATAGAATTTGGGGTGTTACAATCTACTCCCCCTTAAAGAATTTCGTCCTCGAAATTCAAAACTCCTTTGTCCTACAACAGGGTAGATCGTTTATATTCGCGTCCAAATCTTCACTTCACCTTACACCGGTCAACATTGTTTAATCCCTTGGAATAAAACTTTCCTCTCTTAGGGGTTACTGGTTGAAGGTTATCCTCACATTCTCAAGAGTCCTAGTGCTGCGTACTCTGATTCAACTTCTTACTACCACTACACTTCTTCCGTTCCTAATGGAATTAATTCCAGTTTTAACTGAGTTAGAGGGTCGGTATCTGGCCTGGTATTGATATTGTCATATCCAAATTCTCTCAATCATGTTGTCGTTCTCCTTTCCGATCACCACTAGGCATGACATGTTATATGTACCTCTGTATCACGTGTTGTGAAATTACCCCAGAATTGATCGAAATATAAAACGAGTGGAAAATTGTCTAGACACTACTGGTTCTTCTGCCAACGAGTGGAACTCATCCGCAGACGAACTTATAGTTATCCGATAAAATCCCACCTACAATCTCTATCTATCCCGACACGACACGATGATCAAGTTGTACATTTAACGCGCGGACGCACTGAGGTTCAGATCATTCTCAAGGTTATAGATCAAACTTGTTTGAAATCCTTCGTTGGTAACCCAAGTATGGAACTTGGCTAGCTGGAAACATAAAGTCTGAATTTGTAATGCTAAGGTTGGATTGAATGGTTTGGCTTAGAGTGGTTGACTGAATTGTCTTAACAGATAACTAGGATAGAAAAGGGTTTCCAAATGAGGATGGCACATTACTCCAAGCGAGTAATTAACTCTTGCGCTTACACTAACTAATTACTGGCAACTAGGCTTGGGATTGGAAAGCTCTGATTCAGGCGTTCAGGCTCCTGTACTTGATCTCACGAGATTATAGGAATTGAATTTTTGAAAGTTGGTATGTTCGGGCAGAGACACTCAAGGTTATCACACTAATCTTACATGGTTAGGAGCGCGGAGTTAGCAGGTTTGAATCCTTAACACTGCTTTCACTGGTATAACTTAATTCCACTGAACTTGGAACTGGTCCAAACTTAATTCTGAATTCGACTGATAAGGCTGCGAAAGATAGATGACTAACTTCATTGTAGAATAGACTACTGGATCCAAGTGCACGAAGTTTAACTGATTTGTTTTTTTTTTTTTTTGATACTGAGCTAGGTAAGTTTTACTAGGGTGGTTTGAAGTATGTTGATTGATAGATCAACCGAGCGAGTAAGAAATGAAACTAAAAGTATTCCTGACCTTCTCAAGAATAATTAATTTTCGCAGATAGATTTTGTTAATAATAACACAGCTGGAAAATTGGTAAACACTTAATGCAGTTACTTAAGTGTGACATTATCACCCTCGATGTAACTACGTGACTCCGAGAAATTTGAAAATTTGCACCCTAATTAAATTTAGGTACTGAACATGGTTGTCAAGCCATTAAGGCACGTGAAGAATTTATCCAACTGAGGCATGATTAGACGGGCTAGAGAATACACACGTCCATGGTGTCCCAAGACTTGTGAATATTGAATTGAGCATTGTTCGGTTCGATGACTCTGCTGAATTAGGATCCCTAGAGATACATAGACAATTGAAGATTTGTCTTCTACTAGTTTATACTTATATTCTACACTTCTAATTCTTCTGTCAGCCTCTCAGGTTAGGGCAACTACGTTTCCACTCAATGTTTCTTGCTGACAATTTCTAACCGGTAGGTCTAACCGATTCACATAGGCTCTAAATTGGGAGGTTTTGTCCTGAGGGAATGTCGGTGTTGGTTGATGCTAAAGTTAAATCTAGCTGCTTGTTTCTGCGTAACTAACATATACCTAAAGGTTGATCTAGGTGTTTAATGTCTACTACGGCCTGCTACTAATATTGGTTTCACACTGAAATCGTGGCTCAGCATCACCTATATCTAGTATTAACATTCTAAATGATATTCTATTTGGCTGGTTAACTAATCTTACCGGTCTCTTATTTCAAAAGTTCTAATATAGGAACTGGCTTGGTGACTGGTCGAACTAATGTTGAACTGGATTTATCAAGTCATGTTTCATACTATTCGGTACTACTCTAGTGGTAGAATATGGCTGGCCAAATCTAAACCTTAACCGATTAACTAACTGGTCGGAAATCTTGAATTACTAACCTAAGGACAATTGTTGGGCAATTCTCGAGGCACAGTTACTGATCCTGTTCACTTCTTAGCTGGGTGGTCAAAAGAGTGGGTTCGATTAAGGTCAAACTGGTATAATCTGAATTATCGTTCTCTAAGCTATCTAATGGCAAGGCTAAGACGAGTTGACCTTGGTGGCTGATTGTGCTAAGGCATCTCTCAATTGTTATTACTAATCAAAATCTAGCCTATGATGGTTCGATGTAATTTCAGTATAAGTAACAGACTGTCCTATTCTATTGACACCTAAAGGTAGTTGTCGCAAGTGCTAACTCTATAGGTTTGCAATTGAGAAAATATCGAGGTATAGATGCTAAGGTTCCACTATCCTTATCGAGATAATTAACTGGTCAGAAGTGCTAGATTGCTGGTTTTTGGTTACTTAATTTTTTTACGGTCTTAACAAACCTATTTAGGTGACGGTATTGCTAAGGAAGAATTCAGCTTTGATGTGAGTCAAGGTCTATACTTATGTGCCAAGGTTCTATTATTGGCTTCTAATTATCTGATGATAGTGTTCTATGAATTTGTTTAGGTGATTCTTGGTGTTACAAGTGATTCCTATTTGTTAATCTAACCAATGTTTGGTCTCTAAAGGTCTGCGGATATACTGCTAAAGACTGGTATTGTTCTAACTGAAAGTCCTAATCGCCGTATTAAATGAAACTTGCCTCTTACTAGTGAGGTAGGATTGTTGGTACGGGTTGAAAGGTCGAAGTAACTTAGTTAAGGGCATTCTAGAGGAAAGTCTAATAAGGTGACCTTAAAGAAATATTGGAATGTGCTCGCGCCCTAATTTGGTTTCTCTAGTTTAGGTAGTTCAAATTGAAAGTTCTATGCCAAGGATATCTATTTGGCTCACTATACTGGGTTTCTAACTTTTGAACCATAGGGGTGGTCTGAGTTTAAGGTGCTATCTCGGGTACGAATACAGATTACCAGGATTCTATTTGTCACATCAGTTACGATTAAGCCCTTAATAGTTTCACTACACTTATCGGTTTCTAATAGAAGGGTACACTCGGTCCAAATTCTTATCGTCTCCAAATCCCAATTTCATCTCCAAACATAATTCCTCAACAACTCTTATGTTCACAAGGTAACGTGGGATTGCTTACATCGAAACTCAAAGGTAGAATGATGGGATACATAAGGAGGGCTTGGGACTGTCCACCATAACTAAAAATGAATGAACAGAGAACCATGTTGCAACAATCAGTAGCTGCAGCCTGCTAGACTCGCTGCAGCGTGTGTTGGCTCGCTAAGCGAGTTAGACAGAGTGTAAAAGAATAATTTTGTGGTTCGTCCAATTCTTTACTCTACACAACACCCATAACTCCCAGTCGTATACTAACTTGAATTTAGGATGAGTTTTGGTTTACTGCCTACTGTTCTTGGGTGTTGATTGGCTCACAATCTTGGCTGAATTTAGGCTCTCGCTAAAATAATGTCACTTATAGGCTCAGGGAGTTTATCTGACACACAGTGTCAGTTGGATACCGTTGTGTACAACACAATTCAGTATATGGATACACTTGCATTCCTTGCTTGCATACACAACTTACTCCTGTGGCACCATTTGCCACTGTTCCAATATTCTCTTGTGATGAGTATCTTCTTCGACGACTGTTCCTCGGTTGTAGTTTCACTACGAATTTAACTCGGGGATCCAGAGTTCACTTCAGCTCTAAACCATAATACCCTGCTTACCATACACAATACTGAGCTGATCAGACTCAGCACGTGATGGTTTCAGCGTAAACAGCCCAGATCCAAAGGTCTGTGTTACTTGGGAAAGATTGATATGACTCATGGCATGGTCCGATACTGGATCGACCTGCTCTGATACCAATTATAACGCCCCAACTAAAATATCTAGAATATTTAGTCAAGACATACATAATATGGATCTGAGTACAATTAAAATTTACTGAATAATTTAAGCAGTTACAACTGGTCACGAATACAAAAGGATAAACTGATGAAATACAGCGGAATTGAAACAACGACAAATAGACAGATTAATAAAGAAACAAGAAGAAGACTAAAAGCTTCTAGTCCGACAATCCAAGCACAGCTCCAACTGTCAGTCTCCCGCCTGGTCCTTGCTCCGAATGACCTGTCTACCTAAAAAAAATTGATTTGGAGTGGGGTGAGACTACTAAGCCTCAGTGAGTCCTACTACCCTCCTAGAGGTGACTACACCGGGGGATCCTAAAATCAGTCGTAACATACTAACTTAACTAATATAACATAATAGCATAATATAAAGGTGTAACACAGATTAATAAACTCTTATTCATTTTAAACACGAGGACACTCTGAGGTGAGCAGGTCTCAGAGGCCTGCCATATCCGTCAACCGATTCGGTCACGGCATGAAGCTCACAAATATCATATCCTAATGGATTGTCCCATTGGGAGTCCATAGCGCGACATAACAGATCGCTCATGATTGACTGATACTAATTTAGTTCTTACTACCATAATTTCCCAAAACCCGGGGAGCATACAAACCTAATAATATTCTAAGTTATGCCCTAACAATTATCTGTGATTAACATTCTGTCCGATGTTATATTAATTACAGTACTGCAAACTATCTGGCTCTTATGAGGATATAAAACGAGTGTGTGCAGTTTGTTAGAAAAATAGAAAATATTGACAAGTTTTGTACAAGCTCGCTGTGGCGAGTCACAAGCTCGCCATGGCGAGATTATAGGTCCTGACCTAACTCAACTCGCTGTGGCGAGCAGAAGCTCGCTACGGCGAGTATCATCAGCCCAAAACCCAGCTCGCCATGAATACTCGCTGTCTACTCGCTACGGCGAGTTCATGCAGAAATTACTCAATTTTGCTAAAATCATAGTTTTCCAGAAATAACACCTACAATCCTCATTTAACCAGTGCAGTAGCATAATTTACATAATATATAAACAGAATGGAGGGAAATTTGGGATTAATTCCCCTCACACAACTTTTCCTAATTTTTCCTAAGTTCACATGCAAATTCATAAATTGGGGAAACTATCTAAACTATCCTAAAGAACCCACCTGGAGTGGAGCTTTAAACTTGTTCATAAGCCATGCTACAATCACGAACTCTAACCATCAGAACTCACTTGTAATTCCCAACTTGTTTTCTTGGACAAAATGGAAAAGGAATGGATTAATTGGTGCTAGAGAGTTTATTGAGGTTAAAGAATGGTAAGGCCATCAACATAACTGAGAATTCTAAAAAAAAGGGGTAGAAACATCTTACCACGAATGAGGGAAAAGCTGCAGAAGGATTGGAAGCACATGCAGCAGGATGTGCTGCTCTGCACAACTCGCTGGAGCGAGTGGTTTTACTCGCCAAGCGAGTACACCAGATTGAGGGAAAACAGTTCTGTTTGTTTGCTAAAGCTGTACCCACTTCGTTTCTTCATTCTTAGACCTCCTTTCAACCACCCACGAAGGTTAAGCTCACACATGCAACACCAGAAAAGTGAGGATGAGGAATTGGGGTTTTCAAATTGAATTGGAAAAGAAAGAGTTTAGGAACCATTACTATACCTTAGTTTCAATACCCAAGACTTAATCCTTGATTCTATGGTGCTCCTATGCTTCAGTTTGTTTGAATCTTCACACAACAAACTCCAATTTGAAAAGATGAGGCTTCTAAGGTGGAAAGGGTGATGCACGACCAAATAAGAAAATGAGAAAGGGTAAAAGTGTGGAATGGTTCACTAGATGCATAAATGTTCAAGAGTTGGTTAGTCTTGCTGCATGTATTGCTATTGGAAGGAGTAGAAATTTGATCTTCCTTAGGGGTGTTTGTTGTTTTTAGCGTGAGAGAGAGATGAGAGCAAAGGGGTGGGTTTTTCTTTCTTTGGCTTTACTGATACTTTCAGTAAGTTAGAGAAATGTGGAGGCTTGGTACCATTCTAAGTCTTAAGTATAGAATTTGTGGGACCCAATGCTTCTTGTCCAATTCCTATTGGTTGGCCAAATTAAATTACTTTATTATTTTCATCATAATAAATTTGACACAATTTGTCTCAATTACACCTCTAATTATTTTTCTCCTATTAAATAGAATTTGGGGTGTTACATAATTGGTAGTTGGCATTATTGGTGAATTGTAACTACTTGTCTTTGATAATATGATTATTTGATCAATGTGTCTATATGTGGCTATGAGTTAATTTACATATTTATTATGTATAATGGATGTATGAAACTGGATATGATATTTGTCTAGTTATATTATGTTAATGTAAGTTTACCTTATTCTTACATTTGTTTCGGATTATGTAATCAAACTCTCTGGTTTGTGTATTTGCTGAATTGTTGGGGGTTCAGGTTTCTCAGGTTTTGTTTATGATTCGAGTTGTCGGTGAAGCTCTGCTCTGATATGACATGGGAAATGGTTCTTATAATACATACATGTATATAAAGTCTTTATTTCACAACTTAATTCAATTTAAGGTTGTGTAACACCCAAACTAATTATCTAACTATTTCTAGTTTTAAAAAATTCTTTTCCAAAATGCACAACGGAAGATAAAGTTTGAATTATAAAAACAACAAAGGTTTGAGTATTACATGCTTCAACAATACATTATTAATTAGCTTAAACGATAAGATAACATTTTATACAAAATCCTTTGATTATAATACAACCTTAACAAATCAAAATGAGAAATAAAAGACTCTAAGTATACATAAAAAGGTAAACCCTTTCCAGTGTCCTAATCAGAGCAGAGCATCACCGACAACTTGGTCATAACCAACGCCTGATAACCTGGACCCCCAAAGGTCCAACAAGTACACAAAACAGAGAGTTAGTAAGAAATCCCAAAATAAATGTAAGTATATCGAATACTATACACTTAATAATAACATAATAAATTCTACTAACATTTGCATCATAAAGATGCGAGATTATACAATTAAGATACATTTATAATTCATTAACCAAGTATCAAGTAAATCATATAATCCACGTATCATCAAATTAATCATAATTGACATACAAATAGCCATCACGTATCATCAAAATCAAGTTACTTACAATTTATACACAAATAGCAATTAATGCACAACAATAGTATCAATTACCAAGTAGTTCACATAATGATTCCACCTTCATCTCCTAATGCAATCTAATGCAAAATATTCATGAAATGCTCCCTAGCATTTACTAATGCATGAGGTACCTTATCCAACCATTGGAAAACTTATTCCAATTATGTTTTAGTCAACCGCAACTACTAAAACATCTACTATGCATTTGGGGCTCATCCAAAGCATCTGCTTATCATACATAATGGATAATGGATGCATGAATGTTAAATTACCAAACATATGGTTTATACATATTTTAGTCAACCGCAGCTACTAAAATATCTACTATACTTTAGAGCTCATCCAAAGTATCTGCTCATCATAAAAGGATAACATAATCCACATATATATTTCAACTACATAGTTAAAAGTACATGCCTTCTAATAATTAAATCACATTAATTAATCTTCTCAAGTCATTACACATATACAAGAATATCATTATCACATAATTCATTATCATAATCCACTCACATATAGGATATCATGAATTATAACATCATCTCAACATACATAATCATCATTTAATCAACATGTATGTGTCGCGGTGATTTTCGGACGCCAACAGCTATTGATTAGCTTTGGTTCTCAAAATAATGATTCACCACCGAACTTTAATTTATCCAAGGGAAGGGGAAAAGATCGAATAAACCCATAAAGTAACATGCAAAATTTAAAGACGCAATGAAGCAATTAAATGATGCAGTTTTCAGAGATCAAAAGTACGGGGGTTAGTTATACAAAGGGAAGGTATTAGCACCCTAAGTATCTGTAGTACTCTACAGGAACCTCTTGTAATATATGTGTTTTTGTGCTAAAAATAGTTTGCATGTAAAAATTGCTTATAAATGATTGGGGTGATGAGAAAAGAAAATATTTTTTTTTATTTATTTTTTATTGGAAAAGAAAATGTATTTTTTATTAATTTTGATTTGGAAAGACACAATGCCCTTTGTAACACCCCGATTTTCAAAGACTAAAAGTAGGCACTTTTTTTTTTTTTCTACAACAAAGACTTTGACATAAAACATTCATGATCACCCTTAAATTAAATCAGAGTAAACCTTTTCCAAAATAGCGATCGGAATGCAATGCCTTTTTTATAAATTGTTTTCACGAATAAAATTTTAGAATAAAAACCAAACACTATGTCTAAACTAACATAGCGACACCATTTATTCCAAATAAATATCATAATACAATTTCACAATACAAATGCAGCGGACAATAAATAAGAGTAAACAAGACTCTTAAACTACTACCCCTAAGCTGATCTTTAAACTCTATCTGAAGATGACTGGGTGACGAAGACTCATAGACAGCTTCAAGCCTCGCCGCTTCTCCACGCGGTACAAATAAAATCCCTAAAAAATGCTCGTAGAGGGTCACCTTCTAAAAACCACATATAACCAAAAATACGCAGCGCAAGATACACAACACATGGCAACAAATACGCATTTAATCATATGAATCACACATCATAGAAAGTAAGTACACGGATAGTCTATCAATCACACACAACAGTATTCAAATGCACAATTAGCCTATCAATGCAGACTCTACAATGATTGTGATCACCCTACCCGGGACTATTTCACATGCATGAATTCCGGAATTTAACCTCTCCGCAGAGAGTCGTAGGTCCAACCCCTACTATACCCCGCAGGGCAGGTGAAGTCTCCAACCGACAAACACCGACTCAATAAAATCTCGCAGGATTAGGTGGTCTCCAACCGACACACCCCGTGCAGTCTCCAACCGACATACACGACTATGAAATGCATGGCATATATTTCTATTTAGCATATATAGGGCAGTCTCCAACCGACACACCCCGTGCAGTCTCCAACCGACATACACAATCATATATGCTCATGCAACACTTTACATATCATACAAGCATATGTAATCACACCACATGTCAACACATATATTTTGCAAAATCATATGTAAGACAAATAAACATCATGTACAACCAGATATTCAATCATGTACATGCACCAACATTTCATATTATATAATCATATGAAATTCACAACAACCACTCAAACATGTGTAGAATATAGCATGTTCTCAAACAAGTTCTCGTCACGAGAAAAGATCACAAAAAAACCATGCTCATAATTTATATTGCATCACATCAAGCAAATACACATATTCAAGTAAACAATTACACATGCATAAAAAGCACTCGATATTTCGAGGTATATGTAATCGTTAGAAAGTGCCCTTACCTCGGCAAGCGTTCCAACACGTACAACTTACTCTACGCGAGCAAAACCTTCTCTCTCGATGGAGTCTCCAATCCCGCTAATCCTCTTAACCTTTTTCAACACATAACTTATCTAAGTTAATACCACATTCTAATTGGTCACTCAAATAAGTCCTATCTCGGCTACTAATGGATTCAAGACCTATGGTTGTTCCCTCACAACTAACTAGGCTCAAATCATTTTCAAAATAACTCTTGAAAACATTACACTTAAATCAAGAGTTTTTCTCGCAAAAGCGCTATAACAAATAGTTTTATCCAAAAACGTCGCCAAATAAATTCAAACTATTTTAAAGTTTTTCCAAAAGCAAGAATACTTTTTCGAATAACTTACGCACTTCTTTATGAAACCAAACAAGTTCAAGCTACTAAAAATTTTCTCGTACGACTGATAATAAAATACTTTTAGCGCGTACGTAACTAAAACGTTTTTCAAAATAGTTCACAAACATCAAACTCTTAAAATATAAATCCTCGACAAAAGAATTTCCATTTCAATTCACAAATTGATTTCCAAACATTTTTCTCTTTTCATAGAAAGATAATCTCTATTATTTTTCTACCACTATATTTTAAATTCAAAAACGACGGTAAAACAATTACAACTTAAAACGGCCATAACTCATTCAATCTTTATCAGATCGAGACGAGCCTAACGCCAAATTCATCGTCTCGAAAAGGCGGACCAAATTGTTAACTTTTTAGGACAAAATATAACTTTTTAAAAGAACGAAAATGCCCTTCAAATTTCGGCCAGTTTCAAAAAAACCTCAAAACAATTTTTTTTGAAAATCAAACATAGCTAAAACACTTATACAAATACTTATTTCACATAAACCAACTCAATTTGATTTAATTCCACACTTAACAACTTTTCAAAACCCTAACTTCATAAATCATAAAAATTTGGGGCTTTTGTTTCTCTACAATTTTCTTTCAAAAAATCAGTGTTCTAAAACAACTAGTGCTAGTTTCAATTTCAAGTAAATCATAGCATAAATTCATTTCCAACATTTTCAAAAAATCACCAACTTTCTAAAATGATCACAATCAAAATATTTTCTTAGCTCTATTACCCTAGAAACTCACACAACCATAATAAGAAATGAATTGAGCAAGAAAATTTAAAACTTAACCAAATCTTTTCGAATATAAAATCAAACAATTCAAAACACAATTTTCTCTTGGATCTATCACTAACTATCAAGGATCTAACAAAGAAAAACTTAAAGTTTCAACCCTTAAAGCAATAAGGGCCTCACGGCCAACTATTGGAGAGGGAAGGAAGAGTTGGAAACTTACATTTCTAATGATGCTACAAGCTTCACCATGCTACCACAAGCAACTTTCATCTTAGAACTTTCTTCAAATTCCTAAAGGACCCTCATGATCTTAACCACTTGGCTATTTTTTTCTATCTCTAAACAAAGAAAAATGGAAGAACAATGTAGAGAAGGAGGGAGAGAGTTCCACGTGAAAGTGGAAGAGGGAAAAAGAAAGATCACTCTTGATCACTAAGCTAATCCTTAAATAGAAAGCTCCATTGGTTCCTAACCATTAGATCAAATAGTATAAAGTAGCAATACTACATCTTAGCCCTCCATCATATCTTGGCCACCAAGTAATCTCATATAAATATCTAGATATTATGTGAGCTTGCCAACTCATCTCACTCAGTCCCCACGTTCGCTCTTAAACGAGTCGTATCTCGCGTACCGATAAACTTTACGGAAATAGAAAAATTCTACTGTAAACCAATTAATTAAAATAATTCACAAACTTTCGAATAAATTTTATTCCGAATAAATTTTTTGCTCCTTAGCTCGAAAAAATATGATGAGATCAAATTCTCATCACAGTCGATATATAAAGTCTCAATTTAAATTTTGACGGAAATCGGAAACCGTAAAAATTTCAAACAGCGGGTATATCTTGCCCGTTTTCTCAAAAACCAATAGAAAAATATTTTCAACATTTCAACGAGAGAAAAATGTTTCTAAACTCATTTAAAGCTCATAAAACCATTGTGCCTATTTTTCAAATGTTAAACTAACGCACAGGCACAATCTCAGCAAAAATTCTGTCAAAACAAACAATTAAACAGAAAGCGATAAAAATAAATAGCAGAATATCATTTAATATATCTCAAATTTAATTTCGGCTATTGAAATTCTATGGGTCTTCTACGGGTCTTACATTACTACCCACCAAAAAGAAGTTTCGTCCTCGAAACTAAAGATAAGAGTAACAACTCAACAAATCATTACTAACACCAACATTGACACAACCGTGCACCTATCGCAACCCTTTACAAGGTCACCCTGGTTTCAAACTCTAGACACAAAGCTAGACATCACACAATGAGTACATCACTCAAAATTAACTTCAGAAAAGAAGGTTCACAAACTCTAGTTCCCCAAAGATCCTAGGTCAACATGAAAAATTGTCAAGGTTACATTTTCCGCCTCCACGTCATAGCTCACTCCACTAGGTTCACGCGAAGCGATGAGTGGCTACCCTCCAAAAAGAAACACCAAAACCTCTCTACACACCACCAAAGCTAGCAAAACTAGTCAATTCCTGTCAACACGATTCCGTCTATTATTAACAAGAGATTAAGGGTGATCAGTTCCTCAATTTGTTAATAGATAGCCGACAATCATGATGGTGGCTTAGACCATCTTTACCTAACTTTAATAATGCTTCCTTCCACTTGTGCTCAAGGTCATCCGAGGCACAAGGTTCCAACAATCTCTTTGATGTATTCGTAATGTTTTCCTCAATGCTTACTACCTCGATCTCCCCAATGAAACCCAATGCTCAAAACACGTCACTTTAAACTCACATGTTTTCACTCACAAAACATCTGTTGAACATCATCTAACAGTAGTACAGTGCCACAACGACAACTACCACCAAAACTATTACACTCCGAAAGAAATTGTCGTCTCTAGAGAGAACTTCACAACCTCACCAATATCCATAAATCCTTAATTCCTCATTTAATCTCATAACTGAGCAGAACCATCCAATCGCAGTCTTAATAACATCGTCCCAACACCTGGTTGGTGATCACACTCGCCAAATTCTCTCGGCACTCGCCATCTTATACCAACTACTTCTCTTGGACTCCCATTATCAAATTTTCAAATTTCCAAGAATCAATTTCTTATGCGTCTACATATTTTTCCAAAGTAATACTTAGTTCATCCTTGTCAGCCCTAGCATAAAACGTTTATCCCTGTTGACTGCCATCATTGGCACAAATTTTACATCGTATTCTCAATCTATTTCTAAACTCCCTCGAGTTTCTTTCCTCTTACCATTAAATTCTTTTCTACTTAAAAGAGTTTGCCACCCTGACCATTCTTAATTATTCCGACATCACCTCTCCTGTCGAGATACCTACCTACAAAATATATTTTAAGGTACTCCTCACATCACTATTGTTCAACTGTCCATGATGACAATATCCGAAGTCCTTTACTTACTCAATACAGATTTCTATTATGCAACATCTTTCTTCATTGTAACCACTACAATGAATCGAAGCCCCACTAGTTTCCACCAAACTTTGCCATTAGACAATTGCTTACCCTTTTCATTTCCACATACAACTCACCCACCGTCATGACATCCATTCAGGTGGTGCTTTCGAATCCTTAATATACACGCACAATTATAACTTTTGAAATTATGGGTGAGGTAATTCCTTTGCGACTAACTCATCGATGTTATAAACTCTACAAAACTCCAATTAGGTCCGTCTCATCGATCAACTAATTGGTAACTTTCAAGTTCAACAACTGCCTAGAGTTGGTTCTCAAACCACCATGACCAATAACTTGTTAAATCAAAACAACATCTTTAATTCGCCGCACAAAAAAATAATTACTCTCGTTCCACATCATCTTGTGTCAAATCAAGCATACTCTTCTCCGTTCGACCAATTCCTAATCGTCGTGACTATTCTAAAGTCACAGTATTCTCTAATTTCAATAACCAACTTCCCATGTACGTTCTCGCTACCCATCTTGACCCATCACTTAACTAGCGGGATTCTTATTCATCTCTAACTTCCACTAAGGTGTCAACTGTTGTACCCCTCGTAATCCAATGCTCCAATTAATTAATTCCTCAAGTTCCTATTAAGTATCTCTTTATGCATAACTATCTCGAGTATTATCCTCATCATGTCACTATAATTTACTTTCAAATCAACATATCTTACTCATCCATCAAGCCATTAAACACTCATCTAAAATGTAACTGCTTGACTTTTCAAGAACATCTACCTAAGCTCAACACTTTACCATGATTTCATCCTAATATGTTTAATATCCAAATCAAACTCTTGAATCTACTCCTCAAGAACAATAATTTCTTGTTTTACCATCCATTTAATCCTAATATACAATAATAGTCCCTCCAATTATCAACTCTCATTGTCTTAGTATTCTTACTAACAAACTCCTTTTCTACTCATACACAACATTTCTAGAAAATATCCAAAAATTCTCGTCCAAAACTTGAATTATTTAAAACTTGCCCACCTCAACTCTTATGGTATCATAAATTCAAGGTACTACTTAGTCCTTCACCATCTTGATCGATCAAAATCATTAACTCAAATTTGCATTCACACATGATCTCCACTCAATTCTTAACTAATCTCTTCAAACTACTCAATAGTTCTTGACTAATCCCTAAGAATCACTTAATATGTTTACTTTCTCTTAGGGTTTACTTGCCAATAGTTAACAATTCTAGCTTACACTGCTACAATTCTCTAGGTATTTCCATACTATACACCTATAATATCACTTATCATCGATATACCACTCACTTTCCAAGGCCGAACTGATCATCCTTTACCCAAACTTCTTTCCAAATCCATAACTATCTAACCAATGATTACCTATAGTTTTGTCTCACATCGACAACTATACTTACTATCTCCTGAACTGCGTATAGATCGTCACTTATCCACGTGATATTTTGTCTCCTACCTTCAATCATCACGCGATCCATCCTTAATAATCTTATTTTCAAATCTAATATATCTCACACACTCAACTTAAACCCTTAAGGTACCCACCATTCGTATAAATGTCGTTTAACACCATCAGGTTTGCTCACTATTGACATACAACGTTCTTTAATTCCAATTCAAGTCGCCTCAATGATTATCCAATCATCGTAATTAAATCCAATTGACATCTCTGCATGCTCCACCATTCCACAGTGGTCGCATCCTTTTGGCAACTAATAACTTCATTAACTCTCGCCTTAACTCACCGAAACGGCTATCCGATATCATCTTCAAATTATCATCCCAATTAGATCCTTACTTGCAATCCTTTATTAGCTCAACGCTCACTTGTCCATACTCAGCACCTTCGAGTGACAACGAGCAATACTACTTCCATTGATTTACTTCCAAGAATCACTTGTAGTTCTTGTTTCCCTCAAGTCCATCCTCCTCGGACCACTCCGTCGAAGGAATTAAGAGACACTTGTCGACTAAATTCGACAAATGCTCGGGGGGTTCAACTATTCTACTCACCGAAGCATCGTTTCCTGTAGTACTTCAGTAAGAAACAATCTCATATGCTCAGGAACTAAAACCATCTTACCTAAGCATATACCAAGCTAGACTCAAGACAATCAACCACATAACATGTAAGGACACAAGCACTTACTCCAACTAAACCCGACTCTTGATCAGCTTAGGACACCCGACTCAGAACCCTTTGGCGAGAATCTACCGCCAAGCTCTGATACCACAATGTAACACCCCGATTTTCAAAGACTAAAAGTAGGCACTTTTTTTTTTTTCTACAACAAAGACTTTGACATAAAACATTCATGATCACCCTTAAATTAAATCAGAGTAAACCTTTTCCAAAATAGCGATCGGAATGCAATGCCTCTTTTATAAATTGTTTTCACGAATAAAATTTTAGAATAAAAACCAAACACTATGTCTAAACTAACATAGCGACACCATTTATTCCAAATAAATATCATAATACAATTTCACAATACAAATACAGCGGACAATAAATAAGAGTAAACAAGACTCTTAAACTACTACCCCTAAGCTGATCTTTAAACTCTATCTGAAGATGACTGGGTGACGAAGACTCATAGACAGCTTCAAGCCTCGCCGCTTCTCCACGCGGTACAAATAAAATCCCTAAAAAATGCTCGTAGAGGGTCACCTTCTAAAAACCACATATAACCAAAAATACGCAGCGCAAGATACACAACACATGGCAACAAATACGCATTTAATCATATGAATCACACATCATAGAAAGTAAGTACACGGATAGTCTATCAATCACACACAACAATATTCAAATGCACAATTAGCCTATCAATGCAGACTCTACAATGATTGTGATCACCCTACCCGGGACTATTTCACATGCATGAATTCCAGAATTTAACCTCTCCGCAGAGAGTCGTAGGTCCAACCCCTACTATACCCCGCAGGGCAGGTGAAGTCTCCAACCGACAAACACCGACTCAATAAAATCCCGCAGGATTAGGTGGTCTCCAACCGACACACCCCGTGCAGTCTCCAACCGACATACACGACTATGAAATGCATGGCATATATTTCTATTTAGCATATATAGGGCAGTCTCCAACCGACACACCCCGTGCAGTCTCCAACCGACATACACAATCATATATGCTCATGCAACACTTTACATATCATACAAGCATATGTAATCATACCACATGTCAACACATATATTTTGCAAAATCATATGTAAGACAAATAAACATCATGTACAACCAGATATTCAATCATGTACATGCACCAACATTTCATATTATATAATCATATGAAATTCACAACAACTACTCAAACATGTGTAGAATATAGCATGTTCTCAAACAAGTTCTCGTCACGAGAAAAGATCACAAAAAACCATGCTCATAATTTATATTGCATCACATCAAGCAAATACACATATTCAAGTAAACAATTACACATGCATAAAAAGCACTCGATATTTCGAGGTATATGTAATCGTTAGAAAGTGCCCTTACCTCGGCAAGCGTTCCAACACGTACAACTTACGCTACGCGAGCAAAACCTTCTCTCTCGATGGAGTCTCCAATCCCGCTAATCCTCTTAACCTTTTTCAACACATAACTTATCTAAGTTAATACCACATTCTAATTGGTCACTCAAATAAGTCCTATCTCGGCTACTAATGGATTCAAGACCTATGGTTGTTCCCTCACAACTAACTAGGCTCAAATCATTTTCAAAATAACTCTTGAAAACATTACACTTAAATCAAGAGTTTTTCTCGCAAAAGCGCTATAACAAATAGTTTTATCCAAAAACGTCGCCAAATAAATTCAAACTATTTTAAAGTTTTTCCAAAAGCAAGAATACTTTTTCGAATAACTTACGCACTTCTTTATGAAACCAAACAAGTTCAAGCTACTAAAAATTTTATCGTACGACTGATAATAAAATACTTTTAGCGCGTACGTAACTAAAACGTTTTTCAAAATAGTTCACAAACATCAAACTCTTAAAATATAAATCCTCGACAAAAGAATTTCCATTTCAATTCACAAATTGATTTCCAAACATTTTTCTCTTTTCATAGAAAGATAATCTCTATTATTTTTCTACCACTATATTTTAAATTCAAAAACGACCGTAAAACAATTACAACTTAAAACGGCCATAACTCATTCAATCTTTATCAGATCGAGACGAGCCTTACGCCAAATTCATCGTCTCGAAAAGGCGGACCAAATTGTTAACTTTTTAGGACAAAATATAACTTTTTAAAAGAACGAAAATGCCCTTCAAATTTCGGCCAGTTTCAAAAAAACCTCAAAACAATTTTTTTGAAAATCAAACATTGCTAAAACACTTATACAAATACTTATTTCACATAAACCAACTCAATTTGATTTAATTCCACACTTAACAACTTTTTCAAAACCCTAACTTCATAAATCATAAAAATTTGGGGCTTTTGTTTCTCTACAATTTTCTTTCAAAAAATCAGTGTTCTAAAACAACTAGTGCTAGTTTCAATTTCAAGTAAATCATAGCATAAATTCATTTCCAACATTTTCAAAAAATCACTAACTTTCTAAAATGATCACAATCAAAATATTTTCTTAGCTCTATTACCCTACAAACTCACACAACCATATTAAGAAATGAATTGAGCAAGAAAATTTAAAACTTAACCAAATCTTTTCGAATATAAAATCAAACAATTCAAAACACAATTTTCTCTTGGATCTATCACTAACTATCAAGGATCTAACAAAGAAAAACTTAAAGTTTCAACCCTTAAAGCAATAAGGGCCTCACGGCCAACTATTGGAGAGGGGAGGAAGAGTTGGAAACTTACATTTCTAATGATGCTACAAGCTTCACCATGCTACCACAAGCAACTTTCATCTTAGAACTTTCTTCAAATTCCTAAAGGACCCTCATGATCTTAACCACTTGGCTATTTTTTTCTATCTCTAAACAAAGAAAAATGGAAGAACAATGTAGAGAAGGAGGGAGAGAGTTCCACGTGAAAGTGGAAGAGGGAAAAAGAAAGATCACTCTTGATCACTAAGCTAATCCTTAAATAGAAAGCTACATTGGTTCCTAACCATTAGATCAAATAGTATAAAGTAGCAATACTACATCTTAGCCCTCCATCATATCTTGGCCACCAAGTAATCTCATATAAATATCTAGATATTATGTGAGCTTGCCAACTCATCTCACTCAGTCCCCACGTTCGCTCTTAAACGAGTCGTATCTCGCGTACCGATAAACTTTACGGAAACAGAAAAATTCTTCTGTAAACCAATTAATTAAAATAATTCACAAACTTTCGAATAAATTTTATTCCGAATAAATTTTTTGCTCCTTAGCTCGAAAAAATATGATGAGATCAAATTCTCATCACAGTCGATATATAAAGTCTCAATTTAAATTTTGACGGAAATCGGAAACCGTAAAAATTTCAAACAGCGGGTATATCTTGCCCGTTTTCTCAAAAACCAATAGAAAAATATTTTCAACATTTCAACGAGACAAAAATGTTTCTAAACTCATTTAAAGCTCATAAAACCATTGTGCCTATTTTTCAAATGTTAAACTAACGCACAGACACAATCTCAGCAAAAATTCTGTCAAAACAAACAATTAAACAGAAAGCGATAAAAATAAATAGCAGAATATCATTTAATATATTTCAAATTTAATTCCGGCTATTGAAATTCTATGGGTCTTCTACGGGTCTTACACCCTTTGCACTACGTACCCGTTAAGGATCAAAATCCCGTAGTTCGGGGTAAAAATTATAAAGTGGTTTGTTTGATTGTTTTTAGGAGTAAAGACGAGTTGTCATCTTAAGTTTTGAACTCATTTTAATCCACCACAAACATGCTAAAAAATGGATCTTTGCTTCACAATAGGGAAGGGCTCTGACTCGGAATTCATCGACGAGTATGCCACTAACTCTCCTAGGTGGAAAAGACTCAACATTTTTTCTTGTCTAATGTTATGGGGAAAATGGATTCTCAACCATAGATGACTCACATCTAAACTATTTGAAAAAAGGTTTTAAAGTCAAAAGCCAAATGACAAAAGGTTTGAGTGTTTATGTATTTTTTAGTCTTTTGAAAATGTTTGGATATGCTTAAGTGTGTTAAAGCATTTATTAAAAAAAGTTTGAACAAAGTCTCTTGACGAAAGTCAAGGTTTTTTTTATAAAAGGATTTCTTTTTGGAAAATTAAGTTTTCTTGAATGTTTTTTTTCGTTTTCTTGTGTTTTGGAATTCTTAAGAACAAAGATAGACAAATAAACATGTAAGGATGCAAGAATTATACAATGATACAAAACCAACAAAACAATCCCTTCCCTTGGATTTTTATTGCGCAGAGAATGCGAAAATTGGTTTTGATGAGATGAGATTGATTTTATTTAATGTTGAAAAGAAAAAAAGATATTATGTTAGACTACTTAAAACAAAATTTCTTTTAATAAGTTATTTAACAAGAACCTGAAATTTATGGATGGTTAGTAAAGATAAACAAATAAATAAAAGGAAAAGACCAATGGACCAGAAATTTCTAGATGGTTAGCAAATAAAAATAAATTGATAAAAAAAGAACCAATGGACCAGAAATTTCTGGATGGTTAGCAAAGAAAAATAAATAAATAAAAAAGAACCACTACAAGAAAATTGTCACTTTGCAACACTTATGTTGTGACTGTTTGGCTAGAACCGTCGCAATGTGCTTAATTTTTGAATTTTGCAACAGCTAATGCGACACTTAGGTCAACTGTCGCAATATTTTGGTATAATGTTGAAATTTTGCGACACTTATATTAACCGTTGCAATATTTTTGCTCTTGCCGCGAAGTGAAAATTTTGGCTCTTTCTTTTTTTGAAACATCAAAACTTCACTTACTCTTATTAAAAAAAAAACATTACGCACCTAAATCTTATCACGCTATTACAAAACCCTAAATCTCTAAATCATCATCTCCACCGTACCGTCTTCAATCGTTCTCTTCAATCTCTTCATCTCAAATCCCTAAATTACTCTCTCCAGTCTCGTTCTCTCCAGCCTCTTCTTCAATTTCTCCAAAGAGAAACCATTTTCTTGCACTTCATTATCGTTCCAACTCCAGAAATTGTGCCGTGGAGAAATCGTTGCCTCCCTGTTACACCTTCAGGTTTGTTTTCCCCTTCTTCCTCCTTCCCTTTGAGCATGTTTTCAAATCGTTGTTAGAACTATTTCATTGTGTTCCTCTACTGTGTTGTTCTAGATTGTTTTCTGCTTCTTAGGGACAATTTTCAAATCCTTTGTTTTTCTAGATTGTTTTCTGCTTCTTTGGGCCAATATTTGTTGTAGTTTTGCTGTGTTGTTGATAGTTTTGCATTTTGGTTTATAGTTCTGATGTTTTGTGGTTTGGTGTTTTTTGATTTCTGTTTAGTTATTTTAATTTGGTGGTCACCTTTCTATTTGTTTAGAGACTTGTTTATCTTTGGCTTATGCATCTATTTTTATTTCAGTGTTTTTTGTCTTTACTGTGAAGATATTAAACTCTATCTCAGTGACTTAAACTTTCATGTTTTTGCAGAAGATCTGAATTTGAGAATTTTATTACTCAACTTGGTTGTTCCATTGCTTAGGGTTCCACTATTGTAGATCTCCTTTTTGAATGATGGGTTGTTTCCTTTACTTCTCAATGCATGTATTTCATTTTCTATGTGCAAGGGTTGTGCTTTTATTGATAGGTCTTTTGTTTATGTACTGACAGCTTGAAAAGTGCTTTTGGTTGATCTTATTGACGATGAGGTTTCTATTCTGAACCAATTTTGTAGATCTCATTTATGGATCCTATTTTTGTTGATATCAGCAAGGAAGATTTGGAATTGAGATTGTATTTTTTCTACCTAGCTAACATATGCTAAAATATTCTTTTACTTGTTGCTAACTGAGATTTGAATGTGGTTATCACAATATTTTCTTATCAGGTGATGAGAATATGGTGAAAGAGAGGGAAAACAAGCCATGCTTCTAGATCACAGGTAGCAACTTTTAAGGTTTGTTATGATGTCGAGTCTGTTTTTAGTTGTTAGCTTTAGTATCGGTAGCTGTCATTTCCTTGTTTCTAGATTTTAGTTCTTACTTTCCCTTATTGTACTTTAGGATGGTTAAATAGTTATAGTTATCTTCTGCATATTTTTTAGTCGCTTAAATAAGGTGGAACACTTTCTTTGGGTATAGTTTAAACTAGTCTTAGGATCCTGATTCTACTTCTGCCAAGTCTTGAGATTGACTGATAGATAACATTGTCTATGCATTAATTCTAAAGTGATCTTGTGTGAGGAGGCTTGTATAGAAATATTCATAACTGCCGCATGTCGAAAATAAATTATGTAGGAGAAAAATTAATGATATGTGGTATACTAAGTTCTTATAATTTCAGGTACCCTAGCATGGAAAATTTAAATGTTGGCATTGAATTTGTCTATGGAGCTTTATTAAAGAAGAGGTGCTTCTTTAATAGGTTTGTGCATGATTTAGTGCCTAAGGATTATGATCTTCTTTGCATCTGCTACTTTTTTTTACCCTGCTAGTGCCTAACAATTAGGATGTTCTTTTTTGCATATGTTAACCTTTTTAAGTTTCTTTGACCCGGCTAGTGCAGTGGTCCTCGACAATTTTTGCTCCATTTTGGTCACACACTATATATATATATATATATATATATATATATATATATATATATTAATTTGGTATAAAATTATATATGGTTCTATAATTATGTTTTGATTATTGCTATTTACAAAATTTGGTACATGATTATCTTTTGAATTTCGGTTGACTTGCAAAATAGTATTCATGGTGTGTAGGATGTATATTCTCCGTCAAAAAAATGATGTATATTCTGCATATATGTAGGAAAAATGGAGAAATCACTCATTGATTTGATTTCACAATTTGTCATGTTTAAACTACTTACAAAGATTGAAAGGCATTTACAGGAACTTTGTCTAAGGTAAGCTCAAATACCCTCTTTTGTCCATTAACTTCTAAAATTTAGTTTTTATAATAATGTTTTTGTTGTGTTTGATATGATGAAATACCTTAATAAAGTTAGTAATGTATTATTTTGTATTTTAAAGATTCCTTTATACTTGCTACCATGCATTTGTATGTTTGAACCAGAGCTAACTAAGATGGTGCTGCTACTACTCTTTCTTTTTTTTATAAAAGAAAATCGACACTCTGTAGAGATGAATTGTATTGTATTGATTAATACTAGAGGGGGAGTAGCCTGTAGTGGCAGTTGCGTTTCTGTCATAACAATGTTGAAGCTAGAAATCCTAAATATAGACCTGGTTGTGGTACACATGTGCTTTTTGTTCAGGGCAGATTTTTCTTGGCTTGTGTATTGCCTAGCTTGGTGTTATATTAGGCAAGGTATGTGAGTAGTAAATCAATTGATTTAGCTGTCCATTGTAGGTATATTAGTTATATCAGGGGACATTGGATTTGGGGTTGCCTAATAGTTTGTTGAGGAGCTGATTGTATTTCTATCAGGGGACATTTGAATTGGGGTTGCCTAATAGTTGAGGAGCTGATTGTATTCCTATTTGGAAGCCTCTAAATGTATCATGTATACTATGGCATACCTTATGCCTTGTTTTCAATAAATTTTATTTATATAGCCTTTTCAAAACAAATTGATTAATACTATATGATGATTTGTGTCTGTGTGTGTCTATTGTCATTTGATACATTCTATATATGATGCTTCAGCTATATTGAGAAAAAGAACTATATATGGGCAATTTTTTAGCTTGATGCTTTTTGCTTTGCTATTGGTTAAGACTTGTATCTTGCTGCTATGTCATCTCTGCCATTGTGAGAGATCTTTATAAGAGTATTTCATTGCTTATGTGTGATTATTTTGCAAAGCAATAATTTTCTATGTGGCAGCATATCATGGACTATGTCAATTATGCCATAGATTAAGTTAATTTGTACAATTTCGTTCGGTTTTTTAAGTATCCTAATATATACTTATGTTTTTTCAGGTAACCGAATAAGAAGAGTCAAGAGATGGTAGGCATTTTGAGTCTAGCTAGCATTAATTAAGGATCAAGAAGTAACATCACATACTACGAATATTTAGATATTTTGTGAAGAACTTATTTTGACGCGCTGTTTTGTATGTTTAGCCATTCTACTTATGTTTAAGTTTTGATTAAATTTTTAATGTATGGATGTTGTTACTATTGAATGAATTGTATGAATGAGATTAAGTTGTTTATATTTATATATTTGTACATTTTAATTTCCTTACTCTTGTATGGACATTGGAATTGTTATTTAATAAGCATTCAAAATGGATAAAAAAATATTTTAAATTAACATTTAAAACTTGTTTGCGACGGTTTTGTAACCGTTGCAACCTTTGCTATTAAATCCATTGTCATTTGGAACATCAACTGCAACGGTTGTAACAACGGTTTTCAGAACTGTCACAAAGTTATCTTGCAACACACAAATCATCAACGGTTTGATAACCGTCGCAAATGTACAATTGCAACGGTTTCAACCGTTGCAAACTGCAATTTTGACTGTTGCAAAATGCTCATTTTCTTGTAGTGAACCAATGGACCAGAAATTTCTGGATGGTTAGCAAAGAAAAATAAATAAATAAAAAAGAACCAATGGACCAGAAATTTCTGGATGGTTTGCAAAGATAAATAAATAATAAAAAAAAACCAATGGACCAGAAATTTCTGGATGGATAGAGCTGAATTAATAAATGTTAAGGAAATGTTTATTTAGTTAGCGTGAGTGTGTGTTTGAAAGGTGATGGAAGTTTAAAGGAGAAGAGAAATTTACAGTGAAAGATGGAGTTTTGGGTGTGATGAACACTTTGAGTGATATGAACAATAAACTTTGAATCAAGGAGATGGAGTTATTATGAGTGGAATTGGTGTTTGTGGTTGTGTTGAAAAAAAGATTGTGTGGGTTATTTTAATATGGTTGAAGGTGGTGAAGGTGACGATTTTGTAGTGGAGGGAGGTGGTTGTTTATTATTTATGGTATAGGAAAGTGATGGTGTGTGGTTTATAATGGAGGAAGAACAAGATGAGTGAATATGATGAACACTTTGATTTTGGGAGAGTTTATGATTTGTTGGATTTTTGCTTTCAACAATTTTGCATAGTAACTTTTTCTTTGTAAAAACTCTCCCTCCTTTTCTCATGAAGCTTTCCTCCATTTATGGACTTTTGAGGAGGCTTGAGACTATTATTGAGTTCATGTACTCTTTGAAGAAAACCAAGACCATTCTGGTTGCATTCGGAACACTCTGGAGGAAGGCTATGATTGTTTTATTCATCTAGACCACTCTGGTTGTTTTGATCTTAGTAGATGACAACTCATGATGAGTTGTAAAGGTGGACACCTCATAGATAATGCAAGATCCTTGTCCCCTTGTGTTGGAACAAAGTGGGTCTGACATGAACCTCTAATGTTTTAAGTGGTTTTGATGATAACAATGTATTAAAATTACAATTGGTATTACTGATGATTATTCTAGTGTGCAGAATTACAAGTTAAAATTCATTCAGAAGCACTATGAATAGTAGCAGAGAAGCCAGTCAAAACAAGCTCTGAAAGCACGACACTGTTCGTCAGAAGCTTGAATTTTGAATGCTGAAGAAAGTGACTCTGAGGATAAAACAAGGCTCTGAAGGACTCAGAAGCTAAAAGACCTCAAGAAGCTATGGCAACAGCATCAGAAGCAAAAAGAATTTACATCACTCAAGAACTGACAGAATCAGATTCAATGATTGAAGAACTAACTACTTCAAGGCTCTGTCACATCTACAGGAAGGAATATTCGTTGGTACAACGTTAACCTTATCCATAAGTGGAGCGTATTTGAGGATTGTACAATTGTACTATTATTACTCAAAATAGATGAGTGATAAATTGAATAGCTAGGTAGTGGAATTGGAATTCCTTACCAAAGAAGGCAATATACAGCTATCAATTGTACGAGTAAATTCCAGCTGGCACAAAGCTCTCTGCAACGGTCATCATCTTCTTCCAAGTATAAATAGAAGACTCAAATGGAAGAAATGACTACTGTTCGATCACCACGTTTAAGACTCTGAAGCATTCTGACACTATCGTTTTATCCGTCATTCAAAGTCTTTAAACAAATTGAGTTGTATTTTGTAAACACCTCTGATAGTATATCAAGTGTTCCTTAACATTCATTCTTATTATTAAGTTTGTTTGAGAAGTCTCTTGTTAGGTACTAACTTGAGCATTTGAGAAGTCTCTTGTTTAGTGAAACTTGAGCATCTGAGAAGTCTCTTGCAAGTGTGCTTGAGCAGTTTGTAATCTTAAGAAGATTATAGTGAAAATCTCTTGTTAGTAACAAGGGGACTGGAGTACTCTCGATTTGTGAGAGGAACCAGGATAAATTTCGTGTCTTTCTCTCTTTCTCTCAGCATCTCTTTTAGTTTTGTGTTTATATCCGCTGCAAACTTAGGTTCTATTAGGTAAAAAGTTTTAATTTTTAAAACACAATTCAACCCCCCCCTTCTTGTGTTTTTCCACCTTCAATTGGTATCAGGAGCTGGGCTGTTGCCTAACTCTCACCTATCAGTGAAACAGTTAAGATTCAGGGAGGAAAAACATGTCTGCTGAGAAGAATCTCAATGAAGTTCCGTTTGACTATGATTCTAATTCTAAAGACAGAAGGTCTTCTGACAAAATTCCCTTTTTCAATGGAACTGAGACTGGTTATCCATTCTGGAAAACCAAGATGTACAGTCACATCATGGCGATTGATTGTGATCTGTGGGACTTGGTAGAAGATGGAGTCAATTTTGAAAATATGGACTTAGAAGGCATTGTTAGCTCTAAAGACAGAAAGGCTTTTACACCTACTCAAAAGCTGGAATATAAGAAGCATCACAGTGTAAAAGGGATGATGACAAATGCCATCTCTCATGATGAGTACTTGAAAATTGGAGATAAGAGAACGGCTAAATCTATCTGGGATTCTCTTAAATCCAAGTATGAAGGAAATAAACAAGTTAAGGAGGCTAAGGCCAACTTGTTAGTACATCAGTATGAATTATTTAAAATGAAGGATGGAGAGGACATTGAGACAATGTTCTCTAGGTTTCAAATTCTTGTTTCTGGACTTCAAGTTTTAGATAAGAGCTATACTGAGGCTGATCATGTAAGGAAAGTACTCAGAAGCTTGCCGCCAAAGTGGAGACCAAAAGTGACAGCGTTTCAGGAATCTAAGGATTTAGATACTGTGTCTCTTGAAAGCTTGGTTAGTTCTCTAAAGAGTCATGAGATGGAACTAATGACTGATGAATCAACCAAGAAGATGAAAGGGATAGCCTTAAGCTCCAAAAGTTCATCAAAGGCTCTGAAAGCTAAAATTGTGGAATCTGAAGATGAGGCTTCTGAAGAAGGTCAAGAAGATGAGTCTGATGATGAAGAAGAGATGGTGCTGATGGCTGCTAAGGTTTCACAATGGGCAAAACGAAGCAAGAAATATGCAGGCAAGTTCGGAGGATCTTCCAAGAGACTCAGTACTGCTAAAGACAAGAAGGAAGATCAAAACAAGTGTTTCAAATGCAACAAGCCTGGTCATTTCATTGCTGATTGTCCAGAAAACAAAAGTAGATCATCAAAGCAAAGCTCTAGCAAGGAAAGGTATAAGAGTAAAGTCAAGAAGAGCCTTCTGGCAACATGGGAAGATCTTGACAAAGACTCAGACTCAGAGGGTGATGAGGAAGCAAATCTAGCACTGATGGCAACTACCTCTGACAGAGAAGACTCTGAAGCAGGTTCAGACTCTGAAGATGAGGAAGAGGTAATTGCTAAACTATCTAGAACTGAATTAGTAGATTCTCTTAAAGATGCCTTAAAAATGCTCACTAAAAAGGCAGGTGAATGTAAGGTCTTGAAAAAGGCTTACAATAACCTAACTGAGAAAATGAACATAATAGTTGAAGAAAATGAGTCTCTAAGTAGTAGAAACTCATTTATGGAAACTCACTATGTTTATGATGATAAGGTTCCTCCAGAGCATGAATTTGCTCTGCAAGAATTTCTTATCAATGGCATGAAGAGAAGTAAGATAGCATCTTTAATATACCATGTTAGTAGAAACAGAGGTGAAGGTCTTGGATTCTCACGTTTTAAAGATAATCCATTATTTTCTAAACCCTCTAAAAGTGATAATTCAAAACCTAAGGCTGTATTTGTTAAAAGCCAATCAGAAGCAATAGGTATACCAGAACCGGAAAAAATAATTGTGTCAGAGGCCAAGAAGCCTCAGACTCTGAAACCCTCAGAGCCTAAGGTCTCCAAACCTCAGACCAATGTCAAAATAAATAAAACTCTGGTATATTCTAAAGCTAAGCATAAGAGTTATACAAAGCCTAAAAGTTTTTCAAAATGCTTCAATAACTCTAGAGCTCCTGATAGGCCTTATAAACAAAAACAATCTAAGGTAATGAGAACTAACTCTAAAGGACCCATAAAAGTATGGGTACCAAAGTCTGAGATTGTATTTGCAGCAGATCTGCACTCAAAGAAGGCCAGAGCAGCATTCTTGGTACCTGGACAGTGGCTGCTCGCGTCATATGACAGGAGACAAGCATATGTTCCAAACCCTGACTCTGAAAGAGGGAGGAACTGTGGGATTTGGAGGAAACCAAAAAGGGAAGATCACTGGTACTGGTACAGTTGGTAATTCTTCTCTTTCTATTAAAGATGTTTGGTTAGTTGATGGCCTCAAACATAATCTACTAAGCATTAGCCAATTTTGTGATAGTGGATTTGTTGTTAAGTTTAATAAAGATGCGTGTACTGTAAACAAAGAGTCTGATGAGTCTATAGTATTCAGAGGCTTAAGGAAAGGCAATGTTTATAAAATCAATCTGTCAGAACTCTCAGAGCAAAAGATAGTGTGTCTTCTATCTTTGAATGATGAGAAATGGGTCTGGCACCAACACTTAGGACATGCTAACTGGAGATTAATCTCTAAGCTCAGCAAACTAAGCTTGGTTAAAGGTCTACCCAATCTTAATTATCATTCAGATGCTCTGTGTGGTCCTTGTCAGATTGGAAAGATTTCAAAAACTTCATTTAAACCTAAAAACATTGTCTCTACCTCAAGACCTCTTGAATTGCTTCACATTGATTTGTTTGGTCCTGTTAGTACAGCCTCAATCAATGGGAAGAAATATGGATTAGTTATTGTTGATGATTACAGTAGATGGACTTGGGTTAAATTTCTTAGAGTAAAGGATGATGCATATGATGTGTTTACCATCTTCTGCACACAAGTACAAAATGAGAAAAGTCTCAAGATCTTAAAGATCAGAAGTGATCATGGGGGTGAGTTTGAAAACGAACCCTTTGCAATTTATTGTGAAGACCATGGAATTATTCATGAGTTCTCAGCTCCTAGAACACCACAGCAAAATGGTGTTGTAGAGAGAAAGAACAGGTCTTTACAAGAGATGGCAAGAACCATGATGCATGAGACAAAACTTGCTAAGTACTTTTGGGCAGAAGCTGTCAACACAGCTTGTTATATTCAAAATAGGATCTATATCAGACCTATATTGAATAAAACTACATATGAACTTTTTAAAGGAAGAAAGCCCAACATCTCTTATTTTCATCAGTTTGGATGTACCTGTTACATTTTGAACAATAAGGCCTACAAAAGAAAATTTGATGCCAAAGCTTGTAAGGGAATCTTTATAGGTTACTCTGAACGCTCAAAGGCATACAGAGTGTATAATTCTGAAACCAATACAGTGGAAGAATCTATACATGTGAGGTTTGATGACAAAGAGCCTGACAATAAAATGTCAGAGCAAGATAATAGTTATGCAGGTATTCCATATCTATATAACAATTCAGAATCTGAGAAAGCATCAGAGACAAATGAAACTTCAGACGCAGTATTGGAAGAAGCCTCTGAAGAAGAACCTCCAACAGAAGCATCTGAAGAACATGATGATATCTTAGAAGATAATACCCAAACAAATGCTGAAACTAATGAAGCTCCAAAGAGAAAATTCAAATACAGATCATCACATCCAGAAGATCTTATTCTTGGAAATAAAGAGAGTCCAAGAAAAACAAGATCAGATTATCAACAACATGATTCACTTCTAGGACTCATATCCATGATAGAACCTAAAAATGTTGATGAAGCTCTTTCTGATGATGGATGGATTGTAGCAATGCAAGATGAGCTCAATCAGTTTCAAAGAAATGATGTGTGGGATTTAGTACCAAGACCAACACACAAGAACATCATTGGAACCAAGTGGGTATTCAGGAACAAACTGAATGAACAAGGTGAAGTGGTAAGAAACAAAGCTAGACTAGTAGCACAAGGCTACAGTCAGCAAGAAGGGATTGACTTCACTGAAACATTTGCTCCAGTGGCAAGACTGGAAGCAATCAGGTTATTATTATCATATGCAGTTAACAATGGAATAACGTTATACCAAATGGATGTTAAGAGTGCCTTTCTAAATGGTGTTATTTCTGAAGAAGTATATGTCAAACAACCTCCAGGTTTTGAGGATTTAAAAAACCCTGATTATGTTTATAAACTTAAGAAATCACTCTATGGTCTCAAACAAGCTCCAAGAGCTTGGTATGAAAGACTGAGTAATTTTCTTTTAGAAAATGGTTTTCAAAAAGGCCAAATTGACAATACGCTATTCAGAAAGACAACTAAGAAAGACATCTTAATTATTCAAATTTATGTAGATGATATAATTTTTGGTTCAACTAATGCTTCTCTTTGCAAGAATTTCTCTAAGCTTATGCAGGATGAATTTGAAATGAGTATGATGGGTGAGCTAAAATTCTTTCTTGGAATTCAAATCAATCAAGGAAAAGATGGCACTTACATTCATCAAAGCAAGTATACAAAAGAGCTTCTGAAGAAGTTTAATCTTGAAGACTGTAAGATAATGTCAACACCCATGCATCCTTCAAGCAGCCTAAGTAAGGAAGAAATTGGAAGCAAAGTGGATCAGAAGCTATATAGAGGTATGATTGGTTCTTTACTCTACCTAACAGCTTCTAGACCTGATATTTTATATAGTGTATGCTTGTGTGCAAGATTCCAGTCAGATCCTAGAGAACCTCACTTAACTGCAGTTAAGAGGATCTTTAGATATCTGAAAGGAACTACTAATCTAGGACTTCTTTATAAAAAATCCCTAGATAGTAAGCTAGTTGGATTCTGTGATGCTGACTATGCTGGAGACAAGATAGAGAGAAAATCCACTAGTGGAAACTGCCAATTTATTGGTGAAAATCTCATATCTTGGGCCAGCAAAAGACAAACAACTATTGCTTTGTCTACAGCAGAAGCAGAATACATTTCAGCTGCTAAGTGTTGCACACAGCTTCTCTGGATGAAATATCAGTTAGAGGATTATAATATAGCTGAGAGTAGTATTCCACTATATTGTGACAATACTGCTGCTATTCATTTATCTAAGAACCCAATTTTGCATTCCCGAGCTAAACATATTGAAATAAAACATCATTTTATAAGAGATCATGTTCAAAAAGGCACAATAGATATTCAATTCATTGATACTGAACATCAATGGGCTGATATATTTACTAAGCCTTTAGCTATTGAAAGATTTGATTTTATTAAAAAGAATTTGAACATGCACTATATCTCTGAAGAAAATTAACTCTGAGATGTAAATTAAATTTAGCATCTGAAGCTCCTTCAGAACCTCTGGTAATTTAGAGTCTCCTTTGGGAAGCTCTGAATAAAACGAGTTCTGAAAAGTAACAGATTCTGATGAGGTGAAAGATACAAATGAGTTTGGCTCTGAACTAAACGGAAATGAAACGTTTAGTACTAGTCAGTGTACAACAGTTGTTTGTACACGTGTCAGCTTGATTAAGCCTCTCCTGCACGTGTCTAGATCCTGATGGGTAGAGAGCAGTTAATGATGAAAATGCAGTTATGCAATTTAAAATTAATTTTAAAAACTACTCACGCTCCCTCCCAATGTTTGCTTTCTCTGTGTATGTGTGCTAGTTACTGTTTATAAGTCACTTCACTCACTTTGCACAACTTTTACACATAATCACTTCCCACACAAACCTAAAACTCAGAATTTCCCAAATTGCTTTGCGTTGAAATCATGGCTGCTAGATCGTCAAATGAAATCGTTCAACGTCCGTTCAACCTGGTCTTACCACCCGTTATTGATCTCAAGTCTCAAGAAAAACTTGTATTCAAAGATAACGAAACCGTCGCTGGTCCAGAATCCTTTGAGTTTATAACGGAAAAGTTTGTTGATTTTGAGAGTTTGAAGGTGAATGGAATCGACCTTCAGAGTTTATTCTACGATCAACAATGGAAGAATTATTTCGAGATGCTGAATGGGTTTGTCTATTATGACATTGTGAAATACTTCTGGCAGAAAGCTACCATCTTTGACAAGTTCAATTCTGATGAAGAGGTTAAAAAGATGGTAGAGAAGGATGGTTCTCTTAAAGGTAAATCTAGAACTCAACTTGGCTTAAGACCCTTTAGAGGAAAGGAGATAAGATCAAATATCATGGGTATCAATGTTCTTATCACTCAAGAACATATTGCCAAAATTCTGGGTCTGGACAATGAAGGTGAGAATGTGGATGAATATGGTGAGAAGAGCAAACACATTGAATCCATTAAGAAGGATTTATTCCTGCCTGGCTGTGCCAACAATGACTTTGGAAAAGCTAAATTCATGAAGCAAAACTTCAGTTTTGCCTTCAAGGTGTTTCTGGCTTCCATCATCACTAGAGAAGGAGGATATGATACTATTTCTCTACCACATCGTCACTTCATCTGGTTTCTGTACAAGAAGGTGAAGATAAATTTGGCAAAGCTTCTGTTTGATCACCTATGCTTTACTATATCCAAAAGCAGATCCAAATCACCTTCAATGATTCATCATCCAAGGTTGATTTCTGAAATCATTCGACAGACGAAGCTTACTCAAATTATCAGTACCAAAGAAAAACTAAGGGTTTTCAACACGGCTAAGTATGATGCAAGTGTTTTGGTAAACATGCATCTGAGGACAAAAGAGGAGCTGAAGTCAGCCAAGAGCCCTCTGGAGCAAGTTTATGAGAAGTACTTCTGGTGTGACGGTTTCCCAACCATATCAGAATTTGATAATGATGAGGTTATCAAGAACTTCTTGGAGTTGGTTAGATTGGACTCTGGTGTAAGTGTGCCCAGGAGTATGGTGGTTGGTGTACCAAACTGGGACATCTTCAAAGGACCCAAGCAAATCACAAGGTCTAAAAGAAAACCTCAACCAATTGAACAAGATATTGTTGAGGAAGAACAATCTGAAGAAAGGGTTGATGGTGCTGAAAGAATAACCACTGAAGAAACAGAAGAAGTCAGTAAGGAGCAAGTAGCTAAGATTGCTCAGAGAAAGGCTGCTCAGAAAGAAAGAAGAACAAAGAAAAGGCAGGATAGGCCTGCAGATGCTGAGGAGGAACAACCTGTCAGAGCCACAAAAAGAAAGAAGTCAGTTGTATCCAAACAAAAGGCTGCTGATTCAGGTAAACATTCTATGCCTAATATTGATAGTAATGCTAGTGCTCATCCCTCTACCCAATCACCTCCCATAGACTATACACAGCCTATTCGAATGATCCAACCTTCTCCTAAATCATCATCATCTGAAGAAACTCTTTCTGACTCCAGCATTGACTCTACTGAGTTAATTGCTGAACTTGACAAATTAGAGAAAGAGAAACCTGTACATAAACCTACCAAAAGAATCACTAAAAAACCCATCCTCATCGTTTCTGATGAAGAATCCCCCACTATCATTGATACTTCCATCCTTGACCAACCTACCAACACAACAACAATAAAATCACCCACCATTCTTGATCATCTGTCCACTCACCTATCTGGTGATGCCTTCACTCACTCCAACACAGCATCACCTGACCATCTTCACTTTGTAAACACTACTTCTAATTTACCTAGTGATCCACCTCTTCCAGAACCACAAATTCAATCTCCACCCTCCTCTCTTGCTGACATAGAACAAGAAGATCCACCCATATTCACACCAGCCCAGGATGAAGTCATGACTCATTCTGATCATATCACTACTAAACCACTCACACCACAACCTGAACTCTCCACTCCTGAACCAACACCAGAACCACAAACACCTTCATCAGAACCCATCTATGGCTCAGTTTACAAACCCTTAACCATAGAAGAACTCTGTCTACCCATTGACTTTGCCCTACCAATTCTGGAGGATCTGCTAAAAGCAGAAATTAATGTTGATGATGATATCATAACCATTGATCCCTTTGACAAAATCAAAAGAATCAAAATAATTCCTCTCAAAAGGAAAAGGCCTGAACCCACCATTCCTTTCAATAGAAACCAGCCCTTCTTCAACTACAACTCTGAACCAAACCTTGAGCTTCTAGAAAGTGCTATTAATATTAGTCTAAGGAATTTTAAAAGCATGGAAGAAGAAGTACTGATATTTCCCTCAGATATTGATGCTAAGGTCAGGGAATTAGAGGAGAAGTTCAGTCAGTCTCTGAGGTTGTTGGGAGGCTATGTGAAAAGAAGGATTGAGGGAAGAGGAATGGAAGCTCTGTCTCAGATTATGAGTGCTGCTGAACGCTCTCATGCTCTAAGACTTACTTTTTTCAACCATGAAGAAGAATGTCAGAGGTTAGCCTTTTTAGCTGCTGTAAATGAAAGTATGAGAAGATCTCTGGATGATGAGCAGGCTAGGATAGCTGCTGAAATGGAACGTCAGAGGCTTGCTGAACAAGAAGCCTTCAAGTTATTGGTTGATAGAGCTGTTCACATTGCTGTCATTGAGACTAATAAGATTATTGAGAATCAAGGAGCTGCAGAAGATTTTGTTATGAATGATCAGAATCTTAGTGAACCAGATTCTGATAAAGGTAAAGCTCCCATTGTTGCTTCATCTCCTCCTAGATCTCCACCTGTACTTGTCCAAGGCTCTTCTTCATCTGCTATACCTTCTGTTATGCAAGAAGCTCTGGATGTAATCAAGAATGACTTAAGAGATGAACTAAGAAATGAAATGGATGAGTTCAGGGCCGATATAAGAGAAGACATGAACAGATCTGGTGAAGCTACTAACAAGAAGATAGATGCAATGATGGAACTTCTTCTGAAGCTTACTCAACAGCAACCCAAACCTTAACCCTTATGTCTGAGCACTTATTTGTAATCATGTTTATGTAAATCTTTTGGATAATTTTCTTTTAAGTTAATTAAGCTTCTTATTATCCTCTTATATGTGCTTGTGCTGGCGTGTTTATTTTATTTTGTTTTTCAAAATGAAAATCATATACTCTGATAATGTCTGATACTTTTGTGGATTCTGAACCTAGTGTAAGATGTTGGAGAACATCTTATTTTTAAACGTATATAGGATTTTGAAAACCTAAGGTTCCCCCACATCAGTATTCCTGTTTACTCATGAAATAGCTTCTTAGTATTATAGCCTGTTTATAAGCGGGGCAACAATACCGTATGAGGCGTGTCTGGTAACTGGTTTTCTGACGTTTGACAAGAGTATATAAAAGAAACATGCTCCAAAAGAAAGAAATTTATAGCAGGAACATTTTTTTTATAATTAAGAGGGAACTTTATTACATAAGATAGTGAAACTCTACTTAGATTTAGACTTGGACTCAGAAGCCTCTGCATCCAGTCTCTTATATTTCTTCCTAAGAACTGCGAGCAATTCTTCAGTAGCCTTCTGAACCTCAGCTCTATAATCTTCGTATGAAGTATCATCATCGTATGTCCATAAGAATTCCTCCAGATCAGAGCCCAACTCTTCTCTCTCTGCTTCTGTCAATCTAAGTTCTTGCTTGTTTCGCTCATAACGAAGCCTGTTTTCTTCGCAGCGCCAGGGCTCTGCTTCCTTCTTGCTCTCTCCTTTTGAGCCTGAAGCATCCTTGGTAACCTGCCTTTCCATTTTATGTTTTTCTTTTGATGTTACTTGATTACTCTGGATGAGTAAAATGAGAGGAATCATCCCTTTTTATAGTGTCATCAAGCTCTCTTGTCAGGACGGTTTTCAACACAATTCATTAAATGAATTTAGTTGTCATCACTTTTTGACTTGACTGCCTTGTTATAACGCATTAGACTGCTTGGTTTTCTGTGTCTTTTTGACTGATGCCAAAAGGGGGAGTAAGAGTAGCGTTAAAATTAATGTTGATTCATTCATATACTGCTCAATCTGAAACTGTAATGTTAAAAGCATTATGAATCAATATTTATCTCTTATGATTCTTTCTCATTCTGAACGATTATTGAAAGGGGAGAAAATTTAAGAACCTAAAATAAAATTCATAGACAATGTCAGAAGAGCTTGCAAACCGCTTCTGAGCATTATCAAACTCTAAGAAGCAAAGCTTGCAAAACTATGCTTCTGAGAGTTAAATATGAAAATTTATTTTAAGTTAATAAATCGACTCTTAAACTGTTTTAATTAATTATGGATAAAACTTAGGGGGAGCTTACAAACCTACCCTTATGGATTATCAGACTCAGGGGGAGATTGCAAACCTTTGAAACCTGAAGTCATCATAATTAAATTAAATCAACAACAATTGAATTTTAATGCTTTGGTTTGTCATCATCAAAAAGGGGGAGATTGTTGGAACAAAGTGGGTCTGACATGAACCTCTAATGTTTTAAGTGGTTTTGATGATAACAATGTATTAAAATTACAATTGGTATTACTAATGATTATTCTAGTGTGCAGAATTACAAGTTAAAATTCATTCAGAAGCACTATGAATAGTAGCAGAGAAGCCAGTCAAAACAAGCTCTGAAAGCACGACACTGTTCGTCAGAAGCTTGAATTTTGAATGCTGAAGAAAGTGACTCTGAGGATAAAACAAGGCTCTGAAGGACTCAGAAGCTAAAAGACCTCAAGAAGCTATGGCAACAGCATCAGAAGCAAAAAGAATTTACATCACTCAAGAACTGACAGAATCAGATTCAATGATTGAAGAACTAACTACTTCAAGGCTCTGTCACATCTACAGGAAGGAATATTCGTTGGTACAACGTTAACCTTATCCATAAGTGGAGCGTATTTGAGGATTGTACAATTGTACTATTATTACTCAAAATAGATGAGTGATAAATTGAATAGCTAGGTAGTGGAATTGGAATTCCTTACCAAAGAAGGCAATATACAGCTATCAATTGTACGAGTAAATTCCAGCTGGCACAAAGCTCTCTGCAACGGTCATCATCTTCTTCCAAGTATAAATAGAAGACTCAAATGGAAGAAATGACTACTGTTCGATCACCACGTTTAAGACTCTGAAGCATTCTGACACTATCGTTTTATCTGTCATTCAAAGTCTTTAAACAAATTGAGTTGTATTTTGTAAACACCTCTGATAGTATATCAAGTGTTCCTTAACATTCATTCTTATTATTAAGTTTGTTTGAGAAGTCTCTTGTTAGGTACTAACTTGAGCATTTGAGAAGTCTCTTGTTTAGTGAAACTTGAGCATCTGAGAAGTCTCTTGCAAGTGTGCTTGAGCAGTTTGTAATCTTAAGAAGATTATAGTGAAAATCTCTTGTTAGTAACAAGGGGACTGGAGTACTCTCGATTTGTGAGAGGAACCAGGATAAATTTCGTGTCTTTCTCTCTTTCTCTCAGCATCTCTTTTAGTTTTGTGTTTATATCCGCTGCAAACTTAGGTTCTATTAGGTAAAAAGTTTTAATTTTTAAAACACAATTCAACCCCCCCCTTCTTGTGTTTTTCCACCTTCACCTTGTCCCATCTTGGTTGCATCTAGAGCACTCTGGAGGAAGGCTATGATTGTTTTATTCATCTAGACCACTCTGGTTGTTTTGATATTAGTAGATGACAACTCATGATGAGTTGTAAAGGTGGACACCTCATAGATAATGATAGATCCTTGTCCCCTTGTCCTATCTTGGTTGCATCCAGAGCATTATCGCTGCTGTGCAGAATTCGTCCAGAGCATTCTTGTTGCTTGATCTTAGTAGATGACAACTCATGATGAGTTGTAAAGGTGGACACCTCATAGATTTTGCTAGATCGTTGTCCCCTTGTCCCATCTTGGTTGCATCTAGAGCATTATCGCTGTTGTGCAGAATTCGTCCAGAGCATTCTTGTTGCTTGATCTTAGTAGATGACAACTCATGATGAGTTGTAAAGGTGGACACCTCATAGATTTTGCTAGATCCTTGTCCCCTTGTCCCATATTGGTTGCACCCAGAGCATTATTGATGCTGTGCAGAATTCGTCCAGAGGATTCTGGTTGAGTGAAGACTTCATCTAGAGCACTCTTGTGGTAATGTTACAGAATCCAGGGCATTATCGTTGATGTGCAGAATTCGTCCAGAGCATTCTGGTCGAGTGAAGAATTCGTCCAGAGCATTCTTGTGGTAATGCTACAGAATCCAGAGCATTATCGTTGATGTGCAGAACTCGTTCAAAGCATTCTGGTTGTAGTGCAGAATTCGTCAAGAGCATTCTGTTTGCTTTGTAATGTAACATTTCCTCTAAATGGGTTTAAAATGCGGGAAAAAATTTAGAGTATGACACACAACCATATATCTTTTTGCATTTTTGCGAGTGATGCATGGAATGCAATGATGAGAATATGCGATTGAAACTTAGGTCAAAAATTGGGGTATGACAGATGCCCCTATTTAAGTTTCTTCATCTGGAAAGATGAAGATGAAATCTTCGTCTAGACAAGATGAAGGGACTTAAACCTAAGATGCCGAGAATGCTTATGATGCAATGCAAATGCAAGACTTTGAATCTTGTGGGAAAGTGGATCACAAGAGACAGACTTTTATTGTTGGGAAAAACAGGGACGTTCAAGTTGGAACGACGCAAGTGCCCGAATGGGGGAGAAAAACAATGAAAGGGAGAGGAAAAGGATCCAACACCACTGGGGGAGGCAATATAGTTTCACTGGGAAAGAGATTGTCTACTATCACGCAAGTGAAAGCATGTCAAGACAATATGAAAAAATGAGACATCATCTACTATCCAACAAAGTGATAGCGTGTCAAGATAATGACACAAATATTACCAACTACCATACGAATGATAGCATGCCAAGACAATATGAAAATATGGAACAATATCTGCTATCCAACAAAGTGATAGCGTGTCAAGACAATGACCGAATACTACCTACTACCATACAAATGATAGCATGCCAAGGTATAAAGATATGGAACATTATTTACTATCCAACAAAATGATAGCATGTCAAGATAATGACCAAATACTACCTACTACCATACAAATGATAGAATGTCAAGGCAATATAAAAAGATGAGACATTGTCTACTATCCAACAAAGTGATAGCGTGTCAAGACAATGACCGAATAATACCTACTACCATACAAATGATAGCATGCCAAGGTATAAAGATATGAAACATTATCTACTATCCAACAAAATGATAGCATGTCAAGATAATGACCAAATACTACCTACTACCATACAAATGATAGAATGTCAAGGCAATATAAAAAGATGAGACATTGTCTACTATCCAACAAAGTGATAGCGTGTCAAGATAATGATCGGATACTACCTACTACCATACAAATGATAGAATGTCAAGGCAATATAAAAAGATGAGACATTGTCTACTATCCAACAAAGTGATAGCATGTCAAGACAATGACTGAATAATACCTACTACCATACAAATGATAGCATGCCAAGGTATAAAGATATGGAACATTATCTACTATCCAACAAAATGATAGCATGTCAAGATAATGACCAAATACTACCTACTACCATACAAATGATAGAATGTCAAGGCAATATAAAAAGATGAGACATTGTCTACTATCCAACAAAGTGATAGCGTGTCAAGATAATGATCGGATACTACCTACTACCATACAAATGATAGAATGTCAAGGCAATATAAAAAGATGAGACATTGTCTACTATCCAACAAAGTGATATCGTGTCAAGACAATGACCGAATAATACCTACTACCATACAAATGATAGCATGCCAAGGAATAAAGATATGAAACATTATCTACTATCCAACAAAATGATAGCATGTCAAGATAATGACCAAATACTACCTACTACCATACAAATGATAGAATGTCAAGGCAATATAAAAAGATGAGACATTGTCTACTATCCAACAAAGTGATAGCGTGTCAAGATAATCATCGGATACTACCTACTACCATACAAATGATAGAATGTCAAGGCAATATAAAAAGATGAGACATTGTCTACTATCCAACAAAGTGATAGCGTGTCAAGACAATGACTGAATAATACCTACTACCATACAAATGATAGCATGCCAAGGTATAAAGATATGGAACATTCTCTACTATCCAACAAAATGATAGCATGTCAAGATAATGACCAAATACTACCTACTACCATACAAATGATAGAATGTCAAGGCAATATAAAAAGATGAGACATTGTCTACTATCCAACAAAGTGATAGCGTGTCAAGACAATGATCAGATACTACCTACTACCATACAAATGATAGAATGTCAAGGCAATATAAAAAATGAGACGTTATCTACTATCCAACAAAGTGATAGTATGTCAAGATAATGACTGGATATTACCTACTAGCATATAATTGATAGATTGTCAAGGTAATATAAAAAGACGAGACATTATCTACTATCCAATAAAGTGATAGCATGTCAAGATAATGACCAGATATTACCTACTACCATACGAATGATAGAATGTCAAGGCAATATAAAAAGACGAGACATTATCTACTATCAAATAAAATGATAGCATGTCAAGATAATGACCGGATATTACCTACTACCATACAAATGATAGCATGTCAAGGTAATATGAAAACACTGAACATTATCTACTATCCAACAAAGTGATTGCATGTCAAGACAATGACCGGATATTGCCTACTACCATACAAATGATAGAATGTCAAGGCAATATGAAAAATATGGAACATTATCTACTATCCAACAAAGTGATAGCGTGTCAAGACAATGACCGGATATTACCTACTACCATACAAATGATAGAATGTCAAGGCAATATAAAAAGATAAGACATTATCTACTATCCAACAAGTGTAAGTGCACCAGTTCATCCTCATGTTTTAATAATTGTCAAAACACATGAAAATAGGATTGAACATATTTTGGCAACATTACAAATGACTTGACAACAAAGAACTTTTTTCTAAAACCTTGAAAAACTGACTTTTAGGTATTTTGTATCGATACATACATTGGTGTATCGATACAAATGTCCTGAAATCTCTTCTGCTTGATTTTGAGCATTTTGTATCGATACATACATGGTCTGTATCGATACAAAAGAGGTCTCTCAGAGACAGAACAGCTCCTGTGTATCGAAGCATGCTTGCATGTATCGATACACATCTGTTTGCTCTCAAAATCCAGAAAACTCAAGATGATTCGAAGCATGCTTGCATGCTTAGATACATATCAGTCAAGATTTCAAGATTCTGATATTTGTATCGATACACACCCGTGTTTGTATCGATACAAAGGTCAAATTTTCCTTTTTTAAACGTGGTCAAAGCATTTGTATCGATACAAATGATCATTTGTATCGATACATGTATGAAAAATTATGCCTAAATTTGCTCATTCTATTTTCTCTTTAAATAGCAATGTGTGTGATCTTTGTAAAAAAGACAAGGGAGAGAAAACTAGTGTGAAAGATCAGAAAAACGCTTTGGGTACAAATTGAGTGAGAATTTGCATCAAAGGTTTGATTCAACACAAGTTCATCATCTTCATCAAGTTTGCAATCAAAATTGGATTTGAGTATGGGATCAATTCAATAGAAATTGCAGAATTGTGTGATAACGTTCGATACGGTTCGCGGTGAATCAGAATCGTGATCGGGTTGAATTGCGTTGAAGGTTCTAGTGTTTCTCTCAAGTGATTCAAGATCGTGCGTGTCTTGAAGGATTCGACAACAAGGAACAAAGGACTCAGCTGGACGATTGGGTGTGGTTTGGCACAAGGTGAATCGTTGGAATCAGAGGGTGAAGTTCCGTTGGGTGTCGAGGTTATTCGCATTAGTTTACATTTTGTCTTGCTATAGGATTATAGATTTCAATTGTAAACTGTGCACTGTTTGTTCATCAAGTTTTTGATCTATAAACTCTCAAATAACCCGTTTGGTTATTTGGGGGGGAGACGTACTCGGACAAACACGTGGACGACGCGCAATCCGGGGAACTCCCTAATCACATCGTGTGTCTCTCTTTATCTCTCTCTTTTAATTTCGTTAATTTCATTAATTTGATTAATCGATTGAATTTTTGTTGTTCGTATTGGTTCATAAAAATTCAATTGGTTCTTGCTTGATTGTGATTGAATTTGATAATCAAACCATATAAACTTGCTTGGGACTGTTTTTTTTTGTTAATCAAATTAAATTTGGATATCTCGCATTAATCATTCCGTAATTTTCCTAATTCGTTCAAGGCGATACTATCTTTCCTTTGGTCAAAAGGTGCAAAGTAGACTACCGATCCGGTGTTGCTTCCGCGCATTGTTTTTAATCAAATAATTTTTAAGATTGCCGTTGATTAAAGAAGCCACTTATTCAACCCCCCCTTCTAAGTGGTTTAGCCTAGTAGTCTAACAACAAGATGATAGCATGTCAAGATAATGACTGGATACTACCTTCTACCATACAAATGATAGAATGTCAAAGTAATATAAAAGGAAATCAATAACTCTACCGGGAACTTCAAAAGAGACATAGGTAGGTTAGAATGTAGATACAGGTTTCTTACAATGAGAAAACATCTGTAAAACTTTTGGGTGACGTCCTTTGACCAAGCACACTGGGTATGACATCACTGGAGAAACTTGAAGATATATTTGGGATTATGCAAGCTTTCCATATAACAGGACTGCCACTTGCTGTTTTGTTGTCAGAGCTCAATCCAGGAAAGAACTGGAGAGAAATAGTCAAACAAGACTCTAAACCTAATGAGGAATGAACTCGATTGGGGATCTTTCCCATCCTTTATATTCGGAAAGGGAAACAACTGAAGCAACCTTCTTCCACGAGGATGAGCTCGGTGGGGAATTTTTAGAAAGGATATGCACTTTCTGCTGATGGCTGACAATCTACTGGAGAGAATGACACGCCCAACTTTTAATCTCGAGGATAAATACAACCAAGATAATTGAATTAACATATATCAGGAAATGCAATTATGCATGAGTTATGCAAGTGTCTATATTATGCATGTATGTATGTATGCACTGTGTATGCTGACAAAATTGACAGGACGAATAAGATTGGAGGTAAACCAACATCGCATTATGTCCAAATACTCGGCAAATCTCAACAAGGTGTAGATATCACTGGAGATAGAGTAAAAGCCATTGATGGAACAAAGTCCGGCTATAAGGTTTAAACTTTTTTGGGAAGAGGAAACTTCCAGATCCAACATATATCAAAGATCTGAATCGCAGTTCACCTGGAGATAACAGGCCTAAAGTCCCATTTGTAGATAAGAATACGCCATTTGTGAACCATGCAAGAACATTCTTCTATTGGCGTGGAGTAGTCATCATGCCTTTCTTTTTGTTTTTTTCTTTTGAAAATCCTTAACTTTTGCCTGGACCGCCTTTTCAGGTTTTCAGTCCAACAGGAGTATATTTCCTTTTTTGATGCCCCTAATTTTTGCCTGGACCGCCCTTTCGGGTTTTCAGTCCACCAGGACGCTCTCTATTGCCTAAGCCGCCTTTTCAGGTTTTAGACTTAGCGAGCTTTTTTTTTTATTATTTTTTTTTCTTTTTTCAAGGCATTGTGTTCTTGACTGCAGTAACATCCACCGAGAGCGGAATCTCCTGACCACTAACTTGAACTTTTGAAGGGTGTGCCCCTGGATGTAAAAATTTGCCCCAGATTGGCAGGATCTTGAGGTAACTTGCCCCAAGTTATGAGAGCTTTTAGTCGATTCGACCTTGATCAGACCATCACTCGAATTTCCTTATGGCAAGTATATATTTGCAAACAAAATTATATTTTTTTGAAAAGTGTTTCCGATGCAATGTACATGCAAGTTTTGAAATCGGAAAATTTTATGAACAACACATGTGGAGTGTATAAAAGATAGTTACTCAACAAATAGGTGGAGTCAGTTTATCAATCATTTTGCTGAATATGCTTTCAAAGTTAACCTAGCTTCAATTAGGTCTTTTGAGGGTTATAACGTGGCCTGGCTCACGGTTTTTGAAGAAAGAGATTATTAGGCTCAAAATTTTGTCTTAACCCGCCCATTATTCTTTGATGTCCTCCATTCCTAAATTCAATTAATTTGGACACACTTTTGTCAACAAGAGAATTTTTGCAATGATGATTGAGGTCGACGCTTTGGTCAAAGCTCCTTATGAGGCCCTTGAAGTGGCAATCACTTTTCATTTACAAGCTTGTTTAGCTTTTTTCTTTTTCTTAGTCCCTCATTTTTGCATGGACCATTTCTTTTGAATTTTGTGGTCCATCAGGATGCCCTAATTTTTGCCTAAGTATTTTACTTAGCGGGCTTCTCTTTTTTTGATGTACGAGGATTATGATTGCCACGAATTATGGTGGGTTTTGTCCTCTCATGACCTCTTCCACTTTTGATAGATCGATCCTCTTGCATTGGGATGTATCATTGAATTAATTGAATGACTACCCTACCCCGGGTCAAGATTAAGGGTTTTTTTGAAAAGTAGAAAGAACACCGACTTCGGGCTCGAAGGGGTTGACTACGGATTATCTCCTTATATCTCCGGTGTTTGGGAAGGTGAAACAATGCCTTACATCACTAGCCAGGTCTTACTTATTAAAGCACATCAGCAAATTCAGTTTATTTCTTTACATCATTCTCCCCTCAAGTTTGTTAACATGAAAAGTGAAATATGTTGCCATTTGTGTGATGGCACAAGAAAAGAGTGAATACGAATGAATGGATTCTGAAAACATGCATGCTCATTTCATTAAAAATACCAATCAAAAAGTACAACTTTAAAAGTTAGATAAATACTTGGCAAAAAGAAATTACAAATTGAAATGAGAAGTCTAGTGATCCTAGGATGGCTTCCTTGTAGATCCACCGACTTTTAGGAGGCGCTTCTTGTCTCAGAATTTGACAGCTTAAGCATTTGGGTTTTGATCCTTGAAGGAAAGGATGTTGTCCTTAATCAATCTTTGAACTTCAGATTTCAGGACCAAACAACGTTCAACGTCATGGCCGGGTGCCCCTTGATGAAAAACACAGGAGAGGTCAGGTTTATACCACCATGGCAATTTTTCAGGCACTGGAGGAGGTGCTCTAGCTTGAACAAGATTTTTCTCAATCAAAGTAAGGAGCAACTCCGCATAGGTCATTGGGATTGGGTCAAACTGAGGCCTCTGGCTGCGATTCTGGTTTTTGACGGCAGGTGTGACAGCAGAAACATGATGTTGATAATTACCTCCTTTTGGCCTCCCTTGGGCCACCATACCGACTTCTTGTTCCTTTTTCTTCGGAAAACTGCCTTCAAACTTTTTTGTATGAATGTTTGACGAACCACTTTCATTGATTAGACGTCCCTCTCGGACCCCTTCTTCAAGTCGCATGCCCATGTTCACCATCTCGGTAAAATCACTAGGCGCGCTTGCAATCATCCGCTCATAATAAAATGAACCAAGAGTCTTTAAGAAGATTTTGGTCATCTCTTTCTCTTCTAGAGGTGGGCAGATCTGAGCAGCAATCTCTCTCCACCTTTGAGCATACTCCTTAAATGATTCTTTGTCCTTCTGGGCTATGGCTCGGAGCTGATCTCTGTCGGGCGCCATGTCTAGATGGTACTTGTATTGGCGGATAAAGGCCTCGCCCAAGTCATTGACAGTTCGAATGTTTGCGCTATCCAAGCCCATGTACCATTTTAGAGCGGCACCGGTCAAACTGTCTTGGAAGTAGTGGATGAGCAGCTGATGGTTATCGGTTTGAGTGGACATTTTCCTGGCATACATCACCAAATGACTTTGGGGACAGGAATTCCCTTTGTATTTCTCAAACTCGGGGACCTTAAACTTAGGCGGGGTCTTGACATTTGGCACTAAGCAGAGGTCGTGAGCATCTTTGCCAAACAAGTCCTTCCCACGAAGAGCTTTGATCTCAAGTTGCATCTTGTCAAATTGAGCTTGGAAATCATCCATACGGACACATGCCCCTACATTCTCGGTCGGCTCTTCATGATGGATCGGAGCAGTGTGAACTATAGAAGTTGGGAAAGTCGTTGTTAACGGGGGAACCGACACAGTAACTTGAGGAAAAGTCATCCCATGTTGAGGACTGGCATTTGCATGCTGCACAAAAGAAGTCGGAAACCCAGAAGTAGGGAAGTGGAACCCTTCCATGACATTAAGGGGCATGCCCCATGGATACCCTTCAAGCATAATATTTTGTGGATCACTGATGGGTACTGCTGAAACTGGAGTTGCACCAATTTCAGAAATGATAGTTGCTTGATGAGTACTGAGAGGTGGTGGTTGATTCTGCGCAACCACCAACGAATCCATACGGGCACTCATCCTTTCCATCTCTGCCTGAAGTGTTGCTACCTCTTCACGAAGCTCGACATTCTCTTGCTCTACTATGTCCATTTTCTTTCTTCGATTTGCACGAGTGTCGTACTTGCGAGTTGGCTTTGGACGAGGTCGTCGGGCCACTTTGAGACAGGTTTACCTTTTGAGGAGTAGCAAACCGTAAGGCACAAAACTCTCAAGACCATGAATGCAAAATGATGCATGATGTGCTATGGAAAAAGATTTTTTTTTTTTTTTTGAGCTTCCAAAGGACTTCAAGGTAATTTTTTCAAAAGAATTTTGACAAAATAGAGGGCGTTTACAATGTCATCCCTCTAAGTCCTTTGGAACTTAATGGAAAAAATATTTTCATGGATGCATGAATGCATGATGAATGAATATTGTCTGGGATAGTTTTATGGTGCTAACTTTAAAAGTGTTAAACCACCGCCCCTCACATGTAGATTTTAGGCTTCAAAATGGTTCCTAAAATCATTTATCTTATTTGAAAGTATCGCAGTCATTGCAGATCCTCACAAGACCGCAACATTTCCAAAGGATCTCCTTTAGGTGAGGTCTTCGCGTCGACCCTACGAGACATCCACCAAGAAGGTCAACGCTTAACCACCAACTAGGGTTCTAAATTGGTATAAAAGGTCCCTAGAGTCACGGATCCAACGAGAAAATAATATCGCCATTGCAAATCCTCGCAAGACAACAATATTTTCAAGAGGGTCTACTCTAGGCGTGGTTTTCATGTCAACCCTACGAGGTATCCACCAAGAAGATCAACACTCAACCACTAATTTATCTTAGGTGTTTGCTCAAGTCCGGGTAAAGGACTTTTCTCTCATAAACATTAAACCCAAACACATAAGCAATATAAAGCATCATAAAATATATATGCAAATAATAACACAAATATAACATATATACAAGTTAGGCTCAACCCTCTTGGGGAGTCCCCAGTGAAGTCGCCATTTCTGTCGCGGTGATTTTCGGACGCCAACAGCTATTGATTAGCTTTGGTTCTCAAAATAATGATTCACCACCGAACTTTAATTTATCCAAGGGAAGGGGAAAAGATCGAATAAACCCATAAAGTAACATGCAAAATTTAAAGACGCAATGAAGCAATTAAATGATGCAGTTTTCAGAGATCAAAGGTACGGGGGTTAGTTATACAAAGGGAAGGTATTAGCACCCTAAGTATCTGTAGTACTCTACAGGAACCTCTTGTAATATATGTGTTTTTGTGCTAAAAATAGTTTGCTTGTAAAAATTGCTTATAAATGATTGGGGTGATGAGAAAAGAAAATATTTTTATTTATTTATTTTTGATTGGAAAAGAAAATGTATTTTTTATTAATTTTGATTTGGAAAGACACAAGGCCCTTTGCACTACGTACCCGTTAAGGATCAAAATCCCGTAGTTCGGGGTAAAAATTATAAAGTGGTTTGTTTGATTGTTTTTAGGAGTAAAGACGAGTTGTCATCTTAAGTTTTGAACTCATTTTAATCCACCACAAACATGCTAAAAAATGGATCTTTGCTTCACAATAGGGAAGGGCTCTCACTCGGAATTCATCGACGAGTATGCCACTAACTCTCCTAGGTGGAAAAGACTCAACATTTTTTCTTGTCTAATGTTATGGGGAAAATGGATTCTCAACCATAGATGACTCACATCTAAACTATTTGAAAAAAGGTTTTAAAGTCAAAAGCCAAATGAGAAAAGGTTTGACTGTTTATGTATTTTTTAGTCTTTTGAAAATGTTTGGATATGCTTAAGTGTGTTAAAGCATTTATTAAAAAAAGTTTGAACAAAGTCTCTTGACGAAAGTCAAGGTTTTTTTTTATAAAAGGATTTCTTTTTGGAAAATTAAGTTTTCTTGAATGTTTTTTTTCGTTTTCTTGTGTTTTGGAATTCTTAAGAACAAAGATAGACAAATAAACATGTAAGGATGCAAGAATTATACAATGATACAAAACCAACAAAACAATCCCTTCCCTTGGATTTTTATTGCGCAGAGAATGCGAAAATTGGTTTTGATGAGATGAGATTGATTTTATTTAATGTTGAAAAGAAAAAAAGATATTATGTTAGACTACTTAAAACAAAATTTCTTTTAATAAGTTATTTAACAAGAACCTGAAATTTATGGATGGTTAGTAAAGATAAACAAATAAATAAAAGGAAAAGACCAATGGACCAGAAATTTCTGGATGGTTAGCAAAGAAAAATAAATTAATAAAAAAAGAACCAATGGACCAGAAATTTCTGGATGGTTAGCAAAGATAAATAAATAAATAAAAAAGAACCAATGGACCAGAAATTTCACGATGGTTAGCAAAGAAAAATAAATAAATAAAAAAGAACCAATGGACCAGAAATTTCTGGATGGTTAGCAAAGATAAATAAATAAATAAAAAAGAACCAATGGACCAGAAATTTCTGGATGGTTTGCAAAGATAAATAAATAATAAAAAAAACCAATGGACCAGAAATTTCTGGATGGTTAGAGCTGAATTAATAAATGTTAAGGAAATGTTTATTTAGTTAGCGTGAGTGTGTGTTTGAAAGGTGATGGAAGTTTAAAGGAGAAGAGAAATTTACAGTGAAAGATGGAGTTTTGGGTGTGATGAACACTTTGAGTGATATGAACAATAAACTTTGAATCAAGGAGATGGAGTTATTATGAGCGGAATTGGTGTTTGTGGTTGTGTTGAAAAAAAGATTGTGTGGGTTATTTTAATATGGTTGAAGGTGGTGAAGGTGATGATTTTGTAGTGGAGGGAGGTGGTTGTTTATTGTTTATGGTATAGGAAAGTGATGGTGTGTGGTTTATAATGGAGGAAGAACAAGATGAGTGAATATCATGAACACTTTGATTTTGGGAGAGTTTATGATTTGTTGGATTTTTGCTTTCAACAATTTTGCATAGTAACTTTTTCTTTGTAAAAACTCTCCCTCCTTCTCTCATGAAGCTTTCCTCCATTTATAGACTTTTGAGGAGCCTTGAGACTATTATTGAGTTCATGTACTCTTTGAAGAAAACCAAGACCATTCTGGTTGCATTCGGAACACTCTGGAGGAAGGCTATGATTGTTTTATTCATCTAGACCACTCTGGTTGTTTTGATCTTAGTAGATGACAACTCATGATGAGTTGTAAAGGTGGACACCTCATAGATAATGCAAGATCCTTGTCCCCTTGTCCCATCTTGGTTACATCTAGAGCACTCTGGAGGAAGGCTATGATTGTTTTATTCATCTAGACCACTCTGGTTGTTTTGATATTAGTAGATGACAACTCATGATGAGTTGTAAAGGTGGACACCTCATAGATAATGATAGATCCTTGTCCCCTTGTCCCATCTTGGTTGCATCCAGAGCATTATCGCTGCTGTGCAGAATTCGTCCAGAGCATTCTTGTTGCTTGATCTTAGTAGATGACAACTCATGATGAGTTGTAAAGGTGGACACCTCATAGATTTTGCTAGATCGTTGTCCCCTTGTCCCATCTTGGTTGCATCCAGAGCATTATCGCTGCTGTGCAGAATTCGTCCAGAGCATTCTTGTTGCTTGATCTTAGTAGATGACAACTTATGATGAGTTGTAAAGGTGGACACCTCATAGATTTTGCTAGATCCTTGTCCCCTTGTCCCATATTGGTTGCACCCAGAGCATTATCGATGCTGTGCAGAATTCGTCCAGAGCATTCTGGTTGAGTGAAGACTTCATCTAGAGCACTCTTGTGGTAATGTTACAGAATCCAGGGCATTATCGTTGATGTGCAGAATTCGTCCAGAGCATTCTGGTCGAGTGAAGAATTCGTCCAGAGCATTCTTGTGGTAATGCTACAGAATCCAGAGCATTATCGTTGATGTGCAGAACTCGTTCAAAGCATTCTGGTTGTAGTGCAGAATTCGTCAAGAGCATTCTGTTTGCTTTGTAATGTAACATTTCCTCTAAATGGGTTTAAAATGCGGTAAAAAATTTAGAGTATGACACACAACCATATATCTTTTTGCATTTTTGCGAGTGATGCATGGAATGCAATGATGAGAATATGCAATTGAATCTTAGGTCAAAAATTGGGGTATGACAGTATGATATCGTAACTCAATTCATCATCCACGACTCAATTTAAAGTCATATATACCATATAATCATCATAGGATCATAATACAATCATAATATAAGCATAAACATATTTTTCCTAAGAAAAGTTAAGTTTTGAGGCTGTCAAGCTCGCTTAGCGCGCTGAGCCCTCGCCAGGGCTCGCTAAGGCAGGGAGCGCCAGGGCAGCTCGCCCCCAGCTCGCCACAACGACCTCACCAGGGCTTGACTCGCTCTGCACATGCCTTGCCCTCGCCAGGGCGCGCTGAGGCAGGGAGCATCAGGGCAGCTCGCTACAGCGCCCTCACCAGGGCTTGGCTCGGGTTTGGTCCATTTTCATGCGAAAATCATCATCTAAAGCTTATAAATACATAAAGGAAGCATATTTAATCATGTGTAATCATACTAAGCATAGAAGTACAACACATAACATCATCAAACATCATTTCATCCATCAAAGTTATCATTTTTATCAATTTTTCATGAAATCTCATAAACTACAAACATCTAACAAATTCCCACAATTGAACCCCAAAGTTTGTAATTTCTTTCATCTAATCAGATAAGCAATCTATATATAACATGAGAAATCATTCATTTTCAAGCATCAAACCCAACCCAAAGAAAAAGAGTGAGAGAGGATTAGGTTGGAGAGAGATAGACTTTCTCCCTCTCTCTTGATCACTCTAGAACACCAGACTACTCTCATACCTTGTAGAATCTGATTTCTTTAGTCCTTCTTACTCCTCTAGCTCTCCCTCTTGTTCTCTTCTTCTTCAAGAAAAATGGGTCTCTTGCTCTCTTATCTTTCTTCCTCCATTTCTTTCACAAATTGTGATTTCTATCTTTCTATCTTTCTAACTTAAACCCTAGTTAATATTAGAAAGTCTCTAATACCCTTCTTATCTTCTTATTTTCTATTGGGCTTAGCCCGTTCTCACCATAAGTCCAAATACTTAATATTCTAATAAGTAACATAGACTACTATCCTACTACTTCTCATAATTAACCAACTAATCCATCTAATCTTAATCAAATGCTCTCAATTAAATAATAATTCTAGTGGATTACTAAAATGCCCTCTAATTAGATACCACATAACTATTCATAAAAATCTTGAAAGCACACATATTCAATAAATTAAGTAAATAAATAAATAATCACATAAAAATCCTATTTATTTAAATACGGCTATTACAACTCTCCCCCACTTAAAAGAATTTTCGCCCTCGAAAATTGCACGACTCGATCAACACGAATAAACCACTTTATCCATTCTCCAACAAAACATCTAAAATTTAGTCATTACCAAAGTTTGACAAGATTAGTCTCATCCAATCAACACAATCCTGTCTATCCATTAACAAGAGATCAAGGACGGCCAGTTCCTTAATTTGTTAATAAATGGACAATAATCATGTTGGTGGCACAAACCATCCTTACCAAGCTACGATAATGCTTTCTTAAGCACAAAACTTTCATTGAGTATCATTCCATAGTTCTCACAACACATCCACAATAAGAATAGCCAACCAACTTCATAACTTCTCTATTTTCCATAAATCTTTAATCTTCTTTTAACCTCTTAGCTTCGCCGAATTGCATAATTATATATGGATTTCATTCCGACCATTCACCCAATGGCACAATCTCAGCATTCACTTTTCCTTTTGAGTTACTAATTACATCCAAATATATCTTAAGTCCTTTACTTTCCTCATCGAGTACTATATTTATGCTACACTACTCTTTGTTGCATCAAATACCATGAATTAAATCTTACTAATCTTTACCCACTTTCTACACTTAATATTTACGATAGACAACTAATTAACTTGCTCTTATTTCCAAAAGATTACAAAAGCGTCCTCCGATACTTATGCTTAACACATCCTTCTAACAACTAGCTTTCTCATTCCTTATCTTCCATTAGTGACACTTCGCATCTAACTTTATCTCGACTTCTAAAGTCTCATGTGAAATGTTTCCATCATACCGCTCCACTTAAAGATCTTCTCGTTCTAATTCCACCGCAACCTCATCTTAAAAATTCTCTCGAACTCGGTAATCTCAATCACATAATCACATCTTAGAATCTCATAACATTTTCCTCACCTACTTGAAGGTTCATCTCTTCACTTTGACTGATTTGCATCAATCGGTTCATTCAATCTAATTAACTTTTTAACCTTATCTAATTTCCTCAAGGATGCGATTTGCCAACTTCACATTCTCAACTTCACACTTCTAAGTGTCATCTTACTTACCACTGTCCCATTTCCGAATGGTTCACTTAACTCTAAAACAGATATCACTACCGTGTAAACGCTCTCCTATACTCGAACATCTCAGAGGAGTATAACCTTCTCCCCCACTAGTCTCAAACTCACCTGCAATCATCTCTTGAACTCCTGATTCTCGCACCTAACTGTAGGCTTCTACGGTTCTAAACTTATTCCTCCCAAAAGGAAACTAGTATTGACAGTGTCCACACACATATTGCATACAAAGGGTAGACTACAAAATACAACATATAACACCTAAGAATTTATCAACATCAATAAATAATCATAATATTGAAGTAACATAAATTAATAGACACATAAAGCATTCACGCATGATTATACAAAAGCATATCACAATATCTCACATAAACATTTAGTTAGCATACATTGTCTCTAAACTTTAAAAGTTAAGAATCAAATTAAAACAAGAAAGATAGATATTCCACAATAATCAATCCTAAGAACTCAACAATTTGTATCCACTTAAACATATCATATATTTTCTAAGAGTTGAGGATCACATCGAAATCAAGAAAAGATGCATTTACCAAGATAACAAATTTTCAATTAGGTCAACAATTCATATTTATATAAGCATATCATTCAAGAAAATAATCAACCTAGCATGATATAATTAACATGGTAGGATAGAGCAATCAAAACATGTGCATCATATCTATAAAATCTATCTTAGAGAAAGTAGCATTGCTTCTTACTATAACTCACTTATAATAAAAGAACAAATCAAGTCAATTTCATGGTCATATGTCAACATATCATAGAATCTACTAATATTCTATTCTTCTTACTTTCATAAAATTAGTTTCTCTTACATACAAGAAAATAATTTACATATTCAACGAAGTTCACATAATTCTAGAAATAATATAAATTTCAAAATTTATCACATGTTATAAAGAATTATATGAAAGACGTACATATAGACATACATAAGAGTTAACACACAATCCCTACTTCAATTAGTTGGATTAGACTATCAATTATATTAATCGATTCAAGTCATATTTGAATTTACGTTGCATAAAATAAATCACATTATCCTATACAAGTTCAAATAATCAAAATCATTACTATCTTTGCAGTTAGTCCACTCACAATAAAATACAAAGAAAACAAGAATCTCAAGTCCAAGCAACTTATAACAAAACATCATCAATGTCCAACATATATGCTCATTTTCTATTCCAACATGAACACATATTCATCGTCAATTATACATATTTATATCATGTTATAAATACTCATTCATCATAAAATCCTAAATAGATAAAATTATGTCAAAACCACACAAGAGTTAGAGTTTTAAGCACATACAACTATTATAAACATAAAAGTATGGCATTCATCATGAATCAACATTAAATTACACATCAATATCACTTGACTTGATAACTTATATATACGCTAATTATCAATCGCATCAAGCACTCACCAAAGAATGAATAACATAATCCAATTCACATAAATTATAGTTCATGAATAAACAACACCAAGTAAATTCATAAAACAAACACATAACAAGTTATCATCATTCATGAAACAATAAATTCACAAGTTAACACCGATTAAAACACAAGTTCCAAGAACCAAGTAAAACAACATGTTAATAAGGAACTACCAAGTAGATTCATGAAATTTATCTCATACATAATCGATAAGTCATTTGCAATACATATAATTCACTAATACATTTTCATGCCAAAGTATTCAAGTAATCTCATTATTTCATTCATATATATAAGTTCACAATTAATTCCATGAATATATGCATATCATCGTGTTCATATTTCAATCATAGTACACACTTAAGCATCATGAATTAACTCATCACAATATTCAATTACGACATATGCATAAACAATCACACTTTATTTCACATAACATATTTTTCACCAATAAAGAAATCTATACTCATATACAAACATAATAATTTTAAATTGAGCAATAACGAGAAAACATCAACATCTAAGTCATTATCTTGAAATCAACAACAACCATATTCTCAAGTTTTGAAGAATAAGCACAATTAGTGACAATAATAATATTTGCTCATTTCATCGAATGAAAATATAAACAACAAAGAATATCATCATTGATTCACATTTCAAAATAACATCACATTCTTATCAAGTGTAAACCAAAACAATCATTTTAATCAATGTAGCCAAATTCACATTTGATAAGAACAACGAGATAATACAACAAGATTCTCACACACACTTACAAAATGGTGAAATAGTGACTAATGTGCAAGTGTAACTTCACTAATTAAATCAAAAGAGACAACACAATTACACAAGACACTATGCTCACTTAGTCTGACTGCACAAACTTGCTCTGATCGACACCTATCCCACACAGTCCGAAAACAACCGGAGCTCTGATACCAAATTGTAACACCCAAACTAATTATCTAACTATTTCTAGTTTTATAAAAATTCTTTTCCAAAATGCACAACGGAAGATAAAGTTTGAATTATAAAAACAACAAAGGTTTGAGTATTACATGCTTCAACAATACATTATTAATTAGCTTAAACGATAAGATAACATCTTATACAAAATCCTTTGATTATAATACAACCTTAACAAATCAAAATGAGAAATAAAAGACTCTAAGTATACATAAAAAGGTAAACCCTTTCCCGTGTCCTAATCAGAGCAGAGCATCACCGACAACTTGGTCATAACTAGGGTTGGGAACAGGCCAGGCCAGACCAGGCTTTGACAGGCCTGAGCCTGGCCTACAAATATTTTTTAAGCCTAAGCCTGGCCTATGGCCAATAAAATGCAATTTTTTTGGCCTGGCCTGGACCTGCTAAAAGCCTGTTCTGGCCTTGTAGCCTGTTTATGAGCCTGTGTTACATAAATCCCTCTATATAGTCTTTTTAAATATATAGCTAATTAAACATGTCTTAAACCCTATTTCACTTTTAAATTTTTATAATTTCTACAACATTAAGAAAAAGCTAATAAAATGATTAGCACAAGAATTAAAAGCTAATAAAATAACAAATATGATTACGACAAAGTCTATTAAGTATGCCATAATACAAATTTTTTGTTAAACACTAATGTTAATCGATGTAGTTAGCAACAACAAAAATATACACTATAATTTGTCTTCGTAAAAAAAAAACAAATATATTTTGTTTAATAAATATTTTGTATTTATATAAATAATATTTATTTTTTATACAAACAAGATGATATAAGTAATATTTATTATATAAATAATAATTATAAAATATAAACAGGCCAGGCCGGCCTATCAGGCCTCGCAGGCTTTTTTAAAAGCCTGAGCCTGGCATATTTATTCAAACAGACTTTTTTCAAAGCCTAAGCCTGACATTTTTATAAACAGGCCAAGCCAGGCCTAAAACAGGCCAGGCCGAAGGCCCTTAGAGGCCGCCTGGCCTATTCCCAACCCTAGTCATAACCAACACCTGATAACCTGGACCCCCAAAGGTCCAGCAAGTACACAAAACAGAGAGTTAGTAAGGAATCCCAAAATAAATGTAAGTATATCGAATACTATACACTTAATAATAACATAATAAATTCTACTAACATTCGCATTATAAAGATGCGAGATTATACAATTAAGATACATTTATAATTCATTAATCAAGTATCAAGTAAATCATATAATCCACGTATCATCAAATTAATCATAATTGACATACAAATAGCCATCACATATAATCAAAATCAAGTTACTTACAATTTATACACAAATAGCAATTAATGCACAACAATAGTATCAATTACCAAATAGTTCACATAATGATTCCACCTTCATCTCCTAATGCAATCTAATGCAAAATATTCATGAAATGCTCCCTAGCATTTACTAATGCATGAGGTACTTTATCCATCCATTGGAAAACTTATTCCAATTATATTTTAGTCAACCGCAGCTACTAAAACATCTACTATGCATTTGGGGCTCATCCAAAGCATCTGCTCATCATACATAATGGATGCATGAATGTCAAATTACCAAACATATGGTTTATACATATTTTAGTCAACCACAGCTACTAAAATATCTACTATACTTTAGGGCTCTTCTAAAGTATTTGCTCATCATAAAATGATAACATAATCCACATATATATTTCAACTACATAGTTAAAATACATGTCATCTATTAATTAAATCACATTAATTAATCTTCTCAAGTCATTACTCAATTACAAGAATATCATTATCACATAATTCATTATCATAATCCATTCACATATAGGATATCATGAATTATAACGTCATCTCAACATACATAACCATCATATAATTTCATAATAATCATCATTTAATCAACATGTATGAAATCATAACTCAATTCACCATCCACGACTCACTTTAAAGTCATATATACCATATAATCATCATAGGATCATAATACAATCATAATATAAGCATAAAGATATTTTTCCCAAAAAAAGTTAAGTTTTGAGGCTGTCAAGCTCGCTTAGCGCGCTGAGCCCTCGCCAGGGCGCGCTAAGGCAGGGAGCGTCAGGGCAGCTCGCCCCCAGCTCGCCACAGCGACCTCACCAGGGCTTGACTCGCTCTGCACACGCCTTGCCCTCGCCAGGGCGCGCTGATGCAGGGAGCATCAGGGCAGCTCGCCACCAGCTCGCTACAGCGCCCTCACCAGGGCTTGGCTCGGGTTTGGTCCATTTTCATGCGAAAATCATCATCTAAGGCTTATAAATACATAAAGGAAGCATATTTAATCATGTATAATCATACTAAGCATTGAAGTACAACTCATAACATCATCAAACATCATTTCATCCATCAAAGCTATCATTTTTATCAATTTTTCATGAAAACTCATAAACTACAAACATCTAACAAATTCCCACAATTGAACCCCAAAGTTTGTAATTTCTTTCATCTAATCATATAAACAATCTATATATAACATGAGAAATCATTCATTTTCAAGAATCAAACCCAACCCAAAGAAAAAGAGTGAGAGAGGATTGGGTTGGAGAGAGATAGACTTTCTCCCCCTCTCTTGATCACTCTAGAACACCATACTACTCTCATACCTTGTAGTATCTGATTTCTTTAGTCCTTCTTACTCCTCTAGCTCTCCCTCTTGTTCTCTTCTTCTTCAAGAAAAATGGGTCTCTTGCTCTCTTCTCTTTCTTCCTCCCTTTCTTTCACAAATTGGGATTTCTATCTTTCTATATTTCTAACTTAAACCCTAGTTAATATTAGAAATTCCCTAATACCCTTCTTATCTTCTTATTTTCTATTGGGCTCAGCCCATTCTCACCATAAGTCCAAATACTTACTATTCTAATAAGTAACATAGACTACTATCCTACTACTTCTCATAATTAACCAATTAATCCATGTAATCTTAATCAAATGCTCTCAATTAAATAACTATTCATAAAAATCTTGAAAGCACACATATTCAATAAATTAAGTAAATAAATAAATAATCACATTAAAATCGTATTTACTTAAATACGGCTGTTACAGGTTGTATCTTTTTAAAAAGGATTTTGTATAAGTGGTATTTTTACTAATTAAGTTATTAGTAGTATTTTGACGAAGAATGTAATACTCGAACAATATTTTTATAATTCAAATTCTATTTCGATTGCTTACTTTAAAGAATATTTTGATAAATGTAGAAATATTTAATTAATGGGTTTGGTTGTTACAAATATTGTTTTAATTGAAAACCCTCTTTTCTTTTGTTTAATCACTAACCTAAGTCCCAAAGGGATTCTTCACACAGCAAGTGTTCGCTGCACCCAGGGGCGGAGCCAGGATTTTAAATTAAGGGGGGCCGTGAATTAATGCATCATAATTAGTAAAAAAAATAATTAAATGTGCAATATATACAAAAAATATATATAATTACAATCTTTTTTTAGAGACGAAATGATAAAATTGTTATAAATTTACACACATAAGTGTAGGAATCGAGATTCGAACCCCTTCATGACATCCAGCCTAGAAATTTTGAATTTTTTTTTTATCAATTGAGCTATAACTTATAAACACTATTTTCTTATATTTAAGTAAAATAGAATACAAATATATATCTAGAAGGTACTTAACAACAAAGGAAAAGAGGTTCACATCTAATATTTATAGATACCTTTAAAAAAAAGTGACAAAATCCTTTACACATTTTAGTTTAGAAAAAAAAAAAAAAGTAGTCCTATTTCTTACAAACAACATCAAGACCTCATGCATGAACTATATAAAAGCATGTAGACAACAACTTATTGAATGGTATGACTATATGATAAGAGAACTTAATATTATTTTTACTATGTATTTTATTATGATTTGAAAAGTCAAAAAATTAAAAACAATTTCGTAGCCACCCTATATATACCTATAGTATACAAAGTTTTGTAGAAAACTGGGGGGACTGTGGCCACCCTGTGTCCCCCCACTCCCTCCGCCCCTGGCTGCACCCCCATCGCCCCACACAATTCCTTTTTTTCCAAGCATTCTTTGCTCTATGCACGTGGTGCATGTGCGCCGCGCCAGATGAATTATAGAAACTCTAGACTGATAGAAAAATTTGAGATTTTAAAGTACATACAACAAGCATCAAAGAATTAAAACCGTCATACTCCAAATTTTGATATAAGATCCCACTTCATTTTAATTTTTCATATCATTTGATCCACGATATTTTTTACTTTTCGGCAGAGAGGTATTTTAAAATACTTCATTTTTGTTAAGGGTCTTTTTTTATTATTATTTATTTTATTCTTAGTCTTTCCTTTTTATTATTATTATTATTATTATTATTATTATTATTATATTTAATATTAAAAATGTATATATTAAAAAAAGAAGGAGGAGCAGCACGTGGCTCTCCCCGCCATTTTCTACCCTTTTCTTTTATATTATTATATTATTATTATTATTAACAAAAAAAAAATGAAAAAAGGAACAAAACAGAACAGAGCTGCTTTTCCACTTTCCTTCAAACCTTAATCCTTATCATCTTCATCAGCCTCACCAAAGAAAAACCAAAACCTAATATCAATTCTTCATACAACAGAAACAGAAAAAAGAGTCATTTCTCCAAACAATCAGCTTCATCACAACTTCAGTTTCAACCACCACACAATAAAACCACAACTTCAAACCTCCACCGCAAAATCACTACACTCAACCATCATCAACCCCAAAACCAACAAACAGAAACAAAACCAAGAAAGAAGTAGAACAATAAAGAGAAACAGAATAGATCAAAGAAGAAGAAGCAGCAGCCGCCGCCTCTGATTCCGGCAGAAACCAACGCACCGCCGCCAGTGGCGGAACCAGGAAAAATTATGCGGGAGGGCCACAAATTTTTTAAATAGAAATATATGTTAATATAAAGCACAAAAATCTATCTAGTAATTTTTTTTATGAGGTTATAGTTTATTTATAAAATTAGACTGTAATTATATAACTTAAAATGATATAACTTGTGTCAAAATAATGATTTTATTCTAATTTTAGCTTATAATTTATTTTTATAAATTAATTCAATTAGCTTATAACTTATTATAGTTTATTCTAATTTCCCCCTATTACCTCACTAAAACATATTCTTTTATGTCATATGTTACGTTAATTGCTAATTTTATCCAATAATATAAATTCAATTAGTTATCTGTTATTGTAACACCCCGATTTTCAAAGACTAAAAAGGGCATTAATTTTTTTTTTAAAACAAAACAGAGCACGCATACAAACTGTGAGAGCCGGCGTTAAACATACAAGAGGACTATATATACATAATAGTGCTTCAGAGAAGCAAAGTGTAGTACCTGAATATTTACAACTCCAAAGACAAAGGGTCTAACAACTACAAAAGTAAATATTCAGAATACAGTCATCCAAAAGAGTCAGATCCTATGCCTAATCCAAAAAGAGCACGGTGTACAAACCACTCCGGCGCACAGCCTAACTTAAGAAGTACAACTCCTCGATCACTGAAATCCCACGAACTCACCGTCGTCCTCACGACCCACGGCAGCGTGTAACGGTCCATCGTCTTGGGTGGGAGGAGCCCGCAATATTCATTGTAAGGGTCACCACACGTATACATATACAAAACAATACACAACAAAATATACATACCAAATACACATATACAAAATACGCATATAACAAAATACGGAAAGCAAATAAACATTTAGTATTTCCTTCTCAACAAGCATTATAATCCAAATGCGCACATAGCCTATCAATGCAGACTCTACATGAGCGTGACACCAATCACTGGCTGCCACATGCATGAATTCTGGAATTTAACCTCTCCGCAGAGAGTCGTAGGCCCAGCCTACCAAACCCCGCAGGGCATCAATAAAATCCTGTGGCCCATCACGGTCACCACATAGGATTAGAGTGGATCCAATCACTGTCAATCACACCCCGCGGCCCATCACGGTCACCACGTATTGGACTCAATAAAAATCCCGCAGGATTAAGGTGGACCCAATCACTGTCAGTCGCACCCCGTGGCCCATCACGGTCACCACGTACTATGAATGCATGAGCATACGATACCTCTTATCTATGCTAATACACCAATTACATATCATCTAGCATATGTAATCCCATATCATATTCATACATATATTTTCACAATCATATGTAACAACGCATGTATTTTGTAAACAATTTCTCATCACGAGAATACATAATATATACATGCAAAACACTCAAAATACACCACAAACAAAGCATATACACATGCTATCAATGGAAAATACAAAAGGAAAGGTGCCCTTACCATGCCAGCTTCCAAAACAAATAACTTACGCTACGCGAACAATATCCGTCTCTCTCGACGAAATCCTCAATCCGGCTAATCCTCTTAACCTTTTACAACACATAACTTATCTAAGTTAATACCACATTCTAATTGGCCACTTAAATAAGTCCTAACTCGGCTACTAATGGATTCAAGACCTAGGGTTGTTCTCTCACAACAAACTAGGCTCAAGTCATCTTAAAAACAAGTCTTGAAAACATTAACACATTGAAAAGATAGTTTTTCATCGCGAAATGTCTTTTAAATAAATCTCGGCGATTTTAAAACACTTAAAGAGCCAAATCCTTTTTCAAAACAACTATTGAAAATACAACACTTTAATAAATAGTTTTTCTCGCAATAGCGCTATAACAAATAGTTTTATCCAAAAACGTCGCCAACTAGATTCAAATTATTTTAAAGCTTTTCCAAAAACAAATCACTTTTCAAACAACTTATGCCTCAAACATAAGTTCCAAAATCTTTTAAAACTAATCAAGTTCGAACTAAAACTTTTCTCGTTCGACTTATAACAAAATACTTTTCGCGTGTACGTAACTAAAACGTTTTCTAAATAGTTCACAAACATCAAACTCTTAAAACATAAATCACCGACAAAAGAATGTCCATTTCAATTTACAAATCGATTTCAAAACATGTTTCTCTTTTCGTAGAAAAATAATCTCTATTATTTTTCTACTACTATACTTCAGTTTCAACAATGGTGATAAAACAATTACAAATTTGAAACGGCCATAACTTGGTCATACTTTGTCCGGTCGAGACGAGCCATACGCCAAATTCATCGTCTCGAAAAGGCGGATCAAATTGTTAACTTTCTAGAACACAAAAACAATTTTAAAATGTCCTAAAGGCCCTTAAAGATTTCGGCCAGAATCTAAAAATAGCTCCAAGCCACTCTTTTCAAAAATCTAACTTGTTAAAACAAGTATAAAAATACCAATTTCACATAAATCAACTCAATTTGGTTTAATCCCACACTTAACAACATTTCAAAACTTTACAACTTCACTTGTTTACTTAAAACACAAGTTACTAGTTTTTTTTTTATTTCCAAACAAAACCACACTAGTCATTCTTTTGAAACCATGATTCATTGCTTTCCAATAGGACTTACAAAATTTGAAAACCACATGGTCACAACACTAAAGTGCCACGGCCAAGAACAAAACATTAAGGCTAGCTCCCAAAATTTTCCATTTGAAAACCATGACTCAAATCAACTAACTCACATAAATAAATCATTTCAAAACACAACTCACAAATCATAAGAGTTTTTCCAAAAATATCTTCATGAACACACAAAAATGTTTTAGGGCTTTTCAAAACTAAACCAAACATCATGAATCCAAGCTTCTATAACATGTCATAAACAATTTAGATTACACAAAAAGAAAAGCCAAGATCCATGTTCTTGATCAATTGGAATTTTTCTCAAAAACTCTAGCTACTAACTCTCATGAATCTTGTAGCATTCACACATGAAATCTATCTCTAATTAGCATGGATAATTACTAACTATCATGGATCTAATAATACTAACAAAGGAAAAATTTAAAATCTCATCCAAACAACAACAAGGCCTCACGGCCACTTAAGGGAAAAGAGGGAGAGTAATTTTTCTTACCAAAAGATTTAGCTCATAAGCACCTCCAAGTCACAAGGATCAACTTTGACTCCAAGCTTTTCTTCTAATTTTATCTAGATCTCTCACTAAATGGATTTCTTCTTCTTCTTTAAGTGTGAAAAATGAAACAAGAAGGTGGGAGGAAGCTCACGAGGCAGAGGAAGAGAGAAAGAACAATGTTAAGTCTTGGTCTTAAGATTCTTAAATAGAAAGCTCCATTAATTCCTAGCCATTGGATTGCATAGTATAAAGTTCTAAGATTTAATCCTAGCCACTCATCCAATCTTGGCCACCAAGTAATCTCAAATAAATATCTAGATATTTTCATGACTAGTGTCTCATCACTTGCTCAGTCCCCATGTTAGCTATCAGACGAGTCGCAATTCACTCACGAACAACTTTTTCCGAAATAGAAAAATTATACCGTAAACCACTTAATTAAAAGAATTTACAATCTTTCGAATAAACTTTATTCCGAATAAATTTTTGCTCCTTAGCTCAGAAAAATATAATGAGATCAAATTCTCATCACAGTCGATATATAAAGTCTCCATTTAAATTTTGACGAAAATTGGAAACCGTAAAATTTTCAAACAGCGGGTATATCTTGTCCGTTTTCTCAAAAACCACTAGAAAATATTTTCAACATCTCAACGAGACAAAAATGTTTCTAAACTCATTTAAAGCTCATAAAATCATTGTGGCCATTTTTCAAATGTTAAACTAACGCGCAAGCACAATCTCAACAAAATTCATGTCAAAACGAACAATTTAAGGATAAATCGATAAAACCAAAAATTAGAAACTTATTAATATAACAAAAATATAATTTCTGCTACAGTAATTCTACGGGTCTTACATTACTACCCACCAAAAAGAAGTTTCGTCCTCGAAACTAAAGATAAAAGTAACCACTCAACAAGTCATTACTAACACTAACACGGGCTCAACCGTGCACCTACCGCAACCCTCTACATAGTCACACTAGTTTCAAACTCTAGACACAAGCTAGACATCACACAATGAGTTCACCACCCAAAATTTACTTTAGCACGAATGTTCAAACACTCTAGTTCCCCATGGATCCTAGGTCAATACGACAAATTTCAAAGGTTACTTTTTCCGCCTCCACGTCACAGCCAATTTCACTAGGTTCACACGAAGTGGTGACTGGCTACCCACCAAAACGAAACACCAAAAACTCTCTATGCACTACCAAAGCTAGAAAAACTAGACTATTCCAGTCAACACGATTCTGTTTATTATTAACAAGAGATCGAGGGTGATCAGTTCCTCAATTTGTCAATAGATAGCCGACAATCATGATGGTGGCTTAGACCATCTGTACCAAACTTTAATAATGCTTCCTTCCACTTGTGCTCAAGGTCATCCGAGGCACAAGGTTCCAACAATTCATACGACTGTTACTACACGTTTCCTCGATTTCTTACTACTTCAATCTTGTCGACTTGACACAACATTCAAAACATGTCCCTTAAACTCTCATGCTATCACTCATGAAACATTTGTAGAGTATCATCCAACAGTAGTACAGTGCCACCACGGCAAATACCACCCAAAACTATTACACTCTAAAAGGAGTTGTCATCTATAGAGAGAACTTCACAACTTCAACAATATCCATAAGTCCTTAATTTTTCCTTAAGTTTCATAACTGTGCTGAATCATTCAATCGCAGTCTTAATAATATCATCCCAACACCTCTTTGGTGATTACACTCGCCAAATCCCCTCGGCACTCGCCAACTTGTACCATCTACTTCTCTTGGACTCCCTTTATCCAATTCTCAAATTTCCAAGAATCAATTTCTTATGCGTCTACATATTTTTCCAAATTAATACTTAGCTTATCCTTGCCAACCCTATCATAAAACCTTTATCCCCGTTGACTGCCATCATTGGCACAAACCATTTTACATCGTGTTCTCATTCTATTTATAACCTTTCTTGAGTTTCTTTCTCGTTACCATTAAATTCTCTTCTACTCAAAAGAGCTTGTCACCCTGACCATTCTTAATTATTCTAACATCACCTCTTATGTCGAGATACCTACCTCCAAAATATATCTTAAGGTAATCCTCACATCACTACTGTTCAATCGTCTATGATGACAATATCTGAAGTCCTTTACTTACTCAATACAGATTTCCATTATGCTACGACTTTCTTCATTGTAACCACTACAATGAATCGAAACTCTATTAGTTTCCACCAAACCTTGCCGTTAGACAATTGCTTACCCTTTTCATTTCCACATACAACACCTGCACCGAAAAGACATCCATTCAGGTGGTGCTTTTGAATTCTTAATATACACGCACAATCATAATTTTCCAAATTATGTGTGAGGTAATTCCTTGGCCAATCCTCAATCGATATAAACCACATTCTCATGTGCTTCTCTCTTACTTATTCTTAACATGCCTTTCCAATGACTAACTTTATTTGCGACTATCTCATCGATGTCATAAACTCTAAAAAAACTCCAATTAAGTCTGTCTCATCGATCTACTAATTTACAACTTTCAAGTTCAACAACTGCCTAGAGTTGGTTCCCAAACCACCATGACCCATAACTTGTTGATTTCAAACAACATCTTTAATTCGCCATACACAAAATAATTACTCTCATTCCACATCAACTTGTTTCCAATCAAGCACACTCTTCTTCGTTAGATTGGTCCTTCATCATCGTGACTATTCTAAAGTTATAAAGTCTGTTCCACCGGGGAATCAATTATAAATCGCAAGTTCTAGCTAATCCTGCTCTTACATCTAGTCACTCATCGTTTTCTTATTCACTTCTAACTTGTACTAACGATCATCTATGGTACTCCTCGTAATCAGACGCTCCGATTAATTAATTCCTCAAGTTCCTATTAGTATCTCTCTAAGCATAACTATCTCTAATCTTATCTTCATCACGTCACTATATTTTACCTTTAAACAGACATATCTTACTCATACATCAAGCCATTAAACACTTATCTCAAATCTTAATGCTTGACCTATCAAGAACAACTACCAACGCACAACACTTTGCTATGATTTTATCTTTAGTACGTTTGATACCCAAATCAAACTCTTGAATCTAATCTTCTAGAACTCTAAATACTCGTCGTACCATCCATTTAATCTTAATATACAATAAAAGTCCTTCTAACAATCAACTTTCATTGTCTTAGTACTCTTACTAACGAACTCCTTTTCTACTCAAACACAACATTTCTAGAAAATTGCCAAACATTGTCGTCTATGACCTGAATTTCTTAACGTTTGGTTACATCAACTCCTATAATTCCGTAATTTCAAGGTACTACTTGGTCCTTCAACCTCTTGGTCGATCAAAATCATTAACTTATATGCCTATCCACACAGGATCTCTACTCAATCTTGACTAATCTTTTCAAACTACTCAATAAGTTTACTTTCTCTTATGGTTTACCTGCCAATAATTAATAATTCTAGCTTACTATACTAAAATTCTCAAGGTATTTCCATACTATACACCTCTAGCATCACCTATCAGTGATGTGCAACTCACTTTCTAAGGTTGAACTCCCCGTTCTTACCTAACAATCACTCCAAAAATACCTTTATTCAACAATCGATCACCTTTAGCTATATCTCACATTGACATCCATACTTACTATCTCTCGAACTATGTATAGATTGTCACTTACCAACGTGATACATGGTCTCCTACCTTCAATCATTACAAGATTCATCCTTACAAATCTTAGATCCAAATCTAATTTATCTCACACACTTGAATTAAACCCTTAAGGTATCCACCATTCGCATAAATGTCGTCTAACACCACCATGTTTCCTCACTCTTGACATACAACGTCCAATTCAAGTCGCCTGAATGATTATCCAATCATCGTAATTAAATCCAACTGACATCTCTGCATGCTCCACTATTCCACAGTGGTAACCTCTTCTTGACAGTCGAATGACTTCATCAAGTATCGTCCCTGGCTCACAAGAACGGATATCCAACATCATCTTTAAATGATCATTCACATATGTTCCTTACTTGCAATCCCATATCAATACGACGCCCACTTGTCCATACTCAGCACCAACAACCAATACTACTTCCATTGATTTGCTTCCAAGAATCCTTCGTAGTCCTGGTTCACCTCAAGTTCATCCTCATCGGACCACTGCATCTAAGAAATTAAGAGACACTTGTTGACTAAATTCGACAAATGCTCGGGGGTTTCAACTATTCTACTTACTGAAGCATCGCTCCCTAAAATACTTCGGTAAGAAACACTTTAGTGCCTAAGCATCTCCCATGCTAGACTCAAGACAAACAAACACATAACACGAAAGGAGACTGGTCGCTAGGCTAACACAACTCTAGCTCTAATCTAATTGACTTTGGACTGACAACTCTATGACACACTTTCCCTTTGATGATCTAAAGTCGGGCTCTGATACCACAATGTAACACCCCGATTTTCAAAGACTAAAAAGGGTATTAATTTTTTTATTTTTTTTAAAAACAAAACAGAGCACGCATACAAACTGTGAGAGCCGGCGTTAAACATACAAGAGGACTATATATACATAATAGTGCTTCAGAGAAGCAAAGTGTAGTACCTGAATATTTACAACTCCAAAGACAAAGGGTCTAACAACTACAAAAGTAAATATTCAGAATACAGTCATCCAAAAGAGTCAGATCCTATGCCTAATCCAAAAAGAGCACGGTGTACAAACCACACCGGCGCACAGCCTAACTTAAGAAGTACAACTCCTCGATCACTGAAATCCCACGAACTCACTGTCGTCCTCACGACCCACGGCAGCGTGTAAGGGTCCATCGTCTTGGGTGGGAGGAGCCCGCAATATTCATTGTAAGGGTCACCACACGTATACATATACAAAACAATACACAACAAAATATACATACCAAATACACATATACAAAATACGCATATAACAAAATACGGAAAGCAAATAAACATTTAGCATTTCCTTCTCAACAAGCATTATAATCCAAATGCGCACATAGCCTATCAATGCAGACTCTACATGAGTGTGACACCAATCACTGGCTGCCACATGCATGAATTCCGGAATTTAACCTCTCCGCAGAGAGTCGTAGGCCCAGCCTACCAAACCCCGCAGGGCATCAATAAAATCCTGTGGCCCATCACGGTCACCACATAGGATTAGAGTGGATCCAATCACTGTCAATCACACCCCGCGGCCCATCACGGTCACCACGTATTGGACTCAATAAAAATCCCGCAGGATTAAGGTGGACCCAATCACTGTCAGTCGCACCCCGTGGCCCATCACGGTCACCACGTACTATGAATGCATGAGCATACGATACCTCTTATTTATGCTAATGCACCAATTACATACCATCTAGCATATGTAATCCCATATCATATTCATACATATATTTTCACAATCATATGTAACAACGCATGTATTTTGTAAACAATTTCTCATCACGAGAATACATAATATATACATGCAAAACACTCAAACTACACCACAAACAAAGCATATACACATGCTATCAATGGAAAATACAAAAGGAAAGGTGCCCTTACCTCGGCTAGCTTCCAACACAAACAACTTACGCTACGCGAGCAATATCCGTCTTTCTCGACGAAATCCTCAATCCGGCTAATCCTCTTAACCTTTTACAACACATAACTTATCTAAGTTAATACCACATTCTAATTGGCCACTTAAATAAGTCCTAACTCGGCTACTAATGGATTCAAGACCTAGGGTTGTTCTCTCACAACTAACTAGGCTCAAGTCATCTTAAAAACAAGTCTTGAAAACATTAACACATTGAAAAGATAGTTTTTCATCGCGAAATGTCTTTTAAATAAATCTCGGCGATTTTAAAACACTTAAAGAGCCAAATCCCTTTTCAAAACAACTATTGAAAATACAACACTTTAATAAATAGTTTTTCTCGCAATAGCGCTATAACAAATAGTTTTATCCAAAAACGTCGCCAACTAGATTCAAATTATTTTAAAGCTTTTTCAAAAACAAATCACTTTTCAAACAACTTATGCCTCAAACATAAGTTCCAAAATCTTTTAAAACTAATCAAGTTCGAACTAAAACTTTTCTCGTTCGATTTATAACAAAATACTTTTCGCGTGTACGTAACTAAAACGTTTTCTAAATAGTTCACAAACATCAAACTCTTAAAACATAAATCACCGACAAAAGAATGTCCATTTCAATTTACAAATCGATTTCAAAACATGTTTCTCTTTTCGTAGAAAAATAATCTCTATTATTTTTCTACTACTATACTTCAGTTTCAACAATGGCGATAAAAACAATTACAAACTTGAAACGGCCATAACTTGGTCATACTTTGTACGGTCGAAACGAGCCATATGCCAAATTCATCGTCTCGAAAAGGCGGATCAAATTGTTAACTTTCTAGAACACAAAAACAATTTTAAAATGTCCTAAAGGCCCTTAAAGATTTCGGCCAGAATCTAAAAATAGCTCCAAGCCACTCTTTTCAAAAATCTAACTTGTTAAAACAAGTATAAAAATACCAATTTCACATAAATCAACTCAATTTGGTTTAATCCCACACTTAACAACTTTTCAAAACTTTACAACTTCACTTGTTTACTTCAAACACAAGTTACTAGTTTTTTTTTTTAATTTCCAAACAAAACCACACTAGTCATTCTTTTGAAACCATGATTCATTGCTTCCAATAGGACTTACAAAATTTGAAAACCACATGGTCACAACACTAAAGTGCCATGGCCAAGAACAAAACATTAAGGCTAGCTCCCAAAATTTTCCATTTGAAAACCATGACTCAAATCAACTAACTCACATAAATAAATCATTCCAAAACACAAGTCACAAATCATAAGAGTTTTTCCAAAAATATCTTCATGAACACACAAAAATGTTTTAGGGCTTTTCAAAACTAAACCAAACATCATGAATCCAAGCTTCTATAACATGTCTTAAAACAATTTAGATTACACAAAAAGAAAAGCCAAGATCCATGTTCTTGATCAATTGGAATTTTTCTCAAAAACTCTAGCTACTAACTCTCATGAATCTTGTAGCATTCACACATGAAATCTATCTCTAATTAGCATGGATAATTACTAACTATCATGGATCTAATAATACTAACAAAGGAAAAATTTAAAATCTCATCCAAACAACAACAAGGCCTCACGGCCACTTAAGGGAAAAGAGGGAGAGTAATTTTTCTTACCAAAAGATTTAGCTCATAAGCACCTCCAAGTCACAAGGATCAACTTTGACTCCAAGCTTTTCTTCTAATTTTATCTAGATCTCTCACTAAATGGATTTCTTCTTCTTCTTTAAGTGTGAAAAATGAAACAAGAAGGGGGGAGGAAGCTCACGAGGCAGAGGAAGAGAGAAAGAACAATGTTAAGTCTTGGTCTTAAGATTCTTAAATAGAAAGCTCCATTAATTCCTAGCCATTGGATTGCATAGTATAAAGTTCTAAGATTTAATCCTAGCCACTCATCCAATCTTGGCCACCAAGTAATCTCAAATAAATATCTAGATATTTTCATGACTAATGTCTCATCACTCGCTCAGTCCCCATGTTAGTGTTGGAGTAAGCCCTAAGAGCCAATCTAATTTTATAGTACTTGCTTTAGGAGTTTGAATATAAATATGGCATTTCTTTATTATGTTTGTAAGGTTGCAAAATAATGAAGTCCCTAGAATAGAAAGTCCGTTTAATAATTAAGTGTGACTTAATCATGAGATAATATTAAACATAAGGACACTATTCTTAAAGTATCCGTAGTCGAACTTTAAGGTAAATGGGATAACCTTAAAGCATAAAGACTATTATGAAGATAGACCGATGATCACATCTCATGGATCATGGGATAAGGAGTTATCAAGTCTTGACGTAGGTATAAATATTAGGAGTAATATTTATACTGGATTGACCCGCTATGAGAGTACTACATGCAAAGTTATGCAAAGTGTCATAAGTCACTCTCATGGTGATAATGGTGTAGACCACCCTTAGACCTGAAACCACTTTGTACCCTAGATGGGGAGTGAAGTACTTTGTTGCTGATCTAACGTTATCCGTAACAGGATAATTATAAAGGCAGTTGATGGGTACTTTACGAAGCATGCTGAGGGACAGTAGTGACCTAGATGAAATTTGCCAATCCTGCATAACAGGATAAATGTCACGGGCCCAATATTGAACTGGACGAAGATGACACCAAGTATGCTTTGTGTTCAATATAGACATAAAGGGCAAAGGGGTAATTATACACACTGATATTATCACTAGAGGTTGTGTTTTAGATCACATGTTAATTTCTCATAACTTGGGTAGCAATGATGTGTTGCTAGATACCGCTCATTGTTTATTATATTAAATAGAGGATTTAATATAATTGCCAACGTTATGGAAACCTACAAGGGTCACACACATAAGAACAGGCTAGTGTGAAATTGGAACACCGTAAGGTACGGTGCACCTCAGAGAATTAAGGAAATATGATAAGGGTATCATGGTAATTAAATAAGCGTATCATAATTTGTTATGAAAAGAAAGCACTCATGTGTACATGACACATGGGGGTGCGTTTCTTAAAAGATTTATTTAATTAAAAGGTTTTAGTATAATTATGGCCCAATGACAAATAGTTTGTCTTGGTGCACAAGACAAGTGATTCTATAAATAGAATACTTGTGAGAAAGAAAATTACTTGATGAAAATCAATCTCTAAAACCCTAATCCTTATTTTCCCACCTCTCACTAGAAACCTTCATTCTTGGAGCTAGCACTCTTCTTGGAGGTAGCTGTTCGTGTGGACTAGCTAGAGGCGTTATACTATTAACGCTTGTGATCAACGTGGTGGTGACTTGTTCGTGATCTTGCTCGTGATTCAAAGCACTAATCACCAACTGTTCGTGAAAGAAGGGATTTTCGTTAAGAGGTAAAATCCTAAACACGATTCATGATCATTCGTAAGGATCAATTGGAAGGAAAAATTTTAAAATTCCGCTGCTTTTCTATTACTATTTTCCTTCAGTGGTATCAGAACCACTTACGAAACCATGAATTGATGTTTGTTTAAATTCATGAATTCAGTTTTAATATGATTAAAACATCTAATAAAGATTAAAATCGAGCAATTAAAATTTGGCATCTATTTGTATGAAAATTGATGGTTAACATTGAAACGGCTTCGGAATCCGACAATTGTATGGTGAAGCAGCGATATGTTAATTGTCATAGGTTTATACAAATAAGATTGATCAATACTTATATATGATATAAGTGATCGTGATGCAAAACGGTGTATTAGATACATCGTTCATAATTTCGTTCAATAAAACAAATTATGAAAGTTATTTGATATTGAATTGATTCATGATCATTTGCTTTGGAATCCGACATTAGTATGGTGAAGCAATGACATGTTAATCAATCATATCGAATTTCAGTCATAAAAGGTTTTGACGGCACGAAATTCTGCATTAGGATTCGCGAAAAACTAGGTTTTTCGCACGGGCCTGCGCGGGGCGCAGGGCATCTGCGCGGGGCTCAGATGGCAGAACCAAAATCACCTTTTTGGTGAAATTGAGCGGGGCGCAGGGCATCTGCGCGGGGCGCAGGGCATCTGCGCGGGGCGCAGGTGACAGCTCCGATTTTGACCGTTCGCCAAAATTTTAATTTTAATTAATCTACTCGACCTGAATTGATAATAATAATAAATATGTTTATTGTTATAATTTGTGATGATCAATTAAGGGTTGCACAAATGTTGTGTCATTAAAATTAGGATTTGCAAAACGTATCAAGTGTTGATGCGAAAAGTAGATGATAAATATATTTAATTTTGAAATCGTTTCAAAATTCTAGAAATATCTTTTAAAATTGTTTTAAAAGATGATAACATCATTTTTGGAAATATTTTATTCAAAAGGGTTTTGATTAAATAATTTTCCATATTTGACAAATATATTTAATTATGAAATCGTTTCAAATCTCTAGAAATATCTTTTAAAATTGTTTTAAAAGATAATATTACCAATTTTGGAAATATTTTATTCAAAAAGGTTTTGATTAAATAATTTTCCATATTTGGAGAATTGTCAAAAGATTTAATTCTACTTTAAAATAATGTTATTTATTTTAGCAAATTTTGATTCGAAATATTTAATTGTGAATTAAATATTTGAATCAAAGTTACCTGATTTGATCAATCGCCGGATTTAATTAATTATGAGACTTTAATAATAATAAAGTTTGTTTGTTATTATTATATTTGATGATCGGTTATGGCCTTAGTTTATTTATTTTATTGCATTTGGTTTTTTAAAATACGGCCTGCGTGTCGTGCCTTATCTCTATTCTCTATATTCTCTTCTCATCCACTCCCTCGTATGTAAAACGAGTATTCTTTTATATTATTATGTAATATTATGAAGAAGAAGAACAATGGAGGTCAACCTTGGAGATCATGCTTGGAGAAGTATAGATCGTTTTAGGTTAGATTAGGTTCTCTCATTGGCTTGGGAGAACAAATGCGCTAGGGGCCATAACTGTTTCATTTTATTTATTTATGTATATTGATGCATGTTTACTTGTATGTATGTTGATGCATGTGAGTGTCGATTTATATGATAAATAAGCCGGTGAGATCAAACTAATTAAAATCCCTCAAGAGACACATAAGAAATTAATAAAGAAGATATGGGTTCGCCCACCGCGAAGTATATTTTTCTTTAATAATAAAATATGTGGATATTAAGTTTATGCTTTCCAAATTTTAGAACTCATCAAGACCAGTATCGAACAATGTAGGTTCGCCCACCGCGAAGTGCTTGTTTTACATTGGTAAGGTGCGATGGGATAATTGTAATATCCAACTTCTAAAATTAGGGTCAAACTTAACTAAACTAAATATAATAAGATTATATGAGTTTAGAAGCAAGAGTTGGGAACGATTCATAAGATGAATTAGAATAAGGAGTTATTCACCCAACTGAGATATTCGAGAATTGTATGAGATACAATTGGAAGGAGTTCCTACCTAAATAACTAAGTCTTGTGTAATCCGCCCACCACGGACTTAAGACAAAGTGAAATATGGATCTTGACCCACTAGAAAATCTTCCAACGGGATTTTCCGAATCAAATGATGAGGGTCATTTGTTTTGAGTAAAATAGTGGGAGCGTATTTAATTAAAGACCAAATTAAATATGATTTAGTCATAATATTTTACATATCTTTGTAATTAGAAATACAATACATATTAAGTTCTCCTTATGAAGGACAAGATTTTCAGAAAGGAGTTTCTGTATTGGTACAAATTGAGAATTGTTCTCAAATGCGAGAAAACTATAAGTCTTGAACTGTAAACTGTGGACAACCTGCTATAACTAGATAAGAAAGGGATACTTGTTAGAAGTAATCAAGTTGACATCTAGACATAGAATATATCATACTAATAAATGATATAATCATTTAAATCTCAAGTAAGATCTTTTGAAAGAACTTTAAGAGTATGATAAATTTCTTAATGGATCAAAGAGTTGATCATAGGTTCAATCCAACAAATTATAATGGAATAGATATAGACAAAATTGTTTTTGAATATCTACCGGAATTTGTTGAGTTGAATGAGAATTAATTTGCACTATCAAAGATTTGAGATATAATATAAATAAGATTTATATTCCTCTTATTTGAATAGTACAAAATGGTTGTCAAAGTAGAACGGCTATGGTTAGACCATTAAATAAAAAATGACGTAAATAGTTCTTGGAAGAGTCAAACCAAAAGTATGAAGTGAGACTTCAATAATGCACATATTGTTATAGAAAGTTAAAATTTCTATTTCTACATCAAAAGTATATGATACAAGATGTTGAATCTCAATTTTTCGAAAATAGAGATGCTTAAAGAATTAGAACATTGGCTATAATTTTAAGTCAACCCATATCTAGAATGAAAATTGTTTCGTTGATAATGAGAGCTTATGCAATGACTTAAAATCGAGTTTGAAATGGAACACAATAATTGTTATTGAATTCCATCTAGTAATATAAGTAGCAATTGTATATCTTGTACTGACAATATATGAATTGTAGCCTTAAATGATAAGACAAGTAATGGTCCTATCATTTAAGCAAAGTCTTCTATACTATTACTCCAAGTCAAGTAGTGGACTAGGGTTCCATGGTCTTGATAGGGTTATCTATAACAATCGTGATAAGAGCCAAATATGATTTGGACCTTAAATATATCAAGAGCATTGTTGTTTAGTACAAATATTCGATGTATCAATAAAATAACGCATGACCTATTTGAACAATATACATGAGATGTATGTCGACCACTAAACATATTTGGTATATTGAGTTTATTTTACTTCATTAAACATTGATGATTAAAATCATTAGATGTTGGTAGGTGTATGACACCAATTAGAAATCTTTGAATTTGTCAAAGAAATTCAACAATGAAGAAAATAGAACTCGACAAAAGTATTTAAGTTATATGAATGAGTCATATCAGTAAATACTTAATTAAAGGACTATAATAATATTTTATCACATCATGTTTGACATGATTTAAGGATAGTTTAATTATATATTGACTCTTTCTATAAATCTCTTTACTTATAATTAATCTTCACCCACAATTAGTTCCCTTTTAAAATGATCATAAAGACACCATATGCGATATGGAGGTAAGAGTACCAAGTTTGTCTTTATGAGAATTTTGGATTAAAATTTATTAGATAAATCTAATTCCAAATGAATGAATGAATAAGTGGAAATATCATAAAGAAAGGGATATTGGTCCTATATCACTCTTAAGGACAAAAGGTTGTTTTGTTGCTAGGTTTTAAACATTCCTCTAGTGGGAATGTGTCTCTAAAAAGGCAGTGGGAGTGATATAGAACTTGAATAAATTCAAGTACCACAAAACGTATTTATTTAAAAGGGAATGCAAACCGGTTCCTCAAGGTTGTTGAAGAACCATTGTTTTAAAGTTGCACAAATACAAGATAAGTCTAACATATCACATATGGCTACAAGGTATGGTTTTATCATGACTCAGCAATGTGATATGATTCTCATGGAAGATGAGTCTTTGACTTTCTAAAAGGTCGTAAGACGATCTAGATTATGAGAAGTGGCTAAATGCCATGAAAACTCATACAGAATCCATATACACTAACCTTATGTAGATAATGGTTATGTCTTCAAGATGAGTAAGACTCATACGATGAAAGTGAGTATTCTTTTTGAACACTGATATGGATGGTATTAAGAATACCTTACAATATTTGATTGTTTCTGATAAATGTTGTACTACATGTTTTGGTAGATGGATAACAAAGTTGCATTCCTTAATTGGAATGACCTCATATATATGTGTTGGACATATACGTAAGGGTTTTGTTGATCCAAATGATGCTAGAAAGGTATATAACTTGTAGCTATCTAATTTTGATTAGATAAAGTTCTCAGAAAATTAAATTATTGTTTGTTCCTTTTATGAAGTTTTATGAAAACAAATCAACAAGGACAAACCTATCTAATTTTGACTAGATCGAATAAATTTGAATATTTGTTCCTTTTGAAAGTTTTGTGGAAAACAAATGAAGGACAAATATAAATCTTGTGCATATAAAGTTTTAGTGGGAGTGATAATATCTGATATCATATTAATCATCAAGACATTTTTCTTATACATGTGAGACATGACTAGGAAAATAACTCTTGATGAAACACTTAGGCAAGAATTCCTAAAGAGTTAGGAATAACCTATGTACCAAAATTGAAATTAGTGTTTGACACTAACTTACCTTCAAGAATATCCCTAAGGACCTTAAAGGAACTAAGGCATATTTCTTGAAATAGATAGGCATGGGAAGGATCATTATAAGGAAGTTATAATGAAGAAAGTTTCCATACCAATGTATTGTATATCATGGCTGAATACAAGCATTGAAAGCTATAAGATAAGCTTCGTAATGTGTTTGTTTCAGTTAAATAAGTTGAGTATTTAAGATTGGATCGTTTGGCTCATGATTGAGATAAAGCTATGTTTCCGGTGTTGCAAGTCACATTAATCACATTAGTGATGGTAATAGTTTAATCTTGCAAGAACACTTGAGAATAGATCTCACCGGCGATTCATGAATATACTTAGACACTTATATATTTCGATAGAGATCGAAATAGAACGTTGGAAGATACGTAAGATACCAACATAGGAAATAGTTCCTTATCCACTAACAAAGCCTCTTGCGCAGTTGAAGCGTGATGAGCGTACTAAGTCTATAGGTATTAAGAGTAACCTAGATTGGCTTTAGTGCTAGTGGGAGATTGTTGGAGTAAGCCCTAAGAGCCAATCTAATTTTATAGTATTTGCTTTAGGAGTTTGAATATAAATATGGCATTTCTTTATTATGTTTGTAAGGTTGCAAAATAATGAAGTCCCTAGAATAGAAAGTCCGTTTAATAATTAAGTGTGACTTAATCATGAGATAATATTAAACATAAGGACACTATTCTTAAAGTATCCGTAGTCGAGCTTTAAGGTAAAGGGGATAACCTTAAAGCATAAAGACTATTATGAAGATAGACTGATGATCACATCTCATGGATCATGGGATAAGGAGTTATCAAGTCTTGACGTAGGTATAAATATTAGGAGTAATATTTATACTGGATTGACCCGCTATGAGAGTACTACATGCAAAGTTATGCAAAGTGTCATAAGTCACTCTCATGGTGATAATGGTGTAGACCACCCTTAGACCTGAAACCACTTTGTACCCTAGATGGGGAGTGAAGTACTTTGTTGCTGATCTAACGTTATCCGTAACAGGATAATTATAAAGGCAGTTGATGGGTACTTTACGAAGCATGCTGAGGGACAGTAGTGACCTAGATGGAATTTGCCAATCCTGCATAACAGGATAAATGTCACGGGCCCAATATTGAACTGGACAAAGATGACACCAAGTATGCTTTGTGTTCAATATAGACATAAAGGGCAAAGGGGTAATTATACACACTGATATTATCACTAGAGGTTGTGTTTTAGATCACATGTTAATTTCTCATAACTTGGGTAGCAATGATGTGTTGCTAGATACCGCTCATTGTTTATTATATTAAATAGAGGATTTAATATAATTGCCAACGTTATGGAAACCTACAAGGGTCACACACATAAGAACAGGCTAGTGTGAAATTGGAACACCGTAAGGTACGGTGCACCTCAGAGAATTAAGGAAATATGATAAGGGTATCATGGTAATTAAATAAGCGTATCATAATTTGTTATGAAAAGAAAGCACTCATGTGTACATGACACATGGGGGTGCGTTTCTTAAAAGATTTATTTAATTAAAAGGTTTTAGTATAATTATGGCCCAATGACAAATAGTTTGTCTTGGTGCACAAGACAAGTGATTCTATAAATAGAATACTTGTGAGAAAGAAAATTACTTGATGAAAATCAATCTCTAAAACCCTAATCCTTATTTTCCCACCTCTCACTAGAAACCTTCATTCTTGGAGCTAGCACTCTTCTTGGAGGTAGTTGTTCGTGTGGACAAGCTAGAGGCGTTATACTATTAACGCTTGTGATCAACGTGGTGGTGACTTGTTCGTGATCTTGCTCGTGATTCAAAGCACTAATCACCAATTGTTCGTGAAAGAAGGGATTTTCGTTAAGAGGTAAAATCCTAAACACGATTCATGATCATTCGTAAGGATCAATTGGAAGGAAAAATTTTAAAATTCCGCTGCTTTTCTATTACTATTTTCCTTCAGTTAGTGTAACACCCCGTTTTCATAACGCAAAAAGGGCATTATTTTTTTTTTCTTTTTTTTTTTTAACAAACACTCAGAGTGCGCAAAACATTTTTGATTGAGCCGACATTAAATATTACAAACGAACCATATATATATCACACCATATATATATTGTATTTGAAAATGCTAAGTGCAAACCTGAATAATTACAATCCATAAGTCTATGTGCTTACAAGCACTAACTAACCAAAAGAAGTTAGAATGTCCTATGCTAATCAAAAAGCACAGTGCACAAACACACCGACGCATAGCCTAACTAAAACTACCACTCCAGCTCCAACGCGAGCTCACGGAGGCTCTGAGCAACCACCGCCCTCAAGGCCTACTGATCCATCTGGGGTGGGATGAGCCCGCAAATGAAAGAAAGGGTCACCACAAAATAAAAGTAGATATATATATATATAACCGGTGCGAAAGATTGTACACATAACAAATATTTCCACAAAGCACAAGAGAAAGCTCTTAAAACATTCAACAATTCCCTCCAACGGGCTTATATATATAATGCACAACAAGCCTAATGCAGACTTCTACAATGGGTGTGGTACTGCCAGAGCTACTGTAACACCCAAACCCATAATTATATAAATTATGCTTTTATAAAATATTACTCGAGAATACGCAACGGAAATGAAATTTGATTTTACAAAAGGTTTGGCTCGAGTATTACAACGTACACATAATCGCTTACTAATAACTTAATTAGTAAAACAATTATGCATAAGTAAGTTTATAAGGAAATACATATTTAAATACATTGAATATAAAAATCGAGACTCTAAATATATATTATAGAAATATCCCTATCCCCGTGTCATAATCAGAGCAGAGCTTCACCAACGACTGGAGCACAAACATAACCTGAGGATCTGGATCCCAAATCCAGCACATACACAAAACAGAGGGTTAGATAATATAACCATAAAAAGAAACTAAGTACAAGAACACTCTTAATACTTAGGACATATCACGGTCATGTCTAACAACTCATTTCATAAACAAATATTAATCTCATATCATTCATATTTTATATTCATATAAACACAAAACATCATAATAATATCACATTCTCAATCAATTGACAAGTATACACATCATCATCAATTATCAATCAATGCCAAGTACCAAGTATCACATTTAATCACATATCCCTAATGCAACTAATGCCACATTCATGCTATGCATCCTAGTAATGTTACTAAGTGCATGTGGTACCTCATAGTTATTGGAAAACTTATTCCAAATATATCTTAGTCCCGCAGCTACTAAGATATCTGCCATACTTTAGGATCCCCTCTAAAGTATCTGCTCATCATACAAAATGATGCATGTATGCTAGATTACCAATCATATAATTTAATCATCTCATCCCATAAGGATATCACATACAAACATATCTCAATAACTTAATTGAAGATATACAACCCGTTGATTAAATCATATTCAATAAATCTCACAAGTAATCAAGCATACATATTCAATCACAATCACTAATTCATAATTCAATACTAACTCAAGTATCCAATCATGTTATTTTCAATAAGACATTCATATATAAGCTATCATGCCATTCTATAATCAAAAGACCATAATAAAGACATGTTACAAGCCAAGATCAAAAGGAGAGGAAAGTCAAAATATATATGTTGAACAATGTTGACTTTCGCGCAGGCAAAGTCATGTCTCGCGTGCGCTAAAAATGTCTCGCGTGCGCGAAGACTCAGGTCGCGTGCGCGAAGAACGCGACTGAAAAGAGGTGAGCTTCTGCCAATTTCGCGTGCGCGGAACAGGGTCCTCGCGTGCGCGAACGTGCCCAGAAATTCATCCCTTTTCGCGGGTTTCATACCACAACCCATAAAAATATCATTTTTCTTGTTTTCAAAGATTAAAGGTTACAACTTAAAGTGTTTATGATCAATTGCAACATGAAAGTAGATTCTAAAACATGATCAAACATCAAGAGATGAGAATCCATAGATTTTGCATAACATTTCAAGAACTCATATCAACACATAAATCCCTTACAAACATCTACACATTCCCATTTCAAACCCCAAGATTCATAATTTCATATTGTAATAAGCTCAATAATCATTAAATCATGCAAATGTATCATTTTTATTCAATGAAAACACCCACCCAAAAGAAAAGAGTGTAGAGAGTTTGGGAATGGAGAAATAGACATTCTCCCCTCTCTATGCTCACTCTAATTATATTATCTAACCTCATACCTTAATAAAGTTGGAATCTCTACTCCACCACTTGATTTCCTTTAATCTACCATGGCTTATTCTTTATTTGATCTTCTCCTTCATCTCTTTCTCTTTCTCAACTCTCTCTTTCTCTTAACTTCTCTTTTTCTCATTTTTATGATAAATAACAAGAACACTACATATCATAAAAATCCCTCCTTTATATATATCCCTCTTCTAGGTTATAGTCAAATCCCCATACTACCCTTAATTCCACTACTAATTCCACTCATAATTCCCCACTTTACTATTACCACAAATTCTTGTATTATTTACACCATTGCCACTACTTTATCCCCAAGACACTCTATCCTTTTTAAGATAATAACAAAAGTGCCACTATTATCTCTACACAATCCACTAACTCACTAGATTACCATATTACCCTTAATCCTACCATAAACTCTTATTCTTCCTAATTAGGCCCAATTACTCATAAAAGCCCATCATCAACCAATATAAATACAACAATTAATTAATACATATAAAACATATCAATTAACATATATAATTAATTAAATAACATCAATTAATCAAATATAATAAAATATAAGATTTGGGGCGTTACAACTCTACCCCCCTTAAAGAATTTTCGCCCTCGAAAATTTCACTTAAAAGTTACAACTTCCGAGTTCAAAAATCAAAGATCAATCAATAATAATTAACGGTTATAATCATACCAAATAAATGTAATATACATCACCAATTACATACAATACCAAAATGGACAAGACCTAATCATGGCACTACCTCATATTGTTACAAATTATATACACATAATGATATGGTATTTCAATCAACATGCATCACATTCCAAGTTATGACTTCAACATAATTCAAAACTAAGATTAACTCCACAAAATACAAATTCACATGTCATTGATGCGTACATAATAAAGTCATGCAAAATTACGAAACTAGCATACCCTAAACATGGATTACCAAATAACTCAATCTCACAAAATCATCTATAATTATCACATATACATATTCATCGCAAAATTTCAAGTTCGCAAAACACGGTCAATACATTCTATAAAAATCATTCTAGGCAAACTCTAGGCGCTACCAAAGTTTGACAAGATTAGTATCATCCAATCAACACAATCATGTCTATCCATTAACAATAGATCAAGGACGGCCAGTTCCTTAATTTGTTAATAAATGGACAACAATCATGATGGTGGTTCAAACCATCCTTACCAAGCTACGATAGTGTTTCCTTAAGCACGAAACACATAAGCATACAAAAGCATATCACATCGTCTAGCATAAACATTTAATTAGCATACATTGCCTCTAAACTTAAAAATCAATAATCAACTTAAAACAAGAAGATAGATATTCCACAACAATAACTCTTACGAATTCAACCATTCTTACCAAACAAGAACACTTCCACCAAAACATCAAATTTAAAATCATGTAATGACTAATAAGTGAAACAATTATGGAAACATAGATCATTCGCACATAGATTCATATATTTTAAAATTCATCAAAAGAGGAATTCACGATTTGACAAATCCGTAAAGCCATGAAAACATATTTATGAAAATAGCACATTTGAAAGATTCATTCACAATGCACAATTCATATAGTTACTCACATAGGAATCATGGTAAATGATATTCAAATAATCTACAATAAATCTATCATGGTATATTCATCTAATATCTCAATAATTCAAAAATAACACATTGTCAACATATGCATAATCTACACAAGGATACACAAACAAATACCTACATGAAATCTCTCATTCTTAAATCATCAATCTAAGAGTTTGGTCATGGTAAAAGAACAAACATTTGATAACATCGAATTCTAAGTAACTCAAGAATTCACATTCATATAAATAAATCATGTAAGGAAACAATTAACTTAGCATGGTAATCAATCTAATCAAATAAGATCATCAAATTTCGCATCATATTGAATTCATTCATTCTCAAAATCTCTTAAAAGAAGGAATGATACAATTATCAACTCCTTAAAGGACATTGCAACAATTTACGAATATAGTGCATATTATTATCTATCTAACACAAGTCATGCTAAACATATTTATCACTTAAATAATTTCAAAATACTCCAACAATGATTAACAATAAATATTTGTAAGACAAATCAAATGCACGAATATGTCTATTCTACATTGCATAAGAACATGATACAACATTTCACATAAGCATATCATACAAGATAAATAATTAACTTAACACGACACTCAATCATTTACACAAGATCATGAAAGCATTTAAGGAACATACACATCTTCTCTAAATCTTTGAAAGTTAAAATCACCTCAAAACAAGAAGGGTAAATATTCCATAGCAACAAATTCCAAAACTCAACAAATCATACTCACGTAAGTATATTCATGCAAGGGAAATATCTAGCTTAATCATATAAGGCAAAACATACGTCAACATATCCTAGAATTCATTAATATTCTACCCTTTCCATTTTCATGAAAAACTAGTTTCATTCACTCAAAGAAAATAATATGGATTTTCAACATCATTCACATCATAAGGAATAGCTACTAGTTTTAGAATCACCATATGTCATAAAGCATAATGCACAATAATACAAATAAGAGCATGTTCAAAAATACACATAAACTCCACTATAATAGTCTAATTAAACTATAAAACATACTCAAGTACTATGTTGTATAAAAATAAATTTTTATTACCCTATACAAGTTTAAATATCAAAACCATTACTATCTTTGCATTTAATCTACTCACGATAACATACAAGGAAAATAAATGGTCTCATTTCACGCAACTAAAGCAAAACATCATGTACTAATTTAGGCATATGAAGTTATAAGCTAACATAGAAGCATACTAATAATCATGAATTAACTTTCAAACATGAAATAAAAATTATAGATGCTATAGTTATTGCCAAATTAAAACACAAGTTCCAAGAATCAAGTAAGACAACATTCTAACGAGGAACTAACAATAAAATTCATGAAATCAACCTCACACATAATCAATAAGTTATTCGAACACATAGAATTCACCAATACGTGTTCAACTTAATAGATCACAATATTTTCATGAATATTCACCAATAATCGGAAAGTCAAAACATTCAAATAATTTCACTATTGCATTCATATATAAATTTTCAAATAATTCCATGGATACATACATACATACATACATACATATATACATACATACATAACATCATTTAATTAATTCAATCATACTACGCAAGCAATCATCATAAATAAATCATCACAACATTCATTTACGATGCATGCATAAACAATCATACTTAATTACATATAGCATAGATTTTTATCAACAAAGAAATTTATACTCATGTACGAACATAATCATTTTAAATAGAGAAATAACAATAAGACATTATCATTTAAGTCATTATCTTGAAATAAAAACAACAATCATATTCTCAAGTTTCAAGAATAAACACAAATGATGACAATAATAATATTCACTCATTATATCGAATAAAAATATCAACAACAACAAATATCATCATTAAGTCACATTTCAAAACAATAATGATGAATGCATATTCATTATCAATTACGCACAATTATATCATGTTATCATCACTTACTTATTATGGAATCATAACCAAATAAAATCATGTCAAAACTACACAAAGATTATAGCTTTAAGCACATACAACTATTATAATCATAAAGGAATAACATTCATCGTAAATCAACATCAAAGAATACATAATCATTACTAGATAACTTACAACTAAGATAATTATCAATCTCATCAAATACTCACCAAAAGAATGAATAACATAATTCAATTCATATTACTCATAGTTCATGAATAAACAATCACCAAGTATATTCATAAAATAAATACATCACAACTTATCAACATTTATGAAACAATAGATTCATAAGTCAACACCAATTAAAACACAAATTTTAAGGATCAAGTAAATCAACATGCGAATAAGCAATAAAACGAGATTCAATAAACTCATCATAAATCCACAAAATGGTTAATAGTGACTAATGTGCAAGTGTAACTATGACATTTAAATCACAAAAGACACAAGAACTACACAAGACACTATGCCCACTTAGTCTGAACACACAGACTTGCTCTGATCGACACACGACACACACATAGCTCACTATGTCCGAGGACAACCAGGCTCTGATACCAAATTGTAACACCCAAACCCATAATTATATAAATTATGCTTTTATAAAATATTACTCGAGAATACGCAACGGAAATGAAATTTGATTTTACAAAAGGTTTGGCTCGAGTATTACAACGTACACATAATCGCTTACTAATAACTTAATTAGTAAAACAATTATGCATAAGTAAGTTTATAAGGAAATACATATTTAAATACATTGAATATAAAAATCGAGACTCTAAATATATATTATAGAAATATCCCTATCCCCGTGTCATAATCAGAGCAGAGCTTCACCAACGACTGGAGCACAAACATAACCTGAGGATCTGGATCCCAAATCCAGCACATACACAAAACAGAGGGTTAGATAATATAACCATAAAAAGAAACTAAGTACAAGAACACTCTTAATACTTAGGACATATCACGGTCATGTCTAACAACTCATTTCATAAACAAATATTAATCTCATATCATTCATATTTTATATTCATATAAACACAAAACATCATAATAATATCACATTCTCAATCAATTGACAAGTATACACATCATCATCAATTATCAATCAATGCCAAGTACCAAGTATCACATTTAATCACATATCCCTAATGCAACTAATGCCACATTCATGCTATGCATCCTAGTAATGTTACTAAGTGCATGTGGTACCTCATAGTTATTGGAAAACTTATTCCAAATATATCTTAGTCCCGCAGCTACTAAGATATCTGCCATACTTTAGGATCCCCTCTAAAGTATCTGCTCATCATACAAAATGATGCATGTATGCTAGATTACCAATCATATAATTTAATCATCTCATCCCATAAGGATATCACATACAAACATATCTCAATAACTTAATTGAAGATATACAACCCGTTGATTAAATCATATTCAATAAATCTCACAAGTAATCAAGCATACATATTCAATCACAATCACTAATTCATAATTCAATACTAACTCAAGTATCCAATCATGTTATTTTCAATAAGACATTCATATATAAGCTATCATGCCATTCTATAATCAAAAGACCATAATAAAGACATGTTACAAGCCAAGATCAAAAGGAGAGGAAAGTCAAAATATATATGTTGAACAATGTTGACTTTCGCGCAGGCAAAGTCATGTCTCGCGTGCGCTAAAAATGTCTCGCGTGCGCGAAGACTCAGGTCGCGTGCGCGAAGAACGCGACTGAAAAGAGGTGAGCTTCTGCCAATTTCGCGTGCGCGGAACAGGGTCCTCGCGTGCGCGAACGTGCCCAGAAATTCATCCCTTTTCGCGGGTTTCATACCACAACCCATAAAAATATCATTTTTCTTGTTTTCAAAGATTAAAGGTTACAACTTAAAGTGTTTATGATCAATTGCAACATGAAAGTAGATTCTAAAACATGATCAAACATCAAGAGATGAGAATCCATAGATTTTGCATAACATTTCAAGAACTCATATCAACACATAAATCCCTTACAAACATCTACACATTCCCATTTCAAACCCCAAGATTCATAATTTCATATTGTAATAAGCTCAATAATCATTAAATCATGCAAATGTATCATTTTTATTCAATGAAAACACCCACCCAAAAGAAAAGAGTGTAGAGAGTTTGGGAATGGAGAAATAGACATTCTCCCCTCTCTATGCTCACTCTAATTATATTATCTAACCTCATACCTTAATAAAGTTGGAATCTCTACTCCACCACTTGATTTCCTTTAATCTACCATGGCTTATTCTTTATTTGATCTTCTCCTTCATCTCTTTCTCTTTCTCAACTCTCTCTTTCTCTTAACTTCTCTTTTTCTCATTTTTATGATAAATAACAAGAACACTACATATCATAAAAATCCCTCCTTTATATATATCCCTCTTCTAGGTTATAGTCAAATCCCCATACTACCCTTAATTCCACTACTAATTCCACTCATAATTCCCCACTTTACTATTACCACAAATTCTTGTATTATTTACACCATTGCCACTACTTTATCCCCAAGACACTCTATCCTTTTTAAGATAATAACAAAAGTGCCACTATTATCTCTACACAATCCACTAACTCACTAGATTACCATATTACCCTTAATCCTACCATAAACTCTTATTCTTCCTAATTAGGCCCAATTACTCATAAAAGCCCATCATCAACCAATATAAATACAACAATTAATTAATACATATAAAACATATCAATTAACATATATAATTAATTAAATAACATCAATTAATCAAATATAATAAAATATAAGATTTGGGGCGTTACAACTCTACCCCCCTTAAAGAATTTTCGCCCTCGAAAATTTCACTTAAAAGTTACAACTTCCGAGTTCAAAAATCAAAGATCAATCAATAATAATTAACGGTTATAATCATACCAAATAAATGTAATATACATCACCAATTACATACAATACCAAAATGGACAAGACCTAATCATGGCACTACCTCATATTGTTACAAATTATATACACATAATGATATGGTATTTCAATCAACATGCATCACATTCCAAGTTATGACTTCAACATAATTCAAAACTAAGATTAACTCCACAAAATACAAATTCACATGTCATTGATGCGTACATAATAAAGTCATGCAAAATTACGAAACTAGCATACCCTAAACATGGATTACCAAATAACTCAATCTCACAAAATCATCTATAATTATCACATATACATATTCATCGCAAAATTTCAAGTTCGCAAAACACGGTCAATACATTCTATAAAAATCATTCTAGGCAAACTCTAGGCGCTACCAAAGTTTGACAAGATTAGTATCATCCAATCAACACAATCATGTCTATCCATTAACAATAGATCAAGGACGGCCAGTTCCTTAATTTGTTAATAAATGGACAACAATCATGATGGTGGTTCAAACCATCCTTACCAAGCTACGATAGTGTTTCCTTAAGCACGAAACACATAAGCATACAAAAGCATATCACATCGTCTAGCATAAACATTTAATTAGCATACATTGCCTCTAAACTTAAAAATCAATAATCAACTTAAAACAAGAAGATAGATATTCCACAACAATAACTCTTACGAATTCAACCATTCTTACCAAACAAGAACACTTCCACCAAAACATCAAATTTAAAATCATGTAATGACTAATAAGTGAAACAATTATGGAAACATAGATCATTCGCACATAGATTCATATATTTTAAAATTCATCAAAAGAGGAATTCACGATTTGACAAATCCGTAAAGCCATGAAAACATATTTATGAAAATAGCACATTTGAAAGATTCATTCACAATGCACAATTCATATAGTTACTCACATAGGAATCATGGTAAATGATATTCAAATAATCTACAATAAATCTATCATGGTATATTCATCTAATATCTCAATAATTCAAAAATAACACATTGTCAACATATGCATAATCTACACAAGGATACACAAACAAATACCTACATGAAATCTCTCATTCTTAAATCATCAATCTAAGAGTTTGGTCATGGTAAAAGAACAAACATTTGATAACATCGAATTCTAAGTAACTCAAGAATTCACATTCATATAAATAAATCATGTAAGGAAACAATTAACTTAGCATGGTAATCAATCTAATCAAATAAGATCATCAAATTTCGCATCATATTGAATTCATTCATTCTCAAAATCTCTTAAAAGAAGGAATGATACAATTATCAACTCCTTAAAGGACATTGCAACAATTTACGAATATAGTGCATATTATTATCTATCTAACACAAGTCATGCTAAACATATTTATCACTTAAATAATTTCAAAATACTCCAACAATGATTAACAATAAATATTTGTAAGACAAATCAAATGCACGAATATGTCTATTCTACATTGCATAAGAACATGATACAACATTTCACATAAGCATATCATACAAGATAAATAATTAACTTAACACGACACTCAATCATTTACACAAGATCATGAAAGCATTTAAGGAACATACACATCTTCTCTAAATCTTTGAAAGTTAAAATCACCTCAAAACAAGAAGGGTAAATATTCCATAGCAACAAATTCCAAAACTCAACAAATCATACTCACGTAAGTATATTCATGCAAGGGAAATATCTAGCTTAATCATATAAGGCAAAACATACGTCAACATATCCTAGAATTCATTAATATTCTACCCTTTCCATTTTCATGAAAAACTAGTTTCATTCACTCAAAGAAAATAATATGGATTTTCAACATCATTCACATCATAAGGAATAGCTACTAGTTTTAGAATCACCATATGTCATAAAGCATAATGCACAATAATACAAATAAGAGCATGTTCAAAAATACACATAAACTCCACTATAATAGTCTAATTAAACTATAAAACATACTCAAGTACTATGTTGTATAAAAATAAATTTTTATTACCCTATACAAGTTTAAATATCAAAACCATTACTATCTTTGCATTTAATCTACTTACAGCTACCACATGCAAATGAATTCCGGAATTACTAATCATAACCAATAAAACCGCAAAGGGTTAAGGTGGATCCACTCACGCAATCACACCCCGTGGTCCACTCACGCAACCACTTATTGTACTCAATAAGATCCCGTAGGATTTTGGGTGGGTCCACTCACGCAACCAACACCCCGTAGTCCACTCACGCAACTACGCACAATGAATGCATGAGTGTAACACCCCGTTTTTCGAAAGCCAAAAAGGGCATTATTTTTTTTTTTCTTTTTCAACTAACACTCAGAGTGCGCATAAAATATTTTAAATGAACCGGCATTCAAATATACAAAGAACTCATTACTAAAAGGTGCTTCGACAAGCAAAGTGTATTCCTGAATAATTACAACCCAAGTCTAAGTATTCGAATACTTACAACAAAACAAGTTAGAGACCCTATGCTAACCAAAAAGCACGGTGCACAAAACACACCGGCGCATAGTCTAACTAATCTAGGCTACAGCTCCAACCGCTCACTGGGGCCTGGAACAGCCACCGTCGTCGCCACGACCTAACCCATCATCTGGGTGGGATGAGCCCGCAAATGAAAGAAAGGGTCACCACAAAATAAAAGGTGTATATATATATAACCGGTGCGAGAGAGTATACGAATACCAAACATACACATACCAACAGAGAAAGCTCTTTAAACATATAGCCATTCCCACCAACGGGCTTATATAAATAAATGCACACCAAGCCTAATGCAGACTTCTACAATGGGTGTGGTACTATTCAAGCTACCACATGCATGATTTTCCGGAAAATTAACCTCTCCTCAAAGAGTCGTGGGGTAGGCAAAGCCACACAGAAATATACGTACCCGCACTAAAAATGCCACACAAGGCAGGTGAAGTCACACAGACAAACACCAGGCGAAGTCACACAGACATACACCAACTCAATATAAATCCAGAGGGATTTGGCGAAGCCACACAGTCAAACGCCCGGTACGTAGGCAAAGTCACACAGACATACACCTAGGCACGCAACTATGAAATGCATGGCATATATTCTCTTTGGCATATACAGGATAGTCCCACAAGACAAAATCCTCGCGCAGTCCTATCTGACGCACGCATTCATATATGCTCATGCAAACAATCACATAGCCTAAAGCCTATGTACAAGCATCACAACATACATACATTTTCTCAATCATATGTAAATTGCACACATATATATCACCACGTTCTCATCAACGAGAATACATAAGTACAACATGCCAAGCACACAGCAAATGCATAAACAACAAATTCAAGTATGTCGTAACCGTTTTAAAAGACGGAAATAAAGTGGAGCCCTTACCTCGACAAGCACTCAACTAACACACGATCGCACAACACTTACTTGCTTCCTAAAACAAGCAAAGTATTCAATCAAAACCATAACCAATCAATCCTTAATGATTTGGACTCTGAAACCCCAAAAACCAAAGGTTCTCTAAGGTAAAAACCCTCTTTCGGATACTAAACCCAAAACTACCGTATTGATCAACCCCCATGAGTTATTTGTACTATTTTTAGGACCCAAAACAATAGGCCAAAGTCTTAAATAATTTGAAATGCAAAATGGTTGTTTTCTTGCGTTATAAGCTACGTACTTTCCGAGTACCCGAAAAACTCGTTTCCAATCCCCACCACTTCCATAAATTAATAAAAAGGGATTAGAAAGCTAAAAACCAAGTTTAGAAATCAGAATCCAAAATTTTATGTTCCAGAGCTCGCCCTGGCGAGTTGGTGGCGAGTGAAGGCAGAGAGTACTGGTCTTACTCGCTCTGGAGCTCGCTCTGGCGTGTTGTCATGACCTGTGACACTCGCCCTGGCGAGTAACAACTCGCTCAGCGAGTTGCACCTGTCATGACAGCACAAGACAGCAACTCACACCACCTTTTTCCACCCCAAGCCTAGTTTGATTCTATCAGTTCCCAACACTTTTTCAAAGCATAAAAGCAAACCATTTTCATAAGCAAGCAATTCATTTTCCGAAAGCTTGTTGGTTGCTTCGAGTGCAAGTTATTTGATTTTCATTTCCAAAATCAAAACCAAATCTAAGCACAAGTTTTATTACGGGCCTTAACCGTCCGGTAATCATTTTCAAACATGTTTTCAAGGTAAAAAGTGACACCACATGTCACAATAGTTTTAAACCATTTTGACCCCAAAACACTACCCAAAAACACTTAGGAAATATTTTCATAAACCTCAAAATATTTTTCATCGGATTTTCCAAAATAAAACCATACAACGCGTTTCCCTTTCGTCCAAAGGTTCAAAGACAACTTTTCTTTTCAAAACCTTACAACATAACCTCATGTAATTGATCAATACATAATCAAACCAAAACCCTAACTTTTCTCATGAGATTTTCACCAACTCATGGAAAGCAAAAACAACAAAGCCTAGCATGCTTCCTAAGCTCTCATGAACAACTTTCATGAAACAAAAACCATGTAAAGTAACATTTCCTAACCAACCCTCATGAGAACATAAACCCAAAAACTCTTAAACTCTATAAGTCTACCAACCTAAGAGATGAGAAGAGAGGGTTACCTTTAGAAAGTGATTCTCTACACTTTTCCTCAAAGCTTCCAAGCTTGAAATGGAGTGAAATGGTGAAGAATGGAAAATTTAGTGAAGGTTAGAAAATGAAATGGAGTTTCACGTGGAAGAGAGAAAAAGAATGAGATGTTTGGTGATGTTTGTCTAAGTGACCAAGAGACCAAACCTCCTTACTATGCAAAGCTCTTGCTAACACATGGCCATTGGATCAAAAACACAATGCCAAGACCAAACCATAGCCATTGGATCAAACCAAAACAAATCCACTTGAGGTAAAACTCAAAACCTCATAGAAACACTCACACGTTCAGTTCTCGCGCGCCGCGACGAACGAAACTCACCAAAACACAAAACCTACGGAAAGAACGTCTAACGTTTAACATTTCCAAAACTTATCGCCGAATCTTTTTCCGCGACTGTAATTTTCTTCCATACCTCAGAAAATTAATCTCAGGATATATCCTAACCCGCGCAGATATATAAAACTCCCATCCGAAACCTCACTTAAAACAGACGCAGTAAGATTTTCCCATCCGCGGTAAAATCCTACTCGTTTTTCCAAAAACAAGAATAATCCAAAACTCGTTATTCTAAGACCACATATAACTTCTTATTCAAGCAACAGGATCACAAGACAAAAGTCTGTACAATTACAGTGCACGAGCACACAACAGGCTCAATTACAGCAAAAGCTAATAATTACACGATGTTTCGTCACACGAACACATCGAAACCCTAATATTCCTTAAACCAACTATACAAAGAAATCTTGGGTCTTACAATGAGCATACGATTCCCTATATATGCTAATGCCACACATACATACCTCTCAAGCATATGTAACTAAATCATAGCAATTCATACATATATTTTCAAAATCATATGTAAATTGCACAAGTAATGTAAACACGTTCCCATCAACGAGCATACATAACACAAACATGTCAAACACACAAACAATTGCGTCGCAGCGAATTCCAAGCATGTCAAACCGTTTTAAAAGACAGAAATAAAGTGGAGCCCTTACCTCGGCAAGCTTCCGTTTACTACACACGATCAAAACCACACGACGCGCTTCCTAAAACAGGCAACGTACGATCAATACTTTGTTTCTAAACCAAACGTATTGAAACTATACCAAAGTCCCAAAAACTTAAAGGTTCCCAAGAAAAATCCACTCCTTCGGACATCGAACCAAAAACTACTGTATTGATCAACCACTATGAGTTATTTGTACTATTTTTAGGACCCAAAACAATAGTCAAAAGTCTTAAATAAATTGAAATGCAAAATGGCCGTTTTCTTGCGTTACAAGCTACGTACTTTCCGAGTACCCGAAAAACCCGTTTCCAATCCCAACCACTTCCATAAATTAATAAAAAGGGATTAGAAGTTAAAAACCAAGTTTTAGAAATCAGATTCCAAAATCTCAACTCCCAGAGCTCGCCCTGGCGAGTTGGTAGCGAGTGAAGGCAGGGAGGACTGGTCTTACTCGCCCTGGAGCTCGCCCTGGCGTGTTGTCATGACCTGTGACACTCGCCCTGGCGAGTTATCACTCGCCCAGCGAGTTGCACCTGTCATGACAGCAAAAGACAGCAACTCACACCACCTTTTTCCACCCAAGCCTAGTTTGATTCTATTAGTTCCCAACACTTTTTCAAGGCACAGAAGCAAACCATTTTCATAAGCAAGCAATTCGTTTCCGAAAGCTTGTTGGTTGCTTCGAGTGCAAGTTATTTGATTTTCATTTCCAAAATCAAAACCAAATCCAAGCACAAGTTTTATTACGGGCCTTAACCGTCCGGTAATCATTTTCAAACATGTTTTCAAGGTAAAAAGTAACACCACATGTCACAAGAGTTTTAAACCACTTTGACCCCAAAAACACTACTCAAAACACTTAGGAAAATATTTTCATAAACCCCAAAATATTTTTCATCGGATTTTCTAAAACAAAACCATACAACGCATTTCCCTTTTGCCCAAAGGTTCAAAGACAACTTTTCTTTTCAAAACCTTACAACATAACCTCATGTAATGGATCAATACATAAACCAACCAAAACCCTAACTTTTCTCATGAGATTTTTCACCAACTCATGGAAAACAAAAACAACAAAGCCTAGCATGCTTACTAAACTCTCATGAACAACTTTCATGAAACAAGAACTAGCAAGAACAACCTTTCTCACCAAACCCTCTTAAGAACATAAACCCAAAAACCTCACAACTCTAAAAATCTACCAACCTAGGAGATGAGAAGAGAGGGTTACCTTAAGGAAGTGATTCTCTACAACTTTCCACTAAGCTTCCAAGCTTGAAATGGAGTGAAATGGTGAGAAATGGAAAATTTAGTGAAGGTTAGGGTATGAGAAAGTGATGGCACGATGGAAGAAGAAGAGAGTGAGTTGTGATGAAATTTTTCTAAGTCTCACAAAGTCATAAACCTCCTTACTATTATAAAGCTCTTGATAGCCAAACCACCATTGGATCAAAGTCAAAAGTCCAAGCTTAAACCCTAGCCATTGGATCACTTTACTTTATGAGAAAGTCACAAGATTAAAACAACTCTCCCATAACAAGTCTCGTACTCAGCTCTCGCGCGACGCGACGAACGAAAACCACAAAAACATAAAACCTACGGAAAGGACGTCTAACGTTTAACATTTCCAAAACTTATCGCCGAATCTTTTTCCGCGACTGTAATTTTCTTCCATACCTTAGAAAATTATTCTCATAATATATCTTAACTCGTGCAGATATATAAAACTCCCATCCGAAACCTCACTCAAAACAGACGCAGTAAGATTTTCCATCCGCGGGTAAAATCCTACTCGTTTTTCCAAAAACAAGAATAATCCAAAACTCGTTATTCTGAAACCACAAATCACTTCTTATACAAGAAACAGGATCACAAGACAAAAGTCTGTACAATTACAGTGCACGAGCATAAAACAGACTCAATTACAGCAAACTCCTATAATTACACGATGTTTCATCACACGAACACATCGAAACCCTAATATTCCTTAAACCAACTATACAATGAAATCTTGGGTCTTACAGTTAGCTATCAGACGAGTCGCAATTCACTCACGAACAACTTTTTCCGAAATAGAAAAATTATACCGTAAACCACTTAATTAAAAGAATTTACAATCTTTCGAATAAACTTTATTCCGAATAAATTTTTGCTCCTTAGCTCAGAAAAATATAATGAGATCAAATTCTCATCACAGTCGATATATAAAGTCTCCATTTAAATTTTGACGAAAATCGGAAACCGTAAAATTTTCAAACAGCGGGTATATCTTGCCCGTTTTCTCAAAAACCACTAGAAAATATTTTCAACATCTCAACGAGACAAAAATATTTCTACACTCATTTAAAGCTCATAAAATTATTGTGCCCATTTTTCAAATGTTAAACTAACGCGCAGGCACAATCTCAACAAAATTCATGTCAAAACGAACAATTTAAGGATAAATCGATAAAACCAAAAATTAGAAACTTATTAATATAACAAAAATATAATTTCTGCTACAGTAATTCTACGGGTCTTACAGTTATTTTTTGACAAACAAAGTCACAGTTCATTATTATAATATTAGACTGTATAACTTAAAGTAATATTTTACGTATATATACTGAGTAATTTGAAATCATATTAGACAGTTCATTATTATAACAATTGAATATAAACCAATATTTGTACTAATACTTGAACTGATATGTGTGTCTAGTTCTTTATAGTCATCAATAATAAACTCTAAATTAATATTTACATTAATGTTTGTACAAATATGTATAAATGATTACTTAAAATAATTTATAATATAATTATATTAATATTCTACCTATAAAAAAATAATTATTTTTGAGCGGGGAGGGCCGTGGCCACTCTCAGCCCTCCCCTGATACCGCCACTGACGGCCGCCGTTGCTCTTTCTCGCCGGACCTCTTTCTCTCTCGGTTGAACTCTCTTTTCTCTCACGTTCGCGTGTTCTGTTTGTTTATTCCCATCGTGTCCTGTTTGTTCTATTTTTATTTACAATTTTTTGTTTATTTATTTATTTATATTTATTTCTTTTTTTATTAAATGGCTGATGTTGTGTTATGGGTTCTAAACCCACCTCTTTTATTTATACCTCTTAGATCTGCTACTGCACCCACTTCTATCTTATTTTCAAATCATAATAAGTTTATTTGCTCTATTTTGCTTGGTGCCATTTAATTTTATTTATTTGTACATCATTTTCCTATTATATGACATATTTAGATGATGTCGAGAATACCAAAAAACATGCATTAATATTTATTTCTCATATAAAAAAAATACAAAAATATTATGTATAACTTATTTCTTTTGTTAAGTACAAAGGAATGGGAGACTATTTTATTAACTTCGTATTATTTTGTGGTTATGTTGCATATTTATTCATTTGTTATTTGTTTCTTTTAGAACTTTAAAATAAAAACTTGCATTTTAATGTAATAAAAAAGAATGAAAAAGGAGTGGTTTGACGGATGACTTTCCACTCCCCGATTATTTTGGATTCCAGCCGGATAGCTTGTAGTCCGAATAATTGTCACTCTCCGAACCAATTTTCTTATAAAAAAACAAAAAAACATTCAAGTATGCAAAAAAGTAAATCTTCCAAAATTCTTTTTTCCTAAAAACCCTTGACTTTTGTCAAGAGATCTTTTCAAAACCTTTTTCAAATAAATGCTTTAATTCACTTAAGCATATTTAAACATTTTTAAAAAGACTAAAAAATATAAAAACATCTCAAACCTTTTGCCGTTTGGCTTTTGACTTTAAAACCTTTTTCAAAGAGTTTAGACACGAGTCATCTCTAGTTGAGAATTCATTTTCCCCAAAACATAAGACAAGAAAAAATGTTGATTCTTTTCCACTTAGGAGAGCTAGTGGCATACTCGTCGATGATATCCGAGTTAGAGTCATTCCCTGTTGATGAAGCAAAGACTCATTTTTAGCATGTTTGTGGTAGATTAAAAGGAGTTTAAAACTTAAGATGACAACTTGTCTCTTCTGCTAAAAAACAATCAAACATACAACTTTATAATTTTTACCCCAAACTACGGGATTTTGATCCTTAACAGGTACGTAGTGCAAAAGACTTTGTGTCTTCACAAATCAAAAATTAATAAAAAAAAACATTTTCTTTTCTCATCATCCTAATCATTTACAAGCAAATTATTTTAGCACAAAATACATATTTTACAAGAGGTTCCTGTAGAATACTACATATACTTATGATGCTAATACCTTCCATTTGTATAACTAACCCCCGAACCTTTTAATCTCTTAAAATTAATTATGGATTTATTCGATCTTTTCCCCTTCCATTAGATAAATAAAAATTCCGTGGTGAATTATTATTTTGCGAGTCAAGTTAATCAATAGCTAGGCGTACGAAAATCACCGCGACAAAAACGACCAAAATTTCATATCCAACTCATAAGTATCAAAACAAAATAAACAAAGTTTAAAACCCTAAATTAACTAAAGACAAACAAATACTTCAAATAAAGGTGTTGTTGACTTTAGGTTACTCTCAAATGGTAACAATAATTTATATGACACTACTTCAGCTAACCGAATTTATATAGTAAATGCATTTTTACACAGCTGTTACTTACTTACTTACTTAAGTGTTAAGTAATTGTTAATTGATTAATTAATTGTTAACTTATTGTTACTTGCAGGTCTGAATCGCTAACCACCGTTTCTTTAAGGTGACCTATTTTTTTTTTATAAACAAAAGTTAAATTATAAGGAGTACAAAGTGTACTCGGCCCTTACAATTCAAAACGAAATACAACTATATGCTTTGAAAGCAATTTAGAGGATTATTACACCAATCGAAAAATGCTAAATTTGCATTGTTCCCTACACGGCTAATGAACCAAAACCACGAAATATAAATAATTTGGTCGACAAGGGAAGGAACATTCACATCAAATTATCATGTTTATGTTGTCTATCATGAAATGTTAAAAGAGAAATAAAAAAATATATATTGAAGGTCATGTGATGCTTTGAATGAAAGAGACAAACATGACATATTGATATACTTTAGAGACACGTAACAATAATTTCTAATTAATAATAGCTTCTTACAACACCTAAGTGCTAAAAACTATTTAATTAAAATTAGCAATGAATGAAATTTTTTTCTTATATATAGTGTATATAGTGATAAAATAGTTTTCTATTTATTACATAAGAAAGGAGAAAAATATGGCTCAAATTCCATATTACTTTTATATTTTGATCATATTTCTTGTTGCAACTAGTTGTAGTAGTTGTAAGTCATTTTACATACCATTTGCAAATATCTAATTTATCTTATATAAAATATTTCATGCCCTTGTAGTAACAATTCTTTTGTTTTAATCAGATATTATAAGTACTAATTATCCATGCAAAATACCCTTGGATTGTCCAGAAAGTATATGTATTCGTCCTCAAATTATATGGTGCGTTCAAGGTTATTGTGAGTGTGCGTGAGTGTTATAGATAGGTTCAAAAACTATTTTATATTGTTTGTAATTGTATAAATTTATTTATACGTGTAATATTTTTCTCACACTTTTCCGTATATATAGTTTACCTTTATAGTTATAATTTAAGTTACAATAATAAAGATGTGGTTGTGTTGCCGTTTTGCATTTGGAAAAGGACATGTTTGTAAACTTTTGTTATTATCATTTGGAGAAGACCTTTTGTTTAATAAATTAAAAGTTACAATCTATCTATCTATCTTTGTCTTACTCAAAGCAAATAGACATATGTCATTTTCAAATTTTTTCTCAAGGAGCAAATTCACAAGTGACATTCTCTCAGCAAATTCACGACGCTCATGTAGCACAACCTTGCCACGAGCAAGATAAGTATTCTCCCCTAAGAATCTTTATTTTACATTTTTCCGTTTAATACACTCCATTTTCCTCTCTGTAACTTATTCCACTACAAGAAAGAAGTGATTTACTGGCGGCCACAAGTCGTCAATAAGTAGGAAAAGCCGTCAATAAGTGCATATTTACTGGCGGCCTACTGGCGGCCACAAGCCGTCACTAATTGCTCCGTCGGTACGTTTACTGACGACCTGAACCGTCTAGAGCATAAGCGACGGAATTTACTGGCGGAAATTTCCGTCACTAAGACATAACGGTTATATTGCAGGCTTTCACTTCCAGACGGTTACGGCCATCAGTAAATATTTGTTAGTGACGGCCAGGACCGTCAATAGTTAATGACGGGCTGACGCACCTGACACGCGCAGTAATGACGCTGTTGACTACTTAGCGACGGCTTTGGCCGCCAGTAAAAACGGACGTATCGTTTTTTAAAAATAGTTTTATTATTTTTTAATATTAAAATAATTATTTTAATTAATTTTAAAAATGTACATTTATTTATTATTTTTAAAAAATATATTTTATTTAAATAAAAATTAAAATACCATTATTTTTATTGTATAATAATGAAACATAAATTAATTTTTGCACAATAAAATAGAAATACGAAATTAAACATTCAATAACGAAATACGATAATTGTCTTAATATTACAAACAAAGTACGATAGTTGTCACAAAATTATAAAGTACGATAATTGTCACAAAATAGTTAAAATAACATAATAAAATGACAACGCAAACATTGAGTTATGCACTTCGGCGTCTCCCCCTTCCTCTTGCACTTTCGGCACTTGTTCTTCCGCTTCCACTACCAGCGCTTGTCCTTCCACCACTTCCGCTACTTGCCCTTCCACCTCTTGGATTGTTTATCATGCTTTGATTTCTACCCCCACTTAAAGGAAATTCATTTCTACCGCCTTGAGTATTCATTCCAATTTGAAAATTTGCACCGCTTTGAATAAAACCATTGCCTTGAAAATTTCCACCGGCTTGAACATACCCACCGCCTTGCAAATTTCCACCGGCTTGAACATACCCACCGCCTTGCAAATTCCCACTGCCTTGAAAATTTCCACCACCTTGATAATTTCCACCGCGTTGAAATTTTCCACCTTGAATATTAGGATTCCCTCGGCCTTGATTCCAAAAAGCCATATTATCAATTGATAAACCGGGAATCTGAAAGTCCCTTCCTAACAACTCTTGGAACTCATTCTGGATACCCGTAAAGAAAGTAGAATCAGGCTCAGACGATGATTGATTGAAAGCAACATTAGGCCGATACTCCCCTCTTCTTCTTCCTCCGCCTCTTGATCCTGTTGAACTCACTAGTTTGCTAGAAGTTCGGCCCTGAGTTCTTCCTTCACAGCTCTCAGTCGCTTATACATTTCTTCCATAGTTTCCACAGGTTGAGGGCGATATGTAGCCATGCTAGCAGTACTATTGTACGAGTCAGAAGAAGTATCCACATATCCAGCTGGCGTCCTCTGAATGAAAGAAGCGGTACTCCCTAGACCCTGAATACGGCCATGTTTTTTTCCCTTAGAAATCTCCACATATTTGTCTAGTATCATGTTTTGAAGAATGGCATCACTTTTCCGCTTAGAAGGTGGAAGGGCAGCCTCACTAGCTTTGAGCTCTTGAATATACACCTGAATCTTGTCCTACCAATATTAAAAAAAAGTAATAATTAACTCATAAATAATCATCAATTAATTAACTCATAAATAATAATCAATTAATTAACTCATAAAAAATTAATAGACTCACATTTGCTCTTTTAGCTCTGACTGAAACCCAAGTACCATCCTTCCACCAATGCAACATCTCATTCATTTTAAGTAAAGTTGGTACACGTCCATTATCCCGGATAAACCTTATGCGCATGGTACCAGATGATGTGGAATCACCAGTGTGGATGCTCGACTCAGGCTGCACCGCTCTGTTTTGTTTATTTCTCTTGCACTTGGTAATGTAATCTGGATCATCCCATTTACGACACAACTTCGTCCATGTTTTGCCTGGGTCATCCCAAGTGTCATCCTTTCTAGCTTTATCATTATCTTTGGTTTTTCCCTTGACATTCATGACAGTGTTGAATATATTTTCAAAAAAAAAATTTCAACATGCATAACATCGAGGTTGTGACGCAAAAGATTGTCTTTCCAATACGGAAGATTCCAAAAAATACTCTTCTTTGTCCAATTGTGCGCTTGTCCGTAACCTCGCGGTTTTAAAGCAACTCCACCTACTACTTGTACCTTCGGCTTATCTTGAACTTTATCCCAAACTTGTTCTGATGTCAAATATTGAGGTGGACCTCGAGTTTCAATCTCACCCTTAACAAATGCTTTTTTATTTCTTCGAAATGGATGATTAGGAGGAAGGAATCAATGATGACAATCAAACCACGTAGCTTTCCCTCCGTTTTTTAATGTGAAAGCTTTTGCGTCTTCTATGCAAATTGGACATGCCAACTTACCATGAGTCCCCCATCTAGACAACATCCCATAAGCAGGAAAATCATTGATGGTCCATATCAAAGCTGCCTTCATAGTGAAATTTCTTTTGCGGCTAATATCATATGTGACAACACCTTCCCACAACCTCTTCAAATCATCAATCAAAGGTTGCAAATAGATATCAATACCAACAGTTGGACTAGATGGTCCAGGTGTTACAGCGGTTAAAAACATGTAAGGTTTTGACATACACATTTCAGGTGGAGGATTGTATGGGGTAACATTGACCGGCCAACATGAGTATGGAGTGGCTGATACTTGAGTATATGGAGTAAACCTAACAGAACATAAACTCAGCAAGATATGTTTTCTTTAGGCTTTTGTATTTAGGTTATATTCTTGTAATTTAAATATGTAGTCTTTGGTAATTATGCCTTAGGTTGTGGTGTAGAAGATGAACTCCCCTACAAATATTTGGAGTCTGTGGTTGAGTCTAAGTTATAATAAATGATATTTAGTAATTATGTTTGTTATTTACTTTCTTGCACTTTAATGACGTTTCTCGTAAGCTGTTCGGATAAGCGGGAGCGCCCATAGAATTGATATTAGGTTTTGACTTAATATGGTTCGGAACTAGTAGTAAATAATGCTAGGTGTATAGAGACGGTAACATCCTGAACTAGTCGTGAACTGAGCGGTTAAAGGAGGAATCATGAACTAGGTATGAACTGAGCACTTAGAAGATGAACAGTCCGATACTAGGACCTAGAGGTTAATTGGTGAAGATTATAATGCATGTTTATAAACAACTCACTTAGTAATTAGAGTATGTGACACATCGAGGTTATGCTCTCGTAGGTACCTTAGTTGTTAGCGTAGGGAAACTTTAATAGACATAGTGTAATAGTAAGATATTACTACAACAAGGATAATTCATCGCCGAACATAGTCTAAGTAACTATGTTATACACTGATCATGCCAAATATGAAGAAGGGAGGGAGTTCAACCACCATACCTAGCCTCTATATTTCTTGTGAAATTCCGGTAGCAAGTCACAGATGTGCAACGTGATGTGGAGCACGTTAGGGTTTAGGTATACAATGTGTTGCCTAATGTGCCAACATTATAGACATGCAATAACTTGATGAACAAGGAAACTAAAGTGCAGATGATAAAGAACACAATGAGTTTGTTAACCCAGTTCAGCGCAACGCACTTACGTCTGGGGGATACCAATCCAAGAATGAATCTGTTGAGACAAAATCTTATTTTGATGTTTTAAAGATCACAAACTCCATTAATTATATTTCAATTCAATTCTGATCATCTTATAATCTAACAAGTGTGTTTAAGTGTTTTTATAAGAACAGACTCTTTGGCAAAAGTTATATTCCTTACTTATCAAAAAGTATCACTTTCTGGAGACCAACAGAAAACCATAAGCAGAATGGTCTCCCAGCTCCGCGTACATAAGCCTAAAGTCAACTTGTTACAAGACAAATTTGAACTTTGCATTGAAGCATATTTATAGTATCACAACAGTTCAAATAAGTCATTTAAGGCAAGAAAATCTTTTTGGAATAAGTGCTTACTCTTTGAAGAGCTTTTAAGGAATAAAAGGTTCCCTTATCATTCCAAAGGCTTCATGTTCTCCCACGACATCATTAAGAAAATAATCAGGACCAATAAGAATTAAACAACAAAATTCTACAGCTTGCAAGGAGACATTTGAGACCGGCCAAGTACAAAGCTAGGACATAGGGTTTATTTCATAACATTACAAGTGTCATCATCAACACTATTCATGTGTCCTTTAAAAGTACAATGAACAAGAGCTACTCTACTCCTTCCTCTCTCATTACAGCTGTTCCACAACTTGCTTATGTCCTTTTTTAATCCGTTGATGTTATCCTTAAGGAAAGCTGGAGAATGTTCTCCTTATGGTCTCCTAGACTCTAAGTATCATACCTCAAGTGAACTTTGCAAATCAACTGAGTTAATCATTCCCACTCTGCATAAAGCATATTTACAACGGGCATATTATCAGATACAACTGGCCAAAGGAATAATTGTACAGCAAGCTACAGTTCCTCCTGTCAGAGAACATCTGGAGAATGGTCTCCCAAACTGTCGCAAAATTGAAGATCTGTTACAGCATTGGGTTATGACTTGGCAAACGGCTATAATTGTTTGAATTATCTGAGACTTGATCTTCAAGACTCTCTGCAGGAACTCTCCTCTATAAATAGCAAGCCAAGATCACCTTGAAGAGCAAGAAATTAACTTGAGAAAAACAGTATTACATCTTTGCAAAGTCTAGCTCTTCCTTTGTCACTCATACTCCAAAAGCTTTCTGTAATCTAGGATCTAAATTTATTTGAGTATTTTGAGTGTATTTCATTTTAAGCATATACAACTAGTTTAGGTTGAAATAAGCTTGTAAGATCCAACAAACCATTTCATATCTGTTGAAAGATTTAACTCAAGTCAATTGGTTAAGAATTGATTGAGTGGAAAAATCAGTTGGTGATTAACTGATTTTGTTGCCTAGCCTTGGGTAAGGTTAAGGGAAGAATTTGTTGTAATCTTGCTCTAAGATTATAGTGGATAATCTCACTCAAAGTGGGGATGGAAGTAGCCCATTCATTTAAGGGGTGAACCAGGATAACTTCTTGTGTTTGTTTTCTTCCTCTCTACTCTTTACTTAAAGCAAACACAAATCACACTTATCACATTCATTTCTACTTATACATCTTAGTAAATTAAGTTACAATTGTTTGTGTGATTTCTTTTCAATACTCACTTTTAATTTAAGTCTTGCAGCAAAATTTTAAAAGGTCACAATTCAAATCCCCCCTTTCTTGTGACATATCCTGTTACTTCAGAATCCGCTATGATAGTTCTACTTCAAAGCTAAACAATCCCAGTTTACAACTTTTCACTTAGACACTACCCGTGCTAATTCTACCTTGCTCCTCACAAGATATGACTACCCCTAGTCACTTCCTGGCTATCCTACCTTGATCCTCACAAGGACCATGCTCCCCACAAGGATTTTGACCTGCCTTGCTCCTCACAAGGACTTTACCTTGCTGCTCACAAGGACCTCGCTCCTCACAAGGATTTTTACAAACTCAATGATGGAGACGCACTCCTAACCTAAAGAACCAACTTGTGCTTCAAAGCTTTGAGTGATTCAAAGTCCATATCTTGTTTCAAACTAGAACCAAGAAAAGGAACAGCTCTGTGCTTAAAAGCTTAAGAGCTAAATACAACCCTAAGTTCAAGTCTCAATGAAAACAAGAAACAAATAAGGACAAAGACTGAAAATCCTAATAACTAGAATTATGAATATAGATTTTAGTTGTTGAACTATGTCTTCAGTCTTCCTTTATATAGAACGAACTTCTGAAAGCTGGCCATCGTGATCTTTAAGAAACAAACTTAATCTTTTACAAAAGATATGTTTGTTTTAAATCTTTTTGAATCTTCTAGTAACAAACCGGCCTTTTTAAATCTTTTCTGAATCTTTTTCAATCTTTCAGCTCGTTCCTTGGCGCGCAAGCTAGCGTGGATATGTTTGTTTCAAAACAAATATTTTTCAAAAGATCACACGCAAATAATGAAAGTGCGTTTTTAGGGCATTCAGTTCAGGTACCACATGTGTGCACATCAGTCACCACATCTGGACCAAAGGCTTATTTTAACAAATGAAGCCAACCCTAAAATACACTCAACCTCACAGGTTGAAAACACTAACAATCTCCTCCTTTGGCAAATTGTGGCTAAAATAACCTTTGGAGTCAGCCAACTAGACTTTGGAGAGAATCATTAGAACATCAGAGGCAGACTGGTGCACTTGCCAGACCATAGTCACACAGTATCTTGGAGCTTGACAAAATTTACATTCAACTAAGTCTCCATCACTTACACCAAATTCGTTGTCATAAAACAACATACAACCATTGATGCAACAGTCAATTCTCTTCACTCCTAGTCCTAGCTTCGACACTAGCTGCTTTGCCTCAAAATAAGTTCGCGGCAAATCACCACGGGTATGGATAGGTGTCGTTTCAAAACACAATTTCGCAAACAAATTCATGGCTAATTCTGGAACTAGATATTGAGACTTTAAACCCAAAAGTTTAACACACATTGTCAACTTTGAGTCAGTAGAATCTTCAAACAACGGTTCATTTGTCTCTTTTAAAAGTTGAAAAAATCTCTGGGCTTCAGCATTCGAAATTTCATCTCCGTCATATTCATCTTCCGACCCATTGTTCACCACATTAAACCCAAGAGTATCACTTATCATATAATTCATAGAGGTAAAGGGGTAATGCTCATGATAATTTTGTGGAGGTAGTACTGCTGGTTCAGCAGCATTGCTTGAAACACCTTCATCTGAAGGAAATGATTCTCCGTGACTTGTCCAAATCCAATGATTAGGTTGGAATCCATGTTTGGACAAATGAAACTTAATATCATCTTCGCTGCGAAATCGCATACATTGACATTTCACACACGGACATCTAATTCCCCCTTCCCTAATAACAACGGGCTTTTGTTTTGCAGTATCAATAAATAAATGAACCCCAAGTTTAAACAGTTCTTTAACTCGCCTTCTATTTACATCGTCATATCTATCATACATCCACATTCGATCCATGTCTGGACATAAATAATTAAATATATATTATATTTCTATTCATATTTAATTTGCTTTTTTTTCAAAAGCGCAAGGGGAATCAACTATCACGATATGTTCAAAATTCACGGATAAAAATTTAAATTTAGCAACTTTATAATAAAAAGTTCATTATATGACGAGCGTTTTAAATATAATTATGCTCTTTATATTAAAAACAAGTTGTTAATCAGAATTATTTAAAAAATAATTTATTTGACGAGTTTTTTATTATATACTTTATATATGGTAGTTTACTATAAGTATTAATAGTAATTTTTTTATATGACTAGTGTTTTAATCGTAATTTAAATTTAACTACTTTATAATAAAAAGTTCATTATATGACGAGTGTTTTAAATATAATTGATTACTTTTCTTTAAGGTTTAACATAATAAAAAATAAAAATAGGTTGCTTGTTATGCCGAGTAATAATTATGCTCTTTATATTAAAAAAAATTGTTAATCAATATTATTTAAAAAATAATTTATTTGACGAGTTTTTTTATTATATACTTTAAATATGGTAGTTTACTATATGTATTAAGCGTAATTGTTTTTTTGACACAAAATTTAAAAATTTAAATACTAATAAAAACAACTAACATGTAAATAAAATAACTATGGGTATATATTTATTTAAATAAAAACAACTAACAAGTAAATATTTATAGTTTACTAAAAACTATTTTTTTTACTATCATATACTTGTTATTTAATTATGATATAAATAATAAAAAAAAATTTGACAAGTTTAAATTATCACTAGTTTTTATACTATCACAAGTTTTTTTATTTGACAATATGGTAAATTTACTATGCATATATGTTTATCACATATAAAAAGTTAAATCACTTAACATAAAAAAAAAAAAAAAAACACAGCAACAAAGATACAAAGTTTTAATTTTTGTCACATCAAAAAAAATTTCGGTGCACATTTTTATCACATACAAAGTTTTAACTAAATCACATAAATCTATCACACACAAATCAAATAAAAAATGCAACAAAGTTTTCAAGACATACAACAGTAAAGATACAAAGTTTAATTTTAATCATGTTATTTTTTCACATATCATGAGTTGCAAATTAATTCATACAAAAAAAATTACTAATCTAAGTTATATTACTTGTTATGCTGAGTAGTGTCTGACTTCAAATTTTCAAGACTAAACTCCCAATAACATCAACTGATGAATCAACCGACGAATCAAACAACATTATCTAAATCAAAATTAACAAAATATTACCAGATATATAAAGACAAATATTAAAATACCATTTTCTTTTTGACGAAAAAAAAAACAGTTTTAGAAATATTAAATAATACAATTTTTTTTTTAGACGAAAAAAATAAATTAAAATTACATATAAAATAATATTACAATTAAACTTAACAAAATAAACTTATACTTACTTGTTATGTCAAAATGCAAATATATTAAACTCCCAACAGCAAGATGAACAAAGCTACATTTTCTACATTAGCATAAAAAAAGTAATAATTAATATCAATATATAATATCATTCAAATATAAACATAAAAAGATAAACTTTTAAATTTAATCAAGTAGAAAAAACTTACATTTTATTAAGACATCAAACTTGAAAGAAGATCAAAATATGATGCAGATTTGTAGAAAGATGTTGTAGAAATGTTAGTGAGATGTTGAAATTTTTTTACAGAGATTGAGAAATGAAATGAAGAAGGAAGGAATGAATATATTGAAGCTTTCTCTCTTCCGTGTGCGTTTTCCAAGCAGCAGCAATAGTTCATTTCATCATTCACGTTACTGACGGCCCAGACCGTCAATAAATGTGTTGCATACTCCCAAGATTGACAGTCCTCTGCCCAAGACTGACCGTCTCTTTTTTTTGAAAAATCTGTTGTAACTTTGTGACGGCCCCGTCCGTCAGTACCTTCGTCAAACCGTTTTGGCGGACTCAGCCGTCATTAAGGATATTTTTAGTGACGGAAATGACTGTCAGTAAATTCCTGACAGATTTTCATTCAAATTATAATATTTTTTTAACTTTCTGACGGAAATTTATTTGTTACTGACGGAAATGGCCGCCAGAAATTTACAGACGGCCCAGGCCGCCAATACACATAAATAAATTTCGCCGATAAAAACAGGTTTTCTTGTAGTGCTCTAACGTGGCGCTTACGTGTCTTCTTCTCCTTACATTGACACTAATATAACACTAGGCGAAAACTTTGTAACCAAATACTAATTTTTATGAAATTTTAGTTTATACTACCAACAACCTAAAGGCACACGGTTCAATTCTCAACAACAAACAAATATAAATATTATGATATTTTGTTTTATGTATTACTAATAACCTAAAGGGAGATGGTTCAATCCTCATCAACAACCAAATAAAAAATTTAATAATTTTTCTTTTTGCTATAAAAAACCCTTATGTTAATGGATAAATGTTAAACCATTTTTTTAAATTACAACCTATAATTTGTAGAAAACCTTAAATATATAATATTTTTGGCTTAAATGCAGTTTTGATACGGCTATTCTACAAAATATACAATTTTAGTCCGCTATCTTTTTTCAAATTTCGGTCTCCTTATTTTATAAAAATTCATACATATATTAATCTCCCGCTTTATTTTGTAAGTGCACCAGTTCATCCTCATGTTTTAATAATTGTCAAAACACATGAAAATAGAGTAGAACATATTTTGGCAATACTACAAATGACTTGACAGCGAAAAACTATTTTTAAACCTTGAAAAAATTGATTTTTAGGTATTCTGTATACATAATCACTTGTATCGATACAAATGTCCTGAAATTACTTCAGACTGATTTTGTGCATTTTGTATCGATACATATATCACATGTATCGATACAAATATGGTCTCTCAGAGGCAGAGAGTCACTTGTGTATCAAATCATGCTTGCATGTATCGATACACACCTGTATCTCTCAAAAAACCAGATAGTACATGATGTATCGAATCATGCTTGCATGATTTGATACATATAAGTCAAGATTTCAAGAAACTGATATATGTATCGATACACATACGTGTTTGTATCGATACATAGGTCAAATTTTTCAAATTTGAACGCTGGTCAAAGGGTTTGTATCGATACAAACCATCATTTGTATCGATACATGTCTGCTAAGTTTTACCTAAATTTGCTCAATTCTATTTTCTCTTTAAATAGCAATGTGCTTTGTTATTGTAAATGAGAGAGAAAAACCTGTGAGAAAGTGAAATAGCTTTGATAAACTCTTTGGGATTCAAATTGGGTGAAGAATTTGGATCAAAGGGTTATTCTTCACAAGATCATCATCTTCCATCAAATTGCAATTAATTGAAGAATGAGTATGGGATCATTCGAATAAAGATTGTATGTTTGATCGATAACGTTCAATACGGCTTGCGGTGAATCAGAGGCGTGATCGAGTTGATTTGTGAAGAAGGTTTGGGTTTTTCTCAAGGATTCAAGATTGTGCGATATCTTGAAGGACCAACAACGAAGAAGCGAGGTACTCAGCTGGACGATCGTTGCGAGGATTTGCGCACGGTCAGAAGGAGAAGCTTCATTACTTGTTGAGGTTATTTCGCATAGTTTGCATTAGATTCGATATAGGGTTATTGGAGTCTTTTGTAAATTGTGCACTATTGTTCAAACGTTTTTAATCAATATACTCTCAAATAACCCGTTTGGTTATTTGGGGGGAGACGTACCCGGCCGACCGCGAGGACGACACGAAAGCCGGGGAACTTCCTAATCAATCGTTTGTGTCTTTCTTCCTTAATCTTTTACTTTACGCAATTGCTTTAATTTTCAATTCAATTGAATTTTTGTGTTCGTACGTATGCACCAAAATTCAATTGACATATATCTTGATTGTGATTGGATTAACTATATAATTGCGTAACTTGCTTGGACTGTGATTTGGATCGTTTAATTCGAATATTTTGCACACGATCGTTTCTAGTTCTTTATCATCACTCGTTCAAGGCTATACTAATTTTTCAGTGATCAATCGGGTGCAAAGAGACTACCGATCCAGTGGTGCTTCCGTGCGTACCTTTTGAACTAAATTTTTTAAAAACAACATTGTTTAAAAGGGTCACTTATTCAACCCCCTTCTAAGTGGTAGCCAAGTAGTCTAACATATTTAACCTTCAATTTTAATGACTTAGCACTTTCATTGAATGATATGGCTCATGATACGTGCATATTTCGCTCCATGTCAAAAAATTTATATTTATTATTTTTAAGATTTTATTATTTCGTATAATTAAATTTAGAGGGACCTCTTTAATAGTCTCACGGTCTCTAATAACCTTAATTTTCTTTGAACCTTTAATTTGTGCCACTCGATGGAAATATGAACTAGTTCGATGTGCATAAGTAAAATGTTATGATCTCGCCTTTTCTCTCTAAAACTGATCATGTTGGATCATTGCTTGGGTAAGAATAAGTCGGGCCTGATAATCCTGTAACAATAACTCATGAAATTCCAGCTAAATCAATAAGTGGCTGGATTGGATTCTATATACCTCATCAATGGCCATATAAACAATGCCATGCACACTACCAAATGTTCTTTTCTTCCACTTTTTTAAAGCATGCTTGAGACGCTTATTGCATAAGACAAAAAACACATAGGGAAGAGCATGTTGATAGGAAGATAATTCTTGAGAAAATAGAAGAGGACGAGGATGCTATTTCAAAAGATCATAGAGGACTAAATCCTCCGTAATGAAGGTAAAAAGATCATAGAGGACGAGGATGCTATTTCAAAAAATTTATTGACAAGTTTTGACAAACAAAACCATCAGCAAAGGTTACAACTCATAACAGAGCTAGTCGTACAAAGTCATCTCGCCTACAAGAAAAACGATGCTCATGTAGCACAACCTTGCCACGAGCAAGATAAGTATTCTCCCCAAAGAATCCTTATTTTACATTTTTCCCTTTAATACACCTTCCATACGTCATTCTCATTTTTTTTACACTTTTCATTACCAAAACCATCGAGAAGTCGAAAACTACATTAACTTTCGGAACCGACCACGAGATAAGTATTCTACCCATTAGCTAAGTTCCTTAATAATCTTAGCAATAGTACGAACTTTGTGTAACCCATATCTGCATTAATTGGGGGGAAACTGTTCTGGATCGGCTAAAAGCCCATCAAACGTCAAGGCCCATTACAATGGGATAAGAATAACCACGTGGTACGACCACAGAATCAACTCACGAGCACGGGTAGAGGCCAAACGCCTCCAATACCAAACATGTCTCCACACAAAGGACAATCCATGTGTCATTTGTGGCTGGTCCTCTAGATATGGGGGACTCCACTATGCTGTAAAACCCTAATATTCTCCTATATAACCATTCATACATCAATCCATATGTATGACATATCTGCGCCTCCAATTTCACAATCTTTATTACCTCTTTCAAATATTGACTTGAGCGTTGGAGTGCTAACAATCTTGGAGGTACCTTTTCACCCATAAACTCCAAAGAATTCATCTCTTCACCAGAATCAACCATGACAAACAACCTAATCAACACCAGCTGAGAAAAATCATTTTATGAGCAACCAATTCAATTAGGCTTAATTCAACATTTGATCCCTTATGTTTATTTTAGGTTTTAACTTAGTCTCTTATGTTTTAAAAGTTTTAATTTGGTCCCCAATATTTCCACCGTTTGCATAAGTTGATCATTTACGTTCTTTTTTATGTTTCCACCATTTCATTTGGACACTTGTCCAAGTGTCCACATATCTGTCCACATATGCAAACCGTCTACCATATGTGACAAAACTGACGTAAAGGACCAAATTGAAACATAAAATAAAGGTAAGGGAACAAATTGAAACTTTTAAAACATAAAGGACCAAATTGAAACCTAAAATAAATATAAGGGACCAAATGTTGAATTAAGCCATTTAATTACTTTGGGCGTGATTGTTCACCATTTGAGGCATGGTTTGTTGGTTTTGCTCCACGTAAGAGAGTCTTGCTTTTTGCTGTTGTAGGAGGGTTAACATAGTCAAGAACATGTCGTTCGGACGTTGTTCTTTGTGAGTCTTTCCTTGGTGGGTTTTGAACATGAGTTTCTGCCGTGTTTTGAGTTTGGAAATTTGGCAGAGAAGTTTGATGGTTGTGGTTTGGGCTTAGAGAAGCGTGGATAGAAGATAAGATGTTGTTAATGTGTACTGATGTTTAAGTAGCAAGCTAAGGAGCCTGTTCTGTATTTATTGGTTCCAGAATGATTTTGATGTTATGTAAGTTTGAAGGATTGCCATGGTGAACTGTGGCGATGGCTCTGCTACAAGTGATAGGTCTTGGTCTGAAGATGGTTTCTGAGAAAGTGATGGTGGTGGGGGTGGTTCTCCCTAATGACAGGAATTTCTATGGTATTTTTAGTGTTAGTATTAGTAATAAAATGACCAAGACATGCCCAAATACGAAGGAAAACCTACAAAAGCAGGAAAAAGCATCAAGACAGAGTCCAAGATGCAAAAAGACAAGAAAAAGCCAAAAAAGTGAAGAAATTGAGCATTCCATCGCAGCATGATGTCTTCCATCGTGCCACGATGGAAGCTGCTTGCTTGCCAAAAAATCAGAAGAATAAATCTGAAGAAAATATGTCAATCGCAGCATGATATAGCACATCGCAACATGATGGGGTTACTTGGCTTAATATGGTCCGGAACTAGTTGTAAATAATGCTAGGTGTATAGAAACGGTAACATCCTGAACTAGTCGTGAACTGAGCGGTTAGAGGAGGAATCATGAACTAGGTGTGAATTGAGCACTTAGAAGATGAACAGCCTAATACTAGGACCTAGAGGTTAATTGGTGAAGGTTATAATGCATGTTTATAAACAACTCAGTTAGTAGGGTATGTGACACATCGAGGTTAGGCTATCGTAGGTACCTTAGTTATTAACGTAGGGAAACTTTAATAGACATAGTGTAATAGTAAGGTATTACTACAACAAGGAAAATTCACCGCCCAATATACACCGATCATGCCAAATATGAAGAAGGGAGGGAGTCCAACCACTATACCTAGCCTCTATATTTCTTGAATCTATTATATTTATACATTCTGCTATTTATTTTATCGCAAGCATTACGCTTCTTTTTATAAAACCCTTTTCAAAAACCAAAGCGAATGCAAACTATTTGGCGCCGTTGACGGGGATTGTGTTTACAAAGCGTCACTAGATTTGTTTAAGTTTGTCAAAAAATTTCAAAAAACAAAAAAATTAAAATATTAAAAATCTTGTTGATGATTGTGGATTTTAATCTGTGAAAATTCTGGCTAAGGATAAGTCAAGGTCTCCGAGCGATCCGTGGTGATCCACCTCACTTACGTGGGAATTTTCATAGTGACAAAGACACATGAGACAAACCAAAAATAGTTTCACAAAAAAATATTTATCCTAGTGCTACTGAGGTATTTTGTTTAAAGTGCATGCAGACAGGTACTCAAGGCACTAAGTATCACAGAGGCTGGCAACAGCCAACTAAAGACAGCATTCTCACAGGAAAACTCTCAAAATGATGAGAGATGGAATAAATTGCAAGAGAGAAAGCTGCAACAATAAGTTAATGGTCAGGCGGATCATTTGACTAGAGCTTCCACATGAAGTAAGAGAGTAAAAGGGTTGTTTACAGAAATGGTTCGGAAACACAGGAACCATTGGCGAAGATGACAAAGAAAAGAGAGAAAGGCCATTAGGAAAGAAATACTTCAATCAGGAGAATCAAACTGTAAAGTCACCTCTGAAGAACAATATCTTCCTCAGGAAAAAAAGCGCAAAAAAAAGAAAGACATGCACAAATGTAAGTTTGGGGTGAAATTACTGTGTTCTATGAAACTGCACCAGTAAATAAGTCGCCAACCGGATAGTTGAGGATATGGTGAAACAGACCTGGTCCTGCCGAGATTGTAATCAATATGAAGGAAGGATGGCCAGTGCTTTAAGCTGGAACAAAGAAGCACAATTAGAGAGACATGCGAACCTATCCTCTGTAATGGAGGAAATGCCTCAAGCTAATGAGAGACTAAACAAGCGCTGCTTGGGAGGCAACCTAAGGATAAGTATTTTAATTCTGTATTTTTAATTCAGTATTTTTCAATTCAATAAAGTATGCCAAGAATTCCGCATGTCATCTTCATCTATTTAACCCTTATTCAAACTTATAAAAAATTAAATAACTGTTTTGCTATTTATTATCTAGTGCACGACCAACTGTTATAGGTAAGATTGCGGCGAAATGAGTTATAAATCTTGATGAGCCGAATTTCACACCTTCATACAAAAAAACCAAAGGTCATTGCTCCGAAGTGCGAAGTTCGGGAGACAGAGAGACGAGTGATGAAGCTGATGTCTGTGAGACAAGTGTTCAATTTTCATATACCTAAGTCATGTGAGGATTTGAGCCAAATATTTCCAAACGGTATTACCACTTTCTTTCGAATTACTATGAGAGTACCGTGCACTTGTTTATTTTCTAGAACTTTCTCTAATTCTCTGCTGACTAGTTAATTTGATATTATATGCATTGAGGCAATTGTTTGTTATAACCCAAAGCCTTTTCAAGCCACCCTTTAAATATTATTATCCTTTGCTAGCCAATTTTGAGCCGTAAAAAAATAATAATATCCCTTTTGTTTCAGTGACAAACCACATTACAAACCTATAGACCAGAAAAACAATGATTTACCCTCTTTGGAGTTAGGTAATAGTTCTCAAAGTCTTGGCAACAAAACAAGTTTGGGGTTGCTCATGGAACTAGCAACGTTTAAGTTTGGGGTGGGTATACAGAGAACTATCACTACAAAAAGAAAAAAAAATTAAAGAAAAGAGACGGGAAAACATCAAAAATTCCCTAAAAAACAGTCTCTTCAAAAAAAATAATAATAAAAAGAAAGAGCCAAAGGGAAAAAACAGTGATAGAAAAGAACCACACAAAGACACATCCGGTTCTTAATCTCCGATACCAACACAAAAAGGCACCCTAAGGAACAAAGGTTGCGCACACAAAAAGGAACAACAAAGTAGAACTTAACTCCAATGTTTAGCCTACTATTCCCAAAAATGTCCTACCTTGACCTAAGCCACGTTATAACCCTGAAAAAGACCTCCAATAATGCATGTATATTAAATTTTGAATGTTTGCTTAGAGTTCTTGCAAGCCTATGGTAAAATGGCAGTTTGTACGATGATTGAGAGATAACCCTTTCAATTATGAGCGAAAAACACAAATGTGAGAGAGAGAGAGAGAAAAAAAGTTGAACATGGACTCTTGCGAGCATTTGTCTGATTTGCTACTATTGACGTCTCCGGAGCCTAGCAGGACTGAGCATGATTATTGCGGTAAGAAATCAGCGGTACCATTGCTGAAATATAAGCAAAGTTGTGAAATTCCTATCATCTTTATTTATCTCTTATTTCTCTAACGATCTTGTCTGAAAGCATGTTACTTGAGGACAAGCAACAGTTTAAGTTTGGGGTTGTGATGAAAGGAATTTCTACGGTATTTTTAATGTTAGTATCAGTAATAAAATGACCAAGACAAGCACAAATACGAAGGAAAAAATACAAAAGCAGGAAAAAGCATCAAGACAGAGTCCAAGATGCAAAAAGACAAGAAAAAACCCAAAAAGTGAAGAAAATGAGCATTCCATCGCAACACGATGTCTTCCATCGTGCCATGATGGAATCTGCTTCCTTGCCAAGAAATCAGAAGAATAAATCTGAAGAAAATATGTCCATCGCAGCACGATATAGCACATCGCAGCATGATGGAGTAACTTGGCGCCCAAGCTGATGAAATCCACAGGATCAGTTATAAAATTGAATTGAATCTTCACATCGCACTGTGATGGCTTCATCGCAGCACGATGACCTTGCTGAGGCCCATTACGAAAACTATAAATAGAGTCTCCCATTCATTGTTTAAATTATTCAAAAATAGTAGAACACTCCCTACTATAAGGAGAGGTTCAGAAGAGCTTTTGTATTTAGGTTATATTCTTCTAATTTAAATATGTAGTCTTTTGTATTTATGCCTTAGGTTGTGGTGGAGAAGATGAACTCCCCTATGAATATTTGGAGTCTGTGGTTGAGTCTAAGTTATATTAAATGATATTTAGTAATTATGTTTGTTATTTACTTTCTTGCACTTTAATAACGTATCTCGTAATCTGGTCTGGATAAGCGGGAGCGCCCTTAGAATTGATATTAGGTTTTGACTTAATATGGTCCGGAACTAGTAGTAAATAATGCTAGGTGTATAAAGACGGTAACATCCTGAACTAGTCGTGAACTGAGCGGTTAGAGGAGGAATCATGAACTAGGTGTGAACTGAGCACTTAGAAGATGAACAACCCGATACTAGGACCTAGAGGTTAATTGGTGAAGGTTATAATGCATGTTTATAAACAACTCACTTAGTAATTAGGATATGTGACACATCGAGGTTAGGCTCTCGTAGGTACCTTAGTTATTAACGTAGGGAAACTTTAATAGACAAAGTGTAATAGTAAGGTATTACTACAACAAGGAAAATTCACTGCCGAACATAATCTAAGTAACTATGTTATACACCGATCATTCTAAATATGAAGAAGGAAGGGAGTCCAACTACCATACCTAGCCTCTATATTTCTTGAATCTATTATATTTATACATTATGCTATTTATTTTATCGCAAGCATTACGCTTCTTTTTATAAAACCCTTTTCAAAAACCAAAGCGGATGCAAACTATCACGAACTTAAATAACGCTAGTGAAGCTTCGGCACGATCCCTTTGGATTCGAACTCATTCTACTCGTATAGTGTGAATTATTACTCGACGACAGATTGGTGCACTTGCCAGACCGTAGTCACTCCCCCGTTTTTTTTAAGAAAAGGTTTTTAATTTTGAAGAAGATGGGTAAGGTACTGATTTTTCTAAATAAATCAGACCACGGACGACACCACTGAACTGGTTGCTCAGAAATGATTTGTCTTAGCTGGTGATAATTCGGCTATTTGTAATGGAAGATGGCGATGATAAGATGAATTCTAGGATTTTATAGGGAAAAGGTACCTGCAAGATTGTTAGCACTCCAACGCTCAAGCTAGTATTTAAAAGAGGTAATAAAGATTGTGAAATTGGAGGCGCAGATATGTCATACCTTGGGATTGATGAATGCTTATATAGGAGAATATTAAGGTTTACAATATAATGGGGCCCCCCATGTGTAGAGGATCAGCCACATATAACACATGGGTTGTACTTTACGGGTCATTGGAAGCTTATGGCTTCTACCCGTTCTCGTAGGTTATTTTCGTGGTCATTGCACCACGTAATTATCCTTTATCCCATTGTAATGGGCATTGATGTGCATTGATCTTTTAGCCGATCCAAAACAAATAGTCTTGTGTGCTAACATGTATTGGATCTATGCACCTTAATCCATTGTCGTGCATGCGTTTCTGGTTGTTTAATGCCACGCGTAAGAATTAGCAATCTTCTTATGTTATTGGGTTTTTATTGTATTGAACCTTGATTATATTGGAATTTAGCCACTCCAAAATATAAATTAGTTTTTCATTTTCTAGGACAAATTGAGAGTATTAATAAGAAGAGTGTTTAGAAAAGAAAATGCATCTAAGTACTTACATAGAGGTTTTCAGTTCAAGGAAAAAGACATTTCTTTATGGTGACTAATAATTATCATCACAATTATTTCTCATTTGATATGTTTATGTTGTCTATCATGAAATAAAAAAATATATATTGAAAGTCAAGTGATGCATTGAATGAAAGAGACAAAACATGACATATTGATATACTTTAGAGCCACATCACAATAATTTATAATTTATAAATGGTTTCTTGCAACTCCTAAGCGCTAAAAACTATTTAATAGAAGTTAGCAATGAATGAAATTTTCCTTATATATAGTGTATATAGTGATAAAGTAATTTTCTATTTATTACATACAAATTAGAAAAATATGGCTCAAATTCCATATTACTTTTATATTTTGATCATATTTCTTGTTGCAATCAGTAGTAGTAATTGTAAGTCATTTTACATAACATTTGCAAATATTTAATTTATCTTATATAAAATATTTCATGCCCTTTTAGTAACAATTCTTTTATTTTAATCAGATGTTATAAGTACTAAATTTCCATGCGAAATACCCATGGATTGTCCAGAAGATTTATGTCCTCATCCTAAATTTACATGGTGCATTCAAAGTTATTGTCAGTGCGCGTAAGTGTTATAGATAGATTCAAAAATTATTTTATATTGTTTGTAATTGTATAATTTTATTTATACATGTAATATTTTTCTCACACTTTTCTATTATGTCTAGTTTACCTTTCAATAGTTAAAAGGTTACAATAATAAAGTTATGGTTGTGTTGCCATTCTCCATTTGGAAAAAGACAGTTTGTAAAATAAATTTTGTTGTTGGTTAATTGGTTTTTACCCCCTGTAAAATAGGTGAGTTTTGTGTTACCCCCTGTAACTTTTTTTTGTTGAAATTACCTCTTTGTAATGTTGCAATTTTTTTTTTCTAGTTCATTTTACCCCCCGGAGGGTAAAACAAAACAACATTACAGTGGGGTAAAATGAACTAGAAAAAAATTTCTTCAACATTATAAGGGGGTAATCTAAAAAAAATAAATTACAGGGGATAACGCAAAACTCGCTTACTTTGCAGGGGGTAAAAATCTATTAACTCATTTGTTATTACCTTTTGTTGAATAAATTAAAAGTTACATTCTATCTATCTATCTATCTATCTATCTATCTATCTATCTATCTATCTATTGCTCAAAGCAAATAGACATATGTTATTGGGTAAATAGGTCATTTTTGTTTTACCCCTGAAAGTAGGTCATTTTTGTTTTACCCCTGCAAAAAATTTCTTTGGAATTTCCCCCTTGCAAAATATATTTTTTTGGTTTTCCCCCCAGGTGCAAGGAATTAGCACTTTTTAAATCGGTTGAACAAAATAATTTGTACCAATTTTGAACAAAACAACACTTTGGTGATGAAATACCAATTTTTATGGAATTTTAATTTGTACTACTAACACTAGTAAAAAACTTCCGTTTAGCAACCGATTTTAATAAAAAATCGATTAGCGACCGATTTAAAAAAGTAGCTAAAGCCTTGGTCGCTGATCTGTAGTAACCCTATTAGCGACCAATTTAAAAAAGTAACCAAATGTTTTTTTACTCTGACACTCAAAATATCGGTCTCTAAATAGGTTGCTAAAGCGATCGAAATTTTTCGGTCCCCAAATCAGTTGCTAAAAGCGAAATTTCTAGTAGTGCAACAACCTAAAGAGACACGGTTCAATTTTCAATAACAAACAAATATAAATTTTAACAACTTAAAGGGAAACTGTTTGATCCTCATCAACAACCAAATATCAATTTTTATAATTTTTCTTTTTGCTATAAAAAATCCTTATATTAAGGGATTAATGTTAAGCCCTTTTTTTAATTACAATCTATAATTTGAAAAAAAACCTAAAATTATATTTTTTTGCTTAAAAGCAGTTTTAGTACCTTTATTTTACAAAATTCTCAATTTTTGTCTGCCTATTTTTTCGCACAATTTTGATCCCTCTATTTTAAAACAATTCATACATTAATCCCTCTCTTCATTTAAACTTCAATTTTAATGACTTAACATATTCATTAAATGATATGACTCATGATACGTGCATATGTCTCTCCAATTCAATTTAATTTTTATATTTATTATTTTTAAGAATTTAATATTTCCCACAATTAAATTTAGAGAAGAACCTCATGAATTGTCTCACTGTCTCTAATAACATTAATTTACTTTGAACCTTTAATTTGTGCCACTTGATTGAAATAGGAAGTAGTTCGACGATCTACATAAATTAAATGTTATGATCTCGCCTTTTCTCTCTAGAATTGATCATGTTGGATCAGTACTTTGGCAAGAATAAGTTGGGCTTGATAATCCTGTAGCAATATACTCATTTGAAATTCCAATTAATCGATCTTATTTTTTTTAACATTTTGATCTTTTATCTTTTATTTGTAACACTTTGATCTTTTATTTTATATATTTGCAACACTTTAGTCTTTTATCTTTTATTTGTAACATTTTAGTCCTTTATCTTTTATAACATTCATATATAAACCCTTTTTTTCATATTTTTTTTATTAAAAAAATGTTTAATTTTATTTGTTAAAATACCTTTTTATTAAAATTAAATAAAACTCAAGATTTTGATGAATATGTTCATCATCTTCATCAATTCTTTCATATTTTTATGTACTTTAAAGGACCAAAGTGTTACAAATAAAAGATAAAGGACCAGAATGTTACAAAAAAATAAGATAAAGAACTAAAATGTTACGAATAAAAGATAAATAACCAAAGTGTTACAAAAAATAAGATAAAAGACCAAACATATAATTCTGCCTTAATACAATAAATAGCTGGATTCTATATATCTCATCAATGGCTATAGAAACATTGGTATGTACATTACCATAGGTACTTTTATTCCACTCTTATAAAGCATGCTTGAGACGCTTAAGATTTTGCTGAAGACAAACAAGACATGGGGCATCCCACAACAAGTTTGGACCAAATTTCAAACAAACTTTAAAAAATTTAAACGGAAGAGCATGCTGACGTACGGGAATATAATTCTTGAGAAAATAAAAGAGGTTGATGATTAGAAAAAGTTGCGAGGCAGAGGACGCCTTCCAAATTTCTCATGACCACCCAATATATATATATATATAAGGCAATCTTTATGACCGGCTAAACCCAATAAATTAAAGCCCAAAATGCTAAAGCAGAAGGCATAACACGTCATCCTGACACGACTACGGAACGTGCACGGAAGTTCTTTAAGATATTTATGACTGATTCTCTTCACATGAAGGACTCTATCAAACGGTTATTCCTCTCATTTCACTATATATACATGTAAGCACTCACTCTCAAGGTACATATTTTCTACTCAATTTAGCATTTTATCTTACCGCATTCATATATTGACTTCAATATTGAAGTGCTAACATAATTGCAAGTACCTTTTTCCCCTTTGGTACTTGCAGATTCAATTACCACCCACTTGATACAAATATGATAATCTAAATCACACCTTCTCAAAAAATTAATCTAATATTTGTAAATTCTTTTATTCTTTTATTTATACGCTTTAGCCTTCTTTTTTTTATCATAGTTTGATGAGAGATTTTTGCAATATAGAAAGAAGAGGGCTAACTCCATCGCTCTCACCCTCACTCGAACTTCATCACCGCTTCTCTCTTGAACTCTCTCATCCCTCTTCCACTCTCGAATTATAATAGTTTATAGTTTATGTGATGTTTTGTTTCTGTTTTCTTATATGATTATGTTCTTAGTGCTTCAACTGTGTGCTTGTTGAGGGGTTTGAGATGAGTTAGAAAAATATAATAGTTTATACTAGTGTCAAATTGAGCTTTAGACACAATCAATCATGTTTGACATGAACAAAATATTTATATTTCTATCAAACAAACCTAGCACCTTGTGCTTGAAAGAGCTGATATGTATATAATACCTGAAGATTCTAAATATTTGTGTATGTAAAGTCATCATTTGAGGTAATATCTAAACAAAAATTTTGATGTAACTACAAAAATAAATTGGTGTAGATTGAGTTAGAATAAAATATGATATAAATTGACTAAATTAGTGTAATGTGAGTTCAGGAAAATATAGTATAAATTGGATTTCTGGTGGTGCCTACAATATGCTTGCTAGGAATTCATAACAAGCTACTTTTGATAATGAAGGTAATCACGTTTACCACTGTAACATGATGATTAAATTGTGTTGTTTTCTTAGCAGGTGCTAGTTATATTGTATGGTGTAACGCTCCTAATTGATTCGCATGCAATAATTAATTTAAATCATAAAACATACCAACGATCAAGGCGTCACATGTTATAAACTCAATTACAAGCATGCATTTGATCTCCATAAAGACAACGGAAGCATTAAATTGTCATAATCATAACTAATAGTATTTAAATCCACGCATGCAAGTCATAAATCACATTACAACTTCAATTAGGTACTTCCACAATGAAGACTCATTACATAATCCGAGATAGTCCAAAAGATAATTAAAGATAAGATAAGATAAGTAGCAAGGTCATACATAAGTCTGAAAACAAGCGAAAACTACGATATTAGTCTTAATAAGGTTGCAAGTATCAGAGCAAATCCTAGACCTCTAAGTTTCTAGAATTCACCTACTCTTCGCCTTACCAAGCTATGCTAGTTATCACAATGCTAATCTCCAAAGCCACGGGATCACTCCTCAAGTGAAGAATCTGGACCCAAACCATACACATACACAAAATAGAGAGTTAGTTGCAATTCAAGTTCATAATAATAAGCATAGTATACACTTATATTATGTAAACAATTATATCATAACTAATCATACGCATACCACATTGTACTAGCAATATACGACATAATAATGGTATCATACTCATTAACCAATGATCAAGACATCCAATCATATTCACATGGTCCAACCACTCACATATATAAATGAATACAATCACAATTATCAGATAACAATTAGAGTGCACAACTCCTTAATGCAACTAATGCAAACACATAATGTATGCCACTCTAGACAAATCTAATGCATCTGGTACCATCGTCTTTATTAGAGTATCCCACCTCTAATATCCTTCTTTATCAAATATTATACTTTGATATCCTTCTTTATTAGAATTACTCAATTCTAATATCCGACTCAAATATGGATGCATGAATGTACACATACCAAATAATGATGATAACACTACACATTTACTCATGAATAATAGGTTACTCATCCCTATTAACCCTCCTCAATTCACATCAAATCATATCATCATTAAGGTATACATTCAAGCAAGATACAAAACCTCATAATATCTTAATTAATCATAACCATCACCTTCAATTCAATCAACTATACATACATAAGCATATTATCCTCATTCAATCTCAAGATTCACTCACTTTAAGTCTATAGCATGTTATAAGATTAATCTAATCATGTTATAACTTCCTACTCATCATACAACTTAAAGAAAATGTTCAAAATGAAGTCCTGGTCGGGGAGCGAACCCCAGCGATGAACCAGCGACGAGATGGCAGAGTAGTCATCGCTCCCAGCGAAGCCTAAGGACGGACTGCTCGCTACCTCTCGCTGAGCGAGCATTCAAATTTTGGGTTTGCTGCGCAAGAACATGAATCCTCGCTTGGCGACGGGCTTGGTCGCTCCAGCGAGCGTGCCCAGAATTTGTACTCTGCTCACGGGTTTCACACAAATTTGCATAAAAATAACATTTTTCAAGTTATAAATTCTTAAAGCTATCACCTTTAAGCATAGATATCATATATCAACCCAGAAGTACAAGCTTTAACATCATCAAACATCATTTCAAGTGAAAAGTAGAGATTTTCCTCATTTTATTCTAAACCCATTTTCAAACATCAACAACAACAAATCACACATAATACACGAATTTGATCATAGAAATAGGAAATAGAATCATATAGTAACATGTTAACATCATATAACAACACAATAATTCATTAACACATTCCCTTGATTCCCCATTTCCCACCAAAAGAGATGAGAGGGTTTGGGTATGGAGAATAGGCATATCCCCCCTCTTTGATCATCTCACATGAATTGTAAACTACTCTCTAACCTTAGAAATGATGAATTTCTGATTCTTCTTCTTCTCTTGAGCTTTCTTTATTCTTCCCCTCTACTTCCTTCTCTTGAAGACTTTCACTTTCTACCTCTTCTATTCTTTTCAAAGTTATGAGCACTCTCTCTATTCTCATAACTCTAACCTAAACCTACTTACTCAAAGACAATAATGTCTCTCTCATTAACTTAGGCCCATTAACACTCAAGCCCAACTATTATCATAAATAAATACGGGTGTTACATATGGTACACTAGTTGTGTTGTTACACTTGATTGAAGGTTATTGTAGAATAGGAAAATTGTTACCCAGAAGCCATGTCCCAAAAGCGAACTTGTTAGATGTGTAGATAGCCTATAATTTGTCTTGCTTCTGATTTGAAATTATAATATGCAGGTGATGTATCTAATGCCATTTATGATTTAAGGTTCTTAGTATATAAATAGGTTTAACGAGGATTAAAATTTTAGGTATTAGCAAAAGATTTTAAATCTTTGATTTAAATTAATTATAAGGTGCTTTCGAGGATGTATGTGTACATTGTGTATACTTTTGTGAAAAATATTATTGAGACGAGTTACCTTGCTCATTCAAGGTGAGGATGGTGCTTGAGTGATACCGTGTTTGTTAGAATGTCTCTAAGAAATGAATCATTAGTTAGCTAATTAAGTAACATTGTTGTGAATATGCCTTGTTTGTGAATGTAGTTGCAGGTTTGTGTGTGTCTCTAGTTAGCTAATTAAAGTAACATTGTTGTGACATATTTCTATAACTACTCTATGAAAATTCATTAAAGTGAATGATTTACTACTTAAGATTATCAACTTAAGTGATTAAGTGATTTTGACAGGCATAAACCGAGCCATCATCTATACCAAGAGCACTAATTTCAATCATTTTAAGGCATCCAAGGCTTAAATTATTTTAAGAAGAGCTCGTGTGTGAATCAGGTTCTTTCATTGTGTGATACATGTGCTTTCAAGCCATATTAATTTATACATGTTCAATGTGAAACCTAATTTAGTTGTTTGACGTGAGTTGCTGCAACTTAATGCCATGCTTTTAAATTTTACATTTTTATGTGTTCATGTTTATAATATTGTACCTGACATGTGATTAGTTCTTATGTTTCTTTCGTTTTAAATTCTTGACGTATAAACTTAGATCATTTTTGTGCTTGTAGATGGTAGATAAGCCATTTGGATTTCATCAAGCTGGGTAGACACACTTATGCATCAATTCAAAGGAATCAGCTGAAGATAAATATATGATAGTCTAAATGTTCAAATTTTTGACTTTTAACAGTTTCCAAATGTGTCTTGTAGTTAAAAGAATAAGAACTTTGGTAATAAAAAGTCAATCCATAAGTGGATAGGAACTTTGTTAAAAGAATAGGAACTTTGGTATTATTGTGGTGTGTTTTGAATTTTTCTAATATTTTTTTTGTTTGGCTATTTTCAATGGAAACATGTTCAGATCTAGAGGTGATAGCACTATCTCCCAAGACCTAATGGCAACAAACATGTCTTTTGTGAGCTATGCAACAAAGGATTCCAAAGAGAGCAAAACCTACGGCTACACATAAGAGGACACAATTTTCCTTGGATCAAGCTTAAGCAGAAGACTACAAAAGAGCCTAAGAGAAAGGATTATCTGTGTCTTGAGCCTAGTATAGATGTCATGTTACCCTTTATTTTCCAATCAATTATTTTGTAACATTATGCAAATTTGGTTTGGTTTAAATTTAGGGCATAGTAAATTTGGTTTGAGTGACTTTGATAAATGCTAATTGCTAACCATTGCCCTGGTGCAGGTTTGTTTCACTTTGAGCTCCCAAATGAACAAATGTTTGCACACAGGGGACTTTAGAGTTTGTAAACTAATGCAATTACTTTGTTTACTATTTCAGCACTTTCTATACTTAGTTTCAAATGTTTGCAGGAGTAATTAGAGACTTTAGCCGAAGTTAAAGACGATTAGTAACAGACAGGGAATTGCAGCACAACATGTAATGATTCTGTAGTGTGTAGAAGCAAGTTATCCGTTCAAAATGAAGGTGAACTTTCATAGTTTGTAAATATTGGCATCTGATTGATATATCCCTTTCATAGAAGAATTGCATTATGATATGGTCACGGGTTTAGATGTGAAATTGGTTTAGATACAACAATAGAAAGAGGTGACATGGATTGGGCAAACCCACTCGATCCAATCAAACCCACCCAATCCAACCCAAAAAAGTGGGTTGGGTCGGGCAAGTGGGTGGATATGGATTTAAAAAATGAAAAAACCCATAAAAAAATTTGGCTTTCGGGTAAAACCGGACCCAACCCAAAAAACACACCGACCCACTAGTGTTATGTTTTTTGAAATATTTTTATGAAAAAACTAAAGATTTTTCCATTTGATCAATAAATATTTTTATATTGAAAATAAGTTATACTATTTTTTAAGAAAATAAAAAGATTGAATAATTTTTATAAACAAATATGATAATTCATCGCACTATTTTAAAAATAAAAATATTGAATAACCACAAATATGTGGATAACACACTATCTGTTAGTGTTTTCAACCTGCAAGGTTGATTTTATTTTAGGGTTGGCTTCATTTGTTAAAATAAGCCTTTGGTCCAGATGTGGTGACTGATGTGCACACATGTGGTACCTGAACTGAATACCCAATAAACGCGCTTTCAAATATTTGCGTGTGATCTTTGAAATAGATTTGTTTTGAAACAAACATATCCACACTAGCTTGCGCACCAAGGAACGAGCTGAAAGATTGAAGAAGATTCAAAAAAGATTTAAAAAGCTGGTTTGTTTCTAGAAGATTGAAAAAGATTCAAAAAGATTTAAAACAAAACTTATCTTTTATTTAAAAGATCATATCTTTTATTAAAAGATTAAGTTTGTTTTCTGAAGACTACAACAAACAGCTACCAGATCTCGTTCTATATAAAGGAATGCTGAAGACATGTTTTATTCACCGAAATCAATATTCATAAATCTAGTCTTTAGGATTTCGAGTCTTTGTCCCTAGGATTTCTTGTTTCGTTTGAAACTTGAATTAGGGTTGTATTTAGCTCTTAAGCTTTTAAGCACAGAGCTGTTCTTTTCTTGGTTCTAGTTTGAAACAAGATTTGGACTTTGAATCACTCAAAGCTTTGAAGCACGAGTTGGTTCTTTAGTTTAGGAGTGCGTCTCCATCATTGAGTTTGTAAAAATCCTTGTGGTTGAGCAAGGTTCTTGTGGGAACAAGATTGTAAAATTCCTTGTGGTTGAGCAAGGTCCTTGCGGGGAGCAAGGTAGGATAGGCTGGGAATTGACTGGGGGAAGTCATATCTTGTGGAGGAGCAAGGTAGAGTTACACAAGGTAGTATCTAAGCGAGAGGTTGTAAACGGGGAGTTTAAGCTTTGAATTAGGGCTATCATAGTGGATTCATTCCTGGATTGGTATCCCCCAGACGTAAGTGAGTTGCACTGAACTGGGTTAACAAACTCATTGTGTTCTTTATCTTCTGCACTTTATTTTCCTTGTTCATCAAGTTATTGTATGTTTATGATGTTGGCACATTAGGCAACACATCGTATACCTAAACCCTAACGTGCACCACATCACGCTGCACATCTGTAACTTGTTACCGGAATTTCAATTGGCATCAGAGCAGGCACCCTGTTCTGCTTTAGGGTGAGCTCCAGGGAAGATACTTTCTGGAACCATGGACAAGGACGAAACTTTGGTCAGCAAACCACCTCTTCTGGATGGCACAAACTATGATTATTGGAAATCACGCATGACTGCTTTCTTAAAATCCATTGATAGTAGAACTTGGAAAGCAGTGCTAAGAGGTTGGGAACATCCCAAAATCAAGGATGCTAATGGAGCTGACACAGAAGAACTTAAACCAGAAGTAGATTGGACTCCAGCAGAAGATACACTAACTCTTGGCAACAACAAAACTTTAAATGCATTATTCAATGGAGTTGACAAAAACATGTTCAGACTCAACAAACAACGTACTGTTGCCAAAGATGCTTGGGAAATACTCAAGACAACTCATGAAGGGACCTCCAAAGTGAAAAGCTCAAGACTTTAACTCCTGCACACAAAATTTGAGAATCTCAGAATGAAGGAGGAAGAGACTATTTATGACTTTCACATGAATATTCTTGACCTAGCAAATTCCTTTGATTCCTTAGGAGAAAGGTTGTCTGATGAGAAGATGGTAAGGAAAATCCTCAGATCCTTACCAAAGAGGTTTGACATGAAGGTCACAGCTATTGAAGAATCTCAGGACATTGCTAGTATGAAAGTAGAAGAAGTGATAGGTTCTCTTCAAACCTTTGAGATGAACTTCAGCAACAAACCTGAGAAGAAAGAGAAAAGCATAGTCCTCTCTTCTAACACTGATAATGAGGAAGCTGATGAAGAAGACCTCTCAGATGATATAACTCTTCTTGGAAAACAATTTAAGAGAATCTTGAAAAATGTGGGAAGAAAACCAAAGAGCAATGTGGAGCACATCCAGTTTGACATCAGGAAACAAGGAAATACTTCAGCAAAAACCAAAACTGATGACAAACCAATTCAAAACAGAGACATTCAATGTCGTGAATGTGAAGGCTATGGTCACTATAGATCTGAATGTCCTACCTACTTAAAAAGACAGAAGAAGGGACTATTTGTGAGTTGGACTGATGAAGATGACTCTGTGAATGAGTTAGCAAGCAATTCTTCTAATCAAGTAAATGCCATGACTGGAGTGTGTCTCTCTGACAATGAATCATGTGATGAAGATCTCACTTATGAGGAACTAGCCTCAGCATACAGAAAACTATGCATCAGAAGTGAAGAGGTATGCAGAAAAAATACACAACTTGAGACTACCATCAATCAACTCAAGTCAGAAAAATCAACAGCTGGAGAACAAAGGGCTATCATTGAGCAACTCAAGATGAAGGAACAGAAGCTACAGACAAAAGTAGCCAGCCTTGAAGATGAAGTCAAGCTAGTAACTTCTAATTTAGAGATCATGACAAAATCTGTTAGAATGCTTGGTACAGAAACAAAGAAGCTCAATGAGATTCTCAGCATCAGAAATCATGCTAATGATCCAACTAGAGTAGGGTATGGGGTAACGTATAACAATGAAACCCTAGAATCAACCTTTGTTCCCGCTCGAAACAGAACTAACTTCAAGATGTTGCCACATCCTACACCACATCAGAAACCTGTGAACAAAAGGAAGTCCACTTCCTTGAAATGTCACTATTGTGGTAAGTATGGCCATATCAAATCCTTCTGCTATAAGCTCTATAGCTATCCAAGAAAGAAGCCTCAACCTAAAGCATACTATAGAATGGCCAGAAACAGAAAAGAATGGAAGCCAAAAGTCAAATTAGCTGCTCATATAGTTCACACATCCTTCAGAGCCTCATCTAAAGAAGATTGGTACTTTGATAGTGGGTGTTCTAGACACATGACAGGTGAAGAAAGGTTTTTTGAAGACATCAAGTCATATACTTCAAGTTATGTGACCTTTGGTGATGGTGTAAAAGGACAAATCATGGGAGTTGGGAAACTAATCAGCAATAGTTTGCCCAAGCTTGACAATGTCCTGTTTGTCAAAGGACTAAAGGCTAATCTGATCAGCATCAGCCAACTATCTAATCAAGGGCTTAAGGTTGACTGCACAAAGAATGAGTGTCTAGTCACTAATGGCAAAGGTGAAGTATTAATGAAGGGAACCAGATCAGAGGACAACTGCTACTTATGGGTTCCTCAGGAGACCACTAAGCCTACCACATGGCCTGTCAGTCAAGTAGATGAAGCAAAGCTATCTCCACCAAAGCCCATTATTAAAGAGGAGGATATATATGATGAAGGACAGATTGACAAGCAAATCCAGAAGATTCATCCAATCCTTCAACAGCAAGCAACATCCAAAGATTGTGATGTGGAACCTCTTGTGGTCACATCAGTCTCCAATTCTGAAGACTCAAGGATGATAGACTATGTTTTAGATGACAATAAAGACAATTGGAAGAGTACCTCAGGTGTATGTTTCTCTCTACACAACAACCTAATATCAGGGTTTAATGAGAAACAAAGTTTTGTAGCTCTCTCCACAGCTAAAACTGAGTATGGTACAGATGTAGGCAATTGCTCCCAATTGTTTGAGATGAAGCAGATGATGAGTGAGTACATTGTGAAGTGTAAGACCCAAGATTTCATTGTATAGTTGGTTTAAGGAATATTAGGGTTCCGATGTGTTCGTGTTGTGAAACATCGTGTAATTATTAGGTTTTGCTGTAATTGAATCTGTTTTGGGCTCGTGCGCTGTAAAGGCACAGGCTTTTGTCTTGTAATCCTCTTTTGTGAATAAGAAGGGTGATGTGGTTTTAGAATGACGAGTTTTGGATTATTCTTGTTTTTGGAGAAACGAGTAGGATTTTACCCGCGGATGTAAAATCTTACTGCGTCTGTTTTAAGTGAGGTTTCAGATGGGAGTTTTATATATCTGCGTGAGTGAGGTTATGTTCTGAGAATACTTTTCTAAGATATGGAAGAAAATTACAGTCGCGAAAAAAGATTCGACGATAAGTTTTGGAAATGTTTAACGTTGGACGTTCTTTCCGTAGTTTTTATGTTTTTGGGATTTACGTTCGTCGCGACGCGCGAGAGCTGAGTACGTGTGTTGTTTTGGGAAGGTTTGATTTAATCTTGTGATTATCCATAAAGCAATTTGATCCAATGGCTAGGGTTTAAGCTTGGACTTTTGACTTGGATCCAAGGGTTAAGATTGACCAAGACCTTTTGGCATAGTAAGGAGGTTTAACTCATTGTGGACTTAGGAAAAAAAACATCACAAGTCTCTCTTTTCTTTCTCTCTTTCACGTGGGACTCCATTACTTGCTCACCTTCACAATTTTTCAATTCTTCACCATTTCACTCAATTTCAAGCTTGTAGGATCAAAGGGATTTTGTAGAGAATCACTTTCTAAAGGTAACCCTCTCTTCTCATCTCCTAGGTTGGTAGACTTTTAGAGTTTAGAGGATTTTGGGTTTATGTTCCCATGAGGGTTTGTTAGGAAATGTTACTTTACTTGGTTTTGTTTCATGAATGTTGTTCATGAGGTTTAGAGAAGCATGTGTAGGCTTTGTTATTTTTGTTTTCCATGAGTTGGTGAAAAATCTCATGAGAAAAGTTAGGGTTTTGGGTTGGTTATGTATTGATCAATAACATGTGGTTAAGTTGTAAGGTTTTGAAAAGAAACGTTGTTTTTGAACCTTTAGGCGAAAGGGAATGGTGTTGCATGGTTTTGTTTTAGAAAATCCGATGAAAAATATTTTGGGGTTTTTGAATTTTTCCTAAGTGTTTTGTGTGGTGTTTTTGGGGTCCAAGTGGTTTAAAACTCTTGTGTTATGTGGCGTCGCTTTTGCCTAGAAAACATGTTTGAAAATGATTACCGGTCGGTTGAGGCCCGTAATGAAACTTGTGCTTGGGTTTGGTTTTGATTTTGGAAATGAAAACCAAATAACTTGCACTCGAAGCAACCAACATGCTTTCGGGAATGTATTGCTTGCTTAGGAAAATGGTTTGCTTTTGTGCCTTGAAAAGGTGTTGGGAACTAATAGAATCAAACTAGGCTTGGATGGAAAAAGGGTGGTGTGAGTTGCTGTTTTTGCTGTCATGACAGGTGCAACTCGCCGGGCGAGTGATAACTCGCCAGGGCGAGCGTCACAGGCCATGAACACGCCAGGGCGAGCTCCACAGCGAGTGAGACCTGTCCTCACTGACTTCACTCGCTGCCAACTCGCCAGGGCGAGCTCTGAGAGTTGAAATTTTGGATTCTGATTTCTAAACTTGGTTTTAACTTTCTAATCCCTTTTTATTAATTTATGGAAGTGGCGGGGATTGGAAACGGGTTTTTCGGGTACTCGGAAAGTACGTAACTTGTAACACAAGAAAACGGTCATTTCGCATTTCAATTTATTTAAGACTTTTGACTATTGTTTTGGGTCCTAAAAATAGTACAAATAACTATTGTTTTGGTATGTTATCCGAAAGAGTGGATTTTCCTTAGGAACCTTTAGGTTTTTGGGGTTTTTGGTTTAGTTTCAATACGATTGGTTGGAAAACAATGTATTGATAATACGCTACTTGTTTTAGGAAGCGCGTTGTGTTGTTTGGACGAGTTTTAGTAACGGAAGCTTGCCGAGGTAGGGGCTCCACTTTATTTCCGTCTTTTAAAACGGTTACGACATGTTTTGTTTTGCTGTTATGCATTTGCTGTGTGCTTTGGCATGTTGAAACTTATGTATGCTCGTTGATGAGAACATGGTTATAATTACGTATGCAATTTACATATGATTAGGAAAATGTATGTAGGTTGTGATGGCTTGTGCATAGGCTTTAGGCTATGTGATTGGTTGCATGAGCATATATGAATGCGTGCGTCGGATAGGACTACGCGGGGATTTTGTCTGTGTGACTATCCTGTATATGCCAAAGAGAATATATGTCATGCATTTCATAGTTGCGTGCCTAGGTGTATGTCTGTGTGACTTTGCCTACGTACCGGGCGTTTGACTGTGTGGCTTCGCCAAATCCGACTGGATTTTATTGAGTTGGTGTTTGTCTGTGTGACTTCACCTGGTGTTTGTCTGTGTGACTTCACCTGCCCTTTGTGGCTTTTTAGTGCGGGTACGTATATTTCTGTGTGGCTTTGCCTACCCCATGACTCTTCGAGGAGAGGTTAATTTTCCGGAAAATCATGCATGTGGTGAACCAGTGATTGGTTGTCACACCCATTGTAGAAGTCTGCATTAGGATTGGTGATTTATTTATATAAACCCGTTGGTGGGATTTACTTTGAGTTTAAGAGCTTTCTCTTGTGTATGTGGAAATTTGCTATGTGTACCTCTTTCGCACCGATTATATATACATACTTGTATTTTTGTGGTGACCCCTTTCTTTCATTTGCGGGCTCATCCCACCCAGATGAGGGGCTGGGTCGTGGTGACGACGGTGGCTGTTCCAGGCCCCAGTGAGATGTTGGAGACTTAGCTTAGTTAGACTATGCGCCGGTGTGGGTTGTACACCGTGCTTTTTGGGATAGGCATAGGATTCCAACTTGTTTTGTTGTAAGTATTTGTATACTTAGACTTGGATTGTAATTATTCCGGAATACACTTTGCTTGTCGAAGCACCTATGGTAATGAGTTCTTTGTATATTTGAATGCCGGCTCATTTAAAATCTTTTATGCGTAACTCTGATGTGTATAAAAAAATATATATATAATGCCTTTTCTGGCTTTAGAAAAGCGGGTTGTTACAATTGGTATCAGAGCACAGCTTTAAATCTTCAAAGGGAAAGTGTATACTTGAGTCGTTAGTCCAGAGTCGGTTAGAACTTAGCTAGAGTAGTGTCAGTTCTAGTGTTTGTTCTGTGTCGGGTTTTGAGTTAGTAACCGTTGAATGAGATTTTCTGTTGAGACTCGGAAATGTTTGGATAAGGAATCTAATCAGAATTGGTATTGTGCAGAAATTGAATGCCTCCAAGAAGGGCACCTACGGTACCTATGGCGGACCATGTTGATGTGAATCAGATGGCTTATGCCATGCATACAATGGCAGCGGCTGTGACTGCTCAGAGCCATGCTAAGGCGCAGAGAGATCTGGAAAAACGTGAAAGGGAAATACTTGCTGCTGGATCTAGACTTCTTTCAAGTTTCAACCACCAAACTCCTCCAAAGTTTAATGGGGAGGGAGGTCCGGAAACTGCTGATTTATGGCTTCAATCTGTGGAGAGGATTTTCGGGGCAATTCGTTGTCCAGAAGGGGAGAAAGTAGTCTTAGCTACCTATCAGTTACTAGGGGGTTCTGAGTATTGGTGGAGGAACACCCGACTGATCATGGAGAATGTGAAGGAAAATAGTAATAATAAAGCAGCGGAATTTAAAAAAAAATTTCCTTTAGAGATCCTTACGAATGGGCATGAGTTTGTGTTTAGGATTTTTATCTCTTGTAGAAAATCCTTTTTCTTTTTCTTTTCACGAACGGTGGCCGGTCAATTCTTTTATCACGAACCGGATTGATCACGAGCGTTGATGACAAAGAACAACGCCTCTATCTAGTCCACACGAACAGGAACCTTCAAGAGAGTGCTAGCTCAAGAGGATGAAGGCCTTTTGTGAGTGGAGGCAAGAAATAAGGATTAGGGTTTTCTGTTTCTTAAGAAATCACTTAAGTGTATTTTTCTCAATCACAAAGGTTCTATTTATAGAACCAAGTATCTTGTGCACCAAGACAAACTATTTGTCATTGGGTCACAATTATACTAAACCCTTTTAATTAAATAAATCTTTTAAGAAACGCACCCCCATGTGTCATGTACACATGAGTGCTTTCTTTTCATAACAAATTATGATACGCTTATTTAATTACCATGATACCCTTATCATACTTCCTTAATTCTCTGAGCTGCACCGTACCTTACGGTGTTCCAATTTCACACTAGCCTGTTCTTATGTGTGTGACCCTTGTAGGTTTCCATAACGTTGGCAATTATACTAAATCCTCTATTTAATATAATAAACAATGAGCGGTATCTAGCAACACATCATTGCTACCCAAGTTATGAGAAATTAACATGTGATCATAACATAACCTTAGTGATAATATATGAGTGTATAATTACCCCTTTGCCCCTTATGTCTATATTGAACACAAAGCATACTTGGTGTCATCTTTGTCCAGTTCAATATTGGGCCCATGACATTTATCCTGTTATGCAGGATTGGCAAATTCCATCTAGGACACTACTGTCCCTCAGCATGCTTTGTGAAGTACCCATTAACTGCCTTTATGGTCATCCTGTTACGGACAACGTTAGATCAGTAACAAAGCACTTGACTCAACATCTAGGGTACATAGTGGTTTCAGGTCTAAGGGCGGCTTACACCATTATCACCATGAGAGTAACTTATGACACTTTGCATAACTTTGCATGTAGTACTCTCATAGCGGGTCAATCCGGTATAAATATTACTCCTAATATTTCTTATACCTATGTCAAGACTTGATAACTCCTTATCCTATGATCCATGAGATGCGATCATCAGTCTATCTTCATAATAGTCTCTATGTTTTATCATTATCCCAATTCATGATAAAACTCGACTACGGATACTTTAAGAATAACGTCTTTATGTTTAATGTAATCTCATGATTAAGTCACACTTAATATTAAACAGACTTTCTATTCTAGGGACTTCATTATTTTGGACATACAAACATAATAAAGAAAAATGCCTTTTATTATTAATAAAGAAACAATATATTTATTAATAATTTATTCGATACAAGTACTAAAATCATTGGCCTCTAGGGCTTACACCAACAATCTCCCACTAGCACTAGAGCCAATCTGGCATTACTTTAATACCCATAGACCTAGTGTGCCCATCATGCTTCAACTGCGCAAGAGGCTTTGTTAGTGGATCAGCTATGTTGTCAAGTGTAGGTACTTTGCATATTTTCACGTCTCCTCTATCTATTATCTCTCGAATAAGATGGAATCGCCTGAGTATGTGTTTGGATCGTTGGTGAGATCTAGGTTCCTTAGCTTGTGCAATTGCACCATTGTTGTCACAATACAGACTAATGGGATCAACAATGCTAGGGACCACTTCAAGTTCAGATATGAACTTCTTGATCCAAACTGCTTCCTTTGCAGCACTTGAGGCAGCAATATACTCAGCCTCAGTTGTAGAATCAGCTACTGTCTCTTGCTTTGAACTCTTCCAGCTTACAGCGCCACCATTTAAGCAAAACACGAAACCAGATTGCGATCTAAAATCATCCTTGTCGGTTTGGAAGCTAGCATCGGTGTACCCTACAACCGCAAGTTCTTCCTCACCTTCATATACCAAGAATGTTTCCTTAGTTCTTCTCAAGTACTTAAGGATATTCTTGACGGCTATCCAGTGACTCTCACCGGGATCAGATTGGTACCTGCTCGTTGCACTTAAAGCATACGAGACATCTGGACGAGTACACAGCATGGCATACATAATGGATCCGATTGCTGATGCATACGGTATCTCATTCATGCGTTCCCTTTCTTCTTTAGATGAAGGGGATTGTGTCTTCGAAAGACATATTCCATGTTGCATTGGTATGAATCCTTTCTTGGAATCATGCATATTAAAGCGCCTTAGCACTTTATCTATGTATGTACTCTGACTTAGGCCAAGCAGTCTTTGTGATCTATCTCTATAGATTCTTATTCCCAATATATAGGCTGCTTCGCCAAGGTCCTTCATAGAAAAGCAATTCCCTAACCAAGTCTTTACTTATTGTAAGGTAGGGACATCGTTTCCTATTAGTAATATGTCATCTACATATAACACTAGGAAAACGATTTTGCTCCCACTAACCTTCTTGTGGACACAAGGTTCATCTTCATTTTTAATGAATCCATATTTTGTTACGGTTTCATCAAAACGAAGATTCCAGCTTCTGGAAGCTTGCTTCAATCCATAGATTGATCGTTGTAACTTGCATATCTTATGAGCTTCATTTGGTATGTCAAATCCTTCGGGCTGTGTCATGTACACATCCTCAAGGAGATTTCCATTAAGGAAAGCAGTTTTGACATCCATTTGCCATATTTCATAATCATGATATGCTGCGATAGCAAGTAAAATCCGAACAGATTTAAGCATTGCAACTGGTGAAAAGGTTTCATCATAGTCAACACCATGAATTTGTTTATATCCTTTAGCAACCAGTCTTGCTTTGTAGGTATGTACTTTGCCATCCATGTCAGTCTTCTTTTTGAAGACCCACTTGCATCCTATAGGACGAATTCCTACAGGAGGCTCTACCAAGTTCCAAACTTGGTTTGTGTACATGGAGTCCATTTCAGATTTCATGGCTTCTAGCCACTTCTCAGATTCAGGACCAGTTATGGCCTCTTGGTAGGTTACAGGCTCATCTTGATCCATGAGTAATACGTCACCTTGTTCAGTTATGAGATATCCATATCTCTCAGGTTCGTGACGTATCCTGTTTGACCTACGCTGGACTTGTTCTACTTGAGCAGGTTGTTCTTCCACAACATCTTGTGGTTCCCGCTCATGTTCCTCCACTGTTTGCCCAACAGTTGGTGGTTCTTGAATTTCTTCAAGTTCCACACTCCTCCCACTGATTCCTTTGGAAATAAATTCTTTTTCCAGGAAGACACCAGTTCGAGCGACAAACACTTTGCCCTCGGAAGGATTATAAACGTAGTATCCTCTTGTTTCTTTAGGATATCCTACAAATAGGCATTTGTCAGATTTGGGTTCAAGTTTAGTTGTTATTAGTCGCTTTACATAGACTTCACAACCCCAAACCTTCATGAAAGACAGATGTGGTTTCTTTCCACTCCATATCTCATATGGTGTCTTTTCAACCTTTTTGGATGGAACGTGGTTAAGTGTATAAGCTGCTGTCAATAGGGCATGTCCCCAAAAGGAGTTTGGAAGATCCGCATGACTCATCATGGATCGCACCATGTCTAACAAGGTTCGATTTCTTCTCTCAGATACACCATTCCATTGCGGTGTTCCGGGAGGAGTTAGTTGTGATACTATACCACATTCTTTAAGATGGTCATTAAATTCTAGGCTTAAATATTCACCACCTCGATCTGATCGAAGAGTTTTAATATTCTTGCCTAATTGGTTTTGCACTTCATTTTTGAATTCTTTGAACTTTTCAAAGGATTCGGATTTGTGTGTCATTAGATACACATATCCATATCTACTAAAGTCATCAGTAAATGTTATGAAGTACGTAAAACCACCTCTAGCAGGTATGTTCAATGGTCCACATACATCAGTATGTATGAGTGCCAAAAGATCATTAGCCCTTTCACCTTTTCCTTTGAATGGGGCTTTTGTCATCTTTCCAATTAAACAAGATCTACATGTATCATATGATTCATAATCAAAAGAGTCCAAAAGTCCATCTTTATGGAGTTTGGAGATGCGTCTCTCATTTATATGGCCTAAACGACAGTGCCAAAGGTAACTTGGATTCAACTCATTTGGTTTCATCCTTTTAGTATTAATGTTATAGACTGGCGTTTCAAGATCAAGGACGTATAGTCCATTATACATTTGAGCATTAGCATAGAATATATCATTTAAATAAATAGAGCAACAATTGTTCTTTATCATAAATGAAAACCCAAACTTGTCCAAACAAGAAACGGAAATGATATTCCTGCTAATGGCAGGTACATAATAGCAGTTCTTTAACTGAATTATTAAACCACTAGGTAAAGATAAATTATAAGTCCCTACGGCTAAAGCAGCAACTCTTGCTCCATTCCCAACTCGTAGGTCCACTTCACCTTTCGCCAATCCTCTACTCTCCTTTAGTTCCTGCACATTAGTACAAATGTGAGAACCACATCCAGTATCTAATACCCATGATGTAGAAGTAGATAAATTTATTTCTATAACAAAAATACCTGAAGTTGTAGGAGCTACTCCTTTCTTCTTATCTTCCAGGTACTTTGGGCAATTCCTCTTCCAATGTCCGGTCTTACCGCAATAGAAACAATTGCCCTCTTTTGCTATGCTCCCACTAGGCTTTAAAGCAGGGGGAGTTTCTTTTGGTTTGGCAACTCCCTTGCCTTTCCATTTACCACCTTGCTTTTTGGGCTTCTTGTGATGCTTATTTCCATTACTAACCATTAGAATGGATTTCCCTTTAGATTTCAGATTTTGCTCGGCAGTTCTTAACATGCTTAGCAATTCAGGAAGAGTCTTATCCAAATTATTCATATTGAAGTTTAGGATAAACTGATTGAAACTATCCGGCAACGATTGCAGAATGAGATCAGTTGCAAGTTCTTTCTCAAGAGGGAATCCTAGCCTTTCAAGGTTTCCCACATACCCAATCATTTTGAGCACATGAGGACCTACCGGAGATCCCTCACTCAACTTGCATTGAAAAAGGGATTTTGAAACTTCGAACCTCTCATGACGGGCTTGCTCCGCATATAGAGTTTTCAAGTGTTCGAACATTTCAACAGCATTCATGTTTTCATGTTGCTTCTGAAGCTCAGAATTCATGGTAGCCAACATGAGGCATGCAACCTCATTAGCATCATCAACATGCTTCTTGTAAGCATCCTTTTCAGCCCTTGGAGCATTATTAGCTGGCTCATTTTCAGGAACAAGTTCCTCTAATGCATACAGCTTATTATCATGCTTGAGGACAATCCTCAGATTTCGGTGCCAATCAAGAAAATTTGAACCATTCAACTTTTCTTTGTCAAGGATTGATCGCAATATGTTGTTTGATGTGTTTGAAGACATGGTTATCTACATAAAGAAGTGAAAATATAAGTATCATTTTATTTAATTAGGACTTTAATTAAATACGCTCCCACTATTTTACTCAAACCAAATGACCCTCATCATTTGATTCGGAAAATCCCGTTGGAAGATTTTCTAGTGGGTCAAGATCCATATTTCACTTTGTCTTAAGTCCGCGGTGGGCGGATTACACAAGACTCAGTTTATTTAGGTAGGAACTCCTTCCAATTGTATCTCATACAACTCTTGAATATATCAATTGGGTGAATAACTCCTTATTCAAATTCATCTTATGAATTATTCCCAATCATTGCTTCTTAAACTCATATAATCTCATTATATTTGTTAAGTTAAGTTTGACCCTTACTTTAGAAGTTGGATATTACAATTATCCCATCGCACCTTACCAATATAGAGTATGCACTTCGCGGTGGGCGAACCTACATAGCTCGATACTAGTCTTGATGAGTTCTAAAGCTTGGAAAGCGTAAACTTAATATTCACATACTTTATTAATAAACAAAATGCACTCCGCGGTGGGCGAACCCACATTTTCTTTATTAATCTCTTATGTGTCTCTTGAGGGATTTTAATTAATTTGATCTCACCGGCTTGTTTAACATATTAAACGCTCTCACATGCATCAACATACATATAAAACAATAATAACAAATGATATGATTATGGCCTCCTAACGCAAGTGTTCTCTCAAGCCAATGAGAGAACCCTAAACTAGCCTAACGATGATCTACTTCTCCAAGTATCATCTTCATGGTTGTCCTCCTTTGTTCCTATTGTAATTCTATTATTACATCAAAGAATACTCGTTTTACATACGAGGGAGTAAGATGAGAAGAGAAATTACATCAAGAATTTTATAGAGAGAGGCACGACACGCAGGCCGTATTTTAAAATCCAAATAAAAACAAAAGAGTAAACTAAGGCCATAATCAATCATCACAAAACATAATAATAAACATATTTATTATTATTATTAATTCAGGTCGAGTAGATTAATTTAAAATTAAAATTTCGGCGAACGGTCAAAATTGGTGCTGCTATCTGCGCCCCGCGCAGAGTGTCCTGCGCCTCGCGCAGGTACTTAGTCAGAAAGCCAATTTGCTTCTGCCATCTGCGCCCCGCGCATATGCCCTGCGCCCCGCGCAGGCCCGTGCGAAAAACCTAGTTTTTCGCGAATCCTAATGCAGAATTTCGTGCCGTCAAAACCTTTTATGACCGAAATTCGATATGATTGATTAACATGTCATTGCTTCACCATACTATTGTCGGATTCCAAAGCAAATGAACATGAATCAATTCAATATCAAATAACTTTCATAATTTGTTTTATTGAACGAAATTATGAACGATGTATCAAATACACCGCTTTGCATCACGATCACTTATATCACATATAAGTTTTGATCATTCTTATTTGTATAAACCTATGACAATTAACATATCGCTGCTTCACCATACAATTGTCGGATTTCGAAGCCGTTTCAATGTTAACCATCAATTTTCATACAAATCGATGCCAAATTTTAATTGCTCGATTTTAATCTTTATTAGATGTTTTAATCATATTAAAACTAAATTCATGAAATTAAACAAACATCAATCTCATGGATTCGTAAGTGGCTCTGATACCACTTGAAGGAAAATAGTAATAATAAAGCAGCGGAATTTAAAAAAAAATTTCCTTTAGAGATCCTTACGAATGGGCATGAGTTTGTGTTTAGGATTTTTACCTCTTGTAGCAAATCCTTTTTCTTTTTCTTTTCACGAACGGTGGCCGGTCAATTCTTTGATCACGAACCGGATTGATCACGAGCGTTGATGACGAAGAACAACGCCTCTATCAAGTCCACACGAACAGGAACCTTCAAGAGAGTGCTAGCTCAAGAGGATGAAGGCCTTTTGTGAGTGGAGGCAAGAAATAAGGATTAGGGTTTTCTGTTTCTTAAGAAATCACTTAAGTGTATTTTTCTCAATCACAAAGGTTCTATTTATAGAACCAAGTATCTTGTGCACCAAGACAAACTATTTGTCATTGGGTCACAATTATACTAAACCCTTTTAATTAAATAAATCTTTTAAGAAACGCACCCCCCATGTGTCATGTACACATGAGTGCTTTCTTTTCATAACAAATTATGATACGCTTATTTAATTACCATGATACCCTTATCATACTTCCTTAATTCTCTGAGCTGCACCGTACCTTACGGTGTTCCAATTTTTCACTAGCCTGTTCTTATGTGTGTGACCCTTGTAGGTTTCCATAACGTTGGCAATTATACTAAATCCTCTATTTAATATAATAAACAATGAGCGGTATCTAGCAACACATCATTGCTACCCAAGTTATGAGAAATTAACATGTGATCATAACATAACCTTAGTGATAATATATGAGTGTATAATTACCCCTTTGCCCCTTATGTCTATATTGAACACAAAGCATACTTGGTGTCATCTTTGTCCAGTTCAATATTGGGCCCATGACATTTATCCTGTTATGCAGGATTGGCAAATTCCATCTAGGACACTACTGTCCCTCAGCATGCTTTGTGAAGTACCCATTAACTGCCTTTATGGTCATCCTGTTACGGACAACGTTAGATCAGTAACAAAGCACTTGACTTCACATCTAGGGTACATAGTGGTTTCAGGTCTAAGGGCGGCTTACACCATTATCACCATGAGAGTAACTTATGACACTTTGCATAACTTTGCATGTAGTACTCTCATAGCGGGTCAATCCGGTATAAATATTACTCCTAATATTTCTTATACCTATGTCAAGACTTGATAACTCCTTATCCTATGATCCATGAGATGCGATCATCAGTCTATCTTCATAATAGTCTCTATGTTTTATCATTATCCCAATTCATGATAAAACTCGACTACGGATACTTTAAGAATAGCGTCTTTATGTTTAATGTAATCTCATGATTAAGTCACACTTAATATTAAACAGACTTTCTATTCTAGGGACTTCATTATTTTGGACATACAAACATAATAAAGAAAAATGCCTTTTATTATTAATAAAGAAACAATATATTTATTAATAATTTATTCGATACAAGTACTAAAATCATTGGCCTCTAGGGCTTACACCAACAGAATGTTCATGAAGAATTAAGTTGGGAGAACTTCAAGCGGAGGTTTTTAGCCAAGTACTTTCCCGAGACTGCTAGGGAAAGGTATGAGGAAGAGTTTCTAAGGCTAAGGCAAGCGGGCATGAATGTTGAAGCATATGCCAAGAAGTTTGAATCACTATCTCGTTTCTTCCGCTTCTTTAGGGATGGGATAGATGAGGATTATATGTGCCGTCGTTTCCAAGATGGGCTGAGGTACGAACTGCAGGATGCGGTTGTGCCATTGGGTATCCGACAGTTTCAAGTGTTAGTGGAGAAATGTCAAGAGGTGGAAGACATGAAGAATAAGCGGGTGAACCGCCAAGGGAATTCTAGTGCTGGGGGACCAAGTCGTTCGAGTGGTCCGAGTCAAAGTCAGAATCGTGGGAAACAAGGTAGTAAGCCTTACGACCGCCCTCAGAATAACAGGGGACCGGGCCGATCGGTGAATCAAGGGACCCGGGGAAAATCTGATGGTAGTAAGGGGACTTGCTACAACTGTGGGGAAGAGGGGCATTTTGCTAATGAGTGCACGCAACCGAAGGGGGCAAACACCTGCTACAATTGCAAGAAGCCGGGACACTTTGCTAGAGATTGCAGAGCCCCGAAGACCGGGCCGTCGGCAAATGTGGCACAAGGCTCACAGGGTGTCAGACCTGTGGCAAAGGCACGGGCTTACTGTATGGGCACTGAGTTGAGTGAGCAGGCTAGCAATGCCATCCACGAGAGCTGTCACATCGCAGGTAATTCTTTAACTGCTTTGATTGACACGGGGGCAACCTAATCATTCATATCTTTGGCTTGTGCAAATCGTTTGAGTTTGAATGTTTCTATGCTTCCGTTTGATTTGAATGTCTTGACTCCTGCTAAGGATTTGGTGGTAAATACTGCATGTTTGCATTGTTTAGTAGTAATCTAGAATAGGGATTTTCTGGTCAATTTGGTGTGTCTACCGCTCTTATCTCTCGAGATCATCCTCGGGATGGATTGGTTGTCCTATCATTATGTTATTCTAGACTGTGCTCGAAGGTACTTGTCTGCAAATCGGCTTTCGGTGGTTATGTGTAATGGAGAGCCGGAGATAGTTTCACTTGCTAGTTTAGGAGTGGCGTCAGAGATCTGAATTGGGGAATTTCGAGTGGTTCAAGATTACCAAGATGTATTTCCATCGGAGATTCCAGCTTTTCCTCCGTGTAGAGAGGTGGAATTCTTTATTGATTTGCAACCGGGTACGGGTCCGATTTCAGAATCAGCTTATCGGATGGCTCCATCTGAGTTGGTAGAGTTGAAAAGTCAGATTGAGGACTTGTTAGAGAAGGGTTTCATAAGGCCTAGTGTGTCGCCTTGGGGAGCACCGGTCTTATTGGTTAAGAAGAAGGATGGGAAATCTCGTCTGTGTGTGGATTATCGGAAGCTTAATAAGGTGACTATCAAGAACCGATATCCATTGCCACGAATTGATGATTTGATGGATCAGTTGAGGGGAGCCTCAGTGTTTTCAAAGATTGACTTGAAATCGGGTTATCACCAGATAAGGGTACGAGATGAGGATATTCAGAAAACGGCGTTTAGGACGCGGTATGGGCATTATGAATTCTTAGTGATGCCGTTCGGAGTGACGAATGCGCCTGCTATCTTTATGGCCTACATGAATCGGATATTCCACTCATTCTTGGACAAGTTTGTAGTGGTATTTATTGATGACATCCTAGTGTATTCAAAGAATGAAGAGGAACACGTAGAGCATCTTCGTCTAATATTGCAAGCTTTGCGGGAAAGTAAGTTGTATGCAAACCCGTCAAAGTGTGAATTTTGGTTGGAAGAAGTGAATTTCCTAGGCCATGTCATATCAAGAGAGGGAATAGCCGTGGATCCAGCCAAGATTGATACGGTACTTTCGTGGAAGCAGCCTCAAACAGTGACTGATGTGAGGAGTTTTGTGGGTTTGGCCAGTTATTACCGGAGATTCATTGAAGGTTTCGCTAAGATTGTGGCGCTAATGACGCAACTTACGCGAAAAGATCAGCCTTTTTCTTGGACTGAGAAGTGTGAGTCGAGTTTCCAGTTGTTGAAAGAAAGGTTGACGACGTCACCGGTCTTGGTGTTACCACAGTCGGATGAACCGTATGAGGTTTACTGTGATGCTTCTCATCAAGGGTTGGGTTGTGTGTTGATGCAACACAAGAGAGCAGTAGCTTATGCGTCAAGACAGCTGAAAGTGCATGAAAAGAATTATTCTACGCACGATTTAGAGTTTGCGGCCGTTGTTTTTGCATTGAAGATTTGGAGACATCATCTTTATGGTTGCACTTTTGTCGTGTTTAGTGACCATAAAAGTCTCAAGTACTTGTTTGATCAGAAAGAGCTTAATATGAGGCAACGGAGGTGGATGGAAACTTTGAAAGACTTCGACTTTACGTTGGAATACCATCCGGGGAAGGCTAATGTGGTAGCCGACGCTTTGAGTAGGAGGAGTGTGACGGTTTGTTCGGCACAAATGGCTAGTCAACAAGAGTTATTGAGAGAGTTTTGTGACTTGCACCTAGAGGTAAAGTTTGCTTTAGGGAATATAAGGCTGGGTATGATTACCATCTCAAGCGGATTATTGGAGGACATTGCAAATTGTCAAGATGACAGGTTCCTCATGGAGAAAAGAGCTTTAATTGTTCGAGAAACCAACCGAGATTTCAAGGTGGGATCGGACAACATTTTGAGGTGTCAAGGTAGAGTGTGTGTGCCCGAAGCTATGGACTTGAGAAACACCATTCTAGGGGAGGCACACAAGAGTAAACTTAGTATGCATCCCGGAGCAACAAAGATGTATCAAGACCTGAGGCATAATTTCTTGTGGCCGGGTATGAAGAAGGATGTGGCTGAGTATGTGGCGTCGTGTCTGACTTGTCAGAAGGCGAAGATTGAGCATCAGAGACCAGCAGGGATGCTGCAGTCATTAGATATCCCCGAGTGGAAGTGGGATAGCATTTCTATGGATTTCATCACTGGTTTACCTAAGACCAGGAGGAAGCATGATTCCATTTGGGTGATAGTGGATCGTTTGACAAAGTCCGCTCATTTTCTACCGGTAAGGATTACGGATACAGCAGTAAAGTTGACCGATATTTACATTGCTGAGATTGTGAGGTTACATGGGATTCCGTCAAGTATAGTGTCGGATCGAGACCCAAAGTTTACTTCACACTTTTGGAAGACTTTGCATGAGGCATTGGGGACGAAACTGAGATTGAGTTCCGCCTATCATCCTCAGACAGATGGGCAGACTGAGAGAACAAATCAATCAATGGAAGATTTGTTGAGAGCATGTGTATTGGATGATCGTGGAAGTTGGGATGACGTGTTACCATTGATAGAATTCACATACAACAACAGTTTCCACGCGAGTATTGGAATGACACCATACGAGGCTTTGTATGGGAGGAGATGTCAGACTCCTTTGTGTTGGTACCAAGATGGGGAGAGTATGATAGTAGGACCGGAAATGGTACAACAGACGACGGACAAGGTCCGAAAGATAAGGGCAATGATGAAGGTTGCTCAAGATCGCCAGAAGAGTTATGCGGATAGGCGACAGAGGCCTCTAGAGTTTGAAGAGGGAGATCATGTATTTCTCCGAGTTACACCAACGACTGGCGTTGGAAGGGCTTTGAAAGCAAAGAAGTTGACTCCAAAGTTTATAGGGCCATATCAGATTTTGGAACGGATTGGGAAGGTAGCATACCGGATCGCGTTGCCACCGGTACTATCTTTGATACATGACGTATTCCATGTGTCGCAATTGCGGAAATACACACCGGATCCGTCACATGTGATCACACCAGATGACATCCAGTTGAGGGATAACTTGTGATTTGAAGTTCCGCCGATCAAGATTGCGGATAGGAAGATGAAGCGTCTGAGAACGAAAGAGATACCTTTGGTGAAGGTAATATGGAACGAAGCTACATGAGATACCACCTGGGAGCTCGAGAGTAAGATGAAAGAGTTGTACCCCAGTTTGTTTGACGACGTCTAAGTTTCGAGGACGAAACTTCTTATAGGGGGGTAGTATTGTAAGACCCAAGATTTCATTGTATAGTTGGTTTAAGGAATATTAGGGTTCCGATGTGTTCGTGTTGTGAAACATCGTGTAATTATTAGGTTTTGCTGTAATTGAATCTGTTTTGGGCTCGTGCGCTGTAAAGGCACAGGCTTTTGTCTTGTAATCCTCTTTTGTGAATAAGAAGGGTGATGTGGTTTTAGAATGACGAGTTTTGGATTATTCTTGTTTTTGGAAAAACGAGTAGGATTTTACCCGCGGATGTAAAATCTTACTGCGTCTGTTTTAAGTGAGGTTTCGGATGAGAGTTTTATATATCTGCGTGAGTGAGGTTATGTCCTGAGAATAATTTTCTAAGGTATGGAAGAAAATTACAATCGCGGAAAAAGATTCGACGATAAGTTTTGGAAATGTTTAACGTTGGACGTTCTTTCTGTAGTTTTTATGTTTTTGTGATTTACGTTCGTCGCGACGCGCGAGAGCTGAGTACGTGTCTTGTTTTGGGAAGGTTTGATTTAATCTTGTGATTATCCATAAAGCAATTTGATCCAATGGCTAGGGTTTAAGCTTGGACTTTTGACTTGGATCTAAGGGTTAAGATTGACCAAGACCTTTTGGCATAGTAAAGAGGTTTAACTCATTGTGGACTTAGGAAAAAAAACATCACAAGTCTCTCTTTTCTTTCTCTCTTTCACGTGGGACTCCATTACTTGCTCACCTTCACAATTTTTCAATTCTTCACCATTTCACTCCATTTCAAGCTTGTAGGATCAAAGGGATTTTGTAGAGAATCACTTTCTAAAGGTAACCCTCTCTTCTCATCTCCTAGGTTGGTAGACTTTTAGAGTTTAGAGGTTTTTGGGTTTATGTTCCCATGAGGGTTTGTTAGGAAATGTTACTTTACTTGGTTTTGTTTCATGAATGTTGTTCATGAGGTTTAGAGAAGCATGTGTAGGCTTTGTTATTTTTCTTTTCCATGAGTTGGTGAAAAATCTCATGAGAAAAGTTATGGTTTTGGGTTGGTTATGTATTGATCAATAACATGTGGTTAAGTTGTAAGGTTTTGAAAAGAAACGTTGTTTTTGAACCTTTAGGCGAAAGGGAATGGTGTTGCATGGTTTTGTTTTAGAAAATCCGATGAAAAATATTTTGGGGTTTTTGAATTTTTCCTAAGTGTTTTGTGTGGTGTTTTTGGGGTCCAAGTGGTTTAAAACTCTTGTGTTATGTGGCGTCGCTTTTGCCTAGAAAAGATGTTTGAAAATGATTACCGGTCGGTTGAGGCCCGTAATGAAACTTGTGCTTGGGTTTGGTTTTGATTTTGGAAATGAAAACCAAATAACTTGCACTCGAAGCAACCATCATGCTTTCGGGAATGTATTGCTTGCTTAGGAAAATGGTTTGCTTTTGTGCCTTGAAAAGGTGTTGGGAACTAATAGAATCAAACTAGGCTTGGTTGGAAAAAGGGTGGTGTGAGTTGCTGTTTTTGCTGTCATGACAGGTGCAACTCGCCGGGCGAGTGATAACTCGCCAGGGCGAGCGTCACAGACCATGAACACGCCAGGGCGAGCTCCACAGCGAGTGAGACCTGTCCTCACTGACTTCACTCGCTGCCAACTCGCCAGGGCGAGCTCTGAGAGTTGAAATTTTGGATTCTGATTTCTAAACTTGGTTTTAACTTTCTAATCCCTTTTTATTAATTTATGGAAGTGGCGGGGATTGGAAACGGGTTTTTCGGGTACTCGGAAAGTACGTAACTTGTAACACAAGAAAACGGTCATTTCGCATTTCAATTTATTTAAGACTTTTGACTATTGTTTTGGGTCGTAAAAATAGTACAAATAACTCATGGTGGTTGATCAATACGATAGTTTTTGGTATGTTATCCGAAAGAGTGGATTTTCCTTAGGAACCTTTAGGTTTTTGGGGTTTTTGGTTTAGTTTCAATACGATTGGTTGGAAAACAATGTATTGATAATACGCTACTTGTTTTAGGAAGCGCGTTGTGTTGTTTGGACGAGTTTTAGTAACGGAAGCTTGCCGAGGTAGGGGCTCCACTTTATTTCCGTCTTTTAAAACGGTTACGACATGTTTTGTTTTGCTGTTATGCATTTGCTGTGTGCTTTGGCATGTTGAAACTTATGTATGCTCGTTGATGAGAACGTGGTTATAATTATGTATGCAATTTACATATGATTAGGAAAATGTATGTAGGTTGTGATGGTTTGTGCATAGACTTTAGGCTATGTGATTGGTTGCATGAGCATATATGAATGCGTGCGTCGGATAGGACTACGCGGGGATTTTGTCTGTGTGACTATCCTGTATATGCCAAAGAGAATATATGTCATGCATTTCATAGTTGCGTGCCTAGGTGTATGTCTGTGTGACTTTGCCTACGTACCGGGCGTTTGACTGTGTGGCTTCGCCAAATCCGACTGGATTTTATTGAGTTGGTGTTTGTCTATGTGACTTCACCTGGTGTTTGTCTGTGTGACTTCACCTGCCCTTTGTGGCTTTTTAGTGCGGGTACGTATATTTCTTTGTGGCTTTGCCTACCCCACGACTCTTCGAGGAGAGGTTAATTTTCCGGAAAATCATGCATGTGGCGAACCAATGATTGGTTGTCACACCCATTGTAGAAGTCTGCATTAGGATTGGTGATTTATTTATATAAACCCGTTGGTGGGATTTACTTTGAGTTTAAGAGCTTTCTCTTGTGTATGTGGAAATTTGCTATGTGTACCTTTTTCGCACCGATTATATATACATACTTGTATTTTTGTGGTGACCTCTTTCTTTCATTTGAGGGCTCATCCCACCCAGATGAGGGGCTAGGTCGTGGTGACGACGGTGGCTGTTCCAGGCCCCAGTGAGATGTTGGAGACTTAGCTTAGTTAGACTATGCGCCGGTGTGGGTTGTACACCGTGCTTTTTGGATTAGGCATAGGATTCCAACTTGTTTTGTTGTAAGTATTTGTATACTTAGACTTGGATTGTAATTATTCCGGAATACACTTTGCTTGTCGAAGCACCTATGGTAATGAGTTCTTTGTATATTTGAATGCCGGCTCATTTAAAATCTTTTATGCGTAACTCTGATGTGTATAAAAAATATATATATAATGTCTTTTCTGGCTTTAGAAAAGCGGGTTGTTACATGAAGCAAGATGGGCTCACATCATATTGTGACAATAAGAGTGCTAACAATATTTCCAAAAATCCTATCCAACTTAATAGGATCAAGCACATTAATGTCTGTCACAATTTTATTAGGGAAGATACTCTTGTGACCTTGAAAAATGTAGCCCCAGAAAATCAACTAGCTGACATATATATAAAGGCTTTGGATGCAAGAAAATATGAAGAATTAAGGGGCAAATTTGGTATTTGCCTTCTTAATAATCAATAGCAACTAATACTATTCAAGCGTGCAACGAATACCTGCCTTTCCCTCTGTTTATTAGTGCACGCAATACAAAGGCAATCATCACAAGATTTTCGCAACGGTCATCACTCCCTATATCAAGGCTATCCCCTCTTTCACGCAAACACTTCAACATCTCACTGTTTTCGTTTTGCTCTCACAACGATCAAACCCTATTAGCCTTCAACTCTCTCTTTCACAACTCATCTCACAATCAATTCTTCACCAGGTCAAGTGCTGAACAAACATCTCAACAAAACACTGCTCCATCGTCACCAAACCCTAATCAAGAAATTGATTTTGGTGCGATCATCACCAATGCAGTACCTATCTCAATGGTTTCTCCAACAAGCATCAAGAAAAAGAGGTCTACGCGATCAAAGAAGAAAATCACAAATGTTGTAGAAGAAGAAACTGTAACTCCTCCTCCATCTGCTGAGAAATCAAAGAAAAAGAAGAAGAGCAAGAAATCAAAGACTGAGACTCCCAAGATTGCTCACACCATGGAAAGTCTCTATATTGATCCTATTGGTGATCAACCTGCAGAATCTGAGAAGGTAGGTAATGAAGATCAAGGTAACCCTACACAGACCTTGGAGATGTTCAACAAAATTGCTTTAAAGAAGATCACAGAAGACAAACGCCACCCCATGACTCAAAAGATCATCAATGATGTTCTTAGAAAGATCAACAGTAATGATGATGTGCCAGATGTTGACACATCTTTGGCACAAGAAGAACAGGGCACAGAAGAAAATCCTGAAGATGATCATGATGATGTGGAGAAACAAATCTCCAATGATTACACAAATCCCAAAGATGATCAGGCTGTAGTGGAAAACCAAGTCTCCAATCAAGAAAGCCCTAAGGATGACACTCAGGCTGATAAGAGTGAAGAGTCCAAAAATTCTGAAGAAGAAGAAGGCTCAAAAGCCTCTGATCAAAATGCTGGTGAAGAAAAGGACATAGTAGATGCTGACAGCATTGCCAGAAGGACAAGAAGTGGAAAGGTCTCTGCTGCTGCTATTACACCTTCCAAGAAAGACAAAGAAAAGAAGAGTGTAGCCAAGCCTGTCAAGTATGGTCCCAGCAGAAGCTCAAGCAAGGTGGTAACTCAGGCTGTGAAGAAGAAGAGTCTTAAGAGAATGATGTGCCCCACATCAGTGAATCTGAGGCAGAAGAAGAAGATGATCCGGATGTAGAGCTCAATGTGGTCCACATTGGAGCTTCTGAGAGGAAGTCTGTCAAGAAGAAGAAGATACCACAAGGGGTTCCTGAGGTTCCCATTGACAACATCTCTTTCCATTCACTGGAGAATGTGTCAAGGTGGAAATTTGTGGTGAATAGAAGGATGGCGCTGGAGAGAGAGCTTAGCAAAGAAGCTCTGCAATACAAGCAAGTTATGAAGCTGATCAAGCATGCTGGCTTGATGAAGACTGTGCATGGGTTAGGCAGCTGCTATGAGAAGCTGGTCAAGGAGTTCCTGGTCAACATCCCAGAAGATTGTGACAACCCATTGAGCAAGGAGTACCAGAAGGTCTTTGTGAGAGGAAAAGAGATCTCTTTCTCACCTGACACCATCAACACCTATCTGGGAAGAAGTGAAGAGCCCTACCCTGAGTTGGAAGTTACTGATGATGCTATCTGCAAGAGCATCACAGGAGGAAAGGTCAATCATTGGCCCAAGAAGGGAAAGCTGCCTACAAGTAAGCTCACTCCCATGTTTGCTCTCCTCAATAGAGTTGCTGCTGTGAATTGGGTGCCTACAACGCACAACTATGAAGTTGCAACTGGTTTGGCTAGGTTTATCTACTGTGTAGGTAACAAAATAAATTTTGATTTTGGCACTTACATCTTTCAACAAACTGTCAAGCATGCCAAAACCCTAGCTGTTAAGATGCCTATAGCATTTCCCTCTCTGCTGTGTGGAATAATTGTGAACCAGAGACCTGATGTTCTGGTTAAGGAGGATATGGCTTGTAGAAGACAGTCTGCCATCTCTTTTAGTGCTCAGGATCTGAATGTGGACTCAAATGTGAGTACATCAGCAACTGGTGCTTTGAGTAGAAAGGAGATGATTTCTACTTTGAAGGAAACCTGCAAGACCTTAGAAGAGAAGAAGACTAGGTTGGAAGCTGTTATAGCAGGTTTGGAATTGGAGGAAGAGCAGGATCAGCCTGACGTGAATGCTGAAGATGATGAAGAGGCTGAAGATCATGCAGCTGAGGACACTGATGGGAATACTGATTTTTGAATTGTTGTAATTCATATTTTCCCTGTATCAGCTGTTTTTAAGCAGTAGTTTAGTTTTTCCTGCTTTTATGCTTTTGCACCTTGAAGTGCCTGCCTTGTAATCATTGAACAATTAATAGCCCCGTACTTTTTGATTACTCTTTCTGATATTTACTTTTTGTTAATATTTTGGCTAAAAAGGGGGAGAAAAGATAAGTAGTATATCTAGGGGGAGTAACAGGTAAGGTAAACGTTTACTCTGGTACAAGATGTGGTACCAGATGTGTGCACATCGTTGAAGACAGATTGTGCTTGTATTCTGCACATCTTTTTGAAGACTTTGAAGCACCAGACGAATGAAGACTGATCCTTTGAAGACTGATGAAGATGGTGCTTGAATTTAGGGGGAGTAAAATATTTTACTGAAGCTACTGAAGACACTTCCCTTCTTAACTGTGTGCATGATTCATCACCATGCTTGTATGTTGGGAGTTTCATTCTCTCAGAAGATTGAGGCAAGATTTCGCTGCTGCAACGCCTCTGATGTTCTAATGATTCTCTCCAAAGTCTAGTGTGCTGACTCCAAAGGTTATTTTAGCCACAATTTGCCAAAGGGGGAGATCGTTAGTGTTTTCAACCTGCAAGGTTGATTTTATTTTAGGATTGGCTTCATTTGTTAAAATAAGCCTTTGGTCCAGATGTGGTGACTGATGTGCACACATGTGGTACCTGAACTGCATACCATATAAACGCGCTTTCAAATATTTGCGTGTGATCTTTGAAAAAGATTTGTTTTGAAACAAACATATCCACGCTAGCTTGCGCGTCAAGGAACGAGCTGAAAGATTGAAGAAGATTCAGAAAAGATTTAAAAAGCTGGTTTGTTTCTAGAAGATTGAAAAAGATTCAAAAAGATTTAAAACAAAACTTATCTTTTATTTAAAAGATCATATCTTTTATTAAAAGATTAAGTTTGTTTTTTGAAGACTACAACAAACAGCTACCAGATCTCGTTCTATATAAAGGAATGCTGAAGACATGTTTTATTCACCGAAATCAATATTCATAAATCTAGTCTTTAGGATTTCGAGTCTTTGTCCCTAGGATTTCTTGTTTCGTTTGAAACTTGAATTAGGGTTGTATTTAGCTCTTAAGCTTTTAAGCACAGAGCTGTTCTTTTCTTGGTTCTAGTTTGAAACAAGATTTGGACTTTGAATCACTCAAAGCTTTGAAGCACGAGTTGGTTCTTTAGTTTAGGAGTGCGTCTCCATCATTGAGTTTGTAAAAATCCTTGTGGTTGAGCAAGGTTCTTGTGGGAACAAGATTGTAAAATTCCTTGTGGTTGAGCAAGGTCCTTGCGGGGAGCAAGGTATGATAGGCTGGGAATTGACTGGGGGAAGTCATATCTTGTGGAGGAGCAAGGTAGAGTTACACAAGGTAGTATCTAAGCGAGAGGTTGTAAACGGGGAGTTTAAGCTTTGAATTAGGGCTATCATAGTGGATTCATTCCTGGATTGGTATCCCCCAGACGTAAGTGAGTTGCACTGAACTGGGTTAACAAACTCATTGTGTTCTTTATCTTCTGCACTTTATTTTCCTTGTTCATCAAGTTATTGTATGTTTATGATGTTGGCACATTAGGCAACACATCGTATACCTAAACCCTAACGTGCACCACATCACGCTGCACATCTGTAACTTGTTACCGGAATTTCACTATCCAACCCATAAATTAGTGGGTATACATAAAAATAGGTGATTATTTTTTATAGTGAACAAAAATAACACTATTTTTCAAAAAAATACAATGGTTGAGTTATTTTTATGAAAAATAATTCGGGTAACCCACTACCCAATCCAATCCAACCCGAAAATTAGTGGGTTTACCAAAACCGGCCCAATGTTATAACGGGTGGTTATTTTACTAGACCCAACCCATAGTACTTTATATGGTTCGGGTTTTGGTTTTGGCCAAACCCAACCCAATCCGGCCGACGTACACCTTATATATATATATATATATATGTATTTCTGGCTCTTTTTTATAGACTATTGATTAAAAATTTACTTGTTGAATGCCTCAACTTGTGTGCAGGTAAGTGTAGTCATGGTACCAAGAATGTATATCACGGAGCATGTAGATTAGAGGCTTCAAGTATGATTTATGGGCTGGAAAAAAGCATTAGCTATAGCCTCGTTTAATACTATGCTAAATTAGTCTAGGTATAAATTTAATGTAATAGCCGATACTTTTTAAGTAATAGCCGATATAAGTTAGTCTGGCTATAGATTTAATGTAATAGCTGATACTACAAGCTTTAATTTATTTTCTATACGAGATTAATTTTTTATATAATCATTAATTAAGCAAATCTTTATATAAAAATTTAATTTACTAACATGTTTTGTTATGTTTATAGTGTGTGCTACAATTTTTTTAATAAAAAATCAAAATTAGCGACCGAATTAGCAACCATTTTGTTTTAAAATTAAATTAATTTGGTCGCAAAATTAGTTGCTAATTCACATTGGTCATAAATCAGTAGCTAATAGCGTCAAACAATGCGTCGAAAAATCTGTTTCTAAACTGTTCTCTAAATTTCAGTCTCTTAAGTGGTCGCTGATATTGGTGACACTTTCAGTTGCTAAATTTAGTCGCCAATTGGTTGCTACAAAACCAGTCGCGAATTGGTCGCTACAGATCAGCGACCAAGGTTTTTGCTACTGATTTAAATCGGTTGCTATATCCGTCACCAATACATTTAACAACCGATTTTCATCAAAATTGGTCGCTAAATCAGTTGCTAAACACCAGATTTCTAGTAGTGTGTTCCGTCTTTATTATCTTTGTTTCAAACTAACATAGTCCCTAGAATAGCTAATATGTTTAATGGAACATTAAGTGTGACTTAATTGTGAGATCTCATTAGACACGATGATTATTCTTAAGTGTTGAATTGACCCGTCATGAGAATACTACATATATAATATAAGGCTAATGCTACGGTGGACCACCTTCACAAGTTGTAAGACCCAAGATTTCATTGTATAGTTGGTCTAAGGTATATTAGGGTTTCGATGTGTTCGTGTGACGAAACATCGTGTAATTATGAGGTTTTGCTGTAATTGAGTCTGTTTTGTGCTCGTGCACTGTAACTGTACAGACTTTTGTCTTGTGATCCTGTTGCTTGTATAAGAAGTTATTTGTGGTTTCAGAATAATAAGTTTTGGATTATTCGTGTTTTTTGGAAAAACGAGTAGGATTTTACCCGTCGTTGTAAAATCTTATTGCGTCTGTTTTGAGTGAGGTTTCGGATGGAAGCTTTATATATCTGCGCGAGTTAGGATATATCCTGAGATTAATTTTCTGAGGTATGGAAGAAAATTACAGTCGCGGAAAAAGATTCGGCGATAAGTTTTGGAATGGAAAAACGTTAGACGTTCTTTCCGTAGGTTTTCTGTTTTGGTGAGTTTTGTTCGTCGCGTCGCGCGAGAGCTGAACGTGTAAGTGTTTCTATGAGGTTTTGAGTTTTGCCTCAAGTGGATTGGTTTTGGTTTGATCCAATGGCTATGGTTTGGTCTTGGCATTGTGTTTTTGATCCAATGGCCATGAGCTAGCAAGAGCTTTAGCATAGTAAGGAGGTTTGATGACTTTGGCACTTAGAAGCATCACATATTTCACTCCTTTCTTTCTCTCTTTCACGTGAACTTCATTACTCAACCCTAACCTTCACTAAATTTTCCATTCTTCACCATTTCACTCCATTTCAAGCTTGGAAGCTTTGAGGAAAGTTGTAGAGAATCACTTTCTTGAGGTAACCCTCTCTTCTTATCTCCTAGGTTGGTAGATTTTTAGAGTTGTGAGGTTTTTGGGTTTATGTTCTTAAGAGGGTTTGGTGAGAAAAGTTGTTCTTGCTAGTTTTTGTTTCATGAATGTTGTTCATGAGGTCTAGAGAAGCATGTGTAGGCTTTGTTATCTTTGCTTTCCATGAGTTGGTGAAAAACTCATGAGAAAAGTTAGGGTTTTGGTTTGATTATGTATTGATCAATTACATGAGGTTATGTTGTAAGGTTTTGAAAAGAAAAGTTGTCTTTGAACCTTTGGGCGAAAGGGAAATGCGTTGTATGGTTTTGTTTTAGAAAATCCGATGAAAAATATTTTGAGGTTTATGAAAATATTTCCTAAGTGTTTTGGGTAGTGTTTTGGGGTCAAAATGGTTTAAAACTATTGTGACATGTGGTGTCGCTATTTACCTTGAAAACATGTTTGAAAATGATTACCGGACGGTTAAGGCCCGTAGTAAAACTTGTGCTTAGGTTTGGTTTTGATTTTGTAAATGAAAATCAAATAACTTGCACTCGAAGCAACCAACAAGCTTTCGGAAATGTGTTGCTTGCTTATGAAAATGGTTTGCTTTTATGCTTTGAAAAAGTGTTGGGAACTAATAGAATCAAACTAGGTTTGGGGTGGAAAAAGGTGGTGTGGGTTGCTGTCTTGTGCTGTCATGACAGGTGCAACTCGCCAGGCGAGTGGTTACTCGCCAGGGCGAGTGTCACAGGTCTTGACAACTCGCCAGGGCGAGCTCCAGGGCGAGTAAGACCAGTACTCTCTGCCTTCACTCGCCACCAACTCGCCAGGGCGAGCTCTGAGAGTTGAAATTTGGATTCTGATTTCTAAACTTGGTTTTTAACTTTCTAATCCCTTTTTATTAATTTATGGAAGTGGTTGGGATTGGAAACGAGTTTTTCGGGTACTCGGAAAGTACGTAACTTGTAACGCAAGAAAACGGCCATTTTGCATTTCAAATTATTTAAGACTTTTGGCAATTGCTTTGGGTCCTAAAAATAGTACATATAACTCATGAGTGTTGATCAATACGATAGTTTTTGGTATGGTATCCGAAAGAAGGATTTTTCCTTAGAAAACCTTTGGTTGTTGGGGTTTTAGAGTTCAATTCATTAAGGATTGATTGGTTATGGTTTTGATTGAATACTTTGCTTGTTTTAGGAAGCAAGTAAGGGTTGTGAGATCGGTTGATTGTTTGAGTACTTGCCGAGGTAAGGGCTCCACTTTATTTCCGTCTTTCGAAATGGTTACAACATGCTTTGTTTTGCTGTGTGTGCAATTACTGTGTGCTTGGCATGTTTGTATTTATGTATTCTCGTTGATGAGAACGTGGTTATAAATTTGTGTGCAATTTACATATGATTGAGAAAATGTATGTATGTTGTGATGCTTGTGCATAGGCTTTAGGCTATGTGAATGTTTGCATGAGCATATATGAATGCGTGCGTCAGATAGGACTACGCGAGGATTTTGTCTTGTGTGACTATCCTGTATATGCCGAAGAGAATATATGTCATGCATTTCATAGTTGCGTGCCTAGGTGTATGTCTTGTGTGACTTGCCTTCGTACCAGGCGGTTGTCTGTGCGACTTCGCCAAATCCCACTGGATTTTATTGAGTTGGTGGTTGTCTTGTGTGACTCACCCGGTGTTATCCCACCGTGATTGTTTTGGGTATTGTCTTGTGTGACTTTACCTGGTGTTATCCCACCAATAGTAGGAGGTGTTATCCCACCAGAGACCTACGCCTTCTATAGAGAGGTTAAATTCCGGAATTCATGCATGTGGCGAACCAGTGATTGGTTGTCACGCTCATTGTAGAAGTCTGCATTAGGCTTGGTGTGCATTATATATATAAACCCGTTGGTGGGAATTACTCGTGAGTTTAAGAGCTTTCTCTTGTGTATGTGGAAATTTGTTATGTGTACATCTTTCGCACCGGTCATATATATATATATACTTCTATTTTGTGGTGACCCTTTCTTTCATTTGCGGGCTCATCCCACCCCAGATGACGATGTAGGTCGAGAGGATGGTGTTGGCAGCTCCAGGCCATAGTGAGCTTGTGGTGAAGCTTAGGGTAGTTAGACTATGCGCCGGTGTGTTTTGTGCACCGTGCTTTTGGGGTTAGCATAGTTAATTCTAACTTGTTTTGAAATACTTAGACTTGGACTGTAATTATTCAGGAATACACTTTGCTTGTCGAAGCACCTTTTAGTAATGAGTTCCTTGTATATTTGAATGCCGGTTTATTTAAAATATTTTATGCGCACTCTGAGTGTTAGTTGAAAAAGAAAAAAAAAAAATAATGCCCTTTTTGGCTTATGAAAAACGGGGTGTTACACAAGTGGTCCATCGTGGACAAGTGATCTACCGAATATTAATTTTACAAAATTTATTGGTAGATTGAAAGTTTATATCATATAGAGCATCCATAAAAACTTTCAATCCAACGGTGCATTTTATAAAATTTGTATTTGTTATATGATTTTTCATGAATGGTCCACCATGGACCACTTGAAGAAGTGGTCCATGTTAGAATTTTCCTATAATATATTATGAAAAGTGTCATAAGTTATTCTAATAGTGATAATTGTGTTTACAACCACCCATAGACTTGAATTAACTGTGATTCCTAGATGTGGAGTCAAGTATTTATTGATAGTCAAATGTTATCTGTAAAAGGATAATTATAAAGTTGGTTAATACATACTTCACGAATCATACCGAGAGACATTAGTGACCTAGATAAAAGTTTCTCCTCTTGCATAAGAAGAGTAATATCTATAGGCCTCTCGATGGAATATGACTGACAAAATACGTGGTCACGCCGAACTAAGTCAATATGAGATATTGAGTTAATTGTTGCTCAGTATATTTTGGGATCAATAAATAAGATATTGAATCATACAAGGGTGACACACATATATGCCTTGTTTTCAATATAGATATAAAGGGCAAATGGATAATTATACACATGTGTTATCGGGAAAAATGTTTTGTCAAATCACATGATCACATTCTTGTCATTGAAATAGAAAAGTTTGATTTATTTATAAGATAATAAATGAGATTTATCATTAATTAAATATTTACAAATAAGTTTTGAACAAGTAATTACGAAATAATTACAATGTATGATTACAAAGTAAATAAATATCATTTATTTATAAGATAATAAGCGAGACTTATTGTTAATCAGATAAATATGGAATAATTACACTAAAATAGACATGGCTATGTTGTGTTGCTCGGGGTCAAAAACTATTTATGTTTCAAATTAATGTTCTCTGCTTTAAGCGGTTGTGATTTCGTGTTGCTTGCGTAGATGGCTGCAATCATAAGTAAACTCTAACACAATGCATTGATCGAAAATAAAAACCACCGATGGGGCTAAGGAATATCCCCACAAGCCTCAAAGATTGGTAGTACTCCTTCCTTGGTAGTACTCCCTCCGTTTTTTTTTTATAAAAGACAATTTACTATTTAAATTTATTTAATAATTGATGTATGTGGCCTATATTATAACTTAAATACATTCATTATTAAATGAATCTAAGAAGTCAATTGTCTTTTATAAAAAAACGGAGGGAGTATTATTAGTATGTGAATTCACACAAAACTTATCAACCTTAAGGCGCTATCTAGTGTGAGAGACCCGAATGGGTAGTCTATTGTGCATCATCCTTTTGTCCATTGGATGAAATCCGTGCATCATATGATGATGCACTATCAGTACTATATTTCTTTTTTTTTAAAAATAAAATAATATATTTTTTTTATAAAAAATATTTACTTTTTTTCCCCTTCTTTTTATTTTTGATTTTCATCAAGTAGTTATGATATTCACTGTCAAAGTCTTTAATTATGGTGCATCATCCTTCATGTCCATTAGATCAAATCCGGTGCATCTAGACATGGCAACGGGGCGGGGCGAGGACGAATTTTGCTCTCCCCAAATCCATATAGTTCGGGTTTCTCGAAACCCATCACAATTCCGAGCGGTGAATTTGGATTGCATTTTAGTGTATGTTTTATTAAAAAAAGAGTTAAAAGTCCAAAATCATTTTGTTTCAACGATATTTTTTAAGATAAAGAAAAGAAATAGAGAAAATGGTTTATTTAATACTCAAATTAAAAATAAAAAATAATCATATGAATGGAATTTAAGAGATTGTTTAAGGATTTCTAATTTCAAAGAGGTAAAAATCTAATTATAATATAAGTGGGGCGGGTATCAATGTCCCCATTACCCGCTCCAACCCCGTCTTTTAAAATCGAGGAAACCCAAAGCCGAAATTAAGCCCAGTCAACTCGGATTTTCCCCGTCAAAGCGGATAAGGTTTAGGCGGGTATAGGTTTTATTGTCATTCCTAGGTGCATCATATGACGATGCACAGTCAGTATTATTATTTTTTAAACAAAAAATAAAAAATTACTTTTTTTTAGAAATGTTTACTTTCTTTTATTTTTGGTTTTCATCAAGTAGTTTATGATTCTCTTTTAAAGTATTTAGTTATTAATTTTTTTTAACATAGAGTTACATATATGTTTTGAAGATTTTAAAAGAATTTATAGGATTTTATTGACTTTTAAAACTTTGTAAAGAAATCTTTTACAATATGAATTTTTCAATTTGGATTTTAAAAGACTTGGATTCATAACATAGATTTTTTAGACTTCAAAGATTTTGTGAATTTTTAATACTGAAAAGAACTGTCTTTTTTTAGTCAAAAGAAAAATAGAAGTTAATGAAAAAATAGTAATGAATAAATTTTAAAGTTTATGTTTATTCTTTATTTGACGTAGAGCTGTCAATTTAGGGGGCCAAACAAAATTGGGCTCAGCTGCAATATAAAGGGGGCCTAAATATGATAAGTATAAATGGCGCCCTATTATATAGGCCCCCAAAAGACCAAGCCCCCCAAATAAAACATAGGCCCCAAAGCCACAATTTTTTTTGAAACAAGAGTTTTTGGATAAAAATTTCTCAAAATCACACATAAGTTATTAAAATAAAAAAAGAAATCTAAGAATTTTCGGAATCGAGAATTCCAAAAAAAATCGAGAAAAAATACTCAAAAATTTTTCGAGAAAAAAGTTTCCAAGAAAAAATTCTCAAAAAGTTCTCGAGAAAAAATACTCGAAAAGTTTTCGAAAAAAAATACTCGAAACGTTTTCGAGAAAAAAGTTCCGAAGAAATTTCGGAAAAATTTCCGAGAAAAAATTCTCAAAAAGTTCTCGAGAAAAAAATACCCGAAAAGTTTTCGAGAAAAATACTTAAAAAGTTTACAAGAAAAAATTCTCGAAATTTATTTAATATTTTGTGGGCCAATATTAGGCCCCATAGGGGGGCCAAGAGTAAAATTAAAGAATAGGGGGCTGGGCCTAAAAACAAACAAAAACAAGAAAAATTTTCTTTCCACCCCAACAATTAATCCTTCACCCCTACATTTTTTTTATAATATTCTCGTTTTACCCTTTGTTTATTATATTATTTTTTATAATTTTTTTTCAAAGTGTTCCGGTATTAATAAAATATATTTTTTAGACACAAATACAAAGCGGAACACTTTTAAAAGTGTTCCAGTATCAATAAAATATGTTTTCTGGCCATAATTACAAATCGGAACAGTTTTAAAAGTGTTCCGGTATCAACAATTGAATACAAATACAAATAGGAACACTTTTATAATTACAAACCGGAACAGTTTTAAAAGTGTTCCAGTATATACAATTGAATACAAATACAAACCGGAACACTTTTGAAAGTGTTCCGGTATAAACAGTTGGACACAAATACAAACCAGAACACTTTTAAAACTGTTCCGGTATGACAAATACAAACCGGAACACTTACAAAAGTGTTCCGGTATGAATAAAAAAACAATTTTTTCTCGAAACAGTTTTAAAAGTGTTCCGGTTTGTATTTGTATTCAATTGTTTATACCGGAACACTTTTAAAACTGTTCCGGTTTGTATTTGTATTCAATTGTTGATACCGAAACACTTTTAAAACTGTTTCGGTTTGTAATTATGGCTAGAAAACATATTTTATTGATACCGGAACACTTTTAAAAGTGTTCCGGTTTGTATTTGTGTCTAAAAAATATATTTTATTAATATCGAAACACTTTGAAAAAAAGTATAATAAACAAAGGGTAAAACAGGAATATTATAAAAAATGTAGGGGTAAAGGGTTAATTGTTGGGGTGGAAAGAAAATTTTTCCAAAAACAAATATATTCAAGTGGGGCTTAATATTTTGGGGCTTAACATGGGGCCTAAAAATAGGGTCTTTCAATATGGGGTTTTTTTGACAGCTCTAATTTGACATACCAAATAGTATTATCTATTACTATATATAAAAAAGATACAAATTTTTGGGATGAATTTTTCATTATTCCTATTTTACCCTTAAAAAATAACTTCCACATAAAAATAGATTTTCAGTTTTTTTAGTAATAATTTTTTTTTCTTCTTAATAACTAAGCACACGTTCCACATAAAAGTAGGTTTTCAGTTTTTTTATAGTAAAAAAAATATTGTTTTATTCCTTCTTAATAACTGGCCACAACAAAAAAGGAGATTACGTAGTTATCAACTAACTAAGTCCAATAAAAAAGAAGATTAAGTAGTTATTTATATTTGCACAATAGAGAATATCACAAAAAAATAAAATATCGATCACACAAACGGGCACGGAAGGCGGTTAGTAAAAATAGTTATAACTTCGAATGAATAAAAAGTAAATCGCTTCGACGGGGAGCGAAACGGCAATCGGGACTTGGATCAAAGGAACCTGTCAAGGTGGAAGCCTCTGAAGTTAAGATCACCAGAAAAAGGACCGTAAGAAAGCTGCAAGTCATTGAAGAAGACTCAGAGGATTCAGAGGATGATGTACCTATTGGAAAGTTGTTCAAAATATCCAAAGGTGCCTCTGAGAAGCCTCAGCCAATGCCTCTGAGAACTCCAGCATCACCTGTTAATTTAACCGAGATCGAAGTCGAAGCTCCTTCTTCTGCAATCACTGCTTTGTAACTGGAACAAGAAGTAGTTGCAACAAGATGAGATGAGGATTGACCTTAATTAAGTGGTGGAACAACTAAAGAACATGTATGGTCATATCTCTTTGATTGTTGAGACACAAGGGGCTTTGGAGACATCAGTGGCAACCATCTTGTCCCTTCTCCAAAACACAACTAAAGAACAATTTAAACTGCTTTTATGGATTCATGCTTTTATTGAGGGAGAGTTAATTATCAGCTTTGAATTTAATTTACATAGATAAGTTTAAGGGAAGCTTGCAAACCATGCCTAAAAACTATCAGATTCAGCTTACAAACCTGAATCAATATGTACTATTAATTTTTTATGAATAATCTATATGATAAAACTTTCAATTTACCAGTAAATTTTGTAAAATTCGTATTCGGTAAATCACTTGTCTACGATGGTGCACTTAGCATTAGTGTTAGCCCATATTTTTATTAAGTAAAAAAATGTTCTAAATGCATGACTAAAATAATTTTATTTAATTATTTTATTATTTCAAAAGTCATTAAAGATGTTTGGTTTTCAGAGCCAATGAGTTTAAGGATTAATCATGCATGAACATATAATAAATGTTCTATTTTGAACATTGTTTCTTAAACTTTGTACTTTCTTCATGATCCTTTCGATTTGGTCGAAACGCCAGCAGGGTCGAAGCGTTCAGCTGTGCAGAAAGAAAAACATGGACTTACAAATATTCAAGGAAAAGCATTGCTATTTCGACTTCGATGAAATCAACGGCTAATTCAAAGGATAAAGAAGATTTCAAATTCAAAATGCGTGTCAAGACACGCGTCCTCTATGTATTTGTTTAGGCGTTATTAGCAGTTAGGAATTAGTGTCTATAAATAGGTTAGTTATGTGATCGAGCAAAGGGTCACAATCTTTATACAGAAATCCTGTCAAAACTCAAAGTACCCATGTCAACGAGAGAAACGAGTTCGAAAGGGAGAATGTATGTAATGTGCACCATTTACTTTTCTGTAAACATTTACCATTAAATGCAAATTTACAGTTTCTTTCATTTTAATTCAAACTGTCTTTATTTCGACTCAATTTTTCCCTCTGTTTATTCAATTGAATAAACATTCTTTCTTGCATTTCAAGTAACATAAAGACATAAAAACAACATTTTATGAACATAAGAACAACAATGAACACTAATTCCTTTGAAAATATAAACAAAGCACTATGTCTCGAGATTTACTAGTTGATCTCTCTTGTAATAACTCAAACTAGCGTTGTTTACTAAATTTCATAGTAAACAAATTGGCACGCCTAGTGGGACTGTGTGCTTTACGTTTAGATTTTCTTTAAAGTTTAGTGTATTTAATTTGTTCTGTATTTAAATTTGTTTCCAAAAGTCTTGTGTGTAGTGTATGCTTTTAAGAAACGGGAAATGACTCCCTGAAATGGTTAGACCACCACCCAGAAATAACCCAAGACCAAACACGGAAAATTCAAATGGAAACAATAGTAATAGCGGTTCGAATCCATCAACCGCTTCGAGCGTTTCAGAGGCTATAGTCTCTCTTGTAATCAGTGAGATTATACCCAATGCTACTGGGGCAACAGTTTCTGCCCCAACATCTTCGATAATAAATGCCACAGTGGCAATACCATCATCCACAACGGCGCCCTCGACCACTACAGAACCTATATTAACTTTGGTTCACAATATGAAGAGTAACTTTTCTCCAAATAGGTCAAATGTCAATGGGGGTGGCGCGGGTTCATCTGCGTTTCAATTGCCTTTTGCTCCATATATGAGTCAAGGCACTAGTAGGAATTACCCCTATGGTATGCCTACTACAATGGTGCAGGGCTTGCAAACAAGTGCCTCATTATTTACAGAAACAGCGCCAGGCATTTATGTCCCTAATAACCCTGGAGTGTTTGGTTCTGCTACGCGAAATAATACACCTGCATTAACCAATACTGCCTTGGCAGCAATGAGGCACCAAATGGATGATAGTAATCATGATATGGTTAACATGTTAACACAACAAATTGGTACGGTATTTAATCCTTTAATTCAAAACACCAACCAAAGTTACCAATTGTTAGCCAATCAAATGGGAAGAATTGCCGATTTCTTTGGGGCTCCACAAGTCCCTAATCAACAAGTTCCCCAAATTCAAAATGTAGTGCCTTTGAAAATTGCACAAGCACCAAATAATGCCCTTGTGCCTGCACAAATTAATGTGGCTAATCCTGTAAACCAAGTCCAACAACATGTACCAGTGGTCGAACCACAAGTGCAACTACAGGCACAACCACAGGCTTTGCCCCAGATCGAACAAAATCCTGGAATTATCTTGGTAAATAGGGACCAAAATGCTGATGATGTAGTTAGAAATGTCCAAAACAATAATTTTGCTGGACAAAATAACGTAGCAAATTTGGTCGAAACAATCTTGGCACAGAATGGTTTAAATATAGGCATGCATAGGCCTCATTTTGTATCTGCCTTATCAGAATATGTTCTCCAAACTGAATTACCAAGGGGTTCGAAAATCCCAAAGTTCACCAAATTTGCTGGTGATACTAGTGAATCTACAGTTGAACACATAGCAAGATATTTGACTGAGGCATGAGATTTAGCAAACAATGAGAATTTAAGGATGAAATATTTCCCAAATTCTCTAACAAAAAATGCTTTCACATGGTTTACTACTCTTCCCCCACATTCAATTTTCAATTGGAATCAATTGGAGAGGGTTTTCCATGAACAATTCTACATGGGACAATCTAAAATAAGTCTCAAAGAATTGGCAAGTGTTAGGCGCAAAACTCCTGAGTCTGTGGATGATTATTTGAACAGATTCCGTTTACTTAAGGCTATATGCTTTACTCAGGTGCCTGAACATGAATTGGTCGAAATGGCTGCTGGTGGCCTAGATTATTCGATCAGAAAGAAGTTAGATACTTGGACTGGATTATGGCCCAAAAATAAATAGCATAGGCCCAATAACAAGATGGCCCAACTTTCCAACCCATGTAATTCAAATGAATAACTTGGCGGGAAAGCAAGGCGAGGGCAACACGCCACACAGAGGGCGCCCTCGCCCCTGAAATAACTACTCCTATGAAGACTCAGCATACAAGCCAACGTGTGGAGGGAGGAAACCACCCCCCACCACCATGAACACCACCGAAATAGGAAGAGACCACCCATCACCACCACGTGGAAGGCGGAGGAAGAAGAAGAAACTGCCACGATAATGGGGTATCCATGATCGTGGTACTTTGTAACTACTATATATTGAAATCTATAAATAGGGGCAAGATCCCCATTGTAAAGTGATCACAATTTTTTGACATATACAGAAATGTTGTGCAATTGTCAACAGCTATATATTTCTTAGACACGATCCAATTAAATATCACCCCCCATATTTGTTCACCAGAACATTTTGGCGCCCACCGTGGGGCTGCGGTAAAACGATTCCCAGCCTACCACTTTCAACAGACGTAAACCTCTCAACATGACGGGAGGAACACCCAACCATGGAACTGGTACTGGCACCAACATGACGTTAACGGATGCCGTCATCGAACTGAGGCGACTTCAAGCCAAAGTAACATCCTTAGACCAGGAAAAGGCCGACAGAGGGAACGAGTACGATGAAGACGAAATCAACGATTCTCAACCCCTAACACAAGCCTTGTGGGACGCAAGGGTCCCAGAAAACTTCAAAACACCACATCTTCCAACATTTGTTGGAAAAACTGACCTTTCGGAGCACTTGATCGCAGTGGGAACACAAACCGCCATCATAGGCGCTGCAGATCATTTGAAATGCAAATTGCTCTCCGGTACTCTGAAAGAAGCAGCCTTAAGATGGTACATGAATTTGCCAAAGAACTCCATAGAAGATTGGACAGATTTCCAGCGCAAGTTCATCCAGCAGTTCTCCGGATCAAAGCATATAAAGGTCACCGCCACCATCATTTTCACTATTTGCCAGAACCACGCTGAAACTCTGCGTGAATACCTGGCCAGATTTTGCGAAGCAACAATCGAAGTTTCAAATCCTAATCAAGAGATGCTCGTCGCAGCATTCCATAACGGTTTAAAAGCCGGACACTTCAACGAATCCCTGGCGCAAAAGCCAGCAACCGCGATGCAGGAAATCATTAAGAGGGCGGAATGTTACATCAAGGGCGAAGAGAGTAACGCCGAGAAGAGATCACGAGATGCGAGAGAAAGAGAGCCGGCCAACAAAGGTAACAGAGCCCCAGAGATTTACCAACCAAGACGGCGTCAACCAGACCACAGAAGACACGAGCCCCAAAGGAAGCCGTATCATCATCAGATGAGGCGAGACACGGGCAGGTTACCAGAGAAAGAATACACGCCATTGAACAGGGCAAGAGTTTACATTCTGGACGAGATTCTCGAGGCAGGACTCTCCAGACTACCCCAAAGGAGAGGAAATGAGTATCAGTTGGGACAAAACACAAACGCATGGTGTGCGTACCACAGGTGCAAGGGGCACGACACCGAAAAATGCTTCAGATTGAGAGATCTTATAGAGGAACTCATAAAAAGTGGCCATCTAAGGAAATTTTTAGAAGACGCCGCTGATGGAAAAGTCATAGTCCCAAAGGTACGAAGAGACCCACAAGGAAGCCAAGAGGAAAATCCAGAAGGAGAGAAAGTAAGAATAGCAGTTAACACCATTGCAGGAGGTTTCGCGGGTGGAGGCGAGTCAAGCAACGCCCGAAAACGATACGTACGACGCTCAGAGTTCGAAGCAAAATTCGTAGGACACACTCACGTCTCACCTACTCCGGTTCTATCCTTCACCAAGGAAGACAAAAGAGAAGTCATGCCCCCATGATGACGACCCATTAGTAATCGAAGTGCAAATCCTGAACTGTGATGTGAAGAGGGTGTTGATTGATTCAGGAAGTTCGGCTGACATAATGTACTGGGAAGCCTTCAAAGCCATGCAACTCTCCAATGAGCATCTGTTGCCCTACAACGGCACACTAGTAGGCTTTGCTGGCGAGCAAGTTGAAGTTATCGGCTATACCACTTTGCTTATAACATTCGGAGTTAAAGACCAAGCCAAAACCATCAAGGTGAGATACCTGGTGGTAAAAACCCCCTTCACATCATACAACATCGTCATTGGAAGACCAGCTTTTAACACTCTAGAGGCAGCCATGTCAACGCTGTATCTCTCCATCAAATACCCATTAGAGAATGGAAAAGTAGGAACCATCAAAGTAGATCAAGCGCTGGCGAGACGTTGCCACGAATCAAGTCTAAAGATAAAGCACAGAGCAACCAACGCCCCAGTTTCAACTCGCCCTGTTCCCAAGACAGGTGGCGTCAACATAATCAGCCCTTTAGATCTAGACCCAAAGGAAGAATTCCAAGACAGAAGAGTCAGCTCCATTGAAGAATTAGAAAAGGTCCAGATTGGCAGTGAAGCACAACAAACCACTAACATAGGCACCTCCATGCAACCAGAAGAGAGAGAGAGAAAATCCTGGCGACACTGATGAAAAATATTGACTTGTTCGCATGGCATCCCTCGGACATGCCAGGGATAGACGAAACAATCATCACACACAAACTATCCATCTCCCCCGAAACCAAACCCGACTCACAAAGGAAAAGGAAAGTAGGCGAGGAGAGAAGAGAAACCATCAATGAGGAAGTCACCAAATTAAAAGAAGCAGGTTTCATAGAAGAAATCAAATACCCGTCATGGTTAGCAAATGTTGTGATGGTGAAAAAAGTAAACGGAAAGTGGAGAATGTGTGTGGATTTCACGGACCTAAACAAGGCGTGCCCGAAGGATCCTTATCCTTTACCCAACATTGATAGGCTGATAGATGGAGCATCAGGGTATAAGATGCTCAGCTTCATGGACGCATATTCAGGCTACAACCAGATCAAGATGAATCCCGCCGACGCTCCCCACACAGCGTTCATGACCAACACCTGCAACTACTTCTACAACGTCATGCCGTTTGGCTTAAAAAATGCAGGGGCCAAGTATCAGAGACTAATGGACCGGGTATTCTTAGAGCAGATTGGAAAGAATCTAGAGGTTTATATTGACGACATGGTCGTCAAAACCACAGAAGAAGGCGAGCACGATCAGGACTTAGGCGATATCCTCGCCTCAGTAAGAAAATACAACATGAGGCTAAATCCCGCCAAATGTTCATTCGGAGTAAAATCAGGCAAATTCCTCGGATTCATGCTAACTAACAGAGGAATAGAGGCAAATCCGGACAAGTGTCAAGCCATCATTGACATGAGAAGCCCAACATCGGTCAAGGAAGTACAGCAGTTGACAGGAAGGATCGCAGCGCTATCAAGATTTTTATCTTGCGCGGGAGAAAAAGAATTCCATTTCTTTTCCACTCTCAGGAAAAGCGAAAGGTTTGTATGGAACGCCCAGTGCGAAGAAGCAATCCAAAAGTTGAAGACATTCCTCGCCTCGCCTCCAATTTTAACTCGCCCCGAGAAAGGTAACACCTTGTACCTATACCTCGCCGTCTCGGACAAAGCCCTTAGTTCTGCATTGGTACAAGAAATAAAAGGGGAAGAGAAACCCATCTACTTCGTAAGCAGAACATTCAAAGGTGCAGAAGCAAAATACCAAAAAATTGAGAAGCTTTCGCTAGCAGTAATTGTGACGGCGAGAAAGCTAAGACAATATTTCCAAAGCCACAAGATTTTGGTAAAAACTGACTACCCCATCAAGAACGTATTGAGAAAACCAGACTTAGCAGGGAGAATGGTAGCATGGTCAGTAGAGTTATCAGAGTTTGACGTAAATTTCTCCCCAAGACGCGCAATCAAATCACAAATACTAGCAGACTCTTTGCTGGAGCTCACGACGCCCGCCGAAGAGAATAGCGAACAACCTTGGACGCTGTCAGTTGATGGAGCATCCAATATCAAGGGAAGTGGAGTTGTGGTAGTATTGGAAGGGCCAGACGGAGTCCTCATCGAGCAATCATTGAGGTTCGCCTTCAAGGCGAGCAATAACCAAGCAGAATATGAAGCCCTGATCGCCGGGATGAAGTTAGCAAGGGAAATGGACATAACAGATCTCAAGGCCAAAAGCGATTCGCAATTAGTGACAAACCAAGTATCAGGAGAATTTCAGGGCAAGGACCCCCAACTAATCAAATATCTGGAGAAGGTCCGCAGTCTAGCTAACCTCTTTAGGTCTTTCGAGCTAATATATGTCCCACGAGAGCAGAATGCGAGAGCAGACTTGTTATCAAAGTTAGCAAGCACCAAGAAACCCAGAAGCAACAGAACCTTCATCAAAGAAACTATCGCAAACCCCAGTATCACTCAAGAGGCAGTCATGATGATCATAGAAGCGGAAGATTGGAGAGCGCCAATAATAAGGTATCTCCAAGAAGACGTGCTACTAGCAGCAAAGCAGCAGCATGGTATTCCATGTTAGGAGACAAACTTTACAAAAGAGGATTCTCAGGCCCAATCATGCTTTGTGTGAGCCAGGAAGAGGCCAAAGGAATATTAGAAGAAATACATGAGGGATCATGTGGAAGTCACATTGGGGCGAGAGCCCTAGCAGGAAAGATTCTCAGGGCAGGCTTCTATTGGCCGGAGTTACACAGCGATGCAGCCAGATACGTTAAGACGTGTGACAAATGTCAGAGGTTCGCAAACTTGCATTACGCCCCGGGAGAACCGTTGAAATCCGTCCTATCCCCATGGCCCTTTTTCATGTGGGGAACAGATATCATAGGACCTTTCCCCGCCTCAACAGGACAAGCAAAATGGATTATCGTAGCAATATACTACTTCACCAAATGGATAGAGGCAGAAGCCCTTTCGAACATTTCAGCAGATCAAGTCAATAAGTTTTACTGGAGGAAGATCATCTGCAGATTCAGACTACCCAAATACATCGTATCCGATAATGAAACTCAGTTCGCCAGCGAAAAGGTAGTTCAATTTTGCGAGGGAAAAGGTATACAAAATACTTTCATCTCTGTAGAGCACCCTCAAGCCAACGGGCAGGCAGAATCTGCTAACAAAGTAATCCTAAGAGCAATCAAGAGAAGAATCACAAGCAAAGGCGAGGGCTGGTTCACCCATCTTCTCCCAATCCTGTGGTCATACCATACTACGCCTCAATCTTCAACAGGCGAGGCGCCCTTTACCATGGTATATGGCACAGACGCAATGATTCCCGCAAAAATAAATCCACCAAGCTGGCGAAGAGACACCCTTACGCTGGAAGAAAACTCAGAAGCATTGGAGGAAAACCTGGATCTAATGCAAGAACTAAGAGACAAAGCCCACTTCAGGGAATTCGTTTCAAAGCAGAGGGCAGCAAGAAGATACAACACCAAAGTCATACCAAGAAGATTCAGAGAGGGAGACTTAGTCCTCAAAAGACCCATGGGAAAAGATAAAGGAGGAAAGCTAGCAGCAAACTGGGAAGGCCCATTCAGAATCAATGAAGCATTTGAAGGAGGAGCTTACAGACTAGAAACAATGGAAGGAGAAGTCCTGCATCGAACATGGAATGTGGCCAACCTCCGGTTCTAGTACAGTTAAGATCGCCAGACAAAACAAGGAAGGCAACGCCTCGGCGGGCAATTTTTAACATTATTCTTAGAATTTATTCGCATGTGTATCAAAAAATTGTACTGAAATCTCTCTTCCAATTAATAAACAGCGGTGGGACACTCTTTTCTCCTGTGAAAACAGGAGTTTTTACCGAGGCCCACCGTTTTAAATTTTTTGGTTTGTGAAGAACTGTCACATATGCTTGAGACACATCTAAAAGAAACGAGTTGAAACACCTTGGCGTTACCCGTGAATCTTACGAGTTGGGAACGTCAGAAATAGAAACGGCGATATCCATAAAATCTTACAAGTAGGATACGACGGAAACGAGTTGAAACACCTTGGCGTTACCCGTGAATCTTACGAGTTGGGAACGCCAGAAATAGAAATGGCGATATCCATAAAATCTTACGAGTAGGATACGACGGAAACGAGTTGAAACACCTTGGCGTTACCCGTGAATCTTACGAGTTGGGAACGTCAGAAATAGAAACAGCGATATCCATAAAATCTTACGAGTAGGATACGACGGAAATCAGGTTGAAATTCCTAGGCGTTACCCTTCACTTTTTAGTGGGGGGCGTCCAAAATAATAAAATCAGGTTGAAAATCCTAGGCGTTACCCTTTAAACTTTTTAGTGGGGGGGGGCGTCCAGAATATCGAAGCATGGTTGAAAGCCCAGAAACGTTACCATTAAAACTTGCGAGTCGGGAACGATGAAAAGAGAAAAAAGTGCATATTAACGCATCAAGGCGCGACCTACCGGAAGGAAGACGCCCAAAAGAAACTTTGCGAAAAACAAGGTAATTCAACATACGTTGTTATAATTATCTATTTCACTGCATGAACAGGAAGAAGTATTCATCCAAAGAAAAACAAATAAACAGAAGAATAACAAAAACAACAACAGAATCACTCAAAATCTGATTTCATTCATTGAAGATTGAATACAAATTCAAAGAAAACTACATCAAAGTTGAATACAAATTCAAAGAAAACTACATCAGATTTGCATACAATTTCAAGGGAAATTACATTAAATTCAAAAGGGTGTACGAAGTGCTAATACTACACGCATCTGCACTCGCATAAACAACTTGTTTATCACCCAGATTATTCAAGAAGTATACAAGTGCTTGAAAACTACTACAATAAGCATCAACACTTGCATAACTCTAAAAGGACACAGGGTCCCTGGCATTATATTTCCACTTCTGTTTGCCCAGGTGAACCAGTAGATCCATCATCCTCGTCCACGAGGCATATCACTTGGAGGTTTTCACCTTTGAAGATTTCGACGTCCTCGCCGCAGATTCCACAGTGATTTGGGAACCTTCATCCATGGAGGGAGAAGGCCCATAAACGTAGAACTCCTCAGGAACATAGGTCTTCAAGAACTCAGCATAATCTTCATCAATATCATCAGAACTTGATGAACTAGGCGAAACATGGACGAAAACCAAGGAAAGCCCAGCAGAAAATTTGAACCGGTCAACACATAGAAACTCACGCCAAGTAAACATGTTATCTCGCCATGCAACGTGTTATCTCGCCACGCTCCTTAATCAATGACGCCTCAGAACTACAACAAGTTATCTCGCCATACGACGAAGTTCAAAGAGGAAAATGCATAAGGGCAAAAAGAGGGAATATGGCATTCAAATATCTAGTCAAAAGGGAATAAAGAGCATGCAATTATAGTGAAAATGTGCACAAGATACAAAGGCCTCATAAGAGCACCCAAAATACTGTCATTACAAAATATACCAAGCCCACGCAGGGGCGATCATCAAAACAAGGCAAAAGAGTACGAAACAGTTAAGAAAAAGAAGAAGCCTACTCCTTGACAGGCGAGCGTTGTGCTGGTGGTTCCTCTGTAGGCGATTCCTTAGCTGGCGAATCCGGAGCTATCTCAATAGGAGCATAAGGGACCAATTTGTTGCCCTCTATGGTAGACATGGCGTCAGCCCAGCCAAGAACATCCCAATCGAGGTCAGGAAAGAGAATCTTCACTTGTTCCAGCGCAAACTGGAAGCCTTCATCATATTGTTCGCCGATCATGGCTTCAAGACCGTCCTTCTCGGACCCCCACTTCACCTTTTCCTCCCTCAAGGTTTCCAAATCAGCAAGAGCAGTCTTGTTCTCTTGCTCCAAAGCCTTGATACGCTCATCCTTGGCATTCATACCAGATTGAACGACGTTCATGGTCTTGAATGCAGAGTCACGGCTCCTCTTGGCCTCCGCCAACTCCCCCTCATGCTTCTTCTTCAAGCTAGCCACCTCCTCAGCATGTTTCTCTTTCAGAGTCTTCAGGTCGCCCTCGCACCTTTCTTTGGCAGCCTTCACATCCTTCTCAAGGGTAATCAAATTCTTCTCCACCAGAGCCTCTTTGTCCTTGGCAATGGAGAGCTTAGCCTTTTGGCGTGACGCCAAGGCATAGTTGAGCAGGAGACCTTTGAGCTCGTATCCAAGAGCCATCCCCGCCAAATCATCCGATCCTGTGTTATTAAAGCGAGCAGAGTCCCCCGCCATATCCACCATCTTGGATAGAAACGCCTCAGGATCAAACATAGGATCCCAAGGCGAAGCCCTTCCGGATTGGCTCGCTCCAGCAGCAACCTCCTCAACCACATGAGAACCCTCCGCCACGTACTCATCAACGTCTACCAAATCTTTGTCCACTCCCACCACATCTTGATCCTTTTTGCCCTTCCGCAACAGACACCTCAGTTTCTTCTTCACAGGAGGCTTAATTTCCCCCTCAGTCTTAGCAACTTTCTCCCCAGCAGCGAGATCAGAACTGGAAGGCTTCACTTGGAGGCTAACCCTAGAGTCGCCTTTCCTTTTCTTCTTGTCCTCGCCCACATCCAATTGGCGAGGATATCCACCTTCGGCTCAGGTTGTTCTTTCTTCCTCCTCGCCTTCTCCAAAAATTGTTGTCTCTGGGCAGGAGTCAAGCTAGACATATCTTCTACAAAGGAAAAAGAAATGGATTAGTCACGCAAAAATTAACAAGAAGCAATAAAAGTAAGCCATATAGAAGAACAAAATGATTCACGAAGTGACTTACTGAGATACTTATCTAAAACGGCAGGGGCGCGGTCAGCATCTAAAAGTTCCCTAGGATTCATCTGGTTTAGAGATTCTAGGTACACCACCGTATCCCTCTCAAATTCACTCAATCTCTCATATACGGCGCCCTTAATCAACCTGGGGTTGGTCGTCCAGTGAAAGGGGAAAAGGGGAGCACCATCATCACCATACATCACACTTGGGCAATGCTCGGCTCCACGGACACGAACGAAGGTATCTTTATAGTTCTTATAATTAGAACTATATAAATTAAACAAACCCCTGTTGGGCTGAGCACTCAAGGAAACCACACTCTGAGGAAACAGACTCTTGACATGATAAAAGGAGAAGAAGACGGCCACAGAAGGCTCAGAAATTTCAAGACCAAAACAAACTAGTTCAAAGGCCTTAATAAAGGACCAACTATTAGGACTAAGTTGAGGAGGAGCGACATTAAGGACCCTAAGCATGGATTGTTGGAATTTAGTAAAAGGGAAATACAGGTGAAGATCCTCTATAAGCCTGGTGTGCATGTAGAAAGAGACATGCTCAGAGCGGGGCACGCCAAGCACCTACTCGCCCTCCTCCACTGGTTCCAGGATGACGTCTTTCTCATCAAAGGTCCCTGAAACGTCAAAATTTTCTCTGAACTCCACAACTCTCTCAATACTTTGGTAAGTGGAAGAAACCTCCATAGACATAGCTCCGGGTCCTACAGCAACTATGGCAAGCGATTCGTCTCTTCGTTTTCCTGTGAAAGACGAAGGAGAAATTATTACACAATCACTGCTATTCCCGCTACTACTATCGCTACTATCATCACTACTACCACCCTCAAGTTCCCTAGGGCTAAAAGATTCCCCCAAAGCCTCGGCGAAATAACCACTATAGTTGAAAGAACCATCAGGCCTAGTGAAATGCTCACGAACTTGACGCTCTAAAGGAGAACCAATAATGAGAGGACGAGAAGGGCTCCTCTCATCCTCGTTATCAAGATCTCTCAAAATCACCAATTTTTTAGAAACCCTAGAAACCCTATCGCAAAAACGGAAGACAAGAAAAAACAAAGGGAAAAGGGAAATAGCAGTTATACCTGGTGATAAGGAACGGTTACCACTTGAAAAGTAGTGGAGAACGTGGATGGCGAGAAACTCGCGAAGAAAACGCGAAGAAATTTGCTAAGAAAGGCACGAGATCAACTTCTATACCGCAAGGAAAATAAGAACAAACGGCCAAAATTCTCAAGTATGTGATCATAATAGAAAGAACAATGAGAAAGTGAAGCAACGTATTTGAAATTCCGGTAACAATTTACAGAAGTGCAGCGTGATGTGGTGCACGTTAGGGTTTTGGGTATACGATGTGTTGCCTAATGTGCCAACATCATAAACATACGATAACTTGATGAACAAGGAAAATAAAGTGCAGAAGATAAAGAACACAATGAGTTTGTTAACCCAGTTCAGTGCAACTCACTTACGTCTGGGGGATACCAATCCAGGAATGAATCCACTATGATAGCTCTAATTCAAAGCTTAAACTCCCCGTTTACAACCTCTCGCTTAGATACTACCTTGTGTAACCCTACCTTGCTCCTCCACAAGATATGACTTCCCCCAGTCAATTCCCAGCCTATCCACCTTGCTCCCGCAAGGACCTTCCTCTACCACAAGGAATTTTAGTCTTGCTCCCACAAGTACCTTGCCACCACAAGGAATTATACAATCTTGTTCCCACAAGAACCTTGCTACACCACAAGGATTTTGACAAACTCAATAATGGAGACGCACTCCTAAACTAAAGAATTAACTCGTGCTTCAAAGCTTTGAGTGATTCAAAGTCCAAATCTTGTTTCCAACTAGAACCAAGAAGAGGAACAGCTCTGTGCTTAAAAGTTTAAGAGCTAAATACAACCCTAATTCAAGTTTCAAATGAAACAAGAAATCCTAGGGACAAAGACTCGAAATCCTAAAGACTAGATTTATGAATATTGATTTCAGTTAATAAAACATGTCTTCAGCATTCCTTTATATAGAACGAGATCTGGTAGCTGTTTGTTGTAGTCTTCAAAAAACAAACTTAATCTTTTAATAAAAGATATGATCTTTTAAATAAAAGATAAGTTTTGTATTAAATCTTTTTGAATCTTTTTCAATCTTCTAGAAACAAACCAGCTTTTTAAATCTTTTCTGAATCTTCTTCAATCTTTCAGCTCGTTCCTTGGCGCGCAAGCTAGCGTGGATATGTTTGTTTCAAAACAAATCTTTTTCAAAGCGCGTTTATAGGGTATTCAGTTCAGGTACCACATGTGTGCACATCAGTCACCACATCTGGACCAAAGGGTTATTTTAACAAATGAAGCCAACCCTAAAATAAAATCAACCTTGCAGGTTGAAAACACTAACAATCTCCCCCTTTGGCAAATTGTGGCTAAAATAACCTTTGGAGTCAGCACACTAGACTTTGGAGAGAATCATTAGAACATCAGAGGCGTTGCAGCAGCGGAATCTTGCCTCAATCTTCTGAGAGAATAAAACTCCCAACATACAAGCATGGTGATGAATCATGCACACAGTAGGGAGGGGAAGTGTCTTCAGCAGCTTTAGTAAAATCTTTACTGCCCCTAAATTCAAGCACCATCTTCATTATTCTTCAAAGGATCAGTCTTCATTCGTCTGGTTCTTCAAAGTCTTCAAAAAGATGTGCAGAATACAAGCACAATCTGTCTTCAATGATGTGCACACATCTGGTATAACATTATGTACCAGAGTAAACATATTGCACTACCTTTCCTCTTACTCCCCCTGGATATACTACTTATCTTTTCTCCCCCTTTTTAGCCATAATGTTGACAAAAAGTTTAAGAACAGAAAGAGTAATCAAATAGTACTGGGGCCATTAAATGTGCAATATACAGAGTAGATGGATCTTTGACAAATGTTCTAAGCATCAACATATGACCAAGGTCTTCAAAAAGAGATGCTTCAGTAGTCTTCAATTTCTTCAGTAGTTGTCTTCACAGAATCCATATAGTCCAGCAATCCATAGTCTTGTAGTCTTCATTTGTTATGGTTGCTGTATGTGCATTCATAGTTAAGCAAGTACAAGTTACCCATATTTCTATGACTGTAACTAAGTCACCCATATTGCTATGACTGTGACGTGAATCACCCATATTTCTATGACTGTGATCCTAAGCATAAAAGTCATCCATATTTCGATGATCATGACTAAGCATAATGAATCATCCATAGTGCTATGATTATGATTATGATTATGCCCTATGCTTACAAACTTAAATGCTTTTGAGTTGTTTTGCACATGATCTACTCCTTCTATATCAAAAGGTCATTCTTTGACCTTGCCTTCAGTAATGCTCTTGCAAATAGCATGATCTGTACTCTTCAGCTCTAGATAAGGCTTCTTCTTCTCAAAGGCTCCAATGTGGACCACAGTATGAAAGGTGGAAAAGTCTTGATATATTATGTTGAGAAAAACCTGTGATGACTGCCTTTGGATAGCGTGCATAAACAAACGGAAGTAGTAGGCAGGTCTCCGTTGCACGCTTCAATTGCAGGATTGCTATTGGTCATCAAGAAGGCAAATACCAAGTTTGCCTCTTAATGTTTCAAACTTATTTGCATCCAAAGCCTTTGTAAAAATGTCAGCCAGTTGATTGTCTGTGGCAACATGTTCTAAGGTCACAACCTTGTCTTCAACTAGATCCCTGATAAAATGGTGACGAATATCAATGTGCTTGGTCCTACTGTGTTGGATAGGATTCTTGGAAATATTTATAGCACTCATATTGTCACAGTATAATTTGAGCACATCTTGCTCCACATTGTATTCACTCAGCATCTGCTTCTTCCAAAGCAATTGAGAACAACTGCTTCCTGCTGTAATATGAGTTGCTGCAGGAGTTCTCTTGTGTGTTGCACTCTCCATTCCAAACTTCTTCACAATATTCTTGGCATATTTGCTTTGAGAGATGAATATTGTGTCCTCCATTTGCTTTACTTGTAGACCAAGAAAATAGGTTAATTCACCTACAAGGCTCATTTCAAATTCAGATTGCATTTGATGCACAAATTGTTTCACCAAAGCATCTGTCATGCTACCAAACACAATATCATCTACATAGATTTGTGCTATCATGAGCTTTCCTTTTTCTTGTCTCACAAACAAGGTCTTGTCTGTTTCACCCTTTTTGTATCCTTGCTGTAGAAGAAACTTGGTTAGCCTTTCATACCAAGCCCTAGGAGCTTGCTTCAATCCATACAGAGCTTTCTTCAATTTGTAGACATGATCTGGGAGATTAGGATCAATAAATCCCTTTGGCTGTGCTACATATACTTCTTCATTTAAGTACCCATTGAGGAAGGCACTCTTCACATCCATTTGAAAAAGCTTGAACTTCAAAATACAAGCCACTCCTAGAAGTAACCTTATAGACTCAAGACGAGCTCCTGGAGCAAAGGTTTCATCAAAGTCTACACCTTCAATCTGAGAGTATCCTTGTGCTACAAGCCTGGCCTTGTTTCTTGTGACAACACCATTTTCATCAGACTTGTTTCTATACACCCACTTGGTGCCTATGATGTTGACCCCATCAGGTCTTGGAACTAAGTCCCACACCTCATTCCTCTTGAACTCGTTCAACTCTTCTTGCATTGCATTAATCCAACATTCATCTGTCAAGGCTTCCTTAACATTCTTTGGTTCTATGGTGGATACAAAGCAAGCATTGGAGATTACCTCCCTTGACCTAGTCATGACTGGTAATTCTGGATTTCCTATGATGAGTTCTTTATGATGATTCTTCTGAATTCTGATGGAAGGACCTTTGCTTGTTTGACCTTGATTTGGCTCTTCTTCAGCTTTCTCAGAACTTTCTTCAATTTCAGAGTCTTCAGGTAGGGGGTCTGATGTGCCCACATCTAGTACTTCATCATGCACTTTCTCATCAGGGTAGTCATTGACAACAATATTGATTGGTTCCATCATTGTTCTGGTCCTATTGTTGAAGACTCTGTAGGCTCTGCTGTTTGTAGAGTAGCCAAGAAAAATCCCTTCATCACTCTTGGGATCTAGCTTTCTTCTTTGTTCTCTATCAGCCAAGATGTAACATTTTCTTCCAAAGACATGGAAGTGTTTGACACTGGGTCTTCTTCTTTCCAGATCTCATACAGAGTGGTAGAGGTGCCTGCTCTTAGTGTAACACGATTATGAACATAGCATGCTGTATTCATTGCCTCTGCCCAGAAGTAGTAAGGTAGTTTCCTTGCATTTAGCATAACCCTTGCTGCTTCCTGTATGGTTCTGTTCTTTCTTTCAACAACCCCATTTTGTTGTGGTGTGATTGAAGAGGAGAACTCATGTGCTATTCCTTCAGTTTAGCAAAATTCTGCAAATTTTGAGTTCTGAAATTCCTTGCCATGATCACTTCTAATTCTGATGATTGGGCTGTCTTTCTCCCTTTGAAGTCTTGTGCACAGATCTTTAAACTCTTCAAATGTGTCTGATTTTTCTTTGAGGAAGCTTATCCAAGTGTATCTTGAAAAATCATCCACAACTACAAAGTGATCACAATTTTTTGACATATACAGAAATGCTGTGCAATTGTCAACAGCTATATATTTCTTAGACACGATCCAATTAAATATCACCCTCCTTATTTGTTCACCAGAACAATACTCAACATCTAAGAGATATGGCCCAATTGGCTGATAGGGTTCGACAGGTCGAACGCTTGAAAGCAGAAAAGGCTAGAAATTCTAAGTATCATAAGAAAGAAAAAGTTGCTTATGTAGAAACACATGATAGTGACCAAGAATATGATATCTCTTATGAAGATGTTGAACAAGGGGAAATAGACTTAGCAGAATTAAAACCTGGTCCCCCTTATACTTGCAAACTTTTGAAACCTTCAAATGGGAAAAATCCTGTTGAACCAAAAAAAGATAAATATGTGTCAAAAACTTACACTTTTGATATTACAAAATGTGATGAGATTTTTGATTTGTTGGTTACTGATGGCCAAATTGTGGTTCCTAAGGGTGTTAAAATACCCCCATTAGATATGAGAAAGAAAAGAGGTTACTGTAAATATCATAATTTTCTTGGACATAGAACCTCACAATGTGTACTTTTCAGGGACTTGGTCCAAAAGGCTTTGAATGAGGGAAGACTCAAATTTGGTGAAAAGCCCAAAGCCATGAAGATTGATGCTGAGCCTTTGTAGAATGCTGACACTCTCTATGCTGAACCACAAGAAATTATGATGGTCGAAGCCATGGAGGTCACAGAGGTTCAGAAAGAAGAAATCCGTGAAAAGCAGTATTTCGAGAAAATGAAATTAGTTTATCCTCGTGCTGAAGAGGATCTAATTGACTTTCTAAACAGGTGCAAACTGGAGAACAAAGGAGTGATGCTTTGTGCCTGTTGCAGTGCTGTTTGTGATAAGGAGGCTACTGCAGGCCTTATGAAATTCCAACCTGTGGCAAATAGGCAGGGGGCAAAGCCAAAACAGTACCAGGATAAAGGAAAGGGCATCCTAACTCGACCAAATAATCCTGTTCAAGTTGATCGAAGGCCCACTTTCCGTCCATCTAGTTCGATCCCTGTAGAACGCTGGATGCACCAAGGAACTATAAGATTCAACAAAGGTGCAATGGTAGTTGGTGGCTCTAGTGGTACCAAATTAAGCTATTCAGAGGATGTTAACAAATACTCTTACAGAAATAATTACTAGGGTAAGCATCCAATGACTAGAACTCAGTGGCGTAGATTCCAACGCCAAAAGAAATTGACTGCAAAAAATCCTCAAACAAGCCAATACAAAGAAGTGGCTAGAAGGCCAGCTAAAGAAAGGATCCTTCCTCCAATAGATGAAAATAAAATGTAAGATCATGATCTGCTAGATTCTGAGCCAGATTTTGATGTAATATGTGTGGTTTCCATATTACCATCAGAATATGATGTTCAATCAGAAGTAACTGAGCTCGAAACTGATTTCGACCAGTTGGAAATGGCTGATCCAAAGTCAATGTGCTATTACATCATGAATAATTGATGTGTCGAAGAGCAACAAGCTACATTCGAAAGGCCAGATTTAGGCATGAAAAACCATCTCAAACCTCTTTTCATCAGAGCAAAAGTTGAAGGAGTTGGAATCAATAAAGTGCTGATAGATGAAGGAGCTGCTGTTAATCTGATGCCTTTATCTATGTTGCCCAAAATTGGCAAATATGATTGTGATTTGTCAACCCATAACATTGTTTTGTCAAACTATGAAGGCAAGACAGAATATTCTAGGGGGGCAATTCAAGTGGATGTTGCTGTGGGCAGCATAGTTCGACCAACTTTGTTCTTGGTAGTTGAATCCAAGGCAAACTTTAACTTGCTGTTGGGAAGGGAGTGGATTCATGGAGTGGGTGCTGTCCCATCTACCCTTCACCAAAAGTTGATACTTTGGAGAGAAGATAGTTGTGTAGAAAACATTGAAGCTGACCAAAGTTTCTACATGTCAGAGGTAGACACTATATCTAAGCAAACCTTTGACAAGAATTTGGCAAATATTGCGCCATGCTATGACAAAGAGAATGTTTTCAAGCCTTCTGACAATGTCATCCATTCTGTCAAACTCCACCCAACCCAAGGCTTTATATGGGAAAGAGAGAAAATAGATGCTGCATCCTCAGAAGATGGAGTGATACCACCATCTGGGTGGAATATTTACGAAGATTACTATGACTGAGTCCAATGCATGGGCCAGAATTACGGCTTATATGGCCGAAAGTAGATTAAATACGGCTTTGGAAGCTGATATCCAACAAAATATGGCTACAAAGGCCAAGGTCGAAAGTGATGGCACTCTTATGCCACAAATTTAAAGGCTTGATTGTATCTATGATGAAGAGCCCTTAGGGTTCGAAAGGGATCCATTAAATGAAACCCCAAAGATGCAAGCCCAAGATCCTTTGGAGAAAATTGACATTGGAAATGGCTCAGTAAAAAGGCCAACTTATATTAGTGCTAACATCAGTCCTGATCTAAAAGGAAAATTGGTGCTACTTCTCAAGGAAATTAGTGATTGTTTTTGTAACTTCCGTATTTTAATAAATAGGATTTGTGTGATTATATATTTATCTATTTATTTAATTGAATATATGTGATTTTGTGATTTTATGAATAATTATGTTCTGGCTAAGTGAAGGGTAGTTTAGTAATCTATTAGAATCATTAATCTAGTTGAGAGCCTTTAATTAGGATTACAAGGAGTTAATTATTATTAATTATGTGGTTTTCATTTATTAATAGAATGAGTAGAGATGAATAGTAAAGAGTAAAGTTATGATAGATTAAGAATTGGGCTTTGGTATTGGGCCTAGGTTAAGTTAGTAAGGGTGTTTTGGTAATTGATGAGTGGTAACCTAGTTATAAAAGAAGAAAATTAGAGAGAGAAGCTCATTTGTCACAAATTTTGGTGGAGGAAGAAAGAGAAATGAGAGAGGGTTTTGAGATAGAGAAAGAATGAGAGTAGAGAAACAAATCCCGTTTTCCTTACAACAGCCTCACTAAAACTTCATTTTCCGATTCGTTAACTGTCGGATCTTGACGAGATTTTGAGGGTAGATTCACAACACCCAAACGCAACTTTTGACCGTGGGGATCGTCGAAATAATGTCTGAGGTGGGAGAAATCAAGTCCTGAGTATAGCAGCTTGTTTAGGAAGAAAATAGTGACTAATGGAAGAACAAAGTGGAGCTTAAGCTTGGGGATTGAAAGCTAAGGAGATTGGTGGAGTAGAGAATCCAACTTAATTGAGGTATGAGGTTTAGATAATATAATTAGAGTGAGCATAGAGAGGGGAGAATGTCTATTTCTCCATTCTCAAACTCTCTACACTCTTTTCTTTTGGGTGGGTGTTTTCATTGAATAAAAATGGTACCTTTACATGATTTAATGATTGTTGAGTTTATTACAATATGAAATTATGAATCTTGGGTTTTTGAAATGGGAATTTGTAGATGTTTGTTAAGGATTTTATGTTGTTATGAACTTTTGAAGTAATGTATGAAAATTTATGATTCTTACCCTTTTGGTGTTAATTCATGTTTATATTTGTACTTCTAGGCTTATATGACCCATGTATGCTTAAAGTTGATGAAAGGTGATGTCTTTAGGTGATTCTAAGCTTAAACCGAAAACAGGGGTCTTGCCTGTAGAAAGTATTTTGCATGATAGAAGGGGTCTTACCTGCAGAAAGTATTTTGCATGATAGAAGAGGTCTTATCTGTAGAAGGGGTACTGCATGATAGAAGGGGTCTACCTGTAGAAAGTATTACTGCATGATAGAAGGGGTCTTGCATGTAGAAGGGGTATTGTATGATAACATGTTTCATTGGTATTCTTATGCAATGATTAATTGTTGGTGTTGATGTTTAATTGGAGTATTGAATATGTATACTTGATTACTTGTGAGATTTATTGAATATGATTTAATCAATGGGATTGTATATCTTCAATTGAGTTATTGAGATATGTATATGTTGTGATATCCTTATGGGATGATTTGGTTAAATTATATAATTGGTAATCTAGCATACATGCATCATTTTGTATGACGAGCTGATACTTTAGAGGGGATCCTAAAGTATGGCAGATATCTTAGTAGCTGCGGTTGACTAAGATATATTTGGAATAAGTTTTTCAATAACTATGAGGTACCACATGCACTGAGTAATGTTACTAGGAAGCATTGCATGAATGTGGCATTAGTTGCATTAGGAATATGTGATTAAATGTATTATTCGGTATATGACATCGATTGATATCTCTTAATAATGTAATTAAGTGATTAAGTGTGTTATAAGATGTGTAGTAATGATTGATAATTGATGACGTGTATACTTTGTCAATTGATTGAGAATCTGATATTATTGTGACATGATGTACCTTTTTGTGGTTATGAGATATGAATAACATGGAACCAATATATGTTTATGGATTGAGTTGTTTATGCTATGTCTTAAGTGTTAAGTATGTTCTTACACTTAGATTCTTTTTATGGTTATATTATCTAACCCTCTGTTTTGTGTATGTGCTGGATTTGGGATCCAGATCCTCATGCTATGTTTGTGTTCCAGTCGTTGGTGAAGCTCCGCTCTGATCATGACACAGGGATGAGATCATTTCTATAATGTGTATTTAGAGTCTTACTTCTTATTTCTAATGTATATAAAGATGTATTTTCCTAGAAATTTATCTTGTACAATAATTGTTTTACTAATTAAGTTATTAGTGAGCTTTTATGTGTACGATGTAATACTCGAACCAAACCTTTTGTAAATCAAATTTTATTTCCGTTGCGTATTCTCGAATAATATTTTATAAAGGCATATTTTATATAATTATGGGTTTGGGTGTTACAGTTTTTCTTGGGATTATAATGAAATGCCTGGACTAAGTAGAGAAATGGTCGAACTAAAACTACCAATCAAGGCAGGTAAAAAACCAGTGATACAATTACCAAGAAGATTTGCACCAGAAATGATGTCCAAGATCAAGGAAGAGATCGAAAGGCTGCTAAAGAGTAAATTCATCAGAACTGCCAGGTATGTAGAGTGGTTAGCAAATATAGTTCCTGTTATTAAAAAGAATGGTACACTTAGAGTATGCATAGATTTTAGGGACTTAAACAATGCTACACCTAAAGATGAATATGCCATGCATGTGGCAGAAATGTTAATAGATTCAGCAGCAGGCTTCGAATTTCTAAGCATGTTAGATGGTTATTCTGGCTATAACCAAATATTTATTGCTGAAGAGGATGTATCTAAAACAACATTTAGATGCCCTGGTGCCTTAGGCACTTATGAATGGGTTGTTATGCCTTTTGGGTTAAAGAATGCTGGGGCTACTTATCAAAGGGCCATGAATTCTATGTTTCATGATTTTATATATACATTCATGCAAGTTTATATTGATGATATCATCATTAAATCCTCTTCTGAAGATAGCCATTTGCTATATCTTAAGCAATCTTTTGAAAGAATTAGGAAACATGGATTAAATATGAATCCATTAAAGTGTGCTTTTTGTGTGCATGCAGGAGATTTCCTTGGTTTTGTGGTGCATAAAAAAGGCATTGAAATAAACCAAAACAAGACAAAGGCTATCTTAAAGACAAAGCCTCCTTCGACCAAAAAGCAACTTCAATCTCTACTAGGAAAAATCAACTTTTTGAGGAGATTCATTTCGAATCTAAGTGGAAAGGCTCAAGATTTCTCACCACTACTTCGACTCAAGAAAGATGATCCATTCAAATGGGATGAAGAGCATCAAAAGGCTTTTGATGACATTAAAGATTATTTGATAAAGCCTCCAGTTTTAAGGCCTCCTAGTAGGAATAAAGCTATGAAGTTGTACATTGCTGCATCTGATAAGACAATAGGAAGCATGTTGGCTCAAGAAGATGATAATGGCATAGAAAATGCAATTTATTACCTTAGTAGAGTTTTAAATGATGCAGAAACTAGATATACTGCCATAGAAAAACTTTGTCTTTGTTTGTATTTCTCTTCTACAAAACTTAAGCATTATATAAAGCATGTTGATGTTTATGTCTATTCCCATTTCGATGTTATTAAGCACATGCTGACTAAACCTATATTACATAGTAGAATTGGAAAATGGGCATTAGCATTAACTGAATATTCACTTACTTATAAACCTTTGAAAGCTGTAAAAGGTCAAATTGTGGCTGATTTTATAGTTGATCATTCTTTGATCGAAATGCCACACGAGTATGTGGATATTCAACCATGGATTCTCTACTTTGATGGATCCAAACATAAATATGGAACTGGGATAGGAATCCTAATAATTTCACCTACCAAGGTTCCAACTAAATTCAAATATAAAATCAATGGACTTTGCTCTAACAATGAAGCTGAATATGAAGCCTTAATTACAGGATTAGAAATATTAAAAGACTTAGGGGCAAAGAACATTAAAATAAGAGGTGATTCTGAATTAGTATTGAAACAATTAACACAAGAATATAAATGTGTTAAAGAACACTTAGCAAAATACTTTGTTATAGCTAGTTCTTTGTTAGATTGTTTCGATCATGTGGATATTGAACATGTACCTCGATTAGAAAATCAAGAAGCAAATGACTTAGCTTAAATTGCTTCAGGATATAAGATGTCAAAGGAAAAGTTGACACAATTGATCGAAATCAAAGAAAAAATGGTTTTACAAGAACCAATTTCTGAACAATTGTCAATGCCAAAACTTGTGGGGGCAGATACTATACCACAAATCAATAGTGAGGTTAAATATCCCCATGAAAAATTTGAAATTTTTTCCATTGACAATCTCTCAGATGATGATTGGAGAAAGCCTATTGTGGAATATCTTAGGAATCCAACAGGAAATGTGGATCGAAATATAAAATATAGGGCTTTAAGATATATAGTTTTTGAAAATGATCTTTTCAAAAAGACTTCTGAAGGAATTTTGTTAAAATGCCTTAATGAAACAGAAGCTTACATAGCAATCTCTGATGTTCATAGTGGTACTTGTGGTTCTCATCAAGCAGGATATAAAATGAAATGGCTTTTGTTTCGACAAGGCCTATATTGGCCCTCTATGCTGAAAGACTGCATAGAATATGCCAAACGTTGCCAAGAATGCCAAAGGCATTCAGGAATCCAGCATGTGCCTGCAAGTGAACTACATTCAATAGTAAAACGATGGCCCTTTAGGGGTTGAGCTATAGATTTGATTGGTGAGATTAAACCTGCTTCATCAAAGAATCAACGTTACATTTTAATTGGAATAGATTATTTCACAAAATGGATTGAAGCCATTCCTTTATCAAATGTTGATCAAGAGGCAGTAATTAATTTTATACAAAATCATATAATCTATAGATTTGGGATTCCTGAAACAATTACTACTGATCAAGGTTTAGTTTTTACTGGACAAAAGATGCAAGAATTTGCCCAAGAAATTGGCTTTAGACTTTTAACTTCAACACCATATTATGCACAAGCAAATGGTCAAGTCGAAGCAGCCAATAAGATCATTATTAATTTGATAAAACTACACATTGCCCAAAAGCCAAGAAATTGGCATAAGACCTTAGACCAGGTGTTATGGGCTTGCAGAAATTCTCCTAAGGAATCAACTAATACCACCCCATTTCAACTAACTTATGGTCATGATGCTGTGTTACCAGTCCAAATACATTTACAGTCAGCAAGGGTGCAAAGGCAATTGGAAATACCTTTAGACCATTATTGGCAGATGATGTCAGATGAATTAGTTAATTTAGATGAAGAAAGACTTAGTGCTCTAGAAGTTCTAACAAAACAAAAAGAGAGAGTATCTAAAGCTTACAACAAGAAAGTTAGGTCTAAGTCTTTTGTTATTGGAGAATTAGTTTGGAAAGTAATTTTGCCTATGGATAAGAAAGATAGACTCTTAGGAAAATGGTCCCCAAATTGGGAAGGACCATTTAAAATTGTTCAAGTTTATTCGAATGGTGCTTATGAAATTAAGGAATTAACTCCTGAAAAATGTACTTTGGGTATAAATGGAAAGTATTTGAAAAAATATAAACCTGTTTTACTCGAAGTAAAAATAAGCGCAGAATAATACTTAAACATGAAAGCAAAATGGCAATTATAAATTAAAAGGTGCCACAAACTGGGACTTTGTTCAAAATTACAAGTAAAATCCAAATGAGATTGAACATCAAAAATTTGTTCGAAAAGACAAATAAAACAAAAGTAAACTACAAGTCCCTAGTGCATTCTGAATAAATCCTCTTCAAGGTTGCAAGTTCTTTTTCGACCACAAGATTAGAACTTTCCAAAAACTTAATCTCCTCAGTGACCACTTCTGCTGAACTGAAAGCTTGAATTCCTTCCCTGCCATGCGCATCAATCAGCTCTTGAGTCGAGGCTTTTGCTTCTTGTTCAATACGAGCCCTTTCGACCTCTTCTTCAATGATTTTGCGCCTATACCCCACTATTTGGTTCTCCAGCTGTTCAATTTGTTGCTTGTAAAAAGCAAAGTTCTTGTTGCAATTCTCAACCCCTGGATCTTGAAGTGAATCTTGGATCTCTATCCGACACAATACTCGAAGGAATACCATGAAGCTTTACAATTTGCTCAACATAAATTTCCGCCAACTTAGGTACCAAAGTTCCCGTCTTAAAAGCAATAAATAGAATCATTTGCTTTCCTAGTCTTAGGCAATCCACTCACAAAATCCATAGCAATACTATCCCATTTCCACTCGGGTACAAACATAGGTTGCAACAAACCGGACGGTTTTTGATGCTCTACTTTCGACTTTTGACAAACCAAACACGCATACACAAATTCCGCAACTTCTTTCTTCATTTTAGGTCACCAAAACAATTTCTTAAGATCTTGATACATTTTAGTAGCTCCTGGGTGAATACTCAAACCACTACGATGTCCTTCTTCAAGAATACTCTTCTTAATTTCCGGAACGTCGGGTACACAAACTCTTCCACGGAATCTTATCACACCAAACTCGTCTATGTTGAAATCCACTTGTTCTCCTTGTTTCTTTGGTGTCAACCGATCAACCAAACTCAAATCCTCTTTTTGACCTCTCTTCACATCTTCGAGAAAATCATTAGTTAACTTCAACATTCCCAATTTCACACTTCTTGGAGTTGTTTCACAAACCAAACTCAAATCTCTAAACTCTTCAATTAAATTCAACTCTTTCATCATAAGTGAAGACATGTGTAAGGACTTTCTACTCAAAGCATCGGCCACCACATTAGCTTTTCCGGGGTGATAACTTAACTCAAAATCATAATCCTTCAAGAATTCTAGCCACCTTCTTTGTCTCATATTCAACTCCTTTTGGTCAAACAAATACTTCAAACTCTTATGATCAGTAAAGACTTCGAATCTAGAACCAAACAAATAATGTCTCCAAATCTTCAAGGTAAATACAACGGCCGCCAACTCAAGATCATGTGTTGGATAGTTCTTCTCATGCACTTTCAATTGTCTAGAAGCATAAGCAACCACTTGTCCATTTTGCATATGAACACCACCCAATCCCATCAAAGATGCATCACATTACACAATAAACGGCTCATTCGGTTTCGGTAGAATCAAAATCGGTGCCGACGTCAACCGCTTCTTCAACTCTTGGAAACTTTTCTCACACAAACTATCCCAAACAAAGGGTTGATCTTTCCTAGTCAATCGGGTCAACGGTAAAGCCAACTTTGAAAAACCTTCAATGAACCTCCGATAGTAACCGGCCAATCCGAGAAAACTTCTGATCTCAAACACTGATTCTGGAGTTCCCCACTTCATTACCGCATCAACTTTAGAAGGATCCACCGCAATACCTCCACTAGATATCACGTGACCTAGAAAAATCACTTCCTTCAACCAAAACTCACACTTAGACAACTTCGCATAAAGCTTCTTCTCTTGTAAGGTTCTCAACATTATCCTTATATGTTCCGCATGTTCCTTCTCGGTCTTAGAGTACACTAGAATGTCATCAATGAAAACCACTACGAACTTATCCAAATGCGAATGGAAAATCCGATTCATGTACTCCATAAACACTCCCGGTGCATTAGTTACTCCAAATGGCATGACTGAATACTCGTAATGACCATACCTTGTCCTAAAAGGAGTCTTCAGAATATCTTCCGCCTTAACTCGAATTTCACGATATCCGGACCTCAAATCAATCTTGCTAAACACATAAGCACCCACCAACTAATCCATTAAATCATCAATCCTTGGCAACGGATACTTGTTCTTGATTGTCACTTGATTCAAACGACGATAATCAATACACAACCTCATACTTCCATCCTTCTTCTTCACCAAAAGCACAGGTGCTCCCCACGGCGATACACTCGGACGAATAAACTTCTTCTCTAGTAACTCTTCTAGTTGCTTCTTTAGTTCACTTAACTCAGTTGCTGACATCCTATAAGGTGCCACAGATATTGGACTTGTACCAGGTGCCAAATCAATAGTAAACTCTACTTCTCTTTCTAGAGGCATATCTGACACATCCTCCGGAAACACATCGGGAAATTCTTGCACAACCGGTAGTTCCTTAATTCCAACTTCATTTTCAATCTTCAAGGATGCAAACACGGCAAACAACTCACCATGCTCCAATAAGGACTCCCTTACTTCTTTCCCACTCATCAACTTAGAATCTTCTTCCAACTTCGGAAATGTAATCACTTTCTCACAACAGTTAATATGGACTCGATTAAAGATTAACCAGTTCATACCAAAAATCACGTCTATACCGCTGAGTGGGATACACACTAAGTCCATATCGAAAGATTTACCAAACACGGTCACAGGGCATTTACGACAAACAAGTTGAGTAGTGGCAAAACCACTAGCAGGAGTTTCTATTTCCATACAACCAAGCATTTCAGACACATGAATATTAAGACGCTTCATGCATTCAAAAGATATAAAAGAGTGTGTTGCTCCAGTATCAACAATCGCAATTAAAGGGGTGTCATAGATGAAACACGTACCTCTAATGAGATTGTCCACTTGCTTCGCTCCATCTCCACTTAAAGCAAACACCTTTCCAGTCGCTTTCTTTGGCTTCTTACATTCCGGACTCTTGTGACCTTCTTCACCACAATTGAAACAAGTAACCTTCTTCTTACATGCATCGGCCTTGTGTCCAAACTCTCCACACTTAAAACAGTTCTCTCCCTTTGGGCATTCATGAGAATGATGACCCAAAACACCACACTTGTAGCACTTGTCATTAGCACCTCTTCCTTTTCCTCCACTACCTCCAAACTTGCCCTTATTCTTCTTGTCATAAGGCTTACCACGATCATGGCTCTTCCCTTTTCTATCATGCACTTCCTTGTAGTAGCTTGCCTTAGCTTTCCCATCCAAGTCACAAATGTTGCTTTTGTTGACCAAATTAGCAAAGTTCCTTATCTCCAAAATGCCAACCAATTGCTTAAAATCGGGACGTAAACCACTTTCGAATTTCACACATTTATCCCCTTCCGCCTCTACGGTGTTGTAGTGTGGGCATAAACGGCATAAGTCCTCAAACTTGATTGCATACTCCACAACCGATAGTTTTCCTTGCTTGAGCTCCATGAACTCTACCACCTTCCGGTTTCTCATGTCCGTTGGAAAGTACTTAGTCAAGAACTCCCTTAAAGATATCCCAAGTGATGATAGCTCCTCCTTGGCTCAACCTTTGACATGTATTCCTCCACCAATAACCCGCATCCTCATGCAACATATAGCTTCCCAAAGTCACTTTTTGAACTTCCGAACACCTCATTCCTCCGAAAATTCTTTCCATAGCTTCTAACCATTTTTGAGCTCCTTCGGGATCATGACCTCCCTTGAATTCCTTTGAATTGTTCCTAAGAAATCTTTCCAACCTCATTTCGTCCTCATTCCCCATACGATTCTCTTGTGCAATCCTTTCGGCCATCCTAGCTGCCGCTTCTTGTGTTAAAGCATTAGCCATAAAGGTTATCGCATCTGCCATAGCTCTTTGCGCCATCACCTAAACAACCAACCAAAAGAAATCCAACCTTATGTTAGACTAAGGGTACTAAAAGTGTTCAACTACACTCATGCACCTATGGGTATACTAATTAACCTACTTGATCCGATATGGACCGACCTTGCTCTGATACCAAAATGTAACGCTCCTAATCGATTCGCATGTAATAATTAATTTAAATCATTCAACATACAAATCATCAAGGCATTACTTAACACAAAATAACTAATAGCATGCATTTAATCCACTTAAGCCAACGGAAACATCAAAATTACTATACTAATAAGTTATAGCAATTAAATCCAAGCATGCAAGTCATAAATCATATTACAACTCCAACTAGGTACTTCCACAATGAAGACCCATCACATAATCCAAGATAATCCCACAAGTAATTAAAGATAAGGTAATATAAGTAGCAAGGTCATACATAAAATCTCAAACAAGCGAAGAACTGAATACTAGTCTAAGCAAGGTTACAAGTATCAGAGCATATTCTAGACCCCTAAGCTTCTAGGATCCTCCTATCCTTCACCTTACCAAGCTATGCTAGTCCTCACGAGCTAAACTCCAAAGCCACGGAATCACTCCTCAAGTGGAGAATCTGGACCCAAACCATTACACATACACAAAAATAGAGAGTTAGCTACGATTCAAGTCTATAATAATAAGCATAGTATACACTTATATTATATAAACAAATATAATAAATTAACTCATGCATATACCATATTGTATTAGCAATCTTCAACATCATAGCAATATCATACTTATTCATTAAGAATTAGATCATCTAATCAAATCCACACAATCCAAACATTCATAAGATCATAATGGAATGCAATCACAATTACCAATTATCAATTATCAATTAGGTTACACAATTCCCTAATGCGAACTAGTGCAAATACACAATGTATGTCACCCTAGACATATCTAATGCATGTGGTACCATCGTCTTTATTAGAGTATCTCACCTCTAATATCCGTCTTTATCAAATATTATCATTTGATATCCTCTTTATTAGAATCCACATGATCCTAATATCCGACTCAAAGGATGAATGCATGAATGTACACATACCAAGTAGTGATGATAATACTATACTCTACACATGAATAATAGGCCACTCATCCCTATTATTTCTTCTTTAAGTTATTATTAACTTATCTCAACACATCATCATATCATCATTAAGGTATACATTCAAGCATTACATAATAACACATGTTATCTTAGCTAATCATAGCTCATCATTCTCAATCTCAATCAACATGTTCATATAAGCATATTATCATCTTCAACATCTCATTAAAACATACCAAAATATTCATGGATAATCAACATAAGTAACATCATAACTTAGTTCATCATCATTAACATAATCTCATTTAATTAGACATATCAATTTTACTTAACACTTTAAGTAACATCAAAATTGGTTAATCATCACTAACTAAACATAATCTCATAAAACGAACTCCGGAATCAGATTCTACGCGAAAAATTATTGAAAATGGGTTCCGGGTGCATAAACCGTCAAAAAGTCAAAAGTCAACAAAAATCAACAGTCAACGCTGTTGACCAGATCCTGCGCCTGGTGCAGGAAAGCTGCACCATGGTGCAGGGACCAGAGGACGCTGCGCCTTTGCGCAGGAAAGCTGCACCAGGTGCAGGGACCTGATGAAAAATCGTTTTTTACGCGTTTTTGACCCAAAAATCACTTTTTCACCCAAAATCACTTATTTGAACTTAACAACAAGTAAATAACAGTTCCCAAGCATACATATAACTAAAAACCCTTATTTTAACTCATAAACAACTTAATATCAACTTAAAAGTAGAGATTATACTTATTCATTTATCAAACCCATTTCTATCAAAACCCATTTTTATGATTCATCAATTAAAGCATAAAGTTATGGTTTTGATCATGCAAATTCATTCAATAATCATATAAAAACATAAGGAATCATCAATTAGCATCAATTTCACAAAATAAGCACATTCCCAAGAACCCTACCAACCCAAGAGATGAGAGAGTTTGGGTTTGGAGAAGAGTACTTCTCCCCTCTCTATGAATCATCTCAAAATTGAATAATAGTTACTCTCTTACCTCTAGAAAGATGATTACTTTACTCCTTCTCTTCAAACCCTCTACTCCTCCTTCTTCTCTTCCTTTCTTTCACTTTTCTCTTTCTACCTCCTTTCTCTAACTTACAAGAGTGGAATGAGAGCTCTACTTCTCATTCTCACTACTCTAACCTAATTCCTAAAAGGACCAAAACACCCTTCCTCTAAACTTAAGCCCAATAAGCAAAGCCTAAACATTTCTATCTTATGACACTACTCATTTCACTAATGAATTAATTCCTCTACTCTTTCCTATTTTGGACAACTCTCATTAATAAATAATTAACCCCAATATAAAATAACTATAAAAGCTAATATATTCTAATTAATTAAAAACGGGTGTTACATCAACAATGGTAGTGTCTTTCGACCTCTTTCAACTAGCAGACACAGTCTTAGTGCTGCTTTTCCTATTTCCACTCTGAACATACAAAAACATGTTAAAGTAAAAAATTCGAAAGTGAAGTTTGAAAAAACATGTGAAATAAAAGTCTAACGTACCTTTGGCTTAGGAGGTTCGACCTCCGTTTTGATCTTCACTCCTGTGGGTTTCTTTACTTCGACTGAAGTTTGAGAAGACCCAGCATCCTTCTTCACAGCTTTGCCTGAAAAATATTGCATTAGTTAGTATGAAAGGTATAAAGTGTTGTGTTTAATATAAAGGAAATTGGAAAGTGAGATTTTTACCTCGACCTGAGACAGCAATTTTCTTTCTTAGAGCTGACACTATGAAGCCACTCTCCACCATTCCCAACAGGTGCTCTGCGTTACCAATGGATAAGCGTGAATAGTAGTCTTGCCACCAAGCACTAAACCCATCAGTGCAGTAAAAAGAGGGCTTGAACTCGAAGGGTTTGAAGGTAAACTCATAAGTGTCTATCATCCTCAGGTATTTTTTGTAGATTTTCTCAGTGACACCTGTACCCAGCACCATTCGATCTGCTTTCTCAAAGAAGCTCTTTGGTCTAATTTGAGACATGCCAAATTTCTTAGCAACGCAATTAGGCTGATACCCAACTAACCCATATTGGTTCGAATTGGCCCCAATTCTGCAAGATAACACAGTTTGCTCTAAGTAGGCCCTCCAAAGCTCGTTGACCTGATCTTCATTGTCTGGGTCGAACGCAGGAAAATCTTCAATGAACCATGCAGCACCATACTTGCGCTCAACAAAAGGGGCATGGCGTGGTAAGAACTTATCAAAATTTAAGAACATTTTCATATGCCTTATGAAAAGTCTTATGCTGTCTTGATCTAGGGATCGAGGGGCTAACCTAACCAACCTTTTCCCTTCGACCTCCCTCGCATCTACTTCCTGTTGATAGTCAGAAGGGACTATCAACCCTAATTCAGTCTCAAAAGTGGCATTCAGCCATAGTTGTAGCAGTCATATGGGTTCAGCAACAGAAAATTTTGACTCATCCTTTGATGCCTTGATTGCATCACTTGCGTTGCCCATGGCCTCATATAGATTTGCCAGCAATAAGCGCCCTAGGCTAAAGAGTCTGCCTTCATGAATCTGCTGAGCCATTGGGATAAACATCCTTGCAACTTGCAGAGATTTTGAACAGAAAACAAAATGGGATAACCATAATGTTAAGAAAGCCACATGCTCCTCATGTGACACCTATTCTCCCTCCTTACCCATGTTTTCAGCAATATAATTGGAGAAAGTATTCTCCTTGTAATTGAGTTCGACCTTGTCTCCAGTCTTAGTGGGGTTGAAATGATCTCCATTAGGCCTAAGGCCTGTAATAGCAGCTCCGGTTCGACTAAATTGGATCATGGGATAAATCCCATAAGATTCCCAAACCCCCTTATATTCTTTTTCGACCCTATTTAACCAAGGGATATAGTCTTTGTGGGCAGTATAGGGGGCAGCTCGAAACAATTTAATGGAGTTTTTGAGATACCCAAAATTATAAGGGTCTGATTCGAAAATTCTAGGACCACATGTGACGTATTTTGGGAAGAGATCGTTTACCTCTTTCGATATAACTTCAGAATTTGGTGGATAAGGGCCACAGAAAGCGTAGTGATCTTTCTTCACAGAGAAAGGTATCATAAGCTGAGCCGTCCAAACCTTCCTTTCAGCTTCACTACCAGATGGTTCAGGGACTACTTCTTCGCCATCTTCAAGGATCATCAAATCCTTCCATTTCCCAGCAATTGGTATCTCATAATCTTGGTTCGAAGCCATTGATGAACAGTTGCAAGGTTTAGAAGTAAAAATGGGTTTTTTGTGAAATCTGTGAAAAATTGTGTGTTTAGGGTTGAATCAGTGATGAATCAACGCGGAATCTAGTTTAGATTCGTTTGAACGGTTTGGAATCACAGATTGCTTGAAGGTTAGATCTTGATTTTGCAGAAAATAAAAAGATGAAAAGTGTTCTTCGCAAAAAAGCTCTGAGTTAGAAGTTGGTGAAAAGGTTTTCCTTGTCTCTCCACTACTATTTATAGGGATACGTGTCTGTTTCTAAAAAATAAATCAAAAAGAAAATTCAGATAATTTCTTTTCAACTTCTACGAACGCCACGTCACCCACTATGCCTAAAACCTAGGAACAATGATGGATTGTGGGGATCAAGGTGACAGTTTCTCCTGTACATGACATCAGCGCCGTCATTGGTAACAGTGTCAAGCACGTGGGTTTAAAATGCCTTTTCCTTTCTCGTTCGACCTACTCGATCGAAACATGCATTTTGGGGGCAATTTGTTAGCCCATATTTTTGTTAAGTTAAAATATGTTCTAAATGCATGACTAAAATAGTTTTATGTAATTATTTTATTATTTCAAAAGTCATTAAAGATGTTTGGTTTTCAGAGCCAATGAGTTTAATGATTAATCATGCATGAACATATAATAAATGTTCTATTTTGAACATTGTTTCTTAAACTTTGTACTTTCTTCACGATCCTTTCGATTTGGTCGAAACGCCAGCAGGGTCGAAGCGTTCAGCTGTGCAGAAAGAAAAACATGGACTTAGCAAATATTCAAGGAAAAACATTGCTATTTCGACTTCGATGGAATCAACGGCTAATTCAAAGGATAAAGAAAAATTCAAATTCAAAATACGTGTCAAGACACGTGTCCTCTCTGTATTTGTTTAGGCGTTATTAGCAGTTAGGAATTAGTGTCTATAAATAGGTTAGTTACGTGATCGAGCAAAGGGTCACAATCTTAATATAGAAATCCTGTCAAAACTCAAAGTACCCATGTCAACGAGAGAAACGAGTTCGAAAGGGAGAATGTATGTAATGTGCACCATTTACTTTTCTGTAAACATTTACCATTAAATGCAAATTTACAGTTTCTTTCATTTTAATTCAAACTGTCTTTATTTCGACTCAATCTTTCCCTCTGTTTATTCAATTGAATAAACATTCTTTCTTGCATTTCAAGTAACATAAAGACATAAAAACAACATTTTATGAACATAAGAACAACAATGAACATTAATTCCTTTGAAAATATAAACAAAGCACTATGTCCCGAGATTTACTAGTTGATCTCTCTTGTAATAACTCAAACTAGCGTTGTTTACTAAATTTCACAGTAAACAAATTGGCACGCCCAGTGGGACTGTGTGCTTTACGTTTAGATTTTCTTCAAAGTTTAGTGTATTTAATTTGTTCTGTATTTAAATTTGTTTCAAAAAGTCTTGTGTTTAGTGTATGCTTTTAAGAAACGGGAAATCACTCCCTGAAATGGTTAGACCACCACCCAGAAATAACCCAAGACCAAACATGGAAAATTCAAATGGAAACAATAGTAATAGCGGTTCGAATCCATCAACCGCTTCGAGCATTTCAGAGGCTATAGTCTCTCCTGTAATCAGTGAGATTATACCCAATGCTATTGGGGCAACAGTTTCTGCCCCAACATCTTCGATAATAAATGCCACAGTGGCAATACCATCATCCACAACGGCGCCCTCGACCACTACAGAACCTATATTAACTTTGGTTCACAATATGAAGAGTAACTTTTCTCCAAATAGGTCAAATGTCAATGGGGGTGGCGCGGGTTCATCTGCGTTTCAATTGCCTTTTGCTCCATATATGAGTCAAGGCACTAGTAGGAATTACCCATATGGTATGCCTACTACAATGATGCAGGCTTGCAAACAAGTGCCTCATTATTTACAGAAACAGCGCCAGGCATTTATGTCCCTAATAACCCTGGAGTGTTTGGTTCTGCTACGCGAAATAATACACCTGCATTAACCAATACTGCCTTGGCAGCAATGAGGCAACAAATGGATGATAGTAATCATTATATGGTTAACATGTTAACACAACAAATTGGTACGGTATTTAATCCTTTAATTCAAAACACCAACCAAAGTTACCAATTGTTAGCCAATCAAATGGGAAGAATTGTTGATTTCTTTGGGGCTCCTCAAGTCCCTAATCAACAAGTTCCCCAAATTCAAAATGTAGTGCCTTTGCAAATTGCACAAGCACCAAATAATGCCCTTGTGCCTGCACAAATTAATGTGGCTAATCCTGTAAACCAAGTCCAACAACCTGTACCAGTGGTCGAACCACAAGTGCAACTACAGGCACAGCCACAGGCTTTGCCCCAGATCGAACAAAATCCTGGAATTATCTTGTTAAATAGGGACCAAAATGCTGATGATGTAGTTAGAAAAGTCCAAAACAATAATTTTGCTGGACAAAATAACGTAGCAAATTTGGTTGAAACAATCTTGGCACAGAATGGTTTAAATATAGGCATGCATAGGCCTCATTTTGTTTCTGCCTTATCAGAATATGTTCTCCAAACTGAATTACCAAGGGGTTCGAAAATCCCAAAGTTTACCAAATTTGTTGGTGATACTAGTGAATCTACTGTTGAACACATAGCAAGATATTTGACTGAGGCATGAGATTTAGCAAACAATGAGAATTTAAGGATGAAATATTTCCCAAATTCTCTAACAAAAAAAGCTTTCACATGGTTTACTACTCTTCCACCACATTCAATTTTCAATTGGAATCAATTGGAGAGGGTTTTCCATGAACAATTCTACATGGGACAATCTAAAATAAGTCTCAAAGAATTGGCAAGTGTTAGGCGCAAAACTCCTGAGTCTGTGGATGATTATTTGAACAGATTTGGTTTACTTAAGGCTAGATGCTTTACTCAGGTGCCTGAACATGAATTGGTCGAAATGGCTGCTGGTGGCCTAGATTATTCGATCAGAAAGAAGTCATATACTCAACATCTAAGAGATATGGCCCAATTGGCTGATAGGGTTCGACAGGTCGAACACTTGAAAGCAAAAAAGGCTAGAAATTCTAAGTATCATAAGAAAGAAAAAGTTGCTTATGTAGAAACACATGATAGTGACCAAGAATATGATATCTCTTATGAAGATGTTGAACAAGGGGAAATAGACTTAGCAGAATTAAAACCTGGTCCCCCTTATACTTGCAAACTTTTGAAACCTTCAAATGGGAAAAATCCTGTTGAACCAAAAAATGATAAATATGTGTCAAAAACTTACACTTTTGATATTACAAAATGTGATGAGATTTTTGATTTGTTGGTTACTGATGGCCAAATTGTGGTTCCTAAGGGTGTTAAAATACCCCCATTAGATATGAGAAAGAAAAGAGGTTACTGTAAATATCATAATTTTCTTGGACATAGAACCTCACAATGTGTACTTTTCAGGGACTTGGTCCAAAAGGCTTTGAATGGGGGAAGACTCAAATTTGGTGAAAAGCCCAAAGCCATGAAGATTGATGCTGAGCCTTTGCAGAATGCTGACACTCTCTATGCTGAACCACAAGAAATTATGATGGTCGAAGCCATGGAGGTCACAGAGGTTCAGAAAGAAGAAATCCGTGAAAATGAGTATTTCGAGAAAATGAAAGTAGTTTATCCTCGTGCAGAAGAGGATCTAATTGACTTTCTAAACAGGTGCAAACTGGAGAACAAAGGAGTGATGCTTTGTGCCTGTTGCAGTGTTGTTGGTGATAAGGAGGCTACTACAAGCCTTATGAAATTCCAACATGTGACAAATAGGTAGGGGGCAAAGCCAAAATAGTACCAGGATAAAGGAAATGGTATCCTAACTCGACCAAATAATCCTGATCAAGTTGATCGAAGGCCCACTTTCCGTCTATCTGGTTCGATCCCTGTAGAACGCTGGATGCACCAAGGAACTATAAGATTCAACAAAGGTGCAATGGAAGTTGGTGGCTCTAGTGGTACCAAATTAAGCTATTCAGAGGATGTTAACAAATACTCTTACAAAAATAATTACTAGGGTAAGCATCCAATGACTAGAACTCAGTGGCGTAGATTCCATCGCCAAAAGGAATTGACTGCAAAAAATCCTCAAACAAGCCAATACAAAGAAGTGGCTAGAAGGCCAGCTAAAGAAAGGATCCTTCCTCCAATAGATGAAAATAAAATGGAAGAAGATGATCTGCAAGATTTGAGCCAAATTTTGATGTAATATGTGTGGTTTCCATATTACCATCAGAATATGATGTTCAATCAGAAGTAACTGAGCTCGAAACTGATTTCGACCAGTTGGAAATGGCTGATCCAAAGCCAATGTGCTATTACATCGTGAATAATGGCTGTATCGAAGAGCAACAAGCTACATTCGAAAGACCAGATTTAGGCATGAAAAACCATCTCAAACCTCTTTTCATCAGAGCAAAAGTTGAAGGAGTTGGAATCAATAAAGTGTTGATAGATGAAGGAGCTGCTGTTAATCTGATGCCTTTATCTATGTTGCCCAAAATTGGCAAATATGATTGTGATTTGTCAGCTCATAACATTGTTTTGTCAAACTATGAAGGCAAGACAGGATATTCTAGGGGGGCAATTCAAGTGGATGTTGCTGTGGGCATCATAGTTCGACCAACTTTGTTCTTGGTAGTTAAATCCAAGGCAAACTTCAACTTGCTGTTGGGAAGGGAGTGGATTCATGGAGTGGGTGCTGTCCCATCTACCCTTCACCAAAAGTTGATACTTTGGAGAGAAGATGGTTGTGTAGAAAACATTGAAGCTGACCAAAGTTTCTACATGTCAGAGGTAGACACTATATCTAAGCAAACCTTTGACAAGAATTTGGCAAATATTGTGCCATGCTATGACAATGCTTTTAAGCCTTCTGACAATGTCATCCATTCTGTCAAACTCCACCCAACCCAAGGCTTTAAATGGGAAAGAGAGGAAATAGATGCTGCATCCTCAGAAGATGTAGTGATACCACCATCTGGGTTGAATATTTACGAAGATTACTATGACTGAGTCCAATGCATGGGCCAGAATTACGGCTTATATGGCCGAAAGTATATTAAATACGGCTTTGGAAGCTGATATCTGATAAGTGCCAAAAAGTAGTGATTTTGCCTATACATTTTAAGCACTTATTGACTTATTTTATAAAGTTATTTGAAGTAAAAATCCCAACTATTTGTAAATATTAGTCTTTACTACAAAATTAGTATTTTAGCTATTTTCACCTTTTTCACTTTACTTTTGTCGATTTTTATGAGATTAATGATATGTGTCAATTTTGCTTATAAGTAGTTTAAATTAAAGACACTTATTAACTTTTATTTTGTTGTAAATATGTTGATATAACCCCTAAAATTATAATAACTATTTTACTATTATATATTACTATTATTATTATTATTATTAATAGTAAGTAGTGTTTGTTTGTAAATTAATTTATAGGAACCAAGGCAAGAAACATAGGCGGTCGTGGCTCATTGAACAGAAGAAGCAAGTGGTTTAGAAGGAAACCACAAGGTGAAGAAATCCAAAGGGGCGGTGAATGAATTTTGCTATATATAGGTTTCACTCACTTCATAAATTATTCATTCATTCTCACAAGAACAGAACATCACGAAAAAAGGGCTGAAGGCAGAGGAGATTGAGAGCGACCAAGAGGAGCAGAGGAATCATCTTCATCATCTTTCCATCTCTTCTAGTTATGTACTGTAAGGTTATTATGTGTAACTAATTCTCTCTGTTATTGGGATTAGGTTTTGTTAATTAAATTCTCATGTAAACTTTTAATCTGGCTGATTACATATAATCTCTATTTTGATTATGTTGATGGTTTATTTCTGTGCTTAATGCTTTTCCGACGTAAAACTCCGAAATTGATTATTTGATTCAGAAAGTTCTAGACATAGACTTTTTGTTTAAGAGAACTGAAATAAATTCATATGTGAATGTTAATTGCTAGGGATAGTATTAGGTTCACATTCACATACACTATCGAAACTTAATGCTATTGTGTTGGTTAAATTGTCCGAGACATCGGAGTTTAAGCAATACAATATAACCGTTATATTGATTAATCACTCGAGACATCGAGGGTTAATAGGTATAACGTGATTCTCGTCGTGCTCTGGACACGGACACATATGTGAGCGATAAGTGAGAGCATAATTGAAATTTAGAAAATATATAATCGATTAAGAGGTTGCATTAGAGGAGTAATTAACGATATCTAATTCCAATAGCTTGTCTCTGTTATTTCTTCCCTCAATTAATTTGTGTTGTGAGTTTGAATGTTTACAAACACAACTCTTTCTCTATACTTAAAACAATATTAGTTGTTGAACGGTTTTAATATCACATCAGTCCCTGTGGATACGATATATACAAAATACTTGCAAAAGTACTTTAACAAAATGGCGCCGTTGCCGGGGACTGGCGTTTAGATATTGAAACATCGCAACAATTGTTATTGTTTTAAGTATTTGTACATATTTGTTTGTATATAATCTGTGTTTTTATCCTAACTCATCTTTGCTAGTCAAAGATATTTCTCTTTTTAGCTGCTTCCCTTTCAGATTCTCTAATTTGGCATAAACCATGACTGACCATGGTTACAATAATTATTATGCCCAAGAGCAAGAGCAATTGCAATGGCAAAATTATGGAATTAGTGAATTGGATAAGACTAATGAGGTATTAGCTAGTAACAACTTGTTGATTCAAAGACTGCAAGAGTTAACGGAACAAGTTTCAAAGCTTCCACAACTTATAAAAATGCAAGAAGTGTCGAATAGACACAAACAAATTGTTGATTGTGAGCTTTGTAATGGAGACCATCCTACAGGTCATTGTCCTCCGCCAGATGAAGTGGTGAACTATATGTCGAATCAACGACAATGGCAATACCAAGGCTATGATTATTATCAAAGAGAAAACAATTCAAATTATGGCCAGGGGTGGAGACAAAATTATGGACTATCCAACAGTCAATACCAATTTGAGAATTACAACCAGCAACCTCCTCAACAAAATCAAACTTCAAAGTTGGAGGAAACATTGAACAAAATTATGGAAATGACCATAGCTCAGAACGAACAAATGCAACAGATGCACCAAGAAAATCAACAATATCATGCTGCATTAAAGAATCATGAGAATCAAGTTGGTCAGTTGGCTAAACAGTTAGCCAACAACAATAGCCAAGGAGGAACATTTCCTACCAACACTCAAATCAATCAGCATGATCAAGTCATAATAATAAGTGATGAGAAGGATGAGGAGATAATTCATAATTTTGAAGAAAATGAAGGAGGAGAGGATGAAAAGGTAGTCAAACCTGATCTAACTAAGCTTCCGTATCCATTGTCATTCGCTCATGAGGAACATAATGAAGGAGATGAAGAGAGTATGGTTGAAAAAGAGGAAGAAGGCAATCAAGAGAGGGTAACTGAAAACAAGGCGGAGATCGATCGGATAATAGAGGAAATTTGTGCCTTGTTCGAAAAGAAGGAATTAAGGAGGATATGGACTCCACAAAATATTTATCTAAAGTTCATGGAGTTCCTCCCAAACCAAAGGAAAAAGACGGATGATGTGCTTTCCGTCTCATTTTGGCCACCCTAACAAATCAGGCGTCGAGCTACCGACGTTAACCAAGCGCTTATTGGGAGGCAACCCAATTTTCTATCCCTTTAACTTTTTATATTTATATCTTATATATCTGCCATGCTTGTTTTATTGTTTGTGTAATTGTGCAATTTGTTTTTTTTGCAAGTTATGTGTTTAAATCTGTTATAAGTGTTTGTGTTATTTGTTCTCAGCTAGTTACTACTTATTAGTACCAAGTGTCTTGTGTTATAGGTGTTCCTTGTGTGATAAGTTGATGGCAATTCAGTTCATAGTTTGGTGTATGTCCAAATGATTATAGTGGCAATATGTTGCTTTTGATGGAAATTGGTTAACTTGTGTATTTTGATTATAAGTTATATGTTTTATCAGATTTTGTGTAAAATGAGTGTATGTGATTACCTGATGGATGTGTTTGGGATGATTTTTTTCAATGTGGGATGCTTACAATTCAATGTGACATGTTTTTGAAAGAATGTGAGAAGGATGAGTTTATTAATTTTGAGTCTGAGAGGTGTTTTTGACTTTTGAGTACTAAAAAAAGTGAAGTTGGCCATAATTTGAAAATACACTGGCTGGGCAGGCGAGATTTTTCCAGGCAGGCAAGTATATCAGTTTAGTATTTTTGTTCACATAACTGCTAAATCCGCCTGCCCACATTTACACTTGGCAGGCGCATTTCACATTGCTGGGCAGGCAAGTCAAAAGGGGAAGCATGTGAGCAAAATTGTTTTTCTCCACTGGTTTCAAAAGAATGCATCCCTTTTCCTAATTTCTCAATTTCTCAAAAGCATTCAAACCCTAAACTACTCTCCTCTCTCACAAATTTTAATTTTTTTTCTCACTCATATTCACACAATTTTACTCCTCTCATCCACAAGAATTCATCATCTGACTCATTCCTCTCACAAGGGTTCACAACGGTTCAAAAAGAATTCATCCTTTTGTTTTAAATCCTAAAATTCATCTCATTCTTTATCTTTTCACAAGTAAGTCTATTCTATTAATGCTTTAATGTTCATTATTCTTGAAGTAGGTTTACTTAATTTGTGAATTTGGGATTCAATATACATGAATTAGATTGACATGTTTCATGTGTGTTCTTCTAAAGTTGTGAACTGTTGGTTAATTTGTTAAGAACATGGCTGGTGTATAACAATTATTTCTCTAAGTTAGATAAGAACATGGCTGCTGCTTCTTCCAATGAATTCATGTGTCCCTGCTTCAACCTTTCATGAAATTTACTTTGTAATTCTTTTCATGAAGTAGTGCAATACCAATTGGGGACTTTTGTGTGAAATGTAACAAATTCTTGCATAACTGTGAGTTGCATTTTGAAGGTTTGATAAGTTCTGTTTATGAGAAAAATTATTCACAAATTGCATATGTCCAATGGTATAATGACACAAATCGTGAATATTTTAATCGTCTAGGATTAATGGTGCCATGTTTTTAGGAACAATGATAATGTGCACCAAGTGGTGAATGCTTTTAGAACATTGATTATCACTTTTACATGCTAACCACTGAGCAAACACAATTTCTAATGGATAAATGCACAAGTTCACTATGCAGCTAGCAAAGCTCAACAATTTCTTTCACTTTACCTACACCTGAGGTCTTTGTTGCATTTGTTACATGGCCTGCGGTCAGTCCATATTTACCGGAGGGGGCAGCTCATCAAAATGATGTTGAATTTGAAGTTGATAATGAGAAAGATGAAGGATAGCATGGAGCTTAAAGCACGCCAAAACTAGTGAACTTTTACAGTTTTATTTATTTATTATTAATTCAGTCATTTATTTCCACTAGTCTAGATAGATTATTTTGAATATGTTAGATTTATGATGTTTGTGTTAATTATGTGTTTTGTGAAATTTTGAAAATGACATGGTTTTTGAAAAATCAAGAATTGCATGAGGTAATGGAAAATGTTTGTGCAATTGATTTTCTAAGTTTTAAATGTGTGGTTAGACTTGAAACATAGCATATTTATGAACCTTTTGACTGATCAAAATGAAAAATTGAGCATGTTCATGAAAAATGTTATGAAATCAGGTAATGCATGATAAACCTTAAGCCATGTGAGTTGTGTGCATCCCACAAATATATATTGAGAGTCATCATTGTGTTTATACTGTTGATTTTGTTTAATTCTCTGATGGTTACTGTATATATGATACATGGACATGATCAAGGCACTTGTTTTTATTATGAGAGAAACCACATAGCCAAAACAAAAAGCCGACCCGTGAGCGAGTGATTCTTTGCTTAACCTCTTTTGAGCCTAAAAAGAAATAATTGTTTCTCTTTAAAATAGAACCCTTAACCTAAAAAGAAAAACAATGAACACTTACATTGTCTTAGGATAAGAGAGCATTCTTTTCATATCATGGTTCTATTCAAGTTGGGGAGGGAAAAGCTTTTGAAAAGAAAAGAAAATACAAAGTAGTTTAAAGTTGTGATTGAAAAATGTGTGAAAGGGTTCCTCTTGATAATTCTTCTTGCAAAAAAGAAGAAAAAAAAAAAACAAAGAAAGAAAGAAAAAGAAAAGAAAAAGAGAAGAGAAGAGACAACAGGAAAAGAAAATAAGAATTATAAAGAAAATGATGAAAGAAGAGGAAATTCTTTGACAATTATCAAGAAAGGTTGAAGTGGTTGAATGTAAAGAGAAAAATAGAATGAGTTGAGTTGTTTGAAAAATCGTAACTATAATTGCTCTCTTAACCTTTAGGCACCTTTGTTTATCTAGAAAAACAATAATTTATTTGGAGCCTAGCCACGTTACAACCTAGAAAAGACCTTAGTGATCCATGTTTGATTGTGTACGTTGTAACATGTGCAGAGATGACTACCAAAGTTGATTTGTGTGAATGCAATGTTTGAAATTGAGAGAAACACTCACTTTGCTTATTTGTGAGTGAAACACTATATGTGAGGAATGCATTCTTGGTTGATTAACATTTCAATGAAGTGTAGATCAATATTTTATTTTTATCTTTCAAAAGTTTCATTTTCATGCTTGTATTCATGGGTACCATTGTTTCTACTTTGAAAATTAGTGCAAGTAATTGTCATGCAATTCAAATAGACTGAATTTGAAAGTTGATTGTTCACAAAACCATGATCATTTATCTAATGCTAGAAGACTTTGACTTGGGCTGAAATTTTTTTTGGTAGGACTTTTGTTTGAGGACAAACAAAATTTTAAGTTGGGGAGATTTGATAAGTGCCAAAAAGTAGTGATTTTGCCTATACATTTTAAGCACTTATTGACTTATTTTATAAAGTTATTTGAAGTAAAAATCCCAACTATTTGTAAATATTAGTCTTTACTACAAAATTAGTATTTTAGCTATTTTCACCTTTTTCACTTTACTTTTGTCGATTTTTATGAGATTAATGATATGTGTCAATTTTGCTTATAAGTAGTTTAAATTAAAGACACTTATTAACTTTTATTTTGTTGTAAATATGTTGATATAACCCCTAAAATTATAATAACTATTTTACTATTATATATTACTATTATTATTATTATTATTAGTAAGTAGTGTTTGTTTGTAAATTAATTTATAGGAACCAAGGCAAGAAACATAGGCGGTCGTGGCTCATTGAACAGAAGAAGCAAGTGGTTTAGAAGGAAACCACAAGGTGAAGAAATCCAAAGGGGCGGTGAATGAATTTTGCTATACATAGGTTTCACTCACTTCATAAATTATTCATTCATTCTCACAAGAACAGAACATCACGAAAAAAGGGCTGAAGGCAGAGGAGATTGAGAGCGACCAAGAGGAGCAGAGGAATCATCTTCATCATCTTTCCATCTCTTCTAGTTATGTACTGTAAGGTTATTATGTGTAACTAATTCTCTCTGTTATTGGGATTAGGTTTTGTTAATTAAATTCTCATGTAAACTTTTAATTTGGCTGATTACATATAATCTCTATTTTGATTATGTTGATGGTTTATTTCTGTGCTTAATGCTTTTCCGACGTAAAACTCCGAAATTGATTATTTGATTCAGAAAGTTCTAGACATAGACTTTTTGTTTAAGAGAACTGAAATAAATTCATATGTGAATGTTAATTGCTAGGGATAGTATTAGGTTCACATTCACATACACTATCGAAACTTAATGCTATTGTGTTGGTTAAATTGTCCGAGACATCGGAGTTTAAGCAATACAATATAGCCGTTATATTGATTAATCACTCGAGACATCGAGGGTTAATAGGTATAACGTGATTCTCGTCGTGCTCTGGACACGGACACATATGTGAGCGATAAGTGAGAGCATAATTGAAATTTAGAAAATATATAATCGATTAAGAGGTTGCATTAGAGGAGTAATTAACGATATCTAATTCCAATAGCTTGTCTCTGTTATTTCTTCCCTCAATTAATTTGTGTTGTGAGTTTGAATGTTTACAAACACAACTCTTTCTCTATACTTAAAACAATATTAGTTGTTGAACGGTTTTAATATCACATCAGTCCCTGTGGATACGATATATACAAAATACTTGCAAAAGTACTTCAACAATATCCAACAAAATATGGCTACAGAGGCCAAGGTCGAAAGTGATGGCACTCTTATGCCACAAATTCAAAGGCTTGATTGTATCTATGATGAAGAGCCCTTAGGGTTCGAAAGGGATCCATTAAATGAAATCCCAAAGATGCAAGCCCAAGATCCTTTAGAGGAAATTGACATTGGAAATGGCTCAGTAAAAAGGCCAACTTATATTAGTGAAAATATCAGTCCTGATCTAAAAGGAAAATTGGTGCTACTTCTCAAGGAATTTAGTGATTGTTTTTGTAACTGCCGTATTTTAATAATTAGGATTTTTGTGTGATTATATATTTATCTATTTATTTAATTGAATATATGTGATTTTGTGATTTTATGAATAATTATGTTCTGGCTAAGTGAAGGGTAGTTTAGTAATCTATTAGAATCATTAATCTAGTTGAAAGCCTTTAATTAGGATTACAAGGAGTTAATTATTATTAATTATGTGGTTTTCATTTATTAATAGAATGAGTAGAGATGAATAGTAAAGAGTAAAGTTATGATAGATTGAGAATTGGGCTTTGGTATTGGGCCTAGGTTAAGTTAGTAAGGGTGTTTTGGTAATTGATGAGTGGTAACCTAGTTATAAAAGGAGAAAATTAGAGAGAGAAGCTCATTTGTCATAAATTTTGGTAGAGGAAGAAAGAGAAATGAGAGAGGGTTTTGAGATAGAGAAAGAATGAGAGTAGAGAAACAAATCCCGTTTTCCTTACAACAGCCTCACTAAAACTTCATTTCCCGATTCGTTAACCGTCGGATCTTGACGAGATTTTAAGGGTAGATTCACAACACCCAAACGCAACTTTTGCCTGTGGGGATCGTCGAAATAAGGTCTGAGGTGGGAGAAATCGAGTTCTGATTATAGCAGCTTGTTTAGGAAGAAAATAGTGACTAATGGAAGAACAAAGAGGAGCTTAAGCTTGAGGATTGAAAGCTAAGGAGATTGGTGGAGTAGAGAATCCAACTTAATTGAGGTATGAGGTTTAGATAATATAATTAGAGTGAGCATAGAGAGGGGAGAATGTCTATTTCTCCATTCCCAAACTCTCTACACTCTTTTTTTTGGGTGGGTGTTTTCATTGAATAAAAATGGTACCTTTACATGATTTAATGATTGTTGAGTTTATTGCAATATGAAATTATGAATCTTGGGTTTTTGAAATGGAAATTTGTAGATGTTTGTTAAGGATTTTATGTTGTTATGAACTTTTGAAGTAATGTATGAAAATTCATGATTCTTACCCTTTTGGTGTTAATTCATGTTTATAGTTTTACTTCTAGGCTTCTATGACCCATGTATGCTTAAAGTTGATGAAAGGTGATGTCTTTAGGTGATTCTATGCTTAAATCGAAAACAGGGGTCTTGCCTGTAGAAAGTATTTTGCATGATAGAAGGGGTCTTACCTGTAGAAAGTATTTTGCATGATAGAAGGGGTCTTATCTGTAGAAGGGGTACTGCATGATAGAAGGGGTCTTACCTATAGAAAGTATTACTGCATGATAAAAGGGGTCTTGCATGTAGAAGGGGTATTGTATGATAACATGTTTCATTGGTATTCTTATGCAATGATTAATTGTTGGTGTTGATGTTTAATTGGAGTATTGAATATGTATACTTGATTACTTGTGAGATTTATTGAATATGATTTAATCAATGGGATTGTATATCTTTAATTGAGTTATTGAGATATGTATATGTTCTGATATCCTTATGGGATGAGTTGGTTAAATTATATAATTGGTAATCTAGCATACATGCATCATTTTGTATGACGAGCAGATACTTTAGAGGGGATCCCAAAGTATGGCAGATATCTTAGTAGCTGCGGTTGACTAAGATATATTTGGAATAAGTTTTCCAATAACTATGAGGTACCACATACACTTAGTAATGTTACTAGGAAGCATTGCATGAATGTGGCGTTAGTTGCATTAGGAATATGTGATTAAATGTATTATTTGGTATATGACATCGATTGATATCTCTTAATAATGTAATTAAGTGATTAAGTGTGTTATAAGATGTGTAGTAATGATTGATAATTGATGACGTGTATACTTTGTCAATTGATTGAGAATCTGATATTATTGTGACATGATGTACCTTTTTGTGGTTATGAGATATGAATATAACATGGAACCAATATATGTTTATGGATTGAGTTGTTTATGCTATGTCTTAAGTGTTAAGTATGTTCTTACACTTAGATTCTTTTTATGGTTATATTATCTAACCCTCTGTTTTGTGTATGTGCTGGATTTGGGATCCGGATCCTCAGGTTATGTTTATGTTCCAGTCGTTGGTGAAGATCCGCTCTGATCATGACACGGGGATGGAATCATTTCTATAATGTGTATTTAGAGTCTTACTTCTTATTTCTAATGTATATAAAGATGTATTTTCCTAGAAATTTATCTTGTACAATAATTGTTTTACTAATTAAGTTATTAGTGAGCTTTTATGTGTACGATGTAATACTCGAACCAAACCTTTTGTAAATCAAATTTTATTTCCGTTGCGTATTCTCGAATAATATTTTATAAAGGCATATTTTATATAATTATGGGTTTGGATGTTACAGTTTTGCTTGGGATTATAATGAAATGCTTGGACTAAGTAGAGAAATGGTCGAACTAAAACTACCAATCAAGGCAGGTAAAAAACCAGTGAAACAATTACCAAGAAGATTTGCACCAAAAATGATGTCCAAGATCAAGGAAGAGATCGAAAGGCTGCTGAAGAGTAAATTCATCAGAACTGCCAGGTATGTAGAGTGGTTAGCAAATATAGTTATGTTATTAAAAAGAATGGTACCCTTAGAGTATGCATATATTTTAGGGATTTAGACAATGCTACACCTAAAGATGTATATGTCATGCCTGTGGGAGAAATGTTAATAGATTCAGCAGCAGGCTTCGAATTTCTAAGCATGTTAGATGGTTATTCTGGCTATAACCAAATATTTATTGCTGAAGAGGATGTATCTAAAACAACATTTAGATGCCCTGGTGCCTTAGGCACTTATGAATAGGTTGTTATGCCTTTTGGGTTAAAGAATGCTGGGGCTACTTATCAAAGGGCCATGAATTCTATGTTTCATGATTTTATAGATACATTCATGCAAGTTTATATTGATGATATCATCATTAAATCCTCTTCTGAAGATAGCCATTTGCTATATCTTAGGCAATCTTTTGAAAGAATGAGGAAACATGGATTAAAGATGAATCCATTAAAGTGTGTTTTTTGTGTGCATGCAGGAGATTTCCTTGGTTTTGTGGTGCATAAAAAAGGCATTGAAATAAACCAAAACAAGACAAAGGCTATCTTAAAGACAAAGCCTCCTTCGACCAAAAAGCAACTTCAATCTCTGCTAGGAAAAATCAACTTTTTGAGGAGATTCATTTCAAATCTAAGTGGAAAGGCTCAAGCTTTCTCACCACTAATTCGACTCAAGAAAGATGATCCATTCAAATGGGATGAAGAGCATCAGAAGGCTTTTGATGACATTAAAGATTATTTGATAAAGCCTCTAGTTTTAATGCCTTCTAATAGGAATAAAGCTATGAAGTTGTACATTGCTGCATCTGATAAGACAATAGGAAGCATGTTGGCTCAAGAAGATGATAATAGCATAGAAAATGCAATTTATTACCTTAGTAGAGTTTTAAATGATGCAGAAACTAGATATACTGCCATAGAAAAACTTTGTCTTTGTTTATATTTCTCTTGTAAAAAACTTAAGCATTATATAAAGCCTGTTGATGGTTATGTCTATTCCCATTTCGATGTTATTAAGCACATGCTGACTAAACCTATATTACATAGTAGAATTGGAAAATGGGCATTAGCATTAACTGAATATTCACTTACTTATAAACCTTTGAAAGCTGTAAAAGGTCAAATTGTGGCTGATTTTATAGTTGATCATTCTTTGATCGAAATGCCACAAGAGTATGTGGATATTCAACCATGGATTCTCTACTTTGATGGATCCAAACATAAATATGGAACTGGGATTGGAATCCTAATAATTTCACCTACCAAGGTTCCAACTAAATTCAAATATAAAATCAATGGACTTTGCTCTAACAATGAAGCTGAATATGAAGCCTTAATTACAGGATTAGAAATATTAAAAGACTTGGGGGAAAAGAACATTAAAATAAGAGGTGATTCTGAATTAGTATTGAAACAATTAACACAAGAATATAAATGTGTTAAAGAACACTTAGCAAAATACTTTGTTATAGCTAGTTCTTTGTTATATTGTTTCGATCATGTGGATATTGAACATGTACCTCGATTAGAAAATCAAGAAGCAAATGACTTAGCTCAAATTGCTTCAGGATATAAGATGTCAAAGGAAAAGTTGACACAATTGATCGAAATCAAAGAAAAAAATGGTTTTACAAGAACCAATTTCTTAACAATTGTCAATGCCAAAACTTGTGGGGGCAGATACTATACCACAAATCAATAGTGAGGTTGAAAATCCCCATGAAAAATTTGAAATTTTTGCCATTGACAATCTCTCAGATGATGATTGGAGAAAGCCTATTGTGGAATATCTTAGGAATCCAACAGGAAATGTGGATCGAAATATAAAATATAGGGCTTTAAGCTATATAGTTTTTGAAAATGATCTTTTCAAAAAGACTTCTGAAGGAATTTTGTTAAAATGCCTTAATGAAATAGAAGCTTACATAGTAATCTCTGATGTTCATAGTGGTACTTGTGGTTCTCATCAAGCAGGACATAAAATGAAATGACTTTTGTTTCGACAAGGCCTATATTGGCCCTCTATGCTGAAAGACTGCATAGAATATGCCAAAGGATGCCAAGAATGCCAAAGGCATTCAGGAATCTAGCATGTGCCTGCAAGTGAACTACATTCAATAGTAAAACCATGGCCCTTTAGGGGATGGGCTATAGATTTGTTTGGTGAGATTAAACCTGCTTCATCAAAGAATCAACGTTACATTTTAGTTGGAATAAATTATTTCACAAAATGGATTGAAGCCATTCCTTTATCAAATGTTGATCAAGAGGCAGTAATTAATTTTATACAAAATCATATAATCTATAGATTTGGGATTCCTGAAACAATTACTACTGATCAAGGTTTAGTTTTTACTGGACGAAAGATGCAAGAATTTGCCCAAGAAATTGGCTTTAGACTTTTAACTTCAACACCATATTATGCACAAGCAAATGGTCAAGTCGAAGCAGCTAATAAGATCATTATTAATTTGATAAAAATACACATAGCCCAAAAGCCAAGAAATTGGCATAAGACCTTAGACCAAGTGCCATGGGCTTGCAGAAATTCTCCTAAGGAATCAACTAATACCACCCCATTTCGACTAACTTATGGTCATGATGCTGTGTTACCAGTCCAAATACATTTACAGTCAGCAAGGGTGCAAAGGCAATTGGAAATACCTTTAGACCATTATTGGCAGATGATGTCAGATGAATTAGTTAATTTAGATGAAGAAAGCCTTAGTGCTCTAGAAGTTCTAACAAAACAAAAAGAGAGAGTATCTAAAGCTTACAACAAGAAAGTTAGGTCTAAGTCTTTTGTTATTGGAGAATTCGTTTGGAAAGTAATTTTGCCTATGGATAAGAAAGATAGACTCTTAGGCAAATGGTCCCCAAATTGGGAAGGACCATTTAAAATTGTTCAAGTTTATTCGAATGGTGCTTATGAAATTGAGGAATTAACTCCTGAAAAATGTACTTTGGGTATAAATGGAAAGTATTTGAAAAAATATAAACTTGTTTTACTCGAAGTAAAAATAAGCGCAGAATAATACTTAAACATGAAAGCAAAATGGCAATTATAAATTAAAAGGTGCCACAAACTGGGACTTTGTTCAAAATTACAAGTAAAATCCAAATGAGATTGAACATCAAAAATTTGTTCGAAAAGACAAATAAAACAAAAGTAAACCACAAGTCCCTAGTGCATTCTGAATAAATCCTCTTCAAGGTTGCAAGTTCTTTTTCGACCACAAGATTAGAACTTTCCAAAAACTTAATCTCCTCAGCGACCACTTCTGCTGAACTGAAAGCTTGAATTCCTTCCCTGCCATGCGCATCAATCAGCTCTTGAGTCGAGGCTTTTGCTTCTTGTTCAATACGAGCCCTTTCGACCTCTTCTTCAATGATTTTGCGCCTATACCCCACTATTTGGTTCTCCAGCTGTTCAATTTGTTGCTTGTAAAAAGCAATGTTCTTGTTGCAATTCTCAACCCCTGGATTACCTTCACTGGCTTGGGAAGATAGCCTATCCACTTCAGCTTGTGCTTTCTGTGCCTTCTCATAAAACATGGCTTGAGCTTGTTGTTGAGTAGCCAGTCTTGTGTCATTCTCATTCCGTTTTTGCACAGCTTTAGCAAATTGATCAATGATCGAGTTGAGTTGAATAACTTTAACCAAAGTGGCTTCATTAGTCAAGGGATTGTGTAATTTCTTTAAGAACGCCAAATGACTGTAAGCGCGAGTGGGTTCTTCTTCGAGCTGCTTTAATATGTCCTTTTGGGCAAAGTCAGTGGTGAGTCGCAAAAGCAAAGAGTCTTGACGCACCATTGAATTTATGTCAGCATTCGAAGGGGCAGAATCACTGGTGGTGTGCTCACTTGAAGTGTTGTATTGACTTTGTCTTTTGGAAAGTAGCAATCGAAGAGTCCCTGCAGGGTCAGATTTGTGCATATTGGCAAACTCTTCTTCTTGCACGCCAAGACTTGCAGAAAGCCTTGAGGTTGAAGAGACTGAAGCAAGATCTGGACCACTAGCCTCAGCTTCATGAATACCATCAGAATTGTGCAGAGACTCTTGGGTCGAACTAGCTTGGCCAGATTTGGTAGAAGTACTAGGAGGAGTGTAATTGATACTTGACTTGGTTGGCAAAACTTTAGTGTCATCACCATCAGTACTTACTTTAGGCCCATCTCCTTCATTTGGCCCTTCAGTGGAGTTCCCTAGGTCGACCTTCCCATCATCAGCTTTGTTAGTACCATCATCCTTAAAGCTCTTGGTTTCATCAGCTTTGTCTTTGCTTGGTATCTCTTTAGGACTTGGCTGTTTGTTTTCTTGGGGAGTCTCATATTTCGATTCATCCTACAAAGACAAAAGAAAGGTCAATTAAAACAATAGATGATTTGAAGAGAAAATAGAGTTAGAAAATAAAATGAAATATACTTCTTTGTCTTCGACCTCCGGATTGGTGAGGGAATCATTCTTCTGCTCAAAGTTGGGGGCATCTTGCATCAGAACTGTGCCATCCTTCTGCACGTTTTCTTGCTGCTCCTCATTTGTAGCATTTTGGTCTTCGACCAATGGCTCTGGCTGTGGCATTGGATTGTCCTTAGGCCCGGAAACCTTATCTTCTGCAACATTAATGTGTTGGTCCTTTTCGACCAATTTTTCCTTCTCTGGTGCAGGGTTTTCTTTGGGTTTGGGGATCTCACCACTATCACTGGAGGTGTGGATTTTGAGTGTCTTGTGAACTTTAGTCTTTTTAATGACTGATTTCTCCCTCACAGTCACCACAGGTTTTGCCTCTTCATTTTTCTTCTTCTTCCTTCTTTCATCTTTTTCCCCTTGATCTTTCTTTGGGGTCTCTTGAGCTGCAGGCTCTTGTCTTTTCTTCTTCTTTTTGGCTTCTTCAGCCTTATCCTCTTTAGTAGAGGGTCCTCCTTTAGCTGAGATCGAAGCAGATGGCTGCTTACTTTTTCTGACAAGAGGAACTTCTTCCTCTTCCTCATCATCATCATCCTCGAATTATAAAAAATGATGAATGATAAAGGATTACTTTGAAAAGGAGCCAAAAGAGTGGATGTAGAAAATGCTAATTCTTACCTCTACATCAACAATGGTAGTGTCTTTCGACCTCTTTGAACTAGCAGACACAGTCTCAGTGCTGCTTTTCCTATTTCCACTCTGAACATACAAAAATAAGTTAAAGTAAAAAATTCGAAAGTGAAGTTTGAAAAAACATGTGAAATAAAAGTCTAACGTACCTTTGGCTTAGGAGGTTCGACCTCCGTTTTGATCTTCACTCCTGTGGGTTTCTTTACTTCGACTGAAGTTTGAGAAGACCCAGCATCCTTCTTCACAGCTTTGCCTGAAAAATATTGCATTAGTTAGTATGAAAGGTATAAAGTGTTGTGTTTAATATAAAGGAAATTGGAAAGTGAGATTTTTACCTCGACCTGAGACAGCAATTTTCTTTCTTAAAGCTGACACTATGAAGCCACTCTCCACCATTCCCAACAGGTGCTCTGCGTTACCAATGGATAAGCGTGAATAGTAGTCTTGCCACCAAGCACTAAACCCGTCAGTGCAGTAAAAAGAGGGCTTGAACTCGAAGGGTTTGAAGGTAAACTCATAAGTGTCTATCATCCTCAGGTATTTTTTGTAGATTTTCTCAGTGACACCTGTACCCAGCACCATTCGATCTGCTTTCTCAAAGAAGCTCTTTGGTCTAATTTGAGACATGCCAAATTGCCTAGCAACGCAATTAGGCTGATACCCAACTAACCCATATTGGTTCGAATTGGCCCCAATTCTGCAAGATAGCACAGTTTGCTCTAAGTAGGCCCTCCAAAGCTCGTTGACCTCATCTTCATTGTCTGGGTCGAACGCAGGAAAATCTTCAATGAACCATGCAGTACCATACTTGCGCTCAACAAAAGGGGCATGGCGTGGTAAGAACTTATCAAAATTTAAGAACATTTTCATATGCCTTATGAAAAGTCTTATGCTGTCTTGATCTAGGGATCGAGGGGCTAACCTAACCAACCTTTGCCCTTCGACCTCCCTTGCATCTACTTCCTGTTGATAGTCAGAAGGGACTATCAACCCTAATTCAGTCTCAAAAGTGGCATTCAGCCATAGTTGTAGCAGCCATATGGGTCCAGCAACAGAAAATTTTGACCCATCCTTTGATGCCTTGATTGCATCACTTGCGTTTCCCACGGCCTCATATAGATTTGCCAGCAATAAACGCCCTAGGCTAAAGAGCCTGCCTTCATGAATCTGCTGAGCCATTGGGATAAACATCCTTGCAACTTGCGAAATTTTGAACAGAAAACAAAATGGGATAATCATAATGTTAAGAAAGCCACATGCTCCTCATGTGACACCTCTTCTCCCTCCTTACCCATGTTTTCAGCAATATACTTGGAGAAAGTATTCTCCTTGTAATTGAGTTCGACCTTGTCTCCAGTCTTAGTGGGGTTGAAATGATCTCCATTAGGCCTAAGGCCTGTAATAGCAGCTACGTCCAATAGGGTAGGGGTTAACATGCCACATCTAAATTGGAAAGTGTTTGTGGACTTTTCATAAAAATGAAGGGCAGCTATGAGAAGTTCAGGTTTATACTTGGGTCCGGTTCGACTAAATTGGATCATGGGATAAATCCCATAAGATTCCCAAACCCCCTTATATTCTTTTTCGACCCTATTTAACCAAGGGATATAGTCTTTGTGGGTAGTATAGGGGGCAGCTCGAAACAATTTAATGGAGTTTTTGAGATACCCAAAATTATAAGGGTCTGATTCGAAAATTCTAGGACCACATGTGACGTATTTTGGGAAGAAATCGTTTACCTCTTTCGATATAACTTCAGAATTTGGTGGATAAGGGCCACAGAAAGCGTAGTGATCTTTCTTCACAGAGAAAGGTATCATAAGCTGAGCCGTCCAAACCTTCCTTTCAGCTTCACTACCAGATTGTTCAGGGACTACTTCTTCGCCATCTTCAAGGATCATCAAATCCTTCCATTTCCCAGCAATTGGTATCTCATAATCTTGGTTCGAAGCCATTGATGAACAGTTGCAAGGTTTAGAAGTAAAAATGGGTTTTTTGTGAAATCTGTGAAAAATTGTGTGTTTAGGATTGAATCAGTGATGAATCAACGCGGAATCTAGTTTAGATTCGTTTGAACGGTTTGGAATCACAGATTGCTTGAAGGTTAGATCTTGATTTTGCAGAAAATAAAAAGATGAAAAGTGTTCTTCGCAAAAAAGCTCTGAGTTAGAAGTTGGTTAAAAGGTTTTCCTTGTCTCTCCACTACTATTTATAGGGATACGTGTCTGTTTCTAAAAAATAAATCAAAAAGAAAATTCAGATAATTTCTTTTCAACTTCTACGAACGCCACGTCACCCACTATGCCTAAAACCTAGGAACAATGATGGATTGTGGGGATCAAGGTGACAGTTTCTCCTGTACATGACATCAGCGCCGTCATTGGTAACAGTGTCAAGCACGTGGGTTTAAAATGCCTTTTCCTTTCTCGTTCGACCTACTCGATCGAAACATGCATTTTGGGGGCAATTTGTTAGCCCATATTTTTATTAAGTTAAAATATGTTCTAAATGCATGACTAAAATAATTTTATGTAATTATTTTATTATTTCAAAAGTCATTAAAGATGTTTGGTTTTCAGAGCCAATGAGTTTAATGATTAATCATGCATGAACATATAATAAATGTTCTATTTTGAACATTGTTTCTTAAACTTTGTACTTTCTTCACGATCCTTTCGATTTGGTCGAAACGCCAGCAGGGTCGAAGCGTTCAGCTGTGCAGAAAGAAAAACATGGACTTAGAAAATATTCAAGGAAAAACATTGCTATTTCGACTTCGATGGAATCAACGGCTAATTCAAAGGATAAAGAAAAATTCAAATTCAAAATACGTGTCAAGACACGCGTCCTCTCTGTATTTGTTTAGGCGTTATTAGCAGTTAGGAATTAGTGTCTATAAATAGGTTAGTTATGTGATCGAGCAAAGGGTCACAATCTTAATACAGAAATCCTGTCAAAACTCAAAGTACCCATGTCAACGAGAGAAACGAGTTCGAAAGGGAGAATGTATGTAATGTGCACCATTTACTTTTCTGTAAACATTTACCATTAAATGCAAATTTACAGTTTCTTTCATTTTAATTCAAACTGTCTTTATTTCGACTCAATCTTTCCCTTTGTTTATTCAATTGAATAAACATTCTTTCTTCCATTTCAAGTAACATAAAGACATAAAAACAACATTTTATGAACATAAGAACAACAATGAACACTAATTCCTTTGAAAATATAAACAAAGCACTATGTCCCGAGATTTACTAGTTGATCTCTCTTGTAATAACTCAAACTAGCGTTGTTTACTAAATTTCACAGTAAACAAATTGGCACGCCCAGTGGGACTGTGTGCTTTACGTTTAGATTTTCTTCAAAGTTTAGTGTATTTAACTATAGTGAACTCTCTTTTTAGTAAACTCTCTTTTTACTATAGTGAACTCTCTTTTTAGTAAAAGTGGACTGAACTACTCTCTTGTGAAGATTACTAGTTGAAGTTTTTCTATTCAGAAGCAAGTAAATATCTTGGTGAAAACTTTGAGTACTATAATCATGGATTATAGTAAATAAATTCTATTAGATTAGGGAGCAAATTCACTCTGGAAGTGGTGGACTGGACTAGCTAACAATTTGATAGTGAAATACAAAAACTCTTGTTTTGTTTCCCTCCTTATATGTACACTCTTTGTTTTAATTTTGTTTATTTTCTTTATGTTTTGATTTCTACTCTTATCCAAGTGTTACTCATAGGTCAAATTTGATAACGAACATTGTTTTAAAACAAGAAACAAAATTCAAACCCCATTTTCTTGTGTTTCATCACCAAGTTCCAAGTAAACCTTTGCCATGCTCCCCGCGCATGCCAGAAGGACAACTTTGTATTCCACACGTGCCCTGCGCATTGCCTCTTTTTTTAGCATTGTATGCTCTACGGGCTTCGTGTATGCTCCCTATGCGTTTGGCATAATAGATACACCAAATTGATAGAAAAGTTTGAAATTTTAAGGCACACATAACAATAAACATCAAAGATTCAAAATGACCGATGTTTCAAACTTATTTTGTAAGTATGAAAAGAAAATAAACAAAGTGTAAAACCCCATATTAACTAAAGTATGGTTCACAAAATAATATTGTTCAAGAGCCAAAATGTATCAAATTACAGATGTGACCTTTTTTAAAGGTGACTTATAATTTTAATTTGATACTCTTATGTTGTTCATCATGAAAGGTTAAAAGAGAAATAAAAAAAATATATAAATGAAAGTAATGACGTGCATTGAGCAAAAGAGACAAGCTGCATGACGGGAACGGTTGATATAATTCTTTAGCGACATGTAACAATAATTTGTATTTTACCAATTGTTTCTTGCAACTCCTAAGCATTATAAAATATTTAATTGAAGATATTAAAGTATGAAATTTTTTCTCATATAATGATAAAATAATTTTCTATCTATTACATACAAAAGAGGAAAACTATGGCTCGAATTCCATATTATTTTTATGTTTTGATCATATTTATTTCTCTATTTATTGTTGCAACCAATAGTAGTAGTAAGTCATTTTACACATTTGCAAATATTTAATTAATTTATCTTATATAAAATATTTCATCACCTTTTAATAACAATTATTTTGTTCTTATATTATCAGACATTATAAGTACTGATGTTCCCTGCAAAGTACCCGCTGATTGTCCAGAAAATATGTGTACTGCTCCTAAAGTTCGTTGGTGCGTCGACCGTTATTGTGCGTGCGTGTAAATGCTACAATTAAGTTAAAAATAATTTTATATTATTTGTAAGCGTATAATTTTATGATCATGCTAACCGATATCCACGGGACAATGGTTAAGAAAACCAAAAATAAAAAATTTTAAATTGAAAATAACACTTTTTTAGACTTTTGAGGAGTTGACTGAACAAACTCCAATATTAAATTACTATATTTGCTTCCTTAAACAGTGTCCCGAGAGCACTGTTTAGCATTTTCCTAATTTTATTTGTACATGTATTGTTTGGTATTTTCCTCACACTTTTATTTATGTTATTTTACTTTTGTTGAATAAATTTTAAGTGTGCAATAAATTTGTTAGTGTTATTACTATCTCTATCCCATTTTATTAAAGCTATTTTGATTAAATGATACAATTCATTTATCATACTTTGATCATACCTTTTTAATAATATATAGATATAAATATAAGCATATAAAATCTTGTTTGATTTATTTTGATGAGTATTTTCAAAATATCCAAATTTTATTACTTTTTTAATAAAGAATTAAAGATATTAGTGATCAAAATTGTGCATTGGCATATGTGCAATAGTCAAACGAGTTCTTTTATTTTGGGACGGAGGTAGTATGTTATAGATTTACTTAAATGTGCCAAGATTTCGTTGAGGCCAATTTAGTTACATAAGATGATTCAACATTAAACGGTTTTGCCAGTTGGCCTATCAAATATTGAATGAACAGGTATTGGACACCGACATTTTTGAGATATCGATAAATATAAATACTTTTGTAAATATTTTTTGAGTTTTATCCATTTCCATACCATATTACCATGAATTGGTATGTAGGAGTTTATGACAACAACAAAATAGAGTTTAATTAACATAATGAAGAATTAAGTATTGATCTAACTCATCCTTATAAAACTGAATTATAAGGTGAGGATTGCCTCTATTTTATAAACACATATTTAGGTCATATCGCAACCGATGTTGAATTTAAAAGTAAATATATTAGTGGTCAAATTTTTTTCCCTTAAAGTAAATAAGTGGAGAATTTCATATTCAAATTCTGATTCCTACATGTTGCAATATATTTACTAACTGAGTTAATTATGCTCAAATAGGTTGATCTTATTAAGGCTGGAAATGAGTTGAGTCGAGTCGAATTTGTCTGAACTCAACTTGACTCGATAAGAATTAGTTCGACTCGAAACTCGGCTCGAGTTCGACACGAACTCTTTTTTCAGCTCGAATTTGGCTCGTTTAGAGTTCACAAGCAATCCGGTTCGGCTCATTATTTATATTTTGATTATATTTCTTTCTCACTTCTCAGTGAATCTAACCGCTAGACCCGGACAAAATGATAAATCAAATGAATAACAAAGATAAATAAGTACGTACACTTTAATCTATCTCTAAGAGACATTTAATGAAAATATGTTATTTTATATAAGCTTAATCATTATTTTCGTCTCTGTAAATTCGCGAATTTTTTGTTTTAATCTTTGTATCTTTTTTTGTTGCAAATTAATCTCTATATCTTCTATTCTTTTAGTTTTAGTCTCTTAAAACTAAAATTCGCAGAAAAATCCGCAAAAACCATTGAATCTTCCTGTGGATTTTAGCTTTAGGAATTAAAATAAAAAAGATTTGCACATGTAAGAACTAATTTGCAACAAAAAAAATACAAAAACTAAAACCAAAAAATTATTAACTCACTGGGGAGAAAATAATGATTAAGCTTTTTATATATGAATGTTTTGCAACTCATCAGCGCTAATAACTATTACTTAAAGTTAACGAAATGTTAAGTTTTTTCTTATAAGTGATCAAACAATTTCATATTTACTACATATGTAAAGGAGAAAAAAAATATGGCTCAAATTTCATATTTTAATTATATTTTGATCATATTTCTCTCTCACTTCTCCATTTTTAAAGGTATGTAAATTTAACCACTAGACTACTAAACAAAGTGATAAATTAAATGAACAATAGTTTAGAAGTTCTAGTTCAACTGATAAAATATTGCCGAAATTGTTAGGCCAGACACTATAACCGGGGTTTGAACCCCGGCTCTCTTACTTGTGTGTGTGGATTTATATAATGGCTTTATCATTTCGTTTATGTAAAAAAAATTGAATAAACAATAAAAATAAATAAATACACACTTTAATACCGTAAAAAAAAATACACACTTTAATCTATCTAAGAGACATTTAATAAAAATATATTATTTTATATATGAATGTTTTTTCGCAACTCATCAGCATTAATAACTATTTAATTAAAGTTTTTTTAAGAAGCTAAATTACTATTTAATTAAAGTTAACGAAGTGTTGTCAAAAAAAGATTAAAGTTAGCAAAGCGTTAAGTTTTTTCTTATAAAGTGATCAAATTATTTCTTATTTACTACATACAAAGGAGGAAAAAATATGACTCAAATTTCATATTTTATCTATATTTTGATCATATTTCTTTCTCTATTTATTGTCGCAGCCCGTGATAGTAAGTCTTTTTTCACACTATTTACAAATATTTAGTTTATCTCATATAAAACATTTCATCACTTATGAACATTTTGTTTTGTTCATATTAGTCATTGCAGGTTCTCTGCAAGCTTCCCGGCCATTGCCCGGCAGATTTGTGTACTGATCCTCGATCTCGGCAGTGCATTTATCATTACTGTTCGTGTTCGGTAATGTAAAGCCGGGCCTTAAGTTGAATACTAAACTTATGTTAATTGAAGCGGTATAAACAAAAATCAAAATATCATTTTATTTAATGAAATTTTTTCACTTTTTGGTTAACATCTAAGAGCGCATGTTAACAAAATCCTAAAAAAATTATCTATTATTTTTATATTGAAAACCGTATAGTCTGTTAGTCATTTTGGTCCCTGACTCTGCAGTTCGCTGTCATATTGGTCCCTGATTTAAGGAAAAACACAAAATAGTCCTTGACTCTGAAATCAGTTAGTATTTTTACGGACTGCAGGGATCAAAATGACTAACGGACTGCAGAGTTAGGGACCAAAATGACAGCGAACTGCAGAGTCAGGGACCAAAATGACTAACAGACTGCAGAGTCAGGGACTATTTTGCATTTTTACATAAGTCAGGGATCAATGTGACAGCGAGCTGCAGAATCGGGGACCAAAATGACTGTTTCCCCTAACTTTATTGGTAAGTTGTAATGTTGTAAAATAAATAAGTAAATAAATTCTCACAATTTTATTTGTGTAATAAAATTTGTTATATTTTGTCTTAAGAGCAAAATTTGTCAGCAAATTCACAAGTACCTAACCATTCAATTTCATATGGAAATAAGGTTCCATCTCAGTCCCCAATCTATATAATTATTCTTTTTCTTCCAAGAAATTAAACAAAATGTGGTTCATGTCATTTGAGATTGTAAATTTTCAAATTCCAGTTAACATCAACAAACGAATAGTTTCAATTCATTGTGAATTCTATTTTACAATAAGAATTACTGTCCATTCTGTGTTGAAAAATTAGAAATTTTTTCTATGAAAAATATTAATGTTACGTAATACATTAGAAGAGAGAGGATGAAAATTTTGTTTAAAAAGAATTGAGTTACTATGATAATATGAAGTTTTTACCGTTATTATCGATGGCTAATGTTTGTCAGAAATATCAAATATGTGTCTTTTCATATCCCAACTGAATTTTTTCATAAACATGAGTCATGCAATCGAACCCTACTCACATATTTAATGGAATTTGAATCAACTGTGATGCAGGAGCAAATACTATTTTATTTTATTATTTGTTTTTTAATGGTTAAACTGTATATTTGGTCCCTTACGTTTATTTTAAGTTTCAATCAGGTCCCTTACGTTTTAAAAGTTTCAATTTGGTCCTTCACGTTATTAACATTTATATTAGTTAATCCCTTCCGTCAAAATTTTGACTAACGCCGTTTGAATCTTACACGTGGCTGACAGTTTGGACACTGTTAGCCCACATTTTTACTAAGTAAAAATATGTTCTAAATATATGGTTAAAATAATTATGTTTAATTATATGATTATTTTAAAAGTCATTAAATATGTTTGGTTTTCAGGGCCAATGAATTTGATGATCAATCATGCATGAACATACAATAAATGTTCTATTACTAAACATTTCTTTTAATTGCGTATTCTTCTTCAGGATCCTTTCGATCTGGTCGAAGCTTCAGTAGGGTCGAAGTATCTATTAGTGCAAGATTGAAGCGTGGACTTAGCAAAATATTCAAGGAAAAAGCATTATCACTTCGATCTCGATAGATGCAACGGCTAAATCAGAAGATAAGAAGGGATTCAAATTCAAAATACGTGTCAAAGACACGCGTCCTCTCTGTAGTTGTTTAGGCGTTATTAGCAGTTAGGAATTAGTGTCTATAAATAGTTTAGTTCTGTGATCGAAAAAGGGGTCACAATCATTATACAAAATCCAAAGAAAACTCAAAGTACCCATGTCAAAGCGAGAAACGAGTGCTCGAAGGAGAATGTATGTAGTGTGAACCATTTTTCATTCTGTAATCATTTACATGTGAAAGTAATTTACAGCCTTTCATTTACTCCAATTATCTTTTACTTTCGACTCAATCTCTCCTTCTGTTTATTCAATTGAATAAACATTCTTTCTTGCATTTCAAGTTACATAAAAAACATAAAAACAACACCTTATGAACATAAGAACAATAATGAATACCATTTACTTTGAAAATATAAACAAAAGCACTATGTCCCGAGATTTACTAGTTGATCTCTCTTGTAATAATCAAACTAGCGTTGTTTATCAAATTTCACAGTAAACAAATTGGCACGCCCAGTGGGACTGTGTGCTTTGTGTTTAAATTTTCTTCAAAGTTTGTGTAGTTAATTTGTTCTGCATTTTAAATTGTTTCCAAAAAGTCTTGTGTGTAGTGTATGCTTCTGAGAAACGGGAAATCACTCCCTGAAATGGTTAGACCACCACCCAGAAATAACCCAACACAAAACATGGAAAGTACAAACGGAAACAATGGTAACGGCGGTTCAAATCCTTCAACCGCTTCATGCGTTTCAGAGGCTATAATCTCTCATGTAATCAGTGAGATTGTGCCCAACGCTAGTGGGGCAACAGTTTCTGCCCCAACATCTTCTATGGTAAGTGCCACAATGACAATGCCAACGTCTACAGTGGTGCCTTCGACCACTACAGAGCCCATCTTGACTTTTTCTCACGCTATGGAGAGGAATTTCTCTCCAAATAGGTCAGACGTTAATGGGGATGACGTTGGTTCGTCCACTTTTGCATTGCCTTTTTCCCAATACATGGCTCAAGGCACTAGTAGGAATTACCCTTATGGTATGCCTACAAGCATGATGCAGGGTTTGCAAACAAGTGCATCATTGTTCACAGAGTCAGCACCAGGCGTATTTGTGCCTAATAATCAGATAATTTCTGGTCCTGCTACTCGAAACGTTAACCCTTCATTAACAAATGCTGCCTTGAACGCTTTAAGGCAACAAATGGATGAAAGTAATCATGATATGGTCAATACGTTAACACAACAAATTGGTACAGTATTTAACCCATTAATTCAAAATACAAACCAAAGCTACCAATTGTTGGCCAATCAAATGGGGAGAATTGCTGATTTCTTTGGGGCTCCTCAAGTCCCTGATCCCCAAGTTCCCCAAGTTCAAAATGTGGTGCCTTTGCAAATTGCACAAGCACCAAATAATGTCATTATGCCTGCACCAAATAATATGGTAAACCCCATAAACCAAATCCAACAACCAGTGCCATTGGTCGAACCACAAGTACAAATTCAGGCACAGCAACAGGCTTTGCCCCAGGTCGAACAAAATCCTGGAATTGTGTTGGTCAATAGGAATCAAAATGCTGATGATGTAGTTAGAAATGTCTAGAACAATAATTTTGTTGGGCAAAACAACATAGCAAATTTGGTCGAAACCATCCTGGCACAAAATGGTTTAAACATAGGCATGCATAGGCCCCATTTTGTCTCTGCCTTGTCAGAATATGTGCTTCAAACAGAATTACCAAGGGGTTGGAAGATCCCAAAATTTACTAAATTTGCTGGTGATACCAGTGAATCCACTGTTGAACACATAGCAAGATATTTAACTGAGGCAGGAGATTTGGCAAATAATGAGAATCTAAGGATGAAGTATTTCCCAAATTCTCTAACAAAAAATACTTTCACATGGTTTACTACTCTCCCTCCACATTCAATTTTCAATTGGAATCAATTGGAGAGAGTTTTCCATGAACAATTCTACATGGGACAATCTAAAATAAGTCTCAAAGAATTAGCAAGTGTCAGGCGCAAAACTCCTGAGTCTGTGGATGATTATTTGAATAGATTCCGCTTACTTAAGGCTAGATGTTTTACTCAGGTGCCTGAACATGTATTGGTCGAAATGGCTGCTGGTGGCCTAGACTATTCGATCAGAAAGAAGTTAGATACCCAACATCTAAGAGATATGGCCCAATTGGCTGATAGGGTTCGACAAGTCGAACGCTTGAAAGCAGAAAAGGCTAGAAATTCAAAGTATCATAAAACAGAAAAAGTTGCTTATGTGGAAACACATGATAGCGACCAAGAATATGATATCTCTTATGAGGATGTTGAACACTACAAGAAAACAGGCTATTTGTGGCGGCCAGGAGCCCTCACTAACAGCCCAAAGCCGTCGCTACCCATGGAATTACTGGCGGCCAGCTGGCGGCCAAAGGGCGTGGGAAAAACGGCCGTAAGTAAGTGTACCGACGGCCAAAGCCGTCGCAACGAAAGACGATAATTGTCTCGAATTACAAACAAAGTACGATAATTGTCATGAAATTACAAACATAGTACGATAATTGTCTTCAAATTACAAAATTATTAAAATAGTTCCACAACTCTAGCGAAATAAAATATAACAACTCCAGCAAATTACAAACATGCATTAACCGTTTCTTCCCCTAGTTCGTCCTCCACTTGATCTTCCGCCGTTAGTCCTTCCGGCACTTCCATTGTTCATCATGTTTTGATTCCTACCCCCGCTCATAGGAAATCATTTCTACCACCGCCTTGACCATTTTGTGCGCTTTGAAAATTTACACCCGCTTGAACATATGCCTTGAAAATTTCCATTACTTTGAAAATTGAGGCCGCCTTGAACATACCCACCGCCTTGAAAGAATGGATTCCTGTTGCCTTGAAAATTTGCATCGCCTTGAAAATTTGGATGCCCTCCGCTTTGAACACTTGGATTCCCTCCGCCTTGAGAATTTTGATTCCAACCACCTTGAGCATTTTGATTCCAACCGCCTTGAGAATTTTGATTCCAACCGCCTTGAGAATTTTGATTCCCTCCACCTTGATTCCAAGAACCCATGTTTTGAAATTCAGCATTTGAAAAACCGGAAATGTGAAGGTCATCTCCATCTCCTAGTAATTCCTGCAACAAAGGTTCATTCTGGAGACCATTAAAAAGATCATCTGGCTCAGTCGATGGTCGGTTGACAGGAACATTAATATCAGGTCGGTACTCATCCTCTTCCTCTGCCTGCTGTCGAGACTGGTTTCCTGATGATCCTGATTGAAATTCGGCTCTCAGCCGCGCTTCCATTTCTTGCATATCCCGGTCATGTTTAGCAATCAGTCGGTCTTGTTTAGCTGTCAGCCGCGCTTCCATTTCTTCAAATGTTTCCCCACTTTGATTTCGAGATGTAGCTATGCTAGCAGTACTGCCCAAAGAGTCACTTGAAGTATCAATAAATCCTGCCGGTGTCCTCTGAATGAAGGAAGATGTACTCCCTAGACCAACGATACGACCATGATGCTTTCCTCCAGAAAACTCCACAAACTTGTCTATTATCATGTTGTGGATTACATCTTCACTTTTTCGCTGAAAAGGAGGAAGAGCAGCCTCAGTAGCTTTGAGCTCCGCTATATACACCTTAATCAAGTCCTACAAAAAAAAAGTAATTAATTAACATAAAAAATAATCAATTATTAATCTCTAAAAAATCCAATTATTTATTAATTGAACCATAAAAAAAAACTCACATTGGCTCTTTTAGCTTTGACATTATCCCAAGTACCATCCTTTCTTTTATGCAGCATTTCATTCATATCACATAAGGTTGGGACACGGCCATATTTCTTGAAAAACCTTATGCGCATGGTGCCAGATGATGTGGAACCACCAGTGTGGATGCTCGCTTCAGGCATCTGAGCTCTATTTTGTTTATTTCTCTTGCACTTCTTAACGTAATCTGGCTCATCCCACTTACGACACAACTCCGTCCATGTAGTGCCTGGGCCAATCCATCCAGGTGGACCCTTACCATCATGATACCCATTTCGTGCATCCCTGAGAAACGAGGACAACTTCTTCGAGCACTTGGTGTCAAAAATCTTGATAACTTCACCCTCACGTCTCTTTTCCCAAGTGCATAGATTCTGCATATGAAAAAAAAAAATTATTAGTCCACTAAAATTAATTCAACTTTGACGATAAAACTATAACTTACTTTGAAAGCATTAAAAAAACGCTTCCACACTGGAACATCTCCAACTTTAGCTGCCTTAATCTCTCCCCACGTCAACCATGGTTGTTGGTAGTTTTGATGAATTATTGTAGTAAGAGCGTTTGTAGCTGCCCTTTGTGGTTGAAAACTGCACAATATATCATAATTTTGAATTAATATATATATATATATATATCATAATTTTATGAAATGTATAATTAAAATAATTCTTACTCTGATCCGTATGGTTCAATAATGGTCCGATTATACTTATCAACCAAAAGAAATTCATCAGGATCCTCAAGGTCGGACGGAAGGATCGGGTCATCAGCTGGATGCTCTTCATCGACTGTCTGTTGTGCCGAAGTAGTTGTTGCCGGTGGTACCAGGTTTGAGTTATGGACAAGTTTCCGCTTAAGAGCACTCGGTGCAAGCCTCTTGTTCACAGTTGGCTCAACAGATTCTTCTTGATCATCCATCTATACACACAAAACTTTGTTGATACACACAATTATTGACAATATAAGATACATTCTTAAAAACATAAATATTTATTAACGACATAACATAGTGCTGGATACATTCTTAAAAACATACATAAATATTTATTAACGACATAACATAGTGCTGGATACATTCTTAAAAACATACATAAATATTTATTAACGACATAACATAATTAATTATCGTCATCCCAATCTGAAACAACTTGGTCGACTTGACACTCATCTTCTTCCACATTATCATCGTCCTCTTCTTCAACATCACCATTCTCGGGTACTTCTTCCGCTTCTCCTGCCCCGACCCAAAGACGGTCGAAAGATTCAACTTCAATCACTTGGTTTACATTGCCCATCTCATCGAGCTGATATGGTTCCGCTTCTTCTTCTTCTCCATCTTTTTCAATTCGACCCCTTGGTTTTGTCGTTATTGCGGCACACCACCCTCGTTTGTCAGTTTGTGTTGATGGATAAGGGGCATAGTAAACTTGTCTCACATTATGAGCTATAGCAAATGGATCAAATGGTTGATATCTCCTATTCATTTTTATGTCCACAGTGTTAGTCTTTGAATTATACTTTGTACCTCTGTTTGATGGATCATACCAATTACAATAAAATAATACTACTGCTTTCTTGTAATCAAGGTAATTATATGAGATCTCAATTATGTTGTCAATCACACCGTAAAAATCACTCTCATCATTTTCAGTTATACCTTTCATACACACTCCACTATTTCTTGTTTCTTTTCCTTCCGTCCAACTCTGTGTATGAAATTTGTAACCGTTGACAAAGTATGTGTGCCATTGTTTAACATTTGAAACCGGGCCATCAGATAAGTTTCTCAAGTGTTGTATCATAGGAGTTGGTTCTAGATGATACACATGCTGTCTAAACCAATTTGGAAAAAACTCGTGTATACTCGCAGAAGATTGTTCCGGAGTTATCCCCTCAGATGACAAAAATAACTCTAGGTATGGCTGAACTTCAGTACAATTAATCAACACATGAACATGTGCCGATTTTAATACCCTTTCACCAGGAAAATAAACTTTCTCCATGCCACCATGACGACCAGGCAAATTGAAAACTGATAAGTTTAATGGATGGACAAAACTTTCATTGCCATGTTCGTTCCTACGAGATCTTTCAAAGAACGTGTCTTTAAAATAATGAGAACAAAAGTGGATGGTTTCACGATGTAAATAACATGCACAAATGGAGCCTTCAACTTTAGCTTTATTTCTCACTGAACGTTTAGAATCTCCCATGAACCTTTCAAACGGATACATCCATCTATATTGAACAGGTCCACCAAGTCTAGCTTCATAGGCAAGATGCACTACAAGATGCTCCATAGAATCAAAGAATCCAGGAGGAAATATTCTCTTTAACTTGCACAATATCATTGGAATCTCATTTTCCATCTTGATCAAATCACCATCTCTTAGTGTTGCTGAACACAAATTCTTAAAAAATTGACTGAGTTCAATAAGAGGATTCAATGCATGTTGTGGCAAAGAACTAAATGCAATAGGGAGTAAAGACTGCAAAAAAACATGACAATCATGACTCTTCATCCCACGCATTCTTCCATGGTCAACATCAGCACATCTTGCCAAATTTGACGAATACCCATCGGGCATCTTGAGCTCTTTTACCCATCGGCAAACTGATTTTGCTTCATCAGCAGATAAAGTGTAGTTGGCACGAGGTTTTAGGACTTTTCCATTGGGTGCAGTCTTCAACAACAAGTCATTACGTTTACAATAAATCGCAATGTCTTCTCTAGCTTTATCATTATCTTTGGTTTTTCCTTTGACATTCATCACAGTGTTGAAAACATTTTCAAAAACATTTTTTTCAATATGCATAACATCAAGGTTGTGACGCAAAAGGTTGTCTTTCCTATACGGCAAATCCCAAAAAATACTCTTCTTTGTCCAATTGTGTGTTAGCCCGTAACCCCGCGGTTTTAAAGCAACACCACCAACTACTTGTACCTTTGGTTTATCTTTAACTTTATCCCAAACTTGTTCCCCAGTCAAATATTCAGGCGGTAATCGGGTTTCAACCTCACCCTTAACAAAAGCAGTTTTATTTCTTCGAAATTGATGACTGAGAGGAAGGAATCGACGATGACAATCAAACCACGTAGCTTTCCCACCGTTTTTCAATGTGAAAGCTTTTGTGTCTTCCATGCAAATAGGACATGCCAATTTACCATGTGTCCCCCATCCAGACAACATCCCATAAGCAGGAAAATCATTGATGGTCCACATCAAAACTGCCTTCATTTTGAAATTTTTTTTGCGGCTGATATCATACGTCACAACACCTTCCCACAATCTCTTCAAATCATCAATCAAAGGTTGCAAATAGATATCAACACCAGCAGTCGGACTAGATGGCCCAGGTATTACAGCAGCTAAAAACATGTAAGGTTTTGACATACACATTTCGGGCGGAAGATTGTATGGGGTAACAATAACGGGCCAACATGAGTATGGAGTGGCTGATACTTGAGTATACGGAGTAAACCCATCAGAGCATAAACTCAATCGAACATTTCGTGGATCTGAAGCAAAACCAGGATTTACTTGATCAAAATACTTCCATGCAAGACCATCAGAAGGATGTCGCAACTCACCTGAACTTCTTCTTTTTTCAACATTTTCAGAATGCCATGTCATTTTTCTCGCAGTTTGCAATGATGCATACAACCTTTGCAACCTCGATACTATGGGTAAATAGAACATAGACTTTCTTGGTACAGGTTTTCTCCTACTTGACCGCGAATTTCTTGTTCCACAGTATCTTGGTTCTTGACAAAATTTACATTCAAGTAAGTCACCATCACTTACACCAAATTCATTGTCATAGAACAACATACAACCATTGATGCAACAGTCGATTCTCTTCACTCCTAGTCCTAGCTTCGAAACTAGTTGTTTTGCCTCATAATAAGTTTGTGGCAAATCACCGCGGAAGGACATGGGTGTTGTTACGAAGCATAATTTCGCAATCAAATCCATGGCTAATTCTGGCACTAGATAATTAGATTTTAAACCCAAGAGTTTAATACACACTGTCAACTTCGACTCTGTAGAATCTTCAAACAACGGTGTATTTGTATCTTTTAAAAGTTGAAAAAATCTCTGGGCTTCAGCATTTGGAAGTTCATCTCCTTCATATTCATCTTCTGATCCATTGTTCACCACATTAAACCCAAGAGCATCCTCTATCATATCATTCATAGCGGCAAAGGGGTAGTGCTGATTATAATTTTGTGGAGCTAATAGCACTGGTGCAGCAGTACTACTTGAACCACCTTCATCTCCGGGGAATGATTCTCCGTGACTTGTCCAATTCCAATAATTAGGTTGGAATCCATGTTTGAACAAATGAAGCTTAATCTCATCTTCGCTGCGGAATCGTGTACATTGACATTTCACACACGGACATCTAATTCCTCCCTCACTCAATACAACGGGCCTCAGTTTCACGCTATCAATAAATAACTTCACCCCTAATTTAAACACTTCTTTAACTTGTCCTCTCTTTCCATCGTCATATCTATCATACATCCACCTACGATCCATTTCTGGACATAAATAAATAGATATTATATATCGACGTGCGACAATTAATTTATCTATTAATTAATATTTGCTTTTTTTTTCAAAAGCAAGGGGGGTATCAACTATCATAATATATAGATATATCATGTATAGTCATGGGTAAATATATGATTTTATTTAAAAAAGCCTACGTTAAAAAAAATTCATGGATAAAAATATATATTTAACAACTTTATTAAAAAAAGTACTTATATTATATATAATGGATCATTACTTTTCTTTAAAGTAAAATAGGATAAAAAAATAAAAATATGGTTACTTGAGTCGAGTAAAAATATAATAGGTAAATATTTATCTATAATCTAAATTATGTTCTTAATTTATATTCAAAGTAAAAAATTAGTTAACAAAAAAGTTATTATATCCAAATTGAACAATAATTTTTCTTTATAATAAAAAGTACAATATATGACAAGTGTTATAAATATAATAAAATAGGATAAAAATTAAAAATATGGTTACTTGCATCGAGTAAAAATATAATAATTAAGTATTTTCGTAAAACTAACTATAAATGTATAATATCAATATGTTCTTTATATTTAAATAAAAAAATTAGTTAATTAAAATTAGTTAAAAAAATATTATATCCTCAAAGAATATTTTTTTCTTTAAATCATATTAAACAATAATTTTTAAGCAATAATTTTATTTGTATATTAATTGTAATCAAAATTAGTTAAACAAAAGAACATCATCAAACTATAAAATTATAAAATAACAAATATGACATACTAAATTTTTATTTTTTTTACAATATGGCACATGCTACTTTAATATTAACAAGTTTACTAATCACATGTTACTAATATTTTAATTAAATCACATACAATTTTTTTTTTACATTTCACATGTTACTAATATTTTAATTAAATCACATACAAATATTTCTTTTTTACAAATCACATGTTACTAATATTTTTATTAAACCACATACAAAGATTTTTATTACAATAAATTTTTTATTAATAGTGAACATATCAATTTAGTCACAATAACAATAACCCAAATACGTAACTAATCCTTAATCATTTCTGAAATTAATTATTTTTATTTTATTGTAATCATGTTATTTTTAAAATATCATAAGTTAAAAATTAATTCATATAAAAATATTATATAATCTAAGTTATATTACTTAATTGTTGTGCCGAGTAGTGTCTGACTTCAAGCTTTCAAAACTAACCCACGTATCAAACACAACAAGAGAAACATCCTCTAAATCAAATTTTAAAAAACTATTAGCAAAAAATACAATTTACTGACAGACACAAACACAGCAAGAGAAACATAGCAAGAAAAACTTACTTATTATGTCAAGCAATGTCTATATATTAAACTCTCAAACACAGCAGGAGAAACAAAACCACATTTTCTGCATTAAAAAAAAACTATTAATATAAATTCGTAATACAATTTAAATAATAACATCAAATAATGAACTTTGAAACTTGATCAAGTAAAAAAAAAAACACTTACATTTTATTAAGACATCAAAGATTGATGAAGAACAAAAGCTATTTAGAGAGAAATCACATAGAAGAAATTTAGTGAGATGTTAGAAAAATTTAGAGAGATGAATGAATTGTGTAAATGTGAATTGTGTTAATGAAGAAGGTAGATTTATTGATAGTTGGAGCAATTTTCGTACTCTTTTTCCAAAGCATGCAGAACGGCTATTTTTTTTTAATTCTTCCAGCCAGTACCGACGGCCCAGACCGTCATTAATTCTGTCGCCTGACACGCGGTTCAATTTTCAAATCCGTCAGTAATTACTGACGGTCAAAACCGTCACAACGCTCGTCCCAACAATGCTGACGGACGAAGCCGTCGCTAAGCCAGCGCAGATTGGCGGACACGGCCGTCACAAATAATAGGACGGATTTGTTTTTCGAAAATATTAATTAATTAATTTTGTGGCATTTTTTGTTTGTTTTGTGACGGAGTGGGCCGCCAGTAATGTACTTAGGGCTTGGGCCGCCACTACCTATTTTCAAAATTCGCCAAGAAATCCATGTTTTCTTGTAGTGGAACAAGGGGAAGTAGACCTAGCAGAATTAAAACCTGGTCCCCCTTATACTTGTAAACTTTTAAAACCTTCAAATGGGAAAAATCCTGTTGAACCAAAAAATGATAAATATGTTTCAAAAACTTATACTTTTGATATAATAAAATGTGATGAGATTTTTGATTTGTTGGTTACTGATGGCCAAATAGTGGTTCCAAAAGGTGTTAAAATACCTCTGTTAGATATGAGAAAGAAAAGAGGTTATTGTAAATATCATAATTTTCTTGGACATAGAACCTCACAGTGTGTACTTTTCAGGGACTTAGATCAAAAAGCTTTGAATGAAGGAAGACTCAAATTTGGTGAAAAACCCAAAGCCACAAAGGCGGATGTTGAGCCTTCACAGAATGCTGATACTCTCTATGCTGAACCACATGCTATAATGATGGTCGAAGCCATGGAGATTACAGAAGTACAAAAAATCCCTGAAGTGGAATACTTCGAGAAGATGAAGGTAGTATATCCTCGTGCTGAAGAGGATTTAATTGACTTTCTGAACAGATGCAAACTAGAGAACAAGGGAGTGATGCTTTGTGCTCGTTGTAGTGCTGTTTGTGATAAGGAGGCTACTGCAGGCCTTATGAAGTTCCAACCTATAGCAAGCAGGCAGGGGGCAAACCCAAAACAGCCTCAGGACAAAGGAAAAGGCATTCTGACTCGACCAAATAACATGGTCCAAATTGATCGAAGGCCTACCTTTCGTCCTTCTGGTTCGATCCCTGTGGAACGTTGGATGCACCAAGGAACCATAAAATTCAACAAGGGTGCAATGGAAGTTGGTGGCTCCAGTGGCACCAAACTAAGCTACTCAGAGGATGTTAATAAATACTCTTACAGGAACAATTATAAGGGTAAACATCCAATGACAAGGACTCAATGGCGTAGATTCCAACGCCAAAAGAAATTGGCTGCAACAAATCCTCAAACAAGCCAATACAAAGAAGTGGCTAGAAGGCCAGCAAAAGAAATGATCCTTCCTCCAATAGATGAAAACAAAATGGAAGATGATGATCTGCTGGACTCTGAGCCAGATTTTAATGTAATATGTGTGGTTTCCATATTACCATCAGAATATGATGTCCAATCAGAAGTAACTGAGCTCGAAGCTGATTTCGACCAGTTAGAAATGGCTGATCCAAAGCCAATATGTTATTATGTCATGAACAATGGCTGTATCGAAGAGCAGCAAGCTACATTTGAAAGGCCAGACTTAGGCATGAAAAACCATCTTAAGCCTCTTTTCATCAGAGCAAAAGTTGAAGGAGTTGGGGTTAACAAAGTGCTGATAGATGGGGGAGCTGTTGTGAATCTAATGCCTCTATCTATGTTACCCAAGATTGGCAAGTATGATTGTGATTTGTCAGCCCATAACATTGTTTTGTCAAATTATGAAGGCAAGACAGGACACTGAAGGGGGGCAATCCAAGTAGACGTTGCTGTGGGAAGCATAGTTCGACCAACTTTGTTCCTAGTGGTTGAATCTAAGGCAAACTTCAACTTGCTGTTGGGAAGAGAGTGGATTCATGGAGTAGGAGCTGTTCCTTCGACCCTTCATCAGAAGTTGATACTTTGGAGGGAAGATGGCTGCGTTGAGAATATAGAAGCCGACCAAAGTTTCTATATGTCAGAGGTTGATACCATAACTAAGCAAACCTTTGACAAGAATTTGGCGAACATTGCGCCATGCTATGATAGAGAGAATGCTTTCGCACCTTCTGATAATGTGATTCATTCTGTTAAACTCCACCCAACCCAAGGCTTCATATGGGAAAGAGAGGAAATAGATGTTGTGTCATCAGAAGATGGAGTTGTACCACCATCTGGGTGGAATGTTTATGAAGATTACTATGACTGAGTCCAATGCATGGGCCAGAATTACGGCTTATATGGCCGAGACTAGATTAAATATGGCTTTGGAAGCTGATGTTCATCAAAATATGGCTACAGAAGCCAAGGTCGAAAGTGATGGCACTTCTATGCCACAAGTCCAAAGGCTCGATTGCATCTCTGATGAAGAACCCCTAGGATTCGAAAGAGATCCACTTAATGAAACTCCTAAGATGCAAGCTCAAGATCCTTTGGAGGAAATTGACATTAGAAATGGCTCAATAAAAAGGCCAACCTACATTAGTGCCAATATTAGTCATGATTTGAAAGAAAAATTGGTACTACTTCTCAAGGAATTTAGTGATTGTTTTGCTTGGGATTATAATGAAATGCCTGGACTCAGTAGAGAAATGGTCGAACTTAAGCTACCAATCAAGGCAGCGAAAAAGCCAGTAAAACAATTGCCAAGAAGGTTTGCACCAGAAATCATGTCCAAGATCAAGGAAGAGATCGAAAGGCTGCTGAAGAGTAAATTCATCAGAGCTGCCAGGTATGTAGAATGGTTAGCAAATATAGTTCCTGTTATTAAAAATAATGCTACACCTAAAGATGAATATGTCATGCCTGTGGCAGAAATGTTAGTAGATTCAGCAGCAGGCTTCGAGTTCTTGAGCATGTTAGATGGTTATTCTGGTTATAACCAAATATTTATTGCTGAAAAAGATGTATCTAAAACAGCATTCAGATGCCCTGGTGCTTTAGGCACTTATGAATGAGTTGTTATGCCTTTTGGTTTAAAGAATGCTGGTGCCACTTATCAAAGGGCAATGAATTCTATGTTTCATGATTTTATAGATACCTTCATGCAAGTTTATTATAACGCCCCAACTAAAATATCTAGAATATTTAGTCAAGACATACATAATTGAATCTGAGTACATTAAAATTTACTGAATAAGCTACGAAGTTACAATTAGTCACAGATACAAAGGATAAACTGATGAAATACAGCGGAAAGGAAACAACGATAAATAAACAGATTAACTAAGAAACAAAAAGAAGACTAAAATCTTCAAGTCTGACAATCCAAGCTCAGCTCCAACTGTCAGTCTCCTACCTGGTCCTTGCTCCGGATAACCTGATTACCTAAAAAAAATTAGTTTAGAGTAGGGTGAGACTACTAAGCCTCAGTGAGTCCTACTACCCTCCTAGAGGTGACTACACCGGGGGCACCTAAAATCAGTCGTTTCATTACTAACATAATCATAACATAATAGCATGAATATAGGTGTAACACAGAAATTAACTCTTATTCATTTTAACCGCAAGGATTCTCCGAGGTGAGCATATCTCGGAGGCCTGCCTTGTCCGTCGATCGGACCGATCACGGCATACAACTCACAATACATAACCTGATGGATATTCCCATTGGGAAATCCATATGCGACAATTCAGAATCGCTCCTAAGTGACTGATACTAATATTGTTCATACTACCATAAATACCCAAAACCCGGGGAGCATACAAGCCTAATTAATAACTAAGTTATACCCTAATCATTATCTGTGATTAACATTCTGTTCGACATTATATTAATTATATTACTGCAAGTTATCTGATTCTAACGAGGATATAAAACGAGTGTGGAAGTCTTTATTTAGAAAATAGAAATCATAGGTCAGTTCTGCACAAGCTCGCTATGGCGAGTCACCAGCTCGCTATGGCGAGATTATAGGTCCTGACCTAAATCAACTCGCTGTGGTGAGCAGAAGCTCGCCATGGCGAGTTTCATCTGCCCAGAGCCCAGCTCGCCATGAATGCTCGCCAGCTACTCGCTGTGGCGAGTTCATGCGGAGTTTACCGTGTTTTGCCAAAATCATATGTTTCTCAAAATTACACCTACAATCCTCACTTAATCAGTGCAGTAACATAATTTACATAATATATAAACAGAATGGAGGGAAATTTGGGATTAATCCCCCTCACACAACGATTCCCTAAATTCCTAAATTAACATGCAATTTCATTATTTTGGGGAAACTAGCTACACTATCCTAAAGAACCCACCTGTATTGAGATTAACTCAGAAGCTTTAACTTTGCTCCAAAGCTCAGCTACAGCATCAAAGCTCTCTGCTCAAAACTCACTTTGAAATCCCCATCTTGGATGCTTGAATACAATATAAATGGAAATGGTTTAAAGTGTGTTAGGGAGTTTACTGAGGTGGTAGGATTGTAATGGTAGTCTCCAGTACAGAGAAGGGAAAGAGTATCTTACCAAGAATTTTGGAATAGCTACAGAGGTGGAACACTAATTACACATCAGGCCTGCAGCCCTGTTAAACACGCTGCGGCGAGCACTAACTCGCCGGGCGAGTTGTTCGATCTGCAGCAAAACAACACAGGAGCTACTTCTCTGCTTGCTGCTGTAACTTCCATCTTCCTCCTTTGATTCCCACTTGTTATTCCAGTCATCCATGAAGGTTTTTCTCACACATGCAGCACCAACACAGTAGAGGTAAAGATTAGAATTTTGATTCTAGAAAAGGGGGAAAATTAAGAGTCATAACATACCTTAATTATTTCTACCCATGGTTTAATTCTAAATCCTTGAGACTTCTAAGTTTCAGCTTGTCTGAATCCCACACAACCAAACTCCAATTTTGAGAAATAATCCTTCTAGGGTGAGAAAGGTAGTGTACGGCCAACTATGGAGGAATTTGATGGGGTTAACTTCCTTGTTGCTTCAAGTGAGATGTTTGAGGATAGAATTTCATACATGCATGGTTGAATGTACAAGAAGAGAGCTTTAGTTACTGATATGAAGAAAGGTGTTGGAAATGGCTTCTAGTTGTTTTAGCGTGGAGAGAAATGGGAGCAAGAGGGGGAAGGCTTCCTGACTTCACACTTAGGAAGTGGAAAATAAATAAAATGAATGACTTTCCCATAAGTCATGTACTTATTAATGAGATAAAAACGTGGCTCCCACTAGTCCATGCCAAATCCTTTGCTTAATAATATATATGGGCCTTACTGGATATAGTGTGCTTATTTGTGTGCCAAGTTCTACTCACTTATTGCAATTAGTCTCCAATGATCCTCTTTTAATTAATATCCTACTAGTAATTAAGTTGGGTTGTTACAATCTACCCCCCTTAAAGAATTTCGTCCTCGAAATTCAGAATTCCTTCACTCTACCTCAGTGCATCTCAACTACAATCACAACCAAGGTCAAATGCATTCAATCCCTTGGAATGAAACTTTCCTCTCTTAGGGTTACTGGCTAAAGGTTATCCTCACATTCTCAAAAGTTGCAGTGCTGCGCACTCTGATTCAATTGCCTACAGTCATCTTCTGACAGAGTTGCCATTACCTTAGTCTATGATTCCCTGAACACCTCAATTACGGTCAGTCTTCTTTCGTTACCACTGGTATACAACTCCAACTTCATCGGACTTGGGTGTCGGTATCTGGCCTGGTTGGGTACAAACTAAAACCTAAGGTATAAGCCCGAGTGTTATTACAACAAATTCTTAAATCTTCCTTCCCAAGATCGATCCCTTTCCGAACGCTATTATGCATGACACGTCAGATATATACTTGTGCCACGTGTGTCCAAATACTCCAGAATCGATTGAAATATAAAATGAGTGGAAAATCGTCTAGACACTACTGATCCTTCTGTCAGTGAGTTGGACTCATGAGCAGACGAACCTATAGTTATCCGATAAAATTCCACCTACAATTTTAATCCATTTTGGTACAGCACGGTGATCGCAGTTGCACATCTAACATGCAGATGCATATAGGTTCAGATTATCTCTCAAGGTCAATGGTCCATCTTGTTTGAAGTCCTTACGGGTAACTAATATGTGAGGCTAGAAGATGGTAACCAGATTCTCCACTTGGTTGATTGCACACGTAAAGTTTAGCTTTGGATGGTTGACAGAATTATATTAATAGATCACTAAGGATAGGAAAAAGGGTTTCCAAACGAGATTGGTATATTACTCCAACGAGTGATTAACTCTTACACTTAAACAACTAATTTCTGGCAGTTAAACGTGGGTTTGGAATGTTCTGGTTCAGGCGTTCAAGCTTCGGTACACGATCTCACAAGATCACAGGAATTGAATTTAGAAGGTTGAAACGTTCGGGCAGAGGTACTTAAGTTTAACACACTAATTTAACATGAATTCAGGAGATGGAACCGACAAGTTTGAATCCTAAACTCTGATTTCGCTAGAACAACTGAACTCCACTGGGTTGGGAATAATTCTGAACTTAATTCTGAATTTGATTGTAAAGGGTATGAAGAGATAGACATCTAATTACATTGAAGAATTGATTTAGCAGACTCGAGTGCACGAAATTTAAAATGATTTTCTGATACTGAGCTAAGTCATTTGTATCAGAACAGTTACGGATGTTGATTGATAAATCAACCAACGAGCAGGAAATGGAACTAAAATTATTCTTGACCTTCTCAAGAGTAATTAACTTTCGCAGATAGGTTTTTGTTAACAGTAACACAACTGGAAAACTGATAAACATTTAATGCCGTTGTTTAAGTGGGGCATTAATCCCTATTAATGCAACTAATTGGCTTCAAGGGATTTGAAAAGTTTGAATCCTAGTTGAATTCAGGCATAACATATGATTGACAAGTCATTTAAGGCACGAGAAGAATTTTCTCATCTGACGCGTAATCAGACAAGTTATAGAGTACACACGTACATAGTGTTCCAGGACTTATGAACGCAGATTTGAACATTGCTTGATCAAATGAGCTGGCTGAAAAAGAATCTTAGGACAAATGAAAAGTAATTAAAGATTGGCTTTCTATTGTGTTTAGGCTAATGTTCTACATTTCTATTTCTGCTGCCAGAGCTCTCGGGTTAGGACAACTGGATTCTCACTCAATTCCTACTGACGATTTCTCACTGGTATGTTTAACTGATTTTCTAACAGCCTCCTAGCGGAAAGGTCTGAATATACTGAGGTGTGTCGGTGGCTAATACTACGGTTAAACTTAGTTACTTAAGTCTGGATAATTAACACATATACCTAAATGAATGTTCCAAGAATTGGTGATATTGGCACAGTCTCTTATTTTGTCAACCTTAACTAGTTGTGTCCTCTATTGTCTGATATTGATATTTGTTTTGTACTAAACTGTTGTCTCTACATCTTTGGTGTCTGATGTAAATCTCTAAAATGGTATTCTGACTGACTGGTATTTAGGGAGTGATCAAATACGGTTGGTCAATTCTAACCTTCAAACCGGGTTGCTAATTGGTCCTTATTACTAAGTTTCTAGTCTGATAATGACAGAACGGTAACTCTCAACGGATGGTTGACTAATCCTAAGAATTCCTTAACTAAATGGTTCAGATGTATGTATTCGTACTTTAAATGGTCAACCTATTCAGGGAACTGAGTTTCCGGTCTCTATGCCATCTATCGGCGAGGCCACTACGGATTGACTTTAACGTCTGACTGTGCTAACGGTAATCCTTAATTGTTACACTAGTTAAAACTTAACCTACAAGGGTCCGGTGCGTCTACGGGTATACTCTGATAGGCCGGTCCTATTTACTGACATCTAGAGGTAGTTATCTTAGGTGTTCACCTAATAGGTTTTGCGATAAGAAAATATTAAGGTACGGATACTGAGGTTTCCTATTCTTAACGGGGTGATTAAATTGGTCAAAAGTTCTATGTCACTAGCGTCTGATTGCTTGATTTAACGGTCTTTAACAAACCTATCTGGATGACGGTGTTACTAAAGGAGGATTTAATTTTAATGTGAGGCAAGGTCTGTTCTTATGGGTCAAGGTTCTTCTATTGGCTTCTAATGTGATTCCCTAGTATAGGTTGTTCGATTTGAAATCCTAACTACGTAGTATCGGCTTGTGATAATCCATGGAGTTACTATTCTAGGGACATGATAGTAAGGTACTTAATGAGTTTGCTGGCCTACTGATAAAGACTGGTGCGGTGGAAAAGGAAATTCCTAATTGTTGTACTAAATGAAGTTTATCTCTTAATGGCGAGTTAGGAATACTATTACAAGATGAAAGGTTGAAGTAACTTAGGGTAGGCATTCTAAACGGGTGCCTAATAAGGTAACTTGAGGGAGCCTAGGAAGGTGATTTGTTTCTAATTTTGTTTCTCTAATACGAACGGTTCGGTTGAATTTCTATTATATCCATCAGGTTCACTATGTTGGGTCACTGGTTCGGAGTCCTATACGTGATTGGACTTAATGTGTTTTCCTCGGACACGATTATGGATTTAAAGGATTCTAATCGTTAAAATAGTTACAGCTAAGTCCTAATAGTTTCAAAATACTCATGGATTGCAATTAGAAGGGTACACTCAACCTAATCTTCATATCGAAACCAAATCCTAATGTTATTTATGAATGCATCTCCTCAACAGTTCTCACGCACACAAGGTAACTCAGGTTCACTTACACTAAAGCTAAAAAGGTAGAATGGCAAGATTAGGAAAAAGGCTTAAGGCTGCTCACTATGATTAAATTGGCTGAACAAAGAACTAGGTTGCAACAAGCAGTAGCAGCCTGCTAAGCTCGCTGCAGCGCGCGTTTACTCGCTAAGCGAGTTTGACAGAGTGTAGAAGGATAATTCTGTGGTTCACCCAGTTCTCTACCTTGCACAATACTCATAACTCCCAATCGTATACTAACTTGAATTTAGGATGAGTTTTGGTTTACTGCCTACTATCATTGGTGTTGATGGGTCCACAAACTTGGCTGAAATTAAGCTCTCGACAAGATAAGGTGACTTATAGGTTCAGGAAGTTTAGCTGACACATAGTGCCAGTGGAATACTGTTATGCACTAAGCATCTCAGCATAAAGATACACTTGCATTCATCGCTTTCCATCCACAACTTACTTCTGTGGCACCATTTGCCATCGTCCCACTATCTACTTATAAGAGTCCTTTTCGACGAATGCTTCTTCCTTGCAGTTTCACTACGGGTTTCACGTTGGAATTTCAGAGTTCACTCCAGTTCTAAACCATAATACCCTGCCTACCATACACAATACTGAGTTGATCAGGCTCAGCAAGCGATGGTTTCAGCGTAAACAGTCCAGATCCAAAGGGTCTGTATTACTTAGGAAAGGATTGAAATGACTCATGGCAAGGTCCGATACTGGATCGACCTGCTCTGATACCAATTATAACGCCCCAACTAAAATATCTAGAATATTTAGTCAAGACATACATAATTGAATCTGAGTACATTAAAATTTACTGAATAAGCTACGAAGTTACAATTAGTCACAGATACAAAGGATAAACTGATGAAATACAGCGGAAAGGAAACAACGATAAATAAACAGATTAACTAAGAAACAAAAAGAAGAGTAAAATCTTCAAGTCTGACAATCCAAGCTCGGCTCCAACTGTCAGTCTCCTACCTGGTCCTTGCTCCGGATAACCTGATTACCTAAAAAAAATTGGTTTCGAGTGGGGTGAGACTACTAAGCCTCAGTGAGTCCTACTACCCTCCTAGAGGTGACTACACCGGGGGCACCTAACATCACTCGTTTCATTACTAACATAATCATAACATAATAGCATAAATATAGGTGTAACACAGAAATTAACTCTTATTCATTTTAACCGCAAGGATTCTCCGAGGTGAGCATATCTCGGAGGCCTGCCTTGTCCGTCGATCGGACCGATCACGGCATACAGCTCACAATACATAACCTGATGGATATTCCCATTGGGAAATCCATATGCGACAATTCAGAATCGCTCCTAAGTGACTGATACTAATATTGTTCATACTACCATAAATACCCAAAACCCGGGGAGCATACAAGCCTAATTAATAACTAAGTTATACCCTAATCATTATCTGTGATTAACATTCTGTTCGACATTATATTAATTATATTACTGCAAGTTATCTGATTCTAACGAGGATATAAAACGAGTGTGGAAGTCTTTATTTAGAAAATAGAAATTATAGGTCAGTTCTGCACAAGCTCGCTATGGCGAGTCACCAGCTCGCTATGGCGAGATTATAGGTCCTGACCTAAATCAACTCGCTGTGGCGAGCAGAAGCTCGCCATGGCGAGTTTCATCTGCCCAGAGCCCAGCTCGCCATGAATGCTCGCCAGCTACTCGCTGTGGCGAGTTCATGCGGAGTTTACCGTGTTTTGCCAAAATCATATGTTTCTCAAAATTACACCTACAATCCTCACTTAATCAGTGCAGTAACATAATTTACATAATATATAAACAGAATGGAGGGAAATTTGGGATTAATCCCCCTCACACAACGATTCCCTAAATTCCTAAATTAACATGCAATTTCATTATTTTGGGGAAACTAGCTACACTATCCTAAAGAACCCACCTGTATTGAGATTATCTCAGAAGCTTTAACTTTGCTCCAAAGCTCAGCTACAGCATCAAAGCTCTCTGCTCAAAACTCACTTTGAAATCCCCATCTTGGATGCTTGAATACAATAGAAATGGAAATGGTTTAAAGAGTGTTAGGGAGTTTACTGAGGTGGTAGGATTGGAATGGTAGTCTCCAGTACAGAGAAGGGAAAGAGTATCTTACCAAGAATTTTGGAATAGCTACAGAGGTGGAACACTAATTACACATCAGGCCTACAGCCCTGTTAAACACGCTGCGGCGAGCACTAACTCGCCGGGCGAGTTGTTCGATCTGCAGCAAAACAACACAGGAGCTACTTCTCTGCTTGCTGCTGTAACTTCCATCTTCCTCCTTTGATTCCCACTTGTTATTCCAGTCATCCATGAATGTTTTTCTTACACATGCAGCACCAACACAGTAGAGGTAAAGATTAGAATTTTGATTCTAGAAAAGGAGGAAAAATTAAGAGTCATAACATACCTTAATTCTTTCTACCCATGGTTTAATTCTTAATCCTTGAGACTTCTAAGTTTCAGCTTGTCTGAATCCCACACAACCAAACTCCAATTTTGAGAAATAATCCTTCTAGGGTGAGAAAGGTAGTGTACGGCCAACTATGGAGGAATTTGATGGGGTTAACTTCCTTGTTGCTTCAAGTGAGATGTTTGAGGAGAGAATTTCATACATGCATGGTTGAATGTACAAGAAGAGAGATTTAGTTACTGATATGATGAAAGGTGTTGGAAATGGCTTCTAGTTGTTTTAGCGTGAGAGAGAAATGGGAGCAAGAGGGGGAAGGCTTCCTGACTTCACACTTAGGAAGTGGAAAATAAATAAAATGAATGACTTTCCCATAAGTTATGTACTTATTAATGAGATAAAAACGTGGCTCCCACTAGTCCTTGCCAAATCCTTTGCTTAATAATATATATGGGCTTATTGGATATAGTGTATTTATTTGTGTGCCAAGTTCTACTCACTTATTGCAATTAGTCTCCAATGATCCTCTTTTAATTAATATCCTACTAGTAATTAAGTTGGGTTGTTACATTTATACTGATGACATCATCATTAAATCCTCTTCTGAAGATAGCCATTTGCTATATCTTAGGCAATCTTTTGAAAGAATGAGGAAACATGGATTAAAAATGAATCCATTAAAATGTGTTTTTTGTGTACATGCAGAAGATTTCCTTGGTTTTGTGGTGCATAAAAAAGGCATTGAAATAAACCAAAATAAGACAAAGGCTATCTTAGAGACAAAGCCTCCTTCGACCAAAAAGCAAATTCAATCTCTGCTGGCAAAAATCAACTTCTTGGGGAGATTCATTTCGAATCTAAGTGGAAAGGCTCAAGCTTTCTCACCACTACTTCGACTCAAGAAAGATGATCCATTTAAATGGAATGAAGATCATCAAAAGGCTTTTGATGACATTAAAGAATATTTAATAAAGCCTCCAGTTTTAATGCCTCCTAGTAGAAGTAAAGCTATGAAGTTGTATATTGCTGCGTCTGATAAGACAATAGGAAGCATGTTGGCTCAAGAAGATGATAATGGCATAGAAAATGCAGTTTATTACCTTAGTAGAGTTTTAAATGATGCAGAAACTAGATATACTGCCATAGAAAAACTTTGTCTTTGTTTATATTTCTCTTGTACAAAACTTAAGCATTATATAAAGCCTGTTGATATTTATGTCTATTCCCATTTTGATGTTATTAAACATATGCTAACTAAACCTATATTACATAGTAGAATTGGAAAATGGGCATTAGCATTAACTGAATATTCATTAACTTATAAACCTTTGAAGGCTGTTAAAGGCCAAATTGTGGCTGATTATATAGTAGATCATTCTTTGGTCGAAATGCCACAGGAATATGTGGATATTTAACCATGGATTCTCTACTTTGATGGATCCAAACATATACATGGAACAGGAATTGGAATATTGATTATATCACCTACTCAGGTTCCAACTAAATTCAAGTATAAAATAAATGGACTTTGCTCTAATAATGAAGCTGAGTATGAAGCCTTAATCACAGGGTTAGAAATACTAAAAGACTTGGGGGCAAAGAACATTAAAATAAGAGGTGATTCTGAATTGGTATTGAAACAATTAACACAAGAATATAAATGTGTTAAAGAACACTTAACAAAATACTTTGCTATAGCTAGTTCTTTTCTAGATTGTTTCGACCATGTTGATATTGAACATGTACCTCGATTAGAAAATCAAGAGGCAAATGACTTAGCTCAGATTGCTTCAGGATACAAAATGTCAAAAGAAAAACTGACACAATTGATCGAAATCAAAGAAAAAATGGTTTTACAGGAATCAATTTCTGAACAATTGTCAATGCCAAAACTTGTGGGGGCAGATACTATACCACAAATAAATCCCCTTGAAAATTTTCAAATTTTTGCCATTGACAACTTGTCAGATAATGATTGGAGAAAGCCTATAGTGGATTATCTTAAGAATCCAACAGGAAATGCGGATCGAAAGATAAAATATAGGGCTCTAAGCTATATAATTTTTGAAAATGATCTTTTCAAAAAGACTTCTGAAGGAATTTTGTTAAAATGCCTTAATGAAGCAGAAGCATATATAGCAATCTCTGATGTTCATAGTGGCACCTGTAGGTCCCATCAAGCAGGACATAAAATGAAATGACTTTTGTTTCGACAAGGTCTATATTGGCCTTCTATGCTAAAAGATTGTATAGAATATGCCAAGGGTTGCCAAGAATGCCAAAGGCATTCAAGAATTCAACATGTACCTGCAAGTGAACTTCATTCAATAGTAAAACCATGGCCCTTTAAAGGTTGGGCTCTAGATCTGATTGGTGAAATTAAACCTGCTTCATCAAAGAATCAACGTTATATTTTAGTTGGAATAGATTATTTCACAAAATGGATAGAAGCCATTCCTTTACCAAATGTTGATCAAGAGGCAGTAATTAATTTCATACAAAATTATATAATCTATAGGTTTGGAATTCCTGAAACAATTACTACTGATCAAGGTTCAGTTTTTACTGGACGAAAGATGCAGGAATTTGCCAAGGAAATTGGCTTTAGACTTCTAACTTCAACACCATATTATGCACAAGCAAATGGTCAGGTCGAAGCAGCCAATAAAATTATTATTAATTTGAGAAAGAAACATATAGCCCAAAAGCCAAGAAATTGGCATAAAACTCTAGACCAAGTATTATGGGCTTGCAGGAATTCTCCTAAGGAATCAACTAACACAACTCCGTTTCGACTAACTTATGGTCATGATGCTATGTTACCAGTCGAAATACATTTGCAATCAGCAAGGGTACAGAGACAGATGGAAATACCTTTGGACCATTATTACCAAATGATGTCAGATGAGTTAGTTGATTTGGATGAAGAAAGGCTTAGTGCTTTAGAAATTTTAACAAAGCAAAAAGAAAGAGTTGCTAAAGAGTATAACAAAAAGGTTAAGTCTAAGTCTTTTAACATAGGAGAATTAGTTTGGAAAGTTATTTTGCCTATGGACAAAAAAGATAGAGTCTTAGGCAAATGGTCCCCAAATTGGGAAGGACCATTTAAAATTGTTCAAGTTTATTCTAATGGCGCTTATGAGATTGAGGAGTTAACTCCTGATAAACGTACTTTGGGTATAAATGGAAAATATTTGAAGAAATATAAACCTACATTACTCGAAGTAAAAATAAGTGCAGAATAATACTTAAACATAAAAGCAAAATGGCAATAAGAAATTATAAGTTGCCATAAAATATGGACTTTGTTCAAGAGTTACAAATAAAAATCCAACTGGTTTACACACCAAAAATGGTTCGAAAAGACAAATGAAACAATTTAAACTACAAGCCTTTTGTGCAATCTGAGTAAATCTTCTTCAAGGTTGCAAGCTCCTTTTCGACCACCAAATTAGAATTTTCCAAAGACTTAATTTCTTCAGCAACCACTTCTGCTGAACTGAAGGCTTGAATTCCTTCCCTGCCATATGCATCAATTTGCTCTTGGGTGGTAGCCTTGGCCTCTTGTTCGAGTCGAGCTTTCTCAGCTTCCTCCTCAATGATTTGGCGTCTATAGCCCACAATTTGCTCCTCCAGGACTTTGATTTGTTGCTTGTAATAAGCAATATTGTTATCACAGCTTGCGATCCCTGGGTTGCCTTCGTTCAATTGAGAAGATAGCCTGCAACCTCAGTCTGTGCTTTCTGAGCTTTCTCATAAAACATAGCCTGAGCCTGTTGCTGAGTAGCTAGCCTTGTGTCATTTTCATTGCGTTTCTGCACAGCTTTGGCGAATTGATCAATGACTGAACTTAGTTGAATAACCTTACCCAAAGTAGTTTCATTGGTTAAGGGATTATGCAACTTCTTTAAAAAGGCCAGGTAGCTATAAGCACGAGTAGGCTCCTCTTCGACTTCCTTCAATATGTCCTTGTTGGCAAAATCAGTGGTGAGACGCAGAAGCAAAGAGTCCTGGCCCACCCTTGAGCTGATATCAGCATTGGAAGGAGCAGAGTCACTAGTGGTGTGCTCGCTTGAAGTGTTGGCCTGGCTCTGTCTTTTGGAAAGCAGTAGTCGAAGAGTCCCTGCAGGGTCAGATTTGTGCATGTTGGCAAATTCTTCTTCTTGCAAGCCAAGACTTGCAGAGAGCCTTGAGGTCGAAGAGACAGACACTAGATCTGGGCCACCAGCTTCAGCTTCAGGCATAGTATCAGAATCATGTTGAGATTCTTGAGTCGAACTAGCTTGGCCTGATGTTGTAGAAATACTGGGCATTGTGTATTTGATGCTTGAAGTAGTGGGCAGAACTCTGGTGCCATCTCCTTCAACATTGGCTTCAGATCCTCCTCCCATATTGCCTTCATTGAATTGCCCTGAGTCGACCTTGCCATCATCCAAAGGGTCTTGATTGTTATCATCTTTATTCTCAGTAGGCACCTCTTTGGAGATTGGTTGTTTATCCTCTTCAGCAGGATTTTCCTTCGACTTATCCTGTAAGCACAAAGAAAAGTCAGTTAAGATTAAAGAATAATATAAAAAAAATTGAAATTAGAAAATAAAGCAAAGTATACCTCTTTAGCGTTGGGGGCATCTTCATCTCTCTGCATGCCATCCTTTTTCTTCTCATCAGTAATGTCTTGACCTTTGATCAAGCTTTCTGGGTGTGGCTTAGGATCATTCTCAGGTCCAGCAATGTTATCTCCTGCAATTATGACAGCTTGGTCGTTTTCGACCACATCTTCCTTTGCTGTGTCATCTTGAGAATTTGGGTTTTCACCACTATTGCTGGAGATTTTAAGTGCCTTGTGCACTTTAGGCCCTTTGGCAGTAGATTTTTCCCTCACATTAGCCTTGGGCCTGGGATCCTAATTCTTTTTCTTCTTCTTTCTTTCTTCTTTTGCCCCTTGATCCTTCTTTGGGGTCCTTTGGATGGTAGTTTCTGGGTCCTTCTTTTTCTTTAAGGCTGGTTCAGCCTTATTCTCCTTAACCTCTTGTGTAGAGGGTCCTCCTTCATTTGGTTGCGAGATCGAAGTCGAGGGCTGCTTTCTTTTTCTAACCAGAGGAACCTCTTTTTCCTCTTCATCATCATCCTGAAATAACAACATTATGAATGTAAATGATGTCAAAATTTGGTTAAGATATACTATTTTGACAAGAGCCAAAATAATTGTTGTGAAAGTTTTGGTTTTTTACCTCTACATCTACAATAATGGTGTCTTTCGACCTCTTCGAGCCAGCAGACACAGTCTTAGTGCTGCTCTTCCTGTTTCCACTCGAAGGACATAAATAATCAAGTTAAAAACATGTATTCAAAGGAAGAGGAGAAAACATGCAAAATTAAAGACTAACATACCTTTGGTTTAGAGGTATCAACCTCTGTCTTGATTTTGATGTCTGTGGGTTTCTTCACTTCGACTGAAGTTTTGGAAGACCCATCATCTTTTTTCACACATTTGCCTGAAAAATATTATGTTAAGTATTACAAAAGACAAAGAGTACTAAAACATATGAAAATTATGTGAAGTGTGTAGGGTGAAATTCTTTACCTCGACCTGAGACGCTGATCTTCTTCCCTAAAGCTGGCACAATAAAGCCACTGTCTATCATTCCCAATACATGCTCTGCAGTGCCAATCGAATGGCTCGAGTAGTAACCATTCCACCACTTGCTGAAGCCATCAGTGCAGAAGAAAGAGGGTTTGAACTCGAAAGGCTTGAGGGCAAGCTCATAGGTATCTATCATCTTCAAATATTTTCTATAAGTCTTCTCAGTGATACCTGTACCCAGCACTAATCGATCCAGTTTCTCAAAGAAACTCTTAGGCCTCATTTGGGACATGCCAAATTGCCTAGCAACGCAATTGGGTTGATAACCAACTAGCCCATATTGGTTGGCATTTGCCCAAATCCTGCAGGAGAGCACTGTTTGCTCCAAGTATGCCCTCCAGACCTCATTTACTTCGTCTTCGTTATCTGGGTCGAATGCAGGGAACTCCTCAACGAACCACGCTGCCTCATACTTACGCTCAACAAAAGGAGCATGGCGCGGGAGAAACTTGTCAAAGTTCAGGAACATCTTCATGTGCTTCAAGAAGAGTCTCCTGGTATCTTGATCTAGAGATCGAGGGGCTAACCTGACCAACCTCTGCCCTTCGACCTCTCTTGAATCTACCTCTTGTTGATAGTCAGAAGGCACTATCAACCCTAACTCCTCCTCAAATGTGGCATTAAGCCAAAGTTGTAATAGCCATAAGGGTCCAGCCACTGAAAACTTCGACCCGTCCTTTGATGCTTTGATCGCATCACTAGCATTGCCCATTGCTTCATAAAGATGTGCCAGCAGCAAACGCCCCAAGCTGAAAAATCTACCTTCGTTTATCTGCTGCGCCATGGGGATAAACATCCTAGCTACTTGAAGAGACTTCGTACAGAAAACAAAATGGGATAACCATAATGTTAAGAAGGTCACATGTTCCTCTATGGACACTTCTTCACCCTCCTTGCCCATGTTTTCTGCTATGTACTTAGAGAAGGTTTTTCCTTGTAATTCAATTCGACCTTATCTCCAGTTTTAGTGGGGTCAAAATGGTCCCCATTAGGCCTAAGGCCTGTGATAGCAGCTACATCTAGCAAAGTGGGGGTTAACATGCCACATTTAAATTGGAAAGTGTTTGTGGACTTTTCATAAAAGTGAAGGGCAGCTATGAGAAGTTCTGGTTTATATTTAGGGCCGGTTCGACTAAACTAAATAAGAGGGTAAATCCCATAGCTTTCCCAGGTACCCTTGAAATCCTTTTCGACCCTATCTAACCATGGGATATAATCTTTGTGGGCAGTATAGGGAGCAGCTCTAAATAACTTAAGGGAATTTTTCAAATACCCAAAATTATAAGGATCAGATTCAAAGACCCTAGGGCCACAGGTAAAATGCAAAGGGAAGATGTCATTTACCTCTTTTGAAATAGTCTCAGAGTATGGTGGATAAGGTCCACAAAAGGCATAATCTACCTTCTTCACAGAGAAAGGAATCATGAGTTGAGTGTTCCAAACCTTCCTCTCAGCCTCAGTGCCTGATGGTTCAGGAACCACCGCTTCACCATCTTCGAGCACTCTTAAATCTTTCCACTTCCCAGCAATTGGAACTTCATAATCCTGATTCGAAGCCATTTCTGAACAGTTATGAAACTTAAAATTGAAAAGGAGTTTTTGTTATGAAATCTGGAAAAAACTACGTATTTAGGGTTGAATCAGTGATGAATCAACGCGGAATCTAGTTTAGATTTACTTGAACGGTTTGGAATCGCAAATGGGTTGAAAATCATAGTTTGATTTTGCAGAAATTGTTAGACTACTAGGCTACCACTTAGAAGGGGGGTTGAATAAGTGGCTTCTTTAATCAACGACAATTTAAAAAATTTATTTGATTAAAAACAATGCACGGAAGCACCACCGGATCGGTAGTCTACTTTGCACCTTTTGACCAAAGGAAAGATAGTATAGCCTTGAACGAACTAGGAAAATTATCGGAACGCTTAATGCAAAATATCCAAATTTAATCGATTAACAAAAACAGTCCCAAGCAAGTTATATGATTCGATATTCAAATTCAATCACAATCAAGATAATCGCAATTGAACCTTTGTGCACACTTACGAACACAAAATTCCAATTGACACAAAATATAAGCGAATTGCGTAAAGTAAGAATTTAAAGCGAATCGACACACAAGAGATGATTAGGGAGTTCCCCGGCTTTCGTGTCGTCCTCGCGGTCGGCCGGGTACGTCTCCCCCCAAATAACCAAACGGGTTATTTGAGAGTATTATTGATTAAAAACAGTTTGAACATAAGTGCACAATTTACAATGAATCCAATAAACCTATATTGACTCAAAAGTAAAACTATGCAAAACCTCAATCGATGAACGAATCTTCACCCTCTGATTCCAACGATTTTACCCGTGCAACTCCTTGCAACAATCGTCCAGCTGAGTCCTTCAATTCTTCTCGATTGATCCTTCAAGATATCGAACAATCTTGAATCCCTAGCGAGCAACCAAACCTCCTTCGCAAATCAACCCGATCACGATTCTGATTCACCGCGAATTGTACCGAACGTTATCGACCAAGCGTACAACTGCTATTGGATTGATCCCATACTCAATCTTCAATGATTGCAACTTGATGGAAGATGATGATCTTGTGAAGGATACACTTTGATCCCAATTTTTCACCCAAATTGTATCCAAAGTGTTTCTCTCAAAGCACTCTTGCTTTCTCACTGGTTCTCACTAGATTTTTCTCAGTTGTGTTACCAACAAAAGATCACACACATTGCTATTTAAAGTGAAAATAGAATGAGCAAATTTAGGCATAATTTTTCATACATGTATCGATACAAATGATCATTTGTATCGATACAAATGATCATTTGTATTGATACAAATGCTTTGACCAACGTTAAAAATGGAAATTTTGACCTTTGTATCGATACAAACACGGGTGTGTATCGATACAAATATCAGGATCTTGAAATCTTGACTGATATGTATCGAAGCATGCAAGCATGATTCGATACATCATGAATTTTCTGGATTTTGAGAACATGCAGATGTGTATCGATACATGCAAGCATGCTTCGATACACAGATGATGTTCTGTCTCTGAGAGACCACTTTTGTATCGATACAGACAATGTATGTATCGATACAAAATGCACAAAATCAAACAGAAGTAATTTCAGGACATATGTATCGATACAACTATGTATGTATCGATACAAAATACCTAAAAGTCAGTTTTTCAAGGTTTTAGAAAATAGTTCTTTGTTGTCAAGTCATTTGTAATGTTGCCAAAATATGTTCAATCCTATTTTCATGTGTTTTGACAATTATTAAAACATGAGGATGAACTGGTGCACTTACATTCTCCCCCTTTTTGATAATTGTCAAAACTATGCATAAGCTAAACTAAGCCTATACCTATTATGCAAATAAAAATAGCAATGTAATACAGACGCAATTAAAACACCAAGGCTAATCAAATAAGCTCGCTCCCCCTGAGTTGATGCCATAATGCGTTTTGATCATCTTTTAGCTTGTGCATCCAAATCTCTCCCCCTTTGACAATATCAAAAAGAAGAAGAGAGCACATTAGAAGTAACAAGTCCAAGCAATTTTTTTTAATCAATTGACCACATCGTGCACTTACATTTGTCGAAATGCACTTTATGATATAGTTTCCTAATCAAAATAAATACATACAAAGATATGCCAAAATATATCAATGACGAATACCAAATATCATGATAAAACATGGAATGTAGAACAACAATCCATAAACCAACTCATGAGTATTGAAACACATCGACATTTGAAAACAAGTAACATACCAAAATATGGGGCGAAAATAAACAAAACAATGCAACAAATGCATAATCATAAAAACAAATAATCCAAACATACGAAATTATCCAAAATAAAGTCATACATAACCAAAATAAATGTTGCTCAAACCATGGCAACATTAAAAATATTCGTACAACCAAATTGAAATGATCCAAAAGTCATAAGAAATAACATACTAAATTGTTCAAGAAAAGATAGAAATGAAATGCATAAAAACGAAGGTTAAACATCAAACATCATCATTCATCATCCATGTTATCCGGGTTGGTAGGAGGGTTAGGGTTGTAATAGGCATCCATCTGAGCCTGAATGTTGTCAAACCGGGTGGTCACATAGTTTCTGAGGTCGGTAGTGGTGGTGTACAGCTCTTCAATTCTGGCATTCTGATTAGCATAGTTTTGAGTGTACTCATTATAGAAGGTAGTTTGTTGCATGCTCATGTTTCTCATCATGTCCATCATCTCATTCCAATTACCACCTCCTTCACCTTGTCCCTCATCCTCAGCCTCACCTTGTCTAACATTTCTCCTTGGTCTCCTACCTCTAGGAGCAGCAGCTTGACCCTCATTGTCATCATCCGGTCCATGGTACACATACACATTATCCACATTCAAAGACCAATTCATTTTGGACATTTGTGTTTCACTAAATTTCTGCAACTTTCCAAGAGTAGTGTACTCAATTGGAAGCTTTTGTTCAATTTTGAATTTCTTCAAAATGCTAGCAATCATGCTACAGTACCCAAAACTTTGATCCCTGCTTGAATTCCTTAGGTCAAACATCCTACTCACAATGTAGAATGGCCAGTCAACCTTCCCGTCCTCCATAAGCAAAAACATCAAGTCAATATCCTTCTTATCCATCCTGGAGCTAGCACTTTTTGGACGCAAAATGTGACTCACAATCCAGTAAATCACTCTAGCATTAACATTCAATTTTCCGGTTCCCATGGTTTCCGGAATATTGCCAGTTCTAGTGATGGAAGAGATAAAGACATTGGAGTCATAATCCACCTGACTCATTTCAGAATAGGCTAATAGATTCTCCCCGGTTATCCTACTTCCGGTGCTCATCCCAAACAACTCAAACCACATATCAGCAGTAAACTTATAAGTCTTATTCTTCCAACGGAACTCAAATTCAGCCCCATTTCTTTCCTGTAATCCAGCATAGAAAATCCTAACCACAGTCTCATTGTATGTTGTTTGTAGGTCACATAAACTATCAAGTTGTTCAGTCTCAATTATCTCAGCAATATCATTCAAATGTAGATTCCTAAGAGTATCAATATTGACAGATTTTTGAGGAAGTACACTCCTAGTCCTACAATACCTAGTGTAAGAAGTAATACAATCCTTATGAACATACTCATCTTCTTTAAGACCAAAATTAGAAGCTTCACCACTAATAGTTCCTATTTCCTTATCTTTTCTAGCCTTTTAGGTGCCATTACAAGAAGATTGAGAAGTAGAACGATTTACCTTACACTTTTGATGAAGAACTTTTGAAAAGAAATTTCACAAACCCCAATTTGATGAATTCCTTGGATTGAATCTTATGAGACTTTGACCACGAAATTGATGATGGAGATTGAGTGGGTAATGAATTCTGAGCGGATTGGTGTTAATTTTTGTGAAATTGATTGAGTTTTGAGGGAGATTGAAGATTTTGGGGTGAGGGTTTGAGAGGGAAACCGTATGAGGAAGAAGAGGTTTTGTGTTGTTGATGAATGAATGAATGAAAAATAGACATATAACATGTTTTTACGATTTTGTATCGATACAAATTCGTGTTTGTATCGATACAAGTCAGTTGTTTTGAAGCATGTATCGAAGCATGTAGGCATGTATCGATACATGAGTAACGTTCTGTCCAAACTGAAGAGGTATGTATCGATACAAGCTCATATGTATCGATACATATCAGTTCATTTTGAAAATTTGAAAAATAACTGACATGTATCCCTGCAAAATTTATTTGTATCGATCCAAAATGCATAATTTTCAATTTTTCTTCAAACACATGAACATTTAAGTTTCAAAAATAATTTTATGACTTCTAAATAACACGTATGTAAGAAACACATATAATCATAAAGGTACATGCATATATATGTGAACAAAAGCAATACCAAAGCATATTTTAACACGAGAACACATGTTAAACCATAAATGCATGATAGGGTAATCACATAAATCAATCAAAGTACCAAAATCAATCATATGAGAAATGTATGTCTATGTATGCACACAAAGTCACATAAAGAGAAAGCATATACAACCTAATATGAACTTAATAAGATAGTTGTAATGATCTTTGTCAAATCCCCATTTAAGACGTATGGGTCTCAAAAACTTATCAATATTTTTGAGCAAAATTCTTGGAAATGGAGGATTAGACAACTATCAAAACCAATATCATATTAAGATGGAAATTGTATGTATATGAACCAAGATACAAATGCTAAGTAAAACGTATAAATTTCCACACCATTGTGTGTGTTGAGTTGAATCTTATCTTGTCACTTTCCTTGTTCGTAGGTCTTGAACTCCATTGTTGTCGGTGTCTCTTGTCAATGGTTTCAAGACAATTCCCTACATACTTAGACATTTGAAATAGGTCCCCAACTCATGTTGGGTCCTAGTAGGTTAGTAGCACCATTATTGCCTAACTTAGGTAACCATTGCAATTTGCCTTTTGGTACCAATACCTTTCTAGCATGACATTTTGCAATAGTATGACCCTTGTCACAACAATAATGACAAACGATATGAGGATTACTTTTCTTATGATCCTTTTCAACAAATTTATACTTTTTATTTTTAGGTTTCAAGGATTTGTTGAATTTAGATGGATCAATCGCAAAAGTAATCTCCGGCTTGGATGGTTCTTTTAGCTTATCTTGTAACTTTCGTAAGTCTCTACGTAAGTAAAAGCATCCATCACATCCGGTCCTATCGTTACCATAACTATCAAAAGTCACAAGAGGTTTTTGAATCAAAGACTTTTTGAGGGCTTTCAACTCAAGCTCCGTTTCCGAAACTTTTGCTTCAAGGTATTTATTAACTTGCATTAAACCTTTTAGTCGTTGAAAAGCCTCTTTAGTTTCTTTGTGTAACTTTTCAAAAGCAACTTGCAACTCATGATATTCTAAAAGAGTATATGAGCTAGAGGGATTTTGGTTTACCTTTTTGGGAACAAGTTTCTTACGATCATGAGATGTTAAGCACACATTCGCCAACACATCTTCATCACTAGAGCTAGAGCTTGATGATGAAGAGGAAGATGAGCTTCCGCTCTCCCATGCAACATAAGCTTTCTTTCCCTTATCCTTGCTTCCCTTTTTGAATGAAGGTGGCTCTTTCTCCTTTCTCTTGAGCTTGGGACAATCCGGTTTAAAATGACCGATTTGTCCACATTCATAACATGCTCCTTTCTTGGAGTACCTAGCATCTTCATTCCTCCGACGATAACCACTATCTTTCCGAAACTTTTTGAGATTCTCATCGGAATGTCTTATCCCATTCTTTCTCACATACCCATTGTAGCGTCTCACGAAAAGTCCCATTTCCTCATCATCGGAATCGTCTTCGCTTGAGCTACTTTCCACATGCTCAACCTTTTTGGATTTTGACTTTGAGGCTTTTAGAGCAATTGACCTCTTATCCTTTTCCTTTTCCTTATCCTTGTCATTGTGCTTTCCCTTTTTCTCACTTTTCTCTTGCTTTTCTAACAAGTTTAGTACTTGTTCATGTTCCGTAAGCTTGCCAAATAAAGTTGTAAGACTCAAAGTAGTAAGATCGTTCGCCTCCTTAATCGCGGTGACCTTCGGTTGCCAACACCTACTAAGACATCTTAAAATTTTGTTAGTGGCATCTTGATTTGTGATTGGCTTTCCCAAATCGTGTAACTTGTTGGTTATTTTGATAAATCGTTGTTGCATATCCTCGATGGTCTCACCATCTAGCATATGGAACAACTCAAATTCTTGTGTCAATGTATTAATTTTGGATATCTTTACATCATTGGTACCCTCAAAGTGAGTTACCAATGTGTCCCACATTTCCTTAGCCGATTGACAATGTGACACATGATAGAATTGATCAATCCCAAGGGATGATATTAAAATATTTTGTGCCTTTGCATCGTAATTGGCCTTTTTCTTTTCCTCTTCCGTCCATTGTGCCATAGGCTTATTGGTGACAATGCCATGAGCATCGGTGATTGTTGGAACAAACGGACCGTTCTCAATAGCATTCCACACTTCACCATCAAAATAATTGATGTGAATACGCATACTACTTTTCCAATAGTCAAAATGATCTCCATTGAATATCGGAGCCCTATTATACGCCCCTTTAGGTGCAAAAGCCATGTTGTCTAATAATTGGCACAATCCTCCGAATTTTGTAAACAAAATTTAACCGGACTCGTGATACCACTTGTTAGACTACTAGGCTACCACTTAGAAGGGGGGTTGAATAAGTGGCTTCTTTAATCAACGACAATTTAAAAAATTTATTTGATTAAAAACAATGCGCGGAAGCACCACCAGATCGGTAGTCTACTTTGCACCTTTTGACCAAAGGAAAGATAGTATAGCCTTGAACGAACTAGGAAAATTATCGGAACGCTTAATGCAAAATATCCAAATTTAATCGATTAACAAACACAGTCCCAAGCAAGTTATATGATTCGATATTCATATTCAAACACAATCAAGATAATCGCAATTGAACCTTTGTGCACACATACGAACACAAAATTCCAATTGACACAAAATATAAGCGAATTGCGTAAAGTAAGAATTTAAAGCGAATCGACACACAAGAGATGATTAGGGAGTTCCCCGGCTTTCGTGTCGTCCTCGCGGTCGGCCGGGTACGTCTCCCCCCAAATAACCAAACGGGTTATTTGAGAGTATTATTGATTAAAAACAGTTTGAACACAAGTGCACAATTTACAATGAATCCAATAAACCTATATTGACTCAAAAGTAAAACTATGCAAAACCTCAATCGACGAACGAATCTTCACCCTCTGATTCCAACGATTTTACCCGTGCAACTTCTTGCAACAATCGTTCAGCTGAGTCCTTCAATTCTTCTCGATTGATCCTTCAAGATATCGAACAATCTTGAATCCCTAGCGAGCAACCAAACCTCCTTCGCAAATCAACCCGATCACGATTCTGATTCACCGCGAATCGTACCGAACGTTATCGACCAAGCGTACAACTGCTATTGGATTGATCCCATACTCAATCTTCAATGATTGCAACTTGATGGAAGATGATGATCTTGTGAAGGATACACTTTGATCCCAATTTTTCACCCAAATTGTATCCAAAGTGTTTCTCTCAAAGCACTCTTGCTTTCTCACTAGTTCTCACTAGATTTTTCTCAGTTGTGTTACCAACAAAAGATCACACACATTGCTATTTAAAGTGAAAATAGAATGAGCAAATTTAGGCATAATTTTTCATACATGTATCGATACAAATGATCATTTGTATCGATACAAATGATCATTTGTATCGATACAAATGCTTTGACCAACGTTAAAAATGGAAATTTTGACCTTTGTATCGATACAAACACGGGTGTGTATCGATACAAATATCAGGATCTTGAAATCTTGACTGATATGTATCGAAGCATACAAGCATGATTCGATACATCATGAATTTTCTGGATTTTGAGAACATACAGATGTGTATCGATACATGCAAGCATGCTTCGATACACAGTGTTCTGTCTCTGAGAGACCACTTTTGTATCGATACAGACAATGTATGTATCGATACAAAATGCACAAAATCAAACAGAAGTAATTTCAGGACATATGTATCGATACAACTATGTATGTATCGATACAAAATACCTAAAAGTCAGTTTTTCAAGGTTTTAGAAAATAGTTCTTTGTTGTCAAGTCATTTGTAATGTTGCCAAAATATGTTCAATCCTATTTTCATGTGTTTTGACAATTATTAAAACATGAGGATGAACTGGTGCACTTACAGAAATTAGAAGATGAACAGTGTTCTTCTTAAAGAAAGCTCTGAGTTGGAAGTTGGTGAAAAGTGTTTCTTTGACTCTTGGCTGCTATTTATAGGGAAACGTGTCTGTCCCTAAAAATAAATCAAAAAGAAATTCAAATAATTTCTCTTCAACTTCTACGTGTGCCACGTCACCCACTATGCTAAAACCTAGGAACAATGATGGATTGTGGGGATCAAGATGACAGTTACTTCTGTACGTGACATAAGCGCCGTCATTGGTAACAGTGTCAAGCACGTGGGGTTCAAAAATGCTTTTTCCTGTCTCGTTCGACCACTCAATCGAAACAGGCATTTGGGGCAATTTGTTAGCCCACATTTTTACTAAGTAAAAATATTTTCTAAATATATGATTAAAATAATTATGTTTAATTATATGATTATTTTAAAAGTCATTAAATATGTTTGGTTTTCAGGGCCAATGAATTTAATGATCAATCATGCATGAACATACAATAAATGTTCTATTACTGAACATTTCTTTTAATTGCGTATTCTTCTTCAGGATCCTTTCGATCTGGTCGAAGCTTCAGTAGGGTCGAAGTATCTAGTAGTGCCAGATTGAAGCGTGGACTTAGCAAAATATTCAAGGAAAAATCATTATCACTTCGATCTCGATAGATGCAACGGCTAAATCAGAAGATAAGAAGGGATTCAAATTCAAAATACGTGTCAAAGACACGCGTCCTCTCTGTAGTTGTTTAGACGTTATTAGCAGTTAGGAATTAGTGTCTATAAATAGTTTAGTTCTGTGATCGAAAAAGGGGTCACAATCATTATACAAAATCCACAGAAAACTCAAAGTACCCATGTCAAAGCGAGAAACGAGTGCTCGAAGGAGAATGTATGTAGTGTGAACCATTTTTCATTCTGTAATCATTTACATGTGAAAGTAATTTACAGCCTTTCATTTACTCCAATTATCTTTTACTTTCGACTCAATCTCTCCTTCTGTTTATTCAATTGAATAAACATTATTTCTTGCATTTCAAGTTACATAAAAAACATAAAAACAACACCTTATGAACATAAGAACAATAATGAATACCATTTACTTTGAAAATATAAACAAAAGCACTATGTCCCGAGATTTACTAGTTGATCTCTCTTGTAATAATCAAACTAGCGTTGTTTACCAAATTTCACAGTAAACAGACACGTAGACGTTATTTTGGACACATACGGTACTATATGGGATGCTAACTAAATAAAAAATAATTAAAATTAATATATATTACTTATAATAATGTAACTGGCCCCAAAAAAATTAATATACATTACCGAACGTGTCCAAAATAATGTACACGTGTTCAAACTGTCAGCCACGTGTAAGATTGAAACGGCGTTAGTCAAAATTTTGATGAAAGGGACAAACTAATGCAAACGTTGATAACATGAGGGACTAAATTGAAACTTTTAAAACGTAAGGAACCTGATTGAAACCTAAAATAAACATAAGGGACCAAATGTACAGTTTACCCTTTTTTAATTCATTTTGATTTCAATATTAATTGTTTTAGATTTAGATTTAAGTTAGAATAAAAAAAATACAAAATATCTTTTAGATTTAGATTTAAGTAAGAATAAAATAAAGATATATATTGTGAAATTCTGTTTTATTTTAAAACAGATTTGTTTCTATTTTGTATTATTAGGTTTATTTTACTATTTAAAGACTCAATTGTAACCTTGAGAGGCAACTTTTTGATTCAATAAAAATTATAGAGATTTTTCTCAAATTTGGTGGATTCCAAATTAGTTATCCTTTCTGGTGGATTCCGAAAATCTGGTGGATTCCAGAGCTTTATTTATAGAGTTTAGCGCTTGCTATTCTCTTCCTGGTGGATTCCAGGAAACCTATATACTAGGATTAACGTTTGCTGATCCTTTCCGAGTTTCCGACTGCGTCAGGTGGTATCAGAGCAGGTTTCTCCTGTTCTTTTCATAGCTTGAACAACCATGGGAGATCAACCAATAACCAGGGCAGACCTTAATAGATTTACCGCGGCTTTTTACCACAACATTAACTGCTTAGAAGATACAAATAGTGGCGTTATCAATTCAGTTAAACCATAACAGAAACAACAACATCAATGTCATCAACATCCTCTCAATAGGAGCTTATGCACCTGAAATTGATGCGGTTTCTTTGTCTATCGAAACCCTAGATGAAAAAGAACGATCTCTTCCAGAGAAGCTCAATGATCCTGATGATCACTCCAAACCCAAAGATGTTGAAGTAGTAGCTGAACAATATACTTCGGTTGAAGTTGACAAATCTAATGATGAGAAGAAAGAGATCAATGAACAAGATGATTCAGAGAAAGATGATGTTGATGAAGGTGGAGATGAAATTGAGAAAAAACAAAGGGTAAGTTTTGTTATGTTACCCACAGAATCTCATAAGAAGCCATACACCCTCAGTTGGAGTGAAAAGAAGCTTGATGGAATAGTTAAAGAAACTATCAACACTAAGTTAGAGGCTACTTGGCAGAAGAAGAAAGTAGATGCTAATAAACACAGAAGATATAAATATATGGTAGCTATCCCGAATTCCATAAATATATCTGATACTTTCAATGTTGCTGATAGTCATAGTCATGAGTATCAAACCTTTAATCAAGATAAGAACTCGGGGTCGAGTTCTTTAGAGGTTGAGGAGAAGGTAAAGACATCAAAAGCACTTATGTATGACACATCTATACATACGTCATATAGTTCTACACCAACTTTTGTATTCGATCTTGGTATTCGTGTTCGTGAGTTCCGGACAAAGGCATCTCTTTATTACAATAGAACTCGAGGACGAGTTCTTCAAAAGAAGAGGAGTCTGATGCAGGAGCAAATACTATTTTATTTTATTATTTGTTTTTTAATTTGTTTTGATTTCGGACTGCGTCAAACTGGAAAACGGCTAATGCTACGGTGGACCACCTTCACAAGTGGTCCACCATGGACAAGTGATCGATACTACTATAACGAATACGAATTTTACAAAATCCACCGTTTGATTGAAAGTTTATATCATAGAGATTATCCAAACAAATATTTAAAAAAATTGAAAATCATTTGATATGCTATTGAAAACTATCAACATTAACAGTATTTAATAAAAATTTATAAACCGTTAATCTTAATGGGTCTCAATAACATATCAAATGATTTTCAATTTTTCTAAAAAAAATTATGGATGATCTATATGAAACAAACTTTTAATACAACGGTGGATTTTGTGAAATTCGTATTCGTTATCCTGTTATTCATAACTGGTCCACCATGAACCACTTAATGAAGTGGTGATCCATTTTAGAATTTGTATTATAATGGAAAATTAAAAAAAAAAAAACAACGTCACACTATATAAGACAGAGAAATCATAAAAAATAAGAAATAATTTATTTAGAAACTACATTAATTTAATTAAAATAAAAAAGTAAAAACAATTTGAGCAGTAATACTAGACCTAAACTATTAACTCAAAATCACACATCTATGAACTATGATAGATTAAAAAGAAGTGAAAATTTATAACGGCTGAAGTTAGAAGAAGAAAGATGACTTGTTAATACAACTAGTGTCCAGACCCGTGCGTCGCACGGTGCTATTAAAAAAAAATGTTTTTGGTTTTTTTAGTTATTATGATATTGATGTAAAGTTTTTACCGTTGTTTGTAAAGACTAATCTCCGTCGGAGAATACATAAGATAAGTTCTCTCCTTGCAACCAAATTTTCTCGATATGCGTGAATAAGAAATTGAACTTCTGATCATATGCTTAAAGAGATCAAAACCCTTAGCACTAGAACCAATTTATTGTTGATCGGTTCAAGTAATTTTTTTTTGAGTTACCATGATATTTGTACGAAGTTTTCACCGACGTTAACGATAACTAATCTCCGTCGAGGAATTTGTGGAGCACACAAGGTGGGTTTTCTCGTCCCAATTGAATTTTCTCCATGCATAAGTAAGAAATTGAACCCCTGACCACATGATTAAGGGGACCAAGACTCTTACCACTCGGATAATTCATTGTTGGAGTTTGAAGTAAATTCTACTCGTATTAAACAAATTAAATAATTTATGTTTGGAAAAAATGTTTGCATACAATTATATAATTTGAAAAACATAAGTCGATTGGTAGCCATTAGGCAAATTGACAAAAAATGCAATTAAATTATTTTTATTCATTATAATTAAAATAAATTTAAATATTTACACTTTTTTTATTAATTTGAGATCATTTGGTTTATTAGTATGATATGATTAATTATTAGTATTAAATTAGTGAACAGTCTTATATACTATAAATGTGGAGAAGTTTTTTTTTTTACAGTAATATAAATGTGGAGAAGTTGAGAATTTGATAAATAAACTTTGACTATTTCAATATATGATGTCTTAATATTTATTAATTAAACTTTTATAAGGGACAATGTGATTATTCTATATAAAAAAAAAATAATCCAATCAATAATTTGAGTAATAAAGATTTGATTAATCATTTTTTAACTTTATATTAAATAAGAATTTAATTTATATATTACTGGCAGAAATATCGAAATTGCTAGTGTCTAACGTCATGACTGAAGTTTAAATTTAAAACATTCTCAAAATATAAAAAGATCTGAAGTTTAAATTTTTTATTAGCAGTAATTTATTCTTTATTTATTCCCCTTGTATGAAATAAAGTCTTAAAAACTGTGAAAAAATAAAAATATTTGAAGTGTAAAATTTTATTAACGATAATTTGTTCCGTATTTATTAATTAAAGAACTTGTTAGTTACTGCTCTCATCTTTATAAAAAAATACTCAATTTTTTTTTATCAAATTGTCTAGTGGTTAAAAATTTTAGTCTTAAGATTAATAAATATTGAGGTATACAAACTTCAAACCCCGTATCCTGCTATTGAATGTATTTGTCCATTTTACCCCACCGATTAGATGATTTTGTAGTTGAACCCTTTTTATGCTCGGAAACTTATATTAGTTAGAACTATTCCACGTAAAATAGTTTTTTTGAAATTTTTATTAGTTGGAACTTGTCTCGCGTATGATAATTATTTTAAAAATTTTAATAGTTAGAATTTATCTCATATTAAATAGTTTTTTTCATTTTTTTTATCAATTATAACTTCAAGATTATTTTTATATTCTTATCGCTATTTAGTACATCATAATTAATTTAGTACCCTATAATTAATTCTTTCATGTGTACGATTTATTTAGTACATTTGGTACATTATAATTAGTTCTTTCACTATTTGAATTAATATCATAGTTTGTTTCGTGTATGATTTATTTAATACATTATTATTTATTTAATTTATATGATAATTATTTTGAAAACTTTATCGATTATAATTTATTCCGCATATAAATTTTTATCCCAGATTTGAATAGAACATTTTACCACTTCTATAAATCAATAGTATATTGTGTCTCATGTGTGATTTATTTACAAAAAGTAGTGTATTTTTATATACTCATAAATTATTTTTTTATGTTATATATATATATATATATATATATATATATATATATATATATATATAATTTGAAAATAAAAATTATATATAATGTTATGCCTAAAAAAATATTATAAATAAAACCTTTTTGCTTCAAGAGAAACAAAAATCTAAAAAAAAAAAAGAAAGAGAGCATGTGTTAATTTGGGCTTAATAGCATCTATCTAACATAAACAAAAAAAAATCTAACATTAAGCATATCTCTCTCTCTCTCTCTCTCTCTCTCTCTCACACACACCAAAAATAAAAACCCAACAACACTCTCTCTCTCCTCAAACCACCACTAACCCACTTTCGGCCAATCACGTCTTTGTCCGGCCTTCTCTGTTCACACCACCACCATTTTCGAACTCATCTTCTTCTTCTCTACAAATAATGTGGAATTTCGTCTTCTCTATTTTTTAACATGTAAGAACAACAACAAAAACAAAGACATCAAAAGAGGAAAAAAATTCATATCATATCTGGTTTGAATCTGATTGTTTTTTTAATCTTTGTAAATACTTGTTTATTTCTTCTTTTTTGAATCTGTCTTATTTTGTTTTTTTAACACTACTAGAAACATTTTAAATACCGACGGACAAAATCTATCTCCAAAATGCAAATATTTTGTCACTAAGCAGGCTAGAGACGGATTTGATTCTGTCGGTAATTTCCTCGTCTCTGAACTATTAGAGAGGGACAAAATCTATCTCTAAAATGAAAATATCTGTCTCTAAAATAAATATATTCGTCTCTAAGTGTTTTTTCTGTCTCTAATTCCATCTCTATTAGAGACGAAATATATTTCATCTCTAAATTCTGTCGGTATTTCAACTTTTTCTAGTAGTGTAATCTAAGTAAATCATCCAGTTAGCCATGTTGGAGTTGTTAGTTGCGGCCATTTCATCTCATCATTGTCTCCGGATCTGTGTGTTTTCCTTTCCCTTTTTTCTTTAGTTGTTCTCAGCAAAAAAAGAATTAAATTTTGCAACATATGAGTTTCTTTTTTACAGAACCTCAGCATGATTGAGAAATCGGAACAGTTGTGACTTGTCAGCATGAGAGAGAAATCAGAACACTGAAAAATTCTATTAAGACAAAAGCATAGATCCTATTAAAGTACTATAGGGTTTGAAGTGGGACACTCCATATGAAAAACTTTTACCTCAATATTAAACTCAAGAATAATTCTGGTGCATTTGTGCGTTATACTGAAAGAAGGCAATGCCACGTGGACCCTCAATTGGAGATAAACAATTCTTCCAAGGCTTATTAGAGAATTCTCTTTTTTAAAGAGTATTGATTACATCACTCTGAAGTTTATTTTGTTCCTACCGAAAATGTTAGGTAGGGACGAAAAGTGAAAAAAAATATATTAAAATAATAAAAGATAAACTTAAATATTATTTGTTGGCGTAAGGTTTTATTTTGAGGGTGAGAGGTAAAATTTTCTATCTTTTTATTTTATTTTATTTTTTTAAAGTCTATCTTTTTATTTTTTGACAATGGTAAAATTTTCTATTTAATTACATGTGTTTTCTTCAAACAAAAAAATGCGTGTGTCGGCCTAATAGCTCATTAAATTTGCTTAAAAAATATCATTTTTTTTTGGTACAATAGAGGGCTGAGGCCCCGCTTAAAAAATATCATTTTAATAATAGAAACTAGTAAATTTTATAAACCCTTGCCTAGTACAGCTATTGGAGAGATAAAAAAAAATACTATAATGATAAGTTATGAAGTACGGACACTTCTAGGAGGTGGTGTGTCGCGGTGGCCGACACTTGTATGACACACGTACGATACCTGTCGAAATAGTCAAATAAGTTTCACCAAAAAAATAAGTTTTTTCAAACAAGTATTAGTGTCGGAGTGTCCGTGTCGTGTCGTGGTGTCCGTGTCAGAGTCTGTGCTTCATAGATAATAAGTTTGCAGAAACTTTATCTCAAATTAAAGTTGATTATATATCTACTAACAATATATTAAAAGTAATTACTCTTAAGTTATCTAATTTATCTTCATAAATTTTAATAATATTTCAAGTTTTCTACCATTAAACACTACGTCAAAAAGGCCAGCGGCGGCGGTTCGAAGCAGCATTTAGCAATGTGCGGCGGTTGACAAGCGTCCCTATATGCGGCGTCACTAGGTCAATCAGCGGTGGTTTAAGTGAACCGTCGGAATAACCGCCGCTAAGCCGTTAGCGTCGGTTCTGTTGCTTTTTGCGGCGGTTCACAACCGCCGCTATTAGGCACTAGGTTGAATTTTTTTGGGGTTAATTGCGACGGTTGAACCGCCGCTATGGATTTTTTTTTTCCTGGAACGTTTTTTTTTCCACAATTTTTTGAAAAATTATATTTCTTTCCCACCATTTTTTTAAACTTTTTCTTTTTTAATTGCGATAGTTTAAACCGCCGCTATGGACTTTTTTCCTGAAACGTTTTTTTTTTCCCACAATTTTTTGAACAACTTTTTTTTCTTTCCCACCTTTTTTTTTAAACCTTTTCATTTGTTTCCCACAATTTTTTAAACGCTCTTTTTTTTCCCGCATTTTTTTAAAACACTTTTTTCCAGCAATTTTTTCTTGCTTTCTTGCAATTTTTTTCAAATCTCCTTTTTTCCCCACATTTAATTTAAACGCTTTTTGAAATTTTTTGTTGGTTTCCGACATTTTTTTCATGCATTGCATTTTCATAATGTAAGGATATATAAAATAGATCTTTGCATTTTATTTTTAGATTCGAACAAAATATAAGTCAAAAAAATAGAAATTGTAAACATGCATTCAAACAAAATAATAATTTAACATAATAAGAAATTTCATATAATCTCATGTATTTCAAATACCAAATAACCACCCTTCAAAAAAATATCAATAACCATCCTACTTCAAAAGATATCAAAGAACCAAATGATAAATCATTAAAACCTAATCTAGTGTTTCATGACTAGCTGAAAAACAAGGTCATCCTCTTGTAGGAGCATCCATGTCTGAAACCTGAAATTTAAACCAATAAAAAAATGAGTATTACAAAAGATATTATCATCTCTCACAAGACTATCCATCATCACATGACTATATATATCATCTCTCACTAAATGGAACCGGATCCTCTCAATCCATTTTTGTCTCGATCTCTCTCAACTTTAAATCTTAACTTTTAGACTTATCCAACAGATAAAGCATCAAAGTACCATTATTAACAAACATAAACTGTAATCTCTCTTTTCTACAAAAAATACACCATAACCTAAAAATTGCAAATTAGGAGAAAATGTCAACAAATCAATCAATTGTACTTTTCATGTGACCATTGAGAGGAAATATCAAGTAATGTAAACTTTATTACAAGAAATTGAAACATGAATGAACAATAAGACAAACAAGTATCAATAGCCCAATTCCAAAAGTTGTACTATGTAATGTTTGATTCATATCCGAATCCCACAAGACACATAATTATTATATACTAGTTTACGTAGTAGTCTAAGATGGAAAAATGCTTACACTGTTTTTCTGTGCTTCCGCATTTACAAATGATCCATTGTTTCTCTTGTGTGAGGGTCCATACATGTCACCTCTTGTATATTCGCGCCCGTCATCCGATTCCTAAAATTGCTACTCAAGTAAGTGAAAAATAAAAAAATTATCATTTAATGTTTAATGAATTTGAAAGCATAAGTTAATTTACCAATCGATGCCTGAATCAAGCCCAAGTCATTGTCTCTTAAGATTTACCTCCCAACTTAGGATGGATCATAACAGAGATCAAATGCAGCCTTACAATTGTCTCTCCACTAGCATCTACAGAATATAAAATCCATCAAAACAACAGGTCATACAGAGATAATTGGCAAATCGACAATTGTACATGCACATTGGCAAATCGACAATTGTACATGAAAATAAATATTTGATTATGAACCTGTTAGCAAAACTATGTTCCTCTATCACTCTTTTCTAATATTTTTGTGAAAATTTCCTTGACTTTTCACTGGATCGTTGATTGAAAGTCTAGCTTCGGGATGTGGAGGTTCATGATGGCTCATAGCTGGTGTATGCTCATCCGTCGGTGCGGGAGGACTATGGCTGGGATGGTCCGCAGCCGGTGTAGGCTCAAATTTTCTTCTTTTTGGCGTCATACCTGAAAATACATAACAATGAACATTAATCAACAAAATATTTGACAACCGTTAAACATAGCAATAGTTAAACTCAATATACTACAAAAGATGTTAACTTAAAATAGATCACAAACTTCAAAAGTGTGAAGTAAATCACATATGAGATGTGATCATTGTGAGAGGTGAGACCATGTTTCACTTTCACACACTTATATTTGTATTCTGTAACCAAAAAAAAAACACCTTAATCCTATATCCAAAAATAGAAAACCATAAGAAACATTTAAGCAAATTCCAAAGTTTAATGTGACTTACATGATGGTAGTACTTGAGTTTTTCATGGTGTGGTAGCAAAGTAGTATTCAGCTCAATTCACACAAAAACCTGTGACAGTCTCGGAATATGACAGTCTTTTTTTTTCGGCTTAATTCACATCAAGTGCCAAAGGATATTATTCAGTTCCTTACACACACAAAAACATTTGACATTGTCTGTTTTTTCAGCTCAATTCACAACAAACAATACCCAAAACAAACAAGTTTACTAAAGCTAAATTGCTAAGGGATAAACAATTACAAATTGAAATCTCAACTTACGAAATAGCCAAATTAAATTTGCAAACACAATAATATAATTTGCAATCTTTTAGACCAACTTAAATAAAAGACGCCTCTGATTTTAGGAAACCCTGCAAAACAATTTTGAGAGCAAACCTATTACAATTACTCAAAACTTTTAAATCCAATTAAGCCACAATATATTATAGATCATGGAAAACAGATCAACCGTATATAGGTAAACTCCAAATCAAATTAGAAATAATATAAACTCTGAATCGTATGATCCAAAGGAAAACAGATTTCTATTCCAAATAAAAGTAGGCTTACGAGCTATGAACGAGGCAGATGGAGGCTGACGAAGGCGGAGGAGGCTCACGAAGGCGGGCGGAGGCAGAGCTTAGGGTTTCTAAAATACGCTTCTTCTTTTTTGTTTCGCGGAAGTAGAAGAGTTTCTAATCTAAACACGCTAATTGGTTTTGATGTGAGGTTATGCATATTTATTTAATGCTTTTGTTTTTTTTTTACTATGCATTCTTTTTTTTTTTTACATACTATGCATATTTATTTTATTCTTTCTATAACATATAAGTTTTTTATTTTTATTTTTATGTATAGATTCATATACAATTTTTTTAATGTTTTTATTTTTTATATAATTTCTTTTACTAAAGTTTTTTGTTTATATAATTTATTTCTATTTTTGTACTCCTTCCGCTCATTTTCATTTGTCGTTTTAGGAAAAAAAAATTATTTTAAATTATTATTCATTTTAATAATTTCAGGGTATATTTTTTCGATTATACTCATTGTCAATTACTCTTATTTTTTTCAAAAAGACTAATTAATACTATACATTTGGAAAAATAAATTTCTATTTTCGATACATAACATATTAAATTTTTTTTTGTGGTACATAACATATTAATTTATTTATTTTTACATAATATATTAATTTATTGAAAAAAAACGTGTATGTAAAAAAACTGAAATTTATTGGTGGATTAAACAAATATTTGTAGACAAAGTTAGCTTTGTCTATTAGGTGGGTAAAGAGAGATGAGACTATGAAGCACGGACTACAATACAGACATCTGACACGACACAGACATGTCGACAATGCTAATATAAAAAATATAGGATACTCACACCGCTATATATTTATAAAAGTTCTAAATTAAAAATCAAAATATAAACATGTCTATTTGAGTTGCGCATTTATTTGATTTATAAAAAAATTTATTAATAAGATACAATAATATTTGATCCTTATTTATTCATCTGCTATAAAAAAAATATATTATCAAATCTTCAATCCCTCATTGATCGATATTGTTGCTTCGACTTGTTTTTAATCTTTGTGGATACGCGTCTAATTTGTTGTCTAAGGAATGTAGAAGAAAAGAAAAAAAAAAATTGGAACACTTGTCCAACACGTATTGTATGAATATTTTATAGGTGTCAGACATCGATCTAAAGAATGTCAGAAAATAATTTTTTTTGGACACCGCTCTAAACTATCCGACACATATCGTTGGAGTGTCATACGAATATTGGACACTGGTATTTATTGGACACCACAATACACCTGATCATAGAGGTGTACGTGCTTCATAAGAAGAGATGAATGATTAATATCTTTATTGAAATAATATCAAAAATTGATCAACATTTCAACCCATTCAATGCCCTAGTAAACTTCTGTCGTCAAAAGGGGTTTTATAACACTTAAAATATTGTATTAAAATAGTTCAACAAACTTATCAAGAAATAACACTATAGTATCAAAAAATTATACGGCAGAATGTTAACTGAGTAATGAAAGAGTGCACAAGCTATTTCACAGCTACATAGTATTAATCTTGCACGAGACTTATCCGATTAAATCATTGAATTTAATTCCAAACTCCATTTGAAGGAGATATTGAAGAAAATTCATAGAAACGCATGGATGGTCACGTGAAACCAAACAGATCAAAAAATGCCATTCAAACACAAAATGGGAAAACATCCATTGTAAATCAACATCCATTCTTTGGAAACTGAAGCCTCAACTTCTTCCTCTTTGAGGAGCTGAACAAAACAGGTAAAAGTTGTTATTTCACAGGAAAATATGCTCCATGATTTAAAATCATAAATGCACTAGTAGGAAAGAAAATTAAGCAGTCACTAGAAGACTTACAGTTTCCAGGTCAACAAAAACAATTCCATGCACATTCAAACGAACTTTCACTTTAACTTTTGCATTTTCGCTTTGCTTAACATCAAAAGGACCGATCTGCATACAATCAAAAGGGTAAGGGACTTCCACAACAGGTAAAAAATACTTAGAAAAGGAATTAAGAAACTTGTCAATTGGCTTACCGTATATGTGCTGATCTTTGCAAGGGTTTGTTGCCCACTCACATCACTGTATTGTACATCAATGGAAAATGTTCCTGACCTGTAGAATGTCAGTGCCTTGATACTTGGTATAGGATTACCCTTGGGAAAAACAAGTGAATTCTGCTGATTATCAGGTACACTATCCTGTGCATCTAGACCAGAACCTTTCCATGCAAGAGAAATTGAAAAGGGAAAGCTTTCGTTGACCTTCACATCAAGAAATAAAATATCGACTTAGTATAATCATGTCACGGTAAGCAACAACATAAGATAACACACACACACACACACACACAAAAGAAACTACCATGCAAATTCATAAAGACATAAATAGAGAGGTATATACCAGTGATAAGCAATTAAAAAAGCAAAGAAAATGCTAAAATTATTATTCCTAATAAAGGAATGGCATAGTTTTATATTGAGATTTGAGTAGTAATAGAAACACAAGACAATAACCAAACAAAGTCCTGAAACAAAAAGCAGAAGAAACTTTACCTGAAATTCTTGGACTTTAAACGTTGGGCTAAGAATAGCGCATTGCAATGCAGCTCCTTTAGCAACACATTCACTCGCGTTCATTGTCCGCCTAGGCTCCTTCTTGAAAAACTCAATCAATATTTTGTTTATAGCCGGTACACGAGATCCTGAACCAACTACCTCAACCATATGTATATCATCGACTGAGAGTCCTGCGTCAGCAAGTGCCTTCTCCAAAGGACCCTTGACACGCTCCAAAATCGGGAGACTCAGTTCCTCAAACTCATCACGCTTCATGATACCCTTCACATCCTTCTCATCCATCAAGCACTCAATGTTCAAGGGCGCCACAAAATTTGCACTGAGCATCTTCTTCATCTTCTCACAAGCAGCCCTAAGCCTCAAACATGCCCTAGCATTCTGAAGCACATCAATTTTGTACTCCTCCTTAAACTTCCCAGCAAAATGATGGAACAAAACCTCATCAAAATCCCTACCACCAAGAGACCTATCGAACAAATGAGCCAACACTTTCAGCTACCCTTTTTGAATCCAGCAATGCACACCTGCATACTAGCATGTCCAATATCCACAAAAGCCACATTCAGAGGATCAGTTTCGGACAGATCCGTCTTATAAATCCCATACGCCAATGCAGTCGCAGTAGTTTCATGAAGCAATCGAAGTGGGTGCAAACCAGCAATAGTTGCAGCATCCAAAACAGCCCTTCTCTGAAGATCAGTAAAATAAACCCGAATCGCAATGCAACAGTCATGAACCACATCATTAAGATTTTTCGTAGCAATCTCTTTCATATTCGACAACATCATCGCAAACACTTGCGTAGGAGTAAACGTCTTAACTTCCCCTAAATACCTAGCATGAATCAAAGGATACCCATCAGGTCCTTCACTGACACTAAAAGGCAAAGACTTAAGATCACTCTGCAAATCCGGATCAGAAAACTTCTTCCCAATAAGTCTCTTAATCTGTGAAACTGAATTCTTAGGATTCATCATTTGAGATCACACATCTCACCTAGCTGAATGCCAAACAAAAATGATATGGTATGTAGCTCCAAAGAAAGAAGACATCTGCTTATATTTTGAATCATTGATTAGGATTACTTTATTAAATTTTTGGGAATTAGGATTTTCTGGTTAAGATTTTGCATAACAGAATCCTTATCATAAGATTATGCATGCACCTCATTTACAATACAGATCATAGTAGTCAAATCCGAAACAATAACCACTTGTAAGTAATTCATCTCTATTTGTGCAGAATCATCAATGCTACGGAACCAAAATAATTGAAATGCATATTAACACATTTAAATTTACAACAAACAACACAAAATTCATGAATTTAATCACCTGAAATTGAAAACAATGGGTTGATCAAGTTTCATCACCTGAAATTGGTTCCATCGTCAAAAAACATAAGACACACACACAACACACATGGCAGAAGCAAAAGAAGAAGAAACAAGAGAGAAAAATTAAATCACATAATATTTGAAAAACTTGACGCGACATATCAATTTGTAACCAAGTACACCTAACTGATACCATGAACTTAGAACCCCCTAGTTGCTCTATAAAACATGGATACATATAAAATAATTATATACCTGTATATTTTAAATATGCCAACCTTCATGATCTTGACAATTACTAGCTAAAAAAGAATGTGAAAACTTACAGGACGAGTTGAAGCTACTAAATAAACTTGTCTCAATTTTGCAGAGTTGTAACCAATCCACACTTCAACCACCCTACAACATGTATCTTCCTCATCTTCAAAATCAGAGTCACTCATTCCCTCCAAATCAGAATCAGAACCAAACTCATCTTCTTCGCCGTCATTTTCGGACTCTGTCCCTTTCCCTAGTATTTCCCTCATCAAATTTGGTCAGCATCCATAGGCTTTCCCGTCAAATACCTCTGCAATACTGCCTCAAACACTGCTGGTATTGCTTCCTCATCGCCTTCTTTAAGTCTCGCAACATGCCTCTTTAACTCTTCAACATGAACACACACAAATAAAAATCAAAACTTCACACCAATTTTCAAAAGCCCACAAAATTAAGGTTGATTCAATATATTTGAACACTTGAAATTGGGTTTTTTAAACACTACTTGAAAAACCAAGTCATGCTGCTGTGAAATTCACGTAAGGATTGTACCAAATTAGGCCTCTTCAATTTTTCAACATGAACACAATAAAAATCAAAACATGACACCAATATTATTAAAAAAAACCCAAAAAAGGTTATTCAATATATTGGAATATTCTAAATGGGGTTTTTAACCTAAACATTGCTACTTGAATCAAGTCATGTTGTGAAATTCACAGAAGCATTATGCTATGATACCAATAGCAAAAAAATCAAGTCATCAAATTGGTTAAAGAAAAGAGACATTGCAACTTGATCCATGAATGATGTGATTTGTGAATGGCATGAAAGAAATTGTGCAAACTATATACTCTCTCCTGCCCGAAATTCTTCCTCCTTTCCAATTCTAGACCTTATGTACAAGTTACCTTTTCAATTCCATCAAATGGATTGATTCTATAATACTTCTAACTTGCTACTGTTTCATTCAATAAATTTGCAGAAGATACATTTAGTCATACTCTAGTCAATTTATTTGCTGCAACTAATCACAACAACCATTACACATTATAGTTTATACCATATTAGGCCTCTTCAACCATTATAATTTATTTGATGAGTTTGGTTCTGATTCTGATTTGGAGGGAATGAGTTGCGTATTTACTATTTACACATAATATTAGCTTCTACAATTTATTACTACCATAGATTCCATCATCTTCTCTCCTCCAATAGTGCCGCAACAGTGAAGTTTTCATGCCTAACAAAATCATTTATTGGAATTTCAGCTAACATTTTTCAAAAAGCAGTTATAACAATTTTATTTTAATTTAGCAGAGAACTTTATTTTATGAGCACAATTATATGAACATGCCAACACAAGGCAAGAAAGCATTACCAATGGAGAGAAATGTCATTTAAACAAATATATCTTATCCTAAAAGACTGTTAGAATGCGATAAAAATGCAATGAAGCATCTATGTGTAACAAATCTGTCTGCACCTGCTACATCTCATTCAACACACGGAGTGTAAAATAACCATTGTTTCCACTCATTAAAAGGATGCCATTTCCAAACAGCAAAAACAACAACCAAGCCTTATCCCACCAAGTGGCGGAAGCCATTTCAAAATAAACAATAAAAATAATTCAATCAAAGGGACGCATGCAGTTTCAAATTCAAATCCTGCTGAGTACTGATTAAAAATAGTATTTTAAAATTGCATTAAAATTTAAAAGTAGCAAAAGAAACCATAAAGAATTCGACCGGCAACTACCTGCTTCACCCCAAGAGGGGTTAGGTTTGCATCAAAAAGATCGTCCGATAAGTAAGCATCATGGTTCTTCTCTCGTTCCACATTATGAACTCCTTGGGCATGCCTTACTTGTATATAACGTCCTGAAGGACATTAGTGCTATAAAAACTAAAGCAAATTAAATATTCTTAAGAATCATGAATGCAACTACTTCGACACATAAGCTATTAACTTATGTAATTTAAAGAATGCCAAGTTCCTGGAATTATTGTGCACAACTTAGTCCTTCTCAACTGAATTTCATGATGTTACTAATCTTTTTTATCACATAGAAGTTCTTGTCATAATGTCATTCAGAAAGAGATAAGTAGTTAACATTTGTTGATATATATATAAAATCAGAGGTAAGTAAGGCTTTGGATTTCATGCACATGCTAAAGAAACTTAACTTTTGTATGATAAAGAATATACAAATATGCTTCAAGGATAAATTTGTCACAAACCAGGTGAATAGTTTTGCTATGGTGCAATGGATAGAGACTTTGACCTGCTGTAGCATCCATAACTGCAGTTACACACAGAAAAATGAAATAAAATAAACGTGATTAATGAAGTTGTTACTAAACCGGTGTAATGGAAAAGGAAAAAAAAAAACTCCACACCATTGTGCAACACAAGAATAGATTAGATAAATAAAAAATAAATCACAAAATTCAAGTATAGATTATGAAATTCAAGTATAATTCCTATGCGTTTTTTACCACATAAATGTAAGAATATTTCATATAACCGAAATGGTGTTTACTGTTTAGTGATAGATTCTCAAATTACAAACCAACGCAAGCATGAAAAATCTTGAGCAATCGGGCAAGTGGTTGAACTTGAGGGGTTAATGAAACTTTAGTTAAGATCAAATCAATAGAGAAAATCTGAGTCTAATCAATGACTAAAACAATTGATTACTCATAGACAAATTTCAGATTACTCAGGCCCCTTTCCCTAGAAAGCAGATGCAAAAAATAAGTTTGAGCAACCAATGTCGGTACCTAAAGATAAGTTACAAAGTAACAAAAAATAAAATAGTAACTTGTAAAAAGCATAAATTCCCAATTAGGTTCAAGGACCGAAAGAATAGTTTCCTAAAAGTAAGCTCTACAACGGAATCCACATTTGTTCTGTCTTAATCATAACCCTACCAATTTGTCCTGAAGCATACATATATAAGTTTACCGGAAAAATTTAAAGAACTCATGTATTTAACAGCTGAAGATTTGGCAAAAGAGGAGGATGATTATTCACATAAAAGTAGGTATCAGCCTACTCGTATATCTAATGTTTACTTAATAAAAATCAGCCTAGCCTAATAAGAGTGAGTAAGAATTCCACAGAGCCATGTAAAAGTTGTCACATATGGCAGGCTTTCCTCAAGACTAAAAGTATTAAGAACAGCATTCTATTAACATTCATAAATATGCATAAAGAGAACAGACGGTCAATAGGGAAACATCATTTACTAGAAAACTAATAAGATTTCACAAGAAAATTGAAAAAAGCCAGTCAATAATAAAATCCTAATTTCAGAACATAATGGAAAATGCATTCAATTTGCACAGAACATATTCTAACCATTAATAAGCTAAAGTGAAAAGTAGCATAATAGATTTATTCTATCACTCCCTTCCCATATCTTTGAAAGTAGCATAATTTCAGACATTTTGATGCAAGGACCAGACCTTCACACAAACTGCCCTATCTTTTAGGTAAAGTACATTACATTATGCTTAAATGCAAATTACAACCTCAACATTTGAAGCATCCAAATCAGCATGCTTGAAAGCTTTCTGCTTCAAAACCTCCCCACTTGAAATGTTTGTTCTGCGAACCAATTAAAATTGTCAATTTTATGAAAGTGATTTCAGTTATTACTACATACAAAAAACAGTGAAGTTTTCATGCCTAACAAAATCATAGACCACCAAATACTTTTGAAGGAATTCATCCTTGCTATCAATAAGAGTCTCAGCAAAAATTACCTGAACAGGAGAACAAACCCAATAGTGAGGTCAAATTGAAGGATGGAAATTGAAAACAAGGGGTTGATCTAGTGATGCGATGGTGAAATTGAAAGCACCTGAAATTGAAAACACGTGAAATTGAAAGGGTTGATCAAGTGATGCGATGGTGAAATTGAAAACAACTGAAATTGAAGGATGGAAATTGAAAAATTTCATCACCTGAAATTGATGTTGCCCATTCTTTGTTGAAAACAATGGGTTGCGGAGGTGATGAAGTGGTACGGATGAGCGAGTTCGCGACAGAGAATAAGAGAGATGGAAAATGAAACCGCCACAAATACACCCATAAACGCCGCTGATGTAATTGCTTGTGAGCGGCGGCGGTTGGAAACTCCGCAATAACCGTCGGCAATAAGAGGAGCGGCGGCGGTTCTATTTCCAGTGCTCTAGGTGACTGTCGCTGTATTCAATTTTTCTTGTAGTGAAATATAATTTTACATAATTATTTTTCCTAAAAAATCTACATATAAAAATACGAACAGAAATAATAAAAGATAAATGCCCGTAAAAATAGTAATATAAACATTCCTAATAAAAAAATATATAAAAAAAAATAAACATTCCTAATCAAATTTACAAAATCACCAGTAATTGTTAGTTGGTTTAATGATGATTGACGCCGAACTTGATAGCGAAGATTACGGTTTGATCCTCCAAAACAACGATTAGGAACATGTTGAAACCACTTAATGTCAGAACTGACGTCCAAACTAAATTAAACGTTCCAGTGAACCAAGTACTCGTGGTAAAAATAAATAAATAAAAGAATAAAAAAATTACAAGGGGAGGTGTAGAGGCAGACGAACCCCTTAGGCTTTGTTTGCGAGTTTGGAGGGGAGAGGAGGGGTTTGAAAAAAAGGAAGAAACAAGTGGAAGGAATAGAGAAGTTTGGGAGGGAAGGAGTTTGGAGGGTTATTTTTTCTTCATAGCACAAAACCCCCCTAATTTTGTGAAACTCAAAAATTGTATTGGATGGGGATTTGGAGGATTTATATGAATTCTTCAAATTTAATTAATGTTGTTATAATATTCTTAAATTCATAATATATTAATCATAAGTATTTATTTGTCATTCTCTATAAAAAATACTTTCTCAAAAAATGTAAAAGATTTTTTTAATTTTCTCTTTATTTCTCTCTCTCTCTCCCTTCCCCTCCAAACTCACAAACAAAGCCTTAAACAAGACTACCAAAATCTCTAACAAGGGAACCTGTACTCTCGGTAGGAGAAACATTCCACCAATTGATAACATTCACAGATGGACCTAATCAAGCTAGCTTATCGGTACCATGATTGCTTTCTCTATAAATATAGAAATTATAAAGTCATTTAATTTGTTCATTTGTCAAGGAATGATACATGGAGACTTTGAAGGCCAAAGAGAGAAGTTTTGAATCGGTTTCGATCTACAATATTCTCTGATTTCTCTCTACAACACAATATATGCCCATGATGACTACCATAACTTCAACATATAAAGCATTGAAATTTCCAAGATTAGCTTCAAAAATTCCAATGTGTTCACCTTTAAAGTTTTTGAATATACCTTGCACAAACAGATTGGCCATGGCTAGAAATTGTTAGCGCAGCAATGTTTATTGTTGTTAATTCAATAAACCAAGAACACAATCATACACACACTTTCTGTTTACACACACATAAAAGCAATTGAAAATGGGAGAATATTAGAGGAAGAAGAAGAGAGGAGTTTTTGTTGTAATGCTTTATTCATTAGTTATGAAAGTTTTGATTACAACTTATTTATACACTTTTCTTGTGGTACAAGTCACTTACTTGTAACTAACTATCCAACCAACACTATTGGTAATTGTGTCACTAACTAACTTGTTAACTAACTCCTAGATTAGTTAACCAACTAACCACTTAAGCTATGGATTAGTATTACAACACCCTCCCTTAATCCATAAGCTTCACAATGCCTAAGCTTTCCCTTAGCTCTTCAAACCTATCAAGCTTTATAGCCTTGGTAAAGCCATCTGCAAGCTGTTCCTTGGTGGGGCAGTGCAGAACTTCAATCTTGCCACTAATCACTTGTTCTCTTAGGAAATGAAACCTTGTTTCTATATGCTTTGACCTGCCATGAGATACAGGATTTTTAGCTAAGTTGATAGCAGATTGATTATCAATCAATAGCTGAACTGGCTTAGCTAGATCACACTTCAATTCTATGATCAGTGATTCCAACCATACTAGTTGACAAGCTGCATATGAGCTTGCTACATATTCAGCTTCACATGAGGATAATGCTGTGACTGGTTGCTTCCTTAAAGACCAGCTTATTGCAGTACCATTAAGCAAGAACACATAGCCTGATGTACTTCTTGTAACACCCCGTTTTTCAAAGCCTAAAAAGGGGCATTATTATTATTTTTTTTAACACACAACAGAGTTGTGCATAAAATATTTTACAGTGAGCCGGCATTAAATTTACAAACGAACCCATATATAATATATAGTGCATCCGAGACGCAAAGTATTCACCTGAATAATTTACAATCCACAAGTCTAAGTACTCAAAGTACTAGTGCAACAAAACAAGTTAGAATCCTATGCCTAACCAAAAAGCACGGTGTACAAACCACACCGGCGCATAGACTAACTAAACCAACATGCTCCACTCGATCACTGAGGGCCTAAGAATCCACCGCCGTCCTCACGACCTACGGTATCTGACAGATCACCATCATCTAGGGTGGGAGGAGCCCGCAAATGAAATATTGCAAGGGTCACCACAAAATAAAAGTATATATATATATAACCGGTGCGAAAGATGTACACATAACAAATTTCCACATACACGAGAAAAAACTCTTTAACACAAAAGCAATTCCCACCAACGGGCTTATATAAACCAATGCACACATAGCCTATCAATGCAGACTCTACATGATCGTGACACCAATCACTGGCTGCCACATGCATGAATTCTGGAATTTAACCTCTCCGCAGAGAGTCGTAGGTCCAACCCCTACTATACCCCGCAGGGCAGGTGAAGTCTCCAACCGACAAACACCGACTCAATAAAATCCCGCAGGATTATGTGGTCTCTAACCGACACACCCCGTGCAGTCTCCAACCGACATACACGACAATGAGATGCATGGCATATATTTCTATTTAGCATATAAAGGGAAGTCTCCAACCGACACACCCCGTGCAGTCTCTAACCGACATACACAACCATATATGCTCATGCAAAACTTTACATATCATACAAGCATATGTAATCCTCAACCACATGTCAACACATATATTTTGCAAAATCATATGTAAGACAATCAAACATCGGGTTCATAACATATATTCTCAGAATTATATGTAAAACAATGCACGTATTGTAAGCACTTTCTCATCACGAGAATACATAACACATACATGCCAAACACACAAACACGCATCACCGAAAATAACCAACAAACATGTTATAACTCAGTGAAAAGACAGAAATAAAGTGATGCCCTTACCTCAACAAGCATTCCAACACGCACAACTTACATTACGCGAGCAATAACCGTCCCTCTCGATGAAAACTCCAATTCGGCTAATCCTCTTAACCTTTTACAAAACATAACTTATTTAAGTTAATACCACATTCTAATTGGTTACTCAAATAAGTCCTAGCTCGGCTACTAATGGATCAAGACCTATGGTTGTTCCCTCACAACTAACTAGGCTCAAATCCACTATTCACGCTACCAAAAATTTAAGCAGCGTAATGTCAATAAAATACTCCCACTGTATTCTATCGAAACGAAACTAAAACTCGAAAATCTAGAGGGGTCTAAGGTACTTTCTAACACTCTCGGATAGTGATTACAAGTCCTCCCCATAGTGATTAAAAATTCACGAAGTTAAATGCACTATTTCTCGCTACGAGAATATAATTTCGTTTCAAAACAAACTATGAAATACTTTTGTTTCCAACACCAAAACAATCAATTCCACACACTAAAACCATTTGAAAACAACCCAACAACTCTTCGAGAAATTTCACAGAAAATAAAGTTTTCTTGCAACACAAGTTACAAGTTTTTCTTACCAAATAAAATGGTCATAGCTCATTCAATTTTTATCCGATCGAGACGGGCCATACGCCGAAATCTTCGTCTCGAAAAAACGGATTGAATGATCAAATTTCTATGACAAAATATAACATTTAAAATGGACAAAAATGCCCTTCCAGTTTCGGCCAGAATTGGAATTATTCCAAAACCATTGTTTTTCAAAATCAATCATAGTTTAAAACACTTAAACCATTTCTAATTTCTCAAATTGATCCAACACTCACACCAAATCATTTCGAATCCAAGAATGTCATTTTTTCTTCAAAACTTCGCAAATCTTTTCTTTTCACATAAAACCACATTAATCATCCCTTTTTAATACCATGATCATTCACTTAAACCTATGATCATTGCCTTCCAATTTAGGACTTAAAAATTTGTAACATCATGGACACAACACACACATGCCACGGCCAAAACAACAAATGTGGCTAGCTCCCAAAAATTTTCATTTCAAAACCATAGAATAATTCATTTAGTTCCTAAAATTATTAAACTTAACAATCAAAACCTTTTCACAACACCAATCAAAACCCTAAGAGTTTTCCAAAACTCTCATGAACATAGAAATTATTATTTTTCTTGTTTCTTAAAACAAAAATCATTTTTCACATATCCAATTCTCTTAAAAACTCAAAAACAACATCATTTTCAAAATCACCAAACCACAACTCATGTTCTTGACCAATTTGAAATTTTCTCAAATCCCAGGCTACTAACTTCATGAGAAGAACATGGTTTCTCAAGCATGGAAATCTATCTATTATTTTAGATCTAAGTTCAATCATACAAGATAACAAGATTTAAGTGCTAGAAAGTTCAAAATCAAACCCCCAACTATACTAATCATTTTCGGCCAGCAAGGAGAAAGAGGGAGAGAGATTTTCTTACCAAAAGATTTAGCTCACAAGCACCACAATCATGAGAGGAACAACTTTGATTCCAAGCTTCTCTCTAAATTCTTACTAGATTTCTCTTAATGTAGAAATTTGTGTTCTATCAACACTTAGAAAAATAAAATAAAAGAGATGGAGGGAGAGAGTTTCACGTGAAAGAGAGAAAGAGATAGAGAGGATTTGTGATTTTTCTTAAGTCCACCAAATAGCAAACCTCCTTACTATGCTAAAGTCTTGCTCACTCATGGCCATTGGATCAAAGATAAAGTCCAACTTAAAACCCTAGCCATTGGATCAAATTGTTTTATGACTAATCACAAGATTTTTCTCCAATCTTCCATAACAAGTCACGTAATCAGCTCTCGCGCGTCGCGACGAACGAAACTCACAAAAATAGAAAACTTACGGAAAGAACGTCTATCATTAAACATTTCCAAAACTTATCATCGAATCTTTTTCCGCGACTGTAATTTTCTTCCACACCTTGGAAAATTAATCTCAGAACATATCCTCACTCACGCAGATATATAAAACTCCCATCCGAAATCTCACTTAAAACAGACGCAGTAAAATTTTACAACGACGGGTAAATTTCCTACTCGTTTATCCAAAAACAAGAATAATCCAAAACTCGTTAAACTGAATATACAGTAACCTTCGTATTAACCAAAGAGGATTACAGGACAAAAGTCTGTGCCTTTCCAGCGCACGAGCACAAAACAGGCTCCATTACAGCAAAAACCTATAATTGCGATGATACTCACAAAACCGCTTCATCAAAAATCCTAAAAACTTAGCCGACACTAAAGTTCCTTAGGAAAATTGTACAGTGAAATCTTGGGTCTTACATTACTACCCTCCAAAAAGAAGTTTCACCCTCGAAACTAAAGGTAAGAGTAACAACTCAACTAGTTATTACCATCACCAACTCAATAAAATCCCTCGGATTAGGTGTAGCCACACAGACGCTAACACCGGGTGAAGTCACACAGATACTCTCACCAACACACTGGCACAACCGTGCCTCAACCGCCACTCTGAACGAGTTCACCACTCAAAATTAACCTCACAACAGAGGTTCACAACCTCGAGTTCCTCAAATGTTCAAAGGTCCACACAATTTTTTTTCCAAAATCACTTATTTTGCCTCCGCGACATAGCCTAAACCACTAGGTTCACGCGAAGCAGTGACTGGCTACCCTCCAAAAGAAACACCGAAACTTTCTGCGCACCACCAAAGCTAGCAAAGCTAGTCAATTCCATTCAACACGATTCCATCTACTATCAACAATAAATTAAGGACGGCCAGTCCCTCAATTTGTCAATAGATAGTCGACAATCATGATGGTGGTTTAGACCCTCTTTACCCAACTTAAGTGATACTTCATTCCACTTGTGCTCAAGGTCCTCCGAGGCACAATGGTCCAACACTTCCTTCGAGGTTTTCCCACACGTTTCCCTCGATCTCTTACGAATACAAGATTAAAGTCGTAAGACACAACGCTCAACACATGTCGCATAAGCTCTCATGCTTCCACTCTTGAAGTATCCGTGGAGTATCATCCAATAGTAGTACAGTGCCACCACGGCAATTACCACCAAAACTATTTCATTCCAAACAAGTTGTCTTCTCTTCTAGAAGATTTTCCCACCTTACCACTATCCATCAGTCCGCGACTCAATGAATATGCCGAACCGTCTGCTCACATACGGATCTATTTCCAATCACGACTTAAATAATACCACCCCCACCTCCGGTTGGTAATTACACTCCTCATAGTCTTGGCACTTGCCAAACCAAACCATCTACTTCTCTTGGACTCCCTTATCCAAATCTCCAATTCCCCAGAATCGGTTCCTTATACGTTAACATTACTTCCAAAATGGCACTTAGACGCATCTCGCGTGCCTTAAACAAACGTTTATCCTCGTCGACGGCCATCGTCGGCGCACATCCTCTTCACAACGTATTCTCATTCTATTCCTGAACTCTCCTGAGTTCCTTTTTCTCTTACAATAACATCCTCTCTTACTCAAAAGAGTTGGTCACCCTGACCATTCCTAAACACTCCGAACATCACCACTCTCGTCGAGGTACCTACCTTCAAAATAACACTCAGGGCATTCCTCACATTACTATTGTCTAACCATCCTTGTTGACAACATCCGAATCCCTTATACTTACTCACTACCGATTTCCATCATACCACGTCTCTCTTCATTGTAACCACTATAATGAACCAAAGCTCTACAAGCTTCCATCAACTTGCCATTAGACAATCTCTTATCCTTCTTATTTCCAAATTAGGTGTGAGACAAATCCCTTCGCCAATCTTCAATTGACATAAGCCACATCTTCATGGGCTTCTCTCTAAATCCTCATTCTTTTCTAGACCCAGAAACAGATCCACAAACCATTTCATCTCCATCACTCTTTCTCCTCTTTGAAGATGAATTCATCAAATGAAAGACAACCAAACAATAGAACATTTTCTCTACGAGTTCGGCTAGAAACACCACTAGCCACACTTATTGTTAACACATTCTTTCCATGACTAACCTCCCTTTACGACTAACTCATCGATGTCATAACCTCTACAAAACTACAATCAGGCCTGTATCATCAATCTACTACTTTGCAACTTTCTAGTTCAACAATTGTCTAGAGTTGGTTCCCAAACCACCATGACCCATAACTTGTTAAATCAAAACAACATCTTTAATTCGCCGCACACAATTCAAATACTCTCTCATTCCACATAATTTTGAATCACCACAAGCATACCCTTCTCCGTTCGACCAATCTCAAATCTTCATAACCATCTAAAGCTATAGTATTCTCCAATACGAATAAACCACTTCACACATACGTTCGATACGCAAATCAAACTCTTGAATCTCAATATCAAGAACTGAAATTACATACTACACCATCTTAATTCCTCCATTACATCTAAACATTCAACAAAATGTCCCTCCAATTATCACTCTCATTGTCTTAGTACTCTTACTAACGAACTCTTTTCTACTCATACACGACATTTCTAGAAAATCTCCAACAATTATCGTCCATAACTTGAATTATTTAAAACTTGCCTACCTCAACTCATATGGTATCATAAATTCAAGGTACTACTTAGTCCTTCAACCCTCTTGGTCGATCAAATTCATTAACTTAAATGTACATCCGCACAGGATCTCTACTCAATCTTGACTAATCTCGTCAACCTACTCAGAAATGTTTGACCAATCCTCAAGAATTACTCAATATGACCACTTTCTCTTAAGAATTACCTGCCGGTAACTAACAATTCTAGCTTATACTGCTACAATTCTCTAGGTATTTCCATACTACACACACCTAGTATCACCTATCTGTGATATGCAACTCACTTTTCATGGTTGAACTCCTCGTTCTTTACCTTAATATCTCTCAATATACACACTTATCCAACAATCATTTACCTAACATTGTATCTCACACCGACATCTATACTTACTATCTCCCGAACTATGTATAGATTGTCACTTATCAACGTGATACTTGGTCTCCTACCTTCAATCATCACAAGATTCATCCTTACTAATCTTAGTTTCGAATCTAATATACCTCAAACACTTAACTTAAACCCTTAAGGTATTCCACCATATCTACAGTGGTTGCATCCTCTTGACAACTGAACGACTTCATCAAGTCTCGTCTGAACTCACCAGACGGACATCCAATATCATCTTCAGAAGGTCGTCCCAATCTGATCCTTACTTAAAATCCTTTATCAATTGACGTTCACTCGTCCATAACCAGCACCTCTGAGTGGCAACATCTAACGCCACTTCCCATCCATTATATTACTTTCAAGAATCACTTGTGGTTCTCGTTCGCCTCAAGTCCATCATCTTCGGACCATTCCGTTCAAGAAATTCAGAGACACTTTTCGAATAAATTCGACCAAGCCTCGGGGGTTTAACTATTCTACTTACTGAAGTCTCACTCCCTATAATACTTCAGTAAGAAACAATCCAGCGTCTAAGCATATCCCATGCTAGACTCAAGACAAACAACCACTAGAACTAACACAACTCTAGCTACGTTCTAACCGACTCTGGACTGACAACTCAAGTGCACACTTTCCCTTTGAAGATCTAAAGCCGAGCTCTGATACCACAATGTAACACCCCGTTTTTCAAAGCCTAAAAAGGGGCATTATTATTTATTTTTTTTAACACACAACAGAGTTGCGCATAAAATATTTTACAGTGAGCCGGCATTAAATTTACAAACGAACCCATATATAATATATAGTGCATCCGAGACGCAAAGTATTCACCTGAATAATTTACAATCCACAAGTCTAAGTACTCAAAGTACAAGTGCAACAAAACAAGTTAGAATCCTATGCCTAACCAAAAAGCACGGTGTACAAACCACACCGGCGCATAGACTAACTAAACCAACATGCTCCACTCGATCACTGAGGGCCTAAGAATCCACCGCCGTCCTCACGACCTACGGTATCTGACAGATCACCATCATCTAGGGTGGGAGGAGCCCGCAAATGAAATATTGCAAGGGTCACCACAAAATAAAAGTATATATATATATAACCGGTGCGAAAGATGTACACATAACAAATTTCCACATACACGAGAAAAAACTCTTTTACACAAAAGCAATTCCCACCAACGGGCTTATATAAACCAATGCACACATAGCCTATCAATGCAGACTCTACATGATCGTGACACCAATCACTGGCTGCCACATGCATGAATTCCGGAATTTAACCTCTCCGCAGAGAGTCGTAGGTCCAACCCCTACTATACCCCGCAGGGCAGGTGAAGTCTCCAACCGACAAACACCGACTCAATAAAATCCTGCAGGATTAAGTGGTCTCTAACCGACACACCCCGTGCAGTCTCCAACCGACATACACGACAATGAGATGCATGGCATATATTTCTATTTAGCATATAAAGGGAAGTCTCCAACCGACACACCCCGTGCAGTCTCCAACCGACATACACGACAATGAGATGCATGGCATATATTTCTATTTAGCATATAAAGGGAAGTCTCCAACCGACACACCCCGTGCAGTCTCTAACCGACATACACAACCATATATGCTCATGCAAAACTTTACATATCATACAAGCATATGTAATCCTCAACCACATGTCAACACATATATTTTGCAAAATCATATGTAAGACAATCAAACATCGGGTTCATAACATATATTCTCAAAATCATATGTAAAACAATGCACGTATTGTAAGCACGTTATCATCACGAGAATACATAACACATACATGCCAAACACACAAACACGCATCACCGAAAATAACCAACAAACATGTTATAACTCAGTGAAAAGACAGAAATAAAGTGATGCCCTTACCTCAGCAAGCATTCCAACACGCACAACTTACATTACGCGAGCAATAACCGTCCCTCTCGATGAAAACTCCAATTCGGCTAATCCTCTTAACCTTTTACAAAACATAACTTATTTAAGTTAATACCACATTCTAATTGGTTACTCAAATAAGTCCTAGCTCGGCTACTAATGGATCAAGACCTATGGTTGTTCCCTCACAACTAACTAGGCTCAAATCCACTATTCACGCTACCAAAAATTTAAGCAGCGTAATGTCAATAAAATACTCCCACTGTATTCTATCGAAACGAAACTAAAACTCGAAAATCTAGAGGGGTCTAAGGTACTTTCTAACACTCTCGGATAGTGATTACAAGTCCTCCCCATAGTGATTAAAAATTAACGAAGTTAAATGCACTATTTCTCGCTACGAGAATATAATTTCATTTCAAAACAAACTATGAAATACTTTTGTTTCTAACACCAAAACAATCAATTCCCCACACTAAAACCATTTGAAAACAACCCAACAACTCTTCGAGAAATTTCACAGAAAATAAAGTTTTCTTGCAACACAAGTTACAAGTTTTTCTTACCAAATAAAATGGTCATAGCTCATTCAATTTTTATCCGATCGAGACGAGCCATACGCCGAAATCTTTGTCTCGAAAAAACGGATTGAATGATCGAATTTCTATGACAAAATATAACATTTAAAATGGACGAAAATGCCCTTCCAGTTTCAGCCAGAATTGGAATTATTCCAAAACCATTGTTTTTCAAAATCAAACATAGTTTAAAACACTTAAACCATTTCTAATTTCTCAAATTGATCCAACACTCACACCAAATCATTTCGAATCCAAGAATGTCATTTTTTCTTCAAAACTTCGCAAATCTTTTCTTTTCACATAAAACCACATTAATCATCCCTTTTTAATACCATGATCATTCACTTAAACCTATGATCATTGCCTTCCAATTTAGGACTTAAAAATTTGAAACATCATGGACACAACACACACATGCCACGGCCAAAACAACAAATGTGGCTAGCTCCCAAAAATTTTCATTTCAAAACCATAGAATAATTCATTTAGTTCCTAAAATTATTAAACTTAACAATCAAAACCTTTTCACAACACCAATCAAAACCCTAAGAGTTTTCCAAAACTCTCATGAACATAGAAATTATTATTTTTCTTGTTTCTTAAAACAAAAATCATTTTTCACATATCCAATTCTCTTAAAAACTCAAAAACAACATCATTTTCAAAATCACCAAACCACAACTCATGTTCTTGACCAATTTGAAATTTTCTCAAATCCCAGGCTACTAACTTCATGAGAAGAACATGGTTTCTCAAGCATGGAAATCTATCTATTATTTTAGATCTAAGTTCAATCATACAAGATAACAAGATTTAAGTGCTAGAAAGTTCAAAATCAAACCCCCAACTATACTAATCATTTTCGGCCAGCAAGGAGAAAGAGGGAGAGAGATTTTCTTACCAAAAGATTTAGCTCACAAGCACCACAATCATGAGAGGAACAACTTTGATTCCAAGCTTCTCTCTAAATTCTTACTAGATTTCTCTTAATGTAGAAATTTGTGTTCTATCAACACTTAGAAAAATAAAATAAAAGAGATGGAGGGAGAGAGTTTCACGTGAAAGAGAGAAAGAGATAGAGAGGATTTGTGATTTTTCTTAAGTCCACCAAATAGCAAACCTCCTTACTATGCTAAAGTCTTGCTCACTCATGGCCATTGGATCAAAGATAAAGTCCAACTTAAAACCCTAGCCATTGGATCAAATTGCTTTATGACTAATCACAAGATTTTTCTCCAATCTTCCATAACAAGTCACGTAATCAGCTCTCGCGCGTCGCGACGAACGAAACTCACAAAAACAGAAAACTTACGGAAAGAACGTCTATCATTAAACATTTCCAAAACTTATCGTCAAATCTTTTTCCGCGACTGTAATTTTCTTCCACTCCTTGGAAAATTAATCTCAGAACATATCCTCACTCACGCAGATATATAAAACTCCCATTCGAAATCTCACTTAAAACAGACGCAGTAAAATTTTACAACGACGGGTAAATTTCCTACTCGTTTATCCAAAAACAAGAATAATCCAAAATTCGTTAAACTGAATATACAGTAACCTTCGTATTAACCAAAGAGGATTACAGGACAAAAGTCTGTGCCTTTCCAGCGCACGAGCACAAAACAGGCTCCATTACAGCAAAAACCTATAATTGCGATGATACTCACAAAACCGCTTCATCAAAAATCCTAAAAACTTAGCCGACACTAAAGTTCCTTAGGAAAATTGTACAGTGAAATCTTGGGTCTTACACTTCTTCTGTCAACTCTATCTCCACTCCAGTCAGAATCTGAGTAGCCAACAAGCTTCACATCACTCTTAGCTTCATGCTTAGGGAATAACACACCATAGTTCACTGTACCCTTTACATATCTCAAGATCCTTTTAGCAGCTATTAAGTGAGACTTTCTAGGTGAATTCATGAATCTACTAATGATACCTACAGCAAAACAGATATCAGGCCTGCTATTGCATAGATACCTTAGAGATCCTACAATCTGCTTGAACATGGTTGAATCAACTATTTCTTCATCACTGCATTCTTCTAGCTTTAGATTAGTATCACATGGATTTGAGATTGAATTACACTCATTCATCTCAAATCTGTCAAGAATTTCTACAGCATACTTATGCTGATGCATCATCATTCCTTTGCTAGTTTTTACAAACTCCATTCCTAAGAAATAGGATAACACCCCCAAATCAGTCATTTCAAACTCTTTGTTCATTGTGAGTTTGAATTTCTGTATCTCATTTGTGTCACTGCCAGTTACCAACAAATCATCAACATATAGACAAATGATTAGAGAATTTGAATTTTCCAAGCACTTCACATACACTCCATATTCCACTGTGCATTTTCTGAAGCCAATTTGACTCAAGAATTGATCAATCCTCTTGTTCCAGGCTCTAGGTGCCTGTTTTAAACCATATAGAGCCTTGTGAAGCTTGTACACCATGTTTTCTTTGCCTGCTATTTCAAAGCCAGGAGGTTGCTTAACATACACGCTTTCTTCCAATGGACCATTTAAAAAAGCTGACTTTACATCTAAATGATATAGACTCCAACCTCTAAGATTAGCAATTGTTACTACTAATCTTATAGTTTCATGTCTAGCTACAGGTGCAAAAACTTCATTATAATCAATTCCTTCTTTCTGAAGAAACCCTCTAGCTACTAATCTAGCTTTGTGCTTTGAAATGCTTCCATCAGGATTTAACTTTGTTTAAAACACCCACTTGAGATCAATTGTCTTCTTCCCTTCAGGCAATTTCACCGACTCCCAAGTTTGATTCTTCTCAATTGACTTCAACTCCTCTAGCATAGCTTGTTTCCATACACTAGTCTGCAATGCTTCTTTGAAGTTTACTGGCTCTGAATCAGCTAATAATGCAAAATGAATCAGCTCACCTTCATTACTAACTGCACTATCTGTCAACACTTCACAATCTGCAAGTCTACTAGGTATCTGTCTAGTTCTCTGAGGTCTAACTGGAGCTTGTGGTTCAGCATCTTCATTGTTGACTAGTTGATTATCTTCACTTTCATTTCTATCAATATCAAACCAGTCCCCTTGTTCAATGTTGATATCACTTTGACTATGATCAATATTACACTTATGATCTTTATCCCAATCCCATGCTTCTGATTCAATCACTTTCACATCTCTGCTCAGAACAACCTTGTTGGTTAAGGGGTTGAATAACTTGTAAGCACTAGTGCAATGATAACCAACAAAGATCATGATCTCACTCTTATCATCCAGCTTGCTTCTCTTTACATCAGGCACATGTTTGTAACACAGAGATCCAAACACCTTGAAATGCTTTACACTTGGTTTTCTTCCACTCCAAGCTTCCTCAGGCACCTTCAATTTTAACTTCTTAGTTGGGCATTTATTCAAGATGTATACTGCAGTGCTAGCAGCTTCTCCCCAGAACTTGTGAGGCATATTTTTCTGCTTCAACATGCTTCTAGTCATATCTAGAATAGTTCTATTTCTTCTCTCCGCTAGACCATTATGTTGGGGTGTGTAGGGTGCAGTGATTTCATGAACAATGCCTTCATTTACACAGAATGCTTCAAACTCTTTAGATGTGTATTCTCCACCTCCATCAGTTCTAAGTATCTTAATTGAATTCTCACTTTCCTTTTCAACTAGTACTTTGAACCTTTTGAAAACATCTAAAGCTTCACTCTTCAGTTTGATAGTATACAGCCATATCATTCTTGTAAATTCATCAACAAAAGTTATAAAATACTTATTACCAGCTAGAGTAGCATTCTCAAATGGTCCACAAATATCTGAATGCACAACACCTAATGGATCACTTGATCTCATAGGTAATTCAGATACAAATGGTTCTCTACTTTGTTTCCCCTTTAAACACATTTCACAGGCTCTTGCAGCATTTTCAAATTTAGGTAAACCATACACTAATTCTTTAGAACTTAATTGACTCAAGCTTCTAAAGTTCAAATGACCATACCTCATATGCCATAGCCAATCTGCATCATCTTGTGTAGTGCTTGCCATACACATCATCTTTTCATTAGGAATAATGCACTTATAGACTCTATTCTTTGACAAACTTGAACTCAACACCAGCTTTCTGTCAGCATCAAACAGTTTCAATGAGTCTTTGTCAATCTTCATTGAGAATCCCTTCTCCACTAGTTGTCCAATGCTCAGAAGATTGCATTTCATACCAGGCACATATAAAACACTTTCTATCACTACTTTCTTTCCATCATTTCTTCTGATTATCACATTTGCAATTCCTTCAGCTGCAAGCTTCCTGCAATCAGCCAGCTTCACACTAGTTTTCTTCCTTGTGTCCAGATCTGTAAGCCATTCTTTGTTACCAGTCATATGGTTAGAGCAACCTGAATCCAAATACCACACTTGACATATTGAATCTTCTTCACATGTAGTAGCCATCATCAGTAGTACACTATCTTTTCCTGTACCACTGCTTTGAGCTATATTAGCTTCTTCATTTGAATTCTTCTTGCCTTTGCCAGATCTACACTCATCAGCAAAGTGGCCATATTTTTCACAATTGTAACATTGAAACTTGCTTTTGTCAAACTTCTTCTTTTGATTGTTCACAGAACCTTCTCCTTTACAGGATTCAGTTTTGTCATCAATCTTTCCTTTATTCTTGAGCCATTTCTCTTTGCCCTGCTTCCATTTCTTCTTGTCTTTACCAGCAGGTTTAGATTGAACTTGCAATGCTTGTTGCATAGTTCTTTCTGAACCTCTTTCAATAACAAGTAACTCATGTGCCTCTAATGAACTTTGCAGATCTTCAATTTTCATAGTGCCAATATCTCTTGATTCTTGAATGGCCACAACTATGAAATCAAATTTAGGGGTTAATGTTCTCATTACCTTTTCATTTATCTGTTGATCAGTGAATACTTCACCACAAGTCTTCATCTGATTCACCACCAGCATTAGCTTTGAGAAATAATCTGCAATCTTTTGATCATCTTCCATCAACATCAGTTCATACTTCCTTCTTAGAGATTGAAGCTTGACCTGTTTCACTTTATCACCTCCATCATAGTATTTTGCCAATATATCCCAAGCCTCCTTTGATTTTGTCACTTTTGAGATTCTTTCAAAATTCTGTGAATCAACATATTGTTGAATGTAGAACAAAACTTTACAATCCTTTTTCTTTACCTCTTTGAATGCAGTTCTCTGTGCATCAGTGGCATTTGCTGCAAGATCTTCATAACCGTTTTGCACTATCTCAAGCACATCTTGAGCTCCAAACAATGACTTCATCATTGCACTCCACATATCCCAATTCTTTCCATCAAGCACTGTCAAATTTGAAGGAAAACCGTTTGAATTCATGATTGTTGCAGCAAGAAAACACCAAGATTCACAATCTTTCACACCTAAGATCAGAATCTTTCACTCCCAAGATCAAAACCGGAGCTCTAGATACCAATTTGTTAGCGCAGCAATGTTTATTGTTGTTAATTCAATAAACCAAGAACACAATCATACACACACTTTCTGTTTACACACACATAAAAGCAATTGAAAATGAGAGAAGATTAGAGGAAGAAGAAGAGAGGAGTTTTTGTTGTAATGCTTTATTCATTAGTTATGAAAGTTTTGATTACAACTTATTTATACACTTTTCTTGTGGTACAAGTCACTTACTTGTAACTAACTATCCAACCAACACTATTGGTAATTGTGTCACTAACTAACTTGTTAACTAACTCCTAGATTAGTTAACCAACTAACCACTTAAGCTATGGATTAGTATTACAACAGAAATAACAGATCCATAGTGTTACATTTGAACCAACCATGTAAAGGGGGAGCCCATGAAACTTGCAAAATTTTGGGCGCTTTAGGATGATGCAAGTAACTCTGAAAAATTTCAAAATTGCAAAGTGTGTCATGGAATCTCTGAAAAATTTCAAAATTGCAAAGTGTGTCATGGAAGAACTTGCGGTCAAAGAAGTATTGTTCCTGCTGACAATAATTTATATAGTATTTTTAGTGTTTATTTATTATTAGTTTAGGACTTTGAAGAACAATTACAAAACAAAAAACTTGAAGAAATGAAGCTACTTGCAGAAGAAAACAAGAAATACAAGAAAATACCAAACCATAAAATATTGTGGAGACAAGCATCTTTATTGATACTTTTATAGGTAGAGATGTATTCCAGTGGATCTGATCAATTTTTGAGAAAAATTGATGGAGTGAAAAATGGATAGAGTAAAAAATGGGTATGAATGCTGATTTTTCTATGTAATCTAGGCCATAGACGTCGCCAATGAACCTAGTGCTCAAAAAATGAAATTGAATGTTTTATGTGAGGTGAAAGATGATCAGATCTGTACTAAGATAATGGTGATTGAATCTTCAAGTGCCAATGCGAAAAAAGGTACTTGCTAGAATGTAAGTACTCTAATGATCAAGTCGGTATTAATTTGCAAGAGGTGAAAGAAAGTGCGAAATTGGGGTAGAAAATGTGTACCTTGATACTGAATGCATGTTAGCATGTATGCATATATAGTGGAGTAGGAGGAATAACTGTTTCATGAGGTCCTTCATGTACAAAAAATCAGCCACAAATATCTCCTGAATGATCATTTATCCGGTTAGATGACCTGTATTGGAGCTATAGACTCACACTGTGCTCCTAAAAGAGATTCATATTCGTTCTATAGTCGTGTATAGGGGTGACATGTTGTATTCTTTATTTGACATTTGAGCCTCAGTTAATTGATGATGTGAACTTTTCCCACCCCCCAAATTTATTTTTCACCTCGAAAAAGTTCGGTAAACATAAACCGAACTTTTTTTTAGTGTAAATTTTACACTAAAAAAAAAGTTCAGTTTATGTTTACCAAACTTTTTTTGCCTTCAAGGGGGTGAAAAAGATACATAGAGGGTGGGATGAGAAATCGTCTTAATTGATTGACTTTAAGGTCTTAATTGATTGACTTTAAGGTCCAGAACAAATTTTATGTTTTAGACATGAGTGTCGTCATCAATGAATTGTCGTTGTTCACACAAAACAATGTAGGACTCTTTGATAAACTTCGAATCACAACATCTTCATAAGATATGAATAACAAAAGTTAATCATTGTTCATAGTGCATGATGCTAGCATAATTGTATGGGAAAATAATAAATTTGAAAGTAAAGGATCACTAGAATAACAAATATTTATTGTAAAAGTTAAAATTTACACTTTAAAAAAATTAAATTTTCACTTTAAAAAATAGAATTTTCACTTTTGACTATATGTACTATTTATATATCTTAGTTTGACCATATTTTTCTACTAACAAATAAAAATAGATATTACTCCCTTCGTCCTAAATTGAGTGATAGTTGACCTTTTCACGCATGCCGATGCATAACATTGACGATTCATATTTTTAATTGTATAACACTAAAAATTATAAAAATTTGATATTTTGAAAATACTCATCGAGACGAATCCAACAACATCTTATAAACTACTCCCTCCGTTTCTTTTTACGTGTCCGTTTTAAATAGTAACAACAAATTAAAAAAGTGTATTTTTGCACCTTATCTTCCTATTATACCCTAATTTTAATTCACCAATAAAATCCTATTTTTTTGCACACACTTTCTCTTTCCAATAAATTTAATATTCTATGTACAACAAACTTTATAACATTGTTTAATTCGATGTTTTTGGATACTTAAAAAGAAACAGAGGGAGTAATATTTAGTTTTGTTTATTAGTAAAAAAATATGGTCAAAACAATATGTGTGAATAATGCACAGCAGTCAAATGTTTCACTCAATTTCGGACGGAGGGTGTAGCATATAAGGTGTTGTTGAATTCGTCTCGATGCGTATTTTTAAAATATCAAATTTTGATAATTTTTACTTTTATACAATAAATAATATTAATCGTCAAAATTATACATTAATATGTATTGTGTGAAATAGTAAATTGAATCACTCATTAGGGGACGGAGGGAATATATGATTGAGCACCTCTATGCATGGCCATTAATTTAAGATCAAAAGACCTCTGCACGCCCTATACAGACAATCTCCAAGCCACCCTTTAAATATATATCTTTTGTCAAACAACAGATATAATTGAACGTAAGCTAAATGGAATTTTGATATGAAGTTGTGTATTAACCAAGCCGCACTGATAAATCATTAATAATAAATCATTAATAACTCACCGATTTAATGGTCGGACCGGGTCGGATCAGGGTCGGACCGTTTTTAATTAAATATAAATATTTTATAATTTTAAATAATAAATAAATCATTAATAAATAAAAAAGTACACATGTTCTGGTGAACAAATAAGAGGGGTGATAAATATTTGGATCGTATGTAATAAATGAATAATTCCTTAATGAGAAATTGCGAACCCTTTACAAGGAAGCACAAGCTCCTATTTATAGATTTTTACAAGTAACAGTTATCAAAGACCACGATCATGGATACCCCATGACCCCGGTGGTTTCTTCTCTCCTCCGCCACTCCCACGTTGCGGAGGTGGACGGTTATCCTCTAGTTTCGACGGTGAACATGATGGTAGTGGGCGGTTACCTCCCTCCACGTACATCCTTGCGTGCTGAGTCTTTGAGATGGCAATTGATATTTAAGGCGAGGGCGCCATCCATGAAGCGCGTCGCCTTTTCCTTGCTTTCCCTCCAAGTTACGTATTTGAATCTAATGGGTTGTATAATTGGACCATTTGATCATTCGACCTATACCATTTAATTTTGGGCCTTAGTCCATTCCACAACCCCCCAAGCACGAGGCTCAAAGAGGCGAAGTGGTGATAGTGGTGGTCGCGATGATCGTGATGATCGTGGGTGATAACTGCCCACTTGCTTTTCCTTAGTGCACGTCGCCACCCTTCTATAAATAACCTTCATAATGATATTAAGTTTCGTTCATACCTTCCATATCCTTTCAACTTCCTTGCTTTAGCCATTTTCGAAGTTATGGATAATACTATCCTTGTATTAGAATCGCCTGTTATGCCTGCTATTTGGCGAGTGAGAGACAAAGTCGAAGAAAATATCGAGGAACTCTTGGACAAAGTGGGGGAGTTCCAGACCTATGTTGAGGAACTCAATGATTACAAATGGCGTCTGACTGATGAACAGAAAGTCTTTTTGGAACTGGCTTTGGAGTTATCCAAGAGATTGGAGAAGGATGTTGCTTTTATTGAAACTACCATTGCTGTCTTTGATTGCTACACCGAACTTGAAGATACGCTGGATAAGAAAATATCCGTCACTAAGGATAGCATCGATCTGCAGGAAGAGTCGTTGTACCTCAACCTGTCTGCTGAAGAGGCCGTCGAGAACCGTATCGAAATATTGGAGAAGGAACTTCGTCCCTTGATGAAAAGGAACCTTCAGCTGGATATTAAGTATGACGTTGCTAGGCTCATCAGGACTCGTTCTTCTCTTGCTCGCCTCAAGGAGAAAATGGACAGGTTGCATGATGATCAACACAAAATTGGCCCTGACCTTGAAGTTTCCAAAAAGTATAAAGACGAGATTGAAGAATTGCAGGCCGACACTGTCGCGGCGGCATATGTCGTTGCTTAAGTAGTTTCCTTTCCAGTACTTAGGATTTCCTGTTTTCTTATTTGTATTGTGCTTTGATATCTTTGTATTCGGCATTTTCCATTCCCTTCATGTTGTACTTCCATTTCGTAATTAATGAAGCTTTTATTTCCGAAGAAAAACTTCGTTTTTATAATTTACCTCGCCTTTAGGCGTGGCCTCGTGCGCGGTCGAGATTACGACTCGCCTCAGGACACGCGTTAGTATCATATTACTTTGCTTTTTCGAAACGTTTCAAGTCTTCAAACTTTCTTTTCAATCGATGCTTTAGTCTTATATATATGTTGCTTCTTCTCTTCTCACTCCTTTATTCTGATCGATCTTCCAATCCGAAATTTCTCATTTATCTCTTGAGCAAATTGTTTTCTTTTGATAAACCTTTGATTTTTAGTAACCGCTCTTCACTTCTTTCGCGAGTTTCCCGCCAACCACGTTCTCCAGTATCTCAAGTGTTAACCGCTCTTTTCAATCAAGTATAAACCGCCGTTTCTCTCTTCCTTTTGCTACTTTCAATTTCGCGAATAGTTCTTCTAGGGTTTCTGGAAAAATGGTTGTTTTGAGAGATCTTAGTGACGTCAACGATGAAGGTTCCCTTTATAACTCCCGTGTTGGTACTCCTTACCAACGACAAGTTCATGCTCACTTCACTATAACTGATGGTTCTTTGAATTATCAGGAATACTTCTCTGAGATTTTAGGGTTTTCCCTTAGTAGCAATTTGGACAGCGATAATGGCGATGCCTTTAGTAATAATAGCAGCGAACACAGTAGCGATTGCGTAATAATATATCCTTCGTCTTTCACAGGAAAACGAAGAGACGAGTCGCTTGCCCTAGTTACTGTAGGATCAGAGGTTATGGCAATGGAGGTTTCTTCAACTTATCAGAGTGTTGAAGGCGTGGCGAAGTTCAGAGCGTTGTACGATGTCTCTAGGACTTTTGATGAAAGTGAGGTCATACTAGAGCCGGTGGAGGCGGGCAGTATGTGACCTGTGTGCCTAGTTCTGAGACAGCTTTCTTTTACATGTACACTAGGTTTATCAAAGATTTTCACTTATACTTTCCTTTCACTGAATTCCAAATGTCAATGCTTAGGGTCCTTAATGTTGCTCCCACTCAACTTAGCCCTAACAGTTGGTCTTTTTTAAGGCATTTGAACTAGTTTGTTTCGGTCTTGATATTTCTGAGCCTTTTGTGGCCGTCTTCTTTTCTTTTTACCAAATAAAGAGCTTGTTTCCCAATTCTATTGTTTCCTTGAGTGCTCATCCCAATAGGGGTTTGTTTAGCCTGTATAGCTCCAACTATAAGAACTATAAGGATACCTTTGTGCGTGTTCGTGGTGGGGAAGGATGCCGAGATACAATGTACACTGCTGATGATACTCCCCTTTTTCCTTTCCATTGGACGATCAACCCCATATTGATTAGAGGCACCATATATGAGAGGTTGAGTGAGTTTGAGAGGGATACGGTGGCTTATCTAGAATCTCTTAATCATATGAGTCATAGGGACCTTCTAGACGCCGAGAGTGCTCCCGCTGTTCTAGTACGTTACCTCAGTAAGTTATTTTATAAATTTCCTCGTCTTCTTGCATGATTCGTCTTTTATTGCTTCCTGTTATTCTTTATGGCTAACTTTCTTTTTTTCCTTGTAGAAGACATGTCGACGCTTACTCCTGCCCAGAGATTAAAGTTTGTGGAGAAGGCGAGGGCGAAAAAGGCACAACCTGATAGCAAGGTTGACGCCCTCAGCCAGTTGGAGGTAGGCGAGGGGGACAGAAAGAAGAGGAAAAGTAGTGATGCTCGAATTAGCATCCCAGTGAAGACGTATGGCCCTAGACCTACCGCGGTTGACCAGGCTGCTAATGCCGAAGGGGAAGTCAAGTCCCCATCTTAGAAGAAGTCGAGGACCTTGTCTCGAAAGGCTAAAAGGGATAAAGATGTAGTGGATGTGGATAAGGAATTGTATGAGGTTGAGGATCCAGTGGTAGAGGCTTCTCCTGTGGCTGAGAATACTATTGCTGAGGCGAGCCAGGCTGGAGGGGCTTCGCCTTGGGATCCTCTGTTTAACCCCGAGGTATTTCTGGCGAGGATGATGGATATGGCGGGGAATTCTTCTTGTTTCAACACAACGGGTACTGATGAACTGCTAAGGATGGCTCTTGGCCATGAGCTCAAGGGTCTTCCCCTTAATTATGCCCCGACGTCTCGCCAGAGGGCCGAATTGCCACTGCCAATGAGAAAAAGGCTCTAGTGGAGAAGAACTTGACCGACCTTGAGAACGATGTGAAGGCTACTAAGGAGATGCTCGAGAATGACGTGAAGTCATTCAAAAAGCAGAGCGAGGAGGAGATCGCCAAGCTGGCCAAGGATCATGAGGAGGAGTTAGCGAAGGCTAATAGGGATTGCGAATCTGCGATCAAAACTATGAACACCATTCAGGGTAGCCTTGACGCCAAGGATCCGCGCATCAACACTTTGGTCAAGGGTAATGAGGCGGCTCTTGCTGAATTGGCTGTCTTGAGGCAGGAGAAAGACAAATGGGAGTCCGAGAAGGACAGTCTGAAGGCAGCCATTGGGGAACAATATGAAGAAGGCTTCCAGTTTGCGCTGGATCAGGTGAATGTCCTCTTCCCTGATATTGATCAAGACCTTCTTGGTAAGGCTGAGGCTATGTTGACTATTGAGGGCGACAAACTGGTGCCTCATGCTCCTGCCGAGATGGCCAAGGATTCGCCGGCCAAGGAATCACCAACCAAGGAATCGCCCGCCAAAGAATAGTCTTCCTCCTTCTTTTGATTTGTATTGATTTTGTTATCCTGTTTAACAATTACAACTCAATAAAAACAAAGTCCTAACCTTGCATCAAAGTGACACAAGAAAGGCTCACAATTAACAAGACTCAAAACCCTAATAATACTCTATGAATATGATGGCTTCAGTAACCAAAATAGGTTTCTTGTTTTTGTTTAAATATGGTGAGCTTGCATGGGCTTGGATACCATGCATGGGCTTCATTCACCTACAAATCCACCTTGCGTATTTCAGAATCATATCTCACGTTTCCTGTAGCAGATGAGCATAATCTGGAAAATAATTAATGCGAGATTCTGAACAAAAATATATTCCTTGGACACCAAGAATAAATGCGTGGATTCCATAAATAGATCAGGCGCCAAGTAGGCGCGAAAAGACACCACCTGGACAGGTATCCAGATGTTGGAACATGTCATTGCACATCTTGCTTGTATATTTGGCTTTTGCAAAAATGATGCCAACACCAAATATCCAACAGCAGTTATTCATGCTAGGTTTTTCATAACTTCCGCTTATAAATACCAATCCTCTTTTCTTTTCGTAACTACAATCTCTACACCATTACCTCATTTCTTCTTTGTTTAACACTTCGAGATGGATAGGGAAAATACCACGGAAAATGCTGTAGCGGTCCAAATCCCATAAGGGAAAGAAGAAACTAGATGCGTCTGCTTCCAAATCTTAATGTACCAACGTATCCAAAAAGGTTAAGGTAAAAAGCATCCTCGTCTCGCCAAGTTCTTCAAGTTCTGATGATATTGATGAAGATTATGCTGAGTTCTTGAAGACTTGCGTTCCTGAGGAGTTTTATGCTTATGGATCTCCTCTTAGAGAAGAAGAAGGTTCCCAAATTACTGTGGAATCCGCGGCGAAAACGCCAAAATCTTCGAAGGTGAAAACCTCCAAGTGATACGTCCTCTGGATGAGGATGATGGATTAGGATCCCCTGGCTTGACCGGACAAAAGTGGAAATACAATGCCAGGAACTGTGGGGTCCTTTTGAATAATGCGAGTGTTGATGCTTATTGTGATAGTTGTAGGACTTTATTGTATTAGCACTTCGCACATCCTTTTGAATTTGATGTAGTTTTCTTTGGATTTGTATCCTATCTTCAATGAATGAAACTTCAGATTCTGAATGAATTTGTTATTGCTTTTGTCGCCTTTGAGTATTTTTGTTTTGCGAGCCTCCTTTATGATTTCTTGGGTGATAACCCTACCTGTCTTTAAGATGAATTCGTTAATAATAAAAGTAATATATTGAATTACCTTCACTTGCATTCCGCAATGTTTCTTCTGGGCGTCTCCCATTCAATAGGTTGCGCCTTGATATTTTGATCTGTGTTTCTTTTTCTTTTCTTCGTTTCCAACTCGTAAGATTTACGGATAACGTTTTGGACTTTCAACCGAGCTTTAATTTTTTTGACGCCCCCCACTTGTACATTTAAAGGGTAACACCTCGGACTTTCAACCTGATTTTAATTTTTTGGACGCCCCCACTTGTAAGTTTAAAGGGTAACGCCTCGGATTTTCAACCTGATTTTAATTTTTTGGACGCACCCCACTTGTAAGTTTAAAGGGTAACGCCTCGAATTTTCAACCTGATTTTAATTTTTTGGATGCCTCCCACTTGTAAGTTTAAAGGGTAACGCCTCAGATTTTCAACCTGATTTTAATTTTTTGGACGCCTCCCACTTGTAAGTTTAAAGGGTAACGCCTCGAATTTTCAACCTGATTTTAATTTTTTGGACGCCCCCCACTTGTAAGTTTAAAGGGTAACGTCTCGGATTTTCAACCTGATTTTAATTTTTTGGACGCCCCCCACTTTTAAGTTTAAAGGGTAACGCCTTGGTGTTTCAACCCATTTTAATTTTTTTGGACGCCCCCCACTTGTAAGTTTAAAGGGTAACGCCTTGGTGTTTCAACCCATTTTTCTTTTTCTGTCATGTCATATGCATATGTATCAGTTCTTCATAAAACCAAAAACTTTTAAAACGGTGGGCCTCAATAAAAACTCTTATTTTCATAGGAGAAAAGAGTGTCCCCCCGCTATTCATTAATTGGAATGAAAGATTTCAGTACATTTGATCATAAACATGTAGTAACTTAATCATAAAATAACTTTAAAAAGTGCACGCCTAGGCGTTGCTTTCCTTGCTTTACGTGGCAGTTAACTGTAGTAAAACCTGAGATCGGCCACGTTCCATGTCCTGTGTAGGACTTCTCATTCCATCGTTTCAAGTCTATAAGCTCCTCCTTCGAATGCTTCGTTGATTCTGAAGGGGCCTTCCCAGTTCGCCGCTAACTTTCCTCCCTTATCCTTTCCCATAGGTCTTTTGAGAACTAAGTCTACTTCTCTGAATCTCCTTGCTATAACTCTGGTGTTGTATCTTCTAGCCGCTCACTGCTTTGAGACGAATTCCCGAAAGTAGGCTCTGTCCCTTAATTCTTGAACTAAATTTAGATTTTCTTCCAATGCTTCTGAATTTTCCTGGAGTGTGAGAGTATCTCTACGCCTGCTTGGGGGGTTTATCTCTTCAGGGATCATTGCATCTGTTCCGTAAACCATAGTGAAGGGTGCTTCGCCCGTTGAGGACTGGGGCGTGGTGTGGTATGACCAGAGGATTGGTAAAAGGTGGGCGACCTAGCCCTCGCCTTTGCTTGTAATTCTTCTTTTGATTGCTCTTAAGATTACCTTGTTTGCGGACTCTGCTTGTTCGTTGGCCTGTGGGTGCTCTACGTATATGAACGTGTTCAGAATACCTTTCCCTTTGCAGAATTGAACTACCTTTTCGCTTGCAAATTGAGTCCTGTTGTCTGACACAATATATTTAGGCAATCCTCGCTTTTTAGCTTGTACGCTTCCTCTCTTGCCGATGGGAGTTCATCTTTTTGGAGGTATCTTATGATTGGTGCTCTCCAATCTTCCGCTTCTATGATCATCATGACTGTCTCTTCAGTGATGCTAGGGCTTGCAATGGTTTCTTGAATGAAGGTTATGTTGCTTTCAGGCTTTTTGGTGCTTGCTAACTTTGATAGCAAGCCTGATCTTGCGTTCTGCTCTCGTGGTACGTAAACCAATTCGAATGATTTGGAATGATTTGAAATGATTGGCCAAGCTGCGTACTTTCTCCAAGTATTTGACTAACTGGGGATCTTTCGCCTAAACTCTCCTGATACTTGATTTGTTACCAACTGCGAATCACTCTTTGCCTTGAGATCTGCTATATCCATTTCCTTTGCTAACTTCATTCCAGCGAGCAAAGCTTCATACTCTGCCTGGTTATTGCTCGCCTTGAAAGCGAACCTCAATGATTGTTCAATGAGAACTCCAACTGGTCCTTCTAACACTACTTCGGCTCCACTTCCTCTAATGTTGGAGGCTCCGTCAACTGATAAGGTCCAAGGTTGTTTATTGTTCTGCAAGCGTTGTAAGTTCTAGCAAAAAGTCTGCTAGTATTTGAGACTTGATTGCCACTCTTGGAGAGAAAGTTAGGACTCTTTGATAAACTTCGAATCACAACATCTTCATAAGATATGAATAACAAAAGTTAATCATTGTTCATAGTGCATGATGCTAGCATAATTGTATGGGAAAATAATAAATTTGAAAGTAAAGGATCACTGGAATAACAAATATTTATTGTAAAAGTTAAAATTTACACTTTAAAAAAATTAAATTTTCACTTTAAAAAATAGAATTTTCACTTTTGACTATATGTACTATTTATATATCTTAGTTTGACCATATTTTTCTACTAACAAATAAAAATAGATATTACTCCCTTCGTCCTAAATTGAGTGATAGTTGACCTTTTCACGCATGCCGATGCATAACATTGACGATTCATATTTTTAATTGTATAACACTAAAAATTATAAAAATTTGATATTTTGAAAATGCTCATCGAGACGAATCCAACAACATCTTATAAACTACTCCCTCCGTTTCTTTTTACGTGTCCGTTTTAAATAGTAACAACAAATTAAAAAAGTGTATTTTTGCACCTTATCTTCCTATTATACCCTAATTTTAATTCACCAATAAAATCCTATTTTTTTGCACACACTTTCTCTTTCCAATAAATTTAATATTCTATGCACAACAAACTTTATAACATTGTTTAATTCGATGTTTTTGGATACTTAAAAAGAAACAGAGGGAGTAATATTTAGTTTTGTTTATTAGTAAAAAAATATGGTCAAAACAATATGTGTGAATAATGCACAGCAGTCAAATGTTTCACTCAATTTCGGACGGAGGGTGTAGCATATAAGGTGTTGTTGAATTCGTCTCGATGCGTATTTTTAAAATATCAAATTTTGATAATTTTTACTTTTATACAATAAATAATATTAATCGTCAAAATTATACATTAATATGTATTGTGTGAAATAGTAAATTGAATCACTCATTAGGGGACGGAGGGAATATATGATTGAGCACCTCTATGCATGGCCATTAATTTAAGATCAAAAGACCTCTGCACGCCCTATACAGACAATCTCCAAGCCACCCTTTAAATATATATCTTTTGTCAAACAACAGATATAATTGAACGTAAGCTAAATGGAATTTTGATATGAAGTTGTGTATTAACCAAGCCGCACTGATAAATCATTAATAATAAATCATTAATAACTCACCGATTTAATGGTCGGACCGGGTCGGATCAGGGTCGGACCGTTTTTAATTAAATATAAATATTTTATAATTTTAAATAATAAATAAATCATTAATAAATAAAAAAGTACACATGTTCTGGTGAACAAATAAGAGGGGTGATAAATATTTGGATCGTATGTAATAAATGAATAATTCCTTAATGAGAAATTGCGAACCCTTTACAAGGAAGCACAAGCTCCTATTTATAGATTTTTACAAGTAACAGTTATCAAAGACCACGATCATGGATACCCCATGACCCCGGTGGTTTCTTCTCTCCTCCGCCGCTCCCACGTTGCGGAGGTGGACGGTTATCCTCTAGTTTCGACGGTGAACATGATGGTAGTGGGCGGTTACCTCCCTCCACGTACATCCTTGCGTGCTGAGTCTTTGAGATGGCAATTGATATTTAAGGCGAGGGCGCCATCCATGAAGCGCGTCGCCTTTTCCTTGCTTTCCCTCCAAGTTACGTATTTGAATCTAATGGGTTGTATAATTGGACCATTTGATCATTCGACCTATACCATTTAATTTTGGGCCTTAGTCCATTCCACAACCCCCCAAGCACGAGGCTCAAAGAGGCGAAGTGGTGATAGTGGTGGTCGCGATGATCGTGATGATCGTGGGTGATAACTGCCCACTTGCTTTTCCTTAGTGCACGTCGCCACCCTTCTATAAATAACCTTCATAATGATATTAAGTTTCGTTCATACCTTCCATATCCTTTCAACTTCCTTGCTTTTGCCATTTTCGAAGTTATGGATAATACTATCCTTGTATTAGAATCGCCTGTTATGCCTGCTATTTGGCGAGTGAGAGACAAAGTCGAAGAAAATATCGAGGAACTCTTGGACAAAGTGGGGGAGTTCCAGACCTATGTTGAGGAACTCAATGATTACAAATGGCGTCTGACTGATGAACAGAAAGTCTTTTTGGAACTGGCTTTGGAGTTATCCAAGAGATTGGAGAAGGATGTTGCTTTTATTGAAACTACCATTGCTGTCTTTGATTGCTACACCGAACTTGAAGATACGCTGGATAAGAAAATATCCGTCACTAAGGATAGCATCGATCTGCAGGAAGAGTCGTTGTACCTCAACCTGTCTGCTGAAGAGGCCGTCGAGAACCGTATCGAAATATTGGAGAAGGAACTTCGTCCCTTGATGAAAAGGAACCTTCAGCTGGATATTAAGTATGACGTTGCTAGGCTCATCAGGACTCGTTCTTCTCTTGCTCGCCTCAAGGAGAAAATGGACAGGTTGCATGATGATCAACACAAAATTGGCCCTGACCTTGAAGTTTCCAAAAAGTATAAAGACGAGATTGAAGAATTGCAGGCCGACACTGTCGCGGCGGCATATGTCGTTGCTTAAGTAGTTTCCTTTCCAGTACTTAGGATTTCCTGTTTTCTTATTTGTATTGTGCTTTGATATCTTTGTATTCGGCATTTTCCATTCCCTTCATGTTGTACTTCCATTTCGTAATTAATGAAGCTTTTATTTCCGAAGAAAAACTTCGTTTTTATAATTTACCTCGCCTTTAGGCGTGGCCTCGTGCGCGGTCGAGATTACGACTCGCCTCAGGACACGCGTTAGTATCATATTACTTTGCTTTTTCGAAACGTTTCAAGTCTTCAAACTTTCTTTTCAATCGATGCTTTAGTCTTATATATATGTTGCTTCTTCTCTTCTCACTCCTTTATTCTGATCGATCTTCCAATCCGAAATTTCTCATTTATCTCTTGAGCAAATTGTTTTCTTTTGATAAACCTTTGATTTTTAGTAACCGCTCTTCACTTCTTTCGCGAGTTTCCCGCCAACCACGTTCTCCAGTATCTCAAGTGTTAACCGCTCTTTTCAATCAAGTATAAACCGCCGTTTCTCTCTTCCTTTTGCTACTTTCAATTTCGCGAATAGTTCTTCTAGGGTTTCTGGAAAAATGGTTGTTTTGAGAGATCTTAGTGACGTCAACGATGAAGGTTCCCTTTATAACTCCCGTGTTGGTACTCCTTACCAACGACAAGTTCATGTTCACTTCACTATAACTGATGGTTCTTTGAATTATCAGGGATACTTCTCTGAGATTTTAGGGTTTTCCCTTAGTAGCAATTTGGACAGCGATAATGGCGATGCCTTTAGTAATAATAGCAGCGAACACAGTAGCGATTGCGTAATAATATATCCTTCGTCTTTCACAGGAAAACGAAGAGACGAGTCGCTTGCCCTAGTTACTGTAGGATCAGAGGTTATGGCAATGGAGGTTTCTTCAACTTATCAGAGTGTTGAAGGCGTGGCGAAGTTCAGAGCGTTGTACGATGTCTCTAGGACTTTTGATGAAAGTGAGGTCATACTAGAGCCGGTGGAGGCGGGCAGTATGTGACCTGTGTGCCTAGTTCTGAGCCAGCTTTCTTTTACATGTACACTAGGTTTATCAAAGATTTTCACTTATACTTTCCTTTCACTGAATTCCAAATGTCAATGCTTAGGGTCCTTAATGTTGCTCCCACTCAACTTAGCCCTAACAGTTGGTCTTTTTTAAGGCATTCGAACTAGTTTGTTTCGGTCTTGATATTTCTGAGCCTTTTGTGGCCGTCTTCTTTTCTTTTGACCAAATAAAGAGCTTGTTTCCCAATTCTATTGTTTCCTTGAGTGCTCATCCCAATAGGGGTTTGTTTAGCCTGTATAGCTCCAACTATAAGAACTATAAGGATACCTTTGTGCGTGTTCGTGGTGGGGAAGGATGCCGAGATACAATGTACACTGCTGATGATACTCCCCTTTTTCCTTTCCATTGGACGATCAACCCCAGATTGATTAGAGGCACCATATATGAGAGGTTGAGTGAGTTTGAGAGGGATACGGTGGCTTATCTGGAATCTCTTAATCATATGAGTCATAGGGACCTTCTAGACGCCGAGAGTGCTCCCGCTGTTCTAGTACGTTACCTCAGTAAGTTATTTTATAAATTTCCTCGTCTTCTTGCATGATTCGTCTTTTATTGCTTCCTGTTATTCTTTATGGCTAACTTTCTCTTTTTCCTTGTAGAAGACATGTCGACGCTTACTCCTGCCCAGAGATTAAAGTTTGTGGAGAAGGCGAGGGCGAAAAAGGCACAACCTGATAGCAAGGTTGACGCCCTCAGCCAGTTGGAGGTAGGCGAGGGGGACAGAAAGAAGAGGAAAAGTAGTGATGCTCGAATTAGCATCCCAGTGAAGACGTATGGCCCTAGACCTACCGCGGTTGACCAGGCTGCTAATGCCGAAGGGGAAGTCAAGTCCCCATCTTAGAAGAAGTCGAGGACCTTGTCTCGAAAGGCTAAAAGGGATAAAGATGTAGTGGATGTGGATAAGGAATTGTATGAGGTTGAGGATCCGGTGGTAGAGGCTTCTCCTGTGGCTGAGAATACTATTGCTGAGGCGAGCCAGGCTGGAGGGGCTTCGCCTTGGGATCCTCTGTTTAACCCCGAGGTATTTCTGGCGAGGATGATGGATATGGCGGGGAATTCTTCTTGTTTCAACACAACGGGTACTGATGAACTGCTAAGGATGGCTCTTGGCCATGAGCTCAAGGGTCTTCCCCTTAATTATGCCCCGACGTCTCGCCAGAGGGCCGAATTGCCACTGCCAATGAGAAAAAGGCTCTAGTGGAGATGAACTTGACCGACCTTGAGAACGATGTGAAGGCTACTAAGGAGATGCTCGAGAATGACGTGAAGTCATTCAAAAAGCAGAGCGAGGAGGAGATCGCCAAGCTGGCCAAGGATCATGAGGAGGAGTTAGCGAAGGCTAATAGGGATTGCGAATCTGCGATCAAAACTATGAACACCATTCAGGGTAGCCTTGACGCCAAGGATCCGCGCATCAACACTTTGGTCAAGGGTAATGAGGCGGCTCTTGCTGAATTGGCTGTCTTGAGGCAGGAGAAAGCGAAATGGGAGTCCGAGAAGGACAGTCTGAAGGCAGCCATTGGGGAACAATATGAAGAAGGCTTCCAGTTTGCGCTGGATCAGGTGAATGTCCTCTTCCCTGATATTGATCAAGACCTTCTTGGTAAGGCTGATGCTATGTTGACTATTGAGGGCGACAAACTGGTGCCTCATGCTCCTGCCGAGATGGCCAAGGATTCGCCGGCCAAGGAATCACCAACCAAGGAATCGCCCGCCAAAGAATAGTCTTCCTCCTTCTTTTGATTTGTATTGATTTTGTTATCCTGTTTAACAATTACAACTCAATAAAAACAAAGTCCTAACCTTGCATCAAAGTGACACAAGAAAGGCTCACAATTAACAAGACTCAAAACCCTAATAATACTCTATGAATATGATGGCTTCAGTAACCAAAATAGGTTTCTTGTTTTTGTTTAAATATGGTGAGCTTGCATGGGCTTGGATACCATGCATGGGCTTCATTCACCTACAAATCCACCTTGCGTATTTCAGAATCATATCTCACGTTTCCTGTAGCAGATGAGCATAATCTGGAAAATAATTAATGCGAGATTCTGAACAAAAATATATTCCTTGGACACCAAGAATAAATGCGTGGATTCCATAAATAGATCAGGCGCCAAGTAGGCGCGAAAAGACACCACCTGGACAGGTATCCAGATGTTGGAACATGTCATTGCACATCTTGCTTGTATATTTGGCTTTTGCAAAAATGATGCCAACACCAAATATCCAACAGCAGTTATTCATGCTAGGTTTTTCATAACTTCCGCTTATAAATACCAATCCTCTTTTCTTTTCGTAACTACAATCTCTACACCATTACCTCATTTCTTCTTTGTTTAACACTTCGAGATGGATAGGGAAAATACCACGGAAAATGCTGTAGCGGTCCAAATCCCATAAGGGAAAGAAGAAACTAGATGCGTCTGCTTCCAAATCTAAATGTACCAACGTATCCAAAAAGGTTAAGGTAAAAAGCATCCTCGTCTCGCCAAGTTCTTCAAGTTCTGATGATATTGATGAAGATTATGCTGAGTTCTTGAAGACTTACGTTCCTGAGGAGTTTTATGCTTATGGATCTCCTCTTAGAGAAGAAGAAGGTTCCCAAATTACTGTGGAATCCGCGGCGAAAACGCCAAAATCTTCGAAGGTGAAAACCTCCAAGTGATACGTCCTCTGGATGAGGATGATGGATTAGGATCCCCTGGCTTGACCGGACAAAAGTGGAAATACAATGCCAGGAACTGTGGGGTCCTTTTGAATAATGCGAGTGTTGATGCTTATTGTGATAGTTGTAGGACTTTATTGTATTAGCACTTCGCACATCCTTTTGAATTTGATGTAGTTTTCTTTGGATTTGTATCCTATCTTCAATGAATGAAACTTCAGATTCTGAATGAATTTGTTATTGCTTTTGTCGCCTTTGAGTATTTTTGTTTTGCGAGCCTCCTTTATGATTTCTTGGGTGATAACCCTACCTGTCTTTAAGATGAATTCGTTAATAATAAAAGTAATATATTGAATTACCTTCACTTGCATTCCGCAATGTTTCTTCTGGGCGTCTCCCATTCAATAGGTTGCGCCTTGATATTTTGATCTGTGTTTCTTTTTCTTTTCTTCGTTTCCAACTCGTAAGATTTACGGATAACGTTTTGGACTTTCAACCGAGCTTTAATTTTTTTGACGCCCCCCACTTGTACATTTAAAGGGTAACACCTCGGACTTTCAACCTGATTTTAATTTTTTGGACGCCCCCACTTGTAAGTTTAAAGGGTAACGCCTCGGATTTTCAACCTGATTTTAATTTTTTGGACGCACCCCACTTGTAAGTTTAAAGGGTAACGCCTCGAATTTTCAACCTGATTTTAATTTTTTGGATGCCTCCCACTTGTAAGTTTAAAGGGTAACGCCTCAGATTTTCAACCTGATTTTAATTTTTTGGACGCCTCCCACTTGTAAGTTTAAAGGGTAACGCCTCGAATTTTCAACCTGATTTTAATTTTTTGGACGCCCCCCACTTGTAAGTTTAAAGGGTAACGTCTCGGATTTTCAACCTGATTTTAATTTTTTGGACGCCCCCCACTTTTAAGTTTAAAGGGTAACGCCTTGGTGTTTCAACCCATTTTAATTTTTTTGGACGCCCCCCACTTGTAAGTTTAAAGGGTAACGCCTTGGTGTTTCAACCCATTTTTCTTTTTCTGTCATGTCATATGCATATGTATCAGTTCTTCATAAAACCAAAAACTTTTAAAACGGTGGGCCTCAATAAAAACTCTTATTTTCATAGGAGAAAAGAGTGTCCCCCCGCTATTCATTAATTGGAATGAAAGATTTCAGTACATTTGATCATAAACATGTAGTAACTTAATCATAAAATAACTTTAAAAAGTGCACGCCTAGGCGTTGCTTTCCTTGCTTTACGTGGCAGTTAACTGTAGTAAAACCTGAGATCGGCCACGTTCCATGTCCTGTGTAGGACTTCTCATTCCATCGTTTCAAGTCTATAAGCTCCTCCTTCGAATGCTTCGTTGATTCTGAAGGGGCCTTCCCAGTTCGCCGCTAACTTTCCTCCCTTATCCTTTCCCATAGGTCTTTTGAGAACTAAGTCTACTTCTCTGAATCTCCTTGCTATAACTCTGGTGTTGTATCTTCTAGCCGCTCACTGCTTTGAGACGAATTCCCGAAAGTAGGCTCTGTCCCTTAATTCTTGAACTAAATTTAGATTTTCTTCCAATGCTTCTGAATTTTCCTGGAGTGTGAGAGTATCTCTACGCCTGCTTGGGGGGTTTATCTCTTCAGGGATCATTGCATCTGTTCCGTAAACCATAGTGAAGGGTGCTTCGCCCGTTGAGGACTGGGGCGTGGTGTGGTATGACCAGAGGATTGGTAAAAGGTGGGCGACCTAGCCCTCGCCTTTGCTTGTAATTCTTCTTTTGATTGCTCTTAAGATTACCTTGTTTGCGGACTCTGCTTGTTCGTTGGCCTGTGGGTGCTCTACGTATATGAACGTGTTCAGAATACCTTTCCCTTTGCAGAATTGAACTACCTTTTCGCTTGCAAATTGAGTCCTGTTGTCTGACACAATATATTTAGGCAATCCTCGCTTTTTAGCTTGTACGCTTCCTCTCTTGCCGATGGGAGTTCATCTTTTTGGAGGTATCTTATGATTGGTGCTCTCCAATCTTCCGCTTCTATGATCATCATGACTGTCTCTTCAGTGATGCTAGGGCTTGCAATGGTTTCTTGAATGAAGGTTATGTTGCTTTCAGGCTTTTTGGTGCTTGCTAACTTTGATAGCAAGCCTGATCTTGCGTTCTGCTCTCGTGGTACGTAAACCAATTCGAATGATTTGGAATGATTTGAAATGATTGGCCAAGCTGCGTACTTTCTCCAAGTATTTGACTAACTGGGGATCTTTCGCCTAAACTCTCCTGATACTTGATTTGTTACCAACTGCGAATCACTCTTTGCCTTGAGATCTGCTATATCCATTTCCTTTGCTAACTTCATTCCAGCGAGCAAAGCTTCATACTCTGCCTGGTTATTGCTCGCCTTGAAAGCGAACCTCAATGATTGTTCAATGAGAACTCCAACTGGTCCTTCTAACACTACTTCGGCTCCACTTCCTCTAATGTTGGAGGCTCCGTCAACTGATAAGGTCCAAGGTTGTTTATTGTTCTGCAAGCGTTGTAAGTTCTAGCAAAAAGTCTGCTAGTATTTGAGACTTGATTGCCACTCTTGGAGAGAAAGTTATGTCAAATTCTGACAATTCTACTGACTATGCTACCATCCTCTCTGCTAGGTCTGGTTTTCTCAGCACGTTCTTGATGGGATAATCAGTTTTTACCACGATTTTGTGGCTTTGGAAGTACTGTCTTAGTTTCCTCGCCGTTACTATTACTGCTAATGAGAGTTTATCAATTTTCTGATACTTAGCCTCTGCTCCTTTGAATGTCCTGCTGACAAAGTAGATGAGCTTCTCTTCTCCCTTTATCTCTTGTACTAGTGCAGAACTGAGGGCTTTGTCTGAAACGGCGAGATATAGATACAGAATGTTACCTTTCTATGGGCGACTCAGGATCGGAGGCGAGGCGAGAAATGTTTTTAAATTTTGGAAAGCATTCTCGCACTGAGTGCTCCATACGAACCTTTCACTCTTCCTAAGTGTGGAGAAGAAGTGAAATGTTTTCTCCCCTGCACAAGATAAAAACCTAGACAATGCTGCACTTCTTTGACTGATGTAGGGCTCCTCATGTCAATGATCGCCTGACACTTATCTGGGTTCACCTCTATTCCTCTGTTAGTTAGCATGAACCCAAGGAACTTTCCTGACTGTACTCCAAATGAACACTTGGTAGGATTCAACCTCATGTTGTATTTTCTTACTGAGGCGAGGATGTCGCCTAGATCTTGATCGTCCTCCCCTTCCTCGGTGGTCTTTACCACCATGTCGTCTATATAGACCTCTAAATTCTTCCCAATTTGCTCTGCAAATACTCTATCCATCAGCCTTTGATATGTGGCTCCTGCGTTCTTCAAACCGAATGGCATGACATTATAGAAGTAGTTGCAGGTGTTGGTCATAAACGCTGTGTGGGGAGCGTTAGCGGGATTCATCTTGATTTGATTGTACCCTAAATATGCATCCATGAAGCTGAGTATCTTGTATCCTGACGCTCCATCTATACCGTCAAATTTAATATTAACCGTTTATACCGTCAAATTACCCAATTTAATATCAAATTACCTTTTTGCTTATTCATTTAATATAATTCAAATGATACCTATTTTTTAGACCAACCTTAAATAAATTCGGTTAGTTAGCACACTTGTTATTGTTACTCAACCATATCACATATTTTATGAATTTGGCCTATATATTTTTTCTACACACCACTATTTTATAAACATTAATTTGCAATACAAATATGTATACAATAACCAAAGAGATATCTTTGTTGTAATAAAAGAAGTGATATACTTAAGATTTTAAATATATGCAAAAACAAAACAATACATTTACCTGCAGCTTTTCAAAGTTGGTTAAAAAATATATACGTGAATAGAAAACTTGAGGATTTTATAACATATAAAAAGCAAGTTTCATTTCAAATTCATTCTTCCAATCCATTGATATAGATCTCCATTGATATCGATCCAAAACCTATAGAATAGGGCAGCCGATGCTGATCAGTGCAACTAATCTTCACAAATACAATTAATTTCTCTCAGCAGATAATCCAACAATCACATAACCTTGAAAATGAGATGTGGTCATCCAAATGAGAGTTTTGTAGCTGCTTCAGGTAATGTAACTAACAAAAGGTTGCATCAGATTAGTGTGGCACTCATGAATGTGAGAAAGACTTTAAAAATATCAATCTTCTACGAAATATTGTTATAATTAAAGAAAGTTTCATTTCCATTGTCAAAGAAAGATAGCGAAATTTAAGCTATGATAGCAACATTATAGAATAAGAAGAAAAAAATAATGTCAAAAAACTCACTATCAAAAGCAACAATAACTCAAATGGAATTTATCCGCTTCAATACATCTAAAAAATCCAATGCTACTTTAGACTTCAAAATCAGCCATTCATTACAAACAAAAACTAAAAGTCAGCCCATTATACCAAAACAATCAATTATAGCAAAACCAAACATTTATGCAAAGTAGCTTGAATATAGTAACCATTAAATTAGAAACAAACAACAAAAAGTTTAAAATGAGTGTGTTTATTATATATATTTTTTTTTGATATATAGTGTGTTTATTATATATAGAGTAAAAATGCTGCAATCAAGTTATAAAAATAAGATACAACTTTTTTTGTTGAAGATATGGGTTATTCAAAGGCTCATATGAAGTAGATGGTTTGGATCTTTCTCAATTGGGTTGCAACATCATTAGATAATTGAAGTATCAGACCTAAAGAAAAAACAACCAAAAGCAAAAAATAACCTAACTCGTGCAAGATAATCAAGGAGAAAGAATCAATAGAAAGCAAATTAGATCTACACAACGCAATATAAACATATTTGTCCTAACCATAAATAAAAAAGATACATCCGTGCAAAGAAAATGTGATTTTATGAATAAAAGAACCTGAAATGTGTTCATTTCTCCATTGCTATCATCTTTTTCTTGCAGCCTAAATTAAAAAAAGGACTAAAATGAAACTATTGAGAAGAGAAAAATACATAAAGGAGATATATTTTTTTTGTTACCTTTAAAAGAGTATGCTAAGTGTGAAAAAGAACAAATGTATAATATGAATCACAAATGGAGAGGAATATACACAATTTCAATTTTTTATTTTCAATCACAAAGTTTTAGTTACATTATATCAAACTCCAAAAGATTAGTCTCCTATTGACCACAAACTCAAAAGCTAACTACGTTGGTGAGCAACTAAAGTTAGACATAGAGATCAAAAAACTGATGAAGAAACAATCAATGTAAACTATGAATATCTAAATCTAAAGCAGAAACCAAATAATTACTAATACATATGCTTACAATATTAAAAAAGTTAATTAGGCAATATTGTGTTTTACTTTTAAAAGTTTCTAAATTCTAATCAAACCACCACATAGCACACACGCACTGCCTCTTCATCCCCAACCATTTTGCTAGATTATCATTTTGAAACCTGCAGAAAACTTTGAAAAAATAGTTATTAAGCCAAAACAAATAGAGAAAAACAAAAGTGGGTTAAGATTATGTTGTGAAACAAATAGAAAAGGGGTTGGACTTCCCCATTAGAAACATAAGTCAGACAACTATGAAGAGGTGAAAACTGAACCGACTGAGAAAATTTGGAGTAGTGTGATTCCCTTGTCATCAGAAACAGCTTTACTGTGGCGGAATAGACGACGGTCCAGCGAGTATGCCTAGATTGTGAGATAAAAGTAGTCCGATTTAATGACAAAAGCAAGGTTTCATGCTAGTTTTCCTTGATTAAGTTAATGGCGGCCGAAAACGGCATCTGAAGGTGGGAGGAAACACCAAAATTGCATAGAATATCGAAGGAAGGAAAAAAACATTAAATCCAGAATATGAAATAATAAACAAAATGATAAATTTATGATATTTACCTCTGTTTTCAAATTGATTCTAGTATCTGGTGAGTATCAACTTCTCAAGTTCCATATTGAAGGGGGAAATCAATGACTCGGAGGGATGTTCCACAAATTGGTTCTTGGATGAAGTTGGTGTTGCTCAGAGTTGTTGACGAAGAAGAGAGAAAGTTGTGATTGAAGAAATTGTAGAAGAAAAAGAGGGAAAGCTAAGATGGAAGAGAGTTGTGGAGCAAGTGCTTTACGCATGAACTGATCAACATTGGAAAAGTAATTGCAATTGTTAATATAATTTGCTATTTTTTAGGAAAAGTATCTTTGAAATACATAGGAAAGAGGATAACAGTTAGTACTTTGCTATAATCAAGGAACTAAATGAATAGTGTTAATCTGCAAAATAAATACACCAAACCAAATGAGCATGCATGGGATAAATAAGTGCATAGGTAATACGCAGAAGGTTAGCATTATTTAGACAAATTTCTTGGTGAGCCGCAAGATTAGGTTGCTAGATTAACTATGCATTTAATACAACTTTCCCTCCTTTTGTTAGTATCTAATTAGGGTTTAAGTGGTAGCTTTTTATTCCCACTTAATAAAGATAAAGATGTTTAGAATAAAACTTAAAGGTAAGAAATGGAGATAAAAAATGACAAAAACTACAATTCATTATCGGTCTTAAGGGGCAATAGAGAATGTATATTAAGTTAATGTTTTGTTGTTGATGACAATAGGATCCAGACTCTTATCATTAAAAAAAATTAAATTAAACAAAAGTGGAAACTTATTTACAGGCCCGGCCCAATACCATGTGCCACATGAGCCATGGCATTAGGCCTCAAAAAACTGAAGGCCTCCAACAAAAAATTATATAGTAGGTACTGTTAGTAAAAAGGGGGGTACGATTGGCTGTAAAAGTAGTAATGTTTGTTAAGCCCATTGCTGCAGGCCCGGATTGTTAAAAAAAAAAAACAGTTCAAAGAAGAAGAAATAAAACTGACGGGCTGCTGCTGCTGGCTGCATACATGATACCAAGGTCTAGTTTCTTAAAAGCAGTTTTTTGTTAATTATAAGGATGATTATTATTTTTATGTTATTTGCAACTTAAATTGAGGATGAATTTTTTTTTAAAAAGATTGCATTTATTTATTAAAGGGCCACGTTTAATATGTTGCACATAGCCTCCAAAAACTCGGAAACGGCCCTGCTTATTTAAATGAAAGCAAAACTTTAACCTAAGTTTTGTAACAAATATAATTGCAATATATATTCATCACTCCTCCAATATTAATTAATATAAGCATATATATATATTTTTTTTTTTTTTTGCTTACTGGATACGTTTGTTCCATCACATATATTAAGAAATACGTATATGTTATATATGAATTTATTAATTAGTCCATTTTTCATGATGATATTCCAAAGATATTATTTGAATAATAATGTGCCTACTTTGGTTTTTCATCTTCTAATCAAGATAAATTATAGTAGTATTAATGAGGATATTTATTTGAAAAAATAATATGCATTTACTAAGAGCATCTCTAATAAGGGTATTGTAAAGAGCTTATCAAAAAAAAAAATTATAAAGAGTTTCATAAACTAATTATCCGTATCTTACTTTTTTTTATCATTAGAGTTTCATGACGTGTCATAGAGTATCCAAATTGATGATATGATATCTTATTTAAGGTACCGTATCATTAATTTAATATTACATTTTTTTATATATCAAATATTTAAATAGAATTACTTGTTAATAATATATGATACACAAAATGATATCATCATTAGAGCAAAATATGTATGAGTTGCATAAATATTATATGACATTATACAGACTACTTTTTAGTGATATATGATATCCAAAGTGTTATCACCGTTGGAGATGCTCTAATTAACTTACATAAAGGCTTATAAGAGAGAAATAAGAAATATAATTGAAAGTAAAGTGGTGCATTGAGTGAAAGAAACTATACACATGATACATTGATGTACCTTATAGACATTAAATAATAATTTTTATTTTATGAATGGTTTCTTACAACTCCTAAGCGCTAAAAACATTAATTGGAGTTATCAAAGCATGAAATTTTTTCGTATAAAGTGATCAAAAAATTATATTCATTACATACAAATGAGGAAAATATGGCTCAAATTCCATATCATTTTTATGTCTTGATCGTATTTCTTTCTTTATTTTTTGTTGCAGCCAATAGTAGTAGAAGTAAGTTATTTTCCACACCATTTATAAATATCTAATTTATCTTATATAAAATATTTCATCAAGTTTTAGTAAAAATTCTTTTGTTCTTTTCAGACGTTATAAATACCAACACTCCTTGCAACATACCGTATGACTGTCGTGAAATGACATGTATTGCTCCTAGAGTTCCATGGTGTGTTTATCGTTATTGTACGTGCGTTTAAGATGGAAATAATTTTATATTGTTTATAATATTATTTTATATATTGTAATATAGGTACAGTTATGATTTTTACCCATATTTATTAAATTTATATTTCTCTACCTTTCAATAATAGTGGTTTAAGTTTGCAATTATAAAGATTATGTTTCGTAATTATAAGATATTTGGAGTGTATATGAAATTATAGGTTCAAATTTCATCGTCTACATTTGGTATTTTATGTTTATTTTAAGTTTTAATTTGGTATCTTACGTTTAAAAAGTTTTAATTTGGTCTGTTACGTTTATTTTCAGTTTCAATTTAGTCTCTTCTGTCAGTTTTTGCACATGTGGCAAACGGTTTGCTTACATGGCAGACAGTTTACACACGTGAATTGACACGTAGACACCTAGACACGTTGACACATGTCTAAATGAAACAGTGGAACAGTGGAATCTGACGGAAAGAACCAACTAATGCAAATGTTGATAATGTAAGGGACCAAATTAAAACTTTTTAAACGTAAGGGACCAAATTGAAACAAAAAATAAACATAAGATACCAAATATATAGTTTAGCCTAACAAAAATATATGGCGTGTCACAGTTCTCTATTTCTGGTTTTCACCACCAGTTTTATCTGGTTTGAGGGTCAGTTCTAACATCAAGTGGTTTCAGTTTCTTCTCGATAGTAGATTTCTTCGTTTGAAAAAGCATCTTTCTAATATATATTAAAAATTGCGCAATAAATTTATTATTATCACTTGGAGAAGAACTTTTGTTGAATAAATTAAAAGTATGCAATAAATTTGATGTCCTAAAGAAATGATATTAAATAGTGAAAATAAAATAACTATAGAATTTAAAGTCAATTTACATAATTTAGTAATATATATTTAAGTTTTTTTGACACAACAGTTAGCATAAATAAACCACAAAGTTAATAGTAACATTTTTTTTTAATATATATAATAATTACACATGACTAGTAATATTGAATGTTTTAAATATTCGATCAAACGATTTAACTAGTTGGATGGAGAATTGGAGTCTAGACAACTTTAAAAAACTAAGAGTGTGTTTGGATGAGGAAATATTTTGAGGTAATGTAATTTTTTGAGGGAATTCAAATGCTTTGATCAAAATTTCTTTTTGGATAATTAATTTGGAGAATTTTAAAAATGAAGGGAATTTGTGGAGTATTTTGTTTAAACTAAATTTAGAGTGTGTTTGGATGAGGCAATATTTTGAGGTAATGTAATTTTTTGAGGGAATTCAAATGATTTGATCAAAATTCCTTGTTTGGATAATTAATTTGGAGAATTTTAAAAATGAAGGGAATTTGTGGAGTATTTTGTTTAAACTAAATTTAAGGAATTTCAAATGACACATAAAAGCTAAGAATTTGAAATTCCTTCTTCTCTATAAATTTTTAAAAATTACTAGTTGATAAAAAAAACCTAAAATCAGCCAAAAAATCTAAAATCAACTATAAACCCTAAAAATCGGCCGAAAAATCATAAATCGGCCAAAACCCAAAAATCGGCCGAAAAACCTAAAATCGGTCGAAAAATAAAAAATCGACAAAAACCCTAAAGTCGGCCGAAAAAACAAAAAATCGGCTGAAAAACCTAAAATCAACTTGTTTACTGTGAAATTTAGTAAACAACTAGTAAATCTCGGGACATAGTGCTTTTGTTTATATTCTCAAAATAATTAGTGTTCATTATTGTTCTTATACTTTAAAGGTTATGTTTTTATGTTTTTTATGTAACTTGAATTGCAAGAAAGAATGTTTAATCTAATGAATAAACAGAAAGGCAGATTGAGTCGAAATAAAAATAGTTTGAATTGAAATAAAAAGACTGTAAATTTGCATTCAAAAGTAAATGTTTACAGAAGAGTAAATGGTACACATTGCATACATTTTTCCTTTCGAACTCGTTTCTCGCGTTGACATGGGTACTTTGAGTTTAACCAGGATTTCTGTATAATGATTGTGACCCTTTTTTCGATCACAGAGCTATCCTATTTATAAGCACTAATTCCTAACTGCTAATAACGCTTAAATAACTACAGAGAGGACGCGTATCTTGACACGTATTTTGAATTTGAATTCTTCCTTATCCTTTTGAATTAGCCGTTGTATCCATCGAAGTCGAAATAACACTGCTTTTCCTGAATATTTCGCTAAGTCCACACTTTTCTTCTGCATAGCGAACGCTTCGACCCTATTGACGTTTCGACCAAATCGAAAGGATCCTAAAGAAAGCAAAGTTAAGAATAATGCTCGAGATAGAACATTTAATGATTTGTTCATACATGATTATTCATTGAATTCATTGGCTCTGAAAACCAAACATCTTTAATGACTTTTGAAATAATAAAATAATTAAATGGAATTATTTTAATTATGCATTTAGAAAATATTTTGACTTAGTAAAAATATGGGCTAACAAATTGCCCCCAAAATGCTTGTTTCTATCGAGTAGCTCGAACGAGAAAGGAAAAGACATTTTTAAACCCACGTGCTTGACACTTCTACCAATGACGGCGCTGATGTCATGCACAGTAGTAACTGTCACCTTGATCCCCACAATCCACCATTTCTCCTAGATTTTAGGCAAGATGGATGACGTGGCACTCGTAGAAGTTGAAAAGAAACTGTTTGAATTTCTTTTTAATTTATTTTTTGAAGCTAGACACGTTTCCCTATAAATTACATTGGAGAAACAAAGGAACACTTTTTACCAACTTCCATTTTCTGAGCTTCTTGCGAAAAACCTCCATTTTTGATTTTCTGCAAAAATCAACCTTCAATCTTCAAGAAATCAGTGATTCTGAACCGTTTAAACGATTCTTAACTGGATTCCGCTTTGATTCATCGCTGATTCAACCCAGAAAACTTAACTTTTCTCAGATTTTTTAAAAAACCCATTTTTATTTCTTTAACTTTCATCGTTGTTCATTAATGGCTTCGACTCAAGACTACGAAGTACCATGTGCTGGGAAATGGAAGGATTTACTGATTCGTGAAGATGGTGAGGAAGTTGTTCCCGAACCAGCTGGTAGTGAGACTGAGAGGAAGATTTGGACGGCTCAGCTTATGATTCCTTTCTCTGTGAAGAAAGACAACTATGCCTTCTGTGGCCCTTACCCACCACACTCAGAGATCATATCTAAAGAGGTAAATGATCTTTTCCCTAAGTTTGTAACATGTGGGCTTAGGATATTCGAAGTAGATCCTTATAACTTTGGATACCTTAAGAATTCCATTAATTTATTTCGAGCTACCCCATATACTGCTCATAAAAATTATATTCCTTGGCTAAATAGAGTCGAAAAGGAATATAAGGGGGTCTGGGAAACTTTTGGGATTTATCCCCTGATTCAATTTAGTCGAACCGGTCCCAAATACAAACCTGAGCTTCTTATAGCTGCCCTCCACTTCTATGAAAAATCCACAAACACTTTTCAATTTAAATGTGGAATGTTAACCCCCAATCTCTGGGACGTAGCTGCTATCAAAGGCCTTAGGCCTAATGGTGATCACTTCGATCCAACCAAAATTGGTGACAAGATCGAACTTAACTACAAGGAGAACACTTTCTCCAAGTATATTGCTGAGAATATGGGCAAGGCAGGAGAAGAAGTATCACATGAGGAGTATGTGGCCTTCTTGACACTATGGTTATCCAATTTTGTCTTTTGCTCGAAGTCCCTCCAAGTTGCAAGAATGTTTATCCCAATGGCCCAACAAATCCCTGAAGGCAGACTCTTTAGCTTGGGGCGCTTATTGCTGGCAACTCTCTATGAAGCCATGGGCAATGCAAGTGATGCTATTAAGGCATCGAAAGATGGATCGAAGTTTTCTGTTGCTGGACTCATGTGGTTGTTACAACTGTGATTGAATGCCACATTTGAGACGGAGCTTGGATTGATAGTCCCTTCTGACTATCAAAAAGAAGTAGATGAAAGAGAGATCGAAGGGCAAAGGTTGGTTAGATTAGCCCCTCGAAGGGCAAAGGAGACTTTTCATGAGGCACAAGAAAATGTTTTTAAACTTCAATCAATTTTTACCACGCCATGCCCCCTTTGTTGAGCGCAAATATGGCGCTGCATGGTTTACTAAGGAATTCCCTACATTCGACCCAGACAATGAAGATGAAGTAAATGAGGTGTGGAGAGCCTATTTAGAGCAAACTGTGATGTCCTGCAGGATTGGGGACAAGTCGAACCAGTTTGGCCTAGTAGGGTACCAGCCTAACTGTGTCTCTAGACAGTTTGGCATGTCTCAGATTAGGCCCAAGAGTTTCTTTGAGAAGGCAAATCAAATGGTGATGGGCACTGGTATTTCAGAGAAGATTTACAAGAAATACTTGAGAATGATAGAGAATTATGAATACACCCTTAAACCATTCGAGTTCAAACCATCTTTTTACTGCACTGATGGGTTTAATGCTTGGTGGCAAGATTACTATTCGCGCTTCTCGATTGGCAATGCAGAGCATATGTTGGGCATGGTGGAGAGTGGCTTTATTGTGCCAACTCTAGGGAAGAAAGTTACTGTCTCAAGTTGAGGTAAAAATCTTAATCTCCATTTTTCTTTATATTAATACAATATTTTTATACCTTTATCAATAACTGATGCATTATATCTCAGGCAAAGCTGTAAAAAAGGATGTTGGGTCTTCACCAGCTTCGATCGAAGGAAGGATACTGTTATAGTGGATATAGAGGTAAGTATTAGTGTTTTTTTACCTCAATTTTTTGGCTCCTTTTAAAATAGTACTCTTTAGCCAAATTTTTACATCTCTTATCATTCACTATTTTTGTTATTTCAGGATGATGATGATGAAGATGAGGAGGAAGTTCCCCTTGTTAGGAAAAAGAAGCAGCCATCTGCTTCGACTTCATATAAAGGTGAAGGGGAACCCTCTACCAATGAAGACAAGGCTGAGGAAGCCAAGAAGAAAAAGAAGAAACAACAAGAGCCTAAAGCTCAAGAAACCCCAACGAAGGACCAGAGAGAGAAGGACGAAAGGAGGAAGAAGAAAAAGCATGAAGAGAAAGCACCTGTGATCACTGTGAGGGAGAAAGATGCAGTAAAAAAGACTAAGGTGCACAAAGCCCTTAAGATTCGCACCTCCAATGATAGTGGTGAGACTCCTAAGCCCAAAGAAACCCTGGTACCAGAAAAGGAGGTATTGGTCGAAAAGGACCAAAATACTAGTACTGTAGGAGATGGAGTTTCTGGGCCTAAGGAAGATCCTTTGCCAGAACATGAGCCATTGGTCGAAGACCAAAATGCTAAGGATGAGGGGAAGCAAAATGATGCGCAGAAGGATGGCATGACTCTCACAACAGATACCCCTGATGCTGAAAAGGAAAAAGATTCTCTCACCAACTCTGAGATCAAAGATAAATAGGCAAACTCCATTCTCTTTTCTCAACTTTATTCTTTCTTCAAACCCTTAACTGTTTTAACTAATCCTTCTTTTTGCATTTGTAGGATGATTCAAAAGAGGAAACTCCCAAAGCAGATGAAAACAAGGGCTCTAAAGATGATGGACCCAACAAAGCTGATGGTGACAAGGTCGAACCAGAGAAGACTAACCAGGAGCCAAATGAAGAAAAGGAAGATGGGCCCAAGGAAGGCACTAATGGTAGTAATGCTAAAGATCTACCAACAATTTCAAGCATTAACTATACTCTACCCAGCACTTCTACTAAGTCTGGACAAGCCAGTTCGACCCAAGAATCTACCTATGATTATGAAGGTATGCCTGAAGCTGAGGCTGGAGGTCCAGATCTAGCATCAGTTTCTTCGACCTCAAGGCTTTCTGCAAGTCTCCGATTGCAAGAAGAAGAGTTTGCAAACATGCACAAATTTGACCCTGTAGGCACTCTTCGATTGCTGCTTTCATAGAGGCAAAGCCAAGCCACTACTTCTAGTGAGCACACTCCCAGTGATTCGAATCTTTCAAATGCTGAAATAAATTGAATGGTGCGCCAAGATTCACTGCTGCTGAAACTCACAACCGCTGTCGTTAACAAGGACGTGTTGAAACAAATCGAAGAAAACCCAGTCTGTGCCTATAGCCACTTAGCCTTCTTAAAAAAACTGCACAACCCTTTAACCAAAGAGGAAACTTTAGGCAAGGTTATCCAACTTGGTTCGATCGTTGATCAGTATGCCAAGGCAGTGCAAAAAAGGCTCGAAAATGATACAAGGTTGGCCGCTCAACAACAAGCTCAAGCCATGTTTTATGAAAAGGCTCAGAAAGCACAGGTTGAGGTCGATAAGCTATCTTCTCAAACAAACGAAGGCAATCCAGGGGTTGAGAACTGTAACAAGAACAAGCTTTTAGTGCAGCAGAAGTGGTAGCTGAAGAGATCAAAACCCTGGAGAGTTCCAACTTGGTGGTCGAAAGACAGTTGGCAACTTTGAAGAGGATTTATGCTGACTGCACTAAGGATTTATAATTAGTTTATCTCTTCGTCCTTTTGAACAATTTTTTGTGATTAATCCTGTTTGGATTTTATTTGTAACTTTTGAACAAAGTCCCAATTTGTGGCAACATTTAATTTACAATTGCCATTTTGCTTTTATGTTTAAGTATTATTCTGCACTTATTTTCACTTCGAGTAAAACAGGTTTATATTTTTTCAAATACTTACCATTTATACCCAAAGTACGTTTTTCAAGAGTCAATTCCTCAATTTCATAAGCACCATTTGAATAAACTTGAACAATTTTAAATGGTCCTTCCCAATTTGAGGACCACTTGCCTAGGAGTCATCTTTCTTATCCATCGGCAAAATCACCTTCCAAACTAATTCCCCAATATTAAAAGATTTAGACTTAACTTTCTTATTGTAAGCTTTAGATACTCTTACTTTCTGTTTTGTTAGAACTTCCAAAGCATTAAGTCTTTCTTCATCTAAATCAACTAATTCATCTGACATCATTTGCCAATAATGGTCTAAAGGTATTTTCATTTGTCTTTGCACCCTTGCTGACTGCAAATGTATTTCGACTGGTAATACAGCATCATGACCATAAGTTAGTCGAAATGGAGTGGTATTAGTTGATTCCTTAGGAGAATTTCTACAAGCCCATAATACTTGGTCTAAAGTTTTATTCCAATTTCTTGGCTTTTGGGCTATATGTTTCTTTATCAAATTAATGATGATTTTATTGGCTGCTTCAACTTGACCATTTGTTTGTGCATAATATGGTGTTGAGGTCAAAAGCCTAAAGCCAATTTCTTGGGCAAATTCTTGCATTTTTCGTCCAACAAAAACTGAACCTTGATCAGTAGTAATCGTTTTAGGAATTCCAAATCTATAGATTATATGATTTTGAATAAAATTAATCAATGCCTTTTGATCAACATTTGGTAATGGAATTGCTTCAATCCATTTTGTGAAATAATCTATTCCAACTAAAATGTAACATTGATTCTTCGATGAAACATGTTTAATTTCACCAATCAAATCTATAGCCCAACCCCTAAGGGGCCAAAGTTTTACTATGGAGTGTAGTTCACTTGCAGGCACATTCTGGATTCCTGAATGCCTTTGGCATTCTTGGCACCCTTTGGCATATTCTATGCAGTCTTTCAACATAGAAGACCAATATAGGCCTTGTCGAAACAAAAGCCATTTCATTTTATGTCCTGCTTGATGAGAACCACAAGTACCACTATGAAGATCAGAGATTGCTATGTAAGCTTTTGTTTCATTAACGCATTTTAACAAAATCCCTTCAGAAGTCTTTTTGAAAAGATCATTTTCAAAAATTACATAGCTTAAAGCCCTATATTTTATCTTTCGATCCACATTTCCGGTTGGATTTCTAAGGTATTCCACAATAGGCTTTCTCCAATCATCTGCCCCCACAAGTTTTGGCATTGACAATTGCTCAGAGATTGGTTCTTGTAAAAGCATTTTCTCTTTGATTTCGATCAATTGTGCCAACTTTTCTTTTGACATTTTATATCCTGAAGCAATTTGAGCTAAGTCATTTGCTTCCTGATTTTCCAGTCGAGGTACATGTTCAATATCCACCTGATCAAAACAATCTAACAAAGAACTAGCTATAACAAAGTATTTTGCTAAGTGATCTTTAACACACTTATATTCTTGTGTTAATTGTTTCAATACTAACTCAGAGTCACCTCTTATTTTAATGCTCTTTGCCCCCAAGTCTTTTAATATTTCCAAACCTGTGATTAAGGCTTCATATTCAGCTTCATTGTTAGAGCAAAGTCCATTTATTTTATATTTGAATTTAGTTGGAACTTTAGTAGGTGAAATTATTAGGATTCCAATCTCAGTTCCATGTTTATGCTTGGATCCATCAAAGTAAAGAATCCAAGGTTGAATATCCACAAATTCTTACGGCATTTCGACCAAAGAATGATCAACTATGAAATCAGCCACAATTTGACCTTTAACAGCTTTCAAAGGTTTATAAGTAAGTGAATATTCAGTTAGTGCTAATGCCCATTTTCCAATTCTACTATGTAATATAGGTTTAGTCAACATATGCTTAATAACATCGAAATGGGAATAGACATAAACATCAACAGGCTTTATATAATGCTTAAGTTTTGTATAAGAGAAATACAAACAAAGACAAAGTTTTTTTATGGCAGTATATCTAGTTTCTGCATCATTTAAAACTCTACTAAGGTAATAAACTGCATTTTCCATGCCATTATCATCTTCTTGAGCCAACATGCTTCCTATTGTCTTATCAGACGCAACAATGTACAACTTCATAGCTTTATTCTTGCTAGGAGGCATTAAAACTTGAGGCTTTATCAAATAATCTTTTATGTCATCAAAATCCTTTTGATGCTCTTCATTCCATTTGAATGGATCATCCTTCTTGAGTCGAAGTAGTGGTGAGAAAGCTTGAGCCTTTCCACTTAGATTCAAAATGAATCTCCTCAAAAAGTTAATTTTTCCTAACAGAGACTGAAGTTGTTTTTTGGTCGAAGGAGGCTTTGTCTCTAAGATAGTCTTTGTCTTGTTTTGGTTTATTTCGATGCCTTTTTTATGCACCACAAAACCAAGGAAATCTCCTGCATGCACACAAAAAGCACACTTTAATGGATTCATTTTTAATCCATGTTTCCTCATTATTTCAAAAGATTGCCTAAAATACAGTAAATGGCTATCTTCAGAAGAGGATTTAATGATGATATCATCAATATAAACTTGCATGAATGTATCTATAAAATCATGAAACATAGAATTCATGGCCCTCTGATAAGTGGCACCAGCATTCTTTAACCCAAAAGGCATAACAACCCATTCATAAGTGCCTAAGGCACCAGGGCATCTAAATGCTGTTTTAGATACATCCTCTTTAGCAATAAATATTTGGTTATTACAAGAATAACCATCTAACATGCTTAAAAATTTGAAGCATGCTGCTGAATCTATTAACATTTCTGCCACAGGCATCATTTTGTTACAATACTTTTGCAAGTATTTTGTATATATCGTATCCACAGGGACTAGTGTGATATTAATAGTCGTTCAACGATAACCATAACTTTAAGTATGAATTTTTCGATTGATTTGTTGTCGTAAAAGCTTTTGAACATAAAATAAGAGTGTGATTAAAGATGATGTAAAATCCAAAGAGAATAAGTTGTCGGGATTAGAATCGAAATATCCACTCATATGCATTTACTTGGCTATTGTTATATATATTTCAGTTATCAATCAAGTTTATCACGTATTCCTCTTTTCGTACGTTTCCGTTCCCAGATAACGACGAGAAACTATTATATCAACCAATCCTTGATCCCTCAAGTGATTAATTGATACAATATCTTTTAAAACAAATACTTTGAGTGATTATCAAACCTAAATCCATCCCTAGAGTTTAGATTTGATAGATATTATCCTAGATCAAGAATTCAAAACATATATTCCTATACTATTTCAAATCCAAAGATTAAACATAATAAAACAAGGATAATATCAAAATAGATTGAATCACCAAAATATATATAATCAAAAGATCAAGATATATACATATTCATAGAGTATTGTTCATCTAATCCCAACAACAAAGAGAATTTAGCTACTCATATTCATTTTGAGCTTACAAAGATGAAAGAACCTAAGATGAATGAACACCATGAATTGATTCCTCAACTTCAATGAGTTATCCACCTTCAAATCAACTAAACACAGCTCTTAGGGTTTTCTCTCTGTTTTCTGCTCTGAAAATTAACAAGATAATATTTTTTCTGTTCTGAAATTTCTATTTATACAGGTCCTAATTTAACTTGGTCGCTTGGCGACCAGAATTCTCGCCCAGCGATGAGACTACTTCACAACTGGGTTTGCTGACACGTGGCCCACTGACCGTCAGATCTATCTTTCTTCGCTGGTGGTCGCTTAGCGAGCAGTAGCGACCATTCCTGGCTATTGGTCGCTGGTGGCGATAACTGGTCTGCCTTTTTGGTTGATCTCATTCGCTGTTGGTCGCTATTGGTCGCCCAGCGAGCTCCTAAAACTTCAAAATCATAATTCTGCATCAACCACTCAACTTTAAGCACAAAAACCTGTAAAAATAGCTGGGATCAAAATAATAAAACCAAAATATACATATGTACATAAATTAGGGAGTTTAGACATCAAAGCTTTGCAAAACAAGTTGACAAATGCCTTCTTTTAATAAGTAAATCACTAATTTTCAACACTTATCAACTCTCCCCAACTTAGGACTTTGTTTGTCCTCAAACAAAAGTGAAATTAAAATATAGACAAGCTACAATTTATGTCCTAAAGAATAGGATTGTAATCAATCAAGTTATTGAAAATCATTTTCTTTTGGAGCATGAGCCAAGCAATGACAATTACAAATTAATCCTCAAAACATTCAAAGAAACAAAGCATTGTCTTGAAGAGATTTCTATGCCTAAGCAAGATTCTCATCATTCTTATCAAACAATTAAAAATCATGTGTTATCACAATTTTCTCACAATTGTATCACTCAAAGGGTAAGTGTTTAACTCAATCCAAGCAATATGATCACATCAATTTGATTCATACATAAACCCAAGCAAAATCATCAAACATGCCATCAATCATGGATCACTAAGGACTTTCTCAATGTTGTAATGGGGCTAGGCTACAAACAATCTTTGTTTTTCTGGGAATTCAAAGAGCCTAGGCTTAAGAGAGCAATTTATTTCTTTATACACACTAATTCTAAATCAACACTCTCTTTTCTTATCAAACACAAACCATTCATGATTTACCACTCTTGGCAACATTTTCAATTCATTTTATTTATTTTTTTATTTATTTTATTTTTTTTGACATCAATGTGTTGCCAAGGTAGCTCCTTTGATTTCTTTTTGTTTTTCATCACCATTACACTTGGCTACTTTTCTTTTTCATGTAAATCCTTTCTCCCCAACTTGTATCAAACCCATATATCAAATAAAATGCTCTCTTATCCTAGGACAAAGGGACATGAATTTGTTTTTCTTTTAAAGGTTAGGGTTTTTAACTTTCAAAGAATAATATAATAGGCTCAAAGGGGTTGTCTAAGGATCACTTCTCACAAGGTAAGCTTTATTTGGCCAAGTGGTTATGCTCACATACAAAAGATGGCCTTGATCATGTCCATGAATCAAACACATTCAATAATTGCAGGGTTCCGTTAAAATCAACTGAGTAAAACATAATTGCCGGCACTCAAATATATATGTATAACATGGAAAGTTCGCACAGACTCACCCGGCTAGGTTGGATAACACAAAATTTTCTTAATGTTCAACAAAAATAAAGAGAATCCTCTTAGGACAAAAAACACAATTCAAGACATGTTGAGTTCCTAAGCATGTTTCAAAAATTAATCCACAATTGACATATAGCTTCACAAAACATCATGCTATGACACTTGATTTATCACAAACCTGTCTTCAAGATTTTCAATAGCATGCAAGCTTGTCTTCAAAAAGGATATTCACAAATTCTAAAATAATTACACTAACTATTTATAATAACTTACCAAATACCATTAATAAAACAAAACAAGTAACATAATAACTTCAAAACATATTCCACATTGTTCAAAATACCATAATCATCATACATAGTCAAAAGGTACATAACCAAAAGGACCAAAAACATTGGTTCCACATTGTTCACAAAAGCATAAAAGCATTAAAATTAACTAATTAAACATTAATTAAACATCACTCAATGATGGTGAGCTTTCCAATCAGCTATATATCATCATCATTTCCAGCACCATCATCATCTCCTTCATCCACAAATGCATTGGCAGCAGTCATATCAATATCATCATCACCCTCAGCATTAGCATCACCACCAGCACCACCTCCTCCAGAGAAGTTAGGCATGTCCCAAGGCCAATTAACATGGTTCATGAACTCTGGTGGTGTCATCATCGGCTGCTGTTGTTGTAAGTTAAAGATGGACTCATGAATCGCGGACATGGCCCGAAAACCTGCATTATTCTGATCACAAATATAATTATAGAAAACAGGAAAGTTTGGATCAGTGAAGTTAGAGGGAGCAGGTGGGGCAGGAGCAGCAGATGGGGCTGAAGATTGTCCTCCGGCCTGGTTAGGAGCAACAAGCTTTGATGAATAAAGATAATCATATAAAAGATAATATAATTTCAAATCATAGATTATACATTGAAAACAAAGATAATATCAATATTGATGAATAACTAAAATCATATATAACACCATGGTCAAAAGAAACACATACTAATAGAGTAAATTACTTCTAATCCCAACAAATATGTCTTTAGCTACTCATTACCATGATAGCTTTACACAAATGAGAAGAAAGGAGATAAAATAACAACACCGGTCGATTCCTCGAAAAGTTGGTGTGCATCCACCTTCGTTTCCTCCGCCGTTCCGTGCTCTCTGTAACTCACTCCTTTGTTCTCTCTGTTTGTGTCGCGTGTGAGTTTATGAGCGTGAGAGAATTAATTTTTTTTTTATGCAGTGGTAGTGCATGCCTTTTATAGGTTTGGAAGAAAACTTCACTGCAAGGGTTTGTTTGATTAAGAACACCGCCTCCCTCCTTTTCTACCTCATCCAATCACTTTTGACTTTAAGTTGTTTGCAAGTTGCAACTTGACCGCCTCTTGCTCTTCATTAGTTTCTTTTTGCCTCAGCCACTTGCATTTGTGTCTTCTTTCCCTTCTTTTATAATCTATTAATTTGTAAACATAAATAAACATTACTAATAATAACATAATATGTAACTTATATAATTGATATATTATAATAGTTACTATATAGATTTGAAGTTATATGAACATATTATACTACAAAATTTAGTTAATAAGTGTCTTTAATTTCAATCACTTATAAGTAAAATTGACACTTATCATCAATCTTATAAAACCTACAAAAATAAAGTGAAAAAGGTGAAAATAGCTAAAATACTAATTTTTCTAATAATGACTAATATTTACAAATAGTTGGGATTTTTACTTCAGATAACTTACAAAACAAGTCAATAAGTGCTTAAAATATATATCTAAATTTACTACTTTTTAGCACTTATCAATGGCATATTCATCTTTAGGTGTAGCATTGTTTAAGTCCCTAAAATCTATGCATACTCTAAGTGTACCATTCTTTTTAATAACAGGAACTATATTTGCTAACCATTCCACATACCTGGCAGTTCTGATGAATTTACTCTTCAGCAGCCTTTCAATCACTTCCTTGATCTTGGACATGATTTCTGGTGCAAATCTCCTTGGTAATTGTTTCATTGGTTTTTTACCTACCTTGATTGGTAGTCTTAGTTCAACCATTCTCTACTCAGTCCATGCATTTCATTATAATCCCAAGCAAAACAATCACTGAATTCCTTAAGAAGTAACACCAATTTTCCTTTGAGATCAGGATTGATATTAGCACTAATATAAGTTGGCCTTTTCACTAAGCCATTTCCAATGTCAATTTCCTCCAAAGGATCTTGAGCTTGCATCTTTGGGGTTTCATTCAATGGATCCCTTTCGAACCCTAGGAGCTCTTCATCATAGATACAGTCAAGCCTTTGAATATGTGGCATAGGAGTGCCATTACTTTCGACCTTGGCTTATATAGCAATATTTTGTTGGATATCAGCTTCCAAAGCCGTATTTAACCTACTTTCGGCCATATAAGCCGTAATTCTGGCCTATGCATTGGACTCAGTCATAATAATCTTCGTAGATATTCCACCCAGATGGTGGTATAACTCCATCTTCTGAAGATGCAGCATTTATTTCCTCTCTTTCCCATATAAAGCCTTTGGTTGGGTGGATTTTGACAGAATGTATGACATTATCAGAAGGCTTGAAAGCATTCTCTTTGTCATAGCATGACGCAATATTTGCCAAGTTTTTGTCAAAGGTTTGTTTGGATATAGTATCTACCTCTGACATGTAGAAACTCTGGTCAGCTTCAATGTTTTCAACGCAGCCATCTTCTCTCCAAAGCATCAACCTTTGGTGAAGGGTAGATGGTACATCACCTACACCATGAATCCATTCTCTGCCCAACAGCAAATTGAAGTTTGCTTTGGATTGTACAATTAAGAACAAAGTTGGTCGAACTGTACTGCCCACAACCACATCCACTTGAATTGCCCCCATAGAGTATCCTGATTTGCCTTCAAAGTTTGACAAAACAATGTTATGGGCTGACAAATCACAATCATATTTGCCAATTTTGGGCAACATAGATTGAGGCATTAAGTTTATAGCAGCGCCTCCATCTATTAGCACCTTGTTCACACCAATTTCATCCACTTTGGCTCTGATGAAGAGAGGTTTGAGATGGCTTTTCATCCCCAGATCTGGCCTTTCGAACAAAGCTTGTTGTTCTTCGATACAACCATTGTTCATAACATAATAACAAATTGGCTTTGGGTCAGCCATTTCCAACAGGTCGAAATCATTTTCTCAGTTACCTATGATTGAACATCATATTCTGATGGTAATAAGGAAACCACACATATTACATCAAAATCTATCCTATTTATAAGCACTAATTCCTAATTGCAAGAAAGAATGTTTATTCTAATGAATAAACATAAAGGGAGATTGAGTTGAAATAAAAATAGTTTGAATTGAAATAAAAAGACTGTAAATTTGCATTCAAAAGTAAATGTTTACAGAAGAGTAAATGGTACACATTGCATACATTTTTCCTTTCGAACTCATTTCTCGCGTTGACATGGGTACTTTGAGTTTAACCAGGATTTCTGTATAATGATTGTGACCCTTTTTTCGATCACAAAGCTATCCTATTTATAAGCACTAATTCCCAACTGCTAATAACGCTTAAATAACTACAGAGAGGACGCGTGTCTTGACACGTATTTTGAATTTGAATCCTTCCTTTTCCTTTTGAATTAGCCGTTGTATCCATCGAAGTTGAAATAACACTGCTTTTCCTGAATCTTTCGCTAAGTCCACACTTTTCTTCTGCACAGCGAACTGCTTCTACCCTGATTTTATTCGAGTATTAATATTATTATGTGGAACTTGGACACTTTGTATAGAAAAATAAAAAAATAAAACACGTCACAGTATGTTTATTGGCTCAAGCCCATTTTAAATGTAAAGTAACCCTAATATTATGTTTCCTTATTCCTCTTGTACCAAGCAGCCGCCGTTTTTTCTTTCTTCTTGGCAATACAGTTCTGTCAACATGTTATTTTTTATTTTTTCACTTTCTTTATTATTGTTCACTTTCTTTACCAAAATTCACAGTAAACAAATTGGCACGCCCAGTGGGACTGTGTGCTTTGTGTTAAATTTTTCTTAAAAATTTAGTGTATCTATGTTTGTTCTGTAATCTTTTGTTCAAGTGGGACAGTATGTTTATCTATGCTTTTAAGAAACGGGAAATCACTCCCTGAAATGGTTAGACCACCACCTAGAAATAACACAAGATCAAACATGGAAAGTTCAAGTGGAAACAATAATAATGGCGATTCGAATCCATCAACCGCTTCGAGTACTTCAGGGGCTCTAGTCTCTCCTATAATCAGTGAGAATATACCCAATGTCACTGGGGCAACAACTTCTGCCCCAACATCTTCGATAGTAACTGCCACAATGGCAATACCATCATCCACAACGGCGCCCTCGACCACTACAGAACCTATATTAACTTTGGTTCACAATATGGAGAGTAACGTTTCTCCAAATAGGTCAAATGTCAATGGGGGTGGCGCGGGATCATCTGCATTTCAATTGCCTTTGGCTCAATATATGAGTCAAGGCACCGGTAGGAATTACGCCTATGGTATGCCTACTACTATGATGCAGGGCTTACAAATAAGTTCCTCATTATTTACAGAGACAACGCCGGGCGTTTATGTCCCTAATAACCCAGGGATATTTGGTTCTGCTACGCGAAATAATATGCCTGCATTAACCAACACTGCCTTGGCAGCAATGAGGCAACAAATGGATGATAGTAATCATGATATGGTTAACATGTTAACACAACAAATTGGTACAATGTTTAATACTTTAATTTAGAATACTAACCAAAGTTACGAGTTGTTAGCAAATCAAATGGGTAGAATTGCTGATTTCTTTGGGGCTCCTCAAGTTCCTAATCAACAAGTTCCCCAAATTCAAAATGTAGCGCCATTGCAAATCGCGCAAGCACCAAATAATGCCATTGTGCCTGCATAGAACAATGTGGCGAATCCTGTAAACCAAGTCCAACAACCTTTGCCAGTGGTCGAACCACAAGCACAGCCTCAGGCACAACCACAGGCTTTGCCCCAGGTTGAACCAAATCCTGGAATTGTCTTGGTAAATAGAAACCAAAATACTGATGATGTAGGTTGAAATGTCCAAAACAATAACTTTGCTGGACAAAACAACATAGCAAATTTGGTCGAAACAATCCTGACACAAAATGGTTTAAATATAGGCATGCATAGGCCTCATTTTGTCTCTGCCTTGTCAGAATATGTGCTTCAAACAGAACTACCAAGGGGATGGAAAATCCCAAAATTCACCAAATTTGCTGGTGATACTAGTGAATCTACTGTTGAACACATAGCAAGGTATTTGACTGAGGCAGGAGATTTAGCAAACAATGGGAATTTAAGGATGAAGTACTTTCCAAATTCTCTGACAAAAAATGCTTTTATATGGTTTACTACTCTCCCTCCACATTCAATTTTCAATTGGAATCAATTGGAGAGGGTTTTTCATGAGCAATTCTACATGGGACAGTCTAAAATAAGTCTCAAAGAATTGGCAAGTGTTAGGCGTAAAACTCCTGAGTTTGTGGATGATTACTTGAATAGATTTCGTTTACTTAAGGCTAGATGCTTTACTCAGGTGCCTGAACATGAATTGGTCGAAACGGCTGCTGGTGGCCTAGATTACTCGATCAGAAAGAAATTAGTTACTCAACATCTAAGAGACATGGCCCAATTGGCTGATAGGGTTCGACAGGTCGAACGCTTGAAAGTGGAAAAGGCTAGAAACTCTAAGTATCACAAAAAAGAAAAGGTTGCTTATGTTGAAACACATGATAGTGACCAAGAGTATGATATCTCTTATGAAGATGTTGAAGAAGGGGAAGTAGACTTAGCAGAATTAAAACCTGGTCCCCCTTATACTTGCAAACTTTTGAAACCTTCAAATGGGAAAAATCTTGTCGAACCAAAAAATGATAAATATGTGTCAAAAACTTACACTTTTGATATAACAAAATGTGATGACGTTTTTGATTTATTGGTTACTGATGGCCAAATTGTGGTTCCCAAGGGTGTTAAAGTACCCCCATTGGTTACTTTTCAGGGACTTGGTCCAAAAGGCTTTGAATGAGGGAAGACTCAAATTTGGTGAAAAGCCCAAAGCCATGAAGATTAATGCTGAACCTTTGCAGAATGCTGATACCCTCTATGCTGAACCACAGGAAATAATGATGGTCGAAGCCATGGAGGTCACAGAGGTCCAAGCAGAAGAAATCCCTGAAAAGGAGTATTTCGAGAAAATGAAAGTAGTTTATCCTCGTGCTGAAGAGGATTTAATTGACTTTCTAAACAGGTGCAAACTGTAGAACAAAGGAGTTATGCTTTGCGCACATTGCAGTGCTGTTTGTGATAAAGAGGCTACTGCAGGCCTTATGAAGTTTCAACCTGCAACAAATAGGCAGGGGGCAAGACCAAAACAGTAACAGGACAAGGGAAAAGGCATCCTGACTCGACCAAATAATCCTGTTCAAACTGGTCGGAGGCCAACTTTTCTACCACCTGGTTCGATCCCTGTGGAGCACTGGATGCACCAAGGAATGATTAGATTCAACAAAGGTGCAATGGAAGTTGGTGGCTCCAGTGGTACCAAACCAAACTATTCCGAGGATGCTAACAAATATTCCTACAAAAATAATTACAAAGGAAAGCATTCAATGACTAGGACTCAGTGGCGTAGATTCCAACGCCAAAAGAAATTGGCTGCAACGAACTTGCAAACTGACCAATTTAAAGAAGTGGCTAGAAGGCCAGCTAAAGAAAGGATCCTTCCTCCAATAGATGAAAATAAAAATGAAGATGATGATCTGCTGGACTCTGAACCGGATTTTGATGTAATATGTGTGGTTTCCATATTACCATCAGAATATGATGGAGGCGCTGCTGTAAACTTAATGCCTCAATCTATGTTGCCCAAAATTGGCAAATATGATTGTGATTTGTCAGCCCATAACATTGTTTTGTCAAAATTTGAAGGCAAATCAGGATACTCTATGGGGGCAATTCAAGTGGATGTGGCTGTGGGCAGTACAGTTCGACCAACTTTGTTCTTGGTTGTATAATCCAAAGCAAACTTCAATTTGCTGTTGGGCAGAGAATGGATTCATGGTGTGGGTGATGTATCATCTACCCTTCACCAAAGGTTGATGCTTTGGAGAGAAGATGGCTGCGTTCAAAACATTGAAGCTGACCAGAGTTTCTACATGTCAGAGGTAGATACTATATCCAAACAAACCTTTGACAAAAACTTGGCAAATATTGCGCCATTCTATGACAGAGAGAATTCTTTCAAGCCTTCTGATAATGTCATACATTTTGTTAAACTCCACCCAACCAAAGGCTTTATATGGGAAAGAGAGGAAATAGATGCTGCATCCTCAGAAGATAGAGTTATACCACCTTCTGGGTGGAATATCTACGAAGATTATTATGACTGAGTCCAATGCATGGGTCAGAATTACGGCTTATATGGCCGAAAGTAGGTTAAATACGGCTTTGGAAGCTGATATCCAACAAAATATGGCTATAGAAGCCAAGGTAGAAAGTAGTGGCACTCCTATGTCACAAATTCAAAGGCTTAACTGTATCTATGATGAAGAGCCCCTAGGGTTCGAAAAGGATCCATTGAATGAAACCCCAAAGATGCAAGCTCAAGATCCTTTGAAGGAAATTGACAATTGAAATGGCTTAGTGAAAAGGCCAACTTATATTAGTGATAATATCAATCCTGATCTCAAAGGAAAATTGGTGCTACTTCTTAAGGAATTCAGTGATTGTTTTGCTTGGGATTATAATGAAATGCTTGGACTGAGTAGAGAAATGGATGAACTAAGACTACCAATCAAGGTAGGTAAAAAACCAGTGAAACAATTACCAAGGAGATTTGCACCAGAAATCATGTCCAAGATCAAGGAAGAGATCGAAAGGCTGCTGAAGAGTAAATTCATCAGAACTGCCAGGTATGTGGACTGGTTAGCAAATATAGTTCCTGTTATTAAAAAGATTGGTACACTTAGAGTATGCATAGATTTTAGGGACTTAAACAATGCTACACCTAAAGATGAATATGCCATGCCTGTGGCAGAAATATTAATAAATTCAGCAGCAGGCTTCGAATTTTTAAGCATGTTAGATGGTTATTCTGGTTATAACCAAATATTTATTGCTGAAGAGGATGTATCTAAAACATCATTTAGATGCCCTGGTGCCTTAGGCACTTATGAATGGGTTGTTATGCCTTTTGGGTTAAAGAATGCTGGTGCCACTTATCAGAGGGCCATGAATTCTATGTTTCATGATTTTATAGATACATTCATGCAAGTTTATATTGATGATATCATCATTAAATCCTCTTCTGAAGATAGCCATTTACTGTATCTTAGGCAATCTTTTGAAAGAATGAGGAAACATGGATTAAAAATGAATCCATTAAAGTGTGTTTTTCGTGTGCTTGCAGGAGATTTCCTTGGTTTTGTGGTGCATAAAAAAGGCATCGAAATAAACCAAAACAAGACAAAGACTATCTTAGAGACAAAGCCTCCTTCGACCAAAAAACAACTTCAGTCTCTGTTAGGAAAAATTAACTTTTTGAGGAGATTCATTTCGAATCTAAGTGGAAAGGCTCAAGCTTTCTCACCACTATTTCGACTCAAGAAGGATGATCCATTCAAATGGAATGAAGAGCACCAAAAGGCTTTTGATGACATAAAAGATTATTTGATAAAGCTTTTGATGATCCAGTTTTAATGCCTCCTAGCAAGAATAAAGCTATGAAATTGTACATTGTTGCGTCTGATAAGACAATAGGAAGCATGTTGGCTCAAGAAGATGATAATGGCATGGAAAATGCAGTTTATTACCTTAGTAGATTTTTAAATGATGCAGAAACTAGATATACTGCCATAGAAAAACTTTGTCTTTGTTTGTATTTCTCTTGTACAAAACTTAAGCATTATATAAAGCCTGTTGATGTTTATGTCTATTCCCATTTCGATGTTATTAAGCATATGTTGACTAAACCTATATTACATAGTAGAATTGGAAAATGGGCATTAGCATTAACTGAATATTCACTTACTTATAAACCTTTGAAAGCTATTAAAGGTCAAATTGTGGCTGATTTCATAGTTGATCATTCTTTGGTCGAAATGCCATAAGAATATGTGGATATTCAACCTTGGACTCTTTACTTTGATGGATCCATGCATAAACATGGAACTGAGATTGGAATCCTAATAATTTCACCTACTAAAGTTCCAACTAAATTCAAATATAAAATAAATGGACTTTGCTCTAACAATGAAGCTGAATATGAAGCCTTAACCACAGGTTTGGAAATATTAAAAGACTTGGGGGCAAAGAGCATTAAAATAAGAGGTGACTATGAGTTAGTATTGAAAGAATTAACACAAGAATATAAGTGTGTTAAAGAGCACTTAGCAAAATACTTTGTTATAGCTAGTTCTTTGTTAGATTGTTTCGATCAGGTGGATATTGAACATGTACCTCGACTGGAAAATCAGGAAGCAAATGACTTAGCTCAAATTGCTTCAGGATATAAAATGTCAAAAGAAAAGTTGACACAATTGATCGAAATCAAAGAGAAAATGCTTTTACAAGAACCAATCTCTGAGCAATTGTCAATGCCAAAACTTGTGGGGGCAGATGCTATGCAACAAATCAATAATGAAATTGAAAATTCCCATGATAATTTTGAAATTTTTGCAATTGAGAATCTCTCAGATGATGATCGGAGAAAGCCTATTGTGGAATACCTTAGAAATCCAACCGGAAATGTGGATCGAAAGATAAAATATAGGGCTTTAAGCTATGTAATTTTTGAAAATGATCTTTTCAAAAAGACTTCTGAAGGGATTTTGTTAAAATGCCTTAATGAAACAGAAGCTTACATAGCAATCTCTGATGTTCATAGTGGTACTTGTGGTTCTCATCAAGCAGGACATAAAATGAAATGGCTTTTGTTACGACAAGGCCTATATTGGCCTTCTATGTTGAAAGACTGCATAGAATATGCCAAAGGGTGCCAAGAATGCCAAAGGCATTCAGGAATCCAGCATGTGCCTGCAAGTGAACTACACTCCATAGTAAAACCTTAGCCCCTTAGGGGTTGGGCTATAGATTTGATTGGTGAAATTAAACCTGCTTCATCGAAGAATCAACGTTACATTTTAGTTGGAATAGATTATTTCACAAAATGGATTGAAGCAATTCCATTACCAAATGTTGATCAAGAGGCATTGATTAATTTTATTCAAAATCATATAATCTATTGATTTGGAATTCCTGAAACGATTACTACTGATCAAGGTTCAGTTTTTGTTGGACGAAAAATGCAGGAATTTGCCCAAGAAATTGGCTTTAGGCTTTTGACCTCAACACCATATTATGCATAAGCAAATGGTCAAGTTGAAGCATATAGCCCAAAAGCCAAGAAATTGGAATAAAACTTTAGACCAAGTATTATGGGCTTGTAGAAATTCTCCTAAGGAATCAACTAATACCACTCCGTTTCGACTAACTTATGGTCATGATGCTGTATTACCAGTCGAAATACATTTGTAGTCAGCAAGGGTGCAAAGACAAATGGAAATACCTTTAGACCATTATTGGCAAATGATGTCAGATGAATTAGTTGATTTAGATGAAGAAAGACTTAATGCTTTGGAAGTTCTAACAAAACAGAAAGAAAGAGTATCTAAAGCTTACAATAAGAAAGTTAAGTCTAAATCTTTTAATATTGGGGAATTAGTTTGGAAGGTGATTTTGCCTATGGATAAGAAAGATAGACTCATAGGCATGTGGTCCCCAAATTGGGAAGGACCATTTAAAATTGTTCAAGTTTATTCAAATGGTGCTTATGAAATTGAGGAATTGACTCTTGAAAAACGTACTTTGTGTATAAATGGTAAGTATTTGAAAAAATATAAACCTGTTTTACTCGAAGTGAAAATAAGTGCAGAATAATACTTAAACATAAAATCAAAATGGCAATTGTAAATTAAATGTTGCCACAAATTGGGACTTTGTTCAAAAGTTACAAATAAAATCCAAACAGGATTAATCACAAAAAATTGTTCAAAAGGACGAAGAGATAAACTAATTATAAATCCTTAGTGCAGTCAGCATAAATCCTCTTCAAAGTTGCCAACTCTCTTTCGACCACCAAGTTGGAACTCTCAATCAACTCCAGAGTCGAGGCTTTTGCTTCTTGTTCGATTCGAGCCCTTTCGACTTCTTCCTCAATGATTTTGCGCCCATACCCCACAATCTGGTTCTCCAGGAGCTCAATTTGTTGCTTATAAAAGGCAATGTTCTTGTTACAGTTCTCAACCCCTGGATTGCCTTTGTTTGTTTGAGAAGATAGCTTATCGACCTCAGCCTGTGCTTTCTGAGCCTTTTCATAAAACATGGCTTGAGCTTGTTGTTGAGTGGCCAGCCTTGTATCATTTTCGAGCCTTTTTTGCACTACCTTGGCATACTGATCAACGATCGAACCAAGTTGGATAACCTTGCCTAAAGTTTCCTCTTTGGTTAAAGGGTTGTGCAGTTTTTTCAAGAAGGCTAAGTGGCTATAGGCACAGGCAGGGTTTTCTTCGATTTGTTTCAACACGTCCTTGTTAACGAAAGTGGTTGTGAGTTTCAGCAGCAGTGAATCTTGGCGCACCATTCAATTTATTTCAGCATTTGAAAGATTCGAATCACTGGGAGTGTGCTCACTAGAAGTAGTGGCTTGGCTTTGCCTCTTTGAAAGCAGCAATCGAAGAGTGCCTACAGGGTCAGATTTGTGCATGTTTGCAAACTCTTCTTCTTGCAATCCAAGACTTGCAGAAAGCCTTGAGGTCGAAGAAACTGATGCTAGATCTGGACCTCCAGCCTCAGCTTCAGGCATACCTTCAAAATCATGGGTAGATTCTTAGGTCGAACTGGCTTGTCCAGACTTAGTGGAAGTGCTGGGTAGAGTATAGTTAATGCTTGAAATTGTTGGTAGATATTTAGCATTACTACCATTTGTGCCTTCCTTGGGCCCATCTTCCTTTTCTTCATTTGGCTCCTGGTTAGTCTTCTCTGGTTCGACCCTGTCACCATCAGCTTTGTTGGATCCATCATCTTTAGAGCCCTTGTTTTCATCTGCTTTGGGAGTTTCCTCTTTCGAATCATCCTACAAATGCAAAAAGAAGGATTAGTTAAAACAGTTAAGGGTTTGAAGAAAGAATAAAGTTGAGAAAAGAGAATGGAGTTTGCCTCTTTATCTTTGATCTCAGAGTTGGTGAGAGAATCTTTTTCCTTTTCAGCATCAGGGGTATCTGTTGTGAGAGTCATGCCATCCTTTTGCGCATCATTTTGCTTCCCCTCATCCTTAGCATTTTGGTCTTCGACCAATGGCAAAGGATCTTCCTTAGGCCGAGAAACTCCATCTCCTACAGTACTAGTATTTTGGTCCTTTTCGACCAATACTTCTTTTTCTGGTACTAGAGTTTCTTTGGGCTTAGGAGTCTCACCACTATCATTGGAGGTGCGAATCTTAAGGGCTTTGTGCACCTTAGTTTTTTTACTGTAGCTTTCTCCCTCACAGTGATCACAGGTGCTTTCTCTTCATGCTTTTTCTTCTTCCTCCTTTCGTCCTTCTCTCCCTGGTCCTTCGTTGGGGTTTCTTGAGCTTTAGGCTCTTGTTGTTTCTTCTTTTTCTTCTTGGCTTCCTCAGCCTTGTCTTCATTGGTAGAGGGTTCCCCTTCACCTTTATGTGAAGTCGAAGCAGATGGCTGCTTCCTTTTCCTATCAAGGGGAACTTCCTTCTCCTCTTCATCATCATCATCCTGAAATAACAAAAATAGTGAATGATAAGAGATGTAAAAATTTGGCTAAAGAGTACTATTTTTAAAGGAGCCAAAAAATTGAGGTAGAAAAACACTAATACTTACCTCTATATCCACTATAACAGTATCCTTAGATCGAAGCTGGTGAAGACCCAACATCCTTTTTTACAACTTTGCCTGGGAAATAATGCATCAGTTATTGATAAAGGTATAAAAATATTGTATTAATATAAAGAAAAATGGAGATTAAGATTTTTACCTCGACCTGAGACAGTAACTTTCTTCCCTAGAGTTGGCACAATAAAGCCACTCTTCACCATGCCCAACATATGCTCTGCATTGCCAATCGAGAAGCGCGAATAGTAATCTTGCCACCAAGCACTAAACCCATCAGTGCAGTAAAAAGATGGTTTGAACTCGAATGGTTTTAGGGTGTATTCATAATTCTCACTACAAGAAAACTGTCATTTAGCTTCAAGAATTTTAGCATCAGACATTTTCTGATGCTAATAGCGTCTATTTAGCGTCCAAAAATTCTAACACAAATGCATTTTTTTATAATTTATTTGTTTTACAAAATTTTGCATCAGTAATTTGGACTCTATTTTGGACGCTTATTTTAGTATCTACAAATTTGGATGCTAAATAATTTTAATTTTATAGTAGAGTCCACTGGTTCTGATGCTAAAATATTTTAATACAATTTTCTTTCCCCCTTCCAGCACAATCAATAGAAACCCTAAATTCTTTTGTTTTTCCTCAATTTCACTTTTCCAACACAGTCAATAGAAATCCTTTGTTATTCCTACCCTTCGCCGTTTCTCATCCTATCTGGTTCTCATCCTCGCTGATTCCTTCGCCGTTTCTCATCCTTGCTGATTCCCTTCGCCATTGTCTTCCTCGCCGAATTCTCATCGATGTTACTGGTAGTTCTACTTCGAAGTTGCAGGCAAACTGTATTCCTTCTTCCCTTTGCCGTTCGTTCTACTTCGAAATTGCAGGAAAACATGTTCCAGAATCTTATAGTGTCTCGCCAGATCCAAAGACGAAGTCGGATGTTTCGCCACTCCTGATTTCTGTCTCAAAGCATGAGTATAAATCCCAAGGTGAGTCATCGTCATTAGTACCAATTAGTGTTAGATTAGGTTAGAATTAGATTCATATGCATCAGATTCTACGATTTGAAGGAACACTTGAGTCAATACTCGTGTAAGAGTTACTTGACAGAAATTTCTTTCGTTGTGATTTTAAGACCCATTTTTATAGATCAATTTTTATCTTTCTCGTCACTTCTTTGCTTCATTTTACTTTCATTGTGACATGATGTGATGACTATTGTGAATTTATGACCCTTTTGTTGCCGGTGTTCGTTGGAATCATCTATTGTGCTTCAAAGTTTAATTCATTTGTCAGACCAAGTAATTTTTATTGAGTTGCTGTTGGGGATACATAGATTGACTAGTTTGTCCAAATAGTCATTTGATTTGTTGTTGTTGTTGTTGGTGGGTACTTCGCAATTTGAATTGAGTTGTTGTTAATTGATCGGTACCAATTTTTCCTCTATTATTAGGTTAAATCCCTTCGCCGTTCTTCTTCTAGTGCAGTCTTCTTCTAGCCTTTATCTTGTTTAATTGATTCATGAGAATTGTTTTGTTTTAAGGTGCATATGGGGCATGTATGAGATATAACTGGTAGACCAATTTGAAGAGAGTGAATCAAATAATGAGTTATTTTATCCTATTGGGTCCAGCAACTAGACAAAGTTAGCAGTTTCTTCTTATATGGTTGAATGGTGAAGTTTTCAATTTTATTATTTATGATAGGACTATATTTTCGATGAAATTTATGATACAAATTTAAATTTTTAATTAGTAATTATAGTTCATGTTAATGCCCAACCATTTCTAGGTAAGTAGATAAGGAAGCACCGTGACTGAAATGTAAATCGTAGAGGACATGGGGTTTGATCCTCAAATTAAAAAATTGTCTCTCAGGTGAAATTTTTATCGTCTGATTCTATGGCTTGAGTTCTTCGAAGTTACCTATATTTATTATTATTTTGGGTGAATACTATAGAGCAATTTTATTTGGTAGAGAGGACATAACTAAGGTAGGGGATTAGCGATGCTCGTCATTAAGTTCCTTTATAGATTTACTCCTTGTATCTTTAGGATTGATCTTTGGCATAGTTGAAATTAACTTGATCTACCAAACAACTGATCATGATCTGCTCCTTTAAACATTTGAATTTAGTGATCATGTTCTACTTTGTTAATTTCTCATTTGTCTAATATTTATATATGCTATTGAATTTTAGTTCTCCTAGCTTTTTGTAGGTTCTTTGACGTTCAAGAGGCGTGCCAACCCCTGTGCTCAATTGGTACTTGAACAGGGTTATGATGTTGTTCAAAAGGCAATGTTAATGACAAGAAAAAGAAAAAGATTGAATTAGTATGAGTAAAATTGTAAAAGTTATCTTTGGTACCATTGTATTTTTACTGTAAGGCAACTAACAAAACTAACTAATTGATATATATTCTTTATTCCATCTAAATCTTGCTTAGAGTCTTATGCATAATTCTCCAATGGACAATGCAGCTAAGTGTCATAGAAACTTGATTGAAGCTCCTTAGGAAGTAGCAGATGCTGATACATCAGTGTCATTGATTCAAATCTTTTGGTTCTTCCCCACTCTAATTCATATCATCAGGGGACATGAGGGGTGCATATTTTCTTTCATTGAGACTCTATTATTAAATTCCTTTTTATTATCATTGGTTTAATTTGATGTGGACTTTGTAATGCATAGCAGTGGTGATGAAAAAAGATGAATTAATGTTCAAGAAGTATTTGTTATGTTGTTCTAATGTGATGGCTTTTGTTCCTAGTTATGAGTATGCTTTAGGGATATGAACTTAACTTTTATTTAAGAATACATATTGATAGAGAGATTATTTTTTTATCAATGGCAATGTCACTATGGTGATGCATATGCTGTTACTTTGATTGTCACTATGGTGTCTGATACTATAGTTTGATACGCTTCTCTAATTTAACATTAAATGGTGCTCAATTGTTAAAATGGTTTACTTTATGTATATTCTAGGTTGATGATCTGTTCATTGTTAAGAAAGTGGAAGGAGTAGGTTGATATCACTAAATACTGCAAGAGGTTTAAACTACCTATATGGGAATAAAAGTCTTCAAAAGGTAAACTTAAGTGTCTTCAAATGGTCTCCTACTGGTAATCATACTCTAAACTTTTAACAATATTTGCATATGTTAAAGTGGTAATGCTAGCTAGGTGTATGTTAGAGTGTGTTCTCGTTTTACGATATTTACATATTTTGGACTCTTAAATGGGCATGATTCAGTTTTCCTTTAATATTAGTTTACTGCATTTGTAAGGAAGTTTCTTCACTAGTATGGATTTTTATGCATATATATGTAGGGAGAAAAAATAGATTTTTTTTTTATAAAAACAAGACTTTTTAAGTCTGTTAGAATGTTAACCGATTTAAAATATAAAGATTTTAGCGTCCACCACCAGTAAATGCTAATTAGCGTCAGTTTTGGAACAAAATTTAGCATCAATTTAGCGTCAATTTCCTTTAATGATAATTAGCGTCAACATGAACGCTACTGTTTAGCATCAAAGCTTTTACTGTCCTCAAAATTTTGGACGCTAAAATGCTTTTAGCGTCCAATTTTTGCCCTTTAGCGTCCGTTTTGTGTTGATGCTAAAACACATTTTTCTTGTAGTGTCTCTATCATTCTCAAGTATTTCTTGTAAATCTTCTCTGAAATACCAGTGCCCATTGAAGGTGGAAAAACACAAGAAGGGGGGGTTGAATTGTGTTTTAGGAATTTAAAACTTTTTGGTTCTTAAGGAATTAAATGCAGCGGATCTAAAACAAATTCAAAGAGATGCTGAGAGAAGGAAAGATAGACACAGAGATTTATCCTGGTTCCCTTCACAACTTGAAGGTACGTCCAGTCCCCTTGTTACTAACAAGAGCTTTTCACTATAATCTTCACAAGATTACAACTTGCTCAAGCACACTTGCAAGAGACTTCTCAAATGCGTAAGTTACAATTAACGAGAGACTTCACAAACAAACTTAAGATCTAAGAATGAATGTTTAGGAACACTTGATATACTATCAGAGGTGTTTACAAAATACAACACAAATAGCTTTAAGACTTTGAATGACAGATTATACAAGTTATGTCAGAATGCTTCAGAGCCTTAAACGCAGTAATAGAACAGTAGTCATTTCTTCCATTTGAGTCTTCTATTTATACTTGGAGGAAGATGATGACCGTTGCAGAGAGATAAGGTGCCAGCTGGAATTTACTCGTACAATTGTGATAGCTGTAGTTGCCTTCTTTGGCAAATATCTTCAATTCCACTACCTTGCTATTTGAATTATCACTCATCCATTTTGAGTAATAATAGTACAATAGTACGATCCTCAATTGCGCTCCACTTATGGATAAGGTTAACATTGTACCAACGAATATTCCTTCCTGCGGGTGTGACAGAGCCTTGAAGTAGATTGTTCTTCAATCATTAATTCTGATCCTGTCAGTTCTTGAGTGACGTAAATTCTTTTTGCTTCAGGTGTTGTTGTCATAGCTTCTAGAGGACTTTAGCTTCTGATGACTTCAGAGCCTTGTTTTTATCTCCAGAGTCACTTTCTTCAGCACGCAAAATTTAAGCTTCTGATGAACAGTGATGTGCTTTCAGAGCTTGTTTAACTGGCTTCTCTGCTATTATTCATAGTGCTTCTGAGCTAATTTTAACTTGTAATTCTGCACACTAGAATAATCATTAGTAATTCCAATTGCAATTTTAATACTTTGTTATCATCAAAACCACTTTAAATATTTGAGGTTCATGTCAGACCCACTTTGTTCCAACAATCTCCCCCTTTTTGATGATGACAAACTAAAGCATTAAAATTCAATTGTTGTTGATTTAATTTAATTATGTTAACTTCAGGTTTCAAAGGTTTGCAATCTCCCCCTGAGTCTGATAATCCATAAGGGTAGGTTTGTAAGCTCCCCCTAAGTTTTATCCATAATTAATTAAAACAGTTTAAGAGCCAATTTATTAACTCAAAATTAATTTTCATATTTGACTCTCAGAAGCATAGGTTTGTAAGCTTTGCTTCTCAGAGTCCAATAATGCTCAGAAGAGGTTTGCAAGCTTCTCTTTCATTATCTATGAAAACTCATTTTAGGTTCTTAAATTTTCTCCCCTTTCAATAAAGTTCATGGTTAAAAAGAATCAGAAGGGATAAGGAATTGATTCAAATGTATAAACATAACAGTTTCAGATCTCGTGGGCAGAATTAGAATCAATCAACATTAATTTTTAACACTATCCTTACTCCCCCTTTTGGCATCAATAAAAAAGAATGCACAGACAATCAAGCAGTCAAACGCGCCATATATCAATGCAGTCAAGTCAAAAAGTGGTGACAACTAACTTCATTAAATGAATTGTGTTGAATACCAGTCTGACAAGAGAGCTTGATGACACTATAAAAAGGGATGATTCCTCTCATTTTACTCATACAGAGTAATCAAGTAACATCAAAAGAAAAACATACAATGGAAAAGCAGGTTACCAAGGATGCTTCAGGCTCAAAGCAAGAGAGCAAGAAGGAAGCAGAGCCCTGGCGCCGCGAAGAAAACAGGCTGCGCTATGAACGAAACAAGCAAGAGTTGATTTTAACAGAATCAGAGGAGGAGGAATTGGGCTCTGATCTGGAAGAGTTCTTATGGACATATGAAGATGATGCTACATACGAAGATTATCCAGCTGAGGTTCAGAAGACAGCTGAAGACGTGCTCTCTTTTCTCAAGGAGAAACTTAAGAGTCTAGAGTCAGAGGCTTCTGAATCTAAGCCAAAGTCTAAGTAGTGCTTCATATTCTTATGTAATAAAGAACCTTTCTATAATAATAATAAAGTTCTCCTGCTATTAATTTCTTTCCTCTGAGCATGTTTCCTTGATATTCATTTTCATATGTCAGAAAACTAGTTACTAGACACGCCTCATTCGGTATTGGTGCCCCGTTATTAAACAGGCTATAATACTAAGAAGCTATATCATGAGTAAACAGGAGTACTGATGTGGGGGATACCTTAGGTTTTGAAAATCCTAATATCTATAAGTTAAAAATCAAAATGCTCTTCAACATCTTGCACTAGGTTCAGGACCCACATGAATACCAGACATAAGTAATGAATATTCATTTTAATTTTGAAAACTAATTAAAATAAACACACAAGTACAAGCACTTCAGATATGGATATCAAAATATTGAATTAAGACAAAAAAATATCCAAATATTACACAATAAGGAAAAACAATATAAACAAGTGCTCAAATATGGGTTAAGGCTTCTTAATATCTGCAATGGCCTTAAGAAGAGTTTCCATCATGGCATTCATCCTCTTGTGAGTAGCTTGTTCAGATGCAGTGATGTCAGATCTCAAATCATTTCTTAAATCAACTCTTAGAACATCGATCTGATCTTTGATTTCTTCAGCTAACTCATTTCTTATGTTGTCTAAAGCACTTTGAACAACAGGAGGAATAGCATATGATGAAGAACCTGGTTCAAATTTTGGAGAAGCAGGAGGAGTTTTGTCAATAACAGGAACTTTTCCTTTATCAGAAGCTTCATCAGCTTGGTTCTGATCAGGCATTTCAATGTCTTCTTCAAAGTGAATCTGCTCAAACATTTCAATATCTTTAGCAGTTTCATTTTCCTTAATCTTGTTGGTTTCAATAGTAGCAATGTGCACACTCATATTTACCAACAGATTGAGAGCCTCTTGATCAGCCAGCCTCTTGTGTTCAATTTCAGCTAACCTTTTCTGCTCTGCTTCAGCAGCTATCCTAGCCTGCTCAGCTTCAACACTCATGAGATACTCTGCCTCTTGTAAGATCATCATTTGAGCACTAACAGTGGCAGTTCTGAGACTTTCTTCAATAGCAGTCAGGATTCGCAATCTGTTTTGCTCCTCAACATGATTGTAGAATGTAAGCCTTTGAGCACGTGACGTCGCAGCTATCTCAAATACCCTTCTTACAGTATTCATTCCCCTACCCTGTGTCTTATTCTTTAGATGAGTACTTAGAATCTTTAGAGATTGACTAAACAGGTACTCCATCTCTCTGACTTCAGCATCAAAATCAGAGGGGAAGACAAAAGCTTCTTCATCCATTTGTTTGAATCTCTTGAGTCTAAGACCAATAGAATTATTCAATAGCTCAAGATTGGGTTCAGAATCAGAGTTGAAGAAGGATTTGGATGGGTCAAAGGGAATGGTTGGCTCAGGTTTCTTTCGTTTGAGATTGATGATTTTGATTTTGCTAAGTTTATGGGGTATTATATCATCATCAATGCTGATGGCATCTTTCAAGATTTGTTCTTCAGCCTTAAAAAGATGGTTGTAAAGCTCAAGAACTTCTTCTAAAATTAACGGTTTATAAAGTGGGCCATAGAAAGGTTCTGGAGAAGGTTCAGGAGAAGATTCAGAAGTGTAAATTTCTGGTGGAGGAGATTGATGAGATGGTTGTACTCGTGGTTCATTGTTGGTGAGAGTGGGTGAATTGTCTTGTTCAGAAGCATTGATATGGATAGAAGGTGCTTGAACTGGTGAGTTTTGAGATGTTTGCTGTTGTGCTTCAGAATGAGCAATTGTCTCATCCTGAATAGGTGTGTAGGTGGGTGGATTTTCTTGTGAGATGTGATCAAGGGATGGAGGTGGAGTTTGAATGACTTGTGCAGAAGGTGGCTCTTGGATAATTGAATCAGCAGTAGTATTGATAAAAGGAAAACGAGGTGGTGAATTTGGATTGGAGTGTGTAAATGCATCTCCAGATAGATGTTGTTGAAGATGGTCAAGAACAGACTCAGGATTACCAGGTTGTTCAAGAATAGTAGTGTCAATGATGATGGGGGGATCTTCATCAGAAGAGATTTGAATTGGCTTCTTGGTGGTTCTCTTGGTGGTTCTTTTGAAGTGTATTTTCTTTGATGGATACTTTTTCTTTTGTTTCTCTTTCAATTCTTTGTCAAGCTTAGCAATGAACTCATCAGATTCAGTGCTAGTGTCAGATGATGATGATGTTGGTATAGGTTTAGAATCAGGCAAGACTACACTAAGAGGTACAGTGAAGTCTATGGGAGTTGGTTTTTCAGAAGGTTGAGAGGTAGAGGGTTGAACATTGGAAGGTTGAGGTTGAGAATTAACATCTTGAGCTACAGGAATGCTACAAGTATTAGACTTAGAGAGTTTACCTTGAGGTTTAGAAGCTCTATTCTTTAATCTCTTTGTAGGCTTGGCAGGGTTCTGATCCTCCTCAGAAGCTGGAGGCCTGTCATTCCTTTTCTTGGATCTTATCTCCTTCTTCTTTTGCAAGGCCCTCTCAGCAGCTTCTGCCTTCAAGCTAGCCTTTTTCTCAGCAGCTGATTCTTCAGCACCACTATTAGCAGCATCATCATTATCATCTTCTGGCTTACTATCATTGCTTTGTTCAGAGTCCTCAAGTAGTGCCTGCTCTACTATAATAGGCTTCTTCCTGGACTTAGTGATTTCCTCGGGTCCTTTGAAGATATTCCAATCAGGCACACCCACGACCATGCTTCTAGGCACCTTTATACTTGTTTCCAATCTCACCATAGCTAGAAAATTCTTGATGACTTCTTCATTGTCATGCTCTGAGATAGTAGGAAAACCATCACACCAAAAGTAAGTCTCATATATGTTTTTGAGAGGATTTTCTGTCTTTATAATCTCATCTTTAGTTTTCTTTTTCATGTTCACCAGAATGGTAGCATCAAGCTTAGCTGTTTGAAAGACTCTTAGCTTTTCCTTTTGTCTGAGAATCTCAATTAGCTTGGTTTGGCGTATAATCTCAGAAATCAACCTGGGGTGATGCAGAGTTGCTATAGCCTTATGTTGATTCTCAATAATACTTGAGCAGAGATGCTCAAACAACAGACTTGCAAGGTTTATCTTCACTCTCTTATGCATAAACCATAAGAAGTGCTGGTGAGGAATTGATATAGTATCTTTTCCTCCTTTTCTGGGAATAATAGCACCAAGAAACACTCTGAATGCCAAATCAAACTCTTGCTTCAAGAACTTTGCTTTTCCATATAATGTGGCTCCAGCAGGATAAAGATCAGTTCTGATGGAGTCATTATATTTACTATTTTTACCATAAGAGTTAACATCTTGACCTTGATTCTCTAACCCCAGAATCTTTGCCACGTGTTCCTGGGTAATTAGCACATCAATTCCTAGCAGATTAGACCTTATTTCTTTGCCTCTGAAAGGTCTCAATCCTAGTTGGGCTCTGGTCTTTCCTTTTAGAGCCTTGTTCTCTTTAACCATTTTTCTAACTTCTTCATCCGCAGCAAATTTATCAAAAACATAAGCTTTATGCCAGAAATTCTTCACAATGTCGGAGTATACGAACCCATTCAGCATATTGAAGTAGTTTTCCCATTTTTGATCATAGAATAAGTCCTGTATATCCACTCCATTGAGTTTCAAACTATCAAAGTCCACAAACTTCTCAGTAAGAAATTCCATTGCTTCTCTTCCACAATCCGTTGAAGGAGGACGATCAACAAACGAAGCCTTAGACGATAAGTCTATTACTGGAACAAGTTCAGGATTGAACTGTTCTTGAACGATGATGGGTGTAGGTTGAGCAGACATGATGATTTAAATGTAGAGAGAATTTGGGAATTTTTCTGTAAGGTTTTAGGGTTCGTGTAGGAAGTGATTGTGTAAAAGTTGTGCAATGTGAGTGAAGTGACCTATATAAAGCAACTAGCACACAAACACAGAAAAAGAATGCCTTGGGAGGAAGCGCGAACAGTTTTAAAAAAATTAAATAATAGAGTTAACTGCCATAATCATCATTAACTGTTCTCTGCCCGTCAGGATCTAGACACGTGTTGAAAGGACTTAATCATAGCTGACGCGTGTACAGACAACTGTTGTACACTTAATAGTACTAAACGTTTCATTTCCATTTAGTTCAGAGCCAAACTCATTTGTATCTGACACCTTATCAGAACCTGTTACTCTTCAGAGCCTAAATTATTCAGAGCTTTCTAAAGAAGACTCTAAATTATGAGAGGCTCTGATCGAGCTTCAGATGCTAATTCTATTTTGCATCTCAGGGCTTATTTTCTTCAGAGATATAGTGCATGTTCAAATTCTTTTTAATAAAATCAAATCTTTCAATAGCTAAAGGTTTAGTAAATATGTCAGCCCATTGATGTTCAGTATCAATGAATTGAATATCTATTGTACCTTTTTGAACATGATCTCTTATAAAATGATGTTTTATTTCAATATGTTTAGCTTTGGAGTGTAAAATAGGGTTCTTAGACAAATGAATAGCAGCAGTATTATCACAATATAGTGGAATACTACTTTCAGCTATGTTATAATCTTCCAACTGATATTTCATCCAGAGAAGCTGTGTGCAGCATTTAGCAGCTGAGATGTATTCTGCTTCTGCTGTAGACAAGGCAATAGTTGTTTGTCTCTTGCTGGCCCAAGATATGAGATTTTCACCAATAATTTGGCAATTTCCACTAGTGGATTTTCTCTCAATCTTGTCACCAGCATAGTCAGCATCACAGAATCCAACTAGCTTACTATTTAGGGATTTTTTATAAAGAAGTCCTAGATTAGTAGTTCCTTTCAGATATCTAAAGATCCTCTTAACAGCAGTTAAGTGAGGTTCTCTAGGATCTGACTGGAATCTTGCACACAAGCATACACTATATAAAATATCAGGTCTAGATGCTGTTAGGTAGAGTAAGGAACCAATCAAACGTCGATACAGCTTCTGATCTACTTTGCTTCCAATCTCTTCCTTGCTTAAGCTGCTTGTTGGATGCATGGGTGTGGCCATCGTCTTACAGTCTTCAAGGTTGAACTTCTTTAGAAGCTCTTTTGTGTACTTGCTCTGATGAATGTAAGTACCATCTTTTCCTTGGTTAATTTGAATTCCCAAGAAAAACTTCAATTCACCCATCATGCTCATCTCAAACTCGTCCTGCATTAGCTTGGAGAAATTCTTGCACAAAGATGCATTAGTAGATCCAAATATAATATCGTCAACATATATTTGAATGATTAAAATATCCTTCTTAGATGTTTTTCTGAAGAGGGTATTATCTATTTGACCTTTTTGAAAACCGTTTTCTAATAAGAAATTACTTAGCCTCTCATACCAAGCTCTAGGAGCTTGTTTGAGACCATAAAGTGATTTCTTTAATTTGAAAACATGCTCAGGGTTTTTCAAATCCTCAAACCCTGGTAGTTGTTTGACAAACACTTCTTCAGAAATTACACCATTTAAGAAGGCGCTTTTAACATCCATCTGATATAAGGTTATTCCATTATTAACTGCATATGATAACAATAACCTGATTGCTTCCAGTCTTGCAACTGGAGCAAATGTTTCAGTGAAGTCGATGCCTTCTTGCTGACTGTAGCCTTGTGCTACAAGTCTAGCCTTGTTTCTTACCACTTCACCTTGTTCATTTAGCTTGTTCCTAAATACCCACTTGGTTCCAATAATGTTTTTGTGTGCAGGTCTTGGTACCAGATCCCACACATCATTTCTTTGGAACTGATTCAGTTCGTCTTGCATTGCAATGATCCATCCATCATCAGAGAGAGCTTCATCAATTGTCTTTGGTTCTATCATGGATATGAGTCCTAGAAGTGAATCATGTTGATGATAATCAGATCTAGTTTTTCTTGGACTTTCTTTATTACCAATGATGAGGTTTTCTGGATGTGATGATTTATATTTGAAGGTTCTCTTTGGAGCTTCATTAGTTTCAGTACTTGTTTGGGTATCATCTTCTGAGACATCATTATGATCTTCAGATGCTTCTAATGGAGATGCTTCTTCAGAGACTTCTTCCACTTCAGCTTCTGAAGTGTCAATTGCTTCTGATGTTTTCTCAGGTTCTGAATCATTATACTGATATGGAATACCTGCATAACTATCGTTTTGCTCTGACATTTTACTGTCAAGCTCTTTGTCATCAAATCGGACGTGTATAGATTCTTCCACTATATTAGTTTCAGAATTATACACTCTGTATGCCTTTGAGCATTCAGAGTAACCTATAAAGATTCCCTTACAAGCTTTGGCATCAAATTTTCTTTTGTAGGCCTTGTTGTTTAGAATGTAACAGGTACATCCAAACTGGTGAAAATAAGAGATGTTGGGCTTCCTTCCTTTGAAGAGTTCATATGTTGTTTTATTCAATATAGGTCTGATATAGATCCTATTTTGAATGTAACAAGCTGTGTTTACAGCTTCTGCCCAAAAGTGTTTAGCAAGTTTTGTCTCATGCATCATGGTTCTTGCCATCTCTTGTAAATACCTGTTCTTTCTCTCTACAACACCATTTTGCTGTGGTGTTCTAGGAGCTGAGAACTCATGGACAATTCCATGGTCTTCACAGAAAGTTGCAAAGGGTTCGTTTTCAAACTCACCCCCATGATCACTTCTGATCTTTAAGATCTTGAGACTTTTCTCACTTTGCACTTGAGTGTAGAAGATGGTAAACACTTCATATGCATCATCTTTCACTCTTAGAAATTTAACCCAAGTCCATCTACTGTAATCATCAACAATGACCAGTCCATATTTCTTACCATTGATTGAGGCAGTACTTACCGGGCCAAACAAATCAATGTGAAGCAGTTCAAGAGGTCTTGAAGTAGAGACAATGTTTTTAGTTTTAAAAGATGTTTTTGAAATCTTACCAATCTGACAAGGACCACACAGAGCATCTGAATGATAGTTGAGATTGGGTAGACCTTTAACCAAACTTAGTTTGCTGAGCTTAGAGATTAATCTCCAGTTAGCATGTCCGAAGCGTTGGTGCCAGACCCATTTCTCATCATTAACAGACAGAAGACATACTATCTTCTGCTCTGTGAGTTCTGACAGATTGATTTTATAAACATTGCCTTTTCTTAGGCCTTTGAACACTATGGACTCATCAGACTCGTTGACTACAGTACATGCATCCTTATTAAATTTAACAACATATCCACTGTCACAAAATTGACTAATGCTAAGTAGATTATGTTTTAGGCCATCAACTAACCAAACATCTTTAATAGAGAGAGAAGAGTTACCAACTGTACCAGTACCAGTGATCTTCCCTTTTTGGTTTCCTCCAAATCCCACAGTTCCTCCCTCTTTCAGAGTCAGGGTTTGGAACATATGCTTGTCTCCTGTCATGTGGCGTGAGCAGCCACTGTCCAGGTGCCAAGAATGGTGCTCTGGCCTTCTTTGAGCGCAAATCTGCTACAAACACAATCTCAGATCTAGGTACCCATATTTTTATGGGTCCTCTTGAGTTAGTCCTTAATGCCTTTGGTTGTTTTTGTTTATTAGGCCTTTCAGAAGCTCTAGGGTTATTCAAGCCTTTTTGAAATTTTTTTGGCTTTGTATAACTCTTTGACTTTGCTTTAGAATATATCAGAGTTGTCTTTGTTTTAACGTTAGTCTGAGGTTTAGAAATCTTAGGCTCTGAAGGCGTCAGAGTCTGAGGTTTCTTAGCCTCTGACACAACTACCTTTTCAGGTTCTGATATAATTATTGCTTCTGATTGGCTTTTAACAAAAACAGCCTTAGGTTTAGAATTATCATTGTTAGAGGGTTTGGAGAGTAATGGATTATCTTTAAAATGCGAAAATCCAAGACCCTCACCTCTGTTCCTACTAATATGATATATTAAAGAGGCTATTTTGCTTCTCTTCATCCCATTGATAAGAAACTCCTGAAGTGCAAATTCATGCTCTGGAGGAACCTTATCATCATAAACATAGTGAGTTTCCATAAATGAGTTTCTACTTTTTAGAGACTCATTTTCTTCCACTACTATGTTCATTTTCTCAGTTAGGTTATTGTAATATTTTTTTAAGATCTTACACTCACCTGCCTTTTTAGTGAGAATTTTTAGGGCGTCCTTAAGAGAATCTATCAATTCAGTGTTGGAACAAAAGAGGTTCTGACATGATCCAATTAAGTTTTGATGATAACAAAAGTATTAATATACAATAGGGTATACTAATTATTTAATCCAAGTGTGCAGATATTCAAGTTAATTTTTTTATTCATTTAAAAGCACATTGGAAGCTCTGATATGGCAAAGCAAACTCTGATCAGAACTTGAAGACATCAGAAGATGCGTATGTGTTTCATCAGAGGATGCAAATTTTATTCATCAGAAGATGCATATCAAACTCTGATAAGAGCAGTGAGAGCCGTTTTGTCAGAAGAACATTTTCTGCATCAATGATTATACTCTGACATTCCAAAAGCTGATGGAATCAATCTTATCCACAGAATTGTGACGTTTGTACTATTGTACGAACTCTTTACTGATTTGGATAAATCTTTCTCTCCAAGATTGATCGCATACAAGGTTACCTGATTTGGATATCAAAGGTACTATCTACAGCTGGCGCAATCTCACCGTATCAAATTCAAATCAAACACGCTCCACCTTCATCTATAAATTGGAGCATGTTTGAAGCTTTGGGATACGACACTTGAAAAATTTGAAAAGAGCTGTTACTCTGCTAAATTCATCCTAAAGCACAAAACTGCAAATACAACTTGAACTCATATTCAAAATCCAAGACTCCAGTTTCAGCTTCTGTTAATTCATTAGTTGAACCTTAGAATTTTGTATTAAGATTCTAAGTTAAGTCTTGTATCAAAAGTTTTATTTATTCTGTAACTGAACATTGATCTTTATATCAATTGTTCAGACTCTGTTTTTTTCTAAACTTGTGTTTTGAAGTCTCTTGCCTGCGTGCTTGAGCATTAGGAAGTCTCTTGTTTGTATACTTGAGCATTGGAAGTCTCTTGCTTGTGTGCTTGAGCATTTGTAATCTTTGGTGATTATAGTGAACTCTCTTGGAAGTACAAGAGGAATGGACGTACTCTCGGTTTGTGAGGGGAACCAGTATAAAAATCTCTGTCTCTATCTTTCTCTCTACCTTCAAAGTTATTCTTAATTGTGTTTTGTTTTCTAAACCGCTACAAACTCTGATAAGTTCTCTGTAACTTAGAAGAAATTTTTAAATTACCAAAAACACAATTCAACCCCCCCTTCTTGTGTTTTTCACACCTTCAATTGGCATCAAGAGCTTGGTTCTGTTTTTTAATCACCTAACAGTGAGACAGTTTCCTGTTGAAAAATACTATGACTGAAACTCCAAGTGGTAGCTTGAAAGCAGTTCCACATGACTATGATATTGAAGAAAAGTCAAGCAACAAAGCACCAAAGTTCAATGGAGATGCATCTACCTTTTCCTGGTGGAAAGATAGAATCTACAGTCATCTTATTGGTTTAGATGATTAGCTTTGGGACTTGGTTGAAGAAGGGGTAACTTTCCAAGGACTAGATGAAAAGGGAAGGCTATTTGTTGAAGAAAGAAAGAAGTTCACTCCTACAGACAAGAAACTTTACAAGAAGCATCACAAGGTTAAGGATCTTCTCATTGGGTGTATAACTCATGATGAGTACCTCAAGATTACAGACAAATCCACTGCCAAGAGCATCTATGACTCGTTGTGTTCCACATATGAAGGGAACAAACAGGTTCAAGAGGCAAAGGCTACTCTTTTGATCCAACAGTATGAACTCTTTAGAATGAAGGATGATGAGAACATTGAATCAAAGTATTCTAGATTCAAAATTCTTGTGGCTGGTCTCCAAGTTCTAAAGAGAAGCTATACAACCTCTGATCATGTAAGGAAGATTTTGAGAAGCTTACCTTCAAGGTGGAGGCCTAAGGTAACAGCTATCCAAGAAGCTAAAGATTTGGACAAACTTGGCTTGGAAGAATTGATAAGTTCACTCATGAGTCATGAGATTGAACTATCTTCTGATGAGCCTCAGAAGAAGCTAAAATTTGTGGCTTTGCCATCTATTTCAGTTTCATCTAAGGCTCTGAAAGCCAAAGTTGTAGAATCTGAAGCAGAGGAATCTTCCATAGATAATCAAGAGGAAGGATCAGATGATGATTTCTTTGCACTCTTGTCCAAAAACTTTCAAAAGTGGTCACTAAGGAAGGGCAAAACTTTTCAAGGCAGAGGATCTGGATCAAGAAACAACACCAGCAAAGAGAAGAAGGATGACACAAAAAATTGTTTTAATTGTCATAAGCCTGGACACTTCATGGCTGATTGTCCTGAACTCAACTCCAAGGGTAAAGGAAGAAAGAGTATGATCAAGAACAAAGCCAAGAAGAGTCTGATGGCAACATGGGAGGATATTAATGAACTATCTGAGGATGAAGACTCTGAGGAAGCAAACCTAGCGCTTATGGCCATTGGTGAATCAGACAATGAAAATGATTCAGAGTCTGATACTGACGACATTGATGAGGTAATATCTAAAATGTCTAATACTCAAATGACCAAAGCTTTGAAAGATGTAATGGTGAAGTACATGGAAAAATTGAGTGAGTTAGATTTTTGCAAACAAAAAATGAAGCTCCTCAATGAAAATCTCACCCAGACTCAAGCAAACTATCAAAAATCTCTTAAAACAATTAAAGTGCTTGAGACTGGATGCAGAACATGTCATAAACCTTATGATGAGTATGAAATCTCTCTACAAGAGTTTGTGCACCATAACATAGATAAGACTAGGGTAACTTCTGTAATTCATGGTGGACTTAGCAACTATTATAAAAGACAAGGACTTGGTTCTCTCACATGTCCTGATGTGGGAAAATTAAGTAAACCTGTCTTGTTGAGCAAGTCACCATCAGAATCTTATTCAAACTTTACTAAGGGTACATCAGAACCTCTGACTGTGTCTGGTACTCTTGTGAGCTTGGAACCACAAGATAAGGTATCAGAAGATGACTCATCTTCTGAACCTAAGTCTTCTAAAACTAAGGTTCCCCTCACATCAGTACCCATGTCTACTCAAGTTAAAGCTGTCAAAGTACCAAAGCCTGTTGATAAGCGGGGCACTAGTACTTCTAAGGCAAACTTGGTAACTGGTTCTCTGACACACTCAAGAGGAAAGTCTCAGAGACAACATAAGCCTAAACATTTTTCTAAAGGCTCAGTTGACTCCAGATCTTCTGATTATTCTAACAAGAAGGATAAGATTCTCAAAACTAACCAAAAAGGACCCATCAGAGTATGGGTACCAAAATCTGAAATAGTGTATGCTGCAGGTATGCACCCAAAGAAGAAAAGAAAGCTCATGGTATTTTGACTCTGGCTGCTCACGTCACATGACAGGAGACAAGCTCTTATTCCACACCCTGAATCAGCAAGAGGGAGGAACAGTAGGGTTTGGTGGCAACCAGAAGGGAAGGATCATTGGTATAGGTACAGTTGGTAATTCTTCTTTGTCAATTTCTGATGTTTGGTTAGTAGATGGACTACATCATAACTTACTTAGCATAAGTCAATTGTGTGATAGTAATTATGATGTTATGTTTAATAAGGATTCATGTACTGTAATTAGAAACTCTGATCAATCCATTGTTTTCAAGGGAAATAGAAAAGGCAATGTGTACAAAGTAAATTTTTCTGATTTAAAGGAACAACAAGTGCTTTGTCTTTTGACACTGAGTGATGAAAAATGGATCTGGCATAAAAGATTGGGTCATGCTAACTGGAGATTAATTTCTAAGCTTAGCAAGGACAATCTTGTCAGAGGCCTTCCAAAAATAAAATATCACTCAGACTCACTTTGTGGTTCCTGTCAAAAAGGAAAAATTGTCAAAAGTTCTTTTAAAAACAAGAATATTGTCTCTACTACTAGACCTTTGGAACTCTTACACATTGATCTATTTGGACCAGTTAGTACTGCTTCAATCAATGGTAAGAAATATGGATTAGTCATTGTAGATGATTATAGTAGATGGACTTGGGTAAAATTCTTGAGAAATAAAGATGATACATATGAAGTGTTCAGCATCTTCTGCACCCAAATTCAAAATGAAAAGAATTCAAAAATTTTGAAAGTAAGAAGTGATCATGGTGGTGAATTTGAAAATGAACCTTTTGAAAAATTTTGTGAAAAACATGGAATTCTCCATGAATTCTCTTCTCCTAGAACTCCACAACAAAATGGAGTTGTAGAGAGAAAGAATAGATCTTTACAAGAAATGGCACGCACCATGATGCATGAAAATAATTTAGCAAAATTCTTTTGGGCAGAAGCTGTTAACACTGCTTGTTATATTCAGAATAGAATCTATATAAGACCTATTTTGAACAAAACAACATATGAACTCTTTAAGGGAAGAAAACCCAATATTTCTTATTTTCATCAATTTGGTTGTACATGTTACATTCTGAATAACAAAGTCCATCTTAAGAAATTTGACTCTAAAGCCTGTAAGGGTATCTTCATTGGATACTCTGAACGCTCTAAGTCATACAGGGTGTATAATTCTGAAACTAATATAGTGGAAGAATCAATGCACGTAAAGTTTGATGATAAAGAGCCTGATGATAAAAAGTCAGAGCCTGTTAAAGATTTGTCAGGATCTGATGAGTCAGAAGATGAAGCTCCAGAGTATGATAACAACGTAGAATCTATAGAAGACTCTGAAGCTCAAGAAGATGCACCTTCTGATGCCACTCAAGAACATCAAACTATTGATGATAACTCTGAAGAATCTAATATTCCAAGGAACACATTCAAATACAAATCATCACATCCTGAAGAGCTCATTCTAGGAAACAAAAACAGTCCAAGAAAAACAAGATCAAACTTCAGAGTTGAAGAATCATTGTTTGGATTAGTTTCCTTAATTGAACCCAAGACAACAAGTGAAGCTCTATCAGATGATGCTTGGATAGTTGCAATGGAAGAAGAGTTAAATCAATTCAAGAGAAATGATGTGTGGGATCTGGTACCCAAACCCAAGCATAAGAACATTATTGGAACAAAATGGGTATACAGAAACAAATTGAACGAACAAGGTGAAGTCACTAGAAACAAAGCAAGACTTGTTGCACAAGGATACAGTCAACAAGAAGGAATTGACTTCACTGAAACATATGCTCCAGTAGCAAGACTGGAAGCAATCAGGTTACTTTTATCTTATGCAGTCAATAATGGTATTACTCTGTATCAAATGGATGTGAAAAGTGCATTTCTAAATGGTGTCATTTCTGAAGAAGTGTATGTCAAACAACCTCCTGGTTTTGAAGATTTGACAAACCCCGATCATGTGTTCAGACTAAAGAACTGACTTTATGGACTCAAACAAGCTCCCAGAGCTTGGTATGAGAGATTGAGTACTTTTTTGGTTGACAATGGTTTTGAAAAAGGACAAGTTGACAATACACTTTTCAAAAAGACCCTTAAGAAAGATATTTTGATCATTCAAATATATGTTGATGATATCATTTTTGGATCAACTAATGCCACTCTTTGCAAGAATTATTCTAAGCTTATGCAGGATGAGTTTGAAATGAGTATGATGGGAGAATTGAAGTTCTTTCTTGGTATTCAAATAAATCAAACAGAGAAAGGAACATTCATTCATCAATCCAAATATATAAAGGATCTTCTGAAGAAGTTCAACTTAGAAGATTGCAAACCCATGAATACTCCAATACATCCTACATCAAGTCTAGGCAAAGAAGAGTCTGAAGGCAAGGTTGATCAGAAGCTGTATAGAGGTATGATTGGATCTCTTCTTTATCTAACTGCCTCAAGACCTGACATTTTATTCAGTGTGTGTTTGTGTGCAAGATTTCAATCAGATCCTAGAGAATCTCATCTCACTGCTGTGAAGAGAATCTTTAGGTATTTGAAAGCTACTTGTACATTGGATTACTGTATCAGAAATCCAATGACTACAAGCTGATTGGATTCTGTGATGCTGACTATGCTGGTGATAGAATTGAAAGAAAATCCACCAGTGGTAACTGCCAGTTTATTGGTGAGAATTTAATTTCATGGGCTAGTAAAAGGCAAACCACCATAGCTATGTCAACAGCAGAAGCTGAATACATATCAGCAGCTAAATGTTGTACACAACTACTTTGGATGAAATATCAATTGGAAGATTATCAAATCAGCAGTAACAATATTTCTTTATATTGTGACAATACTGCAGCTATTCACCTTTCTAAAAACCCTATTTTACATTCAAGAGCTAAGCATATTGAGATTAAACATCATTTCATCAGAGACTATGTTCAAAAAGGTGTAATTGATCTCAAGTTCATTGAAACTGAAAATCAATGGGCTGATATCTTTACAAAACCTTTAGCTATTGAACATTTTGATTTTATCAAAAAGAATCTGAACATGATGGAAATCTCTGATTAACTTAGACTCTGATGAAAAATTGAGTTTGTGAGAATCTAATAGTAATCAGAAGATGAAGTCATCAGAACCTTCTGTATCAGAAGTTGTGATGAGAGTATCTTCTGACATACTATCAGAAACTGATTAGAAGGTAAATGGTTCTGGCGCGTAAGTAAAAATCTTTAGTAAAAACCCTTTCGTTTTCTCAAACTTACGTGTCAGTTATTTAACAATCTTCTAATACACATGTCTTGTTGCAAGAGGATAAAGAAGTTGGTTAATGATGATTAGCATTTCTAATTTCCAATTGTGGTAAAATACTCTACTACCCCTGTGTATGTGTACTTGTTTTTTGCGCGTAAGTTTCTATTTAAACACACTAACTGTTCACATTCACACTCTTGCACTCTCACAACCTACACTTTCAATCTTCTAAAACACAGAGCAATTTCTTTCCCCCTCTTTAGAAACCCTAAAATTCCATATTTCATTCATGACATCCTCATCAACTTTCCTGAATATATCATGTTTGATCCTACCAAATGAATCCAACCCTACAGAGTTCGCAAAGGATCAACGCCCATATAAGTATGACGAACTAAATGTGGCGATTGAGAATCCCGTTGATCTTGAGAGCATTAGGGTAAACGGTTTTGCTGAAGTCGTTCATCTATACAAGAAGCAAGGTTTGGAATATTATTTTGATCTTCTCAATGGACCAACTTATACTGAGATGGTAAAGGAATTCTGGATGAAAGCCTCTGTTATTACAAGGGATGTTTATGATAGGAAGGTCAAGGAAAAGATTAAAGAAAATCCTGAATTCAAAGAGAGAGAACCCCGGAAGAAATGAGATTAAGGTCTTTTATCTCTACAGAGATTGAATCCTTCGTGGCTGGATTCAGAATCTCTATCAGACTCTGCCACATTCTTGAGGCTCTGAAGCTCAAGCGTGATGGTGTGATAATCAGACATACTGATGAAGCAGGTCCTGATGTGGATGAATATCTGTTCAAACCTAAGACCAATCCTAAGGATAAGTTTGAATGGACAAACAACTGCAAGATCATCTACAGGATCTTGATTGATAGTGTTCTGCCCAAATTGGGAGGCACTGATCAAATATCAAGTGTTCAGAAGCTGTTTACGTTCAATGTTGCAAAAGGAAATATTGTAGATATTAGAAGGCTTATTTTTGATCACCTGTGTCTGTCTATTATCTCTAGCAAAGCTATTGTTAGACATTCAAGACTACTGAGCCACATGTTTGCACAGTGTGGTCTGTTAGATGTTATTACTCCATATCTTCCTGGCTTAGGCACCTTTTTGCTTAGTTCTAAGATTGTAAATAGTACTACATTAAGATACTTAAAGCTGGTGAAGAATAATGAAATAGTTCATCCAACACATCCTGTGTTACTCAGAGAATCTGACAACGGCATTGGTGAAAGTTGGCTTGTACATGTCAGAGATAGTGAAGCAAAGATAGTGATAGAAGCACATGCTGAATTCATGAAAAAGTTGGGTGCTGATGTAGGAGATGGAGAACCGACAAAGCTGACTGTAAGACAATCAAGGCTTTTGGAACAACCTCTCAAAATTGAACCAGTCAAGAGGAAAGCTGCCAAAAGTCCTACCGTTAAGAAAGCTGCTAAGATTCCAAAGACTACAAAAACTACAGCTCCAAGATCCTCAAAACCAAGGGCAAAGAAAGTGATACTGGAGGATTTTACTGAGGAAGAAAAGGAAGAAGTTGTGGTACAGGCAGCTTTGGCTAAGGTTGCAGAGTTTAGTAAGAAGCAAGAAGCTCTGAAGGATGGCTATGACTGTGGTATTGATGAAACTGCATTTGATGATATGCACAAGAAGCTCCCAAAAAGGAATGATCCTCACAATCTGCTGGAACAGCAGACTCTGTATGGTAATGAAACTGGTAAGTTTTCTAATTTTCTTGGAGGCAGCAAAGGATCTAGTGATTATTTCAGAAGACTTCAATTCCCTTCTGAAATTAGAGTTAAACATGCTTTTGATAAGATTTTAAAAGGAGTTAATTCTGAGAAAGTCATTGACCTTTCTGAGAATCAACCATCATCAGAGCAGTTTAACCTCATCCTATATCACCCATCAGAATCTCAGGCTAATTTTATATGCAATAATGCAGCGCAAGCTTCCACAAGCACTGCACCTGCTATTCAACTTTCTATTGATGATGATTCTGATAAAACCCCATCACCTCCACCTGAACAATCCCCCAACCATCAAGAAATACCTACCACAACACCACAACAAGATGAACCACAAAATGATCCCCAACCAAACTCTGAGATTGTTCATCATGTGAACACTCAAGAACAACCAAAAACACCTCAACCAGAAAATACTGAACCAGAGACTACCCAACCAGAAAATCAAATCCCACCAGAGCATAACCCATCAGAACATGATCACCAATCACCAGAATCTAATCAAGATCAAGCCTCAGAAACTCTTCATGCTGACGAACATGTTCATGAGAAATCCCCACAACATGTGGCTGTGGACAACTCATGCGATTTACCTACACCAATCAAGACACATGTTCAACATATAAATGAGACTATGAACCTTGAAATCCTACAAAAAACTCCTCCGGACCAATCACAACATCTCCAACGCCTTTTGTAGGATCTCTCTATGGACTGCATATTTTTCCCCCCTCACCTACCCTCAAGAATTATCAATGAACCTCTTGACCAAACTCAGGATGACATCACTAACCTGCTGCAAGCTGTTGACAAGAATCTTAGGAGAATGTCCAGTGCCATTCCACACAGGTCTATTGACACAGCACACATTGACAAAGAGTGTGACCTTATGGAACAAAATCTGGTATTCATGATTCGTTCTGTCATAAAAGCTTATACTACAGACTTGAGTTTGAGGAATGAAATAGCTAGGAAGGAAGAGGAAGAGAGGCGTGAAAGGGAAAGATTGGAAGCTGAGGAGAGGGAAAGAAAAAGATTGGAGGATGAGCGTATAGAAAGGGAAAGACAAGCTGCTGAGCAAGCCAGGCTAGCAGAAGAAGCTAGAAGAGCTGCTGATCAAGCAAGGCTTGAGCAACTTGCTAGAAGTGCACCAGAGTATGCTCAGCACGTATTGGAAAATCAGGATAATTTTCAAAGAAGGCTTGATGAGCATTCGTCTATGATGGCTGCTATTATGGAAACTCTTCAGAGCATCAATGCAAGATTGCCTCAGCAACCTGATCAACCTTAACCCCTAGGATTCTATGCACATTTTCTGATTATTTGTTTAATGTTTTATCATGTTCTGATACCTGTTTTGTAACTTGCTGAATATTATTTTCTTATTAAGTACTCTGTTGCTTATTTAATTATCTTCTGTGTTCATTATTTATTTCTATGTTTATTATCTGTTGATTTTTTTTTTTTGTTCATAAATGATTTTGAGACAAAAATCAACACAAAGATTTCAAAGCTAAATAATGAGTTTATTCAATTGAAAATTGTTGATTACATAAGTTTCTATCCAACTTTTCACTTGGATCCTACATAAAACAGCTAGTCCTAAATCTAGCTTATTTGAATCTAAGGGAAATGGAAGAGTTCACGACATTCTCTTCACTTCCTTATTGGGAAATCAATGAAAAGTGATCTCATTGATTATGAAGAGGGGTATTCTTCCTTGGGAGGAACATATGTACTCAAGAATTCCTTCCAATCAGAATCCCATTCAGATTCTGACTTAGATAAGGACTCTTGTTGTTTAGCCTTGGATCTCGTTTGATATTTGACTCTGACAGGAGCAGAAGTTGATGCCCTCATCTTCTGAAGTTTCTTCTTAGACTCTGGATCGTGTTGAATCTTCACTTTCTTCTTCTTCTTCTCCTGCACTCTCTTACTTTTGATCACTTTTCTATCCTTCTCCATTGTTGATCTTTCACAATGGAATGGAAGTGTTGAGTGAAATGACAAAGTTCATGGTCCTTATATAGTAGTTTCAAAATAGACAAGTTCTTGGTTTTTACGACAAGCCATTTAATTGGAGTAGTTGTAACCACCTTGACTGCATTGAAACTCTACTTTTGACCATTTTTTGTCAAAATTATCATTTATTTCTTGTCAGTTTTATCTTTTTGTTTAATGACAAAAGGGGGAGTAAGAGCTGTTATTAATTTATGAGATGCTAAACTGAAACCAAATTCCAAAATTTTATTTTTTCAGTTATGTCTATATACAATATAATTTTGAGGAAAATATTAGTTGAAATTTGAACTTCTGATACATGGTACGTATAAAAGAAAATTGCATTTTTCTTTCATAGGAATCAGACTAAGGGGGAGAGCTTGCAAACCTAGCCTCTGAAAGTCTAGTGTATTAGTTTAAGTTCAAAATTCAAATAAATATTTTTAAACTGATTTAATTAATCATTGCTGAACTTAGGGGGAGCTTGCAAAACTCATCAACCTAAGAGATGCTTGATAAATTTTATCAACAACCATTGTAAATTAATACTTGGTTTGTCATCAATCAAAAAGGGGGAGATTGTTGGAACAAAAGAGGTTCTGACATGATCCAATTAAGTTTTGATGATAACAAAAGTATTAATATACAATAGGGTATACTAATTATTTAATCCAAGTGTGCAGATATTCAAGTTAATTTTTATATTCATTTAAAAGCACATTGGAAGCTCTGATATGGCAAAGCAAACTCTGATCAGAACTTGAAGACATCAGAAGATGCGTATGTGTTTCATCAGAGGATGCAAATTTTATTCATCAGAAGATGCATATCAGACTCTGATAAGAGCAGTGAGAGCCGTTTTGTCAGAAGAACATTTTCTGCATCAATGATTATACTCTGACATTCCAAAAGCTGATGGAATCAATCTTATCCACAGAATTGTGACGTTTGTACTATTGTACGAACTCTTTACCTGATTTGGATAAATCTTTCTCTCCAAGATTGATCGCATACAAGGTTACCTGATTTGGATATCAAAGGTACTATCTACAGCTGGCGCAATCTCACCGTATCAAATTCAAATCAAACACGCTCCACCTTCATCTATAAATTGGAGCAAGTTTGAAGCTTTGGGATACGACACTTGAAAAATTTGAAAAGAGCTGTTACTCTGCTAAATTCATCCTAAAGCACAAAACTGCAAATACAACTTGAACTCATATTCAAAATCCAAGACTCCAGTTTCAGCTTCTGTTAATTCATTAGTTGAACCTTAGAATTTTGTATTAAGATTCTAAGTTAAGTCTTGTATCAAAAGTTGTATTTATTCTGTAACTGAACATTGATCTTTATATCAATTGTTCAGACTCTGTTTTTTTCTAAACTTGTGTTTTGAAGTCTCTTGCCTGCGTGCTTGAGCATTAGGAAGTCTCTTGTTTGTATACTTGAGCATTGGAAGTCTCTTGCTTGTGTGCTTGAGCATTTGTAATCTTTGGTGATTATAGTGAACTCTCTTGGAAGTACAAGAGGACTGGACGTACTCTCGGTTTGTGATGAGAACCAGTATAAAAATCTCTGTCTCTATCTTTCTCTCTTTCTCTCTACCTTCAAAGTTATTCTTAATTGTGTTTTGTTTTCTAAACCGCTGCAAACTCTGATAAGTTCTCTGTAACTTAGAAGAAATTTTTAAATTACCAAAAACACAATTCAACCCCCCCTTCTTGTGTTTTTCACACCTTCATTCAGTTCTAGAGAGTTTAGATATTACCTCTTCCTCATCTTCAGAGTCTGAACCAGCTTCAGAGTCTTCTCTGTCAGAGGTGGTCGCCATCAGTGCTAGGTTTGCCTCCTCATCAGCATCAGAATCAGAGTCTTTGTCAAGGTCTTCCCATGTTGCCAGAAAGCTTCTCTTGACCTTACTCTTGTACCTTTCCTTGCTGGAGCTCTGTTTTGATGGTCTACTTTTGTTCTCTGGGCAATCGGCAATGAAATGGCCAGGTTTATTGCATTTGAAGCACTTGCTTTGATCTTCCTTCTTGTCTTTAGAAGCATTAGTTCTTTTGGAAGATCCTCCAAATTTCCCAGCATATTTCTTGCTCCTTTTTGCCCATTGTGAGACCTTCGCAGCCATCAACACCATCTCTTCCTCTTCATCCGACCCAATTTCTTGACTCTCTTCAGAGGCTTCATCCTCAGATTCTATTACCTTAGCCTTCAGAGCCTTTGACGAGCTCTTGGAGCTTAAGGAAATCCCTTTTATCTTCTTAGTTGACTCATCAGTCATTAACTCCATTTCATGACTTTTGAGAGAACTAACTAAGCTTTCTAGAGATACCGTATCCAAGTCCTTAGACTCTTGAAAAGCAGTCACCTTTGGTCTCCATTTAGGTGGCAAGCTTCTGAGTACCTTCCTTACGTGATCAGCTTCAGTATAACTTTTGTCCAAAACTTGAAGTCCAGATACAAGGATTTGAAACCTTGAAAACATCGTTTCTATATCCTCTCCATCCTTCATCTTGAACAGCTCATACTGATGCACCAACAAGTTAGCCTTTGCTTCTTTAACTTGTTTGTTGCCCTCATATTTGGATTTCAAAGAATCCCAAATTGACTTTGCGGTTCTTTTATCTCCAATCTTAAGATACTCATCATGAGAGATGGCGTTGGTCATCATTCCTTTTACACTATGATGCTTCTTGTACTCTAACTTTTGAGTAGGTGTAAAAGACTTCCTGTTTAGAGAGCTGACTACTCCTTCTAAGTCCATATTTTCAAAACTAACTCCATCTTCAACCAAGTCCCATAAGTCACAGTCAATACCCATGATGTGACTGTACATCTTGGTTTTCCAAAAGGGGTAGCCAGTTTCAGTTCCATTGAAGAAAGGAACTTTATCAGAAGATCTTATATCTCTTGAATTAGAATCATAGTCAAAACCAACTTCATTGTTGTTCTTGCTCTTCTCAGCAGACATGTTTTTCCTCCTGGATCTTTACTGTTTCACTATTAGGTGAGTTAGGCAACAGCCCAGCTCCTGATACCAATTGAAGGTGGAAAAACACAAGAAGGGGGGTTGAATTGTGTTTTAGGAATTTAAAACTTTTTGGTTCTTAAGGAATTAAATGCAGCGGATCTAAAACAAATTCAAAGAGATGCTGAGAGAAGGAAAGATAGACACAGAGATTTATCCTGGTTCCCTTCACAACTTGAAGGTACGTCCAGTCCCCTTGTTACTAACAAGAGCTTTTCACTATAATCTTCACAAGATTACAACTTGCTCAAGCACACTTGCAAGAGACTTCTCAAATGCTCAAGTTACAATTAACGAGAGACTTCACAAACAAACTTAAGATCTAAGAATGAATGTTTAGGAACACTTGATATACTATCAGAGGTGTTTACAAAATACAACACAAATAGCTTTAAGACTTTGAATGACAGATTATACAAGTTATGTCAGAATGCTTCAGAGCCTTAAACGCAGTAATAGAACAGTAGTCATTTCTTCCATTTGAGTCTTCTATTTATACTTGGAGGAAGATGATGACCGTTGCAGAGAGATAAGGTGCCAGCTGGAATTTACTCGTACAATTGTGATAGCTGTAATTGCCTTCTTTGGCAAATATCTTCAATTCCACTACCTTGCTATTTGAATTATCACTCATCCATTTTGAGTAATAATAGTACAATAGTACGATCCTCAATTGCGCTCCACTTATGGATAAGGTTAACGTTGTACCAACGAATATTCCTTCCTGTGGGTGTGACAGAGCCTTGAAGTAGATTGTTCTTCAATCATTAATTATGATCCTGTCAGTTCTTGAGTGACATAAATTCTTTTTGCTTCAGGTGCTGTTGTCATAGCTTCTAGAGGACTTTAGCTTCTGATGACTTCAGAGCCTTGTTTTTATCTCCAGAGTCACTTTCTTCAGCATGCAACATTTAAGCTTCTGATGAACAGTGATGTGCTTTCAGAGCTTGTTTAACTGGCTTCTCTGCTATTATTCATAGTGCTTCTGAGCTAATTTTAACTTGTAATTCTGCACACTAGAATAATCATTAGTAATTCCAATTGCAATTTTAATACTTTGTTATCATCAAAACCACTTTAAATATTTGAGGTTCATGTCAGACCCACTTTGTTCCAACACCCATCACCATTCGATATGCCTTCTCAAAGAAACTCTTGGGCCTAATCTGAGACATGACAAACTGTCTAGAGACATAGTTAGGCTGGTACCCTACGAGGCCAAACTGGTTCGACTTGTCCCCAATCCTGCAGGACAGCACAGTTTGCTCTAAATAGGCTCTCCACACCTCATTTACTTCATCTTCATTGTCTGGGTCGAATGCAGGGAATTCCTGAATAAACCATGCAGCGCCATATTTGCGCTCAACAAAGGGGGCATGGCGTGGTAAAAATTGATTGAAGTTTAAAAACATTTTCATGTGCCTCATGAAAAGTCTCCTGCTATCCTGATCCAAAGATCGAGGGGTTAATCTAACCAACCTTTGCCCTTCGATCTCTCTTTCATCTACTTCTTTTTTATAGTTAGAAGGGATTATCAATCCAAGCTCCGTCTCAAATGTGGCATTCAACCACAGTTGTAACAACCACATGGGTCCAGCAACGGAAAACTTTGATCCATCTTTCGATGCCTTAATATCATCACTTGCATTGCCCATGGCTTCATAGAGTGTTGCCAGCAATAAGCGCCCCAAGCTAAAGAGTCTGCCTTCATGGATTTGCTGAGCCATTGGGATAAACATTCTTGCAACTTGGAGGGACTTCGAGCAAAAGACAAAATGGGATAACCATAGTGTCAAGAAGGCCACATGCTCCTCATGTGATACTTCTTCTCCTGCCTTGCTCATATTCTCAGCAATATACTTGGAGAAAGTGTTCTCCTTGTAGTTAAGTTCGATCTTGTCACCAGTTTTGGTTAGATCGAAGTGATCACCATTAGGCCTAAGGCCTTTGATAGCAGCTACGTCCCAGAGAGTGAGGGTTAACATTCCACATTTAAATTGAAAAGTGTTTGTGGATTTTTCATAGAAGTGGAGGGCAGCTATAAGAAGCTCAGGTTTGTATTTGGGACCGGTTCGACTAAATTGAATCAGGGGATAAATCCCAAAAGTTTCCCAGACCCCCTTATATTCCTTTTCGACTCTATTTAGCCAAGGAATATAATTTTTATGAGCAGTATATGGGGCAGCTCGAAATAAATTAATGGAATTCTTAAGGTATCCAAAGTTATAAGGATCTAGTTCGAATATCCTAAGCCCACATGTTACAAACTTAGGGAAAAGATCATTTACCTCTTTAGATATGATCTCTGAGTGTGGTGGGTAAGGGCCACAGAAGGCATAGTTGTCTTTCTTCACAGAGAAAGGAATCATAAGCTGAGCCGTCCAAATCTTCCTCTCAGGCTCACTACCAGCTAGTTCGGGAACAACTTCCTCACCATCTTCACGAATCAGTAAATCCTTCCATTTCCCAACAGATGGTACTTCGTAGTCTTGATTCGAAGCCATTGATGAACAGCGATGAAAGTTAAAGAAATAAAAATGGGTTTTTTATAAAATCTGAGAAAAGTTAAGTTTTCTGGGTTGAATCAGCGATGAATCAAAGTGGAATCCATTTAAGAATCGTTTAAACGGTTCGGAATCACTGATTTCTTGAGGATTGAAGGTTGATTTTTGCAGAAAATCAAAAATGGAGGTTTTTCGCAAGAAGCTCAGAAAATGGAAGTTGGTAAAAAGTGTTCCTTTGTTTCTCCACTGCTATTTATAGGGAAACGTGTCTAGCTTCAAAAAATAAATTAAAAAGAAATTCAAACAGTTTCTTTTCAACTTCTACGAGCGCCACGTCATCCACTATGCCTAAAATCTAGGAGAAATGATGGTTTGTGGGGATCAAGGTGACAGTTACTACTGTGCATGACATCAGCGCCGTCATTGGTAAAAGTGTCAAGACGTGGGTTTAAAAATGCATTTTCCTTTCTCGTTCGAGCTACTCGATCGAAACTGGCATTTTGGGGGCAATTTGTTAGCCCATATTTTTACTAAGTCAAAATATGTTCTAAATGCATAATTAAAATAATTCCATTTAATTATTTTATTATTTCAAAAGTCATTAAAGATGTTTGATTTTCAAAACCAATGAATTCAATGAATAATCATGTATGAACAAATCATTAAATGTTCTATCTCGAGCATTATTCTTAACTTTGCTTTCTTCGGTATCCTTTCGATTTGGTCGAAACGTCAATAGGGTCGAAGCGTTCGCAGTGCAGAAGAAAAGTGTGGACTTAGCGAAAGATTCAGGAAAAGCAATGATATTTCGACTTCGATGGATACAACGGCTAATTCAAAAGGATAAGGATGAATTCAAATTCAAAATACGTGTCAAGACACGCGTCCTCTCTGTAGTTATTTAAGCGTTATTAGCAGTTAGGAATTAGTGCTTATAAATAGGATAGCTCTGTGATCGAAAAAAGGGTCACAATCATTATACAGAAATCCTGGTTAAACTCAAAGTACCCATATCATTGTGAGAAACGAGTTCGAAAGGAAAAATGTATGCAATGTGTACCATTTACTCTTCTGTAAACATTTACTTTTGAATGCAAATTTACAGTCTTTTTATTTCAATTCAAACTATTTTTATTTCAACTCAATCTCCCTTTCTGTTTATTCATTAGAATAAACATTCTTTCTTGCAATTCAAGTTACATAAAAAACATAACCTTTAAAGTATAAGAACAATAATGAACACTAATTACTTTGAAAATATAAACAAAAGCACTATGTCCCGAGATTTACTAGTTGATCTCTCTTGTCATAACTCTAACTAGCGTTGTTTACTAAATTTCACAGTAAACACTTATATAGTTTTGTTAATAAATATTGATTTATTCAACTGACTTATCCGGTTTAATCATGCGGTTCGACCAGTGAACCGGTGAACCAGAACCCTCAACGGTCTGATGTCCGGTCCGATTTTTAAAACATTGACTGGTGCAATTACAAATAAAGAACTTAGGTTCTATATATAGCCTTGGTTTTCCCCTTGCTTCACCATTCTAAGCAATGTGAGACTTCTAATATAGCTAATTTTTAACCTCCTTCTTTATTTAAGAAACCAGGCAATGTGAGACTTAACAATCAACCCCAGCAATCTCCACGTTGATTGCAAGAGTTCCATCTTCCGCTTCCATTGTCTATACCGACAATCATATTCTACCATAAAAATTATACTTTACTTGGAACTAAATCATCCCAATATTTTTCTTCACTTGGAACTAAATCATCCCAAGAATTTCATGTCGAAACCTACTGAAAGATTATGGTGCAACTCCCATGTTGGCTTTCAGGAAGTTCTTCAGCCATCGACACACCTCACCATACACCTTGCATCAATGTCAACCAATGCCCGTGTGTTGTTCTGAATCCGCTAGCAATAACTTGTCCTTTTCCATGGTATAGCGGAAATACCATAAGGACACACTTTATCTTCTAGATAAGATCACCATCATCTCCCAAAACGAGGGAGATATTGCTAGCACTTGTCTCAGAGTCTTTTTCAGATACTGCTCCACCTGGACAATTTCTCTTTAAATGCTCAGACCTTCCACACTTCCAACACAGCAGATTCTTTGCATGGATCTTCTTCTCATTAGTCCCACTTCTAGTTAGCAACATCGAGCTTGATGAAGTGCTTTCATCACTTTTCATCCTCCTTTCTTCGAAAATAATTTTAGTTGCAACTTCTCCAAAATTCAATTTTTCCTTCCCATACATCAAAACAGGTTTGAGATTAGCATAAGAAGGTGAAAGGGACCAAATGAGCTTTAACGCCTTATCTTCATCATCAATCTTAACTTTAATAGATTCTAACTCAGAAACAATATTATTCAAAGTACTAAGATGATCATAAATTTTCGTACCCTCGTCCATGCGCAAATTGTGGAATTGCTCCTTCAGCAACAACCGATTTGAGATGTCCTTTGCCTGATACAACCCTTCAAGCCTTTCCCATAGTTCCTTGCCTGATGACAGATTCTGCACATTCGCAAGAACATTCTTTGACAAACACAAGCGAATTGCACTTGCAGCACTCAAATCTAGTTCCTCCCACTTGTCGGCCTCCATCTTGGAAGTGTTTCCTTTCAGCGCCTTGTGTAAACCTGATTGTATCAACACATCATTGACTTGTACTTTCCACAAGCCAAAGTTGATTCTTCCAACAAACTTCTCTATGTCAAACTTCATAGCACTTGAATAAGACATAGCAAAGCCCCTTCTTTAGCACCTTCACAATATCACACTTCTTTTTTCTGATGTGGAAGATCAGACAATGCTGCAACCACAGAGCATACAAAGAATTGTGATATCTCACCGAACCGAAGCTCTTGATACCACTGTTAGGAAATAACAACACTAAAGAAGAAAAATAAACACAATCACAACACAGGAAAATAATGTGGAAACTCCAAACCGGAGAAAAAACCACAAACAGTTGTCTAAACCGACAACTAGAGAATTATCACTATGGCTCTGTTTGGTGAAGCAAATAAGCTAGCTTATAGCTTATAGCTTTTAGCTTATAAGCTAAAAGATCTGTTTGGTAACAGTTTTTAGAAAAGAGCTTATAGCTTATTTTACTAGCTTATAGCTTATTTTTCAAATGCTATTTCAAGTAGCTTATGAGCTTATAGCTTATAGCTTATTATCTTTTCTTCCAATTTTACCCATATCATCTTACTTGAAAAAAATTAAATATTAATTAAACATATCTTTTTTATGTCATTTCATACTTATAAGCTAGTCCAACCGCTAATTTTACCAAACACTACAAATTCAATCAGCTAGGTTATCCGCTATAAGCTAAAGGCTAGCTTATAAGCTATCCGCTATAAGCTAGCTTATCAGCTATCCGCTATTTTTTACCAAACAGAGCCTATGTGGAAATTATTACAACACAGATTTTTCTCACTCTCACCACAATGCCCCAATACAACCACACACTCACAAAGCAAATATTTAAACTAAGAGTCAGATATAAGCTTAAAGTGCTACTGATTGGTGCAATTACAAACAAAGAACCTAGGTTCTATATATATAGCCTTGGTTTTCCCCTTGCTTCATCATTCTAAGCAATGTGGGACTTCTACAATAGCTAATTTTTAACCTCCTTTTTTATTTAAGAAACTAGGCAATGTGGGACTTAACAATCAACCCCGACATATATATATATATATATATATATATATATATATATATATATATATATATATATATATATATATATATATATATATATATATATAGGGGACGACTCCAGCGAGAACACTTGATTATTGTGAGAAATGAGAACAATAAGTAATAACCACGAGATACAAAGCAATGGTTTAGATTAAAAAATCAACTTAATAATATGATGCACTATATTATTATATCATTTATTTCTATAATCAACATTTTCGTCTCCATTAACATCAGCATGATTTTTTGTACCAAAAATAAAATATAAAATCAACATTTTTTTTTTAAAGAAATTACATCACTATCACAATTCATAAGCCCCCTTCATCACAAAATTACAATTTTCCATCTCGTTGCCTTCATCCACCCAACCCCTCTTTCAAATGTGTTTGACATATATTGAAAAAGTTTTACCAATTAGTGTTACACAATTTTTTGCGTTGCTTATTGATTTTGCACATTTTTTTACACTGTAAATTGATAAAATCATTTTTATTTCTCTTGGCCTCGGCCCAATTCCTCAACTTGAATTAGTGTTTGCTATTGGAGAGCAGGAGAGTTATCAGAAACAATAATTCTCCTTATTTAATATTAGTGTAATTTTCCTTATTTATAGATATATTTATGAATTGCTTATCTGAATTAGGGATGATCTTAAAAGACCCTTAATACTGGAACTAGGGTAATTGATCTAGCAAGAGCAAGAAAGATAATATCATATACCCGAGGCATAGAGGCTAATAGGATTAAAGTTCACTTAATTAATTTATGCATGTCTGAAACTATTCAAGTAAATTAGGAGTAACGTGAGATTATGTATAGGTATCAAAATGTGACAACATGGGTTCTTCTTCTTTAGTTAGTCTCAGTTTATTCAATTGCAACAGAGTGATCTTATTTGTGAGAGCACATTTCAATAATTTGTTTATCTGCCATGATAATAGAAGAATTGCAAGGGAATTATAACCCAATATTACCAAATAGGACTTGGAGAAAGCTTCAAAAAACACCTAACTAACTTCTATTCTTGATTTCTAATAAGCTTACTTGTTTCCAAACTATCGTTATTTATCTGCCATTAATTTGATCGCATCTTATCCAAATTATAAAGCGAATGCAAAACTATCTAGATTCCTAAATTAAACTAATTACTTTGGCAAGATCCCAGTGAAGACGAATCTTTACAAATATTATTACGGGACGACAAACTGGTGCAATAGGCAGGAAGTAGTCAAGTTTTTCGCACCGTTGTCGTGGATTGTGCTTACAAGGCAATTGGCATAATTTAGAAATTTCTTATTTTCTGTCTTTATTATTTAAAAATCCAAAAATATTTCATTTCTGTTTTATTATTCAAAAATCCGAAAATTATTTAAAAATTCCAAAAACTCGAAAATATATATTACTTTTCAATTATCAGTGCTACTAAGGTCTTTTGCTAGTTTATGCGAGGGAAAGGTACAACTAAATATTTAGATTTCGATCCTGAAATCGAGAGAACACTACCAGCAAAACTACAGTTGCCCGAGTAGCTCAAGCATTCATCTTCGAAGTAAAAAAAACTCTTGATGACAAGAGTATGGAGGGACATAATCCACCACCTCCGCCACCTGGGCCAACTATGAGAGACAATTGTAGTAGGACTGACACTGAACAGGTATCTCTAGGGTTCAAACCCGCTAATTCAATGAACTTCGAGTAAGCAATGTTCTAGCAGGCTTGCGAGAAAACTACTTCAACAGGAAAGCAAATAATGATCCTTGGAATCACTTGGCTAGATTTTCAGACACCTGTCGAATTCAGAAAGTACCAGACTACATAACTAAAGATAGAAAAAGTTGTGACTGTTTTCTTTTTCACTTACAGGTCATACAAAAGATTGGCCACTATTAGTGTTTTCAACCTGCAAGGTTGAGTTTATTTTAGGGTTGGCTTCATTTGTTAAAATAAGCCTTTGGTCCGATTGTGGTGACTGAGTTGCACACATGTGGTACCTGAACTGAATGCCCTAAAAAGGCGCCTTCAAATATTTGCGTGTGATCTTTTGAAAAAGATTTGTTTTGAAACAAACATATCCACGCTAGCTTGTGCGCCAAGGAACGAGCTGAAAGATTGATAAAGATTCAGAAAAGATTTAAAAGGCCGGTTTGTTACTAGAAGATTCAAAAAGATTTAAAACAAACATATCTTTTGTTAAAAGATTGAGTTTGTTATTTGAAGATACAAAGGCCAGCTTTCAGGATCTCGCTCTATATAAAGAAGACTGAAGACATAGTTTTACTTACTGAATTTAGAAGAATATTTTCTAGTCATTAGATTTCAGTCTTTGTCCCTATTGTTTCTTGTTTCCATTGAGACTTGAACTTAGGGTTGTATTTAGCTCTTAAGCTTTTAAGCATAGAGCTGTTCCTTTTCTTGATTCTAGTTTGAACAAGATTTGAACTTTGAATCACTCAAAGCTTTGAAGCACGAGTTGGTTCTTTAGGTTAGGAGTGCGTCTCCATCATTGAGTTTGTAAAAATCCTTGTGAGGAGAAAGGTCCTTGTGAGGAGCAAGGTAAAGTCTTTGTGAGGAGCAGAGCAAAAGCCCTTGTGAGGAGCAAGGCAAAAATCCTTGTGAGGAGCAAGGTAGGATAGCTAGGAAGTGACTGGGGGAAGTCATATCTTGTGAGGAGCAAGGTAGAGTTAGCACAAGGTAGTGTCTAAGCGAAAGGTTGTAAACAGGGGAGTTTAGCTTTGAATTAGAACTATCATAGTGGATTCATTCCTGGATTGGTATCCTCCAGACGTAAGTGCGCTGCGCTGAACTGGGTTAACAAACTCATTGTGTTCTTTATCTTCTGCACTTTATTTTTCCTTGTTCATCAAGTTATCGTATGTCTATGATGTTGGCACATTAGGCAACACATCGTACACCTAAACCCTAACGTGCACCACATCACGTTGCACATCTATAACTTGCTACTGGAATTTCAATTGGCATCAGAGCAGGCACCCTGTTCTGCTTTAGGGTGAGCTCCAGGGAAGATACTTTCTGGAACCATGGACAAGGACAGAACTTTGGTCAGCAAACCACCTCTTCTGGATGGCACAAACTATGATTATTGGAAATCACGCATGGCTGCCTTCTTAAAATCCATTGATAGTAGAACTTGGAAAGAGGTTGGGAACATCCCAAAGTCAAGGATGCTAATGGAGTTGATACTGAAGAGCTCAAACCAGAAGAAGATTGGACTCCAGCAGAAGATACACTAGCTCTTGGCAACAATAAAGCCTTAAATGCATTATTCAATGGAGTTGACAAAAACATGTTCAGACTCATCAAACAATGTACTGTTGCCAAAGATGCTTGGGAGATACTCAAGACAACCCATGAAGGAACCTCCAAGGTAAAAAGCTCAAGACTTCAACTTCTCCACTCAAAATTTGAGAATCTCATAATGAAAGAAGAAGAGACTATATATGACTTTCATATGAGTGTTCTTGACCTAGCAAACTCCTTTGATTCCTTGGGGGAAAGGCTATCTGATGAGAAGTTGGTGAGAAAAATTCTCAGATCTTTGCCAAAAAGGTTTGACATGAAGGTCACAGCTATTAAAGAAGCTCAGGATATTGCAAGCATGAAGGTAGAAGAGGTAGTAGGCTCTCTTCAAACCTTTGAGATGAACTTCAGTGAAAAAGTTGAGAAGAAAGGGAAAAACGTAGTCTTTACCACCAACGCTGACAGTAAGGAAGCTGATGACGAACTTGACACCAGAGAAGATCTCTCAGAAGAAATAGTGCTGCTTGGAAAACAATTTAACAAAATACTGAAGAGAGTAGATAGAAGACCAAGGAGGAATGTGGAGCACATCCAGCCCAACATCAGCAAACAAGGAAACACCTTAGCAAAATCCATGACAGAAGAAGATAAGGGTGTTCGATGTTTTGAATGTGAAGGTTATGGTCATATCAGATCTGAATGTGCTACATAATTGAAGAAACAGAATAAGGGTTTAGCAGTATCTTGGTCAGATGAAGAGAACTCTGACAACGAGTTAGAAGATATGAGTGCAAACTATGTAAGGGTAACAACTGATATGTGCCTCTCTGACAATGACTCTTCTGATGATGAACTCACTTATGAAGAGGTAGTCTCCATGAACAAAGACTTGTACCTCAAAAGTGAAGAATTGTGCAAAACTCTGGTAGAACGGAATTACGACATCAAGCGACTGAAGCTTGAAAAGCAGGAGCTACAAGAGAAGATAATTAGCCTTCAAGAAGAAATCAAGCAACTGTCATTCAATCTTGAAAGCATGACCAAATCTGTTAGTATGATGGGCACTGGAACGAAGAAGCTAAATGAAATCCTTAGCATCAGAAACCATCTTGATGACCCAACTGGAGTAGGATATGGAAAGACTTACAACAAAGAAACTCTACAATCAAGCTTTGTTCCTGCTCAAAAAGGATTTGACATTGAGATCATGTTGCCACATCTTGCACCACATCAGAGACACTCACACAAGAAGAAGTCCATTGCTATAAAGTGTCACTACTGTGGAAAGAATGGTCATAAAAAATCCTCCAGCTAAAAGCTCTATGGTTACCCAAAGAAGAAATCCCAATCACAAACCAGAGCTTTGAAGGAAAATAGTAATAGAAAAGCAGCGGAATTTTAAAATTTTCCTTTTGTGATCCTTACGAATGGTCATGAATTGTGTTTAGAGTTTTACCTTTTGATTCGAAAACTCCCTTTAAATCACGAACGGCTATCGAACACTTCGAATCACGAACAAGGTCACGAACAAGAACCTCGAACCGTCACGAACAAGGTCACCACCAAGTCACCAACGAATTTGATCACAAGCGTTAAAGATATAACGCCTCTAGCCAGTCCACACGAACAACAACCTTCAATGGAGTGCTAGCTCCAATGGTTTGAAGGGTTAGGAGAAAGGAGGCACAAAATAAGGATTAGGGTTTTTCACAAAAACTCTAGAAAGGTGATTAGGGTTTCTCAAGAGAGGAGAGAACAAAGGCTCATGAGAATGAGTAACAAAAGTGTGTAACTGTTTCTCCTTACCACAAGGGTTCTATTTATAGAACCACTTGCCATGGCAAAATTACACTAAAGCCCTTTTAACTAAATGGGCTATAGTGGGAGCCATTCTCATGTAAATATGTCTAGTACATATTTGCACCCCCTTCTTGCTACATCATACCATATGATGTAATGCTCATTTTAATTACCATAATACCCTTATCATATTTCCTTATTTCTCCAAGGTGCACCGTACCTTACGGTGTTCCAATCTCACTAGATTGTTCTTATGTGTGTGACCCTGTAGGTTTCCGTAACGTTGACAATTATAATAAATCACTATTTATTATAATAAATAGTGAGCGGTATCTAGCAACACATCACTGCTACTCAAGTTACGAGAAATTAACATGTGATCTAAACATAACCTCTTGTGATAATATCAGTGTGTATAATTACCCCTTTGCCCTTATGTCTATATTGAACACAAGGCATACACAGTGTCATCCTTGTCCAGTTCAATATTGGGCCCGTGACATTTATCCTGTTATGCAGGATTGGCAAATTCCATCTAGGTCACTACTGTCCCTCAGCATGCTTCGTAAAGTACCCATCAACTGCCTTTATAATTATCCTGTTACGGATAACGTTAGATCAGCAACAAAGTACTTCACTCCCCATCTAGGGTACAAAGTGGTTTCAGGTCTAAGGGTGGTCTACACCATTATCACCATGAGAGTAACTTATGACACTTTGCATAACTTTGCATGTAGTACTCTCATAGCGGGTCAATCCAGTATAAATATTACTCCTAATATTTATACCTACGTCAAGACTTGATAACTCCTTATCCCATGATCCATGAGATGTGATCATCAGTCTATCTTCATAATAGTCTTTATGCTTTTAAGGTTATCCCCTTTACCTTAAAGCTCGACTACGGATACTTTAAGAATAGTGTCCTTATGTTTAATATTATCTCATGATTAAGTCACACTTAATTATTAAACGGACTTTCTATTCTAGGGACTTCATTATTTTGCAACCTTACAAACATAATAAAGAAATGCCATATTTATATTCAAACTCCTAAAGCAAATACTATGAAAATAGATTGGCTCTTAGGGCTTACTCCAACAATCTCCCACTAGCACTAAAGCCAATCTAGGTTACTCTTAATACCTATAGACTTTGTATGCCCATCATGCTTCAACTGCGCAAGAGGCTTTGTTAGTGGATAAGGAACTATTTCCTATGTTGGTATCTTACGTATCTTCCAACATTCTATTTCGATCTCTATCGAAATATATAAGTGTCTAAGTATATTCATGAATCGTCGGTGAGATATATTCTCAAGTGTTCTTGCAAGATTAAACTATTACCATCACTAATGTGATTAATGTGACTTGTAACACCGGAAACATAGCTTTAGCTCAATCATGAGCCAAACGATCCAATCTTAAATACTCAACTTATTTAACTGAAACAAACATATTACGAAGCTTATCTTATAGCTTTCAATGCTTGTATTCAGCCATGATATACAATACATTGGTATGGAAACTTCCTTCATTATAACTTCCTTATAATGATCCTTCCCATACCTATCTATTTCGAGAAATAGGCCTTAGTTCCTTTAAGGTCCTTAGGGATATTCTTGAAGGTAAGTTAGTGTCAAACACTAATTTCAATTTTGGTACATAGGTTATTCCTAACTCTTTAGGAATTCTTGCCTAAGTGTTTCATCAAGAGTTAGTTTCCTAGTCATGTCTCACATGTATAAGAAAAATGTCTTGATGATTAATATGATATCAGATATTATCACTCCCACTAGAACTTTGTATGCACAAGATTTATATTTGTCCTTCATTTGTTTTCCACAAAACTTTCAAAAGGAACAAATATTCAAATTTATTCGATCTAATCAAAATTAGATAGGTTTGTCCTTGTTAATTTGTTTTCATAAAACTTCATAAAAGGAACAAACAATAATTTAATTTTCTGAGAACTCTATCTAATCAAAATTAGATAGCTACAAGTTATATACCTTTCTAGCATCATTTGGATCAACAAAACCCTTACGTATATGTCCAACACATATATATGAGGTCATTCCAATTAAGGAATGCAACTTTGTTATCCATCTACCAAAACATGTAATACATCATTTAGCATAAGCAATCAAATATTATAAGGTATTCTTAATACCATCCATATTAGTGTTCAAAAAGAATACTCACTTTCATCGTATGAGTCTTATCCATCTTGAAGACATAACCATTATCTACATAAGGTTAGTGCATATGGATTCTGTATGAGATTTCATGGCATTTAGCCACTTCTCATAATCTAGATCGTCTTACGACCTTTTAGAAAGTCAAAGACTCATCTTCCATGAGAATCATATCACATTGCTGAGTCATGATAAAACCATAACTTGTAGTCATATGTGATATGTTAGACTTATCTTGGATTTGTGCAACTTTAAAACAATGGTTCTTCAACAACCTTGAGGAACCGGTTTGCATTCCCTTTTAAATAAATACGTTTTGTGGTACTTGAATTTATTCAAGTTCTATATCACTCTCACTGTCTCTTTTAGAGACACACTCCCACTAGAGGAATGTTTCAAACCTAGCAACAAAACAACCTTTTGTCCTTAAGAGTGATATAGGACCAATATCCCTTTTTTTTAGGATATTTCCACTTATTCATTCATTCATTTGGAATTAGATTTATCTAATAAATTTTAATCCAAAATTCTCATAAAGACAAACTTGGTACTCTTACCTCCATATCGCATATGGTGTCTTTATGATCATTTTTAAAAAGGGAACTAATTGTGGGTGAAGATTAATTATAAGTAAAGAGATTTATAGAAAGAGTCAATATATAATTAAACTATCCTTAAATCATGTCAAACATGATGTGATAAAATAGTTATTATAGTCCTTTAATTAAGTATTTACTGATATGACTCATTCATATAACTTAAATACTTTTGTCGAGTTCTATTTTTCTTCATTGTTGAATTTCTTTGACAAATTCAAAGATTTCTAATTGGTGTCATACACCTACCAACATCTAATGATTTTAATCATCAATGTTATTGAAGTAAAATAAACTCAATATACCAAATATGTTTAGTGGTCGACATACATCTCATGTATATTGTTCAAATAGGTCATGTGTTATTTTATTGACACATCAAATATTTGTACTAAACAACAATGCTCTTGATATATTTAAGGTCCAAATCATATTTGGCTCTTATCACGATTGTTATAGATAACCCTATCAAGACCATGGAACCCTAGTCCATTACTTGACTTGGAGTAATAGTATAGAAGACTTTGCTTAAATGATAGGACCATTACTTGTCTTATCATTTAAGGCTACAATTCATATATTGTCAATACAAGATATACAATTGCTACTTCTATTACTAGATGGAATTCAATAACAATTATTGTGTTCCATTTCAAACTCGATTTTAAGTCATTGCATAAGCTCTCATTATCAATGAAACAATTTTCATTCTAGATATGGGTTGACTTAAAATTATAGCCAATGTTCTAAATCTTTAAGCATCTCTATTTTCGAAAAATTGAGATTCAACATCTTGTATCATATACTTTTGATGTAGAAATAGAAATTTTGACTTTCTATAACAATATGTGCATTATTGAAGTCTCACTTCATACTTTTGGTTTGACTCTTCCAAGAACTATTTACGTCATTTTTATTTAATGGTCTAACCATAGCCGTTCTACTTTGACAACCATTTTGTACTATTCAAATAAGAGGAATATAAATCTTATTTATATTATATCTCAAATCTTTGATAGTGCAAATTAATTCTCATTCAACTCAACAAATTCCGGTAGATATTCAAAACAATTTTGTCTATATCTATTCCATTATAATTTGTTAGATTGATCCTATGACCAACTTTTTGATCCATTGAGAAATTTATCATACTCTAAAGTTCTTTCAAAAGGATCTTACTTGAGATTAAATGATCACATCATTTATTATATATTCTATATCTAGACGTCAACTTGATGCTTCTAACAAGTATCCCTTTTCCAATCTAGTTATAGTAGGTTGTTCACAGTTTATAGTTCAAGACTTATAGTTTTCTCGCATTTGAGAACAATTCTCAATTTGTACCAATACAGAAACTCCTTTCTGAAAATCTTGTCCTTCGTAAGGACAACTTAATATGTATTGTATTTCGAAATTCTAATTACAAAGATATGTAAGATATTATGACTAAATCGTATTTAATTTGGTCTTTAATTAAATATGCTCCCACTATTTTACTCAAACCAAATGACCCTCATCATTTGATTCGGAAAATCCCGTTGGAAGATTTTCTAGTGAGTCAAGATCCATATTTCACTTTGTCTTAAGTCCGCGGTGGGCGGATTACACAAGACTTAGTTTATTTAGGTAGGAACTCCTTCCAATTGTATCTAATACAATTCTTGAATATCAATTGGGTGAATAACTCCTTATTCGAATTCATCTTATGAATTATTCCCAACCATTGCTTCTTAAACTCATATAATCTCATTATATTTGTTAAGTTAAGTTTGACCCTTACTTTAGAAGTTGGATATTACAATTATCCCATCGCACCTTACCAATATAGAGTATGCACTTCGCGGTGGGCGAACCTACATAGTTCGATACTAGTCTTGATGAGTTCTAAAGCTTGGAAAGCGTAAACTTAATATTCACATATTTTATTATTAAAGAGAATGCACTCCGCGGTGGGCGAACCTACATTTTCTTTATTAATCTCTTATGTGTCTTTTGAGGGATTTTATTTAATTTGATCTCACCGGCTTATTTATCATATAAATCGTCACTCACATGCATCAACATACATAAATAAATAAAATGAAACAGTTATGGCCCCTAGCGCATTTGTTCTCCCAAGCCAATGAGAGAACCTAATCTAACCTAAAACGATCTATACTTCTCCAAGCATGATCTCCAAGGTTGACCTCCATTGTTCTTCTTCTTCATAATATTACATAATAATATAAAAGAATACTCGTTTTACATACGAGGGAGTGGATGAGAAGAGAATATAGAGAATAGAGATAAGGCACGACATGCAGGCCGTATTTAAAAACCAAATGCAATAAAATAAATAAACTAAGGCCATAACCGGTCATCAAATATAATAATAACAAACAAACTTTATTATTATTAAAATCTCATAATTAATTAAATCCGGCGATTGATCAAATCAGGTAACTTTGATTCAAATATTTAATTCACAATTAAATATTTCGAATCAAAATTTGCTAAAATAAATAACATTATTTTAAAGTAGAATTAAAACTTTTGACAATTCTCCAAATATGGAAAATTATTTAATCAAAACCCTTTTGAATAAAATGTTTCCAAAATTGGTAATATTATCTTTTAAAACAATTTTAAAAGATATTTCTAGAATTTTGAAACGATTTCAAAATTAAATATATTTATCATCTACTTTTCGCATCAACACTTGATACGTTTTGCAAATCCTAATTTTAATGACACAACATTTGTGCAACCCTTAATTAATCATCACAAATCATAACAATAAACACATATTTTATTATTACGATCGGCTTAAGTCGTATAGATTAATGAAATTAAAATTTTGGCGAACGGTCAAAATCGAAGTTGTCATCTGCGCCCCGCGCAGACTGTCCTGCGCCCCGCGCAGGTCTTCAGCAAAAAGTGATTTTGGTTCTGCCACCTGCGCCCCGCGCAGGCGCAGGCCCGTGGGAAAAATCTAGTTTTTCGTGAATACTAATGCAACAATTTCGTGCCGTCAAAATTCCTTATGACCGAAATTCAATCCAATTGATCAACATGTCATTGTTTCACCATACAAATGTCGGATTCCGAAACAAATGAACACGGCTCGCTTTAATTGAATAACTTTCATAATAATTTTAACGAAATTACTAACGGTATATCACATACATCATTTTGCATTACGGTTACTTATATCATATATAAGTTTATGGCCGTTCTTGATTGTGTAACCTTAGGACAATTAACATATTGCATGCTTCACCATACAAGTGTCGGATTCCGAAGACATTTCAATGTTAATTACCCAATTCATACACAAAACTTACATCACATGTAAGTATTGACCGTTCTTGTTCGTGTAACCTTGGGACAATCAACATATCGCATTCTCCACCATACAAGTGTCGGATTCCGGAGCCGTTTCAATGTTAATCATCCAATTTATACACAAACAACCGTCAAATTTTAATTCCTCGATTTTAATCTTTTATTAACCGTTTTAATCATATTAAAACTGAATTCATGAATTTAAACAAACATCAATTCATGGTTTCGTAAGTAGCTCTGCTACCACTGAAGGAAAATAGTAATAGAAAAGCAGCGGAATTTTAAAATTTTCCTTTTGTGATCCTTACGAATGGTCATGAATTGTGTTTAGAGTTTTACCTTTTGATTCGAAAACTCCCTTTAAATCACGAACGGCTATCGAACACTTCGAATCACGAACAAGGTCACGAACAAGAACCTCGAACCGTCACGAACAAGGTCACCACCAAGTCACCAACGAATTTGATCACAAGCGTTAAAGGTATAACGCCTCTAGCCAGTCCACACGAACAACAACCTTCAATGGAGTGCTAGCTCCAATGGTTTGAAGGGTTAGGAGAAAGGAGGCACAAAATAAGGATTAGGGTTTTTCACTAAAACTCTAGAAAGGTGATTAGGGTTTCTCAAGAGAGGAGAGAACAAAGGCTCATGAGAATGACTAACAAAAGTGTGTAACTGTTTCTCCTTACCACAAGGGTTCTATTTATAGAACCACTTGCCATGGCAAAATTACACTAAAGCCCTTTTAACTAAATGGGCTATAGTGGGAGCCATTCTCATGTAAATATGTCTAGTACATATTTGCACCCCCTTCTTGCTACATCATACCATATGATGTAATGCTCATTTTAATTACCATAATACCCTTATCATATTTCCTTATTTCTCCAAGGTGCACCGTACCTTACGGTGTTCCAATCTCACTAGATTGTTCTTATGTGTGTGACCCTGTAGGTTTCCGTAACGTTGACAATTATAATAAATCACTATTTATTATAATAAACAGTGAGCGGTATCTAGCAACACATCACTGCTACTCAAGTTACAAGAAATTAACATGTGATCTAAACATAACCTCTTGTGATAATATCAGTGTGTATAATTACCCCTTTGCCCTTATGTCTATATTGAACACAAGGCATACACAGTGTCATCCTTGTCCAGATCAATATTGGGCCCGTGACATTTATCCTGTTATGCAGGATTGGCAAATTCCATCTAGGTCACTACTGTCCCTCAGCATGCTTCGTAATGTACCCATCAACTGCCTTTATAATTATCCTGTTACGGATAACGTTAGATCAGCAACAAAGTACTTCACTCCCCATCTAGGGTACAAAGTGGTTTCATGTCTAAGGGTGGTCTACACCATTATCACCATGAGAGTAACTTATGACATTTTGCATAACTTTGCATGTAGTACTCTCATAGCGGGTCAATCCAGTATAAATATTACTCCTAATATTTATACCTACGTCAAGACTTGATAACTCCTTATCCCATGATCCATGAGATGTGATCATCAGTCTATCTTCATAATAGTCTTTATGCTTTTAAGGTTATCCCCTTTACCTTAAAGCTCGACTACGGATACTTTAAGAATAGTGTCCTTATGTTTAATATTATCTCATGATTAAGTCACACTTAATTATTAAACGGACTTTCTATTCTAGGGACTTCATTATTTTGCAACCTTACAAACATAATAAAGAAATGCCATATTTATATTCAAACTCTTAAAGCAAATACTATGAAAATAGATTGGCTCTTAGGGCTTACTCCAACAAGCTTATCATGCAAAGGCCAGGGTCAAGAAAGAATGGAAGCCAAGAGTCAAAGAAGCTGCTCACATAGCTCATACATCCCTCAGAGCCTCATCAAGAGAAGATTGGTACTTTGATAGTGGATGTTCCAGGCATATGACAGGTGTAGAAAAATACTTGAAAGACATTGAGTCATATACCACCAGCTATGTGACCTTTGGTGATGGAGCTAAAGGGAAGATCAAGGGAATTGGTAGACTCCACAACAATGGTTTACCAAAACTTGATGATGTTTTGCTTGTGAAAGGGTTAAAGGCAAACTTGATCAGCATAAGTCAACTCTGTGATCAAGGACTTAAAGTTGATTTTACAAAGAATGAATGCCTTGTAACCACTGACAAAGGAGAGCTGCTGATGAAAGGAGAAAGGTCAAAAGACAATTGCTACTTATGGATTCCTCCAGAAACAGCTCATTCTACTACATGCCTTGTAAGTCAAAAGGATAAAGCAAAACTGTGGCACCAAAAGCTTGGGCACCTGCACTTAAGAGGAATGATGAAACTCATCTCCAAAGAAGCTATCAAAGGACTACCAAAGCTTACCATTGAAGAACAGGATATTTGTGGAGAGTGTCAGATTGGCAAGCAGATCAAGATGTCACACCCAATGTTGCCACATCAGGGAACATCCAGAGTTTTAGAACTTCTCCACATGGACTTGATGGGACTTATGCAAGTTGAAAGTCTTGGTGGAAGTAGATATGCCTTTGTAGTTGTGGATGATTTTTCAAGATACACTTGGATAAGCTTCCTCAAAGAAAAATCAGACACATTTGAAGAGTTCAAAGATATGTGCACAAGACTTCAAAGGGAGAAAGACAACCCAATCATCAGAATTAGAAGTGATCATGGCAAAGAATTTCAAAATTCAAGATTTGCAGAGTTTTGCTCAACTGAAGGGATAGCACATGAGTTCTCATCTCCAATCACACCACAACAAAATGGGGTTGTTGAAAGGAAGAATAGAACCATACAAGAAGCAGCAAGGGCCATGCTACATGCAAAGAAACTACCTTACTACTTTTGGGCAGAGGCAATGAACACAGCATGCTATGTTCATAATCGTGTTACACTAAGAGCAGGCACCTCTACCACTCTGTATGAGATATGGAAAGGAAGAAAACCCAGTGTCAAATACTTCCATGTCTTTGGAAGCAAATGTTACATCTTGGCTGACAGAGAACAAAGAAGAAAGCTAGACCCCAAGAGTGATGAAGGGATTTTTCTTGGCTACTCCACAAACAGCAGAGCCTATAGAGTCTTCAACAACAGGACCAGAACAATGATGGAATCAATCAATGTTGTTGTCAGTGACTATCCTGATGAGAAAGTGCATGATGTGGAACCAGATGTGGGTACATCAGATCCCCTACCTGAAGATTCTGAAGTTGAAGAAAGTTCTGAGAAAGCAGAAGAAGAGCCAGATCTGGGTCAAACAAGCAAGGGTCCTTCCATCAGAATTCAGAAGAATCATCCTAAAGAGCTCATCATAGGAAATCCAGAATTACCAGTCATGACTAGGTCAAGGGAGGTAATCTCCAATGCTTGCTTTGTATCCACCATAGAACCAAAGAATGTTAAGGAAGCCTTGACATACGAATGTTGGATTAATGCAATGCAAGAAGAGTTGAACGAGTTCAAGATGAATGAGGTGTGGGACTTAGTTCCAAGATCTGATGAGGTCAACATCATAGGCACCAAGTGGGTGTATAGGAACAAGTCTGATGAAAATGGTGTTGTCACAAGAAACAAGGCCAGGCTTGTAGCACAAGGATACTCTCAGATTGAAGGTGTAGACTTTGATGAAACCTTTGCTCCAGTAGCTCGTCTTGAGTCTATAAGGTTACTTCTAGGAGTGGCATGTATTTTGAAGTTCAAGCTTTTTCAAATGGATGTGAAGAGTGCCTTCCTCAATGGGTACTTAAATGAAGAAGTGTATGTAGCACAGCCAAAAGGATTTGTTGATCCTAACCTCCCAGATCATGTCTACAGATTGAAGAAAGCTTTGTATGGGTTAAAGCAAGCTCCTAGGGGCTTGGTATGAAAGGCTAACCAAGTTTCTTCTACAACAAGGATACAAAAAGGGTGAAACAGACAAAACCTTGTTTGTGAGACAAGAAAAAGGAAAGCTCATGATAGCACAAATCTATGTGGATGTTATTGTGTTTGGTGGCATGACAGATGCTTTGGTGAAACAATTTGTGCATCAAATGCAATCTGAATTTGAGATGAGCCTTGTAGGTGAATTAACCTATTTTCTTGGTCTACAAGTAAAGCAAATGGAGGACACAATATTCATCTCTCAAAGCAAATATGCCAAGAATATTGTGAAGAAGTTTGGAATGGAGAGTGCAACACATAAGAGAACTCCTGGAGCAACTCACATTAAACTCACCAAGGATGAGAAAGGTGACAGTGTTAATCAAAGCCTATACAGAAGCATCATTGGCAGTCTACTTTACCTCACAGCAAGTAGGCCTGATATCTCCTTTGCAGTTGGTGTATGTGCTAGATACCAAGCTGAACCTAAGATGAGTCATCTCACACAAGTTAAGAGAATTCTAAAGTATGTGAATGGCACAAGTGACTATGGTATCATGTACTCTCATGGTGAAGACACAAGGTTGACAGGGTATTGTGATGCTGACTGGGAAGGCAGTGCAGATGATAGGAAGAGTACCTCAGGTGGATGTTTCTTTCTGGGCAACAACCTAATTTCATGGTTCAGCAAGAAACAGAATTGTGTAGCTCTTTCAACAGCAGAAGCTGAGTATATCGCAACAGGAAGCAGTTGTTCTCAATTGCTTTGGATGAAGCAGATGCTGAGTGAGTACAATGTGGAGCTACATTGGCAGTCTACTTTACCTCACAGCAAGTAGGCCTGATATCTCCTTTGCAGTTGGTGTATGTGCTAGATACCAAGCTGGGCCTAAGATGAGTGATCTCACACAAGTCAAGAGAATTCTAAAGTATGTGAATGGCAAAAGTGACTATGGTATCATGTACTCTCATGGTGAAGACACAAGGTTGACAGGGTATTGTGATGCTGACTGGGCAGGCAGTACAGATGATAGGAAGAGTACCTCAGGTGGATGTTTCTTTCTGGGCAACAACATAATTTCATGGTTCAGCTAGAAACAAAATTGTGTAGCTCTTTCAACAGCAGAAGCTGAGTATATCGCAGCAGGAAGCAATTGTTCTCAATTCCTTTGGATGAAGCAGATGCTGAGTGAGTACAATGTGGAGCAAGATGTGCTCACATTATACTGTGACAATATGAGTGCTATAAATATTTCCAAGAATCCTATCCAACACGGTAGGACTAAGCACATTGATATTCGTCACCATTTTATCAGGGATCTAGTTGAAGACAAGGTTGTGACCTTAGAGCATGTAGCTACAGACAATCAACTGGCTGACATTTTTACAAAGGCTTTGGATGCAAATAAGTTTCAAACATTAAGAGGCAAACTTGGTATTTGCCTTCTTGATGATCAATAGCAATCTTGCTATTGAAGCGTGCAATGGAGACCTGCCTATTGCTTCTGTTTATTTATGCACGCTATCCAAAGGCAGTCATCACAGGTTTTTCTCAACATCATATATCAAGACTATTCCACCTTTCATACTGTGATGAAGAACTATGAAGAAGATCCTGATGTAGAGCTCAATGTGGTCCACATTGGAGCCTCTGAGAAGAAGAAGCCTTATCTAGAGCTGAAGACTACAAATCATGCTATCTGCAAGAGCATTACTGAAGGCAAGGTCAAAGAATGACATTTTTGATGTAGAAGGAGTAGACTATGTGCAAAACAACTCAAAAGCATTTAAGTTTGTAAGCATAGGGCAAAATCATAATCATAATCATAGCAATATGGATGATTCATTGTGCTTAGTCATGATCATCGAAATATGGATGACTTTTATGCTTAGGATCACAGTCATAGAAATATGGGTGATTCACGTCACAGTCATAGCAATATGGGTGACTTAGTTACAATCATAGAAATATGGGTAACTTGTACTTGCTTAACTATGAATGCACATACAGCAACCATGAAGAATGAAGACTACAAGACTATGGATTGCTGGACTATATGGATTATGTGAAGACAACTACTGACGAAATTGAAGACTACTGAAGCATCTCTTTTAGAAGACCTTGGTCATGTGTTGGTGCTTAGAACATTTGTCAAAGATGCATCTACTGTGTAAATTGCACATTTAATGACCCTAGTACTATTTGATTACTCTTTCTGTTCTTAAACTTTTTGTCAACATTATGGCTAAAAAGGGGGAGAAAAGATCAGTAGTATATCCAGGGGGAGTAAGAGGAAAGGTAGTGCAATATGTTTACTCTGGTATATGATGTGATACCAGATGTGTGCACATCGTTAAAGACAGATTGTGCTTGTATTCTGCACATTTTTTGAAGACTTTGAAGAACCAGACGAATGAAGGCTGATCCTTTGAAGACTGATGAAGAAAGTGCTTGAATTTAGGGGGAGTAAAGTATTTTACTGAAGCTGCTAAAGACATTTCCCCTCTTTACTGTGTGCATGATTCATCACCATGCTTGTATGGTGGGAGTTTTATTCTCTCAGAAGATATGAGGCAAGATTCCACTGCTGTAACGCCTCTGATGTTCTAATGATTCTCTCCAAAGTCTAGTTGGCTGACTCCAAAGGTTATTTTAGCCACAATTTGCCAAAGGGGGAGATTGTTAGTGTTTTCAACCTGCAAGGTTGAGTTTATTTTAGGGTTGGCTTCATTTGTTAAAATAAGTCTTTGGTCCGATTGTGGTGACTGAGTTGCACACATGTGGTACCTGAACTGAATGCCCTAAAAAGGCGCCTTCAAATATTTGCGTGTGATCTTTTGAAAAAGATTTGTTTTGAAACAAACATATCCACGCTAGCTTGTGCGCCAAGGAACGAGCTGAAAGATTGAAAAAGATTCAGAAAAGATTTAAAAGGCGAGAGAACACTACCAGCAAAACTACAGTTGCCCGAGTAGCTCAAGCATTCATCTTCGAAGTAAAAAAAACTCTTGATGACAAGAGTATGGAGGGACATAATCCACCACCTCCGCCACCTGGGCCAACTATGAGAGACAATTGTAGTAGGACTGACACTGAACAGGTATCTCTAGGGTTCAAACCCGCTAATTCAATGAACTTCGAGTAAGCAATGTTCTAGCAGGCTTGCGAGAAAACTACTTCAACAGGAAAGCAAATAATGATCCTTGGAATCACTTGGCTAGATTTTCAGACACCTGTCGAATTCAGAAAGTACCAGACTACATAACTAAAGATAGAAAAAGTTGTGACTGTTTTCTTTTTCACTTACAGGTCATACAAAAGATTGGCCACTGTTAGTGTTTTCAACCTGCAAGGTTGAGTTTATTTTAGGGTTGGCTTCATTTGTTAAAATAAGCCTTTGGTCCGATTGTGGTGACTGAGTTGCACACATGTGGTACCTGAACTGAATGCCCTAAAAAGGCGCCTTCAAATATTTGCGTGTGATCTTTTGAAAAAGATTTGTTTTGAAACAAACATATCCACACTAGCTTGTGCGCCAAGGAACGAGCTGAAAGATTGAAAAAGATTCAGAAAAGATTTAAAAGGCCGGTTTGTTACTAGAAGATTCAAAAAGATTTAAAACAAACATATCTTTTGTTAAAAGATTGAGTTTGTTATTTGAAGATACAAAGGCCAGCTTTCAGGATCTCGCTCTATATAAAGAAGACTGAAGACATAGTTTTACTTACTGAATTTAGAAGAATATTTTCTAGTCATTAGATTTCAGTCTTTGTCCCTATTGTTTCTTGTTTCCATTGAGACTTGAACTTAGGGTTGTATTTAGCTCTTAAGCTTTTAAGCTTAGAGCTGTTCCTTTTCTTGATTCTAGTTTGAACAAGATTTGGACTTTGAATCACTCAAAGCTTTGAAGCATGAGTTGGTTCTTTAGGTTAGGAGTGCGTCTCCATCATTGAGTTTGTAAAAATCCTTGTGAGGAGCAAGGTAAAGTCTTTGTGAGGAGCAGAGCAAAAGCCCTTGTGAGGAGCAAGGCAGAAATCCTTGTGAGGAGCAAGGTAGGATAGCTTGGAAGTGACTGGGGGAAGTCATATCTTGTGAGGAGCAAGGTAGAGTTAGCACAAGGTAGTGTCTAAGCGAAAGGTTGTAAACGGGGGAGTTTAGCTTTGAATTAGAACTATCATAGTGGATTCATTCTTGGATTGGTATCCTGCAGACGTAAGTGCGCTGCACTGAACTGGGTTAACAAACTCATTGTGTTCTTCATCTTCTGCACTTTATTTTTCCTTGTTCATCAAGTTATCGTATGTCTATGATGTTGGCACATTAGGCAACACATCGTACACCTAAACCCTAATGTGCACCACATCACGCTGCACATCTATAACTTGCTACCGGAATTTCAGCCACAATGTTTGCCAAGCGGAACCTTCCAAAGATGGAAGGAGCTAGAAGATAAATTCTTAGAGAGGTTTTTCACTCACAATCAGTTTCAGAAAAGAAGGTCAGACATACTTAATTTCAAACAGCACGACTAGGAATCCTTATATGAAGCTTATGAAAGATTCATGTAGCTTAAAAGGAAGTGTTCAAATCACAACATATCAATGCTATGGAACAGATGCAAATCTTTATCGATGAAATGAAAATGCAACACACAATGCTTCTCGACGCTTCAACAAGAGGTTTTTTATAAGCTTGGGTTAAGCATGTCGACCCAATAGTTCATCTTTGAGTGTCACTTTTGTACTCTGATCATGTTAATCCTCTCCTCGACCCAATAGTTCATGTGCTTCTAAAATGTGTAATTTTGATTTATTTCTCTATAAATAAAATAAAATTAGGGTAAGGGGCACTACAACATTTTCGTCCTACGGCAACGCTAAAAAACCGTTGTCTAATGCAAAAAAACCGTTGCCATAGACTACAAGAACGGTTTTCAGGCCGTACTGTACTGAGGCGTACTCTTAGCCATTCGAAACGGTTTTTGTCACAAAACGCAACGGCACCAGTAAAACCGTAGTGGTAGGTCCATTTTAGAGAACGGTTATCAAATTTCACAAAAGCAACGGTTTTCTTTTGTTGCCATTTGAAAACCGTTCTAGTAGGCTTAATTTTGAGAACGGTTTACTATGAGAAACAACAACGGTTTTCAAATGTTGCTAATTGATTACCGTTGTTATTGAGTATCTTAGAGAACAGTTTTTGAGTATTGTAAAGAACATGTGAAAACCGTTGCCTCTAAGTGCACCAAATAAAAAAAAAAACATAGAAAGGCTGTTACAATTAATGAGTAGTCCATTTATTAATAAACCTTCCAACTGTCTATACAAAAAAATATACATAATCACCAATAATCACTATATGCCTTCCTAACTAATCAACTACATTATACATGTATCTTCCTATCTAATAATACAAATCCAATTGCTACTTCTGGACTCGCACATGCCTCCAAAGCCATAATAGATGTTGGGACATAGTCAAGTTTGTGTGCACCAATCAAGATTCCAGCAGCCCCTAGATGTATAGCTAACCTAGCACCATTATTAGTATAAGATTATGTAGTTGAATTCAAGATTGATAACAAAAAATCCTAAAAATAAAATGGACAGGGAAACATTTGATCAACATATACATAATTGTTTGAGTCTTGTGATTTGTGTGTTTTATTTAGGGTTTACTAGTTTTTTTGTCAGTGAAGAACACTAAAATCAACTGAATTTTTCATCAAAATAATATATGTAGAGTCAAGTGTGATTATGCAGAATAGTGTACATAAAGAAATAACCAATGGAACTATTATTATTTAGCTTAGTCAAATTCTATATACACATGCCTATACATGTTCAATCAATTAGTTTGGATTAGTGACAGAGCAACCATCTCTAAATTCTAGCTATATAGCAAGCCACATGGTAGAATCAATGTACATGTACAATCAATGGTTTTCATCTCTAAAGTCTTGTTACTTTGTTCCATGTTGATCTCATATTACAATCCTATTATATAACCAAACTATAATAAAAACAAAATATTTGATACAAATTATAGTACAACCTGCTATATTAATAACCAAAATATATGACAACATAAACCAAAAGTGAATTCAAGATTGATAACAAAAAATCCTAAAAATAAAATGGACAGGGAAACATTTGATCAACATATACATAATTGTTTGAGTCTTGTGATTTGTGTGTTTTATTTAGGGTTTACTAGTTTTTTTGTCAGTGAAGAACACTAAAATCAACTGAATTTTTCATCAAAATAATATATGTAGAGTCAAGTGTGATTATGCAGAATAGTGTACATAAAGAAATAATCAATGGAACTATTATTATTTAGCTTAGTCAAATTCTATATACACATGCCTATACATGTTCAATCAATTAGTTTGGATTAGTGACAGAGCAACCATCTCTAAATTCTAGCTATATAGCAAGCCACATGGTAGAATCAATGTACATGTTCAATCAATGGTTTTCATCTCTAAAGTCTTGTTACTTTGTTCCATGTTGATCTCATATTACAATCCTATTATATAACCAAACTATAATAAAAACAAAATATTTGATACAAATTATAGTACAACCTGCTATATTAATAACCAAAATATATGACAACATAAACCAAAAGTGAAGCATAACATGCAATGACACAGGATTTACCAACGGCCAACCCATTATTACCATGGATATGATCTAATAAATTTACAGGCTGCAACAATTTTTAGAGAATTCTTTTTCAGGTCACATTTTAGAGCTTTCAAATTGGAACTAATCAAACAAGTCAAACTTTTTTTTTTTGAAGAAGCCAAACAAGTCAAATTTGAAACATATTTTAATTATTATCCTAAAAAGAAACCATGTACCAAAGCACATTATTGAGAGCCATTGGATCAGTGAAGGATCAAACAAGAATAGGCCTAGCAAAGGTTGGAGTAGTGAAGGATAAAAAAAGAAAACAGAAGATATAGGCAACAAGAATATGATATATCAAATCATATCAAAATATATTTCAAATAACAACAAAGATGCATTTGGAAAAAAATAAGATAAACACAACATACCATTTCAACTTTGCCTAGAGAATTTTCCAATTGTCTAGTTGGTTGTAGATTTTTGTCTGTTATAGCTTGAAGCTGCATATATGAAAGTCAAAGCAAAACATTTATGAAACATGTTAAAATTAGACCAAAACTAGAAGGATATGCTTAGTAAAAATTAGGATCTTTTCTTGATAAAAAATACCTTCCTCTTCGAATTGATGTGTATACTCAAGTAACTAATAAGTATCATCAACAGGACTTCATAGAAGCCAACATTTCCATTGACCAGTTATGTTTTAGAACATATATGGTTATATATTTATATACCATTGAGGTATTCCACATATAACAAGTAAAATAATTATTCAAATTAGGGAGTTGGCTCTGGAAATGCAACACTTATTCAATTTCCAACTACACTGATAGAAAAGTGAGAAATGTCTCTTGAACATCATGGAGCCAAAGTATCTAAATTGAACATCTTTTGGATTAACAATATAGGAAGTTTCAACTAAGGTTTCTTGAAGCTGAATTTCAAACTAAATGATGATAACAAAGGTAAGATAAGTGAAAAAGTTGAAGAAGTTAAACTTGATATTTCTGACATATGTCATAAAAACACGCAATAAAACAAATTTCACATAAATTCAAGTCCCAAAAAAACAGAAATTGTGCCATAAATCAGAAATTGCAGTCCATTTTTGTAATTTCATAAGAATTTATTCATCATGTTGAAACAACAAAAATTAACAGATATAGTGATAAAGAGAATAAGACTTACTGGCCTATGGGTATCCACTACATGTCCTGCATGTCTCTCTTGCCTGCCAAATCCATAATCCCGCACATCTTTTAGTTCGTGGATACAATAAATTCACATGAAAGGAAACTTGGAACTAGGACGAAGTAAGAAACACATACCTCAACACATTTCAAATAAGATGAAAAGGAAATTTACTTGCTAATGGTGACGACTTCGTGTAGAGCTTCAGAATAAACTTTGTCGACAAAGTGGCACAGATGAAGATCTTCAAGGGAAAGATTCTTCTTCTACTTCGAACCGCAAATCCTATATTTGAATATCTTATTGTCACTTTTTGTTTCTGACCTTCAAATAGCTTAGAGATTAAAATAACGACACCCAAAGAATGACGCAGGGGAGACAAAGTTGTTGCATAGGAGTGAGGGGGCCAACTTCTATAAGATAATTGGCCAATCTATTAAATAAGCTGATGACTAATAAGTTGGGGCTGTTTAACATAACAGAGTGCATAAGATTTGTCAACTATAAACCCAAAATGGTTAATAAAAAAAAAAAACCATGGTAGCAAAACTATAATATAGAGCATTACTAATCAAGCTGAAACTATACTAATTGCATGCAACTAAAGAGCAATTAGGTCAATCAAGCTGAAAATTAAAATAACTTTTAGGTCAATCCAGTACTACAGAGCAATTATTTCAATGACAGCAAAATAAGAAAATTTGTTGATACAATTAGCAACATCCATTAGAAGACATATGTTAGAAGATGCAAGAAAATGATATACCTTGTGAATCGCAAAGTACCTTCGTCAATTAAAGCAAACGTCGTCGCCGTTGCCTTCAGAAAACATCGCCGCCAGTGGCGGAGCTAGACAAAAATGTCTGGGCGGGCCGCAACGGACTTCGAATATTTTTTATATATAGTCACCATTTCTTTAGAAAAAAATAAATGAGTATAGCAATTCTTGTAGTTGTGGTGGCAAAAAAATAATGATTTGAGCAGCATTTGTAGTTGTAATGGTGCAACATAGAAATTTTTTTACATATAAATTCAATAAAAAGCTAAAAAAGCAGCAAGGAGGATTCGAAGTCAGGACATGTGAGTTTAAACTCCAGTGCCTTGCCACTGAACTACGCGGATACTTGTGATATTTATTGACGCTTACGTATATATATAACATAAAATTTAATAAAATTTTAAAAATACATATATACCTATTAAAAAATGAAAATGTTGGGACGGGCCGTGGCACTCCCCAGCCCTAAAGGGGCTCCGCCCCTGCCGCCGTCATGTTTCAGAACTTTAGGGTTTCAAGGAGCAGAGAAGTATTTGTGCTTTTTGGAAATTTAGGGTTTCAAGGAGTAGAGAAAGGTCCGTGAGTCTCGAAGGCATTCTTGGCAAAGAAGCGGTTTCTGGTTCTTGATTCGTGATTAGAGAAGAAGTTGACGATTGGATGGGGTCGATTACGTTCGAGAGAGAAGCAGGTTCTCAAAGTTTTGAAGCAGGTCCCGATAGATTTTGAAGAAGGATCGACCGATTGGAGATTTGAGCAGAATCGATTGAAGCAGAGAAATATTGAAAATTTAGAGTTGGGATGAGATTTTGTGAAACGGGAAGAATGTGGGGATTGGGAAAAAATAGCTGGAGTTGAAATATTAAATTTTTTATAATAATAATAATAATAATAATAATAATAATAATAATAATAACGAGGCAAGAACGGTTTTATTTGCTTTTTAAAATAAAATAGATAAATAGGAATTATACCAGAACGGTTCTTAAGCGTTGCTATAAAGAACTGATAAAAAACCATTCTCTTTAGCTATACAAGAACGCTTTTTAGCCGTTGTAGAAGATTTACGAAACTTTTATACACTACAGCAACAAAATATAAAAACCGTTGCTTATGGTGCTCTACGAGAACGGTTTTTTAACCTTCTAAATTTTAGGCGTTGCGGTAGGCCCAAAATGTTGTAGTGGGGATGATGCCCCAATTCAAGACAGAAAATATCAGAACATTGAAAACACTTATAGCAGAAATTTGCATTTACCTTCCTACAAAAACACAAACAAAATTGTGTAATTTTAGTAATATTTTATTAATTAAAATTAACAAATAAACATTTGCTTAATTAACACCGTATTATTTGAAAAATAATAATAATTGTTTATAGCATAGTAATTTATAGAGGTTCAAACTTTTGAAACTTGCAATTTTGTGAGTAAATTTATGGTGTTATAATTGTCACATCGTTGTCCCAATGAATATAGTTTAATTAGTAGGGACATTGCATGTTATATATAAGATCAGAGTTCAAACTTTAATACATCCATTTATTCGCTTTATAAAGTAAAATTCTAATCACTAGATTGTTTGACAAAAAACAAAATTGTCACCTCGTCAATGAATAAAAATTAAATAAATTTATATAGAGGTTTATTTTCGATCAAGGACAAAACTTTTTTAAAAGGGAAATTATATAATTTTCATCACTATTATTTCTCTCTTGATTTGTGTCCATTGTCTTTCATGAAATGCTAAAAGAGAAATAAATAAAATATAAATGTTAAGTGAAGAATGGAGTGAACGAAAGACACAAACATGACACATTAATGTGTCTTAGAGACATTTACCAGAAATAATTTTTTTTATGAATGGTTTCTTGCTTTAGTAAAAAACATGAATGGTTTCTTGCAACTCGTAGGCCGTAAAAACTATTTTATTGAAGTTAACAACATGAAAACTTTTCTTATAAAGTGATCAAACAATTTTATATTTATTCAATATTAAAGGAGAAAAACTATGGCCCAAATTCAGCATTTGGTTTATATTTTGATCATATTGCTTTCTCTATTTCTTGTTACAACCAATAGTAGCAAGTCATTTTTTACATCATTTGCAAATATCTAATTTATCTTATATAAAATATTAATCACATTTTAGTAACATTTTTTTTTGTTCATGTTAGTCATTACAAAGTCTAGTATTCCCTGCAAGCTACCCAGTGATTGTCCAGCAATTTTGTGTAAAGCTCCTCTAACACGGTGGTGCATTGATAATCTTTGTGAGTGTGTGTAAGTGTCACAATGAAGTTGAAAAATTAATTCTATGTTAATTGTTCTGTATAATTTTATTTGTATGTTTTAATGTTCGTATTATATAATTTCCCTTACACTTTTTTTTTTTGTCAAATTTCCTTTACACTTTGAAGCTTGGGTTCAAACATGTGTCGGCCCAATAGCTCATCTCTTTCCAGAATGTGACATTTATTTAATTTAATTGAATAAGATTTTATTATTATTATTATTATTATTATTATTATTATTATTATTATTATTATTACTAGCCGCCGTTTGTGTAATCAATATTCTTTTTTTTCTTCGTGTGTGATCGATATTCTGTATTGTTCAAATATAAATAATTACTTAATCTCCTTTTTATTAGACTTTGTTAATTGATAACTACGTAACCTCTTTTTTTTTTTATGTTTAGTTATTAAGAAGAAAAAATATATTTTATTTTTACTATAAAAAACTGAAAACCTACTTTTATGTAGAAGTTGTGCTTAGTTATTAAGAAGAAAAAAAAATTATTTACTAAAAAAAACTGAAAATCTATTTTTATGTGAAAGTTATTTTTTAAGGATAAAATTGGAATAACAAAAAAGTCATCCCAAAAATTTGAATCCCCTTTATATATTAGTATAGATTATAAAACTAGTAAATAAATCCTTTCCTAGTAGTAGTAGTACAGCTCTTGGAGAGGTGGATCAAGAACATATGCATTTTTATGGTAAATAACTAAATATGGAAATATACTAATTATAATTGTATATAAGATTGTTAGTAACCAAATTAAAAAAAAATTGTCTTTACAATCGAACTTTGAATTTAAACTTTATTAAATATCAAATGTTTATAGATGCGGTGTTTTAATTTTATCCCTCCTTTTATTGAGAACTATTTAATTAAATATAGGCTTAATAAATATATTAGTTAATATTGATTTGTTAAAAAGATGGTATATATATTCATTGATTCTATATTTAAATAAGAGCTGTGCTGTATCACACGAATGATTATCACAAGAAAGTTGCCGAAGGTGATAAACAGTTACCATACAAGGGGGTAATATGGAAATACAAAAATGATTGTTGGATAAATGTAACTGTAACTATCGATTAAGAGCAGCGTAAGTTTTGCCTTTCGTTATAGATGCTTCGTAACAAACTAACAATAAGTATTTTTTTTTACGGAACGTAACAATAAGCATTAATGTTTAAATAATCATCAAGAAGAGCTAAATAATTCTCATTGGAGGATATCTTTTTATATTGTAAATTATACAAAAGATATATTTCGATAATGTATTTTTTATCTATATGATACAATAAAAGTGAGAAAAATATAAAAAGGGTCGGTTGAATTGTGTTAACCTTTTCTTTTTCTTAACTCGTAAGTGTTTGAAGTGAATAAAAAATAAAGTTTGCAGCGGATAAATACTTAAGACAAAAAAGAGAGGGAAAGAAAAGGAGCGAACAAGAGATTTTATACTGATTTCTCCTACAATTGAAAGTTGCTCGGTCGTCTTGACCTTACAAGGAAGTTCACTATAATCACAATTGATTATAATTCCTCAAACACAACTACAAGAGACTTCCAATGCTCAAGTCCTATGACAAGAGACTTCTCAATGCTCAAGCACACTTGCAAGAGATTTCCTTTGCCTAAGTGCACAACATAGGCCTTCCACAACCTTAATAAATTAAGAGAGAGTGATGAACATTTGATATACTAACAAAGGTCATTACAAAATACAACACATTCAAGATTTACAATGACACTTTAGAAACCTAAGAATACTACGATTGAAAATTTTCTAAGTGTTTGACAGCTTTTGATTTAGAAAGTTGTTGAGATTTTTTTGAAAATAGCTTTACACTTTCACCGTTGTGTTACTTTCTACCTTGTACAAACTATCTATGCCAAAATAGAAAAGTACAATTGACTAGATAGTTGCTTTTCTACATTATCTTTTTCATAAGTCAAACCTTATTATGATAGATACTAATTTCAAGACGTCTGAGCTTGTTGAAGACAGACCCACCCGGAGTCTATTTGCTTCTCTTCGATATTCTTTTGCTTGTACATAAATTTATTTTTTTATCCTACACACTTGAGCAAATATTAGCAATACCAAATGTATTTTTAATACTTTATTATTATTTTTTCTCAGAGTACTGAACATTATCTTCTTAGATCTTTTAATATTTTATTATCATCAAACCTATTAGAGAGATTAACAAATAAATTTTGTTCCAACAAACAATGTAGAAGAAGAGAAGAGCAATTACTTTTTTTACAATGTTCCTTTGGGTCAATATCACATGTTGGTAGCTGAATTTGTTTCCTTAAAGCTATCTTTATTTGGATTATGGTTTTGGTGAAGGGTTGAGCATTTTGGATAATTCAAATAACCGTCCATAACCAATTCATAACCATTTACCATAATTGGATGTTAAAACCAAATATCATAACTGCTTTTGTTTTACCGATTGTAAAACCAGTTATGTTAATAACCACTTTTATAATCGGTTTTTGCTTTTAAAAACCAATTTTTGGTCTAATAATTGGTTTTTTTTTTCAAAACCGGTTTTGAGTAAAAACCAAGTTCCAAAATTGATTTTCTAAAACTTCAGTTTTGAATTTCAAGGTTTTTTCAGAAAAAAGTATTCGATCTTTTTTCAGGGAAAAAGTTATGATATTTTATTCGGGAAAACAGTTCCCCTGTTTTCGGAAAAAAAATTGATCTTTTTTCGGGAGAAAATATTTGATATTTTATTCGGAAAAAAGTTTTCGATCTTTTTTCGGGAAAATGTTCCGATATTTTATTCAGAAAAAAGTTCTCGATTTTTACAGGAAAATGTTTCCGATCTTTTTTTGAGAAAAAATTTTTGGTTTTTTTTGCGGAAAAAAGTTTCGATTTCAGTTAAAAACAATTCCAGAGTTTTTTCTGGAAAAAAAATTTTCGGGAAAAAAGTTCCGATCTTTTATTCGAAAAAAAAAGATTCGGATATTTTCTGGAAAAAAAGTTTCCGATCTTTTTTCGAAAAAAAGTTCCAATATTTTATTCGGAAAAAAGTTTCCGATATTTTTTCGGGAAAAAAAGTTCCCCATATTTCAGGGAATTTTTTTTCTATTTTTTTCGATTTTCAAAAAAAATTATTCTCAATTTTTCAGAAAAATATATTTGAATTTGGAATTTGAGGAATTTGAACATAAAATTTGGTTATGGTTATCCACAAATTGGTTATGGATGTCCAAATTTAAAAAAATGGGTTTGGTTATAATACCATAACACAATTAACCGGTTTTTAAAATCGGGTATAGATATGGTTAATCCATGATAACTGGTTAAAATGAGTCACCCTAGTTTTGGTTATTATTTTTCAATTTCAAAGTTGTTTGACCTTACGGTCCTTACCTCTATTAGGAGTATCACGTCAACCATGCTCCAACCTCGGATTGTTTGAGAAAAATATTATCAAATTGCGCAAGGAGTTAAACAAATGTTACTACGTTACAAAGAACTTTAAGACATTATAGCTAGCTATTCTTGGGTTAGACGGCTTATCCGAAAAGGATTGCTTAATCGTAGCAAGAGCATGAATAATTGAACATTTCTTATCACAACATTTTTTCGTAGTAGAAGTATGTACTGGTTCCCCAGGTTTGGTTGTAATTAGAGATTTACTTCTGTTACTCTACTAGTTATTCGCGCGCCCTACACCTTTTCTGTTTTACCCTTCCATTACATAAGTAGCAGACATTATAAAAATGAGAGAAAAAAAATTTAAAATGTCATCCGTTACTTAAGTAGCGGACGTTATAAAAAACAATTTTGGTATATAGAGTGTTTTTGGATGTATTCGCTATCTAAATAGAGGATAGAAATATTTTGATAAATTTGTAGGATGGGTGAGTAAATAGGTAGGGTGACAAAAATAAATCACTTATAATTAACTTAGAATGCATAGATATATATTGTGTTAAGGTTGACTTAGGCCGAAAGAAAATTACTATCTAGGCCCCCCATGTTGATCTCAGGCCCCCTAAAAATCCCAAAATACCCTCATTTTTGCACCAGGATACTTTGGTTTTTAGGAAATGAAATTGCAGAAAACCAAAATTTCGTCTTTTATGTGACAAAACACACAATTTCGTCTTCTAAGTGACAAAATTTCAAAAAAAAAGATTTTTCGGTAACTACGAGACGAAATTGTGTGTTTTGTGCCCAGATGTGCATGACAAGGCAGACCTACTATGTTTAACATAAATTTCGTCTTCTAGATGACAAAACACACAATTTCGTCTTCTAGGTGACAAAATTTCAAAAAATTGGCGTTTCAGTAACTACGAGACGAAATTGCGTGTTTTGTGCCCAGATGTGCGAGATAATTTTGGTCACGACGAGATTTGTTTCCTTCGTCTTCTAGGAAATAAATACTTATAAGGGCATTTTGGTCACGACGGGGGACCTGTGAATAATGGCAGAGGGCCTAAATAGCAAACTTCAGGCCAAAATGTGTTTTAGGGCTTTAGGCCTCTTGTGTATGCTGGCTTTGGGCTTTACCCGTTTTCAATGAATTCTCATATTTACATACAATAAAAAAAATCAAACTTAAAAAATTTATTTCACACCCCACAGCCACAATCTATATCTTACCACAAAACACATGAAGTTCTTCTTTTCTTTTTTTGTCAAGTTGTCTGGAGAATAGAATTTTAAATTTTTTAAAGATAAGTAAATAAATAAATTATATGAGATTCGAACTTCAATTCCTACACATATAATCTGATGTTCTTATCAATTGAGTTATACTTACGGGGACAAAAGATCTATTATTCTAATGGATTATCAACATTTTTTTTTATTCAAGAAAAGTTGACAAATTTTTTTATTTTCTCAAAAATCATATACCCAAATTAGGCTCGAGTCTTGTTTTCTGCAGTCCATTTTTATCCCGGTCCGACAAAACCTGAATCCTGACCGGGCCAAGACGTAACAGGTCGGGCCATATGTTTTGACAGCTCTATATACCCCCAATATATTAAATTATAGGAAATTTTATATAAAAAAAAAATTAGAAACACCTAATAAAAATATTAGGGATAAAAATTGGATTGTTACGAATTTTGTTTGCTTCTATAAGTCAAAAATTATTAAGAACATAAAATTTTATATATATTCGGAATGAATTATTGTTATAAACAATGAGATAGAAATAATAATGTTTTTTTTTAGTATTGATTATAACGAAGTCAATAATATAAAGCATGTGACCGACTCTCTTTGTCTTTGAAACCAACAACCATTTTTCTTTTCTTTCAAAAATTATATATATATTCAACTGTCAATAATTAATTTATACATATTAATTGGTAAATATTATTTAATAGGACTTAATTAGTATATATATTATAGAAATGAGTGGAGGATGTAGAGGAGTGAGTAAACAAAATATTCTATAAAAGTAAAGTAAACAAAATAATTGTATATATATAATTATAGAATTATTTGCACATGCATGCATCTGACCCAGTTGTAATATAATTGACTTAGAAAATTGTAATATAATCGAATGCCCTTTTGATAGGAAGAGAAGTGGATTATATATCTAGTTTTGATAAGCTATAACCATGATTTAAAATCACGTATAATTGAGGTGATTATATTATCTTTATAGCTAATTCAACTTATCAACCGTGCATGATTAATTCCTATAGTGTGATACCTCATATATAGTTCAAGTATTCCAATATGTAATGAGTTGAGGAAGTTGAATAATAACCATATAAAGAAAAAAGAGAAGTTTGAAAATTCTAAAAAAATATTAATGTGACACAAAGTCAACTTCTTTTTATAGAAGATATCTCAAAACGTCAACTAATACTACCAAAATAAATTTTTTAAATTAACAATGGGTCATGGGTGCCTACTAAAACTTCCTCCCTATATTGTGGCAATTAAGAGATCTTTAACAATAGTTAGATCTCAAAGGGTATATTCTCTTAATGATTCTTTCTCTCCAATAGTATAAAAATAATTTCAATTCAAATATTAAAGTTGCAAATGTCATACATTTTGAAGGAAGGGCCGTCGTGGAATGCATAGCTAGTCTCATTGAGGCTATTCACAAGAATGCCTATAAGAGTGTTGTTGGTAGAATTGAGAATTTGTTGAAGAGAGCTGAAGTCAACAGAAAAGTCAATGTTTTAAGTCTACTCAAAGAGGGAAGGATTCGATGAGTAAGACAAGTTCGAAGGAAAGAAGGTTGACAGAAATAAACGCAATTAATGTAATGTAGGGTGAAATATTTGAGAGATTAAAATTTGATAAAATTGTTTATATGAACTAAAAACGAAATTTGAGATATTTATAAGGACGGAAAATATATTTAACTTTATAATGTATTACGGCGTCAATTTGAGGGAATATCAATCGATGAAAGCAAATATAAAAGTATTTGTCGATTTTAAATGCATACTATACTAAAAATAGTTCAATAAATTAACTTCCACGAAAGTGTCTGTCACTAGCGTGTAGTTACTTATAGTTTCATTTTTTTATAAATAATATTTCTCACATAGGAAAAAAAAAAGGTCGAATACTTAATTTTTGAAGCATCTGTTAATTAATATTATCAATAAAATCACGTTTAATATTTAAAAATTTAAAATACACAAATTTTAAAAAATAATTTTTATATTTGTTTTCTTAACAAGATATACATACTCTTACATGTTACACTCTCTTTAGTATATTTATGCAGACCTGAGTTATTCCAAATGGAGCATATCCAAATGGACATGCTTTTCATTTTCAAATTAAAAAAAAAAGTAGATTCCTCTTGCTTGATTCTTATTGACCAACAATGTGAAACTCATTTTGCTCGACAAATTCACTCAAGTTGATGGTCCAAATTCAATTAATGTGTTTGGCTAAAACCTTGATCGAAAAGCAATTAACTAGTCAACATTTGCCAATGAAAAGTCCAACATGAGAACCAGATGGAAAACGAAGTTCAGAAAACTCCATATAGCCACTTGGTACATATAGAACAACAAGACCAAAAATTTGATAGAGGGAAAGTGGGAGTTTCACCTAAGAAGTGGGGTCGCTGTGGGAGCAACCATGCATTCCTAGTAGTTGAGGGTGCTGTAGAAAATAATACAATTTTCACGTAGTTTAAGATCATAAGCATTAATTATAGATTGGATGGTTCAAATTAATACTACTATAAAATTATTGTAAACATCTATTAGGAGCAAGATTTCCTGTGGTAAAAAGTTGATGCAGTTTAACGCAGTAACTGATTTAGTTAAAAAAAATAAAAGATTAAATTTTTATCTAAAATTAAGTTAAAAAACTGCAAAAATATTTCTACCTTCGAAATATGATAAAAATCTTAAAAATATCGGTGCTAACATTTTTGACACAACCTTTGAACTATACTATTTTACCTATTCTCATTTTCTTTCTTCTATATTGTGTTATATTTTTTTTATATACTATTTTACCTAATTCTCATTTTCTTTCTTCTATATTGTGTTATATTTTTTTTATGAAAATAAGTTCTTTTATATTGATAACAATTTTCTATTATCATGCTTTTTATAACCTGCTACACCTCTTTTGTTCATTGTTGTTGATGTTGTTGTTGTCTGGTCGGTGAATACTATTTTGATTGAGATTTGAGTGTAGATTAAAATAAAAAAATAATTAGGTAGTAGTATTATGTAGTATATTCCTTACATTTTGCACTTTGGAGAAAACTATATTTTGGTCTATGATATATGTTAAAGGATAATTCCAATTCTTTGATGTTAGTTAGAAAACTTGTACAACAAGTAATTAATATAGTTAGTTATGATTGATGTAGTTAGTTACTTGAAAAGGTCGTTAGTGACTTGTGGTTGAAGTAACAAGAGTTAGTTAAGAGTTACTCAATCATATGTTAGTATAAAACCACATGATTAGTCTTGTAAATGTGATTTACTTGATCAATAAGATTTTTCCCTTCTCTCATTTTTCTTTCTCTCAAAATCATCTCTTAATCATCATTCCATTGTTCATTGTTCATAGCTAATAGTTCTAACAAAGTGGTATCTAGAGCCTCAAGGTTCGTGGCACTCAAGAATTGATCAAGATTCACAGCAAATTGATCAATTGTATCAGAAACAACATGACAAGTCAATTGGAAACCCTCAGCAACAGTTTTGGTGGCAAACTCCCAATTCTTGATGCAAAAAATTGGGATCGTTGGAATAAACAAATGAAGGTGATTTTTGGTTTCCAAGAAGTGCAAGAAGTAATTGAAACTGCAATTGGTGATATAGCAGATGATGCAACAGAAGCTCAAAGGAATGCACATCGTGCATTGAAGAAGAAAGACTTTAAGGCAATGTTCTTCATACACCAATGTGTTGATTTGGTGAATTTTCAAAAGATTGAGAATGCAACCTCAACTAAGGAGTGTTGGGATATTCTTGAAAAGGCTCATTCTGGGAATGAGAAGTTGAAGCAGGTTCGTTTACAAACTTGGAAGAGGAAGTTTGAACTGCTACAGATGGAGGCAAATGAAAGCATTGCAGAGTACTTCAATAAGATCACCAACATCACCAATCAAATGAGAAGTTGTGGTGAAACCTGTGATAATCAATCCATTGTTGGTAAGGTTATGAAAACTTTATCTCCTAAGTTTGATTATATCACAGTTGCTATCATGGAAACAAAAGACTTGACAACACTCACCTTGGATGAATTACAATGCACATTGGAGTCACATGAACAAAGAATTATGGAAAGGATCAAAGATAGAGCCACTGATCAAGCATTGCAGGCACATGCAGTTAAGAAGGGTAATGGAAAGTGGAAGGGTAAAGAAAAGTCAAAGAATCAGAACAACAACAAAGATAACTCAAAGAAAAGTAATGATCAAGGTGACACTCCATCACAAAACACTGGTTCAGGTCAAGACAAGAAGGGGAAATTCAACTTGAAGAGTATTCAGTGCTACAATTGCCAGAAATTTGGCCACTTTGCAAAAGATTGTAGAGGCAAGAAGGTTCCAAGATACTCCAACAAGCAAGATTCTGATGCACACTTAGCACAAGAAGATAGTGAATCAGAAGTTGATCAAATGCTGCTGATGGCCACAGTCACTGATGAAGAAGATCACCATGAAGGTTGGTATCTTGACACTGGCTGTAGTAACCATATGACAAGTCACAGAGAATGGTTGGTGAATTTCAATGATTCATCAAAAACAAAGATAAGAGTTGCAGACAATAGAACCATTCCAGCTGAAGGCGTAGGTGATGTTCTGATAAAGGGCAAGAAAGGGAATCAAGCACTCATCACAGGAGTTTTATATGTACCAGACATGAAGACAAATTTGCTTAGTATGGGCCAATTGCTAGAAAAAGGTTTCATCATGCATCTGGAGAATAATGTAATGGAGGTTTTTGATTCACACAAGAACACTATTTTGAGAGCTCCAATATCTCAAAATAGAACATTTCAAGTTCAAATTTCTGCAAATCAGTGTCTGGCTAGCATCAAGATTAGTGATGAAGCATGGTTATGGCATATGAGGTATGGTCACTTAAATTTCAAAAATTTGAGTTATCTGCATAACAATGAGCTAGTAAAGGGCTTGCCTGCAATTAAAGTTCCTAGAGACATCTGTCAGCATTGCTTGTTAGGCAAGCAAGCTAGAAAATCATTTGCTAAAGAAGTAGCTATGAGGGCAAAACAGATACTAGATGTTGTATATACTGATGTGTGTGGACCTTTTGACACATTTTCATTAGGAGGAAGCAAGTACTTTGTCTCATTCATTGATGAATTCAGTAGAATGATGTGGATTCATTTAATGAAGAGCAAAGATGAAGTGCTTCAGAAATTCAAAAATTTCAAGTTAGAGGTTGAAAATCAGTCTAATAAGAAGATTAAGGTACTAAGGAGTGATGGTGGTGGTGAGTACACATCACTTGAGTTTAAGTCATTCTGTGAATCAAGTGGCATTAAACATGAAGTTATAGCACCTTACACACGTCAACACAATGGAATAGCTGAAAGGAGGAATAGAACAATTATGAATATGACAAGATGCATGTTAAAGGAGAAGGAACTTCCACATAGCTTCTGGGGTGAAGCTGTAGTCACAGCTTGCTATGTTCTCAACAGATGCCCTACAAAGTAATTGAGTAAGGTACCTGAAGCTATCTAGTCAGGGCACACACCATCAGTTAAACACCTAAGGGTCTTTGGTTGTCTATGTTACAAACACATTCCTGATCAAAAAAGAAAAAAGCTTGATGACAAGAGTGAAGTAATGATTATGATAGGATATCACACTGCAGGTGCCTATAAACTCTACAATCCTGTTACTAATAAGGTCACAAGCAGCAGGGATGTTACTTTTGAAGAAGATAAGAGCTGGAATTGGAAAACTACTACTGAAACATCTCAGCAATATGTTCCATTTCAGTTACTTGATGAAGAAGTCACCAACCATGACACTATGCAGACACAACCTCATTTTGCACAAGAGCCTAGTGCACTGAGAAGGTCAACAAGGGGTCAAATTCCAAATAGAGCACTGCAGGAGTATGAAACTATTCCTGATGATTTGGTTACACCAGATGGAGATATAGTACACTTAGCACTATATGACACTCAACCCTTGACTTATGAACAAGCAGCAAAGTATGAAGAATGGAGAAGAGCTATGGAAGAAGAAATAACATCTATTAAGAAGAACAAAACATGGAGTTTAGTTCATTTACCTGCTAACTGTTACACCCCGAATTTTCAAAGACCAAAAAGGGCATTTAATTTTTATTTTTTTTTATACACATCAGAGTTACGCATAAAAGATTTTAAATGAGCCGGCATTCAAATATACAAAAGAACTCATTACCATAAGGTGCTTCGACAAGCAAAGTGTATTCCTGAATAATTACAATCCAAGTCAAAGTATTCAAAGTACTCCAAGCACTACAACCCAAAACAAACCAAGCTAGAAACCTATGCCTAAACAAAAGGCACGATGTACAACCACACCGGCGCAGAGTCTAATTCTAAACTATAGCTCCAACACGAGCTCACTGAGGCCCTGAGCAGCCGCCGCCCTCGCGACCTACAGCATCATCTGGGGTGGGAGGAGCCCGCAAATGAATATTGAAAGGGTCACCACAAAATAAAAGTATATATATATATAACCGGTGCGAAAGATGTACACATAACAAATTTCCACATACACGAGAAAAACTCTTTAACACAAAAGCAATTCCCACCAACGGGCTTATATAACCCAATGCACACATAGCCTATCAATGCAGACTCTACATGATCGTGACACCAATCACTGGCTGCCACATGCATGAATTCCGGAATTTAACCTCTCCGCAGAGAGTCGTGATCTTCTAATCACTAAAATCAATACAATCACGACGATCTTCTAATCGAAGGATTAGGGTGGATCTTCTAATCAAACCCCGTGATCTTCTAATCACGTATTGTACTCAATAAAATCCCGCAGGATTCAAGGTGGATCTTCTAATCGCACCCGGTGGTCTTCTAACCACTACCATGAATGCATGAGCATACGATCTTCAAATCTATGCTAATGCAATCAATCATATATAATGTACCACATGCTCATACATATATTCTCACAAATCATATGTAAATAACGCATGTATCATAAACACTTTCTCATCAACGAGAATACATAATATATACATGCATAACACTCAAAGCACACCACAACAAGTATACAAACAATGCTACCAACGAAAAATAAAACAAAAGAAAGGTGCCCTTACCTCGGCAAGCTTCCGTTACTCTTTTTCGTGAAATTCTACAATTCACGCTACCTAAAATAAATGTAGCGTAAAATCAATAAAATACTCATCGTACATCCTATCGGAACGAAACTTGCTCTCAAAAGTCTAGGGGGGTTTAAGGTACTTTCTAACTCTCTCACCTAGCGATTCCAAGTTCTTCCCATGGCGATAAAAATTCACGAAATTAAAGACATTATTTTAGTCACACGAAATTCATTTTTGTTTCAAAGCATACAAAGAAACACTAGAGTTATCAACCCAAAAGAGATCAATTTCACACAACAAAATCATTTTAAAACAAGCCATAACTCTTCAAAATAAATCAACAAAAATCAGAGTTTTCTTGCGTCGCAAGTTTCAAGTTTTTCTTACCAAGTAAAACCATATACTTCTACTCTTTTAAAACTATAACCATATACTAACTCAATGATCAATTTTCTCACATTGTGGACTTTAAAAATTTTGGAAACTCATGGCCCCTTCTTGTGCATAGGCCACGGCCACAATTTGGGAAAAGGCATCAACCCTCAAAATTTTTCACTTCCAATGGCATGGTAATATCCTATAATACCCTAAAATCATTTACCCGAACAATCAAAACCAATTCAAACAAACCCACACTTTTGACAATTTTTAAATTTGTTTTCTTAAGACATAAACATATAATTTTCTTCCCCAACCAAGACCATAATTGATCATTCTTCTAAACCATGATTAAGTCCTCCTAAAATGACTCAACAAAATTTGAAAACTCTTCCCTCTTCCCTTTATATGGTGCCACGGCCAAACTAGGGTACATAAGGCCAACACCTAAAATTTTTCATTACAAAACCCTAGGAATCATCTACTTGTTCTTAAAGTCGTTGAATTGATCAATCACACTACTTTAAGAATCAAATCAAAAGTTTCTAAAATTTGTTCATCAATTCCTCAAGAACACCAAATAAATTATTTTCTTATTTTTCAAAACAAAGTTCATAATCAAACATCCATTTTGCCACAAAGCTCAAAACTAACCTCAAAAACAAAATCTCAAAACAAAAAAATCCAGTTTATGATCTTCTCAAAGTTTTTTTCTTAAAACCCTAACTTAAATTTGTGAAAACAAGATTTAACCATGGGAATCAACACCACTTAGCTTGAGCAAGTTAGTCTACTACTCATACACACTTCTATGGAACCAAAAACTAATTAAAACTAGATTCTAGAATTTTTTCCTCAAGAACATAATCATCACAAACCAAAAATCTAAGAGGTTTAAGGCAAGATAAGGAAAGGAGGAGGTTAGTTACCTTAAGAAAGAGATTTCCTTGAACTTTCCACAAAGCTACCAAGCTTGAAATCAACTAGAATGGTGAGAAATGGAAGATTTTGTGAAGTTTAGGGTGAAGAAAGTGAAGGCACGGTGGAGAAGAAGAGAAAGAAAGTCTTGGGCAAATTTCTAAGTCCACCACACACAAACCTCCTTACTATGCCATTGCTCTTGCTAACTCATGGCCATTGGATCAAAAGATAAAATGCCAAGACAAAACCCTAGCCATTGGATCTAACAATCCAATCTCACCTAAGATATTTTCCAAATACCTCATAAAACCACACGCACGTTCAGTTCTCGCGCGACGCGACGAACCAAATTCACAAAAACGGAAAACCTATGGAAAGAACGTCCATCGTAAAACCTTTCCAAAACTTATCGCCGAATCTTTTTCCGCGACTGTAATTTTCTTCCACACCTCGGAAAATTAATCTCAGAACATAACCTCACTCACGCAGATATATAAAACTCCCATCCGAAATCTCACTTAAAACAGACGCAGTAAAATTTTACAACGACGGGTAAATTTCCTACTCGTTTATCCAAAAACAAGAATAATCCAAAACTCGTTAAACTGAATATACAGTAACCTTCGTATTAACCAAAGAGGATTACAGGACAAAAGTCTGTGTCTTTACAACGCACGAGCACAAAACAGGCTCCATAACAGCAAAAACCTATAATTGCGATGATACTCACAAAACCGCTTCATCAAAAACCCTAAAAACTTAGCCGACACTAAAGTTCCTTAGGAAAATTGTACAGTGAAATCTTGGGTCTTACACTAACAAGAAGCCAATAGCAGTCAAATGGATTTATAAACTAAAATTTCACCCTGATGGCTCCATTTCAAAATACAAAGCAAGGTTTGTGGCAAAAGGTTTTCTACAGAAGCCTGGTATTGATTTCACTGAAATTTTTGCACCAGTGGCAAGAATTGAGACTGTGAGATTAATAGTTGCAATAGCAAATCACTTTGACTGGGAAATTGCTCAATTTGATGTCAAGTCTGCCTTCTTAAATGGCAAACTTGAGGAGGAAGTGTACATTGAGCAACCTCAGGGATTTATAGCTAAAGGGAAAGAAGACTGTGTGTTGAAACTAGACAAAGCTCTATATGGCCTCAAGCAAGCACCTAGAGCCTGGAACCTGAGGATAGATGAATTCCTTAACAAAAATGGATATTCTAAATGCACAGTGGAGCATGGAATTTATGTCAAAGGTACATCTCATAATAAACTTTGCATAGTGTGTCTGTATGTAGATGATTTGTTAATAACTGGTAGCAGCAAAGAAGAAATTGACAAGCTGACAAAGCTGCTAAGTTCTAAATTTGACATGACAAATTTAGGAAGCTTGAAGTATTTTCTTGGATTGGAATTCACTAAAACAAGTAGTGGTATACTGATACATCAGAAGAAATATGTCTCAGATATACTAAAGAGGTTTAATATGGTGAATTGTAACCCTGCTAATACTCCAATGGAAACTGCTTCAAGCTTGAATGAAGATAATGAAGGGAAATCTGTGAATAGTACTCACTATAAGCAGATAGTAGGAAGTCTAAGATATGCTTGCAATTCAAGGCCTGATATATGTCATAGTGTAGGGTTTGTTAGCATATTTATGCAATCACCTAAACTATCTCATATGCAAGCTGTGAAAAGGATCTTAAGATACTTACATGGCACAATTGACTATGGTGTTCTATACACTAAAGCAGGAGAAGATCAGAAGAGATTGGTTGGCTATTGTGACTCTGATTGGTCAGGTGACAAAGTTGAAAGAAAAAGCACAATGGGATATGTCTTTACCTTATTCAACTGCCCTATATCTTGGAGTTCAAAGAAGCAGACAGTGGTTGCCTTATCTACATGTGAAGCTGAGTATATCTCTGCCTGCAATGCTGCTTGTCAAGGCATATGGTTGCAATCATTGCTGCAGGAAATGAAGATTGATGTAGATCATGAAGTTGAACTGATGGTAGACAACAAATTTGCTATTAATCTGGCCAAAAACCCCATTGCACATGGGAGAAGCAAGCATATAGAAACTAAGTTTCATTTTTTGAGAGATCAAGTTACAAAGGGGAAGATCAAGTTGTCTTACTGCAACACAAATGATCAAATGGCAGATGTGCTCACTAAGCCATTGAAGATTGAAAGATTCAGACTTAAGGAAAATGTTGAATGTACAAAGTTTAGAGAATTTGAATTAAGGGGGCATGTTAAAGGATAATTCCAATTCTATGATGTTAGTTAGAATACTTGTACAACAAGTAACTAATATAGTTAGTTATGATTGATGTAGTTAGTTACCTGAAAAGGTGGTTAGTGACTTGTGGTTGAAGTAACAAGAGTTATTTAAGAGTTACTCAAGCATATATTAGTATAAAACCACATGATTAGTCTTGTAAATGTGATTTACTTGATCAATAAGATTTTTCCCTTCTCTCATTTTTCTTTCTCTCAAAATCATCTCTTAATCATCATTCCATTGTTCATTGTTCATAGCTAATAGTTCTAACAATATATAGCAAATATAAATTTATATTTTGGTTATTCTTATATTCATAAGTTTTTTATGTGTATATTCTACTTGTCTAATGTGAAGTTATGTATGTATTATAATTTTGTTGTCTATCTTACGATGCATAAAAATAAGTAGCTCAAATTGTGTAAAAATCTTATTGAACAATGCAAATCATCGTAAAAGAAATTTGTCCTCATTTTTTATCTTCAACTTCAATCTATCTTTTTTTTAATCTAATATCCTATTTTTTTGGTTAAATATAAAGTATTATACTTAAAACAGGACCTCATCTTGTGTAAAAAAAAGGTCTTGATATTGTTAATGTATGGGCGCTTTTGAAGGATTTTTTTTTTAACGGCAAATATAATATATATTAATAACCGATTTCTGCACAAAACGAACAAAAGTCGGAAAAAAATGGAGCTACAAAACAAAGGTGCCGTATATAAGCGGAACACCAATGAAGAAAACCAAAACAAAAACCACCTAATAGAGGTCTACTTCTAATCTCATTCTTAGAAAAACACTCCACAACCTCCAGACCTCCAAAGAAGACATCAACTCTACCCACAAAGGTGCCACTAGACTCTAACTCCCGCTCTCGAATCAAAAGTGATCAACTCATCGGAATCCAAGAAGCACCTCCGTAAGCCAAAAATTGATGAGGCATGTAACAGCCGTATTTTAATAAATAGGATTTTTGTGTGATTATATATTTATTTATTTAATTAAATATATGTGATTTTGTGATTTTATGAATAATTATGTTCTGGTTAAGTGAATGGTAGTTTAGTAATCTATTAGAGTCATTAATCTAGTTGAGAGCCTTTAATTAGGATTAGAAGGAGTTTATCATTATTAATAATGTGGTTTTCATTTATTAATAGAATGAGTAAAGATGAGTAGTAAAGAGTAAAATTATGATAGATTGAGAATTGGGCTTTGGTATTGGGCCTAGGTTAAGTTAATAAGGGTATTTGAGGGATTTCATATAACCTAAGTTGGGGTTTTATATAGGAGGTTTTTGTGAAGAGTAGTTGTAACAACCCAATCCTTACTGGCAAAGAATTAATATTAGTTAAGGACTTCAATTAAATTATAGAGTTGGATTTAATTTTTAGTTGGAGAATCCAAGACTTTAGTAGCAAGAGTGGCATTTTTGTGATTTAAGAGAAAAACAAATGCTTTGTACAAGTATATAAATAAGTACATGTGGATGAGTGTATTCATTTTAAACAGAAAAGAAAACCTGTTCTTTCCCTTCTTCCTCTTCCTTGCGCCAACAACATAACCTCCTCCATAACCCAAGCTCAAATTTTTAAGTTTCTTCATTGCCTTTGCATGCATCAAATTCGTCCTACCCCTAGCCATTCAAGCTGCTAGTGATCGATTTCAACTTCAAATTCTCCCCATTTTCCTTGGATTGGCCGAACTAAGCTCTCAACCCCTTCCTTCTCAAAATTCTGCAGAACTATGCTACTGGATGTTATGGATTCCAAGAACAGAGGTGTATTGTTCAGAATTGTGAGGTAAGGATGAACAATTTCTTTCCTTTAATAATTTTCTCTTGAACCCTATTTTTTTCAACCACATACTCATCCACACCTCCTCAATTGAAATTAAGCTCTGCATGTGTACTATTCTTCTTCAATACGGACCTAGAGACGTCTGAAATGTGATGGGTACGGTGGAAGAGTGGAATATTGGACGAACAGACGAGCCCTGTTCTTGTTTTCTGACACGCTCGCCGAGCGAGCTACCACTCGCCACAGCGAGTGCAGCAGTAGAGGCTGCATCTACACCTTTTCTGATCATGCTTAGTTCCAAACCTGGGTAAGTTATTCTTAGCATTCCTCTTACCTTCTCAGAAGGGTAATGACTATTTCATTTTTCCTTAACCTTAGCCATTGTTATAAACTCATGAATCCATTCTTTCTCATGAGCACAAGTCTTGGGGTTTCAAGTGAGTTCAGGACAGAGATGTGTTGATGTTGTAGCAGGGCTAGAAAGCAAGTTAAAGCCTCATTGCAAGGTGGGTTCTCTAGGTTCTTAACCTTAGAAATTATTTTAGAAAGCTTAGTCCCCCAAAATATATTTTAGCATGCAAACATAAGTTCTAGGGATCAAATTAGTAATAGAGCAAGAATAAATCCCAATTCTTGCTCCTGTATAATCTAAATTTATATTATAAGACATGTTTAAACCAGTTGCATGGTGGCTGTAGGTGTATTTTAATAAAAATCACATTTTTACATAAACAGGACTCTGAACTGTCAAACTCGCCGCAGCGAGTAACTATGCGCCACAGCGAGTGTTGACGTCTGTATAACTCGCCAGGTGAGTCTTTGACTCGCCAAGGCGAGTGTTACAGGCATGTTAGCACTTAAGCTCGCTGTAGCGAGTGGGCACTCGCCGTAGCGAGTATAGCAGGGACAGAACCTGCATATCTTACTTTTCAAAAATAACCAACACTCGTTTTATGTCCGAATGCAACTGGGATTTTACGAACAGGTTTAATAATATAAAATAGAATATATGGTCAGAGAGTAACTTGTATATTTATATTTATCAGTAACATGTTTAGGTTACCCTGGGCGGGATATATTGGTTAGAACTGTTTATACTCATTTAAAATTAAATGGCAGCTATATGCCGTGATTAAAGAATTCCTCTGAATTCTGATCATTTTATTATGTGAGCCAACGTCGGAATCCGAGCCTCTGTTTCGGTAGTACGCAGAGTCAGGCACCCGAGACCGGCTTACCTCGGCGTGTCTTTGAAGAGTAATTGACAAGATTGATAAATGTGTTACACCTTTATTCATTGTTATTGATATTACTCTTATATGTAAAATAATTTATACTTAGATTATTACACTAATTAGTTCCCCCGGCGTAGTCGCCTTTAGGAGGGTAGTAGGACTCACTGAGGCTTAGTAGTCTCACCCCACTCCAAATCAATTTTTTTTAGGTAAACAGGTTATTCGGAGCAAGGACCAGGTAGGAGACTGATAGTTGGAGCTGAGCTTGGATTGTCAGCCTAGAAGACTTATTCTTCTCCTTGTTATTATTTTACCTTGTTTACTCATGAATTTAGTTTCTTTCCGCTGTGATTATTCAGTTTATCACATTGTATTTGTATCAAGTTGTAACTTCATTATTATTCTGAAATTTTCATGTACTCAGATCCATTTATTTATGTCTTGACTAAATATTCTAGATATTTTAGTTGGGGCGTTATAGTAGTGGTGTGATTTTATTATCATAAAAATGAGAGAAAGAGAAGTTAAGAGAAAGAGAGAGTTGAGAGAGTAGAGAAAGAGAAAGAGATGAAGGAGAAGATCAAATAAAGAATAAGTCATGGTATATTAAAGGAGATCAAGTGGTGGAGTAGAGATTCCAACTTTACCATGAGTCATATCAATCTTTCCCAAGTAATACAGACCCTTTGGATCTAGACTGTTTACGCTGAAACCATCGCGTGCTGAGCCTGATCAACTCAGTATTGTGTATGGTAGGCAGGGTATTATGGTTTAGAACTGAAGTGAACTCTGGAATTCCAGCGGTAAATCCGTAGCGAAGCTGCAAATCGAGGAGCAGTCGTCGAAGAAGATTCCTATAAGTAGATATTGGAACGTGGCAGATGGTGCCACAGGAGTAAGTTGTGTATGCAAGCTAGGAATGCAAGTATATCCTTATACTGACATGTGTAGTACATGACAATATTCCACTAGCATAGTATGTCATCTAAACTTCCTAAGCCTAGAAGTAACCTCACCCTTGATGGGACGAACCACAGAATTAACCTTTTCCTCACTGTCTAACTCGCTTAACGAGCAAGTGCTCGCTGTAGCGAGCTTAACAGGCTGCAACTATTGTTTGATACTGCCTTGTTCTTTGTCCAGGCATTCCAACCATGACGAACAGTCTCTAAGCCCTATCCTATGTTTCTCATCAATCCACCTGTTAGGGTTTCAGAGTGTGAACACTAAACTATCTCGTACGTTTGTGAGTTGTTAAGGAAGTGCCCCGGAGGTAAAATTGGAATTGGACACAACAAGAAATTAGAATGAGTATACCCCTCCTATTAGGAGCCTATGACCATATTGAGACTAATAGGAAAACCCAGCCTTAACTAGTATTAGCAATTAGATTTCCCTTTTAAGAGTACCTTACCCAGAGGACGTATTAAGTAGTAGCACATAGATGTTCCAGAAATTAGTAGAGTCAGTATAGTGGACCTAATGGATATTTTGTAATAGGAATCCAAATCGAGCTACCTAAGTTAGAGAAACCAAGATTAGAATACAAGCACATATCAGATCTCCTAGGCTACCTTACTAGGTCATCATTTAGAATGCCCTTAACTAAGTTACTCTTACTTTCCAACTCGTAAGGACATTTCTACCTCGCCATTAAGAACTAAACTACATTTAGTATAACCATTAGGAATTTCCTTCCAACCACACCAGTCATCAGCAGCATATCCGGCAAACTTTAGAGACCCAAACATAGACTAGGCTAACGATTAGGAGTCCTTATAACATCTTAGGAGTTCTTCAGTCAAATTCATGGGGTATCACCACCGAATAGTTAGCAACCAAACCAAATATAGAACCTTATCACATTGGGATAACCTTGACTCGCACCAGAGCTAAACTCTTCCTTAGCAATACCATCACTTAAATAGATTTGATTAAAGACCGTTAAATTAAGCATCCATAAACTAGTAACTTAGCACTTCTGACCAGTTAATCATCTCAATAAGGATAGTCGGATCTTAGTACCTATACCTTAGTATTTTCTCATCGCAAAACCTATTAAATGAACACTTAAGGTAACCACCTAGATATCATTAATAGGACCAGTCTATCGCTCCATACCGGAAATTTCACCGAACCCTCAAAGGTTAAGTTCTGAATAGAAATAGCAATTGGGAGTTACCTTAGCACAATCAGCCACCAAGGTCAACCCGTCTTAGCCTTGCCATTAGATAGTTTAGAGACCGATAATTCAGATGAAAACAAGTTTGACCTTAACCAAACTCACTCTTTTGACCACCCAGCTGAGAAGTGAGCAGGATCAGTAACCGTGCCCTTGAAGGTTGCCCATCAACTGCCCTTAGGTTAGTAATTCAGTACTACAGACCAATTAGTTAACCGGTTGAGGTTTAGATTTGGCCAGCCATATTTTTACCACTAGCGTAGTACCGAGTAGTATGAAACACGACTTGATAAATCCAATTCAACATTAGTTCGACCAGTCACCAAGCAAGTTTCTATATTAGAACCTTTGAACTAAGAGACCGGTAAGATTAGTTCACCAGCCATACTTTATCAACACCTTGATGCCAGCCAATTAGAATATCAATTAGGATGTTAATACTAGATATAGGTGATGTAGAGCCACAATTTCAATCCGAAATCAATATTAGTAATAGACCGTAACAGACACCAAACACCTAGATCAATGCTTAGGTATATGTTAGTCACGCAGAAACAAGTAGCTAGGCTTGACTTTTGCAACAGCCAACACCGACATTCCCTCATAACTAAACCTTCCAATTTAGAGCCTATGTGAATCGGTTAGACCTACCGGTGAGAAATTATCAGCAAGAAACTTTGAGTGAAAGCATAGTTGTTCTAAGCTGAGAGAACTGTCAGAAGTATTAGAATAGTAGAATATGAGTGTTAAACCAGTAGAGGATAAATCTCCAAATGCCTAATCATCCCTAGGGATCCTAAACTCAGCAGAGTCATCGAACCGAACAATGCTCAATTCAATATTCGCAAGTCCTGGAACACCATGGACGTGTGTATTCTCTAACCCGTCTAATTGTGCTTCAGTTGGACAAATTTCTCCTCGTGCTTTAATGTTCTGGCAACCTCGTGTTGTGCAAAAAAAAAAAATTCTATTAGGGTACAACCTTTCAAATTTCTCGAAGCCAGTTAGTTACCTCAAGGGTGATAATGTCACACTTAAGTAACCGTCTTAATTGTTTTTCAGTTTTCCAGTTGTGTTTTTATTAACAAGGCATAACTGCGGAAGTTGATTATTCTTGGGAAGGTCAAGAATACTTCCAGTTTTATTTCTTACTCGCTCGATTGTTCTGTCAGTCAACGTACTTCAAACCACTCCGGTAAAACTTACCTAGATCAGTATCAGCAAATCAGCTAAACTTCGTACATTTGAATCCAGTAATCTGTCCTTCCATAAAGTTAGATATCTATCTTTCGTAGCCTTAGCAGTCGAACTCAGAATTTAGTTTGGACCAGCCCCTAAATCAGTGGAATTAAGTTATACCAGAGAAAGCAGTGTTAAGGATTCAAACTTGCTAACTCCGTGCTCCTAACCATGTCCTGTCAGTGTGTTAATCTTGAGTGTCTCTGCCCGATCATTCCAACCTTCCATGATTCAATTCCTATAATCTTGTGAGATCAAGTACAGAAGCCTGAACGCCTGAACCAGAGCTTTCCAATTCCTAGTATAGTTGCCAGTAATTAGTCAGTGTCGTGTAAGAGTTAATTACTCGCTTGGAGTAATGTGCCACCATCATTTGGGACCTCTTTCCTAACCGAGTGATCTGTTAAGATAATTCAGTTAGCCGTTCTTAAGCCAAACCATTCAATTCTGACCTTATGCTTCCATCTAGCCAAGTTTCATATATTGGTCACCAGCGAAGGACTTCAAACAAGTTTGACCTATAACTCGGAGAATGATCTGAACCTAAGTGCGTCCGCGTGGTAAATGTACAACTTGATCATCGTGTTGTGTCGGGATAGATAGAGATTGTAGGTGGGATTTTATCGGATAACTGTAAGTTCGTCTACGGATGAGTCCAACTCATTGGTGGAAGAACCCGTAGTGTTTAGACGATTTTCCACTCGTTTTATATTTCGATCGATTCCGGAGAAATTATACAACACGTGATAAAGAGGTACATATAACATGTTAAGCCTAGTGTGTTCAGAAAGGAGAACGACAACATGATTGAAAGAATTTGGATATGGCAATATCAATCCAAGGCCAGATACCGACCCTCTAAACCAGTTGGAACTGGAACTAATTCCATTTGGAATAGTAGTAGTATAATGGCAGTAAGAAGTTGAATCAGAGTGCGCAGCACTGGAACCTTGAGAATGCGACAACGACTTTTAGCCAGTAACCCTAAGAGAGGAAAGTTCTATTCCAAGGGATTGAATGCTAGTAACTAGAGATTGGATGAAGTGCAGTTTTGGATACAGGCATAACAACCTACCCTGGATATGGTTGTAGAAGTCTTGAATTTCGAGGACGAAATTCTTTTAAGGGGGGTAGATTGTAACAACCCAATCCTTACTGGCAAAGAATTAATATTAGTTAAGGACTTCAATTAAATTATAGAGTTGGATTTAATTTTTAGTTGGAGAATCCAAGACTTTAGTAGCAAGAGTGGCATTTTTGTGATTTAAGAGAAAAACAAATGCTTTGTACAAGTATATAAATAAGTACATGTGGATGAGTGTATTCATTTTAAACAGAAAAGAAAACCTGTTCTTTCCCTTCTTCCTCTTCCTTGCGCCAACAACATAACCTCCTCCATAACCCAAGCTCAAATTTTTAAGTTTCTTCATTGCCTTTGCATGCATCAAATTCGTCCTACCCCTAGCCATTCAAGCTGCTAGTGATCGATTTCAACTTCAAATTCTCCCCATTTTCCTTGGATTGGCCGAACTAAGCTCTCAACCCCTTCCTTCTCAAAATTCTGCAGAACTATGCTACTGGATGTTATGGATTCCAAGAACAGAGGTGTATTGTTCAGAATTGTGAGGTAAGGATGAACAATTTCTTTCCTTTAATAATTTTCTCTTGAACCCTATTTTTTTCAACCACATACTCATCCACACCTCCTCAATTGAAATTAAGCTCTGCATGTGTACTATTCTTCTTCAATACGGACCTAGAGACGTCTGGAATGTGATGGGTACGGTGGAAGAGTGGAATATTGGACGAACAGACGAGCCCTGTTCTTGTTTTCTGACACGCTCGCCGAGCGAGCTACCACTCGCCACAGCGAGTGCAGCAGTAGAGGCTGCATCTACACCTTTTCTGATCATGCTTAGTTCCAAACCTGGGTAAGTTATTCTTAGCATTCCTCTTACCTTCTCAGAAGGGTAATGACTATTTCATTTTTCCTTAACCTTAGCCATTGTTATAAACTCATGAATCCATTCTTTCTCATGAGCACAAGTCTTGGGGTTTCAAGTGAGTTCTGGACAGAGATGTGTTGATGTTGTAGCAGGGCTAGAAAGCAAGTTAAAGCCTCATTGCAAGGTGGGTTCTCTAGGTTCTTAACCTTAGAAATTATTTTAGAAAGCTTAGTCCCCCAAAATATATTTTAGCATGCAAACATAAGTTCTAGGGATCAAATTAGTAATAGAGCAAGAATAAATCCCAATTCTTGCTCCTGTATAATCTAAATTTATATTATAAGACATGTTTAAACCAGTTGCATGGTGGCTGTAGGTGTATTTTAATAAAAATCACATTTTTACATAAACAGGACTCTGAACTGTCAAACTCGCCGCAGCGAGTAACTATGCGCCACAGCGAGTGTTGACGTCTGTATAACTCGCCAGGTGAGTCTTTGACTCGCCAGGGCGAGTGTTACAGGCATGTTAGCACTTAAGCTCGCTGTAGCGAGTGGGAGCTCGCTGTAGCGAGTTGGCACTCGCCGTAGCGAGTATAGCAGGGACAGAACCTGCATATCTTACTTTTCAAAAATAACCAACACTCGTTTTATGTCCGAATGCAACTGGGATTTTACGTACAGGTTTAATAATATAAAATAGAATATATGGTCAGAGAGTAACTTGTATATTTATATTTATCAGTAACATGTTTAGGTTACCCTGGGCGGGATATATTGGTTAGAACTGTTTATACTCATTTAAAATTAAATGGCAGCTATATGCCGTGATTAAAGAATTCCTCTGAATTCTGATCATTTTATTATGTGAGCCAACGTCGGAATCCGAGCCTCTGTTTCGGTAGTACGCAGAGTCAGGCACCCGAGACCGGCTTACCTCGGCGTGTCTTTGAAGAGTAATTGACAAGATTGATAAATGTGTTACACCTTTATTCATTGTTATTGATATTACTCTTATATGTAAAATAATTTATACTTAGATTATTACACTAATTAGTTCCCCCGGCGTAGTCGCCTTTAGGAGGGTAGTAGGACTCACTGAGGCTTAGTAGTCTCACCCCACTCCAAATCAATTTTTTTTAGGTAAACAGGTTATTCGGAGCAAGGACCAGGTAGGAGACTGATAGTTGGAGCTGAGCTTGGATTGTCAGCCTAGAAGACTTATTCTTCTCCTTGTTATTATTTTACCTTGTTTACTCATGAATTTAGTTTCTTTCCGCTGTGATTATTCAGTTTATCACATTGTATTTGTATCAAGTTGTAACTTCATTATTATTCTGAAATTTTCATGTACTCAGATCCATTTATTTATGTCTTGACTAAATATTCTAGATATTTTAGTTGGGGCGTTATAGTAGTGGTGTGATTTTATTATCATAAAAATGAGAGAAAGAGAAGTTAAGAGAAAGAGAGAGTTGAGAGAGTAGAGAAAGAGAAAGAGATGAAGGAGAAGATCAAATAAAGAATAAGTCATGGTATATTAAAGGAGATCAAGTGGTGGAGTAGAGATTCCAACTTTATTGAGGTAAGAGGCTTAGATAATATAACTTTGAGATGATCAAAGAGGGGGGAGATGCCTATTCTCCATACCCAAACCCTCTCATCTCTTTTGGTGGGGAATTGGAATCAAGGGAATGTGTTATTGATTTTATGTGTTGTTGTATGATGTTAATATGTCATTATATGATTCTATCTTCCATTTCTATCATCAATTTCGTGATTTATGATTGATTTGTTGTTGTTGTTATTTGAAAATGGGTTTTGAATAAAATAAGGAAAAATCTCTACTTTCTACTTGAAATGATGTTTGATGATGTTAGAACTTGTACTTCTAGGTCTATATATGATATGTATGCTTAAATGTGATAGCTTTAAGAGTTTATAACATGAAATTCGTGATTTTTATGTGATTTTATGTGAAACCCGAGAGCAGAGCATGAAAATCTGGGTTTGGTCGCTAAGCCACCAATTCGTCGCTGCAAGTGAGGATTCATGTGTTCTTCATGAATCCAGAATTTTAGGTGCTCGCTGATCGACCACCAGCGACCAAGACCTGATTTTCGTCGCCAGGTCTCGCTCTGAGTGATGAATGCTCTGCCTCTTCTCGCTTTTTCTTCGCTAGTAGTCGCCCAGCGACCAAGACCTAATTTTGAGATTTTTCTTCATGTTGTATGATGATTATGAGTGTGTAACATGTTTAGATTTGGTCTTATAATATGTTATATGTTTGGATTGATTGAATCTTGAGTTGGTATGATAATAATATGCTTATATGTGTATGTTTGATTGAAATTGATAAATGATGATGATAGATAATTAGTAATGATGTGTGATGATTAATGATGTATGAAGATTAGTTAATAATGTATGTTGATTAGCTAACAATGTGTGATGATTAGAAGTTAATTAATGATGATGAATTATGATGTTCATGTTTTATGATGATGATTGATTATGGTGAATATTATTATTTAGAGTTTGATAATAATAATTGGATGCCTAATTGAATTGAGGTGAATGAATTACCTTATGATATGTGTGCTTGAATGTATACCTTAATGATGATATGATGATGTGAATTTGATGCGAATTGAGAAGGGGTAATAGGGTTGAGCGGCCTATTATTCATGAGTAGATGTTTGGTGTTATCATCATTATATGGTATGTGTACATCCATGCATTCATGAGTCAACTTGATGCGAGTCCCCCATGACTTAAAACTGACTTGATGCGAGTCCCCCGTGACTTAAAACTGACTTGATGCGAGGGATATATGTTTATCCAGAACATTGAGACTCCAAGGGCTGCGGTTACTTGGGGGGTGTTCATTATTTTGATGCGGGTACCACATGCATTTAGTTATGTCTAGGATGACATGACATGAGAATTGTGACATTAGTTTGCATTAGGGTAATTGTGCACTCTAATTGGTATTTGGTAATTGTCATTGTTTCCACTATGTTTTGTGAATGGTTGAATAATGTGATACTTATGATTGAGCGCATTATGAGATGTGTGATAATGAATGATAATTGATGATGATGTGTATACTTGTCGATTGATTGAGAATGTGATGTTATTATGATGCATTATAATATGAATGACATGAGATTGATATTTGTTTATGGAATGAATTGTGAGACATGACCATGCTATGTCCTAAGTATTAAGTGTGTTCTTATACTTAGTTTCTTTTATGGTTATATTATCTAACCCTCTATTTTGTGTATGTGCTGGATTTGAGTTCCAGATCCTCAGGTTTTATGTTGTTGATGCTCGAGTCATCGGTGAGGCTCTGCTCTGATGTGACACGGGGATGAGATTATTTCTATAATGTATATTAGAGTCTTGCTTCTTATTTCCAATGTATCTAAATATGTATCTTCTTATAAACTTATTTGTACAATAATCGTTTTACTAATTAAGTTGTTAGTAAACCTTTATGTGTACGATGTAATACTCGAACCAATACTTTTATAAATCAAATTTTATTTCCGTTGCGTATTTTGGAGAATATTTTATTAAGATAGTATTTTTATTAAATACGGGTTTGGGTGTTACAATTTGGTATCAGAGCCTGGTTGTCCTCGGACATAGTGAGCTAGGTGTGTCTCGTGTGTCAATCAGAGCAAGTCTGTGCAATCAGGCTAAATTAGCATAGTGTCAGTTGTGTTTGTGTATTTGTTGTGTCCTCTTGTGATATAATTTTATAGTTACACTTGCACATTAGTCACTATTAATCATTTTGCGGATGCATGATGAGTTTATTGAAGCTTGTTTTTATTGCTTATTGGCATGTGTTTTTCTTGATCCTTAAAACTTGTGTTTTAATTGGTGTTGACTTATGAATCTATTGTTTCATAAATGTTGATAAGTTGTGATGTGTTTATTTTATGAATATACTTGGTGATTGTTTATTCATGAACTATGAGTAATATGAATTGAATTATGTTATTCATTCTTTTGGTGAGTATTTGATGAGATTGATAATTATCTTAGTTGTAAGTTATCGATTCAAGTAATGGGCATGTGTTCCTTGATGATTGATTCGTGATGAATGTTATTCTTTTATGATTATAATAGTTGTATGTGCTTAAAGCTATAATCCTTGTGTAGTTTTGACATGATTTTATTTATTTATGATTTCATGATAAATGAGTGATTATAACATGATATAATTGTGCATAATTAATGATGAATATGCATCCATGATTGTTGTTTTTATTTCAAGATAATGACTTGAATGATAATGTCTTCTTGTTATTGTTCTATTTAAAATGATTATGTTCGCATATTAGTATAGATTCATTCGTTGATGAAAATCTATGTTATATGAAATAAGTGTGATTGTTTGTGCATATGTCGTGAATGAATGTTGTGATAATTTATTTATGATGATATGTATGTATTCACGTAATTACTTGCGAACTTATGAATATGAATGTAATAGTGAAATTACTTGAATGCTTTAACATGAACATGTATTGGTGAATTCTATGTATTCGAATAACTTATTGATTATGTGTGAGGTTGATTTCATGAATTTTATTGTTAGTTCCTCGTTAGTATGTTATTTAACTTGATTCTTGGAACATGTGTTTTAATTTGGCAATAATTATAGCATCTATAATTTTACTTCATGTTTGGGAGTTAATTCATGATTATTACTATGCGTCTATGTTAGCTTATAACTTCATATGCCTAATTAGTACATGATGTGATTATATCCTTGTTGATTGGTGATACATGATATTTTGTTCTAGTTGCTTGATTATGTGACTCTTGTTGGAATCTAAATTATTTTCTTTTGAGTATGTTAAACCAATTTTTGTGAAAGTTATAGAGTAGGAATTGGTAATAAAGTTATATGAATTATAGGATATGTTTGACTTATGTTTTGCCTTATATGATTAAGCTAGATTATTTCTCTTGCATGAATATACTTATGTGAGTATGATTTGTCGAGTTTTGAAATTTGTTGCTATGGAATATTTATCTATTCTTGTTTTGATGTGATTATAATTTTCTAAAAATTGAAGAAGACATGTATGTTCCTTAAATGCTTTCATGATTTTGTGTAAAATGATTGAGTGTCGTGTTAAGTTAATTATTTATCTCGTGTGATATGCTTATGTGAAATGTTGTGTCATGCTCTTGTGCAATGTAGAATAGACACTTATGCGTTCGATTTATCTTACAAATATTTATTGTTAATCATTGTTGAGGTATTTTGAAATTATTTAAGTGATAAGTGTAGCGGGCTGGAAAATCACTTCCATTTTTCATACAATGAAGTCGCCATCGACGTTTATTTATCCCGTGGGGGGAAAGGAAGATATCGCGAAAACCTTGATTTAGGTTCGGGAGTTGGTTATGCGAGAGGAAGGTATTAGCACCCCTCGCATCCATCGTACTCGATGGGAACCGTTTAGGTGGTTTGGGGTTTGTTTGCGTAGGTTTGAATTAAATTGCCTTTTATCTTATCTAATCTCTACTTCGTTTCCAAAATAAATTAAAAGAAAATAAGGGTTTTTATTAGTTGAGTTTGACGGTTGTAGGAGTCCGCTCCTACGTATTCCCCGGTGCAATGGGAAACTCAAAACTCACGTAGTTCTGGTAAAAAATGTTTGTGTGGTTGGTTGATTTTAGTGAATAACGTTTATTTCGTATTCCGCTGATACAACGACGCTTGTATGCTCTGCTTAGAGGCTTAAACTGTGTATGTATCAGAGGAATAGATAAAACGCATATTCATTGTAAAAAGAGAGTTTGAATAACGGATGTTGCTTATTTCGCATTCCGCTGATACAACGACGCTTGTATGCTCTACTTAGAGGCGTAAGCTGTGTATGTATCAGAGGAATGGATAAAGCGTATATCCATTGTAAAAAGAGTTTGAATAACGGATGTTGCTTATTTCGCATTCCGCTGATACAACGACGCTTGTATGCTCTACTTAGAGGCGTAAGCTGTGTATGTGTCAGAGGAATGGATAAAGCGTATATCCATTGTAAAAAAGAAAGTTTGAATAACGGAGGTTGCTTATTTCGCATTCCGCTGATACAACGATGCTTGCATGCTCTACTTAGAGGCTTAAGCTGTGTATGTGTCAGAGGAATGGATAAAGCGTCTATCCATGTTTTCTGAAAAGAAATTTTAGTGTGTGGGGTTAATTTTAACGCTTGTTTTTGGAATGAGAGCAGCTCGAGTAAACTAGTCAGATGACCGGCTACCGAGACAACCCGGGGAAGAAAGAAGCAGTTGCCAGATTCGCCCTTTTTCATTCATTATTTATTACAAAAACCTTTGGTTAAGTTTATTCAGAAATAGTGTCTAAAAGAAAAGACGAGTGTTGGTTGGTTTTAATGTTCATTTTATTTTAGAATGAGAGCAGCTTGAGTGAACTAGTCAGAGGACCGGCTACCAAGACAACTCAGGGAAGAAAGAAGCAGCGGCCAGATTCTCCCTTTTTCACCCATTAATTATTGCAAAGAGTTTGATTAAATTTATTGAGAAAATAAAGTCAGAAAGAAAGACGAAGATTGATCAATTTTAATACCGGTTTTAGAATGAGAGCAGCTTGAGTGAACTAGTCAGATGACCGGCTACCAAGACAACTCGGGGAAGAAAGAAGCAGTTGCCAGATTCTCCCTTTTTCATTCATTATTTATTATGAAAATCTTTGTTATTTTGATTATGAAAACAAAAGTCCAAAAGAAAAGGGCAAAAGAACCAGAGCAGACAGAATAGCAAAATACAAGTAATAGTAATAATGAAGCAAATCACAAAATAGACAAAGTATAAATGCAAATGCATGAATCAAGATGATATAAATGAATAATGCAAGTATGCAATATTAAATAATCATGTATGAAACAATAAATTAAATATGGTACAAAATGAAGTTGCGAACAATTAAATAAATATGTGTAAAGGTAAATAAATAACCAAGCATAAGCAAACATGATTAACCTAAGCTAATTAGAGTTGAACAAAATATTGTACAAGAGAAAATGACCCAAAAGTACTTAGAAAAGTAACTTGGATCACTTAAGCACTTATGTAAATAAGCTAAAAGCAATCAATTACAAAATGACTTATATAAATAAGCTAAAAGCAAAAATAATTAATTCTGAAAGTCCAAACAGAATCTCAGCACCTTAAATTGGGTCAACAAGCTTAAAAAAGCTATTGTTCCAATAAGTGCTTTTGAAATAATCTAAAATAATTAATTACGCTAAAATAACTTAATTAATAAGCTAAAACCTAACATAAGTAAAAAACACAAAGGAAAAATTTTTAGCATAACAAAAGTAGCCAAAATAGCTTAAATAAGCTATTGGCTAAATAAGTGCTTTTGAAATTAGCTAAAAAAAAGAACACTTAAAACTTAATCAGGGGGGTGCAAATAAAGAAGAGCAGTAAAAATATGGGGGTGCAGAAAGCAGGGTTTGCACCCAGGGCCCAAGCCCACGCAAAAGTCAGAACAAAAAAGAAAGTCACCAAAAAAACAACTCAGTGCAACAAGGAAATAAGGCGCATCGTAAGCCGGGGCGATCTGGGCCGTATGATCAAAATCCAACGGACACGCGTTACAGGCCCAGATCAGTGATCCAGTGTGGCGCTTTAGGATCGAAACCATGCGCCAGCAACATCATCACCGTCAGATCTCATTTAAATGAGATCTGACGGTTCCGTTTTAATCCGGAGATCAACGCACAGGAATAAAGCAAAAGATCGTACGGCTGAGGTTTAAACTTGGGGAAGAAGAAGGAATACGGTGGGGTTGTCTTCTCCGGTGACTCTGGAATTGCCGGCGACGGCGCCGGTCACCGGAGTTCATCCAAACCTCCACGAAACTCAACAAAATTTATATGGTTTTCTTCGTTTTTTCACAAGGATCATGAATATGCAATTAGTTCATAACGAAACATCATAGAAAATAAAAAACGAAGCGACTAAAGTTTCAAAATCAAAACACAAACTCACGATTCAGTACAAATTGAAACAAGTAAACAACCCAGAAAGCATGATGACATGAAAAGGAGTTGAATGGTATAGATTTCTACCTGTTTTGAGCCTTGAATCACCTTGTTCAACCTCGTTTTCTTCTTCGCCACTGTTGAGCTTCTCTGGAGCTTTCCTGTGCGAATTGGAACAATCCAAGCTGGGTTTCGTGCTTCTGAGATGTTAGGAAGAAGGTTTGATGAAATGGATTCAAGTTTGGAGTGAGATTTTGTGTTTTGGAATTTTGAAAAAAATGAAGAAAAATGGAGTTTGATTATGGTACTGTAGCTGCGCCGTTTTTGCTCTTAATTCCCAACCTTAGGCTCTGAAATTTATGTGGCTATATATAGGAATAATTAGGGTAAGTGAATGGATATTAAGGATCAATTGTGAGGGCAATTTTGAGATTGAACTTTTGATTTTTGTTGTTGTACTATTTTGATCCTTTGTTCCCAAACAAAATGGTGATGATGTGTAGTAAGAATAGAAGATTCTAGGCTTAGGATGAGGTGTTAATGATTGAAAATTTTTTGGTATCTCTTTTGATTTTTTTGGAATAAATAACAAATTAAAAAATAACACATAAAATAATAACATAAAAATAAATATGCAAAAATAAAAATGCATGATGATGAAATGTGATTATGCAACATGATTATGGATTAAAATTAAAGAAAAAGGATTTAAAATTTGATGTTAGAAAGGTTTCTTGAAATGCAAGTTACTAATTAAAAATAATTGATAAATAAGAAATAAAAATAATGCAAGGGTAAAATGGTAATAAAAAGTATGGGGCAAAATTAGGGTATGACAGCTGCCCCTATTTAATTAGCTTAAACCATAAGAATGCGAATAACCCTGGTATTCGTATTCTTTTGGTGGAAGATAATTAAATACAGAATGCCCTAATTTTGCTAGGAAGTGAATGATGGTAAGATAAATGGATCGAATATACCTGTTGTCGTTCCTTTTGTGGAACCCTAAAGTAATATGAATGACACCAACCTTAACCAGCCATCTATGCTGAAAAGCTTAGTGAAGTTTGAAGAGATTCTATCCAGCCGCTCTCACTGAAGGTCGATCTGTGGTTGTAGAGACTTTAACCAGCTCTCGCTGAAGATTCCCTCGTGTAGATTTTCCTCGCTCTCGCTGAAGATTCATCTGTATAGATTTTATCCAGCTCTCGCTAACGATTCATCTGTGTAGACTTTATCCAACTCTCGTTGACGATTCATCTGTGTAGACTTTATCCAACTCTCGTTGACGATTCATCTGTGTAGACTTTATCCAACTCTCGTTGACGATTCATCTGTGTAGACTTTATCCAACTCTCGTTGACGATTTATCTGTGTAGACTTTATCCAACTCTCGTTGACGATTCATCTGTGTAGACTTTATCCAACTCTCGTTGACGATTCATCTGTGTAGATCTCCCTTGCTCTCGCTAAAGATTCATCTGTGTAGATTTTCCTCGCTCTCGCTGAAGATTCATCTGTGTAGATTTTCCTCGCTCTCGCTAAAGATTCATCTGTGTAGATTTTCCTCGCTCTCGCTGAAGATTCATCTGTGAAGATTTTCCTCGCTCTCGCTGAAGATTCATCTGTATAGATTTTATCCAGCTCTCGCTGACGATTCATCTGTGTAGACTTTATCCAACTCTCGTTGACGATTCATCTGTGTAGACTTTATCCAACTCTCGTTGACGATTCATCTGTGTAGACTTTACCCAGCTCTTGCTGACAATCCATCTGTGTAGACTTTACCCAGCTCTTGCTGACGATCCATCCGTGTAGATGAAGATTTTACCCAGCTCTCGCCGAAGATTCAATCTGAAGTTTGTCTTATCCAGCTCTCGCTGAAAATTTCTCTGAAGTTGAGGTTTTTATCCAGCTCTCACTGAAAATCCCTCTGGAGTTGAGTAAATCTTATCCAGCTCTCACTGAAGATCCCTCTGAAGTTGAGTAGATTTTATCCAGCTCTCACTGAAGATTAATATGTAGTTGAAGAGATTTTATCCAACTCTCGCTGAAGGTCAAATCTGTAGTTGAAAATTTTTTATCCAGTTCTCACTGAAAGTCAATATGTGGTTGAAGAGATTTTGTCCAGCTCTCGCTGAAGGTCAATCTGTAGTTGTGAAGATTTTATCCAGTTCTCACTGAAAGTCAATATGTGGTTGAAGAGATTTTGTCCAGCTCTCGCTGAAGGTCAATCTGTAGTTGAAGAGATTTTATCCAGTTCTCACTGAAAGTCAATCTGTAGTTGTTGTAGATTTTGTGTTTATGCAAACTGTTGCGGTTATCCTGTAGAAGAAAATTTCCAGAAAATTTGCAATTCACTGGGGAGATGATTTTTCAACTAGTCTGCTGGGGAGACAGTTTACCAACCGGCTTGCTAGGAAAAAGGCCAGACTGCCTTTCTTGATGATTAGGGGACCAAAAGCTGTATTCTTCGAGGAAAAACTTTCGAGCCTGCTTTATGAATGCATGTTTACCATGATTATTCATGCATGAAATGAAATGCATGATTAATGTATATGATGACACGAAATGATTGTGTGCTATTGGAAATCGGGTTTCAACATGGGTGTTAATGAACACTGGGTTTTATTTTGGTTCCAATGAATATTGGATTTTGAGGAGGTGCCAATAATGATTGGACTTGGAGGCGATGCCAATAATGATTGGTCTTTGGGGGTGTTTGCCAATAATGATTGGACTTTGAGGGTGTGCCAGCAATGATTGGACTTTGAGGGTGTGCCAACAATGATTGGACTTTGAGTGGGTGCCAATAATGATTGGACTTTGACTTTGTGCCAATAATCATTGGACTTTGAAGGTTTATCAATACAAGGTTAGGTTCTTGATTGTGGGTGTTTGATTTGGCTAGTTGATTATGAGGTTATTGGATTTGTGGTATGGGGCATACCTGATACTTGAATGAAATGACGTGATCAATGCATGCTAATGATTTACACGAATGAAATGATATGACTAATGCATGACGCTTATTTGCATGAATGAAATGACATGACTAATGCATGAAGATGACTGATGCCCCTATGGAGGGTGGGAGTGTTTCGGGTATCAAGGCTTTTTGTGGAACGATGGATTGATGCTGATCCCCGACACCAGTTCCGGACTTACTGGTTGCAGATATCTACCAGTCTTCGCTTGAGTAGCTTGGCGATATAGGGAAAACCTGCCCCTGTGTATATTGTCTTGCCCCAGTCTGTTGGGCATTTGAAGTATTTTGCTTTTTCCCTTGATTTTTGCCAACTTACTGATATTGGTTCTCCCTCTCATAGAGGTTTGCCCCTAGATTGATCCATTCTTGGAACATGTTTGGCCGGGCCAACAAGATCTTCAGGTGATCTGCCCCTAGTCATCATAGTTTGCTTTTGATTGGTAAAACCCCAAGGTGGTTTGCCCTTAAACACTGATTTGTTAGGTCCTTGAAATCTGGGTTTCGATACCGCTTTCCATGATGCGATCTTAGGACACTCTGTCTATGCTGAATGACCTTTCTAGGGAATGTGTCCCATGGTTAAATGAAGTTCTGAGACGATTGCCCCAGATTGGTCCAAGGTTCTTCTTGATTGCTCGGTAACAGCTCAGAGTTGGAACTTCCTTATTGTCAAGTGCTGACTTGCAGATAAACCTGTTTGCTTGAAATGGTAATTCTAATACAATTTTAATGCAAGTTTTGAAATTGAAATTGAGACGGCATTTATGTACATTGGATGTATATGGTGGAAGAAAGTGTAAGAGTATGGTATCAACAAAAGATTTTTGGGAGTCAGATTAACGCAACCTTGCTACCGTATGCTTTCAAAATAAACCTTGCTTCAATTAGGTCTTTCGAGGGTTGTAACGTGGCCTGGTTCACGGTTTCTGAATAAAAGGATATAAGGCTCAAAGTTTGATTTTAACCCGTCCCATTCTCCGTGATGATCTTCAGTCCTAAGTTCAATTAACTCCACTCATGTATTCAAGTCCCAAGAGGTTTTTGAGATTGTGATGGTGAGAATATGATGGCTCGAGAACCGAAGATGCGTTTCCCCCCTTTTTTGTGGCAGTCACATTGCCTTTTGTTTTGGTCACATGATCCTGTTTTGTCGTGAGTCTTGGTGACATTCACTTTTTTCATCATTTTTCAATCCCTAACTTTTGCCTAGACTGTTTTTTTTTTTGCATTTTTAGTCTAGCGGGATACCCTAATTTTTGCCTAAGCCATTTTGAGGTTTTGACTTAGCGGGCCTTTTTTTTTTTCTTGGATTTTTTTTTTTTTGAATTTGGTTTGGCGAATTGTGACTGCCTTGATAATGGGTGATGAGGAACACCTTATTGATTTTTTTCTTTTCTCTTGAAACTCGAGCGCATGGTCGAATTAATTGAACACTACCCTGCCCCGGGTTAAAAATTGCAGTTTTTTCGTATAGAAAGAAACACCAACTTCTAGGCTCAAAGGGGGTGACTACGGATTATCTTCCTTATTTCTCCGGTGTTTGGGGATTTGAAACAATGCTTTACATCATCAGCAAAGTTTTATTCAAAAGCATACCGTAGCAACTTGGTTATTTCGTTTTTCATCATCCTCTCTCCAATCTTTGTTCAAACAGAAATGATAAAGAAAGAAATGGAATGAGAATTATTGATATTTTTTGCTTTTGTGAAGTAGAAGAGAGAAAAGTGAATGGACATGAAAGAATGGATTCAAAACATGCATTATCATTTCATTAAGATTAACATTTCAAACAAACAAAGTTCAACTGTAAGTAAATACTTAGCAAAACAAAGGAAAATACAAAAGGGAAACAGCCTAAATGATAATTTTTGTAGCTTGATTCAATCCTTGAACTCTTGCTTAGCATCCTCATTAGGGTCTGCGAGACCGGGCAATGGATTAACCTTCACGGTGTGGCTCTCCCTCTTTGAAAGTCAACAGTTTCTGCTCAATGAGCTCTTGAATCTTGTTTTTGAATGTCCTGCAATTGTCCGTAGAATGACCTTCAGTCCCAGCGTGGTATTCACATTTAGCCTTGGTATCATACCAAACAGGGAATGGCGCAGTCATTGGCCTTAAAGCTTCTGGGGTCACCATCCCATTGTGCACCAGATATGGCAAAAGCTGACAGTATGACACAGGAATCGGATCAAAGACCTTTTTAGCTTGCTGTTGAGTCTGTTGTACATGCTGATTTCTTTGTGGCACAAGATTCACAGGCACTTGGACAGAGTACCCATGAGGTTGCTGATGTTGTGCAGCTGCTAGGTATGGGACTTGCGTTGGTGATGTCAGACCATTTTGGGGAGTGACATCATTTGCCCCATCTTCCTTGAAAATCAACAGTTTCTGATCAACCAATTTCTGAACTTCCTGCTTGAAGGTTCTACAATTTTCAATAGTATGCCCTTTTGCCCCAGCGTGATATTCACATTTAGCCTTTGCATTATACCAAGCAGGGAAAGGTGGATTCCTTGGTAATGACGCTATTGGCACCACCATCCCATTGCTCACCAGATGTGGAAAAAGCTGACTATAAGGTATTGGGATGGAATCAAAGACCTTTTTCTTTTTAGCGGCATTTGGCTGATTCTGTTGATGTCCCAAGTTCTGCGTGAACCGTCCTGACTGAGAATGTTTCAAAGGCGTCCGTGTTGCCTGTTTTGGAAACCCTTGGGATTGTTGGTGTCGAACAGTTACTGGATACTGACGCTTGAAGCAAGGGCTGCGAGCAGGCACTACTGAGTGAGAGTGGGAGCGAGGTGGGCTGACATTGTTGGGCAAGAATGATTCCATCATCCTTAGCTTGTCCTCTATTACCTTGAACTTTTGGCGAGTCTCCTCACTCGGGGATGCAACAGATTTTCCCTTAGAGTTATCACCTTGATGAGCATTCATGTGATCCTCGGGACTTCGAGGCATAGCAAACACGGGTTGGTCTTGATGAGTTCTTGGCTGGCCAACCATGAATTCGGTGTTGGTGGCCATTGGCTCTTGGGTGACTTGAGCAGCTGCAGAAGTATGTCCGGAAGATGAGCCGCATGAAGGCCATACCACCTTTGACAATGAGGGGTCAATTGAAAGATTTGCCCCTACGGTTGCATCATCCACTCTCATAGCTTGATGTGAAGGCAAGCCAAGACTAGCTAGCATTTCCAAAACACGGTCCAACTTGTCGGTCACTTGGTCCACATCGCCTCTCAAGGCATCAATCTGCTTCTGCATGTTTTCCATAATTCTCTTGAAATGTTTGAAATCCGGGATCAATGTCGGGAATGAAGCTGTTGAGGTGGACATATGAAGATGAGATAATGGTCTTTTGAATGAATGCAAATGCATGCAAAAGTTTTTATGCTTCATCATTTTATTTTTTATGCAAATGTTATGCAAAAATATTTTTCTATGACTGAATGCATGAGTGCATGGATGCATGAATGCACTTTTGTAGCAGATTCGCAGATTCTGTCGTGGTGAAGCAGAGGTTTAATTTTCATTTCTGAGGTCGAAAGGCTCAAAGTTACCTGCAACCCGTCCCTCTCACTTGTTGTTCTAGGTTTAATAAAGTGCCTAAAATCACGGATTGCCCCTTTGGAAACGATGTCGCTATTGTGGAGCTCACGACAAACGCATCCAAAAGGATATCTCCTCTAGGTAAGGTCGTTGAGCAACCATGACACAGGTTCTAAACAGAGGTCCCTAACAACAGGTTTGGTTCTAGACCGGATAATAAAAGGTCCCTAGAGTCATGGACCCAACGAGAAAACATCAGAGACACTAGTCAGCAGACCGATGTCCTGACATCTCCAAGAGGATCTACTCTAGGCGAGGTGATTATGCCGGAGTCACTAGTCAGCGGACCGGTTACCCAACATAAAGAGCTCTAGCTTAGCCTAAGCTTTTCTCAAGCTCGGGTGTAGAGCTTCTCACAGTAACCACGCCACAAGGGCAAAAGAAAAATAAAAGAAGGAGTAGAAGAAGAGAAACAGCCAAATCCAAGCAGATATAATTGACAGAAAAATAAAAGATAAGGCAAGATATTGCAAACCTGGAAATAGCAAACAAACAAACAAATCAACTAAACTGGGCTTAACTCTCAAAAAGTCCCCAGTGAAGTCGCCAGCTGTAGCGGGCTGGAAAATCACTTCCATTTTTCATACAATGAAGTCGCCATCGACGTTTATTTATCCCGTGGGGGGAAAGGAAGATATCGCGAAAACCTTGATTTAGGTTCGGGAGTTGGTTATGCGAGAGGAAGGTATTAGCACCCCTCGCATCCATCGTACTCGATGGGAACCGTTTAGGTGGTTTGGGGTTTGTTTGCGTAGGTTTGAATTAAATTGCCTTTTATCTTATCTAATTTCTACTTCGTTTCCAAAATAAATTAAAAGAAAATAAGGGTTTTTATTAGTTGAGTTTGACGGTTGTAGGAGCCCGCTCCTACGTATTCCCCGGTGCAATGGGAAACTCAAAACTCACGTAGTTCTGGTAAAAAATGTTTGTGTGGTTGGTTGATTTTAGTGAATAACGTTTATTTCGTATTCCGCTGATACAACGACGCTTGTATGCTCTGCTTAGAGGCTTAAACTGTGTATGTATCAGAGGAATAGATAAAACGCATATTCATTGTAAAAAGAGAGTTTGAATAACGGATGTTGCTTATTTCGCATTCCGCTGATACAACGACGCTTGTATGCTCTACTTAGAGGCGTAAGCTGTGTATGTATCAGAGGAATGGATAAAGCGTATATCCATTGTAAAAAGAGTTTGAATAACGGATGTTGCTTATTTCGCATTCCGCTGATACAACGACGCTTGTATGCTCTACTTAGAGGCGTAAGCTGTGTATGTGTCAGAGGAATGGATAAAGCGTATATCCATTGTAAAAAAGAAAGTTTGAATAACGGAGGTTGCTTATTTCGCATTCCGCTGATACAACGATGCTTGCATGCTCTACTTAGAGGCTTAAGCTGTGTATGTGTCAGAGGAATGGATAAAGCGTCTATCCATGTTTTCTGAAAAGAAATTTTAGTGTGTGGGGTTAATTTTAACGCTTGTTTTTGGAATGAGAGCAGCTCGAGTAAACTAGTCAGATGACCGGCTACCGAGACAACCCGGGGAAGAAAGAAGCAGTTGCCAGATTCGCCCTTTTTCATTCATTATTTATTACAAAAACCTTTGGTTAAGTTTATTCAGAAATAGTGTCTAAAAGAAAAGACGAGTGTTGGTTGGTTTTAATGTTCATTTTAGAATGAGAGCAGCTTGAGTGAACTAGTCAGAGGACCGGCTACCAAGACAACTCAGGGAAGAAAGAAGCAGCGGCCAGATTCTCCCTTTTTCACCCATTAATTATTGCAAAGAGTTTGATTAAATTTATTGAGAAAATAAAGTCAGAAAGAAAGACGAAGATTGATCAATTTTAATACCGGTTTTAGAATGAGAGCAGCTTGAGTGAACTAGTCAGATGACCGGCTACCAAGACAACTCGGGGAAGAAAGAAGCAGTTGCCAGATTCTCCCTTTTTCATTCATTATTTATTATGAAAATCTTTGTTATTTTGATTATGAAAACAAAAGTCCAAAAGAAAAGGGCAAAAGAACCAGAGCAGACAGAATAGCAAAATACAAGTAATAGTAATAATGAAGCAAATCACAAAATAGACAAAGTATAAATGCAAATGCATGAATCAAGATGATATAAATGAATAATGCAAGTATGCAATACTAAATAATCATGTATGAAACAATAAATTAAATATGGTACAAAATGAAGTTGCGAACAATTAAATAAATATGCGTAAAGGTAAATAAATAACCAAGCATAAGCAAACATGATTAACCTAAGCTAATTAGAGTTGAACAAAATATTGTACAAGAGAAAATGACCCAAAAGTACTTAGAAAAGTAACTTGGATCACTTAAGCACTTATGTAAATAAGCTAAAAGCAAAAATAATTAATTCTGAAAGTCCAAACAGAATCTCAGCACCTTAAATTGGGTCAACAAGCTTAAAAAAGCTATTGTTCCAATAAGTGCTTTTGAAATAATCTAAAATAATTAATTACGCTAAAATAACTTAATTAATAAGCTAAAACCTAACATAAGTAAAAAACACAAAGGAAAAATTTTTAGCATAACAAAAGTAGCCAAAATAGCTTAAATAAGCTATTGGCTAAATAAGTGCTTTTGAAATAAGCTAAAAAAAGAACACTTAAAACTTAATCAGGGGGGTGCAAATAAAGAAGAGCAGTAAAAATATGGGGGTGCAGAAAGCAGGGTCTGCACCCAGGGCCCAAGCCCACGCAAAAGTCAGAACAAAAAAGAAAGTCACCAAAAAAACAACTCAGTGCAACAAGGAAATAAGGCGCATCGTAAGCCGGGGCGATCTGGGCCGTATGATCAAAATCCAACGGCCACGCGTTACAGGCCCAGATCAGTGATCCAGTGTGGCGCTTTAGGATCGAAACCATGCGCCAGCAACATCATCACCGTCAGATCTCATTTAAATGAGATCTGACGGTTCCGTTTTAATCCGGAGATCAACGCACAGGAATAAAGCAAAAGATCGTACGGCTGAGGTTTAAACTTGGGGAAGAAGAAGGAATACGGTGGGGTTGTCTTCTCCGGTGACTCTGGAATTGCCGGCGACGGCGCCGGTCACCGGAGTTCATCCAAACCTCCACGAAACTCAACAAAATTTATATGGTTTTCTTCGTTTTTTCACAAGGATCATGAATATGCAATTAGTTCATAACGAAACATCATAGAAAATCAAAAACGAAGCGACTAAAGTTTCAAAATCAAAACACAAACTCACGATTCAGTACAAATTGAAACAAGTAAACAACCCAGAAAGCATGATGACATGAAAAGGAGTTGAATGGTATAGATTTCTACCTGTTTTGAGCCTTGAATCACCTTGTTCAACCTCGTTTTCTTCTTCGCCACTGTTGAGCTTCTCTGGAGCTTTCCTGTGCGAATTGGAACAATCCAAGCTGGGTTTCGTGCTTCTGAGATGTTAGGAAGAAGGTTTGATGAAATGGATTCAAGTTTAGAGTGAGATTTTGTGTTTTGGAATTTTGAAAAAAATGAAGAAAAATGGAGTTTGATTATGGTACTGTAGCTGCGCCGTTTTTGCTCTTAATTCCCAACCTTAGGCTCTGAAATTTATGTGGCTATATATAGGAATAATTAGGGTAAGTGAATGGATATTAAGGATCAATTGTGAGGGCAATTTTGAGATTGAACTTTTGATTTTTTTTTGTTGTACTATTTTGATCCTTTGTTCCCAAACAAAATGGTGATGATGTGTAGTAAGAATAGAAGATTCTAGGCTTAGGATGAGGTGTTAATGATTGAAAATTTTTTGGTATCTCTTTTGATTTTTTTGGAATAAATAACAAATTAAAAAATAACACATAAAATAATAACATAAAAATAAATATGCAAAAATAAAAATGCATGATGATGAAATGTGATTATGCAACATGATTATGGATTAAAATGAAAGAAAAAGGATTTAAAATTTGATGTTAGAAAGGTTTCTTGAAATGCAAGTTACTAATTAAAAATAATTGATAAATAAGAAATAAAAATAATGCAAGGGTAAAATGATAATAAAAAGTATGGGGCAAAATTAGGGTATGACAATAAGTATGTCTAGCATGATTTGTGTGTGATAGATAATAATATGCACTATATTCGTAGATTATTCCAATGTCTTTTAAGGAGTTGTTAATTGTTTCCTTGCCTGATTTATGGATATGAATGTGAATCCTTGATTTACTTAGAATTTGATGTTATGAAATGTTTGTTCTTTTACCATGACCAAACTCTTAGATTGATGATTTAAGAATGAGAAATTTCATGTAGGTATTTATTTGTGTGTCCTTGTGTAGTTTATACATATGTTGGTGATGTATTATTTTTGAATTATCGAGACTTTAGATGAATACAACATGATAGATTTAGTTGTAGATTATTTGAATATTCTTTACCGTGATTCCTATGTGAGTAACTATATGAATTGTGCATTGTGAATGAATCTTTCAAATGTGCTATTTTCATAAACATGTTTTCATGACTTTATGGATTTGTCAAATTGTGGTTTCCTCTTTTGATGAATTTTGAAATGTATGAATGATCTATGTCTCCATAATTGTTTCTCTTATTAGTCATTACATGATTTTAGATGAGATGTTTTGGTGTGAATGTTCTTGTTTGGTAAGAATGGTTGAATTCTTAAGATTTATTGTTGTGGAATATCTATCTTTCTTGTTTTAAGTTGATTCTTGACTTTTAAGTTTAGAGGCAATGTATGCTAATTTAATGTTCATACGAGACGATGTGATATGCTTTTGTACGCTCATATGTAAATGTTTTACATATTTATTCAGTTATGCTACCTCAATATTATGTTTTCTTACTTATAAATGCTTATGTGTTTCGTGCTTAAGAAAACACTATCGTAGCTTGGTAAGGACGGGTTGAACCACCATCATGATTGTTGTCCATTTATTAACAAATTAAGGAACTGATCGTCCTTGATCTCTTGTTAATGGATAGACATGATTGTGTTGATTGGATGATACTAATCTTGTCAAACTTTGGTAGTGTCTAGAGTTTGCTAAGAGATGTGGAAAATGATCTTTTTTATATAGAATGTGTATTGACCGTGTTTTGTGAACTTGAAATTTTGCGATGAATGTGTATATGTGATGATTATAAATGATTTTGTGAGAGTGAGTTATATGGTAATCCATGATATGTTTAGGGTTATGCTAGTTTCATAATTTTGTATGACTTTATCATGTGCGCATCAATGGCATGTGAGTTTGTATTTTATGAGTTAATCTTAGTTTTAAATTATGTCGAAGCCATATCTTTGAATGTGAGGCATGTTATTTTGTTGATTGAAATATCTTATCATTTTATGTATATAATATGTAATAGTATGAGGTAATGCCATGGTTAGGTGTTGTCCATTTTGGTATTGTATGCAATTGTGATGAATATTACATTTATTTGGTATGGTTATAACCGTTGATTATTACTGATTGATCTATGAATCTTGAACTTGTTAGTTGTAACTTTTGCGTGAAATTTTCGAGGACGAAAATTCTTTAAGGGGGGTAGAGTTGTAACAGCCGTATTTTAATAAATAGGATTTTTGTGTGATTATATATTTATCTATTTATTTAATTGAATATATGTGATTTTGTGATTTTATGAATAATTATGTTCTGGTTAAGTGAATGGTAGTTTAGTAATCTATTAGAGTCATTAATCTAGTTGAGAGCCTTTAATTAGGATTAGAAGGAGTTAATCATTATTAATAATGTGGTTTTCATTTATTAATAGAATGAATAGAGATGAGTAGTAAAGAGTAAAATTATGATAGATTGAGAATTGAGCTTTGGTATTGGGCCTGGGTTAAGTTAGTAAGGGTATTTGAGGGATTTCATATAACCTAAGTTGGGGTTATATATAGAAAGTTTTTGTGAAGAGTAGTGGTGTGATTTTATTATCATAAAAATGAGAGAAAGAGAAGTTAAGAGAAAGAGAGAGTTGAGAGAGTAGAGAAAGAGATGAAGGAGAAGATCAAATAAAGAATAAGCCATGGTAGATTAAAGGAGATCAAGTGGTGGAGTAGAGATTCCAACTTTATTGAGGTAAGAGGCTTAGATAATATAACTTTGAGATGATCAAAGAGGGGGGAGATGCCTATTCTCCATACCCAAACCCTCTCATCTCTTTTGGTGGGGAATTGGAATCAAGGGAATGTGTTATTGATTTTATGTGTTGTTGTATGATGTTAATATGTCATTATATGATTCTATCTTCCATTTCTATCATCAATTTCGTGATTTATGATTGATTTGTTGTTGTTGATATTTGAAAATGGGTTTTGAATAAAATAAGGAAAAATCTCTACTTTCTACTTGAAATGATGTTTGATGATGTTAGAACTTGTACTTCTAGGTCTATATATGATATGTATGCTTAAATGTGATAGCTTTAAGAGTTTATAACATGAAATTCGTGATTTTATGTGAAACCCGAGAGCAGAGCATGAAAATCTGGGTTAGGTCGCTAAGCCACCAATTCGTCGCTGCAAGCGAGGATTCATGTGTTCTTCATGAATCCAGAATTTTAGGTGCTCGCTGAGCGACCACCAGCGACCAAGACCTAATTTTCGTCGCCAGGTCTCGCTCTGAGTGATGAATGCTCTGCCTCTTCTCGCTTTTTCTTCGCTAGTAGTCGCCCAGCGACCAAGACCTAATTTTGAGATTTTTCTTCATGTTGTATGATGATTATGAGTGTGTAACATGTTTAGATTTGGTCTTATAATATGTTATATGTTTGGATTGATTGAATCTTGAGTTGGTATGATAATAATATGCTTATATGTGTATGTTTGATTGAAATTGATAAATGATGATGATAGATAATTAGTAATGATGTGTGATGATTAATGATGTATGAAGATTAGTTAATAATGTATGTTGATTAGCTAACAATGTGTGATGATTAGAAGTTAATTAATGATGATGAATTATGATGTTCATGTTTTATGATGATGATTGATTATGGTGAATATTATTATTTAGAGTTTGATAATAATAATTGGATGCCTAATTGAATTGAGGTGAATGAATTACCTTATGATATGTGTGCTTGAATGTATACCTTAATGATGATATGATGATGTGAATTTGATGCGAATTGAGAAGGGGTAATAGGGTTGAGCGGCCTATTATTCATGAGTAGATGTTTGGTGTTATCATCATTATATGGTATGTGTACATCCATGCATTCATGAGTCAACTTGATGCGAGTCCCCCATGACTTAAAACTGACTTGATGCGAGTCCCCCGTGACTTAAAACTGACTTGATGCGAGGGATATATGTTTATCCAGAACATTGAGACTCCAAGGGCTGCGGTTACTTGGGGGGTGTTCATTATTTTGATGCGGGTACCACATGCATTTAGTTATGTCTAGGATGACATGACATGAGAATTGTGACATTAGTTTGCATTAGGGTAATTGTGCACTCTAATTAGTATTTGGTAATTGTCGTTGTTTCCACTATGTTTTGTGAATGGTTGAATAATGTGATACTTATGATTGAGCGCATTATGAGATGTGTGATAATGAATGATAATTGATGATGATGTGTATACTTGTCAATTGATTGAGAATGTGATGTTATTATGATGCATTATAATATGAATGACATGAGATTGATATTTTTTTATGGAATGAATTGTGAGACATGACCATGCTATGTCCTAAGTATTAAGTGTGTTCTTATACTTAGTTTCTTTTATGGTTATATTATCTAACCCTCTGTTTTGTGTATGTGCTGGATTTGAGTTCCAGATCCTCAGGTTTTATGTTGTTGATGCCCGAGTCATCGGTGAGGCTCGGCTCTGATGTGACACGGGGATGAGATTATTTCTATAATGTATATTAAAGTCTTGCTTCTTATTTCCAATGTATCTAAATATGTATCTTCTTATAAACTTATTTGTACAATAATCGTTTTACTAATTAAGTTGTTAGTAAACCTTTATGTGTACGATGTAATACTCGAACCAATACTTTTATAAATCAAATTTTATTTCCGTTGCGTATTTTGGAGAATATTTTATTAAGATAGTATTTTTATTAAATACGGGTTTGGGTGTTACAAGGCAACAGAAGTATGAAAACCTAGGTAGATTAAGTTTCAGTTCGCAGCCCGCTTTCATAGAAATCAACATCGATATGGAATAGGCCAATCTGATACAAAGAGATCTGCAAATCTCAACATATTTGGGAACCAACAGGGACTCAAAAAAGAATCCAGCAAATCTCAACAGATTTGAAAGCAGTCAGAGAATCCCGTACTATCAAAACCAATCACATACGGCATCAACCACATACCGACGACACCAAATCCAATAACGCCACATCAGCACCTCACCACCACCTCCCCTCATCTCAGATTTGTCCTGCCCACCACAATTGGGATAATTTAAATATGATATTAAAATATTTCTCAAGGGCTTTTGAAGATTTTATCTTTTTAGCCATAAGCATAATTTGATGTTTGATATGTCCATGGATTTGGATTTTGAGATATCCAATAAGCTCTTCTTTCTAATTTATAATAGTTAGATCATTTGCTTCCTTAGGACGCCATTGCCTAGACAAACTACTCCAAATCTTATGAACATGGTCTTCAGTGTTGTAGAGGTCCCAAACAAAACAATTGATCAATTGTTTTTTACGGTGACTCATTTTGAATTTATCATATTTATGTACCAAAATTGTCACTTTTGAATTTTCGATAAAGAGCAAGGTCACTTTTAAATTTCTTGGATGATAACTTCGACAATTTTTAAAAGAAATTTATTATTTGAACATCAAAGATACCGTATATAATAATATCACATATGTTATTTCTATTTTTGTTTTATTTTTTAATTTATTTTTTATCTTTCATAACTTATACACATTTTAAATATAAACACAAAGTTTTGGAAGTTTAGTTCAATTGTAGGACATTTTGCATTATATATGTAGGAGAACGGAGTTCGAATCCGATCATCCTACTTATCCAACTTAAGAGTGGAATATTAATGTCTAGCCACTAGATTAGTTTACCAAAAAAATAAATAATAAATAAACACAAAAATCAAAGGGCAACTGTATTTGGCATCAAAATTTGAATGTCAAAATATCATTATTCATTTTATTTTTTAGATAACCATCTGATTTCTTAAGACAATAAGATTCTAGTAATTTAGAGTTCGGTTTTGAAGTAAGTAATGTTTAGATGGAAGGCATACCCTAATTATTTTGTTTCTTTTATGAAAAAGCTTCATAAATCTCTTCTTTTAAAATGAATAATGATAAGTAAAACATTACTAGAATTAAGTGGTTAATGAACTCCTTTAACTTTAAGCAACATACAATATATACATGTTGTAAGTCATATTAACTATTAATCAAATATTTAGACCGTTATATTGATTCTAACATAGACCATAGACTAAAAAAATTAGTTATAAACAATTTTGACCATACTAGCAACTAAGATAAGTACTTATTTGACGGAGTTACTAGTATATTTAATCAATTTCATGAATGATAAACAACTATGGTTAAAGCTCGTGGTCCTAAAGCTCGTGATCCTAAAGCCCTTAGAGTAAGGACTTTAGGTGTTTTATGATTTCACCAACCCTGCCATCAATTTGAGGGAAACTATTTTGGAGCCGCTTAGCACAACTCCCATCCATTTTTCCTTATTTTAATTTCTTAAATTTTTTTAGTGACCCTTCATATAACGCATTAATTTATAATTTATAAGCAACATATATTTATTTTACTTTAATTAAGGCAATGGTTCTCAAAATAAAATTCTCTAAAATGAATCTCACATGTCATAATTTAATATTTAAATTTATTTGAAATTAAAATATTAATCGAATAATTCATTTATGTAATATTTTATAGCAATTTAATGTTAACAGACAATATACTTGTGTCTCTTATCTAAGGGCTGAGAAAGAAAAATAAAAGGACATGTAAGGTCTACAAGTGTGCGGCCTGGTGGGAGGAGTGCTTCTTCGTGGTGGAGGGAGATCTTGCGGCTTCGGGAGGGAACGGGGAAGAGGAGGGTCGAGGTTGGTTCGCGGAAGGGTAGAGAGGAGGGTTGGTGATGAGATGGAAACGTTTTTTGGGTCAAATTTGTGGTTAGGTGGCGTGCCTTTGAGCATCAGGTTTAGGCGCCTATATAACTTGTCTCTTCATCTGTCGTGTATGGTTACAGAGATAAGCGCTTTAGGCGGGGGTAAGGGAGGGGCGCATGGGCGTGGCGGCGTCGTCTGTGGGCATGGGAGGAAGAATTGTCGGGGGAGTGTTGGAATGTTCTTGCTAACGTTGTTTTGCAGCTTAATGTGGGGCGACCAGTGGGTGTGGCAGCATGACCCCAGTGGCGTGGCGGTTACTTCGTGGCGCGTACAAAATTCTTACTGCACATGCAGTTCAGGATACAGAGGTTACAACATATTTATGTTGGCATAAACAATTCCCTTGAAGGCATCAGTGTTGGCTTGACGGTTATTACGCAACAGGTTGCCGACTAAGGACAACTTGGTAAGGCAGCACATTGTTCCCCTTGACACGAGCCTCTGCGTGACTGGTTGTGGGGGTGAGGAGACTATGCAACATTTGTTCCTTTCTTGTCCGGTTTTTGCACCTCTGTGGAGCCTCATCAAATCTTGGGTTGGTATATCTTCGACTGATCCATTTTTGCTTCATGATCATTTTCTTCAATTTACTCATTCTACGGGCAGTCCTCAAGCGCGCCGATTTATCATGTAGCTGCTCTGGTTATGATGTATTTGGGTGGTTTGGCATGAACAAAATAATAGAATTTTTAAGGTGAAGGAATCTACGGTCCTTCAAATGTTAGAGAAAATCAAAGTTCATTCACTTTGGTAGATGAAAGCTTATAATGTAAATCTCAGTTTAAATTCTCACATGTGGTGGTCAAACTCCTTGGTGTGTCTGGGCATTGGCTAGTCTTTGTAGACTTTTACGGTTCTGGTTAGGACATCTTGTGCTAATCATGACTTGTTTTCAATATATAAGTTTCTTTTTTCTTGTTAAAAAAACTCCAATATTAAAAATAAATAAAAAATGTGACATGAATGTTAAAGGATGCAAAAGAGTCCAAGCACTAAAAATATTCTAAGACCAACAATACACATATATATTGTGTGAAACGTAGTCCATTATCACGATTTGAGTGATAATCACATGGAATCTTGAGAGATTCTTGACCATCTCATCCAATTACTATTTAGTATTTATATACTCTAAATGGATCTAAAGTTTTATGAATAAGGATGTCTAACTTTCATTTGTCTACCTTTCTTTTTATATTTTGATTTATTTTCTCCCATTTCTTATTTATCGATCCATTTTAAACAGCATCGTTTCTTTTATTTTATTGAATGTTTTTGTCAAATAATTTAGTGGCTAAAACTTTCACGCTTAAAGTGGATAAGTGAGATGAATTGAGTTCGAATTTTCTTCCTATATATATAATACAATGTCTGAGACTATTTTATTGAAATTTTACCCAAAGTCGCTATTTTTTTTTTTTCATCTAAAATGTAGAGATACAAATTTAAAATTCTACCCATTTCCAAAACAAAACCCACAACAAAGTCGGTGTAATACACAACCTCATCTAAGAAAAATAAATTGGAATTTCTATTATACTTTTTTTTAACCAAAACCACATGGGATTGATTGCTCTCCATGAAGCATGTACGAATATTATCATGCCATTAGTATTTTATATTTATATAAAAATAATATCATGCCATTAATTAATCATAATTTTCTTTGTACCCTCGCATCATCGCATGCTTAGTGACTCTTATAGAGTTGATTTCTTAGTAGTTCCAACGTAATCATAGTAATTAAAATATAAATAAAAAATACAATATGGTTACACATGTTGAGTCATGATGCACCAACTTGCAAACCAATCAATGGAGTCTATTAGCATATATAATAAATTTCTTAAGTTGAAAAACTGTGTGCTTACTTCCTCTGATTTACTTTTTCATTTGTCAAAATGTTATATTAATTAAGAGAAACAGAGAAAAGGACCACCACGACCATGACAATAATATTATAAATTAAAAATAAGTCATCAAAGATCAAATAATGGCTTTATTTTTATACTATTTTGTTAAAAAACAATTGTTGAAGCATCTTTGGATCAATAATTAATAATAAAAAATTCAGTCAAAAAATAATACTAATAACACTAAATTACAAGTGTTTGTATTTAAAAATCGAAATGTGAAACACTAGAAATAAAAAGAGAACTGTTTTCTCCTGGATGGAGATAAGATAGTCATCTAAACACATATTAATATGAAAAAAAGAGTATATGTAATCCTTCTACCTAAAATACCTAACATGTATAGAATCTTTATATATTCTAAAAAAAATTATAAAAGAAAAATTAAATAACAAACAATCATCAACATTTTTATAGTTAATTTTTAGATTGAGCCCAGACCCAACAATATAATTGATCTATGAGAAATTGAGAACCTGCAATTAATGTACGTTGCAACACGAAACATACATGTAATTTTTCCTTCGGAAATCAATAACCACGTGATGATATTGAGAGGATGATTCACCAATCAGTCAGAAAACTCTACTAGTTCGTTTGGTTTAAAGGAAGGAAAGTGGAAGGAAATAAAATTATGCAAACCAATGAATGAACTTAGACTAACATTATTAGTCCAAATTCATTCATTGATTTGCCTAATTTTCTTTCCTCTCACTTTCTTTCCTTCCAACCAAACGGACCCATACAACAGTCAAATGAGTTTTTGACTCATTTCTCGTAAAGCAATACTTTTAATAAAACGAACCTCTGCACCCGAAGAAATGTACCTACGCATTCCATTAGGTTAATCCTCTCATTCGTCTCGATCAACAATTGACTTGAACATTCGATTATTTGCAAGTACAATACTTCTACCGAGGAACTCCCTTATTTGACTCATATCAACTACATTTGTCATTCTTGGTCACTTCAGATTAGTTATTAAATACGATTGAAGTATATACTGACTAGTAACATCAATTGTTGTTCTTAATCACATTGGTTATTTGATTCCCTTTTTAGTAACACCACCTCTACTACCATTGTTGAGCTCTTTGCAAATATGTTGTCCATTGGTTTGAGTGTGATTCTAAGTTTGGTTGGTTGACCCGTTCAACAATATAGGTCCTATTTCTTAAGGACATTTAAGGATCTATTTGATACAAACTTAAAATTTAAAGGACCTATCTGATACTTAAAAAACTTAAAGGACATATCTGATACAAACGTAAAACTTAAAGGATCTATCTGATACTTAAAAAACTTAAAGGATATATTTGATACAAATATAAACATAAAACTTAAAGGACTTATAGATGTATTTTGCCTATATGATATGATACTTTTTGTTTTCTCACAATTTTAGAGATGAAAACTTTTGTGCTACTTAAACCGTAATAAATGTAGGCCTACTCATATGCATAACTCAAATTTTGCTATGAACTGTGTGTAGCAACTTTTGAGCAAGAATAAATTAATAAGGAATATAATAAAACTGAAAAAAGTAATATAAAAGTGAAAACAATTACTATATAGTATTTTTTTCTACATAAAATTATAAGAGTATTTAAATAAGCTTAATTATTTTGTCACTATTTTGATTTTTTGTCTATATACGTACCCGTGAATATAGAAGCAATGTTATCAACTTGCCTCCAGAAATAACACAGCTCCAATCGACATCAATGTTGAATGGATTTTAATTTGTCTTTAGCAAAAGCAAAAAATCACATTTGTGGTGGAAATAGAATGTGAAGCCATAGTGGACTTAATTATTTTTGTCTATTTAATATATTTTTCAATTTCATCAAAGATCTTTTTCTTCCTTTTCAAACTCAATTTGGTAATCATATATATATGTGTAAAAAGGATCAAAGATTTCAACATTAAAAACTAGTCCAAATTGGAGGAGCTGCTTTTATTTATTTTTTAAAAAATTGGAAAACTACTTTAATTGTAATATATATTTTCAGCTTTATTCAAAAAAATTGGTAATATAAAACCCATAAAAAAGAATTGGTGTATCATTTTCTTCAAAATAACCTTGATTAATATTTTTTCTTCACTTTTTGACACAAGTCATGATCAGTTTGTTTTAAAGAAGTCTTCATTAATTAGTTAAACTTTGTATAATTTATAAATCCAAAATTTACTTTTAAAAAAAGAAGAAGAAGATATCTTGAAAAAAAAACCACCATAATGCATTAATTAATCATACAATTTTTTTAAACTTGGTGTTATAAACTTTTTTTTATTTCTATTTTGGTCATTTATCTTTTGTAACTGTAAGACCCAAGATTTCTTTGTATAGTTGGTTTAAGGAATATTAGGGTTTCGATGTGTTCGTGTGATGAAACATCGTGTAATTATTAGCTTTTGCTGTAATTGAGCCTGTTTAGTGCTCGTGCACTGTAATTGTACAGACTTTGGTCTTGTGATCCTGTTTCTTGTATAAGAAGTTACTTGTGGTTTCAGAATAATAAGTTTTGGATTATTCTTGTTTTTGGAAAAACGAGTAGGATTTTACCCGTCGTTGTAAAATCTTATTGCGTCTGTTTTGAGTGAGGTTTCGGATGGAAGTTTTATATATCTGCGCGGGTTAGGATATATTCTGAGATTAATTTTCTAAGGTATGGAAGAAAATTACAGTCGCGGAAAAAGATTCGGCGATAAGTTTTGGAATGGAAAAACGTTGGACGTTCTTTCCGTAGGTTTTCTGTTTTTGTGATTTACGTTCGTCGCGGCGCGCGAGAGCTGAACGTGCGAGTGTTTCTATGAGATATTAAGTTTTATCTCAAGTGGGTTGAATTGGTTTGATCCAATGGCTATGGTTTGGTCTTGGCATTGTGTTTTTGATCCAATGGCCATGAGTGAGCAAGAGTTATGGCATAGTAAGGAGGTTTGGTCACTTGGTCACTTAGAAAAACATCACCAAATCATCTCATTCTTTCTCTCTTGTACGTGAAACTCCATTTCATTTTCCAACCTTCACTAAATTTTCCATTCTTCACCATTTCACTCCATTTCAAGCTTGGAAGCTTTGAGGAAAAGTGTAGAGAATCACTTTCTAAAGGTAACCCTCTCTTCTCATCTCCTAGGTTGGTAGATTTTTAGAGTTGTGAGGTTTTTGGGTTTATGTTCTTAAGAGGGTTTGGTGAGAAAGGTTGTTCTTGCTAGTTCTTGTTTCATGAAAGTTGTTCATGAGAGTTTAGTAAGCATGCTAGGCTTTGTTGTTTCAATTTTTCCATGAGTTTGTGAGAATCTCATGAGAAAAGTTAGGGTTTTGAGTTGGTTATGTATTGATCAATAACATGAGGTTAAGTTGAAGGGTTTTGAAAAGAAAAGTTGTCTTTGAACCTTTAGCCGAAAGGGAAATGCGTTGTATGGTTTTGTTTTAGAAAATCCGATGAAAAATATTTTGAGGTTTATGAAAATATTTTCTAAGAGTTTTGGGTAGAGTTTTGGGGTCAAAATGGTTTAAAACTATTGTGACATGTGGTGTCGCTATTTACCTTGAAAACATGTTTGAAAATGATTACCGGACGGTTGAGGCCCGTAATAAAACTTGTGCTTGGATTTGGTTTTGATTTTGGAAATGAAAATCAAATAACTTGCACTCGAAGCAACCAACATGCTTTCGGAAATGTGTTGCTTGCTTATGAAAATGGTTTGCTTTTGTGCCTTGAAAAAGTGTTGGGAACTAATAGAATCAAACTAGGCTTGGGTGGAAAGAGGTGGTGTGAGTTGCTGTCTTTTGCTGTCATGACAGTTGAAACTCGCCAGGCGAGTGGTTACTCGCCAGGGCGAGTGTCACAGGTCCTGACAACTCGCCAGGGCGAGCTCCAGGGCGAGTAAGACCAGTACTCTCTGCCTTCACTCGCCATCAACTCGCCAGGGCGAGCTCTGAGACTTAAAATTTTGGATTCTGATTTCTAAACTTGGTTTTTAACTTTCTAATCCCTTTTTGTTAATTTATGGAAGTGGTTGGGATTGGAAACGAGTTTTTCGGGTACTCGGAAAGTACGTAGCTTATAACGCAAGAAAACGGCCATTTTGCATTTCAAATTATTTAAGACTTTTGGCAATTGTTTTGGGTCCTAAAAATAGTACAAATAACTCATGAGTGTTGATCAATACGATAGTTTTCGGTATGGTATCCGAAAGAAGGATTTTCCTTAGAAAACCTTTGGTTGTTGGGGTTTTAGAGTTCAATTCATTAAGGATTGATTGGTTATGGTTTTGATTGAATACTTTGCTTGTTTTAGGAAGCAAGTAAGTGTTGTGTGATCATGTGTTGTTGACGGAAGTCTGACGAGGTAAGGGCTCCACTTTATTTCTGTCTTTCGAAATGATTACGACATGCTTTGTTTTGCTGTGTATGCAATTGCTGTGTGCTTTGGCATGTTTGTACTTATGTATTCTCGTTGATGAGAACGTGTTTATAAAAATGTGTGCAAATTACATATGATTGAGAAAATGTATGTATGCTGAGATGCTTTGTACATAGGCTTAGGGCTATGTGTTTGTTTGCATGAGCATATGTGAATGCGTGCGTCAGATAGGACTACGCGAGGATTTTGTCTTGTGTGACTATCCCGTATATGCCGAAGAGAATATATGCCATGCATTTCATAGTTGCGTGCCTAGGTGTATGTCTTGTGTGACTTGCCTTCGTACCAGGCGGTTGTCTGTGCGACTTCGCCAAATCCCACTGGATTTTATTGAGTTGGTGGTTGTCTTGTGTGACTCACCCGGTGTTATCCCACCGTGATTGTTTTGGTATTGTCTTGTGTGACTCTACCCGGTGTTATCCCACCAATAGTAGGAGGTGTTATCCCACCAGAGACCTACGCCTTCTATAGAGAGGTTGAATTCCGGAATTAAATCATGCATGTGACGAACCAGTGATCGGTTGTCACACTCACTGTAGAAGTCTGCATTAGGCTTGGTGATTTATTTATATAAACCCGTTGGTGGGATGTACTTTTGAGTTAAAGAGCTTTCTCTTGTGTATGTGGAAATTTGTTATGTGTACATCTTTCGCACCGGTTATATATATATATACTTGTATTTTGTGGTGACCCTTTCTTTCATTTGCGGGCTCATCCCACCCAGATGATGGGTTAGGTCGTGGCGACGACGGTGGCTGTTCCAGGCCCCAGTGAGCGGTTGGAGCTGTAGCCTAGAATAGTTAGACTATGCGCCGGTGTGTTTTGTGCACCGTGCTTTTTGGTTAGCATAGGATTTCTAACTTGTTTCGTTGTAAGTATTTTAATACTTAGACTTGGATTGTAATTATTCAGGAAATACACTTTGCTTGTCGAAGCACCTTTTGGTAATGAGTTCCTTTGTATATTTGAATGCCGGTTCATTTATAAAACTATTATGCGCACTTTGAGTGTTAGTTGAAAAAGAAAAAAAAAATAATGCCCTTTTTGGCTTGTGAAAAACGGGGTGTTACAATTTTGGTATCAGAGCCCGGCTTTAAATCTTCAAAGGGAAAGTGTATACTTGAGTCGTTAGTCCAGAGTCGGTTAGAACGTAACTAGTGTGGAGTTAGTTCTAGTGTTTGTCCTGTGTCGGGTTTCGAGTTAGTAATCCGTGGAGTGAGATATTCTGTTAGGATTCAGAATTGTATGACTAAGGATCTAATCAGAATTGGTATTGTGCAGAAATCGAATGCCTCCAAGAAGGGCACCTACTGTACCTTTGGCGGACAATGTGGATGTGAATCAGATGGCTTATGCCATGCATACAATGGCAGCGGCTGTGACTGCTCAGAGCCATGCTAAGGCGCAGAGAGATCTGGAAAAGCGCGAACGGGAAATACTTGCTGCTGGTTCTAGACTTCTTTCAAATTTCAACCACCAGACCCCTCCAAAGTTTAATGGGGAGGGAGGTCCGGAAACTGCTGATTTGTGGCTCCAATCTGTGGAGAGGATATTCGGGGCAATTCATTGTCCAGAAGGAGAGAAGGTGGTCTTAGCTACCTATCAATTACTTGGGGGTTCTGAGTATTGGTGGAGGAACACCCGACTGATCATGGAGAATGGCCATGAAGAATTGAATTGGGAGAACTTCAAGAGGAGGTTTTTGGCCAAGTACTTTCCCGAGACTGCAAGGGAAAGATATGGGGAAGAGTTCCTGAGGTTGCGTCAGGGGGGCATGAATGTTGAAACGTATGCCAAGAAGTTCGAATCACTATCCCGTTTCTTCCGCTTCTTTAGGGATGGGATAGATGAGGTTTATATGTGCCGTCGTTTTCAAGATGGGCTGAGGTACGAACTGCAGGATGCGGTTGTGCCATTGGGTATTCGACAGTTCCAGGTCTTGGTAGAGAAGTGCCAAGAGGTAGAGGACATGAGGAATAAGCGGGTGAACCGCCAATGAGGGTCTAGTGCCGGAGGACCAAGTCGCACCAATGATCGTGGTTCGACCCAGAATAGTGGGAGGCAAGGGAGTAAGCCTTATAACCGTCCTCAGCACAGTAGAGGACCGGGCCGATCGGTGAATCAGGGAACCCGGGGAAAATCAGAGGGTAGTAAGGGGGCTTGCTACAACTGTGGAGAAGCGGGGCATTTTTCTAATGAATGCACGCAACCGAAAGGGGGAAGCGCTTGCTTCAACTGCAAGAAGCCGGGACACTTTGCTAGAGATTGCAGAGCCCCGAAGACTGGGCCGTCGGCAAATGTGGCACAAGGCTCACAGGGTGCCAGACCTGCGGCAAAGGCACGTGCTTACTGTATGGGCACTGAACTGAGTGGGCAGGTGTAGCGGGCTGGAAAATCACTTCCATTTTTCATACAATGAAGTCGCCATCGACGTTTATTTATCCCGTGGGGGGAAAGGGAAAGATCGCGAAAACCTTGGTTTAGGTTCGGGAGTTGGTTATGCGAGGGGAAGGTATTAGCACCCCTCGCATCCATCGTACTCGATGGGAACCGTTTAGGTGGTTTGGGTTTGTTTGCGCAGGTTTAAATTGAATTAATCTGTCACTGGGCTAATCTCTACTTCGTTTCCAAATAAATTAAAAAAAAAAGTTTTTTATTAGTTGAGTTTGACGGTTGTAGGAGCCCGCTCCTACGTATTCCCCGGTGCAATGGGAAACTCAAAACTCACGTAGTTCTGGTAAAAAAAGTTGTGTGGTTGGTTGATTTTAGTGGATAACGCTTATTTCGTATTCCGCTGACACAACGACGCTTGTATGCTCTATCTAATCAGAGGCTTAAGCTGTGTATGTGTCAGAGGAGTAGATAAAACGTGTATCCATTGAAAAAAGAATGTTGAATAACGGATGTTGCTTATTTCGCATTCCGCTGATACAACGACGCTTGTATGCTCTATCTAATCAGAGGCTTAAGCTGTGTATGTGTCAGAGGAATGGATAAAGCGTATATCCATGTTTTTTCTGAAAAGAAGTTTGAGTGAGTGGAGGTTAGTTTTAACGTTTGATTAGGATGAGGATGGTCCCAAGATCACGAGTCATACGTCAGGGATAAGAACCATCCGGGGTGTGAAAAGTCATACGTCAGATCAACCCCTTTTCATCCTTGTTTGTTATGAAAATCTTAATTTAATTTGATTAAGAAAGTATTTCAAAAGGAAAGAGTCGAATGTTGGTTAATTTTAACGCTTTAGGATGAGAATGGTCCCAAGATCACGAGTCATACGTCAGGGATAAGAACCATCCGGGGTGTGAAAAGTCATACGTCAGATCAACCCCTTTTCATCCTTGTTTATTATAAAAATCTTAATTTAATCAATAGTGAGGATAATCCCAAGATCACGAGTCATACGTCAGGGATAGGGATTATCCGGGTGTGAAAAGTCATACGTCAGATCAACCCTTTTTCACTATGTTTATTATGAAAGCAAGCCTCAAATTCAAACCAGACAGTTCAAGAATAGAAGAAAGATGAGAAGTAGAAATTCAAGATGATAGTAACCAAATAATGACAAAATGCATGAAACATTAAATAATGAATGCAAATACATGAACAAGAATGAGATACGATGCATAATTAAATAAAAATGCATAAACTAAAGTAGCGTACGATGAATTAAATAACATAAACATGCTAAATTAAATCAAAGTATATGAGATGAGTTAGAATGAATTGAAATAAAGCTAAAGAGTTGAAGACAAGCATGAGAAATAAAAATAAGCAATTAATCATGATTAAGCACTTAAGTAAATAAGCTAAAAAGCTAAAAAAGGTGATTAAACAACAAGCTAAGGGAAGCATGAACATAATCTGAAATCAAACATGATTTAAGCAAAGAAAAATGGTCCAGTAAGCTAAAACAGCTTAAGTACCAAATAAGTGCTTATGAAAATAAGCCAAAAAGTGATTAAATAAGCTAAAAAGCTAAACAATAAGCTAAAAAGCTAAAATAAACAACTCAAACATGGAGAGAAAAATTTTAAGCATAGCAAGGTGACTAAAATAGCTTAAATAAGCTATTAGTCACTTAAGTGCTTTTGGAAATAAGCTAAAAATCAATTAAAATTAATTTAAGCTGAGGGGGTGCAAACAGTAAAGGGAGTGGGGTGCAGAAAGCAAGTCTGGGCCTGAAGGCCCAGTCCACGCATCAGTTAACAACAAAAAAGGTCAACACAAAAAAAACCAGGTGCAGCCGTTGACACGCAGCGCAGCGTACGCGCGCGTGATCTGGGCTGTTTGATCAAAATCGAACGGCCAAGGCTCACTGATCCAGATCAAGGATCTGGTGTGGCGCTGCATCAAGCCAAGCATACGCCAAAGTCATCATCACCGTCAGATCGCATTTAAATGAGATCTGACGGCTCCGTTTTAATCAAGAGATCAACGAACGCGATAAAATCAAAGGATCCAACGGCCGAGGTTTAAACTCAGCGAAGAAGATGGACCATGGCTGGGTCGTCTTCTCCGGCGAGCCTCGCCGTCTCCGGTGACAACTCCGGTCACCGGAGTTTTCAAAACTCTACCAAATCACACGATTTTTACACAGTTTTGTTCGTGTTCTTACAAGGATTCCAAAAGTACAAATAGTTTTTAACAAATCGTTGTAAAACACAAAAAACGAAGAGAAAACGATTTTGAAATCAAAACTCAAACACACGATTCAAGCCAAATTTACACAAACCAGCTAAGCAGTAGGCATCAGAGTACAAAAAGGAGACGAAAGGTGCAAGAATCTACCTGAATAGACCTCTGAATCGTCCGGTTCGAACTTGATTTTTTCCTTGGTGCCGTGGTGTTCTCTGCTCCAATTCCTTCGCCTTTTTGCTTGAGAAATGAGTGTTTCTTGCTTCTGGGACTTAGATGAAGATGTTTAAGTACAGAAGTAATGGACTTGAGTGATAATTTTATGATTTGGAAAATTTGTGAAATGAAGAAAAATGGAGTGTTTTCTCTTGGTTCTGCAGCGCCGTTTTTGAGTAATCTTGGCTAACCTAGGGCTCTGAAAACAATGCTTCTATTTATAGGGTGGAATTAGGTTAGAAAAGTAGTGATTTGTGAGAGTTAGTGAGGGCAAATTGGAGATTGTTTCTTGGGATTTTTTGTACTATGGTTTTGGGATTTTTGTACAAATGGTGAGGTGTCTAGTAAGAAGGAATAGAACCTTCTATTCCCTTGATGAGGTGTAAAAATGATTGGGACAATTTTTGTTCTTCTTTTGATTTTTTTGGAATAAAACAAATTAAAATAATATATGAAAATAAAATAAATATGTCAAGAAATAAAAATATGCATGATGAAATGTGATTATGTAATAGGTTTATGGATTAGAAATGAAAGAAAAAGAATTGAAATTTGATGCTTAAAAAAGTTTCTTGAAATGCAAGTAACTAATTAAAAATAAATAAATAAAGAAAATGTGAGGGCAAAATGGTAAAATTTTGTCTCTTATGATAATGCTAAGCCATAATCATGCAAGAAGAAATAGTTCCATGTGTTTCGTGTCAACATTGGTTTTTTAAATTGAAAAAAAAAGGTTTTGTTGACTTATTTAGTCAAAGTGTTGACTTTTAGTCAAACTGTTGACTTTTTGATCAAAATGTTGACTTTCTTGACTTATGCAAAAATGAGAGAGGTTATGGGTCAAAATTGGAACAAAAATGCATGAGGGGCAAAAATGGAAATAAAAAAAAGTGTGGGGCAAAATTAGGGTATGACAGCTGCCCCTATTTAATTAGCTTGGACCGTAAGAATGCGAATAACCTCGGTATTCGTATTCTTTCGGTAAAAGATAATTAAATACAGAATGCCCTAATTTTGCGGCATGAATGATGATAGGAGAGAATAAACCTGCCCGGTATCTTCGATATCCTTATCTCCGGATTCTGTACCTGAAGGAACTAACGCCTAAACCAGGAATTGTACGTCCTTGAGAAAGACAAATGTAACACCTCGGTGTTGCACTTGAAGAGAAATCACCACCCTCAGGCCTACGGATTCCACTGTATCTGAAGGAACTAACGCCTAAACCAGGAGTTGTACGTCCTTGAGACAAACAAATGTAACACCTCGGTGTTGCACTTTGAAGAGAAATCACCACCCTCGGGCCTACGGATTCCACTGAATACACTTCTCTCAGGATTCTGTATCTGAAGGAACTAACGCCTAAACCAGGAGTTGTACGTCCTTGAGACAAACAAATGTAACACCTCGGTGTTGCACTTTGAAGAGAAATCACCACCCTCGGGCCTACGGATTCCACTGAATACCCTTCTCTCAGGATTCTGTATCTGAAGGAACTAACGCCTAAACCAGGAGTTGTACGTCCTTGAGACAAACAAATGTAACACCTCGGTGTTGCACTTTGAAGAGAAATCACCACCCTCGGGCCTACGGATTCCACTGTATACCCTTCTCTCAGGATTCTGCATCTGAAGGAAACTAACGCCTAAACCAGGAGTTGTACGTCCTTGAGACAAACAAATGTAACACCTCGGTGTTGCACTTTGAAGAGAAATCACCACCCTCGGGCCTACGGATTCCACTGAATACCCTTCTCTCAGGATTCTGTATCTGAAGGAAACTAACGCCTAAACCAGGAGTTGTACGTCCTTGAGACAAACAAATGTAACACCTCGGTGTTGCACTTTGAAGAGAAATCACCACCCTCGGGCCTACGGATTCCACTGAATACCCTTCTCTCAGGATTCTGTATCTGAAGGAAACTAACGCCTAAACCAGGAGTTGTACGTCCTTGAGACAAACAAATGTAACACCTCGGTGTTGCACTTTGAAGAGAAATCACCACCCTCGGGCCTACGGATTCCACTGAATACCCTTCTCTCAGGATTCTGTATCTGAAGGAAACTAACGCCTAAACCAGGAGTTGTACGTCCTTGAGACAAACAAATGTAACACCTCGGTGTTGCACTTTGAAGAGAAATCACCACCCTCGGGCCTACGGATTCCACTGAATACCCTTCTCTCAGGATTCTGTATCTGAAGGAACTAACGCCTAAACCAGGAGTTGTACGTCCTTGAGACAAACAAATGTAACACCTCGGTGTTGCACTTTGAAGAGAAATCACCACCCTCGGGCCTACGGATTCCACTGAATACCCTTCTCTCAGGATTCTGTATCTGAAGGAACTAACGCCTAAACCAGGAGTTGTACGTCCTTGAGACAAACAAATGTAACACCTCGGTGTTGCACTTTGAAGAGAAATCACCACCCTCGGGCCTACGGATTCCACTGTATACCCTTCTCTCAGGATTCTGTATCTGAAGGAAACTAACGCCTAAACCAGGAGTTGTACGTCCTTGAGACAAACAAATGTAACACCTCGGTGCTGCACTTTGAAGAGAAATCACCACCCTCGGGCCTACGGATTCCACTGTATACCCTTCTCTCAGGATTCTGTATCTGAAGGAAACTAACGCCTAAACCAGGAGTTGTACGTCCTTGAGACAAACAAATGTAACACCTCGGTGTTGCACTTTGAAGAGAAATCACCACCCTCGGGCCTACGGATTCCACTGAATACCCTTCTCTCAGGATTCTGTAGGATTGCCTTTCCTATTGGGGATGGGCAAACTGTTGTGATCATTTTGTAACAGAATTCCTCCAGGGTTTGCAATTCACTGGGGAGGAGACTTTTAGTTGATCTGCTGGATGAATAATGTACCCACCACTTTGTTGGAGAAAAATCAAACTGCCTCTTTCGATAACTGAGTGACTAAACCCTGCTATTCCTTGAATAGGAATATTTAAATCTGCTTTTGCCTATGCATGTTTGCAATGAATGCTTGTCAATTACCTAAAAATGCAAGACTAATGCAGTGTTTAATTATGCTCATGATTTGACATACGGTTTTTGAATGTTTATTTATGAATGCATGGTGATGCATGAATGTATATGCATGGATGCATGAAGACGCATGGAATGGGGTTCCATCTCAACATCGAGACATCAGATGTTCCTTCCTTGGGGAGAGGGATCCCAGTTGGGTGTTGTACACCAACATTCTTCATTTGTGTGGGCGAGGCCACTTGCCTAATCAGCTCAGAACGCTGGGTCAGTCTGTTGCATGTTATCAAGGTGAGCACCTTACTGTATGCTGTTGATTTTCTTTAATCTTTCTTATTTCAAAATATTTTTGCTTGATTTTCAAAAATGCTTTTTTCTTTTTACTTTTTTTTTCAAAGTTTTAACATTTGTTTATCAGAAAAATAAAAGTATGAAATGTGCAAGAAGATAAAGAGAGACACAATGAGTAAAAAATGAGAATTTTATTGATAGCACAAAACGTGCGGAGTTTCTACAACGGAAGCAAATCCCTCAAAGAGGTGACCGCATAATTGAGCTAAGATAAATGGCAATGAAAATAAACGAATTCTATGGAAACATAACAATGCAATCCTTCTCCATGATTTCAATCTTCAAATCATCTTGTTGTTGAGTGCGAAGTCTCAGATCTTTCTGAAATTTGCCCCGTGCTCACTTTGCTTTCGCAGTCTCATGCCTTCTTTTATTTGCTTCCCTAACTTTTGCCTGGATTGTTCAGTGTGAGCTACTGATCCACCGGGATACCCATTTTTGCCTAAGCCGCCCTTTCGGGTTTTCAACTTAGCGGGTGCTATTTTCCTTTTTTGATGTCCCTAATTTTTGCCTGGACCGCCTTTTCAGGTTTTCAGTCCACCGGGACGCTCTCTATTGCCTAAGCCGCCCTTTCGGGTTTTCAACTTAGCGAGCTTTTATTTGTTTTTCTCTTCTTTAGGCATAGTATTTTTTTGACTGCATCTGAGTTCACGGGGAGTGGAAACTCTTCACCATCCATTGTAGCTAGTATCAAGGCTCCACCTGAGAAGGCCTTCTTCACTACATATGGTCCTTCATAATTGGGAGTCCACTTTCCACGGACGTCTTTGTGAATTGGCAATATAGCCTTTAACACCAAGTCCCCTTCCTTGAATTGTCTTGGGCGAACTTTCTTATCAAATGCTCTCTTGAGCCTTTGCTGATACAACTGTCCGTGACACAAGGCTGTCATCCTTTTTTCCTCAATGAGATTGAGCTGATCAAACCGGGATCGGACCCATTCCGCTTCTTCTAGCTTAGTTTCCATCAGAACTCTTAATGAGGGGATCTCCACCTCCACCGGTAGCACTGCTTCCATACCATATACAAGAGAGAAAGGGGTTGCCCCAGTCGAGGTGCGAACTGCCGTCCTGTATCCGTGGAGTGCAAATGGGAGCATCTCATGCCAATCCTTGTATGTTTTCACCATTTTCTGTAGAATCTTTTTGATGTTTTTATTTGCTGCTTCTACAGCGCCATTCATCTTGGGTCTATATGGTGAGGAGTTATGGTGCTCAATCTTGAAATTTTTGCACAATTCCCTCATGGTCTGATTGTTCAAGTTGCTACCATTATCAGTGATGATCTTGTTGGGGACCCCATAACGGCAGATTATTTCTTTCTTGATGAACTGAGCCACCACTTGTCTTGTGACGTTGGCGTATGATGCCGCTTCGACCCACTTGGTGAAGTAATCAATAGCCACTAAGATGAAACGATGTCCATTGGATGCTTTTGGTTCAATCATACCAATCATGTCTATGCCCCACATGGAGAATGGCCACGGTGATGTTAAAACATTCAGAGGGGTGGGAGAGACATGTATCCTGTCAGCATAAATCTGGCATTTATGGCATTTCCTGACATGGTTCAAACAGTCTGTTTCCATGGTCAGCCAATAGTACCCGGCCCGAAGAATCTTTCTTGCCAAAACGTGTCCATTCATGTGCGTGCCAAAGGACCCTTCATGGATTTCTTCAATGAGTGTATCAGCCTCTTTTCTATTCACACAGCGGAGGAGAACCAAATCATGGTTTCTTTTGTACAACAACTCCCCATCTAAGAAGAAACCAGATGCTAGCCTTCTAAGAGTTTTCTTGTCTCCATTAGATGCCCCCAAGGGATATTCTCGCCTTTGGAGAAAGTTCTTGATATCATAATACCATGGTTTCTCATCCTGCCCCATTTCGGCAGCCAAGCAATATGCCGGTGCCTCACGACGGTTGATTTCAATCAAAGGCACGTGATTGGGCCAAGTGACCTTGTACATGGATGAGAGAGTGGCCAGAGCATCAGCCAACTGATTTTCTTCTCTTGGGATGTGATGGAAAGTGATCTCATCAAAGTACTCTTCCAAATTCAAGACATGATCCTTGTACGGGATTAAGTTGGGATGACGAGTCTCCCACTCTCCTCGGACTTGATAAATGACGAGTGCAGAATCTCCATACACTTCTAGGATTTTGATTCTCAAATTGATTGCTCCTTCTAGACCCATGATACATGCCTCGTACTCTGCGATATTGTTGGTGCAGTCAAACAAAAGTCTTGCCGTAAGAGGTGTGTAGGTATCTTTAGGAGATATGATAACTGCTCCTACACCATGCCCCAAAGCATTTGAAGCACCATCAAACACAAGCTTCCATCGGGATCCCGGCTCGGGTCCTTCATTCTCATCCATGGGAGGTTTCTCACTCACAGCCATGATGTCCTCATCTGGGAAGTCAAAGCGCACAGGCTGATAGTCTTCTAAAGGCTGGTGTGCCAAGTGTTCTGCTAACACACTACCTTTGATGGCCTTTTGAGATACATACTGAATGTCATATTCGGACAACAACGTCTGCCAACGGGCAATTCTTCCACTCAAAGCAGGCTTCTCAAAGATATGCTTGATGGGGTCCATTTTGGAAATCAGCATGGTAGTGTGACAAATCATGTATTGTCTCAACCGACGGGCCGCCCAAGTCAAAGCACAACAAGTTTTCTCGAGGAGTGAGTATCTGGTTTCACAGCTGGTAAACTTCTTGCTCAAGTAGTACACTGCGTGTTCTTTTCTACCAGTTTCATCCTGCTGACCCAATACGCAGCCCATGGATTCCTCAAGCACATGTAGGTATAGGATAAGAGGCCTTCCCGCAACTGGGGGTATTAAAATTGGTGGCTCTTGCAAGTACTGCTTGATCTTATCAAATGCCCCTTGGCAATCTTCATTCCATTCAATGGCTTGATCCTTCCTTAATAGTTTGAAGATTGGTTCACAAGTTGCCGTAAGATGAGAGATGAACCTGGAAATGTAGTTCAGCCTGCCTAGAAACCCTCGCACTTCTTTTTCTGTCTTTGGTGCGGGCATGTTCTGGATTGCTTTGACTTTATCTGGGTCCACTTCAATTCCCTTCTGGCTAACAATGAAACCTAGCAGCTTCCCCGACTTGACGCCAAAGGTGCATTTGTTTGGATTCAAACGCAGTTGATACTTCCTCAATCTCTCAAACAATTTCTGGAGATGTACGAGGTGCTCTTCTTCAGATGAGGACTTGGCGATCATGTCATCCACATACACTTCAATTTCCTTGTGAATCATGTCATGGAACAAAGTGACCATAGCCCGCTGATATGTTGCCCCGGCATTTTTCAATCCGAAAGGCATTACTTTGTAGCAGAAAGTGCCCCATGGCGTTATGAAGGTTGTTTTCTCCATGTCTTCGGGCGCCATTTTAATCTGATTATAACCTGAGAATCCATCCATGAAGGAGAAGACTGGGAATCGAGCAGTATTATCCACTAACACGTCAATGTGAGGAAGTGGAAAATCATCTTTTGGGCTTGCTCTATTCAAATCCCGGTAGTCTACACACATTCGGACCTTTCCATCCTTCTTTGGCACTGGCACGATGTTAGCAATCCACTCGGGGTACTTGGCCACTGCGAGGAATCCTGCATCAAACTGCTTTTTAACTTCCTCTTGTATCTTGAGGGCCATGTCCGGTCTAGTTCTTCTCAACTTTTGTTTGACAGGTGCACATTCGGGTTTGAGAGGAAGCTTGTGTTCAACTATGCTTGTGTCTAACCCCGGCATATCCTGATATGACCATGCAAAGACGTCCACATACTCTCTGAGCAGCTTGACCAATCCCTCTTTCACCTCTGACTGCAGGGTTGCACCTATCTTGACTTCCCTTTTGTCCTCTTCAGTCCCCAGATTGATCACATCCACTGGTTCCTGATGAGGTTGAATCATTCTCTGTTCTTGATCCAATAGCCGTGCCAACTCTGCTGGGAGTTCATAATCTTCCTCTTCATCCTCTTCAACAAGATTGATTGGGAGTTCGGAATCATGAAGATTTACGGCATTGTTATGGTCCAGAGATTCATTTCTGCATGATGTATATTTTTTGATTTTTAGATGAATGCAAAAGGTGGTCATGATATGCAAGAAGTTATTGCCATTTTTATTGTTTTTATCTTTTTAAAACTGAAAAAATAAAGAATAAAAAAGGACAAAATATGCACATAAAAACTTTCACTTCATTGATAATCATTTGTTAAAAACAAAGATAAGCCCTTACAAGTTCATCCACATGCCTCGGGCGCGGCAAGGGGAATTTTGAAAATAAAGAAAAATTACTTTGAAATAATAAAAACTTTGGGAATCTCAACAGCCTTCCAGTTTGATAGAACAGTGCTTGCAGGGCATTGATTCACCCAATTGTAGCTTCCTTGACTGGCCTTTTCCTCATTCTCTAGCATGTTGATTTGCTCAGCTGACCTGAGCCCAGCGCTCACAAAGACCTCTTCAAGGGGAGTAGTATAGTCGAAAATCTTCTGCTTTCCCTTTGATGGCTGATAACCCACACCTAGAAAATCCTTCTTCTCACGGGGATACACCAGCTGTCCCCATCCTTTAAGAGCACCTTCCTCCATGGCCTTCTTCAAACCCTTCCAAGATGCGATGGAGGCCCTCGGTTTCTGATTTGCTTGAGAAGTAGTAGCAATCTTTATTGTTTTAAACTGTGCGGCTAGCATGTCTTCTTCTTCTTCGTTTACCACGGTAACAGTGGCAATTTCCAGAGCTTGGAATTGGGTTTCAAGTACCCCTTCTTCTGTTTCAATATACTTGAAAGATGACAAGTGACTTACTAAAGCATCTTCCTCCCCAGAGACAATAACCAATTTATCATCAACTATGAACTTGAGCTTTTGGTGTAGGGTTGATGTTACAGCACCGGCGGCGTGAATCCACGGACGCCCCAACAGGCAACTGTAGGAGGGATTTATATCCATGACCTGGAAAGAGATGTTGAATAAGTGCGGCCCGATCACCATCGGCAATTCAATTTCCCCAATAACCTCCCTTTGCGATCCATCAAAGGCTTTGACGATCATGCTGCTTGGTTTAAGAACGGGTCCAACAAGAGATAACTTCAGCAAAGTTGACTTGGGCATGACGTTGAGGGAAGATCCTGTGTCCACTAGTACTCTCGCGATAGTGTTGTCTTGACACTTCATGGAGATGTGGAGAGCTTTGTTGTGTGCATGTCCCTCGACTGGCAATTCTGCGTCTAAAAACCCCAAACAACGGCTTCCGGTTATGTTATTGCACACCCCATCAAACTGTGCAACCGTAATATCCTGATTCACATGGGCCTTTTGCAGAAGTTTCAATAAAGCATTTCTATGTGCCTCCGAACTCATCAATAAGGAGAGCATAGAAATTTTTGACGGAGTTTGACCAAGCTGATCTACCACTCGATAGTCGCTTCTTTTGATTATCTTGAGGAACTCATCGGAATCACTCTGAGGGGTTGTTTCTTTGGGTGCTCCCCCCTCAAGAGTCTTGCTTAAGACATTCTCATTGACCGTTGAAACTGGTTCTCTTGCACTGTCCTGCACTGGTTTCTGAGCAAACACCCTGCCACTCCGAGTCATACCCCCGGTCCCATCAATGCTAACTACTACCGGTTCTGGCAGAGTCACAGGCTTCCCTTGTATTGAAGCTGATGTATTGTATATCCAAGGTGTAGTTTTAGTACTGGCAAAAGGAAATGGTGCTGGCGTCTGAATCACCAATGGCTGCAACTTTCCCTCGGCTCTTTGATAGATTATCTCTATTGGCTTCATGAACTTCTCATGCTCATGTGGTTCCATCATAGCCACCATACCCTTTCTTTGAGAATAACCAATTTGTACCAACCCTTGGTCCATTAACTCCTGAAGACATTCTTTCATCCTTGCGCAATGATTTGGATTCTCTTCACATTCTATGCAATCTGCATGCATGCTTGAGAATTGGTCAAAGCTGAGCAAAACCTCCTTTACTACACTCAAAGGGGTTCGTATATTCGACACATCCTTAATCAAACCTTCGGCGCCCTCAATCATGTTGACTCCTCCCCCTGAGTGGTTGGGCAGAGGGTTTCCCTTGACATTGGGACCCGCTTCCTTGAATGACAACAACTTCTGATCGATCAATCTTTGTACCTCATACTTGAAAGCTTTACAACTTTCAATAGTATGACCCTCCGCCCCAGAGTGGTATTCACAGGTGGCGCCTTGTTTGTACCATGCAGGGAAAGGTGGGGTTATCTGTTTCAAGGTTTTGAGCGTCACCATTTTACTGTGGACAAGATATGGCAGCAACTCTTTGTATGATACCGGAATGGGATCAAACACTTTTCTTGCTTGTTGTTGAGGTGGAGACGCTTGTTGTGGCTGTGGTTGATACGGATAACCTTGCGGTGGTGGTGTATACTGGGGCATCTGATATTGTTGCTGTTGTTGCTGAGCCGGAGCTGCATAAGGAACATATTGAACTGGCATCACCGACTGGTGGTGAGCCACAGCATTGGTATTCCCTTCCTTCTTCCTTACAAAGTTATTGACTGGCTTCTTTGTATTGTTTGGTGAACTTGTGCTGGCTTGGATCTTGCCGGTCCTGACACCGCTTTCAATCCTTTCACCGATTCTGACCAGATCAGAGAAACCTGAGGACACACTGCCAATCATCCTTTCGAAATAAACCCCTTGTAAAGTGTTAGTAAACATATCCACCAATTCCGTCTCTAGAAGTGGAGGACGGACCTGCGATGCTAACTCTCTCCACCTTTGGGCATAAACTTTGAACGACTCTCCTTCCTTCTGAGTCATGTTTTGCAACTGGGTACGACTAGGAGCCATATCCAAGTTATACTGATACTGTTTGATGAAAGCATTAGCCAAATCCTTCCACGATCGGATGTGATTACCCTCTAGCTGCATGTACCAGCTTAAAGATGCCCCTGCCAAACTGTCTTGAAAGCAATGTATCATCAGTTTGTCATTGTTGGCATAAGACGCCATCTTTCTGCTATACATCACGAGATGATTCCTAGGGCAGCTCAAACCTTTATATTTCTCAAATTCCGGCACCTTGAACTTAGCCGGGATTACCAAATCAGGTACAAGACACATATCGGAAAAGTCCAAGGAGTCACTCCCTCCTTCCATCGTCTTCAAACGATCCTCAATAGCCTTGAACTTCAGTTTTGCTTCCTCCAACTGAGGAATAGTTCCATCAAACTTTGACCCACTGTTCTGAGTATCTGAGCTATGGTACACATCATGAGGATCCTCCTGAACCTGCTGAACAATGGTAGGTTGGGGCTGAGTTGGGGTGGCCCCGACTGGAATTCCTGAGTTGTTGATAGGAGGAGGAACTGAAGTAGCCCCGTCCCCAAGAGGTACATACCCCGGTGGGGTATAACCCGAAGGTAAACCGTACACAGGCCACACCATGCTGGCCGGTTCATTCGTTGCTGTCTCTGCGTTCACTGCTGGGGCTGACGGCTGATTCTGCGCGGCCAACATTTCCAACACACGATCCATCTTCGCTGCCAACTGGGAAACCTCCCCCTTTAGTTCACCGTGTTGTTCTTGCCAATTCTCCATTACCAGACTGGAAGCACTTCTTGTCCAATGTAAGTGTCGAGGATAACGCTGTTGAGATGGGAGAACGGTAATGAGATGATGCCCTTTTTTTTTATTATGTATGTGAATGCAAATGCATGTAAAGTTTATACTTTCATTTTTATTTGTTATATTTGGTTTTCAGGGAATCACAAATGTGCAATTAATGTAAACAATGCGGGATATAATCAAAAGATTCAACACTTCATTCAAATTTTAAAACCAATTCATTACATAATTACTGAAAAAAGCAAAGTTACAAAGATTCAAAATCCCAAAGGTTCATTACATAAAATCCTAGATACCAACTAAAGTCCCTTTTTGGCTTTCTTGACAACATTCTTGTACGCCGTTACCACTGCTCGGCAATAACACACGAACTCTTTGACCGCTCCTGATACATTAAGAAAGGGGACCTCCGCCTCGGCCATCCTCAACATCCTAGGCATCTCATCCAACACTGAAGTAGACACCAGTAGCATCTTGCGGAAAGCTTCCTTCCATCTGGCCATCTCCTGTAGGGACATTTCAATAACCGTCTTGTGGTACTTCAAATTCTTCTCTAGATGCTCGATTTGCTCCGCCACTTGGGTCATTTGGTCCTCGTGAGCTCTCATGATTTGAGCTAGACTCTCTTCATATCTTTGCATGGACTCTTTATCCTTCCGCCTCTCTTGAGAATGAAGTTTTTCTTTCTTTTGTAGCTCCAACTCTTTCTCTTGTTGAAGCTTCTTGAACTCTTGTTGGACTTTCTTCAACTCTTGAGTCTTCTCCTCAAACTTTTTCTTCCAATCCCCCTGGGCGATCATGGCCTTGTTCCCTGTGGCATACATCTCATCATTGGAACGCTTCAAGCTCTTGATATCCTCTTTCAATGCCTTGATGCTCAAGTTGGAACTTGCGAGACCATCCTTGTACTTCTCTTCCCTTTCTTGGGCTTCTTTTACTTTCTTTTTGCACCCTTGCATCTCTTCATCCTTCGCATCCCTTTCTCTTTTGAAACTCTTCGCTTCTCCTTGGACGCTAAAGCACTTGAATTGCAACTCTTCATTCTCTTTCTTAAGTTGCGCAATTTGGTTCCTCAAAGCATCCGCTTCTTCCTTTGAGATAGTGATGATGGGCTCAGGCTCTTCAACTACCTCAGGGACCACAGAACTGAAAGGGAGTTGGATGCGGAGGATACGATCCTTCACCCATTGGGTATAGGCTTCTCTAGCCAAGCAGTTCTTTCTTTTTACCACAGACTTCTCAACCTTGAGCCAAGCCTTCTTGATCCTACCCCAAAGCTCTAAGTCTACCATATCCTTCTTGAGGACGAAAGGTGTCAAAGTGATTTGAGAAGGAGCATCCACCATGGGGTAACCTAACTGGCGAAGAGAAAGGACAGGGTTATAGTTAATACACCCTTGAGTTCCAACCAGGGGTACATTTGGGAAGTCCCCACACTTGAGGAGTATCTTGGAAGATTCTACATGAGGAGAGTACCATCGGATATCCTTCTCGGTAAGGGAATTCAATCTTTCTGACCACTTAAGACTTTCATTATCGACCAAAGGCCCCTTGTCGGGCAAATGAGACATCAACCATTTTTGGACCAAAGGAGCACAACATGAGATTTGTCCTCCTCTTCTTGTGCCGTTCCGATCATGAAGGGAGTAGAGGAAATCACCCAAAAGCGTAGGAGCAAGATTCTTAGTCAAGAACACCCCAATAGCAGTGATATCAATGAAGTCCTTCACATTAGGAAAAAGTACCAAACCATAGATCAACAAGGCAAGAATAGCGTTGTAGGCTCTCCAATTTCCCTTTTCCAACACAAACTGAGCTTTGTCCTCTAAAGCCTTCCTTGCAAACCCTTGAACACCCGTCTTGAGAACTTGGAAAGACATGGAATCTTGGTCTTCAAGTTGTAGAGCTAAAGCTACGTCCTCCGGAGTCGGAATCTCTCTCAAATAACACGGCCCCTTATCCTTCTTAAGACCCAAAATACTATCAAACTCCTCTATAGTGGGGAAGAGCTGGAAGTCACGGAAAGTGAAGCAACGAAGTGGAGGATCATAAAACTGAGCCAAGGTACCCAAAGCCGTAGTATCAAGCTGGACGTGTAGAAGATCAATGATGGCACCATAGTTCGACTGGAAGTTGCTTCTACGAATGGATGTCAATCTAGATTCCATAGCTATAAGTCTGTCAACCTTTGGGATCTTGAAACTGTAACTGTAAGTACCTCTTGTTTCCATATCCCTCATGTTTACAAAACAAAGTTTTCTTGATTCCCTGAAAACCAGATATGTATTTTTTGTATGAGTTTTTGTAAATGGATGCATGAATGCATGGATGCATGTATGCATGATACTTTGCAGCATAGTCTATCTCATCGAAGCAAAGGTTTAATTTATTTCTGAGGTCAAAAGGCTCAAAGTTACCTGCAACCCATCCCCCTCACATGTTGTTCTAGGTTTAACATGGTTGAATCACAGATCACCTCTTTGGAAACGATGCCGTTATTGCACGGCAAACGCGTCCAAAGAGGAACCTTTCGGGTTCTAAACAGAGGTCCCTAATAACAAGGTTTGGTTCTAGACCGGTTTACAAAAGGTCCCTAGGGTCACGGACTCTCCAAGAAAACACTGGCGCTAGCGAGACATACGTCAGGACGGCCAACATTTTCAAAAGAATCTACCCTAGGCGAGGTGATTATGCCAGCGCTCACGAGTCATACGTCAGGGAGGCCAGCATAAATACCCCTAGCTTAACTTAAGTTTTCCTCAAGCTCGGGTATAGAGCTTCACACAGTATCCACGCCACAAGGGCAAAAAGAAAAATAAAAGAAGGAGTAGAAGAAGAGAAACAGCCAATCCAAGCAGATATAATTGACAGAAAAATAAAAGATAAAGGCAAGATATTGCAAACCTGGCAAAGCAAACAAACAAACAAACCAACTAAACTGGGCTTAACTCTCTATAGTCCCCAGTGAAGTCGCCAGCTGTAGCGGGCTGGAAAATCACTTCCATTTTTCATACAATGAAGTCGCCATCGACGTTTATTTATCCCGTGGGGGGAAAGGGAAAGATCGCGAAAACCTTGGTTTAGGTTCGGGAGTTGGTTATGCGAGGGGAAGGTATTAGCACCCCTCGCATCCATCGTACTCGATGGGAACCGTTTAGGTGGTTTGGGTTTGTTTGCGCAGGTTTAAATTGAATTAATCTGTCACTGGGCTAATCTCTACTTCGTTTCCAAATAAATTAAAAAAAAAAGTTTTTTATTAGTTGAGTTTGACGGTTGTAGGAGCCCGCTCCTACGTATTCCCCGGTGCAATGGGAAACTCAAAACTCACGTAGTTCTGGTAAAAAAAGTTGTGTGGTTGGTTGATTTTAGTGGATAACGCTTATTTCGTATTCCGCTGACACAACGACGCTTGTATGCTCTATCTAATCAGAGGCTTAAGCTGTGTATGTGTCAGAGGAGTAGATAAAACGTGTATCCATTGAAAAAAGAATGTTGAATAACGGATGTTGCTTATTTCGCATTCCGCTGATACAACGACGCTTGTATGCTCTATCTAATCAGAGGCTTAAGCTGTGTATGTGTCAGAGGAATGGATAAAGCGTATATCCATGTTTTTTCTGAAAAGAAGTTTGAGTGAGTGGAGGTTAGTTTTAACGTTTGATTAGGATGAGGATGGTCCCAAGATCACGAGTCATACGTCAGGGATAAGAACCATCCGGGGTGTGAAAAGTCATACGTCAGATCAACCCCTTTTCATCCTTGTTTGTTATGAAAATCTTAATTTAATTTGATTAAGAAAGTATTTCAAAAGGAAAGAGTCGAATGTTGGTTAATTTTAACGCTTTAGGATGAGAATGGTCCCAAGATCACGAGTCATACGTCAGGGATAAGAACCATCCGGGGTGTGAAAAGTCATACGTCAGATCAACCCCTTTTCATCCTTGTTTATTATAAAAATCTTAATTTAATCAATAGTGAGGATAATCCCAAGATCACGAGTCATACGTCAGGGATAGGGATTATCCGGGTGTGAAAAGTCATACGTCAGATCAACCCTTTTTCACTATGTTTATTATGAAAGCAAGCCTCAAATTCAAACCAGACAGTTCAAGAATAGAAGAAAGATGAGAAGTAGAAATTCAAGATGATAGTAACCAAATAAAGACAAAATGCATGAAACATTAAATAATGAATGCAAATACATGAACAAGAATGAGATACGATGCATAATTAAATAAAAATGCATAAACTAAAGTAGCGTACGATGAATTAAATAACATAAACATGCTAAATTAAATCAAAGTATATGAGATGAGTTAGAATGAATTGAAATAAAGCTAAAGAGTTGAAGACAAGCATGAGAAATAAAAATAAGCAATTAATCATGATTAAGCACTTAAGTAAATAAGCTAAAAAGCTAAAAAAGGTGATTAAACAACAAGCTAAGGGAAGCATGAACATAATCTGAAATCAAACATGATTTAAGCAAAGAAAAATGGTCCAGTAAGCTAAAACAGCTTAAGTACCAAATAAGTGCTTATGAAAATAAGCCAAAAAGTGATTAAATAAGCTAAAAAGCTAAACAATAAGCTAAAAAGCTAAAATAAACAACTCAAACATGGAGAGAAAAATTTTAAGCATAGCAAAGTGACTAAAATAGCTTAAATAAGCTATTAGTCACTTAAGTGCTTTTGGAAATAAGCTAAAAATCAATTAAAATTAATTTAAGCTGAGGGGGTGCAAACAGTAAAGGGAGTGGGGTGCAGAAAGCAAGTCTGGGCCTGAAGGCCCAGTCCACGCATCAGTTAACAACAAAAAAGGTCAACACAAAAAAAACCAGGTGCAGCCGTTGACACGCAGCGCAGCGTACGCGCGCGTGATCTGGGCTGTTTGATCAAAATCGAACGGCCAAGGCTCACTGATCCAGATCAAGGATCTGGTGTGGCGCTGCATCAAGCCAAGCATACGCCAAAGTCATCATCACCGTCAGATCGCATTTAAATGAGATCTGACGGCTCCGTTTTAATCAAGAGATCAACGAACGCGATAAAATCAAAGGATCCAACGGCCGAGGTTTAAACTCAGCGAAGAAGATGGACCATGGCTGGGTCGTCTTCTCCGGCGAGCCTCGCCGTCTCCGGTGACAACTCCGGTCACCGGAGTTTTCAAAACTCTACCAAATCACACGATTTTTACACAGTTTTGTTCGTGTTCTTACAAGGATTCCAAAAGTACAAATAGTTTTTAACAAATCGTTGTAAAACACAAAAAACGAAGAGAAAACGATTTTGAAATCAAAACTCAAACACACGATTCAAGCCAAATTTACACAAACCAGCTAAGCAGTAGGCATCAGAGTACAAAAAGGAGACGAAAGGTGCAAGAATCTACCTGAATAGACCTCTGAATCGTCCGGTTCGAACTTGATTTTTTCCTTGGTGCCGTGGTGTTCTCTGCTCCAATTCCTTCGCCTTTTTGCTTGAGAAATGAGTGTTTCTTGCTTCTGGGACTTAGATGAAGATGTTTAAGTACAGAAGTAATGGACTTGAGTGATAATTTTATGGTTTGGAAAATTTGTGAAATGAAGAAAAATGGAGTGTTTTCTCTTGGTTCTGCAGCGCCGTTTTTGAGTAATCTTGGCTAACCTAGGGCTCTGAAAACAATGCTTCTATTTATAGGGTGGAATTAGGTTAGAAAAGTAGTGATTTGTGAGAGTTAGTGAGGGCAAATTGGAGATTGTTTCTTGGGATTTTTTGTACTATGGTTTTGGGATTTTTGTACAAATGGTGAGGTGTCTAGTAAGAAGGAATAGAACCTTCTATTCCCTTGATGAGGTGTAAAAATGATTGGGACAATTTTTGTTCTTCTTTTGATTTTTTTGGAATAAAACAAATTAAAATAATATATGAAAATAAAATAAATATGTCAAGAAATAAAAATATGCATGATGAAATGTGATTATGTAATAGGTTTATGGATTAGAAATGAAAGAAAAAGAATTGAAATTTGATGCTTAAAAAAGTTTCTTGAAATGCAAGTAACTAATTAAAAATAAATAAATAAAGAAAATGTGAGGGCAAAATGGTAAAATTTTGTCTCTTATGATAATGCTAAGCCATAATCATGCAAGAAGAAATAGTTCCATGTGTTTCGTGTCAACATTGGTTTTTTTAAATTGAAAAAAAAAGGTTTTGTTGACTTATTTAGTCAAAGTGTTGACTTTTAGTCAAACTGTTGACTTTTTGATCAAAATGTTGACTTTCTTGACTTATGCAAAAATGAGAGAGGTTATGGGTCAAAATTGGAACAAAAATGCATGAGGGGCAAAAATGGAAATAAAAAAAAGTGTGGGGCAAAATTAGGGTATGACAGCAGGCTAGCAATGCCATCCACGAGAACTGTCACATCGCAGGTAATTCTTTAACTGCTTTGATTGACACGGGGGCAACCCACTCATTCATATCTTTGGCATGTGCAAATCGTTTGAGTTTGAATGTATCTGTGCTCCCGTTTGATTTGAATGTTTTGACTCCTGCTAAGGATTTGGTAGTGAATACTGCATGTTTGCATTGTTTGGTAGTAATTCAGAATAGGGATTTTCTGGTAAATTTGGTTTGTCTACCGCTTACATCCCTCGAGATCATTCTCGGGATGGATTGGCTATCTTATCATTATGTTATACTAGACTGCGCTCGGAAATTGGTTTTCTTTCCCGAGCCAGGTGTGCGAAGGTACTTGTCTGCGAATCGGCTTTCTGTGGTTATGTGTAACGGAGAACCGGAGATAGTTTCACTTGCTAGCTTAGGAGTGAAGTCAGAGACCCGAATTGAGGAAATTCGTGTGGTTCAGGATTTCCAAGATGTGTTTCCATCGGAGATTCCAGCTTTTCCTCCGTGTAGAGAGGTGGAATTCTTCATTGATTTGCAACCGGGTACGAGTCCGATTTCGGAATCAGCTTATCGGATGGCTCCAGCTGAGTTGGTAGAGTTGAAAAGTCAGATTGAGGATTTGTTAGATAAAGGTTTCATAAGGCCTAGTGTGTCGCCTTGGGGAGCACCGGTCTTATTGGTTAAAAAGAAGGATGGTAAGTCTCGTCTGTGTGTGGATTATCGGAAGCTTAATAAGGTGACTATCAAGAACCGATATCCATTGCCGCGTATTGATGATTTGATGGATCAGTTGAGGGGAGCCTCAGTGTTTTCCAAGATTGACTTGAAATCTGGATATCACCAGATAAGAGTGCGAGATGAGGATATTCAGAAAACGGCGTTTAGGACGCGTTATGGGCATTATGAGTTCTTAGTGATGCCGTTTGGAGTGACGAATGCACCTGCGATCTTCATGGCCTACATGAATCGGATATTCAATTCGTTTTTGGACAAGTTCGTGGTTGTGTTCATTGATGATATTCTCGTGTATTCGAAGAGCGAAGAGGAGCATGAAGAGCATCTTCGTATGGTTTTGCAAGTGTTGCGGGAAAGAAAGTTGTATGCGAATCCGTCAAAGTGTGATTTTTGGTTGGAAGAGGTGAATTTCCTTGGCCATGTTATATCAAAAGAGGGAATAGCCGTGGATCCAGCCAAGATTGATACGGTGCTTTCATGGAAGCAGCCTCAAACAGTGACTGATGTGAGGAGTTTTGTTGGTTTGGCCGGTTATTACCGGAGGTTCATAGAAGGATTCGCTAAGATTGTGGCACCGATGACGCAACTTACGAGAAAAGATCAACCGTTTGCGTGGACAGAGAAGTGTGAGTTGAGTTTTCAGTTGTTGAAGGAGCGACTGACGACTTCACCAGTTTTGATGTTACCACAGTCGGAGGAACCATATGAGGTTTATTGTGATGCTTCTCATCAAGGGTTGGGTTGTGTGTTGATGCAGCACAAGAGAGCAGTGGCTTATGCATCACGGCAGTTGAAGGTGCATGAGAAGAATTACCCTACGCACGATTTAGAGCTTGCGGCCGTGGTTTTTGCATTGAAGATTTGGAGACACTATCTTTATGGTTGCACTTTCGTTGTGTTTAGTGACCATAAAAGCCTCAAGTATCTGTTCGACCAGAAGGAGTTGAATATGAGGCAAAGGAGGTGGATGGAAACATTGAAAGACTTTGACTTTACCTTAGAATACCATCCGGGGAAGGCTAATGTGGTAGCCGATGCTTTGAGTAGAAAGAGTGTGTCAGTGTGTTCGGCACAAATGGCTAGTCAACAAGAGTTGTTGAGAGAGTTTCGTGACTTGCACCTAGAGGTAGAGTTTGCCTTAGGGAATATGAGACTGGGTATGATTACCATCTCAAACGGTTTGTTGGAGGACATTGCAAATTGTCAAGATGACAAGTTCCTTATGGAGAAAAGGGCTTTGATTGTTAGGGGAACCAACCGAGATTTCAAGGTGGGACCGGACAACATTTTGAGATGTAATGGTAGGGTGTGTGTGCCCGATGCGATGGACTTGAGAAACATCATTCTAGGGGAGGCACACAAGAGTAAACTTAGTATACATCCCGGAGCAACAAAGATGTATCAAGACCTGAGGCATGATTTCTGGTGGCCAGGTATGAAAAAGGATGTGGCTGAGTATGTGGCGTCGTGTCTGACTTGTCAGAAGGCGAAGATTGAACATCAGAGACCAGCAGGGATGCTGCAGTCATTAGATATCCCCGAGTGGAAGTGGGATAGCATTTCTATGGATTTCATCACTGGTTTACCTAAGACCAGGAGGAAGCATGATTCCATTTGGGTGATAGTGGATCGTTTGACTAAGTCCGCCCATTTTCTACCGGTAAGAACTACGGATACAGCGGCGAAGTTGACCGATGTTTACATTGCTGAGATTGTGAGGTTACATGGGATTCCGTCTAGTATAGTGTCGGATCGAGACCCAAAGTTTACTTCACACTTTTGGAGGACTTTGCATGAGGCGTTGGGGACGAAATTGAGATTGAGTTCCGCCTACCATCCTCAGACAGATGGGCAGACTGAGAGAACAAATCAATCGTTAGAAGATTTGTTGAGAGCATGTGTGTTGGATGATCGTGGAAGTTGGGATGATGTTTTACCGTTGATAGAATTCACATACAACAACAGTTTCCACGCGAGTATTGGAATGGCACCATATGAGGCTTTGTATGGGAGAAGATGTCAGACTCCTTTGTGTTGGTACCAAGATGGGGAGAGTATGATAGTAGGACCGGAAATGGTACAACAGACGACGGACAAGGTCCGAAAGATAAGGGCAATGATGAAGGTTGCTCAAGATCGACAGAAAAGTTATGCGGATAGGCGTCGGAGGCCTTTAGAGTTTGAGGAGGGAGATCACGTATTTCTCCGTGTTACTCCAACAACGGGTGTCGGAAGGGCTTTGAAAGCGAAGAAGTTGACTCCGAAGTTTATAGGGCCTTATCAGATTACGGAGCGGATTGGGAAGGTAGCATATCGGATCGCGTTGCCACCGGTACTATCTTTGATTCATGACGTGTTCCATGTGTCGCAATTGCGGAAATATACACCGGATCCTTCACATGTGATCACACCAGATGATATCCAGTTGAGGGATAATTTGTCATTCGAGGTTCCGCCGATCAAGATTGCGGATAGAAAGATGAAGCGTCTGAGAACGAAAGAGATACCTTTGGTGAAGGTAATATGGAACGAAGCTACAGGAGATACCACCTGGGAGCTTGAGAGTAAGATGAAAGAATTATACCCCGGTTTGTTTGACGACGTCTAAGTTTCGAGGACGAAACTTCTTTTAGGGGGGTAGTATTGTAAGACCCAAGATTTCTTTGTATAGTTGGTTTAAGGAATATTAGGGTTTCGATGTGTTCGTGTGATGAAACATCGTGTAATTATTAGCTTTTGCTGTAATTGAGCCTGTTTAGTGCTCGTGCACTGTAATTGTACAGACTTTGGTCTTGTGATCCTGTTTCTTGTATAAGAAGTTACTTGTGGTTTCAGAATAATAAGTTTTGGATTATTCTTGTTTTTGGAAAAACGAGTAGGATTTTACCCGTCGTTGTAAAATCTTATTGCGTCTGTTTTGAGTGAGGTTTCGGATGGAAGTTTTATATATCTGCGCGGGTTAGGATATATTCTGAGATTAATTTTCTAAGGTATGGAAGAAAATTACAGTCGCGGAAAAAGATTCGGCGATAAGTTTTGGAATGGAAAAACGTTGGACGTTCTTTCCGTAGGTTTTCTGTTTTTGTGATTTACGTTCGTCGCGGCGCGCGAGAGCTGAACGTGCGAGTGTTTCTATGAGATATTAAGTTTTATCTCAAGTGGGTTGAATTGGTTTGATCCAATGGCTATGGTTTGGTCTTGGCATTGTGTTTTTGATCCAATGGCCATGAGTGAGCAAGAGTTATGGCATAGTAAGGAGGTTTGGTCACTTGGTCACTTAGAAAAACATCACCAAATCATCTCATTCTTTCTCTCTTGTACGTGAAACTCCATTTCATTTTCCAACCTTCACTAAATTTTCCATTCTTCACCATTTCACTCCATTTCAAGCTTGGAAGCTTTGAGGAAAAGTGTAGAGAATCACTTTCTAAAGGTAACCCTCTCTTCTCATCTCCTAGGTTGGTAGATTTTTAGAGTTGTGAGGTTTTTGGGTTTATGTTCTTAAGAGGGTTTGGTGAGAAAGGTTGTTCTTGCTAGTTCTTGTTTCATGAAAGTTGTTCATGAGAGTTTAGTAAGCATGCTAGGCTTTGTTGTTTCAATTTTTCCATGAGTTTGTGAGAATCTCATGAGAAAAGTTAGGGTTTTGAGTTGGTTATGTATTGATCAATAACATGAGGTTAAGTTGAAGGGTTTTGAAAAGAAAAGTTGTCTTTGAACCTTTAGCCGAAAGGGAAATGCGTTGTATGGTTTTGTTTTAGAAAATCCGATGAAAAATATTTTGAGGTTTATGAAAATATTTTCTAAGAGTTTTGGGTAGAGTTTTGGGGTCAAAATGGTTTAAAACTATTGTGACATGTGGTGTCGCTATTTACCTTGAAAACATGTTTGAAAATGATTACCGGACGGTTGAGGCCCGTAATAAAACTTGTGCTTGGATTTGGTTTTGATTTTGGAAATGAAAATCAAATAACTTGCACTCGAAGCAACCAACATGCTTTCGGAAATGTGTTGCTTGCTTATGAAAATGGTTTGCTTTTGTGCCTTGAAAAAGTGTTGGGAACTAATAGAATCAAACTAGGCTTGGGTGGAAAGAGGTGGTGTGAGTTGCTGTCTTTTGCTGTCATGACAGTTGAAACTCGCCAGGCGAGTGGTTACTCGCCAGGGCGAGTGTCACAGGTCCTGACAACTCGCCAGGGCGAGCTCCAGGGCGAGTAAGACCAGTACTCTCTGCCTTCACTCGCCATCAACTCGCCAGGGCGAGCTCTGAGACTTAAAATTTTGGATTCTGATTTCTAAACTTGGTTTTTAACTTTCTAATCCCTTTTTGTTAATTTATGGAAGTGGTTGGGATTGGAAACGAGTTTTTCGGGTACTCGGAAAGTACGTAGCTTATAACGCAAGAAAACGGCCATTTTGCATTTCAAATTATTTAAGACTTTTGGCAATTGTTTTGGGTCCTAAAAATAGTACAAATAACTCATGAGTGTTGATCAATACGATAGTTTTCGGTATGGTATCCGAAAGAAGGATTTTCCTTAGAAAACCTTTGGTTGTTGGGGTTTTAGAGTTCAATTCATTAAGGATTGATTGGTTATGGTTTTGATTGAATACTTTGCTTGTTTTAGGAAGCAAGTAAGTGTTGTGTGATCGTGTGTTGTTGACGGAAGTCTGACGAGGTAAGGGCTCCACTTTATTTCTGTCTTTCGAAATGATTACGACATGCTTTGTTTTGCTGTGTATGCAATTGCTGTGTGCTTTGGCATGTTTGTACTTATGTATTCTCGTTGATGAGAACGTGTTTATAAAAATGTGTGCAAATTACATATGATTGAGAAAATGTATGTATGCTGAGATGCTTTGTACATAGGCTTAGGGCTATGTGTTTGTTTGCATGAGCATATGTGAATGCGTGCGTCAGATAGGACTACGCGAGGATTTTGTCTTGTGTGACTATCCCGTATATGCCGAAGAGAATATATGCCATGCATTTCATAGTTGCGTGCCTAGGTGTATGTCTTGTGTGACTTGCCTTCGTACCAGGCGGTTGTCTGTGCGACTTCGCCAAATCCCACTGGATTTTATTGAGTTGGTGGTTGTCTTGTGTGACTCACCCGGTGTTATCCCACCGTGATTGTTTTGGTATTGTCTTGTGTGACTCTACCCGGTGTTATCCCACCAATAGTAGGAGGTGTTATCCCACCAGAGACCTACGCCTTCTATAGAGAGGTTGAATTCCGGAATTAAATCATGCATGTGACGAACCAGTGATCGGTTGTCACACTCACTGTAGAAGTCTGCATTAGGCTTGGTGATTTATTTATATAAACCCGTTGGTGGGATGTACTTTTGAGTTAAAGAGCTTTCTCTTGTGTATGTGGAAATTTGTTATGTGTACATCTTTCGCACCGGTTATATATATATATACTTGTATTTTGTGGTGACCCTTTCTTTCATTTGCGGGCTCATCCCACCCAGATGATGGGTTAGGTCGTGGCGACGACGGTGGCTGTTCCAGGCCCCAGTGAGCGGTTGGAGCTGTAGCCTAGAATAGTTAGACTATGCGCCGGTGTGTTTTGTGCACCGTGCTTTTTGGTTAGCATAGGATTTCTAACTTGTTTCGTTGTAAGTATTTTAATACTTAGACTTGGATTGTAATTATTCAGGAAATACACTTTGCTTGTCGAAGCACCTTTTGGTAATGAGTTCCTTTGTATATTTGAATGCCGGTTCATTTATAAAACTATTATGCGCACTTTGAGTGTTAGTTGAAAAAGAAAAAAAAAATAATGCCCTTTTTGGCTTGTGAAAAACGGGGTGTTACAGTAACATGCACGTATGAACCTTTTTTTACTTATTTTTTATCAAAAAATTGTTGATTTTTTTTTAGAAAACTGAAATTATTGCCGGTATTTTGAAAAATGAAGGCGTAAAGTATTTTAAAAATAAAATTTCAGCATTTTTTTAATAAAAACAAGAAAAAAAATGTTTATATGTGCGTATTACAATAGATAAATGACCAAAATAAAAATAAAAATAAATAAATAACTAAAATGTTATAAATTGAACTCACCTTTTTTTGACTAAATAAATTTAACTCACTTCTCTACACATTTAGTCAAAAAAAATAAATTATAACACATTTATGATTTCATAATCGGTTTCAATTTTTAACAAAGACACCAGATTAAAAGAGAAACACAAAAAAAAAAAAACCTTTCATGTATTTTTTTTTTGGTACATAACCTTTAATGTATTTTAATGACATAATTTTAACAAAGACTCCCTGATATAATGTTGTCATATGCACATTGTTTTCAAGTTAATGTATTTCACTTTATATTCACGATAACAGAATAAATCAATATTTGATAATATCAATTTCTAATTAGTTAATTTTTCCATTTATAATATCAATTTCTATAATTAATTTTTTTCCATTTATAATTTTCAAACGGCCCAATATATTAAAAGGTATTACTACTAAAAATTTTAATTTGTCCTCATCAATTCTTAAAAATATTTCAAATCTTCTATTTCATAAAAATAAATTATATTTTTCAATTTACTATTTTTTTATATAATAGTTAAATTCTACTCTTTTTTTATTATAAAAAAAAATCAACTCTAATTTTGTTTACTCTTATATAAATAATACAGAAGAAGTGTATTATTGATGAAATATATTATAATAATTACGGGGTAAATATTTGTCATTATACTTAAAACATCACGTGACATTCTGTGTCCGTCTGTGTGATATGAATTTTCTATTATGCTAACTTATATGCGGTTATCTTTTTTGTTTATTTTTATTTATTTACTTATTTTCTCTTTTATATAGTGTGCGATTAGAATTTTTGTTAACCATGTAACCTCCTTATTTGTTGCACCTAATAGTTATGAAAAAAAAAAAGAAAAACGTCAATTTTTTTTTTAAATAAAAAAATGGCAACTTCAAAAAGGTAAAATAGGTGTAACAAAAAGTCTACATCAAAAGAGGTATTCTATTTGTATATTGGTATAAAATAGATTAAGAAAGAAAAAAAAATTATTTTTTGACTAAGAAAAAAAAACTTTTGTGTGAAAGTTTTTATCAACAGACATGGACAAATAATCTTCTTTTTTGTTATGCTGGGTTATTATTAAGAAAAAAAAAAGGAAATTTTATTTTTTTGACTAAGAAAAAATAATACTGAAACCAACTTTTGTGTGGAAGATATTTTTTAACAAAACATATATATACAAATATTTAAATAAAGTGAAGGACAAATATGACAATAAAAAAAGTTCACGCGAAAGGGATCACTCTCTTTATATATTGGTATAAATATAGAATAGATAATAAAAATAAAGTGAATTTTGTCTCATAAACTTAACTCAGTTGGTAGGGATATTGCATCTATACTAATATATAAAAGGGATACAAATTTTTGGGATGACTTTTTCATTATTCCTATTTTACCCTTAAAAAATAACTTTCACATAAAAATCGATTTTCAGTTTTTTTAGTAAATAATATTTTTTTTCTTCTTAATAACTAAGCACAACTTCCAAATAAAAGTAGGTTTTCAGTTTTTTTATAATAAAAAAAATATATTTTTTTCTTCTTAATAACTAGCCACAACAAAAAAGATGTAACTAAGTCCAATAAAAAAGGAGATTAAGTAGTTATTTATATTTGCACAATAGAGAATATCGATCACTAAAAAAAGAAGAAAAAAAAATAACGATCACACAAACGGGCACGGGGCGGCTAGTAATATATAAAGGGGATACATCTATTCTATACTAATATATATAGGGGATACAAATTTTTGGGATGACTTTTTTATTATTCCAATTTTACCCTTAAAAAATAACTTCCATATAAAAATAGATTTTCAGTTTTTTTATAGTAAAAAAAATATATATTTTTTTTCTTCTTAATAACTAACCACAACAAAAAAAGAGGTTACGTAGTTATCAATTAATAAAGTCCAATAAAAAAGAAGATTAAATAGTTATTTATATTTGCGCAATACAGAATCTGACAAGACAAAATAAAAATAAAGTGAACTTTCTTCCAAAGTCTAACTATTAGTAAAAGAATATTGAAAATGAAAAGCATATTCCATTATATGCTACAAAAATAGAATAAAACTTATAAAAACAAATATGTTAATATACGTAACAAAAATGTCTATAGTTTTCTATATAAAGACACCCCACTTCACTACTTTAGATCATAACACTGTCTCTCTGATCCAAATTTTCCATCCCTTGTCTTCTTTTTCTTCTTCTTCCTCGTATCTTACTGCCTCATTACACGGGTAAGGTAAGTAACCACTTACAAAACAAAACAAACAATTCCTATGTTTTCAATTTTGTTTCATATTAATCCTATGTACTACCTTTGTAACAAACAACTACACTATTTGTGTTGTATCTTTCAATTTCAATTCAATACACGTGTCATCCACTCATCATATATTCTATATCTCAGTCAATCTCTTTCATTATTTTATTTTTTTGGAATTTGTTAAAAAAAAAACTATGATGATGTTGTTGTTTTGATTCGTCCATTGGTTTTGTGTTCATGGTTTTTTGAATTGTTTAAGGTTTTTATTTAATTGTTTTTGTTTTATAGGTGAGAAGGAGTGAATTGCTCCAATGGCAACAAACAAAATGGAAAAAATGGCATCAATTGATGCACAGCTTAGACAATTAGTACCAGCAAAAGTTAGTGAAGATGATAAACTTATTGAGTATGATGCTTTGTTGTTGGATCGGTTTCTTGATATTCTTCAGGATTTACATGGAGAGGATCTGAAAGATTCTGTGAGTTTTCTTCTGTTTTTTTGTTCCTTTAATTTTAATTAATTTTTCTGATATTTGTATATGTGATTTCATTTTCAATTGATTTTGATTATTCACTGTTTGGTTCTAAAAGTCTTAATTATGATTTGTTTGGTGGAAAAAAGATTGGAAATTTTGTTCTTTTGACAGATTTTAGATATTGGGTCAAAGCTATTGATTTGTAATGTTTTAAGGAAACATGACTTTTCGATATGTTGTTTGACTAGTATCAGGAAAAAAAGTCATTTAGAGAGAAAATTTTCATTGATCTAATGTTTAGTATTTTATTTTTCTTTATGAAATTTTTAATATTTTACATATATGTTTGATGAAGTTACCTTGAAAGATATCAAACTATTAGGCCTTGATCAGTGAAATAAACGGAACATGTTGTCCAATTGTCGGTTCAGATTCAGATTATTTTATATTTTGGTTTGATCTGTTTAGACAAATAGTTGTTGTTCCGCTATATGCGATTTAGTACAAAGTGTTGTCAGATTGCAGTTATAGCAGCATTATAATGTTGTAGCGTATAATGCTTCTATGCTTTAGACAAACCACTATTGTTCTGCGATACGCGATTTAGTACAGTGTTGTTAGATTGTAGCTATATCAGCACTATAACCTTGTAGTGCAGTCGAATTTGAACAAATCTCTATTTTCGGCTAATGATATGTTGTTATGCAGGTTCAAGAAGTGTATGAACTTTCTGCGGAGTATGAAAGAAAGCATGATCCTAAGAAACTTGAAGAGCTCGGAAATTTGATAACAAGTTTAGATGCAGGAGATTCAATTGTTGTTGCCAAGTCCTTTTCGCACATGCTTAACTTGGCCAACTTAGCTGAAGAGGTTCAGATTGCTCATCGTCGAAGGAACAAGTTGAAGAAAGGAGATTTTAGGGATGAGAGCAATGCAACTACTGAATCAGACATCGAAGAAACTCTTAAGAGACTTGTTTTTAACATGAAGAAATCTCCTCAGGAAGTTTTTGATGCATTGAAGAACCAGACCGTTGATCTGGTTCTTACTGCTCATCCTACTCAGTCGGTTCGTAGGTCGTTGCTTCAAAAGCATGGAAGGTTTGTTTCAAAATGTAGCATTTGTTTCACCATGAATACTTCTCGTTCAAGAAAATTTGTTGAATAGAAATCGATAAGAAAATTGAACTTTTTTTGTTCTTTTTGCAGGGTAAGGAACTGTTTATCTCAATTGTATGCTAAAGACATCACTCCTGATGATAAGCAAGAGCTTGATGAAGCTCTCCAGAGGGAGGTGAGTATCAAATCCTTTCGATTTTGTTTGTTTTTTCGTCAAATTAAAATGATTTTTTCACCAAATTGAAATGATTTTCTTTTGTTACTTTTGTAGATTCAAGCTGCATTCCGTACCGATGAAATCAAGAGGACACCTCCAACACCACAAGATGAGATGAGAGCCGGGATGAGTTACTTCCATGAAACAATTTGGAAGGGTGTCCCTAAATTTCTTCGCCGTGTTGATACTGCGTTGAAGAACATAGGGATTAACGAACGTGTTCCCTACAATGCTCCTCTTATTCAGTTTTCTTCATGGATGGGGGGTGATCGTGATGGTACGATTTTTATCTGCTACAGATATATGTATGTATGCATCCATGTATGTATGTACATATGTGAATTCAATGTGATTTATAAAATGCGATAATATGATGCAGGTAATCCGAGAGTCACTCCTGAAGTGACGAGAGATGTTTGCTTACTAGCTAGAATGATGGCTGCAAATTTGTATTATTCCCAGATTGAAGATCTTATGTTTGAAGTAATCCTTTTTCAGCCTTTTTGAAATTATCATTTTGATTTGTTTATTATTCCGGCTCCATTTTACTTATTTCTTACTTTTGTTTCTTTAGCTGTCTATGTGGCGTTGCAATGATGAGCTGCGTGATCGCGCAGAAGAACTTCACAGGAATTCCAAGAAAGATGAAGTTGCAAAACACTACATAGGTGATAATCTTAAATGTTAGTTATGCGTATTTGTGAATATTATGTTGGTTAGTTCACTTTTGTGATAATCTTGATTTCCTTCCATGATGCAGAGTTTTGGAAAAAAATTCCTTTGAATGAACCATACCGTGTTATACTCGGTGATGTAAGGGACAAGCTCTATCGTACTCGTGAGCGGTCTCGTTATCTCTTAGCTCATGGCTATTCTGAAATTCCTGAGGAAGCCACATTCACCAATGTTGATGAGGTATATATTTCATTATTTTACTATATACTTTTTGTGTTATAAACATTTAGTTACATGATAACAATGCTATTTTTTTATTGAAGAATTTTTCTTTGTTTGGAAAATACTAACTAGAGTTAATTTGTCTAGTTCTTGGAACCTCTTGAACTATGCTACCGATCACTTTGTGCTTGTGGTGATCGTGCGATTGCCGATGGAAGCCTTCTTGATTTCTTGAGGCAAGTTTCCACTTTTGGACTGTCACTGGTAAGACTTGATATAAGGCAAGAGTCTGATCGTCACACGGACGTGATGGATGCCATTACCAAACATTTGGAAATCGGATCCTACCAAGATTGGTCTGAAGAAAAAAGACAGGAATGGCTTTTGTCTGAGTTGGTTGGCAAAAGGCCGCTTTTTGGACCTGACCTACCTCAAACCGATGAAATTAGAGAAGTTTTAGAGACATTTCATGTCATAGCAGAACTTCCATCAGACAACTTTGGAGCCTATATCATTTCGATGGCAACTGCACCGTCTGATGTGCTGGCCGTTGAACTTCTTCAACGTGAATGCAAAATCAAGAATCCGTTAAGAGTTGTTCCATTGTTTGAGAAACTTGCTGATCTCGAGTCTGCTCCTGCTGCTTTGGCTAGGTTGTTTTCGATAGACTGGTACATAAACCGGATCGATGGGAAGCAAGAAGTTATGATTGGATATTCGGATTCAGGTAAAGATGCTGGAAGGTTTTCTGCCGCATGGCAGCTATATAAGGCTCAGGAAGACCTCATAAATGTTGCTCAGAAATACGGTGTTAAGTTAACAATGTTCCACGGTCGTGGTGGAACTGTTGGAAGAGGAGGTGGACCTACTCATCTTGCTATCTTGTCTCAACCACCAGACACAATTCACGGATCTCTTCGTGTGACGGTTCAAGGTGAAGTTATTGAACAGTCGTTCGGAGAGGAGCACTTGTGCTTTAGAACGCTGCAGCGTTTCACTGCTGCCACTCTAGAACACGGAATGCGTCCCCCAAGTTCTCCAAAACCGGAATGGCGTGAATTGATGGATCAGATGGCTGTCATTGCTACCGAGGAGTACCGTTCAATTGTGTTCAAGGAACCACGTTTTGTTGAGTATTTCCGTCTGGTAAGACATCACAAAATCATTAACTTTCACTTCAGTGTTAACCAAATTATGGTGTCTTCAGTGCCTTTAAAATATTCAATTTTTGAGTTTGGTCCCTATAATTTTTTTATCCCCGCCTTTTATAAAAACTATAGAGGGACTAAACTCAAAAGTTTGTAATTTTTGCAGGAACTAAAAATATATTTAACCTTTCAAATTATAACAATTATTTTCAATTTCCTTTGTGTCACGTAGGCTACACCAGAGATGGAGTACGGAAGGATGAACATTGGAAGTCGACCGGCAAAAAGAAGGCCAAGTGGAGGCATTGAAACACTGCGTGCGATACCATGGATTTTTGCATGGACACAGACAAGGTTTCATCTTCCAGTATGGCTTGGCTTTGGAGCAGCTTTTAAACAAGTTATTGCGAAGGATGTTAAGAATCTTCATATGCTGCAAGAGATGTACAATCAATGGCCTTTCTTTAGGGTCACTATTGATTTAGTCGAAATGGTGTTCGCTAAGGGTGACCCTGGTATTGCAGCCCTGAATGATAGGCTACTAGTTTCTCAGGATCTTTGGCCATTTGGGGAACAGTTGAGAAGCAAATATGAAGAAACTAAGAAACTCCTACTTCAGGTAATGCTCCTTTTACTTTGTAAATTTGAACATTTTAGTTTTGCAGTTAAGGGCCTATTTGGATCGACTTATTTGAACTTGTCAACTGTCCATAAGCTATTTTCAGCGTATTTTCATAAGCTTTCCGGAATAACTTATGAAAACAGCTTTACTTTACTTTATCTTTTGTTATAAAAATAGCTTATACGTAAACACTTATATGATAACTGCTATTGCGGTACGCACTTAATAAGCCGAATTCTTTGTTAGATATTGAGCTTTCATCATCTAAGAACTAGACTAGCGAGTTATTTCACAAGCTGATTTTTGTGTTCTTCTGTATCGGTAGGTGGCAACACACAAGGAAGTTCTTGAAGGAGATCCCTACTTGAAACAAAGACTCAGACTCCGTGATTCTTACATTACAACCCTTAACGTTTTCCAAGCATACACATTGAAACGGATCCGTGATCCAAACTATAAGGTGGAGGTGCGCCCCCGCGTATCGAAAGAATCTGCTGAAACAAGTAAATCGGCTGATGAACTTGTAACATTGAATCCAACAAGTGAATATGCTCCTGGTTTGGAAGACACACTCATTCTCACCATGAAGGGTATTGCTGCTGGCATGCAAAACACTGGTTAATTTTTGGTGATTTTTTTCACTTTTATTTGTTTCTTTTATGTTAAGTGTGTGCTAAGATATCATAAATACTAGATGAATCTAGTTGCAAGCACTTCAAGTGAGTGCTTTTTTTTTTCTTTTTCCTTTTCCTTTTTCATAAGAAACTCACATCAGGTTTTGTTGATGTTTTTCCTTACTTTGTTACCATACAAACGAGTTAATGCAATTGATGTTATGTTTCAATGCATAGATTTTATCTCCTTTCTTCAATATTTTCTGATTTAATGATATGAAACAGTAAAACATAGAAACAATAATGGCCACTTAGGATATCTTGTTAGAAGGAACTAGAAATAATTGAAATCTGTTGAGATATCAGAGTATGAGAATAATGGCCACTTTGGATATCTTTTCTTTTTGTTTGTTCTAAGAATCTAGAAGCAAAGCTCGCGCACACTAAGTGTCGAGAAGCGGAAAATTCCAAGTACGAACCTGCGCCTTAGCATAGAATATCAGAATGGTCTAAGATAATGTTCTTAATAGAAGCTATGCGAATATGACCATGGAGGCACTTAACAGTAACTTCAAAGTTAGTTTCATCGAAAAAATGGCCATCTTAGTCAGTTGCTAGGATCCATAGGAGGCACCAACGCAGCGCCAGTGGTTCAGCTAGTGTAGGAGAGCTATGTGGTCTCTTAAGTCTGGTAGCAGCAAATCCGACGGCCCATGTTTGATTTCTAGCAACCATTCCCCGGCCGACAGAGTCGTCACTGAAGCAACAGGCATAAACATTTAATTTAGACACACCTGTAAGACATGGTTGATTGGTTTCCAATTAACCATGAGAAAGTATTGATATCAACTCTCTTTTTAGTCCTTGCCAATGCCACTTTTTGAGTGACTAAAGTAAATGTGTACTTGTTAATTAAATCTGGCATAATCTCATTGTTAGAGTTTAATTACTATATCCAATCATAGTGCAAAAATGTCTAGAAACTCTTTCAAGCTTGAGACTTGCATAATAGTCATAAACTTAGAATTACGTGCATGCTGAATTATTTTGGTGAGAGTAATTGTAATTAGGAATTTTGCAGTTTGATTTTGATTAATTTTAGGGCAAAACGTTGATTGATAATAATATACGTGTCGCCGTGTCGGTTCCATTTAAATTGCTTCCTTAAAAAAATACTCTCTCCATCCTGATTTATAAGCAAATTTTTGAAGTTTCACACATATTAAGGACTCCTAGTTTTATGTAAAAGTTACTCTTGCTTGGACTAAAATACCCTCATCACCACTTCCTCTTGAAAAGTCACACGGCCCCAGTCTCAGTTACAGTGATGAGTAGTAATAATTATGCTCATATTCTTTTTGTGTTTTCAAAAATAAACTTTACATATTCTTCCTTCAAAAAAAAAAAAAACTTGACATATTTTCTGTATTAAAATTTTGAAACGGAAATTTAGTTAAAAACCTCACATATCATTAATATTTTTGATTGGTGCACAAAATTTCAAAAATGCAACAATATTAGCATGGTTTACTTTTATTATTGTTTGGAAATTTTAAAAAAATAAAATATTGTAGCTTTATGTACCAAAAAATAAATTATTATTGCAGTTTTATGTACCAAAAAAATAAATTAATATTGCAGTTTTATTGCTTAACCAACTTCTACTCTCCAGGAATTTGAATCAATTTACGAAAAATAAAATTAAGAATAGAGTGATTAACATTCAACCAAAAACCAATCGGCTTTCTTGAAAGGAAGAAACCTTGCGGATGGGGTGGTTGTGGTAAACGAGGTAGTAGAGATGGCGAAGCGGAAGAAGCGAGATTGTGTGATTTTCAAAGTTGATTTCGAGAAGGCTTACGATTCGGTGAGTTGGAGCTTCTTGGATTATATGTTGTGTAGAGTGGGTTTTGGGGAAAGGTGGCGGGCGTGGATGAAGACCTGTGTGTGTAAAGGAAGATTATCGGTGCTTGTGAATGGCTCTCCGACGGAACAAATTAATATTAAGAGGGGGCTTAAACAAGGCGACCCCCTTGCTCCTTTTTTGTTTCTCCTTGTTGCCGAAGGGTTAAATGCGCTTTCCCATAGAGCGGTGTCTTTGGGTTTCTTCAAAGGCTTCAAAATCGGGTCGGATGTGGTGGTTTCTTTGCTTCAATATGCGGATGATACCTTGTTTATAGGAGAGGCTTGTGTGGAAAATTTATGGGCTATGAAGGCGATGTTAAGATGGTTTGAACTAGTGTCGGGCCTTAAAGTTAATTTCTCTAAAAGTAGGCTCATTGGTGTTAATGTAGCTTCCGATTTCCTTCAAGTGGCGGCAAAATTTCTCCATTGTAAACTTGGCTCTCTTCCTTTTACTTATTTGGGTCTTCCAGTTGGCGCTAATCCGCGATCTCATAAGACTTGGGATCCGGTGGTCAAAACTATTGAGCGGAGGCTTCTTTTGTGGAAATATCGGTATGTGAGTTTGGGTGGGAGGGTGGTTCTTTTGAATTCGGTGTTGGCCTCAATTTCGGTCTTCTATCTTTCTTTTATTAAGATGCCTTCTAGTGTGAGGAAGACCATTATTCAAATTCAAAGGAATTTTTTTTGGGGAGGTCTTATGGGGGAAAGAGACAAGATTCCTTGGGTGAGTTGGAAGGATGTTTGTCGTCCTAAGGTGGAGGGTGGCCTAGGGGTGAAGGATCTTTTGTTGTTTAATTTATCTTTGCTAGCTAAATGGCGGTGGCGTTTGTTAGTAGAAGATGGTTCTTTGTGGAAAAAGGTGTTGGAGGCGAAATATGGTGGTGTGGGGAGACAACCTTTGTCCATGAATAGAAATTATAAATTCTCCTCTTGGTGGAGGGACTTAGTTGGTTTGGGAGTTTTACCGGGAGTTGAGGGGGATTGGACCCAAGACGTGTTCGTGAGGAAGGTTGGAATTGGAGGATCTACGAGATTTTGGTTGGATGCTTGGGTGGGTAACGTGCCTCTTTGTGTTACTTTTCCTCGGCTTTTTAAGATTTCTCTTCAAACAAATCTTTGTGTTAAGGATATGGGAGCTTGGGAGAATGATACTTGGATTTGGTGTCTTGAGTGGAGAAGGAGTTTCTTTACTTGGGAAGAAGAATTGTTCGTGAAGCTTTTGGAAATTATTGAACCGACTCCGATCTCTAAGAAGGATGATGTTTGGGCTTGTATTTTTGGTGGACCTTTCACGGTTAGCTCTCTTTATCTCTTTCTCCATAATCGTTTTTTTTCAACTTCTTCGTTTGGGGAGAATTTGCCTAAGGTTATTGTTGGAACAAAGTGGGTCTGATATGAACCTCTAAGATTTTAAGTGGTTTTGATGATAACAAAGTATTAAAATTGCAATTGGTATTACTAATGATTATTCTAGTGTGCAGAATTACAAGTTAAAATTCATTCAGAAGCACTATGAATAGTAGCAGAGAAGCCAGTCAAAACAAGCTTTGAAAGAGTATCAAAAGCTAGACTCTGATAAAGTTCAGAAGCTGAAGATCTTAAGAAGCTATGACAAGAGCATCAGAAGCAAAAAGAATTTACATCACTCAAGAACTGACAGAATCAGAATCAATGATTGAAGAACTATCTACTTCAAGGCTCTGTCACATCCACAGGAAGGAATATTCGTTGGTACAACGTTAACCTTATCCATATGTGGAGCGTAATTGAGAAACGTACTATTGTACTATCATTACTCAAAATGGATGAGTGATAATTCAAATAGCAAGGTAGTGGAATTGGATATCTTTACCAAAGAAGGTAACTACAGCTATCACAATTGTACGAATAAATTCCAGCTGGCACCTCTCTCTCTGCAACGGTCATCATCTTCCTCCAAGTATAAATAGAAGGCTCAAATAGAAGAAATTACTACTGTTCTAACGACCGTTCTATCAACACTGTTCTATTACTACGTTCAAAGACTAAGAAGCATTCTGACACCATAATTTAAATCTGTCATTCTAAGTCTTAGAACAATTTGAGTTGTATTTTGTAAACACCTCTGATAGTATATCAAGTGTTCCTTAACATTCATTCTTATTCTTAAGTTTGTTTGAGAAGTCTCTTGTTAAGTTTAACTTGAGCATTTGAGAAGTCTCTTGTTTAGTGAAACTTGAGCACCTGAGAAGCCTCTTGCAAGTGTGCTTGAGCAATTTGTAATCTTAAGTAGATTATAGTGAAAATCTCTTGTTAGTAACAAGGGGACTGGAGTACTCTCGATTTGTGAGAGGAACCAGGATAAATTTTGTGTTTTTCTCTATCTCTCTCAGCACCCATTTTACTTTGTGTTCATATCCGCTGCGAACTTAGTGTTATTTCAAAAAAGTTTTTAATTCTAAAAACACAATTCAACCCCCCCCCCCCCCCCTTCTTGTGTTTTTCCACCTTCAATTGGTATCAGGAGCTGGGCTGTTGCCTAACTCTCACCTATTAGTGAAACAGTTAAGATTCAGGGAGGAAAAACATGTCTGCTGAGAAGAATCTCAATGAAGTTCCTTTTGACTATGACTCAAACTCTCGACAAAGAAGGTCATCTGATAAAGTTCCTATCTTCAATGGAACTGAGACTAGTTACCCGTTCTGGAAAACAAATATGTACAGCTATATCATGAGTATTGATTGTGATTTATGGGACATGGTAGAAGATGGAGTGAACTTTGAAAATATGGACTTAGAAGGTGTTGTTAGCTCTAAAGACAGAAAGGCTTTTACACCTACTCAAAAGCTGGAGTATAAGAAGCACCACAGTGTAAAAGGGATGATGACAAATGCCATCTCTCATGATGAGTACTTGAAAATTGGAGATAAGAGAACGGCTAAGTCTATCTGGGATTCTCTTAAATCCAAGTATGAAGGAAATAAACAAGTTAAGGAGGCTAAGGCCAACTTGTTAGTACATCAGTATGAATTATTTAAAATGAAGGACGGAGAGGACATTGAGACAATGTTCTCTAGGTTTCAAATTCTTGTTTCTGGTCTTCAAGTCATAGATAAGAGCTATACTGAGGCTGATCATGTAAGGAAAGTACTCAGAAGCTTGCCGCCAAAGTGGAGACCAAAAGTGACAGCGTTTCAGGAATCTAAGGATTTAGATACTGTGTCTCTTGAAAGCTTGGTTAGTTCTCTAAAGAGTCATGAGGTGGAACTCATGACTGATGAATCGACTAAGAAGCTAAAAGGGATAGCCCTGAGCACCAAGAGTTCCTCTAAGGCTCTGAAGGCAAAGGTTACAGTATCTAATGAAGAAGCTTCTGAAGAAGGTCACGAGATGGACTCTGATGAAGAAGAAGAAATGGTTCTGATGGCTGCAAGAGTATCGCAATGGGCTAAGAGAAGCAAGAAGTATGCTGGTAAGTTTGGAGGTTCTTCCAAGAAGGTTGGTGCTTCTAAGGATAAGAAGGAAGAACAAAACAAATGCTTTAAGTGCAACAAACCAGGACACTTCATTGCTGACTGCCCAGAGAACCTGAGCAAAACATCCAAGAGAACCTCTAACAAAGAAAGATACAAAAGTAAGCTCAAGAAGGGGTTCCTTGCCACTTGGGATGATTTGGATCAGGAATCAGATTCTGATGGGGAAGAAGAAGCAAACCTAGCCTTGATGGCAACCGCTTCTGACCAAGAGAACTCTGAGCACGAAGCTGACTCAGATTCAGAAGAAGAAGATGAGGTACTTGCTAAACTTTCTCGTTCTGAATTAATAGATTCCTTAAAAGATGCCTTAAAACTTTTAACCAAAAAGGCAGGTGAGTGTAAGGTCCTTAAAAAGGCCTATAACAACCTGACCGAAAAGGCAAATGAAATAATTGAACAAAATGAGTCTCTAAAATCAAGAAATGAATTTATGGAAACTCATTATGTTCTTGATGATAAGGTTCCTCCAGAACATGAATTTGCTCTTCAGGAATTCCTTATCAATGGAATGAAAAGAAGTAAAATAGCCTCTTTAATTTATCATGTAAGTAGAAATAGAGGAGAAGGTCTTGGATTCTCACGTTTTAAAGATAATCCATTATCTTCAAAATCCTCTAATATAGATAAATCAAAACCTAAGGTTGTCTTTGTAAAGAGTCAATCAGAAGTTCTAAATGAGTCAGCCTCTAATAGAACATCAAAGCCAGAGGCTCAAAAGTCAAAGACTCTGAAGGATAAAACCTCAGAACCTAAGATTTTTAAGCCTCAAGCTAATGTTAAATCTAAAGAAGCTCTGACACATTCAAGAACAAAGCTCAAGAGCTATACTAAACCCAAAAACTTTTCAACAAGGGTGGTTAACTCTAGAAGCTCTGATAGGTCTTTCAAACAAAGACCACCTGGACCTGTAAAGACTAACACAAAAGGACCCATAAAGATATGGGTACCAAAATCTCAAATAATATTTGCTTCAGGTTTGCACACCAAGAAGGCCAAAGCAGCAATGCTGGTACCTGGACAGTGGCTGCTCACGACATATGACGGGAGAAAGGCGTATGTTCCAAACCCTGACTCTGAAAGAGGGAGGTACTGTGGGATTTGGAGGCAATCAAAAAGGGAAGATCACTGGTACTGGTACAGTTGGTAATTCTTCTCTTTCAATTAATAATGTCTGGTTAGTTGATGGCCTTAAACACAATCTACTTAGCATTAGTCAATTTTGTGATAGTGGATTTATTGTTAAATTTGATAAAGAAGCATGTACTGTAATCAGAGATTCTGACAAGTCCATAGTGTTCAGAGGTCTAAGGAAAGGCAATGTTTATAAAATCAATCTGTCAGAACTCATAGAGCAAAAGATAGTGTGTCTTTTATCTGTTAATGATGAGAAATGGGTCTGGCACCAACGTTTAGGACATGCTAACTGGAGATTAATCTCTAAGCTTAGCAAACTAAACCTGGTTAAAGGCTTACCAAATCTCAACTATCATTCAGATGCTCTGTGTGGTCCTTGTCAGATTGGTAAGATTTCAAAAACATCTTTTAAACCTAAAAATGTTGTCTCCACCTCAAGACCTTTAGAACTGCTTCACATTGATTTGTTTGGTCCAGTAAGTACTGCCTCAATCAATGGGAAGAAATATGGATTAGTCATTGTTGATGATTACAGTAGATGGACTTGGGTAAAGTTTCTAAGAGTGAAAGATGATGCATATGATGTGTTCAGCATCTTCTGCACTCAAGTGCAAAACGAGAAAGGTCTCAAAATCTTAAAGGTAAGAAGTGACCATGGTGGTGAGTTTGAAAACGAACCATTTGCAACTTTTTGTGAAGATCATGGCATTGTCCATGAGTTCTCTGCTCCTAGAACACCACAACAAAATGGTGTGGTAGAGAGAAAGAACAGGTCTTTACAAGAGATGGCAAGAACCATGATGCATGAGACAAAACTTGCTAAGCACTTCTGGGCAGAAGCTGTAAACACAGCTTGTTATATTCAAAACAGAATCTATATTAGACCTCTATTGAATATAACAACATATGAACTTTTCAAAGGAAGAAAGCCCAATATTTCTTATTTTCATCAGTTTGGATGTACCTGTTACATTCTAAACAACAAGGCCTACAAAAGAAAATTTGATGCCAAAGCTTGTAAGGGAATCTTTATAGGTTACTCTGAACGCTCAAAGGCATACAGAGTGTATAATTCTGAAACTAACACAGTGGAAGAATCTATACATGTTAGATTTGATGATAAAGAGCCTGACAGTAAAATGTCAGAGCAAGATGATAGTTATGCAGGTGTTCCATACCAATACATCAATACAGAACCTGAAAAAGCATCAGAAGCTGTTGAAGCTTCAGAAGCTGTATTGGAAGAAGATGCTGAAGAAGCATCTCAATTAGAAGCATCATAAGAACATGATGACACTTCAGAAGAAGACACTCAACCAAGTGCTGATGTTGATGAAGCTCCAAGAAGGAAGTTCAAATATAGATCATCACATCCAGAAGATCTAATTCTTGGAAACAAAGAAAGTCCAAGAAAGACAAGATCAGATTATCAACAACTTGATTCACTTCTGGGACTAATCTCAATGATAGAACCAAAGAATGTTGATGAAGCACTTACTGACGATGGATGGATTGTAGCTATGCAAGATGAGCTCAATCAGTTTCAAAGAAATGATGTATGGGATTTAGTGCCAAGACCAGCACATAAGAACATCATTGGAACTAAGTGGGTATTTAGAAACAAGATGAATGAACAAGGTGAAGTGGTAAGAAATAAAGCTAGACTGGTAGCACAAGGCTACAGTCAGCAAGAAGTTTTTCAAAGCTGATGCAGGATGAATTCGAGATGAGTATGATGGGTGAATTGAAGTTCTTCCTTGGAATCCAAATTAATCAAGGAAAAGATGGCACTTACATTCATCAAAGCAAGTATACAAAAGAGCTTCTGAAGAAGTTCAACTTTGTTGACTGCAAGATAATGTCTACACCCATGCATCCTACCAGCAGCCTAAGCAAGGAAGAGATTGGAAGCAAAGTAGATCAAAAGCTGTATCGAGGTATGATTGGTTCTTTACTCTACCTTACAGCATCTAGACCTGATATTTTATATAGTGTATGCTTGTGTGCTAGATTCCAGTCAGATCCTAGAGAACCTCACTTAACTGCTGTTAAGAGGATCTTTAGATATCTGAAAGGAACTACTAATCTAGGACTTCTTTATAAAAAATCCCTAGATAGTAAGCTAGTTGGATTCTGTGATGCTGACTATGCTGGTGATAAGATTGAGAGGAAATCCACTAGTGGAAATTGCCAATTCATTGGTGAGAATCTCATATCTTGGGCTAGCAAGAGACAAACAACTATTGCTTTATCTACAGCAGAAGCAGAATACATCTCAGCTGCTAAATGCTGCACACAGCTTCTCTGGATGAAATATCAGCTGGAAGACTATAATATAGCTGAAAGTAATATTCCACTATATTGTGATAATACTGCTGCTATTCATTTGTCTAAGAACCCTATTCTACACTTAAGAGCTAAACATATTGAAATAAAACATCATTTTATAAGAGATCATGTTCAAAAAGGAACAATAGATATTCAATTCATTGATACTGAACATCAATGGGCTGATATATTTACTAAGCCTTTAGCTATTGAAAGATTTGATTTTATCAAAAAGAATTTGAACATGCACTATATCTCTGAAGAAAATTAGCTCTGAGAAGTAGAATAGAATTAGCATCTGAAGCTCTATCAGAACCTCTTATAATTAAGAGTATCCCTTGGGAAGCTCTGAATAATTTAGGCTCTGAAGAGTAACAGGTTCTGATGAGGTGTCAGATACAAATGAGTGAGGCTCTGAACCTTTTGGAAATGAAACGTTCAGTACGAGTAAGTGTACAACAGTTGTCTGTACACGCGTCAGCTATGATTAAACTTTTTCAACACGTGTCTAGATCCTGACGGGCAGAGAACAGTTAATGATGATTATGGCAGTTAAACATATTATTTAATTTTTTAAAACTGCTCGCGCTCCCTCCCAATGTTTATTTTCTCTGTGTATGTGTGCTAGTTACTATTTATAAGTCACTTCACTCACATTGCACAATTTTTTACACACAATCACTACCTACACAACCCTAGACCTTACAGAAAGTTTCATTCTTCATCTTCTCTCTTTTCTAAAACAATGGCTGCTCAATCATCCAACGTAATCATTCAAGAACCCTATAATCCTACCTTACCACCCGTTATTGATCTCAATTCTGAGGATAATCTAGTCTACGAACATCATCAAACCGACGCTGGACCAGATTCTTATGATTTCTTCACTGAGAAGTTCGTGGATTTTGAAAGTTTGAAAGCGAATGGGATTGACATTCAATACTTGTTCTACAACCAACAATGGCAGAATTATTTTGAAATGTTAAATGGCTTTGTGTATTTCGACATAGTGAAGTATTTCTGGCAAAAGGCTAAAGTGTATGATAGAGCAAGTTATGATAAAGAATACAAGGATATGGTTGAAAAAAACAAGGAATTACGAGGGAAAACAAGAAAGGAACTTGGTCTTAAACCTTACAGAGGAAGAGAAATTAGGTCGAATATTTTGGGAATCAATGTTGTGATAACTCAGGCACACATTGCTAAGATTCTGGGTTTAGACAACAAAGGAGAAGATATAGAAGTGTATGATAAGAAAAGCAAGTATTTGGATTCAATTCATCAGGATCTCTTTAAATCTGGATGCACACAAAGGGATTTTGGAAAAATAATGCACATGAAGCACACATTTGAATTTGCTTTCAGAATGTGTTTGTCTACCATCTTCACCAGAAAAGGTGGATTGGATACCATCTCCATTCCACACAAACATCTCATCTGGTTCTTATACAAGAGGGTGAAAGTTAATTTGGCTAAGATTCTTTTTGATCACATGTGCTTTACCATTCACGAGGGTAGAACTAAAATACCATCAGTCATTCATCACCCAAGGTTAATTTCAGAACTGATAAGGCAAACCAAACTCACTGATATTCTGAGTGCCAAAGAAAAACTTAGAGTTTTCCAAACTGCTAAGTATGATGCATCAGTTCTGGTCAACATGAAGAGAAAAACCAAGGAAGAAATCATTCAAGTGAAAACACCTCTACAGCAAGTATACGAAAAGTACTTCTGGTGTGATGGGTTTCCCACCATATCAGAACATGATAATGATGAGGTCATTGAGAACTTCCTTGAGGCAGTAAGAAGAGATACTGGGGTTAGTGTGCCCAGGAAAATGGTTGTAAGTGTTCCTAATTGGGATATCTTCAAGGGACCAAGAGATATTACAAGGAACAGAAGAAAGCCAAGAACTACTGAGCAAGAAATGATTGATGAAGGCTCTGATGATCAAGGGCATGCTAGTGCTGATGAGATTGAGGAAGGTGCTGGAAATATGATGACTGAAGCTGTTCAGAAGGAAAAGCGGACAAAGAAAAGGCATGATAGGCCTTCAGCTTCTGAGGAAGATCAGAACCCTGCTAAACTTGCAAAGAGATTAAAGACCAGAGCTTCTAAACCAAAAGGTAAGATCTCTGAATCTAATACTTCTAGCATTCCTGTAGCTCAGGATATTGGTTCTGAACCCCAACCCTCCATTGCTAACCCTTCTACTTCTCAACCTCCATCATCTACCAATCAACCTCAACCCATAGACTTCACTATACCTATTAGTGTAGTCTTGCCTGATCATGGAAACATATCATCTTCATCATCTGATACTAGCACTGACTCTGATGAGTTTATTGCTAAGCTTACTAAAGAAGCACAACAGAAACAAAAGACACATGAACCATCAAAGAAAACAAATCTCAAAAAGACCACCAAGAGACCCATCAAAAAGCCAATCCAACTGTCTTCTGATGAGGAACAAAACACTGTCGTTAACACCTCCATTCCTGAACAACCAACCACTACTGAATCTGTTCTTGAACATCTCCAACAACATCTATCTGGAGATGCCTTTACACATTCCAATCCCAACTCACCTCGTTTTCATATTGTCAAACCCACTACTGATCAAACCATCCAAGAACCACCTGTTGTTCAATCCATTCAAACACCCCCTCCTTCACTTGATCACATCTCACAAGTGAATCCACCTACATTCACACCTGTTCAGGATGAGTCAATTGCTCATTCTGAAGAACAACAAAAATCACCTCATCCATCACCTATCAATGTCATTGAAACTGAACAATCTCCATTACCTCCACCAGAAATATACTCCACTGAATCATCTCCTTCACATTCTCCACCACCTGTCTATTGTCCACTCAACAAACCTCTAGTTCTAGAAGAGGTTCTTGAGATCTTCAAAAACATCACTGAGGCTGAACATCAAATGTTCAAGGATTCCATCAATCTTGATGATGATATCATACCTCCAAATCTCAGTAAAATAAAAATCATAAACCTCAAACGTAAACAACCTGAACCAACCATTCCTTTTGACCCATCCTTACCCTTTTTCAATTCTGACTCTGAACCAAATCTTGAGCTGCTACATAATGCTATAGGTATTAGACTTAAGAGGTTCAAACAAAGAGAGGAAGAAGCTCTTATCTTCCCTTCTGATATAGATGCTGATGTCAGGGAATTAGAGTACTTATTTGGTAAATCTTTAAGGATTCTCAGTACTCATCTGAAGGATAAGATTAAGGGTAGAGGAGCAAACACTGTACGGGAACTGTTTGAGATTGTTGAGAAGCTAAACGCTCCAAGGCTCACATCTTACAACCATGTTAAGGAGCAGGCTAGGATAGCTGCTGAAGAAGAAGAGAAGAGGCAAGCTGAAATTGAGCACAAAAGGCTAGCTGAACAAGAAGCATTGAAATTATTGGTAGATAGGGCTGTGCATATTGCTACATTTGAAACCAATAAGATCAATGAGAATCAAGCTGCTGAACAAGATGTTACCATGCTTGATCAGAATCTGATAAGAGAAGATACGGATATCAATGAAGATTCTGACAAGGGTAAGAAGCCCATTTTTGTTCCAACTCCTTCTCACTCTCCTATGAAGATTGACATAGCCTCAACCTCATCTACAATACCTCCTGCGGTTCAAGATGCTTTGGATAATCTCAGAACTGACATGGCTAATGAAATTGATGAGCTAAGAGTGGATATGCGTAATGATGTGAATTCTGCTGTGGAAACAGTTCACAAAAGGATGGATGACATGATGTTAACCCTTCTGAAAGCCATAGCTGATGTTAAGAAACCTTAGTCTTTGTTTGTGCACTTGTTTTGTTATTAATTCTTGTGTAATATTTGAATAATTTGTTGAATTAATATCTATACTATCCATATTTATGTGCTTGTTATTAGCTTATGTGTCTGTTTTACTTTTGTTTTTCAAAATTTAACTTCTCTATATACCATGATATTGTCTGGTACTCTTGAGATTTCTGGCTCTAGTGAGAGATGCTGAAGAGCATCTTAGTTTTTAAACTAATAAGCCTAGGATTTTCAAAACCTAAGAGCCCCTCTCATCAGTACTCCTGTTTACTCATGAAATAGCTTCTTAGTATTAAAGCCTGTTTAACAACGGGGCACCGATACCGAATGAGGCGTGTCTGATAACTGGTTTTCTGACAATAGGAATGAGGTATATATATATAAGAAACTTGCTCAAAACAAAGGGAATGTATAGCATCAACTCTTTTATTAATATTATTGAAGAATCTCTATTACATAGAATGATGAGACCCTACTTAGAGCTAGGTTTAAATTCAGAAGACTCTGAATCTAGCTTCTTATGTTTTTCCTTAATGTAAGCAAGCAAGTTGGCAGTGGCCTTTTGCACTAGCTCTTCAGTGTCCTTCTGAACAGCAGCCTCGTACTCTTCGTATGGAGTGTCATCATTGTATGTCCATAAAAATTCTTCCAGATCAGAGCCCAATTCTTCCTCCTCTGACTCTGTCAATATTAGTTCTTGCTTGTTCCTTTCGTAGCGAAGTCTGTTTTCTTCGCAGCGCCAGGGCTCTGCTTCCTTCTTGCTTTTTCCTTTTGAGCCTGAAGCATCCTTGGTAACCTGCTTTTCCATTGTTTGTTTCTTTTGGATATGACTTGATTACTCTGAATGAGTAAAATGAGAGGAATCGTCCCTTTTTATAGTACCTTCAAGATATCTTGTCAGTAGGATAATCAATGCCATTCTTTGAATACGTTTGGTTGTCACTTCCTTTTTGACTTGACTACCTTGTTTGGCGCTTTGACTACTTGGTTTTCTGTGCCTTTTTGACTGATGCCAAAAGGGGGAGTAAGAGTAGCGTTAAAATTAATGTTGATTCATTCATATACTGCTCAATCTGAAACTGTTATGTTAAATACATTATGAATCAATATTTATCTTTTCTGATTCTTTCTCATTCTGAACGATTATTGAAAGGGGAGAAAACTTAAGAACCTGAAATAAAGTTCATAGACAATGTCAGAAGAGCTTGCAAACCACTTCTGAGCATTATCAGACTCTAAGAAGCAAAGCTTACAAAACTATGCTTCTGAGAGTTAAATATGAAAATTTATTTCGAGTTAATAAATTGACTCTTAAACTGTTTTAATTAATTTTGGATAAGACTTAGGGGGAGCTTACAAACCTACCCTTATGGATTATCAGACTCGGGGAGATTGCAAACCTCGAAACCTGAAGTCAACATAATTAAATTAAAACAACAACAATTGAATTTTAATGCTTTAGTTTGTCATCATCAAAAAGGGGGAGATTGTTGGAACAAAGTGGGTCTGATATGAACCTCTAAGATTTTAAGTGGTTTTGATGATAACAAAGTATTAAAATTGCAATTGGTATTACTAATGATTATTCTAGTGTGCAGAATTACAAGTTAAAATTCATTCAGAAGCACTATGAATAGTAGCAGAGAAGCCAGTCAAAACAAGCTTTGAAAGAGTATCAAAAGCTAGACTCTGATAAAGTTCAGAAGCTGAAGATCTTAAGAAGCTATGACAAGAGCATCAGAAGCAAAAAGAATTTACATCACTCAAGAACTGACAGAATCAGAATCAATGATTGAAGAACTATCTACTTCAAGGCTCTGTCACATCCACAGGAAGGAATATTCGTTGGTACAATGTTAACCTTATCCATATGTGGAGCGTAATTGAGAAACGTACTATTGTACTATCATTACTCAAAATGGATGAGTGATAATTCAAATAGCAAGGTAGTGGAATTGGATATCTTTACCAAAGAAGGTAACTACAGCTATCACAATTGTACGAATAAATTCCAGCTGGCACCTCTCTCTCTGCAACGGTCATCATCTTCCTCCAAGTATAAATAGAAGACTCAAATAGAAGAAATTACTACTGTTCTAACGACCGTTCTATCAACACTGTTCTATTACTACGTTCAAAGACTAAGAAGCATTCTGACACCATAATTTAAATCTGTCATTCTAAGTCTTAGAACAATTTGAGTTGTATTTTGTAAACACCTCTGATAGTATATCAAGTGTTCCTTAACATTCATTCTTATTCTTAAGTTTGTTTGAGAAGTCTCTTGTTAAGTTTAACTTGAGCATTTGAGAAGTCTCTTGTTTAGTGAAACTTGAGCACCTGAGAAGCCTCTTGCAAGTATGCTTGAGCAATTTGTAATCTTAAGTAGATTATAGTGAAAATCTCTTGTTAGTAACAAGGGGACTGGAGTACTCTCGATTTGTGAGAGGAACCAGGATAAATTTTGTGTCTTTCTCTATCTCTCTCAGCACCCATTTTACTTTGTGTTCATATCCGCTGCGAACTTAGTGTTATTTCGAAAAAGTTTTTAATTCTAAAAACACAATTCAACCCCCCCCCCCTTCTTGTGTTTTTCCACCTTCAATTGCTAAGGTGTGAAATAGTTGGGCTCCTTCGAAAGTTATTGTTTTCTCTTGGCAAGTTCTTTTAGGCCGTATTCCTACACGTGCTAATCTTGCTCGTAGAGGGGTGTTATGCGGGGGTGAGTCTACTTCTTGTTCTTTTTGTGATTCTTTTGAGGAATCGGAGAATCATCTCTTTGCTTCATGTTCGTTGGTTTGGGAGGTGTGGTTGAAGGTATTTAGGTGGTTGGGGGTTGTTACCGTTTTACCGCATTCTATGGTATCCATCTTTGAGACCTTCCGGGCAATGCGTAGGATTAGGAAGGAAGGAAGAAAAGGTATTCTTATGGTTTGGCATGCGGTTGTTTGGATATTGTGGCGTGCGAGGAATGATAGAATCTTCTCGGGTAAAATTGTAGAATTAGAGGAGATAATGGATAGAATCAAAATTGTGTCTTGGAAATGGCTTTTAGCTAAAAAGGATAGCGCTCCTTGCTTGTTCTATGAATGGTGTGTCGATCCTTTCGATTGCTTAGCTAGGTAGTTTTGGCTTATTTTGGGTTGGATAGAGTACTCTCTGTACTTTTTCTACAAGTGTCGATTGAGTACCTCTTGTACTTTCTCCACCTCTATTTCTCCTTTTATTAATAAAATAATTCTTTGCGCTGTTCAAAAAAAAAAAAAACATTCAACCAAAAACAATCACAAAAAATAAAATAAAAAATAAATGGTGCTGCGTATGGTAGTAGAGAGTATAAGGAAAAAAAAAAGAGATATCACTATGGGAGTAGCAGTACTATTAATTCATTGGTGTGGCCTCTAAGATTTTTCTTTGGAATATGGAAAGTCCAATGAATTGTTTATTTGATATGAGCATGATAGTTAAATTTAAAAGAAAGGGTATTTTTGGAATAAAGGTATTAAATAGAGTTGAATTTGTTAACTTTTGCTTATATTTAAGGATAGACTTTTTTGAAGACTTTTGCTTATAATTAAGGCCGGAGGGAGTACTTGTTAATTAAATCTGACATAATCTCATTGTTAGAGTTTAATTACTATATCCAATCATAGTGCAAAAATGTCTAGAAACTCTTTCAAGCTTGAGACTTGCATAATAGTCATAAACTTAGAATTAAGTGCATGCTGAATTATTTTGGTGAGAGTAATTTTAATTAGGAATTTTGCAGTTTGATTTTGATTAATTTTAGGGCAAAACGTTGATTGATAATAATATACGTGTCGCCGTGTCGGTTCCATTTAAATTGCTTCCTTAAAAAAATACCGGATCCAATTCTATCATGAAGACATTTCAATGGTCAACATACCTAAAAATGTTTGTTTAATTTTATAATTTTCCTCTTCTCTTTATGTTTTGCCCTTTTTTGTAAAAAAAAAACAACTAATCAATTTCAAAAACTTATTAAATAGACATCTTGAATAAATTAAATTTACCTTTACTCTTTATTTTTAATTAAATTATTGATTATCTGTACACACCTTAGACCATGTGCAATGGTTTTCTAATTCAACACCCTCCACATCATTTTATCTTTCTTCCACCTACTCATTCAATACCCATTCAACTTTTATCCTCCCCAATGGTTTTTATTCAACACCCTACCCCACCACTCTTTCTTTTATATTCTTATTTAAATTTAAATTTTTATTTTTATGATTACATAAAAATACAATTATCGATTAAAATTAAATTAAAATTATACGATACCAATCATCGATTAAAATTAAAATTAAATTTATTGATTAAAATTAAATTAAACTTCCGATTAGAAAGATAATAATAAGATTAAAAGAGTGAAAAATGTGATTTTTTTTTCTGTGTCCAAATCAAATGAACCAAGTCTCTATTTATAGAGAAAAAAATCATTAATTTTGGTATAAAAATAAAAAAATAAAAAATTAATTTGCAATGAAATAATTGAATTTAAAGATAAAATGAGATAAAAATTTGGACGACCAATAACAAGCTGCCACGCGTCAGTTTTCAACCTGTTGAATTTATTCAACATCTCTCTCCTCCGGCTTAAATTCAACTCCACCATTGCAAGATTTTTAGGGTGTTGAAACTAGATTCAACAGACTCATTGTACATGATCTTATTGATTATCTGTACACACCTTAAAAACAACTAAGGCTTAGTGTTCAAAATGAGGGTCCAAAATGAAACTAGAAGTGACCTTTCAAAAACTTATTTCATTTATATCATCTATTTTAAGAATGAGTGAGTTATAATAATATTGGACTGATTTTTGAAAAAAAATAAATGATGTTAATGTACCTAAATATAAAAATTTAACATTCTGAATATTCAACTACTAATTCAATGTCCCATAAAAAAAAACTGCTAATTCATTATTTGACATCACAAGGAATATGATAGAATTGTGGCGATTCATCATAATTTTTCAAAAATTATACTCCATAGCTTTGTAAAATCACGGTGAGCCACTGTGATTCTAACATCTTCATCGTAATTCTGACATCTACACCGTGGTACCAAACATGAATAAAATTACTTGAAAATAATAATAATAATAATAATAATAATAATATAATGACCGAACATTTTCTTTTTCAGAAAAAAGAAATTAAAGTAAATAGAGAAATGTTAAAAAAATGTGAGCAGACAAAAAGCAGCAGAAGAAAAAGTGAAGAATTTGCTTTAGGAGAAAGAAAATTGTCTCCACTCTCCACTCTTATAACTTTTTATTTTTCAAACTTTTTTGAAAAACAACAACATTGAGAGAGAATTTTTCAAATTTCCATTTCCACATTCACTTTCAATCGATGGCGATGATGCAACCAGCTATAAGGCAGAGACGCTCTCAGACGACGGATCCATCGGCATCATCATCGTCGTCGTCATACTCAAAGCTCGACAAAGCGGCGAAATCGGACGGTAAAGATGAAGGGTTAAACTGGGTATTACCATTTGTTGCTTTGGGATTTTTGAGATATATGAGTGCTACTTCTAATATCATTCATGATTGTGATGAAGTTTTCAATTATTGGGAACCTCTTCATTTTCTTCTCTATAAAACTGGTTTCCAAACTTGGGAATATAGGTAATCAACAATTAATTATTATTTTTTATTTATTTATATAATTTTTGTTTAATTTTGATTTTGTGTATTTTTTTAGATTTAAGTTAATAGTTTGTGTTGTATGGTAATTTTGTTGTGAAGATTTTGGGTTTTTTGGGAAAATGGGGATGGAAGAAGTGCAAAAGTTTTGATTTTGATAGTTTTTATGTGTGTAGTTTTTAGATGAGATTATGAGAGGAAAAAGAAAATTAAGGGGAGGAATGACATTTTGATTATGCTTTTGTTAGGTTTTGTTTATAATTGGTGAGAAATGAACTTAAAGAAGTAGTGGTAACATAAAAAAAAAAGTGTTGGATACTAATGTGGTGTGGCGTTTGCGGTAGATATGTGGTCTGTTATGCATGTGGTCAGAGGTTCGATACTAAGCTTTCATTGAGGATGCCTTGGGTTTGATAATTTGTATGTTTGTAGCTTGTAGATGAGATCGGTTGAGAGGAAAAATAAATTTAAGGGAAGACATGTCATTTTGATTATGCTCTTGCAGGGTTTTTGTCTATAATTGGTGAGAAATATTAGCAACATAAAAAAAGAGTTGGACACTAACGTGGTATATCGTTGGTGGTACTGGTTACTTAAGTATGGGGAATGAATTTCAATATCAAGCTCTGATAGGGGATACCGGGTTTGATAATTTATATGTGTGTGGCTTGTAGATGCGATCATTAGAGGAAAAAGAAATTTAAGGGTAGAAAGGTCATTTTGATTATGGTCTTGTAGGGTTTTATCTATATTGGGGGAGAAATTTAGCTGGACACTAACATGATGTGGCGCTGGTGATAGATAGATGTATCTTATGTATGTGGTTAAAGGTTCAATGTCAATTCTTGATTGGGACTAGCTTAGGTTTAGTTTAAGCTATTTTTTTTCTATCGTATTGACAATGGAGTTGTGGTGTGTGTGTGTTGCAGTTCACAGTTTGCTCTTCGGTCGTATTTGTACCTTTTATTCCATGAAATAGTGGCTCGACCAGCATTGTGGTTATTTGGTGACGAAAAAGTAAGATTTCGCCTCTGCTTGGTTATTGATTTATTATAGATTGAAGTTTTCCACTTGTTTATGCTCATCATGTCACCATTGCCTTTTACTGTTGTAGGTGAGAGTGTTCTATGCTGTGAGATTTTTTCTCGGTTTTCTCTCTGTTGTTACAGAGACCGTTCTTGTGGTAGCTGTTTCAAGAAAGTATGGAAAACGACTCGCTTCTTATACACTTGCTATGCTTTGCTTAGCAAGCGGTTGTTTCTTTGCTAGTACAAGTAAGTGAGCGAGCCTTTTGTTTTTTTTTTCTTTTCATTATGCACACTTGCCTTTGATGAAAATTCTTCATTTCAAGATTCAGTATACCAGTTTAAGACGCAAAACTCAATTTGTTAATTTTTTTCTTTGACAATTATTTGTTGTCTCCAGGTTTCTTGCCCAGTTCGTTTTCCATGTACGCAATCTCTCTTGCATCGGGCTTATTTCTTCTCGATAAACATGCTGCAGCAGTTGCTGTTTCTGCTATTGGTGTGATACTTGGCTGGCCATTCTCAATCTTGGCTTTCGTTCCAGTGACACTTTATTCTCTATATATAAAATTCAAACCGGCATTTATTGCTGGGGCTGTCACATCAGTAATTCTTCTTGTAAGTCAGATTCTCCCCTCTTATATTGGCCTACTGTGGCCTGTAAATTATGTTTATACCCAATCAGTTCAACCAGTTCAACCAGAATTGAACTTGATGACAACCACAGTTGAACCGTGCAGTGCTTGTTAAATCTGGTTCAACCTAACTGCAATGTAACCGGGATCAAACCAACCGCCAAACTGGCCGGTTGCCAGTTCAACCGGCTGAACTTGATGTTGTATATAATATATAGCTGTGCTTGCATCTTATGCTGGTGTTAATTTTGTAATCATTGTAATGTTTTGCAGGCATTGTCTGTAGTTACTGACTATTACTATTATGGAAAATGGACTTCATCTGTCTTAAATCTTCTAATATACAACGTAGCTGGAGGCGGTGAAAGCCATCTTTATGGGACTGAAGGACCTCTTTTTTATCTGAAGAATGGATTTAACAACTTCAACTTTTGTTTTGTTCTTGCTATGCTGTTCTTGGCAATTTTGCCTATTGCTAAGAGGAAATATGCGCCAGACCTACTGATTGTGATATCTCCTTTATACATTTGGTTGGGCTTTATGTCTTTGCAAGCACATAAAGAAGAAAGGTTTGACATTTTTTTACATGGTCTTCTTGTACTAATTTAAACATTTTGCGTTATTTGAGACAACCATTTTCAATAAACTTGTACAATGCACACACAATGTATATTATTTTATTGTATGTCATGCGATTAAAATGAATATAAATTTTGCTTCCACTACTTCTGGTTTATACAAGTCTGTGTCCTGTTATATGCAATCTGAAATATTGCTTATTCTGTTGTTAATGAACTTGGAACCGTTATTAATTGGTGGGCTAGTTTTTAGTGAATGAGGTGCTCCATTTTAAGTTGCAGTGAAATCAATTTCTAAAAGATTTGCATTATTACAATTTTTCTTTTGTACTTTGAGCAACTGTGGTATGAAATTTGGAATGTGGAAAAATTTAGTTTACTATAACCGAGCATCTCCAATCATTGAGATATATTATTATTGTTGTTGCTTTTATTAGGCCTATTATTAATTAAAAATCAATTGTAATAAATCTAAGCACTTTTCTGTGTTTATCTGTTTGGATTAGTTGTTCATTAAGGAGATTCACACCTTGTTTTTCACCCTTTGAGAGAGGTGGTTTGTATAAATCTAACCTGGATTTAATGACCATGATTTGGTTATCTGCTGCATTGTAGTAAGTAGAAACTATTAAGTTAACTGTGCACTTCAGAGGATAAATAGTTGCGAACAGGTTACTCATTTAGTGTCTGTTTGAATTGGCTTATTTGTCCAAGAGGTGTCAGCCTTGACTTTGTAACCTCAAGGGGCATGGTTCAAATCCCACCTAGAACATATCCAAAATCAGCATTAGTGTCATTATTAATAATAATTTCCCCTTCCTCAATTTTTATATTTATAATTTTTTTGGACTAATTTGACCTTATCTACTGACATAAGCACTTGTGAGGCTATTTGAGAGAACTCATTGAAACAGCTTTTGACATGTGTTTAAGTTGTTTTCAGCTTATTTCCATAAGTTCTCTATGTTAGCTTATATGAAAACAATTTGACTTTATTTTATCTTTTGTTATAGAAAGAGCTTAAATGTAAACACTTACATGAGAAGCGCTTAATTAAGTTATTTATCTAAACAGGGCTTTAGTATTATTCCTCAGAGCTTGTGCACTTGAGTGAAATAATTGGGATATTCATATTTGATTTTGTCATTATAATATCTACAGTTACACTGATAAAGATAACTGATATTTTTTGGTCCATTCTTCTTTCTATATCCAGGTTCCTTTATCCAATATATCCACTTATTTGTCTTGCTGCTTCTGCTGTCATCGAGAGCTTTCCTGATCTTTTCCGTGACAAGTATGATTCATTTGACACTTCTATAATAGTGAAGGTGAGCTATCACTTTACTAAAGATTCAAATAGATCTTTATATATCTGATATTGAAGAAATAAGTACTTTCTGGATTTGACTCTTGCTAAATGCAGGTAGCCAAGTTTCTTAGGCCGGTGGTTCTTAGCATTATATTATATTCCTCTCATGCTCGTACATTTTCTCTGATTCATGGTTACTCAGCACCTATAGAGATTTACAAGCTTTTAGAGCACCACGACGATGTAGCAAATGGTGAGGATCATACATTTGGTGGCTTTGGCTCTGTTTTAGGGTTTTTTTTTTTCTTTATGATTCATTTGATTTATGATTTGAATCTTGAATTATTTTAAAGTTCGTATATGATTTTTAACTTATAATTTAGCTATGACACTTGTTTTGACTTAAAAATGCCATAATTTTAGTGATTGTATCTCACGATTCTTATTAAGATTTGATTCATGATTCCAAAAGTAGGTCTTCCGATTCACGATTTGGATCTCAATTTGATAATCATGCAGTAAACAATCACTGAGAAATTATGTTCATAAAAGGAAATTTTTGTAGCTTGAATTCTAGCTGTTAATTAGCAGCTAGAATTCAAGCTACAAAAATTTCCGTGTTGTTGTATAGCACTGTTATTTAACAACATCTATATTGTTCATATTCCATTCCGATGTTGTTAAATAGCAGTGCTATTGCGCTATAGTGTAGTGGAATTTGAACAAATCGCTATTGTTCCATGAAACCCTATTTAGTACAAAATGTGGTCAAGTAGAAGGATATAGTGGCATTATAGTGTTGTTGCATAGCCAAATTTGAACAAACCTCTATTTTTCGTGATCTGCAATATACAACAATGGCACATTCATTCTGTTTGCACTAAGTGAAGTTTTCTTTTACAGAATTATATCACAGACTGAACTTCTTTTGTTTTCTTTCGAATGTGGTATAGTATCTTCGTGATTTCTCTGATTAGGCAATTGTGTTTTGCCATTACCTTCTAATGTAACTTAAATTTTCACCGTTTATTGATATCATTTTGTTCCTTTTTGTTGCAGGTTCTGTACTTTGTGTTGGAAGTGAATGGCATCGCTACCCATCATCATTTTTTGTCCCAGATTTTGTAGGACAAGTTCGATGGATCGATGATGGTTTCGGAGGTCTTCTTCCTTTCCAATTTAATTCTACCCTAGGTGGGACTGCTGCAGCACCACCATACTTTAACAACAAAAACAAGGCATCAGAAGAAGAACAATACGTAAGTCCTCTTTAACTGCATATATTGGCACTAGTCTGCTAGAGTGTGTTTGAAGGAACTGACTAGTGACAAACATTGATTTGGCAGCTCCATGATATCGATGCCTGCACATTCCTTGTTGAGTTGCAGCTAAAGCGGCCTTACCTTACCCGAGGAAGCGACTTATCAACATGGGAGGTAATAGTCATTCACAGTTCACAAAGTTTCTCATATTAAATGCTAATATAATATCATCTTTTAATTGTGTTCGGATTTATTGTCATGTATTTCAGGCTATTGCTGCATTACCTTATCTGGATAGAGAGCTTTCACCAGCTTTGTATAGGTCTTTTTTCATCCCTTACCTTTGGCAAGAAAAGAATGTTTTCGGCATGTATAAACTGTTCAGAAGGATAACCAAATGATTCTTTTTGACCAGTTAAGGAGTGTTTGAAAGTCCTTGATTATGGTGATAGGATTTACAAGAAAACCAATTTTGTTAGACAGTGATCTTTGTAGGATTTTTCCCATCTGTTTAGTATTTTTATTTAGTTTTTATCTTGTCAAAAAATTTACAATGTTGTATGCTGGCATATACTATCTCCCACTGAAACATTCATTTTATTAATCCTGTACAGTTGAAGTCTAATGTTTCTGCATTAATTACCACCTGAGTATAGCAATATATATATTTATATGCTTTATGCTGCAGTTTTAGTCATGGTTATGATAAAAAAAAATAATCCAATGCAAAACTTAAATGGCTATTAATAGTTTGAGTTTAACTTATATGTGTAAAAAGTTTTACACAGATATCACCATTAATTTATATACATTGTAAAGACTAATTCATGAGTATTGTGAGATCCAAATGAGCGACAAACTCTCCCTAAAAGTTTTAATGCTACTGCATGCCTAAGTTAGAGATTGTTATGATTCAAAATAGCATATGAAAAAATACATTTGGCATAACAAAATTGGTTTAAGTAAATGGACACATGGCTAGTAATCCTAAAATCAAGGATCCTTTGGCTGTGCATAAATAGTGAAATGAGGCTCAAGAATGGGTATGAAGAAAATTTATGAAGTCTCAACTCTCTCCCTTTGGTACTCTCTAGTAGAGTAATGACTTAAGAGTGGGTATGAAGAAAATTTATGAAGTCTCTTCTTCTATCTTTTTCTTTCTTTTTATGTATTAAGAACACCAACCTAAATTGGGTCTCATCTACCGATTTTACTTCGACTTAATAATCGAATTTCGATTGAGTCAAAAAAATAAATAATCGAATTTCAATTATTCATTTATTTATATTCTCAATTTTGGGAACCCTTACAGAGATCGAACCCAAAGATCTTAATTAAGCTACAAAAGATTCACATCATCTTATCTAAGTGTTCTTAAGTAGATATCACCTTTTAGATATGTCGCAATATTATTTTTAAAAGTATATATCTAAAATAGTAAAATCTGATAGTTTCTAGATATTCAATTCATACTTTGGTTGAAAATGGGGTAATCAAACTTGTGTTTGACCACTAAATCAAGGTATCTATTTGACCAATGTAAACGGGATAATCAATTGAACAATACATATTATGTAATAATGTTCATAACAACATTCTGCTACAAAAGTTACAAAATTTAGAAACAAACAACAAATGAAAGAAATATTGTAAAATGAATTAGTTTAGGTAATCTTTTAAGAAATTTTAGAACTAAACTCATAACAACAAATCTGGAAACAATAACACATTAACATAACATGATCATTATAAATTTGGAAAAAAAAATTCTTGAAATAATAACATTAACATAAAAGCTCAAACACAACGAATAAACCTTAAACATGATCATAAACCTCTGAAGTTTCCGTTCAACTAAAACAGAAATCTATCCATAAGACATAGAAATAACACATTGACAGTTTTGGAAGTGTAGAAGAACTATACCTTGGCGTCAACTACCAGTATTTCAAAGCTCTGCTTACCATCCTTGAACACATTCCATTTGTCTTTGATTTTGACAGCAATCTTCCAAAGTTCCTTACGATTGTGGATTTCCTTAAGCAACGTAATAGGCCGGTCCATGTTGCTTTTCACAAGATTGTAAAAAAAAAATGGAGTCGCGTTAGAGAAGATGAGAAGAAACAATGTTGAACTTAAAATATGAAGTGAAAGAAAAAAAGCTTACTTTGGAGCGTGATTACTTCTCCGGTGGTGGTGTTGTGCGAGAAAGAGAAATGCAAGAGAATGGAAGAGAAAGAGAAAGGTTTGTTGGAGGTTGTGTTGTTTTGCGTGAGAAGAGGGAAAAGTTTGGAAGAGAAAGTGACTTGACTTGTTTGACTTGTACTATCTTCACATCCTGACACAAGATAATTTTTGGCTTCCAAATGGTTTAGTTTATTTCCAACATGTGGCTTGTACAAAAGTGTTTTCTACTCTCACAAAATATGAATATGGCTCATTGGCTCCGAATTTGGCTTGGTTTGCATTATTTTAGTTCAATTACAATTTTTTTGACTACAAATACCCTTGCTTTAGACAAATGGCAGAATCTTAAGCAAGGGTATTTTCGTGTTCTCAAAATCAAGTAATTTTCTTATATTGTAAGAGATAAATGTATAATAAAGTATAATAACTTAAAAATGATGTCCACATTTTAATTTGGAGATATAATTTGAATCAAATTTATTTTGAATAATTTTTAATTTAAAATTCAACGTTGTGAGACAAGAAAGTATGACAAACAAATGATGCCTAAAACAATTCAAACTTTTTTCCAGAAAATTATGATGATTGGCCAAAAAAAGACAGAAAATTATTCTTATAAAAAATAAAAATATCCTTGTGAGCATTATTCTTTTTTTTTGGATTAGGTAATATTTTGGCTAAAAATTCCATTTTTAAGATGGATAAATGACGTTTTTGACTTCGAACCTCAACCCGTGCGTATAAAATACAATGTCCCTAGCACCTGAACTAAACTCACAGAAACTCATAAACATAATTTTTTTTAATACACTGTGAGCATAATTCTATTAGTAATAAAGACATCACATTATATGTAAACAAAAAAAAAAAGACATCACATATACAAGATATATGGTCTGTTTGAAACAATTTTGATTTTTAGTTTTTAAAATGTGTTTTATAAAAATGTTTTAGAAAACTGTTTTTAAAACGAGAAAACCAAACTTCTTGAACTTGTTTTACTATTTTAGATTTAAAAACTAATAAACAAAAAATAGATTTTGATAACACTTTTGTAAAATTGAATTACCAATCAAGTTTTTCAATTTTTAAAAACTAAAAAACTGTTTTTAATAGAGTAAAAAAAAAAAAAAAACTGTTTTTGAGAAGTAAATTAAACAGACACTAAATTTGAACTCTGGTTTTTCACTTTCCACACTATATTGTGAGCTTAGTCACTAAGTTATTAGAAATTAATTAAAATATCTTTTATGATATATTTCCAGTTATCACATTTATGTGGGTAGAAAAACACCTAAGAAACAATATTGCGAAAAAGGAAAGTTTTATTTTTTTGACATATGCGAAAAAGGAAAGTTCAATAATGGTTTCGATGACCACTTGAAAAATATCTCAATATCACACTCACTTGAAAAAGACATAGCCATGCGTGTCACCTTTTGATAGGCATGATCCAACCACCATTCATACACTTTTGCATCTTTGATTTTATTTTGAAGAATTATTGCTTTAAACTTCTCTAAGAAACTACTCCCTCCGGCCTTATTTATAAGGAAAAGTCAACAAAAAATTTTGGCCTCAAATATAAGTAAAAGTAACCAAAAGTAACTTTATTAAATGCTATCATTCCAAAAGTACTCCTAATTAATTGTTTAACTTTTTTACATGATTGTAGAATCCCAATGATATTAGGAGGTCATTTTAGAAATTGTAATAGAAATTGCACATAAAATCAAGACAAAAAGACAACTCCTTAATAAGTGTGTAAAATGGAATTTTAGCTTATAATAGAGGCCGGAGGGAGTAAACAATAATTTTATTATATAAAGAAAAACCAAATATCATTTTCTTCATATATAACGGTTGTGATTGAAAAACAATAAATTATTGCACTTAAGTATTTTTCATTTTTCATCACATGATAATATGAATATCAATTTTTTTATCCATTTTGAAGTATTGGATAAAGATCGAACAACTTAAGTAAGGATTTTAAATTTCAAAATTTTGGACCAAAATAGCTCAAATAAAATAATGGTCACAAATATACAATATTAAAAATTATTTATAGAAGATTGTTTAGCTCAATTAAATTGAAATAAAGACCTAAGTTCAAATCTTGGATTTAGCAAAAGTTAATTAACTATTTTATTTTTTATAAGCTCTGTGTATTTTTTATATATTTTATTTTAGAAGACTTTATTGTATAATTTTTTTTAGACTTTTAAAGATGTTAAGCCGACCCTGCATATTTTACTTCATGTTGTCAATTCTTGGTACTCCCGCATAACTTAGCGGTTCATATTCTATAAAATATATTTTACGAAAAATAGAGCATTTGATAAGGATATAGTGGAATTAGTTCAAAGTGGTTTAATAATAAATTGTTTAAGAATGTTGGGAATGGTGAAAGTACTTTATTTTGGTTTGATCCATTGGTTGAAAGTGGAATATTTTTTGTGTTTAGTTGCACCATGTGTAACTAAAAGTCTTGTTCCCTCCTTTAGCTTCGGGGGGCGGGGGCAAATCTTATTAGACTCTACCTCGGCTCATCTAGCTAATAGGTGAGCAGCTCCATTCCCAGTCTGTTTCACCCATTTTAACCAACAGTGAGAGTTTTCTTTAAGGTAATCACCACCCTTTCTAGCGGCTTGTCCGCAATAGATTATAGGGTAACACATGCTTGCAAAGCTTTCACAACCGTGCTATTATCCATCTCTATGATTACTACGTGACGTTTAAATTGTGCTAAAAACTCATCCGTCGTCACAAGCCCCATCGTCGTGTCAACTCCCTGCACCACCTTGGTCATAGCTCCACCAGAACTTCGATCCTCCAACCGCAAAACCAACCCCAAACCCCAATGGCCATCACCTAAAAGGTGAACATCCACATTCAGCTTCAGAGTGTTTCTGGGCGGAGGACACCAATTACCATCGATACGACGGCGGGTGGCGCAGTGCACTGTATTAATTGAAGGCTTCAGGAGCTTTTGGTACTCAATTAAGCTATTTTGCGCCTGATGCATTACCTCCATCATCACATGTATGTTTTTATTTTGAAAGATTAGAAATTGCAAGCTTTCCAAATATGATAGCATAAGGCGCAAATTAGATCCATGATATGATTCCAACCTTTAGTGATGTTGTCTTGAAGCCAATGTTTGAAAGAAAAAATTTGTTGGTCAAACCTTAGGGTAAAAGATGATGCGAACCAAATTTGTTGGGCCCATATAGAATTGCTGAAAACATGATTTTGGTCTTCAATAGTATCGTGGCATATGGGGCATAAGTTGTAGCAGTTTGTGCCTTTTTGTCCGAGGTTATTGTGAACTGGAAGAGCATTTTGTAGAATTCTCCATATGAGTATCGTATATTTTGGTGGAATTTTTAAGTTGCAAAGCTTCTGCCACATATGGTTAGGGCTATTGGTTGAGCCACCATGGAGTTAGGTTCGATAATGCATCTCCAACCCTACTTAGCAAGCAGAGTTTCATTAAAAGTCCTTAGTTCTCTGAAGCCCAATCCTCTTTTTCTTTTTGTGCATACAGATTTGGCTCCATATCACCCAGTGGATTTTCCTTTTGTCATTGTTGCTTCCTCGCCATAAATTACAAATTAAGCTCTATATATGACTACATAGGTCTTTAGGAAGTAGGAAGCAACTTATAACATAAGTAGGGATGACTTGGGTCATTGCCTTGATAAAGGTGCTTCTTTCTGCAGAGAAAAGATGATGGACTTTCCAACCTTTTAATTTCTTCCAAACACAATCTTGAATGTAGTTGAAAACCTGTCTCTTAGATCTACCTAGATGACTAGGCATCCCTAGGTATTTAGAGAATTGATCTACCTGCTGCATATGCAAAATTTGACCAATAGCCACCTTAGTAGCTAGAGAATTGAACACATTATAAGTGAGTTAAACAAACCTAATACCATGAGTAAAGATGTGGTGTTCAACTTACTTATAAGGTTTCTTTGAGTCAAATGTGGATGATTAGGGATGTCAATTTACATCTGTTAGAGCGGATCCCCGCGGAGATTGTCTCGGAGCTCCGAAAACAGAGATTTTTTCCCCGTGGGGACGGGGATGGAGACAAAAATTCCCCCGCAGACAGTTCGGGGCGGGGAACGGGGAAGCTGCATCCGTCCCCACGGATTCCCCGAATCCGTCTATATATACTTAACTATATATTATTATTCTCTATAAACAAATATAAAAAATATTATTATTATTATTATTATTATTATTATTATTAATTTATATATTAAATGTTGATTATTTTTTTTTAAGAAAAAAAGTAACTGAAGAGTCAATGTCATGATTTTCTTGGATAATTGCTTAATATTTTGTCAAAACTAACTTTATTTGTTTATTTGGTTGGATATTTACCAATTACCAGTAGTTTTGAGATATTTTGGTTTCGTATGATTATGCATATACATTATGGAATATTTTAACTATTAGATTTTGTATGATTAGTGGACAAATTTTTTTGCAACGTTTTTTTGTTATGAATGCATTATTTATGTGCTGTTTTTATTTTTTTTGAAATGAAAGATGCAAAATATTTGTTTTTTTTTTTTTAAAATGAAAAAATAACATTATACTACTATCATAATTTTGACCGAAAAATATAATTTTTTGTTAATATTCGATATCCGTGGATCCCCGCGGGAACCGTGGGGATCTGTGGGGATGGGGATGGGGATGGAGATAAATATTCCCCCGCGGGGACGGGAATGGAGGCAAAAATTTCCCCGAAAGCAGTTCAGGGCAGGGAACGGAGATATCTTCCTCCGCACATTCGCCGCCCCGTTGACATCCCTATGGATGATCATCTGACTGCTCTCTCGTAACCTAACAATGGTATCAAGGTCGATGATTTGTCGAAGGGTTCACTCAACTCCTTGTAGCACTATTATGGTGTGTTTGGTTCAAAAGAAAAAAATTGAAAAGAGAGAAAAACACAGATTTCAATAAATAAATTTTATCTAATTTTAATCCAAATTCATTCGTTCAAATTCATATTTTTCTCTTTTCTCTATTTCTTTTGAATTTTTCTTCTAAAGAATAAATGAAAACACGTAATAAACAGACCAGAAATTCGATTTTCACTTACATCAAAATAACAATATTAATAAAAAAAAAAAAACTGACGATATTAATAAACTATGGAACGGAAGTTGAGATTTTTTTTTTTTTTTGATTACGAACGGAAGTTGAGATTGAATATGAACAAAATTGAACATGATGACGTAAATAAGAGCATTGCTATTTAGCATGAAATTTTTACACAAGAAATGCAAGAATTAACACATGGCAAAATCTTAAAGGATGATGTCATTTAATCTTCTTTTTTAGTGGAAAACATGGGTGGTTATGGATGTAATTAAGGGTGAGGATTTATTCTTCTCTTTCTTGCATCAAAAAATTCTTGCTAAATAGCATTTTCCCGTAAATAATTGTTGTAAGCATGGGAAGTGGAGCCCACATCCACTCTTCTCATTTTCAACCTATGAAGCCCCGATACGGGACACGATACGGATACGATACGAATCCGATACGCCGATACGTGAAATTTTTTAAAATTCACAATCCGATACGGTCGTGATACATTATTTAAAAAATTAATTTAAAATTAAATATATATAAATACACAATATATAAATATGACTAAAATTAATAATATTAATAATGATAATTTTTTTGAAAGACAAAAATTATTATAATTATTATTATTATAAACGTCAATAGTTCATTGTACAAAGAGTAAACATAAACCAATTAGTTTGCACAAAAACAAAACAATTTGATGTTCAACATACAAGGACTTCACAGTCCTAACTAAAGACATATAATAACTCAAAAAATATATAATAGTTATGACATCAAGCCTCTTCAATTCGTCCATCTTGTAGCAATATCAGACAATTATGTAGGTCCTGCAGCTGACCAATTAAAAGCATAAAACATCCATTCTTATACTGGAATTTTGGGACAAGCCCAAATACTTAACAACATGTTATATAGTATGACACCATAGTGACTTCAGAACAGTGACAAAGACGAAAAATACTAATTATAATAAATTAAAATCATTAATACTAAGTTAAGTATTTGTGTTTCATTAATATTGTCCTAAAAAATAATGGTCACCAGTAGATTTTAAGTTATACATTTTAAGTTAAGTATTATACAAAAAGAGCATCATTAGTACTATCCAAAAAAAGATATAGTTATACCCGTCTAACAAACATAATAGTTTGACATTTACTAGGAAACACAGATTGTATTAGATATTATTTTTTTTATATTTAGAAATAAATATTTAACCGATACTTTTTCGATACGAGTATCGGGAAGTATCGGACGCGTATCGGATATTATTTTTTTATTTAAAAATAAAGATTTAACCGATACTCTTCCGATACGAGTATCGGGACGTATCGAAAGAGTATCGGTATCGGGTGCGTATCGGACACGATACTTCACCAATTTTAGAGTATCGGGGCTTCATAGTTTTCAACTTGTGTCACCGGCAAATGCAGGTTAATTATTTATTAATAAACTCTCCGAACCTTAAAAAAACTGTATCTACCTTTCCTTCCACTTGCAGTTGCAGTTCCCCTCTCTCTCTCTCTCTCACCACACTCAGCCATGTCTTCTTCCACCAACATCCGTGAGAACTTTGTCTATGTTGCCAAGCTAGCAGAACAAGCTGAACGCTATGATGGTCTCTCTCTCTCTCTCTACATCTCTTTTGATGTTTACTATGATGTTTGAACACTGTTTTTGGTTCCTCATTTTAGCTTCTTTTCATTTTCCATACTGTGTTTTTACCAACTTTTTACTCATACCCATTTTCTCTTTTTTCCTAATTACATTCTTTCTTCTCATAAAGTTTCAATTTTTACAATAAAGTTCACATTTTTTCCTCTTAATTTCATTGACCCATTACTTCATTTTTACTAGATTTACAAGATTGTGTGTGCATTGATTTTTCCCTATGAATCTTAGACACCAAACATGACATGACATAACACCATACATAGTCATAGATAATAATTTAAGAAAATTAAAGTAATTAAATGTAATCATATGTATTAGTATTATGCTAGTATCATACACTACAAATACATTCACGCCGAGGTGTGAGTATTTATTTATTTATTATTTGTATGAATTGGTTCAATGTTATATTAGTGATGTAGTGTACAGAAATGGTGGATGCAATGAAGAAACTGGTTGTAATTTAAGAAATTGAAATTGAATGAATGTAACCGCATCTGTTGGGTACCATGTTCGTGTTAGACATGTAGACACTGATAATAATTTAAGTAAATGAAATTGAATGAATGTAACCACATGTGTTGGGTACCATGTTCGTGTTAGACATGTAGACACTGATAATAATTTAAGTAAATTAAATTGAATGAATGTAACCACATGTGTTGGGTACATTGTTCGTGTTAGATATGTAGACACTGATAATAATTTAAATGTAACCACATGTGTCAGATATCATGCTGGTGTTAGACACTAGAATCGCCTTCAAGCCAAGGTGTTAGTAGTTTTTTTTTGTTTGTTATGAATTGATTCAAGATTTTTTAGTGATGTAGTAATGTGATATGCAGAAATGGTGGAATCAATGAAGAAACTGGCGAAGATGGATGTTGAATTGAGTGTGGAAGAGAGAAACTTGTTCTCCGTTGGGTACAAGAATGTGGTGGGGTCAAGGAGAGCTTCATGGAGGATCCTATCATCAATAGAGCAGAAAGAAGAATCGAAAGGAAACGAATCGAACGTTAAGCGTATTAAGGATTACCGGCAGAAGGTGGAGTTGGAGTTGTCCAACATTTGCAATGACATTATGATTCTTTTAGATGAGCATCTTATTCCATCGACTAATATCGCTGAATCCACAGTGTTTTATTATAAGATGTATGTTGTTTTTTTTTTCATTTAGTTGTTTTTAAGTTATTTAATTAAGTACTTTTGTCTTTGTATATTTTCGATTTCGAAAGTACTTTTTTGAGCATTTGTTTGGATGCAGGAAAGGAGATTATTACCGGTATTTAGCTGAATTTAAAGATGGTAATGAAAAGAAAGAGGTAGCTGATCAGTCACTTCAAGCATATCAGGTATTTATAATTTACTTCAAGTAACAAGAATTAACTCGAATAAATCAGCATTTTAGTTCTTGAAATTGCAAGGATCAAATTTTTTTAGTCCCTCAAATTTGTGAAATAGTAATTTAGTCCCCCTTAAATTGAACCGTTTCAGCCAATTTAGTACTTTTTTATATTTATTGATTGAAGACCTTCACTGGCTTGTAACTTATCAGGAAAGTTATCATGCATTATTAATCTTGTATCGGTAGGTTAGATGTGAATGTTTTCATTCATCTTATGTCCATTAAGATCGAGCTATGCATGAATACCTTTTTATGCCATGGCTTTGATATATGTTTAAGAAATTTATCTGAAAATCTTCGTGCTCTATATTTTTACAGGATTTAGTGTTATGTAATTATGTTAATTTACTGTCTAGTCCTTTTTAGTACATTAGTGGTTAGTTTGAAATTTCTATTTTTTTTATCGTTCTTGCTTTGTTGGAGAGCATCAGTTGGATTTATGTCCATAATTTTGGTGCTAATCAAACCATGTCTGTCAAGTTACATGTTGCCGCTCTTAGCTTTTACCACATTCAAATGAAGTTAACATTTTATTGTTTAGGTCTGGTATGTGATTGATTAAGTTACAACATTGTGTGACACTGTGCATAGTCATCGATTCCAATTGATTTATAAAAATCTATATTTTTCACATACAGGTTTCCTTCCATACGACTTGACAATTCAATTTCATAAAGTAAAAATGTATAAAAGATATAACATTGAAGACCCATTTTGGTAGATTGAGATTTACTGCTTTGAAAAATCACACAGTTTTCACGCAGTTTTGAATCACAGCCGTTAATCATAGATCAGACGGTTCATATTAATGAAGTAATAAAGTTGATATAAACAATCTCGGTCACACATTTTAGGTCAAACGGTTCTGATCTAAAACAGTGTGAAAATTGTGTGGATTTTAACAACTTGAAATCCTGTTCCCATTTTGGTCCCTCACAAATTTCTGGCGGGACAATTCAGCCACTGACAAAAATAAAACCCAAATTAGTCCCTGACATTTTCATATTGGGGATAAACTAGTCCCCGATTTGTCATAACAGAGGGACTAATTAATCCCCGATATGAAAATGTCAAAGACTAAATTGTCTGGCGTGATATTTGCGAGGGACCAAAATGAGTCCCCACTTATAATATAAATAACAGTTTTGTATGAAATGATTTTCTAGAACGACATCCTTCATTAAATGCTGAAAAATCTTGTTCTTCCACGAAATTATTACAATATTACTATCCACTTAGTTATGCACTAATCCGTCACGGCGATTTTCTTTGTCATGTGATGGAGGATTTGACCTATCGTAGACGGTTTGATCATTGTAGTTGTAATTTCTTACCATTAATATTATTTTGGTCATTGCGTGTGTTTCGATATTCGTCAAGTTATTTGTGATTATTTGCAGACAGCTTCTGCCACTGCTGAGAATGAATTACAACCTACGCATCCTATCCGATTGGGTCTGGCTCTAAATTTCTCGGTGTTTTATTATGAGATATTGAATTCACCTGAAAGGTATGCAGGAAAATGTTTGCGTTAATGAGAACCACGGCAAGTGCAATATCCTAATTTTTTTGCGTACTTTTTTCAGGGCATGTCACCTTGCCAAGCAAGCTTTTGATGATGGTGTCTCAGAGCTGGATACCCTAAATGAAGATTCTTACAAGGACAGTACCTTGATCATGCAGCTGTTGAGAGACAACCTTAATTTATGGACTTCTGATATCCCAGAAGATAGCGGTATGATATGACTTATACGGCTTCCAAACACGGACACATAATGTCCATTTTTTTTCCGTCTTTAAGTTGCTTCTTATTGGTCCTAATCATGGTTATCAGAATCTTATGATATGTGTGGTTCGTATTTTGATTCGATACAAAACTGAACCTAAATATGAATCTCTATTGTGTATCTATTTTGGATATGAAACTCATTTTGAATTTAGATTCACTACGATTCAAATCACAATTTGAATCTTGATTTGATAACCATGATGCTAATAGTCTATGAAGCACCGACGATTCATTACTATTTTTTCAAATTATTATCGGTGTCAGTGTCCGTGTCGTGTCCAGTGTCCGTGTTTGTGTCCGTGCTTCATAGCTAATACTTATTATGTGTATACTATATTTGTGCGAGCAAAATATAGAGTGAAGCGCGTGTCCAATTACTCGATCTTAGCTTTTTGTTGTAGATAATAGCTCAAACTTTTGTTCGTATGGTATGAGTTATTTATATATGTTCTTTGGTTTAACTGATTAAGCATCTAATTTTCCATTTTCCAGAGGAACAGAAAATTGAAAGCGCAGCTAGGACCGGTCAAGATGAAGATGAATTGGGCCGCTAAGTTGACGATATTCTGTCCTAATAACTATATGATTGATGTGTTAATTTTTCTCAGAAGAATATTTTTCTCCAATTTAGTGAGTGAAACCAATATATGGATGGTGAACATTTTTCAACATCTGAGTTATTGTTAATTTAGAGTTGCATCATCTTATTTGAATCATGTGCTTCATTTGTATGCTATTGTTGTGGTATTTGTTTCTGTAACAATACCATTGGTTTGTAATACATAAATTTGGTCAATTTGTGCTTGTGAAAACTACTTGGTTACTTAATTGCTTTAGATTCGGTGCATGAATTAAGATTATGGCCTATTGATTTTGAGATGGATTCCAAGTGTGTTGTTGATCACTTCGATAAGTATTGACAAGACGATACGAAGCTCAAAGATACACTTATAAAATGTACTCGTCTTTATTATTCTTTATATAGAAAATATCCTGTTAAGTTTGTACGAAGATAAGTGAATGAGATTGCTCATGCTCCTGTTAAAACAACCATATCCTTGCTTCGATTTGTTGATTGATATTCCTATTCACATCTTATTATGAATGAGATGTTATGAGCTTGAATATCTTTTTTTTTAAAAAGTTAAATAAAATAAAGTGGGTACTTATAATAAAAGAAGAGAGGTTACATTCTCAACCTAAAAGCATTTGAATGACATGATTATGATCTCTATCAGCTTAATTAAAAGTCCTGAGTTTAAATCCAACTCTGATGATACAACAATGTTAAATATGTTAAAGGGGAACTTTGTCGTCCTTGTGGTTTCCGACTCAATGAATTAGTCTTTGCAATTAAGCGTTAGATGATATATAGTTCACAAAAGAAGGTTAAAAACAAAAGAGGCCGGTTGTAAACACCTTTTTTATTCTTTATATAGAAAATATCGTGTTAAGTTTGTGCGAAGATATATAAACGAATGAGGTTGCTCATGCTCCTGCTAAAGCGGCCACATCCTTAACTAACTTTTGTTTGTTGATTGATACTCTCGCATGTATTCACCATCTTATTATGAATATAGTATTGTGAGCATCGATATATTTTTGTCAGAATAGAAGAGAGGTCACACTCTCGGCCTAAAAACATTTGGATGAGATGATAATGGTCTCTGTCAGCTTAACCAAAAATCCCGAGTTTAAATTCAACTTTGATGATGCAACAAAGTTAAATATGATAAGGGGGAACTTTTTCGTCCTTGTGTTTCTACCCGACTCAATGAAATAGTCTGTACAATCAATCCATATGATATATAGTGAAAAGAAAAAACTTGTATATGTTTTTTAGCATAGTCTACTTAGGCCAAGTTAACACAAAAGAAGGTACTTCCTCCGTACTAAAATATAAGTCGTTTTGACAATATTACACAAATTAAGAAATGTAATTAATGTTGTAGGAAAAAGAGAAATTATGAGTTAGTTTAAAAAATTGTCCTTCATACCAATCGTTAGTTGGTTCAGTGGTGATTGACGCTGAACTTGGTAAGGAGGACCACGGTTCGATCTCCAGCAACTGCGATCGAGAGGGGGCTGAAACTACTTGATGTCAGAACTGATCCCCGAACCAGATTCAACTGGTGGTGAAAACAAAAAAAAAAACCACAAAAAAATAAAAATTGTCCTTCATTAATTGTATGAGAAAAATAAATTGAATAATTGAAAGAAGAAAGAGGAATAAATAATTAAGGGTATAATAAGAAAAAAGCAATAAATGCTTCATTGGTTTTATAAAACAACTTATATTTTGGTACAATTTTTTTTTCTCTAAACGACTTATATTTTGGTACGAAGGAAGTAAAAAACAAAGAGACAGGTTGGAACCCTCCAACCCTTCACCGGGTATGCCTCATTTGAGCTGCAAAAGGGAAACACTTGTTAGAATTCTACTTTTCCCTTAACATTTCAAGGAAGCTTGTAGTACAAGCTAGAGTGATTAGTTTGTTAGAATTGAATAACTAACTGCATTTTCGCTATGATCATCTATGCTAGGCAGTTACTAGAACACCATGGTCCATCATCTACCTATATATAGTGGTAGCTTCACTTGTAAGAAACAATTCAATTTGAATCAATTTTAAGCTCTTTCTCTCACTTCTTTCTCTATGACTACATAAAATTGATACTCTTAACATGGCATCACGAGCCTTCTAGATCCTTCTCCGTTGCGTAACTTCCTTCTCCGGCGACAATGCCTCCACGTGTCGCTCCGCCGGAGCCTCATCAAGATACTTCTTCTCCGTTTTATGTTCATCTCGGCGACGGACCTACTTCCGTCACCGTTACTCCTCTGCTCACCGGCTCGAATTATCATTCGTGGTCTTGCACTATGAAACGTGCTCTTGGCGCGAAGGCTAAGCTTGATTTCATCTACAGAACAATTCCGATTCCGGTGGATTCGTTTGATCCTACGTTTCGCGCTTGGAACCGTTGTAATCAACTCGTTTCTTCGTGGCTTCTCAACTCTGTTTCTCCTTCCATAGCTCAATCCGTCGTGTTCCTTGAAAACGCGATTGATATATGGAACGAGCTCCGTGAACGATTTTCTCAAGGTGATTTGGTTCGAATTTCTGAATTACTGCAAGAGATCTACGCTTTGAAGCAAGAATCTCGTTCTGTAACTGATTTCTACTCAACTTTGAAGATTCTCTGGGAGGAATTGGAACTCTACTTGCCTATTCCTACTTGTACTTGTCATCATCGCTGTGTCTGTGCAGCAATGCGAACTGCGCGCCAAAATCATCTTCTTCTTCATACGATCCGTTTTCTCACCGGTCTCAATGAGAATTTTGCTACTGTGAAGTCACAGATTTTGTTAATGGATCCTCTACCTCCATTGAACAAAGTTTTCTCCATGGTTCTTCAACATGAACTACAAGGTAATTTTGCTTCTACTGATGATTCGAATGCCTTGATTAATGCTGCTCGATCTCGTTCTTCTGCCTCATCAAAATCTCCTCATAAGGTTTGCACATTTTGTGGTTGTGATAATCACACCGTTGATAACTGTTTTAAGAAGCACGGTCTACCTCCTCACCTTCGTAAGGGATCAAGCTCTAACACTGCTTCAATTGAGGGAGGCACTGATGATGTAATTGCAGCAGTTGGAACCAATTCTAGTGCATCTTCTATTACTCAGGAACAAGCTTTTCAGCTAATCTCTCTTCTTCAACATTCATTCCCTAGCCAAACCTCAACTAATACATCTTCAAGTAAGAATGGTTCAAATGAATTCACTGGTCATACATCAGTGAATCAAGGTAATGTTTCTCAATTTTCAAATGCATGTAGCCTAGGAACTTGGATATTGGATTCTGGTGCAAGTCACCATATATGTAACTATGCTCCATGGTTTCATTCATATAGTGAGATCATTCCTATGAAAGTCAAATTACCTAATGGAAATTATGTCCTAGCAAAGCACTCAGGCATAGTCAAATTCTCTGATAGTCTAATTCTTACTGATGTGCTATATATTCCTAGCTTTTCTATCAATCTTGTGTCTGTTCTTCAATTGTGCAAAGCTTCAAATTATTTGCTTCTTTTTGATGGTAATCAATGTTCTATTCAGGATCAGATAACCAAGAGGATGATTGGTTCAGCTGATGCACATGATGGATTGTACTACCTAAGGCTGGAAGATAAGAGTACACATGTTCATGCTACTGATGGAACCAACAACATCACTATCCCTAATCAAGCTATCTGGCATTTTAGATTAGGACACTTATCTCAAAATAGGATGCATTTACTTCATAAGCAATTTCCTTACATAGTTGTAGATAATAAAGGTGTTTGTGACATTTGTCACCTAGCAAAACACAAAAATTTACCTTATGCAAATAGTATAAATAAAGCTGAAAAGCCTTTTGACATGATTCATTTTGATATATGGGGTCCTATTAATACTAAGTCTTTGCATGGTCATTCTTATTTTCTCACAACTGTTGATGATTATAGTAGATTTACTTGGATTACTTTGATGAAACATAAGTCAGAAGCTAGGCAACACTTAACGGATTTTATACAATTAATTGAAACTCAGTATAACACTAAAGTCAAAGTAATCAGAACTGATAATGGTGTGGAATTTATAATGCCTGCATTCTATGCATCTAAGGTAATACTGCATCATACTAGCTGTGTAGAATCACCTGAACAAAATGGAAGAGTAGAGAGGAAACATCAACACTTGCTAAATGTTGGTAGATCTTTACTTTATCAAGCTAAATTGCCTAAAATGTTTTGGTCATATGCTGTTCAACATGCCACATTTCTGATAAATAGAATTTCTACACCTTACTTGCAGAATAAGTCACCTTATGAGATGATGAATAATAATCTGCCTGATCTTACAAATTTAAAAGTTTTTGGTTCTCTTGCATATGCATCAACTTTGCATGCTCATAGAACTAAACTTGAACCTAGAAGTAGAACTTGCATTTTCTTGGGTTACAAGTCAGGTGTCAAAGGTACAATACTTTATGATTTCAACAGTAAGGAAATTCTTGTGTCACGAAATGTCACTCATCATGACCATATCTTACCCTATAAACCCTCATCTACTACTCCAAATTGGCATTATCATGTTAGTTTCTCTCCACCAGACACAACTTATCAATCCACACCTTCTGACATAAACCAACCTACATCTTCTGTCCATGACACACCAGATGCACCAATTATTCCTCTTAGTACTAATAATCCTCCCATCACCAACAATACACCAAATGAGCCTCAAATTATCAATGACCCACCTCAACACACCATACCAGTTAGACCAGTCAGAGCTAAGCATGTGCCCTCTTATCTGTCAGATTATGTGTGCAATCAATCACACACATCACTGAACTCTTCTTCTAAAGGTAGTTTATATCATATCTCAGATTATCATTCTTTTTCTCATTTGTCACAAAAATATCATGCATACACTTCATCTGTCACACACACACTTGAACCACAATCATACTCAGAAGCTTGTAAGGAAGAGTGCTGGCTGAAGGAAAATAGTAATAGAAAAGCAGCGGAATATAAAAATTTTCCTTTAGAGATCCTTACGAATGAGCATGAGTTTGTGTTTAGGATTTTACCTTTTGTCGAAAATCCTTTCTTTCACGAACGGTTGGTGATCAACACTTTGAGTCACGAACCAAAATCGATCACGAGCGTTGATGTCTACAAACAACGCCTCTAGCTAGTCCACACGAACGGCTACCTCCAAGAAGAGTGTTAGCTCCAAGAATGAAGGTTTCTAGTGAGAGGTGGGAGGAATTAGGATTTAGGGTTTTAGCAATTGATTTTCATCAAGTGATTTTCTTTGTTACAAGTGTTCTATTTATAGAACCACTTGTCTTGTGCACCAAGACAAACTATTGTCATTGGGCTACAATTACTAAAGCCCACTTTTAATTAAATAAACTTTTAAGTAGCGCACCCCCATATGTCATGTACACATGAGTGCTTCCTCATCATAACAAATTATGAACCACTTATTTAATTACCATGATACCCTTATCATATTTCCATATTCCTCTGAGGTGCACCGTACCTTACGGTGTTCCAATTTCACACTAGCCTGTTCTTATGTGTGTGACCCTTGTAGGTTTCCATAACGTTGGCAATTAGATTAAATCCTTTATTTAATATAATAAACAATGAGCGGTATCTAGCAACACATCATTGCTACCCAAGTCATGAGAAATTGACATGTGATCTAAACATAACCTCTTGTGATAATATCAGTGTGTATAATTACCCCTTTTCCCTTTATGTCTATATTGAACACAAAGCATACTTAGTGTCATCTTTGTCCAGTTCAATATTGGGCCCATGACATTTATCCTGTTATGCAGGATTGGCAAATTCCATCTAGGTCACTACTGTCCCTCAGCATGCTTTGTGAAGTACCCATTAACTGCCTTTATGGTCATCCTGTTACGGACAACGTTAGATCAGCAACAAAGCACTTGACTCCACATCTAGGGTACAAAGTGGTTTCAGGTCTAAGGGCGGCTTACACCATTATCACCATGAGAGTAACTTATGACACTTTGCATAACTTTGCATGTAGTACTCTCATAGCGGGTCAATCCGGTATAAATATTACTCTTAATATTTATACCTATGTCAAGACTTGATAACTCCTTATCCCATGATCCATGAGATGCGATCATCAGTCTATCTTCATAATAGTCTTTACGCTTTAAGGTTATCCCCTTTACCTTAAAGCTCGACTACGGATACTTTAAGAATAGTGTCCTTATGTTTAATATTATCTCATGATTAAGTCACACTTAATTATTAAACGGACTTTCTATTCTAGGGACTTCATTATTTTGCAACCTTACAAACATAATAAAGAAATGCCATATTTATATTCAAACTCCTAAAGCAAATACTATAAAAATAGATTGGCTCTTAGGGCTTACTCCAACAATCTCCCACTAGCACTAAAGCCAATCTAGGTTACTCTTAATACCTATAGACTTAGTACGCTCATCACGCTTCAACTGCGCAAGAGGCTTTGTTAGTGGATAAGGAACTATTTCCTATGTTGGTATCTTACGTATCTTCCAACGTTCTATTTCGATCTCTATCGAAATATATAAGTGTCTAAGTATATTCATGAATCGCCGGTGAGATCTATTCTCAAGTGTTCTTGCAAGATTAAACTATTACCATCACTAATGTGATTAATGTGACTTGCAACACCGGAAACATAGCTTTAGCTCAATCATGAGCCAAACGATCCAATCTTAAATACTCAACTTATTTAACTGAAACAAACACATTACGAAGCTTATCTTATAGCTTTCAATGCTTGTATTCAGCCATGATATACAATACATTGGTATGGAAACTTCCTTCATTATAACTTCCTTATAATGATCCTTCCCATGCCTATCTATTTCAAGAAATAGGCCTTAGTTCCTTTAAGGTCCTTAGGGATATTCTTGAAGGTAAGTTAGTGTCAAACACTAATTTCAATTTTGGTACATAGGTTATTCCTAACTCTTTAGGAATTCTTGCCTAAGTGTTTCATCAAGAGTTATTTTCCTAGTCATGTCTCACATGTATAAGAAAAATGTCTTGATGATTAACATGATATCAGATATTATCACTCCCACTATTACTTTGTATGCACAAGATTTATATTTGTCCTTCATTTGTTTTCATAAAACTTCATAAAAGGAACAAACAATAATTTAATTTTCAGAGAACTCTATCTTATCAAAATTAGATCGCTACAAGTTATATACCTTTCTAGCATCATTTGGATCAACAAAACCCTTACGTATATGTCCAACACATATATATGAGGTCATTCCAATTAAGGAATGCAACTTTGTTATCCATCTACCAAAACATGTAGTACAACATTTAACAGAAGCAATCAAATATTATAAGGTATTCTTAATACCATCCATATCAGTGTTCAAAAAGAATACTCACTTTCATCGTATGAGTCTTACTCATCTTGAAGACATAACCATTATCTACATAAGGTTAGTGTATATGGATTCTGTATGAGATTTCATAGCATTTAGCCACTTCTCATAATCCAGATCGTCTTACGACCTTTTAGAAAGTCAAAGACTCATCTTCCATGAGAATCATATCACATTGCTGAGTCATGATAAAACCATACCTTGTAGCCATATGTGATATGTTAGACTTATCTTGGATTTGTGCAACTTTAAAATAATGGTTCTTCAACAACCTTGAGGAACCGGTTTGCATTCCCTTTTAAATAAATACGTTTTGTGGTACTTGAATTTATTCAAGTTCTATATCACTCCCACTGTCTCCTTTAGAGACACACTCCCACTTGAGGAATGTTTCAAACCTAGCAACAAAACAACCTTTTGTCCTTAAGAGTGATATAGGACCAATATCCCTTTCTTTAGGATATTTCCACTTATTCATTCATTCATTTGGAATTAGATTTATCTATTAAATTTTAATCCAAAGTTCTCATAAAGACAAACTTGGTACTCTTACCTCCATATCGCATATGGTGTCTTTATGATCATTTTAAAAGGGAACTAATTGTGGGTGAAGATTAATTATAAGTAAAGAGATTTATAGAAAGAGTCAATATATAATTAAACTATCCTTAAATCATGTCAAACATGATGTGATAAAATAGTTATTATAGTCCTTTAATTAAGTATTTACTGATATAACTCATTCATATAACTTAAATACTTTTGTCGAGTTCTATTTTCTTCATTGTTGAATTTCTTTGACAAATTCAAAGATTTCTAATTGGTGTCATACACCTACCAACATCTAATGATTTTAATCATCAATGTTAATGAAGTAAAATAAACTCAATATACCAAATATGTTTAGTGGTCGACATACATCTCATGTATATTGTTCAAATAGGTCATGCGTTATTTTATTGACACATCGAATATTTGTACTAAACAACAATGCTCTTGATATATTTAAGGTCCAAATCATATTTGGCTCTTATCACGATTGTTATAGATAACCCTATCAAGACCATGGAACCCTAGTCCATTACTTGACTTGGAGTAATAGTATAGAAGACTTTGCTTAAATGATAGGACCATTACTTGTCTTATCATTTAAGGCTACAATTCATATATTGTCAATACAAGATATACAATTGCTACTTCTATTACTAGATGGAATTCAATAACAATTATTGTGTTCCATTTCAAACTCGATTTTAAGTCATTGCATAAGCTCTCATTATCAATGAAACAATTTTCATTCTAGATATGGGTTGACTTAAAATTATAGCCAATGTTCTAATTCTTTAAGCATCTCTATTTTCGAAAAATTGAGATTCAACATCTTGTATCATATACTTTTGATGTAGAAATAGAAATTTTGACTTTCTATAACAATATGTGCATTATTGAAGTCTCACTTCATACTTTTGGTTTGACTCTTCCAAGAACTATTTACGTCATTTTTATTTAATGGTCTAACCATAGCCGTTCTAATTTGACAACCATTTTGTACTATTCAAATAAGAGGAATATAAATCTTATTTATATTATATCTCAAATCTTTGATAGTGCAAATTAATTCTCATTCAACTCAACAAATTCCGGTAGATATTCAAAACAATTTTGTCTATATCTATTCCATTATAATTTGTTGGATTGAACCTATGATCAACTCTTTGATCCATTGAGAAATTTATCATACTCTTAAAGTTCTTTCAAAAGATCTTACTTGAGATATAAATGATTATATCATTTATTAGTATGATATATTCTATGTCTAGATGTCAACTTGATACTTCTAACAAGTATCCCTTTCTTATCTAGTTATAGCAGGTTGTCCACAGTTTATAGTTCAAGAACTTATAGTTTTCTCGCATTTGAGAACAATTCTCAATTTGTACCAATACAGAAACTCCTTTCTGAAAATCTTGTCCTTCATAAGGAGAACTTAATATGTATTGTATTTCTAATTACAAAGATATGTAAAATATTATGACTAAATCATATTTAATTTGGTCTTTAATTAAATACGCTCCCACTATTTTACTCAAAACAAATGACCCTCATCATTTGATTCGGAAAATCCCTGTAAGACCCATAAGTCTACTGTATCGTACGCGAGTTATAAGCGTAAGTAGTGGCTAAGAGTTTTTAGGGTTTCTGTAAGATTAGTTTCTTAAGTATCGTGTAATAACAGCGTTTCGCTGAGTTGGAACTGGTTTTGGACTCGTATGCTATTTAAGCTCAGGCTTTTGGTTCTTAGTCCTCTTTGATATACGAGAACGTTCCTGTGATTTCAGAATTTTGAGTTTCGACTTTCTCCGTTTATTGGAAAAACGAGTAGAAAACTTTACCCGCTTCTTAAAATTTTACGGTTTCTGTTTTCCGTCGAATTTTAATTGGAGACTTTATATATCGGCGTAAGTTGGAATCTAGTTTCAGAATATTTTTGGGAGCTAAGGAAATAAATTTCAGTCGGAGAATAAAGTTTAGCGATAAAATTTGGAAATGTTTTACGACGAACAATCACCTCGTAAGTTTTATATTTTTCGCAAGATAGACCGTCGACGGAGTACGACTCGTCTGCGAGCGCAAGAGAAAATATCTTAGATATTTTTCAAAGAAGGTAATGATTACCCTTTTGATCCAAGGGCTAGGGTTTAGCCTTGCTTAAGTTAGTTGATCCAATGGCTTAGATTTCACAAGAGGGTTTTATTAGTAAGGAGGTTTATCTTTGTTTGGTCTTAGAAGCAAAACAAAAAAAACTACTCCCTCCTCTCTTCTCTCATTCGGCCGACCTTTCCCACCCCTCACTCATCTCTTCAAATTTCATTTTTCATCTATTCAAGCTTGGATCTTTGGCATACTTAGGAATCACTTGCTCATTAAGGTAACTAACCTCTTCCACTTCTATTCTTGCCATGAAATTCTCTTGGATTTTTAAGTTTCACAATTTTGTTCTTGAGAAGAAAAATGTTAGAATTTAGTTTTGTTTCCATAGATGTGTTCATAAGAGTTGTTAGTTCACATGAGTGAAAAATGAGTTGATTTCCATGGTTAAATCTTGTTTTCACAAAGTTTTGTTTAAGAGTTTTGAAGAAAAAAATTGAAATAGATCAAAAACTTGGATTGTGTTGTAAGATTTTGGTTTTGAAGTTAGATTTGAGCTTTTAAACAAAATGGATTGTTGAATATGAATTTTGTTTCGAAAAATAAGAAAAAAAATTTCTCGTGTTCTTGAGCGACTCGAAGAACGCAATTTAGAAAAATTTTATTTCGAGTTTCAAAAAGAGTCGGGTATACGATCGAATATCGTTACGAGCTAACAAATGTGGTTAGGGTTCCAAATGAGGAAAAATTGTGTAGGGTTGCCCTTTTGCCTCATTTGGCCGTGGCACCCATATAGGGTTCGAGGAATCGAATTTCGAAAATTGTTTAGAGGCAAATTGCTTCCCATGAGCATTGTTTAATTGTTTGATTGGTTATGGGATGTTTTGAAAAGAAAAATGATCTCTTGCCCTAAGAAAAACTTATTTGAGTTTTTTCGAAATTTGCGATTCGACTCTATAATTTCTAAATCGCTTTGATAAGTGCTAGTTAGGTATTATGGGATATTACCATGCATTTAGAAGTGAAAAATTTTGAGTAGAAGGGTGTTTCTTTAAAAAGTGGCCGTGGCCTTTATTGTGTGGGGGAAGAAATTCCAAAAAATTTTCTAAGTCCACAATTGTGTGGAAATTTTGTGTGTGTTGGATAATCTTAGTTTTGAAGAAAAACGAGTATAGGAAAGGTTGTTAGGAAGAAAAAAATGTGTAACTTGTAACGCAAGAAAACTTCGATTTTTCATAAAAATATTTTTGAAAAGTTTTAGTTGTGTTTCAAATGGTCTTGTGGTGTGGGAAACAAGTCCTTGAGGTGGAGAAATCCAAAATGGTTTTAGTTAATGATTTGAAAACAAAATGATTTTCGTGTTATAAAAATAGTACAATTTACTTCGCGAATTTTTAAACACTATGAGAATAACCTGAAATCATTGAGGGATAGCTTTAGGAAGTACCTTAGACCCCTCTGGAGCTTTGAGAGCGAGTTTCGTTTCGTTAGGATAAACGAGGAGTATTTTATTGATGTTACGCTACATTTATTTTAGGTAGCGTGTGTTGTAGATTTCCGCGAAATTAAAGTAACGGAAGCTTGCTAAGGTAAGGGCACCTTTCTTCTGTATTATTTCCGTAATGGCATGTGTGTATGCTTTGGTTGCGGTGTATTTTGAGTGCTTGACATGTATGTGTGATGTATTCTCGGGATGAGAAATTGTTTACAATATATGTGTGGTTTACATATGTTTGAGAATATATGTATGAATATGTGATTGGCGTGCATATGATTTTGAAAATATATGTACATATTATGATTGTTTTACATACGCTTGAGAGGTATGTATTTTGTTGCATTAGCATATAAGGGGAATCGTATGCTCATGCATTCATAGTACGTGGTTATCGGGAATGGACCACGGGGTGCGACGACCAGTGATTGGTGTCCTCCTTTTTGAGTTTGGTGTTGTCCGTGTGACTCACCCGGTGTTATCCCACCGTGATTGTTTTGGTATTGAGTGCGAGACTCTACCTGGTGTTATCCCACCACTAGTAGGAGGTGTTATCCCACCCGAGCCTACGACCTTCTGCAGAGGTTTATTCCGGAATAATCATGCATGTGAAAAAGACCCGGCTAGGGTGATCACAATCATTTAGAGTCTGCATTGATAGGCTGGTGTGCATTTCAATACTGTGTGCAAGTATATGAACTGCTAAGTGTTTATTCGTTTTTATATATACATGCTATTTGCTGTTGTGTTATGTGTGGTGACCCTTGCATTCTTTCATTTGCGGGCTCCTCCCACCCAGACGATGGATCACCCTTTGTTACCGGTACTCGTGAGGGAGACGGTGACGAGGTGGGACTTTCTTGATCGCCTGCTTCTGCCTGCCTGGAGCCTCGACCCAGCTTCCGGTACGGCTAGTTACCACGGGCGCATTAGGATTACTACTTTTCTTGGTACCCGTCATGTTCACCAGTGTCTGATATGGCAGACTCCACCTTTCTCCATACCTCTACCAGTACTGCTCAGTGCATTGTGGACGGTTCCTGGGGGACCCCTGCCAGGGGCGCCATATACACCAGAGGGTGGTGGATCGGTCGTTGGAGAGACCTCCACAGATGGACTAGTCACTTCTTCTTCCTCCTCCATGGGTAGTTGGGGTGATGGGGCTTTACCCGACTTCTTAGGGGAGCCGGATGATGTTTTTCAGGAGGCAGCGGCTGCTGCAGGGGATGGGTCCATTGGAGGACCCGGAGTACCTCACTTGGTATCTCCCACTTCTACCTTGAGCTTGGTACTGTTATCGAGTGATACGGACGACTCCTGATGCCGAGGTGCACGATAGGACTAGGATTACTGACTTTAGAGTAGTATTCTTTTGGACAGGCCTTGTTGGCCGGTGACTGGTAGCATGACTTGTAGTAGGTTCTAACGTTTTGGATGACTGTACTCTATACTCTTACACTTTGGATGAGCCTCTTTTGGTATTGGCTGTAGTATTTCCCTAGTCGCGACTACCTTGTATATTTGTCGTGAACTAGAGGTTATGTTTTGGATATGTATATATTCAGGTACACACTTTGCTTTGAGAAGCACTATTGATGCATATAGTACTATTTCAGTCACCTTGTTGGTCGTACTATTATATGCTTTAGTTCTGTTGTATGAATAATGCCGGCTCTTGTAAAATATTTTTCGCGCACTCTGTCTCGTGTTTTAAAAAAAAAAAAATAATGCCCTTTTTAGGCTTTGAAAAACGGGGTGTTACATTGTGGTATCAGAGCCCGACTTTAGATCATCAAGGGAAAGGTGTGTCGTAAGAGTTGTCAGTCGAGTTAGAACTAGAGTTGGATTAGTTCTAAGTGACCATTGCTTTGGTGTGTTGATGTTATAGACTTATGGTATAAGATTTCTAAGAGAATTGGAAAAGAATCTAACCAGAAAGTGGTTTGTGCAGGAAAACATGCCTCCAAGACGGGCACCTGCAGCTACTGGGGCTGATGATAATCAGGTAAACCAGATGGCTCATGCAATGAATGCCATGGCAGCAACTTTGACTGCCCAAGCCCATGCTAAGGCACAAAGGGATATGGAAAAAAGGGAAAGAGAGATTCTCGCTGCTGGATCTCGAGTTCTCACGAGTTTTAACCATCAGAGTCCTCCGAAGTATAATGGAGAGGGAGGTCCTGATGCTGCTAACTTATGGCTTCAGGCGATGGAGAAGATCTTCGGAGCAATCCACTGCCCCGAGGGCGAAAAGGTGACTCTGGCCACCTACCAGTTGTCGGGAGGCTCTGAGTATTGGTGGAAGAGTACTAGTCTTATGATGGAGGCCGCTCACGAGGAAATCAACTGGGCGAGTTTTAAGAGAAAGTTTTTGGCCAAGTACTTTCCAGAGACCGCTAGGGAAAGGTATGAAGAGGAATTCCTGAGGTTGCGTCAGGGAGGTACGAATGTTGAAGCTTATGCTAAGAAATTTGAATCACTGTCAAGGTTTTTCCGCTTCTTCAGGGATGGCGTCGATGAGACTTATATGTGTCGCCGTTTTCAAGATGGGCTGAGATATGAGTTACAGGATTCAGTGATACCATTGGGAATCCGGAATTTCCAAGTGCTGGTTGAGAAATGTCAGGAAATTGAGGACATGAAGAATAAGCGAGTGAATCGCAATGTGAATTCTACTGCTGGGGGACCTAGTCGTCCAAGTAATCAGGCTCATAACCGTGGAAGGCGAGGAAATAAGCCTTACAACCGCCCTCAGAATAACAAAGGGCAGGATCGCTCGGTGAATCAAGGGAATCCGAATGCGGCAAGGCAGAGTTGTTTCAAGTGTGGGAAGGAAGGACATTATGCGAACGACTGTAGGAACGCGGAGCCCGGAATTATTTGTTATAATTGTAAGAAGCCAGGTCACATGGCTAGGGATTGCAAGGCTCAGAAGGCTGAACCATCTGTGAATGTGACGCAGGGAGCCAAACCCACTGCTAGGGGACGTGTCTACTGTATGGGCACGGAAGTGAGTGGCGAGGCCAGTAACGCCATACATGAGAATTGTCAGATTGCAGGTAACACTTTAACTGCATTGATAGATACCGGGGCAACCCATTCTTTCATATCTGTGGATTGTGCAAATCGTATGAAATTGATTGTTTCTCCGCTGCCTTTTGATTTGAATGTTTCTACTCCTGCAAAGGATCTAGTGGTTAATACAGCATGTTTGCACTGTTTAGTGATGATTCAGAATAGAGAGTTTTTGATCAATCTGATCTGTTTACCCCTTCAGTTACTCGAGATCATTCTTGGGATGGATTGGCTGTCGTATCACTATGTTATTTTAGACTGTGCTCGTAAGATGGTCTTTTTCCCCGAACCAGGAGTACAGAGGTACTTGTCGGTGAACCGGCTTACAGTAACCATGAGGAATGGAGAGCCAGAAATTATTTCACTTGCTTTTATAGGAGTGACTTCAGACGTGCACATAGAGGAGTTGCGCGTAGTTCAACAATTCCAGGATGTTTTTCCGTTAGAGATTCCGGGATTTCCTCCGATCAGAGAAGTGGAATTCTTTATCGACTTACATCCAGGAACGGGACCAATCTCGGAATCACCTTATCGGATGGCCCCAGCTGAGTTAGTGGAATTGAAGAGTCAGATTGAGGACTTGTTAGAAAAGGGTTTTATTAGGCCAAGTGTGTCTCCGTGGGGAGCGCCAGTCTTATTGGTGAAAAAGAAGGACGGACGGTCACATTTATGTGTGGATTATCGGAAACTCAACAAGGTTACTATTAAGAACCGATATCCTCTGCCACAGATTGATGATTTAATGGACCAGTTAAAGGGTGCGTCTGTGTTTTCAAAGATTGACTTGAAGTCCGGATATCATCAGATAAGAGTAAGAGAAGAAGATGTCCAGAAGACAGCGTTTCGTTCACGCTATGGACACTATGAGTATCTAGTGATGCCGTTTGGAGTGACGAATGCACCCGCAATTTTTATGGATTACATGAATAGGATCTTCCATACGTTCCTAGACAAGTTTGTGGTGGTGTTCATCGATGATATACTCATTTATTCGAAGGATGAAGAGGAACACGAAGAGCATCTCCGCTTGGTTTTGCAAGTTCTGCGTGACAGAAAGTTGTATGCAAATCCGTCAAAGTGTGAATTCTGGATGAAAACGGTGAATTTTCTGGGTCACGTCATCTCAGAAGAGGGAATATCTGTGGATCCAGCAAAGATTGAAACCGTACTTGCATGGAAACAACCGCAGACTATTACGGACATACGAAGTTTTGTGGGTTTAGCCGGATATTATCGGAGGTTTATCGAGGGTTTCACTAAGATTGTGGCACCAATGACACAACTTACGAGGAAAGATCAACCATTTGCTTGGACAGAGAAGTGTGAAGCTAGTTTTCAGTTGCTGAAAGAGCGATTGACGACCTCACCGGTGTTAGTTCTACCCCAGTCGGACGAACCGTATGAAGTTGATTGTGATGCGTCGCATCAGGGACTCGGATGTGTGTTGATGCAACACAAGAGGGCAATGGCTTATGCGTCCAGGCAGTTGAAGAACCACGAAAGGAACTACCCCACTCATGATCTAGAACTTGCCGCAGTAGTTTTTGCTTTGAAGATTTGGAGACATTATCTTTATGGATGTACTTTTGTCGTCTTCAGTGATCACAAAAGTCTGAAATATCTGTTCGATCAGAAAGAGTTGAATATGAGGCAGAGGAGGTGGATGGAAACACTGAAGGATTTTGATTTCACGTTACAGTACCATCCTGGAAAGGCTAATGTGGTAGCTGACGCTTTGAGTAGAAGAAGTGTATCGGTATGCTCAGCTCAGATGGCTAGTCAGCAAGAGTTATTAGAAAAGTTTCGGGATCTACACCTTGAGGTAGAGTTTGCACCTGGGAATTTGAGACTCGGTATGATTACGATTTTGAACGGATTGATGGAAGACATTGCTAGTTGTCAAAATGACAGTCTACTTATGGAAAAGAGAGCTTTAATAGATCGAGGAACCACCACAGAGTTCAAGGTGGGATCAGATAATATTTTGAGATGCAATGGGAGAGTGTGCGTACCCGATGCTAGGAACTTGAGAAATACGGTGCTAGAGGAAGCGCATAAGAGTAAACTGAGTATACATCCTGGGGCTACCAAGATGTATCAGGATTTGAGGCTAGACTATTGGTGGCCGGGTATGAAGAGGCATGTGGCAGAGTATGTGGCATCGTGTTTGACGTGTCAGAAAGCTAAAGTGGAACATCAGAAACCTGCAGGAATGCTGCAATCGTTAGATATACCAGAGTGGAAGAGGAATAGCATATCTATGGATTTCATCACTGGTTTACCCAAGACAAGGAGGAAGCATGACTCTATTTGGGTGATAGTGGATCGTTTGACGAAGTCCGCTCATTTTCTGCCGGTCAGGATTACCGACACTGCAGAAAAGTTAACAGACATCTACGTGGCTGAGATAGTAAGACTCCATGGTATACCGTCAAGCATTGTTTCAGATCGAGACCCAAAATTCACTTCACATTTTTGGAGAACTCTGCATGAGGCTTTAGGGACGAAGTTGAGATTAAGTTCGGCTTACCATCCGCAGACAGACGGACAGACCGAAAGAACGAATCAATCTTTGGAGGATTTGTTGAGGGCATGTGTGCTAGATGATAGAGGAAGTTGGGACGATGTGTTACCACTAATAGAGTTCACCTACAACAACAGTTTCCACACGAGCATTGGAATGGCTCCGTATGAGGCTCTTTATGGGAGAAGGTGTCAAACTCCATTGTGTTGGTATCAAGATGGAGAAAGTATGATTGTAGGGCCGGAAATGGTGCAACAGACTACGGACAAGGTCCGGAAGATACGGGCAAGAATGAAGGTCGCCCAGGATCGTCAGAAGAGTTACGCAGATAGGCGTCGTAGACCCTTAGAATTTGAGGCAGGAGAACATGTATTTCTCCGAGTTACTCCAACTACTGGTGTTGGAAGGGCAATAAAAGCAAGAAAATTGACTCCGAAATTTATTGGACCGTATCAGATTACGGAAAGGATAGGAAAGGTAGCCTATCGAATTGCATTGCCACCGATACTGTCCCAGATTCATGATGTGTTCCATGTGTCTCAGTTAAGGAAGTATGTTCCCGACCCGTCACATGTGATCACGCCAGATGACATTCAGTTGAAAGAGAACTTGTCATTTGAAGTTCCGCTAGTTAAGATTGCGGATAGAAAGATGAAACGTCTAAGGACCAAGGATATACCCTTAGTCAAGATAATATGGAATGAAGCTACAGGAGATGCGACTTGGGAGCTTGAAAGCAAGATGAAAGAGCAATACCCCGAGTTATTTAGCGATGTCTAAGTTTCGAGGACGAAACTTCTTTTAGGGGGGAAGTAATGTAAGACCCATAAGTCTACTGTATCGTACGCGAGTTATAAGCGTAAGTAGTGGCTAAGAGTTTTTAGGGTTTCTGTAAGATTAGTTTCTTAAGTATCGTGTAATAACAGCGTTTTGCTGAGTTGGAACTGGTTTTGGACTCGTATGCTATTTAAGCTCAGGCTTTTGGTTCTTAGTCCTCTTTGATATACGAGAACGTTCCTGTGATTTCAGAATTTTGAGTTTCGACTTTCTCCGTTTATTGGAAAAACGAGTAGAAAACTTTACCCGCTTCTTAAAATTTTACGGTTTCTGTTTTCCGTCGAATTTTAATTGGAGACTTTATATATCGGCGTAAGTTGGAATCTAGTTTCAGAATATTTTTGGGAGCTAAGGAAATAAATTTCAGTCGGAGAATAAAGTTTAGCGATAAAATTTGGAAATGTTTTACGACGAACAATCACCTCGTAAGTTTTATATTTTTCGCAAGATAGACCGTCGACGGAGTACGACTCGTCTGCGAGCGCAAGAGAAAATATCTTAGATATTTTTCAAAGAAGGTAATGATTACCCTTTTGATCCAAGGGCTAGGGTTTAGCCTTGCTTAAGTTAGTTGATCCAATGGCTTAGATTTCACAAGAGGGTTTTCTTAGTAAGGAGGTTTATCTTTGTTTGGTCTTAGAAGCAAAACAAAAAAAACTACTCCCTCCTCTCTTCTCTCATTCGGCCGACCTTTCCCACCCCTCACTCATCTCTTCAAATATCATTTTTCATCTATTCAAGCTTGGATCTTTGGCATACTTAGGAATCACTTGCTCATTAAGGTAACTAACCTCTTCCATTTCTATTCTTGCCATGAAATTCTCTTGGATTTTTAAGTTTCACAATTTTGTTCTTGAGAAGAAAAATGTTAGAATTTAGTTTTGTTTCCATAGATGTGTTCATAAGAGTTGTTAGTTCACATGGGTGAAAAATGAGTTGATTTCCATGGTTAAATCTTGTTTTCACAAAGTTTTGTTTAAGAGTTTTGAAGAAAAAAATTGAAATAGATCAAAAACTTGGATTGTGTTGTAAGATTTTGGTTTTGAAGTTAGATTTGAGCTTTTAAACAAAATGGATTGTTGAATATGAATTTTGTTTCGAAAAATAAGAAAAAAAAATTTCTCGTGTTCTTGAGCGACTCGAAGAACGCAATTTAGAAAAATTTTATTTCGAGTTTCAAAAAGAGTCGGGTATACGATCGAATATCGTTACGAGCTAACAAATGTGGTTAGGGTTCCAAATGAGGAAAAATTGTGTAGGGTTGCCCTTTTGCCTCATTTGGCCGTGGCACCCATATAGGGTTTGAGGAATCGAATTTCGAAAATTGTTTAGAGGCAAATTGCTTCCCATGAGCATTGTTTAATTGTTTGATTGGTTATGGGATGTTTTGAAAAGAAAATTGATCTCTTGCCCTAAGAAAAACTTATTTGAGTTTTTTCGAAATTTGCGATTCAACTCTATAATTTCTAAATCGCTTTGATAAGTGCTAGTTAGGTATTATGGGATATTACCATGCATTTAGAAGTGAAAAATTTTGAGTAGAAGGATGTTTCTTTAAAAAGTGGCCGTGGCCTTTATTGTGTGGGGGAAGAAATTCCAAAATTTTTTCTAAGTCCACAATTGTGTGGAAATTTTGTGTGTGTTGGATAATCTTAGTTTTGAAGAAAAACGAGTATAGGAAAGGTTGTTAGGAAGAAAAAAATGTGTAACTTGTAACGCAAGAAAACTTCGATTTTTCATAAAAATATTTTTGAAAAGTTTTAGTTATGTTTCAAATGGTCTTGTGGTGTGGGAAACAAGTCCTTGAGGTGGAGAAATCCAAAATGGTTTTAGTTAATGATTTGAAAACAAAATGATTTTCGTGTTATAAAAATAATACAATTTACTTCGCGAATTTTTAAACACTATGAGAATAACCTGAAATCATTGAGGGATAGCTTTAGGAAGTACCTTAGACCCCTCTGGAGCTTTGAGAGCGAGTTTCGTTTCGTTAGGATAAACGAGGAGTATTTTATTGATGTTACGCTACATTTATTTTAGGTAGCGTGTGTTGTAGATTTCCGCGAAATTAAAGTAACGGAAGCTTGCTAAGGTAAGGGCACCTTTCTTCTGTATTATTTCCGTAATGGCATGTGTGTATGCTTTGGTTGCGGTGTATTTTGAGTGCTTGACATGTATGTGTGATGTATTCTCGGGATGAGAAATTGTTTACAATATATGTGTGGTTTACATATGTTTGAGAATATATGTATGAATATGTGATTGGCGTGCATATGATTTTGAAAATATATGTACATATTATGATTGTTTTACATACGCTTGAGAGGTATGTATTTTGTTGCATTAGCATATAAGGGGAATCGTATGCTCATGCATTCATAGTACGTGGTTATCGGGAATGGACCACGGGGTGCGACGACCAGTGATTGGTGTCCTCCTTTTTGAGTTTGGTGTTGTCCGTGTGACTCACCCGGTGTTATCCCACCGTGATTGTTTTGGTATTGAGTGCGAGACTCTACCTGGTGTTATCCCACCACTAGTAGGAGGTGTTATCCCACCCGAGCCTACGACCTTCTGCAGAGGTTTATTCCGGAATAATCATGCATGTGAAAAAGACCCGGCTAGGGTGATCACAATCATTTAGAGTCTGCATTGATAGGCTGGTGTGCATTTCAATACTGTGTGCAAGTATATGAACTGCTAAGTGTTTATTCGTTTTTATATATACATGCTATTTGCTGTTGTGTTATGTGTGGTGACCCTTGCATTCTTTCATTTGCGGGCTCCTCCCACCCAGACGATGGATCACCCTTTGTTACCGGTACTCGTGAGGGAGACGGTGACGAGGTGGGACTTTCTTGATCGCCTGCTTTTGCCTGCCTGGAGCCTCGACCCAGCTTCCGGTACGGCTAGTTACCACGGGCGCGTTAGGATTACTACTTTTCTTGGTACCCGTCAGGTTCACCAGTGTCTGATATGGCAGACTCCACCTTTCTCCATACCTCTACCAGTACTGCTCAGTGCATTGTGGACGGTTCCTGGGGGACCCCTGCCAGGGGCGCCATATACACCAGAGGGTGGTGGATCGGTCGTTGGAGAGACCTCCACAGATGGACTAGTCACTTCTTCTTCCTCCTCCATGGGTAGTTGGGGTGATGGGGCTTTACCCGACTTCTTAGGGGAGCCGGATGATGTTTTTCAGGAGGCAGCGGCTGCTGCAGGGGATGGGTCCATTGGAGGACCCGGAGTACCTCACTTGGTATCTCCCACTTCTACCTTGAGCTTGGTACTGTTATCGAGTGATACGGACGACTCCTGATGCCGAGGTGCACGATAGGACTAGGATTACTGACTTTAGAGTAGTATTCTTTTGGACAGGCCTTGTTGGCCGGTGACTGGTAGCATGACTTGTAGTAGGTTCTAACGTTTTGGATGACTGTACTCTATACTCTTACACTTTGGATGAGCCTCTTTTGGTATTGGCTGTAGTATTTCCCTAGTCGCGACTACCTTGTATATTTGTCGTGAACTAGAGGTTATGTTTTGGATATGTATATATTCAGGTACACACTTTGCTTTGAGAAGCACTATTGATGCATATAGTACTATTTCAGTCACCTTGTTGGTCGTACTATTATATGCTTTAGTTCTGTTGTATGAATAATGCCGGCTCTTGTAAAATATTTTCCGCGCACTCTGTCTCGTGTTTTAAAAAAAAAAAATAAAAAAAAATAATGCCCTTTTTAGGCTTTGAAAAACGGGGTGTTACAATCCCGTTGGAAGATTTTCTAGTGGGTCAAGATCCATATTTCACTTTGTCTTAAGTCCGCGGTGGGCGGATTACACAAGACTTAGTTATTTAGGTAGGAACTCCTTCCAATTGTATCTCATACAATTCTCGAATATCTCAGTTGGGTGAATAACTCCTTATTCTAATTCATCTTATGAATCGTTCCCAACTCTTGCTTCTAAACTCATATAATCTTATTATATTTAGTTTAGTTAAGTTTGACCCTAATTTTAGAAGTTGGATATTACAATTATCCCATCGCACCTTACCAATGTAAAACAAGCACTTCGCGGTGGGCGAACCTACATTGTTCGATACTGGTCTTGATGAGTTCTAAAATTTGGAAAGCATAAACTTAATATCCACATATTTTATTATTAAAGAAAAATATACTTCGCGGTGGGCGAACCCATATCTTCTTTATTAATTTCTTATGTGTCTCTTGAGGGATTTTAATTAGTTTGATCTCACCGGCTTATTTATCATATAAATCGACACTCACATGCATCAACATACATACAAGTAAACATGCATCAACATACATAAATAAATAAAATGAAACAGTTATGGCCCCTAGCGCATTTGTTCTCCCAAGCCAATGAGAGAACCTAATCTAACCTAAAACGATCTATACTTCTCCAAGCATGATCTCCAAGGTTGACCTCCATTGTTCTTCTTCTTCATAATATTACATAATAATATAAAAGAATACTCGTTTTACATACGAGGGAGTGGATGAGAAGAGAATATAGAGAATCGAGATAAGGCACGACACGCAGACCGTATTTTAAAAAACCAAATGCAATAAAATAAATAAACTAAGGCCATAACCGATCATCAAATATAATAATAACAAACAAATTTTTTTATTATTAAAGTCTCATAATTAATTAAATCCGGCGATTGATCAAATCAAGTAACTTTGATTCAAATATTTAATTCACAATTAAATATTTCGAATCAAAATTTGCTAAAATAATTAATATTATTTTAAAGTAGAATTAAATCTTTTGACAATTCTCCAAATATGGAAAATTATTTAATCAAAACTTTTTTGAATAAAATATTTCCAAAATTGGTAATATTATCTTTTAAAACAATTTTAAAAGATATTTCTAGAGATTTGAAACGATTTCATAATTAAATATATTTGTCAAATATGGAAAATTATTTAATCAAAACCCTTTTGAATAAAATATTTCCAAAATTGATGATATTATCTTTTAAAACAATTTTAAAAGATATTTCTAGAATTTTGAAACGATTTCAAAATTAAATATATTTATCATCTACTTTTCGCATCAACACTTGATACGTTTTGCAAATCCTAATTTTAATGACTCAACATTTGTGCAACCCTTAATTGATCATCACAAATCATAACAATAAACACATATTTTATTATTACGATCGGCTTAACTCGTGTAGATTAATGAAATTAAAATTTTGGCGAACGGTCAAAATTGGTGCCGCGATCTGCGCCCCGCGCAGAGTGTCCTGCGCCCCGCGCAGGTACTTATTCAGAAAGCCAATTTGCTTCTGCCATCTGCGCCCCGCGCAGATGCCCTGCGCCCCGCGCAGGCCTGTGCGAAAAACCTAGTTTTTCGCGAATCCTAATGCAGAATTTCGTGCCGTCAAAACCTTTTATGACCGAAATTCAATATGATTGATTAACATGTCATTGCTTCACCATACTAAAGTCGGATTCCAAAGCAAATGATCATGAATCAATTCAATATCAAATAACTTTCATAATTTGTTTTATTGAACGAAATTATGAACGATGCATCAAATACACCGCTTTGCATCACGATCACTTATATCACATATAAGTCTTGATCATTCTTATTTTGTATAAACTTATGACAATTGACATATCGCTGCTTCACCATACAATTGTCGGATTCCGAAGCCGTTTCAATGTCAATCATCAAATTCATCCACAAAACTTACATCACATGTAAGTATTGACCGTTCTTGTTCGTGTAACCTTAGGACAATCAACATATCGCATGCTCCACCATACAAGTGTCGGATTCCGGAGCCGTTTCAATGTTAATCATCCAATTTATACACAAACAACCGTCAAATTTTAATTACTCGATTTTAATCTTTTATTAACTGTTTTAATCATATTAAAACTGAATTCATGAAATAAACAAACATCAATCTCATGGATTCGTAAGTGGCTCTGATACCACTGAAGGAAAATAGTAATAGAAAAGCAGCGGAATATAAAAATTTTCCTTTAGAGATCCTTACGAATGAGCATGAGTTTGTGTTTAGGATTTTACCTTTTGTCGAAAATCCTTTCTTTCACGAACGGTTGGTGATCAACACTTTGAGTCACGAACCAAAATCGATCACGAGCGTTGATGTCTACAAACAACGCCTCTAGCTAGTCCACACGAACGGCTACCTCCATGAAGAGTGCTAGCTCCAAGAATGAAGGTTTCTAGTGAGAGGTGGGAGGAATTAGGATTTAGGGTTTTAGCAATTGATTTTCATCAAGTGATTTTCTTTGTTACAAGTGTTCTATTTATAGAACCACTTGTCTTGTGCACCAAGACAAACTATTGTCATTGGGCTACAATTACTAAAGCCCACTTTTAATGTGTGTGACCCTTGTAGGTTTCCATAACGTTGGCAATTAGATTAAATCCTTTATTTAATATAATAAACAATGAGCGGTATCTAGCAACACATCATTGCTACCCAAGTCATGAGAAATTGACATGTGATCTAAACATAACCTCTTGTGATAATATCAGTGTGTATAATTGTAAGACCCAAGATTTCACTGTACAGTTTTCCTAAGGAACTTTAGTGTCGGCTAAGTTTTTGGGGTTTTTGGCGGAGCGGTCTTGTGAGTATCGTCGCATTAATGGAATTTTTGCTGAAATGGAGCCTGTTTTGTGCTCGTGCGCTGGAAAGGCACAGAATTTTGGGTCGTAGTCTTCTTTTGAGTATAAGAAGGTTTAGGTGTAGTCAGAATAACGAGTTTTGGATTATTCTCACTTTTGGAAAAACGAGTAGGAATTTTACCCGCTGATGTAAAATTTTACGGCTTCTGAATTCCGTAGAATTTTAGATGGGAGTTTTATATATCGGCGTTGGTCGGAATATGTGTTCAGAATAATTTTTGAGATTGAGGAAGAAAATTACAGTCGCGGAAAAAGTTTTAGCGATAATTTTTAGAAGCAGTTTACGACGGACGTTTATTCCGTAGTTTTTCTATTTTTGCGATTTTCGTCCGTTAGCGAGGTGCGACTCGTTTAAGCGCGAGCTAGTGGGAGGATAAGGTCACATAAGAAATATCTAGATATTTATTTGGAATTGCTTTGTGACCAAGACTTGATCCAAGGGCTAGGATTGGCCTAGAGACTTTGCCTTTTGATCCAATGGCCATGAGTTGGCAAGACCATTTCATTAGTAAGACTTTTGGTCACTTGTGGACTTAAGAACATTCACCAAAGACTTTCATTCTTCTTCTCTTGGCCGTGGCTTTCTTTCTCTCTTCCAACCTTGAGCAAAATTTCATTCCTTCACCATTTGCTTGGATTTTGGACTTGTTGGATCAAAGGGCATTTGTAGAGAATCATCTCCTAAGGTAACTAACCTCTTCTATTCTTTTGTTTGGCTCAAAAACTCTTAGATTTTAGGATTTTGAGGATTATGTTCTTGAGAGAAAAATTCTAGAATTTAGTTTTAATTAGTTTTTGGTTCCATAGAAGTGTACATGAGAGTTAATTAGTGCCCATGAGTGAAGCATGAGTTGATTCCCATGGTTAAATCTTGTTTTCACAAAATTGTTGGTTTAGGGTTTGAAGAATTTTTTTGAAAAGATCATAAACTTGGATTGTGTTGTATGATTTTGGTTTTGAAGTTAGTTTTGAGCTTTTTGACAAAATGGATTGGTGAATATGAAATTAGTTTCGAAAAATGAGAAAAAAATTATTCTCGTGTTCTTGAGCGACTCGAAGAACATAATTTAGAAAAAATTTATTTCGAGTTTCAAAAGGAGTCGGGTACACGATCGAATATCGTTACGAGCTAACGAATGTGGGCTAGGGTTTCAAATGAAAAAAAAATGTGTAGGGTTGCCCTTTTTGCCTCATTTGGCCGTGGCACCCATATAGGGTTCGAGGAATCGAATTTCGAAAATTGTTTAGAGGCAAATAGTTTCCCATGATCATTGTTTAATTGTTTGATTGGTTATGGGATGTTTTGTAAAGAAAATGATCACTTGCCTTAAGAAAAACCTTATTTGAGATTTTTCGAAATTTGCGATTCGACTCTATAATTTCTAAATCGTTTTGATAAGTGCTAGTTAGGTATTATGGGATATTACCATGCAATTAGAAGTAAAAAATTTTGTGTGGAAGGGTGTTTTCCACAATTTTGGCCGTGGCCTTTTTAGTAGTATAGGGAGAAATTCCAAAATTTTTCTAAGTCCACAATTGTGAAAATTTTGTATGTGTTGGCTAATCTTAGTTTTGAAGAAAATGTGTTGATTTTGTCTTAGGGAAAATCAATTCGATATTGTCAAAAATTATGGTTTTGTTTAAAATGATTTGGATTGTGAGGATAAATGATTTTGAAAAAATATTCTCTTGTGTTTAGTATTGGTTTTGTTTTGAAAATGAAAACTAGTTACTTGTTTTTGAAGTAAACAAGTAAGTATGGAAAGTGTTGTATTTTGTTTTGAAAAGAAAAGATTTGCGAAGTTTTGAAGAAAAATGACATTCTTGGATTCAAAATGATTTGGTGTGAGCATTTGATCAATTTGAGAAATTAGAAATGGTTTAGGCATTTTACACTATGTTTGATTTTGAAAAACAATGGTTTTGGAATAATTCCAATTCTGGCCGAAACTGGAAGGGCATTTTCGTTAATTTTAAATGTTATATTTTGTCATAAAAATTTGATCATTCAATCCGTTTTTTCGAGACGAAGATTTCGGCGTATGGCTCGTCTCGATCGGATAAAAATTGAATGAGCTATGACCATTTTATTTGGTAAGAAAGACTTGTAACTTGTGTTACAAGAAAACTTTATTTTCTGTGAAATTTCTCGAAGAGTTGTTGGGTCGTTTTCAAATGGTTTTAGTGTGTGGGATTGATTGTTTTGGTGTTGGAAACAAAAGTATTTCATAGTTTGTTTTGAAACGAAAATATTTTCGTGCAGCGAAAAATAGTGTATTTAATTTCGGGAATTTTTAATCACTATAGGGAGAACTCGTAATCACTATCCGAGAGTGTTAGAAAGTACCTCAAACCCTCCTAGACTTTTGAGAGCAAGTTTCGTTTCGATAGGATAAACGAGGAATATTTTATTGATGTTACGCTACATATATTTTAGGTAGCGTGAATTGTAGAATTTCGCGAAAAAGGGTAACGGAAGCTTGCCGAGGTAAGGGCATCACTTTATTTCTGTCTTTTCACTGAGTTATAACATGTTTGTTGGTTATTTTCGGTGATGCGTGGTTGTGTGTTTGGCATGTATGTGTTATGTATTCTCGTGATGAGAAAGTGTTTACAATACGTGCGTTGTTTTACATATGATTGGAGATGTATGTATGAACATGTGGGTGAATACATATGATTGGAAATGTATGTATGTTTGTCGTGGTTTGTTACATATGATTGGATATGTATGTATGTTGTTATGTTTGGTTTACATATGCTAGAGAGGTATGTATTCATTGCATTAGTATACATGGGGAATCGTATGCTCATGCATTGTTAGTGCGTAGTGGCGGGAGTGGACTACGAGGTGTGGTTGCGGGAGTGGACCCACCTGATTCTTATAGGGTTGTGTTGAGTTCAATACATGGTTGCGGGAGTGGACCATGAGGTGTGATTGCGGGAGTGGATCCACCTTAATCCTTTGTGATTTTGTTGAGTCGATACATGGTTGCGGGAGTGGACCATGGGGTGTGATTGCGGGAGTGGATCCACCTTAACCTTGTGTTTTCGTTGGTGTTTTGGTAGGGGTTGGACCTACAATGCCGGAACTCATGCATTGTGGTAGCTAGGGTTAGTACCACGCATTGTAGAAGTCTGCATTAGGCTTGGTGTGTATTATATATATAAACCCGTTGGTGGGAATTGCTTTTGTGTTAAAGAGTTTTTCTCGTGTATGTGGAAATTTGTTATGTGTACATCTTTCGCACCGGTTATATATATATATATATATACTTTTATTTTGTGGTGACCCTTGCAATATTTCATTTGCGGGCTCCTCCCACCCCAGATGATGCTGTAGGTCGCGAGGGCAGCGGCTGCTCAGGGCCCCAGTGAACTCGTGCCGGAGCTATAGTTAGATTTAGACTCTGTGCCGGTGTGGTTGTACATCGTGCCTTTGGGTTAGGCATAGGGTTCTATCTTGGTTTTGTTTTGGGTTGTAGTGCTTGGAGTGTTTTGAATACTTAGACTTGGACTGTAATTATTCAGGAACACTTTGCTTGTCGAAGCACCTTATGGTAATGAGTTCTTTTGTATGTTTAATGCCGGCTCACTGTGAAATATTTTTCCGCGCACTCTATCTCGTGTTTTAAAAAAAAAAAAGTGCCTACTTTTGGGCCTATGAAAAACGGGGTGTTACAATAATTACCCCTTTGCCCTTTATGTCTATATTGAACACAAAGCATACTTAGTGTCATCTTTGTCCAGTTCAATATTGGGCCCATGACATTTATCCTGTTATGCAGGATTGGCAAATTCCATCTAGGTCACTACTGTCCCTCAGCATGCTTTGTGAAGTACCCATTAACTGCCTTTATGGTCATCCTGTTACGGACAACGTTAGATCAGCAACAAAGCACTTGACTCCACATCTAGGGTACAAAGTGGTTTCAGGTCTAAGGGCGGCTTACACCATTATCACCATGAGAGTAACTTATGACACTTTGCATAACTTTGCATGTAGTACTCTCATAGCGGGTCAATCTAGTATAAATATTACTCTTAATATTTATACCTATGTCAAGACTTGATAACTCCTTATCCCATGATCCATGAGATGCGATCATCAGTCTATCTTCATAATAGTCTTTACGCTTTAAGGTTATCCCCTTTACCTTAAAGCTCGACTACAGATACTTTAAGAATAGTGTCCTTATGTTTAATATTATCTCATGATTAAGTCACACTTAATTATTAAACGGACTTTCTATTCTAGGGACTTCATTATTTTGCAACCTTACAAACATAATAAAGAAATGCCATATTTATATTCAAACTCCTAAAGCAAATACTATAAAAATAGATTGGCTCTTAGGGCTTACTCCAACACTGGCAAAGGGCTATGTCTGCTGAATTAGAAGCTTTAGCTAAGACTGGAACCTGGGTTATAGTTGATTTACCACCTCAAGCTAAGCCTATTGGTAGCAAGTGGGTTTACAAGGTCAAATATAAGGCTGATGGAACTATTGAAAGACACAAGGCAAGATTAGTTGCCAAAGGTTATAGTCAAGTTGAAGGGTTAAACTATTTTGACACATTTTCACCTGTGGCAAAGTTAACTACGGTGAGAACCTTACTTGCCCTTGCCTCCATCAAGCAGTGGAACTTACATCAACTTGATGTCAACAATGCTTTTCTTCATGGTGATTTAGAAGAAGATGTGTACATGACTATCCCTGATGGAGTCACTTCTTCTAGACCTGGCCAGGTATGCAAGTTGCTCAAGAGCCTTTATGGTTTGAAGCAGGCCAGCAGAAAGTGGTATGAGAAGCTTACTTCCTTGCTTATTAAGGAAGGTTACACACAATCCACTGCAGATTATTCATTATTTACTCTTTCCACAGCCAAGAATTTCACTGCCTTGTTAGTATATGTTGATGATATAATTTTGGCTGGCACTAGTTTAAATGAGTTTGATAGAATCAAAAGAATTCTAGATGCACAGTTCAAAATTAAAGATCTTGGTGGACTCAAATACTTCTTAGGGCTTGAGGTTGCTCAATCAAGGGAGGGTATTCATGTTTCACAGAAGAAATATTGTTTGGATCTTCTCAAAGATTCTGGTTTGCTTGGCTCCAAGCCAGTTACAACACCCCTTGATCCAGCAGTTAAGCTTCACAATGATGAAGGAAAACCATTTGAGGACATAAGTCAATACAGAAGACTCATTGGAAAATTGTTGTATCTTACAAACACCAGACCTGATATTGCATATGCTACACAGCAATTAAGCCAATTCCTTCATAAACCCACTGTGACACACTATCATGCTGCTTGCAGAGTGATTAGATACTTAAAAACAAGCCCTGGTAGAGGATTACTATTGTCCAGAAATAGTGATATACAATTGCTTGGTTTTTCTGATGCTGACTGGGCAGGGTGTATAGACACAAGAAGGTCAACATCAGGTTTTTTCTTCTTTCTTGGCACATCACTCATATCATGGAAAGCCAAAAAGCAAGCAGCCATATCTAGGAGTTCTTCAGAAGCTGAGTATAGAGCACTTTCTAGTGCAACATGTGAACTGATTTGGCTATTCTTCCTTCTCAAAGATCTGCACATTGAATGTAGCAAGCCACCAGTTTTGTACTGTGATAGCCAAAGTGCAATTCACATAGCTTCAAATCCAGTATTCCATGAAAGAACTAAGCATTTAGAAATCGACTGTCATCTGGTAAGAGAGAAACTACAGCAAGGCTTGCTCAGGCTACTACCTATTTCAACAGAGGACCAGCTTGCTGATTGCTTGACCAAGGCACTTCCAGCTCCCAAGTTCAATAGCTTTATCCACAAGTTAGGCTTAAAGGACATTTACAAGCCTAAGCTTGAGGGAGGGTGTTAGAATTCTACTTTTCCCTTTACATTTCAAGGAAGCTTGTAGTACAAGCTAGAGTGATTAGTTTGTTAGAATTGAATAACTAACTGCATTTTCGCTATGATCATCTATGCTAGGCAGTTACTAGAACACCATGGTCCATCATCTACCTATATATAGTGGTAGCTTCACTTGTAAGAAACAATTCAATTTGAATCAATTTTAAGCTCTTTCTCTCATTTCTTTCTCTATGACTACATAAAATTGATACTCTTAACAACACTATCGACTCTTAGGTAGAAATATTATGTGTGAAACTAAATAAATGTTAAAAATGTAATGTGAATGTTCGGAACATTAGGAAATAAGAATATTTCTGTGTAGAAAATTAAACACCCACAATAAAGGCAATTGAAAATGACCTATACTAGTATATAAGTTTGTAGCAATAAAAATCATAAACAACAGATAATTAGTTTTTTAGTGTGAGGAATGGAAGAAGGAGCAAAATGATAAGCAACTAAAGAAATTAAAACACATCAACAAAGTTTGATCTTCGGAAGGAAGTGTGGTAATATTTTCTAAACTCTATTAGGATTTATGACTTATTTATATTTCTGTTTGAAATATATTTAGGACTGTATTTTTTTTATTTTCTTTTTTTATGAAATTAGGATTTGTTACTTATTTAAATAAATATCTCAGAAATATATTATTGAAAAAAAATAAATTAGGAATATGTTTTGTATATAACAATGAATACAAATTTATGGCGAGTTTTCTCTCATAAAAATATATCCCATATAACTTTTACTTACAAAAACACAAAAAATCATCACATATTTTACTTTATTTTAGTCAACATTCATCAAACAATCTCAAATTTTTTTTCTAACCATTAAGAAAAAATAAATAACAAAAGCAAAAAATTAAGGTAGTATTTCATTCCCATTCTCATACTTGACCAAATAATTGGTATTTGTTTATTTACTTTTGGTTTTTGACTAATTTAATTACTTTTATTTACTTTTGTTGATTTTTTTGTTTATTCTGTTTTAATTTTTGTATCATGAATCTTCATAACGGGTGATTTTTTTTTAGGTACCATTCATAATGGATAATTAAATCAAGTAAATCCCATGTATTGTAATATAGTATACTTTTTGCTACAACTCTTAATTGTAATATTAATATTGATTGATTGTGAACACACACTATTTTGATAGGTCCTTTTTCAATTTTCATCCTATCAATTAACAAGTAATATTATTTGATTTTTTTCAAAAAAAAGCATCTTTATTAAGAAAAAAAAAACCTCAACTCTTAAGAAAAAAATATCTTCATTAAGAAAAAAAACCTTAACTCTTAAGAAAATAGTTAAGGTATTAATTAATGATTCTTAAGAGTTAAGGTATTAATTGATGATATTTCTTTAGACAAGTAGGGAAAAAAATCTGAAATTACTTATGAAAAAGATTTCATAAAATCTAACATTTAATGATTGCTATGCAAGTTCATTCTTTATTTCTTATATATTTTAGTGTACATCTACTTGAAAGAAAATTATTTTTTTGAATGCATTTCTTATAATTGTTTCGGATCTAGAATTTCAATCGTCCGATCTTCATCAAGAATCGATATCTCAACAATGTTCAATACCAAGCCACTTGTATTTGCAATTGCCTCAATTGTGCTAATGAGGACCATCACAAATGAGCTCATTCCTCACGAGGTCCTAAACATTTTTCAGTCTGCACTTCATCATCTTTCTCGCCATTTCTCGGCGCAATTCACCATAGTTATTGAGGAATTTCAAGGAAGGGCAAGAAACCAAGTTTTTGAGGCTGCACAAATCTACCTCGGAACTAAAGCAACTGTGTCAGTAGAAAGAGTTAGAGTCAACAAATCAGAGGATCATAAAAATCTTTCATTCAATATAGATAGAAATGAAGAGGTGAGTGATAAGTTTCAAGGTATTAGTGTAAAGTGGAAACTAATTTGCATAGAAGTTGACTCATCACGGATTCGACATTACGATGATGACTCCTCGCCTGTGTCAGAAATAAGATCCTATGAGCTAACTTTTCACAAGAAACACAAAAACAAGATATTCGATTCGTATTTACCTTATGTGATGGAGATAGCTAAGAAAATTAAACAAGGAGACATGACAATTAAAATTCATTCAAATGAATACCATAGGTGGTCTTATGAAGCTCCTAAGTTCAACCATCCAATGAGTTTCAACACTCTGGCAATTGATGAAGAGCTTCAAAGGGAAATTGTGGAAGATTTGGACAAATTTGTGAGGGCTAAAGAGTTTTATCGAAGAACTGGTAAAGCTTGGAAACGCGGTTATTTGTTGTATGGTCCTCCTGGTACCGGAAAGTCTAGCTTGATTGCAGCCATGGCTAACTATCTCAACTATGATGTCTATGACTTGGATCTCACCGCGGTAGGGGATAATAGGTGCTTGAGGGACCTGATTCTTGGCATGTCCAACCGTTCGATACTTGTGATCGAGGATATTGATTGCACTATTAATTTGCAGAATCGAGAAGAAGATGAAGAAGTGGTTAATAATGGACACAATATGGTATGCATTTGTCTTTAAAATATATCTATCATTCAACTTTATGTTTCCTAGAAATGATTTAGATGTAGTCATGATTTAGCCTAAGAAATTTGGTTGGATTGGTAAAATTGTGACTCATACCCTATTAGGCTGCCTTAAGATTTAGTCAACGAAAGTCAATTGATAAGATCCAATTCATACCAATTGACATTCATCGGCTAAATCTTAGAATGTTATAATATTTATTCGATAATGGTTGATTAAGTTTCTAAGATATATGATTCATAGCATGTAAGAATAGATTTAGAATACGTAGATGTAAAAACCTCTTTCGTGACTCCGACCATCTTGAGTTTCTAAGATCCAATTCACCTAAAGGTTTTTAATTCAAAAAGAAAAAAAATTATTGAATGACTTTCAATAAGATGAAGGACTAATTGAACGCAACTCCATCATATTATTTTGTTCATGTCAAATATTTTGGATTACAAAAAATTTATAATGATCACATAATTCTAACCTAAAGTTTGTTGGTCATTTTTCTACAGGTAACACTTTCAGGACTATTGAATGCAGTAGATGGTCTTTGGTCATGCTGTAAAGAGGAACACATAATTGTTTTCACAACAAATCACAAAGAAAGACTTGATCCTGCTCTTCTAAGGCCTGGTAGAATGGACAAGCAAATTCACTTATCATATTGCAACTTTTCTGCTTTTAAGCAATTTACCACCAACTACCTTTGCATTACTCAACATGAACTCTATGAAAAGATTGAAGTTCTTCTAGGACAAGTTCAAGTTACTCCAGCTGAAATTGCTGAAGAGCTGACAAAGGATGCTGAAGCTACTGAATGCCTAGAAGACCTTATCAAGTTCCTTCAAGCCAAGAAAATGTTCAAGGCAGAGAGAATCAGAAGAGTGAAGAAAATATCAAAGAAGAACATAATAATCAAGAACATAAGTAAACAAAGAAATGATTAAGAATGAAGAAAATATCAAAGAACATGATCAAGGTTGTGAAAATATATAATATAGGTTTTGTTTGGTTATCATCATTTTCTGTCCATTTAACTCTTCCTTGTTTGATTGTTCATTACAAAAATTGTTGAGACAATATAAAAAAAGGCCTTATAAATGATAATATATATTTTCAGTTATGGCATTAAGTGGTTTTAACCCTCTGCTGATCTTGTGGAGATCTAACCGTGGTTCTCCCTATCTATTAAAAATTTGGTTATTTGATACAATCAACACATGGTTTTAATGGCCTTTTTGTAATCACAAATGAAGATTTACACAAAACCGAAAGAATAGCAAAGATTATACAATTTAATCTATGAGAATGTACACAAAAATTCAAATCTTTCTTTTTGACAATTACCTCTTTTGAAAATTTGAATCTTTATTTAAATTTCACAGTTTCTAATGTTACAAATTTTTTTCAAAGATTGAAAATTTTCTACACAATTCTAAGAAATTTAAAATGAATCAAATGCATAAATTAGAAGATATAACAACTTGTACATCTTGTACTTGCTTTTATGAACTCTATTTTTATATATAAGTATATTTGTCATTTGAAAAAGAAAAAGAAAAAGAAGAAGAGATAACAACTTATACAACTTGTTTAGCCATATCGTCCTTGCTAACAACTTAATCTTGTCCCAACGCTTATCGTCCTTAACTTATTTAATGATTTTGTTTTGATCTCTTAACTATTTGTTGTCTCATTTTGGTCCCCTAACTTTACTCTGTCTGCCAAATAAATCCTTTTCCATTAAATTTTATCAAAATCTGTTAATCTTCATCATTTTCATTACCAAATCCAGAATTTCATCAACTCATTCATCACTAATCCATAAATTTATCACCCCCTTCACCACCAAACTTAGAGTAATGAAAAATACAACAAATCCAATAATTCATGACTAAACCCACTTCCATTAATCCATTCCCGTGCATTTTTTTTTTGGGTTTTGTGATAAAGAGTAATAAATTTCTGGGTTTGACAATTATGATGATGAACATTAACAGTTTTTAACAAAAATTAATAGAGAGGACCTATTTGAAAGACGAAAGTATAGTTAAAGGACGAAAATGAAACAATAGATAATTATGGGACCAAAACAAAATCAATAAATAAGTTAAGAGACCAAAAAACTAATTTAGCCAATAATTAATTACGAGACAAAGGATATGCACCAATAGTGTAAAATAATTTTACACTGTTATAACTCTTGTAAAAATAAAATAAAAAAAAATAAAAAAATTTACACTGTCAACCAATAAAAATTGTGTTTTCTGCCACAACGCCCAACTGCACCCTACTTAACTTTTTTTATATGACATGACAAATTGATGGTTTTTTATTAGATAATTTTATAAAACTATTTTACACCATCCATGCATCTTAGTAACTTTGAGGATGACGTGTATTAGTCAGTACATAGACTTGTCATGTTATCAGTGGGAACAAGATGAACGGTATCTATAGTACTATTTATAAGTTTTGTTCTTTTGGTAAATCATATTTAGTTATTATAATATTTTATATAATAAATAAATAAATATATATCAAAAAATAATCATTTAACTATTAATTTAACGATATAATGTATTAGTATATTTAAAAATTTAAATGTGTGGTGGAAGTGCCCTTATCTAACAGTATAGTATTATATTGTATAAATTCAAGCACTAATTAAATTTAGGAGGCATGTTCTATTTCAATCAACAATAATTTTTAAACCAAAAAAATATAAATAATTAATTTTTTGATTATTTTTTGATTTAATATATATATATATATATATATATATATATATATATATATATATATATATATATATATATATATATATATATATATATATGGGGCATTTCAAGTGAGAGGAGTGGTTAATATGAAATGAGAGAATTAAATATGAACCTTTTGATCAAAATGAAAGGTGTAGATTAAAAGTTCCTTTTAAGTCCCACATGCGCCTCCTTTCTTTCTTTCTTTCTTTTCCAACATGACTCCTTCTTTCCTCCCTCCCGCTTTGACCCTTCCCCTTCCTTTGTTCTTGTTGCCAAAGATGAACATCTTATTGCATCTGTTCTTCACTCTGGTACTCACATGACATCGTAAATTGAAAATGGCGGTTGGGATTAAATCTAATTCCCTAATAGCAAAATCGAAACCCTTTGTATTTTTGAAAATGGATTTTGTAAAACCGTTTTTCAAAATGTTAGAAGTTTTTTTATATTCATTTTTTCTAAATTGAAACACTAATTTTAACATCATTTAACATAAACATAGGTTATTGAAGAACAAAACATAGTCAAAATCACAATTTTTTGAAAAAGTTGTATTTCAAAAATGATTTTTATAAAAATCTATTTGAAATAGCTTCAAATTAAATGATTTTTTTGAAATTTTGATATCCAAATTTTTTTTCGATAAAATGATTGAATGCCTAAAATGATATTTTAAGAATAACTATTCAACCCAAATTTTCATTTAAAGCTTTTATAAAAAATTTCTTTGTAAATTTTTTTTACACAAATTTTTTTAACACTATAAAATCTATTTTTACAAAAAGCCAAAACAAACGCACCCCTATTCCGTGTTGGGTGTTGATAATGGTTTCAAGTGGTTTGTAGTAACATGTTGATTTATTGTTGCTGCTTTTCCTTTAGCCGTCGCCAATTGCTTTCGATTATATGCGTCCTTTGAATCTCTTCTATTTTACTAGGAGATTTTTATTTTATTCCACTAAACCATGAAAAGAATGAAGAATTGGAATTTGTAAATTTAATCTGTCAATTAGGAGGGGAAAAATGATTTTCATTAATCAATTTAATTTTCAAACATGTCAAAATCAATTTAATTATAACAAATAATACTGTAAAAAAGATGATATAGATAACAATGTGACATCTTCGTAAGCATAATTTAGTTCGTAGAAATATTATACTGTACTATGCCATGGTTGGGAATCGAATCCAAGATTTTTTGACATATTTAAGATAAAATGTGAAATTCTTGCTACTTAACAAAAAAAAAAAGATAACAACATAGCTAATAAAATGGCCGCATAACTACATCTCACAATCCTAATTTTTTTTCTTTTTTGTTCATCATTTAGAGAGGGATAATTTAGAGCCAATTTTATCCGGAATCACCGTTCTTTAAATATTTTTTTTATCTTGTTATTTAAAATATATAAGTGATTTCCACTTATTTATAGGTTTCTGTTCTTGTGTAGAACTTCTTTGGGTATTTAGTGCTAGTATTCAGTATTTTCGATATATCCTTTTCTGGTTTGTAAGTATCATATATATATATATATATATATATATATATATATATATATATATAGCAATGAGATTCGGTTTCCTTGCCCATGTTCCCCACGACGTGTGATCATGGGAGTTTGCACCCTCTTCCCGCCATAGGGCTGTTATTTTCTCCGATGATCTAAAAATGGTAATATCCCCATTTACCACGTGCTCCTATGCTACCTCATTATGGGGGTCGTGGGTCATGGGTCAGTTAGTAAGGTCTTAGTGGATCATGGATTCATATGGGCGAGACCCGGTATCTAGGCGGATTGGGCCTTTATGGACTTGGGCCAAGATTCTCTCGTCCGTTACACAGCCCCCCAAGCACTAGGCTCCATAGGAGGCGAAGTATTGAGTCGAACATTCATAGCTTCTTGATGTGATAAGGATGACGTGGTGATCGTATTCATTTCACATTTTCGCCACATGCCTTTTTTCGTGGTAAGACGCAACCGAATCCCTGAGCTGTCTCCTTTATGATAGGGTTGCGGATCGGCGTCAAGGGTTATTGAGGTTTTGTTAGATAAGAGGGTGTAGAACTCCACTTGGACCATACCTTCTCTTTTTTATATAACCTTGGTGCTTATTCCTTTATGGTGCCGACTACCTATCCCCTTGTTATCGAATTGAAGAATGTTCTTCGCAGTGGGATCAACGATCTTATCGATGATACTAAAGGATTTTGTGTTTTAGTGAATGGTTTACAGGATGAAGAAGCCGAGTTAACACCTTCAGAGCGCCGCTTTCTGGAATATCTTGTTCCCTTTCGAGATAAGTTGGTAAAGGATGCTCCCGTTATAGCCTCAGTGGAGTGTGTCGAGGCTCAGAGTCAGGCGGAGTTATCCGTTATTTTGGATAAATCATGGGATATGAAGGAGGCCATGCAGATGTATGAGGGGACTCTGAGTGCTTCTTTCGATATGGAGGAGGAATATGTCCGTGTTGCTGATAAGCTGCAGGCAGAAATGGACCAGTTGAAGGAGAAGAAGGAACAGCTGCATGAAGATATTCGTAAAGACATCGCCAGTTTTCTGGAGAGACGTCGAGCCCTCCTGGCGTTGAAGGAGGATCAGAAGATGTTAGGAAGAGCCCATGATCTTACTTCTGCGGAGCTGGAGGTAGCCATGGATCGCAAAGACGCTTTGGAGGCGAGATGGAAGAAAGTAAAAGAAATGGAGAACCTCGCCTGATAGATCTAAATTTCTATGTTTTTTTTTTAAAATTATTCCAGAATGTTTTTGCTTATTTTTAATTCAAGTTGTACTCGAATTTAGTCCTTTGAATAAAGAATTTTCCCTTTGTTGATCAGTTTATAACAATTTATATTACCTTTTTTATTTTTTTTATTGTTGTATATCTTTCATGTTTGGGGCGTGACGGAATGCGCATTTCTGGCGTCTATGTTACGACAGAACGGCGGGGCGTGTCTGTATCTGATGTAATGGGATAACTTCGCCCGTTGGTATCTTATTGCTCTGACACGTGTCACGATTTCCTTACACGGGCAGACACGTGTTTTGGTCCGCTGGATAACGAAGCGTTTCGATTCCTCTTTTGTCCGTTGGACGTTTTGTATCCCCTGGCTTTGCTATATATATCTATGTCATCACTTCTACTTCCGGTATCTTTCCTTATGTTATCCCTACTGGTGATTTCCCCTCAGTCATTTCCTTATTTGTTCTCGCGTCGATCCCGCATTTCACAGGTATGGCGACTCCCATCTCTTCCTCTCTTAATCTTAATTAATTAGTTTGTCGCTTACGGTGGTCTTGAGAGATCTATGGTGGCCTTGTTGCTCGGCCTTTATTAGGTCTGCGTCCCTACCATAGGACCACGGGAGTACTCGTCGCGAGACGCTACTTTGGCGAGCTTACATCGTGTTCGAGTTTATACCATAGCGTTCAGTGTTTGGGTTGTAACAACTCTGTTTCTTTTTCACAGGAAAAAGATAACGGGCGTACTTGTTGCTTTGGGTATGGAAACCTTTTCAAAATATACTTCCGTGGAGTCGGTTTAGGACTATAGAGGTGATGTGATATTGTCCGGCTCCGGGAGAGAAGAGGATGTTGTGATCGATCTCGTAGGGGCTAGGGAGTTGGTTACTGGGGTTAACACTCAAGCCCCTCATTATTTCTATATGTATGCGAGCGTGATATACAACCTCAATCTTTGGCTTCCTTTTACCGAATTTGAGATGTCCAGTTTGAGCGCGTTGAATGTCGCCCCATCACAGCTGCATCCAAACAGTTGGGCCTTTGTGAAGGCTTTTGAACTTCTGTGTTTGGGGTTAGATATGGAGCCTAGATTGGGCGTGTTTTTCTACTTCTATCACATCAAGAGTTTGTTTTCTGAGAAACAAGTGTCTATTAGTAGTCAGCCGAACAAGGGTCTATTCACTCTCTATTCTTCCAATTTCAAGAATTACAAGGACACCTTTTTCCGTGTACGCTGTAGCCCACAACTCCCTGATTTGATGTTTGATGCAGGAGGGAACCCTTTATTTCCTTTTATTGGACCCAAAATCCCCGTGTGATTAAAGGCGTTGATGATACTTTGTTGACTCCTTATGAGTCCGAGATAATTTCCTTTATGAACAACTTTCTTTTGTTCGAAATAAAAGAACTTATGGTTCTAGAAATTGATCACCATAGCCTTGTCCTTTACTTGCGTAAGTGTTTTTGTGCATTTGTCTCATTAGTTCTTCTATTTGAAGTGGTGTTACTTACTTGTATTTATTCTTTGCTTCCTTGTTTTTCTGGAGAGAGAATGAGGACAGTTTCTCCCGAGGAATGGGTTGCTATCTTGGCCCGAGCCAAGCAAAAGAAGGCACAGGAGGAAGGCGCGGATCCTACCGCTGCTCTCATTGTTCAGGATACTACCTTCTCTAAAGGGGTGAAGCGGCGGAGGAAGGCGGGGGTTACGAAGCCCGCCAAATCTTTGAAGGCAGAAGCTGCTACTACTTCTTCGCTCACGGATAAGGGCGTGGCTAAGAACATGACTTCTGAGAAACAGGTTTCGCGTGACGAAGGCGCGTCTCATACAATGGTTGGCGAGGATGTGTCTCTGAATCCGCCTTCTCCTTCTCCCGTAGAAAAAGCTGATGGTGGACCTTTTCAGGAGGGAAGTGTGGTTCCTCCCTCGCCTCTTGGCGACTCATTTGACCCTGTGGACTTCATAAAGAACAACTTTGTCCTGGAGGGGAATATGGAGAGATTTGAGTCCATGGGGGTACCAGAAATTCGGAAGCTGGCTTTAGGGTTTGAATTTAAAGGCCTGATGTTGAACTATTTCCTATCTGCTCGCCAAGAGAAGAATGCTGAAGCGGCGAGCAAGAAGTTTCAGGAGAAGCTGGACAGTGTGAGGCAATCTATGGAGACGTCTCATGCTATTTCTGTTGAAGAGCTTGTTGACAGCCACCAGGCGGCTCTTGAAAAGGCTAAGTCGGCTTGTGAGGATCAAATCGACGCGTTGAAGAAGGTCTATGCCTAAGATCGCCTTGACTTGGAGAAGAGGTTGCTTGATTCGGAGAAGGGTTCTATGAATTTAGTGAAGAGTCGTAATGGCTTAATCGTCGCGCTGGCGATGGCTGAAGATGATGTTGCTGGGTTTGAGGAGGAGGTTGTTGAGCTGGAGGAGAGTAATGTCGCCCTTAAGGACGCTGATGACAGTAACTTTGATGATGTACTTAGTATTAATTATTATTAGTTTATTATTAGTTTTAGACCATTTACAAGGAAAAAACCTAATGAAGTAAAGCTACTTGTCCAAGAAGTCAAGGATTGAAGAGAATGCATAAAAAGAGGCTAAAAGAAAGAAAATGCGCAGCTTTCAGTCTGCGGACCATAACTTGAGCTACGAGTATCAGATTGAGGTGCGGTCAGTTGCGTTAGAAATCTAAGACGAAGAGCTACAACTTTTGTGTTGGAGCAAAAATCTAATTTTCCCATCGTAGCACGATGGGAGGAAACTTCGCACCCAAGAAAAGAACAGAATCTGCAGTTTTTTTTGAAGCAAATCCAGGCATCACAGTACGATTGGTTCGTCGTAGTACGATGAAAGGCAACTTGGTGGCTAAGTAAGCTTAAAAATTAAGCAACTAAATCCTATGGCCATCGTGCTACGATGGGATCCATCGTACCACGATGGAGCGCAAGTTAAAGCCCAAATCCAATAGAAAAACTATAAATAAAGCTCTCCTCCTTCACAATTATTCATTCAGAAATTTAGAGAACTATTTCTCTATAAGGAGCAAAGGAGGAGGAGCTCTAGGGAAGGAACTTTCCCCCTTCAACGGGAAAGGTAACTTCCTCCGCAAGGTAGCAATGTTATTGGTATGCATTTTTTTAATTCTTGTAATTTAATTGTCTATTAGTAGCTAAACTCCTTTAGGTTAGGTGGAGAAGATGAACTCCCTTAAGAATGCTGGAATCATGTAAATTGGTACTAAGTTTATATAATTTTCTATTCATTTTTATTTAGTCTATTGTCTATGTTTTAATTACGTAACCCGATTGATAGCTACAATTAGGGGAACGCTCTTAGGGTTAGTGATACCTAGTATTGTGCCTCAAAGCCAGCAGCTCACCCCGTCAATAGATAATAGCTTAACCATTCACGTGGTTAAGGGCTAAAGAACTACTGAAACGAATCTTAATTGACTACATTGAAATTCCGGTAGCAAGTTACAGATGTGCAACGTGATGTGGTGCACGTTAGGGTTTAGGTATACGATGTGTTGCCTAATGTGCCAACATCATAAACATACGATAACTTGATGAAAAAGGAAAATAAAGTGCAGAAGATAAAGAACACAATGAGTTTGTTAACCCAGTTCAGCGCAGCGAACTTACGTCTGGGGGATACCAATCCAGGAATGAATCCACTATGATAGTTCTACTTCAAAGTTAAACTCACCCGTTTACAACTTTTCACTTAGACAATACCCGTGCTAACTCTACCTTGCTCCTCACAAGATATGACTACCCCTAGTCACTTCCTAGCTATTCTACCTTGCTCCTCACAAGGATTTCTGCCTTGCTCCTCACAAGGACTTCTGCTCTACTCCTCACAAAGACTTTACCTTGCTCCTCACAAGGACCATGCTCCTCACAAGGATTTTTACAAACTCAATGATGGAGACATACTCCTAACCTAAAGAACCAACTCATGCTTCAAAGCTTTGAGTGATTCAAAGTCCAAATCTTGTTTCAAACTATAACCAAGAAAAGGAACAGCTCTGTGCTTAAAAGCTTAAGAGCTAAATACAACCCTAAGTTCAAGTCTCAATGGAAACAAGAAACAATAGGGACAAAGACTGAAATCTAAAGACTAGAAAATATTATTCTAAATTCAGTGAGTAAAACTATGTCTTCAGTCTTCTTTGTAACTGCACCAGTTCATCCTCATGTTTTAATAATTGTCAAAACACATGAAAATAGAGTAGAACATATTTTGGCAACATTACAAATGACTTGACAGCGAAAAACTATTTTTAAAACTTTGAAAAATTGTTTTTTAGGTATTATGTATCAATACATAAACATGTGTATCGATACAAATGTCCTGAAATTACTTCAGACTGATTTTGTGCAATTTGTATCGATACATATATCACTTGTATCGATACAAAAGTGGTCTCTTAGAGGCAGAGAGTCACTTGTGTATCGAATCATGCTTGCATGTATCGATACACACCTGTATCTCTCAGAAAACCAGAGAGTGCATGATGTATCGAATCATGCGTGCATGATTTGATACATATTAGTCAAGATTTCAAGAAACTGATATATGTATCGATACACACCCGTGTTTGTATCGATACATAGGTCAAATCTTTCAATTTGAACGCTGGTCAAAGGGTTTGTATCGATACAAACCATCATTTGTATCGATACACGTATGTTAAATTTTGCCTAAATTTGCTCAATTCTATTCTCTCTTTAAATATCAATGTGGTGTGTCATTGTAATAAAGAGGAAACCAGTGAGAAAGTTCAGAAAACGCTTTGGGATTCAAATTGAGTGAAAATTTGGATCAAAGGTTTTATTCATCACAAGTTCATCATCTTCATCAAGTTTGCAATCAAATTGAAGTTTGAGTATGGGATCAATTCAATAGAGATTGCATATTTGTTTGATAACGTTCGGTACGGTTCGCGGTGAATCAGAATCGTGATCGGGTTGAATTGTGACGAAGGTTTTGGTTTCTCTCAAGGGTTCAAGATTGTGCGAATCTTGAGGTTCAACAACAAGAAGCGAAGGACTCAGCTGGACGATCGAGTGCGGATTGGCACAGGTCGGATCGTTGGAATCAGAGGGCGAAGCTTCGTTGTGTGTTGAGGTTTATTCGCATAGTTTACTTTTGATTCGTTATAGGGTTATAAGATTCAATTGTAAATTGTGCACTTGTGTTCATCATTTTTTTATCAATATACTCTCAAATAACCCGTTTGGTTATTTGGGGGGAGACGTACCCGGCCGACCGCGAGGACGACACGAAAGCCGGGGAACTCCCTAATCAAACCGTTTGTGTCTCTCTCTCTCTCTCAATCTTTTACTTTTCATAATTTCGTTAATTTTGAATCAATTGAATTTTTCGTGTTCGTATTTGTACACCAAAAATTCAATTGCTATTGCTTGATTGTGATTGGATTAAATTTGATATTTGTAACTTGCTTGGGGCTGATTTAATTCAAACGTTTATATTTGATTAATTTTGAACGCGATCATTTCCAAATCTTTTCATAATCGTTCCAAGGCTATACTACATTTCCTTTGATCAATCGGTGCATAGACTACCGATCCGGTGGTGCTTCCGCGCGCACGATTGAAACGAAACAATTTTTTTAAAAACCTACATTGTTTCAAGGATCACTTATTCAACCCCTCTTCTAAGTGATAGCCAAGTAGTCTAACAAGTGGTATCACGATCCCGGTTCAATTTTGTTTACAAAATTCGGAGGATTGTGCCCATTATTAGAAAACATGGCTTCTGCACCGAAAGGGGCGTATAATAGGGCTCCTATATTCAATGGAGATCATTTTGATTATTGGAAAAGTAGTATGCGCATACACATCAATTCTTTTGATGGTGAAGTATGGAATGCTATTGAGAACGGTCCGTTTGTTCCAACAATCACCGACCTCAATGGCGTTGTCACAAATAAGCCTATGACACAATGGACGGATGATGAAAAGAAAAAGGTCAATTACGATGCAAAGGCACAAAACATACTTATTTCATCCCTTGGGATTGAACAATTTTATCATGTGTCGCATTGTTCTACGGCTAAAGAAATGTGGGATACATTAGTTACTCATTTTGAGGGAACTAATGAGGTCAAAATTTCGAAAATAAACACCTTAACTCAAGAGTTCGAATTGTTTCATATGCAAGATGGTGAAACCATTGCGGATATGCAACAAAGATTTGTAAAAATCACCAACAAGTTACACGGTCTAGGGAAACCAATCACTAATCAAGATGCTACTAATAAGATTTTGAGATGTCTTAATAGGTCATGGCAACCAAAAGTCACCGCAATCAAAGAAGCGAATGATCTTACAACTTTGAGTCTCACAACCTTATTTGGTAAGCTAACGGAACATGAACAAGTGCTTAATTTGTTGGAAAAGCATGAAAAATGTGAGAAAAAGGAAAAACACAACGAAAAGGAAAAACAAAATGATAAGAGGTCCATTGCTCTAAAAGCCTCAAAATCCAAGTCCAAAAAGGTTGAGCAAGTGGAAAGTAGTTCAAGCGAAGACGATTCCGATGATGAGGAAATGAGGCTCTTCGTTCGACGCTACAATAGATATGTGAGAAAGAATGGGATAAGACATTCCGATGACAATCTTAAGAAGTTTCGAAAAGATAGTGGTTACCGCCGGAAGAATGAAGATGCTAGGTACTCCAAGAAAGGGATATGCTATGAGTGCGGCCAAGTTGGTCACTACAAGCCGGATTGTCCTAATCTCAAGAGAAAAGAGAAGGAGTCATCTTCAAACAAAAGGAGGAGCAAAGGAAAGAAAGCTTATGTTGCATGGGAGAGTAGTAGATCTTCATCTCATTCATCATCAAGCTCTAGTTCAAGTGATGAAGGCGAAGTGGCTAATGTATGCCTCACAACTCATCATCACAAAAAGAAGGATAAAGCTCCCAAAAAGGTAAACCAAAATCCCTCTAGCTCATATACTTCGTTAGAGTATCATGATTTGCAAAGTGCATTTGAGGACCTATGTAGTGAAACTAGGAAAGCTTTCAAACGATTAAAAGAAATTATAAAAGTTAACAAAGCTCTTGAAAAGAAAGTTTCCAAAACGGAAGAAGAGTTGAAAGCTTTCAAGGTATCATTATTAGAAAGGTCAAGTGCAAGTCATGATAATAATAATAATAGAGTTGGTTGTGATAATTGTATCACTTTGTCAAGAAATATTAAGAATCTCAAGGACAAAGTTAAAGATTTATCAAAACCTAGAGTCTCTCATCAAGTTGATCCAAAACATTGTCAAAACACTTTGAAAGTCAAAAACAAATATTCTAAACATTTCAAAATGGATCAAAAGAAGAGTGACTCACATATTGTTTGTCATTATTGTTTTGACAAGGGTCATACTATTGCAAAATGCCATGCTCGAAAAATCTTGGTACCAAAAGGCAAATTGCAATGGTTACCTAAGTTAAGCAATAATGTTGCTACTAACCAACTAGGACCCAACATGAGTTGGGGACCTATTTCAAATGTCTAAGTATATAGGACAACGTCTTGGACCATTGACGAAAGACATCGACAACAATGGAGTTCAAGACTTATGAACAAGGAAAATGATGAGAAAAGCTTCAACTCAACACTTACAATGTTGTAGAAATTGATCACTTCCGCCACATAACACTCAAGGGAAGATTCTATTCTCTACCTTTTTCCTTTACATTTTTCTTACTTAGCTTTTGAAGATTGGTTCATATACATACAACTTTCACCTTAAATATGATATTGTTGGAGTAAGCCCTAAGAGCCAATCTAATTTTATAGTATTTGCTTTAGGAGTGTGAATATAAATATGGCATTTCTTTATTATGTTTGTAAGGTTGCAAAATAATGAAGTCCCTAGAATAGAAAGTCCGTTTAATAATTAAGTGTGACTTAATCATGAGATAATATTAAACATAAGGACACTATTCTTAAAGTATCCGTAGTCGAGCTTTAAGGTAAAGGGGATAACCTTAAAGCATAAAGACTATTATGAAGATAGACTGATGATCACATCTCATGGATCATGGGATAAGGAGTTATCAAGTCTTGACGTAGGTATAAATATTAGGAGTAATATTTATACTGGATTGACCCGCTATGAGAGTACTACATGCAAAGTTATGCAAAGTGTCATAAGTTACTCTCATGGTGATAATGGTGTAGACCACCCTTAGACCTGAAACCACTTTGTACCCTAGATGGGGAGTGAAGTACTTTGTTGCTGATCTAACGTTATCCGTAACAGGATAATTATAAAGGCAGTTGATGGGTACTTTACGAAGCATGCTGAGGGACAGTAGTGACCTAGATGGAATTTGCCAATCCTTCATAACAGGATAAATGTCACGGGCCCAATATTGAACTGGACAAGGATGACACTGTGTATGCCTTGTGTTCAATATAGACATAAGGGCAAAGGGGTAATTATACACACTGATATTATCACAAGAGTTTATGTTTAGATCACATGTTAATTTCTCGTGACTTGAGTAGCAGCGATGTGTTGCTAGATACCGCTCACTGTTTATTATAATAAATAGTGATTTATTATAATTGTCAACATTACGGAAACATACAGGGTCACACACATAAGAACAATCTAGTGAGATTGGAACACCGTAAGGTACGGTGCACCTTGGAGAAATAAGGAAATATGATAAGGGTATTATGGTAATTAAAATGAGCATTACATCATATGGTATGATGTAGCAAGAAGGGGGTGCAAATATGTACTAGACATATTTACATGAGAATGGCGCCCACTATAGCCCATTTAGTTAAAAGGGCTTTAGTGTAATTTTGCCATGGCAAGTGGTTCTATAAATAGAACCCTTGTGGTAAGGAGAAAGTGTTACACACTTTTGTTACTCATTCTCATGAGCCTTTGTTCTCTCCTCTTGAGAAACCCTAATCACCCTTCTAGAGTTTTTATGAAAAACCCTAATCCTTATTTTGTGCCTCCTTTCTCCTAACCCTTCAAACCATTGGAGCTAGCACTCCATTGAAGGTTGTTGTTCGTGTGGACTGGCTAGAGGCGTTATACCTTTAACGCTTGTGATCAAATTCGTTGGTGACTTGGTGGTGACCTTGTTCGTGATTCGAAGTGTTCGATAGCCGTTCGTGATTTAAAGGGAGTTTTCGAATCAAAAGGTAAATCTCTAAACACAATTCATGACCATTCGTAAGGATCACAAAAGGAAAATTTTAAAATTCCGCTGCTTTTATCGCATCAATTTTCCTTCAGTGGTATCAGAGCCACTTACGAAACCATGAATTGATGTTTGTTTAAATTCATGAATTCAGTTTTAATATGATTAAAACAGTTAATAAAAGATTAAAATCGAGTAATTAAAATTTGACGGTTGTTTGTGTATAAATTGGATGATTAACATTGTAACGGCTCCGGAATCCGACACTTGTATGGTGGAGCATGCGATAAGTTGATTGTCCCAAGGTTACACGAACAAGAACATTCAATACTTACATGTGATGTAAGTTTTGTGTATAAATTGGGTAATTAACATTGAAACGGCTTCGGAATCCGACACTTGTATGGTGAAGCATGTGATATGTTAATTGTCCTAAGGTTACACAATCAAGAACGGCCATAAACTTATATATGATATAAGTAACCGTAATGCAAAATGGTGTATGTGATATACCGTTAGTAATTTCGTTAAAAATTATTATGAAAGTTATTCAATTAAAGCGAGCCGTGTTCATTTGTTTCGGAATCCGACATTTGTATGGTGAAACAATGACATGTTGATCAATTGGATTGAATTTCGGTCATAAGGAATTTTGACGGCACGAAATTGTTGCATTAGGATTCGCGAAAAACTAGGTTTTCAGCACGGGCCTGCGCTAGGCGCAGGGTGTCTGCGCTAGGCGCAGATGGCAGAACCAAAGCTGCCTATTTGCTGAATACCTGCGCGGGGCGCAGGACAGTCTGCGCGGGGCGTAGATGACAGCTCTGTTTTTGACCGTTCGCCAAAATTTTAATTTCATTAATCTACACGACTTAAATTGATAATAATAATAAATGTGTTTATTGTTATGATTTGTGATGATCAGTTAAGGGTTGCACAAATGTTGTGTCATTAAAATTAGGATTTGCAAAACATACCAAGTGTTGATGCGAAAAGTAGATGATAAATATATTTAATTTTGAAATCATTTCAAAATTTTAGAAATATCTTTTAAAATTGTTATAAAAGATAATATCATCAATTTTGGAAATATTTTATTCAAAAGGGTTTTGATTAAATAATTTTCCATATTTGACAAATATATTTAATTATGAAATCGTTTCAAATCTCTAGAAATATCTTTTAAAATTGTTTTAAAAGATAATATTACCAATTTTGTAAATATTTTATTCAAAAGGGTTTTGATTAAATAATTTTCCATATTTGGAGAATTGTCAAAAGATTTAATTCTACTTTAAAATAATGATTATTTATTTTAGCAAATTTTGATTCGAAATATTTAATTGTGAATTAAATATTTGAATCAAACTTACCTGATTTGATCAATCGCCGGATTTAATTAATTATGAGACTTTAATAATAATAAAGTTTGTTTGTTATTATTATATTTGATGATCGGTTATGGCCTTAGTTTATTTATTTTATTGCATTTGGTTTTTAAATACGGCCTGCGTGTCGTGCCTTATCTCTATTCTCTATATTCTCTTCTCATCCACTCCCTCGTATGTAAAACGAGTATTCTTTTATATTATTATGTAATATTATGAAGAAGAAGAACAATGGAGGTCAACCATGGAGATCATGCTTGGAGAAGTATAGATCGTTTTAGGTTAGATTAGGTTCTCTCATTGGCTTGGGAGAACAAATGCGCTAGGGGCCATAACTGTTTCATTTTATTTATTTATGTATGTTGATGCATGTGAGTGACGATTTATATGATAAATAAGCCGGTGAGATCAAATTAAATAAAATCCCTCAAAGTTAATATTAAGTTTATGCTTTCCGCATTTTAGAACTCGTCAAGACTAATGTCAAACATTGTGCGTTCGTCCAACGCGAAGTGCATGTTTTACATTGGTAAGGCGCAATGGGATAATTGTAATATCCAAATTTCTAAGATGATGGGTCGAACTTAACTAAACTAAAATATAATGAGATTATATATGTTTAGAAGCTAGCATTGGGAATGGTCCATAAGATGGATTAGAATAAGGAGTTATTCACCCAATAGATATATTCGAGAATTGTATGAGATACAATTGGAAGGAGTTCCTACCTAAACAACTATATTTTGGGGGATTAGCCAACGCTAACTCAAAATGTGGTGAAATATGGATCTCGATCCACTAGAAGATCTTCCAACGGGGTCTTCCGAATCAAATGATGAGGGTCATTTGTTTTGAATAAAATAGTGCGAGCGTATTTAATTAAAGACCAAATTAAATATGATTTAGTCATAATATCTTACATATCTTTGTAATTAGAATTTCGAAATACAATACATATTAAGTTGTCCTTATGAAGGACAAGATTTTCAGAAAGGGTTTTCTGTATTGGTACAAATTGAGAATTGTTCTCAAATGCGAGAAAACTATAAGTCTTGAACTATAAACTGTGAACAACCTACTATAACTAGATTGGAAAAGGGATACTTGTTAGAAGCATCAAGTTGACGTCTAGATATAGAATATATAATAAATGATGTGATCATTTAATCTCAAGTAAGATCCTTTTGAAAGAACTTTAGAGTATGATAAATTTCTCAATGGATCAAAAAGGTTGGTCATAGGATCAATCTAACAAATTATAATGGAATAGATATAGACAAAATTGTTTTGAATATCTACCGGAATTTGTTGAGTTGAATGAGAATTAATTTGCACTATCAAAGATTTGAGATATAATATAAATAAGATTTATATTCCTCTTATTTGAATAGTACAAAATGGTTGTCAAAGTTGAACGGCTATGGTTAGACCATTAAATAAAATGACGTAAATAGTTCTTGGAAGAGTCAAACCAAAAGTATGAAGTGAGACTTCAATAATGCACATATTGTTATAGAAAGTCAAAATTTCTATTTCTACATCAAAATTATATGATACAAGATGTTGAATCTCAATTTTTCGAAAATAGAGATGCTTAAAGAATTAGAACATTGGCTATAATTTTAAGTCAACCCATATCTAGAATGAAAATTGTTTCATTGATAATGAGAGCTTATGCAATGACTTAAAATCGAGTTTGAAATGGAACACAATAATTGTTATTGAATTCCATCTAGTAATAGAAGTAGCAATTGTATATCTTGTATTGACAATATATGAATTGTAGCCTTAAATGATAAGACAAGTAATGGTCCTATCATTTAAGCAAAGTCTTCTATACTATTACTCCAAGTCAAGTAATGGACTAGGGTTCCATGGTCATGATAGGGTTATCTATAACAATCATGATAAGAGCCAAATATGATTTGGACCTTAAATATATCAAGAGCATTGTTGTTTAGTACAAATATTCGATGTATCAATAAAATAACGCATGACCTATTTGAACAATATACATGAGATGTATGTCGACCACTAAACATATTTGGTATATTGAGTTTATTTTACTTCATTAACATTGATGATTAAAATCATTAGATGTTGGTAGGTGTGTGACACCAATTAGAAATCTTTGAATTTGTCAAAGAAATTCAACAATGAAGAAAATAGAACTCGACAAAAGTATTTAAGTTATATGAATGAGTCATATCATTAAATACTTAATTAAAGGACTATAATAACTATTTTATCACATCATGTTTGACATGATTTAAGGATAGTTTAATTATATATTGACTCTTTCTATAAATCTCTTTACTTATAATTAATCTTCACCCACAATTAGTTCCCTTTTAAAATGATCATAAAGACACCATATGCGATATGGAGGTAAGAGTACCAAGTTTGTCTTTATGAGAATTTTGGATTAAAATTTATTAGATAAATCTAATTCCAAATGAATGAATAAGTGGAAATATCCTAAAGAAAGGGATATTGGTCCTATATCACTCTTATGGACAAAAGGTTGTTTTGTTGCTAGGTTTGAAACATTCCTCTAGTGGGAGTGTGTCTCTAAAAGAGACAGTGGGAGTGATATAGAACTTGAATAAATTCAAGTACCACAAAACGTATTTATTTAAAAGGGAATGCAAACCGGTTCCTCAAGGTTGTTGAAGAACCATTGTTTTAAAGTTGCACAAATCCAAGATAAGTCTAACATATCACATATGGCTACAAGGTATGGTTTTATCATGACTCAGCAATGTGATATGATTCTCATGGAAGATGAGTCTTTGACTTTCTAAAAGGTCGTAAGACGATCTAGATTATGAGAAGTGGCTAAATGCCATGAAATCTCATACAGAATCCATATACACTAACCTTATGTAGATAATGGTTATGTCTTCAAGATGAGTAAGACTCATACGATGAAAGTGAGTATTCTTTTTGAACACTGATATGGATGGTATTAAGAATACCTTATAATATTTGATTGCTTCTGCCAAATGTTGTACTACATGTTTTGGTAGATGGATAACAAAGTTAGATTCCTTAATTGGAATGACCTCATATATATGTATTGGACATATACGTAAGGGTTTTGTTGATCCAAATGATGCTAGAAAGGTATATAACTTGTAGCTATCTAATTTTGATTTGATAGAGTTCTCAGAAAATTAAATTATTGTTTGTTCCTTTTATGAAGTTTTATGAAAACAAATGAAGGACAAATATAAATCTTGTGCATACAAAGTTTTAGTGGGAGTGATAATATCTGATATCATATTAATCATCAAGACATTTTTCTTATACATGTGAGACATGACTAGGAAAATAACTCTTGATAAAACACTTAGGCAAGAATTCCTAAGGAGTTAGGAATAACCTATGTACCAAAATTGAAATTAGTGTTTGACACTAACTTACCTTCAAGAATATCCCTAAGGACCTTAAAGGAACTAAGGCCTATTTCTTGAAATAGATAGGTATGGGAAGGATCATTATAAGGAAGTTATAATGAAGGAAGTTTCCATACCAATGTATTGTATATCATGGCTGAATACAAGCATTGAAAGCTATATGATAAGCTTCGTAATATGTTTGTTTCAGTTAAATAAGTTGAGTATTTAAGATTGGATCGTTTGGCTCATGATTGAGCTAAAGCTATGTTTCCGGTGTTAAGAGTCACATTAATCACTGTTGGTAATAGTTTAATCTTGCAAGAACACTCGAGAATAGATCTCACCGACGATTCATGAATATACTTAGCCACTTATATATTTCGATAGAGATCGAAATAGAACGTTGGAAGATACGTAAGATACCAACATAGGAAATAGTTCCTTATCCACTAACAAAGCCTCTTGCGCAGTTGAAGCGTGATGGGCGTACTAAGTCTATAGGTATTGAGAGTAACCTAGATTGGCTTTAGTGCTAGTGGGAGATTGTTGGAGTAAGCCCTAAGAGCCAATCTAATTTTATAGTATTTGCTTTAGGAGTTTGAATATAAATATGGCATTTCTTTATTATGTTTGTAAGGTTGCAAAATAATGAAGTCCCTAGAATAGAAAGTCCGTTTAATAATTAAGTGTGACTTAATCATGAGATAATATTAAACATAAGGACACTATTCTTAAAGTATCCGTAGTCGAGCTTTAAGGTAAAGGGGATAACCTTAAAGCATAAAGACTATTATGAAGATAGACTGATGATCACATCTCATGGATCATGGGATAAGGAGTTATCAAGTCTTGACGTAGGTATAAATATTAGGAGTAATATTTATACTGGATTGACCCGCTATGAGAGTACTACATGCAAAGTTATGCAAAGTGTCATAAGTTACTCTCATGGTGATAATGGTGTAGACCACCCTTAGACCTGAAACCACTTTGTACCCTAGATGGGGAGTGAAGTACTTTGTTGCTGATCTAACGTTATCCGTAACAGGATAATTATAAAGGCAGTTGATGGGTACTTTACGAAGCATGTTGAGGGACAGTAGTGACCTAGATGGAATTTGCCAATCCTGCATAACAGGATAAATGTCACGGGCCCAATATTGAACTGGACAAGGATGACACTGTGTATGCCTTGTGTTCAATATAGACATAAGGGCAAAGGGGTAATTATACACACTGATATTATCACAAGAGGTTATGTTTAGATCACATGTTAATTTCTCATGACTTGAGTAGCAGTGATGTGTTGCTAGATACCGCTCACTGTTTATTATAATAAATAGTGATTTATTATAATTGTCAACGTTACGGAAACCTACAGGGTCACACACATAAGAACAATCTAGTGAGATTGGAACACCGTAAGGTACGGTGCACCTTGGAGAAATAAGGAAATATGATAAGGGTATTATGGTAATTAAAATGAGCATTACATCATATGGTATGATGTAGCAAGAAGGGGGTGCAAATATGTACTAGACATATTTACATGAGAATGGCGCCCACTATAGCCCATTTAGTTAAAAGGGCTTTAGTGTAATTTTGCCATGGCAAGTGGTTCTATAAATAGAACCCTTGTGGTAAGGAGAAAGTGTTACACACTTTTGTTACTCATTCTCATGAGCCTTTGTTCTCTCCTCTTGAGAAACCCTAATCACCCTTCTAGAGTTTTCGTGAAAAACCCTAATCCTTATTTTGTGCCTCCTTTCTCCTAACCCTTCAAACCATTGGAGCTAGCACTCCATTGAAGGTTGTTGTTCGTGTGGACTGGCTAGAGGCGTTATACCTTTAACACTTGTGATCAAATTCGTTGGTGACTTGGTGGTGACCTTGTTCGTGATTCGAAGTGTTCGATAGCCGTTCGTGATTTAAAGGGAGTTTTCGAATCAAAAGGTAAAACTCTAAACACAATTCATGACCATTCGTAAGGATCACAAAAGGAAAATTTTTAAATTCCGCTGCTTTTATCGTATCAATTTTCCTTCATATATTTGCTTTGATAGTTGTCTAAGCCTCCATTTCCAAGAATTTTGCTCAAAAATATTAATAAGTTTTTGAGACCCATATGTTTAAAATGGGGTTTTGACAAAAATCATTACAATTGCCATATTAAGTTCATATTTGGTTTGTATATTTTTGTTTTGTTCTTATATGTGACTTTGTGTGCATACATAGACATATATTGTCATATAATTAATTTTGGTACTTTGATTCATTTATGTGGATATCTTATCATGCATATATGGTTTAACATGTGTTCTCATGTTATAATGTGCTTTGGTTTTGCTTTTTGCTCACATACATAAGAATGTACCTTGTTGATTGTATGTGTTTCATACATCATGTTATGTTTATGCATTTGTTGCATTGCTTTGTTTATTTCGTCCCATATTTGGATATGTTACTTGATTAAAATGTCGATGTGTTACGATATTCATGCGTTGGTTTTGGTTTGTTATTTTACATTCCATATTTGTCATGATATGTGGTATTCGTCATTGATATATTTTGGCATATCTTTGTATGTATTTATTTGATTAGGAAACTTTATCATATAGTGCATTTCGACAAATGTAAGTGCACGATATGACTATGGTTAAAAGTGTTTGAACTTGATACATCTAATGAGCTCTCTTCTTCTTTTTGATATTGTCAAAGGGGGAGAGATTTGGATGCACAAGCTAAGGATAAATAGCTAAAGAAGTCTTGAATATTATCAACAATGTCAAACGCATTATGGCATCAACTCAGGGGGAGCGTTGCTTATTGTTAGCCTTGGTGTTAATTGCGTCTGTATACATATTGCTATTTTATTGCATATTAGGTATAGGCTTAGTTAGCTTATGCATAGTTTTGACAATTATCAAAAAGGGGGAGAATGTAAGTGCACCAGTTCATCCTCATGTTTTTATAATTGTCAAAACACATGAAAATAGAGTAGAACATATTTTGGCAACATTACAAATGACTTGACAGCGAAAAACTATTTTTAAAACTTTGAAAAAAAAAATTTTAGGTATTATGTATCGATACATAAACATGTGTATCGATAAAAATGTCCTGAAATTACTTCAGACTGATTTTGTGCAATTTGTATCGATACATATATCACTTGTATCGATACAAAAGTGGTCTCTCAGAGGCAAAGAGTCACTTGTGTATCGAATCATGCTTGCATGTATCGATACACACCTGTATCTCTCAGAAAACCAGAGAGTGCATGATGTATCGAATCATGCGTGCATTATTTGATACATATCAGTCAAGATTTCAAGAAACTGATATATGTATCGATACACACCCGTGTTTGTATCGATACATAGGTCAAATCTTTCAATTTGAACGCTGGTCAAAGGGTTTGTATCGATACAAACCATCATTTGTATCGATACACGTATGTTAAATTTTGCCAAAATAGCAATGTGGTGTGTCATTGTAATAAAGAGGAAACCAGTGAGAAAGTTCAGAAAACGCTTTGGGATTCAAATTGAGTGAAAATTTGGATCAAAGGTTTTATTCATCACAAGTTCATCATCTTCATCAAGTTTGCAATCAAATTGAAGTTTGAGTATGGGATCAATTCAATAGAGATTGCATATTTGTTTGATAACGTTCGGTACGGTTCGCGGTGAATCAGAATCGTGATCGGGTTGAATTGTGACGAAGGTTTTGGTTTCTCTCAAGGGTTCAAGATTGTGCGAATCTTGAGGTTCAACAACAAGAAGCGAAGGACTCAGTTGGACGATCGAGTGCGGATTGGCACGGGTCGGATCGTTGGAATCAGAGGGCGAAGCTTCGTTGTGTGTTGAGGTTTATTCGCATAGTTTACTTTTGATTCGTTATAGGGTTATAAGATTCAAGTGTAAATTGTGCACTTGTGTTCATCATTTTTTGATCAATATACTCTCAAATAACCCGTTTGGTTATTTGGGGGGAGACGTACCCGGCCGACCGCGAGGACGACACAAAAGCCGGGGAACTCCCTAATCAAACTGTTTGTGTCTCTCTCTCTCTCTCTCTCTCTCAATCTTTTACTTTTCATAATTTCGTTAATTTTGAATCAATTGAATTTTTCGTGTTCGTATTTGTACACCAAAAATTCAATTGATATTGCTTGATTGTGATTGGATTAAATTTGATATTTGTAACTTGCTTGGGGCTGATTTAATTCAAACGTTTATATTTGATTAATTTTGAACGCGATCATTTCCAAATCTTTTCATAATCGTTCCAAGGCTATACTACATTTCCTTTGATCAATCGGTGCATAGACTACCGATCCGGTGGTGCTTCCGCGCGCACGATTGAAACGAAACAATTTTTTAAAAACCTACATTGTTTCAAGGATCACTTATTCAACCCCCCTTCTAAGTGATAGCCAAGTAGTCTAACATTCTTTATATAGAGCGAGATCCTGAAAGCTGGCCTTCGTTTTCTTCAAATAACAAACTCAATCTTTTAACAAAAGATATGTTTGTTTTAAATCTTTTTGAATCTTCTAGTAACAAACCGGCCTTTTAAATCTTTTCTGAATCTTTTTCAATCTTTCAGCTCGTTCCTTGGCGCGCAAGCTAGCGTGGATATGTTTGTTTCAAAATAAATCTTTTTCGAAAGATCACACGCAAATTAATGAAGCTCGTTTTTAGGGCATTCAGTTCAGGTACCACATGTGTGCACATCAGTCACCGCATCTGGACCAAAGACTTATTTTAACAAATGAAGCCAACCCTAAAATATACTCAACCTCACAGGTTGAAAACACCAACATACATATTTAGAGTCTAATTGCTAGCGTGGGGACGTGACAACGTGTCTATAACACGGGTTCCCTGTTCTATTAATTAATGCTTTTTATACTCGTAATTAGGGTAATTCTCATACGCGGTTATTACTACTTGTATTAGTTCGTCAATAATAGAAAGGAATAGTCAACGATATATCACAACTTACCCAGCAAGAATAAGGGAGGGATTCTAACTACTTAACCTATCCTCTTAAATTGTCTTTTTTCTAGTCTATATTCTCTGTTCCTTGAATCTAAAACTATCCCAACTTATAAAGCGGAGGTAACTCATAGTTCCTAAAGTAAATTAGTTGCTTTGGCACAATCTTGTGGATACGAACTCATTCTACTCAGTAGAGTGTGAATTATTACTCGACGACATACTGGTGCACTTATCAGAATGCAGTCAGACGCCCTGGGTGAGAAGTATGCGGAGGGTTTTGCTGCGGCTCTGGAGCAGGTTAGGGTTATGTTTCCTGGGCAAGCTGGAGTTCTTGCAAGCCTATGGTAAAATGACAGGTTGTACGATGATTGAGAGATAACCCTTTCAATTATGAGCTAAAAATACAAATGTGAGAGAGAGAAAAACTTGAACATGGACTCTTGCGGGCATTTGTCCGATTTGCTACTATTGACGTCTCCTGAGCCTAGCAGGACTGAGCATGATCGCTGCGGTAAGAAATCAGCGGTACCATTGCTGAAATACAAGCAAGGTTGTGAAATTCCTATCATCATTATTTATCTCTTATTTTTCTAACGATCTTGTCTGACAGCATGTTACTTGAGGACAAGCAACAATTTAAGTTTGGGGTTGTGATGACAAGAATTTCTATGGTATTTTTAGTATTATTATTAGTAGTAAAATGACCAAGACAGGCCCAAATACGAAGGAAAACCTACAAAAGAAGGAAAAACATCAAGACAAGGTCCAAGATGCCAAAAGACAAGAAAAAGCCCAAAAAGTGAAGAAATTAAGCATTCCATCGCAGCACGATGACTTCCATCGTGCCACGATTGAAGCTGTTTGTTTGCCAAGAAAACAGAAGAAATAAATCCGAAGAAAATCTCTCATCGCAGTACGATGCATCACAACGCAGTACGATGGAGTAACTTGGCGACGAAGCTGATGAAATGCACAGGATCATTTATATTGCATCGTACTGCAATAGCTCCATCGCAGTACGATGCCTTGCTGAGGCCCATGACGAAAACTATAAATATAGCCTCCCTGTCATTGTTTAAATCATTCAGAAATAGTAGAGCACTCTCTACTATAAGGAGAGGTTCAGAGGAGCTCTATTGGGCATAGTTTTCTCCCCTTACGGGAAAACTAACTCAGCAAGGTATGTTTTCTTTAGGCTTTTATGTTTAGGTTATAATTTCTTTATTGTAATTTAAATATGTAGTCTTTTGTAATAGATGCCTTAGGTTGTGGTGGAGAAGATGAACTCCCATATGAATATTTGGAGTCTGTGAGTGAGTCTAATTTATAATAAATGATATTCAGTAATTATGTTTGTTATTTACTTTCTTGCACTTTAATAACGTATTCTCGTAATCTGGCCGGATAAGCGGGAGCGTCCATAGAATTGATATTAGGTCTTAACTTAATATTGTCCGGAACTAGTAGTAAATAATGTTTGGTGTATAGAGACGGTAACATCCTGAACTAGTCGTGAATGAGCGGTTAGAGGAGGAATCATGAACTAGGTGTGAATTGAGCACTTAGAAGATGAACAACCCGATACTAGGACCTATAGGTTAATTGGTGAAGATAATAATGCATGTATATAAACAACTCACTTAGTAATTAGGGTATGTGACACATCGAGGTTAGGCTCTCGTAGGTACCTGAGTTATTAACGTAGGGAAACTTTAATATACGTAGTGTAATAGTAAGGTATTACTACAACAAGGAAAAGTCACCGCCGAACAATAATCTGAGTAACTATGTTATACACTGGTCATGCCAAATATGAAGAAGGGAGGGAGTCCAACCACCATACCTATCCTCTATGTTTCTGAATCTATATTTATTTATTTATGCAAGGATTACGCTTATTTTTATAAAACCCTTTTCAAAACCCAAAGCGAATGCAAACTATACGAACTTAAATAACGCTAGTGAAGCTTCGACACGATCCCTGTGGATACGAACTCATTCTAGACACTTAGAGTGTGAATTATTACTCGACGACAAACTGGTGCACTTGCCGGACCGTAGTCAAGTTTTTGGCACCATTGTCGGGGATTGTGTTTACAAAGCATTACTAGATTTGTTTAAGTTTGTCAAAAATTTCAAAAATACTAAAAAATTTAAAAATAAAAAAAAAAATCTTGTTGATGATTGTGGATTTTAATCTGTGAAAATTCTGGCTAAGGATAAGTCAAGGTCTCCGAGCGATCCGTTGTGATCTACCTCACTTACCTGGGAATTTTCATAGTGACAAATACACATGAGACAAACCAAAAAAAGTTTAACAAAAAAAAAATGTAAAATCCAGTGCTACTGAGGTATTTGTTTAAGTGCATGCAGACAGGTACTCAAGGAATTATGGATCACAAGGCTGGCAACAGTCAAATAAAGACAGCGTTCTCAAAGGAAAACTCTTAAAGTGATAGGAGACGTAACAAATTGCGAAAGAGAAAGCTGCAACAAGGAAGTCAATGGTCAGGAGGACCATTTGACCAAAGCTTCCACAGGAAGTAAGAGCTGTTTACATGAATGGTTCGGAGACACAGGAACCATTGGCAAGACAAGAAATGAGAGAAGGGCCGAACTACTACAATCAGGAGAACCAAGCTGTAAAATCACCGCAGGAGAACAATTTCTTCCTAGAGAAGAAAGCATAAAAAAGAAGACATGTACAAAAATAAGTTTGGGGTGAAATCACTATGTTCTATGAAACTGCACCAGTAAATAAGTCGCCAACCGGATAGTTGAGGGTATTGTGAAACAGACCTGGTCCTACCCAGATTGTAATCAATATGATTGGAAGATGGTTGGTGCTTCAAGCTGGAACAAAGAAGCACAGGAGAGAGACATGGGAACCTATCCTCTGTAATGGAGGAAATGCCTCAAGCTAATGAGAGGCTAAACAAGTGGTGCTTGGGAGGCAACCCAAGGATAAGTATTTCAATTCAGTATTTTTAATTCAGTATTTTCAATTCAATAAAGTATGCCAAGAATTCCGCATGTCATCTTCATTTGTAACAGATTTTTTTCAAACTTACAAAAAAAATTAAATAACTGTTTGCTGTTTATTATCTAGTGCATGATAAACTGTTATAGGTAAGATTGTGGCGAAGTGAGTTATAAATTTTGATGAGCCGAATTTCACGCCTTCATACAAAAAACCAAAGGTGATTGCTCCGAAGTGCGAAATTCGGGAGACAGAGAGACGAGTGATGAAGCTGGTGTCTGTGAGACAAGTGTTCAACTTTCAGATATACCTTAGCCATGTGAGGATTTGAGCCAAATATTTCCAAACGGTATTACCACTTTCTTTCGAATTACTATGAGAGTACCATGCACTTGTTTATTTTCTAGAACTTGCTATAATTCTTTGCTGACTAGTTGATTTGATATTATATGCATTGAGGCAATTGTTTGTTATAACCCAGAGCCTTTTCAAGCCACCCTTTATATATTATATCCTTTGCTAGCCAATTTTGAGCCTTTAAAAAAAGTAATATCCCTTTTGTTTCGGTGACAAACCACATTACAAGCCTATAGACCAGAAAAACAATGAAATTACCCTCTTTGGAGTTAAGGTAATAGTTCTCTAAGTCTTGGGAACAAAATAAGTTTGGGGTTGCTCATGGAACTAGCAACATCTAAGTTTGGGGTGGGTGTACGGAGAACTATCACTACAGAAAGAAAAAAATACATGAAAAAGAGACGGGAAAACATCAAAAAATTCCCTAAAAAAATAGTCTCTTAAAAAAAATGAATGCAAAAGAAAGAGCCAAAGGGCAAAAACAGTGATAGAAAAGAACCACACAAAGACACATCCGGTTCTTAATCTCCGATACCAACACAAAAAGGCACCCTAAGGAACAAAGGTTGCATACTCAAAAAGGAACAACAAAGTAGAACTTAACTCCAATGTTTAGCCCACTATTCCCAAAAATGTCCTACCTTGACCTAAGCCACGTTATAACCCTGAAAAGACCTCCAAAAATGCATGTATATTGAATTTTGACTGGTTGCCTAGAGTTCTTGCAAGCCTATGGTAAAATGGCAAGTTGTACGATGATTGAGAGATAGCCCTTTCAATTATGAGCTAAAAATACAAATGTGTGAGAGAGAGAGAGAGAGAGAGAGAGAGAGAGAGAAAAAGTTGAACATGGACTCTTGCGGGCATTTGTCCGATTTGCTACTATTGACGTCTCCTGAGCCTAGCAGGACTGAGCATGATCTCTGCGGTAAGAAATCAGCGGTACCATTGCTGAAATACAAGCAAGGTTGTGAAATTCCTATCATCTTTATTTATCTCTTATTTTTCTAACGATCTTGTCTGACAGCATGTTACTTGAGGACAAGCAACAATTTAAGTTTGGGGTTGTGATGACAAGAATTTCTATGGTATTTTTAGTATTATTATTAGTAGTAAAATGACCAAGACAGGCCCAAATACGAAGGAAAACCTACAAAAGCAGGAAAAAAGCATCAAGACAAGGTCCAAGATGCCAAAAGACAAGAAAAAGCCCAAAAAGTGAAGAAATTAAGCATTTCATCGCAACACGATGACTTCCATCGTGCCACGATTGAAGCTGTTTTTTGCCAAGAAAATAGAAGAAATAAATCCGAAGAAAATCTCTCATCGCAGTACGATGCATCACAACGCGGTACGATGAAGTAACTTGGCGACCAAGCTGATGAAATGCACAAGATCATTTATATTGCATCGTATTGCAATAGCTTCATCGCAGTACGATGCCTTGCGGAGGCCCATTACGAAAACTATAAACAGAGCCTCCCTGTCATTGTTTAAATCATTTAGAAATAGTATAACACTCTCTACTATAAGGAGAGGTTCAGAGGAGCTCTATTGGACATAGTTTTCTCCCCTTACGGGAAAACTAACTCAACAAGGTATGTTTTCTTTAGGCTTTTATGTTTAGGTTATAATTTCTTTATTGTAATTTAAATATGTAGTCTTTTGTAATAGATGCCTTAGGTTGTGGTGGAGAAGATGAACTCCCCTATGAATATTTGGAGTCTGTGAGTGAGTCTAAGTTATAATAAATGATATTCAGTAATTATGTTTGTTATTTACTTTCTTGCACTTTAATAACGTATTCTCGTAATCTGGCCGGATAAGCGGGAGCGTCCATAGAATTGATATTAGGTCTTAACTTAATATGGTCCGGAACTAGTAATAAATAATGTTAGGTGTATAGAGACGGTAACATCCTGAACTAGTCGTGAATGAGCGGTTAGAGGAGGAATCATGAACTAGGTGTGAATTGAGCACTTAGAAGATGAACAACCCGATACTAGGACCTATAGGTTAATTGGTGAAGATAATAATGCATGTATATAAACAACTCACTTAGTAATTTGGGTATGTGACACATCGAGGTTAGGCTCTCGTAGGTACCTGAGTTATTAACGTAGGGAAGCTTTAATATACATAGTGTAATAGTAAGGTATTACTACAACAAGGAAAAGTCACCGCCGAACAATAATCTGAGTAACTATGTTATACACCGGTCATGCTAAATATGAAGAAAGGAGGGAGTCCAACCACCATACCTATCCTCTATGTTTCTGAATCTATATTTATTTATTTATTTATGCAAGCATTACGCATATTTTTATAAAACCCTTTTCAAAACCCAAAGCGAATGCAAACTATACGAACTTAAATAACGCTAGTGAAGCTTCGGCACGATCCCTGTGGATACGAACTTATTCTAGACACCTAGAGTGTGAATTATTACTCGATGACAGACTGGTGCACTTGCCAGACCGTAGTCACATGCAAAGGCTCGTCACCATAGGTTGCCAAGTAGACACACGCCTAGGATTGGCTCCCTACTCTACAATTAAGAAAAGAGCAACCCGAGTCCAAAAATTATCTGACACATTAAATCCCACAAGGCAACTTTTACCAAAATTGACTTTTCAAATATGAGGATAATTCAAAGCAACAGAGAATAGCCTTTAACGCCCAAAGATTTTCCACCGACACCTCTCGAATACACAACGTATCATCCGCAAATTGAAGATGATAAATTGCAAGACCATTGCGCCGGATTGGGGAACCCTTAAAAATACCAATCTCAACCGCCCTTTTCATAGCCCCACCAAAACCTTCCACCACCAACAAAAACAAGAAGGGTGCTAATGGATCACCTTGTTTAAGGCCACTTTGGATGTTTATCTCATTAGTTGGACTCCCGTTAGCTAGCACCGATAAATTCCCCCTGAAAACACAAGCTTTAATCGAACCAATCCACTTCGCAAAAAAGCCAAATATTTGGAGCATGTACGCAAGGAAACCCCAATCAACGTAGTCATAAGCCTTCTCGAAGTCCACTTTAAGAATTAGACACTCTCTACCCACCTTCTTTGCCAATTCCACCACCTCATTTACCACCATAACCCCATCAACAAGATTTCGGCCTTTGATAAAGGCCGATTGATTTGTGGAGACAATCAAGTTCATCACCTATGTCATTCTAGCCGCTAACACTTTTGTAATCAATTTGTACAAACAACCGAGGAGGGAGATAAGCCTATAATCACCTAAGCCAAAAGGGGAGTTTACCTTAGGGATGAGAGCCACAAAATAAGATAGAAAGCACTTCGGAAGTGAACTATTCCCATGGAATTAATCAAACATCACTCGAATTTCACCTTTCAACAACTCCCAACACTTCTTGATAAAAGCAAAATTAAAGCCGTCCGGGCCCGGACTCTTATTTCTGTCACACCCCATCACCACATCTTCAATTTCCTCCATGTTAAAAGGATTCGTGAGCATAACATTATCGGAAACCGACAAAGATGGGAAAGGGAGCCGATCCAACTTCTGGCGAGGCCTAACCGGAGCTGAGAAGTGGATAGTGAAGAAGAACTTCATCGTCTCCTGGATAAGTTATCATCCCGAGCAAAGCAATTCATTTCAACCCCAGCCATAGAACTTCAAACCTCTCGTTCAACTAATAAGTTATCATCCGATTGATTTAACCAATTCCCCACCAAAGTTAGGTTATCAGTCCAACTTCCAAATAAGTACTAAACCATTTGTATTCTATTTTTATTTGAGCCGAAGTATTTAAGTAACACGTGTATTACGAGGGTACACAGGACATGGTAGGCGCTATAGTATTCGGAAGTATTGTAGTAGTAGTAAGTGAGAATAACCATAGGAAGAGAGATTTTGGAATTGTCAATATCAATACCCGAGCGCATACCCTTTTGCTAATCGTGTAACGTCAACCAGGCCAGATACCGACCTACTAATTCAGTGGAGTAATGAACTTATTGTCGCTGGTATGGAAGAAGATTAACAGTAGTAGAAGAGGTTTAAGGGAGATAAGATGAGATGGTATACGACCGTGCTCTAAGAATGTAGACTAATGCTGCAATGGCACAGTCTAGAGGATGTTAGTAAGTAGTCGAATCAGAGTGCGCAGCTCGAGAACAGTTGTAAATGTAGTTAATTGACTAACCTTTAGCCAACGACCTGTAGGAGAGGAAAGTTTTATTCCAAGGGATTGAATGTTTTGACCGGAGTAAAGGTGAAGCCTTAGTAATGGATGCGAATATAAACGATCTACCCTAAGATGGAATGAAAGGATTCTGAAATTCGAGGACGAAATTTCTGTAAGGGGGGTAGATTGTAACTACCCAATTAAATTATTAGAAGCAATAATAGTTAGAGATGTAATTAGAGTAAAATTGATGTTGAACCATTGTGATAAAAATACTAGTGTAGCTTAGTCTTGGCCAATGAGAGGTGAAAAAAGAAGCAAGTGGGCCCCACAACTTACTACTACGACTTAAGTACACACCATTCTAATTCATTTTCATTCTTCTGTGTTTCACATAATCATAAACCAAACTCCTCCCCTCTAGTCACTCACCCACGCCCTCCACCATCATCTCCACTCTATTCCTAAACAATCATCATCAAATCAGTCATGCAATTGAATGTTCATGATCCTTTGGTTCTATGCTTCAAGAACTGGTAAGTTAATTTGTCTAATCCTCTTTGAATTCCTCTCAAATTCGTGCCCTTTGCTCTCCAATCAAATTCTGAAATTCACTTTTAATGCATGCATCTTGTCTACAAGTAATGGGTTGTGATGATTGAGCCATGAATTGAAGGAACAAGAAGGAATTAGTTTGAGTGGATGAAACCCGTATTTGGAAACAGCCCTTCACTTATAAGGTAATTAATCTCTCCTCACAACTTCGAATTCGTTGATTCTTTTTGGACTAGTTAGATAACGAATTTTTGGTCATTTTGACATAAGTTTCCCTAATTTTGGTCCAGTATTAAGCTCAGTACGAATTTTTGAAGTTGGAGGTCAAAATCAGATTTCTGCAGAATTTGTAACTGAACATGTCTGTACTAAATCAATCACTACACTCTCCCTGTAACTCTGATTGAACTGATTCTAGATGTCTTAGTTAGATAACTCAATTCCTGTCGTTTTGATGTAGGTTTCGTAATTTTAGGGTCAATAATGAGGCCTGTGCGAATTTTTAAAGTGGAGGTTTGAATCAGGATTTCTGCAGAAATGTGTTTGGATAGCGCTGCACTTAAAGGTTAACTGCGCTCTTTCTGTAACTTGGTTTGAGATTCCCTTTGTTTCTATGGATAGCTAACTCGATTACGGTCGTTTTGGTTCCGGTTTTCTGAATTTTCGTTAAGGGAAGCAGTCTGTAGGTATTTTTGAAGTTGATGCTCTATTGCAAAAATACTGTTATGGATTTAAAGCACTTCTTCGCTGCAAATTCAGTTTCTCGGAGAGCTCCAAAGATGTCGTTAGCATTGTGTTTAAGCTTCTGAGTTAATCTCACTTCCAGGTGGGTTCTTAGGCTAGTTTAGTTAGTTTCCCATTAATAAAACTTTGCATGATAACTTAGGAAAATTAGGAAAATGTTGTGTGAGGGGAATTAACTCCCAAATTTCCCTCCATTCTGTTTAATATGATGTATTATACATTGCTGCACTGATTCAATTGAGGATGGTAGGTGTTACCTTTGGAAAATAGTGATTTTTGCAAAACAGGGTACTTTCTGCATGAACTCGCCATAGCGAGTAGCTGGCGAGCATTCATGGCGAGCTGGGTTTCTGGGCTGATGATACTTGCCGTGGCGAGCTTCTGCTCGCCTAGCGAGTTGATTTAGGCTAGAACCTATAATCTCGCCGTGGCGAGCTGGTGACTCGTCGTAGCGAACTTGTGCAGAACAGACCAACATTTTCCATTTTTTTGAATAAAGCTTCACACACTCGTTTTATATCCTCATCAGAGTCAGATAATTTGCACTGATGTAATTGACATAATGTCGGACAGAATGTTAATCACAGATAATCTTTAGGATTTAATTTAGGAACTAATAGGTTTGTATGCTCCCCGGGTTTTTGGGAAATTATGGTAGTAAGAACTAATTTAGTATCAGTCAATCAGGTGCAATTTGTGATGTCGCTTATGGACTTCCAATGGAAGCATCCATTAGATCATGTTATTGTGAGCTGCATGCCGTGACCGAATCGGTTGTCGGATATGGCAGGCCTCTGAGACCTGCTCACCTCAGAGTGTCCTTATGTTTAAAATTGAAATATCAGTAGCAAGTCACAGATGTGTAGCGTGATGTGGAGTACGTTAGGGTTTAGGTATACGATGTGTTGCCTAATGTGCCAACATCATAGACATGCAATAAATTGATGAACAAGGAAAAAAAAGTGCAGAAGATAAAGAACACAATGAGTTTGTTAACCTAGTTCAGTGCAACTCACTTACGTCTGGGGGATACCAATCCAGGAATTAATCCACTATGATAATTCCAATTTAAAGCTAAACAATCCCAGTTTACAACTTATCACTTAGACACTACCCGTGCTAATTCAACCTTGCTCCTCACAAGATATGACAACCCCTAGTCACTTCCTAGCTATCCTACCTTGCTCCTCACAAGGACCTTGATCCTCACAAGGATTTTATCCTACCTTGCTCCTCACAAGGATTTTAATAACAAACTCAATGATGGAGACGCACTCCTAACCTAAAGAATCAACTCGTGCTTCAAAGCTTTGAGTGATTCAAAGTCCAATTCTTGTTTCAAACTAGAACCAAGAAAAGGAACAGCTCTGTGCTTAAAAGCTTAAGAGCTAAATACAACCCTAGTTCAAGTCTCAATGGAAACAAGAAACAAAAGGGACAAAGACTGAATATCTAAAGACTTAGGAAATATAATTCTAAATTCAGTGAGTAAAACAAGTCTTCAGTCTTCCTTTATATAGAACGAGATCCTGAAAGCTGGCCATCGTATTCTTCAAGAAACAAACTTAATCTTTTACAAAAGATATGTTTGTTTTAAATTTTTTAAATCTTCTTGTAACAAACCGGCCTTTTTAAATTTTTCCTGAATCTTTTCAATCTTTCAGCTCGTTCCTTGGCGCGTAAGCTAGCGTGGATGTGTTTTTTTCAAAACAAATCTTTTTCAAAAGATGACATGCAAATAATGAAAGCGTGTTTTTAGGGCATTCAGTTCAGGTACCATATGTGTGCACACCAGTCACCACATCTGGACCAAAATCTTATTTTAACAAATGAAGCTAACCCTAAAACAAAATCAACCTCACAGGTTGAAAACACTAACAAAAATGAATAAGAGTTTGTTTATCTGTGTTACACCTTTACTTTATGCTATTATGTTATGATAAGATTAATTATGTTATGACTGATTAGATACCCCCGGTGTAGTCACCATTAGGAGGGTAGTAGGACTCACTCAGGCTTAGTAGTCTCACCCCACTCCAAAACAATTTTTTTAGGTAAACATGTTAATTGAAGCAAGGACCAGGTAGGAGTTGATGATTGGAGCTGAGCTTGGATCATCTGATTAGAAGATTTTATTTCTTCTCCTTGTTATTAGTTATCTTGTTTACTCAGAATTCTAGTATCATCCGATGTACTTTAGTCATTTATCACTTTTGATTCAATCTTTGTATTCGTTCAAGTTGTATCTCCGTTAATTATTAAGTAATTTATTTAGACTCAGATCTATTTATTTATGTCTTGAATAAATATTCTAGATATTTTAGTTGGGGCGTTATAATAATAGAAATTCCCTTATATAATAGTATAGTATTATATTGTATAAAAGAAAGTTATGCGACTAATTGCCTTCAACATTTTTTTCTGAAGCACTAATTAAATTCAACAGACATGTTCTATTTCAATCAACCATTAATTTTTTAATTATTTTTTAATTTAATATATATATATATATATATATATCTTAATCTTAATCTTAATCTTAATATAATAAAACGAAAGTAACTAGAGGCACCCTAAACCCTAACCCTAATATAAATGGTTTAGATTTTGACACGTGGAAAAAAATATTATATTAACGGCTACGATAAAAACTTGAATATTACGTTGCCACGTCAATTAATGAATGTGACACGTCATGTGTTTAAAAATACAATACATATGTGTCAATATATGGTTGGATGTGTGTATAAAATAATTTTACACCAATTCCTAATTTTGTTACCTACTAATCCCTAATTATATGCTTTCATTTGATGATTGGATATACTATATGGAATCTATTTTATTTATAGCCTTAGATTATGCATCTTTTACGATAAATAGAAGCCTTTTATTTCTTTCTCCCAAGAGTGTATCCCATTAATTATAGCCTTAAATTATGCATCTATTTTCACTTTTTCTCACATATTTTCATTTTTTTATTTGATTCAGATTTGACTTTGGGGTTCTATAAAGGTATGAATTGCTATAGATATTTTAGGTGTTTAAATTCTGATTATAGTTTGTAGTGTTCCATATTAATTCTCTATTTTTTTTGAATTTGATTTTTATTGCAATAGATATGGATTCCTAAAGGTATAGAGACAATTTTTATTTTTATTTTTGTAGTGTTTCATATTAATTCTGATTCTTCCATTTAAGAAAAAATTTTGGGTTTTATTTTTCTTAAGTTTCATATATTTTCTATTGGAATATATTTTTGTCCTTAAATTCGTTGATTCATGAATTTGTTGATTGCAGACATTAAGGATGATTTCTGAAACCAATATAGAATCTTCGATAACTTTGATTGTTCGGTATTTTTTATCTTTGCTTTTTATATATGGTATAGGCATTTCAATTTTTTTTATCAGATTTGGTTTTGATGATTTAATTGTTGTGAGTCACATACATCAAACATGAATGTAGCTGTGAGCAGCAAAGGAGGATTGGATGTGTTTTCTATTATATAATAAGGATAATAAGGATAAGGACTAGGAGGATTGAGGCACTGCTCTGATTCCCCCAAAGAGATATAGCCATTGCATATTTATAGGCATGAGTTTTAATAGTATGTGTGATCTTCCCCAAATAGTGTGGTTGCCCTGAAATTTTAGCATGTTAATGTTGATTATCAAATTGATACTTTTATTTGTAAAATTTGACCCTTGGTACTATGCAATTTTTACAGAAGTAAGATTTTATAAATAGAGAGGTTAGTGGGTTTTAATGTGTATGCTCTTTCAATATTTTTATATTTTGATTTTATTTTATTTTTTAATTGCACATTTAACTATATCAATATCAATTTAAAGTGTATATCTGACACTCCACTAAACCGTACAACGCACGGGCCAGAGTCTAGTTATATAAAATAAAATATACCATGATATAGATAACAACGTGACATCTTCATTAGCATAATTTAGTTCGTAGAAAGATTGTAATATGTTATGATTGGGAATCGAATTCAAATGTTTTCACTTATGTAAGATAAAAAGTGAAATTCTTGCTACTTAACAAAAATAAAAAATTAGATAACAACGTAGCTAATAAAATGGCCGCACAACTACATCTCACAACCCTAATTATTATTATTATTCTTTCTTGGCTTAAATATGCAAAAGGTCCCTGTATTTAGGGGTCGTTTGAGTTTTAGTCACTGCATTTCAAAAAACTTTCAAATTTTCCCAGTATTTTCAGTCAATTTTAAAAAAGGTCCCTAGGTTGACTTTTTTGATGACGTATCACTATTTTTGCCATTTGTCACTGATGACTAGGCTTATAGGATGCTGACTCATACAAATAACATCTTGAATGGACGAAAATGCCCTTAATTAGTAAAAGCTTGAAAGTTCAATTTACGCTTCTTGTTCTTCTTCAAACCATCCAAACCAGATCTGTAACAGCCTGGGCCCCACCAACATAGGTGGTCCCGACTGCCACCTCACGATCTTCTCCAACCCCCTTCTCTATTGAAGTTTTTGCCTTCCGTGGGAATCGAACTCATGTACATGGGGATAAGTACATGTCCAATCCATTCCCACTACCAATTGAGCTAGTAGCTCAAATGGTAGTGAGAATGGATTGGACATGTACTTATCCCTAGGTACATGGGTTCGATTCCCACGGAAGGCAAAAACTCCAATAGAGAATGGGGTTGGAAAAGATCGTGAGGTGGCAGTCGGGACCACCTATGTTGGTGGGGCCCGGGGTGTTAAAAAAAAAGGCGCCTTTTTTTGTAACAGCCCGGGCCCCACCAACTTAGGTGGTCTCGACTGCCACCTCACGATCTTCTCCAACCCCCTTCACTATTGGAGTTTTTGCCTTCCGTAGGAATCGAATGCATGTACCTTGGGATAAGTACATTCTGTTGGTTTAAGCCCTAGAGGCCAATGACTTTAGTACTTGTATCGAATTAACTATTAATAATATATTGTTTCTTTTATTAATAATCAAAGGCGTTTTCTTTATTATGTTTGTAACGTTCAAAATAATGAAGTCCCTAGAATAGAAAGTCCGTTTAATATTAAGTGTGACTTAATCATGAGATTACATTAGACATAAAGACGCTATTCTTAAAGTATCCATAGTCAAGCTTTAAGGTGAAAAGGGATAACCTTAAAGCATAAAGACTATTATGAAGATAGACTGATGATCGCATCTCATGGATCATGGGATAAGGAGTTATCAAGTCTTGACATAGGTATAAGAAATATTAGGAGTAATATTTATTCGGATTGACCCGCTATGAGAGTACTACATGTAAAGTTATACAAAGTGTCATAAGTTACTCTCATGGTGATAATGGTGTAAACGACCCTTAGACCTGAAACCACTTTGTACCCTAGATGTGGAGTCAAGTACTTTGTTGCTGATCTAACGTTGTCCGTAACAGGATAACCATAAAGGCAGTTGATGGGTACTTCATAAAGCATGCTGAGGGACAGTAGTGACCTAGATGGAATTTGCCAATCCTGCATAACAGGATAAATGTCATGGGCCCAAAATTGAACTGGACAAAGATGACACTAAGTATGCTTTGTGTTCAATATAGACATAAAGGGCAAAGGGGTAATTCTACACGCATATATTATCACTAAAGGTTATGTTTTGATCACATGTTAATTTCTCATAACTTGGGTAGCAATGATGTGTTGCTAGATACCGCTCATTGTTTATTATATTAAATAAAGGATTTAATATAATTGCCAACGTTATGGAAACCTACAAGGGTCATACACATAAGGACAGTCTAATATGGAGATAATTAAAGGAACACCGTAAGGTACGGTGTATGTGCAATGTGATAAGGGTATCACGGTAATTTAAACGAGCAAGAACACCATAGGTTATGGTGGGAGGGCGCGCACATGAGTACTACCACTCATGGGGAGCGCGCGCCCTAGCCTTTGTTTCTTGTTGAGCTTTGCCCAATAAGAGATGTCTTGGTGCACAAGACAAGAGTTGTCTTGATGCATAAGACAAGAAATATCTATAAATAGAGACCTCTTGTCATAGCTCAAAACACACCAAAAAGCACAAGAATATTTTAGAGTTGAAAATCCTGAAATAATCATCTCTCTCAATATTCTTGCATAGCCTTCAAACATAAAGGGCTGACACTCTATTGAAGGTGACTGTTCGTGTGGACTAGTTAGAGGCGTCGGTGATCTTCATCAACGCTCGTGATCATCTTGTTCGTGATTCAAAGGTTCTTCCTTTCAAGAGGTAAAAACCCTAAAACACATATCATACTCATTCGTAAGGATCAAACTAAGGAAAATTTTTGAATTCCTTCAGTGGTATCAGAGCCACTTACGAATCCATGATTTGATGTTTGTTTAGTTCCTGTACTTTGTTTTAATTTGATTAAAACACTTAATAAAGATTAAAATCGAGTAATTAAAATTTGGCATCTATTTGTGTATGATTTGGATGATTGACATTGAAACGGCTTCGGAATCCGACTTTTGTATGGTTAAGCAGCGATATGTTAATCGTCCTATCCCTCCTATGTTTACACAAACAAGAATGATCAAGACTTATATGTGATATAAGTGATCGTGATGCAAAGCGGTGTATGTGATATACCATTCATAATTTCGTTCATTAAAACATGTTATGAAGGTTATTCGATATTGAAGCGATCCATGTTCATTTGCTTTGGAATCCGACATTAGTATGGTGAAGCAATGACATGTTAATCAATCGTATTGCATTAGGATTCGCGACAACACAAGGGTTGTGCTGTCAAAAAGGGTTGTTTGCGTGCCTGCGCTATGGCGCAGGGTATGCTGCGCTGTGGCGCAGAGACCAGAGAGACTTAAACTGGCATCGGTCGAATTTTGATCGTTCACCAAAATTTTAATTCTAAGTTATCTACAGGACTTAAACTGATTATAAAAATAATAAAATATGTGTTTATTGTTATGCTTTTGTAATGATCGGTTATGGCCTTAGTTTATTTTTGTTTGATTTTGGATTTTAAAATACGGCCTGCGTGTCGTGCCTCTCTCTGAATTTCTTGATGTAACTTCTTTTCTCATCTTATGTTGGAACAAAGTGGGTCTGACATGAACCTCTAAGATTTTAATTGGTTTTGATGATAACAAAGTATTAAAATTGCAATTGGTATTACTAATGTTTATTCTAGTGTGGAAAATTATAAGTTAAAATTCATTCAGAAACACTATGAATAAAAGCAGAGAAGCCAAGCAAAGAAGCTCTGAAAGCTTATCGCTGATCATCAGAAGCTTAAAATTCAAGGTCTGAAGCAAGTAGCTCTGAAGACAAAAGCAAGGCTCTGAAGGATTCAGAAGCCGAAGACTTTAAGAAGCTACACTACAGGCTCTGAGACAAAAGGAATTTACGTCACTCAAGAACTGACTGAGCCAGAATCAATGATTGAAGAACAATCCTTTTTGGGACTCAAAATGGTACAACGTTAACCTTATCCATAAGTGGAGCGCATTTGAGGATTGTACGACTGTACTATTATTACTCAAAATGGTTGAGTGATAATTCAAATTGCAAGGTAATGGAATTGAAGTTATTTACCAAAGAAGGCAATGTACAAGTAGCAATTGTACGAGTAAATTCCAGCTTGCAACTTATCTCTCTGCAACGGTCATCATCTTCCATCCAAGTATAAATAGAAGACTCAAATGGAAGAAATGACTACTGTCCTATTACTGCGTTTAAGGCTCTGAAATATTCTGACATAATTTGTTCAATCTGTCATTCAAGTCTTAAAGCAATTTGCGTTGTATTTTGTAATCACCTCTGATAGTATATCAAGTGTCCATTAAAAATCATTCTTAGATTTTAAGTTTGTTTGTGAAGTCTCTTGTTTAGTGAAACTTGAGCACCTGAGAAGTCTCTTGCAAGTGTGCTTGAGCAAATTGTAATCTTGTAAGGATTATAGTGAAAAGCTCTTGTTAGTAACAAGGGGATTGGACGTACTCTCAAGTTGTGAGGGGAACCAGGATAAATTTCGTGTCTTTCTTTCTCTCTCTCAGCACCCTTTCTATACTTTGTGTTTTAATCCGCTGCAAACGTGTTCTAAGTTAAGAAAAAGTTTTAATTTTCAAAACACAATTCAACCCCCCCTTCTTGTGTTTTTCCACCTTCAATTGGTATCAAGAGCTAGGTCTGTTGCCTAACTCACCTTACAGTGAAACAGTAAAGATCCAGGAGGAAAAACATGTCTGCTGAGAAGAACAACAATGAGATTCCTTTCAACTATGACTCAAACTCACATGAAAGGAAGTCATCTGATAAGGTTCCTTTCTTCAATGGAACTGAGACTGGTTACCCCTTCTGGAAGACCAAGATGTATAGTCACATCATGGGTATTGTTTGTGATTTATGGGACTTGGTAGAAGATGGAGTTAATTTTGAAAATATGGACTTAGAAGGAGTAGTTAGTTCTCAGAATAGGAAATCCTTTACACCTACTCAGAAGCTAGAGTACAAGAAGCATCACTCTGTAAAAGGAATGATGACAAACGCAATCCCACATGATGAGTACCTTAAAATTGGAGATAAAAGAACTGCAAAGTCAATTTGGGATTCTTTAAAATCCAAGTATGAGGGCAACAAACAAGTTAAGGAGGCGAAAGCTAATTTGTTAGTGCATCAGTATGAGTTGTTTAAGATGAAGCATGGAGAAGACATTGAGACTATGTTTTCAAGGTTTCAAATTCTAGTCTCTGGACTTCAAATATTAGACAAGAGTTATACTGAAGCTGATCATGTGAGAAAGGTACTGAGAAGCTTACCACCAAAATGGAGACCCAAGGTGACTGCTTTTCAAGAGTCTAAGGATTTGGATACTGTATCTCTTGAAAGCTTAGTTAGTTCATTGAAAAGTCATGAAATGGAGTTAATGACTGACGAATCAACCAAGAAGATAAAAGGGATAGCCTTAAGCTCCAAGAGCTTATCAAAAGCTCTGAAAGCTAAGGTTATAGAGTCTGAAGACGAAGCTTCTGAAGAGGGTAATGAGATTGGGTCTGAAGATGAAGAAGAGATGTTACTGATGGCTGCTGAGGTTTCCCAATGGGCAAAACGAAGCAAGAAATACGCAGGCAAGTTTGGAGGGTCTTCCAAAAGAATGAGTACTGTCAAAGACAAGAAGGAAGATCAAAGCAAGTGTTTCAAGTGCAACAAGCCTGGCCATTTCATTGCTGATTGTCCAGAGAACAAAAGTAGACCATCAAATCAAAGCTCTAGCAAGGAAAGATATAAGAGTAAAGTCAAGAAGAGTTTCCTGGCAACATGGGAAGATCTTGACAAAGACTCAGACTCAGATGGTGATGAGGAAGCAAATCTAGCACTGATGGCAACTACCTCTGACAGAGAAGACTCTGAAGCAGGTTCAGACTCTGAGGATGAGGAAGAGGTAATTGCTAAACTATCTATAACTGAATTAGTAGATTCTCTTAAAGATGCCTTAAAAATGCTCACTAAAAAGGCAGGTGAATGTAAGGTCTTGAAAAAGGCTTACAATAACCTGATTGAGAAAATGAACATAATAGTTGAAGAAAATGAGTCTCTAAAAAGTAGAAACTCATTTATGGAAACCCATTATGTTTATGATGAGAAGGTTCCTCCAGAGCATGAATTTGCTCTGCAAGAATTTCTCATCAATGGCATGAAGAGAAGCAAGATAGCTTCCTTAATATACCATGTTAGTAGGAACAGAGGTGAAGGTCTTGGATTTTCGCCTTTTAAAGATAATCCATTACTTTCTAAACCCTCTAACATTGATAAACCAAAACCTAAGGCTGTGTTTGTTAAAAGCCAATCAGAAGTCTTAGATATACCAGATTCTGAAAAATTAATTGTGTCAGAGGCTAAGAAGTCTCAGGTTCTGAATACCTCAGAGCCTAAGGCCTCCAAACCTCAGACCAATGTAAAAACAAACAAAATTCTGGTATACTCTAAAGCTAAGTCTAAAAGTTATTCAGAGCCTAAAAAGTTTTCTAAAAGCTCTAATAACTTCAGAACTACTGATAGGCCTCAAAAGCAAAAACAACCTAGGGTAGCAAGGACTAACCATAAAGGACCCATAATAATATGGGTACCAAAATCTGAGATTGTTTATGCATCAGGTTTGCGAACCAAGAAGACAAGAGCAGCATTCTTGGTACCTGGACAGTGGCTGCTCGCGTCACATGACAGGAAACAAGCATATGTTCCAAACCCTGACTCTGAAAGAGGGAGGAACTGTGGTATTTGGAGGCAACCAAAAAGGGAAGATCACTGGTACTGGTACAGTTGGTAATTCTTCTCTTTCTATTAAAGATGTTTGGTTAGTTGATGGCCTCAAACATAATCTACTTAGCATTAGCCAATTCCGTGATAGTGGATTTGTTGTTAAGTTTAATAAAGATGCATGTACTGTAATTAGAGAGTCTGATGAGTCTGTAGTGTTCAGAGGCCTAAGGAAAGGCAATGTTTATAAAATCAATCTGTCAGAACTCACAGAGCAAAATATAGTATGTCTTCTATCTTTGAATGATGAGAAATGGGTCTGGCACCAACGCTTAGGACATGCTAACTGGAGATTAATCTCTAAGCTCAACAAACTAAGTTTGGTTAAAGGCATACCCAATCTTAACTATCATTCAGATGCTCTGTGTGGTCCTTGTCAGATTGGAAAGATTTCAAAAACCTCTTTTAAAATTAAAAACATTGTCTCTACCTCAAGACCTCTTGAACTGCTTCACATTGATTTGTTTGGCCCTGTAAGTACAGCCTCAATCAATGGAAAGAAATATGGACTTGTCATTGTTGATGATTACAGTAGATGGACTTGGGTTAAATTTCTTAGAGTAAAAGATGATGCATATGATGTGTTTACCATCTTCTGCACACAAGTGCAAAGTGAAAAGAGTCTTAAGATCCTAAAGATCAGAAGTGATCATGGGGGTGAGTTTGAAAACGAAATGGTGTTGTAGAGAGAAAGAAACGGTCTTTACAAGAGATGGCAAGAACCATGATGCACGAGACTAAACTCGCTAAGCACTTCTGGGCAGAAGCTGTGAACACAGCTTGTTATATTCAAAATAGGATCTATATCAGACCTATACTGAATAAAACAACATATGAACTTTTCAAAGGAAGAAAGCCCAACATCTCTTATTTTCACCAGTTTGGATGTACCTGTTATATTCTGAACAATAATGCCTACAAAAGAAAATTTGATGCCAAAGCTTGTAAGGGAATGTTTATAGGTTACTCTGAACGCTCAAAGCCATACAGAGTGTATAATTCTGAAACTAATACAGTGGAAGAATCTATACACGTGAGATTTGATGATAAAGAGCCTGACAGTAAAATGTCAGAGCAAGACAATAGTTATGCAAGTGTTCCATATCAATATAACAATCCAGAACCTGAGAAAGCATCAGAAGCTAATGAAACTTCAAAAGCTGAATTGGAAGAAGTCTTTGAAGAAACATCTCCAATAGAAGCATCTGAAGAACATGATGATATCTCAGAAGATGATACCTAAGCAAGTGCTGAAACTAATGAAGCTCCAAAGAGAAAATTCAAATACATATCATCACATCCAGAAGATCTCATTCTAGGAAACAAAGAGAGTCCAAGAAAAACAAGATCAGATTATCAACAACATGATTCACTTCTAGGACTCATATCTATGGTAGAACCTAAAAATGTTGATGAAGCTCTTTCTGATGATGGATGGATTGTAGCAATGCAAGATGAGCTCAATCAGTTTCAAAGAAATGATGTGTGGGACTTAGTGCCAAGACCAGCACATAAGAACATCATTGGAACCAAGTGGGTATTTAGGAACAAACTGAATGAACAAGGTGAAGTGGTAAGAAACAAGGCTAGACTTGTAGCACAAGGCTACAGTCAGCAAGAAGGCATTGACTTCACTGAAACATTTGCTCCAGTAGCAAGACTGGAAGCAATCAGGTTATTGTTATCATATGCAGTTAATAATGGAATAACCTTATACCAAATGGATGTTAAGAGTGCCTTTCAAAATGGTGTAATTTCTGAAGAAGTATATGTCAAACAACCTCCGGGTTTTGAAGATTTGAAAAACCCTGAATATGTTTTTAAATTAGAGAAATCACTCTATGGTCTCAAACAAGCTCCTAGAGCTTGGTATGATAGGCTGAGTAATTTCTTATTGGAAAATGGTTTTCAAAAAGGTCAAATTGATAATACTCTCTTCAGAAAGACATCTAAGAAGGATATCTTAATTATTCAAATATATGTTGATGATATAATATTTGGTTCTACTAATGCTTCTTTGTGCAAGAATTTCTCGAAGCTGATGCAGGAAGAATTTGAGATGAGCATGATGGGTGAACTGAAGTTTTTCCTTGGGATTCAAATTAATCAAGGAAAAGATGGCACTTACATTCATCAAAGCAAGTATACAAAAGAGCTTCTGAAGAAGTTCAACCTTGAAGATTGTAAGACAATGGCCACACCCATGCATCCTACAAGCAGCCTAAGCAAGGAAGAAATTGGAAGCAAAGTAGATCAGAAGCTGTATAGAGGTATGATTGGTTCTTTACTCTATCTAACAGCTTCTAGGCCTGATATTTTATATAGTGTATGCTTGTGTGCAAAATTCCAGTCAGATCCTAGAGAACCTCATTTAACTGTTGTTAAGAGGATCTTTAGATATCTGAAAGGAACTACTAATCTAGGACTTATTTATAAAAAATCCCTAGATAGTAAGCTAGTTGGATTCTGTGATGCTGACTATGCTGGAGACAGGATTGAGAGAAAATCCACTAGTGGAAATTGCCAATTTATTGGTGAGAATCATATATCCTGGGCCAGCAAGAGACAAGCAACCATTGCTTTGTCTACAGCAGAAGCAGAATACATCTCAGCTGCTAAATGTTGCACCCAGCTTCTCTGGATGAAATATCAGTTAGAGGACTATAATATAGCTGAAAGTAGTATTCCACTGTACTGTGATAATACTGCTGCTATTCATTTATCTAAGAATCCAATTTTGCATTCCAGAGCTAAACATATTGAAATAAAGCATCATTTTATAAGAGATCATGTTCAAAAAGGCACAATAGATATTCAATTCATTGATATTGAACATCAATGGGCTGACATATTTACTAAGTCTTTGGCTATTGAAAGGTTTGATTTTATTAAAAAGAATTTGAACATGCATTTTATCTCTGAAGAAAACTAGCTCTGAGATGCAAAATAGAATTAGGATCTGAAGCTCTTTCAGAGCCTCTAATAATTCAGAGTCTCCTTTGGGAAGCTCTGAATAATATGGGTTCTGAAGGGTAACAGGTTCTGATGAGGTGTTAGATACAAATGAGTTTGGCTCTGAACTAGACGGAAATGAAACGTTTAGTACTAGTTAGTGTACAACAGTTGTCTGTACACGTGTCAGCTATGATTAAAGCCTCTCTTACACATGTCTAGATCATGATGGGTAGAGAACAGTTAATGATGAAAATGCAGTTATTTCAATTTAAAATTAATTTTAAACTGTTCGCGCTCTCTTCCTTGTGCTTATTTTCTGAGTGTGTATTCCATTTGATATAAATTGTCACTTCACTCACAAAGCACAACTTTTTCACAAAATCACTTCCTACACAAACCTTAAAACTCATAATCGTCAAAATCTCTCATCATCATCAACACTATCTACAATCATGACTGCTCAACCTTCTCCCGTCATTGTTCAAGAACCTTTTAACCCTGAACTCGAACCGGTAATAGATTTAACCTCTAAAGCCTCGTTCGTTAATCGTCCTCCTTCAACGGATTGTGGTAGAGATGCTATGGAGTTCCTTACTGAGAAATTTGTGGACTTTAAAAGTTTGAAGCTTAATGGAGTCGATGTTCAGAGTCTATTTTATGATCAACAGTGGGGAAACTATTTTGATTTGTTGAATGGGTTCGTCTACTACGACATTGTGAAGAACTTCTGGCATAAGGCGTATGTGTTTGATGAGTTCAGTGCAAACAAAGAAGTAAGTAAGTTAGTGGCAAAGGACAAGAGTCTGAGTGGCAAGACCAGAGTCCAATTGGGGTTGAGACCATTTAAGGGAAAAGAAATTAGGTCTAATTTACTGGGTATTGATGTGCTGATCACCCAAGAACATGTGGCAAAGATTTTGGGACTTGGTAATAAAGGTGAAGATGTGAATGAGTACAAGTTGAAAAGTAAGTACACTGATGCTATCAAAGCAGATCTTTTCCCTGCTGGAACAACAGAAAAGCAATTTGGTAATGCAAAGTACTTAAACTCAGATTTCAACATTGCCTTCAGGATATTTCTTGCTTCTATCATTCCCAGAATAGGAGGAAAGGATACAATCTCTTTACCACACAGACACTTTTTATGGTTTCTGCATAAAAGAGTGAAGGTTAACCTGGCTAGTTTATTATTTGAACACCTCTTCTCCAGCATCATTGAGAATCAACATAAGGCTGTAGCAACACTTCATCACCCCAGATTGATCTCTGAGATAATACGTCAAACCAAGCTAATTGAAATTCTTAGGCAAAAAGAAAAGCTAAGAGTTTTTCAGACTGCAAAATTTGATGCTACTATTTTGATCAATATGAAGAGAATAAAGAAAGAGGATCTGATAAAGGCAGAAAATCCTCTCAAGACCATCTATGATACATATTTCTGGTGTGATGGATTTCCCACCATTTCAGACCATGATAATGAGGATGTTATTAAGAATTTTCTAGAGATAGTAAGAAGAGAAACTGGAGCGAAGGTTAGCAGAAGTATGGTTGTGAATGTACCTGATTGGAATATTTTCAAAGGTCCTAAAGAGTTCACCAGGTCTAGAAAGAAGCCTAGACTGGTAGAGCTAGCTTTGATTGAAGAATCTGAGGATAGTAACAATGAAGAACAAGAGGATCAGTCTGAGGATAGCAGTGCTACTGAGGATGATGAAAGAGTCACTGAGGAACAGATTGCTAGAATTGTTCAAAGGAAACCTGTTGAAAAGGAAAGGAGAACAAAGAAGAGGAATGATAGGCCTGCAGCTGCTGAAGAAGATCTACCTATCAGAGCTCCAAAAAGGAAAAAGACTGTGGTCTCTAAACAAATGAAAGCTGTTGGTACTTCAAAAGGTAATGTCTCCGAACCTAATCCTGTTAGCAATTCTGAAGCTCAAACACCTCCTATAGACTATACCAAACCTCTTAATGTTATCTTACCCTCTCCACAACCCTTATCATCATCTTCATCAGAAGGCACTTCTTCTGATTACAGCACCGACTCTTCAGAGCTTCTTAAAAAATCTTCTAAGTACCTCAACAAAACCCACAAAAAGACACCCATGAAAAAGGCTCCATTGAAAATGACTCCCAAGAAAACCAAAAACAATTCACCAGAGGAAATTATTGTTATTGACACTTCCAACCTTGACCACCTCACCACACACTTGTCTGGTGATGCATTTACCCATTCAAACCTAAACTCACCAAATCACCCCATCAATAAATTTGTGAATACTACCTCTGAACCACCAGTTCAAGAACCACCAATAACCATTGTCCAAACTCCACCTCAAAATTTTGTTGCTTATGAACAAGTCATTCAGGATGAAATTATGACACATTTTGAACCTCATATTTCTTCACCCAAACCATCATAACAACCACCTCAGCACTCACCTAAACACACTACTGAAGAACCTGCCCAAACCATTGCTGAACAAGAACATCATATTCCCACTGAACCAAACCCACCTGAAAACCAAAATATTGAGACACCTCCTTCAACACCTCTTATCCATGGTCCTAGCTACAAACCCTTGATAGTGGATGAATTAATCCTGCCTGTTGACTTTGCTTTATCCATTCAAAAGAGGTTAATGAAAGAAGCCATAGATATAGACGATGAACCAATAACATTATCACTCTCTTCAAAACAAACTGTTGATCTAAGCAAAGTTAAGATTATCCCTCTCAAGAGAAAGAGATCCCAACCTACCATTCCTTTCAACAGAAACCATCCCTTTTTCAATCCCATCTCATAACCTAACCTTGAGCTTGTAGATATTGCTATCAGTATTAGTCTCAAGAGACTGAAGAGTATGGAAAAGGAAACTCTTGTTTTTCCTTCAGATGTGGATGCTGAGATCAGGGATTTGGAAGGTAAGTTCAGTGAGACTCTGAGACTCCTGGGTAATCATGTTAAGGAAAAGATTAAAGGAAAAGGCATGGATGCTATCAGTCAGATAATGGCCTCTGCTAATCACTCGCATGCTCTTAGACTCACTATCTACAATCATGCAGAAGAGCATAAACGGTTAGAGCTTCTGGCTGCTATAAATGAAAGCACCAGAATGTCAAGTGAAGCTGCTGAGAGGTTGGTTGAGGAAGAAGCCAGATATGCTAGATTGGTTATTGATGCTGAGCAGGCTAGGATAGCTGCTGAAATTGAACATAAGAGGCTGGCTGATCAAGAAGCTCTTAAGTTGCTTGTGGATAGAGTTGTCCAGATTGCTGTGGTTGAAACTACAAAGATTATTGAGAATCAAGCAACAGATGAGGATGTTGTCATGATTGATCAGAATCTAAATGAGGACGTTGCTGATAAGGGTAATGCTCATATTGTTGATACAACTCCTCCTAGATCTCCACCAAGACTTGTTCAAGGTTCTCCCTCATCTGCTATTCCTTCATCTATGCAACTGGCTCTAAATGATTTAAGAGAAGAGATGAGAAATGAGATGGATGAGCTTAGAGCTGATATAAGAGAAGACATGAACAAATCTGGTGAAGCTACTAATAAGAGATTAGATGCTATGATGGAGGTGCTGCTAAAGCTTACTCAAAATCAACCAAAACCTTAACCCTTATGTTTGAGCACTTGATTGTATTTGCTTGTTTTGATGTATTTCGTTTTGGATAATTTTTCCTTTCTAATTGAACTTCATATTATCCATATTTGTGTGTTTATATTGCTGAATATATGAGTGTTAATTTTATTTTGTTTTTTTTTTTCAAAATCAAAATATATTCATTACTTATGTCTGGTATTCTTGTGGGTACTGAACCTAGTGCAAGATGTTGAAGAGCATCTTGGTTTTAAACTTATAATTTTAGGATTTTCAAAACCTAAGGTTCCCCCCACATCAGTACTCCTGTTTACTCATGATATAACTTCTTAGTATTATCGCCTGTTTAATAACGGGGCACCAATACCGAATGAGGCGTGTCTGGTAACTGGTATTCTGACATTTGTAAATGAATATAAAAGAAACATGCATAGACAAAAAAAAGAAATTAAAAGCAGGAACTTTTTATTAATATTATTGAAGAATTCTTTATTACATTGATAGTGACACTCTACTTAGAATCAACGTCAGCAGCCTCTGGCTTATCTTTCTTGAGCTTTGATTCAGCAGTACTTGCATATGAAAGATAGTCAAGCAGGGCTTGCTGAGCCTCAGCTTGATACTCTTCGTAAGGCTTGTGAGGATCATATGTCCATAAGAACTCTTCAAGGTCAGAGCCTATTTCTTCAAGCTCAGACTCTGTCAAAACCACTTCTCGCTTGTTTCTTTCATACAGCTGTCTGTTTCTTTCGGAGGGTGAAGATTCTGCTTCCTTCTTGATCACTTCCTTTGATCCTGAAGCATTCTTCGCAGCTTGCTTTTCCATTGTGTGTTTGTTACACTGTTCTTTGATTATTATGTATAAAATGAGAAGAATCATCCCTTTTTATAGTGCTCTCAAGCATTCTTGTCTACATGGGAATCACCACAGTTCATTTAATGAACATAGTTGAAACCACTTTTTGACTTGACTGTCTTGTTTTCATACACGTTTGGCTTTTTGTTTTCTGTGCTTTTTGACTGATGCCAAAAGGGGGAGTAAAGATAGCGTTAAAATTAATGTTGATTGATTCTATTACTGCTTAAAGACCTGAAACTGTTATGTATATGCACTCTGAATCAATCTCTATCCCTTCTGAATTCTCATTCTGAACTTTATTGAAAGGGGAGAAAATTTAAGAACCTAAAATTGATTCTCATAGATAATATAAGAGAAGATTGCAAACCTCCTCTGATTATTATCAGACCCTAAGAAGTAGAGCTTACAAACCTCTGCCTCTGAGGGTCAAAATATGAAAATTTATTTTAAGTTAATAAATTAACTCTTAAACTGTTTTAATTAATTATGGATATGACTTAGGGGGAGCTTACAAACCTAACCCTATGGATTATCAGACTCAGGGGGAGATTGCAAACCTTTGAAACCTGAAGTCAACATAAATAATTAAATCAACAACAATTGAATTTTAATGCTTTAGTTTGTCATCATCAAAAAGGGGGAGATTGTTGGAACAAAGTGGGCCTGACATGAACCTCTAAGATTTTAATTGGTTTTGATGATAACAAAGTATTAAAATTGCAATTGGTATTACTAATGTTTATTCTAGTGTGCAGAATTATAAGATAAAATTCATTCAAAAGCACTATGAATAAAAGCAGAGAAGCCAAGCAAAGAAGCTCTGAAAGCTTATCGCTGATCATCAGAAGCTTAAAATTCAAGGTCTTAAGCAAGTAGCTCTGAAGACAAAAGCAAGGCTCTGAAGGATTCAGAAGCTGAAGACTTTAAGAAGCTACACTACAGGCTCTGAGACAAAAGGAATTTACGTCACTCAAGAACTGACTGAGTCAGAATCAATGATTGAAGAACAATCCTTTTTGGGACTCTGTCATATCCACAGGAAGGAATATTCGTTGGTACAACGTTAACCTTATCCATAAGTGGAGCGCATTTGAGGATTGTACGACTGTACTATTATTACTCAAAATGGTTGAGTGATAATTCAAATTGCAAGGTAATGGAATTGAAGTTATTTACCAAAGAAGGCAATGTACAGCTAGCAATTGTTCGAGTAAATTCCAGCTGGCAACTTATCTCTCTGCAACGGTCATCATCTTCCATCCAAGTATAAATAGAAGACTTAAATGGAAGAAATGACTACTGTCTTATTACTGCGTTTAAGGCTCTGAAATATTCTGACATAATTTGTTCAATCTGTCATTTAAGTCTTAAAGCAATTTGCGTTGTATTTTGTAAACACCTCTGATAGTATATCAAGTGTCCATTAACAATCATTCTTAGATTTTAAGTTTGTTTGTGATGTCTCTTGTTTAGTGAAACTTGAGCACCTGAGAAGTCTCTTGCAAGTGTGCTTGAGCAAATTGTAATCTTGTAAGGATTATAGTGAAAAGCTCTTGTTAGTAACAAGGGGACTGAACGTACTCTCAAGTTGTGAGGGGAACCAGGATAAATTTCGTGTCTTTCTTTCTCTCTCTCAGCACCCTTTCTTTACTTTGTGTTTTAATCCGCTGCAAACGTGTTCTAAGTTTAATTTTCAAAACACAATTCAACCCCCCCCCCCCCCCCCCTTCTTGTGTTTTTCCACCTTCATCTTACTCCCTCGTATGTAAAAACGAGTATTCTTTGATGTAACATTATAATAGAATTACAAGAGGAACAAAGGAGGACAACCATGAAGATGATGCTTGGAGAAGTAGATCATCGTTAGGCTAGTTTAGGGTTCTCTCATTGGCTTGAGAGGACACTTGCATGAGGAGGCCATTATCATATCATTCTATATTATTGTATGTATGTATGATGATGCATGTGAAAGCATTTAATATGTTAAACAAGCCGGTGAGATCAAACTAATTAAATATCCCTCAAGAAACACATAAGAGATTAATAAAGAAAATGTGGGTTCTCCCACCGCGGAGTGCATTCTCTTTAATAATAAAATATGTGAATATTAAGTTTACGCTTTCCAAGCTTTAGAACTCATCAAGACTAGTATCGAACTATGTAGGTTCGCCCACCGCGAAGTGCATACTCTATATTGGTAAGGTGCGATGGGATAATTGTAATATCCAACTTCTAAAGTAAGGGTCAAACTTAACTTAACAAATATAATGAGATTATATGAGTTTAAGAAGCAACGGTTGGGAATAATTCATAAGATGAATTAGAATAAGGAGTTATTCACCCAATTGATATATTCAAGAATTGTATGAGATACAATTGGAAGGAGTTCCTACCTAAATAACTAAGTCTTGTGTAATCCACCCACCGCAGACTTAAGACAAAGTGAAATATGGATCTTGACCCACTAGAAAATATTCCAACGGGATTTTCCGAATCAAATGATGAGGGTCATTTGTTTTGAGTAAAATAGTGGGAGCATATTTAATTAAATTAAGACCTAATTAAAATAAAATGATACTTATATTTTCACTTCTTTATGTAGATAACCATGTCATCAAACACATCAAACAACATTTTGCGATCAATCCTTGACAAAGAGAAATTGAATGGTTCAAATTTTCTTGATTGGCACCGTAATCTGAGGATTGTCCTCAAGCATGATAATAAGTTGTATGCCTTAGAGAAACCTGTTCCCGAGGAGGAGCCTGCTAATAATGCTCCTAGGGCTGAAAAGAAAGCTTACAAGAAACATGTTGAAGATGCTAATGAGGCTGCTTGCCTCATGTTGGCTACCATGAATTCTGAGCTACAAAAGCAACATGAAAACATGAATGCTGTTGAAATGATCGAACACTTGAAAACTCTATATGCGGAGCAAGCCCGTCATGAGAGGTTCGAAGTTTCAAAATCCCTTTTTCAATGCAAGTTAAGTGAGGGATCTCTGGTAGGTCCTCATGTGCTCAAGATGATTGGGTATGTGGGAAACTTTGAAAGGTTAGGATTCCCTCTTGAAAAACAACTTGCAACTGATCTCATTCTGCAATCGTTGCCGGATAGTTTCTGTCAGTTTATCCTAAACTTCAATATGAATGATTTGGATAAGACTCTTCCTGAATTGCTAAGCATGTTGAGAACTGCCGAGCAAAATCTGAAGACTAAAGGGAAATCCATTCTAATTGTTAGTGATGGAAAGAAGCATCACAAGAAGCCCAATAATCAAGGTGGTAAGTAGAAAGGCAAGGGAGTTGCAAACCAAAACAAACTGCCCCTGCTTTAAAACATAATGGAGGCATAGCAAAAGAAGGCAATTGTTTCTATTGTGGTAAGACCGGACATTGGAAGAGGAATTGCCCAAAGTACCTGGAAGATAAGAAGAAAGGAGTAGATCCTACAACTTCAGGTATTTTTGTTATAGAAATTAATTTATCTACTTCCACATCATCGGTATTAGATACTGGATGTGGTTCTCACATTTGTACCAATGTGCAGGATCTAAAGGAGAGTAGAGAATTGGCAAGAGGTGAAGTGGACCTACGAGTTGGCAATGGAGCAAGAGTTGCTGCTTTAGCTGTAGGGACTTATGATTTAGCTTTACCTAGTGGTTTAATAATTCAGTTAAAGAACTGCTATTATGTACCTGCCATTAGCAGGAATATTATTTCCGTTTCTTGTTTGGACAAGTTTGGTTTTTCATTTATAATAAAGAACAATTGTTGCTCTATTTATTTAAATGATATATTCTATGCTAGTGCTCAAATGTATAATGGACTATATGTCCTTGATCTTGAAACGCCAGTCTATAACATTAATACTAAAAGGATGAAACCTAATGAGTTGAATCCAAGTTACCTTTGGCATTGTCGTTTAGGCTATATAAATGAGAGACGCATCTCCAAACTCCACAAAGATGGACTTTTGGATTCTTTTTTAATTGGAAAGATGACAAAAACCCCATTCACAGGAAAAGGTGAAAGGGCTAATGATCTTTTGGCACTCATACATACTGATGTGTGTGGACCATTGAACATACCTGCTAGAGGTGGTTTTTCATACTTCATAACATTTACTGATGATTTTAGTAGATATGGATATGTGTATCTAATGAAACACAAATCTGGATCCTTTGAAAAGTTCAAAGAATTTAAGAATGAAGTGCAAAACCAATTACGTAAGAATATTAAAACTCTTCGATCAGATCGAGGTGGTGAATATTTAAGCGTAGAATTTAATGACCATCTTAAAGAATGTGGTATAGTATCACAACTAACTCCTCCCGGAACACCAACATGGAATTGTGTATCTGAGAGAAGAAATCGAACCTTGTTAGACATGGTGCGATCCATGATGAGTCATGCGGAATTTCCAAACTCCTTTTGGGGACATGCCTTATTGACAACAGCTTATACACTTAACCACGTTCCATCCAAAAGGTTGAAAAGACACCATATGAGATATGGAGTGGAAAGAAACCACATCTGTCTTTCATGAATGTTTGGGGTTGTGAAGTCTATGTAAAGCGACAAATTACAACTAAACTTGAACCCAAATCTGAAAAATGCCTATTTGTAGGATATCCTAAAGAAACAAGAGGATACTACTTTTATAATCCTTCTGAGGGCAAAGTGTTTGTCGCTCGAACTGGAGTCTTCTTGGAAAAGGAATTTATTTCCAAAGGAATCAGTGGGAGGAATGTGGAACTTGAAGAAACTCAAGAACCACCAAATATTGGGCAAACTATGGAGGAACATGAGCAGCAACCACAAGATGTTGTGGAAGAACAACCTGCTCAAGTAGAACAAATCCAGCGTAGGTCAACCAGGATACATCACGAACCTGAAAGATATGGGTATCTCATAACTGAACAAGGTGACGTATTTCTCATGGATCAAGATGAGCCTGTAACCTACCAAGAGGCCATAACTGGTCCTGAATCTGAGAAGTGGCTAGAAGCCATGAAATCTGAAATGGATTCCATGTACACAAACCAAGTTTGGAACTTGGTAGAGCCTCCTGTAGGAATTCGTCCTATAGGATGCAAGTGGGTCTTCAAAAAGAAGACTGACATGGATGGTAAAGTACATACCTACAAAGCAAGACTGGTTGCTAAAGGATATAAACAAATTCATGGCGTTGACTATGATGAAACCTTTTCACCAGTTGCAATGCTTAAATCTGTTCGGATTTTACTTGCTATCGCTGCATATCACGATTATGAAATATGGCAAATGGATGTCAAAACTGCTTTCCTTAATGAAAATCTCCTTGAGGATGTGTACATGACATAACCTGAAGGATTTGACATACCAAATGAAGCTCATAAGATATGCAAGTTACAGCGATCAATCTATGGATTGAAGCAAGCTTCCAGAAGCTGGAATCTTCGTTTTGATGAAACTGTAACAAAATATGGATTTGTTAAAAATGAAGATGAACCTTGTGTCAATAAGAAGGTTAGTGGGAGCATGATCGTTTTCCTAGTGTTATATGTAGATGACATATTACTAATAGGAAATGATGTCCCTACCTTACAACAAGTAAAGACTTGGTTAGGGAAATGCTTTTCTATGAAAGATCTTGGTGAAGCAGCCTATATATTAGGAATAAGAATCTATAGAGATAGATCACGAAAAATGCTTGGCCTAAGTCTGAGTACATATATAGATAAAGTGTTAAGACGCTTTAGCATGCATGATTCCAAGAAGGGATTCATACCAATGCAACATGGAATATGTCTTTCGAAGACACAATCCCCTTCATCCAAAGAAGAAAGGGAACGCATGAATGAGATTCCGTATGCATCAGCAATCAGATCTATTATGTATGCCATGTTATGTACTCGACCAGATGTCTCGTATGCTTTAAGCACAACGAGTAGGTACCAATCTGATCCTGGTGAAGCTCATTGGATAGCTGTCAAGAATATCCTTAAGTACTTGAGAAGAACTAAGGAAACATTCTTGGTATATGGAGGTGAGGAAGAACTTGCGGTTGTAGGGTACACCGATGCTAGTTTCCAAACCGACAAGGATGATTTTAAATCGCAATCTGGTTTTGTTTTTTGCCTAAATGGTGGCGCTGTAAGCTAGAAGAGTTCAAAGCAAGAGACAGTTGTTGATTCTACAACCGAAGTCGAGTATATTGCAGCCTCAAGTGCTGCAAAGGAAGCTGTTTGGATCAAGAAGTTCATAACTGAACTTGTAGTAGTCTCTAGCATTGTTGATCCCATTAGTCTGTATTGTGATAACAATGGTGCAATTGCACAAGCTAAGGAACCTAGATCTCACCAACGATCCAAACACATAATTAGGCGATTTCATCTTATTCGAGAGATAATAGATAGAGGAGATGTGAAAATATGCAAAGTACCTACACTTGACAATATTACTGACCCGCTAACAAAGCCTCTTGCGCAGTTGAAGCATGATGGGCATACTAGGTCTATGGGTATTAAAGTAATGCCAGATTGACTCTAGTGCTAGTGGGAGATTGTTGATGTAAGCCCTAGAGGCCAATGACTTTAGTACTTGTATCGAATTAATTATTAATAATATATTGTTTCTTTTATTAAAAATCAAAGGCGTTTTCTTTATTATGTTTGTAACGTTCAAAATAATGAAGTCCCTAGAATAGAAAGTCCATTTAATATTAAGTGTGAAAATATAAAGAAGCTATTCTTAAAGTATCCATAGTCAAGCTTTAAGGTGAAAAGGGATAACCTAAAAGCATAAAGACTATTATGAAGATAGACTGATGATCGCATCTCATGGATCATGGGATAAGGAGTTATCAAGTCTTGACATAGGTATATGAAATATTAGGAGTAATATTTATACCAGATTGACCCGCTATGAGAGTACTACATGCAAAGTTATGCAAAGTGTCATAAGTTACTCTCATGGTGATAATGGTGTAAACCGCCCTTAGACCTGAAACCACTTTGTACCCTAGATGTGGAGTCAAGTACTTTGTTGCTGATCTAACGTTGTCCGTAACAGGATAACCATAAAGGCAGTTGATGGGTACTTCACAAAGCATGCTGAGGGACAGTAGTGACCTAGATGGAATTTGCTAATCCTGCATAATAGGATAAATGTCATGGGCCCAATATTGAACTGGACAAAGATGACACTAAGTATGCTTTGTGTTCAATATAGACATAAAGGGCAAAGGGGTAATTATACACGCATATATTATCACTAAAGGTTATGTTTTAATCACATGTTAATTTCTCATAACTTGGGTAGCAATGATGTGTTGCTAGATACCGCTCATTGTTTATTATATTAAATAAAGGATTTAATATAATTGCCAACGTTATGGAAACCTACAAGGGTCACACACATAAGGACAGTCTAATATTGAGATAATTAAAGGAACACAGTAAGGTACGGTGTATGTGTAATGTGATAAAGGTATCACGGTAATTTAAACGAGCAAGAACACCATAGGTTATGGTGGGAGGGCGCGCACATGAGTACTACCACTCATGGGGAGCGCGCGCCCTAGCCTTTGTTTCTTGTTGGGCTTTTCCCAATAAGAGATGTCTTGGTGCACAAGACAAGAGTTGTCTTGATGCATAAGACAAGAAATATCTATAAATAGAGACCTCTTGTCATAGCTCAAAACACACCAAAAAGCACAAGAATATTTTAGAGTTGAAAACCCTGAAATAATCCTCTCTCTCAATATTCTTGCATAGCCTTCAAACATAAAGGGCTAGCACTCTATTGAAGGTGACTGTTCGTGTGGACTAGTTAGAGGCGTCGGTGATCTTCATCAACGCTCGTGATCATTTTGTTCGTGATTCAAAGGTTCTTCCCTTCAAGAGGTAAAAACCCTAAAACACATATCTTGCTCATTCGTAAGGATCAAACTAAGGAAAAATTTTGAATTCTGCTGCTTAAAATAACTCTATTTTCCTTCACATTGTTCATTCCATTCACTACCAATGGGGTGGGGCAGGGATTGGGAGTACTTTTCCACTCCCCACCTTGCCACTCAGATTGTCTCCCATAGTTAATAAATTTTAGGCTAAACTGTTCATTTAGTCCCTTTCGTTTATTTTAGGTTTGAATCAAGTCCCTTATGTTTTAAAAGTTTGAATTTGGTCCCTCACGTTATCAACGTTTGCATTAGTTAGTCCTTTCCGTCAAATTTTTCACCAATTTTGTTTGATCCTTACACGTGGCTGACGGTTTGGATAGGTGGAAATGATTTTAGACACGTTGACAGCCATGTAATAAACAGAACCTTCACAAATAGAAAAAAGAGTTAGTGTTTGCAAGGGTCTTTGTCGTACTTCAATAAAAAAAGTGGTCAAATAAAATTTAAGCTAAACTTCAAGTTGTCCCTTACGTTTATTTTAGATTTGAATCAGATCCCTTACGTTTTAAAATTTGAATTTGGTCCCTCACATTATCAACATTTGCATTAGTTAGTCCCTTCCGTCAAATTTTTCACTAACTCTGTTTGATCGTTACACATGGCTGACGGTTTACACATGTGGAAGTGATTTTGGACACGTGGAATGTCATATAATAAACAGAACCTTCGCAAATAGAAAAAAAGTACGACAAAGACCCTTGCAAACACTAACTCTTCAAACTCCCTCCCACTCTTTCTCTCCCTCGTGATCTCTCTCACTCTCATGTGACTCACCACACATGACTCACTCTTGGAGCCATCTCAAGCCAACACCTCACCCTATGGTGTTGAGTCATAATCCACTCAAGCTAGACTACATGCAATATTATCCACTCCATTCATTTCAATTCAGAAAACCTGAACATGGAATCCCTCATTTCTCTTCTCTCTTCCTCACGCCATAACCAAGCAACAACAACCAAAATTCTCAATTTTGCATAAACTCAAGATTTTGTCATTTCTCCAACCATTACTCTACATTACAGAGATTCCCCTCATATTAATCTGAATCAAACACTGAATCCTCAGAATCATCACCTTCCCCTAAGCTTCACATGCCACAAAACACCAACACACACCTCCTCACTTTCTATCAACCAACCACATTGCATGCATGAGCAAACCAGAACAAAATCAGTACTATTTGAGCATCTGAAACACTCCTATAAATACCCCCACAAACTCAGAATCAATTCATCAAACACAACACAAATTCGTAGAGCAAGAATTAGAGGGTTTTCTAGTGTCAAGTTCCAAATTCTGGTCTGGGTTCGTGGGGTTTTGTGAGAGGTTGCAGTAGCTGTAGTAGAGCTCAGAAGCAAGGATTAAAGCTTCAATCCAGGTGGGTTCTTAGGATAGTTAGTTAGTTTTCCCCAAATTATGAAACTATGCATGTTAACTTAGGATTTAAGAAAATGTTGTGTGAGTGGAATTAATCCCCAAATTGCTCTCCATTCTGTCCTATATTATATACATTGTGAAATTGCATGACTTAGAATGAGGATTGTAGGTGTTAAACTTGTTAAAATGTGATTTTTCGTGAAACAGGGCAGGTTCTGGGTGAACTCGCCACAGCGAGCTCAGGGCGAGCATCCATGGCGAGCTGGGTTCTTCAGGCTGATGAACCTCGCTCTGGCGAGTGATAACTCGCCGAGTGATAACTCGCCGAGTGAGTGGATTTGGGCCAGGACCTATAATCTCGCCATGGCGAGCTTTCCCACGCTGCAACGAGCTCATACAGGACATGACCTGTAACAACTCGCCCTGGCGAGTGATAACTCGACGAGCGAGTTTGACAGGAAAACAGAATTTTATTTCAAAACTTTTAAAGAAATATGACACTCGTTTTATATCCTCATCTGAGTTGGGTACACTTGCAGTAACACAATTATATAATGTTATACAGTATGTTAATCACAGACAACCTTAGGGTATAACTTAGGGAATTTAGGAATGCATGTTCCCCGGGACTTTGGTAAATTATGGTAGAATTCAACTAAATTAGTATCAGTCAGTTTGCTGCGATTTATGTCGCTTTATGGACTCTCAATGGGATAATCCATTAGGTTATGATTATGTGAGCTTTATGCCGTGACCGAATCGGTTGTCGGATATGGCAGGCCTCTGAGACATGCTCACCTCAGAGTGTCCTTGTGTTTAAAATGAATAAGATTAATTCTATGACACACTTTTATTTATGCTTATGTATTATGTTATGCTTTGAATTTATGTTATGACTGATTAGGATTCCCTGGTGTAGTCACCTTAGGAGGGTAGTAGGACTCACTGAGGCTTAGTAGTCTCACCCCACTCCAAACAATTTTTTTTTCAGATAAACAGGTTGGCTAAGGTATGCTTGTTGGTGTGCTCGTAGCTGTGCTTGGAGGATTGCATTCTTGTTCATGCTTTCTAGTTATCTCTTGTCTTGTTGTATTTCTAATAAATTCTTGATGTATCGTGGTTTTTGGCTTCGCTTCCGTTGTTTCTGTATCCGTGTTGTACTTAGCACCTGCGTGTGCTTTGAATTTCATTTGTAATAATAATGCACTCAGCTACCAGTTATGATATTTCACTGATATTCTAGATATTTCATGTGGGGTGTTATAATTGGTATCAGAGCAGGTCGATTCAGACCGTGCCAGAGTTCATTAGTATTACTAATCTGAATCCCAGTAATTGTCTGGATTTCTAACATCTGTTCTAGATGTCATGTCACTTTAATCCTAGCTAACTTGACTTGATATTGGCAGTTAGAGCACTATGTCAGGAGCAAGACGAGGACCTGGAAGGCCGAGGAGGAATGTTGCTGAAGATGATGAACCTGAGATGTACTGGGATGCTAGCGCTAACATGTGGGCTGAGATGATGCACCAACAGCAACAGTTTCAGGCCCAACAAGCCCATCATCATCAAGAGTTCATGGCTATGTTCCAACAGCACATGAACAATCCTCCACCTCTGCAGCAAGGATCAAGTGCTGCATTCAGAGAGTTCTGCCGCATGAGCCCGCCAGAATTTTATGGAGAGTACAATCCAGCGAAGGCCCGGGAATGGATACAAAGGATGAGTGGGATCCTAGAATCAATGGATTGCACTGAAGCTGACAAGGTTGTGTTCGTCTCCCGCTTCTTTAGGGGCGACGCGTGTAACTGGTGGGATGGTACGAAGGCGTACATGGAAGCTAGCCAGATGGAAGTAACTTGGGATAATTTCCGGCGTCTCTTTGTTGGGTATTATATACCAGAAAGTTACCAGTTTAAGATGGAACGAGAATTGACGGAGTTGAAGCAGGGGAGTATGTCTGTAGCAGAATACACCATGAAGTTCAATGAGTTGGTCAGATATGTGATGGATGGTAATGATGCTCCCTCTGAATCGTGGAAAATGAAGAAGTATAGGTTCGGGCTGAGAGCTGACATAGCACACGATGTCTCTATGCAGCTGTTAGCCCATATTTTTACTAAGTAAAAATATGTTCTAAATGGATAATTAAAATAATTATGTTTAGATATATAATTATTTTAAAAGTCATTAAATATATTTGGTTTTCAGAGCCAATGAATTTAATGATCAATCATGCATGAACATATAATAAATGTTCTATTATTGAACATTTCTCTTTAAAATTGCGTATTCTTCAGGGTCCTTTCGATTTGGTCGAAGTGTCAGTAGGGTCGAAGCACCCAGTAGTGCAAGATTAAATTGTGGACTTAGCGAAATATTCAAAGAAAAGAGTTATCATTTCGACTTCGATGGATACAACGGCTAATTCAGAAGATAAGAAAGGATTCAAATTCAAAATACGTGTCAAAGACACGCGTCTTCTCTGTAGTTATTTAGGCGTTATTAGCAGTTAGGAATTAGTGTCTATAAATAGTTTAGTTCTGTGATCGAAATAGGGGTCACAATCATTATACAAAATCCTTACAAAACTCAAAGTACCCATGCTAACGAGAGAAACGAGTTCGAAAGGGAAAATGTATGTTCTGTGTACCATTTCTTTTTCTGTAAACATTTACATTTGAATGCAAATTTACAGTTCCTTTATTTCTATCCCCAATTAATCTTTATTTCGACTCTTTCTTCCATTCTGTTTATTCATTAGAATAAACATTCTCTCTTGTATTTCAAGTAACACATAAAACAAAACAATACTTTGTGAACATAAGAACAATAATGAATGTCATTTACTTTGAAAATATGAACAAAAGCACTATGTCCCGAGATTTACTAGTTGGTCTCTCTTGTAATAATCAAACTAGCGTTGTTTACCAAATTTCACAGTAAACAAATTGGCACGCCCAGTGGGACTGTGTGCTTTGTGTTTAAATTTCTTCAAAGTTTGTGTAGTTAATTTGTTCTGCATTTTTTGAATTGTTTCCAAAAGTTTTGTGTGTAGTGTATGCTTTTGAGGAGCGGGAAATCACTCCCTGAAATGGTTAGACCACCACCCAGAAGTAACCCAAGACAAAATATGGAAAATCCAAACGGAAACAATAATAATAATGGTTCGAATGCATCAACCGCTTCGAGCGTTTCTGAGGCCATAATCTCTCCTGTAATCAGTGAGATTGTGCCCAACGCTAGTGGGGCAACAGTTTTTGCCCCAACATCTTCTGTGGTAAGTGCCACAATGACAATGCCAACGTCTACAGTGGTACCTTCGACCACTACAGAACCTATCTTGACTCTTTCCCATGCTATGGAGGGAAATTTCTCTCCAAATAGGTCAAATGTTAATGGGGGTGGCGCTAGTTCCTCTACTTTCTCATTACCCTTTTCCCAATATGTGGGTCAAGGCACAAGTGGGAACTACCCATATGGTATGCATACCAGTATGATGCACGGTTTGCAAATAAGTGCATCATTATTTACAGAGTCAGCACCAGGCGTGTTTGTCCCTAATAATCAGATAGTTTCTGGTTCTGCTACTCGAAACATTAACCCCTCTTTAACCAACAATGCCTTGAATGCTTTAAGGCAACAAATGGATGAAAGTAATCATGATATGGTCAATATGTTAACACAACAAATTGGTACAGTATTTAACCCATTAATTCAAAATACAAACCAAAGTTACTAATTGTTGGCTAATCAAATGGGAAGAATTGTTGATTTCTTTGGGGCTCCTCAAGTCCCTAATCAACAAGTTCCCCAAATTCAAAATGTGGTGCCCTTGCAAATTGCACAAGCACCAAATAATGCCATTATGCCTACACCAAATAATGTTGTAAACCCTTTAAACCAAATCCAACAGCCAGTGCCAGTGGTCGAACCACAAGTGCAAATTCAGGCACAACAACAGGCTTTGCCCCAGGTCGAGCAAAATCCTGGAATTGTGTTGGTGAATAGGAACCAAAATGCTGATGATGTAGTGAGAAATGTCCAGAACAATAACTTTGTTGGGCAAAATAACATAGCCAATTTGGTCGAAACCATCCTGGCACAAAATGGTTTAAACATAGGCATGCATAGGCCTTATTTTGTCTCTGCCTTGTCAGAATATGTGCTTCAAGCAGAACTACCAAGGGGTTGGAAGATCCCAAAGTTTACTAAATTTGCTGGTGATACTAGTGAATCCACTGTTGAACACATAGCAAGATACTTAACTGAGGCAGGAGATTTAGCAAATAATGAGAATTTAAGAATGAAGTATTTTCCAAATTCTCTAACAAAAAATGCTTTTACATGGTTTACTACCCTCCCTCCACATTCAATTTTCAATTGGAATCAATTAGAGAGGGTTTTCCATGAGCAATTTTACATGGGACAATCTAAAATAAGTCTCAAAGAATTAGCAAGTGTTAGGCGCAAAACTCCTGAGTCTGTGGATGATTATTTGAATAGATTCCGCTTACTTAAGGCTAGATGTTTTACTCAGGTGCCTGAACATGAATTGGTCGAAATGGCTGCTGGTGACCTAGATTATTCGATCCGAAAGAAGTTAGATACTCAGCATCTAAGAGATATGGCCCAATTGGCTGATAGGGTTCGACAGGTCGAACGCTTGAAAGCAGAAAAGGCTAGAAATTCTAAGTATCATAAAAAAGAAAAAGTTGCTTATGTGGAAACACATGATAGCGACCAAGAATATGATATATCTTATGAGGATGTTGAACAAGGGGAAGTAGACCTAGCAGAATTAAAACCTGGTCCCCCTTACACTTGTAAACTTTTAAAACCTTCAAATGGGAAAAACCCTGTTGAACCAAAAAATGATAAATATGTTTCAAAGACTATGTGTTACTATTGTAGTTCACCAAGGAACTGTGCTGAGTGTGGTTTTCCCCACAGTGGAGAGTGCATGAAGGGAAAGAATATGTGTTACTATTGTAAGCAGCCAGGCCACTACAAGCATGAATGTCCTAAGCTGAAGAGGCAAGGCGATTCCAGCGGCGCTTCTAAAAGCAAAGGTCGGTTATATTCACTTGACGGTGAGAAAGTCAGATCTAATAATGCTTTGATTATGGATATATGCATGTTAGGACAGTCTGAAGTATTAGTCTTGTTTGATTGTGGAGCTACTAATTCCTTTATAGTCGTTGACTGTGTTCAGCGACTGCAACTGCCCTCTGTGCCTTTAATTCCCCCAATGACTGTAGCTGTTGCTACAGGTGGCAAGGTTACCTCTAAGCGAGTTTGTCAGAATTGTCCAATTCTTGTGGGCAGTAAAGTCTATCATATAGATTTGATCTGTCTACTGTAACACCCAAACCCTTTATTTAATAAAATACTATTCTCAATAAAATTTGATTCAAAATGCGCAACGGAAAAAGATTATATTATATGAAAATTGATGGTTCAAGTATTACATTCTTCAACAAAATAATTACTAATAACTTGATTAGCAAAATGTCGCTTATTACAAAAGTATGCCTAAAAAGATACATCCTCAAATAAATTAAAATAAGAGAGTCAAAGACTTTATTTACATATATACATATATATAAACCCTTCCCCCGTGTCATGATCAGAGCGGATACGTCAACCTGAGAACCTGAACCCCAAAGTTCAGAAATTAACACAAAATAAGAGAGTTAGATCACATAATCCACAAAATCATAAGCATAAGGTACACTTACTACTCCAATGAAATTATAAACATAATTCAACTCTAACTCATCAACATAAACCTTAACACATATACAAGTATTCAAGATTCACCACACAAACACAATTAACTCATCAACATAATCTTAACACATATACAAGTATTCAAGATTCACCACACAAACACAATTAACTCATCAATATAATCTTAACACATATACAAGTATTCAAGATTCACCACACAAACACAATTAACTCATCAACATAATCTTAACACATATACAAGTATTCAAGATTCACCACACAAACACAATTAACCACTTAACATATAAATGCACATTCTCCTAATGCATCTAATGTCACAACCAATGTCATGTCACCCTAGACACAACTAATGCATGTGGTACCATTCGTCTTTATTAGAGTATCTCACCTCTAATATTCTCCATTATCAGTTACATATAACCCGATAATTCTCCATTTTTAGAATATATAATTCTAACTCCGCATACAATTCATGAATGCATGTATGCTCATGAATACTCACACATAGTCAATACACTAGGTATTAGACATCTCCATAAATCAAGTAGAACACAAATCCACTTACTCCATCATCAAGATAATTTCCAATGTAAATACGCATATTCAATACTCCAATTAAACATCAACACCAACAATTAATCATTGCATAAGAATACCAATGAACATGTTATCATACTCCAATCACACATCAATACCAACAATTAATCATTGCAAAAGAATATCAATGAACATGTTATCATACTCCAATCACACATCAATACCAACAATTAATCATTGCAAAAGAATATCAATGAAACATGTTATCATGCAATGCCCCTTCTACACGCAAGACCCCTTCTATCATGATGAATAGTTTCTACAGGTAAGACCCCTTCTATTATGCAGAATGTTTCATACAGGTAAGACCCCTTCTATCATGCAAAATGTTTCATACAGGTAATACCCCTTCTATTATGCAGAATGTTTCATACAGGTAAGACCCCTTCTATTATGCAGAATGTTTCTTGGATAAGAACACTCAAAAATACTCATTTTCTTTTCATGTTATAAATCATAAATGAGCTTCCTTTAAGTTAACACATATGATTATACACATAAAAATACCATTAGATTCACAGATCTGCTCCATTTCATACCATAAAGTAAGAATTTACACATTTACTCCAAAACTCATAAAACTCAAGAAACTTAGTTCAAACATCTACAAATTCCCATTTTTTCCCTTAAAAATCGTATACACATCATAGTATAGGTTCATTAAGCATATTAGGAACAACAAAATCAACTTTCTTTAAGAAAATCTCCCACCCCAAAAATGAAAATGAGTGGAGAAAGTTTGGGAACGGAGAAATCAACAATCTCCCCTTTCTCGGATCACTCATGATTAAGAATCTACTCTCTTACCTTAGATCGGTTGAAAACTCTAGTCCTTCATCTTGATTCTCCCCTCTTACTCTTGCCCTAGCTCTTCTCTTTTCTTCCTTCTCTCTACTTCTCCAAGAACATGAAAAATGAACTTTCTCTTACTAACTTGCCCTTAAGTAGCGCCCCACTCCCTTTGGTCTAAGGTCCAATGGGTTTAAGGCCCATTAACACGGTACACTCGCTCGTTACTAATATTTCGTGGTACAACTAATTATCTTACACTATTGACTAATAAAATATTCTGGCTCACTAAAACACAAATAATTAAACTTAAAACGACTAATAAATAAAATGGGATGTTACATCTACCCTTGAAGGATATTGACGTAGTCCTAGGCATGGATTGGCTTTCCGCCAATACCGTGTACATCGGATGCGCTGAGAAGAATCTGTTTATTCCAACTGAAACTTCTACAGAGAGTAGAGCACTTACTGCTTTGCTTCAAAATACTCACCAGATGATCCAGTACTTAGGTGCCAGTACTAAGTGTTTCAGTGTCTTGTTTACCATCGATCCGGAACCCAGTTTGAACCCCAGTGATATTCCAGTTGTTAGTGAGTTCTTAGATGTCTTTCCAGATGATATTATGAATTTACCTCCTGAAAGGAAAGTTGAGTTTTCCATCGACCTAGTTCTTGGTTCCCAGCCTATCTCAGTTGCCCCTTATCGGATGTCTCCCTTATAGCTTCATGAACTGAAATCTCAGCTTGAAGAGTTACTTCAGAAACACTTTATCCGACCAGTGTCTCACCTTGGGGAGCACCGGTGTTACTCGTGAAGAAGAAAGATGGTACGATGCGTTTGTGCATTGATTATCGTCAACTCAATAAGGTCACAATTAAGAACAAGTATCCCTTACCAAGAATTGATGACCTTTTGGACCAACTCAGAGGTGCTACTGTCTTTTCTAAGATTGATCTTCGCTCTGGGTATCATCAGATCCGTATCAAGTCCTCGGATGTTTCCAAGACAGCATTCAGGACCCAGTATGGACATTATGAATTCTTGGTCATGCCCTTCGGTTTGACAAATGCTCCAGCCATCTTTATGGACTATATGAATCGGATATTCCAGCCTTATCTTGACCAGTTTGTTGTTATCTTCATTGATGACATTCTGATCTATTCTAAGGATTCACAGAAGCATGCGGAGCACCTGAGAATCGTGTTGAGCATCCTTAGAGAGAAGCAACTGTATGTCAAGTTCAGCAAGTGTGAATTTTGGCTATCTGAAGTTAAGTTCTTGGGACATGTCATATCGCAAGGCGGTGTATCTGTTGACCCGTCCAAGGTAGAAGCAGTGCTGAATTGGGAAAGACCTAGGAGTGTAACTGAAGTCAGGAGTTTTCTTGGGTTGGCAGGCTACTACCGGAGATTCATCTTAGGATTTTTGGAGATTGCTTTACCATTGACCCGTCTAACCAGGAAAAATGCAACCTTTGATTGGGATGCTGCTTGTGAATGGAGTTTCAGAACCTTAAAGGAAAAGCTAACCACAGCACCAGTGTTAGTAATTCCTGACCCAACCCGTAAGTATGTGGTGTACTGTGATGCGTCCAACAAGGGACTTGGATGTGTACTGATGCAAGATGGTGCAGTTGTAGCGTATGCATCCAGGCAGCTAAAACCTCATGAGCAGAATTATCCTACCCATGATTTGGAGTTAGCAGCCATTATCTTTGCCCTCAAGATCTGGAGACATCATCTGTATGGAGTGCAGTTTGATCTGTTCAGTGATCACAAACGTCTGAAGTACTTGTTTGATCAGAAGGAGTTGAATATGAGGCAACGACGTTGGATGGAATACCTCAAGGACTTTGACTTCAACCTCAACTACCATCCTGGAAAGGCAAATGTTGTAGCAGATGCCCTGAGTAGAAAGACTCTGTATGCGTCAGAGTTGCTGATGCAACAGTGCGGTCTGTATGAGAAGTTCAGAGACCTTAACCTAAATGTTGTGTACCGGAAGAGTGGTGTTCGAATCAACAGAATTGAATTGTCCTGTGAGTTACGCCCAAGGGTTGTGCAAGCTCAGCAGGATGATGTGGAGTTGCAGAAGAGAATAAATCATCCGGAGTTCTCAGTAGCCACGGACAGTGCTATTATCTATGAAGGAAGACTTTGTGTACCTCAGAATGATGAGTTGAAGCGATTAATTCTGGAAGAGGCACACAAGAGTGGATTTTCAATTTACCCTGGATCCACCAAGATGTACCATGATTTGAAGGAGAATTATTGGTGGCCTAACATGAAGGCAGAGATTGCTGAATTTGTGTCCAGGTGTATTGTCTATCAACAGGTAAAGATTGAACATCAGAAACCTGGAGGACCGTTGCAACCATTGGATATTCCTGAGTGGAAATGGGAACATATCACTATGGATTTTGTAGGAGGGTTACCCCGTAACCAGAGAGGTCAAGATTCGATCTGGGTAATCGTGGACAGGTTAACTAAGTCAGCTCATTTCATCCCAGTGAAGTCCACCTACAAGGCCCCTCAATATGCAGCCATATTCATGGAGCAGATTGTGAGGTTGCATGGTGTACCTTTGAGTATTGTGTCAGATAGGGACCCAATTTTCACTTCAAGGTTTTGGAAAGCATTTCAGAATGCGATGGGAACTCGATTGAAGATGAGTACATCGCATCACCCTCAGACTGATGGTCAGTTAGAAAGAACTATTCAGACTCTTGAGGATATGCTTCGAGCTTGTGTATTAGAAGACGGTGGTTCGTGGAGTAACCACATACACTTGATTGAATTTGCCTATAACAACAGTTACCATGCCAGTATCGGTATGGCACCTTATGAAGCTCTGTATGGCAGGAAGTGTAGAACTCCGTTATGTTGGACAGAAGTTGGTGACCGTGGATTCTTGGGACCAGATATAGTCCAAGAGACCACTTTAAAGATCACGTCTATTCGGGATAAGCTGAAAGTGGCTCAGAGTCGGCAGAAGAGTTATGCTGACAAGAGAAGGAGATTCTTGGAATTTCAGGAAGGTGATCATGTGTTCTTGAGAGTTACTCCTAAGTTGGGTTTACGAGGTGTATTCAAAACTAAGAAGCTTTGTCCAAGATTCATTGGACCCTATCAGATTCTTCGACGCGTCGGTCCTGTAGCCTACCAGTTAGCTCTACCTCCATCTATGTCAGGGTTACACGACGTGTTTCATGTGTCTCAGCTACGGAAGTATATTCCTGATCCTTATCGTCCTGTGGAACTTGAACAGATTGACCTTCAGCCAGATCTAACTTATCAGCCGGATCCAGTTCAGATTGTTGAACGTGATGCCAAAATCCTCCGGAACAAGAGAATTCCTATTGTCAAAGTTGAATGGGCTCAGTCTCCTGACGGAGAATTCACATGGGAACTGGAGCCAGACATGTGGAAGAGCTATCCTTATCTTTTCCCGAGGTAAATTTCTTAATTTCGAGGACGAAATTTCTTTAAGGGGGGTAGGTTGTAATATCCCACATTCTAAATTACCTAATTAATTTTAATTAGAGTTTTGCCTAATTTTTATAAATTAATTAGTGGAGTTTAGATAATTAATTTTGGATTTAAGTGTAGTATGTGTGTAAATTAGTAAGTCTCATTAAATCTAAACTACACAAATACAACTTAGATCTACTCTTGTGATTAATTAAGCCAAGAATTTCAAACTCCCTCCCACTCTTTCTCTCCCTCGTGATCTCTCTCACTCTCATGTGACTCACCACACATGACTCACTCTTGGAGCCATCTCAAGCCAACACCTCACCCTATGGTGTTGAGTCATAATCCACTCAAGCTAGACTACATGCAATACTATCCACTCCATTCATTTCAATTCAGAAAATCTGAACATGGAATCCCTAATTTCTCTTCTCTCTTCCTCACGCCATAACCAAGCAACAACAACCAAAATTCTCAATTTTGCATAAACTCAAGATTTTGTCATTTCTCCAACCATTACTCTACATTACAGAGATTCCCCTCATATTAATCTGAATCAAACACTGAATCCTCAGAATCATCACCTTCCCCTAAGCTTCACAAGCCACAAAACAACAACACACACCTCCTCACTTTCTATCAACCAACCACATTGCATGCATGAGCAAACCAGAACAAAATCAGTACTATTTGAGCATATGAAACACTCCTATAAATACCGCCTCAAACTCAGAATCAATTCATCAAACACAACACAAATTCGTAGAGCAAGAATTAGAGGGTTTTCTAGTGTCAAGTTCCAAATTCTGGTCTGGGGTTCGTGGGGCTTTATGTGAGGTTGCAGTAGCTGTAGTAAAGCTCAGAAGCAAGGATTAAAGCTTCAATCCAGGCGGGTTCTTAGGATAGTTAGTTAGTTTTCCCCAAATTATGAAACTATGCATGTTAACTTAGGATTTAAGAAAATGTTGTGTGAGTGGAATTAATCCCCAAATTGCATGACTTAGAATGAGGATTGTATGTGTTAAACTTGTTAAAATGTGATTTTTCGTGAAACAGGGCAGGTTCTGGGTGAACTCGCCACAGCGAGCTCAGGGCGAGCATCCATGGCGAGCTGGGTTCTTCAGGCTGATGAACCTCGCTCTGGCGAGTGATAACTCGCCGAGCGAGTGGATTTCGGCCAGGACCTATAATCTCGCCATGGCGAGCTTTCCCACGCTGCAGCGAGCTCATACAGGACATGACCTGTAACAACTCGCCCTGGCGAGTGATAACTCGCCGAGCGAGTTTGACAGGAAAACAGAATTTTATTTCAAAACTTTTAAAGAACTATGACACTCGTTTTATATCCTCATCTGAGTTGGGTACACTTGCAGTAACACAATTATATAATGGTATACAGTATGTTAATCACAAACAACCTTAGGGTATAACTTAGGGAATTTAGGAATGCATGTTCCCCGGGACTTTGGTAAATTATGGTAGAATTCAACTAAATTAGTATCAGTCAGTTTGCTGCGATTTATGTCGCTTTATGGACTCCCAATGGGATAATCCATTAGGTTATGATTATGTGAGCTTTATGCCGTGACCGAATCGGTTGTCGGATATGGCAGGCCTCTGAGACATGCTCACCTCAGAGTGTCCTTGTGTTTAAAATGAATAAGATTAATTCTGTGACACACCTTTATTTATGCTTATGTATTATGTTATGCTATGAATTTATGTTATGACTGATTAGGATTCCCCGGTGTAGTCACCTTAGGAGGGTAGTAGGACTCACTGAGGCTTAGTAGTCTCACCCCACTCCAAACAATTTTTTTTTCAAATAAACAGGTTGGCTAAGGTATGCTTGTTGGTGTGCTCGTAGCTGTGCTTGGAGGATTGCATTCTTGTTCATGCTTTCTAGTTATCTCTTGTCTTGTTGTATTTCTAATAAATTCTTGATGTATCGTGGTTTTTGGCTTCGCTTCCGTTGTTTCTGTATCCGTGTTGTACTTAGCACCTGCGTGTGCTTTGAATTTCATTTGTAATAATAATGCACTCAGCTACCAGTTATGATATTTCACTGATATTCTAGATATTTCATGTGGGGTGTTATAGACCACTTTTTTTATTGAAACGTCAAATTGAATTTTATATGGATCAAACAAAGAAAATATGACAATAAATATACATTGCAAAATCTTTCCTAAATAATCCTAACAATCAACCAACACCGTATATACGTAAAGATTTGACAAAAAATTATTAAAAAAAAAAAAAAACACTACCTATATTGAACCCAAAACAACAAAATACACAAAATAAAAATAATAATATAAATTGACATATTTTATACCAAATCCGATATAATATATTCCATACTTACGTTTCATTAAAATGTATGTCCTCCTCCTAATTAACATAAAGGTCAATGAACCTTTCAACGTTTGTTTTGAAAGTGCAATTTGCACAACATATGGATCCATTTTAAAACTCACAAAGGATACATTGGATGAAAATTATATACGACAAAATTTAAATCACACGATGGGTAAGAGATATTACATATTGCATAGGTAGACCTTAGACATATAAATACTGTAAAAGTATATAAATAATGTATTAATATAAACATGGCATATGAAGAAAAAATATATGAAAGTAATATGATATTGTAGAGTGATATAATTGGAATGATCATTACCAAAATTTATTAAAACATATAATTTTAAATACAAATCATTGTAATTATTTTCACCTAGTTGGATCGCAACAACATTCACCCTTTGATCCACACCTTGCTCTAAAAGCAGAATAAGGAAGAGTTAGTCTTTCCATACAATAATCTATACAACTTTGGGTTGGATTACAACTAAAATCGTGAGTGCAGAATGATGTAAAATAGCCTTGTACCAACGGCCATTTTCCGAAGTAGCTTTCTTCACCTACAATCAATTGAAATTGAATATTGTCAAAATAATGTGTACAAAGTAGAATTCATAAATTTCCTTAAAATCCAACAAGTACTTAACCTCTATTAGTATTCTACATCATTTGCAAAATAAAATTAATAAACTATATATTCTAAATGAAATGAAAAAAGAAAGCAATAGAATAAGTAAATTTGTTACCTGGTGTCAAAGACGATGCAATGCATAGAATTACGATAAAAAATTGTACGCGGTTGATACTGATTGCCATGTTGTCTCTTAAGAATTGAATGAACAATGCAATGTATTTATAGATAAAATGAAGGTTTCTACAATTAATACGGTGATCAAAGAATTGACCAATTTCTGTAAAAAAAAAAAAAGAATTGACCAATTAATATTTCAAGTTGCTTTTTTTTAATTAAAATTATGAAAAAGTTATAACATTAGATAAATAATTAATTTGATATAAATGCATAATTGTGACATTACTCGCTCTGATTTTTTATTAGAGACACTTCATTTGTATAGATTCATTTAATAATTAATGTATTTGGTTTATATTATCAATCAAATACATTAATTATTCAATGAATTTAGAAAAATGAAATATCTCTTATAAAATAAAACCGGAGGGAGTATTTTTTTTACAGGAATTGTGTGATATTATAGATAATTATCCTTTTAATAAAAAAATAATACATATAATTATAATAATTGATATATTATATCAAAGAATGTTTATGCAATTAATATTTTATTGTTTTATAAAAAACTTAATGTTTAAGTTACTTTTTAATAAAAAATACTACATTTAATTATAATAATTAATATATTATACAAAATAATGTTTATGCAATAAATTATATTTACGCATCTCCTAAATCAATCAAAGATTATATATTTAAGTTTATTATAAAAAAATAGTTAAATAAATTTTTGATCCCTATAAATATCTCGAATTTTATTTTTAGTTCCTATTAAAAATTTCAATAACTTTTAGTCCCTAAAATATTTTCTATTAAAACTGTTTGTCCTTACTTTTAAAACTTTTTGTCTTTACATATTTTTGAATAAATTTTTGTATTCATGCTTATAATATTTTAAGAAACCTCTCCCAAAAAAATATAGAATTTTTCCCTAAAGTTTTAGATGCCACTCAATTTTATGGGGATATTTGACATTTTGAATATTTTATGGAGCTGTTTGGCTATTCACTATCTTAAATCTTTCAGTATATTTTTTTCAATAAATTTTTATTTAAAATTATAATAATAGTTAATAAAATAAATAAATAATTATAATACTAAAAGTTGTAGTTTTAAAGATCAAAATAAGTATTTAGAGTTTCCGGAACAAAATTAAAAATGGAACCCTAATAAATAAAAAATCATTTATTTAGATTGAAAATAGTATCAACAACATCAAAAATAGTTATTTGTCCGTTTAACTAACATAAAGAAAAATTCATTCCACCGTGTTGAAATTGAACCGATAAATAAAAAATAAAGTAATATATCATTAAAAATGAACCGATCACTACAAGAAATATGATTTTTTGCAACAACTTTTTTTGTTAAAAGTTGTTACAAGTCACTAGCAAAACTACCCAAGATAGTTTTGCCAGCGACCTGTAACAAAAAAGGTTGTTGACAAAAATCAATAATAACAAAATACAACTTCAAGCTAATATCATTAAAAATTGATAGTGTTTTTAATAAAAATTTCAGCTTACTTTTTGAAATTAATTCTTCATTTTTGGAGAAATAATAAAATGTAGTTTTTAAAAAATAAAAAATAAAGTTGTGAAGTTATTAAGTGATTTTATTTATAGAAAAAACTCACCATTTTGTAAAAGGAAAGAATTTTAAAAAATAGCTAATGAAATGTTCATTACAAATGGATTAAAATAAAATAAAACAAAAGTACCACATGTGAGAATTGACCCCACAACCTCTTGATAGTGAGGCTTTTAAAGAGGCGCTCCAACTACCAGAGAAAGCTTCATAAAGTGTTGTAAGTTTGCATCAAACATACTTGACTACTGTTTTACATGATGGGCCTGAAAAAATTGAGTACCCCAAAATTTGGAGGCCCAGAGTTGTAGACTTGCTTGCTCTGGGCCGGCCCTAGTTGTAATTATGATAACTTTATGATGGTATAAAAGCTCTTTTAAACTCTATTGTGCATTGCTCCTTCTTCTTCATAGCTCGCGGTGGAGGAACCAGCAACGTGGGTGGTAATGTTGCCACGGTGTCTTTCACCGATCCTTCTAACAACTCCGGTGATGTTTACCATGTACATGTGACACACTCGCAAGTGCACAATTATGTTGTCGTAATAATAAGAGTATTAAATCTACAAAGGACTAATGAGTAACAAGGTAGAATTTTGTTTAAGGAAAATTATATTGATTTTGTATGAAAAGTTTAGAGGAATAGTGATGATGATTATGATGATTGTTTTTGGCCTTTCAGTGATCAAAACAAGCAAGCAACAATTATTGATTTTTCTTATATTATACCTCTCTAAGTTATCGATTACATTCAAAACACAAATTCTGAATCCTTCCCCCGTGTGTTTCTGTCATATGAAAACCTATCCTTTTACAAGCAAATAAAAATGAACCTTAGCATTGTCAAACAACTTTCCAGAAGATAGCAGTAAGATATGACTTCGATAAATATTGACTAGACAATACAAAGCTCAAAGATACACTTTGTAAAATGAAGACGTCTTTTTTATTCTTTATATATAAAATCTCATGTTAAGTTTGTACAAAGACAAGTGAATGAGATTGTTCATGCTCTCGCAAAAGCAGCCACATCCTTAACTAGCGGTCATATCCTTAGCTAGTTTCTAAAGCAGCTACAAATCTCATGTTATATGTTGTAAACTAGATACATTAAATCTAAAAAATTAATTTTTGTTTATATATGAAATCAAATGGAGTACTCACCGGTTAATCTATTACTATATATAAAAAAGATACAAATTTTTGGATGGTTTTTTCATTATTCCTATCTTACCCTTAAAAAAAACTACCAGCACAAAAAGTAACCAACTATATATAAAAAAGATACAAATTTTGGGATTACTTTTTCATTATTTTTATTTTACCCTTAAAAAAAACTAACAACAAAAAAAGTAACCACCGATTATGGTTTACTCTTTTTTTAACAAGTGCTTATAAAACAAAACCAATTACAACAAAGATAGTTTTACAATTTATATACCTCAGTATAATAGAAAACACGAATCACACAAACTAGCAGCTAGTTACTATAAAGAAAAGACTACAAAAAATTTAAAATTGTTCTTGAAGACCTCAACCTTAATCATGTTTCTCTCTCCCGCCCATAGTCATGGCTACCAAATTCTAATTTCTTTCTTCCCTAAATCTTCCATCAATTAAGATGCATGTTGATTTCTCACTCAAATTCTCATTACAAGCAAAAAGGGTATGGCTCAAAAGGAAAATGCTATTAACTTTTAGGCATAAAGATAATGTGTGCAACTAAAGAAAGGCTAAAAATCTAATGTGAATGTTTAGAAGATTAGGAAATAAGAAAATTTTTGAGTAGAAAATTAAACACCTACAATAAAGGTAATTGAGCATGACCTATACAGCAAGTAGTATAAATTTGTACCAAAAAATTTCATACACAACAGAGAATTAGTTTCGGAGTGTGAGCATTATTATGAATGAAATGTTATGAGCATTAATATCTTTTTGTCAAAAATTAATAAAATAGAGAGGGTACTTCTATTATAAAAGAAGGGAGGTTACATTCTCGGCCTAAAAGCATTTGAATAAAATGATTATGATCTCTATCAGCTTAATTAAAAGTCCTGAGTTTAAATTCAACTCTAATGATGCAACAATGGTAAATATGTTAAGGGGGAACTTTGTCATCCTTATAGTTTCCGACTCAATGTATTAGTATTTGCAATTAAGTGTAGAGGATATAAAGTTCACAAAACAAAGTTAAAAATAAAAGAGGCAGGTTTTAAACACCTTTTTTATTCTTTATATAGAAAAAAATCTCATGTTAAGTTTGTGTGAAGATATATAAGTGAATGAGGCTGCTCATACTCCTGTTAAAGTGGCCACATATCCTTAACTAACTTTGGTTTTTTGATTGATATTCTTGCATGTATTCACCATCTTATTATGAATATAATATTGTTTGCATGAATATATTTTTTTCAAGATAAAATAGAGGGTACTTTTATCAGAATAGAAGAGAGGTTGTCGTCCTTGTGGTTCTACCTGACTCCATGAATTAGTCTCTACAATCAAGCACATATGATATATAGTGAGAAAAAAAAACGTGTATATGTTTTTCAGTATAGTCTATTTAGAGCATTTTTAATAAGAGTATCAACGAAGTTTCATAGACTAACAATCCGTACCTTAATTTATTTTTTGTCATTGGAATTTATGAAGAAAAATATGTATGAGTTGCATAAGTATTACATGATATTATAGGAACCACTTGTTTGTGATATATATATATATATATATGATCCCCAAAGTGGTATCACTATTAGAGATGCTCCTACCGTAGGGGTGTCAAAATTATCCGTTAATCCGTTATCCATCCAATCCATCCATTAAGAACAAAATTAGTTAACGGATTGGATTGGATTCATCCATTTAATTAAATGGATGGATCCAATCCATCCACCTAATTTCAAAATCCAACGGATTATTGTTTACTATTTTTTGAAAATCCAATGGGCTATTGTTTATTATTTTTTAAAATTCCATGGATAGTCACTTTTTGTTATTAAAAAAAAACAATTCTTACAATATTTGAATAAGATCAGACTCTCTATTTCCTTATTATGTTTTTGGATTTGTATCGAAGAGTAATTTTAAAATATCATTTTTTTTATAATTTTATTATCATACAATTAAATATATTATTCTTTAAAGTTGTGTATTTGAATTAGATCAGGTTAACACAAAAGAAGGTAAAAAACAAAGAGGTAGGTTGGAACCCTTCCTTCCCTTCACCGGGTATGCCTCAGTTTGAGCTGCAAAAGGGAAGCACTATCAACTCTTAGGCAGAAATATTATTTGTGCAACTAAATAAATGCTAAAAATGTATTGTGAATGTTCAGAACATTAGGAAATACTAAGAAAAATTCTGAGTAGAAAATTAAACACCCGCAATAAAGGCAATTGAGAATGACCTATATTAGTATATAATTAGTTTTGTAGTGTGAGGAATGGAAGAAGGAGGAAAATGATAAGCAACTAAAGAAATTAAAACACATCAACAAAGTTTGATCTTCGGAAGTGTGGTAACATTTTCTAAACTCTGAGGATTTATGATTTATTTATATTTCTTTTTTGCTTTGACAATCCTTTATTTATATTTCTGTTTGAAATATTTTAATTAAGATTCATTTTTTATTTAAAGAAATAATTTAGAAATATATTTTGTATGAAATGATGAATAAAAATTTAGAAAGAATTCTTTGCATAAAAATATATTCCATATAACTTTCAAGGTAAAAAAAAAAAAACTCATCACATATTTTACTTTATTATAGCTAACATCATCAAGCAAACTCAAATTTCAAACCATTAAAAGAAAACAACAAAAGTAAAAAATTAAGGTAATTTTTTCATTCCTATTTTCATTTTTGACCAAGTTTTTCCCCTCTTCCTTTCGTTTGGGTTTCTGTTAATTAGTATTTGTTTATCTACTTTTTTTTTTACTAATTTAATTAATTTGATTACTTTTTTTTGATTTATTTGTTTATTATGTTTTAATTTGTGTGTCATGAATCATTCATAATGCATAATTTTATTTAGGTACCATTCATAATGGATAATTAAATCAAGTAAGGGTCCGTTTGGATTATCTTATTTTTGAGCTTATGAAAAACAATTTATAAAAAATAAAGGTTTTATGTTAATTTATAAGTTTTTAATACCTAAAATTGTATTTTTATAAGTTATTTTATCATAAAGTATTTTCCAAACTTAAAATAATACATAAAAATCTATTTATTTGTATAAGTTGTTTTGTATAAGTTGTTTTGCATAAGCTCAAAAATAAGCTAATCCAAACGGGCCTTAAATCCTAATATAGTATTTTTTTTTTTTGCTATAACTTTTAATTGTAATATTAATATTTATTTATTGTGAACACACACTATTTTGATAGGACCTTCTTCAATTTTCAGGCCTATAAATTAACAAGTAATAATATCTGATTTTTTTTTTAAAAAAAAATCTTTATTAGGGAAAAACATAACCTTAACTATTAAGAAAATAAATCTATTTCTTAAGAGTTAAGGTATTAGTAATTGATGATATTTCTTTATTTCTTTTTACAAGTAAGGAAATAAAATCTGAAATAACTTATAAAATGATTTCATAAAATCTTACATTCTTATATATTTAGGTGTACACTCTATTTGAAAGAAATTATATTTTTAAAAACATTCTTATATTTGTTTCGGATCTAGAATTTCAATCGTCTGATCATTATCAACGATCGAAATCTCAACAATGTTCGATACCAAGCCACTTGTATCCGCAATGGCCTCATTTGTGCTAATGAGGACCATCACAAATGAGCTCATTCCTCGCGAGGTCCTAAACATTTTTCAATCAGCATTTCATCATATTTTTCGCCATTTCTCGGCGCAATATTTCACCATAGTTATTGAGGAATTTCAAGGAATGGCAAGAAACCAAGTTTTTGAGGCTGCACAAATCTACCTAGGAACTAAAGCAACTGTGTCGGTAGAAAGAGTTAGAGTCAACAAATCAGAGGATCATAAAAATCTTTCATTCAATATAGATAGAAATGAAGAGGTGAGTGATAAGTTTGAAGGTATTAGTGTAAAATGGAAACTAATTTGCATAGAAGTTGACTCATCACGGATTCGACATTACGATAATGACTCCTCGCCTGTGTCAGAAATAAGATCCTATGAGCTAACTTTTGACAAGAAACACAAAAACAAGATCTTCGATTCGTATTTGCCTTATGTGATGGAGATAGCAAAAAAAATTAAACAAGGAGACATGGCAATCAAAATTCATTCAAATGACTACTATAGTTGGTCTAATGAAGCTCCTAAGTTCAACCATCCAATGAGTTTCAACACTCTTGCAATTGATGAAGAGCTTCAAAGGGAAATTGTGGATGATTTGGACAAATTTGTGAGAGCTAAAGAGTTTTATCAAAGAACTGGCAAAGCTTGGAAACGCGGTTACTTGTTGTATGGTCCTCCTGGTACCGGAAAGTCCAGCTTGATTGCAGCCATGGCTAACTATCTCAACTATGATATCTACGACTTGGATCTCACCCAGGTAGGGGATAATAGGAGCTTAAGGAACCTGATTCTTGGCATGTCCAACCGTTCGATACTTGTGATCGAGGATATTGATTGCACTATTAATTTGCAGAATCGAGAAGAAGATGAAGAAGTGGTTAGTAATGAGCACAATAAGGTATGCATTTCTCTTTAAAATATATCTATCTTAATCTTTATGTTCCCTTCATACCAAAATGCCAAAGTTTGCGAAAACCTAGAAATGATTTAGATGTATATGACATACATAAGTCTAGTTTAGATATAATTAATTGTAGTCATGATTTAGCCTTAGAAATTTTGTTTGATTGGTAAAATTGTGACTCATACCCTATTAAGATTTTGCCGACGAAGGTCAATTGATAAGATGCGACTCATACCTTCACAAGGTTCACTATAAGAAATTTGACTTTGGACAAAATCTGTCACTAAGATATATGATTCATATATCAATTGACCGTCGTCGGCTAAATCTTATCAATTGATAAGATGCGACTCATACCTCCACAAGGTTCACTACAAGAAATTTGACTTGTACCGACGGACAAAATCTATCACTAAGATATATGATTCATATATCAATTGACCTTTTTCGGCTAAATCTTATCAATTGACCTTCTTCGGCTAAATCTTATAACGTTATAAGATTTAATCGACAATGATTGATTAAGTTACTAAGATATATGATTATCATGAGAGAATAGATTTACAATACGAGACGTAAAAACCTCTTTCGTGACTAACTATATGTACTCCCTCCGGCCACTATTATAAGCAAATTTAACTTTTTTGATACATTGAAAAAGTGATGTATTTGGTCCATAATACATCACTTTTTCAATGTACCAAAAAAGTCAAATTTGCTTATAATAATGGTCGGAGGGAGTATGACTTTTCAATAAGATGAAGGACTATTTGAATGCAACTCCATCATATTATTTTGTTCATGTCTAATATTTTGGATTAGAAAAAATTTATAATGATCACATAATTAATTCTAACCTAATGTTTGTTGGTGATTTTTCTACAGGTAACACTTTCAGGACTATTGAATGCTATTGATGGTCTCTGGTCATGCTGTAAAGAGGAACACATAATTGTTTTCACAACAAATCACAAAGAAAGACTTGATCCTGCTCTTTTAAGGCCTGGTAGAATGGACAAGCAAATTCACTTATCATATTGCAACTTTTCTGCTTTTAAGCAATTAGCCACCAACTACCTTTGTATTACTCAACATGAACTCTATGAAAAGATTGAAGTACTTCTAGGACAAGTTCAAGTTACTCCAGCTGAAATTGCTGAAGAGCTTACAAAGGATGCGGATGCTACAGAGTGTCTACAAGACCTTATCAAGTTCCTTGAAGCCAAAAAATTGATCAAGGCAGAGAGAATTAGAAGAGTGAAGAAAATATCAAAGAAGAACATAATAATCAAGAACATATGTAAACAAAGAAAGGATTAAGAATGAAGAAAATATCAAAAACATGATCAAGGTTGTGAAAATATATAATATAGGTTTTGTTTGGTTAGCATCATTTATTTTTTTATAATGACTCTTCCTTGTCTTATTGTTCAATGCAAAAATTGTTGAGATCAATATAAAAAAAAGCCTTATAAATGGTAATGTATTTTCAGTTCTAGCATCAAATGGTTTCAACCCCCTCCCGATCACAGTTACGGGGATCTACTAGTTATCCTCCCTATCAATTAGAACTTTGGTTATTTGATACAATCAACACATGGTTTTAATGGTCTTTATGTAATCACAAATGAAGTTATACACAAAACCGAAAGAATAGCAAAGATTACACAATTTAATCTATGAGGTTTTTTTTTTTTATAAAAAAATCTTATATTATATATATATATATGGGGAGGGATCAAATTACACCGGTGTAATATTAGAGTAATGTTACACTGCTCAATAACGCTTTAACAAATTCAAATTTTACAAAATTCACCGTTGAATTGAAAGTTTATATCGTATAGAGCATCTATTTTTTATTTGTCAATTTTGACCCTAACTGGTTCATAACGGACCCAGATTTACTGTTGTTGGCATTTCACGCAGTACTAAATTTCAGTCATCTATTTCAGATAAGACAGTTCTGATGTAAAACACAGTTTTTTATATTAAAACAATTTCAGCCATCATATTTAGATTGGAAAAACTAGATTATTTACTACATGAAATTTCGTGAACTTTTTCCTGCAGGAAATCCTGCTCCTTTCATAACATCAGAATAAAATTTGTCTGATTCAACACTTCGGATGTTCTAAACTCTCGAAGTAAAGTTAATTTTTTGTCTTGTACCTATTTAACTTGTAAATAAGTGTTTATGATGACGTACAAAATTGGAAAACTATGAGACTGGATCCTCTCCAGTCAAATGGAGGGTCTAGTGGAATCCTAGTCTTACAAAAATAAATGGTAAAAATGATTAATTGTCAAAAGTTAATTTTAATGGTATGGATGCTCACACATGAGGAACATCAGGAATTTCCACTGCTGGGAATCCTTTTTCGAAAACTATTTTGCTTGAATTGGAGAATATTGTCAGATTATTCTTGATAAAATTCAAGGTTTTCTTAAAGTGTGACACGTATGATCTTGACCAATCAACTTTGAATATTTTTCTTGGCCACTATAAAAAAATTTAGGTTTAAATATGTTTTATTCCTGTCAATATTCAAAGTTTTGTTTTTAATATCCTCTAAAAATTTCTTCTATTTGTAGTCCCCCAAAAATTATCAATTAACACTTTTAATCCCTACTTTTAAATCAACTCATGTATAGACTTTATATTTTTTAATGAAATTTTTTATGAATGTTTAGAATAATATAACAATTTTCCCTACAAAAATTTAGAATTTCATAAAAAAGCATAAATTAAATGTGAATTTTTATGTTTTTGGAGTTCAAAAATTTATATTTTAATTCATGTTTTGTTTTTCTAATTTTTTTTTTTGGAGTGATTGTTAAAATATTCTACACTTTTCTGAAAAATTTAATTATTGTAATATTTTAAAGGATAAATAAAGAAGTTTTTTCAGAAAATAATCATTTAATATTAATTTAATGATATAATGTATCGATATATATTTAATTTTTTTTGAATGTATAGTAGAAATTCCCTTATCTAATAGTATAGTACTATATTGTAGACCAAATGCATATGTAGGTTGATGACTTCACGTCATTACTATGTTCTAACCACATTTAGAAACATATTAGTTAGTTTTTCTATGTTTTTCGCATTGAATAAAGAAGAAATTGCATCGAGTACAAGAGAGCTTGAATCACAAGAAAATTGAAGAAAATTTGCACAATTTGCATCATGACGTATGTCCGGTATTTTGACCGTATATAGAGTTCCGTAATTCGTAATGAGACGGGACTTGCGGCAAATGAAAGCTAAGATCAACAGCTACAACTTTAATGAAGACAAAAAATCATTTGACTTCTGTTTCCTGCGCTATGCGCAAGATAAGTCGCGCACGGCGCAACCTCGTGACATCACATCTTAAAATTGCGTTTTTCTATAAATAGGAGTGTCCAGAACTGACCTAGGGGTCGATTTTTAGTGCAAAAATACTACTTAAAGAACAAATTTTTGAGAGTGTTAGGGCTGGAGATTCATCCGGGAGAAAGATTCAACAACCTTATATCATCTTGATCATGTATTCTTTCTTCAAACTTTATGTTATTAATTTAATTATGAGTAACTAAACTTCTTAATTGGATCCTAGGGGATTCTGTTTTTTTTTTCTTGAATCATGTAGTCTCATATAACATGTTAATAAATTACGAAATTAGTTTCAGTCAATTATTCCTTGTTCTTAATGCTTTACATAAATTGATCACTTGTGTGATGATTCCAATTATTTGTTTACTTTGACAATAGAAATAAATCATCGATCTAGGAATAGTTGTTCATTTTGGTTTGTTAATTGAGAATTCTAAGGTTAAAGTTCCAAAACCTCAATTGATCATAAATCACCTAAGACATTAGGGATTCATGATCAAGGGAGAGGATTATGTTACCAAGACATTGAGCATAATTACTTTTTTTAATCGAATCGTGAAACTAAAGTTGTAAATTTGTTAACTACCAACACAATTGTAGTTAGATGATCCGAAAAGGTCCAATCGTCTTCTCTCTTTGACTTGAATCATAATTTCTTGCCGTTTTATTTCCAAAAAATCTAATCTTGAAAAAAAACAATGTAGCATCTTCGTTAGCATAATTTAGTTCATAAAATTATTATAATATGCCATGATTGAAGATCGAATCCCAGATTTTCACTTATTTAAAATTAAAAGTGAAATCCTTGCTACTTGACAAAAACTTAGATAACAATAATAAAATGTCCACGCGACTACATCTCACAACCCTAATTATTCTTTTTTTTTTCTTCTTGTTCACCAATTAGCTAGAATTTGGTGATTTAGCGTCAATTCTATCTGAAAGTCTCCCCTTTTTATCAATTTTTTATCTTCTTATTTATAATATACAAGTGATTTCCACTTATTTGTAGGTTGATTAGAGTTTTCTTTTTCGTTAGCATAATTTAGTTCAAAAAAACAATGTAGCATCTTCGTTAGCATAATTTAGTTCGTAAAATTATTGTAATATGCCGTGATTAAAGATCGAATCCCAAATTTTTCACTTATTTAAAGTTAAAAGTGAAATCCTTGCTACTTGACAAAAAATTAGATAACAATAATAAAATGTCCACGCGACTACATCTCACAACCCTAATTATTCTTTTTTTTTTTTTCTTCTTGTTCACCATTTAGCTAGAGATTGGTGATTTAGAGTCAATTCTATCCGAAAGTCTCCCCTTTTTATCATTTTTTAATCTTCTTATTTATAATATACAAGTGATTTCAACTTATTTGTAGGTTGATTAGAGTTTTCTTTTTCGTTAGCATAATTTAGTTCAAAAAAACAATGTAGCATCTTCGTTAGCATAATTTAGTTCGTAAAATTATTGTAAAATGCCGTGATTGAAGATCGATTCCCTGATTTTTCACTTATTTAAAATTAAAAGTGAAATCCTTGCTACTTGACAAAGAATTAGATAACAATAATAAAATGTCCACGCGACTACATCTCACAACCCTAATTATTCTTTTTTTTTTTCTTCTTGTTCACCAATTAGCTAGAGATTAGTGATTTAGAGTCAATTCTATCCGAAAGTCTCCCCTTTTTATCATTTTTTTATCTTCTTATTTATAATATACAAGTGATTTCCACTTATTTGTAGGTTGATTAGAGTTTTCTTTTTCGTTAGCATAATTTAGTTCAAAAAAACAATGTAGCATCTTCGTTAGCATAATTTAGTTCGTAAAATTATTGTAATATGTCGTGATTGAAGATCGAATCCCATATTTTTCACTTATTTAAAGTTAAAAGTGAAATCCTTGCTACTTGACAAAAAATTAGATAACAATAATAAAATGTCCACGCGACTACATCTCACAACCCTAATTATTCTTTTTTTTTTCCTTCTTGTTCACCAATTAGCTAGAGATTGGTGATTTAGAGTCAATTCTATCCGAAAGTCTCCCCTTTTTATCATTTTTTGTATTTTCTTATTTATAATATACAAGTGATTTCCACTTATTTGTAGGTTGATTAGAGTTTTCTTTTTCGTTAGCATAATTTAGTTCAAAAAAACAATGTAGCATCTTCGTTAGCATAATTTAGTTCGTAAAATTATTGTAATATGTCGTGATTGAAGATCGAATCCCAGATTTTTCACTTATTTAAAGTTAAAAGTGAAATCCTTGCTACTTGACAAAAAATTAGATAACAATAATAAAATGTCCACGCGACTACATCTCACAACCCTAATTATTCTTTTTTTTTCTTCTTGTTCACCAATTAGCTAGAGATTGGTGATTTAGAGTCAATTCTATCCGAAATCTCCCCTTTTTTTCATTTTTTTATCATCTTATTTATAATATACAAGTGATTTCCACTTATTTGTAGGTTGATTAGAGTTTTGTTTTTTGTTATTTCGTCGTCTGATGTTTTAATTTACTGTGGAGTTGTAGTTTATTTTTTATTATTTATTTTCTGTCCTACTATGTTACGTTGTTTGATTTTATTTTCCATTTTGGTACGGTATTTATTTTGTTCAGATTTCTAATTTATTTCGTTTCAAATCAAATGCATATTCAATGACTTTTAAACGTCATTAACTTTGTAGATTCAGAGTCATTACTATGCATAGGTAGAAATATATAAATACCATAAAAGTATAAATATATTATATAAACTATGCATACAAAAAAACATATAAGAAAGTAATATGACATAGTAGAGTAATATAATTGGAGTGATCATTACCTAAATTTATTAAAACATATAATTTTAAACACAATTGTAATTATTTTCCAGTAACTGGAGTAGTTGGAATGCAACAACATAGACCCTTTCGGTTACACGCTGCTCTAAAAGCAGAATAAGGAATATCTAGTCTTTCCATACAATAATCCTTACAACTTCTGTCATGAGGACGACAAAGCGTATCGTGAGCGCAGAATGCTCCAAAATTGCCTTGTACAAATGGCCCTTTTCCAAAGTAGCTTTTTTCACCTACAATATTGTAAGACCCGTAATTGCACTGTACAGTTTTTCTAAGGAACTCTAGTAATGGCTACGAGTTTTAGGGTTTTTAGTAGAAGCGGATTTGTGATTATCGTCACATTAATGAGATTTTTGCTGAAACGGAGCCTGTTTTGTGCTCGTGCGCTGGAAAGGCACAGACTTTTGGGTCGTAGTCCTCTTTTAAGTATGAGGAGATTTCTGTGGTCTTAGAATAACGAGTTTTGGATTATTCTTGTTTTTGGAAAAACGAGTAGGATTTTGCCCGCGGATGGAAAATCTTATTGCGTCTGTTTTGAGTGAGGTTTCAGATGGAAGTTTTATATATCTGCGCGAGTTAGGATATGTCCTGAGATTAATTTTCTAAGGTATGGAAGAAAATTACAGTCGCGGAAAAAGATTCGGCGATAAGTTTTGGAATGGAAAAACGTTAGACGTTCTTTCCGTAGGTTTTCTGTTTTTGTGTTTTACGTTCGTCGCGACGCGCGAGAACTGAGCGTGCGTTTCGTTTTATGAGGTTATGGGAAATATCTTGGGAAGATAGACTCGGATTGATCCAAGGGCTAGGATTGTGTCTTGAAGCTTTATCCTATTTGATCCAAAGGCTATTATGGAACAAGACTAAGTCTTAAGGGAGACTTTTAGTCACTTGTTGTCATAAGATAAATCACAAAACTTCTTCACTCTTCTTCTCTTTAGCCGTGGCTTCTTTTCCACCTTCCCAACTTGTGAAGTTTTGCATTCCTTCACCATATCACTTGTTTAGAAGCTTGGTTGAAAGCTTGGAGTTGTGAGATTCTTCTTCCTAAGGTAACTAGAACTTCTTTCATCCCTTAGTTGGCTAAACTCTTAGAGATTCATGAGATTTTATGATTATGTTCTTGGGAGAAATTTCATAAAATTTGGTGTTGGTTGATTCTTGCTTCATGAAAGTTGTTCATGAGGGTGTAGTAAGCTTGTGTAGGCTTTGTTATTTTTGTTTTCCATGAGCTTGTGAGAATCTCATGAGAAAAGTTAGGGTTTTGGTTTGGTTATGTATTGATCAATAACATGAGGCTATGTTGTAAGGTTTTGAAAAGAAAAGTTGTCTTTGAACCTTTGGGCGAAAGGGAAATGCGTTGTATGGTTTTGTTTTAGAAAAATCCGATGAAAAATATTTTGAGGTTTATGAAAATATTTCCTAAGTGTTTTGGGTAGTGTTTTGGGGTCAAAATGGTTTAAAACTATTGTGACATGTGGTATCGCTTTTTGCTTTGAAAACATGTTTGAAAACGATTACCGGACGGTTAAGGCCCGTAATAAAACTTGTGCTTGGATTTGGTTTTGATTTTGGAAATGAAAATCAAATAACTTGCACTCGAAGCAACCAACATGCTTTCGGAAATGTGTTGCTTGCTTATGAAAATGGTTTGCTTTTATACCTTGAAAAGATGTTGGGAACTAATAGAATCAAACTAGGCTTGGGTGGAAAAAGGTGGTGTGAGTTGCTGTCTTTTGCTGTCATGACAGTTGAAACTCGCCAGGCGAGTGGTTACTCGCCAGGGCGAGTGTCACAGGTCCTGACAACTCGCCAGAGCGAGCTCCAGAGCGAGTAAGACCAGTACTCTCTGCCTTCACTCGCCACCAACTCGCCAGGGCGAGCTCTGGGAGTTGAGATTTTGGATTCTGATTTCTAAACTTGGTTTTTAACTTTCTAATCCCTTTTTGTTAATTTATGGAAGTGGTTGGGATTGGAAACGAGTTTTTCGGGTACTCGGAAAGTACGTAGCTTATAACGCAAGAAAACGGCCATTTTGCATTTCAAATTATTTAAGACTTTTGGCAATTGTTTTGGGTCCTAAAAATAGTACGAATAACTCATGGGGGTTGATCAATACGATAGATTTTGGTATGATATCCGAAAGAGTGGTTTTTCCTTAGGAACCTTTAGGTTTTTGGGGGATTGGTGTAGTTTCAATACTATTGGTTAGAGAACAATGTATTGATTGTTGCGCTGCTTGTTTTAGGGAGCGCGTTGTGTTGTTTGAGCGTGTGTTGTTGACGGAAGCTTGCTAAGGTAAGGGCTCCACTTTATTTCTGTCTTTTCACTGAGTTATAACATGTGGGTTGGTTATTTTCGGTGATGTGTGTTTGTGTGTTTGGCATGTATGTGTTATGTATTCTCGTGATGAGAAAGTGTTTACAATACGTGCGTTGTTTTACATATGTTTGGAGATGTATGTATGAACATGTGGGTGAATACATATGATTGGAAATGTATGTATGTTTGTTGTGGTTTGTTACATATGATTGGATATGTATGTTGTTGGGATGGTCTACATATGCTAGGGAGGTATGTATTCGTTGCATTAGTATACATGGGGAATCGTATGCTCATGCATTGTTAGTGCGTAGTTGCGGGAGTGGACTACGAAGTGTAGTTGCGGGAGTGGACTACGAGGTGTGGTTGCAGGAGTGGACCCACATGATTCTTATAGGGTTTTATTGAGTTCAACACATGGTTGCGGGAGTGGACCATGGGGTGTGATTGCGGGAGTGGATCCACCTAAATCTTGTGTGATTTAGTTGAGTTTGATACATGGTTGCGGGAGTGGACCATGGGGTGTGATTGCGGGAGGGGATCCACCTTAACCTTTGTGACTTTGTTGAGTTGGATACATGGTTGCGGGAGTGGACCATGGGGTGTGATTGCGGGAGTGGATCCACCCTAACCTTGTGATTTCATTGGTGATTTAGTAGGGGTTGGACCTACAGTTCTGGAGCTCATGCATTGTGGTAGCTAGGGTTAGTACCACGCATTGTAGAGGTTGCATTATAGGCTATGTGTGCATTGCTTATATGAACCCGTTGGCGGGAATTGCTTTGTTGGTTAAGAGCTTTCTCTTGTGTTTTGTGGAATTATTGTTATGTGTACAATCTTTCGCACCGGTTATAAATATATATATACTATATATTTTGTGGTGACCCTTTCTTTCATTTGCGGGCTCATCCCACCCAGGTGATGGGTTAGGTCGTGATGACGACGGTGGCAGTTCTAGGCTATAGTAAGCATTTGGTGAAGCTTAGTATAGATAGACTATGCGCCGGTGTGTTTTGTGCACCGTGCTTTTGGTTAGCATAGGGTTGTCTAACTTGTTTTGTTGTAAGTACTTGATACTTAGACTTGGATTGTAATTATTCAGGAATACACTTTGCTTGTCGAAGCACCTATGGTAATGAGTCTTTTGTATATTTGAATGCCGGCTCATTGAAAAATATTATATGCGCACTCTGAGTGTTAGTTGAAAAAGAAAAAAAAAAAAAAATATATGCTCTTTTCTGACCGTTGTAAAACGGGTCGTTACAATTGGTATCAGAGCACGGCTTTAAATCTTCAAAGGGAAAGTGTATACTTGAGTCGTTAGTCCAGAGTCGGTTAGAACGTAACTATTGTGGAGTTAGTTCTAGTGGTTGTTCTGTGTCGGGTTATGAGTTAGTAGCCGTGGAATGAGATTTTCTCTTGAGACTCAGAAATGTTTGGATGTATGCTGTTTGTTTGGGTTTTGTTTATAAGTCGTGTTGTTTGGAATTGACTAGTTTTGCTAAACTTAGTGGTGCACAGAGAGTGCTGTGTTTTTTTTTGGAGGGTAGCCAGTCACTGCTTCGCGTGAACCTAGTGGTTTAGGCTACGTCGCGGAGGCAAAAGAATGGATTTTGGAAAATTTTTGTATGAACCTTTGGACTTTTGAGGAACTAGAGGTTGTGAACCTCTGTTGTGAGGTTAATTTTGAGGGGTGAACTCGTTGAGAGTTGCGGATGGTGCACGGTTGTGCCAGTGTGTTGGTGAGAGTATCTATATGACTTCACCCGGTGTTAGCATCTGTGTGGCTGCACCTAATCCGAAGGGATTTTGTTGTGTTGGTAATGGTAATTATTAGTTGAGTTGTTACTCTTACCTTTAGTTTCGAGGACGAAACTTCTTTTTGGAGGGTAGTAATGTAAGACCCGTAATTGCACTGTACAGTTTTTCTAAGGAACTCTAGTAATGGCTACGAGTTTTAGGGTTTTTAGTAGAAGCGGATTTGTGATTATCGTCACATTAATGAGATTTTTGCTGAAACGGAGCCTGTTTTGTGCTCGTGCGCTGGAAAGGCACAGACTTTTGGGTCGTAGTCCTCTTTTAAGTATGAGGAGATTTCTGTGGTCTTAGAATAACGAGTTTTGGATTATTCTTGTTTTTGGAAAAACGAGTAGGATTTTGCCCGCGGATGGAAAATCTTATTGCGTCTGTTTTGAGTGAGGTTTCAGATGGAAGTTTTATATATCTGCGCGAGTTAGGATATGTCCTGAGATTAATTTTCTAAGGTATGGAAGAAAATTACAGTCGCGGAAAAAGATTCGGCGATAAGTTTTGGAATGGAAAAACGTTAGACGTTCTTTCCGTAGGTTTTCTGTTTTTGTGTTTTACGTTCGTCGCGACGCGCGAGAACTGAGCGTGCGTTTCGTTTTATGAGGTTATGGGAAATATCTTGGGAAGATAGACTCGGATTGATCCAAGGGCTAGGATTGTGTCTTGAAGCTTTATCCTATTTGATCCAAAGGCTATTATGGAACAAGACTAAGTCTTAAGGGAGACTTTTAGTCACTTGTTGTCATAAGATAAATCACAAAACTTCTTCACTCTTCTTCTCTTTAGCCGTGGCTTCTTTTCCACCTTCCCAACTTGTGAAGTTTTGCATTCCTTCACCATATCACTTGTTTAGAAGCTTGGTTGAAAGCTTGGAGTTGTGAGATTCTTCTTCCTAAGGTAACTAGAACTTCTTTCATCCCTTAGTTGGCTAAACTCTTAGAGATTCATGAGATTTTATGATTATGTTCTTGGGAGAAATTTCATAAAATTTGGTGTTGGTTGATTCTTGCTTCATGAAAGTTGTTCATGAGGGTGTAGTAAGCTTGTGTAGGCTTTGTTATTTTTGTTTTCCATGAGCTTGTGAGAATCTCATGAGAAAAGTTAGGGTTTTGGTTTGGTTATGTATTGATCAATAACATGAGGCTATGTTGTAAGGTTTTGAAAAGAAAAGTTGTCTTTGAACCTTTGGGCGAAAGGGAAATGCGTTGTATGGTTTTGTTTTAGAAAAATCCGATGAAAAATATTTTGAGGTTTATGAAAATATTTCCTAAGTGTTTTGGGTAGTGTTTTGGGGTCAAAATGGTTTAAAACTATTGTGACATGTGGTATCGCTTTTTGCTTTGAAAACATGTTTGAAAACGATTACCGGACGGTTAAGGCCCGTAATAAAACTTGTGCTTGGATTTGGTTTTGATTTTGGAAATGAAAATCAAATAACTTGCACTCGAAGCAACCAACATGCTTTCGGAAATGTGTTGCTTGCTTATGAAAATGGTTTGCTTTTATACCTTGAAAAGATGTTGGGAACTAATAGAATCAAACTAGGCTTGGGTGGAAAAAGGTGGTGTGAGTTGCTGTCTTTTGCTGTCATGACAGTTGAAACTCGCCAGGCGAGTGGTTACTCGCCAGGGCGAGTGTCACAGGTCCTGACAACTCGCCAGAGCGAGCTCCAGAGCGAGTAAGACCAGTACTCTCTGCCTTCACTCGCCACCAACTCGCCAGGGCGAGCTCTGGGAGTTGAGATTTTGGATTCTGATTTCTAAACTTGGTTTTTAACTTTCTAATCCCTTTTTGTTAATTTATGGAAGTGGTTGGGATTGGAAACGAGTTTTTCGGGTACTCGGAAAGTACGTAGCTTATAACGCAAGAAAACGGCCATTTTGCATTTCAAATTATTTAAGACTTTTGGCAATTGTTTTGGGTCCTAAAAATAGTACGAATAACTCATGGGGGTTGATCAATACGATAGATTTTGGTATGATATCCGAAAGAGTGGTTTTTCCTTAGGAACCTTTAGGTTTTTGGGGGATTGGTGTAGTTTCAATACTATTGGTTAGAGAACAATGTATTGATTGTTGCGCTGCTTGTTTTAGGGAGCGCGTTGTGTTGTTTGAGCGTGTGTTGTTGACGGAAGCTTGCTAAGGTAAGGGCTCCACTTTATTTCTGTCTTTTCACTGAGTTATAACATGTGGGTTGGTTATTTTCGGTGATGTGTGTTTGTGTGTTTGGCATGTATGTGTTATGTATTCTCGTGATGAGAAAGTGTTTACAATACGTGCGTTGTTTTACATATGTTTGGAGATGTATGTATGAACATGTGGGTGAATACATATGATTGGAAATGTATGTATGTTTGTTGTGGTTTGTTACATATGATTGGATATGTATGTTGTTGGGATGGTCTACATATGCTAGGGAGGTATGTATTCGTTGCATTAGTATACATGGGGAATCGTATGCTCATGCATTGTTAGTGCGTAGTTGCGGGAGTGGACTACGAAGTGTAGTTGCGGGAGTGGACTACGAGGTGTGGTTGCAGGAGTGGACCCACATGATTCTTATAGGGTTTTATTGAGTTCAACACATGGTTGCGGGAGTGGACCATGGGGTGTGATTGCGGGAGTGGATCCACCTAAATCTTGTGTGATTTAGTTGAGTTTGATACATGGTTGCGGGAGTGGACCATGGGGTGTGATTGCGGGAGGGGATCCACCTTAACCTTTGTGACTTTGTTGAGTTGGATACATGGTTGCGGGAGTGGACCATGGGGTGTGATTGCGGGAGTGGATCCACCCTAACCTTGTGATTTCATTGGTGATTTAGTAGGGGTTGGACCTACAGTTCTGGAGCTCATGCATTGTGGTAGCTAGGGTTAGTACCACGCATTGTAGAGGTTGCATTATAGGCTATGTGTGCATTGCTTATATGAACCCGTTGGCGGGAATTGCTTTGTTGGTTAAGAGCTTTCTCTTGTGTTTTGTGGAATTATTGTTATGTGTACAATCTTTCGCACCGGTTATAAATATATATATACTATATATTTTGTGGTGACCCTTTCTTTCATTTGCGGGCTCATCCCACCCAGGTGATGGGTTAGGTCGTGATGACGACGGTGGCAGTTCTAGGCTATAGTAAGCATTTGGTGAAGCTTAGTATAGATAGACTATGCGCCGGTGTGTTTTGTGCACCGTGCTTTTGGTTAGCATAGGGTTGTCTAACTTGTTTTGTTGTAAGTACTTGATACTTAGACTTGGATTGTAATTATTCAGGAATACACTTTGCTTGTCGAAGCACCTATGGTAATGAGTCTTTTGTATATTTGAATGCCGGCTCATTGAAAAATATTATATGCGCACTCTGAGTGTTAGTTGAAAAAGAAAAAAAAAAAAAAATATATGCTCTTTTCTGACCGTTGTAAAACGGGTCGTTACAAATATCAAATGAATATTGTCAAAATAATGTGTGCACAACATAGATTCCATAAATTTCCTAAAAATCCAACAAGTACTTAACCTCTATTAATTAGTATTCTAGATCATTTGCAAAATAAAATTAATAAACTATATGAAATGAAAAAATATATATAATAGAACAAGTAAATTTTATACCTGGTGTCAAAGATGATGCAATGCATAGAATTACGATAAAAAATTTTAGACGGTTGATACTGACTGCCATGTTCTCTCTTAAAAGTTTTTTTTTTTTTTTGACTAAATGTTCTCTTTTAAAAGATGAATGAATGAATTAACAATGCATACAAGAAGGTATTTATAGATAAAAAGAAGGTTTTTACAATTAATTTCATTCAATATATAGTAGTATTACCAAAATAATTGACCAATTAATATTTTAAGTTAGTTTTTATTTAAAATTATAAAAATAGTTATAAAATTAAATAAATAATTAATGAATTATGGTGGTCAAAGAATTGACCAATTAATATTTCAAGTTAGTTTTTTTATTTAAAATTATGAAAAAGGTATAAAATTAAAAAAAAAATTAATTTAATATAATGCATAATTGTGATATTACTCCTGTGACTTTTTATAAGAGAACCTTCACTTATCTAGATTCATTGAATAATTATTATATCAGATCTATATTATCGGTCAAATACATATTATTCAATGAATTTAAAAAATTGAAATGTCTCTTATAAAATAGGACCAGAGGGAGTGTATTTTTTTTTATTGGAATTGTGTGATATTATAGATTAGAATCCTTTTAATAAAAAAATAATAATACATATATATAATTATAATAATTGATATATTATATTAAAGAATTTTATTGCAATTAATTATATTCACGCATCTCCTAAATCAATCAACAATTAATATTTAAGTTACTTTTTAATAAAAGAATATAATAGTACATATAATCTTCTATACCAATATATAAAGGGAATACCCTATTTTGCATGGACTTTTCTTATTGTCACTTTTGCCCTTCATTCTATTCAAATATTTGTATATGTTGAAAAATAACTTCCACGCAAAAGTAGGTTTTTAGTTTTTTTTAATAAACTTTTTTTTAATAACTAACCGCAACAAAAAAAAAAGGTTAACAATTTTTTTTTAGTAAAAGAAAAATATCTTTTTTTTTCTTAATAATTAAGCACAACAAAAAAGGAGGTTAAATAGTTATCAATTAACTAAGCACAATAAAAATGGAAATTAAATAGTTATCTATATCATCACAATAGAGAATGTCAATTACACAAACGACAGCTAGTTATAATTAATATATTATACTCCGTATAAAACAATGTTTATGCAATTAATTACATTCGTGCATCTTGTAAGACCCAAGTTTTCACTGTACAGTTTTTCTAAGGAACTCTAGTGTCGGCTGCGAGTTTTAGGGTTTTTGGTGAGACGGTTTTGTGAATATCGTCACATTAATGAGATTTTTGCTGAAACGGAGCCTGTTTTGTGCTCGTGCGCTGGAAAGGCACAGACTTTCGGGTCGTGATCCTCTTTTAAGTACGAGGAGATTTCTGTGGTCTTAGAATAACGAGTTTTGGATTATTCTTGTTTTTGGAAAAACGAGTAGGATTTTACCCGTCGTTGTAAAATCTTATTGCGTCTGTTTTGAGTGAGGTTTCGGATGGAAGTTTTATATATCTGCGCGAGTTAGGATATATTCTGAGATTAATTTTCTGAGGTATGGAAGGAAATTACAGTCGCGGAAAAAGATTCGGCGATAAGTTTTGGAATGGAAAAACGATAGACGTTCCTTCTGTAGGTTTTCTGTTTTTGCGAGTTTCGTTCGTCGCGATGCGCGAGAACTGAGCGTGCGTTTCGTTGTAAGAGGTTGTGAGAAATATCTTGGGAGGATAGACTTGGATTTGATCCAATGGCTAGGGATTAGTCTAGAAAGCTTTTTACACTATTTGATCCAATGGCCACCATGGACCAAGAGTATTAGTAAGGAGGTTTATGTTTTGTTGACTTGGGAAAGGAAGAAAATTTATCAAAGACTCTCTTCTTTCTCTCTTGGCCGTGACTTTCTTTCTCTCTTCCAACCTTGAGCAAAATTCCATTCCTTCACCATTTGCTTGGATTTTGGACTTGTTGGATCAAAGGGTAATTGTAGAGAATCACTTTCTTGAGGTAACCCTCTCTTCTCATCTCCTAGGTTGGTAGATTCTTTGAGTTGTGTGGTTTTTGGGTTTATGTTCTTAAGAGGGTTTGGTGAGAAATGTTGTTCTTGCTAGTTTTTGTTTCATGAATGTTGTTCATGAGGTCTAGAGAAGCATGTGTAGGCTTTGTTATGTTTGTTTTCCATGAGTTGGTGAAAATCTCATGAGAAAAGTTAGGGTTTTGGTTTGATTATGTATTGATTAATAGCATGAGGCTATGTTGTAAGGTTTTGAAAAGAAAAGTTGTCTTTGAACCTTTGGACGAAAGGGAAATGCGTTGTATGGTTTTGTTTTAGAAAATCCGATGAAAAATATTTTGAGGTTTATGAAAATATTTCCTAAGTGTTTTGGGTAGTGTTTTGGGGTCAAAATGGTTTAAAACTATTGTGACATGTGGTGTCGCAATTTACCTTGAAAACATGTTTGAAAATGATTACCGGACGGTTAAGGCCCGTAATAAAACTTGTGCTTAGGTTTGGTTTTGATTTTGTAAATGAAAATCAAATAACTTGCACTCGAAGCAACCAACATGCTTTCGGAAATGTGTTGCTTGCTTATGAAAATGGTTTGCTTTTATGCTTTGAAAAAGTGTTGGGAACTAATAGAATCAAACTAGGTTTGGGGTGGAAAAAGGTGGTGTGAGTTGCTGTCTTGTGCTGTCATGACAGGTGCAACTCGCCAGGCGAGTGGTTACTCGCCAGGGCGAGTGTCACAGGTCTTGACAACTCGCCAGGGCGAGCTCCAGAGCGAGTAAGACCAGTACTCTCTGCCTTCACTCGCCATCAACTCGCCAGGGCGAGCTCTGAGAGTTGAAATTTTGGATTCTGATTTCTAAACTTGGTTTTTAACTTTCTAATCCCTTTTTATTAATTTATGGAAGTGGTGGGGATTGGAAACGAGTTTTTCGGGTACTCGGAAAGTACGTAGCTTATAACGCAAGAAAAACGGCCATTTTGCATTTCAAATTATTTAAGACTTTTGGCAATTGTTTTGGGTCCTAAAAATAGTACATATAACTCATGAGTGTTGATCAATACGATAGTTTTTGGTATGGTATCCGAAAGAGTGAATTTTCCTTAGAAACCTTTAGGTTTTTGGGGTAGTGGTGTAGTTTCAATACTATTGGTTGGAGAACAATGTATTGATTGTTGCGCTGCTTGTTTTAGGAAGCGCGTTGTGTTGTTTGAGCGTGTGTGTTGACGGAAGCTTGCCGAGGTAAGGGCATCACTTTATTTCTGTCTTTTCACTGGTTAATAACATGCTTGGTTATTTTCTGTGATGTGCTGTGGTGTGCTTGGCATGTATGTGTTATGTATTCTCGTGATGAGAAAGTGTTTATAATACTTGCGCTGTTTACATATGATTATGAGAATATATGTATGAACAGGTGTTTGGAATACATATGATGAGAAATGTATGTATGTTGTTATGTTTGGTTTACATATGCTAGAGAGGTATGTATTCATTGCATTAGCATATATGGGGAAGCGTATGCTCGTGCATCTGGTAGTTGCGTGTACAGTGTGGTGATCGGGAGAGCCACCTTTTATTCGTAGTGATCGGGAGAGCTACGATATTTTTGTTGAGATCGATACGTGGTGTCCGTGATGGGCTACGGGGTGTGATTGACAGAGATTGGGTCCACTCTAATCTTCGTAGTGTCCGTGATGGGCTACGGGATTTTATTGATGTTTCACGGTGTTTATGTGGTTTATAATACGTAGTGTCCGTAATGGGCTGCGGGGTGTGATTGACAGAGATTGGGTCCACTCTAATCTTCGTAGTGTCCGAGATGGGCTACGGGATTTTATTATTATTCTACGGTGCTTTATCAGGTTTCGTAGTGACCGTGATGGGCTACGGGTTTTCGTTGGTGTTTAGTAGGGGTTGGACCTACAGTTTCCGGAGCTCATGCATTGTGGTAGCTAGGGTTAGTACCACGCATTGTAGAGGTTGCATTATAGGCTATGTGTGCATTGCTTATATGAACCCGTTGGTGGGAATTGCTTTGTTGGTTAAGAGCTTTCTCTTGTGTTTTGTGGAATTATTGTTATGTGTACAATCTTTCGCACCGGTTATATATATACATACTATATATTTTGTGGTGACCCTTTCTTTCATTTGCGGGCTCATCCCACCCAGGTGATGGGTTAGGTCGTGATGACGACGGTGGCAGTTCTAGGCTATAGTAAGCATTTGGTGAAGCTTAGTATAGATAGACTATGCGCCGGTGTGTTTTGTACACCGTGCTTTTTGGTTAGCATAGGGTTTCTAACTTGTTTGTTGTAAGTACTTGATACTTAGACTTGGATTGTAATTATTCAGGAATACACTTTGCTTGTCGAAGCACCTATGGTAATGAGTCTTTTGTATATTTGAATGCCGGCTCATTGAAAATTATTATATGCGCACTCTGAGTGTTAGTTGAAAAAGAAAAAAAAAAAAAAATAATGCCCTTTTTGGCTTGTGAAAAATGGGGTGTTACACATCTCCTAAATCAATCAAAGATTAATATTTCAGTTTTATAAAAATATGGTTGAATAAGTTTTTTATCCCTATAAATATCTCGAATTTTGTTTTTTGCCCGTATAAAAAAATTCAGTAACTTTTGGTTCCTAAAATATTTTTTGTCAAAACTTTCGGTAGATTCTTTTAATTAAACTCTTGTGTATTTTAACATTTTTGAATATTTTTTTATCCGTGTTTATAATATTTTAAGAATCTCTCCCACAAAAATTTAGAATTTTTCCCTCAAATTTGATAGACGCCACTCAATTTTAAGAGGTATTTGACATTTCGAATATTTTATGGGGGTATTTAACTATTCATTCTCCTCTAAATCTCTGTATTTTTTTCCAAATAAATTTTATTTAAAATTATAATAACTAACAGTTAATAAAATAAAGAAATCTATTACTATATATAAAAAGGATACAAATTTTTCGGATGGTTTTTTCATTATTCCTATTTTACCCTTAAAAAATAACTTCCACATAAAAGTAGATTTTCAGTTTTTTTTTAGTAAATAATTTTTTTTTCTTTTTAATAACTAAGCACAACTTCCACATAAAAGTAGGTTTTCAGTTTTTTTATAATAAAAAATATATATATTATTTTCTTTTTAATAACTAGCCACAAAAAAAAAAGAGGTTACGTATGTAGTTATCAATCAACTAAGTCCAATAAAAAAGGAGATTAAGTAGTTATTTATATTTGCACAATAGAGAATCTAAGATTCTAAGCTTTCAGTTTTGAGGAATTAAAAGAATACAACGGAAACAAATAAGATTCTAAGATAAACAGAATAAAACTAAAACAAAGAGGAAGACTAAAGTCTTCAAGTCCGATGAATCAAGCTCAACTCCAATCATCAGCTCCCTCCTGATCCTTGCTCCAGTTAGCCTGTCTACCCAGGGCCGGCCCAAGCCCAAAGCAAATGAAGCTAGGGCTTTAGGCCCAAAAGCTTTGGTTTTTATAAAGGCCTCAAAATGTCATAATATATACATTTTGTGCGTATACTTTATCAAAATTCGGCTCGTAACCCGGTGGCTAAAGGCCTCATCTTGTGCGTGTATCTATGGTTTTGGGATCAAACCCCATGTCTAGCATGTATTTGTTTTTTCTCGTCTCCCATTAAATTTGTGTTTTTATTTTTCAAGTTACTTACCAAGATAATAATATCCACCATATAACTTTTCAATGATTCCTATCTAAAGTTTTCTTTTTTACATGTATGACTCATAATTGTATTATAAATTATTGTAAAATGGTTAAAAAAAAATTTAAAGTGTAAAATGGTTAAATTATTATTAACTATTATTTATTTGCAAAATTATTTATGACTTTAATACAAACACATCACTTTATTTAATTATTTTATCCCTTAAAGAAATTGGTCAAACTTTATTGTGGTCCAAGACACTAAAATATTTTATACTTATATATATGTTAGCAAAAGAAAATATATAAAAGAAAAATAATTGGGATTTATTAATTTATTTTTATTTTGCGTAAAAACAATCTTTATTTGTTATTAATATATTCTCATTATTTTATAAAACAAATGTATTGTCATTATTATAATAAAAAGCACAAAACTATAGAAGACAATTAAGAAAAATAAATTTAAATTATATTAGAAACTTATAAATTTAATTTTTTTTTTCAAATGTGACATGTTTTTTGGTAAGGACAAATGTGACATTTACAAACATATAAAAGGATCGATGATATTGTACCAAAAAAAAGGACCGATGATATTTTTTATTTAAGAAAATATTATTATTTGTAAAGGCCTCAATTAAATTTTTGCTTTAGGCCTCCACATACATCGGGCCGGCCCTGTGTCTACCTAAAAAAATTGGTTTGGAGTGGGGTGAGACTACTAAGCCTCAGCGAGTCCTACTACCATCCTAGAGGTGACTACACTGGGGGATCCTAAATTCAGTCGTAACATACTAGCATATATATAACATTATAACATAATACAGAATTAAAGGTGTAACACAGAAAACAAACTCTTATTCATTTTAACTGCAAGGATTCTCCGAGGTGGGCATATCTCGGAGGCCCGCGTTGCCCGTCGATTGATCCGATCACGGCATACAGCTCACAATAACATATCCTAATGGATTATCCCATTGGGAGTCCATAGCGCGACATCACAGATCGCTCATGATTGACTGATACTAATGTAGTTCTTACTACCATAATTTCCCAAAACCCGGGGAGCATACAAACCTAATTATATTCTAAGTTATGCCCTAACGATTATCTGTGATTAACATTTTGTTCGACATTATATTAATTATGTTACTGCAAACTATCTGACTCTGATGAGGATATAAAACGAGTGTATGAGACTTTGTTAGGAAAAATGAAAATGTAGGTCAATTCTGTACAAACTCGCTATGGCGGGTCACCAGCTTGCCATGGCGAGATTATAGGTCCTGACCTAAATCAACTCGCTGTGGCGAGCAGAAGCTCGCCATGGCAAGTATCATCAGCCCAGAACCGAGCTCGCCATGAATACTCGCCAGCCACTCGCTATGGCGAGTTCATGCAGAAAATACCATATTTTGCAAAAATCATAATTCTCAAAAGAAACACCTACAATCCTCATTTAAGACAGTGCAGAAACATAAAATTCATAATATAGGACATAATGGAGGGAAATTCGAGAGTTAATTCCCCTCACACAACATTTACCTAAATCCTAAGTTATCATGCAAATTTATTCAATTGGGGAAACTAACTACACTATCCTAAAGAACCCACCTGTATTGAGGTTATCTCAGAAGCTTTAACACTGAATCAAAGCCCAGCTACAGCCACGAAGTTATCTGTACCAGAACTCACTTGAATCTCCAACTTGTGTTCAAGAGTAAAATGGAAGGAATGGATTAATAAGTGTTTGAACAATTACTAATGGTTAAGGAAATGATTCAACCATCACCATAACTGAAAAGCTATTGAAGGATTATGAATAGCTTACCAAGGTTAAGGAAGTCTACTATAGGAAAGGAAGGACACATGCAGCAACTTGTGCTGTCCTGCTAAACTCGCTGCGGCGAGTAGCCCAGCTCGCTGAGCGAGTTCTGCGATTGACAGAAAAATAACTCTGTTGCTTGCTGCTGCAATACCATCCCTCCTCCTATGATTCTTACATGATCTTCTAGTCACTCACGAAGGTTACACCCACACATGCAACAGCAACACAGTAAGAATTTAGGTTTTGGGTTTTTGAATTGAATCTAAGAAAAGGAAGGGTAAAAACCATAATCATACCTTAATTTCATGAATTTTGGATAAATGATAGTTGTAACAAAAACCTTCCATTGACACATGCAGACTCTTCTTTCTGCAACAAGGTATCTTTTTAGGATGGGTTTAGAAGAGAAAAAGGGATAGAGAGTTTGAGGAAAGAGAGTGTAGGATGAGAGGAGTCTTTGAACTATTTTCTTGGTTTAAAATCTTTGAAGGAGAGGACTTTGAGGTGAGGATGGTATGGGAGTTCCATTAGAAAGACAAGAGGGAGGTTTTTAGTGCTAGGCTGCTGTTGTTGTCGTGAAGAGAGAAAGAGAGCTAAAGGAATGGTTTAGATGTTTGGTTTACTGATTAACACTACTTCACCCATTTCCATTTATTTAATTCCCTTTTTCCTAGTCCAGAACGTGGGCCACACATAGTGTCCTCTAAGCCCACTAAGCCCACTAGTTTCTTATTCTTCCTACTTACGTGTATTTGTGAGAGTTTGCTTCATAGTGTATCTTCCATTCCATATACTTTTATACAAAGGAGAATGTTAATTTGTGCCCTTAAGGCACATGATAAGAACATAAATATAGAAATTATGTTTTGGAATTTTGTGTGTTTTTACTTTTGATGCATTAAATTTCTTAGCTTATTAAATGCAAAGTTTCCATATAAAGATACCTTATCATGTGCCCTTAAGGCACAAGTTAACATGACCCTTATACAAATTGGTACCTGCGCCACTTAATTATTCCTTATTGGTTATTCTCTTACTCCCAAAAATCATCTTAAATTAATTTTCTTCTATTAATTAAAAAATTGGGATGTTACAAATATATACGTATAAAATATTTAAAAAATCAAATTGTATAAATTCTACGAATCAATGCTTTGGTAATTAAGTCACAAAGTTTAACAAAATTATAAAAATCTGCCAGTTATAATTTCTTAAGTAGAAAGTGCTATTTTGTTTGAATTTCTCTTTCATTTAATATATTGCACAATTATCCCCCCCCGCCACACCCACCTAACATTTTCTCCTAGCTCTGCCACTGGCAAAGACACTTTCTTCCTTGGCGGTCAGATGACGATGAAGATGCAGAGTTTGAAGATTAAGAGTGAGACTGATAACTTTCATATTTGATACCTCCATATCTTCGACTTTTGATTCGACTATACCCTCGATTACTCATAAACAAATTTGAAATGTGAAAAGTTGTTGCAACTTAGGGATTGAGATCATGAACTCAATTTAGGGATTTCAAAATTTAATATTGATATTGATGTTAGTTGGGTCGGGTCGTTATTTGGGTCAGGCAAACCCGTTTGGCTTAGGTCCAATCGACATAATAAAATTCAAGTAGATTCATTAATTGATGTGGCATCCTTTGTGTTGTCCGAGGTTGCATGTTCCATTAGCCTAATCACCAAAACTTGACAGTAGGGACTAAAAATACGAACGGCTAAAACTAGAGGACTAAAAATATAAGAAAAAAAATTATATGGACTATAGTGTTTCAGGTGCATTGTAACTATAGTGTGATGCTTGTAGGTTAGAGCCTCATGGAGTTAGTTATCTTAGTTGTAAAAGGTTTTTAGACTTGTAACTCCATACATATAGCTTGTTGTAACACTATATATCTCCATCATATTAATTCAAATATCATAGATAATTTTCTTCTATTTTATCTTACAATATGATTTCAGTTTCTTCTTCTCTTATCTATCACGATTGATAACTTTATGATGGTATCAGGACCGGACCTCAGTTTTTAGAGGTTGTATGCAGATTTTTAAAATTGGCCTCTTAGTAAAAACTAAATACAATTTTTTTATAAAAAAAAATTCATCGATTTTTAATTGACAATAGCATAAAATATAACTATCCTTGTCATTAACATAAAAAAGATTCATATTCTATTAATAACAACAAAATAATACATTTTAACTACTTTAGAAAATGGGTCTGCCAATTGGGCTTAATATTTTGCAGCAATATTACATTTTACACCACCTATTTTACTAATATTACTACCCTATAAAAAAAAATTTGGCCCCCCTATTTTAGAGGCCTGCTGCAACAGACCTTATTGCACCCATATCTAGGTCAGGCCTAGATGGTATCAGTCTATCAGAGCTCTTTTAAGCTCTACTGTGCATCGCTCCTTCTTCTTTATGGCTCACGGTGGAGGAACCAACAATGTCGGAGGCAATGTTGCCACAATTTAATGCCCTAAACCTGAATACTTGTATTATTCTAGTTTGGATAAAGTTTGGTGCAAAAATAATAGTAAGTTATTAAAATATGAAAACATGTGATTTTTTATAGCGGCGGAAATTAAAATTCGCTAATTTTGGTTGAGTTGGGACAAGCTAACAATGAGAAAGGAATATGGAGGCATGGGTTTCCGACATCTATATGGGTTCAACTTGGCGATGCTAGGGAAGCAAGGTTGGAATTTGGCAACCAACCATGATACTATAGTAGCAAGAGTTTTCAAGGCTAGATATTATCCAAGAGGGAATTTTTTGGAGGCCAATTTGGGCCATAATCCAAGCTTTATATGGCGTAGTATCCACACTTCACAGGTAATTGTCAAAGGAGGCTTAAGATGGCGGTTGGGAGATGGAAAGAATATCAATGTATGGAGGGATGCTTGGTTAAGGGATAATAACAATTCTCATGTTACAACACCATTGATATGCGGAAGAGAGAATATGTGTGTCCATGATCTCATTGAGGAAGGTGGTAGAGAATGGAGAAGGAGTGCAATTTTGGAGTACTTTAATGAAAGGGATGCTCAAAATATTTTAAACATTCCTTTATTTGGTGAAATGAAAGAAGATGTACCTAGCTGGAAATTCTCAAGAACCGGTGAATATAGTGTAAAATCCGCTTATTTTTATACGATGGAAAATTTGGTGGATAATAGAGAGTTAAGAGTGGATGGGGAATGGAGAAGAATTTGGGAATTGAATATTCCACAAAAAATGAAAGTGTTCCTTTGGAGAGTAGCAAGGGGGTGTCTACCAACAAGAGAAAGGCTTCAACAAAAAGGTGTGAATTGTACAAATAATTGTGAACATTGTCAACATAATTTTGAGAATGAATGGCATATTTTCTTTGGTTGTGTGAAGGCACAAGAAACTTGGGAGGTAGCTGGACTTTGGCCCCAAATTGCAGGATTGTTTGAATCGGCGAATGGGTTTGTTTCTTTCTTTTTCCATTTATTACAGCTGCTATCACAAAATGAAATTATATTGTTTGTAGCTTCCCTTTGGAGTATATGGAAGAGACGAAATAAAAAATATGGGAGAATATTGATGCACAACCATTGGTATCTTTCCAATTGGCAAGAGATGTTATACATAATTGGCAAGTAGTCCGTAATGCTCGACAACAACAACAACAAACCGGAGCGAATTTACAGCTGTCAAATGATGGAAATAGGACTGGTATAGGCGTTGGAAATGGTCTAGGGCCAGCAGCAGCTGGACATGAAAGGTGGATACCACCGGCGCATGGAACGTATAAGTGTAATGTCGATGCAGCGATATTTAAGGAGCAAAACCGCTTTGGAGCAGGTATGTGAATAAGAGATCATAGAGGAAATTTCATCCGTGCTCAAACGATATGGACTTATGGAAATCCTCTACCACACGAAGCGGAGGCATGGAGTTTGAAAGCGGCAATTTCATGGTTACGTGATATGGGATTTTCTAGTATTGTCATAGAACTAGATTGCAAGCTAGTGGTTGATGGCATTACCGGTAAATTAAATCTTCGTACCGAATTTGGCACTATGTTACATGCTTGTAAAGCTTTATTATTGTCATCATCAAACTTTAGGATAAGTTTCGTTAGGAGACAAGCCAACAATGTTGCTCATTTGTTAGCAAGAGCGGCATTGTCCTTTGCTAGTCGCCAAGATTTTGATTATATACCATCCTGTATTGAATTTCAGTTGTTGAATGAAATGAATTAAGTTTATTGTTGTCAAAAAAAAAACCTTATGTTAAATAAATAAATAGTAAAAAAATTGTTTTTTAAATCCATAAAATGATTTATGTATTTAGACCATATTATCAACTAGATACATCAAACATTTTATGAATTTAAAAAGTAAATTTTTTCAAAAGAGAAGAAGAAAGGTAACATTTTCTTTTATGACAAAAAATAAAGGATAAGGGGATGGTGCCTCAGTCCAAGGCATGGAAGACCTTAGGACTCAAAGAGTACTTACAAAAATAATTACATTTACATCCCTCTAAAGAGACTAATTGGGATCAAATCCGGAACCTCTCGGATTCAAGACCTGTTTTTTTACCACTAAACCAAGCCTTTGGAGTTAAAGTAACCTTTTTTTTTAGTAAAGATAGGTAACATGCAATTAATTGTTTGCCTCCATATAATGGTATAGGCCACGTGTATTATGTATTGCGTAGTGCCTACTGATGTTTATAATACATGCTCTCAGAAGCTGAGAAGCTCATGTTATTAGAAGCTCACCTTATCAGAAGCCGAGAAGCTCATGCCTTCAGAAGCTCTAAGTTCTCAGAAGCCCTGAAGAGTCGGGTTCTGAACACTCAGGTTCTGAATGCTGAAATTCTGATAGTTAGTCAGTTAGTTAGAGTTTTTGATTTTGTCTTAGGTAGTTAGTTACAATTACTTTGTAGTGAAGCAAGCCTCATCTATATATAATTACCTTTGCCCCTAGTGGATGAATAATAATCACTTCCATTTTTCCTGATTCTTTTCAATTCAATTCATTCTCTCTTTCTCAAATTACTCCAACAAATTGGTATAACAAAGCCCGATTCGTATTCATCGTTTTAATTTGATTCCTTGATCAAGAATCATGACGAACCATAATACAACTTCTTCACAGTTTCCAGTGAATCTTCCAGTTTTCAAAGGCGATAACTATGATCGTTGGTGTGCACAAATGAAAGTGATTTTCAGATTTCAAGATGTTCTTGAAATTGCAACTGATGGAGTAGAAAAATTGGCTGCAAATGCTGATGAAGCAGCAATAACTCATCACAAAGAATTGAAAAAGAAAGATGCTAAAGGCTTGTTCATCATTCATCAATGCGTGGATTCTAATATCTTTGAAAATATAATAGATAAGAAACCTCAAAGGGAGCTTGGGATACACTGAAGAAAATATATGGTGGTGATGAGAAATTGAAGGGTATCAAGCTGCAAGCCTTGAGGAGGCAATACGAGATGATGCTGATGAATGAACAAGAAACGATGAAGTCTTGTTGGCCTTGACAAATTTGATGAAGTCTTGTGGTGAAATCATGATTGATAGGTCCAAGATTGAGAAAATCTTGAGGACCTTGACTGAGAAATTCGATCACATAGTGGTTGCTATTGAAGAATCAAAGGATTTGGCAACAATGAAGATTGAAGAGCTGCAAGCATCCTTAGAAGCTCATGAGCTAGGGGTTAAGCAGAGAAGTTCAAACATGGCAGTGGAACAAGTATTACAGGCCAAGACTCAAAACAAGAATAACAAAGGGAAAAATAAGTGGAAGAAGAAGAAAGAAGATTCAGAGAATTCAACCAAAAATTCAAAGAATAAGAATGCAGATTCTGTTGGTGTAAGCCCTAGCGGCCAATAGTTTTATTTTAACTTGGTACTTGTATCGAATTATTTATTAATAATAATAAGACGTTTCTTTATTGTGTTTGTTTTCGCAAAGTAATAAAGTCCCTAGAATAGTTTGTCTGTTTAATGGAACTTTAAGTGTGACATAACCGTGAGACCCCATTGAACTTAAGGACATTATTCTAAAAGTATCCGTAGTCAAGGTTTTATCGTGAAGAGGGATAACAGTAAAACATAGAGACTATTATGTGAGTAGACTGATGACCGCATCTCACGAGTCATGAATATGAGATATCAAGTCTTCACATAGATATAAATATTAGGAGTAATATTTATATTGGATTGACCCGCATGAGAATACTACATAGTGTGTTATGTAAGTGTCATAAGTTATTCTCATTGTGGTAGTGGTGTATACCACCCTTTGACCTGAAACCGCTATGGACCCTAGATGTGGAGTCGAGTACTTTGTTGCCGTTCAAACGTTGTCTGTAACAGGACAACTATAAAGTCGGTTGATGGGTACTCTGCGTATCATGCTGAGGGACATGAGTGGCCTAGATGGGATTTGCCCCTCCTGCATAATAGGAGCAATATTTATGGACCCCTTGATCGAGTATGACTAAAAGTGTGTGGCCACACCAGAATAAGTCAATATGAGATATTGGACTTGGATTAAGTATACTCGGGTATCAAGGAATATAATAATTGGACTATACAAAGATGACACATACTATTCCTTGAGTTCAATTTAGATATATGGGCAAAAGGGTAATTATAAATAATTATTATCACAGAAAGGTTACGTCAGATCACTTGACATTCTCGTCACTTAGGTAGCAGTGATGTGTTGCTAGATACCGCTCACTGTTTATAATATTAATTAGTGATTTAATATTATTGCCAAAGTTGCGAGAACCTACAGGGTCACACACATAAGAACAGATAGAAGAGAGATTAATTAAATGGATGAGATTCATTTATAATTTAGTATACCGTAAGGTACGGTATGCTTAAGTGAGAAATACAGTACACCATAAGGTATGGCACACACAAGTGGTTCTATAAATAGAATCCTTGGGGTGACTTATTTTATTCACGTAAAACACATTTAGAAAACCTAGCCGCACTAGGATTTCTAGTTCTCTCAATCTCTCTACTTCCGATCATTCACAGCTAGCACTGTAGACGGAGGGACTGTTCGTGTGGACTGAGTAGAGACGTTTGTCGTTCGTGCAGCGCTCGTGATCAAACTCCTCGACGCTTCAAGAGGTAAACACATGATTCTTGTTGTTCTAAGTGATCTAGGCAAAGGGGTTTTTCCGCTCATGAGATTGATTTTTAAAAGAGTTTTAAAAGTCTATTTCTTGATTCCCCAACAGTGGTATCAGAGCTATCTTAGTTACCTTGAATTCTATGTCTTTGTTCACCTGTTTGATAACATGACCGACTGTTTATTTGAATTTGATTCATTACTCTTTAATTTATGTTATCATGTATGAGCACCGACGAATGTTGGTTTGAATGAGATTCATATCGACATGTGTTTTATGAATCAATCAGTTTTAATCCAAAGTGGTTCTGTTTTACATGAAGCCACATGAAATAGCGGTTACTCTGTTTCCAAAATACCAATTGAAAATTGTTTCAAACTTGTGACTTGCTTTTGGAAATTAAACTAGCCATGTGTTTTATTTATTTTAAAACTTATCAATGAATTATTTTGTGATACTGGTTAAGAATAACTCTCTCATGACAATCAATTTAACACATGACTCAAAAGAGTTTTGATTCCTGTTTTGATTTGATATACGGTTCATGAAACAAGGTTTTGTTTTTTGCTTGCCGTACATGTGATGTGCGGTAGTTTTGGCTTAATTTGATTCAGGAGCTTTTGGATTAATTTTGTTTCTAAATAATTGGGATTGACTTTTAATTGATCATTAAATATTTGATATTTGGTTTCAATTTATTAATTATGTGATAATTGCTTAATCTTAATCTTAATCTTAATCTTAATATAATAAAACGAGAGTAACTAGAGGCACTCTAAACCCTAACCCTAATATGAATGGTCTAGATTTTGACACTTGGAAAAAAAATTATATCAACGGCTATGATAAAAACTTAAATAATCAAATTTTAAACCAATATTATGTTGCCACATCAATTAATGAAAGTGACACGTCACGTGTTTAAAACATACAAAAAAAATTTGAGATCTGTCAAAAAAAAGAGAAAATGGATAAACATTAATAAAACAAAAAACTAATAATCAGTTACGAAAATTATGTATAAATCCGATATGTACAAAAAAAAAAGAGATAAACATTAATAAAACAAAAAAAAAACTAATAATCAGTTACGAAAATATGTATATATTCATCTTAATTGAGGGTTATAAATACAAGCATCCTCAGAGTATTTTTCTCTCACTATATTTTTTTGTTATAATTTATATATTTGTCTTCATATAGTTTATTTTGTTTCTATATTTATTTTGAATTTCTATTTTGTATGTGTCAAATCTAAACCGTTTGTCTATGTTTGATTTGAAGTTTTTTTTTTCTTCGTTTTGTTATAGTATTATTGCTAATCTAGAGATTTTGTTACGGTTCTATTAACATGAAGTTGCTATTGTTACACAACATCTATTATCATGAAGTTGTTATTATCGAGTAAGTTTTAAACTTTATGCAACCTTATTTATTTATTTGTTTAATTATTTTTTTTTGTTTCACTCCTCTACTTAATAATTTATTGTTCTTTTTTTTATATGTTTTGATTTTTATTTCTCTTTTTGTTTATGCTTTTAGTGTAATTATACTATTCTATCACTAATTATGTGTTTAATAATCATTCACTTTTTATGCTAATTCAGATAGTGGTCAATGCATAGATTTCTTCTAACAAATTTTTTTGTCTCTCTTATTTTTATGTTTGGTATTTTTTTTACATTTACAGGTAAAATTATATTTAAGGGCAGAAGATTTAAAATATTATTAAAATAGATGAGGTCAAATTAGGATTTTTAGTAGTAGTTTCTTTTTATATATTATTAATAGATTAGTAGATTTATTATATGTGTGTATTTATCTTTTTTGTAAAAAAATTTATTGGTTTTCTTTTGTTTCTATATTTATGCATAGATTTGTATTACAATGAAGGATACACAATTTAGAATATTATCCTATTTTTATGAATAAATTCAACTATAATCTTTATTTTTATTTTGGGTAAATAGGCCAATACCCCCCTGCAAAGTTGATGTATTTTGCGATACCCCCTGTAAAAATATTTCTTGTAAATACCCCCCTACTTTCTCAAGATTCCCTATTTTACCCCCCTGAGTGCACACCGTGGCAGTGAATCTCCACGTGGCATGTCCACATAGATTTTTTTGCCACGTGTCATGTCCACGTAGGATTTTTTGACACGTCATCCCCTAAAAAAAAATTTATTTATTTTTTAAAAAACAAAAAATAACATTTTTTCTTGTTATTTTTATTTAATTCGTTATTATTTTTTTAATAATTATTTTTAATAACATTAATTTATTTGTTTTATTTAAAAAAATTATTTTTTATTTTAAAAAAAAAAGATTTTTTTTAAAAAAAAAAAAAAAAATTATTTTTTGATTTATTTTTTATTTAATTTAAAAAAATTATTTTAAAAAAAATACTCCCTCCGTTCCTTTTTGTTTGTTGTTTTAGAAAAACAAATTTGTTTCAAATTATTTGTTGTTTTGATAATTTGAGGTTATATATTGTTTATTATACCCTTCTTTCTAATTTTTTTTATTGACTAAATTTTATATAATTTTTTTATTGTATCTTTTTTTTTTACCAAACTTCTTCATATAATCTTTTTATTGTATTTTTTTTTACTAAACTTCTTCATATAATCTTTTTTTTGTGGTTTTAATTTTTTGAAAGAGATAGTGTGTGCAAAAAAATAGAAATTTTTTGGTGGATTAAAATTAGAGTATAATATATTCCAAAAAAAGGGTATAATAGAAAAATAAAGTACAAAAATACACTTTCTTAATTTGGCCTATTTTTTCTCAAACAACAAACAAAAAGGAACGGAGGGAGTATTATTTAATATTTTTTTTAAAAAAATTGTTTTTTTTTTTTAAAAATAAATTTTTTATTTAATTCGTTATTTTTATTTTAATAATTTTTTTAATAACATTAATTTTTTGTTTTATTTTTTATTTAATTTGTTTTTTTCTTAATTATTAATTTATTTAATAATTAATTTTTTAATAACATTAATTATTTTTTCTTAATTTTTTGTTTTTTTTTAAAAAAAAAATGTTTTTTTTAAGGGATGACGTGTCAAAAAATCCTACGTGGACATGACACGTGGCAAAAAAATCTATGTGGACATGCCATGTGGAGATTCCTTGCCACGGTGTGCACTCAGGGGGGTAAAATAGGGAATCTTGAGAAAGTAGGGGGGTATTTACAAGAAATATTTTTACAGGGGGTATCGCAAAACACACCAACTTTGCAGGAGGTATTGGCCTATTTACCCTTTTATTTTTTTGTTCTTATATGTTATGCATAGATTCATGTATAATTGTTTTATTGTATATATCTTATTTTTCCTATAATTTGTTTTAGTGAAATTACAAAGATAAATATAAAATTTAGAATATTATCTTATTTTTATGTATACATTCGTATTTTTTTTTTTGTATTTATCTTATTCACTATAAATATTTTCTATAATTTATTTGGTAAATTACAACGAAGGATATAAAACTTATAATATTATTAAAATGGATAAGGAAAAAATAGTAAACTTAGTAGTAAACAATTTTATTATATTGAAATAAACAAATTAAAAGTATATAAAATCGAATGAATAAAAATAGTTGTCATTTATCGTGACATACACTAATACCAATCAATATTTTTTCCCTTAAAAATAGAATTTAATCTTGAGAAATTAAAAAGACATAACAATTGAATTTGTGTTTTTTTTTTTTACAAGATATGCGTCCAATAAAAAAAAATGTTGACTTAAGAATAGGTCTAATTTTTTGTCGATTAAATTAATAATGATTTATTTTAATTAAAAATAAGTACAAATACGTAGTAATATATATATATATATATATATATATATATATATATATATATATATATATATATATATATATATTTCCTTACGAATATGGTTTGAAAATCAGTAGTATAAATATACTTTTTTTTTATGGAAGCAATAAGGATATACTTGAAAAATATATATTTCCATTTTTTTTTGTCGTTTGTAGTGTTTTATATTTATATTAATTCTAATTTGTAAGCATCAAATATATATCCCTAGATTAGCAATAATACCGTAACAAAACTAACTAACAAAACAATTGAATTGAATGATTGAACTCGTGCGAGCACGGGTAAAAAGTCTAGTTTGAATTTAAAAGGAATGTATCTTTTGATATCCGATTCTGATTATTGCAGTCAAGTAATTATACTATTTTGGTAATTAATTAAATTTTAATTAATTAATTTTTAGAGGTATATAGTTATGGCCTTAGAGTGTTTGGCGTTTATTTTATTTGGTTTAAATACGACCTGCGTGTCGTGGTTTATTTTAAAATACGGCCTGCATGTCGTGACAATTTATTTATTTTATTTATTTATTTTAAATAATTGTAATTGCTCGTGATGACGGGAAACAATACCAAACAAAGACGCCGAGGTGGAGACTTGAGAAGTCAACTCAAAGACGGAAGACTTGTAATTTTATTTAGTTATTTTTGTCCTTCACGATAATGGCCATAACTATAGTACCTAGTCTTATATATATTTTGTATGTGATGCATGATATGTAGGATATGTATGTTAGCATGTTTTATTTATACGCTTTAATTTATGAGTGTATTATTATATGCATGTTGAGAATCGATTGTATGTGATATATAAGCCGGTGAGATCAAACTTAATTAAAATCCCTTAAAAGAAATATTAAGTTAAAAGCTTTCCAAAATTTAGCACTCATCAAGACTAATATCGAAATATGTGGGCTTGCTCAAGCGAGGTGCATTTTCTATACTAGTAAGATGCGATAGGATAATTGTAATATCCGACTGCTATCCTTTTGGGTCTAACTTAACTAAACTAATTATAATAAGATTATAAAAGTTTAGAAGCAAAAGTTGGGAACAATCCATACGATGGATTAGAATAAGGAGTTATTCACCCAACTAGTAATGTTCGAGAATTGTATGAGATACAATTGGAAGGAGTTCCTACCAAAACAACTATGTTTTGGGTGATCAGCCCACGCTGACTCAAGACATGGTGAAATACGGATCTCGACCCACTAGAAAATCTTCTAATGGGATTTTCCGAATCAAATGTTAAGGGTCATTTGGTTTGAGTAAAATAGTGAGAGCATATTTAATTAAAGGCCTAATTGAATATGTTTTTAATGATACTTATATCTTCATATTTTCTTAAATGTAGATCACCATGACAACAAACAGTTTAAACAACATTTTGCGATCAATCCTTGAGAAGAAAAAATTGTGTGGAAATAATTTTTAGACTGGCACCGAAATTTGAGGATTGTCCTCAAGAATGAGAAAAAGCTTTATGTTCTTGAAGAACCTGTTCCTGAAGAAGCACCGACTAGTTCTGCTACTAGGGCTGAGAAAGATGTTTATAAGAAGCATGTTGATGATGCCTTAGAAGTTTCATGCCTCATGCTAGCAACCATGAACTCTGAGCTTCAGAAGCAACATGAAAACATGGATGCATTCGCTATGATCGGGCATTTGAAAATGCTCTACGAAGAGCAAGCTAGGCATGAACGATTTGAAGTTTCCAAAATACTTTTCCAATGTAGGTTGGCAAAAGGATCTCCTGTAGGACCTCACGTGCTCAAGATGATTGGGTATGTTGAGAACCTAGAGCGATTGGGCTTGGCCCTTGAGCAGGAGCTTGCTATTGATCTTATCCTGCAATCGTTGCCGGAAAGTTTCAATCAATTTGTCATGAATTTCATTATAAATGATATGGACAAAACTCTGCCACAACTTTCAGCTATGTTGAGAACTGCTGAGAAGAACATGAGCAAGGGAAAAGGAAAGGCCATCCTATTGGTCAATAGTGGAAAATTCAAAACGAAGAACACCAAGCCGAACAAGTGGACGGGTAAGGGCAAGGGCAAAGAAGTTGCCAAGCCTAAACCTGCCACTCATGCTTTGAAGCCTAAGGGCGGTATAGCAAAAGAGGGTAATTGCTTCCATTGCGGTAAGACTGGACACTGGAAAAGGAATTGCCCAAAGTACCTGGAAGATAAGTAGAATGGAATAGAGAGTTCCAATTCAGCAGGTATTTTTGTTATAGAAATTAATTTATCTACTTCAGCATTATGGGTTTTGGATACCGGATGTGGTTCTCACATTTGTACTAATGTGCAGGGGCTAACAAGGAGTAGAGAATTGGCAAAAGGTGAAGTTGATCTTCGAGTTGGCAATGGAGCAAAGGTTGCTGCTTTAGCCATGGGAACTTATGTTTTAACTTTACCTAGTGGTTTAATAATTCAGTTGGAGAACTGCTATTATGTACCTGCAATTAGCAGGCATATTATTTCTGTTTATTGTTTAGACAAGTTTGGTTTTTCATTTATAATAAAGAACAATTGTTGCTCTATTTATTTGAATGATATTTTCTATGCTAGTGCACAAATGAATAATGGACTTTATGTCCTTGATCTTGAAACGCCAATCTATAACATTGATACTAAAAGGATGAAACCAAATGAGTTGAATCCTACTTACCTTTGGCATTGTCACTTAGGCCACATAAATGAGAAACGTATTTCTAAACTCCACAAAAGTGGATTTTTGGACTCTCTTGATTATGAATCATTTGAGACATGTAGATCTTGTTTATTGGGGAAGATGACAAAGACCCCATTCACAGGAAAAGGTGAAAGGGCTAGTGATCTTTTGGCCCTCATACATACAGATGTGTGTGGACCAATGAACACACAAGCTAGAGGAAGTTTCCAGTACTTCATTACATTCATTGATGATTACAGTAGGTATGGTTATGTGTATCTAATGAAACACAAATCAGAATCTTTTGAAAAGTTTAAAGAATTCAAGAATGAAGTACAAAACCAACTAGGCAAGAATATTAAAATACTTCGATCAGATTGAGGTGGTGAATATTTAAGCTTAGAATTTGATGACTATCTAAAAGAGTGTGGGATTCTATCTCAACTCACTCCTCCTGGAACACCCCAATGGAATGGTGTATCCGAGAGAAGAAACCGAACCTTGTTAGACATGGTACGGTCCATGATGAGTCATACAGATCTTCCAAATTCCTTTTGGGGACATGCTCTATTAACAGCAGCTTTCTCACTTAATCGTGTTCCATCCAAAACGGTTGATAAGACACCATATGAGATATGGACTGGTAAGAGACCAAGTGTGTCTTACATGAAGATTTGGGGTTGCGAAGTTTATGTGAAACGACAAATTTCAACTAAACTCGAGGCCAAATCTGATAAATGTTTCTTTGTGGGGTATCCTAAATAAACAAGAGGATACTACTTCTACAATCCTTATGAGGGCAAAGTAGTTGTCGCTCGAACTGGGGTATTCCTAGAAAAGGAATTTATTTCCAAGGGAATCAAAGGGAGGAAAGTAGAACTTGAAGAAATTCAAGAACCACAAAGTAATGACATACCTATGGAGGAACAAGAGCAGGAAACACAAAATGTTGTGGAAGAGCAACCTGCTCAGGTAACACAAGACCAGCGTAGGTCAAACAGGATACGTCACCAACCCGAGAGATATGGATATCTCATAACCGAGCAAGGTGATGTATTACTCATGGATCAATATGAGCATGTGACCTACAAAGAAGCCATCTCTGGTGCTGAATCTGAGAAGTGGCTAGAGGCCATGAAATCTGAAATGGATTCCATGTACACTAACCAGGTATGGAACTTGGTAGAGCCTCCTGAAGGAATTAATCATATAGGATGCAAGTGGGTCTTCAAAAAGAAGACTGACATGGATGGTAAAGTACATACCTATAAAGCACGACTGGTAGCTAAGGGCTTTAAGCAAATTCATGGTGTGGACTATGATGAAAACTTTTCACCAGTTGCAATGCTTAAATCTGTTCGGATTTTACTGTCTATTGCTGCATATCATGACTATGAAATATGGCAGATGGATGTCAAGACTGCTTTCCTAAATGGAAATCTCCTTGAGGATGTGTACATGACACAACCTGAAGGTTTTGGCGTACTAGAAGAATCCAAAAAGATATGCAAGTTGTAGCGATCAATCTATGGATTGAAGCAAGCTTCTAGAAGCTGGAATCTTCGTTTTGATGAAACTGTAAGACAGTTTGGATTCATTAAGAATGAAGATGAGCCTTGTGTTTACAAGAAGGTTAGTGGGAACATAGTTGTATTCCTAGTGCTATATGTGGATGACATATTACTCATTGGAAACGACATCCCTAACTTGCAACAAGTTAAGACTTGGCTAGGGAAATGCTTTTCTATGAAAGACTTGGGCGAAGCAGCCTATATACTAGGAATTAGGATCTATAGAGATAGATCACAAAAACTGCTTGGCTTGAGTCAGAGTACATATATAGATAAAGTGTTGAGACGCTTTAGTATGCATGAATCTAAGAAAGGATTTATACCTATGCAACATGGCTTGTTTCTATCAAAAACACAATCCCCTTCAACTAAGGAAGAAAGGGATCGCATGAATAAAATCCCTTATGCATCTGCAATAGGATCTATCATGTATGCCATGTTATGTACTCGACCAGATGTCTCGTACGCCTTGAGTGCAACGAGTAGGTACCAATCTGATCCCGGTGATTCTCATTGGATTGCTGTCAAGAACATTCTTAAGTACTTGAGAAGGACTAAAGATTCGTTCTTGATATTTGGAGGTCAGGAAGAGCTCGCTATAATAGGTTACACCGATGCTAGCTTTCAGATCCGATAAAGATGATTTTAAATCGCAATCTGGTTATGTGTTCTGCTTAAATGGTGCCGCTGTGAGCTGGAAGAGTTCAAAGCAAGAGACAGTCGCTGATTCTACAACTGAGGCCGAGTATATTGCTGCTTCAGATGCAGCAAAGGAAGCTGTTTGGATCAAGAAGTTCATTACTGAACTTGGCATAGTCCCTAGCATTGTGGATCCCATTGATCTCTATTGTGACAACAATGGTGCCATCGCACAAGCTAAGGAACCTAGATCTCACCAGCGATCGAAGCACATACTTCGGCGCTATCACCTCATTCGAGAGATAATAGATAGAGGAGATGTGAAGATATGCAAAGTACCAACACTTGACAATATTGCTGACCCACTTACAAAGCCTCTTGCACAGCAAAAGCATGATGGCCATACTAGATCTATGGGTATTAGGTATATGCCTGATTGGCTCTAGTGCTAGTGGGAGATTGTTGGTGTAAGCCCTAGAGGCCAATAGTTTTATTTTAACTTGGTACTTGTATCGAATTATTTATTAATAATAATAATAAGACGTTTCTTTATAATGTTTGTTTTCGCAAAGTAATAAAGTCCCTAGAATAGTTTGTCTGTTTAATGGAACTTTAAGTGTGACTTAACCGTGAGACCCCATTGAACTTAAGGACATTATTCTAAAAGTATCTGTAGTCAAGGTATTATCGTGAAGAGGGATAACAGTAAAACATAGAGACAATAATGTGAGTAGACTGATGACCGCATCTCACGAGTCATGGATATGAGATATCAAGTCTTCACATAGATATAAATATTAGGAGTAATATTTATATTGGATTGACCCGCCATGAGAATACTACATAGTGTGTTATGTAAGTGTCATAAGTTATTCTCATTGTGGTAGTGGTGTATACCACCCTTTGACCTGAAACCGCTATGGACCCTAGATGTGGAGTCGAGTACTTTGTTGCCGTTCAAACGTTGTCTGTAACAGGACAACTATAAAGTCGGTTGATGGGTACTCTGCGAATCATGCTGAGGGACATGAGTGGCCTAGATGGGATTTGCCCCTACTGCATAATAGGAGCAATATCTATGGGCCCCTTGATCGAGTATGACTAAAAGTGTGTGGCCACACCAGAATAAGTCAATATGAGATATTGGACTTGGATTAAGTATACTCGGGTATCAAGGAATATAATAATTGGACTATACAAAGATGACACATACTATGCCTTGAGTTCAATTTAGATATATGGGCAAAAGCGTAATTATACATAATTATTATCACAGAAAGGTTACGTCAGATCACATGACATTCTCGTCACTTGGGTAGCAGTGATGTGTTGCTAGATACCGCTCACTGTTTATAATATTAAATAGTAATTTAATATTATTGCCAACGTTGCGAAAACCTACAGGGTCACACACATAAGAACAGATAGAAGAGAGATTAATTAAATGGATGAGATTCATTTATAATTTAGTATACCGTAAGGTACGGTATGCTTAAGTGAGAAATACAGTACACCATAAGGTATGACACACACAAGTGGTTCTATAAATAGAATCCTTGGGGTGACTTATTTTATTCACGTAAAACACATTTAGAAAACCTAGCCGCACTAGGATTTCTAGTTCTCTCAATCTCTCTACTTCCGATCATTCACAGCTAGCACTGTAGACGGAGGGACTGTTCGTGTGGACTGAGTAGAGGCGTTTGTCATTCGTGCAGTGCTCGTGATCAAACTCCTCGACACTTCAAGAGGTAAACACATGATTCTTGTTGTTCTAAGTGATATAGGCAAAGGGGTTTTTCCGCTCATGAGATTGATTTTTAAAAGAGTTTTAAAAGTCTATCTCTTGATTCCCCAACAGATTCCACAAAAGGTATAGTGCATGAAGTATCTTGTGGTATCTTGATATAGGGTGTAGTAATCGCATAACTGGTAACAAGAAGTGGTTCTTGAAGCTTGATTATTCAGTAAAGAGAAACATCAAGTTTGCAGACGATAGTAAGATTACTAGTACTGGTATGGGAACTGTTCTTGTGAAGAGAAAAAATGGTCAAGAATTAACTATCAATAAGGTATTGTATGTTCCTTCTATGGCAAGTAACTTGATAAGCTTAGGTCAATTACTTGAGAAAGATTATACTATGAAGCTAGCTCATAGAGAGTTGAGAATTTATGATGCTAAGAGTAGATTGATTTTGAAAGCTCCACTGTCGAACAATAGGACCTTCAAAATTGAAATCAATCTAATTGATCATCACTGTCTTGCCTCAATTACAACCTCTTAAGAAGATTGGATGTGGCATCATAGGTTTAGGCACTTGAACTTCAAAAGTTTGAGCTTGTTGAAGTCAAAAGATATGGTGTATGGCTTGCCTCAGATAAAAGCACCAAGTACAGTGTGCGAAGAGTGTTGTGCAGCCAAGCATACCAGAAATTCATTCAAGAATGAATTGCCTATGAGATCAACTCAAAAGTTAGAAATGGTGTATTATGATGTGTGTGGACCTTTTGAAGTAAAGTCCATTGGTGGTAATAGCTATTTCATAACTTTCACAGATGACTATACCAGACATGTTTGGCTCTATCTTATTGAAAAGAAGAGTGAAGTATTCACTAAGTTCAAGAAATTTAAGGCACTAGTTGAGAAGCAAAGTGGTTGCAGTGTAAAGAAATTGAGAACAGATGGAGGTGGTGAATACACTTCACTAGAATTTGCAAAGTTCTGCGAAGAATAAGGTATAGTGCATGAAGTTACTGCTCCTTACACTCCTCAACACAATGGAGTTGATGAGAGAAAGAATAGGAGTATAATGAATATGGCCAGAAACATGCTAAAGGGAAAGAACATGCTTCATAAATTTTGGGGAGAAGCTACCTCAACAGGAGTGCATATAATCAATAGAAGTCCCACCAAGAAGCTGAAGAACAAAACTCCCTATGAAGCTTGGACAGGTCTTAAACCAAGTGTAAGTCATTTCAAAATCTTTGGCTCACTTTGTTTTAGACATGTTCCTGATCAAGTGAGAAGAAAACTTGATGATAGAAGTCAACAAATTATTCTATTATGCTCCAAAAGAGAACAAAGTTGTGATAATCAGATACATAAAGTTTGATGAATCAAAGGGTTGGGACTGGACTGGAAGTACTAGTGTTGATGACACTAGTTCAATGCTCAATAGAAAGCTTGTGCTTGAAGAAATATATGATGAACCAGCATATGATGCAGCTGGTAATCACACTCACATGCCTAATGATCAACCTAATCAACAGTTGAGAAGATCAATAAGAGAAAGAGTGCAGTCAGTTAGGTTGAATGAGTATGATGTGTTCCTAGATCAAGCAATAACAGAAGATGGTGAACTGATCAATGAAGCAGTGATTGCTGAATTGGAGCCAGTTACATTAGAACAAGCTTTGATGACTCTAAATGGAAGGCTTCCATGAAAGAAGAGTTAAAGTCTATTGAGAATAACAAGCTTTAACTTGGGAGTTAATGCACAAAACAGACAACAAGAGGCCAATTGATGTGAAATGGGTCTTCAAGTTGAAGATGAAACCCAATGGTGAAATTGCTAAGTATAAAGCAAGATTAGTAGCAAAGGGTTTTCTACAGAAGCATGGACGTGATTTCAATGAAGTATTTGCACTTGTGCAAGGATAGAGACAATTAGACTAGTGGTTGCAGTAACTACTTACAAAGGGTGGGCTATGCATCAACTGGATGTGAAATCAGCTCTCGTAAATGGACCATTAGAGGAAGAAGTTTATGTAAAGCAGCCACCAGGTTTTGAGCTCAAGGGTCAAGAACATAAAGTATTCAAGCTAAAGAAGACACTATATGGCTTGAAACAAGCTCCAAGAGCTTGGAACAGGAGAATTGATATGTGAAGTATATGTGAAGGGTTTAAATCATGAAGAAATTATAATACTATGTCTGTATGTTGATGACTTGTTGATTACTGGATCAAACAAAGTTGTGTTAGAGAAGTTCAAAACAGACATAATGAAGGAGTTTGAGATGACTGACTTAGGAGAGCTATCATATTTTCTTGGCATGAAGTATACAAAAACAAGCAGAGGTTGTTTCTTGCATCAGAAGAAATATGTTGCTGACATATTGGTGAGGTTTCATATGAGCAATTGCAACCCAGCAATTACTCTTATGGAGTATGGTGTGAAGCTGAGCAAGAATACAGATGATGAGTTGGTTGATTCAACCTTGTACAAGCAGATTATAGGTTCATTGAGGTACTTGTGCAACACTAGAATTGACTTATGTCATAGTGTTGGTCTGTTAAGCAGATTTATGTATCAACCAAGGATGTTTGACTGCTGCAAAGAGAGTGCTCAGATATGTAAACGGTACTAATGATCATGGCATTTTGATTCCAAACCAAAGGAATAGTAGTAAGAAGTTAGAGGCTTACGGCTACTCAGGTTCAGATTGGGGAGGAGATCAAGATGATAGAAAGAGCACTGCAGGTTACCTGTTCATGATTGGCAATGCACCAATTTCTTGGTGTTCTAAGAAACAAGGAATAGTTGCATTATCATCATGTAAAGCTGAGTATGTTGCAGCTTCATTTGCAGCATGTCACGAAAATTGGATTGAAATTTTACTATCAGAACTAAAGGCAGTTGAAGTAACATAGATGAAGGTGCTTGTGGATAACAAGTCAGTAATTGACTTGGCTAACAATCTTGTGAGTCATGGCAGGAGCAAGCATATTGAAAGAATATTTCACTTTTTGAGAGATCAAGTGAACAAGGAGAAGCTTGAGTTGGAATATTGCAATACTGAGATTCAACGTGCAGATATTCTAACAAAACCTATGGCAAAGGCTAGGTTTGATGCTTTGGAGAAACTCATAGGATGATGCTTCGAAGAAACTCATAGGAATGGGATCGTTGGAGAACATAGATTAGGAGGTGTGATGTTTGTAATACATGTTCTCAGAAGCTGAGAAGCTCATGTTATCAGAAGTTGAGAAGCTCATGCCTTCAGAAGCTCTAAGTTCTCAGAAGCCCTGAAAAGTCAGGTTATGAACACTCAGGTTCTGAACGCTAAAATTTTGATAGTTTGTCAGTTAGTTAGTTAGAGTTTTTGATTTTGTCTTAGGTAGTTAGTTACAATTGCTTGGTAGTGAAGCAACCTCATTCTTTTCAATTCAATTCATTCTCTCTTTCTCAAATTACTCCAACACCTACTACCTAAACGCATTGCGCACCAAACAAAACGCATTGTGTAGCTGCCCAACAAACAAAACACATCAAATCATCCGTGCGTGAGTTTCTTGTAAGACCCGTAGAATTTCAACAGCAGGAATTATAATTTAGATATATTAAATGATATTCTGGTATTTGTTTTTATCGTTTTCCCTTTAATTGTCACTTTTGACATGAATTTTGCAGAGTTGGTGCCTGCACTTTATTTTAGCATTTGAAAAATGGGCACAATGATTTTATAAGCTTTAAATGAGTTTAGAAACATTTTTGCCTAGTTAAAATGTTGAAAATATTTTTCTAGTGGTTTTTGAGAAAACGGGAAAGATATACCCGCTATTTGAAAATTTTACGGTTTCCGAGTTCCGTCAAAATTTAAACCGAGACTTTATATATCGACTGTGATGAGAAGATCTCATTATATTTTTCCGAGCTTAGGAGCGAAAATTTATTCGAAATAAAATTTATTCGAAAATTTGTGAATTGTTTTAATTAAGTGATTTACAATAGAATTTTTTGTTTCCTTAAAGTTTATCGGTATGCGAGATACGACTTGTTTAAGCGCGAGCGTGGGACTGAGCGAGATGAGTTGGCAAGCTCATAAAATATCTAGATATTTTAGGTGAGTTGCTTTGTGACCAAGTTTGAATAAATGGCTAGGATTTAGTCTTGCAACTTTTTACTATTTGATCCAAGGGCTAGAAACTAACTAAGACACTTATTTAAGGAAAGACAATGGCAGTGAGACAAGTTTCATTCTTTCTCCCATTTCTCCCTCTGTCAACCGTAGTCCTCCCTCTCATTCTTGCAAATCCAAAATATTCATTAATTGTAGAAATCATGGAAAACAAATAGTAAGGATTTTGAGACATCAAATTCAAAAGCTTGGATCATGTGGCTTTAAGATCAAACACCACCACCTTGTGAACTAAGCTCCAAGAGGTAGAAATCTTTTCCCCTTTGATCCGTCTTTTCGAGACGATGAATTTGGCGTATGGCTCGTCTCGATCGGACAAAGATTTATTGAGTTATGGCCGTTTTTGTTTGAAACTGTTTTGTCGAGGATTTATATATTAAGAGGTTGATGTTTGTGACCTTTTTAGGAAAAAACGTTTTAGTTACGTACGCGCCAAAAGCATTTTGTTATAAGTCGAACGAGAAAAAGTTTTAGTTCAGAATTGTTTAGTTTCAAAAGATTTTGGAACTTATGGTTTGAGGCATAAGTTGTTTGAAAAGAGATTTTCTTTTGGAAAAGCTTTAAAATAGTTTGAGTTTATTTGGCGACGATGTTTTTGGATGAAACTATTTGTTATAGCATTTCTTCAAGAGTTGTTTTGAAAATGATTTGAGCCTAGTTAGTTGTGAGAGAACAACCATAGGTCTTGAATCCATTAGTAGCCGAGCTAGGACTTATTTGAGTAACCAATTAGAATGTGGTGTTAACTTAGATAAGTTGTATGTTTTAAAAGGTTAAAAGGATTAGCCTAAATGGAGACTTCGTCGAGAGAGACGGATATTGCTTGCGTAGCGTAAGTTGATGTGTTGGAAGCTAGCCGAGATAAAGGCACTTTCTAACGATTCCATAGACCTCGAAATATCGAGTGCTTTTTATGCATGTGTAATTGTTGGCTCGAAATATGTGTAATTGCTTGTTGTGATGCAATGTGAATTATGAGCATGTTTGTTTTGTAATGTATTCTCATGACGAGAACTTGTTTGAGAGCTTGCTATATTCTACACATGTTTGAATGGTTGTTGTGAATTTCATATGATTGTATTATATGAAATCTTGATAGCATGTTTGTATGCTTGTGGATTGATAACATGTTTGTATGTTTGTGGATTGATAGCCTGATTGTATGCTTGTGGTTGATGCATGTACTTGATTAAATATCTCGTTGTGCATGATGATTGTCGTCTTACATATGATTTTGTTAGAAATATATGTGTCAACATGTGGTTGAGAATTACATATGCATGATTGGTATGTAATTGATGCATTGGCATAGATAAGATGTATCGTATGCTCATGCATTCATAGTTGTGGTTAGAAGACCACTAGGTGTGATTAGAAGATCCACCTTAATCCTGCGGGATTTGATTGAGTACAATACGTGATTAGAAGATCGCAGGGTGCGATTAGAAGATCCACCATAATCCTTCGGTTAGAAGATCGTCGAGATTGTATTGATTTTTAGTGATTAGAAGATCACGACTCTCTGCGGAGAGGTTAAATTCCGGAATTCATGCATGTGGTGTTGAGACAAAATCCTATTTTGATGTTTTAAAGATAACAAAACATCCTTAATTAAGTTTTAATTATATTCTGATTATCTTGTGATCTAACAAGTGCTTTTGAGTGATTTAATATAAGACAGATGCAAAGAGTTAATATCATTATGTCTTAATCACAAGAAACAAATAAGCAAGTTTTTGTCTGGAGAACGGTCTCTGAATGGTCTCCCAGACTCACGTATTCATTGGATAAGCACTTATTTAAGTCAACTTCATATGGGACAAGGATGAACTTTATACAAGACTTAAATATAGTATCACAACAGTTTGAAATAAGTCTTTTAAGGCAAGGAATAATTTTGATCCTTGAGCTTACTCATTTAAGTGCTTTTAAGGAAGTAAAAGCTCACAAATTATTGACAAGGTCTTATGTTCTCCAATATCATCATTAAAGAAAAATCTAGACCAATGAGAATTAGACAAAGCACTCAGCAAAGGACTGAAATACTATTTGCAAGTACAAGCCAATGAAAGAGAAGCTTCACTTTGTCATACAAGTGGCAAAGACTTACTATTCACATGTCCTTTGCAAGTACACTTGAATAGTGCCTATGCTATGCTTTGCTAAGTCTTCTACAACTGTCAAACAGCTTGCAACAACTCAGCAAATTCGTTTGCTTCTTTTCTCACACAAGAAGGTATGGTCTCCAATAGACAGGAGAATGGTCTCCCAGATTTTGGCTACAAGCTACATTCTTATCCACAAGTTATTTCCACACATGGGCTATTGTTCTACAACGGTTATAACATCAGAAACAACTCATTACAGTTGGCAAACAAAATATGCTTAATATTCCTTCCAATCCATTTAGCAGAGACCATAGGAAGAATGGTCTCCAGGCTTACTTAAAAAAGGAAGAATGGACAGATTTGAAGGACCATAGAAAAGTTTCAGGAAGGAAGTAATGGCAAAAGCTGCAAAATTCATTTCAGAAGGAGGATCTTCAAATAGACCACCTCTATTTGAAGGAGATGACTATTACTATTGGAAAGATAAAATGGAACTGTTTCTAAGATCACAAGACAACAACATGTGGTCTGTTATAGAAATTGGAGAATATATACCACTAACCAAAGACACCAACTCTCCAAAACCTCAAGCTGAATGGACTACAACTGAAGCTGATAGGGTACTTCTAAACACTAAAGCTAAATTATTTATTAAATGTGCTTTGTGCAGGGAAGAATATGACAGGATCATGGAATGTAAACTGCACAAGAAATGTGGAACACACTTCAAACTCATCATGAAGGAACCAGCCGTATAAAAGAAACCAGAATTGATATTGGGGTAAGAAAATTTGAACTGTTTTAAATGCAGGAAGATGAGACTGTAGATCAAATGTATGGAAGATTCACAGTAATCATAAATGAGCTAAATTCCCTTGGGAAAAGCTATTCCATACATGAAAGAATTAGAAAGTTGCTGAGATGTTTGCCAAAGCATTGGAGACATATAGTAACTGCAATCACTGAATCCAAAGTCTTATCTGAGATGAAACTTGAGGATCTTATTGGCTCATTAAAAGCTCATGAAGCCATTCTTCAAGAAGAAAAACCTCAAAAGAAAAAGATGATTGCACTAGAATCTCAAACAGAAGAACAATCAAAAAATGAAGAAATAGAAGGTGATGATGTTCTTCAAGATGATAATGAAGAAGAACTAGCCTTTCTATCAAGAAGAATTCAAAAGCTCATGCAGAGAAGAAATCACATCAAAAAATCATTCCCACCTAGAAGAAATCCATCCAAACCAGAAACTGACATGAGTCAGATAAGATGCTATGGCTGCAATCAACTTGGTCACTTCAAAACTGACTGTCCAAAGCTGAAGCAAAGCAAACCTTTCTTCAAAAAGAAGTCAATGATGGCTACATGGGATGATTTGGATGATCTAGGAGATACAGAAGAAGAAGAAGCCAACATCTGTCTAATGACAAAATCAGACAGTGAAGAGGTAACACTTGAACCTGCTCATCTTGTGTTAAAACTGAACATCTATTTGATAATCTTCTATATGACTGTCAAATTACAAATCAAAAAAATAGTGAACTCAAAAATGACTTTGATAGATTAACCAAGGAAAGAGATTCTTTTAAAATGAGATTCAAACCTTAAAAGAAACTATAATAAATTTGAAAACCAATCATGAAGAATCAGCCAAACCAAAAGCTGATATTAACCTTCAAAAGGAAAACATTAATTTAAAACTAAATATGTCTGCTTTAGAAAAAGATCTATCAAAATTTGTAACATCTACTAAAACATTGGAAAACATCATGGGATCACAAATAAGATGTCTTAACAAAGCTGGTTTAGGTTCTAAACAAAATTTATACAAAGATTTCTTTGGACCTAAGAAGGAAAAGAAAGTAAGAAAGTTATTTTGTTCTTACTGTCATACACAAGGTCACAAAAGATTTTTCTGTCATAAAAAGGTTTTACAGGAAAAGAAAGATCATTCTTTAAACAATCTCCAAAGAAAGACTGAAAAGCACAAACCTCAAAAACAAGTTTTTAAAACTGGAAGACATAATTTTCAAAAACCTTTTAACACAAAAACTAACTCTCAAGGACCCAAATCAGTATGGGTACCAAAATCCTTACTAACTTCAAATGCAGGAATGTCTTCTAACAGTCAAGAAAAAACCTTGGTACTTGGACAGTGGATGCTCAAGGCATATGACTGGAGACATGCAAAGCTTCCTATCTTTTGAAAGAAAAGAAGGTGGATCAGTTACCTTTGGAAATAATGAAAAAGCTAGCATCATAGGTAAAGGTATGATTGGTAAGATTAACTCAGCTAAAATTGAAAATGTTCACTATGTTGAAGGTCTTGAACATAACTTAATAAGCATCAGTCAATTGTGTGACAATGGTCTTGAAGTGTTATTCAAAACTGATACTTGTGAAATCAAACAATTATCTTCTGGAAAAACTCTTTTCAAAGGATCAAGAATGAAAAATGTGTATGTTCTATACTTAGATGAATTACCTGCTGAATCATGTTTTGTAACTCTTGAAAAAGACAAATGGATTTGGCACAAAAGAGCAGGACATGTAAGTATGAGAACATTAGCTAAAATTTCTCAACTTGATCTAGTAAGAGGATTACCTAAGATAAGTTTTGACAAAGATAAATTGTGTGAAAGCTGTACAAAGGGAAAACAAGCTAAAAGCAGTTTTAAACCAAAAGATTTTATATCAACCAAGAAACCTCTTGAACTACTTCACATAGATTTATTTGGACCTGTCAAAACTACAAGTCTAGGAGGTAGAAATTATGGCTTTGTCATTGTAGATGATTACTCAAGGTTTACATGGGTTTTGTTTTTAAAACATAAAGATGAATCTCTTGAATACTTTAAAAACTTTTGCAAAAAGGTTCAAAATGAAAAAGAATCCAATATCATTTCTATAAGAAGTGATCATGGTGGAGAATTTGAAAACTCTCACTTTGAATCATTCTTAAATGATAATGGAATCTCTCATAATTTTTCTTGTCCAAGAACTCCTCAACAAAATGGAGTTGTTGAAAGGAAAAATAGAACTTTACAAGAAATGGCTAGAACCATGATTGATGAATCAAATGTTGAAAAATATTTTACTCTCAAATAACCCGTTTGGTTATTTGGGGGGAGACGTACCCGGCCGACCGCGAGGACGACACGAAAGCCGGGAAACTCCCTAATCAAACGCTTGTGTCTTTCTCTCTTTCAATCTTTTACTTTTAAGTAATCGCTTTAATTTTGAGTCAATTGAATTTTTCGTGTTCGTACGTGTGCACAAAAATTCAATTGGTATATCTTGATTGTGATTGGATTAGATTGGAAACTATTAAACTTGTTTGGGCTGTTTTAATTGAAAACGTTTAATTTCGAATAATTTGTACACGATCATTTCTAAGTCTTTTCATACGTTCAAAGGCTATATTACCTTTCCAGTGATAAATCGGGTGCAAAGAGACTACCGATCCGGTAGGTGCTTCCGCGCGTACCGTTTAAACGAAATAATTTTGAAAAACCTACATTGTTTTTAAGGGCACTTATTCAATCCCCCCTTCTAAGTGATAGCCAAGTAGTCTAACACATAGAAGTTGACTCATCACGAATTCGACATTGTGATGATAAGTCCTCAGCTGTGTCAGAAATAAGATCTTATGAGCTAACTTTCCGCAAAAAACATAAGAACAAGATCATTGATTCATATTTGCCATATGTGATAGAGATAGCTAAACAAATTAAACAAGGAACGATGGCAATGAAGATTCGTTCAAATCAATATGATTCGTGGAGTGAAGAACTCAAGTTCAACCATCCAATGAGTTTCAACACTCTTGCAATTGATGAAATGCTTCAAAGGGAAATAATAAATTATTTGGACAGATTTGTGAGTGCTAAAGAGTTTTATAGAAGAACCGGTAAAGCTTGGAAACGCGGTTACTTATTGTATGGTCCTCCTAGTACCGGAAAGACTAGCTTTATTGCAACCATGGCTAACTATCTCAACTATGACATCTATGACTTGGATCTCACTGATGTAGGGGATAATAAAATCTTGAAGGATCTGCTTCTTACCATGTCCAACCGTTCGATACTTGTGATCGAGGATATCGATTGCACTATTAATCTGCAGAATCGTGAAGAAGATGAAGAAGTGGGTGATAATGGACACAATAAGGTATGTATTTCTCTTTCAATATACGATTTATTGTTAAGTTTAGGATTTTGACATGCACAAATCTTGTTTAGATTTATTTAAATAAATGCATGATTTAGCTGAAAATTTTTGTCTAGTTGATAAGGGTTTGACTCATACTCTACTTGATAATAAGATTTAGCTGACGAAGATTGGTCCGATTTATAATATGTGACACGACACGTGTACCACATACCCCACAAGGGCATACGATATAGCTTACAATGGTTGGGTCAATTGTAATTCGCAAGTTCAAAATATTTACATATAAAGGAATGATTGATGTATCTAGTTCATTTTCTAGATCAAATACATCAATCAATCAGTGATTCTAAAAATTGAACTTTTTCATAGGCACAAATTTAGGCACTCACACTTAAATTAAAAAAATTAAAAGAAAAATAAAATGGTCACATTAATCACTATCACTTTATTCAATTTTTCTTTAATTTTTACCCTTAATTTGTTGTGAGTGTGCCTAACAATGAGGTGTTGGGTTTGTGTCTAGGTTAGACTTTCTCGTATTAGCTTATGAGAATTAATTTAAATAAACATTCATGTACTAAGAAGTTCTTGTCCATGTCAAATTTTTATTAGGAAAAAGTTGCAAAGATGACTTACTTTTAAACTAATTTTTGTTGATAATTTGTCAACAGGTGACACTTTCAGGACTATTGAATGTTGTAGATGGTCTTTGGTCATGCTGTAAAGAGGAACACATAATTGTTTTCACAACAAATCACAAAGAAAGACTTGATCCTGCTCTTCTAAGGCCTGGTAGAATGGACAAGCAAATTCACTTATCATATTGCAACTTTTCTGCTTTTAGGCAAATGGCCATAAACTATCTTTGCATTACTCAACATGAACTCTATGAAAAGATTGAAGTGCTTCTAGAACAAGTTCAAGTTACTCTAGCTGAAATTGCTGAAGAGTTGACAAAGGATGTTGAAGCTACAGAGTGTCTACAAGACCTTATCAAGTTCCTTCAAGCCAAGAAATTGATCAAGGAAGAGATTTTGATTGAAGAGAATAATAATGAAGAACATGATCTAGGTCATTAGGGGTGTAATCGCCTCAAGTTGGACGGATGGTCAGTCAAAAAAAAAATGCCTGAACCGATGAATCTCCATCAATTCTATTATTGTAGTGTATTTCTAAAATCGGTTCGATAAGTTGATCAGTTTTAAATGCTTTTTTTTTTGGTGTATTGACTGTTATAATTTTTTCAAACTACTATTTTTTTGCACCCAGACTATTTCTTTCTCTCTATTTTTCAAGCAACTGCAAATTAAATAAATTCATATAACAAATTCGATTAAATAAATTTATAAAACATACTTAAAATGATAATAATTTTACATCAAATATATTCATGTAGAAATTAAATAAATCCATAGGAGTGTATATTTCATGTTTTCCATTTAGTTTGGACCGTGGATCACTTTCCATGCTGGATTAGGCCAAGAATATAGATAATAGTATGGTAATACATTTCAATTTGGTTCATCAGTTCTTCGATTCTCAAAAATAAAAATCAAAAACCGAACCAAACGATACCAACTTTCATTGGTTTTGATCGGTTTTTGAACTGAATTAAAACATTTTTTTTTTTTCTATTTGAGCCTTCAATTTAATTAGTTTTGCTGATCCATTTATGCCCCCAGCATCATTTTGAGATTGACTCTTGAGGTTAACTATTCTTGAGAATATTTTTTCCTTTGTTAGATACTCCTTTTTTAGTTATGATGATATATATAGGTATTTAGGTAGCGGAACCAGAAAAATTATAGTGGGTGGGCCGAAAAATAGTCAATCTATTTTTAAATTGAATTTTTTGGTCCTTCTATTTTTATATGTTACAATTTTGGTACCAACAATATATATTTTTACTCTAAAAATTGTGATTTTTGGCCATTAAGGTGATTTATTGTCTACGCTAAAAAAAAAGTGATTTATTGTCTCAAACATTGAATATAAAGATGAAATATTAAATTTAACCCAAAATTCAAATTTTTTTGGCATTAAATTTCACTATTTTACAGCAAAAAAGAAAAAAAATTGAGATAAACCTAAAATTGCAACAAATGTCAAAATACGGGATTTAAAAAATTAAATATTAATTAAACATATTTTTTTATGTCATTTCATATTTATATATGCGAGTTCACTGCTAGTTTTAACTAATATTTACACTAATATTTGAACTAATATGTGTACCGAGTTACTTATAATGACCAATAATAATCTCTAAATTAATATTTAGATTAATATTTGTACAAATATGTATAGTAAATGACTTAAAATAATTAATAATACATTTAAATTAATACTCCACATATAAAAAAAAATTATTTTTTTGAGGTGGGGGTGGGCCGTGGCCCACCTCAGCCCACCCCTAGGTCCGCCACTAGAAGTTTCCACTAACAACCACATGCTTAAGACTCTCATTTGAACCAATTTATTGATAATGGTTAGATACTTTACTCTATGCATTGTAGCAAAAAAAAAAAAACTTTACTCTATGGAGATTGCAATAGCTTTTGTGGTGGTCTTTGTCAATGTTAATTAAATTCCATCATTGTCAACAATTCTTCTATAACTAAATATACACAAGAGAAAACTAAAAAAAGTGGTTATTTAATGAGTTCCACCTAGAACGAATTGTTTGGTGGGAATAATTTTCAGTTAGTATTTACTTATTTCGTGGCCGAATTCAAGATTAGCGCGGCTCCTTCCCTCGAACCAAATGGTTAATACCAAAAAAAATATACAAAAGAAATCAACCAAAAAAAAACTAAGACATCAATTGGATTTAAGTGGTTAATGAGCTTCTGACGATCAATCGGAAGATTTGAGTTTGATTTTCCGGTGAGAACAATTTGTTGTCAAACTTTATTTATCTCGCAGTTGAACTCTAAACTACCGAGACCCCTTCTCCTGGGAACTAGAGGGATAATACAAAAAAAAAATTACACTATATAGAAATTAAGACATGGTTAATGAGTTTTTCTTAAGACGAGTTGTTTGAGAGATCTGAGTTCAATTTTTTTGTGGGGATAATTTTTTATCAGACTTTACTTACCTCATAGTCGAACACTAGATTATTGAGACATTGGTCTTAAATAGTTAATGAATTTCCCTTAAATTTTCATTTCCGATGTAAATAATTCTTACCAAACCTTTAATTCTCTTACGGTCAAACTCTAAATTATCAAATATCTTCTGCTAGAACAAAAGGGTTAATAAAAATGAGAATGTTAACATGTGCCCTTAAAGCACATGATAAGAACACAAATATAGAAATTATTTTTTGGAATTTTGTGTGTTTTTACTTTTGATGCATTAAATTTCTTAGTTTATTAAATGCAAAGTTTATATATCGTGTACCCTTAGAGAAGGAAAAAATACTATTAAGAGGCAGGTTGATAGGAACCCTTCCCCGGATATTGCCTTATTATGTGCAAGTAAATAAGGGTCTGTTTGGTTCAATTGAGAAGGAGGGGAGGGGAGGTGAGGGGAGGGATTTTTAAGGAGGGGAGACGAGGTAAAACATAATTTATTATGTTGACAAAATTACCCTCATTTTTTTTATTAAAATTCAAAATTATCCTTGTTGGAATATTAAAATTCTAGGTTTTATATTTTTTTACAACAAAAAAAATTTAGGTTTTCTACTCATTAGATTTTTTTTTGTTATATATCCATTAAAAAAAAATTTGACGTAATATATCCATTATAATTTAATCCTTATTTTGAGTTTATAAGGTTAAGAGTAAAAAAGTAAATTACTTCTCCCCTTCCCTCCCCTCCCCTCGTTAAAAAATTGAACCAAACATAAAAATTTAAAATATTCCCTCACCTCCCCTCCCCTCCCCTCCAAAAACTTCAAACCAAACGGACCCTAAAAGTAAAAAAAGTCAAAAGGAGACGCATTATAAATGCGATGCGAATCAGAAGTTTAGGAGTTCGAAGTTTTCGAAGGGGAGGTGATGGAATATTTTAAATTTTTATGTTTGGTTCAATTTTTTAACGAGGGGAGGGAAGGGGAGAAGTAATTTACTTTTTTACTCTTAACCTTTTTTTTGAAACATTTTACTCTTAACCTTATAAACTCAAAATAAGGATTAAATTATAATGGATATATTACGTCAAAAAAAAAATCTAATGGATATATAACAAAAAAAAATCTAATGAGCAGAAAATCTAAATATTTTTTGTTGTAAAAAAAAAAAAAACTAGAATTTTAATATTCCAACAAGGATAATTTTGAATTTTAATAAAAAAATAAGGGTAGTTTTGTCAACATAGTAATTTTGGTTCAACTTAGGGGGAGGTGAGGGGAGGAGAGGGGAGGGATTTTTAAGGAGGGGAGACGAGGTAAAATATAATTTACTATGTTGACAAAATTACCCTAACTTTTTAATTAAAATTCTAAATTATCCTTATTGGAATATTAAATTCTAGGTTTTATTTTTTTTCACAACAAAAAAATTTAGGTTTTCTACTCATTAGATTTTTTTTTTTGTATATATCCATTAGATTTTTTTTAACTAATATATCCATTATAATTTAATCCTTATTTTGAGTTTATAAGGTTAAGGCTAAAAAAATAAATTACTTCTCTCATTCCCCTCGTTAAAAAGTTGAACCAAACATAAAAATTTAAAATATCACATCATCTCCCCTCCCCTCCCTTCCAAAACTCCCGAACCAAACAGACCCTAAAAATCCCTTCCCTCACCTCCCCTCCCCTCCCCTCCTTCTCAGTTGAACCAAACAAGCTCTAATGAGAAAACTTAACCATTAAGCAATAGAATATGACATAACCTAAATTCTAAGTAGTATATATTTGAACCTAAATTCTTAGTAGTATAAATTCTTAGTAAAATAGACTTAACCATTAAGTGGAAGAAGGAAAAAGAAATCAAACACACATCAACACAAATTGATCGATCGATCGATCGATCATCTTGCGTACGTGGTAACGTTTTTTTCCAACACTTTCTTATATTTTACATTCCTATACTTTCATCATGATTTTTCTTTGTTATTGTTAATTTTTCTATAATTTTAATAATGATCGATTGATGTCACGTAATTACAATTCACATACTAACACATTTGATTTGATATCCTCTACTCCCCATTCAGTGTATCAATGCCTGTCAATTATAGGGTTTTTATATTGTGTATATAAAACTTGTTATCTGATGTTGTATAATTTTTTATAAGGTTTTATATGTGTATCTAAATCTTATTATCATTCGTCCTCACGAGTATAATTCAGTTAGTAAGAAAGATTTAATGTGTAGGCCGGAGTTCGAATCCTGAACTCACCACTTATTAACCTTAAAGGAGTGAAATTCTGGTCACCAGATTTCGTAAAAAAAAAAAAACAAAAAAAAAACTTGTCATTATGATTTGAGGATCAATTGCTTTTGGTGATTAGAACCTCTTATTTTAGGCATAATTAACATCGTAGGGATGGCATTAGAATCATTTTTACCTCTTTGATAGTTTTGGTTTTAATGTCACAAATTATTGTTAGAACTTTCAATGTATGAATTATAAGTGCTTTTTAAGTTTCATGCTCTAGTTTCAACTATATTTAGGTTTTCACCGTTAAAGAATGATCAGACTCAGACCTATAATGCCAGATTAACAAAATTATAATTTTGAATACTTTTCTTTGAAATCTTTTGTAGGATTTGAAACGACGAAATTCAATAACTTTTTCAGGAGATTAGCCGATCAAAGTTTCAACCGTTTGATCTTCATCAACAACCGAGTTCTCAAAAATGATTGATACCAAGCCTCTTTTATCTGCAATGGCCTCAATTGTCCTAATACGAACCATCACGAATGAACTCATTCCTCACGAGCTCCTAAACTTTGTTCAATCGGGACTTCACCATCTTTCTCGCCACTTCTCAGCGGAATTCACCATAGTCATTGAAGAATTTCAAGGGATGGCTAGAAACCTGGTTTTTGAGGCTGCAGAAGCCTATCTAGGAACTAAAGCAACAATCGCAGCAGAACGAGTTAAAGTAAGTAAATCAGACGATCATAAAGAGCTTTCATTCAATATTGATAGAAATGAAGAAGTGAGTGATGTTTTTGAAGGTATTAGTGTAAAGTGGAAACTAATTTGCATACAAGTTGACTCGTCACGGATTCGACATTACGATGAAGAATCCTCGCCCGTGTCAGAAATAAGATCCTATGAGCTAACTTTTCACAAGAAACACAAAAACAAGATCTTTGATTCATATTTGCCTTTTGTGATGGATGTAGCTAAGAAGATTAAACAAGGAAACATAGCACTTAAGATTCACTCAAATGAATATAATCGTTGGGGTCACGAACCTATTAAATTCAACCATCCGATGAGTTTCAACACTCTTGCAATTGATGAAGTGCTTCGAAGAGACATTACGAATGACTTGGACAAATTTGTGAGAGCTAGAGAGTTTTATAGAAGAACTGGTAAAGCTTGGAAACGCGGTTACTTGTTGTACGGTCCTCCTGGTACCGGCAAGACAAGCTTGATTGCAGCCATGGCTAACTATCTCAACTATGATATCTATGATATGGATCTCACTGCTGTCCGGGATAATAAGCACTTGAAGCAACTGCTTCTTGCCATGTCCAACCGTTCTATACTTGTGATAGAGGATATTGATTGTACCATAAATTTGCAAAACCGAGAGGAGGATAAAGAAGTCGTTCATAATGGACACAATTCGGTATGCATTTCTCTTTGAAATTATATTTATCTTTGATATTCTTTCATGCCAAAATGTCAGAGGGCTGCATAAAACTAGAAAATATTTGGAAGAATTTGACATACATGAATCTAGGTTAGATATATTTAACTGTATAATTTAGCCGACAAATATTTGTCATGTGGTTAACAATGTAACTTATACCCCACGAGGACATAATATTTAGCCGACAAAGGTCGGTCTTATTGGTATAGTATGTTGTCTACGATGGTTGGTCTAGTCGTTAAGATATGACGCATAGCTTCAAAATATTTATCTTTAAGTAAATCATGATTAAGGAGACCGTTTGGACTCAACTCATCTAAACTTTTATACATAATGAAGTTACCGCAGGGTTGTGAGTATATGCTGCGGGATTACTTGAATAAAATTACTGCAGGGTTGTTATGATTATGATTAATGATGACATAATTGTAGACTAATGTGTGTTAATTTTTTGACAGATGACACTTTCAGGACTATTGAATGCAGTAGATGGTCTTTGGTCATGTTGTGGAGAGGAACATATAATTATTTTCACAACAAATCACAAAGAAAGACTTGATCCTGCTCTTTTAAGGCCTGGTAGAATGGACAAGCAAATTCACTTGTCATACTGCAACTTTTGTGCTTTTAAGCAATTGGCCATAAACTATCTTTGCATTACTCAACATGAACTCTATGAAAAGATTGAAGTGCTTCTCGGACAAGTTCAAGTTACTCCAGCTGAAGTTGCTGAAGAGCTGACAAAAGATGCTGAAGCTACAGAATGCTTAGAAGACCTTATCAAGTTCCTTCAAGCCAAGAAAGTGATCAAGGAAGAGAATGAGAAGAAGGAAGAAAATATCAAAGAAGATGATACTCAAGAACCTCTTTAATGTTTTGTTTGTTATTGAACAAAGAAATATCGAGATTATACACAAGAGCTTATAAATGATTAAATAATTTCAATTTTTCTTGATGTTTGTTTAAAAGTGTAGTAATTCCATATACATGTTATACCAGCATAAGTTTTTTGTTCGAATTTCGAATTCAGTCCTTGCAAATTAAAAAACGGTTGTTTTTAATCCCTAACACCATTTTATTGAGCTACGTGGCGTGATTATATTGGGCCACGTACCACTTACAGGGACTGAATCAAAAAATCACGCGGAGATTATTATCATATTTAAATCTCTTGAAGCAGAGTTAGGAACTGTTAGTTTTATTAGGGATGAGAATAGAGACTGTATTATGTGATCAGAGGATTTATCGGATTGTAATTATGTTAAATCGTCTTATAAAGGCGTAACGGAAGATAGCAATCAGGTGGACTAATGATGATTTACTCTAAAAGAAGGAATAATATTGTTAGTTGCTTTGATTTGTAATGTAATCCATTTATAGCACAAAAGAAGGAAAAAGACAGAGGCATGTTGTAACTTGTAACCATTCCCTTCCTTTCCATGAGGGTATGCCTCTGTTTGAACTGCAAAAGTGAGGATAGGGAAACAAAACAAGAAGCATAAGGCAATAGAAAATGATCTAACCTATAGTTCACTTCATATTGTAGTAGCTAAATGGCCAATGAAAGAGTAATGAATTGTTTTTAGTTTAGGTGATGTGACATTACTTGGAGCATAATTAATGTCAATATTGTACTCTCAATTAGTGCATGAATTGGAACTCACCTTTATCAAGTTTTCTTTCCAAGCAACCACTATACCACAGCCAAATCAAATATTTGAAAAGTGCAACACAAATTATTAAGATCACACTTAGTCTCCATAAATAACTATCAATAAAGGTTTGTAATTCGTCACATATTGCTTGCAATACCGATAAAATTAAGGATATGTTGGTTGTTCGGTAGTGATTGGTGATGAATTTGGTAGGGAGAATCACGGTTCGATCTCCTGTAACTACGATCGGGAAGGGACAAGAACCACTTAGGGTTTGTTTGGATTAGCTTATTTTTTAGTAGGGCGAATTTGTAAAATAGAATAAAACTTAATTTATATTGCATAAATTGTTTGCATAAACTCAAAAATAAGTTATTTCAAACGGATCCTTAATGCAAAACCCTACCCCTAAATAGATTAAAGTGATAAAAGCCAAAAATAAAAGGATGTACATTGGCTGCATCCCGATATGCACTAAAACAAAAAAGCATTTTAGCTTCAAATATATTAGCGTCAGCCACGACACAGACGCTACTAGCGTCTCTTTTGAGTCTCATAGACAGACGCTACTGTTTTTTAATTGAAAATCTTAATTTTAATTTGACAATTACATATAGCGTCCACTTTTGGGAACACTAATGAGATGCTAATGATAAAATAAAGAAACAGTACATTTAGCGTCTGCTTTATTAGACTTAAATATTTTATATTTTTTATGAATTTATTATAGCATCTGCTCGGGCAGACTCTAATGATCATTAATCATCATTAAATTTAATTAAGCGCCAAATTTTTTCCAATTTTCATTTCCCCCCTTCTTTTTTCATTCTCACTCACTAATGTTTATATCTCAATTTATTTTTGCCTTCTCAAATGTTTCATTTCCATTCACAGAGAAAGGATTTCTCTCCGCTCCGACGAACCCTAATCCTTCAATCCTCAACCTATAATCCATAATCCTTCAATGCTCCTGTAACACCCCGTTTTTCACAAGCCAAAAAGGGCATTATTTTTTTTTTTCTTTTTTTTTTTTCAAATAACACATCAGAGATACGCATACACGCATAAAAGATTTTCAATGAGCTGACATTCAAATATACAAAAGAACTCATTACCAAAAGGTGCTTCGACAAGCAAAGTGTATTTCCTGAATAATTACAATCCAAGTCTAAGTATTCGAATACTTACAACAAAACAAGTTAGAGACCCTATGCTAACCAAAAAGCACGGTGCACAAAACACACCGGCGCATAGTCTAACTACGCTAAAACTCCAGCCACTCACTGGGGCCTGGAACAGCCACCGTCGTCACCACGACCTAACCCATCACCTGGGTGGGATGAGCCCGCAAATGAAAGAAAGGGTCACCACAAAATATATAGTATGTATATATATAACCGGTGCGAAAGATTGTACACATAACAATTATTTCCACGAAGCACAAGAGAAAGCTCTTTAACTCAAAAGTACTTCCCACCAACGGGTTTATATAAATAAATCACCAAGCCTAATGCAGACTTCTACAATGGGTGTGACAACCGATTACTGGTTCGTCACATGCATGATTTTCCGGAAAATTAACCTCTCCTCGAAGAGTCGTGGGGTAGGCAAAGCCACACAGAAATATACGTACCCGCACTAAAAATGCCACACAAGGCAGGTGAAGTCACACAGACAAACACCAGGCGAAGTCACACAGACAAACACCAACTCAATATAAATCCAGAGGGATTTGGCGAAGCCACACAGTCAAACGCCCGGTACGTAGGCAAAGTCACACAGACATACACCTAGGCACACAACTATGAAATGCATGACATATATTCTCTTCGGCATATACGGGATAGTCACACAAGACAAAATCCTCGCGCAGTCCTATCTGACGCACGCATTCATATATGCTCATGCAAACAATCACATAGCCTAAAGCCTATGTACAAGCATCACAACATACATACATTTTCTCAATCATATGTAAATTGCACACATATATATCACCACGTTCTCATCAACGAGAATACATAAGTACAACATGCCAAGCACACAACAAATGTATAAACAACAAATTCAAGCATGTCGTAACCGTTTTAAAAGACGGAAATAAAGTGGAGCCCTTACCTCGTCAAGCACTCAACTATCACACGATCGCACAACACTTACTTGCTTCCTAAAACAAGCAAAGTATTCAATCAAAACCATAACCAATCAATCCTTAATGATTTGGACTCTAGAACCCCAAAACCCAAAGGTTCTCTAAGGTAAAATCCCTTTTTCGGATACTATACCAAAAACTACCGTATTGATCAACCCCCATGAGTTATATGTACTATTTTTAGGACCCAAAACAATTGCTAAAAGTCTTAAATAATTTGAAATGCAAAATGGCTATTTTCTTGCGTTATAAGCTACGTGCTTTCCGAGTACCCGAAAAACTCGTTTCCAATCCCAACCACTTCCATAAATTAATAAAAAGGGATTAGAAAGTTAAAAACCAAGTTTAGAAATCAGAATCCAAAATTTTAGTTTCCAGAGCTCGCCCTGGCGAGTTGGTGGCGAGTGAAGGCAGAGAGTACTGGTCTTACTCGCTCTGGAGCTCGCCCTGGCGTGTTGTCATGACCTGTGACACTCGCTCAGCGAGTTGCACCTGTCATGACAGCAAAAGACAGCAAAAGACAGCAACTCACACCACCTTTTTCCACCCTAAGCCTAGTTTGATTCTATTAGTTCCCAACATCTTTTCAAGGCATAAAAGCAAACCATTTCCATAAGCAAGCAACACATTTCCGAAAGCATGTTGGTTGCTTCGAGTGCAAGTTATTTGATTTTCATTTCCAAAATCAAAACCAAATCCAAGCACAAGTTTTATTACGGGCCTTAACCGTCCGGTAATCATTTTCAAACATGTTTTCAAGGTAAAAAGCGACACCACATGTCACAATAGTTTTAAACCACTTTGACCCCAAAATACTCCCCAAAAACTCTTAGAAAATATTTTCATAAACCACAAAATATTTTTCATCGGATTTTCTAAAACAAAACCATACAACGCATTTCCCTTTTGCCCAAAGGTTCAAAGGCAACTTTTCTTTTCAAAACCTTACAACATAACCTCATGTAATTGATCAATACATAACCAAACCAAAACCCTAATTTTTCTCATGAGATTTTTCACCAACTCATGGAAAACAACATAACAAAGCCTACACATGCTTCTCTAGACCTCATGAACAACATTCATGGAACAAAAACCATGTAAAGTAACATTTTCTAACAAACCCTCATGAGAACATAAACCCAAAAACCTCACAACTCTAAAAATCTACCAACCTAGGAGATGAGAAGAGAGGGTTACCTTTAGAAAGTGATTCTCTACAACTTTCTTCAAAGCTCCAAAGCTTGAAATGGAGTGAAATGGTGAGGAATGGAAAATTTGTGAAGGTTGGAAGTTAGAAATGGAGTCACACGTGAAAGAGGGAAAGAATGAGATGTTTGGTGATGTTTTTTCTAAGTCCACAATGCAACAAACCTCCTTACTATGCCATAGCTCTTGCTAACTCATGGCCATTGGATCAAAACAAAATGCCAAGACAAAACCCTAGCCATTGGATCAAACCAAACTAAATCCACTTGAGATAAAACTCAAAACCTCATAGAAACACTCACACGTTCAGCTCTCGCGCGCCGCGACGAACGAAACTTACCAAAACAGAAAACCTACAGACAGAACGTCTATCGTCTAACATTTCCAAAACTTATCGCCGAATCTTTTTCCGCGACTGTAATTTTCTTCCATACTTCAGAAAATTAATCTCAGGATAAATCCTAACTCGCGCAGATATATAAAACTTCCATCCGAAACCTCACTCAAAACAGACGCAATAAGATTTTACAACGACGGGTAAAATCCTACTCGTTTTTCCAAAAACAAGAATAATCCAAAACTTATTATTCTGAAACCACAAGTAACTTCTTATTCAAGCAACAGGATCACAAGACAAAAGTCTGTACAATTACAGTGCACGAGCACTAAACAGGCTCAATTACAGCAAAAGCTAATAATTACACGATGTTTCGTCACACGAACACATCGAACCCTAATATTCCTTAAACCAACTATACAAAGAAATCTTGGGTCTTACAATACTACCCCCCTAAAAGAAGTTTCGTCCTCGAAACTTAGACGTCGTCAAACAAACTGGGGTATAATTCTTTCATCTTACTCTCGAGCTCCCAGGTGGTATCTCCCGTAGCTTCGTTCCATATCACCTTCACCAAAGGTATCTCTTTCGTTCTCAAACGCTTCATCTTCCTATTCGCAATCTTGATCGGCGGAACCTCAAATGACAAGTTATCCCTCAGCTGGATGTCATCTGGTGTGATCACATGTGATGGATCCGGGGTATATTTCCGCAATTGCGACACATGGAACACGTCATGAATCAAAGATAGTACCGGTGGCAACGCGATCCGATATGCTACCTTCCCAACCCGTTCCAAAATCTGATAAGGCCCTATAAACTTTGGAGTCAACTTTTTCGCTTTCAAAGCCCTTCCAACACCAGTTGTTGGAGTAACACGGAGAAATACGTGATCCCCCTCCTCAAACTCTAAAGGCCTCCGACGCCTATCCGCATAACTCTTTTGTCGATCTTGAGCAACCTTCATCATTGCCCTTATCTTTCGGACCTTGTCCGTCGTCTGTTGTACCATTTCCGGTCCTACTATCATACTCTCCTCATCTTGGTACCAACACAAAGGAGTCTGACATCTCCTCCCATACAAAGCCTCGTATGGTGCCATTCCAATACTCGCGTGGAAACTGTTGTTGTATGTGAATTCTATCAAAGGTAATACATCATCCCAACTTCCACGATCATCCAAAACACATGCTCTCAACAAATCTTCCAAAGATTGATTTGTTCTCTCGGTCTGCCCATCTGTCTGAGGATGGTAGGCGGAACTCAATCTCAGTTTCGTCCCAACGCCTCATGCAACGTCCTCCAAAAGTGTGAAGTAAACTTTGGGTCTCGATCCGACACTATACTTGACGGAATCCCATGTAACCTCACAATCTCAGCAATGTAAACATCGGTCAGCTTCGCCGCGGTATCCGTAGTTCTTACCGGTAGAAAATGAGCGGACTTAGTTAAACGATCCACTATCACCCAAATGGAATCATGCTTCCTCCTGGTCTTAGGTAACCCAGTGATGAAATCCATAGAAATGCTATCCCACTTCCACTCGGGGATATCTAATGACTGCAGCATCCCTGCTGGTCTCTGATGCTCAATCTTCGCCTTCTGACAAGTCAGGCACGACGTCACATACTCAGCCACATCCTTTTTCATACCCGGCCACCAGAAATCATGCCTCAGGTCTTGATACATCTTTGTTGCTCCGGGATGTATACTAAGTTTACTCTTGTGTGCCTCCCCTAGAATGGTGTTTCTCAAGTTCATAGCATCGGGTACACACACTCTACCCTAACACCTCAAGATATTGTCCGATCCCACCTTGAAATCTCGGTTGGTTCCTCGAACAATCAAAGCCCTCTTCTCCATGAGAAACTTGTCATCTTGACAATTAGCAATATCCTCTAACAAACCGCTTGAGATGGTAATCATACCCAGTCTCATATTCCCTAAAGCAAACTCTACCTCTAGGTGCAAATCACGAAACTCTCTCAACAACTCTTGTTGACTAGCCATTTGCGCCGAACAAACCGACACACTCTTCCTACTCAAAGCATCGGCTACCACATTAGCCTTTCCCGGATGGTATTCCAACGTAAAGTCGAAGTCTTTCAAAGTTTCCATCCACCTCTGTTGCCTCATATTAAGCTCTTTCTGATCGAACAGATACTTAGACTTTTATGGTCACTAAACACGACAAAAGTGCAACCATAAAGATGATGTCTCCAAATCTTCAATGCGAAAACAACAGCCGCAAGCTCTAGATCGTGCGTAGGATAATTCTTTTCATGCACTTTCAGTTGCCTTGACGCATAAGCCACTGCCCTCTTGTGTTGCATCAACACACAACCCAACCCTTGATGAGAAGCATCACAATAAACCTCATACGGTTCCTCCGACTGTGGTAACATCAAGACTGGTGAAGTCGTCAAACGCTCCTTCAACAACTGGAAACTCAACTCACACTTCTCCGTCCAAGCAAAAGGTTGATCTTTTCGCGTAAGTTGTGTCATTGGTGCCACAATCTTAGCAAATCCTTCTATAAATCTTCGGTAATAACCGGCCAAACCAACAAAACTCCTCACATCAGTCACGGTTTGAGGCTGCTTCCATGAAAGTACCGTATCAATCTTGGCTGGATCCACGGCTATTCCCTCTTTTGATATAACATGGCCAAGGAAATTCACCTCTTCCAACCAAAAGTCACACTTTGACGGGTTTGCATACAACTTACTTTCCCGCAAAACTTGCAAAACCAAGCGAAGATGCTCTTCATGCTCCTCTTCACTCTTCGAATACACTAGGATGTCATCAATGAACACCACCACAAACTTGTCCAAAAATGAATTGAATATCCGATTCATGTAAGCCATAAAGATAGCAGGTGCATTCGTCACTCCAAACGGCATCACTAGAAACTCATAATGCCCATAACGCGTCCTAAACGCCGTTTTCTGAATATCCTCATCTCGTACTCTTATCTGGTGATAACCAGATTTCAAGTCAATCTTTGAAAACACTGAGGCTCCCCTCAACTGATCCATCAAATCATCAATTCGTGGCAATGGATATCGGTTCTTGATAGTCACCTTATTAAGCTTCCGATAGTCCACACAAAGACGAGATTTACCATCCTTCTTCTTGACCAATAAGACCGGTGCTCCCCAAGGCGACACACTAGGCCTTATGAAACCCTTCTCTAACAAGTCCTCAATCTGACCTTTCAACTCTACCAACTCGGCTGGAGCCATCCGATAAGCTGATTCCGAAATCGGACCCGTACCCGGTTGTAAATCAATAAAGAATTCCACCTCTCTACACGGAGGAAAAGCTGGAATCTCCGATGGAAACACATCTTGGAAATCCTGAACCACACGAATTTCCTCAATTCGGATCTCCGACATCACTCCTAAGCTAGCAAGTGAAACTATCTCCGGTTCCCCATTACACATAACCACCGAAAGTCGATTTGCAGACAAGTACCTTCGCACACCTGGCTCGGGAAAGAAAACCAATTTCCGAGCACAGTCTAGAATCACATAATGATAAGATAACCAATCCATCCCGAGGATGATCTCGAGAGATAAAAGCGGTAGACAAACCAAATTGACCAGAAAATCCCTATTCTGGATTACTACCAAACAATGCAAACATGCAGTATTCACTACCAAATCCTTAGCAGGAGTCAAAACATTCAAATCAAACGGAAGCACAGAAATATTCAAACTCAAACGATTTGCACATGCCAAAGATATGAATGAGTGGGTTGCCCCCGTGTCAATCAAAGCAGTTAAAGAATTACCTGTGATGTGACAGCTCTCATGGATGGCATTGCTAGCCTGCCCACTCAGTTCAGTGCCCATACAGTAAGCACGTGCCTTTGCCGCAGGTCTGGCACCCTGTGAGCCTTGTGCCACATTTGCCGACGGCCCAGTCTTCGGGGCTCTGCAATCTCTAGCAAAGTGTCCCGGCTTCTTGCAATTGTAGCAGGTGTTTCCCACCTTCGGTTGCGTGCACTCATTAGAAAAATGCCCCGCTTCTCCACAGTTGTAGCAAGTCCCCTTACTACCCTCCGATTTTCCCCGGGTTCCCTGATTCACCGATCGGCCCGGTCCTTTACTGTGCTGAGGACGGTTATAAGGCTTACTCCCTTGCCTCCCACTATTCTGAGTCGAACCGCGATCATTGGTACGACTTGGTCCTCCGGCATTAGAATTCCCTTGACGGTTCACCCGCTTATTCTTCATGTCTTCCACCTCTTGGCACTTTTCAACCAAGACCTGGAATTGTCGAATACCCAATGGCACAACCGCATCCTGCAGTTCGTACCTCAGCCCATCTTGGAATCTACGGCACATATAAACCTCATCTATCCCATCCCTAAAGAAGCGGAAGAAACGGGATAGTGATTCGAACTTCTTGGCATATGCTTCAACATTCATGCCCGCTTGCCTCAGCCTCAGGAACTCTTCACCATACCTTTCCCTAGCTGTCTCAGGGAAATATTTGGCCAAGAACCTCCTTTTGAAGTTCTCCCAACTTAACTCTTCATGAACATTCTCCATGATCAGTCGGGTGTTCCTCCACCAATACTCAGAACCCCCGAGTAATTGATAGGTAGCTAAGACCACCTTCTCTCCCTCCGGACAATGAATTGCCCCGAATATCCTCTCCACAGATTGGAGCCATAGATCAGCAGTTTCCGGACCTCCCTCCCCATTAAACTTAGGAGGAGTTTGGTGGTTGAAATTCGAAAGAAGTCTAGATCCAGCCGCAAGTATTTCCCTTTCGCGCTTTTCCAGATCCCTTTGCGCCTTAGCATGGCTCTGAGCGGTCACCGCCGCTGCCATCGTATGCATGGCATAAGCCATCTGGTTTATATCAACATTATCCGTCATAGGTGCTGTAGGTGCCCTTCTTGGAGGCATTCTATTCTGCACAATACCAATTCTGATTAGATTCCTTATCCAAACATTTCTGAGTCTCAACAGAAATCTCATACAACGGTTACTAGCACATAACCCGACACCGAACAACCACTAGAACTAACACTACTCTAGCTATGTTCTAACCGACTCTGGACTAACGACTCAAGTATACACTTTCCCTTTGAAGATTTAAAGCCGTGCTCTGATACCAAATTGTAACACCCCGTTTTTCACAAGCCAAAAAGGGCATTATTTTTTTTTTTTTCTTTTTTTTTTTTCAAATAACACATCAGAGATACGCATACACGCATAAAAGATTTTCAATGAGCTGGCATTCAAATATACAAAAGAACTCATTACCAAAAGGTGCTTCGACAAGCAAAGTGTATTTCCTGAATAATTACAATCCAAGTCTAAGTATTCGAATACTTACAACAAAACAAGTTAGAGACCCTATGCTAACCAAAAAGCACGGTGCACAAAACACACCGGCGCATAGTCTAACTACGCTAAAACTCCAGCCACTCACTGGGGCCTGGAACAGCCACCGTCGTCACCACGACCTAACCCATCACCTGGGTGGGATGAGCCCGCAAATGAAAGAAAGGGTCACCACAAAATATATAGTATGTATATATATAACCGGTGCGAAAGATTGTACACATAACAATTATTTCCACGAAGCACAAGAGAAAGCTCTTTAACTCAAAAGTACTTCCCACCAACGGGTTTATATAAATAAATCACCAAGCCTAATGCAGACTTCTACAATGGGTGTGACAACCGATTACTGGTTCGTCACATGCATGATTTTCCGGAAAATTAACCTCTCCTCGAAGAGTCGTGGGGTAGGCAAAGCCACACAGAAATATACGTACCCGCACTAAAAATGCCACACAAGGCAGGTGAAGTCACACAGACAAACACCAGGCGAAGTCACACAGACAAACACCAACTCAATATAAATCCAGAGGGATTTGGCGAAGCCACACAGTCAAACGCCCGGTACGTAGGCAAAGTCACACAGACATACACCTAGGCACACAACTATGAAATGCATGACATATATTCTCTTCGGCATATACGGGATAGTCACACAAGACAAAATCCTCGCGCAGTCCTATCTGACGCACGCATTCATATATGCTCATGCAAACAATCACATAGCCTAAAGCCTATGTACAAGCATCACAACATACATACATTTTCTCAATCATATGTAAATTGCACACATATATATCACCACGTTCTCATCAACGAGAATACATAAGTACAACATGCCAAGCACACAACAAATGCATAAACAACAAATTCAAGCATGTCGTAACCGTTTTAAAAGACGGAAATAAAGTGGAGCCCTTACCTCGTCAAGCACTCAACTATCACACGATCGCACAACACTTACTTGCTTCCTAAAACAAGCAAAGTATTCAATCAAAACCATAACCAATCAATCCTTAATGATTTGGACTCTAGAACCCCAAAACCCAAAGGTTCTCTAAGGTAAAATCCCTTTTTCGGATACTATACCAAAAACTACCGTATTGATCAACCCCCATGAGTTATATGTACTATTTTTAGGACCCAAAACAATTGCTAAAAGTCTTAAATAATTTGAAATGCAAAATGGCTATTTTCTTGCGTTATAAGCTACGTGCTTTCCGAGTACCCGAAAAACTCGTTTCCAATCCCAACCACTTCCATAAATTAATAAAAAGGGATTAGAAAGTTAAAAACCAAGTTTAGAAATCAGAATCCAAAATTTTAGTTTCCAGAGCTCGCCCTGGCGAGTTGGTGGCGAGTGAAGGCAGAGAGTACTGGTCTTACTCGCTCTGGAGCTCGCCCTGGCGTGTTGTCATGACCTGTGACACTCGCCCTGGCGAGTAACCACTCGCTCAGCGAGTTGCACCTGTCATGACAGCAAAAGACAGCAAAAGACAGCAACTCACACCACCTTTTTCCACCCTAAGCCTAGTTTGATTCTATTAGTTCCCAACATCTTTTCAAGGCATAAAAGCAAACCATTTCCATAAGCAAGCAACACATTTTCGAAAGCATGTTGGTTGCTTCGAGTGCAAGTTATTTGATTTTCATTTACAAAATCAAAACCAAATCCAAGCACAAGTTTTATTACGGGCCTTAACCATCCGGTAATCATTTTCAAACATGTTTTCAAGGTAAAAAGCGACACCACATGTCACAATAGTTTTAAACCACTTTGACCCCAAAATACTCCCCAAAAACTCTTAGAAAATATTTTCATAAACCACAAAATATTTTTCATCGGATTTTCTAAAACAAAACCATACAACGCATTTCCCTTTTGCCCAAAGGTTCAAAGGCAACTTTTCTTTTCAAAACCTTACAACATAACCTCATGTAATTGATCAATACATAACCAAACCAAAACCCTAATTTTTCTCATGAGATTTTTCACCAACTCATGGAAAACAACATAACAAAGCCTACACATGCTTCTCTAGACCTCATGAACAACCTTCATGGAACAAAAACCATGTAAAGTAACATTTTCTAACAAACCCTCATGAGAACATAAACCCAAAAACCTCACAACTCTAAAAATCTACCAACCTAGGAGATGAGAAGAGAGGGTTACCTTTAGAAAGTGATTCTCTACAACTTTCTTCAAAGCTCCAAAGCTTGAAATGGAGTGAAATGGTGAGGAATGGAAAATTTGTGAAGGTTGGAAGTTAGAAATGGAGTCACACGTGAAAGAGGGAAAGAATGAGATGTTTGGTGATGTTTTTTCTAAGTCCACAATGCAACAAACCTCCTTACTATGCCATAGCTCTTGCTAACTCATGGCCATTGGATCAAAAACAAAATGCCAAGACAAAACCCTAGCCATTGGATCAAACCAAACTAAATCCACTTGAGATAAAACTCAAAACCTCGTAGAAACACTCACACGTTCAGCTCTCGCGCGCCGCGACGAACGAAACTTACCAAAACAGAAAACCTACAGACAGAACGTCTATCGTCTAACATTTCCAAAACTTATCGCCGAATCTTTTTCCGCGACTGTAATTTTCTTCCATACTTCAGAAAATTAATCTCAGGATAAATCCTAACTCGCGCAGATATATAAAACTTCCATCCGAAACCTCACTCAAAACAGACGCAATAAGATTTTACAACGACGGGTAAAATCCTACTCGTTTTTCCAAAAACAAGAATAATCCAAAACTTATTATTCTGAAACCACAAGTAACTTCTTATTCAAGCAACAGGATCACAAGACAAAAGTCTGTACAATTACAGTGCACGAGCACTAAACAGGCTCAATTACAGCAAAAGCTAATAATTACACGATGTTTCGTCACACGAACACATCGAACCCTAATATTCCTTAAACCAACTATACAAAGAAATCTTGGGTCTTACAGCTCCAGTCCTTCAATCCCTAATCCTTCAATCCTTAATCCTTTGTCAATCTCTCCATCTCGAAGACCCACAATCCCTCAATCCTTTGTCGTCGAAGAACCACAGTCCGTCAATCCTTCCGCCGTCAATCCCTCAATCTCTCTGTCTCTCCTTCAATCCCTTCCCCATTGAAGAACCACAGTCCCTCCGTCGTTCTCTGCGCGGTTCAAGGTATCGAGTAACTTCATCTCTCTGTCGTTCCGTTCCAATGTATTGATTGATGTCATGCTTGTTGTTTTGTTGTTAAGTATCGATTTCCTTCTCTCTGTCAATTGAAGAGGCCCTTTGTCAGTTGTTCTTCTCAATTTATGCTTTGTTTTTTGTTTCTTTTACTGCATTGTCGATTTCCCTTTATTTTTGTTTCACTCTCAATTTATACTTTGTTTCTTTTGATATACTGTATTTGTTTCCTCTGGATATGAATATTCAATCTATGTGTTGATTTTAAGCTATTATGTGGCTTCATTGTTTGGATGAGTAGTTTATGTGTTTCTGACTTTTAATTGAAAATTTTAATTCATTATTTAGCAAGCACTTATGAAAACACAGTGGCATTAACTGAAAAATAGTAATTATTTGAAGAACAAAGTCATAAATAGATACTGTATATAGGATTGAAAGCTAAAAGCAATTTTAGAATTTAAGGTAGCTAGTTATCATTTCCATTAACTGTCGTTGTTATAGTCATTGTGTGGTTCATACAAGTGCTTGTCTGTGTGTAAAGTTTCTGACTTTTTGTTTTTTTTTATTTGAGAAGGAAACTAAATACAAGCTATATCTATGTGTAAAGTTTGATTCAATTTATGTAATTGGATAGTTTTCAGGCTTGAGTTTGATTCAGTTTCTAGCATATCATCAATCTGGTATTTTCAGTTTATCTTTATGTGTTTGACCTTTTTAATGAGTTTTTTTTTTTGTTCTTGTTTTAGATACTGTGTTGGGAAGCATGCTTGAGCTGAGGCAGAGATATTTTGATCCAAAGAAGTTCTCGATGAGGTTCCCTCCAGAAGTTTCGAAGTTTACCCCTCCGCATTAATCAATGGACTTCAGGTGGAAATTTCTATTTTGGTCAATTAGATTTCTGCATCAGTACTCTATTCTATTCATTGCAACAAGTGTGAAAATTGGGATTAAATTGTGTTTTGTGATTCTTAGAAACTGTGTTGTGTGACTCTTGAATCTACTATGTTTTTAATTGGTTCTTTTTTCCCCTCACAGTGAGCAAATTAAAGAGCCATAGTTTTAACTGGTGACCTGATTGCTTGAGTCTAATTGGCATTTTGTTATGTACCAATGATTTTAACTTGGACCAAAATGCACACTTATTTTAAGCATCAAGTAATAGTTAAATAATTTTAGTTATATTAGCTTTTTTGGTGGCTAGTTTTCATCATTTGTATGAGATTTGAGGGGCATCTATCTATAAAATAGGGTATTGATATAGTCCTAATTCAATACTCCAAATATTCAAATATGATGTTATGTCTTTTTTTTTTAAAATGGTGCTACTGGATGGAGATAATTGAAATTTGAAACCAGACCGAGCATGTGAGATTTTGGAGATTTGTTATTTTTTTTTTATCACTTTGATTAAGGTAACCATAATGAAATCCTGGGTAATTTTGATTTTGTGCAATATGACAATTTCTTATTAGTTTTAAGTCTGAATGTTTTTTACTTTGTTCTTATTTGTAGGGAATCCAAGAAGTCTTTATATATAAATATTGTTGTTAACTTTCATTTCTTTACCACGTAGTACATGATTAACTATTTAACACGAGATGATTTGTGTCATATAATATATTCCTAGCTGTTGTCGAAGGTACTTCATTTGAACCAATAATCCATTGCAATTATATCATAGTAAAGCTTGTAGTTTCTCTGGTTTGACACTTTCTCCCTTATTTTCAGGTTTTGAGGCTTCTTAATTTTCTTGTTAGCCTGTTAAAGGTTTGATTGCAAAGTTGAATTGCTTATAATTTGACAGTCCCTATAATGTGTTTCTTATTTTTCTGTTTATTTTTTATAGATGCCTCCAAAAGAAAAAGCTTAGGGTCAAGAATCCATTGAAGAGGAATCGCGTAGTGTAATGATAATTTCCGCATAGTCTGAATTTTATTAACAATACTTGTATTTTTAAACATGCTCAACACACAAAGTAGTACAACTTAGTATGTAGATACACCATGTTTATATTTTTACTAGTTTTATTGTTATATGACATTATGGTTGCCATATTTTTTATTTGCATTAATCAAACATTTAATCACAAGATAATTTAGTTATAGACAAGAAATTTTATTTGCGGCACCTCTTACTCTTTTGTAACTTCTTTTGTTTTTGTACATATAAAGGTCGGGAGCTTTGGTGTTTGTTACGGAAGTTCTATCATGTTGTGTTTGGTGAGGATTAAATTAAAATTTAAAACTATTTTGTTTTATGTAGTATTTTGATGTTGACAATCCAAAAGATAAAAATTCTGATATTTTATACAGGTTGGTCTAAAAAAAGCATGCAAAATGTGGTTTCTCACAAGGTTCTATACTGACGAAGCCGAGAAAATGGGACTGATCAATACATGGTATGATTTATTGCACATCTTAAGCACTAATTATTGACATATTTATCACATGCAAGGTTGCTAATGCACATAATAATTGATAGCAATTGTGATAACTGATATCTTGTTACTCCTCTGTACATGAAAGAAAGAAGTAGCAAGGGTTTTTTTACCTTTGTTTGGTCATATTCTTCATTTCCTTAAGTTCATTTTGATAAGTTTCCAACTCTTATATAAGAGAATGCAATAAAAAAATTAAAATGTGAATGACCATTATTCAGTCCCTGTTAGACCTTTTATGATATTGTAGGACATGTATCTAAGTTATGATGCTAGATGCTTTATCTTTTAATAGGCTTAGTTATTTTTAAGCAAACTACTTGATCACTAGTTAAGATTGTCTTAGTTAGTCTATGTATATAGTGTTATATGTTTTTGGCGTTTGGTTGCAAGTCTGTTTTCAATTTAATGGTAAGACCCTTTAATGTCTTTTACATTATGTTTGCTTTTAATGGTTTTTTGTGTGTAAACTTTGAAACATACATTTGGTTTGGTTATGTTTTTGCTAGTTTGAGTGTTGTATGACATTGTAACTTCGTATGACTACTAGTTTTATATTGTTTAATTTATGATTGGGAGGTCATTCTGTGAATAGATTTTTTTTTTAAAAATGTTTATTTTAGCGTAGGCTTGACCGACTCTACAAGTTACAAGTCAATAAATTAGCTTCTGGACTAGGCAGACGTTAGATTAGCGTCCACCAAGCAGACTCTAGAGGCAACATTGAACCATATTTATAGCGTCAACAAAAGACCGATGCTCCTAGCGTCCGCCGTATATGAACGGGTCTAGCTTCAGATTAACGTCACCAAAAACAGACGCTAAATTAGCGTCTGCTAGACGCAACTGTTAGCTTCAGGCAATTAAGCGTCAACCTCGACACTGACGCTAAGTTGACGCTAACAGCTTCTAGCGTCTGTTTTTGGCAATTTAGCGTCTGCTTATGGCCGACGCTCCAAAGCAGTTTTGTTGTAGTGATGGTGGTGAAAGCATACCTTTAACTTCAAGTTGTTCCTCTCGAGTATCTCCGTGTAAATGGCTATTTTCATCTTGCACATAATCATATAAACTTAGTTCACAAAATATACACCCTTTCTTATTTTTTCTATTTCCCTTCCCCTATATAGAAATCCCGATCGTTACATTGCATTGTACCATTTGACAATAATTAATATAAATTCAATATCTTAATAGGCATCTCTAATGCATATGCTACATAGGTTATGACATATGGCTTCTTAAAAATACGGTATAAGGGATTAAAAAATAAATTATAAGTTAGTACTATAGGAGAGAGATTGTGAATTTTTAAATCAGAGATTATGACCGCATTTAATTTGAATCCTAAAAGAAAAAATTATCTTAAAATTTGAATCGTCACAACTTGATCAAATAGTTCTAAGTTTTTTACCGCACTAGGTGCATGCGGCTCTGATTGCACTGAATCTAATTCCCCCTTTTTCCATTTTTCTCCTTTCTATAAGAATTTTAAGACATAATTAAATCATTCACCTCGGCCAACTGGGAGGGAGAGGTAAAGAGTGGGCGTTTCAATGGGAGGGAGAGAGGAATTAAATTCTCTAACTTTCCATCCTCTACCTTTCCCTAACTTTAGACAAATTTTGATATTTTGATGTGAGAGAGATACAGATAGTCAGAGAGACAAACTGAGGAGAGGGAGTAACTAAATTTCTTTTTTATTTTGTACTATAACCCAGAATTTGATGCCCTATTTTTCGGGCAATGTGAAAATGATCATGTTGCACTTGCACAAGACCGACTATAAAATTCAAAGACTCATTCACGTTCATATGTTTGGACATAGACCATTCAAACTAAAGTATAAAATGTAGATAAATATCGTGTTGTTTTTCACCCCTCCGTAAACATTTAAACTAAATATAAAAAGTAGATAAATAATGTCTGCAATTTTTTTTTACATAATCTAAGACCTTTTTTTTTATAATAGTTTAAAATAAGTTAATTTTTTTCACTCATAAAAATAAGTTAATTTATTAATAAAAGATTTCATCTTATATTTTATTTTGTTTCTTTTCTAAAACTTATTTTCATTATTAACATATTCTTTATATATTTTGGTTTCTACCAATTTCACACATTTTCTAAATTAAATATATCTGTCTTATCAAAATAAAATAAATTAATATATCTGTAGAAAGTTTAAAGATTAAAATATTTATAAATATTATTGTGATATATAAAAGTATTACTCATCTTTTCACTGAAAAATGATTTTTCATTATTACTAATAAATATGATCATTTAAAAGTATTTTTCAATTTTGACTATATATTTTTCGAAATTTTAACGTATATTCTACACTCACATATTTATTAAATTAATTAATGTCAATATTAATGTAGAACTCTTTAAATATACTCATTCATTCCCTTTTTATAAGAGATAGTTTGATAAAAAATTTGTCCCTTATTATAAAACTCTTTTATAATTATCAATGACAAAATTACCCTTATTTACTTTGCATAGTTTTTTTACTAGCATTAAATTCTCTTTTGTTTGATACAAAACACTACAATTAATGATAAGGGTAAACATGGAAAATGAATATAATTTGTCGATCAACTTAATACTAAAATCCACTTTTTTAATACTCGTGTTTTGTCAAACTAGTTCTTATAAATAGGGACGGATGGAGCAATAAACTATAGATAAACTAGAATGGATCCCGTGTCAAGCACGGGTAATTAACATTGTTTTTTTCAATTTTAAATATAAGCATTTATCCTGACTTATGAGGTACAAATACAGATATGGATTTTGGACACGACATAGAAACTAATACATTGACATAGATAACAATTTGAAAAAAGTAATATATTTAAGTGTAATCATAAGTGTTGGTGTCCGGCATGTGATACAACTAATTTGAGGAGTGTCTGTGCTTCATAGATCCTAACTCATATCCGCGTGTATAACAATATTACCCATATCAAACACGTACCATTTGGGTATCACAGTACTCATACTCGCATTCATTACCTTCAACTTTACTAAGAATTAATTGATCAATTAACAAACAAAATATCATTTTAATATAATTAATATTTTCTAAAAGGTGGATACTAAGCTACCCATATACCCGTTCATTATTGCGGATAATTACCAATGTGTGTACTCATTTTTTGTGGATACATACTATATATGGGTCTACTTGTCATCCTTGAAAACAAAACAACTCTTTAGATACATTTAAAGTCGCTTTGAGCATGCAATATGAATTATATAAAAAAAATTAATGGATTAAAATTTAAAACATTAAATTTAGATGAATAAAAGTTCAAATGAAATTTATGGAGGTAATTGGTCAGTTCGCCAATTGTGAACTTTTACATTGTTCTTTTTTTTTTTGACAAACTGAAATTCATATCATTTCATTAGCTAATAAGTTGTGAATACAAAGCGGTACAATATTAAAAATATGGCGACGAGACCAAGAAAGGGCTGCCCTTGCTATAGTATGAGCGACCCTATTCGCTTGACGCCTAATAGGCTTTACCTCAAAGCCGGGAACTAACGACAATAAACACTTAATTTTATTAATAATAATACTAAACTCGGAAACTCCTTGCTTGCGATTACGGATTGCACCAACTATATTTTGAGCATCGGTCTCGAATATAACATTAGTATAACCTCGAAGTTGAAGTGTTGTCATAGCTTCAAACAAAGCAAGTGCTTCACCTTCATTAGAAGAACACCTTCCATTAATCCAAGAGCTTCCTCCCATAACAAAATTACCTCTATAGTCTCTAACACACCAACCGGTACTTGTTTTTGTCACTTCATTGTGTATACCGACGTCGACGTTGCACTTGTATTTGTCCCTAGGAGGTGGCTGCCAAACCGCTTGTTGTTGTGGTACCTGTTGTGCGTCACTTGCATATACACGTTGGACTAGCTTCCATTCAAGCCAAAGACTCAAGGCTTTATAACCAAGCTGCTGCCCCATCTCCTTTTCTTGGTTCCACACAAAGTTGTTTCTATTATTCCAAACAATCCAGATCAACATAGCAGCCTTTCCCGCATCCGATCGGTCAACATAACGACACATGTGCAAAATGAATTCCTTGGCCGTGTGGTTTTGATGAATGTGGGGCGCTATTACATCATACAATCCAGCTCCTTGCCATGCAATTTTACTACTCTCACAACCATAAAGAACATGCCAATCATCCTCCTCCTCTAGTTCACATAATGGACAAATTGTCGGACATTGACCATGTCTCTCTTGAAGCCGAACTCTTGTTGGTAAGCACCCTTTACATATACGCCACAATAAATGTTTAGCCTTCGGTGGAGCTTGAATCCTCCAAATCCATTTCCAATCCTCCTTCCTGTGCATTGTCACGGCCTCAATAGTAGGTTCAAGAAGCGAGTTGTAACCGGACTTGACATTATAATTACCATTGATGTCATCATCCCAAACTAGATGATCTTCTTCAACATCATCAAATAAAGGCACTGCAAGAATAGAGTTAGCAACATATGAAGGAAAAATTGATTGAATTTTGTTACTATCCCAAGCCTTCTCATTTGGGCACAAGAGTTGATTCACGTATAAATTAGTCACTTCTTGTGTTTGTGGAGAATGTATCCACTTCCCATCAACCTTCTTCAACCAAGGATCATGCATGACCTTTATACTAGTACCATCTCCAATCTTCCATCTACAACCATTCATAATAACATAACGCGAATTCCAAATACTTCGCCAAGCATAGCTAGGATTATGTCCAAGAGTGGATGCAAAAAGAGAAGAATTAGGAAAATACCTCGATTTGTACACCTTGGCTACAAGAGTATTTGGTTTAGTGATGAAGTTTCAACATTGTTTAGCCACCATCGCCTTGTTAAATAGATGAAAATTCCTAAACCCCAAGCCTCCAAATTCTTTTGGATATGCCATTTTGTCCCATGCTAACCATTTAATCCCTCCACTTTGTGAACCTCCACCCCACCAAAAGGAATTGATCATCCTCTCCACTTCCTTGATAAGAGTTTCCGGTAGAAGATAAATACTCATCACATATGATGGAATAGATTGCAACACGGATTTGATCATTACCTCTTTTCCGGCCTTCGAAAGAGCTCTACCTCTCCAAGAATTTATGCGTTTCCAAACTAGATCTTTTACAAAGGTGAAAATGCTCTTCTTGCTTCGTCCCACCATAGATGGCAATCCTAAATAAGTGCTAGTACCTAGAACATGCCTGACTCCCATAAGCCTTGATAGATCCTCTTGGGCCGCAACACTTATGTTTCTACTAAAGAAGACTTCGGACTTTGACATGTTTATTTCCTGGCCAGAAGCTTCAGCATAAATGTTAAGAATATTCATCAAATGTCTAGTCTCTGCTAAGTTGGCCCTGCAAAACAAAAAACAGTCATCGGCAAAAAGTAGATGGGACACCGGCGGTGCCCCTCTACAAACTTTCACACCATGAATATCACCACAGGCCACATATTTTTTGATGAGAGTTGATAGACCTTCCGTCACTAAAATGAAAAGATAAGGAGACAGTGGGTCCCCCTGTCTTAAACCTCTACCCGACACAATAGGACCGACTTTCTCATAATTCACCAAGATCGAATAATTTACCGAACTTACACATAGCATCATCCAATGTATCCATCTGTCAGCAAATCCCAACCTCTCAAGCATACCTCTCATGAAACCCCAGTCCACTCTATCATAAGCTTTACTAATGTCAATTTTCAATGCAAGATCACCACAAGCACCTTTAGTCTTACGTTTAAGAGCATGCACAACCTCTATAGCAATCAAAGCATTGTCTAAAATAGACCGACCTTCCACAAAAGCCGATTGTTCCTCTCCCACACATTTATCGAGACAGACTTTTAATCTATTCGCCAACACCTTCGACACCATCTTATAAAGAACATTACACAACGAAATAGGGCGCAACTCCTTCATAGACTTCGGTTGGTCACATTTAGGTATCAGACATATATTGGTATCATTAAGAGTGGATGGAAAGTAACCTCTATCCAACCATTCCCTTGCTGCTTCAAAAATATCATCTCCACAAACACTCCAGAAATGTTGGTAAAAAGCTGGATTGAAGCCGTCAGGGCCCGGTGCCTTATCAGGATGCATCTGGAGCAAAGCCTCATGAATCTCAGTTTTTGAAAGAGGGGCCAGCAGTCGATTGTTGTCTTCTTCTGTGATCCTAGGAGAAATGAGGGATAATACTGGCTCATGCTGACAAGGATTAGCATGGAACAACTGATCGAAATAGGCTCTGGCTTCTTCACAAATTTCCGGCTGGGTCTTAACTTCAACATTTGCACTAGTCACAAGCTTCACAATTTTCTTTGATTTAGTTCTGACAGAAGCTGAAGAATGAAAGAATTTGGTGTTAAGGTCTCCCTGTTGTAACCAATGCATTTTTGCACGTTGCCGCCAATAAGTTTCCTCCTGAACTAGAAGTCTGGCATGCTTTTCTTGAGCTTCTAAGTATCGACTGGAACTGATAGAGTCATGTCTGCCTCGAAGTCTCTCCATCTCTTCACTACATTCAATCACTTCCTGTTTAAAGCGCATTCTTTTCCGACGACCCCATTCTTGTAACCTATCAGCACACTGGGCTACTCTACCGGTAACATCACAAACACGCCCTCCATGCCACCCATCTTCCACTACATCATTCACATCATCCTCCTTTAGCCAAGCATTCTCAAATCGAAAAGAGTAAGTATTACCATTCCTAGCCGTGATATCTGTCTGAAGAAAAATCGGGCTATGATCGGAGTGTGAAGTAAGAAGATTTTGGAGTCTTACTTCCGGGTACAACATAAGCCAATTGGTGTCAGCAAAAGCTCTATCAAGTCTCTCTTCTATAACATGAGCCGCACCTCGACTCTTTATCCAAGTAAACGGATAACCATCAAGATGAATGTCGGTGAGATCACAATCACCAACTGCACTTCTGAACCCTTCGCAAAGCCAATTCGGGTGGGGATTCCGCCCTTGTTTGTCCTCTTGAGATAGTAGGTCATTAAAATCTCCTATTATACACCAAGGTAAATTTGACATATGTCTGAGTTCCCGCAACAAATCCCACGCTTGTCGTCTCCTACTCCTCTCTGGATAGCCATAGTAACATGTCAATCTCCAGTCTCCTTTCTCTTCATCTGACACAATTATATTGATGAAATTACGGGAATAATTCAGAATCCTACACTTCAGGTTATTTTTCCACATGACAGATAAACCACCACTTCTACCATCTACATCAATAGATAAACAACCGTCATACTTGAGCAATACACGGACAGTTTCCATCTTCTGAGCTTTAGACAATGTTTCTGACAAAAAGAGAATATCTGGACGGTATCCTTGAGCAACATTACGAAGAATAGGAATTGCACTCGGAGTGCTCAGCCCCCGGCAATTCCAACTGAGTATTTTCATTGCTCCCGGCAGTCCTGGCTGCCAGGACCTACCGATAAAAAATGCTGGTTTGAATCTTCATCATTGTTGTTAGCCTGTGCTTTTTCTTCCCTTCTGCGTTTTTTCTCTGTGTGAGAATCCATGTCCTCTGCACTGTCATGGGTCGGGTTTGGTAAGACAGGTTTAGGGTCGGTTCGGGTCAGAGAAGAGGTTGGGTTGTTTGGGTTAGAATTCGGGTAAGTTTGGGTCAGAACTGGGTCGGGGCGGGTCAGTTTTTTAGAGGGTTGGGTCCTGATGAGGTTTAATTCTTTTCTGGCTTTTTGTTTGATAGGGGCGGTAATTTTTGATTGGGTGGTAAAAATTGGGGAATTATTGGGTAATAATGAGGTGTTAATGGGGTTATTGGGAATGGAAAACTGATAAGGGTGACTATGATTAGGTGATGAATGCCAATAAAGAGGAGGCAAATCGGTTACAGGATTTGATGGTAAAGGGATCTCTAATGATTGCTGACTGGGACCAGATTGAATGGGTAATAATTGTTGTCGGCTGGCTTGTTGGATACTAATGACGTTATGTTGTGCGGATCGTTTATTTTTGTCAGTTTCCAGAAGATTTGTTAAGGTTGCAGTGCTGTTGGACGCGTGAGCATTCAATGGAATTAATGGTCCATTAATAATGACATCAGCATGACATTGGCGGCTTGGCAGTTCACGTGTACCAGCGGACACGTCAGCAGAGATAGGCTCCATGGAAGGAATCTCCGTCGTTGTTCTCCCTCTTCGCCCCCCTTCATCGCCGGTCACTTCGTTTCCACCATCTCTCTCCTCCCTCAACCACCGGGAGGTCTGTCGACCACCACCCCGCCTTTGGTCCGCCCTGAGTTCTCCCGACCACTCCCTTCTCCCGTCATCATTTTCCATTGCAAATCGAACCTCACATTTGTTCTCCGCATGTCCCATAATTCCACAAACAAAACAAAAAACTCCTAATTTTTCATACTTGAAATTAACCATGCACCAAGCACCTTCCTTATCCCTAACTCTTTGGCCTTTTTTCAGTGGCTGACGAACGTCAACTTTAACTCGCACCCTCATATATTGATGCCAGAAACTAGTATTGTTATTTTTATCATACTCCATAAAGGTGCCTATATAATTACCAAGCCGAATCCCCACCTTCTCCTGCATGAATCCCGCCGGCAAATTGTGGATTTGGACCCAAAAGTCCGCATGGAATAAAGGAATGTTTTCAATTTGCATTCCGAGATGATCTCTGTCCACAATCAGCATGTTGTTGTCGAAGGTCCAAGGACCCCCATTGAGAACCGCTTCCATATCAAGTGGATGAGCGAAAGAGAACAAGAATAACCCCTCCTTAGTCTCCTTAATAGTAACTCCCTTGACAGGCCTCCACAAATTCGCCATCCTAACCTTCATAGACCTGAAATGAACTGGCCTATCGCAAAGGAATCGCCCCACCAAGCACCATTTGAGATCAACTTGTTCATCCCCTTCTTCCTCAATATCAAAAGTAAAGCCTTCCTCCTCTTCATCATGAAGAGATAAGTTTTCAAAATTAGGGCTAGCCATGATAGAACACTGGAATTTTGCTATGTGATTGTCGAAAAAAGATTCGTAATGATGAACTAGAAATTCGCAAAGCTTCCCACTTGGAGAAGAAAAACAAACCCTAGCAGAACACTAGGAAAAACCAATTACAACCCCAAATTCATATTCTTAGAAGGTCTTTACATTGTTCTATCCCTTTGTAATATAGTTATTTATGTTATCTATTTGTCATTCATAACTCAATAATAGTTTTTATCTGTTTTTAAATATTTGGGTATGATGTTTCTAATATGGTAGTGAATGTTTCAGTTTTTTTGTTGTTCTGATGATTTTTTTTATGGTCATGTTAATGCATTAACGACATTAACTCTTTTCGATATATAGTTCTAAAGCTATCAAAATGGCCTATCCCATACTGGCCGGCCCGTAAAGCCGAAATAAATTTAGGGGTTGAAACTTAAAATATTAGCCCGGATTTTTTTAGGTGGTGTACCCCAGCCCGAAAAAGCCCAAATTTAAATATGAGTTTTTTGGCTCGACCCGTTTTAACAACTCGGAAATTGTGAAAATTAGTTAGCCCGTATGCACCGGCCCGCCGAGTACGAATAAATGTAGGGTTTGGACCTTAAAATATTAGCCCGAATATTTTTAGAGATTTAAATATGGAGTTTTTGCCCCGACTCGATAAAGCTGGAAGCTCATCTGGGTGTGCCCGAGGGCCGGATAGTTTGGTTGGACATCTCTAGTTTTGTTAAACAATTTAAGGAGAATAAATAATGAGAGTTAACTTATGAACTGAATTCCAGTGTTTTTGTTATTCTGGTGATATGTTTTTGTGACAAAATAAGTATTTTTATGGAGTTTGTGCAGAGTACGGGTAATTAATACTCCTTTCAGTTTTAAATAAGTTTGTATTATGATCATATATGCGCGGGCAATTATATTTGCACTCGTGCTTGTACATAAATTTTGAGGTATCAAAGTATTCATATCTGCATCCATTGCCCACAATTTTACTAAGAATAAACTGATCAATTAAAAACATATGATATCATTTTAACATAATATAAAATTTGTCAAAAAATTTAGGCTTAAATAGCAGTTCTTCCTCGTAAGTTTACGTTTTTTTTAGCTTTCGTCCTTGTATCTTTTTTTAGCTTTTGTTCTTGTGTCTTTTTTTGTAGGAAATAACCCTTGAAAGATTGAAAATTTTTTATTTTGATCCATGACGTTAGTTATCGTTAAATAAATACATAAGTAGTAAAACATAGACATACATGTCACATAGTGACATGACCATTGAACATCAGCTCAACCAATTCTTTAAATTGAATGACTAAATCTAAATAAAACTTACAATTCTCAAAATTTCTAATTTCTTCTTCACCTCCTCATTACATCTTCTTCTCTTTTATTCATCTTATACTCTATTTCCATCCGCCATTGCTACAAATGATTTATATTTATAGTGGCAAATGAAAAGACACGTCATCATTGCCAAGTGTGACTCTGATACCCACGTCATCTTTATTTAACAGACAATTATAACGCCAGAGACTAAAATCGGACAATTATTATCTTTCACAAGGACTATTTAAAAAAAACAAAGAGGGGTGTAACCCAAAAAAGCGCGAACTTACAGCGACAAACTGCATATTTTAGCCAAAATTTTAATGTTGACTTTAAAATTTTTTTAAAAATTATTATTAATAAATTTATGCAAATGTTTATTTTATTAATTGTTTGTCTAACATGTGCGATATCCAAAAGTAGTAATTTTTTATTGAAAAATAACAATTATTTATTAAAAAATTATACATTTAATATAAAATGCACAAATTTCAATACAAACATACTATTTTGAACTTATTAACATGTGCATATTTGCACATGATAGAAAACCCTTTTATTAATTATGATTTGCATGTAATCGATTTTTTTTTATGTTGCATTTAAAAATATATGTAACGTTTATTTTAATAAATAAGATTTGCATGTAACCAACACTTTTTTTATTTCACATTTAAATATATATCTGGACTGGGGTAAGGCCCAAAAATAAAGATATAGACCCAAATGAGCAAATGGCCAAATTGTACAACCCACTAAATTCAAATGAGCAAACTTGGCGGGAAAGAAAAGGAGAGGCGACACGCCAAACAGACGGCTCCCTCGCCCCAGACACAAACCGTCTTCTCAAAGATCCCGCTGGCACGTCAGCACGCAGCAGAGAGTAACCACCCCCTACCACCACGATCACCACTGGGATAGGAAGAAACCGCCCATCATCACCACGTGGGAGGCGGAGCAAGAAGAAGAAACCGCCACGATCATGTGATATCCATGATCGTGACACTCCATAACTATCATCCATTGAAATCTATAAATAGGAGCTTATACTCCATTGTAAAGGGTTCACATTTTTTCAATAGACATGAATTATTGATTCTTTATACACGGTTCATATATCTTATCACCCCCCTTATTTGTTCACCATAACATTTTGGCGCCCACCGTGGGGCTGCGGTAAAACGATTCCCAGTCTACCACCTTTAACAGACAGAAACCTCCCAACATGACGGGAGGAGCACCCAATCATGACACTGGTTCAGGCCCCAACATGACCTTAACGGACGCCGTCATCGAACTAAGGCGGCTTCAGGCAGAGGTAACAGCCATGGATCAGGAAAAAGCCGATAAAGGAAACGAGGAGGACGAGGACGAAATTAACGATTCTCAACCCTTGGCTCAAGCCTTATGGGACGCAAGAGTCCCAGAAAACTTCAAAACACCCCATCTCCCAGCGTTTGATGGGAAAACAGACCCCTCGGAACACTTGATGACAGTTGGAACACAGACCGCTATCATAGGCGCTGCAGACCATTTGAAGTGCAAATTGCTCTCAGGCACTCTGAAGGAAGCAGCTTTGAGATGGTACATGAATTTGCCAAAGAACTCCATTGAAAATTGGACAGATTTCCAACGTAAATTCATCCAACAATTCTCAGGATCAAAACATATCAAGGTCACCGCCACCAGCCTATTCACTATCCGCCAGAACCACGCTGAGACCCTGCGTGAATACTTGGCTAGATTCTGTGAAGCAACCATCAAAGTATCAAATCCTAATCAAGAGATGTTCGTAGCAGCATTCCATAATGGTCTAAAGGCCGGACATTTCAACGAATCTCTAGCACAAAAGCCAGCAACCTAGATGCAGGAAATTATCAAGAGGGCGGAAGGCTACATCAAGGGCGATGAGAGTAACGCCGAGAAGCGATCACGAGACGCAAGAGAAAGAGAGCCAGCGAACAAGGGTAACAGAGCCCCGAAGTTTTACCAACAGAGACGACGTCAACCAAACCACAGAGGGCATGAGCCCCAAAGGAAACCATATCATCAGCAAATGAGGCGAGACATGGACAGATTCCCAGAAAAAGAATACACACCCTTGAACAGAGCAAGAGTCTATTTTCTAGACGAAATTCTGGAAACAGGACTCACCAGATTACCCCCTCCGAGCGGAAAGAAGTACCAATTGGGGCAAAACGCGAATGCATGGTGCGCATATCACAGATGCAAGGGACACGACACTGAGAAATGCTTCAGGCTAAGAGATTTCATCGAAGAATTGATAAAGAACGGCCATCTAAGGAAGTTTCTAGATGACGCCGCCAACGGGAAAGTTGTAGTCCCAAAGGCAAGAAGAGACTCAGAAAGAGATCAAGGAGAGAACCCAAAAGGCAAAAAAGTTAGGATATCAGTTAACACTATTGCTGGAGGTTTCGCAGGAGGAGGCGAATCGAATAACGCCCGCAAACGTTATGTGAGGCGATCAGAATTTGAAGCAAAATTTGTGGGACACACATCTATTTCGTCCACCCCAGATTTGTCTTTCACAAAAGAAGATAAAAGGGAAGTCATGCCACACGACGACGACCCATTAGTGATCCAAGTCCAGATTCTGAATTGCGAGGTGAAGAGAGTGCTTATCGACTCAGGGAGTTCAGCAGACATAATGTACTGGGAAGCCTTCAAAGCCATGCAACTATCCAATGAGCATTTATTGCCTTATAATGGCACGCTAGTAGGCTTTGCGGGTGAGCAAGTAGAAGTCATGGGATACACCACACTGCTTACAACATTTGGAGATAAGGACCAAGCCAAGACCATTAAAGTGCGATATTTGGTAGTAAAGACCCATTTCACATCATACAACATTATCATTGGAAGACCAGCCATGTCGACGCTATATCTATCTATAAAGTATCCGTTGGATGATGGAAGAGTAGGAACCATAAAGGGAGACCAAGCACTGGCGAGGCGTTGCTATGAGTCAAGTATAAAGATAAAGCACAGAGCGTCCAATGCCCCAGACTTGACTCGCCCTGTTTCTAAAACAGGTGGCGTCAATGTGATCAGTCCATTGGATTTGGACCCAAGGGAAGAATTCCAAGACAGAAGAGTCAGTCCCATTGAGGAATTAGAGAAGGTCCAAATCGGTAGTGAAGCACACCAAACGACCAACATAGGCACGTCCATGCAGCCAGAAGAGAGAGAGAAAATCCTGACCACACTAAAGAAGAACATAGATCTGTTCGCATGGCATCCCTCAGACATGCCAGGAATAGATGAGACAATCATCACACATAAGCTGTCCATCTCCCCCGAGACTAAACCCATCTCGCAAAAGAAGAGGAAAGTTGGCGAGGAGAGAAGGGAAGCCATCAATGAGGAAGTAACCAAATTAAAAGAAGTTGGGTTCATAGAGGAGATCAAGTACCCGTCTTGGCTAAAAGATCCTTACCCTTTGCCCAATATGGAGAATGTGCGTGGATTTTACAGACCTTAACAAAGCGTGCCCAAAAGATCCTTACCCTTTGCCCAATATTGATAGGCTGATAGACGGAGCATCAGGGTATAAGATGCTCAGCTTCATGCACGCATATTCAGGATACAACCAGATCAAGATGAATCCCGCCGACGCTCCTCACACAGCATTCATGACCAACACCTACAACTATTTCTACAATGTCATTCCGTTTGGTTTAAAAAATGCAGGGGCCACATATCAGAGACTGATGGACAGTGTATTTTCAGAGCAGATAGGGAAAAATCTGGAGGTTTACATTGACGACATGGTTGTAAAGACTACAGAAGCGGGCGAACATGACCAAGACTTGAGTGACATCCTCGCCTCAGTGAGAAAGTACAACATGAGGTTAAACCCTACCAAATGTTCATTTGGAGTACAATCAGGCAAATGCCTTGGATTCATGTTAACTAACAGAGGAATAGAGGCGAACCCAGACAAGTGCCAAGCAATCATTGACATGAGGTGCCCCACATCAGTCAAAGAAGTACAGCAGTTGACAGGAAGGATCGCAGCGTTATCAAGATTTTTATCTTGCGCAGGAGAGAAAGCGTTTCACTTCTTCTCCACACTCGGGAAAAGTGAGAGGTTTGTATGGAGCACTCAGTGCGAAGAGGCTTTCCAAAATTTAAAAACGTTCCTCGCCTCGCCTCCAATTCTGACTCGCCCTGAGAAAGGTAACACCATAAACCTATACCTCGCCGTTTCAGACAAGGCCCTCAGTTCTGCATTGGTACAAGAAATAAAGGGAGAAGAGAAGCCCATCTACTCCGTGAGCAGAACATTCAAAGGAGCAGAGGCTAAATACCAAAAAATTGAAAAACTTTCATTAACGGTAGTGGTAACGGCGAGAAAACTGAGGCAATACTTCCAAAGCCACAAGATCGTAGTAAAAACAAACTACCCTATCAAGAACGTGTTGAGAAAACCAGACCTAGCAGGGAGAATGGTAGCATGGTCAGTAGAATTGTCAGAATTTGACATAACCTTCTCTCCAAGAGGCGCAATTAAATCACAGATATTAGCGGATTTTTTGTTGGAGCTTACGACGCCCGCAGAAGAGAATAATGAACAACCTTGGACGCTATCAGTTGACGGAGCCTCCAACATCAGAGGAAGTGGGGCCGGAGTAGTGTTAGAAGGGCCAGATGGAGTCCTTATTGAACAGTCGTTGAGATTCGCTTTTAAGGCGAGTAATAACCAGGCAGAATACGAGGCTCTGCTCGCCAAAATGAAGTTAGCAAAAGAGATGGATATAACAGATCTCAAAGCAAAGAGCGACTCGCAGTTGGTAACAAACCAAGTGTCAGGAGAGTTTCAGGCCAAGGATCCCCAGTTAATCAAATACTTGGAGAAAGTACGCAGCTTGGCCAGTCATTTCAAATCATTCGAGTTGGTTTACGTACCAAGATAGCAGAACGCAAGAGCAGACTTGTTATCAAAGTTAGCAAGCACTAAAAAGCCTGGAAGCAACAAGATTTTCATTCAAGAAACCATTGCAAGCCCTAGTATCACAGAAGAAATAGTCATGATCATAGAAGCAGAAGATTGGAGAGCGTCAATCATAAGATATCTCCAAGAAGACGTACTACCGGCAGCAAAAGAGGAAGCATATAAGTTAAAGAGAGCAGCAACATGGTACTCCATGCTAGGAGATAAACTCTACAAGAGAGGATTTTCAGGACCCCTCATGCTTTGCGTAAGTCAAGAAGAAGCCAAGGGAATACTAGAAGAGATACATGGGGGATCATGTGGAAGCCACATTGGGGCGAGGTCCCTGGCAGGAAAAATACTTAGAGCAGGAATCTACTGGCCATAACTACACAGCGACGCAGCCAGATATGTGAAGACATGTGACAAATGTCAGAGATTTGCGAACATGCACTACGCCCCAGGAGAGCCATTGAAATCTGTATTGTCTCCATGGCCTTTCTTCATGTGGGGAACAGACATCCTAGGACCTCTCCCCGCCTCGACAGGACAAGCAAAATGGATCATAGAGGCGATTGATTATTTCACCAAGTGGATAGAGGTGGAGGCCCTTTCAAACATTTCAGCTGATCAAGTCAAGAAATTCTATTGGAGAAAAATCATCTACAGATTCGGGTTACCCAAATACATCGTCTCAAACAACGGAACTAAGTTTGCAAGTGAAAAGGTAATCGACTTCTGCAAGGCAAAGGGAATTCAGAATACTTTCATATCTGTAGAACATCCATAGGCCAACGGGCAAGCTGAGTCCGCCAACAAAGTAATCTTAAGGGCAATCAAAAGAAGAATTACAAGCAAGGGCGAGGGCTGGGTCACACATCTTTTGCCAATCCTATGGTCATATCATACCACGCCCCAATCTTCAACGGGCGAGGCGCCCTTCACCATGGTATATGGAACAGATGCGATGATCCCAGCAGAAATAAACCCCCCAAGTTGGCGTAGAGATACCCTCACACTCGAGGAAAACTCAGAAGCATTAGAAGAGAATCTAGACTTGCTGCAAGAATTAAGAGACAAAGCCCACTTCAGAGAATTCGTGTCAAAGCAACGAGTAGCTAGAAGGTACAATACTAGAGTTATAGCAAGAAGATTTCAAGAAGGAAACCTAGTCCTCAAGAGACCCATGGGAAAAGACAAGGGAGGAAAGTTAGCAGCAAATTGGGAAGGCCCCTTCAGAATCAACGAGGCATTCGAAGGAGGAGCATACAGACTCGAAACAATGGAGGGAGAAGTCCTACACAGAACATGGAACGTGGCCAACCTCAGGTTTTACTACAGTTAACCGCCACATAAAGCAAGAAAAACAACGCCATGGCGTGCAACTTTCTAATGTTATTTTTATGATTAAGTTATTACTCATGTATGACAAAATGTACTGAAATCTTTCATTCCAATCAATAAATAGCGGCGGGACACTCTTTTCTCCTATGAAAATAGGAGTTTTTATCGAGGCCCACCGTTTTAAATTTTTTTGGTTTTGTAAAGAGTTGAGACATGTGTTTACGTCACAATCAAAAAACGAGTTGAAGCACCATGGCGTTACCCGCGAATCTTACGAGTTGGGAGCGTCAGAAATAGAAACGGCGATATCCATAAATCTTACGAGTTGGATACGACGGAAACGAGTTAAAACACCATGGCGTTACCCGTGAATCTTACGAGTTGGGAGCGTCAGAAATAGAAACGACGATATCCGTGAATCTTACGAGTTGGATACGACGGAAACGAGTTGAAACACCATGACGTTACCCATGAATCTTACGAGTTGGGAGCGTCAGAAATATAAACGACGATATCCGTAAATCTTACGAGTTGGATACGATGGAAACGAGTTGAAACACCATTGCGTTACCCGTGAATCTTACGAGTTTGGAGCGTCAGAAATAGAAACGGCGATATCCGTGAATCTTACGAGTTGGATACGACGGAAACGAGTTGAAACACCATGGAGTTACCCGTGAATCTTACGATTTGGGAGCGTCAGAAATAGAAACGGCGATATTCGTGAATCTTACGGGTTGGATACGATGGAAACGAGTTGAAACACCATGGCGTTACCCGTGAATCTTACGAGTTGGGAGCGTCAGAAATAGAAACGGCGATATCCGTGAATCTTACGAGTTGGATACGACGGAAAACAGGTTGAAAATCCTAGGCGTTACCCTTTAAACTTTATAGTGGGGGGCGTCCAAAATATCAAAGCATGGTTGAAAGTCCAAAACGTTATCCGTAAATCTTACGAGTTGGAAACGAAGAAAAGAAAAAAGAAATACACGTCAGAATATCAAGGCGAGACCTACCAAATGGAGGGCGCCCAAAAGAAACGTTACACAACACACGTAAAGGTAATCCAATATATTACTTTTATTATTAATTGATTCATCTTAAAGACAGGCAGGGTCATAACCCAAGAAATCGTAAAGCAAGCACGCAAAATAACAGATATTCAAGGGTGACAAATCAATAACAATTTCAACCAAAGTCTGATTTTATTCATTGAAGATTGGATAAAAATTCAAAGAAAACTACATCAAATTCGAATACAAATTCAAAGAAAACTACATCAGATTTGGATACAAATTCAAAGAAAGCAAAATCAAATTCAAAAGGATGTGCGAAGTGCTTGAAAACTACTACAATACGCATCAACACTCGCATTATTCAAAAGGATTCCCTAGTTCCTGGCATTATATTTCCACTTTTGCCCAGGTGAACCAGGGGATCCTGATCCATCATCCTCATCCACGAGGGTGTCACTTGGAGGTTTTCACCTTCGAAGATTTCGGCGTCTTCGCCGCAGATTCCACAGTGATTTGGGAACCTTCTTCCTCGCCGGGAGGAGATCCATAAGCGTAAAACTCCTCAGGAACGTAGGTCTTCAAGAACTCAGCATAATCTTCATCAATATCATCAGAGCTTGATGAACTGGGCGAGACAAGGACGTTTTTCGCCTTAACCTTCCTAGGCGCATTGGTACGTTGAGGTTTGGAAGCGGATGCATCAGATTTCTTCTTCCCCCTCTGGGATTTGGATTCCCCAACAACGTTTTTCTTGGTATTGTTTCTACCCATCTCAAAGCATTAAACAGAGAAGAAAAGAAACGATGGTTTATAAAGTGATAGTTAGAAAGAGAAGTGTGAAAACATAAGAAGAGAGGAATTGGTATTTATAAGCAAGAGCTAGGAAAAACCTAACCTATGTAACCGCATCCAACAAATAAATGAAGGAACGGTTTTCAACCACTGCAGTAATGGAATTGGCCAATTCAATAGGCAGTTACGAAAACAAAGGAAGACCTAACAGAAAAGTTGGACCGGTCAAAACATAGAAAATCACGCCGATCAAACCGAGGCGCGACGCCGTATGACGCCTCAGAACGACGACGCAATACCTCGCCACACAGCGAAGTTCAGGAAATATATGCATACAAGCGAAAAAATGGAATATAACATTTAGATATCAAGTCGAAACAGAAATAAGGGCATGCAATTATAGGGAAAATGTTCACAAAGACAAAAGGCCTCAAAAGGGCACCCAAGTACTAGCATTACAAAATATATCATGCCCACGTAGGGGCGATCATCAAAACAAGTTGAAAAATGTACAAATCAATAACAAAGAAGAGAAGGAGGAAGCCTATTCCTTAGCGGACGATCCCTGAACTGATGGTTCCTCTGTGGGAGATTACTTGACTGGCGAGTTTGGAACTGTCTCAGCAGGAGCATGGGACACCAACTTGTCACCCTCAATAGTGGACATGGCATCAGCCCTACCAAGAACGTCTGGGTCAAGGTCAGGGAAAAGAACCTTCACTTGTTCCAATGCAAACTGGAAGCCTTCTTCATATTGTTCCCCAATGACGGCTTCAAGATTGTCCTTCTCAGCCCCTCAGTTCGCCTTTTCCTGCTTCAACGTCGCCAACTCAGCAAGAGCAGTCTTGTTCTCTTCGGCCAGAGCCTTGATACGCTCATCCTTGGCGTTCATACCAGCTTGGACGATGTTCATGTCTTTGAATGCTGACTCACGGTCCCTCTTAGCCGCCGCCAACTCCTCTTCATACTTCTTGGTTAAGTTGGCGACCTCCACTGCATTTCTATCCCTCAGAGTCTTCAAATCGCCCTCACATTTTTCTTTGGCAGCTTTCACGTCCTTCTCAAGGCTGGCCAAGTTCTTCTCCACCAAAGCTTCTTTATCCTTGGCGATAGAAAGCTCATCCTTTTGGCGGGACGCCAAGGCATAATTCAGAAGAAGACCCTTGAGCTCATAACCAAGAGCCATCCTCGCTAGTTCATCAGACCCCGTGGTGTTAAAGCGAGCGGAATTCCCTGCCATGTCCACCATCTTGGATAAGAACACCTCAGGATCAAAGAGAGGATCCCAAGGCGAAGCCCCTCCAGCTTGGCTCGCCCCCGCTTGGTTCGTCCCAGCAATTACCTCCTCAATCACTGGAGAAGCTTCCATCACCTAATCGTCAACCTCGACCAATTCTTTATCTACATCCACCACCTCCTGATCCTTCCTGTTTTTTCCGGGACAAGGCCCTCGACTTTTTCTTCATGGGAGACTTAATTTCCCCCTCAACATTGGCAGCTAGCTCGCCAACAACAGGGCTAGAGCTGGAAGTCTTCGCAGGGATACTGACCCGAGAGTCGCCACCCTTCCTTTTCTTCTTGTCGCCCTCACCTACATCTAATTGGCTGAGGACCTCAACCTTCTTCTCAGGTTGCTCTTTCCTCTTCCTCGCCTTCTCTAGAAATTGCAGTCTCTGAGCAGGAGTCAAAGTTGACATGTCTGAGAAAGTTTAGTCACATATAAATCAATGAGAATCAATAAAAAGCATATCATGCACTAAGGCGAAGAAATTCATAAGGAGACTCACTGAGATATCTTTCTAAGACAGCGGGAGCACCCTCGGCATCCAGAAGTTCCCTAGGACTCATTTGGTTTAGGGATTCCAAATAGACGACGGTATCCCTTTCAAACTCGCTCAATCTCTCAAACATGGCCCCTAATCAATCTGGGGTTGGTCGTCCAATGAAAGGGAAAGAGGGGAGTGTCATCATCACCATACAAAACACCTGGACAATGTTCAGTACCACGAACACGCACAAAAGCATCCTTATAGTTCTTATAGTTAGAACTGTACAGACTAAACAAACCCCTATTGGGTTGAGCACTCAAGGAAACAACATTATTGGGAAATAAACTCTTTATATGATAGAAAGAAAAGAAGACGGCCACAGAAGGCTCAGAAATATCAAGACCAAAGCAGACCAACTCAAAGCTTTCATAAAAGACCAACTATTAGGGCTAAGTTGGGTAGGAGCGACATTAAGGACCCTAAGCATGGATTGCTGGAATTTAGTGAAAGGAAAGTACAAATGAAAATCCTCTATGAACCTAGTATACATATAGAAGGATGTTGGCTCAGAACGAGGCACACCGAGCACATGCTCGCCTCTCTCCACCGGCTCTAAGATGACGTCATTTTCGTCAAAGGTGCCGGAAACGTCGAACTTCTCTCTGAACTTCGCCGCACTCTCAACACTTTGATAGACAGAAGAAACCTTCATTGCCATAACTTCTGGTCCTACTGCAACTAGGGCAAGCGACTCGTCTCTTCGTTTTCCTGTGAAAGACGAAGGAGAAATTGTCATACAGTCACTACTCTGTCCACTACTACTATCATCGCCACTACTACTCTCGAGTTCCCCCAGACTAATGGGTTCCCCTATAACTTCAGAAAAGTAGCCGTTATAGTTAACAGAACCATTAGGCCTAGTGAAATGTGCACGGGTTTGACGCTCTAAAAAAGAACCAACAATGAGAGGGCGTGAAGGATCCCTCTCATCCTCGTCACTAAGATCTCTCAGAATAACCATTTTTTGGAAACCCTAGAATTTGATTGCGAAATCAAAAATAGAAAAAGAGAAAAGGGAAATAGCGGTTATACCTGGTTAATAAGGAGCGGTTACCACTTAAAAAATCGTGAGAACGTGATTGGCGGGAAACTCGCGAAGGAAGTGGGGAAGCGGTTATGGAAAGTATACGAACTCGTTTACGCAAGTACAAGAAAATGAAGAACAAAGATGGAGGTTTGCTTTAGATGTGTGATTGATATAGCCAAAATAATGAAGATAAAGCACCGTTTATATAAGATCAAAGCATCGGCGAAAAAAGAATTTTGAAGAGTTGAAACGATTCAAAAAGCAAGCCAGCGCGATGACTGACACGTGTCCTGGGGCGAGATGCAAGCTCGACCACACCCCAGGTCACGCCCACAGGCGAGATGGAAAAATACAAATATACACTATGCGGCCTTATTACGGAAATGAAAATTTTTCATTGATTTCATAACAATAGTACAAACACGGGAAGAGTAACTAAGCACGAGATTCAAAGGTGCCGAGGCACAATACAACCAAGAAAGAAGAAAATCCTAAAAAGACTAAGAAAAGACACTGCTTAGGCGACGACATAAGCCGCCGCGACGGTATCAGCCTGCAAATCCTCGATCTCGCTCTTATATTTCTTGGCGACATCAAGATCAGGACTGATTTTATCTTGGTCATCGTGTAACCTGTCCATCTTCTCCTTAAGGCGAGCCAGGGAAGAACGGGTCTTGATGAGTCTAGCAACATCATATTCAATATCTAGTTGAAGGTTCCTTTTCCTCTTCATCAGCGGGCGAAGTTCCTTCTCCAGTATCTCAATACGATTTTCAACGGCCTCCTCAGCAGATAAATTGAGATACAGTGACTCTTCTTGCAAGTCAATGCTATCCTTAGTGACGGATATCTTCTTCTCCAGCGTATCCTCCAGTTCAGTATAGCACTCAAAAACAACATTAGTGGTTTCAATGAAAGCAGCATCTTTCTCCAATCTCTTGGACAACTCCAAGGCCAGTTCCAAGAAGATTTTCTGCTCATCCGTCAGACGCCATTTGTAGTCATTGAGTTCCTCGACATAAGTCCGGAACTCCTCCACATTATCCAAAAGATCTTCGATGTTTTCCTCAACTTTGTTCCTCACTCGCCTGATGGCAGGCATAGCAGGCGACTCCAACACGGGGATACTGTTATCCATATTCTGAAAGTAAGCAAGGACACAAAGGTTAAAGGAATAGTGGAGATATGAACAAAATTGGGCATCATATAAGAGGATATTTATAGTGAAAGGGTGATGCACACGACGGGGAGCAGTGGGTAGTTATTCCCCCACGATCACCACGATTCAGCACCACCATTATCATCACCACTTCGCCTCTTTGAGTCTCGTGCTTAGGGGGCTGTGGACTGGGGTAAGGCCCAAAAATAAAGATATAGGCCCAAATGAGCAAATGGCCCAATTGTACAACCCACTAAATTCAAATGAGCAAACTTGGCGGGAAAGAAAATGAGAGGCGACACGCCCAACAGACGGCGCCCTCGCCCCAGGCATAAACCGTCTTCTCAAAGATCCCGCCGGCACGTCAGCACGCAGCAGAGAGTAACCACCCCCTACCACCACGATCACCACGGGGATAGGAAGAAACCGCCCATCACCACCACGTGGGAGGCGGAGCAAGAAGAAGAAACCGCCACGATCATGGGATATCCATGATTGTGACACTCCATAACTACCATCCATTGAAATCTATAAATAGGAGCTTATGCTTCATTGTAAAGGGTTCACATTTTTTCAATAGACAGGAATTATTGATTCTTTATACACGGTTCATATATCTTATCACTCACCTTATTTGTTCACCAGAACAATATCAAATCATTTATTTATTAATTATAATTTATTTGTAACAACTAATTTATTATGTCACATTTATTATTATTGAAAAAGTTAAATTACATGTTAATATTTTCCTATAACCGACAAAAATATAATGTAAAATATAAACTTAGAATACTTTTTATTTAATATTTTGTGGAAGTATTTCACTTATGATTGAAATAGTGGATTTTATGTTTTTTTCTTTACATAAATGAATTATTTGTTGAATTCACACAAAGGAGAATGAATTATTTTTACATAATAATATAAATTAGAAACTGTAAAATATGGGGAGGAATCAAATTACACCGGTGTAACACACCGCTCAATAACGCTTTAACGAATTCAAAATTTATAAAATTCACCGTTGGATTGAAAGTTTATATCGTATAGATCATCTACGTTGAATTTTACAAAAAACTAAAATTGTTTGGCATATTTTTGAGACACATAAAGATTAACGGTATTCAATAAAAAACATAAACCGTTAATCTTGATGTGTCTTAATAACATATCTAACGATTTTAGATTTTTGTAAAACTCAACATAGATGATCTATACGATATAAACTTTCAATCGAACGGTGGATTTTTTTGTAAAATTTGAATTCGTTAAAGCGTTATTGAGTGGTGTGACATTACTCAAATGTTACCAGTGTAATTTGATCTCTCCCCGTAAAATATATATATTATGCGAGTATGCGGTGGGGTAGGTACAATGATTAATGTAGAACTCTTTAAATATACTCCTTCCGTCCCTTTTTATAAGAGCTAGTTTGATAAAAAAATTGTCCCTTATTATAAAACTCTTTTATAATTATCAATGACAAAATTACCCTTATTTACTTTGCATAGTTTTTTTACTAGCATTAAATTCTCTTTTGTTTGATACAAAGCACTACAATTAATGGTAAGGGTAAACCTGGAAAATGAATATAATTTGTCAATCAACTTAATACTAAAATCCACTTTTTTAATACTAGTGTTTTGTCAAACTAGTTCTTATAAATATGGACGGATGGAGTAATAAACTATAGATAAATATTGTATGCAATCAAAAAACATTTGTTATAAAGAAAAAGTGTTCATGCCCTTATTTTTAATTAATTATAGTAATTTCCCTAGAAATGCCTATATATAGCTTCATGGAGACATTGTTTATTCATCTTCGAAGAGAACATAGCTACCGCTATCAATCGTGTATATTTTTTCATTAAAATTCTATGTATTGCTTCCATTTTGACTCTAGGTAACAAATTTATTTGTTCTATAATTATTTTGCATTGTATTTTTATGATAATCGTTTCTCCAAAAAACTGCTTGAAACGAAAATTATGTACTAATGGGAAGATAGTTTCTAAAAATATTTAAAATGTGTTCTACATGAGTAAAAATAAATTAAGATAATATTTATAAAAAATTTCTTTTGGCAAATTGGAATCTTGGATATAAAATCTCTTTACGAATATATTTTTTCAGAAAACATAATTAAAAAATATTTTTTAAAATATTATTTTGTTTGATATTTTCAAATTAAAATGGACAACAAAACTCAATTTTTTTTTTTTTTTTTTGAGCAGCAAAATGAAATTTATTAAAATAACACCATAACATGAGGAATGTCATGAGAAGTTATATTACAGAAAAGAAAGAACAAAGTGCAGCAAGCACCAGTCCTAACTAGAAACAAAAAAAAGGCCAACAAAAACAAAGAAAGCCAAGAAATAAATCAGTTTCTCATACAAATCAACGGACCCCATTGCCACTCATAAAGAAGACAAGGACTCTTAGCCATTCTCCCAATGAACCATTGCCAAGATGTCAATTTAATTTGGTCTGTCACCTCCACCAATTCTATTGCCAAGTTGTTAAACACACAGTTATTCCTAACCTTCCACAACACCCACACACAAGCACACCACACCAAAGCCATCCCATTCCTTTCTCTTTTGTTATTGCTACAAGTAATCCACATAGCAAAGGAAGTCATAAGGTTAGGGGGAGAAACCATACAATATCCCAACCATCTCATTATATCACACCATACTTTAAACGCACCATCACAGTAAAGAAAAAGGTGAATTTCCAATTCAGGACAGCGACCGCAAAAAACACACATCACTTGTTCGGTAGTAATCATCCGGCGTTTAAGAAGGTTAGTTTTGGTTGGGACACGACCTAAGAGCGTTTGCCAAACGAACGCCCGCACCTTCGACGGAGCCGCACACTTCCACAACCTCTTAAAGATAAACTCTTCATTCAAATCCATTTGCCGCCGATTAGGAGTTAAATTTTCAAGTAATTGAAAAGCATCTTTCACCTTGAAACCATGAATTCCATCACCTAGCCACAGCCACCGATCCGGAGTAGAGGAAGGAGAGAACTGAGAGATTGATTCCATGAAATTTGAGAATTGCTCTTTGTGAGGAATTGCCTTGAAAACTCAGAAACAGAAAAAACCAGGTACAAGCCGTGAGCTGCGCCAGGCGCAGAAGCTGAAGAAATTGGAGTTGTAGCTCCTGCCATCTGCGCGGGGCGCAGGAGGGCTGCGTGGGGCGCAGGCCCGCTGTGCAGTTCCGTTTTTGTGCAGATTTTGTGGAAAAATTTGTTTCGGAAAGTATCTGTTTTGGATTCTGTTTTATTTTATAAGATAGATTTGTTTCTGTTTTTTAGGCATGTATTTTTCTATAAATAGGGAACTCTTTATTCATAGAAAAAAAAGGTAGAAAGCAATTAGGATTAGGGTTTGCCACACTAGAGTTTTAGAGAATTCATTCTTGGTATAATTCTAGGGGCTTGGGCGAATCATCCTTGGTTCACCTTGGGTAGCTAGGTCAAATTGAGTCTCTTCATCACGGAAGAAGGGATTCGGGATTTGGGTAGAATTAGGATTAATTCTTGTAACCCAATTGGGAATTCCTTGTGTAAATTTTCTCATTGATCATAGTGGAACGGAAGGGTTGCTCCCTCCCCCAGACGTAGGTCTTTATTTGGCCGAACTGGGTAAACAATATCTTGTGTTCTTCTCTTTCTCTTGGACTATTTATTTTTCATCATCTTTATCAACTATTATTGGTTACTTGATTAATTTGCTCCACACATCAAAATTCATTGGTGTGATTTTTTAAGCGAATTCACAACAATTGGCGCCCACCGTGGGGCTAGGATCAAATCGGCAATCAGGTACCATGGGTTCTAAATTTGATATTGAGAAGTTTACCGGTAGCAACGATTTCGGGTTGTGGAAGGTAAAGATGAAGGCGGTGTTAGTCCATAACAAGTGTGCCGAGGCTTTGAAGGGTGCACAGATGCCGGCGAGTCTTTCCGATGAGGAGAAGACTGATTTGAATGAAAGAGCGGTAAGTTGTATTACCTTGTGCCTCGGAGACAAGGTGTTGAGAGAAGTAGCAAGGGAGACCAACGCTGCGGGTATGTGGGCCAAACTTGAATCATTGTACATGACCAAGTCGGTGGCACATAAGCAGTTTCTGAAACAAAAACTCTACTTTTATCGAATGGTGGAGTCGAAATCCATAACGGAGCAACTGGCGGAATTCAACAAAATTATTGATGATTTGGCCAATATTGATGTGAAACTAGAAGATGAAGACAAAGCCTTACATCTACTTTGTACGTTACCTAAGTCCTATGAAAGTTTCAAGGATACCATGCTCTACGGCAAGGAAACAGCGGTTACCTTGGAGGAAGTTCAATCGGCCTTGAGGAGGAAAGAACTTACTAAGTTTAAAGACTTGAAGGTGGAGGATGGTGCTAATGCTTTAAATGTTTCAGGTGGAAAAGGTGGAAGTAGAGGTAAGAAGGCTAGGGCTAAAGGCAGTGACAAGTGGACTTGTTTCCATTGTCAAAAGAAAGGTCACTTCAAGAGGGATTGTCCGGAGTTGAAGGACAAGAATGGTTCCGTGCATGTTGTGGATGGTTCATCTGGTGATGAGAATTATGAAACAGCGGAGGCACTTGTGGTGTCGAGTTGGGAGTCAGAAGAGAGTAAGTCTCTAGATTCCGGTGGTTCTCATGATGTTCTAGAGTTATGGGATGTCGGGGTGGTTTCAGATCAGGTGGAGTGGTTTTGCAAATTGCAAGGTGGGGTTCATAGGGGAAGTACCGAGTTCGAGACTTTGGTGGAGGGGTTTCATCTTAAGGTGGAGGATTTTCAGCTTGAGGTGGAGGCTTCCGATAGTGATACTAAAGGAGGAGAAACAACACTAACTCTTGGCTATCAAGAAGGAGATAGGGAGGAGAGTGGTAGTTGTAACAACCCGTTTTTCAACGGTCAGAAAAGAGCATATATTTTTTTTTTCTTTTTCAACTAACACTCAGAGTGCGCATATAATATTTTTCAATGAGCCGGCATTCAAATATACAAAAGACTCATTACCATAGGTGCTTCGACAAGCAAAGTGTATTCCTGAATAATTACAATCCAAGTCTAAGTATCAAGTACTTACAACAAAACTAGTTAGACAACTCTATGCTAACCAAAAGCACGGTGCACAAAACACACCGGCGCATAGTCTATCTATACTAAGCTTCACCAAATGCTTACTATAGCCTAGAACTGCCACGTCGTCATCACGACCTAACCCATCACCTGGGTGGGATGAGCCCGCAAATGAAAGAAAGGGTCACCACAAAATATATAGTATATATATATATAACCGGTGCGAAAGATTGTACACATAACAATAATTCCACAAAACACAAGAGAAAGCTCTTAACCAACAAAGCAATTCCCACCAACGGGTTCATATAAGCAATGCACACATAGCCTATAATGCAACCTCTACAATGCGTGGTACTAACCCTAGCTACCACAATGCATGAGCTCCAGAACTGTAGGTCCAACCCCTACTAAATCACCAATGAAATCACAAGGTTAGGGTGGATCCACTCCCGCAATCACACCCCATGGTCCACTCCCGCAACCATGTATCCAACTCAACAAAGTCACAAAGGTTAAGGTGGATCCACTCCCGCAATCACACCCCATGGTCCACTCCCGCAACCATGTATCAAACTCAACTAAATCACACAAGATTTAGGTGGATCCACTCCCGCAATCACACCCCATGGTCCACTCCCGCAACCATGTGTTGAACTCAATAAAACCCTATAAGAATCAGGTGGGTCCACTCCTGCAACCACACCTCGTAGTCCACTCCCGCAACTACACTTCGTAGTCCACTCCCGCAACTACGCACTAACAATGCATGAGCATACGATTCCCCGTGTATACTAATGCAACAAATACATACCTCCCTAGCATATGTAAACCATCCCAACAACATACATACATATCCAATCATATGTAACAAACCACAACAAACATACATACGTTTCCAATCATATGTATTCACCCACATGTTCATACATACATCTCCTATCATATGTAAAACAACGCACGTATTGTAAACACTTTCTCATCACGAGAATACATAACACATACATGCCAAACACACAAACACGCATCACCGAAAATAACCAACAAACATGTTATAACTCAGTGAAAAGACAGAAATAAAGTGATGCCCTTACCTCGGCAAGCTTCCGTCAACAACACACGCTCAAACAACACAACGCGCTTCCTAAAACAAGCAGCGTAACAATCAATACATTGTTCTCTAACCAATCGTATTGAGACTACACCAAAACCCCAAAAACTTGAAGGTTTCTAAGGAAAATCCACTCTTTCGGATACCATACCAAAAACTACCGTATTGATCAACCCCCATGAGTTATTTGTACTATTTTTAGGACCCAAAACAATTGTCAAAAGTCTTAAATAATTTGAAATGCAAAATGGCCGTTTTCTTGCGTTATAAGTTACGTACTTTCCGAGTACCCGAAAAACTCGTTTCCAATCCCAACCACTTCCATAAATTAATAAAAAGGGATTAGAATGTTAGAAACCAAGTTTTGAAATCAGAATCCAAAATTTTAAGTCTCAGAGCTCGCCCTGGCGAGTTGGTGGCGAGTGAAGGCAGAGAGTACTGGTCTTACTCGCTCTGGAGCTCGCCCTGGCGAGTTGTCAGGACCTGTGACACTCGCCCTGGCGAGTAATCACTCGCCCAGCGAGCTGCACCTGTCATGACAGCACAAGACAGCAACTCACACCTCCTTATTCCACCCCAAGCCTAGTTTGATTCTATTAGTTCCCAACACCTTTTCAAGGCATAAAAGCAAACCATTTTCATAAATTAAGCAACACATTTCCGTAAGCATGTTGGTTGCTTCGAGTGCAAGTTATTTGATTTTCATTTCCAAAATCAAAACCAAATCCAAGCACAAGTTTTATTACGGGCCTTAACCGTCCGGTAATCATTTTCAAACGTGTTTTCAAGGTAAAAAGCGACACCACATGTCACCATAGTTTTAAATCATTTTGAACCCAAAACACTACCCAAAACACTTAGGAAATATTTTCATAAATCTCAAAATATTTTTCATCGGATTTTCTAAAACAAAACCATACAACGCATTTCCCTTTCGCCCAAAGGTTCAAAGACAACTTTTCTTTTCAAAACCTTACAACATAACCTCATGTAATTGATCAATACTCTAAACTTTCAAAACCCTAACTTTTCTCATGAGATTCTCACAAACTCATGGAAAACAATAATAACAAAGCCTACACATGCTTACTACACCCTCATGAACAACTTTCATGAAACAAGAACTAGCAAGAACAACCTTTCTCACCAAACCCTCTTAAGAACATAAACCCAAAAACCTCACAACTCTAAAAATCTACCAACCTAGGAGATGAGAAGAGAGGGTTACCTCAAGAAAGTGATTCTCTACAACTTTCCTCAAAGCTCCAAAGCTTGAAATGGAGTGAAATGGTGAAGAATGGAAAATTTGTGAAGGTTAAGGTTAAGAAATGGAGTTCCACGTGAAAGAGAGAAAGAATGAGATGCTTGGTGATGTTTTTCTAAGTGCCAAGGTCACTAAACCTCCTTACTATTACATAGCCTCTTGCTCACACATGGCCATTGGATCAAAAGACAAAATGCCAAGACAAAACCCTAGCCATTGGATCAAACCAAACCAAATCCACTTGAGATGAAACTCAAAACCTCATAGAAACACTCGCATGTTCAGCTCTCGCGCGACGCGACGAACGTAAAACACAAAAACATAAAACTTACGGAAAGAACGTCTAACGTTTTTCCATTCCAAAACTTATCGCCGAATCTTTTTCCGCGACTGTAATTTTCTTCCATACTTCAGAAAATTAATCTCAGAATATATCCTAACCCGCGCAGATATATAAAACTTCCATCCGAAACCTCACTCAAAACAGACGCAATAAGATTTTACAACGACGGGTAAAATCCTACTCGTTTTTCCAAAAACAAGAATAATCCAAAACTTATTATTCTGAAACCACAAATAACTTCTTATTCAAGCAACAGGATCACAAGACAAAAGTCTGTACCATTACAGTGCACGAGCACAAAACCGGCTCAATTACAGTAAAAGCTAATAATTACACGATGTTTCGTCACACGAACACATCGAAACCCTAATATTCCTTAAACCAACTATACAATGAAATCTTGGGTCTTACAATACTACCCCCCTAAAAGAAGTTTCGTCCTCGAAACTTAGACGTCGTCAAACAAACCGGGGTATAATTCTTTCATCTTACTCTCAAGCTCCCAGGTGGTATCTCCTGTAGCTTCGTTCCATATCACCTTCACCAAAGGTATCTCTTTCGTTCTCAGACGCTTCATCTTTCTATCCGAAATCTTGATCGGCGGAACCTCGAATGACAAGTTATCCCTCAACTGGATATCATCTGGTGTGATCACATGTGAAGGATCCGGTGTATATTTCCGCAATTGCGACACATGGAACACGTCATGAATCAAAGATAGTACCGGTGGCAACGCGATCCGGTATGCTACCTTCCCAATCCGCTCCGTAATCTGATAAGGCCCTATAAACTTCGGAGTCAACTTCTTCGCTTTCAAAGCCCTTCCAACACCCGTTGTTGGAGTAACACGGAGAAATACGTGATCCCCCTCCTCAAACTCTAAAGGCCTCCGACGCCTATCCGCATAACTTTTCTGTCGATCTTGAGCAACCTTCATCATTGCCCTTATCTTTCGGACCTTGTCCGTCGTCTGTTGTACCATTTCCGGTCCTACTATCAAACTTTCCCCATCTTGGTACCAACACAAAGGAGTCTGACATCTCCTCCCATACAAAGCCTCATATGGTGCCATTCCGATAGTCGAATGGTAACTATTGTTGTACGTGAACTCTATCAACGGCAACACGTCGTCCCAACTCCCACGATCATCCAGCACACATGCTCTCAATAAATCCTCTAGTGACTGATTTGTTCTCTCAGTTTGCCCATCGGTCTGGGGATGATAGGCAGAACTCAACCTCAGTTTCGTCCCCAACGCCTCATGCAAAGTCTTCCAAAAATGTGAAGTGAACTTTGGATCTCTATCCGACACTATACTTGACGGAATCCCATGTAACCTCACAATCTCAGCAATATACACATCGGTCAACTTTGCCGCCGTATCCGTAATCCTTACCGGTAGAAAATGAGCGGACTTCGTCAAACGATCCACTATCACCCAAATGGAATCATGCTTCCTCCTGGTCTTAGGTAGCCCAGTGATGAAATCCATAGAAATGCTATCCCACTTCCACTCGGGGATATCTAAAGACTGCAACATCCCTGCTGGTCTCTGATGTTCAATCTTCGCCTTCTGACAAGTCAAACACGACGCCACAAACTCGGCCACATCCCTCTTCATACCCGGCCACCAGAAATCTTGCCTCAGGTCCTGATACATTTTTGTTGCCCCGGGATGCATACTAAGCTTACTCTTGTGTGCCTCCCTTAGAATGGTGTTTCTCAAGTCCATCGCATCGGGCACACACACCCTACCATTACATCTCAAAATGTTGTCCGGTCCCACCTTAAAATCTCGGTTGGTTCCCCGAACAATCAAAGCCCTTTTCTCCATAAGGAACTTGTCATCTTGACAATTAGCAATGTCCTCCAACAAACCGCTTGAGATGGTAATCATACCCAGTCTCATATTCCCTAAAACAAACTCTACTTCTAGGTGCAAGTCACGAAACTCTCTCAACAACTCTTGTTGACTAGCCATTTGTGCCGAACACACTGACACACTCTTTCTACTCAAAGCATCGGCTACCACATTAGCCTTCCCCGGATGGTATTCTAAGGTAAAGTCAAAGTCTTTCAATGTTTCCATCCACCTCCTTTGCCTCATATTCAACTCCTTCTGGTCGAACAGATACTTGAGGCTTTTATGGTCACTAAACACAACGAAAGTGCAACCATAAAGATAGTGTCTCCAAATGTTCAATGCAAAAACCACGGCCGCAAGCTCCAAATCGTGCGTCGGATAATTCTTCTCATGCACCTTCAACTGCCGTGATGCATAAGCCACTGCTCTCTTGTGCTGCATCAACACACAACCCAAACCCTGATGAGACGCATCACAATAAACCTCATAAGGTTCATCTGACTGAGGTAACACCAACACCGGTGAAGTCGTCAACCGCTCCTTCAACAATTTAAAACTAAGTTCACACTGCTCAGTCCACGCAAACGGTTGATCTTTTCTCGTAAGTTGCGTCATTGGTGCCACAATTTTAGCGAATCCTTCTATGAACCTCCAGTAATAACCGGCCAAACCAACAAAACTCCTCACGTCCGTCACCGTCTGCGGTTGCTTCCATGCAAGTACTGTGTCAATCTTGGCTGGATCCACGGCAATTCCATCTTTTGATATTATATGGCCAAGGAAATTCACCTCTTCCAACCAAAAGTCACACTTCGACGGATTCGCATACAACTTTCTTTCCCGCAACACTTGCAAAACCATACGAAGATGCTCTTCATGCTCCTCATCGCTCTTCGAATACACGAGAATATCATCAATGAACACAACCACGAACTTGTCCAAAAACGAATGGAATATCCGATTCATGTAGGCCATGAAGATCGCAGGTGCATTCGTCACTCCAAACGGCATCACCAAGTATTCATAATGCCCATACCGCGTCCTAAACGCCGTTTTCTGAATATCCTCATCTCGTACTCTTATCTGGTGATAACCAGATTTCAAGTCAATCTTTGAAAACACTGAGGCTCCTTTCAACTGATCCATCAGATCATCAATACGCGGCAATGGATACCGGTTCTTGATAGTCACCTTATTAAGCTTCCGATAATCCACACACAAACGGGATCTACCATCCTTCTTCTTAACCAATAAGACCGGTGCTCCCCAAGGCGACACACTAGGCCTTATGAAACCTTTCTCTAACAAGTCCTCAATCTGACTTTTCAACTCTACCAACTCAGCTGGAGCCATCCGATAAGCTGATTCCGAAATCGGACCCGTACCCGGTTGCAAATCAATAAAGAATTCCACCTCTCTACACGGAGGAAAAGCTGGAATCTCCGATGGAAACACATCTTGGAAATTTTGAACTACTCGAATTTCCTCAATTCGGATCTCCGACGTCACTCCTAAACTAGCAAGTGAAACAATCTCCGGCTCTCCGTTACACATAACCACAGAAAGTCGATTTGCGGACAAGTACCTTCGCACACCTGGCTCGGGAAAGAACACCAATTTCCGAGCACAATCTAGTATAACATAATGATAAGATAGCCAATCCATCCCGAGAATGATCTCGAGAGATGTAAGCGGTAAACACACCAAATTGACCAGAAAATCTCTATTCTGAATCACTACCAAACAATGCAAGCATGCAGTATTTACTACCAAATCCTTAGCAGGAGTCAAAACATTCAAATCAAACGGAAGAACAGAAACATTCAAGTTTAAACGATTTGCACATGCCAAAGATATGAATGAGTGGGTTGCCCCCGTGTCAATCAAAGCAGTTAAAGAATTACCTGCAATGTGACAGCTCTCGTGAATGGCATTGCTAGCCTGCCCACTCACTTCTGTGCCCATACAGTAAGCACGTGCCCTTGCCGCAGGTCTGGTACCTTGTGAGCCTTGTGCCACATTAGCCGACGGCCCGGCCTTCGGGGCTTTGCAATCTCTAGCAAAGTGTCCCGGCTTCTTGCAATTAAAACAAACATGTCCCTGATTCCGGCATTCATTCGCATAGTGGCCCACTTCACCACACTTAAAACAGCCCTGCTTCCCGGTATTCTGACTGTTCTGATTCACCGATCGACCCTGTCCCTTGTTAGACTGTGGACGGTCATATGGCTTACTGCCTTGTTTTCCACGGTTCTGACTTTGATTCGGACCACCGGAACGACTTGGTCCCCCAGCACTAAAACCACCCTGACGGTTCACCCTTTTGTTTCTCATATCTTCAACCTCTTGGCACTTTTCAACCAAGACTTGAAATTGCCGAATACCCAATGGCACAACCGCATCCTGCAGTTCGTACCTAAGCCCATCTTGAAATCTACGGCACATATAAACCTCATCTATCCCATCCCTAAAGAAGCGGAAGAAACGGGATAGTGATTCAAACTTCTTGGCATATGATTCCACATTCATGCCCCCCTGACGCAACCTCAGAAATTCCTCCCCATACCTTTCCCTTGCAGTCTCGGGAAAGTACTTGGCCAAAAACCTCCTCTTGAAGTTCTCCCAATTCAATTCCTCATGGTCATTCTCCATGATCAGTCGGGTGTTCCTCCACCAATACTCAGAACCCCCGAGTAATTGATAGGTAGCTAAGACCACCTTCTCCCCTTCTGGACAATGAATTGCCCCGAATATTCTTTCCACAGCTTGGAGCCACAAGTCAGCAGTTTCCGAACCTCCCTCCCCATTAAACTTTAGAGGAGTCTGCTGATTGAAACTCGTAAGAACCCGAGATGCAGCAGCTATAATCTCCCTCTCACGCTTCTCTGCATCCCTCTGCGCCTTAGCATGAGTTTGCGCAGTCACAGCAGCTGCCATGGTATGCATGGCATAAGCCATCTGATTCACATCAACCTCTGGTACTATAGGAACTGGATTCGCCCTTCTTGGCGGCATTCTATTCTGCACAATACCAATTCTGATTAGATTCCTTAGTCATACAATTCTGAATCCTAACAGAATATCTCACTCCACGGATTACTAACTCGAAACCCGACACAGAACAAACACTAGAACCAACTCCACACTAGTTACGTTCTAACCGACTCTGGACTAACGACCCAAGTATACACTTTCCCTTTGAAGATTTAAAGCCGTGCTCTGATACCAAAATTGTAACAACCCGTTTTTCAACGGGCAGAAAAGAGCATATATTTTTTTTTTTTCTTTTTCAACTAACACTCAGAGTGCGCATATAATATTTTTCAATGAGCCGGCATTCAAATATACAAAAGACTCATTACCATAGGTGCTTCGACAAGCAAAGTGTATTCCTGAATAATTACAATCCAAGTCTAAGTATCAAGTACTTACAACAAAACTAGTTAGACAACCCTATGCTAACCAAAAGCACGGTGCACAAAACATACCGGCGCATAGTCTATCTATACTAAGCTTCACCAAATGCTTACTATAGCCTAGAACTGCCACGTCGTCATCACGACCTAACCCATCACCTGGGTGGGATGAGCCCGCAAATGAAAGAAAGGGTCACCACAAAATATATAGTATATATATATATATAACCGGTGCGAAAGATTGTACACATAACAATAATTCCACAAAACACAAGAGAAAGCTCTTAACCAACAAAGCAATTCCCACCAACGGGTTCATATAAGCAATGCACACATAGCCTATAATGCAACCTCTACAATGCGTGGTACTAACCCTAGCTACCACAATGCATGAGCTCCAGAACTGTAGGTCCAACCCCTACTAAATCACCAATGAAATCACAAGGTTAGGGTGGATCCACTCCCGCAATCACACCCCATGGTCCACTCCCGCAACCATGTATCCAACTCAACAAAGTCACAAAGGTTAAGGTGGATCCACTCCCGCAATCACACCCCATGGTCCACTCCCGCAACCATGTATCAAACTCAACTAAATCACACAAGATTTAGGTGGATCCACTCCCGCAATCACACCCCATGGTCCACTCCCGCAACCATGTGTTGAACTCAATAAAACCCTATAAGAATCAGGTGGGTCCACTCCTGCAACCACACCTCGTAGTCCACTCCCGCAACTACACTTCGTAGTCCACTCCCGCAACTACGCACTAACAATGCATGAGCATACGATTCCCCGTGTATACTAATGCAACAAATACATACCTCCCTAGCATATGTAAACCATCCCAACAACATACATACATATCCAATCATATGTAACAAACCACAACAAACATACATACGTTTCCAATCATATGTATTCACCCACATGTTCATACATACATCTCCTATCATATGTAAAACAACGCACGTATTGTAAACACTTTCTCATCACGAGAATACATAACACATACATGCCAAACACACAAACACGCATCACCGAAAATAACCAACAAACATGTTATAACTCAGTGAAAAGACAGAAATAAAGTGATGCCCTTACCTCGGCAAGCTTCCGTCAACAACACACGCTCAAACAACACAACGCGCTTCCTAAAACAAGCAGCGTAACAATCAATACATTGTTCTCTAACCAATCGTATTGAGACTACACCAAAACCCCAAAAACTTGAAGGTTTCTAAGGAAAATCCACTCTTTCGGATACCATACCAAAAACTACCGTATTGATCAACCCCCATGAGTTATTTGTACTATTTTTAGGACCCAAAACAATTGTCAAAAGTCTTAAATAATTTGAAATGCAAAATGGCCGTTTTCTTGCGTTATAAGTTACGTACTTTCCGAGTACCCGAAAAACTCGTTTCCAATCCCAACCACTTCCATAAATTAATAAAAAGGGATTAGAATGTTAGAAACCAAGTTTTGAAATCAGAATCCAAAATTTTAAGTCTCAGAGCTCGCCCTGGCGAGTTGGTGGCGAGTGAAGGCAGAGAGTACTGGTCTTACTCGCTCTGGAGCTCGCCCTGGCGAGTTGTCAGGACCTGTGACACTCGCCCTGGCGAGTAATCACTCGCCCAGCGAGCTGCACCTGTCATGACAGCACAAGACAGCAACTCACACCTCCTTATTCCACCCCAAGCCTAGTTTGATTCTATTAGTTCCCAACACCTTTTCAAGGCATAAAAGCAAACCATTTTCATAAATTAAGCAACACATTTCCGTAAGCATGTTGGTTGCTTCGAGTGCAAGTTATTTGATTTTCATTTCCAAAATCAAAACCAAATCCAAGCACAAGTTTTATTACGGGCCTTAACCGTCCGGTAATCATTTTCAAACGTGTTTTCAAGGTAAAAAGCGACACCACATGTCACCATAGTTTTAAATCATTTTGAACCCAAAACACTACCCAAAACACTTAGGAAATATTTTCATAAATCTCAAAATATTTTTCATCGGATTTTCTAAAACAAAACCATACAACGCATTTCCCTTTCGCCCAAAGGTTCAAAGACAACTTTTCTTTTCAAAACCTTACAACATAACCTCATGTAATTGATCAATACTCTAAACTTTCAAAACCCTAACTTTTCTCATGAGATTCTCACAAACTCATGGAAAACAATAATAACAAAGCCTACACATGCTTACTACACCCTCATGAACAACTTTCATGAAACAAGAACTAGCAAGAACAACCTTTCTCACCAAACCCTCTTAAGAACATAAACCCAAAAACCTCACAACTCTAAAAATCTACCAACCTAGGAGATGAGAAGAGAGGGTTACCTCAAGAAAGTGATTCTCTACAACTTTCCTCAAAGCTCCAAAGCTTGAAATGGAGTGAAATGGTGAAGAATGGAAAATTTGTGAAGGTTAAGGTTAAGAAATGGAGTTCCACGTGAAAGAGAGAAAGAATGAGATGCTTGGTGATGTTTTTCTAAGTGCCAAGGTCACTAAACCTCCTTACTATTACATAGCCTCTTGCTCACACATGGCCATTGGATCAAAAGACAAAATGCCAAGACAAAACCCTAGCCATTGGATCAAACCAAACCAAATCCACTTGAGATGAAACTCAAAACCTCATAGAAACACTCGCACGTTCAGCTCTCGCGCGACGCGACGAACGTAAAACACAAAAACATAAAACTTACGGAAAGAACGTCTAACGTTTTTCCATTCCAAAACTTATCGCCGAATCTTTTTCCGCGACTGTAATTTTCTTCCATACTTCAGAAAATTAATCTCAGAATATATCCTAACCCGCGCAGATATATAAAACTTCCATCCGAAACCTCACTCAAAACAGACGCAATAAGATTTTACAACGACGGGTAAAATCCTACTCGTTTTTCCAAAAACAAGAATAATCCAAAACTTATTATTCTGAAACCACAAATAACTTCTTATTCAAGCAACAGGATCACAAGACAAAAGTCTGTACCATTACAGTGCACGAGCACAAAACCGGCTCAATTACAGTAAAAGCTAATAATTACACGATGTTTCGTCACACGAACACATCGAAACCCTAATATTCCTTAAACCAACTATACAATGAAATCTTGGGTCTTACAGTAGTGGTGCACCGAAGTGGTACGACTGTGAAGACCTTGTGGGGTATGTTCCAATTGAGGCTGAAGAAGTGCAAAACCTATTGAAAAACTTCAGGGAAGCAATTGGGAACACCGACAATAGAACTTGGGAACTTGTAGGGCTACTTGAGGTAGTGGGGCACAAGGAGAGTTCATTGTTGGAGCTTGAACAACAACCTAAAATTCCAAGGTTGGTTGAGGACAAGCGAGTCTTCGAGAGTACGGAAGGCATTCCGGGGTTCGAAGAGGGGGTGGTGGAGCTTGTAGGACTATCCAAAAGGCCGATGATAGTTGGATGCAAGCGTATCTTCAGGAGGACGGGTTTGATCACTCCGGGGGCTGAAGAGGTTGCGGTGAGTCTTGTGGGGGCTACCAAAAATCCTATGGTAGTGGGAGGCAAGACCTTCATGAGGGCGGAAGGCATTCCGAGGGATGAAGAGGTAGAGGTACAGCTTGTGATTCTAGCAAGAGTTGTTGGAAGCAAGTGGAAGAGGTCAAGGTTCAAGTGGGATTGGACTTGGCCAATGATCTTGAATAGTAGTTCAAGATGGAGGGAGCAACACGGTGGTTGATTGGATCAACATCGTTTTAAAGGCAAGGTGGAGATTTGTGAGGAATTGCCTTGAAAACTCAGAAACAGAAAAAACCAGGTACAAGCCGTGAGCTGCGCCAGGCGCAGAAGCTGAAGAAATTGGAGCTGTAGCTCCTGCCATCTGCGCGGGGCGCAGGAGGGCTGCGCGGGGCGCAGGCCCGCTGTGCAGTTCCGTTTTTGTGCAGATTTTGTGGAAAATTTTGTTTCGGAAAGTATCTGTTTTGGATTCTGTTTTATTTTATAAGATAGATTTGTTTCTGTTTTTTAGGCATGTATTTTTCTATAAATAGGGAACTCTTTATTCATAGAAAAAAAAGGTTGAAAGCAATTAGGATTAGGGTTTGCCATACTAGAGTTTTAGAGAATTCATTCTTGGTATAATTCTAAGGGCTTGGGCGAATCATCCTTGGTTCACCTTGGGTAGCTAGGTCAAATTGAGTCTCTTCATCACGGAAGAAGGGATTCGGGATTTGGGTAGAATTAGGATTAATTCTTGTAACCCAATTGGGAATTCCTTGTGTAAAGTTTCTCATTGATCATAGTGGAACGGAAGGGTTGCTCCCTCCCCCAGACGTAGGTCTTTATTTGGCCGAACTGGGTAAACAATATCTTGTGTTCTTCTCTTTCTCTTGGACTATTTATTTTTCATCATCTCTATCAACTATTATTGGTTACTTGATTAATTTGCTCCACACATCAAAATTCATTGGTGTGATTTTTTAAGCGAATTCACAACACTCTTCTTCCCATTGGAACCGAGGTCGATGCCATTCCAAATTCCACCGCCATCTACCATCCACCAAGACACCCATATTTCGGATTACCTCAGATTTTTTAGAAGAGATGCCGAAAAGACGGGGGAATCTTTGTCGTAAAGTTTGTGTGCCCGTCCATTGATCTTCCCAAAAGAGCGTTGAATCACCACACCCCACCTTCCTCCCCACCGCCGTACTAAACCAATGGGTAGGTCCCTCTAAAAGACAAACATCACGCCACCAAGGTGATGCCAATCTAGTGATATCATGTTCACCAAGAGATTTCTTGCCTACCACATCCCTACCATATCTAGATATCACAACCTCCTTCCACACTTCGTCATCAAGAAATAGAAGTTTCCATCTCCACTTGGCTAGGAGACTTAAGTTAACCAAACGAAGATCACGAATTCTCAAACCACCAACATTTTTCGGTCTACAAACATCATCCCATTTAACCCAACAAGTCTTGACGCGTACACCATTACTACCCCAAAGGAATTTCCTTTGGATACTCACAAGTTTGCGCCAAACTGACAAAGGCATTTTCATGTAGGATAAGTAGAAAATGGGGATTGCATTCAACACCGAATTAATTAAAACAATTCTTCCACCGATACTAACATATTTATTTCTCCAAGCACCAAGTCTTTCTTGGATAGTATCAAGCATGGGTTCCCAAGTTGACATCTTGCGGGGGTTAGCACCAACGGGGAGACCAAGATACTTAAAGGGGACACTCCCTAAACGACAATTAAGGAATTGAGAGGCCATCCCAAGGAACTCCTCCGACACATTCACTCCAATGATACAACTCTTCCAAAAATTAACTTTGAGACCCGAAGCCAATTCAAAACCACGGAGAGTCGCTTTCAACACCCAAAGATTATCAATTGTTGCCTCCCCTATACAAAGTGTGTCGTCCGCATATTGTAAAAGAGACACCGGAGCATTACCACCTCCAACCAAAAAGGGCCGAAATCTTCCTAACTCAACCGCCTTCCGCATCAAACCACCGAGTTCTTCCGCCACCACCCCTTCCCCGTTTTTTTGGCAAAATCAATGACTTCGTTCACAACCACCACCCCTTCAACCAATTGCCTCCCTTTCAAGAACGTCGATTGTGTTTTTGGGATTAGCACCCCAATAACTTTAGCAAGTCTAGTAGCTAGGACCTTTGCAACTAATTTATACCAACACCCAAGTAAATAAATTGGGCGAAAGTCACCGGGGCTTTGGGGAGAATTCACTTTAGGGACCAAAGTTAGGAAATAAGAGAGAAGACATTTTGGTAAGCATTCATTACCATAGAATTGGTCAAAGAAAATTCTAACCTCATGTTTTATAATATCCCAAAACTCTTTGATGAAGTTAAAGTTAAATCCATCCGGGCCGGGGCACTTCGAACCATCACAATCACTAACCACCGCTTCAATTTCCGCTAAAATTGATGATACATCTTCAAAATATTGTGTGTTAACGTTTGTGCTTTCTCAAATGTATTTTTTGATATTTAATTTTTCTTATTATTATTGATACCAAATTTTGGATTTCGTTTTTTTTTTACCATTTGAAGAATAATTGTTGCAGTAGCTTACTGATAATCTTAAATTTTTATATAATAATTGTTTCTGGCCGATCTTTATTATTTTTAATAAAATAAAATTTATTATAATATAATATAGACCTTGCGAAAATAGTTTATAGCAGATCCTTATTACTTTTTATAAAAATAAATTTATCATAATAAACAATTAAAATAATCTTTTATTTCTTTCGAGTTTATACTTATTAGATTTTAAAGGTAATTTTAATCTCTTATAATATTGTAAGTTACTCTTTATTCTTAAAACCTTTTATATAAAATGGATTTTTAATTCTTAAAAATAATCTCTAAAAAATGAAAATAAAGACTAAAAATAAAAAATATTTGTATGAGAAATCAAGAGTTCGTAATTTTATTGTGGACTAAAAACATATTTAATTTAATACAATTTTTTAAATCATAAATCATCATCTGAAATTGAAATGTAATATGCACAAAGTTTCTAACATTATTGTATTATTATATTAATTGCAGGAGAAGCAAATATATTTCCTCCAAAAGTTGCTTGCGTTAGCGCAGGACCATGTGGAGAAGATGGTGGCTATTGTAGTTTTTGGTGTGGATCTAAGGGTGGCTATGCTATTGTAATGAACGTCACATTTGTTGTTGTAAACTGTAAAGGATAATTATAAGCGTTGGTACAAATGTATCTACATAAGTAAATGTTATGACTAGTAAAAAATAAAACATTCATTCGGTCAATGGAATTATAAGCGTTGGAGGGATTATTTTACAAAGACGGGACAACTCCTTCTTCTCTTCCAACCCTAGCCGTCACCACTTCTTTTTCTCTTCTTTTTAGTCCATTGAAGAGGGGTGATTTTAGGTCAATTTTGACCTAAAATCATCCCTCCAAATTGATTTTCTTTCTCGTTATTATAATAAATAAGTGTGATTTTCACATATTTGCTAGTAAACTGTAAAGGATAATTATAAGCGTTGGTACAAATGTATTTTGTCCCGTCTTTGTGCGGTGTTTTTGTTGTCCTTTCTTTGTGCGGTGTTCATTTGTTTCAGGTTGAAGGAGTAGATCTGATCTAGTGCAGATCCAATCAATGTCGACTTTGGTGTCATCAACGCTACAGATCTGGAGACATGGATATTCCAGAGACTTCAATATAGTCATATTTGTAGGCATATGTAATTTGCCGTTTTATGCTATTAACATGGATACTGTGAGTTTGTTCGCAGATTTATCCTTTTTGTTTTTAGCGATTATGAATTTGTATTACATCGATGTACTCTTTTTATTTGAATGAATGAATATTGTTTATTTTGTCAAAAAAAAAAACATTCATTCGGTTTGAAATCATATATTTTTATAATAATTTATTAAAGTTTTGTGTGTTTTGTTATTTTGTTAAATAATTGGTCGTTCTTTAGGACACTTGTTGTCAATATATAGGAAAGTAAAATTGGTCCATGTTTTTTTTTTCCGCACCGGTTCCGACCCACCAAAGGTGAGCGACTAATCCGGCTTGTGCGTAGAGGCATGCGCACTGGCCAAGCGTTGTTCCCCCTGAGAATCGAACCTGGTATTCCCCGGGCATCTCTTTGGAAGGAGCTCCATGCCACTGGAGCCCAAACAACTTTGTTAAAATTGGTCCATGTTAAAAGATACTTGATAGGAAAATTGTTGTTTTTTTTTTTAATCAACCAAATATATATATATATATATATATATATATATATATATATATATATATATATTGATATGAAAGGAGAATTATTGTTAAACACACATTTTTAAGAAATCAAATGTTTGATTGTTATGATTTAAGGATACTCGGTACCATTTTAATTTTATTTAGGAATGAATGAAAATTTTCTCTTTTGGTTTGATTTGCCATAATTCCCAGATTCGTTTCCCTTTCTACTCTTTTGACTTTTTCTTGCTTTTTGGCTATTTTGGGCATAAAATTAATGATTTAAATAAAAAGTTTTTTACAAAAATGTCTATAAATAAAAAACGAAAATAATAATAATAAATGGACAAAATTTAGGGTACAACATATCTATGAAGTACGGACTCTGACACGGACACCGCGACACGACACGACACGAACACTCCGACACTGCTAATATAAAAAATATATGACACCGACACCGCTACATATTTATAAAAAAATATAAATTTAGAATTAAAAATACATACATATCCATATAAGTTGAACAAATTTTTCAATAAAAAAAGTTTTAAAAGAATATATGATAGTACATTTGACATTTACTCATTCAACTACTATCGAAAAACTAAAAATAATGTAATCAAAATGTAATATCTTTAACCCCTCATTGATCAATTGTATTATTTCGACACATCTTTAATCGTTGTATATATGTTTGAGAAAAGTAGAAGCAAATAAAAAAAATAAAATTTGGACACTTACTCCGACACGTTTGTACGAGTGTCTTATAGGTGACGGACACCGATTTAAGGAGTGTCGGAATAAAGGAAAAATTGTTTTTTTGGACACCTCTCCGACACGTTTGTACGAGTGTCGTACGGGTGTCATACGAGTGTCGGACACCGCGACACGTCTAAGCATTGAGGTGTCGGTGCTTCATAGCAACATATAACAATAAAATATCCTTACCAAAAATCTAACAATAAAAAATAGCTAATATAAATTAAAGAAGAGTTTAATGGACATACATCGTCGGTGTAAAATAGTTTTAGACGGACATCCAATAAGAAACCGCTATTCATCCATGTCATACAAGTAGTTTCAAAATAACCATACAAGAGTGGGGGTGATGTGGCAAATTGGTGGATTTTCATTGGAGGTCTGTTTAAAACTATTTTACACTGATGGTGCATATCCTTTAAATCCATTAAAGAACGTATTAAAATAGGATTTTTCTAAGGTGAGCACTCTGGTACACATATTATGTGGATGTGTACTGGTACACCGTTGAGGTATATAATTTTAAGTGGTCCACATATAATGATAATTTAACATGTCATTTCAAGACTTATTTAAATGCAAGTTTTCTAAATTACCATTTTAATTTACAAAAATTTCGAAATGACACCATAGGAATTATTGTAATTTCAAAATCTTAAAACAATGTTTCACTCATTTCAAAAGAAGATCAAAACATTTGTTTCTGAAACATTTCCTTCTCTCTCGTGTTCATCAATTTTGGCCTCATTCTAGCGGCGCCGCCTCTCTCCGCGGTGTCGTTCTTCTTCCATCATCTTCTACCGCCGAAATAATGCTTTTTTTAGGGTTTTTTCTTGTATCTCTTCTCCGTCCTTTAAATTAAACTTCTATTTTTAGGGATGTCTGGGGAAATTGGTCTTCTTCTCTCTTCTAGTTGCACTTGGTTTTGTAAAGGGAAGCTCCGCCGGATCTCATGCTCTCACCGAAATCACTTGTGTTGTTGTGCTGCCGCTGTAACCTGAGTTCTCATTGTGATTCCTTTCTCGCGTATATCCATTGTCACGCCGCTGCGGCCACCGACCTTGAGTGAGTATTCAAAATTATGCATAGCTACATCATTAAAATTATGTTTTATCTTAACTGGGCTATGATAGCTTATCAAATTTATAATGGTTGAATCAATGAAACTGTAAATTGCATGTTTCATGTTTTGGACATCCTATGTAGTTTTTCATTGAATCAAGTGATGATCCCCTTTTCCACAGGCTCCACTGCTTGATGGACTGTGAACTTCTCATATCTTTCACATTTTGAATGATACAAAAAAGTGTAGCAGATTAAAATTAATATGAAATGCAAAGAAGTGAATATGTATATTACTAATAAAGATAATTCTGGACAGTTTCAATCTATTGTTGTCTTGAATGTTCCTAATAGATTCTTATGTCATAAGCATGTTTAGAAAAGTAATTAGTTGTTGTTATGGGAAAAAAATTGTAAGTAAACATATTAAGTCACATTGTTGATTTAGTGATAAACAATTTTCTGTGGTGCAGACAACGAACGCAACAGGATTAACAAGTATAAAGTAGGCATCTAGTTCATAAAGATTACCAATTGTGAAGGAAACATGGATAATTGTAGAGATGCTAATGATGTTGAAATGAACAATGGTAATGATATGCATAATGAGGAAGGAGAAGAGGATTTGGATGGTTACACACCTATAGATCAATTCACAGATGATGATATAAGAGAGATGGAATTTGATTCAGAGCAAAAAGTTGTTGATTTTTATGAAATGTATGTTGAATATATCATGGGTTTGTTGTAAGAAAAGATTTCAAGGAATGTGATATCGAAGGGAATATTGTTAAGCGCCAATTAGTTTGTAATAGACGAGGTAAGAGACATAAAAAACATATGTTGCGGGTGGACCGAAGCAGGGTGCCGAGGCCAATTACTCGAACAGATTGTCGTGCTCGGATTCATGTGGCATATAATGTTGAGACAAGGCATTGGAGAGTTGTTGCATTTGAGTCCGCTCATAATCATGAGTTAACTCCACGACGTTTCGTTCATTTTATTCCCAAGTATCGTCAATTGAGTGAAGCGGATAAAGCGCTTGTTGATGGCTTGCATACATGTGTAGTTATAACATGTCATATTTTGGGTTTTATGATGGCTAAGAAAGGTGGTCATGAAGGTTTGGGATTCATCAAGAAATACCTATATAACTACTTTAGTAATAGAGCATGCTTACAATCGTCGCTGTTATCTAGCTTTATATATGTTCATGTTATATTTATTCAATTTTAATATATTCTATTATTGCAGACTGCCATAACACTTGTGGTAGTAAACAAAAGAGAAAATGAGTCACTGGAGTCACTGTTGCTCTTTCAAAACAAGTGAAGTGACATTTTTATTTGTTTATCTTTCAATTGAATCTCATATGAGTTATGTGCATTACTGGTTGTTGATACTTTTATGACATGATGTTAGGCTGAAAAAGAGAAGTCCAACAGGCCTAAGGAGAACATGCCAGATACAAATAAACAAGACATTCCAATGGCTAGTGCTTTTGTCACTCCAAATCACTCATTGAATATTGATAGCGTAAGTAGCCTGTTAGGGAGAATTTATGGGAATAGAAGTCCATTTAGATACAATTTATGTTCATTTTTTTATGTATGTTCTTAATTGTTTCAGAATGTTGAGACATGGTTTTGTATGGTTTTGTATTTGGTAATCCCACTAGTGAAATGGAAGGCCAGTAAGCCACATGGAACTATGGTTTAGAGTATGGTGCCAATTATTTCACCATGAGTAATGGGGTTCGAAATCTAAGTGCATCAATTTTTCCCCAATTTGTTCCAAATCAAAGTGCACCAATTTTCCCTCAATTTCTTCCAAATCAAAGTTCACCAATTTTCCCCCAATTTCTAGCGGTAGACAACAATTTTCTTTGACAAAGCAGAACACATGATGTCCCTCATTATACATGTGTGAGTAAACGCAACATTCATATTTAATTTGTGAAATATGTTTTTTCTCTCTAATATTTATCCTCAATTTATGTAGTTTATGGAGGAGGTTGAGCCCTCAGCAAAAAAGGCTAGGAATGGAGGTGGAAGTGATGATTCTAGACTCACAAATCACAAGCAACAGGACAAGTATCCAATGTGATGCTATTTTTGTTGCTTTTGGAAGGACCATATATAGTATACTTGTTTTGGAGTTTAATTGTGTAGACTTGTTTTGAATTTATGTTAAGTTATTGGTTTGTATCTGTACTACTGATAAAAGTATATTTGTTATGTACTCTTTGGCATAACTTATGCCTACACTTATTTACAATTAATAGATTTATCTTTGGCTTTTCTAAATAAAGTGTTATGCAGCAAGTTCTATTATGATATTTGGCCTCAATTTCGTTGTGGTTAACCTTATTATTAAAGGGATAAAAGTTTTCCATAGTTCCATAGTTATTTTAGACTTTTGGATTGTAAATCCTTTGAAAAGAATAGGCATTGGCGCATGCATGATTGTGTTTGCTTGTTGAGTCATTGGTCTCAAAATCTATCTCTGCTTCAAAAGATGTATAGAATTTGTGACAGGTCAGGTTATAAATATTAATTGCTTCTGATTAGATTAAGTTTTATTTTCTTTGACTAAATAAATAGTAAGTTTTACTCATATTTTTTACTTCAATTTTTTTTGGTAAATCATATTTGCATTAATTTATTTTATGTTGTAGACAATTTGAAAATAAAACTTGAGTTCAATATAGATACATGGTATGTGCGTAATGACGAAAATTAAAGTTGGACAGTATTTGTAGGAGTGAAACCATGATTATATATAGATAGACAATATTTTTGAAGAAAATCAAAGTTAAAAGACATTGTTAATTTTTATTACAAAGGTAGTATTTTTGAAGAAAATTGAAGTTAAAAAATCTTGTTAATTTTTTGTTAGACTACTAGTATTTCTAAATTAAATCAAAGATGAAGATCTTGTTGTTTTTTTGCTCATTTGTGCATGCGATGGCGGATTTGAGGTTAGGGATTCAGTTCTAAGTTTACACTCTTTCTATTTTTTATTTTAACAAAATAACACAAACATTGATATAATCTAAAAAAATCAAAATTCTACTAAAATTACCAAAATTCTACACAATTTTCTCACAAGTGTAATTTTGTAATTTAGATAATCTAAAAAAATCAAAATTCTACTAAAATTACAATATTTTAAAGTAAAATAATTATTCAAAATTGCAAAGTAGGGATATTATTTAAAATTTTATAACAAATTAAATATAATTCTCTTGCAATGGTAGTTTTATTATTTTCATATAAAATATATCATATATTTATTTAACTTATCTAACATATATAATTAAGTTTTTTTTTTTTTTATAATGAAAATTTAGGGTGAGGGGATGGTGCCCCAGTCCAAGGCAGGGAAGACCTTAGGGCTCAAAGAGCACTTACAAAGGTAATTGTTACAACCCGTTTTTCAAAGGCCAAAAAGGCATTAATAATTTTTTTTTTGTACAGATCAGAGTTACGCGTAAAAGATTTTAAATGAGCCGGCATTCAAATATACAAAAGAACTCATTACCATAAGGTGCTTCGACAAGCAAAGTGTATTCCCGAATAATTACAATCCAAGTCTAAGTATTCGAATACTTACAACAAAACAAGTTAGAATCTCATGCCTAAACCCAAAAAGCACGGTGTACAACCCACACCGGCGCATAGTCTAACTAAGCTAAAACTCCAACCTCTCACTGGGGCCTGGAACAGCCACCGTCGTCACCACGACCTAACCCATCATCTGGGTGGGATGGGCCCGCAAATGAAAGAAAGGGTCACCACAAAATAAAAGTATGTATATATATAACCGGTGCGAAAGATTGTACACATAACAATAATTCCACAAACACAAGAGAAAGCTCTTAACCACCAAAGCAATTCCCACCAACGGGTTTATAAATATAATGCACACCAAGCCTAATGCAGACTTCTACAATGAGCGTGACAACCAATCACTGGTTCGCCACATGCATGAATTCCGGAATTTAACCTCTCCGCAGAGAGTCGTAGGTTCAAATCCCTACTATACCCCGCAGGGCGTCAATAAAATCCCAGCGGATTAGAGTGGATCCATTCCCGATAATCACACCCCGTGGTCCATTTCCGATAACCACGTATTGGACTCAATAAATCCCGCAGGATTAAGGTGGATCCATTCCCGATAATCGCACCCCGTGGTCCATTCCCGATAACCACTTACTATGAATGCATGAGCATACGATTCCCCTTATATGCTAATGCAACAAATACATATCACACAGATATATGTAAACCAAACACAACGACATACATACATTTCCAATCATATGTATTCCAACAACCTGTTCATACATATATTCTCATAATCATATGTAAACAGCGCAAGTATTTTAAACACTTTCTCATCACGAGAATACATAACACATACATGCCAAACACACAAACACGCATCACCGAAAATAACCAACTAACATGTTATAACTCAGTGAAAAGACAGAAATAAAGTGATGCCCTTACCTCAGCAAGCATTCCAACACGCACAACTTACATGACGCGAGCAATAACCGTCCCTCTCGACGAAAACTCCAATTCGGCTAATCCTCTTAACCTTTTACAAAACATAACTTATTTAAGTTAATACCACATTCTAATTGGTTACTCAAATAAGTCTTAGATCGGCTACTAATGGATCAAGACTTATGGTTGTTTCCTCACAACTAACTAGGCTCAAATCCACTATTCACGCTACCAAAAATTTAAGCAGCGTAATGTCAATAAAATACTCTTCGTACATCCTATCGAAACGAAACTAAAACTCGAAAATCTAGAGGGGTCTAAGGTACTTTATGAAACTCTCGGATAGTGATTTCGAGTCCCCCTTATAGCAATTAAAAATTCACGAAGTTAATTGCACTATTTCTCGCCACGCGAAAATATTTTCGTTTTCAAAATAAACTAAGAAACACTTTGATTCCTAACTCCAAGGCAATCAATTTTCACATACTAAAACCATTTGAAAACAACCCAAAAACTCTTTGAAAATTTTCACAAAAATAAAAGTTTACTTGCGCCACAAGTTACAAGTTTTTCCTTTCAAATAAAATCACCATAACTCATTCAATTCTAATCCGATCGAGACGTGCCATACGCCGAAATCTTCGTATCGAAAAGACGGATCGAATGGTTAGGTTTCTAGGACACGAAAACAATTTTAAAATGACCATAATACCCCTGTGGAATACGGCCAGAATTGGAATTATTCCAAAACCATTGTTTTTCAAAATCAAACATAGTTTAAAACACTTAAACTATCACTAGTTTTCCTCAATGATCAAGTATACATACTAAATCATTTTGAATCCAAGAATAACATTTTTTTTCTCAAAACTTTGCAAATCTTTTCTTTCAAACACCATGATCATTCATCACACTAAATGATCATTTACTTATCATTTTAGGACTTGAAAAATTTGAAATCCTCATGGCTACACAACAAGCATGCCACGGCCATTTTTCTAAAACCAAGGCTAGCTCTCAAATTTTTCCATTCCAAAATCCTAGTAATACTTTACTAGTACCCAAAATCAATTAATTGAATCAACAAAACATTTCCCAAACCTCAAACAAAATCACAAGAGTTTTTTTTTTAAAAAAAACTCATGAACACCAACAAATATATTTCCATGTTTTTCAAAACAAAACCATTTTTCATATATCCATTTCTCTAAAAGGTTCAAAAACCACATCAATTTCACAATCACTAAACAACTACTCATGTTCTTGATCAATAGAAATTTTTATCAAAACCCTAGCCCAAAAATACATGAGATTCCCATCCACTCATGGAACTCAAAACTACCAAGCCTAAACATGCTTACAAAACCCTCATGAACAACTTTCATGAAATAAAAGCTAGCAAAAACAACATTTCTCACCAAACCCTCATATGAACATAAACCCAAAATCCTACAAACTCTACAAGTTTGAATACATACAAGATAGGAATAGAGGGGTTACCTTAAGAAAGAGATTCTCTACAACTTTCCACTAAGCTTCCAAGCTTGAAATGGAGTGAAATGGTGAGGAAATGAAAATTTGGTGAAGAAAGAAAGGAAGTAATGGAGTTCACGTGAAAGAGAGAAAGAAGAAGAGAGGATTTGTGATTTTCTTAAGTCCACAAGTAACCAAACCTCCTTACTATGCTAAAACTCTTGCTAACTCATGGCCATTGGATCAAAAGATAAAATGCCAAGACAAAATCCTAGCCATTGGATCAAACCAATCCAAACCCACTTGAGATAAAACTCAACACCTCTTAGAAAAACTCACACGTTCAGCTCTCGCGCGCCGCGACGAACGAAACTCACCAAAAATAGAAAACTATAGAAAGAATGTCTACCGTTTAACAATTCCAAAACTTATCGCCGAATCTTTTTCCGCGACTGTAATTTTCTTCCACACCTTGGAAAATTAATCTCAGAACATAACCTCACTCCCACAGATATATAAAACTCCCATCCAAAATCTCACTTAAAACAGACGCAGTAAAATTTTACAACGACGGGTAAATTTCCTACTCGTTTTTCCAAAAACCAGAATAAACAAAAACTCGCGATTCTGACTACACATAAACCTTCTTATACTCAAAAGAAGACTACGACCCAAAAGTCTGTGCCTTTCCAGCGCACGAGCACAAAACAGGCTCCATTTCAGCAAAAATTCTATTAACGCGACAATACTCACGAAACCGCTTCACCAAAAACCCTAAAACTTAGCCGACACTAAAGTTCCTTAGAAAAACTGTACAGTGGAATCTTGGGTCTTACATTACTACCCTCCAAAAAGAAGTTTCGTCCTCGAAACTAAAGTTAAGAGTAACAACTCAACTAGTTATTACCATCACCAACACAACAAAATCCCTCAGGATTAGGTGCAGCCACACAGATGCTAACACCGGGTGAAGTCACACAGATACTCTCACCAACACACTGGCACAACCGTGCACCAACCGCAACTCTCAACGAGTTCACCACTCAAAAATTAACCTCACAACAGAGGTTCACAACCTCGAGTTCCTCAAATTTTCAAAGGTCCACACAAATTTTTTTCCAAAATCACTTATTTTGCCTCCGCGACATAGCCTAAACCACTAGGTTCACGCGAAGCAGTGACTGGCTACCCTCCAAAAGAAACACCGAAACTTTCTGCGCACCACCAAAGCTAGCAAAGCTAGTCAATTCCATTCAACACGATTCCGTCTACTATCAACAATAAATTAAGGACGGCCAGTCCCTCAATTTGTCAATAGATAGTCGACAATCATGATGGTGGTTTAGACCCTCTTTACCCAACTTAAGTGATACTTCATTCCACTTGTGCTCAAGGTCCTCCGAGGCACAATGGTCCAACACTTCCTTCGGGGTTTTCCCACACGTTCCCTCGATCTCTTACGAATACAAGATTAAAGTCGTAAGACACAACGCTCAACACATGTCGCATAAGCTCTCATGCTTCCACTCTTGAAGTATCCGTGGAGTATCATCCAATAGTAGTACAGTGCCACCACGGCAATTACCACCAAAACTATTTTATTCCAAACAAGTTGTCTTCTCTTCTAGAAGATTTTCCCACCTTACCACTATCCATCAGTCCGCGACTCAATGAATATGCCGAACCGTCTGCTCACATACGGATCTATTTCCAATCACGACTTAAATAATACCACCCCCACCTCCGGTTGGTAATTACACTCCTCATAGTCTTGGCACTTGCCAAACTAAACCATCTACTTCTCTTGGACTCCCTTATCCAAATCTCCAATTCCCCAGAATCGGTTCCTTATACGTTAACATTACTTCCAAAATGGCACTTAGACGAATCTCGCGTGCCTTAAACAAACGTTTGTCCTCGTCGACGGCCATCGTCGGCGCACATCCTCTTCACAACGTATTCCCATCCTATTCCTGAACTCTCCTGAGTTCCTTTTTCTCTTACAATAACATCCTCTCTTACTCAAAAGAGTTGGTCACCCTGACCATTCCTAAACACTCTGAACATCACCACTCTCGTCGAGGTACCTACCTTCAAAATAACTCTTAGGGCATTCCTCACATTACTATTGTCTAACCATCCTTGTTGACAACATCCGAATCCCTTATACTTACTCACTACCGATTTCCATCATACCACGTCTCTCTTCATTGTAACCACTACAATGAACCAAAGCTCTACAAGCTTCCATCAACTTGCCATTAGACAATCTCTTATCCTTCTTATTTCCAAATTAGGTGTGAGACAGATCCCTTCGCCAATCTTCAATTGACATAAGCCACATCTTCATGGGCTTCTCTCTAAATCCTCATTTTTTCTAGACCCAGAAACAGATCCACAAACCATTTCATCCCCATCACTCTTTCTCCTCTTTGAAGATGAATCATCAAGTGAAAGACAACCAAACAATGGAACATTTTCTCTACGAGTTCGGCTAGAAACACCACTAGCCACACTTATTGTTAACACATTCTTTCCATGACTAACCTCCCTTTACGACTAACTCATCGATGTCATAACCTCTACAAAACTCAATCTACTACTTTGCAACTTTCTAGTTCAACAACTGTCTAGAGTTGGTTCCCAAACCACCATGACCAATAACTTGTTAAATCAAAACAACATCTTTAATTTGCCGCACACAATCCAAATACTCTCTCATTCCACATAATTTTGAATCACCACAAGCATACCCTTCTCCGTTCGACCAATCTCAAATCTTCATAACCATCTAAAGCTATAGTATTCTCCAATACGAATAAACCACTTCACACATACGTTCGATACGCAAATCAAACTCTTGAATCTCAACATCAAGAACTGAAATTACATACTACACCATCTTAATTCCTCCATTACATCTAAACATTCAACAAAATGTCCCTCCAATTATCACTCTCATTGTCTTAGTACTCTTACTAACGAACTCTTTTCTACTCATACACGACATTTCTAGAAAATCTCCAACAATTATCGTCCTTAACTTGAATTAAACACTTATGGTACCCACCATTCGTATAAATGTCGTTTAACGCCACAAGGTTTTTGCTCCCTCTTGACGTACAACGTCCTTTAATTCCAATACATGTCACTCCAATGATTATCCAAACATCCTACTTGATCCCAATTGACATCTCTGCATGCTCCACTATTCAACAGTGGTAACCTCTTCTTGACAGTCGAAAGACTTCATCAAGTATCGTCCGAACTCACCAGAACGGATATCCAGCACCTTCTTCAAAAGGTATCCCAATCTGATCCTTACTTGCAATCCTTTATCAGTCGACGTCCACACGTCCGTACTCAACACCTCCGGGTGACAACGACCCATGCAAATTCAAGTTCATCGAATTTCTTCCAAGAATCCTTTGTGGTTCTCGTCGCCTCAAGTCCATCCTCCTCGGACCACTCTGTCTAAGGGATTCAGAGACACTTGTCGACTAAATTCGACCAAGGCTCGGGGTTTCACAATTCCACTTACTGAAGCCTCACTCCCTGCATTACTTCGGTAAGACACAAACCAGTGTCTAAGCATATCCCATGCTAGACTCAAAACAACCAACCACATAACCCACAACACAACACAAACAACCGCTAGAACTAACACAACTCTAGCTATGTTCTAACCGACTCTGGACTAACGACTCAAGTATACACTTTCCCTTTGAAGATTTAAAGCCGGGCTCTGATACCAATTGTTACAACCCGTTTTTCAAAGGCCAAAAAGGCATTAATAAATTTTTTTTGTACACATCAGAGTTACGCGTAAAAGATTTTAAATGAGCCGGCATTCAAATATACAAAAGAACTCATTACCATAAGGTGCTTCGACAAGCAAAGTGTATTCCCGAATAATTACAATCCAAGTCTAAGTATTCGAATACTTACAACAAAACAAGTTAGAATCTCATGCCTAAACCCAAAAAGCACGGTGTACAACCCACACCGGCGCATAGTCTAACTAAGCTAAAACTCCAACCTCTCACTGGGGCCTGGAACAGCCACCGTCGTCACCACGACCTAACCCATCATCTGGGTGGGATGGGCCCGCAAATGAAAGAAAGGGTCACCACAAAATAAAAGTATGTATATATATAACCGGTGCGAAAGATTGTACACATAACAATAATTCCACAAACACAAGAGAAAGCTCTTAACCACCAAAGCAATTCCCACCAACGGGTTTATAAATATAATGCACACCAAGCCTAATGCAGACTTCTACAATGAGCGTGACAACCAATCACTGGTTCGCCACATGCATGAATTCCGGAATTTAACCTCTCCGCAGAGAGTCGTAGGTTCAAATCCCTACTATACCCCGCAGGGCGTCAATAAAATCCCAGCGGATTAGAGTGGATCCATTCCCGATAATCACACCCCGTGGTCCATTCCCGATAACCACGTATTGGACTCATTAAATCCCGCAGGATTAAGGTGGATCCATTCCCGATAATCGCACCCCGTGGTCCATTCCCGATAACCACTTACTATGAATGCATGAGCATACGATTCCCCTTATATGCTAATGCAACAAATACATATCACACAGATATATGTAAACCAAACACAACGACATACATACATTTCCAATCATATGTATTCCAACAACCTGTTCATACATATATTCTCATAATCATATGTAAACAGCGCAAGTATTTTAAACACTTTCTCATCACGAGAATACATAACACATACATGCCAAACACACAAACACGCATCACCGAAAATAACCAACTAACATGTTATAACTCAGTGAAAAGACAGAAATAAAGTGATGCCCTTACCTCAGCAAGCATTCCAACACGCACAACTTACATGACGCGAGCAATAACCGTCCCTCTCGACGAAAACTCCAATTCGGCTAATCCTCTTAACCTTTTACAAAACATAACTTATTTAAGTTAATACCACATTCTAATTGGTTACTCAAATAAGTCCTAGATCGGCTACTAATGGATCAAGACTTATGGTTGTTTCCTCACAACTAACTAGGCTCAAATCCACTATTCACGCTACCAAAAATTTAAGCAGCGTAATGTCAATAAAATACTCTTCGTACATCCTATCGAAACGAAACTAAAACTCAAAATCTAGAGGGGTCTAAGGTACTTTATGAAACTCTCGGATAGTGATTTCGAGTCCCCCTTATAGCGATTAAAAAGTCACGAAGTTAATTGCACTATTTCTCGCCACGCGAAAATATTTTCGTTTTCAAAATAAACTAAGAAACACTTTGATTCCTAACTCCAAGGCAATCAATTTTCACATACTAAAACCATTTGAAAACAACCCAAAAACTCTTTGAAAATTTTCACAAAAATAAAAGTTTACTTGCGCCACAAGTTACAAGTTTTTCCTTTCAAATAAAATCACCATAACTCATTCAATTCTAATCCGATCGAGACGTGCCATACGCCGAAATCTTCGTATCGAAAAGACGGATCGAATGGTTAGGTTTCTAGGACACGAAAACAATTTTAAAATGACCATAATACCCCTGTGGAATACGGCCAGAATTGGAATTATTCCAAAACCATTGTTTTTCAAAAGGCTTAAATATGTTTTTGATCCCTGCAATTATGCTTTGTTTTGAAAAGAGCCCCTGTAAAAAAATAATTTTGATTTTAGTCCCTGCAATATCTCAAAACTTTTAAAATAGCCCCTGGCCTGGATTTCTTGATGACATGTCACTTTTTAAATATGTTTTTGGTCCCTGCAACTATGTTTTGTTTTGAAAAGAGCCCCTGTAAAAAAAAAAAAAAATTGATTTTAGTCCCTGCAATATCTCAAAATTTTTAAAATAGCCCCTGCAATATCTCAAAACTTTTAGGCCAGGGGTTATTTTAAAAGTTTCGAAATATTGCAGGGACTAAAATCAAATTATTTTTTTTACAGGGGCTCTTTTCAAAACAAGGCATAATTGCAGGGATCAAAAGCATATTTAAGCCTTTTCAAAATCAAACATAGTTTAAAACACTTAAACTATCACTAGTTTTCCTCAATGATCAAGTATACATACTAAATCATTTTGAATCCAAGAATAACATTTTTTTTCTCAAAACTTTGCAAATCTTTTCTTTCAAAGACCATGATCATTCATCACACTAAATGATCATTTACTTATCATTTTAGGACTTGAAAAATTTGAAATCCTCATGGCTACACAACAAGCATGCCACGGCCATTTTTCTAAAACCAAGGCTAGCTCTCAAATTTTTCCATTCCAAAATCCTAGTAATACTTTACTAGTACCCAAAATCAATTAATTGAATCAACAAAACATTTCCCAAACCTCAAACAAAATCACAAGAGTTTTTTTTTTTTAAAAAAACTCATGAACACCAACAAATATATTTCCATGTTTTTCAAAACAAAACCATTTTTCATATATCCATTTCTCTAAAAGGTTCAAAAACCACATCAATTTCACAATCACTAAACAACTACTCATGTTCTTGATCAATAGAAATTTTTATCAAAACCCTAGCCCAAAAATACATGAGATTCCCATCCACTCATGGAACTCAAAACTACCAAGCCTAAACATGGTTACAAAACCCTCATGAACAACTTTCATGAAATAAAAGCTAGCAAAAACAACATTTCTCACCAAACCCTCATATGAACATAAACCCAAAATCCTACAAACTCTACAAGTTTGAATACATACAAGATAGGAATAGAGGGGTTACCTTAAGAAAGAGATTCTCTACAACTTTCCACTAAGCTTCCAAGCTTGAAATGGAGTGAAATTGTGAGAAAATGAAAATTTGGTGAAGAAAGAAAGGAAGTAATGGAGTTCACGTGAAAGAGAGAAAGAAGAAGAGAGGATTTGTGATTTTCTTAAGTCCACAAGTAACCAAACCTCCTTACTATGCTAAAACTCTTGCTAACTCATGGCCATTGGATCAAAAGATAAAATGCCAAGACAAAATCCTAGCCATTGGATCAAACCAATCCAAACCCACTTGAGATAAAACTCAACACCTCTTAGAAAAACTCACACGTTCAGCTCTCGCGCGCCGCGACGAACGAAACTCACCAAAAATAGAAAACTATAGAAAGAATGTCTACCGTTTAACAATTCCAAAACTTATCGCCGAATCTTTTTCCGCGACTGTAATTTTCTTCCACACCTTGGAAAATTAATCTCAGAACATAACCTCACTCCCGCAGATATATAAAACTCTCATCCAAAATCTCACTTAAAACAGACGCAGTAAAATTTTACAACGACGGGTAAATTTCCTACTCGTTTTTCCAAAAGAAGACTACACATAAACCTTCTTATACTCAAAAGAAGACTACGACCCAAAAGTCCGTGCCTTTCCAGCGCACGAGCACAAAACAGGCTCCATTTCAGCAAAAATTCTATTAACGCGACAATACTCACGAAACCGCTTCACCAAAAACCCTAAAACTTAGCCGACACTAAAGTTCCTTAGAAAAACTGTACAGTGGAATCTTGGGTCTTACAGTAATTACATTTACCTCCCTCCAAAGGCACTAGCGGGGCTCGAACCCGGGATCTCTCGGATTCAAGACCTGTCTTTTTACCACTAGACCAAGCCTTTGGAGTTATATATAATTAAGTTATTTATAAGTTAATGATTAATATAAAAAAATTTACTTGTTTATTTGCTCACGATTTTTATTTAAAAATTTTTTATTTATAAAATTCAAATTATTACAAAATATTTTTAAAAAAATAATTGTTTTCAAGGTTAATTTTGTTATTTAAATATGATATATATATATCTTATCATCATATTATTAGGAGTCAGGTGTGAATCAAACTATTCAATACCACCTAATTGGAATGACAAACATAGAATTCAAATTTTTGGCAATATTACGGCTTGATCTCAACTAGTTTGATCAACTGTTACTCAAAAAATCTAGTTATCAATAACGAATTATTAAGTCTCTAGTTATCAATTCTACCGATAAGAACCAAGGAAATAAATTGACCAAAATAAATGAAAAGCACTTAAGAATTTAAATGTTGACAATCTAATAGTTCAACATCAACTAGTTAGATTATGCATTACTCAAGAAACCTAGTTCATATTAAATGTTTGTTAAGTCTCAACTAATTTTCTCAATTGTGACTATGAGAATCGATGCATCTTAGTTAATTTTTTCAACTTGACCTAAATGGAATAATAAACACTTAAGAAGCTGAATTTCAACAATCTGGCAATTCAATCTCATATTGTTTGACTAACTATTACTCAAGAAATCTAGTTATTATGAAAGAATTATTAAGTCACAACCAACTAGACTTAAAGGGGCTAGGGAGATCAAATAATCTCAACTTGACTGTTCTACTCGACCAAATTGAAATGGGAAACACTTAAGAATTCAAATTTCGACAATCAAACAGTTAAAACTCGACTAGTTAGATTAACTATAACTTAAAAAACTTATAGTTCATATGAAATGATTGTTAACTCTCAACTAATAATGTCGATTGTGACTAAAAAAAAATCAATTTTTCTAGATCAAACCCTTGACATAGTTTATATGTAAACCTAGCTAAATATACTTACTTTCATTAAGGAATTCAAATTTTCTAAATCAAGTCGTTCAATATCACCTAATAATTGGACTTACAATAACTTATGAATTTAAATTTTGACAATCAAGCATAGAATAATAAAAAAAGTTCATTTACAAAACTTTAGTGTTTTTCAAAATGAGATGAATTAAATATGAGTTTTCTAAATCAAAATATCAAGACAAAATTAACGAATATTTTGGCCTAAAAATCGAATTTGGAGCTTCTTATTTTTGGACAAACTGTTTATAATGCTCTATACATATTTACAAAATAATCATAAATACACATCAGCTTAACAACATGACTAAATTGCATGTAGACAAATTTAGTAGTGATGAAAACATGACATTTTTTAATGAAGATGGAGAATAAAATTTAGTAATTTTGCAGAGTCAAAAACCGTATTTAACCATATAAAATATTACGATTCACTAAAAATTAACAATACACAATAAAATATATAAACATATTAAAATTTATAAGTTATTTTTGCACAAAAAAAATAAATGTATAGTTAAACGGTAAACAAATATTAAACTTTTAAACTAATACATATTAAAAAAATTGAAGGATACATAAGGATACACATTTTATTAACTTATGAATTAAAATATTTGAAGGATGGATAAAGATGCACATTTTAATCAAACAGTAAAAAAATTGAAGGATACACATTTTAATAATTTATGAATTAAAATATTTGAATCTTGTTAAAAAAAAACTAGGTTTAAAGTTTTGATGGATGCTTTGATTTATTGTGGAACATGATTGATGGTTATATTTATGCCAAGGATACATTTGCAAATATTAAAAACTAGTATTTAAAATAGAAAACTCAATAAAGAAACAAAATCTGCATTTAATTGATGGTTATATTTATGCTAATGATACATTTGCAAATATTAAAAACGTATTTAAAATAGAAACTCAATAAAGAAACAAAATCTGCATTTAATATTTGCCACTTGTTAACCACGTCTACAATGTACCGATACACCGCCACATAATATGTGTACCGAAGAATTCCCCAATTAACCCTCTCATAATTTAGGGGTAGCTACCCTCAGCTTACATATCACCAATAATATTCTGCCAATTGTAGTTAATAATTTTAGTCAAAGATTTAGTTACTTTTTAACCACAAAGTAATTATGATTGCTTTAACTTTTCAAATAAATATATTTTTGGGATTCAAATCAATGAATTTAAACTCTAGGTCCTAAATTAATTAGGAGTGTAATTCAATATTTATTACCATAAATATTGAATGAATTGATGATCATTTATGTTTTTTTTTCTTAAAAGATTTTTTTGTTTTTCTTAAAATATTTTTTTTTTTCTCGTTTCTTGCATAACCGAAAATGCAGACTAGTTAGTGTCTTGCTATACATATTTTTTGTTCTTAATTTATTTATAGAACATTTGAAAGTAAAAAATATTTATTTAAAGTTGGTAAGTATTTTTTTATTGCAAAATATTTATTTTTTCTTAACGATTGTCGATAATAATACAGTAAAAAATCATGACTCTTCTCAATTTATATTTTGGTTCATGTCCAAATTCAATCTTTCTCTAAAAAAATAAAGTCTAGTTCAACCCCTAATTATAAAAAACAACAACATCACATTCATATTTTTACAACCCTAGAATTAAAAATTTAAAGAGTAAGAACCTTCGTATTTGACCAACACATGTACTCTGACTTAAGTTACGTAGTAATAACCCTAGAATTTGACCTAGACATACACTCTAGTTTAAGTTAAGTACTAAGAAACCTTAAAATTTGACTTACACGTATACTCCAGTTTAAAAATTTAAATAATTAAATTTTTATTTAATAATTGTATTTAATATTTAAATTTAAATATTTAATTTAATATTATATTTAAAAATTAAAGTTTATATTTAAAAGTCGTATTTAATAATTAAATTTAAAGAGTAAGAAGTAAGAACGATCGTATTTGACTAACACATGTACTCCGCTTTATGTTACATAGTAAGAATCCTAAAATTTAATCTAGACATACACTCCGATTTAATTTGACTTACACATATACTCCGGTTTAAGAATTTAAATAATTAAATTTTTTTTAACAATTAAATTTAATATGAAATTTAGAAATTAAAATTTATAATGAAAAAATGTATTTAATAATTAAATTTAAGGAGTAAGAACCTTCGTATTTTGGATCATCAGATGTACTCCGGTTTGAGTTACGTAGTAACAACCCTAGAATTTGACCTAAACGTACATCCAGTTTAAGTTAAGTACTAAGAACCCTAGAATTTGACTTACAAGTATATTCCGGTTTAAGAATTTAAATAATTAAATTTATATTTAATAGTTGTATTTAATATTTAAGTTTAAAAATTAAATTTGATATTATATTTAGAAATTAAAATTTATATTTATAAATTGTATTTAATAATCAAATTTAAAGAGTAAGAACCATCATATTTGATCAACACATGTACTCCACTTTATGTTACATACTAAGAACCCTATAATTTGACCAAGACATACACTCCGATTTAAGTTTAGTACTAATAACCCTAGAATTTGAATTACGCGTATACTCCGGCTTAAGAATTTAAATAATTAAATTTGTATTTAATAATTAAATTTAATATTAAATTTAGAAATTAAAATTTATAATTAAAAAATGTATTTAATAATTAAATTTAAGGAGTAAGAACCTTCGTATATTGGACCATCAGATGTACTTTGGTTTACGTTACGTAGTAACAACCCTAGAATTTGACCTAGACGTACACTCCAATTGACGTTAAGTATTAAGAACCTTAGAATTTGACTTACACGTATACTCTGATTTAAGAATTTAAATAATTAAAATTTATATTTAATAATTGTATTTAATAATTAAATTTTAAAATTAAATTGAACATTATATTTAGAAATTAAATATTTATTTCAAATTTGTATTTAATAATTAAATTTAGATAATAAGAACCTTCGTATTGGACTAACATATATACTCCAGTTTAAGTTACGTAGTAAAAACCATAGAATTTGACTTACACGTATACTTCAGTTTAAGAATTTAAATAATTAAGTTTTATATTTAACAATTGCATTTAATAACAATTTTTATACACATGACCTTTTTTTTGCGAAGATGGTAACATGTTTTGATCCACGCACGGGGGGTGTATTCAATTAGGATTTCAATGGATTTTAAAAGATTTTTTTATGATGACAAAATCATGTGGTATTCAATTAGGATTTTAAAAGACTTTAAAAAAGTCTAGTGGTATACAATTAGGATTTTAAAAGACTTTAAAAAAGTCTAGCGGTATTCAATCAAGACTCTTTACAACTTATAAAAAGTCTTGTGGTATTCAAAAGTATTCTAATTTTGATGGATTGTTTAAAAAATAGGATTTTAATGGATTTTGATGGACTTTTTAGTGAATTTTGAGCTAAAAAAAGTCTTTCCCCATATCATGAGATTTCCATGGATTCTCATTTTTTTTTTCACCTTCCCTCTTGTTTCTATTTCATGTTTCCTAATTATCTCATGTTTTTTATAATTGTTTATTTTCTCCCTATATCTCTTTCACGTTTCATCTTCATGCCCTGCCCAGTTGTTTCTTCTTCTCTTCTTTTTTAACTTATTCAACAATCTCACAGACTTTTTCAAACTCTCAAAAACTTTTTACTTTCATCATCACTATACCAGCTTCTTCTTCTTCTTCTTCTTCTTCTTCTTCTTCTTCTTCTATCAAATATGTTTTTTTACAATAAAACAGATTAACAAATTCTACATCTTTTTTACAAACTTTTGATTCATTACAACTTTTGTACAATTTTGTTTCTTCAATTTTGTTTTATTTATTTTTACGGAAAACGATATTTTTTTTTCTTCTTCACATTCATCTGCTTCATATACGTAAAAACATATAAAGGGAACCTAGAGTTTTTTTTTTAATATTTGGATTCCCAAATTATTGATTCTTTTAAAATTTTCCTAATATACAAAAGTTTCCTAATATATAAAGTATTATGAAATCTTGATTGTAAAAAGTCTTTTGAAAAAAATCTCTCAAAATCCATTCAAATCATTTGTTAAAAATCTTGATTGTAAAAAAGTCTCAAGAAATCAAGAAAAATCTCATAAAATCATCAAGATTTTTTTTGCCAAAATTGTCTCATGAAATCTCAATCCAATACAGCCATATTTTGCAATTTTATTATTAAGGGTTGTTATGCTGTAACACCCCATTTTCATAAACGCAAAAAAGGCATTATTTTTTTTTTTTTTTCTTTTTCAACCAACACTCAGAGTGCGCAAAACATTTTTAATTGAGCCGACATTAAATAATACAAACGAACCATATATATATCACACCATATATATATTGTATTCGAAAATGCTAAGTGTAAACCTGAATAATTACAATCCATAAGTCTATGTGCTTACAAGCACTAACTAACCAAAAGAAGTTAGAATGTCCTATGCTAATCAAAAAGCACAGTGCACAACACACCGGCGCATAGTCTAACTAAAACTACCACTCCAGCTCCAACACGAGCTCACTATGGCCTAGAGCTGCCAACACCATCCTCTCGACCTACAACGTCATCTGGGGTGGGATGAGCCCGCAAATGAAAGAAAGGGTCACCACAAAATAGAAGTATATATATATAACCGGTGCGAAAGATTGTACACTTAACAAAATTTCCACAAAACACAAGAGAAAGCTCTTAAAACATTCAACAATTCCCACCAACGGGCTTATATATATAATGCACAACAAGCCTAATGCAGACTTCTACAATGGGTGTGGTACTACCAGAGCTACCACATGCAAATGAATTCCGGAATTACTAATCATAACCAATAAAACCACAAAGGGTTAAGGTGGATCCACTCACGCAATCACACCCCGTGGTCCACTCACGCAACCACTTATTGTACTCAAAAAGATCCCGTAGGATTTTGGGTGGGTCCACTCACGCAACCAACACCCCGTAGTCCACTCACGCAACTACGCACAATGAATGCATGAGCATACGATTCCCCTTATATGCTAATGCAACACATACATATCGTACACGCATATGTAATCACACCACGACAACACATACATATACATCTAGTCATATGTATTTAATCACCTGCTCATACACATAGTTCACCAAACATATGTAAGACAACAAATCATGTATTTACCACGATCTCATATCGAGAATACATCACAACAACATGCCAAGCACACCACAATTGCATACACAGCAAAACAAAGCATGTTTACCAAAACCGTTTGAAAAGACGGAAATAAAGTGGAGCCCTTACCTCGGCAAGCTTCCGTCAATAACACACGCTCAAACAACACAACGCGCTTCCTAAAACAAGCAGCGTAACAATCAATACATTGTTCTCTAACCAATCGTATTGAAACTACACCAAAACCCCAAAAACCTAATGGTTCCTAAGGAAAAACCACTCTTTCGGACATCGAACCAAAAACTACCGTATTGATCAACCCCCATGAGTTATATGTACTATTTTTAGGACCCAAAACAAAAGTCAAAAGTCTTAAATAATTTGAAATGCAAAATGGCCGTTTTCTTGCGTTATAAGTTACGTACTTTCCGAGTACCCGAAAAACTCGTTTCCAATCCCCACCACTTCCATAAATTAATAAAAAGGGATTAGAATGTTAAAAACCAAGTTTAGAAATCAAAATCCAAAATCTCAACTCCCAGAGCTCGCCCTGGCGAGTTGGTGGCGAGTGAAGGCAGGGAGTACTGGTCTTACTCGCCCTGGAGCTCGCCCTGGCGTGTTGTCATGACCTGTGACACTCGCCCTGGCGAGTAACCACTCGCCCGGCGAGTTGCACCTGTCATGACAGCACAAGACAGCAACTCACACCACCTTTTTCCACCCAAACCTAGTTTGATTCTATTAGTTCCCAACACTTTTTCAAAGCATAAAAGCAAACCATTTTCATAAGCAAGCAATTCCTTTTCCGAAAGCTTGTTGGTTGCTTCGAGTGCAAGTTATTTGATTTTCATTTCCAAAATCAAAACCAGATCCAAGCACAAGTTTTATTACGGGCCTTAACCGTCCGGTAATCATTTTCAAACATGTTTTCAAGGTAAATAGCGACACCACATGTCACAAGAGTTTTAAACCACTTTGACCCCAAAACACTACCCAAAAACACTTAGGAAAATATTTTCATAAACCTCAAAATATTTTTCATCGGATTTTCCAAAACAAAACCATGCAACGCGTTTCCCTTTCGCCCAAAGGTTCAAAGACAACTTTTCTTTTCAAAACCTTACAACATAGCCTCATGTTATTGATCAATACATAACCAAACCAAAACCCTAACTTTTCTCATGAGATTTTTCACCAACTCATGGAAAACAAAAACAACAAAGCCTAGCATGCTTACTAAACTCTCATGAACAACTATCATGAAACAAGAACTAGCAAGAACAACCTTTCTCACCAAACCCTCTTAAGAACATAAACCCAAAAACCTCAAAACTCTAAAAATCTACCAACCTAGGAGATGAGAAGAGAGGGTTACCTCAAGAAAGTGATTCTCTACAACTTTCCTCAAAGCTTCCAAGCTTGAAATGGAGTGAAATGGTGAAGAAATGAAATTTGTGAAGGTTAAGGTTGAGTAATGGAGTTTCCACGTACAAGAGAGAAAGAATGGAGTGAAATTTATGATTTTCTTAAGTCCACAAGTCATAAACCTCCTTACTATTTAAAAAGCTCTTGATAGCCAATCCACCATTGGATCAAAAACTCAATGCCAAGCTTAAACCCTAGCCATTGGATCAAACCAAAACAAACCCACTTGAGATAACACTTAAAACCTCATAGAAATACTCACACGTTCAGCTCTCGCGCGACGCGACGAACGTAAAACACAAAAACATAAAACCTACGGAAAGAACGTCTAACGTTTTTCCATTCCAAAACTTATCGCCGAATCTTTTTCCGCGACTGTAATTTTCTTCCGTACCTTAGAAAATTATTCTCAGAATATATCTTAACTCGTGCAGATATATAAAACTCCCATCCGAAACCTCACTCAAAACAGACGCAATAAGATTTTACAACGACGGGTAAAATCCTACTCGTTTTTCCAAAAGCAAGAATAATCCAAAACTTATTATTCTGAAACCACAAATAACTTCTTATTCAAGCAACAGGATCACAGAACCAAAGTCTGTACAATTACGGTGCACGAGCACAAAACAGACTCGATTACAGCAAACTTAATAATTACACGATGTTTCATCACACGAACACATCGAAACCCTAATATTCCTTAAACCAACTATACAAAGAAATCTTGGGTCTTACAATACTACCCCCCTAGAAGAAGTTTCGTCCTCGAAACTTAGACATCGTCAAACAAACCGGGGTATAATTCCTTCATCTTACTCTCGAGCTCCCAGGTGGTATCTCCCGTAGCTTCATTCCATATTACCTTCACTAAAGGTATCTCTTTCGTTCTCAAACGCTTCATCTTCCTATCCGCAATCTTGATTGGCGGAACCTCAAATGACAGGTTATCCCTCAGCTGGATGTCATCTGGTGTGATCACATGTGATGGATCCGGTGTATACTTCCGCAATTGCGACACATGGAACACGTCATGAATCAAAGATAGTACCGGTGGCAACGCGATCCGGTATGCTACCTTCCCAATCCGCTCCGTAATCTGATAAGGCCCTATAAACTTCGGAGTCAACTTCTTTGCTTTCAAAGCCCTTCCAACACCAGTCGTTGGAGTAACACGGAGAAATACGTGATCTCCCTCCTCAAACTCTAAAGGCCTCCAACGCCTATCCGCATAACTCTTTTGTCGATCTTGAGCAACCTTCATCGTTGCCCTTATCTTTCGGACCTTGTCCGTCGTCTGTTGTACCATTTCCGGTCCTACTATCAAACTTTCCCCATCTTGGTACCAACACAAAGGAGTCTGACATCTCCTCCCATACAAAGCCTCATATGGTGCCATTCCGATAGTCGAATGGTAACTATTGTTGTACGTGAACTCTATCAACGGCAACACGTCGTCCCAACTCCCACGATCATCCAGCACACATGCTCTCAATAAATCCTCTAGTGACTGATTTGTTCTCTCAGTTTGCCCATCGGTCTGGGGATGATAGGCGGAACTCAATCTCAACTTCGTCCCCAACGCCTCATGCAAAGTCTTCCAAAAATGTGAAGTGAACTTTGGATCTCTATCCGACACTATACTTGACGGAATCCCATGTAACCTCACAATCTCAGCAATGTAAACATCGGTCAACTTTGCTGCTGTATCCGTAATCCTTACCGGTAGAAAATGAGCGGATTTAGTCAAACGATCCACTATCACCCAAATGGAATCATGCTTCCTCCTGGTCTTGGGTAAACCAGTGATGAAATCCATAGAAATGCTACCCCACTTCCACTCGGGGATATCTAATGACTGCAGCATCCCTGCTGGTCTCTGATGTTCAATCTTCGCCTTCTGACAAGTCAGACACGACGCCACAAACTCGGCCACATCCCTCTTCATACCCGGCCACCAGAAATCTTGCCTCAGGTCCTGATACATCTTTGTTGCCCCGGGATGCATACTAAGCTTACTCTTGTGTGCCTCCCCTAGAATGGTGTTTCTCAAGTCCATCGCATCGGGCACACACACCCTACCATTACATCTCAAAATGTTGTCCGGTCCCACCTTGAAATCTCGGTTGGTTCCTCGAACAATCAAAGCCCTTTTCTCCATGAGAAACTCGTCACCTTGACAATTAGCAATGTCCTCTAACAAACCATTCGAGATGGTGATCATACCCAATCTCATATTTCCTAACGCAAACTCCACTTCTAGGTGCAAATCACGAAACTCTCTCAACAACTCTTGTTGACTAGCCATTTGTGCCGAACAAACCGACACACTCTTCCTACTCAAAGCATCGGCTACTACATTAGCCTTCCCCGGATGGTATTCTAAGGTAAAGTCAAAGTCTTTCAATGTTTCCATCCACCTCCGTTGTCGCATATTTAGCTCTTTCTGATCAAACAGATACTTAAGACTTTTATGGTCACTAAACACGACAAAAGTGCAACCATAAAGATGATGTCTCCAAATTTTCAATGCAAAAACCACGGCCGCAAGCTCCAAATCGTGCGTCGGATAATTCTTCTCATGCACCTTCAACTGCCGTGATGCATAAGCCACTGCTCTCTTGTGCTGCATCAACACACAACCCAAACCCTGATGAGACGCATCACAATAAACCTCATAAGGTTCATCTGACTGAGGTAACACTAACACCGGTGAAGTCGTCAACCGCTCCTTCAACAATTGAAAACTAAGTTCACACTGCTCAGTCCACGCAAACGGTTGATCTTTTCTCGTAAGTTGCGTCATTGGTGCCACAATCTTAGCGAATCCTTCTATGAACCTCCGGTAATAACCGGCCAAACCAACAAAACTCCTCACGTCCGTCACCGTCTGCGGTTGTTTCCATGCAAGTACTGTGTCAATCTTGGCTGGATCCACGGCAATTCCCTCTTTTGATATTATGTGGCCAAGGAAATTCACCTCTTCCAACCAAAAATCACACTTTGACGGATTCGCATACAACTTTCTTTCCCGCAACACTTGCAAAACCATACGAAGATGCTCCTCATGCTCCTCTTCGCTCTTCGAATACACGAGAATATCATCAATGAACACAACCACGAACTTGTCCAAAAACGAATTGAATATCCGATTCATGTATGCCATGAAGATCGCAGGTGCATTCGTCACTCCAAACGGCATCACCAAGTACTCATAATGCCCATACCGCGTCCTAAACGCCGTTTTCTGAATATCCTCATCTCGTACTCTTATCTGGTGATAACTAGATTTCAAGTCAATCTTTGAAAACACTGAGGCTCCCCTCAACTGATCCATCAAATCATCAATCCGTGGCAACGGATATCGGTTCTTGATAGTCACCTTATTAAGCTTCCGATAATCCACACATAGACGAGATTTCCCATCCTTCTTCTTAACCAATAAGACCGGTGCTCCCCAAGGCGACACACTAGGCCTTATGAAACCCTTCTCTAACAGGTCTTCGATCTGACCTTTCAACTCTACCAACTCGGCCGGAGCCATCCGATAAGCTGAATCCGAAATCGGACCCGTACCCGGTTGTAAATCAATAAAGAATTCCACCTCTCTACACGGAGGAAAAGCTGGAATCTCCGACGGAAACACGTCTTGGAAATTTTTAACTACTCGAATTTCCTCAATTCGGATCTCCGACGTCACTCCTAAGCTAGCAAGTGAAACTATCTCTGGCTCTCCGTTACACATAACCACCGAAAGTCGATTTGCGGACAAGTACCTTCGCACACCTGGCTCGGGAAAGAACACCAATTTCCGAGCACAGTCTAGAATCACATAATGATAAGATAGCCAATCCATCCCGAGGATGATCTCGAGAGATGTAAGCGGTAAACACACCAAATTGACCAGAAAATCCCTATTCTGGATCACTACCAAACAATGCAAGCATGCAGTATTTGCTACCAAATCCTTAGCAGGAGTCAAGACATTCAAATCAAACGGAAGAACAGAAACATTCAAGTTTAAACGATTTGCACATGCCAAAGATATGAATGAGTGGGTTGCCCCCGTGTCAATCAAAGCAGTTAAAGAATTACCTGCAATGTGACAGCTCTCGTGAATGGCATTGCTAGCCTGCCCACTCACTTCTGTGCCCATACAGTAAGCACGTGCCTTTGCCGCAGGTCTGGTACCTTGTGAGCCTTGTGCCACATTAGCCGACGGCCCGGCCTTCGGGGCTTTGCAATCTCTAGCAAAGTGTCCCGGCTTCTTGCAATTAAAACAAACATGCCCCTGATTCCGGCATTCATTCGCATAGTGGCCCACTTCACCACACTTAAAACAGCCCTGCTTCCCGGTATTCTGACTGTTCTGATTCACCGATCGACCCTGTCCCTTGTTATACTGTGGACGGTCATATGGTTTACTGCCTTGTTTTCCACGGTTCTGACTTTGATTCGGACCACCAGAACGACTTGGTCCCCCAGCACTAAAACCACCCTGACGGTTCACCCTTTTGTTTCTCATATCCTCTACCTCTTGGCACTTCTCTACCAAGACCTGGAACTGTCGGATACCCAATGGCACAACTGCATCCTGCAGTTCGTACCTCAGCCCATCTTGGAAGCGACGACACATATAGACCTCATCTATCCCATCCCTAAAGAAGCGGAAGAAACGGGATAGTGATTCGAACTTCTTGGCATATGCTTCAACATTCATGCCCGCTTGTCTCAGCCTCAGGAACTCTTCACCATACCTTTCCCTAGCTGTCTCAGGAAAGTACTTGGCCAAAAACCTCCTCTTGAAGTTCTCCCAATTCAATTCCTCATGGCCATTCTCCATGATCAGTCGGGTGTTCCTCCACCAATACTCTGAACCCCCAAGCAGTTGATAGGTAGCTAAGACTACCTTCTCCCCCTCTGGACAATGAATTGCCCCGAATATCCTCTCCACAGATTGGAGCCATAAATCAGCAGTTTCCGGACCTCCTTCCCCATTAAACTTTGGAGGAGTCTGGTGGTTGAAATTCGAAAGAAGTCTAGAACCAGCAGCAAGTATTTCCCTTTCGCGCTTCTCCAGATCTCTCTGCGCCTTAGCATGGCTCTGAGCAGTCACAGCCGCTGCCATCGTATGCATGGCATAAGCCATCTGATTAATATCAACCTCGGGTACCATAGGAGCTGGATTCGCCCTTCTTGGCGGCATTCTATTCTGCACAATACCAATTCTGATTAGATCCTTAGTCAAACAATTCTGAATCCTAACAGAATATCTCACACCACGGATTACTAACTCGAAGCCCGACACAGAACAAACACTAGAACTAACTCCACACTAGTTACGTTCTAACCGACTCTGGACTAACGACTCAAGTATACACTTTCCCTTTGAAGATTTAAAGCCGGGCTCTGATACCACAAATGTAACACCCCATTTTCATAAACGCAAAAAAGGCATTATTTTTTTTTTTTTTTCTTTTTCAACCAACACTCAGAGTGCGCAAAACATTTTTAATTGAGCCGACATTAAATAATACAAACGAACCATATATATATCACACCATATATATATTGTATTCGAAAATGCTAAGTGTAAACCTGAATAATTACAATTCATAAGTCTATGTGCTTACAAGCACTAACTAACCAAAAGAAGTTAGAATGTCCTATGCTAATCAAAAAGCACAGTGCACAACACACCGGCGCATAGTCTAACTAAAACTACCACTCCAGCTCCAACACGAGCTCACTATGGCCTAGAGCTGCCAACACCATCCTCTCGACCTACAACGTCATCTGGGGTGGGATGAGCCCGCAAATGAAAGAAAGGGTCACCACAAAATAGAAGTATATATATATAACCGGTGCGAAAGATTGTACACTTAACAAAATTTCCACAAAACACAAGAGAAAGCTCTTAAAACATTCAACAATTCCCACCAACGGGCTTATATATATAATGCACAACAAGCCTAATGCAGACTTCTACAATGGGTGTGGTACTACCAGAGCTACCACATGCAAATGAATTCCGGAATTACTAATCATAACCAATAAAACCACAAAGGGTTAAGGTGGATCCACTCACGCAATCACACCCCGTGGTCCACTCACGCAACCACTTATTGTACTCAAAAAGATCCCGTAGGATTTTGGGTGGGTCCACTCACGCAACCAACACCCCGTAGTCCACTCACGCAACTACGCACAATGAATGCATGAGCATACGATTCCCCTTATATGCTAATGCAACACATACATATCGTACACGCATATGTAATCACACCACGACAACACATACATATACATCTAGTCATATGTATTTAATCACCTGCTCATACACATAGTTCACCAAACATATGTAAGACAACAAATCATGTATTTACCACGATCTCATATCGAGAATACATCACAACAACATGCCAAGCACACCACAATTGCATACACAGCAAAACAAAGCATGTTTACCAAAACCGTTTGAAAAGACGGAAATAAAGTGGAGCCCTTACCTCGGCAAGCTTCCGTCAATAACACACGCTCAAACAACACAACGCGCTTCCTAAAACAAGCAGCGTAACAATCAATACATTGTTCTCTAACCAATCGTATTGAAACTACACCAAAACCCCAAAAACCTAATGGTTCCTAAGGAAAAACCACTCTTTCGGACATCGAACCAAAAACTACCGTATTGATCAACCCCCATGAGTTATATGTACTATTTTTAGGACCCAAAACAAAAGTCAAAAGTCTTAAATAATTTGAAATGCAAAATGGCCGTTTTCTTGCGTTATAAGTTACGTACTTTCCGAGTACCCGAAAAACTCGTTTCCAATCCCCACCACTTCCATAAATTAATAAAAAGGGATTAGAATGTTAAAAACCAAGTTTAGAAATCAAAATCCAAAATCTCAACTCCCAGAGCTCGCCCTGGCGAGTTGGTGGCGAGTGAAGGCAGGGAGTACTGGTCTTACTCGCCCTGGAGCTCGCCCTGGCGTGTTGTCATGACCTGTGACACTCGCCCTGGCGAGTAACCACTCGCCCGGCGAGTTGCACCTGTCATGACAGCACAAGACAGCAACTCACACCACCTTTTTCCACCCAAACCTAGTTTGATTCTATTAGTTCCCAACACTTTTTCAAAGCATAAAAGCAAACCATTTTCATAAGCAAGCAATTCCTTTTCCGAAAGCTTGTTGGTTGCTTCGAGTGCAAGTTATTTGATTTTCATTTCCAAAATCAAAACCAGATCCAAGCACAAGTTTTATTACGGGCCTTAACCGTCCGGTAATCATTTTCAAACATGTTTTCAAGGTAAATAGCGACACCACATGTCACAAGAGTTTTAAACCACTTTGACCCCAAAACACTACCCAAAAACACTTAGGAAAATATTTTCATAAACCTCAAAATATTTTTCATCGGATTTTCCAAAACAAAACCATGCAACGCGTTTCCCTTTCGCCCAAAGGTTCAAAGACAACTTTTCTTTTCAAAACCTTACAACATAGCCTCATGTTATTGATCAATACATAACCAAACCAAAACCCTAACTTTTCTCATGAGATTTTTCACCAACTCATGGAAAACAAAAACAACAAAGCCTAGCATGCTTACTAAACTCTCATAAACAACTATCATGAAACAAGAACTAGCAAGAACAACCTTTCTCACCAAACCCTCTTAAGAACATAAACCCAAAAACCTCAAACTCTAAAAATCTACCAACCTAGGAGATGAGAAGAGAGGGTTACCTCAAGAAAGTGATTCTCTACAACTTTCCTCAAAGCTTCCAAGCTTGAAATGGAGTGAAATGGTGAAGAAATGAAATTTGTGAAGGTTAAGGTTGAGTAATGGAGTTTCCACGTACAAGAGAGAAAGAATGGAGTGAAATTTATGATTTTCTTAAGTCCACAAGTCATAAACCTCCTTACTATTTAAAAAGCTCTTGATAGCCAATCCACCATTGGATCAAAAACTCAATGCCAAGCTTAAACCCTAGCCATTGGATCAAACCAAAACAAACCCACTTGAGATAACACTTAAAACCTCATAGAAATACTCACACGTTCAGCTCTCGCGCGACGCGACGAACGTAAAACACAAAAACATAAAACCTACGGAAAGAACGTCTAACGTTTTTCCATTCCAAAACTTATCGCCGAATCTTTTTCCGCGACTGTAATTTTCTTCCGTACCTTAGAAAATTATTCTCTGAATATATCTTAACTCGTGCAGATATATAAAACTCCCATCCGAAACCTCACTCAAAACAGACGCAATAAGATTTTACAACGACGGGTAAAATCCTACTCGTTTTTCCAAAAGCAAGAATAATCCAAAACTTATTATTCTGAAACCACAAATAACTTCTTATTCAAGCAACAGGATCACAGAACCAAAGTCTGTACAATTACGGTGCACGAGCACAAAACAGACTCGATTACAGCAAACTTAATAATTACACGATGTTTCATCACACGAACACATCGAAACCCTAATATTCCTTAAACCAACTATACAAAGAAATCTTGGGTCTTACATATGCTACTTTATTATTTTTTTTAAGTAATGCTAGGTGTTGTTATTATAATAATAATAATAATAATACTCCAAAGACTTGGTCTAGTGGTAAAAAGACAGGTCTTGAATCCGAGAGGTCCCGGGTTCGAGCCCCGCTAGTGTCTTTGGAGGGAGGTAAATGTAATTACCTTTGTAAGTGCTCTTTGAGCCCTAAGGTCTTCCCTGCCTTGGACTGGGGCACCATCCCCTCACCCTAAATTTTAAAAAATAAAAAAAAATAAATTAAAAAAAAAATAATAATAATAATAATAATTTGCACCCAAATGATTGAAGCTAGACAACAATGGAGAAGTGGTTCTGGAGCGCGTTTGAATTTTGAAGAAAGGACACTGTGAGAAGAGAAAGTAAGCGGAGTAACGGCGATTGAATGAAGCCGTTTGGAAACGCGTTTGAAGATTGAATGAAGCGGCAATTGCATAAGATGAGTAACGGTGACGGCGATGTTGTGAGGCAGCGATTGCAGAAGATTAGTAACTGTGATGGCGATGTTGTTAAGCGGAAATTATGAGAAAGAGGAAAATTATGTGAATCGGAATTTTTTTCTTAATTGTCTGAGAAAGAGGGCAGAGAAGAGATAAAATAAAGTGAAGAAGGGGTGTGATGATACTCAGTTATTTGCTAATATTTATTATAATTGTATAGTTTTTTAGTTATTTTCTAGGATTATTTCATGGTCAAAGAGAAGAATATTTGAAGCAATTCACATAGCAAGAATTGTAGAGACCAAAAGGCAAAAGAAGAAAAATACTTCGAAAAAATATTGAAGTGTTGGAATTGATTTTTCTACTGTTAGTGGCACGATTTTACACTTAGCCAAGAGTGACTCGTAATTCTTTTTACAAGAGCAACATGATGATGTCAGCAAGGGAGATAATAGTATAATACCATGATCTATGAAGTGCAACACGGGATTCTCTTCTTACCTGGCAACAAACTCTCTTTTCATAACAATAGGGCGCTATTTTTCCTCATGGATGCACGATTTAGCAATACTTGGTGATATAAATAAGATATTTTACCAGAAAGAGGGGAACGCAGCTTTGACGAGAAAAATAGGATTCCAGTTGAGAGCAATTTTTCGGTGTTTCAACATTGAAGAACTCAATTAAATTGGTTTCTCATCTCTGATTTATGTATAGTCTTTACAACTTAATTGTTATGTCTATTTCTATCATGAGTAGCTTATTTTCTATTAATTGGAATTAGTAGATGAACTTCCTTGAATTGATTTGAACCATGTAAATTGTTGAGGATCCGTTGGGACCTTTTTAATATTATTGTTATTCAATTATTTCTGTGCTTAATGCTTTTTATGAATTGACGAATTTATGAATTGAATTTAGGAATCAAATGATTACTAACCATAACTTTTGAGACCTGATTCTGAAATAATTATTTGATCAATAGTCGTTTTAGAAATATCGGATTATTGAATTATGATAAGTAGAATTAACGTGCATAAATCTTTCTATGAATTTGAATTGACCTAAGATATTAGGGAATTATTTTTATGGAAAAGGGTTTTTAGTCATTAACACTGGTCTGAACCATTTAGTTAATTCATCGTGACAATAATAGAGAAAAGGTAGCCTAAGACCGCATTTACCAAATCATGAAGAGGAAGTGATTCGAACATTCTAATCATCCGTTAATCTATATTAAAAATCATCTATTTAAGTTTAATTTATTTTATGTCAACAAACTTTGCCAAGCAAACCCCCCCTTGTTATTTACGTCCTAAATACAAGTTAATTGTTTTGTCAAAATTGAAACAATCCCTGCTGATACGAACTTTATAAATATTATTACTTAACGATAAATTAGTACACTTGCTAATTTTGTCATCAAATTTTTGGCGCCGTTGCCGGGGATTGTTGATTAATTTCGATAAGGCAATTTATTTTATTTTGGATTTTTATTTTTTATTTTATGTTATTTTCATTTTATTTTTATATATATAAAAAAAAAATTGTTGTGATCTTCATGTTTATTTCATTGTGCTTTGCTCCTGAAAAGTTTCTTTTAGTTTTGTAGTAATGACAGGAATATGGTATGAGAATATATTGATTGATAATGAAGAAATAGATATTCTTCGTTATCAAATATTAAGATCAAGACTTGAGGAAAGATATAGGGAGATCGATATCAAGAGGCTAAAGGAGAGATGTGTTTATTGTGATCAGAATCATGATTGTGAAGATAATGAGAAACCTTGTAGTAAGGATGAAGAGCCACAAGTGATCATGATCAATTACAATTCACAACTCGAAAGTATTTTGGATGAATTCTGGAGGTCCAATAAATTACCATGTGATAGATTTGAAGTGCAATGTGGTAATCTCATGGAGAAAGCAAATTTGTGTGAGAAGTTTGTAACACCCCGTTTTTCATAAGCCAAAAAGGGCATTATTTTTTTTTTCTTTTTCAACTAACACTCAGAGTGCGCATAAAAGATTTTAAATGAACCGGCATTCAAATATACAAAAGAACTCATTACAAAAAGGTGCTTCGACAAGCAAAGTGTATTCCTGAATAATTACAACCCAAGTCTAAGTATTTGAATACTTACAACAAAACAAGTTAGAGACCCTATGCTAACCAAAAAGCACGGTGCACAAAACACACCGGCGCATAGTCTAACTACTCTAAGCTAGAGCTCCAACCGCTCACTGGGGCCTGGAACAGCCACCGTCGTCACCACGACCTAACCCATCATCTGGATGGGATGAGCCCGCAAATGAAAGAAAGGGTCACCACAAAATAAAAGTATATATATATAACCGGTGCGAAAGATTGTACACATGACAATAATTCCACAAAACACAAGAGAAAGCTCTTTAACACAAAAGCAATTCCCACCAACGGGCTTATATATATAATGCACACCAAGCCTAATGCAGACTTCTACAATGAGTGTGGTACTACCAGAGCTACCACATGCAAATGAATTCCGGAATTACTAATCATAACCAATAAAACCGCAAAGGGTTAAGGTGGATCCACTCACGCAATCACACCCCGTGGTCCACTCACGCAACCACTTATTGTACTCAATAAGATCCCGTAGGATTTTGGGTGGGTCCACTCACGCAACCAACACCCCGTAGTCCACTCACGCAACTACGCACAATGAATGCATGAGCATACGCTTCCCCATATATGCTAATGCAATGAATACATACCTCTCTAGCATATGTAAACCAAACATAACAACATACATACATTTCTCATCATATGTATTTCAAACACCTGTTCATACATATATTCTCATCATCATATGTAAACAGCGCAAGCATTGTAAACACTTTCTCATCACGAGAATACATAACACATACATGCCAAACACACAACCACGCATCACCGAAGATAACCAACAAACATGTTATAACTCAGTGAAAAGACAGAAATAAAGTGGAGCCCTTACCTCGGCAAGCTTCCGTTTACTACACACGGTCAAAACCACACGATCACACAACACTTACTTGCTTCCTAAAACAAGCCAAGTATTCAATCAAAACCATAACCAATCAATCCTTAATGATTTGGACTCTAAAACCCCAAAAACCAAAGGTTCTCTAAGGTAAAATCCTTCTTTCGGATACTATACCAAAAACTACCGTATTGATCAACCCCCCATGAGTTATATGTACTATTTTTAGGACCCAAAACAATTGTCAAAAGTCTTAAATAATTTGAGATGCAAAATGACCGTTTTCTTGCGTTATAAGCTACGTATTTTCCGAGTACCCGAAAAACTCGTTTCCAATCCCAACCACTTCCATAATTTAATAAAAAGGGATTAGAAAGTTAAAAACCAAATTTAGAAATCAGAATCCAAAATCTCAACTCCCAGAGCTCGCCCTGGCGAGTTGGTGGCGAGTGAAGGCAGAGAGTACTGGTCTTACTCGCTCTGGAGCTCGCCCTGGCGTGTTGTCATGACCTGTGACACTCGCCCTGGCGAGTAACCACTCGCTCAGCGAGTTGCACCTGTCATGACAGCACAAGACAGCAACTCACACCACCTTTTTCCACCTCAAGCCTAGTTTGATTCTATTAGTTCCCAACATCTTTTCAATGCATAAAAGTAACCCATTTTCATAAGCAAGCAACACATTTCCGAAAGCATGTTGGTTGCTTCGAGTGCAAGTCATTTGATTTTCATTTCCAAAATCAAAACCAAATCCAAGCACAAGTTTTATTACGGGCCTCAACCGTCCGGTAATCGTTTTCAAACATGTTTTCAAGGTAAAAAAGCGACACCACATGTCACAAGAGTTTTAAACCACTTTGACCCCAAAACACTACCCAAAAACACTTAGGAAAATATTTTGGTAAACCTCAAAATATTTTTCATCGGATTTTCCAAAACAAAACCATACAACGCATTTCCCTTTCGCCCAAAGGTTCAAAGACAACTTTTCTTTTCAAGACCTTACAACATAACCTCATGTAATTGATCAATACATAATCAAACCAAAACCCTAACTTTTCTCATGAGATTTTCACCAACTCATGGAAAACAAAGATAACAAGGCCTACACATGCTTCTCTAGACCTCATGAACAACATTGATGAAACAAAACCATGTAAAGTGACATTTCCTAACAAACCCTCATGAGAACATAAACCCAAAAACTCTTAAACTCTATAAGTCTACCAACCTAAGAGATGAGAAGAGAGGGTTACCTTTAGAAAGTGATTCTCTACAACTTTCTTCAAAGCTCCAAAGCTTGAAATGGAGTGAAATGGTGAGGAATGGAAAATTTGTGAAGGTTGGAAGTTAGAAATGGAGTCACACGTGAAAGAGAGAAAGAATGGAGATGTTTGGTGATGTTTTTCTAAGTCCACAATGGAACAAACCTCCTTACTATGCCATAGCTCTTGCTAACTCATGGCCATTGGATCAAAAACAAAATGCCAAGACAAAACCCTAGCCATTGGATCAAACCAAATCAAATCCTCTTGAGATAAAACTCAAAACCTCATAGAAACACTCACACGTTCAGTTCTCGCGCGCCGCGACGAACGAAACTCACCAAAACAGAAAACCTACAGACAGAACGTCTATCGTCTAACATTTCCAAAACTTATCGCCGAATCTTTTTCCGCGACTGTAATTTTCTTCCATACTTCAGAAAATTAATCTCAGGACATATCCTAACCCGCGCAGATATATAAAACTCCCATCCGAAACCTCACTTAAAACAGACGCAGTAAGATTTTCCCATCCGCGGTAAAATCCTACTCGTTTTTCCAAAAACAAGAATAATCCAAAACTCGTTATTCTAAAACCACATATAACTTCTTATTCAAGCAACAGGATCACAAGACAAAAGTCTGTACAAATACAGTGCACGAGCACGAAACAGGCTCAATTACAGCAAAACCTCAGAATTACACGATGTTTCATCACACGAACACATCGAAACCCTAATATTCTTAAACCAACTATACAATGAAATCTTGGGTCTTACAAAGTTGGTTGAGATGGAGATGGAACATCATGCTATTGGTATAAAAGAAGAAACTTTGAAAACAAAAAAGAATGGCATGAGAAGAGTGAGGAACCTAGATCTTTATGTGACATGTGAGTCTCAACCAATGGAGATTAGCGCAAAAAGCCCTTTGCAAAAGAAATTTCATTATTCTCTAAGGCGGGAGAGTGCATATTCCAAGAGCTTAGTTGTTGGAGCATGGGAACACTTGATTCTCTATGCGAAGTTCATGGAATTTTTACCAAACAAGAGGAATAAGAAGGATGATGTGTTCTTTCTATCGTATAGGCCACCCTAACGATGGTCGAGAAGTCAAGCTAATGACGTTAAAGAAGCGCTTAATGGGAGGCAACCCATCAGATATAATTTTCTTTTTAGACTTTATTTTTCCGCATAAAACAAAAAACAAAAAAAAAAAGCAAAAAAAAAAAGAAAACAACAAAAAAAAAATTGATGTCATCTGCTGACAACCTTCGAGGTTCATGTATTTTGTTTCTTGTTTATTATTAAGTGTGATGTTTTTATGTCTTTTCAGAATTTTCAGTGTGGTAACACCTGAGTTTGCATGATCCAAATCTCGTCCTCTTGCATACAAAAGATAATGAACGCATGATTGCTCATGAAAACACTGTGGTCATAAAAATGGAGCGACGAGGAGGAAAGAGGAGTTTTGCAAGATGAATCGATTCAACCTTCAGATACCTCAGCCTGTGAGCACTTTGTGCCAAATGAATTCCACGGTATACTATTTCTTTCACATCTTATGAGTGTATCCGTGCTTTGTATATTTTCTAGAACTTGCGACTATTCTTTACTGTTGATTGGTTTTACATGTACACACCTAGAGGCAATATTGTTTGGTACTCTGAGCCTTTTCAAGCTACCCTATATATTATTTATCCTTTGCTAACCCACTTTGAGGCCAAAAAAAAAAATTCCCTTTCTTTCGGTGACAAACCCGAAAATAAGCCACTTGGACTTGACAGTTTTTACCTGTGTACCCTTTATGGAGTTAGGTAGAAGCTTTAAAATCCCTTGTCTTGCCAATGTCTTAAGTTTGGGGTTGCTCCTGGAAGTAGCAACATATTAAGTTTGGGGTAGAGGTACTAGAGAACTTCAAAATAAAATAAAATAAATAAAGAAAAAAAAATATGTTAAAAAAAAAAAAGAGAACCACCAACAATTGTTGGTCTCTTGAAAAAAAAAAGAGAAAAAAATAATATAGTTCTCTAAGTACTTAGCTGCTATTGAAACTCAGCCCCGGTAATGGTAATTCTTCAACATTAATAGCGGATACCTAACTCCAAATTAGCCTAATTATCCAAATGTATCCCACCGTTACCCAAGCCAAATTACAACCCTTAAAGACCTCAAAAATGTGTGTGCTGTAATGACTTTGATTGACGTTTAGAATTTTTTCAAGCTTATGGTAAAATTGCATTTGCACGTCGATTGAGTGAATACCCTTTGATTTCGAGAGAATTTGTGAGTGAGAGAAAAGGTTGAGTTGGAACATTTTGTAGAACTTACATCGGACTGAATCAGATCAAAGTTTGATGGTAATGGTGTTGATTGAGCAGGATTGCTTTAGTTAAAGACCGGATTCCATTACCGGGTGAAAAGAAAAAGCTAATGAGATTTTTATCATGCAAACTAATTTGTTAATTCACTGACAGTTTTGTGTTGGCAGACATTGTCACTTGAGGACAAATAACGGTTCAAGTTTGGGGTTGTGATGATACTCAGTTATTTGCTAATATTTATTATAATTGTATAGTTTTTTAGTTATTTTCTAGGATTATTTCATGGTCAAAGAGAAGAATATTTGAAGCAATTCACATAGCAAGAATTGTAGAGACCAAAAGGCAAAAGAAGAAAAATACTTAGAAAAAATATTGAAGTGTTGGAATTGATTTTTCACTTGAAGCTCCTGTTTCTATCGCGCCCCCATACTCTACTCTACTGTTAGTGGCACGATTTTAAACTTAGCCAAGAGTGACACGTAATTCTTTTTACAAGAGCAACATGATGATGTCAGCAAGGGAGATAATAGTATAATACCATGATCTATGAAGTGCAACACGGGATTCTCTTCTTACCTGGCAACAAACTCTCTTTTCATAACAATAGGGCGCTATTTTTCCTCATGGATGCACGATTTAGCAATACTTGGTGATATAAATAAGATTTTTTACCAGAAAGAGGGGAACGCAGCTTTGACGAGAAAAATAGGATTCCAGTTGAGAGCAATTTTTCGGTGTTTCAACATTGAAGAACTCAATTAAACTGGTTTCTCATCTCTGATTCATGTATAGTCTTTACAACTTAATTGTTATGTCTATTTCTATCATGAGTAGCTAATTTTCTATTGATTAGAATTAGTAGATGAACTTCCTTGAATTGATTTGAACCATGTAAATTGTTGAGGATCCGTTGGGACCTTTTTAATATTATTGTTATTCAGTTATTTCTGTGCTTAATGCTTTTTATGAATTGACGAATTTATGAATTGAATTTATGAATCAAATGATTACTAACCATAACTTTTGAGACCTGATTCTGAAATAATTGTTTGATCAATAGTCGTTTTAGAAATATCGGATTATTGAATTATGATAAGTAGAATTAACGTGCATAAATCTTTCTATGAATTTGAATTGACCTAAGACATTAGGGAATTATTTTTATGGAAAAGGGTTCTTAGTCATTAACACTGGTCTGAACCATTTAGTTAATTCATCGTGACAATAACAGAGAAAAGGTAGCCTAAGACCGCATTTACCAAATCATGAAGAGGAAGTGATTCGAACATTCTAATCATCCGTTAATCTATATTAAAAATCATCTATTTAAGTTTAATTTATTTTATGTCAACAAACTTTGCCAAGCAAACCCCCCCTTGTTATTTACGTCCTAAATACAAGTTAATTGTTTTGTCGAAATTGAAACAATCCCTGGGGATACGAACTTTATAAATATTATTACTTAACGATAAATTAGTACACTTGCTAATTTTGTCATCAGGGTGATTTTTGTTTTTGAAGAAGGGGTGATTGAAATTAGGAATTAGAATGTAAATTCATTTTTTGATAATGTAGAATGTAAATTCATTGAATACAATACCTAAAATGTAATTAATTGAAAATAAAGATAGTCAAAATTACTTTATGGTAAAAAATTACTCATAAATGTGATTTTAATAATTGACTCCATTTAACTGAATTTAATTGGTGCCAAGTCAGGTGAGGGTATTTGCTCTCAATTTATAAAAGGGTACACAAGTACTCGCCATTAAAATAAGGTGATTTTAAACAAAATAGTGTTTTATTTTTCCACTAGTCATAAAGTACCAACACTTTGAGAAGGTACAATTATCCATTGCAGCAACACACAAGGTTTTTACCACAGATGCCACCCAAAGTATACCCTGAATATAAACAATAATCACCACAATCTTGACCCTCTTTAAGACATCTTCCTTTGCCAATGCAATAATCGAAAGGAGGTATACCATCAATTGCTCCTCCTACAATCAATATATAGTATTTGTGTATATAAATTTTATGTTGTACTTAAAACTTCATTTACAAACTATAAAAGAATTCTCAAATCAAAACATGAAAATATATGTGTCTAACATGTTACATATAATTGTCAAAAAAAAAAAATGTTACATATAAAGACTAATGGTTCATATTTGATGCTAGAATTAACCCCCCCCAATCATATTTAATGGTTCATCGACTAGTTAAGTTACTCTTCATGAATTGAAGGTCTAATCTCTATCAATATTCTACACTAAAAACAAATACTAGGATTCAATTTTATTTTTTTTTGCAAGATACGCCCGAAAGTCTAACCAATGAAAATACAACAAGAATGACTAACTCTAAACATCCAAGACTCATTCAACAAGAAAAAATAAAAAGATGACTAGAACACCTGTGATTTTTTTTCTTTCGATAAATAAATACTTTATAAAAAAATAATTTAAACGCATCATCATTATAGTAAAGATAATATGTACTTATTGGAATAAAGATAATATTATAAATCATTCTATAAAAATGCATAAAAATAGGTATAGAATAAAAAAAAAAATTATTACCTAGAATAAAAATTGAAGCAATGCATAGAATTGCAATAAAAAAATGCACGGGGTTGATGTTGAATGCCATGTTCTCTGCTAAGCCAGTGTTTCAAGAAACTGTTAGAGTTTTAGCAAGATGAATAAACAATATACACACAAGATACTATTTATAGAGTTTTCTATAGCAATATCATTTAATTTACTTATTTGTCATTTATATTTAGAATATTCTGCACGGAAACTAATTTAACAAAAATTGTTTGAATTGATGATATTTAAAGAAATAATTGAGGTGGAAGAATTTTTTAATTAATTAGTAGTGTTAATGACCAATTTACAACTGTTTTTAAGGATATTTGGAAAATTATAAGGCTAAGCTCTTAAGTCTTAACGCTAAGCTATGTAAAGTGGTAATAATTTAAATTTAAATTTTTTTATGTATAAAAAGAATATGTTATACATGAAAAAATAATATTATAATCTATTATATGTAATAAGCGAGGACGATTTCATTTTTCTCTCTTGCCACGTGGTGCACCCACAGCAACCCTGCTCTCACAGCGATTTAGCATTCAATGTCATAATTAGGTCAATTTTTAAAATAATGTATTTTTTATTATAATGTATTTTTGTCAAGTATTTAAAATAATGTATTTTTTATTAGGCCGATTAAGCATTTATTGTGTTACTTTTTTATTATAATGTATTTTTATCAAATATTCCATATTTGTTTTATATCAGTGTAAATGTATTTTTATTTTTTTATAAAATAAATGTATTTCTATTCACTAATTGATATTGTTCCCAAATTCCATTAATTGCTAATTATTTTCATACAATTGAAAAAATAAGAGTACGATGCAATATATATTAGTTCCATATATATCTTCTTTTGTTTTTTTTAAAGGAATATATCTTCTATTTTATATTTTTTTAATTATATGTATAATATGTATACATTGCAACCAATTAAATAATAATACCCGTGCCATATTTGAAATAACAATATAGAACTTTGTATAATAATACCCGTGTCATATTTAAAATAAGGGTCATGCTAAACAGTGCCCCCGGGGCAATGGTTAAGCATACCAAAAAAGGAAATAAAATAAAAGTTTAATATTGAGAAAACAACTTTTTACATTTCCAATGTGTTGAATCACTACAAGAATTTACTGATTTTGTGACGGCCAAAAGCCCTCACTAAGTGGGAAAATCCGTCACAAAGTCAAAATTTAGTGACGACTTTGTGACGGCCGAAATCCGTCAATAAATGGCTCGTGGAAAAGTTTTTGACGGCTCAGGTCGTCACAAACTTAGTGACGAAACTTTGTGACGGCTCAGGTCGTCACTAAGTGGGAACATGTACTTTTCTGACATGCATTTAGTGACGGCTCAGGTCGTCACAAAATCCGTCACAAAGTTTTTTTAAAAAATAATTAATTTAATAATGCGCCAATTTTTTTTGAATATTTAGTGATGGCTTAGGCCGTCACTGTAACACCCCGTTTTTCATGGCCCAAAAGTAGGCAATATTTTTTTTTTTTTTTATAACACGAGACAGAGTGCGCGGAAAATATTTTAAATGAGTCGGCATTCAAATATACAAAAAGACTCATTACCAAAAGGTGCTTCGACAAGCAAAGTGTATTTCCTGAATAATTACAATCCAAGTCTACGTACCAAAACAAGTTAGGAATCCTATGCTAACCCAAAAACACGGTGCACAAAACACACCGGCGCATAGTCTAACTATTCTAAGCTAAAACTCCAACCGCTCACTGGGGCCTGGAGCAGCCACCGTCGTCACCACGACCTAACCCATCACCTGGGTGGGATGAGCCCGCAAATGAAAGAAAGGGTCACCACAAAATACAAGTATATATATATATATAACCGGTGCGAAAGATTGTACACATAACAATAATTCCACGAAACACAAGAGAAAGCTCTTTAACACAAAAGCAATTCCCACCAACGGGCTTATATATATAATGCACACCAAGCCTAATGCAGACTTCTACAATGAGTGTGGTACTACCAGAGCTACCACATGCAAATGAATTTAATTCCGGAATTCAACCTCTCTATAGAAGGCGTAGGTCTCTGGTGGGATAACACCTCCTACTATTGGTGGGATAACACCAGGTAGAGTCACACAAGACAATACCAAAACAATCAAATCCAGTGGGATTTGGCGAAGTCGCACAGACAACCGCCTGGTACGAAGGCAAGTCACACAAGACATACACCTAGGCACGCAACTATGAAATGCATGGCATATATTCTCTTCGGCATATACAGGATAGTCACACAAGACAAAATCCTCGCGTAGTCCTATCTGACGCACGCATTCATATATGCTCATGCAAACATTCACATAGCCTAAAGCCTATGTACAAACCATCACAACATACATACATATCCAATCATATGTAAATTGCACACGCATTTATAACCACGTTCTCATCAACGAGAATACATAAATACAAACATGCCAAGTCACACAGCAATTGCACACACAGCAAAACAAAGCATGTCGTAACCATTTCGAAAGACGGAAATAAAGTGGAGCCCTTACCTCGACAAGCACTCAAACAATCAACCGATCTTACCACACTTACTTGCTTCCTAAAACAAGCAAAGTACACAATCAAAACCATATCCAATCAATCCTCAATGATTTGGACTCTAAAACCCCAAAAACCAAAGGTTCTCTAAGGAAAAATCCTTCTTTCGGATACCATACCAAAAACTATCGTATTGATCAACCCCCATGAGTTATTTGTACTATTTTTAGGACCCAAAACAATTGCCAAAAGTCTTAAATAATTTGAAATGCAAAATGGCCGTTTTCTTGCGTTATAAGCTACGTACTTTCCGAGTACCCGAAAAACTCGTTTCCAATCCCCACCACTTCCATAAATTAATAAAAAGGGATTAGAAAGTTAAAAACCAAGTTTAGAAATCAGAATCCAAGATTTCAACTCTCAGAGCTCGCCCTGGCGAGTTGATGGCGAGTGAAGGCAGAGAGTACTGGTCTTACTCGCCCTGGAGCTCGCCCTGGCGAGTTGTCAGGACCTGTGACACTCGCCCTGGCGAGTAACCACTCGCCCGGCGAGTTGCACCTGTCATGACAGCACAAGACAGCAACTCACACCACCTTTTTCCACCCAAGCCTAGTGTGATTCTATTAGTCCCCAACACTTTTTCAAGGTATAAAAACAAACCATTTTCATAAGCAAGCAATTCATTTTCCGAAAGCATGTTGGTTGCTTCGAGTGCAAGTTATTTGATTTTCATTTCCAAAATCAAAACCAAATCCAAGCACAAGTTTTATTACGGGCCTCAACCGTCCGGTAATCATTTTCAAACATGTTTTCAAGGTAAAAAGCGACACCACATGTCACAATAGTTTTAAACCACTTTGACCCCAAAATACTACCCAAACTCTTAGAAAATATTTTCATAAACCTCAAAATATTTTTCATCGGATTTTCTAAAACAAAACCATACAACGCATTTCCCTTTCGCCCGAAGGTTCAAAGACAACTTTTCTTTTCAAAACCTTACAACATAACCTCATGAAATGGATCAATACATAAACCAACCAAAACCCTAACTTTTCTCATGAGATTCTCACAAACTCATGGAAAAATTGAAACAACAAAGCCTAGCATGCTTACTAAGCTCTCATGAACAACTTTCATGAAACAAGAACTAGCAAGAACAACCTTTCTCACCAAACCCTCTTAAGAACATAAACCTAAAAACCTCACAACTCTAAAAATCTACCAACCTAGGAGATGAGAAGAGAGGGTTACCTTAAGAAAGTGATTCTCTACAACTTTCCTCAAAGCTTCCAAGCTTGAAATGGAGTGAAATGGTGAAGAATGGAAAATTTTGTGAAGGTTGGAGATAGTAATGGAGTTCCACGTGAAAGAGAGAAAGAATGAGATAATTTGGTGATGTTTCTAAGTCCACAATGAGCAAACCTCCTTACTAAGACAAAGCTCTTGCTCACTCATGGCCATTGGATCAAAAACACAATGCCAAGACCAAAACATAGCCATTGGATCAAACCAAACCAAAACCACTTGAGATTAAACTCAATACCTCATAGAAACACTCACACGTTCAGCTCTCGCGCGACGCGACGAACGTAAAACACAAAAACAGAAAACCTACGGAAAGAACGTCTAACGTTTTTCCATTCCAAAACTTATCGCCGAATCTTTTTCCGCGACTGTAATTTTCTTCCATACTTTAGAAAATTATTCTCAGAATATATCTTAACTCGTGCAGATATATAAAACTTCCATCCGAAACCTCACTCAAAACAGACGAAATAAGATTTTACAACGACGGGTAAAATCCTACTCGTTTTTCCAAAAACAAGAATAATCCAAAACTTATTATTCTGAAACCACAAATAACTTCTCATTCAAGCAACAGGATCACAAGACAAAAGTCTGTACAGTTACAATGCACGAGCACAAAACAGACTCGATTACAGCAAAAGCTCATAATTACACGATGTTTCGTCACATGAACACATCGAAACCCTAATATTCCTTAAACCAACTATACAAAGAAATCTTGGGTCTTACAATACTACCCCCCTAAAAGAAGTTTCGTCCTCGAAACTTAGACGTCGTCAAACAAACCGGGGTATAATTCCTTCATCTTACTCTCGAGCTCCCAGGTGGTATCTCCTGTAGCTTCGTTCCATATTACCTTCACTAAAGGTATCTCTTTCGTTCTCAAACGCTTCATCTTCCTATCCGCAATCTTGATCGGCGGAACCTCAAATGACAAGTTATCCCTCAGCTGGATGTCATCTGGTGTAATCACATGTGAAGGATCCGGTGTATATTTCCGCAATTGCGACACATGGAACACGTCATGAATCAAAGATAGTACCGGTGGCAACGCGATCCGGTATGCTACCTTCCCAATCCGCTCCGTAATCTGATAAGGTCCTATAAACTTCGGAGTCAACTTCTTCGCTTTCAAAGCCCTTCCAACACCAGTTGTTGGAGTAACACGGAGAAATACATGGTCTCCCTCCTCAAACTCTAAAGGCCTCCGACGTCTATCCGCATAACTCTTTTGTCGATCTTGAGCAACCTTCATCATTGCCCTTATCTTTCGGACCTTGTCCGTCGTCTGTTGTACCATTTCCGGTCCTACTATCATACTCTCCCCATCTTGGTACCAACACAAAGGAGTCTGACATCTCCTCCCATACAAAGCCTCGTATGGTGCCATTCCGATACTCGCGTGGAAACTGTTGTTGTACGTGAACTCTATCAATGGCAACACGTCGTCCCAACTCCCACGATCATCCAGCACACATGCTCTCAATAAATCCTCTAGTGACTGATTTGTTCTCTCAGTTTGCCCATCGGTCTGGGGATGGTAGGCGGAACTCAATCTCAATTTCGTCCCCAACGCCTCATGCAAAGTCTTCCAAAAATGTGAAGTGAACTTTGGATCTCTATCCGACACTATACTTGACGGAATCCCATGTAACCTCACAATCTCAGCAATATACACATCGGTCAACTTTGCCGCCGTATCCGTAATCCTTACCGGTAGAAAATGAGCGGACTTAGTCAAACGATCCACTATCACCCAAATGGAATCATGCTTCCTCCTGGTCTTAGGTAAACCAGTGATGAAATCCATAGAAATGCTATCCCACTTCCACTCGGGGATATCTAATGACTGCAGCATCCCTGCTGGTCTTTGATGTTCAATCTTCGCCTTCTGACAAGTCAGACACGACGCCACATACTCAGCCACATCCCTCTTCATACCCGGCCACCAGAAATCACGCCTCAGGTCTTGATACATCTTTGTCGCTCCAGGATGTATACTAAGTTTACTCTTGTGTGCCTCCCCTAGAATGATATTTCTCAAGTTCATCGCATCGGGCACACACACCCTACCATTACATCTCAAAATGTTGTCCGGTCCCACCTTGAAATCTCGGTTGGTTTCTCGAACAATCAAAGCCCTTTTCTCCATAAGGAATTTGTCATCTTGACAATTAGCAATATCCTCCAACAAACCGCTTGAGATGGTAATCATACCCAGTCTCATATTCCCTAAAGCAAACTCTACCTCTAGGTGCAAGTCACGAAACTCTCTCAACAACTCTTGTTGACTAGCCATTTGTGCCGAACAAACCGACACACTCTTCCTACTCAAGGCATCGGCTACCACATTAGCCTTTCCCGGATGGTATTTCAAGGTGAAATCAAAATCTTTCAAAGTCTCCATCCACCTCATCTGCCTCATATTAAGCTCTTTCTGATCGAACAGATACTTAAGACTTTTATGGTCACTAAACACGACAAAAGTGCAACCATAAAGATGATGTCTCCAAATCTTCAATGCAAAAACAACGGCCGCAAGCTCTAAATCGTGCGTAGGATAATTCTTCTCATGCACCTTCAGCTGCCGTGATGCATAAGCCACTGCTCTCTTGTGTTGCATCAACACACAGCCCAAACCCTGATGAGACGCATCACAATAAACCTCATAAGGTTCATCTGACTGAGGTAACACCAACACCGGTGAAGTCGTCAATCGTTCCTTCAACAACTGAAAACTCAACTCACACTTCTCTGTCCACGCAAACGGTTGATCTTTTCTCGTAAGTTGCGTCATTGGTGCCACAATCTTAGCAAATCCTTCTATAAACCTCCGGTAATAACCGGCCAAACCAACAAAACTCCTCACGTCCGTCACCGTCTGCGGTTGCTTCCATGCAAGTACTGTGTCAATCTTGGCTGGATCCACGGCTATTCCCTCTTTTGTTATAACATGGCCAAGGAAATTCACCTCTTCCAACCAAAAGTCACACTTTGACGGATTAGCATACAACTTTCTTTCCCGCAACACTTGCAAAACCATACGAAGATGCTCTTCATGCTCCTCTTCGCTCTTCGAATACACGAGAATATCATCAATGAACACCACTACAAACCTGTCCAAAAATGAATTGAATATCCTATTCATGTAGGCCATGAAGATCGCAGGTGCATTCGTCACTCCAAACGGCATCACTAAGAACTCATAATGCCCATACCGCGTCCTGAACGCCGTTTTCTGAATATCCTCATCTCGTACTCTTATCTGGTGATAACCAGATTTCAAGTCGATCTTTGAAAACACTGAGGCTCCCCTCAACTGATCCATCAAATCATCAATACGCGGCAATGGATATCGGTTCTTGATAGTCACCTTATTAAGCTTCCGATAATCCACACACAAACGAGACTTACCATCCTTCTTTTTAACCAATAAGACCGGTGCTCCCCAAGGCGACACACTAGGCCTTATGAAACCCTTCTCTAACAAGTCTTCGATCTGACCTTTCAACTCTACCAACTCGGCTGGAGCCATCCGATAAGCTGATTCCGAAATCGGACCCGTACCCGGTTGCAAATCAATAAAGAATTCCACCTCTCTACACGGAGGAAAAGCTGGAATCTCCGATGGAAACACATCTTGGAACTCCTGAACCACTCGAATTTCCTCAATTCGGATCTCCGTCGTCACTCCTAAGCTAGCAAGTGAAACTATCTCCGGCTCTCCATTACACATAACCACAGAAAGTCGATTCGCAGACAAGTACCTTCGCACACCTGGCTCGGGAAAGAAAACCAATTTCCGAGCACAGTCTAGTATAACATAATGATAAGACAACCAATCCATCCCGAGAATGATCTCGAGAGATAAAAGTGGTAGACAAACCAAATTGACCAGAAAATCCCTATTCTGGATTACTACCAAACAATGCAAACATGCAGTATTCACTACCAAATCCTTAGCAGGAGTCAAAACATTCAAATCAAACGGAAGCACAGATACATTCAAACTCAAACGATTTGCACATGCCAAAGATATGAATGAGTGGGTTGCCCCCGTGTCGATCAAAGCAGTTAAAGAATTACCTGCGATGTGACAGCTCTCGTGGATGGCATTGCTAGCCTGCCCACTCAGTTCAGTGCCCACACAGTAAGCACGTGCCTTTGCCGCAGGTCTGGCACCCTGTGAGCCTTGTGCCACGTTTGCCGACGGCCCAGCCTTCGGGGCTCTGCAATCTCTAGCAAAGTGTCCCGGCTTCTTGCAATTGAAGCAAGTGTTTCCCACCTTCGGTTGCGTGCACTCATTAGAAAAATGCCCCGCTTCTCCACAGTTGTAGCAAGCCCCCTTGCCACCATCAGATTTTCCCCGAGTTCCCTGATTCACCGATCGGCCCGGTCCTTTACTATGTTGAGGACGGTTATACGGCTTACTCCCCTGCCTCCCACTATTCTGAGTCGAACCACGATCATTGGTGCGGCTTGGTCCTCCGGCATTAGAATTCCCTTGGCGGTTCACCCGCTTATTCCTCATGTCCTCTACCTCTTGGCACTTCTCTACCAAGACCTGGAACTGTCGGATACCCAATGGCACAACCGCATCCTGCAGTTCGTACCTCAGCCCATCTTGAAATCTACGGCACATATAAACCTCATCTATCCCATCCCTAAAGAAGCGGAAGAAACGGGATAGTGATTCAAATTTCTTGGCATATGATTCCACATTCATGCCCCCCTGACGCAACCTCAGAAACTCCTCACCATACCTTTCCCTTGCAGTCTCGGGAAAGTACTTGGCCAAAAACCTCCTCTTGAAGTTCTCCCAATTTAATTCCTCATGGCCATTCTCCATGATCAGTCGGGTGTTCCTCCACCAATACTCAGAACCCCCGAGTAATTGATAGGTAGCTAAGACCACCTTCTCCCCTTCTGGACAATGAATTGCCCCGAATATCCTCTCCACAGATTGGAGCCACAAATCAGCCGTTTCCGGACCTCCCTCCCCATTAAACTTTGGAGGAGTCTGGTGGTTGAAATTTGAAAGAAGTCTAGAACCAGCAGCAAGTATTTCCCGTTCGCGCTTTTCCAGATCTCTCTGCGCCTTAGCATGGCTCTGAGCAGTCACAGCCGCTGCCATTGTATGCATGGCATAAGCCATCTGATTCACATCCACATTGTCCGTCATAGGTACAGTAGGTGCCCTTCTTGGAGGCATTCGATTTCTGCACAATACCAATTCTGATTAGATCCTTAGTCATACAATTCTGAATCCTAACAGAATATCTCACTCCACGGATTACTAACTCGAAACCCGACACAGGACAGACCCTCTAGAACCAACTCCACACTAGTTACGTTCTAACCGACTCTGGACTAACGACTCAAGTATACACTTTCCCTTTGAAGATTTAAAGCCGGCTCTGATACCAAAATGTAACACCCCGTTTTTCATGGCCCAAAAGTAGGCAATATTTTTTTTTTTTTTTATAACACGAGACAGAGTGCGCGGAAAATATTTTAAATGAGTCGGCATTCAAATATACAAAAAGACTCATTACCAAAAGGTGCTTCGACAAGCAAAGTGTATTTCCTGAATAATTACAATCCAAGTCTACGTACCAAAACAAGTTAGGAATCCTATGCTAACCCAAAAACACGGTGCACAAAACACACCGGCGCATAGTCTAACTATTCTAAGCTAAAACTCCAACCGCTCACTGGGGCCTGGAGCAGCCACCGTCGTCACCACGACCTAACCCATCACCTGGGTGGGATGAGCCCGCAAATGAAAGAAAGGGTCACCACAAAATACAAGTATATATATATATATATAACCGGTGCGAAAGATTGTACACATAACAATAATTCCACGAAACACAAGAGAAAGCTCTTTAACACAAAAGCAATTCCCACCAACGGGCTTATATATATAATGCACACCAAGCCTAATGCAGACTTCTACAATGAGTGTGGTACTACCAGAGCTACCACATGCAAATGAATTTAATTCCGGAATTCAACCTCTCTATAGAAGGCGTAGGTCTCTGGTGGGATAACACCTCCTACTATTGGTGGGATAACACCAGGTAGAGTCACACAAGACAATACCAAAACAATCAAATCCAGTGGGATTTGGCGAAGTCGCACAGACAACCGCCTGGTACGAAGGCAAGTCACACAAGACATACACCTAGGCACGCAACTATGAAATGCATGGCATATATTCTCTTCGGCATATACAGGATAGTCACACAAGACAAAATCCTCGCGTAGTCCTATCTGACGCACGCATTCATATATGCTCATGCAAACATTCACATAGCCTAAAGCCTATGTACAAACCATCACAACATACATACATATCCAATCATATGTAAATTGCACACGCATTTATAACCACGTTCTCATCAACGAGAATACATAAATACAAACATGCCAAGTCACACAGCAATTGCACACACAGCAAAACAAAGCATGTCGTAACCATTTCGAAAGACGGAAATAAAGTGGAGCCCTTACCTCGACAAGCACTCAAACAATCAACCGATCTTACCACACTTACTTGCTTCCTAAAACAAGCAAAGTACACAATCAAAACCATATCCAATCAATCCTCAATGATTTGGACTCTAAAACCCCAAAAACCAAAGGTTCTCTAAGGAAAAATCCTTCTTTCGGATACCATACCAAAAACTATCGTATTGATCAACCCCCATGAGTTATTTGTACTATTTTTAGGACCCAAAACAATTGCCAAAAGTCTTAAATAATTTGAAATGCAAAATGGCCGTTTTCTTGCGTTATAAGCTACGTACTTTCCGAGTACCCGAAAAACTCGTTTTCAATCCCCACCACTTCCATAAATTAATAAAAAGGGATTAGAAAGTTAAAAACCAAGTTTAGAAATCAGAATCCAAGATTTCAACTCTCAGAGCTCGCCCTGGCGAGTTGATGGCGAGTGAAGGCAGAGAGTACTGGTCTTACTCGCCCTGGAGCTCGCCCTGGCGAGTTGTCAGGACCTGTGACACTCGCCCTGGCGAGTAACCACTCGCCCGGCGAGTTGCACCTGTCATGACAGCACAAGACAGCAACTCACACCACCTTTTTCCACCCAAGCCTAGTGTGATTCTATTAGTCCCCAACACTTTTTCAAGGTATAAAAACAAACCATTTTCATAAGCAAGCAATTCATTTTCCGAAAGCATGTTGGTTGCTTCGAGTGCAAGTTATTTGATTTTCATTTCCAAAATCAAAACCAAATCCAAGCACAAGTTTTATTACGGGCCTCAACCGTCCGGTAATCATTTTCAAACATGTTTTCAAGGTAAAAAGCGACACCACATGTCACAATAGTTTTAAACCACTTTGACCCCAAAATACTACCCAAACTCTTAGAAAATATTTTCATAAACCTCAAAATATTTTTCATCGGATTTTCTAAAACAAAACCATACAACGCATTTCCCTTTCGCCCGAAGGTTCAAAGACAACTTTTCTTTTCAAAACCTTACAACATAACCTCATGAAATGGATCAATACATAAACCAACCAAAACCCTAACTTTTCTCATGAGATTCTCACAAACTCATGGAAAAATTGAAACAACAAAGCCTAGCATGCTTACTAAGCTCTCATGAACAACTTTCATGAAACAAGAACTAGCAAGAACAACCTTTCTCACCAAACCCTCTTAAGAACATAAACCTAAAAACCTCACAACTCTAAAAATCTACCAACCTAGGAGATGAGAAGAGAGGGTTACCTTAAGAAAGTGATTCTCTACAACTTTCCTCAAAGCTTCCAAGCTTGAAATGGAGTGAAATGGTGAAGAATGGAAAATTTTGTGAAGGTTGGAGATAGTAATGGAGTTCCACGTGAAAGAGAGAAAGAATGAGATAATTTGGTGATGTTTCTAAGTCCACAATGAGCAAACCTCCTTACTAAGACAAAGCTCTTGCTCACTCATGGCCATTGGATCAAAAACACAATGCCAAGACCAAAACATAGCCATTGGATCAAACCAAACCAAAACCACTTGAGATTAAACTCAATACCTCATAGAAACACTCACACGTTCAGCTCTCGCGCGACGCGACGAACGTAAAACACAAAAACAGAAAACCTACGGAAAGAACGTCTAACGTTTTTCCATTCCAAAACTTATCGCCGAATCTTTTTCCGCGACTGTAATTTTCTTCCATACTTTAGAAAATTATTCTCAGAATATATATTAACTCGTGCAGATATATAAAACTTCCATCCGAAACCTCACTCAAAACAGACGAAATAAGATTTTACAACGACGGGTAAAATCCTACTCGTTTTTCCAAAAACAAGAATAATCCAAAACTTATTATTCTGAAACCACAAATAACTTCTCATTCAAGCAACAGGATCACAAGACAAAAGTCTGTACAGTTACAATGCACGAGCACAAAACAGACTCGATTACAGCAAAAGCTCATAATTACACGATGTTTCGTCACATGAACACATCGAAACCCTAATATTCCTTAAACCAACTATACAAAGAAATCTTGGGTCTTACAGTCACAAAATCCATCACAAAGTTTTTTTAAAAAATAAATTTATTAATAATTTTAAAAAAACATTTTTTTATATAAAAACTAATATATCATCATATTTAATTTTAAATATATAATAAAACATAAATTAAATTTTTTTGGACGAAATATAACAAATCAAAATAAATTTATAAAAACTAATATATCATCATTTTTAATTTTTTTTGACATTTTTAATATAGTTTCAAAAAATATAAAATATAACAATTTTTTTTTGGACGAAAATAAATAAAAATAAAAAAGTTTCTGACTTGTAAAATAAATTAAACTTAACAAAATAAAATTATACTTACTCAATGTCAACATATTCAACTCTCAAAGATCAAATAGGAGAAAACACTTACATTTTATTACGAATCAAAACTTTGAAGAAGAACAAAAATCTATAGAAAGATGTAGAAATTTTAGTGAGATGTTGGAGAAATTTTAGTAAGAGAATAGATAGATTGTTGCAAATGAAATGGAAATGGAAGGAAGAAAATATATTGAGCTGCATGCATATGGGAGACCGTGTTTTTTTTTTACCAACCATTTGAAAAGATCAAGTAGTAGAGAACACTTACATTTTATTAAGAATCAAAACTTTGAAGAAGAGCAAAAATATTATATATGGTGAAGATTTATAGAAAGATGTTTGGGAAATTTTAGAGAGATGATATTGATTTGCTTCAGCCTTTAAGGTATAAGTTACTTGTTGAGAGGAAAGGTTATGCTTTCTTTGTGGACCTTGAATATGAACACATCCCAGATTTCTGCACTGAATGTAAGATGATTGGGCATAGTATAGAGAATTGCTATAGATGAAAGAAGGAGGAGGAATTGAAAGGGGTCAAGGAGAATCATACTAGACAGAAGGTGCCAGAAAAAAAGAGAATTTATGTACCTGTCAATGATGGAAGAGTGCAGCCTAGCCTTCATAATGCTAGCAACGTGGAGAAGGAGATTATCAATGTGGAGGATACAAACACAAAATCACCTCACCATAACAGTGTTGGTATTCATACTAATAATGTTAGTGGTCCAATGCATAGAGAACAAGAGGAGGTACAATCACAGCAAAGAAATGATTTCAATTCAGGTCCTATTTTAGAGCCTGTGAGCCCTAAATCATTGCTTAACCTGCAAGACAATCAGCTAGAAAATGAATTGAATGAGGAAAGTGAAGATTTGTGTACTGATTCTCAAGATTCGGTTGTGAAAGATTCCCAAGAGGTAGTTGAAATTCCAATAAAAAAAGCTGGCACTGAAGGAAATAATGGCAAAGCAGTTATAGTGGATAATACTCCAACTCCCACTATACCTATTGCTGGTGAGACTAGTAGGCAGGATGCACCAACACCAACCAGAGTTGCCAAAGATATGGCATTTTTGAAGGAGTCTTGGGCTAACATGGTTGAGGCTGATGATGATAATAATTAGACTATTGCAGACACTGATGTACATGATGATGGGTTTCAAATTCATTTGTCCAAAAATACAAAAAAAGCACAAAAGAAAGTGAAGCAGTCTAGTAGGGATTCATATGCTACCAGGTCAAGGGTTCCCCCTAAGCCTTTTAAATGAAGTGCATTGCTTGGAATGCAAGGGGACTTGCTAATTCCCCAACAAGATTAGCATTGAAACATATTATCCAACAACATAAACCTGATCTTATCATTCTTTCTGAACCTTGGATGGATTTTGATGATCTTCCTAGAAGATGGTTAGCCAACTTAAACCTCAAACTTTTTGCCCTTAACACCCGACCTAACCTTTTGCCCAACCTTTGGTGTATCTGCAAATTATCCATTTCCCCTACTCTTATAGCCTCAGATGATCAACAGGTGACATTTACCATTTGTGAAAATAATACCATTTTAGCTTTTTCTGCTGTTTATGCTTCTACTAATTATCAAACAAGAAGGAAGTTATGGAGTACTTTGAATAATTTACAAGCCCAGCATGACTTTCCCTGGTGCTTTCTTGGAGATTTTAATGTAATTTTAGGAACACATGAACATAGAGGCAGATCTTCTCCAGCTAGGTTACCTATTGAAGAGTTTCAGCAATGGACAAATGATTTCAATCTCATTCATCTTCCCACTAGAGGTGTTGCTTTCACTTGGAACAATGGAAGAGGTGGTTCAAGGCATACAGAAAGAAGATTAGACAGAGTCATTTGTAATCAAGCCTGGTTTGATACTTGTTGTGTTTCTTCTGTTACAAGTCTCACAAAAATAAGGTCTGATCATTTCCCACTACTTTTTGACTTTAATTTAACCAACACCAAATTTGCATCACAGTTCAAATTCCTTAGAATGTGGTCAATGCATCCTGATTGTTGGAATGTGATATCTGATTGCTGGAATACAAATGTAGTTGGTTGCCCTATTGTTGGATATTTGGTGTTGGCTGCATTTTGGCAAAACAAATATTTAGGTAGGATGTGGTATGAAACGTTACAACATTAGATCCTGACAGCTGTGCGCCAGCTAGCATATCTTTTGTGCGCACATTTTATTTTAAGAGAAGATCTTTTCTCTTTCATCAGTCCTTGCGTGTGCATTAAGAAATGATTTATTTTCTAAACAGATCTTTTATTTAAAGATTGTTTTAGGAATTATTGTGAAGATTTATTTTAAAAACATATCAAATCTTTTTAGATATGGTTTTATTTTATGTTTGTGAGCTGGATGTTTTTTTTGGGTCAGATCTTCTGAAGCCCATGTTACTGGCTATTTAAAGGAAGGAGCTAAACCTAGTTTCTTCACCGAAACCAATATACCAAAATGTAGACTTTTAGGGTTTCGTGTCTTTGTAAGCCTTGTGCTTTATTTGTGAGCCTCTCTAGTATCATCTTGATACTTTTGTAGGACTGTTTTATTGAGTTGTAACTCTGTATGTTCTCCAAAGCTTTTAAGCATGGAGTATGATTGTGTTACTTGTGTATCACTCAAAGCCTTTAGGTAAGAGTGGTCTAGTGTTTAGGAGAGTGTCTCCATCATAGTGATTGAATCAACAACAGTGTTGTCTGTACTGTTGAGCTTAAGGAGAGAGTTGGGAACTCATACCTAGGAGTTCCTAGGTAGAAGGACATAAGGATAGTTGCTAGGTGATAAGTTGTAAACGAGGAGTTTGCTGTAAGACTTTGAACTAGGGCTATTAGTGGAATTCCTCCTGGATTGGTATCCCCCAGATGTAGGTTGCGGTTGGCGCCGAACTGGGTTATCAAATACTATGTGTTATTTATCTTCCTGTTTTTTATTGTTTATATTGTGTCCATTATGTTTTATGTTGGTACAATGTTGGAACATCGTATACCACATCTGTTACCAGCGTGCCGGAATTTCAATTGGTATCAGAGCAGGCATCCTGTTCTGTTTCTGGGTGAGATCCATGGAAGATACTTTCTGGCTCTATGGACAAGGAAGAAGAAGATGTGCTTGTTGCTCCGATACTGTTCTTGTGGTTGCATGCTGAAGTTGAGGGGGAGCATACGTTTTGATATTGAGGGGGAGTGCTCTGTGAGGCCGAATATGTCAAATTCCACTGTTGTTTATGTTTTGAGGGGGAGTTTATTTTTCTCCTGGTGTTTGAAGCCTCAGAAGATCTCGATGTGATCAAATTCGCCTGATGTAACTATCCGAGAAATTATTTTGCTGGTTGTGTGTGCAAGACGTTCTTCGCCTGATGTAACTATCCGAATTACAACTTGCTTGCAAAGTATTTCTTTACTTGATGTAACTATCTGAAGAAGTAGTTTGCTATGGCTGCCTGCAAAATAATATTCGCTTGATGTAACTATCCGAATTGTTCTTCACTTGATGTAACTATCTGAAGAACTATTTTGCTAATGCCGTGCGTAAAGTAATTTTCACTTGATGTAACTATCTGAAAATTTACTTTGCCACTTTGAGTTCCTTCTCCATTGCGTATCCATGAAGACCTGAAGGAAAGATCACAACTGGTTTCCCACGAAGAGGTTTTAGCCAAAATTTGCCAAAGGGGGGGATTGTTGGATATTTGGTGTTGGCTGCATTTTGGCAAAACAAATATTTAGGCAGGATGTGGTATGAAACGTTACAACATTATATCCTGACAGCTGTGCGCCAGCTAGCATATCTTTTGTGCGCACATTTTATTTTAAGAGAAGATCTTTTCTCTTTCATCAGTCCTTGCGTGTGCATTAAGAAATGATTTATTTTCTAAACAGATCTTTTATTTAAAGATTGTTTTAGGAATTATTGTGAAGATTTATTTTAAAAACATATCAAATCTTTTTAGATATGGTTTTATTTTATGTTTGTGAGCTGGATGTTTTTTTTGGGTCAGATCTTCTGAAGCCCATGTTACTGGCTATTTAAAGGAAGGAGCTAAACCTAGTTTCTTCACCGAAACCAATATACCAAAATGTAGACTTTTAGGGTTTCGTGTCTTTGTAAGCCTTGTGCTTTATTTGTGAGCCTCTCTAGTATCATCTTGATACTTTTGTAGGACTGTTTTATTGAGTTGTAACTCTGTATGTTCTCCAAAGCTTTTAAGCATGGAGTATGATTGTGTTATTTGTGTATCACTCAAAGCCTTTAGGTAAGAGTGGTCTAGTGTTTAGGAGAGTGTCTCCATCATAGTGATTGAATCAACAACAGTGTTGTCTGTACTGTTGAGCTTAAGGAGTGAGTTGGGAACTCATACCTAGGAGTTCCTAGGTAGAAGGACATAAGGATAGTTGCTAGGTGATAAGTTGTAAACGAGGAGTTTGCTGTAAGACTTTGAACTAGGGCTATTAGTGGAATTCCTCCTGGATTGGTATCCCCCAGATGTAGGTTGCGGTTGGCGCCGAACTGGGTTATCAAATACTATGTGTTATTTATCTTCCTGTTTTTTATTGTTTATATTGTGTCCATTATGTTTTACGTTGGTACAATGTTGGAACATCGTATACCACATCTGTTACCAGCGTGCCGGAATTTCACCTATGTTTGTCCTCACTCAGAAATTGAAAATGCTGAAAACCAAATTGAAGAGTTGGAATAAGGCTAGCTTTGGGAACGTGAATGATATGGTCTGCAGTGCTGAATTGAAGCTTGATCAAATTCAAAAACAAATTCAGGACAATGGTCACTCTGATGTGTTATTGTTTGAAGAGAAGCAAGCTAGTTTTGAATTAGAAGAAGCATTATCAAAGCAAGAGGCTTTTTGGCAAGAAAAAGCTAGATTAAATTGGCACTTGGAAGGGGATAGAAACACCAAAATTTTTCACAGAATTGCCAAAATCAAACACTCAACCAAACCCATACAATCCCTTCATGATGGTGAAACAGTGATTACAGATCAAAACCTCATCTCTGACCATATTGTTACTTATTACAAAAAATTGTTTTGTTCTAACTTTGTTTTACAGGACACTTTGCTTGCTGAGGAAGTTATTCCATCTCTGGTTACTGATGAAATCAATGCATTGTTGACTGTTCTGCCTTCTCATTTGGAGATCAAGTCAGCAGTTTTTGCTCTCAACAAAGACAGTGCTCCAGGTCCAGATGGGTTTGGTGCTTACTTCTTTCAACATTACTGGGAGATAATAAAACATGATGTCATCAGAGCTGTGTTAGAGTTCTTCACCACCAGCTGGATTTTGCCAGGTTTCAACTCCAATATCATTGCCTTGTTGCCTAAATTTCCTGAAGCTTCCTCCATTGATCAATATAGGCCAATTGCAATGGCAAACTTCAAGTTCAAAATAATCTCAAAAATCATTGCAGACAGATTAGCTTCTCTAATGCCTAATCTCATTTCTGTGGAGCAAAAGGGTTTTATTCATGGAAGGGATATTAAGGATTGTCTTTGCATAGCTTCAGAAGCTGCCAATCTTCTCCATAACAAATCTTTTGGTGGTAATGTTGCCTTAAAAATTGACATTACTAAAGCATTTGATTCTCTTGATTGGAGTTTTCTTTTAAAGGTTCTCAAGCTTTTTGGTTTTAATGATGTTTTTTGTAATTGGATTCATGTAATCCTTCAATCAGCTTTCCTTTCTGTTTCTATTAATGGACAATCTCATGGCTACTTTAATTGTAGTAGAGGAGTTAGGCAAGGTGACCCTCTATCACCTTTGTTGTTTTGTCTAGCTGAGGATGTTTTGAGTCGTAGCATATCCAGACTTGTTTCTCAAGGCAAGCTTAACTTGATCAAGGGCACTAGAAATGTCAATGTTCCATCTCATTCATTTTATGCTGATGACTTGATGATTTTTTGCAAAGGTAATATAGCTGGTTTGAAGGCCCTTAGAGATTTGTTTAATAGATATGCTATGGAATCTGGCCAGGTCATTAATAATGCTAAATCAACTATTTTCTATGGTTCCATTACTCATAGAACGTTGCACATCATTGTTGATTTACTAAATTTTAAACTAGGTACTTTACCCTTCAATTATCTTGGTGTGCCTATTTTTAAAGGGAAACCTAAGGCCTCTCATCTTCAATCCATTGCTGATAAAGTTAAGTTAAAACTATCAGCTTGGAAGGCCTCTTTGCTCTCTATTGCAGGACGAGTTCAATTGGTTAAATCTGTTGTTCAAAGCATGCTCACTTACAGCATAACCTTATATTCTTGGCCTGTGTCTCTTCTAAAAGACTTAGAGAAGTGCATAAAGAATTTCATTTGGAGTGGAGACTTGGATAAGAGGAAACTTGTCACAGTTTCATGGAAGAAAGTTTGTAGACCGGTAGCTCAGGGAGGTCTTAACATCAGATCTCTGATTACTCTTAATAAGGCTACCAATTTAAAGCTTTGCTGGTCGATGATCAACTCACAATCTGCCTGGGCTATTTTACTTAAAGACAGGGTTTTCAAGAAAGGTAGGGTCATCAAGCATCATATCTATTCTTCAATATGGAGTGGCATCAAGGAGGAACTGGAGGTTATTTATGATAACTCGGTTTGGTTGGTTGGTGATGGGAGTAATATCAATTTCTGGTTGGATAGCTGGTGTGGAGATCCTTTGGTGGAACAACTTAACATTCCTGCCCATGTTAGAAACTTACTATCTTTAAAGGTAAGTGACTTCATTGTTAATGGTCAGTGGTCAATTCCTCCTCAATTAACCCTCATGTTTAGTAATTTGTCATCAATTGTTTCTACTGTTTCCATTCCTACGGAAAGTACTCAAGACAATTTTATCTGGAAACACACTGATAATGGTGACTTGGAGCTTAAGCAAGCTTATGATTTTAAGTTAGCTCAGGTTCAAGAGTTGCATTGGGCTAAACTTATATGGAATGCTGATATTCCACCCTCTAAGTCCCTTCTTGCATGGAGATTGATGCATGATAAATTACCAACAGATGACAATTTGATGACAAGAGGTTGCTATATTCCTTCCATGTGTAACTTCTGCATGCAGCATACAGAAACATCATTTCAAATTTTCTTTGAGTGCCAATTTGCGATTAAGTTATGGTCATGGCTAGCTGGATGCTTAAACTTCACATTGCAGTTTACATCTATGGATGATATATGGAAATTATGTGACCTTAATTGGTCCCCTCAAAGCAAGGTCACTATTCTAGCTGCTATCATCAATCTCCTACACACCATTTGGACTGTCAGAAACAAAGCTAGATTCTAAGATATAATGGTTAATTGGAGATCAGCTGTTTCAATGATCATTATTAACACAGCTTTAGCAGGTAATAACACTAGGAAATTGTCCTCCAATTCTATCAGAGACTTCACCTTCCTGAAGAGCTTCAATATTACGATTCATCAGCCTAAAACAACTTTTCTGAAGGAGGTTTATTGGCATCCTCCTTTGGTTGATTGGCTTAAGTGCAACATTGATGGAGCTTCATCTGGGAACCCTGGCAAGGCTGCTTGTGGAGGAATTTTTCGTAATCATGAATCAGATTTTGTTTATGGCTTTGCTGAGCCTCTTGGAAACACTACTGCTTACATTGCTGAGATGAGTGGTGCCATTAGAGCTATAGAGATTGCTTTTCATAATCAGTGGACCAATTTGTGGATTGAGTCAGATTCTTCAAGTGTGGTTGCAGCTTTTCACAATCCAAACAAACCGGTTGCTTGGTGCCTAAGGAATCGATGGAAAAATGCTTTGTATATGACTACTCAAATGAATTTCATGGTATCTCATATCTATAGAGAAGGGAATCAAGTTGCGGATTTGTTGGCTAAGCATGGGTTATCTATTCTTTCTATTGTTTATTGGAATAATCCCCCTTTGTTTGTTAAAGATAGTTTTAATTTCAATAAACATGGTTCTACAAGTTTTAGATTATGTAATTCTTAGTTGGGGTTTTGGCCTAGTCCCCCCATCTTTTATTCCTTCTCTTCCTTTTGAATAAATTTTTGGGTGGTTAGCACTTTGCTCTCCACCTTTTTGGTTTAAAAAAAAATAAAAAAATTTTAGAGAGATGTAGGAGAAATTTTAAGAAGAGAAATGTGTTGTGTAAATGAAATGAGAAGAATGAATGAAAATATATTGAAGTGTAGAGTGTATAATGAGAAGAGTGAATGAAAATATAAGAAGAGATGTAGGATAAAATATATTAACACTGACAACACAGAACAACTTTTTTTTTTGAATTTGTCAACACTTTGTGACGGCCAAATCCGTCACTAAATTCGTCAATAATTTGTGACGACCTCAGCCGTCAGTAACTCACTTTGAAAAATGTTTTAATAAAATAGTGAAATGCTTGCAGAAAAGTAAAGATAAATGATTCAGAAACATAGAGGATAAGTATGGTGGTTGGACTCGCTCCCATCTTCATATTTGGCATAATCGGTGTATAACATAGTGTTTCAAATTATTATTCGGCGGTGACTTATTCTTGTTATGGTAATACCTTACTATTACCCTATGTATATGAAGTTTCCCTACGTTAATGACTAAGGTACCTACGAGAGCCTAACCTCGATCTGTCACATACCCTAATTACTAGGTGAGTTGTTCATTATACATGCATTATATCCTTCACCCATCCAATGCCTCTAGGTCCTAGTTTCGGGCTATTCAGCTTCTAAGTGCTCAGTTCACACATAGTTCCTGATTCCTCCTCTAATTGCTCAGCTCACAACTAGTTCATGATGTTACCGTCTCTATTCACCTAGCATATTTACTACTAGATCCGGACAAATATTAAAACTCACTTCAATATAAATACTAAAGCTAACCCTAACATTTATTTTATGGACGCTCCCGCTTAACCGGCCAGATTTCGAGAATGCGTTGTTAAAGTGCGAAAAAAGTAAATAACAAACATAATACTGAAATACGATTTATTATAACTTTGACTCAATTACAGACTCCAAATATTCATCGGGTAGTTCATCTTCTCCACCACAACCTAAGTCATCTATTACAAAAGACTAAACATTTAAATTACAAGAACCTAAATATAAAAGCCTAAAGAAAACCTACCTTGCTAAGATAACTTTCCCGTAAGGGGAGAAAACTATGCCCTTAGAGCTCCTCTGAACACCTCCTTAATAGTAAAGAGTGTTCTACTATTTCTGAATGAATAAAATAATGTTTTGGGAGCTCTATTTATAGTTTTCTAAATCGGCTTCAATAAGGCATCGTAGCCATCGCAGCCAAGATAAGCCCATCATGCTACGATGGCAAGATTCAGTTGAAAAATATAACTGATCATGTGCATTTCATCAGCTTGGTCGCCAAGTAAGGTCATCGTGCTACGATGAACAGATTTTCTTCAGATTTATTTTTGTTGATGTCTTGGCCAACAAGCAACTTCCATTGTGGCACGATGGAAGCCATCGTGCTACTATGAACAGCACAAAGTCTTCATTTTTTGGCTTTTTTCTTGTCTTTTTGTATTCTTCGCTTTGTCTTTATGCTTTTTTTCGATTCTGTAAGTTATTCTTCGTATTTGGGCATGTCTTGATCAATTTACTACTAATAATACTACCTAAAATACTGCAGAAATTCCTGTCATCACACACGCAGGTAATCTAAGCCTAATTGATCCGACATGAATCGACCTTGCTCTGATACCACTATTTGTAACACCCTAATCCCATATATATAAATTACTTAAAATAAATAAATGCATAAAGAATCAAGGCATATGACTACGGTCTGGCAAGTGCACCAGTCTGTCGTTGAGTAATAATTCACACTCTAGGTGTATAGAATGAGTTCGTATCCACAGGTGAAATTCCTGGCACGCTATGCACGATGCTCTACCCGATGCTCTAGCACTCTATCCGGTCTTGCGCGTAATGAAATGAAAAACAAGTAAATAAACAAATAAATGAGACAGGATATTTGTTAACCCAGTTCGGCGCAAATAGCAACTTACGTCTGGGGGATGCCAATCTAGGAAGGAATATCACTATAATAGTCCTAGTTCTAAGTCTACAGCAAACCACCCGTTTACAACTTAAAACCTAGGCCCTATCAATGACTCTTCTACCTAGGAACTCCTAGATATGAGATCCCATCTGACACCCTTACAACCTTACACACACAGCAAGGATTTCACTATACAGAGACAAATAACAGCTTTGGAGACACACTCCTAAAAACTACACACTCGTACCTAAAGGCTTAGAGTGTTAAACACACCAAAAGTCCTAACTCCGTACTTCAAAGCTTAGGAGAAGGATCACACAATTACAACTCAAGAACACACGTCCTAAGCTTGCATCAAGGTGACACAAGAAAGGCTCACAATAGCAAAACACACGCAAAACCTAGAACTCTAGTCAAAGCACAATAACGGCGTGAACAACTGTCCAATTAGGGTTTTGCAGGTCCTTTAAATATTTCAGACAATTAGACAAACATGGGCTTGATTTATTTGACCCAAGCATTAACTTCATATTAATTGAAAGAGATTCTCTAAATATATATTCTTCAAAGAGATACTCTTCAGTAATATTCTTGAACAGGATCTGAAGCATTAAATAACCTTCCTTATATAAAACCTTATAAAACGCGCCATGCAAGATTCATGAGAGAGAAACCAACATTCCATAAATAGAACTTGTCATGAGCGCTCCTCCTGAGACATTTACAATGCTCTACGCAATGCCTGAGGCATCAGATCGCACATCTTGCACAAAGTTTATTTTTCCAAAAATGCAGCCAATATCAAAGACTCAACAAACTCCCCCTTTGGCAAATTTTTGGCTAAAACAAATTATGACCTTACAGATTTTACTTACAGAGATACTTCAACTACATTTCTTTTTCTCAACATAAACACACAATCATAAAGATCAGTAGAAGCTATCCTTCAAAACGGTTACCATACTACTCCTTCATGAATAACAATAGAGAAGAATAAATTGTATCTTTTTAAGAATATCAGAGAGGCATGCAACAGCGGAACAATATAACTACTTCGCCTTAAATGGTCAAGAAAATAAACTTGATAGGATGTGGGATAGAATGCTTCAGCATTTTCACAAATCTACTCCCCCTGCCCACATGCATGGGATGTTGGAGCATTGTATCCAACATCTCCCCCTGCATAATACAACTCAGCTCCCCCTCAACACCTGCATATCAGATCATATCCACATAGCTACATACTCCTACATACTCCATTCAAGATACACTACTAGCTACACTACACTACAAACATATTATAACTAGAGCAGATGCAGATAATACCACCAGAGCAGAGCAGATCATAATTAGAACAAACCACCAAATTTTTACTCCCCCTTGTTGCCACAAATTTGACAAAAGGTAGTAGTGCAGAGAGTTAATAGATACAGATCCTTAATACATACCAGCAGAATTAACATAAGCTATGCCCAGAAATAGCAACAAATCAGAACAGAGAACAACAAAAACAGGGCAACAAAGCCATTACATCAAGCTAAAAGGAACCACTGGAGTCAGACACTTCCAGCTCCTCTGTGTCACCATCTTCACTATCATCATTCACAGCTGCATTACCAACAGCAGCATCAACACCATCACCAGCATCATCAGCACCTACAGCTTCAGCTCCTAACCCCTCTTCCTCAGCTTCCTCTTGCTTCAGAGCAAGGATGACCTTTTCTAGCTCACATTTCTGCTCATCTAAGGCCTTGACAGCAGCTTCCATGGATATGATCATTGTTTTTCTGTTCATGGAAGAAGAGGCCACTTTCCCAGCAGGGATTGTTTTCTTAGTGGGTACAGTAATGTCAGCAACATGTTTTCCTTCAAAAAGCTTATAAGAGAGGGTCATTGGTGAGTACCTCTTACAAGGCTTATCCTCAGGGAGCAGAATGTTGGGGTGTTGAGACAGAATAATATCACAGATAAGGGATGGAAAAGAAATGGCAAGTTTGATAGCCCAAGATTTTCCATGCTCAACAATTTGGTCAAAGATTAAGGACCCAAAATCAACATCAGCACCAATCCCAATAGCAAAAATAAATTTAGCCAAACTAGTTGCTATAGTGGAGGTGTGAGAAGTTGGAACCCAGTTCACTGCACCTATTCTATTCAAGATAGCATACTTAACAGATAGCATCACAGAAGGTACCTTACCTTTAAGAGGCCACACCTTGACCTGGTTGGCAGTGATAGTCTTGCAAACCTGGTTATTAGTGGGTTCAAATCCAGGATAGCCATCCTCCCTTCTTCCAAGATATGCATTTGAAGCGCCGCGAAAAACGCCTGAGCATAATGAACGCTCGAAATGACACAGAGTCGCCACCGAACTTTATTTATTCTCGAAGGAAAAGGAAAATATCGATAAAACCTTGAAATCAACGGAAAGATGGTCATCGCAACCATTTCCGGGTTCGGGAGTCGATTTTGCGAGGGGAAGGTATTAGCACCCCTCACATCCGTTGTACTCAACGGGAACCTTCTTATTAGTTAGGGTTAAAAAAAGTGTTTTGAAATTGTTTGCATGCTTTTATTAATTATTGGAATATTTACAAAACGAGAAAAAAGTTTGTTTTTTATTATTGTGCTTGACGGTTGTTGGATCCCGCTCCTACATATCTCCTAGTGCAATGGAGAAATCAAAGCTACGTAGTTCTTTGTAAAAAATAATTGTTGGTTGGTTGATTTTATTTATGAAAATGGTTTGGTCGTGCTTGGGCGAAAATGTTTGCTTGATTGAAAAAAAGGGCGGACTCGCACTTGGACGATGATATCCGTTTAAAAAAAAAATGTGAACGCACATGGGTATGAAAAAGTTTGCTTGATAAAAAAAGAAAAAAACGGACTCGCGCTTGGGCGATGATATCCGTTTGAGAGGAAAGAAAGAGTTAAACGCACATGGGTGCAAAAAGATTAGTTTGATGAGTTGTGTGTGTTTATTTTTTTATGTTTGAAAAAAAAAAATTTAGGTGTGGAAGACGAACAATCGGTAGGCAAAGTGTAACACTAAGCGTCGATTGTTTGAGAGATGAACGGATGCACATCCGCCGGCCTCCTTTTTAATCCACATTATTTTGAGAAAGAAAATGTTTTTGTTTTATTTAGTTTTATATTTTTTTTGTTATTAAAAGTAGATTTAAGGGGGTTCAAATAGAATGGGTTTAGAACTCAAAACAAATAGCAGGAATTTTTTTTTTCTACCCCTACAATTATCACTTTACCCCAACATTAACATGTGAAATGACTAAAATGCCCTCATATATAATGTAAAACAGTAGAAAAAAATTCATTTTCACTCATTTGGTAAAAGAAGTGTACCGGTGTAGAGAGAAAAGCGAAAAAAGTAAGTTTACCGGTCCACTTTCGTCGAAGTAGACCGGTTTGAAATATAGGTACCGGTACACTTTTGAACAAGTGTACCGGTATGAATATTCATAAAATTGCATACCGGTACACTTTTGAACGAGTGTACCGGTATGAATATTAATACCGGTACACTTGTTCAAAAGTGTACCGGTATGAATATTCATATTCATACCGGTACACTTTTGAACAAGTGTACCGGTATGCAATTTTATGAATATTCATACCGGTACACTTTTGAACAAGTGTACCGGTACAGTTGTAGCAATTTTCCGTAGCAATTTTTTTTCGTAGCTAAAATGTTCTTTTTTTTAGCAGATTTTTTTTATAGTTAATTAATAATTAACTTTATTTTTTCAGTGGTGCGTACCCGAGGACGAGATGGTAGAATTATTCACCGGTAGCCGAACCGGGAAGATCATCGTGACCGTGAGGAGCAGCAGCCAGTGGGATGGCCTGGTGGACCGATTGATGTTAGTCTGCTGACACGATACGAACATCACGTGTCGCGTTTTATATGGCTTGGTCAGGTAACCAATTGTTTTTGTTGTTGTTATTTATTAAGTTATATCGTTGAGCTATCATTTATACCTGAATATAAATTAGATGATTTCTATAGCATTTGAACAATTTTAGTGTTGACATATTATTGATAATGTTTTCTTTTAAATATATGTAGGAACGCCTTGACAGAGAAAAACCAGGATTAAGGATAGCATCTTTAGGAGATAAGTTGAGTAGCTGGGTTCCTGATCAACATCCACCTATTATTCAGACGTGGTTGAATAATACTGGATTGTGCTGGCTTCAGCGGACTAGTTTGAAAAAGTGTGATCCCTCGCTTTTGTCGGCATTCGTGGAGAGGTGGTACCCTGAGACATCGTCATTTCACATGCCGTTTGGTGAAATGACGATTACACTTGACGATGTGGCATGTCTGTTGCATCTGCCTGTTAGAGGTGAATTGTTTACTCCTAGATCATACACGATGGAAGAAGCTGCGGCACTCGCAGCTGAGTTGTTGGGGGTGACTTATGATATTGCATTGCAAGAGACTGCAATTCAGAGGGGTGGATATTTTGGTCAACAATGGTTGTATCACTGTTACCAGAGGAATGTTCATCTCTACCACAGATATGATTGTGCTGCCAGGGCATACATGCTGATGTTAGTTGGATGCACTATTTTTGCAGACAAGAGCTACATGCGCGTTGATATAAAATGGTTACCCGTGTTTAGAAATTTGGATACATTGCATACATTTTCTTGGGCCAGCGCTGCTTTGGTTTGTTTGTATGATAATTTGAATGATGCTTCCATGTTTTCTACAAAGGCTCTGGCAGGATATGCGACACTTTTACAGGTAACATTTATTTTTTGGCAATGTATATGTTATTTAAATATGAATATTTTTAGGAGGGAACGTACGTGTTTAGAATGTAATTATTATGTTTTTCTTTTATAATATTAAAGTTTTAAATTTATTTATATTCGTTGTGTTGACATATTTTTAACGACTTTTTTTTGTAACAGTGTTGGATTCACGAGCATTTTCCTAGCCTTGGTAGGCGGGCAGATGCGCGTTCCAGTATTAACTGTGATGATCCTGGTTACCCTTATGCTATGCGTTGGATATACAAGCAGGGGAAGATGAAGCTACCGGAGTATCGACCCATCATGGATGCACTCACGCCTTCTGATGTGATCTGGCGCCCGTTTGAAAGTCATAGAGGTAGCATCCCTTTTGATCTACACACTATGTATAGTGGCTATCTGCGTGGGTGTGCAATAGTTCCTTACTTGCCTGAGAGATGTTTTAGGCAGTTTGGATACTTACAGTGTATACCACCATCACCTCCAGCTTCAGCTCCTGCCATTGCTGACATTGATAGTGACTGGACCGGTTATGACGTTTCTGTTGATCGCATACTAATGTTGACACGTCCAGTGAGATTTGATGGTGAGGCTACAGATGATTACCTGCCGTGGTTCTATACTGTATCACATCCTAGAGTTTGTCGCCCTGTTGATGGACCACATGGAGCACCACCAGCTCCACAGTATGCAACACCAGCTCCACACCATGCACCACAACAAGATGATCCGGTAGCAGCAGAGGCACAACAAGGCGATCAGGGACGGCTGGATATGATTAGTTCCACGCTACACAGATTTATCATTCAGATAGACGCTGATAGACGTGATGAGGCGTTTCATGATCTTTATTTGGCATATGACCTTGCTCGTGGTGCAGATGATGCGGATATAGACTAGCACACTTTTTTTGTCATTTGATTTTGGCATATGTGTTTCCTAAATGCATTACTTTATTGGTCCATGCATGTACAAATCTTTCTTTGTGAGGTGTCAACCAGATGTTATTGATGTAGTCAACAAACTTGCTTGAATTAACACAAGCTTGGTCAAGCTCATTCAACCGCTGCTGAAACTCCACCTCATTTTGACTGAATACAACATTATACCACAAATTTTGCAGCGACTCTCACATATCCTTAGGTACATGTACAGCCATTCTCGCAGAAACATTTTTATTTATGTGCCACGTACAAAGCATATTAACAGAATGTGGAAATACAATTTCAATTGCATTCATCAGAGCAAGCTCCCTGTCAGTCAAAATTACTTGCGGAAATATATCTTGCTTACTAAACAATACTTTCAGCTTTTCTAATGCCCAACGGTAATTGTCCGTCTTCTCGGATTCCATATAAGAAAATCCAACAGCAAATGTCAAATCAGTTGACGTTATACCAATAATTTGAAGTAATGGTTGTCTGTATTTATTCGTTTTGTATGTGCAGTCCATAACCAAAACAATAGGAAACAAGTTCAGTAACTTGATTGATTCTGGATGTGCCCAAAAAATATCACTCAAAACATCAGACCCATCATCTTTTCTTCTATTCCAGGTGACATATTTTGCATCATCTAACCATTGTAGCAAGTGTTACATCTCTGTTCTATGACCTCTTTCTTGTTTTTGTAACATGTCTCTTTTCCTATATATTAATTTAGCATCAACAATAGATTCTGGATTTTGTCTCTTCAAATCTAAAACAATATTCCTTGGTGCCACTTTACACTTTGTCAAATCTTCAACACGTTTGGTTTCATCTGCGGTTAAACGCGCCTTTCGAGGATGGCCTGCATACTGATCAGGTAGCCCGTGGTTGTGAACTCCACATTTAACATGAACTTTCCATCCTGAACCATCTGTTGAAGGTGTGGCTCTAATTTTGAATGGACAATTACACTTTTTTGATGCACTTGTTGTTGAACTTCCTGAAGAGTCATATTTTCCACCTTTATCACAACCCAAAATGATCTTGTCATTTCGTCCTCTTACGCCGTTCTTTGTATCTGACCTTATAATAATAATACTGACTTTATTGGCATCTCCAACCTTTCGAGCCCATTCGATGACGGCATCTCGTGTACAAAATTTTTCATCTGTTGTAAAAATATCTGTAGTATCTACCAACATTTGATCTGCATTGCCGGTTTGAGTCATATCTGTTTAAAAATAAAAGAAGAAAATGAAATTATCAAAATTGTCATGACAAACCAGTACACTTTTTCTCAAATCGGTACAGTTGTTATTTTTATCAAAAAATACATAGTTGGAAATTCCCGGTATTGCTGTTAGAGACCAAAATACAGTTGTTATTGTTATTGGTGTTTTTATAGAAAAATACATAGCTGTTTAAAAATAAAAAATAAATATCTGTTATTTTTTATCATACCGGTACACTTTTAAAAAGTGTACCGGTATAGCTGGAAATTTTTGTTCTATACCAGTCCACTTCAAAAAGTGTACCGGTAAAGTATATTTTTTTCACCTGTAAAAACATACCGGTACACTTTTAAACAAGTGTACCGATAACGTAAAAACTTTTTTTTCCAGAAAATACATACCGGTACATTTGGGAAAAGTGTACCGGTGGAAATTACAAACCGGTCTACTTATGTACTTACCGGTACAGTTTTTCGGTGGGTGAACAGTGTACCGGACCAGTTATAATAAGACAAAATACAAAATAATAAAATATATTAAAGTTAAACAAGGGTAAATTAGAAATATTTAAAATAATGTTGGGGTGAAGTGATAATTGTAGGGTAGAAAAAAAAATTTCCCAAATAGCAAATAGCAGCCCAAATAACTAAAACTAAAATCAATAAGTAAATGAATAAATAAAGGCAAATGCTAACCTATGCCCAAGGGCACATGTTAAGGAGCATTTAATTAGCTAATATCCCATTTAATTTACTTTAATAATAGCACTAGTGAAGTATAATAATTACAACATATGATCCTATTAATTATTTAAAAGAATTGCAAGACAAAGAACTACACTCCTGCCAAAGTATTTAAGGTGCACGCGCTGCTACTGTTTTTTATTTTATTTTTTTAAGCTGAAAAAAAAAATTAAATTGTAAGTTATATTATCCTTTTTTTTAAGCTGATAAAAGAATTTAAATTGTAAGTTATATAAGATTTTAAAACATATTAGCAGGGTTTTAAATAAAGGTTCGCGACCGCGAAAACGACCGCGACAAACACAACTTTATCAATTGCCGATACCGTTACCGTTATTACCGTTTTTTATATTAAAAAACAAATTGTGATTAATTCACATCGCGACGACCACAATTAGTGTCGTAACACCTGTACTAATCAAAATCGTAAAAATAGTTACGTAACCAAAATGCGACCGCGACCGTTTTTTAAAACACTGCATATTAGCAATTCAAAAACTATAATAGAACTAACAATTTTTTCATCACAACATAATATTATAATATTATTATAAAAAAAAATATTCACTGAGACAAAACAAAAAACAAAGCACTTAAATTATTTAATTATATTCTAAAAATAAAAAACTTAAATAAAAAAGGGATAAAAAGCATCACAGTTTTATTTTCAACTTTAAAAAAAAAGATAAAAAGCATCACGTTTTTCTTTGGCAAGGAGTGTAATTCTTTGGCACCATAATTAATAGATCATATCTTTTAATTATTATAATTGATTAGTGCTATTATTAAAGTAAATTAAGTGACATATTAGTTAAGTAAATGCTTCTTACCATGTGCCCTTGGGGCATAGGTTAGCAGAATCCATAAATAAATAGATAAATGAGTAAATTAATAAAGTAAATAAATAAAATAAATAAACAAGTAAGTAAAAGGATAAAAACAAAAAGTTTATTTAGTAATAAAACTGTACAAAAATTATTTTTTTGTCCTTCTCCTTCTTCTTCTTCCAACCCTAGCCGTCACCACTTCTTTCTCTTCTTTTTAGTCCATTGAAGAGGGGTGATTTTAGGTCAATTTTGACCTAAAATCACCCCTCCAAATTGTTTTTCTTTCTCGTTATTATAATAAATAAGTGTGATTTTCACATATTTGCTTGTTTTGATTTCCCGTCTTTGTACGGTGTATTTGGTTGTCCCGTCTTTGTGCGGTGTTTTTGTTATCCCGTCTTTGTGCGGTGTTCATTTGTTTCAGGTTGAAGGAGTAGATCTGATCTAGTGCAGATCCAATCAATGTCGACTTTGGTGTCATCAACGCTAGAGATCTGGAGACATGGATATTCCAGAGACTTCAATATAGTCATATTTGTAGGCATATGTAATTTGCCGTTTTATGCTATTAACATGGATACTGTGAGTTTGTTCGCAGATTTATCCTTTTTGTTTTTAGCGATTATGAATTTGTATTACATCGATGTACTCTTTTTATTTGAATGAATGAATATTGTTTATTTTGTCAAAAAAAAAAAAAAAAGGATAAAAACAAAATGAACAGAGAACAGAGACACGGTAACAAGAGAGAAACAGAGGTTCGGTTCACCGTGAGAGAAAGAGATCTCGCGAGGGAGAGAGGAGTCACGGCGGTGAGAGGGAAAGATCGACGGTGGTTTCAGATAGAAAGCTTTTTCCTTTTTGCTTCTGTTCTTTAGTTTTGTGTTTGGCTTCTTTTTTATTCTGTTTTGATTTCGTTATTGGTTATGGATTGAGGAAGTTTTTTTAGATGGTGTTGATTGGAGATTATGGTCATGAAGTAATGATGTTGTTTTTGTTCTAGATTTTCTGCCTCTGTTTATTCATTTTCTTTCTAATTTTGTTTTTGTGGGGTAGATTTGATGGAAAATGGTGGTTATGGTTTTGTGATGAAGAAGGTAATGATTTGATGATTATTGATGTTGGAGGGAGGCGCAGCATAAGCTGCTGCTGCTGCTTATTGTTATGTTTTTTTGGTTTTTTCTCCCCCCTTGTTCTGATTTTTTTGCTCTAATATATAGAGTTTATTGATGAAGGTTTATAACCATGAGATAAAAATTGAGTTTGGATAGTTGAATGCTTTGGCAGAAAAAATAGATTTTCTAAGATTAAAGGAGAATGAAGTGATTGGAGCTTTTGGATTGCTTGCATTGTTAGTGAAGATTCAAGCCATTTTATGGAAAAAGTTTAAAAAAAAGCAAGAAACTTAAAACATGGGGGAAAGGGCGCAGCTCAGGGCTGCTGTTGTTGCTGTTCTCTTTTTTTATTATTTTGTTTGTATTAACATAAAGATAATTAATTACTAATTGACATTAGTGAAAACTGAAAAGGTAAACAAGCTAGAAAATAGGAGAGGAAAGAGGTACTATTGTTATTCTTTTCTTGATTTTTTGTAAAAAAGGAAAATAAGTATAATAAATAAATATAATAATAATAATAATAATAATAATAATAATAATAATAATAATAATAATAATAATAATAATAATAGGAAGAAGGGAAATAGGGGAGGGGTAGCGTGAGAGCTCCCCTTGGATTTTTAGTTACATATATTTTTTGTATTATAATAATATTTTTAGTTATATATATTTTTTGTATTATAATAATAACTAGTATGTTAGCCCGTGCCGTGCACGGGATAATTTTCTTTTTTAATATTATTTATGTATTTGTTTTGAAATATTATTTGAGTAATTTGGTTTAAAATTCTATGATAAAATTGAGTTAGTTTTTAAATTATATATGTTTAAAGATGTTACACCAAAGAGCGATATGAAGAGTATTCATTCGCTTCCCGTTCTACACTATTAGGAGATTTTGTTTCTTTTGTTTTCATCCCCGGGACTATATAGGGACTCTATAAATATAAAATAATTATAAACTTCATGGCCTTAAGACTTTTTGGCAGTATAGTTTTTTATAAAATTACAATATACCAAGATTATTTAATTGCGATAAATTCCTTCGAGGATGGTTGTGTGCTAAATCATCTCCAATTGACTCTTTTTTTCTTTTAAATGTTGTCTATGTCCTTTTTTTCATTTTATATTATTTAGAAGGTTGTCTATATTTTTTTTGCAAATGTCCAAGAGATTAATTTTATTTAGTTTATTTGAGTATGAAAATACAATGTATGTTTCAGAATGTTAGATGAGCATAGTGGGGTGTGAAATACTCCCTCGTTCCCCGTTCAACAATGCTGATAGATTCCCTCTCCATCTCCCAAGACTCTGTAGGGACTCCATCAACATAAAATAATTGTAAATTATATATTATTTTTCAAATCAATATTAACATACTTTGACATTGATCTTATTCTTACAGTTTTCTTGTCACCGTAACACAAAGAAGTAATCTTCACGCGTGAGCGTCAAATGGGAAAAAAGCTACGTGTAAATCTGCACTCACATTGATAAATTAACATCCTCAAAAGACTTGAACGAAAGTTTATGGAAAGTTTAAAATTGTAATTATAAAAAAATTCCAAAGATTATAAAAAACTAAAATTATATTAAATTATTTTAGGTTTTCCATAGATTCAACAGCTGATGGTAATTCTAATGAAAGTGTGACAGACATAAAATATGAGTAACTTTCACAATCAGAATTCAAATTTAATTATTCAAGGTGCATTATATTTAATACTGGGGGTGAAAAGTGTTATGTGTTGTCCATTCTACACAAATGATAAACTCTCTCTCTCTCTCCCTATTTCTATATCTCTCCCACACGATAATTTTCATTTTTGAATGATATTTATTTGCTTATATATTTTTCTTTGAAGGTTGTCTATGTCATTATACTATTTTGAATGTTGCCTATGTTTTTCTTTCAATTGTTAATGAGATTGATTTTATTTAATTTACTTGAGTATGAAAATATGATATATGTTTAAGGATGTTATAGGAACATAGTGTGGTGGGAAGAGAAACAGTGGAGAAATATTGGTGACTACGTAATTTTACTGTTCATCTTCTTCTTCTTGCACCGACCTCAACGCCGTCAAACCATTTCTCACCCGATCATCATGTCTTCCTTTAATATACCTTGGAAATGCCTCGACCTTGAATCTGAACCAAAAAACAAAATCATCAGCCAGCCAGAAACTACTCCAAACCCTCCAAAAACTTTTGCTCAAGCCCTAACAAACCTTTGCGACATTCCTCTATCGCAGCTACCTCATCCGGTTGTCAAAGGTGATCGTTTAGCTATTGAAATACCAGAGACTCTGTATCAAGTTGGATTGGAAGCATGCAAACACAATCTTCATGGGAGGATTCTATGGCCTAAGGGTTCCACGCCGCTGTCGGTCGTTGCCTTGAAAGCGAAGTTATCGTTGATCTGAAAGGATTTCTCAAAATGGGGTGTCATATCTCTTGGTAAAGGTTTCTTTGAATTCACTTTTTCCACTTTAGAGGATGTTAGAAGGGTTAGATCCATTCCTTCTTGGAATCTAAACCCTGGTTTATTGAAGCTTTTTGCTTGGTCTAAGGATTTTAACCCTAGGTTACAACATAATACTTCTGCTCAAGTATGGGTTAGGTTCTATGGTCTTTCACAGGAGTATTGGCATAAAAATATCCTTTTCACGATTGCTAGTAGCCTTGGCACTCCTATCTGTACCGACTCTGTTACTTCTAGACCTATGCATGAAAGAACTTTCGGACAGTTTTCTAGGGTTCTCATTGATATGGATCTTAGCCAGCCTTTGAGGTACAATGTGTTAGTTGAGAGGAAAGACTATGCTTTCTTTATTGATATTGAATATGAAAATGTCCCAGAATTTTGTAGTGAATGTCAAATTATTGGTCATCATGTTGATAACTGTAAGAGGTGGAACAAAGAAGAGGGGGTAAAGGTGTCTAAAGATGTTAGGAAAAACCCATTGGTGGAAATTAAAAAAACATATGTTCAAGTCAAAGAAACCAGACCACAACAGGGCAATGAAAATGGAATTGTGAATGTTGAAAAGGAGACTATCATTGTGGATGTTGAAAGTGAAAGTCCTTCCAAACAAGTAGAGTATGTCACAAATGTGTTACCTATCCAAAATCCCACTCCATCTCAACAAACTTCCCCTGTCTATAAGGAAACAACAGTTTTGACTCCTGTTTTGTCACCTGCTGAACAGTTTAAGGTTCAGGATCATCAACTTGAAAGAGAATTGAATGCTAATGTGGAGGTTGTTGATGGTGTGATGCAAAGTGATTCTGATGATTCTATAGTAAATACTACACAATTTCAGGTTGAAAATGCTAAACCTTCAAGTGCTAATGCTGATCTTAGGCAAACACCAGATAGAATTCTTAAAGATATGGAATTTCTCAAGGCCTCTTGGGCTGCTATGGCTGAGGAGGAAGAGGAAGGGTCTCAGAATTTAGAAGTTGCAGAGAATGATATGCAAAATCAAGAAGATGCAGATAATGACATGCAGCAACATAATGATGGTTTTCAAGTTTCTTTGTCAAAGCACCAGAAAAAAGCTCAAAGGAAAAAAATTTAGTCAAGCAAGGAATCTTATGCAACCAGATCAAGGGTTAATTCCAAACCTTTTAAATGAAGTGCATATATTGGAATACAAGGGGTATGGCTAACTCCCCTACAAGATTAGCTTTGAAAAATTTAATTTCTACTCACAAACCTGATATTGTTTTGTTGTCTGAGCCTTGGATGAATTTTGATGATTTTCCTAAGAGGTGGCTTGTTAATCTCAATCTTAAACTTTTTGCTGTTAATACTAGAATCAATCAGTTACCTAATATTTGGTGTTTATGTAAATTAGACCTCAACCCTAATGTTTTATCTTCTGATGATCAATTTGTGGCTTTTACTATCCTTGAAAATGATAAGTTGTTGGCTTTTTCTGCTATTTATGCTTCCACTAACTATGTGAAAAGAAGAAGGTTGTGGGATTCTCTGAACACTCTTCAATCTCAACATGTGCTGCCTTGGTGTTTCATGGGTGATTTCAATGTGATTTTAGGGGCTCATGAACATAAGGGAAGAATTTCTCCAGCTAGACTTCCCATGGATGAATTTCAATCTTGGACTGATACTTTTAATCTCTTTCATTTGCCTACTAGAGGAGTTGTGTTTACTTGGGATAATGGTAGGGGTGGAGCTAGACACACTGAAAAAAGACTTGATAGAGTTGTGTGTAACCAGGATTGGTTGAATATTTGTACTATGTCTGCTGTTTCTGCTCTTGTTAAACATAAATCTGATCACTTTCCTTTGCTGTTAGATTTTCAACTTACCTCCACAACTTTTGCTTCATCTTTTAAATTCATGAGAATGTGGTCACTTCATCAGGATTACAGAAATGTTATTTTAGATTGTTGGAAAACTGAGGTTACTGGCTGTCCTATGTTTATTTTGAATAAGAAACTTAAGCTGCTAAAGATCAAGTTGAAGGATTGGAACAAAAACTGCTTTGGGAATGTCAATGAAGCTGTTACTACTGCTGAACAGAATCTGAATCTCATCCAGGACCAGATCCAGCTAAATGGTCTTTCAGATTTGCTTCTTGCTGATGAAAAATTAGCTCATTTTGCTTTTGAAGAAGCCTTGAATAAACAAGAAGTTTTTTGGAAAGAAAAAGCTAAATTAAATTGGCACTTGAATGGTGACAGAAATACAAAGTATTTTCATAGACTTGCTAAAATCAAAACCACTACTAAAGCTATATCCTCCCTTCAAGATGGTGATAATGTTCTCACTGATCAAGACCAGATAGCAGAACACATTGTTAAATATTATAAAAATATGTTTTGTACTAACCTTGTTTTGCAGGATTCTTTGCTTGCTGAGGAAGTTATCCCTAATTTGGTGTCTGAAGAGGTGAATTTTATCTTAACTATGTTGCCTTCTGTTGATGAGATCAAGGCTGCAGTTTTTGCACTCAATAGTGACAGTGCACCTGCGCCTGATGGGTTTGGTGCATTCTTTTATCAGCATTATTGGGATATAGTCAGCCTTGATGTTATTAATGCTGTACTAGAATTTTTCACTTCTAGTTGGATATTGCCTGGCTATAACTCAAACATCATTGCACTTCTTCCCAAGTCCCCTGATGTTTCTTCTATTGAACATTATAGACCTATTGCTATGGCCAACTTCAAATTCAAAATTATTTCTAAGGTTATTGCTGACAGATTAGCTACCATAATGCCTTCCCTTGTGTCTGAGGAGCAGAAAGGATTTATTCATGAAAGGAACATAAAAGACTGTTTGTGTATTGCTTCTGAGGCAGTTAATCTCTTACACAACAAGTCTTTTGGAGGTAATTTAGCCCTTAAAATAGATATCTCTAAAGCTTTTGATACCTTAGACTGGAATTTTCTTATCAAAGTTCTGAAGACTTTTGGTTTCAATGAAGTTTTTTGTAATTGGATTAAGGTCATTCTTCATTCTGCTCATCTATCTATTGCTATCAATGGCAAATCCCATGGTTATTTTACTTGTTCAAGAGGGGTCAGACAAGGGGATCCACTATCTCCACTTCTTTTTTGCTTGGCAGAGGATGTGCTAAGTAGATCCATTTCAAAACTTGTGGCACAAGGCAAGTTGAATCAGAGTAAAGGCTCTAGAAATATCATGGTTCCCTCTCATTCATTATATGCTGATGATATCTTAGTCTTTTGTAAAGGTAACTTATCTGGTATCAAGGCTTTAAAGGGTATATTTGATCAATATGCACAAGAGTCAGGCCAAGTCATCAACTCTTCCAAGTCAACAATATTATCTAGCTCCATCACTCCTGGTAGATTAGAGTTGATTGTTCAAGTGTTAAATTTCAAACTGGGGGTTGTTCCTTTTAATTACCTGGGTGTTCCAATTTTTAAAGGCAGGCCAAAAACAACACATCTTCAACCTATAGCAGACAAGGTCAAGCAAAAACTGTCAGCTTGGAAAGCTTCTTTGCTTTCCATTGCAGGCAGAGTGCAGCTTGTGCAGGCAGTGATTCAAAGTATGTTAATCTACAGCTTCTCTATGTACTCTTGGCCTGTAGCTTTACTTAAAGATTTGGAGAAGTGCATCAGGAATTTTATATAGAGTGGGGATAAAGATAAGAGAAAGCTAGTGACTGTTTCTTGGGAAAAGATTTGCAGGCCTTACAATCAAGGGGGTTTGAATATTAGATCTCTCACAAAAATGAATTTAGCTTCAAATCTTCATCTTTGTTGGAAACTGTTCAATTCTCAAAGTTCTTGGGCAATTTTACTTAGAGATAGAGTAGTTAGAGGAAGCACAACCATACAACATCGTATTTTCTCCTCCATCTGGTGTAGTGTGAAAGAAGAAGTTTCTGTTCTTAAGGATAATTGCACTTGGTTATTAGGTGATGGCAAAGATATTAACTTTTGAAATGATCATTGGTGTGGTCCTCCTTTGTCAGATCAACTTTCTATTCCAGCACATATTTGTCAATCTCTCAAAGCTTCAGTTAGTGACTTTATTGTTGAAGGCAATTGGGTTATTCCCTCTCAATTATCTAATGCTTACCCCAATCTGTATTCTATTATTTCTCAAATCACAATTCCTTTAGTTGCTGCTAAAGACAAATTGTTGTGGAAGTTGACTGATGATGGTGAATTGTCTCTCAAGGAAGCTTATCTTTTCAAAATTCAGCAAATTCATGAACTGCCTTGGGCTAAATGCATATGGAGTCCTGATATTCCACCTTCAAAATCTTTATTAGCTTGGAGATTGATGCATAGCAAAGTCCCTACTGATGAGAATCTTATGGTTAGAGGTTGTTATATCCCTTCCATGTGTAATCTTTGTAACAACCACATTGAAACTTCTTTTCACATTTTCTTTGAGTGCCCTTTTGCTGTTAGACTGTGGTCTTGGCTTGCTGGTTGCTTAAATAAGGCTTTGCAGTTCACTTCTATGGAGGACATGTGGAGGATTTGTGAGTGGCAGTGGTCTCCCCAATGTAAGATAACAGTTACTGCTGCTATTGTTAACTTGCTCAACACCATTTGGTTGGCTAGAAATCAAGTCAGGTACAATAACAAGCTAATCTCTTGGAGAAATGCAATTTCCATAATCATTGCATGCACTACTTTATCTGGAAATAAAACTTTAAAAGCTTCTTCAAATTCTATGAGTGACTTTACTTTTCTGAAGATTTTTAGAATTGATATTCACCACCCTAGAATTTCTGTGATCAAAGAAGTTATTTGGCAACCCCCTTCAGTAAACTGGATCAAGTGCAACACTGATGGAGCATCTTGTGGCAATCCAGGTATTGCTGCTTGTGGTGGAGTTTTTAGAGACCATCATGCTAATTTTGTATATGCTTTTGCCGAGCCTTTAGGTGTTGAAACTGCTTATTTTGCTGAATTGTGTGGAGTTCTAAAAGCTATTGAGATTGCTTATGAAAAGAACTGGGCTAATTTATGGGTGGAATCGGATTCTTCCCAAGTAGTTGCTGCATTCAAGAATCCTAAAAATTCAATTGCTTGGCCTTTAAGAAACAGGTGGAAAAATGCTATTTTTAAGATGAGTCATATGCATTGTATTGTTACACATACCTATAGAGAGGGAAACAAAGTTGCAGACCTCATAGCCAACTTTGGTTTATCTTCTTCTGAGCCTACCTTTTGGAGCTTTGGTCCTGAGTTTATTTTGGATGCCTTGGATTGTAATAAACGTGGTTTGCCCAATTTTAGAGTTTGTTCTTCTTAATGGAGTCTTGGCTTGGTCCCCTCCATTTGTATCTATTTCTCTATCTTTTTAATCTATATACTTTTTGTGGTGGCTAGCTCTTTGCTACCACCTTTTGGCTTTAAAAAAAAAATAGTGGGGTGGGAAGTACGCCCCCATTCCATGTTTCTCGTTCAAAAACACTAAGAGATCCCTCTCTCTCTCTCTCTCTCTCTCTCTCTATCTATCTCCCCGTCTCCCAAGACTTTGTAGCGACTCCATCAATAAAAAATAATTGTAAATTTTATACTATTTTTCAAATGAATATTAACAAACTTTGAACGAAAGTTTATAGAAAGTTTAACGCTTAAATTATTCAAAATTTCCATAGATTATATAAAATAAAAAATTATAGTAATTTATTTTAGGGTTTCCATAGATTTCATCAATTGGAGGTAATTACAATAATGAAAGCGTGATGAAGTGATGAACACAAAATATGACTACTTTCACTGTCGAAATTCAAATTTTTATTAGTCAAAATATATTTCATATTATCAATTTATATGAAATTAGAGAAGTGTTTTCCGTTTTCCGTTTCTACACCACTGAAAGATTTCATATTATCAATTTATATAATATTAGAGTTTCTAAAAAAAATAATATTAAAGAAGGTCTAATTGAGTGCTTCTTCAAAAAAAAATTACATAAAAAAAAACTCTTTAGGTTGATAAAAATAGTATAAACTTTTGATTGTTGATTGAAGTAATAATAAAGTAGTTTTATTATAAATAAAAAATACGGTTGTTTTTTTACCAAAAAAGGATAGTAACTTTCTATAAAATTAAATTATTGTTGTCAATGAGATTCGAACAACAGACCTTATACTAATAATAAGCTAGTTCTCTAAAAAAAAAAGAGTAGAATTCCATATAATATTATAAAAATTGAATTTTTGTTGTCAATGAGATTCGAACCAAAGACCTCGTTCTAAAAGCTCCGCATAAGTAGAAACTCTATAATAACGACACATAGGATTATTTTATTGAGAATGGACGAGAGAGCTCCGTGAGAATCTCGTAATGTATATAATAGAGATAATAATAATAATAATAATAATAATAATAATAATAATAATAATAATAATAATAATAATAATAATAATAATAATAAAAAGAAAAAGGATAGGTTCAAGACTACCGGGTCAAATTGACTCTAATTTATATTTTTTTAGATTTTTTTTTTAAAAGAATGAGGATGCAAACAATAAAAACTTAAGCAAATGAATATTTTTGGAAATAAATGCATATTTTTGGATTTTATGAAGAAGTTAAAAGGTAACAATTCATACATAATAAAAATTAAATATTATAACTTTTTTTTGGTTTTTTCTCGAAAATTTAAGAAATTGACGAAATGCACTACAAAAATAAAATTCATAATTAAAACAACACAATTCGACGATGAAGAAAAAAGTTGGGACAAAATTGGGGTGCTACAACATTGATCACAGCAGGTGAAAATTTGACACATTTACCTCTGACAAAGACTTGATGAAACTCCTTGCTGAGTCTATTGTCACAGTCTTCACCAATGTTGACAATGAACTCCTTCACCAGCTTCTCATAACATTTTCCTAGCCCACTCACAGTCTTTATCAAACCAGCTTGAAGAATCAGGTCCATCACCTCTTTACATTCTAGGGCTTCATCAGACAGTTCCCTTTCTAAAGCCAATCTCCTATGATAAACAAACTTCCATTTGGCAGTGTAACATCCCAACTCCTAAAGTATCCAACTGATGTTAATTAGAAATGGTCTAATAGGATTAGAATCAACTTGAGGAAATTAATTAATTAAGTCTTGGGATTAAAGTGTATTATGTGTAATATTAGCAAATTTAATTTGAGCTAAACTACACCATTGATACTTTAACACTACTCTTAAGATTAATTACTTTCAAGAATTCAAATCTCCCTCCCTCTCATGACTCACTCTTATACTAGCTTGACACCTCATTTTGAACCATGACTCACCATTCCACTTACTACCCCTAACCACTACCTAAGCATGCAACTAAGCCAATTCCATTCACTCTCATCACTTCAGAAAATCTGAAGCAATGCTCCCTCCAATTCTCTCATTTCTCACGCCCAAAACAACAAGTAGAAAGCAACAAAACCTTCAATCACCAAGAACCCTCACATGCCACTAGCAACCAAACTTTTCAATCTCATTCTTTCACATGCAATGCTAAGCAAGCAATGTTCTGAAGCATCATCTCAGAACCTCTGATTCAAGCACCACCCTTCCTACACTACAATCCAACCAACCAAATTTCCACCAATGATAAATCATGCAAGAGCAACCCAACCTCACCCAAATTCTGTTTCAATCTGTGCCAAACCCTCTATAAATACCAACCAACCTCAGTGGACGATATCATCCTACAATCAACTCAGAAAACACTTCCAATTCCACTTCTTCTTCATTTTCGTATTCTTGGAGCTTTGGGGGTTTTGAGTCAAATTTTGTTGGGCTGTTCGTGGGAGTTGCTGTGAGGTTCAGTAACTGTTAGGAAGCTTATAGTCAAGTTCAAAGCTTCAATTCCAGGTGGGTTCTTAGGATAGTTTAGCTAGAATTCCCAAAAATTATAAACTTTGCATGTTAGCATAGGAATTTAGGGAAATGTTGTGTGAGAGGAATTAATTCCCAAATTCTTCTCCAATCTATCTCATATTATATGTTTTATGTTTCTGCACTATTTTAAATGAGGAATGTAGGTGAAACTTTGGAAAATTTATGAATTTCGCAGAACAGGGGCCATTCTGCATGAACTCACCATGGCGGATTGATGGCGAGCATTCATGGCGAAAATAAGGTTCTGGGCTGAAGAACTTCGCAATGGCGGGCATTTGCTTGCCAGGCGAGTTGTTTAGGTCAGTACCTGAGATTTCGCCATGGCGGGCTGGCATTTCTCCGTGGCGAGATTGTGTAAAATGACCTGTAAACCTGCTATGGCGAGCAGGTAACTCGCCGTGGCGAGCTTACACAGAACATCCTGCAAACTTTTTAATTTCATACTGTTTTAATCGCTCGTTTTATTTCCTCATCTGAGATAGACAATTTGCAGTAACATAACTGATATAATGTTAAATAGAATGTTAATCACAGTCACTCTTAGGGTATAACTTAGAATTGATTAAGTTTGCATGTTCCCCGGGAATTGGAAACTCATGGTAGTGATAACTAAACTTAGTATCAGTCAATTATGAGCGATTTATGTCGCACTATGGACTCCCAATGGGACGATCCATTAGGTTATGATTATGTGAGCTGCATGCCGTGACCGAATCGGTTGTCGGATATGGAAGGCCTCTGAGACATGCTCACCTCAGAGTGTCCTAGTGTTAAAATGAATAAGATATAATTTGTGTTACACCTTTATTTATGCTAATAAATTATGATATATTGCTAGCATGTTATGACTGTTTAGGTTTTCCCCGGTGTAGGACTCACTGAGGCTTAGTAGTCTCACCCCACTCCAAACAATTTTTTTCAGATAAACAGGTTGGCTAAGGTATGCTTGTTGGTGTGCTCGTAGCTGTGCTTGGAGGATTGCATTCTTGTTCATGCTTTCTAGTTATTTCTTGTCATGTTGTATTTCTAATAATTTCCTGTTGTATCGTTGTATCTCCGTTTCGCTTCTGCTGTTTCAGTAACTTCGTTGTACTTAGCACCTGCGTGTGCTTTTATTCTCAATGTAATAATAATGTACTCAGCTACCAGTTATGATATTTCACTGATATTCTAGATATTTCATGTGGGGTGTTATAGGCAGCACTTGCACTGAAATGAAATGATACATTGTCCATTGGCACATCAGGGACATTTTGTGGAATAGATCTCCCAGCTTTCTTCTTCTTTGCAGACACAATGCTTGGAGCATTCTCCTCAGCATCATCAACAATCTTTCTCTTCTTTGGTGTCTTTTGCTTGGATGCTGTAGGGATAGTTGGAGCATCCTCCTCAGCATCAAATTCTGAGTCACTCAACTCAATTGTCTTTCTCTTTGAAGCATTCTTTTGTTGTTTAGCAGGTATCTCAACTCTGCTTGATCTCCTAACAGGACCATACATCTTTTTCTTTGTAGATGTGGTTTCCTCAGCTGATACCTTCTTTTTCTTAGGAGATTTTGTTGCTACAGCTGCAACATTCTTCTTCTTTGTTGACTTTGGTTCTTTAGCCACAACCTCAGTCTCCTTCCCTTTTCTTTCTCTTAGCCTGCTACAAACACCAGTTTTTCTTCCTCTTTTCTTTGAGGCACCAACAATCTTCATGATTGTCACATCATCTTCAGTGCTATCATCTGCATTAGCACCTTCATCTTCATCAACAGTCACATAGTCCATATTTTCTGACATAACATTGTCAGTATTCTCATTTCCAGTCACACCTTCTTCTTGTTGCACAGGTGAATCAGCAACCACATCATCAGCAACAATTTCATCTTGTTGCACACTAGAGTCTCCAATCACATCAGCAGCAACATCCTTATCTTTTTGTACATTCGAATCAGCCACCACATCACCTTGTGGTTGATCTTGTGCCAAGGATGTTGAAGCATCCGGCACAACCTTAACACCAGAAACAGAATTCACTAGCGATTTGAGAGCATCTTCAGCAATTTTGATCTTCTGAGCATCTTCATCATCTCCTTCATCACTAGGAGTATTAGGAGCATATTGTTCGCCCATCTCAGCAGTTTCCCCCTTTTTAGGACTTAGGGTTTTAGAAGAATCTCCCTTGTTTGCTTCAATCTGAGCATCAGGGCACGATGTTGCAACATCAGATGCAACATTGGTGCTCGCATTGCCAAGATCATCAAGGTACAGCTTTTGCATGTCAAAATCAGAGTTGTATCGAGATTTTGATTTCTGGGATTTGGGTTTTCTGGTAGTTGCAGATTTGGTTCTCTTTTTGGGTGTAGGTTTGGGAGACGACGATGGTTCAGTGTTCTTGGATAGGTTAAGGGCAGCAGCAAAAGATGGGTGAATCATAGTGAGAGGGGTAGCGTCAGTAATGACGGTCGGTTGATCATTGATGTTTGTAGTGGTGGTTGTGGTGTTTGATGGTGAAGATTTATTAGAAGAGGTCTTGGTTGGTGAAGTTTGATGAGATGATTGAGACATTGTAGTAGAGAAAAGGTTTAGAAAGTAAGATGGAGAGGATGATGAAGTTCTGGGTTCGATGGAGAATGTTAGAGAGGAAGTTGAGAGGTTATGTGAGTGAGGGAGTAAATTAGGAAAGAATATATGTTGGAAAGATTTGAAATTAAAATAACTGGTATTAGTGGATGGCGTGTTTGTAGGTGGTTTTAGCCCATGATTACCTTGATCAACGTGCACTACTATAGTAGAAGGAAACGTAATAATTGCTGCACGCCACGCCATTACCAACGGTAATTTCTATAACTCCTCATAGAGGCAAATTCCTAACTTGCCCCTTAACTTCTCAAACTGTACAGCATCAAGAGCCTTGGTGAAAATATCTGCTATTTGCTCCTTTGTACCCACATGCTCTAAAATCACAATTTTGTTCTCAACCAAATCCCTTATATAGTGATGACGAATGTCAATATGTTTTGTCTTGCTATGCTGAACTGGGTTCTTTGAGATGTTTATGGCACTCATGTTGTCACAATACAATGTTAGAGCATCCTGTTCAACATTGTATTCCTTCAGCATTTGTTTCATCCACACCAATTGAGAGCAACTACTCCCAGCTGCTATGTATTCTGCCTCAGCAGTAGATAGAGCCACACAATTCTGCTTTTTACTAAACCAAGATATCAGATTAGTGCCTAGGAAGAAACAACCTCCTGAAGTGCTTTTTCTAACGTCTGCACTTCCAGCCCAATCAGCATCACAATAACCATATAAGGTAGAATTTTCACAATGGGAATACATTATCCCATAATCACTAGTTCCATTCACATACTTCAAGATCCTCTTAACTTGAGTCAAGTGACTTACTTTAGGATCTGCTTGATATCTAGCACACACTCCAACAACATAAGTTATGTCAGGTCTACTTGCAGTCAAGTACAACAAGCTTACAATCATGCTTCTATAGAGACTTTGATCCACACTTATTCCTTTCTCATCTTTGGTGAGTTTCAAATGAGTAGGTGCTGGTGTTCTCTTGTGTGTGGCATTGTCCATTCCAAATTTTTTTGATGATGTTTCTGGCATACTTGCTTTGGGATATAAAGATGGTGTCTTCCATTTGTTTAATCTGGAGACCAAGAAAGTAAGTCAATTCTCCAACAAGACTCATTTCAAACTCTGACTGCATTTGCTTGATGAAATGCTGGACCATTGTGTTCGACATTCCACCAAACACAATGTCATCAACATAGATTTGTGCTATTATAAATTTTCCTCTTTCTTCTTTCACAAACAGAGTTTTGTATGATCCTCCCTTTCTGTATCCTTGCTCTTCCAAGAATTGAGTCAACCTTTCATACCATGCCCTAGGTGCCTGTTTTAGACCGTACAAGGCTTTCTTCAATTTGTAGACATAGTTGGGATGTTCTGGATCCACAAACCCTTTTGGTTGCTCAACATACACCTCTTCCTGTAGGTATCCATTTAAAAATGCACTCTTCACGTCCATTTGGTATAATTTGACTTAAGAATGCAAGCCACTCCTAGAAGCAATCTGATGGATTCTAGTATGGCCACAGGTGCAAAAGTTTCATCAAAGTCAAGTCCGTCAATCTGGGCATATCCTTGGGCCACAAGCCTTGCTTTATTTCTGGTAACCGTACCATTCTCATCTGACTTGTTTTTATATACCCATTTTGTTCCAATTACATTCACATCTTCAGGCCTTGGAACCAAATCCCATACTTCACTTCTCTCAAATTGGTGTAGCTCTTCCTGCATAGCCTCAATCCAGGCATCATCAGTCAAGGCTTCTTTGACATTCTTTGGCTCAAACAAGGACACAAAACAAGAGTTTGCAACAACATCATTTGTTCTTCTTGTGGTTATCCCTTGTTCAGGATTCCCTATTACCAGTTCTATGGGATGATTTTTCTGAACACGAACTGAGGGACCTTTACTTGGAGCTTGAGGTTTTGCATTTTCCTCACCTTTCTCTTCAAGAGTCTCTTCATTAGATTTATCAATAGATGCCTGTTCGGATGCTGCAACATCTTGTTCAGCATTCACACTGACAGGAGTACCTTGATCTATTCCTTCATTTTCCTTCACTGGAGAGTCCTTTACAACAACATTCACAGATTCCATCACAACTTGAGTCTTTGTGTTATACACCCTGTAAGCTCTACTGTTTGTTGAATACCCAAGGAAAAATCCATCAACACTTTTAGGGTCAAGTTTCCTTCTAGGTTCTCTATCAGCTAGGATATAACACTTACTTCCAAAGACATGAAAGTGTTTGACAGTTGGTTTTCTGTCTTTCCATAGTTCATATAGAGTGGAGGTTGTACCTTTTCTCAGGGTGACTCTGTTGTGTACATAGCAGGCAGTGTTCATAGCTTCAGCCCAAAAATGATAAGGAATGTTTTTGGCATGAAGCATGACTCTAGCTGATTCTTGAATCGTTTTATTCTTCCTTTCTACTATGCCATTTTGTTGAGGGGTTATTGGAGAGGAATGCTTATGTTTAATTCCTTCAGCAGAGCAAAATTCATTAAACTTGGAGTTCTCGAACTCTCTACCATGATCACTTCTTATTCTTACAACATTGCCACCCTTTTCTCTTTGAACCTGGATGCACAGTTCTTTGAAAACATCAAAGGCATCTGATTTTTCTCTGATGAAGTTCACCCATGTGTATCTAGAGTAATCATCTACTACTACAAGAGCATACCTCTTTCCTCCCAAGCTTTCAACCTGCATGGGTCCCATGAGATCCATGTGTAATAATTCAAGAACCTTGGAGGTTGTCTGATGCTCCAGCATTGGATGCGACATCCTGATTTGCTTTCCAATTTGACATTCACCACACACTTTTCCTTCAACAATCTTGAGTTTGGGAAGACCTCTAATGGCTTCAAGTGATATAGCTTTCTTCATTCCTTTCAAATTGAGATGTCCCAATTTCTGGTGCCACAGTTGAACTTCATCTTCTGTGGTAACAAGACAGGTGGATGTGAGGGCTTCTTCCTGAGGCATCCACAAGTAACAATTGTCTTTAGATCTAGTACCTCTTAGCACCAGTTGTCCTTCTTCATTGTTCACTAGACATTCTGATTTCGTGAAATTGACTTTCATGCCTTGGTCACACAGCTGGCTAATGCTAATCAGATTTGCTGTGAGGCCTTTAACTAAAAGTACATTCTCTAGGTTGGGCAATCCATGGTTGATCAGATCCCCAATTCCCACTATTTCTCCTTTTGCACCATCTCCAAAAGTTACAAAGCTGGCCTTGTAGGATTTTACATTCATGAGATACTTCTCTTCACCAGTCATATGTCTAGAGCACCCACTATCAAAGTACCAATCTTCCCTAGAAGAAGCTCTTAGGGATGTGTGAGCAATTAACCCAACATTTTCTTCTTTAGGCTGTCCAACACTTTCTTCTATAGGCCTCCATTCCTTCTTAATAGGACTCTTCTCCTGTACCACATTTGGTTTAGGCTCCTGGTTGGGGTATCCATGCAGCTTGTAGCAAAAAGGTCTAATGTGCCCCCTTTTTCCACTATGGTGACACACCCACCTACGATATCTCCTTTGGTTATTAGGCCTTTGATGAACAAATGATCTTGGTCTTTGATGGACAGAAGATTTGGGATCAAGAGCAAACTTTGGAACAGGAAAAGCTTTAGAATGTCGAGGCTGATGCTCCAGCATTACTTTTCCAGTGCAAGGATCAATGATATTTTCTCCTGATGTGAACTTGGTTTCAGAGTCCTGTTGGTACTGATTCATATTTGAGTAGTTGTATCCAACAGACCTAAGCTTCCCACTTGGCACATTGTCTAGAATTTCTTTAAGGAGATCTGCTCCTAAGTTCGGCTGGCTTACGCATTTCCTTAGATCATCCATTTGGACATTAACTTGAACAACCTTTTCTTCTACTTGAGTAGTCTTTTGAACCTGGATATTAACTTCAGTTTGAAGTTTGTTGATGGTCTTCTTTTGCTTCTCAAGAATCCTACACATCTCTTCATATCTGGTCAACAAGTCTTTGTAGGTACTAGCTAGTTCCTCATAAGACACATCTTCATCAGATTCCCAATCCTCAACATTAACACATGTTCCAGTGAGAGCAGTCACATGTCTTGTTGATTCACTTTCTTCATCAGTATCTTCATCTGACCAAGAGACAGTTAGCCCTTTCTTTTGTCTTTTCTGATATGTTCCACATTCTGACCTTATGTGCCCATACCCTTCGCACTCATGACACTGAACTCCCTTGCCTTGACTGCTCTTTTCTTCAGGCTTGATTTTCTTCAGACTATTCTGTTGCTTGTTGATGTCGAATCGGATGCTTTGCCCATTCTGTCGATTCCTGCGGTCAACTCTTTTTAGCACTTTGTTGAATTGTCTGCCTAGCATGGCAATAGCATCTGCTATGCTATCTTCCTCCCCATCTTCAATTTGATCACTTTCCTCATCAATGTTTGAGACAAAAGCAATGCTCTTGTTCTTCTTGTCTCCACAGGCTTTTCTAGCGTTTCTTGGATGAAAGAGTGATTCACGCCACTTTTCCGTGTGCTTGCTAATTTTGATAAAACGTCAGCTCTAGTGTTTTGCTCCCTAGGATCGTGCATAATTTCAAATTCGTCAAAGAGGGAGATGGTTTCCTTTATTACCACCAAGTACTTCTGCAGCAATGGTTCTTTAGCTTGAGCTTCACCTTTGACTTGTGTTACCACTAATTGGGAATCTATTCTTAATTTCACGCCTTTAGCTCCCATCTCATGGGCCAGCTTTAATCCGGCAATACAAGCTTCGTACTCGGCTTGATTGTTTGTAGTGGTGAAGGAGAATTTCAGAGATACTTCAACTATCAATCCTTCGCTGCTTTCTAATATCAGTCCTGCTCCACTTCCTTTGCTGTTTGAAGATCCATCAGTAAATATGACCCACTGTGAACAGGGTTCGTTTGTAGCCGGAGTCATCTCCGCTAAGAAATCAGCAAATGCTTGAGCCTTCAGCGCTTTCCTAGATTCAAATGAAATATCAAATTCGGAACGAAATATCAAATTCGGATAGCTCAACAGACCACTTCGTCATTCGTCCTGCTAAATCTGGTCTAAAAAGAACTTGCTTCAAAGGTTGGTCTGTCCTCACAACGATTGAATGGGCAAGGAAATATCTCCTCAGTTTCCTTGCAGCTGTTACCAATGCCAAGGCTACCTTCTCTATTCTTTGGTATCTAACCTCTGGTCCTGCAAGAGCTTTAGAAATGAAGTATACAGGATTTTGACTGGTTCCGGCTTCCCTTACTAGGACAGCGCTTACTGCTTCTGCTGAAATGGCTAAGTATAGAAATAATATTTCATCTTTCATGGGTCTTGATAACACTGGTGGTTGAGACAAAACTATCTTCAATTGGTCAAAAGCTTTCTGACATTCATCATTCCACACAAATTCTGTTTCCTTCCTCAACAGTTTGTAGAATGGTAAAGCGTGTTGTGCTGATCTGGATATGAATCTGTTTAGAGCAATTAACATTCCGTTAAGCGTCATAATTCCCTGTTTGGTTGACGGAGCCTCCATGCTGATAACGGCATCACATTTATCCGGATTGGCCTCAATGCCTCTTTCCGTTAAGTAAAAACCCAGGAATTTTCCCGTCTTCACAGCAAAAGTGCATTTTTCTGGATTCAATCTCATATTGAATTCTCTGATTCTTTTGAAAATAGCCTCCAAGTGGGAGCTATGTGATGTTTCTTCAGCAGATTTAACGATCATGTCGTCCATGTACACTTCTAGCATTTTTCCTATTTCCTCTTTGAAAACTTTGTTCATCATTCTCTGATAGGTAGCTCCTGCATTCTTCAATCCAAATGGCATCACATTATAACGATAATTGGCTCCTTCCGTCATAAAAGCTGTTTTATCCCTATCTTTGACAGACATAGGGATCTGGTTGTATCCGGAGTATGCATCTAAGAAACTCAGCAGTTTGTAACCTGCTGAATCATCAACCAATTTGTTAATATTTGGGAGTGGGTATGAGTCTTTTGGGCAAGCTTTGTTCAAATCCGTGTAATCTACACACATTCTCCATTTCCCTGATGCCTTTTTCACCAAGACGACATTGGAAAGCCACCTAGTATAATGATTCTCTGAGATAAAATTTGCTTTAACCAATCCGTCAACAATACTCTGTGCAGCCTTTGCTTTTTCGGGGGATTGTCTCCGCCTTCTCTGGGCGATATATGGAAACGCCTCATTCACATTCAACTCATGGCAGGCAACCTTTGGATCAATCCCTGGCATTTCGCTTGGAGAACAAGCAAAAAGATCAGCATTCTCTTTCAAGCATGTGATCAAATCTTCCCTTACTTTCACGGGTAAATTATGCCCAATTTTGACTTTCCTCTCTGGATTGTCGTCTAGCTGCACAACGTCAAAGTCCCCGTCTGGGGTTGGCCTACTGTATTCTCCGGGTAGCAGTTTCTTTTGGTAACTCTCATCGTCAGATTCACCATCATCGGATCGTGTGTCGAACCTCGCGACAGTTACGTCCATAGATTGGGATCTAGACGGTGTTACCTGCTTTGGCACATCTACCCTTTTAATCAATTCAGCATCAACCGCCTTCTTTAGGGCCTTATGACACCTCTTGGCTCCCACCAAATCTGCCCAAATGGTAACTACCTGGTCATTCTTACCATGGTATTTCATTTTCAAGTGAACTGTGGACGGAACTGCTCCTAGAGCAGCAAGGGTGGTTCTTCCCAGGATACAATTGTAAACAGACTTACAGGGCACTACCAAGAACTGCACTCGTATAGTGATTTCGGATTCATCTGTCTTTGGATCTCTAAACGTAATCGGGAGTGTTAAGAGTCCCCACGGTGTCGTTATTGCTCCGTTAAACCCCTGTAAATCTGACCCTTCATAGGGAGCCAAGCTTTCCTTTTTCAAACCCATCTTTTCGAACAAATCCTAGTACATTATATCACAAGAACTTCCTTCATCAACCAGAATTCTTGACACATCAAAGTTGTCAAGTGTTGCCATAATGATTAATGGAAACATTTCATTGGGTTTGTTATTCAGCATCTCGTCATCAGTAAATCCAAGCATGGGCCTTTTGGATGTTGTTTTTGGAGGTGGTATGGATCCAGTAGTAACGGCAAACATCTCATCTATCCTTCTCTTCATAGTTCTCTTAGACGGCTTGCTTGAAGCTGGGAATCCTCCAATGATAGATGCTATGTGGGGACGTTTGCCTTTACTTTTTGTTGTTTCACCATCACTACTGCTGGAATCCTCTTTGTCCTTGCTTTTTCTTTTTGAAACGGCATCAACCGTTTTTCGAGTAGATTCTTCTTTCCTGGGGGAATGCCTCCGTCTAGGAGATGCACTGCGTTTCCGTCTATGAGATTCACTTCTCCTCCGGCTTCGTTCATTACTTCCCCGGTAACGCCTATTATCTCCTCTTCCTCTTTCCTTCTGTCCGTCTTTAGTGAAACGGCTCAACTTCCCTTTCTTAATCAGATCTTCAATGGCATCTTTTAAATGGATACAGTCATCTGTATCATGGCCAAAGCATCTGTGAAAACGGCAGTACTTCGTCTTGTCAGCGTTAGGAGATTCTCTAACTGCATGAGGAAATTTCACAATGGGGTCTCTGAATTCCGCGTTGATACACTCTCCGCGTTGATACACTCTCCTAGAATCTGGGTTTAGGAATTCTTAGCCTCCTATCTGAGCTTCCCCCATTGCTCTTCTCCTGTCCCTCTTTCTTCTTTCCTTCGGGTTGCTTTGACGGAACTTCCGCCATGAGTTTTTCTTCATAATTGATGTACGGTTGGGCACGTGTCAGCAAATCATGCATATTGAGAGGTGCTTCTAATCCCAGCTTTTCTTTGAACATTGAGTCCGGCTTCAAGCCTTTCTCAAATATCCAACATAACAGTTTGTCATCTGAGTCCTTGACGTCCACTGCAGTCCATGTAAACCTCTCAATATATTCCCTAAGCGTTTCCTTCTTCCCTTGCACTATAGCACTCAACACGGATACGGTTTTTGGCTGTTTCCGTCTAGACGTGAAGTGGGATGTGAACTTTTTGCAAAGTGTTTTCGATGAATCAATGGATCCTTCAGGGAGTGCTTTGAACCAAGTCATGGCGGTTGTTGTACCCCAATTTTGGACCCATAAAATCCAATTTGCATTTTCATACATCAAGAATACAAAAAATATATACATTTTATTACACATGTTTTAATTTTCTTTTTCATACATATTTTTATATTTCTCATATTTTCACTATCCTTTCATAATTACATCTTTCCTCAAATATTTTGTTTTTTAGCTTATCTTTTAAAATTGTTCGCTAATTAGCGTAAAAGCTCAAAAATGCCAAAAAATAGTTTTATCTATCTCGTAGTTTCATTTTATATTTTATTTTCATATATTTCAAAAATATCAAAAAATATTGCATTTCATTTTATTTTAAATTGTGTCATTTACATTTTATTTTTAAAAAAATATATGCCAAGAAGAGAAAAAGAATAGAGCAGAAGTTGCTCTATCTCTATGACTCACCATTTTATTTCATTCTTATCTCTTAATCATTTTCCTAAAATAAATCAAAAATCATTTTATACCTTAACCAATCAAATTGCTCCACCTCACCTCATTCTCATCATTATCCCATTTTCTATTTTCTTTTTAATCAAAACTACCCCATTTATCACTTTTACACAATTATCCTATCTCTATCTCATTAATCCATTTTTACCCTTTACTCTAATTAATCCACTATATAACAAACATCACCTCATACACTCACACCTACACACACATTCATTCACACCATTCCCCAAAAATTTCTTTCATTTCTCCCAATTTTTTTTCTCTCAATCCCTTAACCAAAGGAAAAAAAACAACAAACAAAAATCAAAGAAAAAAGGAAAAAAGAAAAAAAAAAATGTAAAAAGAGTGGATTAGAAACCAGTACACAGTTTCCATCGTCCTCCTTCAATTTCATCCACACCGACCCCAAATTGATCAAAATCAAAACAAGTTTTCAAACACTAAACCTCGCCAAATCGATTACAACTCGTCTCAGTAACACAAACACATCAAAATCGCACACGAAAACGGCGGGAAAACACCAAAACCGAGCTCGTTTTTTACTCTAATTTGAGGTGATGTTTTTGAACTCTACAAACCTCCGTTTCACTTGATTCTTGGCCCATTGAACTCGCAATCGAACGGTGAAACTGATTTACATATCAGTTTTCGCAAATCTTTGCGATACATTCGTTTTAATTTTTTAACCTTTTTTTTTTTTTGGTTCGGTTTCAAACGATTTAGGCTTCCACTGGTAAATCTATTGATAGATTCATGACCAGCGCGAAAAACACTTCGAAATCGTATATTTATTTGTCTGTTTTGGTAAAGAATTGAGGAAGTCCGATGAAGGGTGAAGAAGCTTCATCCATGGCGATTTTCTGGCTCGTACGCGAGCATGAAGAAGCTTTCACCCAGGACACGTGTCAGCATCTGATTGGCACATATGTTTTTAGTTCTCTTTATGCTGGATCGGGTTCTGGTTTAACCCATGGATAATAGATCCGATCCGGTTCAGTATTTGGATACCAGGCTATGTCGTCTTATAGTCTTTTTTTTGCTTGTTTCTGTTTTTATTAATTTCTGCTTCATACCTCTCATATTACTTCATACCCCCTCTGCTTGCATTTTTTCTTGCGTTCTATCTTGTCTCTTTATACATTTTTTTTTTCTTTCTTCTTTGTTTTATTTTCTTATTTTTGCTTAATTAGCTTACATTCCTTTATTTTTTAGTCATTTATTTTCTTTATTTATATTATGCAATTTATTTTATGCAATTTATTTTTATGTCATTTACATTTCTTTATAATTTACTTTATGTTATTTTCTAGTCATTTATTTTCATGTCATTATATTATTACATATTATGTCTTGTGCTTGATTTGTGACGTTGGGACTAAAATTAAACCTATGCTTAATGGAGACGGACCAAGAGTTTAAGCTAAAAAAAAATATATAATCTATACTAATATATAAAGGGGTTACAAATTTTTGGGATGACTTTTTTGTTATTCCAATTTTACCTTTAAAAAATAAGTTGCACATAAATATAGATTTTCAGTTTTTTTTAGTAAATAATTTTTTTTCTTCTTAATAACTAAACACAACTTCCACATAAAAGTAGGTGTTCAGTTTTTTTATAGTAACAAAAAAAATATTTTTTTCTTCTTAATAACTAACCACAACAAAAAAAAGAGGTTACGTAGTTATCAATTAATAAAGTCAAATAAAAAAGGAGATTAAGTAGTTATTTATATTTGCACGATACAGAATATCGATCACACACGAAAAATAAGAAAGAATATCGATTACACAAACGGGCACGGAACGTGCCCGTTTGGCGGCTAGTATAGTATAGTTAGCATAGTTTAGAATAAGTTTAGTATTTTTATTTTTGCTCCGTCTATTTTAATTTGTAATTGCATTGCATTCAAATGTTGCATTCATTCATGTTTAAATTTTCGCAAAACTCTTAGAATGTATTTAGGCTCAATGTAACCCCATGAGGATGTAAAAATTGCATTGCATGCATTTTATTTTTATCGCTTTCCGCATAACGCTAAAAAACCAAACTAAAAGCGAACTTTCATTTTCCAAAGAGGCGCGTTAGCATAATCTCATAGAAATAGTAGAAAACAACAAAAATACATCTTCTCCCTCTAAATAAAATTTCTTTAGTCCAAACACCAATTAGTCGCAGGTTTATTTTCAAAACACTTTATATTCATGTCATAACTTCCTCTTCTCATCTAAACTCTCCACATGCACACACTTTCTCTCTCTATACATCTTCTCCCTCCATTTCTTACCACTTTCTCTCCCATTTCTTACACATTTAAAAACAAGTAAAAAAGCAATAAATTAGAGGTTACTAGAGGATACTATAGGCACTTAGGATGCTAATACCTTCCCTAGGTGTAACTAACCCCGTACTTAGAATCTCTCTTTTCTTAGGTTTTCGATTCTTTCCCCTCTTTGGAAATGAAAGATCAACTGTAGTGGGGTATGTCTCAAAAAACCCGCAACAGCGGTCCCCTTCAGAGTTAATGCGAATAGCTTGCATTTCACAGCACCACGTGTACCATAGTAGTCAAGTACCACGTCTATGTGCTTTATGTGCTCATCAGGGTCACCGTGTCCGTCATAACTGTCAAGCTTAGGGGGTTTCTCCAGGGCTTTGGGTATTTTACAACTGGAAACTTGTCTAGCGAAAGGACCACGACTACGGATGAGTGGAGGAGGGTTTGGACGTCCTTCTCCGCGTCTAGTGTGGTGAGAGGGAGAACCTCCGTCTCCGTCATCACCTCCTCCTCTACCCGTCCTGCGTTTTCCTTTGCCATTTCCGTTGGCATATCCGTCACAGCTACAGTGCTGGGACAGAGGCATACCATTCCTAGAACTCTGAGCTCTTTGTGATTCTGCTTCGTCTTTAGCATTTCCTCGATTTGTTCTCGTCTTACCGGATCTTTCCGGGTGAGTGGAATCATTGTGGGCTCTATTCTGCAACTCCTCTACTCTAATGAGTCTTTCTCTTTGTTCGTGTAGCATAGCAAGTATGTTAACCAATGTGTCATTGTTGGGAGTTGCGTTTGCAGGTGGTGGTGTTACTAGCTCAACGTTCCTTTCAGGCCGACGTTGATGAACAACGGGGATGTTCTCCCGGGGTTGTTCTTCAGCGAACAAAAGATGTTGTTCTACTTCTTCTTCAACGAGTCTCACCTCGCTGGCAATTCTTCTACGAGTGCTTCTGTTTGAAGCTGATTGATTCACTTCATCCACTGGTGACAGGACCGGAATGGATGAATCTGGTGGATTTTGAGCATTTCGTCCAGTGGAAGTAGCTCCTCTAACAGCTCTGGTTCCTTTTGATACGACCATGGTTAAGACAATGGATGGGTTCTCAAAACAAGTATCAGATCTTGACTGATACGTGGTGTAGTGAGTAAGAAGGGAAAATCAATAAATGATTTCCCCACAGACGGCGCCAACTGTTGTGAACGGTCCGAATGTCTTAACTCCTGTAAATGATGATACGGTGGCGAACGGTGGTTAACGGTGGAGAAGCAGCAGCTCAGCCCCTTGGGAAAAGAGGGGTTCCTGCAAGAAAAGGGACTCCGACGCTCAAGTCAGTATTTGCACAAGATGAGAGAATTAGGGTTATGAATCGTACCTAGGAGTGGTGTGAAACCACTCTTCTATAGGCAACTATCCTTGTGGATTAGGACGGACTCCGTGTAGGCTCAGTCCAGAACATGAACCGTTTTTGAACCGGTTTTGAAAGTTACTGATTCTGTTTTTGTGGTCGATTTGATGATCAAAACTGATTTGGATTTGTTTGTTTTTTTTACTGATAGATCTGATTTTAGTATTGATATGAGTGTTTAATCTGCTTTTGCATGATTGTGTAGCAAATAGCGATTAGTTTCATTGAATTGTTTGGTTGATTAGAAGTGCTTATTCGCCGCCACTGTGTTTAATTGAACAACTTGATTTTGCTGGTGGTTCTGTAGTGATAATTGTAAATTTGTGATAGTGAATGGTTTGTTTAATTTTTGAAAGAAATGGATTCACTACAGTTACTATTTGGACCGTTGATGAAAATCGGATTGTTTAGATTAATTTGTCAAACTTACAATGTGAGCCGACCAGTTTATATCGAATGGCTTGGATTAGTTGACTGCAGTGACTGTAGGAATTTGTGATTACAGGTAATGTAATCTGGGCTTGATTGATGACTGAACACTAATAGTAAACTGCGTATGTTTGACGTGGGATATGGACTCCCTGCCATCAAACAGTGCAATTTTGATCATGCAATTTTGATCAATAATTTATGATGTTTAGTTATAAACCGAGCTTTAAATTTGGACTGTCTGATAAATTTATTCTCCAACTGTGTAGGGAATCCAGGTCTGTTGATTAGTGTAGTTGACTTCATCTATTGAAATATGACTTGGTTTTTGTTGTTGATTGATCATGTTATTTGATTGATAATGCTATATAATGTATTGTAATTTGTAATGAGGTTGTTGATTTGCTTAATTCTGGCGTTGCAAGTGTGTATTGTAATATTTTTTTGTGTTAGTTACCAACTGCTTGTTGTGTATTTGAAACTTTACAGGCGAACGCAGCATTAGGTATGGCCGTGAATGATGAGTGCAAGTTAAAGTTTATGGAGCTCAAGGCGAAGAGGACTTACCGGTATATCATTTATAAGATTGAGGAGAAGCAGAAGCAAGTTGTTGTGGACAAGCTTGGTGAGCCTGCAAAGGGTTATGATGATTTCACTGTCGATCTTCCTGCTGACGAGTGTCGGTATGCAGTTTATGATTTTGATTTTGTCACCGAGGAATTGTCAGAAAAGCATAATTTTCTTCATAGCTTGGTAATCTCAGGGTGCGTTTGATCTGCAAAATGAAAGTACTGGACAGAACAGTACAGGACAGTACAAGACAAAACAGCACAGGACAAACATTTACGATATTAAATAAATTTTGTCTTGTATGATGTTTGATGGGGAAAATGTTATTTTGGTGATTTAGACAAGTTGTGCTGAAGGACAAAAAGTTGTCCCATGGTTCAGTGGGGGACAAGAATATCTGATTTTGTCCAGTCCTTTGACCCCCAGTTTGTCCAGTCCCAGTGACAGTTTTCAAATCAAACACAGTACAACAAAAGTTGTCATGTCCAGTCCTTTATTTTTTAGTAGATCAAACGCACCCTCAACTTTTTTGCTCTTGAAGCAACAATTAACTTCTAAGTTTGGATACTCCATTTTTTATGATTGATTTTAATCTAAGTGTATTATTTTGTTGCTTTTGTTTGAAGGTGCCCTGATACTTCTAGGGTAAGGAGCAAGATGATTTATGCCAGCTCCAAAGATAGGTTCAAGAGGGAGCTTGATGGCATTCAAATTGAGTTGCAAGCAACTGATCCTACTGAGATGGGTCTTGATGTGTTCCAAAGTCGTGCCAATTAAACTGTTCTGATTGAACTAGGATTCTCATGTGAAATTTGTCAATAGTTTGTCTAATGGTCAACTTGGTTAGTTACAGACTTGAATATCCATGTTTTGACATGAACTATGTTGCACCTTAAGCTTCTATTGTTCCTATGATATGGTTTGTGACACATACAATCTGTGTTTGTGTCATTTTAATTTTTAGTCCTGTGCTTACTAATTATAATTAATTTTGTAACTGTTTCTGTGTCATTGGACAGATTACAAATATTTGGGATAAGATTGGCCGAAATATTTTCTTGAAGGATGATCTGGTTGTAATAATTAAGACTAATGATAATCGAATTACGCCTTTTTGAGAGAATACTACAGTAGTTAAAGTACTTGAAGTACTAGAAAATAGCATTTTTGTACATCACACTAATAAGTAGAAATAAGAGAAGGAGGAAAACATATGGATAATCAATAAACATGTTCTCTAATATAACACAACTTACACAAGGAGAGCTGATAAACTAAGATATCAAGACACAATTGGTTGTTCAAATTCTGATAAAAGAATGGCTCCAATTATTGACCCCAATTTGGGTAGCATATTCCACCAGAGTATAAACTAAGTTAGCCATAACAAGAGGAGGAGTTAGTTTTGTAAATACACATCCATAGGTGCAGAGGCACTCAAGCATTAAAAAAGGTACTTACTTTATCCAGCTTTGCGGGAGAAAAGTTAGTACTATTAAACGAAGGGGCATATGGTACCTCTAGTTTGTTCATTGAAATGAAGTTTTTTTTTTGGTCAGTAGCTTAGCGGCTTGAAAATCACCTTTTAAAGGTGAATAAGTGGGCATACCGGGTTCGAACCCCGGTCCCTGCACAATTGACCTTTACCAATTGAGCTAAGCTCATAAGGACATTGAAATGAAGCTTTACAAAATCTAATTATGCTTGACGATTATTTTTTTAAACAAAGGGTCATGCTTATATATTTCAATTATTTTTTATTTTGTACCGTAGTTGCTAGAATTTCGGTTATAACCTAAACTGTAGAAACAGTAACATAATATTTTTTATTTTATTTAAAGAAATGCATTCATTGTGCCCCCTTAGTTTCCACAAGTATAAAAAAAAAACAAGTTTCCACAAGTATAGAGAGTTTTAGAGAGAGTCAAAGTAATTATTCTGAGTTCTTGTAATCTTTTTGCAATCTTTCTTCAATCTCAATACAATCAATCTTGTTATTTCATTTTACTCTACTTTCTTTGGTCAGTCCATTTATATATAATGTAAAATCTTCATGATTACTAACACATACAGCAATGAATCCTTGACATAGTTAAATCCCAAATTCTTTGATGTAATTTCTCATATAATAGTAGCAATTAAAGAGGAGTAAACTACCAAATATGTTTCAGACTTAGACTTTGTAAGACACTCAAAAATCAAAAAGATCACTGACCTTGCAAATATTTCAAATTTCAGTGACTTTGTTAATTTTTTTTTACTCATATTAGTTCTTCAAAGAATATATTAGAGACTAAATTGAGAATAAGTGGTTAAAGTTAACGACCAAATTGATAGTAAGTTGGAAAACATAAAAATTTAAATAGTAAGTAGTTAAAGACAGGGACAAATTTGAGAGTTTAATAGTCAGAGGCCTTTTTGAAATATTCATAAATTCGGACAACCTAAATGTCTTACAAAGTCAAAAACTAATTTGGTGGTTTATTCCAGTCATGCCATTAAAAAGGTATAATCACAAAATGGTGTGCAAGTGCAATGATCATTGATTTCCTTGCATTGCTTTAATAGATGGATAAAATACAGATACACAGTATTTTTCTTCACTAAACAGATCCAAAAATAATACTCGGCTGTATTTTGTGATATCCAACACTTGAGCATCGATTGAAATAAGTTAACGACAGTTTTGATATATTTTAAGTGATATACAAAACATTAGACAGTGAACATCAGTTTTGAATTTGATATTCAATACATGCAAGGAAACAAATGCATGGTTCATTGGTTCATTCATTCATTGCATATCAACATATATGCTAGTCACATGATACAGACCAAGCATGACTCAAGCATCATTAAAATTTAAAATTTAAAGTGAATGAACTGTTTTCATATATATATATATATATATATATATATATATATATATATATATATATATTTAAAATCATCTATTAGGAAAATTTTCATACAACTACAAGTTACACGTTCTCATTTCCCTTAAACAGGAAACATTGAGTCTAAAGGAGCAACAAGAACAGCCATCAGAGGTCGCTGGTGCTGAAATGTATCGACTTCAAGTCTGTAATTTAGCCTTGAGCCTAGATTTTGAATCCACCATATTCCTCGGCATCTGTATGTAACGCAGTGCTTTCCAATTACACTCTATAAGGTATTACAAAGTGTGGTTACAACTTAAAAGTTACAACAAAGTTGTCAATTGTCATCACTCTCGATCAATGTCTACAGGGGCTTTTGCCTATCCAAGATACCACCAAGATTGGCCAAGGCATCATTAAATTTACGGATCTTGAGGAAACCTCTGATCATAGAAATTTCCCTTTCCGACATTTTCGCTTTCTCCATCACCATATTGATCAGTTTAATGAGAGTGTCCTCCATTGATAAAGAACAAAGCCCTTCCGCCAAAAAACCAAAAGAAGAGGACTCTGGCAATATTCCTTTCTCCAACATCTCAACTGTAAAATCAACAGCCTCTTGTATTGGTCCTCCACCGTTACACAGGCCACGGAAAACAATCTTGTATGTTACAAAATCCGGCGGATCACCCTTTTCCATCATTTCTCTGAAAAGCTTCATGCCTTCTTTTGTTCTCTTCCTTCTGAATAATGCTTGAATCACAGGGTTATAAGCATGTGGAGTCAAGACAATACCTTTCATCTGGACCGATCGAAGAAGCTCACTCGCAATGTCTACTCTACCAGTTTTACATAGTCCCCCAATAAGCGTACCATAGATAAAAATATCCGGTTCGCACCCATTTGAAGTCATAGTTTGCACAATATCAGTTGCTTTCTCAATATCTTTAACTCTGCAGAAATAATTAAGCAATGAATTATAAGTGAACTTGTCAGGCTTTAATCCTTCCATTATCATCTGCTCCATAAGTTGAGAAGCTTCTTCGACTCTATCGCTTTTACAAAGACCATCGATAAGGGTGTTATATGTTACCGAACTTCTAGACACCCCCAGAAGTTCCATCTGATCAAAGATCTCTTCAGCGTCTTCAACCCTTCTGCTTTTACACAAACCATCAATCAAAGTGTTGTACACCACCACATTCCTAGCACAACCACTCAACTCCATTTCTTTCAACAGCATCAATGCTTCTTTAAGTTTCCTTTCAGAACATAAACTATCAATCAATATACTGTACATGAACTCGTCAGGTTGATACGATTTCTTCATCTCCTCGAACAGCTCCATCGCAATATCTCGGTTCTTACTTGAGCAGAGACCCTTTATCAACGTATTGAACGTACAAACATCCGGAAACAACCCTTTACTAACAAGAATTCGGGCAAGGTCAGTGGCAGCTTCCATTTCATTCTCCTTACACAAAGCGTTAATCAGTGTATTGTAAGTTACCGTATTTGGAGCACAATCTCTGAGAATCATCTGTTGCAAAATTTCCATTGCCTTATCAAATTCACCTAAGTTACACATTCCAGATATCAAGGAGTTATATGTATACACATCAGGATCAAACCCTTTCTCAATCATTAAATCCACAGTATCCAAAGCATCATTAACATTTCCAATTCTACAAAACCCATTCACCAAAGAATTAAAAGTAACATGATCAGCATAAAACCCTTCCTCATAAACCTCATTAACAAATTTAAGAGCTTCCTCAACGCGGCCATCTTTGCAAAAACCATTAACCAAAACATTCACAGATACATTTGTTAACAAACAACCATACCCCAACATCTGTTTTTTTAATCTTCAAAGCACCATTCAAGTCATCTTGTTCAATAAAACCCTGCATCAAAGTGGTGAAAGTTTTCTCATCAGGATTCAATCCACGATGATTCACCATATCCTCAAACATCAAAATTGCAGGCTTTAATTGATGTGCTTTACACAAAGCCTTAATCAAAACATTAAAAGTCGAAACATCAAGAACAATACCCTCACAAACCATCTTTCAATGCAACATTTCAACAAGTTTAAGCTTATTATCATCAACAAGAGCATTCAAAGCAAGATTATAAAACCCTAATTCAATTTCCAAGATATTAAGCACTTGCTCAATTTCTTGAAAATTGGTTAAACTTTGAATGAGAGTAACGAAAGCGATGTCATTCGGGGTGAAACCAGAAGATTTCATTTGTTTGATAAGGGTTTTGATGGAATCAAAGGAAGAGGTTTGAGTAAGTTGAAGAAGGGTTTCATTGTAACTGGGAGAGAGAGGAGGGTGTGTTGTGGAGGAAGGGGTGGTGCAAAGAGTAGGAAATTTTTTGAAGTTTGAATTGGAAGAGATAGAAAAAGAGAAAGAGAAGGGTGGTGTTATTGTTAGGGTTGGTGAATGGTGGTGTGGGTATAAGGTGCGAGGGAATGGGTGGGTATGAAGTGGAGAAAGTGTCATTGAGGCAATATTACAAACATGTAACATGCGTGAGGACTGAGGAGTGTGATTGGAAAGTGGAGTGGCGGAGTATGGTGGTTTGCCGGTGGAGTTGGAGAAGCAGAGTGTGTGTGTGAGATTCATTTTCCCTATTGCCCCTGACACATAAAAAAAACACGGAATCAAAATTTTCTGAATTGCCCCCTTTTGGGCAGAAAAAGCAACGAGCCATTTGCAATGGCGCGACCTTTCATTGGTCCTTTTTTTTTCATTTTCATTTCTGTTTTTTTTTCTTTCCAAAATCACTCCTTCAAATTTATTCTAAGTGTCATTTTAATGTTTTTAGGTCCAAATATTCAAATTTATCAGTTTTAATATACTCCTTTCGTCTCAAAATAAGTGTCACAATTGACCAATTCATGTTTGCCAAAGCACAACTTTGATCGCTAATATATTTAATTATATATTTTTAAAAATTATAAAAATTGTAGTCCCTCCGTCCCAAAATGTAAGAGAAAAAATAAAAATTACACTTATTAAGAAAAAGTAAAATATAATGATTAGATGTAAGTTTTTTAGTAAAAAGTTTACTTGAAAAAATGTATAAACAATTTTGATTGGTGGAAAAGGTAAGAGAGAGAGAACTTTTCTTGGAAATATAAAAGTTTGTGTTTTTCTCTTATATTTTGGGACAAAAAAATTTGAATTTTTTCTCTTACATTTTGGGACAGAGGGAGTGTATCTTAAAAATACTCATCAAGACAAATCAAACAACATTTTAAATGTTAATATTTACATTTATATATTAGTAAAAAAAATACATTCAAAGTAGATGATGTGAATAGTGCAAAATAGTCAACTATGACACTTATTTTAGAACGGAGGGAGTAAAAAATTATCGATTTTACAGAGACTAATGTAAGTACCATATTCTATTGTCGTGTTGTTTATCTAAGGCGATGAGAATTAATTTGTTTAGGAAAATAGTTCTTAATTATTTTTAATGACAAGAGACCAGAATAATATATAATTCAGGTAAATCATTGGTAACCTGATAAATTTTACTTTATGATAATAGCAAGAAAATATTTTCTTGCTCAAAAAGATTAAATTAAAGAAGCCGCCAGCTTTCACATTTAAAAAGACGTTGTCATTTAAAATATGTGCAACGATCAATTGTGATCGTTAAAAAGGAACAGATAAAGTAACTAATAAAAATTAACCAAGATATTGGCCTCAAGTTAATGAGTTTCAGTAAATGAATATGGACGAATTTTATGATCAGATTTTACTTATTTCGCAAATAAATTAAATAAATTCATACCTAAAGCTAAACTGAACTCATAGAGATTTTGATTCATACAATTATTTGACTAAAAATTGGTCCAAATTGAATCGGTTATACTCAATGTATATTTTTCGCTCCCTCTCTCAGCTTCGATTTTGATTAAATGTTCGGTGCTTGTAATTTTTTGAGTTTTGTGCTATGAAACCAGATATAGCTTAGTTAATTTTGATATTATTAGGTTTAAGTAATGTGTTTGGAAAAATGAGTATTTTCTGTTGATTTGATTCATTTAGTTTTTTATTCCTTCTCAAGGAAATAGTTTATTTTTTTTCAGGGTTAGGTTTTGTGTTATACAATGAGGAGACCAACGACTCAGAGGAAAAAGAAAAAACGCAGAGATGGTGAAGAGGAAAGACGCAGAGGAGCGTGTGAGTATGATGTTACTAGAACTCCTAAAATATTGAGGTACTACTATTTATAATGACATTCTTATTTATTTTTTAACTTATGAAATGAAATTAGAACTTACTGTTACTCCCTTTGTGTAATTTTGGTTTATTTATAGGGCAATAGACACAACTGGTGTTCCAACCAAAGATCAGATATACCACCTATATATGATCACAAAGCCGATCTGTTCTGGGTGCCATGTTAATACTAAAGACAACCCGAATTGTTTCTGTGCTTTGGTTCCACCTCCTAGTTCAGACACAGAACTTCGTGCAAGTATATGGCAAAATACTTTTGAGTTTGACCCTAACACAGAACTTCGTGCATCTGGTTCACCTGCAGGACTCAATAATCTTGGAGGAACGTGTTATATCAACAGCACACTCCAATGCTATTTTTCGAGAAGGGTTATTTTCTGTCGAACTAGAGGTTTTGCATCAACATTCCATATTAGATCAAACAACTCGGCTTTTTACACAGTTGTATTTAAGTAACAAGCCTTTCATAGATTCTAAACTGTTTGTTAAAACATTGAAGTTAGACCCTCAAGCTCATGAGGACATCCATGAGTTCATGAAAGGGCTTCTGAAAGAACTTAGTGATTGCCTTAGCCATTCCAAAACAAGATCGTTAGTTGAATATCTTTTCCGGGGAAGCAAATCTTTTGTGCATACGTAAGAATCATTGGCTGTTAAATCTTCTGCTAATTTATTATGTTATAAATCTTTGTCGTGGCTGTGAAATAGTTTTGTCAAATATGTTATACAATTTTTTTGTTTTTTTTATTTAAATTTATTATATTTATTACCTTCATTTAGATGTATGTGTCACCAGCATTAGTCATGCTTATGACTACTACATATTTATAATTTTCTCACTTTATTATGAAGGTGTTCACAATGTGGAACTACAACTTCTTCCGAAATGGAACTCTTATATGAGTTGCAGTTGAATGTAATGGGGCTGGAGAGTTTAGATGAGAGTTTAGATGAATATCTCAGAGATGAAGAGAATAATGACGTCATTCAATTTTTTTGTGATGTCTGTAAAAGAAGTGTTGTTGCTACTTCTCGCAAGACCGTGCTGCGAGAATTGCCTCGTGTGCTTATTTTTGAGCTTAAGCGCTATGTCTTCTGTCAAAAGGTATTGTAAAAAGTTCAAGTTTTATTACCATTGTATTGTTGTAAGCATTACACAACTTAATTCCTTGTGTTTTTCATTGTTTACTTCATTTTTTGGTTTGATTTTGTTTTTGGTGCAACAGAGCAATAAACATGCAAGAATTTTCAGAGCATACGCCAGTCTATATTAAAAACAACACATAAAATAATAAAATAAAAATAAATATGCAAAAATAAAAATATGCATGATGATGAAATGTGATTATGCAAAATGGTTATGGATTAAAAATGAGAAAAAAGGATTTAAATTTGATGTTAAAAAGGTTTCTTGAAACACAAGTAACTAACTAAAAATAAATAATAAATAAGAAAATAAAAATTAATGGAAGGGCAAAATGGTAAATATGGCCCTTTATGATCATGCCATGCAAAAACCATGCAAGAAAAATGATTCCATTTATTTTTGTGCCAACTTTGACTTTTTCAATAAAAAATGACTTTGTTGACTTTTTAGTCAAATTTTTGACTTTGTTGACTTTTTCTAACAAATGCAAAAGTGTGAAAAATATCATGGGGCAAAATTAGGGTATGACAGTAGCTTGGTAAGGATGGGTTGAACCACCATCATGATTGTTGTCCATTTATTAACAAATTAAGGAACTGGCCGTCCTTGATCTCTTGTTAATGGATAGACATGATTGTGTTGATTGGACGATACTAATCTTGTCAAACTTTGGTAGTGTCTAGAGTTTGCTAAGAGATGTGGAAAATGATTTTTTTTTATATATAGAATGTGTATTGACCGTGTTTTGTGAGCTTGAAATTTTGCGATGAATGTGTATATGTGATGATTATAAATGATTTTGTGAGATTGAGTTATATGGTAACCCATGATATGTTTAGGGTTATGCTAGTTTCGTAATTTTGTATGACTTTATTATGTGCGCATCAATGGCATGTTTGTTTGTATTTTGTGGAGTGAATCTTAGTCTTAAATTATGTTGAAGCCATATCTTTGAATGTGAGGCATGTTATTTTGTTGATTGAAATATCATATCATTCTGCGTATATAATTTGTAACAATATGAGGTAGTGCCATGATTAGGTCTTGTCCATTTTGGTATTGTATGCAATTGGTGATGAATATTACATTTATTTGGTATGATTATAACCGTTGATTATTATTGATTGATCTATGATTCTTGAACTTGAAAGTTGTAACCTTTGCGTGAAATTTTCGAGGACGAAAATTCTTTAAGGGGGGTAGAGTTGTAACAGCCGTATTTTAATAAATAGGATTTTTGTGTGATTATATATTTATCTATTTATTTAATTGAATATATGTGATGTTGTAATTTTATGAATAATTATGTTCTGGTTAAGTGAAGGGTAGTTTAGTAATCTACTAGAGTCATTAATCTAGTTGAGAGCATTTAATTAGGATTAGAAGGAGTTAATCATTATTAATTATGTGGTTTTCATTTATTAATAGAATGAGTAGAGATGAGTAGTAAAGAGTAAAATTATTATAGATTGAGAATTGAGCTTTGGTATTGGGCCTAGGTTAAGTTAGTAAGGGTATTTGAAGGATTTCATATAACCTAAATTGGGGTTATATATAGGAAGGTTTTGTGAAGAGTAGTGGTGTGATTTTATTATCATAAAAATGAGAGAAAGAGAAGTTAAGAGAAAGAGAGTGTTGAGAGAGTAGAGAAAGAGAAAGAGATGAAGAAGAATATCAAATAAAGAATAAGCCATGGTAGATTAAAGGAGATCAAGTGGTGGAGTAGAGATTCCAACTTTATTAAGGTAAGAGGCTTAGATAATATAATTGTGAGATGATCAAAGAGGGGGGGAGATGTCTATTCTCCATACCCAAACCCTCTCATCTCTTTTGGTGGGGAATTGGAATCAAGGGAATGTGTTATTAATTTTATGTGTTGTTGTATGATGTTAATATGTCATTATATGATTCTATCTTCCATTTCTATCATCAATTTCGTGATTTATGAATGATTTGTTGTTGTTGATATTTGAAAATGGGTTTTATGCAAAATGAGGAAAAATCTCTACTTTTTACTTGAAATGATGTTTGATGATGTTAAAACTTGTACTTCTAAGTCTATACATGATATGTATACTTAAATGTGATAGCTTTAAGAGTTTATAACATGAAATTCGTGATTTCTATGTGATTCTATGTGAAACCCGTGAGCAGAGCATGAATTTCTGGGTTTGGTCGCCCAGCGACCATTCCGTGGCTTCAAGCCAGGATTCATGTGTTCTTCGTGAATCCAGAAATTCATGTGGTCGCCCAGCGACCAGTAGCGACCTCCAGCGGCCAGCCGTCGCCAGGCTTCGCTCTGAGCGACGACCACGCTGTCTTTTTCACTTTTTCGTCGCCGGTTCATCGCTAGTGGTAGCCCAGCGACCAAGACCTGATTTTGAGAAATTTCTTTAAGTTGTATGATGATTGTGAGATTATAACATGATTAGATTTGGTCTTATAACATGTTATAGATTTGGATTAATTGAATCTTGAATTGGTATGATGATGATATGCTTATATGTGTATGATTGATTGAAATTGAGGATGATAACTTATGATTAACTTAGATGTTATGTGTTATTGTACATGCTAATTAACTATGAGTTATGAGTATGTTAAGATAAGATTATGTTTATGATGATGATAGATAGTTAGTAATGATGTGTGATGATTAATGATGTATGAGGGTTAGTTAATAATGTATGTTGATTAGCTAACAATGTGTGATGATTAGAAGTTAATTAATGATGAATTATGATGTTCATGTTTTATGATGATGAGTGTGTTGTTGTATCTTGCTTGAATGTATACCTTAATGATGATATGATGATGTGAATTTGATGCGAATTGAGAATTGGTAATAGGGTTGAGCGGCCTATTATTCATGAGTAGATGTTTGGTGTTATCATCATTATATGGTATGTGTACATTCATGCATTCATGAGTCAACTTGATGCGAGTCCCCCATGACTTAAACCTAACTTGATGCGAGGGATATATGTTTATCCAGAACATTGAGACTCCAAGGGCTGCGGTTACTTGGGGGGTGTTCATTATTTTGATGCGGGTACCACATGCATTTAGTTATGTCTAGGGTGACATGACATGAGATTTGTGACATTAGTTTGCATTAGGGCAATTGTGCACTCTAATTGGTAATATTGGTTGAACATATTAGTTTGCATTATGATTGAACATATTATGAGATGTGTAATATTGATTGATAATTGATGATGATGTGTATACTTGTCAATTGATTGAGAACGTGGTATTATTATGATGCGTTATATTTTATGATTATGAAATATGAATGATATGAGATTGATATTGGTTTATAAATGAGTTGTTAGACATGACCATGCTATGTCCTAAGTATTAAGTGTGTGCTTGTACTTAATTTCTTTTATGGTTATATTATCTAACCCTCTGTTTTGTGTATGTGCTGGATTTGGGTTCCAGATCCTCAGGTTTTATGTTGTTGATGTTGGAACAAAGTGGGTCTGATATGAACCTCTAAGATTTTAAGTGGTTTTGATGATAACAAAGTATTAAAATTGCAATTGGTATTACTAATGATTATTCTAGTGTGCAGAATTACAAGTTAAAATTCATTCAGAAGCACTATGAATAGTAGCAGAGAAGCCAGTCAAAACAAGCTCTGAAAGAGTATCGCTGTTCATCAGAAGCTTAATTTTTGCGTGCTGAAGATAGCACTTCTGAGGACCAAAAGCTAGACTCTGATAAAGTTCAGAAGCTGAAGATCTTAAGAAGCTATGACAAGAGCATCAGAAGCAAAAAGAATTTACATCACTCAAGAACTGACAGAATCAGAATCAATGATTGAAGAACTATCTACTTCAAGGCTCTGTCACATCCACAGGAAGGAATATTCGTTGGTACAACGTTAACCTTATCCATATGTGGAGCGCAATTGAGAAACGTACTATTGTACTATTATTACTCAAAATGGATGAGTGATAATTCAAATAGCAAGGTAGTGGAATTGGATATCTTTACCAAAGAAGGTAACTACAGCTATCACAATTGTACGAATAAATTCCAGCTGGCACCTCTCTCTCTGCAACGGTCATCATCTTCCTCCAAGTATAAATAGAAGACTCAAATGGAAGAAATGACTACTGTTCTAACGACCGTTCTATCAACACTGTTCTATTACTACGTTCAAAGACTAAGAAGCATTCTGACACCATAATTTAAATCTGTCATTCTAAGTCTTAGAACAATTTGAGTTGTATTTTGTAAACACCTCTGATAGTATATCAAGTGTTCCTTAACATTCATTCTTATTCTTAAGTTTGTTTGAGAAGTCTCTTGTTAAGTTCAACTTGAGCATTTGAGAAGTCTCTTGTTTAGTGAAACTTGAGCACCTGAGAAGCCTCTTGCAAGTGTGCTTGAGCAATTTGTAATCTTAAGTAGATTATAGTGAAAATCTCTTGTTAGTAACAAGGGGACTGGAGTACTCTCGATTTGTGAGAGGAACCAGGATAAATTTTGTGTCTTTCTCTCTCTCTCTCTCAGCACCCATTTTACTTTGTGTTCATATCCGCTGCGAACTTAGTGTTATTTCGAAAAAGTTTTTAATTCTAAAAACACAATTCAACCCCCCCCCCCCCCCCCTTCTTGTGTTTTTCCACCTTCAATTGGTATCAGGAGCTGGGCTGTTGCCTAACTCTCACCTATCAGTGAAACAGTTAAGATTCAGGGAGGAAAAACATGTCTGCTGAGAAGAATCTCAATGAAGTTCCTTTTGACTATGACTCAAACTCTCGACAAAGAAGGTCATCTGATAAAGTTCCTATCTTCAATGGAACTGAGACTAGCTACCCGTTCTGGAAAACAAATATGTACAGCTATATCATGAGTATTGATTGTGATTTATGGGACATGGTAGAAGATGGAGTGAACTTTGAAAATATGGACTTAGAAGGTGTTGTTAGCTCTAAAGACAGAAAGGCTTTTACACCTACTCAAAAGCTGGAGTATAAGAAGCACCACAGTGTAAAAGGGATTATGACAAATGCCATCTCTCATGATGAGTACTTGAAAATTGGAGATGAGAGAACGGCTAAGTCTATCTGGGATTCTCTTAAATCCAAGTATGAAGGAAATAAACAAGTTAAGGAGGCTAAGGCCAACTTGTTAGTACATCAGTATGAATTATTTAAAATGAAGGACGGAGAGGACATTGAGACAATGTTCTCTAGGTTTCAAATTCTTGTTTCTGGTCTTCAAGTTTTAGATAAGAGCTATACTGAGGCTGATCATGTAAGGAAAGTACTCAGAAGCCTGCCGCCAAAGTGGAGACCAAAAGTGACAGCGTTTCAGGAATCTAAGGATTTAGATACTGTGTCTCTTGAAAGCTTGGTTAGTTCTCTAAAGAGTCATGAGATGGAACTCATGACTGATGAATCGACTAAGAAGCTAAAAGGGATAGCCCTGAGCACCAAGAGTTCCTCTAAGGCTCTGAAGGCAGAGGTTATAGTATCTGATGAAGAAGCTTCTGAAGAAGGTCACGAGATGGACTCTGATGAAGAAGAAGAAATGGTTCTGATGGCTGCAAGAGTATCGCAATGGGCTAAGAGAAGCAAGAAGTATGCTGGTAAGTTTGGAGGTTCTTCCAAGAAGGTTGGTGCTTCTAAGGATAAGAAGGAAGAACAAAACAAATGCTTTAAGTGCAACAAACCAGGACACTTCATTGCTGACTGCCCAGAGAACCTGAGTAAAACATCCAAGAGAACCTCTAACAAAGAAAGATACAAGAGTAAGCTCAAGAAGGGGTTTCTTGCTACTTGGGATGACTTGGATCAGGAATCAGATTCTGATGGGGAAGAAGAAGCAAACCTAGCCTTGATGGCAACAACTTCTGATCAAGAGAACTCTGAGCACGAAGCTGACTCAGATTCAGAAGACGAAGATGAGGTACTTGCTAAACTTTCTCGTTCTGAATTAATAGATTCCTTAAAAGATGCCTTAAAACTTTTAACCAAAAAGGCAGGTGAGTGTAAGGTCCTTAAAAAGGCCTATAACAACCTGACCGAAAAGGCAAATGAAATAATTGAACAAAATGAGTCTCTAAAATCAAGAAATGAATTTATGGAAACTCATTATGTTCTTGATGATAAGGTTCCTCCAGAACATGAATTTGCTCTTCAGGAATTCCTTATCAATGGAATGAAAAGAAGTAAAATAGCCTCTTTGATTTATCATGTAAGTAGAAATAGAGGAGAATGTCTTGGATTCTCACGTTTTAATGATAATCCATTATCTTCAAAATCCTCTAATATAGATAAATCAAAACCTAAGGTTGTCGTTGTAAAGAGTCAATCAGAAGTTCTAAATGAGTCAGCCTCTAATAGAACATCAAAGCCAGAGGCTCAAAAGTCAAAGACTCTGAAGGATAAAACCTCAGAACCTAAGATTTTTAAGCCTCAAGCTAATGTTAAATCTAAAGAAGCTCTGACACATTCAAGAACAAAGCTCAAGAGCTATACTAAACCCAAAAACTTTTCAACAAGGGTGGTTAACTCTAGAGGCTCTGATAGGTCTTTCAAACAAAGACCACCTGGACCTGTAAAGACTAACACAAAAGGACCCATAAAGATATGGGTACCAAAATCTCAAATAATATTTGCTTCAGGTTTGCACACCAAGAAGGCCAAAGCAGCAATGCTGGTACCTGGACAGTGGCTGCTCACGACATATGACGGGAGAAAGGCGTATGTTCCAAACCCTGACTCTGAAAGAGGGAGGTACTGTGGGATTTGGAGGCAATCAAAAAGGGAAGATCACTGGTACTGGTACAGTTGGTAATTCTTCTCTTTCAATTAATAATGTCTGGTTAGTTGATGGCCTTAAACACAATCTACTTAGCATTAGTCAATTTTGTGATAGTGGATTTGTTGTTAAATTTGATAAAGAAGCATGTACTGTAATCAGAGATTCTGACAAGTCCATAGTGTTCAGAGGTCTAAGGAAAAGCAATGTTTATAAAATCAATCTGTCAGAACTCACAGAGCAAAAGATAGTGTGTCTTTTATCTGTTAATGATGAGAAATGGGTCTGGCACCAACGTTTAGGACATGCTAACTGGAGATTAATCTCTAAGCTTAGCAAACTAAACCTGGTTAAAGGCTTACCAAATCTCAACTATCATTCAGATGCTCTGTGTGGTCCTTGTCAGATTGGTAAGATTTCAAAAACATCTTTTAAACCTAAAAATGTTGTCTCCACCTCAAGACCTTTAGAACTGCTTCACATTGATTTGTTTGGTCCAGTAAGTACTGCCTCAATCAATGGGAAGAAATATGGATTAGTCATTGTTGATGATTACAGTAGATGGACTTGGGTAAAGTTTCTAAGAGTGAAAGATGATGCATATGATGTGTTCAGCATCTTCTGCACTCAAGTGCAAAACGAGAAAGGTCTCAAAATCTTAAAGGTAAGAAGTGACCATGGTGGTGAGTTTAAAAACGAACCATTTGCAACTTTTTGTGAAGATCATGGCATTGTCCATGAGTTCTCTGCTCCTAGAACACCACAACAAAATGGTGTTGTAGAGAGAAAGAACAGGTCTTTACAAGAGATGGCAAGAACCATGATGCATGAGACAAAACTTGCTAAGCACTTCTGGGCAGAAGCTGTAAACACAGCTTGTTATATTCAAAACAGAATCTATATTAGACCTCTATTGAATATAACAACATATGAACTTTTCAAAGGAAGAAAGCCCAATATTTCTTATTTTCATCAGTTTGGATGTACCTGTTACATTCTAAACAACAAGGCCTACAAAAGAAAATTTGATGCCAAAGCTTGTAAGGGAATCTTTATAGGTTACTCTGAACGCTCAAAGGCATACAGAGTGTATAATTCTGAAACTAACACAGTGGAAGAATCTATACATGTTAGATTTGATGATAAAGAGCCTGACAGTAAAATGTCAGAGCAAGATGATAGTTATGCAGATGTTCCATACCAATACATCAATACAGAACCTGAAAAAGCATCAGAAGCTGTTGAAGCTTCAGAAGCTGTATTGGAAGAAGATGCTGAAGAAGCATCTCAATTAGAAGCATCACAAGAACATGATGACACTTCAGAAGAAGACACTCAACCAAGTGCTGATGTTGATGAAGCTCCAAGAAGGAAGTTCAAATATAGATCATCACATCCAGAAGATCTAATTCTTGGAAACAAAGAAAGTCCAAGAAAGACAAGATCAGACTATCAACAACTTGATTCACTTCTGGGACTAATCTCAATGATAGAACCAAAGAATGTTGATGAAGCACTTACTGACGATGGATGGATTGTAGCTATGCAAGATGAGCTCAATCAGTTTCAAAGAAATGATGTATGGGATTTAGTGCCAAGACCAGCACATAAGAACATCATTGGAACTAAGTGGGTATTTAGAAACAAGATGAATGAACAAGGTGAAGTGGTAAGAAATAAAGCTAGACTGGTAGCACAAGGCTACAGTCAGCAAGAAGGTATAGACTTCACTGAAACATTTGCTCCAGTAGCAAGACTGGAAGCAATCAGGTTACTCCTTTCATATGCTGTTAACAATGGAATCACATTGTACCAAATGGATGTTAAGAGCGCCTTTCTTAATGGTGTTATTTCTGAAGAAGTATATGTCAAACAACCCCCAGGTTTTGAGGATTTGAAAAATCCTGATTATGTTTATAAACTTAAGAAATCACTCTATGGTCTCAAACAAGCTCCAAGAGCTTGGTATGAAAGACTGAGTAATTTCCTTTTAGAAAATGGTTTTCAAAAAGGTCAAATTGACAATACATTATTCAGAAAGACATCTAAGAAAGATATCTTAATCATTCAAATATATGTTGATGATATTATTTTTGGTTCTACTAATGCTTCCTTGTGCAAGAGTTTTTCAAAGCTGATGCAGGATGAATTCGAGATGAGTATGATGGGTGAATTGAAGTTCTTCCTTGGAATCCAAATTAATCAAGGAAAAGATGGCACTTACATTCATCAAAGCAAGTATACAAAAGAGCTTCTGAAGAAGTTCAACCTTGTTGACTGCAAGATAATGTCTACACCCATGCATCCTACCAGCAGCCTAAGCAAGGAAGAGATTGGAAGCAAAGTAGATCAAAAGCTGTATCGAGGTATGATTGGTTCTTTACTCTACCTTACAGCATCTAGACCTGATATTTTATATAGTGTATGCTTGTGTGCTAGATTCCAGTCAGATCCTAGAGAACCTCACTTAACTGCTGTTAAGAGGATCTTTAGATATCTGAAAGGAACTACTAATCTAGGACTTCTTTATAAAAAATCCCTAGATAGTAAGCTAGTTGGATTCTGTGATGCTGACTATGCTGGTGATAAGATTGAGAGGAAATCCACTAGTGGAAATTGCCAATTCATTGGTGAGAATCTCATATCTTGGGCTAGCAAGAGACAAACAACTATTGCTTTGTCTACAGCAGAAGCAGAATACATCTCAGCTGCTAAATGCTGCACACAGCTTCTCTGGATGAAATATCAGTTGGAAGACTATAATATAGCTGAAAGTAATATTCCACTATATTGTGATAATACTGCTGTTATTCATTTGTCTAAGAACCCTATTCTACACTCAAGAGCTAAACATATTGAAATAAAACATCATTTTATAAGAGATCATGTTCAGAAAGGTACAATAGATATTCAATTCATTGATACTGAACATCAATGGGCTGACATATTTACTAAACCTTTAGCTATTGAAAGATTTGATTTTATCAAAAAGAATTTGAACATGCACTATATCTCTGAAGAAAATTAGCTCTGAGAAGTAGAATAGAATTAGCATCTGAAGCTCTATCAGAACCTCTTATAATTTAGAGTATCCCTTGGGAAGCTCTGAATAATTTAGGCTCTGAAGAGTAACAGGTTCTGATGAGGTGTCAGATACAAATGAGTGAGGCTCTGAACCTTTTGGAAATGAAACGTTCAGTACGAGTAAGTGTACAACAGTTGTCTGTACACGCGTCAGCTATGATTAAACTTTTTCAACACGTGTCTAGATCCTGACGGGCAGAGAACAGTTAATGATGATTATGGCAGTTAAGTATATTATTTAATTTTTAAAACTGCTCGCGCTCCCTCCCAATGTTTATTTTCTCTGTGTATGTGTGCTAGTTACTATTTATAAGTCACTTCACTCACATTGCACAATTTTTTACACACAATCACTACCTACACAACCCTAGACCTTACAGAAAGTTTCATTCTTCATCTTCTCTCTTTTCTAAAACAATGGCTGCTCAATCATCCAACGTAATCATTCAAGAACCCTATAATCCTACCTTACCACCCGTTATTGATCTCAATCCTGAGGATAATCTAGTCTACGAACATCATCAAACCGACGCTGGACCAGATTCTTATGATTTCTTCACTGAGAAGTTCGTGGATTTTGAAAGTTTGAAAGCGAATGGGATTGACATTCAATACTTGTTCTACAACCAACAATGGCAGAATTATTTTGAAATGTTAAATGGCTTTGTGTATTTCGACATAGTGAAGTATTTCTGGCAGAAGGCTAAAGTGTATGATAGAGCAAGTTATGATAAAGAATACAAGGATATGGTTGAGAAAAACAAGGAATTACGAGGGAAAACAAGAAAGGAACTTGGTCTTAAACCTTACAGAGGAAGAGAAATTAGGTCGAATATTTTGGGAATCAATGTTGTGATAACTCAGGCACACATTGCTAAGATTCTGGGTTTAGACAACAAAGGAGAAGATATAGAAGTGTATGATAAGAAAAGCAAGTATTTGGATTCAATTCATCAGGACCTCTTTAAATCTGGATGCACACAAAGGGATTTTGGAAAAATAATGCACATGAAGCACACATTTGAATTTGCTTTCAGAATGTGTTTGTCTACCATCTTCACCAGAAAAGGTGGATTGGATACCATCTCCATTCCACACAAACATCTCATCTGGTTCTTATACAAGAGGGTGAAAGTCAATTTGGCTAAGATTCTTTTTGATCACATGTGCTTTACCATTCACGAGGGTAGAACTAAAATACCATCAGTCATTCATCACCCAAGGTTAATTTCAGAACTGATAAGGCAAACCAAACTCACAGATATTCTGAGTGCCAAAGAAAAACTTAGAGTTTTCCAAACTGCTAAGTATGATGCATCAGTTCTGGTCAACATGAAGAGAAAAACCAAGGAAGAAATCATTCAAGTGAAAACACCTCTACAGCAAGTGTACGAAAAGTACTTCTGGTGTGATGGGTTTCCCACCATATCAGAACATGATAATGATGAGGTCATTGAGAACTTCCTTGAGGCAGTAAGAAGAGATACTGGGGTTAGTGTGCCCAGGAAAATGGTTGTAAGTGTTCCTAATTGGGATATCTTCAAGGGACCAAGAGATATTACAAGGAACAGAAGAAAGCCAAGAACTACTGAGCAAGAAATGATTGATGAAGGCTCTGATGATCAAGGGCATGCTAGTGCTGATGAATTTGAGGAAGGTGCTGGAAATATGATGACTGAAGCTGTTCAGAAGGAAAAGCGGACAAAGAAAAGGCATGATAGGCCTTCAGCTTCTGAGGAAGATCAGAACCCTGCTAAGCCTGCAAAGAGATTAAAGACCAGAGCTTCTAAACCAAAAGGTAAGATCTCTGAATCTAATACTTCTAGCATTCCTGTAGCGCAGGATATTGGTTCTGAACCCCAACCCTCTATTGCTAACCCTTCTACTTCTCAACCTCCATCATCTACCAATCAACCTCAACCCATAGACTTCACTATACCTCTTAGTGTAGTCTTGCCTGATCATGGAAACATATCATCTTCATCATCTGATACTAGCACTGACTTTGATGAGTTTATTGCTAAGCTTACTAAAGAAGCACAACAGAAACAAAAGACACATGAACCATCAAAGAAAACAAATCTCAAAAAGACCACCAAGAGACCCATCAAAAAGCCAATCCAACTGTCTTCTGATGAGGAACAAAACACTGTCGTTAACACTTCCATTCCTGAACAACCAACCACTACTGAATCTGTTCTTGAACATCTCCAACAACATCTATCTGGAGATGCCTTTACACATTCCAATCCCAACTCACCTCGTTTTCATATTGTCAAACCCACTACTGATCAAACCATCCAAGAACCACCTGTTGTTCAATCCATTCAAACACCCCCTCCTTCACTTGATCACATCTCACAAGTGAATCCACCTACATTCACACCTGTTCAGGATGAGTCAATTGCTCATTCTGAAGAACAACAAAAATCACCTCATCCATCACCTATCAATGTCATTGAAACTGAACAATCTCCATTACCTCCACCAGAAATATACTCCACTGAATCATCTCCTTCACATTCTCCACCACCTGTCTATTGTCCACTCAACAAACCTCTAGTTCTAGAAGAGGTTCTTGAGATCTTCAAAAACATCACTGAGGCTGAACATCAAATGTTCAAGGATTCCATCAATCTTGATGATGATATCATACCTCCAAATCTCAGTAAAATAAAAATCATAAACCTTAAACGTAAACAACCTGAACCAACCATTCCTTTTGACCCATCCTTACCCTTTTTCAATTCTGACTCTGAACCAAATCTTGAGCTGCTACATAATGCTATAGGTATTAGACTTAAGAGGTTCAAACAAAGAGAGGAAGAAGCTCTTATCTTCCCTTCTGATATAGATGCTGATGTCAGGGAATTAGAGTACTTATTTAGTAAATCTTTAAGGATTCTCAGTACTCATCTGAAGGATAAGATTAAGGGTAGAGGAGCAAACACTGTACGGGAATTGTTTGAGATTGTTGAGAAGCTAAACGCTCCAAGGCTCACATCTTACAACCATGTTAAGGAGCAGGCTAGGATAGCTGCTGAAGAAGAAGAGAAGAGGCAAGCTGAAATTGAGCACAAAAGGCTAGCTGAACAAGAGGCATTGAACTTATTGGTAGATAGGGCTGTGCACATTGCTACAATTGAAACCAACAAGCTCAATGAAAATCAAGCTGCTGAACAAGATGTTGCAATGCTTGATCAGAATCAGATAGAAGAAGATAATGAGATGGATATTAATGAAGATACTGACAAGGGTAAGAAGCCCATTATAGAACCCATTCCTCCTCTCTCTCCTATAAAGATTGACATAGCTTCTACCTCGTCTGCAATACCTCCAGCAGTTCAAGATGCATTGGACAACATCAGAACTGAACTGGCTAATGAAATTGATGAGCTAAGAGTGGATATGCGTAATGATGTGAATTCTGCTGTGGAAACAGTTCACAAAAGGATGGATGACATGATGTTAACCCTTCTGAAAGCCATAGCAGATGTTAAGAAACCTTAGTCTTTGTTTGTGCACTTGTTTTGTTATTAATTCTTGTGTAATATTTGGATAATTTGTTGAATTAATATCTATATTATCCATATTTGTGTGTTTGTTATTAGCTTATGTGTCTGTTTTACTTTTGTTTTTCAAAATTTAACTTCTCTATATACCATGATATTGTCTGGTACTCTTGAGATTTCTGGCTCTAGTGAGAGATGCTGAAGAGCATCTTAGTTTTTAAACTAATAAGCCTAGGATTTTCAAAACCTAAGAGCCCCTCTCATCAGTACTCCTGTTTACTCATGAAATAGCTTCTTAGTATTAAAGCCTGTTTAACAACGGGGCACCGATACCGAATGAGGCGTGTCTGGTAACTGGTTTTCTGACAATAGGAATGAGGTATATATATATAAGAAACTTGCTCAAAACAAAGGGAATTTATAGCATAAACTCTTTTATTAATATTATTGAAGAATCTCTATTACATAGAATGATGAGACCCTACTTAGAGCTAGGCTTAAATTCAGAAGACTCTGAATCTAGCTTCTTATGTTTTTCCTTAATGTAAGCAAGCAAGTTGGCAGTGGCCTTTTGCACTAGCTCTTCAGTGTCCTTCTGAACAGCAGCCTCGTACTCTTCGTATGGAGTGTCATCATTGTATGTCCATAAAAATTCTTCCAGATCAGAGCCCAATTCTTCCTCCTCTGACTCTGTCAATATTAGTTCTTGCTTGTTCCTTTCGTAGCGAAGCCTGTTTTCTTCGCAGCGCCAGGGCTCTGCTTCCTTCTTGCTTTTTCCTTTTGAGCCTGAAGCATCCTTGGTAACCTGCTTTTCCATTGTTTGTTTCTTTTGGATATGACTTGATTACTCTGAATGAGTAAAATGAGAGGAATCGTCCCTTTTTATAGTGCCTTCAAGCTATCTAGTCAGTAGGATAATCAATGTCATTCATTGAATGCGTTTGGTTGTAAATGCCGTTTGACTTGACTACCTTGTTTTGGCGCTTTGACTACTTGGTTTTCTGTGTCTTTTTGACTGATGCCAAAAGGGGGAGTAAGAGTAGCGTTAAAATTAATGTTGATTCATTCATATACTGCTCAATCTGAAACTGTTATGTTAAATACATTATGAATCAATATTTATCTTTTCTGATTCTTTCTCATTCTGAACGATTATTGAAAGGGGAGAAAACTTAAGAACCTGAAATAAAGTTCATAGACAATGTCAGAAGAGCTTGCAAACCACTTCTGAGCATTATCAGACTCTAAGAAGCAAAGCTTACAAAACTATGCTTCTGAGAGTTAAATATGAAAATTTATTTCAAGTTAATAAATTGACTCTTAAACTGTTTTAATTAATTATGGATAAGACTTAGGGGGAGCTTACAAACCTACCCTTATGGATTATCAGACTCAGGGGGAGATTGCAAACCTTGAAACCTGAAGTCAACATAATTAAATTAAAACAACAACAATTGAATTTTAATGCTTTAGTTTGTCATCATCAAAAAGGGGGAGATTGTTGGAACAAAGTGGGTCTGATATGAACCTCTAAGATTTTAAGTGGTTTTGATGATAACAAAGTATTAAAATTGCAATTGGTATTACTAATGATTATTCTAGTGTGCAGAATTACAAGTTAAAATTCATTCAGAAGCACTATGAATAGTAGCAGAGAAGCCAGTCAAAACAAGCTCTGAAAGAGTATCGCTGTTCATCAGAAGCTTAATTTTTGCGTGCTGAAGATAGCACTTCTGAGGACCAAAAGCTAGACTCTGATAAAGTTCAGAAGCTGAAGATCTTAAGAAGCTATGACAAGAGCATCAGAAGCAAAAAGAATTTACATCACTCAAGAACTGACAGAATCAGAATCAATGATTGAAGAACTATCTACTTCAAGGCTCTGTCACATCCACAGGAAGGAATATTCGTTGGTACAACGTTAACCTTATCCATATGTGGAGCGCAATTGAGAAACGTACTATTGTACTATTATTACTCAAAATGGATGAGTGATAATTCAAATAGCAAGGTAGTGGAATTGGATATCTTTACCAAAGAAGGTAACTACAGCTATCACAATTGTACGAATAAATTCCAGCTGGCACCTCTCTCTCTGCAACGGTCATCATCTTCCTCCAAGTATAAATAGAAGACTCAAATGGAAGAAATGACTATTGTTCTAACGACCGTTCTATCAACACTGTTCTATTACTACGTTCAAAGACTAAGAAGCATTCTGACACCATAATTTAAATCTGTCATTCTAAGTCTTAGAACAATTTGAGTTGTATTTTGTAAACACCTCTGATAGTATATCAAGTGTTCCTTAACATTCATTCTTATTCTTAAGTTTGTTTGAGAAGTCTCTTGTTAAGTTCAACTTCAGCATTTGAGAAGTCTCTTGTTTAGTGAAACTTGAGCACCTGAGAAGCCTCTTGCAAGTGTGCTTGAGCAATTTGTAATCTTAAGTAGATTATAGTGAAAATCTCTTGTTAGTAACAAGGGGACTGGAGTACTCTCGATTTGTGAGAGGAACCAGGATAAATTTTGTGTCTTTCTCTCTCTCTCTCTCAGCACCCATTTTACTTTGTGTTCATATCCGCTGCGAACTTAGTGTTATTTCGAAAAAGTTTTTAATTCTAAAAACACAATTCAACCCCCCCCCCCCCCCCCCCCCCCCCCCCTTCTTGTGTTTTTCCACCTTCAGTTGATGTCCGAGTCATCGATGAAGCTCCGCTCTGATGTGACACGGGAATGAGATTATTTCTATAATGTATTATTTAGAGTCTTGCTTTTTTATTTCCATTGTATTTTTCTTATAAACTCATTTTGTACAATAATTGTTTTACTAATTAAGTTATTAGTAAGCTTTTATGTGTACGATGTAATACTCGAACCACTCATTTTATAAATCCAATTTTACTTCCGTTGCATATTTTTGGAGAATATTTTATTAATGTAATATTTTATTAAATACGGGTTTGGGTGTTACACTTATGACTACTACATATTTATAATTTTCTCACTTTATTATGAAGGTGTTCACAATGTGGAACTACAACTTCTTCCGAAATGGAAGTCTTCTATGAGTTGCAGTTGAATGTGATGGGGCTGGAGAGTTTAGATGAGAGTTTAGATGAATATCTCAGAGATGAAGAGAATAATGACGTCATTCAATTTTTTTGTGATGTCTGTAAAAGAAGTGTTGTTGCTACTTCTCGCAAGACCGTGCTGCGAGAATTGCCTCGTGTGCTTATTTTTTAGCTTAAGCACTATGTCTTATGTCAAAAGGTATTGTAAAAAGTTCAAGTTTTATTACCATTGTATTGTTGTAAGCATTACACAACTTAATTCCTTGTGTTTTTCATTGTTTACTTCATTTTTTGGTTTGATTTTTTTTTTTGGTACAACAGAGCAATAAACATGCAAGAATTTTCAGAGCATACGCCAGTCTATATTTTGGGCATAGAAAATTTTATTTCCTCTTTGTGCATGTGCACCATATAGTCCTAAAAACTTACTGTGTGGGCATATATATTTTCTTTTTGTAAATTTTTCTATCCATGCAAAAGCCTCAAATCAAATTTTAAAAAGAATTTTTCCAGAGTGCGGATCGACCAATAAATGATAGGCCAGAGGGATGGGCTCATTCGACTAATTAGTGATCCCGTGTCATTGTTCAAATCATACATATTGGTCTAAATGCTCAAGCTTGCTTGTATGAGCTTTGCTTTAACTTTTTATAAGATGAAATAGAAACAACTTTTAATGGTTAATTCAGAAGGACCATTATCTTACCTGGCGAACCTGTATGGTGTATTATCGCTGCTAATTTCTCAGACAAAATTTTCATCTCTTTCTTTGGGTAGTGATCAGACATGAGTTTTCTGAAGATAGAAACTATGTTATTAGCTACATGCTTTTTCTCTCTCTGGTTAATCTTCATTCTATGCATATTTTGATTTTCTGTATCACCATTTTCTGATGGATTTATTTCCTTTTTCTGTTTTCTCTGACCGACAGACAATAAAAGCGAAGAAAGTATCTTCTACATTTTCATTTCCCGCTGAACTTAGTATGCGCCGCATATTGTCTGAGCCATCTCAGCCTGAATTGTTATACGAGTTGTCATCTTTTGTGCAACACTATGGAAATGCAGTTGATCATGGTCATTACGTTGCTCACATCAAGGATGAGAACACGGGGCAATGGTGGAGATTTAATGACAAAATTGTTACTAAAGATTCACAGTCTTCACTTACGAAGACATTTTCATCTGAGGATGTATATCTAATGATGTACCGTGTGAAGGATACTAAAATATCTAGTGAGAATGTGAAAATGGTTTCTAATGCTAATCATATTGAAAGAGATGACAATATTTGTGTTCCTTAGCATTATTTTGAAGAGATTCAAACATCAAATGCGACATATCAAAAGAAGTACAATCAGAGGAAAGAGAAAGAATCGAGTCTCATCAATGAAAGGACAGAAGAAGTACGATCTGTTTTATCTGAAGCATCTGTTCAATCACTTAGTCAACCATTTTTTTGGATCTCTTGTGACTGGCTTCGCCAATGGGCTAAAAATGTTACTCCAAGGTGCATATGCTTTATGTATTGTTGGCTGTGAACACATAAACAATTTATTAATTTTTATTTATTGTGCGGCTAAATTCTTTCCTAGCCTTAGCTTGAGGCACATTTCATTGTACCATTTACTACGGCAGGGTTATTTCACTTAATTTATGGGATACTTACTTTTTAATGTTAATGCAGTGCTATTGACAACACAGCTATCACTTGTTCTCATGGTAAAGTCCCAGTGTCAAAGGTTACCTCAATGAAGCGTCTGTCTTCTAAAGCCTGGGAAACATTACTCGAAAAGGTAAACGTATTTAGTTGTTATGATTCTCTTAGAATTTTGGTTCGGTACTAATCCGGCTTGCCTTATCTCATTCAATGCGTGACTCTAAATGTCATTCTTTTGATCTTGGAGCTCCTTGTTGATTGAGATTTTTCATAATTGGTAAATGTGCTTGAGAAGAGATAGATTGGAAAATGATTTCTCATTTTTTATTCTATTCTCTTAGAATTGTGATGGATAATACCAACAACATAAATGACCTTTTTTCATAGTGATCATGTGCGATGACAATAGATAGAGTCTTGAGCTTCTATTGAGAGATTTTTAAGCCTTTGATTTAGTCATGTTTTATTCATGTATATCTCCTATTTTGCCATTGTTTTATTCATGTCTAACATTTATTTTTCCTTTATGCTTCATAAAATTCAGTATGGTGGGGGGCCAAAACTTTCTCATGAAGACTGCTGTTTGGACTGTCTGAAGGAAGGGTCTCAGAATGTCATGTCAGCTGACACTTACCGGGATCGAAGAGAATCATTTAAGCAACTTGCATGGGATATTCTTGATGGAAAAAATGAAGATGGAAAGTACTATGTGTCTAGATCATGGTATGATTGCAAATCTTTTCTGCTGTGATCATTTTTGTTCTTATAGAAAGGAATAAGGGGTGATGGAGATAAGTGTTCCGTTTGCTATTTTGTTTTGGAAATTGTTTTTATTAAGCTTTATGGGGCCAGTATGATATATATGGATTATTAATTCAAGCACCAGAAGTGCTTGAAAAGAGTTAATTTTTTTAGTACAGTAGACTAATAATAAAAGAGAGGGGAAATACATATGGATGGTCAACCGGATCTCTAATACAAGACAAAACTTATACTAGTAACCAACTAAACGACTAAACGAACTGATAATAACCAACTAAATAACCACCCATATAAAATTTATAACTAGGGAGAGAGCCACACATTGAATAGTGACACGACCTAAATATTATAAGTGGCGGGCATCCTCCAATCCTTACAAGTTAGTTTTCTTTGCAAGAGTGTTTTAGACCTAATCCAAAACCAAACTTCGCCACGTTCTTAGGGTAGAGTTCTAAAGCAACTATATGAAATCCTTTTGAGCCGAGTTTACTTTTGTAGGTTGCTTCAATGGTCTATAGGAGAAATTCCCGATGCTCCGTCTGAAGCTAATTCTAATCCTACCTCTGATATTACTTGTTCACATCGACAACTTTTGCCTGAGCACGCAACTGGTCCTAAGCGGGTGCTTGTTCCTAAGGATTTTTGGCACTCCATATACAAAGATGCCAATTCTGTGAAAAACGATGTGGTCACTTTTCCTTCAGACTCCAAAGAATGCTTAGTATGCTGTAGAATTTTTTTTGATATGTTTCAGAAGAAGCTGTCAATGAGGTTCGTTTGTTTGTAAACTGCTATTGATTTAGAGCTATAGACAGATTCTAAATTAAATTCTGTTTTAATGTAGTCTGTTCATGGGGAAATGTGTGAAGCTTAATCTAAATTCCAGTTATTTCTTAGTTCCTACATCTTGGATTTCGAAATGGAGAAATTACATCAACCCTGATGTCAAGAATTCTGATACACCTGAAACATTAAATGTGGCGATTAATTCACTGCTCTGTGAAAAGGTACATTGTTTCTTCATTTTTGCTCTAGTCACATTTTGCATATTGTTATGTGGTATAAATGAGTTCTGTTTGTACCAGTTTAGTGTACTAGTAGTATTTGGTTAAATTTGAATTTACTTTTCAGGTTTGCACTTTTCAGGTTAAATGTGATAAGGATTTTAGTTGCAGATATTCTTAACTCTTCAATCATGTGAAAACTTAATAATATTAAATTTCAAGTTCTGAATAATATAAAACCACTAATGTGTTTATATAGGCTAATGGGGCGAATACTAATTACTAATAAAAATAAAATATTATTTCTTATAATATAATATTTACTATTTACAACAAATCACCATGTTATTTTTCTATACTTGGTCTTCACATATGACAAGACATCAAATTTAATCCGTAGCAATTTCAGAATGGATTTTGACTTTCTCCCTCTTGTTTCTCAGCACGCACGACTTATTGAAAGGCCTCCTGAACTGATTCTCAGCTTTGGTGTTTTAACTCTAAGAGAGTCTTCTGTAAGTTGGGGATTTTCCCTCTCTCATTTTGCATATCATTGTTAACTATAAACATGTTTTTTCTCCCTGTCTCTCAGTTTTCCTTCTGTTTCCCTTTGTGGATTTTAGGCATGTGGTTTAACACTTATAACTGAGGAAGACTGGAAATGTTTCTGCAAAGAATGGGATACTGAAATCCAAGGAGTATCTGCAGAGTTTGAGAATATGGATAACATGAATAATGAATTTGGGAATTGTCAAGTTTTGATCAAGACTTGTCCTGAGGTAATCTAAAACTCTACCAACACTCTTCTGAATCTACACGGTTATCCACTCCCTTATGTTCTCCCACATAAATTCCATAACACTAACTTATCTCAGTTAATTTTTTAATCTATTCTAAATCTTTGTATAGTCTTGAAATAAATTTACTGGCAAATTTGTTCCACTCTTATTGGATGTTATATTTAATTTTATTTCAGTTGAACTACAATTTTTGCCCCTCTGACACATGTAGGTTTGTGAAAGTTGCATTGGAGAAAAGGAAAGCCATAAATTCCACTATTGCAATGAGGATATATGTGTAATTTTTGTCCGTGGAAAGGGTCGAAGGAAACGCTCTAGGAAGGCTGAATTTAACAGTTCTACTAATCTAGAAGTGTCTGCTTCAACATCATTATACACCCTAAAAATGTTGATATGGGACTACTTTGGGGTAAGCCAAGTTTGTTGACTTTGTTGTGTATTGAAATTATTTTGTAGTTTAAATGTTGGGTGGCTAAAAATGGGCAGGACTTTCTCAACATTCAGGCATACTAAAATGCTAAAGTGTGATATATATACACTGCTTCATTCTATCCAATATCCAATGAATTTTGTCAAAATTTTAGTTATCTTTTTCTTGTATATATATTGTGCTAAGTGGAGCTTATATTGATACGTCATTGTTACTTTAGGGCATTGTATATACAATATTTGAGCCCCTAATTGCTAAATCTACAAGCCTCTTAAACATGGGATCAATGCCTCATGAGAGTTTCATGTCATCATATAGTAAAAGGGAAGATTGTAGAGTGGACCACCTTTATATGTAGTCTCAGTTGGATCACATTCTAAAACCGTTTATTAAGCAAAATTACAAGACCTTATTATGCATTGTCCATATCGGATTGCTTGCTTTCCTGTCTTTTGTCTTCCTCTTGTTCACCGTGTTGTTCAAGGCTTACCTGCACTGCTGCCCAAATCCTCCTCTGTATTGTGTGTTTGTGTGAAAGCATCATATCATTATTAACCTAAAAATGACTCGTAGTAGACATAAATTAGGGGCGATTGCTTGATAAACTGAAAATAGAAGTGGTTATGTAAATTTTGTTGTCTTTAAAAGCTCCCACGTATTAGTGTATTGCTGCAATTGATTTAGTGCTTTGTAATGTCCAACTTTTTGTTTCCACATCTGGTAATTGTTCTCAGGTTGTCAAAGAAAACCAGATACTAGAAAAGGGTGGTATAACAATTGATAACAGTGATGAATATACTACACTTGTGGACCTTAACATATTTGCTGGAGATCAAATTATTGTGCGGTACTCCGATGGTAAGCTTTTTGATACTTTTACTTTATCCTTTTCTTCTTATGTATAGAAATTGACATATTTTATCTTTTGCAAATGAGCTGGTTAATGAGAAAAAGGATACGCAGTATAGCGAGGAAGGGTATCGTGGAACACTTTTGACTTCAAATGTTTCATCTCAGGTGAATTTTGTAGGAATGCATAAAATAGAATTTAATTTTCTCGTTCAATATTTTAAAGATATTAGCGTGTGTATCAAACTGCTATGCAACTCTTTTTCTTGACTGAGTGTTATTTTTCTTGCTTTTCTTCCCCTTCTTGGAAGCCGTATATTTGATCTTATTGTCTAGCATTCTGTTACCTTATAGAAATATGAAAATAGAGTTACTTTTACATTGATTGTATTTGCTTTTGTTGCAGGGTCGTACCTCAATGCAGAAACCCCCTGACCATTTTAATGTACAAGACCTTTCTGTGAAGACAAGCTTCTAAATTGAAGTTATTTTGATGAAGACAAATATGTGAAAAGAAGAAAAAGATTGATCATGATTCAAGTTCTCAAGATTGAAGAAATCCAAATTATCTCATGATCAAATGCTCAAGATTGAAGAAATCCAAATTATCTCATGATCAAGTGCTCAAGACATGGGGTACAATATTAGGTACAATATGCAATTCATTGTTTTAAAGCTTTAGGTGCTCATGAACTTTGATCTAACATATTGAAAGCTTTCTATAACAATGATGCATGTTTCACAATAAAAATATTTTAACTTAGAATGCTCATAAATTATTTTAATAATTAATTATAAATAAATTTCTAAGTTAAATATAAAAGTCCATGAAGCAAGTTTTTAAAATATAAAATTTTTTTTTTTTTCTAAAATAAGCTGTCAGTGCTTTTCACATCGCTCGTTCGGTGCAACAGATGTAAAAAGAACTGGGCTGATTGAATTTGCAAACAATGTAACGTTTGAAATTTTGAAACATAACCGTTTACATCGCACATCTGTTACAACCGATGTAAAAAGGTCTGGTCAGAATTTAGAAAAAAAAATCACGCCTTTTTCTTGGAACTTTTGTTACATATTTTTTCATATCAAAGTTAAAGTTTCATGAGCACTTTGAGTTTTATAATTCTGAATTGTTATATTGAAAGAGAAGACAAAGTCTAGAACTTTGTATACCAAAATTCTATTGTATTCAAACTCTTGTACAAAATTCAGTTTATTGTGAATACCTTGCTGTCCAGGATTGTTGGAAGCAAGAGAGTGAAAAAGAGAGGATTGTTCTCTTGTTTCACTTTGTAGGGAATCACCTTGTTGTCCAGGATTATTGGAAACAAGAGAGTGAAAAAGAGAGGATTGTTCTCTTGTTTCACTTTGTAAAGGTCATAGTGAAATCCTTCAAGGAGTGAAGGGACTGGATGTACCCTTGGGTTTGAAGGGGAACCAATATAAATCCTTTGTGTTCTTCTTCTCTTCCCTACATCTTTTATTTTTCTCCATATTGTTCATATCTTCATCATAAACTTTCCGGAAAAATAATAATCATCATAACATCTCTAAAATAACCGAAAAAATTATAGAACCTAATCCAGCCCCCCTCTTAGGTTGCACTCTTAAACTTACAATTGACATCAGAGCAAGTTATAGGTAACTTGTTCCTAAAAGATCCAGAATGGCTTCCGCAAATCCTACTTTTAGAGATGGTGGTAGTAGTAACAAGCCCCCATTGTTTAATGGTGAATATTTTGATTTTTGGAAAATTCGCATGAAGGCACATTTAGAAGCACAAGGAGATGGTATATGGAATGCTGTTGCAGAAGGTCCATTTACTCCCATGAGTGTTGTCAATGGAGTAGGTACACCCAAAATACAAAGTTCATGGGATGACGATGATAAGAAAAAAGTACTCAATGACAAAAAGGCAATCAATATACTTCAAAGTGCACTTAGTATGGATGAATTTTTTCGTATTTCTCAATGTCAAACGGCAAAGGAAATATGGGATACCTTGGTAGAAACTCATGAAGGAACCGTTGAAGTTAAAAGGTCTAGATTAAACACTTTGAGTCAAGAATACGAATTATTCAGAATGCAACCCGGAGAATCAATCCTCAACATGCAAAAAAGATTCGTGCACTTGACAAATCATCTAAAAGCACTTGGTAAGACTCTTACTAACGATGAACTTAATCTTAAAGTGCTTAGATCATTAACCAGGGAATGGCAACCAAAAGTGACGGCAATATCCGAGAAGAAAAGTCTATCCAAAATGTCTTCCGCAACGTTGTTCGGTAAACTTCAAGAATATGAAACAGAACTTGGAAGACTTGAAAAGCATGAGAATCAAGATAAGAAATCCAATAGTATTGCGTTAAAGGCTGATTCCAAGAAAAATGAAGAAGAAGATGATCCGGAAGAAGACGAGAACTTCATGCACCTTGTAAAAAGGTTAAGTGAATTTTTTATTAATAATGATAATTATTCTAACCTTGTGAAAAAGAAGAATTTTTTTTACAAGAATGAAGCATCTACATCCACACAAAATGTCACATGTTATGAATGTGGGAAAAAAGGACACATAAAGACGGATTGTCCAAGACTGGCAAAGAAAAGTAGTTTCAAAAGAAGAAAGGGGTCAAAGCCTAAAAAAACATATATTGCATGGGATGATAGTGAAGTAAGTTCATCAACCGACTCAGAAAGCGAAGAATATGCAAATCTTGCTTTAATGGCATCACACCATTCCGATGATGAAAATGAAGAGGTTAGTAGTAAATCTTCTTCTTGTGATAATGATTATCAAAGTGCTATTTATGAATTACTCAATGAATGTAAAATTCTATATAAAATGGTGTCAACACAAAAGAAACAAATTCAATCTCTTGAAGAAAAGATTGACACCATGGAAATGAATTTTGAAGTTGAAAAACAAAGTTTTCTTGAAAAAGAAAAACAGAATTTTGAAGTTGAAAAACAAAGTTTTCTTGAAAAAGAAAAACAGAATTTTACATGCAAAGAGTGTGATTCACTTTCCTTCCAAATTGTCCAATTAAAAAGAGTTATTGAAAGATATGAAAAGGGACATGGAAATGAATTTTGAAGTTGAAAAACAAAGTTTTCTTGAAAAAGAAAAACAGAATTTTGAAGTTGAAAAACAAAGTTTTCTTGAAAAAGAAAAACAGAATTTTACATACAAAGAGTGTGATTCACTTTCCTTCCAAATTGTCCAATTAAAAAGAGTTATTGAAAGATATGAAAAGGGACAAGTTGGATTGGACAATATCCTTAGTCAACAAAGATATTCTAATGATAAAAGTGGACTTGGTTATTCTAAATTTGACAAACCAAGTACAAGTAAAACTATCTTTGTTAAGGCAATTGACCAATCCAACAAAGAGAAAGTGAATAAAGCACAAAAAGTTAATCATCATCTTAAGAAAAGATTATCTAAAAAGAAATCCTATGTTCCTAGATATAGAAGTAATTTTGTTCCTACTTGTTTTTATTGTGGTATAAGTGGCCATACACCTAATGCTTGCTATGTAAGAAACTTTAGTGTTCCAAGTGGGCATTATGTATGGGTAAAGAAAGGAACTAATTATGAAGGACCCAAAGCAACTTGGGTACCAAACAAAATTTAATTTGTTTTGTAGGTTTGCTTGAAGATCACTACAAATCTATGGTATATATCTTGATAGTGGTTTCTCCAAGCATATGACGGAAGAAATAAGCAAATTTTCAAATCTAGTTCTTAAAGCCAAGGGTTATGTCACTTATGGAGACAACAACAAAGGAAAAATTCTTGGCATAGGCAAAGTTGTAGCACCACCTTTCACATCCATTGAAGATATTCTTTATGTTGAAAAACTAAAGTACAATCTTCTAAGTGTAAACCAACTTTGTCACAAAGGCTTCATAATCAAATTCAACAAGGATGAATGCTTGATTGAAGATGGGGCCAATCATGAGGTAAAACTCATAGGTAAAAGAATTAATAATATTTTCATGATTTCCTTAGATGATTCATCTTTAAAAGTAAAATATCTTGTGGCAAACAACAATGATTCATGGCTTTGGCATAAAAGGGAAGCCCATATTCATATGGATCATTTAAATAAATTAGCCAAACATGATCTAGTCATTGGTTTTCCAAAAATAAATTTTGTCAAAGATAAATTATGTGATGCTTGTCAAAAGGGAATTAAATCAATTTGATAGAAATCATGTCAAAAGCATGTATCTTGCTTCTTTTATGTTCATAAAATTTCAAGTATTTTCTCATCCTTTTTGTTAATAACAAAGGGGGAGAATATGCTTTTGTATATGTTTTTCTCTAACAATTGCAGCAACCAATATCTCAAAAATACTCTCATTCAAATATCAAGGGGGAGCATTGATCAAGGGGGAGTTAACATTGTTAGGAGAAGCAAAGCTTATCAAAGTTTCAATGAGTTGTCATCTCCAACTACTTATTTTGATGAAGATCAATCTTAAATATTTATTTATTTTTAAGCTTACTCATCTTTCCCTTCTTTTTGATAATGTCAAAAGGGGGAGAAGGATGTATATATGTATGTGTGTTTTCCTTGTCTCCATGATATTCAGGTACATCATGAATTTTCAAACAAATACAAGTCATGGATTAAGGGGGAGTTATGCATCCTAGGGGGAGTATTCCGGAAAACTCACAAACATCTAGTATGCATTTGTCATCATCAAAAAGGGGGAGAATGTGAAGACAAACTTCTAAATTGAAGTTATTTTGATGAAGACAAATATGTGAAAAGAAGAAAAAGATTGATCATGATTCAAGTTCTCAAGATTGAAGAAATCCAAATTATCTCATGATCAAGTGCTCAAGATTGAAGAAATCCAAATTATCTCATGATCAAGTGCTCAAGACATGGGGTACAATATTAGGTACAATATGCAATTCATTGTTTTAAAGCTTTAGGTGCTCATGAACTTTGATCTAACATATTGAAAGCTTTCTATAACAATGATGCATGTTTCACAATAAAAATATTTTAACTTAGAATGCTCATAAATTATTTTAATAATTAATTATAAATAAATTTCTAAGTTAAATATAAAAGTCCATGAAGCAAGTTTTTAAAATATAAAAAGTTTTTTTTTTTCTAAAATAAGCTGTCAGTACTTTTCACATCGCTCGTTCGGTGCAACAGATGTAAAAAGAACTGGGCTGATTGAATTTGCAAACAATGTAACGTTTGAAACATAACCTTTTACATCGCACATCTGTTGAAACCGATGTAAAAAGGTCTGGTCAGAATTTAGAAAAAAAAATCACGCCTTTTTCTTGGAACAGTACCTTGTTTCATATGTTTCTTTTTGGATTTTTTATCTATAACTATAGATAAAGAGGACTCTTTTTTCTATGATATGGACTTTTTAAAATACCAAGAATACCCTTAATAAACCATTCAAATTTAACCACATAATATGGTTAAGCCTCAATCACCATCTTAGTTAATTTCAATTTTTTCAAATAAAACATAATGTAACTGTAACATCATGTAACTGCATAATATGGTTACTAATAATTCATTACCATCATTTTATCTATTAAAAAAATGTTACTCGGTTTCGACAAAATGAATTTCTCTTCCCAATTTGCATTTTGAATCAATCATGTAACTTTGCTGACTTTTATTCAAATCCACATCAACAGATACGATTATGCTTTGAAAGGTGATTGCTTTGGTTCATGATTTTATGGCTATTAAATATCAGCAAATCAGTTTAAAAATTGATTGATTTTATTGCTTACTTTGAAATTCAATTGTTTTGAATTTAAATTTCCTTATATATGAGCACGTTGTTTATAGTAATTTATTTGATGAAGTTTTGATCTATAAAGCATTAATGAGATTGTAATATTTTAGAGTTGGTCACATGTTAGTGTTCGACACAAACACAAAAATAACAAATATAATTACTTTGAATTTTGTTATTTTCTTAAATTATTATGGATGTCAATACATGTCCGTGTCGTTTCCTATGTTTCGTGCTTCATAGTTTTTTATTTGAGGAGGTGGTGGACTTTGGTCGATGAATTGTAGGAAATGGTTGGTTATAGTTTTGGGTGGACTGGGAACTTATTCATACCAGACTATCAGTTATATACGGTATTCTATAGATTATGACATGAGACCTTTAATTTGGATTATGCTTTGTGTAAAGAAAATTTATAATACCTTTTTTTTAATCTTTTGTTTGTTAAATTTTTTCTTTCTAATATGTTTATGCTACTTTTCATTGAAAGGAGAACATAACATGTTTCCATAGTATGCTACTGGACAACCATTTGATGATCAGGGAAATGAAATTTTCTCAGTCAAAAAGTAGTGATTTATTTAATAATGAATTTGGTTCAATTTTTGCTTTTTTTTTTGTTGCTAATCGTGCTTTGTTTTTAGTTTCATGGCAGGTATGACTACATCTCTAATCTCTAAACAATATATAAAGAACCACTAGAATGTGGAATGGTTGGTTTATGAGAGTACAAAATACATAATGATATCAGTAATGATTGGACATTAATTTGATTTACAATGTTTATGCTAAGTCATGCTTTCTTTCCCTTAATTTTCTTCTTACCTATTGATTTATTTTAATTGCTTTGTGGCTATTGAATTAGTTTCATACAAAATTTTGTGACTTAATTGTTATTTTTCAAAAACCAACTATTTATAATAAAAAAAAATGAAAAATTTAGAATAATTTTTAACATAAGTTAGCATAATAAAAAATTGTATATCACACCGTGCCCTTTTGGCCCCCTATAAAACGAGCGGCCTGACGGGCACGAAAGTGCCTGTCTGGTCGCTAGTTATTATAATAACAATTACATTGCTTCATGAACAATTCTAAAAGTCTCTATATATTCATAATTTTTCTAAGATCAAATCACCTCTTTCACTCAAATTTTCATAACAATTATTTTGCCAAAATTATCACAAACTCTTTGAAACTTTGTTACATATTTTTTCATATCAAAGTTAAAGTTTCATGAGCACTTTGAGTTTTATAATTCTGAATTGTTATATTGAAAGAGAAGACAAAGTCTAGAACTTTGTATACCAAAATTCTATTGTATTCAAACTCTTCTACAAAATTCAGTTTATTGTGAATACCTTGCTGTCCAGGATTGTTGGAAGCAAGAGAGTGAAAAAAAGAGGATTGTTCTCTTGTTTCACTTTGTAGGGAATCACCTTGTTGTCCAGGATTGTTGGAAACAAGAGAGTGAAAAAGAGAGGATTGTTCTTTGTTTCACTTTGTAAAGGTCATAGTGAAATCCTTCAAGGAATGAAGAGACTGGATGTACCCTTGGGTTTGAAGGGGAACCAGTATAAATCCTTTGTGTTATTCTTCTCTTCCCTACACCTTTTATTTTTCTCCATATTGTTCATATCTTCATCATAAACTTTCCGGAAAAATAATAACCATCTCTAAAATAACCGAAAAAATTATAGAACCTAATCCACCCCCCTCTTAGGTTGCACTCTTAAACTTACACTTTCTCCTTGCGAGGTATTAGAAAACATTGATCAATTCTTCGTTGAAGGCCAGATATCTCAATATCCTGAATTTGCGGTCCCTTCTCTCACTGATCACATATACTTAAGCGTTTTATGATTTCACCCTCAAGCAGGGGGACAATGTCACTGATACATTGGATGCTTTATAAGATTCGAAGCAACTTAAGGGCAAATCGGTCTACAACATTGAGAGCTCTGTATTATATGAATACTTTTTCACATCAGAAAGTCAGTCAACTACTATTGTGGATTACATTGCTGCTATGTTAGAATGCACCAGAACAAGCTTAAACATTTATGCAGCTCCAACCGGATATGTGATTGGAGATTTAACTTTTGTGTATAAAAATGAAATTGTCGACTGCAGAAGAGTTGAGAAACCAATATCAACTGGTGTGATCACTGATCTGAGGACGGAAGCTGATTATATTCTTTTGGTTGAAAAGGATTGTATACTAGCTAGACTATCTTCAACCAAAAGAATATAATCAGCTTTCGTCCGCAGATCAGTGATCACACCAGTTGGTATTGGTTTCTCAACTCTTCTGCAGTCGACAATTTCATTTTTGTACAAAAAAGTTAAATCTCCAATCACATATCCGGTTGGAGCTGCATAAATGTTTAAGCTTGCTCTGGTGCATTCTAACATAGCAGTCCACAATAGTAGTTGACTGACTTTCTGATGTGAAAAAAGTATTCATATAATACAGAGCTCTCAATGTTGTAGACCGATTTGCCCTTAAGTTGCTTCGAATCTTATGAAGCATCCAATGTATCAGTGACATTGTCCCCCTGCTTGAGGGTGAAATCATAAAAAGCTTAAGTAGGACGATATGTCCAACCTCTTTCAAGTATATGTGATCAGTGAGAGAAGCGACCGCAAATTCAGGATATTGAGATATCTGGCCTTCAACGAAGAATTGATCAATGCTTTCTAATACCTCGCGAGGAGAAAGGTCTTGTACATTAAAATGGTCAGGGGGTTTCTGCATTAAGGTACGACCCTGCAACAAAAGCAAATACAATCAATGTAAAAAAGTAACTCTATTTTCATATTTCTATAAGGTAACAGAATGCTAGACAATAAGATCAAATATACGGCTTCCAAGAAGGGGAAAAAAAGCAAGAAAAATAACACTCAGTCAAGAAAAAGAGTTGCATAGCAGTTTGATACACACGCTAATATCTTTAAAATATTGAACGAGAAAATTAAATTCTATTTTATGCATTCCTACAAAATTCACCTGAGATGAAACATTTGAAGTCAAAAGTGTTCCACGATACCCTTCCTCGCTATACTGCGTATCCTTTTTCTCATTAACCAGCTCATTTGCAAAAGATAAAATATGTCAATTTCTATACATAAGAAGAAAAGGATAAAGTAAAAGTATCAAAAAGCTTACCATCGGAGTACCGCACAATAATCTGATCTCCAGCAAATATGTTAAGGTCCACAAGTGTAGTATATTCATCACTGTTATCAATTGTTATACCACCCTTTTCTAGTATCTGGTTTTCTTTGACAACCTGAGAACAATTACCAGATGTGGAAACAAAAAGTTGGACATTACAAAGCACTAAATCGATTGCAGCAATACACTAATACGTGGGAGCTTTTAAAGACAACAAAATTTACATAACCACTTCTATTTTCAGTTTATCAAGCAATCGCCCCTAATTTATGTCTACTACGAGTCATTTTTAGGTTAATAATGATATGATGTTTTCACACAAACACACAATACAGAGGAGGATTTGGGCAGCAGTGCAGGTAAGCCTTGAACAACACGGTGAACAAGAGGAAGACAAAAGACAGGAAAGCAAGCAATCCGATATGGACAATGCATAATAAGGTCTTGTAATTTTGCTTAATAAACGGTTTTAGAATGTGATTCAACTGAGACTACATATAAAGGTGGTCCACCCTACAATTATAATTTGTTGCATTAGTAGACAAAATACAGCAACATATAATCTATTTTCCCTTGAGAAAATAGATTATTAAGCCACCAATATAGTTGTAAATGAAATACTTATGAATAGGCTTTAAACTAGCATACAATATGTACATCGCTAATTTAAGTGATAGGCTACCATTGAAAATTGTTCTGATTTCGGATATTAAATAGGCTTTAAACTAGCATATAATATCTACATCGCTAATTTAAGTGATAAGCTACCATTGAAAATTGTTCTGATTTCGGATATTGGATTACTACCAAAATGCGAAAAAATTCAAAAATATACATAGCACAAAATTATAACAAAGAGTGAACCTACCTATTCGAGCACTGGGTTCCCGTCCGCCGTTCTAAAACAGAAGCAACATTCTGCCAATTACTATCACCAAAATATGCAACAGCAGAACAAAGTTCGGCATCTTCTTCCTCAGTCCATTCACTATTTATCATCGAAGAATTTAAGCTCCTTTGGAATCGTGCCAAGCATTGAAATGGAATCCTGTTTGTGGCCAATGATACAGCAATATCAAACCAGTTCCGGATGCTCTTCTCTTGTACAATAATCAAAAGAGACCTATCCTCTTCTAAAGTCCATGGGCCATGGTTGATCAAAGGGTCTTCACAATTCAACCACCTATGGTTGCAAACATTAGAAGAATTAGTCAAATATTATATATGAGAATCCATCCATTCATACATTAAGTTATTCAATGTTCTACATTAGATTCAAGACTGGAGTGTCACAGACATCTGTGATGACAATCATCACAGACATGTTAAGCACCCCCATTTTAAAAATCATTTCATGTACAGTCCCACCTGCATGATCAATCTTGATCTTGAACTCTTATTGAAAACCAAAAAGGATAAACTGTTTGTGATTGTGATCGTCATAGATGTCTGCAATGCCCAGGAAGATATTCTTCTTTGAAAGGCAGTAAACATGAAAGAATAGTCAAATGTATGTTGAATATACAAATAATGTAACACTGATAATCAAGCATCTGAAAACACATCAACCGTGCATAACAAGAGACAAATTGATTTTAGAGAAAGTCCTGTACTAGAAACAAAGTCCCCAACTTTCCATTAAAAGACCGACTGAATCCCTGTGCGTTTTTAGTGAAACAAAAGAATCCCCTACTTCTTACTAAATGTTACTTTTGTAGAATCATTGCCATTGAAATATTATTATATTATAAAGGGAAAATTACACTAACCTCCCCCAAGGTTCTCTTAAACAACACATAGACCCCCTTTTAGTTTAAAAATGAACACTTACCTCCCTTATTTAATTTTATAAATGACACATCCCTCCCTTCTAAGTTAACACTGTTAGTCCTTATTAACTCCCTATTAACGGAAGTTTGAGTAAGCTTCTTCTACAATACTGCAATTTGCGGTGGGATTTTGGTTTCTCCATCTAATAGTGGTTTTGATGTTTGAAGAGGCAACAGGTGGCTATCCAGTATCCACAATAGAGAGGAGTAGATAATATTAGGGATTAGGGAATTGTCACTGCTTGATTCTTGAAAAAGAAAAGAAAAAAATTTATTGTGATGTATGAAAAAAGAATCATGATATTACCATATCAATCCTTGCTCAAAATAACAGTCTTAACTCTTTAGAACTTTAGCTACAGCGCTTAACACCATATCAAGGACACAAATGGCAGACTGGGCACATATTTAGGCAATGGATAACATTAGAGGGAATGTTGAAAAAGGAGATGAGTACATGTTGGCACTGGAGTAGTTGAGTATAGTGGATATTGCTGTGAACAATGACCGGATCATATTTCAATAGTATCATCCTAAGCAGGATCATATTTCAATTCAATGTGAACCTTACTAACTCTTAAACTTTTACAAGTTTACATGTCTAGGTCATAAAAATGAGTTAACATGCATGTAAACTCTCTTTTTGGTATAATCTTACAAGTACAAGTTCTAATAAAATTTGTAAGCTCTCAATTTTACCGTGAGTTTATGAGTTTACAATTCTACATTTTTTTATCGTAAAATGTAAAATTCTAGTCAATATTGCAATGGAGAATGCTAACAAGTGCCCCCGATGCACGCTTTAAAGATCTAAAATAGTAAGTTTTGTTTTTATAGAAATATGTGGTCAATGCATTGAAAATTGAAATGTTTAACTTTTTAAACAAATAATTTCTTTAAATGGAATCCTTAAAGAGTGTTCCGGTGGCACACGATAGCAAGACCCTAAAGTCTGACAAAAAATTGTTCTAGTCAGAGATTGAACTGGAATAAGTTCAATCAATTTGACTAGATGTGTTTGCTATACAATTTTTAAAATATTCTTATGATTATTTTACTTAATAAGTTGAATTAAACTTGGTTAAAGATGATATGCTCCTTTGTTGATTTCAAAATTTAGTTTTAAAATTCTCTAATAATTACTTATCTATTTAAAAATATTCATGTTTTATATGGAGATAAAATGGTGAATTGTTGTTTTTCAATGGTATTATATTATCTATATATGCTCATATTTAGGTTATTTTAATATTAGGTCAACTACTATGAGTTTACAAAAACATGAGCATCGCGCAATAACAAAAACATAAAGCACAAAGCTTCAACAATTAAGAAATACATACCTTGATTCACATTCACCACCAGTACGGCCAGCAACATACATAGAAGCCAATCGATCCCAATTAACTTTAGGTAAAAATTCTCTAATCCTCGCTGGGGTAATTTCAATATCTTTAACTGATTCAATTATGCTATCCATGTCATTTGCATCTCCAGGTGAGTAACCTGAACTGTCAAGTAAATACATTAAGTAAAATAATCAGCACTAAATAATAGAAATTAGTGCAATGACCATGGTCAAAATGGAATATTTAGCAATATACAACAATATAAATCAGTTATTACCTCATTCTATCTACTGAAATTTGAAGCACTGTTTCTTGGAACTGTTGCTTAATTCCCTTCGAAAGATTTTCCATTTCCTTATTTGACCATTTTTTTCGATCCAATGAAAGCGGAAATCTTTCCAATACCATCTTATAGTTAGCAACATGAGAATTCTCATCTGGGCCATAACACATTGCTACTTTTTTATTCTGCCAAAAGAAAAAAAAAAAACAAATCAAGGATTACCAAACAATACATACAGTGGTGATACCTAGAATGTCACAAATGCTATGCTTATGACTAAGTTATCTCATTCTATTCTAGTTCATTGGAAATATCGTTGCAAGTTGCAACAGATTCCAAACCCTCAAGCCCCAACAAACAGGAACTCAGACACAATACCAAAATAAGCAAAAACTGAACTTCACAAATCTAATCAAAGACTATAAATAGAGAAGTAGAGAACCCTACATCTTCTCTCCCAATTGACATATATTACCCAATTAAATCCAATAACGGTATGGGCATAATATAAGCATCTACTAAAACAGTCATTAACTATAGTTCTTGTAATTTACAAAACTAATATTTCAAACAAGGGAAAATCTTGAACGATATTCTTCAGTCATATTCCTCATCATAAATAAATAAATATCTGAACATTGACCATGACAACAATTCGTACTAGAGTTCACAGAACCATAGTAGCATTATACATACCTTTGACTTTTTTGTTGCAACAGGCTTCTTAGATGATATTAACTGAGCACGCGGATCCTTCTTCAATGATAAAGCACTCGCCGTTCTTTTACTGCATGAAACCTGGAAATCCTTAAGGAGTTTAACTTTGTCCCTTAGCTTTTTGCTTTGCTCAATTTTTGCTTCAATTTCAATCAACTTACTTCGAAGAAATTTCTGGAGAGCTCTATTCTTCTTGACAGCATCAATAAGAGCTTGAGCTGACGGAGGAAAGCTTGATCTTTTCTTCGGTAATTGAGAAGACAAGTGGGCATCATTTTCACAACTCTCGTCAAAACCACATGGTTTAATCAGCAACTTGGCGTCATTAACATGTAATGGCGAATCAGGACACAATTCATCGGCATCTGAGCTGTTAGATATGGAGCTCTTGGCAACATATTGCTCACCGATTAAACACCGGGCCTGATTCCCCTCATCCCATGCTTCCCTTCCACCTTCAAGAGAACCAAATGTTATCACAATGCCAAGTTTTTATTAAAAATTAGAACACAAACAATATAACTGGGCATAAAAAATGACACCAAAGAGAGTTGTACTGATTCTATTATCATTTATGGCATGTGAGTCTTGTTATTCATGTCAATCAGGGAATGCATCAAAAACTATATATTTTCTGATTATTTTTCAAAAAGATAACTTTTTTATACATACACAACTCAAAAAAACTTGCAAAAAACGCATGCATTGACACAAAATCAAAACAATATTCAGCTCCAATCTATTTTCCACAAGTTGCATCTTTTTTCCTTCAATACGCATTAACCCTAAGCAAAACAAAGCAAAATTCAAATTATGTAACAAATTCCAAATAACAGTTCATATGTAACCTACCTCCATCATAAGCAGAAAACTGTTTGAAAATGGCGCGAACAGTTTCGAAGTCATCTTCGTCATCGTCGAACGCAACTGTAGTCGGTTGCGGAGGAGGAAGAGTGCCGTTATTAGGCTGATAAAGACTCTGAACTCTCTTGAGACATTCTAGATCACTCTGTTCATCGGAATCAGAGTCGGCGGTAACAGTGAAAGGGACAATAGCGTCTCCAGTGGCCAAAAGTGGATCTTCTTGAGATTGAATTTCATCGTCGTTGAACATACAAGCTCGCGCGAGTGCAGCCATGTCTTCTTTGAGACCGTCGTCGTCGTCATCGTCGTCGATGTTATCTTGTTCGTATTCATCGGCGCGTGGTGTCATTGGATTGAAGAAATTAGGGTTTTAGGTTTTGCAGAGAGAAAAGTTTTGAAGCCGCGGAATTGAAGGTTGTAGCGACGGTGGTTTGAAAAAAGAGAGATGATTGATATACTAAAGCGTTTTGTTTTGCTTCTTCTGTGTTGTTTTTTGTTGAATTGTGTTTCTTTCTTTGTTTCACTCTTTTATATTGTTTCACTTTGTGCCCCTTCTTTCTCTTTGTTCTTAGAACTGGTTTGGACTTTTATTAGAAACGAAAATTTCTCTTTAAAACCCCAACCCATCTACCACCATCCCACCCTCCATGTTTCTCTCAAACCCCCCCAATTTTTTATTTTTTTGCCCTTTATAATTATTTGGAATCTACTTTTTTTAAGTAAATAAATAACATTTCAAAAGTCATGTGAGCTTAACTCAATTGGTAGGACATTGCATTATATGTGCAAAGGAGCGGAGGTTCAAATCCCGGTCATCCCACTATCCTTTTAGGGCCCATTTGATGTGCATGATAAGAAACATGATAGGATAACTGTATCATATCATGTCTTAATTCAGTGTTTGGTGAACCAATAGGATATGATAAGTTAATCTTGCAACTTATCCTATCATGTCTCTCTAGTTAAAATTCTTATCCTGAGTTTGAGATGGGTTACCGGCAGGATAGGATAAGAAAATAATTTACCCATTTATTTGATAAAATATATTTTAAAATAAAAAATGAAAATTAATAAAATATTAATAATAAATCAAGTAATATCAGAGGTAGGATTAGAATTAGCTTCAGATGGAGCATCGGGAATTTCTCCTATAGACCATTGAAGCAACCTACAAAAGTAAACTCGGCTCAAAAGGATTTCATATAGTTGCTTTAGAACTCTACCCTAAGAACGTGGCGAAGTTTGGTTTTGGATTAGGTCTAAAACACTCTTGCAAACAAAACTAACTTGTAAGGATTTGAGGATGCCCGCCACTTATAATATTTAGGTCGTGTCACTATTCAATGTGTGGCTCTCTCCCTAGTTATAAATTTTATATGGGTGGTTATTTAGTTGGTTATTATCAGTTCGTTTAGTCGTTTAGTTGGTTACTAGTATAAGTTTTGTCTTGTATTAGAGATTCGGTTGACCATCCATATGTATATGTATTTCCCCTCTCTTTTATTATTAGTCTACTGTACTAAAAAAATTAACTCTTTTCAAGCACTTCTGGTGCTTGAATTAATAATCCATATATATCATACTGGCCCCATAAAGCTTAATAAAAACAATTTCCAAAACAAAATAGCAAACGGAACACTTATCTCCATCACCCCTTATTCCTTTCTATAAGAACAAAAATGACAGCAGAAAAGATTTGCAATCATACCATGATCTAGACACATAGTACTTTCCATCTTCATTTTTTCCATCAAGAATATCCCATGCAAGTTGCTTAAATGATTCTCTTCGATCCCGGTAAGTGTCAGCTGACATGACATTCTGAGCCCCTTCCTTCAGACAGTCCAAACAGCAGTCTTCATGAGAAAGTTTTGGCTCCCCACCATACTGAATTTTATGAAGCATAAAGGAAAAATAAATGTTAGACATGAATAAAACAATGGCAAAATAGGAGATATACATGAATAAAACATGACTAAATCAAAGGCTTAAAAATCTCTCAATAGAAGCTCAAGACTCTATCTATTGTCATCGCACATGATCACTATGAAAAAAGGTCATTTATGTTGTTGGTATTATCCATCACAATTCTAAGAGAATAGAATAAAAAATGAGAAATCATTTTCCAATCTATCTCTTCTCAAGCACATTTACCAATTATGAAAAATCTCAATCAACAAGGAGCTCCAAGATCAAAAGAATGACATTTAGAGTCACGCATTGAATGAGATAAGGCAAGCCGGATTAGTACCGAACCAAAATTCTAAGAGAATCATAACAACTAAATACGTTTACCTTTTCGAGTAATGTTTCCCAGGCTTTAGAAGACAGACGCTTCATTGAGGTAACCTTTGACACTGGGACTTTACCATGAGAACAAGTGATAGCTGTGTTGTCAATAGCACTGCATTAACATTAAAAAGTAAGTATCCCATAAATTAAGTGAAATAACCCTGCCGTAGTAAATGGTACAAAGAAATGTGCCTCAAGCTAAGGCTAGGAAAGAATTTAGCCGCACAATAAATAAAAATTAATAAATTGTTTATGTGTTCACAGCCAACAATACATAAAGCATATGCACCTTTGAGTAACATTTTTATCCCATTGGCGAAGCCAGTCGCAAGAGATCCAAAAAAATGGTTGACTAAGTGATTGAACAGATGCTTCAGATAAAACAGATCGTACTTCTTCCGTCCTTTCATTGATGAGACTCGATTCTTTCTCTTTCCTCTGATTGTACTTCTTTTGATATGTCGCATTTGAAGTTTGAATCTCTTCAAAATAATGCTAAGGAACACAAATATTGTCATCTCTTTCAATATGATTAGCATTAGAAACCATTTTCACATTCTCACTAGATATTTTAGTATCCTTCACACGGTACATCATTAGATATACATCCTCAGATGAAAATGTCTTCGTAAGTGAAGACTGTGAATCTTTAGTAACAATTTTGTCATTAAATCTCCACCATTGCCCCGTGTTCTCATCCTTGATGTGAGCAACGTAATGACCATGATCAACTGCATTTCCATAGTGTTGCACAAAAGATGACAACTCGTATAACAATTCAGGCTGAGATGGCTCAGACAATATGCGGCGCATACTAAGTTCAGCGGGAAATGAAAATGTAGAAGATACTTTCTTCGCTTTTATTGTCTGTCGGTCAAAAAAAACAGAAAAAGGAAATAAATCCATCAGAAAATGGTGATACAGAAAATCAAAATATACATAGAATGAAGATTAACCAGAGAGAGAAAAAGCATGTAGGTAATAACATAGTTTCTATCTTCAGAAAACTCATGTCTGATCACTACCCAAAGAAAGAGATGAAAATTTTGTCTGAGAAATTAGCAGCGATATTACACCATACAGGTTCGCCAGGTAAGATAATGGTCCTTCTGAATTAACCATTAAAAGTTGTTTCTATTTCATCTTATAAAAAGTTAAAGCAAAGCTCATACAAGCAAGCTTGAGCATTTAGACCAATATGTATGATTTGAACAATGACACGGGATCACTAATTAGTCAAATGAGCCCATCCCTCTGGCCTATCATTTATTGGTCGATCCGCACTCTGGAAAAATTCTTTTTAAAATTTGATTTGAGGCTTTTGCATGGATAGAAAAATTTACAAAAAGAAAATATATATGCCCACACAGTAAGTTTTTAGGACTATATGGTGCACATGCACAAAGAGGAAATAAAATTTTCTATGCCCAAAATATAGACTGGCGTATGCTCTGAAAATTCTTGCATGTTTATTGCTCTGTTGCACCAAAAAAAAAAATCAAACCAAAAAATGAAGTAAACAATGAAAAACACAAGGAATTAAGTTGTGTAATGCTTACAACAATACAATGGTAATAAAACTTGAACTTTTTACAATACCTTTTGACAGAAGACATAGCGCTTAAGCTCAAAAATAAGCACACGAGGCAATTCTCGCAGCACGGTCTTGCGAGAAGTAGCAACAACACTTCTTTTACAGACATCACAAAAAAATTGAATGACGTCATTATTCTCTTCATCTCTGAGATATTCATCTAAACTCTCATCTAAACTCTCCAGCCCCATCACATTCAACTGCAACTCATAGAAGAGTTCCATTTCGGAAGAAGTTGTAGTTCCACATTGTGAACACCTTCATAATAAAGTGAGAAAATTATAAATATGTAGTAGTCATAAGCATGACTAATGCTGGTGACACATACATCTAAATGAAGGTAATAAATATAATAAATTTAAATATAAAAAAAAACAAAAAAATTGTATAACATATTTGACAAAACTATTTCACAGCCACGACGAAGATTTATAACATAATAAATTAGCAGAAGATTTAACAGCCAATGATTCTTACGTATGCACAAAAGATTTGCTTCCCCGGAAAAGATATTCAACTAACGATCTTGTTTTGGAATTTTTGGAATGGCTAAGGCAATCACTAAGTTCTTTCAGAAGCCCTTTCATGAACTCATGGATGTCCTCATGAGCTTGAGGGTCTAACTTCAGTGTTTTAACAAACAGTTTAGAATCTATGAAAGGCTTATTACTTAAATACAACTGTGTAAAAAGCCGAGTTGTTTGATCTAATATGGAATGTTGATGCAAAACCTCTAGTTCGACAGAAAATAACCCTTCTCGAAAAATAGCATTGGAGTGTGCTGTTGATATAACACGTTCCTCCAAGATTATTGAGTCCTGCAGGTGAACCAGATGCACGAAGTTCTGTGTTAGGGTCAAACTCAAAAGTATTTTGCCATATACTTGCACGAAGTTCTGTGTCTGAACTAGGAGGTGGAACCAAAGCACAGAAACAATTCGGGTTGTCTTTAGTATTAACATGGCACCCAGAACAGATCAGCTTTGTGATCATATATAGGTGGTATATCTGATCTTTGGTTGGAACACCAGTTGTGTCTATTGCCCTATAAATAAACCAAAATTACACAAAGGGAGTAACAATAAGTTCTAATTTCATTTCATAAGTTAAAAAATAAATAAGAATGTCATTATAAATAGTAGTACCTCAATATTTTAGGAGTTCTAGTAACATCATACTCACACGCTCCTCTGCGTCTTTCCTCTTCACCATCTCTGCGTTTTTTCTTTTTCCTCTGAGTCGTTGGTCTCCTCATTTTATAACACAAAACCTAACCCTGAAAAAAATAAACTATTTCCTTGAGAAGGAATAAAAAACTAAATGAATCAAATCAACAGAAAATACTCATTTTTCCAAACACATTACTTAAACCTAATAATATCAAAATTAACTAAGCTATATCTGGTTTCATAGCACAAAACTCAAAAAATTACAAGCACCGAACATTTAATCAAAATCGAAGCTGAGAGAGGGAGCGAAAACCAGTCGTTTAACTACCTTTTTTGATAGTGATTCCGGCTTAGTGATAACTCTCCCTCTCTCACTAACACTGTGTTTGTTTCTAGAGAAATAGAGAAGAGAGAAATAGAGAAGAAAGTGAGCTTTTCTTTTGTTTGGTGCAGGAGAGAAATTAAAGAGAGAGAAATAGGAGAGACCAAATTTCAACTTTATGGTTTCTTTCCTGGACAGCGAAGAAAATGAGGAGAGGGCCAATTAATTGCTATAATTACCATTTTACCCATGTTTTTGTTGCAATATAAATGCGTGATGATGACTATATAAGGCCACATCAAACTGTCAACAATGAAGTTCATTTTTTTTCCTTGCGTTAATTAAAATTCCTACTTCACTGTAACAGTCAATTTTAATTTTTTTATGCATTTATTTGAAAATTTATGTTTCATGGTGGTGTTTTAAATTGAGGGACATTTTTGTATTTTCAAAAATCACTAAAGTTTCTTTCTCTTCAATTTCTCTCCTCTTTCTCTTATACCAAACAACACATCAAATCTACTCTATTTCTCACATTTTTCTCTCTTCTCTTACTCTCTCTCACCTTTTTCTCTCTTCTCACTTTCTCTTCACAACCAAACATACCATAAGGTAGCTGCGAGAGAGATAGAGGAGAAAACCTTTGGAATTTTTAGGGACGAATTTCAAGTGTCATTTTAATGATTTTATTTATATCACTTCACACATGTTAATTGTAAAATTTTAATTATTAATAGTTTTAATTATTTACTATAAAAAAATATAAAGTTTTATATTTGAAAAATATACATTGAGTATAACCGATTCAATTTGGACCAATTTTTAGTCAAATAATTGTATGAATCAAAATCTCTATGAGTTCAGTTTAGCTTTAGGTATGAATTTATTTAATTTATTTGCGAAATAAGTAAAATTTGATCATAAAATTCGTCCATATTCATTTACTGAAACTCATTAACTTGAGGCCAATATCTTGGTTAATTTTTATTAGTTACTTTATCTGTTCCTTTTTAACGATCACAATTGCACATATTTTAAATGACAACGTCTTTTTAAATGTGAAAGCTGGCGGCTTCTTTAATTTAATCTTTTTGAGCAAGAAAATATTTTCTTGCTATTATCATAAAGTAAAATTTATCAGGTTACCAATGATTTACCTGAATTATATATTATTCTGGTCTCTTGTCATTAAAAATAATTAAGAACTATTTTCCTAAACAAATTAATTCTCATCGCCTTAGATAAACAACACGACAATAGAATATGGTACTTACATTAGTCTCTGTAAAATCGATAATTTTTTACTCCCTCCGTTCTAAAATAAGTGTCATAGTTGACTATTTTGCACTATTCACATCATCTACTTTGAATGTATTTTTTTTACTAATATATAAATGTAAATATTAACATTTAAAATGTTGTTTGATTTGTCTTGATGAGTATTTTTAAGATACACTCCCTCTGTCCCAAAATGTAAGAGAAAAAATTCAAATTTTTTTGTCCCAAAATATAAGAGAAAAACACAAACTTTTATATTTCCAAGAAAAGTTCACTCTCTCTTACCTTTTCCACCAATCAAAATTGTTTATACATTTTTTCAAGTAAACTTTTTACTAAAAAACTTACATCTAATCATTATATTTTACTTTTTCTTAATAAGTGTGATTTTTATTTTTTCTCTTACATTTTGGGACGGAGGGACTACAATTTTTATAATTTTTAAAAATATATAATTAAATATATTAGCGATCAAAGTTGTGCGTTGGCAAACATGAATTGGTCAATTGTGACACCTATTTTGAGACGAAAGGAGTATATTAAAACTGATATTTGGACCTAAAAACATTAAAATGACACTTAGAATAAATTTGAATATTTGGACCTAAAAACATTAAAATGACACTTAGAATAAATTTGAAGGAGTGATTTTGGAAAGAAAAAAAACAGAAATGAAAATGAAAAAAAAAAGGACCAATGAAAGGTCGCGCAATTGCAAATGGCTCGTTGCTTTTTCTGCCCAAAAGGGGGCAATTCAGAAAATTTTGATTTCGTGTTTTTTTTATGTGTCAGGGGCAATAGGGAAAATGAATCTCACACACACACTCTGCTTCTCCAACTCCACCGGCAAACCACCATACTCTGCCACTCCACTTTCCAATCACACTCCTCAGTCCTCACGCATGTTACATGTTTGTAATATTGCCTCAATGACACTTTCTCCACTTCATACCCACCCATTCCCTCGCACCTTATACCCACACCACCATTCACCAACCCTAACAATAACACCACCCTTCTCTTTCTCTTTTTCTATCTCTTCCAATTCAAACTTCAAAAAATTTCCTACTCTTTGCACCACCCCTTCCTCCACAACACACCCTCCTCCCTCTCCCAATTACAATGAAACCCTTCTTCAACTTACTCAAACCTCTTCCTTTGATTCCATCAAAACCATTATCAAACAAATGAAATCTTCTGGTTTCACCCCGAATGACGTCGCTTTCGTTACTCTCATTCAAAGTTTAACCAATTTTCAAGAAATTGAGCAAGTGCTTAATATCTTGGAAAATGAATTAGGGTTTTATAATCTTGCTTTGAATGCTCTTGTTGATGATAATAAGCTTAAACTTGTTGAAATGTTGCATTCAACGATGGTTTGTGAGGGTATTGTTCTTGATGTTTCGACTTTTAACGTTTTGATTAAGGCTTTGTGTAAAGCACATCAATTAAAGCCTGCAATTTTGATGTTTGAGGATATGGTGAATCATCGTGGATTGAATCCTGATGAGAAAACTTTCACCACTTTGATGCAGGGTTTTATTGAACAAGATGACTTGAATGGTGCTTTGAAGATTAAAAAACAGATGTTGGGGTATGGTTGTTTGTTAACAAATGTATCTGTGAATGTTTTGGTTAATGGTTTTTGCAAAGACGGACGCGTTGAGGAAGCTCTTAAATTTGTTAATGAGGTTTATGAGGAAGGGTTTTATGCTGATCATGTTACTTTTAATTCTTTGGTGAATGGGTTTTGTAGAATTGGAAATGTTAATGATGCTTTGGATACTGTGGATTTAATGATTGAGAAAGGGTTTGATCCTGATGTGTATACATATAACTCCTTGATATCTGGAATGTGTAACTTAGGTGAATTTGATAAGGCAATGGAAATTTTGCAACAGATGATTCTCAGAGATTGTGCTCCAAATACGGTAACTTACAATACACTGATTAACGCTTTGTGTAAGGAGAATGAAATGGAAGCTGCCACTGACCTTGCCCGAATTCTTGTTAGTAAAGGGTTGTTTCCGGATGTTTGTACGTTCAATACGTTGATAAAGGGTCTCTGCTCAAGTAAGAACCGAGATATTGCGATGGAGCTGTTCGAGGAGATGAAGAAATCGTGTCAACCTGACGAGTTCACATACAGTATATTGATTGATAGTTTATGTTCTGAAAGGAAACTTAAAGAAGCATTGATGCTGTTAAAAGAAATGGAGTTGAGTGGCTGTGCTAGGAATGTGGTGGTGTACAACACTTTGATTGATGGTTTGTGTAAAAGCAGAAGGGTTGAAGACGCTGAAGAGATCTTTGATCAGATGGAACTTCTGGGGGTGTCTAGAAGTTCGGTAACATATAACACCCTTATCGATGGTCTTTGTAAAAGCGATAGAGTCGAAGAAGCTTCTCAACTTATGGAGCAGATGATAATGAAAGGATTAAAGCCTGACAAGTTCACTTATAATTCATTGCTTAATTATTTCTGCAGAGTTAAAGATATTGAGAAAGCAACTGATATTGTGCAAACTATGACTTCAAATGGGTGCGAACCGGATATTTTTATCTATGGTACGCTTATTGGGGGACTATGTAAAACTGGTAGAGTAGACATTGCGAGTGAGCTTCTTCGATCGGTCCAGATGAAAGGTATTGTCTTGACTCCACATGCTTATAACCCTGTGATTCAAGCATTATTCAGAAGGAAGAGAACAAAACAAGGCATGAGGCTTTTCAGAGAAATGATGGAAAAGGGTGATCCGCCGGATATTGTAACATACAAGATTGTTTTCCGTGGCCTGTGTAACGGTGGAGGACCAATACAAGAGGCTGTTGATTTTCAGTTGAGATGTTGGAGAAAGGAATGTTGGAGAAACTGATATTCCTTTTGCCAAAAAACCAAAAGAAGAGGACTCTGGCAATATTCCTTTCTCCAACATCTCAACTGTAAAATCAACAGCCTCTTGTATTGGTCCTCCACCGTTAAACAGGCCACGGAAAACAATTTTGTATGTTACAAAATCGAGCGGATCACCCTTTTCCATCATTTCTCTGAAAAGCCTCATGCCTTCTTTTGTTCTCTTCCTTCTGAATAATGCTTGAATCACAGGGTTATAAGCATGTAGAGTCAAGACAATACCTTTCATCTGGACCGATCGAAGAAGCTCACTCGCAATGTCTACTCTACCAGTTTTATATAGTCCCCCAATAAGCGTACCATAGATAAAAATATCTGGTTCGCACCCATTTGAAGTCATAGTTTGCACAATATCAGTTGCTTTCTCAATATCTTTAACTCTGCAGAAATAATTAAGCAATGAATTATAAGTGAACTTGTCAGGCTTTAATCCTTCCATTATCATCTGCTCCATAAGTTGAGAAGCTTCTTCGACTCTATCGCTTTTACAAAGACCATCGATAAGGGTGTTATATATTACCGAACTTCTAGACACCCCCAGAAGTTCCATCTGATCAAAGATCTCTTCAGCGTCTTCAACCCTTCTGCTTTTACACAAACCATCAATCAAAGTGTTGTACACCACCACATTCCTAGCACAGCCACTCAACTCCATTTCTTTCAACAGCATCAATGCTTCTTTAAGTTTCCTTTCAGAACATAAACTATCAATCAATATACTGTACGTGAACTCGTCAGGTTGACACGATTTCTTCATCTCCTCGAACAGCTCCATCGCAATATCTCGGTTCTTACTTGAGCAGAGACCCTTTATCAACGTATTGAACGTACAAACATCCGGAAACAACCCTTTACTAACAAGAATTCGGGCAAGGTCAGTGGCAACTTCCATTTCATTCTCCTTACACAAAGCGTTAATCAGTGTATTTTAAGTTACCGTATTTGGAGCACAATCTCGGAGAATCATCTGTTGCAAAATTTCCATTGCCTTATCAAATTCACCTAAGTTACACATTCCAGATATCAAGGAGTTATATGTATACACATCAGGATCAAACCCTTTCTCAATCATTAAATCCACAGTATCCAAAGCATCATTAACATTTCCAATTCTACAAAACCCATTCACCAAAGAATTAAAAGTAACATGATCAGCATAAAACCCTTCCTCATAAACCTCATTAACAAATTACCCTTTAAGCTGTCGGTCAGTCGATAGTCGGTAATATTTGATCATTGTCCTTTAAGCTACCTGTTGTGTGGTAGTAGATAATGTATCATCTTTTCACATTGTCCTTTAAGCTATCGGTGTTCGATAGTAGATAATGTCATACATTTCATATTGCCCTTTTGAAGGAAAATAGTATTATTTAAGCAGCGGAATTCAAAAAAATTTCCTTAGTTTGGTCCTTACGAATGAGCATGATATGTGTTTTAGGGTTTTTACCTCTCGAAGAGTAGAACCTTTGTATCATGAACAAGATGATCACGAGCGTTGATGAAGGTCACCCACGCCTCTAACTAGTCCACACGAACAGTCACCTTCAATAGAGTGCTAGCCCTTTTATATTTGAAGGCTATGCAAGAATATTGAGAGAGAAGATTATTTTAGGGTTTTCCAACTCTAAAATATTCTTGTGCTTTTTTGGTGTGTTTTGAGCTATGACAAGAGGTCTCTATTTATAGATATTTCTTGTCTTAGGCATCAAGACAACTCTTGTCTTGTGCACCAAGATATCTCTTGTTGGACAAAGCCCAACAAGAGACAAGGGCTAGGGCGCGCGCTCCCCATGAGTGATAGTACTCATGTGCGCGCCCTCCCACCATATCTTATGGTGTTCTTCGCTCAATTAAATTACCGTGATACCCTTATCACTTTGCACATACACCGTACCTTACGATATGCCTTTAATTATCTCAATATTAGACTGTCCTTATGTGTGTGACCCTTGTAGGTTTTCATAACGTTGACAATTATATTAAATCCTTTATTTAATATAATAAACAATGAGCGGTATCTAGCAACACATCATTGCTACCCAAGTTATGAGAAATTAACATGTGATCAAATCATAACCTATGTGATAATATATGCGTGTATAATTACCACTTTACCCCTTTTGTCTATATTGAACACAAAGCATACATAGTGTCATCTTTGTCCAGTTCAATATTGGGCCCATGACATTTATCATGTTATGCAGGATTAGCAAATTCCATCTAGGTCACTACTGTCCCTCAACATGCTTTGTGAAGTACCCATCAACTGCCTTTATGGTTATCCTGTTATGGATAACGTTAGATCAGCAACAAAGCACTTGACTCCACATCTAGGGTACAAAGTGGTTTCAGGTCTAAGGGCGGTTTACACCATTATCACCATGAGAGTAACTTATGACACTTTGCATAACTTTGCATGTAGTACTCTCATAACGGGTCAATCCGGTATAACTATTACTCTTAATCTTTTATACCTATGTCAAGACTTGATAACTCCTTATCCTATGATCCATGAGATGCGATCATCAGTCTATCTTCATAATAGTCTTTATGCTCTAAGGTTATCCCTTTTCACCTTAAAGCTCGACTACAGATACTTTAAGAATAGTGTCCTTATGTTTAATTTAATCTCATGATTAAGTCTCACTTAATATTAAACGGACTTTCTATTCTAGGGACTTTATTAATATTTTGGACGTTACAAACATAATAAAGAAAATGCCTTTGATTATTAATAAAAGAAACAATATATATTATTAATAATTAATTCGATACAAGTACTAAATTCATTGGCCTCTAGGGCTTACACCAACAATCTCCCACTAGCACTAGAGCCAATCCGGCATTCCCTTAATGCCCATAGACCTAGTGTGTCCATCATGCTTCAACTGCGCAAGAGGCTTTGTTAGCGGGTCAGCAATATTGTCAAGTGTAGGTACTTTGCATATTTTCACATCTCCTCTATCTATTATCTCTCGAATGAGATGATATCGCCTAAGTATGTGTTTGGATCGTTGGTGAGATATAGGTTCCTTAGCTTGTGCTATTGCACCATTGTTATCACAGTACAGACTAATGGGATCAACAATGCCAGGAACTACTTCAAGTTCAGTTATGAACTTCTTTATCCAAACAGCTTCCTTTGCAGCGCTTGAGGCAGCAATATACTCGGCTTCGGTTATAGAATCAGCAACTGTCTCTTGCTTTGAACTCTTCCAGCTTACAGCGCCACCATTTAGGCAAAACACAAAACCAAATTTGCGATCTAAAGTCATCCTGGTCGGTTTGGAAGCTAGCATCAGCGTACCCTACAACCGTAAGCTCTTCCTCACCTCCATATACCAAGAATGTTTCCTTAGTTCTTCTCAAGTACTTAAGGATATTCTTGTCAGCTATCCAATGAGCTTCACCGGGATCAGATTGGTACCTACTCGTTGCACTTAAAGCATACGAGACATCTGGTCGAGTACATAACATGGCATACATAATAGATCCGATTGCTGATGCATACGGAATCTCATTCATGCATTCCCTTTCTTCTTTAGATGAAGGGCATTGGTATGAATCCCTTCTTGGAATCATGCATGCTAAAGCGTCTTAACACTTTATCTATATATGTACTCTGACTTAGGCCAAGCAGTTTGCGTGATCTATCTCTATAGATTCTTATTCCTAATATATAGGCTGCTTCACCAAGATCTTTCATAGAAAAGCATTTTCCTAACCAAGTCTTTACTTGTTGTAAGTTAGGGACATCGTTTCCAATTAGTAATATGTCATCTACATATAATACTAAGAAAACGATCATGCTCCCACTAACCTTCTTGTAGACACAAGGTTCATCTTCATTTTTAACGAATTCATATTTTGTTACAGTTTCATCAAAACGAAGATTCCAGCTTCTAGAAGCTTGCTTCAATCCATAGATTGATCGCTGTAACTTGCATATCTTATGTGCTTCATTTGGTACGTCAAACCCTTCAGGTTGTGTCATGTACACATCCTCAAGGAGATTTCCATTAAGGAAAGCAGTCTTGACATCCATTTGCCATATTTCATAATCGTGATATGCAGCGATAGCAAGTAAAATCCGAACAGATTTAAGCATTGCAACTGGTGAAAAGGTTTCATCATAGTCAATGCCATGAATTTGTTTATATCCTTTAGCAACCAATCTTGCTTTATAGGTATGTACTTTACCATCCATGTCAGTCTTCTTTTTGAAGACCCACTTGCATCCTATAGGACGAATTCCTACAGGAGGTTCAACCAAGTTCCAAACTTGGTTTGTGTACATGGAATCCATTTCAGATTTCATGGCTTCTAGCCACTTCTCAGATTCAGGACCAGTTATGGCCTCTTGGTAGGTTACAGGCTCATCTTGATCCATGAGTAATACGTCACCTTGTTCAGTTATGAGATACCCATATCTCTCAGGTTCGTGACGTATCCTGGTGGACCTACGCTGGACTTGTTCTACTTGAGCAGGTTCTTCTTCCACAACATCTTGTGGTTGCTGCTCATGTTCCTCCAAGGTTTGCCCAATATTTGGTGGTTCTTGAACTTCTTCAAGTTCCACATTCCTCCCACTGATTCCTTTGGAAATAAATTCCCTTTCCAAGAAGACTCCAGTTCGAGCGACAAACACTTTGCCCTCGGAAGGATTATAAAAGTAGTATCCTCTTGTTTCTTTAGGATATCCTACAAATAGGCATTTGTTAGATTTGGGTTTAAGTTTAGTTGTAATTAGTCGCTTTACATAGACCTCACAACCCCAAACCTTCATGTAAGACATGTATGGCTTTTTACCCTCCATATCTCATATGGTGTCTTATCAACTTTTTGGATGGAACACGGTTAAGTGTATAAGCTGCTGTCAATAGGGCATGTCCCCAAAAGGAGTTTGGAAGATCCGCATGACTCATCATGGATCGCACCATGTCTAACAAGGTTCGATTTCTTCTCTCAGATACACCATTCCATTGTGGTGTTCCGGGAGGAGTTAGTTGTGATACTATACCACATTCTTTTAGATGGTCATTAAATTCTAGGCTTAAGTATTCTCCACCTCGATCGGATCGAAGAGTTTTAATATTCTTGCCTAGTTGGTTTTGTACTTCATTCTTAAATTCTTTGAACTTTTCAAAGGATTCGGATTTGTGTTTCATTAGATACACATATCCATATCTACTAAAGTCATCGGTAAATGTTATGAAGTAAGTAAAACCACCTCTAGCAGGTATGTTCAATGGTCCACACACATCAGTATGTATGAGTGCCAAAAGATCATTAGCCCTTTCACCTTTTCCCGTGAATGGGGTCTTTGTCATCTTTCCAATTAAACAAGATCTACATGTATCATATGATTCATAATCAAAAGAATCCAAAAGTCCATCTTTGTGGAGCTTGGAGATGCGTCTCTCATTTATGTGGCCTAAACGACAATGCCAAAGGTAACTTGGATTCAACTCATTAGGTTTCATCCTTTTAGTATTAATGTTATAGACTGGCATTTCAAGATCTAGGACATATAGTCCATTGTAATTTTGAGCACTAGCATAGAATATATCATTTAAATAAATAGAGCAACAATTGTTCTTTATTATAAATGAAAAACCAAACTTGTCCAAACAAGAAACGAAAATAATATTCCTGCTAATGGCAGGTACATAATAGCAGTTCTTTAACTGAATTATTAAACCACTAGGTAAAGCTAAATTATAAGTCCCTACAGCTAAAGCAGCAACTCTTGCTCCATTGCCAACTGGTAGGTCCACTTCACCTTTTGCCAATTCTCTACTCTCCTTGAGATCCTGCACATTAGTACAAATGTGAGAACCACATCCAGTATCTAATACCCATGATATAGAAGTAGATAAATTAATTTCTATAACAAAAATACCTGAAGTTGAAGGAGCTACTCCTTTCTTCTTATCTTCCAGGTACTTTGGGCAATTCCTCTTCCAATGTCCGGTCTTACCGCAATAGAAACAACTGCCTTCTTTTGCTATGCCTCCATTAGGTTTTAATGCAGGGGCAGTTTGTTTTGGTTTGGCAACTCCCTTGCCTTTCCACTTACCACCTTGCTTATTGGGCTTCTTGTGATGCTTCTTTCCATTGCTAACCATTAGAATGGATTTCCCTTTAGTCTTCAGATTTTGCTCGGCAGTTCTCAACATGCCTAGCAATTCAGGAAGAGTTTTATCCAAATTATTCATATTAAAGTTTAGGATAAACTGACTGAAACTATCCGGCAACGATTGCAGAATCAAATCAGTTGCAAGTTCTTTCTCAAGTGGGAATCCTAGCCTTTCAAGGTTTCCCACATACCCAATCATCTTGAGTACATGAGGACCTACCGGAGATCCCTCACTTAACTTGCATTGAAAAAGGGATTTTGAGACTTCGAATCTTTCATGACGGGCCTGCTCCACATAAAGAGTTTTCAAATGTTCGATCGTCTCAATGGCATTCATGTTTTCATGTTGCTTTTGCAGCTCAGAATTCATGGTAGCCATCATGAGGCAAGCAGCCTCATTAGCATCATCAACATGCTTCTTGTAAGCTTCCTTTTCAGCCCTAGGAGCATTATTAGCAGGCTCCTCCTCAGGAACAGGTTCCTCTAAGGCATACAACTTATTATCATGCTTGAGGACAATCCTCAGATTACGGTGCCAATCAAGAAAATTTGAACCATTCAATTTCTCTTTGTCAAGGATTGATCGCAAAATGTTGTTTGATGTGTTTGATGACATGGTCATTTTATTTAATTAGGTCTTTAATTAAATATGCTCCCACTATTTTACTCAAAACAAATGACCCTCATCATTTGATTCGGAAAATCCCGTTGGAAGATTTTCTAGTGGGTCGAGATCCATATTTCACTTCATCTTAAGTCCGCGTAGGCGGATTACACAAGACTTGGTTATTTAGGTAGGAACTCCTTCCAATTGTATCTCATACAATTCTCGAATCTATCAATTGGGTGAATAACTCCTTATTCGAATTCATCATATGAATTATTCCCAATTCATGCTTCTAAACTTATATAATCTCATTATATTTTGTTTAGTTAAGTTTGACCCAAATTTTAGAAGTCGGATATTACAATTATCCCCTCGCATCTTACTAATGTAAAACAAGCACCTTCGCGTGGGCGAAACCTACATTGTTCGATACTAGTCTTGATGAGTTCTAAAACTTGGAAAGCATAAACTTAATATTCACATATTTTACTTGGTAAAGAAAGTGCACCTCGCGTAGGCGAAACCTACATTTTCTTTATTAGTCTCTTATGTGTCTCTTGAGGGATTTTTAATTAAGTTTGATCTCACCGGCTTGTTTAATATATTAAACGCTCTCACATGCATCAACATACATACATACATACAATAATATAGAATGATATGATTATGGCCTCCTAACGCAAGTGTCCTCTCAAGCCAATGAGAGAACCCTAAACTAGCCTAACGATGATCTACTTCTCCAAGCATCATCTTCATGGCTGTTCTCCTTTGTTCCTATGTAATTCTATTATAATATTACATCAAAGAAACTCGTTTTACATACGAGGGAGTAAGATGAGAAGAGAAATTACATCAAGAAATTGAGAGAGAGAGAGGCACGACACGCAGACCGTATTTAAATTCCCAAATTTAAAACAAAAGAGCAATCTAAGGCCATAATCATTCATTTGAAAAAAACAATAATAAACTCACTTTATTATTATCCTTGGTTTAAGTAATTAATTAAAATTAAATTAATATAAACTGATCATATCGTTCATAACGGACAGAATTGCATCACGATTTCATAAATCGCGTTTTCATCAAATTCTGGTCGCCAGAGCTCGCCAGCGCTCGCCAGCCAGCGAGCTCCTCTGACTCCTGCTCGCCAGAGCTCGCTGGGCGACCGCGTCAGGAATCGATGCCGTCGCCAGGGCTCGCCAGGCAGCGAGCTCCTTTGATATGTATTATTTAAGTAGCGGAATTCAAAAAAATTTCCTTAGTTTGATCCTTACGAATGAGCATGATATGTGTTTTAGGGTTTTTACCTCTCGAAGAGTAGAACCTTTGTATCACGAACAAGATGATCACGAGCGTTGATGAAGGTCACCCACGCCTCTAACTAGTCCACACGAACAGTCACCTTCAATAGAGTGCTAGCCCTTTATATTTGAAGGCTATGCAAGAATATTGAGAGAGAGGATTATTTTAGGGTTTTCCAACTCTAAAATATTCTTGTGCTTTTTTGGTGTGTTTTGAGCTATGACAAGAGGTCTCTATTTATAGATATTTCTTGTCTTAGGCATCAAGACAACTCTTGTCTTGTGCACCAAGATATCTCTTGTTGGGCAAAGCCCAACAAGAGACAAGGGCTAGGGCGCACGCTCCCCATGAGTGATAGTACTCATGTGCGCGCCCTCCCACCATATCTTATGGTGTTCTTCGCTCAATTAAATTACCGTGATACCCTTATCACTTTGCACATACACCGTACCTTACGATATTCCTTTAATTATCTCAATATTAGACTGTCCTTATGTGTGTGACCCTTGTAGGTTTCCATAACGTTGGCAATTATATTAAATCCTTTATTTAATATAATAAACAATGAGCGGTATCTAGCAACACATCATTGAAGGTGTGAAAAACACAAGAAGGGGGGGGGGGTTGAATTGTGTTTTGGGTAATTTGAAATTTTCTTCTAAGTTATGGAAAACTTATAAGAGTTTGCAGCGGTTTAGAAAACAAAACACAATCAAGAGTAACTTTGAAGATAGAGAGCAAGAGAGAAAGATAGAGACAGAGATTTTTATACTGGTTCCCCTCACAAACCGAGAGTACGTCCAGTCCTCTTGTACTTCCAAGAGAGTTCACTATAATCACCAAAGATTACAATTGCTCAAGCACACAAGCAAGAGACTTCCAATGCTCAAGTATACAAACAAGAGACTTCCTAATGCTCAAGCACGCAGGCAAGAGACTTCAAAACACAAGTTTAAGAAAAACAGAGTCTGAACAATTGATATAAAGATCAATGTTCAGTTACAAAATAAATACAACTTTTGAAACAAGACTTAACTTAGAATCTTAATACAAAATTCTAAGGTTCAACTAATGAATTAACAGAAGCTGAAGCTGGAGTCTTGGATTTTGAATATGAGTTCAAGTTGTATTTGCAGTTTTGTGCTTTAGGATGATTTTAGCAGAGTAACAGCTCTTTTCAAATTGTTCAAGTGCCGTATCCCAAAGCTTCAAACTTGCTCCAATTTATAGACGAGGGTGGAGCGTGTTTGATTCAAATTTGATGCGGTGAGATTGCGCCAGCTGTAGATAGTACCTTTGTTAACCAAATCAGGTAACCTTGTATACAATCAATCTTGGGGAAAACGTTTTAGCCAAATCAGGTAATGAGTTCGTACAACAGTACTAACGTCACTATCTTGTGGATAACATTGATTTCATCAGCTTATGGAATGTCAGAGTATAATCATTGATGCAGAGAATGTTCTTCTGACAAAACGGCTCTCACTGCTCTTATCAGAGTCTGATATGCATCTTCTGATGAGTAGAACTTGCATCCTCTGATGAATCATATACGCATCTTCTGATGGCTTGAAGTTCTGATCAGAGTTTGTTTTGCCATATAAGAGCTTCCAATGTGCTTCCAATGAATATAAAAATTAACTTGAATATCTGCACACTTGGATTAAATAATTAGTATACCCTATTGTACATTAATACTTTTGTTATCATCAAAACTTAATTGGGTCATATCAGAACCTCTTTTGTTCCAACAATCTCCCCCTTTTTGATTGATGACAAACCAAGTATTAATTTACAATGGTTGTTGATAAAATTTATCAAGCATCTCTTAGGTTGATGAGGTTTGCAAGCTCCCCATAAGTTCAGCAATGATTAATTTAATCAGTTTAAAAATAATTATTTGAATTTTGAACTAGACTAATACACTAGACTTTCAGAGGCTAGGTTTGCAAGCTCCCCCCCTAAGTCTGATACCTATGAAAGAAAATTGCACTTTTCTTTTATACGTACCATGTATCAGAAGTTCAAATTTCAACTAATATTTTCCTCAAAATCATATCATACGAAGACATAAATTTAATAGAAAAAAAAAATGGACTTTGGTTTCAGTTTAGCATTGCATAAATTAATTGCAACTCTTACTCCCCCTTTTGTCATTAAGCAAAAAGATGAAACTGACAGAGGAAATTAAATGACAGGTTAGAAAAAAATGGTCAATAGTAGAGTTTCAATGCAGTCAAGGTGGTTACAACTATACCAATTAAATGGTTTGTCATGAAACCATGAACTTGTCTGGTTCGAATCCACTATATAAGGACCATCACTTTGTCATTTCACTCAACACTTCCATTTCATTGTGAGGAATCAACAATGGATAAGGATAGAAAAGTGATCAAAAGTAAGAGAGCGCAGGAGAAGAAGAAGAAGAAAGTGAAGATTCAACAAGACTCAGAGTCTAAGAAGAAACCTCAGAAGATGAAGGCATCAACTTCTGCTCCTGTCAGAGTCAATTATCAAACAAGATCCAAGACCAAACAACAAGAGTCCTCATTAGAATCTGAATGGGATTCTGACTGGAAGGAATTCTTGAGTACATATGTTCCTCCTAGTGAAGAATACCCCTCTTCATAATCAATGAGATCACTTCTCATTGATCTCCCAATAAGGAAACAAAGAGAATGTTGTGTATTCTTCCATTTCCCTTAGATTCAAATAAGCTAGATTTAGGACTAGCTGTTTTTGATGTAGAATCCAAGTGAAAAGTTGAATAAGAACTTATGTAATCAACAATTTTCAATTGAATAAACTCTTTATTTAGTGTTGAAATCTTGTGTTGATATTTGTCTCAAAATCATTTATGAAAGCATAACATGAAAACATAAGTAAATAAAAGATAACAAGATAAACAGATAAATAATGAACACAGAAGATAATCATCAAACAACCAAGTATTTAAAAAGATAGGCTTAATAGATCTTTAGGTCCCTGTATGTTCTCGAATTTTTGGTTTTAGTCCCTGTATTTTGTTTTGTTGCAAATAAGTCCCTGAATGTATAATTTTTTTTGGTTTTAGTCCCTAAAGTCAAAATCCGCAGGAAAATTTGCAGTTTTTGTGGAGATTTTTCTTCAGATTTTCCTGCGGATTTTGACTTTAGGGACTAAAACCAAAAAAAATTGTACATTGAGGGACTTATTTGCAACAAAACAAGATACAGGGACTAAAACAAAAAATTCACGAACATACAGGGACCAAAAGATCTATTAAGCCAAAAAGATATTCAGTAAGATTACAAAACAAGTAACAGAACATAATAATGAAATAAGCAAAACAAGTGCAAAGAATCCTAGGTTTAAGGTTGATCAGGTTGAGGAGGTAATCTGGCATTGATGCTTTGGAGGGTAGTCATTATAGCAGCCAACATAGTAGAATGCTCATCAAGTCTTCTCTGAAAATTATCTTGATTTTCCCTTATGTGTTGAGCATATTCTGGTGCATTTCTGGCAATTTGCTCAAGCCTTGCCTGTTCAGCAGCTCTTCTAGCTTCTTCTGCTAGCCTAGCTTGCTCAGCTTCTTGCCTTTCCCTTTCAATGCGTTCATCCTCCAATCTTTTCTTTTCCCTTTCCTCAGCTTCCAACCTTTCTCTCTCACGCCTTTCTTCCTCTTCCTTCCTTGCTATCTCATTCCTTAAATCCAGGTCTGTAGTATAAGCCTTTTTGACAGAACGAAGCATGAGTACCAGATTTTGTTCCATAAGGTCACACTCTTTGTTAATGTGTGCTGTATCAATAGACTTGTTAGGAATCTGACTGGACATTCTTCTAAGATTCTTGTCAACAGCTTTTAGCAGATTAGTGATATCATCCTGGGTTTGGTCAATAGGTTTATTGGCAATTCTAGAAGGTAGGTTTGGAGGGACAAAAATGCAGTCCATAGAGAGATCCTGCATCAGGGTTTTGAGATGATTGGTTTGGTGAGGAGGGGTTTTCTGAACAATTTCAAGATCCAAGGTCTCGTTGATTTGTTGAACATGTTTCTTAATGGGTGCAGATAAGTCACATGAGTTATCCATAGCCACATGATGTGGGGATTTCTTATGAGTATGTTCATCAGAATGAAGAGTCTCAGACACTTGATCTTGATGAGGTTCTGGTGATGTTTGATGGTCATGTTCTGATGGAGTATGTACTGGTGGGGGTTCATTTTCTGGTTGTTTATTTTCTGGTTGGGTTTCATTTTCTGGTTGTGGGTCATTTTCTGGTTGTTGAGGAGGTGGTGATGGTGTCTTATCAGAATCTTCATCCAGATTTTGAATGATAGGTGCAGTACTTGTTGAAGCTTGTGCAGTTTCATTTCCATACAGAGTCTGTTGTTCCAGCAGATTATGAGGATCATTCCTTTTAGGAAGCTTCTCATGCATGTTGTCAAAAGCAGACTCTTCAATACCACAATCATAACTATCCTTCAGAGCCTCTTGCTTTTTGTTAAACTCTGCAACTTTTGCCAATGCTGCCTGTAACGCAGCTTCTTCCTTTTCTTCTTCTGTAAGATCCATCATTGCAGGTTTCCTAGCCCTTGGTTTCTTTGAGGATCTTGGAGCTGTAGTTTTCTGAGTCTTAGCAGCCCTCTTCTTAGCAGGACTCTTGGCAGCTTTTCTCTTGACTGGTTCAAGTCTAAGAGGTTGTTCCAAAAGCCTTGTTTGTCTAACAGTTAGCTTTGTAGGTTGTCCATCTCCTACATCAGCTCCTAGCTTGTTTATGAACTCAGCATGTGCCTCTATAACCCTCTTGGCTTCACTATCACTGACATGTACAAGCCAACATTCACCAATGTTTTTCTCAGAGTCTCTGAGTAGCATAGGGTGTGTTGGATGGACTATCTGATTATTCTTCACCAGCTTTAAGTACCTTAAGGTAGTACTATTCACAATCTTAGAACTTAGCAGAAAGGTACCTAAGCCTGGAAGATAAGGTGTGATAGCATCCAACAAACCACACTGTGCAAACATGTGGCTAAGTAGTCTTGAATGTCGAACAATAGCTTTGCTTGAGAGAATAGATACACATAGATGATCAAAAATCAGCTTACCAACATCCAGAAAGTTTCCTTTAGCAACATGAAATGTGAACAACTTCTGGAGACTTGATATTTGATCAGTACCTCCTAATTTGGGCAGGACACTGTCAATCAAAATCCTGTAGATGATCTTGCAGTTGTTGGTCCATTCAAACTTGTCCTTAGGGTCAGCCTTAGGTTTGAATATATATTCCTCAACATCAGGACCAGCTTCATCAGAGTGCTTGAGTACTAAACCACCACGCTCTAGCTTCAGAGCCTCAAGAATGTGGCAAAGTCTGATGGAGATTTTGAATCCAGCCACAAATGATTCAATCTATGTAGAAACAAAAGGTCTCAAACCCATTTACTCAGGAGTTTTATCTTTTAGTTCAGGGTTCTCTTCAACCATCTCCCTGATCCTCCTATTATATACTTCTCTTGTGATAACAGAAGCTTTCATCCAGAATTCCTTAACAAGCTCTGTGTACGTTGGTCCATTCAACACATCAAAGTAGTACTTCAACCCTTGTCTCTTGTAATGATGAACAACTTCAGGAAAACCGTTTACTCTAATACTTTCAAGATCAACGGGATTCTCAATCGCAACCATTAGTTCATCATATTTGTATGATCGTTGATCCTTAGCAAACTCTGTAGGGTTGGATTCTCTTGGTAAGACCATGCATGCTTTAACAGTTAATGTAGAAGAAGAAGCCATGGATGAGATTTGGAAGTTAGGGTTTCTAAAGAGGGAGAAAGAAATTTCTCTGAGTTTTAGAAGAATGAAAGTGTAGGTTGTGAGAGTGCAAAAGTGTGAATGTGAACAGTTGGTGTGTTTAAATAGAAACTTACGCGCAAAAAACAAGTACACATACACAGGGGTAGTAGAGTATTTTACCACGAATGGGAATTTGAAATGCTAATCATCATTAACCAACTTCTTTATCCTCTTGCAACAAGACACGTGTATTAGAAGATTATTTAAATAACTGACACGTAAGTTTGGGAAAACGAAAGGGTTTTTACAAAAGATTTTTACTTACGCGCCAGAACCATTTACCTTCTAATCAGATTCTGATAGTGTGTCAGAAGATGTTCTCATCACAACTTCTGATACAGAAGGTTCTGATGACTTCATCTTCTGATTACTATTAGATTCTCAAAAACTTAATTTTTCATCAGAGTCTAAGTTAATCAGAGATTTCCATCATGTTCAGATTCTTTTTGATAAAATCAAAACGTTAAACAGCTAAAGGTTTTGTAAAGATATCAGCCCATTGATTTTCTGTTTTTATGAACTTGAGATCAATTACACCTTTTTGAACATAGTCTCTGATAAAATGATGTTTAATCTCAATATGCTTAACTCTTGAATGTAAAATAGGGTTTTTAGAGAGGTGAATAGCTGCAGTATTGTCACAATATAAAGGAATATTGTTACTGCTGATTTGATAATCTTCCAATTGATATTTCATCCAAAGTAGTTGTGTACAACATTTAGCTGCTGATATGTATTCAGCTTCTGCTGTTGACATAGCTATGGTGGTTTGCCTTTTACTAGCCCATGAAATTAAATTCTCACCAATGAACTGGCAGTTACCACTGGTGGATTTTCTTTCAATTCTATCACCAGCATAGTCAGCATCACAGAATCCAATCAGTTTGTAATCATTGGATTTCTGATACAGTAATCCAATGTTACAGGTAGCTTTCAAATACCTAAAGATTCTCTTCACAGCAGTGAGATGAGATTCTCTAGGATCTGATTGAAATCTTGCACACAAACATACACTGAATAAAATATCAGGTCTTGAGGCAGTTAGATAAAGAAGAGATCCAATCATACCTCTATACAGCTTCTGATCAACTTTGCCTTCAGACTCTTCTTTGCCTAGACTTGATGTAGGATGCATTGGAGTATTCATGGGTTTGCAATCTTCTAAGTTGAACTTTTTCAGAAGATCCTTTATATATTTGGATTGATGAATGAATGTTCCTTTCTCTGTTTGATTTATTTGAATACCAAGAAAGAACTTCAATTCTCCCATCATGCTCATTTCAAACTCATCCTGCATAAGCTTAGAAAAGTTCTTGCACAGAGTGGCATTAGTTGATCCAAAAATGATATCATCAACATATATTTGAATGATCAAAATGTCTTTCTTAAGGGTCTTTTTGAAAAGTGTATTGTCAACTTGTCCTTTTTCAAAACCATTGTCAACCAAGAAAGTACTCAATCTCTCATACCAAGCTCTGGGAGCTTGTTTGAGTCCATAGAGTGACTTCTTTAGTCTAAACACATGATCAGGATTTGTTAAATCTTCAAATCCAGGAGGTTGTTTGACATACACTTCTTCAGAAATGACACCATTTAGAAATGCATTTTTCACATCCATTTGATATAGAGTAATACCATTATTGACTGCATAAGATAAAAGTAACCTGATTGCTTCCAGTCTAGCTACTGGAGCATATGTTTCAGTGAAGTCAATTCCTTCTTGTTGACTATACCCTTGTGCAACAAGTCTGGCTTTGTTCCTTGTGACTTCACCTTGTTCATTCAATTTGTTTCTGTATACCCATTTTGTTCCAATAATGTTCTTATGCTTTGGTTTGGGTACCAGATCCCATACATCATTTCTCTTGAATTGATTTATCTCTTCTTCCATAGCAACTATCCAAGCATCATCTGAGAGAGCTTCATTTATTGTCTTTGGTTCAATCAAGGATACTAATCCAAACAATGATTCTTCATTTCTGAAGTTTGACCTTGTTTTTCTTGGACTATTCTTGTTTCCTAGGATAAGCTCTTCAGGATGTGATGATTTGTACTTGAAAGTATTTCTTGGAATCTCTGTTGCTTCAGAGTTATCCTCATTTGTTTGATGTTCTTGAGCAGCATCAGAAGGTGCATCTTCTTGAGTTTCAGAGTCTTCTACGGATTCTATGTTGTTATCATACTCTGAAGCTTCATCTTCTGACTCATCAGAACCTGACAAATCTTTAACAGGCTCTGACTTTTTATCATCAGGCTCTTTATCATCAAACTTTACGTGCATTGATTCTTCCACTGTATTAGTTTCCGAATTATACACTCTGTATGACTTAGAGCGTTCAGAGTATCCAATGAAGATACCCTTACAGGCTTTAGAGTCAAATTTCTTGAGATGGACTTTGTTATTCAGAATGTAACATGTACAACCAAATTGATGAAAATAAGAAATATTGGGTTTTCTTCCTTTAAAGAGTTCATATGTTGTTTTGTTCAAAATAGGTCTTATGTAGATTTTATTTTGAATATAACAAGCAGTGTTAACAGCTTCTGCCCAAAAGAATTTTGCCAAATTGTTTTCATGCATCATGGTGCGAGCCATTTCTTGTAAAGATCTATTCTTTCTTTCTACAACTCCATTTTGTTGTGGAGTTCTAGGAGAAGAGAATTCATGGAGAATTCCATGTTCTTCACAGAATTTTTCAAAAGGTTCATTTTCAAATTCACCACCATGATCACTTCTTACTTTCAAAATCTTGGAATCTTTTTCATTTTGAATTTGGATACAGAAGATGCTAAACACTTCATATGTGTCATCTTTAGTTCTCAGAAACTTAACCCAAGTCCATCTACTATAATCATCTACAATGACTAATCCGTATTTCTTACCATTGATTGAAGCAGTGTTAACTGGTCCAAACAGATCAATGTGTAAGAGTTCCAAAGGTCTAGTAGTAGAGACAATGTTCTTGTTCTTAAAAGAACTTTTGACAATTTTTCCTTTTTGACAGGAATCACAAAGTGAGTCTGAGTGATATTTTATTTTTGGAAGGCCTCTGACAAGATTGTCCTTGCTAAGCTTAGAAATTAATCTCCAATTAGCATGACCCAATCTTTTATGCCAGACCCATTTTTCATCACTCAGTGTCAAAAGACAAAGCACTTGTTGTTCCTTTAAATCAGAAAAATTGACTTTGTACACATTGCCTTTTCTATTTCCCTTAAAGACTATGGATTGATCAGAGTTTCTGATTACAGTACATGAATCCTTATTAAACATAACATCATAATTACTATCACACAATTGACTTATGCTAAGTAGATTATGATGTAGTCCATCTACTAACCAAACATCAGAAATTGACAAAGAAGAATTACCAACAGTACCTATACCAGTGATCTTTCCTTTCTGATTGCCACCAAACCCTACAGTTCCTCCCTCTTGCAGATTCAGGGTGTGGAATAAGAGTTTGTCTCCTGTCATGTGACGAGAGCAACCACTGTCTAGATACCAAGAGCTTTCTTTTCTTCTTTGGGTGCATACCTGCAGTATACACTATTTCAGATTTTGGTACCCATACTCTGATGGGTCCTTTTTGGTTAGTTTTGAGAATCTTATTCTGCTTGTTAAAATACTCAGAAGATCTGGAGTCAACAGAGCCTTTAGAAAAATGTTTAGGCTTATGTTGTCTCTGAGACTTTCCTCTTGAGTGTGTCAGAGAACCAGTTACCAAGTTTGCTTTAGAAGTACTAGTGCCCCGCTTATCAACAGGCTTTGGTACCCTGACAACTTTAACTTGAGTAGACATGGGTACTGATGTGAGGGGAACCTGGGTTTTAGAAGACTTAGGTTCAGAAGATGAATCATCTTCTGATACCTTATCTTGTGGTTCCAAGGTCACAAGAGTACCAGACACAGTCAGAGGTTCTGATGTACCCTTAGTGAAGTTTGAATAAGATTCTGATGGTGACTTGCTCAACAAGACAGGTTTACTTGATTTTCCTACATCAGGACATGTAAGAGAACCAAGTCCTTGTTTTTTGTAATAATTGCTAAGTCCACCATGAATTACGGAAGTTACCCTAGTTTTATCTATATTATGGTGAACAAACTCTTGTAGAGAGATTTCATACTCGTCATAAGGTTTGTGACATGTTCTACATCCAGTCTCAAACACTTTAATTGTTTTAAGAGATTTTTGATAGTTTGCTTGAGTCTGGGTGAGATTTTCATTGAGTAGCTTCATTTTTTGTTTGCAAAAATCCAGCTCACTCAACTTTTCCATGTACTTCACCATTACATCTTTCAAAGCTTTGGTCATTTGAGTATTAGACATTTTAGATATTACCTCATCAATGTCGTCAGTATCAGACTCTGAATCATTTTCATCGTCTGACTCACCAATGGCCATAAGCGCTAGGTTTTTTTCCTCAGAGTCTTCATCCTCAGATAGTTCATTGATATCCTCCCATGTTGCCATCAGACTCTTCTTGGCTTTGTTCTTGATTGTACTCTTTCTTCCTTTACCCTTGGAGTTGAGTTCAGGACAATCAGCCATGAAGTGTCCAGGCTTATGACAATTGAAACAGTTTTTTGTGTCATCCTTCTTCTCTTTGCTGGTGTTGTTTCTTGACCCAGATCCTCTGCCTTGAAAATTTTTGCCCTTCCTTAGTGACCACTTTTGAAAGTTCTTGGACAAGAGTGCAAAGAAATCATCATCTGATCCTTCCTCTTGATTATCTATGGAAGATTCCTCTGCTTCAGATTCTACAACTTTGGCTTTCAGAGCCTTAGATGAAACTGAAATGGATGGCAAGGCCAAAGATTTTAGTTTCTTCTGAGGCTCATCAGAAGATAGTTCAATCTCATGAATCATGAGTGAACTTATCAATTCCTCCAAGCCAAGTTTGTCCAAATCTTTAGCTTCTTGAATAGCTGTTACCTTAGGCCTCCACCTTGAAGGTAAGCTTCTCAAAATCTTCCTTACATGATGAGAGGTTGTATAACTTCTCTTTAGAACTTGGAGACCAGCCACAAGAATTTTAAATCTAGAATACATTGATTCAATATTCTCATCATCCTTCATTCTAAAGAGTTCATACTGTTGGATCAGAAGAGTAGCCTTTGCCTCTTGAACCTGTTTGTTCCCTTCATATGTGGAACACAAGGAGTCATAGATGCTCTTGGCAGTGGATTTGTCTGTGATCTTGAGATACTCATCATGAGTTATACACCCAATGAGAAGATCCTTAACTTTGTGATGTTTCTTGTAAAGCTTCTTGTCTGTAGGAGTGAACTTCTTTCTTTCTTCAATAGATAACCTTCCCTTTTCATCTAGTCCTTGGAAAGTTACCCCTTCTTCAACTAAGTCCCAAAGCTCATCATCTAAACCAATAAGATGACTGTAGATTCTATCTTTCCACCAGGAAAAGTTAGATGCATCTCCATTGAACTTTGGTGCTTTGTTGCTTGTCTTATTATCTTCAACATCATAGTCATGAGGAACTGATTTCAAGCTCACACTTGGAGTTTCAGTCATAGTGTTTTTCAACAGGAAAACTGTCTCACTGTTAGGTGATTAAAAACAGAACCAGGTTCTTGATGCCAATTGAAGGTGTGAAAAACACAAGAAGGGGGGGTTGAATTGTGTTTTGGGTAATTTGAAATTTTCTTCTAAGTTATGGAAAACTTATCAGAGTTTGCAGCGGTTTAGAACACAAAACACAATCAAGAGTAACTTTGAAGATAGAGAGCAAGAGAGAAAGATAGAGACAGAGATTTTTATACTGGTTCCCCTCACAAACCGAGAGTACGTCCAGTCCTCTTGTACTTCCAAGAGAGTTCACTATAATCACCAAAGATTACAATTGCTCAAGCACACAAGCAAGAGACTTCCAATGCTCAAGTATACAAACAAGAGACTTCCTAATGCTCAAGCACGCAGGCAAGAGACTTCAAAACACAAGTTTAAGAAAAACAAAGTCTGAACAATTGATATAAAGATCAATGTTCAGTTACAAAATAAATACAACTTTGGAAACAAGACTTAACTTAGAATCTTAATACAAAATTCTAAGGTTCAACTAATGAATTAACAGAAGCTGAAGCTGGAGTCTTGGATTTTGAATATGAGTTCAAGTTGTATTTGCAGTTTTGTGCTTTAGGATGATTTTAGCAGAGTAACAGCTCTTTTCAAATTGTTCAAGTGTCGTATCCCAAAGCTTCAAACTTGCTCCAATTTATAGACGAGGGTGGAGCATGTTTGATTCAAATTTGATGCGGTGAGATTGCGCCAGCTGTAGATAGTACCTTTGTTAACCAAATCAGGTAACCTTGTATACAATCAATCTTGGGGAAAACGTTTTAGCCAAATCAGGTAATGAGTTCGTACAACAGTACTAACGTCACTATCTTGTGGATAAGATTGATTTCATCAGCTTATGGAATGTCAGAGTATAATCATTGGTGCAGAGAATGTTCTTCTGACAAAACGGCTCTCACTGCTCTTATCAGAGTCTGATATGCATCTTCTGATGAGTAGAACTTGCATCCTCTGATGAATCATATACGCATCTTCTGATGGCTTGAAGTTCTGATCAGAGTTTGTTTTGCCATATCAGAGCTTCCAATGTGCTTCCAATGAATATAAAAATTAACTTGAATATCTGCACACTTGGATTAAATAATTAGTATACCCTATTGTACATTAATACTTTTGTTATCATTAAAACTTAATTGGGTCATATCAGAACCTCTTTTGTTCCAACAATCATTGCTACCCAAGTTATGAGAAATCAACATGTGATCAAATCATAACCTATGTGATAATATATGCGTGTATAATTACCCTTTTGCCCCTTATGTCTATATTGAACACAAAGCATACATAGTGTCATCTTTGTCCAGTTCAATATTGGGCCCATGACATTTATCCTGTTATGCAGGATTGGCAAATTCCATCTAGGTCACTACTGTCTCTCAGCATGCTTTGTGAAGTACCCATCAACTGCCTTTATGGTTATCCTGTTACGGATAACGTTAGATCAGCAACAAAGCACTTGACTCCACATCTAGGGTACAAAGTGGTTTCAGGTCTAAGGGCGGTTTACACCATTATCACCATGAGAGTAACTTATGACACTTTGCATAACTTTGCATGTAGTACTCTCATAACGGGTCAATCCGGTATAACTATTACTCTTAATCTTTTATACCTATGTCAAGACTTGATAACTCCTTATCCTATGATCCATGAGATGCGATCACCCGTCTATCTTCATAATAGTCTTTATGCTCTTAGGTTATCCCTTTTCACCTTAAAGCTCGACTACGGATACTTTAAGAATAGTGTCCTTATGTTTAATTTAATCTCATGATTAAGTCTCACTAAATATTAAACGGACTTTCTATTCTAGGGACTTTATTAATATTTTGGACGTTACAAACATAATAAAGATAATGCCTTTGATTATTAATAAAAGAAACAATATATATTATTAATAATTAATTCGATACAAGTACTAAATTCATTGGCCTCTAGGGCTTACACCAACACCTTTAAGCTGTTGGTCAGTCGATAGTCGGTAATATTTGATCATTGTCCTTTAAACTTCCTGTTGTGTGGTAGTAGATAATGTATCATCTTTTCACATTGTCCTTTAAGCTATCGGTGTTCGATAGTAGATAATGTCATACATTTCATATTGCCCTTTAAGCTGTTGGTCAGACGATAGTCGGTAATATTTGATCATTGTCCTTTAAGCTACCTGTTCTGAGGTAGTAGATAATGTATCATCTCATCATTGTCCTTTAAGCTATCGGTGTTCGATAGTAGATGTAACAACCCAACTCTAATTAATAAAAGAATATTAATTAAATGTAATTATTGGAGACAAATGGGGAAAATATGTGAACAAGTATGAGGGTTTAATGGAGGAACACAATTATTTTTGGTATTAAGTAAAAGGGGCAAAGTTGGAATTTTAAACAAATGCATGTGGTGACACTACTTAAGACCAAACCATTACCATTCCTCACAATTTCAATTACTGAAAAATCAGTAACTCTCATTTCTCTCTCAAGCCCTCTTCTCTCTCGTGCCTCACCCTAATGCCATCATAATCAATTCTTTCTCAAATCAAGCATGCAAGGACAGATTTGAGTGTGTTGGACCATGAGCTTCTTAGAAATGGTAAGTTCAATCACAATTTCTCAAGAGATGATTGTTTAAGGTAAGAAATCAACAATCCCTTCCTTTTCAGCATCTGTATTCCTTTGGTTTTAACCTGGTAATTCCTTGTATTCCATGGTGGAGCTGCTGCATGTGGGAATTTATGGAAGAAGAAGCTTTGGGGAAGGTTTTGTTCAAACCCGTATTTGGAAACAGCCCTTCACATAAACGGTAATTAATCTCACCTCACAACTCCGTTTCAAATGATTCTTTTTGGAATAGAAAGCTGACTTGAATACGGTCATTTGGGCGCAGGTTTCGTGAATTTTCACCGAGAAATGAATTCTGGGCGAATTTTTGAAGTGAAATGTTTAACTCAGGAATTTCAGAAAAATCGTGTTTGGACAGGGCTCCAGTCAAAAGGCGATTTCTCCTTCTCTGTAGCTCTGATTTTGATTCCGCTTGTTGGTATGGAAAGCTAACTCAATTCCGGTCGTTTCGATGTAGGTTTCATAATTTTAGGATCAATAATGAGCTCTGTGTGAATTTTTGAAGTTGGATATACAACACAGGATTTTGCAGAATTTGTATTTGGATAGGACTGTACATTATTGGTAAGAAATTCCTCCCTGTAACTCTGATCGAAACGATTCTTTTTGCCGTAGTTTGATAACTCAGTCATGGTCATTTTGACCTAGGTTTCATAATTTTTGGACAAGAAATGAGGGCGGTAGCTATTTCTAAAGTTGGACATAAGATGCAGAATTTTGCAGAAGGTTTGGAGCACAAAATCAACACTTTTTCGTGGCCAATTATAGGTGGGTTCTCTAGGTTCTTAACCATTAGAATTATTTAGTAAGCTTAGTTTTCCCCAAATATGTATTGCATGCGAACATAGGATTATTTTAGGATCAAGTAAAGATAGAGCAAGAATAATTCCCCCTTCTTGCTCCTATGTAATCTATTAGGTATTATAAAATATGTTTGAAACGAGTTGCATAGAGGTTGTAGGTGAATTTCTGGAAAAACATTATTTTTGCATAAACAGGGTTCTGAGCTGATGCACTCGCCACAGCGAGTGATTGTACGCCACAGCGAGTGTTAACGTCCTGTATAACTCGCCAGGCGAGTCTTTGACTCGCCAGGGCGAGAGTTACAAGTCTGTTGGCCTAAAAGCTCGCCGTAGCGCGTAAGAATTTGCTGTAGCGAATACACATGGAACATAACCTTTCTAATTTTGAACTTATCATATCACTCGTTTTATATCCGAATGCGACTTGGTTTCTCAAACTTGTTTAATAATATTTAACAGGCTATATAGTCAGAGAATAATAGGATGCTGAAACATGTTTAGGTTACCCTGGGCGGGATATATTGGTTAGAACTGCTTTAACTCATTAAAATTAAATGGCAGCTTTATGCCGTGATTAAAGAATTCCTCTGAATTCTAATCATTTTATTATGTGAGCCAACGTCGGAATCCGAGCCTCTATTTCGGTAGTACGCAGAGTCAGGCACCCGAGACCGGCTTGCCTCGGCGTGTCTTTGAAGAGTAATTGACAAGATTGATAAATGTGTTACACCTTTATTCATTGTTATTAATATTACTCTTTTATGTAAAACAGTTTGAACTTAGACTTTTACACTATCTAGGTTCCCCCGGCGTAGTCGCCATTAGGAGGGTAGTAGGACTCACTGAGACTTAGTAGTCTCACCCCACTCCAAATCAATTTTTTTAGGTAGACAGGTTCTCCGGAGCAAGGACCAGGATGGGACTGACAGTTGGAGCCGAGCTTGGATTGTCAGATCAGAAGATTATATTTTTCTTCCTTGTTTTAATTATCTTGTTTACTCAGAAATTCTCGTATCTTTCCGTTGTACCTCGTTGATTTATCATATTGGATTTAATCTCTGTATTCGTTCAAGTTGTAACTTTATCATTTATTTGGTAATTTATTTGTACTCAGATCCATTTATTTATGTCTTGACTAAATATTCTAGATATTTTAGTTGGGGCGTTATAATTGGTATCAGAGCAGGTCGATCCAGTATCGGACATTGCCATGAGTCATTCGAATCCTTTCCTAAGTAATACAGACCCTTTGGACATGGACTGTTTACGCTGAAACCATCACGTGCTGAGTCTGATCAGCTCAGTATTGTTTATGGTAGGCAGGGTATTATGGTTGAGAACTGAAGTGGACTCTGAAATTCAAGCTGTAAGATCGTAGTGTAGACGCAATCAAGGAGCAGACGATGAAGGAATATTTATAAGTGGGTATGGAAACAGTGGCAGATGGTGTCACAGGAGTAAGTTGTATAACAAGCAAGAATGCAAGTGTATCATTATAACGGAAGTGTGTAGTACACATTATTATTCGACTAACTCTGTGTGTCAGGAAAAACTTCCTGAACCTAGAAATAACTTTATCCTACAGAGAGCCTAAATTCAGACAAGTTTATTGTCAGACTAACACCCAGTAATTGTAGTAGTGAACCAAAATTCCTTTCTGAATAATAGTTGGTCAGTGCAAGCGAGAAATTCACCTGTGTTAGAAAAACTTAGTTAGACCTCATCCATGACCCCTTTAACTTCTAAGGTCCCAACTTGATTAGACTATTTTAAGATTTCCAAACCTTAAATGTCCTCAATGGAACGAGGACGCCTCTCTTAATAGAACCAGTGATTTTACCGGAAACACTAGAAACCTATTCTCAACTCGTATAGTGATTAGAATTCTTTATTAGCAGTGTCGTATCCAAGAATACACCCTAAGTATCACCATTTATTTGTCCCTAAATTAGTGACTCAGGGGAGTAGTCCGGGCAAATACTTGTATGAGAACTTTAAATTGAACCATCTATACTAGGAAATTATATTAGAAACAACCATGTACCAATATTCTTTCAATGTCATATTATTAGATTACCCTCTAGACTGCCCACAACTAAGTTAATCCAACCCTTCAAATCGTACCAGTATTCCTACTTTATCACTAGGAGTCAAACCTTGATCAGCATAATAATTAGAATTTTTCTCTTACTACCCCAATCTTTAGCAATAAGCCCAACCAATCACTAGAGACCAAACGTTGACTAGTATAACAGTTAGGGACCATTTATAAACACCATTAGACACTTAAGTCAATTCGTGAAACATTACCATAAACAATTTAGGAACCAAGCTAACAATAAATCAAGACAGCCTTATAATTAGTAATCAATATCCATATCTTACTACTAGAATCCAGTGATATTAGATATACCATTTAGAAAATTTCATAGTTGTAATGACCGTTGTCTAGGAAAACCTACTAAGTATCATCACCTAATTACTCTAGGCTACTAACACCACGACCTAGACAAATTAACTACCTTTAGATGTCAGTAGGTAGGACCAGCCTATCACTGTATACCAGTAGTCGCACAAGACCTTTGTAGGTTAAGTTTTAACTAGTGTAACAGTTAAGGATTTCCGTTAGCATAATCCATCGCCAAGTCGATCCGTAGTTGCCTTGTCATTAGATAGCTTAGAGACCGGAAACTCAGTTCCATGTTAGGTTGACCATTCGATATAAGAATTCATACATTTGAACCAGTTAGTTAAGGACTCAGTAGGATTAGTCAACCGTCCGTTGAGAGTTGCCGTTCAGTCATTATTAGACTAGTAATTTCACACTAGGGACCAATTAGCAACCCGGTTTGAAGATTAGAATTGACCAATCATATTTGATCACTACCTAAATGCCAGTCGGTTAGAATACCATTTAGAAGACTTACATTAGACGCCAAAAGATGTAGAGTCAACATTTCAGTACGAAACCTATATTAGTGTCAGACAATAGAAGACACAATTTGATAAGGGTAACCAAACAGGATACAGTATCAATAGCACCAACCACCTGGATCAACCCTTTAGGTATAAATGTTAGGTATCCAGACTTAAGTAACTAAGTTTGACCATGGTCGTAGCCACCGACATCTCCGCATATTCAGACCTTTCAGCTTTAAAACTAATAGGATCCGTTAAACTTACCGGTGAGGACATGTCAGCAAAGAACGAGAGTGAAAGCCTAGTTGTCCTAGCATGAGAGCTCTGACTAGTGTGGACCCAATAGGAGACCAACCTTCGATTACCTTTCATTCGTCCCGGATCCTCTTTCAGCCAACTCATCGAATCGAGCAATATTCAATTCAATATTCGTAAGTCTTGGAACACCAAGAACCTCTGTACTACTAAACTTGTCTGATCACACTCAGATGAGAAAATCCTTCTCGTGCCTTAATGACTTGTCAATCACGTAAAATGCCTAAGTTCAAATGAGAAGCAAACTTTCAAATTTCTTGAAGCCAATTAGTTACCTCGAGGGTGATAATGTCACACTTAAGTAACCACATCAAGTGTTTTCAGTTTTCCAGTTAAGGCATTATTAACAGAAATCTATCTGCGGAAGTTAATTATTCTTGAGAAGGTCAATAATACTTCCAGTCTCATTTCCTACTCGCTCGGTTGATCTGCCAATCAACTTACTTAAAATCACCCCGGTAAAACTTACCTAACTCAGTATCAGCAAATCAGTTAAACTTCGTGCACTCCAAAACCAGTGATCTGTTCTTCAATAAAGTTAGTCATCTATCGTTTGTAGCCTTAGCAGACGACTCAGAATTTAGTTCGGACCAGCCCCTAAATCAGTGGAATTAAGTTATACCAGTCAAAGCAGTGTTAAGGATTCAAACCTGCTAACTCCGTGCTCCTAACCATGTAAGATCAGTGTGTTAATCTTGAGTGTCTCTGCCCGAATATTTGAACCTACCAAAAAATTCAATTCCTGTAATCCCGTGAGATCAAGTACTGAAGCCTGAACGCCTGAATTAGAACATTCCAAATTCATGTCTAACTGCCAGAAATTAGTTGGTATAAGTGTAAGAGTTAATCACTCGTTGGAGTAATATTCGAACCTCAATTGGAAACCCTTCCTATCCTTAGTGACCTGTTAAGATAATTCAGCCAACCGTTCTAAGCCAAACCATTCAATCTAGCTTTAAGCGTTACAAATTCAAACCCTATGCTTTCAACTAGCCAAGTTTAGTATCTAATTGCTTTAGCCAAGTTCCATACATTAGCTACCAGTGAAGGACATCAAACAAGTTTGACATGTAACCCGGAGAAATGATCTGAACCTAAGTGCGTCCGTGTGTTAAATGTACAACGCGATCATCGTGTCGTGTCGGGATGGATAGAGATTGTAGGTGGGGTTTTATCGGATAACTATAAGCTCGTCTACGGATGAGTCCAACTCGTTGGTAGAAGAACCAGTAGTGTTTAGACGATTATCCACTCGTTTTATATTTCAATCAATTCTGGAATAATTACACAACACGTGATATCGAGGTACATATAACATGTCAAGCATGTTGGTGTTCGGAAGGGAGAACGACAGTACGATTGAGAGAATTTGCATATGACAATATCAACACCAGGTCAGATACTGACCCTCTAAACCAGTTGGAACTGGAACTAATTTCATTGGGAATGGAAGAAGTGTAATGGTAGTAAGAAGTTGAATCAGAGTGCGCAGCACTGAAACTCTGGGAATGTGAGGATAACCTTTAGCCACTAACCTTAAAAAGAGGAAAGTTTTATTCCAAGGGATTGAATACTTGACTGGAACATAGACGAAGTGTAGAATTGGATGCAGACACAAACAACCTACCCTGATGTGGAATGGAGAAGTTGAATTTCGAGGACGAAATTTCCTTAAGGGGGGTAGATTGTAACAACCCAACTCTAATTAATAAAAGAATATTAATTAGATGTAATTATTGGAGACAAATGGGGAAAATATGTGAACAAGTATGAGGGTTTAATTGAGGAACACAATTATTTTTGGTATTAAGTAAAAGAGGCAAAGTTGGAATTTTAAACAAATGCATGTGGTGACACTACTTAAGACCAAACCATTACCATTCCTCACAATTTCAATTACTGAAAAATCAGTAACTCTCATTTCTCTCTCAAGCTCTCTTTTCTCTCGTGCCTCACCCTAATGTCATCATAATCAATTCTTTCTCAAATCAAGCATGCAAGGACAGATTTGAGTGTGTTGGACCATGAGCTTCTTAGAAATGGTAAGTTCAATCCCAATTTCTCAAGAGATGATTGTTTAAGGTAAGAAATCAACAATCCCTTCCTTTTCAGCATCTGTATTCCTTTGGTTTTAACCTGGTAATTCCTTGTATTCCATGGTGGAGCTGCTGCAAGTGGGAATTTATGGAAGAAGAAGCTTTGGGGAAGGTTTTGTTCAAACCCGTATTTGGAAACAACCCTTCACATAAACGGTAATTAATCTCACCTCACAACTCCATTTCGAATGATTCTTTTTGGAATAGAAATCTGACTTGAATACGGTCATTTGGGTGCAGGTTTTGTGAATTTTCAACGAGAAATGAATTCTGGGCGAATTTTTGAAGTGAAATGTTTAACCCAGGAATTTCAGAAAAATCGTGTTTGGACAGGGCTCCAGTCAAAAGGCGATTTCTCCGTCTCTGTAGCTCTGATTTTGATTCCACTTGTTGGTATGGAAAGCTAACTCAATTCCGGTCGTTTCGATGTAGGTTTCATAATTTTAGGATCAATAATGAGCTCTGTGTGAATTTTTGAAGTTGGATATACAACACAGGATTTTGCAGAATTTGTATTTGGATAGGACTGTACATTATTGGTAAGAAATTCCTCCCTGTAACTGTGATCGAAACGATTCTTTTTGCCGTAGTTTGATAACTCAGTCATGGTCATTTTGACCTAGGTTTCATAATTTTTGGACAAGAAATGAGGGTTGTAGCTATTTCTAAAGTTGGACATAAGATGCAGAATTTTGCAGAAGGTTTGGAGCACAAAATCAACACTTTTTCGTGGCCAATTAAAGGTGGGTTCTCTAGGTTCTTAACCATTAGAATTATTTAGTAAGCTTAGTTTTCCCCAAATATGTATTGCATGCGAACATAGGATTATTTTAGGATCAAGTAAAGATAGAGCAAGAATAATTCCCCCTTCTTGCTCCTATGTAATCTATTAGGTATTATAAAATATGTTTGAAACGAGTTGCATAGAGGTTGTAGGTGAATTTCTGGAAAAACATTATTTTTGCATAAACAGGGTTCTGAGCTGATGCACTCGCCACAGCGAGTGTTAACGTCCTGTATAACTCGCCAGGCGAGAGTTACAGGTCTGTTGGCCTAAAAGCTCGCCGTAGCGAGTAAGAATTCGCTGTAGCGAATACACATGGAACATAACCTTTCTAATTTTGAACTTATCATATCACTCGTTTTATATCCGAATGCGATTTGGTTTCTCAAACTTGTTTAATAATATTTAACAGGCTATATAGTCAGAGAATAATAGGATGCTGAAACATGTTTAGGTTACCCTGGGCGGGATATATTGGTTAGAACTGCTTTAACTCATTAAAATTAAATGGCAGCTTTATGCCGTGATTAAAGAATTCCTCTGAATTCTAATCATTTTATTATGTGAGCCAACGTCGGAATCCGAGCCTCTGTTTCGGTAGTACGCAGAGTCAGGCACCCGAGACCGGCTTGCCTCGGCGTGTCTTTGAAGAGTAATTGACAAGATTGATAAATGTGTTACACCTTTATTCATTGTTATTAATATTACTCTTTTATGTAAAAGAGTTTGAACTTAGACTTTTACACTATCTAGGTTCCCCCGGCGTAGTCGCCATTAGGAGGGTAGTAGGACTCACTGAGACTTAGTAGTCTCTGTTGGAACAAAAGAGGTTCTGACATGACCCAATTAAGTTTTGATGATAACAAAAGTATTAATATACAATAGGGTATACTAATTATTTAATCCAAGTGTGCAGATATTCAAGTTAATTTTTATATTCATTTAAAGCACATTGGAAGCTCTGATATGGCAAAGCAAACTCTGATTCAGAACTTGAAGACATCAGAAGATGCATATGTGTTTCATCAGAGGATGCAAATTTTATTCATCAGAAGATGCATATCAGACTCTGTTAAGAGCAGTGAGAGCCGTTTTGTCAGAAGAACATTCTCTGCATCAATGATTATACTCTGACATTCCAAAAGCTGATGGAATCAATCTTATCCACAGAATAGTGACGTTTGTACTATTGTACGAACTCTTTACCTGATTTGGATAAATCTTTCTCTCCAAGATTGATCGCATACAAGGTTACCTGATTTGGATATCAAAGGTACTATCTACAGCTGGCGCAATCTCACCGTATCAAATTCAAATCAAACACGCTCCACCTTCTTCTATAAATTGGAGCAAGTTTGAAGCTTTGGGATATACGATATTCGAACAATTTGAAAAGAGCTGTTACTCTGCTAAAATCATCCTAAAGCACAAAACTGCAAATACAACTTGAACTCATATTCAAAATCCAAGACTCCAGCTTCAGCTTCTGTTAATTCATTAGTTGAACCTTAGAATTTTATATTAAGATTCTAAGTTAAGTCTTGTATCTAAAGTTGTATTTATTTTGTAACTGAACATTGATCTTTATATCAATTGTTCAGACTCTGTTTTTCTAAACTTGTGTATTGAAGTCTCTTGCCTGCGTGCTTGAGCATTAGGAAGTCTCTTGTTTGTATACTTGAGCATTGGAAGTCTCTTGTTTGTATACTTGAGCATTGGAAGTCTCTTGCTTGTGTGCTTGAGCAATTGTAATCTTTGGTGATTATAGTGAACTCTCTTGGAAGTACAAGAGGACTGGACTACTCTCGGTTTGTGAGAGGAACCAGTATAAAAATCTCTGTCTCTATCTTTCTCTCTTTCTCTCTTCCTTCAAAGTTACTCTTAATTGTGTTTTGTTTTCTAAACCGCTGCAACCTCTGATAAGTTCTTTGTAACTTAGAAGAATTTTTTAATTTACCAAAAACACAATTCAACCCCCCCTTCTTGTGTTTTTCACACCTTCAATTGGCATCAAGAGCCCGGTTCTGTTTTTTAATCACCTAACAGTGAGACAGTTTCCTGTTGAAAAACACTATGACTGAAACTCCAAGTGGTAGCTTGAAAGCAGTTCCTCATGACTATGATGTTGAAGATAAGTCAAGCAACAAAGCACCAAAGTTCAAAGGAGATGCATCTACCTTTTCCTGGTGGAAAGATAGAATCTACAGTCATCTTATTGGTTTAGATGATGAGCTTTGGGACTTGGTTGAAGAAGGGGTAACTTTCCAAGGGCTAGATGAAAAGGGAAGGCTATCTATTGAAGAAAGAAGTTCACTCCTACAGACAAGAAACTTTACAAGAAGCATCACAAGGTTAAGGATCTTCTCATTGGATGTATAACTCATGATGAGTACCTCAAGATTACAGACAAATCCACTGCCAAGAGCATCTATGACTCCTTGTGTTCCACATATGAAGGGAACAAACAGGTTCAAGAGGCAAAGGCTACTCTTTTGATCCAACAGTATGAACTCTTTAGAATGAAGGATGATGAGAATATTGAATCAATGTATTCTAGATTCAAAATTCTTGTGGCTGGTCTCCAAGTTCTAAAGAGAAGTTATACAACCTCTGATCATGTAAGGAAGATTTTGAGAAGCTTACCTTCAAGGTGGAGGCCTAAGGTAACAGCTATCCAAGAAGCTAAAGATTTGGACAAACTTGGCTTGGAAGAATTGATAAGTTCACTCATGAGTCATGAGATTGAACTATCTTCTGATGAGCCTCAGAAGAAGCTAAAATCTGTGGATTTGCCATCTATTTCAGTTTCATCTAAGGCTCTGAAAGCCAAAGTTGTAGAATCTGAAGCAGAGGAATCTTCCATAGATAATCAAGAGGAAGGATCAGATGATGATTTCTTTGCACTCTTGTCCAAAAAATTTCAAAAGTGGTCACTAAGGAAAGGCAAAAATTTTCAAGGCAGAGGATCTGGATCAAGAAACAACACCAGCAAAGAGAAGAAGGATGACACAAAAAATTGTTTCAATTGTCATAAGCCTGGACACTTCATGGCTGATTGTCCTGAACTCAACTCCAAGGGTAAAGGAAGAAAGAGTATGATCAAGAACAAAGCCAAGAAGAGTTTGATGGCAACATGAGAGGATATTAATGAACTATCTGAGGATGAAGACTCTGAGGAAGCAAACCTAGCGATTATGGCCATTGGTGAGTCAGACAATGAAAATGATTCAGAGTCTGATACTGACGACATTGATGAGGTAATATCTAAAATGTCTAATACTCAAATGACCAAAGCTTTGAAAGATGTAATGGTGAAGTACATGGAAAAATTGAGTGAGCTAGATTTCTGCAAACAAAGAATGAAGCTCCTCAACGAAAATCTCACCCAGACTCAAGCAAATTATCAAAAATCTCTTAAAACAATTAAGGTGCTTGAGACTGGATGCAGAACATGTCACAAACCTTATGATGAGTATGAAATCTCTCTACAAGAGTTTGTGCACCATAACATAGATAAGACTAGGGTAACTTCTGTAATTCATGGTGGACTTAGCAACTATTATAAAAGACAAGGACTTGGTTCTCTTACATGTCCTGATGTGGGAAAATTAAGTAAACCTGTCTTGTTGAGCAAGTCACCATCAGAATCTTATTCAAACTTTACTAAGGGTACATCAGAACCTCTGACTGTGTCTGGTACTCTTGTGAGCTTGGAACCACAAGATAAGGTATCAGAAGATGACTCATCTTCTGAACCTAAGTCTTCTAAAACTAAGGTTCCCCTCACATCAGTACCCATGTCTACTCAAGTTAAAGCTGTCAAAGTACCAAAGCCTGTTGATAAGCGGGGCACTAGTACTTCTAAGGCAAACTTGGTAACTGGTTCTCTGACACACTCAAGAGGAAAGTCTCAGAGACAACATAAGCCTAAACAATTTTCTAAAGGCTCAGTTGACTCCAGATCTTCTGATTATCCTAACAAGAAGGATAAGATTCTCAAAACTAACCAAAAAGGACCCATCAGAGTATGGGTACCAAAATCTGAAATAGTGTATGCTGCAGGTATGCACCCAAAGAAGAAAAGAAAGCTCATGGTATCTGGACTCTGGCTGCTCACGTCACATGACAGGAGACAAGCTCTTATTCCACACCCTGAATCAGCAAGAGGGAGGAACAGTAGGGTTTGGTGGCAACCAGAAGGGAAGGATCATTGGTATAGGTACAGTTGGTAATTCTTCTTTGTCAATTTCTGATGTTTGGTTAGTAGATGGACTACATCATAATTTACTTAGCATAAGTCAATTGTGTGATAGTAATTATGATGTTATGTTTAATAAGGATTCATGTACTGTAATTAGAAACTCTGATCAATCCATTGTTTTCAAGGGAAATAGAAAATGCAATGTGTACAAAGTCAATTTTTCTGATTTAAAGGAACAACAAGTGCTTTGTCTTTTGACACTGAGTGATGAAAAATGGATCTGGCATAAAAGATTGGGTCATGCTAACTGGAGATTAATTTCTAAGCTTAGCAAGGACAATCTTGTCAGAGGCCTTCCAAAAATAAAATATCACTCAGACTCACTTTGTGGTTCCTGTCAAAAAGGAAAAATTGTCAAAAGTTCTTTTAAAAACAAGAACATTGTCTCTACTACTAGACCTTTGGAACTCTTACACATTGATCTCTTTGGACCAGTTAGTACTGCTTCAATCAATGGCAAGAAATATGGATTAGTCATTGTTGATGATTATAGTAGATGGACTTGGGTAAAATTCCTGAGAAATAAAGATGATACATATGAAGTGTTTAGCATCTTCTGTACCCAAATTCAAAATGAAAAAGATTCCAAAATTTTGTAAGTAAGAAGTGATCATGGTGGTGAATTTGAAAATGAACCTTTTGAAAAATTTTGTGAAGAACATGGAATTCTCCATGAATTTTCTTCTCCTAGAACTCCACAACAAAATGGAGTTGTAGAGAGAAAGAATAGATCTTTACAAGAAATGGCACGCACCATGATGCATGAAAATAATTTAGCAAAATTCTTTTGGGCAGAAGCTGTTAACACTGCTTGCTATATTCAGAATAGAATCTATATAAGACCTATTTTGAACAAAACAACATATGAACTCTTTAAAGGAAGAAAACCAAATATTTCTTATTTTCATCAATTTGGTTGTACATGTTACATTCTGAATAACAAAGTCCATCTTAAGAAATTTGACTCTAAAGCCTGTAAGGGTATCTTCATTGGATACTCTGAACACTCTAAGTCATACAGGGTGTATAATTCTGAAACTAATATAGTGGAAGAATCAATGCACGTAAAGTTTGATGATAAAGAGCCTGATGATAAAAAGTCAGAGCCTGTTAAAGATTTGTCAGGATCTGATGAGTCAGAAGATGAAGCTCCAGAGTATGATAACAACATAGAATCTATAGAAGACTCTGAAGCTCAAGAAGATGCACCTTCTGATGCTGCTCAAGAACATCAAACTATTGATGATAACTCTGAAGAATCTGATATTCCAAGGAACACATTCAAATATAAATCATCACATCCTGAAGAGCTCATTTTAGGAAACAAGAACAGTCCAAGAAAAACAAGGTCAAACTTCAGAGTTGAAGAATCATTATTTGGATTAGTTTCTTTGATTGAACCCAAGACAACAAATGAAGCTCTCTCTGATGATGCTTGGATAATTGCAATGGAAGAAGAGTTAAATCAATTCAAGAGAAATGATGTGTGGGATCTGGTACCCAAACCCAAGCATAAGAACATTATTGGAACAAAATGGGTATACAGAAACAAATTGAATGAACAAGGTGAAGTCACAAGGAACAAAGCAAGACTTGTTGCACAAGGATACAGTCAACAAGAAGGAATTGACTTCACTGAAACATATGTTCCAGTTGCAAGACTGGAAGCAATCAGGTTACTTTTATCTTATGCAGTCAATAATGGTATTACTCTATATCAAATGGATGTGAAAAGTGCATTTCTAAATGGTGTCATATCTGAAGAAGTGTATGTCAAACAACCTCCTGGTTTTGAAGATTTGACAAATCCTGATCATGTGTTTAGACTAAAGAAGTCACTCTATGGACTCAAACAAGCTCCCAGAGCTTGGTATGAGAGATTGAGTACTTTTTTGGTTGACAATGGTTTTGAAAAAGGACAAGTTGACAATACACTTTTCAAATAGACCCTTAAGAAAGACATTTTAATCATTCAAATATATGTTGATGATATCATTTTTGGATCAACTAATGCCACTCTTTGCAAGAATTTTTCTAAGCTTATGCAGGATGAGTTTGAAATGAGTATGATGGGAGAATTGAAGTTCTTTCTTGGTATTCAAATAAATCAAACAGAGAAAGGAACATTCATTCATCAATCCAAATATATAAAGGATCTTCTGAAGAAGTTCAACTTAGAAGATTGCAAACCCATGAATACTCCAATGCATCCTACATCAAGTCTAGGCAAAGAAGAGTCTGAAGGCAAGGTTGATCAGAAGCTGTATAGAGGTATGATTGGATCTCTTCATTATCTAACTGCCTCAAGACCTGACATTTTATTCAGTGTCTGTTTGTGTGCAAGATTTCAATCAGATCCTAGAGAATCTCATCTCACTGCTGTGAAGAGAATCTTTAGGTATTTGAAATCAACTTGTAACATTGGATTACTGTATCAGAAATCCAATGACTACAAGCTGATTGGATTCTGTGATGCTGACTATGCTGGTGATAGAATTGAAAGAAAATCCACCAGTGGTAATTGCCAGTTTATTGGTGAGAATTTAATTTCATGGGCTAGTAAAAGGCAAACCACTATAGCTATGTCAACAGCAGAAGCTGAATATATATCAGCAGCTAAATGTTGTACACAACTACTTTGGATGAAATATCAATTGGAAGATTATCAAATCAGCAGTAACAATATTCCTTTATATTGTGACAATACTGCAGCTATTCACCTTTCTAAAAACCCTATTTTGCATTCAAGAGCTAAGCATATTGAGATTAAGCATCATTTTATCAGAGACTATGTTCAAAAAGGTGTAATTGATCTCAAGTTCATTGAAACTGAAAATCAATGGGCTGATATCTTTACAAAACCTTTAGCTGTTGAACATTTTGATTTTATCAAAAAGAATCTGAACATGATGGAAATCTCTGATTAACTTAGACTCTGATGAAAAATTGAGTTTGTGAGAATCTAATAGTAATCAGAAGATGAAGTCATCAGAACCTTCTGTATCAGAAGTTGTGATGAGAGTCTCTTCTGACAAACTATCAGAATATGATTAGAAGGTAAATGGTTCTGGCGCGTAAGTAAAAATCTTTTGTAAAAATCCTTTCGTTTTCTCAAACTTACGTGTCAGTTATTTAACATTCTTCTAATACACATGTCTTGTTGCAAGAGGATAAAGAAGTTGGTTAATGATGATTAGCATTTCTAATTTCCAATTGTGGTAAAAATACTCTACTACCCTTATGTATGTGTACTTGTTTTTGCGCGTAAGTTTCTATTTAAACACACTAACTGTTCACATTCACACTCTTGCACTCTCACAACCTACACTTTCATTCTTCTAAAACACAGAGCAATTTCTTTCTCCCTCTTTAGAAACCCTAACTCCAAATTTCATCCATGGCATCCTCATCAACATTCCTGAATAGATCATGTTTGATCCTACCAAATGAATCCAACCCTACAGAGTTCGCAAAGGATCAACGACCATATAAGTATGACGAACTAAATGTGGCGATTGAGAATCCCGTTGATCTTGAGAGCATTAGGGTAAACGGTTTTGCTGAAGTCGTTCATCTAAACCAAGAGCAAAGAAAGTAATACTGGAGGATCTTACTGAGGAAGAAAAGGAAGAGGCTGTAGTACAGGCAGCATTGGCCAAGGTTGCAGAGTTTAATAAGAAGCAAGAAGCTCTGAAGGATGGCTATGATTGTGGTATTGATGAAGCTGCATTTGTTGATATGCACAAGAAGCTCCCAAAAAGGAATGATCCTCACAATCTGCTGGAACAGCAGACTCTGTATGGTAATGAAACTGGTAAGTTTTCTAATTTTCTTGGAGGCAGCAAAGGACTTAGAGATTATTTCAGAAGACTTCAATTCCCTTCTGAAATTAGAGTTAAACATGCTTTTGATAAGTTTTTAAAAGGAGTTAATTCTGAGAAAGTCATTGACCTTTCTGAGAATCAACCATCATCAGAGCAGTTTAACCTCATCCTACCTAACCCATCAGAATCTCAGGCTAATTTTATATGCAATGATGCAGCGCAAGCTTCTACAAGCACTGCACCTGCTATTCAACTTTCTCTTGATGATGATTCTGATAAAACCCCATCACCTCCACCTGCACAATCCCCCAACCATCAAGAAATACCTACCACAACACCACAACAAGATGAATCACAAAATGATCCCCAATCAAACACTGAGATTGTTCATCATGTGAACCCTCAAGAACAATCAAAAACACCTCAACCAGAAAATACTGAACCAGAGACTACCCAACCAGAACATGCTCACCAATCACCAGAACCTATTCAAGATCAAGCCTCAGAAACTCTTCATGCTGACGAACATGTCCATGAGAAATCCCCACAACATGTGGCTGTGGATAACTCATGTGATTTACCTACACCTCTCAAGACACATGTTCAACATATAAATGAGACTATGAATCTTGAAATCCTACAAAAAACCCCTCCTGACCAATCACAACATCTCCAACACCTTTTGCAGGATCTCTCTATGGACTGCATATTTTTTCCCCCTCACCTACCCTCAAGAATTATCAATGAACCTCTTGACCAAACTCAGAATGACATCACTAGCCTGCTGCAAGCTGTTGACAAGAATCTTAGGAGAATGTCCAGTGCCATTCCACACAGGTCTGTTGACACAGCACACATTGACAAAGAGTGTGACCTTATGGAACAAAATCTGGTACTCATGATTCGCTCTGTCAGAAAAGCTTATACTACAGACTTGAGTTTGAGGAATGAAATAGCTAGGAAGGAAGAGGAAGAGAGGCGTGAAAGGGAAAGATTGGAAGCTGAGGAGAGGGAAAGAAAAAGATTGGAGGATGAGCGTATAGAAAGGGAAAGGCAAGCTGCTGAGCAAGCTAGGCTAGCAGAAGAAGCTAGAAGAGCTGCTGATCAAGCAAGGCTTGAGCAACTGGCTAGAAATGCACCAGAGTATGCTCAGCACGTATTGGAAAATCAGGATAATTTTCAAAGAAGGCTTGATGAGCATTCGTCTATGCTGGCTGCTATTATGGAAACTCTTCAGAGTATCAATGCAAGATTACCTCAGCAACCTGATCAACCTTAACCCCTAGGATTCTAAGCACATGTTCTGATTATTTGCTTAATGTTTTATCATGTTCTGATATCTGTTTTGTAACTTGCTGAATATTATTCTCTTATTAAGTACACAGTTACTTATTCAATTATCTTCTGTGTTCATTATTTATTTCTATGTTTATTATTTGTTGATTATTTTTTTTTGCTTTCATAAATGTTTTTGAGACAAAAATCAACACAAAGATTTCAAAGCTAAATAATGAGTTTCTTCAATTGAAAATTGTTGATTACATAAGTTTTTATCCAACTTTTCATTTGGATTCTACATAACATAGCTAGTCCTAAATCTAGCTTATTTGAATCTAAGGGAAATGGAAGAGTTCACGACATTCTCTTCACTTCCTTATTGGGAAATCAATGAAAAGTGATCTCATTGATTATGAAGAGGGGTATTCTTCCTTGGGAGGAACATATGTACTCAAGAATTCCTTCCAATCAAAATCCCATTCAGATTCTGACTCAGATAAGGACTCTTGTTGTTTAGCATTGGATCTCGTTTGATATTTGACTCTGACAGGAGCAGAAGTTGATGCCCTCATCTTCTGAAGTTTCTTCTTAGACTCTGGGTCTTGTTGAATCTTCACTTTCTTTTTCTTCTTCTCCTGCACTCTCTTACTTTTGATCATTTCTCTATCCTTCTCCATTGTTGATTTTTCACAATGAAATGGAAGTGTTGAGTGAAATGACAAAGTTCATGGTCCTTATATAGTAGTTTCAAAATAGACAAGTTCTTGGTTTTTACGACAAGCCATTTAATTGGAGTAGTTGTAACCACCTTGACTGCATTGAAACTCTACTTTTGACCATTTTTTAAAAAAATTGTCATTTATTTCTTGTCAGTTTTATCTTTTTGTTTAATGACAAAAGGGGGAGTAAGAGTTGTTATTAATTTATGAGATGCTAAACTGAAACCAAATTCCAAAATTTTATTTTTCAGTTATGTCTATATACAATATGATTTTGAGGAAAATATTAGTTGAAATCTGAACTTCTGATACATGGTACGTATAAAAGAAAATTGCACTTTTCTTTCATAGGTATCAGACTTAGGGGGAGAGCTTGCAAACCTAGCCTCTGAAAGTCTAGTGTATTAGTTTAAGTTCAAAATTCAAATGAATATTTTTAAACTGATTTAATTAATCATTGCTGAACTTAGGGGGAGCTTGCAAAAGTCATCAACCTAAGAGATGCTTGATAAATTTTATCAACAACCATTGTAAATTAATACTTGGTTTGTCATCAATCAAAAAGGGGGAGATTGTTGGAACAAAAGAGGTTCTGACATGACCCAATTAAGTTTTGATGATAACAAAAGTATTAATATACAATAGGGTATACTAATTATTTAATCCAAGTGTGCAGATATTCAAGTTAATTTTTATATTCATTTAAAGCACATTGGAAGCTCTGATATGGCAAAGCAAACTCTGATTCAGAACTTGAAGACATCAGAAGATGCATATGTGTTTCATCAGAGGATGCAAATTTTATTCATCAGAAGATGCATATCAGACTCTGTTAAGAGCAGTGAGAGCCGTTTTGTTAGAAGAACATTCTCTGCATCAATGATTATACTCTGACATTCCAAAAGCTGATGGAATCAATCTTATCCATAGAATAGTGACGTTTGTACTATTGTACGAACTCTTTACCTGATTTGGATAAATCTTTCTCTCCAAGATTGATCGCATACAAGGTTACCTGATTTGGATATCAAAGGTACTATCTACAGCTGGCGCAATCTCACCGTATCAAATTCAAATCAAACACGCTCCACCTTCTTCTATAAATTGGAGCAAGTTTGAAGCTTTGGGATATACGATATTCGAACAATTTGAAAAGAGCTGTTACTCTGCTAAAATCATCCTAAAGCACAAAACTGCAAATACAACTTGAACTCATATTCAAAATCCAAGACTCCAGCTTCAGCTTCTGTTAATTCATTAGTTGAACCTTAGAATTTTGCATTAAGATTCTAAGTTAAGTCTTGTATCTAAAGTTGTATTTATTTTGTAACTGAACATTGATCTTTATATCAATTGTTCAGACTCTGTTTTTCTAAACTTGTGTATTGAAGTCTCTTGCCTGCGTGCTTGAGCATTAGGAAGTCTCTTGTTTGTATACTTGAGCATTGGAAGTCTCTTGTTTGTATACTTGAGCATTGGAAGTCTCTTGTTTGTATACTTGAGCATTGGAAGTCTCTTGCTTGTGTGCTTGAGCACTTGTAATCTTTGGTGATTATAGTGAACTCTCTTGGAAGTACAAGAGGACTGGACTACTCTCGGTTTGTGAGAGGAACCAGTATAAAAATCTCTGTCTCTATCTTTCTCTCTTTCTCTCTTCCTTCAAAGTTACTCTTAATTGTGTTTTGTTTTCTAAACCGCTGCAACCTCTGATAAGTTCTTTGTAACTTAGAAGAATTTTTTAATTTACCAAAAACACAATTCAACCCCCCCCTTCTTGTGTTTTTCACACCTTCAGTTTCACCCCACTCCAAATCAATTTTTTTAGGTAGACAGGTTCTCCGGAGCAAGGACCAGGATGGGACTGACAGTTGGAGCCGAGCTTGGATTGTCAGATCAGAAGATTATATTTTTCTTCCTTGTTTTAATTATCTTGTTTACTCAGAAATTCTCGTATCTTTCCGTTGTACCTCGTTGATTTATCATATTGGATTTAATCTCTGTATTCGTTCAAGTTGTAACTTTATCATTTATTTGGTAATTTATTTGTACTCAGATCCATTTATTTATGTCTTGACTAAATATTCTAGATATTTTAGTTGGGGCGTTATAGTAGATAATGTCATACATTTTCATATTGCCATTTAAGCTGTCGGTCGGGCGATAGTCGGTAATATCTGATCATTGTTCTTTAAGTTACCATTTGTGTGGTAATAGATGATGTATCGTCTTTTCACATTGTCCTTTAAGCTATCGTTGTTCGATAGTAGATGATGTCATACATATTCAAGTTACCTCTTTTCACATTTCTGTCGCTCAGTGTACAACATTCTTGCTGTCGGTCGGACGATAGTAGGTAACATCTTCCCAGTGTTTTACTTTGTTCCCCAGTGGAGTTTGCTTTCTCCCAATGGACTCAGGATACTCCCTGTTGTTCTCGTTTCACCAGTCAGACCATGTCTGTTCTTCCCCTGTGGACCATGTCTGTTCTACGTCTTTACATTATATTACATCACATTCTACATTGTTGCATGCCACATAACATTTGATACTACTTTTTTTTACATCACACTACAATTTCACATTACATGTTTCACTCCACATTTATACATGCATACACATTTGCATCATAAGCATCATTAGAGGATTTTAGATCTAAAAATGGTGCATATCTTATATTTAAGTCTCTTCAATCCCGTTCAGACAAAGATTTTAATCTTCATCTTTCCGGGTGAAGAAACTTAAATAGAGGCAGCTGTTGTACCCCAATTTTGGACCTAAAATCCAATTTGCATTCTTACATATCAAAAATATACAAAAATATATGTGTTTTATCACACGTGTTTTGATCTCATTTTTCATGCATATTTTTGCTATTATTCTCACATTTTTCTTTATTTCTTCGCAATTACTTTTCTATAAAAAAATAGTTTTTAATTTCTTTCTTACAAAAATGGTGTTATTGCACGCACATTTTATTACAATTTTATTTTATTCGCGTAATTTTGATTTTTTAACAATTTTATCCTTTTAAGTTTATTTTATTTAAATAGTTTCCTAATTAGCGTAAAGGTTCAAAAAATATCAAAAATAATCTTTTTCTATCTTTTATTTTCATTTTATATTTTATCATCACATGGTACAAAAAATATCAAAAAAATATTTGCATTTTTCTATTTCTATTTTCACAATTTTATTTTAATTTACATTACATTTATCATTGCATTTTTTATCATTTTTACCTTATCTCTATCACAAAATATAAGCCAATCATATCACTCCACCTTACCATCTCTATCTCATAACCTTTTTCATTTATTTTATTTATCATTTCCCATTTTATTACAAAAAATACCATTTTCATCCTCTAATACCCATCACATCACCAATCATTTTTACTCAATAATTGGCACAATTCCCTAGACAAAAAAAAAATCAGATTGCACAAACTCCAACAAACCCTAATCTGAAAACTCAACTACTCAACACCACCGCCGCCGGCGCGGCCATCACCACCACCACTATCCCAAACCTTAAAAACTTCCCAAAATCAAACATCAAATACATCAATCTGAAGCTAAACACCCCGATAAACACGATTCCGGCCTCAAATCCACGAAAAAACCACCGGAAGCCACTCAAAAATGGACTCCAAACTCCGGCAGATTTCAAACTCTCGATCTGGTTGTTTCACACCTCAAACACGATAGATCCTGATAGATTTATACTCCTGGAAGCCGTCTGAAGCGTTTCCAATCATCAGTTTTCCTTGAAACCGCCGGGAACGCGTGTTCCGTTTTATCCCGATCCGGCCTTCCTTGGTTTCGTTTTCACGGTTGCAAGCTCTGGTTGTGATTTTTGACTCCAAATTCGAACTCAGAACGAAAAACCGAGTACAACGGAGTTTTGTTTCGTTAATTTTGGTCTCCGTTTGGCTTTTTGCGGCGAGTCCGGCGGTGGTCGCACCAATTTATTTATTTATTTGATTCGATATGGTTGTAATAGCGTAGGACTTTATTTATTTATCGCTTTGTTTATTGCTTTCATAGTTACACTTCACACACAAACGCCAAAAAATATATAACGTTTCATTTCCAAGGGGGAGGACTCGTAATTAAATTGATTACGAGACTTTTTCCAACAACCAAAAAAAATCCCTTTTCAACAACGCACGATCTTTTAAAACAAAAAATAATCGTAGGTCCACTTTTAGTCGCAACGTTAGCATGATATTTATTTATTCACTATGTTACAAACCTTTTTTGCTTTACAACAACTACAATTTACATTTTCTTTACAACATTTTTCACAACAACGGATACACTTCCGTTTTCAAACAACAACATTTTCTTTTCTTTACAATATTTTTTTCTTTTCTTTACAAACTTTTTTCTCACAACAACAATTACATCTTTTCACAACATCTTTTATTTACAACTTTTTTTTACACTTTCTTTCTTTTCAAAATCAAACCGCTTTCATAAATTCAAAACTTCTCAAAATCTTCTCTCTGTTTTTTTTTAACACACTCTAATCAAACTTTAAGTTGTTCATAACTAAAAGACACAAACCAACACAATTCTCTTTGCCGCTTTAGCTTTACAACACATTAGATTTCTTTCATCTTTAGTTTCAAATTTTAAATGTTTCTATAAGCATTAGCAAGAACTCAATCATTTCCTTCACAAAAGAAATGGTTTAGCGTGCTTATGGTAACACTTAAAAAGTGAAAGTTTAAATGACGATAATCTCTTGCTTTCTTAAAAAACATACAACATACACTCTCTTTTTTTCAAGAGAACTACGTGAGTTCTGATCCTTTACAAAGGGTACGTAGGCAAGAGGGGTACATACCCTTTTCCGAATTCAAAACAATAAAAAACACACATCTTTTCTTATTTCTTTTCTTTCACACCTATGAAGCACGGACACCTCTAGGAAGCGGCGTGTCGCGGTGTCCGACACGCGTCGGTGTCCGACACTTGTATGACACTCATACGACACCAGTCGGAATAATCAACCAAGTTTCACAAAAAAAATAATTTCTTTTCCTTGCTTTGACATTCTAAAAAAGTTAAACATGTATTGAAACAATGTTATCAATAAAGAATTAAAGATATTAATTTTGATTAGAATATTTTTATTTTTTTTAAATAAAAAATCGATAAATAAAATCAAATTTTATCATATATATAGCGGTGTCGGTGTCCTTTATTTTTTACATTATCGGTGTGGGAGTGTCCGTGTCGTGTCGCGGTGTCCGTGTCAGAGTCCGTGCTTCATAGGTCACTACCGAAAATAATGTAAAAAATAAGTCACTACCAATTAGTGATGTAAAAAATATACATACACGAAAAAAACATGTCAATATTTTATTTAGTATATCCATAATAATTTCTAAACCTCATTTATAAATCATTTGTTAACATCTTGCTATCTCATCTGACAAATTTAATGTAGTTTCTAATAAAAAACAACAATTAGAGACCTCACAATCATGTTTTAGTCCTCATTTGCCAGTTAATGCATTTTTTACTTTTATTATTATTGCTCCTTCTAAAAATGAATCAACACCATTACTTCTTGATCCTGAATATTTTTTATCATTGTTACAAATAAAATAATTTATCAATATAATTGAAATCAATCAATTAGCGATATCAAAAAAGTTTAAAATCAATCAATCAATACCAACACACGTTCATTTTTTAAAAATCGTTTAAGAACTTCAATCAGGTTAGTCACACCTTTCTTAATAATTTCTTTTAGAAATAACTGGAAAATCCCCAAAAATTCTTTTTTCGTTCTAAGGAGATCGTCTTTGAGAACTCTCAATGACGGTTGAATGTTAATCCAAAAATGGAGTAGCGATCTTTTTAGACTTATCCAAAAAAAAAGATAAATTGAAAATGATTTGAGTGATTGTGCCTTCTGCGAAAAAAGGATCAAATATATCGTAGAGTGATCATAAGTAATTCTTGAGTTTTCTTTTTTGCAATACGATTGAACTACTAAATATAGTAATACCAATTATAATGTCTATTATATGTAATAATCGAAAAAAATTTCATTTTTTCTCTTCTGCCACATGCCATGCTTATAATAATCCTTTCTTCTCCTTGATTTGATAATTAATGTATTAATCTTCATTATTATTACACAATGACTATATTAGCATTACACGATATTCAATCCCTTAATTCAAACAATAAGTAAAAAACTGATTTATTAATAGCATATATTTCCTGCACAAAAAAAAAAGCATTTTTTTAAATTGGTAAACATTTATGTCAATTATAAATCACATTAATGCACATTAAAAACCGTATCATAGAATTGTCAAACAAATTAATTTCCCTCTACATATATATACATTAAAAATGACCTTAGTGCGTGCAGTAGTTCATTGTGAAAGTTTGAAATTCCTTTCAAAATCTCTCTTTTCTTTTATTGAAGCAATATTCCTATTCTCATTTTTTCCACAATTTCAATTCCAAAAACTAACTCAATTTATGTTGATTTTTTATTATATATAATATGTCAAGATATTTATTTTTATAAGAGTATGTTAATACTCATATTTTTATTATGTATTTTGCAGGTGTACAAAAGGAATATAACTTGATCGTTATTAAGACAAAAATATAAGCAATTGAATTTGGTTATCATGGATTAACATTATAATATTGTTTGTACTTTTTTAAATTGATATGCATTACCTAATTGTAATTTATTTTTTGCATTACCTAATTGTAAGAGAGTTTGGTTTGGATCCCCCTCTTTTTGTTTTCTATTGATTTTGATGGTTATTGAATTTTTGTGATTGTAGCTCTTTTGTAGCACCAGTTTTAGTATTTTTAGAAAAAAGGATATATACATAAAATAAAATTGTAACAATGTTTTGGTGTGAAAAACAATTCATTGATTAAATATCATGTGTAATCGCTCAATTTTGTATGTAGAAGAAATAGTGTAGATATTCGTTATATTTGATTATATTTAGTTCTCACAATTAGTAATTTACTACATATTTACTACATATTTTGATTAACGTCATCTTGATCGAGGTTTTTTTATGCAAGTGATCTTAAGTGAGTTTTAGAAACAATGCAATCTTTACTAAAAAATTATTTCTTTCCCAACTACAAAAAATGTATTTTCCATCATTTGTGTATACTATACCATATTATTTAGCAACTATGAGTCTATTTATATATATATATATATATATATATATATATATATATATATTATTTGAGAGTCTTTTTTTAAATACAATTGTACACGTGACATTCCCACAATCATTCTCCTCTCATATTGTTTTAACATTCAATACTTTTGATTAGAAAAAATCACAATAAAGTACAAACATAAAGGATGAACAAATTATGTACAATATCACGTGATTTAATGTTATTGAACAAATTATGTACAATAGGCATTTCAATGCTATTTATTGATTTGTTCTACTTTTTAATTTATGTACATTTGTTCAAAGATAGAAATATGCAATGTTCTCCACACAAAAAAGAAATATGAAATATTATTTTTTTTTGCTTGGGAGCCTTTATTTTAAAACATCTATAGATGACTGATATATTAATACATGAGCGTTTTTTTGTTACATTTTACGGAATTTATGTTATTTTTTATGTAACTTATACATGACTTACTTTTTTAAATTTATACGGGACTATATTTATATTTATATGTATATGTAACTTAATTATACGGGGCTTACTTTTTCATTTATATTTTATTTGCAGATGTGTTGAAATGCTATGAAAGGAACAAATTAAGACCAGTTGCAACTGGACTTGACGAATTAATGATATTCTCTTCTTATTTCTTATTCTCATATAATTGGTGGTTTCTTGAAGAGCTTGGAAGCATCTGTATGTATTTTTGTCGACTATATATGTTATAGATTTTCAATAAGTATAATTGATTCTCTATTTCAAACGCTTTGCACTAAAATTGTTACCAAATTCAAGTATTTCACAGTGATTGATTTTATTTTCGAATGACAAATATATGTTCATCTATTTGAGAGATTATGGAAAATGAAGATTATCATATTTCTTATTTTTGTATGTCGGTTTTAATTTGAAATTTCATAACCAATGATCATGATTATAGATTCATTCAAATATTTTGTACTTATTTTGAAAATTTATGTTGTACTCTATCATGTGAAAAAATACAAATAACACAAAAAATGTGTAGTGTGTTTTTGATCCATAATTCAGTTATAGACATCATCATATTACACATTGAAATAAACTTTGAAAATTGTAACTCATCTGACACTCATATAAAACCATTGTTTGTTAAATTTAGTCACTCTATTAGTGCATATAACTATATTTTTTTTTAAAATTATGCAGGAATCTATATTAATATGAAACTTTTTTATTTTTATTTCTTAGGTGACTTATATTTCTATTTATATATTAATATGAATGCCTATTTTTCTATTGCAATTTATACGGGGATGTATTTTGTACTCATATATTAGACTAATCGCATAATTGATCCCTTACGTTTATTTTAGGATTCAGTCAGGTCCATTACGTTTTGAAAGTTTCAATTTGGTCCCTCACATTATCAATGTTTGCATTAGTTAGTCCATTCCGTCAAAATTTTGACTAACGCCGCTTCAATCTTACACGTGGTTGACGGTTTGAACACATGAACATTATTTTGGACACGTTCGATAATATGTATTAATTTTTTTGGGGCCAGCAATTATAAGTAATATATATTAATTTTAATTATCACTTTTTTATTTAGTTAGCATTCAATATAGCACTGGACGTGTCCAAAATAACGTCCACGGTCCAAACTGTCAGCTATGTGTAAGATTCAAACGACGTTAGTCAAAATTTTGACGGCAGGGACTAACTAATATAAACGTTGATAACATGAGGGACCAAATTGAAACTTTTAAAATGTAAAGGACCTGATTGAAACCTAAAATAAACGTAAGAGACTAAATGTGTAGTTTAACCCATATATTAATACGGAGGCTATCCATTTTATTTATTTTTTTGTAGTTTTTTCGGAATCTATATATTTCATACGACGATTACTTTTTATTTAAATGAGAACTTATATTTCTATTCCTACATTAATAAGGGATCTATTTTATTTTTGTAATTTATATTGTATTTTATATTTCCACTCATGTTAGTAGGAAAGCCTATTCTAGGAGGACTATTTTTTTTTTAATTACAACATAAACTTATATCTCTTTTCATATATTAATAATACGGGGTGTAACACTCAAACCCATTAATTAAATTATTAATACCTTCATAAAAACTTTTTCAAAATACGCAGCGGAAAATAAAATTGAGTCGTAAAATAATAGTTCGAGTATTACATCTTCATACAAACGCTACTAATAACTTAATTAGTAAATATCACTTATAAAAAAAATGCTTTTGAAAATGATACAACCTTAATAAATTAAAATAAGAAATAAAAGACTCTATGCATACATATATATACAAACACCCTTTCTCGTGTCCTAATCAGAGCAGAGCTTCACTGAGACAACTTGAATGTAACAGCCCGGCGACCAGCCACACAGATGCTGAAGCCCCGCTGCTCGTTACCAGCTTAATCACTACCCCCCTTGTAGTGTTTTTGCCTCCGTAGTGATTCGAACCATGCACCCTGGGGATAAATACATGTTCAATGCAATCACTACTACCAATTGAGCTAGTAGCTCAATTGGTAGTGGTGAATGCATTGAACATGTACTTATGCTCCAGGTACATGGTTCCAAGATGTGTTTCCATCGGAGATTCCAGCTTTTCCTCCGTGTAGAGAGGTGGAATTCTTTTTTGTCTTGCAACCGGGTACGAGTCCGATTTCGGAATCAGCTTATCGGATGGCTCCAGCTGAGTTGGTAGAGTTGAAAAGTCAGATTGAGGACTTGTTAGAGAAGGGTTTCATAAGGCCTAGTGTGTCGCCTTGGGGAGCACCGGTCTTATTGGTTAAAAAGAAGGATGGTAAGTCTCGTTTGTGTGTGGATTATCGGAAGCTTAATAAGGTGACTATCAAGAACCGATATCCATTGCCGCGTATTGATGATTTGATGGATCAGTTGAGGGGAGCCTCAGTGTTTTCCAAGATTGACTTGAAGTCTGGTTATCACCAGATAAGAGTGCGAGATGAGGATGTTCAGAAAACGGCGTTTAGGACGCGTTATGGGCATTATGAGTTTCTAGTGATGCCGTTTGGAGTGACGAATGCACCTGCTATCTTTATGGCTTATATGAATCGGATATTCAATTCATTTTTGGACAAGTTTGTGGTGGTGTTCATTGATGACATCCTAGTGTATTCGAAGAGTGAAGAGGAACATGTAGAGCATCTTCGCTTGGTTTTGCAAGTTTTGAGGGAGAAAAGGTTGTATGCTAATCCGTCCAAGTGTGACTTTTGGTTGGAAGAGGTGAATTTCCTTGGCCATGTTATATCAAAAGAGGGAATAGCCGTGGATCCAGCCAAGATTGACACGGTACTTTCATGGAAGCAGCCTCAAACAGTGACAGATGTGAGGAGTTTTGTGGGTTTGGCCGGTTGTTACCGGAGATTCATTGAAGGTTTCGCTAAGATTGTGGCGCCTATGACGCAACTTACGCGAAAAGATCAACCTTTTGCTTGGACTGAGAAGTGTGAATTGAGTTTTCAATTGTTGAAGGAGCGATTGACGACTTCACCAGTTTTGATGCTACCACAGTCGGAGGAACCGTATGAGGTTTATTGTGATGCTTCTCATCAAGGTTTGGGTTGTGTGTTGATGCAACACAAGAGAGCAGTGGCTTATGCGTCAAGGCAACTGAAAGTGCATGAAAAGAATTATCCTACGCACGATTTAGAGCTTGCGGCCGTTGTTTTTGCATTGAAGATTTGGAGACATCATCTTTATGGTTGCACTTTTGTCGTGTTTAGTGACCATAAAAGTCTTAAGTATCTGTTCGATCAGAAAGAGCTTAATATGCGACAGAGGAGATGGATGGAAACATTAAAAGATTTTGATTTCACCTTAGAATACCATCCGGGAAAGGCTAATGTGGTAGCCGATGCTTTGAGTAGAAAGAGCGTGTCGGTTTGTTCGGCACAGATGGCTAGTCAACAGGAGTTATTGAGAGAGTTTCGTGACTTGCACCTAGAGGTAGAGTTTGCCTTAGGGAATATGAGACTGGGTATGATTACCATCTCACGCGGGTTATTGGAGGACATCACAAATTGTCAAGATGACAAGTTTCTCATGGAGAAAAGGGCGTTGATTGTTCGAGGAACCAACCGAGATTTCAAGGTGGGATCGGACAACATTTTGAGGTGTCAAGGGAGAGTGTGTGTACCCGAAGTTATGGACTTGAGAAACACTATTCTAGGGGAGGCACACAAGAGTAAACTTAGTATGCATCCCGGAACAACAAAGATGTATCAAGACCTGAGGCATGATTTCTGGTGGCCAGGTATGAAAAAGGATGTGGCTGAGTATGTGGCGTCGTGTCTGACTTGTCAGAAGGCGAAGATTGAGCATCAGAGACCGGCAGGGATGCTGCAGTCGTTAGACATCCCCGAGTGGAAGTGGGATAGCATTTCTATGGATTTCATCACTGGTTTACCTAAGACCAGGAGGAAGCATGATTCCATTTGGGTGATAGTGGATCGTTTGACTAAGTCCGCTCATTTTCTACCGGTAAGAACTACGGATACAGCGGCAAGGTTGACCGATATTTACATTGCTGAGATTGTGAGGTTACATGGGATTCCGTCAAGTATAGTGTCGGATCGAGACCCAAAGTTTACTTCACACTTTTGGAGGACTTTGCATGAGGCGTTGGGGACGAAACTGAGATTGAGTTCCGCCTATCATCCTCAGACAGATGGGCAGACCGAGAGAACAAATCAATCTTTGGAAGATTTGTTGACAGCTTGTGTATTGGATGATCGTGGAAGTTGGGATGACGTGTTACCTTTGATAGAATTCACATACAACAACAGTTTCCACGTGAGTATTGGAATGGCACCATACGAGGCTTTGTATGGGAGAAGATGTCAGACTCCTTTGTGTTGGTACCAAGATGGGGAAAGTATGATAGTAGGACCGGAAATGGTACAACAGACGACGGACAAGGTCCGAAAGATAAGGGCAAAGATGAAAGTTGCTCAAGATCGCCAAAAGAGTTATGCGGATAGGCGTCGGAGGCCTTTAGAGTTTGAAGAGGGAGATCACGTATTTCTCCGTGTTACTCCAACAACTGGTGTTGGAAGGGCTTTGAAAGCGAAGAAGTTGACTCCGAAGTTTATAGGGCCTTATCAGATTTTGGAACGGATTGGGAAGGTAGCTTATCGGATCGCGTTGCCACCGGTACTATCTTTGATTCATGACGTGTTCCATGTGTCGCAATTGCGGAATTATACACCGGATCCATCGCATGTGATTACACCAGATGACATCCAGTTGAGGGATAACTTGTCATTTGAAGTTCCGCCGATCAAGATTGCGGATAGGAAGATGAAGCGTTTGAGAACGAAAGAGATACCTTTGGTGAAGGTAATATGGAACGAAGCTACAGGAGATACCACCTGGGAGCTCGAGAGTAAGATGAAAGAATTATACCCCAGTTTGTTTGACGACGTCTAAGTTTCGAGGACGAAACTTCTTTTAGGGGGGTAGTATTGTAAGACCCAAGATTTCTTTGTATAGCTGGTTTAAGGAATATTAGGGTTTCGATGTGTTCGTGTGATGAAACATCATGTAATTCTGAGGTTTTGCTGTAATTGAGCCTGTTTCGTGCTCGTGCACTGTATTTGTACAGACTTTTGTCTTGTGATCCTGTTGCTTGAATAAGAAGTTATATGTGGTTTTAGAATAACGAGTTTTGGATTATTCTTGTTTTTGGAAAAACGAGTAGGATTTTACCGCGGATGGGAAAATCTTACTGCGTCTGTTTTGAGTGAGGTTTCGGATGGGAGTTTTATATATCTGCGCGAGTTAGGATATGTCCTGAGATTAATTTTCTGAAGTATGGAAGAAAATTACAGTCGCGGAAAAAGATTCGGCGATAAGTTTTGGAAATGTTAAACGTTAGACGTTCTTTCCGTAGGTTTTGTGTTTTGGTGAGTTTCGTTCGTCGCGGCGCGCGAGAACTGAATGTGTGAGGGTTTCTATGAGGTTTTGAGTTTTACCTCAAGTGGATTTGTTTTGGTTTGATCCAATGGCTATGGTTTGGTCTTGGCATTGTGTTTTTGATCCAATGGCCATGTGTTAGCAAGAGCTTTGCATAGTAAGGAGGTTTGGTCACTTGGTCACTTAGAAAAACATCACCAAATCATCTCATTCTTTCTCTCTTTCACGTAGACTCCATTTCTAACTTCCAACCTTCACAAATTTTCCATTCTTCACCATTTCACTCCATTTCAAGCTTTAGAGCTTTGAAGAAAGTTATAGAGAATCACTTTCTAAAGGTAACCCTCTCTTCTCATCTCTTAGGTGGGTAGACTTATAGAGTTTAAGAGTTTTTGGGTTTATGTTTTCATGAGGGTTTGTTAGAAAATGTTACTTTACATGGTTTTGTTTCATGAATGTTGTTCATGAGGTCTAGAGAAGCATGTGTAGGCTTTGTTATGTTTGTTTTCCATGAGTTGGTGAAAATCTCATGAGAAAAGTTAGGGTTTTGGTTTGATTATGTATTGATCAATTACATGAGGTTATGTTGTTAGGTTTTGAAAATAAAAGTTGTCTTTGAACCTTTGGGCGAAAGGGAAATGCGTTGTATGGTTTTGTTTTAGAAAATCCGATGAAAAATATTTTGGGGTTTATGAAAATATTTTCTAAGAGTTTTTGGGGAGTATTTTGGGGTCAAAGTGGTTTAAAACTATTGTGACATGTGGTGTCGCTTTTTACCTTGAAAACATGTTTGAAAAGGATTACCGGACGGTTAAGGCCCGTAATAAAACTTGTGCTTAGATTTGGTTTTGATTTTGGAAATGAAAATCAAATAACTTGCACTCGAAGCAACCAACAAGCTTTCGGAAAATGAATTGCTTGCTTATGAAAATGGTTTGCTTTTATGCTTTGAAAAAGTGTTGGGAACTAATAGAATCAAACTAGGTTTGGGTGGAAAAAGGTGGTGTGAGTTGCTGTCTTGTGCTGTCATGACAGGTGCAACTCGCTGAGCGAGTGGTTACTCGCCAGGGCGAGTGTCACAGGTCCTGACAACACGCCAGGGCGAGCTCCAGAGCGAGTAAGACCAGTACTCTCTGCCTTCACTCGCCACCAACTCGCCAGGGCGAGTTCTGGGACCTAAAATTTTGGATTCTGATTTCAAAACTTGGTTTTTAGCTTTCTAATCCCTTTTTATTAATTTATGGAAGTGGTTGGGATTGGAAACGAGTTTTTCGGGTACTCGGAAAGTACGTAGCTTATAACGCAAGAAAACGGCCATTTTGCATTTCAAATTATTTAAGACTTTTGACAATTGTTTTGGGTCCTAAAAATAGTACATATAACTCATGGGGGTTGATCAATACTGTAGTTTTGGGTTTAGTATCCGAAAGAAGGATTTTACCTTAGAGAACCTTTGGTTTTTGGGATTTTAGAGTCCAAATCATTAAGGATTGATTGGTTATGGTTTTGATTGAATACTTTGCTTGTTTTAGGAAGCAAGTAAGTGTTGTGTGATCGTTTGAGTGCTTGTCGAGGTAAGGGCTCCACTTTATTTCCGTCTTTTAAAACGGTTACGACATGCTTGAATTGCTGTTTATGCATTTGCTGTGTGCTTGGCATGTTTGTACTTATGTATTCTCGTTGATGAGAACGTGGTTATAAATTCGTGTGCAATTTACATATGATTAGGAAAATGTATGTAGGTTGTGATGACTTGTGCATAGGCTTTAGGCTATGTGAATGTTTGCATGAGCATATATGAATGCGTGCGTCGAGTAGGACTACGCGAGGATTTTGTCTTGTGTGACTATCCCGTATATGCCAAAGAGAATATATGCCATGCATTTCATAGTTGCGTGCCTAGGTGTATGTCTGTGTGACTTTGCCTACGTACCGGGCGTTTGACTGTGTGGCTTCGCCAAATCCCTCTGGATTTATATTGAGTTGGTGTTTGTCTGTGTGACTTCGCCTGGTGTTTGTCTGTGTGACTTCACCTGCCTTGTGTGGCATTTTTAGTGCGGGTACGTATATTTCTGTGTGGCTTTGCCTACCCCACGACTCTTCGAGGAGAGGTTAATTTTCCGGAAAATCATGCATGTGACGAACCAGTAATCGGTTGTCACACCCATTGTAGAAGTCTGCATTAGGATTGGTGATTTATTTATATAAACCCGTTGGTGGGAATTACTCTTGAGTTTAAGAGCTTTCTCTTGTGTTTCGTGGAATTATTGTTATGTGTACAATCTTTCGCACCGGTTATATATATACATACCCTATATTTTGTGGTGACCCTTTCTTTCATTTGCGGGCTCATCCCACCCAGATGATGGGTTAGGTCGTGGTGACGACGGTGGCTGTTCCAGGCCCCAGTGAGCGGTTGGAGCTGTAGCCTAGAATAGTTAGACTATGCGCCGGTGTGTTTTGTGCACCGTGCTTTTGGGTTAGCATAGATAATTCTAACTTGTTTTGAATACTTAGACTTGGACTGTAATTATTCAGGAATACACTTTGCTTGTCGAAGCACCTTTTGGTAATGAGTTCTTTTGTATATTTGAATGCCGGCTCATTGTAAAATATTTTATGCGCACTCTGAGTGTTAGTTGAAAAAGGAAAAAAAAAAAAAAAAAAAATAATGCCCTTTTTGGCTTGTGAAAAACGGGTTGTTACAATTGGTATCAGAGCACGGCTTTAAATCTTCAAAGGGAAAGTGTATACTGGAGTCGTTAGTCCAGAGTCGGTTAGAACGTAACTAGTGTTGAGTTAGTTCTAGTGTTTGTCCTGTGTCGGGTTTCGAGTTAGTAATCCGTGGAGTGAGATATTCTGTTAGGACTCAGAAATGTTGGATAAGGAATCTAATCAGAATTGGTATTGTGCAGAACAGAATGCCGCCAAGAAGGGCGAATCCAGCTCCTATGGTACCAGAGGTTGATATAAATCAGATGGCTTATGCCATGCATACAATGGCAGCGGCTGTGACTGCTCAGAGCCATGCTAAGGCGCAGAGGGATCTGGAAAAGCGCGAAAGAGAAATACTCGCCGTTGGTTCTAGACTTCTTTCAAATTTCAACCACCAGACTCCTCCTAAGTTTAATGGGGAGGGAGGTCCGGAAACTGCTGACTTATGGCTCCAATCTGTGGAGAGGATATTCGGGGCAATTCACTGTCCAGAAGGGGAGAAGGTAGTCTTAGCTACCTATCAGTTATTGGGAGGTTCTGAGTATTGGTGGAGGAACACCCGTATTATCATGGAAAACGGCCATGAAGAATTGAATTGGGAGAACTTCAAGAGGAGGTTTTTAGCTAAGTACTTTCCCGAGACTGCAAGGGAAAGGTATGGAGAGGAATTCCTGAGGTTGCGTCAGGGGGGCATGAATGTTGAAACATATGCCAAGAAGTTTGAATCACTATCCCGTTTCTTCCGCTTCTTTAGGGATGGGATAGATGAGGATTATATGTGCCGTCGGTTTCAGGATGGGCTGAGGTACGAGCTGCAGGATGCGGTTGTGCCGTTGGGTATTCGACAATTTCAAGTCTTGGTTGAAAAGTGCCAAGAGGTGGAAGACATGAGGAATAAGCGGGTGAACCGCCAAGGGAATTCTAATGCCGGAGGACCAAGTCGCACCAATGATCGTGGTTCGACTCAGAATAGTGGGAGGCAGGGGAGTAAGCCTTATAACCGTCCTCAATATAGTAAAGGACCGGGCCGATCGGTGAATCAGGGAACTCGGGGAAAATCTGATGGTGGCAAGGGGGCTTGCTACAACTGTGGAGAAGCGGGGCATTTTTCAAATGAGTGCACGCAACCAAAGGGGGGAAACACTTGCTTCAATTGCAAGAAGCCGGGACACTTTGCTAGAGATTGCAGAGCCCCGAAGGCCGGGCCGTCGGCAAATGTGGCACAAGGCTCACAGGGTGCCCGACCTGCGGCAAAGGCACGTGCTTACTGTATGGGCACTGAATTGAGTGGGCAGGCTAGCAATGCCATCCACGAGAGCTGTCACATCGCAGGTAATTCTTTAACTGCTTTGATTGACACGGGGGCAACCCACTCATTCATATCTTTGGCATGTGCAAATCGTTTGAGTTTGAATGTTTCTGTGCTTCCTTTTGATTTGAATGTTTTGACTCCTGCTAAGGACTTGGTAGTGAATACTGCATGTTTGCATTGTTGGGTAGTAATCCAGAATAGGGATTTTCTGGTCAATTTGGTGTGTCTACCGTTGTTATCTCTCGAGATCATCCTCGGGATGGATTGGTTGTCTTATCACTATGTGATTTTAGACTGTGCTCGGAAATTGGTTTTCTTTCCCGAGCCAGGTGTGCGAAGGTACTTGTCTGCAAATCGGCTTTCTGTGGTTATGTGTAACGGAGAGCCGGAGATAGTTTCACTTGCTAGCTTAGGAGTGATTTCGGAGATCCGAATTGAGGAAATTCGTGTGGTTCAGGATTTCCAAGATGTGTTTCCATCGGAGATTCCAGCTTTTCCTCCGTGTAGAGAGGTGGAATTCTTTTTTGTCTTGCAACCGGGTACGAGTCCGATTTCGGAATCAGCTTATCGGATGGCTCCAGCTGAGTTGGTAGAGTTGAAAAGTCAGATTGAGGACTTGTTAGAGAAGGGTTTCATAAGGCCTAGTGTGTCGCCTTGGGGAGCACCGGTCTTATTGGTTAAAAAGAAGGATGGTAAGTCTCGTTTGTGTGTGGATTATCGGAAGCTTAATAAGGTGACTATCAAGAACCGATATCCATTGCCGCGTATTGATGATTTGATGGATCAGTTGAGGGGAGCCTCAGTGTTTTCCAAGATTGACTTGAAGTCTGGTTATCACCAGATAAGAGTGCGAGATGAGGATGTTCAGAAAACGGCGTTTAGGACGCGTTATGGGCATTATGAGTTTCTAGTGATGCCGTTTGGAGTGACGAATGCACCTGCTATCTTTATGGCTTATATGAATCGGATATTCAATTCATTTTTGGACAAGTTTGTGGTGGTGTTCATTGATGACATCCTAGTGTATTCGAAGAGTGAAGAGGAACATGTAGAGCATCTTCGCTTGGTTTTGCAAGTTTTGAGGGAGAAAAGGTTGTATGCTAATCCGTCCAAGTGTGACTTTTGGTTGGAAGAGGTGAATTTCCTTGGCCATGTTATATCAAAAGAGGGAATAGCCGTGGATCCAGCCAAGATTGACACGGTACTTTCATGGAAGCAGCCTCAAACAGTGACAGATGTGAGGAGTTTTGTGGGTTTGGCCGGTTATTACCGGAGATTCATTGAAGGTTTCGCTAAGATTGTGGCGCCTATGACGCAACTTACGCGAAAAGATCAACCTTTTGCTTGGACTGAGAAGTGTGAATTGAGTTTTCAATTGTTGAAGGAGCGATTGACGACTTCACCAGTTTTGATGCTACCACAGTCGGAGGAACCGTATGAGGTTTATTGTGATGCTTCTCATCAAGGTTTGGGTTGTGTGTTGATGCAACACAAGAGAGCAGTGGCTTATGCGTCAAGGCAACTGAAAGTGCATGAAAAGAATTATCCTACGCACGATTTAGAGCTTGCGGCCGTTGTTTTTGCATTGAAGATTTGGAGACATCATCTTTATGGTTGCACTTTTGTCGTGTTTAGTGACCATAAAAGTCTTAAGTATCTGTTCGATCAGAAAGAGCTTAATATGCGACAGAGGAGATGGATGGAAACATTAAAAGATTTTGATTTCACCTTAGAATACCATCCGGGAAAGGCTAATGTGGTAGCCGATGCTTTGAGTAGAAAGAGCGTGTCGGTTTGTTCGGCACAGATGGCTAGTCAACAGGAGTTATTGAGAGAGTTTCGTGACTTGCACCTAGAGGTAGAGTTTGCCTTAGGGAATATGAGACTGGGTATGATTACCATCTCACGCGGGTTATTGGAGGACATCGCAAATTGTCAAGATGACAAGTTTCTCATGGAGAAAAGGGCGTTGATTGTTCGAGGAACCAACCGAGATTTCAAGGTGGGATCGGACAACATTTTGAGGTGTCAAGGGAGAGTGTGTGTACCCGAAGTTATGGACTTGAGAAACACTATTCTAGGGGAGGCACACAAGAGTAAACTTAGTATGCATCCCGGAACAACAAAGATGTATCAAGACCTGAGGCATGATTTCTGGTGGCCAGGTATGAAAAAGGATGTGGCTGAGTATGTGGCGTCGTGTCTGACTTGTCAGAAGGCGAAGATTGAGCATCAGAGACCGGCAAGGATGCTGCAGTCGTTAGACATCCCCGAGTGGAAGTGGGATAGCATTTCTATGGATTTCATCACTGGTTTACCTAAGACCAGGAGGAAGCATGATTCCATTTGGGTGATAGTGGATCGTTTGACTAAGTCCGCTCATTTTCTACCGGTAAGAACTACGGATACAGCGGCAAGGTTGACCGATATTTACATTGCTGAGATTGTGAGGTTACATGGGATTCCGTCAAGTATAGTGTCGGATCGAGACCCAAAGTTTACTTCACACTTTTGGAGGACTTTGCATGAGGCGTTGGGGACGAAACTGAGATTGAGTTCCGCCTATCATCCTCAGACAGATGGGCAGACCGAGAGAACAAATCAATCTTTGGAAGATTTGTTGACAGCTTGTGTATTGGATGATCGTGGAAGTTGGGATGACGTGTTACCTTTGATAGAATTCACATACAACAACAGTTTCCACGTGAGTATTGGAATGGCACCATACGAGGCTTTGTATGGGAGAAGATGTCAGACTCCTTTGTGTTGGTACCAAGATGGGGAAAGTATGATAGTAGGACCGGAAATGGTACAACAGACGACGGACAAGGTCCGAAAGATAAGGGCAAAGATGAAAGTTGCTCAAGATCGCCAAAAGAGTTATGCGGATAGGCGTCGGAGGCCTTTAGAGTTTGAAGAGGGAGATCACGTATTTCTCCGTGTTACTCCAACAACTGGTGTTGGAAGGGCTTTGAAAGCGAAGAAGTTGACTCCGAAGTTTATAGGGCCTTATCAGATTTTGGAACGGATTGGGAAGGTAGCTTATCGGATCGCGTTGCCACCGGTACTATCTTTGATTCATGACGTGTTCCATGTGTCGCAATTGCGGAAATATACACCGGATCCATCGCATGTGATTACACCAGATGACATCCAATTGAGGGATAACTTGTCATTTGAAGTTCCGCCGATCAAGATTGCGGATAGGAAGATGAAGCGTTTGAGAACGAAAGAGATACCTTTGGTGAAGGTAATATGGAACGAAGCTACAGGAGATACCACCTGGGAGCTCGAGAGTAAGATGAAAGAATTATACCCCAGTTTGTTTGACGACGTCTAAGTTTCGAGGACGAAACTTCTTTTAGGGGGGTAGTATTGTAAGACCCAAGATTTCTTTGTATAGCTGGTTTAAGGAATATTAGGGTTTCGATGTGTTCGTGTGATGAAACATCATGTAATTCTGAGGTTTTGCTGTAATTGAGCCTGTTTCGTGCTCGTGCACTGTATTTGTACAGACTTTTGTCTTGTGATCCTGTTGCTTGAATAAGAAGTTATATGTGGTTTTAGAATAACGAGTTTTGGATTATTCTTGTTTTTGGAAAAACGAGTAGGATTTTACCGCGGATGGGAAAATCTTACTGCGTCTGTTTTGAGTGAGGTTTCGGATGGGAGTTTTATATATCTGCGCGAGTTAGGATATGTCCTGAGATTAATTTTTTGAAGTATGGAAGAAAATTACAGTCGCGGAAAAAGATTCGGCGATAAGTTTTGGAAATGTTAAACGTTAGACGTTCTTTCCGTAGGTTTTGTGTTTTGGTGAGTTTCGTTCGTCGCGGCGCGCGAGAACTGAATGTGTGAGGGTTTCTATGAGGTTTTGAGTTTTACCTCAAGTGGATTTGTTTTGGTTTGATCCAATGGCTATGGTTTGGTCTTGGCATTGTGTTTTTGATCCAATGGCCATGTGTTAGCAAGAGCTTTGCATAGTAAGGAGGTTTGGTCACTTGGTCACTTAGAAAAACATCACCAAATCATCTCATTCTTTCTCTCTTTCACGTAGACTCCATTTCTAACTTCCAACCTTCACAAATTTTCCATTCTTCACCATTTCACTCCATTTCAAGCTTTAGAGCTTTGAAGAAAGTTATAGAGAATCACTTTCTAAAGGTAACCCTCTCTTCTCATCTCTTAGGTGGGTAGACTTATAGAGTTTAAGAGTTTTTGGGTTTATGTTTTCATGAGGGTTTGTTAGAAAATGTTACTTTACATGGTTTTGTTTCATGAATGTTGTTCATGAGGTCTAGAGAAGCATGTGTAGGCTTTGTTATGTTTGTTTTCCATGAGTTGGTGAAAATCTCATGAGAAAAGTTAGGGTTTTGGTTTGATTATGTATTGATCAATTACATGAGGTTATGTTGTTAGGTTTTGAAAATAAAAGTTGTCTTTGAACCTTTGGGCGAAAGGGAAATGCGTTGTATGGTTTTGTTTTAGAAAATCCGATGAAAAATATTTTGGGGTTTATGAAAATATTTTCTAAGAGTTTTTGGGGAGTATTTTGGGGTCAAAGTGGTTTAAAACTATTGTGACATGTGGTGTCGCTTTTTACCTTGAAAACATGTTTGAAAAGGATTACCGGACGGTTAAGGCCCGTAATAAAACTTGTGCTTAGATTTGGTTTTGATTTTGGAAATGAAAATCAAATAACTTGCACTCGAAGCAACCAACAAGCTTTCGGAAAATGAATTGCTTGCTTATGAAAATGGTTTGCTTTTATGCTTTGAAAAAGTGTTGGGAACTAATAGAATCAAACTAGGTTTGGGTGGAAAAAGGTGGTGTGAGTTGCTGTCTTGTGCTGTCATGACAGGTGCAACTCGCTGAGCGAGTGGTTACTCGCCAGGGCGAGTGTCACAGGTCCTGACAACACGCCAGGGCGAGCTCCAGAGCGAGTAAGACCAGTACTCTCTGCCTTCACTCGCCACCAACTCGCCAGGGCGAGTTCTGGGACCTAAAATTTTGGATTCTGATTTCAAAACTTGGTTTTTAGCTTTCTAATCCCTTTTTATTAATTTATGGAAGTGGTTGGGATTGGAAACGAGTTTTTCGGGTACTCGGAAAGTACGTAGCTTATAACGCAAGAAAACGGCCATTTTGCATTTCAAATTATTTAAGACTTTTGACAATTGTTTTGGGTCCTAAAAATAGTACATATAACTCATGGGGGTTGATCAATACTGTAGTTTTGGGTTTAGTATCCGAAAGAAGGATTTTACCTTAGAGAACCTTTGGTTTTTGGGATTTTAGAGTCCAAATCATTAAGGATTGATTGGTTATGGTTTTGATTGAATACTTTGCTTGTTTTAGGAAGCAAGTAAGTGTTGTGTGATCGTTTGAGTGCTTGTCGAGGTAAGGGCTCCACTTTATTTCCGTCTTTTAAAACGGTTACGACATGCTTGAATTGCTGTTTATGCATTTGCTGTGTGCTTGGCATGTTTGTACTTATGTATTCTCGTTGATGAGAACGTGGTTATAAATTCGTGTGCAATTTACATATGATTAGGAAAATGTATGTAGGTTGTGATGACTTGTGCATAGGCTTTAGGCTATGTGAATGTTTGCATGAGCATATATGAATGCGTGCGTCGAGTAGGACTACGCGAGGATTTTGTCTTGTGTGACTATCCCGTATATGCCAAAGAGAATATATGCCATGCATTTCATAGTTGCGTGCCTAGGTGTATGTCTGTGTGACTTTGCCTACGTACCGGGCGTTTGACTGTGTGGCTTCGCCAAATCCCTCTGGATTTATATTGAGTTGGTGTTTGTCTGTGTGACTTCGCCTGGTGTTTGTCTGTGTGACTTCACCTGCCTTGTGTGGCATTTTTAGTGCGGGTACGTATATTTCTGTGTGGCTTTGCCTACCCCACGACTCTTCGAGGAGAGGTTAATTTTCCGGAAAATCATGCATGTGACGAACCAGTAATCGGTTGTCACACCCATTGTAGAAGTCTGCATTAGGATTGGTGATTTATTTATATAAACCCGTTGGTGGGAATTACTCTTGAGTTTAAGAGCTTTCTCTTGTGTTTCGTGGAATTATTGTTATGTGTACAATCTTTCGCACCGGTTATATATATACATACCCTATATTTTGTGGTGACCCTTTCTTTCATTTGCGGGCTCATCCCACCCAGATGATGGGTTAGGTCGTGGTGACGACGGTGGCTGTTCCAGGCCCCAGTGAGCGGTTGGAGCTGTAGCCTAGAATAGTTAGACTATGCGCCGGTGTGTTTTGTGCACCGTGCTTTTGGGTTAGCATAGATAATTCTAACTTGTTTTGAATACTTAGACTTGGACTGTAATTATTCAGGAATACACTTTGCTTGTCGAAGCACCTTTTGGTAATGAGTTCATTTGTATATTTGAATGCCGGCTCATTGTAAAATATTTTATGCGCACTCTGAGTGTTAGTTGAAAAAGGAAAAAAAAAAAAAAAAAAAAAAAAATAATGTCCTTTTTGGCTTGTGAAAAACGGGTTTTTACAATACACAATCATCACAAATCTTAAATTCATAAAACATGACTAGCACATTCTATAAAGAAAATCAAATTTTTCTTAAACTAATCATATTCTCATTCCATAGCAAACCCTACACGCTACTAAAGTTTGACAAAACTTGTCCATCCCAATCAACACAATTACGTCTACTATTAACAAGAGATTAAGGGTGATCAGATCCTCAATTTGTTAATAGATTGCCGATAATCATAATGGTGGAATAAACCTTCTTCATCAAACTAATATGCTCCTAACATAACATCGCATTAAAAATCATGTAATGACTAAGAAAAAGAACATTTAAGTAAATGAATCCATCTTATTCAAATTCGCATCATCTTCAAAATTCGTCAAAAGAAAAGACAACACCATTTATAAATTTACGGAAAACATGACGACATATCCATGGATACACCACACATTTGAAGGCACACACACAAATTCACAACTTAGTTTTTTTTTTTTCACAAGATCATCGATGATACAAAACTAACACACTACCGACACATGTATATCTACCCAAGAGCACACAAACATCTAGATGGCATTTATCATTTCCTATTCATCAAGACTAAGAATCATATAATAGCAAGAAAAGATGAACATTTCATAACAACGAATTTTAGATAGCTCAATAATCTCACATTCATAAAATTGTATTCTTCAAATAACAAAATAGGGTTATTCATGTATTTTCACATAAGGCATCAATAACGAAACACAACTTAGCATGTATTTAAATGACAACTCTCGGAATATCAAATATATATAATATCCTATTTCGCATCTTGCATCATTCAATATTTAATAGTTAAACAAACTTATCTTAGAGTATCACACGTATTTCCAATTATGCCAAACAATTATCATGTATGTTGTAGCAAGAATCAAAATTCAAAATGAATAAATCTCCTAAATATGTTCATGCATGAATAGATAAGATATTCGAAGCACATTATCATAAGTCTCTGATAACTAGGAAACACAAGTTCCATCATAGTGCACATTCAAAAATACTCCTATACCAACATGAATCAACAGATAAATTCAAGGTAATATCAGACGAGAAATAGATAACTTAACATGATATTTGACATGATAAAATAAAACGATTAAGCTTGTACATAATATTTACCAGTTTCATACATTGATAAAATAGCATAGACACTCATCATAACTTACAGACAATAAAAGAACACATTAATTCTCATAACAATAAACTGGCACATGTTAAAAGAAAGCATCTATAATTCATAAAATCATATTCTTCATTAAATAACGATAACAAAGTTATTAAAGTATGATTCTAAAATCTCGAAGTTTAAGAAATCAACATATATTGTGGTTATCTATTATGTACAAATCATTTAAGCACAATTTAACCCTTAACCCTTATTCATTTTCAAAAATACTCAACGATGATAACAGTTAAGATCGGATAAATAACAAAATAATCATCAATTCACCGGCAACAATTAACATCAAACTTTAAGAAGCTAGTTAACCACATTGTGAAAATATATCCACAATTGAAATTCAATTAACATATTTCAATCATATATACCAACAACATTTAATAATGATTAGAACGATAAAAATAATAACAACAACTTCTTAGTTAAACACCGTTTTAGTCTCATCATCAAACAAAACATATCAATTAAGTTCGCAAATAATAATTTGTCATCAATTTTCATGTATTCAACATCAAACTCATTATACCTATTTAGGAACAACAACTAGTAGGTAGGGATTCTCATTTTCAATAATCATCAAGCATGAAAATAGTGAGTTAAACATATACATGAAAAAAAAACAAGTACGCATTTGAGGATTCACACATTCATAAAAAATCATACTTCAATTACATTTGACCACTACATAGTAGAATAAAATCAAGTATATAAACTAATACGAATCATCCTATGCTTAATCTATAAAACTCCATAATCATCAATCATAACGATTTATCATGTCTATCATCATTTCTTCAATGTAAAGAATAAACAACCAATTTACGAATCCAAACATAGCGTAAAACAAATTTCAATATAACACATATGTCAATTAATCTCTCATAAGCAACACCAAAAAAAAAACAAAAAATATATATTCAAGCCACTAGAACAAAAAAAATCAACTAACAGTTAAGAATCAAATTAAAGCAAGAAAGGATATATATTTTATAACAATAAATTCTAAGAACTCAACAATTCATATTCACATAAATATTTAAATAGCATATATTTTCTAAGAATTGAGGATCACATCAAAAGCAAGAAGAGATGCATTTACCATGATAGAAAATTCCAATTAGTTCAACAATTCACATTTATATAAGCATATCATGCAATAAAATAATTAACTTAGCATATATGGTAAAATAAAACAATCAAAACAGGTACATCATATTTATCAAATCGATCCTAGAGAAAATGACATGATCACTTACTATAACATATAGACAACAAAAGAACAAATCAAGTTTCATAATGATAATTTAGTGCACGTCATATAAAACAAGATATATCAAATATATCATAGAACCTACTTATCTTGAACAATTCCTACTCTTATTACTTTCACGAAAAAAAATAGTTTCACATACTCAAAAGAAAATAATTTAGATTTTCAAAAGGATTCACATCATTGGGAATAAATACTAATTCTGGAATTATCCTATATCATAAAGAACTACACACAAATTGTACATATAGACATACATAAAGATTCCCATAAACTCCACTACAAATAGTTACATTAAGCTATCAATTCAATTAACATATTTAAGTCATATAAATTCATGTAGCATACAATAAATACTAATATCCTACATCATTTCAATTAACAAAACAATTACTATTTTCACATATAATTTCATTACAAGAAAGGACAACTAAGACAATAAACCCTATAGACACAACTAAAATAAAACATCACATATCGTTCACGTATTATTATGCTAACACATAAACTAATATCATATTAGCATTCAGTCATGAAGTAAGAATTATAAGTCCTAATGTAATATCCCACGTTCTAAATTACCTAATTAATTTTAATTAGAGCTTTGCCTAATTTTTATAAATTAATTAGTGGTGCTTAGTTAACTAATCTTTGAGGAATTAAGTGAGTTGTGTGTAAATTAGGAGTTTTAATTAAACCTATACTACACAAAAACAACTTAAAAATACTCTTGAGAATATTTGAGCCAAGAATTTGAAACTCCCTCCATTCCTCCCCTCTCCCTCGTGTCCCTCCCTCAATCTCACAACACATCACTTTGTGAGTGAGTCACACTTCCACCCAAGTCTAACCTCCTCATGTGCATGCAAGCTAAGCCACTCCCATTCACTTCCTTGTGCAGAAAACTCAGCAAGCTTTTCCCTCATCTCTCTCCCTCTCTCACGCAACAAAACAACAACAAAGGATAGGTCCAAAATCTTCAATTTTCACTTTCACATGAGTTTGTCATTTCCTCACCATGAACCTTTCCCCAAGTAACAAGTTAACCATCAGAGATTCCTTCCATGAAAATCAGTTCTGAAACACTGAATCACCATTACCTACCCTAAGCATCACATGATGCAAAACAACAACAACTTCAATCTCACCACTTTCAACACCAATGGCAATACATGCATGTCCAAGTAAACCAAACCCATTTCTGATACCCTTAGCCTGAAACTCACTATAAATACCCCCTCAAACTCAGAATCAATTCATCAAACACAACACAATTTGTAGAGCAAGAATTAGAGGGTTTTCAAGTGTCACAATTCCAAGTTCTGGTCCTGTGTTCGTGGGGCATCCTAGGAGGTTTCAGTAGCTGCATTAGGAGCCCAGAAGCAAGATTAAAGCTTCAATCAGGTGGGTTCTTAGGTTAGTTTAGATAGATTCTCCAAAATATGAAATTTTGCATGTTAACTTAGGATTTAAGAAAATGTTGTGTGAGAGGAATTAACTCCCAAGTTCCTCTCCATTCTGTCCTATATTATATATATTGTGTAATGGCATGACTTAGAATGAGGATTGTAGGTGTTAAACCTGTAAAAATATGATTTTTCGTGAAACAGGGCAGGTTCTGGGTGAACTCGCCACAGCGTGTTCAGGGCGAGCATCCATGGCGAGCTGGGTTCTTCAGGCTGATGAACCTCGCCCTGGCGAGTGATAACTCGCGGGGCGAGTGGATTTGGGCCAGGACCTATAATCTTGCCATGGCGAGCTTCCCCACGCTGCAGCGAGCTCATACAGGACATGACCTGTAACAACTCGCCCTGGCGTGTGATAACTCGCCGAGCGAGTTTGACAGGAAAACAGAATTTTATTTCAAATCCTTTAAAGAACTATGACACTCGTTTTATATCCTCATTTTGAGTTGGGTACACTTGCAGTAACACAATTATATAATGTTATACAGTATGTTAATCACAGATAACCTTAGGGTATAACTTAGGGAATTTAGAAATGCATGTTCCCCGGGACTTTGGTAAATTATGGTAGAATTCATCTAAACTAGTATCAGTCAGTTTGCTGCGATTTATGTCGCTTTATGGACTCTCAATGGGATAATCCATTAGGTTATGATTATGTGAGCTTTATGCCGTGACCGAATCGGTTGTCGGATATGGCAGGCCTCTGAGACATGCTCACCTCAGAGTGTCCTTGTGTTTAAAATGAATAAGACTAATTCTGTGATACACCTTTATCTATGCTTATGTATTATGCTATGTTATGAATATATGTTATGACTGATTAGGATTCCCCCGGTGTAGTCACCTTAGGAGGGTAGTAGGACTCACTGAGGCTTAGTAGTCTCACCCCACTCCAATCAATTTTTTTTTCAGATAAACAGGTTGGCTAAGGTATGCTCTTTGGTGTGCTCGTAGCTGTGCTTGGTGGATGGCATTCTTGTTCATGCTTTCTAGTTCTCTTGTTTTGTTGTATTTCTAATAAATCCTTGTTGTATCGTGGTTTTTGGTTTCGCTTCCGTTATTTCTGTATCCGTTTTGTAATTAGCACCTGTGTGTGCTTGAATTTCAATTGTAATAATAATGCACTCAGCCACCAGTTATGATATTTCACTGAGATTCTAGATATTTCATGTGGGGTGTTATAATTGGTATCAGAGCAGGTCGATTCAGACCGTGCCAGAGTTCATTAGTATTACTAATCTGAATCCCAGTATTTGTCTGGATTTCTAACATCGGTTCTAGGTGTCATGTCACTTTAAGCCTAGCTAACTTGACTTGATATTGGCAGTTAGAGCACTATATCAGGAGCAAGACGAGGACCTGGAAGGCCGAGGAGGAATGTTGCTGAGGATGATGAACCTGAGATGTACGGGGATGCTAGCGCTAACATGTGGGCTGAGATGATGCACCAGCAACAACAGTTCCAGGCCCAACAAGCCCAACAGCATCAAGAGTTCATGGCTATGTTCCAACAGCACATGAACAATCCTCCACCCCCGCAGCAAGGATCGAGTGCTGCATTCAGAGAGTTCTGCCGCATGAGCCCGCCAGAATTTTACGGAGAGTACAATCCAGCGAAGGCCCGGGAATGGATCCAAAGGATGAGTGGGATCCTAGAATCAATGGATTGCACTGAAGCTGACAAGGTTGTGTTCGTCTCCCGCTTCTTTAGGGGCGACGCTTGTAACTGGTGGGATGGTACGAAGGCGTACATGGAAGCTAGCCAGATGGAAGTAACTTGGGATAATTTCTGGCGTCTCTTTGTCAGACATTATATACCAGAAAGTTACCAGTTTCAGATGGAACGAGAACTGACGGAGTTGAAGCAGGGGAGTATGTCTGTAGCAGAATACACCATGAAGTTCAATGAATTGGTCCGTTATGTGATGGATGGTAATGATGCCCCAGTGAATCATGGAAAATGAAGAAGTATAGGTTCGGGCTGAGAGCTGACATAACACATGATGTCTCTATGCAGCATATCACTACCTTTGGTGATTTGGTGCAAAAGAGTTATCATGCTGAAGCAGATCTTGGTAACATTCATAAGGAGCATAGTGAAGCTGTTCAGAAGAGGAAGGATTCTGGAAAGTTCAACCTGCAAGTGAGAACCAAAGGCACCACCAGTAAAGGGAAGCAGAGTTACTCTCAACGCTCACCAAGGAACTGTGCTGAATGTAGTTTCCCTCACATTGGGGAATGCATGAAGGGAAAGAACATGTGTTACTATTGTAAGCAGCCAGGCCACTACAATCATGAATGTCCTAAGCTGAAGAGGCAAGGCGATTCCAGCGGCGCTTCTAAAAGCAAAGGTCGGTTATATTCACTTGACGGTGAGAAAGTCAGATCTAATAATGCTTTGATTATGGATGTATGCATGTTAGGACAGTCTGAAGTATTAGTCTGGTTTGATTGTGGAGCTACTAATTCCTTTATAGCCGTTGACTGTGTTCAGCGACTGCAGTTGCCCTCTGTGCCTTTAATTCCCCCAATGACTGTAGCTGTTGCTACGGGTAGCAAGGTTACCTCTAAGCGAGTTTGTCAGAATTGTCCAATTCTTGTGGGCAGTAAAGTCTATCATATAGATTTGATCTGTCTACCTTTGAAAGATATTGACGTAGTCCTAGGCATGGATTGGCTTTCCGCCAATACCGTGTACATCAGATGCGCTGAGAAGAATCTGTTTATTCCAACTGAAACTTCTGCAGAGAGTAGAGCACTCACTGCTTTGCTTCAAAACACTCATCAGATGATCCAGTACTTAGGTGCCAGTACCAAGTGTTTCAGTGTCTTGTTTACCATCGATCCGGAACCCAGTTTGAGCCCCAGTGATATTCCAGTTGTTAGTGAGTTCTTAGATGTCTTCCCAGATGATATTATGAATTTACCTCCTGAAAGGGAAGTTGAGTTTTCTATCGACCTAGTTCCTGTTTCCCAGCCAATCTCAGTTGCCCCCTATCGAATGTCTCCTATAGAGCTTCATGAACTGAAATCTCAGCTTGAAGAGTTACTTCAGAAACACTTTATCCGACCCAGTGTCTCACCTTGGGGAGCACCGGTGTTACTCGTGAAGAAGAAAGATGGTACGATGCGCTTGTGCATTGATTATCGTCAACTCAACAAGGTCACAATTAAGAACAAGTATCCCTTACCCAGAATTGATGACCTTCTGGATCAACTCAGAGGTGCTACTGTCTTTTCCAAGATTGATCTTCGCTCTGGGTATCATCAAATCCGTATCAAGTCCTCGGATGTTTCCAAGACAGCATTCAGGACTCGCTATGGACATTATGAATTCTTGGTCATGCCTTTCGGTTTGACAAATGCTCCAGCCATCTTTATGGACTACATGAACCGGATATTCCAGCCTTACCTTGACCAGTTTGTTGTTATCTTCATTGATGACATTCTGATCTATTCTAAGGATTCACAGGAGCATGCGGAGCACCTGAGAATCGTGTTGAGCATTCTTAGAGAGAAGCAACTGTATGCCAAGTTCAGCAAGTGTGAATTTTGGCTATCTGAAGTTAAGTTCTTGGGACATGTCATATCGCAAGGCGGGGTGTCTGTTGACCCATCCAAGGTAGAGGCGGTGCTGAATTGGGAAAGACCCAGAAGTGTTACCGAAGTCAGGAGTTTCCTCGGTTTGGCAGGTTACTACCGGAGATTCATCTTAGGATTTTCGGAGATTGCCATACCGTTGACCCGTCTAACCAGGAAAGATGCAACCTTTGATTGGGATGCTGCTTGTGAATGGAGTTTCAGAACCTTAAAGGAAAAGCTAACCACAGCACCAGTGTTAGTAATTCCTGATCCAACCCGCAAGTATGTGGTATACTGTGATGCGTCCAACAAGGGACTTGGATGTGTACTGATGCAAGATGGTGCGGTTGTAGCGTATGCATCCAGGCAGCTAAAACCTCATGAGCAGAATTACCCTACCCAAGATCTGGAGTTGGCAGCCATTATCTTTGCCCTCAAGATCTGGAGACATCATCTGTATGGAGTGCAGTTTGATCTGTTCAGTGATCACAAAAGTCTGAAGTACTTGTTTGATTAGAAGGAGTTAAATATGAGGCAACGGCGTTTGATGGAATACCTCAAGGATTTTGACTTCAACCTCAATTACCACCCAAGAAAGGCTAATGTGGTGGCAGATGCCCTGAGCAGAAAGACGTTGTATGCATCAGAGTTGTTGATGCAACAGTGCGGTCTGTATGAGAAGTTTAGGGATCTCAATCTGAATGTGGTGTATCGTAAGAGCGGTATTCGTATCAACAGAATTGAAGTGTCCTGTGAGTTACGCCCAAGGGTTGTGCAGGCTCAGCAGGATGATGCAGAGTTGCAGAAGAGAATAAACCATCCGGAGTTCTCAGTAGCCACGAACGGTGCTATTCTCTATGAAGGAAGGCTTTGTGTACCTCAGGATGACGAGTTGAAATGGTTAATTCTGGAAGAGGCACACAAGAGTGGATTTTCAATTCACCCTGGATCCACCAAGATGTATCATGACTTGAAGGAGAACTATTGGTGGCCTAACATGAAAGCAGAGATTGCTGAATTCGTGTCCAGGTGTATTGTATGTCAACAGGTGAAGATTGAACATCAGAAACCTGGAGGACCGTTGCAACCATTAGAAATTCCTGAGTGGAAATGGGAACATATCACTATGGATTTTGTAGGAGGACTACCACGTAACCAGAGAGGTCAAGATTTGATCTGGGTAATCGTGGACAGGTTAACTAAGTCGGCTCATTTTATTCCAGTAAAATCCACCTACAAGGCCCCTCAATATGCAGCCATATTCATGGAGCAAATTGTGAGGCTACATGGTGTACCTTTGAGTATTGTGTCAGATAGGGACCCAATTTTCACTTCAAGGTTTTGGAAAGCATTTCAGAATGCGATGGGAACTCGATTGAAGATGAGTACATCGCATCACCCTCAGACTGATGGGCAGTCAGAAAGAACTATTCAGACTCTTGAGGATATGCTTCGAGCTTGTGTATTAGAAGACGGTGGTTCGTGGAGTAATCACATACACTTGATTGAATTTGCCTATAACAACAGTTACCATGCCAGTATCGGTATGGCACCTTATGAAGCTCTGTATGGAAGGAAGTGTAGAACTCCGTTGTGTTGGACAGAAGTTGGTGATCGTGGATTCTTGGAACCAGATATTGTCCAAGAGACCACTTTAAAGATTAAGTCTATTCGAGATAAGGTGAAAGTTGCTCAGAGTCGGCATAAGAGTTATGCCGACAAGAGAAGAAGGTTTTTGGAATTTCAGGAAGGTGACCATGTGTTCTTGAGAGTTACTCCTAAGCTGGGTTTACGAGGTATATTCAAAACTAAGAAGCTCTATCCAAGATTCATTGGACCCTATCAGATTCTTCGACGCATCGGTCCTGTAGCCTATCAGTTAGCTCTACCTCCATCTATGTCAGGGTTACACGACGTGTTTCATGTGTCTCAGTTACGGAAGTATATTCCCGATCCTTATCAGCCAGTGGAACTTGAACAAATTAATCTCCAACCAGATCTAACCTATCAGCCGGATCCTGTTCGGATTGTTGAACGTGATGCCAAAATACTTCGAAACAAGAGGATTCCCATTGTCAAGGTTGAATGGGCTCAGTCTCCTGACGGTGAATTCACTTGGGAACTGGAGTCAGACATGCGGAAGAGTTATCCTTACCTGTTTTCGAGGTAATTTCTTAATTTCGAGGACGAAATTTCTTTAAGGGGGGTAGGTTGTAATATCCCACGTTCTAAATTACCTAATTAATTTTAATTAGAGCTTTGCCTAATTTTTATAAATTAATTAGTGGTGCTTAGTTAACTAATCTTTGAGGAATTAAGTGAGTTGTGTGTAAATTAGGAGTTTTAATTAAACCTATACTACACAAAAACAACTTAAAAATACTCTTGAGAATATTTGAGCCAAGAATTTGAAACTCCCTCCATTCCTCCCCTCTCCCTCGTGTCCCTCCCTCAATCTCACAACACATCACTTTGTGAGTGAGTCACACTTCCACCCAAGTCTAACCTCCTTATGTGCATGCAAGCTAAGCCACTCCCATTCACTTCCTTGTGCAGAAAACTCAGCAAGCTTTTCCCTCATCTCTCTCCCTCTCTCACGCAACAAAACAACAACAAAGGATAGGTCCAAAATCTTCAATTTTCACTTTCACATGAGTTTGTCATTTCCTCACCATGAACCTTTCCCCAAGTAACAAGTTAACCATCAGAGATTCCTTCCATGAAAATCAGTTCTGAAACACTGAATCACCATTACCTACCCTAAGCATCACATGATGCAAAACAACAACAACTTCAATCTCACCACTTTCAACACCAATGGCAATACATGCATGTCCAAGTAAACCAAACCCATTTCTGATACCCTTAGCCTGAAACTCACTATAAATGCCCCCTCAAACTCAGAATCAATTCATCAAACACAACACAATTCGTAGAGCAAGAATTAGAGGGTTTTCAAGTGTCACAATTCCAAGTTCTGGTCCTGTGTTCGTGGGGCATTCTAGGAGGTTTCAGTAGCTGCATTAGGAGCCCAGAAGCAAGATTAAAGCTTCAATCAGGTGGGTTCTTAGGTTAGTTTAGATAGATTCCCCAAAATATTAAATTTTGCATGTTAACTTAGGATTTAAAAAAATGTTGTGTGAGAGGAATTAACTCCCAAGTTCCTCTCCATTCTGTCCTATATTATATATATTGTGTAATGGCATGACTTAGAATGAGGATTGTAGGTGTTAAACCTGTAAAAATATGATTTTTCGTGAAACAGGGCAGGTTCTGGGTGAACTCGCCACAGCGTGTTCAGGGCGAGCATCCATGGCGAGCTGGGTTCTTCAGGCTGATGAACCTCGCCCTGGCGAGTGATAACTCGTCGGGCGAGTGGATTTGGGCCAGGACCTATAATCTTGCCATGGCGAGCTTCCCCACGCTGCAGCGAGCTCATACAGGACATGACCTGTAACAACTCGCCCTGGCGTGTGATAACTCGCCGAGCGAGTTTGACAGGAAAACAGAATTTTATTTCAAATCCTTTAAAGAACTATGACACTCGTTTTATATCCTCATTTTGAGTTGGGTACACTTGCAGTAACACAATTATATAATGTTATACAGTATGTTAATCACAGATAACCTTAGGGTATAACTTAGGGAATTTAGAAATGCATGTTCCCCGGGACTTTAGTAAATTATGGTAGAATTCATCTAAACTAGTATCAGTCAGTTTGCTGCGATTTATGTCGCTTTATGGACTCCCAAAGGGATAATCCATTAGGTTATGATTATGTGAGCTTTATGCCGTGACCGAATCGGTTGTCGGATATGGCAGGCCTCTGAGACATGCTCATCTCAGAGTGTCCTTGTGTTTAAAATGAATAAGACTAATTCTGTGATACACCTTTATCTATGCTTATGTATTATGCTATGTTATGAATATATGTTATGACTGATTAGGATTCCCCCGGTGTAGTCACCTTAGGAGAGTAGTAGGACTCACTGAGGCTTAGTAGTCTCACCCCACTCCAATCAAATTTTTTTTCAGATAAACAGGTTGGCTAAGGTATGCTCTTTGGTGTGCTCGTAGCTGTGCTTGGTGGATTGCATTCTTGTTCATGCTTTCTAGTTCTCTTGTTTTGTTGTATTTCTAATAAATCCTTGTTGTATCGTGGTTTTTGGTTTCGCTTCCGTTATTTCTGTATCCGTGTTGTAATTAGCACCTGCGTGTGCTTGAATTTCAATTGTAATAATAATGCACTCAGCCACCAGTTATGATATTTCACTGATATTCTAGATATTTCATGTGAGGTGTTATACCTAATCTCATTACCAATTAAAACACAATCTCGAGAATCAAGTAAAGCAACATGTCAATAAGCAATAAAAACAAGATTCAATAAACTCATCATACATCCGCAAATGATTAATAGTGACTAATGTGCAAGTGTAACTATAAAATTACATCACAAGAGGACACAACTAATACACAAACACAACTGACACTATGCTCACTTAGCCTGATTGCACAGACTTGCTCTGACTGACACACGACACACATATAGCTCACTATGTCCGAGGACAACCGGAGCTCTGATATCAAATTGTAACACTCAAACCCATTAATTAAATTATTAATACCTTTATAAAAACTTTTTCAAAATACGCAGCGGAAAATAAGATTGAGTCGTAAAATAATGGTTCGAGTATTACATCTTCATACAAACGCTACTAATAACTTAATTAGTAAATATCACTTATAAAAAAAATCCTTTTGAAAATGATACAACCTTAATAAATTAAAATAAGAAATAAAAGACTCTATGCATACATATATATACAAACACCCTTTCTCGTGTCCTAATCAGAGCAGAGCTTCACTGAGACAACTTGAACATCCAAATACATAACCTGAGAATCTAAACCCCCAACGGTTTAGCACATAACAAATAACAAATAAAGAGAGTTAATTAAGGCAATCTAATAATAGATATAAGCATAAGGCATTCCATATACTTAGAAAATTCAAGCATAAATCATAATATAGACATGTTATATTAACATTCATCACTTAATTCATGATTATACTATAATTGAAATATGTCATAAACCAATCAAGTACTTGCACATTTATTCATTCCTCAAGGACATATAGCAATCAAACCCTCAATGTCAATTACTCTTCAAGTATAATTGTCGAGTAACAATTATTAATTAAGCAAGAATTACATCTTCTTAATGCAACTAATGACACATAATCATGTATGTTATCCTAAAATGCACTAAACGCATGTGGTACCCATCACCGCTTTTATTGGAAAACTTATTCCAATTATATTCAGTTCACTCAGCTACTGAATATCTTCATCACCACTTAGTCTTACGACTTGAATGCATGCATGAATGTACATTTACCAATCATATGGTTACATTCTCATCATACCATAGATAATATAATCAAATCATATATTCTATCCACACAGCTATAGAATATAACAATTCATCATCATCATTTATCAACATATAAGCCATCATAATTCAATTTAAAGACGTTTCATGTCATACACCAATAATGGTTCATCAATCCCAATTAATTAGACATACAAAGTTATTTTCAAAATGCTAAAATATTGTCATATTATAAACAACAACATTATTCGAGCATAATTTCAGAAAACAGACTCCGGAATCGAAATCTACGCGAAAAACTGAGCAAAAAACGTTCTTTCCAAAAGTCAACCAAAGTCAACGGTCAACGCTGACATGGCAAGGTCAAAGTTCAACGCTGACGTGGCATGACGTCAGCCAGTCATGGCATGACGCGTAGCGTCGGCCTCTGTCGTCGCATTGCACTGTTTTTCAAAACTCACTGTAGCGACGACCTAGCGACGGCTTATGCGTCGCTATGTACTGTTCACCCAGAATTTGCAGAAAATCATGTTTTTTGCTCTAAAACTACTCAAATAATCACTTAAAACTCACAAAATTGCTTATTTAAGCTCAGAAAAATTATATCTAACTATTACTAAACTTATAGTTTATTAAAAACAACTTAAAACAACTTAAATTATCATTTAAAGTCATTTTTACATCATTTTTCATCAATTTATTCAAACTTCAATTAATGAACAACAACCAACAAAGCAACCATTTTTATCAATCAAATTTCATTTCAAGACATGAATAATCATAGATAAACATGTTTCATATTATAAAGCATCAAAATCTACACATTCCCAAAAACCCTTAACCACCCAAAAATGGAGTGTGGAGGGTTTGGGCTAGAGAATAGAGATTCTCACCCCTCCAATACCCACTCCTTAGATTGAGATAACTACTCTCTTACCTTAATTAAGTTGGATTCTCTACTCCTTCATCTTCTACCTCTTCAATCTTCTAATTTCTCTTCTTCCTTTTTGTTCTTTCTTTTCTTTCTCTTCTCTACAAATTTCTCTCTTCTTTCTTTCTTCCTCACTTTCTCTATTCTTATGTTAACAAGAGAAAATGAACTCACTCATAAAAATCAACCTTATATACTCCCAAATTAGGTTTTTCACCAAATTATCAAACTACCCTTAATTCCAATTGGGCTTACTATTTACACCTCCCTCACTTGGGCCAAACCACACTAACTCATAAATCCTAATTAAATCTAATTAATTAACGTTCTTATTAACAAATAAAATACTTAACCACACACAATCATGCCACATCACCAAATTCCATTAAAATTAGTAATTATATTAATCGGGGTGTTACACGGGGTCTATTTCATTTATGTAATTCTACTGTAATTTATATTTCTACTCATATATTAATACGAAAGACTATTATTTTTTAATTTCTACGTGGCATATATTTCGACACTTACATCAATATGGGGGCCTATTTTTTATTGTAATTTCGACGGGAACATATATTTCTACTTATGCATTAATACAAATGAATTTTTCTTTTATAATTTATACTTAGATCTATATTTTTACTCATATATTAATACGAAGACTTATTTATTTTATAATTTTTATGTAATCTATATTATTATTCATATATTAATAGGGAGAGCTTTTTTTTTTAATTTCAACGAGAATCTATATTTATGCTTAAATATTAATATGGGAATCAATTTTTTTGTTATTTATATTGTAGTCTATATTTCTATTGATATATTGATACATTGACATTTTTTTTTGTAATTCATATCCACCTCAAAGTCTCTTCCATATATCCCATAGAGAAATTATTTTCCATCAACTTTATAATTCTTTTAGTGGAGAATAATAGAAATAACATTAATGATACATTTTCAATTTGATAAAAATAAAAATAAAAAAGAACTTTAGAAATATTCCTTAAGAAAATCTATGATACTTCATAAATTTTACAATTAGCTTTTATCAAAGAATGTTATTTTTATTTTTAACAGAATGTTATTAATTTTCTTTTATTAGCAATTAAAATTTTAAATTTTCGGTTTAAAGCAAATATATTATTTATAAGTTAATAAATCTAAAAACATATTTCTACCCGTGCTTGGCACGGGTTTGGATACTAGTTAGTATAGTGTTAATGACCAATTTACAACTGTTTTTAAGGATATTTGGAAAATTATAAGGCTAAGCTCTTAAGTCTTAACGCTAAGCTATGTAAAGTGGTAATAATTTGAATTTAAATTTTTTTATGTATAAAAAGAATATGTTATACATGAAAAAAAATATTATAATCTATCTATTATATGTAATAAGCGAGGACGATTTCATTTTTCTCTCTCCACGTGGCGCACCCACAGCAACCCTGCCCTCACAGCGACTTAGCATTCAATGTCATAATTAGGCCAATTTTTAAAATAATGTATTTTTTATTATAATGTATTTTTTTCAAGTATTTAAAATAATGTATTTTTTATTAGGCCGATTTAGCATTTATTGTGTTACTTTTTCTATTATAATGTATTTTTTTATATGTATAATATGTATATATTGCAACCAATTAAATAATAATATCCGTGCCATATTTGAAATAACAATATAGAACTTTGTATAATAATACTCGTGCCATATTTAAAATAAGGGTCATGCTAAACAGTGCCCCGGGGTAATGGTTAAGCATACCAAAAAAGAAAATAAAATAAAAGTTTAATATTGAGAAAACAACTTTTTACATTTCCAATGTGTTGAATGCACACACTTCGAGACAAATTTTGTATTTTAATATGCTTAACCATTGCTCCGGGTATAATGCTCCAACTAAAATATCTAGAATATTTAATCAAGACATAAATAAATGGATCTGAGTACTTTAAAATTTACTTAATAATTTAAGAAGTTACAACTGGTCACGAATACAAAAGGTTAAACTGATGAAATACAGCGGAAATGAAACAACGACAAATAAACAGATTAGTTAAGGAACAAGAAGAATACTAAAATCTTCTAGTCTGACAATCCAAGCACAGCTCCATCTGTCAGTGTAACAACTCGTTTTTCAAAAGCCAGAAAGGCATTAATTTTTTTTTGTACACATCAGAGTTACGCATAAAAGGTTTTAAATGAGCCGACATTCAAATATACAACAGAACTCATTACCATAAGATGCTTCGACAAGCAAAGTGTATTCCTGAATAATTACAATCCAAGTCTAAGTATTCAAATACTTACAACAAAACAAGTTAGAATCCTATGCCTAAACCCAAAAAGCACAGTGTACAACCCACACTGGCGCATAGTCTAACTAAGCTAAAACTCCAACATCTCACTGGGACCCGGAACAGCCACCGTCGTCACCACGACCTAGCCCAACATCTGGGTGGGATGAGCCCGCAAATGAAAGAAAGGGGTCACCACAAAATACAAGTATGTATATATAAAAACGGTGCGAAAGTTGTACACATAGCAAATTTCCACATACACAAGAGAAAGCTCTTAAACTCAAAAGTAGTTCCCACCAACGGGCGCAGTAAGATTTTACATCCGCGGGTAAAATCCTACTCGTTTTTCCAAAAACAAGAATAATCCAAAACTCGTCATTCTAAATCCACATCACCCTTCTTATTCACAAAAGAGGATTACTAGACAAAAGCCCGTGCCTTTACAGCGCACGAGTCCAAAACAGATTCAATTACAGCAAAACTTAATAAATACACGATGTTAGAGGTCATGTCATGTATGAGCTCGCTGCAGCGTGGGAAAGCTAGCCATGGCGAGATTATAGGTCCTGGCCCAAATCCACTCGCTCAGCGAGCTATCACTCGCCAGAGCGAGGTTCATCAGCCTGAAGAACCCAGCTCGCCATGGATGCTCGCCCTGAGCTCGCTGTGGCGAGTTCACCTAGAACTTGCCCTGTTTCACGAAAAATCACATTTTAACAAATTTAACACCTACAATCCTCATCCTAAGTCATGCAATTACACAATATATATAATATAGGACAGAATGGAGAGGAATTTGGGAGTTAATTCCTCTCACACAACATTTTCTTAAATCCTAAGTTAACATGCAAAATTTCATATTTTGGGGAATCTATCTAAACTAACCTAAGAACCCACCTGGAATTGAAGCTTTAAACCTTGCTTCTGAGCTCTACTTCAGCTACTGCAACCTCTCACAAAGCCCCACGAACCCCAGACCAGAATTTGGAAAACTTGAACTCTTGAACCCTTATTTTGCTCTAAGAATTGAATGATGTTTGGATGAATGATTCAGCTAGAATGGAGGGTTATTTATAGTAGTTTCTGAGGTGTAGGAACAGTACACGAATTTGTTGGTTCAAGGGTTGCATGCATTCTCATTGGGTAGGAAAATGGTGAGAATGGGGTTGTTGTCATTTTGCATCATGTGAGGCTTGGGATAGATTGAACTGAGATGTTTGCAGAATCGGTGCTTATGCAGGTCTGATTTGATTTTATGTATGTTAATTGAGGAGTTTGGAGCTAATGGGTGGATGGTTGCATGTGAGGGAAAGTGACAAACTCATGTGACTTGTTTGTTGTTGTAAATGGCGTGAGGAAGGGGGAGAGATGAGGGAAATAGCTTGCTGAGTTTTCTGCATCTTGGAAGTGAATGGGAAAGGCTTGGTTTGCATGCACTAAGAGTGGGTTAGACTTGAGTGGAAGTGTGACTCACCAATAAGGTGATGTGTTGTGAAATGAAGGGAGGGACACGAGGGAGAGGGGAGAAATGGAGGGAGTTTGAAATTCTTGGCTCAATTAATCACAAGAGTATATTTAAGTTGTAATTGTGTAGTGTAGGTTTAATTAAAACTCCTAATTTACACACAACCCACTTAATTTCTCAAAGATTAATTAACTAAACACCACTAATTAATTTATGAAAAATTAGACAAAGCTCTAATTAAAATTAATTAGGTGATTTAGAATATGGAATATTACAACCTACCCCCTTAAAGAAATTTCGTCCTCGAAATTAAGAAATTTACCTCGAAAACAGGTAAGGATAACTCTTCCGCATGTCTGACTCCAGTTCCCAAGTGAATTCACCATCAGGAGACTGAGCCCATTCAACTTTGACAATAGGAATTCTCTTGTTCCGGAGGATTTTGGCATCACATTCAACAATCCGAGCTGGATCTGGCTGATAGGTTAGGTCTGGCTGAAGATCGATCTGTTCAAGTTCCACTGGACGATAAGGATCAGGAATATACTTCCGTAGCTAAGACACATGAAACACGTCGTGTAACCCTGACATAGATGGAGGTAGAGCTAACTGATAGGCTACAGGACCGACGCGTCGAAGGATCTGATAAGGTCCAATGAATCTTGGACAGAGCTTTTTAGTTTTGAATATACCTCGTAAACCCAACTTAGGAGTAATTCTCAAGAACACATGGTCACCTTCCTGAAATTCCAAAAATCTCATTCTCTTGTCAGCATAACTCTTCTGCCGACTCTGAGCAACTTTCAGCTTATCCCGAATAGACTTGATCTTTAAAGTGGTCTCTTGGACTATATCCGGTCCCAAGAATCCACGATCACCAACTTCTGTCCAACACAATGGAGTTCTACACTTCCTGCCATAAAGAGCTTCATAAGGTGTCATACCGATACTGGCATGGTAACTGTTGTTATAGGCAAATTCAATCAAGTTGGTTACTCCACGAAACACCTTCTTTTAATACACAAGCTCGAAGCATATCCTCAAGAGTCTGAATAGTCCTTTCTGATTGACCATCAGTTTGAGGGTGATGTGACGTACTCATCCTTAACCGAGTTCCCATCGCATTCTGAAATGCTTTCCAAAACCTCGAAGTGAAAATTGGGTCCCTATCTGACACAATACTTAAAGGTACACCATGCAACCTCATAATCTGCTCCATGAAGATGGTTGCATATTGAAGGGCCTTGTAGGTGGATTTCACTGGAATGAAATGAGCTGACTTAGTCAACCTATCCACGATTACCCAGATCGAATCTTGACCTCTCTGGTTACGTGGCAGTCCTCCTACAAAGTCCATGGTGATATGTTCCCACTTCCATTCAGGAATATCCAAAGGCTGCAACGGTCCTCCAGGTTTCTGGTGTTCTATTTTCACTTGCTGACAAACAATACACCTTGATACGAATTCAGCAATCTTTGCTTTCATGTTAGGCCACCAATAGTTCTCCTTCAAATCATGATACATCTTGGTGGATCCAGGGTGAATTGAAAATCCACTCTTGTGTGCCTCTTCCAGAATTAACCGTTTCAACTCGTCATCCTGAGGTACACAAAGTCTTCCTTCATAGAGAATAGCACCGTCCGTGGCTACTGAGAACTCCGGATGGTTTACTCTCTTATGCAACTCCACATCATCCTGCTGAGCCTGCACAACTCTTGGGCGTAACTCACAGGATAATTCAATTCTGTTGATCCGAATACCGCTCTTCCGATACACAACATTCAGATTGAGGTCTCTGAACTTCTCATACAGACCGCACTGCTGCATCAACAACTCTGACGCATACAAGGTCTTTCTACTCAAGGCGTCTGCTACCACATTAGCCTTTCCTGGATGGTAATTGAGATTGAAGTCAAAGTCCTTGAGGTATTCCATCCAGCGTCGTTGCCTCATATTCAACTCCTTCTGATCAAACAAGTACTTCAGACTTTTGTGATCACTGAATAGATCAAACTGCACTCCATACAGATGATGTCTCCAGATCTTGAGGGCAAAGATAATGGCTGCTAATTCCAAATCATGGGTAGGATAATTCTGCTCATGAGGTTTTAGCTGCCTGGATGCATACGCTACAACTGCACCATCTTGCATCAGTACACATCCAAGTCCCTTGTTGGACGCATCACAGTACACCACATACTTACGGGTTGGGTCAGGAATTACTAACACTGGTGCTGTGGTTAGCTTTTCCTTTAAGGTTCTGAAACTCCATTCACAAGCAGCATCCCAATCAAAGTTTGCATCTTTCCTGGTTAGACGGGTCAATGGTAGGGCAATCTCCGAAAATCCTAAGATGAATCTCCGGTAATAACCTGCCAAACCGAGGAAGCTCCTGACTTCGGTAAGACTTCTGGGTCTTTCCTAATTCAACACTACTTCTACCTTGGATGGATCGACAGACACACCGCCTTGCGATATGACATGTCCCAAGAACTTAACTTCAGATAGCCAAAATTCACACTTGCTGAACTTGGCATACAGTTGCTTCTCCCTAAGGATGCCCAATACGATTCTCAGGTGCTCTGCATGCTCCTGTGAATCCTTAGAATAGATCAGAATGTCATCAATGAAGATAACAACAAACTGGTCAAGGTAAGGCTGGAATATCCGATTCATATAGTCCATAAATATGGCTGGAGCATTTGTCAAACTGAAAGGCATGACCAAGAATTCATAATGTCCATACCTGGTCTTGAATGCTGTCTTGGAAACATCCGAGGACTTGATACGGATCTGATGATATCCAGAGCGAAGGTCAATCTTCGAAAAGACAGTAGCACCTCTGAGTTGGTCCAAAAGGTCATCAATTCATGGTAAGGGATACTTGTTCTTAATTGTGACATTGTTGAGTTGACGATAATCAATGCACAGACGCATAGTACCATCCTTCTTCTTTAGTAGCAACATCGGTGCTCCCCAAGGTGAGACACTGGGTCGGATAAAGTGTTTCTGAAGCAACTCTTCAAGCTGAGATTTCAGTTCATGAAGCTCTAAGGGAGACTTCGATAAGGGGCAACTGAGATAGGCTGGGAACCAGGAACTAGGTCGATAGAAAACTCAACTTCCCTTTCAGGAGGTAAATTCATAATATCATCTGGGAAGACATCTAAGAACTCACTAACAACTGGAATATCACTGGGGCTCAAACTGGGTTCCGGATCGATGGTAAACAAGACACTGAAACACTTGGTACTGGCACCTAAGTACTGGATCATCTGGTGAGTTTTTGGAGCAAAGCAGTGAGTGCTCTACTCTCTGCAGAAGTTTCAATTGGAATAAACAGATTCTTCTCAGCACATCCAATGTACACAGTATTGGCGGAAACTTAATCCATGCCTAGAAATACATCAATATCCTTCAAAGGTAGATAGATCAAATCTATGTGATAGACTTTACTGCCCACAAGAATTGGACAATTCTGACAAACTCGCTTAGAGGTAACCTTGCCACCTGTAGCAACAGCTACAGTCATTGGGGGAATTAAAGGCACAGAGGGCAATTGCAGTCGCTGAACACAGTCAACGGCTATAAAGGAATTAGTAGCTCCACAATCAAACAAGACTAATACTTCAGACTGTCCTAACATGCATAATCAAAGCATTATTAGATCTGACTTTCTCACCGTCAAGTGAATATACCCGACCTTTGCTTTTAGAAGCGCCGCTGGAATCGCCTTGCCTCTTCAGCTTAGGACATTCATGCTTGTAGTGGCCTGGCTGCTTACAATAGTAACACATGTTCTTTCCCTTCATGCACTCTCCACTGTGGGGAAAACCACATTCAGCACAGTTCCTTGGTGAACGCTGGGAATAACTCTGCTTTCCTTTACTGGTGGTGCCTTTGGTTCTCACTTGCAGGTTAAACTTTCCCGAATCCTTCCTTTTCTGAACAGCTTCACTACGCTCCTTATGAATGTTACCAAGATCTGCTTCAGCATGATAGCTCTTTTGCACCAAATCACCAAAGGTAGTGATATGCTGCATGGAGACGTCGTGCGCTATGTCAGCTCGCAACCCAAACCTGTACTTCTTCATTTTCCACGATTCACTGGGTGCATCATTACCATCCATCACATAATGGACCAATTCATTGAACTTCATGGTGTATTCCGCCACAGACATACTCCCCTGCTTCCACTCAGTCAACTCTCGTTCCATTTGAAACTGGTAACTTTCTGGTATATAATGTCCGACAAAGAGACGCCGGAAATTATCCCAGGTTACTTCCATCTGGCTAGCTTCCATGTACGCCTTCGTACCATCCCACCAGTTACAAGCGTCGCCCCTAAAGAAGCGGGAGACGAACACAACCTTGTCAGCTTCAGTGCAATCCATTGATTCTAGGATCCCACTCATCCTTTGGATCCATTCCCGGGCCTTCGCTGGATTGTACTCTCCATAAAATTCTGGTGGACTCATGCGGCAGAACTCTCTGAAAGCAGCACTTGATCCTTGCTGCGGAGGTGGAGGATTGTTCATGTGCTGTTGGAACATAGCCATGAACTCTTGATGCTGTTGAGCTTGTTGGGCCTGAAACTGCTGCTGCTGGTGCATCATCTCAGCCCACATGTTAGCATTAGCATCCCCGTACAACTCAGGTTCATCATCCTCAGCAACGTTCCTTCTTGGCCTTCCAGGTCCTCGTCTTGCTCCTGACATAGTGCTCTAACTGCCAATATCAAGTCAAGTTAGCTAGGCTTAAAGTGACATGACATCTAGAACAGATGTTAGAAATCCAGACAAATACTGGGATTTGGATTCGTAATATTAATGAACTCTGGCACGGTCTGAATCGACCTGCTCTGATACCAATTATAACACCCCACATGAAATATCTAGAATATCAGTGAAATATCATAACTGGTAGCTGAGTACATTATTATTACAATTGAGAATAAAAGCACACGCAGGTGCTGATTACATCAGAGATACAAGTTCAACGGAAACGATAGGAAGAAACCACAACATAGATTATTGAATGGAAAGAAACACAAAACGATGAAACTAGAAAGCATGAAATAAATGCCATCCAAAGCACAGCTGCAAGCACACCGACCAGCATACCTTTAGCCAACCTGCTTATCTGGAAAAAAAAATGTTTGGAGTGGGGTGAGACTACTAAGCCTCAGTGAGTCCTACTACCCTCCTAGAGGTGACTACACCGGGGAACCTAATCAGTCATAATATGCTAGCAATATATAATAATACATAAGCATAAATAAAGGTGTAACACAAAAATATATCTTATTCGTTTTAACACAAGGACACTCTGAGGTGAGCATGTCCCAGAGGCCTGCCATATCCGTCAACCGATTCGGTCACGGTATGAAGCTCACATAGTCATAACCTAATGGATTATCCCATTGGGAGTCCATAATAGCAACATAGGTCGCAACTGAACTGACTGATTCTAATTGGTTGATTTCTACCATAAATTACCAAAGACCCGGGGAACATGCATTTCTAAAATTCCCTAAGTTATACCCTAAGGTCATCTGTGATTAACATACTGTATAACATTATATAATTTGTGCTACTGCAAATGTACCTAACTCAGATGAGGACTTAAAACGAGTGCCATAGTTCTTTAAAAGGATTTGAGATAAAATTCTGTTTCCTGTCAAGCTCGCTCGGCGAGTTATCACTCGCCAGGGCGAGTTGTTACAGGTCATGTCCTGTATGAGCTCGCTGCAGCGTGGGAAAGCTCGCCATGGCGAGATTATAGGTCCTGGCCCAAATCCACTCGCTCAGCGAGCTATCACTCGCCAGAGCGAGGTTCATCAGCCTGAAGAACCCAGCTCGCCATGGATGCTCGCCCTGAGCTCGCTGTGGCGAGTTCACCCAGAACTTGCCCTGTTTCACGAAAAATCACATTTTAACAAATTTAACACCTACAATCCTCATCCTAAGTCATGCAATTACACAATATATATAATATAGGACAGAATGGAGAGGAATTTGGGAGTTAATTCCTCTCACACAACATTTTCTTAAATCCTAAGTTAACATGCAAAATTTCATATTTTGGGGAATCTATCTAAACTAACCTAAGAACCGACCTGGAATTGAAGCTTTAAACCTTGCTTCTGAGCTCTACTTTAGCTACTGCAACCTCTCACAAAGCCCCACGAACCCCAGACCAGAATTTGGAAAACTTGAACTCTTGAACCCTTATTTTGCTCTAAGAATTGAATGATGTTTGGATGAATGATTCAGCTAGAATGGAGGGTTATTTATAGTAGTTTCTGTGGTGTAGGAACAGTACACGAATTTGTTGGTTCAAGGGTTGCATGCATTCTCATTGGGTAGGAAAATGGTAAGAATGAGGTTGTTGTCATTTTGCATCATGTGAGGCTTAGGATAGATTGAACTGAGATGTTTGCAGAATTGGTGCTTATGCAGGTCTGATTTGATTTTATGTATGTTAATTGAGGAGTTTGGAGCTAATGGGTAGATGGTTGCATGTGAGGGAAAGTGACAAACTCATGTGACTTGTTTGTTGTTGTAAATGGCGTGAGGAAGGGGGAGAGATGAGGGAAATAGCTTGCTGAGTTTTCTGCATCTTGGAAGTGAATGGGAAAGGCTTGGTTTGCATGCACTAAGAGTGGGTTAGACTTGAGTGGAAGTGTGACTCACCAATAAGGTGATGTGTTGTGAGATGAAGGGAGGGACACGAGGGAGAGGGGAGAAATGGAGGGAGTTTGAAATTCTTGGCTCAATTAATCACAAGAGTATATTTAAGTTGTAATTGTGTAGTGTAGGTTTAATTAAAACTCCTAATTTACACACAACCCACTTAATTTCTCAAAGATTAATTAACTAAACACCACTAATTAATTTATGAAAAATTAGACAAAGCTCTAATTAAAATTAATTAGGTGATTTAGAATATGGAATATTAAAATGTGTCAAAATCCAAGGGTAGTATGTAAAAAAGTTTTTTTTGTTTTTGTTTTCAATGCATGCTAAAAAAAATTAATGATACACATTGATGCGATGGGACCACAGAAGGTCCTGGTGTATCGCCAAGGACAAGTTTGCAAGTTGATAATATATAACCTAAATAGGGAGCTCCCTAGATAGGCCAGTTCTAAGTTTTACTACCCAATCCCCTTTCATGTGGGTTCTAGGATTTTTGTTTGATAGCAACATCTCAGGTCACGGATCCACATGAAATTTCTCACTAGATTGGGCTAAGCAATCTCTTTGGCGAGAATTCGCGAGGGACTCTCTTTGATGAGATCGTAGGGTTCTAAAAAGGGTCCCTAGAGTCATCGATCATATTCCAAAATTTCGCCAAGCGTATGGGATAGTCAATTCAGGGCGAACTTCTAGACAGATCTACTCTAGGCGGAGGCTTCGTATACCACTCATTGGGAAGTACATCCCATAAGTCCATACTAGCAACTCCTTAAACTTATTTTTTAACTTTGATGACAACATCTCAAGTCACGGACTCACATGAGATTATTGGTTCTAAAAGGTTCCTAGAGTCATCGACCATATTCCAAAATTTCGTCAAGCGTATGGGCTAGCCAATTCCATACGAACTTTTGGACAAATCTACTCTAGGCGGAGTCTTCCTATACCACTCATTGGGAAGTACATCCCATAAGTCCATACTAGCAACCCCTTACTTATACTTATGTTTTTTCTCAAACTCGGGTATAGAGTTTCTCTCAAGCAACAAATTATATCCCACAGTTGACATATATTTATATACAAACAAAGGATAAAGCATAAACATGTACAAAAGCATAAAATATGAAAAATAAAGACATAGAAAACGTATGGAAACAAACATACAACACTCAACCCTAAAATTAACAAGAGTAGGCTTGACTCTCTTAGAGATAATTCCCCAGCGGAGTCGCCAGCTGAAGCGGCCAGAAAAACGCCCCGAGCGTAATGAACGCTCGAAATGACACAGAGTCGCCACCGAACTTTATTCATTCCCGAAGGAAAAGGAAAATATCGATAAAACCTTGAAAGCAACGGTAAGATGGTCATCGCAACCATTTCCGGGTTCGGGAGTCGATTATGCAAGGGGAAGGTATTAGCACCCCTCACATCCGTTGTACTCAACGGGAACCTTCTTATTAGCTTAGGGTTAAAAAAGTGTTTTTAATTTGTTTGCATGCTTTTCGTTAGTTATTAAAATATTTACAAGAGGAGAAAAAGTTAGTTTTTTATTATTGTGCTTGACGGTTGTTGGATCCTGCTCCTGTGTATTCCCAAGTGCAATGGGAAAATCAAAGCTACGTAGTTCTTTATAGAAAATGTTTGTGTGTTGGTTGATTTTATTTGTGAAAATAGTTTAGTCGCGCTTGGGCGAAAAAAGCTTGCTTGATAAAAAAAATGAGTGACTCGCACTTGGCCGAACAAGTTTGCTTGATTAAAAGAAAAATGAGTGACTCGCACTTGGGCAAAAATGTTTGCTTAAAAAATGACTTACTCGCACGGGCGAAAAAAAGTTTGCTTGATAAAAAAAATGACTTATTCGCCTTTGGGCGTGAAAAGAACAAAGTTTGGTGAGTTGAGGTTGATTTTAAGGTCTTGAAAAAAAAGATATTTGAAGAATAATGATCATGACCATATTTCTTTTGATATGTTAGTTAAAAAAGGAACAAATAACTCTGGAAATAGTTAGTACAAGATTAATAAAAGTGAAAGACCAGAAATTTATAGATGGTTAGTAAAGATGGATAAATAAAAAAAGAGAACCAATGGACCAGAAATTTCTGGATGGTTAGCAAATATAAAATAAAAATAATAATAAATAAATAAAAACCAATGGACCAGAAATTTCTGGATGGTTAGCAAAGATAAATAAATAAATAAATAAATAAAAACCAAAGGACCAGAAATTTCTGGATGGTTAGCAAAGATAAAATAAAAAGAATTAAAAAAAAGAAACCAATGGACCAAAAAATTCTGGATGGTTAGAGCTGAATTAATAAATGTTAAGTAAATATTTATTTAGTTAGCGTGAGTGTGTGTTTAAAAAGTGATGAAAGTTTAGGAGTTAAAGGAGAAGAGAAATTTACAGTGAGAGATGAAGTTTTGAGTGTGATGGACACTTTGAGTGATATGAATAACAAGCTTTGGATGAAGGAGATGAAGTTGATGGTGAGTGGAATTGGTGGAGGAAGAACAAAATGAGTGAATATGATGAACACTTTGATTTTGGAAGAGTTTATGATTTGTTGGATTTTTGCTTCACCAATTTTGCATAGTAATTTTTCTTTCTAAAACTCTTCTCCATTTCTCATGAAGCCTTCCTCTATTTATAGAGTTTTGAGAAGCTTGGAACCCAATTATTGAGTTCATACTTTCAGAAAAAGATCAGTCCATTCTGGATGCATCTAGAGAACTCTAGAGGAAGACTATGAGTATTTTACTCATCCAGACCATTCTGGTCGTTTTGGCCTTAGTAGAAGACAACTCATTATGAGTTGTAAAGGTGAACACCTCATAGATATTGCTAAATTCTTGTCCCCTTATGCAAAACATGTCCAAACTACTTTGGTTGCATCCAGAGTACACTAGAAGTAGATTGTGAGTGTTTTACTCACCCAGACCACTCTGGTCATTTAGGCCTTAGTAGAAGACAACTCATGATGAGTTGTAAATTATGTGATGTTTTTAGTATTAATTATTATTAGTTTAGTATTAGTTTTAGACCATTTACAAGGCAAAAACCTAAAGAAGCAAAGCTACTTGTCCAAGAAGTCAAGAATTGAAGAAAATGCTTAAAAAGAGGCTAAAAGGAAGAAAATACGCAACTTTCAGTCTGCGGACCATAACTTGAGCTAGGAGTATGGGAATTAGGTCCGTGACCAAGCGTTGGAAAGCTAAGACGAAGAGCTACAACTTTCGTGTTGAAGCCAAAACCTAAATTTTCCATCGCAGTACGATGACACCCATCGTAGTGCGATGGGAGGAAAACTTCGCGCCCAAGAAAAGAACAGAATCTTCAGTTATATTTTTGAATAAAATCTACACATCGTACTGCGATGGGTCCATCGCAGTGCGATGTGCCTTGGTGCCCAAGTCCAAAAAACTATAAATAGAGCCTCCCTCCTTCACAATTATTCATTCAGAAATTTAGAGAACTATTTCTCTATAAGGAGCAAAGGAGGAGGAGCTCTAGGGAAGGAACTTTCCCCCTTCAACGGGAAAGTTAACTTCCTCCGCAAGGTAGCAAGGTTATTGGTATGCATTTATTTAATTCTTGTAATTTAATTATGTCTATTAGTAGCTAAACTCCTTTAGGTTAAGTGGAGAAGATGAACAACCTTAGGAATGCTAGAATCATGTAAATTGGTACTGAGTTTATATAATTTTCTATTCAGTTTTATTTATTCTATTGTCTATGTTTTAATTACGTAACCCAATTGATAGCTACAATTAGGGAACGCTTTTAGGGATGGTGATATCTAGCATTGCACCTAGGGCCAGGGTTTATCACTGGCCGACAACTAACCTCAATAGGGTTAGTGATATTTAATATTGTGGCTCAAGGTTATGATTACCCAAGGTTCGACAACTAACTTATAGGGTTAGTGATCTAGTATTGTGCCTCAAAACCAGCAACCAACCCCGATCAATAGATAATAGCTTAGCCATTCACTTGGTTAAGGGCTAAAGAACTACTGAAACCAATCTTAATTGACTACATATTTAGAGTCTAATTGCTAGCGTGAGGACATGACAACGTGTCTAACACGGGTTCCCTGTTCTATTAATTAATGCTTTTTATACTCGTAATTAGGGTAATTCTCGTACGCGGTTATTACTACTTATATTAGTTCGTCAATAATAAAAAGGAATAGTCAACGATATAGCACCACTTACCCAGCAGGAATAAGGGAGGGATTCCAACTACTTAACCTATCTTCTTAAATTATCTTTCTTTCTAGTTATATTCTCTGTTTCTTGAATCTAAAATTATCCCAACTTATAAAGCGGAAGCAATCTCAACAAATCCTAGAATAAGCTTAGTGACCGAGGCGCTGTCCCTGTGGATACGAACTCATTCTACTCAGTAGAGTGTGAATTATTACTCGACGACAGACTGATACACTTGCCAGAACGTAGTCAACACCTCATTACTAAATCCTTGTCCCCTTATGCAAAACATGTCCAGACCACTCTGGCGGCATCTAGAGTACTCTAGAAGTAGATTGTGAGTGTTTTACTCACCCAGACCACTCTGGTCATTTAGGCCTTAGTAGATGACAACTCATGATGAGTTGTAAAGGTGAACACCTCATAGATATTACTAAATCTTTAAGAGTTTTATCTAGACCACTCTGGTTGTTGCTGTACTTGACTCTTTAATTCTTGCGCTCCAAGACTACGTCGTTGCTTGTGTTTATGTTATCTATCCAGAGTATTACCATCAAATATCCAGACCATTTTTGTTGAAACATTTCTCACAAAACACAAAAATTAGAATCATTTATTTCAATTTATATCAAATAAGGAATTTGCCCTTGTCAACAAATGTAAAATGTAAGATTTGCGTTAATGATAAAAGACCCGCTGAACAAGAGAGTGGAACAAAATTAGGGTACTACAATAGCGTAATGCTTGCATAAATAAATAAATAAATATATAGATATAGATAGATAGATTCAGAAACATAGAGGATAGGTATGGTGGTTGGACTCTCTCCCTTCTTCATATTTGGCATAACGGTGTATAACATAGTTAATCAGATTATTGTTCAGCGGTGACTTTTCCTTTGTTGTAGTAACACCTTACTGTTACACTCTGTATATTAAAGTTTCCCTACATTAATAACTAAGCTACGTACGAGAGCCTAACCTCGTTGTGTCACATACCCTAATTACTAAGTGAGTTGTTTATTACACATGCATTATTAGCTTCACCAATTAACCTCTAGGTCCTAGTATCGGGCTATTCATCTTCTAAGTGCTCAGTTCACACCTAATGCATGATTCCTCCTCTAACCGCTCAGTTCACGACTAGTTCAGGATGTTACCGTCTCTATACACCTAGCATTATTTACTACTAGTTCCAGACCATATTAAGTTAAAACCTAATATCAATTCTAAGGGCGCTCCCGCTTATCCGGCCAGATTACGAGATACGTATTTAAAGTGCAAGAAAGTATATAACAAACATAATACTGAATAACATTTATTATAACTTTGACTCAATCGCAAACTCCAAATATTCATAGGGGAGTTCATCTTCTCCACCACAACCTAAGGCATCTATTATAAAAGACTACATATTTAAATTACAATAAAGAAATTATAACCTAAACATAAAAGCCTAAAGAAAACATACCTTGCTGAGTTAGTTTTCCCGTAAGGGGAGAAAACTATGCCCAATAGAGCTCCTCTGAACCTCTCCTTATAGTAGAGAGTGTTCTACTATTTCTGAATGATTTTAACAGTGAATAGGAGGCTCTATTTATAATTTTCGTGATGGGCCTCGGCAAGGCATCGTACTGCGATAGGTCCATCGCAGTACGATGTGAAGATTCAGTTCACTGATACTGTGCATTTCATCAGCTTGGTCGCCAAGTAAAGTCATCGTGCTACAATGAACAGATTTTCTTCAGATTTATTCTTCTGTTTTCTTGGCCAGCAAGCAGCTTCCATCGTGGCACGATGGAAGCCATCGTGCTACGATGAAATGCTCAATTTCTTCACTTTTTGGGCTTTTTCTTATCTTTTGGCATCTTGGATCTTGTCTTGATGCTTTTCTCTGCTTTTGTAGGTTTTCCTTCATATTTGGGCATGTCTTGGTCATTTTACTACTAATACTAACACTAAAAATACCATAGAAATTCATGTCATCAGCATACAATTTAAAGAAGGCATACATGCATATATTATACATATAGCAATAGATATCCAAATTAAAATTCATGCATCATAGATTATAATTATCATACTTCCACTTAAGTTCTAACAAAATAGATAAATAAGTCTCGACCTATCCATACAACCAACATGGATATAGTAAGTAGCATAGTTCAAAACAACCATAAGAACAAATCATGCTCAAAACATTCGAATAAGGAAAATATCTACCTAACTCGATGTTACAAAATATCAGAGCATCTACTTATTACAAACCAACTAAGATAAGTCTAACTAGGAGAAGCATAGAGCTTGAATCCTCACCACTAGTAAGCAAAAACGCAGACAACGCTAATCTGCCGAAGCTAAATCCCTATCCTGCACGCTTGAAGCCCCAAAGGTCCAGCATTTACACAAAACAGAGAGTTAGTAAGGAATCCCGCAAAATAATGTAAGTATATCGAATACTATACATTTACAATAAATAATAAGGAAATGCAATATTCACATCACATAAGAAATTGCATATATTAGTTGTATATGGTTCAAGCATCAATTCATTTAATACAACACAACCTTATCAATTAACATAATCAATTCATATATCATTGACACATCACAAATCAATGAACAATTAATAATATCATTTACCAAATTATCACACATAGATAATCAACTTCATTTCCTAATGCAAACTAATGCAAGAATTCATGAAATCTCCCTAGCATTCCTCTAATGTATGAGGTACCTTGTCATTTCGTTAGAAAACTTATTATAATTATATTTTAACCACCTCGTTAAAATATTCCGTATTTTAGTCATCTTTCTAAAATACCTGCTCATCATGCATATATGAATGCATGAATGTAATTATCAACTCATGAATGTAATCAATTCATTTCAAAAGAATATCACAATTATGCACTTCAACCTTAAGTACATTATCTCCATCAAATTTAGTCAAATTACACCTATTAATGATATAATATAACCATAGGATCATATCTCTAACATAGCATAAGCATAGGTCTCATATTTTCAAGAAAAACACAAGTTTCAGGCCTGAGGAACTCGCCCGGCGAGCTCAGAGCGAGTTGAGGCAGAGAGCAGCAGGTGAACTCGCTGCCAGTTCGCCTTGCACTCGCTGCAGTGAGTTAGACAGCACATGCTCACCTTGTTTTCGGGTTTTTGATGCAAGGACTCAAAATTTTGTATTTTCAACATATCAATTCGAAAAGGTAGTTACTTTATACATATAGAATCATGCTAAACATAGAAGTACAACTCATTTTACAAATTAACAACATTTCATCCATCAAAGTTATCATTTTTATCAATTTCCCATGAAAACTCATAAACTACTAACATCTAACAAATTCCCACAATTGAACCCCAAAGTTTGTAATTCCTTTCATCAAATCACATGAGTAATCTATCTATAACATAAAAATCATTCATTTTTAAGAATCAAATTCAACCCAAAGAAAAAGAGTAAGAGAGAATTGGGTTGGAGAGAGTAAGACTTTCTCCTCCTCTCTTAGTCACTCTAGGAAACCAAACCACTCTCTTACCTTATAGAATCTGATTTCTTTAGTCCTTCATTACTCCTCTAGCTCTCCCTCTTGTTCTCTTCTTCCTCAAGAAAATTGTTTCTTTCTCTTTCTTCCTCCTTTCTTTCACAAATTGTGATTTCTATTCTTTCTTTCTTATCAACTTAACCTAACTATAGTTAAAAAGTCTCTAATACCCTTCTTGTCTCTTATTCTCTATTGGGCTTAGCCGATTCACACTATAAGTCCAAATGACTCTATATTTAATATGTGACTAAGATCACTATCTTAATACTCCTCATAATTAACCAATTAATTTATCTAATCTAAATAAAAATGATCTCAATAGAATTAATTATCCTAGTGGATTACTAAAATACCATCCACTTAGCTAATACATAACAATTCATAAAATCAAGAAAACACATTTATTCAAATAATTAAGTAAATAAACAAATAATCACATAAAATTCTATTTAATTAAAAATACGGCTGTTATAGAAATCACATCTAAAAAAATAGAAATTTAGATGATAAGCATAAAAGAAATTTTTCCATAAAAATAGAAATGGAAACCACCTCTAAAAAATATTGTATATTAATCCAATCTATTTTAACTTCAAAAAGTGGAACAAAAGAAATTTAATTCTACTTACAATTACAATATATTAAAATAAACTACTATTAAAAATTCAAATTTGTCCTTATCACTTTTAACGGTGTTCCAAGTTTTGCGTCCTTAAATGTAATTTTAGCTATAAACTAATAAAAAAATACAAAACAAAAATAGGAAAGAAAGATAAATATAAAAGAAATCTTTCCATAAAAATAGAAATGGAAACCACCTCTAAAAAAATATTGTTTATTAATCCAATCTATTTTAACTTCAAAAAAAAAATTAATTAAAATAATTTTTTGCATAAAAATAGGAACGAAAATCACGATAAACGATACGCGCCAAAAATAGTAATTTTTTTTAATGAAAAAATAGTAACTAAATCTAACATATATAAACTTATATATAAAAAAATTAAAATAGAAGAACCTAATAAAGAATATACTTATTTATGAGCTTAAAAATAAAAGAACATAAATATAGAAATAAAAACACAATGAGCCCATTTGGATTGGCATATTTATGAGCTTATGCGAAATAACTTATGCAAATAAATAAGCTTTTATGTATTATTCTAAGTTTTTTAAGGTAGTTTATGAAAGCAGTTTATATAGATATAATTTTTGTTAGTGAAAACTTATGAATTAACATAAAAGTTTATTTATAAATTATAACCATAAAGTATTTTCATAAGCTTAAAAATAAACCAAATTCAAATGGGCTCAATATATCAAAAGGTGTTACTACTAAAAATTCTAATTTGTCCTCATCAATTCTTAAAGATATTTCAAATCTTATATAAAAAATACAGGAGAAGTGTATTATTGATGGGTATATATTATAATAATTACCGATTAAATATTTATCACTATACTTAAAACATCACGAGACAAGTGTTTGTAACATCCCAAATTTATTATTAGTAATAATAGATAAGTGAAGTGATTTTTATACTAAAGAGTTGATATACATGTGTGCATTAATTCACTAATTTTGGACAAAGTATTATTTGGAGTAGAGCCACATTGGTTATTAGAATAAATAAAAGGACATGTGTGAACCATTTTCCTCATCTCTTCCTTCTCTCACGGTCAACAACAATAACAACATAACACTAGACCGAAGTGGGACCCACACACTACTACTAAAGGTGAAACACTCCAAGACAAACCATTCATTTTCCAAATCAAGTCAGTAACTTTCTCATCCTCTCCTTCATGTCACGCAACAACAACAACCCAACACAACACCATAAGCTCTTACTCCATGGCCAAAGCTCCAAGTAACTCCATCTTATCTCAAATCCAACATGCAAGTAGAAAACAAGAGTGCTTGTATCATAGGCTTTCAAGTAAGGTATGTTCCATCTCAACACACCTCTCATCCATCTGATTCGTTCCCTAACCCCTTCTTGAAAGATCCAAATCTGTTCTTGTTCTTGCATGTACAAGATTCTCCATAGATTCGAGCTTTTGAGTGTTGGAAAAACTAAGGTAAGATGAATCAAACTTTTCCCCTGTATTCTTTCTCTTTTGTACCAAACCCTAGGATCCTAAATGATGGAAAAAGAGATTTTATAAGATAATATTAACTGGTTTTATCATTAATAGATTATACAAGTTTACATGAAAGTAGTAGAAATTTCTGTCAAACCCGTATAGACCTATTATCAGTAAATTAGTCATAAGTTTTGTTACACAAATCCTTTTAACATGAAACCTGAACCACTGGAAATACGACAGAAATTGACACGATTTAGGCACTGGAGTAATGAAATTTCATTAAGTATAACTAGAGAAATTCTGTCTGCAAGTTGATGGAAAACTGCTGCCCTGTTCCTGGACCTGTCCTCAGTGTTTGTGTCTTATCTCTCACCTTGTAATTTAGTTTTGATTGGTACTTGGATATCTAAAATCTAGACTCAATTCCCTTCAGTTTAGTCATAGGAATGGCCAAATTTCATCAAGTATAGTAGGAGAAAAGCTATCTGCAAGTTTGAGAAACGTTTCAGTCATGTTTCTGTACCATTACCCACTCTTTTGCAAAACTGTACCAATTGGATAGATAACCCTCAAAACTAAATTTGTATCTGTAATCTTGGCATCCTAAGCTTTCCAACGAGGGGTCGTTTACTCAAAACAAATGTCGTTTGGTATTTTAATTAAATTGTGAAAGTTAAGGTGTTGTTGTTATGTTGTGCAGAAAAATGGGTTATGGAATTCGCTCATTCTAATCGAGGATTTCACATTTCGCCGAACTCTGGGACTGTCATTGATACCTTGCAGCAGAGGATTTAGGATCGGAGTTGGAATTAGAGGCACGCTATCGGAAAGGATAGATGAACGAAGCTGAAACTAGAAGCTTGAAATTAGGATTAACGAATCACAACCGTTTTACCGGCTAAATCGAGGTGGGTTCTTTAAGTTCTTAACCTTAGAAATTGTTTAGAAAGCCTAGTCTCCCCCAAGGTTGTCAGAATCGGGATTTTACTTTGAATCGAAAGAGGATAGTAAGATCGAAAAATTGTAAATCGCAACCAAAATCGGTGGATTCTACTCAAATCGTTTTGTTGAATCGAAAGGGGAAATCAAGATCGCATAATCGAAAATCGCAATCAAAATCGATGGATTCAACTCATAATAATAACTATTTATATATATATATATATATATATATATATATATATTATCAAGTGCAAGTACTCAAAGTTTAAAATCATAAAACAACCAAGTCTCAAATCTTAAATATAAAAGTACTCAAAAGTTTAAAACCATAAAACAAACATAAAACAACCAAGTCTTAAATCTTAAATATAAAACAAAATAACCCCAAAATCGGTGGAATCCATATAAAATCCCGGATTTTGCTGCGATTTAGCGATTTTGTGCGATTTTATTGGGATTTTGCTCTGTTTTAGGATTCTACTCAAAATCCAAATCCTTAAGGCTGATCAAAATCGCAAAATCCATGGATTTTACGATTTTAATCCCGATTCTGATAACAATGGTCTCCCCAAATATGTAATTGCATGCTAATATAGGACTTCAGGAATCAATAATGTGAAAGAGCAAGAACAACTCCCAATTCTTGCTCCTATATAATTTATTACATACTATAAGACATGTTTAAAACGAGTTGCATAGAGGTTGTAGGTGAATTTTGGAGAAAATGACATTTTTAAAGAAACAGGGGTCTGACCTGCTAAACTCGCCGCAGCGAGTTACTACACGCCACAGCGAGTGTTGACGTCTTGTATAACTCGCCAGGCGAGTCTTTGACTCACCAGGGCGAGTGTTACAGGTCTGCTGACATATAACTCGCCGTAGCAAGTATATCAGGAATAGAACCTGCAGAATTTTTGAAGCTTGTTATATCACTCGTTTTATACCCGAATGCAACTTGATTTCTTAAACCTGTTTAATAGTGTTTGACAGATTATATAGTCAGAGAATAGTATGAATATTTTATGTATCAGTAACATGTTTAGGATACCCTGGGTGGGATATATTGGTTAGAACTGTTATAATCATTGAATTAAATGGTAGTTATATGCCATGATTAAAGGATTCCTCTGAATTCTAATCATTTTATTATGTGAGCCAACGTCGGAATCCGAGCCTCTGTTTCGGTAGTACGCAGAGTCAGGCACCCGAGACCGGCTTGCCTCGGCGTGTCTTTGAAGAGTAATCGACAAGATAATAACTGTGTTACACCTTTATTATTAATAATGCATTTATCTGTAAAACAGTTGAACTTAGAACATTACACTATCTAGGTTCCCCCGGTGTAGTCATCATTAGGAGGGTAGTAGGACTCACTGAGGCTTAGTAGTCTCACCCCACTCCTTCAATTTTTTTCAGATAAGCAGGTAGCAGGGTAAGCATTGGATTTTGCCTAGGCCTACATCAGGAGATTTTTATGCTTTATGCTGCATCTTTGCTTTCATTCCAATAATTGTTGCTGTTTCAGTTTCAGACTTGTTGTATCACCTTTCAGTTTATGTAACGATCTGTTTCTGTATCGTGCTTGTACATGTATATTGTATTCAGCACCTGCGTGTGCACTTCAATCAATTCTAGTGTTTTAATAAAATTTTATTGGCTTCTATACTAATTTATAATATTTCACGAAGTATTCTAGATATTCTATCGTGGGGTGTTATAATTGGTATCAGAGCAGGTCGATCCAGTATCAGACCTTGCCATGAGTCATTTCAACTCTTTCCTATGTAATACGGACCCTTTGGATCTGGACTGTTTACGCTGAAACCATCGCATGCTGAGTCTGATCAGTTCAGTATTGTGTACGGTTGGCAGAGTATTGGTTGAGAGCTGAAGTGGACCATTGAATTTCAAGCAGTAAGTTCGCATTGAAGGTGCAATCATTGGAACAGTCGTTGAAGAAATCTCTTATAAGTGGATATTGGAACAGTGGCAAATGGTGCCACAGGAGTAAGTTGTGTAAATCCAGAAATTGATGCAAAGAAATTGGACGTAGTAACTGGACTGAGACCAGTAGTAAGAGGTAAATCTGGAGAATGTGAGGAAGCAGTGGGCAATCTCATAAGGAGTAAGCGCAGTCTGACGGATATAACAATCTTGTGACGTAACAAGTCAGGAGTAGAGTCGTAGCTTGAAGGAATGCTATCGTACCCTTATCCTGAAATGTGTAGTGCATAACAGTATTCCACTGACACTGTGTGTCAGGTAAACTTCCTGAACCTAGAAGTAACTTCACCCCTCCTAGAACCTAATTTATCCAGGCTTGGTGAACCAGTAACACCCAACAATAGTGAACAGTAAACCAAAATTTCGTCCTAGGTAATTAGTTGCCCAACGCAGTTGAGATGTTCACCTGTTAGGGAAAATTTAGTAAGATCTCAAACGTGTTTCACCATTTACCAATGACAATTAGTTAGACTATTCCAAGCCTATCAACTTTAGATGTTCTCAGTGGAATGAGTACACCCTGCCAGATAGAAACCAGTAATTATACTGAACCATCGGAGACTTAACCTTAACTAGCGCAATGAATAAAGTCCTCTCTTAACAGTAACCAGTACCCAAGAGCACACAATAAGTACCATCATTCATTTGTTCCTAACTTAGTAACTCAGTGTAGCAGACCGGTAGATACCTTTGTAATAGGAATTCAATCAAACTACCTAGACTAGAGGAACCAAATTGGAACACAAGCACATTCCCATATTTCTTCAAGTCACCTTATTAGGCTACCCTTTAGAATTCACTCAACTAAGTTACTTCGACCCTTCAATTTGTAATTGTATTCCTATCACACCACTAAGAGTCAAGCTTTAATTAGCATAACAATTAGGGTTTTCCATTTTAACCTAACATCAGTCTTTAACTGTAAACCCAACGAACCTTTAGAGACCCAAACATTGACTAGATTAACAGTAGGAAATCACTTGTAACACAATTAGTCACCTGAGCCAGTTTGTAGAACACCATCATTGAATAAGTTTAAGAAGCCAGTATTAGTGTCACGTCACATAAACATAATCTAGCCTCGCCCCAAATATAAATTCTCCCTTAGCAATACCCGTTATTCAGATAGATTATTAAAGACCGTCGGTTAAATATCCCGACAATTAGTAACCCAGCGACACATGCCAATTAGCTACCAAGAATAGTTGAATCAGAACACTTGGATGTTAACATTCTCCTACCGCAAACCTATTACGCTAACACTTACGATGCAACCTATAGATGCCAGTAAATAGGGACAACCTACCAGTTTATAACGGTAATTGCACCATACCATCGTAGATTAAGTCCCGATTAGAATAACAGTTAAGTATTACCTATAGCACCACCAGTCGCCAAATTGATTCGTTGAGCTTTATTATTAGATAGTTTAGAGACCGACAATTCAGTTCAATAATAGTTTGATTATCCACTACACAAATTCATACATCTGAACCATCTAAACTAAATAATCAGTAGGATCAGTTAGCCGTGCATTTGAGAGTTGTCATTCATTTATCATTAGGCTATATCTAGGAGTGTAGACCAACCAGCCACCCAGTTTGAGGATTAGATTTAACCCGCCATATTTTAAAACTATCCTGATGCCAACCAGTTATATTACTGCTTAGGATATTAATACTAGATGCCGACGACATAGGACCAACATATCAGTCGAACCCAATATTAGTGTCAGACAGTAGAAGACACAACTTGATTAGACTAACAAACAGAAGTCACTATTAAAGATATCAGCCACCCAGACTAACCTTTTAGGAGTACACGTTAGTTACCCAGACGCAAATAACCTAGCTTAACTTTAGCTTCAATTAGCCACCCGATAATCTCACATATTCAAATCTTTCAGCTAAGAGACTATTAGAATCAGTTAGACTTTCCTGTGAGGACTTGCCAGCAAGAAACTTGAGCGAAGACCTAGTTGTCCTAACTTGAGAGAACTGACAGGAGAAATAGGATTGTGGAACTTAAGTCTGAACCTAGTAGGATACAAATCTTCAATTGCCTATTCATCTAAAGAAATTCTCTTTCAGCAAATTCATCGATCCGAGCAATGTTCAACTTCACGTTCATAAGTTTTGGAACACTATGAACGTGTGTACTCTCTAACTCGTCTGATTTTGCCTCAGATGGATAAATTCTTCTCGTGCCTTATATGCTTGTCAGCCTCGTGCAATGCATAAATTCAATTAGGATGCGAGCTTTTCAAAATTTCTCGAAGCCAATTAGTCATACTAATAGTGTTAAATGTCACTCCTAAGTAACCTTATTCAAGGTCCTCGGTCTTTCAGCTATGTCATTAGTAACTCCATCAGATTCGTGGAATTCCAAACCTCTCGTTCGACTAGCCAAGCTATCATCTGTTTGTTTTAGCCAAGTTCCCATCAAAGTTAGCTTATCAGCCCAACTTCCAAACAAGTACTAAATCACTCGTATACTATTTCTTTTGAGCCGAAGTATTTAAGTAACACGTGTGGTGCAATGGTACACACGACGTGTCGGGCGCTATAGTATTAGGAAAACACTATAGCAATTCGAAGTAAGTGTAACCATAGAGAGAGATTTTGGATTTGTCATATCAATACCAGACCTATAGGTTTCAGTTAACCACGTAAACCTAACCAATGTCACACGTTTTGAGGTATACCTAACCAGGCCAGATACCGACTACCGAGTTAGTGAAGTATTAAAGCTAGTACCAGTAATAATGGAAGAAGATCAAGCGTCGTAGAAGTAAAGGCGGATAACATGAGATGATAAGTGCATGTGTCCCGAAACTATAGACGTACGACTGCAGTGACGCAGTCTAGAGAATGGTAGTATCTATCAATCAGAGTGCGCAACACGAGATCAATGGAGAACGCGAGTATGACTTTTAGCCAGTGACCCTAAGAGAGGAAAGTCTTATTCCAAGGGATTTAGTACAACCAACCGGAAAATAAGTGAATGTTTAAACTTGGATGTAGTTATGGACGAATTACCCTGTCAAGGATTGTAGAACCTTTGAATTTCGAGGACGAAATTCTTTAGGGGGGGTAGATTGTAATATCCCAAATTTATTATTAGTAATAATAGATAAGTGAAGTGATTTTTATACTAAAGAGTTGATATACATGTGTGCATTAATTCACTAATTTTGGACAAAGTATTATTTGGAGTAGAGCCACATTGGTTATTAGAATAAATAAAAGGACATGTGTGAACCATTTTCCTCATCTCTTCCTTCTCTCACGGTCAACAACAATAATAACATAACACTACACCAAAGTGGGACCCACACACTACTACTACTAAAGGTGAAACACTCCAAGACAAACCATTCATTTTCCAAATCAAGTCAGTAACTTTCTCATCCTCTCCTTCATGTCACGCAACAACAACAACCCAACACAACACCATAAGCTCTTACTCCATGGCCAAAGCTCCAAGTAACTCCATCTTATCTCAAATCCAACATGCAAGTAGAAATCAAGAGTGCTTGTATCATAGGCTTTCAAGTAAGGTATGTTTCATCTCAACACACCTCTCATCCATCTGATTCGTTCCCTAACCCCTTCTTGAAAGATCCAAATCTGTTCTTGTTCTTGCATGTACAAGATTCTCCATAGATTCGAGCTTTTGAGTGTTGGAAAAACTAAGGTAAGATGAATCAAACTTTTCCTCTGTATTCTTTCTCTTTTGTACCAAAACCTAGGATCCTAAATGATGGAAAAAGAGATTTTATAAGATAATATTGACTGGTTTTATCATTAATAGATTATACAAGTTTACATGAAAGTAGTAGAAATTTCTGTCAAACCCGTATAGACCTATTATCAGTAAATTAGTCATAAGTTTTGTTACACAAATCCTTTTAACATGAAACCTGAACCACTGGAAAGAAGACAGAAATTGACACGATTTAGGCACTGGAGTAATGAAATTTCATTAAGTATAACTAGAGATATTCTGTCTGCAAGTTGATGTAAAACTGCTGCCCTGTTCCTGGACCTGTCCTCAGTGTTTGTGTCTTATCTCTCACCTTGTAATTTAGTTTTGATTGGTACTTGGATATCTAAAATCTAGACTCAATTCCCTTCAGTTTAGTCATAGAAATTGCCAAATTTCATCAAGTATAGTAGGAGAAAAGCTATCTGCAAGTTTGAGAAACGTTTCAGTCATGTTTATGTACCATTACCCACTCTTTTGCAAAACTGTTCCAATTGGATAGGTAACCCTCAAAACTAAATTTGTATCTGTAATCTTGGCATCCTAAGCTTTCCAACGAGGGGTCGTTTACTCAAAACAAATGTCGTTTGGTATTTTAATTAAATTGTGAAAGTTAAGGTGTTGTTGTTATGTTGTGCAGAAAAATGGGTTATGGAATTCGCTCATTCTAATCGAGGATTTAACATTTCGCCGAACTCTGGGACTGTCATTGATACCTTGCAGCAGAGGATTTAGGATCGGAGTTTGAATTAGAGGCAACGCTATCAGAAAGGATAGATGAACGAAGCTGAAACTAGAAGCTTGAAATTAGGATTAACGAATCACAACCGTTTTACCGGCTAAATCGAGGTGGGTTCTTTAAGTTCTTAACCTTAGAAATTGTTTAGAAAGCCTAGTCTCCCCAAATATGTAATTGCATGCTAATATAGAACTTCAGGAATCAATAATGTGAAAGAGCAAGAACAACTCCCAATTCTTGCTCCTATATAATTTATTACATACTATAAGACATGTTTAAAACGAGTTGCATAGAGGTTGTAGGTGAATTTTGGAGAAAATGACATTTTTACAGAAACAGGGGTCTGACCTACTAAACTCGCCGCAGCGAGTTACTACACGCCACAGCGAGTGTTGACGTCTTGTATAACTCGCCAGGCGAGTCTTTGACTCACCAGGGCGAGTGTTACAGGTCTGCTGACATATAACTCGCCGTAGCGAGTAATAGCTCGCCGTAGCGAGTATATCAGGAATAGAACCTGCAGAATTTTTGAAGCTTGTTATATCTCTCGTTTTATACCCGAATGCAACTTGGTTTCTTAAACCTGTTTAATAGTGTTTCACAGATTATATAGTCAGAGAATAGTATGAATATTTTATGTATCAGTAACATGTTTAGGATACCCTGGGTGGGATATATTGGTTAGAATTGTTATAATCATTGAATTAAATGGTAGTTATATGCCATGATTAAAGGATTCCTCTGAATTCTAATCATTTTATTATGTGAGCTAACGTCGGAATCCGAGCCTCTGTTTCGGTAGTACGCAGAGTCAGGCACCCGAGACCGGCTTGCCTCGGCGTGTCTTTGAAGAGTAATCGACTAGATAATAACTGTGTTACACCTTTATTATTAATAATGCATTTATATGTAAAACAGTTGAACTTAGAATATTACACTATCTAGGTTCCCCCGGTGTAGTCACCATTAGGAGGGTAGTAGGACTCACTGAGGCTTAGTAGTCTCACCCCACTCCTTCAATTTTTTCAGATAAGCAGGTAGCAGGGTAAGCATTGGATTTTGCCTAGGCCTACATCAGGAGATTTTTATGCTTTATGCTGCATCTTTGCTTTCATTCCAATAATTGTTGCTGTTTCAGTTTCAGACTTGTTGTATCACCTTTCAGTTTATGTAACGATTTGTTTCTGTATCGTGCTTGTACATGTATATTGTATTCAGCACCTGCGTGTGCACTTCAATCAATTCCAGTGTTTTAATAAATTTTTATTGGCTTCTATACTAATTTATAATATTTCACGAAGTATTCTAGATATTCTATCGTGGGGTGTTATAGTGTTGATCAACTATTTTGTCAAAAAAAAAGTGTTGATCACTAATATATAAAAAATTCACAAACAGTTTTTTAAAACAAGACAAATAGTTCTTATCCATAAGTATAAAAAAAAGGGTTAAATAGCTGTTACCTGATCAATGCATTTTAATGCACATTCTTCTACTATTGTACTCATGTATTCTTATAGTTTATTTTACTATTTTTACTATTTTAATGTGTTTTTATATTTAAGATTAATTATAGCCATATTTTATTTTCGCACCTATTTTCTGAATAAATAATAAATTGACACCTTCTCGTTGCGCAGACCATAACTGGAGCTAGGAATATCGGATTGAGACGCGGCTAGTTGTGTTGGAAAGCTAAGACAAAAAACCACAACTTTCATGTTGAAGTCGAAAGCTAATTCAGAGCGCAAATGTGTCAAATAATTGCATTAATGTTCCAAACTTTATGTACTTTAATTATTTTCAGCATAACTTATATTTTTCGGCCCAATTGTTTTGTGGCCCGTTTTTGCTTGCACTTTAAATAAGAAAAACCTGACCTAAGGTAGAGGATTCGGCATTCACAATTTAGAAATCCTTATTGTGCAGCCGCGATCATGAGCAACTAAAACTCTAGATCAATTTGTTGGTTAAGGCACTTCAATTCATAATCTTGAGGTTTGGATCTTAATGCAATACTGTTGAGAAAATGAACAATTTGATGTTCATTTGGAGAATGGAAGTTAATCCATAATGGTTAAAAATGAAAAAATCACATTGAAGTGTGAATTGAAAAAAGTGGGATTGTGTCCCACATTGGAAAGAAAAATGAACAGTTTTAAAGGCAACTCACACCAGTGGAAGTTTAGTGTAAATTGTGACTGCTGCGAATTTACAAGCAACTTGCACCAGTGGATGTTATGTTGTTTTCGTGTCATTTTTCGAATTTTAAAGAGTCTGCATTGGATTCTTGCCGACTCAACACCAGCTATAACCATTCTCCTAATTTAGTAACGGACAAGTAATAATGTCACTTAATTGTGATTAATTCTATGTCCCTCACTTGAATGCCTATTATTGCATTGTTTTCTTTGCTCATAGCATATATTTTTATAAAAAGATAGAACAACAAATTACATAATAGCATTCAGAAAAATTATTCATCAAAAATTCTTCCATCCTTTTTCGATTCTAGTCTGAAGGTGTGAAAAACACAAGAAGGGGGGGTTGAATTGTGTTTTGGGTAGTTTAAAAATTCTTCTAAGTTATGAAAAACTTATCAGAGTTTGCAGCGGTTAGAAAACAAAACACAATTGATGTGAACTTTGAAGGTAGAGAGAAAGAGAGAAAGAGAGAAAGATAGAGACAGAGATTTTATACTGGTTCCTCTCACAAACCGAGAGTACGTCCAGTCCTCTTGTACTACCAAGAGAGTTCACTATAATCACCAAAGATTACAAATGCTCAAGCACACTTGCAAGAGACTTCTAATGCTCAAGTAATTATTACAAGAGACTTCCTAATGCTCAAGCACGCAGGCAAGAGACTTCCAAGCACAACTTTGATACAAGACTTAACTTAGAATCTTAATACAAAAATTCTAAGGTTCAATTAATGAATTAACAGAAGCTGAAGCTGGAGTCTTGGATTTGAATATGAGTTCAAGTTGTATTTAAAGTTCTGTGCTTTAGGATGATTTTGACAGAGTAACAGCCCTTTCAAATTGTTCAAAGTGTCGTATCCTAAAACTTCAAACTTGCTCCAATTTATAGACGAAGGTGGAGCGTGTTTGATTTGAATTTTATGCGGTGAGATTGTGCCAGCTGTAGATAGTACCATTCTTAACCAAATCAGGTAACCTTGTATACGATCAATCATGGGGATAACGTTTTAGCCAAATCCGGTAATGAGTTCGTACAATAGTACTAACGTCACTATCTTGTGGATAAGATTGATTCCATCAGCTTTTGGAATGTCAGAGGATGATGATGATATCCAATCATTGTTGCAGAGAATGTTCTTCTGACAAAACGGCTTTCACTGCTCTTATCAGAGTCTGATACTAGCTTCTGACGAATATAACTTGCATCTTCTGATGCCTTGAAGATCTGGTCATAATTTGCTTTGACATATCAGAGCTTCCAATGTGCTTCTAGTAAATTTAAAGAATTAACTTGTATATCTGCACACTTGGATTAAATAATTAGTATACCTTATTGTATATTAATACCTTTGTTATCATCAAAACTTAATTGGATCATGTCAGAACCTATTTTGTTCCAACAATCTCCCCCTTTTTGATTGATGACAAACCAAGTATTAATTTACAATGGTTTGATGAGTTTTGCAAGCTCCCCCTAAGTTCAGCAATGATTAATTAAATCAGTTTAAAAATAATTATTTGAATTTTGAACTAATACTAATACACTAGACTTTCAGAGGCTAGGTTTGTAAGCTCTCCCCCTAAGTCTGATACCCATGAAAGAAAATTGCACTTTTCTTTTATGCGTACCATGTATCAGAAGTTCAAATTTCAACTAATATTTTCCTCAAAATCATATCATACGAAGACATAATTTTAATAAACCAAAATATGGAATTTGGTTTCAGTTTAGCATTTCATAAATTACTTACGACTCTTACTCCCCCTTTTGTCATTAAGCAAAAAGATAAAACTGACAAAAATTAAATGACAAGTTTGAAAAAAATGGTCAAGAGTAGAGTTTCAATGCAGTCAAGGTGGTTACAACTACACCAATTAAATGGTTTGTCGTAAAACCATGAACTTGTCTATTTTGAATCCACTATATAAGGACCATCACTTTGTCATTTCACTCAACACTTCCATTTCATTGTGAAAAATCAACAATGGATAAGGATAGAAGAGTGATCAAAAGTAAGAAAGCACAGGTGAAGAAGAAGAAGAAAGCGAAGATTCAACAAGACTCAGAGTCTAAGAAGAAACCTCAGAAGATGAGAGCATCAACTTCTGCTCCTGTCAGAGCCAATTATCAAACAAGATCCAAGACCAAACAACAAGAGTCCTTATCCGAGTCAGAATCTGAATGGGATTCTGACTGGAAGGAATTCTTGAGTACATATGTTCCTCCTAGGGAAGAATACCCTTCTTCTCCCTCTGATTCTAATAAGCTAGATTTAGAACTAGCTGTGTCTGATGTAGAATCTAAGTAAGAAGATAGATTAGAACTTATGTAATCAACAATTATCAATTGAATAAAAACTCTCTATTTAGTTTTGAAGTCTATGTATTGATATTTGTCTCAAAAACATTTATGAAAGCATAAAATAGATGCATAAAGTGAATAAATTATAACCAACACAAGAGACAATCAACAAACAACATAGTACTTAAACAAATAGAATTCAACCAAGTTACAAAATAACAGAACATGATAATGAATTAAAAAGAACAAGTGCATAGAATCCTAGGTTTTAAGGTTGAGGTGGTAATCTGGCATTGATGCTCTGGAGAGTGGTCATAATTGCAGCCAGCATAGATGAATGCTCATCAATCCTTCTCTGAATATTCTCTTGATTTTCTCTGATGTGTTGAGCATATTCTGGTGCATTTCTGGCAATGTTTTCAAGCCTTGCTTGTTCAGCAGCTATTCTAGCTTCTTCTGCTAGCCTAGCTTCTTCTGCTAGCCTAGCTTGCTCTCTAGCCTCAGCTTCTTGCCTTTCTTTTTCAATACGCTCATCTTCCAACCTCTTCCTTTCCCTTTCCTCAGCTTCCAATCTCTCTCTTTCCAACCTTTCTTCTTCCTCCTTCCTAGCCAGCTCATTCCTAAAGTCCAAATCTTTGGTGTAAGCCTGTCTCACTAATCTGATCATGAGCACCAAATTTTGTTCCATAAGGTCACACTCTTTGTTAATATATGCTGTTTCAATAGACCTGTGTGGAATAGCACTGGACATTCTTCTAATGTTCTTGTCAACAGCTTGCAGCAAATTAGTGATATCATCTTGGGTTTGTTCTAGGGGTTCATTGACAATTCTGGAAGGTAAGTGAGGAGGGATAAAAATGCAGTCCATAGACAGATCCTGCATTAGGTTCTTGAGATGATTGGTTTGATCAGGTGGGGTTTTCTGAACAATTTCAAGATTCATAGAATCATTGATTTGCTGGATATGATGCTTAAGTGGTGTAGGTAAAGTACATGTGTTATCCATAGCCACATGATGTGGGGATTGCTCACCAGCATGTACTTCAGAGTTAGATTCCTCAACCACTTCAGCAACTTTAGGTTCAGGGGATTTTTGGTTTTCATTTTTTGGTTGAGTATGTTCTGGTGGAGGTGTTTGTGGGTGTGGTTCATTTTCTTGTTGTGGTGTTGGTGATTTTTCTTGGGTTGACTCTGGTTCAACATTCTCAGAGTTTGGGGTTGGTTTGAGAATTTGGGTATCATGGTGTATGGGGGATTTTTGAGGAGGTGGTGAGGGTGTACGATCAGAATCTTCTTCTAAAGTAAGAATGACTGGTGCAGTACTTGTTGAAGCTTGTGCTGCATCATTACATATAGTATTAGCATGAGATTCTGATGGGTTAGTTTGGATAGGGTTAAACTGATCTGATATTGGTTGGTTCTCAGAAAGAATGTTGTCTTTCTCAGAATAAACTCCTTTCAAAATTTTATCACAAGCAAGTTTAACTTTGATTTCAGAAGGATATTGAAGTCTTCTGAAATAATCTCTAAATGATGTGCTGCCTCCAATAAAATTAGAAAACTTACCATTTTCTGGTCCATACAGAGTCTGTTGTTCCAGCAGATGATGAGGATCATTCCTTTTAGGAAGCTTTGAGTGCATCTCATCAAAGGTTGATTCTTCAATACCACACTCATACCCATCCTTCAGAGCCTCTTGCTTCTTGTTGAATTCATTAACCTTTTCCAAAGCTGCCTGTAACGCAACATTTTCCTTCTCTTCTTCTGTAAGATCCTCCATAACAATCTTCTTAGCCTTTGGTTTCTTTGATGATCTAGGAGCAGTAGTCTTCTGGGTTTTAGCAACCTTCTTCCCAGCAGGACTCTTAACAGCTTTTCTTTCGGCAGGTTGGAGTCTGATTGGTTGCTCCAGAATCCTAGATTGTCTGATGGTCAATTTTGTAGGTTGTGAGAGTGCAAAAGTGTGAATGTGAATAGTTAGTGTGTTTAAATAGAAAATTTCGCGCAAAAACAAGTACAGACACGTAGGGGTAGCAGAGTATTTTACCACAAATGGGGATTAGAAATGCTAATCATCATTAACCAACTTCTTTATCCTCTTGCAACAAGACACGTGTATCAAAAGATTATTTAAATAACTGACACGTAAGTTAGGGAAACGAAAGGGTTTTTATAAAAGATTTTAACTTACGCGCCAGAACTATTTACCTTCTAATCAGATTCTGATAGTTTGTCAGAAGATGTCCTCATCACAACTTCTGATACAGAAGGTTCTGATGACTTCAGCTTCTGATTACTATTAGATTCTTACAAACTCAAATTTTTCATCAGAGTCTAAGTTAATCAGAGATTTCCATCATGTTCAGATTCTTTTTGATAAAATCAAAACGTTCAACAGCTAAAGGTTTTGTAAAGATATCAGCCCATTGATTTTCAGTTTCAATGAACTTGAGATCAATTACTCCTTTTTGAACATAGTCCCTGATAAAATGATGTTTAATCTCAATATGCTTAGCTCTTGAATGTAAAATAGGGTTTTTAGAGAGGTGAATAGCTGCAGCGTTATCACAATATAAAGGAATATTGTTACTCCTTATTTGATAATCTTCCAATTGATATTTCATCCAAAGTAGTTGTGTGCAACATTTAGCTGCTGATATGTATTCAGCTTCTGCTGCAGACATAGCTATGGTGGTTTGCCTTTTACTAGCCCATGAAATTAAATTCTCACCAATGAACTGACAGTTGCCACTGGTGGATTTTCTTTCAATTCTATCACCAGCATAGTCAGCATCACAGAATCCAATCAGCTTGTAGTCATTGGATTTCTGATACAGTAATCCAATTTTACAAGTTGCTTTCAAATACCTGAAAATCCTTTTCACTGTTGTGAAGTGGGATTCTCTAGGATCTGATTGAAATCTTGCACACAAGCATACGCTGAATAAAATATCAGGTCTTGATGCAGTTAGATAAAGAAGAAATCCAATCATACCTCGGTAGAGCTTCTGATCAACTTTGCCTTCAGATTCTTCTTTGCTTAAGCTTGATGTAGGATGCATTGGAGTTTTCATGGGTTTTCAATCTTCCAAATTGAATTTCTTCAGAAGATCTTTTATATATTTTGATTGATGAATGAATGTTCCTTTCTTTGTTTGATTTATCTGAATTCCAAGAAAGAACTTCAATTCTCCCATCATGCTCATCTCGAATTCATCCTGCATAAGCTTAGAAAAGTTCTTGCACAAAGTGGCATTAGTTGATCCAAAGATAATATCATCAACATAAATTTGAATGATCAAAATGTCTTTCTTTAGTGTTTTTCTAAATAATGTATTGTCAACTTGTCCTTTTTCAAAACCATTGTTGACTAAGAAAGTACTCAGTCTCTCATATCAAGCTCTGGGAGCTTGTTTGAGTCCATAGAGTGATTTCTTTAGTCTAAACACATGATCTGGATTTGCTAAATCCTCAAATCCAGGAGGTTTTTGACATATACTTCTTCAGAAATAACACCATTAAGAAATGCACTTTTAACATCCATTTGATAAAGAGTGATATCATTGTTAACTGCATAAGATAAAAGTAACCTGATTGCTTCCAGTCTTGCTACTGGAGCATAGGTTTCAGTGAAGTCAATTCCTTCTTGTTGACTATATCCTTGTGCAACAAGTCTTGCTTTATTTCTTGTAACTTCACCTTGCTCATTCAATTTGTTTCTGTATACCCATTTTGTTCCAATAATGTTCTTGTGCTTAGGTTTGGGTACCAGATCCCATACATCATTTCTCTTGAATTGATTTAACTCTTCTTCCATAGCAACTATCCAAGCATCATCTGAGAGAGCTTCATTTGTTGTCTTTGGTTCAATCAAAGATACTAATCCAAACAATGATTCTTCATCTCTGAAGTTTGACCTTGTTTTTCTTCGACTATTCTTGTTTCCTAGGATAAGCTCTTCAGGATGTGATGATTTGTACTTGAACGTATTTCTTGGAATCTCTGTTGCTTCAGAGTTGTCTTCATTTGTTTGATGTTCTTGAGCAGTATCAGAAGGTGTAGCTTCTTGAGTTTCAGAATCTTCTACAGGTTCTATATAGTTGTCATACTCTGGAGCTTCATCTTCTGATTCATCAGAACCTGACAAATCTTTAACAGGCTCTGACTTTTTATCATCAGGCTCCTTATCATCAAACTTTACGTGCATTGATTCTTCCACTGTATTAGTTTCAGAATTATACACTCTGTATGACTTAGAGCGTTCAGAGTATCCAATGAAGATACCCTTACAGGCTTTAGAGTCAAATTTCTTAAGATGGACTTTGTTATTCAGAATGTAACATGTACAGCCAAATTGATGAAAATAAGAAATATTGGGTTTTCTTCCCTTAAGGAGTTCATATGTTGTTTTGTTCAAAATAGGTCTTATATAGATTCTATTCTGAATATAACAAGCAGTGTTAACAGCTTCTGCCCAAAAGAATTTTGCTAAATTATTTTCATGCATCATGGTGCGTGCCATTTCTTGCAAAGATCTATTCTTTCTTTCTACAACTCCATTTTGTTGTGGAGTTCTAGGAGAGGAGAATTCATGGAGAATTCCATGTTCTTCACAAAAAATTTCAAAAGGTTCATTTTCAAATTCACCACCATGATCACTTCTTACTTATAAAATTTTGGAATCTTTTTCATTTTGAATTTGGGTACAGAAGATGCTAAACACTTCATATGTGTCATCTTTAGTTCTCAGAAATTTAACCCAAGTCCATCTACTATAATCATCTACAATGACTAATCCATATTTCTTACCATTGATTGAAGCAGTGCTAACTGGTCCAAATAAATCAATGTGTAAGAGTTCTAAGGGTCTTGTAGAAGAGACAATGTTCTTGTTTTTAAAAGAACTTTTGACAATTTTTCCTTTTTGACAGGAACCACAAAGTGAGTCTGAGTGATATTTTATTTTTGGAAGACCTCTGACAAGAATGTCCTTACTAAGCTTAGAGATTAACCTCCAGTTAGCATGACCCAATCTTTTGTGTCAGACCCATTTTTCATCACTCAGTGTCAAAAGACAAAGCACTTGTTGTTCCTTTAAATCAGAAAAATTTACTTTGTAAACATTGCCTTTTCTATTTCCCTTAAAGACAACAGATTGATTAGAGTTTCTGATTACAGTACATGAATCCTTATTAAACATAACATCATAATTACTATCACACAATTGACTTATGCTAAGTAAATTATGATGTAGTCCATCTACTAACCAAACATCAGAAATTGACAAAGAAGAATTACCAACTGTACCTATACCAATGATCTTTCCCTTCTAGTTGCCACCAAACCCTACTGTTCCTCCCTCTTTCTGATTCAGGGTGTGGAACAAGAGCTTGTCTCCTGTCATGTGACGTGAGCAGCCAGAGTCCAGATACCATGAGCTTTCTTTTCTTCTTTGGGTGCATACCTGCAGCATAAACTATTTCAGATTTTGGTACCCATACTCTGATGGGTCCATTTTGGTTAGTTTTGAGAATCTTATTCTTCTTGTTAGAGTATTCAGAAGATCTGGAGTCAACTGAGCCTTTAGAAAATGATTTAGGCTTATGTTGTCTCTGAGACTTTCCTCTTGAGTGTGTCAGAGAACCAGTTACCAAGTTTGCTTTAGAAGTACTAGTGCCCCGCTTATCAGCAAGCTTTGGTACTCTGACAGCTTTAACTTGAGTAGACATGGGTACTGATGTGAGGGGAACCTGGGTTTTAGAAGACTTAGGTTCTGAAGATGAGTTATCTTCTGATACCTTCTCTTGTGGTTCCAAGGTCACAAGAGTACCAGACACAGTCAGAGGTTCTGATGTACCCTTAGTAAAGTTTGAATAAGATTCAGAAGGTGACTTGCTTAGCAAGACAAGTTTGTTTGATTTTCCCACATCAGAAGATGTAAGAGAACCAAGTCCTTGTCTTTTATAATAATTGCTAAGCCCACCATGAATTACGGAAGTTACCCTAGTTTTGTCTATGTTATGGTGAACAAACTCTTGAAGAGAGATTTCATACTCATCATAGGGTTTGTGACATGTTCTACATCCAGTCTCAAGCACTTTAATTGTTTTAAGAGATTTTTGATAGTTTGCTTGAGTCTGGGTGAGATTTTCATTGAGTAGCTTCATTTTTTGTTTACAAAAATCTAGCTCACTCAACTTTTCCATGTACTTCACCATTACATCTTTCAAAGCTTTGGTCATTTGAGTACTAGACATTTTAGATATTACCTCATCAATGTCGTCCTTGTCAGACTCTGAATCATTGTCATGGTCTGATTCACCAGTGGCCATAATGTTGGTGTAAGCCCTAGAGGCCAATTATTTATAGTTGCATGGAACTTGTATTGAATAATTTATTTATTAAATAAAGGCACTTCTTTATTATGTTTATGTGTTAAAGTAATAGAGTCCCTAGAATAGTTAGTTCGTTAAATGGAACGTTAAGTGTGACTTAATCGTGAGAATCCATTAAACATAAGAACCATATTCTTAAAATATCCGTAGTCAAGCTTTACTATGAATTGGGATAACTTTAAAGCATAGAGGCTATTATGTTGGTAGACTGATGATCACATCTCATGGATCATAGATAAATGGTTATCAAGTCTTCACATAGATATAAAGGTTAAGGGTAACATTTATATCGGATTGACCCACCATGAGAATACTACATAGTATGTTATGAAATGTCATAAGATATTCTCATAGTGATAAGTGGTGTATTCCACCCTTCGACCTGAAACCACTATGTACCCTAGATGTAGGAGTGTAGTACCTTGTCGCCGTTCAAACGTTATCCGTAACAGGATAGCTATAAAGTCGGTTGATGGGTATTCTGCGAATCATGCTGAGGGACATGAGTGACCTAGATGGAATTTGCCCCTCCTACATAACAGGAGATATGTCTATGGGCCCAATATTGAACTTAGCAAGGGTGACATACTATGCCTTGTGTTCAATATAGACATAAGGGTAAAAGGGTATTTGTACACAAGATATTTATCACGAATAGGTTTGTCAGATCACGTGACATTCTTGTGACTTGGGTAGCAGTGATGTGTTGCTAGATACCGCTCACTGTTTATAATGTTAAAATTAATATTATTGCCAACGTCATGAGAACCTACAGGGTCACACACATAAGAACAGTTAAAACGGGAGAAATAAGTAAGACTTATTTGGGGGTGCAATTAGTGATAGGCGGTTATTGGGCTTATGAAGACCAATAATCGTTTGGCTTGAAGACCACATAAGAAACTCTATAAATAGAGTCTTGTGTAGTTCATTTGTTCACTTCACTTTAGATTCCAAATTTTAGAGAGTTCTAAAATTCTAAAACCTTAACCGAAATCCCGAATCCTTCATCTTGTAGCAGCTAGCACTGAAAGTTGAAGGAGTCTGTTCGTGTGGACCGGCTAGAGGTGCTGCAATTCTGTGGTACTTGTGATCGAAATACAATCAAAGGATCTGCTCTTCAAAGGTAATAATCTAGACTCTGATAAGTTTGTTTGGGATTTTAAATACGGCCTGCGTGTCGTGCCTTTCTTATATCTCTTGATGTAATTCTCTTCTCATCTCATTCCCTCGTATGTAACGCGAGTATTCTTATAGTAATGTAATATAAGATTAGTAAACAGGACAGGAAGGACAACCATGAAGATCTATCTTGGAGAAGTTTAGGTCGTTCTTAGGAATAGCATAGGTTCTCTCATTGGCTTGAGGGAACAATTACACTAGGGGCCATAACCATGTCACTTTATTATATTATGTATGTTGATGCATGTTATGATTGGAGTGACGTTTTTGTATGTAAGCCGTGGTGAGGTGAGATCTAATCAATTAATAAAACCCTCAAAAGAAATTTATATTAAGTTTTATGCTTTCCAAAGAAATAGCACCCTTCAAGATCAATATCGATTAATGTAGGTTTTGCCAACGTAAAGTGCATTGTCAATATTGATAAGTTGCGGTGAGATAACCAGTTTATCCGTTTGCTATTTATTGGGTTTAACTTAACTAAAGAAAATATAATATGATTATATGACTTTAGAAGCACGTGTTGGGTTATTCCATATGATGGATTGCAATAAGTGTTATTCACCCAACCGAAAGGATATGAGAGTTGTATGAGATACAATTGGAAATAGTTTCCTACCTAAATAACTATGTTTTGTGTAATCAGTCCAACGCTGACTTAAAACAAAGTAAAATATGGATCTCATTCCCACTAGAAAATCTTCCAACGGGGTTTTCCGAATCAAATGTCGAGGGTCATTTGCTTTGAGTAAAATAGTGGGAGCGCATGTTTAATTAAAGGCCTAATTAAATATGTTTTAAAATTATTTAATACTTATATCTTCACTTTTATAATGTAGATCACCATGACAAACAACAACAGTTCAAACAGTATTATGCGAAGCATTCTTGACAAAGAGAAGTTGTTTGGGACAAACTTTCTCGATTGGCATCGTAACTTGAGGATAGTCCTCATGCACGAGAAAAAGCTGTATGCTATTGAGGAACCCCACCCTGGTCCTGAGGATGAACCTCCCGCCAATGCTCCTAAGGCTCAAAGAGATGCTTATCAGAAGCGTCTTGATGATGCCTTGGATGCAAAGTGTCTCATGCTGGCTACCATGACCTCTGAGCTTCAGAAGCAACATGAGGAAATGAATGTGTTCGATATGATCGAACACTTGAAAATGCTCTACCAAGAGCAAGCCAGAATTGAGAGGTTTGAGGTTTCCAGAGCCCTGTTTCAAGCTAAGCTAGCTGAGGGATCTCCTGTAAGTCCACATGTGCTCAAAATGATTGGGTACGTGGGGAACTTGACAAAATTGGGATTTCCGTTCGGGAATGAGCTTGCGACTGATCTCATCCTACAATCATTGCCGGAAAGCTTTAATCAGTTTGTGCTGAACTTCACCATGTCTGACATGGATAAAACTCTGCCACAACTGTTAAGCATGTTGAGACAGGCTGAACAGAACATGAAATCAAAAGGAAAGTCGAATCATGTCCTGATGATCGGTAATGGAAATCATAAAAGGGCTAACAAAGGGAAGGGCAACAAAGGGAAGGGCAAGGAAGTTGCCAAACCCAAATTTGCCCCTAAAGCTTTGAAGCCTACTGGTGGTGTTGCAAAGGAGGGTAAGTGCTTCCACTGTAATAAGACAGGACATTGGAAGAGGAACTGCCCAAAATACCTGGAAGACAAGAAGAATGGAATAGAAAGTTCCAATTCAGCAGGTATCTTTGTTATTGAAATTAATTTATCTACTTCTTCTACATGGGTATTGGATACCGGATGTGGTTCTCACATTTGTACTAATGTGCAGGGGCTGCAAAGGAGTAGAGAATTGGCTAGAGGAGAAGTCGACCTACGAGTAGGGAATGGAGCAAGAGTTGCCGCATTAGCCGTAGGAATTTATGACTTGTCTTTACCTAGTGGTTTAATATTACAGTTAGAAAACTGTTTTTATGTACCTGCCATTAGCAGGAATATCATTTCTGTTTCTTGTTTGGATAAACTTGGCTTTTCATTTATAATAAAGAACAATTGTTGCTCCATTTATTTAAATGATATCTTTTATGCCAATGCACAAATGAGTAATGGATTATATATTCTTGATCTTGAAATGCCAATTTATAACATTGATACTAAAAGGATGAAACCTAATGAGGTAAATCCCACATACCTTTGGCACTGTCGTTTAGGCCATATAAATGAGAAACGCATTTCCAAGCTCCATAAGGATGGGCTCTTGGACTCATTCGATTATGAATCTTTTGAAACATGCAGATCTTGCTTATTGGGAAAAATGACAAAGGTCCCATTCACGGGTAAAGGTGAAAGGGCAAGTGATCTCTTGGTTCTCATACATACTGATGTATGTGGACCACTGAACACACCTGCCAGAGGAGGTTTTCAATACTTCATCACATTTACTGATGACTACAGTAGATATGGATATGTGTATCTAATGAAGCACAAATCTGAATCCTTTGAAAAGTTCAAAGAATTCAAAAATGAAGTACAAAACCAACTAGGAAAGAAAATCAAAACCCTTCGATCAGATCGAGGAGGTGAGTATTTGAGCCTAGAATTTGATGACCATCTAAAAGAGTGTGGGATCCTATCCCAACTCACTCCTCCTGGAACACCACAATGGAATGGTGTATCTGAGAGAAGAAACCGAACCCTTTTGGATATGGTGCGGTCTATGATGAGTCACGCTGATCTTCCAAACTCCTTTTGGGGACATGCTCTATTAACAGCAGCTTATACACTTAACTGCGTTCCTTCTAAAACTGTTGAAAAGACACCATATGAGATATGGAGTGGTAAGAAACCACATATGTCTTACTTAAAGATTTGGGGTTGCGAAGTTTATGTAAAACGTCAAACTTCTACTAAACTTGAACCTAAATCTGACAAGTGTTTCTTTGTGGGATATCCCAAAGAGACGAAAGGATATCACTTCTACAATCCTTCTGAGGGCAAAGTTTTTGTCGCTCGGACAGGAGTATTCCTAGAAAAGGACTTTGTTTCCAAAGGAATCAGTGGGAGGAAAGTAGATCTTGAAGAAATTCATGATCCACAAAGTAATGACACACCAATGGAGGAACAAGAGCAGGATGCACAACATGTTGTGACAGAGAATCCTACTCAAGTAACACAAGAACCACGTAGGTCTAACAGGATACGTCAAGAACCTGAAAGATATGGATATCTCATATCAGAGCAAGGTGATGTATTACTCATGGATCAAGATGAGCCTGTAACCTACCAAGAGGCCATTACTGGCCCTGAATCTGAGAAGTGGCTTGAAGCCATGAAATCTGAAATGGATTCCATGTACACAAACCAAGTTTGGAACTTGGTGGAAGCACCTGATGGGATCAAACCCATAGGATGCAAATGGGTCTTCAAGAAGAAGACCGACATGGATGGAAAGGTACAGACCTACAAAGCGCGATTGGTTGCTAAAGGTTTCAAACAAATTCATGGAGTAGATTATGATGAAACCTTTTCACCAGTTGCGATGATTAAATCCATTCGGATCTTACTTGCCATCGCTGCATACTATGATTATGAAATTTGGCAGATGGATGTAAAAACTGCCTTCCTTAATGGGAGTCTCCTTGAGGATGTGTACATGACACAACCTGAAGGTTTTTACATTCCAGGTGAAGCCAAAAAGATTTGCAAATTGCAGCGATCAATCTACGGATTGAAGCAAGCTTCCAGAAGTTGGAATCTTCGTTTTGATGAAACTGTAAAACAGTTTGGATTCATTAAAAATGAAGATGAACCTTGTGTTTACAAGAAGGTTAGTGGGAGCATAGTTGTGTTCCTAGTATTATATGTAGATGATATATTACTTATAGGAAACGACATCCCTACCTTGCAACAAGTTAAAACTTGGTTAGGGAATTGCTTTTCTATGAAAGATCTGGGTGAAGCAGCCTATATATTAGGAATAAGAATCTATAGAGATAGATCACAGAAACTGCTTGGCCTAAGCCAGAGTACATATATAGATAAAGTGTTGAGACGCTTTAATATGCATGATTCAAAGAAAGGATTCATTCTTATGCAACATGGCTTGTGTCTTTCAAAGACACAATCCCCTTCATCTAAAGAAGAAAGGAATCGCATGAATAAGATCCCTTATGCATCAGCTATAGGATCTATCATGTATGCCATGATATGTACTCGTCCAGATGTTTCATATGCCTTAAGCGCAACGAGTCGATATCAGTCTGATCCTGGTGAGGCTCATTGGGTGGCTGTCAAGAACATCCTTAAGTACTTAAGAAGGACTAAGGACCCATTCCTGATATATGGAGGTCAAGAGGAGCTGAATGTAATTGGTTACACTGATGCTAGCTTCCAGACAGATAGGGATGATTTTAGATCGCAATCTGGCTATGTGTTTTGCATAAATGGTGGCGCTGTGAGCTGGAAAAGTTCAAAGCAAGATACAGTTGCTGATTCTACAACTGAAGCTGAGTACATTGCCGCATCAAGTGCGGCAAAGGAAGCTGTTTGGATAAGGAAGTTCATTACTGAACTTGGCATATTCCCTAGCATTGTGGATCCCATTGATCTATTCTGTGATAACAATGGCGCAATCGCACAAGCTAAGGAGCCTAGATCTCACCAAAAGTCCAAACACATACTCAGGCGCTTTCATCTTATTCGAGAAATAATTGATAGAGGAGATGTGAAGATATACAAAGTACCAACACTCGACAATACTGCTGACCCACTTACAAAACCTCTTGCTCAGCCGAAGCATGAAGGCCACACTAAGAGCATGGGTATTAGAAGTATGCCTAATTGGCTCTAGTGCTAGTGGGAGATTGTTGGTGTAAGCCCTAGAGGCCAATTATTTATAGTTGCATGGAACTTGTATTGAATAATTTATTTATTAAATAAAGGCACTTCTTTATTATGTTTATGTGCTAAAGTAATAGAGTCCCTAGAATAGTTAGTTCGTTAAATGGAACGTTAAGTGTGACTTAATCGTGAGAATCCATTAAACATAAGAACCATATTCTTAAAATATCCGTAGTCAAGCTTTACTGTGAATTGGGATAACTTTAAAGCATAGAGGCTATTATGTTGGTAGACTGATGATCACATCTCATGGATCATAGATAAATGGTTATCAAGTCTTCACATAGATATAAAGGTTAAGGGTAACATTTATATCGGATTGACCCACCATGAGAATACTACATAGTATGTTATGAAATGTCATAAGATATTCTCATAGTGATAAGTGGTGTATTCCACCCTTCGACCTGAAACCACTATGTACCCTAGATGTAGGAGTGTAGTACCTTGTCGCCGTTCAAACGTTATCCGTAACAGGATGGCTATAAAGTCGGTTGATGGGTATTCCGCGAATCATGCTGAGGGACATGAGTGACCTAGATGGAATTTGCCCCTCCTACATAACAGGAGATATGTCTATGGGCCCAATATTGAACTTAGCAAGGGTGACATACTATGCTTTGTGTTCAATATAGACATAAGGGTAAAAGGGTATTTGTACACAAGATATTTATCACGAATAGGTTTGTCAGATCACGTGACATTCTTGTGACTTGGGTAGCAGTGATGTGTTGCTAGATACCGCTCACTGTTTATAATGTTAAAATTAATATTATTGCCAACGTCATGAGAACCTACAGGGTCACACACATAAGAACAGTTAAAACGGGAGAAATAAGTAAGACTTATTTGGGGGTGCAATTAGTGATAGGCGGTTATTGGGCTTATGAAGACCAATAATCGTTTGGCTTGAAGACCACATAAGAAACTCTATAAATAGAGTCTTGTGTAGTTCATTTGTTCACTTCACTTTTGATTCCAAATTTTAGAGAGTTCTAAAATTCTGAAACCTTAACCGAAATCCCGAATCCTTCATCTTGTAGCAGCTAGCACTGAAAGTTGAAGGAGTCTGTTCGTGTGGACCGGCTAGAGGTGCTGCAATTCTGTGGTACTTGTGATCGAAATACAATCAAAGGATCTGCTCTTCAAAGGTAATAATCTAGACTCTGATCATGTCCATTCACAAGGATCCACCGATGGGAAATGTAACACCCAAAATCTTATATTTTATTATATTTGATTAATTGATGTTATTTAATTAATTGTATATGTTAATTGACATGTTTTATATGTATTAATTAATTGTTGCATTTATATTGGTTGATGATGGTCTTTTATGAGTAATTGGGCCTAATTAGGAAGAATAAGAGTTTATGGTAGGATTAAGGGTAATATGGTAATCTAGTGAGTTAGTGGATTGTGTAGAGATAATAGGGGCACTTTTGTTATTATCTTAAAAAGGATAGAGTGTCTTGGGGATAAAGTAGTGGCAATGGTGTAAATAATACAAGAATTTGTGGTAATAGTAAAGTGGGGAATTATGAGTGGAATTAGTAGTGGAATTAAGGGTAGTATGGGGATTTGACTATAACCTAGAAGAGGGATATATATAAAGGAGGGATTTTTATGATATGTAGTGTTCTTGTTATTTATCATAAAAATGAGAAAAAGAGAAGTTAAGGGAAAGAGAGAGTTGAGAGAGTAGAGAAAGAGAAAGAGATGAAGGAGAAGATCAAATAAAGAATAAGCCATGGTAGATTAAAGGAAATCAAGTGGTGGAGTAGAGATTCCAACTTTATTAAGGTATGAGGTTTAGATAATATAATTAGAGTGAGCATAGAGAGGGGAGAATGTCTATTTCTCCATTCCCAAACTCTCTACACTCTTTTCTTTTGGGTGGGTATGTTCATTGAATAAAAATGATATCTTTGCATGATTTAATGATTATTGAGCTTATTGCAATATGAAATATGAATTTTGGGAGAATAAATGGGAATGTGTAGATGTTTGTAAGGAATTTATGTGTTGATATGAGTTTGTGAAATGTTATGCAAAAATCTATGGATTCTCATCTTTTGATGTTTGATCATGTTTTGGTCTGTACTTCCATGTTGTATTTGGTTATAAACACTTGAAGTTGGAACCTTTAATCTTTGAAAGTAAGAAAAATGATGTTTTTATGAGTTGTGGCATGAAAATCACGAACAGGGGTGAATTCTGGGCAATTTCGCGCACGCGAGAACCCTGTCTCGCGCACGCGAAATTGGCAGATAACACATCTCTTTTCAGTCGTGTTCTTCGCGCACGCGACTTGGGTTTTCGCGCACGCGAGACACTGTAGCGCACGCGAGTCATGATTTCGCCTGCGCGAAAGTCAATACTTCCAACCCATATGTTTTGACTTTTCTCTCCTTTTTGACCTTGGCTTGTAACATGTTCTAATTATGATCTTTTGATTATATGATAACATGATTGTTTGAATATGAGCATTTAAATTATGGTTTGGATATATAATGACAAATATATTGTTGAGTTATGATTTGGATTGTGATATGCTTACGTATGTGTGATTGAATTACGTATGTATATCTTATTTGTGAATGATTAATGATGATGTTGATCTTGAATGTGTGATCACTTGAGAAGATTAAATAAATGTGATTTAATTAATAGAGAAGATATATTCTTTAACTATAATGTTGAATATATGGATTATGTTATCCTTGTATGTTGAGCAGATACTTTAGATGAGCCCTAAAGTATAGCAGATATTTTAGTAGCTGCGGTTGACTAAAATATGTAAACCATATGTTTGGTAATTGTACATTCATGCATTCATTTTGTATGCTTAGCAGATACTTTAGAGGGGATCCTAAAGTATGGCAGATATCTTAGTAGCTGCGGTTGACTAAGATATATTTGGAATAAGTTTTCCAATAACTTGATGAAATGGTACCACATGCATTAGTCGTGTCTAGGGTGACATGACATGAGTGATTGACATTAGTTGCATTAGGGATATGTGATTAAATGTGTTAATTGGTATATGACATTGATTGATATCTCTTAATAATATGATTAAGTGATTAAGTGTGTTATGAGATGTGTAATAATGATTGATAATTGACGATGATGTATATGTATTTGTCAATTGATTTGAGAATGTAATATTGTTATAATGCAATGTATTTTATGATTATAAAATATGAATGATATGAGATTGATATCTGTTTATGGACTAAGTTGTTAGACATGAGCATATTATGTCCTAAGTATTAAGTGTATCATTGTACTTAGTTTCTTTTTACGGTTATATTATCTAACCCTCTGTTTTGTGTATGTGCTGGATTTGGGATCCAGATCCTCAGGTTATGTTTGTGCTCCAGTCGTTGGTGAAGCTCTGCTCTGATCATGACACGGGGATAGGGATTATTTCTATAATGTATATTTAGAGTCTTGCTTCCTATATTCAATGTATTTAAAGATGTATTTCCTTATAAACTTATTTTATACATAATTGTTTTACTAATTAAGTTATCAGTAAACAATTATGTGTACGTTGTAATACTCGAACCAAACCTTTTATAAATCAAATTTTATTTCCGTTGCATATTCTCGAGTAATATTTTATAAAGGTATATTTATATAATTATGGGTTTGGGTGTTACAATTTGGTATCAGAGCTCCGGTTGTCCTCGGACATAGTGAGCTATGTGTGTGTCGTGTGTCGATCAGAGCAAGTCTGTGCGTTCAGACTAAGTGGGCATAGTGTCTTGTGTAGTTCTTGTGTCTTTTGTGATTTAAATGTCATAGTTACACTTGCACATTAGTCACTATTAACCATTTTGTGGATTTATGATGAGTTTATTGAATATCGTTTTATTGCTTATTCGCATGTTGATTTACTTGATCCTTAAAAATTGTGTTTTAATTGGTGTTGACTTATGAATCTATTGTTTCATAAATGTTGATAAGTTGTGATGTATTTATTTTATGAATATACTTGGTGATTGTTTATTCATGAACTATGAGTAATATGAATTGGATTATGTTATTCATTCTTTGGTGAGTATTTGATGAGATTGATAATTATCTTAGTTGTAAGTTATCTAGTAATGATTATGTATTCTTTGATGTTGATTTACGATGAATGTTATTCCTTTATGATTATAATAGTTGTATGTGCTTAAAGCTATAATCTTTGTGTAGTTTTGACATGATTTTATTTGGTTATGATTCCATAATAAGTGAGTGATGATAACATGATATAATTGTGCGTAATTGATAATGAATATGCATTCATCATTATTGTTTTGAAATGTGACTTAATGATGATATTTGTTGTTGTTGATATTTTCATTCGATATAATGAGTGAATATTATTATTGTCATCATTTGTGTTTACTCTTGAAACTTGAGAATATGATTGTTGTTTTATTTCAAGATAATGACTTACATGATAATGTCTTATTGTTATTTCTCTATTTAAAATGATTATGTTCGTACATGAGTATAAATTTCTTTGTTGATAAAAATCTATGCTATATGTAGTTAAGTATAATTGTTTATGCATGCGTCGTAAATGAATGTTGTGATGATTTATTTATGATGATTGCTTGCGTAGTATGATTGAATTAATTAAATGATGTTATGTATGTATATATGTATGTATGTTTGCATGTATGTATGTATCCATGGAATTATTTGAAAATTTATATATGAATGCAATAGTGAAATTATTTGAATGTTTTGACTTTCCGATTATTGGTGAATATTCATGAAAATATTGTGATCTATTAAGTTGAACATGTATTGGTGAATTCTATGTGTTCGAATAACTTATTGATTATGTGTGAGGTTGATTTCATGAATGTTAATGTTAGTTCCTCGTTAGAATGTTGTCTTACTTGATTTTTGGAACTTGTGTTTTAATTTGGCAATAACTATAGCATCTATAATTTTTACTTCATGTTTGAAAGTTAATTCATGATTATTAGTATGCTTCTATGTTAGCTTATAACTTCATATGCCTAAATTAGTACATGATGTTTTGCTTTAGTGCGTGAAATGAGACCATTTATTTTCCTTGTATGTTATCGTGAGTAGATTAAATGCAAAGATAGTAAGGGTTTTGATATTTGAACTTGTATAGGGTAATAAAAATTTATTTTTATACAACATAGTACCTGAGTATGTTTTATAGTTTAATTAGACTATTATAGTGGAGTTTATGTGTATTTTTGAACATGCTCTTATTTGTATTATTGTGCATTATGTTTTATGACATATGGTGATTCTAAAACTAGTAGCTATTCCTTATGATGTGAATGATGTTGAAAATCCATATTATTTTCTTTGAGTGAATGAAACTAGTTTTTCATGAAAATGGAAAGAGTAGAATATTAATGAATTCTAGGATATGTTTGACGTATGTTTTGCCTTATATGATTAAGCTAGATATTTCTCTTGCATGAATATACTTACGTGAGTATGATTTGTTGAGTTTTGGAATTTGTTGCAATGTCCTTTAAGGAGTTGATAATTGTATCATTCTTTCTTTTAAGAGATTTTGAGAATGAATGAATTCAATATGATGCGAAATTTGATGATCTTATTTGATTAGATTGATTACCATGCTAAGTTAATTGTTTCCTTACATGATTTATTTATATGAATGTGAATTCTTGAGTTACTTAGAATTCGATGTTATGAAATGTTTGTTCTTTTACCATGACTAAACTCTTAGATTGATAATTTAAGAATGAGATATTTCATGTAGGTATTTGTTTGTGTATCCTTGTGTAAATTATGCATATGTTGACAATGTGTTATTTTTGAATTATTGAGATATTAGATGAATATACCATGATAGATTTATTGTAGATTATTTGAATATCCTTTACCATGATTCCTATGTGAGTAACTACATGAATTGTGCATTGTGAATGAATCTTTCAAATGTGTTATTTTCATAAACATGTTTTCATGGCTTTACGGATTGGTCAAATTGTGATTTCTTCTTTTGATAAATTTTGAAATGTATGAATCTATGTGTGGATAATCTATGTCTCCATAATTGTTTCTCTTATTAGTCATTACATGATTTTAAATTTGATGTTTTGGTGGAAGTGTTCTTGTTTGGTAAGAATGGTTGAATTCGTAAGATTTATTGTTGTGGAATATCTATCTTCTTGTTTTAAGTTGATTATTGATTTTTAAGTTTAGAGGCAATGTATGTTAATTAAATGTTTATGCTAGACGATGTGATATGCTTTTGTATACTTATGTGTTTCGTGCTTAAGAAAACACTATCGTAGCTTGGTAAGGATGGTTTGAACCACCATCATGATTGTTGTCCATTTATTAACAAATTAAGGAATTGGCCGTCCTTGATCTCTTGTTAATGGATAGACATGATTGTGTTGATTGGATGATACTAATCTTGTCAAACTTTGGTAGCGCCTAGAGTTTGCCTAGAATGATTTTTATATATAGAATGTATTGACCGTGTTTTGTGAACTTGAAATTTTGAGATGAATAGGTATATGTGATGATTATAAATGATTTTGTGAGATTGAGTTATTTGGTAATCCATGTTTAGGGTATGCTAGTTTCGTAATTTTGCATGACTTTATTATGTACGCATCAATGACATGTGAATTTGTATTTTGTGGAGTTAATCCTAGTTTTGAATTATGTTGAAGTCATAACTTGGAATGTGATGCATGCATGTTACTTTGTCGATTGAAATACCATATCATTATGTGTATATAATTTGTAACAATATGAGGTAGTGCCATGATTAGGTCTTGTCCATTTTGGTATTGTATGTAATTGGTGATGAATATTGCATTTAATTGGTATGGTTATAACCGTTAATTATTATTGATTGATCTTTGATTCTTGAACTTGTTAGTTGTAACTTTTGCGTGAAATTTTCGAGGGCGAAAATTCTTTAAGGGGGGTAGAGTTGTAACACCCAAAATCTTATATTTTATTATATTTGATTAATTGATGTTATTTAATTAATTGTATATGTTAATTGACATGTTTTATATGTATTAATTAATTGTTGCATTTATATTGGTTGATGATGGTCTTTTATGAGTAATTGGGCCTAATTAGGAAGAATAAGAGTTTATGGTAGGATTAAGGGTAATATGGTAATCTAGTGAGTTAGTGGATTGTGTAGAGATAATAGGGGCACTTTTGTTATTATCTTAAAAAGGATAGAGTGTCTTGGGGATAAAGTAGTGGCAATGGTGTAAATAATACAAGAATTTGTGGTAATAGTAAAGTGGGGAATTATGAGTGGAATTAGTAGTGGAATTAAGGGTAGTATGGGGATTTGACTATAACCTAGAAGAGGGATATATATAAAGGAGGGATTTTTATGATATGTAGTGTTCTTGTTATTTATCATAAAAATGAGAAAAAGAGAAGTTAAGGGAAAGAGAGAGTTGAGAGAGTAGAGAAAGAGAAAGAGATGAAGGAGAAGATCAAATAAAGAATAAGCCATGGTAGATTAAAGGAAATCAAGTGGTGGAGTAGAGATTCCAACTTTATTAAGGTATGAGGTTTAGATAATATAATTAGAGTGAGCATAGAGAGGGGAGAATGTCTATTTCTCCATTCCCAAACTCTCTACACTCTTTTCTTTTGGGTGGGTATGTTCATTGAATAAAAATGATATCTTTGCATGATTTAATGATTATTGAGCTTATTGCAATATGAAATATGAATTTTGGGAGAATAAATGGGAATGTGTAGATGTTTGTAAGGAATTTATGTGTTGATATGAGTTTGTGAAATGTTATGCAAAAATCTATGGATTCTCATCTTTTGATGTTTGATCATGTTTTGGTCTGTACTTCCATGTTGTATTTGGTTATAAACACTTGAAGTTGGAACCTTTAATCTTTGAAAGTAAGAAAAATGATGTTTTTATGAGTTGTGGCATGAAAATCACGAACAGGGGTGAATTCTGGGCAATTTCGCGCACGCGAGAACCCTGTCTCGCGCACGCGAAATTGGCAGATAACACATCTCTTTTCAGTCGTGTTCTTCGCGCACGCGACTTGGGTTTTCGCGCACGCGAGACACTGTAGCGCACGCGAGTCATGATTTCGCCTGCGCGAAAGTCAATACTTCCAACCCATATGTTTTGACTTTTCTCTCCTTTTTGACATTGGCTTGTAACATGTTCTAATTATGATCTTTTGATTATATGATAACATGATTGTTTGAATATGAGCATTTAAATTATGGTTTGGATATATAATGACAAATATATTGTTGAGTTATGATTTGGATTGTGATATGCTTACGTATGTGTGATTGAATTACGTATGTATATCTTATTTGTGAATGATTAATGATGATGTTGATCTTGAATGTGTGATCACTTGAGAAGATTAAATAAATGTGATTTAATTAATAGAGAAGATATATTCTTTAACTATAATGTTGAATATATGGATTATGTTATCCTTGTATGTTGAGCAGATACTTTAGATGAGCCCTAAAGTATAGCAGATATTTTAGTAGCTGCGGTTGACTAAAATATGTAAACCATATGTTTGGTAATTGTACATTCATGCATTCATTTTGTATGCTTAGCAGATACTTTAGAGGGGATCCTAAAGTATGGCAGATATCTTAGTAGCTGCGGTTGACTAAGATATATTTGGAATAAGTTTTCCAATAACTTGATGAAATGGTACCACATGCATTAGTCGTGTCTAGGGTGACATGACATGAGTGATTGACATTAGTTGCATTAGGGATATGTGATTAAATGTGTTAATTGGTATATGACATTGATTGATATCTCTTAATAATATGATTAAGTGATTAAGTGTGTTATGAGATGTGTAATAATGATTGATAATTGACGATGATGTATATGTATTTGTCAATTGATTTGAGAATGTAATATTGTTATAATGCAATGTATTTTATGATTATAAAATATGAATGATATGAGATTGATATCTGTTTATGGACTAAGTTGTTAGACATGAGCATATTATGTCCTAAGTATTAAGTGTATCATTGTACTTAGTTTCTTTTTACGGTTATATTATCTAACCCTCTGTTTTGTGTATGTGCTGGATTTGGGATCCAGATCCTCAGGTTATGTTTGTGCTCCAGTCGTTGGTGAAGCTCTGCTCTGATCATGACACGGGGATAGGGATTATTTCTATAATGTATATTTAGAGTCTTGCTTCCTATATTCAATGTATTTAAAGATGTATTTCCTTATAAACTTATTTTATACATAATTGTTTTACTAATTAAGTTATCAGTAAACAATTATGTGTACGTTGTAATACTCGAACCAAACCTTTTATAAATCAAATTTTATTTCCGTTGCATATTCTCGAGTAATATTTTATAAAGGTATATTTATATAATTATGGGTTTGGGTGTTACAGGAAATTAATTTTAAAATTCCGCTGCGTTTATATCTCTGTTAAACGGTTTAATTTCCCAACACATAAGCGCTAGGTTTGCTTCCTCAGAGTCTTCATCCTCAGATAGTTCATTGATATCCTCCCATATTGCCATCAGACTCTTCTTGGCTTTGTTCTTGATTGTGCTCTTTCTTCCTTTACCCTTGGAGTTGAGTTCAGGACAATCAGCCATGAAGTGTCCAGGCTTATGACAATTGAAACAATTTTTTGTGTCATCCTTCTTCTCTCTGCTGGTGTTGTTTCTTGATCCAGATCCTCTGCCTTGAAAATTTTTGCCCTTCCTTAGTGACCACTTTTGAAAATTTTTGGACAAGAGTGCAAAGAAATCATCGTCTGATCCTTCTTCTTGATTATCTACGAAAGATTCCTCTGCTTCAGATTCTACAACTTTGGCTTTCAGAGCCTTAGATGAAACTGAAATAGATGGCAAGGACAAAAATTTTATTTTCTTCTGAGGCTCATCAGAAGATAATTCAATCTCATGACTCATGAGTGAACTTATCAATTCCTCCAAGCCAAGTTTGTCCAAATCCTTAGCTTCTTGAATAGCTGTTACCTTAGGCCTCCACCTTGAAGGTAAGCTTCTCAAAATCTTTCTTACATGATCAGAAGTTGTGTAGCTTCTCTTTAGAACTTGGAGACCAGCCACTAGAATTTTGAACCTAGAATACATGGATTCAATATTCTCATCATCCTTCATTCTAAAGAGTTCATACTGTTGGATCAGAAGAGTAGCCTTTGCCTCTTGAACCTGTTTATTTCCTTCATATGTGGAACACAAGGAGTCATAGATGCTCTTGGCAGTAGATTTGTCTGTGATCTTGAGGTACTCATCATGAGTTATACACCCAATGAGAAGATCCTTGACCTTGTGATGTTTCTTGTATAGCTTCTTGTCTGTTGGAGTGAACTTCTTTCTTTCTTCAATAGATAACCTTCCCTTTTCATCAAGTCCTTGGAAAGTTACCCCTTCTTCAACTAAGTCCCAAAGCTCATCATCTAAACCAATAAGATGACTGTAGATTCTATCTTTCCACCAGGAAAAGTTAGATGCATCTCCATTGAACTTTGGTGCTTTGTTGCTTGTCTTATTATCTTCAACATCATAGTCATGAGGAACTGATTTCATGCTCACACTTGGAGTTCCTTCAGTCATAGTGTTTTTCAACTAGAAACTGTTTCACTGTAAGGTGATTAAAAACAGAACCGGGCTCTTGATGCCAATTGAAGGTGTGAAAAACACAAGAAGGGGGGGTTGAATTGTGTTTTGGGTAGTTTAAAAATTCTTCTAAGTTATGAAAAACTTATCAGAGTTTGCAGCGGTTAGAAAACAAAACGCAATTGATCAGAACTTTGAAGGTAGAGAGAAAGAGAGAAAGATAGAGACATAGATTTTATACTGGTTCCTCTCACAAACCGAGAGTACGTCCAGTCCTCTTGTACTACCAAGAGAGTTCACTATAATCACCAAAGATTACAAATGCTCAAGCACACTTGCAAGAGACTTCCAATGCTCAAGTAACTATTACAAGAGACTTCCTAATGCTCAAGCACGCAGGCAAGAGACTTCCAAACACAAGTGTAAGAAAAACAGAGTCTGAACAAATGATATGCAAATCAATGTTCAGTTACAAATAAATACAACTTTGATACAAGACTTAACTTAGAATCTTAATACAAAAATTCTAAGGTTCAACTAATGAATTAACAGAAGCTGAAGCTGGAGTCTTGGATTTGAATATGAGTTCAAGTTGTATTTGAAGTTCTGTGCTTTAGGATGATTTTGACAGAGTAACAGCCCTTTCAAATTGTTCAAAGTGTCGTATCCTAAAACTTCAAACTTGCTCCAATTTATAGACGAAGGTGGAGCGTGTTTGATTTGAATTTTATGCGGTGAGATTGTGCCAGCTGTAGATAGTACCATTCTTAACCAAATCAGGTAACCTTGTATACGATCAATCTTGGGGATAACGTTTTAGCCAAATCCGGTAATGAGTTCGTACAATAGTACTAACGTCACTATTTTGTGGATAAGATTGATTCCATCAGCTTTTGGAATGTCAGAGGATGATGATGGTATCCAATCATTGTTGCAGAGAATGTTCTTCTGACAAAACGGCTCTCACTGCTCTTATCAGAGTCTGATACTAGCTTCTGACGAATATAACTTGCATCTTCTGATGCCTTGAAGATCTGGTCAGAATTTGCTTTGACATATCAGAGCTTCCAATGTGCTTCTAGTAAATTTAAAGAATTAACTTGTATATCTGCACACTTGGATTAAATAATTAGTATACCCTATTGTATATTAATACCTTTGTTATCATCAAAACTTAATTGGATCATGTCAGAACCTATTTTGTTCCAACATAGTCTACTGTTTTTCGATATCGATATTGTAGTATCGACTCGTTTCTGTTTCATTGGTTTCAAATCGGTATTTTTGTATCGATTCAATTGACATTGAAGTATCAATTTCTGGTTTTGTAGAACCATTAACTAAAGGTGTTCCTTTCGATTAATACAGTGCAGTATTTAATCGATTAAATTTGACGAGGCTGTTTTATCTTGGAGGCGACGCGGTTGATTGTATGTTTTGCACAATTTGAGCAGTACCGCGAAACGTCTTAAAGAAAGCGACCTAGTACGCGACTCAGCCAACAATTTCTTTCAATTCGGTATCTTTGTTTTCTCTACGAAAATCAATTTTTATAAATCAAAAATAACAAAAACCATTCATGTTTCTAATTCTTTCTCTGTTAATTTCGCTGCCTCTTTGATCATATTGTATGCAACTCGTTTATCTATAACGCTTGATTATATGTAATTTCGGTTTGCAATTATACTGAGGTTATTTGAATTAATTATCGCTTGTTTAATTAAATTCGGATAGGAATTGATAGAGTCTGTAACGCTTGTTTATAGAATTGATTGAATTCACGTGATGACGTTGATCATGTTCTGTAACGCTTATTTACTCCCATGATTAATCGAACAATTGTTTTACGCTTGTTAATTCAGCCGAATTCTTGTAAAACTAATTGACGCTTGATTAGTTAGTTTCACGGTCAATCAAGAATAGAAACAGAAAAGTATATTTTCTAGAAATCTATGATAGACGATGAATGAAGTTTCCCTAAAACCAATGGATTGATTGCTTTTCTACTAATTAAATGCATCATCTTTTTTACTGTTTTGACAAATCGAAACCCCCATATTTTACAGTTTTAATTCGTTCTAATATTGTTAACTTATTGAGAGTCTTTTAGGAAACGACCAAGGTTACCTTACCTTGTACTATTTCTAATTAAAACTTATTTTTGACCACGAAAACGACCGTGATCATTACCCCCTGCAAAGTAGGGATGTTTTGGGATACCCCCTGTAATTTATTTTTTTTGAGCTTACATACTAAAGATTCTTTGTGATACCCCTGGCTGCACAGCATGACACAGAATCTCCACGTTTCGCCTATGTGTCACATCCATGTGGATTTTTTTTTTGCCACGTGCATTAAAATTTTTTTAAAAAAATTTTAAATGGATAAAAGATTTATAATTTTTTTTAAAGGGATCTTATAATTTTCTGATTTTATGTTTTACTGAATAATAAAATAACAAATTGATAAAAGATTGAAGAAAAAATGGGTGGGAATAACAAACAGCAACACACTCTTCATCTTCATCTCTCACTCACTCTTCATCATCATCTTCACCACTCTTCATCTTAACTAACCCAGAAACAAATCAAGCTCAGATTTGAAAAACAAAACATATAAATATGTAACAACATTATCAACAAAAATATGTAACAACAATCTGTAACAACATTATCAACAAAAATCTGTAACAACAAAACATCATCAACAAAAAAAAAATCAAAATCAGATGAAAAACAAAACACAGTAGTAGCAACATCAGAAAATCAGAAAATTATAAGATCCTTTCTTCATCTGATTTGAACCCTATAATTAGATAGAATATTCAGATTTTCTCTTCTTCAGTGTTACGACCTTCCTCTTCTCATTAGGCAAAACACAAAAATTCTCCATTGATGTGTTTGAAGCTTTACATGAAAATCAACAAGAACCATTCCTTTTTCTAACTTTCTATCGTGGAAGGTGATTCAATCTCTCTTTCTTCAAACCTTCAATTTCTACAAACCCACTTCTTCTCCGAAAATCCCCAATTTCAAACCCTAATTTTGAAAATATAGGTTCATTGGGTTTTTTAGATTCGAAATCGGAATTCAAACACTTAGCTTCATATTTCTGGGTTCTGGATTCATTGGGTTTCTGTTTATGGAAGCACCATTTTTTTCTGGTGATATTGTGTTGCTGAGTAATTTTGGGGTTTGTTATGAATTTCTGGGTTTGTGCCATGAATTTTTGGGTTTTGTTATGAACAAGAGACTGATTGTTGTTGTTATGGTTGATTTTGCTCGGATTTGTGATGGAAAAGCAAGATGAAGTTGAGAGAGATGATGAACTTGAATCAAATTGATTTTGAAAAACCAAAAGGTCAGTGATAAGATGAGGTTGGATACCTTGTTGTCGCGATAGAGGCATATGGTAATGTTGTGCTTATTTCCCTGTTTCTTCTGTCTTCGATTTTGATTTCAAGAGAAAAATTAAATAAAAGGTGAACAAATTTTGATTTTGGAGGAGTGGTGATGATGATGATGTTGAGAGAGATGATGAAGTTTCTTTGTTCTTCCCTTCCAAACCCTTTTCTCCTTTTTTTTTTAAATTTTTAAATGTCTATTAATCCTTTTTTTAATAATGTTTTTTAATTAATAAAAATAGATAGAAAATGAAAAATATACGTGGCAGTAATTTTTTATTTTTTAAAATTATAATTATACAGTCATGTGCCACGTGGCAAAAAAATTAAAAATTTAAAAAATATCCACGTGGAGGTGACACGTGGAGATTCTGTGTCATGCTGTGCAACCAGGGGGTATCACAGAGAATCTTTAGTATGCAAGGGGGAATCTAAAAAAAAATATTACAGGGGGTATCCCAAAACACCCCTACTTTGTAGGGGGGTAACAACTATTTAACCCAAAAAAAAACACAGGCAAATATTTTTCACTCATACATAAAAAAATTGGATAAATATTTATCATTGATAATTATAATTTATTAATAAAATATACACGGGACAAAAGCTTGAATACAAAGTAAATTTTTTATTCATTTAACAAATTTATATAAAATTGCACAATTTAAATTTTTAAAATATTTTATAACATATTTCAAAATATTTTATTCTAAATAAATTTTATACTTTAGTATAATATCAGTCTTAAGTATAAAAAAATCAATGAACATGAGCTTTCACAAATAGTTCTTTTTTCAAACAACAGAAAAATAAATTCTCATCAATAATAAATATAAAAGAGCTGCTCTCTCAGACCAATGTTTATCTCTATCACACACTTTATAGAGGGGAAACAATGTGCCGATTTCTTCGCTAAACTTCGAGCTTCCTCAGATGTCAACTTCCTGACTCATGTTTCTCCCCCATAAGGCATCCGCGATCTTCTTAAGAACGATGCCATGGAAACTTTCTTCCCCGTGATTAGTTTTTTACTTTAGTTTTGTCTTTTCCTTTTTCTTTTAGCTTCCTTACCAAAAAAATAATTAAAAGTTAATAGATCTTTACCCCCTGCTAAGTGGACGTATTTCGCGTTACCCCCCTGCTAAAAATTTCTTGAAGATTGCCCCCTTGCAAAGTTTTTTTTTTGGTTTCCCCCCTTTTCCTCTCTTGGATGCAAGAAATTTTAACTTTTTAAATCGGTTGAACAAAATAACCGATTTAAAAAACATAACTTTTTAAATCGGATGAACAAAATAACCGATGTAAAAAGTGCACTCAAGGAGGGAAACCAACAAAAAAAACTTTGCAAGGGGGTAATCTTCAAGAAATTTTTAGCAGGGGGGTAACGCAAAACACGCTCACTTAGTAGGGGGGTAAAGACCTAATAACCCAAAAATTAATAAATATAAAAAAAAAACACGAGACAAAAATTTATCGCTGATACATACAAGGAATTGAATAAAAAAATCATACACAGGACAATTGCTTTAAAAAAAATTGAATAATATATATTTGTTATTATTAATTATAATTTATTACACAAAATTCATACACAGGACAATTGCTTTAATTAAAAAATTACTTAATTTAATAAGTTTTACAAAAATAACAAAATGACATCACTTATATTTTATAGATAAAAGTCAATAGACCCGTTCGAATGCACGGGTCTCAAAACTAGTTAGCGCAATAGAGAATGTCGAATACACAAACGCCCATACCCGTTTGGCCGCCAGTGCTAAATAGTATTTTCAGGGCACTTGTTAAACATATTAAAAACTAAAATTAAAGATAAAGTTAATATTATAAAGATAACTTTTTATATTTTTAAGTCATGGAATACACAGATATCTAGATAATCATTCTTTCATGGTACTCCCTCTGTCCCAAAATAAATAATCTATTTGACCACATTTACGTTTATTAATGTACAACTTTGATCGCTAATAGTTTTAGTCATCTATTATTAATAATTATATATTTTGAAAATATTCGTTGAGACAAATCAAAAATCATCTCATATGATAATCTTTGCATGTATATATTAGAACGAAAATATGGTCAAAGTATGTCAAATGAATAGTACTCAATTCTTCCCAAAATAAATGATAAGATTGCATTTATGTTTGCCAATGTACAACTTTAATCATTAATATTTTTAATTATTTATTTTTAAAAAGTAAAAAATTGTATATTTTAAAAGTACTCGCTGTGACAAATCAAACAAAATCTCATTTGTTAATATTTACATGTATATATTAGTAAAAAAATATGGTCAAAGTGTATCATATGAATAGTATACAAAGTCAAATTGAAATCATTTATTTTAGAACGAATGAAATATATTAGAAAAATGTTAAACGGTGCCCTATATTAATCAAAATTAAATTATTTATTTTGAGACGGAGAGAGTATACTTAAGTAGGAGAAATACTTATATAGACACAAGTATAAATAATAGTATTTGTTAGGCACATTCACAAAGAAAAAATAAAAATAAGGAAAAAATGATTCAAGTGATATGAATTAATGTGACAGTTTTAAGCATTGAAAATATCACATTTTATACTTTTAAAAAGTTGATTGCATAAATTTTAAAAGAATCTTACTATATTTAGCTATCTTAACTATTGTCCCGGGAACATTATTTAACATTTTCTTTCTTTTAATTATTTTGATTTGTATGTGTCTAAATTTAGTGTCTAAATCCTTGTGTTTAAACGAGTGTTGCTCAGTTAAGTAGTACCCGTGGCAAAACGAAATACTAATTGGGGTACGTTTTCAGTCCAAATTCTTTATTTAAGGGAACGAGACAGCCTCAGATTGATAGGGTTCTCATAGTGGTATTGAGTTAATTTCTCTCTGGTCTTTCCTTTTTCTTTTTTATCTATTTGGAGAAGGTACTACCTTTTAGATCTCAAACTTCTCTTCGTCATCAAATATTGTGATGGATGGATCTGAGAAATGAGATCTAGTCTCTAGATTTTTTGCAGTTTGTTAAATATTTTTCTATTTTTGTTAATTTCCTTACAATTTTCCTTTTGTCATACAGTTTCATAACCTTCAAAAGTTCCTCATATGGAGTCTCTTATTTTGACTAGATTCACTCTTTTTCGTTGTCCTTTTTTTTATTATTTTTTTATAAAGATTTTTTTTTAAAGAAATATGTTGAATTTTTTGTACTAGGGTTTTGAGTGGTGGAGCTCCTTTTAGTCCAAATATGGATCTGGCTTTGTTGATAGAGCTGCTTTGCTATGGATCCCTCAATCCTACCCATTTTGTGCTTTGTGGTAGTTTTGTGGCTTCCATATCTAGGGAGCTTTATCACCTTTAGGCTTATCTTTCTTTGGATTGAAGGGAGCTCTACAACTCACATTCTTTTTTTATTTAATTATTATTTCTATTTATTAATTCACTTTCCCTAAAACATAGCATGCATTTACTTTGGATCCACACTAGATCCGTTAGATCTAAGGTGAGGTAATTTTATTATCTTTCTTGATTCAGTTTTTTCAATTAATTTTTTTATTTATTTAAGGAAATTGGATTTCAAAGTACTCAAGCTTTTCTTGAATTTCTATTAATTAATTTAGTTGTTTTGTTTTTAACAAAATTAATTTTGATCTACATGCACTAGATCTGTGTAATCTTGAAAGGTGAGCCAAGATTTCATATTTTAATTATTTTTTCTTTAATTTTCTCATTGAATTTATTTGTTACCAATTTTTGGTACAAATATTCTTTGTAAAATCATATTGTACAATTATTTATTGAACAAAAAGTTAGATCTGGACTTGAATTGCATGCTCTATGTTAGATCTTCACTTCGTTTGAGTTTTTTTTTTTTTGCTTGTTTTTTTTCTTTCTATTTCCTACAGATTTGTCTTTTGAAACTGATGAATCTCTCTTCAATTCGGAGTAAAAAGAGATCGTTGCAATAAGCTATATGGAAGATTGTGCAAGCAACGAGTGTTTTTCGTTGGAAGATTGATGATATTGTAATGTAACTGCTTGTTTTTTGTTTAATGTAACTATACCTTGGAAGTTGTGAAGTATTTCCTTTAATTAATTTAGTGCTTGGAAGTTGTATTTTTAATGTCATAATAAATTCATAGTATTTATTTGTATTTGTATTGTACTAACAACTATAGCAATTTGTACAAGTAATGTTTGTGGATCTGAAGTACTAGTACTGTATCGACCAAAAACTGAAGTTGTGGATAGTGTTAAATGGACCAATGATGGTTTTAGCTCATGCTGCTGCTCCAATAAAAATTATCTAGTGACAACCATGGATTAAGTAGTTACATTTAATAAAAAAAAATAGTTGCATAGATTATATGCGTCTATATTAGTGTACTTTCTAAGCAGGGGTCCTCTCGATTGCTAATCCTACCATTAAAATTTATTTTAAAAATGATAATATTCTTATTCTTGTACAAAATTTTAAAATCCAATTTAAAAAATCATCAATCCTAAATCTACAAAATTTTAACCAAATCTTTATACAAAATTCATAAAACCAAATGGATTTTTGATGAGTATTTGTGATTTTGTGAAATCGAAGTTAGCAGCTAGACGATGAGGTTTTGTCTGTGTGAGTCCAAAGTCTCTTCCATAATATTTTCCACCGGTCTCCTTCCGTAATTGGCAGAAAAATTAAATAATATTTAAACTAAATAATAAAATGTGGTTGAAGAGGAAAAGATCAAATAACGTAGATTTGTTTTTCCCCAAATTTTTTTCTTCATAGTCTCCCAAAAACTTTTTGTTTTTAAAATTAGGGGACTAAAAACAAAACTCTGAATATTTATAAAAATTAGAAATTTAGTTATCTCATTAAATATATTTAGAATGCATGGTATTTAATGACATTGTAAAATTAGTTTATGCATATACTCCTGTTCCATAATAAATGATTTATGTGACTACTTATATGTTTGCTAATGTATAAATTAAATCATTAATATTTTTAGTTATTTATTATTAAAAATTATAAAAATTGTATATTTTAAAAATATTCGTCGAAACAAATCAAATACTCTTATATCTACATGTACATATTAGTAAAAATTATGATTAAATAGATCATATAAGTAGTACTCAATCAAAATTAACCTATTTATTTTGGGACGAATATTTCAATATTTTCTCATAATTTTATTAAATTAATATTTTTCTACTATCCAATGTCATATTGGACTGCCCAATGTTACCAAAATAAAAGTTATTGCACTCCCCAATATATGTGAACTGTGTCACGTGTAGCTGGCAACATAAACTAGTACAATATATAGTAGTACACATTAGAGCATCTTTAGAAATCTATGATGCCTAGGAGCGGATATGGTACCGTATCGGTATTGTTATGAGGTACGACATTTTTAAAAAAGTTAAGATATGAGTATATCCATATAATTTTTTTCAAAATAATTATATAAATAAAATAATATAACTATATTAATTAAACATTAAAAATACCACAAGTAATTCAAATTATTCAAAAATATCAAATTAAAAAGAAATTAGCTAAAAAAGTCAAATTGTTTCTCTCTCCATCATCATTAAAAAAAACGGCGTCTAGTTCAGGTTCTTCGCGATAAAGAATATCAACTACATCAAATAGATCTCATTTATTGTAACGCTCCTAATCGATTCGCATGCAATAATTAATTTAAATCATTCAACATACAAATCATCAAGAACATTACTTAATACAAGATACTAATAGCATGCATAGATCAATTAAACCACAACGGAAGCATATAAAATTCTCATCAAATAATTCATAATAGCTAAAACCAAGCATGCAAGTCATAAATCATATTACAACTCCAACTAGGTACTTCCATAATGAAGCCCCATAACATAATCCAAAATAATCCAACGAGTAATTAAAGATGAGATAAATAAGTAGCAAGGTCATACATAAAAGCTCAAACAAACGAAGAACCTAACACTAGACTAAGCAAGGTTACAAGTATCAGAGCATATCCTAAAACTCTAAGCTCCTAGGATTCTCCTATCCTTCACCTTACCAAGCTATGCTAGTCCTCTCGAGCTAAACTCCAAAGCAACAGGATCACTCCTCAAGTGGAGAATCTGGACCCAAACCATTACACATACACAAAATAGAGAGTTAGTTATAATTCAAGTTCATAATAATAAGCATAGTATACACTTATATTATGTAAACAATTATATCATAAACAAATCATACTCATATCATATTGAGCTAACAATATATAAATAACATCATGGTTCATCATGTTCATCAACAAAAACCAAGTATTCAAGTAAAACTCACATAACTCAAAGATTCACAAGATTTCATTGGAAGACAACACAATTACCAAATACCAAGTATAGTGCACAATCTCCTAATGCAAGCTAATGAAAACACATAATGTATGTCACCTAGACATCGCTAATGCATGTGGTACCCGCATCAAATTAGGATAAACATATATCCATCGCATCAAGTCAGTTTTAAGTCATGGGGGACTTCGCATCAAGTTGACTCATGAATGCATGAATGTACACATGCCATATAATGATGATACCCTAAACAACTAACCATGAATAATAGGCCGCTCAACCCTATTACTCCTTCTCAATTCGCATCAAATTCACACCATCATATCATCATTAAGGCATACATTCAAGCAAGATACAACACACTTAACATCTTAGCTAATCATAGCTCACCATCTTGATTTTCAATCAATTACATACATAAAAGCATTTCATCATCATACTAACTCAAGATTCAATCAATCCAAATCAATAACATGTTATAAGATCAAATCTAAGCATGTTATACACTCATAATTATCATACAACATCAAGAAATTTCTCAAAATCAGGTCACGGTCGCTGGGCGACTACCAGCGATGGAACAAACTAGAAAAGGCAGACAGTTCATCGCTCAGAGCGAAGCCTGGCGACGTCTGGTCGCTGGCGGTCGCTACTGGTCGCTGGGCGACCACATGAAATTCTGGGTTCGCGAAGAACACATGAATCCTCGCTTGGAGCGATGGATTGGTGGCTCAGCGACCAAACCCAGATTTTCATGCTCTGCTCTCGGGTTCACATATAAATCACATAAAAATCACGAATTTCATGTTATAAACTTGTAAAGCTATCACATTTAAGCATACATATCATACATAGACCTAGAAGTACAAGTTCTAACATCATCAAACATCATTTCAAGTGGAAAGTAGAGATTTTTCCTCATTTTTCTTAAAACCCATTTTCAAATATGAACAACAACAATCTTCACATAACACACGAAATTGATGATTGAAATAGCAATTAGAATCATGTAATAACATAATATCATCATGCAATAACATAGAAATTCATTAAATCACATTCCCTTGATTCCATAACCCACCAAAGAGATGAGAGGGTTTGGGTGTGGAGAATAGGCATCTCCCCCCTCTTTGATCATCTCACATGAATTATAAACTACTCTCTAACCTTAGAATTGATGAAATTCTGATTCTTCTCCTTCTCTTGAGCTTCCTCTAATCTTCCCCTCTACTTCCTTCTCTTCAAAGTTTCTCTTTCTACCTCTTTTCTATTTCTTAAGTTATGAGTAATATTTCTCTACTCTTACCACTCTAACCTAAACCTACTTAGCCAAAGACCTTAATGTCCCTCTTACTAATTTAGGCCCATTAACACTCAAGCCCAACTCTTATTGTTATAACTCTAATAAAACTTATCATACTTAAAGTACTACTCTTTCCCAAAATAGCCATAATTCTTAATTAATTACTAACTCACTATAAAATACTATAAAAGGCTAATTAACTCTAATCAAAATAAAAATAAATAAATACGGGTGTTACATTTATGTCTACCAATATCGCATATTACTATTTCCTTCATTTATGTCTACTAATATTTTTGTTTTAATAAAATTAGATTGAGTCCATTCATTTTCAATGAATGATTGATCATTTTCAATGAATGAGTGAATAAATCGAGCTACTACTTTGTCAAAAAATTGAGCTACTACTTTGTTATTGCTTATTAGTAGAACTGCTACTTTTATATTATAAATAAATAAAAATTATAAATCTTCCTATAAATAAAAAAAATGAATAAAAGAAAAGGAAAATTAAATTGCATTTTTTTGGATTCGAGTACCACACGTGTACCCGTTGTAACAAAAACAAAAATAAAATAAGTACGCCATCGGTGCATACTCAAGGAGTACCGTACGCGTACCTGTTCCTGTAAGTGCACCAGTTCATCCTCATGTTTTAATAATTGTCAAAACACATGAAAATAGAGTATAACATATTTTGGCAACATTACAAATGACTTGACAGCGAAAAACTTTTTAAAACTTTGAAAAACTGATTTTTAGGTATTTTGTATCGATACATAATCAGTTGTATCGATACATATGTCCTGAAAGTTCTTCAGACTGATTTTGTGCTTTTTGTATCGATACACACATCATTTGTATCGATACAAAAGTGGTCTCTCAGAGGCAGAGAGTCACTTGTGTATCGAATCATGCTTGCATGTATCGATACACACCTGTATCTCTCAGAAAACCAGAGAGTGCATGATGTATCGAATCATGCTTGCATGATTTGATACATATCAGTCAATATTTCAAGAAACTGATATATGTATCGATACACACCCGTGTTTGTATCGATACATAGGTCAAATCTTTCATTTTCAACGCTGGTCAAAGGGTTTGTATCGATACAAACCATCAGTTGTATCGATACATGTCTGTGAAATTTTGCCCAAAGTTGCTCAATTCTATTCTCTCTTTAAATAGCAATGTGGTGTGTCATTGTAATGAGAGGAAACCAGTGAGAAAGTTCAGAAAACGCTTTGGGATTCAAATTGAGTGAAAATTTGGATCAAAGGTTTTATTCATCACAAGTTCATCATCTTCATCAAGTTTGCAATCAAATTGAAGTTTGAGTATGGGATCAATTCAATAGAAATTGCACATTTGTTTGATAACGTTCGGTACGGTTCGCGGTGAATCAGAATCGTGATCGGGTTGAATTGTGACGAAGGTTTTGGTTTCTCTCAAGGGTTCAAGATCGTGCGAATCTTGAAGGTTCAACAACAAGAAGCGAAGGACTCAGCTGGACGATCGAGTGCGGATTGGCACGAGTCGGATCGTTGGAATCAGAGGGCGAAGCTTCGTTGTGTGTTGAGGTTTATTCGCATAGTTTACTTTTGATTCGTTATAGGGTTATAAGTTTCAATTGTAAATTGTGCACTTGTTGTTCATCATTTTTGATCAATATACTCTCAAATAACCCGTTTGGTTATTTGGGGGGAGACGTACCCGGCCGACCGCGAGGACGACACGAAAGCCGGGGAACTCCCCAATCAAACCGTTTGTGTCTCTCTCTCTCTCTCTCTCTCTCAATTTTTTATTTTTCATAATTTCGTTAATTTTGAATCAATTGAATTTTTCGTGTTCGTATTGGTACACCAAAAATTCAATTGCTATTGCTTGATTGTGATTGGATTAAATTTGATATTTGTAACTTGCTTGGGGCTGGTTTAATTCAAACGTTTATATTTGATTAATTTTGAACGCGATCATTTCCAAATCTTTTCATAATCGTTCCAAGGCTATACTACATTTCCTTTGATCAATCGGTGCATAGACTATCGATCCGGTGGGACTTCCGCGCGCACGATTGAAACAAAATAATTTTTTAAAAACCTACATTGTTTCAAGGATCACTTATTCAACCCCCCTTCTAAGTGATAGCCAAGTAGTCTAACAAGTGGTATCACGATCCCGGTTCAATTTTGTTTACAGAATTCGGAGGATTGTGCCAATTATTAGAAAACATGGCTTTTGCACCGAAAGGGGCGTATAATAGGGCTCCTATATTCAATGGAGATCATTTTGATTATTGAAAAAGTAGTATGCGCATACACATCAATTCTTTTGATGGTGAAGTGTGGAAAGCTATTGAGAACGGTCCGTTTGTTCCAACAATCACCGACCTCAATGGCGTTGTCACAAATAAGCCTATGGCACAATGGACGGATGATGAAAAGAAAAAGGTCAATTACGATGCAAAGGCACAAAACATACTTATTTCATCCCTTGGGATTGAACAATTTTATCATGTGTCGCATTGTTCTACGGCTAAAGAAATGTGGGATACATTAGTTACTCATTTTGAGGGAACTAATGAGGTCAAAATTTCGAAAATAAACACCTTAACTCAAGAGTTCGAATTGTTTCATATGCAAGATGGTGAAACCATTGCGGATATGCAACAAAGATTTGTAAAAATCACCAACAAGTTACATGGTCTAGATAAACCAATCACAAATCAAGATGCTACTAATAAGATTTTGAGATGTCTTAATAGGTCATGGCAACCAAAGGTCACCGCAATCAAAGAAGCGAATGATCTTACAACTTTGAGTCTCACAACCTTATTTAGTAAGCTAACGGAACATGAACAAGTGCTTAATTTGTTGGAAAAGCATGAAAAAGGTGAGAAAAAGGAAAAACACAACGAAAAGGAAAAAGAAAAGGATAAGAGGTCCATTGCTCTAAAAGCCTCCAAATCCAAGTCCAAAAAGGTCGAGCACGTGGAAAGTAGCTCAAGCGAAGACGATTCCGATGATGAGGAAATGGGGCTCTTCGTTCGACGCTACAATAGATATGTGAGAAAGAATGGGATAAGACATTCCGATGACAATCTTAAGAAGTTTCGGAAAGATAGTGGTTACCGCCGGAAGAATGAAGATGATAGGCACTCCAAGAAAGGGGCATGCTATGAATGTGGCAAAGTTGGTCATTTCAAGCCGGATTGCCCTAAGCTCAAGAGAAAAGAGAAGGAGTCACCTTCATTCAAAAAGGGAAGCAAGGACAAAGGAAAGAAAGCTTATGTTGCATGGGAGAGCGGAAGCTCATCATCTTCTTCATCATCAAGCTCTAGCTCAAGTGGTGAAGATGTATTGGCAAATGTATGCTTGGCATCATATGATCATAAGAAGCTTGCTCCTAAAAAGGTAAATCAAAATCCCTCTAGCTCATATACGCTTTTAGAATATCATAAGTTACAAGTCGCTTTTGAAAAGTTACACAAAGAAACTAAAGAGGCTTTTCAACGACTAAAAGGTTTAATGCAAGTTAATAAATACCTTGAGGCAAAAGTTTCGGAAACGGAGCTTGAGTTGAAAGCTCTCAAAGAGTCTATGATTCAAAAAGCTCTTGTAACTTTTGACAGTTATGGTAATGATAGAACCGGATGTGATGGATGCTTTTACTTATCTAGAGACTTGCGAAAGTTGCAAGATAAGCTAAAAGAACCATCTAAGCCGGAGATTACTTTTGCGGTTGATCCATCTAAATTCAACAAATCTTTAAAACCTAGAAATAAAAAGTATAAATTTGTTGAAAAGGATCCTAAGAAAAGTAATCCTCATATCGTTTGTCATTATTGTTGTAACAAGGGTCATACTATTGCAAAATGCCATGCTCGAAAAACATTGGTACCAAAAGGCAAATTGCAATGGTTACCCAAGTTAAGCAATAATGTTGCTACTAACCAACTAGGACCCAACATGAGTTGGGGACCTACTTCAAATGTCTAAGTATGTAGGAGAATGTCTTGAACCATTGACGAAAGAATTACGACATCAATGGAGTTCAAGACTTACAAACAATGAAAATGATGAGAAAAGCTTCAACTCAACACTTACAATGTTGTGGAAATTGATCACTTCCTCCACATAACACTTAAAGGGAAGATTCTATTCTCTACCTTTTCCTTTATATTTTTTTTTACTTAGCATTTGTATATTGGTTAATATACATACAACTTTCACCTTAATATGATATTTGCTTTGATAGTTGTCTAATCCTTCATTTCCAAGAATTTTGCTAAAAAATATTTATAAGTTTTTGAGACTCATACGTCTTAAATGGGGATTTGACAAAAATCATTACAATTGCCATATTAAGTTCATACTTGGTTTGTATATGTTTGATTCGTTCTTATATGTGACTTTGTGTGCATACATAGATATATATTTTCATATAATTAATTTTGGTACTTTGATTCTTTATGTGAATGGTTTATCATGCATATATGGTTTAACATGTGTTCTCATGTTATAATGTGCTTTGGTATTGTTTTTGCTCACATACATAAGTGTGTACCTTATTGGTTATATGTGTTTCATACATACATGTTATTTGGAAGTCATAAAAATCATTTTTCAAACTTATAAGTTCATGTGTTTTGAGAAAAATTGAAAATAATGCTTTTTGGATTGATACAAATAAATATTGTATGGATACATGTTAGTTATTTTTCAAAATTTCAAAATGAACTGATATGTATCGATACATATGATGCTTGTATCGATACATAACTCTTCAGTTTGGGCAGACACTGTCTCATGTATCGATACATGCTCGCATGCTTCGATACATGCTTAAGAAAAACTAACTTGTATCGATACAAACATGATTTTGTATCGATACAAACGCGTGAAAACAGTTTTATGTATCAATCTTCATTCATTCATTCATCAAACAACACAAACTTCTTCTTCTACCCGAGAATACCACCAAAAACCCTCATTCCCAATTCTCAAATCTCCCTCAAAACTCAACCAAAACTCACAAAACTTGACACTAAACCACTTCAAATTCATTACCCATTCACATTTCTTCATCAATTTGGTGGTTCAAGCTTCAAAATCTCCACATTTAAGACAAGGGTTTCTTCAAATTGAGTTTGTGAAAATTCTTCAAAGTTCTTCATCAACATTCAAGGTAACTCATCCTAATTCTCACTCTCGTAGAAATGGCACCTAAAAAGTCTAGAACTGGAAAGGAACTAGGAAGTAGTAACGATGATGTTCCAAATTTTGGACTTAGGGAAGAAGAATTCGTTCATAAGGATTGTGTTACTACTTATATGCAATATTGTCGAACTAGGAGTATTTTGCCTCAGAAATCTGTTAATACTGAAACACTTAGAAACTTGCGTCTCGATGATGTTGCTGAAATTCTTGAAAATGAACAACTTGATACTTTTTGTGATTTGCAAACCAAATATAATGATACTTTGGTTAGGATATTTTATGCTGGACTACAGGAGCGAAATGGGGCTGAGTTTGAATTTCGTTGGGGACGTAAGACTTATCGGTTTATTGCAAATATGTGGTTTGACTTGTTTGGAATGAGTACCGGGCGTAGGATAACCGGAGAAGATCTGTTGGCTTATACTGAAGTTAGCCAGGTTGATTATGATTCTAATGTTTTCATTTCCTCCATAACTAGAAATGGAAATATTCCGGAAACTATGGGAACCGGTAAATTAACTGTGACCGCTAGAGTGATTTATTTGATTGTAAGTCACATATTGCGTCCTAAGAGTGCAAGTTCTAGAATGGATAGGAAAGACATTGATCTCATGTTTTTGCTAATGGAGGACCGAAAAGTGGATTGGCCACTTTATATTGTGAGCAGGATGTTTGATTTGAGGAACTCTAGCCGTGATCAAAGCTTTGGATACTGTAGTTTAATAGCTAGCATCTTGAAAAAGTTCAAGGTTGGACAAGACCTTCCCATTGAGTACACTACTCTTGGAAGGTTACAAAAATTTAGTGATACTCAAATGGCCAAAATGAACTGGGTATTGAATGTTGACAATGTCTATGTCTACAATGGTCAAGAGGAAGAAAATGTAGGCCAAGCACCTGCTCCAAGAGGTAGGATACAAAGAAGAAATGACAGGCAAGGTGTAGGTGAAGGTGAAGGACAAGGTGAAGAAGGCGGTAATTGGAATGAAATGATGGGCATGCTAAGGAATATGAGCATGCAACAAACCACCTTCTACAATGAATACACTCAGAACTACCAGACTCAAAATGCTAGAATTGAAGAGTTGTACACCAACACCAATGACCTCCGAACCTATGTGACCACTCGCTTTGATGAGATGCAAGCTCAAATGCACAGCTACTACCAATCTAACCCTCCTCCTAACCAAGACAACATGGATGAATGATGATGATGATGCTTGACTTTGTTTTTATCGCATTTTATTTCTTTTTCCGCATGAACAATTTTATTTTTGTTATTTCTTATGACTTCTTTTATTTCGATATGGTTGTACGGATAATTTTAATGTTGTCATGTCTAGACAACATTCACTTTGGTTTGTATAACTTGGTATGTTGGATAATTTGGTTTGTATGGATGATTTCTTATGTTTATGCATTTGTTGCATTATTTTGTTTATTTCGTCCCATATTTGGATATGTTGGTTGAATTAAAATGTCGATATGTTACGATATTCATGCGTTGGTTTTTGGTTTGTTATTCTACATTCCATATTTGTCATGAAATTTGGTATTCGTCATTGATATATTTTGGCATATCTTTGTATGTATTTATTTGATTAGGAAACTTTATCATATAGTGCATTTCGACAAATGTAAGTGCACGATATGACTATGGTTAAAAGTGTTTGAACTTGATACTTCTAATGAGCTCTCTTCTTCTTTTTGATATTGTCAAAGGGGGAGAGATTTGGATGCACAAGCTAAGGATAAATAGCTAAAGAAGTCTTGAATATTATCAACAATGTCAAACGCATTATGGCATCAACTCAGGGGGAGCGTTGCTTATTGTTAGCCTTGGTGTTTATTGCGTCTGTATACATATTGCTATTTTATTGCATATTAGGTGTAGGCTTAATTAGCTTATGCATAGTTTTGACAATTATCAAAAAGGGGGAGAATGTAAGTGCACCAGTTCATCCTCATGTTTTAATAATTGTCAAAACACATGAAAATAGAGTAGAACATATTTTGGCAACATTACAAATGACTTGACAGCGAAAAACTTTTTAAAACTTTGAAAAACTGATTTTTAGGTATTTTGTATCGATACATAATCAGTTGTATCGATACATATGTCCTGAAAGTTCTTCAGACTGATTTTGTGCTTTTTGTATCGATACACACATCATTTGTATCGATACAAAAGTGGTCTCTCAGAGGCAGAGAGTCACTTGTGTATCGAATCATGCTTGCATGTATCGATACACACCTGTATCTCTCAGAAAACCAGAGAGTGCATGATGTATCGAATCATGCTTGCATGATTTGATACATATCAGTCAAGATTTCAAGAAACTGATATATGTATCGATACACACCCGTGTTTGTATCGATACATAGGTCAAATCTTTCATTTTCAACGCTGGTCAAAGGGTTTGTATCGATACAAACCATCAGTTGTATCGATACATGTCTGTGAAATTTTGCCCAAAGTTGCTCAATTCTATTCTCTCTTTAAATAGCAATGTGGTGTGTCATTGTAATGAGAGGAAACCAGTGAGAAAGTTCAGAAAACGCTTTGGGATTCAAATTGAATGAAAATTTGGATCAAAGGTTTTATTCATCACAAGTTCATCATCTTCATCAAGTTTGCAATCAAATTGAAGTTTGAGTATGGGATCAATTCAATAGAAATTGCACATTTGTTTGATAACGTTCGGTACGGTTCGCGGTGAATCAGAATCGTGATCGGGTTGAATTGTGACGAAGGTTTTGGTTTCTCTCAAGGGTTCAAGATCGTGCAAATCTTGAAGGTTCAACAACAAGAAGCGAAGGACTCAGCTGGACGATCGAGTGCGGATTGGCACGGGTCGGATCGTTGGAATCAGAGGGCGAAGCTTCGTTGTGTGTTGAGGTTTATTCGCATAGTTTACTTTTGATTCGTTATAGGGTTATAAGTTTCAATTGTAAATTGTGCACTTGTTGTTCATCATTTTTGATCAATATACTCTCAAATAACCCGTTTGGTTATCTGGGGGGAGACGTACCCGGCCGACCGCGAGGACGACACGAAAGCCGGGGAACTCCCTAATCAAACCGTTTGTGTCTCTCTCTCTCAATCTTTTACTTTTCATAATTTCGTTAATTTTGAATCAATTGAATTTTTCGTGTTCGTATTGGTACACCAAAAATTCAATTGCTATTGCTTGATTGTGATTGGATTAAATTTGATATTTGTAACTTGCTTGGGGCTGGTTTAATTCAAACGTTTATATTTGATTAATTTTGAACGCGATCATTTCCAAATCTTTTCATAATCGTTCCAAGGCTATACTACATTTCCTTTGATCAATCGGTGCATAGACTACCGATCCGGTGGGACTTCCGCGCGCACGATTGAAACAAAATAATTTTTTAAAAACCTACATTATTTCAAGGATCACTTATTCAACCCCCCTTCTAAGTGATAGCCAAGTAGTCTAACAGTTCCCGGTACCGGTACTCTCCATAAATGTGCTTCATAGCTAGAAATAAACTAAGTCGATACACTAAATTGCTTTTTGTTTGCCAAAGTGATTTGTAGGATTTTAGAAATTTATAGTTGATTTGAATAGTTTTGACTTTATGTTTTTTTTTTTAACCCACTTGTTTATGTTTTTTTTATTTGTAATTAGTTTTGATTTAGAGATAATATTAATTTAATTTTTGTTTTTTTTGAAGAAGTTAAATTAGCCTATCCAAATTGGCAGCAGAGAGAATTGAACTTGAGACCTCAAGGAGGAGCACACTCTCAGGTCCCAAGACAATACCACTAGACCAACCAAAGTGGGCTAATTTTAATTAATATGCATAAAAATATTATTATTTTTTTATAAAATCAATATTAAAATAATACATATAACAATAATACGTAAAAAAAATTACATTTTCATAGGAATTTACAATAATACATAACAATAAGCAACAATTACATTTTAAATGAAATACAAAATAAGATAAAAATTAATTTTCGTTATTCTCATGGCCAAAATAAAGTAAAATTTTAGAAGGTAAAATAGTATGTACAAAAATATAAGTTACTACTAATATTTAGGCTTAAATATGCAAAAGGTCCCTGCACTTAGGGGCCGTTTGAGTTTTAGTCCCTGCACTTCAAAAAACTTTCAAATTTTCCCTGCACTTTCAGTCAACTTTAAAAAAGATCCCTGATTTGACTTTTTTTATGATGTGTCACATTTTTTTATGATGTGTCACTGCTGACTGGTTTTTAGTGTCAATGACTCATTGAATTTGCAAGGAAGTGACCAAAGTACCCTGGTGCCTCAAAAAATAAAAAATAAAAAATAAGTTTGATAACCATCTGTGAAGAAACCCATAAAGTGAATTTCATCATCTTTCTCCTCATACCCAAAAATCCATCTTCCCTCACCCAACCCAATTTCTTCCCTTCACCGCCTAATATTTTCATCTCGCAACCTCATCTCTCTGTTTCATAACAAGAAAAAAAATCCAGAAAAAAACCTCAGAGAAAAGACACAGACGCAAAGATCGAACCATCATAGACTCAAACTCCATTCATATTTCAATCTTCTTCGTGTACCCTTCCTTCCCTTCGTGAACCATCATAGAGATGGATGATGAGTGAAATTTTTAGCATGTTGTTCAAGATTGAAGGAGTTGAAGGTAGTGTTAATTAGGAATAGTTGAGGATGATGAGAAGCCATGAGTTTTTGCTTGGGATTATGAAGATTAAGGGCAAATTCGTCCTTTCAAAGTGTTTTTTATGACTCAGCATCCTTCAAGCTTAGTCATCAGTGACAGCTGTCGAAATTGGTGACACATCATCAAAAAAGTCATACCAATGACCTTTTTTAAAGTTGACTGAAAATGTAGGGAAAATTTAAAAGTTTTTTGAAATGCAGGGACTAAAACTCAAACAACCCCTATGTGCAAGGACGTTTTGGATAAAATGGAGAACCCGTGCTTCATAGCTAGAAATAAATTAAGTGGATACACTAAATTGCTTTTTGTGGGCCAAAGTGATTTGTAGGATTTTAGAAATTTATAGTTGATTTGAGTAGTTTTTACTTTAATGGTGGTTGATTATAAAGAACCAAAAATCTTAACCTACATGTTTATGTTTTTTTTATTTGTAATTAGTTTTGATTCAGGGTTATTATTAATTTTTTTTTAAAGAAGCTAAATTAGCCATCCAAATTAGCATCAGATAGAATTGAATCTGAGACCTTAAGGAGGAGCACACTCTCAGGTCCCAAGCCAATACCATTAGACCAACCAAAGTGGGTTAATTTTAATTAGTATGCATAAAAATATTAATTGTTTTGACAAAATAAATATTAAAATAATACATATAACAATAATACGTAAAAAAATTACATTTTCATAGGAATTTAGAATAATACATAATAATAATAAGCAACAATTACATTTTAAATGAAATACAAAATAAGATAAAAATTAATTTTCGTTATTCTCATTGCCAAAATAAAAGTAAATTTTTGAAGGTAAAATAGTATGTACAAAAATATAAATTACTACTAATATTTATACAAAAGTAAAACACCGTCGTAAACCACCAACACAGCCTCCTTCCGATCTCAAATGGCCTCCTTCCGACGACCTTTATTATAACGCCCCAACTAAAATATCTAGAATATTTAGTCAAGACATACATAATGTGGATCTGAGTACAATTAAAATTTACTGAATAAATTAGCAAGATACAAAATTTCTTCAAATACAAGAGGGATAACAAATCGAATACAGCGGTAAATGCTAGTATTCTGAGTAAACAAGATAATAAACTAATAGCAAGACGAAGAAAATAAAATCTTCAAGGCGGACAATCCAAGCTCAACTCCAACTGTCAGCCTCCTACACGGTCCTTGCTCCGAATATCCTGTTTACCTAAAAAAATTGTTTGGAGTGGGGTGAGACTACTAAACCTCAGTGAGTCCTACTACCCTCCTAGAGGTGACTACACCGGGGGATCCTAAAATCAGTCGTAACATACTAACTTAACTAACATAACATAATAGCATAATATAAAGGTGTATCACAGATTAATAAACTCTTATTCATTTTAGACACAAGGACACTCTGAGGTGAGCATGTCTCAGAGGCCTGCCATATCCGTCAACCGATTCGGTCACGGCATGCAGCTCACAATAACGTTTCCTAATGGATTGTCCCATTGGGAGTCCATAACGCGACATCACAAATCGCTCATGATTGACTGAAACTAAATTAGTTATTACTACCATAATTCCCAAAACCCGGGGAGCATACAGTCCTAAATAATTCTAGGTTATACCATAAAGGTTATATGTGCCTAACATTATATTCGACATTATGTCAATTACATTAATGCAAATTATCTGACTTTGATAAGGGTATAAAACGAGTGCATGAAGTTTCAGAGATAATTATAAAGATGCAGGCTATTCTGTTCAAGCTCGCTCTGGCGAGTCACCAGCTCGCTATGGCGAGATTATAGGTCCTGACCTAAATCAACTCGCTGTGGCGAGCAGTAGCTTGCCATGGCGAGTTTCATCAGCCCAGAACCCAGCTCGCCATGAATACTCGCCAACTACTCGCTGGAGCGAGTTCATGCAGAAGTTGCCCTGTTTTGCAAAAATCATAGTTTTTCAAATTAACACCTACTGCCCTCATTTTAGACAGTGCATTAATGTACTTTGCATAATATAAAATAGAACGGAGAGAAATTTGGGAATTAATCCCTCTCACACAACAATTCCTAAAATCCTAGATTAACATGCAATTTATTTAAATTGGGGATACTAACTAAACTATCCTAAAGAACCCACCTGGTGTCGAAGCTTTAACTTTGCTAATGAGTTTAGCTACAGCCGCGAACTTCTTCATCAAACTCACTAAAATACCCCCAATTGTGTTCTTGGACAAGAAATGAAAAGAATGGATTAGGAATGTTTGTGAGTTAACCATGGTCAAGGAAGTGAGACTAACATTACAGGAACTGAGAAGGATCAATATGAGTTCCAACTGACTTACCAAGGTTCGAAACTACAGGGTGAAACACAACAGAAACAGCTGGCCAAGAGTTTCTGTCTTACTCGCCCGGCGAGTAGCCGCTCGCCACAGCGAGTAGCCGCTCGCCACGGCGAGTCGTGCAGAACAGCACCAACAACAACACAGATCTGCTTCTAATCTCCCACAATTCATTTCACCCAGATGATGTTTCGTTCCTTCACTTCCCAGAGCACCTCATCACGAAATAAAAGACATGCAAGAGCAAAAGGATGGTTTAGGTTCGAAATGACAAGGAAGGAAGAAAATGGGTAATGGAATTCTTACCTTGCCTAGGTTCTCAACCTTCAAGAACTCAGACCCATGAACTGAATTAGCCATTCCAAGGTCCTGGATTGAAGAATTTGTGAAAAATGAACTTTTGGGGTTATGGGGTTTTTGCGTGGCAGAGAAAGGAAGGGAGGAAGTGGTCTTTTTTGAAGCTTGCCTCTTCAATCTTCACACCACTAGAATTTGCTTCAAGGCATCACATGCATCTTGTAGTGTTCTGGATTTGGAGTTGGAATTGTAAAGCAAGAACATGGCTTAGATGAAGATGGTTCACGAGAGAGAGAGAGAGGGTAGAAACTAGGTGTTGGTTGTTCTGACTTGTAAAAATAAAAATGTTGGAAGAATAGTCTTTGGTCTTGTTATATAAATACTACAATTACAACTTGCCTTATGTTTAATTCCCATTTGGCCCTTCCACTTAATAACTAATTTACTTGTGTAAATTAATTACTTCTCCACACTAGTTCACCTATTCTCAAATTGTTTCCAATAATACTCTTTTAATTAATACTCTTCTATTAATTAATTTGGGATGTTACAATCATCCCCCCTTAAAGAAATTTCGTCCTCGAAATTCAGAATTTCTTCATTCCTCTTCCGAGTAGATCGTTTGTATCTGCAGTCAACATCCATACTTCTCATATCCTCCAGTCAACTGCATTCAATCCCTTGGAATAAAACTTTCCTCTCTTAGGGGTCATCGGCTAAATGCCGGTTAAGTGATTCACATCTCTATCTGGTCTCCTGTTGCGCACTCTGATTCAACTTTTTACTACCATTACACTTCTTCCATTCCCAATGGATGTAGTTCCAGTTCCAACTGATTTAGAGGGTCGGTATCTGGCCTGGTTTTGGTGTTGTCATATCCAAATTCTCTCATTCACAATGTCGTTCTCCTTTCTGAACACCACCATGCTTGACATGTTATATGTGCCTCTATATCAGGTGTTGTGTAATTACTCTAGAATCGATCGAAATATAAAACGAGTGGAAAATTGTCTAAACACTATTGGTTCTTCCGCCAACGAGTTGGACTCATCAGCAGACGAACTTATAGTTATCCGATAAAATCCCACCTACAATCTCTATCCATCCTGACACGACTCGATGATTGAGTTATACAGTTAACACGCGGACGCACTTAGGTTCAGATCACTTCTCGGGGTTACAGGTCAAACTTGTTTGAATCCCTCACCGGTACTAAAGTATGGAATTTAGCTAGCTGAAAGCAAAAGGTCTGAATTTATAGCGCTAAGGCTGGATTGAATGGTTTGGCTTAGAACGGTTGACTGCATTATCTTAATCGATCACTAAGGATAGGAAAGGGTTCCCAAATGATATTGGTATCTTACTCCAAACGAGTGGTTAGCTCTTACACTTATGCCAATTAATTACAAGTAATTAGACTTGGAATTGAAATGTTCTGGTTCAGGCGTTCAGGTCTCAGCACTAGGCCTCACGAGATTACAGGAAATGAATCTAGAAGGTTGAAACGTTCTGCAGAGTTACTTAAGGTTAACACGTTACTCTAACATGAATTCAGAAGATGGAATTGGCAGGTTTGAATCATTAACTCTGATTTCGCTAGAACAACTGAACTCCACTGGACAGGGAATAAATCCAAATTTAATTCTGAATTTGATTGCAAAGAGTACAAAGAGATAGACAACTAATTGTATTGAAGAATTGATTCAGTAGATTTGAGTGCACGAATTTAAATGATTTTCTGATACTGAGCTAAGTCATTTGTACCAAAACAGTTACGGATGTTAATTGACAAATCAACCAACGAGCAGGAAATGGAATTGAAATTATTCCTGGTTTCCTCAAGGGTAATCAACTTCCGCTGATAGGTTGTAACTAATGAGGACACAACGGAAAAACTGACAACACTTGATGCGGTTACTTAAGTGTGACATTAATCCCTACTAATGTAACTAATTGGCTTCAAGGAATTTGAAAAGTTTGAATCCTAATTGAATTTAGGCATGACATGTGATTGACAAGTCATTTAAGGCACGAGAAGAATTTCCTCATCTGACGCGTAATCAGACAAGTTATAGAGTACACACGTCCATAGTGTTCCAGGATATGTGAACGTAGATTTGAACATTGCTTGGTCCAATGAGCTGGCTGCAAGAGGATCCCAGAACGAATGAAAAGCAATTGAAGATTGGTTTCCTATTGGGTTCAGGCTAATGTTCTACACCTCTATTTCTGCTGGCAGAGCTCTCAGGTTAGGTCAACTGGATTCTCACTCAAATTCCTACTGACGATCTTTCTCCGGTACATCTAACTGATTTCTAACAGTCTCCTAACGGGAAGGTCCGAATATGCTAAGGTGTGTCGGTGGCTAAGACTAAGGTCAAACTTAGTTACTTAAGTCTGGATAATTAACACATATACTTAAAGGAGTGTTCCGGGAATTGGTGTTATTGGTACAGTCTCTTATTTGCCAATCTTATCAAGTTGTGTCTTCTACTGTCTGGCTTAAGGTTTGTTCTACACAAAATGCCGACCCTATGTCGCTGGCATCTAATGTTATTATCTGCGGTAGTAATATAGCTTGGTTGGCTTCAGGAGAATAATAAAATATGGTAGTTTAAACCTAATCCTCAAACTGGGTGGCTAGTGGGCCTACAACATTGGATTACTAGCCTAATGGTAACTGGATGACAACTCTCGAATGTACGGTTTAACTAATTCTAATGATTTCTTAGTTAAATGGTTCAACTGTAAGGGTTCGTAAACTGCATGGTCAACCTAACATGGAACTGAGTTTCCGGTCTCTAATCCATCTGGCAAGGTGACTATGGATTGACTTGGCGTCTGACGGTGATAACGGTAATCCTTAACTGTTACACTAGTTAAAACTTAACCTACAAGGGTCTGGTGCGACTGCTGGTACACTCCGATAGGCCGGTCCTATTTACTGACATCTACAGGTGGTTATCTTAAGTGTTCACCTAATAGGTTTTGCGATAAGAAACTATTAAGGTACGGATGCTGAGGTTTCCTATTCTTAACGGGATGATTAAATTGGTCAAGAGTTCTATGCCACTAGTGTTTGAATGCTCGATTTAACGGTCTTTAACAAACCTATTTGGATGACGGTGTTACTAAAGAAGAATTTAATTTTGATGTGAGGCGAGGTCTGAACTCATGTGTTCAGGTTCTATTATTGGCTTCTAATGTGATTCTCTAGTATAGGTTGTTCGATTTGAAATTTATAAACACGTAGTATCGGTTTGTGCTAATCCATGAAGTTACTATTTTAGGGACATGGTAGGAAAGGTACTTAATGAGTTTGCTGGGTCTACTACTATAGGCTGGTGTGGTTGAAAAAGGAAATTCCTAATTGTTGTACTAAATGAAGTTTAGTTCTTAAGGGTGAATTAGGAAAACTATCACGAGATGAAAGGCCGAAGTAACTTAGGGTAGGCATTCTAAACGGGTGCCCAATAAGGTAACTTGAGGGAACATAGGAATGTGATTTTGTTTCTAATTTGGCTTCTCTAATTTGAACGGTTCGGTTGAATTTCTATTATATCCATCAGGTTCACTATGCTGGGTTACTGGTTCAGAGTCCTATAGGTGATTGGACTTAATATGCTTTCTCGGGTACGAATACGGATTACAAGGGTTCTAATTGTTACATCGGTTATGGTTAAGTTTCTGATAGTTCAACAAGTCATTGGCTTCTACTGGGAAAGGTATACTTGGCCTAAGTTCTAGTTGCATCCAATTCCCTATATCACCTCCAAATGCATCTCCTCAACAATTCTTATGCACACCGGGTAGTTTAGAATCACCTACACTAAAACTAGAAAGGTAGAATGGTGAGATTATGGGAGAGGGCTGGAGGCTACTCACCATGATTAAAACAACTGAACAGGGAGTAAGGCAGCAAACAAGCAGTAGCAGCAGCCTGCTAGGCTCGTTGCAGCGCGCGTTTACTCGCTAAGCGAGTTAGACAGAATGTAGAAGGATAATTCTGTGGTTCGTCCAATTCTCTACTTTGCACCACACTCATAACTCCCAGTCATATACTAACTTGAATTTAGGATAAGTTTTGGTTTACTGACTACTGTCATTGGGTGTTGTTGATTGGTCCACAAGTTTGGCTGAATTTAGGCTCTCGTTAGGATAAGGTTACTCATAGGCTCAGAAAGTCTTACCTGACACACAGTGTCAGTTGAATACTGTTGTGTACCACACACTTCAGTATAATGACACACTTGCATCCTTTTCTTGTATACACAACTTACTCCTGTGGTACCATTTGCCACTGTTCTAAAATTCTCTTATAAGAGTTCCCTTCGACGAATGCTCCTCGATTGTAGCTTCACCACGGGTTTAACGCTGGAATTCCAGAGTTCACTTCAGTTCTAAACCATAATACCCTGCCTACCATACACAATACTGAGTTGATCAGGCTCAGCACGCGATGGTTTCAGCGTAAATAGTTCAGATCCAAAGGGTCTGTATTACTTAGGGAGAGCTGAAATGACTCATGGCAAGGTTCGATACTGGATCGACCTGCTCTGATACCAATTATAACGCCCCAACTAAAATATCTAGAATATTTAGTCAAGACATACATAATGTGGATCTGAGTACAATTAAAATTTACTGAATAAATTAGCAAGATACAAAATTTCTTCAAATACAAGAGGGATAACAAATCGAATACAGCGGTAAATGCTAGTATTCTGAGTAAACAAGATAATAAACTAATAGCAAGACGAAGAAAATAAAATCTTCAAGGCGGACAATCCAAGCTCAGCTCCAACTGTCAGCCTCCTACATGTTCCTTGCTCCGAATATCCTGTTTACCTAAAAAAATTGTTTGGAGTGGGGTGAGACTACTAAGCCTCAGTGAGTCCTACTACCCTCCTAGAGGTGACTACACCGGGGGATCCTAAAATCAGTCGTAACATACTAACTTAACTAACATAACATAATAGCATAATATAAAGGTGTATCACAGATTAATAAACTCTTATTCATTTTAGACACAAAGACACTCTGAGGTGAGCATGTCTCAGAGGCCTGCCATATCCGTCAACCGATTCGGTCACGACATGCAGCTCACAATAACGTTTCCTAATGGACTGTCCCATTGGGAGTCCATAACGCGACATCACAAATCGCTCATGATTGACTGAAACTAAATTAGTTATTACTACCATAATTCCCAAAACCCGGGGAGCATACAATCCTAAATAATTCTAGGTTATACCCTAAAGGTTATCCGTGCCTAACATTCTATTCGACATTATGTCAATTACATTAATGCAAATTATCTGACTTTGATAAGGGTATAAAACGAGTGCATGAAGTTTCAGAGATAATTATAAAGATGCAGGCTATTCTGTTCAAGCTCTCTCTGGCGAGTCACCAGCTCGCTATGGCGAGATTATAGGTCCTGACCTAAATCAACTCGCTGTGGCGAGCAGTAGCTTGCCATGGCGAGTTTCATCAGCCCAGAACCCAGCTCGCCATGAATACTCGCCAACTACTCGCTGGAGCGAGTTCATGCAGAAGTTGCCCTGTTTTGCAAAAATCATAGTTTTTCAAATTAACACCTACTACCCTCATTTTAGACAGTGCATTAATGTACTTTGCATAATATAAAATAGAACGGAGAGAAATTTGGGAATTAATCCCTCTCACACAACAATTCCTAAAATCCTAGATTAACATACAATTTATTTAAATTGGGGATACTACCTAAACTATCCTAAAGAACCCACCTGGTGTCGAAGCTTTAACTTTGCTAATGAGTTTAGCTACAGTCGCGAACTTCTTCATCAAACTCACTAAAATACCCCCAATTGTGTTCTTGGACAAGAAATGAAAAGAATGGATTAGGAATGTTTGTGAGTTAACCATGGTCAAGGAAGTGAGACTAACATTACAGGAACTGAGAAGGATGAATATGAGTTCTAACTGACTTACCAAGGTTCGAAACTACAGGGTGAAACACAACAGAAACAGCAGGCCAAGAGTTTCTGTCTTACTCGCCCGGCGAGTAGCCGCTCGCCACGGCGAGTCGTGCAGAACAACACCAACAACAACACAGCTCTGCTTCTAATCTCCCACAATTCATTTCACCCAGATGATGCTTCGTTCCTTCACTTCCCAGCGCACCTCATCACGAAATAAAAGACATGCAAGAGCAAAAGGATGGTTTAGGTTCGAAATGACAAGGAAGGAAGAAAATGGGTAATGGATTTCTTACCTTGCCTAGGTTCTCAACCTTCAAGAACTCAGACCCATGAACTGAATTAGCCATTCCAAGGTCCTGGATTGAAGAATTTGTGAAAAATGAACTTTTGGGGTTATGGGGTTTTTGCGTGGCAGAGAAAGGAAGGGAGGAAGTGGTCTTTTTTGAAGCTTGCCTCTTCAATCTTCACACCACTAGAATTTGCTTCAAGGCATCACATGCATCTTGTAGTGTTCTGGATTTGGAGATGGAATTGGAAAGCAAGAACATGGCTTAGATGAAGATGGTTCACGAGAGAGAGAGAGGGGGTAGAAACTAGGTGTTGGTTGTTCTGACTTGTAAAAATGAAAATGTTGGAAGAATAGTCTTTGGTCTTGTTATATAAATACTACAATTACAACTTGCCTTATGTTTAATTTCCATTTGGCCCTTCCACTTAATAACTAATTTACTTGTGTAAATTAATTACTTCTCCACACTAGTTCACCTATTCTCAAATTGTTTCCAATAATACTCTTTTAATTAATACTCTTCTATTAATTAATTTGGGATGTTACATTTATACAAAAATAATTATATATTATTTATTTTCTCATTCTCCTCTATCTTTTTATCTATTGAAATTTTTAAAAGGAATTTACTTGAAAATTTATTATTTTTAAATGCTTTGTTTTATAATAAAGCATTTAAATGCTTTATTATAAGATATTTTTGGATTCGTCTCGAAAAATATTTTCAAAATATCATTTTTTTATAATTTTTATTATAACACCCCACGTCTATATCTAGAATAAAACGTAGAATGTTATTACTGGTACTGAGTCATTATTATTACAATTCAGAAAATTAAGCACACGCAGGTGCTAAGTACAACACAAATAACAAAGTTCAGCTGAAACGGAAGGAAATACAACAGAACATTATTGAGAGATACAACAAACAAAACAAGGAAACTAGAAAGCATGAAACTAAATGCAATCCTCAAGCATAGCCACGAGCACACCAACCAGCATACCTTTAGCCAACCTGCTTATCTGAAAAAAATTTTGTTTGGAGTGGGGTGAGACTACTAAGCCTCAGTGGGTCCTACTACTCTCCTAGAGGTGACTACACCGGGGAATCCTAATCAGTCATAACATGCTAACAACATAACATAATATATATATAAGCATAAATAGAGGTGTAACAAAGAAGATATCTTATTCGTTTTAACACAAGGACACTCTGAGGTGAACATGTCTCAGAGACCTGCCATATCCGACAACCGATTCGGTCACGGCATGCAGCTCACATAATCATAACCTAATGGATTATCCCATTGGGAGTCCATAGTGCGACATCACAAATCGCTCATAATTGACTGATACTAGATTAGTTGATTCTACCATGAATTACCAAATCCCGGGGAACATACAAACCTATGGATCTCTAAGTTATACCATAAAGATTATCTGTGATTAACATACTGTTTAACATTATATAAGTTATGCTACTGCAAGATATCTAACTCAGGTGAGGACATAAAACGAGTGTTATGGTTTCTTAGAAAATTTTGAAGTTGCAGGCCTGTTTCTTGTCAAACTCGCTCAGCGTGTTATCACTCGCCAGAGCGAGTTTTATAGGTCATGTCCTGTATGAGCTCGCTGCGGCGTGTTGTCAACTCGCCACAGCGAGATTATAGGTCCTGGCCTAATTCAACTCGCTGAGCGTACAAGAGCACGCCATAGCGAGTTTCATCAGCCCAGAAAACCCAGCTCGCCATGAACACTCGCCATCAACACGTTGTGGCGAGTTCACACAGAATGTGCCCTGTTTTGCGAAAATCATCAATTTTTCAAATGGAACACATACAATCCTCATTCCAAGTTATGCAGTCACATAATATGTATAATATAAGATAGAATGGAGAGGAATTTGGGAGTTAATTCCTCTCACACAACATTTCCCTAAATTCTTAAGTTAACATGCAAAAGTTCATATTTTTGGGAAACTAGCTAACTAACCTAAGAACCCACCTGAATTGAAGCTTTAACCTTGCTTCTGGGCTCCTATAGCAGCTACTGCAACCTCCTAAAATGCCCCACGAACCCCATACCAGAATTTGGAAATTTGAACTCTTGAACCCTTACTTTGTTCTATGATTTGAAGTGGTTTGATGATCAGCTTCTGAGGCATATGAGGGTGTTTATAGTGAGTTTTTCTGAGGTTAAACGGTATAGAGTTGGGTTCAGTTTGGAGCTTGCATGTGATTTCATTGGATGGAGAAAGAGGTGAAATTGAAGGGGTTGTTGTTTTGCAAAAATGTGAACTTGGGAAGGTGAGATTGAGAGGTTTCAGAACTGAATTTCTGTGTGAGGATGCATGTGAGGGAATCTCTGATGGTTAGTTGTTGTTTAGTGACTTGCTTATGGTGAGAAAATGACAAACTCATGTGAAAAGGGAAAAATGAAGATTTTGGAACCTATTGTTGTTGTTGTTGTTTACTCGTGTGAGAGAGAGAATAGAGGAAGGCTAGTAGCTTCAGTTTTGCTGAAGTAGTAAATAAGAGTGTTGGCTTGTTTTGCATGTCATGTGAGTGGAGGATAAGTTCATGAGTGGATTGGTGAGTCACAACTTGAAGTTATGTTAAATGGTGAGGTGAGAGACACGTGAGGGAAGGAGAAATGGAGGGAGTTTGAAATTTTCTTGGTGTTGATTAATCATAAGAGTAAATTCAAGGTACTAATTGTGTAGTTTAGATTTAATTAAAATTACTAACTTCCACACAATACACTTTAATCTCATGGTTTAATTAATTAACCACCTCTAATTGGCTCTAATTTTATTAGACAAGTTCTAATTAAAATTAATTAGATAATTTAGAAGTTGGGATATTACATTTATTATCATACAATTAAAGATATTCATCATCAAAGTTATGTATTAAAAGTGAAATTAAACAATAATATTTCAATTAATTTTGTTGGATGAATTGGATATCCATCCATCGGAAAGATGATAATGGATGAATTGAATTGAATTTTATATCTAATGGATGGATTTGATTGAATTTTTTGAATGATGTTTAATGGATTGTTAATGGATTAATAGATTAATTTGATCCATCCATTAGAAATCCAATCCAAATCCATTCAATCCATCCATTTTGACACCCCTATTTTCACCCCGTCAGAAAGTAAGTTGCCTTTGTTTTATATGTTATCCTGCTAACTTCTTTTTTAGTAATAATCACTACGAACAACCACATCCATATTTTTTTTTTCTTTCTGATTTTTGTATCTAATTTTCTTTTTAAACATGAAGTTTTATTTCTTTCGGATCTCTTTATTTTGGGATCTAATTTGTTTTCTTCTTAGAATCAAAAAAGAAAATTTTCTTATTTTGTATCTAATAAAACCAAGACATTATATTAAAGAAGTCTCACATCACTTGCGAGAAGGCCTGAACAAGTGTTTATAAGTAGATGATTTCTCTTCCAACCCCCCGCGTTTCTTTTTCACCCATTGGATTACCTGTTTTGCCCTTAACTAAAAAATTCGGTTTCTATAAACCAAATTGTTTTTGCCTTGAAATACAACTTTGGTTTCTAAAAACCGAAATTTTCCTGAAATTTGAACTAGAAAATTTTTGGTTTCTGCGAACCGAATTTTTTATCAAGGGCAAAATTTGATTTTTGGGGAGTAAAAAAGAATCGTGGGGGGCTGGAAGAGAAATTTTCTTTAAGTAAGAGGCAATTGTCACGTTACAAGCCGGTTTTGTAGGGTTGAGTTAGGCCCAACTCAATTCTAAGATGGTATCAGAGCCTATCCACGATTCGCTAGGCCACTTCGCGGGCCGCTTGCAATCAGGTAATTGATCGGGCCCTCCACCATTTATATCCGCGCAACAAGTCCAATAGTGCTGAGTGTGAGAGGGTGTGTTAAAGAAGTCTCACATTGCTTGCAAGAAGGTCTGAACAAAGTGTTTATAAATAAGAGGCAATTCTCAGCCGGTTTTATAGGGTTGAGTTAGGCCCCACTCAATTTTAAGACACTGTATAAAAAGTATGTTGACTTTGTTTTCTTTGTTATCCTGCTAAATTCCACTTCATGATGTCATTTTAGATTTGTTTATTAATTTTTCTTAGATTTGATAAAACAATATTTTGTAACAAATAATCATAATCACTACGAACAACCACCAACAAATTTTCTTTTCTAATCCTGCATCTAATTATTATTTTTTTCAGATCTTTTTTTGGATCTGTTTTGTCTTCTAAGGCTATGTTTGGTAAAGTTAGCTAATAAAAGAAATCAATTGCAAAGTTAGCTTATAAGTTATCCGCTATAAGCTAATTTATTAGCTATCCGCTATTTTTTACCAAATAGAGGCTAAATCTATTATTGTACACGGTATTTTATTTTCTAACTTTGAATTGGATTTTTTCTTTTGATCTTATACACATTAGTTGTTAGAAACAATAGAAAACAATACGAATGATTAACAATAAGTGTGGCACTATGTTGTTCGTCGTCTTGTGCGGCATATTTGATTTTTCGTATTGTTGCGGTGTTCGTTTGATTCATATTGTATGATCAAAATTTCAGTCAATTTCAGATTCAGTCAATGATTTGGATATCAACGTTGCAGATCCAGAAGCATGGATATTCCGGTGACTTTAGGTTTATCATATTATTTGTTGTAGGAATTTTGCCGTTGTATGCTTTTAACTTGGGTAGGGTGAGTTTGTTCATAGATTCATCCTTTAAGTTTTCAGCGAAATTGAATATGTAGTTGTATCTGATGTATTCTATCAATTTGAATGAATATCATTTTATTTTTGCCAAAAAAAACAATATAAGAAAAAAATGCAGAAAATATAATGGAGAATGTGAGAGAAGAGAAAGAAAATGAATGAATAGTGACGTGACAAAGTTCAAATTTAAAGAAAAAAAAAGAGGGGAAAAGTGAATTTGAATTTTGTTCAAATCACTTTATGCACGATAAAAAGCTGGCTTTAAACCAAAAAAGTGCATTGAAAAGACAAACTTTATGCAATTGAAGTAATTGAGGAATAGTCCAAAATAACCCTAATAGATTAGTCTTTTTATTGCAAAAATAGTGAAGGGGAAATTCATATTTTGTGTTGTATCTTCATGGTGGTGTAACTACGTAACCCATATACGTAATAAATAAATAATAAATCAAACACATGTATAAGCATCAAGGTGTATACAATTAAATAATAAAGCATATCATTTTAGATTTAGAAACATAGCAGCGGATTTAATTATCAAATCATGACATCAAAAGTCTTCATACACATACGGATAAAATCCCTAGACGAAGATCAATAGTTTTCAAGATAATCCGAATATGAAAATCATACACAAGTTATAAGCAAGGTCATAGAAGTAATAAAGCTCAATACATCGCAAAACGGAATAAACTACCCGACACGATGTTACAAGTACCAGAGCACTAATTATTACAACCCAAAACTAGTAAGAGTCTAGGAGAAGCATAACGCTAACTCCTTACCACTAGTAGCTAAACAAATCTCCAAAGCTACTCCTCACGGGATACGTCCTCACCCTGCACCTCTGAACCCCCAAAGATTCAGAAATTAACACAAAGTAGAGAGTTAGTATAACATTCCAAAATAAGCGCAAGTATAAGCAATACTATACAACTCCATACAAAATAATTGAGAAACAATCAATACTCTCATAATAGGTACATAATCTCATAGGCAATAAACATGAGCATTAGATAGACATATAAACCAAGGTCATGAACCAAGCATACACAATTAATCACAAAAGATCAAGGATGCACAATGATGACAAATAACATTTAGTTCATATAATTATTCACCTTCATCTCCTGATGTAATCTAATGTCACATTTATGCAATGCATCATAGTAATAATACTAAGTGCATGTGGTACCTCATAGTTATTGGAAAACTTATTCCAAATATATCTTAGTCAGCCGCAGCTACTAAGATATCTGCCATACTTTAGGATCCCCTCTAAAGTATCTGCTCATCATACAATATGATGCATGTATGCTAGATTACCAATCATATAATTTAATCATCTCATCCCATAAGGATATCACACTCAAACATATCTCAATAACTCAATTGAAGATATACAATCCCATTTGATTAAATCATATACAATAAATCTCACAAGTAATCAAGCATACACATTCAATAATAACATTATCACAATCACAATTACTCATTCATGATTCAATACTAACTTAAGCACTCAATCATGTTATCTTCAATAAGTCATTCATATATAAGCTATCATGCCATCCTATAATCAAAAGACCATAATTAAGACATGTTACAAGCATAGGATTCATTAAATTAAAGTTGGAATAAAATTGCATCAGGGCTTGCTCGCTTAGCGGGCACCAGCGAAGGACTAGCGAGGGCAACACAGACAAGAACAGGCTCACAGCGACTGTCAGCGAAGGACTCGCTACCTCTCGCTACCACTCGCTCAGCGAACAAGATGAATTTTCTTGGCAACATCAAGAACAATGAACGCTCGCTGCAGCATTCATAGCGCTCGCTCAGCGAGCATTCCCATAAAACGTACCCTGTTTCGGTTTGAACATAGAATCTCTTAAAAACACCACCTTTCATCACATAAATTCTTAAAGTCATCAACTTTAAGCATACATAAGTCATATAAGTCTAGAAGTACAACTATAAACATGAATTAACACCAAAAAGGTAAAAATCATGGATTTTCATACATCACTTCAAAAGTTTCATAACAACACAAAATCCCTAAGAAACATCTACACATTCCCATTTTAATTCCCAAATTCGTGTAGTATGATTCAGATATCAATAATAGATTCTAACAACCCTAAAGTTATCATTTTTCCTTAATCAAAATCATCCCACCCAAAAGAGAAAAAAGTGAGAGAAGTTGGGGTTGGAGAAAATAGATTTTCTCCCTTTCTCTTGATCACTCTAGAATGAAGATACTACTCTCTTACCTTGAGAAATTCTGAATTCTCTAGTCCTTCTATCTCTAGCTCTTCCTCTTGTTCTATCTTCTTCTTCAAAGAAAAAGGGTCTCTTTCTCTCTATTCTCTTTCTACCTCCTTTTCTTCAAAATGAATGTTTCTATCTTTCTTATCTTAACCTAATGACAATTAGATTACCACTTATACCCTTTTCTATCTTATCCTTCTCTATTGGGCCTAGCCCACTTACTAACAACAAGTCCAATTACTTAATATCTTACTAAGTGACATAAACATTATTCCACTACTTCTCATAATTAACCAATTAATTCATCTAATCCTAATAAAAGGTTCTCAATAGAATTAATGATCCTAGGAGATTACTGAAACAGAGTCTGTTTTGTGTGTGTGCGCTGTAATTACACAGGCTTTGGTCCTGTAATCCTCTTTCTTGAATTAGAAGGTTTTTGTGAAGTCAGAAACGCGAGTTTTGGATTATTCTCGTTTTTGGAAAAACGAATAGGATTTTACCCGCTGTTGTGAAATTTTACTGATTCTGAATTCAGTGAGATTTTAGTTGGGGGTTTTATATATCTGCGCGAGGCGGGATATATTCTGAGATTAATTTTCCGAGGTGTGGAAGAAAATTGCAGTCGAGGAAAAAGATTTAGCGATAAGTTTTGGAAATGGTTTACGGCGGACATTTATTTCGTAGAGTTTATATTTTTGTGATTTTCGTCCGTTAGCGAGGTGCGGCTCGTTCGCGAGCGAACGCGAGAGCTGTGAGGCGAGGAGGCTTCTAGAAGCTTAGAAAATATCTTGGTTGGATATGCTTGGTTTTAATCCAAGGGCTAGGATTTGATCTTGCAACCTTTACACTATTTGATCCTAAGGCTAGTATGCAACAAGACCACTTGATAGTAAGCCTTTTGGTCACATCTTTGGACTTAAGAAAAATCATAAAAACCTCATTTCTTTCTCTCATGAACCGTGACACTTCTTTCTCTCTTCCATCCTTGATAAAATTTTCAATCCATCACCAAATCCCTTGATCATAAGCTTGTTGGAAAGCTTGGAGTTGTGAGGAATCATCTTCTAAGGTAACAAACCTCTTCCTTTCTCTTAGTTGGCAAAACTCATGGAGTTTTATGAATTTTTAGTTTATGTTCTTGAGATGAAAAATTTTGGGATTTAGTTTTGATTAGTTTTGGTTCCATAGATGTGTTCATAAGAGTTATTAGTACACATGAGTGAAACATGAGTTGATTTCCATGGTTAAATCTTGTTTTCACAAATTTTTGTTTAAGAGTTTTGAAGAAAAATTTGAAAAAGATCATAAACTTGGATTGTATTGTATGATTTTGGTTTTGAAGTTAGTTTTGAGCTTTTTGACAAAATGGATTTGTGAATATGAAATTCGTTTCGAAAAATGAGAAAAAAATTATTCTCGTGTTCTTGAGCGACTCGAAGAACACAATTTAGGAAAATTTATTTCGAGTTTCAAAAAGAGTCGGGTATACGATCGAATATCGTTACGAGCTAACAAATGTGGTTAGGGTTTCAAATGAGGAAAAATTGTGTAGGGTTGCCCTTTTGCCTCATTTGGCCGTGGCACCCATATAGGGTTCGAGGAATCGAATTTCGAAAATTGTTTAGAGGCAAATAGCTTCCCATGATCATTGTTTAAATTGTTTGATTGGTTATGGGATGCTTTGAAAAGAAAATGATCACTTGCCTTAAGAAAAACCTTATTTGAGATTTCTCGAAATTTGCGATTCGACTCGATAATTTCTAAATCGTTTTGATAAGTGCTAGTTAGGTATTATGGGATATTACCATGCATTTATAAGTGAAAATTTTTGAGTAGAAGGGTGTTTTTGAGAAAAATGGCCGTGGCCTTCCTTTGTGTGGGGGAAGAAATTCCAAAATTTTTCTAAGTCCACAATTGTGTGAAAATTTTGTGTGTGTTGGATAATCTTAGTTTTGAAGAAAAATGAGTATAGGAAAGGTTGTTAGGAAGAAAAAAATGTGTAACTTGTAACACAAGAAAACTTCGATTTTTCATAAAAATATTTTTGAAAAGTTTTAGTTGTGTTTCAAATGGTCTTGTTGTGTGTGAAACAAGTCCTTGAAGTGGAAAATCCAAAATGGTTTTGGTTTATGATTTGAAAACAAAATGATTTTCGTGTTATAAAAATAGTACAATTTACTTCGTGAATTTTTAAACCCTATGAGAATAACCTGAAAACATTGAGGGATAGCTTTAGGAAGTACCTTAGACCCCTCTGGAGCTTTGAGAGCAAGTTTCGTTTCGATACGATAAACGAGGAATATTTTATTGATGTTACGCTACATATATTTTTAGGTAGCGTGAATTGTAGAATTTCGCGGAATAGAGTAACGGAAGCTTGCCAAGGTAAGGGCATCACTTTATTTCTGTCTTTTCACTGAGTTACAACATGTTTGGTTATTTTCGGTGATGTTTGTTGGTGTGCTTGGCATGTATGTGTTATGTATTCTCGTGATGAGAAAGTGTTTAAAATACTTACGCTGTTTACATATGATTATGAGAATGTATGTATGAACAGGTTGTTGGAATACATATGGTTGGAAAAGTATGTATGTCGTTGTGTTTGATTTACATATATCTGTGTGATATGTAATTGTCGCATGAGCATGGATGGAACGTGTATGTCAGTTGGGACTACACGGGCGGATGTGTCTGTGTGACTCCACCGGGGCTGTGTCTGTGTGACTGCCCTATGTATATGCGTTTCTTAGTTGGCGATAGCATCTGTGTGGCTATGTTCGCCTGGTGTTAGCATCTGTGTGGCTACACTTTTGAGGGGGGTGACAGCATCTGTGTGGCTGACAGCATCTGTGTGGCTGGTAGCATCTGTGTGGCTATTTTCACCCGGTGATAGCGTCTGTGTGGCATCACCTGACCCTTGTGGCTTTTCTTTAGAGGGGGTGACAGCATCTGTGTGGCTGGTAGCATCTGTGTGGCTATTTTCACCCGGTGATAGCGTCTGTGTTGCATCACCTGACCCTTGTGGCTTTTCTTTATAGGGGGTGACAGCATCTGTGTGGCTGACAGCATCTGTGTGGCTGGTAGCATCTGTGTGGCTATTTTCACCCGGTGATAGCGTCTGTGTGGCATCACCTGCCCTCGTGGCTTTAGTGGGTTGGACCTACGATTCCGGAATTCATGCATGTGGCGAACCAGTGATTGGTTGTCACGCTCATTGTAGAAGTCTGCATTAGGCTTTGTGTGCATTATTTATATAAGCCGTTGGTGGAAATTACTTTGTGTTTAAAGAGCTTTCTCTGTTGGTATTTGTGGAAATTTGTTATGTGTACATCTTTCGCACCGGATATATATATATACTTTTATTTTGTGGTGACCCTTTCTTTCATTTGCGGGCTCATCCCACCCATATGATGGGTTAGGTCGTGGTGTCGACGATGGCTGTTCAAGGCCCCATTGAGATGTTGGAGCTTTGGCTTAGTTAGACTCTGTGCCGGTGTGGTTGTACATCGTGCCTTTTGTTTAGGCATAGGTTTCTAGCTTGGTCTGTTTGGGGTTGTAGTGCTTGGAGTACTTTGAAATACTTTGACTTGGATTGTACTTATTCAGGAACACACTTTGCTTGTCGAAGCACCTTATGGTAATGAGTTCTTTTGTATGTTTAATGCCGGCTCTCACAGTTTGTATGCGCGCTCTGTTTTGTTTTAAAAAAAAAAAAAAATAATGCCCCTTTTTAGTCTTTGAAAATCGGGGTGTTACATTGTGGTATCAGAGCCCGGCTTTAAATCTTCAAAGGGAAAGTGTATACCTGAGTAGTTAGTCCAGAGTCGGTTAGAACATAGCTAGAGTCGTGTCAGCTCTAGTGTTTGTTTTGTGTCGGGTTATGGGTTGGTAATCCGTGAGTGAGTTTTCTGTCGGAGTTCAGGAATGTTTGGATAAGGATCTGACCAATAGAACTTGGTATGTGCAGGAGTAAGAATGCCTCCAAGAAGGGCACCTGCAGCCCCTACGGCGGAGGATGCGGATACATACCATATGGCTTATGCCATGAATACGATGGCAGCTGCTGTGGCTGCTCAAACCCATGCGTAGGCGCAGAGGGATTTGGAAAAACGTGAGAGGGAGATCATTGCTGCTGGATTTAGGCTTCTCACCAGTTTCAACCATCAGGCTCCTCCTAAGTTTAGTGGAGAGGGAGGTCCTGACATTGCGGATTTGTGGCTCCAGGCGATTGAGAGGATTTTTGGGGCAATCCATTGCCCGGAAGTAGAAAAGGTAACCTTGGCTACCTATCAGTTGCAGGGTAGTTCTGAGTATTGGTGGAGGAACACCAGGTTCTTGATGGAGGCTGTCTATGAGGAAATAAATTGGGAGAACTTCAAGAGGAGGTTTTTAGCCAAGTACTTTCCCGAGACTGCTAGGGAAAGGTATGGGGAGGAATTCCTTCAGTTGCGTCAGGGAGGAATGAATGTTGAAGTATATGCCAAGAAGTTTGAATCACTATCCCGTTACTTCCGCTTCTTTAGGGATGGGATAGATGAGAACTATATGTGTCGTCGCTTCCAAGAAGGGCTGAGGTACGAACTGCAGGATGCGGTTGTGCCATTGGGTATTCGACAATTTCAGGTCTTGGTAGAGAAGTGCCAAGAGATAGAGGATATGAGAAGCAAGCGGGTGAACTGCCAAGGTAGTTTTAGTGCTGGAGGGCCAAGTGGTTCAAGTCAGGATAATGAGAAGCAGAGGAATAAACCTTATAACCGTTCCCAGGATAATCAAGGACCAACTCGCTCTGTGAACCAAGGGACTCGAGGGAGTCAGAGTGGATGGAATCGAACTTGTTACAACTGTGGACAAGAGGGTCATTTTGCTAATGAATGTGGGGTTTCGAAACCAAAGGAAGGAACCGTTTGCTTCAATTGTCAGAAGCCGGGTCACTTTGCTAGAGATTGCAAAGCCCCGAAGGCCGGGTCGTCGGCGAATGTAACGCAGGGAACTCGACACGCGGCTAGAGGACGTGTCTACTGTATGGGCACTAGAGTGAGCGGTCAGACCGGTAAGGCCATGCAGCGGGATTGCTAGATTGCAGGTAACACTTTACTGCATTGATTGTTGTTGGGGCAACCCACTCTTGCATGTCTTGGTGTGTACTTTTGCTTGGAATAGTTTGTTTTGGTCTTTGCTTTTGGTGTTTTGAATGTTCTACTATATAAAGGACTTAGTAGTAATGTCTAGCGTGTTGCACGGTGAGTGGTAATTTGGAATGATGTGCGTCACACGTCAAGGGTCAGGGGACCCAGTGTCGTTTTGGAGGTAATGTGAACGTATAAGGAACCGATTCTGAGGAATTGGGGATTTGGATAAAGGGAGTCCAAGAGGAGTAGATGTTTGGTTTGGCAAGTGCCAAGACTATGAGAAGTTGTAATCACCAACTGGAGGTTGGGATGGTATTATTTAAGTCATGTTTGGAAAGAGATTCGTATGTGAGCAGACGATTCGGCGTATTCACTAAGTTGCGGACTTATGGATATTGGTAGAGCGGAAAATTCTTCTATAGAGAAGACAACTTGTTCGGAATGTAATGGTTTGGTGGTACATGCCGTGGTGGCATTGTATTACTGTTGAATGATGTTCAACGGATGTTTCATGAGAGGAATCATGAGAGCTTGAGCGACGTAGTTTGAGTGTTGTGTCTTACGAATACAAGGTCAAAAGGGATTGTTGGTCGTTGGAAAGCTATGTTAAGAGTAAGTAAGAGAGAAGCACACGAGCATGTGGCTTATGTCAATTAAGGATTGGCGAAAGGAATTGACTCACACATAATTTGGAAAATTATGATTGTGCGAGAGTAGTAAGGATTCAAAGGCACCACCTAAATGGATGTCATGGCGGTGTGTGTGTGGAATGTGGATATAAAGGGTGAACAATTGTCTAATGGCAAAGTTAAGTGAAAGCATGAGAGTCCAAGTAACGTGTTTCGGGCAAATTGGTCTCATAGACGAGATCGAGATCGTAAGAGATCGAAGGAAACCTTAAGGGGAACCTCGAAGGATTTGTGGAATCCTTGTACCTTGGAGGACCATGAGCACAAGTGGAATGAAGTATCACTTAAGTTTGGTAAAGATGGTCTAAACCACCATCATGATTGTCGACTATTTATTGACAAATTGAGGAACTGATCATCCTTAATCTCTTGTTAATAATAGACGGGATCATGTTGACTGGAATTGACTAGTTTTGCTAGCTTTGGTGATGCGCATAGAGTTTCAGTGTTTCTTTTTGGAGGGTAGCCAGTCACTGCTGCGCGTGAACCTAGTGGTTTAGGCTACGTCGCGGAGGCAAAAGAGGTGACTTTGGAAACTTTGTGTGTGGACCCTAGGAAATTTGAGGAACTCGAGGTTGCGAACCTCTGTTGTGAGGTTAATTTTGCGTGGTGAACTCGTTGAGAGTGGCGGTTGAAGCACGGTTGTGCTAATGTGTTGGTGAGAGTATCTGTGTGACTTCACCTGGTGTTAGCATCTGTGTGGCTACACCTAATCCTGAGGGATTCTGTTGTGTTAGGGATGGTAATAACCAGTTGGGTTGTTACTCTTACCTTTAGTTTCGAGGACGAAACTTCTTTTTGGAGGGTAGTAATGTAAGACCCAAGATTCCACTGTACAGTTTTCCTAAGGAACTCTAGCGTCGGCTACGAGTTTTAGGGTTTTTGGTGAGGCGGTTTTGTGAGTATCGTCGCAAAAATGGGATTTTTGCTGAAATAGAGTCTGTTTTGTGTGTGTGCGCTGTAATTACACAGGCTTTGGTCCTGTAATCCTCTTTCTTGAATTAGAAGGTTTCTGTGAAGTCAGAAACGCGAGTTTTGGATTATTCTCGTTTTTGGAAAAACGAGTAGGATTTTACCCGCTGTTGTGAAATTTTACTGATTCTGAATTCAGTGAGATTTTAGTTGGGGGTTTTATATATCTGCGCGAGGCGGGATATATTCTGAGATTAATTTTCCGAGGTGTGGAAGAAAATTGCAGTCGAGGAAAAAGATTTAGCGATAAGTTTTGGAAATGGTTTACGGCGGACATTTATTTCGTAGAGTTTATATTTTTGTGATTTTCGTCCGTTAGCGAGGTGCGGCTCGTTCGCGAGCGAACGCGAGAGCTGTGAGGCGAGGAGGCTTCTAGAAGCTTAGAAAATATCTTGGTTGGATATGCTTGGTTTTAATCCAAGGGCTAGGATTTGATCTTGCAACCTTTACACTATTTGATCCTAAGGCTAGTATGCAACAAGACCACTTGATAGTAAGCCTTTTGGTCACATCTTTGGACTTAAGAAAAATCATAAAAACCTCATTTCTTTCTCTCATGAACCGTGACACTTCTTTCTCTCTTCCATCCTTGATAAAATTTTCAATCCATCACCAAATCCCTTGATCATAAGCTTGTTGGAAAGCTTGGAGTTGTGAGGAATCATCTTCTAAGGTAACAAACCTCTTCCTTTCTCTTAGTTGGCAAAACTCATGGAGTTTTATGAATTTTTAGTTTATGTTCTTGAGATGAAAAATTTTGGGATTTAGTTTTGATTAGTTTTGGTTCCATAGATGTGTTCATAAGAGTTATTAGTACACATGAGTGAAACATGAGTTGATTTCCATGGTTAAATCTTGTTTTCACAAATTTTTGTTTAAGAGTTTTGAAGAAAAATTTGAAAAAGATCATAAACTTGGATTGTATTGTATGATTTTGGTTTTGAAGTTAGTTTTGAGCTTTTTGACAAAATGGATTTGTGAATATGAAATTCGTTTCGAAAAATGAGAAAAAAATTATTCTCGTGTTCTTGAGCGACTCGAAGAACACAATTTAGGAAAATTTATTTCGAGTTTCAAAAAGAGTCGGGTATACGATCGAATATCGTTACGAGCTAACAAATGTGGTTAGGGTTTCAAATGAGGAAAAATTGTGTAGGGTTGCCCTTTTGCCTCATTTGGCCGTGGCACCCATATAGGGTTCGAGGAATCGAATTTCGAAAATTGTTTAGAGGCAAATAGCTTCCCATGATCATTGTTTAAATTGTTTGATTGGTTATGGGATGCTTTGAAAAGAAAATGATCACTTGCCTTAAGAAAAACCTTATTTGAGATTTCTCGAAATTTGCGATTCGACTCGATAATTTCTAAATCGTTTTGATAAGTGCTAGTTAGGTATTATGGGATATTACCATGCATTTATAAGTGAAAATTTTTGAGTAGAAGGGTGTTTTTGAGAAAAATGGCCGTGGCCTTCCTTTGTGTGGGGGAAGAAATTCCAAAATTTTTCTAAGTCCACAATTGTGTGAAAATTTTGTGTGTGTTGGATAATCTTAGTTTTGAAGAAAAATGAGTATAGGAAAGGTTGTTAGGAAGAAAAAAATGTGTAACTCGTAACACAAGAAAACTTCGATTTTTCATAAAAATATTTTTGAAAAGTTTTAGTTGTGTTTCAAATGGTCTTGTTGTGTGTGAAACAAGTCCTTGAAGTGGAAAATCCAAAATGGTTTTGGTTTATGATTTGAAAACAAAATGATTTTCGTGTTATAAAAATAGTACAATTTACTTCGTGAATTTTTAAACCCTATGAGAATAACCTGAAAACATTGAGGGATAGCTTTAGGAAGTACCTTAGACCCCTCTGGAGCTTTGAGAGCAAGTTTCGTTTCGATACGATAAACGAGGAATATTTTATTGATGTTACGCTACATATATTTTTAGGTAGCGTGAATTGTAGAATTTCGCGGAATAGAGTAACGGAAGCTTGCCAAGGTAAGGGCATCACTTTATTTCTGTCTTTTCACTGAGTTACAACATGTTTGGTTATTTTCGGTGATGTTTGTTGGTGTGCTTGGCATGTATGTGTTATGTATTCTCGTGATGAGAAAGTGTTTAAAATACTTACGCTGTTTACATATGATTATGAGAATGTATGTATGAACAGGTTGTTGGAATACATATGGTTGGAAATGTATGTATGTCGTTGTGTTTGATTTACATATATCTGTGTGATATGTAATTGTCGCATGAGCATGGATGGAACGTGTATGTCATTTGGGACTGCACGGGCGGATGTGTCTGTGTGACTCCGCCGGGGCTGTGTCTGTGTGACTGCCCTATGTATATGCGTTTCTTAGTTGGCGATAGCATCTGTGTGGCTATGTTCGCTTGGTGTTAGCATCTGTGTGGCTACACTTTTGAGGGGGGTGACAGCATCTGTGTGGCTGACAGCATCTGTGTGGCTGGTAGCATCTGTGTGGCTATTTTCACCCGGTGATAGCATCTGTGTGGCATCACCTGACCCTTGTGGCTTTTCTTTAGAGGGGGTGACAGCATCTGTGTGGCTGGTAGCATCTGTGTGGCTATTTTCACCCGGTGATAGCGTCTGTGTTGCATCACCTGACCCTTGTGGCTTTTCTTTATAGGGGGTGACAGCATCTGTGTGGCTGACAGCATCTGTGTGGCTGGTAGCATCTGTGTGGCTATTTTCACCCGGTGATAGCGTCTGTGTGGCATCACCTGCTCTCGTGGCTTTAGTGGGTTGGACCTACGATTCCGGAATTCATGCATGTGGCGAACCAGTGATTGGTTGTCACGCTCATTGTAGAAGTCTGCATTAGGCTTTGTGTGCATTATTTATATAAGCCGTTGGTGGAAATTACTTTGTGTTTAAAGAGCTTTCTCTGTTGGTATTTGTGGAAATTTGTTATGTGTACATCTTTCGCACCGGATATATATATATATACTTTTATTTTGTGGTGACCCTTTCTTTCATTTGCGGGCTCATCCCACCCAGATGATGGGTTAGGTCGTGGTGTCGACGGTGGCTGTTCAAGGCCCCATTGAGATGTTGGAGCTTTGGCTTAGTTAGACTCTGTGCCGGTGTGGTTGTACATCGTGCCTTTTGTTTAGGCATAGGTTTCTAGCTTGGTCTGTTTGGGGTTGTAGTGCTTGGAGTACTTTGAAATACTTTGACTTGGATTGTACTTATTCAGGAACACACTTTGCTTGTCGAAGCACCTTATGGTAATGAGTTCTTTTGTATGTTTAATGCCGGCTCTCACAGTTTGTATGCGCGCTCTGTTTTGTTTTAAAAAAAAAAAAAATAATGCCCCTTTTTAGTCTTTGAAAATCGGGGTGTTACATTGTGGTATCAGAGCCCGGCTTTAAATCTTCAAAGGGAAAGTGTATACCTGAGTAGTTAGTCCAGAGTCGGTTAGAACATAGCTAGAGTCGTGTCAGCTCTAGTGTTTGTTTTGTGTCGGGTTATGGGTTGGTAATCCGTGAGTGAGTTTTCTGTCGGAGTTCAGGAATGTTTGGATAAGGATCTGACCAATAGAACTTGGTATGTGCAGGAGTAAGAATGCCTCCAAGAAGGGCACCTGCAGCCCCTACGGCGGAGGATGCGGATACATACCATATGGCTTATGCCATGAATACGATGGCAGCTGCTGTGGCTGCTCAAACCCATGCGTAGGCGCAGAGGGATTTGGAAAAACGTGAGAGGGAGATCATTGCTGCTGGATTTAGGCTTCTCACCAGTTTCAACCATCAGGCTCCTCCTAAGTTTAGTGGAGAGGGAGGTCCTGACATTGCGGATTTGTGGCTCCAGGCGATTGAGAGGATTTTTGGGGCAATCCATTGCCCGGAAGTAGAAAAGGTAACCTTGGCTACCTATCAGTTGCAGGGTAGTTCTGAGTATTGGTGGAGGAACACCAGGTTCTTGATGGAGGCTGTCTATGAGGAAATAAATTGGGAGAACTTCAAGAGGAGGTTTTTAGCCAAGTACTTTCCCGAGACTGCTAGGGAAAGGTATGGGGAGGAATTCCTTCAGTTGCGTCAGGGAGGAATGAATGTTGAAGTATATGCCAAGAAGTTTGAATCACTATCCCGTTACTTCCGCTTCTTTAGGGATGGGATAGATGAGAACTATATGTGTCGTCGCTTCCAAGAAGGGCTGAGGTACGAACTGCAGGATGCGGTTGTGCCATTGGGTATTCGACAATTTCAGGTCTTGGTAGAGAAGTGCCAAGAGATAGAGGATATGAGAAGCAAGCGGGTGAACTGCCAAGGTAGTTTTAGTGCTGGAGGGCCAAGTGGTTCAAGTCAGGATAATGAGAAGCAGAGGAATAAACCTTATAACCGTTCCCAGGATAATCAAGGACCAACTCGCTCTGTGAACCAAGGGACTCGAGGGAGTCAGAGTGGATGGAATCGAACTTGTTACAACTGTGGACAAGAGGGTCATTTTGCTAATGAATGTGGGGTTTCGAAACCAAAGGAAGGAACCGTTTGCTTCAATTGTCAGAAGCCGGGTCACTTTGCTAGAGATTGCAAAGCCCCGAATGCCGGGTCGTCGGCGAATGTAACGCAGGGAACTCGACACGCGGCTAGAGGACGTGTCTACTGTATGGGCACTAGAGTGAGCGGTCAGACCGGTAAGGCCATGCAGCGGGATTGCTAGATTGCAGGTAACACTTTACTGCATTGATTGTTGTTGGGGCAACCCACTCTTGCATGTCTTGGTGTGTACTTTTGCTTGGAATAGTTTGTTTTGGTCTTTGCTTTTGGTGTTTTGAATGTTCTACTATATAAAGGACTTAGTAGTAATGTCTAGCGTGTTGCACGGTGAGTGGTAATTTGGAATGATGTGCGTCACACGTCAAGGGTCAGGGGACCCAGTGTCGTTTTGGAGGTAATGTGAACGTATAAGGAACCGATTCTGAGGAATTGGGGATTTGGATAAAGGGAGTCCAAGAGGAGTAGATGTTTGGTTTGGCAAGTGCCAAGACTATGAGAAGTTGTAATCACCAACTGGAGGTTGGGATGGTATTATTTAAGTCATGTTTGGAAAGAGATTCGTATGTGAGCAGACGATTCGGCGTATTCACTAAGTTGCGGACTTATGGATATTGGTAGAGCGGAAAATTCTTCTATAGAGAAGACAACTTGTTCGGAATGTAATGGTTTGGTGGTACATGCCGTGGTGGCATTGTATTACTGTTGAATGATGTTCAACGGATGTTTCATGAGAGGAATCATGAGAGCTTGAGCGACGTAGTTTGAGTGTTGTGTCTTACGAATACAAGGTCAAAAGGGATTGTTGGTCGTTGGAAAGCTATGTTAAGAGTAAGTAAGAGAGAAGCACACGAGCATGTGGCTTATGTCAATTAAGGATTGGCGAAAGGAATTGACTCACACATAATTTGGAAAATTATGATTGTGCGAGAGTAGTAAGGATTCAAAGGCACCACCTAAATGGATGTCATGGCGGTGTGTGTGTGGAATGTGGATATAAAGGGTGAACAATTGTCTAATGGCAAAGTTAAGTGAAAGCATGAGAGTCCAAGTAACGTGTTTCGGGCAAATTGGTCTCATAGACGAGATCGAGATCGTAAGAGATCGAAGGAAACCTTAAGGGGAACCTCGAAGGATTTGTGGAATCCTTGTACCTTGGAGGACCATGAGCACAAGTGGAATGAAGTATCACTTAAGTTTGGTAAAGATGGTCTAAACCACCATCATGATTGTCGACTATTTATTGACAAATTGAGGAACTGATCATCCTTAATCTCTTGTTAATAATAGACGGGATCATGTTGACTGGAATTGACTAGTTTTGCTAGCTTTGGTGATGCGCATAGAGTTTCAGTGTTTCTTTTTGGAGGGTAGCCAGTCACTGCTGCGCGTGAACCTAGTGGTTTAGGCTACGTCGCGGAGGCAAAAGAGGTGACTTTGGAAACTTTGTGTGTGGACCCTAGGAAATTTGAGGAACTCGAGGTTGCGAACCTCTGTTGTGAGGTTAATTTTGCGTGGTGAACTCGTTGAGAGTGGCGGTTGAAGCACGGTTGTGCTAATGTGTTGGTGAGAGTATCTGTGTGACTTCACCCGGTGTTAGCATCTGTGTGGCTACACCTAATCCTGAGGGATTCTGTTGTGTTAGGGATGGTAATAACCAGTTGGGTTGTTACTCTTACCTTTAGTTTCGAGGACGAAACTTCTTTTTGGAGGATAGTAATGTAAGACCCAAGATTCCACTGTACAGTTTTCCTAAGGAACTCTAGCGTCGGCTACGAGTTTTAGGGTTTTTGGTGAGGCGGTTTTGTGAGTATCGTCGCAAAAAAGGGATTTTTGCTGAAATAGAGTCTGTTTTGTGTGTGTGCGCTGTAATTACACAGGCTTTGGTCCTGTAATCCTCTTTCTTGAATTAGAAGGTTTCTGTGAAGTCAGAAACGCGAGTTTTGGATTATTCTCGTTTTTGGAAAAACGAGTAGGATTTTACCCGCTGTTGTGAAATTTTACTGATTCTGAATTCAGTGAGATTTTAGTTGGGGGTTTTATATATCTGCGCGAGGCGGGATATATTCTGAGATTAATTTTCCGAGGTGTGGAAGAAAATTGCAGTCGAGGAAAAAGATTTAGCGATAAGTTTTGGAAATGGTTTACGGCGGACATTTATTTCGTAGAGTTTATATTTTTGTGATTTTCGTCCGTTAGCGAGGTGCGGCTCGTTCGCGAGCGAACGCGAGAGCTGTGAGGCGAGGAGGCTTCTAGAAGCTTAGAAAATATCTTGGTTGGATATGCTTGGTTTTAATCCAAGGGCTAGGATTTGATCTTGCAACCTTTACACTATTTGATCCTAAGGCTAGTATGCAACAAGACCACTTGATAGTAAGCCTTTTGGTCACATCTTTGGACTTAAGAAAAATCATAAAAACCTCATTTCTTTCTCTCATGAACCGTGACACTTCTTTCTCTCTTCCATCCTTGATAAAATTTTCAATCCATCACCAAATCCCTTGATCATAAGCTTGTTGGAAAGCTTGGAGTTGTGAGGAATCATCTTCTAAGGTAACAAACCTCTTCCTTTCTCTTAGTTGGCAAAACTCATGGAGTTTTATGAATTTTTAGTTTATGTTCTTGAGATGAAAAATTTTGGGATTTAGTTTTGATTAGTTTTGGTTCCATAGATGTGTTCATAAGAGTTATTAGTACACATGAGTGAAACATGAGTTGATTTCCATGGTTAAATCTTGTTTTCACAAATTTTTGTTTAAGAGTTTTGAAGAAAAATTTGAAAAAGATCATAAACTTGGATTGTGTTGTATGATTTTGGTTTTGAAGTTAGTTTTGAGCTTTTTGACAAAATGGATTTGTGAATATGAAATTCGTTTCGAAAAATGAGAAAAAAATTATTCTCGTGTTCTTGAGCGACTCGAAGAACACAATTTAGGAAAATTTATTTCGAGTTTCAAAAAGAGTCGGGTATACGATCGAATATCGTTACGAGCTAACAAATGTGGTTAGGGTTTCAAATGAGGAAAAATTGTGTAGGGTTGCCCTTTTGCCTCATTTGGCCGTGGCACCCATATAGGGTTCGAGGAATCGAATTTCGAAAATTGTTTAGAGGCAAATAGCTTCCCATGATCATTGTTTAAATTGTTTGATTGGTTATGGGATGCTTTGAAAAGAAAATGATCACTTGCCTTAAGAAAAACCTTATTTGAGATTTCTCGAAATTTGCGATTCGACTCGATAATTTCTAAATCGTTTTGATAAGTGCTAGTTAGGTATTATGGGATATTACCATGCATTTATAAGTGAAAATTTTTGAGTAGAAGGGTGTTTTTGAGAAAAATGGCCGTGGCCTTCCTTTGTGTGGGGGAAGAAATTCCAAAATTTTTCTAAGTCCACAATTGTGTGAAAATTTTGTGTGTGTTGGATAATCTTAGTTTTGAAGAAAAATGAGTATAGGAAAGGTTGTTAGGAAGAAAAAAATGTGTAACTCGTAACACAAGAAAACTTCGATTTTTCATAAAAATATTTTTGAAAAGTTTTAGTTGTGTTTCAAATGGTCTTGTTGTGTGTGAAACAAGTCCTTGAAGTGGAAAATCCAAAATGGTTTTGGTTTATGATTTGAAAACAAAATGATTTTCGTGTTATAAAAATAGTACAATTTACTTCGTGAATTTTTAAACCCTATGAGAATAACCTGAAAACATTGAGGGATAGCTTTAGGAAGTACCTTAGACCCCTCTGGAGCTTTGAGAGCAAGTTTCGTTTCGATACGATAAACGAGGAATATTTTATTGATGTTACGCTACATATATTTTTAGGTAGCGTGAATTGTAGAATTTCGCGGAATAGAGTAACGGAAGCTTGCCAAGGTAAGGGCATCACTTTATTTCTGTCTTTTCACTGAGTTACAACATGTTTGGTTATTTTCGGTGATGTTTGTTGGTGTGCTTGGCATGTATGTGTTATGTATTCTCGTGATGAGAAAGTGTTTAAAATACTTACGCTGTTTACATATGATTATGAGAATGTATGTATGAACAGGTTGTTGGAATACATATGGTTGGAAATGTATGTATGTCGTTGTGTTTGATTTACATATATCTGTGTGATATGTAATTGTTGCATGAGCATGGATGGAACGTGTATGTCAGTTGGGACTGCACGGGCGGATGTGTCTGTGTGACTCCGCCGGGGCTGTGTCTGTGTGACTGCCCTATGTATATGCGTTTCTTAGTTGGCGATAGCATCTGTGTGGCTATGTTCGCCTGGTGTTAGCATCTGTGTGGCTACACTTTTGAGGGGGGTGACAGCATCTGTGTGGCTGACAGCATCTGTGTGACTGGTAGCATCTGTGTGGCTATTTTCACCCGGTGATAGCGTCTGTGTGGCATCACCTGACCCTTGTGGCTTTTCTTTAGAGGGGGTGACAGCATATGTGTGGCTGGTAGCATCTGTGTGGCTATTTTCACCCGGTGATAGCGTCTGTGTGGCATCACCTGACCCTTGTGGCTTTTCTTTAGAGGGGGTGACAGCATCTGTGTGGCTGACAGCATCTGTGTGGCTGGTAGCATCTGTGTGGCTATTTTCACCCGGTGATAGCGTCTGTGTGGCATCACCTGCCCTCGTGGCTTTAGTGGGTTGGACCTACGATTCCGGAATTCATGCATGTGGCGAACCAGTGATTGGTTGTCACGCTCATTGTAGAAGTCTGCATTAGGCTTTGTGTGCATTATTTATATAAGCCGTTGGTGGAAATTACTTTGTGTTTAAAGAGCTTTCTCTGTTGGTATTTGTGGAAATTTGTTATGTGTACATCTTTCGCACCGGATATATATATATATACTTTTATTTTGTGGTGACCCTTTCTTTCATTTGCGGGCTCATCCCACCCAGATGATGGGTTAGGTCGTGGTGTCGACGGTGGCTGTTCAAGGCCCCATTGAGATGTTGGAGCTTTGGCTTAGTTAGACTCTGTGCCGGTGTGGTTGTACATCGTGCCTTTTGTTTAGGCATAGGTTTCTAGCTTGGTCTGTTTGGGGTTGTAGTGCTTGGAGTACTTTGAAATACTTTGACTTGGATTGTACTTATTCAGGAACACACTTTGCTTGTCGAAGCACCTTATGGTAATGAGTTCTTTTGTATGTTTAATGCCGGCTCTCACAGTTTGTATGCGCGCTCTGTTTTGTTTTTTAAAAAAAAAATAAAAAATAATGCCCCTTTTTAGTCTTTGAAAATCGGGGTGTTACACAATCCGATAGGCCACCTTTCCAACTCTTCCAAGAATTTGATAGGGTCCAATAAATCTAGGAGTCAACTTCCTTGACCTCAAAGCTCTACCAACACCGGTAGTAGGTGACACTCTCAAGAACACATGATCACCTTCATTAAATTCCACACACTTTCTTTTCTTGTCGTTGCACGCCAATCACATATTCATACACATATTCTCAAACATATGTAAATCCCACATGCGATACAAAACACCTTCTCATCACGAGAATACATAATATAATCATGCCAAACATTCACAACAATCCAGAACCAGGCATACATATATTAGACGGAAAAGTAAAGGTGCCCTTACCTTAGCAAGCTTCCGTTACTTTAATTCCGCAAAAACTACAACACGCGCTACCTAAAATAAATGTAGCGTAACATCAATAAAATACTCCTCGTTTATCCTAACGAAACGAAACTCGCTCTCAAAACTCCAGAGGGGTCTAAGGTACTTCCTAAAGCTATCCCTCAAGGATTTCAGGTTATTCTCATAGTTTTTAAAAATTCACGAAGTAAATTGTACTATTTTTATAACCCGAAAATCATTTTGTTTTCAAATCATAATCTAAAACCATTTTGGATTTCTCCACCTCAAGGACTTGTTTCACACACAACAAGACCATTTGAAACACAACTAAAACTTTTCAAAAATATTTTTATGAAAAATCGAAGTTTTCTTGCGTTACAAGTTACACATTTTTTTCTTCCTAACAACCCTTTCCTATATTCATTTTTCTTCAAAACTAAGATTATCCAACACTTATAAAATTTTCGCACAATTGTGGACTTAGAAAAATTTTGAAATTTCTTCCCCCACATAAGGAAGGGCCACGGCCAAAAATTTTCAATGCACCCTTCTACTCAAAATTTTTCACTTCTAAATGCATGGTAATATCCCATAATACCTAACTAGCACTTATCAAAACGATTTAGAAATTATCGAGTCGAATCGCAAATTTCGAAAAATCTCAAATAAGTTTTTTCTTAAGGCAAGAGATCATTTTTCTTTTCAAAACATCCCATAACCAATCAAACAATTAAACAGTGATCATGGGAAGCAATTTGCCTCTAAACAATTTTCGAAATTCGATTCCTCGAACCCTATATGGATGCCACGGCCAAATGAGGCAAAAAGGGCAATCCTACACAATTTTTTCTCATTTGAAACCCTAACCCCAATTTTTTTTTGCTCGTAACGATATTCGATCGTATACCCGACTCTTTTTGAAACTCGAAATAAAATTTTTCTAAATTGCGTTCTTCGAGTCGCTCAAGAACACGAGAAATTTTTTTTTCTTATTTTTCGAAACAAAATTCATATTCAACAATCCATTTTGTTTAAAAGCTCAAATCTAACTTCAAAATCAAAATCTTACAACACAATCCAAGTTTTTGATCTATTTCAATTTTTTTCTTCAAAACTCTTCAACAAAATTTTGTGAAAACAAGATTTAACCATGGAAATCAACTCATTTTTCAATCATGTGTACTAACAACTCTTATGAACACATCTATGGAAACAAAATTAAATTCTAACATTTTTCTTCTCAAGAACAAAATTGTGAAACTTAAAATCCAAGAGAAATTAATGGCAAGAATAGAAGTGGAAGATGTTAGTTACCTTAATGAGCAAGAGATTCCTAATTATGCCAAAGATCCAAGCTTGAAAAGATGGAAAAATGAAATTTAGAAGAGATGAGTGAGTGAGTGAGGAAGGTCGGCCGAATGAGTGAGAGGGGAGGGAGTAGTTTTGTGATTTTTTTTGCTTCTAAGACTAAACATAAACCTCCATACTAATAAACCACTCTTGTGAAATCTAGGCCCTTGGATCAAACTAACTTTTGCAAGGATAAACCCTAGCCCTTGGATCAAAACAAAGTAATCATTACCTTTTTGAAAATATCCAAGATATTTCTCTTGCGCTCGCAGACGAGTCGTACTCCGTCGACGGTCTATCTTGCGAAAAAATATAAAACTCACGAGGTGATTGTTCGTCGTAACACATTTCCAAATATTATCGCTAAACTTTATTCTCCGACTGAAATTTATTTCCTTAGCTCCCAAAAATATTCTGAAACTAGATTCCAACTTACGCCGATATATAAAGTCTCCAATTAAAATTCGACGGAAAACAGAAACCGTAAAATTTTAAGAAGCGGGCACAGTTTTCTACTCGTTTTTCCAATAAACGGAGAAAGTCGAAACTCAAAAATCTGAAATCACAGGAACGTTCTCGTATATAAAAGAGGACTAAGAACCAAAAGCCTGAGCTTAAATAGCATACGAGTCCAAAACCAGTTCCAACTCAGCAAAAACGCTGTTATTACACGATACTTAAGAAACAAATCTTACAGAAACCCTAAAAACTCTTAGCCACTACTTACGCTTATAACTTGCGTACAATACAGTAGAATTATGGGTCTTACAAAACATTTGCTTTGGTCTTCCTTTTTGTCTTTGACAGTACTAAGTCTTTTGGAAGACCCTCCAAACTTGCCTGCATATTTCTTGCTTCGTTTTGCCCATTGAGAAACCTTAGCAGCCATCAGCACTATCTCTTCTTCATCATCAGACCCAACTTCTTGACCCTCCTCAGAAGCTTCATCTTCAGATTCTATAACTTTAGCTTTCAGAGCCTTTGACGAGCCCTTAGAGCTTAAAGCTATTTCTTTTAGCTTCTTGGTTGATTCATCAGTTATTAATTCCATTTCATGGCTCTTTAGTGAACTGATTCAATCTTCCAAGGTCACTTCATCTAAATCTTTGGCTTCTTGAAAAGCTGTCACCTTGGGTCTCCATTTTGGAGGTAAGCTTCTGAGTACCTTTCTCACATGATCAGCCACAGTATAACTCTTGTCTAACACTTGAAGTCTAGAGACTAGAATTTGAAACCTTGAAAACATAGTCTCAATGTCCTCTCCATCTTTCATTTTAAACAACTCATACTGATGGACTAATAGGTTAGCTTTTGCCTCTCTAACCTGTTTGTTACCCTCATACTTGGATCTTAAGGACTCCCAAATTGACTTAGCAGTCCTTTTGTCTCCAATTTTTAGGTACTCATCATGTGAGATTGCGTTTGTCATCATTCCTTTCACTGAATGATGTTTCTTATATTCCAACTTCTGAGTGAGTGTGAAAGACTTTCTGTTTTGATAACTAACCACTCATTCTTTGTCCATATTATCAAACGCAACTCCTTCTGTTAGACTACTAGGCTACCACTTAGAAGGGGGGGTTGAATAAGTGGCTTCTTTAATCAACGGCAATTTAAAAAATATTTGATTAAAAACAATGCGCGGAAGCACCACCGGATCGGTAGTCTACTTTGCACCTTTTGACCAAAGGAAAGATAGTATCGCCTTGAACGAATTAGGAAAATTACCGGAACGCTTAATGCAAGATATCCAAATTTACTTTGATTAACAAAAACGGTCCCAAGCAAGTTATATGGTTCGATATTTCAAGTTCAATCACAATCAAGCAAGAACCAATTGAATTTTTGTGAACCAATACGAACAACAAAAATTCAATCGATTAATCAAATTAACGAAATTAACGAAATTAAAAGAGAGAGATAAAGAGAGACACACGATGTGATTAGGGAGTTCCCCGGATTGCGCGTCGTCCACGCGTTTATCCGAGTACGTCTCCCCCCAAATAACCAAACGGGTTATTTGAGAGTTTATAGATCAAAAACTTGATGAACAAAAAGTGCACAGTTTACAATTGAAATCTATAATCCTATAGCAAGACAAAATGTAAACTAATGCGAATAACCTCGACACCCAATGGAACTTCGCCCTCTGATTCCAACGATTCACCTTGTGCCAAACCGCACCCAATCGTCCAGCTGAGTCCTTCGTTCCTTGTTGTCGAATCCTTCAAGACACGCACGATCTTGAATCACTTGAGAGAAACACTAGAACCTTCAACGCAATTCAACCCGATCACGATTCTGATTCACCGCGAACCGTATCGAACGTTATCACACAAATCTGCAGTTTCTATTGAATTGATCCCATACTCAAATCCAATTTTGATTGCAAACATGATGAAGATGATGAACTTGTGTTGAATCAAACCTTTGATGCAAATTCTCACTCAATTTGTACCCAAAGCGTTTTCTGATCCTTCACACTAGTTTTCTCTGTTTTACAATGACACAACACATTGCTATTTAAAGAGAAAATAGAATTGAGCAAGTTTGGGCAAAATTTAACAAACATGTATCGATACAACTGATGATTTGTATCGATACAAAGCCTTTGACCAGCGTTAAAAATGAAAGATTTGACCTATGTATCGATACAAATACGGGTGTGTATCGATACATACATCAGTTTCTTGAAATCTTGACTGATATGTATCAAATCATGCAAGCATGATTCGATACATCATGATGTCTCTGGATTTCTGAGAGGCATAGGTGTGTATCGATACATGCAAGCATGATTCGATACACAGGTAGCTCTCTGCCTCTGAGAAACCACTTTTGTATCGATACAAGTGATATATGTATCGATACAAATTGCACAAAATCAGTCTGAAGTAATTTCAGGACATTTGTATCGATACACTCGTTTATGTATCGATACATAATACCTAAAAACAATTTTTCAAAGTGTTAAAAATAGTTTTTCGCTGTTAAGTCATTTGTAATGTTTGCCAAAGTATGTTCTATTCTATTTTCATGTGTTTTGACAATTATTAAAACATGAGGATGAACTGGTGCACTTACACCTTCTTCTACCAAGTCCCACAAGTCACAATCAATACCTATAATGTGACTGTACATCTTGGTTTTCCATAATGGATAGGCAGTCTCAGTTCCATTTATTCAGTGTTGTAATAAATTAATGACTTATGTATCAATTAATAAGATTTCACGATATATACTACACAATTTGTCGTGGGGTGTTATTGAAGGTGGAAAAACACAAGAAGGGGGGGGGGGGTTGAATTGTGTTTTAAAAATTGAATCTTTTTCTAAAATAAAAACAAGTTTGCAGCGGATTTAAACACAAAATCAAAGAGGTGCTGACAGAGAGAAAGAAAGACACAGAATTTATCATGGTTCCTCTCACAAGTTGAGAGTACGTCCAGTCCCCTTGTTACTAACAAGAGCTTTTCACTATAATCTCACAAGATTACAATTTGCTCAAGCACACTTGCAAGAGACTTCTCAAATGCTCAAGTTTCACTAAACAAGAGACTTCACAAACAAACTTAAAATCTAAGAATGATTGTTAATGGACACTTGATATACTATCAGAGGTGTTTACAAAATACAACACAAATTTGCCTTAAGACTAAGAATGACAGATAGGTTCTTGAATGTCAGAAAGTTTCAGAGTCTTAAACGCAGTAATAGAACAGTTAGTCATTTCTTCCATTTGAGTCTTCTATTTATACTTCAATGGAATGTGATGACCGTTGCAGAGAGATAAGATGCCAGCTGGAATTTGATAGTACAATTGATAGCTGTACATTGCCTTCTTTGGTAAAGAACTTCAATTCCACTACCTTGCAATTTTGAATTATCACTCAACCATTTTGAGTAATAATAGTACAGTCGTACAATTCTCAAATGCGCTCCACTTATGGATAAGGTTACCGTTGTACCAACGAATATTCCTTCCTGTGGATATGACAGAGTCCTAAGGTGGATTGTGTAACACCCATATTTAATTAAATAGGATTTTAATATGTTTATTTGTCTATTTACTTAATTACTTGAAATAAATGTGCTTTCTGGATATTTATCAATAATTATGCATTAGCTAATGAAGGGTGTTTTAGTAATCCCCTAGGATCATTAATTCTCTAGAGAACCTTTTATTAGGATTAGATGAATTAATTGGTTAATTAAGAGAAGTAGTAGAATAGTGGCCTATGTCACTTATTAAGTTATTAAGTAATTGGACTTAAGATAGAAATGGGCTAAGCCCAATAGAGAATGATAAGATAAGAAGGGTATAAGTGATAATTTAATTACCATTAGGTTAAGATAAGAATAATAGAAAGATAGAAATCATAAGATAGAAAGAAGAGAAGGAGGTAGAGAGATAAGAAAGCAAAAACCCTTTTCTTTGAAGAAGAAGAAAGAGCAAGAGGAAGAGCTAGAGGTTGAAGGACTAGAGAAATCAGATTTCTTAAGGTAAGAGAGTGGTTTGGTTTCTCAAGAGTGATTAAGAGAGGGGGAGAAAGTCTTACTCTCTCCAACCCAATCCTCTCTCACTCTTTTTCTTTGGGTTTGGGTTTGATTCTTAAAAATGAATGATTTTGATGTTATAGATAGATTACTTAAATGATTTGATGAAAGAAAAACTACAACTTTGGGTTCAATCATGGGAATTTGTTAGATGTTTGTAGGTTTTTGAGTTTTTATGATAAGTTGATAAAAATGATATCTTTGATGTGTGAAATGTTGTTAATTGATGAAATGAGTTGTACTTCTATGTTTAGCATGATTATATATGTATAAAGTCATCAACTTTTCGAATTGGTATGTTGAAATTTTAAGAAATTGAACTGTTGCAGTGAAAACCCGAAAACAGGGTGAACTGATGTTGTCAAGCTCGCTGCAGCGAGTGCAGGGTGAGCTGGCAGCGAGTTCACCTGTGTGCTCTCTGACTTAGCTCGCTGCAGCGAGTGTGAACTCGCTGAGCGAGTTACTCAGGCTTGAAACTTATGTTTTTCTTGAAAATATGAGACCTATGCTTATGCTATGTTATGGTTATGATCCTATGGTTATATTATGTCATTAATATGTGTAATTTGACCAAACTTGATGGGGATAATGTACTTGAGGTTGAAGTGCATGATTATGATAATCTTTTGAAATGAATTGATTATGTTCATGAGTTAATGACTTACATACATGCATTCATTTATGCATGATGAGCAGGTGTTTTAGTGAGGTGACTAAAACACGGAACATTTTAACGAGGTGGTTAAAATATAGTTAGAATAAGTTTTCTAACGAAATGACAAGGTACCTTCATACATTAGAGGAATGCTAGGGAGCATTCATGAACTTCTTGCATTAGTTTGCATTAGGAGATGAAGTTGCTTATCTATGAGTGATATTTTGGTAAATGACATTCTTGGTTATGCATTGATTTGTTATATGTCATTGATATATGGATTGATTATATTAATTGATAAGGTTGTGTTGTATTAATGTTAATTGATACTTGGGCTATATACAACTAATGGATGAGGTTGCTTATATGTTATGATTATTGCATTTCCTTATCTATTTAATTATGAATGTATAGTGTTCGATACACTTGCATGATTTTGCGGGATTCTTTACTAACTCTCTGTTTTGTGTAAATGCTGAACCTTTGGGGGTTCAGGTGTGCAGGGTGAGGAGTTAGCATCGACGGATTAGCGTTGTCTGCGCTTGTGCTTCCTAGTGGTGAGGAGACAAGCTTTATGCTTCTCCTAGTTAGCCTTAGTTCTAGTTGGTTTGTAATAAGTAGGTGCTCTGATATTTGTAACATCGAGTCGGGTAGACGTTTTTCCTTATTCGAATGTTTTGAGCATGGATTTGTTCTTATGGTTGTTTGAACTATGCTACTTATTACATCCATGTTGGTTACATGGATAGGTTGATACTTAATTATCTATTTTGTTAGAACTTAAGATATTGTGTGAGGATTATGTTCTAAGTTGCATGACTTTAATATCGGATATCCATTAAATATATATATATATATATATATATATATGATATATGCATGTATACCTTGTTTGTTTTAATTGTATACCCTGATTCTATATGTAATCATTTATTTAAATTTAAGTAATTGTAATTATGGGGTTAGGGTGTTACAGATTGTTCTTCAATCATTGATTCTGATTCTGTGTAGTTGTAGCTTCTTAAGGTCTTCAGCTCCTGAGCCTCTCAGAGCCTAGCTGTTGTCCTCAGAGCCACTTACTTCAGAACTTGAATTTTAAGCTTCTGATGATCAGCGATATACTTTCGGAGCTTCTTAGCTTGGCTTCTCTGCTTTTATTCATAGTGCTTCTTAATGAATTTTAACTATTAATTCTGCACACTAGAATAATCATTAGTAATACCAATTGCAATTTTAATACTTTGTTATCATCAAAACCAATTAAAATACTAGGGATTTATGTCAGACCCACTTTGTTCCAACAATCTCCCCCTTTTTGATGACGACAAACTAAAACATTAAAATTCAATTGTTGTTGCTTTAATTATTTATGTTGACTTCAGGTTTCAAAGCTTTGCAAGCTCCCCCTGAGTCTGATAGTCCATAGGGTTAGGTTTGAAAGCTCCCCCTAAGTCTTATCCATAATTAATTAAAAACAGTTTAAGAGTTAATTTATTAACTTGAAATAAATTTTCATATTTAACTCTAAGAGGCAGAGGTTTCAGAGTCTGATAATATTCAGAGAAGGTTTGCAAGCTTCTCTCATTTTATCTATGAAAATGTATTTCAAATCTAAAATTTTCTCCCCTTTCAATAAAGTTCAGAATTAATGAAGTTCAAAGAGGGATAAAAATTGATTCAAGATGCATAAGCATAACAGTCTCAGGTTTTTGCATAGTAACGAAATCAATTATTCTTAATTTTAACGCTATTCTTACTCCCCCTTTTGTCATTAATCAAAAAGTAACAAAAAATAAGACAAGTAAGTCAAATAACGCTTTTCTCAAGACAGTCAAGTCAAAAATTGGTTACAAATATGTTCAATTAAATGAACTTGTTGATTTCCAGGCAGACATGGATGTGTTGAAAGCATTATAAAAGGAGATGATTCTTCTCACTTTATTCATAACAACTAATCAAAGAATACATTCACAAAACAAACAAGTGAAAATCAAGCAATGAAGAAATCTTCAGGATCAAAGAAGGAGATCAAGAGGGAAGCAACATCTTCACGCCCAAGAAGAAACAAGCAAGTCAAAGAAACAATCAAGCAAGTGATTGAGATATCAGAGTCTAATGAAATAGACTCTGATTATGCAAAGTTTCTCAGAACATACGATCCTGAGGAGGGGTACTCAGACCCTGACTTCCACAAAGCCATTCTTGAATATCTTTCTGATGCAAACACTGCTGGTGATTCAAAGCCAGAGGTGCCCAAGAAAGATGAGTCAGAGGCTAAGTCAGATGTAGAGTCTAAGTAGTGCTCTCACTATCTTATGTAATAAAACTTTGCATCAATTAATAAAAAGAATTCTTGCTTTTAAATTGTTTATTTTCTTTGCATATTTCTTATATTCACTAACAAACGTCAGAACACCAGTTACCAGACACGCCTCATTCGGTATTGGTGCCCCGCTGTTAAACAGACGATAATACTAAGAAGCTATATCATGAGTAAGCAGGAGTACTGTTGTGGTGGAACCTTAGGTTTTGAAAATCCTAAAATATAAGTTTAAAAACCAAGATGCTCTGCAACACCTTGCTCTAGGTTCAGTAGCCACAAGAGTACCAGACATAAGTAGTGAATATATTTTAATTTTGAAAAACAAAAATAAAATTAACACACATAATCAGATATTCAGATAATCACGCCTGGATAAACAATTAATTCATTAATCAAAAGAGAAGAAAAAGTTATCCATAGATTACAAAAGATTAAACAAGTAAATGTGCTCAATCAAAGGTTAAGGCTTGGGTTGTTGACCAACCAGTTTCATCAGTAGCTCCATCATAGCATCTATCTTCTTATGAGTGGCTTCACCAGATCTGTTCATATCATCCCTCATATCAGCCCTAAATTCATCCATCTCATTCCTCAGCTCTTCTCTTAAGTCATTCTTTATTTCATCCAGAGCCAATTGTATAGCTGGAGGTATGACAGATGATGGAGAGCCTTGGACAATTCTTGGTGGAGATCTTGGAGGGGTAGTGTCAACTATTGGAGCTTTACCTTTGTCAGCATTGTTCTAATCTAGGTTCTGTTCAACCATAATATTATCCACATCTGTTGCTTGATTCTCATTTATCTTGTGAGTTTAAATCACAGCAATATGATGTGCTCTATCCACTAACAGCTTGAGAACTTCTTGATCAGCAAGTCTCTTACGCTCTACTTCAGCAGCTATCCTAGCCTGCTCAACATCAATTATCATTCTGGCATACCTTGCTTCCTCTTCAGCTAACCTTTCAGCTGCTTCAAGTGATGTACTGATAGTTTCATTTACAGCAGCCAAAAGTTCCAGACGATGACGCTCTTCTTCATGATTGTAGTTGGTGAGCTTAAGAGCATGAGAGATCTCTGCAGCATGCATTATCTGATTCAGTGCATTCATTCCTCTTCCTTCAATCATACCCTTCATATAATCTCCCAGAAGCTTCAAAGACTGACTGAACTTATCCTCCAATTCCCTGATCTTACCATCAATATCTGAGTGTTATTGGATCATCATCAATGTTTATGGCTTCTTTTAACATACTTTCAAGGATAGGTAGGGCAAAATCAACAGGTAAGATTAATTCATCTTTGGTCAGAGGTTTGTAAACAGGACCAAGAATGGGAGAAGGTATGGGTTCATTTGAGATGTGATGCTCTTGATTATCAGAGGGAATGTCATCACATTGGTTAGAAGGTGGATGTTGGGTTTGTTCAGAGTGGGCTATTTGTGGTTCAGAATTGTTTTGTTCAGGTTGGGGAGTGAGAGGTTTAGATAGTGGTATATCATCATTCTGAGGTTGATGTATCTCAGGTTCAGAATTGATGATTGTGTTTGGATTTTCCTGTTCAGGAGCAACAGTATGAGAGGGTGGTGTTTGGATAATTGTTGTGGGAGGTTCTTGAATGAATGGTTTTTGTGGTGGTTCAGTAGTTACATTCAGAAGTTTATTAATGGGGTGATTTGGTGAATTCAGATTGGAGTGAGTGAAAGCATCACCAGAAAGATGTGGTGTGAGGTGGTCTAGGATGGAAGTGTCTTCAGCCACAACTTTCTTGGGTGGATTATTTTTGGTTTTCTGAGGGGTCTTTTGCTTGAGTGATCTGAGTTTCCTTGCAGATCTTTTTAGAATTTCTGCTACAGTATCACTACTATAATCAGAAAGGGTACTCTCAGATGAAGATGATGATGATGAGGATGATGAAACAATAACTGTTTGGTGTTTCTGATTAGGCAGGATCATAGATATAAGTTTTGATAAGTCTATGGTTGGAGGAGGTAAATCTTGAGCTACCGGCTTGCTATTAACATTAGTCTCAGAGATATTACCTTTAGGAGGAGCTTTGTTAGGAATCCTCTTAGCTTTGGTCTTGGTTCTTTTAGAGGCTCTGACAGCTTGATCATCCTCAGTAGCTGGAGGCCTCTCATTCCCTTTCTTGCTTCTCCTATCTTTTTCAACATTTGCCTCTGGGACTACCTCAGCAGCTTTAGCTTCTTGAGTCTTAGAGACTTCTTCAGCAGCAGTCTCAACCATCTCATTTATACTATCATGCCCAGATTCTTTATTCTGCTCTTCTGTTCCTTCCTCAATCATAGCTTGTTTAAAGACAATAGGCTTTTTCATTGACCTTGTAATCTCCTTGGGACCATTGAAGATATCCCAATCTGGTACATCCACCACCATACTCCTGTCAACTTTTGCACCAGTTTCTCTTCTTACCATTTCTAAGAAGTTCTTAATCACCTCTTCATTATCATGTTCTGAGATGGTTGGGAAACCATCACACCAAAAGTATTCCTCATATATCTTCTTAAGAGGATGTTCTGCCGTCTTTATATCCTCTTTCTTAACCAACAACATATTCACCAAAATTGTTGCATCAAACTTTGCTGTATTAAAAACTCTTAGTCTTTCCTTAGTTCTGACAATCTCTACAAGCTGTGTCTGACGTATAATATCATAAATTAATCTTGGGTGGTGTAGAGTGACCTTTGGCTTAGTATGGCTATCACTGATGCAAGCGCAAAGGTGTTCAAAAATTAAACCAGCCAAATTGATCTTTACCCTCTTATGCATAAACCAAATGAAGTGTCTGTGAGGCAGAGAGATTGTATCTCTTCCTCCTTCTCTTGTGATGATTGATGCAAGAAAAACCTTGAAAGCAAATTGAAAATCCTTTTTCATACACTTAGCCTTCCCAAAGTCACGCTCTTGTGTACCAGCAGGAAAAAGATCCTTTTTAATACATTCAGTATACATGCTCTTGGTCTTGTACAAATTAACATCTTCACCTTTGTTATCTAGACCCAGAACCTTAGCCACATGCTCCTGAGTGATCAACACTGGTAATCCCAAAAGATTAGACCTAATCTCTTTACCTTTGTAGGGTCTTAATCCTAGTTGGACTCTTGACTTTCCCTTCAAGGACTCATCCTTGGCTACAATTTTTCTTACTTCTTCTTCAGCACAGAATTCATTAAAGACGGTTGTTTTATTCCAGAAATTCTTGACGAAGTCATAATACACAAACCCATTTTGCATATCAAAGTAGTTCTTCCATTGCTGATCACAGAACAGACTCTGAATATCAATGCCATATAACCTCAAGCTCTCAAAATCTACAAACTTCTCTGTTAGAAATTCCATGGCTTCTCTACCACAGTCGTTCGAATTTGGGGGAATTTCGAGCGATGCTTGAGAGTTTAAGTTAATTCAGGTGGTAATACTGGGTTGAAGGGCTCTTGAACGATGATATGAGTAGGTTGAGCAGACATGATTGCAGAAATTTTGAGAAGATGAAAGTGATTGAGATTCTGAGTTTTAGGGTTCGTGTAGGTAGTGATTGTGAAAAAAATTGTGCTATGAGAGTGAAGTGACTATTTATATCAAGTAATAAACACACACAGAAAATAAGCACAAAGGAGGGAGCGCGAACAGTTTAAAATTAATTTTAAATTGTATTAACTGCAATTTCATCATTAACTGTTCTCTAGCCGTCAGGATCTAGACACGTGTAGAAGAGACTCTATCATAGCTAACACGCGTACAGACAACTGTTGTACACTTACTAGTACTAAACGTTTCATTTTCGCTTAGTTCAGAGCCAGACTCATTAATATCTTACACCTCATCAGAACCTGTTGCTTTTCAGAGCCTATCATATTCAAAGCTTCTCAAAAGAGACTCTGAACATTAGCGGCTCTGAAATAGCTTCAGACCCTAATTCTATTTTACATCTCAGAGCTAGTTTTCTTCAGAGATAAAATGCATGTTCAAGTTCTTTTTAATAAAATCAAACCTTTCAATAGCTAAAGGCTTAGTAAATATATCAGCTCATTGATGTTCAATATCAATGAATTGAATATCTATGGTGCCTTTTTGAACATGATCTCTTATAAAATGGTGTTTTATTTCAATAAGCTTAGCTCTGGAATGCAAAATTGGATTTTTAGATAAATGAATGGCAGCAGTATTATCACAATAAAGTGGAATCCTGCTTTCAGCTATGTTATAATCCTCTAACTGATATTTCATCCAGAGGAGTTGAGTGCAACATTTAGCAGCTGAGATGTATTATGCTTCTGTTGTAGACAAAGCAATAGTTGCTTGTCTCTTGCTGGCCCAAGATATGAGATTCTCACCAATAAATTAGCAATTTCCACTAGTGGACTTTCTCTCTATCTTGTCTCCAGCATAGTCAGCATCACAGAATCCAACTAGCTTACTATCTAGGGATTTTTTATAAAGAAGTCCTAGATTAGTAGTTCCTTTAAGATACCTAAAGATTCTCTTAACTGCTGTTAAATGAGATTCTCTAGGATTTGATTGAAATCTTGCACACAGACACACACTATATAAAATATCTGGCCTAGATGCTGTCAGATAGAGCAGAGAACCAATCATACCTCTCTACAACTTTTGGTATACTTTGCTTCCAATCTCTTCTTTGCTTAAGCTGCTAGTAGGATACATGGGTGTGGCCATTGTCTTACAGTCTTCAAGATTAAACTTCTTCAGAAGCTCTTTTGTATATTTGCTTTGATGAATGTAAGTGCCATCTTTTCCTTGATTGATTTGAATCCCAAGGAAGAACTTTAGTTCACCCATCATGCTCATTTCAAATTCATCCTGCATAAGCTTTGAAAAATTCTTGCACAAGGAAGCATTAGTAGAACCAAATATTATGTCATCAACATAGATTTGAATAATTAAGATATCCTTCTTAGTTGTCTTTCTGAAGAGTGTATTGTCAATCTGACCTTTTTGAAAATCATTTTCCAAAAGAAAATTACTCAGTCTATCATACCAAGCTCTTGGAGCTTGTTTGAGACCATAGAGTGATTTCTTTAGTTTATAAACATAGTCAGGGTTTTTCAAATCCTCAAAACCTGGAGGTTGTTTGACATACACTTCCTCAGAAATAACTCCATTTAGAAAGGCACTCTTAACATCCATTTGATACAATGTAATTCCATTATTAACAGCATAAGAACGTAACAACCTGATTGCTTCCAGTCTAGCTACTGGAGCAAATGTTTCTGTAAAATCAATACCTTCTTGCTGACTGTAGCCTTGTGCTACAAGTCTAGCTTTGTTTCTTACAACCTCACCTTGTTCATTCAGTTTATTCCTGAATACCCACTTAGTTCCAATGATGTTCTTATGTGCTGGTCTTGGCACTAAATCCCATACATCATTTCTTTGAAACTGATTGAGCTCATCTTGCATTGCCATTATCCATCCATCATCAGTTAGTGCTTCATCAACATTCTTGGGTTCAATCATAGATATAATAAGGGATCACTTTGTTGATAAGCTGATATTGTCTTTCTTGGACTTTCTTTGTTTCCAAGAACAAGATCTTCTGGATGAGATGACTTGTACTTGAATTTCCTTCTTGGAGCTTCAGCATTTTCTTGCATTTCATCTTCTGAGATATCATCATGTTCCTCAGATGCTTCTATTGGGGATGCTCCTTCAGAGACTTCTTCCATTTCAGCTTCTGAAGTTTCATTAGCTTCTGATGTTTTCTCAGGTTCTAGAAGGTTGTACTGATATGGCACACCTGCATAACTATGGTCTTGCTCTGACATTTTACTGTCAGGCTCTTTATCATCAAACCTTACATGTATAGATTCTTCCACTGTGTTAGTTTTAGAATTATACACTTTGTATGCCTTTGAGCGTTCAGAGTAACCTATAAAGATTCCCTTACAAGCTTTGACATCAAATTTCTTTTTATAGACCTTATTGTTTAAGATGTAGCAAGTACATCCAAACTGATGGAAGTAAGAGATATCAGGTATTCTTCCTTTGAAGAGTTCATATGTTGTTTTATTCAGTATAGGTCTGATATAGATCCTATTTTGAATATAACAGGCTATATTAACAGCTTCTGCCCAGAAGTGCTTAGCAAGCTTAGTCTCATGCATCATGGTTCTTGTCATCTCTTGTAAAGACCTGTTCTTTCTCTCTACAACACCATTTTGTTGTGGTGTTCTAGGAGCAGAGAACTCATGGATAATTCCATGGTCTTCATAGAAAGTTGCAAAAGTTTCGTTTTCAAACTCACCACCATGATCGCTTCTGATCCTTAGGATCTTAAGACTTTTCTCATTTTGCACTTGTGTGCAGAAGATGGTGAATACATCATATGCATCATCTTTTGCTCGCAAGAATTTAACCCATGTCCATCTACTGTAATCATCAACTATGACAAGTCCATATTTCTTCCCATTGATTGAGGTTGTACTAACAGGACCAAATAAATCAATGTGAAGCAATTCAAGAGGTCTTGAGGTAGAGACAATGTTCTTAGGTTTAAAGGAAGTTTTAGAAATTTTCCCAATCTGACATGGACCACACAGAGCGTCTGAGTGATAGTTGAGATTGGGTAGGCCTTTAACCAAGCTTAGTTTGCTGAGCTTGGAGATTAATCTCCAATTAGCATGTCCTAAGCGCTGGTGCCAGACCCACTTAGCATGTCCTATCTTTTGCTCTGTGAGTTCTGAGAGATTGACCTTATAAACATTGCCTTTCCTTAGGCCTCTGAATACTACAGATTTTTCAGACTCTCTAGTTACAGTACATGACTCTTTATCAAATACTACCACAAATCGACTATCACAAAATTGACTGATGCTAAGTAGATTGTGTTTCAGGCCTTCTACAAGCCATACATTATTAATAGATAAGGAGGAGTTACCAACTGTACCTGTCCCAATGATCTTCCCTTTTTGCTTTCCTCCAAATCCCACATTTCCTCCCTCTTTCAGAGTGAGGGTTTGGAACATATACTTTTCGCCTGTCATGTGTCGTGAGCATCCAATGTCCAGGTACCAAGAATGCTGCTCTGGCCTTCTTGGAGCGCAAATCTGATGCATAAACAATCTCAGATTTTGGTACCCATATTTTTATAGGTCCTTTATGGTTAGTCCTTACTACCTTAGGTTGTTTTTGTTTGTAAGGCCTATCAGTAGTTCTGAAGTTATTAAAGCCTTTTGAAAAAAATTTAGGCTTTGCATAACTCTTAGACTTAGCTTTAGAGTATACTAGAGTTTTGTTTGTTTTTACATTGGTCTGAGGTTTGGAGGCTTTAGGCTCTGAAGTATTCAGAGTCTGAGACTTCTTAACCTCTGACTCAATTATTTTTTCAGAGTCTGGTATATCTGTGACTTCTGATTGGCTTTTAACAAACACAGCCTTAGATTTTGTTTTATCAATGTTAGAGGGTTTAGAAAATAATGGATTATCTTTAAAACGCGAAAATCCAAGACCTTCACATCAGTTTCTACTTACATGATAGATTAAGGAAGCTATCTTACTTCTCTGCATGCCATTGATAAGAAGTTCTTACAGAGCAAATTCATGCTCTGGATGAATCTTATCATCATAAACATAATGAGTTTCAAGAAATGTGTTTCTGCTTTTTAGAGACTCATTTTCTTCAACTATTATGTTTGTTTTCTCAGTCAAGTGATTGTAAGCCTTTTTTAGAACCTTACATTCACCTGCCTTTTTTGTGAGCAATTTTAAGGCATCTTTAAGAGAATATACTAATTCTGATCTAGATAGTTTAGCAATTACCTCTTCTTCGTCCTCAGAGTCTGAATCTACTTCAGAATCTTCTCTGTCAGAAGTAGTTGCCATCAATGCTAGATTGGCTTTCTCATCACCGTCTGAGTCCGAGTCTTTGTCAAGATCTTCCCATGTTTCCAGAAAGCTGTTCTTGACTTTACTCTTATATCTTTCCTTGCTAGAGCTTTGCTTGGATGACCTACTCTTGTTTTCTGGACAATCAGCAATGAAATGACCAGGCTTGTTGCACTTGAAACATTTGCTTTGGTCTTCCTTTTTGTCTTTGACAGTACTAAGTCTTTTGGAAGACCCTCCAAACTTGCCTGCATATTTCTTGCTTCGTTTTGCCCATTGAGAAACCTTAGCAGCCATCAGCACCATCTCTTCTTCATCATCAGACCCAACTTCTTGACCCTCTTCAGAAGCTTCATCTTCAGATTCTATAACTTTAGCTTTCAGAGCCTTTGATGAGCCCTTAGAGCTTAAAGCTATTCCTTTTAGCTTCTTGGTTGATTCATCAGTTATTAATTCCATTTCATGGCTCTTTAGTGAACTGATTCAATCTTTCAAGGTCACTTCATCTAAATCTTTGGCTTCTTGAAAAGCTGTCACCTTGGGTCTCCATTTTGGAGGTAAGCTTCTGAGTACCTTTCTCACATGATCAGCCACGGTATAACTCTTGTCTAACACTTGAAGTCCAGAGACTAGAATTTGAAATCTTGTAAACATAGTCTCAATGTCCTCTCCATCTTTCATTTTAAACAACTCACACTGATGGACTAATAGGTTAGCTTTTGCCTCTCTAACCTGTTTGTTACCCTCATACTTGGATATTAAGGACTCCCAAATTGACTTAGCAGTCCTTTTGTCTCCAATTTTTAGGTACTCATCATGTGAGATTGCGTTTGTCATCATTCCTTTCACTGAATGATGTTTCTTATATTCCAACTTCTGAATGGGTGTGAAAGACTTTCTATTTTGATAACTAACCACTCCTTCTTTGTCCATATTATCAAACGCAACTCCTTCTTCTACCAAGTCCCACAAGTCACAATCAATACCTATAATGTGACTGTACATCTTGGTTTTCCAGAATGGATAGGCAGTCTCAGTTCCATTAATTCAGTGTTGTAATAAATTAATGACTTATGTATCAATTAATAAGATTTCACGATATATTCTAGACAATTTGTCGTGGGGTGTTATTGAAGGTGGAAAAACACAAGAAGGGGGGGGGGGGTTGAATTGTGTTTTAAAAATTGAATCTTTTTCTAAAATAAAAACAAGTTTGCAGCGGATTTAAACACAAAATCAAAGAGGTGCTGAGAGAGAGAAAGAAAGACACAGAATTTATCCTGCTTCCTCTCACAAGTTGAGAGTACGTCCAATCCCCTTGTTACTAACAAGAGCTTTTCACTATAATCTCACAAGATTACAATTTTCTCAAGCACACTTGCAAGAGACTTCTCAAATGCTCAAGTTTCACTAAACAAGAGACTTCACAAACAAACTTAAAATCTAAGAATGCTTGTTAATGGACACTTGATATACTATCAGAGGTGTTTACAAAATACAACGCAAATTTGCCTTAAGACTAAGAATGACAGATAGGTTCTTGAATGTCAGAAAGTTTCAGAGTCTTAAACGCAGTAATAGAACAGTTAGTCATTTCTTCCATTTGAGTCTTCTATTTATACTTCAATGGAATGTGATGACCGTTGCAGAGAGATAAGATGCCAGTTGGAATTTGATCGTACAATATCCTTCTTTGGTAAAGAACTTCAATTCCACTACCTTGCAATTTTGAATTATCACTCAACCATTTTGAGTAATAATAGTACAGTCGTACAATTCTCAAATGCGCACCACTTATGGATAAGCTTAACGTTATACCAACGAATATTCCTTCTTGTGGATATGACAGAGTCCCAAGGTGGATTGTTCTTCAATCATTGATTTTGATTCTGTCAGTTCTTGAGTGACGCAAATTCCTTTTGTATCAGAGTCCGTAGTTGTAGCTTCTTAAGGTCTTCAGCTTCTGAGCCTCTCAGAGCCTAGCTGTTGTCCTCAGAGCCACTTACTTCAGAACTTGAATTTTAAGCTTCTGATGATCAGCGATATACTTTCAGAGCTTCTTAGCTTGGCTTCTCTGCTTTTATAAATAGTGCTTCTTAATGAATTTTAACTATTAATTCTGCACACTGGAATAATCATTAGTAATACCAATTGCAATTTTAATACTTTTTTATCATCAAAACCAATTAAAATACTAGGGATTTATGTCAGACCCACTTTGTTCCAACAATTATAATTTTGGTTCCTCATCTTGAGCCTCCATAAGCTTTCTTCTTTTGTGATGTGAGTTTATTATCATCAAAACCCAGCCAAGTTCAAGAAGGAAATCTTCCTCACAGAATGTTCAACTCCCTGTCATATGGTCCCCAACTCAAAGAAAAAACACAGTCCTCGATTCTATAATCCATTGGTTATTTTAGTCTCTAACGTTAAAAATTGTTGTTAAGTTTACAAAAAAACTGACTTGGCATTATTTTGGGACACATGGCACGCTGACTAATTAATTGGACAAGTGGTTTGATGTGACAGCCCATTTTTTTCAAAGGCCAAAAAGTCAATATTTTTTTTCTTTTTCAACTAACACTCAGAGTGCGCATAGAATATTTTTCAATGAGCCGACAATCAAATATACAAAAGAACTCATTACCATAAGGTGCTTCGACAAGCAAAGTGTATTCCTGAATAATTACAATCCAAGTCTAAGTATTCAAATACTTACAACAAAACAAGTTAGACAACCCTATGCTAACCAAAAAGCACGGTGCACAAAACACACCGGCGCATAGTCTATCTATACTAAGCTTCACCACGTGCTCACTATGGCCTAGAACTGCCACCGTCGTCACCACGGCATAACCCATCATCTGGGTGGGATGAGCCCGCAAATGAAAGAAAGGGTCACCACAAAATAAAAGTATGTGTATATATAACCGGTGCGAGAGAGTATACAAATACCAACATAGAAAGCTCTTTAAACACATAGCCATTCCCACCAACGGGCTCATATAAGCAATGCACACATAGCCTATCAATGCAGACTCTAAATGATTGTGATCACCCTAGCCGGGTCTTTTTCACATGCATGAATTTCGGAATCGTAGGTCCATCCCCTACTAACAATATCAATAAAATCCCGTAGCTCTCCCGATCACTACAAGGAATAGAGTGGGCTCTCCCGATCACCGCACCCCGTGGCTCTCCCGATCACCACGTATCGAACTAAATAAAATCCCGTAGCTCTCCCGATCACTACAAGGATTAGAGTGGGCTCTCCCGATCACCACACCCCTACCATAAGTATCAATAAAATCCCGTAGCTCTCCCGATCACTACAAGGATTAGAGTGGGCTCTCCCGATCACCACACCCCTACCATAAGTATCAATAGAATCCCGTAGCTCTCCCGATCACTACAAGGATTAGAGTGGGCTCTCCCGATCACCACACCCCGTAGCTCTCCCGATTACTACGTATCGATCTCAACAAAAAACTCGTAGCTCTCCCGATCACTACAAACCATTAGGGTGGGCTCTCCCGATCACCACACCGGGCACAAAACTACCAAATGCATGAGCATACGTTTCCCCTTATATGCTAATGCAATGAATACATACCTCTCTAGCATATGTAAACCAAACATAACAACATACATACATTTCTCATCATATGTATTCCAAACACCTGTTCATACATATATTCTCATAATCATATGTAAACAGCGCAAGTATTGTAAACATTTTCTTATCACGAGAATACATAACACGTACATGCCAAGCACAAAGCACACCAACACACATGTTATAACTCAGTGAAAAGACAGAAATAAAGTGGAGCCCTTACCTCAGCAAGCTTCCGTTAACTTTCCTCGCATAATTCTACAACTCGTGCTTCCTAAAATATAAGCAGCGTAATATCAATAAAATACTCTCAACGTATCCTATCGAAACGAAACTCATTCTCTAAGTTCTAGAGAGGCTTAAGGTACTTTCTAACACTCTCGGATATGATTTCGAGTCCTCTCCATAGTGATTAAAAATTCCCAAAGTTAATTGCACTATTTCTCGCCACGCGAAAATATTTTCGTTTCAAAACAAACTAAGAAACACTTTGATTCCTAACTCCAAGGAAATCAATTTTCACATACTAAAACCATTTGAAAACAAACCAAAAACTCTTTGAAAATTTTCAGAAAAATAAAAGTTTACTTGCGCCACAAGTTACAAGTTTTTCCTTTCAAATAAAATGGCCATAACTCGCTCATTCTTTATCCAATCGAGACGAGTCATACGCCGAAATCTTCGTCTCGAAAAGACGGATCAAATGGTTAAGTTTCTAGGACACAAAAACAATTTTAAAATGCCCTAAATATCCTTTAAGATTTCGGCCAGAATTTAAAATACATCAAAATCATCATTTTCAAAAATCAAACATAGTTAAAATACTTAAACCATTATTAATTTCTCAAAAGAAACTCAAAAGTGATTGATCTCATTCATCAAAACCATTTTCAAAACATAATCCATAGAAATTTCTCATGAACACACACAAAAATAGATTTCTTGTTTTTTTTCAAAACCAAACCATTTTTCATAAATCCATTTCTCTCAAAAGTCTTAAAACAACATCATTAACACAAACTCTACTCAAAAACTCATGTTCTTGATTCATATAAAATTTTCATGAAAACCCTAACCCAAAATCTCATGAGAATCTCATCTAACCATGGAAAGCATCAATACTAAGCCTAAACATGCTTGTTAATCCCTCATGAACAACTTTCATGGAACAAAAATAAACTATAAACAAGTTCTAAGAAAAATCTCTCAAGAACATAAACCACCCAATCATAAACCCTAAGAGTTTGAACCAACAAAAGGAAGGGAATAGGTTTAGTTACCTTAGAGAAAGTGATCCTTGCAATACTATGATTCCAACAAGCTTGAAATCCTTAGCTTTGGTGAAGAAATGAGAAATTTATGGAATGGTGAAGGACAAAGGGTGGTTCATGGCAATGGATAGAAGAATGAGAGTCTTGTGCAATTTTTCTAAGTCTCCAAAGTGATCCAAAAGTCTTACTATAAAGTGGTCTTGCTACTTGTGAGCCATTGGATCAAATAGGATAAAGTTCTAAGATTCAAATCTAGCCATTGGATCAATCCAAGTCTATCCTCACAAGATATTTCCCACAACCTCTTACAACGAAAGGCACGCTCAGTTCTCGCGCATCGCGACGAACGAAACTCGCAAAAACAGAAAACCTACGGAAAGAACGTCTATCGTTTTTTCATTCCAAAACTTATCGCCGAATCTTTTTCCGCGACTGTAATTTTCTTCCATACCTTAGAAAATTAATCTCAGGACATATCCTAACTCGCGCAGATATATAAAACTTCCACCCGAAACCTCACTTAAAACAGACGCAGTAAGATTTTCCATCAGCGGGTAAAATCCTACTCGTTTTTCCAAAAACAAGAATAATCCAAATCTCGTCATTCTGACTTCACAGAAATCTCCTCATACTTAAAAGAAGACTACAACCCAAAAGTCTGTGCCTTTCCAGCGCACGAGCACAAAACAGGCTCCGTTTCAGCAAAAATCTCATTTATGCGACGATACACACAAAACCGTTCTACTAAAAAACCCTAAAACTTAGCCGACGCTAAAGTTCCTTAGGAAAACCGCACAGTAAAATCCTGGGTCTTACATTACTACCCTCCAAAAAGAAGTTTCGTCCTCGAAACTAAAGGTAAGAGTAACAACTCAACTAATTATTACCATCACCAACACAACAAAATCCCTCATGATTAGGTGCAGCCACACATATGCTAACACCGGATGAAGTCACACAGATACTCTCACCAATACACTGGCACAACCGTGCACCAACCGCAACTCTCAACGAGTTCACCCCTCAAAAATTAACCTCACAACAGAGGTTCACAACCTCTAGTTCCCAAAGATCCTCGTGCCCACAAACAAAAATTTCCAAAGTCACCTCTTTCGCCTCCGCGGCATAGCCAATTTCCCTAGGTTCACGCGAAGCAGTTACTGGCTACCCTCCAAAAAGAAACACCGAAACTTTCTGCGCACCAGCAAAACCGGCAAAACTAGTCATTTCCAGTCAACACGACTCCGTCTATTATCAACAAGAGACTAAGGATGATCAGTTCCTCAATTTGTCAATGAATAGTCGACAATCATGATGGTGGTTTAAACCATCTTTACCCAACTTAAACGATGCTTCATTCCGCTTATGCTCAATGTCCTCCGAGTCACAAGAGTTCCACAAATCTTTCGAGGTTTTTCTTAATGTTTCCCTCGATCTCTTACGAATACAAGGTCGAAGTCGTAAGACACAACACTCAAACACATCGTTCAAGCTCTCATGATTCCACTCATGAAACATCCGTTGAATATCATTCAACAGTAATACAATGCCACCACGGCAGGTACCACCAAAACCATTACATTCCGAACAAGTTGTCTTCTCTATAGAAGAATTTTCCGCTCTACCAATATCCATAAGTCCGCAACTCAGTGAATACGCCGAGCCGTCTACTCACATACGAATCTCTTTCCAAACACGACTTAAATAAAACAATCCCAACCTCCAGTTGGTGATTACACTCCTCATAGTCTTGACACTTGCCAAACTATACCATTTATTTCTCTTGTACTCCCGTTATCCAAATCCCCAATTCCCCAGAATCGGTTCCTTATATGTTCACATTATTTCCAAACGACCCTTAGATAAAACTCGCGTGCCTTAAACAAAACGCTAATCCTCGTCGACCACCATCGTCGGCGCACATCCTCTTCACATCGTATTTCCATTCTAATTCTGAACTCTCTCTTGAGTTCCTTTCCTCTTGGTTAGATCCTTAACCAAACATTTCTGAGTCTCCACAGAAAATCTCATCCAACGGTTACTAACTCATAACCCGACACAGAACAAACACTAGAACTGACACGATACTAGCTATGTTCTAACCGACTCTGAACTAACGACTCAAGTATACACTTTCCCTTTGAAGATTTAAAGCCGTGCTCTGATACCAATTGTGACAGCCCATTTTTTTCAAAGGCCAAAAAGTCAATATTTTTTTTCTTTTTCAACTAACACTCAGAGTGCGCATAGAATATTTTTCAATGAGCCGACAATCAAATATACAAAAGAACTCATTACCATAAGGTGCTTCGACAAGCAAAGTGTATTCCTGAATAATTACAATCCAAGTCTAAGTATTCAAATACTTACAACAAAACAAGTTAGACAACCCTATGCTAACCAAAAAGCACGGTGCACAAAACACACCGGCGCATAGTCTATCTATACTAAGCTTCACCACGTGCTCACTATGGCCTAGAACTGCCACCGTCGTCACCACGGCATAACCCATCATCTGGGTGGGATGAGCCCGCAAATGAAAGAAAGGGTCACCACAAAATAAAAGTATGTGTATATATAACCGGTGCGAGAGAGTATACAAATACCAAACATACAAATACCAACATAGAAAGCTCTTTAAACACATAGCCATTCCCACCAACGGGTTTATATATATAATGCACACATAGCCTATCAATGCAGACTCTAAATGATTGTGATCACCCTAGCCGGGTCTTTTTCACATGCATGAATTTCGGAATCGTAGGTCCATCCCCTACTAACAATATCAATAAAATCCCGTAGCTCTCCCGATCACTACAAGGAATAGAGTGGGCTCTCCCGATCACCGCACCCCGTGGCTCTCCCGATCACCACGTATCGAACTAAATAAAATCTTGTAGCTCTCCCGATCACTACAAGGATTAGAGTGGGCTCTCCCGATCACCACACCCCTACCATAAGTATCAATAAAATCCCGTAGCTCTCCCGATCACTACAAGGATTAGAGTGGGCTCTCCCGATCACCACACCCCTACCATAAGTATCAATAGAATCCCGTAGCTCTCCCGATCACTACAAGGATTAGAGTGGGCTCTCCCGATCACCACACCCCGTAGCTCTCCCGATTACTACGTATCGATCTCAACAAAAAACTCGTAGCTCTCCCGATCACTACAAACCATTAGGGTGGGCTCTCCCGATCACCACACCGGGCACAAAACTACCAAATGCATGAGCATACGTTTCCCCTTATATGCTAATGCAATGAATACATACCTCTCTAGCATATGTAAACCAAACATAACAACATACATACATTTCTCATCATATGTATTCCAAACACCTGTTCATACATATATTCTCATAATCATATGTAAACAGCGCAAGTATTGTAAACATTTTCTCATCACGAGAATACATAACACGTACATGCCAAGCACAAAGCACACCAACACACATGTTATAACTCAGTGAAAAGACAGAAATAAAGTGGAGCCCTTACCTCAGCAAGCTTCCGTTAACTTTCCTCGCATAATTCTACAACTCGTGCTTCCTAAAATATAAGCAGCGTAATATCAATAAAATACTCTCAACGTATCCTATCGAAACGAAACTCATTCTCTAAGTTCTAGAGAGGCTTAAGGTACTTTCTAACACTCTCGGATATGATTTCGAGTCCTCTCCATAGTGATTAAAAATTCCCAAAGTTAATTGCACTATTTCTCGCCACGCGAAAATATTTTCGTTTCAAAACAAACTAAGAAACACTTTGATTCCTAACTCCAAGGAAATCAATTTTCACATACTAAAACCATTTGAAAACAAACCAAAAACTCTTTGAAAATTTTCAGAAAAATAAAAGTTTACTTGCGCCACAAGTTACAAGTTTTTCCTTTCAAATAAAATGGCCATAACTCGCTCATTCTTTATCCAATCGAGACGAGTCATACGCCGAAATCTTCGTCTCGAAAAGACGGATCAAATGGTTAAGTTTCTAGGACACAAAAACAATTTTAAAATGCCCTAAATATCCTTTAAGATTTCGGCCAGAATTTAAAATACATCAAAATCATCATTTTCAAAAATCAAACATAGTTAAAATACTTAAACCATTATTAATTTCTCAAAAGAAACTCAAAAGTGATTGATCTCATTCATCAAAACCATTTTCAAAACATAATCCATAGAAATTTCTCATGAACACACACAAAAATAGATTTCTTGTTTTTTTTCAAAACCAAACCATTTTTCATAAATCCATTTCTCTCAAAAGTCTTAAAACAACATCATTAACACAAACTCTACTCAAAAACTCATGTTCTTGATTCATATAAAATTTTCATGAAAACCCTAACCCAAAATCTCATGAGAATCTCATCTAACCATGGAAAGCATCAATACTAAGCCTAAACATGCTTGTTAATCCCTCATGAACAACTTTCATGGAACAAAAATAAACTATAAACAAGTTCTAAGAAAAATCTCTCAAGAACATAAACCACCCAATCATAAACCCTAAGAGTTTGAACCAACAAAAGGAAGGGAATAGGTTTAGTTACCTTAGAGAAAGTGATCCTTGCAATACTATGATTCCAACAAGCTTGAAATCCTTAGCTTTGGTGAAGAAATGAGAAATTTATGGAATGGTGAAGGACAAAGGGTGGTTCATGGCAATGGATAGAAGAATGAGAGTCTTGTGCAATTTTTCTAAGTCTCCAAAGTGATCCAAAAGTCTTACTATAAAGTGGTCTTGCTACTTGTGAGCCATTGGATCAAATAGGATAAAGTTCTAAGATTCAAATCTAGCCATTGGATCAATCCAAGTCTATCCTCACAAGATATTTCCCACAACCTCTTACAACGAAAGGCACGCTCAGTTCTCGCGCATCGCGACGAACGAAACTCGCAAAAACAGAAAACCTACGGAAAGAACGTCTATCGTTTTTTCATTCCAAAACTTATCGCCGAATCTTTTTCCGCGACTGTAATTTTCTTCCATACCTTAGAAAATTAATCTCAGGACATATCCTAACTCGCGCAGATATATAAAACTTCCACCCGAAACCTCACTTAAAACAGACGCAGTAAGATTTTCCATCAGCGGGTAAAATCCTACTCGTTTTTCCAAAAACAAGAATAATCCAAATCTCGTCATTCTGACTTCACAGAAATCTCCTCATACTTAAAAGAAGACTACAACCCAAAAGTCTGTGCCTTTCCAGCGCACGAGCACAAAACAGGCTCCGTTTCAGCAAAAATCTCATTTATGCGACGATACACACAAAACCGTTCTACTAAAAAACCCTAAAACTTAGCCGACGCTAAAGTTCCTTAGGAAAACCGCACAGTAAAATCCTGGGTCTTACATTACTACCCTCCAAAAAGAAGTTTCGTCCTCGAAACTAAAGGTAAGAGTAACAACTCAACTAATTATTACCATCACCAACACAACAAAATCCCTCATGATTAGGTGCAGCCACACATATGCTAACACCGGATGAAGTCACACAGATACTCTCACCAATACACTGGCACAACCGTGCACCAACCGCAACTCTCAACGAGTTCACCCCTCAAAAATTAACCTCACAACAGAGGTTCACAACCTCTAGTTCCCAAAGATCCTCGTGCCCACAAACAAAAATTTCCAAAGTCACCTCTTTCGCCTCCGCGGCATAGCCAATTTCCCTAGGTTCACGCGAAGCAGTTACTGGCTACCCTCCAAAAAGAAACACCGAAACTTTCTGCGCACCAGCAAAACCGGCAAAACTAGTCATTTCCAGTCAACACGACTCCGTCTATTATCAACAAGAGACTAAGGATGATCAGTTCCTCAATTTGTCAATGAATAGTCGACAATCATGATGGTGGTTTAAACCATCTTTACCCAACTTAAACGATGCTTCATTCCGCTTATGCTCAATGTCCTCCGAGTCACAAGAGTTCCACAAATCTTTCGAGGTTTTTCTTAATGTTTCCCTCGATCTCTTACGAATACAAGGTCGAAGTCGTAAGACACAACACTCAAACACATCGTTCAAGCTCTCATGATTCCACTCATGAAACATCCGTTGAATATCATTCAACAGTAATACAATGCCACCACGGCAGGTACCACCAAAACCATTACATTCCGAACAAGTTGTCTTCTCTATAGAAGAATTTTCCGCTCTACCAATATCCATAAGTCCGCAACTCAGTGAATACGCCGAGCCGTCTACTCACATACGAATCTCTTTCCAAACACGACTTAAATAAAACAATCCCAACCTCCAGTTGGTGATTACACTCCTCATAGTCTTGACACTTGCCAAACTATACCATTTATTTCTCTTGTACTCCCGTTATCCAAATCCCCAATTCCCCAGAATCGGTTCCTTATATGTTCACATTATTTCCAAACGACCCTTAGATAAAACTCGCGTGCCTTAAACAAAACGCTAATCCTCGTCGACCACCATCGTCGGCGCACATCCTCTTCACATCGTATTTCCATTCTAATTCTGAACTCTCTCTTGAGTTCCTTTCCTCTTGGTTAGATCCTTAACCAAACATTTCTGAGTCTCCACAGAAAATCTCATCCAACGGTTACTAACTCATAACCCGACACAGAACAAACACTAGAACTGACATGATACTAGCTATGTTCTAACCGACTCTGAACTAACGACTCAAGTATACACTTTCCCTTTGAAGATTTAAAGCCGTGCTCTGATACCAATTGTGACAGCCCATTTTTTTCAAAGGCCAAAAAGTCAATATTTTTTTTCTTTTTCAACTAACACTCAGAGTGCGCATAGAATATTTTTCAATGAGCCGACAATCAAATATACAAAAGAACTCATTACCATAAGGTGCTTCGACAAGCAAAGTGTATTCCTGAATAATTACAATCCAAGTCTAAGTATTCAAATACTTACAACAAAACAAGTTAGACAACCCTATGCTAACCAAAAAGCACGGTGCACAAAACACACCGGCGCATAGTCTATCTATACTAAGCTTCACCACGTGCTCACTATGGCCTAGAACTGCCACCGTCGTCACCACGGCATAACCCATCATCTGGGTGGGATGAGCCCGCAAATGAAAGAAAGGGTCACCACAAAATAAAAGTATGTGTATATATAACCGGTGCGAGAGAGTATACAAATACCAAACATACAAATACCAACATAGAAAGCTCTTTAAACACATAGCCATTCCCACCAACGGGTTTATATATATAATGCACACATAGCCTATCAATGCAGACTCTAAATGATTGTGATCACCCTAGCCGGGTCTTTTTCACATGCATGAATTTCGGAATCGTAGGTCCATCCCCTACTAACAATATCAATAAAATCCCGTAGCTCTCCCGATCACTACAAGGAATAGAGTGGGCTCTCCCGATCACCGCACCCCGTGGCTCTCCCGATCACCACGTATCGAACTAAATAAAATCCCGTAGCTCTCCCGATCACTACAAGGATTAGAGTGGGCTCTCCCGATCACCACACCCCTACCATAAGTATCAATAAAATCCCGTAGCTCTCCCGATCACTACAAGGATTAGAGTGGGCTCTCCCGATCACCACACCCCTACCATAAGTATCAATAGAATCCCGTAGCTCTCCCGATCACTACAAGGATTAGAGTGGGCTCTCCCGATCACCACACCCCGTAGCTCTCCCGATTACTACGTATCGATCTCAACAAAAAACTCGTAGCTCTCCCGATCACTACAAACCATTAGGGTGGGCTCTCCCGATCACCACACCGGGCACAAAACTACCAAATGCATGAGCATACGTTTCCCCTTATATGCTAATGCAATGAATACATACCTCTCTAGCATATGTAAACCAAACATAACAACATACATACATTTCTCATCATATGTATTCCAAACACCTGTTCATACATATATTCTCATAATCATATGTAAACAGCGCAAGTATTGTAAACATTTTCTCATCACGAGAATACATAACACGTACATGCCAAGCACAAAGCACACCAACACACATGTTATAACTCAGTGAAAAGACAGAAATAAAGTGGAGCCCTTACCTCAGCAAGCTTCCGTTAACTTTCCTCGCATAATTCTACAACTCGTGCTTCCTAAAATATAAGCAGCGTAATATCAATAAAATACTCTCAACGTATCCTATCGAAACGAAACTCATTCTCTAAGTTCTAGAGAGGCTTAAGGTACTTTCTAACACTCTCGGATATGATTTCGAGTCCTCTCCATAGTGATTAAAAATTCCCAAAGTTAATTGCACTATTTCTCGCCACGCGAAAATATTTTCGTTTCAAAACAAACTAAGAAACACTTTGATTCCTAACTCCAAGGAAATCAATTTTCACATACTAAAACCATTTGAAAACAAACCAAAAACTCTTTGAAAATTTTCAGAAAAATAAAAGTTTACTTGCGCCACAAGTTACAAGTTTTTCCTTTCAAATAAAATGGCCATAACTCGCTCATTCTTTATCCAATCGAGACGAGTCATACGCCGAAATCTTCGTCTCGAAAAGACGGATCAAATGGTTAAGTTTCTAGGACACAAAAACAATTTTAAAATGCCCTAAATATCCTTTAAGATTTCGGCCAGAATTTAAAATACATCAAAATCATCATTTTCAAAAATCAAACATAGTTAAAATACTTAAACCATTATTAATTTCTCAAAAGAAACTCAAAAGTGATTGATCTCATTCATCAAAACCATTTTCAAAACATAATCCATAGAAATTTCTCATGAACACACACAAAAATAGATTTCTTGTTTTTTTTCAAAACCAAACCATTTTTCATAAATCCATTTCTCTCAAAAGTCTTAAAACAACATCATTAACACAAACTCTACTCAAAAACTCATGTTCTTGATTCATATAAAATTTTCATGAAAACCCTAACCCAAAATCTCATGAGAATCTCATCTAACCATGGAAAGCATCAATACTAAGCCTAAACATGCTTGTTAATCCCTCATGAACAACTTTCATGGAACAAAAATAAACTATAAACAAGTTCTAAGAAAAATCTCTCAAGAACATAAACCACCCAATCATAAACCCTAAGAGTTTGAACCAACAAAAGGAAGGGAATAGGTTTAGTTACCTTAGAGAAAGTGATCCTTGCAATACTATGATTCCAACAAGCTTGAAATCCTTAGCTTTGGTGAAGAAATGAGAAATTTATGGAATGGTGAAGGACAAAGGGTGGTTCATGGCAATGGATAGAAGAATGAGAGTCTTGTGCAATTTTTCTAAGTCTCCAAAGTGATCCAAAAGTCTTACTATAAAGTGGTCTTGCTACTTGTGAGCCATTGGATCAAATAGGATAAAGTTCTAAGATTCAAATCTAGCCATTGGATCAATCCAAGTCTATCCTCACAAGATATTTCCCACAACCTCTTACAACGAAAGGCACGCTCAGTTCTCGCGCATCGCGACGAACGAAACTCGCAAAAACAGAAAACCTACGGAAAGAACGTCTATCGTTTTTTCATTCCAAAACTTATCGCCGAATCTTTTTCCGCGACTGTAATTTTCTTCCATACCTTAGAAAATTAATCTCAGGACATATCCTAACTCGCGCAGATATATAAAACTTCCACCCGAAACCTCACTTAAAACAGACGCAGTAAGATTTTCCATCAGCGGGTAAAATCCTACTCGTTTTTCCAAAAACAAGAATAATCCAAATCTCGTCATTCTGACTTCACAGAAATCTCCTCATACTTAAAAGAAGACTACAACCCAAAAGTCTGTGCCTTTCCAGCGCACGAGCACAAAACAGGCTCCGTTTCAGCAAAAATCTCATTTATGCGACGATACACACAAAACCGTTCTACTAAAAAACCCTAAAACTTAGCCGACGCTAAAGTTCCTTAGGAAAACCGCACAGTAAAATCCTGGGTCTTACATTACTACCCTCCAAAAAGAAGTTTCGTCCTCGAAACTAAAGGTAAGAGTAACAACTCAACTAATTATTACCATCACCAACACAACAAAATCCCTCATGATTAGGTGCAGCCACACATATGCTAACACCGGATGAAGTCACACAGATACTCTCACCAATACACTGGCACAACCGTGCACCAACCGCAACTCTCAACGAGTTCACCCCTCAAAAATTAACCTCACAACAGAGGTTCACAACCTCTAGTTCCCAAAGATCCTCGTGCCCACAAACAAAAATTTCCAAAGTCACCTCTTTCGCCTCCGCGGCATAGCCAATTTCCCTAGGTTCACGCGAAGCAGTTACTGGCTACCCTCCAAAAAGAAACACCGAAACTTTCTGCGCACCAGCAAAACCGGCAAAACTAGTCATTTCCAGTCAACACGACTCCGTCTATTATCAACAAGAGACTAAGGATGATCAGTTCCTCAATTTGTCAATGAATAGTCGACAATCATGATGGTGGTTTAAACCATCTTTACCCAACTTAAACGATGCTTCATTCCGCTTATGCTCAATGTCCTCCGAGTCACAAGAGTTCCACAAATCTTTCGAGGTTTTTCTTAATGTTTCCCTCGATCTCTTACGAATACAAGGTCGAAGTCGTAAGACACAACACTCAAACACATCGTTCAAGCTCTCATGATTCCACTCATGAAACATCCGTTGAATATCATTCAACAGTAATACAATGCCACCACGGCAGGTACCACCAAAACCATTACATTCCGAACAAGTTGTCTTCTCTATAGAAGAATTTTCCGCTCTACCAATATCCATAAGTCCGCAACTCAGTGAATACGCCGAGCCGTCTACTCACATACGAATCTCTTTCCAAACACGACTTAAATAAAACAATCCCAACCTCCAGTTGGTGATTACACTCCTCATAGTCTTGACACTTGCCAAACTATACCATTTATTTCTCTTGTACTCCCGTTATCCAAATCCCCAATTCCCCAGAATCGGTTCCTTATATGTTCACATTATTTCCAAACGACCCTTAGATAAAACTCGCGTGCCTTAAACAAAACGCTAATCCTCGTCGACCACCATCGTCGGCGCACATCCTCTTCACATCGTATTTCCATTCTAATTCTGAACTCTCTCTTGAGTTCCTTTCCTCTTGGTTAGATCCTTAACCAAACATTTCTGAGTCTCCACAGAAAATCTCATCCAACGGTTACTAACTCATAACCCGACACAGAACAAACACTAGAACTGACATGATACTAGCTATGTTCTAACCGACTCTGAACTAACGACTCAAGTATACACTTTCCCTTTGAAGATTTAAAGCCGTGCTCTGATACCAATTGTGACAGCCCATTTTTTTCAAAGGCCAAAAAGTCAATATTTTTTTTCTTTTTCAACTAACACTCAGAGTGCGCATAGAATATTTTTCAATGAGCCGACAATCAAATATACAAAAGAACTCATTACCATAAGGTGCTTCGACAAGCAAAGTGTATTCCTGAATAATTACAATCCAAGTCTAAGTATTCAAATACTTACAACAAAACAAGTTAGACAACCCTATGCTAACCAAAAAGCACGGTGCACAAAACACACCGGCGCATAGTCTATCTATACTAAGCTTCACCACGTGCTCACTATGGCCTAGAACTGCCACCGTCGTCACCACGGCATAACCCATCATCTGGGTGGGATGAGCCCGCAAATGAAAGAAAGGGTCACCACAAAATAAAAGTATGTGTATATATAACCGGTGCGAGAGAGTATACAAATACCAAACATACAAATACCAACATAGAAAGCTCTTTAAACACATAGCCATTCCCACCAACGGGTTTATATATATAATGCACACATAGCCTATCAATGCAGACTCTAAATGATTGTGATCACCCTAGCCGGGTCTTTTTCACATGCATGAATTTCGGAATCGTAGGTCCATCCCCTACTAACAATATCAATAAAATCCCGTAGCTCTCCCGATCACTACAAGGAATAGAGTGGGCTCTCCCGATCACCGCACCCCGTGGCTCTCCCGATCACCACGTATCGAACTAAATAAAATCCCGTAGCTCTCCCGATCACTACAAGGATTAGAGTGGGCTCTCCCGATCACCACACCCCTACCATAAGTATCAATAAAATCCCGTAGCTCTCCCGATCACTACAAGGATTAGAGTGGGCTCTCCCGATCACCACACCCCTACCATAAGTATCAATAGAATCCCGTAGCTCTCCCGATCACTACAAGGATTAGAGTGGGCTCTCCCGATCACCACACCCCGTAGCTCTCCCGATTACTACGTATCGATCTCAACAAAAAACTCGTAGCTCTCCCGATCACTACAAACCATTAGGGTGGGCTCTCCCGATCACCACACCGGGCACAAAACTACCAAATGCATGAGCATACGTTTCCCCTTATATGCTAATGCAATGAATACATACCTCTCTAGCATATGTAAACCAAACATAACAACATACATACATTTCTCATCATATGTATTCCAAACACCTGTTCATACATATATTCTCATAATCATATGTAAACAGCGCAAGTATTGTAAACATTTTCTCATCACGAGAATACATAACACGTACATGCCAAGCACAAAGCACACCAACACACATGTTATAACTCAGTGAAAAGACAGAAATAAAGTGGAGCCCTTACCTCAGCAAGCTTCCGTTAACTTTCCTCGCATAATTCTACAACTCGTGCTTCCTAAAATATAAGCAGCGTAATATCAATAAAATACTCTCAACGTATCCTATCGAAACGAAACTCATTCTCTAAGTTCTAGAGAGGCTTAAGGTACTTTCTAACACTCTCGGATATGATTTCGAGTCCTCTCCATAGTGATTAAAAATTCCCAAAGTTAATTGCACTATTTCTCGCCACGCGAAAATATTTTCGTTTCAAAACAAACTAAGAAACACTTTGATTCCTAACTCCAAGGAAATCAATTTTCACATACTAAAACCATTTGAAAACAAACCAAAAACTCTTTGAAAATTTTCAGAAAAATAAAAGTTTACTTGCGCCACAAGTTACAAGTTTTTCCTTTCAAATAAAATGGCCATAACTCGCTCATTCTTTATCCAATCGAGACGAGTCATACGCCGAAATCTTCGTCTCGAAAAGACGGATCAAATGGTTAAGTTTCTAGGACACAAAAACAATTTTAAAATGCCCTAAATATCCTTTAAGATTTCGGCCAGAATTTAAAATACATCAAAATCATCATTTTCAAAAATCAAACATAGTTAAAATACTTAAACCATTATTAATTTCTCAAAAGAAACTCAAAAGTGATTGATCTCATTCATCAAAACCATTTTCAAAACATAATCCATAGAAATTTCTCATGAACACACACAAAAATAGATTTCTTGTTTTTTTTCAAAACCAAACCATTTTTCATAAATCCATTTCTCTCAAAAGTCTTAAAACAACATCATTAACACAAACTCTACTCAAAAACTCATGTTCTTGATTCATATAAAATTTTCATGAAAACCCTAACCCAAAATCTCATGAGAATCTCATCTAACCATGGAAAGCATCAATACTAAGCCTAAACATGCTTGTTAATCCCTCATGAACAACTTTCATGGAACAAAAATAAACTATAAACAAGTTCTAAGAAAAATCTCTCAAGAACATAAACCACCCAATCATAAACCCTAAGAGTTTGAACCAACAAAAGGAAGGGAATAGGTTTAGTTACCTTAGAGAAAGTGATCCTTGCAATACTATGATTCCAACAAGCTTGAAATCCTTAGCTTTGGTGAAGAAATGAGAAATTTATGGAATGGTGAAGGACAAAGGGTGGTTCATGGCAATGGATAGAAGAATGAGAGTCTTGTGCAATTTTTCTAAGTCTCCAAAGTGATCCAAAAGTCTTACTATAAAGTGGTCTTGCTACTTGTGAGCCATTGGATCAAATAGGATAAAGTTCTAAGATTCAAATCTAGCCATTGGATCAATCCAAGTCTATCCTCACAAGATATTTCCCACAACCTCTTACAACGAAAGGCACGCTCAGTTCTCGCGCATCGCGACGAACGAAACTCGCAAAAACAGAAAACCTACGGAAAGAACGTCTATCGTTTTTTCATTCCAAAACTTATCGCCGAATCTTTTTCCGCGACTGTAATTTTCTTCCATACCTTAGAAAATTAATCTCAGGACATATCCTAACTCGCGCAGATATATAAAACTTCCACCCGAAACCTCACTTAAAACAGACGCAGTAAGATTTTCCATCAGCGGGTAAAATCCTACTCGTTTTTCCAAAAACAAGAATAATCCAAATCTCGTCATTCTGACTTCACAGAAATCTCCTCATACTTAAAAGAAGACTACAACCCAAAAGTCTGTGCCTTTCCAGCGCACGAGCACAAAACAGGCTCCGTTTCAGCAAAAATCTCATTTATGCGACGATACACACAAAACCGTTCTACTAAAAAACCCTAAAACTTAGCCGACGCTAAAGTTCCTTAGGAAAACCGCACAGTAAAATCCTGGGTCTTACATTACTACCCTCCAAAAAGAAGTTTCGTCCTCGAAACTAAAGGTAAGAGTAACAACTCAACTAATTATTACCATCACCAACACAACAAAATCCCTCATGATTAGGTGCAGCCACACATATGCTAACACCGGATGAAGTCACACAGATACTCTCACCAATACACTGGCACAACCGTGCACCAACCGCAACTCTCAACGAGTTCACCCCTCAAAAATTAACCTCACAACAGAGGTTCACAACCTCTAGTTCCCAAAGATCCTCGTGCCCACAAACAAAAATTTCCAAAGTCACCTCTTTCGCCTCCGCGGCATAGCCAATTTCCCTAGGTTCACGCGAAGCAGTTACTGGCTACCCTCCAAAAAGAAACACCGAAACTTTCTGCGCACCAGCAAAACCGGCAAAACTAGTCATTTCCAGTCAACACGACTCCGTCTATTATCAACAAGAGACTAAGGATGATCAGTTCCTCAATTTGTCAATGAATAGTCGACAATCATGATGGTGGTTTAAACCATCTTTACCCAACTTAAACGATGCTTCATTCCGCTTATGCTCAATGTCCTCCGAGTCACAAGAGTTCCACAAATCTTTCGAGGTTTTTCTTAATGTTTCCCTCGATCTCTTACGAATACAAGGTCGAAGTCGTAAGACACAACACTCAAACACATCGTTCAAGCTCTCATGATTCCACTCATGAAACATCCGTTGAATATCATTCAACAGTAATACAATGCCACCACGGCAGGTACCACCAAAACCATTACATTCCGAACAAGTTGTCTTCTCTATAGAAGAATTTTCCGCTCTACCAATATCCATAAGTCCGCAACTCAGTGAATACGCCGAGCCGTCTACTCACATACGAATCTCTTTCCAAACACGACTTAAATAAAACAATCCCAACCTCCAGTTGGTGATTACACTCCTCATAGTCTTGACACTTGCCAAACTATACCATTTATTTCTCTTGTACTCCCGTTATCCAAATCCCCAATTCCCCAGAATCGGTTCCTTATATGTTCACATTATTTCCAAACGACCCTTAGATAAAACTCGCGTGCCTTAAACAAAACGCTAATCCTCGTCGACCACCATCGTCGGCGCACATCCTCTTCACATCGTATTTCCATTCTAATTCTGAACTCTCTCTTGAGTTCCTTTCCTCTTGGTTAGATCCTTAACCAAACATTTCTGAGTCTCCACAGAAAATCTCATCCAACGGTTACTAACTCATAACCCGACACAGAACAAACACTAGAACTGACATGATACTAGCTATGTTCTAACCGACTCTGAACTAACGACTCAAGTATACACTTTCCCTTTGAAGATTTAAAGCCGTGCTCTGATACCAATTGTGACAGCCCATTTTTTTCAAAGGCCAAAAAGTCAATATTTTTTTTCTTTTTCAACTAACACTCAGAGTGCGCATAGAATATTTTTCAATGAGCCGACAATCAAATATACAAAAGAACTCATTACCATAAGGTGCTTCGACAAGCAAAGTGTATTCCTGAATAATTACAATCCAAGTCTAAGTATTCAAATACTTACAACAAAACAAGTTAGACAACCCTATGCTAACCAAAAAGCACGGTGCACAAAACACACCGGCGCATAGTCTATCTATACTAAGCTTCACCACGTGCTCACTATGGCCTAGAACTGCCACCGTCGTCACCACGGCATAACCCATCATCTGGGTGGGATGAGCCCGCAAATGAAAGAAAGGGTCACCACAAAATAAAAGTATGTGTATATATAACCGGTGCGAGAGAGTATACAAATACCAAACATACAAATACCAACATAGAAAGCTCTTTAAACACATAGCCATTCCCACCAACGGGTTTATATATATAATGCACACATAGCCTATCAATGCAGACTCTAAATGATTGTGATCACCCTAGCCGGGTCTTTTTCACATGCATGAATTTCGGAATCGTAGGTCCATCCCCTACTAACAATATCAATAAAATCCCGTAGCTCTCCCGATCACTACAAGGAATAGAGTGGGCTCTCCCGATCACCGCACCCCGTGGCTCTCCCGATCACCACGTATCGAACTAAATAAAATCCCGTAGCTCTCCCGATCACTACAAGGATTAGAGTGGGCTCTCCCGATCACCACACCCCTACCATAAGTATCAATAAAATCCCGTAGCTCTCCCGATCACTACAAGGATTAGAGTGGGCTCTCCCGATCACCACACCCCTACCATAAGTATCAATAGAATCCCGTAGCTCTCCCGATCACTACAAGGATTAGAGTGGGCTCTCCCGATCACCACACCCCGTAGCTCTCCCGATTACTACGTATCGATCTCAACAAAAAACTCGTAGCTCTCCCGATCACTACAAACCATTAGGGTGGGCTCTCCCGATCACCACACCGGGCACAAAACTACCAAATGCATGAGCATACGTTTCCCCTTATATGCTAATGCAATGAATACATACCTCTCTAGCATATGTAAACCAAACATAACAACATACATACATTTCTCATCATATGTATTCCAAACACCTGTTCATACATATATTCTCATAATCATATGTAAACAGCGCAAGTATTGTAAACATTTTCTCATCACGAGAATACATAACACGTACATGCCAAGCACAAAGCACACCAACACACATGTTATAACTCAGTGAAAAGACAGAAATAAAGTGGAGCCCTTACCTCAGCAAGCTTCCGTTAACTTTCCTCGCATAATTCTACAACTCGTGCTTCCTAAAATATAAGCAGCGTAATATCAATAAAATACTCTCAACGTATCCTATCGAAACGAAACTCATTCTCTAAGTTCTAGAGAGGCTTAAGGTACTTTCTAACACTCTCGGATATGATTTCGAGTCCTCTCCATAGTGATTAAAAATTCCCAAAGTTAATTGCACTATTTCTCGCCACGCGAAAATATTTTCGTTTCAAAACAAACTAAGAAACACTTTGATTCCTAACTCCAAGGAAATCAATTTTCACATACTAAAACCATTTGAAAACAAACCAAAAACTCTTTGAAAATTTTCAGAAAAATAAAAGTTTACTTGCGCCACAAGTTACAAGTTTTTCCTTTCAAATAAAATGGCCATAACTCGCTCATTCTTTATCCAATCGAGACGAGTCATACGCCGAAATCTTCGTCTCGAAAAGACGGATCAAATGGTTAAGTTTCTAGGACACAAAAACAATTTTAAAATGCCCTAAATATCCTTTAAGATTTCGGCCAGAATTTAAAATACATCAAAATCATCATTTTCAAAAATCAAACATAGTTAAAATACTTAAACCATTATTAATTTCTCAAAAGAAACTCAAAAGTGATTGATCTCATTCATCAAAACCATTTTCAAAACATAATCCATAGAAATTTCTCATGAACACACACAAAAATAGATTTCTTGTTTTTTTTCAAAACCAAACCATTTTTCATAAATCCATTTCTCTCAAAAGTCTTAAAACAACATCATTAACACAAACTCTACTCAAAAACTCATGTTCTTGATTCATATAAAATTTTCATGAAAACCCTAACCCAAAATCTCATGAGAATCTCATCTAACCATGGAAAGCATCAATACTAAGCCTAAACATGCTTGTTAATCCCTCATGAACAACTTTCATGGAACAAAAATAAACTATAAACAAGTTCTAAGAAAAATCTCTCAAGAACATAAACCACCCAATCATAAACCCTAAGAGTTTGAACCAACAAAAGGAAGGGAATAGGTTTAGTTACCTTAGAGAAAGTGATCCTTGCAATACTATGATTCCAACAAGCTTGAAATCCTTAGCTTTGGTGAAGAAATGAGAAATTTATGGAATGGTGAAGGACAAAGGGTGGTTCATGGCAATGGATAGAAGAATGAGAGTCTTGTGCAATTTTTCTAAGTCTCCAAAGTGATCCAAAAGTCTTACTATAAAGTGGTCTTGCTACTTGTGAGCCATTGGATCAAATAGGATAAAGTTCTAAGATTCAAATCTAGCCATTGGATCAATCCAAGTCTATCCTCACAAGATATTTCCCACAACCTCTTACAACGAAAGGCACGCTCAGTTCTCGCGCATCGCGACGAACGAAACTCGCAAAAACAGAAAACCTACGGAAAGAACGTCTATCGTTTTTTCATTCCAAAACTTATCGCCGAATCTTTTTCCGCGACTGTAATTTTCTTCCATACCTTAGAAAATTAATCTCAGGACATATCCTAACTCGCGCAGATATATAAAACTTCCACCCGAAACCTCACTTAAAACAGACGCAGTAAGATTTTCCATCAGCGGGTAAAATCCTACTCGTTTTTCCAAAAACAAGAATAATCCAAATCTCGTCATTCTGACTTCACAGAAATCTCCTCATACTTAAAAGAAGACTACAACCCAAAAGTCTGTGCCTTTCCAGCGCACGAGCACAAAACAGGCTCCGTTTCAGCAAAAATCTCATTTATGCGACGATACACACAAAACCGTTCTACTAAAAAACCCTAAAACTTAGCCGACGCTAAAGTTCCTTAGGAAAACCGCACAGTAAAATCCTGGGTCTTACATTTGACAATATGGTATGAGACTAAATTGACAAACAAAAAAATTTGCTTTTCATTTCTTCATCTTTTTCCTCTCATTGTTCTTCATCATCTTCACACATTCATGAATATTCATATTTTTTATGTGTTCTTGTTTTGCTCCTGCCATATATATATTTTTATAAATTTTTATAAATTAATTGAAAGTTCTTAAGTCCTAAATCCAAATTTCTTGACCTTAAAAATTATCTTATTTTTTTTTATAAAAATAATTTCTTCAAGTTTACAGAACTGGTGATTTGGAGGGAAGTTGCTTCCACATAAGATGAAGGATCTCACCAAGTGATTATCTTTCAATAAAGTGACAAATAAAAGTGAAAAAGAAAGAAACAAAGATGGATTTGGGAAATGAGATGGTAGAAGAATGCGCCACAATCATAATGATTGATAAACCAAGAGGAATCGCCACAATGGTAAGGAAGACATTGATAAAATTCAAACAAGTTCTAATCCAAGAACTCATTTCAAACTTGTTTGTAAATAAGATACAAATATCTATTATTTAAAGCAAAACTCTAAATCTACATGGGCCATAACAATTGTAATAAATTAATATTTTTTTTATTAATTGAGTCATCTAGATGTTAATTATACTTTTAATTTATTAACTAACCAGATAATTTTAATAGTTTTGTATTATTTCAATTATTCAGCTAAACAAGTTGATCTTTAAAAATGAAGTTTTATTACAAAAATGTTGTTGCAAATAGACCAATATAAAATATAATCATTTTGTGCAAGAACATTATTGTTTTAGTCTCAAATTAAGATCCTATAAAAAGAAACTTTCGTATTGCATTGTGTCGTGATTAATGAATGATACAAAGTTTTTTTCTCCACATAATTGAGGCTAATAAAACATTATTGAAGTAAACAATCAACAGTTGGAATAGTATTTGTAGCATTTCCATGGGCATTGTTGCAAATAACTGAAAGCTTCTTTCCTGAACTTGACATTATGTTGTTTTGATCCAATAGAATGTTATGACAACCAGACGAACTACAATCTAAATCAATAGCTATGTTGCCCGAACAAGTTCCAGTGAATCCACGAAATGTTACATCACTCACATCCACATCTGTATCCTGATAATTTCAACAAAATTCAACACACATAAGACTATGATATTAGTATATTTTTATGTATATAAAACCAGCAAACAGACAAATACATTGATGAAATGACACACTATAATAATAATGATAATAATAATTTGTTAAAAAAAAAGAAATATGAATAATGTAGAGTGAAATATGTACCAGCTCTGAATCTGCATATTTATATTTCTGATCTATAATTATTGGGTTCTTAACATTATCTAGGATGATTTGCTCGAAAATAATAGATTTTGCATAACCGGATCCACCCTGCAAGAAATTGGGCAATGAAAAATGTTGTCACAACTCATCACAAATTTTGTAAAAAATAAGTATTACAAATTGTTCATAAAAAAGTTAAGGACTAAAATTAGATAAAATATTAGGTTGGACCTACATAATCCCTTGAAGAATGATATTTACCCGTCAATCAATATGTATAAGTCACATGCGTAGATTTATATGCGGTAGCCATAAACTAATATTACTACACTTACAAATTTGTTTATGTGCTAATTTTCATTGGTTGTTGAGTAAATAACCTCAATTCTTCAAGGGGTAATGTAGAAAAATCAAAATATTAATATGGACGAAATTTGTAATATTTGTATTTTTGTAGAAAATATTAAAACATTTAACCTTATTTACTCACCATTTTTGTCTTGATTCTTCCTCCATTTTGAGTTCCAATGAAGGTGCAATTCCGTACATGGACATCAGAAACTTGATCATCAGGTCTTGTTTTACCAAGGCTACCAACACTGATTAATTTATTATAAAGCAGACATTGATGAGATTTGTGAAAAATATGAATACATGTATAGTATAAAAATTATAATTCTGGCACATCAAAACAAGTTTATGTATGTCAATAATTTAAAATACAAATTTAGGATGTTACAACTATCATTTAATTTGTGAGGACATTTGTGTGTGTGTGTGTGTCTTTAGATCAAGATATAATTTTTATAAACCTTATTCCATGACCAGGTCCACAAGTAACCCCAGTCGCATTGATAAAAGTGGAGCCACCATTGATGGCAATACAATCATCACCTATTTAGAAGAAAAAATGTAACTCGATCAGATTAAATTTAAAAACGTTACTCATTTTAAGGATATATAACGACAAATAAGCTAATATAAAGTTTAAATTACCAGATTTTATGTTTGAATCTTCTACCAAGATATTATTAGAAAAAGAAATATCAAAGCCATCAGTGTTGGGGCTAGTAGGAGGAGCTTCAATAGATATGTTAGAGAATGTTGCACCATTACACTTATTAACAGATACATGACCACTTGGGCTATTAGTGACCAATATATTACTAACACTAAGATCATTGCAGGAATGAAAATAAAAAACCTGTACCATCAAAAGAATTATTTTAGAATATGTTCACAATCACTTCCTCAAATTATTTATGGATCAATTATTTCAAATAAATAAATAATTAAACAAATGAGTGTTTCATCAAATTAATAGTTCTTTATGCTAAATTGTCATAATGAATAATAATAACATGTCAAATTCTTATTTGTCATTAGCAAACATATATTTGAACAATCAACCCAATTCATATATACATGGCTAATAACAATAAATTGGAAGAAAATCAACCCACTTTTTTATTAAATGAAAGAAAATCAACCAAATTACAATTTTGTAACATCAAACAATATATAAATCTTCATTTTTTTTATCTAATAAATTTTTTAATTTGCATATATCAACCGTGTAAAATATTTTACATATAATCATACTAAACCATGGTGTCACTTTTTTACACTAGACCCATTGTTAATTTGTTGGGGTAGGTCTTTTGTCTCCCCAGCTTTTTGTATTTCCATTTTATTAATATATTTTCATTTTAAAAAAAGTACACAAATATCTACTTTTGCACAATTTTATTAGAAAAATGTTTTATAGCAAGCATCAATACATCAAAATTATTCTGGCAAATTAATTATGATAGAAAAACGCTGAATAATGAATATATACGTACCCCAGGTCGATTACAACCTTGGCATCCCCACCAAGTTGAGCCATCCCCATCAGCTCCTCCATGGCCATTACCATCAAGTGTGAGTCCGTCTAAATATTCAATGGAAATCAAATAGTTTGCATTTTTCCACTCTTCTTTAGGGGGTGCAACTATTTTTCCATCAAACTACAATTTGGCAAGTCATTCACTTCACAATTGTTAGGTATAAATCTCAGAGAATTCTTTGCCAAATTAAAATCACATAATCTTTCTCTACGTATAATAGTAGTAACTAATTGCGTAAAAAAAATCAATTGTAACTAATGAGATAATTACATAATCCGGTAAAAAATTAATATATTAATATAAATAAAGTTTTTCTTTTTGTTGAAACTTCAAACTTTAACTTAGAAGAATTTTAAGGTAAATGATTATTGCAAAAATTAAATTTAAAATATAATTTAAATTGATAATAAAATATTACTTAAGTTGAGAATTAATTTCCATGTTATTTATTATTTTAACTTCTTTGTTACATGAAAAAGGAAACCAATACAAAAGGAATTCAGTAATTAAATAAATATACTATTTCAATTTTTAAAAAAAATTAAAATTTATGTTACAAAATATATATATATATATATATATATATATATATATATATATATATTACCTGAATATGAATTTTGGCATTGCAAGGCCCTTTAAAGGTTACTTCTGTCACCATGAACGATTTTTCTGCTGGTATAACTAATGTTGACATCCCTCCTGCTTTACACGCACTACTAAAAGCACTTACAAATGCCTACAATTCAATATATACATATAATTAAAAATAGTGTTAAGGATTAGTCAGATACATAGAAAAAATTCACAAGGAATATTAAAATATTGAAATTATATAAAGAAAAATATAGAAACATATATACTTGTGAATCATCAGTTTTTCCATCGCCACGTGCACCATAATCCATAACATTATAATTACCATTTCTGGTTTCAACATTCAACCTCGTACATAGACAAGAAGAAATAAAACCAAAAATGATTAGAGAAAAAATGAACCTTTGCATGTTGAAAAGAGTGAAATTGAAAGAGTGGAAAAATGAAAGTTACTGCTATGATGATTTGCTAAGGCAATATGTGGGTGTTTAAATAGAAAATTACATGATATTTTATTAGGAATATAAGAGACTTAAAAAAGAAAAGTAAATGGTTACTATATATTTAAATGAAATTTCTCTAAATTATTATTAGTATTGTTGTTGTTACTATTATTATTATTTTTGGTCAAAGTAAAATAAAATAATTACTATTTTTGAAAACTTGACCCATGGTTATTTCCCCACCCTCTTATTTGACTATATATATACTCACTATTTCGTTTTTTGGATTTTAAATGAAAAATAAAATAAACATTATTTACCTTTTGTTCGATAAAACCACACTCGAGATTGTGACCAGAGCACCTGAAAACCACACTCTAGTTGTTAAAATTATATTTTTATTTTCTGACGATAAGTTATAGAAATAAAGTTTATACAACAAATATTAATGCATAAAAAAATAATTATAATCCAAGTTTCTATAAAAATAATTACCTTTAAACTTACTATTCAAATTGACTCTTTGAATATAAAAAAGAAATAATATATAAATGTATCTTTATTCTTTTGAATACGCTAAACTTTTCAACAATCTTCTTGTCAAATTTAGTAATTAGTTAGTCACAAATTTAGTAAAAATTAAAATCACATATACAATTCAAATACAAATTAAATTATACATAGAGAGAGAGGGAGGGAGGGATGGAGGGGGAGGGGGAGGGAGAGAGAGAGAGAGAGAGAAAGAGCATGTCACATGAAAATGAATATGAGCCATCAGATTAAAATAAAGGATGAGATTGAAACAACTTAAATGAGTCACGTGGCACTCAATCCACATAGCCACATGCATATCTCTCTCTCTCTCTCTCTCTCTCTCTCTCTCTCTCTCTCTATTTCCAGATAACTACGCTTTTTCTTCCTCTGTTACAACTTCTTTGTTTTTAGTTCTATCCATTCCTTTCGCTTTTTCAATTTCAATCTTCTAAATTTCAATCTTTTTGAAATTTAGGAACTTGTTTGTGGGATTTAGGGATTCTATCTCAACATATAAATTTGGATTCTAATTTCATTTTTGAAGCCATTGTCTATCCGAAAATAAAAATGCAATCCATAACGTTCTTTTTTAAAATCAATTTTTGAATATTTAGAAAATTACAAATATTCATATAATATAACTTACATTAAAAAATATATAAATATTTTGAAAAGTCAAATAGAAAATCCTCTAGACTGAGATAGAAAATCTAGGATAAAATTTATCCTAGTAATTGTAATCAGTTGATTATAATTATTGAAGTCCTTCTAAGGTTAAGATGCAAAATCACTATAGATAGAGTGAACTAGATTAGATTACTAGGTTGTGAATCAGTATAACATACCGTGTTTTATTTTTCTCTGTATGTCTTCTATTTTACTCTATTTAAGTTTTTTATGGTTTAACTTCTCCTCTAATGTGTGAATTAAACTGAAGATAAATGTTTTGATAAAGAATTTAAACCTAACAAATAGTAAAAGTTTAAAAATATGGTAATCACAATTCAAATGCTTCTTTCCTGTACTTCCTCATGTACCTTCAAATCAAGTATGAAAAACATTCTTGAATGTGTAACAACCCGGGCCCATTTTCTACGTATTTAATTAGTAGACAATTTCAGCGTTGCACTTCCGTTGGAATCAAATCACGTACCTTTGTTCAAGTACATGTTAAATTCATTTCCACTACCATTTGAGCTTTTATATGTAGTAGTCAAGACCTCTTTTCTACATATTTAGTAGGCAATCTCAACGTTTTACTCACGATCTTCTCTACTCACATCTCGAGTAGAGTTTTTGTCTTCCGTGAGAATCTCGAACCACATACTCTGAGGTTCAAGTACATGTTTAATCTATTCCCACTATCAATTGAACTACATGACTCGCCACATGAGCAACAAATGTTCCCACTAGCTCAAATGGTAGTGGCCTACTAGGCCCATATTGGACTTACATAACTAAAACTATTACAATTCAAATTCAAACAAACTAAAAATTATTACATATCAAATTAAACTAAAACAAAGTCTATCCTAATTTATTAAAATGTGGATCTCGTCATGCTCCCTATTGGTCGTCATCATTCCCTCCTTCTTGAAGAACATTTGACCACGAATTTAAGCTATGTTATACTCTCATGAAGAAAGAATCCAAATCAACCACGAGTTCATGATATCCACCCGAATCAAATGGAAATTGTGAAAAACCAATAAATATGCCAAATAGGTGAATCATACAGGGGCGGAGCCCTTCATGCACTGGACAGGGCCATGGCCCGCCCCAACTTTTTATTTTTTTCATTTTTATAGGTATAACGTATATATAAATATGAGCTTCACATATTATCGCAAGATTCCGCGTGGCCGAGTGGTTGGAAGCTGCGCCCATTTACCTAACTGTACTGGGTTCGAGTCTCCTTAGCTGCAGTTTTTTCTATTTCTTGAATTTTTTAAAAAGGCTGTATATAATAAATATTTCGCATTGCATTATCATAAGTAAAAGCAGGAAGTGGTGCAGCGGCATAGGAGCTTGTCTCTTGTCTAGAGGATGCGAGTTCAATCCCTTCAGTGGCTAGTTTTTAACCATTTTCATTTATTTTAAACTATATATATCAAAGAATGTTAATATTACCAAACCAGTGCTATGTTTTTTTTTTTAAAGATGTATATTCATATTATAAATAAGACCTTATATAAATAAATTTACGGTGCTCTCCAAACAATAATTCTAACTCCGCCGTTAATTAAAATTCATCAAAATTAACGGTTTATTAATTTTTAACTCTTGTAGAAAATAAAATTAAAGCTTCGTTACGGCCCCCCCGGGGATTTTAGTCTAGCTCCGCCACTGGAATCATAGTTTCACTTTCAAAAAAAAAAGTGAATCACAGTTCCACCTTTTGCCTTCAACAATCCAACAAACTCACTTTTTAGGTAAGACATTTTAAAAGTCGGGAGAAAGTGATACCTCTTGAAGATGACATTAAAAACCAATTTTATGTTTCATGAAGTGGATTTGGTGTTGAATGAGAAAGTACTTTGTTTTTGTCAAGGCTCTAAAACAACTTGAGTCTCATGAATATTTTCCTCATTACAAACCAATGATGATTCATTTTGAAACAAGACAAGTTCAATAGTTGATTTGCAAACATCCATTGTTGGAATCATCAATTCTTCATGCACCTTTTTGGAACCAGGCTCTAATACCACATGATGTGGACGGAAGTTTCTTCCACTAAGATGAAGGATCTCACCAAGTGATTCTTGAATAAAAGTGACAAATACAAATGGAAAAGAAAGAAACAAAGATGAATTAGGTTGAGAAGATGGAAGAAGAAGAAGAAGGCGCCACAATCATAAAGATTGATAAGCCAAGGAATCGTCACAATGTGAAGGAAGCCATTGATAAGATTCACCAAGTTCTAATCCAAAAACCTAAAAGAGGAGACCAAGCTCACCTCACATTTCTCATGAAAGAAATTCTACTTTATTGCTAACTTCCTTTCAAATAAGATTACAAATGTCTATTTAAAGTAAAACTCTAAATCTACATGAGTTTAGGTATCCTCCATTTAGCATATCTCCATTTAGTCCAGTCCAACAGTTAGATACATGACACGTGGCATAAAAAAAATCAAAGGGATAAGATTAAAAGAGAACATAAAAAACAATCTTTGTGATATGGATACAATAACATCATCTTCTTCCTCACATCACCTCACCGGTGCTGCTTCTCCCTATTCCCTATCGCCGCCGCAGTCGTTGGTGTTGCCGCCCCACCCCACCGGTATTCATCTCATTAATGTTTTATCTTGATTTTCCCTCAACCTCAACAAAAGAATTCTCATTATTTTGTTTTGATCGTTTAATACCCAAAAACAAAATCAATCTTGTATTTTTTCCATCTTTATATCATCCAACGACCCAACAACAAATGGTAATTTTGATTTAAACTGGTTAAAAAATTAAGATGGATTTGGCCGACAAATTGAAAAAGGTTGGAAGTGGAGAAGTGTTCTGCAGGTGCTGGGACGGAAGAGAGGGCGGCGCCGGCGGCTGCGAACATAAAGAAAGGGGAGACGGAAACGTGTTTTTTTTAATACTCCACTAGAAAAATACAGATTTAATACTTTTAATCTGAACCATTCAAAATGTTAGTTTCCACGTGTCTTGCATATGTGATAGGAACGGGGTAAATGAACTGATTGGAAAATGGAGGAAACCCGGACTCAATTTACATGGGCCATAAGTGACACCATTTTTTGGCTCATATTGAACTTACATCATTTAATTAAAACAAAACCAAAACTATTACAATTTAAACTAAAACAAACTAAGAATTATTACATACCAAATTAAACTAAAACAAAGTTCATCCTAATTTATTAAAATGTGGATTTTTCATGCTCGTCATTGGTCCTCATCAACTCGGAATAATGAAACGGATTTGGATCCTCTTCAATTTTTTCTCTCACGTTGTTTTTCCTTTTCTTGATCTAATGGTTTGTAATCCATTAAAAGCAAAAAAAACCACTTAAGTGGAGAGAGAAAGAAAATGAATAAATGGCTAAGATGGATGCACATGACCAAACACGAGAGAAAAAATTGGAGAGGATTCAAATCCTAATGAAACTGAGATGTTTGAGGGGAAAGACGGAGAGAAAGAAACAAAGGATTTAATCTGGATTGCTCCTCGCAGTACTTCACTATTTGTCGCCGAAAAATGATTTCTCTCCTATTCGTCACCGGATTATGCACCTTCTCCTTTCTTCGTCACTTTGGAGTGGCAAGGAGCTACAAGATCTGAAGTTCCCTTCAAAGGAGCTTCAAAATTATAAAAAAGTCGGATTGGTTATTCTCTTGTCAATGAAAAATCACTTCGGGAGCTTTAAATCCAAAAATTGCTTCATTTGTCACCAAAATTTTCTTAGGTTAAATCATTTGATTATTTTTATTTTTGAATTTGTAAATTGCTTTAAAGTTTCATATTCTTCTTGGTATTTCTATAGGTAAATTCTAATATGGATCATCTCATCAAGTGGTTTATGGTGGACTAGTTATGAATAATATTACAATGAATACGAATTTTACAAAATCCACTGTTGGATTGAAAGTTTATATCATATAGATCATCTATAAAAAAATTTAGAAAAATTCAAAATCATTTGATATGTTGTTGAGACCCATCAAGATTAACGATTTATTAAATACTGTAAATCTTGATAAATTCAAATAAAATATCAAATGATTTTCAATTTTTCTAATTTTTTTTTATAAATAATCTATATGATATATGCTTCCAATCTACCAGTAAATTTTGTAAAATTCGTATTCGGTAAATCACTTGTCCACGGTGGACCACTTGTGAAAGTGGTCCTCCGTAGCATTAGCCTATTTCTATATTCCATTTTCTTGTTCAGATCTAGGGAAGATTGTGGAAGAGATTATGGATGTTAAATGGGTGGCATTTAGCCTGGTCTAGTAAAATTTTTGTTCACCATGGTCAAGTTGAGAATTTACCAATAGATCACATAGGGAACATAGTTTTATAATAGATTGTCAACACTGAATTTTTTTTCTCTTTCCACCACCAATCTCTCTCCTCCATGCTCCACTCAACCACCATCACCAACAACAACATCAAATTCACCTTCCCAATCCCAACTCTCCTCTTGGACCTCAAACTCTATTATCTTGCATCTTATTTTGTTATATATGCATCTCCTCTTTCTTTCTTTTTTCTTTTCATTTTCCTCATTTTTTCTAACTTAGATTTTATGTTCTCAGTTTTACAAGTTTTGATTATTAAATTACAATTTTTATGGATATAAACTAAAAATAATCACTACTTTATAATCCATCAAAATGAAATTTCATTCCCACAAAGTTATGATTTTTATTACATTTAATTTGATTTTGTATTATGAATGATTATTTGGGTTATTAATATGGTTTTTTAGATTTGGGTAAGAAGAAAGTAAGATTATTTTTTAGAAGTGTGATTTTGAAGAATTGTGGAGAAATGAAAGTGATACATGCTTTGATTAACACAGTTGAAGAGGTTTCAATTATTGAAGGTGGTATTTTTGTGAATTGAGGTTGTTGCTGGTTGTGTGGGTGGGAACAAGGAGGATGAGGGAGAGAGGACGTAGAGGAAAGTCAGTTGAGGAGAATAGTGTTGGTGGTGGAAGAGAGTGGGGAAAAATCAAGTGTTGAGAGCCTATGATAAAATTAAGATCTTATGGTCAAAAATCAACTTGACCATGGTGAACAAAAACTTCACTAGACCAGGCCACCTATTTAATGAGACTAATTCTAATATGAACTTAGTCTATCATATGGTCAATGATGGACAAGGATTAATTACCTTTAGATTAATCTATGACTCACGATAGTAACATGCTCCTTCCATACATAATATTTTCTTTCAAGTTTCAAGTCAATTCTCTGTTTCCATCACTCATCATCAGTCATCTCACTCTTTTGTATTTTAGAAACTAAATTTTATATTAATTTTATTCATATAATTGTGAACTTATATGTAACGTTTATTTTTTATAATATCTTTGATACTTTTTTTTTTGAAAATTGTAACATTTTTTTAACAAACTTATATAACATATTCAAGATTGAAAATTATATATATTTTTTAAATTATTTTACGATAAAGGGTTAATATATTAATAGGTTAAATATATTTTTAATCCCTACATCTTGTCGTATAATTAAAAATAGTCCTTACATTTTTTTATGGTAAAAAAAACACTACAATTTTTTCTGTTATCAAAATTGGTCTCTGTCGATATTTTTGTAAACGAAATGTTGATGTCAGCTTCTTTAAAACAAAGGATAAATATTTGTTTTTAGTCCCTACATTTTTTTTGTACAATTTAGTCCCTACATACTGCTCTATATTTAAGAATAGTTTCTACATTTAAAATATGTCTGAAAAAATCTTATAATTTATTTTGTTAGTGGATTTGGTATTTGCCGATAATTTTACAAACATAACATTTATGTGGCATTTGTGGGCCCCATTTTTTTGGTTAATAAAAATCTGAAATATTTATTATCAATCGTGTACGTGCTAGTATACATAACATATATATCATTAGGATCTCGCCACGTGTCATGATTCATCTCTTGTTCGAGTAAAACGTGGAAAAGGTCGATTTGATCATGATCGTTGGCTTCTGTTTGGAGGATTCGGGAAGTTGAATGGAGATCGATGAGAGATTTATGGAGGTTTATATGAAGAATTTGTGGAGGTTTAGAAGATGAAGGGTTAGATTTCTGATTATTTTTTAAGCTTTTTTTTTTCTTTTTTTTTTTTTTAAAAAATTGGGCCCACAATTGTCATAATCATTCAGTATGTAAAATAAATGACATGAATCAAATTTATTAACACAATAAATTATGGGTTTTTTACACAACTTTTAAAATGTAGGGACTATTCTTAAAACAAAATGTAACCCTTGGTTTAAATAAGTTGACGTCAGCATTCCGTTTACCAAATTAACGGCATGGACCAATTTTGATAACGAAAAAAAATATAGGATTATTCTTGACTATGGGGAAAAATTAAAGAGACTAAAAACAGATTTAACACTATATAAATTAAAGGCTTAAATAAATTTTTAGTTCTTATAAATATCTCAATTTTTTTCTACTTTTAAACAACTCTTGAGTACTTTCACATTTTTGAATAATTTATGAATTTTTTAAGATAAGATGAATTATTTATGAATTTTTTAAGCGCAAAAAACTAAAAAATTCATATCTAATATTTTATCCCCTGTTAAAAAAATTTAAACTTTAGCAAGAGACATTCATATGCTAAAAAATATTTGAAAAACCAAAACTTGCTAAAAAAAGTTATAAGAATTAAAAACGAAATTTAAGATATTTATATAGACCAGAAATATATTTAACCTTTAATTGAAATAAAGTTAAATAAATTTTCTATCCATGTGTTTAAAAAAAAAGTTTTTTGTCCATAAAAATATAATGAGTTTTAATTTTGGTCTCTATAAATTTGTATTTGTCATTAATACATGAAAAAAAAATTGATTAGATATTTAACATTTTTTTATAATGAATAGATATTTGTCAATGACAAATATAATTTATTATAAAAATATACACATGATAATATCTTTAGAATTTATTTTATACACACTATCAATGTAAAGTTATTTTACATATATATCTAATAATATATTGACACATTATGTAATGTATTTTAAAATACACCGACCATACACCACAATTATATTCATATCTTTAATAAACAAATTTATTCATTTAATAAATTTCACATGAAATTGCAAAATAGATTCACTTGTATTTTAAAAATATTGTATAGATATTTTAAAATTCTTTATTCTAAATAAAATTTCTACTTTAGTATAATATTAAACTTAAATATAAATAATATCAACGGACTTGTGCATTCACAAGTAGTTTTTTAAACTATAGAATAATAACTAGTCCTTATCTACTACTATATATAAAGGGAATACTTTTATTTGGTGTGGACTTTTCATAATACCCACAATACCCTTAAATTTTTTTACTAGCAATAATAATTTTTTATTAACAAACTCACTATAACATAGGGTCCGTCTATTTTGTTAGCAGCAAAAATCTTTTATTAACAAACTCATCATAACATAAGGCTTTTTTTTTATGACATAAGTTAGACACAGCGCGCCTGCCTGGCCCGCTAGTCAATAATAAATATAAAAAACACAAGAGAAATATTTATCATTAACAATTATATTTTATTACAAAAATCATACACTTGATATATGTTTATCCCTTGATCCAACTTCCAATTGGTTATGGGTTGCTTTTAACAAGAGGTAAAGTACAGTATAATTTTAATATAAGCGGGGCGAGTTCATGGACATGATCGAGGTGAGTATCAATGTCCCTATTATCTACATCAATTCCATTTTTTGAAATTGGGGAAAAGCCAAACCCGAATCCGAACTCAATAAACTAAGATTTTCCCCGTCAAAGCGGGTAGGATTTGAATCGATACCAGCGGATATAGATTTTATTGCTATCTCTGCAAACAATTGTTTATTAATTTACCATAACCGAATCCAAACAAAAAAAAAACTTAACAGACCTAAACTAATTAAACGGATGTAATATTCTTAAAAGCTATAAAAACAATCAATTTTAGATTCTAATTGAGGCTGTTTGTTATAGACTATTTTTAGAAAAAAAAAAAACACCTTTTTTATAAATATAATCACTTTTAAAAATATTGTATCTGTTTGTTACAACTTTTCAAAATAATCAGAATCTAAAAATAATCAGAAAACAGCTATAAATGAGAAGCTGATAAGGGTCCGTTTATTACATATTAAAAAATTAGTGATTTTGATGTTAAATAATTTAGAGATTACTTTTTAGAGATTTTATAGAAAAATAGAAATTCCCATGTGTTTGTTTATTGTAATAAAAATAAATTTTTTTAATAAAATAATTTTTAGCTTGTTTGGAGACAACATATAAAAGTAATTTTTTTTGTTATAAAATAACTACACTTATTTTCTCTTTCCTCTAAAAAAATCTATTATTTGAAAAGCTACTCTGAATTGCTTCTCATATTTAGTTGTTTTCTGATTATTTTTAGATTCTATTTATTTTAAAATGTTGTAACAAACAGATACAATATTTTTAAAAGTGATTATTTTTATAAAAATAGTGATTCTTTCTTAAAAAAAGCTATAACATACACCCGCTATGTAGCTTCTCAAATAATAGATTTTTTTTAGAGGAGAGCGAAAACAAGTGTGATTATTTTATAACTAAAAAAAATCACTTTTACATATTGTATCCAAACAAGTTAAAGATTATTTTATTAAAAAATATGATTTTTACTACAATAAACAAACACATAGTAAATTTTATTTTTCTATAAAATCTCTTAAAAGTAATCTCTAGATTATTTAATATCAAAATTACTAATTTTTTAATCTGTAACAAACGGACCCTATATTTAAAAGCTATAACAAACGAATGTAATATTCTTAAAAGTGATTTTTTTTTTTTTAAAAAAAAAAACTATAATCACTATCACAAAAAAAGGCTATGATAGCAATTTTTTTTTGCTTTAATAGCATTTTTAAGTGCTATAGAAGTCAATGTTATTGTAAGTCTGTGGCTATAATATCACTTTTAAAAACGCTATCGTATGTCCATCTTTTAATAGCGCTTGTATGCCTAATGCGCTATCGTATGTCTGTTCTGAGTTGCAAATTAACACTTCTGGCAACAAGATTTAACAACACTTTTCTGAAAAGTGTTATTGTACTTCTTATCTTTTAATAGCTCCCATGTCATAAAGCGCTATCGTACTGCAATTTAATTTTCTTTTTCCATCACTTTTTTCAATATTTTCTCATACAACCTAAAACATGGCAAACAATACAAAGGTTCTATTAAAGAGCACAAGAAAGGCCAATTATAGTACAATCAAAATTACATTCATCCCTTCACAAAACAGATCCAATTCTTTGTTCAAGACAAAAGCAAATTATCATAAGCCACAAAAGACACAATAAGTACCAAAATAAGCTCACAGACCATTTCCAAACTAATTACTAATTAATTACCTAAGTTAACCACTACATGATGTTCATAACACTAATTAAAATAAGACAACCTAATTAACCTAAGTCAACCACTAGATAATGTTCATAACACAAATTAAAAGAAGACAAACTAATTAACCTAAGCAACCGTCAACCATTTTCCAAACCAAAGCCAACATCTCTGTCATGTTTTCAAGAACTCCCTAGAAAATAAAAAATATACTATAGTCAATACCTTGTGCTAATGAGAAATTGATACAAATTTTGTTTCAAATATACTATAGCATTCTCATAATAGTGCCAGGATTTGATAAATCAATAGGTAGATTCTTTCTGTAATAGTACCAGGATTACTAAATCATGATAGAGTTTGTTATAGTCTAGAGGAAGTCTTCATCAAAATCAAAATAAAGTAGAAAATGATCAAATATCTTATCTGACAGCAGTGAATCAAGCCTAAGCATTTTAAGACAAATTATTTCAAAGTATCCTATTTGCAATTTCTATTTCAAATAATCTTATTTTACTCAGTTCTACCAAATTATATGTTAAGGTATATAATCTCAGTTCTACCAAAAACACATTATTCAACATACCAGTAAATCCAAGATAATTGATCAATGCTACCATTTACAATCAATACTAATAGTAATATACATACTACATCAATTCATACATAATGTTGACATAGGTTTTAAAATAAGGGTGTAAATAAACTGATACCAAGATGCTGAAAATATGAATTAGTACAAATTATATTGGTCAAGAGTCAAGACAGTACCAAATATAGAGAAGAAAATCATAAAGCCAGCCGATATTTGAATTACTCTTCTGCTTCCTACTTTTGTTAATGCTACTAAACCAGCATTTTCCCTGAAACAATAGTAAATCATAACCTGAATAATCAGAGAAAAGAAATTAAAGATGTTAAGGATAAGCACATGTTATTTACATTAAAGAAGGTCATATTAGAATATCTCAACATTATTCGAACTTTATTAGTCCATGCCTCTCTACCACCTTCTTTTTGGCACCACGCTCTAGAAGTGGCCACATATATTTCAAACATTTTACCAAGTAAACCAATCAATTTCCAATCAGCTCTCCACATATTATACCTCAAGAACCCATCTTACTCTCATCTTCGTGTTTTCGGTTGTCTATGTTTTCCGCTTTTTCCCTCAAGTACCATCCACAAACTCCAACCACGCTCCACACCATGTGTGTTTCTTGGATATCCGTCAAACTATCGTGGTTGCAAGTGTCTAGACATGACAACAAACAAAACTATCATTTGTCGTCATGTATTATTTGATGAGTCTGTATTCCCATATGCAAAGCTGCACACCCCACAATCTACTACTTACAACTTCCTAGACAATGAATTATCACCTTACGTCATCAACCATATTATGACCTCAGACCAAACCAACTCTACATCAAATCCATTGATCCCTTCTTCCACTCCAACCACTTCTCATGATTCGGCCCACACCTTACCTTTACCAACCACACCTGAATCACCTCCAACCCCAACTTTAAATTCATCACCCCTCCCAATAGAATCCAATCATACTCGGCCAAATAATCTTCCTCCCATCTACCAACCAACCTCCCAAGACAACACCAAACCCACCACTAGGAGTCAACATGGCATTTTTAAACCTAACCAAAAATACTACGGTCTACACACTCAGATCACAAAATCTCCTCTCCCTAGGAATCCTGTGTCTGCACTTAAGGACCCTAATTGGAAAATTGCCATGCATGATGAGTATAATGCTTTAATTCAAAATGAGACGTGGGATTTAGTACCACGCCCACCTGATGTTAATGTTATTCGATCTATGTGGATTTTTAGACATAAAGAAAAATCTGACGGTTCTTTTGAGCGGCATAAAGCCCGACTTGTAGGTGATGGTGCAGGTCAACAGGTTGGCATTGATTGTGGAGAAACTTTTAGTCCAGTCGTCAAACCGGCTACTATTCGCACAGTTCTCAGTATAGCTATTTCTAACTCTTGGCACATCCATCAGTTAGATGTCAAGAACGCCTTTCTTCATGGTGAACTAAAAGAAACAGTGTATATGTATCAACCATTAGGATTCAGAGATCCTAAATACCCTGATTATGTGTGCCGACTCCGCAAATCGTTATATGGGCTCAAACAAGCTCCACGAGCTTGGTACAAAAGGTTTGCTGACTATACATCATCTATTGGTTTTACTCAAAGCAGGTGTGATAATTCTCTATTTATCTACAAGAAAGACAATCACACTGCTTACCTACTATTATATGTTGATGACATCATCCTCACTACATCATCTTCTACTTTGCGAGAATCCATCATCTCTCTCCTCAGCTCCGAGTTTGCTATGAAGGACTTAGGACATCTCAGCTACTTCTTGGGCATTGGAGTCACTCGTCACAACCATGGTCTATTCCTATCACAAAAGAAATATGCCGAGAACATCCTATCACGAGCTGGCATGTCTTCCTGCAAATTATGTCCCACTCCTGTTGATACCAAACCGAAGATGAGTGCTACAAGCAGTACCCCTTACGAGGATCCATCCTTATATCGTAGTCTTGCAGGTGCTCTCCAATATCTCACCTTCACACGACCCGATATCTCATACGCAGTGCAACAAATTTGCTTGTTTATGCACAATCCGATGGACACTCACATGCATGCACTCCGTCGGATCTTGCGCTACATTCAGGGCACAAAACACTACGGCCTTCATCTCTACTCATCTTCTACTACATCATTACTATCATATACTGATGCTGATTGAGGTGGGTGTCCCGACACTCGACGATCCACCTCAGGTTACTGTGTATTTCTGGGTGACAACTTACTCTCTTGGTCATCTAAACGGCAAGCCACATTATCTCGATCTAGTGATGAAGCCGAATATCGTGGTGTTGCCAATGTTGTCTCTGAATCCTGTTGGTTACGCAACCTCTTACTTGAGTTACATTGTCCCATTCACAAGGCCACCATGGTCTACTGCGACAATGTCAGTGCCATCTATCTCTCAGGCAACCCAGTTCAGCATCAACGAACAAAACACATTGAGATGGACATTCACTTTGTTCGCGAAAAGGTAGCTCGAGGTCAAGTTCGCGTCCTTCATGTACCTTCCAAACATCAAATAGAAGATATTTTCACCAAAGGTCTTCCATTAATACTTTTCCAAGACTTCAGAGACAGTCTCAACATCCGTCCACCTCCCGCTTCGACTGCGGGGGAGTATTAGAATATCTCAATATTATTAGAATATCCTATGTTTAGTATATTTGACTTTTGTATATTGATTAGTCATTATTAGTTTCCAAACACATGTTAGAAACATTTGTATATTAACAGCAAAGCAAATCAATCAAAGGCAAGGGATTGAATTTTTACAGGTCAAAGCAATTATCAAGACATTCAAGAAGGTCAAACCCAAGCAAACATGTGCTGGCAATATAATTACTATAGGCGTGTAATTATGATGGCAATGCATATCCATATAGCTGTCAAAGTATATCAGGAAATTGTATCATAATTGTATTTAAAATAGAATCTCTATTATAGGCAATGTTAGACTACTAGGCTTATCACTTAGAAGGGGGGTTGAATAAGTGATCCTTGAAACAATGGGGTTTTTAAAAAATTGTTTCAAATTAATCAAGCGAGCGGAAGAGCCACCGAATCGGTAGTCTACGCACCGATTGACCAAAAGAAAAGTAGTATTAAGCCTTGAACGAATTTGTGAAAAGTTACGAAAATGTTTGAGTTCAAAATTATTTGAATGTAAACAATATAACTTCAGTCCCAAGCAAGTTACAAATCAATATTCAAATCAATCACAATCAAGCAAGAACCAATTGAATTTTTGTGAACCAATACGAACAACAAAAATTCAATCGATTAACAAATTAACGAAATTAACGAAATTAAAAGAGAGAGATAAAGAGAGACACACGATGTGATTAGGGAGTTCCCCGGATTGCGCGTCGTCCACGCGTTTATCCGAGTACGTCTCCCCCCAAATAACCAAACGGGTTATTTGAGAGTTTATAGATCAAAAACTTGATGAACAAAAAGTGCACAGTTTACAATTGAAATCTATAATCCTATAGCAAGACAAAATGTAAATTAATGCGAATAACCTCGACACCCAACGGAACTTCGCCCTCTGATTCCAACGATTCACCTTGTGCCGAAGCGCACCCAATTGTCCAGCTGAGTCCTTCGTTCCTTGTTGTCGAATCCTTCAAGACACACACGATCTTGAATCCGTGAGAGAAACCAAAACCTTCAACGCAATTCAACCCGATCACGATTCTGATTCACCGCGAACCGTATCGAACGTTATCACACAAATCTGCAGTTTCTATTGAATTGATCCCATACTCAAATCCAATTTTGATTGCAAACTTGATGAAGATGATGAACTTGTGTTGAATGAAACCTTTGATCCAAATTTTCACTCAATTTGAACTCTAAAGCGTTTTCTGATCTTTCACAATGATTTCTCTCTTTTTTTTTACAATGACACAACACATTGCTATTTAAAGAGAGAATAGAATTGAGCAAATTTGGGCAAAATTTCACAGACATGTATCGATACAACTGATGATTTGTATCGATACAAACCCTTTGACCAGCGTTTAAAAATGAAAGATTTGACCTATGTATCGATACAAACACGGGTGTGTATCGATACATACATCAGTTTCTTGAAATCTTGACTGATATGTATCAAATCATGCAAGCATGATTCGATACATCATGATGTTTCTGGATTTCTGAGAGACATAGGTGTGTATCGATACATGCAAGCATGATTCGATACACAGGTAACTCTCTGCCTCTGAGAAACCACTTTTGTATCGATACAAGTGATATATGTATCGATACAAATTGCACAAAATCAGTCTTAAGTAATTTCAGGACATTTGTATCGATACACATGTTTATGTATCGATACATAATACCTAAAAACAATTTTTCAAAGTGTTAAAAATTGTTTTTCGCTGTCAAGTCATTTGTAATGTTTGCCAAAATATGTTCTACTCTATTTTCATGTGTTTTGACAATTATTAAAACATGAGGATGAACTGGTGCACTTACATTCTCCCCTTTTTTGATAATTGTCAAAACTATGCATAAGCTAACTAAGCCTATACCTAATATGCAATAAAATAGCAATATTTATACAGACGCAATTAAAACACCAAGGCTAACAATAAGCACGCTCCCCCTGAGTTGATGCCATAATGCGATTGTCATATAGTAGATAATATTCAAGACTCTTTTAGCTACTCATCCTTAGCTTGTGCATCCAAATCTCTTCCCCTTTGACAATATCAAAAAGAAGAAGAGGGTCTATTAGAAGTATCATGTTCAAACAATTTCAATCCAAAGTCATATTTTGCACTTACATTTGTCGAAATGCACATATATGATGAAAGTTCCTAATCAATATAAATACATACAAAGATATGCCAAAATATATCAATGACGAATACCAAATTTCATGACAAATATGGAATGTAGAACAACAAACCAAAACCAACGCATGAATATCGTAACATATCGACATTTTAAATCAATCAACATATCAAAATATGGGACGAAAATAAACAAAACAAAGCAACAAATGCATAAACATAAGAAATTATCCATACACACGAAATTATCCAAGATATTAAGTCATACATAATCCAAAGTGAAAGTTGTCCAAAAATGACAACATTAAAAATAATCCGTACAACCAAATCGAAATGAGCAAAGTCATAAGAAATAACAAGAAATTGTTCATGCGGAGAAAGAAATAAAATGCGATAAAAACAAATTTAAGTATCATCATCATTCATCTCATCCGGGTTGTGATTGGAAGTAAAGTATTGGTCAATGGGAGTTTGTTGCTTGATGCATTCATCCAATTGGTTTTGTAAATGATCAAACCTTGAGACATTATAGGCATGCATATCATCAAGTCTCATGGTTACCTCATTTTGAAACTTAGCTTGTTTTAAGCTCATTTCCTTTAACATTTCCATAATTGCACCATTACCAATCTCCGAGGTGTCATTATCCATACTTTCATTTTCATGTGATTCCACTCTTGGTCTCTTACCCCTTTCATCTTGATTCCCTTGAGTTGGTTCTTCATCTTCGTCTTCCTTTCCACAAAACTCATAATCATTAATCTCATTATTCCACTTATAATCCATCTTTTTCATTTGAGTTACACTAAAAATTTGATCTCTTTTAGGTGTAACCCAAAATCCCGCTACCTTGTAGGTTATCTTGAAGTGGTTTAAGATAGTGAAGATCCAACTTGAATATCCAAAACAATGATCTTTCTTAGAATCTTTCAAGGCAAATAAGCGGCTCACAATGTAGTGTGGCCAATCCATATTCTTTCTTTCCATCATGAGGTACATAAGGTCAATATCTTTCCAATCAAGTCGAGAATACGATCCACCTCTAGGCCGTAGAATGTGATTCACAATCCAAAGTAAAACCCTTAGACCTTTCTTGAGCCTACCGGCCTTTCCATTTGGGCTTTTACCATTCCTAGTGAGAGTGCTAGCAAACTCAGCCATATTGTACTTAGGACCATCAACATCGGTGAACTTTTGCAAGGTATTATCGGTTTTTAAGCCAAATAGTTTGAACCAAAGGGTGTTAGAGAACTTGTAAATCTTTTGTCCTATACAAAACTCAAACTCAGCACCATTTTGTTCTTGTAATCCGGAATAGAAAATCCTAACCAAATCCTCTATGTAAGCTCTCTTCAAGCTACAAAAGGTAGAGAGATTTTCTCTCTTAATGATCTCAGCAACCTCACTTAGATGTAATTCCTCAAGGTTCTCAACATCAACAACATTTTGAGGGATTACCTTCTTTTCCTTACAATTTCTAATATAGAAGTGTAGGTAATTCTCATGAATGAAGTTCTCTTCCCTAAAATTTTCTTCATGATCACTATCCCTTATTATTTTAGTCCTACCTTTATTCTTACTTATATTGCTAGTACCCATTATCAAAGTGAGGAGTAGAGAAATGTTACCTTGTTGAGAGTTGAGAAAATGAAGAATCCACACACACCCAAATTGAGAAAATGTCTTGAATGTGAAGATTTTGAATGCTTGAACCACAATATTGATGAAGGAATGTGAATGAGCAATGAATTTGAAGTGGTTTAGTGTCAAGTTTTGTGAGATTTGGTTGAGTTTTGAGGGAGATTGAGAATTTGGGAATGAGGGTTTTTGAGAGAATTTTCGTGTAGAAGAAGAAGTATGTGTTGTTTGATGAATGAATGAAAAATTGATACATAAGCTGTTTTTACGCGTTTGTATCGATACAAAATCATGTTTGTATCGATACAAGTTAGTTTTTCTGTAGCATGTATCGATACATGAAGTAGTTTCTGCCCAAACTGAAGAGTTATGTATCGATACAAGCATCATATGTATCGATACATATCAGTTCATTTTGAAATTTTGAAAAATAACTAACATGTATCTATACAGTATTTATTTGTATCGATCCAAAATGCATTATTTTCGATTTTTCTCAAAACACATGAATTTATAGGTTTGAAAAGATAATTTTTATGACGTCCAAATAACATGTAAGTATGGAGCACATATAACCAATAAGGTACATTCTTATATATGTGAGCAAAACAAACTATCAAAGCACATTATAACATGAGAACACATGTCAAACCATATATGCATGATAAGGCATTCACATAAATGAATCAAAGTACCAAAATTAATCATATGAGAAAGTATATCTATGAAAGCATACAAAGTTGCATATAAGAGTCAAACAAACATATACAACCAAGTAGAACTTAATATTACAATTGTAATGATTTTTGTCAAATCCCCATTTAAGACGTATGAGTCTCAAAAACTTATAAATATTTTTGAGCAAAATTCTTGGAAATGGAGGATTAGACAACCATCAAAGCAACTATAATATTTAAGATGAAAATTATATGTATATGAACCAAAGTACAAATGCTAAGTAAAAAAAAATATAAAGGAAAAGGTAGAGAATAGAATCTTCCCTTGAGTGTTAGGTGGAGGAAGTGATCAATTTCCGCACCATAGTAAGTGTCGAGTTGAAGCTTTTCTCATTGCTTTCCTTGTTCGTAAGTCTTGAACTCCATTGTTGTCGGTGTCTTTTGTCAATGGTTTCAAGACAATTCCCTACATACTTAGACATTTGAAATAGGTCCCCAACTCATGTTAGGTCCTAATTGGTTAGTAGCACCATTATTGCCTAACTTAGGTAACCATTACAATTTGCCTTTTGGTACCAATACCTTTCTAGCATGACATTTTGCAATAGTATGACCTTTGTCACAACAATAATGACAAACGATATGAGGATTACTTTTCTTAGGATCCTTTTCAACAAATTTATACTTTTTATTTCTAGGTTTCAAAGATTTGTTGAATTTAGATGGATCAATCGCAAAAGTAATCTCCGGCTTGGATGGTTCTTTTAGCTTATCTTGTAACTTTCGTAAGTCTCTACGTAAGTAAAAGCATCCATCACATCCGGTCCTATCGTTACCATAACTATCAAAAGTCACAAGAGGCTTTTGAATCAAAGACTCTTTGAGGGCTTTCAACTCAAGCTCCGTTTCCGAAACTTTTGCCTCAAGGTATTTATTAACTTCCATTAAACCTTTTAATCGTTGAAAAGCCTCTTTAGTCTCTTTGTGTAGCTTTTCAAAAGCAACTTGCAAATCATGATATTCTAAAAGTGTATATGAGCTAGAGGGATTTTGATTTACCTTTTTAGGAGCAAGTTTCTTGCGATCATGGGAAGTTAGGCACATATTAGCCAATGCATCTTCACCACTTGAGTTAGAGCTTGATGATGAAGAGGAAGATGAGCTCCCGCTCTCCCATGCAACATAAGCTTTCTTTCCTTTGTCCTTGCTTCCCTTTTTGAATGAAAGTGACTCCTTCTCTTTTCTCTTGAGCTTAGGGCAATCCGGCTTGAAATGGCCAACTTTGCCACATTCATAGCATGCCCCTTTCTTGGAGTGCCTATCATCTTCATTCTTCCGGCGGTAACCACTATCTTTCCGAAACTTCTTAAGATTCTCATCGGAATGTCTTATCCCATTCTTTTTCACATACCTATTGTAGCGTCGAATGAAAAGTCCCATTTCCTCATCATCGGAATCGTCTTCTCTTGAGCTACTTTCAACATGCTCAACCTTTTTGGACTTTGACTTTGAGGCTTTTAGAGCAATTGACCTCTTGTCCTTTTCTTTTTCTTTTTCATGGTGTTTTTCCTTTTTCTCACATTTTTTGTGCTTTTCCAACAAATTAAGCACTTGTTCATGTTCCGTTAGCTTACCAAACAAAGTCGTGAGGCTCAAGGTAGTAAGATCATTCGCCTCTTTGATTGCGGTGACCTTAGGTTGCCATGACCTATTAAGACACCTCAAAATTTTGTTAGTAGCATCTTGATTAGTGATTGGTTTGCCTAAGCCATGTAACTTGTTTGTGATTTTAACAAATCGTTGTTGCATATCCGCGATGGTTTCACCATCTTGCATATGGAACAACTCAAATTCTTGGGTTAAAGTGTTTATTTTCGAAATTTTGACCTCATTAGTTCCCTCAAAGTGAGTAACTAATGTATCCCACATTTCCTTAGCCGTAGAACAATGCGACACATGATAAAATTGTTCAATCCCAAGGGATGAAATAAGTATGTTTTGTGCCTTTGCATCGTAATTGACCTTTTTCTTTTCATCATCCGTCCATTGTGCCATAGGCTTAATGGTGACAATGCCATTAGGATCGGTGATTGTCGGAACAAACGGACCGGTCTCAATAGCATTCCACACTTCACCATCAAAAGAATTGATGTGAATTCGCATACTACTTTTCCAATAGTCAAAATGATCTCCATTGAATATAGGAGCCCTATTATACGCCCCTTTCGGTGCGAAAGCCATGTTTTCTAATAATTGGCACAATCCTCCGAATTTTGTAAACAAAATTGAACCGGGCTCGTGATACCACTTATTAGACTACTAGGCTTATCACTTAGAAGGGGGGGTTGAATAAGTGATCCTTGAAACAATGGGGTTTTTAAAAAATTGTTTCAAATTAATCAAGCGAGCGGAAGAGCCACCGAATCGGTAGTCTACGCACCGATTGACCAAAAGAAAAGTAGTATTAAGCCTTGCTTGTTTATGCACAATCCGATGGACACTCACATGCATGCACTCCGTCGGATCTTGCGCTACATTCAGGGCACAAAACACTACGGCCTTCATCTCTACTCATCTTCTACTACATCATTACTATCATATACTGATGCTGATTGGGGTGGGTGTCCCGACACTCGACGATCCACCTCAGGTTACTGTGTATTTCTGGGTGACAACTTACTCTCTTGGTCATCTAAACGGCAAGCCACATTATCTCGATCTAGTGCTGAAGCCGAATATCGTGGTGTTGCCAATGTTGTCTCTGAATCCTGTTGGTTACGCAACCTCTTACTTGAGTTACATTGTCCCATTCACAAGGCCACCATGGTCTACTGCGACAATGTCAGTGCCATCTATCTCTCAGGCAACCCAGTTCAGCATCAACGAACAAAACACATTGAGATGGACATTCACTTTGTTCGCGAAAAGGTAGCTCGAGGTCAAGTTCGCGTCCTTCATCTACCCTCCAAACATCAAATAGAAGATATTTTCACCAAAGGTCTTCCATTAATACTTTTCCAAGACTTCAGAGACAGTCTCAGCATCCGTCCACCTCCCGCTTCGACTGCGGGGGAGTATTAGAATATCTCAATATTATTAGAATATCCTATGTTTAGTATATTTGACTTTTGTATATTGATTAGTCATTATTAGTTTCCAAACACATGTATAGAAACATTTGTATATTAACAGCAAAGCAAATCAATCAAAGGCAAGGGATTGAATTTTTACAGGTCAAAGCAATTATCAAGACATTTAAGAAGGTCAAACCCAAGCAAACATGTGCTAGCAATATAATTACTATAGGCGTGTAATTATGATGGCAATGCATATCCATATAGCTGTCAAAGTATATTAGGAAATTGTATCATAATTGTATTTAATATAGAATCTCTATTATAGGCAATGTTAGACTACTAGGCTTATCACTTAGAAGGGGGGGTTGAATAAGTGATCCTTGAAACAATGGGGTTTTTAAAAAATTGGTTCAAATTAATCAAGCGAGCGGAAGAGCCACCGAATCGGTAGTCTACGCACCGATTGACCAAAAGAAAAGTAGTATTAAGCCTTGAACGAATTTGTGAAAAGTTACGAAAATGTTTGAGTTCAAAATTATTTGAATGTAAACAATATAACTTCAGTCACAAGCAAGTTACAAATCAATATTCAAATCAATCACAATCAAGCAAGAACCAATTGAATTTTTGTGAACCAATACGAACAACAAAAATTCAATCGATTAACAAATTAACGAAATTAACGAAATTAACGAAATTAAAAGTGAGAGATAAAGAGAGACACACGATGTGATTAGGGAGTTCCCCGGATTGCGCGTCGTCCACGCGTTTATCCGAGTACGTCTCCCCCCAAATAACCAAACGGGTTATTTGAGAGTTTATAGATCAAAAACTTGATGAACAAAAAGTGCACAGTTTACAATTGAAATCTCTAATCCTATAGCAAGACAAAATGTAAACTAATGTGAATAACCTCGACACCCAACGGAACTTCGCCCTCTGATTCCAACGATTCACCTTGTGCCGAACCGCACTCAATCGTCCAACTGAGTCCTTCGTTCCTTGTTGTCGAATCCTTCAAGACACACACGATCTTGAATCCGTGAGAGAAACCAAAACCTTCAACGCAATTCAACCCGATCACGATTCTGATTCACCGCGAACCGTATCGAACGTTATCACACAAATCTGCAGTTTCTATTGAATTGATCCCATACTCAAATCCAATTTTGATTGCAAACTTGATGAAGATGATGAACTTGTGTTGAATGAAACCTTTGATCCAAATTTTCACTCAATTTGAACTCCAAAGCGTTTTCAGATCTTTCACAATGATTTCTCTCTTTTTTTTTACAATGACACAACACATTGCTATTTAAAGAGAGAATAGAATTGAGCAAATTTGGGCAAAATTTCACAGGCATGTATCGATACAACTGATGACTTGTATCGATACAAACCCTTTGACCAGCGTTTAAAAATGAAAGATTTGACCTATGTATCGATACAAACACGGGTGTGTATCGATACATACATCAGTTTCTTGAAATCTTGACTGATATGTATCAAATCATGCAAGCATGATTCGATACATCATGATGTTTCTGGATTTCTGAGAGACATAGGTGTATATCGATACATGCAAGCATGATTCGATACACAGGTAACTCTCTGCCTCTGAGAAACCACTTTTGTATCGATACAAGTGATATATGTATCGATACAAATTGCACAAAATCAGTCTTAAGTAATTTCAGGACATTTGTATCGATACACATGTTTATGTATCGATACATAATACCTAAAAACAATTTTTCAAAGTGTTAAAAATAGTTTTTCGCTGTCAAGTCATTTGTAATGTTTGCCAAAATATGTTCTACTCTATTTTCATGTGTTTTGACAATTATTAAAACATGAGGATGAACTGGTGCACTTACAGGCAATTCTAGACTAGACAATTATAGGCAATTAGTATACAGATTCTTGTACTCTTATATATATATATATGTACATCAAATTGTAAGAAATATAACAACAAAAATTCTGATACAAAATTCAAGTCCTTTCTTTTATGTATCGATCCATCCTTTTATTTATAAGAATGCCCTTACCGATCAAGTTAACAAATCTCTACAAAGCATTCAAGAAGAGAAACACACAAAATGAATTAGTCTAAACTTACACTGATGTTGTAGACACATGTAATGGATTAATTCAAGCTAGTTCAATTAGATTTCTCTTATAATAAATTAGAGGGTCCCTTACCCAACAAAATTACAAGTTTTCAAAATCTAATTTATTTAAGTTTAATGTACTCCCCCCGTTCCTTTTTAAATGTCCGTTTTGAATAGTAACAGCAAATTAAAAAAGTTTATGTTTGCACCTTATTTTCCTATTATACCCTAATTCTAATTCACCAACAAAATCCTATTTTTTTTGCACACACTTTCTCTCTCCAATAAATTTAATATATTATGCACACAAAAAAAAAACAAAATTTAATATGTTATGTACCAAAAAAAATAAAAAGATTTAGTTTTCCAAATATATAGCATTAATTAATTTTATTGAAAAAGATATGAGTAATTGACAAAGGGTATAATTGACAAATCGTACCTTTAAAACACCAAATGGACAGTTAAATAGAAACGCTAAATTCGACGTTTTAAAAGGAACGGAGGGAGTACAACTTACTAAATGGAACAATTCCTTTATGGTGTTTATTCTTGCCATCTTTGTATGAAGTAGATATATCAAACAGAATACTTACATGGTATTTTTTTTAAAAAAAGCAAAGCAATATAATATAAATTAGACATAATATACATGCGGCTAATGCTACGGTGGACCACCTTCACAAGTGGTTCACCGTGCACCATTGATCAATACTACTATAACGAATACAAATTTTACAAAATCAACCGTTGGATTGAAAGTTTATATTATATAGATCATCCATACAAATTTTTAGAAAAATTGAAAATTGTTTGATATGTTATTTAAACATATCAAAATTAACGGTATTTAATAAAAACTTAAAACCGTTAATTTTAATGGGTCTCAATAACAAATAAAATGATTTTCAATTTTTCTAAATTTTTTTATGAATGATCTATATGAAACAAACTTTCAATCCAACGGTGGATTTTGTAAAATTCATATTCGTTATAGTGTTATTCATAAGTGGTCCACCATGAACCAGATGATGGAGTGGTTCATTTTAGAATTTGCCTATACATGCCTCACAAAAATACAAACTAATTAATAAAAAAGGCCCCAAATATCTTCCCTTCCCAAAAGCCACTAAAAGACACCTTACTCAAGCAATTCAGCCCCTTAACCAAATACAAACTGCCCTGCCTATATAAAAGCTTGTATACAAACTGATATGCAGTATAACAGCCACATGAAAGATATGCGGCTCATGTAAGTATAATTGAGCACAGGACTAAATATCACCCTGCCAAACTCATTAACTGCTCACCCAATTGAGCTGAAATAGCACACTTACATGGCATATTTGATGATACATTCGTGCCAAACTCCTTAACTGCTCATCCAATTGAGCTAAACTCTTTAACAATTATATTTTGTAAAAGTGCTATTAAATTAGTGCTATTATAAGCTAAAATTGTAGTACTGAATAAACGGGCTCTAAAATACTATTTTGGATTATGCGTAAACAAAAATTTTATTTTTTTTTCACAGTAAAAAAAAATTGATTATAAAACTAATACTAGTAACTCTTAATTGTTTTCCCACCGTCATTCCGTTAATAGTAACTGTTAATTTTTGTTTTTTGGAAACAACTCCTAATTTTTTTTATTTTTTTATTTGTCAAAACTCTTAATTGTTTTAGAATTTTCGTTATTTTTTTTAAATCATTAATTCTTAATTGTTTTTAAATCATTAACTCTTACTACATATATTTGATAATTGAGAAATTATTTTTTTGACAATGAGATTTTTTTTTATTAATTTATAAAAGTAGTAAGATTATTTAAAAAGACGGATCTAAAATAAGAGTGATGGATCTGAAAAGTGAAAATTGAAAATGCAACATAAACAATTTTTTTTATTTAAAACAAAGTGAAAAAGAACAACAAAAAAAAAACAAACATTTTTTTCCTTTTGTTTTAATTTTCAATTTCAGCGATTTTATTTTATATGGAAACTTTAAATAAATAAAAAAGGAAAATGTTAAACAATGCACCCGGTGCACTGATTAAGTATATTGAAATAGAAATATTTTTTGGAACTTTTGTATTTAATATATTAAAGATGTAGGGTGCGTTTGTTTGGGATTTTTTTAAGAAAAAATCTATTTTTTTCTTAAAAAAATCCATTTTGTAATGTTGATGGTGTTTGTTATGGATTTTTTTTAAAATTATATACTTAAAAAAATCATTTTTAGCCCCAAAATGAAAAGCTATTTCTAATAGCTTTTCAAGAATCTATTTTTTAAAACTAAGGAATCTAAGTGTATGAACTTCTTTTTTTAAAAAAATAGATTTTTGTGATTGTAAACAAACACAAAGTAGCTTTAGATTTTCTTCAAAATCTCTACAAAAAAATCTCTAGATTTTTTTTACAAAAAATCATTTTTTTTAAAGCTTAAACAAACGCACCCGTATTCTAACATTAATTTTCTCTTTTAATTTCATTTTTTGTTATGCTTAATTAGTGCACCGGGTGCACTATTTAGCATGATAAAAAAAATATTGTACATAGATTTTTATTTTTCCAGTGAAGAAAAAGCTAGATTAATGAGGATAAAGTCTGTCTAGACGCTGACAAGATGGGACAAACGAAACATAAAGTGAAAATACAATTTATTGAGTGTTGGAAGTCTATAATAATACATGTGCATTTGTTTCATCCAACGGTTAAGATCAAAATAGAAATTGTGAAAACCATTGGTCCATCATGGACCATTTGGTTGCCTTGTCCATGTAAGCATCGCCCGTGTAATGAATATTGTTTGAAAGTATCATATCTTCAAGTTCATGTTTTTCTATATTCCATTTTCATATATCTACTACCAATTCTAGAAATGCGGAGATTCTAAGGTGAGGGCCCAATTAAATGTTTCACCGGTGTACCACCATTCTTTATCGTAAGATTAAAAAAGGCCACATGATTATATTACTCACTACTGTTAGACTACTTGGCTACCACTTAGAAGGGGGGTTGAATAAGTGGCCCTTTTAAACAACGTTGATTTTAAAAAAATTAGTTCAAAAGGTACGCGCGGAAGCACCACCGGATCGGTAGTCTCTTTGCACCGGATTGATCACTGAAAAAGTAGTATAGCCTTGAACGTGTGATGACAAAGAACAAGAAACGATCGTGTGCAAAATATTCGAATTAAACGATCCAATAACACAGTCCAAGCAAGTTACGCAAATATAGAGCTAATCCAATCACAATCAAGATATATTTCAATTGAATTTTGGTGCACACGTACGAACACAAAAATTCAATTGAATCGAAAATTAAAGCAATTGCGTAAAGTAAAAGATTAAGAAAGAAAGACACAAACGATTGATTAGGCAGTTCCCAACGGCTTTCGTGTCGTCCTCGCGGTCGGCCGGATACGTCTCCCCCAAAATAACCAAACGGGTTATTTGAGCGTATATTGATTAAAAATGATTGAACTATAGTGCACAATTTACAAAGACTCCAATAACCCTATATCGAATATAATGCAAACTATGCGTAATAACCTCAACAAGTAATGAAGCTTCTCCCTCTGATTCCAACGATCCTAACCGTGCACAAATCCTCGCACCGATCGTCCAGCTGAGTACCTCGCTTCTTCGTTGTTGATCCTTCAAGATATCGCACAATCTTGAATCCTCAAGAAAACCCAAACCTTCTTCACAAATCAACTCGATCACGCCTCTGATTCACCGCAAGTCGTATCGAACGTTATCGATCAAATGTACAACCTTTATCCGAATGATCCCATACTCACTCTTCAATGAATTCCAAAGAGTTTATCAAAGCTATTTCACTTTCTCACATGTTTTCTCTTGCTTACAATAACAAAGCACATTGCTATTTAAAGAGAAAATAGAATTGAGCAAATTTAGGCAAAACTTAACATATATGTATCGATACAAATGATGGTTTGTATCGATACAAACCCTTTGACCAGCGTTTAAATCTGAAAAATTTGACCTATGTATCGATACAAACACGTATGTGTATCGATACAAACACGTATGTGTATCGATAAATATATCAGTTTCTTGAAATCTTGACTGATATGTATCGAAGCATGCAAGCATGATTCGATACACCATGCATTATCTGGTTTTTTGAGAGATATAGGTGTGTATCGATACATGCAAGCATGATTTGATACACAAGTGACTCTCTGCCTCTGAGAGACCATTTTTGTATCGATACAAGTGATATATGTATCGATACAAAATGCACAAAATCAGTCTGAAGTAATTTCAGGACATTTGTATCGATACAAATGATTATGTATCGATACAGAATACCTAAAAATCAATTTTTCAAAGTTTAAAAATAGATTTTCGCTGTCAAGTCATTTGTAATGTTGCCAAAATATGTTCTACTCTATTTTCATGTGTTTTGACAATTATTAAAACAGGAGGATGAACCGGTGCACTTACATTCTCCCCCTTTTTGATAATTGTCAAAACTTTGCATAAGCTAACTAAGCCTATACCTAATATGCAATAAAATAGCAATATGTATACAGACGCAATTACATCAAGGCTAACAATAAGCACGCTCCCCCTGAGTTGATGCCATAATGCGTTTTGATATTGTTGATAATATTCAAGACTTCTTTAGCTATTCATCCTTAGCTTGTGCAATCCAAATCTCTCCCCCTTTGACAATATCAAAAAGAAGAAGAGAGCTCATTAGAAGTATCAAGTTCAAACAATTTTAACCATAGTCATATCGTGCACTTACATTTGTCGAAATGCACTATATGATGAAATTTCCTAATCAAAATAATTACATACAAAGATATGCCAAAATATATCAATGAAGAATACCAAATATCATGACAAACATGGAATGTAGAATAACAAACCAAATATCATTACTAACTTCTGAAGGATCACTCTCCATGCTTTCACTTCCATGAGTTTCCACTCTTGGTCTCTTACCCCTTTCTTCTTGATTACCTTGAATTGGTTCTTCATCTTCATCTTCCTTCCCACAAAACTCATAATCTTCAATCTCATCATTCCACTTATAATCCATCTTTTTCATTTGAGTCATGCTGAAGATTTGATCTCTTTTTGGGTTAATCCAAGATCCCGCTACTTGGTAGGTTATTTTGAAGTGGTCTAAGATAGTGCAGATCCAACTTGAATATCCGAAACAATGATCCTTTTTAGAATCTCTCAAGGCAAACAAACGGCTCACGATGTAGTGTGACCAATCTATTTTCTTTCTTTCCATCATAATGTACATAAGATCAATGTCCTTCCAATCAAGTCTAGAGTAGCTTCCACCTCTAGGCCTTAGAATGTGATTCACAATCCAAAGTAAAACTCTTGGACCTTTCTTGAGTCTACCGGCCTTTTAATTTGGACTTTTACCGTTCCTAGTTAGAGTGCTTGCAAACTCAGTCATATTGTACTTAGGACCATCAACATCGGTGAACTTTTTTAAGTTCTTATCAGTTACCATGCCAAATAGTTTGAACCAAAGATTGTTAGTGACCTTGTAAATCTTTTCTCCTATACAGAACTCAAACTCAGCAACATTTTGCTCTTGTAATCCAGAGTAGAAAATCCTAATTAAGTCCTCTATGTAAGCTCTCTTTAGGTTACAAAAGGTAATGAGATTTTCTCTCTTAATGATCTCAGCAAATTCACTTAAATGTAATTCCTCAAGGTTTTCAACATCAACAGCATTTTGAGGAATTACTTTCTTTTCCTTACAAGTTCTAATATAGAAGTTCAAGTAATTCTCGTGAATAAAATTTTCTTCCCTAAAATTGTCCTCATGAACAGTATCCCTTATCATCTTAGCAGTATTCTTAGTCCTACCACCATTCTTACTTCTATTGCTAGCAGACATTCTTAAAGTGAGGATTAGTGTAATGTTACCTTGTTGAATGTTTGAAGAAACCCTTGTCTTGAATGTGGAGATTATGACGCTTGAACCACGTAATTGATGAAGGAATGTGAATGGGTAATGAATTTGAAGTAGTTTAGGGTCAAGTTTTGTGAGTTTTGAGGGAGATTGAGAATTTGGGAATGAGGGTTTTTGAAGTGAGCTCGTGTAGAAGAAGAATATTTTTGATGTTTGATGAATGAATGAATGAAAACTGATACATAAAGCTGTTTTTGCGCACATGTATTGATACAAACTCGTGTTTGTATCGATACAAGTCAGTTGTTCTGCAACATGTATCGAAGCATGCGAGCATGTATCGATACATGGGACATTGTCTGTCCTAACTGAAGAGCTATGTATCGATACAACCATTATATGTATCGATACATATCAGTTCATTTTGAAAATTGTAATATCCCACATTCTAAATTACCTAATTAATTTTAATTAGAGCTTTGCCTAATTTTTATAAATTAATTAGTGGAGTTTAGATAATTAATTTTGGATTTAAGTGTAGTATGTGTGTAAATTAGTAAGCCTCATTAAATCTAAACTACACAAATACAACTTAGATCAACTCTTGTGATTAATTAAGCCAATTTCAAACTCCCTCCCACTCTTTCTCTCCCTCGTGATCTCTCTCACTCTCATGTGATTCACCACACATGACTCACTCTTGGAGCCATCTCAAGCCAACACCTCACCCTATGGTGTTGAGTCATAATCCACTCAAGCTAGACTACATGCAATACTATCCACTCCATTCATTTCAATTCAGAAAATCTGAAAATGGAATCCCTCATTTCTCTTCTCTCTTCCTCACGCCATAACCAAGCAACAACAACCAAAATTCTCAATTTTGCATAAACTCAAGATTTTGTCATTTCTCCAACCATTACTCTACATTACAGAGATTCCCCTCATAATAATCTGAATCAAACACTGAATCCTCAGAATCATCACCTTCCCCTAAGCTTCACATGCCACAAAACAACAACACACACCTCCTCACTTTCTATCAACCAACCACATTGCATGCATGAGCAAACCAGAACAAAATCAGTACTATTTGAGCATCTGAAACACTCCTATAAATACCCCCTCAAACTCAGAATCAATTCATCAAACACAACACAAATTCGTAAAGCAAGAATTAGAGGGTTTTCTAGTGTCAAGTTCCAAATTCTGGTCTGGGGTTCGTGGGGCTTTGTGAGAGGTTGCAGTAGCTGTAGTAGAGCTCAGAAGCAAGGATTAAAGCTTCAATCCAGGTGGGTTCTTAGGATAGTTAGTTAGTTTTCCCCAAATTATGAAACTATGCATGTTAACTTAGGATTTAAGAAAATGTTGTGTGAGAGGAATTAATCCCCAAATTCCTCTCCATTCTGTCCTATATTATATACATTGTGTAATTGCATGGCTTAGAATGAGGATTGTAGGTGTTAAACTTGTTAAAATGTGATTTTTCGTGAAACAGGGAAGGTTCTGGGTGAACTCGCCACATCGAGCTCAGGGCGAGCATCCATGGCGAGCTGGGTTCTTCAGGCTGATGAACCTCGCTCTGGCGAGTGATAACTCGCCGAGCGAGTGGATTTAAGCCAGGACCTATAATCTCGCCATGGCGAGCTTTCCCACGCTGCAGCGAGCTCATACAGGACATGACCTGTAACAACTCGCCCTGGCGAGTGATAACTCGCCAAGCGAGTTTGACAGGAAAACATAATTTTATTTCAAAACTTTTAAAGAACTATGACACTCGTTTTATATCCTCATCTGAGTTGGGTACACTTGCAGTAGCACAATTATATAATGTTATACAGTATGTTAATCACATACAACCTTAGGGTATAACTTAGGGAATTTAGAAATGCATGTTCCCCGGGACTTTGGTAAATTATGGTAGAATTCAACTAAATTAGTATCAGTCAGTTTGCTGCGATTTATGTCGCTTTATGGACTCCCAACGGGATAATCCATTAAGTTATGATTATGTGAGCTTTATGCCGTGATCGAATCGGTTGTCGGATATGGCAGGCCTCTTAGACATGCTCACCTCAGAGTGTCCTTGTGTTTAAAATGAATAAGATTAATTCTGTGACACACCTTTATTTATGCTTATGTATTATGTTATGCTATGAATATATGTTATGACTGATTAGGATTCCCCGGTGTAGTCACCTTAGGAGGGTAGTAGGACTCACTGAGGCTTAGTAGTCTCACCCCACTCCAAACAATTTTTTTCAGATAAACAAGTTGGCTAAGGTATGCTTGTTGGTGTGCTCGTAGCTGTGCTTGGAGGATTGCATTCTTGTTCATGCTTTCTAGTTATCTCTTGTCTTGTTGTATTTCTAATAAATTCTTGATGTATCGGGGTTTTTGGTTTCGCTTCCGTTGTTTCTGTATCCGTGTTGTACTTAGCACCTGTGTGTGCTTTGAATTTCATTTGTAATAATAATGCACTCAGCTATGAATGCTGCAGCGAGCGTTCATTGTTCTTGATGTTGCCAAGAAAATTCATCTTGTTCGCTGAGCGAGTGGTAGCGAGAGGTAGCGAGTCCTTCGCTGACAGTCGCTGTGAGGCTATTCTTGTCTGTGTTGCCCTCGCTAGTCCTTCGCTGGTGCCCGCTAAGCGAGCAAGCCCTGATGCAACTTTATTCCAACTTTAATTTAATGAATCCTATGCTTGTAACATGTCTTAATTATGGTCTTTTGATTATATGATGGCATGATAGCTTATATATGAATGACTTATTGAAGATAACATGATTGAGTGCTTAAGTTAGTATTGAATCATGAATGAGTAATTGTGATTGTGATAATGTTATTATTGAATGTGTATGCTTGATTACTTGTGAGATTTATTGTATATGATTTAATCAAATGGGATTGTATATCTTCAATTGAGTTATTGAGATATGTTTGAGTGTGATATCCTTATGGGATGAGATGATTAAATTATATGATTGGTAATCTAGCATACATGCATCATTTTGTATGATGAGCAGATACTTTAGAGGGGATCCTAAAGTATGGCAGATATCTTAGTAGATGCGGCTGACTAAGATATATTTGGAATAAGTTTTCCAATAACTATGAGGTACCACATGCACTTAGTATTATTACTAGGATGCATTGCATAAATGTGACATTAGATTACATCAGGAGATGAAGGTGAATAATTATATGAACTAAATGTTATTTGTCATCATTGTGCATCCTTGATCTTTTGTGATTAATTGTGTATGCTTGGTTCATGACCTTGGTTTATATGTCTATCTAATGCTCATGTTTATTGCCTATGAGATTATGTACCTATTATGAGAGTATTGATTGTTTCTCAATTATTTTGTATGGAGTTGTATAGTATTGCTTATACTTGCGCTTATTTTGGAATGTTATACTAACTCTCTACTTTGTGTTAATTTCTGAATCTTTGGGGGTTCAGATGTGCAGGGTGAGGACGTATCCCGTGAGGAGTAGCTTTGGAGATTTGTTTAGCTACTAGTGGTAAGGAGTTAGCGTTATGCTTCTCCTAGACTCTTACTAGTTTTGGGTTGTAATAATTAGTGCTCTGGTACTTGTAACATCGTGTCGGGTAGTTTATTCCGTTTTGTGATGTATTGAGCTTTATTACTTCTATGACCTTGCTTATAACTTGTGTATGATTTTCATATTCGGATTATCTTGAAAACTATTGATCTTCGTCTAGGGATTTTATCCGTATGTGTATGAAGACTTTTGATGTCATGATTTGATAATTAAATCCGCTGCTATGTTTCTAAATCTAAAATGATATGCTTTATTATTTAATTGTATACACCTTGATGCTTATACATGTGTTTGATTTATTATTTATTTATTACGTATATGGGTTAGGTTGTTACAATATTGGTATCAGAGGTACGTGCTTCATTCATGATACTCCTTTACGTGCCATGATTGATACTGGGGCTACCCATTCTTTTATCTCTTTCAACTGTGTGAAAAGTCTTAATTTGGAAACTTCTGTTATGTCAAGATGCCTGGTTATAGAAACACCCGCTAGTGACTCAGTTACTACTAAACTAGTATGTGTTAATTGTCCGGTAACTATTTTTGGTAGGCATTTTGGTATGGATCTTGTATGTATTCCTTTGAGTAACATTGATGTGATTTTTGGTATGAACTGGCTTGAGTTTAATCGTGTCCATATCAATTGTTGTACTAAGACCGTAGTCTTCCCTAAGCCGGATGAGGATTTGAAGTTAGATCTTATGGATAGTAGTGAAGTGACTAAGTCCCTGAAGGAGCATGCAGAGATGTTTGTGATGTTTGCTTCCTTGAAGTTAGAAGGAGAATCGGAAGAAAATCAGTTACCTGTGGTGTGTGAGTTTCCCGATGTATTTCCAGAAGATGTGTCTGATTTGCCACCAGAGAGGGAGATTGAGTTTAGTATCGAAGTTGTACCTAGTACTAACCCAATTTCTATGGCACCTTATCGAATGTCGACATCAGAGTTAGATCAGTTGAAGAAACAGTTGGAGGAACTATTGGAAAAAAAGTTTATTAGACCAAGTGTATCGCTTTGGGGTGCACCTGTGCTTTTGGTGAAAAAGAAGGATGGAAGTATGAGACTGTGTATTGATTATCGTCGGTTGAATCAAGTAACAATTAAGAACAGGTATCCATTACCGAGGATTGATGATTTGATGGATGAGTTGGTGGGGGCATGTGTGTTTAGTAAGATTGATTTGAGGTCCGGATATCACCAAATTAGAGTCAAGGCGGAGGATATTCCGAAGACTGCTTTTAGAACAAGATATGGTCACTATGAATATTCAGTTATGCCTTTTGGTGTAACCAACGCACCCGGTGTATTTATGGAATATATGAATCGAATCTTTCATTCTTATCTAGACAAGTTTGTTGTGGTGTTCATAGATGATATTTTGATTTACTCTAAGACGGAAGAAGAGCATGCGGAACATTTGAGGATAGTATTGAAAACTTTGCGAGAGAATAAGCTTTATGCTAAGTTGTCCAAGTGTGAATTTTGGCATAAAGAAGTGAGTTTCCTAGGACATGTGATATCTAAGGGAGGGATTGCGGTAGATCCTTCTAAGGTTGATGCGGTGATGAAATGGGGGACTCCGGAATCGGTTTTTGAGATAAGAAGTTTTCTTGGTTTGGCCGGATACTATCGGAGGTTTATAGAAGGTTTTTCGAGGTTGGCTCTACCTTTAACTCGATTAACTAAGAAGGGACAAGCCTTTGTTTGGGATAATCTTTGTGAAAAGAGTTTTCAAGAGTTGAAGAGGCGTTTGACGTCGGCACCAGTTTTAATTCTACCGAAACCGAATGAGCCGTTTGTTATGTATTGTGATGCATCTTTGATGGGATTGGGTGGTGTTCTTATGCAAAATGGACAAGTGGTTGCTTATGCTTCTAGACAATTGAAAGTGCATGAGAAGAACTATCCAACACATGATCTTGAGTTGGCGGCCGTTGTATTTACTTTGAAGATTTGGAGACACTATTTGTTTGGTTCGAGATTTGAGGTTTTTAGTGATCACAAAAGTTTGAAGTACTTGTTTGACCCAAAGTAATTGAATATGAGACAACGACGTTGGTTAGAATTCTTAAAGGATTATGATTTTGGACTAAGTTACCATCCTGGGAAAGCGAATGTGGTTGCGGATGCTTTGAGTAGGAAGTCTCTACATATATCGTCACTTATGGCAAGGGAATTGGATTTGATTGAGCAATTTAGAGATCTCAGTTTGGTGTGTGAAACGATACCTCATAGCATCAAGTTAGGAATGTTGAAACTCACCAATGATTTTCTTGATAAAGTAAAGGAGGGTCAAAGAGGAGATTTGAGTCTAGTGAATCGTCTTGCGTTGATTAATCAAGGAAAGGAAACCAATTTTAAGATTGATGAGAAGGGAGTTATAAGGTTTAGAGATAGAGTTTGTGTGCCTGACTTACCCGAATTAAAGAAAATGATCTTGGAAGAAGGGCATAAGAGTGGATTGAGTATTCACCCCGGAGCTACCAAGATGTATCAAGACTTGAAGAAGTTGTTTTGGTGGCCTTGTATGAAGAAAGAAGTTGCCGAGTTTGTGTATGCTTGTTTAACTTGTCAAAAGTCTAAGGTTGAACATCAAAGACCCTCGGGATTGCTACAACCTATGTTCATATCGGAATGGAAGTGGGATAGCATCGCTATGGACTTTGTGAGTGGTTTGCCAAGAACTACAAAGGGAAATTACTCGATTTGGGTGATTGTTGATAGATTGACAAAATCGGCACATTTCATTGCTTTCAAGACCGGAACACTAGTACCAAGATTGGCGGAGATTTATGTGGACCAAATTGTGAGGTTGCATGGGATTCCTTCTAGCATTGTATCGGATAGAGATCAAAGATTTACTTCAAGATTTTGGGAGAGTTTGCAAGAGGCCTTGGGGACTAAGCCAAGAATGAGTTCCGCTTATCACCCACAAACGAATGGGCAATCGGAAAGGACTATCCAATCACTTGAAGACTTTTTGAGAGCTTGTGTTTTAGAAGGAGGCGGAAATTGGGATAGTTACTTGCCTCTAATAGAATTTACTTACAATAATAGTTTCCATGCAAGTATTGGGATGGCACATATTGAAGCCTTATACGGTAGAAGATGTCGAACTCCTTTGTGTTGGCATGAATCGGGAGAAAGTGTTGTATTAGGACCGGAGATAGTTCAACAAACAACGGAGAAGATTAAGATGATACAAGAGAAGATGAGAGCATCTCAATCCTTGGAGGATTTGTTGAGGGCATGTGTGCTAGATGATAGAGGAAGTTGGGACGATGTGTTACCACTAATAGAGTTCACCTACAACAACAATTTCCACACGAGCATTGGAATGGCTCCGTATGAGGCTCTTTATGGGAGAAGGTGTCAAACTCCATTGTGTTGGTATCAAGATGGAGAAAGTATGATTGTAGGGCCAGAAATGGTGCAACAGACTACGGACAAGGTCCGGAAGATACGGGCAAGAATGAAGGTCGCCCAGGATCGTCAGAAGAGTTACGCAGATAGGCGTCGTAGACCCTTAGAATTTGAGGCAGGAGAACATGTATTTCTCCGAGTTACTCCAACTACTGGCGTTGGGAGGGCAATAAAAGCAAGAAAGTTGACTCCGAAATTTATTGGACCGTATCAGATTACGGAAAGGATAGGAAAGGTAGCCTATCGAATTGCATTGCCACCGATACTGTCCCAGATTCATGATGTGTTCCATGTGTCTCAGTTAAGGAAGTATGTTCCTGACCCGTCACATGTGATCACGCCAGATGACATTCAGTTGAAAGAGAACTTGTCATTTGAAGTTCCGCCAGTTAAGATTGCGGATAGAAAGATGAAACGTTTAAGGACCAAGGAGATACCCTTAGTCAAGATAATATGGAATGAAGCTACAGGAGATGCGACTTGGGAGCTTGAAAGCAAGATGAAAGAGCAATACCCCGAATTATTTAGCGATGTCTAAGTTTCGAGGACGAAACTTCTTTTAGGGGGGAAGTAATGTAAGACCCATAATTCTACTGTATTGTACGCAAGTTATAAGCGTAAGTAGTGGCTAAGAGTTTTTAGGGTTTCTGTAAGATTTGTTTCTTAAGTATCGTGTAATAACAGCGTTTTTGCTGAGTTGCAACTGGTTTTGGACTCGTATGCTATTTAAGCTCAGGCTTTTGGTTCTTAGTCCTCTTTTATATACGAGAACGTTCCTGTGATTTCAGATTTTTGAGTTTCGACTTTCTCCGTTTATTGGAAAAACGAGTAGAAAACTGTGCCCGCTTCTTAAAATTTTACGGTTTCTGTTTTCCGTCGAATTTTAATTGGAGACTTTATATATCGGCGTAAGTTGGAATCTAGTTTCAGAATATTTTTGGGAGCTAAGGAAATAAATTTCAGTCGGAGAATAAAGTTTAGCGATAATATTTGGAAATGTGTTACGACGAACAATCACCTCGTGAGTTTTATATTTTTTCGCAAGATAGACCGTCGACGGAGTACGACTCGTCTGCGAGCGCAAGAGAAATATCTTGGATATTTTCAAAAAGGTAATGATTACTTTGTTTTGATCCAAGGGCTAGGGTTTATCCTTGCAAAAGTTAGTTTGATCCAAGGGCCTAGATTTCACAAGAGTGGTTTATTAGTAAGGAGGTTTATGTTTAGTCTTAGAAGCAAAAAAAATCAGAAAACTACTCCCTCCCCTCTCACTCATTCGGCCGACCTTCCTCACTCACTCACTCATCTCTTCTAAATTTCATTTTTCCATCTTTTCAAGCTTGGATCTTTGGCATAATTAGGAATCTCTTGCTCATTAAGGTAACTAACATCTTCCACTTCTATTCTTGCCATTAATTTCTCTTGGATTTTAAGTTTCACAATTTTGTTCTTGAGAAGAAAAATCTTAGAATTTAATTTTGTTTCCATAGATGTGTTCATAAGAGTTGTTAGTACACATGATTGAAAAATGAGTTGATTTCCATGGTTAAATCTTGTTTTCACAAAATTTTGTTTAAGAGTTTTGAAGAAAAAAATTGAAATAGATCAAAAACTTGGATTGTGTTGTAAGATTTTGATTTTGAAGTTAGATTTGAGCTTTTAAACAAAATGGATTGTTGAATATGAATTTTGTTTCGAAAAATAAGAAAAAAAAAATTTCTCGTGTTCTTGAGCGACTCGAAGAACGCAATTTAGAAAAATTTTATTTCGAGTTTCAAAAAGAGTCGGGTATACGATCGAATATCGTTACGAGCAAAAAAAAATTGGGGTTAGGGTTTCAAATGAGAAAAAATTATGTAGGATTGCCCTTTTTGCCTCATTTGGCCGTGGCATCCATATAGGGTTCGAGGAATCGAATTTCGAAAATTGTTTAGAGGCAAATTGCTTCCCATGATCATTGTTTAATTGTTTGATTGGTTATGGGATGTTTTGAAAAGAAAAATGATCTCTTGCCTTAAGAAAAAACTTATTTGAGATTTTTCGAAATTTGCGATTCGACTCGATAATTTCTAAATCGTTTTGATAAGTGCTAGTTAGGTATTATGGGATATTACCATGCATTTAGAAGTGAAAAATTTTGAGTAGAAGGGTGCATTGAAAATTTTTGGCCGTGGCCCTTCCTTATGTGGGGGAAGAAATTTCAAAATTTTTCTAAGTCCACAATTGTGTGAAAATTTTATAAGTGTTGGATAATCTTAGTTTTGAAGAAAAATGAATATAGGAAAGGGTTGTTAGGAAGAAAAAAATGTGTAACTTTTAACGCAAGAAAACTTCGATTTTTCATAAAAATATTTTTGAAAAGTTTTAGTTGTGTTTCAAATGGTCTTGTTGTGTGTGAAACAAGTCCTTGAGGTGGAGAAATCCAAAATGGTTTTAGATTATGATTTGAAAACAAAATGATTTTCGGGTTATAAAAATAGTACAATTTACTTCGTGAATTTTTAAAAACTATGAGAATAACCTGAAATCCTTGAGGGATAGCTTTAGGAAGTACCTTAGACCCCTCTGGAGTTTTGAGAGCGAGTTTCGTTTCGTTAGGATAAACGAGGAGTATTTTATTGATGTTACGCTACATTTATTTTAGGTAGCGCGTGTTGTAGTTTTTGCGGAATTAAAGTAACGGAAGCTTGCTAAGGTAAGGGCACCTTTACTTTTCCGTCTAATATATGTATGCCTGGTTCTGGATTGTTGTGAATGTTTGGCATGATTATATTATGTATTCTCGTGATGAGAAGGTGTTTTGTATCGCATGTGGGATTTACATATGTTTGAGAATATGTGTATGAATATGTGATTGGCGTGCATATGATTTTGAAAATATATGTACATACTATGATTGTTTTACGTACGCTTGAGAGGTATGTATTTTGTTGCATTAGCATATAAGGGGAATCGTATGCTCATGCATTCATAGTACGTGGTTATCGGGAATGGACCACGGGGTGCGACGGCCAGTGATTGGTGTCCTCCCTTTTGAGTTTGGTGTTGTCCGTGTGACTCACCCGGTGTTATCCCACCGTGATTGTTTTGGTATTGAGTGCGTGACTCTACCTGGTGTTATCCCACCACTAGTAGGAGGTGTTATCCCACCCGAGCCTACGACCTTCTGCAGAGGTTTATTCCGGAATAATCATGCATGTGAAAAAGACCCGGTTAGGGTGATCACAATCATTTAGAGTCTGCATTGATAGGCTGGTGTGCATTTCGATACTGTGTGCAAGTATATGAACTGCTAAGTGTTTATTCGCTTTTAAATGTATATGCTATTTGCTGTTGTGTTATGTGTGGTGACCCTTGCATTCTTTCATTTGCGGGCTCCTCCCACCCAGACGATGGATCACCCTTTGTTACCGGTGCTCGCGAGAGAGACGGTGACGAGGTGGGACTTTCTTGATCGCCTGCTTCTGCCTGCCTGGAGCCTCGACCCAGCTTCCGGCACGGCTAGTTACCACGGGCGCGTTAGGATTACTACTTTTCTTGGTACCCGTCAGGTTCATCAGTGTCTGATATGGCAGACTCCACCTTTCTCCATACCTATACCAGTACTGCTCAGTGCATTGTGGACGGTTCCTGGGGGACCACTGCCAGGGGCGCCAGATACACCAGAGGGTGGTGGATCGGTCGTTGGAGAGACCTCCACAGATGGACTAGTCACTACTTCTTCCTCCTCCATGGGTAGTTGGGGTGATGGGGCTTTACCCGACTTCTTAGGGGAGCCGGATGATGTTTTTCAGGAGGCAGCGGCTGCTGCAGGGGATGGGTCCATTAGAGGACCCAGAGTACCTCACTTGGTATCTCCCACTTCTACCTTGAGCTTGGTACTGTTATCGAGCGATACGGACGACTCCTGATGCCGTTGTGCATGTTAGGACTAGGACCACTGACTTATAGTAGTATTCTTTTGGACAGGCCGTGTTGGCCGGTGACTGGTAGCATGACTTGTAGTAGGTTCTAACGTTTTGGATGATTGTACTCTATACTCTTACACTTTGGATGAGCCTCTTTGGTATTGGCTGTAGTATTTCCCTAGTCGCGACTACCTTGTATATTTGTCGTGAACTAGAGGTTATGTTTTGGATATGTAAATATTCAGGTACACACTTTGCTTTGAGAAGCACTATTGATGCATATAGTACTATTTCAGTCACCTTGTTGGTCGTACTATTATATGCTTTAGTTCTGTTGTATGAATAATGCCGGCTCTTGTAAAATATTTTCCGCGCACTCTGTCTCGTGTTTTAAAAAAAAAAAAAAAAAAAAAATAATGCCCCTTTTAGGCTTTGAAAAACGGGGTGTTACATTGTGGTATCAGAGCCCGGCTTTAGATCATCAAGGGAAAGGTGTGTCGTAAGAGTTGTCAGTCGAGTTAGAACTAGAGTTGGATTAGTTCTAAGTGATCATTGCTTTGGTGTGTTGATGTTATAGACTTATGGTATGAGATTTCTAAGAAAATTGGAAAAGAATCTAACCAGAAAGTGGTTTGTGCAGGAAAACATGCCTCCAAGACGGGCACCTGCAGCTACTGGGGCTGATGATAATCAGGTAAACCAGATGGCTCATGCGATGAATGCCATGGCAGCAACTTTGACTGCCCAAGCCCATGCTAAGGCGCAAAGGGATATGGAAAAAAGGGAAAGAGAGATTCTCGCTGCTGGATCTCGAGTTCTCACGAGTTTTAACCATCAGAGTCCTCCGAAGTATAACGGAGAGGGAGGTCCTGATGCTGCTGACTTATGGCTTCAGGCGATGGAGAAGATCTTCGGAGCAATCCACTGCCCCGAGGGCGAAAAGGTGACTCTGGCCACATACCAGTTGTCGGGAGGCTCTGAGTATTGGTGGAAGAGTACTAGTCTTATGAGGCCGCTCACGAGGAAATCAACTGGGTGAGTTTTAAGAGAAAGTTTTTGGCCAAGTACTTTCCAGAGACCGCTAGGGAAAGGTATGGAGAGGAATTCCTGAGGTTGCGTCAGGGAGGTACGAATGTTGAAGCTTATGCTAAGAAATTTGAATCACTGTCAAGGTTTTTCCGCTTCTTCAGGGATGGCGTCGATGAGACTTATATGTGTCGCCGTTTTCAAGAGGGGCTGAGGTATGAGTTACAGGATTCAGTGATACCATTGGGAATCCGGAATTTCCAAGTGTTGGTCGAGAAATGTCAGGAAATTGAGGACATGAAGAATAAGCGAGTGAATCGCAATGTGAATTCTACTGCTGGGGGACCTAGTCGTCCAAGTAATCAGGCTCAGAACCGTGGAAGGCGAGGAAATAAGCCTTACAACCGCCCTCAGAATAACAAAGAGCAGGATCGTTCGGTGAATCAAGGGAATCCGAATGCGGCGAAACAGAGTTGTTTCAAGTGTGGGAAGGAAGGACATTATGCGAACGACTGTAGGAACGCGGAGCCCGGGATTATTTGTTATAATTGTAAGAAGCCAGGTCACATGGCTAGGGATTGCAAGGCTCAGAAGGCTGAACCATCTGTGAATGTGACGCAGGGAGCCAAACCCACTGCTAGGGGACGTGTCTACTGTATGGGCACGGAAGTGAGTGGCGAGGCTAGTAACGCCATACATGAGAATTGCCAGATTGCAGGTAACACTTTAACTGCATTGATAGATACCGGGGCAACCCATTCTTTCATATCTGTGGATTGTGCAAATCGTATGAAATTGATTGTTTCTCCGCTGCCTTTTGATTTGAATGTTTCTACTCCTGCAAAGGATCTAGTGGTAAATACAGCATGTTTGCACTGTTTAGTGATGATTCAGAATAGAGAGTTTTTGATTAATCTGATCTGTTTACCCCTTCAGTCACTCGAGATCATTCTTGGGATGGATTGGCTGTCGTATCACTATGTTATTTTAGACTGTGCTCGTAAGATGGTCTTTTTCCCCGAACCAGGAGTACAGAGGTACTTGTCGGCGAACCGGCTTACAGTAACCATGAGGAATGGAGAGCCAGAAATTATTTCACTTGCTTTTATAGGAGTGACTTCAGACGTGCACATAGAGGAGTTGCGCGTAGTTCAACAATTCCAGGATGTTTTTCCGTTAGAGATTCCGGGATTTCCTCCGATCAGAGAAGTGGAATTCTTTATCGACTTACATCCAGGAACGGGACCAATCTCGGAATCACCTTATCGGATGGCCCCAGCTGAGTTAGTGGAATTGAAGAGTCAGATTGAGGACTTGTTAGAAAAGGGTTTTATTAGACCAAGTGTGTCTCCGTGGGGAGCGCCAGTCTTATTGGTGAAAAAGAAGGACGGACGGTCACGTTTATGTGTGGATTACCGGAAACTCAACAAGGTTACTATTAAGAACCGATATCCTCTGCCACGAATTGATGATTTGATGGACCAGTTAAAGGGTGCGTCTGTGTTTTCAAAGATTGACTTGAAGTCCGGATATCATCAGATAAGAGTAAGAGAAGAAGATGTTCAGAAGACAGCGTTTCGTTCACGCTATGGACACTATGAGTATCTAGTGATGCCGTTTGGAGTGACGAATGCACCCGCAATTTTTATGGATTACATGAATAGGATCTTCCATACGTTCCTAGACAAGTTTGTGGTGGTGTTCATCGACGATATACTCATTTATTCGAAGGATGAAGAGGAACACGAAGAGCATCTCCGCTTGGTTTTGCAAGTTCTGCGTGACAGAAAGTTGTATGCAAATCCGTCAAAGTGTGAATTCTGGATGAAAACGGTGAATTTTCTGGGTCACGTCATCTCAGAAGAGGGAATATCTGTGGATCCAGCAAAGATTGAAACCGTACTTGCATGGAAACAACCGCAAACTGTTACGGACATACGAAGTTTTGTGGGTTTAGCTGGATATTATCGGAGGTTTATTGAGGGTTTCGCTAAGATTGTGGCACCAATGACACAACTTACGAGGAAAGATCAACCATTTGCTTGGACAGAGAAGTGTGAAGCTAGTTTTCAGTTGCTGAAAGAGCGATTAACGACCTCACCGGTGTTAGTTCTACCCCAATCGGACGAACCGTATGAAGTTTATTGTGATGCGTCGCATCAGGGACTCGGATGTGTGTTGATGCAACACAAGAGGGCAGTGGCTTATGCGTCCAGACAGTTGAAGAACCACGAAAGGAACTACCCCACTCATGATCTAGAACTTGCCGCAGTAGTTTTTGCGTTGAAGATTTGGAGACATTATCTTTATGGATGTACTTTTGTCGTCTTCAGTGATCACAAAAGTCTGAAATATCTGTTCGATCAGAAAGAGTTGAATATGAGGCAGAAGAGGTGGATGGAAACACTGAAGGATTTTGATTTCACGTTACAGTACCATCCTGGAAAGGCTAATGTGGTAGCTGACGCTTTGAGTAGAAGAAGTGTATCGGTATGCTCAGCTCAGATGGCTAGTCAGCAAGAGTTATTAGAAGAGTTTCGGGATCTACATCTTGAGGTAGAGTTTGCACCTGGGAATTTGAGACTCGGTATGATTACGATTTCGAACGGATTGATGGAAGACATTTCTAGTTGTCAAAATGACAGTCTACTTATGGAAAAGAGAGCTTTGATAGATCGAGGAACCACCACAGAGTTCAAGGTGGGATCAGATAATATTTTGAGATGCAATGGGAGAGTGTGCGTACCCGATGCTAGGAACTTGAGAAATACGGTGTTAGAGGAAGCGCATAAGAGTAAACTGAGTATACATCCTGGGGCTACCAAGATGTATCAGGATTTGAGGTTAGACTATTGGTGGCCGGGTATGAAGAGAAATGTGGCAGAGTATGTGGCATCGTGTTTGACATGTCAGAAAGCCAAGGTGGAACATCAGAAACCTGCAGGAATGCTACAATCGTTAGATATACCAGAGTGGAAGTGGAATAGCATATCTATGGATTTCGTCACTGGTTTACCCAAGACAAGGAGGAAGCATGATTCTATTTGGGTGATAGTGGATCGATTGACGAAGTCTGCTCATTTTCTGCCTGTCAGGATTACCGACACTGCAGAAAAGTTAACAGACATCTACGTGGCTGAGATTGTAAGACTCCATGGTATACCGTCAAGCATTGTTTCAGATCGAGACCCAAAATTCACTTCACATTTTTGGAGAACTCTACATGAGGCTTTAGGGACGAAGTTGAGATTAAGTTCGGCTTACCATCCGCAGACAGACGGACAGACCGAAAGAACGAATCAATCCTTGGAGGATTTGTTGAGGGCATGTGTGCTAGATGATAGAGGAAGTTGGGACGATGTGTTACCACTAATAGAGTTCACCTACAACAACAATTTCCACACGAGCATTGGAATGGCTCCGTATGAGGCTCTTTATGGGAGAAGGTGTCAAACTCCATTGTGTTGGTATCAAGATGGAGAAAGTATGATTGTAGGGCCAGAAATGGTGCAACAGACTACGGACAAGGTCCGGAAGATACGGGCAAGAATGAAGGTCGCCCAGGATCGTCAGAAGAGTTACGCAGATAGGCGTCGTAGACCCTTAGAATTTGAGGCAGGAGAACATGTATTTCTCCGAGTTACTCCAACTACTGGCGTTGGGAGGGCAATAAAAGCAAGAAAGTTGACTCCGAAATTTATTGGACCGTATCAGATTACGGAAAGGATAGGAAAGGTAGCCTATCGAATTGCATTGCCACCGATACTGTCCCAGATTCATGATGTGTTCCATGTGTCTCAGTTAAGGAAGTATGTTCCTGACCCGTCACATGTGATCACGCCAGATGACATTCAGTTGAAAGAGAACTTGTCATTTGAAGTTCCGCCAGTTAAGATTGCGGATAGAAAGATGAAACGTTTAAGGACCAAGGAGATACCCTTAGTCAAGATAATATGGAATGAAGCTACAGGAGATGCGACTTGGGAGCTTGAAAGCAAGATGAAAGAGCAATACCCCGAATTATTTAGCGATGTCTAAGTTTCGAGGACGAAACTTCTTTTAGGGGGGAAGTAATGTAAGACCCATAATTCTACTGTATTGTACGCAAGTTATAAGCGTAAGTAGTGGCTAAGAGTTTTTAGGGTTTCTGTAAGATTTGTTTCTTAAGTATCGTGTAATAACAGCGTTTTTGCTGAGTTGGAACTGGTTTTGGACTCGTATGCTATTTAAGCTCAGGCTTTTGGTTCTTAGTCCTCTTTTATATACGAGAACGTTCCTGTGATTTCAGATTTTTGAGTTTCGACTTTCTCCGTTTATTGGAAAAACGAGTAGAAAACTGTGCCCGCTTCTTAAAATTTTACGGTTTCTGTTTTCCGTCGAATTTTAATTGGAGACTTTATATATCGGCGTAAGTTGGAATCTAGTTTCAGAATATTTTTGGGAGCTAAGGAAATAAATTTCAGTCGGAGAATAAAGTTTAGCGATAATATTTGGAAATGTGTTACGACGAACAATCACCTCGTGAGTTTTATATTTTTTCGCAAGATAGACCGTCGACGGAGTACGACTCGTCTGCGAGCGCAAGAGAAATATCTTGGATATTTTCAAAAAGGTAATGATTACTTTGTTTTGATCCAAGGGCTAGGGTTTATCCTTGCAAAAGTTAGTTTGATCCAAGGGCCTAGATTTCACAAGAGTGGTTTATTAGTAAGGAGGTTTATGTTTAGTCTTAGAAGCAAAAAAAATCACAAAACTACTCCCTCCCCTCTCACTCATTCGGCCGACCTTCCTCACTCACTCACTCATCTCTTCTAAATTTCATTTTTCCATCTTTTCAAGCTTGGATCTTTGGCATAATTAGGAATCTCTTGCTCATTAAGGTAACTAACATCTTCCACTTCTATTCTTGCCATTAATTTCTCTTGGATTTTAAGTTTCACAATTTTGTTCTTGAGAAGAAAAATGTTAGAATTTAATTTTGTTTCCATAGATGTGTTCATAAGAGTTGTTAGTACACATGATTGAAAAATGAGTTGATTTCCATGGTTAAATCTTGTTTTCACAAAATTTTGTTTAAGAGTTTTGAAGAAAAAAATTGAAATAGATCAAAAACTTGGATTGTGTTGTAAGATTTTGATTTTGAAGTTAGATTTGAGCTTTTAAACAAAATGGATTGTTGAATATGAATTTTGTTTCGAAAAATAAGAAAAAAAAAATTTCTCGTGTTCTTGAGCGACTCGAAGAACGCAATTTAGAAAAATTTTATTTCGAGTTTCAAAAAGAGTCGGGTATACGATCGAATATCGTTACGAGCAAAAAAAAATTGGGGTTAGGGTTTCAAATGAGAAAAAATTGTGTAGGATTGCCCTTTTTGCCTCATTTGGCCGTGGCATCCATATAGGGTTCGAGGAATCGAATTTCGAAAATTGTTTAGAGGCAAATTGCTTCCCATGATCATTGTTTAATTGTTTGATTGGTTATGGGATGTTTTGAAAAGAAAAATGATCTCTTGCCTTAAGAAAAAACTTATTTGAGATTTTTCGAAATTTGCGATTCGACTCGATAATTTCTAAATCGTTTTGATAAGTGCTAGTTAGGTATTATGGGATATTACCATGCATTTAGAAGTGAAAAATTTTGAGTAGAAGGGTGCATTGAAAATTTTTGGCCGTGGCCCTTCCTTATGTGGGGGAAGAAATTTCAAAATTTTTCTAAGTCCACAATTGTGTGAAAATTTTATAAGTGTTGGATAATCTTAGTTTTGAAGAAAAATGAATATAGGAAAGGGTTGTTAGGAAGAAAAAAATGTGTAACTTGTAACGCAAGAAAACTTCGATTTTTCATAAAAATATTTTTGAAAAGTTTTAGTTGTGTTTCAAATGGTCTTGTTGTGTGTGAAACAAGTCCTTGAGGTGGAGAAATCCAAAATGGTTTTAGATTATGATTTGAAAACAAAATGATTTTCGGGTTATAAAAATAGTACAATTTACTTCGTGAATTTTTAAAAACTATGAGAATAACCTGAAATCCTTGAGGGATAGCTTTAGGAAGTACCTTAGACCCCTCTGGAGTTTTGAGAGCGAGTTTCGTTTCGTTAGGATAAACGAGGAGTATTTTATTGATGTTACGCTACATTTATTTTAGGTAGCGCGTGTTGTAGTTTTTGCGGAATTAAAGTAACGGAAGCTTGCTAAGGTAAGGGCACCTTTACTTTTCCGTCTAATATATGTATGCCTGGTTCTGGATTGTTGTGAATGTTTGGCATGATTATATTATGTATTCTCGTGATGAGAAGGTGTTTTGTATCGCATGTGGGATTTACATATGTTTGAGAATATGTGTATGAATATGTGATTGGCGTGCATATGATTTTGAAAATATATGTACATACTATGATTGTTTTACGTACGCTTGAGAGGTATGTATTTTGTTGCATTAGCATATAAGGGGAATCGTATGCTCATGCATTCATAGTACGTGGTTATCGGGAATGGACCACGGGGTGCGACGGCCAGTGATTGGTGTCCTCCCTTTTGAGTTTGGTGTTGTCCGTGTGACTCACCCGGTGTTATCCCACCGTAATTGTTTTGGTATTGAGTGCGTGACTCTACCTGGTGTTATCCCACCACTAGTAGGAGGTGTTATCCCACCCGAGCCTACGACCTTCTGCAGAGGTTTATTCCGGAATAATCATGCATGTGAAAAAGACCCGGTTAGGGTGATCACAATCATTTAGAGTCTGCATTGATAGGCTGGTGTGCATTTCGATACTGTGTGCAAGTATATGAACTGCTAAGTGTTTATTCGCTTTTAAATGTATATGCTATTTGCTGTTGTGTTATGTGTGGTGACCCTTGCATTCTTTCATTTGCGGGCTCCTCCCACCCAGACGATGGATCACCCTTTGTTACCGGTGCTCGCGAGAGAGACGGTGACGAGGTGGGACTTTCTTGATCGCCTGCTTCTGCCTGCCTGGAGCCTCGACCCAGCTTCCGGCACGGCTAGTTACCACGGGCGCGTTAGGATTACTACTTTTCTTGGTACCCGTCAGGTTCATCAGTGTCTGATATGGCAGACTCCACCTTTCTCCATACCTCTACCAGTACTGCTCAGTGCATTGTGGACGGTTCCTGGGGGACCACTGCCAGGGGCGCCAGATACACCAGAGGGTGGTGGATCGGTCGTTGGAGAGACCTCCACAGATGGACTAGTCACTTCTTCTTCCTCCTCCATGGGTAGTTGGGGTGATGGGGCTTTACCCGACTTCTTAGGGGAGCCGGATGATGTTTTTCAGGAGGCAGCGGCTGCTGCAGGGGATGGGTCCATTGGAGGACCCGGAGTACCTCACTTGGTATCTCCCACTTCTACCTTGAGCTTGGTACTGTTATCGAGCGATACGGACGACTCCTGATGCCGTTGTGCATGTTAGGACTAGGACCACTGACTTAGAGTAGTATTCTTTTGGACAGGCCTTGTTGGCCGGTGACTGGTAGCATGACTTGTAGTAGGTTCTAACGTTTTGGATGACTGTACTCTATACTCTTACACTTTGGATGAACCTCTTTGGTATTGGCTGTAGTATTTCCCTAGTCGCGACTACCTTGTATATTTGTCGTGAACTAGAGGTTATGTTTTGGATATGTAAATATTCAGGTACACACTTTGCTTTGAGAAGCACTATTGATGCATATAGTACTATTTCAGTCACCTTGTTGGTCGTACTATTATATGTTTTAGTTCTGTTGTATGAATAATGCCGGCTCTTGTAAAATATTTTCCACGCACTCTGTCTCGTGTTTTAAAAAAAATAAAAATAAAAAATAATGCCCCTTTTTAGGCTTTGAAAAACGGGGTTTTACATTGTGGTATCAGAGCCCGACTTTAGATCATCAAGGGAAAGGTGTGTCGTAAGAGTTGTCAGTCGAGTTAGAACTAGAGTTGGATTAGTTCTAAGTGATCATTGCTTTGGTGTGTTGATGTTTATGGTATGAGATTTCTAAGAAAATTGGAAAAGAATCTAACCAGAAAGTGGTTTGTGCAGGAAAACATGCCTCCAAGACGGGCACCTGCAGCTACTGGGGCTGATGATAATCAGGTAAACCAGATGGCTCATGCGATGAATGCCATGGCAGCAACTTTGACTGCCCAAGCCCATGCTAAGGCGCAAAGGGATATGGAAAAAAGGGAAAGAGAGATTCTCGCTGCTGGATCTCGAGTTCTCACGAGTTTTAACCATCAGAGTCCTCCGAAGTATAACGGAGAGGGAGGTCCTGATGCTGCTGACTTATGGCTTCAGGCGATGGAGAAGATCTTCGGAGCAATCCACTGCCCCGAGGGCGAAAAGGTGACTCTGGCCACCTACCAGTTGTCGGGAGGCTCTGAGTATTGGTGGAAGAGTACTAGTCTTATGAGGCCGCTCACGAGGAAATCAACTGGGTGAGTTTTAAGAGAAAGTTTTTGGCCAAGTACTTTCCAGAGACCGCTAGGGAAAGGTATGGAGAGGAATTCCTGAGGTTGCGTCAGGGAGGTACGAATGTTGAAGCTTATGCTAAGAAATTTGAATCACTGTCAAGGTTTTTCCGCTTCTTCAGGGATGGCGTCGATGAGACTTATATGTGTCGCCGTTTTCAAGAGGGGCTGAGGTATGAGTTACAGGATTCAGTGATACCATTGGGAATCCGGAATTTCCAAGTGTTGGTCGAGAAATGTCAGGAAATTGAGGACATGAAGAATAAGCGAGTGAATCGCAATGTGAATTCTACTGCTGGGGGACCTAGTCGTCCAAGTAATCAGGCTCAGAACCGTGGAAGGCGAGGAAATAAGCCTTACAACCGCCCTCAGAATAACAAAGGGCAGGATCGTTCGGTGAATCAAGGGAATCCGAATGCGGCGAAACAGAGTTGTTTCAAGTGTGGGAAGGAAGGACATTATGCGAACGACTGTAGGAACGCGGAGCCCGGGATTATTTGTTATAATTGTAAGAAGCCAGGTCACATGGCTAGGGATTGCAAGGCTCAGAAGGCTGAACCATCTGTGAATGTGACGCAGGGAGCCAAACCCACTGCTAGGGGACGTGTCTACTGTATGGGCACGGAAGTGAGTGGCGAGGCTAGTAACGCCATACATGAGAATTGCCAGATTGCAGGTAACACTTTAACTGCATTGATAGATACCGGGGCAACCCATTCTTTCATATCTGTGGATTGTGCAAATCGTATGAAATTGATTGTTTCTCCGCTGCCTTTTGATTTGAATGTTTCTACTCCTGCAAAGGATCTAGTGGTAAATACAACATGTTTGCACTGTTTAGTGATGATTCAGAATAGAGAGTTTTTGATTAATCTGATATGTTTACCCCTTCAGTCACTCGAGATCATTCTTGGGATGGATTGGCTGTCGTATCACTATGTTATTTTAGACTGTGCTCGTAAGATGGTCTTTTTCCCCGAACCAGGAGTACAGAGGTACTTGTCGGCGAACCGGCTTACAGTAACCATGAGGAATGGAGAGCCAGAAATTATTTCACTTGCTTTTATAGGAGTGACTTCAGACGTGCACATAGAGGAGTTGCGCGTAGTTCAACAATTCCAGGATGTTTTTCCGTTAGAGATTCCGGGATTTCCTCCGATCAGAGAAGTGGAATTCTTTATCGACTTACATCCAGGAACGGGACCAATCTCGGAATCACCTTATCGGATAGCCCCAGCTGAGTTAGTGGAATTGAAGAGTCAGATTGAGGACTTGTTAGAAAAGGGTTTTATTAGACCAAGTGTGTCTCTGTGGGGAGCGCCAGTCTTATTGGTGAAAAAGAAGGACGGACGGTCACGTTTATGTGTGGATTACCGGAAACTCAACAAGGTTACTATTAAGAACCGATATCCTCTGCCACGAATTGATGATTTGATGGACCAGTTAAAGGGTGCGTCTGTGTTTTCAAAGATTGACTTGAAGTCCGGATATCATCAGATAAGAGTAAGAGAAGAAGATGTTCAGAAGACAGCGTTTCGTTCACGCTATGGACACTCTGAGTATCTAGTGATGCCGTTTGGAGTGACGAATGCACCCGCAATTTTTATGGATTACATGAATAGGATCTTCCATACGTTCCTAGACAAGTTTGTGGTGGTGTTCATCGACGATATACTCATTTATTCGAAGGATGAAGAGGAACACGAAGAGCATCTCCGCTTGGTTTTGCAAGTTCTGCGTGACAGAAAGTTGTATGCAAATCCGTCAAAGTGTGAATTCTGGATGAAAACGGTGAATTTTCTGGGTCACGTCATCTCAGAAGAGGGAATATTTGTGGATCCAGCAAAGATTGAAACCGTACTTGCATGGAAACAACCGCAAACTGTTACGGACATACGAAGTTTTGTGGGTTTAGCTGGATATTATCGGAGGTTTATTGAGGGTTTCGCTAAGATTGTGGCACCAATGACACAACTTACGAGGAAAGATCAACCATTTGCTTGGACAGAGAAGTGTGAAGCTTGTTTTCAGTTGCTGAAAGAGCGATTAACGACCTCACCGGTGTTAGTTCTACCCCAGTCGGACGAACCGTATGAAGTTTATTGTGATGCGTCGCATCAGGGACTCGGATGTGTGTTGATGCAACACAAGAGGGCAGTGGCTTATGCGTCCAGACAGTTGAAGAACCACGAAAGGAACTACCCCACTCATGATCTAGAACTTGCCGCAGTAGTTTTTGCGTTGAAGATTTGGAGACATTATCTTTATGGATGTACTTTTGTCGTCTTCAGTGATCACAAAAGTCTGAAATATCTGTTCGATCAGAAAGAGTTGAATATGAGGCAGAAGAGGTGGATGGAAACACTGAAGGATTTTGATTTCACGTTACAGTACCATCCTGGAAAGGCTAATGTGGTAGCTGACGCTTTGAGTAGAAGAAGTGTATCGGTATGCTCAGCTCAGATGGCTAGTCAGCAAGAGTTATTAGAAGAGTTTCGGGATCTACATCTTGAGGTAGAGTTTGCACCTGGGAATTTGAGACTCGGTATGATTACGATTTCGAACGGATTGATGGAAGACATTGCTAGTTGTCAAAATGACAGTCTACTTATGGAAAAGAGAGCTTTGATAGATCGAGGAACCACCACAGAGTTCAAGGTGGGATCAGATAATATTTTGAGATGCAATGGGAGAGTGTGCGTACCCGATGCTAGGAACTTGAGAAATACGGTGTTAGAGGAAGCGCATAAGAGTAAACTGAGTATACATCCTGGGGCTACCAAGATGTATCAGGATTTGAGGTTAGACTATTGGTGGCCGGGTATGAAGAGAAATGTGGCAGAGTATGTGGCATCGTGTTTGACATGTCAGAAAGCCAAGGTGGAACATCAGAAACCTGCAGGAATGCTACAATCGTTAGATATACCAGAGTGGAAGTGGAATAGCATATCTATGGATTTCGTCACTGGTTTACCCAAGACAAGGAGGAAGCATGATTCTATTTGGGTGATAGTGGATCGATTGACGAAGTCTGCTCATTTTCTGCCTGTCAGGATTACCGACACTGCAGAAAAGTTAACAGACATCTACGTGGCTGAGATTGTAAGACTCCATGGTATACCGTCAAGCATTGTTTCATATCGAGACCCAAAATTCACTTCACATTTTTGGAGAACTCTACATGAGGCTTTAGGGACGAAGTTGAGATTAAGTTCGGCTTACCATCCGCAGACAGACGGACAGACCGAAAGAACGAATCAATCCTTGGAGGATTTGTTGAGGGCATGTGTGCTAGATGATAGAGGAAGTTGGGACGATGTGTTACCACTAATAGAGTTCACCTACAACAACAATTTCCACACGAGCATTGGAATGGCTCCGTATGAGGCTCTTTATGGGAGAAGGTGTCAAACTCCATTGTGTTGGTATCAAGATGGAGAAAGTATGATTGTAGGGCCAGAAATGGTGCAACAGACTACGGACAAGGTCCGGAAGATACGGGCAAGAATGAAGGTCGCCCAGGATCGTCAGAAGAGTTACGCAGATAGGCGTCGTAGACCCTTAGAATTTGAGGCAGGAGAACATGTATTTCTCCGAGTTACTCCAACTACTGGCGTTGGGAGGGCAATAAAAGCAAGAAAGTTGACTCCGAAATTTATTGGACCGTATCAGATTACGGAAAGGATAGGAAAGGTAGCCTATCGAATTGCATTGCCACCGATACTGTCCCAGATTCATGATGTGTTCCATGTGTCTCAGTTAAGGAAGTATGTTCCTGACCCGTCACATGTGATCACGCCAGATGACATTCAGTTGAAAGAGAACTTGTCATTTGAAGTTCCGCCAGTTAAGATTGCGGATAGAAAGATGAAACGTTTAAGGACCAAGGAGATACCCTTAGTCAAGATAATATGGAATGAAGCTACAGGAGATGCGACTTGGGAGCTTGAAAGCAAGATGAAAGAGCAATACCCCGAATTATTTAGCGATGTCTAAGTTTCGAGGACGAAACTTCTTTTAGGGGGGAAGTAATGTAAGACCCATAATTCTACTGTATTGTACGCAAGTTATAAGCGTAAGTAGTGGCTAAGAGTTTTTAGGGTTTCTGTAAGATTTGTTTCTTAAGTATCGTGTAATAACAGCGTTTTTGCTGAGTTGGAACTGGTTTTGGACTCGTATGCTATTTAAGCTCAGGCTTTTGGTTCTTAGTCCTCTTTTATATACGAGAACGTTCCTGTGATTTCAGATTTTTGAGTTTCGACTTTCTCCGTTTATTGGAAAAACGAGTAGAAAACTGTGCCCGCTTCTTAAAATTTTACGGTTTCTGTTTTCCGTCGAATTTTAATTGGAGACTTTATATATCGGCGTAAGTTGGAATCTAGTTTCAGAATATTTTTGGGAGCTAAGGAAATAAATTTCAGTCGGAGAATAAAGTTTAGCGATAATATTTGGAAATGTGTTACGACGAACAATCACCTCGTGAGTTTTATATTTTTTCGCAAGATAGACCGTCGACGGAGTACGACTCGTCTGCGAGCGCAAGAGAAATATCTTGGATATTTTCAAAAAGGTAATGATTACTTTGTTTTGATCCAAGGGCTAGGGTTTATCCTTGCAAAAGTTAGTTTGATCCAAGGGCCTAGATTTCACAAGAGTGGTTTATTAGTAAGGAGGTTTATGTTTAGTCTTAGAAGCAAAAAAAATCACAAAACTACTCCCTCCCCTCTCACTCATTCGGCCGACCTTCCTCACTCACTCACTCATCTCTTCTAAATTTCATTTTTCCATCTTTTCAAGCTTGGATCTTTGGCATAATTAGGAATCTCTTGCTCATTAAGGTAACTAACATCTTCCACTTCTATTCTTGCCATTAATTTCTCTTGGATTTTAAGTTTCACAATTTTGTTCTTGAGAAGAAAAATGTTAGAATTTAATTTTGTTTCCATAGATGTGTTCATAAGAGTTGTTAGTACACATGATTGAAAAATGAGTTGATTTCCATGGTTAAATCTTGTTTTCACAAAATTTTGTTTAAGAGTTTTGAAGAAAAAAATTGAAATAGATCAAAAACTTGGATTGTGTTGTAAGATTTTGATTTTGAAGTTAGATTTGAGCTTTTAAACAAAATGGATTGTTGAATATGAATTTTGTTTCGAAAAATAAGAAAAAAAAATTTCTCGTGTTCTTGAGCGACTCGAAGAACGCAATTTAGAAAAATTTTATTTCGAGTTTCAAAAAGAGTCGGGTATACGATCGAATATCGTTACGAGCAAAAAAAAATTGGGGTTAGGGTTTCAAATGAGAAAAAATTGTGTAGGATTGCCCTTTTTGCCTCATTTGGCCGTGGCATCCATATAGGGTTCGAGGAATCGAATTTCGAAAATTGTTTAGAGGCAAATTGCTTCCCATGATCATTGTTTAATTGTTTGATTGGTTATGGGATGTTTTGAAAAGAAAAATGATCTCTTGCCTTAAGAAAAAACTTATTTGAGATTTTTCGAAATTTGCGATTCGACTCGATAATTTCTAAATCGTTTTGATAAGTGCTAGTTAGGTATTATGGGATATTACCATGCATTTAGAAGTGAAAAATTTTGAGTAGAAGGGTGCATTGAAAATTTTTGGCCGTGGCCCTTCCTTATGTGGGGGAAGAAATTTCAAAATTTTTCTAAGTCCACAATTGTGTGAAAATTTTATAAGTGTTGGATAATCTTAGTTTTGAAGAAAAATGAATATAGGAAAGGGTTGTTAGGAAGAAAAAAATGTGTAACTTGTAACGCAAGAAAACTTCGATTTTTCATAAAAATATTTTTGAAAAGTTTTAGTTGTGTTTCAAATGGTCTTGTTGTGTGTGAAACAAGTCCTTGAGGTGGAGAAATCCAAAATGGTTTTAGATTATGATTTGAAAACAAAATGATTTTCGGGTTATAAAAATAGTACAATTTACTTCGTGAATTTTTAAAAACTATGAGAATAACCTGAAATCCTTGAGGGATAGCTTTAGGAAGTACCTTAGACCCCTCTGGAGTTTTGAGAGCGAGTTTCGTTTCGTTAGGATAAACGAGGAGTATTTTATTGATGTTACGCTACATTTATTTTAGGTAGCGCGTGTTGTAGTTTTTGCGGAATTAAAGTAACGGAAGCTTGCTAAGGTAAGGGCACCTTTACTTTTCCGTCTAATATATGTATGCCTGGTTCTGGATTGTTGTGAATGTTTGGCATGATTATATTATGTATTCTCGTGATGAGAAGGTGTTTTGTATCGCATGTGGGATTTACATATGTTTGAGAATATGTGTATGAATATGTGATTGGCGTGCATATGATTTTGAAAATATATGTACATACTATGATTGTTTTACGTACGCTTGAGAGGTATGTATTTTGTTGCATTAGCATATAAGGGGAATCGTATGCTCATGCATTCATAGTACGTGGTTATCGGGAATGGACCACGGGGTGCGACGGCCAGTGATTGGTGTCCTCCCTTTTGAGTTTGGTGTTGTCCGTGTGACTCACCCGGTGTTATCCCACCGTGATTGTTTTGGTATTGAGTGCGTGACTCTACCTGGTGTTATCCCACCACTAGTAGGAGGTGTTATCCCACCCGAGCCTACGACCTTCTGCAGAGGTTTATTCCAGAATAATCATGCATGTGAAAAAGACCCGGTTAGGGTGATCACAATCATTTAGAGTCTGCATTGATAGGCTGGTGTGCATTTCGATACTGTGTGCAAGTATATGAACTGCTAAGTGTTTATTCGCTTTTAAATGTATATGCTATTTGCTGTTGTGTTATGTGTGGTGACCCTTGCATTCTTTCATTTGCGGGCTCCTCCCACCCAGACGATGGATCACCCTTTGTTACCGGTGCTCGCGAGAGAGACGGTGACGAGGTGGGACTTTCTTGATCGCCTGCTTCTGCCTGCCTGGAGCCTCGACCCAACTTCCGGCACGGCTAGTTACCACGGGCGCGTTAGGATTACTACTTTTCTTGGTACCCGTCAGGTTCATCAGTGTCTGATATGGCAGACTCCACCTTTCTCCATACCTCTACCAGTACTGCTCAGTGCATTGTGGACGGTTCCTGGGGGACCACTGCCAGGGGCGCCAGATACACCAGAGGGTGGTGGATCGGTCGTTGGAGAGACCTCCACAGATGGACTAGTCACTTCTTCTTCCTCCTCCATGGGTAGTTGGGGTGATGGGGCTTTACCCGACTTCTTAGGGGAGCCGGATGATGTTTTTCAGGAGGCAGCGGCTGCTGCAGGGGATGGGTCCATTGGAGGACCCGGAGTACCTCACTTGGTATCTCCCACTTCTACCTTGAGCTTGGTACTGTTATCGAGCGATACGGACGACTCCTGATGCCGTTGTGCATGTTAGGACTAGGACCACTGACTTAGAGTAGTATTCTTTTGGACAGGCCTTGTTGGCCGGTGACTGGTAGCATGACTTGTAGTAGGTTCTAACGTTTTGGATGACTGTACTCTATACTCTTACACTTTGGATGAGCCTCTTTGGTATTGGCTGTAGTATTTCCCTAGTCGCGACTACCTTGTATATTTGTCGTGAACTAGAGGTTATGTTTTGGATATGTAAATATTCAGGTACACACTTTGCTTTGAGAAGCACTATTGATGCATATAGTACTATTTCAGTCACCTTGTTGGTCGTACTATTATATGCTTTAGTTCTGTTGTATGAATAATGCCGGCTCTTGTAAAATATTTTCCGCGCACTCTGTCTCGTGTTTTAAAAAAAAAAATAATAATAATAATAATAATGCCCCTTTTTAGGCTTTGAAAAACAGGGTGTTACATGTTTCAAGTGCAACAAGCCTGGTCATTTAATTGCTGATTGTCCAGAAAACAAGAGTAGGTCATCCAAGCAAAGCTCTAGCAAGGAAACATATAAGAGTAAAGTCCTGAATAATACAACATGATTTATTGAACGGTAATACAACAAAGTAGTGCAATAACAAGAAAATCTCCTTGGTAGGCCAAGCTAACTCCAAATGCTTACCCTGCTACCTGCTTATCTGGAAGAAAAAAAAATTTAAGGAGTAGGGTGAGACTACTAAGCCTCAGTGAGTCCTACTACCCGCCTAAAGGTGACTACACCATGAGAACTAGAGTGTGTAATAATCTAAGTCAAACTGTTTTAATACCAATGGATTATTAATAAATAAGCTGTGTCATGACAAAGTTATTAATCTTATCAAGTAACTCTTCAAAGGTCAAGCCGAGGCAAGCCGGTCTCGGATGCCTGACTCTGCGTACTACTGGTACAAGGATGATCGGATTCCGACGTTGGCTCACATAATAAATTACAGAACTCGAAAGAATTCTTTAACATGGTTTATAATTACCATTTAATTTAATGAGTATAAACAATTCTAACCAATATATCCCCCCAAGGTTCTGATACATGTATATCAATTTAATACTATTAAACATATTCATGAAAGCCAAGTTGCATTCAGACATAAAACGAGTGTCTTAGAAATTTTCTGAAAAGTTATGCAGCTTCTGACCTGCTAAACTCGCTACGCTCGCTACGGCGAGATTTTGTGTCAGGACCTGTAACACTCGCCATGGCGAGTCAAGAACTCTCCCGGCGAGCTATACATGGCATGAACCTCGCTGCAGCGAGCATGTGCTCGCTATGGCGAGCATAGCAGCACAAACCCCTGTTTCCTGCAAAAATCACGATTTCAAGAATTTCACCTACAATTTCCATGCAAATTGTTACAAACACGTTTTACAGTATAAAATAGATTATATAGGAGTAGGAATTTTGGATTTATTCTTGCTCTTTCATAGTTTTGTTCCTAAATCCTAAGTTTGCATGCAATTTACATATTTGGGGAAAAACTAAGCTTCTAATGAATAAACTAGGTTAAGGACCTAAGAACCCACCTGAAATGAAGCTTTAATTCTAATGCAAAGCTCTGCTAAAGTCCACGAACCTCACACCAGAATTTGACTTGAACCCCATAACTCTTAGAACACGAAAATGATGAACAAAAGGATTCTTGTGTGCAGAGAAGTGTTTGATTGTTTGGTGATTTGCTTCTTATATTGGAGGGTTATTTATAGTGGGTTTGAGCCTGAAGAAGACAGAAATGGTTTGCCTTTGGGTTCTCATGCATGTAGTTTGATTGGTTGAGTTTATGGTGATTGGAAAATGATAAAAAGGGTTCAGAGCTTGAAAAAGGGGTTGTGTGTGTTAGTGTTTCTGTTAGACTTGTTGAGACAAAATCCTATTTTGATGTTTTAAAGATTACAAACTCCATTAATTATATTTCAATTCAATTCTGATCGTCTTATGATCTAACAAGTGTGTTCAAGTATTTTTATAAGACGGATTAAATTAGCAAGATATGCTCCTTAAAATTTAAAAAAGGGTTACACTCAGTAGACCAATAAAAGACCATAGCATAATGGTCTCCCAGCACTACGTTACATAAGTTTTGACTCCTCATAAGTCAACATTTTACAAGACAAATTTGATCTTTGCAATGAAGCATATTTATGGTATCACAACAGTTCAAATAAGTCATTTAAGGCAAGAAATCTTTTTGGTATAAGTGCTTACTCTTTGAAGAGCTTTTAAGGAATAATAAGTTTTCATATCATACCAAAGGCTTCATGTTCTCCCAAGATATCATTAAGATTTTAATCTAGACCAATAGAAATGAAACAACAAACTCAGTACAGCTTGCAAAGGACACAAGAAACCGGCCAAGTACAAAAGCTAGGATATATGGGTTATTTTACAACATTACAAGTGTCATAAGCAATACTATTCATGTGTACTTAGAAGGACAATGTACAGGATCTGTTCTACTCCTCTCTTATCTTTTTCCAGCTGTTTTACAATTTGCAATCGTCCTTTAAACACGTTGGTATTATCCTTAAGAAAAGCCGGAGCATGTTCTTTCAATGGTCTCCCAAACTCTCAAGAATCATGACTTAAGGAAACTTCACAAACAGTTGAGCTAATCATTTCCAATTCACAATGATGTTTTTACAACGGCTATATCATCAGAAACAACGGGCCAAAGGAATATCATCTGACAAGCTACCATTCTCCATGTCAGAGAACATCAAGAGAATGGTCTCCCAATTGCTACGAATTTGTAAAATCTGGTGCAGCATTGTACTATGACTTGGCAAACGGCTATAATCTTTTTGAATGATCTAAATCTTGATCTTCAAGGCTCCATAGAGAACTTACTCAACTAAAAATAGCATGTCAAGTTCACTTTGAAGAGCAAGAAATACATCTGGTGTAAAAAAGCATTCATACTTTGCAAAAGCAATCATAAGCTCTTCTTTTTCACTCATACTTCAAAGCTCTCTAGTATCTAGGATCAGAATCCATTGAGTATCTTGAGTGTAATTTATTTTAAGCATAACAACTAGTTTAGGTTGGTATAAGCTTGTAAGATCCAAAATCATTTCATATCTTTTGAGAGATCTAACTCAAGTCAATTAGTAAAGAATTGATTGAGTGAAAATCAGTTGGTGATAACTGATTTGGTCACTTAACCTTGGTTAAGGTTGAGGGAAGAAATTATTGTAATTTTGGTCTAGATTATAGTGGACAATCTCACGCAAGTGGGGACTGAATTAGCCTATACTATTAAGGGGTGAACCAGGATAAATTCATGTTGTCTGTTTCTCTCTTTCCCTTCTCTTTACTTTAAGTAAACACTAATCACACATAACACTTTCAATTCTGCTTTAATAACTTAGGAGATTATTCTCCAACATATTGTGTGATTTCATTTTGTTACTTATCCTTTGATTAAGTATTGCAGCAAAAATTTTAAAAGGTCACAATTCAAACCCCCCCCCCCCCCCCCCCTTTCTTGTGACAAACTTTGTTACTTCAAGACTCTCATTCAGATGTTGCATGATGTTTGGACTGAGAAGAAATTGTAAACTTTTTATGTTTGCAACATGTGAGGGGTGATTGGGAAAGGAAAGTTTGGAAGGTTGCTACTTGTGATTGTTGTTGTTTTTGGCGTGAAGGAGAAGAGAGATGAGATGGGATGCTACTGATTTTCTTTCCCTTGTCTTGTTGCATGAGAATTAAATAGAAAGTGAGAAATGAATGGGGGCTTGGAGAAGAATAGGGAGGCGTGGGAGAGGAAGGGAGTTAGTGGAGAGAGATATTGTTTGTTTAATCAATTAAGTCTTGGTGGTGGATACTAGCTTATTTGATAGTATCGTTTTGGTTAATTGTGAATAATCCTCCTATGTTATAACTATACCACTTAATTAAATAAATATAATTTTAATTAACTTTGTGTGATGTTACAAAGATGAAGATAAAGTCTTAGGCTTTTTAATTAAAATAATTGTAAGTATGGTCCTTATCTTCGATTTATCACTTTTAATAATTAAATAACTTAGAATGCTCAGAAATTATTTTACAAATTAATTAAAAATAAATTTCTAAGTTAAATATAAAAGTTCATATGAAGCAAGCTTTTAAAAATATAAAAAGTTGATTTTCAAGAAAAGTTGTCAGCACGTTTTTCATCAGGTATTTTGTTCAACCGGTGTTAAAGGTCTTGGTGCTATTTGAAATTGAAATTGGTTGACCGTTACATTATTAATAGAGTCTTATTGTCCTCCTAAAGGTGACTACACCGGGGAACTAGAGTGTGAAATAGTCTAAGTCAAACTGTTTTAATATACAATTGTATTATTAATAAAATGGTGTATCACAAATTATTACTCTTATCATGTTACTCTTCAAAGGTCACGCTGAGGCAAGCCGGTCTCGGGTGCCTGACTCTGCGTCTACCAAATATTGAGGTTCGGATTCCGACGTTGGCTCACATAATAATAATCAACAGAATTTGGAGGAACTCTTTAACATGGCATATAATTACCATTTACTTTTATTGAGTATCACAGTTCTAACCAATATATCCCCTCAAGGTATCCTAAGCATGTTACTGATTCGTATACATATACATGTTATTCTCTGATCATATATTCTATCTAATACTGTTAAACAGGTTCTGTCCCTGATAAACTCGCTACGGCGAGCTCCTACTCGCTACGGCGAGCTCCTACTCGCTACGGCGAGTTTTTATGCTGACAGACATGTAACACTCGCCCTGGCGAGTCAGAAACTCGTCTGGCGAGTTATACAGGCATCAACACTTGCTGTGGCGTGTAAGTACTCGCTGCGGCGTGTAACACCCCATTTTTTATTGACTAAAAAGTGGCGTTTTTTTTTTTTAAACAAAACAGAGCGCGCATAAATTTTCATGATGAGCCGACATTAATCATACAACAGGGCTAATTAAACATTAGTTCTTTAGAGAAGCAAAGTGTAATACCTGAATATTACAACCCTAAAGACAAAGGGTCTAACAACCACAAAAGAAAATATTCAGAATACAGTCATCCAAAAGAGTCAGATCCTATGCCTAATCCAAAAGAGCACAGTGTACAAACCACACCGGCGCACAACCTAACTTAAGAAGTACAACTCCTCGATCACTGAAATCCCACGAACTCACCGTCGTCCTCACGACCCACGACAGCGTGTAAGGGTCCATCGTCTTGGGTGGGAGGAGCCCGCAATATTCATTGTAAGGGTCACCACACGTATACATATACAAAAGAATACACAACCAAACATACATACCAAATACGCATATACCACAATACGGAAAGCAAATAAACATTTAGCATTTCCTTCTCAGCAAGCATTATAATCCAAATGCGCACATAGACTATCAATGCAAACTCTACAATGAGCGTGGCACCAACCATGGCTGCCACATGCATGAATTCCGGAATTAACCTCTCCGCAGAGAGTCGTAGGTCCATCCCCTACTAAACCCCGCAGGGCATCAATAAAATCCCAACGGATTAAGGTGGATGTTGGAACAAAATAGGTTCTGACATGATCCAATTAAGTTTTGATGATAACAAAGGTATTAATATACAATAGGGTATACTAATTATTTAATCCAAGTGTGCAGATATACAAGTTAATTCTTTAAATTTACTAGAAGCACATTGGAAGCTCTGATATGTCTAAGCAAACTCTGACCAGATTTTCAAGGCATCAGAAGATGCAAGTTATATTCGTCAGAAGCTAGTATCAGACTCTGATAAGAGCAGTGAGAGCCGTTTTGTCAGAAGAACATTCTCTGCAACAATGATTGGAAATCATCATCATCCTCTGAAATTCCAAAAGCTGATGGAATCAATCTTATCCACAAGATAGTGACGTTAGTACTGTTGTACGAACTCATTACCTGATTTGGCTAAAACGTTATCCCCAAGATTGATCGTATACAAGGTTACCTGATTTGGTTAAGAATGGTACTATCTACAGCTGGCAAAATCTCACCGCATCAAATTCAAATCAAACACGCTCCACCTTCGTCTATAAATTGGCGCAAGTTTGAAGTTCTAGGAAACGACACTTGAACAATTTGAAAAGAGCTGTTATTCTGTCAAAATCATCCTAGAGCACTAAGAACTTCAAATACAACTTGAACTCATATTCAAATCCAAGACTCCAGTTCCAGCTTCTGTTAATTCATTAGTTGAACCGTAGAATTCTTATATTAAGATTCTAAGTTAAGTCTTGTATCAAAAGTTGTATTTATTTGTAACTGAACATTGATCTTCATAGCATTTGTTCAAACTCTGTTTTTCTTATATTTGTATTTGGAAGTCTCTTGCCTGCATGCTTGAGCATTAGGAAGTCTCTTGTAATTGTTACTTGAGCATTGGAAGTCTCTTGCAAGTGTGCTTGAGCATTTGTAATCTTTGGTGATTATAGTGAACTCTCTTGGTAGTACAAGAGGACTGGACGTACTCTCGGTTTGTGAGGGGGACCAGTATAAAATCTCTGTCTCTACCTTTCTCTCTTTCTCTCTACCTTCAAAGTTCTGATCAATTGTGTTTTGTTTTTCTAAACCGCTGCAAACTCTGATAAGTTTTTCATAACTTAGAAGAATTTTTAAACTACCCAAAAGACAATTCAACCCCCCTTTCTTGTGTTTTTCACACCTTCAATTGGTATCAGAGCCTGGTTCTGTTTTTAATCACCTTACAGTGAAACAGTTTCTAGTTGAAAAGCACTATGACTGAAGGAACTCCAAGTGTGAGCATGAAATCAGTTCCTCATGACTATGATGTTGAAGATAAGAAGACAAGCAACAAAGCACCAAAGTTACGGACATGGAAACAACCGCAAATTGTTACGGACATACGAAGTTTTGTGGGTTTAGCTGGATATTATCGGAGGTTTATTGAGGGTTTCGCTAAGATTGTGGCACCAATGACACAACTTACTAGGAAAGATCAACCATTTGCTTGGACAGAGAAGTGTGAAGCTAGTTTTCAGTTGCTGAAAGAGCGATTAACGACCTCACCGGTGTTAGTTCTACCCCAGTCGGACGAACCGTATGAAGTTTATTGTGATGCGTCGCATCAGGGACTCGGATGTGTGTTGATGCAACACAAGAGGGCAGTGGCTTATGCGTCCAGACAGTTGAAGAACCACGAAAGGAACTACCCCACTCATGATCTAGAACTTGCCGCAGTAGTTTTTGCGTTGAAGATTTGGAGACATTATCTTTATGGATGTACTTTTGTCGTCTTCAGTGATCACAAAAGTCTGAAATATCTGTTCGATCAGAAAGAGTTGAATATGAGGCAGAAGAGGTGGATGGAAACACTGAAGGATTTTGATTTCACGTTACAGTACCATCCTGGAAAGGCTAATGTGGTAGCTGACGCTTTGAGTAGAAGAAGTGTATCGGTATGCTCAGCTCAGATGGCTAGTCAGCAAGAGTTATTAGAAGAGTTTCGGGATCTACATCTTGAGGTAGAGTTTGCACCTGGGAATTTGAGACTCGGTATGATTACGATTTCGAACGGATTGATGGAAGACATTGCTAGTTGTCAAAATGACAGTCTACTTATGGAAAAGAGAGCTTTGATAGATCGAGGAACCACCACAGAGTTCAAGGTGGGATCAGATAATATTTTGAGATGCAATGGGAGAGTGTGCGTACCCGATGCTAGGAACTTGAGAAATACGGTGTTAGAGGAAGCGCATAAGAGTAAACTGAGTATACATCCTGGGGCTACCAAGATGTATCAGGATTTGAGGTTAGACTATTGGTGGCCGGGTATGAAGAGAAATGTGGCAGAGTATGTGGCATCGTGTTTGACATGTCAGAAAGCCAAGGTGGAACATCAGAAACCTGCAGGAATGCTACAATCGTTAGATATACCAGAGTGGAAGTGGAATAGCATATCTATGGATTTCGTCACTGGTTTACCCAAGACAAGGAGGAAGCATGATTCTATTTGGGTGATAGTGGATCGATTGACGAAGTCTGCTCATTTTCTGCCTGTCAGGATTACCGACACTGCAGAAAAGTTAACAGACATCTACGTGGCTGAGATTGTAAGACTCCATGGTATACCGTCAAGCATTGTTTCATATCGAGACCCAAAATTCACTTCACATTTTTGGAGAACTCTACATGAGGCTTTAGGGACGAAGTTGAGATTAAGTTCGGCTTACCATCCGCAGACAGACGGACATACCGAAAGAACGAATCAATCCTTGGAGGATTTGTTGAGGGCATGTGTGCTAGATGATAGAGGAAGTTGGGACGATGTGTTACCACTAATAGAGTTCACCTACAACAACAATTTCCACACGAGCATTGGAATGGCTCCGTATGAGGCTCTTTATGGGAGAAGGTGTCAAACTCCATTGTGTTGGTATCAAGATGGAGAAAGTATGATTGTAGGGCCAGAAATGGTGCAACAGACTACGGACAAGGTCCGGAAGATACGGGCAAGAATGAAGGTCGCCCAGGATCGTCAGAAGAGTTACGCAGATAGGCGTCGTAGACCCTTAGAATTTGAGGCAGGAGAACATGTATTTCTCCGAGTTACTCCAACTACTGGCGTTGGGAGGGCAATAAAAGCAAGAAAGTTGACTCCGAAATTTATTGGACCGTATCAGATTACGGAAAGGATAGGAAAGGTAGCCTATCGAATTGCATTGCCACCGATACTGTCCCAGATTCATGATGTGTTCCATGTGTCTCAGTTAAGGAAGTATGTTCCTGACCCGTCACATGTGATCACGCCAGATGACATTCAGTTGAAAGAGAACTTGTCATTTGAAGTTCCGCCAGTTAAGATTGCGGATAGAAAGATGAAACGTTTAAGGACCAAGGAGATACCCTTAGTCAAGATAATATGGAATGAAGCTACAGGAGATGCGACTTGGGAGCTTGAAAGCAAGATGAAAGAGCAATACCCCGAATTATTTAGCGATGTCTAAGTTTCGAGGACGAAACTTCTTTTAGGGGGGAAGTAATGTAAGACCCATAATTCTACTGTATTGTACGCAAGTTATAAGCGTAAGTAGTGGCTAAGAGTTTTTAGGGTTTCTGTAAGATTTGTTTCTTAAGTATCGTGTAATAACAGCGTTTTTGCTGAGTTGGAACTGGTTTTGGACTCGTATGCTATTTAAGCTCAGGCTTTTGGTTCTTAGTCCTCTTTTATATACGAGAACATTCCTGTGATTTCAGATTTTTGAGTTTCGACTTTCTCCGTTTATTGGAAAAACGAGTAGAAAACTGTGCCCGCTTCTTAAAATTTTACGGTTTCTGTTTTCCGTCGAATTTTAATTGGAGACTTTATATATCGGCGTAAGTTGGAATCTAGTTTCAGAATATTTTTGGGAGCTAAGGAAATAAATTTCAGTCGGAGAATAAAGTTTAGCGATAATATTTGGAAATGTGTTACGACGAACAATCACCTCGTGAGTTTTATATTTTTTCGCAAGATAGACCGTCGACGGAGTACGACTCGTCTGCGAGCGCAAGAGAAATATCTTGGATATTTTCAAAAAGGTAATGATTACTTTGTTTTGATCCAAGGGCTAGGGTTTATCCTTGCAAAAGTTAGTTTGATCCAAGGGCCTAGATTTCACAAGAGTGGTTTATTAGTAAGGAGGTTTATGTTTAGTCTTAGAAGCAAAAAAAATCACAAAACTACTCCCTCCCCTCTCACTCATTCGGCCGACCTTCCTCACTCACTCACTCATCTCTTCTAAATTTCATTTTTCCATCTTTTCAAGCTTGGATCTTTGGCATAATTAGGAATCTCTTGCTCATTAAGGTAACTAACATCTTCCACTTCTATTCTTGCCATTAATTTCTCTTGGATTTTAAGTTTCACAATTTTGTTCTTGAGAAGAAAAATGTTAGAATTTAATTTTGTTTCCATAGATGTGTTCATAAGAGTTGTTAGTACACATGATTGAAAAATGAGTTGATTTCCATGGTTAAATCTTGTTTTCACAAAATTTTGTTTAAGAGTTTTGAAGAAAAAAATTGAAATAGATCAAAAACTTGGATTGTGTTGTAAGATTTTGATTTTGAAGTTAGATTTGAGCTTTTAAACAAAATGGATTGTTGAATATGAATTTTGTTTCGAAAAATAAGAAAAAAAAATTTCTCGTGTTCTTGAGCGACTCGAAGAACGCAATTTAGAAAAATTTTATTTCGAGTTTCAAAAAGAGTCGGGTATACGATCGAATATCGTTACGAGCAAAAAAAAATTGGGGTTAGGGTTTCAAATGAGAAAAAATTGTGTAGGATTGCCCTTTTTGCCTCATTTGGCCGTGGCATCCATATAGGGTTCGAGGAATCGAATTTCGAAAATTGTTTAGAGGCAAATTGCTTCCCATGATCATTGTTTAATTGTTTGATTGGTTATGGGATGTTTTGAAAAGAAAAATGATCTCTTGCCTTAAGAAAAAACTTATTTGAGATTTTTCGAAATTTGCGATTCGACTCGATAATTTCTAAATCGTTTTGATAAGTGCTAGTTAGGTATTATGGGATATTACCATGCATTTAGAAGTGAAAAATTTTGAGTAGAAGGGTGCATTGAAAATTTTTGGCCGTGGCCCTTCCTTATGTGGGGGAAGAAATTTCAAAATTTTTCTAAGTCCACAATTGTGTGAAAATTTTATAAGTGTTGGATAATCTTAGTTTTGAAGAAAAATGAATATAGGAAAGGGTTGTTAGGAAGAAAAAAATGTGTAACTTGTAACGCAAGAAAACTTCGATTTTTCATAAAAATATTTTTGAAAAGTTTTAGTTGTGTTTCAAATGGTCTTGTTGTGTGTGAAACAAGTCCTTGAGGTGGAGAAATCCAAAATGGTTTTAGATTATGATTTGAAAACAAAATGATTTTCGGGTTATAAAAATAGTACAATTTACTTCGTGAATTTTTAAAAACTATGAGAATAACCTGAAATCCTTGAGGGATAGCTTTAGGAAGTACCTTAGACCCCTCTGGAGTTTTGAGAGCGAGTTTCGTTTCGTTAGGATAAACGAGGAGTATTTTATTGATGTTACGCTACATTTATTTTAGGTAGTGCGTGTTGTAGTTTTTGCGGAATTAAAGTAACGGAAGCTTGCTAAGGTAAGGGCACCTTTACTTTTCCGTCTAATATATGTATGCCTGGTTCTGGATTGTTGTGAATGTTTGGCATGATTATATTATGTATTCTCGTGATGAGAAGGTGTTTTGTATCGCATGTGGGATTTACATATGTTTGAGAATATGTGTATGAATATGTGATTGGCGTGCATATGATTTTGAAAATATATGTACATACTATGATTGTTTTACGTACGCTTGAGAGGTATGTATTTTGTTGCATTAGCATATAAGGGGAATCGTATGCTCATGCATTCATAGTACGTGGTTATCGGGAATGGACCACGGGGTGCGACGGCCAGTGATTGGTGTCCTCCCTTTTGAGTTTGGTGTTGTCCGTGTGACTCACCCGGTGTTATCCCACCGTGATTGTTTTGGTATTGAGTGTGTGACTCTACCTGGTGTTATCCCACCACTAGTAGGAGGTGTTATCCCACCCGAGCCTACGACCTTCTGCAGAGGTTTATTCCGGAATAATCATGCATGTGAAAAAGACCCGGTTAGGGTGATTACAATCATTTAGAGTCTGCATTGATAGGCTGGTGTGCATTTCGATACTGTGTGCAAGTATATGAACTGCTAAGTGTTTATTCGCTTTTAAATGTATATGCTATTTGCTGTTGTGTTATGTGTGGTGACCCTTGCATTCTTTCATTTGCGGGCTCCTCCCACCCAGACGATGGATCACCCTTTGTTACCGGTGCTCGCGAGAGAGACGGTGACGAGGTGGGACTTTCTTGATCGCCTGCTTCTGCCTGCCTGGAGCCTCGACCCAGCTTCCGGCACGGCTAGTTACCACGGGCGCGTTAGGATTACTACTTTTCTTGGTACCCGTCAGGTTCATCAGTGTCTGATATGGCAGACTCCACCTTTCTCCATACCTCTACCAGTACTGCTCAGTGCATTGTGGACGGTTCCTGGGGGACCACTGCCAGGGGCGCCAGATACACCAGAGGGTGGTGGATCGGTCGTTGGAGAGACCTCCACAGATGGACTAGTCACTTCTTCTTCCTCCTCCATGGGTAGTTGGGGTGATGGGGCTTTACCCGACTTCTTAGGGGAGCCGGATGATGTTTTTCAGGAGGCAGCGGCTGCTGCAGGGGATGGGTCCATTGGAGGACCCGGAGTACCTCACTTGGTATCTCCCACTTCTACCTTGAGCTTGGTACTGTTATCGAGCGATACTGACGACTCCTGATGCCGTTGTGCATGTTAGGACTAGGACCACTGACTTAGAGTAGTATTCTTTTGGACAGGCCTTGTTGGCCGGTGACTGGTAGCATGACTTGTAGTAGGTTCTAACGTTTTGGATGACTGTACTCTATACTCTTACACTTTGGATGAGCCTCTTTGGTATTGGCTGTAGTATTTCCCTAGTCGCGACTACCTTGTATATTTGTCGTGAACTAGAGGTTATGTTTTGGATATGTAAATATTCAGGTACACACTTTGCTTTGAGAAGCACTATTGATGAATATAGTACTATTTCAGTCACCTTGTTGGTCGTACTATTATATGCTTTAGTTCTGTTGTATGAATAATGCCGGCTCTTGTAAAATATTTTCCGCGCACTCTGTCTCGTGTTTTAAAAAAAAAAAAAATAATAATAATAATAATGCCCCTTTTTAGGCTTTGAAAAACGGGGTGTTACATGTTTCAAGTGCAACAAGCCTGGTCATTTAATTGCTGATTTTCCAGAAAACAAGAGTAGGTCATCCAAGCAAAGCTCTAGCAAGGAAACATATAAGAGTAAAGTCCTGAATAATACAACATGATTTATTGAACGGTAATACAACAAAGTAGTGCAATAACAAGAAAATCTCCTTGGTAGGCCAAGCTAACTCCAAATGCTTACCCTGCTACCTGCTTATCTGGAAGAAAAAAAAATTTAAGGAGTAGGGTGAGACTACTAAGCCTCAGTGAGTCCTACTACCCGCCTAAAGGTGACTACACCATGAGAACTAGAGTGTGTAATAATCTAAGTCAAACTGTTTTAATACCAATGGATTATTAATAAATAAGCTGTGTCATGACAAAGTTATTAATCTTATCAAGTAACTCTTCAAAGGTCAAGCCGAGGCAAGCCGGTCTCGGGTGCCTGACTCTGCGTACTACTGGTACAAGGATGATCGGATTCCGACGTTGGCTCACATAATAAATTACAGAACTCGAAAGAATTCTTTAACATGGTTTATAATTACCATTTAATTTAATGAGTATAAACAATTCTAACCAATATATCCCCCCAAGGTTCTGATACATGTATATCAATTTAATACTATTAAACATATTCATGAAAGCCAAGTTGCATTCAGACATAAAACGAGTGTCTTAGAAATTTTCTGAAAAGTTATGCAGCTTCTGACCTGCTAAACTCGCTACGCTCGCTACGGCGAGATTTTGTGTCAGGACCTGTAACACTCGCCATGGCGAGTCAAGAACTCTCCCGGCGAGCTATACATGGCATGAACCTCGCTGCGGCGAGCATGTGCTCGCTATGGCGAGCATAGCAGCACAAACCCCTGTTTCCTGCAAAAATCACGATTTCAAGAATTTCACCTACAATTTCCATGCAAATTGTTACAAACACGTTTTACAGTATAAAATAGATTATATAGGAGTAGGAATTTTGGATTTATTCTTGCTCTTTCATAGTTTTGTTCCTAAATCCTAAGTTTGCATGCAATTTACATATTTGGGGAAAAACTAAGCTTCTAATGAATAAACTAGGTTAAGGACCTAAGAACCCACCTGAAATGAAGCTTTAATTCTAATGCAAAGCTCTGCTAAAGTCCACGAACCTCACACCAGAATTTGACTTGAACCCCATAACTCTTAGAACACGAAAATGATGAACAAAAGGATTCTTGTGTGCAGAGAAGTGTTTGATTGTTTGGTGATTTGCTTCTTATATTGGAGGGTTATTTATAGTGGGTTTGAGCCTGAAGAAGACAGAAATGGTTTGCCTTTGGGTTCTCATGCATGTAGTTTGATTGGTTGAGTTTATGGTGATTGGAAAATGATAAAAAGGGTTCAGAGCTTGAAAAAGGGGTTGTGTGTGTTAGTGTTTCTGTTAGACTTGTTGAGACAAAATCCTATTTTGATGTTTTAAAGATTACAAACTCCATTAATTATATTTCAATTCAATTCTGATCGTCTTATGATCTAACAAGTGTGTTCAAGTATTTTTATAAGACGGATTAAATTAGCAAGATATGCTCCTTAAAATTTAAAAAAGGGTTACACTCAGTAGACCAATAAAAGACCATAGCATAATGGTCTCCCAGCACTACGTTACATAAGTTTTGACTCCTCATAAGTCAACGTTTTACAAGACAAATTTGATCTTTGCAATGAAGCATATTTATGGTATCACAACAGTTCAAATAAGTCATTTAAGGCAAGAAATCTTTTTGGTATAAGTGCTTACTCTTTGAAGAGCTTTTAAGGAATAATAAGTTTTCATATCATACCAAAGGCTTCATGTTCTCCCAAGACATCATTAAGATTTTAATCTAGACCAATAGAAATGAAACAACAAACTCAGTACAGCTTGCAAAGGACACAAGAAACCGGCCAAGTACAAAAGCTAGGATATATGGGTTATTTTACAACATTACAAGTGTCATAAGCAATACTATTCATGTGTACTTAGAAGGACAATGAACAGGATCTGTTCTACTCCTCTCTTCTCTTTTTCCAGCTGTTTTACAATTTGCAATCGTCCTTTAAACACGTTGGTATTATCCTTAAGAAAAGCCGGAGCATGTTCTTTCAATGGTCTCCCAAACTCTCAAGAATCATGACTTAAGGAAACTTCACAAACAGTTGAGCTAATCATTTCCAATTCACAATGATGTTTTTACAACGGCTATATCATCAGAAACAACAGGCCAAAGGAATATCATCTGACAAGCTACCATTCTCCATGTCAGAGAACATCAAGAGAATGGTCTCCCAATTGCTACGAATTTGTAAAATCTGGTGCAGCATTGTACTATGACTTGGCAAACGGCTATAATCTTTTTGAATGATCTAAATCTTGATCTTCAAGGCTCCATAGAGAACTTACTCAACTAAAAATAGCATGTCAAGTTCACTTTGAAGAGCAAGAAATACATCTGGTGTAAAAAAGCATTCATACTTTGCAAAAGCAATCATAAGCTCTTCTTTTTCACTCATACTTCAAAGCTCTCTAGTATCTAGGATCAGAATCCATTGAGTATCTTGAGTGTAATTTATTTTAAGCATAACAACTAGTTTAGGTTGGTATAAGCTTGTAAGATCCAAAATCATTTCATATCTTTTGAGAGATCTAACTCAAGTCAATTAGTAAAGAATTGATTGAGTGAAAATCAGTTGGTGATAACTGATTTGGTCACTTAACCTTGGTTAAGGTTGAGGGAAGAAATTATTGTAATTTTGGTCTAGATTATAGTGGACAATCTCACGCAAGTGGGGACTGAATTAGCCTATACTATTAAGGGGTGAACCAGGATAAATTCATGTTGTCTGTTTCTCTCTTTCCCTTCTCTTTACTTTAAGTAAACACTAATCACACATAACACTTTCAATTCTGCTTTAATAACTTAGGAGATTATTCTCCAACATATTGTGTGATTTCATTTTGTTACTTATCCTTTGATTAAGTATTGCAGCAAAAATTTTAAAAGGTCACAATTCAAACCCCCCCCCCCCCCCCTTTCTTGTGACAAACTTTGTTACTTCAAGACTCTCATTCAGATGTTGCATGATGTTTGGACTGAGAAGAAATTGTAAACTTTTTATGTTTGCAACATGTGAGGGGTGATTGGGAAAGGAAAGTTTGGAAGGTTGCTACTTGTGATTGTTGTTGTTTTTGGCGTGAAGGAGAAGAGAGATGAGATGGGATGCTACTGATTTTCTTTCCCTTGTCTTGTTGCATGAGAATTAAATAGAAAGTGAGAAATGAATGGGGGCTTGGAGAAGAATAGGGAGGCGTGGGAGAGGAAGGGAGTTAGTGGAGAGAGATATTGTTTGTTTAATCAATTAAGTCTTGGTGGTGGATACTAGCTTATTTGATAGTATCGTTTTGGTTAATTGTGAATAATCCTCCTATGTTATAACTATACCACTTAATTAAATAAATATAATTTTAATTAACTTTGTGTGATGTTACAAAGATGAAGATAAAGTCTTAGGCTTTTTAATTAAAATAATTGTAAGTATGGTCCTTATCTTCGATTTATCACTTTTAATAATTAAATAACTTAGAATGCTCAGAAATTATTTTACAAATTAATTAAAAATAAATTTCTAAGTTAAATATAAAAGTTCATATGAAGCAAGCTTTTAAAAATATAAAAAGTTGATTTTCAAGAAAAGTTGTCAGCACGTTTTTCATCAGGTATTTTGTTCAACCGGTGTTAAAGGTCTTGGTGCTATTTGAAATTGAAATTGGTTGACCGTTGCATTATTAATAGAGTCTTATTGTCCGCCTAAAGGTGACTACACCGGGGAACTAGAGTGTGAAATAGTCTAAGTCAAACTGTTTTAATATACAATTGTATTATTAATAAAATGGTGTATCACAAATTATTACTCTTATCATGTTACTCTTCAAAGGTCACGCTGAGGCAAGCCGGTCTCGGGTGCCTGACTCTGCGTCTACCAAATATTGAGGTTCGGATTCCGACGTTGGCTCACATAATAATAATCAACAGAATTTGGAGGAACTCTTTAACATGGCATATAATTACCATTTACTTTTATTGAGTATCACAGTTCTAACCAATATATCCCCTCAAGGTATCCTAAGCATGTTACTGATTCGTATACATATACATGTTATTCTCTGATCATATATTCTATCTAATACTGTTAAACAGGTTCTGTCCCTGATAAACTCGCTACGGCGAGCTCCTACTCGCTACGGCGAGTTTTTATGCTGACAGACATGTAACACTCGCCCTGGCGAGTCAGAAACTCGTCTGGCGAGTTATACAGGCATCAACACTTGCTGTGGCGTGTAAGTACTCGCTGCGGCGTGTAACACCCCATTTTTTAGTGACTAAAAAGTGGCGTTTTTTTTTTTAAACAAAACAGAGCGCGCATAAATTTTCATGATGAGCCGACATTAATCATACAACAGGGCTAATTAAACATTAGTTCTTTAGAGAAGCAAAGTGTAATACCTGAATATTACAACCCTAAAGACAAAGGGTCTAACAACCACAAAAGAAAATATTCAGAATACAGTCATCCAAAAGAGTCAGATCCTATGCCTAATCCAAAATAGCACAGTGTACAAACCACACCGGCGCACAACCTAACTTAAGAAGTACAACTCCTCGATCACTGAAATCCCACGAACTCACCGTCGTCCTCACGACCCACGACAGCGTGTAAGGGTCCATCGTCTTGGGTGGGAGGAGCCCGCAATATTCATTGTAAGGGTCACCACACGTATACATATACAAAAGAATACACAACCAAACATACATACCAAATACGCATATACCACAATACGGAAAGCAAATAAACATTTAGCATTTCCTTCTCAGCAAGCATTATAATCCAAATGCGCACATAGACTATCAATGCAAACTCTACAATGAGCGTGGCACCAACCATGGCTGCCACATGCATGAATTCCGGAATTAACCTCTCCGCAGAGAGTCGTAGGTCCATCCCCTACTAAACCCCGCAGGGCATCAATAAAATCCCAACGGATTAAGGTGGATGTTGGAACAAAATAGGTTCTGACATGATCCAATTAAGTTTTGATGATAACAAAGGTATTAATATACAATAGGGTATACTAATTATTTAATCCAAGTGTGCAGATATACAAGTTAATTCTTTAAATTTACTAGAAGCACATTGGAAGCTCTGATATGTCTAAGCAAACTCTGACCAGATTTTCAAGGCATCAGAAGATGCAAGTTATATTCGTCAGAAGCTAGTATCAGACTCTGATAAGAGCAGTGAGAGCCGTTTTGTCAGAAGAACATTCTCTGCAACAATGATTGGAAATCATCATCATCCTCTGAAATTCCAAAAGCTGATGGAATCAATCTTATCCACAAGATAGTGACGTTAGTACTGTTGTACGAACTCATTACCTGATTTGGCTAAAACGTTATCCCCAAGATTGATCGTATACAAGGTTACCTGATTTGGTTAAGAATGGTACTATCTACAGCTGGCAAAATCTCACCGCATCAAATTCAAATCAAACACGCTCCACCTTCGTCTATAAATTGGCGCAAGTTTGAAGTTCTAGGAAACGACACTTGAACAATTTGAAAAGAGCTGTTATTCTGTCAAAATCATCCTAGAGCACTAAGAACTTCAAATACAACTTGAACTCATATTCAAATCCAAGACTCCAGTTCCAGCTTCTGTTAATTCATTAGTTGAACCGTAGAATTCTTATATTAAGATTCTAAGTTAAGTCTTGTATCAAAAGTTGTATTTATTTGTAACTGAACATTGATCTTCATAGCATTTGTTCAAACTCTGTTTTTCTTATATTTGTATTTGGAAGTCTCTTGCCTGCATGCTTGAGCATTAGGAAGTCTCTTGTAATTGTTACTTGAGCATTGGAAGTCTCTTGCAAGTGTGCTTGAGCATTTGTAATCTTTGGTGATTATAGTGAACTCTCTTGGTAGTACAAGAGGACTGGACGTACTCTCGGTTTGTGAGGGGGACCAGTATAAAATCTCTGTCTCTACCTTTCTCTCTTTCTCTCTACCTTCAAAGTTCTGATCAATTGTGTTTTGTTTTTCTAAACCGCTGCAAACTCTGATAAGTTTTTCATAACTTAGAAGAATTTTTAAACTACCCAAAAGACAATTCAACCCCCCTTTCTTGTGTTTTTCACACCTTCAATTGGTATCAGAGCCTGGTTCTGTTTTTAATCACCTTACAGTGAAACAGTTTCTAGTTGAAAAGCACTATGACTGAAGGAACTCCAAGTGTGAGCATGAAATCAGTTCCTCATGACTATGATGTTGAAGATAAGAAGACAAGCAACAAAGCACCAAAGTTCAATGGAGATGCATCTAACTTTTCCTGGTGGAAAGATAGAATCTACAGTCATCTTATTGGTTTAGATGATGAGCTTTGGGACTTAGTTGAAGAAGGGGTAACCTTCCAAGGACTTGATGAAAAGGGAAGGTTATCTATTGAAGAAAGAAAGAAGTTCACTCCTACAGACAAGAAGCTATACAAGAAACATCACAAGGTCAAGGATCTTCTCATTGGATGTATAACTCATGATGAATACCTCAAGATCACAGACAAATCTACTGCCAAGAGCATATATGACTCCTTGTGTTCCACATATGAAGGAAATAAACAGGTTCAAGAGGCAAAGGCTACTCTTCTGATCCAACAGTATGAACTCTTTAGAATGAAGGATGATGAGAATATTGAATCCATGTATTCTAGGTTCAAAATTCTAGTGGCTGGTCTCCAAGTTCTAAAGAGAAGCTACACAACTTCTGATCATGTAAGAAAGATTTTGAGAAGCTTACCTTCAAGGTGGAGGCCTAAGGTAACAGCTATTCAAGAAGCTAAGGATTTGGACAAACTTGGCTTGGAGGAATTGATAAGTTCACTCATGAGTCATGAGATTGAATTATCTTCTGATGAGCCTCAGAAGAAACTAAAATCTTTGGCCTTGCCATCTATTTCAGTTTCATCTAAGGCTCTGAAAGCCAAAGTTATAGAATCTGAAGCAGAGGAATCTTTCGTAGATAATCAAGAAGAAGGATCAGACGATGATTTCTTTGCACTCTTGTCCAAAAAATTTCAGAAGTGGTCACTAAGGAAGGGCAAAAATTTTCAAGGCAGAGGATCAGGATCAAGAAACAACACCAGCAGAGAGAAGAAGGATGACACAAAAAATTGTTTCAATTGTCATAAGCCTGGACACTTCATGGCTGATTGTCCTGAACTCAACTCCAAGGGTAAAGGAAGAAAGAGTACAATCAAGAACAAAGCCAAGAAGAGTCTGATGGCAACATGGGAGGATATCAATGAACTATCTGAGGATGAAGACTCTGAGGAAGCAAACCTAGCACTTATGGCCACTGGTGAATCAGACCATGACAGTGATTCAGAGTCTGACACGGACGATATTGATGAGGTAATATCTAAAATGTCTAGTACTCAAATGACCAAAGCTTTGAAAGATGTAATGGTGAAGTACATGGAAAAGTTGAGTGAGCTAGATTTTTGTAAACAAAAAATGAAGCTACTCAATGAAAATCTCACCCAGACTCAAGCAAACTATCAAAAATCTCTTAAAACAATTAAAGTGCTTGAGACTGGATGTAGAACATGTCACAAACCCTATGATGAGTATGAAATCTCTCTTCAAGAGTTTGTTCACCATAACATAGACAAAACTAGGGTAACTTCCGTAATTCATGGTGGGCTTAGCAATTATTATAAAAAACAAGGACTTGGTTCTCTTACATTTTCTAATGTGGGAAAATCAAACAAACCTGTCTTGTTGAGCAAGTCACCATCAGAATCTTATTCAAACTTTACTAAGGGTACATCAGAACCTCTGACTGTGTCTGGTACTCTTGTGAGCTTGGAACCACAAGATAAGGTATCAGAAGATGACTCATCTTCTGAACCTAAGTCTTCTAAAACCCAGGTTCCCCTCACATCAGTACCCATGTCTACTCAAGTTAAAGCTGTCAGAGTACCAAAGCCTGTTGATAAGCGGGGCACTAGTACTTCTAAAGCAAACTTGCTAACTGGTTCTCTGACACACTCAAGAGGAAAGTCTCAGAGACAACATAAGCCTAAACCTTTTTCTAAAGGCTCTGTTGACTCCAGATCTTCTGAGTACTCTAACAAGCAGAATAAGATTCTCAAAACTAACCAAAAAGAACCCATCAGAGTATGGGTACCAAAATCTGAAATAGTGTATGATGCAGGTATGCACCCAAAGAAGAAAAGAAAGCTCATGGTATCTGGACTCTGGCTGCTCACATCACATGACAGGAGACAAGCTCTTATTCCACACCCTGAATCAGCAAGAGGGAGGAACAGTAGGGTTTAGTGGCAACCAGAAGGGAAAGATCATTGGTATAGGTACAGTTGGTAATTCTTCTTTGTCAATTTCTGATGTTTGGTTAGTAGATGGATTACATCATAATTTACTTAGCATAAGTCAATTGTGTGATAGTAATTATGATGTTATGTTTAATAAGGATTCATGTACTGTAATCAGAAACTCTGATCAATCTGTTGTCTTTAAGGGAAATAGAAAAGGCAATGTTTACAAAGTAAATTTTTCTGATTTAAAGGAACAACAAGTGCTTTGTCTTTTGACACTGAGTGATGAAAAGTGGGTCTGGCACAAAAGATTGGGTCATGCTAACTGGAGATTAATTTCTAAGCTTAGTAAGGACAATCTTGTCAGAGGTCTTCCAAAAATAAAATATCACTCAGACTCACTTTGTGGTTCCTGTCAAAAAGGAAAAATTTTAAAAAGCTCTTTTAAGAACAAGAACATTGTCTCTTCTACAAGACCCTTAGAACTCTTACACATTGATCTTTTTGGACCAGTTAGCACTGCTTCAATCAATGGTAAGAAATATGGATTAGTCATTGTAGATGATTATAGTAGATGGACTTGGGTTAAATTTCTGAGAACTAAAGATGACACATATGAAGTGTTTAGCATCTTCTGTACCCAAATTCAAAATGAAAAAGATTCCAAAATTTTAAAAGTAAGAAGTGATCATGGTGGTGAATTTGAAAATGAACCTTTTGAAAAATTTTGTGAAGAACATGGAATTCTCCATGAATTCTCTTCTCCTAGAACTCCACAACAAAATGGAGTTGTAGAAAGAAAGAATAGATCTTTACAAGAAATGGCACGCACCATGATGCATGAAAATAATTTAGCAAAATTCTTTTGGGCAAAAGTTGTTAACACTGCTTGTTATATTCAGAATAGAATCTATATAAGACCTATTTTGAACAAAACAACATATGAACTTTTTAGGGGAAGGAAACCCAATATTTCTTATTTTCATCAATTTGGTTGTACATGTTACATTCTGAATAACAAAGTCCATCTTAAGAAATTTGACTCTAAAGCCTGTAAGGGTATCTTCATTGGATACTCTGAACGCTCTAAGTCATACAGAGTGTATAATTCTGAAACTAATACAGTCGAAGAATCAATGCACGTAAAGTTTGATGATAAGGAGCCTGATGATAAAAAGTCAGAGCCTGTTAAAGATTTGTCAGGTTCTGATGAATCAGAAGATGAAGCTCCAGAGTATGACAACTACATAGAACCTGTAGAAGACTCTGAAGCGCAAGAAGCTACACCTTCTGATGCTGCTCAAGAACATCAAACAAATGAAAACAACTCTGAAGCAACAGAGATTCCAAGAAATACGTTCAAGTACAAATCATCACATCCTGAAGAGCTTATCCTAGGAAACAAGAATAGTCCAAGAAAAACAAGGTCAAACTTCAGAGATGAAGAATCATTGTTTGGATTAGTATCCTTGATTGAACCAAAGACAACAAATGAAGCTCTCTCAGATGATGCTTGGATAGTTGCTATGGAAGAAGAGTTAAATCAATTCAAGAGAAATGATGTATGGGATCTGGTACCCAAACCTAAGCACAAGAACATTATTGGAACAAAATGGGTATACAAAAACAAATTGAATGAGCAAGGTGAAGTTACAAGAAATAAAGCAAGACTTGTTGCACAAGGATATAGTCAACAAGAAGGAATTGACTTCACTGAAACCTATACTCCAGTAGCAAGACTGGAAGCAATCAGGTTACTTTTATCTTATGCAGTTAACAATGATATCACTATTTATCAAATGGATGTTAAAAGTGCATTTCTTAATGGTGTTATTTCTGAAGAAGTATATGTCAAACAACCTCCTGGATTTGAGGATTTAGCAAATCCAGATCATGTGTTTAGACTAAAGAAATCACTATATGGACTCAAACAAGCTCCCAGAGCTTGGTATGAGAGACTGGGTACTTTCTTAGTCAACAATGGTTTTGAAAAAGGGCAAGTTGACAATACATTATTTAGAAAAACACTAAAGAAAGACATTTTGATCATTCAAATTTATGTTGATGATATCATCTTTGGATCAACTAATGCCACTCTGTGCAAGAATTTTTCTAAGCTTATGCAGGATGAATTCGAGATGAGCATGATGGGGGAATTGAAGTTCTTTCTTGGGATTCAGATAAATCAAACAAAGAAAGGAACATTCATTCATCAATCAAAATATATAAAAGATCTTCTGAAGAAATTCAATTTGGAAGATTGCAAACCCATGAACACTCCAATGCATCCTACATCAAGCTTAAGAAAAGAAGATTCTGAAAGCAAAGTTGATCAGAAGCTCTACCGAGGTATGATTGGATCTCTTCTTTATCTAACTGCATCAAGACCTGATATTTTATTCAGCGTATGCTTGTGTGCAAGATTTCAATCAGATCCTAGAGAATCTCATCTCACTTCTGTGAAGAGAATCATTAGGTATTTGAAAGCTACTTGTAACATTGGATTACTGTATCAGAAATCCAATGATTACAAGCTGATTGGATTTTGTGATGCTGACTATGCTGGTGATAGAATTGAAAGAAAATCCACCAGTGGCAACTGTCAGTTCATTGGTGAGAATTTAATTTCATGGGCTAGTAAAAGGCAAACCACCATAGCTATGTCAACAGCAGAAGCTGAATATATATCAGCAGCTAAATGTTGCACACAACTACTTTGGATGAAATATCAATTGGAAGATTATCAAATAAGCAGCAACAATATTCCTTTATATTGTGATAATACTGCAGCTATTCACCTCTCTAAAAACCCTATTTTACATTCAAGAGCTAAGCATATTGAGATTAAACATCATTTTATCAGAGACTATGTTCAAAAAGGAGTAATTGATCTCAAGTTCATTGAAACTGAAAATCAATGGGCTGATATATTTACAAAACCTTTAGCTGTTGAACATTTTGATTTTATCAAAAAGAATCTGAACATGATGGAAATCTCTGATTAACTTAGACTCTGATGAAAAATTTGAGTTTGTAAGAATCTAATAGTAATCAGAAGCTGAAGTCATCAGAACCTTCTGTATCAGAAGTTGTGATTAGGACATCTTCTGACAAACTATCATAATCTGATTAGAAGGTAAACAGTTATGGCGCGTAAGTTAAAATCTTTTATAAAAACCCTTTCGTTTCCTTCACTTACGTGTCAGTTATTCAAATAATCTTTTGATACACGTGTCTTAGTGCAAGAGGATAAAGAAGATGGTTAATGATGATTAGCATTTCTAATCCCCATTTGTGGTAAAATACTCTGCTACCCCTACGTGTTTCTACTTGTTTTTGCGCGAAACTTTCTATTTAAACACACTAACTGTTCACATTCACACTTTTGCACTCTCACAACCTACACTTTCATCTTCTAAAACTCAGAGCAATTTCTTTCTCCCTCATTAGAAACCCTAACCCTCAAACTCCATCAATGGCTTCAATCATTCCTAGAGATTGTATTATTGACATTGCTAACTGTAAATCCGAAACCCATAATTATAAAAATATACCTTTATAAAATATTACTCGAGAATATGCAACGGAAATAAAATTTGATTTATAAAAGGTTTGGTTTGAGTATCACGTCGTACACATAAAAGCTTACTAATAACTTAATTAGTAAAACAATTATTGTACAAGATAAATTTCTAGGAAAATACATCTTTATATACATTAGAAATAAGAAACAAGACTCTGAATACACATAATAGAAATGATCCCAACCCCGTGTCATGATCAGAGCGGAGCTTCACCGTCGACTCGGTCACAAACATAACCTGAGAATCTGGATCCCAAATCCAGCACATACACAAAACAGAGGGTTAGATAATATAACCGTAAAAAGAATCTAAGTACAAGAACACTTAATACTTAGGACATGACATGCTCATGTCTAACAACTCAGTCCATAACAGATATTAATATCATATCATTCATATTTTATAATCATAAAATACATTGCATCATAATAATATTTCATTCTCAAATCAATTGACAAATACATATACTTCATCAATTATCAATCATTATTACACATCTCATAATACACATAATCGATTGTTAAAGATTAACAGTCAATGCCAAGTATCACATTTAATCACAAAAGATCAAGGATGCACAGTAATGACAATTACCATATAATTATTCACCTTCATCTCCTAATGCAAACTAATGCCAATTATTCATGAAATGCTCCCTAGCATTTACTAATGCATGAGGTACCTTATCAATTCGTTGGAAAACTTATCCCAACTATACTTTAACCACCTCGTTAAAGTATTACCATACCTTAGTCACCTTACCAAAGTATCTGCTCATCATACATATATGTATGCATGAATGTCAAATTACCAAACATATGGTTTAATCATCTCATCCTATAAAGGATATCACAATCAATGTGCTTCAATCACCTCTTACAAGCACATCTCTATTAATTACAAACTATGTACTTCAATCACCTTTTACAAGTACATCTACTCCATTAAATTAAATAACATTAATTAATCTATCACATACTTTAATCACCTTACTAAAGTATATATTCAACATAAAAGGATAACACAATCCATATATACATATTTCAACAACATTGTCAAAAATACATATCACCTATTAATTAAATCACATTAATTAATCTTCTCGAGTTATTACACATATACAAGAATATCGTTATGACATAATTCATTATCATAATTACTCATTCATGATTCAATACTAGCTTAAGCACTCAATCATGTTATCATCAATACGTCATTCATATATAAGCTATCATGTCATTCTATAATCAAAAGACCATAATTAAGACATGTTACAAGCATTGGATTCATTAAATTAAAGTCGGAATAAAATTGCATTAGGTGACTTTCGCGCAGGCGAAACTATGGCTCGCGTGCGCTACAGTGTCTCGCGTGCGCGAAAACTCAAGTCGCGTGCGCGAAGAACATGACTGAAAAGAGATGTGTTCTCTGCCCATTTCGCGTGCGCGAAACAGGGTTCTCGCGTGCGCGAAATTGCCCAGAAAACACCCCTTGTTCGTGATTTTCATGTCACAACTCATAAAAACATCATTTTTCTTGCTTTCAAAGATTAAAGGTTCCAACTTTAAGTGTTTATAACCAAATACAACATGAAAGTATAGACCAAAAACATGATCAAACATCAAAAGATGAGAATCCATAGATTTTTGCATAACATTTCAAAAACTCATATCAACACATAAATTCCTTACAAACATCTACACATTCCCATTTATTATCCCAAAATTCATATTTCATATTGCAATAAACTCAATAATCATTAAATCATGCAAAGATATCATTTTTATTCAATGAAAACACCCACCCAAAAGAAAAGAGTGTAGAGAGTTTGGGAATGGAGAAATAGACATTCTCCCCTCTCTATGTTCACTCTAATTATATTATCTAACCTCATACCTTAGATTGAAGCTTTAAATCTCTAAGCTCTACACTTTGACTCCCTTCTACATCTTCAAGTTTGGTTCTTCTACACTTTCTCTCTACCTCCCTTTCTCTTAACTTCTCTTTCTTCCTCCACTAAAATTTGTGACAAATGAGTTTCTCTCCCTAACTTTCCCCTTTTATAACTAGGTTAACACTCATCAATTACCAAAACACCCTTACTAACTTAACCTAGGCCCAATACCAAAGCCCAATAACTCTATTCAAACCAATTAACTCATATGACTAAATAACATGCATAATTATATCTAGTAACATAACTAAATAATAATAATAATAATACAATTCAACACAAGTTAATAAACACACATAAATAAATAAATATAATAATCACGTATAAATAAACAATTAATAAAATTGGGTCGTTACACTAACTCCAAACCTACTAAGTTTGCTAAAGATCAACGTCCTTACAAGTATGATGACCTAAATCTTGCGATTGAAAACCCTGTTGATTTAGAAGGGTTAAGAGTGAACGGTTTCTCTAATGTGGTTGATCTGTTCAAGAGACAAGGATTGGAATACTACTTTGATTTATTAAATGGACCAACATATACTGAACTGGTGAAAGAATTTTGGATGAAAGCATCAATTATCAACAGAGATGTGTACATTCAGAGAATCAAAGATATGGTTGAAGAAAAACCTGAACTTCAAGGTAAAACTCCAAAGGAAATGGGTTTGAAACCTTTCATATCAACAGAGATTGAATCGTTTGTGGCTGGGTTCAGAATTTCTATCAGATTATGTCATATCTGTGAGGCTCTGAAGATAGATCGTGGTGGTCTTGTCATCAGAAACTCTGATGAGGTTGGTTCTAATGTTGAGGAATTTATATTCAAACCTAAAGCTGACCCCAAGGACAAGTTTGAATGGACCAACAACTGTAAAGTCATCTACAAGATTTTGATTGACAGCATTTTGTCCAAGTTGGGAGGCACTGATCAAATTTCAAACCTTCAGAAGCTGTTTACCTTTCATGTTGGTAAAGGAAATTTTGTAGATATTGGTAAGCTTATCTTTGATCATCTTGCTCTTTCTACTCTCTCTTCCAAATCTATTGTACGACATTCAAGGCTACTCAGTCATATGTTTGCACAGTGTGGTTTGTTGGATACTATCACACCGTTTCTGTAACACCCCGTTTTTCAAAGCCTAAAAAGGGGCATTATTTTTTATTTTATTTTTTTAAAACACGAGACAGAGTGCGCGGAAAATATTTTACAAGAGCCGGCATTATTCATACAACAGAACTAAAGCATATAATAGTACGACCAACAAGGTGACTGAAATAGTACTATATGCATCAATAGTGATTCTCAAAGCAAAGTGTGTACCTGAATATATACATATCCAAAACATAACATCTAGTTCACGACAAATATACAAAGTAGTCGCGACTAGGGAAATACTACAGCCAATACCAAAAGAGGCTCATCCAAAGTGTAAGAGTATAGAGTACAGTCATCCAAAACATAGAACCTACTACAAGTCATGCTACCAGTCACCGGCCAACAAGGCCTGTCCAAAAGAATACTACTCTAAGTCAGTGGTCCTAGTCCTATCCTGCACAACGGCATCAGGAGTCGTCCGTATCGCTCGATAACAGTACCAAGCTCAAGGTAGAAGTGGGAGATACCAAGTGAGGTTCTCCGGGTCCTCCAATGGACCCATCCCCTGCAGCAGCCGCTGCCTCCTGAAAAACATCATCCGGCTCCCCTAAGAAGTCGGGTAAAGCCTCATCACCCCAACTACCCATGGAGGAGGAAGAAGAAGTGACTAGTCCATCCGTGGAGGTCTCTCCAACGACCGATCCACCACCCTTTGGTGTATCTGGCGCCCCTGGCAGTGGTCCCCCAGGAACCGTCCACAATGCACTGAGCAGTACTAGTAGAGGTATGGAGAAAGGTGGAGTCTGCCATATCAGACACTGATGAACCTGACGGGTACCAAGAAAAGTAGTAATCCTAACGCGCCCGTGGTAACTAGCCGTGCCGGAAGCTGGGTCGAGGCTCCAGGCAGGCAGAAGCAGGCGATCAAGAAAGTCCCACCTCGTCACCGTCTCCCTCACGAGTACCGGTAACAAAGGGTGATCCATCGTCTGGGTGGGAGGAGCCCGCAAATGAAAGAATGCAAGGGTCACCACACATAACACAACAGCAAATAGCATATACATTTAAAAGCGAATAAACACTTAGCAGTTCATATACTTGCACACAGTATCGAAATGCACACCAGCCTATCAATGCAGACTCTAAATGATTGTGATCACCCTAACCGGGTCTTTTTCACATGCATGATTATTCCGGAATAAACCTCTTCAGAAGGTCGTAGGCTCGGGTGGGATAACACCTCCTACTAGTGGTGGGATAACACCAGGTAGAGTCACGCACTCAATACCAAAACAATCACGGTGGGATAACACCGGGTGAGTCACACGGACAACACCAAACTCAAAAGGGAGGACACCAATCACTGGCAGTCGCACCCCGTGGTCCATTCCCGATAACCACGTACTATGAATGCATGAGCATACGATTCCCCTTATATGCTAATGCAACAAAATACATACCTCCCAAGCGTATGTAAAACAATCATAATATGTACATATATTTTCAAAATCATATGCACGCCAATCACATATTCATACACATATTCTCAAACATATGTAAATCACACATGCGATACAAACACCTTCTCATCACGAGAATACATAATATAATCATGCCAAACATTCACAACCATCCAGAACCAGGCATACATATATTAGACGGAAAAATAAAGGTGCCCTTACCTTAGCAAGCTTCCGATACTTTAATTCCGCGAAAAACTACAACACGCGCTACCTAAAATAAATGTAGCGTAACATCAATTAAATACTCCTCGTTTATCCTAACGAAACGAAACTCGCTCTCAAAGCTCCAGAGGGGTCTAAGGTACTTCCTAAAGCTATCCCTCAAGGATTTCAGGTTATTCTCATAGTGTTTAAAAATTCACGAAGTAAATTGTACTATTTTTATAACACGAAAATCATTTTATTTTCAAATCATAAACTAAAACCATTTTGGATTTCTCCACCTCAAGGACTTGTTTCACACACAACAAGACCATTTGAAACACAACTAAAACTTTTCAAAACAATATTTTTATAAAAAAATCGAAGTTTTCTTGCGTTACAAGTTACACATTTTTTTCTTCCTAACATCCTTTCCTATACTCATTTTTCTTCAAAACTAAGATTATCCAACACTTATAAAATTTTCACACAATTGTGGACTTAGAAAAATTTTGAAATTTCTTCCCCCACACAAAGGAAGGCCACGGCCACTTTTTTCAAAAACACCCTTCTACTCAAAATTTTTCACTTCTAAATGCATGGTAATATCCCATAATACCTAACTAGCACTTATCAAAGCGATTTAGAAATTATAGAGTCGAATCGCAAATTTCGAAAAAACTCAAATAAGTTTTTCTTAGGGCAAGAGATCATTTTTCTTTTCAAAACATCCCATAACCAATCAAACAATTAAACAATGCTCATGGGAAGCAATTTGCCTCTAAACAATTTTCGAAATTCGATTCCTCGAACCCTATATGGGTGCCACGGCCAAATGAGGCAAAAGGGCAACCCTACACAATTTTTCCTCATTTGAAACCCTAACCACATTTGTTAGCTCGTAACGATATTCGATCGTATACCCGACTCTTTTTGAAACTCGAAATAAAATTTTTCTAAATTGCGTTCTTCGAGTCGCTCAAGAACACGAGAAATTTTTTTTTTCTTATTTTTCGAAACAAAATTCATATTCAACAATCCATTTTGTTTAAAAGCTCAAATCTAACTTCAAAACCAAAATCTTACAACACAATCCAAGTTTTTGATCTATTTCAATTTTTTTCTTCAAAACTCTTAAACAAAACTTTGTGAAAACAAGATTTAACCATGGAAATCAACTCATTTTTCACTCATGTGTACTAACAACTCTTATGAACACATCTATGGAAACAAAACTAAATTCTAACATTTTTCTTCTCAAGAACAAAATTATGAAACTTGAAAATCCAAGAGAATTTCAGGCAAGAATAGAGATGGAAGAGGTTAGTTACCTTAATGAGCAAGTGATTCCTAAGTATGCCAAAGATCCAAGCTTGAATAGATGAAAAATGAAATTTGAAGAGATGAGTGAGGGGTGGGGAAGGTCGGCCGAATGAGTGAGAGGGGAGGAAGTGTTTTTTTGTGATTTTGCTTCCAAGACTAATAGTTAAACCTCCTTACTATTCAATCAAAGTCTTGTGCAATCTAGGCCATTGGATTAAAATTAAAGTTGCAAGACAAATCCCTAGCCAATGGATCAAATGGCTCATGATTGCTTTTTGAACAAATATCCTCTTTACGCCACTCAGCTCGTCGCGTTTGCTCTCGGCGAGTCGCACCTCGCTAACGGACGGAAATCTCAAAAACATAAAATCTCACAAATAAACGTCCGTCGTAAACCGTTTCCAAATATTATCGCTAAACTTTATTCTCCGACTGAAATTTATTTCCTTAGCTCCCAAAAATATTCTGAAACTAGATTCCAACTTACGCCGATATATAAAGTCTCCAATTAAAATTCGACGGAAAACAGAAACCGTAAAATTCTAAAAAGCGGGTACAGGTTTCTACTCGCTTTTCCAATAAACGGAGAAAGTCGAAACTCAAAATTCTGAAATCACAGGAACGTTCTCGTATATAAAAGAGGACTAAGGACCAAAAGCCTGAGCTTAAATAGCATACGAGTCCAAAACCAGTTCCAACTCAGCAAAAACGCTGTTATTACACGATACTTATGAAACTAATCTTACAGAAACCCTAAAAACTCTTAGCCACTACTTACGCTTATAACTTGCGTACAATACAGTAGAATTATGGGTCTTACATTACTTCCCCCCTAAAAGAAGTTTCGTCCTCGAAACTTAGACATCGCTAAATAACTCGGGGTATTGCTCTTTCATCTTGCTTTCAAGCTCCCACGTCGCATCTCCCGTAGCTTCACTCCATATTATCTTGACTAAGGGTATATCCTTGGTCCTTAAACGTTTCATCTTTCTATCCGCAATCTTAACTGGCGGAACTTCAAATGACAAGTTCTCTTTCAACTGAATGTCATCTGGCGTGATCACATGTGACGGGTCAGGAACATACTTCCTTAACTGAGACACATGGAACACATCATGAATCTGGGACAGTATCGGTGGCAATGCAATTCGATAGGCTACTTTTCCTATCCTTTCCGTAATCTGATACGGTCCAATAAATTTCGGAGTCAACTTTCTTGCTTTTATCGCCCTTCCAACACCAGTAGTTGGAGTAACTCGGAGAAATACATGTTCTCCTGCCTCAAACTCTAAGGGTCTACGACGCCTATCTGCGTAACTCTTCTGACGATCCTGGGCGACCTTCATTCTTGCCTGTATCTTCCGGACCTTGTCCGTAGTCTGTTGCACCATTTCCGGCCCTACAATCATACTTTCTCCATCTTGATACCAACACAATGGAGTTTGACACCTTCTCCCATAAAGAGCCTCATACGGAGCCATTCCAATGCTCGTGTGGAAACTGTTGTTGTAGGTGAACTCTATTAGTGGTAACACATCGTCCCAACTTCCTCTATCATCTAGCACACATGCCCTCAACAAATCCTCCAAAGATTGATTCGTTCTTTCGGTCTGTCCGTCTGTCTGCGGATGGTAAGCCGAACTTAATCTCAACTTCGTCCCTTAAGCCTCATGCAGAGTTCTCCAAAAATGTGAAGTGAATTTTGGGTCTCGATCTGAAACAATGCTTGACGGTATACCATGGAGTCTTACTATCTCAGCCATGTAGATGTCTGTTAACTTTTCTGCAGTGTCGGTAATCCTGACAGGCAGAAAATGAGCGGACTTCGTCAATCGATCCACTATCACCCAAATAGAATCATGCTTCCTTCTTGTCTTGGGTAAACCAGTGATGAAATCCATAGATATGCTATTCCACTTCCACTCTGGTATATCTAACGATTGCAGCATTCCTGCAGGTTTCTGATGTTCCACTTTAGCTTTCTGACATGTCAAACACGATGCCACATACTCTGCCACATGTCTCTTCATACCCGGCCACCAATAGTCTAGCCTCAAATCCTGATACATCTTGGTAACCCCGGGATGTATACTCAGTTTACTCTTATGCGCTTCCTCTAGCACCGTATTTCTCAAGTTCCTAGCATCGGGTACGCACACTCTCCCATTGCATCTCAAAATATTATCTGATCCCACCTTGAACTCTGTGGTGGTTCCTCGATCTATCAAAGCTCTCTTTTCCATAAGTAGACTGTCATTTTGACAACTAGCAATGTCTTCCATCAATCCGTTCGAAATCGTAATCATACCGAGTCTCAAATTCCCAGGTGCAAACTCTACCTCAAGATGTAGATCTCGAAACTCTTCTAATAACTCTTGCTGACTAGCCATCTGAGCTGAGCATACCGATACACTTCTTCTACTCAAAGCGTCAGCTACCACATTAGCCTTTCCAGGATGGTACTGTAAAGTGAAATCAAAATCCTTCAGTGTTTCCATCCACCTCCTCTGCCTCATATTCAACTCTTTCTGATCGAACAGATATTTCAGACTTTTGTGATCACTGAAGACGACAAAAGTACATCCATAAAGATAATGTCTCCAAATCTTCAACGCAAAAACTACTGCGGCAAGTTCTAGATCATGAGTAGGGTAGTTCCTTTCGTGGTTCTTCAACTGCCTGGACGCATAAGCCACTGCCCTCTTGTGTTGCATCAACACACATCCGAGTCCCTGATGCGACGCATCGCAATAAACTTCATACGGTTCGTCCGACTGGGGTAGAACTAACACCGGTGAGGTCGTTAATCGCTCTTTCAACAACTGAAAACTAGCTTCACACTTTTTTGTCCAAGCAAATGGTTGATCTTTCCTCGTAAGTTGTGTCATTGGTGCCACAATCTTAGCGAAACCCTCAATAAACCTACGATAATATCCAGCTAAACCCACAAAACTTCGTATGTCCGTAACAGTCTGCGGTTGTTTCCATGCAAGTACGGTTTCAATCTTTGCTGGATCCACAGATATTCCCTCTTCTGAGATGACGTGACCCAGAAAATTTACCGTTTTCATCCAGAATTCACACTTTGACGGATTCGCATACAATTTTCTGTCACGCAGAACTTGCAAAACCAAGCGGAGATGCTCTTCGTGTTCCTCTTCATCCTTCGAATAAATGAGTATATCATCGATGAACACCACCACAAACTTGTCTAGGAACGTATGGAAGATCCTATTCATGTAATCCATAAAAATTGCGGGTGCATTCGTCACTCCAAACGGCATCACTAGATACTCATAGTGTCCATAGCGTGAACGAAACGCTGTCTTCTGGACATCTTCTCTTACTCTTATCTGATGATATCCGGACTTCAAGTCAATCTTTGAAAACACATACGCACCCTTTAACTGGTCCATTAAATCATCAATCCGTGGCAAAGGATATCGGTTCTTAATAGTAACCTTGTTGAGTTTCCGATAATCCACACATAAACGTGACCGTCCGTCCTTCTTTTTCACCAATAAGACTGGCGCTCCCCACGGAGACACACTTGGTCTAATAAAACCCTTTTCTAACAAGTCCTCAATCTGACTCTTCAATTCCACTAACTCGGCAGGGGCCATCCGATAAGGTGATTCCGAGATTGGTCTCGTTCCTGGATGTAAGTCGATAAAGAATTCCACTTCTCTGATCGGAGGAAATCCCGGAATCTCTAACGGAAAAACATCCTGGAATTGTTGAACTACGCGCAACTCCTCTATGTGCACGTCTGAAGTCACTCCTATAAAAGCAAGTGAAATAATTTCTGGCTCTCCATTCCTCATGGTTACTGTAAGCCGGTTCGCCGACAAGTACCTCTGTACTCCTGGTTCGGGGAAAAAGACCATCTTACGAGCACAGTCTAAAATAACATAGTGATACGACAGCCAATCCATCCCAAGAATGATCTCGAGTGACTGAAGGGGTAAACAGATCAGATTGATCAAAAACTCTCTATTCTGAATCATCACTAAACAGTGCAAGCATGCTGTATTTACCACTAGATCCTTTGCAGGAGTAGAAACATTCAAATCAAAAGGCAGCGGAGAAACAATCAATTTCATACGATTTGCACAATCCACAGATATGAAAGAATGGGTTGCCCCGGTATCTATCAATGCAGTTAAAGTGTTACCTGCAATCTGGCAATTCTCATGTATGGCGTTACTGGCCTCGCCACTCACTTCCGTGCCCATACAGTAGACACGTCCCCTAGCAGTGGGTTTGGCTCCCTGCGTCACATTCACAGATGGTTCAGCCTTCTGAGCCTTGCAATCCCTAGCCATGTGACCTGGCTTCTTACAATTATAACAAATAATCCCGGGCTCCGCGTTCCTACAGTCGTTTGCATAATGTCCTTCCTTCCCACACTTGAAACAACTCTGCCTTGCCGCATTCGGATTCCCTTGATTCACCGAGCGATCCTGCCCTTTGTTATTCTGAGGGCGGTTGTAAGGCTTATTTCCTCGCCTTCCACGGTTCTGAGCCTGATTGCTTGGACGACTAGGTCCCCCAGCAGTAGAATTCACATTGCGATTCACTCGCTTATTCTTCATGTCCTCAATTTCCTGACATTTCTCAACCAGCACTTGGAAATTCCGGATTCCCAATGGTATCACTGAATCCTGTAACTCATACCTCAGCCCATCTTGAAAACGGCGACACATATAAGTCTCATCGACGCCATCCCTGAAGAAGCGGAAAAACCTTGACAGTGATTCAAATTTCTTAGCATAAGCTTCAACATTCGTGCCTCCCTGACGCAACCTCAGGAATTCCTCTCCATACCTTTCCCTAGCGGTCTCTGGAAAGTACTTGGCCAAAAACTTTCTCTTAAAACTCACCCAGTTGATTTCCTCGTGAGCGGCCTCCATCATAAGACTAGTACTCTTCCACCAATACTCAGAGCCTCCCGACAACTGGTAGGTGGCCAGAGTCACCTTTTCGCCCTCGGGGCAGTGGATTGCTCCGAAGATCTTCTCCATCGCCTGAAGCCATAAGTCAGCAGCATCAGGACCTCCCTCTCCGTTATACTTCGGAGGACTCTGATGGTTAAAACTCGTGAGAACTCGAGATCCAGCAGCGAGAATCTCTCTTTCCCTTTTTTCCATATCCCTTTGCGCCTTAGCATGGGCTTGGGCAGTCAAAGTTGCTGCCATGGCATTCATTGCATGAGCCATCTGGTTTACCTGATTATCATCAGCCCCAGTAGCTGCAGGTGCCCGTCTTGGAGGCATGTTTTCCTGCACAAACCACTTTCTGGTTAGATTCTTTTCCAATTCTCTTAGAAATCTTATACCATAAGTCTATAACATCAACACACCAAAGCAATGGTCACTTAGAACTATTCCAACTCTAGTTCTAACTCGACTGACAACTCTTACGACACACCTTTCCCTTGATGATCTAAAGCCGGGCTCTGATACCACAATGTAACACCCCGTTTTTCAAAGCCTAAAAAGGGGCATTATTTTTTATTTTTTTTAAAACACGAGACAGAGTGCGCGGAAAATATTTTACAAGAGCCGACATTATTCATACAACAGAACTAAAGCATATAATAGTACGACCAACAAGGTGACTGAAATAGTACTATATGCATCAATAGTGCTTCTCAAAGCAAAGTGTGTACCTGAATATATACATATCCAAAACATAACATCTAGTTCACGACAAATATACAAAGTAGTCGCGACTAGGGAAATACTACAGCCAATACCAAAAGAGGCTCATCCAAAGTGTAAGAGTATAGAGTACAGTCATCCAAAACATAGAACCTACTACAAGTCATGCTACCAGTCACCGGCCAACAAGGCCTGTCCAAAAGAATACTACTCTAAGTCAGTGGTCCTAGTCCTATCCTGCACAACGGCATCAGGAGTCGTCTGTATCGCTCGATAACAGTACCAAGCTCAAGGTAGAAGTAGGAGATACCAAGTGAGGTACTCCGGGTCCTCCAATGGACCCATCCCTTGCAGCAGCCGCTGCCTCCTGAAAAACATCATTCGGCTCCCCTAAGAAGTCGGGTAAAGCCCCATCACCCCAACTACCCATGGAGGAGGAAGAAGAAGTGACTAGTCCATCCGTGGAGGTCTCTCCAACGACCGATCCACCACCCTCTGGTGTATCTGGCGCCCCTGGCAGTGGTCCCCCAGGAACCGTCCACAATGCACTGAGCAGTACTGGTAGAGGTATGGAGAAAGGTGGAGTCTGCCATATCAGACACTGATGAACCTGACGGGTACCAAGAAAAGTAGTAATCATAACGCGCCCGTGGTAACTAGCCGTGCCGGAAGCTGGGTCGAGGCTCCAGGCAGGCAGAAGCAGGCGATCAAGAAAGTCCCACCTCGTCACCGTCTCCCTCACGAGTACCGGTAACAAAGGGTGATCCATCGTCTGGGTGGGAGGAGCCCGCAAATGAAAGAATACAAGGGTCACCACACATAACACAACAGCAAATAGCATATACATTTAAAAGCGAATAAACACTTAGCAGTTCATATACTTGCACACAGTATCGAAATGCACACCAGCCTATCAATGCAGACTCTAAATAATTGTGATCACCCTAACCGGGTCTTTTTCACATGCATGATTATTCCGGAATAAACCTCTGCAGAAGGTCGTAGGCTCGGGTGGGATAACACCTCCTACTAGTGGTGGGATAACACCAGGTAGAGTCACGCACTCAATACCAAAACAATCACGGTGGGATAACACCGGGTGAGTCACACGGACAACACCAAACTCAAAAGGGAGGACACCAATCACTGGCAGTCGCACCCCGTGGTCCATTCCCGATAACCACGTACTATGAATGCATGAGCATACGATTCCCCTTATATGCTAATGCAACAAAATACATACCTCCCAAGCGTATGTAAAACAGTCATAATATGTACATATATTTTCAAAATCATATGCACGCCAATCACATATTCATACACATATTCTCAAACATATGTAAATCACACATGCGATACAAACACCTTCTCATCACGAGAATACATAATATAATCATGCCTAACATTCACAACCATCCAGAGCCAGGCATACATATATTAGACGGAAAAATAAAGGTGCCCTTACCTTAGCAAGCTTCCGATACTTTAATTCCGCGAAAAACTACAACACGCGCTACCTAAAATAAATGTAGCGTAACATCAATAAAATACTCCTCGTTTATCCTAACGAAACGAAACTCGCTCTCAAAGCTCCAGAGGGGTCTAAGGTACTTCCTAAAGCTATCCCTCAAGGATTTCAGGTTATTCTCATAGTGTTTAAAAATTCACGAAGTAAATTGTACTATTTTTATAACACGAAAATCATTTTGTTTTCAAATCATAAACTAAAACCATTTTGGATTTGTCCACCTCAAGGACTTGTTTCACACACAACAAGACCATTTGAAACACAACTAAAACTTTTCAAAACAATATTTTTATAAAAAAATCGAAGTTTTCTTGCGTTACAAGTTACACATTTTTTTCTTCCTAACATCCTTTCCTATACTCATTTTTCTTCAAAACTAAGATTATCCAACACTTATAAAATTTTCACACAATTGTGGACTTAGAAAAATTTTGAAATTTCTTCCCCCACACAAAGGAAGGCCACGGCCACTTTTTTCAAAAACACCCTTCTACTCAAAAATTTTCACTTCTAAATGCATGGTAATATCCCATAATACCTAACTAGCACTTATCAAAGCGATTTAGAAATTATAGAGTCGAATCGCAAATTTCGAAAAAACTCAAATAAGTTTTTCTTAGGGCAAGAGATCATTTTTCTTTTCAAAACATCCCATAACCAATCAAACAATTAAACAATGCTCATGGGAAGCAATTTGCCTCTAAACAATTTTCGAAATTCGATTCCTCGAACCCTATATGGGTGCCACGGCCAAATGAGGCAAAAGGGCAACCCTACACAATTTTTCCTCATTTGAAACCCTAACCACATTTGTTAGCTCGTAACGATATTCGATCGTATACCCGACTCTTTTTGAAACTCGAAATAAAATTTTTCTAAATTGCGTTCTTCGAGTCGCTCAAGAACACGAGAAATTTTTTTTTTCTTATTTTTCGAAACAAAATTCATATTCAACAATCCATTTTGTTTAAAAGCTCAAATCTAACTTCAAAACCAAAATCTTACAACACAATCCAAGTTTTTGATCTATTTCAATTTTTTTCTTCAAAACTCTTAAACAAAACTTTGTGAAAACAAGATTTAACCATGGAAATCAACTCATTTTTCACTCATGTGTACTAACAACTCTTATGAACACATCTATGGAAACAAAACTAAATTCTAACATTTTTCTTCTCAAGAACAAAATTATGAAACTTGAAAATCCAAGAGAATTTCAGGCAAGAATAGAGATGGAAGAGGTTAGTTACCTTAATGAGCAAGTGATTCCTAAGTATGCCAAAGATCCAAGCTTGAATAGATGAAAAATGAAATTTGAAGAGATGAGTGAGGGGTGGGGAAGGTCGGCCGAATGAGTGAGAGGGGAGGAAGTGTTTTTTTGTGATTTTGCTTCCAAGACTAATAGTTAAACCTCCTTACTATTCAATCAAAGTCTTGTGCAATCTAGGCCATTGGATTAAAATTAAAGTTGCAAGACAAATCCCTAGCCAATGGATCAAATGGCTCATGATTGCTTTTTGAACAAATATCCTCTTTACGCCACTCAGCTCGTCGCGTTTGCTCTCGGCGAGTCGCACCTCGCTAACGGACGGAAATCTCAAAAACATAAAATCTCACAAATAAACGTCCGTCGTAAACCGTTTCCAAATATTATCGCTAAACTTTATTCTCCGACTGAAATTTATTTCCTTAGCTCCCAAAAATATTCTGAAACTAGATTCCAACTTACGCCGATATATAAAGTCTCCAATTAAAATTCGACGGAAAACAGAAACCGTAAAATTCTAAAAAGCGGGTACAGGTTTCTACTCGCTTTTCCAATAAACGGAGAAAGTCGAAACTCAAAATTCTGAAATCACAGGAACGTTCTCGTATATAAAAGAGGACTAAGGACCAAAAGCCTGAGCTTAAATAGCATACGAGTCCAAAACCAGTTCCAACTCAGCAAAAACGCTGTTATTACACGATACTTATGAAACTAATCTTACAGAAACCCTAAAAACTCTTAGCCACTACTTACGCTTATAACTTGCGTACAATACAGTAGAATTATGGGTCTTACAGTTTCTCCCAGGATATGGTTCCTTCCTGCTTAGTTCTAAATTTGTTAATAGCACTACTCTAAGGTACATGAAACTGGTGAAAAACAACCAGATTGTTCATCCAACACACCCACTGCTGATCAGAGATTCTGAGGAAAACATTGCTGAATGTAGGTTTGTGCATGTCAGTGATAGTGCGGCTAAGAGAGTTATAGAAGCACACGCTGATCTGTTGAAAAAGCTAGGTGCTGAGGTAGGAGATGGACAACCTACAAAATTGACCATCTGACAATCTAGGATTCTGGAGCAACCAACCAGAGTCCAACCTGTCAAAAGAAAAGTTGTTAAGAGTCCTACTGGGAAGAAGGTTGCTAAGACCCAGAAGACTACAGCTCCAAGATCCTCAAAGAAACCCAAGGCTAAGAAGATTGTTATGGAGGATCTTACAGAAGAAGAGAAGGAAAGTGCTGCGTTACAGGCAGCTTTGGAAAAGATTAATGAATTCAACAAGAAGCAAGAGGCTCTGAAGGATGGGTATGAGTGTGGTATTGAAGAATCTGCGTTTGATGAGATGCACTCAAAACTTCCAAAAAGGAATGATCCTCATAATCTGCTGGAACAACAGACTCTGTATGGACCAGAAAATGGTAAGTTTTCTAATTTTATTGGAGGCAGCAAAGCATTTAGTGATTATTTCAGAAGACTTCAATTTCCTTCTGAAATCAAAGTTAAACATACTCTGAATAAGATTTTAAAAGGAGTTTATTCTGAGAAAGACAACATTCTTTCTGAGAATCAACCAACATCAGAGCAGTTTAACCCTATCCAAACTAACCCATCAGAATCTCATGCTAATACTATATGTAATGATGCAGCATAAGCTTCAACAAGTATTGCACCAGTCATTCTTACTTTAGAAGAAGATTCTGATCGTACACCATCACCACCTCCTGAAAAATCCCCCATACACCATGATAACCAAATTCTCAAACCTACCCCAAACTCTGAGAATGTAGAACCAGAGTCAACCCAAGAAAAATCACCAACACCACAGCAAGAAAATGAACCACATCCACAAACACCTCCACCAAAACATACTCAACCAGAAAATGAAAACCAAAAATCCCCTGAACCTAAAGTTGTTGAAGTGTTTGAGCAATCAAACTCTGAAGTACATGCTGGTGAGCAATCCCCACATCATGTGGCTATGGATAACACATGTACTTTACCTACACCACTTAAGCATCATATCCAGCAACTCAATGATTCTATGAATCTTGAAATTGTTCAGAAAACCCCACCTGATCAAACCAATCATCTCAAGAACCTAATGCAGGATCTGTCTATGGACTGCATTTTTATCCCTCCTCACTTACCTTCCAGAATTGTCAATGAACCCCTAGAGAAAACCCAGGATGATATCACTAATTTGCTGCAAGCTGTTGACAAGAACATTAGAAGAATGTCCAGTGCTATTCCACACAGGTCTATTGAAACAGCATATATTGACAAAGAGTGTGACCTTATGGAACAAAATTTGGTGCTCATGATCAGATCAGTGAGACAGGCTTACACCAAAGATTTGGACTTTAGGAATGAGCTGGCTAGGAAGGAGGAAGAAGAAAGGTTGGAAAGAGAGAGATTGGAAGCTGAGGAAAGGGAAAGGAAGAGGTTGGAAGATGAGCGTATTGAAAAAGAAAGGCAAGAAGCTGAGGCAAGAGAGCAAGATAGGCTAGCAGAAGAAGCTAGAATAGCTGCTGAACAGGCAAGGCTTGAAAGCATTGCCAGAAATGCACCAGAATATGCTCAACACATCAGAGAAAATCAAGAGAATATTCAGAGAAGGATTGATGAGCATTCATCTATGCTGGCTGCAATTATGACCACTCTCCAGAGCATCAATGCCAGATTACCTCCTCAACCTTAAAACCTAGGATTCTATGCACTTGTTCCTTTTAACTCATTATCATGTTCTGTTATTTTGTAACTTGGCTGAATTCTATTTATTTAAGTACTATGTTTGTTGATTATCTCGTGTGTTTGGTTATAATTTATTTACTTTATGCATCTATTTTATGCTTTCATAAATGTTTTTGAGACAAATATCAACACAAAGATTTCAAAGCTAAATAAAGAGTTTATTCAATTGAAAATTGTTGATTACATAAGTTCTTATCCAACTTTTCACTTGGATTCTACATCAGAAACAGCTAGTTCTAAATCTAGCTTATTAGAATCAGAGGGAGAAGAAGGGTATTCTTCCCTAGGAGGAACATATGTACTCAAGAATTCCTTCCAGTCAGAATCTCATTCAGATTCTGACTCGGATAAGGACTCTTGTTGTTTGGTCTTGGATCTTGTTTGATAATTGGCTCTGACAGGAGCAGAAGTTGATGCCTTCATCTTCTGAGGTTTCTTCTTAGACTCTGAGTCTTGTTGAATCTTTGCTTTCTTCTTCTTCTTCTCCTGTGCTTTCTTACTTTTGATCACTCTTCTATCCTTATCCATTGTTAATTTTTTACAATGAAATGGAAGTGTTGAGTGAAATGACAAAGTGATGGTCCTTATATAGTGGATTCAAATTAGACAAGTTCATAATTTTACGACAAACCATTTAATTGGTGTAGTTGTAACCACCTTGACTGCATTGAAACTCTACTCTTGACCATTTTTTTTTCAAACTTGTCATTTAATTTTTTGTCAGTTTTATCTTTTTGCTTAATGACAAAAGGGGGAGTAAGAGTTGTAATTAATTTTTGAAATGCCAAACTGAAACCAAATTCCATATTTTGATTTATTAAAATTATGTCTTCGTATGATATGATTTTGAGGAAAATATTAGTTGAAATTTGAACTTCTGATACATGGTACGCATAAAAGAAAAGTGCAATTTTCTTTCATGGGTATCAGACTTAGGGGGAGAGCTTACAAACCTAGCCTCTGAGAGTCTAGTGTATTAGTATTAGTTCAAAATTCAAATAATTATTTTTAAACTGATTTAATTAATCATTGCTGAACTTAGGGGGAGCTTGCAAAACTCATCAACCTAAGAGATGCTTGATAAATTGTATCAACAACCATTGTAAATTAATACTTGGTTTGTCATCAATCAAAAAGGGGGAGATTGTTGGAACAAAATAGGTTCTGACATGATCCAATTAAGTTTTGATGATAACAAAGGTATTAATATACAATAGGGTATACTAATTATTTAATCCAAGTGTGCAGATATACAAGTTAATTCTTTAAATTTACTAGAAGCACATTGGAAGCTCTGATATGTCTAAGCAAACTCTGACCAGATTTTCAAGGCATCAGAAGATGCAAGTTATATTCGTCAGAAGCTAGTATCAGACTCTGATAAGAGCAGTGAGAGTCGTTTTGTCAGAAGAACATTCTCTGCAACAATGATTGGAAATCATCATCATCCTCTGACATTCCAAAAGCTGATGGAATCAATCTTATCCACAAGATAGTGACGTTAGTACTGTTGTACGAACTCATTACCTGATTTGGCTAAAACGTTATCCCCAAGATTGATCGTATACAAGGTTACCTGATTTGGTTAAGAATGGTACTATCTACAGCTGGCAAAATCTCACCGCATCAAATTCAAATCAAACACGCTCCACCTTCGTCTATAAATTGGAGCAAGTTTGAAGTTCTAGGAAACGACACTTGAACAATTTGAAAAGAGCTGTTATTCTGTCAAAATCATCCTAGAGCACTAAGAACTTCAAATACAACTTGAACTCATATTCAAATCCAAGACTCCAGTTCCAGCTTCTGTTAATTCATTAGTTGAACCTTAGAATTCTTATATTAAGATTCTAAGTAAAGTCTTGTATCAAAAGTTGTATTTATTTGTAACTGAACATTGATCTTCATATCATTTGTTCAAACTCTGTTTTTCTTATATTTGTATTTGGAAGTCTCTTGCCTGCGTGCTTGAGCATTAGGAAGTCTCTTGTAATTGTTACTTGAGCATTGGAAGTCTCTTGCAAGTGTGCTTGAGCATTTGTAATCTTTGGTGATTATAGTGAACTCTCTTGGTAGTACAAGAGGACTGGACGTACTCTCGGTTTGTGAGGGGAACCAGTATAAAATCTCTGTCTCTACCTTTCTCTCTTTCTCTGTACCTTCAAAGTTCTGATCAATTGTGTTTTGTTTTTCTAAACCGCTGCAAACTCTGATAAGTTTTTCATAACTTAGAAGAATTTTTAAACTACCCAAAACACAATTCAACCCCCCCCCCCCCCCCTTCTTGTGTTTTTCACACCTTCAGTGGATTCACTCCCGCAATCACACCTCGTGGTCCATTCCCGCAACCACTTATTGAACTCGATAAAATCCCGCAGGATTCAGGTGGGTCCACTCCTGCAACCTCACCTCGTGGTCCACTCCCGCAACCACGTACTATGAATGCATGAGCATACGATTCCCCATATATGCTAATGCAACAATTACATACCTTCCAGCATATGTAATTCAATCACAATAATCATACATATATTTCCAATCATATGTAACAACACAATAATCATACATATATTTCCAATCATATGTAAACAACACAATAATCATACATATACTTCCAATCATATGTAAACAACGCATGTATTTAAAACAATTTCTCATCACGAGAATACATAATATATACATGCTAAGCACTCAAAGCACACCACAAACAAGTATACACACAATGCTACCAACGGAAAATAAAACAAAAGAAAGGTGCCCTTACCTCGGCAAGCTTCCAACACATCAACTTACGCTACGCAAACAATATCCGTCTCTCTCAACGAAATCCCAAATCCGGCTAATCCTCCTAACCTTTTACAACACATAACTTTTCTAAGTTAATACCACATTCTAATTGGTCACTCAAATAAGCCCTAGCTCGGCTACTAATGGATTCAAGACCTAGGGTTGCTCTTTTACAACTATCTAGGTTCAAGTCACTTTGAAAACAAATCTTGAATACATTAACACTTCGATGAATAGTTTTATCAAAAACGTCGCCAAGTAAATTCGACCTATTTTAAAGCTTTTCACAAAGCAAGAATACTTTTTCGAATAACTTGCGCGCTTCTTTTTCAAAACCAAACAAACTTAACTATTCATATTTTTAATCGATCTAAAACAAAAGGCTTTTATGAACACACACAACTTAAACCTTTTAAAACATAATTCTCCACGAAAGAATTTTCATTACAAATAACAAATCAACTTACAAACATTTTCCTCTCTTCATAGAAAAAATCTCCATTGTTTTTCAATTACTATATTTTAAATTCAAAAACAACGGTAAAACAGTTACGGCTTAAATTGACCATAACTCGGTCAATCTTTGTCTGATCGAGACAAACCATACGCCAAATTCATCGTCTCGAAAAGGCGGATCAAATAGTTAAGTTTCTAGGACATAAACACAATTTTATAATGACAAAAATACCCTTTCCAAATTCGGCCAGAATTGGAAAATCACTCCATAAATCATTTTTCTAGAATTCTAACTTAGTTAAAATACTTAGACCACTTCAAATCAAAACACAAAACTTTTCAAAACTTTACAACTTCACTTGTTTACTTAAAACACAAGTTATTAGTTTTTATTTTCAAACAAAACCACACTAGTCATTCTTTTGAAACCATGATTCATTGTCTTCTAATAGGACTTTACAAAATTTGAAAACCACATGGTCACAACACTAAAGTGCCATGGCCAAGAACAAAACAACAAGCTAGCGCTCCCAAAAATTTCCTTTTCAAAACCATAGTCTAAATCAATTAGCTCCCAATTTCATTAAATTGCACAAGAAAATCATTTCAAAACACAGCTCACAAATCATAAAAGTTTTCTCAAAAATTCTTCATGAACTTGCAAAAATATTTTAGGGCTTTTCAATCATAAAACAATATCATGAATGGCAAGCTTCTACAAGTCTTAAAACAATTAATATTACACAAAGATCCAACCAATTTTCCTGTTCTCAATAAATTAGAATTTTTCATCAAAACCCTAGCTTCTAACTTCTAACTTCATGAATCTTGTTGTAGCACTCACACATGAAATAAGTCTCTGATTAGCATGGATAATTATTAACTATCATGGATCTAACAATATTAACCAAGGAAAAATTTAAAACCTCTTCCCAACAATCAACAAGGCCTCACGGCCAAAGAGAGAAAATGAGAAAGGAGAATTTTTCTTACCATAAAATTTAGCTCATAAGCACCTCCAAGTTACAAGGATTAATATTGATCCCAAGCTTTTCTCCTAATTCCTTCTATATCTCCCACAAAATGGATTTTAAGCTTACTAATCTTAAGAAGAAATGTTTTTGTGATGATCAAGAGAAAGAGGGAGTTCACGTGAGATGAAAGAAAAAGGAATGGAAAGTCTCATGGCTTTACTTCATATAGATCCTTTGATTAAGTCATGGCCCTTGGATTGCATAGTATAAAGTATCATGATCAAATCCTAGCCATCCATCAAATCTTGGTCACCAAGATTCTCTCATAAATATCTAGATATTATGTGAGTTTGTCAACTCATCTCACTCAGTCCCCACGTTCGCTCTTAAACGAGTCGTATCTCGCATACCGATAAACTTTACGGAAACAGAAAAATTCTACCGTAAACCTTTAATTAAAACAATTCACAAACTTTCGAATAAATTTTAACTCGAATAAATTTTCGCTCATAAGTTCGGAAAAATATAATGAGATCAAATTCTCATTACAGTCGATATATAAAGTCTCCATTTAAATTTTGATGGAAATCGAAAACCGTAAAATTTTCAAACAGCGGGTATATTTTTGCCGTTTTCTCAAAAACCATTAGAAAAATATTTTCAACATTTCAAAGAGACAAAAATGTTTCTAAACTCATTTAAAGCTCATAAAATCATTTTGCCCATTTTTCAAATGTTAAACTGAAGCGCAGACACAATCTCCGCAAAATTCATGTTTAAACGGACAATTTAAGAATAAACCGATAAAACCAAATATTAGAAACTGATTAACATAACAAAAATATAATTTCTGCTACAGCAATTCTACGGGTCTTACACGGCGAGTACGACAGAGCAGACCCCTGTTTCTTCAAGTATCCAGTTATGTTTTAAGAATCAAAACACAACTAAATGGTTCAACCGGTTGAACTACATACCAACATTGTCTAGTGCTGAATTATTTAAACAGTTCCACTGCAGATTTGACTCGATTCAGATGATTTAAATCAGTATATATATATATATATAGGGGAATGCTAATGCACACCATTGAGTAGGTGTGTTATAGCATATCCCCAATGGTGTACATTAGCATTCCCCATATATATATATATATATATATATATATATATATATATATATATATATATATATATATATATATATATATATATATATACTCCCTCCGTCCCAAAATATAAACAAAAGTTGGTCAATAAAAGTGAATGTATTTGGTCCAAATCTTTAACCAAATACATTCACTTTTGTTGACTCATTTTTGCTTATATTTTGGGACGGAAGGAGTATATATATATATATATGGAGGGATCAAATTACACCGGCGTAACATTTGAGTAATGTTATACCGCTTAATAACGCTTTAATGAATTCAAATTTTATAAAATTTAACGTTAGATTGAAAGTTTATATCGTATAGATCATCTATGTTAAGTTTTATAAAAATCTAAAATCATTTTATATGTTATTGAGACTCGTCAAGATTAACGGTATTCAATAAAAACGCATAAACCGTTAATCTAGACGAGTCTCAATAACATATTAAACGGTTTTAGATTTTTATAAAATTTAACATGGATGATCTATATGATATAATCTTCCAATCCAACGGTGGATTTTGTAAAATTTGAATTCGTTAAAACGTTATTGAGCGATGTAACATTACTCAAATGTTACACCGGTGTAATTTGATCTCTCCCCAATATATATACTAACGTCCAGACGGGCATTATTGTGCTCGTCAGTCCGCTCTTTTCATAACGGGCCAAACGGGCACGCATTCCGTGCCCGTTTGTGTGGTACACATTTTCTATTATTCTAATTTATATGTTGAAGATTATTCTAAATTTTTTTATCACATCTATTTTTGTATGGATAAATAATACATAATGAACTAAAATGATAATTAAAAAAATCCCATTAAATATGTAGTAGAACATTATAATTAAAGAGTACATATAATGAACTAAAATGACAATAAATAAAAAATGTTGAATTGGAAATGAAAATCCACTGCCACAGCCCACAACTACAAACACTCCAATTAAGATAAGCATAAAGGATCGAGAGATATACATCCATTTGAAAACAATAAGACCATCATCGATGTTGCTTAACATGAAGGCCGATCATGGAATCTGAACCATGATTTTTTTTTCATTTCAATGCATATATATTTATCAATCGTTATGAATAACACGAAGTTGGGTAAAAAATGGACAATAATTAGCACATTATTTTTTAACGTTAATTTGGCGTGAATATAATTGAATACCTTATAAAAATTCTTGTCAATTCTTTATACATCCCTTTATCAATGAATTCTTAACTTTTGAAAAACAACAAATTATGTTGCAGAATGTCATAATTAAACATTAGAGAAATGCTAATATCACACTCTTTTAACACACTCCAATAATATAATGACACACCACCCCATGTTTTTGTTGGAGAAGAGGAACAATTAAATTCAAATTTATTTTAAAAAAATAAAAATAGAAAGTGGGGTGAGGTGTCATCATATTATTAGAGTGTGTTAAAGGAGTATGTTTGAGAGTGTGATATTAGCACTTCTCTAAACATTATATGTTGAATGTGTAAAAAAATAATATTAAAAGTTTATGGAAAAAAAAAACATGATGAATAGAGATGTCTTGCTTTAATTTAGTTGTACTACCATGGCGACTATCTGGTGTTATTGGACGATGGAGATTTATGTAATACAAATTAGCATGTATCAAATTTAATTAATTGACAAATACACATCGATGAAACTTTATAAATGAACTTTGAGAAATACATGTTTGTCCTTTGAGCTATTAATTCTTTTTTTTATGATATTCCAAAGTTGTGTTTTATCTGTTATTATTGCCGATCCCCATCCAAGATAATACAATTTTAGACGATAAACCTGTTATCAAAAAATGAATTAGTATGAAAATGATGATCATACTATTATGATATTAAGTTCATATTTTTGTCTTTAGAATTACCTTTTTGTCAATTTTTTTTTAGAAGAAATGGATTGCTCATCCTTTCATATGTTCCATTTTTTTTCGAATTCTCCCTTCTAATTTTTTTTGAAACATGTTATTGTGAACAATAATCTAATTAATGAATTATTTAAGTATAATTGTGTTAAAATACATGTCAAAGTGTTTCCTTTTCATCTTTTCACACGGTTGGAATATCTCAGTGTATGGTTGTTTGACTGTATAACAAAAATAAATTAATAAGGTAGAGTTTAGTTATTTGAATATTAAATATCTTGTAATCATATCAATAATTTTTAATTGCAGTGAAAATAAATGTGCGAGTAACTTTTTAATTACAAAAGTGATTTTTTTTACGGGAAATTGAAAAAGTAAAATATCTATATTTGTCCGCATTTTTTATTCTACTAACTTATATTAAAGTGAATTAAGGCTTATCATTTGTTGTTTTTCTCACTTTTTAATCCCTCAATTCTTCTCACACAACTTCCACATGATATATAACTACATTGTGACAACAACCAACTGGAGAAGGCTATAGAAACAATTTTTGAAATTTTGCATAGATATACCACTTAACTAGTGAAAAAATAATTCTCATAATCCTTTTCATGTTCTTAACATTGTCTTTTTGAAGAAAGGATTCTCGTTTTTATAACGACGAAAGATAATATAGGGGGTGAAAGTATCATTGTTTCCAAATAGAAATAAAAACAGATTATTGATGTTGAAAGATTATTCATTATAAAAATTAATTATGCGGAATGTGTATTTAATTAAGGCATGCATGACTTATATATCATAAGCATGAGTACAAAACACTGGGTGCCTCAACAATTGACACATATAACACTCATAGATACATAGAGTAAATATTATTTATGAAAAGTTGGTTTAAAAATTATAATTATTTGTTGAAGATATTTATATGGATTCAACATTGTATTTCAACGTCTCCCAACTATTTAGTTATTATGAAAAAGGGAAAAATAAAAAAATAAAACTCCTAAAAAAATAAAAACATAACCTATCGAGTTTAGAAGAGGGCGCAGGTTAAGATGGGAAGGGCCGTTTATTTTCCCATGATGGGAAATGTTTATTTTAACCATTGATATATTATATAAATATTGAATGGCATATATGATAGAACTGTATCATTTGTACCAATTTTCAGAACCGTACCTTTTGACGGGAGCCTCTTTTCTTTTGTATTATTACTAATTTTTATTTGCATTTATTGATATGACACAATTTATTTGATTGATGTTTGTACCAAAAATACTTGTATTAAATTGGGGTGGCAAAATGGGCCGAGCCCGCGGGGGCAACCCGTTTGGTCCGCCATTTAGGGCGGGTCAGACTGAGGTTTTCAGCTCAGTACCTTAAGTTGGCTCGTACTGTCTAGCCCGCTTAAAAAATGGGTTGGGGGTGGGTCGAGGCGGGCATGCCTGCGGGCTTTATTTTTTTTTTTTTTTTTTTTAACACGAAAGTTGGTCATCTTAAACTCAATCCAGTATATTTTTTTCTTCTTGTTTTTGATAAAAAAAAAAATCTGATTGTTTATTATCACTTTATTTCCTTTAAAAAGTTCATTCTTCCTTTAATATTAAGGTTCCATTTGTTTATTTTCTGTGACTCTACGTGCATCTTCTTTCCGCCGTGTGTGCTACAGTGTGTTGTGTACTCTATGTGGACTGACATATTGTATATTTTTTGGTCTCTTAGTACTACTTGTACTATGAAGTGTCGTATAATAAATCTATTTGCAGTACCAAAAGAAAAATCTTTTAGAGTTTCATGTGAGTTTTATCTACCTTATAATAAGTCTGTGTTGTTTGCTTATTTTAGAGTTTCATGTGCAGTACCATTCTAAAACAAACTAGGCCACAAAAACATCAAACGAAATTAAATAAGCCTTATGCACTTACAATTTTTTTATAATTTGAATACCTTGATATATCATTATAGAAGATTTAGTATATATTATTGTTGAGAAATTTAGTTGGATAAATGTTTGAAGTCCAAATTGTAAGTGCACCAGTTCATCCTCATGTTTTAATAATTGTCAAAACACATGAAAATAGAGTAGAACATATTTTGGCAAACATTACAAATGACTTGACAGCGAAAAACTATTTTTAACACTTTGAAAAATTGTTTTTAGGTATTATGTATCGATACATAAACATGTGTATCGATACAAATGTCCTGAAATTACTTCAGACTGATTTTGTGCAATTTGTATCGATACATATATCACTTGTATCGATACAAAAGTGGTTTCTCAGAGGCAGAGAGTTACCTGTGTATCGAATCATGCTTGCATGTATCGATACACACCTATGTCTCTGAGAAATCCAGAAACATCATGATGTATCGAATCATGCTTGCATGATTTGATACATATCAGTCAAGATTTCAAGAAACTGATGTATGTATCGATACACACTCGTGTTTGTATCGATACATAGGTCAAATCTTTCATTTTTAACGCTGGTCAAAGGGTTTGTATCGATACAAATCATCAGTTGTATCGATACATGTCTGTGAAATTTTGCCCAAATTTGCTCAATTCTATTCTCTCTCTCTTTAAATAGCAAAGTGTTGTGTCATTGTAATCAAGAGAAATCATTGTGAAAGATCAGAAAACGCTTTGGAGTTCAAATTGAGTGAAAATTTGGATCAAAGGTTTCATTCAACACAAGTTCATCATCTTCATCAAGTTTGCAATCAAAATTGAAGTTGAGTATGGGATCAATTCAATAGAAACTGCAGATTTGTGTGATAACGTTCGATACAGTTCACGGTGAATCAGAATCGTGATCGGGTTGAATTGCGTTGAAGGTTTTGGTTTCTCTCACGGGTTCAAGATCGTGCGTGTCTTGAAGGATTCGACAACAAGGAACGAAGGACTCAGCTGGACGATTGGGTGCGGTTCGGCACAAGGTGAATCGTTGGAATCAGAGGGCGAAGTTCCGTTGGGTGTCGAGGTTATTCGCATTAGTTTACATTGTGTCTTGCTATAGGATTATAGGTTTCAATTGTAAACTGTGCACTTTTTGTTCATCAAGTTTTTGATCTATAAACTCTCAAATAACCCGTTTGGTTATTTGGGGGGAGACGTACTCGGATAAACGCGTGGACGACGCGCAATCCAGGGAACTCCCTAATCACATTGTGTGTCTCTCTTTATCTCTCTCTTTTAATTTCGTTAATTTCGTTAATTTGTTAATCGATTGAATTTTTGTTGTTCGTATTGGTTCACAAAAATTCAATTGGTTCTTGCTTGATTGTGATTGATTTGAATATTGATTTGTAACTTGCTTGGGACTGAAGTTATATTGTTTACATTCAAATAATTTTGAACTCAAACATTTTCGTAACTTTTCACAAATTCGTTCAAGGCTTAATACTACTTTTCTTTTGGTCAATCGGTGCATAGACTACCGATCCGGTGGCTCTTCCGCTCGCTTGATTAATTTGAAACAATAATTTTAAAAACCCCATTGTTTCAAGGATCACTTATTCAACCCCCCTTCTAAGTGATAAGCCTAGTAGTCTAACACAAATTCATATGGTTGGACAAAATTTAAATGTGAAGTTATAATTTAAATTGTAAAAAAAAAAAAAAAAAAAAAAGCAATTGGCAGGCATGCCCGCCTCCCCGCCAATAAACGGACGGACTTGAGTTTTTAAGCCCGGACACCTAAGTTGACTCGCTCCACTCCGCCCCACTTTTAAGTGGGCTTAAATGGGGCGGGCCTAAACGGGTCGGGCATGCCCACTTTGCCACCCCTAGTATTAAATATATATGGGTCATGCTAAACAGTACATCCGGTGCACCTGTTAATCATACCAAAAATAGAAATATAAAATATAAAATTAATGTTGACAAAAATAACTTTTTACATTTTCAATATATTGATTACACGAGTTTTAAGACAAAATTTCCTTATTTATGTGCTTAATTAGTACACCGGGTCTACTATATTTACCATTTTCCTATATAATTTTAATTTTTGTAGAGTGTATTTCATCTTTGATCTGTCTAAAATTTTAATTTTGGCATTTTCCTATACAATTCTAAATATTAGGTGTTTGATTTTAAAATTATTTCTGAAACTGGACAAATTGAGGGAAAAAGACTCCACAAAAATATAAATACTTGCCCTCATTAATTTTTTTGTTCTAAATACAAGCTGTCTCAAATACTAAAATAATATTTGTCAAGAAAATTTGTACAAGACAACATGTTCAATATCTTAAAAATATGTCATGTGTTAATGTTATACGAATCAAACTGACCTATAAATTTAATTTCAATAGGTTTCTTTTTACTAAATTTTATGGTTTTTTGTTTATGTACGTGTGCATAACTCAATTGGCAGGGACATTGCGTGTAACTAGAACATCAATCCGTGTGGTGCACTAATTAAGCACATAAATAATTTTTTTTGAGAAACTTTTTATGATGTTTTAAAAATCAAAATTGCACGTTGACTTAATAATAGGAACCAAAATCCAATGTATAATAATTTTATAGAGAATAAAAATATAATAAAAGTAAGGACTAACTTAGAAGTTCACAATTTTTGTAAGTATTAAAAACATATTTAATCTTTGTAAAAAAAACATATTTAACCCATTAATTTTCCTTAATTATAATTGGACATAGATGCGTGTACAAAGTAAACTCCCTCATGTTCTCTTCCTGTCAAGAAAAAGCAAGCCTCTTGAATCAAAACCATCCAATATATAAATAATAAATCAACGGAAGGAATAGACACTTTCCCATCATGGGAAAATTAATTGAGTTTCCCACCATAAACTGCACCTTAGAAGAGATTAGAGAAAAGGAAGGATAATGAATATAGGAATTTTATGGAGTTCATGTGATGCAATTAAATATCACTACTAACATTATGCATTTGACTGGTATGCAACAGCATTTTGTTCTTTTTTTTTAGAAACTGAGTGAACTTGAGGGTGTAATATAAGGTAACCGAATGAGAAAAGGAATAAAATCAAATAAATTTACACACAAATTAAAGCTAAAAAAATGAAGAAAAAAAAAGCAGAAATGAATATGAATATTGTTGAAGAAATATGGAGAGGAAGTATAAAGTAAAATAATAGAAGAAATGAATAGAAACTGCTATAATGTGATTGGTTTTAGATTTTTTTTTATTTTTTTTTAAAAGGGTTGGTTTTAGAAGTTAAAGAAGAGTTTGAGTCAAAAAAAAAAAAGAAGTTAAAGAAGAGTGTGAAACAAAAAAAAAATACCAAGGGTATTTTGGTATTAAAAAAAAGCTACACCAAAACCAAAATTTTTCCCTTTATTTATTAGTATAGAAGATATGGGGTTGCTAATTTAGACTCACTTAAAAACATGTGGGTCTAAATTAACAAGGTGCACCTTTTCACTTTGGACAAAAAAATACCCTTGATATTTACTTATTTAACACTAACAATTGAGGGTTAGTTAGGTAAATTTAATTAAATGAAGTGCACTCACTTTGCTGATTTAGACCTATTTAATTATAAATATATGCAACCTAAATAAACAACCTAAGAAATCAAAAAAAGACAATTTAAATAAGGGTCATGTTAAACAGTGTCCATGGGGCACTTGTTAAGCATACTAAAAAAGGAAATAAAAACTAAAAGTAATATCTGAAAGACAACTTTTTATGCTTTTGAGATATTGAATGCACGGAATTTGAGACGGAATTTCTATTTTAATATGCTTAACCAATGCCCAAGGGGCACTGTTTAACATTTTCCTTTAAATAAACATATACAATCAAATCAAAAGACAGTCTCTATTTTTGCATTTTCAAATATGAAATACAGGGGAATTTAATTACTAATCATTATCTTCATTGTTCGTGTTAAATATTTTTTTGATTTTGTAGTGTAATAAATGTGTGCTGTGTTTCAAATTCAATGATTGGATTTCGGGATGTGTTTGGTTAGTTAAAAAATAATTGAAATTAGTGTTATGTATTTAGGGGATAAATTGTGTTTTGCTTTCTCATGTGAAAAATCATGTATTAATAGTGTGTATTTATTTGATTGATTCTGTATTGGATATGTATGATTAGTTTGATACTGTGGTGTGGTTGAATATAATGATTTGTTCTATTTTGGTATTGGAAATCTTGCTTTCCTGGTCTAGAGCAGAGCATCATGAATTACCGAATATTGATATAATTTTGCTCAATTAGAAACTTTTTCCATTGAAACTTATGTCACTTGCGGATGCGTGTTTGGTTTTTCTTTTGGTTACAAGAGAGAAAGGAAAAACAAAAACAAAGCAAAGAAACTACTCCCGGATGCATGTTTGGTTAATTAAAAGTGTGTTTTTATTATTCTTTAATTAATTAAATGAAATTGACATAACTATCCTTCTATTTATAATAGGCTTGGTTAGTGATAATGGATATTTATAATAGGCTTGGTTCAAAGTGTTTTTTTAATATATATACTTAAAGTTTGATAGTGTGTTGTAACTAACCAAAATCTAACTCACATTTCAAGCTTGCAAAATTCTAGCAGTTGAATAGTAATGTATACATATATTGGGCTAGGCCGAAAATGTGTTCATACAGGCCAAAGCTCAACAAAATTCCATCGGCATGCTTCTTATCTAATAACTCACTGTACCTTGAACTATGTCCTCTTCTAATTCAGATTCCTGCAGTAGCAAAATGCTGCAGTTGCCACAGTCGCGCACAACTCGGGCCATGACCCTTTTTTGTACTGCAGGCAATCTAGGTCAAACTCATGACCATGGCTATATTGGGTTTCAAAGTTACACACATAGTTCCCCCTTATGATACGGCTTGGCCATTCCACAATTTCCTAGCACCAGATTTTAATCAACTGTATTGTATTTATACATACCTAGGAGTTGGGAATTGGCAAACAGGTATACCAGCCCACACGAATTGAATCATGAGCAACTTCATTTCCTAATATTGATCCATCTACGTTGTTTCTTTGTCTTGTTTAGCAGGAAAGAAATAAGCAGGTCATCGTTTTCTTCCAAATCAATGTTTGTAGGTTTAGCATCAGCGACACCACCATGCAGAACAGTCTCCTCTTCAACAACATCGGCGGTTGTGGGTTCAGCTTCGGCCACAACACCATGTAAAACAGCATCTTCTTCAGCCACATCGATGGTTGTGGGTTCAGCCACACCACCATGTAAAACAGTCTCATCTTCAACAATTTTTGACATGGATGGTTCACTGCCGTCAGAAATTATGACTGGCATGTTTCCATGGAGTAATGTAGATCCCTTTTTCAATTTGGAGGGAGAAAATGCACCGCGTCCTTCAGTAGCTTGGCTCAATTTCTTTTTCTTTCTCACATAGAACTTAAGAGGTATATCCTTGTTATCACCATTCAAATTGTGTGCATCCTCTGGTTTTCGAGCTGCATTTGCACTTTCCAGTTTTCTCACTTGTCTGCTAGAATCAACCTCCGCTTGCATTAGCAAACCTTTAGTTCCATCAATAGCACATGACACAGACAATCTGTGTTGCTCACCACATGAGATTTGATTTTCAACCTGCTTAGATACAGTTTTTGTCTTAGAGGAAGACGATGCTTGGCTAGCATTTTTGGTACATTTAGATAGTTTTTTCTTTGATTTGTTGTGCAAAAAGCATGCAAGTGTCATGTCGTCTCCATCTTCAGTTTCCGAACTCTTGATACATGGCTTGTGAGGAAGAATTTGAGCCTTTCTAGCACGTCTTTTAGATCTCATTTTTTTGGGAATATTGCTCGGTACAAAGAAGGGAACACCTCCACCACAAGTCTTGACCTTATCACTATATGCTGCTTTATATTGTACTTCCTCGGTACAAATTCGAGCCTTCTTTGAATGTCTTTTAGGCTTCTCTTTTTTGGGAACTATATCTTGTACATCATCGGGACAGCGCGACCCCTTCTTTGTATGTCTTTTAGGCCTCTCTTCCTTGAGACCTGCATCTTGTGCTTCTTCGGTACAAAGTTGAGTCCTTTTTGCATGTCTTTTTGACTTCACTTTCCTGTGAACGCCGCTGCATGTAATGAATGAGAATCGTAAACAATTAGCAATATTCAATTTCAAAAACTAAATGGCTACCACAATATACTGGAACAATAATTCTAATAAAGCTGGCATTGGCATGATCATTATAAGTTGAATCAATGGGAAAATGAAAGGTAGTTTAAGGAGAGGGTACCGCGTCTGTCTCTTCCGCTTCCTTTGGAGACTTTCAGCACCAACATTCGATGGTGAAACTACCATTTGTAAAGGAATAAAGTCATTCAGTGTAAGGACTGGACGTTCAGATTCTCGATCGACAAAGTTACTGGCAAGAAGAGACCTTTGTCGCTTTCTTGCTTCTTTAAGCAGAGGAACTTGTTCAGGACATATCACCTTCCATCTCCTGATCAAAACAAACATGTATAGGTATGACTAACATAACAAAACTAAAAGATTTTTAAAACAGAATGTTAATTGAATAGACTCATACTTTCGGCATTGGGAATCGGTGCGGGGAGGCACATCTTCTGCAACTTTAGACCAGCAATATCCATACTTGGTGATTGCAGCTTCTAATCTTAAATCCTCTTCCTCAGTCCACCCACCCCATTTCAAAGAAGGATCCAAACTATTAAGGTATCTGCAATAAGAATGGTCAAGAACATATTTGGTTATTTGATTCCATTTCGGCCAAATTATAAAAAGTCTGTGTTGCTAAAATGTTTATAATAGTAATGGAATAGAATGAAATACCTCTCCCTACACTGAGATTGGATCCGGCCAGGAACATATTTGGCTATTTGATTCCATTTCCGGCCAAACAGCATGACCGCTACTGTAAGGCGTTCATCCTCCTCAGGAGTAAAGCTCCCTTTCCTCACAGGACAAATTGATTTCTTCCATCTGCATCAATTATAATTTGTTGCATTAGTAGACAAAATACAGCAACATATAATCTATTTTCCCTTGAGAAAATAGATTATTAAGCCACCAATATAGTTGTAAATGAAATACTTATGAATAGGCTTTAAACTAGCATACAATATGTACATCGCTAATTTAAGTGATAGGCTACCATTGAAAATTGTTCTGATTTCGGATATTAAATAGGCTTTAAACTAGCATATAATATCTACATCGCTAATTTAAGTGATAAGCTACCATTGAAAATTGTTCTGATTTCGGATATTGGATTACTACCAAAATGCGAAAAAATTCAAAAATATACATAGCACAAAATTATAACAAAGAGTGAACCTACCTATTCGAGCACTGGGTTCCCGTCCGCCGTTCTAAAACAGAAGCAACATTCTGCCAATTACTATCACCAAAATATGCAACAGCAGAACAAAGTTGGGCATCTTCTTCCTCAGTCCATTCACTATTTATCATCGAAGAATTTAAGCTCCTTTGGAATCGTGCCAAGCATTGAAATGGAATCCTGTTTGTGGCCAATGATACAGCAATATCAAACCAGTTCCGGATGCCCTTCTCTTGTACAATAATCAAAAGAGACCTATCCTCTTCTAAAGTCCATGGGCCATGGTTGATCAAAGGGTCTTCACAATTCAACCACCTATGGTTGCAAACATTAGAAGAATTAGTCAAATATTATATATGAGAATCCATCCATTCATACATTAAGTTATTCAATGTTCTACATTAGATTCAAGACTGGAGTGTCACAGACATCTGTGATGACAATCATCACAGACATGTTAAGCACCCCCATTTTAAAAATCATTTCATGTACAGTCCCACCTGCATGATCAATCTTGATCTTGAACTCTTATTGAAAACCAAAAAGGATAAACTGTCTGTGATTGTGATCGTCATAGATGTCTGCAATGCCCAGGAAGATATTCTTCTTTGAAAGGCAGTAAACATGAAAGAATAGTCAAATGTATGTTGAATATACAAATAATGTAACACTGATAATCAAGCATCTGAAAACACATCAACCGTGCATAACAAGAGACAAATTGATTTTAGAGAAAGTCCTGTACTAGAAACAAAGTCCCCAACTTTCCATTAAAAGACCGACTGAATCCCTGTGTGTTTTTCGTGAAACAAAAGAATCCCCTACTTCTTACTAAATGTTACTTTTGTAGAATCATTGCCATTGAAATATTATTATATTATAAAGGGAAAATTACACTAACCTCCCCCAAGGTTCTCTTAAACAACACATAGACCCCCTTTTAGTTTAAAAATGAACACTTACCTCCCTTATTTAATTTTATAAATGACACATCCCTCCCTTCTAAGTTAACACTGTTAGTCCTTATTAACTCCCTATTAACGGAAGTTTGAGTAAGCTTCTTCTACAATACTGCAATTTGCGGTGGGAATTTGGTTTCTCCATCTAATAGTGGTTTTGATGTTTGAAGAGGCAACAGGTGGCTATCCAATATCCACAATAGAGAGGAGTAGATAATATTAGGGATTAGGGAATTGTCACTGCTTTATTCTTGAAAAAGAAAAGAAAAAAATTTATTGTGATGTATGAAAAAAGAATCATGATATTACCATATCAATCCTTGCTCAAAATAACAGTCTTAACTCTTTAGAACTTTAGCTACAGCGCTTCACACCATATCAAGGACACAAATGGCAGACTGGGCACATATTTAGGCAATGGATAACATTAGAGGGAATGTTGAAAAAGGAGATGAGTACATGTTGGCACTGGAGTAGTTGAGTATAGTGGATATTGCTGTGAACAATGACCGGATCATATTTCAATAGTATCATCCTAAGCAGGATCATATTTCAATTCAATGTGAACCTTACTAACTCTTAAACTTTTACAAGTTTACATGTCTAGGTCATAAAAATGAGTTAACATGCATGTAAACTCTCTTTTTGGTATAATCTTACGAGTACAAGTTCTAATAAAATTTGTAAGCTCTCAATTTTACCGTGAGTTTATGAGTTTACAATTCTACATTTTTTTATCGTAAAATGTAAAATTCTAGTCAATATTGCAATGGAGAATGCTAACAAGTGCCCCCGATGCACGCTTTAAAGATCTAAAATAGTAAGTTTTGTTTTTATAGAAATATGTGGAGTCAATGCATTGAAAATTGAAATGTTTAACTTTTTAAACAAATAATTTCTTTAAACGGAATCCTTAAAGAGTGTTCCGGTGGCACTCGATAGCAAGACCCTAAAGTCTGACAAAAAATTGTTCTAGTCAGAGATTGAACTGGAATAAGTTCAATCAATTCGACTAGATGTGTTTGCTATACAATTTTTAAAATATTCTTATGATTATTTTACTTAATAAGTTGAATTAAACTTGGTTAAAGATGATATGCTCCTTTGTTGATTTCAAAATTTAGTTTTAAAATTCTCTAATAAATACTTATCTATTTAAAAATATTCATGCTTTATATGGAGATAAAATGGTGAATTGCTGTTTTTCAATGGTATTATATTATCTATATATGCTCATATTTAGGTTATTTTAATATTAGGTCAACTACTATGAGTTTACAAGTCAAGTCTATGTATGGAGAGTGGAGACTACACCAGTTTACCAAGACTATCGAGTTTTACAACCTTTCCCCAACCCAAACAAAAAGTAAATTGGCATACATGGTGAGTAAATCACAGTACTATCGTAATATTTTCTTTCACTAACTTTAAACTCTGTGTTAACATCTCTCATCTATTAAACATATAAAATATCTGTTATCAACAATATCATTAGAAAATGTTCAAACCAAAGTACTCCCTCCGTCCCAAAATATAAGCAAAAGTGGGTCAAAGATACTTGATGTATTTGGTTCAAAATTTGGATATCTAAATAACACAGTAGACATAGTTCTCATAATCATAAGACTAGATATGATATGAAGCATGAGCATCGCGCAATAACAAAAACATAAAGCACAAAGCTTCAACAATTAAGAAATACATACCTTGATTCACATTCACCACCAGTACGGCCAGCAACATACATAGAAGCCAATCGATCCCAATTAACTTTAGGTAAAAATTCTCTAATCCTCACTGGGGTAATTTCAATATCTTTAACTGATTCAATTATGCTATCCATGTCATTTGCATCTCCAGGTGAGTAACCTGAACTGTCAAGTAAATACATTAAGTAAAATAATCAGCACTAAATAATAGAAATTAGTGCAATGACAATGGTCAAAATGGAATATTTAGCAATATACAACTATATAAATCAGTTATTACCTCATTCTATCTACTGAAATTTGAAGCACTGTTTCTTGGAACTGTTGCTTAATTCCCTTCGAAAGATTTTCCATTTCCTTATTTGACCATTTTTTTCGATCCAACGAAAGCGGAAATCTTTCCAATACCATCTTATAGTTAGCAACATGAGAATTCTCATCTGGGCCATAACACATTGCTACTTTTTTATTCTGCCAAAGGAAAAAAAAAACAAATCAAGGATTACCAAACAATACATACAGTGGTGATACCTAGAATGTCACAAATGCTATGCTTATGACTAAGTTATCTCATTCTATTCTAGTTCATTGGAAATATCGTTGCAAGTTGCAACAGATTCCAAACCCTCAAGCCCCAACAAACAGGAACTCAGACACAATACCAAAATAAGCAAAAACTGAACTTCACAAATTTAATCAAAGACTATAAATAGAGAAGTAGAGAACCCTACATCTTCTCTCCCAATTGACATATATTACCCAATTAAATCCAATAACGGTATGGGCATAATATAGTTCTTGTAATTTACAAAACTAATATTTCAAACAAGGGAAAATCTTGAACGATATTCTTCAGTCATATTCCACGTCATAAATAAATAAATATCTGAACATTGACCATGACAACAATTCGTACTAGAGTTCACAGAACCATAGTAGCATTATACATACCTTTGACTTTTTTGTTGCAACAGGCTTCTTAGATGATATTAACTGAACACGCGGATCCTTCTTCAATGATAAAGCACTCGCCGTTCTTTTACTGCATGAAACCTGGAAATCCTTAAGGAGTTTAACTTTGTCCCTTAGCTTTTTGTTTTGCTCAATTTTTGCTTCAATTTCAATCAACTTACTTCGAAGAAATTTCTGGAGAGCTCTATTCTTCTTGACAGCATCAATAAGAGCTTGAGCTGACGGAGGAAAGCTTGATCTTTTCTTCGGTAATTGAGAAGACAAGTGGGCATCATTTTCACAACTCTCGTCAAAACCACATGGTTTAATCAGCAACTTGGCGTCATTAACATGTAATGGCGAATCAGGACACAATTCATCGGCATCTGAGCTGTTAGATATGGAGCTCTTGGCAACATATTGCTCACCGATTAAACACCGGGCCTGATTCCCCTCATCCCATGCTTCCCTTCCACCTTCAAGGGAACCAAATGTTATCACAATGCCACGTTTTTTATTAAAAATTAAAACACAAACAATATAAATGGGCACAAAAAATGACATCAAAGAGACTCTTGTACTCATTCTATTATCATTTATGGCATGTGAGTCTTGTTATTCATGTCAATCAGGGAGGGAATGCATCAAAAACTATATATTTCTGATTATTTTTCAAAAAGATAACTTTTTTCTACATACACAACTCAAAAAAACTTGCAAAAAACGCATGCATTAACACAAAATCAAAACAATATTCAGCTCCAATCTATTTTCCTTCAATCCGCATTAACCCTAAGAAAAACAAAGCAAAATTCAAATTATGTAACAAATTCCAAATAACAGTTCATATGTAACCTACCTCCATCATAAGCAGAAAACCGTTTGAAAATGGCGCGAACAGTTTCGAAGTCATCTTCGTCATCGTCGAACGCAGCTGTAGTCGGTTGCGGAGGAGGAAGAGTGCCGTTATTAGGCTGATAGAGACTCTGAACTCTCTTGAGACATTCTAGATCACTCTGTTCATCGGAATCAGAGTCGGCGGTAACAGTGAAGGGAACAATAGCGTCACCGGTGGCCAAAAGTGGATCTTCTTGAGATTGAATTTCATCGTCGTTGAGCATACAAGCTCGCGAGAGTGCAGCCATGTCTTCTTTGAGACCGTCGTCGTCGTCATCGTCGTCGATGCTATCTTGTTCGTATTCATCGGCGCGTGGTGTCATTGGATTGAAGAAATTAGGGTTTTAGGTTTTGCAGAGAGAAAAGTTTTGAAGCCGCGGAATTGAAGGTTGTAGCGACGATGGTTTGAAAAAAGAGAGATGATTGATATGATATACTAAAGCGTTTTGTTTTGCTTCTTCTGTGTTGTTTTTTGTTGAATTGTGTTTCTTTCTTTGTTTCACTCTTTTATATTGTTTCACTTTGTGCCCCTTCTTTCTCTTTGTTCTTAGAACTGGTTTGGGCTTTTATTAGAAACGAAAATTTCTCTTTAAAACCCCAACCCATCTACCACCATCCCACCCTCCATGTTTCTCTCAAACCCCCCCAATTTTTTTTTTTTGCCCTTTATAATTATTTGGAATCTACTTTTTTAAGTAAATAAATAACATTTCAAAAGTCATGTGAGCTTAACTCAATTGGTAGGACATTGCATTATATGTGCAGGGAAGTCGGGGTTCAAATCCCGGTCATCCCACTATCCTTTTAAAAGTTAAATTTCTAGCCACTAGATTATATAGCATTTTTTATTTTTTACTTTTATGTTTGTAGGACACATATATGATCAATTGCAACTATTAAAATAAGAAATATCATCCCAATAAATTTAATATTATTCATATATGAACAAGTTGTCACTAATAAATATTACAATTATAACAATCATATACATGGGACAACAATTTTTCACTTGCGACAATGTTGTAACGGAATTAATTTCTCACTATATAATATTCGACCTATTATAATTGGGTTTGTCTAACATGTGCAATATTACACATGTTATAACAACTAAAAGTAGTAACTATGTGGCTTACTATGTGGCCGGAACGAGTATTTGTCGTTTTTCATTTACTCAATTTTTGAAGTTTACTATGTGGCCGGAACGAGATCCTGAGTTGAGGCAGAGCCTTTCGTCTACACTATAACAGGAGCTTGTTCTTTGGATAGTTGCTGAACAAAAGTATTTTAGGCATATTTGTTATGTGCTACGAATAGTAGCTTGTGATGTATTAATGTTTCTTAAGTTTGGATCTCTTTGGTTTTTTGCTTCATGATAGTAGAGTTGCATGCTCAAGACCTTTGTTTTACTCTTAGAATGGGGAACGCTCCATCTTTGTTTAATGCATTAGGGTTAAGTTGAGCTGATTTGAATTGTTTGTGGCATGTCTTATGCCTTGTTTAATGCAATTCTTATTTGGCTTTGCAAAAAAAAAAAAATAACTTTTTATCGAAAAACTTCAATTATTTATTATAAAGTTATACATTTAAGATGAAATGTACAAGTTTTAATACAAAGTTACTGTTTCGAACTTCTTAACATGTCTAAATTTGTATATGATAGAAAACTCATTATAATTTACTCTATTTTTTTTTTTGCATTATAGTTTAAATCAAAATTAAATTATGTAATGTAATGTAATATTAATTATTATTTCTACTTATGATTATATCGACCTACCATAAAATAAAATAAAACCAAGGCAACGCTACGACCCGTGCGTATGGACGAGTGTTATACTAGTGAATTAATAAGGTGGAATACAATATATGCCCCCAACCATATCATCAAAATAAATACGACTTTCATATTCATTTATCTTAGGATTATAAAGTGAAACGCTTTCTTTACTAACTTGCCAATGACAATGTCTTTCTTTATCTTTAGCACAATCATCAGTAGGACTGAATCCCTCAAACTGTTTTAACTCCATATTTGAGTCACAATATGAGTTTTTCACATAGACATTGCAAGTCCATCGTGCAGGTGGAAACCTAAGGACTGAACCACAAAATGTAACATGAAGTTCTGGATTTTTTTCATAAGTAAGAACATCTGTAGCAAATGCATTACTAAAACACTCAATTCTAGTAATTTGATTTGGCGAAAGGTTATCATAGGTAAGTGTATATATTAATGCTCCCAAACAACGCCAATCCCATGCATATGTGACTTGAGAAAATAATATTAATATTAAAACAATTTGCATTGCATTGTTTGTAGAAATATTAGCAATAACTTTGTTAATATTTCTTTCTCTCATTGGTGTCATGGATTATGATTCTAATTATACACAAAATAATCACCTTAAATAGCTAAAATTAAAATCGTTACAATTGTTTAAAAATAAAACTATTAAGATGATCATTTATAAACCTTATGTTTTTTTTACACAATTTATATGTTTTATGTTAAACAATTTAATTGCATTAATAACGTACATTGTTCAATCAGTTTTGATTAAGTTTGAGATAAAAAGAAATTTTATTTTTTATTGTTATTTTTTTTGTTGAAGAAATTAAACTTATATAGCATTTCATTTCATTGATCGGAGTGCTCAATATAACATTGTATATCAACCATAATATGAAAATTAGCATTCATGCTCATTTGGTACATCAATTATACTATGAATTATAATTTTTGTAAGACCTATGTAGAGTAGAATTCTAGTATTACATTAGATAAACTGAAGCTGTTTTTTTAATTTGTATGTACATGATGATTCTATATTGATTTTAGAATGTTGAGCGTTGCCACTATTGAACAACCATGTGAAGGTTTTCCCTTCCAATGATAAGATGATTCACCCATGTTGGACTCCCGTTGTTAGCTTCAAGCTATTGTCAAACATGTTTATGTTGTATTAATTGGTACGTGTTTTAGCTTGTTTTGTGTCTAACCCAAATCTTTTTGTATTTGGTTTAGTTTTTTTTTAGAGAAAATAGATTTGGTTTTAACCAATTTGCTAGTTAAGTTTTCTACTTGCAAATTATATTGGGATGAAACTTTTAAAAAAAGTAAAAGGATATTTTATTTATAAAAAAAATTGTTTTTTACACAGATTAAATGAATGTATTGCTAAAGACAATATTCATGAAAGAAATGAGATCCTTGCCTTTAAAATATAGAAGCAAGATCCATGAAGGAAGTGAGCATCACCTATAAAAAAAGACCAAACATAATGACAAAATATTAGTCTCAAACAAAGTAACCAACAAATTGCATAGAAAAATAAATCAGAGCCTCGATCTTCTTTCATATATTCATGTTTCACTCAAATGTTGATTGTGGATGAAATTTAATCAAACACATATTCCTTTTTCAGGCTCAAAATCAATGCAACTCAAAACAATGACAAAAAGAAGATGATGATTGGTGGTCCAGTTTTGAAGGGAAGTGAATGGAATGGAGAAAAAGGAAAGAAAAGGACGACAATTTTTATTGTGGAGATACATATGCAATCTCAGTTGTAAAACTCTTGGGCAATTGTGTGGTATTTATATATAAGAATTGAGAAGAAATTTAAATTAAAGTGAAACTTGGGTGTGAAGTTTCTGAAACCAAATAACGCCTACACAAATTGCAGCTATAAAATTTTTTTGTACAAAGATAATATTTCAAAATATATTAAGATTTTGAATTTGAAAAATGAATGAAATTTGTTGGAGGGATAAAAACTATAGGTTTTGTGTAGTCTTCCAAGTCCTACAACTATCCTATAAAGTTGAAAGCAGCTTGGATCTGACTGATAGCGGGTTTGCTAATTGCAGCTTGGAAATGAATAAATAAATAATAAAATGGAAATGAATAAATAAATAAATAACATTAAATACGTGGAAAAGATGAAAACACTGGTTTTTCAATTCTACGGTAGCACTTTTTGGTTACATATTGTCAAGATTATAGATTAAATTAGGACAACTAAATCAAATGAAATTAATGATTAAGATTTAGAGTAACTTTATAGACTTACTCTTGGAGTCAACGGATCTCTCATAAGTGCAATAAGCATTCTTTCAAAATCTAAATCGTTGAAGATATAAAGATTAAATGAACGGTGAGATTATACTATAGTGTTAAACTTCACCTGAAAACTATAGTGTTAAAAGTTCTTATCATTTATGTATTCCAGAATTGTTTGATACTTTTCATCTTAAAGGGAAATTTGATTTGGAAAATTATAGCTCCTCTGAAAGTAAAGAAGTTGTTGTGGTGAGTGTGCAGTGCAGGCAATGTACCCAAACTCTTATTTAACTCTTTGATAAAGGAGTGAATTGAACAACTAGTTGTAGACTTTGTAATTCTTATGCAGAAGATACTCTCTTATCCTGCTCTCTGATAAAAGAGTGAATTGAACAACTAGTTGTAGACTTTGTAATTCTTATGTAGAAGATACTATTCATATTTTGTGTACATGTATTAGGGGGACTATGGTGTTTTTTTCCTAGTTAAAACTGAATGGTTTTCTCATAGATGTATTACGGGGGGGACTATTAGTGGGAATATGTTAGGCCGAGCTAAGCTTTACCGTGGCTGAGTCCGACCTGTCAAAAAATTGAAGGCCTGAGCCTGACATGTGGTCAGTCATATGCTTATTTTTTAGGCCTAAGACTGACCTTCTGAAAGCCTGATATGACATGTTAGTCTGTTTAAAAGCCTATTTCACATGAACATATTTAAATAAATAATTATATTATTTTTAAATATATTAATGAACTAGTAAATCAATGATATTAAACTTTCTTTTGATATTTAACATGATACTTTAGAGAATTTGACTATATATGACATCATATTTCAATTATAATTAATAATTATACATTTATATATATGAAAAATTAATGTAGATTAATAAAGTTAAACTATTAAAAAAGTTAATAAATTTATAATTTAATCAAAGTATAAATTTTATTATATAATAATATAGTAAAAATATTAATATTATTCATATTGACTTAAATAGGCCAACTTAGTAGGCCTAATAGGCTTTTTTAATGGTTTGGAGCCTGACATTTTTAGCTAAATAGACATATAAAAAAGCTTTGGTCAACTCTATTTAAAAAAATAGGCCGGCCTGACTTAAGCGTATGTAGGTTAGGCTTTAAGGCCCTGTAGGCCGCCCTGGCCTATTCCCAACCATAGCTCAAGAATAGATTTTACAAGTACATTTGAAGATAAAAATATGAAACCAGTCTTCTAGTTTGTCCTACTCAACACAAAAATTATAATTAGAGTTCATTTTTTCTCCAAATTGATTAATTTCATATTTAAACAATAGAAATCAAAACTAAACCAAACAAGATGAGATTTTAAGCAAAACAGTCCAATATATCATCAATATTGAGAGTAATTTAAATATTAATAAGTCCTAAAATCATTTTAAGCAACAAAACAATTATCAATTTAAATTCAAATTTGGAAGGAAAGAAGAATAAGGTCTCGAAGAAGAAAATTTGGTCTGGAAGAGTATTAATTCAAAATTTATCAGAAAATAGTGTATGTACAAAATTTAACACTAATTCCATATTACATATTCATGACATCTTCACACATCTCAACTCCTTTACATTCTCTAAAAGGTGAGTAAATTTATATTTTCTTTTAAAAATTTCTGACTTTCATGAATTTATTGTCTTCTTTAATATATTCAATAGCAAAACATACCTAGACATCCATCCCTCCATTTTATTTGCATTTTCTTTTTCTCTACATAATGTTATCTACCACAAACTCATGTAACAACAATGAAAATCCATGAAAGAAAACAATAATTAAAAGGGTAGAATAACTGATATCCCCTGTAATGTGGGCGTGTTTTGCTTTTCCCCCTATAAAAAGTTTCCTTGCAACTCGCCCCTTGCCAAATATTGACTCTTTGCATTTGCCCCTATTACCAAAATTTGGCAGCTGACTGTGCGTTTTCGCCACATGGCAAATCCACGTGTATTTATTTTATTTTTTAATTAAATTTAATGATACGTGTCAAACTAATTATTAATTAATTTTTTTAAAATAAACTGAATTTAAAAGAAGACAAAAATGGTGAAATTGTCTCACAACAATTCGAACCCGCGCCCTTCACTATCCAGGGCTCACCTCTCAGCCAACTGAGCTATACGCGCGCTTGTGATATGCAAACAGCTTAAAATATATTTGAATCAATCCAACAACTTAAAATAAATATTGTGTTAACTAAAACAATTTGATTACTGGAGTATAATTTATTAATCATAAAATAATAATATAACATTATTTCCTTATTAAAAAATGTATTCTTTCATTATCTAAATAAAATGTATTCTTTTGTTATTTTTTTGCTACACTATATTATTTTTGACTAATATTCAATGTATTTAATTTTGACAAAATAATAAAAATCTTTTTTAAATATTAGAGAAAAAAAGAAGTGAAGATGAAATTTGTGTCTTGTGAATTTGTTAAGCAGTGAATGAATGAACCTTTAGCAAATGCGAATATCTAACTTTTTATTAAAAATAATTTAATTTTTAATTTCAAATATACAATTTAAAATTAAATTAATTTAGATTAAAAATTACAATTAAAATTAGATCTTCGCATTCGCTAAAGGTTCATTCATTCACTGCTTAACAAATTCACAAGATACAAATTTCATCTTCACTTTTTTTTTTCTCTAATATTTAAAAATGATTTTTATTATTTTGTCAAAATTAAAAACATTGAATATTAGTCAAAAATAAAATAGTGTAGCAAAAAAATAACAAAAGAATACATTTTATTTAGATAACGAAAGAATACATTTTTTAATAAGGAAATAATGTTATATTATTTTTTATGATTAATAAATTATACTCCAGTAATTAAATTGTTTTAGTTAACACAATATTTATTTTAAGCTGTTTGATTGATTCAAATATATTTTAAGCTGTTTGCATCTCACAAGCGAGCGTGTAGCTCAGTTGGCTGAGAGGTGAGCCTTGGATAGAGGAGGGCGCAGGTTCAAACTGCTGTGGAGACAATTCCACCAATTTTCAGTTCTTTTAAATTCAGTTTATTTAACAAAAAAGTAATTAATTGACACGTGTCATTAAATTTAATTAAAAAATAAAATAAATACACGTGGATTTGCCACGTGGTGGAAATGCACAGTCAGCTACTAGATTTTGAAAATAGAAGAAAACATTTACAAATCAACTCACTTAATGACTCTCTTTTCCCAATCACTTTGTTTTCCTTTTCTTTACTTTAAAAAAAGTTGAAATCTTGATAAAATGGACAATCAATCTAACTTACAAGACTACATTTACTCAATGAAGTACTAGCAAGACTACATTTACTCAAAGATTTTTTTTTTTTAATTTTAAAAAGTTCCTTTCATTTATTTAAAAAGTTTCATCAAAAGATAATTTGTCAAATTAGAAAACTTAACAAGAAATCTTTTTTAAATCATAGGATATACAAATATATTTCTTCTAAAAATAAAACAAATGATGTACTAAAAGATATTTCTTCTACATACAAAATAAAATAAGGGTGTAACACTTACCCTTGACTACAACAGAAGGGACAATCCACTTTCAGCCAACATAATATGAAAGGATATGGTCAACAACAATCTTCGTTGCTTCAATGACTCCCGAAATGGTGGTTGCCTATAACAACTTTCAGATATGATACTGAACTCGACAAAATAGCTCGGATGTGGTAGAAGATGGAGCTTTTGAGGGAGATAGTTCGGTAACAAAAAAGAACAGACCTTTTGGTGTTTTTTTTGCCGATGGATATATAGAAACAGTTGAGGGGATGAAAAAAATGAGGTTTTTTTTGGTCAAAGAAGGACTGGATCGCCAGTGGGTGTGGATGAAAAGGCTATGACGGGTATATATGAGCAGGGAGAGATGGAAGACCTTAGTATTAGGGACGTTACAGAATGAAAACGGATAGAGCACAACAAAAGAATTGTTATGGGAATATTGTGGCTTAATGACCCAATATCTGGTTAGTACAAAGTGGTGTCTACCTAAACTTGTGGTGTGAATAACATTATGTCTAAGAATACATTAATATTTAATTTAATAAAACAATTTTTTTCCCTTTTTGGTTAATAATAAAAATTCAAACCTATAGTCTTTCAAAAAAGAAAATGATACCATGTAGAATGAGGTGGTTACGTTGCACTTGAAGTGGCGGTCTTGCACTTTCTTGCCGACGACCATGGAATGATAGAGTGAAACAACACTCACATGAGATTAAATAAAATTAATGGTTAAGATCTCCTCCTGACAATTTCCTTCAAGATGTAGCCTCCAATTTCATGGTGGTGCTTCTGGACCTCACGTCCACACCATCATCAAACCCTAGTTGGGGTAGCCCGTCTGCCGTCGCTCTGTTGGTGACCCCCGCACCGCCGCTGTGTTGAGGGGTTTGGTTTCATTTTAGATCGATCACTTTGTTGGGCTCTTGCTCGGCATCGAGATTGAGTGTCACTCACCACTGTTCCTTTTCCTTTGTGGAGAGAGGTTCAGTTTCTCTGATTTCAATCAACAGATGCCTTCTTGGGGATGTTTATGCTACTTTGCTGGCGTAAAGGTTTTCTTTGGCTTTTCAATTGGACTGGAGTTCTCTAGTTTGATTTGCTGTTTCATTTACCGGCTTCATTTGTTGCTGGTTTTGTGTTCTATTACTGTGGCTTTTTTCCTATTTTCTAGCATTGTTTGTTTGCTCTTTTGGATTTTGGTTTCCTGGTTTGTTTTCAGATCTGTTGAGATTTGCAGGGATCAATTCTTTCAATTTTGCATCGACGACGCTAGAGAAGTTGGGAAGGCTGGCAGCTCTGGCTAGAAATGGCCTTGTACTCGTTGCTGCTGTAGCGAGTTGTCGGTTGTTGTCTCTGTTTTCGTGTTGACGGTCGGATTCACTCACCGTGCTCTAAGAGATAGATAGATTTTTTAGTCTGTCTTTACTTGTAATGGTTGAATCGTTTACACATCTCTTTTTTGCAATTTAGTTTCGGGTCCCGTGTTTGGACTTGCTAGATTGTGTTTGATGTGTCTTCAATTGCTTCACATTTGGATCTTTCACTGGATTTGGTCCGGTTGGATTTGCTTTACCCTTTTTGGGTTGTATATATGTTTTTTGTGTGATGGTTGGGTTAGGTTCTTGCCCCCCAACTTTCTTTGTACCTCTTTTTTATTTAATATGTTTGCTTAAAAAAAAAAAATTAATGGTTAAAATTTAGAGTAACTTTATTGACTTTCTCTTGAAGTCAATAGATCTATATATATATATATATATATATATATATATATATATATATATATATATATATATAATTACTAAAATACTATTGTATTATCTAACCTTTTAAACTCAATCTAAAACTAAGGATAATTTTGCATATTACACTTAATTTTTTAAAAACTCCAAAACCTTTTTTGTCTCAACTTTGTTAGTGTGTAATTGGCTAGATATAATGAAAAAATTACATCAAAGTCTGATTTTGTTTATATTATTCACCAATCACCAACTTAATCTTAAGTTTTAAATTGTCAAAACAGTCAAATGATTGGTATTGGCAATGTTCAGTTTTAATAATTCCATACTTTTAACTGATAATTGGAATACTACTAATATTTTTTTTAAGAACCTCACAACGGCTTTAATTAGTATAGGTTATTTTCTATTTAATTCATTTTCCCTAATTTTATGTGTGTGTTAACGATGCTTCACTAGCGGTGAACATTTTTATTAATGACACTAAACATCAACAATGGAACAATGCCAACTTCGAATTAATTAAAACAAATTTACAAAACTAACCTTATTTAGTTTGTTTATAGAAATAAAATGGTTATTTGGTAAATATATAGTGGGAATAGGTTCAGAGGTTCGACATTTCTTTTTGGCTTTCACCACCAGTTTAATTTGGTTCGGCGGTTGATTCTGACATCAAGTAGTTTCAGCCCCTCCCAATTGCAGTTGTCGAGGATTGAACCATAATCTTCCCTATTAGGGATGACAAGCAAACCCAAACCTGTGGGGCCCACCTGGACCACATCTAAGTCAATAGGTGAAAGCGCGAGTTGACTGAGTTTGAGTTCGGGTGACACCCGATATTTCATGTGTGGGTTTGAAATCACTCAAACCCGCACCCTGAACCACATCCGCTTAGATATTAAATTACTTAATTATCTTTATATATATAAAATATTGTAATTTAATTTCTTAAAAATCTATGTTAAATACTATGTTACCAAACTATGTTATTGTTATATTTTAATGTAATTTCTTGTAATTTAACATTACTCAATTTTATTGTTGTATTTTCTTGAAAATTTGAAGTATGCTTATTACCAAACTATATTGCTATTATACAGTGGCGGTGCTCGGACACTGGTTCAGGGGGTGCAAAATTTTAATCAATATTTTAATATATATATTCAAAAATTATATTGTAATAAAAACATTACATATATATGTTTTGCAACTATCCACTATGCAATTTCATATTTTTAATTCGCTTAATAACTAACTAATTATTTATTTATATGTATTGCATTTTTAAATAAAAAACATAAGTATTCATTATATGAGAAATATATCAAATAAAAAGAAATCAAACTATAAAACAGTGCATGAGTATTGATATAATAACACAAAAAATATGCAATCTTGTGGTTAGTTTTTTCATTGCTTACTATCTATCAGGAAAACACCAAAAAAAAATTCTATCTATCACTTGAGTATATAGAGACCAATAACCAACACAAAATTAGCTTCAGGAAAACACCGATTTTCAAATCCCTAAAATTGAAACTAATTTGTGGATGGTGTAACACTTAACTGTAAATTGGACAACATTATTCCAAAGATGCATTTGGACAAAATTACAAACTACAAACAAGCAACCAACAAAGCATACAAATATGTTATTAGAACCCTAATTGAATAATCAATCAACCAATTTATCAATATTGAAGTTATATAAAAAATCTCAAATTTTTAAAACACTGAACCATAAATTTTTTATTGTTTACCTTAGTATTATTTCAAAGATGTTGGAAGATTTATCAGTATTGTATGTATTTAGTTTGGTGTTTTATTTGAGGGGATTTAATTTTAGAGAGAAGTTGGAAGAAATGAATAAAAGCAAGAAAAAATGTTTTGAATTTTTGAGGAGTGGTGCAAAACAAAATAATTAGGGGGTGCAAAGTGCAAAATCAAGAGGTATTTGTAAAAAAAATTAAAAGTCCAGGGGGTGCACCTGCACCCCCTCACTTGTACTAAGCACCGCCCCTGCTATTATATTTTTGTAGGTTCTTGCTACGGGTTTGGGTGGAAAAACCCGAACCAACGGATGTGGACGTGTGTGTTATTTAGCCACCCGAATAACCTTTCGATTTAGATTCGGGTGACGAATTCGAGTGCGGATTTGGGTAGTCTGAAACCCACACCCATGCCACCCGTTGTCATCCCTATTTTCTACCAGATTCAACATCAATCACCATTAAATCAACATGGTGTAGTGTAGCCGTTGCATCTCTCTCTCTGCACGCTCCATTCTCTTTTTCTCTCTGTTTTGTGTTTCCAGCTACGCGCATTTCTTCTCTCTCTCTCTCTCTCTCTCTCTCTCTCTCTCTCTCTCTCCATTAAAAACCCTAATCAACTCCACTACAACCTGCATTTCTCATCTGAATTTCAACCCTTTTAAAATTACCAATCTACACTCCCGAAACCCTAACCGCTTCCACATGACCCGCTTGTGAATTATCGATTTTCATAGTTGTAATTGACAATTCAATAGATTCACAGGATCAATCTTCGCCACAAAAATGACAGAATTAGATCCGTCTAAGAAAGTAGCTGATAGGTATCTCAAACGTGAGGTCCTAGGTGAAGGTACCTATGGTGTTGTTTACAAAGCCATTGATACTCAGGTATAATTTTTCTATTATTTAAATTTTTCTAAGTAATTATGAGAGAAATTACGGGGAATTTCAGTGAAAAATGTGATTTTTTGATTGATTTTCTTCTGGCTTGTGACCTTTAAATAAAATTTGGAAGTTATTAGAGAAGTTCGAATTTGTTACTGTTTGAGTATGAGCGAAATTACAAGGAATTTCAGTGAAAAAAAATATGATTTTTTTTGGAGTAATTGATTGATTGGTTGTGACAATTGGACCTTTAAATAAAATTTTGAAGTTGTAATTGAGAAGTTTGAATGTGATTTAGATTGATTATGAGCGAAATTACGAGGAATTTCAGTGAAAAAATATGATTATTTTGAGTAACTGTTTGATTGGTTTTCAGAATTGGACCTTTAAAAAAATTTGGAAGTTTTAAGAGAAGTTTGAATGTGTTATAGAGTTATGGGGTTAATGGAATCTTGATACAAGAGGAAAATATATCCTTACATTGAACTTTGGAGTAATTTGGTAAGGGAATAACGTGTTGTATTGCTAGGAAGCCTTGATATGGTATGAAATGTGTTATAGGAAAATATATCTTTTTATTGCTATGGTATGCTAGGAAAATATATCTTTGTATTGCTATAAAGTTTGGTATGTTTGGAATAATTTGGTCTTTATATCTACGTAGCCTTGATAGTTCAAAATTGCCCACGTAGTGTGTTGTTCTCCATTTAGTATTCTGGGTTCGTAGGGGAATATTCACGAGTTTGTCTTTAAGTTTGCGTTTTTGTTATAGTTTGCAATGGTGAATTTGAATTATATTTTTTTTGGAGTGGTGAGGGGTTACTAGTTGATTTTGTTATGGAGATAAGGTTGCATAAATGTCTTCATGAGCTGTTTTATTCAACAGTAAAAATGATAGAACATCAATAGTAATATTAATATTATTATTAATATTATTAATTATGATTATGATTATTATTATTATTATTATTATTATTATTATTATTATTATTATTATTATTATTATTATTATTATTATTATTATTATTATCATCCTGCGGTCCTTACAAAGATATATTTATTTCATTGACAGACAGGACAGACAGTTGCTATTAAGAAGATTCGGATTGGCAAGCAGAAAGAAGGGGTGAATTTTACAGCTCTTAGAGAAATTAAAATGCTTAAAGAACTAAAAGATCCAAATATAATTGAGTTGATTGATTGCTTCCCGCATAAAGGGAATTTGCATCTTGTGTTTGAATTCATGGAGACAGACCTTGAAGCTGTCATAAGAGATCGAAATATTTTTCTTTCACCTGGTGACATTAAATCTTACCTTCAAATGACGCTAAAAGGTCTTGCTCATTGTCACAAAAAATGGGTATTGCATAGGTGGGTTATGTGACTGATTTTGTAGTTATGAATTTAAATGTGCTATTAGTTCATAGCTGAAAAGTTTTCTTGTGTATTTTCAGGGATATGAAACCAAATAATTTGTTGATAGGACCCAACGGACAGTTGAAACTTGCCGATTTTGGTTTAGCACGTATATTTGGAAGCCCAGATCGCAGATTCACTCATCAGGTTTGTTTATCATGTATAATAATATCATTTGAATCCCTTTGAGAGTGTGGGAGGATGCCCATGTACAACATTGGAAATTTTTAGAAAATTCGTGTTAATTGTGTTAGGGCCACCCTTATGTTCTATTATTGGACACTTTGTTCGTTTGCCTTCATTACTCTAGGCAGTGTGTTGGGTTGAAAGGGTGAGTTTAGTCCCACACTGCCTAGAGTTATAACCTTTGTATTGCTTATAAGGCTTGGACAATTACCTTACAAGCTGATTTTGTGGGTTGAGTTTGGGCCAAAATCTAAGATGACATTAGAGCTATCCTAGATCTATTAATTGGTCACATATTATTCATACACCAGACCCAGTAGCTGTTTGCAATTTGGAAAAACCCAGGTCTCACATTAGTTAGAGATAGAACTTCAATAAAATTTTGTAGGACTGAGTTAGTATCTAATCCGAAATGCTAATATGTTATTAGAGCTTATCTTGGATCTTATATTGGGTTTCTCGCATCACCCGCACTATAGGCTCATTAGGCCTGGCCGTGAATGGCAGTATTGGAAACTCTATTAATTGAGGCCTCCCCTATTGTGATGATATTTTATTCTGACACTTCATCAGCATTCATTGTAGTGTGCAACAACTTTAGTGTGCTTTGGTTGAAGAGGTGGGTTCAGTCTCACATCTCCTAGAGATATAACCTTTTTTGTTTGTAGTTCTTATAGTGTCACTTTACAGATCTAATGAACCCGGTTTTGCGGGCTGGAAACCTAAAATGCTGTCAGAGCTAGCCTAGATAATGGGCCATTCTTATTGTCCACACACTAAAATCAATACCCTTGGGTGTAGGTGTTTTATTGATTAAATCCAAACACCCACATTGTTGTTAGAATTATGAAGTCCAACCAATCCACACTTCACAACCTGTTTTGAATTCTGAGATGAACCATTTTCTTCCCTATCATAAAACTCAGCATTCTTAGTAAACTTTGAATTTAAAAATTAAATTATACCGTTAATCATATCATCCCACTTTCGTCATATTCTATTGATGTCAAATTAGCAAGTCCATGAGGTGTCTGCTCAATGGGAAGAGCTTGACTTTGTAACTTCAAGGGAAAGAGTTCAAATCCCATATGAAACAGTTGTAAAATGGCCATTAGTGCAATATCAAGGTATGCAAAATCGCGATTTAGGACATAGGATCATACAATACTACATTTTGAAACCCATCTTTCGTGCTACGATACATGTAGAATCGTACTGAGTACCGACTGGGATTGGAGCAACTTGGTGAAGTTGTTGGGCTGAATCGTCTGGATTTGATGAATTGGGCCGGTTTTTTCTTCTAAAAAACCCGTATAGTTAAGGAATTTGGATTCGGATCGTGTTATTTTTTTAAATCCAGGTTAAAAATGGAAAAAAATAAAAAAATGTTTCTTCTCGATTTCTCTTCGTGCTCTTTCCTCCTCAGACGCCATCTTGTACGACCGGCACCATTCGTCCTCCAGTGGCGCTGCCCCATTCGTCCTCAGGCTCCATGTTCCCTTTGTTCCTCTGTTTCACGTGTTACGTCTTCACCTTGTTTCCTCACTGAACTTTTTGGTGTGTTTCTTTCTCAAGTCAACAACCAGAATAATTTGGGTTTTCTGACTGAATAAAGCAGGCCCAATTCCTCTCTTGTTGTTTTTTGTGAAGGAGATTTGTTTTTTCTAACCTTAGTTTAATGTTGTGATTTAGAGGTTATTTTCTTAATTTTCTTATTATATGATATACGATAATTTTTGTGTGTGTGTGTCTATAAAAATAGATAGATAGATATAGATATATTTTCCCTATTAATAGGATCTTACGATCTGTACTACAATCCTTGAGTTACAATTTTTCAAACTCCTTCCGATTTTTAAAACATTGGCTAATAATAATTTCACCTTCCCTGTTTTTATAAATTAGCAAACTTTTCCTAAAAGTTGGATGATTAACGTGTTTACTCAATGAATTTTTATCATGAAATGTATTAGGTTTTGGGGCATGTTTTCTGGAATTGTGATTCTCTAGGATAACCATACGAATGATGTGTAAACTATCGAACTGGTAGCAGCTTAAAAACTTCTATGGTGTAAAAATATTTCTTTTGAAACCCTTGACTGTCATTCAATTTAATTTTCTTCTCTACACGTAACCTTTTACTTAGTATTGAACATCACTCGTTTCTGTTTTGTGTTTGTATCATGCATTTTCTCTTAATCTATCTCCAAATTTGACTCTTATATGTGAATAGGTATTTGCGCGGTGGTATAGAGCACCTGAGCTATTATTTGGCACTAAGCAGTATGGCCCAGGGGTAGATGTTTGGGCTGCAGCCTGTATATTTGCTGAGCTTCTTCTTCGTCGACCCTTTTTGCAGGTAAACCAAGATTTCCATGGTGTTTAATGATTATATATATAGTAAATCATAAATGGTTGTTATTCTGGAAAAGATGGAATATGTGGTTTTTCTTCACTTTACAATTTACCATTAATTAGCCATTTTAACTGTTTAACTAATTTTATGATGAGAATAATCATTTAGTTCGAATTGGAGGAGTCTCAGTGAACCATTGAAAGCTGTTTTACTGAATTAGGAACATTTAAGGAGGCGGTGCTGTGGTGTATAATATATAGAAATAGAAATTATTGACTATTAGTTTTTGCTCCCATCTAAGTGTGTAATGTCATCTATTGCATGGATTGATTGATTTTATTATTTTGTTTCTGTGTTCTTAGACATCTTTCTACTGGTTAATAGTTTTATGAGTCTGGTTTTATTATTTGGTAGGGCTCAAGTGATATCGACCAATTAGGAAAGATTTTCGCAGCATTTGGAACCCCATCTCTTTCTCAGTGGCCTGATATGTTATACCTTCCTGATTATGTTGAATATCAATACGTGCCTGCCCCTCCTTTGCGTTCTTTATTTCCAATGGCAACTGATGATGCTTTAGACTTGTTGTCTAAGATGTTTACATATGACCCAAAAGAGAGAATTTCAGTGCAGCAGGCATTAGAACACAGGTATTGCCTTTAAGATTCTGTTATGTAAAAAAAAATGGCAAATGCTAACGAGTGCCCTCGGGGCACTCTTTAAAACCTTAAATAGTAAGTTTTTTAAAGAATTTTTACGGGAATGCGTAAAGTCAATACATTGGAAATTGTAATCTTTAATTTTTTGAATAAAAAATTTCTATAAATGGAATGCTTAAAGAGTGCCCCGGGGGCACTCGTTAGCAAGACCCAAAAAAAATTACTACCTTTGTCCCTAAATATAAAACCCCATTGAGAAAATTACGGAGATTAAGAAAGTGGGTTGTGGTATTAAATTTAGTGACAATTGGTGTTGTTTTTACTATATTTTCCTTCAAGAGAGAGAATGAGTTAATGTTTTTTTCTAGAGTATTTATTACATATTGTAAAAAATATGCACCTTAATTGGGGATGTGTTGGTAAAAAAAATAATTAGTGCCCTTGAAAATTTGAAAGGGGTCTTATAAAAAGGGACAATAAAAAAATAGAAGAGTCTTATATATAGGGTCGGAGGTAGTAATTAATTTCCTTTCGTTTTCCTTAATTTAATCTCTCATCTTCCACTTCAGATACTTTTCTTGTCCTCCTCCGCCCACAGATCCAGAAAAGCTTCCGAGACCTGCCCCTAAGAGGGAAATTAAGGAATCAGATTTGAATCCACATGAGGGTCCAATTGTCTTATCACCTGCGAGGAAGTCTAGGAGAATAATTCGTGATGGATTTGAAGGGAATTCATTGCAAGGAGATAATATGGATGATAATCATGCTATCCTCAAACAGACAGTTGGTGATAATACAGGGAAGAGTGATCAAGCAATGTCGCTAGATTTTTCTGTCTTTGGATTAAAACCTCCAAATAGACCAACAATCAACAGGTAATACAATATTTTCTTTTTTTTGATATATAGCAGGTAATACAATATTTGATCATTCAGTCGTTTCAAAGTGGCGTTATAGTTTGTACTTTATGATTTCATCCATGTCAAACATGAAAACTTTTAATTCATAACAAGATGGATTTGGATTTGGATGGATTTCATCCATTGAATCGTTCATTGGAAAGAGTAAATAACAAGATTCTTTCTCGAGCTTACATATTGAACCATAAACATTTTACTAATGTTATTAACTGAGGAAGATATGCAGGACTTTATACTCTGTGGTTTGTGCATTTTCAATTCATAACCATGTGGAATCTCAATGTTGAATGTAATATTTATTTTTTCAAAATTTAAATGGTGGAGCTGTGTGAAAGCAAGCAACAATACTAGTACTAGGTAGGATGCCGAAGTGCTTTGTTGTGTTGCTTGTAGTAAATTACACCAATCTTCTGAAAATTATCATTGCTGTTTAATATGCTTATTTTCTATGATTTAAATTCATCATGGGTCATGACTTGTGAGAAATCTTATAGGAGAAGGGATAGAATACAGTTTCATCTTTTTATATAGATTAATAAATGCTGCCCAAGTGTTTATCTTTCAATCTCTACTTGTGAATGATATTATTTTTTTTTTTAATTATTCTGTTTCTTTTGTTCTGCAGTGCTGACAGATCACATTTAAAAAGAAAATTAGATCTAGAATTTCAGTAACCAGAAGGAATATTCTATGTAACCGTGCATCACTACAAGGCGTTTGATGCATCTGATAAAATGCTGTGAATCAGCTTTGATTGTATGCTGTTCCTTATCTTTGTCGATCTGCATGAAGCTGCTATGAATGTGTAGATGTTTAAATGACAGTGCAAGCTGATAAGCATCTCACTTCAGTAGTAGTTCAGAGACAAAAAATAACTACCATAGAAGAAAAGTCACAGTAACCATATTCTCTGGACCCTTTGTTCTTAATTTGTGTTCTTCGTGTATAAAAAAACATGTACAAGTCCATGGAAGATGGCTGGCCTGAGTGAGGGCATTTTCTGCAGCCCTTGCTGTATCTGATTTTCTGTACAAGTCCATGGAAGATGGCCTGAGTGAGGGCATTTTCTGTAGCCCTTGCTGTATCTGATTTTTGACATTAATTTGTTATTGATCATAAGAGAAATTATTGTTTACTCTTTGAGGTTCAAATATGTATTTTCTTTGGTGCTTCAGGACAGGTTTGTTTACTTAACAAAATATTTTGGAAGAGAAATGTTGGTTGATTGCATGCATTTATGAAGTGTAGACATTATATTTAAGAGGGTTAAACATTTTTTAATCTTTACATTTTGTTCTTAGGAAAATGCTAAGGCACTATTTAAGGATACTAAATATAGTATAATAATCTTGGAATGTGTGTAGTCAATGTATTTATAATATTAATAATGTTGTTTTCAACGTAAAAGTTACTCCTTTTAGTTCCTTAATTAGTGCACCGGGGCACTAGTTAACATGACCCTCTGTCTTATAATCAAGAATAGTTCATATTTTTAGGAAAATGCTAACTATAGGGGCACTAGTTAAAATAGTAAAACTACATGAAAAATTGTGTAGTCAATGTTTGAAAAGAAATAAAAGTTTTATTCCCAATGCAAAATTTTCCATCTTTGTATCCTTAAGAGCATCCATAATGGAGATCTCCATTTTTTGGTACTTAATTGGGCCCCACGTGTACACATCATCTATTTATATTTTTTTAATAATAGTACCAAATAGGTACTCTCAATCTCTTCAACCCAATGCCTTTTAAAAAAATTTAAATGGGTCCCACCAATAACAAATTTCACTAATAATTATACATCATTATAAATGAGACCCACAAAAATAAAATAGGTACCAATGCTTATTGTAGAACCAGTACCTATTAGGTACTCATTCATGTTTTGCTCCAATAGGAATACCTATTAGGTACCGATTCTTAAGAAATAGATACTCACCATTGGAAATGGTCTAACGCATGACCCATTTTTTTATAGTAAAAATCCTACAATTTTTTCCGTTATCAAAATTTGTTCCTATTGTTAATTTTTTTAACATAGTGCTAGTGTGACACAACTAACCAACAATACAGTGACATGTGTCTTTTCCCACAAGGTTTATTGTGCACCTCTCCACACGTGTGAAATCTTTCTTTCTACTCTCTTCCTCCACAAATTTCTCTTTCCTTCTATTTCTCTTCCTCCAATACACCCACCATCACAATTCCCAAAAATTTCATATTCCTAAGTTGTTGGTGTGCGCTGAAGAGGAAGATATCTGAAGGAAAAAAAAGAAGAAACTATATGAAACCAATCAAGGAGTGTCGTATGAGTGTCATGAGAGTGTGAGACACCATGACTAATTATAGAGGTGTCTATAGTTTATAGGTTGCATGTTTATTCGTCGATGAAACTTTTGTATTACACCAATGCAATCGATTATTTATCTTCAATTCTCCATATCTTTTTCCTTTTAATAAAAAAATGCTAACTCGAGTGTTTCCATCACTCTTTAAACATTTCATTTAAAAATATTAATTATTTATTTTTTTTGTTGAAAAAAAATTATTTATTTTAAAAGTTAATTTTCAATGCGTTAACTTCACATATTTTCATAAATTTTTAAAGAGTGTTTCAGGATATTAGCAAGACCCATAAAAAAATTGTAGTAAATGCTAAAATGGTCCATTATTTCTCTTCTTTGTGAAACAAATATACAAAGAGGAAAAGACAAAATGTTTAAAAATATATGCTTAAAAGACACGGGTGTGATTATGATATGTTGATTTTAGTTTAATATATATTTAACATTGGACATAAGACATTAGTATTCTTTGATGGCTTTGGTTAATATGAAAAAGTAGATCATGTCTTTTATGATGCACAAGTTAATTATTTTATATGTTATTGAAACCTATTAAGATTAATGATATTTAATAAAAAATTAAAAATTGTTAATTTTAATATGTCTTAATGACATATATGATTTTCAATTTTTCTTATAAATTTGACATGAATAATTTTATAAAATTTATATTCATATAAGGATATTAGTAACTTGGACATTATACATTATATGTATATCACCTGTGCATAGAATTGGCCAGTCATACTGTCAAAAAAAAAAAAAAGAATTGGCCAGTCATAAATGATTGATACCATGGAGGAAGAGTTCAAATTGATTATAATTGTTGACTCATATCCCTACTCACATTTTTATATAATTCTTGTAAGAGTTAGTGTGAAAACTAAAATTAAGTCAAGAATAAAACAAAATTTAGTAATATAAAATATGTAATGTGATTCAATCAATCAACATGTAGTATTTATTTAATGGAAAATATGATTGAGAGATTTTTTTACCGATAGGTGATATCTTAGGTGGGGATCATTCAAAACTATTCTCCAATGATAAGAGGTTTTTCTTTTTCCTTTTAATGTAATATTTCTTCCGTTACGATATTAATTATACAATGAATCTAAAAAATGCATTTTTGCTTATATATTATAATTGATGGATTACAGTTTAATGACTAAATTGCAATGGCAACTGAGGCAGAGCGTTAATACCAAAAGTCCAAAAGTCGTGACTGAGATTTAATAGATTATAAATAAGTTTATCAATAATTGTTAGACCTTCCTCTCACTAAATTGTAACTTGTGTTTAATTATGTAGTTACTTGTTGATAGATTGTGTGTAAGTTTCATTACAAATTGTTAAATTGGTAGTTCAGTCTCACCGTAGTCTTTAAATTAAATATATATCAATGTTAATTTTATCTGTAAATGAGAATTTCTTCGAAGATTGTCTTGTTTGGGGATTCATAGATGAGTAACTTTTTTTTTTTTGGGATGGGAATGTGGGAGAAAATCTTCCCAAAAGATGTTTGGGGATGCGGACATATTTTATCCCTTCTCCATAGAAACCCCGTCCCCAAAAGGTTTATTAAAATAATATTTATAAATGTATATTTTAGTACTTTATATATATTTTTTAATTATATTTTCACACAATATATGTATACATTGATTTATGTATGATGTTTATTACTATCATAAGACTCACAATAATATTTTAATTTTTTCATTTGTTTTATAATTAAAGTTTTACTATTTCTATTAGAACAACTAGTTTGATTGAAATAATAAAAGTTTGATACTTTTTTTAAGATTGATGGATCTCCACGAAAACATTGGGGATCCCCAGAGATGAGGAAGAGGAAGAATACTCCCCAAAGCGGGAAATAAGGACGGAGATAGAGAACACTTTAGATGGTGGGGCAAGAAATGGTACCATACCCTCCACTCAATCTCCACCTCATTTACATCCCTCCTCAAATATAACTATGCAATCTAATCTAATTACATTAAAAGATATATCTTCTACCAATACAATAAGAAAGCAAAATAAAAACCATGTTCTTCATGAGATTAAGCTCTCTGTTGTTATTGAATTATAAACTCTATCAGTAGCCTTCTTTGCCTGAATAAAAGGAATAACAAAAAATAAAGTCATGTTAGCACCCAACAATGCATCACATAACTTAATTAAAGAAAGAAATCATTCAGAAAAACGAAGAATTTCACCTCTTTCTCCCAATCAGTGCGAATTGTAACGATCGTTAGACAAAAAACTTGAACAATGAGTGCACATATGATCCCCAACCACAGCCCCTACATTATGCATTAACAGGTTAAACCAAATCATATGATCGAATTTTTTTTAATAATAATATATTCGCTATTCAAGAAAAAAAATATGATCGCGGTTTTTGCCAAAGTAGAATGGTCCTTTTTTTAATTACCTTCCCACCAATAAGCAATACAAAAGCTAATACAACCGCTGCTGGAATCCCAACTAAATAATATGATCCCAGATTGATATACGCGCCGATTTTTTGCCAACCAACTCCTCTAGCAGTGCCTGAATCATAGTAAAAAGGATATCATTTCATTTGTACCATTAGAACAGCAAGTCAGTTAAAAAGTAAAAGATGCGAAAGCAACACAGATAGAGAACACATAATGTTTGATCAGAGTTCAGCCTAGAGTTCCTACCTCTCCGACTGCAGTGTGAGTACAATACCTATTTAATAGTCAGGCTTAGAGTTTATAAGTACAACTTATATTTAAATATTACAGTTCACAAGATTATTCCTGAACCACACATTTATTAATCAAGCTAGATTGAAAAGTGTGTAGTTCAAGAATAATCTTGTGAACTAGACTGTAGTATTTAAATATACTCCCTCCATTTTATTTCATTTATAAGTAAAAGTTCACTTTTCAAATTTATTGAATAATTGATATATCTGGACTATAATATAGACCAGATACACTAATTATTCAATGGATATGAAAAGCTGACTTTTTATTATAATTAAGGATTGAGGAAGTAAGTTGTACTCTATAAACTCATAGTTACTGAAAAGTTTAGTTTCCGACCTACTCACTTTTCGGTAACTATGAGCTATACCCAACACATCGTTGAGAAATTATACTTAGAAATATATGTCTCTCAGTGTTTATGACTCGGCCCTAATTATGAAGACGATAAATAAAAAGTTATTGGGAATAAGAGAAACCTGAAAGAACACATTGCATTCCATCCAGGAAGTTGGATACTGCAAGAATTGGCATCATAATTGCTACATATTTGACAACTTCTTCTTCATTGCTATAAGCATATCCCCATATATTGCGAATTAGCATCAGCACTGCTCCAACTAAGATGCCTTCAATAACGGCAATCACTACAACGACGTACACTGCCAAACGTGCGGCCCGTGGATTACCAGCCCCAAGTTCATTCGAAACACGAATGCTGCAAGAATCATTCAATCACTAATGAAACTATACACATATATTTCGAGAGATTCGGCTTAAGTAAAACATGTAGGCTGCCACTGAATTCAAAATTGCATAAGAATTGAGAAATACTAACCTTATAGCTCCACTAAGTCCAAAGGGGATCATCCAAACAGCTGCTGATGTATTCAAACTAACATAACCAAGTCACCAACAAAAGGTTAATGAAATTCATAATCATATATAGTAATGTCAAAATAATATCGAAGAGGCTCTCGAATATAAAACCGACCAGATAGAAAGCACCGATGTTTCCAACTTTGGATTTGGAAGAAGACCGGAAAGGAGAACCATTAACTCAAATGACCACATTTCCAAACTGCTTGCCATGATGACCATAAAAAAAGATGGAAACAACATTAGAATCTCTAATAAGAAATGAAAAATGAAATAATGTTTAGAAAAGTAACACAACGTCAAATAAAGTTCAATTCTTATATGTTTATATAAGTAACACACTCGCACGCGCACGCTCGCAGGCACATATACATACTTTAGTTAAAATTTTGGTGCTTCGAGAAAAATGGACCTTGTGTGCGCACACCTCCTACACACCCTCAGGGCCACTTTAAGTCGACATATTTTTTATTGTAAGAACTTTCATGTTTAGTTCCGTAAAAGGGTGACTGTGTTTCTTTATATATATATATATATATATATATATCTCATTTTGGCTTGTTCAAAAAAAAAAAAGGTTCCGTAAAAGGGAAGCAAATTTGGTTGCTCACGCTTTAGCCAGACTAGACACATATTCACATCTATACATAAGCCTCAGTTCTATCATTATATTCCTACATGTATTGAACATTGTATTATCCATGAAATGAAACAAGTATTTTTTTTTCTATAAAAGTAGCATAAGATTGAAGGTTATTACCAAACCATTACAGCTGAAGGAATGGCAAGCTTCAAGAAAATTGGTATATTGTTCAGTGCAAGTGCTTCCTTGGAAAAGCCATTCCATGTTTTTTTACATGAAGGAGAAAACTTGACATAAAGTGATAATATGGTAACATTGATCCAATAGGATATAGAATTTGCTATGGCAGCCCCTCTGCTCCCTAATCCAGACTTGTATACCATAATCCAACATAGAGGAAGATGAAGTAATGTTGTAACTGCAGAGCTAAACATCATTGGAAATACAATATTTTGAGTCTGTAAGAATCTATTGAGGCATTGTAGAAGACCATAAGCGAAAAGACACGGAACCATAAACGTAGCATAGTTCCCTGCCTCTCTGGATATTTCAGGATCTTGGCCAAGGAAAATGAGAATGGATCTTGTGTTCGCCCAAATAATCGCAAGGGGAATCGCGACGATCATGAGAATAAACATGGCTCTTTGCATGTGTACGCCGAGCATGCGGTACTGCTTTGCGCCATATGATTGTCCACATAATGTGTCTAAGGCACTTGCCATTCCTACCTATTAAACCCAAAAATTAAAAAGTGAATTTATCTTTGAACAAAGTGATTAAGGCAGAATCTCAGTGAATCGTGATAGCAAGACCTACTACTTATAATATACCCCGAATCTTAGTGAATCCTGAATCTTAGTGGATCAAGGAATAATGCGAACCTCAGAAATTTTCAATATATTTACGAGTGATTTTCTGAGACAGGATTCCCAACTTAACCATAATCGTGATCGAAGGGAGTGAGGGTAACAAGAGTTGAAAACTTCGGTTTAAATTGTCCATGAAACACAACTGTTTCCTTTGAAAGACATTTTTATATATTGTTGTGTCGATCAAAAGAGTTCGGAGTTGGCTCTAAGAGTTGAAAAAAGACTCTTCTTTCAAAGTTTCTATACATCTGCCCTTTTTTCAAGGGATTTTTTAAGACAAGAACTATGTTTTTTCCTCTTTTCGGATGGTAAATATTTCTTAAAACAAGTTTGATATGTGGCATGGATACATATTTCTATCAATAATTCAAACAAAGATTTATAACAAATACTCTCTTCCACCTTAATTATAAGCAAATTTACACTTTTCAGATTCATTGGATAACTAATGTCTAATGTAACTATCAGTTTCATATATACATCAGACGTAACCTATAACTAACATCACACAAACACACATTAATATTAGTTATAACTAAATTAACAATAGTTAGTTATACTGCAAAGAAAAAAAAATCAATTAACAATAATGATGAGCAGAACAAGTTTGAGAAAAACTAACCAATAAACTGAAACCAGTGACAGAAGCAAAAGAAGTAGCCATGGAAGCACCAGAGAGAGATAACTCACCAAGATGACCAACAAACATAACAGATATAAGATTGATACCAAAATTTAAAAGAGTAACTGATATTAATGGTCCTGATAGCCATAACTGTTTCTTAACTTCTTCAACTAATTCTCTTCTATCTTCTTGTTTCTTGTTCTGTTGTTTTGTTTCTTCAACAATCAATGGAGAATTAAGAGACATGTTTTGATTTTGATTTTCTTTCTCTCTCTGTTACACTTTTGCTTGGTTTTGGATAAAAATTTATGGAAGAATAAAGAAACATAAAAGGAGAGAAAAACATAGCGGGAGTATTTTTATTTTTTGGTATTTAGAGGAAGAGTTTGAGTACTCCTAAAACAAAACATATGCTATTAATTAAACTAAATAAATAAGACAAGAGGTAGTCCCATAAATCCTAGCTCAATTAGTAAAATATGTAGAAATTGTTAGGCCGAACATCGTGATTTGGGTTTGAATGTGGGATGTTACAATTATGTGAATTTAATTTTAATGGATTACCACTTAATCTAAGACAAAAAAAGCCCAACAGTTGTTTGTGTAGTTTAGAATTAAAAATGAATTAGGGAGAAGACTAATCGAGGTGGCTAAGTGGTAGTATGAATTATAAATTGTAATTTAAGCACTTTGTTTTCTCCTTTCTATAGGCCCTTTTAAATTTGGACTTTTTTATTTATTTTTATTAATACTCTGGTTTTTAGGAATAAAGTTGGTAATTTGTTAGTAATTGAATTGACAAAATTTCATATTTGAAGATCAAAATGAGTAATAAAATAGAAATTTATGAATACATTTGTAATTTCAATATATTTAGAGACTATTGTGACATCATTTCATACACATTTAGATATAAAAATAATTGTTCGCTCTAAAATTCAATCACAATAATTTTTTGACAAGAAAGATAAAATGACATAGTTACAAAATTAAGCAATATAACCCTTAGCCTTCCAAGCTAACGATGCCTTTCCGCTACTCGCGTATATCCTATTTCTCTATATTCTATTCAAATATATATTTTTCTAATATTTTAGAATAAATTTGATTACTAAATATAAAATGGATTTGATTGATTAATCAATTTCTTCATTTTTTTAGTAAATTTTTAATTCATTTCAATTTCTTTTTTTAGCTTTAGTTATAAATATTCAATTTGAATGATTTATTCGTATCCTATTTAAAATAATTATTATTTCTATATTATAATAGATAGAGTATTTTATAGATTTTTTTTTTCTTTTACTTTTTACGAAATTTTTGCAATTTTCATAAAACGTGAAAGAAAAAAAAGAAAAGTATTAATATAGGACAAAGGTTTGATGTAAATTTAGGGTCTGTTTGGTAAAATTAAGCTATAAGCTAGCTAATAGCTGATAGCTGAAAAGCTAGCTTATAGCTGATAGCTGAAAAGCTAGCTGATTGAAATTAAAGTGTTTGATAAAATTACCTTTTAAAGTGGTTAATAAATATAAGATTACATAAAAGGACATGTAGTGGGTAGTTATTCTCTTTAGTGGATAATTTTTTATTTTATAAAAAATAATAAAATTAAAGGTTAAAAATGGAAATAACTATAAAAAGCTATAAGCTATAAACTCAAACGCTACTTGAAATAACATCTCAAAAAAAGCTATAAGCTAATAAGAAAAGCTTTTTACCAAACACATCTATTTTTTTAAAACAAGCTTATAAGCTAATCCAATAAGCTATAAGCTAGCTTATTGGACTTACCAAACACACCCTTATTGCATATCAAATCCTATTTATTGCATATCAAGTGAACGTATACCAAGTGTCTAACTGATAGGACAAAGGTCTAATTGATAGGACAGAGGTCTAATGGATTGTAAATTTACATCAAATAGAATTTACATCAACTTCTAATAAATCAAGATAACCATTCATTCGGGCCTAGGCCCCTTTCAATACCAAAAAAAAAAAAAAGAAAAATAACTATTTATTCCAGTATAAATAGTTATTATCTGTTCTTCCTCAGTGAAAGGAGCTGACTGAGATTGTTTAAGCAACTCATGCAATTGTTGATCTCTTGCCAATTAATTTTGCGTAGCTTTATCCAAATCAGAAGAGAATCGTGCAAAAGCTTCTAATTCTATGCAATCGTTGACTAATAAAATAGAAATTTATAAATACATTTGTAATTTCAATATATTCAAAGACTATTATAATATTGTCACACATTCAGATACGAAAATAATTATTGACTCTAAAATTAAATCACAATAATTTATTTTCATAAGAAATATAAAATGAGCTTACAAAATTAAGCAATAGTAAATACATGTAAATAAATAATATAATCACATATTATATGAGTATACGAGGGGGATTCCCACACCAAGATCTGTCCCTGTTTATAAGTTGGCAATGCACAAGTTTTCAATTAAGACAAAAATACCTTTTGTCACTATTCAAATCAATTTTAAATAGAAAGATAAGAAATAAACCGGCAACAAGTAGCCACCAATACAAACGTTGTTGAACACTGAAACATAAAAGTATGGTGCAGTCTAATTCAATTTTTTACTTTCTTTTTTTATAGAATAGAGGGCCTAATCCAAAAAAAAAAAAGACTACACAGATATCAATCTAGGGGTAGTAATCCCTAATACATCAGCTAGCAATAGCTGTCTAATTTGCAAGGCACAAGTCTCATAATAACTCGTTTCCTTCTCAAGAGTACACCCCATGTTTGCCAGAGCATCAACACATTTGGCGTATAGAAATTCATTTTTTTACTTTGGCGAAGTTAAAATTGTGAGTCTTAATTACTTATTTTAGCCTTCGAAAGTCTTAAGCATTTATGAGAAAATGGGATAAGAATCGATAGCGAAAATTATTTTTGCGCTGTAATCTAATACCAACTATATATTTTGTTATATCATCTCAGTGCACTTATCATATAATGTGAAAGAATAGATAATTTTTATTGAATTTGTGTAAAATTATTTTTTACACTGACGTAGCTTATCCATTAAACTTAAATTTATCTAGGTGAAGCGTAAACCGGCCAACATTATTATTACCATCAAAATTTAATTTTGTAGTAGTGTATGTTGTTTGTATTGAATAGTTTATGGTTTTCTAAATGAAATTTACAAAACCGTACTTTTTTAAAAATTAACTCTTTTTTGTTTGTTTCATATATAGGTACCGTTTGGCCTTGATATGCTTGGTCAAACAAATTTTCAATAAATTCTTTATAGAAAAAAATTGCTTAATTTTTATGAGTAAAATACATAGATAAAAGACTTTTGAAGCTAACAAAACAACAATTACTAAATAACTTTAGTTTTTTCTCTAAAAACTTTTATTTTTACCTTTTAGATAACTTCTAAGACCTAAAAAAATTAGGGCAAAAGTCAGGACAAACAATACCATAATATTGGATAATTAAGGTCGCCTCAAAAACAAGGCAACTAAAATAAAGGTTTTAAAAAGAAAAAAAAAAAAAATCCTAAAAAAGCCTCTCATAAGTTTATTAATCCAAAATATAAAAAAAAATATTAAAAATAATATAAAGGTATTTGGAAAAAACAAATAAGGCTTTATGCCTCATTTAACATTTAGGTGAGCTCTATTGGCAACGGGAAGACAGATGAGCTTTCATGTGACAAAGGTATCAGTGGTTTGTTTGAGCACGTCTGTCGCGCCGACATAAAATATGCTATCAATTTTGAACGGACAAAAAAGTCACAGTTAAAGAATCCAAATATAAAACAAATTTTTCAATTTTGAGGAAGAAAATTAAAATCTGACTATGATCATTGAATCATTTCACATCTCTCTTTCCATTTTTGACTCACTTTTTTTGATATATTTCTTTGTGCAATGTATAGAAATTGTATAGAAATTGTAATTAAGTCTATAAGTGTTTCTTTTTAAGTCATTGTAATCTTTAAATATCTTTTTAATTGTCATTTTAATCTTCAAATGTGTTTTTGTTGTTCAACTTATTCGATAAAATTATTAACAATATAAATATTAGAGATGTATTTGCAATTTTGATACAATTTAAAGATCAATAGGATTTGTTAAGAAAGGACAGCGAGTTACACTTTCATATTTGTTTGAGTGCTAAAAGTCATATGTGGAAAAAATAATTGAAGTATTTGTAAAAGTGTTACGAAAATGGGTACAAAATATTGCAGTGGCTCTTAATTGAACATTGATGTTTAGTTGTTTGAAATTTTGCAGTTAACTCAATCAAGCAGAGAAGTTGTTTGATAAAATGCTTGAAAAGGGGATGAAACCTGATAACAGAGATATAATCTCACTCCTTCAGTTTAGACCACGCTTTTCTACCCTTTGAATCCCAGAGCTTGTCTCAGATGTTTGAAAATTGAGTACGGCGATAGAAACAGGTCGTATCAGTTTCGGATTGGTTGTTTCTGGTGTGGGAGTTTGTTATCCAAAATTTCCTAATTATTTGTACAGTAACAATGCAATTTATGCTGCCTGTAGTATCAATACAGTTGTACGGTTTTTGTTGTGATCTCTTGCATATTAGTTTCAATACTTAGAGCATACATATCGGTTGACTTCAACCGTATCCTCACATAAACCAAACACCCTTTGTCAGAGTGTCTTGCATATTTGCTATAAAATTGGGTGGTTGAGTTTGACAACGTGTCCCTGCAATGCAACGGTTGCTTTGCCTTTTCATGTGCATATTAAATATATTATAATCACATAACTTTGGTTTTCTTTTAGTTTTTGAGTTATATTGTGGGTTTGGTGGACCCATTTTAAAGTTTTAGATGAGTTGCATGGATATTTAGGAAATATGATTGAGTTGTTTAAATAGTAAGATAATATAAAAAATTAAGCGGGGTCCATTTAAGAAACTCAAATGGGTGGAATGGATGCATGTGGGTGCTCTTATGGCTAGTTTGGTAGTCAGCAGTGTTCCAATTAATGGTGCGACAGTGTCCTTAGTTAATTTCTTAGGAGTTTATTAATTTTCATCATGTTAAACATTTTTTTGATTGTTTAAGGATGGCTTTGGTGTATATCGTGTAACTACAAAATCAGACTTGATATATTGTTAATTTCATCAAGTTAAAGAGAAAAGATTTGAGGCGGCGACCTATTTTTTATCAATTGTTTATGATGTTAAAAGAGACCCCACTTTCCAAAAATACATAAACAATCAAAAAAAAATTCGGGAAAATGAATTCGGGACATATAGCATTGCTGTTTTAAATATGTAACAAAAAAAAATTAAACAAGAGCCAAAATAGAATAATAGAGATGAAGGAGAAAAAGCGAGAAAAATATAACTTTTGCATTTTGTTTTCACAAGTGTAGTGTGTAACACCCTAATCCCATATATATAAATACTTAAAATAAATAAATACATAAAGAATTAAGGCATACAATTTAAACAAGACATACATGCATATATCATACATATATCAACGGATATTTAAATTGGAATTCATGCATCTTAAGCATAGCTATCATACTTCAATTCAAGGTCTAACAAAATAGATAATTATGTCTAGACTTATCCATACAACCAACATGGATATAATAAGTAGCGTAATTCAAAACAACCATAATAAGAATTCATGCTCAAACATTCGAATAAGGAAAATGTCTATCCGACTCGATGTTACAAAATATCAGAGCATCTACTTATTACAAACCAACTAATATAAGTCTAACTAGGAGAAGCATAAAGCTTGACCCCTCACCACTAGCAAGCAAAGCGCAGAGAACGCTAATCCGCCGATGCTAAATCCTCACCTTGCATACCTGAACCCCCAAAGGTTCAGCATTTACACAAAACAGAGAGTTAGTAAGAAATCCCGCAAAATAATGCAAGTATATCGAATACTATACATTTATAATAAATAAATAAGGAAATGCAATATTCACATCATATAGGAAAGGGAAATGCTTTATGTAGCGAAAACTATTTCACGACAAATTCACGAAAATTATGTTCAGTCGGCAATGCGTTGAAGTATCCACTAGGCAACACGTACATATGGTATACCATTATTCCATTCCATTTCCATATATTGGGGCAAACATATAACTACACATAAATTTTCTTTTTCTTTTAATGAAAAATAATTAAGGATAATAGTTTATTTTTGCATTTATGCAAAATAGCTTAATTAAATAAATAAGTTTTTATGTATTTTTATAAATTTATCAAAATAGTTTATGAACAAAAAAATTAATTCAAAATTTAATCTTTTATGTTTATCTTGGATTTCAATTTGATCCCTTATGTTTAAACGTTTCAATTTGATCTTTTGTGTTTTCACCGTTTGCATAAGTTTATTCTTTCCGTTAATTTTGATGTTTCCACCGTTTCATTTGGACACGTGTCCAGGTGTCCATGTGTCTGTCCACATATGCAAATCGTTTGTCACATGTGACAAAACTGACGGAAAGGACCAAATTGAAATCTAAAATAAACATAAGGGACCAAATTGAAACTTTTAAAACATAAGAGATTAAGTTGAAACCTAAAATAAACATAAGAGACTAAATGTTAAATTAAGCCAAAAAATAACTTATAAAAATAAAAGTTTTTCCTAGTAGTAACTTATAAATTAACATAAAAACTTATTTATTTGCATAAGTTATTTTCCATAAGCTTAAAAAGAAATTATTCCAAACGGACCCTAAGTCAAGCGTAATAATTGAGGTTTGAACTACGACTCCTCCATTTTGTGTGGGTTTTCAAGTATTTGTCATTTCATCTATCTACTACAAAATTCAATATAAAAGAGAAAAAGAAAACTTACGAGCAAACTTAATTCAGTTGGTAGCGACATTGTATTTTATATGTAGATCGAGATTCGAACTCTGAACATTTCACTTATCCATTTTAAAAGTAAATTTTTTAGTCATCAGACTATCTAACATAAAAAATAAAACAGCAGAAAAATTTATGTAGATCAATTATTCTGGACCAAAATATTGTTCATTGCTTTATTTAATAAAATAAATATAACTTGTTGTACCAAAAAAAAAAACTTGATAAGCTCACAGTAAACTTGACCAAAAGAAAAGCTTTTTAGTCAATAAATGATAGTAGTGTATTCGTTATATTTCGTGAGACATATTTTCGCTGTATATAGCATTGCCGTATAGGAAATCACATTCATTTGTTGTATATAGTTCAAGCATCAATTCAATTAATACAACACAACCTTATCAATTAACATAATCAATCCATATATCATTGTCACATAACAAACCAATGAACAATCAATGATGTCTTTTACCAAATTATCACACATAGATAATCAACTTCATCTCCTAATGCAAACTAATGCAAGAATTCATGAATGCTCCCTAGCATTCTTCTAATGTATGAAGGTACCTTGTCATTTCGTTAGAAAACTTATTCTAACTATATTTTAACCACCTTGTTAAAATATTCTGTATTTTAGTCACCTCACTAAAATACCTGCTCATCATGCATATATGAATGCATGAATGTAATTATCAACTCATGAATATAATCAATTCATTTCAAAAGAGAATATCACAATTATGTACTTCAACCTTAAGTACATTATCTCTATCAAATCTAGTCAAATCACACATATTAACGATGTAATATAACCATAGGAGCATATCCCTAACATAGCATAAGCATAGGTCTCATATTTTCAAGAAAAACATAAGTTGCAGGTCTGAGTAACTCGCCCGGCGAGCTCACAGCGCGCTGTAGCGAGTTAAGTCAGAGAGCAACAGGTGAACTCGCTGCAAACTCGCCCTGCACTCGCTGCAGCGAGTTTGACAGCACAAGTTCACACTGTTCTCGGGTTTTTGCTGCAATAGTTCAAAATCTTGTGTTTTCAACATACCAATTCGAAAAGATGACAACTTTATACTTATATAATCATGCTAAACATAGAAGTACAACTCATTTCATCAATTAACAATATTTCATCCATTAAAGATATCATTTTTATCAATTTATCAAAAAAACTCATAACCTACAAACATCTAACAAATTCCCATAATTGAACCCCAAGTTTGTAGCTTTCTTTCATCAAATCATATGAGTAATCAATTTATACCATAAAAACATTTCATTTTTAAGAATCAACCCAAAGAAAAACAGTGAGAGAGGATTGGGTTGGAGAGAGTAAGACTTTCTCCCCCTCTCTTAATTACTCTTAAGAAACCAAACCACTCTCTTACCTTAAGAAATTCTGGATTCTATAGTCCTTCTACCTCTAGCTCTTTCTCTTGTTCTTTTTTCTTCTTCAAAGAAAAGGGTTTCTTGCTCTCTTCTCTTTCTTCCTCCTTTTCTCTTTTCAAAATATCATTTTTCTATTCTTCCTTTCTTACCAACTTAACCTAGTTTGTAGTTTAAAAGTGTCTAATACCCTTCTTGCTTCTCATTCTCTATTGGGCTTAGCCCACTCTCACCATAAGTCCAATTACTTAATATCCCAATAAGTGACATAAACCACTATTCTACTACTTCTCATAATTAACCAATTAATTCATCTAGTCTTAATAAAAGGTTCTCAATAGAATTAAGGATTCTAGGGAATTACTAAAATACCCTTCACTTAGCTAATGCATAACTATTGATAAAAAATCAAGAAAACACATTTATTCAAGTAGTTAAGTAAATAAATAAATAAATAACATAAAAATCATATTTTAATTAAATACGGCTGTTACAAGTCTACCCCCTAAAAAGAATTTTCGCCCTCGAAAATTACCTTGAAACAATTCCGGATATGACTTCCTCATCTCATCATCTAGCTCCCAAGTAGCACTTTCACCGGCCGGTCCTCCCCAAACCACTTTAACCGATGCAATTTCTTTGTTCCTTAACTTTTTCACTTCTCTTCCTTTTATCCTCAAAGGTATAGTTTCAATCGTAAGGTTCTCCCGCACTTGGATGTCATCCACTTCTATCACATGGGTTGGATCGGGAACATACTTTCTCAATTGTGATATATGAAACACATTATGCAAATTTAACAAAGATGGTGGCAATGCAATCCGATAAGCCAATTCCCCTACTCTTCCAAGAATCTCATAAGACCTAGTAAATCTTGGCGTCAATTTCCTTGACCTCAAAGCACGTCCAATACCGGTAGTTGGCGAAACTCTTAGAAAAACATGATCTCCTTCCTTGAACTCTACATTCTTTCTCTTTTTATCATAATAGCTATTTTGCCTACTTTGGGATGCTCTCATCTTTTCTTGTATCATCTTAATTTTCTCCGTTGTTTGTTGAACTATTTCCGGTCCAAGTACCACATTTTCACCCGCCTCAGACCAACACAAATCTTCTACCATATAAAGCTTTGAAAGGTGTCATTCCAATACTAGTGTGGAAACTATTGTTGTAAATAAACTCTATTAATGGTAGATAGCCATCACAACTAGGGGTGGGCATCGGTTCGGTTTGGTTCGAGTTCGGTCCAAAACCCTTGAACCGGTCGGACCGACGGGTTGAATATACAGGCCCAAATCAAACCAAATTCAAGATCGTTTTATCGGTTTTTGGGTTCACGGGTTGGACCGGTTCCGGTTCGGTTTAAACGGTTTAGTCTATATATTGGGCTACTTTGATTTTTTGGCCCAATAAAATTTTAGGTCACTTTTTTATCTCTTTTTCTTCGTCCAAGACTGAATTTTTTTCAATTATTGAGCTGCCATTTATTGGTTATCACCTTTATTGGGCTGCCATTATTTTCTATTTTTTGTCCATGTATTTTTTTATTACGTATTTAAAACTTTTGGTACAGATATTGGACTATTGGCCATTATCTTACAATCAGGCTATGATGGAGATCCTAGAATCTTCACTTTTAAACAGCAGCAATATACTTCAATCAAGTGCAACAATACTTCAAAAATACAGTCTTTATAAAATACTAGGAAACACAAGAACAAAACAAAAATACAGTCTTTAGAAAATAATAGGAAGCATAAGAACAAAAATGAAAATACAGTCTTCCGAAAATCAAAAAGAAAGCTTTAAAACAAAAGAGAAAAGATGAAAGAGATAGATACATATATATATAGAGAAAGAGTGAAGTAGCAAAGTTTTTTCACAAGAAAGGGGGGTTTGAATTGTGAACCTTTAAAAATGACCTATTAAAAATAATAGAGAAACACTTTGGAAGAACAAACGTTAGAACGTTCTCAGAACGTTTGGTTAGTTATATGCAAATAAGCTAGAGAACGTTCTCGGATCAATTTCAAGAGATAAAGTAAAGTAAATTATAAGTGATGTGTGTGATCTGTTTGCACAAATTAAAAAAGAGTAAGGAGAAGGAAAATACACAAGCAGTTATACTGGTTCACCCCTTTAACAATGGGTTACGTCCAGTCCTCACGCTCCAGTGAGTTTTTCCACTATGAGATGCTACCAATCTCAAGATACAATTTCTTCCTTTGATCTTACACCCAAGATCAATAAAATCCTTTAAGCCCTACAAGCTTAAAGATACCCCAGCCCTCCAGGCTAGTAAGGGTATACCACTCAAACAATACAGCCCTATTGACTTGAGTAAACCTTTTACAAAGATTGATGAAATGGATCTAAGCTTTTACAAAACTCACTTTGTGAAAAGCTTAAGAAAAATAGAAACTCTCAAACACTCAGTGTATATACTAATCCTAGTATAGAATTACAATTCAGGAGTGAAAGAGATCAAAAGAGAGCTTTAAGATTGCTTGTATGATAAAAACAAGTAGTGATCAAATTGTGGTGAAAGCTCGTGCTCTTAAAATGACACCAAAGGCTCTATTTATAGCTGAGGCTTGTACTTGAAGCTTGGTGTTGAAATATGTCCGTTTGCAACGGATACTTGTTCAAAAAATTGACAGCTCATTAGTTGTTGTTGAGAGATATTCAAACTGAAAGAATGATCTAAGAGTGTTCTTCGATCAGATCCTTATGATTCTTTCAAAGGAGCGTGGAAATGAGCTTGCAGTGAGCTGTAAAGTGTCCTTTACATTACATTCTCCAAGGGTAGCCGTTAGGCTTCTTTAAGAATGTTTTATCCAGCTGTTCTTAAGCTTGATTATAAAAAGGACAAGAACATCATTCTCCTAGAACGTTCTGAGAGCGTTCTCCATTCTGGGCGGAGATAAACTTTGATCTTCAAAAGACTTTGATCCTTCTCTTGATAGCTAGCTGTGAGATATCAGAAATACAGTTGTTTGGTCCTTTAAGCACTATTCATATTGTCCTTGTATGGTACTTCTTGTCATAAAAGGAGATCCACATGTGGGAGAATGTTTATTTAATATTCAACTAAAGGACATCCCAACTCTAAGTTGCAAATGAGTTGGTACATTCTCATAGGTCTATGTATCATCTGTCTTTAATGGTATTGGACAGCATAAAATCTTTGTCTTGTATTAAAAACCATGAGCACATGCTTGTTCTTCAAAACTTGTCCAAAAGGGAAAGTCACACTTTTCATTCCAAATATTCCTTGCCTTATTTGTCATGAATACTGTTGTGATGTTGTGAGTTAATACCAAGATAAAAGTGCTCATTTGTCTTGAACAATGTTGACTTAGAAAAATAAGTACTTTAACAATGAAGCTTGTTCTTGAGTGAAACACAGAGAATGTTCTGAGAACATTCTTGCAGCTTTTGTCCTTCAATACAAGCTTGAATAGATATTAATGTAAAAAGCTTGTTTAATCCTGACTTGATTAAAAACACTCAAGAGCACTTGTTAGATAACAATATGATCATAATTTCTCTTAAAATATAATTAAGATGTTTGTTATCTTTAAAACATCAATTTGGGATTTTGCCTCAACAAAGAGAGATAAAGAGAAGTGGTTGATGCTTGAACAGTTTTGTGAGAGAGATGGATCATGAAACCAACAGCAATAACAAAAAAATAGCAACAACAAGAGAAAGAAAAGGAATATAAGAGAGAGAACTCATCCAGAGGGATGAATCTTTTATGCAACCGCCACTGCTTCTACTAGCTAGGGTTGGGAATGGAAGGAGAAATGGTTATTATGTAGTGAACTTCCCCTTTTAGAGAAAAGAAAACTAGGGTTGGAATTGGATTGGGCCAGTGTTGGGCTTCTTCTCATAACATAATAATAATAATTAATAATGATACATATTAACGGTTCGGGTTTCGGTTTGCACGGGTTGAATGGAGACAACCGCTGCCGACCCTATCATGTTGCAGAAACTGCAAACGCCTGCCAGCTGGACCCGTTCCACCCGACACGACCCGACCCGCCCGAACCGAACCACACGGGTCGGTCGGTTTCAAACGGTTTTCACGGGTTTGTCCACCCCTAATCACAACTACCTCCTCCTTCCAAAACACAAGCCCTTAACAAATCTTCTAGTGATTGGATTGTCCTCTCCGATTATCCATCCGTTTGAGGGTGGTAAGCGGAACTCAACCTTAGCTTGGTTCCTAAGGCCTCTTGTAAGCTTTCCCAAAATCTCGAAGTAAACCTCGGATTTCTATCTAACACGATGCTAGAAGGAATACCATGCAACTTCACAATTTGCTCCACATAAATCTCCGCTAACTTCGGCATTAAGGTTCCGGTCTTAAAAGCAATAAAGTGTGCGGATTTTGTCAATCTATCACCCAAATAGAATCATTCCCTTTGGTAGTCCTTGGTAACCCACTCACAAAGTCCATAGCAATGCTATCCCACTTCCACTCGGGGATAAACATTGGTTGCAACAATCCGGAAAGGTCTTTGATGTTCCACTTTAGACTTTTGACAAGTCAAACAAGCATACACAAATTCCACAACTTCCTTCTTCATACTAGGCCACCAAAACAACTTCTTTAAATCTTGGTACATCTTAGTAGCCCCGGGGTGAATACTTAACCCACTTCGATGTCCTTCTTCCAAAATCTTCCTTTTTAATTCCGGTATGTCGGGTACACAAACTCTTTCGCGAAATCTTATAATACCATTCTCATCCAATTTGAAGTCGGTCTCTTTCCCTTGGTTAATCAAAGTCAATCGGTTCACCAAACTCAAATCTCCCTTTTGACCACCTTTCACTTCATCAAGAAAATCATTAGTAAGCTTTAACATTCCCAACTTGACACTATGCGGAGTCACTTCACAAACCAAACTAAGATCTCTAAATTGTTCAATTAAATACAATCCCCTTTCCATGAGATTCGACATATGCATAGATTTCCTACTCAACGCATCCGCTACAACATTCACCTTTCTGGGATGATAGCTCAACTCGAAATCATAATCCTTTAGGAATTATAACCATCTCCTTTGTCTCATATTCAATTCCTTTTGGTCAAATAAGTACTTCAAGCTCTTGTGATCACTAAAAACTTCGAATCTAGAACCAAACAAATAATGTCTCCAAACCTTCAAAACAAATACAACGGCGGCTAACTCAAGATCGTGTGTTGGATAATTCTTCTCATGTACCTTTAGTTGTCTAGAAGCATAAGCAACCACTTTACCATTTTGCATAAGCACACCTCCTAATCCCATCAAAGAAGCATCACAATATACAACGAATGGTTCATCCGCTTTCGGTAAGGTCAAAACCGGTGCCGATGTCAACCTTTTTTTCAACTCTTGAAAACTCTTCTCACGAGGACTATCCCATACAAAAGCTTAACCATTTCGAGTCAATTGAGTTAACGGTAAGGCTAGCTTTGAAAAACCTTCAATAAATCTCCGATAATAACCCGCTAAACCAAGAAAACTCCTTATCTCAAAAACCGGTCTCGGGGTCTCCCACTTCAACACCGCATCTACTTTAGAAGGATCCACCGCAATACCTTCGTTAGATATAACATGACCAAGGAAACTCACCTCCTTCAACCAAAATTCACACTTCGACAACTTCGCATAAAGCTTCTTTTCTCTTAATGTTTCTAGTACAATCCTCAAGTGCTCGGCATGCTCTTCCTCCGATTTAGAGTAAATCAAAATATCATCAATGAACACCACCACGAACTTATCCAAGTATGGATGAAAAATCCGATTCATATACTCCATGAAAACACTGGGTGCATTAGTCACGCCGAAAGGCATCACCGCATATTCATAGTGACCGTAACGAGTTCTAAAAGTCATCTTCGGTATATCTTCCGACTTAACTCTAATTTGATGATACCCCAACCTCAAGTCAATCTTGCTAAATACGCAAGCACCCACCAATTGGTCCATCAAATCGTCGATCCTCGGGAGTGGATATTTGTTCTTGATAGTCACTTTATTCAATTGCCGATAATTAATACACAACTGCATGCTCCCCTCTTTCTTCTTTACTAATAAAACTGGTGCTCCCCCAGGGGACACGCTAGGTCGGATAAACTTCTTCTTGAGTAACTCTTCAAGTTGCTTCTTTAATTCACTCAATTCCGATGCCGACATTCGATATGGCGCCATAGAAATAGGACTCGTTCCAGGCACCAAATCAATAGTAAACTCCACCTCTCTCTCAAGAGGTACATCTGACACATCCTCCGGAAATATATCAAAAAATTCTTGCACGACCGGTAACTCCTTAATTTCGACTCCACCTTCGAGTCTCAAAGATGCAAACATTGCAAATAATTCTCCATGTTCCTTCAAAGATTCTTTTACCTCTTTCCCACTCATCAATAGTTAACTCTCTTCCGATTTAGGGAATTCGACAATTTTCTCACAACAGTTCATGTGAACACGATTAAATATCAACCAAGTCATACCAAAGATTACATCTATGTTACTAAGTGGAATACACACTAGGTCCATACCAAAAGATCTATCAAACACATCAACAAGACACTTAAGACACACAAATTGAGTAGTCATAGAACCACTAGCAGGGGTTTCTATTTCCATACGTCTAGGCATATCAGACATAGGAATATTAAGACTTTTTGCACAATCAACAGATATAAAGGAGTGTGTTGCTCAGGTATCAATAATAGCAATTAAAGGAGTGCCATAGATGAAACACGTACCTCTAATGAGATTGTCCACTTGATCCGCACCGTCTCCACTCAAAGTAAACACTTTTCCAACAACCTTCTTTGGCTTCTTGCATTCCGGACTCTTGTGACCTAACTCTCCACAATTGTAGCAACTAATCGGTCCCTTACATTCATAAGCCATGTGCTCCGGCTTCTTGCACCTAAAGCACTTAGCCTTCTCTTTGTCATAGCCTTCATTAGTCTTCTTTCCACTACCTTCACCACCTTTCTTCTTCCATTTGTTGTCATAAGGCTTCCCACGATTCACCTCTTTTCCCTTCTTATCATTTGCATTCTTATAGTAGCTTGACTTAGCCTTTACATCTCTATCACAAATGCTACTCTTGTTCACCAAAGTGGCAAAGTTCCGAATCTCCGAGAAACCAATAAGCAACTTAATGTTGGGACGTAATCCGCTTTCAAACTTCACGCACTTGTCCATTTTCGCTTCAACCGTGTTATAATATGGGCTATACCTACATAACTCTTCAAATTTTGCTGCATAATCCGCCACAGACATATGTCCTTGCTTCAACTCCATAAACTCAACCATCTTCCTATTTCTTATGTTCGACGGAAAGTACTTGACCAAGAACTCTCTCTTGAAGCTCTCCCAAGTAATTACAGTATTGCCAAATCCCAACCTTTGGCTTGCATTTCTCCACCAATAACTAGCATCCTCATGGAGCATGTAAGTTCCCAAGGTCACCTTTTGTGTTTCGGAGCACCTCATTGCTCTGAAAATTCTTTCCATAGCTTCCAACCATTTGATAGCACCAATGGGATCATGTCCTCCCTTGAAGACTTGTGGATTGTTCTTCAAAAATCGCTCCAATCTTGCTTCATCCTCATTGCCTCCAAGGTTCTCTTGAGCAACCCTCTCGGCATTCCTATTTGTCGCCTCTTGAGCCATGGCATTAGCCATCATGGTCAAGGCATCCGCAATCGCCCTTTGAGACATCACCTGGATAATCAATCAAGCAAATCCAACTAACATTAGAACTAAGTACTAACAGTGTCTCCTACACATGTTGCACACACGGGTAATTCTAAACCTAATTGATCCGACATGAATCGACCTTGCTCTGATACCACTTATTTAAGTTATTGTAACATCCTAATCCCATATATATAAATACATAAAGAATTAAGGCATACAATTTAAACAAGACATACATGCATATATCATACATATATCAACGAATATTTAAATTGGAATTCATGCATCTTAAGCATAGCTATCATACTTCAATTCAAGGTCTAACAAAATAGATAATTATGTCTAGACTTATCCATACAACCAACATGGATATAATAAGTAGCGTAATTCAAAACAACCATAATAAGAAATCATGCTCAAACATTTGAATAAGGAAAATGTCTACCCGACTCGATGTTACAAAATATCAGAGCATCTACTTATTACAAACCAACTAATATAAGTCTAACTAGGAGAAGCATAAAGCTTGACCCCTCACCACTAGCAAGCAAAGCGCAGACAACGCTAATCCGTCGATGCTAAATCCTCACCCTGCATACCTGAACCCCCAAAGCTTCATCATTTACACAAAATAGAGAGTTAATAAGGAATCCCGCAAAATAATGCAAGTATATCGAATACTATACATTTATAATAAATAAATAAGGAAATGCAATATTCACATCATATCAGAAATCACATTCATTTGTTGTATATAGTTCAAGTATCAATTCAATTAATACAACACAACCATATCAATTAACATAATCAATCCATATATCATTGTCACATAACAAACCAATGAACAATCAATGATGTCATTTACCAAATTATCACACATAGATAATCAACTTCATCTCCTAATGCAAACTAATGCAAGAATTCATGAATGCTCCCTAGCATTCTTCTAATGTATGAAGGTACCTTGTCATTTCGCTAGAAAACTTATTCTAACTATATTTTAACCACCTCGTTAAAATATTCCGTATTTTAGTCACCTCACTAAAATACCTGCTCATCATGCATATATGAATGCATGAATGTAATTATCAACTCATGAATATAATCAATTCATTTTAAAAGAGAATATCACAATTATGTACTTCAACCTTAAGTACATTATCTCTATCAAATCTAGTCAAATCACACATATTAATGATGTAATATAACCGTATGATCATATCCCTAACATAGCATAAGCATAGGTCTCATATTTTCAAGAAAAAACATAAGTTTCAGGTCTGAGTAACTCACCCGATGAGCTCACAGCGCGTTGCAGCGAGTTAAGTCAGAGAGCAACAGGTGAACTCGCTGCCAACTCGCCCTGCACTCGCTTCAGCGAGTTTGACAGCACAAGTTCACCCTGTTCTCGGGTTTTTGCTGCAATAGTTCAAAATCTTGTGTTTTCAACATACCAATTCGAAAAGATGACAACTTTATACTTATATAATCATGCTAAACATAGAAGTACAACTCATTTCATCAATTAACAACATTTCATCCATTAAAGATATCATTTTTATCAATTTATCAAGAAAACTCATAACCTACAAACATCTAACAAATTCCCATAATTGAACCCCAAGTTTGTAGCTTTCTTTCATCAAATCATATGAGTAATCAATTTATACCATAAAAACCTTTCATTTTTAAGAATCAACCCAACCCAAAGAAAAAGAGTGAGAGAGGATTGGGTTGGAGAGAGTAAGACTTTCTCCCCCTCTCTTAATCACTCTTAAGAAACCAAACCACTCTCTTACCTTAAGAAATTCTGGATTCTCTAGTCCTTCTACCTCTAGCTCTTTCTCTTGTTCTTTTTTCTTCTTCAAAGAAAAGGGTTTCTTGCTCTCTTCTCTTTCTTCCTCCTTTTCTCTTTTCAAAATATCATTTTTCTATTCTTCCTTTCTTACCAACTTAACCTAGTTTGTAGTTTAAAAGTCTCTAACACCCTTCTTGCTTCTCATTCTCTATTGGGCTTAGCCCACTCTCACCATAAGTCCAATTACTTAATATCCCAATAAGTGACATAAACCACTATTCTACTACTTCTCATAATTAACCAATTAATTCATCTAGTCTTAATAAAAGGTTCTCAATAGAATTAAAGATTCTAGGGCATTACTAAAATACCCTTCATTTAGCTAATGCATAACTATTGATAAAAAATCAAGAAAACACATTTATTCAAGTAGTTAAGTAAACAAATAAATAAATAACATAAAAGCCCTATTTTAATTAAATACAACTGTTACATAGTGACCTCTCGCCCTAAAAAAAGTAATTTAATATTGTGTGGTCGAGTGGACCATATATCAGATATCAAGTCTAATTAAATTTCACTATAATTAACCAATATGGTCAATTTTTTATCACAAAGATGGCAATTTTTTTTTAAAATAAATAATTTTACATATTTAAGCACAAATATGTTCCCATGAGTTTACCTCAATTGACAGAGACATTGTATTTTATATATACAAAAGTCGCGGTTCGAATCTCAGACCAATTGTTTACAAAATTAACATACTACAATTATGTCGAGTTTAACCATTTTATTTTAATCACAAGGCCTATCCTAACTATTTAGAGATTTGCTCGAATATTACAAATGAACTACCAATAATATCCAAATGCAAATAAAAATTATTTTTGATTTAAATTGTAAATAAAATTAGTAATATAAAAATGGTCGTGCTAAACAATGCATAACAAATTAACACGGTAAAAAAACTAGCATAACAAATTAAGAATTGAATTTTTTTCTCACTTGTACTACATCCGTCCCAAAATATAAGACCCTTTTCACTTTTTTATTTGTCTCATTTTATAAGAATTCTTTGCAATTTTCAAGTACATTTATTATTTCTTTTCCTCCATACCTCTAATCATGATACATCATTTTCTGTGATTGATAATAAATACTTTGTAAAATTATCAACTATAATTCTCTCATAAAGGACAAACTTGTTAAAATAATACTAATATTCAACATATTTAATATCACAATTAACTTTTTTTAATTCTCGTGATTTACCCAAAAATATCTTTTATTTTGGGACGGTACATATAATAGACCTAATAGCATATAATAAAATGTTTGAAGCCCCATAAATGAGAGGTGCGGCCTTACAGCACATTGCACAATTTGCTCTAGTTGTAGGCTGGTCTTGTTTAATCAAGTATACTTTTTTAACTTATAGTCGTCAAAATGGACTTTGGAGGTTTGTGTTTATATAAGAATGATGCACTACAATTCAAGTCTAAAAGAAATTATTGCTTTAATATTGTTTATAATTATAATCTCACTCTTCTATATGTTTTGTGCTGCACTCTTGGAAGTCCACACCCGCAGGAAGAACAAGAGTACGTAGCAAGGAAAACGGATTATATTATATTTTAGGCTGCTGAGTTAAGGTCAAACGATGTAAGTTAGTGTTTTAGGCTTTAAGAACTTATTGCATTATGGTTAGAATATGATGGATATTCATTAAGGAGTTAATTTAATTATTTATAACATTCCCTATTAAATATTCATCGAGGATATGCCTCGTTAAAACTTTACTAAAAAAAACCCAATGAAAAAAAAAATTAGTGAAGGAAAAATAGTACATCATTTTACATAATATATTGATTTCCGGATAATGATTTAGTTGAATTTCATGCATTATTAATTTGTATAAGGTGTCATTAAAAATAGTTTCTTGCATCGATTTTATTTTATTTTTTCTTTATGACCAAACATTTTATTACTATTTTATGATATTTATTCTCTGTTTGGCATGATTCAATTTGGATAAGGAAATTAACTCGTACATTAAATATGGTTGTAGCTACCAAAGAAATATGAAGTTGATGTTGCTTTTACGTGTGTGGGGATAAATTAAAAGGATTTTTATTAGTCTATAATTGTATATTTAAGATATTTTGAAGTTGACAACTTGTAGTAATTTTTTATAAAATAAGTTTTCTTGAATTTTTACAATAATTGAATATCTTATAATTTTGAGAAAATATTGATGGTGACTTGTTTGAAATGACTTTAAAAAAGAAAAAAAAAAGTGTAGAGTTTTTCTATTAAATAAGAGAATTAGTCGGAATGTCTCAGATTAAAACTTCAGGATTTTACAATTGGATAGTATTAATCCTCTGCTTCAAAAAAGTATTAATCCTCAGACAAATATTTTTAAGTGGGACGATCTCGTATGACGCACATCTTATGTGACTTATATATGTTGTTGATTTTTAATGGTTATGAATGTTATTATTTTGGCGTGAAAAATTGTTTTGAACATATTTGCTTTAATTTGTTGTGATTGCTTCACCATGAGATTGTTAATCTTTTATTAGTTTGGAGTTACTTGTTGGCACTTATATTTCACGGGGTTGGTCGTATTGTTTTCTTTTATCATGGTATGTATATTTATTTGGGGGGCTTTTGCCATCTTGGTTTTAGTCTTTTGTTAGTTGAGTGTGTTGGAACAAAGTTGGTGAAAGTTCAAGAAACATAAGAAATGAGGGTTTAAATTGGGTTTTTAATGATTTAAACTTTTTCCAAATTCAAAAACTTAATAAAAAATATTGTTTGTGTAAACATAGATAAGGACAATGACAAAACAATAACAACAACAATAGAAAGGATAACGGCACAATAGAAATGACACAAAATTTTTTATATTGGTTCATCGTTAACGAAACTACTACCGTCTACTGGTTCATCGTTAACGAGACTACTACAGTCACTTCTTTGTGTTTACAATGATGCTTCTATTAAGCATATTACACAAAAGATGTTGAGCTCGCACACTTAGATAGTTTACAACACTAAGTGTTTTGCACAGAGAATTTACAAAAGAATTGAAGAATGTAAGTGTATGTGTATGTATCTATTATGTACTTTTGCACTTTTCTTCAAGTTCTTCGTTCTCCTTTTATAGTTGATGAAGAATTAATGTTAGACGTTAGGCTATGTAAGACCCACGATTCCACTGTACAGTTTTTCTAAGGAACTTTAGTGTCGGCTAAGTTTTTAGGGTTTTTGGTGAAGCGGTTTCGTGAGTATTGTCGCGTTAATAGAATTTTTGCTGAAAAGGAGCCTGTTTGGTGCTCGTGCGCTGGAAAGGCACAGACTTTTGTCCTGTAATCCTCTTTGGTTAATACGAAGGTTACTGTATATTCAGTTTAACGAGTTTTGGATTATTCTTGTTTTTGGATAAACGAGTAGGAAATTTACCCGTCGTTGTAAAATTTTACTGCGTCTGTTTTAAGTGAGATTTCGGATGAGAGTTTTATATATCTGCGTGAGTGAGGTTATGTTCTGAGATTAATTTTCCAAGGTGTGGAAGAAAATTACAGTCGCGGAAAAAGATTCGGCGATAAGTTTGTGAATTGTTTTTATTAAAAGGTTTACGGTAGAATTTTTTATGTTTCCGTAAAATTTATCGGTACGCGAAATGCGACTCGTTTAAGCGCGAGCGTGGGGACTGAGTGAGATGAGTTGGCAAGCTCACATAATATCTAGATATTTATGTGAGTTACTTGGTGACCAAGACATGATCCCAAGGCTAGGATTTGCTCATAAAACTTTACACTATTCAATCCAAAGGTTAGGAAGCAATGAAACCTTCTATTTAAGGCTTGCTTTGTAAATCAAATGATCTCTTTCTTTCTCTCTTCTCCCGTGAGCTCTCCCTTCTCCTTTTTCTTTCATTTTTCTTAGTTTGATAGAACACAAATCTAGAGATTGTGAGAGATCTAAGAGGAATTAGGAGAAGTGTTGAATATCAAAGTTGATCCTTGTAACTTGGAGGTGATTATGAGCTAAGTTTTATGGTAAGAAAATCTTTTCCTCCCCTTTTCTATTCTTTGGCCGTGTGGCATTGTTGTTTGTTGGGAGGAGGTTTTAATTTTTACTTGGTTAATATTGCTAGATCATTGATAGTTAGTAATTATCTATGCTAATTAGTGATAGATTCCTTGTGTGAGTGCTACAAGATTCATGAGAGTTAGTATCTAGGGCTTTGATGAGAAATTTTCTATTGTTGAAGAACATGAAGTTTTGTTTAGAGTTTGTGTTAATGATGTTGTTTTTGAGCTTTTAAGTGAAATGGATATATGAGAAATCATTTTGTTTTGAGAAACAAGAAAAATTTATTTTGTATAACGCCCCGACTAAAATATCTAGAATATTTAGTTAAGACATAAATAAATGGTACTGAGTACATAACATTAACGAGTTTAAACAACTGAATTACAAGAATTTCGTACATCAAGAGATGAACTAAAACGAATACAGCGGAAACAAATAAGATTCTGGAATAACAGGAATAAACTAAAGCAAAGGAAGACTAAATCGTCTAATGCGATGATCCAAGCTCAACTCCAATCATCAGCTCCATCCTGGTCCTTGCTCCAGAAAACCTGTCTACCTAAAAAAATTGATTTGGAGTGGGGTGAGACTACTAAGCCTCAGTGAGTCCTACTACCCTCCTAGAGGTGACTACACCGGGGGCACCTAAATCAGTCGTATCATGCTAATATATACATAATCATATCCTGAAACTGAAAGTAAAAGGTGTAACACAGAATTTAACTCTTATTCATTTTAAACACAAGGACACTCTGAGGTGAGCATATCTCAGAGGCCTGCCATATCCGTCAACCGATTCGGTCACGGCATGCAGCTCACAATAACATATCCTAATGGATTGTCCCATTGGGAGTCCATTACGCGATATCACAAGATCGCTCATAACTGACTGAAACTAAATTAGTTATTACTACCATAATTTCCCAATCCCGGGGAGCATACAAACCTAATTAATTTTCTATGTTATACCCTAATGATTATCTGTGATTAACATTCTGTTCGACATTATATTAATTACGTTACTGCAAACTATCTGATTATAACGAGGATATAAAACGAGTGTAGAAAACTTCATTTAGAAAATGGAGATATAGGCCAATCCTGTACAAGCTCGCTACGGCGAGTTACCAGCTCGCTATGGCGAGATTATAGGTCCTGACCTAAATCAACTCGCTGTGGCGAGCAGAAGCTCGCCATGGCGAGTTTCATCAGCTCAGAGCCCAGCTCGCCATGGATGCTCGCCAGCTACTCGCTGTGGCGAGTTCATGCAGAACTTACCCTGTTTTGCAGAAATCGTAATATTTCAAGTAACACACCTACAATCCTCATTTAACCAGTGCAGAAACATAATTTACATAATATAAAAACAGAATGGAGTGGAATTTGGGATTAATTCCTCTCACACAACAATTCCTAATATTCCTAAGTTATCATGCAAATTTTGATTTAAGGGAAATCTAACTAACTAGCCTAAAGAACCCACCTGTAGATTGAAGCTTTACACTGATGCAATACTCAGCAACAGCCACGAACCTTCCAACAATGGAACTCACTTGGACCCCAATTTGTAAACTCGGATAAAAAGGAAAGAAACGGGTTAGGGAATGTTTTAGGATCTACTGAGGTTAAAGAATTGAAATAGTCATCTCTAGCCACTGAGAAGGAGTAGAAGGGTTAGGAAACAGCTTACCAAAGATTGGGAATTGGTTACAGAAGAGAAAGAATACATGCAGCTTCAGCTGCTATACTCGCCAGGCGAGTAACTGCTCGCTGTGGCGAGCGCGACAGACATGAACACAAGGTTCTGTCGTTGCTCCAAAAATACCGGTTCCTAACACACCCATAGCCTTCCAGCACCATGGTATTGCCTCACGACCCGTATAATAGAAGGTAAACACACATGCAGCAAAGGGAATCAAGTATAAGGTTAGGATTTGAGTGATTGGATGCAAAAGGGTAAAACTAAAACAATCTTAATCTTGCCTAAAGAACAAGAATTGGGGTAGAGCTTTTCTATCAACTCCTCCAAAGGCACATGCAGTAGCTTAGAATGGAGCAATTAAGATGAAATGAAGGTTTTGTGGTTGGAGAAGCATATGGCGTGAGAAGGGTGAGAGGATTCTTTGGACCCTTGGAGCTTTAATTGAATCTTGCATGTTAGACAAAGTGGAAATTTGATGAGGTTGTTGGTAAGAGTGGCTAGGCGTGGAAGAGAAGAGAAATGAGAAGTGTAGCTACTGATTTTCTTTCTCTGTTCCTTCACACTTATAAAGGGAATTAAAGGAGTGGGGGGGGGGGGGGGGGGGCTAAGGAGAAGGAGTGAGAGGCTTAAGAGAAGTAGTGAGTGGAAAATTACATTGTCCACTTAAGTTTTGGTGAAGGAATTGATTTGGTCACTTAATTCCCAATTAAGTTCCAATGATACTAATTTAATTAATATTCTTCTATTAATTAAATTTTGGGATGTTACAATCTACCCTCCTTAAAAGAATTTCGTCCTCGAAATTCAAACTTTTCCATTCCACATCAGGGTAGGTTGTTTGTGTCTGAATCTGAAACGACACTTCGCTTACTCTTCAGTTTAGCGCATACAATCCCTTGGAATAAAACTTTCCTCTATTAAGGTTACTGGTTAAAGGTTCTTCTCACACTCTCAAAGGTTCTAGTGCTGCGCACTCTGATCCATTTTCATACTAGTACTTACACTTATTGCACTCTCAATGGATTTAGTTTCAGCTTCAACTGGTTTAGAGGACCGGTATCTGGCCTGGTATTGATATTGTCATATCCAAGTTCTCCCAATCATATTGCCGTTCTCCTATCTGGACACCAACATGCTTGACATGTTATTTGTACCTCTGTATCACGTGTTGCGTAATTTCTCCGGAATCGATCGAATTATAAAACGAGTGGAAAATTGTCTAGACACTATTGGTTTTTTTTCTGCTAACGAGTGGAACTCGTCCGCAGACGAACTTATAGTTATCCGATAAAATCCCACCTACAATCTCTATCTATCCCGACACGACACGCTGATTAAGTTGTACATTCAACACGCGGACGCACTCAGGTGTAGATCACTTCTCAGGGTTACAGGTCAACTTGTTTGAAGTCCTTCGCTGGTAACTAATATATGAAACTTGGCTAGCTGGAAGCATAAGGTCTGCATTTGTAACGCTAAGGCTGGATTGAACGGTTTGGTTCCGAACCGTTGACTGAATTATCTTAACAGATCACTAGAGATAGGAAAAGGTTTCCAACGAGAAAGGTACATTACTTCAAGCGAGTAATTAACTCTTACACTTACACTAACTAATTACTGGCAACTCGACTTGGAATTGGAATATTCTGGTCCAGGCGTTCAGGTTTCTATACTTGATCTCACGAGATTATAGGAATTGAATTTTTGAAAGTTGGAATGTTCGGGCAGATACACTTATGGTTAACACACTGGTGTAACTTAATTTCCACTGATTTAGGGGCTGGTCCAAACTTAACTCTGAGTTCAACTGATAAAGCTACGAAAGATAGTTAAATAACTTAATGGAAGAACAGATTACTAGTTTTGAGTGCACGAAGTTTAACTGATTTGCTGATACTGAGCTAGGTAAGTTCTATCGAGGTGGTTTGAAGTTTGTTGATTGACAGATCAACTGAGCGAGTAAGAGATGAAACTGAAAGTATTCTTGACCCTCTCAAGAATAATTTAATTTTCGCAGATAGATTTATGTTAATAATAACACAAATGGAAAACTTGAAAGGAGAACACTTAATGCGGTTACTTAAGTGTGACATTATCACCCTCGATGTAACTAATTGGCTTCGAGAAGCTTGAAAAAGTTCACACCCTATTTGAATTTAGGTACGACACGTGGTTGTCGAGCCATTAGGGCACGAGGAGAATTTATCCATCTGGGGCATGATTAGACGGGTTAGAGAATACCCACGTCCATGGTGTTCCAAGACTTGCGAATGTTGAATTGGGCATTGTTCGGTTCGATGACTCTGCTGAATTAGGATTCCTAGAGATACACAGACGATCAGATATTTATTTTCTACTGGGTTATACTCCTATGCTACATTTCTAATTCTTCTATCAGTTTTCTCAGGGTAGGACAACTACGTTTCCACTCAATGTTTCTTGCTGACAGTTTCTCACTGGTAGATCTCACTGATTCACATAGACTCTAAATTGGAAGGTTTAGTTATGAGGGAATGTCGGTGGTGGCTAATGCTAAAGTTAAACTTAGTTACTTGTTTCTGCGTTATTAACATATACCTAGAGATTGACCTAGGTGTTTGATGTCTACTACGGCCTGCTATTAATATTGGTTTCGCACTGAGATGGTGGCTCTACATCACCTGTATCTAGTATTAACATTCGAAATGATATTCTAATTGGCTGGTTACTAATTTCACCGGTCTCTTATTTTAAAGGTTCTAATAACTTACTCGGTGACTGGTCGAACTAATGTTGAATTGGATTTATCAAGTCGTGTTCCTTATTATTTGGTACTATGCTAGTGGTAGGATATGGCTGGCCAAGTCTAAACCTCATCCGGCTAACTAATTGGTCTGTAATATTGAATTACTAACCTAGGGACAACTGATAGGCAACTCCCGAGGCACGGTTACTAATCCTGCTCACTTCTTAGCTGGGTGGTCAATTGTGTGAGTTTCGTTTAGTTAAAGTCAAACCGGTATTAATTTGAATCATCGGTCTCTAAACTATCTAATGGCCAGACAACTACGGACTAGCTTTGGTGACCAATTGTGCTGAAGATACTCTCGATTGCTATTACTAATCAAAACTTAACTTGTGGTGGTTCGGTGTAATTTCTGGTATTGGGCGACTAACTGGTCCTATTGATGACATCTAAAGGTGGTTATCTTAAGGGTTCACTCAGCCGGTTTTGCGATAAGAAATTATTAAGGTACAAGTGCTAAGATTTCTCTATTCTTTCCGGGGTAAACAACTGGTCAGAAGTGCTGGGTTACTAATTTATGGATACTTAACCTAACGGTCTTTAACAATCCTATTTAGATAACGGTATTGCTAGGGAAGAATTCAAGTTTGATGTGAGTCAAGGTTATACCTTCGTGACAAGATTCTATCTTCAGTTTGGTTTCTAACTATTCGGTGATGATGATATCATGTTGGTCTAAGGGTCGGGTGAAGTAATGGAATTTGTCTAAGTGGCATACTAACAATTCTAGGTTCTTGGGATAAGGTACTAGCATCGGGTACTAATTACTGAGCTGCTTGGGTTTTATTACTGACTTGGTTACTATATTGTTCTATGATGATGTTCTAGTAATTTCTGACTTAAGAGTTATGATGATGCTAGTAAGGGTTCTTAACTGTAGACTAATTCTGAGTTTGGGTCCTTAAGGATTTTCCTGTCTACTGTTAATGACCAGGGTAGTGAGAAGGTAACCTCAAATGGTTTTTCTAATTTAAGTTTGACTCTTAGTAATGGTGTAGGAACGCCGCTTCGAGTTTGAGGGGTCGAAGTAACTTAGTTAAAGCATATTAGTGGTCAATTTAACAAGATATTGGGAAGAGGTATGGATACGGATTACAAGGATTCTAACTGTTACAGTAGTCATGATTAAGCTCCTAATAGTCTTACTACTCTTATTGGTTTCTAGTACAAAGGGTACACTCAGTCCAATTTCTTATTGCTTCCTAATCCTAATCATCTCTAGACGTATTCCTCAACGACTCTTATACTCACAAGCTAGCTTGGGATTGTTTGTTCCGAATTCAAAAGGTAGAATGTTAGGATGCATAAGGAGGGCTTGAGACTGTTCATCATGGCTAAGAATGACTGAACAGAGAACCACGTTACAACAAGCAGTAGCAGCAGCCTGCTAAGCTCGCTGCAGCGCGCATTTACTCGCTAAGCGAGTTTGACAGAGTGTAGAAGGATAATTCAGTGGTTCGCCCAATTCTCTATCTTGCACAATACTCATAACTCTCAGTCGTATACAAACTTGAATTTAGGATGAGTTTTGGTTTACTGACTACTATCATTGGTGTTGATGGTTCCACAAACTTGGTTGAAATTAAGCTTTCGCTAAAATATGGTTACTTATAGGCTCAGGAAGCTGTCCTGACACACGGTGTCAGTTGAATACTGTTGTGTACTCCACAATTCAGTATATGGATACACTTGCATTCCTTGCTTGCATACACAACTTACTCCCGTGGCACCGTCTGCCACTGTTCCATTATTCTCTTATAAGAGTTCCTTCGACGACTGCTCCTCGCTTGTAGTTTCACTACGGATTTAACGCTGGAATTTCAGAGTTCACTTCAGTTCTAAACCATAATACCCTGCCTACCATACACAATACTGAGTTGATCAGGCTCAGCACGCGATGGTTTCAGCGTAAACAGTCCAGATCCAAAGGGTCTGTATTACTTGGGAAAGATTGATATGACTCATGGCAAGGTCCGATACTGAATCGACCTGCTCTGATACCAATTATAACGCCCCGACTAAAATATCTAGAATATTTAGTTAAGACATAAATAAATGGTACTGAGTACATAACATTAACGAGTTTAAACAACTGAATTACAAGAATTTCGTACATCAAGAGATGAACTAAAACGAATACAGCGGAAACAAATAAGATTCTGGAATAACAGGAATAAACTAAAGCAAAGGAAGACTAAATCGTCTAATGCGATGATCCAAGCTCAACTCCAATCATCAGCTCCATCCTGGTCCTTGCTCCAGAAAACCTGTCTACCTAAAAAAATTGATTTGGAGTGGGGTGAGACTACTAAGCCTCAGTGAGTCCTACTACCCTCCTAGAGGTGACTACACCGGGGGCACCTAAATCAGTCGTATCATGCTAATATATACATAATCATATCCTGAAACTGAAAGTAAAAGGTGTAACACAGAATTTAACTCTTATTCATTTTAAACACAAGGACACTCTGAGGTGAGCATATCTCAGAGGCCTGCCATATCCGTCAACCGATTCGGTCACGGCATGCAGCTCACAATAACATATCCTAATGGATTGTCCCATTGGGAGTCCATTACGCGATATCACAAGATCGCTCATAACTGACTGAAACTAAATTAGTTATTACTACCATAATTTCCCAATCCCGGGGAGCATACAAACCTAATTAATTTTCTATGTTATACCCTAATGATTATCTGTGATTAACATTCTGTTCGACATTATATTAATTACGTTACTGCAAACTATCTGATTATAACGAGGATATAAAACGAGTGTAGAAAACTTCATTTAGAAAATGGAGATATAGGCCAATCCTGTACAAGCTCGCTACGGCGAGTTACCAGCTCGCTATGGCGAGATTATAGGTCCTGACCTAAATCAACTCGCTGTGGCGAGCAGAAGCTCGCCATGGCGAGTTTCATCAGCTCAGAGCCCAGCTCGCCATGGATGCTCGCCAGCTACTCGCTGTGGCGAGTTCATGCAGAACTTACCCTGTTTTGCAGAAATCGTAATATTTCAAGTAACACACCTACAATCCTCATTTAACCAGTGCAGAAACATAATTTACATAATATAAAAACAGAATGGAGTGGAATTTGGGATTAATTCCTCTCACACAACAATTCCTAATATTCCTAAGTTATCATGCAAATTTTGATTTAAGGGAAATCTAACTAACTAGCCTAAAGAACCCACCTGTAGATTGAAGCTTTACACTGATGCAATACTCAGCAACAGCCACGAACCTTCCAACAATGGAACTCACTTGGACCCCAATTTGTAAACTCGGATAAAAAGGAAAGAAACGGGTTAGGGAATGTTTTAGGATCTACTGAGGTTAAAGAATTGAAATAGTCATCTCTAGCCACTGAGAAGGAGTAGAAGGGTTAGGAAACAGCTTACCAAAGATTGGGAATTGGTTACAGAAGAGAAAGAATACATGCAGCTTCAGCTGCTATACTCGCCAGGCGAGTAACTGCTCGCTGTGGCGAGCGCGACAGACATGAACACAAGGTTCTGTCGTTGCTCCAAAAATTCCGGTTCCTAACACACCCATAGCCTTCCAGCACCATGGTATTGCCTCACGACCCGTATAATAGAAGGTAAACACACATGCAGCAAAGGGAATCAAGTATAAGGTTAGGATTTGAGTGATTGGATGCAAAAGGGTAAAACTAAAACAATCTTAATCTTGCCTAAAGAACAAGAATTGGGGTAGAGCTTTTCTATCAACTCCTCCAAAGGCACATGCAGTAGCTTAGAATGGAGCAATTAAGATGAAATGAAGGTTTTGTGGTTGGAGAAGCATATGGCGTGAGAAGGGTGAGGGGATTCTTTGGACCCTTGGAGCTTTAATTGAATCTTGCATGTTAGACAAAGTGGAAATTTGATGAGGTTGTTGGTAAGAGTGGCTAGGCGTGGAAGAGAAGAGAAATGAGAAGTGTAGCTACTGATTTTCTTTCTCTGTTCCTTCACACTTATAAAGGGAATTAAAGGAGTGGGGGGGGGGGCCTAAGGAGAAGGAGTGAGAGGCTTAAGAGAAGTAGTGAGTGGAAAATTACATTGTCCACTTAAGTTTTGGTGAAGGAATTGATTTGGTCACTTAATTCCCAATTAAGTTCCAATGATACTAATTTAATTAATATTCTTCTATTAATTAAATTTTGGGATGTTACATTTTGTGTGTGTTCTTGACAATTTTCTTGTTTGTGGATTGTGTTATGAAAATGTGTTGGTTGTTCAAAACAATGATTTTGGGAACTAAAGGATAAATCCTATGGTTTTAGAATGGAAAATTTTGGGTGCTAACCATGTTTTGTTGTTTTTGGCCGTGGCCTATATGTGTGTATAACAATGGGATTTCAAATTTTTAAGTCCTAAATTGGAAGGCAGTGATCATAGGTTTAAGTGAATGATCATGGTTTTAAAAAGGGATGATTAATGTGGTTTTATGTGAAAAGAAAATATTTGTAAAGTTTTGAAGAAAAAAATTGTATTCTTTGATTCAAATGAGTGGGTATGAGAACTTGATCACTCTTGAGAAAATTAGTAATGATTTGATTATTTTAACTATGTTTGGTTTTAGAAAAAAAATATTTTTGGTATGATTTAGATTCTGGTCGAAATCTTTAAGGGTATTTAGGTCCTTTTAAAATTGTTTTTGTGACCTGAAAACTTAACTATTTGATCCGTCTTTTCGAGACGAAGATTTCGGCGTATGGCTCATCTCAATCGGATAAAGAATGAACAAGTTATGGCTATTTTATTTGAGAAGAAAAACTTGTAACTTGTGATGGAACTATAAACTTTTATTTTTGTGAAATTTTTTGAAGAGTTATGTGTTGATTTCAAATGGTTTTATTGGATGGAATTGATTTCTTTGGTGTTAGAAATAGAAGTGTTTCATAGTATGTTTTGAAACAAAATAATTTTCGCGTAGAAAATAGTGCATTTAACTTCATGAATTTTTAATCAATATAGGGAGGTCTCAAAATCACTATCCGAGAGTGTTAGAAAGTACCTTAAACCTCTCTAGATTTTTTGGGTTTTAGTTTCGTTTCGATAGAATACAGTGGGAGTATTTTATTGACATTACGCTGCTTAAATTTTAGGTAGCGTGAATAGTGGATTTGAGCCTAGTTAGTTGTGAGGGAACAACCATAGGTCTTGATCCATTAGTAGCCGAGCTAGGACTTATTTGAGTAACCAATTAGAATGTGGTATTAACTTAGATAAGTTATGTTTTGTAAAAGGTTAAGGGGATTAGCCGAATTGGAGTTTTCGTCGAGAGGGACGGTTATTGCTCGCGTAATGTAAGTTGTGCGTGTTGGAATGCTTGCTGAGGTAAGGGCACCTTTCTTTTTGTATTATTTCCGTTAATAGCATGTTTGTATGCTTTGTTTGTGGTGTGTTTTGAGTGCTTGGCATGTATATATGTGATGTATTCTCGGGATGAGAAATTGTTTATAATACGTGCGTTGTTTACATATGATTATGAGAATATATGTATGAACATGTGATTGATGTACATATGATTGTGAGAATATATGTATGAACATGTGATTGGCGTGCATATGATTTTGAGAATATATGTACATATTGTGATTGGTTTACATACGCTTGAGAGGTATGTATTTGTTGCATTAGCATATAAGGGGAATCGTATGCTCATGCATTCATAGTAAGTGGTTATCGGGAATGGACCACGGGGTGCGATTATCGGGAATGGATCCACCTTAATCCTGCGGAATTTATTGAGTCCAATACGTGGTTATCGGGAATGGACCACGAGGTGTGATTATCGGGAATGGATCCACTCTAATCCTACGTGGTGACCGTGATGGGCCACAGGATTTTATTGACGCCCTGCGGGGTATAGTAGGGGTTGGACCTACGACTCTCTGCGGAGAGGTTAAATTTCGGAATTCATGCATGTGGCAGCCAGTGATTGGTGTCACGATCATGTAGAGTCTGCATTGATAGGCTATGTGTGCATTGGTTTATATAAGCCCGTTGGTGGGAATTGCTTTTGTGTTAAAGAGTTTTTCTCGTGTATGTGGAAATTTGTTATGTGTACATCTTTCGCACCGGTTATATATATATATACTTTTATTTTGTGGTGACCCTTGCAATATTTCATTTGCGGGCTCCTCCCACCCTAGATGATGGTGATCTGTCAGATACCGTAGGTCGTGAGGACGGCGGTGGATTCTTAGTCCCTCAGTGATCGAGTGGAGCATGTTGGTTTAGTTAGTCTATGCGCCGGTGTGGTTTGTACACCGTGCTTTTTGGTTAGGCATAAGATTCTAACTTGTTTTGTTGCACTTGTACTTTGAGTACTTAGACTTGTGGATTGTAAATTATTCAGGTGAATACTTTGCGTCTCGGATGCACTATATATTATATATGGGTTCGTTTGTTAATTTAATACCGGCTCACTGTAAAATATTTTATGCGCAACTCTGTTGTTTGTTAAAAAAAAATAATGCCCCTTTTTAGGCTTTGAAAAACGGGGTGTTACATTGTGGTATCAGAGCTCGGCTTTAGATCTTCAAAGGGAAAGTGTGCACTTGAGTTGTCAGTCCAGAGTCGGTTAGAACGTAGCTAGAGTTGTGTTAGTTCTAGTGGTTGTTTGTCTCGAGTCTAGCATGGGATTGAAGGTGGAAAAACACAAGAAGGGGGGTTGAATTGTGTTTTAGGAAATTAAAACTTTTTGGTTCTTAAGGTGTTTAATGCAGCGGATATAAAAACAATTCAAGAGATTCTAAGAGAAAGAAAGATAGACACACAGATTTATCCTGGTTCCCTTCACAAATTGAAGGTACGTCCAGTCCCCTTGTTCTCAACAAGAGCTTTTCACTATAATCTTCACAAGATTACACTTTGCTCAAGCACACTTGCAAGAGACTTCTCAAATGCTCAAGTTACACTTAACAAGAGACTTCACAATCAAACTTAAAATCTAAGAATGAATGTTTAGGAACACTTGATATACTATCAGAGGTGTTTACAAAATACAACGCAAATTGTTCTAAGACTTAGAATGACAAATTGAAAAGATAGTGTCAGAATGCTTCTTAGTCTTGAACGTAGTAATAGAACAGTTGTCATTTCTTCCATTTGAGTCTTCTATTTATACTTGGAGGAAGATGATGACCGTTGCAGAGAGAGAAAGAGGTGCCAGCTGGAATTTACTCGTACAATTGTGATAGCTGTAGTTACCTTCTTTGGTAAAGATATCCAATTCCACTACCTTGCTATTTGAATTATCACTCATCCATTTTGAGTAATAATAGTACAATAGTACGATCCTCAATTGCGCTCCACATATGGATAAAGTTAACGTTGTACCAACGAATATTCCTTCCTGTGGACGTGACAGAGCCTTCAAGTAGATTGTTCTTCAATCATTGGTTCTGATTATGTCAGTTCTTGAGTGACGTAAATTCCTTTTGCTTCAGATGCTGTTGTCATTGCTTCTTGAGGTCCTTTTGCTTCTGAGTCCGTCAGAGCCTTGTTTTTGTCCTCAGAGGCACTTTCTTCAACATGCAAAATTTAAGCTTCTGATGAACAGTGATGTGCTTTCAGAGCTTGTTTTGACTGGCTTCTCTGCTATTATTCGTAGTGCTTCTGAATGAATTTTAACTTATAATTCTGCACACTAGAATAATCATTAGTAATTCCAATTGTAATTTTAATACTTTGTTATCATCAAAACTACTTAAAACCTTAGTGGTTCGTGTCAGACCCACTTTGTTCCAACAATCTCCCCCTTTTTGATGATGACAAACTAAAGCATTAAAAATTCAATTGTTGTTGATTTAATTCAATTATGTTGACTTCAGGTTTCAAAGGTTTGCAATCTCCCCCTGAGTCTGATAATCCATAAAGGTAGGTTTGTAAGCTCCCCCTAAGTTTTATCCATAATTAATTAAAACAGTTTAAGAGTCAATTTATTAACTTAAAATAAATTTTCATATTTAACTCTTAGAGGCATAGTTTTGTAAGCTTTGTTTCTTAGAGTCTGATAATGCTCAGAAGAGGTTTGCAAGCTCTTCTGATATTATCTATGAAATTCTATTTTAGGTTCTTAAATTTTCTCCCCTTTCAATAACATTCAGAATGAGAAGGAATTAGAAGAGATAAAAATTGATTCAGAATGCATTTATCATAACAGTTTCAGATTGAGCAGTATATGAATCAATCAACATTAATTTTAACGCTACTCTTACTCCCCCTTTTGGCATCAGTCAAAAAGACACAGAAAACCAAGCAGTCAAAGCGCCAAACCAAGGTAGTCAAGTCAAAAGGTAATGACAATCAAGCGCATTCAAAGAATAGCATTGAGTATCCCACTGACAAGACAGCATGGGGGCACTATAAAAAGGGATGATTCCTCTCATTTTACTCAGTCAGAGTAATCAAGTAACATCAAAAACAAAACATACAATGGAAAGGCAGGTTACCAGGGATGCTTCAGGCTCAAAAGAGAAGAGCAAGAAGGGAGCAGAGTCCTGGCGCTGCGAAGAAAACAGGCTTCGCTACGAAAGGAACAAGCAAGAACTAATATTAACAGAGTCAGAGGAGGAAGAATTGGGCTCTGATCTGGAAGAATTTCTATGGACATACAATGATGACACTCCATACGAAGAGTACGAGGCTGCTATTCAGAAGGACACTGAAGAACTAGTGCAAAAGGCCACTGCCAACTTGCTTGCTTACATTAAGGAGAAACATAAGAAGCTAGATGCAAAGGCTTCTGAAATTAAGCCTAGCTCTAAGTAGAGTCTCATCATTCTATGTAATAGAGATTCTTCAATAATATTAATAAAGGAGTTTATGCTATAAATTCCCTTTGTTTTGAGCAAGTTTCTTATATATATATATACCTCATTCCTATTGTCAGAAAACCAGTTACCAGACACGCCTCATATGGTATTAAACTAGGATACTTCAAAAGTAGTCACTAGCTGCCCCGGCTATTAAACAGGCCATAATACTAAGAAGCTATTTCATGAGTAAACAGGAGTACCGATGTGGGGGACTCTTAGGTTTTGAAAAGCCTAAGCTATTAGTTATAAAACTGAGATGCTCTGCAACATCTCACACTAGAGCCAGTAACCACAAGAGTACCAGACAATATCAGGGTATATGGAGAAACGAATCAGTGAAAATCAAATGTAAAACACACAAGCAAGTAAACAAACACACAAATATGGATAATTTAAATTTTAATAAAACAGACAGAAGATAAAATTATCCAAGAGTACATAAGAACCATAAACCAAAGATAACAAAAGGAAACTAAGATAAGTGCACAAATAGGGGTTATGGCTTCTTAATATCTGCAATGGCCTTCAGAAGGGTTTCCATCATAGCATCCATCCGTTGACGAGTGTTTTCCTCAGATGCAGTAATATCAGCTCTAAAATCTGCTCTCAAAGCTGCTCTCAAATCAGTTCTGAGGTCAACCCTGAGTTCATCTATTTCATCCTTGATGTCTTCAGCTAACTCAGTTCTGATGGAATCTAAGGCCTTTTGAACAGCTGAAGGTATTTCTGAAGATGGAGAACCTTTTTCAATCTTGGGAGATGCAGGAGGAGTTTTATCAACAACAACAGTTTTGCCCTTATTAGAATTTTCAGTTACAGGGCTCTGATCAACCATATCAATATTTTCTTGTTCGGGTTGAATCAATTCAAGTATTTGAAGATTTTCTGCCACCACCTGATCAGCCAGAATCTTGTTGGTTTCAATAGTGGCAATGTGAGTTCCCATGCTTACCAACAACTTGATAGCTTCTTGATCAGCAAGCCTCTTGTGCTCAATCTCATCTTGCCTCTTTTGTTCAGCTTCAGCAGCTATCCTAGCCTGCTCATCTTCAACACTTTGAAGATACTCTGCTTCTTGTAAGATCATCATTTGAGCACTAACAGAAGCAGTTCTGAAACTCTCTTCAATTGCAGCCATAAGATTCACTCTGTTTTGCTCCTCAACATGATTGTAGAAAGTAAGCCTTGGAGCACGTAACCTTTCCACAATGTCAAACAAGCTTCTCACAGTGGCCATTCCTCTTCCCTGTACCTTGTTCTTCAGATGAGTACTGAGAATCTTCAAAGATTGACTGAATAGATACTCCATCTCTCTGACTTCAGCATCAAAATCAGACGGGAAGACAAGAACCTCTTCATCCATTTGCTTAAATCTCTTGAGCCTAAGACTAATAGCAATACTCAGTAGCTCAAGATTTGGTTCAGAAGCAGGATTGAAGAAAGGTTTGGATGGGTCAAAGGGAATGATTGGCTCAGGTTTCTTTCGTTTGAGGTTAATGATTTTGATTTTGCTCAGGTTAGGGGGTATAATGTCATCATCGATATTGATGGCATCCTTAAAGATTTGAGCTTCAGCCTTAGAAATGTGGTTGTAAAGCTCAAGAACCTCTTCTAAAATTAGAGGTTTGTTGAGTGGGCCATAAAAATGATCTGGAGTAGGTTCTGGAGTGGTAGGTTCAGGTTGTGGTGTTGGTGCTTGTGATTGAGTATTGTCATGGACTGGAGAGTGATGAGGTGATTGTACATGTGGTTCATTATTGATGGGAGTGGGAGAATCAATTTGTTCATTGGCAGCTGGAATTGGAGAATTTTGTGGTGTTTGCTGTTGTGCTTCAGAATGAGCAACTGCTTCATCCTGAAGGGGTGTTTGTTCTTGTGAAATATGATCAAGGGATGAAGGTGGAGTTTGAATAACTTGTGTAATTGGTGGTTCTTGGACAGTTGAGTCAGTAATGGTATTGGTGAATGGAAAATGAGGTGGTGAATTTGGGTTGGAGTTAGAAAACGCATCTCCAGATAGATGTTGTTGAAGATGGTCAAGAACAGATTCAGTATTGGCAGGTTGGTTAAGGATGGTAGGTTCTTCATCAGAAGAGATTTGAATTGGTTTCTTAATGGGTCTCTTGGTGGTTCTTTTGAGGTTTGTTTTCTTTGGTGGATCCGGTTTCTTTTGTTTCTTACTTGCTTCTTTGGTTAGCTTAGCAATGAACTCATCAGAAGCAGTGCTAGAATCAGATGATGATGATGTTGGTATAAGTTTAGAATCAGGCAAAACTACACTAAGAGGTACAGTATAGTCTATGGGATTTGCTTGATTTGGAGGTTGGGAAGGTTGAGAGATAGAGGGTTGAGCAGTAGAAGGTTGAGGTTCAGAATTAATATCTTGAGCTACAGGAATGCTTGAAGTATTAGACTTAGAGAGTTTACCTTTTGGTTTATAAGCTCTAGTCTTTAATCTCTTTGCAGGCTTAGCAGGATTTTGATCCTCCTCAGAAGCTGGAGGCCTGTCATTCCTCTTCTTTGATCTCTTTTCCTTCTGAACATCTTCAGCAGCCATATCTCCAGCACCACTTTCTCCTTCCTCAACCTTATCAGCATTATCATTCTCGGGATCATCAGAACCTTCATCAACAATTTCTTGCTCAGTGGTCTTTAGCTTCCTTTTAGACCTTGTAATCTCTCTTGGACCCTTGAAGATTTCCCAGTTTGGGACACTAACAACCATCTTTCTGGGCACTCTTACCCCAGTATCTCTTCTCACAATCTCAATGAAGTTCTTGATGACATCCTCATTATCATGTTCTGATATGGTGGGGAACCCATCACACCAGAAGTACTTTTCATATACTTGTTGTAGAGGTGTCTTAACTTGAATGATTTCTTCCTTGGTTTTCCTTTTCATGTTAACCAGAACTGTTGCATCATACTTAGCAGTTTGGAACACTCTAAGCTTCTCTTTGGCACTCAGAATGTCTGTGAGTTTAGTTTGCCTAATAAGTTCTGATATCAGCCTGGGATGATGAATGTTTGAAGGTAATTTTGTTCTACTCGCAGAGATGGTTAAACACATATGATCAAATAAAACCTTGGCCAGATTTATTTTCACTTTCTTGTATAAGAACCAAATAAAGTGTTTGTGTGGTATAGAGATGGTGTCTAATCCTCCTTCTCTAGTAACAATTGTAGCAAGAAACACTCTGAAGGCAAACTCAAATTTGTGCCTCATGAATTTTAATTTTCCAAAATCCCTGTTGGAACTTCCAGGCTTAAACAGGTCCTGATTGATTGAACCCAGATGTTTGCTTTTAGCATCATATACTTCTATATCTTCTCCTTTGTTATCCAGACCCAGAATCTTAGCAATGTGTGCTTGAGTGATCACCACATTGATACCCAGAATATTTGACCTTATCTCCCTTCCTCTATAAGGTTTCAAACCAAGTTCCTGTCTTGTTTTACCTTTTAATGCCTTGTTCTTTGCAACCAAATTTTTGTATTCTTCATCAGCGCTTGCCCTATCATAAACTTTAGCCTTTTGCCAGAAATACTTAACGATGTCATAGTACACAAATCCATTAAGCATCTCAAAGTAGTTTTCCCATTGTTGATCGTAGAACAGGCTTTGAACATCTATTCCGTTTGCTTTCAAACTATCAAAGTCTACAAACTTCTCAGTGTAGAAATCATAAGCGTCTGGACCAGCGTCAGTTTGATTGTGTTGGTAGACGAGATTATCTTCAGAGTTGAGATCAATAATGGGTGGTAACGTAGGGTTAAAAGGTTCTTGAACGATTTCGTTTGAAGAACGAGCAGCCATTGTTGCAGAAAATTAAGAAGAAGAAGATTGGGAATTTCTGTAAGGTCTAGGGTTGTGTAGGTAGTGATTGCGTGTAAAAAGTTGTGCAAGTGAGTGAAGTGACTTATAAATAGACTAGCACACATAAACAGAGAAAATAAACATTGGGAGGGAGCGCGAGCAGTTTTAAAAAATTAAATAATAGACTTAACTGCCATAATCATCATTAACTGTTCTCCGCCCGTCAGGATCTAGACACATGTTGAAAGGGTTTAATCATAGCTGACGCGTGTACAGACAACTGTTGTACACTTACTAGTACTGAACGTTTCGTTTCCAAAAGGTTCAGAGCCAAACTCATTTGTATCTGACACCACATCAGAACCTGTTACCCTTCAGAACCCAAATTATTCAGAGCTTCTCAAAGAAGATTCTAAATTATTAGAGGTTCTGATAGAGCTTCAGATGCTAATTCTATTCTACTTCTCAGAGCTAATTTTCTTCAGAAATATAGTGCATGTTCAAATTCTTTTTAATAAAATCAAATCTTTCAATAGCTAAAGGTTTAGTAAATATGTCAGCCCATTGATGTTCAGTATCAATGAATTGAATATCTATTGTACCTTTTTGAACATGATCTCTTATAAAATGATGTTTTATTTCAATATGTTTAGCTCTTGAGTGTAGAATAGGGTTCTTAGACAAATGAATAGCAGCAGTATTATCACAATATAGTGGAATACTACTTTCAGCTATGTTATAGTCTTCCAACTGATATTTCATCCAGAGAAGCTGTGTGCAGCATTTAGCAGCTGAGATGTATTCTGCTTCTGCTGTAGACAAAGCAATAGTTGTTTGTCTCTTGCTGGCCCAAGATATGAGATTCTCACCAATAAATTGGCAATTTCCACTTGTGGATTTTCTCTCAATCTTGTCACCAGCATAGTCAGCATCGCAGAATCCAACTAGCTTACTATCTAGGGATTTTTTATAAAGAAGTCCTAGATTAGTAGTTCCTTTCAGATATCTAAAGATCCTCTTAACAGCAGTTAAGTGAGGTTCTCTACGATCTGACTGGAATCTTGCACACAAGCATACACTATATAAAATATCAGGTCTAGATGCTGTTAGGTAGAGTAAGGAACCAATCATACCTCGATACAGCTTCTGATCTACTTTGCTTCCTATCTCTTCCTTGCTTAGGCTGCTGGTAGGATGCATGGGAGTTGTCATAGTCTTACAATCCTCAAGATTGAACTTCTTCAGAAGCTCTTTCGTATACTTGCTTTGGTGGATGTAAGTGCCATCTTTTCCTTGATTGATCTGAATCCCCAAGAAAAACTTTAACTCTCCATCATGCTCATTTCGAATTCATCCTGCATGAACTTAGAAAAATTCTTGCAAAGAGAAGCATTAGTAGATCCAAAAATGATATCATCAACATATATTTGAATAATCAAAATATCCTTCTTGGTTGTCTTTCTGAAAAGTGTGTTGTCAATTTGACCTTTTTCAAAACCATTTTCTAACAAGAAGTTACTCAATCTCTCATACCAAGCTCTTGGAGCTTGTTTAAGACCATAGAGTGACTTCTTAAGTTTATACACATACTCAGGATTTTTTAGATCTTCAAATCCTGGTGGTTGTTTGACATACACCTCTTCAGAAATGACACCATTTAGGAAAGCACTCTTAACATCCATTTGATAAAGAGTGATTCTATTGTTAACAGCATAGGATAACAATAACCTTATTGCTTCCAGTCTAGCTACTGGAGCAAATGTCTCTGTGAAGTCGATTCCTTCTTGCTGACTGTAGCCTTGTGCTACAAGTCTAGCTTTATTCCTTACCACTTCACCTTGCTCATTCAGCTTGTTTCTGAACACCCACTTAGTTCCAATGATGTTCTTGTGTGTTGGTCTTGGTACCAGATCCCACACATCATTCCTTTGAAATTGATTGAGCTCATCTTGCATAGCTACAATCCATCCATCATCAGTAAGTGCTTCATCAACATTCTTGGGTTCTATCATTGAGATTAGTCCCAGAAGCGAATCAAGTTGTTGATAGTCTGATCTTGTCTTTCTTGGACTTTCTTTGTTTCCAAGAATCAGATCTTCTGGATGTGATGATCTATATTTGAACTTCCTTCTTGGAGCTTCATCAACATCAGCACTTGGTTGAGTGTCTTCTTCTGAAGTATCATCATGTTCTTCAGATGCTTCTATTTGAGATGCTCTTTCAGCATCTTCTTCCAATACAGCTTCTGAAGCTTCAACAGCTTCTGATGCTTTTTCAGGTTCTGAATTGATGTATTGGTATGGAACACCTGCATAGCTATCATCTTGCTCTGACATTTTACTGTCAGGCTCTTTATCATCAAATCTAACATGTATAGATTCTTCCACTGTGTTAGTTTCAGAATTATACACTCTGTATGCCTTTGAGCGTTCAGAGTAACCTATAAAGATTCCCTTACAAGCTTTGGCATCAAATTTTCTTTTGTAGGCCTTGTTGTTTAGAATGTAACAGGTACATCCAAACTGATGAAAATAAGAGATGTTGGGCTTTCTTCCTTTGAAGAGTTCATATGTTGTTAGATTCAATAGAGGTCTAATATAGATCCTATTTTGAATATAACAAGCTGTGTTTACAGCTTCTGCCCAGAAGTGCTTAGCAAGTTTAGTCTCATGCATCATGGTTCTTGCCATCTCTTGTAAAGACCTGTTCTTTCTCTCTACAACACCATTTTGTTGTGGTGTTCTAGGAGCAGAGAACTCATGGACAATGCCATGGTCTTCACAGAAAGTTGCAAATGGTTCGTTTTCAAACTCACCACCATGATCACTTCTTACCTTTAAGATTTTGAGACCTTTCTCGCTTTGCACTTGAGTGCAGAAGATGCTGAACACATCATATGCATCATCTTTCACTCTTAGAAACTTTACCCAAGTCCATCTACTGTAATCATCAACAATGACCAATCCATATTTCTTCCCATTGATTGAGGCAGTACTTACTGGGCCAAACAAATCAATGTGAAGTAGTTCTAAAGGTCTTGAAGTAGAGACAATGTTTTTCGGTTTAAAAGAAGTTTTTGAAATTTTGCCAATCTGACAAGGACCACACAGAGCATCTGAATGATATTTAAGATTGGGCAGGCCTTTAACCAAACTTAGTTTGCTAAGTTTAGAGATTAATCTCCAGTTAGCATGTCCTAAGCGTTGGTGCCAGACCCACTTCTCATCATTCAGAGATAGAAGACAAACTATCTTCTGCTCAGTGAGTTCTGACAGATTGACCTTATAAACATTGCCTCTTCTTAAGCCTTTAAACAATATAGACTTGTCAGAGTCATTGATTACTGTACATGCCTCCTTATCAAATTTAACAACGAATCCACTATTGCAAAATTGACTAATGCTAAGCAGATTGTGTTTAAGGCCATCAACTAGCCAAACATTATTAATTGAAAGAGAAGAATTACCAACTATACATGTACCAATGATCTTCCATTTTTGATTGCCTCCAAACCCCACAGTGCCTCCCTCTTTCAGAGTTAGGGTTTGGAACATATGCCTTTCTCCGGTCATATGTTGTGAGCAGCCACTGTCCAGGTACCAACATTGCTGCTTTGGCCTTCTTGGTGTGCAAACCTGAAACAAATATAATTTCAGATTTTGGTACCCATATCTTTATGGGTCCTTTTGTGTTAGTCTTCACAGGCCTAGGTGGTCTTTGTTTGAAGGACCTATCAGACCCTCTAGAGTTATTTACCCTGTTTGTAAAAGTTTTGGGTTTAGGATAGCTCTTGGGCTTTGCTCTTGAATGTGTCAGAACTTCTTTAGATTTAACATTAGCTTGAGGCTTGAAAGTCTTAGGTTCTGAGGTTTTAACTTTCAGAGCCTTTGACTTTGATGTTCTATCAGAAGCTGACTCATTCTGAACTTCTGATTGGCTCTTTACAAAGACAGCCTTAGGTTTTGTTTTATCAATATTAGAGGGTTTTGAGAATAATGGATTGTCTTTAAAACGTGAGAATCCAAGACCCTCACCTCTATTTCTACTTACATGATAAATCAAAAAGGCTATCTTGCTTCTTTTCATTCCATTGATAAGAAATTCATGAAGAGCAAATTCATGTTCTGGAGGAACCTTATCATCAACAACATAATGAGTTTCCATAAATTCATTTCTTGATTTTAGAGACTCATTTTGTTCTATTATTTCATTTGCCTTTTCGGTCAGGTTGTTATAGGCCTTTTTAAGGACCTTACACTCACCTGCCTTTTTGGTTAAAAGTTTTAAGGCATCTTTCAAGGAATCTATTAATTCAGAACGAGAAAGTTTAGCAAGTACCTCATCTTCATCTTCTGAATCTGAGTCAGCTTCGTGCTCAGAGTTCTCTTGGTCAGAAGTGGTTGCCATCAAGGCTAGGTTTGCTTCTTCTTCCCCATCAGAATCCGATTCCTGATCCAAATCATCCCAAGTAGCAAGAAACCCCTTCTTAAGCTTACTCTTGTATCTCTCTTTGTTAGAGGTTCTCTTGGAGGTTTTACTTAGGTTCTCTGGGCAGTCAGCAATGAAGTGTCCTGGCTTGTTGCATTTAAAGCATTTGCTTTGCTCTTCCTTCTTGTCCTTAGAGATGCCAACTTTCTTGGAAGAACCTCCAAACTTACCAGCATACTTCTTGCTCCTCTTGGCCCATTGAGATACTCTTGCAGCCATCAGAACCATTTCTTCTTCTTCATCAGAGTCCATCTCATGACCTTCTTCAGAAGCTTCTTCATCAGATGCTATAACCTTAGCCTTTAGAGCCTTTGAAGAACTCTTGGAGCTTAGGGCTATCCCTTTTAGCTTCTTAGTTGATTCATCAGTCATGAGCTCCATCTCATGACTCTTTAGAGAACTAACCAAGCTTTCAAGAGACACAGTATCTAAATCTTTAGATTCCTGAAAAGCTGTCACTTTTGGTCTCCATTTTGGCGGCAAGCTTCTGAGAACTTTCCTGACATGATCAGCCTCAGTATAGCTCTTGTCTAAAACTTGAAGTCCAGAAACAAGGATTTGAAACCTAGAGAACATAGTCTCAATGTCCTCTCCGTCCTTCATTTTGAACAATTCATACTGATGTACTAACAAGTTGGCCTTAGCCTCCTTAACTTGTTTATTTCCTTCATACTTGGATTTAAGAGAATCCCAAATAGACTTTGCAGTTCTCTTATCTCCAATTTTCAGGTACTCATCATGAGAGATGGCGTTTGTCATCATTCCTTTTACATTATGATGCTTCTTATATTCTAGCTTTTGAGTAGGTGTGAAAGACTTTCTGTCCTTAGAGCTGACTACTCCTTCCAAGTCCATATTTTCAAAATTGACTCCATCTTCCACCAAGTCCCACAAATCACAATCAATACCCATGATGTGACTGTACATCTTGGTTTTCCAGAAAGGATAGCCAGTCTCAGTTCCATTGAAAAAGGGAACTTTATCAGAAGACCTTCTGTCTTTAGCATTTGAATCATAGTCATAGTTCACGTTGTTGTTGTTGTTGTTGTTGTTGCTATTGTTTCCTTTCTCAGCAGACATGTTTTTCCTTCCTGAATCTTTACTGTTTCACTGTTAGGTGAGAGTTAGGCAACAGCCCAGCTCCTGATACCAATTTAAGGTGGAAAAACACAAGAAGGGGGGGTTGAATTGTGTTTTAGGAAATTAAAACTTTTTGGTTCTTAAGGTGTTTAATGCAGCGGATATAAAAACAATTCAAGAGATTCTAAGAGAAAGAAAGATAGACACACAGATTTATCCTGGTTCCCTTCACAAATTGAAGGTACGTCCAGTCCCCTTGTTCTCAACAAGAGCTTTTCACTATAATCTTCACAAGATTACACTTTGCTCAAGCACACTTGCAAGAGACTTCTCAAATGCTCAAGTTACACTTAACAAGAGACTTCACAATCAAACTTAAAATCTAAGAATGAATGTTTAGGAACACTTGATATACTATCAGAGGTGTTTACAAAATACAGCGCAAATTGTTCTAAGACTTAGAATGACAAATTGAAAAGATAGTGTCAGAATGCTTCTTAGTCTTGAACGTAGTAATAGAACAGTTGTCATTTCTTCTATTTGAGTCTTCTATTTATACTTGGAGGAAGATGATGACCGTTGCAGAGAGAGAGAGAGGTGCCAGCTGGAATTTACTCGTACAATTGTGATAGTTGTAGTTACCTTCTTTGGTAAAGATATCCAATTCCACTACCTTGCTATTTGAATTATCACTCATCCATTTTGAGTAATAATAGTACAATAGTACGATCCTCAATTGCGCTCCACATATGGATAAGGTTAACGTTGTACCAACGAATATTCCTTCCTGTGGACATGACAGAGCCTTCAAGTAGATTGTTCTTCAATCATTGGTTCTGATTATGTCAGTTCTTGAGTGACGTAAATTCCTTTTGCTTCAGATGCTGTTGTCATTGCTTCTTGAGGTCCTTTTGCTTCTGAGTCCGTCAGAGCCTTGTTTTTGTCCTCAGAGGCACTTTCTTCAACATGCAAAATTTAAGCTTCTGATGAACAGTGATGTGCTTTCAGAGCTTGTTTTGACTGGCTTCTCTGCTATTATTCGTAGTGCTTCTGAATGAATTTTAACTTATAATTCTGCACACTAGAATAATCATTAGTAATTCCAATTGTAATTTTAATACTTTGTTATCATCAAAACTACTTAAAACCTTAGTGGTTCGTGTCAGACCCACTTTGTTCCAACAGGGATATGCTTAGACACTGGATTGTTTCTTACTGAAGTATTATAGGGAGTGAGACTTCAGTAAGTAGAATAGTTAAACCCCCGAGGCTTGGTCGAATTTATTCGAAAAGTGTCTCTGAATTTCTTGAACGGAATGGTCCGAAGATGATGGACTTGAGGCGAACGAGAACCACAAGGGATTCCTGGAAGTAATATAATGGATGAGAAGTGGTTTATTCGTATTGGAGAATACTATAGCTTTAGATGGTTATGAAGATTTGAGATTGGTCGAACGGAGAAGGGTATGCTTGTGGTGATTCAAAATTATGTGGAATGAGAGAGTATTTGGATTGTGTGCGGCGAATTAAAGATGTTGTTTTGATTTAACAAGTTATTGGTCGTGGTGGTTTGGGAACCAACTCTAGACAGTTGTTGAACTAGAAAGTTGCAAAGTAGTAGATTGATGATACAGGCCTGATTGGAGTTTTGTAGAGGTTATGACATCGATAAGTTAGTCGTAAAGGGAGGTTAGTCATGGAAAGAATGTGTTAACAATAAGTGTGGCTAGTGGTGTTTCTAGCCGAACTCGTAGAGAAAATGTTCCATTATTTGGTTGTCTTTCACTTGATGATTCATCTTCAAAGAGGAGAAAGAGTGATGGAGATGAAATGGTTTGTGGATCTGTTTCTGGGTCTAGAAAAAAATGAGGATTTAGAGAGAAGCCCATGAAGATGTGGCTTATGTCAATTGAAGATTGGCGAAGGGATTTGTCTCACACCTAATTTGGAAATAAGAAGGATAAGAGATTGTCTAATGGCAAGTTGATGGAAGCTTGTAGAGCTTTGGTTCATTGTAGTTGTTACAATGAAGAGAGACATGGTATGATGGAAATCGGTAGTGAGTAAGTATAAGGGATTCGGATGTTGTCAACAAGGATGGTTAGACAATAGTAATGTGAGGAATGTCCTGAGTGTTATTTTGAAGGTAGGTACCTCGACGAGAGTGGTGATGTTCGGAGTGTTTAGGAATGGTCAGGGTGACCAACTCTTTTGAGTAAGAGAGGATGTTATTGTAAGAGAAAAAGGAACTCAAAAGAGTTCAGGAATAGAATGAAAATACGTTGTGAAGAGGATGTGCGCTGACGATGGCCGTCGACGAGGACAAACGTTTGTTTAAGGCACGCGAGATTCGTCTAAGTGCCATTTTGGAAGTAATGTTAACGTATAAGGAACCGATTCTGGGGAATTGGAGATTTGGATAAGGGAGTCCAAGAGAAGTAGATGGTTTATTTTGGCAAGTGCCAAGACTATGAGGAGTGTAATTACCAAACCGGAGGTTGGGGTGGTATTATTTAAGTCGTGATTGGAAATAGATCCGTATGTGAGCAGACGGTTCGGCATATTCATTGAGTCGCAGACTGATGGATAGTGGTAAGGTGGGAAAATCTTCTAGAAGAGAAGACAACTTGTTTGGAATGAAATAGTTTTGGTGGTAATTGCCGTGGTGGCACTGTACTACTATTGGATGATACTCCACGGATACTTCAAGAGTGGAAGCATGAGAGCTTATGCGACATGTGTTGAGCGTTGTGTCTTACGACTTTAATCTTGTATTCGTAAGAGATCGAGGGAAACGTGTGGGAAAACCTCGAAGGAAGTGTTGGACCATTGTGCCTCGGAGGACCTTGAGCACAAGTGGAATGAAGTATCACTTAAGTTGGGTAAAGAGGGTCTAAACCACCATCATGATTGTCGACTATCTATTGACAAATTGAGGGACTGGCCGTCCTTAATTTATTGTTGATAGTAGACGGAATCGTGCTGAATGGAATTGACTAGCTTTGCTAGCTTTGGTAGTGCGCAGAAAGTTTCGGTGTTTCTTTTGGAGGGTAGCCAGTCACTACTCCGCATGAACCTAGTGGTTTAGGCTATGTCGCGGAGGCAAAATAAGTGATTTTGGAAAAAAATTTGTGTGGACCTTTGGACATTTGAGGAACTCGAGGTTGTGAACCTCTGTTGTGAGGTTAATTTTTGAGTGGTGACTCATTGTGTGATGTCTAGCTTTGTGTCTAGAGTTTGAACCAGTGTGACTTTGTAGAGGGCTGCGATAGGAGCACGGTTGTGCCAGTGTGTTGGTGAGAGTATCTGTGTGACTTCACCCGGTGTTAGCGTCTGTGTGGCTACACCTAATCCGAGGGATTTTGTTGAGTTGGTGATGGTAATAACTAGTTGAGTTGTTACTCTTACCTTTAGTTTCGAGGTCGAAACTTCTTTTTGGAGGGTAGTAATGTAAGACCCACGATTCCACTGTACAGTTTTTCTAAGGAACTTTAGTGTCGGCTAAGTTTTTAGGGTTTTTGGTGAAGCGGTTTCGTGAGTATTGTCGCGTTAATAGAATTTTTGCTGAAAAGGAGCCTGTTTGGTGCTCGTGCGCTGGAAAGGCACAGACTTTTGTCCTGTAATCCTCTTTGGTTAATACGAAGGTTACTGTATATTCAGTTTAACGAGTTTTGGATTATTCTTGTTTTTGGATAAACGAGTAGGAAATTTACCCGTCGTTGTAAAATTTTACTGCGTCTGTTTTAAGTGAGATTTCGGATGGGAGTTTTATATATCTGCGTGAGTGAGGTTATGTTCTGAGATTAATTTTCCAAGGTGTGGAAGAAAATTACAGTCGCGGAAAAAGATTCGGCGATAAGTTTGTGAATTGTTTTTATTAAAAGGTTTACGGTAGAATTTTTTATGTTTCCGTAAAATTTATCGGTACGCGAAATGCGACTCGTTTAAGCGCGAGCGTGGGGACTGAGTGAGATGAGTTGGCAAGCTCACATAATATCTAGATATTTATGTGAGTTACTTGGTGACCAAGACATGATCCCAAGGCTAGGATTTGCTCATAAAACTTTACACTATTCAATCCAAAGGTTAGGAAGCAATGAAACCTTCTATTTAAGGCTTGCTTTGTAAACCAAATGATCTCTTTCTTTCTCTCTTCTCCCGTGAGCTCTCCCTTCTCCTTTTTCTTTCATTTTTCTTAGTTTGATAGAACACAAATCTAGAGATTGTGAGAGATCTAAGAGGAATTAGGAGAAGTGTTGAATATCAAAGTTGATCTTTGTAACTTGGAGGTGATTATGAGCTAAGTTTTATGGTAAGAAAATCTTTTCCTCCCCTTTTCTATTCTTTGGCCGTGTGGCCTTGTTGTTTGTTGGGAGGAGGTTTTAATTTTTACTTGGTTAATATTGCTAGATCATTGATAGTTAGTAATTATCTATGCTAATTAGTGATAGATTCCTTGTGTGAGTGCTACAAGATTCATGAGAGTTAGTAGCTAGGGTTTTGATGAGAAATTTTCTATTGTTCAAGAACATGAAGTTTTGTTTAGAGTTTGTGTTAATGATGTTGTTTTTGAGCTTTTAAGTGAAATGGATATATGAGAAATCATTTTGTTTTGAGAAACAAGAAAAATTTATTTTGTGTGTGTTCTTGACAATTTTCTTGTTTGTGGATTGTGTTATGAAAATGTGTTGGTTGTTCAAAACAATGATTTTGGGAACTAAAGGATAAATCCTATGGTTTTAGAATGGAAAATTTTGGGTGCTAACCATGTTTTGTTGTTTTTGGCCGTGGCCTATATGTGTGTATAACAATGGGATTTCAAATTTTTAAGTCCTAAATTGGAAGGCAATGATCATAGGTTTAAGTGAATGATCATGGTTTTAAAAAGGGATGATTAATGTGGTTTTATGTGAAAAGAAAAGATTTGTAAAGTTTTGAAGAAAAAAATTGTATTCTTTGATTCAAATGAGTGGGTATGAGAACTTGATCACTCTTGAGAAAATTAGTAATGATTTGATTATTTTAACTATGTTTGGTTTTAGAAAAAAAATATTTTTGGTATGATTTAGATTCTGGTCGAAATCTTTAAGGGTATTTAGGTCCTTTTAAAATTGCTTTTGTGACCTGAAAACTTAACTATTTGATCCATCTTTTCGAGACGAAGATTTCGGCGTATGGCTCATCTCAATCGGATAAAGAATGAACAAGTTATGGCTATTTTATTTGAGAAGAAAAACTTGTAACTTGTGATGGAACTATAAACTTTTATTTTTGTGAAAATTTTTGAAGAGTTATGTGTTGATTTCAAATGGTTTTATTGGATGGAATTGATTTCTTTGGTGTTAGAAATAGAAGTGTTTCATAGTATGTTTTGAAACAAAATAATTTTCGCGTAGAAAATAGTGCATTTAACTTCATGAATTTTTAATCAATATAGGGAGGTCTCAAAATCACTATCCGAGAGTGTTAGAAAGTACCTTAAACCTCTCTAGATTTTTTGGGTTTTAGTTTCGTTTCGATAGAATACAGTGGGAGTATTTTATTGACATTACGCTGCTTAAATTTTAGGTAGCGTGAATAGTGGATTTGAGCCTAGTTAGTTGTGAGGGAACAACCATAGGTCTTGATCCATTAGTAGCCGAGCTAGGACTTATTTGAGTAACCAATTAGAATGTGGTATTAACTTAGATAAGTTATGTTTTGTAAAAGGTTAAGGGGATTAGCCGAATTGGAGTTTTCGTCGAGAGGGACGGTTATTGCTCGCGTAATGTAAGTTGTGCGTGTTGGAATGCTTGCTGAGGTAAGGGCACCTTTCTTTTTGTATTATTTCCGTTAATAGCATGTTTGTATGCTTTGTTTGTGGTGTGTTTTGAGTGCTTGGCATGTATATGTGTGATGTATTCTCGGGATGAGAAATTGTTTATAATACGTGCGTTGTTTACATATGATTATGAGAATATATGTATGAACATGTGATTGATGTACATATGATTGTGAGAATATATGTATGAACATGTGATTGGCGTGCATATGATTTTGAGAATATATGTACATATTGTGATTGGTTTACATACGCTTGAGAGGTATGTATTTGTTGCATTAGCATATAAGGGGAATCGTATGCTCATGCATTCATAGTAAGTGGTTATCGGGAATGGACCACGGGGTGCGATTATCGGGAATGGATCCACCTTAATCCTGCGGGATTTATTGAGTCCAATACGTGGTTATCGGGAATGGACCACGGGGTGTGATTATCGGGAATGGATCCACTCTAATCCTACGTGGTGACCGTGATGGGCCACAGGATTTTATTGACGCCCTGCGGGGTATAATAGGGGTTGGACCTACGACTCTCTGCGGAGAGGTTAAATTCCGGAATTCATGCATGTGGCAGCCAGTGATTGGTGTCACGATCATGTAGAGTCTGCATTGGTAGGCTATGTGTGCATTGGTTTATATAAGCCCGTTGGTGGGAATTGCTTTTGTGTTAAAGAGTTTTTCTCGTGTATGTGGAAATTTGTTATGTGTACATCTTTCGCACCGGTTATATATATATACTTTTATTTTGTGGTGACCCTTGCAATATTTCATTTGCGGGCTCCTCCCACCCTAGATGATGGTGATCTGTCAGATACCGTAGGTCGTGAGGACGGCGGTGGATTCTTAGGCCCTCAGTGATCGAGTGGAGCATGTTGGTTTAGTTAGTCTATGCGCCGGTGTGGTTTGTACACCGTGCTTTTTGGTTAGGCATAGGATTCTAACTTGTTTTGTTGCACTTGTACTTTGAGTACTTAGACTTGTGGATTGTAAATTATTCAGGTGAATACTTTGCGTCTCGGATGCACTATATATTATATATGGGTTCGTTTGTAAATTTAATGTCGGCTCACTGTAAAATATTTTATGCGCAACTCTGTTGTTTGTTAAAAAAAAAAATAATGCCCCTTTTTAGGCTTTGAAAAACGGGGTGTTACAGGCTACGACTTAGAGGGGGTGAATAAGTCAAGGTTCACTTTTCAAAGTTTTAAAAAAGTTTTGTACCAAAAGAGTGATAGATCACGTCTAACCCGAACGTATTGGATAAGAAGACAATGCGGATTGCAACACCCAAACTCGATATTTAGATAATTCCTACTTTATAAAAATTATTTTTTCAAAACATGCAGCGGATAATAAATTCATAAGTTCTTGAAACACAAAATTAAGATATAAAATATTAGTTTGAGGTATTATATTAATTCCTTTCCAATAAATAATACTAAGGTAATAAAATAGTATTCATTGTTCATACGATAAAATCATTTTAGATAACATACATAATGAAAGACTCGATACACACACACACACGCGCGCGCACACACACACACACACACACACACACACACACACATATATATATATATATATATATATATATAAACACTCTTTCCCGTGTCATAATCAGAGCGGAGCTTCACCGACAACTCGAACATAAACATAACCTGAGAACCTGGACCCGCAAAGGTCCAACAAATACACAAAACAGAGAGTTAGTAAAGAATCCCAAATAAATGTATAAGTATATCGAATATTATACACTTGATAATGACATGATAAAATCTACCAACATTCGCACCCTGAAGATGCAAGACTATGCAATTAAGATACATTTATAATTCACAAATCATGTATCAAATACCAAGTAAATCATATAATCCATGTATCATTGACTACAGTTTGGCAAGTGAACCAGTCAGTCATCGAGTAATAATTCACACTCTAGGTGTCTAGAATGAGTTTGTATCCACAGAGATCGTGCCATGTACGACTAGTTTTATTTAAGTTCGATTATTTGCATTCGCTTTGGGTTTTTGAAAAAGGTTTTGTTTTGAAAATAGCGTAATGCGTTGCAGAAAAGTAAAGATAGTTGATTCAGAGCGTGAGGAAGACTAGTTTGATCGATTCCCTCCTCTAATCCTGTTTGATATCTGGCGCATATCCAGAATGATTTTAGTAACTTCCAATTGTTCGGCGATTAATTATCTTTATTGATAGCTATTAAACTACCCTAAATACTATAGATCGCTATGGACTTCCGAATAACTAGGACACCCACGGCTGCCTAATTCCATGTTGTCACGTACCCTAGCCATGCGTCGAGCCAATCTATTATACTCATGATCGCACATTAATCCTAGCCACTAACGACCTAGTGTCGGCTATTCCAGTCTCTACAGGTCGTCGCGAGCAGTGTCTGATGTTTCCGTTTTTACAGGCTGTCGCGAGCAATGTCGGATGTTGCCGTCTCTCGGGGCCAATCCTATTATTTATTGTTCGGGACTAAGTCCTAAAGGCGTATTCTCTCTATCCGGCCAGACATTAAAAATATGGAATTAAAGCGTAAATAAATAGAAAACAATTCATTCCAAAATCAGTGTCTAGTATAACTTTTATTGTACCTGATATATGTCTCAAGCATTCATAGGGAAGTTCATCTCTCCTCCTACCCTAAGGTTTCTAAGCTACTAATTACATAATAAAATATTACAAGAATACAAAATTATGCATACCGATGGCGTAGATGTCTTGCTGAGGAAGTTACATTTCCCGTTGAAGGGGGAAAGTTCTTCCCGTAGAGAGCTCATTTGCCCTCCTTGCTCCTCCTTCCTAAGCACTGGTGAGTACTTTATGTTTCTCAACTTCTGAATGAATAATAGTGAAGGAGAAGAGCTCTATTTATAGTTTTCCTTAACAGGCCTCGCTCCCATCGTGACCATGATGGATCCCATCGTGTCACGATGGAGTCAGATATACTTCAAAAATTCATAAGATTTTCTCCTTTCTTGGGCGCTAAGTCGGTTCCCTTCGTGGCACGATGGGAGTCATCGTGGCCACGATGGAGCGCATTTTTGTGCATATCTGCTTTTAGCTCTCTTTTTGGCATTTTCTTGTATTTCTTGACTTCTTCTTCAAGTAGCTTGACCTTTTGGGCTTTTTGCTTGTTTCTGGTCTTAAAAGTCCTAGACACATCATAAATTTCTGTCATCAATCATCAAGATCAAGTTACTCACAATTGATACACAAATAGCAATTAATGCTCAACAATAATGTCAATTATCAAGTAGTTCACATAATGATTTCACTTTCATCTCCTAATGCAATCTAATGCCAAATATTCATGTCATGTCATCCTAGACACGACTACATGCATGATGGTACCATTTCATATTGTCATCTTGGATAACATAATCCAAGTGTTCTAGGTCATCTCCTCTAGAATTGACATCCTAGGTCATCTTCTCTAGGATAAACACAACTTATGAATGCATGAAATGTGCATATATCACCAAACATATGGTTCTATCTCAATTTATTGATCACATAATATGGATAGCATAATCCAAGTGTGAAGTGGAAGAAATAGTCACAAGAAAGGGGGGGTTTGAATTGTGACCCTATTAAAATTTAAACCTGCACTATACAAAATTAATCTCAAGTGCATACTTGGATAAATGTTAGTGAAATATAAAACTACCAGTTCGGAGAATGTTTTTTGAATGGTCTCTGCTGCGTGAGAATTCAAATTAAATGTAAATAATATGGTATGTGTGATGTGTGTTTACAGTAAATAAAGAGTTAAAGGTATGAGAAATGCACACACAAAAGTTATACTGGTTCACCCGAATCCTGGGCTAGTCCAGTCCCCACGCCTGTGAGTTTTCCACTATGATCTTTGAGATACTACCGATCTCAAATACAAATCTTCTTTGATCTAAACCAAGATCAAAAACCTTAAGCCCTACAAGCTTAAATCTACCCCATCCCTACAAGCTAGTAAGGGTGTCACTAATCGATAGTTACATATTGACTTGAGCCAATTTTTCTTTTACAAAGGAATTGGTTTCGGATCTAAGCTTAAACATAAACTCAAAACTAGTTTGAGAAGCTTATACAAAATACACTCGATACACCCAATAATATTTTGATCCAAGAGGTTGATAAAGAGTTGGAGTGTGAGTGGTAAAAGAAGAGACAAGGATACAACCACTTGAAAGTGAGTTGTGTTGAAAAGTGATCTCTTAAGATATTTTCTTGTAGAACTCAAAGGTTGGTTTGAGAAGCAAATAAAAACACTCATATACCAGAAGTATAGATGAGAATGAAAAGCACGAGTGTGAGTGATAAAAGAAGAGTTTTGTGACTTGTTGAGAAAAACAAGTGTTTCGTGATTTGTAGCTTCAACTCTTACTCTTCAATGATGCCAAACGTGCTATTTATAGATGGAGGGGTTCTTCTGATATTTGAACTTCAAATATGACAGTTGAGAGTGTGGAAATAGCTCTTGTGAGAGAAGCAAAACAGTCCAATCAAATTTGTCCTTTAAGTGAGTCTGGAGAATTTCTTCTGATGGTCTCTGACACATAGAACTATAGTGATGTCAGAAATATCCGTTGTGCCAACTGTTATGAGTTGTTTTCTGAGCATATGAACGTTGTAGAACTGTCACCCACGTGTAGAAAAATGTTTAGGATCATTTGGCATGTGCTTGTAGATTTTCAACAAAATCTAGGAGACCATTCTTTTAGTGGTCTCTGAAATATGGATATGTAGCTTGGCAGAGATATTCCTTTGGCCAGCTGTTTCTGATAGTATATCTGTTGTAAAGTTGTTATCTTTGAGTGGAAAGAAGTTTATGACAGCTCACAAATTTATTTGAAGCATGTGTGCAAATTCTGGGAGACCATTCTCCTGTCTGTTGGAGATCATACTTCAAATGGAGGAAGATAATTCAAACGTGATAAGAGATATGTTGCAAGTTGTCTTACAGCTGTAACTACTCAGAATAGAGTAGTAGAGCAACTATTCATGTTGTCCTTGCAAGTACAGTTGTCTTTGTATGAGAAACACCTTTATGGGAGAATGTAGCCACCCTTGTCATAACATTTGAACTTGGACACGCTAAAGCTTTGCAAGCTGTTTTCTCTTGTTGTTGTAATCTCATTGGTCTAAAAAACAACACCAGCTGTCCATGAGAGAATTGTAAGCCTTGGCAAGAGATGTGTTCATGTAACTCCTTGAATATGACAACAAGAGAATGTTCTCTATCATAATTCATTTGTTGCCTTAAATGATTTATTCCGCTGTTATGATTCTTGAAATTACTCCCATATAAAAGTTCATTCTTGTCTTGTACCAAGTTGACTTATGGAAAAAGTGATTATCCTTGAACACGTGGTAGACCATCCTGAGAATGTTCTCCTGACTTATAAATATTTCAACTTTTGAAAATGATTTCTTCTTCAAAGTTGATTCTTGTCATTTGGATGAACTGGTATGAATGCTCTTGAGAGAAATTGACATGTTCATGATGAGAACATTATTTCATAAGAGTTGATAATGTTTCTTTCTTTGGTTAATCAACTTTGAAATCTTTTGTTGTTGCAAAACTTTCCATAATTCTTCTTTGATGTTTTGCACACATTATTGCTTGTTCATTGCGTATCTTTGATATGATATAGTGGAGGCATGAGAGTACTCATCATGAGAATTATCATTTTCTAGTTTAGAGAATGATTAAAACTTTTATGCCTTGTACATAAACTCTTTTGAAAACTCATGGAAGATCATTCTCAAACTTTCTCATCTTGAGAAACTTTGATAAGATAAAACTTTGAGTAGGTTTTGATGATCTTCAATATATGCATCATTCCCATTGATGTTAATTATAGATGTAAATCTTTCAAAGCATGTAACAAAACTCAATGTGATTTTGGACACAATAACATCAAATATATTCTTCAATTATGATATTCACATTCTTCCTTGAATCTGCAATACTCATTGTGAACCTTGTGGTGATGAGGAAAACTATAAACCATAAAAATCACTTTGTTGTTTGAACCTTCCAACGAAACCTCTTATGATTTAAATAAGGCTAAACTATTCATTTGGTCCCTTACGTTTATTTTAGGTTTGAATCAGGTCCCATATGTTTTAAAAGTTTGAATTTGGTCCCTCACGTTATCAACATTTGCATTAGTTAGTCCCTTCCGTCAAATTTTTCACTAACTTTGTTTAATCCTTACACATGGCTGATAGTTTACACATGTGGGAGTGATTTTGGACACGTGGAATGCCATATAATAAACATAACCTTCGCAAATAAAAAAAAAATACGACAAAGACCTTTGCAAACACTAACTCTTTTTTTCTTTTTGTGAAGGTTTTGTTTATTATATGGCTGTCAACGTATCCAAAATCACTTCCACATATCCAAACCGTCAGCCACGTGTAAGGATCAAACGAAATTAGTGAAAAATTTGACGGAATGGACTAACTAATGCAAACGTTGATAACATGAGGGACCAAATTCAAACTTTTAAAACGTAAGGGACTTGATTCAAACCTAAAATAAACGTAAGGGACCAAATGAACAGTTTAACCTTTAAATAACATCCTTTAAAAATCTTCATGAAGCTTGTGATGCTACTTTTGTTATCATCTGATGCTACTCCAATTCTTTCATTGTTTGAGTATATAAAATGCACTTGTTGATGTGAGTGGCCTCTTTCAACAAAAACCCATGTGCAAACATCAGTAGATCACCATTCATAAAACTTAACATTTATTCGATAAGGTTTGTTGTCATTAAAACACATATCAAAATGGGTTTCGCCTCAACAAAGTGTTCTAGGTCATCTCCTCTAGAACATATATCATAGGTCATCTCCTCTAGGATACTTTTACTCATCATAACTTATTACTAGACATCTTGCCCGTGCGATTCGCACGGGTAATATATGTGACATCATTGATTTGTGAATTTGCTAGAACAAATAAAATACACAATGACAATGTAAAAAATAAATAAATTGTAATATAAAATAACTCTATTAATTATGTAAGTGAAATGACCCATTAATTATGTAAGCTATAAGCTTGAAATAACATACAATTCTACAATTATTCAATCATACAAAACGTATATGTAAAAAATGAAAATATTTAATAGCAGTATAATATTCAAATTATAAAAGAATTCAAAAAAGACATCCTATGATTTTTATCATTAGTATTGGGTTTTCATTTTTGTATGTTGGTGTAGTGCTTTTTTTATTATACTTTTTTCATTACTTGTCCTCCTATTCATCATAAATATATATATATAATTTTGGCATTCAATAGTAAAATAAAATAATTGAAAAGTATTTGGCTATCGATAATTAATTATAGTTCCAAAAAATTGAAAAAGGGATTTTATTCAACTAACATAATATTTGCTTACTTTTAACAACAAAAATCTATTGTAGAATTGTATGTGAAAAAACGTGAAAGTGAAAAAACGTGAGAGAAAAGATGAAATTGGTTTTTGATCAATATATTGTTGCTTAGTTGTTTTTGAAAGAATTGATTATATATTTAATAGGTATTGTAATTAGCAGATATAATTAATACATAGTGGAAGTGTATTGTAAATAAAATAAATTAATAATAGTCTATATACATAGCCCACCTATATTACAATTTCATGGCTCAATGTAAGCATTAGTATAATAGGTAGGAGATGTACCGGTGGAATATTTATTGTTGTCAAATCTGCATTAATTACAATTTTCCCTCCTTAATCAACATTTAATTAGGGTTTAAGTAGTAGATTGTTATTCCCATTAGATTAGAAGATATATAAAGATTATAACATGAATAACACAATCTAAATATTCTAAATCATCTCTTTTTAGAATATCTCAACTCATAATAATTATTATCATACTTTATCAATCATCTTATTCATATCAATTAGTGAGTGACACACTCTTAATTCAAAATATATATTCATAGAGTTAAGATCAAATCATGTTATAAGTATACAACTTCATTTAAGATCAAACAATTAATTTCCATCCTGACAGTCTCGCTTAGCGAGCTCCAACTGAGCTCCAAGCGAGACAAGTCAGTAGCTCCCAGACCTCACTCGCTTCCTGCTCACTTAGCGAATTCCAAGTGAACTCACCAGAACAGGCAACCCTGTTTTTCGGGTTTTTGAAATAGAAACCCTCTAAAACCCAATTCAAACCCTTTTAACCCCAAAGTTGATAACTTTAAGCATATTTAATCATACATAACACATAAGTACAAGTAAAACATTAATCAACATCATTTCATGCAAAAATCATCAATAATCTCATTTTTCACATAAAGCTCATAAAAGCTCAAAACATCTACAAATTCCCTTTTTAAAACCCCAAAGATTCATACTTTCATATAGTAACATGTTCTATAATCATATTTTCATCAAAATGTATCACTTTTAAGAAAGAAAGTCTCTCCCAAAAGGAAAAGAGTGAGGAAAGATTTGGATGGAGAGAAATAGATTTTCTCATCTTTCCTTAATCACCCTAGAATCCAATTACTACTCTCATACCTAATTAAAGTTGGCAACTTTACTTCATCTCTTCAATCATCTCTTAATCAACTATGACTTGTTCTTTATTTGATCTTTTCCTTCATCACCTTCTCTTTCTCTACTCTCTCAACTCTCTCTCTTTTCTCTCTTCTCTTTCTTTCTCCATTTCTCTATTCTTTTATGATAATGAATTACTCTACTACTCCTCATAAAATCCTCCTTTATATACTCTCCAGTTAGGTTATGGTTAAATTCCTATATTACCATTATTTTCTCTACAAATCTTCCACCAACTCCAAGATATTATCAAAATGTCATTAATTCCTCTACAAGACATCTACAACTTCTAAGATATTACTAAAATGTCATTAATTTCACTACTCACTCTTCATTACTTCTAATCTAGGCTCAATACTCATTCTTATCATTTCTCTACTATTTTACTACACACTAACAATTATTACTCTTTACCACCCACTTCTCATTCAAACTTATTAATAACTAAAAGATACATCACAACTAATCAATTAATTTGCAAAATAAATTATAAATAACTAATTGATTCTAACTAATAAAATCCGGGCCGTTACACGGATAAATCAAAAAACGCGTAAATTCTATTAATGATAGGAAGCTAAAGATTATATTTGACTAATTTGGATACAAATTAATCAATTATACAATCAAAAAATTAATTCAATTATCAGAGTCTCCCTCCCAATTTCCAAACGGAAAATTGCGAAATATATTTTTGAATAAAAACTGTTTAAGAATGAGTACAATGAGTTTAGGAATACAATACAACAATTTCTTCCTAATTGATGTTGAATCCTAATCCTTCAAAAGAGTTGAAGATAACGTCCAGGAGATCAAGAGGCCTTGATATTTGGGTTTGATCAACGGTTTGAATGGCTCGTCAAAGGAGAGCTAAACACTGAACTTCAATTGCGATTGAAGTGTTGGGATTCAACCAAGGTTCGAGGGAATTTTCCAAAGTTGGAGTTAGGTATTGCTACTTTTCCTTATGATGAAACCATTTACCTGGGTACTTTTCATAAAATAGACACAAAGATTTTTTTAAAAATCAGAGTTTATAATAACAACGGTCTTGCTAAAGAGTGCCTCCGAGACACTTATTAGCTATCACATATATTTTTGTTCTTTTGCTCTTTCTATTTTTTTTTTAAGAGACATAAAATGTTGAATTTTTGAAGTTATCTCTTATGTGATGCTAATAAATTTTCTTGTATACCCACTCCAAACTTAGAATATTGCTAGTTTGATGAGCAATTGACACGCTCGCAAGTGTACGAATATGTAGTCGTAATATAAATAGAGTATCGAAACTTTTGGGACTAATGAGTAATATGGTAGAATTTCGTTCAAGGAAAATTATATTTATTTTTATATGAAAAGTTTAAAGGAATATTGATGATTATGATGATTGTTTTTGAATTTTTATTGATCAAAATAAGCAAGCAACAATGTGTTTCTGGATTACATTCAAATCACAACCTCTCAATCTTTCCCTCATGTGTTTCTGTCATGTTAAAATCTATCTTTTTAAAAGCAAGTAAAAAGGTACCTTAGCATCGTGAAACAACTTTCCTTATCACCAAAGTGGTCAAATACACCGGCTAGTAATTATTAGTAACACACACATGGACTAGTCACACCTTGACATGGTGACACTAAGCTATGAATAATATAAACAAGAACAAGAAAACAAATAATAAACTAAATAACTTTTATTTGATGAAGTAGTTTGTTACAAGCTTGGAATGGTGATTTTACAAAGCCAAGATGAGCTATATATAGCCTCTAAATTTGAAGGAATACATACTCTAAGGGATAAGATTGAAAGAAGTGCTCATTAGTGACATTAGGATTGGAATACAAAGAACCCAAATGCCAAATGCCGACAGCAAGAGCTATCACGACTATGAGAAGGGAAATTCTGTTCTCTAGTAGGACATATGTCTTACACAATTTCTGGGACAACTGTGTAGTTTACCAGATGTCTCAGACAAGTGGTTGGGCAACTGGTACGACGAATCAATGCTAACTATGAAGTAAAGTACTGAAGTAAATAGAAAGCAATATAACAACACAAGATATTGTTAACCTAGTTCAGTGTAAACCACACTTACTCTGAGGGATACCAATCCAGGAAAGAAAAACCACTATGATGAATTAGTACTTAGTCTTACAACGCACATCAAAACCCATTGATGTGTATGCCTTTTCTTAATCCTAGTGTTCTTCTACCCAAGAGCTAACTCCCCCTGAATATGAGTTATTGCTCACATCCCTCTTATCATTAATCCCAAGTGATCGTAAATCTTCTTGTCGTTTATAAACACTATGTTGAATTCCTCATTCAACAAGTAGACTACCTAGTAATTAAATACCTAGGACCTAAGATTCAATCACCGGTGTATCCTTGCAGAATGGGTACAAGGTCTCTGACTTAATCTTCAATTATTGTGGTGTCTTTCACTTTAGCTTTGAGTCTCTATTTATAGATGTGCAGCTCCTCTTGATTGTAGAGATTTTGAGATGCAAATCGATCGGAATTTTGTTAATAAAACAAACTTCACAAGATAAAGATTCAATTTGAACTTTATCTATTTTAATTAAGATACAAATCGTATCTTAACATACAAGATTGATAACATACTTGTTATACAATCTTAGATCAGCTGCCATTTGAAGATTCACGCTTGTAACAAGTTTGGAAAGATACGCGCGCTGATGGATATGTTTTAAATCTTCATCAAGCTGTTCTGGGTCAAGACGTCCTACACAAATGTCTAGGACATCTTGTTTCAACATGTTGCTTGAACATGTTCTTTACCCAATAATAAGATGTCTGACATATCTTGTACAACATGTTGCATCTGCACATCTAGGAACAACAAGAAGCACTAGCGTGGTTGTGACAGTGTTTCCATATAATAAGCACTTTATATGTTACGGCCGTGCGGAGCTCTGTCACGGCTGTGATAGATGTTCTGACTCTTGATCATTGGTTTCTTCACTCTTAAAGCATAATGTAATGTCCGAGAATGCCTTAATGCACAAAATTATCACCCTTTCCTTCATATTCCATTATCCTTTCATAAAGGAAGTCTTTCTTTAAAATACGTATGATTACTTGATCAAATATCCATCAAAGTAGGCCTAGAAAATGCACATTTCCACTTGTTCATATGTTTAGACCTACAAAATGAAAAACAAAGGAAATATAGTAAAATAGTTCAAATAACTTAAACAATAAGCAAGGTTTATTAAGTAAAATAACTACTAAAACCGTGCATATTTTAGAGGTATCAAATACCCCTCATGCTGGAACTATTGCTTGTCCTCAAGCAATTAAACCAAGATAGAAAGAATTAGGATAAGTTTAAGAGTAGAGAACCAAGACCACAAATGAATTAATTCTACAAAATACATTTCATTTAACGACAGTTTTTTTGTGGAGGTTTTCAATAAACCCCCCACCCCAAGTTTATTAAAAGCTAAGAGTGTCTCCAATAGTGATACCACTTTGAGTATCATACATTACTAACAAATGGTCCCCACAATGTCATGTAATACTTATGCAACTCATACATATTTGTTTGCTCCAGTGGTGATACCGCTTTGAGTATCATACATTATTAACAAGTTGTCCCTTCTATGTTTATTTTTTTAACTTTGTCTAAATAAAAATGAAAATTTATTTAATTTAATAAATTCGTCGATAAATAAATTAAAAATTAAATATAATGAGAAATACAAAACAATAAATAAAAAATGGTTGAAAATACATAAGTGTGACGGGAAATATAGAATAAAAAATATAATAATTAATTTTGATTATTCTCTTGTCCGAAACACTCCCAAATGTGTTCTCTTGTAGCGAAAAAGGAACATGATTTTTTTTTATCCAAGAAGTACATACTTCTTCATCAAGCCTATTAATATTTTCTAGACTATTTTTAGTTGATAATTGTGACACTTGAGGAGCTTCAGCCTAAGGGGTATTGGATGGTGATGATGGATAAATAAAATAAGGATGATTTTGGAAGTTTTAGCAGTGGGAGATTTGTTTTGGAACAAACTCATGTAAGCTTAAATATTATTATTATTATTATTATTATTATTATTATTATTATTATTATACATATTAGGATCAATTTGATAGAAAACAAATAAAATATGACTTGAGAACAAAACAAATAGAAATTGTGTAGTATAGAAAAATATGAAATACGATTAAATGTTAGTAAAAAAAAAAATCAATTGGCCATTTAATGATAAAAAAAAGGTAACATTAAATTGATGATACGATACCTTATTTAAGATACCGTATCATCAATTTTGATACTCTTTGCCACGTCATGAAACTCCAATGATAAAAAAAAAATAAGATACCGTATCATTAAACTATGAAACTCTCTTAGATACCCTTATTGGAGATGCTCGCTTTGAACAAATATTTCTTTAATACTTATGCTTAATTGATGTTCAAGTTTCACTTGAATCTGTGTGATTTCGGCATACAAGGTATTAATACATATGCTTAATTGATGTTCAAGTTCTACCTAAGACCATTGTGCTGGGAAACATTAAGACAAGGTTTTTTGGCTTTTCTATTTCTTGAATTTTGTTGATTGTTGTTATTTTTAATTGGGCAAACTACTATTTTGGTCCCTGAAAGTATAATTCGCTATCATATTAGTCCCTGAATGTATAGAAATTGCTAATAGATCCACAAATGTCTCTTTTATCAGTCATTTTGGTCCTTGAATTTGTTTTTAGATAGTCAATTTAGTCCATAAAACTACTATCAAATAAGATATAGGGGACTTATTTGCAATTTCTATATATTCAGGGACTAATATGACAACGAGTTACACTTTTGGGGACCAAAATAGTGGCTTGCCCTTTTTAATTCGACAATCTGTTTACAAAAGACTTCAGAATTAATGTTATCACAACAGTTGGTTAAATTTTTAATCTTTTTGTCTTATATAATAATTACTAGGTTTACTTGTTCCCAACAAACAAAATACTTAGTGTTAAATAAATACATGGTTCCTGTAGATTTTTTTCGCACTTTTTGGTCCTTGAAGTATTTTCTGTCATGATTTTTAGTCCCTACTTTTCATTCAACTCGTGCATATCATTCGAAATTTTAAAAAAATTTATGCTGTCAAGTTTAGTACTTCATATGAATCTCTCTTGCAAAAGTTTAATTTTTTTTTTAACAAGAGATGAATTAAATATGATATTTTTAGTTTTTTGCACATAAAAAATTCATAAATAATTCATCTTATGTTAAAAAATTCTAATTTTTTTATCGGAGATGTTCTTATAATATTACAAACATGAATACAAAAAGTTATTTTAAAATGTGGAAGTATACAAAAATTTGATTAAAAGTATGGACAAAAAATTGTAAAAGAACATTATAAGTACCAAAAAGTGCGAAAAAAATCTTAGGGATTAAAAATGAAATTCTAAAAAATTATAGGGACTATTTACTTATTTAACCTAAATACTTATCATAACAACTAAAAATCTGTTTTTATTTTAATTTTGCTTCTCTAAAATTTTGAACTTCAAACCCCTTCTTTCTATTATCACCACTAGGCCCGATGCATCAATTCCACTACCAATTTATTACTTCACACCCTCATTTCTATTATTACTCAAAGTGCACCTCCCTTCTCATTTTCTTCTAATTTCTTATTTCTCTATTTTTCTCCACTCATTTAACTTATTAATGGTTCTCTAACTCCAATTAAATTATTTATCATATTAAAATAATCAAATAAGCACACACCACATATCAAAACAATTAAATAAAACTATAAGCTAACTAATTTCTAAATAGTTGTTACCTTAGGCCTCCACCTTGAAGGTAAGCTTCTCAGAATCTTTCTTACATGATCAGAAGTTGTATAGCTTCTCTTTAGAACTTGAAGACCATCCACTAGAATTTTGAACCTAGAATACATAGATTCAATATTCTCATCATCCTTCATTCTAAAGAGTTCATACTGTTGGATCAAAAGATAAGCCTTTGCCTCTTGAACCTGTTTGTTTCCTTCATATGTGGAACATAAAGAGTCATAAATGCTTTTGGCAGTGGATTTGTCTGTGATCTTGAGATATTCATCATGAGTTATACAACCAATAAGAAGATCCTTGACCTTGTGGTGTTTCTTGTATAACTTCTTGTCTGTAGGAGTGAACTTCTTTCTTTCTTCAACAGATAGCTTTCCCTTTTCATCAAGTCTTTTAAAAGTTACCCCTTCTTCAACCAAGTCCCAAAGCTCATCATCTAAACCAATAAGATGACTGTAGATTCTATCTTTCCACCAGGAAAAGGTAGCACCATCTCCATTGAACTTTGGTGCTTTGTTGTTTGTCTTATCATCAACATCATAGTCATGAGGAACTGCTTTCATGCTATCACTTGGAGTTTCAGTCATAGTGTTTTTCAACAGGAAACTGTCTCACTGTTAGGTGATTAAAAACAGAACCAGGCTCTTGATGCCAATTGAAGGTGTGAAAAACACAAGAAGGGGGGGTTGAATTGTGTTTTGGGTAGTTTGAAAATTTCTTCTAAGTTAAAAGAAACTTATCAGAGTTTGCAGCGGTTTAGAAAACAAAACACAATCAAACAGAACTTTGAAGGTAGAGAGAAAGAGAGAAAGAGAGAAAGAGAGAAAGATAGAGACAGAGATTTTATACTGATTCCTCTCACAAACCGAGAGTACGTCCAGTCCTCTTGTACTACAAAGAGAGTTCACTACAATCACAAAAGATTACAAATGCTCAAGCACACTTGCAAGAGACTTCCAATGCTCAAGTATACAAACAAGAGACTTCCTAATGCTCAAGCACGCAGGCAAGAGACTTCCAAACACAAATATAAGAAAAACAGAGTCTGAACAAATGATATACAAATCAATGTTCAGTTACAAAGAAATACAACTTTTGATACAAGACTTAACTTAGAATCTTAATACAAGAATTCTAAGGTTCAACTAATGAATTAACAGAAGCTGGAGCTGGAGTCTTGGATTTGAATATGAGTTCAAGTTGTATTTGAAGTTTTTGTGCTTTAGGATGATTTTGGCAGAATAACAGCTCTTTCAAATTGTTCAAAGTATCTTTTTTTAAAGCTTCAAATCTGCTCCTATTTATAGATGAAGGTGAAGCGCATTTGATTTGAATTTGATGCGGTGAGATTGTGTCAGCTGTAGATAGTACCATTCTTAACCAAATCAGGTAACCTTGAATACGATCAATCTTGAGGATAACGTTTTAGCCAAATCCGGTAAAGAGTTCGTACAATAGTACTAACGTCACTATTCTGTGGATAAGATTGATTCTTCCAGCTTTTGGGATGTCAGAGTATGATGATGATATTCAATCATTGTTGCAGAGAATGTTCTTCTGACAAAAACGGCTCTCACTGCTCTTATCAGAGTCTGATATTTCCAACTTCAGAGTCTGATCTCTAGCTTCTGACGTGAATGGATGTTGCATCTTCTGATGAATCAAAACATGGTCAGAATTTGCTTAACACATCAGAACTTCCAATGTGCTTCTGGGGAATATAAAAATTAACTTGTATATCTGCACACTTGGATCAAATAATCAGTATACCATATTGTATATTAATACTCTTGTTATCATCAAAACTTAATTAGATCATGTCAGAACCTCTTTTGTTCCAACATAGCTCTCCTTTGACGAGCCATTCAAACCGTTGATCAAACCCAAATATCAAGGCCTCTTGATCTCCTGGACGTTATCTTCAACTCTTTTGAAGGATTAGGATTCAACATAAATTAGGAAGAAATTGTTGTGTTGTATTCCTAAACTCATTGTACTCATTCTTAAACAGTTTTTATTCAAAAATATATTTCGCAATTTTCCGTTTGGAAATTGGGAGGGAGACTCTGATAATTGAATTAATTTTTTGATTGTATAATTGATTAATTTGTATCCAAATTAGTCAAATATAATCTTTAGCTTCCTATCATTAATAGAATTTACGCGTTTTTTGATTTATCCGTGTAACGGCCCGGATTTTATTAGTTAGAATCAATTAGTTATTTATAATTTATTTTGCAAATTAATTGATTAGTTGTGATGTATCTTTTAGTTATTAATAAGTTTGAATGAGAAGTGGGTGGTAAAGAGTAATAATGGTTAGTGTGTAGTAAAATAGTAGAGAAACGATAAGAATGAGTATTGGGCCAAGATTAGAAGTAATGAAGAGTGAGTAGTGAAATTAATGACATTTTAGTAATATCTTAGAAGTTGTAGATGTCTTGTAGAGGAATTAATGACATTTTGATAATATCTTGGAGTTGGTGGAAGATTTGTAGAGAAAATAAGGGTAATATAGGAATTTAACCATAACCTAACTGGAGAGTATATAAAGGAGGATTTTATGAGGAGTAGTAGAGTAATTCATTATCATAAAAGAATAGAGAAATGGAGAAAGAAAGAGAAGAGAGAAAAGAGAGAGTTGAGAGAGTAGAGAAAGAGAAGGTGATGAAGGAAAAGATCAAATAAAGAACAAGTCATAGTTGATTAAGAGATGATTGAAGAGATGAAGTAAAGTTGCCAACTTAATTTATTGAGGTATGAGAGTAGTAATTGGATTCTAGGGTGATTAAGGAAAGATGAGAAAATCTATTTCTCTCCATCCAAATCTTTCCTCACTCTTTTCCTTTTGGGAGAGACTTTCTTTCTTAAAAGTGATACATTTTGATGAAAATATGATTATAGAACATGTTACTATATGAAAGTATGAATCTTTGGGGTTTTAAAAAGGGAATTTGTAGATGTTTTGAGCTTTTATGAGCTTTATGTGAAAAATGAGATTATTGATGATTTTTGCATGAAATGATGTTGATTCATGTTTTACTTGTACTTATGTGTTATGTATGATTAAATATGCTTAAAGTTATCAACTTTGGGGTTAAAAGGGTTTGAATTGGGTTTTAGAGGGTTTCTATTTCAAAAACCCGAAAAACAGGGTTGCCTGTTCTGGTGAGTTCACTTGGAATTCGCTAAGTGAGCAGGAAGCGTGTGAGGTCTGGGAGCTACTGACTTGTCTCGCTTGGAGCTCAGTTGGAGTTCGCTAAGCGAGACTGTCAGGATGGAAATTATTTGTTTGATCTTAAATGAAGTTGTATACTTATAACATGATTTGATCTTAACTCTGATTATATATTTTGAATTAAGAGTGTGTCACTCACTAATTGATATGAATAAGATGATTGATAAAGTATGATAATAATTATTATGAGTTGAGATATTCTAAAAAGAGATGATTTAGAATATTTAGATTGTGTTATTCATGTTATAATCTTTATCTTTATACTAGCCGCCGTTTGTGTAATCCATATTCTTTTTTTTTTTATGATTGATATTCTGTATTGTGCAAATATAAATAACTACTTAATCTTCTTTTTTATTGGACTTTTTAAATTAATAACTACGTAACCTCCTTTTTTTGTTGTGGTTAATTATTAAGAAGAATTTTTTATTTTTTTTTACTTTAAAAAAACAGAAAATCTAATTTTATTTGAAAGTTGTGCTTAGTTATTAAGAAGAAAAAAAAGTTATTTACTAAAAAAAACTGAAAATCTATTTTTATGTGGAAGTTATTTTTTAAGGGTAAAATTGGAATAGTAAAAAAGCCATCCCAAAAATTTGTATCCCCTTTATATATTAGTATAGATATCTAATGGGAATAACAAACTACTACTTAAACCCTAATTAAATGTTGATTAAGGAGGGAAAATTGTAATTAATGCAGATTTGGCAACAATAAATATTCCAATGGTACATCTCCTACCTATTATACTAATGCTTACATTGAGCCACGAAATTGTAATATAGGTGGGCTATGTATATAGACTATTATTAATTTATTTTATTTACAATACACTTCCACTATGTATTAATTATATCTTCTAATTACAATACCTATTAAATATATAATCAATTCTTTCAAAAACAACTCAGCAACAATATATTGATCAAAAACCAATTTCATCTTTTCTCTCACGTTTTTTCACTTTCACGTTTTTTCACATACAATTCTACAATAGATTTTTGTTGTTAAAAGTAAGCAAATATTATTTTAGTTGAATAAAATCCCTTTTTAAATTTTTCGGAACTATAATTAATTATCGATAGCCAAATACTTTTCAATTATTTTATTTTACTATTGAATGCCAAAATTATATATATATTTATGATGAATAGGAGGACAAGTAATGAAAAAAGTATAATAAAAAAAGCACTACACCAACATACAAAAATGAAAACCCAATACTAATGATAAAAATCATAGGATGTCTTTTTTGAATTCTTTTATAATTTGAATATTATACTGCTATTAAATATTTTCATTTTTTACATATACGTGTTGTATGATTGAATAATTGTAGAATTGTATGTTATTTCAAGCTTATAGCTTACATAATTAATGGCGGTATAATCAATTTAATTCATGTTTGTAATGTTATAAGAACATCTCCGATAAAAAAATTAGAATTTTTTAACATAAGATGAATTATTTATGAATTTTTTATGTGCAAAAAACTAAAAATATCATATTTAATTCATCTCTTGTTAAAAAAAAAATTAAACTTTTGCAAGAGAGATTCATATGAAGTACTAAACTTGACAGCATAAAAAATTTTAAAATTTCGAATGATATGCACGAGTTGAATGAAAAATAGGGACTAAAAATCATGACAGAAAATACTTCAAGGACCAAAAAATGTAAAAAAAATCTACAGGAACCATTTATTTATTTAACACTAAGTATTTTGTTTGTTGGGAACAAGTAAACCTAGTAATTATTATATAAGACAAAAAGATTAAAAATTTAACCAACTGTTGTGATAACATTAATTCTGAAGTCTTTTGTAAACAGATTATCGAATTAAAAAGGGCAAGCCACAATTTTGGTCCCCAAAAGTGTAACTCGTTGTCATATTTGTCCCTGAATATATAGAAATTGCAAATAAGTCCCCTATATCTTATTTGATAGTAGTTTTATGGATTAAATTGACCAATAATGAACATATTTGAGGACTAAATTGACTATCTAAAAATAAATTCAAGGACCAAAATGACTGATAAAAGAGACATTTGTGGATCTATTAGCAATTTCTATACATTCAAGGACTAATATGATAGCGAATTATACTTTCAGGGACCAAAATAGTAGTTTGCCCAATTAAAAATAACAACAATCAACAAAATTCAAGAAATAGAAAAGCCAAAAAACCTTGTCTTAATGTTTCCCAGCACAATGGTCTTAGGTAGAACTTGAACATCAATTAATTAAGCATATGTATTAATACCTTGTATGCCGAAATCACACAGATTCAAGTGGAACTTGAACATCAATTAAGCATAAGTATTAAAGAAATATTTGTTCAAAGCAAGCATCTCCAATAAGGGTATCTAAGAGAGTTTCATAGTTTAATGATACGGTATCTTATTTTTTTTTATCATTGGAGTTTCATGACGTGGCAAAGAGAGTATCAAAATTGATGATACGGTATCTTAAATAAGGTACCGTATCATCAATTTAATGTTACCTTTTATTTAATCATTAAATGGCCAATTGATTTTTTTTTTTACTAACATTTAATCGTTTTTCATATTTTTCTATACTACACAATTTCTATTTGTTTCGTTCTCAAGTCATATTTTATTTGTTTTCTATCAAATTGATCCTAATATGTATAATAATAATAATAATAATAATAATAATAATAATAATAATATTTAAGCTTACATGAGTTTGTTCCAAAACAAATCTCCTACTGCTAAAACTTCCAAAATCATCCTTATTTTATTTATCGATCATCACCATCCAATACCCCTTAGGTTGAAGCTCCTCAAGTGCCACAATTATCAACTAAAAATGGTCTAGAAAATATTAATAGGCTTGATGAAGAAGTATGTACTTCTTGGAGAAAAAAAAATCATGTTCCTTTTTCGCTACAAGAGAACACATTTGGGAGTGTTTCGGACAAGAGAATAATCAAAATTAATTATTATATTTTTTATTCTATATTTCCCGTCACACTTATGTATTTTCAACCATTTTTTATTTATTGTTTTGTATTTCTCATTATATTTAATTTTTAATTTATTTATCGACGAATTTATTAAATTAAATAAATTTTCATTTTTATTTAGACAAAGTTAAAAAAATAAACATAGAAGGGACAACTTGTTAATAATGTATGATACCACTGGAGCAAACAAATATGTATGAGTTGCATAAGTATTACATGGCATTGTGGGGACCATTTGTTAGTACACTATAAGAAATATCGTTTTTGGCAGCGACATTTGTCGCTGCCAAAAACTCAAAGTTGCAGCAAAAAGTGTTTTTCGCAGCGAAAAAATTGTTGCTGCATGTCGTTAGCATAAGTGCCGTTGCGAAAAGTTTTGCAAGGACAATTAATGTCGCTGCCATAACCAGTGTTTTGCAGCAACAATTAATGTCGCTGACATAACTAATGTTTTTAGCAACAATTAATGTCGCTGGCATAACTAGTGTTATTTGGCAACAACAATTATTGTCCTTGACACAAATAGTGTTTTTTTGTAACAAAAATTATTGTCGCTGGCATAGCTGGTGTTTTTTACAACAACAATTATTGTCGCTGACAAAAAATGTATTTTTCGCAGCGAAAAAGTTATTTTTGTGAACGATATAAATTATTGTTATATCTTTTATATCTCAACAAAAAAATTGTTGTAATAAATTAAACTTTCCAACGATAAATGTAATTATATATTTTTGTTATTTTTTATAAAAATTTAGTATCAATCACTTAATTTAAATTGTCATAATTTAAATTATTTAACTAAGTTTTGTTTCTTCTTATCTTATTCTTTCTATTTTGCATATATACTTTTCAACAAACTATAAATAATTCAATTAAAGTATCTACAAACAATATAATTAAAGGATAAAAATTATATATAGTACCCTAAATACAGTTGTCTTGTTCTCCTCTAAAAAAGTGATACGTGCTATTTATTCAACTCAAATTTTAATAATCGCTTGTAACTCCGTTAAATCGTCCATTTAGTGAACAATAAAAATATTTTTCCTTCCTTTTGTGATGCATTGTATAATACTACAACCGTTGAACAATTGGAATATCTCTCACTTGTTTAGTGAATCAAATACATTATTATAGATTTGTCTATTTGTCTTCCTTTTACAATTTTATCTCATTCTGTCACTCTGCTGCACAACAAGAATTGTGATTTAATTAAAACCTTGACTATTAGACATTAAAGAAAGAAAAATAATAATAAATTGACTATATAAAAATTGAGAATTGAGAGATAACAAGTGGAAGAGATAATGGATAAAGTTTGTGAACATCTCCAACAAGATTAAACCTACAAAGAAACATTGATCTAAGAAGAAATATGACGATCTTGAATCAATCCTCTAGCTATTGAACTTGAAGCAAAAGGGATCTGAAAAATATTAAAAAATTTAAATTTACTTATCTATAAAAGTATACAATGAAGCTAGCAAACCTGATAGTAGTTTGTCAATGTATTGTGGTTTGTATCTCAATGTCTCTTTTACTAAATAATTGTGTGTGGTTACTATGCATGTTAATTTGACTTAAATATCTTTAACTATATTTTGTTTTTTCTTATCTTTTTATTTCTATTTTGCATATATCTCTCAACAAACTATAAATAATTCAATTAAAGTATATCTACTAACAATTTATTAAACGGAACTACCGTAAAAAACTTAATTTGTCCTTATCAAGTATAATAATATATGTAAAAATAGAAATATAAAAAAAAAAGATAATAATTTTAAGAATAATTTTAAGTTAAAAGAAATTTACGCATAAAAATATGAACGGAAACCACGATAAAAGATCAAGGCCGGTTTAAGCCTCAGAAAAAAAAAATTAAAACCAAATTATTTTTCGTATGTTTTAAAATTAATTTTTTTAAAACCAAATTATTTTTCTTATGATTATTTGTTTTCTTATTTTATCCATTTATATTTATTGTGGAGAACTATACTTTTATATTATACTCTACTTTATTTAAAAAATATATATATAGTACTCTACTTTACCTAAAAAAAATATTCTACTCCACTTATTGTAGGTTTTTTTTAACTTAAATAAAAAAAGATTACGCTTGTACCAAAAGAGTATGATAATCCACTAAAAGTCATCGCAACTTTGTTTCTGCTGATATGGTTGGGACTAATCACCAAGGATGATTTCTTTGTAATTGTTTCATTATAAAAACAAAATATATATATGAAATGAAAATATTTAAGAGACCAATAAGATCATCTACGTACGCTTATATAAATACACTAAACAACCATATATGTATAATCTAATTTGTCCTCAAAGAGTATGATAATATTGTAAATCTTCTATACTTAATTGTAATTTTAGCTCTAAAGATAAAAAAAAAAAAAGATACAAAACATAAAAATAGAAAGAAAAAAAATTAAATTAAGAGAAATCTATGCATAAAAATAGGAACAGAAACCATGATAAAAGATACGCATAAAAAAAAGTAATTGAGTGGTTTCCCAGCGACTTTATAAGGTTGTTGTAAAAAAACTAAACTATTACTGCAACAATAATTATTGTTGGGATAACTAACTTTTCCCAACGATAATGTAGTTGTTGAGAAAAAACCAACTTATAACAACAACTTAAATAAGTTGTTACTATATGTATGTTTTTGTCAACAATTTAAATGTCACTGAGAAAAAGTCGCTGCGAAAAACGATATTTCTTGTAGTGTACTCTGATTGAAGTCTCATGAGCTAGAGCGATGATTGATCATGATCGTTGCAGTGAAAATCGGTGATTCCATTACAGACAAAAGATAAAGGTTGTGAAATTCCTATCATCTAAATTTATTTGTTAACCCGTTGACGATTTTGTTTGACAGACATATTTTGGTACGGAGAGAGTAATTTTTTATAAATATGTAAAATCAATGTATTTGAAATTGAAATATTTAATTTTTAAAATAAAATAATTTGAAAGCCAGTGGTACTAGTTAATAAGACCATTTGCAATGGTGCATTTTGTGGGTGTTGAATGCCTCCTTCAACATAGCATTTTCATGCAATGGAGGTGTTGAGACGAGCTGGAGGAGAGAGACGTTGAAAGCATTCAACATGGTTGAATACTGAAGCCAGAGACACGCGGCAGCTTGCGGATGTCTGGAATCAGGCGCGCGCAGCACACGCGCGGACAAGGCGCGTTGAAGCTTTTGGACGCGGAGAGAGAAGCTGTTGGATAAATAGGGACGCGTGGCAGCATCTGATTGGTCGTCCGGATTTTTATCTCGTTTTATCTTTAAACCCAATTATTTCATTGCAAATTATTTTTTTATTTTTATACCAAAATTCATGATATTTTTTTGTCTTTCACACTCTTAATCTTATTATTATCTTTCTATTAGTGTTTATTTTGAAGTTTTAGTCTTTGTGTTAGTGAAATGTATCGTATCAATTATTTAAATACATTTTATTTTTATTATAATTGTAATCGGGAGTTTAATTTAATTTTAATCGATAATTGTAATTTTAATTTTAATCGATGATTTGTATCATATAATTTTAATCGATAATTGTAATTTTATGTAATCATAAAAATATAAATATAAATATAAATTTAAATAAGAATATGAAATAAAAAGTGGTGGAGTAGAGTGTTGAATGAAAAACCATTGGAGAGACTAAAAGTTGAATGAGTGTTGAATAAATAGGTGGAAGAAAGAGAAAATGACGTGGAGTGTAAAAGTAGGTGTTGAAACTAGTTCTAAGAACATACTCCCTCTTGTCTCACATATAAGCAACATTTCACTTTTTAGATTCATTCAAGAACATATGTATCTAGTCTATAATACTGACTAGATTTATCAATTATTGAATGAAGGTAAAAAGTGAAATGTTGCTTATATATATATATATATATATATATATATATATATATATATATATATATCTTATCTTATCTTAATCTTAATCTTATCTTAATTATTATAAATGGTATGTTGTGCCTCCTTTTGTAAACCCTAATCAGCCCCATTTACTCATCCCTAATTTCCCTCCAAATCTTACTAACCTGCCTCAAATTAAAAAAAAAAAAAAAATCCCTAATGGGCCTAAAGCACGCCCACCCAAGCTAGAAAACATAGGTTTAATTGTTTGAGTTGCTCAATACTATTTTAGATACCAATAAGCACCTATTTACTAGGCATCTTTGTATCTTCCTAAAAAATAGCATTAAATTAACTACTGATATTTTGTATTTTCCTAAAACAATTGGCCACTCTTCCATCTCTCACTTTCTTCACAATTGGCATCTTTGTATCTCTCTCTCACGCCCAACTAGAACACGTTTTCTTCCATCTAAAATTCATTTTCTTCACAAAACACTACTTCTGTTAACTTTAGCCAAGCCACACAAAAAAGAAACCATTGTGATCCTTTTTTCTTCCTCAACAAAACCTCTAAACTTATTATAATCGGAGAACTTTTTTTCCGGCGACCACCGCACAGGAAATCACCAATCATGCCGGAAAACTTATTTAATCGCCACTTCACATCTTTCTCTTCCTCTTGGTGAGTTTCTTTTCTTCTGTTTCTCTCAATTTTTATTACAACCCTAAATTCATTCTTTAATTAATTTCAAAATTTTACCTCTTTTTAGAGTCATTAGTGTTTTGTTACTATTTAAAATTAAGTTCCTCACTTAGTTTGTGTTTCAAAAGAAAGAAATATCAGTTTCATTTAATTTTAAATGACTTGATTTGAATTGGAAGTGTTTTTTTCAACTCTTTTTCCTTTCTTTGTTGTCGTTCTACAGTTGGCCGCTCTCTCTCATGCTGTCGTCGTCGACTCATATTATGGTGTCAAATGTTTCCCTTGCTTGCAGAGAAGAAGATCTGCATAAATTTTTTAAATGTGATTGGTGGTTAGCGTTGTACCCATAGAGGTCTCTTCGACCTGTAAGGTATGTGTAGTTGCAGAACAAAGTTTGTGATATTTGATTTCTGATTTTTGTTCAAATTATTTGAGTTTGAAAAAAAAAAAGTGGCACATATGAGAAATTGAACATAAAAATTAGAAATTGATTTTCGAAGTATCAGACAGACTTTTTTTTTTTTTAATAATCCTTCTCTTATCAAGCAAGCATATAATATTTTTTTTTGTTATATCAAGCTTCATTTTTTTAAGGATAAGATTTTGAATAGTTGTAATTAGTGTTTAGTTCTTTGATCATGTTATTTTTATTTTTCATTTTGTTTTTCTTTGTTAAGTGAACTTTGGCTTATTTGAAAATGGCTTGATTGAAGGATTTGATCAAAATAGTAACATGGTTTGATCATGAATTTTATATAATGCTTTGAAATTCATATAAAATTTGTTTGACTAATTATTTCTAAGTGTGTTTTTTTTTTTTGCTTAAAAAAAGAGTTGTTTTTTATTTTAATTTTTAGTTTTATTAATTTGTTCTACTATTGATTTTTTTGAGCCACTAAAGTCTAAACCACACCATTTGCCTATAAACCACCCTATTAATTGCTTGGCAGTTTTTTTTTTAATTGCTAAACATCATTTATTTGTTTGTTCCCTGCATGTTTCCTGCATACTACTATTATTACTCTGTTACTAAACTTTCCTTTAATCCTCAAAAAAATTCTCCCATAAATGCATCATATATATTAGACTAGCACGCCTAAATTAATGTAAAAAACTGCTCTATATTTTTATTTTTCTTTATCACAAAAAACAGCTCATTTCATTCCAAGAAATATGATTCATTGAAAATATCAGTAATTGAATGTAGTTATTCATTGTTACTATCACAATAGACTGCCTCGAATTAATATTAGAGAAATTATAGGTCTGTATATTCCTATCTTATAAATTTTCCAAAATTTAATCTCTCTCATATGACTCTCCCTGATTTTTTTTTTCTCTCCTGTATTTTTTCCTGTTTCTCTTTCTTCCTTCTCATTGTTTTTCTGCATTTTCTATCCTCATATTGTATAATTCTTATCCCAAGATATTCAAACATAACTCTCCTCTCTTCCATCTTAATTTATTCCCCCTTCTATAATCTCACATATTACAGTGTGTTTTTAAAAGTCTAAGAAATTTAAGAACTCTTATTTTGGGTATATGTTGCTTGACTAAAGGTTTATGAAGAAATCTCACATTCATATGTCAAGATGATTAGAGAATGATTGAATAGTTGTTCCAGACACTCTTTAGTAAGATCCATCTCTTTTTTTAGTTTACTTTATTTTAAAAAAGCTCTTTTGAATTGAGCGGTGTTATGGAAAAAATGCAAAGAACACGAGAAAATTGAAGATGATAAGTTGAAAATGTAGAGAAGAAGTAGATAGATGCTGGAGTTACTAAATATCAAATTGGGCCCAAAGTTAATTGTATACAAAGAATAGACTAATTATTTTCAATTAATAAGTATCTTTTTTTTTAGCCATATTATTGTATCTGCTATATTTTTATTTAGTATAGTTAGCTAAATGATGACCAGTTCATGTTTATCAATATAATTTTGTTGTTTATATCTACTATTTTATATATTTTGTTTTTACAATTTGTCATGTAAAGCATTTCATAAATAGCTTCCCTATCATTGGTTGTGAAGTTAGTTGAGAAATGGCTCTCACATTGAAATCATCTGATATAAATCTTGATTTTTAATGAATAATAACATAGTTCAAGTATTTACCAACATTGATTAGTAAAAGTTTTGTTTTTGCGAATACCATCCCTATTTATGGGGATTACAGTATGATGTTTATATATTACTTTAAATCTTGCTCACTTATGCAAGGTTTCTTTCCCTTTCAACTTTTCGCGCTTCTTCACACATGCTTCTCTTGAACTTTGTTTTTATAGATATTCTTTTGAATACAATGTAAATGGCAATCAATTGTTGTGATTTTATTTCCTTTGGTTTCTCTCCCAAGACAATATTGTGTTGGAAGCTTACTTTCAATTTGCTTTATAGATTGTTAATAATTAATTGAGTTAATTTATAATCACAGGTGGTTAATGACAATGAATAGGCTGATTTTTATCCTTGGAAGATGAGAAACCTCTGATATATAAAAAAGTTTATATCTTAAGACTGATTATTGTTTATATCTTATTGTATAAAAAAGTTTGTATCACATAGTATATATTTGTTTCTTTATACTTTATGTGACAATTAAAATTGACAAATCCTTGGTATATATATTTATTGAACTCCAGGAGAATAGAATATTGAAGGTGTAAATTCCAACAGGACGAAGTTGTCGTTAATGACTCTGAACAGGCTCTAACTAGCTAGCCATTGGAAAAGAGACCGCCGAGAGTGTGAAATTAGCATCGGGAATTGATGTTGATAGGTGGCGAAACATTGGTCACAAAAGAGCCAAAAATGCAATGTTTAAGGATTGAAGAAATCAAATAATTTATGTGTTGATTTGATCGGTCTTAACAACTTTTGAGAACAAATGCTAAGACAATCTCTTGCTAGAGTCAAAATGCACTTCTATAATGTATAAGCAACTATTATTTATTAGTATGAATAGATTGATTAAACCCACATCTCATATTTGTGGTATATTGATTAAAGTTATCTATTAGGCGTGAATGTTCCGATATTCAATATACATTTTTGTAGCTTTTTTTTTTTATTGAATGGAGGGTCTAAGTCCGAGAAAGATTACACAATAATAGTTCTTGGAACAGTAGTTCCTCTAGCATCATTGCTTACAAGGTTACGAATTTGATTAGGACAAGATTAGTAAAAAATCACATCAGTACCCAAGCTGCATCCAATATGGGCAAGTCTATCCGCACACGTTACCTTCACGATAAGTATGATAAATACGGACCTCCCAATCGCGCTACAAATAGCTTTATATGCAATCTCATTCACTTAATATATGCATCTCTAAGCACATTTAATGATTTTATTTTATGTTTTGTAGTTCTATTTGTAATAGTTTTTTCTAATTTCAATATTTTTATATTTTGATTTCATTTTATTTTTTTATTGCACTTTTAATTGTATCGATTTAAACCATATACTAACACTCCACTAAACCTGTGCAACGCACGGGTCAAAGTCTAGTGTATATATATATATGTGACTAGAGCCTAGAGGAGCACTATTTCTTGCAAAATCCCTAAAAAATTAGATTCTCCCTTTGGGGCCAGCTGTAAAGAAAAAGATAAATAAAACAGTAGAAGAGTTAACCAGTACCGTGTGATTCAACAAAATAAACGGCTGTGATGTAAACGGTCAAATCCGGCCAGCGCCGCCCGTGACACTTCCCACGTTGTTTGTTTTGAACTCACTTCCCACGATGTTGATTTAATAGTAGTAGATCTGTCACAAAATTTCCTTTTCATTTCCACACTATACATTACATTACCACCACCACTTTCAAACCCCAATTATTTTGGGTTATTCCATTTTTCAAATCTATTTATCTCTCTTCCCAATTCTCAATTACAACCCACATTCCTCTATTACCACCGGCGGAGCTGCACGCATTGGTAATTACAAAATAAGATTCTCTTAACCTCGCTCTCTCCGCCGCGGCACCACCACGCTCTGTCGCTCAACGTTACCGATTTGCTTCGAGTTCGATAACAGGTAGGCTCTTCATTCTTGATTTCATTTTTTAATTGTGATTGAGGTTGATTGATTCTGAGCTTTGATTTCATTTCATTTATTTTTAGATTTTTACTGTCAATTAATTGCCAATGAAAAAGTTTAATTGAAATTTTAATCAGAGATCTTAACTTCATGATTGGATGGAATGAAATGGTATAAAATTAAAATATAGACTATGTTTGGTTGCCACATTGGCTATGTCAAAATTACAATTACGGTGAATCACCATGATTCTGGCACCTCCATCATAATGCTGTCATTGCCGGTGACATAGTTCACTATATAATACTATGTAAACAAAAGGTTTGAAGGGAGATATAGTTCTTAAGTTGGATAACAATAAGGTGTATGATCATTTGTGTTGAGATTATCTTTGATGAGATCATGTTTAATCTTGGTTTTGTCACTAAATTGGGTTAAGTTCAACTCTTATGTGTTTTTCCTTTGGTTAAGTTTAATAGTAGATTTAAGCGACCGAGTAATGAATTTTAAGGTGTTTTAAGTCATGTAGTTTAATTTTTTGATGATCAAGTATGTGCTTATTACAATTTCAATTTTTTGTAATGCAATGTTATTTGAATATTTGATTTTTGGTGGCCTGACTGAATTATATAGTCTAGCTCTGCATGGTACATTCTTTTTTCAAACTACCTTTTTGCTTCATTTTGTGCCTAACTTTGTTATTTGAATGCTTGCTTTTAATTTAGCTTTTTATTATGTCTCAATTTCTTTTTATGGATCTCTTCTTTATTGCTCCCAAACACTTTGAAGATACCGATCTCTTATTTTGAATGAATCACTTGCCCTTCATTTTTTTAACATGCTTATAATGTGCATTAATGTGTGAAAGTTTGAAATTTTTATCTGGGTTTTTGCTGTATAGATAAATTAAATAGACGGGGTTAATAATTGCATTAAAGATGTTTGAAAATTTGAACTTTAGCTTTTTTCATCTTTTGTGGTTTTATTTTTTTCAATTTGATTGATCTATTGTTCCAAATTTCTCTGTGCCAAAAATTAGAAAAATCAAACTTTTTTCATTCAATTTTTCCCAAATCAGAAATTGGTACTAGAAAGGATTATTTTGGGGGTATTTTCACCTCTATTAATGCATACATTACATAGGTGCTGATTTTAGATCTTTTTTTAAAAATAAAATAAAATTAAGCTATCTATCTAACTGGATGTATTTTTTATTTTGAACAGGGAAAATGACAGAATCAAAACAAGAAACACCCTTGTTGTCGACATCTTCGCGGATGCTTCCTGACTTCAAAAAATCTGTTAAATTGAAGTATGTGAAGCTTGGTTATCATTACCTAATCACTCATGGCATGTACCTCTTTCTTTCACCACTTGTGGTGTTAATTGCTGCACAGCTCTCAACTTTCTCACTCAAAGATATCTATGATATTTGGGAAAACCTGCAATACAATCTGGTATCCGTCATTATTTGCTCGACTCTCCTTGTATTTTTATCGACCCTTTACTTTATGACTCGTCCTAGGCCAGTCTTCCTTGTCAATTTCTCATGTTACAAGCCGGAAGAGTCTCGGAAATGTACAAAAAGGATTTTTATGGATCACTCCAGAGCTAGTGGTTTCTTCACAGAGGAGAACCTTGACTTCCAGCGAAAGATACTCGAGAGATCTGGTCTTGGCGAAAACACTTACCTTCCAGAAGCTGTCCTTAGCATTCCTCCCAACCCTTCAATGAAGGAAGCCAGGAAAGAAGCTGAGATGGTTATGTTTGGTGCCATCGATGAGCTGTTTACAAAGACATCAGTAAAGCCTAAAGACATTGGAATTCTGATTGTGAATTGTAGTCTCTTCTGTCCAACTCCGTCGCTTTCTGCAATGATCATCAATCATTATAAACTTAGGGGTAACATAAGGAGTTACAACCTTGGTGGGATGGGATGCAGTGCCGGGATTATTTCAATTGATCTTGCTAAAGAGCTTCTCCAGGTCCATCCTAACTCGTATGCGTTGGTTGTTAGCATGGAGAACATTACGTTGAATTGGTATCCTGGGAATGACCGCTCCAAGCTTGTTTCGAATTGTTTGTTCCGTATGGGAGGGGCTGCGATTCTACTATCCAACAAGAGCTCTGATAGGAGAAGATCTAAATACCGATTGGTTCACACCGTTCGCACTAACAAGGGTGCTGATGACAAGTGCTTCAGCTGTGTTACGCAAGAAGAAGACGACAATGGCAAAGTTGGTGTCACTTTATCAAAAGATCTTATGGCAGTGGCAGGCGATGCTTTGAAAACAAACATCACCACATTGGGGCCTCTTGTCCTTCCAACATCAGAGCAGCTGCTGTTCTTCGGCACGTTAGTTGGAAAGAAACTCTTCAAGATGAAGATCAAGCCTTACATTCCGGATTTCAAGCTAGCTTTCGAACATTTTTGCATTCATGCCGGTGGTAGAGCTGTTTTGGATGAGCTGGAGAAAAACTTGAAGCTGTCTCCTTGGCATATGGAGCCATCAAGAATGACACTTTATCGTTTTGGAAACACCTCAAGTAGTTCACTTTGGTACGAATTGGCATACACAGAAGCCAAGGGAAGGATCAAGAAAGGAGATAGAACGTGGCAAATAGCATTCGGTTCTGGATTCAAGTGCAACAGTGCAGTATGGAAGGCTCTCAGGACAATCAATCCTGCAAAAGAGAAGAACCCTTGGATCGACGAAATTAACCAGTTTCCAGTTGATGTTCCAAGGATTTCTGCCATCTAAATGATGCAGTTTAAAATTATTATTTTGCCTGTATTAACATTAGGTGGTAGCTGTTGAACTGGTGGAAGTGGATAAGTGTTAGGTTTTGCTTTGAATGTTAGATTTTGTTAATTCGATTTAGTCGAGGTCTGGTCATGAGCTTTGGAGTGCTGAGTTTTGCATAAATTTATTGTCCTGTGGTAGTGATGTTTGTTGTTGCATCTGAAATGTAATCCATGATTTGCTTGGTACCATTGCAGATATGCATTGCAAATTCTATTAAAATGGAAATTCCATAAATTCTTTTAGCTAATTAAAGTGTTTTCCCACTTGATTGACAGTAGGTAGATTCCTATCACCAGTTAACAAATGAAATGTTGGTCACTACATTAGGAATTTACATTATTACCCCATCTCTCTACTTTTTTCTTTTCAATTTTTAAATGAAATTCAAAATTTGTCTATGCGAAATTTGGCATAGGGACACATTAGTTACAATGCAAAAATCTCATTGTATTATAATAGTCCTTGAGAATTAGTCAATTAGTTTTTTTTGTAGATACCAATGTAATGTATTATGTATATCTAGAGACTAACATGACAAAAATTTGATGATTTTAAAAACAAATTTTGCAGTTTAATATTTTCCAAAACTATTGGCAAAGTTGTTTTATATGTACATTTACCTTATAAGAAAGGGTCCGTATAATTTGGACCCATTACTTTATTTGTCCATCTTGGACCAATTGCTCTCTTTGCCATAGATTTAATATAAATATATGTGGACGGTTCAGATCGAAAGTTGGTTACTTTTTAAGACTTTTAAGCAAGGACAAAGGCTTACATAAAGTAGGCATAGAGAATTGTTGTTATTTGTGGACCTGGGTTGACCATAAAAGGACATAGAATATGGATTTGGTGGTTCCGTAAAATGAAGTGTGTTAAATAAAAATGTATGAATATTGAATATTTAATTATTTTATTGATTTATGATTATGTGCATTATTACAATTTATTATTTTTTTATTTATGATTATGTGCATTATTAGATTGAATTATCTTTTGATTTATGATTATGACTATGTGCATTATTTTTTGATTTATTATTATGTGCATTATTAGATTTAATTATTTATTGATTAGTTAGAGAAGTCAAAATTGAATTAACTAATTAAGGAATTAGTTGATTTCGGTTTAATCGATGAACAAGTCATAATAAAATTAGTTAGAGAAGTCAAATTAGAATTATCTAATTAGTGAAATAGTTGATATCGGTCTAATCGATGAACGCGTGATGATAAAATTAGTTAGAGAAGTCAAATTAGAATTATCTAATTAGGAAACTAGTTGAATTCGGTCTAATCTATCAATGAGTGATGATAAAATTAGTTAGAGAAATCAAATTAGAATTATCAAATAATGGAATTAGTTGAATTCGGTCTAATCGATGAACGTGTGATGATAAAATTAGTTAGAGAAGTCAAATTAGAATTATCTAATTAGGGAATTAGTTGATATCGGTCTAATCGATGAACGGGTCATAATAAAATTAGATAGAGAAGTCAAATTTGAATTATATAATTAGGAAATTAGTTGATTTCGGTCTAATCGATCAACGAATGATGATAAAATTAGTTAGAGAAATCAAATTAGAATTATCTAATAATGGAATTAGTTGAATTCGGTCTAATCGATGAACGCATGATGATAAAATTAGTTAGAGAAGTCAAATTAGAATTATCTAATTCGGGAATTAGTTGATATCGGTCTAATCGACGAACGGGTCATAATAAAATTAGTTAGAGAAGTCAAATTAGAATTATCTAATTAGGAAACTAGTTGAATTCGGTCTAATCTATCAACGAGTGATGATAAAATTAGTTAGAGAAATCAAATTAGAATTATCTAGTAATGGAATTAGTTGAATTCGGTCTATTCGATGAACGCGTGATGATAAAATTACTTAGAGAAGTCAAATTAGAATTATCTAATTCGGGAATTAGTTGATATCGGTCTAATCGATGAACGAGTCATAATAAAATTAGTTAGAGAAGTCAAATTAGAATTATCTAATTAGGAAACTAGTTGAATTCGGTCTAATCTATCAACGAGTGATGATAAAATTAGTTAGAGAAATCAAATTAGAATTATCTAATAATGGAATTAGTTGAATTCGGTCTAATCGATGAACGCGTGAATCAATCCAAACCAATCCAAATAAAAACCGCAAACCGATCCAAAAAAACCGAAAACCGCAAAAAACCGAATATTTTTGGATGTGTTTGGATGTCCTTTTTGTGAAAACCGCCGGATCGGATCGGATTTTGGATTAATTTTTCAAAACGATCCAAATCAAACCAAACCGCATACATATTTTTTAATACTTATTTAACTTTTTATTAGTATAATGTATTGCATTAATATATTAATTATTGATTTTTAATTTTCTCAATAATAATTATTAGTTCAATTTAATGTATTTCTTTTTACTATTTCATAGATTTCAACTATAATTGATAATTTCCATTGTAAAATATTAGTTTTTAACATATTATGTATTGTATTTCACATCAAATATATCATTTTACCGTGTCATTATAATATTAATATTTAATTAAAAAATTTCAATATGTAATTTGGATATCCAAAAACCGATCCAAATTAAATCGCATAAAATTGGATCGGATTTTTTTAAATTAGTCATCCAAAACCAAACCAAACCGCAAGTAATATTAACTTTGGATCGGATGGATTTTTGCCACAAAACCGATTCAAACCGAACCGCGAGCACCCCAACGCGTGATGATAAAATTAGTTAGAGAAGTCAAAATAGAATTATCTAATTAGGGAATTAGTTGATATCGGTGTAATCGATGAACGGGTCATAATAAAATTAGTTAGAGAAGTTAAATTTGAATTATCTAATTAGGAAATTAGTTGATTTCGGTCTAATCGATCAACGAGTGATGATAAAATTAGTTAGAGAAATCAAATTAGAATTATCTAATAATGGAATTAGTTGAATTCGGTCTAATCGATGAACGCGTGATGATAAAATTAGCTAGAGAAGTCAAATTAGAATTATCTAATTAGGGAATTAGTTGATATCGGTCTAATCGATGAACGGATCATAATAAAATTAGTTAGAGAAGTCAAATTTGAATTATCTAATTAGAAAACTAGTTGAATTCGATCTAATCGATCAACGGGTGATGATAAAATTAGTTAGAGAAATCAAATTAGAATTATCTAATAATGGAATTAGTTGAATTCGGTCTAATCGATGAACGCGTGATGATAAAATTAGTTAGAGAAGTCAAATTAGAATTATCTAATTAGGGAATTAGTTGATATCAGTCTAATCGATGAACGGGTCATAATAAAATTAGTTAGAGAAGTCAAATTAGAATTATCTAATAAGGGAATTAGTTGAATTCGGTATAATCGATCAACGCCGCGTGATGATAAAATAAGTTAGAGAAGTCAAATTAGAATTATCTAATTAGGGAATTAGTTGATATCGATCTAATCGATCAATAGGTCATAATAAAATTAGTTAAAGAAATCAAATTATAATTATCTAATTAGGAAATTTTAACAAAACTAGTAAATTTGAATTATCATTAGTCCATATCTAAATTAGTGATAACCCAAAATTTATTTACTTTGTAGCCTATATTATTTGGGTTTTTCTTGTACAGGATAAGGAGCAATTAATGACCACTTTTATGGTTTTTAAAAATTTTATTAATGAGAAAGATTCTCTCTCTTCACTCCAATCAAAACACTATTTTCTCTCCCTCTCTCTCTCATTGAGATGTGCATTGTACGACTTTTTCTCTTCTTTATTGGACTTCTTCATCCCTTCAACATCACCAACCACCGCCACCTCCATCACCGGCGACCACCACCACTGCTGCATCCATCACCGGCGACGAAGCTGGTCTTGTTCTTCTTCCTCTCTGTGCAGCTAGGGTTTTCAACCACTTCACTATGCCCTTCATTTCTTCTTTCTCCTTTCTCTAATTCCTTCATCCCCTTTTGATCTGAATATTCTTCTTATGGATTTCATCTCCTTGTTGGCTCAAATACGCAAACATGAATACCTTCAATCTTCCATAGCTAACTTGGGTCAGATACATGACACAAAAACAGATTTCGATTGGCTTTTGGAGTAACAGAGATCCACTCCCTGTTAAAATGACTGAGATTTCGATTGGCTTTTGGAACCACCCCCTTCCATGGCTATGGTTTTTTAAGATATCAATAATTCAAGATAGGGAATACAAAGAAAGAAACATTTTTTTTTATTGGGTTTTCATATGTTGTTGTCTTCCAGATTTGCTATACACCTCAACGGATCTTAAAAATTAAAACAAGAAAGAACAAAATAATAATAACAAAAATGGGTTAGATGTGGATACAGCTGTCTTTCTTTTTTAAATTTAAATGTTTATTGCATATTATACTATATATCAGGCTTTATGGTGTTAAGGAATCTTTTACCGGATCCAAACCTGTGATAGCCAGTTTCTTTCATTGGTCCAAGATGGACAAATAATTCTTTTGGTCCATGCTAAAGGCATCCTTTTCTAAACTTATTTTTCTCGCATCCTTTTTTCTCGCATCCTTTTCTTTTCAAGCAGAGAATCACTTTCAGAGTCTTTTTGCTTCACACCGGCTAGTATTATGTGTTTTGACTTGACAGAACTTATTTGTTATGATTGGTAAGCATCAACATGGACAGAACAGAAAAGCCTTTGAATTCAAATTGAAATACTCTGGCTAGATTCTTGAGAATATTCCTATATGATATGCCAGAAGAGTAACCATGTGAGGTAGCCTATTATTCTAAGCAGTTGCTGTCCAACTTGCCCTTTAAAACCAAGGACCTCTATTTATACTAAAACAGCAAGATGTTTTGATTTTAATAAATTCAGTTAATTGAATGTGTTACAGCATCCGGAACAAAGCTCCTCATTTCAAATGTTTAATTCGGTCTGTTTGGTAAAAAAAGAGCTTATAGCTAAAAAAAAAAAAAAAGCTTATAGTTTATTTTACTAGTTTATAGCTTATTTTTCAAATGTTATTTCAAGTAACTAATGAGCTTATAGCTTATAGTTTATTATCTTTTTTATCAATTTTATCCCTATCATCTTACTTGAAAAAAATAAAATATTAATTAAACATATTTTTTTTATGTCATTTCATACTTACTCATAAGTTAGTTCAACCGTTAATTTTATCAAACACTACAAATTCAATCAGCTAGTTTATTTGTTATAAGCTAAAAGCTAGCTTATAAGATATCCGCTATAAACTACCTTATCAGCTATCCGCTATATGAATGTGGAAAAACACAAGAAGGGGGGGTTGAATTGTGTTTTGAAAATTAAAACTTTTTCTAACTTAGAACACAAATGCAGCGGATTAAAAACACAAGTTAAAGAGAGGGTGCTGAGAGAGAGAAAGAAAGACACAAATTTATCCTGGTTCCCCTCACAACTTGAGAGTACGTCCAGTCCCCTTGTTACTAACAAGAGCTTTTCACTATAATCTTCACAAGATTACAACTTGCTCAAGCACACTTGCAAGAGACTTCTCAGGTGCTCAAGTTTCACTAAACAAGAGACTTCACAAACAAACTTAAAATCTAAGAATGAATGTTAATGGACACTTGATATACTATCAGAGGTGTTTACAAAATACAACGCAAATTGCTTTAAGACTTGAATGACAGATTGAATTGAACAAATTATGTCAGAAAATTTCAGAGCCTTAAACGCAGTAATAGAACAATAGAACGGTAGTCAGCATGGAATTCATCGTACAATTGTGATAGCTGTAATCTTCCATCTTTGGTAAAGAAATCCAATTCCACTACCTTGCTATTTGAATTATCACTCATCCATTTTGAGTAATAATAGTACGATAGTACGATCCTCAAATGCGCTCCACTTATGGATAAGATTAACGTTGTACCAACGAATATTCCTTCCTGTGGATGTGACAGAGCCTTGAAGTAGATTGTTATTCAATCATTGATTCTGATTCTTTCAGTTCTTGAGTGACGTAAATTCCTTTTGGTTCAGATGTTGTTGTCGTAGCTTCTTAAGGTCTTCAGCTTCTGAACTTCTCAGAGTCTAGCTTTTGGTCCTCAGAATCACTAACTTCAGCACGCAAATTTTAAGCTTCTGATGAACAACGATACGCTTTCAGAGCTTCTTAGCTTGGCTTCTCTCTTGTTATTCATAATGCTTCTGAATGAATTTTAACTTATAATTCTGCACACTAGAATAATCATTAGTAATACCAATTGCAATTTTAATACTTTGTTATCATCAAAACCAACTAAAATCTTAGAGGTTCATGTCAGACCCACTTTGTTCCAACACTATAAACTAGGTTATCAACTATCCGCTAACTTTTACCAAACAGAGCCTAAATGAGCTGAACTTGAACTATATGTGTTCGGCTCGCTTGGTTCACGAGTTGGCTCGATTAATTATATAACACTTCAAAATATATTTTTAAACAACACTTCAAAAATAATTTTAAATTTATATTTGTTTGATTTTATAAATTTATATTTATATGATTGATTTTCTTTTCCATATATATAATTGATTTTATACATTTAGATAATTGATAATATATATAGTATTTTAAAGAAACTGGGACAAACACTTAACAATAAAAATATAATAAAAGTTAGTAATAACTTTATAATCTATAGACAACGGCATGTATAATGATTCTTTTACGAATTTGAAAAATAAATAGTCTCACATCAAAGTGTATATAAAATAATGGAAAGTAAAATAGAAAAAAAAAATCATGTCGAACTCTTGAGTTGAATTTTGAAGTTAAAATGAACTGGACCTAACGAGCCGAACCAGACTGCTCGTGAACTCTAAACGAGCCGAACTCGAGCTGAAAAAAGAGTTCGTGTCAAACTCAAGCCGAGTTTCGAGCCAAATCAATCCTTATCAAGTCGAGCTCAAATAAGTTCGACTCAGCTCGACTCATTTCCATCCTGAGTTAGTGCTCTATGGGCGAAAGTTCCAAATGGATGGATACCCTTGGGTTTAATTATAGTAAGGGTTTAATTGTGATACACCGTTAGCAAACTATAATTAATCATATGTACTTCACAAGCAATTATGATTAAAGTCAAACATGATTAATTATCTAAATTCAAATAAAATGATTAATTATTTAATGATTGTAATCTATTGATAGTGTAAACAAAATCTTTATGCTGACAATGTAAAGAGACTTAAATGGTTTTTTTTGTCTTAGATGAAGTGGTAATCCACTGAAATTAAACTCACACACAACTGTGAGGTCCTAGGTTCGAACCCGGATCATAACATCCGGCCTAGCAATTTCGGCATTTGCCAGTTGAGGTAGAACTTAAATGGTATTTTTACTTCCTAATTTAAGTTGCATGCATCATTCGAATAAACATCGAGCAAGATCTTTATTCTTTGTGTGTGGGCGGATGTTTTATCTATTAGGCGATTTTAGATAATAATCGAAATGAACTCCTTTTTTATGAAATTTACGGTGTTTGAGACTATTATTTATAGAAAAATAAAATAAATTAAAATTGTCATCTTCTTTAGCGGAAACAAGCATTAAGCTAATAAGAAAAACTTAGTTTACCAAACACATCTCAACTTAAACTGTATCGACATTATCACAAAATATTTGTATAACTTCAATAATACTAATAATAATAATAATAATAATAATAATAATAATAATAATAATAATAATAATAATAATGTAGGGTGGAAAAAGCTCTCTAACATAAATTGAAACACAACTCATCACAAAGATCCATTGAGGCCCAATATATATCAATACACAGTTAAATCCTCACAGCCAAGTAGTCATATGATAACAGTTTTGTACTAGTATCGTCATCAATGAGAGAACCCATTTTCCCAATCAAAATCCAAGTATCTATCGGTTTCTGTTTCCGTAAAGCACAAACCACATTAAACCCGGTTTTAGTCCCCAACAATCTGAACAATACACGGTTCAAATGCTCAATAGATCGCATTTTCACAGCAATTGCACTTGATAAATTAACAGCATATTAAAAATAAAAGGAAAATAACATTATCCTCGGTTAAAGATTTTTGTGACAGAGACAAACTAAATTAGCGATGAGCAAGATCAAGTATATATATCCATGATCGACAACATCAACTTAACTGAAATAAAATACCCTACTGATTTTCCAAAAGCACAAGACAAATCCACATTTAGTAAAGAAATAAAATATCCCACCAAGCAGTTATCATTCATCGAGGTAATCCTACTCTTTCGAAGACTTGTTGATAAGCGACTTGTGAATGTGGGGAATAACTCCTCCACCAGCAATTGTTCCTTTTATGAGGGTATCAAGCTCTTCATCACCACGGATTGCAAGCTGTAAATGCCTTGGAGTAATACGCTTAACCTTGAGATCCTTGCTAGCATTCCCTGCAAGCTCCAATACTTCAGCAGTAAGATACTCCAAGATAGCAGCAGAGTAAACAGCAGCTGTGGCTCCAACTCTACCATGAGCTGTTGTCCTTGTCTTTAGTAGCCTGTGGATACGGCCAACTGGGAACTGCAAATTGTGTTAAAGAAGAAGCTCGTGTAAGACGAGGAAAAAGAAATTGTCAAGTAGCTAGTGGCTAGAAATTCAATTTTTAAAATGAATAAGTGAAAGTACCAGGGTTCGAACCCCGGTCCCTGCATATTTCATACAATGTCCCTACCAACTAAGTTATGCTCACGGGGACTGTAAGACAAGGGAACGATACTTGTTAGTCACTTGCCTAAGGTATCATGTTATGCCATATTGTGTTAGAATAAAATTACTAGGGCAAAATAAATATGCAAAGTTTCATTTTAAAATGCCATAAAGGTGAATTTTAAGTGGTTCTTCATTATAGAATAAATAAAATAAGTATTCATTCATTATATTAATGGTGAGTTTTAACAGCAATTAGCTTCAATCAACAAGCCGGCAGCAGGGACTGAATTCAATTTTCTATTGCAAATGGTTCGAAAATTTGCAAACAATCACACAGAAGGCAGAAGAACCAAATGCCTAGACTTAGAAACCTCTCATTAGCATCAATGAAACTAAAAGACGTGCTAATTGTGTTATATTGCAATCATGCCAACAATGTTTTGGAATTTAAAATAACAAATAATTAAATGGAAATGAAAAAATTAATAAACAACAGACCAAACATCAGCACCAGACATGTCACGAATTTGCATTTTTCTCGGATGGTGCATCCGAAGTCATGTCACGAATAGTAAAAGCTTCCCAGGTACATTGTTTGCTTGAGAAACCTCATAAAAATTAGGAGCCTTGTTGGCGGCCTGAAGTTTGGTCCTTACTAGCTGCCCCTTTGGGATATCCATGTTTTCGGTTTTATAATTGGGCTCTAGTTGTCTTACTATGGTGAACCTTAAATGTGTAAACATCTCTAGGTACATCGAATTGTTAAAACAACGACCCAAAAGTATAAGTGTGTAGATGATATAAGCAGAACAATGTTACATAATCACACAAAAATTGCATAATTCAGTCAAAATTTATAAAGACTTAATGATAGCCAAAGAAGTCAAAATAGTATAAACAACAGATATATTCAAGAACCAGTAACAATGAAAAAATATAAAAATGAATAAATCAGTATTTGAATCAAAATAATGCCAATTCTATCATGCAAGACCGTGCCAATCTTTCACGGTGCAACACCTATTTTGATAGCTGGATTGAGATGGTCTATAGAATATTAATATGGTCTACCAACCCCTAATTTATTTCTCTGTCTCTTTCCACTCTACTCTTCCATCTCACATCTTCCCGCCTCATTGTCACAGTTCCACCCACTGCTACCCACATGTTTGAAATTCTCCGTGGAATTTTGGATCTGGTTTTGTCCACTATTACAAGCTTAGTTCTATCTTTTTTGGAAGCTCTCGCGCTCACATTGATCCCAATGAGACAAGTCAACTATGATTTTCCTAACTTTTCCATTCATCCTTCCTAATTTCAATTCCACACTTTTCTCCTTCGTGCTTCCAATGAAAGCTTCCTTTAATCATTTTCCCCCTTTTATCGCCTATGTACCCAAAACGTTTGATTTTCTTTCTTTTTTCAATCAATTTTAGTGTTTTTACAATAGGCATATATTAGGATTGAAATTGTGTGTTGCTGGATTTTTTAGGACTCCGTTAGAGATGTGTTTCTAAGCATGGATATTAATTTTCTTTTACAAAAAACTTGAAACATTGATATTAACTAGTACTCCCTTCTGTTTCAAATACAAGCAAAAAACAACTTTTTAGATTCATTGATTATTCAATGAATTTTTTTGCTTATATTTGAAACCAGAGGGAATAATAATAGCACAGTTCGTTATCTTTATAGTGGTGTTGTTGTTCTGGGCGGTGGAGACAAAATCGGACAGAGGGAAGCCATGGAAGCGGAAAGGAAATGAGGAAAAAATTAGTATTGAATGAACACTATAAGATCTGAAGAGTTGTCAAAATCCAACGGTTGTTAAAGCTTGTGCAAAATACAACACCTAATGTGGTATTTCGCGTTAGACAAAGCCACAAAATATTTCCTTATGAGGACCGCAATTATTTAAAGGGTGTTCCTAATGTGTGTTCTAAGGGCACATGTTAAATGGACGAGCGGGTTTCAACAGCAATACCCTCTCCTCTTTGACTTTTTTTTAAACAACCAAAGTCAGTAATTAGTCGTTAATGTTATTATTTTCATTGACATGTCTTTTGACACTTTAATATCTTAACTCTTAGCTCAAACCAGTTGAGCTACCCAACACCCCGCAACACCCTCTCCTCTACATTATGGTGCATTTGGTTTGAAGGAAAGAAAATTACGGAAATCAATAAATGAAATTGAACTAAAGTTTATTTATTGGTTTCCGTAATTTTCTTTCCTCCCACCATTTTTCCCTCAAACCTGCAAGTTTTGTCACTAAGCTCTCTTTGGAAGAAAGAAAAAATAAAATAAAAAAAATAAAAACTCAAATGCATAAAATCAGAACCAAAATAAGAACCCATAATGAATAAAAAATAAACCCTCTCCTCTCCATTAAAATGTACCTCTAAGACACATTGCACAACCACAAGAATAAAAAATCATAAATAATGAATATATAGATTTTGTAAAGCCAAAAGGAAAGAAAAAATAGGTAAAGAAATTGGAGATCTGAGGGAAAAAAGGACCTGAAGACCGGCACGAGAAGAACGAGAAGTGGGTTTTTTCTTGTCCTTATCTTTGTTCGCGGCTGAGGTTTTCGAAGCAGTGATTAACCCTTTCGCACCTTTCCCTGACATGTTTCACTGCAAAAGAGAAAAAGAATTACGATTATTTGTGATGGAGTGAAGGTGGTGGTGGTGGTTGGTTGGGTTTGGAGAGAGAAAGCGAAAGGGAAGACTGAAACTCAAGAAAGGAAAGAAGGGATTTATTTATTTCAGACGAGGTTGTTTGTTATTGTTACGGTGTGTTACCTCTCTGCCTGCAATGTATCGCTATTTCTTTGACCCTCCTACTTTTTTAAATTACATTTTTTGCCCTTTTATCTTTTCATAAGTTACATAATTTATTGTTTTAATATTTGGTTTAATTTTTATTTTATTTTCACTGAAAATATCTACTTACAATATATTAAAAATAACTACTACTAAACTACTAAATTTCTCCAATCAAGTTTAATAACATTTCAGAGTTTATGTTCTTAAATGTAATTTTAACTCTAAACTAAAAAAAAATACAAAACAAATATAGGAAGAAAAAATAGATAAGCATAAATAAATCTTCTCATAAAAATAGCATCGGAAACCACCTCTAAAAAAATATATTAATCAAATATATTTAACAAAAAAAATTAATCAGAAAAAATTTACGCATAAAAATAGAAATAAAAATCAATATAAAAGATACACATCAAAAATCGTGCAAACTTTTTTTTAATGAAAAAATAGTAAAAAAAAATTTTGAATGATGAATGATAACTCAATCTAAATTTTTGTCTAGAGATTAATGCATAATAAGGTGCCCACTGATGAAAACCTTATGCTTAGAGGTTGTGCATTACCCTCCATTTGTTGTTTTTGTAAAAAGCATGTGGAATCTTCTTTTCACATTTTCTTTGAATGCGAATTTGCTATTAAAATTTGGTCTTGGTTTGCAAATAGTATTAATTTGGTTTTACAGTTCACAACCATGGATGATTTGTGGAAAATTTGTGACATGAATTGGTCACTACAATGCAAAGTGGTTATCAAAGCTGTTATGGTTCATCTTCTCAATGGTATCTGGTTTGCTAGGAACCAAATTAGATTCTGAAGGTGTGAAAAACACAAGAAGGGGGGGTTGAATTGTGTTTTGGGTAGTTTGAAAATTTCTTCTAAGTTATAGAAACTTATCAGAGTTTGCAGCGGTTTAGAAATCAAAACACAATTAAATAGAACTTTGAAGGTAGAGAGAAAGATAGAGACAGAGATTTTATACTGGTTCCTCTCACAAACCGAGAGTACGTCCAGTCCTCTTGTACTACCAAGAGAGTTCACTATAATCTCAATAGATTACAAATGCTCAAGCACACTTGCAAGAGACTTCCAATGCTCAAGTATACAAACAAGAGACTTCCTAATGCTCAAGCACGCAGGCAAGAGACTTCCAAAACAAATATAAGAAAAACAGAGTCTGAACAAATGATATACAAATCAATGTTCAGTTACAAAGAAATACAACTTTTGATACAAGACTTAACTTAGAATCTTAATATAAGAATTCTAAGGTTCAACTAATGAATTAACAGAAGTTGAAACTGGAGTCTTGGATTTGAATATGAGTTCAAGTTGTATTTGAAGTTTTTAGTGCTTTAGGATGATTTTGGCAGAATAACAGCTCTTTCAAATTGTTCAAAGTATCGTATACTAAAGCTTCAAATCTACTCCTATTTATAGATGACGGTGGAGCGCATTTGATTTGAATTTGATGCGGTGAGATTTTGCCAGCTGTAGATAGTACCATTCTTTAACCAAATCAGGTAACCTTGAATACGATCAATCTTGAGGATAACGTTTTAGCCAAATCCGGTAAAGAGTTCGTACAATATTACTAACGTCACTATCCTGTGGATAAGATTGATTCTATCAGCTTTTGGAATGTCAGAGTATGATGATGACATTCAATCATTGTTGCAGAGAATGTTCTTCTGACAAAACGGCTCTCACTGCTCTTATCAGAATCTGATATTTCCAATCTTCAGAGTCTGATCTCTAGCTTCTGATGTGAATGGATGTTGCATCTTCTGATGAATCACGACATGGTCAGAATTTGCTTGTCACATCAGAACTTCCAATGTGCTTCTGGGGAATATAAAAATTAACTTGTATATCTGCACACTTGGATCAAATAATCAGTATACCCTATTGTATATTAATACTCTTGTTATCATCAAAACTTAATTAGGTCATGTCAGAACCTCTTTTGTTCCAACAATCTCCCCCTTTTTGATTGATGACAAACTAAGTATTAATTTACAATGGTTGTTTATAAAATTTATCAAGCATCTCTTAGGTTGATGAGTTTTGCAAGCTCCCCCTAAGTTCAGCAATGATTAATTAAATCAGTTTAAAAATAATTATTTGAATTTTGAACTAGAACAAATACACTAGACTTTCAGAGGCTATGTTTGCAAGCTCTCCCCCTAAGTCTGATACCCATGAAAGAAAATTGCACTTTTCTTTTATGCGTACCATGTATTAGAAGTTCAAATTTCAATTAATATTTTCCTCAAAATCATATCATACGAAGACATAATTTTAATAAACCAAAATATGGAATTTGGTTTCAGTTTAGCATTTCATAAATTAATTACGACTCTTACTCCCCCTTTTGTCATTAAACAAAAAGATAAAACTGACAAAAATTAAATGACAATTTTGAAAAAAATGGTCAAGAGTAGAGTTTCAATGCAGTCAAGGTGGTTACAACTACATCAATTAAATGATTTGTCGTAAAACCATGAACTTGTCTATTTTGAATCCACTATATAAGGACCATACCTTTGTCATTTCACTCAACACTTCTAGTTCATTGTGAAAACAACAATGGATGAGGATAGAATAGTGATCAAAAGTAAGAAATCACAGGAGAAGAAGAAGAAGGCGAAGATTCAACAAGACTCAGAGTCTAAGAAGAAACCTCAGAAGATGAGAGCATCAACTTCTGCTCCTGTCAGAGCCAATTATCAAACAAGATCCAAGACCAAACAACAAGAGTCCTTATCTGAGTCAGAATCTGAATGGGATTCTGACTGGAAGGAATTCTTGAGTACATATGTTCCTCCTAGGGAAGAATACCCTTCTTCTCCCTCTGATTCTAATAAGCTAGATTTAGAACTAGCTGTGTCTGATGTAGAATCTAAGTAGGAAGATAGATTAGAACTTATGTAATCAACAATTATCAATTGAATAAAAACTCTTTATTTAGTTTTGAAGTCTATGTGTTGATATTTGTCTCAAAAAAAATTTATGAAAGCATAACATAAAGAACATAACATAAACAGAATATAAACACATTCAAAAGATTAACCAACAATCAACAGAGTATTTAAACAAACAAGGATTCAATTAAAGTTACACAGCAAAAAATCAAAAGATAATATTTGAAATTAAAAACAAGGTGCATAGAATCCTAGGTTTAAGGTTGGGGAGCTGGTGGTAATCTTTCATGGATGCTCTGGAGAGTAGTAAGAATGCTTGCCAACACATTTGAATGCTCATCAATCTTTCTCTGCATATTCTCTTGATTTTCTCTGATGATGTGAGCATACTCTGGTGCATTCCTAGCAATGTTCTCAAGCCTTGCTTGTTCAGCAGCTATTCTAGCCTCTTCTGCTAGCCTAGCTTCCTCTCTAGCTTGAGCTTCCTGTCTCTCCTTTTCAATGCGCTCATCTTCCAATCTTTTTCTTTCCCTTTCCTCAGCTTCCAATTTTTCTCTTAACAATCTCTCTTCTTCTTCCTTCCTAGCCAATTCATTCCTGAAGTCCAAATCCTTAGTATAGGCCTGCTTGATTGATCTTATCATGAGCACCAGATTTTCCTCCATAATGTCACACTCTTTGTTGATATGTGCTGTTTCAATAGATCTGTTAGGAATAGCAGTGGACATTCTCCTAATATTTTTGTCAAAAGCTTTCAGCAGGTTAGAGATATCTTCCTGGGTTTGTTCTAAGGGTTCATTGATAATTCTGGAAGGTAGGTGAGGAGGAACATAAATGCAGTCCATAGACAGATCCTGCATTAGGTTCTTGAGGTGATTGGTTTGGTGAGGAGGGGTTTTCTGAATAACTTCAAGATTTAGAGATTCATCAATTTGTTGGAAGTGTTTCTTGAGTGGTGTAGGTAAAGTACATGAGTTGTCCATAGCCACGTGATGTGGGGATTGCTCAACAGCATGTACTTCAGAATTAGGTTCATCAACCACTTCAGCAACTGTAGGTTCTGGTGATTTTTGGTTTTCATGTTCTGAGTGAGTATGTTCAGGTGGGGGTGTTTGTGGTTGTGGTTCATTTTCTGGGTGAGGTGTTGGTGGTTTTTCTAGAATTGTCTCTGGTTGAACATTCTCAGAGTTTGGTGTTGGTTCAAGAATTTTGATATCATGGTGTGTGGGGGATTTTTGAGGAGGTGGTGAAGGTGTGCGTTCAGAATCTTCATCCAAAGAATGAATGACTGGTGCAGTACTTGTTGAAGCTTGTGCTGCATCATTACATATAATATTAGCTTGAGATTCTGAAGGGTTAGTTTGAATAGGGTTAAACTGCTCTGATGATGGTTGATTCTTAGAAAGAGTGAGATCTTTCTTAGAATTAACTCCTTTAAAAATCTTATCAAAAGCATGTTTAACTATGATTTCAGAAGGATATTGAAGTTTTCTGAAATAATCTCTAAAAGCTGATCTGCCTCCAATAAAATTAGAAAACTTACCATCAGCCATTCCATACATAGTCTGTTGAGCCAGCACATCATCAGAAGCTCTTGGAGGAAGTTTGGAGTACATGTCCTTAAAAACTTCAGGATCAATTCCACAGGCATAACCATCCTTTAGAGCCTCTTGCTTCTTATTGAATTCATTAACTTTTTCCAAAGCTGCTTGTAACACAGCATTTTCCTTCTCTTCTTCTGTAAGATCCTCCATAACAATCTTCTTAGCCTTTGGTTTCTTTGATGATCTAGGAGCTGTAGTCTTCTGGGTCTTAGCTACCTTCTTCCCAGCCGGACTCTTAACAGCCTTTCTTTTGGCAGGATAGATTCTGGTTGGTTGTTCCAGAATCCTTGATTGTCTGATAGTTAATCCTGTAGGTTCTCCAGTACCTACCTCAGCACCTAGCTTTTTCAAGTAATCAGCATGTGCTTCTGTTACTCTCTTAGCATCACTATCACTGACATGCACAAGCCTACATTCAGCAATGTTATCCTCAGAATCTCTGATCAGCAGTGGGCGTGTTGGATGAACAATCTGGTTCTTTTTCACCAGTTTCATGTACCTTAGAGTAGTGCTATTAACTATTTTAGAACTAAGCAAGAAGGTACCATATCCTGGGAGAAACGGTGTGATAGTGTCCAACAAACCACACTGTGCAAACATATGACTGAGTAGCCTTGGATGTCTGACAATAGATTTGCTGGAGAATATAGAAAGAGCAAGATGATCAAAGATAAGCTTACCAATATCCAGAAAATTTCCTTTACCAACATGAAAAGTGAACAGCTTCTGAAGGTTTGAAATCTGATCAGTGCCTCCCAGCTTGGTCAAGATGCTGTCAATCAAAATCTTATAGATGACTTTGCAGTTGTTGGTCCATTCAAACTTGTCCTTGGGGTCAGCCTTAGGTTTGAATATAAATTCCTCAACATCAGAACCAACCTCATCAGAATTTCTGATAATAAGACCACCACGGTCTATTTTCAGAGCCTCACAGATATGACATACTCTGATAGAAATTCTGAATCCAGACACAAATGATTCAATTTATGTTGCTACGAAAGGTCTCAATCCCATTTCCTTAGGGGTTTTACCTTTTAGTTCCGGATTTTCCTCAACCATCTCTTCAATCTTCTGATTTTCTTCTCTCTGGTGATAACGGACGCTTTCATCCAAAATTCCTTGACAAGTTCCGTATATGTTGGTCCATTCATCACGTCAAAGTAGTATTCCATTCCTTGTCTCTTGAACAGGTCAACAACTTCAGAGAAACCGTTTACTCTTAATCCTTCAAGATCAACGGGGTTTTCTATAGCGACATTTAGGTCATCATACTTGTAAGGGCGTTGATCCTTAGCAAACACAGTAGGGTTGGATTCCTTAGGCAGGATCATGCATGCATCAACGCTTGGATTAGATGAAGAAGCCATAGATGAAGTTTGGGAATTTAGGGTTTCTAATAAGGGAGAAAGAAATTGCTCTGAGTTTTAGAAGATGAAAGTGTAGGTTGTGAGAGTGCAAAAGTGTGAATGTGAAACGTTTGTGTGTTTAAATAGAAAGTTTCGCGCAAAAACAAGTACAGACACGTAGGGGGTAGTAGAGTATTTTGCCTCAAATGGGAATTAGAAATGCTAATCATCATTAACCAACTTCTTTATCCTCTTGCGACAAGACACGTGTATCAAAAGATTATTCAAATAACTGACACGTAAGTGAGGGAAAACGAAAAGGTTTTTATAAAAGATTTTTCATTACGCGCCAGAACTATTTTCCTTCTAACAGATTCTGATAGTTTATCAGAAGATGTTCTCATCACAACTTCTGATACAGAAGGTTCTGATGACTTCAGCTTCTGACTACTATTAGATTCTTACAAACACAAATTTTTCATTTGAGACTAAGTTAATCAGAGATCTCCATCATGTTCAGATTCTTTTTGATAAAATCAAAACGTTCAACAGCTAAAGGTTTTGTAAAAATATCAGCCCATTGATTTTCAGTTTCAATGAACTTGAGATCAATTACTCCTTTTTGAACATAGACTCTGATAAAATGATGTTTAATCTCAATATGCTTAGCTCTAGAATGTAAAATAGGGTTTTTAGAGAGGTGAATAGCTGCAGTGTTATCACAATATAAAGGAATATTGTTACTGCTTATTTGATAATCTTCCAATTGATATTTCATCCAAAGTAGTTGTGTACAACATTTAGCTGCTGATATGTATTCAGCTTCTGCTGTTGACATAGCTATGGTGGTTTGCCTTTTACTAGCCCATGAAATTAAATTCTCACCAATGAACTGACAGTTGCCACTGGTGGATTTTCTTTCAATTCTATCACCAGCATAGTCAGCATCACAGAATCCAATCAGCTTGTAGTCATTGGATTTCTGATACAGTAATCCAATGTTGCAAGTTGCTTTCAAATACCTGAAGATCCTTTTCACTGCTGTGAAATGGGATTCTCTAGGATCTGATTGAAATCTTGCACACAAGCATACACTGAATAAAATATCAGGTCTTGATGCAGTTAGATAAAGAAGAGATCCAATCATACCTCGATAGAGCTTCTGATCAACTTTGCCTTCAGATTCTTCTTTGCTTAAGCTTGATGTAGGATGCATTGGAGTGTTCATGGGTTTGCAATCTTCCAAATTGAATTTCTTCAGAAGATCTTTTATATATTTTGATTGATGAATGAATGTTCCTTTCTTTGTTTGATTTATCTGGATTCCAAGAAAGAACTTCAATTCTCCCATCATGCTCATCTCGAATTCATCCTGCATAAGCTTAGAAAAATTCTTGCACAGAGTGGCATTAGTTGATCCAAAGATGATATCATCAACATAAATTTGAATGATCAAAATGTCTTTTTTTAGTGTTTTCCTAAATAATGTATTGTCAACTTGCCCTTTTTCAAAACCATTGTTAACTAAGAAAGTACTCAGTCTCTCATACCAAGCTCTGGGAGCTTGTTTGAGTCCATAGAGTGATTTCTTTAGTCTAAACACATGATCTGGATTTGCTAAATCCTCAAATCCAGGTGGTTGTTTGACATATACTTCTTCAGAAACAACACCATTAAGAAATGCACTTTTAACATCCATTTGATAAAGAGTGATATCATTGTTAACTGCATAAGATAAAAGTAACCTGATTGCTTCCAGTCTTGCTACTGGAGCATAGGTTTCAGTGAAGTCAATTCCTTCTTGTTGACTATATCCTTGTGCAACAAGTCTTGCTTTATTTCTTGTAACTTCACCTTGCTCATTCAATTTGTTTCTGTATACCCATTTTGTTCCAATAATGTTCTTGTGCTTAGGTTTGGGTACCAGATCCCATACATCATTTCTCTTGAATTGATTTAACTCCTCTTCCATAGCAACTATCCAAGCATCATCTGAGAGAGCTTCATTCGTTGTCTTTGGTTCAATCAAAGATACTAATCCAAACAATGATTCTTCCTCTCTGAAGTTTGACCTTGTTTTTCTTGGACTGTTCTTGTTTCCAAGGATAAGCTCTTCAGGATGTGATGATTTGTACTTGAATGTATTTCTTGGAATCTCTGTTGCTTCAGAGTTGTCTTCAGTTGTTTGATGTTCTTGAGCAGCATCAGAAGGTATAGCTTCTTGAGTTTCAGAGTCTTCTACAGGTTCTATGTAGTTGTCATACTCTGGAGCTTCATCTTCTGATTCATCAGAACCTGACAAATCTTTAACAGGCTCTGACTTTTTATCATCAGGCTCCTTATCATCAAACTTTACATGCATTGATTCTTCCATTGTATTAGTTTCAGAATTATACACTCTGTATGACTTAGAGCGTTCAGAGTATCCAATGAAGATACCCTTACAGGCTTTAGAGTCAAATTTCTTAAGATGGACTTTGTTATTCAGAATGTAACATGTACAGCCAAATTGATGAAAATAAGAAATATTGGGTTTTCTTCCCTTAAAGAGTTCATATGTTGTTTTGTTCAAAATAGGTCTTATATAGATTATATTCTGAATATAACAAGCAGTGTTAACAGCTTCTGCCCAAAAGAATTTTGCTAAATTATTTTCATGCATCATGGTGCGTGCCATTTCTTGCAAAGACCTATTCTTTCTCTCTACAACTCCATTTTGTTGTGGAGTTCTAGGAGAAGAGAAATCATGGAGGATTCCATGTTCTTCATAAAATTTTTCAAAAGGTTCATTTTCAAATTCGCCACCATGATCACTTCTTACTTTCAAAATCTTGGAATCCTTTTCATTTTGAATTTGAGTACAGAAGATGCTAAACACTTCATATGTGTCATCTTTAGTTCTCAGAAATTTAACCCAAGTCCATCTACTATAATCATCCACAATGACTAATCCATACTTCTTACCATTTATTGAAGCAGTGCTAACTGGTCCAAATAGATCAATGTGTAAGAGTTCTAAGGGTCTGGTAGAAGAGACTATGTTCTTATTCTTAAAAGAACTTTTTGACAATTTTCCCTTTTTGACAGGAACCACAAAGTGAGTCTGAGTGATATTTTATTTTTGGAAGGCATCTGACAAGATTGTCCTTACTAAGCTTAGAGATTAACCTCCAGTTAGCATGACCCAATCTTTTGTGCCAGATCCATTTTTCATCACTCAGTGTCAGAAGACAAAGCACTTGTTGTTCCTTTAAGTCAGAAAAGTTGACTTTGTAAACATTGCCTTTTCTATTACCTTTAAAAACAACAGATTGATCAGAGTTTCTGATTACAGTACATGAATCCTTATTAAACATAACATCATAATTACTATCACACAATTGACTTATGCTAAGTAAATTATGATGTAGTCCATCTACTAACCAAACATCAGAAATTGACAAAGAAGAATTACCAACTGTACCTATACCAATGATCTTTCCCTTCTGGTTGCCACCAAACCCTACTGTTCCTCCCTCTCGCTGATTCAGGGTGTGGAACAAGAGCTTGTCTCCTGTCATGTGACGTGAGCAGCCAGAGTCCAGATACCATGAGCTTTCTTTTCTTCTTTGGGTGCATACCTGCAGCATACACTATTTCAGATTTTGGTACCCATACTCTGATGGGTCCTTTTTGGTTAGTTTTGAGAATATTATTCTTCTTGTTAGAGTATTCAGAAGATCTGGAGTTAACAGAACCTTTAGAAAAAGGTTTAGGCTTATGTTGTCTCTGAGACTTTCCTCTTGAGTGTGTTAGAGAACCAGTTACCAAGTTTGCTTTAGAAGTACTAGTGCCCCGCTTATCAACAGGCTTTGGTACTCTGATAGCTTTAACTTGAGTAGATATGGGTACTGATGTGAGGGGAACCTGGGTTTTAGAAGACTTAGGTTCAGAGGATGAGTCATTTTCTGATACCTTATCTTGTGGTTCCAAGCTCACAAGAGTACCAGACACAGTCAGAGGTTCTGATGTACCCTTAGTAAAGTTTGAATAAGACTCTGATGGTGACTTGCTTAACAAGACATGGTTGTTTGATTTCCCCACATCAGAAGATGTGTGGGAACCAAGTCCTTGTCTTTTATAATAATTGCTAAGCCCACCATGAATCATGGAAGTTACCCTAGTTTTGTCAATGTTATGGTGTACAAACTCTTGAAGAGAAACTTCATACTCATCATAGGGTTTGTGACATGTTCTGCATCCAGTCTCAAGCACTTTAATTGTTTTAAGAGATTTTTGAAAATTTGCTTGAGTCTTGGTGAGATTTTCATTAAGTAGCTTCAATTTTTGTTTACAAAAATCTAGCTCACTTAACTTTTCCATGTACTTCACCATAGCATCTTTCAAGGTTTTAGCCATCTGAGTACTAGTCATTTTAGAGATTACCTCATCAACATCTTCTGTGTCAGACTCTGAATCACTTTCATTGTCTGATTCACCAGTGGCCATAAGCGCTAGGTTTGCTTCCTCAGAGTCTTCATCCTCAGATAGTTCATTAATATCCTCCCATGTTGCCATCAGACTTTTCTTGGTTTTGTTCTTGATTGTACTTTTTCTTCCTTTACCCTTGGAGTTGAGTTCAGGACAATCAGCCATAAAGTGTCCAGGCTTGTGACAATTGAAACAATTTTTTGTATCATCCTTCTTCTCTCTGCTGGTGTTGTTTCTTGATCCAGATCCTCTGCTTGGAAAATTTTTGCCCTTCCTTACTGTCCACTTTTGAAACTTCTTGGACAGGAGTGCAAAGACGTCATCATCTGATCCATCTTCTTGGTCATCTATGAAAGATTCCTCTGCTTCAGATTCTACAACTTTGGCTTTCAGAGCCTTAGATAAAACTGAAATAGATGGCAAAACCACAGATTTTAGTTTCTTCTGAGGCTCATCAGAAGATAGTTCAATCTCATGACTCATGAGTGAACTTATCAATTCCTCCAAGCCAAGTGTGTCCAAATCTTTAGCTTCCTGAATAGATGTTACCTTAGGCCTCCACCTTGAAGGTAAGCTTCTCAGAATCTTTCTTACATGATCAGAAGTTGTATAGCTTCTCTTTAGAACTTGGAGACCAGCCACTAGAATTTTGAACCTAGAGTACATAGATTCAATATTCTCATCATCCTTCATTCTAAAGAGTTCATACTGTTGGATCAAAAGAGTGGCCTTTGCCTCTTGAACCTGTTTGTTCCCTTCATATGTGGAGCATAAGGAGTCATAAATACTTTTGGCAGTGGATTTGTCTGTGATCTTGAGATATTCATCATGAGTTATACAACCAATAAGAAGATCCTTGACTTTGTGGTGTTTCTTGTATAACTTCTTGTCTGTAGGAGTGAACTTCTTTCTTTCTTCAACAGAAAGCTTTCCCTTTTCATCAAGTCCTTTAAAGGTTACCCCTTCTTCAACCAAGTCCCAAAGCTCATCATCTAAACCAATAAGATGACTGTAGATTCTATCTTTCCACCAGGAAAAGGTAGCACCATCTCCATTGAACTTTGGTGCTTTGTTGTTTGTCTTATCTTCAACTTCATAGTCATGAGGAACTGCTTTCATGCTACCACTTGGAGTTTCAGTCATAGTGTTTTTCAACAGAAAACTGTCTCACTGTTAGGTAATTAAAAACAGAACCAGGCTCTTGATGCCAATTGAAGGTGTGAAAAACACAAGAAGGGGGGGTTGAATTGTGTTTTTGGTAGTTTGAAAATTTCTTCTAAGTTATAGAAACTTATCAGAGTTTGCAGCGGTTTAGAAATCAAAACACAATTAAACAGAACTTTGAAGGTAGAGAGAAAGATAGAGACAGAGATTTTATACTGTTCCTCTCACAAACCGAGAGTACGTCCAGTCCTCTTGTACTACCAAGAGAGTTCACTATAATCTCAATAGATCACAAATGCTCAAGCACACTTGCAAGAGACTTCTAATGCTCAAGTATACAAACAAGAGACTTCCTAATGCTCAAGCACGCAGGCAAGAGACTTCCAAAACAAATATAAGAAAAACAGAGTCTGAACAAATGATATACAAATCAATGTTCAGTTACAAAGAAATACAACTTTTGATACAAGACTTAACTTAGAATCTTAATATAAGAATTCTAAGGTTCAACTAATGAATTAACAGAAGCTGAAACTGGAGTCTTGGATTTGAATATGAGTTCAAGTTGTATTTGAAGTTTTTAGTGCTTTAGGATGATTTTGGCAGAATAACAGCTCTTTCAAATTGTTCAAAGTATCGTATACTAAAGCTTCAAATCTGCTCCTATTTATAGATGACGGTGGAGCGCATTTGATTTGAATTTGATGCGGTGAGATTTTGCCAGCTGTAGATAGTACCATTCTTTAACCAAATCAGGTAACCTTGAATACGATCAATCTTGAGGATAACGTTTTAGCCAAATCTGGTAAAGAATTCGTACAATAGTACTAACGTCACTATCCTGTGGATAAGATTGATTCTATCAGCTTTTGGAATGTCAGAGTATGATGATGATATTCAATCATTGTTGCAGAGAATGTTCTTCTGACAAAACGGCTCTCACTGCTCTTATCAGAATCTGATATTTCCAATCTTCAGAGTCTGATCTCTAGCTTCTGATGTGAATGGATGTTGCATCTTCTGATGAATCACGACATGGTCAGAATTTGCTTGTCACATCAGAACTTCCAATGTGCTTCTGGGGAATATAAAAATTAACTTGTATATCTGCACACTTGGATCAAATAATCAGTATACCCTATTGTATATTAATACTCTTGTTATCATCAAAACTTAATTAGGTCATGTCAGAACCTCTTTTGTTCCAACAGATTCAACAACAAGAGTTTGAGTTGGAGGACAGTTATTGCTATGATCATTGCCAGCACTTCTTTAGCTGGAAACAATACCAAAAAAGTCTATACTAATTCCATCAGAGATTTCACCATCCTTAAGATTTTCAAAGTCTCAATTCATCATCCTAATGCTCCTGCTATCCATGAAATTCTCTGGCAGCCCCCTCTTCAAAATGGCTCAAGTGTAATGTTGATGGTGCCTGTGTTCAAGGTTCTGCTTCTTGTGATGGGGTGATCAGAAATTTTGAGGCTGATTTCCTTTTCGGTTTTGCTGAACCTTTAGGTAATTTATCTCCTTTTCAAGCTGAACTTTGTGGTTCTATGAAAGCAATTGAGTTAGCTTCTCAGTTTAATTGGAAAAACATTTGGATTGAAACATATTCTACTTTAGTTGTATCAGCTTTTACCTCTCGGTCTGAATGTGTTCCTTGGTTCCTAAGGAACATATGGCACAATTCGTTGTTATTACTCAATGGTCTAGACTGCTTTATTACTCATATACATAGAGAATGCAACCATTGCTGACCTTTTGGCTAGCCATGATCTTTCCTTGCCTTATTTTACTCATTGGTTGGTTGCTCCTGATTTTATCAAAAGTTGTCTAGAAAAGAATCACCTAGGTATACCTAATTTTAGATTTTGTGATAGTTAATGGAGCTTTTGGTTTATGTCCTCTCCATTTGTATATTTGTCTTTCTTTTTTAATATATTTTGGGGGAGTGGAGCTTTGCTCCATTTATGAAGGCTCCTTTTATTCCTTTTCAGTTTATAGATGAGTGACATGTGTATTATAAAGATCAAATGGCTATGATTTAATGGGTAGAATAAAGTATTTGTTTTAATAAAATAAAAAATAAAAGAAATTAGGAACTCAGTAACATCGTTCCATCTTCTTCCTTCATCGCCGTCTTTCCTCTTCCTCTAGCTGCCACCGCCGCCACCCCTCTCCGACCATCCAAGTAATGGCGTTCCATCTTTTTCATGCAATTTTCCTTTGCTTTTTGCAAAAAGAAAGAAGAGAAAATAAGTTTAAATCACCACAAGTCCACAACTTTGAACAAATTCTGCTTAAATTGAACAAATTATATTCAAAATTAATCCAATCTAACATGAGATTCACTGTTGGTTATAAGGAAACAAGCTGAAGAAACAACCTCTATACAATGACAAGAACAAACAACAAAACCATCTATTACCAATCTAAATAATGATTGTTACACAAATTAGAAAATGACGGCAAGACGCGGCGACGGAGATACACCGCAACAGTGAGATGCTGCAAGGGAAAGACATCAGAACGATGATGATGTATAGCAAAAGGGATGAGAACGCCGCTGCTGGGATGGCCGGAGAGGGACGGCGGCGGCGAGAGGTAAAGGAAAGGCAATTGAGTGATGAGAGGAATATGAGGTGCGTTCCTATCATGACCATTAAATCATAGTCGTTTGATCTTTATATTACACATGTCACTCATCTGTAAACTGAAAAGGAATAAAAGGAGCCTCCATAAATGGAGCAAAGCCGCACTCATTTTGGGGTGGTTGCTTTTGGCATCCATCTTTTTGGCTAAAATAAAATGTCAATAGACCCGTGCGATGCACGGGTCTCAAAACTAGTTTGGTTTATAATTATATAGCTTTGATCTCCGGTCAAAAACATTATAGTTTTTTATCTCATTATTTTTATTTAATTACAAAATTGGTCTCCTATTACTACTTTTGTCCCTAAATATAAAATTCTATTGAAATAATTGTGGAGATTAAGAAGGTTGATTGTAGTATTAAATTTGTAGATATGTGATATAGTTTTTACAATTTTATCACTAAAGAGAGAGAATGCGTTAATGTTTTTTCTAATAAATTTGAAAGGGGTTTTATAAAAAGAAACAAAAATAAATAAAAAAAGAGTCTTATATTTAGGAACGGAGATAATATATTATATCTAAATTGAAATTTTTAGGGATTTCTTCTAATTTTCAAAGATGTTATCATCAAGTTGTATAACACCTGATTTAGAATATGATAAATTGCAATTTTTTAGTCCAACAATTTGAATAAGGGACAAAAATTGAGTGATTTTGAAATGAAAGGATCAATTTGTAAATAAATAAAAAAAGAGAAATAAAATTATAATTAAGCCAAATAATTTACAAAACATTGTCAACAATTATTATTTAGTGCAGTGTCTTGAGCATAAAAATAATAATTTTAGAGTTTAATTTTGATAAACTATTATTATATAATAAAAAGTTTTAGTATATTAACAAATTATAATCAATTATATGTGTAACGATCGAATACAAAGTGGTTTTTTTTTTTTACAAATGACTTTTATGATAACTTAGTTTGAACTTTAAAAAAAGTGATTTCTTTTTGTATTTTTACAAATGTTTTATGATAACTTAATTAAAAATAATAAAGGTTATTTTAAATTCATCAATTTATCAATTAAAAAGGTGATTTTGACATTTAATAATTTAAATATTCATGTTAGAGATTTCAACTTGATAAAAATTACAATTTTTTAAAAACGGTAACTCTCAAAAATGATTTTTATAATAAACTGTTTAAAATAGCTTCTTTTTTAGAGATTCTTTTAACATTTTATGATCCAAAAAAATTTGAAATAAAGTGATGAAATACTTAAAACGATATTTATAGATAAACTAATTAAATCACTTTTGCATTTAATGCTTAAAAAGTATATTAAAAATAATTATTTGAGGCTTTGGACTGCCGATAAATGTTGTTTATTTTTTAAAAAAAATGTCTAAAATTTATTGGCGTCTCGGACAACCAACAAGTTAAAAAAAATGAATAAAAAAAAACACACTATCTCTCTCTCCCTCTCTCTCCCCTTCACAAAAGCTTCTCTCTCCCTCTCTCTCCCCTTCACAAAAGCTTCTCCATTTTCAACGCTCTACACCATGCTACCAACCTTTTCCTCTAACTCAAACTTCTCATTCACACAAAAATTACTACATGCTACCGATGGTAACCTCGGCAAGTGTATCAATTATGTCGTCAAGTAATAACAATTGTATAAGAACAAAATAATTAAAGTAAATTTAAGAAGTAAAAATAGTAAATTGGAGGATTTATTCGGTTTAAGTAAAACAATAATTTGAAAGAAAGTAAGGTTGAGAGAATTGGTTAGGTTATTTTGAACCCCTCCCCTAGCCCTATTTGTTGCGACCTTTCAATGTCTTATCCACCTTTTCACCCATTGTGAATTTTCTTTGAATTTGGGATCAAGGTGTATAGTTAGCATCGTCATTTTATCCTTTATTTCCGGTGGTAATTCCTCCTCTTGTATAACTCTATCGAGCTCTCTAAGATGGCTTCATCCAGTATGACATCAACTTTGTTGCACTGAGCATATGCCTTCTTGAGAACTTGGAAGCAAGGTTGTCAGAATCGAGTTTTTACCTTCGTTTTGTATAGGTAAACTCGACACATAAACTCGAATCGTAAACTCGTGCGAGTTTACCTAAAATTAAAATAATATTAAAATTATTATGTATATAACATATATACTAATATAATACTATAAAAATGTCAATATTTCAAAAAAAAAATTAACTTAATTATAAACCTAATATAGACTAAATCTCCATATAAATAGCATCATGTCCATAAACTTGCATCAAAATACCATAGTTATCCCAACAAAATCATATAAACATCCAAATAAAAATCCAAAATAAAAAGATTCATTCTATTTTTGTGTTGAAGGCTAAAGCTGTGTGTGAATGTGGTGTTGCTCCTCTGTCTCATGCTAGTGAACTGAAGAAAATGAATAGTTATTTATTTGAGAGAGAAAGATAATGAAAATGTGAACTTTTCAACTTCTAACAAATACATAAGAGGGATTTTTTTTTTTTTCAAAACGTGTAGGGTTGTTTGATGGGTCAAAAAACTAAAACTGGGCCAGAAAAGTTTGAAAAAGTAAACTCGGGGAAACAAGTAAGCTCGCCCGAGTTCACTCAATTTTAGCATTTTCACACCGAGTTAACTCGGTTAAGCTCGTTATCTTTTACGATTTTACAAAAAATCGAGTTTACATGCGAGTTAACCAAGCAATTTTAACAACCATGCTTGGAAGCTTCGTTCTTCTTTCCCTATCCTTAACATTAGCTCTCCTTGCCCAACATGATCAATGTTCGGCTTGTTGCCAAGAACAATCTTCCAAAAAATAATGGACTTTCTGCTTGTTGTAGTAGCAGAGCTATGGGGTGCTTTTGAGGGTTTGAGCTATGCGTGGAGGCTTGGTTGTTTTACCTTTTATTTGTTTCAAAACAACCAGTATGTGCAAAAACTCCTGATACTAGTACTTCTGTTAACTAATATATATTCATTATGTTTCCTGGTCATTATAATTTTTATTTATCTATTTAAGAACAATATCAAGTTACTTCGAGTATCCCACAAACTCCCTGAAATTAAAGCAAACATAAAACTTCACTATCCTTAACCAGCTCGTCAATTCAGTAGATGTCCAATACAGACTAAAACTTACAAAAATTTAGTTTATACTAATTATGATGTATATCAGAAGGCCCATGGTTCGCATAACATGCTCAAATTGCAAAACAATGGGAGGCAAAAGGGCGTAATTATTAGTATCATAATTCCTCCCCCGCCTCTTCCTTTCCTTTGGACTTCGCCTCCTCTGCAATATGAAAACCCTCAATCCTGCGTGAAATATCCTCCTCTGCATTTGCTTTCTCCTTTTCCAGGGTTCCATTTGGTGGTAAACCCTCTGATTCATCATGAGTCAATGGACCTGTCTGCCATATTCTGATGGTTCCATCCTCAGATCCTGATGCATATGATTCTCCACCAGGAGAGAAACGAACACAGTGAACAGGACCATGATGGCCTTTGTTGCATGCTGTCATCACCAGAATATCACAAGATTCATCAATATACCACACAACAAATTAAAACAAGCTAAAAAATCAGTTTAGTTATGAAAAAATGCCAGGACAGAAGTGTAAAATTAATAGTGTGTGTGTGTGATAATAAAATTTTAGTTGGTTTAAATCCCTAAACACAGGTGTAGTGGTGTATGGACTAAAGTTGAAATTGGTATACGGTGTATGCAACATATAAATGTAATTAAATATTACGTAACTTACCAATCTCATTGCCAGTATGGAAATCAAACACATGAACCCACAAGTCTTCTCCCCCAGCAACAAACTTGTTCCCAAACTTGGGCTCCAATGAAGCTGATTCCACATTGCACGGCATATCATAGCTCTTCACCAATCCATAGCTGGAAATCACAGGTTATGTTGAGAACCAAAACGGCAGAATCTTACAAAAAAAAAAAACTTTTTCCAACTAAGCTTATTGTTACTTACTGATTTGCATCCCAAAACTTAACAGTAGAACCATCGGCAGTTGTAATATAACGACCATCCTGACTTACTTCAGCACTAGTCATAGGCGACTTGGTGTCAAGTGTCTGAACTATGTTACCAGTTCTTACATCCCATAGCCTGTGCATTATCAACTAGATTCAGTACAAAATTGCATACAAGCTTCTTATTTATATAACAAAAGTCACAAAAATATACAACTATAGGCATCATATGGCTAAATAAGCTACACCTGACGCCTCCCATATCAGTACATGAACTCAATATTGTCTGGTCACTATGAAGCCATGCAACACTCCTGACTGAACCGGGGGATTTATCCACTTCTTTGGGTGGTGCATCGGGCCGATTCAAATCATAAATTCGAAGAATTTTCTCTGCTCCCCCAGTGAGCAAAAGGTGAGTATCCTGCTCCCATACAAACATCAATCAATTCATATGAACAAAGGAGAGTTTTCTAGCAAGCCTTAGATAAATAACAAGCATCGACAAGGTACCCAAATTTGAACAGAATCTATATTATACATTATCAATTATCTAAATCTATATTGGAATTAGCTTAATTTGTATTTAAAATAACTCAAGTTAAAAGTTTGCAGAGAAAATATGATAGAAATCAAAGTAGAGGTAGAAATTGAAAATTGCAAAGAGAATTTCTAAAGAGATCCCATACACTCGAAGTCCTTGCTCACAGAATCAAGACAAAAGTATTAAATAAAAAACTAAAAAGCCAAAGCAATAACTACAGTATAATAGAACTATGTGACATTCATAAACCTAAAAAAGTAGATCCTGGATCGTGGGGTGAATTCAGCTATCTGGAACATGAAAATAATATTATCACTTGGTAAATTCTAGGCATGTATATACTTAAATGGTTTTTATTGTCTGTTTACAGGAAGGCCCATTTTGTGTTTATGTAATTAGTAACTTTATCCCATCAACATAAAATGGATACTAACAAAAATCAATAATGTGAATAGTGACAGAAACAGAAGCGTCAATTCTACCTCAGAAAAAGCACATGCTCTAACAATGTGCTTATGCTCAAAAGAATGTAACTCGTCGCCTGTTAATGCATCCCAAACTTTGCTGCACACAAACCAAAGAATATGACGTGTCAACTTTTATAACACTGCAACTACTTCAATATAAAATGCATACCAAGTGTAATTACTTCAATACATAACAATGCAATTTTTATAACACTGCAATTACTTCAGTATAGAATGTCAAAATAAAAGCATACAAGAGACTCATTCTAAAAGATTAATGCAAGAGTACTAATCAATTTTCATGTTTGGATCACCTAGAATGCATTTTTGTTTTATGAATTTATATGTTTAATCACATACTGCTAGTAACCAAGAAACTGAATTCAAAAGAAAGAACTATTTTATTGAAGAGATTGAGATAGAATAAGAGAGAGAATAAGAAAGAAAACTATCCTCCAAGGCTTTCCCCTTCTATAATAGAGTGAGCGAGTCACTATATCCACTAAATTTGTACGATACCCCATGAATCTTCTCTATCCCTGCATTCTCTTATTTATACATGATACTCTCTAACTGACCAACTTCTCTGACTAATTCTCCTTTACTCTATATCCCAATGCATACAAAGTTGATGAATTTGGACTCTTACATGTGGATTCATGCACTGTTACATGTTTTAGGTGCTAGAACAACTCAGTAACCGTTCGGAACTCATTTGGGTGGAACCATTGCAGGATTGCAAAATCCAAGTGTATTATAAGTAAAAATGTAAACCTTGGATGTTTTAGGCGCTAGAACAACTCAGTCCCAGGTCAGAAGCTTTATAACCTTTTTTGTAGGTGCTGCAAATGACCCATGCTAGATTACAAGTGGTTTGGTGTGGGGCAGGGTGGTTTCTCGATGTGTCCACCTGTTCGGTGGGCTTCAAAATTCTGTTTGGGCAATATATCTCTTCTTGCATTTTATATTATGAGATCTAAAACTTAACTTGAGTTGTGGTGGAACCTGTGAATTCATTCATAATGAAAAGTTTGTTTGTATTGAGGATGAAATGGAGCAAAGCTCACTTAAAGTAATGAAAGAAAGGATAAACCAGAGTCAAAAGATTCCTAACCAGAGAGAAAACCTCCTAACAATTCCAACAATATTACTCAATGACCATTCCCCACTCTCCACTCAAACAAAATCTCCTAGAATCTACCATTAACTAATTCATTCTCTCCTAGCTCCATACCATTAACTAATTCATTATCTCCCACATGACTCCACTTTCTTCTAGAATATGTCTAGGTGTCCTATCAAGCTGTGAGAATGATTATCAAACTTGTGAATCAAGTAGCAGAATCCTTTATGATCATAAATACTAGATAGGCATACTGTGTTCATTTGTTCTAAAGCTCTTTATTCATAGAATTAAGAGGACTTGTTCAGACTTGCAATTGAGAGTCCAAAACTGACCCAACCAGTCTTAGGTGAGGAAATAATTTTATCTCCAAATTGTCCAAAACGAATGGTTTTGGCTGAACTTTTAATGATACTTTAAATTAAATGCACAAAAGCCCTCACCCTGAAAACCTGGCAATTGGCTTGACCATAGCTTTCTGCAATTTAATCCCAGCCACATGAACAAATTGATTTTTAATTAACCATGGTCTGACCAATCCAGGTTGTGCCTCAAGAAAGATAAAAAATAAAAAATAAAAATACTATCTATCTACAAATTCAGGACATAACTCTTGAACTATGCTGCACAATAAAATAGTTTTCGGCGAATCTGTTCTATGCTTTTAAATTTCAATAATAACCAATTTTCCTATATTTTCTGTTTATTCTCATCTTCAGCATATAATCTTGAGTTTTGTTTTACATCCTTGTAAACTTAAGATTAGGTCAATTATGTATATGGTCAAGGTATCAAACTTGAAAGTTTATCATTCATGGAGCATTTGTAGACAAAACTTGTAGATTCAATTTGTTTGCCTAATTTAATGAATAACATGAAAAAATCTTTAAATGACATATATACATAATAGAACACCATTAACACTATAATTCAACATTTCAACTCTATAATCTGGAAAAATTAACAGTGACAGAATAAAAGTCAAGTGAAGGATATAAATATGAACAGAAATGATTCAGATTAAATGCTGAAACTGAAAGCATAAAATGTTAAAAGGTGAACCCAAATGAAAAAAAAAATGTAAGAATGAAAAATAAAATTGTATTGAGAAACCGAAAAATGAAACTAGCACGAACAATAAAATGTTAACTGGTGAAACTAAAAACAGTGGACTACAAATTCAGATTCGTAGCACCTTCCTCTGTGCAGCAGAAGGTTTCACATTTATTTTTTGAAAAGACAAATGTTAATTTCTTAACCCATGACCTCCTTATCACTCTAACACATTGTTCTTCCCCCAAACGATCAAGCCACATTATCACTCCTTAGTAAACTAGCAGGATATTTGGTGGAGATTACACAACAACTTCTTGGAGAAGTTTGCTAGCAGCGAACCCTTGGTTAAGTGTCAAAGAGTGAAAGAGGTATCACTCAAAGTTATGCGAGTCTACCCAAGTGTACACAAAAAGAAGTCTATATGCAAGTCAATTTGTGATTTTCAAAACCGTGAATGATCTCCAGATACCTTGCTTGGTAAATTTGGCATGCATGATTATGCAGTTATGGAAAAATATAACATGGTTACGCAGTAAACTAGACCGCTTTTGCAGTGGCTTCTGTGTTGCAAGGAAGATCAAATGAGCTTGGAAGCAATGCTTTAATGGAAGGCACAAAGACCACCCAATGCACCACAAAGCAAGTGAATGACCGCCATCTCTGGAGCAGAGGCAAAAGAAAGGGAAAAGAGGAGGTGTAACCCAAAACGGAGAGACTATGACACAATGCGGTGGCATTACTTGATCAAATGGTTGAAAAAGATACCGCACAACAGACCATCTATAATGATGATAGAATCCCCTATAGTATTAGGCAAACTCTTGCTAATTTAAGAACTGAGTTTATAGATGACAACCCCACAATGACCCGTAAATTCAACATTGTCTGCAAACTTCTTTTCCACAATTTCAATTGGCACTTTTAGGGATGTTTTTATGAAGGATCACAGGACCAAAAACATGTTCACAGGATCAAAGCAGTACACATAAATTAAACTACCCGAAATAACAAATACCTCATAAAACATACATTCTTTTTTCGAAAGCAAGACACTTTGAGCTAAATGCAAAACAAACATGAACATAAAGAAAAAATCTTAATCACTAAACAACATTCTTTAAAAAAGAAAAAAAAGACGATTACATACGTTGAGAAATCAGCCGAAGCAGTTGCTGCCCGTAAAGCATTAGCATCCAAGCAACAACTCCAAACCGCACCTTTGTGCCCTTCAAATGTTCCAATCCAATCTCCAGTCTCTCCATTCCTCAACATAGGACTAGCATCTATTAACACAAACAAAAATCACACATCACCATCACATTTCAAAATAACAACAAAGATCCTAAAATTGATAATTCAGATCCATAAATTACGAAATCAAAAAATTAAAATCTACAATTCCTAAATCAAACCTTTGCTTGCGCTAATAAGGAAGAAACCATCAGGAGTAACAGGACTGTAATAGAGATCAACAACTGGACGAGAGTGACCGTGACAAACAAGAGGTACCGTAACTTTTTTCTTTTCCATTTCTAAAATCTGAGAAATTTTTATGCTATTTTCTTGGTTCTTAAACGTAATCAATCACTAATAATTGATTAAAACAAATAGGTATATATTGATAAAAGAAAATGGTTAAAAAAGAAAAAAGGGGAAGAAGTAGAACACACACAGAGCTGGGAGAGGAAGGGCCAGGGCGCGGGGATGGATTTGCCTTAGGACCTGCTCTCTTATACTGTGAGTTTATGAGAAGTCACAGCTCAATTTGTCTTAGAAGAGGGTAAAAAGTAAAAACTCCTTCTTCTGCGGGCTTATTTGTAAAATTCTAATATGTGTACCACTTCTATAATTGGTTAATCATGCATCAATATTTTAAAAATATTTAAATAAAAATATAATTTGATGAATATTTTTATTTGATGATTGAAATAATGACTTAATTCACATCGGTTTAATTACAACAACGAAAAATAAAAATGTAATTTGTATAAAAATGACGTCAATCAAGTCACTTTTTTATTTGTAAAGATCGTGAGAGTCGTGAATTTTTACTTTTAAATAGTATTGTCAACAATTGTTAAGATTTCTAATAATTTTAAATACTAGTCCACGGTGGTCGGTGGATAACTTCCACCATAGCATTGGTCATTTTCAAGTAAATCATCAAAAAAAATTCCTTTGTCGGATATAAAATTCAAGAGTTTTGAGGATGGAGAGAATGAGAGCTTTGTATTATTCTCTTAATATGTGTATTTTTTAACACCATAAAAAAAATTATATTTATAAGACACAAATAAGAAAGTGAAAGAATAAATGTAATTAAGGTTCACTCACTAATGGGAGTTATAGAAAATGGAATGGATAGCATGGACATCCAGTAAGGCATTTGCTTAATTATTCACAACACTCCCCCTTGGATGTTCGAAGATGTGTCGTTAAAATCTTACTAAAAATATCCAATGAAAAAAAAAATTATAGTGAAGGAAAAAGAGTAAGGTTGAGCAACTTAGATAATCCAACATATACATCCATAACCAATTTATAACCGGACATTAAAACAAAATATCATAACCGATTTGATTTTCACAAAACGGGTTATGTCCATAACCACTTTTATAATCGTTTTGGTTTTAAAAACTGATTTTTGATTTATCAACCAGTTTAGTTTTTCAAAATTTGGTTTTTTTTTAGAAAAAAAATCAAAATTTTTTTAAAAAAAAAAATGATAATTTTTTAGATAAAAAGTTCTGATGTTTTTCGTGGAAACAAAATATTGAAATTTTTTTAAGAAAAGAATTTCCGATTTTTTGTTTTGATTTTAGATAAAAACATTTCCGGAGTTTTTTTCGGAGAAAAATTTTTCAATCTTTTTTCGTGAAAAAAGTTCCCTATTTTTTCGGGGAAAACATTTCCGATGTTTTATTTGAAAAAAAGAATTCAAAATTTTTCGGAAAAATGTTCCAATCTTTTCTTAGGGAGAATCTCGATTTCACTAAAAATATTCTAGAGTTTTCTTCAGGAAAAAGTTCCCAATTTTTTTTTGGGAAAACATTTCCGATTTTGAAACAGATCAAGAATAAATAAACTTTACAACATTTTAAAAAAAAACACGATTAGACCATTTAAACTGCCTGAACCGCTGACTTGTCTAGTTTTGGCCGGTTCTCCAATTTTATACCCATTTTTTAGCATTAGTGATTTTGCAGTCAAAACGGACCATACATGGGTCTAATTTACGGTTGAAACGATCGGTCCGGTCTTTATTACCTTGACGTTAGCGCAATAGAAACTCTGATATTCTGCTAACTCTGATAGTCTGATGGGATGTACACATTTTTACTTAATGGTATTTTACATTTAATTCAATATCTCTAATTTGTTGTTTTACGAAAGCCAACTATTTATAAAAAAATATATGTATAAAAAATTTATTATAAACTTCAACATAAATTCACAGAATAAAAAATATTGAACACATACGGGCACAGAGTAAGGTATCGTTTGGCTTGGTTTTTTTGGGTCTTAAAAGATATCTGAAAACTAAAAGTGAAAATAAAACTCTTAGAAAAAAGCTTGAATTTTTTGGTAATTGTTTTTTTTAGCTTCAAAAGTCTTTTATCTATGTATTTAACTCATAAAAGTTAAGCAATTTTTTTTTCTTTCTTTCTATCTATCAAAAGCATCTTGAAAATCGGTTTTGCCTGACTTCTTTTATTGAGTAAAAAGTCTAAAATAAGTTGAGTCAAACGGTACCTAAAATGAGTAAATGGGGTAAAAGAGTGTTGTTTTGCTTTGTTAGAAGACGAAAGTCAAACATAATGTAAGGTATGTTTAAGTATGTTCGATTCTTTGAATATCTTGGAGTGTACAAATTTTATTGAACTACAAGTGTCATTCACGGGCATGAGGGGGATGTTCAAATTTAGTTTGAAAATGTTTATAAGTGAAAGACTTTTCCTCACCTTACATGTTAATTTTGAGTTACAACCAACCCAGAACAAAAACCAAAGAGTAGTGACAAATGGTGCTAGGCAACATATTAGGAGACAGACAACCAACAATACCAGATGGCAAGGACAAGGAGGATGTGAAGTTGTGATGCTGTAAGATAGCAAAGGGAATGTAACGATAATGGATAGTGGACGTTGTCAAGTGCAGGTGGCGGCTGCCATAGGGAAGATTATAAAAGGGGGAAAAAAGTGAATTCTTTGGTACACTTGCTGAGGTGGACAATTATGATAGTCCACCTCAGCAGTGTACTGGTACATGTCCAAATAAATTGTATACCGGAATGTTCATCGAAAAAAAAGGTTATGAGTAACACTGAAAGGAGGAAAGAGGAGGATCTAGATCCTCTCCAGCTGCAGAATGATGTGCAATATCAACCATTCATTTCAGTCTATCATATGCAGTCAATGATAATAATTGGTAGATGAACGGCTATGATAAGCACAGGAAGAGGAAAATGAGAGATATGACGAGAGGATCTATCCAAAAAAGCATCCTACAATGACACTTGAAAATAAAACCTACAATGCAGAAGAGGATGATGGTGCCTGAATAAGCTTATCATATTCTATAGGCTCAATAAACAGTAAAGGGTAGGGTAACTAATCATAACTTCCTGACAATTCTAGTCATTACCACTGCCAAATCCTAAACCATTTTTTGCAAACAAGGAAGTATCTCCAACAAATGCAACATTTCTACTCTAATCCTTTAATAAGGTCTAAGGGTTGCCAAAAATTCAGCCGTGCCACAATTAAATAACAAATAAATACAAACTTCAGTAAATAACATCATAAATATATTTAGAGAAAATCTTAGGTAGGATCAGCCTCAAGCTTCGCTTGAAATTTGGGAACAAGTACCAATACGAGGTTTATCCAATCATCACCGAATAATGCTGAACAATATCCCTTACAAGTTGCATGTTACACACAATGAAATGATTAGAAGAACCAAGTATTAAAAGCAATGCCAAATGCTTTCTTCTGTATACAAAATTGAACTCATACAAACCTTAATAACCGTAAGTTCCATAAGATTACAAATCATGCAATAGTGCTTCCTGATGAAAAAAAAATCAAAGACTAAATGAGGATAGCTAGTTGAGAATTAGTTAATGACTTCAACATTCTAAGGAAAAAATGTTACCAACATATTAAAGTCATGTAGGTATGCTTTCGATTTCTTAAAAGAAATAGATGAAGTTTTTGGTGTATAAAGGCCTATATTTCTAGAAATTGACATATAATGTATAATGAACCTTTATACACTCAACATTATTAAAGTGTGCTTAAAATAGTGTTTGATGGCATTCTTCTTTATAATAAACCAAGGATTTCGACTTCTATTCTAAGCAATTACTATAAGTAAGGAACTTTATTTCATTAATTATTACCAAGAAAAATATGTGATTTTTTTTTCTAAGGGAGACTAGAATAAGAAAGACATTCATTGTAACTATATAATATATAATATTATCATTCAAGCAGCTTCATAGTCTTTAGAGCATACCTGGGATACTGCTTGAAGCTTCACGAACAAAGGAATCTAAACTATCATTCGATGTAGTACTTATTTTTGAAAGGTGCAACGAGCTTGCCAGAATTCTTTTGAATCTCACACCCAAGTTCAACCTCCATCAAACGATGGTTCCCCTTCGAACGACTCATTACAAAATTAACACTTAATTCATCACCTTCACTAACATGTGTAGGAGGATTTAAGAGGAAAACCTGTCCGGTGATTAAAACATATGAAACTAACATTAGCATACAGTTGTACTAAAATGAAAGTCAGAGAAATAACAAACAACACTTTATGGAACTTATTTGAAGTACCATATGCTCCTTCAGTGATTTTCAAATTGTCTCATAGTAAAGAACTTATATATGACAAATAATAATATCAATAATAATAATTGATGTACAAACCTGCTGGCCCCAGTGTGTACAGTAATCTACACTAGGAGCAGTAGTTAACTCGATCTCATGTTCAGCTGGATCCTCACTTCGTCCCTGGTAAGCATAAACAGGAAAAGAAATAAGATTTAACTATTTAAGATATGTTATAGATACAATGCTACTAGAAAGCTCAGAGAATCTTACCCGGAAATGTACATCAAACCACCCTCCAAATCCACACAATTTTGTGTTTTCCATGGTTATTGACAGAGAAAATTTGGATCTAACTTTTTCTATCTCTGCCACTGTAGCAGTCAAACAGTCAATTTCCTTGATTATACCAGCAGTTCCTATGACTTGATGTGGATGAAGATTACTCCACAACGATGTCTACAGGAATTAAAACAAGCTGAATTAGTCTCATACAGCAGAAAACTCAATAGGATTAGTAATGAAATAATCAGAGAGAAAGTTTGATGACTTTCATTGTAGACAGGGAAGATCCAAATGATTAGTTTCTGCAAGTGACTGATCCAAATTATTGCTAAACGGCGTCGTTTAAATGGTTTTAAAAAGCATTGGCTGACGCAAGGTTTTGGCAGTTTGTAGTGCGAACAGGCACAAACACAAAGCAACTGTAGTTACGTATTTTCCGAGCACGTGTTAATGTTTTTGGGAATGCACGCTAAATGGTTTTTCAGTCCAGCATGGATCAACCCACAATCAAACCAAAATAATTTCCATGTGGGGATTTGGATCGTTCAACCCTGTTGAACGTGTCAATCCATTGTCTCTACAAGCCAGCACATGATGTGGAGCTGGCATAATTCCAACCATAACAAAAATTCCATGTAACTGAAACTATACAGTACACGGGTGTACTAAATATATAACTTGCCTGTAAATAGTACTTCCTCTGCTCCTCTGCAAAAGGCTTCGCCAAAGTGCTCATATCAACACCATAGAAAGCTTTTGTTTCGTCGACGAAGTTGTGCCAATCACCCATAGCTGACTGGTAATCACCCAGTTTTTGATCTACTATCCCAGTTCTGATAGGTGCCATCCACATGCGAGCATGACTAGGATACCTATAAATAAATATTCTTAAATCACCATTTGCTAATGTAACACCAATAGTCACCAAAGATTTACTCATTGACAAAATGATTTTTCATATCAGAACCATTACATTTGTATGAAACCAATATATTCAAAGTTAACGAACTCATCAATGCATGTAAGTAACTCTGTCGGTAATGTACTTTCAAAAATCATTGTAAGCAAAAGATACCAAGTTAAATCGATGAAACAATTAAAGGAGTACAAGTAAGGGATCCGAGCAAATGCAATCATTACTCTTTTCGCACTATAAGTTGTTGACTAACTGCAGATTTTGTGATTCACCCTTTTAGGTTGACAGCAATGTTTCAAAAGCCGACCAGAATAGTCGGTTCAAAAGAAATCAGCAAGCCAATTGGTTGGTTCAAAGTCCTATTGAACCGGAGTTGGTTCAACCAGTTGAACCAATTGAACCATGACTCGTTAGTCTCATCGGTTGAACCATGACTAATATTTAGATACTGACTAAGGAGTTGGCACATATCAAGAAGCATGCTACCAAAACCAAACATCAATTCATTTAAAAGAATAAAGAAAAAAAAAACTAACCCTCTTCTTTTTCATAGGAGTAATGAAGGAAATAATACTTACATTACTCCTGTTGGTTTAAGCCAGCGGTCACGAGCCCATATAACTGAATCAAACATAGATTCTCGCAGAAGAAAATAACCCATCCATTCAGATATGATGACATCAACTGCAAGTCATCAAACATTAACATTTTAAGGCAATTAGAACGACCCACAAAAATACATCAACCAACCTTTACAAAGCCATATAAGGTTTTAAAAACAGTTTGCAATTGCAGCTCTCAAAATCAAGGTTTTTAATCATTTGATAAAAAAAATGGAGTATCGTGCGTGCACCAGTATTGAGTACTACCTGATACAGGTACTTCACTGTTTTAGAAGAACCCATGTTTCATTAGAAAAAATGGAGTATCGTATGCGTACCAGTATTGAGTACTACCCAATACAGGTACTTCACTGTTGTACAAGAACCCATTTTCATTAGAAAAAATGGAGTATCGTACGCATAAAAGATACATAGGGTAGGTTGTTCAACGTTTCGTTAGAAAAAATGGAGTACCGTACGTGTACCAGTATTGAGTACTACCCAATACAGGTACTTCACTGTTTTACAAGAACCCATTTTCATTAGAAAAAATGGAGTACCGTACGCATACAGGATACATACCTAGTACGGGTAGGTACTTCACCGTTTCATTAGAAAAAATGGAGTACCATACGCATACCAGATACATACCCAATACGAGTAGGTACTTCACCATTTTACAAGTACCCGTGCTTCATGAGAAACAAAAACTCGAGGACTGTACAATTACTTCGCCGTTTTAAAATTTTTTCGCACTAACAAACACCGATGACACAATCATGACGACAATTTAATTAAAAACCTTGAAGCTTAAACCAATGCACACTAACTAACCTTTCTCTGGCAATGTAATATCCTCCACAGATCCCTCAATAACTTCGACTACTTGCTCGAGATTATTAGCTTTAACAAGTGCACGAGCGTGTTCCGACATCTTAGTAGCTTCAACAGCATAAACCTTCTTAGCACCTGCCTGAGCTGACCATATAGCAAGAATACCACTACCAGCTCCAACATCCAAAACAACCTTAACAACACGATAAATTAGAATTTTTCTTTTCAATGTTTCACAAATTTCATCACAGTATCAAAACACAGTTCATTTATCATAAATCTATTACTTTTTTATTACAGTTTCAAAAATAAATACTAATATTTTCATGTTATAACCAAACATGTTTGATGTCAAGAAGAAGAAGAAGAGTAACCTTATCCTTGAAGTGATGTTTGTTTTCAAAAACGGCATTGAAGTAAGCGTCCATTCGAACACGATCTGAGAGCATCTCTTTTTGATGGTACAGAAAGGAGTAGGTGCAGAAGTAGTTGGCGTAGTCGACTTCTTTGGGGACGGCGGTGCCTCGGCCAGCACCGGCGGCGTTTTCAGAAGAGGTACCCATGCTTATGGTTTTGCTCTGTTTGGCTCTGGAGCAACAGAAATTATTTTAGGGCAGGATTGGTTTGGCGGTAGGGTTTGTTTGGGTTTTAGATTTTTAGTTCTGTACCGTTATTTATTTATGGCAAAATTACAATATTGTTCCTTTAACTTATTTTTTTTTTAACATTTTAATCTTTTATCTTTTATTTGTAACATTTGATTTTTTATATTTGTAATATTTTAGTTCTTTATTTTAAATTTATAACACTTTGGTCCTTTAAAAAAGATAAAAATATGAAATAATTGATGAAGATGATGAACATATTCATCAAAATTATGAATTTTAATTAATTTTAATAAAAAAGTATTTTAAAAAATAAAATTCTGCATCTTTTTAATAAAAAAATATATGAGAAAAAAGGGTTTATATGTGAATGTAATAAAAGATAACAGACTAAAGTGTTACGAATAAAAGATAAAGGACTAAATTGTTACAAATATATAAGATAAAGGACCAACGTGTTACACATCAAAGATAAATGATCAAAGTGTTAAAAAAAATAGAATACCAATTGTGTAATTTTGACTTTATTTATTTATAATAACAATATATTAAGGGTGCCTTTGTTACATATTAAAACAAAATGTTAAATAGTGTTCCCAACACTAGTTAAGGAAACTAAGTATAGTAAAATTGTCTTCAAATTTGTGTAATCAATTTTTTAAAAGTGTTACAAGTTATATTTTTAATGCAAAAAATTTTCCTTTTGATTCCTTAACTATATTTAAAACAATAGTTATATTTACTTTGTGTTTGTTTATTGTAATAGAAATCTCTTTTTAATAAAATAATCTTTAGTTTGTATAAATACGATATGAAAAAATGATTTTTTTAATTACAAAATAATTTCCCCTTTAAATATTTGTTTTGTCATTTTTAGCAGTTTTCTGATTACTTTTAGATTCTAATTATTTTAAAAAATTATAACAAACATATGTAATATTTATAAATAAAAGTGATTGTTTTTATTCAAAAATGACTATTTTCTTAAAAAAAAAATATATAACAAACGGTCTCTATAACTAGTTTTTAAACTCGTGCATTCGCAGTGGTTCATTGACATTTATTCGATATTTAAAGTTCGTCATTATGTAACAAAAAAATTATTTAGAATAAAATATTTAAAAATTTATTTAAAAATATTGTTAAACTATTATTCTCTTTCTTATAAGACTTATTAAATTAGTAAATATGTCGTTTTTACCGTATAAATTTGTTTTATTAAAGTTATTGCCCCGCAATAAATTATAATTGATAGTATGTTCTGATTACTAGAATATATTTTTTTTAAAAAATTCATTCATTCAAATTGAAAAATACATAGATCATTACAAATTCAAGATTGCTAAAAACTGAAAAAGGTGAATTTGCAAACAATATTGTAGCACCTAGGTTGATAGCATACATTGACAACATGAAAGTGCCTACAAATATGACGAAATAAATGTCACCGGAATATTCATACTCCCGGATCTACAACATTGACGTCCAAGTCTTCATCAGGTTTGTATGAATTGAAGTAAATATGTCAATTTGAACCAACGAACCCCGTACTAAAACGAAAAACCAACAAACTGAAGGAAAATAACGTTATTTTAAGCAGCGAAATTCAAAAAATTTCCTTAGTTTGATCCTTACGAATGAGCATGATATGTGTTTTAGGGTTTTTACCTCTTGAAGGGAAGAACCTTTGAATCACGAACAAGATGATCACGAGCGTTGATGAAGATCACCGACGCCTCTAACTAGTCCACACGAACAGTCACCTTCAATAGAGTGTTAGCCCTTTATGTTTGAAGGCTATGCAAGAATATTGAGAGAGAGAATAATTTTAGGATTTTCAACTCTAAAATATTCTTGTGCTTTTTTGTGTGTTTTGAGTTATGACAAGAGGTCTCTATTTATAGATATTTCTTGTCTTATGCATCAAGACGAATTTGGATTGTCTCCAGTAACATTACCCTCATGTGCAATGACAACCTTTAGATTAAAAATTAAAAAATTTAAAAAAATTAAAAACAGAACTTTGAAGGTTGTGATATGGACTGCTCCCTCTCCAGTTCAATATGGACATGAGGGGATCCACTCTCGCATCAAGACAACTTTTGTCTTGTGCACCAATATATCTCTTATTGGGCAAAGCCCAACAAGAAACAAAGGCTAGGGCGCGCGCCCCCCCATGAGTGGTAGCACTCATGTGCGCGCCCTCCCACCATAACCTATGGTGTTCTTGCTCGTTTAAATTACTGTGATACTCTTATCACATTGCACATACACCGTACCTTACGATGTTCCTTTAATTATCTCAATATTTGACTGTCCTTATGTGTGTGACCCTTGTAGGTTTCCATAACGTTGGCAATTATATTAAATCCTTTATTTAATATAATAAACAACGAGCGGTATCTAGCAACACATCATTGCTACCCAAGTTATGAGAAATTAACATGTGATCAAAACATAACCTTTAGTGATAATATATGCGTGTATAATTACCCCTTTGCCATTTATGTCTATATTGAACACAAAGCATACTTGGTGTCATCGTTGTCCAGTTCAATATTGGGCCCATGACATTTATCCTATTATGCAGGATTGGCAAATTCCATCTAGGTCACTACTGTCCCTCAGCATGCTTTGTGAAGTACCCATCAACTGCCTTTATGGTTATCCTGTTACGAACAACGTTAGATCAGCAACAAAGTACTTGACTCCACATCTAGGGTACAAAGTGGTTTCAGGTCTAAGGGTGATTTACACCATTATCACTATGAGAGTAACTTATGACACTTCGCATAACTTTGCATGTAGTACTCTCATAGCGGGTCAATCCGGTATAAATATTACTCCTAATATTTCTTATACCTATGTCAAGACTTGATAACTCCTTATCCCATGATCCATGAGATGCGATCATCAGTCTATCTTCATAATAGTCTTTATGCTTTAAGGTTATCCCTTTTCACCTTAAAGCTTGACTATGGATACTTTAAGAATAGCGTCTTTATGTTTAATGCAATCTCATGATTAAGTCACACTTAATATTAAACGGACTTTCTATTCTAGGGACTTCATTATTTTGAACGCTACAAACATAATAAAGAAAGCGCCTTTGATTATTAATAAAAGAAACAATATATTATTAATTATTAATTCAATACAAGTACTAAAGTCATTGGCCTCTAGGGCTTACACCAACACAAACGCCGCACAAGACGACGAACAAACACAACGCCGCACAAGACGACGAACAAACACAAGGCCGCACTAAGACAACGAAAACTAAAAAAAAACGAAGAAGCAAACTTATGTAAATAACCACTTATTTAAATAAAAAGATGAAAAAACGGTGTTGATGGGTGATTTCAGACAAAAAATGGCCAAAACCACCCCCTACAATGGAAGAATGAATAAAGAGAAAGTTGAGAGAAGGATGACGACTAACCCTATTAGAGAGAAAAGAAAACCCATATTATTAGAATATGTTAAGAAGTTAATAAATTTAGCTTATTGATTTATGTTAAACATATGTCTTTTTAACTCCCCAATATTTATTTTAGTGATGTGGTGATTTACATAGTATTAAGATATGTAGAGGGGATCCTATGGTGTCCCACTTACTTTTTACCGATGATTGTTTTCTTTTTTGCATAGCTAATATCTCCGAGGCAAAAACGTTAATGGAGATCCTTAAAGTCTAAGAGGAAGCTTCTAGACAATAAATAAACTTGGCAAAATCTGAGGTGTTCTTTCGCTGAAATATGAGTAGAGGGGCGCAAGAGGATCTTTCAAACATTATGGGTGTGAGACATGTTTTGGGAACCAACAAATATCTTGGGCTACCATCAATGGTAGGAATAAGCAAGAAGGAAACTTTCTCATTTTTTAAAGACCACATTTGGAAGAAAATAAACTCTTTGAGGAGTCGATCACTTTCTAGAGCCGGTTAAATTCGTGCTGCAAACAATTCCGTCTTATATTATGAGTATTTATATTTTACCGGATTTATTAATAACCGAAGTTGAAAGAATGATCAATGCTTTTTGGTGGGGTGGTGACACTAATAATAAAGGGATTTAGGTGGTTAGCATGGGAAAAGTTGGCACGCCCAAAAGAAGATGGAGGTCTTGGATTCCGTGATTTTCAAATGTTCATTATGGTGATGGTAGTAAAGTGAAGCGGCAGGAAAAATGCTCGAGCGAAAAGCGCTCGCTAGATAGTAAAGTCGCCACCGAAGTTTTATTTTTGAAAAGGGGAACGTCGATAAACCCCTTCGAGAACAAGAATAAAGTCATCGCGACCAAATTCCGAGTTCGGGAGTCACTTATGCAAGGGGAAGGTACTAGCACCCCTCACATCCGTTGTACCCAACGGGAACCTTCTCGTTAGTTAGGGTTAAAATAATATTTTAAATTGTTTGCATGCTTTTATTTAATAAAATAAATACAAGGGGAAAAAATTAGTTTTTTATTAGTGTGCTTGACGGTTGTTGGATCCCGCTCCTACGTATCTCCTAGTGCAATGGAGAAATCAAAGCTACGCAGTTCTTTGTAAAAAATAATTGTTGGTTGGTTGATTTTATTTGTGAAAATGGTTTAGTCGCGCTTGGGCGAAAAAAAGTTTGCTTAAAAAAAGAGTACTCGCGCTTGGGCGATGATATTCTTTTGAGAGAAAATTAAACGCACTCGGGCGTGAAAAGATATCCTTAATTTGAACAAAAGGGCAGACTCGCACTTGAGCGACGGTATCCGCTTAAGAAAAAAAAGTTAAACACACATGGGTGCGAAAAGATTAGTTTGATGAGTTGAATCTATTATTATTTTACGTTTGAAAAAAAAATATTTTTAGGTGTGGAAGACGAACAACCGGTAGGCGATGTGTAACACTAAGCGTCGATTGTTCGAGGGATGAACGGATGCACATCCGCCGGTCTTCTTTTTAATCCACATTTATTATAAGAAAAAGACAAGTTTTTTATCTACATTAAATGAAACTCATAATAATATTATTTTTTTGTTGCTTATTTTGTTGTTAAAACAATAGATTTAAAGGGTGTGAATGAACTTGGGCTTAGAACTTATGTAGCAAACAAACAGCAACCCAAACTAATAACATAACATAGAATAAATAAATAAATAAACAAGTAAATAAATAAATAAATAGAGAATTGAAACAGTAAAATAAAAACACGTACAAAGGGAAAAAAGAGTTAAACCGTGAGAGAGAAAATGAGATCTGCGTGACGGAAGAAAAGGAAGCGGCAGAGAGAGAAGAAACCGAATGGATTTTGCGGCTGCAGAGTGGTGGTTCTAACCTTCTTCTTCACTTCATTGTTCAGTTTTTTTGTTTCTTTTTTGTTTTGGTTTTTGTTGATGGTGATTTGTGGTTTGTTAATGATTTTGTGATGGAAAATCAGTGATGGTTGTGGTTGTTCATGATTGAATGAAGAAGATGATGATTTGTAGTGATTATGATTTGAATTTTTTTTTGAGGAAGATTATGTGGTTTGAGTAAAATTAAGGCTTGAGAAACATCACTAGCTGCTGATGAATTTTTCCTCTCCTCCCTTTTGTTCTGATTTACAACTTCAATTTATACCCAAAAATTAGGGTTTTCTATTCATTATTCTATTGTTTTCTTTCTCTGCATCTCCATTTTTACTTCCCCAATGATTTTCACTCTTTTGTGTATTGAATACTCTGTCCAAAGTTTGCTTCTCCCTAGCCTCTGCTACTTTCAAAAATTAGTTTTCAAACTTATTTGACTTCTATATTGCTCTAACCTTTTCATTCTTCTATATACAAAAGAAAAAATCTTTATTTGTGAAGCCTGATTTTTTTCTATTTAGAGCTTTGGTTACAGTCTGATGGGTTGAAGGATTTTGTCTTCTTCCTTTTGTTTCAAATTGGCATAGGCATCTTTTGAGGAATAGTCAAAGTAGTAAAAGATGAAGGTGAAATCAGAGTGAGAGGGAGGAAGAGCAATGTTGTGCTGCTCTTTTCCCTTTTTATTATTTTTTATTTATTCACAAAATTGGTATTTAATAATAGCAAATAATAATTAAAAATAAATAAACAATAAAAAAAAAACTAAAAGGAGTGAGGCACGTGTTACTGTTTCTTCTTTTCATTTTGTTAACACCAATCAATTAAGAGCAATATTAGTTATAATAAAAATAGTAGGAAAATGAGAAAGCTAGAAAGTAGGAGAAAAAAAAGGCATTCTTGTTGTCATTCTTTTTTTTGATTTCATTTTGTGGAAAGAGAAAATAATTATAATTGATAATAATAAATGAAAAGGAAAAGAGGGAGAGGGGCTCACGTCCTACCCCTATTTATTTGTATATATTTATTTCAATATAATAACAATAATAACAATAAAAGAAAAATTATAGGTTCAAGACTAATAGGTTAACAAATTAACTCTAATTTAAATTTTTTTGGATTTCTTTTAATAAAATAAAGATACAAAAAATAAAATTTATGCAATTTGATATTTTTGGAAATAAATGCATATTTTTGAATTTTATGAAGAAATTAAAAAAAGGTAACAAATTATGTGCAATAAAAATTAAATATTATAACATATTTTTTTGGATTTTCTCAAAATTTATGAAATTGACGAAAGACATTAAAAGAATATAATTCTACTATTTCAACAATTAAAACAACACAATTCGACGATGAAAACAAAAGTTGGGACAAAATTGGGGTGCTACAGCTGCCCCTACTTAATTGTCCCTTAACGTAGAGGATGCGAATGCAACGGGTATTCGCAAACTCTTTGTGAAGGGTAATTAAGTATGAAGTACTCAAATTTTGTCCCTAGATAAGAATGAAACAACAATGAGATGCCTTCACTTGGGAAATGTCAACTCTGACACCAAGATTCGTATAGGAGGTAAAGATAAGATCGTCGCCAGGGAGATACTGGTGAAACGATAAAGAATAAAAAGCTTTCGCTGGGGAATGTTGATCATATCCAGCCGCCTATACTGGAGGTAGATCCTTGAGGATGAAGATGATCTTATTCAGCCGCTTGCACTGAAGGTCGATCTTGAGGAAAAAAAATGTGATCTTATTCAGCCGCTTGCACTGAAGGTCGATTCTGTTGGCGCAGCCACTAAACACAGAACACAGATCCACACAGATCTATAAGCACTCAGAGCAGATCCACACAGTTCTATACACACACAGAACAGATCCACAAAGTTCTATACACACACAGAACAGATCCACAAAGTTCTATACGGACACAGCACTAGGCCTGTTATGATCTCACTCACACATACACACACTTATCACTGTTATGAAGAACTTATGATGAAGAAGATGATGAAATGATTAAAGAAAGAATGAATTGAAGAAGAGAAAGAATAGGGAAAAATAAGAAGCTTTATTAATCACTTGAAAAATGAAAGTTACAATGCAACTCCTTATATAGATGTTGCTTTCACTAACAAGTTACCTAATCACTTAGTAACTAATTGTAACTAACTAGCTTCTAAACACTTAACTAACTCTTAAAACTGAATTACAACAAATTCTTAACTACCTAAGACATTCACAACATAACTAACTCGTGTAACAAGCAACAAACTTGTCTCACAAGTAACCAACCTAACAACTATGGATTAATCTCAACACACCACCTAAGACATAGTTGCTAATGGACACAATCCAGTCATGTTTCTCAGCCTCTTAAACACATCAGTCTGCACAGCTTTAGTCATTATGTCTGCAATTTGGTCCTCACTTCTGCAATGCTTCAGTACTAGCTTGTCATTGCTCACCTGCTCCCTTAGATAATGAAACCTCATTTCTATATGTTTGCTTCTTCCATGTGACACTGGATTTTTAGCTAAGTTTATTGCAGACATGTTGTCAATCTTCATCTCTATAGCATCATGACTTTCTTCCATGATTTCACCTAGTAGATTCTCCATCCAAATAGCTTGACATGCACAAAGAGAAGCTGCAATGTATTCAGCTTCACATGATGATAGAGCTACAACAGATTCCTTTTTTGAGCACCAAGCAATTGGTGCACCACCTAATAAGAACACATAGCCAGCTGTAGATTTTCTATCATCTACATCACCACACCAGCTAGAATCTGTGTAGGCAACCAACTTACACTTCATCCCTTTATCTGAACTTGGAAATAGAATTCCATAGTCCAATGTACCTCTAATGTACCTCAAAATTCTCTTTGCAGCAGTTAAGTGTGAGAGTTTTGGCTTTTGCATAAATCTACTCACCACTCCTACACTATATGCTAGATCAGGTCTAGTGTTGCACAGTTGCACAGGTACCTCAATGATCCAATTAGCCTTCTAAATTGTGTTGGATCAACATCAGCATCATCAGAGTCTTTGGTTAATTGTAGTCTCACTTCAGCTGGAGTCACTGCATGATTACAATTGACCATATCAAACCTCTTAAGCACTTCACTAGCATATCTCTTCTGATGCATTAGTAAGCCTCTACTACTTTTATAGAACTCAATCCCTAGGAAATATGAAATATGACCAAGATCAGTCATTTCAAATTCCCTCATCAGCTCAATTTTGAAATCCCTTATCTCTTTTTCATCACTGCCTGTGATCAATAGATCATCAACATACAGGCATAAGATAATCAAGTTTTCACTCTTCACATACACTCCATGTTCTGTAGTGCATTTCACAAACTCCATATCACTTAGAAAACCATCTATCCTCTTATTCCAAGCTCTTGGAGCTTGTTTAAGTCCATATAGTGCTTTGTTCAATCTATATACCTTATCTGCCTGATCTTCATCAATAAAGCCAGCTGGTTGCTTCACATACACTTTCTCTTCTAAAGGTCCATTCAAGAAGGCACATTTAACATCCATTTGATACATAGACCAGTTGTTGATATTTGCTAGACCAACAACTAATCTAATAGTTTCAATTCTGGCCACTGGTGCAAACACTTCATCAAAATCAATACCTTCTTTCTGAAGAAACCCTTTGGCTACTAATCTGGCTTTATACCTTGTCACTTCACCTTGTGAGTTCACTTTCACTTTGAATACCCACTTTACATCAATAGCTTTCTTATTCTGAGGTAAATTGACCAATGACCATGTGTCATTGTTTTCTATTGAATTTAACTCCTCAATCATAGCACTAATCCATTTAGGATTGTTGAGTGCTTCAGTCATGCTAACTGGCTCAGTATCTGCAAGGAAGGCATAATGCACTAATTCACCCTCATCATTCACTTGATTATCAGAAACTACTTCACAATCTTGTAGTCTTGCAGGCATGACCCTTGATCTTTGTGGTGTTTGTTGTCTAAGATCATTTGTCTGAACTGGTGCATCACTTTCATCTACTTGATCATCAAACATAACTCTCACTGAGTTCTTCTTCACACTATTGCTCCAATCCCATTCCTTCAGTTCATCAACTATCACATCTCTGCTGATTACAATTTGCTTTGTTATTGGATCAAGCAATTTGTAACCACCAGTTGAATGATAACCAACTAGCACCATTTGTTCTGACTTATCATCCAGCTTTCTCCTCAATTGATCTGGCACATGTTTATAAGCTAGAGAACCAAACACTTTTAGGTGACTCAAGCTAGGTTTAACCTTAGACCAACATTCTTCTGGAGTTAATCCATTTAATCTCTTTGTAGGGCATCTATTAAGAATGTAAGCAGCAGTAGACACAGCTTCACCCCATAATTCTTTAGGAAGATGCTTACCTTTCAACATGCTTCTCACCATATTCATTATGGTCCTGTTTCTTCTCTCTGCAGTACCATTTTGCTGAGGTGTGTAGGGTGGTACAACATCATGAACAATTCCATCCTTTTCACATAATGCACCAAAGTCTCTTGATACATATTCACCTCCTCCATCTGTTCTCAACACCTTGATCTTGTGGCCACTTTGTCTCTCAATCATAGATTTAAACTTGATAAACACATCAAGCACATCACTTTTCTTCTTAATCAAGTAAACCCATAATTTTCTGCTGAAATCATCAACAAATGAGACAAAATACCTGTTTCCTCCAATGGATTCAACCTGTATTAGACCACATACATCAGAGTACACTACTTCTAGAATAGCTTTAGTTTTACTACCAGCATCTTTGCTGAAGCTATTTCTGTGTTGCTTGGCCTGCACACACTTCATTAGGAATTTCAAATTATGGTAGACCATTTACCATATGCTTTTGCTGCAAGTTACACATATCTTTGAAATTCAAATGACCAAGCCTGTAGTGCCATAACCATTCATCTCTACTAGCTGCAGTTGCTAAGCATCTATGCTCTAACACATTGAGTTCAATTTTAAAAGTCCTATTCTGAGACATTGGAGCTTTTAAAACTAATCTTCCATTACTATCTGTTACCCTCATCAGTTTATCTTCTATTACTATCTTGTAATTCTTTTCAGATAACTGGCATATGCTTAGCAAGTTACTCTTCATACCAGGAATGTATAACACATTTGAGATTAGTGATTGCTTACCATCATTTCTCTTGATCAGCACATCACCAATTCCTTCTGCAGCTAATGCACTGTCATTGGCAAATCTCACTTTGCTCTTCATTGATTTGTTGATGCTAACAAACCAGTCTTTTCTCCCAGTCATATGTGAAGAACACCCAGAATCCAAGTACCATTGATCATTGTATTTGTCTTCTTCCCTTGTAGTTACCATCAACAATGTTTCTTCATTTTCTTGCTTTGCAAATTTTGCATCACTATTTGATTCCTTCTTTTCACCAGTACACTCATCTGCAAAGTGACCATATTTTTGACAATTGTAACATTGAATGTTACTCTTGTCAAACTTTTTATAGCCACCTCTACCACCTCTACCTCCTCTTCCACCTCTTCCACCATAACTGTTGTTATAATTCTTGGTTCTTGAACTGTGAGATTCTTGATTTTCTTTTGAGTTTTGTTGTTGGTGATTGCCTTCATTCTTGTTCCACTTCCCTTTGTTCTTCTTTTCTTGTTTTGATTGAGCCTGCAGTGCTACATCTGCTTTAGCCTTGCCTGCAGCTCTTTCACTCATTCTCTGTTCATGAGACTCTAGAGTTCCCTGCAACTCTTCTTTTGACAAGGAGGACAAGTCTTTTGATTCTTCTATTGCCACCACCAAATGATCAAACTTTGGAAGTAATGATCTTAAGATCTTGGCAACCACAGCCTTTGTTGTTAGTACTTCACCACAACCTTTGATTTGATTCACTAATCTTGTGACTTTAGTGAAATAATCACCAATGCTCTCACTTTCTTCCATTTGTAACAATTCATATTGCCTCTTGAAAGTTTGAAGTTTTACCTCTTTCACTTTCTCAGCACCACCAAAAGATTGAGCCAAGATATCCCAAGCTTCTTTAGCACTTTCACAATCACCAACCTTTTCAAAGTTGTCAGGATCCACACATTGATGGATTATGAACAAAGCTTTGAAATCTCTTTTCTTCAATTCCTTATGAGCTGTCTTTTCTTCATCTGAAGCACTATCAGCAATTGTTGACATTCCTTCTGTTACAAGATTCCACATATCTTGGTAACAGAACACCACCTTCATATGCTTGCACCAATTATCATAGTTCTTCCCTGTCAAAATTGGTAGATTCATGGGAAAATGACCATTTGAATTAGAAGTTTACATCTTGAAAGATCAAGAAACACTGCAAGAATTGCTTCTGAGATCATAACCAGGCTCTGATACCACTTGTTGGCGCAGCCACTAAACACAGAACACAGATCCACACAGATCTATAAGCACTCAGAGCAGATCCACACAGTTCTATACACACACAGAACAGATCCACAAAGTTCTATACACACACAGAACAGATCCACAAAGTTCTATACGGACACAACACTAGGCCTGTTATGATCTCACTCACACATACACACACTTATCACTGTTATGAAGAACTTATGATGAAGAAGATGATGAAATGATTAAAGAAAGAATGAATTGAAGAAGAGAAAGAATAGGGAAAAATAAGAAGCTTTATTAATCACTTGAAAAATGAAAGTTACAATGCAACTCCTTATATAGATGTTGCTTTCACTAACAAGTTACCTAATCACTTAGTAACTAATTGTAACTAACTAGCTTCTAAACACTTAACTAACTCTTAAAACTGAATTACAACAAATTCTTAACTACCTAAGACATTCACAACATAACTAACTCGTGTAACAAGCAACAAACTTGTCTCACAAGTAACCAACCTAACAACTATGGATTAATCTCAACAGATTCAACGAGAAAGAAGGTGATCTTATTCAGCCGCTTGCACTGAAGGTCGATCTTCGAGGAGAAAAAAGATAAAGATGATCTTATTCAGCCGCTTGCACTGAAGGTCAATCTGTGGGGATAAAGGGTGATCTTATTCAGCCGCTTGCACTGATGGTCGATTCAGTGGAAAAGATGATATGATATGATCGTCGCCAAGTGGATCCTGGTGAAACGATAAATGACATGATCGTCGCCAGGTGGATCCTGGTGAAACGATAAATGATATGATCGTCGCCAGGTGGATCCTGGTGAAACGATGAATGATATGATCGTCGCCAGGTGGATCCTGGTAAAACGATAAATGATATGATCATAACCGAGTAAACTCACTGGGGGAGCTGTAACTGGGGAATTTTAGTTGTTGTGAGTAAATCCACTATGGATTGGGATAGTTTGAGGAGAGGTCCGCTGAGGGATCTTTTTAAGAAAAACTTACTGGGGAAGTTCTTGAATGAGGTTCACTAGGGAACATAGATTATCACCTGCTTGGGAATTTTACATGAAGTTCACCGGGGGAACTAATGGATAACTCGCTGAGGAGTTTTGATTGAGGTTCACTGGGGAACATGGATAACTCACTGGTGGAGGGATTGCATGGGAAAAAGATGATACAATATGCGATGCATGTTAATGAATATGTACAATATGATGCATGTAGTATGATGACTCTTGAGATAAGCGAATGACATGTTGGGTTTTGTTGTGATTGGTGCCGAGCATGGTTGGGCTTTGGGATTTTATGGGTGAGATGGTTAAGATATGGTACTTGGGCGGTTTTTGATCCTTCGACATTCGCAATACTAAACGCTTTTGAAGTTTCAGATGGATGGCCTGCTGATGGAGTTTTTTGACATCTCGTGCTTGCATGGGCAGTTGATATGTTTTGTAGCTGTTGATTGTGCTGCAAAAGGGGAACCTGTCATGGTTGCTTTGAGAATTTTGTAAGATACATCTCACTGGGAATCGTTAATTTCCTTTAGATATTTTCAAATCAAAGTTATCACGATTTCAAAAGATTTGTTTTTTTTGTTTTTTTTTTTATTTCAAAGTTGTATCATAAAAAATAAATAAATAGCATTTATTGGAGATGAAAAAACGACAAAGGTAAAGAGAAGGATGCATTTCATTGATGGTCAAACATGATTTAGTACATTGAATGGTAGCACACTAAAGGTGTAACTCCACAAAAATGAGTAAAAGAAATGAAAATGGCAATAAGAAAAAGATTGGAAATTCCCATTGAGTCATGATGACCGCTACTTTCTTAATATCCCTAAGTCCACAACGCCTTGCTTATGAGGATGGCGAAAGAATTGGTTCTTCAGTTGATGCTAGGAACAAATTGTCCTGATGCAGTTACTTGCCTTTTTCGTTTTCCCAACTTTTGCCTAAGTCGCCTTTTCAGGTTTTCGACATAGCGGGTTTTCTTTTGTTTTTTATATCCCTAACTTTTGCCTGGACCGCTCTTTCGAGTTTTCAGTCCATCGGGATGCCCTTTTTTGCCTAAGCCGCCCTTTCAGGTTTTCAACTTAGCGGGCGTTCTTTTGTTATTAAGCATAGTATTTCTTGACTGCATCAGAGTTCACAGGGAGTGGAAAGTCCTCGCCGTCCATTGTTGTGAGAATCAAGGCTCCTCCGGAGAAAGCTTTCTTCACTACATAAGGGCCTTCATAGTTCGGGGTCCACTTCCCACGCAAATCCTTATATATGGGTAAAATCTTTTTGAGCACTAGGTCGCCTTCTTGGAACTCTCGAGGACGAACCTTTTTGTCGAACGCCTTCTTGAGCCTGCTTTGATATAACTGACCATGACATAATGCTATCATCCTCTTCTCATCGATGAGGTTTAGTTGGTCAAACCTTGATTGGACCCATTCTGCTTCTTCCAATTTTGTCTCCATTAGGATTCTCATTGAGGGGATTTCCACTTCGATGGGGAGGACTACCTCCATGCCATAGACCAGTGAGAACGGGGTTGCCCCTGTCGAGGTGCGAACCGAGGTCCTATAGCCATGTAAGGCAAAGGGGAGCATCTCATGCCAATCTTTGTAAGTTTTCACCATCTTTTGAAGGATTTTCTTGATGTTCTTGTTTGCTGCTTCTACGGCTCCGTTCATCTTTGGCCGGTATGGTGAAGAGTTGTGGTGTTCAATTTTGAAACTTTCACACAGTTCTTTCATCATTTTGTTGTTCAAGTTGGTGCCATTGTCAGTGATGATCTTGTTCGGAAGTCCGTAGCGACAAATTATTTCCTTCTTGATGAATCGAACTACCACTTGCTTTGTTACATTGGCATATGAAGCAGCTTCAACCCATTTGGTGAAATAGTCAATGGCGACTAGGATGAAACGATCTCCATTGGAAGCTCGAGGTTCAATGAGTCCGATAACGTCAATGCCCCACATAGAGAAAGGCCAAGGTGATGCCATTACATTCAAGGGAGTTGGAGGTACGTGCACTTTATCAGCGTAGATTTGGCACTTGTGACACTTCCTTGCAAATTTGAAACAATCAGATTCCATGGTCAGCCAATAGTAACCAGCCCTTAGAATTTTTCTAGCCATTGCATGTCCATTTGCATGAGTACCAAATGACCTTTCATGTATTTCCTCGATGAGCAAGTCTGCTTCAAATTTGTCCACGCACCTGAGAAGAACCATGTTGTGGTTTCTTTTGTAAAGCACATCACCATTTAGGAAGAATTTAGCTGATAGCCGCCTCAAGGTCTTCTTATCCCTATTTGATATGTTTGCAGGATATTTTTGACTTTTGAGGTAGACTTTGATGTCATGGTACCACGGCTTGCCATCAGATGCCTCTTCGATCGATGAACAGATTGCCGGCTCATCTCTACGCTCTACCTTTATGAGTGGCGCTTCGTTGTGAAATTTCACTTTGTACATTGATGATAACGTAGCCAAAGCATCTGCCACTTGATTCTCTTCTCTAGGGATATGATGGAAGGTGATTTCATCAAAGTACTTTATGAGCTTCAAAACATGGTCACGATATTGAATCAGCTTGGGATGACGGGTTTCCCATTCTCCTTTTACTTGGTAAATGACTAGAGCTGAATCTCCATACACTTCCAAGATCTTAATTCTCAGATCGATGGCAGCCTCAAGTCCCAGGATACATGCTTCATACTCAGCCATATTATTTGTGCAGTCAAAACATAGCCTTGCTGTGAAGGGGGTATAACCATCCTTTGGAGAGATTAGAACTGCTCCAATCCCGTGCCCCATGATATTAGATGCACCGTCGAATGCGAGCTTCCATCAAGCTCCTGGTTCAGGTCCTTCATCATCTCCTATGACCTCATCATCATTTACAACCATAATATCCTCATCTGGGAAGTCAAAATGCATGGGCTGGTAGTCTTCCACTGGTTGGTGAGCCAAGTGATCCGCTAGTACACTTCCTTTGATAGCTTTTTGAGTTACATACAGGATATCATACTCGGATAACAGCATTTGCCAACGGGCAATTCTTCCGGTAAGAGCGGGTTTCTCAAAGATGTACTTGATTGGATCCATCTTTGATACGAGCCATGTGGTGTGACAAATCATGTACTGTCTCAATCGACGGGCAGCCCATGCCAGGGCGCAACAAGTTCTTTCTAGCAAGGTGTACCTGGTTTCACAATCAGTGAACTTCTTGCTCAAGTAGTAGATGACATGCTCCTTCCTACCAGTTTCATCATGTTGCCCAAGCACACATCCCATTGATTCATCCAATACTGTTAAGTACAAAATTAGAGGTCTTCCGGGAACGGGCGGTATCAGGATGGGTGGTTCTTGCAAGTATTGTTTGATTTTCTCAAATGCACCTTGGCAATTCTCATTCCATACGATGGCTTGATCTTTGCGCAATAACTTGAAGATTGGCTCACATGTAGCGGTGAGATGAGAAATGAACCTAGAGATGTAGTTCAATCTTCCTTGAAAACCACGAACTTCTTTTTCGGTACGAGGAGCAGGCATATCTTGGATTGCCCGTACCTTGTCAGGGTCGACCTCGATTCCTCATTGACTAACGATGAAACCAAGTAACTTTCCGGATCTGACGCCAAATGTGCACTTAGCTGGATTGAGTCGCAATTTGTATTTCCTTAGACGTACGAAAAGCTTTTGCAAGTGAAGGATATGGTCTTCTTCAGTCTTGGACTTGGCGAAAATATCATCCACATAGACCTCTATTTCTTTGTGCATCATGTCATGGAAGAGAGCCACCATTGCCCTTTGATAGGTTGCCCCAACATTCTTCAAGCCGAAGGGCATTACCTTGTAACAATAAGTTCCCCACGGGGTGATGAAGGTAGTTTTTTCCATGTCTTATGGGGCCATTTTGATTTGATTATAGCCAGAGAATCCATCCATGAATGAGAAAACCGCGAACCGAGCTGTATTATCTACTAACACATCAATGTGAGGTAACGGAAAGTCGTCCTTGGGACTTGCTTTGTTCAAGTCTCGATAGTCGACACACATTTGTACTTTACCATCTTTCTTTGGCACTGGCACTATGTTAGCAACCCATTGTGGATACTTTGCAACAGCTAGGAATCCTGCGTCAAACTGTCTTTTAACCTCCTCCCTGATCTTGAGTGACATGTCTGGTCTTGTTCTTCTCAACTTCTGCTTTACTGGCGGGCATTCTGGCCGGAGTGGCAGCTTATGCTCAACTATCTTGGTATCCAAACCTGGCATGTCTAAGTACGACCATGCGAACACATCTGCATATTCCTTCAAGAGTTCGACCAACTTCTCACACTCTTTTGTCTTCAAAGATGACCCAATCTTCACCTCTCTTCTGTCATGCTCAGTTCCTAAGTTGATTAACTCCACAGGCTCTTGATTTGGTTGTATCTCTTTGGACTCTTGCTCTAACAGTCTTGTTAACTCATTGGAAAGCTCACAATCACTTTCAGAATCTTCTTCAGCTTGGTTAACGTGGAGTTTAAGGTTATGCGGGATTGCAGCGATATCATGTTCAATGGGTTTATTCAAAGATCTGCATGTTTTTTTATGATGATTTTATTTTAGAAGATGAATAATAATAAAAATAAACAAAAGAAAAGAATGTCATTTTCTTAAAAGTAAATGTAGAAATGAAAGAATAAGGAGTAATGGAAAACAAAATGCTTTTTATTCATGATGATTCAACATCTGAAAATGAAAAGGGGTACCCTACAAAGCTATCCTTATGCCTTGGGCAGAGCAAAAGGATTTGGAAAACACGATAAAAATTACTTTGAAAAAGAAAATATCTCTGGAATTTCAACGGTAGTCCAGTTGTTGAGGCTGAAATTTGGAGAGCAACAATAAGTCAAACAAGGTATCTTCCCATCATCTGAAACATCTTCAATGACAGCTACTTGATCGTCACTAGCAAGCCCCGCCTTGTAGAAATTTTCTTGAATGTTGCCAAAGGGTGCCTTTGCAGCATCATCCTCTCCCATGGATGACTTGTAGCCCAATCCATACTTGTCTCTCTTCATGGGCATATTCCACAACTGCTCGCAAATTTTGGAGTCTCCTCCTTTAGCCAATAACTTATTATCCTTCCAAAAGATAGTAGGGACCTTAGGTTTCTTAGCACAATTAGCAAACCCCACCTTGTACAAAGTTTCTTGAATGTTACCAATGGGCATCTTTGCAGCATCATCTTTTCCCATGGATGGTTTGTAGCCCAATCCATACTTGTCTCTCTTTATGGGCATATCCCACAACTGCTCATAACCTTTGGAGTCCCCTCCTTTAGCCAATAACTTATCATCCTTCCAAAAGACAGTAGGGGCCTTAGGTTTCTTAGCACAATTTTTCTCAAACATTGCCACAGCATTGACGACCTCTAAAGCTTGAAAAGCAGTTTCCAGATATTCTCCATTCGCTTCTACATATTGGAAGGAAGACAGATGGCTTACAAATATATCTTCTTCGCCAGCAACAGTGATCAATTTGTCATCCACCACAAATTTCAACTTTTGATGCAAAGTGGATGTCACAGCTCCAGCCGCATGGATCCATGGGCGTCCCAACAGGCAGCTATAGGCTGGATTGATATCCATTACTTGGAAAGTGATATCAAAGGTGTGCGGACCTATTTGAACTGGTAGGCAGACCTCTCCAATAACGAATCTCCTAGACCCATCAAAAGCTTTCACGATTAAAGAGCTGGGCTTCAAATAGAGTCCATCAATGGACATTTTGTTGAGAGTGGTTTTTGGAAGAACATTCAATGATGAACCAGTATCAACCAACACTCTTGCAAGGACAATGTCATGACACATTGTGGATATGTGCAATGCCTTGTTGTGAGCTTTTCCTTCCACGGGTAGATCTTCATCATTAAAGCTTAAGCAGCTACTAGTAGCGATATTGGCAACTATCCCACCAAAACGGTCCACCGTAACATCTCGGGTTACATGCGCTTGATTCAACACTTTCAGTAATTCCTTCCTATGCGCCTCAGAGTTCAGCAGTAGCGAAATGATAGATATCTTAGAAGGAGTTTGATTCAGTTGATCAACTATTTTGTATTCGCTCCTTTTGATGATCTTTAAGAACTCATCATCTTCCTTTGGTGTTGACTGATTGCTAGATTCTTGCCCTTTGTCTTGACTGAGCACTTCCTTCCTTTTCTGGCCTTCTACTATTACCTCATTGGTTTCTCTTCTAAGTTTTTCAGGAGCGAAGATTCGACCACTTCGGGTCATTCCACTGCCCTCAGAAATATGGGAAACACCATCCACCATTTTCATGGGTTCGCCTTCCTCTCTTACTTCTGATTCACGAACAAAAGCAGTCACATCATAATTCCAGGGTACGGCCTTGGAGCTTTTATAAGGAAATGGCAATGAAACACAAACGACAACGGGTTGTATCTGATTCACGACTGGTTGAACGTCTCTTTTTTGATAAAGGATCTCGATAGGTTTCGGGACTCCTTCATTGCTTTCAAAATGTGGCTCAATGACCGAGACATCTTCCATCTTCCTTGCTCGACTGATTTGCAATATGCCTTGATTCATCAACTCTTGCACTTGTTTTTTGACTATCTGACAACCATTTGGGCTCAAGGCGCATTCTTCACAATTGTCATGAGTTCCTTCGATCAAACCACATTTGGCCAACTTCGCATGAACCATTAACAAGGGGGTTTTTACGTCTTCAATTCTCTTGATTTCGTCAAAGTCTGCACTTTCCTCTATAGCATTGATATTTGGGCCATTATAACCCGATAGAGGATTGTTCTTCACATCGGGTCCCTTCTCTTTAAAGGACAAACTTTTGTTGTTGACTAGCTCTTGCACTTTCTCTTTAAGTGCCCTACAATCTTCAATGGAGTGACCAATTGCCCCCGCATGAAACTCGCATTTGGCATTTGGATTATACCAATGTGGATATGGCGGTTCCAAAGGTCTAACATCTCGTGGCACCACCAAAGAATTCTTTATCAAGAGCGGCCAAAGTTGGCTGTACGAGATAGGGATCGGGTCAATCCGATTTGGTCTCTGATTGTAGGGAGGTCGATATTGATTCTGACCTGAGATTTGACTCCAATGATTTGGACGAGCAGGTTGATACTGAGGCCTTTGAGGTGTTAGTTGCTGATATTGCATAGGTGCTGCTGCGGCAACATAATACTGACCTTGATATGGTACCTGAAGAGCGGAGGGATGATAGGAATTTGCAAGCGGACGATAAGAATTCCGAGGATCAGTCATTATAGCATTGGTTTCTCCTTCTTTCTTCTTGGGGAAAGAGGTTGGAAATTTCTTTGCAATAGCTTGACCGTTTTGAGCATTTGAAATTTTTCCATTCTTTAAACCCAACTCTACCATCTCTCCAATGATAACCAAATCGAAAAAACCGCAGGAGGCGCTTCCTATCACTTTTTCATAGTATGGAGCTTGTAGAGTGCCTATGAAAATTCTTACTAGCTCCCTTTCAGACAAAGGTTGTTCAACTTGTGATGCTAATTCTCTCCACCGTTGTGCATATTCTTTGAACGTTTCTGTTCCCTTCTTGGTCAAATCCTGCAATTGCATCCTATCTGGTGCCATACCCATGTTGTATTTGTATTGTTTGACAAAGGCTTTTGCTAAGTCTTTCCAAGTCCGGATCCGACTCTTCTCGAGATGCATATACCAATTCAAAGAAGCTCCACTAAGGCTATCTTGGAAGAAGTGGATAAGGAGCTTATCATCTTGTGCAGCTGCACCCATCTTTCTGCAATACATGATCAAGTGATTGCGAGGGCAAGTCAATCCTTTGTATTTCTCAAAATCTGGTACTTTGAATTTTGGAGGAAGCACCACATTTGAGACCAAACACATATCAAGTGCATCCAACCCAAATTCACCATGCCCTTCCATTGCTTTGACCCGTTCTTCCAAAGCAAGAATTTTCCCTCTAGATTCTTCATTTTCACCCGTTGTAGGTGGTCGTCCATCTAACGAAGGTTCGGTACACTCCCTTGAAGGGTTGGAAGAATGATACACCAAAAGTGGGTTTTCAGCTGTACCCTGAGGCATTGGAACACTCTCTTGTATCACAGGAGTTCCATTTGGATGAGGTACTGATGCTTGAGTAGGACGAGCCTGAGACGGACCACTTTCAATAGGATTCCCTAATTGTGGAGGTGTGTAGCCCGGAGGAAGACCAAATGGGGGCCAAATGACAGCTGATGCAGAGGCTGGCTGTGGCTCGGGGGTAACATTCTCCACCGGTGGAGGCTGCGGGTCTTGCGCTCTATTGGCAATTTCTTGAAGAGTTTCCATCATTCGATCGAACTTCACATTCAGCTGGTCGATGTCTTGTCTCATGACCTCGTGGTTTTCCACAATCCCATCCATGATCCTTTGCGTGTTTTTTCGAGTGTGATGCGAATGTCGAGGAGCGGACTCTTGGACCAACTGTTTTCTTGGTTTTCTGGCTATGGTGAAGTTTTACCTGGAGTTTTGGAGGGTGTCATACCCTAATTTTGCCCCATACTTTTTTTTATTCCCATTTTGCCCTTTTTACATCAATTTCATAAAAAACCATAAAAATGCATAATTATTTCACAAAAATTCATAAAAATATTTTCTTTAATCATTTAGTTATTTTTCATAAATTATTTAATTATTCATGAAATTCATTTTTATTTGCATTTTCTCATATTTCATTTGTAGATTACTTCATGGACAAGTAACACCTTTTTTCTTCATAATTTTTCATTTTAATCAACATCATTCTCATGTTAAATTTAAAATTAAAATCATCATGCATATGCATTTTTATTTTTTCAACATTTCATTTTATTATTTCATGTGATTATTTAATCTTGCTATTTTATGTGTTCCCAAAAATCAAAGAAATGCCAAAAAAATTTCCAATCATTAACACATCATCATTTCTATCATTAGCAACCTAGAACCTTCTATTCCCCTCCACCTCACCATAAAAAAAATCTTAACTAAAGCACAACCAAAAATCTCACAAAATATCATAAACCTCTTTCTCAATTCTACCCTTTTCTTGATCAACAATTTCCACCCACTAAAACCCTAATCTCTCCCTATGAATAAACATCACAATTCAGTGGTGAGAGGTTCACAATTTTGCCCACAAAAGCTCCAAACCCGTATACACTATTCATCCCCTAAAAAAATCAAACTCACAAAATAAAGCTCCAAATCAAAAACTAATCTCTCAAATACTTTCTATATACTTCCAGAAGCAAGAAACACCATCAAAATCACTATTAAGGACGACCCATAACTCAAATCGAGCTCACCATTGCTAAGAAAAAGTGTGAAACCATCAAGCAAATTCGAGGCTCAAAGAAGGTAGAATTCGTGCGATTTGCACTTCTGGACATATAATAATGCTTCTATGTTAATTAATTTCGCATAATCCAAGTTATTTTGAGTTTTGCCATATTTACATTTTTGAGTTCTTCACTTGATTCGTTCGAATCTTAAAAACAAGACCTCAAATGTGAAATCCGAGTTCGGATTCATGATCAGGAGGCAAAAATAAGTGAGATAGAACTTTGTTTCATTAATTTTGGTTAATAATTGAAAATCTGGAAAAATTTCAAAAATGAGGAAGATGAAGATTCATCATTTGCTACGAAGTTTCGTAGCTAAATGATGAACTCGTAGCAAAATTTCGTAGCTAAGTTCTTGAGGCTTCAGTTTCTCCTTCGCGTTTCCAGATCGTATCTCAGCCGTCCGATCCAACGCGTGCGAACGAACGAACGAGATCCTGTCTCCCTTTTTTAAAGAGTACGCGTTGGATTGATCTCATGATACAGATCTTTAAAACCTTACTGTGCACCCTCGTATCCTGCCACACAGGATTATTTTTGGTTGACTTGTTTTTTTGGTGGAACGGACTTGGGCTTGGGCCCTGGGGTTCCAGAATTGATATTTGCACCCCCCAGTTTTTGCTATGCCTGAATAATTTGCACCCCCTGTTTATGATTATAAGTTAATTTTTAGCTTATTTCCAAAAGCACTTATTTGGCCAGTAGCTTATTTAAGCTATTTTGACCATTTTTGTTATGCTGAAATTTTTCCCTTATGTTTCTAGCATTTGTTTTATGTTTTAGCTTATTAATTAAGTTGTTTTAGCGTAATTAATTATTTTAGCTTATTTTAAAAGCACTTATTGGAACAGTAGCTTTTTTAAGCTTATTGACCCAATTTAGGGTGCTGAGATTTTGTTTAAATTCCATAATTAATTGTCTTTGCTTTTAGCTTATTTATATAAGTCATTTTGTGATTAATTGCTTTGTTTAGCTTATTTACATAAGTGCTTAAGTGAACCAAATTACTTTTCTAAGTACTTTTGGGTCATTTTCTCTTGCACAACATTTTGTTTAGCCCTAATTAGCTTATGTTAATCATGTTTGTTTATATTAGCTTATTTATTCACACTTATGCATATTTATTTAATTGCTCGCAATATTATTTTTGCATCATATTTAATTAATTGCTTCATGTATGTTTATTTATTGTTGCATTCATGCATCTATTTAATTATGTCATTTGATTCATGCATCTTTAATTAAAGCCATTGCATTCATACCATGATTATTTACATGATTGCTTTGTTATTATACCACTTGTATTTGCTTTTATGTTATTGCGATCTTTTTGGTTCCCTTGCTTTTTCCTTTTGGACTTTGCTTTCATAATCAAACTAATAAACCTTTTCACAAAAACTAATGAATGAAAAAGGGAGAATCTGACAGTTGCTTCTTTCTTCCCCGAGTTGTCTTGGTAGCCGGTCAGTTGACTAGTTTACTCAAGCAACTCTCATTCTAAAACAAGCGTTAAAATTAACCAACACCCGTCTTTCTTTCAAACATTATTTCTTAATAAACTTAATCAAAGATTTTCATAACAATTAAAGAATGAAAAAGGGAGAATCTGGCAGTTGCTTCTTTCTTCCCCGAGTTGTCTTGGTAGCCGGTCAGTTGACTAGTTTACTCAAGCTGCTCTCATTCTAAAACAAGCGTTAAAATTAATCCCACACACTTAAACTTCTTTTCAGAAAAACATGGATATACGCTTTATCCATTCCTCTGACACATACACAGCTTAGGCCTCTGAGAAGAGCATACAAGCGTCGTTGTATCAGCGGAATGCGAAATAAGCCACATCCGTTATTCAACTCTTTTTTTTATGGGTACACGTTTTATCTACTCCTCTGACACACGCACAGCTTAAGCCTCTGATTAGAGCATACAAGCGTCGTTGTGTCAGCGGAATACGAAATAAACGTTATCCACTAAAACCAACCAACCACACAAACATTTTTTACCAGAACTACGTGAGTTTTGAGTTTCCCATTGCACCGGGGAATACGTAGGAGCGGGCTCCTACAACCGTCAAACTCAATTAATAAAAACCTTTTATTTTCTTTTAATTTGTTCGGAAACGGAGTAGAGATTAGCCAAGTGACAGAGTAATATAATTCAAACCTGCGCAGACAAACCCTAAACCACCTAAACGGTTCCCATCGAGTACGATGGATGCGAGGGGTGCTAATACCTTCCTCTCGCATAACCAACTCCCGAACCTAAACCAAGGTTTTCGTGATATTTTCCTTTCCCCTTCCGGGATAAATAAACATCAATGGCGACTTCATTGTATGAAAAATGGAAGTGATTTTCCAGCCCGCTACAGAGGGGGGATGAAATGAGTTTTTTACATATATATATATATATATATATATTTTTATGAGATGCATGTATGTAGATGCATGGAAATGCATGAGTATGCAAAAGTTTTTTTTTTATATATCTATTTATACCTAATTTATTTAAAGGGAATTTCAAAGTTTTTTTTTTTTTCGCATTTATCGTAAGCTTTCAGAATTTATGAGAGCAAACAAAATTATAAAATAAAGAGTAGGATCCAACACTTGATTTTCATTCCATAATAAAGGCATAGTACAAAAAGGCTTAAAGGCCAAATACAATTAAAGCTTAGCCTTATGGGCTTTGATTTTCATTCCAAAATAAAGGCATAGTACAAAAAGTCTTAAAGGCCAAATACAATTAAAGCTTATCCTTACGGGCCGCATCTAAACTAGCTTTGAATTCTTTCAACATGATTCCACAACTTTCGACAAAATTGAAAACAGCAATAGGTGTGTTGTTGGGAAACATCACAGTAGAGGCCCTCTTATGCATGCTAGGAATGCCTCGAACCACATTGTTTGCAAACTCCGCTAGATTAGAAAATTCCGCCTTCCATTTCGCGGCTTCTTGGTATTGCTCTTGGATGATAGTTTGATCTTGGCTTGAGATTTCCCTCACATGATGGAGTTGACTTTCCAAATGTCGGACTTGGTCTTCCAAGGTTTCAAGGTCACGCTTTTGTTGTTCTTCATGTTCCTTGAGATTCCTCAAATCCATGAGTAAATTTTCCCAATTAGCAGAGAGATTTTGGAGTTTCCTATCGGCTTCTTCTCGAAGTTGGCACTCATTGGATGCAATGGTTTGTGATTCTTTGAGTATTGCAGTGAGATTCAAGATTCGGGCTTCAAATCCTTCTCTCATTTCCTTTCGCTCCTTCAAAGTACGATTCCAAAGATCCTTCCAATCACTGTTTTCCTTCCAAGCTTGTTTCAACCGATCATTGCTTTCTTGAATTTTGTTTGTGACCCCCTCCAAACATTCATCCACTCGCTCTTTTTTTGCCCTCTCTTCTTCGACCAACTCTTCGCTTCTTTTAAGTTGCTTTCTCTTCTCTTCAAAGTGGAACTTGAACTTATTACGTTCATAGGAAGTTTGATGGAGTTGTTGCTCTAAGTCTTCCTTTTCTTTCTCAAGGCGCTTGATGGTTGCCTTGAGCTCATCAACTTCTTCAACAGAGGTAGGTATTGGATTTGGTGGGATAAGTTGAGATGAAGGGATAAGGATGAAAGGAAGTCCAATCTTCTTGACGCGCTCTTTGATCCATTGAAAATAAAGTTCCTTGACGGCAATGCCCCTCTTTCTTAGCTCATTCCCTTTGCAGTGCACTTGTGCCCATGACCGAATAACCTTCTGAAGTATACTTGGATCATTGGTATTTGTATCATCGAGCACAAATTCCTTCAAAACCTCATCATCCGGTTTCCGAGACATATGATATCCAAGTTGCCTTATGGATAGCATTGGGTTGTAATTAATGCAACCTCTTGACCCTATGAGGGGTACATTAGGAAAGTCTCCACAACTGATGATTACTTCTCCTTCATTGATTTTTCTAGCATGCCATAAGATGGAACACTCGGTGAGAGATATCAATTTTTGTGACCATTCATGAGCATTCATTGTCTCGATTGTGAAGATGTTTCTGGATATTTGCGAGGTGAACCATAAGTACAATAAAGGAATACAACAAAGCATTAACCCTCCATTCCTCTTATACCGCATATGAAGGGTGTGATATATATCAACTAGAAGAGCAGGCACGGGGTCTTCCCCATTGACTCTAACACCCCAAAATACGCTGATAGCAGCAACATCAACGAAATTCTTTTGACTAGGGAAAAGGACCAAACCAAAGATGAGTAGGGCCAACATGTCCCCTAAGGATTCCCAATTTCGAGCCTTTGCAAATTTTGTCGCCTCTTCCTCTAGATAATCTCTTCGAAAACCATGAGCTTCTCTTTCGGTCTTGAAATGGAGGTGTAAATTGGACACTGGTATTCTCAACAACAAAGCCAAGTCTTTAATTTTTGGAACTTGCCCCATCCCTTTGTAAGGAAACAACTTCTTTCTAGGATAACCCAATATTTGCCCAAATTCTTCTAAAGTTGGAGCCAATTGGAAGTCTTGGAACGTGAAGCATCTTAGCGGTGGGTCATAAAACTGAGCAAGGGCGGTGACAGCCTCTACTTGTACTGGGATGTCCAAAAGGTTAAGAATCTTCCCATACTTGAAGGTGAAATGCTCTCGAGCCTTGCTAGTTAGTTGGCCGTTGAAGGTCTTCAAACTTTCCACATCGGGTAACTGTGCCCTTATCTGAAGTGTGTTCCTTTTGTTTGCACTCATTTTCAAGATGCTTAAGAATAAACTTTTTTTTTTTGAAATTCCCTGAAAATATGAATTCATATGCTAAATAACTTTTTATGAAAAATGCATGGCATGCAGAGTAGATTTAGGATGAAGGTAAAACAAATTATATGGGGAGGCTTCCCTATGGTGGGATGGTTCTAAGTTTTTAACCCAACCCCTCACAAGGATAACTCTAAGGCTTTTGAGAGATGAACACCGAGGTCACCGATTCATGGTGAATTTTCCAAGGTCTCCCTTAGTTGGAGTTATTGGGTTCTACACAAGGTCCCAAGAGTAATTGATCACATTCAAAGTTCCGCCAAGAGGATGGGCTAGCCAATTCGAGACGAACACTTTGAATGAATCTACTCTATGCGGAGCTTTCGCATATCACCGAATGGGATGTACATCCCATGGGCCCATACTACTAACTCCTTACTTAAACTTATGTTTTTTCTCAAACTCGGGTATAGAGCTTCCCTCAAGAATGTAAACCCAACCCACAATTCAATATATATTCAATAAAATAAAACATGAAATACATACAGGAATAATTGAAAAAAATAAAATAAAAATAAACATATAAACAAAGGGAAATGATGCAAACAAAACAAAGACAAAAACCCTAAACCTAACAAGGGTAGGCTTGACTCTCTAAAGTCCCCAGTGAAGTCGCCAGCTGAAGCGGCAGGAAAAAAGCGCTCGCGAAAAGCGCTCGCTAGATAGTAAAGTCGCCACCGAAGTTTTATTTTTGAAAAGGGGAACGTCGATAAACCCCTTCGAGAACAAGAATAAAGTCATCGCGACCAAATTCCGAGTTCGGGAGTCACTTATGCAAGGGGAAGGTACTAGCACCCCTCACATCCGTTGTACCCAACAGGAACCTTCTCGTTAGTTAGGGTTAAAATAATTGTAAGTGCACCAGTTCATCCTCATGTTTTAATAATTGTCAAAACACATGAAAATAGGTTGAACATATTTTGGCAAACTTTACAAATGACTTGACAACAAAGAACTATTTTCAAAACCTTGAAAAACTGACTTTTTGGTGTTTTGTATCGATACATACATTTCTGTATCGATACAAATGTCCTGAAACTTGTTCTGGTACTGTTTGAGCACTTTGTATCGATACACACAGGCTCTGTATCGATACAAAAGCTTCTATACAAAAACAGAATGTTCCATATGATTCGAAACATGCTTGCATGTATCGATACATGTGTATATGTTCTGAAAAACCAGCAAGCTTCATATGATTCGAAGCATGCTTGCATGCTTAGATACATATCAGTCAAGATTTCAAGATTCTGATGTTTGTATCGATACATCCCGTGTTTGTATCGATACAAAGGTCAAGATTTTCAAAATTGAACGTTGGTCAAGGGCTTTGTATCGATACAAACAATCATTTGTATCGATACATCTACTGAAAATTATGCCTAAATTTGCTCATTCTATTTTCTCTTTAAATAGCAATGTGTGGGTTCCTTTGTAAGTAATGAAACAATCACAGTAACTGAACACAACTGAGAAATCTAGTGAGAATCATTGAGAGAGCAAGAAGTGCTTTGGGTAAAACACTTTGGATACAATTTGGGTGAAAAATTGGGATCAAAGTGTTATCCTTCACAAGATCATCATCTTCCATCAAGTTGCAACAATTGAAGATTGAGTATGGGATCAATCATTTAGGAGTTGTACGCTTGGTCGATAACGTTCGGTGCGATTCGTGGTGAAGCAGATTCGCGATCGGGTTGATTTGTGCAAGGAGGTTTGGTTGCTCACTAGGGATCCAAGATTGTTCGATATCTTGGAGGATCAATTGAGAAGAATCGAAGGACTCAGCTGGACGATCGTTGCAAGGAGTTGCACGGGTAGGATCGTTGGAATCAGAGGGTGAAGATTCGTTCGTCGATTGAGGGTTTGCATAGTTTTACATTTTGAGTCAATATAGGTTTATTGGATTCATTGTAATTTGTGCACTTGTGTTCAAGCTGTTTTCATTCTATACATATCTCAAATAACCCGTTTGGTTATTTGGGGGGAGACGTACTCGGACATACGCGTGGACGACGCGAAATCCGGGGAACTCCCTAATCAAATCCTCGTGTGTTGATTGCATTACTTTCATTCTTTATTGCTTTCATTATATTCGTAAACAATTGAATTTGTGTGTTCGTAAGTGTTCACAAGGATTCAATTGTTATTATCTTGTGTTGTGAATTGTTTTTGAAAGAATCGAATAACTTGCTTGGAAACGTTGTTGTTAATTGAATTAGTTTTCGAATATCTTATTCCGATCGACTTTTCCTCAATACGTTTTATCGGCTTAGTTGCTTTTTCAATAAGTCAAAACGGTGCAAAGAGACTACCGATCCCGGAGTCGCTTCCGCACGCACGTTTAACCGAACAATTTTTTAAAAACTCAATTGGTTAACGGAACCACTTATTCACCCCCCTCTAAGTGGTTAGCCTCGTAGTCTAACAAGTGGCATCAAGAGCCCGGTTGATTTTAAACGATTAAACCGAGTAATTTGTGCCTATTATTAGACAACATGGCTTTTGCACCAAAAGGGGCGTATAATAGGGCTCCGGTATTCAATGGAGATCATTTTGACTATTGGAAAAGTAGCATGCGTATTCACATCAATTCTTTTGATAGTGAAGTGTGGAATGCCATTGAGAATGGTCCGTTTGCTCCAACTATAACGGATGCTCATGGTGTTGTCGCAAATAAGCCAATGGCACAATGGACGGATGAGGAAAAGAAGAAAGTCAATTACGATGCGAAGGCACAAAACATTTTAATATCATCCCTTGGGATTGATCAATTCTATCATGTGTCGCATTGTGAATCGGCTAAGGAAATGTGGGACACATTGGTTACTCACTTTGAGGGTACCAATGATGTCAAGATATCCAAAATTAATACTTTAACACAAGAATTTGAGTTGTTTCATATGCTAGATGGAGAATCCATCGAGGATATGCAACAACGCTTTATCAAAATCACCAACAAGTTACACGGTTTGGGAAAACCAATTTCCAACCAAGATGCTACTAACAAAATTTTAAGATGTCTTAGTAGGAATTGGCAACCTAAGGTCACCGCGATTAAGGAAGCTAATGATCTTACCTCATTGAATCTTACAACTTTGTTTGGCAAACTCACGGAGCATGAACATGTGCTAAACTTGCTAGAAAAGCATGAGAAAAGCGAAAAGAAGGTAAAGCACAATGACAAGGAAAAGGAAAAGGACAAGAGGTCTATAGCTCTAAAAGCCTCTACTTCAAAGTCCACCAAGTCCAAAAGGATAGAGCATGTGGAAAGTAGCTCAAGCGAAGATGATTCCGATGATGAGGAAATGGGACTCTTCGTTAGGCGCTACAATAGGTATGTGAAGAAAAATGGGATAAGGCACTCCGATGAAAATCTTAAGAAATATCGGAAAGATAGTGGTTACCATAGAAGGAAGGAAGATGTCAAGTACTCTAAAAAGGGAGCATGTTATGAATGTGGACAAATCGGTCACTTTAAACCGGATTGTCCCAAGCTCAAGAGAAAGGAGAAAGAATCACCTTCATTCAAAAAGGGAAGCAAGGACAAGGGAAAGAAAGCTTACGTTGCATGGGAGAGCTCTAGCTCATCTTCCTCTTCATCATCAAGCTCTAGTTCAAGCGGTGAAGAAGGATTGGCAAATGTGTGTTTGACATCACACGATCGTAAGAAACTTGTTCCTAAAAAGGTAAACCAAAATCCCTCTAGTTCATATACTCTCTTGGAATATCATGAATTGCAAGTTGCTTTTGAAAAACTACACAAAGAAACTCAAGAGGCTTTTCAACGATTAAAGGGTTTAATGCAAGTCAATAAATACCTTGAGGTTAAAGTTTCGGAAACGGAACATGAGTTGAAAGCTCTCAAAGAATCTTTGGTTCAAAAACCTCTTGTGAATTATGATAGTTGTGGAAATGAATATACCGGATGTGATGGATGCTTTTACTTAAGTAGAGATTTACGAAAACTACAAGAGAAGTTAAAAGAACCATCCAAGCCGGAGATTACTTTTGCGGTTGATCCATCTAAATTCAACAAATCTTTTAAACCGAGAAATAAAAAGTATAAATTTGTTGAAAAGGATCACAAGAAAAGTAATCCTCATATTGTTTGTCATTATTGTTGTAACAAAGGACATACGATTGCAAAATGCCAAGCACGGAAAACCTTAGTACCTAAAGGCATATTGCAATGGTTACCTAAGTTAGACAATAATGTTGATACTAACAAACTAGGACCCAATATGAGTTGGGGACCTATTTCAAATGTCTAAACATGTAGGTAAGCGTCTTGAAGCCATTGATGAGAGACATTGATAACGAGTGGCTCAAGACTTACAAACAAGTAAGGTGAAAAGATACGACTCAACCCAACACAAAACGATGTGGAAATTGATCACTTCCTTCATCCAATACTTAAGGGAAGATTCTACTCTTTAACTTTGCTTTATACATATTTTGTTTAGCATTTGTGTTTGTGATCATATACATACATTTTCTATCTTAATATGATATAAGTTTTGATATTTGTCTAATCCTCCATTTCCAAGAATTCTTACTCAAAAATATTAATAAGTTTTTGAGCTTTATACGTCTCAAATGGGGATTTGACAAAAATCATTACAACTATCCTATTAAGTTCATATTAGAATGTATATGCTAAGTTTTGCATCTATGTGTAATTTTTTTGCATACATACATAGATATATATATATTTTTCGCATATGATTGTTTGTGGTACTTTAACTATGTTATGTGATTTCTTTTATCATGCATCTATGGTTTAACATGTGTTCTCATGTTAAGATTTGCTTTGGTATTGCTTTGGTTCACATATATACGCATATACCATCATGATTGTATGTGTTTCTTTCATACGTGTTAATTGAAAATCATCGAAATTTCTTTTTGAACTTTTTGATTCATGTGATTTGAGAAAAATTGAAAATAATGTGTTTTGGATCGATACAATGAATTGTGGATGGATACATGTCAGTTATTTTTCAAAATTTCAAATTTTTCAAAAATTAAACTGACTTGTATCGATACATACAAGTGTGTATCGATACATGGCGTGCTGAGAAAAACAGCAAGGTGACCATGCTTCGAAACATACAGGTATACTTCGATACATGCTTCAAAACAATTGACTTGTATCGATACATATTACTGTTTGTATCGATACAACCGCGTAGAAACAAGTTTTACATGACTTTTTCATTCATTCATTCATCACAACAACTCAACCACTCTTCTTCTTCAAACATGAAACTCATGAAACCTCTCCAAAACCCTTATTCCCAATTTCTCAATCTCTCTCAAAACTTAACCAAATCATCTCAAAATTTAACTCCAAATCACTCAAATTCCTTACCCATTCCTAATACTCCATCAAATTCAAGGGTTCAAGCTACATAAAATTCACATTGGAAGCTTTGAATATCTCCAAATTTGGGTACACACCTTCTTCATCTTCTCAAAATTCAAAGGTAACATCTTACTCTTCTAAACTTCTAGAATGGCTAGCAATAGTAAGAAAAATGATGGAAGGACTAAGATAATTAGGACCACTACTCATGAGTATTGGGAAGAAAATTTTCAAAGTATCCAACAAGCTATGGTTAGGACTTTTTGGGTTGGAAACCGGTAAGAAGTTGCAAAGATTCACTGATACTGAAGGTCCTAAGTATAATATGTCTGAGTTTTCTTGCACTCTAACCAAGAATGGTAAGAGTCCAAATGGAAAAGCGGGAAGGCTTAAGCAAGGACCTAGAGTTCTACTTTGGATTGTGAACCACATTCTAAGGCCTAGAGGAGGACCTTACTCTAGACTAGATTGGAAGGATATTGATTTGATGTATGTTATGATGGAAAACAAAAAGATGGATTGGCCTCACTACTTTGTTAGTCGCATGTTTGCTTTGAGAAATTCGAAAAAGGACCACTTCTTCGCATACTCTAGCTTGATTCGGAATATCTTAGAGAACTTCAAGATAACCTATAACCTCGCGGGTCTATGGATAAGTCCTAAGAGGGATCAAGTTTTTAGCATGACACAAATGAAGAAAATGGATTACAAGTGGAATGATACGACTAATGAGTATGAGTTTTGTGGAAAAGAGGATGATAATGAAGAGCCGATGCATGAAATTCAAGAGGAAAGGGGCAAAAGACTAAGATTGGAATTGCATGAAAGTGATAGCATGGAAGGTGAGTCTTCTCAAGTAAGCAACAATGCCATTATGGATATGTTGAAGGAAATGAGTTTGAAACAAGACATGTTTCAAAGTAATGTCAACAAGAGACTTGAGGATATGCATAGTTACAATGTTGCAAGGTTTGATAATCTCCAAAACCAAGTGGATGAGCTAGTAAAACAAAATTCCTCCGTTGACCATTACTTCAACCTTAACCAACAACCGGATGACATGAATGAATATTGATGATGTATCTTGTTTTTATGGCATTTCATTTCTTTTATCGCATGAACAATCTCTTTTGTTATTTCGTGACTTTCTTTATTTCGATTTGGTTGTACGGATATTATTTAATGTTGCTATGTTTTGAGCAACATTTCACTTTGGCTTGTATGACTTCATTTTGAATTATTTCGTATGTTTGGATTATTATTGTATGTTTATGCATTTAATTGCATGGTTTTGTTTATTTTTTTTCGTCCCATATTTTGGTATGTTTTATTACAAAAATGTCGATGTGTTTTAAATAATCATGAGTTGGTTTATGGTTTGTTGTTCTACATTCCATGTGTTATCATGATATTTGGTATTCGTCATTGATATATTTTGGCATATCGTTATATGTAATTATTTTGATTAGGATACTATATCATAAAGTGCATTTCGACAAATGTAAGTGCACGATATGTTTAATAGATGGAAAATTTGCTTGGACTTGTTACTGCTAATGTGCTCTCTTCTTCTTTTTGATATTGTCAAAGGGGGAGAGATTTGGATGCACAAGCTAAAGGATCATCAAACGCATTATGGCATCAACTCAGGGGGAGCAAGCTTTTGTGATTAAGCCTTGGTGTTGTTTTTGCGTCTGTATATCATTGCTATTTTTATTTGCATAATAGGTATAGGCTTAGTTTAGCTTATGCATAGTTTTGACAATTATCAAAAAGGGGGAGAATGTAAGTGCACCAGTTCATCCTCATGTTTTAATAATTGTCAAAACACATGAAAATAGGTTGAACATATTTTGGCAAACTTTACAAATGACTTGACAACAAAGAACTATTTTCAAAACCTTGAAAAACTGACTTTTTGGTGTTTTGTATCGATACATACATTTCTGTATCGATACAAATGTCCTGAAACTTGTTCTGGTACTGTTTGAGCACTTTGTATCGATACACACAGGCTCTGTATCGATACAAAAGCTTCTATACAAAAACAGAATGTTCCATATGATTCGAAACATGCTTGCATGTATCGATACATGTGTATATGTTCTGAAAAACCAGCAAGCTTCATATGATTCGAAGCATGCTTGCATGCTTAGATACATATCAGTCAAGATTTCAAGATTCTGATGTTTGTATCGATACATCCCGTGTTTGTATCGATACAAAGGTCAAGATTTTCAAAATTGAACGTTGGTCAAGGGCTTTGTATCGATACAAACAATCATTTGTATCGATACATCTACTGAAAATTATGCCTAAATTTGCTCATTCTATTTTCTCTTTAAATAGCAATGTGTGGGTTCCTTTGTAAGTAATGAAACAATCACAGTAACTGAACACAACTGAGAAATCTAGTGAGAATCATTGAGAGAGCAAGAAGTGCTTTGGGTAAAACACTTTGGATACAATTTGGGTGAAAAATTGGGATCAAAGTGTTATCCTTCACAAGATCATCATCTTCCATCAAGTTGCAACAATTGAAGATTGAGTATGGGATCAATCATTTAGGAGTTGTACGCTTGGTCGATAACGTTCGGTGCGATTCGTGGTGAAGCAGATTCGCGATCGGGTTGATTTGTGCAAGGAGGTTTGGTTGCTCACTAGGGATCCAAGATTGTTCGATATCTTGGAGGATCAATTGAGAAGAATCGAAGGACTCAGCTGGACGATCGTTGCAAGGAGTTGCACGGGTAGGATCGTTGGAATCAGAGGGTGAAGATTCGTTCGTCGATTGAGGGTTTGCATAGTTTTACATTTTGAGTCAATATAGGTTTATTGGATTCATTGTAATTTGTGCACTTGTGTTCAAGCTGTTTTCATTCTATACATATCTCAAATAACCCGTTTGGTTATTTGGGGGGAGACGTACTCGGACATACGCGTGGACGACGCGAAATCCGGGGAACTCCCTAATCAAATCCTCGTGTGTTGATTGCATTACTTTCATTCTTTATTGCTTTCATTATATTCGTAAACAATTGAATTTGTGTGTTCGTAAGTGTTCACAAGGATTCAATTGTTATTATCTTGTGTTGTGAATTGTTTTTGAAAGAATCGAATAACTTGCTTGGAAACGTTGTTGTTAATTGAATTAGTTTTCGAATATCTTATTCCGATCGACTTTTCCTCAATACGTTTTATCGGCTTAGTTGCTTTTTCAATAAGTCAAAACGGTGCAAAGAGACTACCGATCCCGGAGTCGCTTCCGCACGCACGTTTAACCGAACAATTTTTTAAAAACTCAATTGGTTAACGGAACCACTTATTCACCCCCCTCTAAGTGGTTAGCCTCGTAGTCTAACAATAATATTTTAAATTGTTTGCATGCTTTTATTTAATAAAATAAATACAAGGGGAAAAAATTAGTTTTTTATTAGTGTGCTTGACGGTTGTTGGATCCCGCTCCTACGTATCTCCTAGTGCAATGGAGAAATCAAAGCTACGTAGTTCTTTGTAAAAAATAATTGTTGGTTGGTTGATTTTATTTGTGAAAATGGTTTAGTCGCGCTTGGGCGAAAAAAAGTTTGCTTAAAAAAAGAGTACTCGCGCTTGGGCGATGATATTCATTTGAGAGAAAATTAAACGCACTCGGGCGTGAAAAGATATCCTTAATTTGAACAAAAGGGCATACTCGCACTTGGGCGACGGTATCCGCTTAAGAAAAAAAAGTTAAACACACATGGGTGCGAAAAGATTAGTTTGATGAGTTGAATCTATTATTATTTTACGTTTGAAAAAAATATATTTTTAGGTGTGGAAGACGAACAACCGGTAGGCGAAGTGTAACACTAAGCGTCGATTGTTCGAGGGATGAACGGATGCACATCCGCCGGTCTTCTTTTTAATCCACATTTATTATAAGAAAAAGACAAGTTTTTTATCTACATTAAATGAAACTCATAATAATATTATTTTTTTGTTGCTTATTTTGTTGTTAAAACAATAGATTTAAAGGGTGTGAATGAACTTGGGCTTAGAACTTATGTAGCAAACAAACAGCAACCCAAACTAATAACATAACATAGAATAAATAAATAAACAAGTAAATAAATAAATAAATAGAGAATTGAAACAATAAAATAAAAACACGTACAAAGGGAAAAAAGAGTTAAACCGTGAGAGAGAAAATGAGAGCTGCGTGACGGAAGAAAAGGAAGCGGCAGAGAGAGAAGAAACCGAATGGATTTTGCGGCTGCAGAGTGGTGGTTCTAACCTTCTTCTTCACTTCATTGTTCTATTTTTTTGTTTCTTTTTTGTTTTGGTTTTTGTTGATGGTGATTTGTGGTTTGTTAATGATTTTGTGATGGAAAATCAGTGATGGTTGTGGTTGTTCATGATTGAATGAAGAAGATGATGATTTGTAGTGATTATGATTTGAATTTTTTTTTGAGGAAGATTATATGGTTTGAGTAAAATTAAGGCTTGAGAAACTTCACTAGCTGCTGATGAATTTTTCCTCTCCTCCCTTTTGTTCTGATTTACAACTTCAATTTATACCCAAAAATTAGGGTTTTCTATTCATTATTCTATTGTTTTCTTTCTTTGCATCTCGATTTTTACTTCCCCAATGATTTTCACTCTTTTGTGTATTGAATACTCTGTCCAAAGTTTGCTTCTCCCTAGCCTCTGCTACTTTCACAAATTAGTTTTTAAACTTATTTGACTTCTATATTGCTCTAACCTTTTCATTCTTCTATATACAAAAGAAAAAATCTTTATTTGTGAAGCCTGATTTTTTTCTATTTAGAGCTTTGGTTACAGTCTGATGGGTTGAAGGATTTTGTCTTCTTCCTTTTGTTTCAAATTGGCAGAGGCATCTTTTGAGGAATAGTCAAAGTAGTAAAAGATGAAGGTGAAATCAGAGTGAGAGGGAGGAAGAGCAATGCTGTGCTGCTCTTTTCCCTTTTTATTATTTTTTATTTATTCACAAAATTGGTATTTAATAATAGCAAATAATAATTAAAAATAAATAAACAATAAAAAAAAAACTAAAAGGAGTGAGGCACGTGTTACTGTTTCTTCTTTTCATTTTTTTAACACCAATCAATTAAGAGCAATATTAGTTATAATAAAAATAGTAGGAAAATGAGAAAGCTAGAAAGTAGGAGAAAAAAAAGGCATTCTTGTTGTCATTCTTTTTTTTGATTTGATTTTGTGGAAAGAGAAAATAATTATAATTGATAATAATAAATGAAAAGGAAAAGAGGGAGAGGGGCTCACGTCCTACCCCTATTTATTTGTATATATTTATTTCAATATAATAACAATAATAACAATAAAAGAAAAATTATAGGTTCAAGACTAATAGGTTAACAAATTAACTCTAATTTAGATTTTTTTGGATTTCTTTTAATAAAATAAAGATACAAAAAGTAAAATTTATGCAATTTGATATTTTTGGAAATAAATGCATATTTTTGAATTTTATGAAGAAATTAAAAAAAGGTAACAAATTATGTGCAATAAAAATTAAATATTATAACATTTTTTTTGGATTTTCTCAAAATTTATGAAATTGACGAAAGACATTAAAAGAATATAATTCTACTATTTCAACAATTAAAACAACACAATTCGACGATGAAAACAAAAGTTGGGACAAAATTGGGGTGCTACATAAAGCAAGGGTGGAACTTTATTTCTAAACCAAATGCAAGGTTGCTCGATTATTTAAGGGTAGGTACTTTCCTCAATCTTCCTTTCTTAACTCCAGTCTTGGTAATAATTCGAGTTTTGCTTGGCGGGGTATATGGAAATCTAGACAAGTGTTACTTTGTGGTTATAGGTAGGTAATTGGCGACAAAAGTAATATCAAAGTTATGTATGATCATTGGCTAATGATTGATGATGGAAGATGGGTAGGTGCTCCTCAAAGTTAAGGTGTGTACAACCTTAATGTTGAACAACTTATGCTTCCAGGTATTAAATGTTGGAATTTTGAAAAAATTAGTTCTATATTTTGAGGGGTTGAAGTGAAGGCCATTCTTGCTGTCAAGTTACTTAATGAAGTTCAAGATAATAAATTAATTTGGAGTGAGGAAAGAGATGGCTTGTAATCGGTCCGTTCCGATTATAGAAAATTGATTTCACAACAATGGGGGGAAATTTGGAACGTTCAAGCTCTTCCTAACGCGAAACACTTAATGTGGCGGATATGTAAGGATTGCTTACCACGGATGAGGCTACGAAATCACTTTGTTCAATGTCAATCAGAATGTCCATTATGTCGACTAAATCCGGAAGAAGATTGGCATTTGTTATTGGAATGTGAGGGTAGTAAGGAGGCTTGGAATGTCACGGGGTTAGCTTCTATAATAACACCAAGGTTACACCCTTTTTATAACATTAAAGATTTAATTCTTGATGTTTGTTGCAAGGAAAATAAAGATGTGGCGGGGAGGATAACTATGTTATTATGGAATACATGGCATAGTAGAAATAACAATGTTTGGAACGAAGTCAAAAACTCAAAATTAGCGCAAGACAAGTTGGAATGCAAGCGGTGAATATGTGGAATGAATGGGCTCAAGTGAATGATGTAGGTGATGTCCCAAATAGCACAACAGCGCGACATTGTGATGGTTAGTCGCAAGATCAGTGGCAGCCCCCTCGACAAGGCTATGTGAAGTGCAATGTCGATGCTAGATTCTATGACACAAGACAAAACGGGGTGGGGTTGGTGTATTTGCGACCATCAAGGAAGATTCATGCTAGCCAGTTCTAATACTATTCAAGGTAGACTCAATACAATTGAAGGTGAAGCTTTGGCCATCAAGAATGCGATTATTGAAATGATACAAAAAGGCTTCTCCCATGTCATTATTGAAAGTGATTCTCAAATTGCTATTGAAGCTATCTCTTCTACACATCAAGGGTCTTTGGAGTTTAGCGCTATCATTTCTAATATTAAGTTTTTGTTATTGGTAGTTCCTAACTTTGAGGTTAAGTTTGTCAAGTGGCAAGCGAATATGGTCGCTCTTACTTTAGTAAGGGCAACCTATTCTAAGACTAGTCGTTGTGTTTTTGAGTTAATTCCTCATTGTATTGAACAATTTTTTATTAATGATATGAATTGAATTTGCTCCTTTAAAAAAAGAGTGTTACTTTTTGCATCCCCTGAATTTCCTCAGACACCTCCTAAAATTACCAAAATATCTCCTCGCCATCTTGGGCGCGAACAATTTTCGCTTTCTACAAAGCGAGTGTGTTAAATTTATGACGTTCCCAACCCCCCACAGCTCTCTCAAAATCCCAAAACTCGAAAACCTCATCAAAATCAAAGGAAAGCATCAAACAAGAGGTAAGTCCATATTTTGGCCGTTCCCAATTTACTTTCTCATTTTTTTTACTGATTGCTTCGTTCCGCTTTCTGAAAAGCAAACAATTTATAAGGTGTCTACTTTCTAGAAGGAGAACATGTCTGATACTACTTTTGGTTGATTTTTGTCTGGTTCATTTGATTATGTATTTTATGTCGGATGAAGAGATGCACGAGGCTCAGCCTGAGCTGGAGTTTGACAACAATGAACCATTGGATCTTGAGCCTTTGCAGTTCGAGATGCCTGGTGAAGAAATGCATGAGGCTCAGGGGGAGGCGGAGGATGAGGATAGTACACCGGAGTTCCGCAATCCATTTGAGGGTCAACTGTATCCATAAGTCTTTCCAGGAGCCCCGTCAGATAAATCTGTATTGACCGAGTACGAGAGCCACATAGCAAGATGTATATACGAGAATGTTGTAAGTTATTTAATTTTGTAAATAAATTTGAATTGTTTCACTTGTCTATTTATGGTTTAATTGTCTGATAAGTGTGTTACGTTATTGGTTTTTTAGAATCGTGGGGTGTTACACATTGTCAGCAACGGGAATAAGCTGACAATTTTGAATAAACTGGTTCTGACCAATGAGGAGTGGTGGAGTGGTGGGATCAAACCATTAGGGCTACAAGGATATGGGGGCTTGCCAACACAGAATTTTCATTTCTTGACCGAACACTGTTGGATGCGTTTGTGGACAGGTGGCTCAGAGAGACCAACAACTTCTACATCTCTAGTGGGGAGATAACAGTCACTCTAAATGACGTGTATTGTATTTTACATCTTCCGTATATTGGTGAGTGGAGAGTTACCAGAGGACTCACATGCCTAGAGTGAGGTGAAGAAAATTTCAAACCTATGTTGGAACAAAAGAGGTTCTGATATGACCCATTTAAGTTTTGATGATAACAAAAGTATTAATGTACAATAAGGTATACTAATTATTTACTCCAAGTGTGCAGATATTCAAGTTAATTTTTATATTCATTAAAAGCACATTGAAAACTCTGATATGTCAAGCAAACTCTGATCAGAACTTGAAGACACCAGAAGATGCATATGTGTTTCATCAGAGGATGCAAGTTTTACTCATCAGAAGATGCATATCAGACTCTGATAAGAGCAGTGTGAGCCGTTTTGTCAGAAGAACATTCTCTGCATCAATGATTATACTCTGACATTCTAAATGCTGAAGGAATCAATCTTATCCACAGAATAGTGACGTTTGTACTATTGTACGAACTCTTTACTTGATTTGGATAAAACGTTTTCCCCAAGATTGATTGTGTACAAGGTTACCCGATTTGGTTAACAAAGGTACTATCTACAGCTGGCGCAATCTCACTGCAACAAATTCAAATCAAACACGCTCCACCTTCATCTATAAATTGGAGGAAGTTTGAAGCTTTGGGATACGACACTTGAACAATTTGAAAAGAGCTGTTACTCTGCTAAAATCATCCTAAAGCACAAAACTGCAAATACAACTTGAACTCATATTCAAAATCCAAGACTCCAGCTTCAGCTTCTGTTAACTCATTAGTTGAACCTTAGAATTTTGTATTAAGATTCTAAGTTAAGTCTTGTATCAAAAGTTGTATTTATTTTGTAACTGAACATTGATCTTTATATCAATTGTTCAGACTCTGTTTTCTTAACTTGTGTTTTGAAGTCTCTTGCCTGCGTGCTTGAGCATTAGGAAGTCTCTTGTTTGTATACTTGAGCATTGGAAGTCTCTTGCTTGTGTGCTTGAGCAATTGTAATCTTTGGTGATTATAGTGAACTCTCTTGGAAGTACAAGAGGACTGGACGTACTCTCGGTTTGTGAGGGGAACCAGTATAAAAATCTCTGTCTCTATCTTTCTCTCTTTCTCTCTACCTTCAAAGTTATTCTTGATTGTGTTTTGTTTTCTAAACCGCTGCAAACTCTGATAAGTTGTCTATAACTTAGAAGAAATTTTTAAATTACCCAAAACACAATTCAACCCCCCCTTCTTGTGTTTTTCACACCTTCAATTGGCATCAAGAGCCCGGTTCTGTTTTCTAATCACCTAACAGTGAAACAGTTTCTAGTTGAAAAACACTATGACTGAAGGAACTCCAAGTGTGAGCATGAAAGCAGTTCCTCATGACTATGATGTTGAGGACAAGTCAAGCAACAAGGCACCAAAGTTCAATGGAGATGCTTCTACCGTTTCCTGGTGGAAAGATAGAATCTACAGTCATCTTATTGGTTTAGATGATGAGCTTTGGGACCTAGTTGAAGAAGGGGTAACTTTCCAAGGACTAGATGAAAAGGGAAGGCTATCCGTTGAAGAAAGAAAGAAGTTCACTCCTACAGACAAGAAGCTTTACAAGAAACATCACAAGGTTAAGGATCTTCTCATTGGGTGTATAACTCATGATGAGTACCTCAAGATCACAGACAAATCCACTGCCAAGAGCATCTATGACTCCTTGTGTTCCACATATGAAGGGAACAAACAGGTTCAAGAGGCAAAGGCTACTCTTTTGATCCAACAGTATGAACTCTTTAGAATCAAGGATGATGAGAATATTGAATCAATGTATTCTAGATTCAAAATTCTTGTGGCTGGTCTCCAAGTTCTAAAGAGAAGTTATACAACCTCTGATCATGTAAGGAAGATTTTGTGAAGCTTACCTTCAAGGTGGAGGCCTAAGGTAACAGCTATCCAAGAAGCTAAAGATTTGGACAAACTTGGCTTGGAAGAATTGATAAGTTCACTCATGAGTCATGAGATTGAACTATCTTCTGATGAGCCTCAGAAGAAGCTAAAATCTGTGGCTTTGCCATCTATTTCAGTTTCATCTAAGGCTCTGAAAGCCAAAGTTGTAGAATCTGAAGCAGAGGAATCTTCCATAGATAATCAAGAGGAAGGATCAGATGATGATTTCTTTGCACTCTTATCCAAAAACTTTCAAAAGTGGTCACTAAGGAAGGGCAAAAATTTTCAAGGCAGAGGATCTGGATCAAGAAACAACACCAGCAAAGAGAAGAAGGATGACACAAAAAATTGTTTCAACTGTCATAAGCCTGGACACTTCATGGCTGACTGTCCTGAACTCAACTCCAAGGGTAAAGGAAGAAAAAGTATGATCAAGAACAAAGCCAAGAAGAGTCTGATGGCAACATGGGAGGATATTAATGAACTATCTGAGGATGAAGACTCTGAGGAAGCAAACCTAGCGCTTATGTCCATTGGTGAGTCAGACAATGAAAATGATTCAGAGTCTGATACTGACGACATTGATGAGGTAATATCTAAAATGTCTGGTACTCAAATGACCAAAGCTTTGAAAGATGTAATGGTGAAGTACATGGAAAAGTTGAGTGAGTTAGATTTTTGCAAACAAAAAATGAAGCTCCTCAATGAAAATCTCACCCAGACTCAAGCAAATTATCAAAAATCTCTTAAAACTATTAAGGTGCTTGAGACTGGATGCAGAACATGTCACAAACCTTATGATGAGTATGAAATCTCTCTACAAGAGTTTGTTCACCATAACATAGATAAGACTAGGGTAACTTCTGTAATTCATGGTGGACTTAGCAACTATTACAAAAGACAAGGACTTGGTTCTCTTACATGTCCTGATGTAGGAAAATTAAGTAAACCTGTCTTGCTGAGTAAGTTACCATCAGAATCTTATTCAAACTTTACTAAGGGTACATCAGAACCTCTGACTGTGTCTGGTACTCTTGTGACCTTGGAACCACGAGATAAGGTATCAGAAGATGAATCATCTTCTGAACCTAAGTCTTCTAAAACCCAGGTTCCCCTCACATCAGTACCCATGTCTACTCAAGTCAAAGCTATTAAAGTACTAAAGCCTGTTGATAAGCGGGGCACCAGTACTTCTAAAGCAAACTTGGTAACTGGTTCTCTGACACACTCAAGAGGAAAGTCTCAGAGACAACATAAGCCTAAATATTTTTCTAAAGGCTCTGTTGACTCCAGATCTTCTGAGTATTCTAACAAGAAGAATAAGATTCTCAAAACTAACCAAAAAGGACCCATCAGAGTATGGGTACCAAAATCTGAAATAGTGTATGCTGCAGGTATGCACCCAAAGAAGAAAAGAAAGCTCATGGTATCTGGACTCTGGCTGCTCACGTCACATGACAGGAGACAAGCTCTTATTCCACACCCTGAATCAGCAAGAGGGAGGAACAGTAGGGTTTGGTGGCAACCAGAAGGGAAAGATCATTGGTATAGGTACAGTTGGTAATTCTTCTTTGTCAATTTCTGATGTTTGGTTAGTAGATGGACTACATCATAATTTACTTAGCATAAGTCAATTGTGTGATAGTAATTATGATGTTATGTTTAATAAGGATTCATGTACTGTAATCAGAAACTCTGATCAATCCATTGTCTTTAAGGGAAATAGAAAAGGCAATGTGTACAAAGTCAATTTTTCTGATTTAAAGGAACAACAAGTGCTTTGTCTTTTGACACTGAGTGATGAAAAATGGATCTGGCATAAAAGATTGGGTCATGCTAACTGGAGATTAATTTCTAAGCTTAGCAAGGACAATCTGGTCAGAGGCCTTCCAAAAATAAAATATCACTCAGACTCACTTTGTGGTTCCTGTCAAAAAGGAAAAATTGTCAAAAGTTCTTTTAAAAACAAGAACATTGTCTCTACTACTAGACCTTTGGAACTCTTACACATTGATCTTTTTGGACCAGTTAGCACTGCTTCAATCAATGGTAAGAAATATGGATTAGTCATTGTAGATGATTATAGTAGATGGACTTGGGTTAAATTTCTGAGAAATAAAGATGATACATATGAAGTGTTTAGCATCTTCTGTACCCAAATTCAAAATGAAAAAGATTCCAAGATTTTGAAAGTAAGAAGTGATCATGGTGGTGAGTTTGAAAATGAACCTTTTGAAAATTTTTGTGAAGAACATGAAATTCTCCATGAATTCTCTTCTCCTAGAACTCCACAACAAAATGGAGTTGTAGAGAGAAAGAATAGATCTTTACAAGAAATGGCACGCACCATGATGCATGAAAATAATTTAGCAAAATTCTTTTGGGCAGAAGCTGTTAACACTGCTTGTTATATTCAGAATAGAATCTATATAAGACATATTTTGAACAAAACAACATATGAACTCTTTAAGGGAAGAAAACCCAATATTTCTTATTTTCATCAATTTGGTTGTACATGTTACATTCTGAATAACAAAGTCCATCTTAAGAAATTTGACTCTAAAGCCTGTAAGGGTATCTTCATTGGATACTCTGAACGCTCCAAGTCATACAGAGTGTATAATTCTGAAACTAATATAGTGGAAGAATCAATGCACGTAAAGTTTGATAATAAAGAGCCTGATGATAAAAAGTCAGAGCCTGTTAAAGATTTGTCAGGATCTGATGAGTCAGAAGATGAAGCTCCAGAGTATGATAACAACATAGAATCTGTAGAAGACTCTGAAGCTCAAGAAGATGCACCTTCTGATGCTGCTCAAGAACATCAAACTATTGATGACAACTCTGAAGAATCTGATATTCCAAGGAACACATTCAAATACAAATCATCACATCCTGAAGAGCTCATTCTAGGAAATAAGAACAGTCCAAGAAAAACAAGATCAAACTTCAGAGTTGAAGAATCATTGTTTGGATTAGTTTCCCTGATTGAACCCAAGACAACAAATGAAGCGCTCTCAGATGATGCATGGATAGTTGCAATGGAAGAAGAGTTAAATCAATTCAAGAGAAATGATGTATGGGATCTGGTACCCAAACCAAAGCATAAGAACATTATTGGAACAAAATGGGTATACAGAAACAAATTGAATGAACAAGGAGAAGTCACTAGGAACAAAGCCAGACTTGTTGCACAAGGATACAGTCAACAAGAAGGAATTGACTTCACTGAAACATATGCTCCAGTAGCAAGACTGGAAGCAATCAGGTTACTTTTATCTTATGCAGTCAATAATGGTATTACTCTATATCAAATGGATGTGAAAAGTGCATTTCTAAATGGGGTCATTTCTGAAGAAGTGTATGTCAAACAACCTCCTGGATTTGAAGATTTGACAAATCCTGATCATGTGTTTAGACTAAAAAAGTCACTCTATGGACTCAAACAAGCTCCCAGAGCTTGGTATGAGAGATTGAGTACTTTTTTGGTTGACAATGGTTTTGAAAAAGGACAAGTTGACAATACACTCTTTAAAAAGACCCTTGAGAAAGACATTTTGATCATTCAAATATATGTTGATGATATCATTTTTGGATCAACTAATGCCACTCTTTGCAAGAATTTTTCTAAGCTTATGCAGGATGAGTTTGAAATGAGTATGATGGGAGAATTGAAGTTCTTTCTTGGTATTCACATAAATCAAACAGAGAAAGGAACATTCATTCATCAATCCAAATATATAAAGGATCTTCTGAAAAAGTTCAACTTAGAAGATTGCAAACCCATGAATACTCCAATGCATCCTACATCAAGTCTAGGCAAAGAAGAATCTGAAGGCAAGGTTGATCAGAAGTTGTATAGAGGTATGATTGGATCTCTTCTTTATCTAACTGCCTCAAGACCTGACATTTTATTCAGTGTCTGTTTGTGTGCAAGATTTCAATCAGATCCTAGAGAATCTCATCTCACTGCTGTGAAGAGAATCTTTAGGTATTTGAAAGCTACCTGTAACATTGGATTACTGTATCAGAAATCCAATGACTACAAGCTGATTGGATTCTGTGATGCTGACTATGCTGGTGATAGAATTGAAAGAAAATCCACCAGTGGTAACTGCCAGTTCATTGGTGAGAATTTAATTTCATGGGCTAGTAAAAGGCAAACCACCATAGCTATGTCAACAGCAGAAGCTGAATACATATCAGCAGCTAAATGTTGTACACAACTACTTTGGATGAAATATCAATTGGAAGATTATCAAATCAGCAGTAACAATATTCCATTATATTGTGACAATACTGCAGCTATTCACCTTTCTAAAAACCCTATTTTACATTCAAGAGCTAAGCATATTGAAATTAAACATCATTTTATCAGAGACTATGTTCAAAAAGGTGTAATTGATCTCAAGTTCATTGAACTTGAAAATCAATGGGCTGATATCTTTACAAAACCTTTAGCTGTTGAACGTTTTGATTTTATCAAAAAGAATCTGAACATGATGGAAATCTCTGATTAACTTAGACTCTGATGAAAAATTGAGTTTGTGAGAATCTAATAGTAATCAGAAGATGAAGTCATCAGAACCTTCTGTATCAGAAGTTGTGATGAGAGTATCTTCTGACACACTATCAGAATCTGATTAGAAGGTAAATGGTTCTGGCGCGTAAGTAAATTTTTTTTTTTTAAAACTCTTTCGTTTTCTCAAACTTACGTGTCAGTTAGTTAAATAATCTTCTAATACACATGTCTTGTTGCAAGAGGATAAAGAAGTTGGTTAATGATGATTAGCATTCCAAATTCCCATTTGTGGTAAAATACTCTACTACCCTTGTGTATGTGTACTTGTTTTTGCGCGTAAGTTTCTATTTAAACACACTAACTGTTCACATTCACACTTTTGCACTCTCACAACCTACACTTTCATTCTTCTAAAACACAGAAATTTCTTTCTTCCTCTTTAGAAACCCTAAATTCCAAATATCATCCATGGCATCTTCATCATTCCTAAATAGAACATGCATGATCTTACCAAGTGAATCCAAACCTACTGAGTTCGCTAAGGATCAACGACCATACAAATATGATGAACTAAGCGTTTCGATTGAAAATCCCGTTGATCTTGAAAGTATAAGAGTAAACGGTTTTGCCGAAGTCGTTCACCTCTACAAGAAACAAGGATTGGAGTATTACTTTGATTTATTGAATGAACCAACATACATAGAGCTTGTCAAAGAATTCTGGATGAAAGCCTCTGTTATCACAAGAGATGTATATAACAGGAAGGTCAGGGAGAAGATGGAAGAAAACCCTGAAATGCAAGATAGAACCCCAGAGGAAATGGGTTTGAGATCCTTTGTTTCTACAGAGATTGAATCTTTTGTGGCTGGATTCAGAATCTCTATCAGACTCTGTCACATTCTTGAAGCTCTGAAGCTAAAGCGTGATGGGTTGGTACTCAAACAATCTGATGAAGCTGGTCCTGATGTAGAGGAGTATATATTCAAACCTAAGACTGACCCTAAGGACAAGTTTGAATGCACAAACAACTGCAAGGTCATCTACAGGATCTTAATTGAAAGTGTTCTGCCCAAATTGGGAGGCACTGATCAGATATCCAGTGTTCAGAAGTTGTTCACTTTTCATGTTGCTAAAGGAAATTTTGTGGATATTGGTAAGCTTATTTTTGATCACCTATGTGTATCTATTATCTCTAGCAAAGCTATTGTTCGACATTCTAGACTACTGAGCCATATGTTTGCACAGTGTGGTTTGTTGGATGCTATCACACCTTATCTTCCAGGCTTAGGTACCTTTCTGCTAAGTTCTAAGATTGTAAATAGTACTACCTTAAGGTACTTAAAGCTGGTAAAAAATAATCAGATAGTCCATCCAACACACCCTCTGCTACTCAGAGACTCTGAGAAAGGCATTGGTGAATGTTGGCTTATACATGTCAGTGATAGTGAAGCCAAGAGGGTTATAGAAGCACATGCTGAGTTCATGAAAAAGCTTGGTGCTGATGTAGGAGATGGAGAACCTACAAAGCTAACTGTAAGACAATCAAGGCTTTTGGAACAACCTCTTAGACTTGAACCAGTCAAGAGAAAAGCTGCCAAAAGTCCTGCTGGGAAGAAAGCTGCTAAGATTCCAAAGACTACAGCTCCAAGATCATCAAAGAAACCAAAGGTTAGGAAGCTTTTGATGGATCTTACAGAAGAAGCTGTGGTACAGGCAGCATTGGCAAAGGTTGCAGAGTTTAATAAGAAGCAAGAGGCTCTGAAGGACACTTATGAGTGTGGCATTGATGAATCAGATTTTGATGACATGCATAAGAAGCTTCCTAAAAGGAATGATCCTCATAATCTGCTGGCACAACAGACTCTGTATGGAAATGAAACTGCACAAGCTTCAACAAGTACTGCTCCAATCATTCAAACTTTGGATGAAGATTCTGACAAAACACCATCACCACCCCCTGAAATTCCTATCACAGAAACCCTACCAATCTCTGAGAATGTTCAACCTGTGAACACTCAAGAAAAACCAACAACACCACAACCAGAAAATGCTCAACCAGAACATGACCCACATCCAGAGAATGTAACCCAACCAGACAATGAACAACCAGAAAATGAACCCCCACCAGAACATACTACATCAGAACAGGACCACCAAAAATCACCAGAACTTGATCAAGATCAAGTCTCTGATACTCCTCACTCTGATGAACATGTACATGAGAAATCCCCACATCATGTGGCTGCGGACAACTCATCTGTCTTATCTACACCAATTAAGAAACATGTTCAACAAATTGATGAGACTCTGAATCTTGAAATCCTACCAAAAACCCCTCCTGACCAATCACAACACCTCAAACATCTTATGCAGGATCTATCTATGGACTGCATATTTTCCCTCCTCACCTACCTTCCAGAATAGCCAATGAACCTCTTGACCAAACTCAGGATGATATCACTAATCTGCTGAAAGCCGTTGACAAGAATCTTAGGAGAATGTCCAGTGCTATTCCACACAGATCTATTGACACAACACACATTGACAAAGAGTGTAACCTTATGGAACAAAATCTGGTACTCATGCTTCGCTCTGTCAGAAAGGCTTATACTACAGACCTGAATTTGAGAAATGAGATAGCAAGGAAGGAAGAGGAAGAGAGGCGTGAAAGGGAAAGATTGGAAGCTGAGGAGAGGGAAAGAAAAAGATTGGAGGATGAGCGTATAGAAAGGGAAAGGCAAGCAGCTGAGCAAGCTAGGCTAGCAGAGGAAGCTAGAAGAGCTGCTGAACTGGCAGAGCTTGAACAAATTGCCAGGACTGCACCAGCGTATGCTCAACAAATAAGGGATAATCAGGATATTTTTCAGAGAAGACTTGATGAGCATTCGTCTATGTTGGCTGCTATAATGACTACTCTCCAGAGCATCAATGCAAGATTACCTCAGCAACCTGATCAACCTTAAACCCTAGGATTCTATGCACATGTTTTGTCTATTTATTTACCATGCTCTGTTATTTGTTGTGTAACTTGTTGGATAATATTTTCTGTTAAGTACTTGGTTCATTATCTTCTGTGTTCATTATTTATTTGTTTGTTTATTTTATTATGCTTTCATAAATAATTTTGAGACAAATATCAACTCAAAGATTTCAAAGCTAAATAAAGAGTTTATTCAATGGAAAACTGTTGATTACATAAGTTTTTATCCAACTTTTCACTTGGATTCTACATAAGAAACAGCTAGTCCTAAATCTAGCTTATTTGAATCTAAGGGGAATGGAAGAGTTCAGAACATTCTCTTCACTTCCTTATTGGGAGATCAATGAGAAGTGATCTCATTGATTATGAAGAGGGGTATTCTTCACTGGGAGGAACATATGTACTCAAGAATTCCTTCCAATCAGAATCCCATTCCGGTTCTGACTCGGATACGGACTCTTGTTGTTTAGTCTTGGATCTTGTTTGATATTTGACTCTGACAGGAGCAGAAGTTGATGTCTTCATCTTCTGAGGTTTCTTCTTAGACTCTGAGTCTTGTTGAATCTTCACCTTCTTCTTCTTCTTCTCCTGCGCTCTCTTACTTTTGATCACTTTTCTATCCTTCTCCATTGATGATTCTTCACAATGAAATGGAAGTGTTAAGTGAAATGACAAAGTTTATGGTCCTTATATATAGTGGTTTCAAAATAGACAAGTTCATGGTTTTACAACAAACCATTTAATTGGTGTAGTTGTAACCACCTTGACTGCATTGAAACTTTAATTCTTTGACCATTTTTTTTTTTGTTAGTTTTATCTTTTTGCTTAATGACAAAAGGGGGAGTAAGAGTTGTTATTAATTTATGAGATGCTAAACTGAAACCAAAAATCCAAATTAATTCTTTTCAGTTATGTCTTCGTATGATATGATTTTAAGGAAAATATTAGTTGAAATTTGAACTTCTGATACATGGTACGTATGAAAGAAAAGTGCAATTTTCTTTCATGGGTATCAGACTTAGGGGGAGAGCTTGCAAACCTAGCCTCTGAAAGTCTAGTGTATTAGTTTAAGTTCAAAATTCAAATAATTATTTTTAAACTGATTTAATTAATCATTGCTGAACTTAGGGGGAGCTTGCAAAACTCATCAACCTAAGAGATCCTTGATAAATTTTATCAACAACCATTGTAAATTAATACTTGGTTTGTCATCAATCAAAAAGGGGGAGATTGTTGGAACAAAAGAGGTTCTGATATGACCCAATTAAGTTTTGATGATAACAAAAGTATTAATGTACAATAGGGTATACTAATTATTTACTCCAAGTGTGCAGATATTCAATTTAATTTTTATATTCATTAAAAACACATTGGAAACTCTGATATGTCAAGCAAACTCTGATCAGAACTTGAAGACATCAGAAGATGCATATGTGTTTCATCAGAGGATGCAAGTTTTACTCATCAGAAGATGCATATCAGACTCTGATAAGAGCAGTGTGAGCCGTTTTGTCAGAAGAACATTCTCTGCATCAATGATTATACTCTGACATTCTAAATGCTGAAGGAATCAATCTTATCCACAGAATAGTGACGTTTGTACTATTGTACGAACTCTTTACTTGATTTGGATAAAACGTTTTCCCCAAGATTGATTGTGTACAAGGTTACCCGATTTGGTTAACAAAGGTACTATCTACAGCTGGCGCAATCTCACTGCAACAAATTCAAATCAAACACGCTCCACCTTCATCTATAAATTGGAGCAAGTTTGAAGCTTTGGGATACGACACTTGAACAATTTGAAAAGAGTTGTTACTCTGCTAAAATCATCCTAAAGCACAAAACTGCAAATACAACTTGAACTCATATTCAAAATCCAAGACTCCAGCTTCAGCTTCTGTTAACTCATTAGTTGAACTTTAGAATTTTGTATTAAGATTCTAAGTTAAGTCTTGTATCAAAAGTTGTATTTATTTTGTAACTGAACATTGATCTTTATATCAATTGTTCAGACTCTGTTTTCTTAACTTGTGTTTTGAAGTCTCTTGCCTGCGTGCTTGAGCATTAGGAAGTCTCTTGTTTGTATACTTGAGCATTGGAAGTCTCTTGCTTGTGTGCTTGAGCAATTGTAATCTTTGGTGATTATAGTGAACTCTCTTGGAAGTACAAGAGGACTGGACGTACTCTCGGTTTGTGAGGGGAACCAGTATAAAAATCTCTGTCTCTATCTTTCTCTCTTTCTCTCTACCTTCAAAGTTATTCTTGATTGTGTTTTGTTTTCTAAACCGCTGCAAACTCTGATAAGTTGTCTATAACTTAGAAGAAATTTTTAAATGACCCAAAACACAATTCAACCTCCCCTTCTTGTGTTTTTCACACCTTCAACCTAGCTGCACAATATTCTGACAGTTACTAGAGGAGGGGTGGTGGACGGGCTACACAGTAGCCTTTGTTTGTACTGGATTATTATTATTCATTTATTTATTATTATTATTATTATTATTATTATTATTATTATTATTATTATTATTATTATTATTATGTTTTCTTCCTTGTTTCAGATATTTTTTTTGTTTAGATAATTTTATTTAAGATTGTATTATTTTTTGTATATAAGTGCGGTGTTCCGTCACTTATGTGGCAAATATCCATGTGACCGGAGACTCAAAGATACAAAGTAATCAGTAAATTTTTGTTCAATCATAATTTTTTTTATTGAAACTATAGACAAAAAAATTACATCAATTTAAATATTATATGTCCAAAATCTCAACTTCTAATTAAATAAACTAAACGGCCTACCCTTGTATAATTTTTTCGTTGAAGCAAAGATTGTTGGTTTAGTCGAAATTTTCAACAGGTACGCGAAAGACAAAATTACTAAAAAATTAAACTAAAGTAGTAGAAGGATAAAATGAAAATAACACAAGAGTGTCAAAAGTCAAAACTAAATTTCAAATAACAAAGGGTAAAACGGACAAAGAAAGGCAAAAAACAACCTCTCGCTCTCGACGAACTCTCAACAACTCGCCCCACTTCTCGTCTCCTACTTTCAGGTAACTTGCTATTGTGTTCATCTCTTACCAATTGATGAAGAAATTACATGAATTTAATTTGATGTTGATGCCACCGTCCCTTTTCTATTTTAACTTGATAATTTTGTTTAGAGGGAATCATTTAATGTAATTTCATTGTTAATCGCTTCCTTTTAAGACTCATTTAGGAAATTTGTTGATTCCTTTTAAGATTCTTAAGAAATTTGTTTGGTGATAATACTATTTGAGAGAATGAACCCCTCTGTTTTGTCTAGTGTTTTTTATGGTTTCTCTTTAGTTTGGGTTTTAGGTTTTTGGAAAATTTTGATTTGGGAAATTTTGATTGATTGAATAAATATATAGATAATAGATATACATGCAATCCTTCTTATTGTAAGGGAGCTATGATGACAATGCTAATGTTGTCATGGTTAGAAAATTTTGGTGTTGGATAGAAAGCTTCACAGGACTTTTTGATTTGGTGTTTTCTACTACTTAAGCACTTTCGATACTCAATATCTTTGTCAGTGACAATTTTTGATATGTGATGATTGATTAATTTGATTTGGCTTGGCTATGGTTCAAGAATATATGATAATAACTTCTTAAGCACTTTTTCTTTCCGAGTACAATTTTTCCTTTAGTACATTCTCCTTTTATTAATAGGAATATAAGAATGCCATTATTGTGCATTTTGATAGGTTTTCGAGAATTTAATATTGCATCGCGGATGAATTAATCACACATGTTTGTCCCAATCTAAAAGTTTCTTTGCCTGAGGTTGTTCAAATTGTAGAATAATTTGAGGAGAAAGTTAATGCTTCTGCCAAAACTGAGGCATAACTTTTAAGCTTGTGTGTGCAATATTATGACTTTTTCATTGCGAAATATTTTATCCGTATTGTAGGTTTTTCAGTTCAGGATCTTTGCGAAATAACTTTTGAAAACAAAAGTAACTTACCTACTAAATCTGTTTAAACTACAGCATGAGTACATCAATTTGATAGCAATGAGGTTAAAGTCAATACGTGGAGTCGTGGACACTATTGCCATGTTATGTTTCATCTCTCTTATTTCAAATTGTACTTTTGTTGACAAAATGACGTGCCTCTTTAATTTCGATTTATGACTATTTATATTTATATATTATGTCACATGTGAATTTGCGGTTAAAATTTTGCCTAGGCTCTAATATTCTTGGCTCTGCCACTGTACCTATAACAAGGTAACCGAAAAAAGAAAGAAAGAGGGGTAATATAACCAGCCTTGTATTTGCATCAAATTTTTGATTGTGGTGAATGCAATGAAGAATTGAACATACATAGCTTTACATTTACTGATAAATCTGGTTAAATTATTTTGTAGATCCTTGTTGTTTCTCTAAATAGTTTATTAGGTCATTATAAATAAGTCCCTCAAAGCTCAAACCTTTAACAGTATAACAGGATCACAATTTTGCCGATGACTGTAAATGTTATCATTTACAAAATTGTTAATCAGTTGAATTAAATTATAATTTAAACGGCTTTTAAGTACTCAAGGTAGATTGCCGGATCTTTTTTAACCCAGGTGAAGGGCTTGTTATCACTAATGCTCTGGCCCTCTTTATTGACTGTTAATTGTCAATGTTTGTTCATTGCAGCTGTAAGATAGCTCAATAGGTGTATTGTTTATAGGCTAAAATGAGCTCTGTTGGTAAGTTGTTCTCAGCAATCAGCAACTCTAACTTGATTTTTGGGTGTAAATTATCCACTTTGGAGTTCTGTTGTCGGAAGGAAAAAACCATTCCATTATGCTGTATTTTTTTGTTTTTGTTTTCACTATCTGTTCCTTTTAAGTCCTTAATATTTAGTATTACTTGATTTTAGGTGGTAGATCTGCTGGAAGAGCATTTGAGTTTGGAAGAACCTATGTAGTCAAGCCAAAAGGTAAACACCAAGCAACGATAGTTTGGTTGCATGGTCTCGGGGATAACGGCTCCAGGTGATATAACATTACCTATTTCTTTTTTTTTTTTCTTTCCTTTTTCACAAATTCATATGACTAAAAATTCTTTTATAATTTTATTGTTGGGGAGATATTTTGTCACACTCTTTTAATTTTCTTTTTCAGGCTTTCATTTATAATAATTGTGTATTCACCTAGATAGTTGTGAAATGAATAATGATGTCACAAATGTTGGCATTTTACTTGTAAAATGCTTTGGAAGATTCAGCAGCATGTTCAACTTTTATCCCCTTTTATTAAATTTTATAGGGTCATGCTAACCGGTGCCCCCGGGGCACTGGTTAAGAATACTAAAAGAAGAAAGTTTAAAATTGAAAATAATATTTTTTAGACTTTTGAGGAGTTGACTGCACAAACTCCAATACAATATTACTATGTTTGCTTCCTTAAACAGTGCCCCGGGGGCACCGTTTAACATTTTCCAATTTTATATTGTTGCAAATTGTTTCAGTGAGAACTTCTGCATTACTAGGATTTATAACATGGGTAAAAATTACCATCTTTTTCAATAAAATACATAATATCATTTATCCCCCATATTACTTGGAGTATAGTATAACGTATGATGCACAAACATGATGTGAGTATTGGATATAATATGTATCCGATACGTCGTTTGCTAAAAAAATTACGATACATTTTGTTTAGAATATGAATATAAACAAATAAAAATTTACTAGAACTTTGATTTTACCAACGTAAATTTACGAAATACCTTAAAATACAATTAACACTGTGTTAAGAATAAAATATTCTAAATTTTTTACGGCTAAATGAAGGCACACCAATGATTTTCAGTATCTATACACCCTTCATGTGAATGTTGACTTGGTAATGAAATGAAGGTGGGTGGCAAAAAGACATCGGTGGGTGTATAAGTAAAATTATACTTAGTGGGAAAATGATATAAGACTGAGGCGGTGAACTGAATTTGCAATTATTGGGAGTTTTAGTTTTCAAAGCAAAATAGGAAAACACCGGATGCCTATCGAAGAAACATTTTATGGCGTACTCACAAGTTAAAACTTATCAAAAGTTTTTATTTTTTTATTGTGAAATCCATTTCGATAATTCTCTGATATGTACTCATGGCGCATCAAAGTGTATCTGTGTCCGATAGGTATCTGATACAGACATGGTGTGGAAATTCACACATATGTTGAGTTTCTGAAAAATGTACCTACAAAAGCAGTTTTGATATAATGGTGAGGGAAATGAGATTTTCTTTAGTAGTAAAAATTTAGAACTATATATGATTTTAATAACATAGGGATATATTATTAGTTGTAAGAAATAGAACTGTTAATCTAAAAGCTAAACTAAACTATAATAAACAGCACTAAAATTCATAAATGGTTTTTTAGTCAGTTTTAATGTACTTTTAACCATATACAATTTTAACATTGTTTAGTTACATTTTATCCATTTCATGATATATCACCAAAAGGAGCCGTTATTGGTATTGTTTGGATAGAGCCATTTTTGGATAATTTGTCATTGCTTATAATGTGATTTTATTTGTTTTTTGGGGCAAAATGGAAGAGATAATTTCTGAACAGAAACCAATCAGGCTTTCATATCTTTTTTATTTGTCTTCTGTATAAAACCCTTTCTTTTTTACAAGAAGAATTTACGGTGTATTGGCAGTTAGTGGTGGGGGGGTGTTAAGTATTTACCGTGTAATTTTAAATAACTATTGTGAAGTTATTAACCATCTTTCCAGAAGAAGTTGCATTTGCATTGTTATAAAATTAAAATTGTGAAAAGAAAGATTTTAATTCATCATGGTATGAAAGTGTGACTTGAGTTTTGATATCAGATTCCAATAATATGATTATATAAATTAAACTTTTTAGTTTTTTGGTGTTTAAATCCCACTTCAGGCTTCTCCAGTTCTTTTGAATCCAATGCAAAAATCCATAAAAAGAGATAATCAGAAAAGGGGAAACAGGAATACCAATTAGATTCAACTTAACATGATGTTTTACATTCGTTTAAATGATGTGGTTATTATAACTCTGAAGTCAGAACCGTGATTTAACTCATTGCATTTGCAGTTGGTCGCAGCTATTAGAGACCATTCCTCTTCCAAATGTAAGTAAGCAAAACTTTAGCTGTTTAGGGAAAACATACATGATTTATGACGAGTTGCTTATCCTATGAATCAGTAAGATTGTTTCTGTACTAATCATAAAGCTTATTATATCTTTGAACTGCACTATGCAGATTAAATGGATATGTCCAACTGCTCCCACACGACCAATGTCTATATTTGGTGGCTTTCCTTCTACTGCTTGTAAGTGTGATCGTATTGTAAGCTCTGATTATGCCATCAACTTTTAGCATTTAAGGTTTGCATATAATAATTTAAGCATATGTGGTGCAGCAATAGAAATAACCTTAAAAGGTCTTGATAAATTTCTTTACTGCTACTTTTTGTCTTTTAGGGTTTGATGTTGAAGAGCTTTCTGAAGCAGCTCCCGATGATCTAGAAGGTTTGGATGCTTCAGCTGCACATGTTGCCAATTTGTTGTCTACAGAACCTGCAGACAGTAGGTTTCTTATATGAATTTTTTTCTGTCAATTCTTCTGACAGTTCTTATTTTGATGCTAAGGTTATCATAAAACATAGCTTAGTAATTGTACACTAACACAGGAAAGTACGATGGTTACAGTTGCAAATGATGAACTTACATTAAGAAATAAAAAGAGAAAGAAACTTTTCCACCCTTATATTGTATAATCAAATGTAAACTTGTACTTTGTGCAACGACATTTAAATGTTGGCAACAAAGAGATCTCTTCTCAGTATAGGTCAATTTTGAATTTGAAAAAAATTGAAAATTGTCCAAACAACTTAAGTACATTTGTAATAATTTAATTATGCATGTAAATGTTTATGAATGTACTGTTTAAACATAGTCTAAGGATTAGCTTTTGTATATATGCTTAGGAAGTTAGAATGAAGTATTAATCAGCAATTTCAAATACTGTTAGGGGCAACAAACTTTCATGCTATTTTTATTTCTCTTGATTGTATAGTACTTGTCAATCACAGCGATTTCATTTTATTAAATGTTATATTAAATTCAATTCTGATTGTGTGTGGCAGTTAAGCTTGGTGTTGGAGGGTTTAGCATGGGAGCAGCTACAGCCCTTTACTCAGCATCCTGCTTTACTGCTGGGAAATATGGGAATGGCAATGCTTATCCAGCCAACATAAGTGCAGCTGTTGGATTAAGTGGCTGGCTTCCATGTTCAAAGTATGTTGTTATTCGACTTTAACTTTTCATGTTGGAAAAAATATCACTTTCTGTACAATGAAATTGATATATATATATATGTTCTTGTGTAGGACCTTGAGTAACAAGTTACAAGGGATAGATGAAGCCACGAGGCGTGCTCAGTCCTTTCCCATTTTGATGTGTCATGGAAAAGGTAATTTCTTTGAAGTTTTAAAAAATAAATCGTAGAAACAATCATTTGAGAGAAGCGATAAAATAACACAAGCGCCATATATTGAGATATAATCATTTTGGTCCTTGAAATTATAAGGGTAGGTCAATTTCATATTTCAAATTTGCAAAATTGTTTCTTTAAATGAACAATATTGGTAAATCAAATCTTGTTTTTTTCTTTCCAAAGTTTGCTCTACAATTTTAATGGTTCTATGTTTCTCTTGTTGATTCAAGAGATTCTTCATGTCAATATGCAGGTCTTTCAGGACTTTTAATGGATGTTTGCTTAAGATATATATTGTTATTGATCGATGGACTACATTTATTGATGTTAATTTTCTATTTAGTTGCGGAACAAAATTGCTCGACCCTAACAATTTTGAAGATTTGCTTCAATATATTTATTTACCTAGTTTGTCGAATTTTTTTCCATATAAATCACTGCATAAATCATACAATTATATTCTATAAACTAACTGCTGTATTGATAGAGATTATTAGTCTATATATGGTGATAATATAACATTTGCACAAATATTATTTCAGGTGATGATGTAGTTCCATTTAAGTTTGGTGAGAAATCATCCAAGTGCTTAAATGCTAATGGATTTCAGGATGTAACTTTTAAAGCCTATAATGGGTAATTAACAAAAATATTAGTCTAAATTTTTTGTTCTAGTTTTTCTACAATCATTATCCCTTCCTTTGTGTTAATATTTGTTTTGGTCCTTGCACATTACACAGGCTTGGCCACTACACAATTCCAGAAGAGACAGATGATGTTTGTGCTTGGCTAACATCAAAATTGGGACTTGAAGGCAATGCTGCCTAGTTAGCATTAGTAAGAAAGGGACCAAATATGAAGAAAATAGTTATTTCTCTTTTTTCTATGATTACTATAATTTATTATTAGTTGCGAATTTCGGCGAGGACCCTGGGGTATTAGGGTATTGGTTTAAGGAAACAAAAATTAGTATTTGTTGAAAAATACATTTTAGTGAATAATGCTTTGCATGCGGTATTATGAACACAAGATTGATTGAGTTTTGACGATTACATGCCAATTTGCTGTTGAAGCCTTGGGCAACATTTTTCATTTCTCTTCTACCCCCTTCTCTAATTGTACCACACTTTTCATAAAAATCATTTACCATATTTTGTTAGAGGGTAGAAGAGATGTGAAAAGTGTATGACTATATGTATAATTAGTCTTGAATTTTATTTTTGTCATCCTATCGGTTACTCGCGCGCCCTACGCTTTTGCCATTTTACCCTTCCACTACTTAAGTAGCGGATGTTATAAAAATGAGAAATTTTGAAAAATGTTGTCCGCTATTTAAGTAGTGGATGTTAACATTATAATGGTAGGGTGTTTTTGGGTGTATCCGCTACTTAAGTAACAAATATGAGTATTTTGGTAAATTCGTAGGGCACGCGAGGGAAATTGATAGGGTGGCAAAAAATATTTTTAAAAATCATTTACCAAATTTTGTTAGAGGGTAGAAGAGATGGGAAAAGTGTATGGATATATGTATAATTAGTCTTTGTTAACAACCAAACATTTTCCAAATTTTAATGAGTCTTGTAATCTTTTATTTTATTGAGCTAGGAAGCCATTTATCAAAAAATTTATAACTAACCATTTTTTTTTTTTTTGTGACAACAAAGTTGCCACATGTTTTGTGAAATCTTTTTTTCTTTATGAAGTATGTCTTTATTTGAACTTACTTATAAGGAGACACTAGACTTTTGTAGTGAACCATTGTATAAAGAGAAGATAGTATGTTAGTTTGGGATGATGCATTTTTTAAAATAATAAACATAAGTTTCCAACATTTTCATTGTTTTTGAAAATTGCTCACCATTGTTTCTAAATTAAATAGTCTATTATCTCCTTCTTAGTAAGTTAGGTCCACAAAATATTTAGAAAATGTTTTCTATAATATTTCATACTTAATTGTTTTTCACAAGACACTTTATACATAAGATTACTAATCTATTTCACAAAGCACCATACTTTGAAAAATTCTCATTTTTAAAACATCCACTACTTAAATAGTGGATGTTATAAAAATAAGAATTTTGAAAAAAACACACTCTCCAAACACGAAATATTCTAGATTTTAAACGTAGAATCCACTAATTAAGTAGTGGATAAGGGTATTTTGCAGGACACGCGAGAAATGGAATATTGCGACAAAAGTAAAACTCCTTGCATCTTGGTCAGGGTACACAAAGCCTTGGTAAAAATTCTCTTACTGACTATAAATTTTTCTAGCATTTTAATTAATTCGATTTGGTCGTTCAATTTTATATTCTTTTATATTCTTAAAAACATTTTATGAGTGTGCTGCAGAAAGAAAAAAATATAAAGAAACTCACCAAAACATCACCAGTATTTCATTTCAATTAAAGTTTTCCATATAAATCTACCAAATACTAGTTGATAAATAAATAATACACCTTAAAGAATTTTTTTATAAATATCTCAGACAGTTTGCAAACTTGGATGTCATCATATACATGTTTTATGAGCTTCATCAATCCCTCCAAAAAATAAAGAAAACCTGGCTGGCACACAATTACTATCTAAGTCCCATGTACAATTATTAATACACAAAAATCAATGCATAACTAGACCCTAGCACACAAAAACCCTTTAATGAACAAATGAACCAAAGTTGAGCAGAAAGCCACCAAACATTGAGAAATTCTGAGGAAGGTTCTATTTGTCCTATGTGTTTTCTAACCTCAAAGGCTCAAACACTATGCAAATATTTTACTGGAGTTTCTTTAACAAAAGAAACATCTTCTGTGCTAGCAAGAGGTGACAAAAGCGATTTTGCTTGGTCATCGTCTAATTCCATTGATTCACAAGGCGTTGCGGTTGAAAGTGAATCGGTAACTTCATCTTCTGCAAACATTCATCGAGATGTATATATGCATGAAACAAAAGTTTACATAGTGTTAACTGAGATGGAAAAATCAGTATGCACGAAAATAAACATTAGGCGGAAAATGTAAGGAATCGAGTATACACACCTGAATGGTATTCAGGTAGCTGTTTAACGGTAGTTACTTGAATACTATCAGGAAGTAGACAGCTACATAAAGAACCTGAATTATTTAACAGAGAATGAGATGCAATGATTTCTTAACAGAATGATATCGTAATTCGTAAACGACTATAATCTAAACATGAAACTGAACTTCATAAACCAACAATGTTTGGGGAGAGATTCTCTCGCGTGGGATTTTCAATAGAGAGCCGAAAGAAAATCCTCACCGTTCAATTTCTTCTTAATGACTTGGACTACAAGTTATAAACTAAATGAGCGGTTAAGATTCAACTGCAGAAAATTTTCACAAGAGATATCTTCCCAATACAGAAAAAGTATGAAAGATAAGGTGTTTTAGAAAATATATTGTTATGGTCTTACATACCTAATCTAGCAAGTCGATTCACCCAACCTGGGACCCGTTTTCCAGTCAATCTACACGAGACATCATCGGTGAAATGATTGCAGTTCTTAGATATAAGGTGATAGGTATCTCCATGATACTCACTAGCCATATTTTCAATAAATGTCCGAAACTCGGAAGGATGCATGTTTACTTCACCCAAATTGACAGAAGTTCTGTATACAAATCCAGGGCACTTCCTTGGCTCCACTTCAAATACTCCACTGGATGGGAAATCATGAGCTCCAAATCCATATTCCTTATTATGTACTATTCAAACACATAACTTGCTCAGATTAATAGCAGGTAAAGAATTAAAATAACACAATAAAAAATTCTAAAGTTGGAAGGCTGTTGAGTAGGATTCTCAGCGTTATATGAGTCGGCCTCCAATAAATACCGACAAAAACACATATATTGAACACTACATTAACACTTACACGTAGACACCGGTAATAATTTAAGAAAATGGAATTGATACAATGTAACCACCACATGTGACCATGACACTAACTCGTGTTGCATACCAGAGATGCCTTTTCAATCTGAAGTGTTGGTGCTATGTAGGTGACCTTTAAGAGAATAGAGGCGTTCCAAATGTATAGAAGGAACCACATTTACAAGCACGAATGAAGAAACATAACTCTTTTTAACCGAAAATGTTAGTATTGTTACTTGTTAGTTTTAATTGAGGATGGGGATCGAACCCTGGAGATCACTCCACTCTTTAACTCCTCCACTATAGCCACTAAACCATACTCATATCTTTAACATATTGATTTAATCTTATTGTCTTTGTCTAAATTCCAATGCATTTATTTGAACTTTGAAGGTAGCTAAGAGGTTTGTACTATTTCATCTCAAGGGTTATGTTTTTTTTTACTTTCACCACCAATTTAATCTGGTTCGGGGGTCGGTTCTGGCATCAAGTGGTTCCAGCCCCCTCCCGATCGCAGTTGCGGGGTACCACCTGGTCCTCCCTATCAAGTTCAGCGCCAATCACCCCTGAACCAACTAACGATTGGTAGGATTATGTTTTTTTGAGGATGATGTATTTTTTTACCATGAATGCATCTAGTCTAAACTATTCATGACAACATTAATCAATTTAAGACATGAAAACCTAATTTCATTTGGAGAATAGAAAGTTATTTTGGTTGTTATGATGACTTGAAAGGATCTAATGTCAGATTAACCCACATTTTCTATATAAATACTAAGATATACTTTGTAATTAATCACACAACATATGCAAAAATATTAAAACCATAGACATATGAAGATGAAACCAACAATTAACATTATATTCATCAAAAGAAGAATTAATTAATATTAACATAATAAAAACAATTAACATTATTGAATGAAGAGAAATGGTAATTGGAAAGAACCTTGAATGCCGGAGTGAAAGATTCCAAATCCAAACCAATAAAAGTAATTATTGAGAGGTGTAAGATCATAAACATTCAACACAACATTGGTGTTGTTGTTGTTGGTTTTGTTATTTGCATTGTCTTTTTCAGATTGGAATGAATAATTGGTGTTGCTTTTCGTCCCCATTTTATTTCAAAGAGATTAATGTCTCTATGAAATCTCTGGGGAAAGGAAATGCAACCTTACAAATCTCCAAAATAATTTGGATTAATTAAAAATTATCAATTCTTTCTTATATTATTATTATTATGTAATAAAAAAAACTCATTACATTAATATGATGTAACCTTAATTAAAAAAAATCACGAGAAACCCGGATAATGCTCTCTTCAATTCCTTCTTTTACAATGTTTGTTTGTTTCATAATTGTGAAATGACGCTTTCATGTTCTGTCGTTTTGTTAGTAGTTTTTTTTTTTTTCCTTTCAAATAATTTAGTTATCATAATTTCAACTCTTATTAATAAAAAAAACTTAATGCATTTTATTATTGAAACAGTAATTAATACAGCGAAAAGATAATTAAAAAAGAAGGCAACCTACAAACCTCGACATGTCAACACCGATAATAATTTAAAAAAATGACACAATTCAATATAATTATAAGTGTTGACGTTATGTCAATGTCTGACATGAACATATATCCGATATCGGGACACGCATAATCCGAAGAGTCAGCTATACATGAAATAGGCCGCTTGACTAAATATTGGTAATGAAAGATACATATATTTCAACCTTTAATAAAAATCGTTGCCGGGGAGGACCACAGTTCGATCCCCCGCAACTGCGATCAGGAGGAGGCTAGAACCACTTGATGACAGAACTGACCCCCGAACCATATTCAACTGGTGGTGAAAACCAAAAAATAAATAAAAATCGTTGCCATGAACGAAAATTATCAAAAATATTGTTTATTTTGCATACACAATTTTATTGGGAATTTATAGAAACAGAAGGATTTCCATGCCAAAGTGGCACTGCTTTTAAATATGTACTTTTCCTTAGAGTAGACGACCAAGCTCTTCTATGATCTATCCATTATGAACGGCGTCAACTCGCCGCGATCCATATTCTAATTTATTTTTTCTGCACTTTTTTTTGACATTTTTCTTATACTTTATGATTAAAATAAAGAAAAACACATGTTAAAGTGATAAACTAGTTTTCTATGAGGTAGTCTTACATAGACACATGCATTTAGATATATAATTTAGGTATACACAAAAATTAAAAAAATTAAAAGAAAAATAAATTTGTCACAGCAACTAATACCATTTTTTTTTTAATTTTTTTTTGCTTGTTGGGTGTATACCTAACATGTAATATTTATGGTTGTGCCTAATAAGTATTTCTCGTTTTCTTTATATACTATTGTTACACAATTAATATGCGGCATGCTAGAATGCTTGAGTAACCATAATACGCAGAATCATATCTTATAGTTTTTGCAATTACTTTAAGTTCATGTTATGTCTTCTAGAATTTTGGACTGTGTTTGACTTATTTTTACAAAATTGACTTAGATGATATGGATTACACTTAAGTTTATGTTGAGACTATTGAGTTTTGTGCATAGGAAGTAAATGATAGGTGGTCTCATAGTAGAAAATTAATAGTAAGTTGACTAATGAATCTAGAATTAAAATCTAATACTATCTTATAATTTTGAATTGTATCTAACTCAACTTTACAAAATCAGATGGTAAGGCGCAAATTACACATAAACTCATTTAAAATATCTCTAATTCAATATGACACTAACAATTACCCTAAAAATTGGACGAACATGCACAATACAGAAACAATGATTCTGCAAATATAGCTGCGTTGGCAACCGTAAAAATATCAATAATAAAGAAAGAAAAGAAACAAAGTATTGATATTAATTAGTTGTTTTGTTGGCTTGGATATGAATATTCGAATGGCATTTCTATTATTGCTATAAAGTGATTCAAAACAGAGAAAAAAAGAAGTTGATAATGGAGATGGGCAATTGGCTATGAATAACGAATCAATTCCCCCATAATAATGTATGTTTTTCACAAGGCCCTTTAACAAAACAGACACCAACACCATGCTCTACATTAAGCCTACCCATTTCATTTCCTAGTGAAGGTTTATTTGCAAGTTGGATGAGTCATTAGTGTGAAGTGTGATGTATAAACCAAAGTGTTGGGGTAAGATATTATCAAGGTTTTAAATAGCTATGGAGATCAAATTAAAGATTTCGCAATTTTAGCTGTTTCCAATGATGCATTAAAGTTTCCACGATTGCAGTATGAATTAATCACAACATTGTACATTTTATTAAAATTATTTGTACTATCATAGTAACTTATTTTTTTCATGGTTTCTTCATGGTTTTATGATTGTAATTCATATTCATAACTTTTTAAAAAATTTGTTTCTTCTACAATACAAATTAACCACTAGTAAATCCAACTCACGGCTAAACGGATTTTGTCACGGTGTAACGGTGATTTGCCGTAGTCATTTCCGTGATTTTCAATCACTCTATTAAAATGGAAGAAAACAGTAATAGATACAACGAAACATTTTGTCGCGGCTGTTTTCGCAATAACGGACATTGATTTGTAAAACTTTGGATATTATATATAAGATAGTGTCGTCATATTATTTAAGGTGGGGTTCAGGGATTATTGGATTCTGTTGCAGTCTGCCACATATATAAAAACTTCCCCTCATACCACCTCATACCATGGATATGTTCTACAATAATGCACTGGAATCGTTTAAAGAAGGGTAAAATAGGGGTTTTATATGAAAAAAGGGAAAGGGGGAAGGGAAGAGGGGAACAATCACATATTTTTTTCCCACCTTTAGAAAATTATTAAGTCCACTCATGGACCGTGACACCAAAAATTTTGATATCCCTGCGGTTTAATTTTGTAAGAATCAGACCGACTATTAATGGCGTTAGTATTTCATTACAAAAGTATAATTTATGTGCAAAACTCTAAAATGACTAAAAATTTGGAATTGAGAAAGTATATAGTTTGTGTGAGTTTAATGACTACTATATTGTAAGATCATAGAAAAATTTATAGAGTCGTCTGATCAAATCTTACCATGATGTAGATTTTTAATTAGACGATTGAGTTTAATGACTACTATATTGTAAGATCATAGAAAAATTTATAGAGTCGTCTAATCAAATTTATAGAAAAATAACTACTATATTAAGATGTTTTAGAAATCTTAATATAAAGTTACATAATAATATAACGGGTTAATAGACTTTTACCTCTTGTAAAGTAATTTTTTTTTTTCGCAGTGTAGTTTACCCCCCTGTGTTACAGGGGTAAAACAAAAACAACATTACAGGGGGTAAAATGAACTACGAAAAAAAAAAAAAACATTGCAGGGGGTAATCTAAAAAAAATAAAATTACAGGGGTAACACAAAACTCACCTACTTTGCAGAGGGTAAAAACCTATTAACCCTAATATAGGATTAGACGATTGTGTAAGAAAAGACGACGCTTATTTTATTTACCTATCAACAAGTCACGTAGATTCGTGTAGGGTCTCCACAACTAACTTGTAAATTTGTGAGGACCACATATAAATCTACTTATATGACTTTTTTTAATTGATTGATAGATAAATACTCCTAAATTATAAGAGAGTAAAAAACCGTAAAAAACTCATAATCCATCCGTAGACAATAAAGTCATCTCTATTGGAGGGAAAAGTAAGGAAACAAGAATATGTGACAAGTGATTTGAGAACTTAAAAAGGAGCTTAAGATTTCAAAAGCGACAGTTCTTTGATATCTACATTACAAAAGTACTAAAATAGACATTTCTTCATATGTTCGCCACACCATAAGTTACCACCTAGTATATATAGCCTCTCAACCTAAGCATTTAAAATTCACCAAAACAAACCAAACCATATAGACTTACAACTTTACAAGGTGTTCTTAAACTACAACTCAAAGGATCTCAAACAAATATTTGTCTCATACTTCTATTATTATTCCTTTTCAATCTTCTATAAGGTAAACTTCTTGTTTTTGTGTTTATAATTCAAATCATAGATCATAATTTAGCTTATACATGATTGTCATATGCTACCTTTGTAAATTGGAACCTCAGTTCAATCATATACATAAAAGGGCACCTCTTTCTATGCAAACAAAACTTTCATAACCAATCCTTAGTTGGTTAAGTGGTAATTGACGCTGAACTTGGTAGGGAGGACCACAGTTCGATCCCCGCATCTGAAGAACCGACACAACAAGAACACCGTTAACGACAATGTTACATTAAGACCTATAATAATTTGAGAAAATAAAATATTTGAATGTAATCACATGCAAAGAAGTTATGCTATATCTGTTTTTTTTCTTTCTTTCTTTCCGGCTGCATTGAGAATTGATGGCAAAATAAAAGTAATTTTTGTTATACATGTAACAGGAAAAATGAGCTGGTCAGGAGGAGATTGGATGTGTAATGCTTGTCAGCACATAAATTTCAAGAAGAGGGATGCATGCCAAAATTGTGGATACCCTAAGATTGGAGGCCCTGATCCAGATACTTATAGATATAACTGGACTGAAAAATTGGCAGGGGATTGGTATTGCAGTGGTATGAACTGTGGAGCTCACAACTATGCTAGCAGAACAAGCTGTTACAGATGTGGTGCATTGAAAAATGGTTACTCATGTGGATTTGGAGGGAACATGGATGCTTCTGGAGGATATGGATCTGATTGCAATTACCCTCCTGGATGGAAAACTGGTGACTGGATTTGCACTAGGTCAGTTCCCATCATCATTATCACATATTTTCTAACTTAGTTCACTCACAAATTGCGGATGCGGTAACAGTTGCGGTTGCTGTAACGCGCATTGCGGTTGTTGCGACGTGAAATTATTTTGAAATTTCACAAACTATATCGAATGGTACTACTATGTTAGTACACTATTTAGCCACTATTGCAGAGTCTTAGTTTATTCCATAAACACTGATTTGAATGTGCTTAAAATATAAGGTTGAGAGATCATTAAAAGTATGTTTTTTCATTAGATTTGATGCAATTAGAATTTGAGTTTCATAAATTTTATTTTTTGGTGAGAGAAATCGAACGAACATGGCCAAAATCGTCTGATGCGGCTTCTGATGTGGTTGTATACGTGAATTGAAATCACACTGCAATTGCGGTGTGATGCGGCTGCAATTGCGGATGCAGACTGCAATTTAAAACCTTAAGAGGATATAAAATCTGTCACTAAAGCTTAGGTCTTAGCAAAAATTAGAGTTCGAACCTCAGACACTCTATTTATTCACGTTTACATTGAAATTTTTAATTACTATACTACTTGACTAAAACAATAAAATTAATAATCCACCACTAGAGACTACAGAGTCAAACTCTTACTAAAATAAAAAGAAATATGAAATAAAATAGAAATACATTTTCATTTTCTTTTCTTCTCATGTTTCAGATATGGCTGTGGAGTGCACAATTATGCTAGCAGAGCTGAATGCTTCAAGTGCAAAACACCCAAAAGTTTTGGTATGAAAAGTTTAACCTTGATACTTTAATAGCTTATGCTATTAAGCCTAAGATCCTTGATGCTGATGCTGATGCTGATGCATATACTCTTGATTTCTATTTCAGGTGGTTCAGATTGAAAGAAGAAATTAATTTCTTCTGCAAATAACTTTCTATCTTGTTCTCCCAATGTCTTGAGTAATCATGGACAAAGGTCCATTGTTAGCATCACAGCCTATGTTTCTTGACTAGGAAGTTTTTTCTTTTTGTTATTGTATTAGATGTTTTGACAAGAAACTAATGAAAATCCAAATATATTATGTCATATTGTATCTTTCACTCCCATTATTCACATCCGGTTTGCAAAAATGTCCGCGATCGTGGCCATCACATACCAATTTTTTTTATGTAGCTAAAACTAGACTGCAAGTGAGGCTGCATTGACCTATTTTGATCTCGAATCCCCGAAATATCAAGGATCGCAACGCTACCACAACCATATCCCGAAATGAACATGAATCTGTGAGAGGCAGATGAAAGGAAAAAAAATAAAAAATAAAAAGAAAATCTGGTTTGTAGTTGCTTCAAAAGCAAGAAAGTGCCAAACATGAAATAATTGAATGGATAAGAACCTGATCGACCAGTTAAAAGTTGAAAGCTACAAGTATAAACTCTAAACAAGTCAAGTAAATTAAGTCCTTAATTAATTTGTTTTGGTGGAATGAGTACAGAGATTATTCCTTATTATGCTCCAAAATTGGTAAATTTCTAAGTCTCAAATCAAGCATAGAATTTCATTATCATCTTATTGTTTTGTATTCTTTGTGATTGACTTAATAGAAATTTTGGTATGTGGATGTTGAATCAAAAACCATATATAGGTTCTTCCTTTCTAACTGTTCCCTATTACTTAGCTATCAAAATATTCTAAGCTTATGCTTTGAACAAGTTCCCAAGAATATATAGCATGGATACAAAGTGCAGGTCCATTTATGTCCATATGTCGGATTCTCTTATTTTCTTATTATTGTTTTGCAATATATCTTTTCTGGCTATCCACATCAGATGCACCAGATATTCATAAAAAGCATTCCATGTTTTATTTAATTAATGTCAAGATTCAAACTAAATTGCTTTGTTGATTCTAAGCCAATAGTATGACATTAGAGTTGTTCTAAATAAATAGTAAATATTTTATTATTAAGAATAATTTTTATTTTTTTTACACAAATTTTTTATTTTTAATAGTAATATGTATTCGGCCTATGAGTAGAATAGCCTATATAAACACATTAGTAATTGTACATTATTTATAAATTGAAATATAATAATATTCAATTTTAAGATGATATTAGAGCCTCTTTATGATCCTTTGAACCACCTGCTATCAGGTTTTTGATTGGGCCACTCTCAATTTATATCCGTGCACTAAGCTCAAAAATTTTGCTATTTTTAGAGGTTAATTTAGGGCAAAATTGAGATTTTTAGTAGTTAATTTAAGGCAAAAATAAGATTTTTTTTCAAAACTGGGATAAACTGAAATTTTTAAGGGTTAACTTATGGCAAAACTGAGATTTTTTTGTTAAACTAAAATTTTGCCCAGGCTCAATAAAATTTCTGTCTCTGCTACTAGGTAAAGTATGAGTATGGTACTATAGTATCCATTCCCATATCCGCATTGAAAAAAATTACTCGTACCCATAACTATATCCGCATGGGTAACAACCTTTGTATCCGTGCCTATATAGTATATACTATGAATACCTAGATATCCATACACGTTACCTGTATTTTTGTAAAAATAATCCGGTCAATTATAAAATATCAAGTCATTCTAATAGAATTAATTTCTTTTGAGATTTTAATGTTGGCTCATGAAAATTATAAACAAAATAATTACTAATCTCATGCTAAAGTTTATATATCTGTTGATATATTTACATTATGTTTGCATTATGTTATAAATAAACATTTTTATCAAGAATATGTAGACTCTGTTTGGGAAGACCAATGAGCTAGCTTATAGCTTATAAGATAAAAGCTCTATTTCCAGCGTGGGGCTGCGGTAAAACGATTCCCAGCCTACCACCTTTAACAGACAGAGATCTCCCAACATGACGGGAGGCACACCCAATCATGGCACTGGTTCAGGCCCCAACATGACCTTAACGGACGCCGTCAATGAACTGAGGCGGCTTCAGGCTAAGGTAACGACCATGGATCAGGAAAATGCCGACAAAGGAAATGATAATGACGAGGACGAAATCAACGATTCTCAACCCTTAGCACAAACCTTATGAGACGCCAGAGACCCAGAAAACTTCAAGACCCTACATCTCCCAGCGTTTGATGGAAAAACCGACCCATCGGAGCACTTAATGGCAGTGGGAACACAAACCGCCATCATAGGCGCCGCCGACCATCTAAAATGCAAGTTACTCTTAGGCACCCTCAAAGAGGCAGCATTAAGATGGTACATGAACTTACCAAAGAATTCCATAGAAATTAGTTGGACGGATTTCCAGCGCAAATTCATCCAACAATTCTCAGGATCAAAACACATCAAGGTCACAGCCACCAGCCTCTTCACTACTCGCCAAAACCATGCTGAGACTCTGCGTGAATACTTGGCCAGATTCTGTGAAGCAACCATTAAAGTATTTAATCCTAACCAAGAAATGTTCGTAGCAGCATTCCATAACGGTTTAAAAGCCGGTAATTTCAATGAGTCCTTGGCACAGAAGCCAGCGACCTCGATGCAGGAAATTATCAAGAGAGCCGAATGTTACATCAAGGGCGAAGAAAGTAACGCCGAAAAAAGGTCCAAATACGCGAGAGAAAGAGAGCCACTTATCAAGGGTAACAGAGCCCTAGATTTTTACCCACAAAGACGACGTCAACCAAATCACAGAGGGCATGAACCCCAAAGAAAACCATATCACCAACAAATAAGGCGAGACGTGGACAGATTCCCAGAGAAAGAATACACGCCCTTGAACAGAGCGAGGATCTATATTCTGGACGAACTGCTAGAAACAGGACTCACCAGGTTGCCTCCTCAGAGAGGAAAAGAATACCAGTTAGGACAGAACACAAATGCATGGTGCGCATATCACAGGTGCAAGGGACACGACATCGAAGAATTGATAAAGAGTGGCCATCTAAGGAAGTTTCTGGATGACGCCGCCAATGGAAAAGTCGTAGTTCCAAAAGTACGAAGAGACCCACAAAGGGACTAAGGAGAAAAGGTGAGAATAACAGTCAACACTATTGCAGGAGGTTTCGCTGGAGGAGGCGAATCGAGTAACGCCCGCAAACGTTATGTGAGGCGAGCAGACTTTGAAGCGAAGTTTGTGGGACACACGTCTATTTCATCCACCCCAGACCTGTCCTTCACCAAAGAAGACAAAAGGGAAGTCATGCCACACGATGACGACCCATTAGTGATTCAAGTCCAAATCCTGAATTGCGATGTGAAGAGAGTACTTATCGACTCAGGAAGTTCAGCGGACATAATGTACTGGGAAGCCTTCAAAGCCATGCAACTATCCAACATGCACTTAATGCTTTACAACGGCACACTAGTAGGCTTTGCAGGCGAGCAGGTAGAAGTCATGGGTTACACCACGTTGCTTACAACATTTGGGGAAAGAGACCAAGCCAAGACCCCTTTCACATCATACAACATCATCATAGGAAGACCAGCTTTCAATACTCTAGAGGCGGCCATGTCAACGTTGTACCTATCTATAAAATATCCACTAGAGGATGGGAGAGTAGGAACCATAAAGGGAGACCAAGCGCTGGTGAGACGTTGCTATGAGTCCAGTCTGAAGATAAAGCACAGAGTCTTCAATACTTCAGACTCGACTCGCCCTGTTCCTAAGAAAGGCGGAGTCAATATGATCAGTCCCCTAGACCTGGATCCAAGGGAAGAATTTCAAGACAGAAGGGTAAGTCCCATTGAGGAGTTAGAGAAGGTCCAAATTGGCGAAGAAACACACCAAACAACCAACATTGGCACATCTCTGCAGCCAGAAGAGAGAGAAAAGATCCTGGCGACATTGAAGAAAAACATAGACCTATTCGCATGGCATCCCTCATACATGCCAGGAATAGAAGAGACAATCATTACACACAAACTATCCATCTCCCACGAGACAAAACCCGTCTAACAAAAGAAGAGGAAAGTCGGCGAGGAAAGAAGAACAACCATCATTGAAGAAGTAACAAAGTTAAAGGAAGCAGGGTTCATAGAAGAGATCAAGTACCCATCTTGGCTAGCAAACGTCGTAATGGTGAAGAAGGCGAACGGAAAATGGAGAATGTCTGTGGATTTCACAGACCTGAACAAAGCATGCCCAAAGGATCCTTATCCTTTGCCCAACATTGATAGACTTATAGACGGAGCATCAGGATACAAGATGCTCAGCTTCATGGATGCATATTCAGGGTACAATCAGATCAAGATGAATCCCGCCGACGCTCCTCACACAACATTTATGACCAACACCTGCAACTATTTTTACAATGTTATGCCGTTTGGCTTAAAGAATGCATGAGCCACATATCAGAGATTGATGGATAGGGTATTTTCAGAGCAGATAGGAACAAATCTGGAGGTTTACATTGATGATATGGTAGTGAAGACTACAGAAGCAGGCGAACATGACCAAGACTTAATTGATATCCTCGCCTCAGTGAGAAAATACAACATGAGGTTAAACCCTACCAAGTGTTCATTTGGGGTACAGTCAGGCAAATTCCTTGGGTTCATGTTAACTAACAGAGGAATAGAGGCGAACCCAGATAAGTGCTAGGCCATCATTGACATGAGGAGCCCTACATCAGTCAAAGAAGTACAACAGTTAACAGGAAGGATCGCAGCATTATCAAGGTTTTTATCTTGTGCAAGAGAGAAAACATTTCACTTCTTTTCCACACTTAGGAAAAGTGAAAGATTCGTATGGAGCACTCAGTGCGAGAAGGCTTTCCAAAATTTAAAAACATTCCTCACCTCGCCTCTAATCCTAACTCGCCTTGAGAAAGGTAACACCCTATACCTGTACCTCGCCGTTTCAGACAAGGCCCTCAGTTCTGCATTGGTACAAGAGATAAAGGGAGAAGAGAAGCCCATCTACTTCGTCAGGAGAACATTCAAAGGAGCAGAGGCTAAGTACCAAAAAATCGAAAAACTCCCCTTAGCAGTAATAGTAACGGCGAGGAAACTAAGGCAGTACTTCCAAAGCCACAAAATAGTGGTAAAAACAATTATCCTATCAAGAACGTGTTGAGAAAACCAGACCTAGCAGGAAGGATGGTAGCATGGTCATTAGAATTGTCAGAATTTGACATAACTTTCTCTCCAAGAGGCGCAATCAAGTCACAAATACTAGCAGACTTTTTGCTGGAACTTACGACGCCCGCAGAAGAGAATAATGAACAACCTTGGACCGTATCAGTTGACGGAGGCTCCAACATCAGAGGAAGTGGGGCTGGAATAGTGTTAGAAGGACCAGATGGAGTCCTCATTGAACAATCGTTGAGGTTCGCTTTCAAGGCGAGCAATAACCAGGCAGAATATGAAGCTTTGCTCTCTGGAATGAAGTTAGCAAAGGAGATGGACATAACAGATCTCAAAGCAAAGAGCGATTCGCAGTTGGTAACAAACCAAGTATCAGGCCAAGGATCCCCAGTTAATCAAGTACTTGGAGAAAGTGCGCAACTTGGCCAATCATTTCAAATCGTTCGAGTTGGTTTACGTACCACGAGAGCAGAACGCAAGAGCAGACTTGTTATCAAAGTTATCAAGCACCAAAAAGCCCGGAAGCAACATTACTTTCATTCAAGAAACCATTGCAAGTCCTAGTATCACTGAAGAGACAGTCATGATGATCGTAGAAGCAGAAGATTGGAGAGCGCCAATTATAAGATATCTCCTAGAAGATGTACTACCAGCAGCGAAAGAGGAAGCATACAAGTTAAAGAGAGCAGCAGCATGATACTCCATGCTAGGAGACAAACTCTACAAGAGAGGATTTTCAGGACCCCTCATGCTTTGCGTAAGTCAAGAAGAAACCAAGGGAATATTGGAGGAGATACACGGGGATCATGTGGAAGTCACATTGGGGCGAGATCCCTGGCAGGAAAAATTCTCAGAGCAGGTTTCTATTGGCCAGAATTACACAGCGATGCAGCCAGGTACGTAAAGACATGTGACAAATGTCAGAGATTTGCGAACCTACACTACGCCCTAGGAGAACCATTGAAATCCGTGTTGTCCCCATGGCCTTTCTTTATGTGGGGAACAGACATCCTAGGACCTTTCCCCGCCTCAACAGGACAAGCAAAGTGGATCATAGTGGCAATTGATTATTTCACCAAATGGATAGAGGCGGAGGCCCTCTCAAACATTTCAGCTGATCAAGTCAAGAAGTTCTATTGGAGAAAAATATCTGCAGATTCGGACTACCCAAGTACATCGTCTCGGACAATAGAACTCAGTTTGCAAGCGAAAAAGTAGTCGAATTCTGCAAAGGAAAGGGTATTCAGAACACTTTCATATCCATAGAACATCCACAGGCCAACAGACAAGCCAAGTCCGCCAATAAAGTGATCTTAAGAGCAATCAAAAGGAGAATTACAAGCAAGGGCGAGGGTTGGGTCGCACACCTTTTACCAATCCTCTGGTCATATCATACCACGCCCCAGTCTTCAACGGGCGAGGCGCCCTTCACTATGGTATATGGAACGGACGCAATGATCCCAGCAGAAATAAACCCCCCAAGCTGGCGTAGAGATACCCTCACACTTGAGGAAAATTCAGAAGCGTTAGAGGAGAATCTGGATTTGGTTTAGGAGTTAAGGAACAAAGCCCACTTTCGGGAATTCGTTTCAAAGCAGCGAGCAGCTAGATGGTACAATACTAGAGTTATAGCAAGGAGATTCAAAGAAGGAGACTTAGTCCTCAAAAGACCTATGGGAAAGGATAAAGGAGGAAAGTTATCAACAAACTGGGAAGGCCCCTTCAGAATCAACGAAGCATTCGAAGGAGGAGCTTACAGACTTGAAACGATGGAAGGAGAAGTCCTACACAGGACATGGAACATGGCCAATCTCAGGTTTTACTACAGTTAACTGCCACGTAAAGCAAGAAAAGCAACGCCATGGCGTGCACATTTTAATGTTATTTTATGATTAAGTTACTGCATGTGTATGATCAAATGTACCGAAATCTTTCATTCCAATTAATGAATAGTGGCGGGACACTCTTTTCTCCTATGAAAATAGGAATTTTTATTGAGGTCCTCCGTTTTAAATTTTTGGTTTTGTGAAGAACTGACACATATGCTTAATACATGACTGAAAAAGAAAGAAGAAACGAGTTGAAACACCATGGCGTTATCCGTAAACCTTACGAGTAGGAAACGTCAGAAATAGAAACGGCGATATCCTTAAATCTTACGAGTTGGATACGATGGAAACGAGTTGAAACACCATGGTGTTATCCGTAAACCTTACGAGTAGGAAACGTCAGAAATAGAAACGGGGATATCCTTAAATCTTACGAGTTGGATACGACGGAAACGAGTTGAAACACCATGGCGTTATCCGTAAACCTTACGAGTAGGAAACGTCAGAAATAGAAACGGCGATATCCTTAAATCTTACGAGTTGGATACGACGGAAATGGGTTGAAATACTAAGACGTTACCCTTTAAACTTTCAAGTGGGGGGCGTCCAAAAAATTAAAATAAGGTTGAAAATCCTAGGCGTTACCCTTTAAACTTTCAAGACCCTTGGCTCGCCCCAGCAACTATCTGCTCAACCACAGGAGAAGCCTCTATCGTCTGATCTTCAACCTCAACCAGGTCCTTATCTACATCCACCACATCCTTATCCCTCTTGGACTTCCGTGACGAGGTCCTTGACTTCTTCTTTGATGGGGACTTAACTTCCTCATCAACGTTAACGACTTGCTCGCCAACAGTAGGGCTAGGGCCATAAGTTTTCACCGGGATGCTGACTCGAGAGTCACCACCCTTCCTTTTCTTTCTGTCCCCCTCGCCTACATCCAGCTGGTTGAGGAAATCAACCTTCCTCTCAGGCTGCTCCTTTTTCTTCCTCGCCTTTTCCAGAAATTGCAATCTTTGAGCGGGAGTAAAATTTGACATGTCTTCTACAAAGGAGAAGAGAAAGATTAGTCACTTATAAATTAACGAGAAGCAATAAGAAACATATCATGCAAAAGGGCGAAGAAATTCATAAAGCAACTTACTGAGATACTTTTCTAGAACAGCGGGAGCATGTTCGGCGTCTAGAAGTTCCCTAGGGCTCATCTGGTTCAGAGATTCCAGATAAGCCACCGTATCCCTCTCAAACTCACTCAGCCTTTCATATACGGCGCCCCTAATCAATCTGGGGTTGGTCGTCCAATGAAAGGGAAAAAGGGGAGTGTCATCATCATCATACATTACGCCTCAGCAGTTTTCCCCACCACGAACACGCACAAAGGCGTCCTTATAGTTCTTATAGTTAGAGCTATACAGACTAAACAAACCCATATTAGGCTGAGCACTCAAGGAAACAACATTATTAGGAAACAAACTTTTTATATGATATAAAGAAAAGAAGACGGCCACAAAAGGCTCAGAAATGTCAAGACCAAAGCAGACCAATTCAAAGGCTTTAATAAAAGACCAACTATTAGGGCTAAGTTGAGTGGGAGCAACATTAAGGACCCTAAGCATGGACTTTTGGATCTCAGTGAAAGGAAAATATAGGTGAAAGTCTTCTATGAACCTAGTATACATGTAGAAAGAAGTTGGTGGAACGAGGCACACCGGTCACATACTCGCCCTCCTCCACCGGTTCTAGTATGACATCATTCTTGTCAAAGGTCCCAGAAACATCGTACAACCCTCTGTACTTCACCACGCCCTCAGCTCTCTGATAGGTTGAAGAAACCTTCATTGCCATAACTTCTGATCCTACAGCAACTAGGGCAAGCGACTCGTCTCTTCGTTTTCCTGTGAAAGACGAAGGAGAAATTATAACACAATCACTATTGTGTCCACTGCTACTACCACTACTATCATCGCCACTACTACTCTCAAGTTCCCCACGACTAATGGGTTCCCCCAGAACTTCAGAAAAATAGCCGCTATAGTTGAAAGAACCATAAGGCCTAGTGAAATGTTCACGGGTTTGACGTTCTAAGGGAGAACCAACGATGAGAGGACGAGGAGGATCCCTCTCGTCCTCGTCACTAAGATCTCTCAAAATAACCATTTTTTGGAAACCCTAGAAATCTGATCGGGAAATCAAAAATAGGAAAAGAGAAATAGCGGTTATACCTGGTTAATAAAGAGCGGTTACCACTTGAAGAATCAAGGAGAACGTGGTTGGCGGGAAACTCACGAAGGAAGTGGGGAGCGATTACTAGAAAAGTACGAAGGTTTTTTCCGTAACACAAGAAAATGAAGAACAAGAGGGAAATTGCCTTAAGTGTTTGATCGAAATAGGGAAAATAATGAAGGAGAAACAACGTATATATAAGATCAAAGCATCGGTTGAAAAAAGAGTTTTGAAGAGTCGAAACGTTTCGAAAAAGCAAGGCAGTGCGATGACTGACGCGTGTCCTGAGGCAAGGTGCAAGCTCGACCGCACCCAAGGTCACGCCCAAAGGCGAGGTAAAATATAAAAGATACAGTTTTCCTTCAGAAACAAAAGCTTCATTAATCATGGAACAAAAAGTACGGAATACAAAGGTGCCAAAGCATAATACAACAAAGAAAGCATAAAATCCTAAGTACTAGGAAAAGAAATTACTTAGGCGACAACATAGCAGCAGATAAGTTGAGGGTTCCTTTTCCTTTTCATCAACGGACGAAGTCTCTTCTCCAGTATTTCAATACGATTCTCAACGGCCTCTTCAGCAGATAAGTTAAGATACAACGACTCTTCCTGCAGATCAATGCTATCCTTAGTGACAGATATTTTCTTATCCAACGTATCCTCAAGTGCGGTATAGCAATCAAAAACAGCATTGGTGGTTTCCATAAAAGCAGCGTCCTTCTCCAACCTCTCGGATAACTCCAAAGCCAGTTCCAAGAAGACTTTTTGTTCGTCAGTTAGACGCCATTTGTAGTCGTTAAGTTCCTCAACATAGGTCTGGAACTCCCCCACATTGTCCAAGAGATCTTCGATATCTTCCTCGACTTTGTTTCTCACTCGCCTAATAGCAGGCATAGCAGGCGACTCCAACACATGGATGGTGTTATCCATACTTTGAAAATAGCAAAAGCACAGAAGTTAAAGGAATATGGGAGATATGAACAAGATTTAGCAGCGTAATGGAGGTTATTTATAATGAAATGGCGATACACACGAAGGAAAACAATAGGTGGTTACCCCTCACGATCACCACGTTCGTCGCGACCATTACTATCACCATTTCGCCTCTTTGAGCCTCGTGCTTGGGGGGCTGTGGACTGGGCTAAGGCCCAAAAATAAAGGTATAGGCCTGACTAGGGTCTGACAAGTGCACCAGTCTATTGTCGAGTAATAATTCACACTCTAGTGTATAGAATGAGTTCGTATCCACAGGGATCGTGCCAAAACTTCACTAGCGTTATTTAAGTTTGTGATAGTTTGCATTCGCTTTGGTTTTTGGAAAAGGTTTTTATAAAAATAGCGTAATGCGTTGCAGAAATATAAAAGCAGAATGTATAAATATAATAGATTCAAGAAATATAGAGGCTAGGTGTGGTGGTTGGACTCCCTCCCTTCTTCATATTTGGCATGACCGGTGTATAACATAGTTATTTAGATTATGTTCGGCGATGAATTATCCTTGTTGTAGTAATACCTTACTATTACACTATGTCTATTAAAGTTTCCCTACATTAACAACTAAGGTACCTATGAGAGCCTAACCTCGATATGTCACATACCCTAATTACTAAGTGAGTTGTTTATAAACATGCATTATAACCTTCACCAATTAACCTCTAGATCCTAGTATCGGGCTGTTCATCTTCTAAGTGCTCAGATCACACCTAGTGCATGATTCCTCCTCTAACCGCTCAGTTCACGACTAGTTCAGGATGTTACCGTCTCTATTCACCTAGCATTATTTACTACGAATTCCGGACCATACCAAGTCGAAACCTGATATCAATTCTATGGGCGCTCCCGCTTATCCGGCCAGATTACGAGAATACGTTATTAAAGTGCACGAAAGTAAATAACAAACATAATACTTTAAATATCATTTATTATAACTTAGACTCAATCACAGACTCCAAATATTCATAGGGGAGTTCATCTTCTCCACCACAACCTAAGGCATAAATAATAAAGACTACATATTGAAATTACAAGAATTCATAACCTAAATACAAAAGCCTAAAGAAATCATACCTTGCTGAGTTAGTTTTCCCGTAAGGGGAGAAAACTATGCCCAATAGAGCTCCTCTGAACCCCTCCTCATAGTAGAGAGTGTTCTACTATTTCTGAATGAATAAAACAATGAAAGGGAACTAGTTGTAACTGCTCTTTGGGAGATTGTTGGTGTAAGCACTAGAGGCCAATGACTTTAGTACTTGTATCAAATTAATTATTAATAATATATTGTTTCTTTTATTAATAATCAAAGGCATTTTCTTTATTATGTTTGTAACGTTCAAAATAATGAAGTCCCTAGAATAGAAAGTCCGTTTAATATTAAGTGTGACTTAATCATGAGATTACATTAAACATAAGGACGCTATTCCTAAAGTATCCATAGTCAAGCTTTAAGGTGAAAAGGGATAACCTTAAAGCATAAAGACTATTATGAAGATAGACTGATGATCGCATCTCATGGATCATGGGATAAGGAGTTATCAAGTCTTGACGTAGGTATAAGAAATATTAGGAGTAATATTTATACCAGATTGACCCGCTATAAGAGTACTACATGCAAAGTTATGCAAAGTGTCATAAGTTACTCTCATGGTGATAATGATGTAAACCGCCCTTAGACCTGAAACCACTTTGTACCCTAGATGTGGAGTCAAGTACTTTGTTGCTGATCTAACGTTGTCCGTAACAGGATAACCATAAAGGCAGTTGATGGGTACTTCACAAAGCATGTTGAGGGACAGTAGTGACCTAGATGGAATTTGCCAATCCTGCATAACAGGGTAAATGTCATGGGCCCAATATTGAACTGGACAAAGATGACACCAAGTATGCTTTGTGTTCAATATAGACATAAAGGGCAAATGGGTAATTATACACGCATATATTATCACTAAAGGTTATGTTTTGATCACATGTTAATTTCTCATAACTTGGGTAGCAATGATGTGTTGCTAGATACCGCTCATTGTTTATTATATTAAATAAAGGATTTAATATAATTGCCAACGTTATGGAAACCTACAAGGGTCACACACATAAGGACAGTCTAATATTGAGATAAAAAGGGAACACCGTAAGGTACGGTGTATGTGCAATGTGATAAGGGTATCACGGTAATTTAAATGAGCAAGAACACCATAGGTTATGGTGGGAGGGTGCGCACATGAGTAATATTACTCATGGGGGGCGCGCACCCAAGTACATTGTTTCTTGTTGGGCTTTGCCCAATAAGAGATATCTTGGTGCCCAAGACAAAAGTTGTCTTAATGCACAAGACAAGAAATATCTATAAATAGAGACCTCTTGTCATAGCTCATTTTAGTTGTTGGTTAGTTGTTGTTGAACACACTAAAAGCACAAGAATTATTTTAGAGTTAAAATAATTCTCTCTCTCTCTCTCTCTCTCTCTCTCTCAATATTCTTGCATAGCCTTCAAACATAAAGGGCTAGCACTCTATTGAAGGTGACTGTTCGTGTGGACTAGTTAGAGGCGTCGGTGACTTTCATCAACGCTCGTGATCATAATCATTGTTCGTGATTTAAGGTTCTTCTCTACAAGAGGTAAAAACTCTAAAACACGAATCATGCTCATTCGTAAGGATCCAAACTAAGGAAAATTTTTATATTCCGCTGCTTTTCGAACGCTATTTTCCTTCAGACCCAGCCTGCAAATTAATACGTGGAAGAAGATAACCACCCCTACCACCATGATCACCACCAAAACGGGAAGAAACCACCCATCACCGCCACGTGGGAGACGGAGGAGGAAGAAGAAACCACCACGATCATGGGGTATCCATGATCGTGGTACTTGATAACTGTTACTTATGGAAATCTATAAATAGGAGCTTATGCTTCATTGTAAAGGGTTCACGACTTTTTCTAATGAAAGAATTACTCATTTCTTAGACACGATCCAATTATTTATCACCCCCCTTATTTGTTCACCAGAACAGGTAACGGTTTATAAAAAAGAGCTTAAATCTTATTTTTCAAACGCTATTTCAAGTAGCTTATGAGCTTATCATCTTTTCTTCCAATTTTACCCCTATCATCTTACTTGGAAAAATATATATTAATTAAACATATTTGTTTTATGTCATTTCATACTTATAAGCTAGTTCAACCGCTAAATTTACCAAACACCACAAATTTAAAGAGCTAGCTTATTCGCTATAAGCTAAAAACTAGCTTATAAGCTATGCGCTATAAGCTTATCCGCTATAAATTATCCGCTATAAGCTATTTTATTAGCTATCACCAATTTTTTACCAAACAGAGCCATAATTGTTAAATAGTGTTGTATTTTTTAAATTGACATACATAAATTATTATATAATAATATAAATAAAATAAATATTATATGTAAGTGCACCAGTTCATCCTCATGTTTTAATAATTGTCAAAACACATGAAAATAGAGTATAACATATTTTGGCAATATTACAAATGACTTGACAGCGAAAAACTATTTTTAAACCTTGAAAAATTGATTTTTAGGTATTTTGTATCGATACATAATCACTTGTATCGATACAAATGTCCTGAAATTACTTCAGACTGATTTTGTGCATTTTGTATCGATACATATATCACTTGTATCGATACAAATATGTCTCTCAGAGGCAGAGAGTCACCTGTGTATCGAATCATGCTTGCATGTATCGATACACACCTGTATCTCTAAAAAAAAACCAGATGGTGCATGATGTATCGAATCATGGTTGCATGATTTGATACATATCAGTCAAGATTTCAAGAAACTGATATATGTATCGATACACATACGTGTTTGTATCGATACATAGGTCAAATTTTTCAAATTTGAACGCTGGTCAAAGGGTTTGTATCGATACAAACCATCATTTGTATCGATACATGTCTGCTGAGTTTTGCCTAAATTTGCTCAATTCTATTTTCTCTTTAAATAGCAATGTGCTGTGTTATTGTACATAAGAGAAAACCTGTGAGAAAGTGAAATAGCTTTGAAAAACACTTTGGGATTCAAATTGGGAAAAATTTGGATCAAACGGGTTATTCTTCACAAGATCATCATCTTCCATCAAGTTGCAATTAATTGAAGATTGAGTATGGGATCATTCGAATAAAGATTGCACATTTGATCGATAACGTTCGATACGGCTTGCGGTGAATCAGAGACGTGATCGAGTTGATTTGTGAAGAAGGTTTGGGTTTCTCTCAAGGGTTCAAGATTGTGCAATATCTTGAAGGATCAACAACGAAGAAGCGAGATACTCAGCTGGACGATCGGTGCGAGGATTTGCGCACGGGATTGGATCGTTGGAATCAGAGGGAGAAGCTTCATTGGTTGTTGAGGTTTATTCGCATAGTTTACATTTGATTCAATATAGGGTTATTAGAGTCGTTTGTAAATTGTGCACAAGTGTTCATCATTTTTAATCAATATACTCTCAAATAACCCATTTGGTTATTTGGGGGGAGACGTACCCGGCCGACCGCGAGGACGACACGAAAGCCGGGGAAATCCCTAATCAAGTGTTTGTGTCTTTCTCTCTCAATCTTTTATTTTACGCAATTACTTTGATTTTTGAGTCAATTGAATTTTCGTGTTCGTACGTGTGCACCAAAATTCAATGGACATATCTTGATTGTGATTGGATTAGATTCAATACTAGTAACTTGCTTGGGCTGTTTTAATTGAAGCGTTTAAATTCGAATAATTTGTACACGATCATTTCTAAGTCTTTTCATACGTTCAAAGGCTATACTACTTTTTCAGTGATCAATCGGGTGCAAAGAGACTAGCGATCCGGTGGTGCTTCCGCTTGTATCTTTTAAACTAAATATTTTTAAAAACCGACATTGTTTAAAAGGGCCACTTATTCAACCCCCCCTTCTAAGTGATAGCCAAGTAGTCTAACAAGTGGTATCACGATCCCGGTTCAATTTTGTTCACAAAATTCGGTGGATTGTGCCAATTATTAGAAAACATGGCTTTTGCACCTAAAGTGGCGTATAATAGGGAACCTATATTCAATGGAGATCATTTTCATTATTGGAAAAGTAGTATGCGCATTCACATCAATTCTTTTGATAGTGAAGTGTGGAATGCTATTGAGACCGGTCCGTTTGTTCCGACAATCACCGATCCTAATGGCATTGTCACTAATAAGCCTTTGGCACAATGGACGGACGATGAAAAGAAAAAGGTCAATTACGATGCAAAGGCACAAAACATACTTATTTCATCCCTTGGGATTGAACAATTTTATCATGTGTTGCATTGTTCATCGGCTTAAGAAATATGGGATACATTAGTTACTCATTTTGAGGGTACTAATGAGGTCAAAATCTCGAAAATAAACACCTTAACTCAAGAGTTCGAATTGTTCCATATGCAAGATGGGGAAACCATTGTGGATATGCAACAAAGATTTGTGAAAATAACCAACAAGTTACATGGTCTAGGTAAACCAATCACTAATCAAGATGCTACTAATAAGATTTTGAGATGTCTTAATAGGTCATGGCAACCAAAGGTCACCGCAATCAAATAAGCGAATGATCTTACAACCTTGAGTCTCATAACCTTATTCGGTAAGCTAACGGAACATGAACAAGTACTTAATTTGTTGGAAAAGCATGAGAAAGGTGGGAAAAAGGAGAAACACAATGAAAAGGAAAAAGAAAAGGATAAGAGGTCCATTGCTCTTAAGGCCTCCACATCCAATCCAAAAAGGTTGAGCAAGTGGAAAGTAGCTCAAGCGAAGACGATTCCGATGATGAAGAAATGGAGCTCTTCGTTCGACGCTATAATAGATATGTGAGAAAGAATGGGATAAGACATTCCGATAACAATCTTAAGAAGTTTCGGAAAGATAGTGGTTACCGCCGGAAGAATGAAGATGCTAGGTACTCCAAGAAAGGGATATGCTATGAGTGCGGCCAAGTTGGTCACTACAAGCCGGATTGTCCTAATCTCAAGAGAAAAGAGAAGGAGTCATCTTCAAACAAAAGGAGGAGCAAAGGAAAGAAAGCTTATGTTGCATGAGAGAGTAGTAACTCTTCATCTCATTCATCATCAAGCTCTAGTTCAAGTGATGAAGACGAAGTGGCTAATGTATGCTTCACAACTCATCATCACAAAAAGAAGGATAAAGCTCCCAAAAAGGTAAACCAAAATCCCTCTAACTCATATACTTTGTTAGAATATCATGATTTACAAAATGCATTTGAGGACCTATGTAGTGAAACTAGGAAAGCTTTCAAACGATTAAAAGAGATTATAAAAGTTAACAAAGCTCTTGAAAAGAAAGTTTCCAAAACGGAAGAAGAGTTGAAAGCTTTCAAGGTATCATTATTAGAAAGGTCAAGTGCAAGTCATGATAATAGTAATATAGTTGGTTGTGATAATTGTATCACTTTGTCAAAAAAATATTAAGAATCTCAAGGACAAAGTGGAAGATTCATCAAAACCTAGAGTCTCTCATCAAGTTGATCCAAAACATTATCAAAACAAACAAATATTCTAAACATTTCAAAATGGATCAAAAGAAGAGTGACTCACATATCACTTGTCACTATTGTTGTTGTGAAGGCCATACCATTGCAAAATGTAAAGCTAGGAAATTGTTGGTATCTAAGGGCATATTGCAATGGATGCCAAAACTCAACAAAACTTATTTACCTCACCAACTAGGACCCAACATGAGTTGGGGACCTATTTCAAATGTCTAAGTATGTAGGCAAACGTCTTGAACCATTGACGAAAGACACCGACAACAATGGAGTTCAAGATTTATGAACAAGGAAAATGATGAGAAAAGCTTCAACTCAACACTTACAATGTTGTGGAAATTGATCACTTCCTCCACTTAAACACTCAAAGGAAGATTCTATTCTCTACCTTTTCCTTTATATTCTTTTTACTTAGCATTTGTACATCGGTTCATATACATACAACTTTCACCTTAATATGATATTTGCTTTGATAATTGTCTAATCCTCCATTTCCAAGAATTTTGCTCAAAAATATTGATAAGTTTTTGAGACTCATATGTTTAAAATGGGGATTTGACAAAAATCATTACAATTGCCATATTAAGTTCATACTTGGTTTGTATATGTGTTTGTTTTGTTCGTATATGTGACTTTGTGTGCATAACATAGACAAATATTTTCATATGATTAATTTTTGGTACTTTGATTCATTTATGTGAATGGATTATCATGCATATATGGTTTAACATGTGTTCTCATGTTATAATGTGCTTTGGTATTGTTTTTGCTCACATACATAAGTATGTACCTTGTTGATTATATGTGTTTCATACATATATGTTATTTGGGAGTCATAGAAATTATTTTATTTCGTTATTTCTTATGACTTCTTTTTTCAATATGGTTGTACGGATAATTTTGATGTTGTCATGTTTGGACAACATTCATTTTGGTTTTGTATGACTTGTTATTTTGGATAATCTTGTTTGTATGGATAATCATGTTATGTTTATGCATTTGTTGCATTGCTTTGTTTATTTCGTCCCATATTTAGATATGTTACTTGATTAAAATGTCGATGTGTTACGATATTCATGCGTTGGTTTTGGTTTGTTATTCTGCATTCCATGTTTGTCATGATATTTGGTATTCGTCATTAATATATTTTGGCATATCTTTGTATGTAATTATTTTGATTAGGAAACTTCATCATATAGTGCATTTCGACAAATGTAAGTGCACGATATGACTATGGTTAATATTGTTTGAACTTGATACTTCAAATGAGCTCTCTTCTTCTTTTTGATATTGTCAAAGGGGGAGAGATTTGGATTGCACAAACTAAGGATGAATAGCTAAAGAAGTCTTGAATATTATCAACAATATCAAACACATTATGGCATCAACTCAGGGGGAGCGTGCTTATTGTTAGCCTTGGTGTAAATGTGTTTGTATACATATTGCTATTTTACTTGCATATTAGGTATAGGCTTAGTTAGCTTATGCAAAGTTTTGACAATTATCAAAAAGGGGGAGAATGTAAGTGCACCAGTTCATCCTCATGTTTTAATAATTGTCAAAACACATGAAAATAGAGTAGAACATATTTTGGCAATATTACAAATGACTTGACAGCGAAAAACTATTTTTAAACCTTGAAAAATTGATTTTTAGGTATTTTGTATCGATACATAATCACTTGTATCGATACAAATGTCCTGAAATTACTTCAGACTGATTTTGTGCATTTTGTATCGATACATATATCACTTGTATCGATACAAATATGTCTCTCAGAGGCAGAGAGTCACCTGTGTATCGAATCATGCTTGCATGTATCGATACACACCTGTATCTCTAAAAAAAAACCAGATGGTGCATGATGTATCGAATCATGGTTGCATGATTTGATACATATCAGTCAAGATTTCAAGAAACTGATATATGTATCGATACACATACGTGTTTGTATCGATACATAGGTCAAATTTTTCAAATTTGAACGCTGGTCAAAGGGTTTGTATCGATACAAACCATCATTTGTATCGATACATGTCTGCTGAGTTTTGCCTAAATTTGATCAATTCTATTTTCTCTTTAAATAGCAATGTGTTGTGTTATTGTACATAAGAGAAAACCTGTGAGAAAGTGAAATAGCTTTGAAAAACACTTTGGGATTCAAATTGGGAAAAATTTGGATCAAAGGGGTTATTCTTCACAAGATCATCATCTTCCATCAAGTTGCAATTAATTGAAGATTGAGTATGGGATCATTCGAATAAAGATTGCACATTTGATCGATAACGTTCGATACGGCTTGCGGTGAATCAGAGACGTGATCGAGTTGATTTGTGAAGAAGGTTTGGGTTTCTCTCAAGGGTTCAAGATTGTGCGATATCTTGAAGGATCAACAACGAAGAAGCGAGATACTCAGCTGGACGATCGGTGCGAGGATTTGCGCACGGGATTGGATCGTTGGAATCAGAGGGAGAAGCTTCATTGGTTGTTGAGGTTTATTCGCATAGTTTACATTTGATTCAATATAGGGTTATTAGAGTCGTTTGTAAATTGTGCACAAGTGTTCATCATTTTTAATCAATATACTCTCAAATAACCCATTTGGTTATTTGGGGGGAGACGTACCCGGCCGACCGCGAGGACGACACGAAAGCCGGGGAACTCCCTAATCAAGTGTTTGTGTCTTTCTCTCTCAATCTTTTATTTTACGCAATCACTTTGATTTTTGAGTCAATTGAATTTTCGTGTTCGTACGTGTGCACCAAAATTCAATTGACATATCTTGATTGTGATTGGATTAGATTCAATACTAGTAACTTGCTTGGGCTGTTTTAATTGAAGCGTTTAAATTCGAATAATTTGTACACGATCATTTCTAAGTCTTTTCATACGTTCAAAGGCTATACTACTTTTTCAGTGATCAATCGGGTGCAAAGAGACTACCGATCCGGTGGTGCTTCCGCTTGTATCTTTTAAACTAAATATTTTTAAAAACCGACATTGTTTAAAAGGGCCACTTATTCAACCCCCCCTTCTAAGTGATAGCCAAGTAGTCTAACAAGTGGTATCACGATCCCGGTTCAATTTTGTTCACAAAATTCGGTGGATTGTGCCAATTATTAGAAAACATGGCTTTTGCACCTAAAGGGGCGTATAATAGGGAACCTATATTCAATGGAGATCATTTTGATTATTGGAAAAGTAGTATGCGCATTCACATCAATTCTTTTGATAGTGAAGTGTGGAATGCTATTGAGACCGGTCCGTTTGTTCCGACAATCACCGATCCTAATGGCATTGTCACTAATAAGCCTTTGGCACAATGGACGGACGATGAAAAGAAAAAGGTCAATTACGATGCAAAGGCACAAAACATACTTATTTCATCCCTTGGGATTGAACAATTTTATCATGTGTTGCATTGTTCATCGGCTTAAGAAATATGGGATACATTAGTTACTCATTTTGAGGGTACTAATGAGGTCAAAATCTCGAAAATAAACACCTTAACTCAAGAGTTCGAATTGTTCCATATGCAAGATGGTGAAACCATTGCGGATATGCAACAAAGATTTGTGAAAATTACCAACAAGTTACATGGTCTAGGTAAACCAATCACTAATCAAGATGCTACTAATAAGATTTTGAGATGTCTTAATAGGTCATGGCAACCAAAGGTCACCGCAATCAAATAAGCGAATGATCTTACAACCTTGAGTCTCATAACCTTATTCGGTAAGCTAACGGAACATGAACAAGTACTTAATTTGTTGGAAAAGCATGAGAAAGGTGGGAAAAAGGAGAAACACAATGAAAAGGAAAAAGAAAAGGATAAGAGGTCCATTGCTCTTAAGGCCTCCACATCCAATCCAAAAAGGTTGAGCAAGTGGAAAGTAGCTCAAGCGAAGACGATTCCGATGATGAAGAAATGGAGCTCTTCGTTCGACGCTATAATAGATATGTGAGAAAGAATGGGATAAGACATTTCGATAACAATCTTAAGAAGTTTCGGAAAGATAGTGGTTACCGCCGGAAGAATGAAGATGCTAGGTACTCCAAGAAAGGGATATGCTATGAGTGCGGCCAAGTTGGTCACTACAAGCCGGATTGTCCTAATCTCAAGAGAAAAGAGAAGGAGTCATCTTCAAACAAAAGGAGGAGCAAAGGAAAGAAAGCTTATGTTGCATGAGAGAGTAGTAACTCTTCATCTCATTCATCATCAAGCTCTAGTTCAAGTGATGAAGACGAAGTGGCTAATGTATGCTTCACAACTCATCATCACAAAAAGAATGATAAAGCTCCCAAAAAGGTAAACCAAAATCCCTCTAGCTCATATACTTTGTTAGAATATCATGATTTACAAAATGCATTTGAGGACCTATGTAGTGAAACTAGGAAAGCTTTCAAACGATTAAAAGAGATTATAAAAGTTAACAAAGCTCTTGAAAAGAAAGTTTCCAAAACGGAAGAAGAGTTGAAAGCTTTCAAGGTATCATTATTAGAAAGGTCAAGTGCAAGTCATGATAATAGTAATATAGTTGGTTGTGATAATTGTATCACTTTGTCAAAAAAATATTAAGAATCTCAAGGACAAAGTGGAAGATTCATCAAAACCTAGAGTCTCTCATCAAGTTGATCCAAAACATTATCAAAACAAACAAATATTCTAAACATTTCAAAATGGATCAAAAGAAGAGTGACTCACATATCACTTGTCACTATTGTTGTTGTGAAGGCCATACCATTGCAAAATGTAAAGCTAGGAAATTGTTGGTATCTAAGGGCATATTGCAATGGATGCCAAAACTCAACAAAACTTATTTACCTCACCAACTAGGACCCAACATGAGTTGGGGACCTATTTCAAATGTCTAAGTATGTAGGCAAACGTCTTGAACCATTGACGAAAGACACCGACAACAATGGAGTTCAAGATTTATGAACAAGGAAAATGATGAGAAAAGCTTCAACTCAACACTTACAATGTTGTGGAAATTGATCACTTCCTCCACTTAAACACTCAAGGGAAGATTCTATTCTCTACCTTTTCCTTTATATTCTTTTTACTTAGCATTTGTACATCGGTTCATATACATACAACTTTCACCTTAATATGATATTTGCTTTGATAATTGTCTAATCCTCCATTTCCAAGAATTTTGCTCAAAAATATTGATAAGTTTTTGAGACTCATATGTTTAAAATGGGGATTTGACAAAAATCATTACAATTGCCATATTAAGTTCATACTTGGTTTGTATATGTGTTTGTTTTGTTCGTATATGTGACTTTGTGTGCATAACATAGACATATATTTTCATATGATTAATTTTTGGTACTTTGATTCATTTATGTGAATGGATTATCATGCATATATGGTTTAACATGTGTTCTCATGTTATAATGTGCTTTGGTATTGTTTTTGCTCACATACATAAGTATGTACCTTGTTGATTATATGTGTTTCATACATATATGTTATTTGGGAGTCATAGAAATTATTTTATTTCGTTATTTCTTATGACTTCTTTTTTCAATATGGTTGTACGGATAATTTTGATGTTGTCATGTTTGGACAACATTCATTTTGGTTTTGTATGACTTGTTATTTTGGATAATCTTGTTTGTATGGATAATCATGTTATGTTTATGCATTTGTTGCATTGCTTTGTTTATTTCGTTCCATATTTAGATATGTTACTTGATTAAAATGTCGATGTGTTACGATATTCATGCGTTGGTTTTGGTTTGTTATTCTGCATTCCATGTTTGTCATGATATTTGGTATTCGTCATTAATATATTTTGGCATATCTTTGTATGTAATTATTTTGATTAGGAAACTTCATCATATAGTGCATTTCGACAAATGTAAGTGCACGATATGACTATGGTTAATATTGTTTGAACTTGATACTTCTAATGAGCTCTCTTCTTCTTTTTGATATTGTCAAAGGGGGAGAGATTTGGATTGCACAAACTAAGGATGAATAGCTAAAGAAGTCTTGAATATTATCAACAATATCAAACACATTATGGCATCAACTCAGGGGGAGCGTGCTTATTGTTAGCCTTGGTGTAAATGCGTTTGTATACATATTGCTATTTTAATTGCATATTAGGTATAGGCTTAGTTAGCTTATGCAAAGTTTTGACAATTATCAAAAAGGGGGAGAATGTAAGTGCACCAGTTCATCCTCATGTTTTAATAATTGTCAAAACACATGAAAATAGAGTAGAACATATTTTGGCAATATTACAAATGACTTGACAGCAAAAAACTATTTTTAAACCTTGAAAAATTGATTTTTAGGTATTCTGTATCGATACATAATCACTTGTATCAATACAAATGTCCTGAAATTACTTCAGACTGATTTTGTGCATTTTGTATCGATACATATATCACTTGTATCGATACAAATATGTCTCTCAGAGGCAGAGAGTCACCTGTGTATCGAATCATGCTTGCATGTATCGATACACACCTGTATCTAAAAAAAAAACCAGATGGTGCATGATGTATCGAATCATGGTTGCATGATTTGATACATATCAGTCAAGATTTCAAGAAACTGATATATGTATCGATACACATACGTGTTTGTATCGATACATAGGTCAAATTTTTCAAATTTGAACGCTGGTCAAAGGGTTTGTATCGATACAAACCATCATTTGTATCGATACATGTCTGCTGAGTTTTGCCTAAATTTGCTCAATTCTATTTTCTCTTTAAATAGCAATGTGCTGTGTTATTGTACATAAGAGAAAACCTGTGAGAAAGTGAAATAGCTTTGAAAAACACTTTGGGATTCAAATTGGGAAAAATTTGGATCAAAGGGGTTATTCTTCACAAGATCATCATCTTCCATCAAGTTGCAATTAATTGAAGATTGAGTATGGCATCATTCGAATAAAGATTGCACATTTGATCGATAACGTTCGATACGGCTTGCGGTGAATCAGAGACGTGATCGAGTTGATTTGTGAAGAAGGTTTGGGTTTCTCCCAAGGGTTCAAGATTGTGCGATATCTTGAAGGATCAACAACGAAGAAGCGAGATACTCAGCTGGACGATCGGTGCGAGGATTTGCGCACGGGATTGGATCGTTGGAATCAGAGGGAGAAGCTTCATTGGTTGTTGAGGTTTATTCGCATAGTTTACATTTGATTCAATATAGGGTTATTAGAGTCGTTTGTAAATTGTGCACAAGTGTTCATCATTTTTAATCAATATACTCTCAAATAACCCATTTGGTTATTTGGGGGGAGACGTACCCGGCCGACCGCGAGGACGACACGAAAGCCGGGGAACTCCCTAATCAAGTGTTTGTGTCTTTCTCTCTCAATCTTTTATTTTACGCAATTACTTTGATTTTTGAGTCAATTGAATTTTCGTGTTCGTACGTGTGCACCAAAATTCAATTGACATATCTTGATTGTGATTGGATTAGATTCAATACTAGTAACTTGCTTGGGCTGTTTTAATTGAAGCGTTTAAATTCGAATAATTTGTACACGATCATTTCTAAGTCTTTTCATACGTTCAAAGGCTATACTACTTTTTCAGTGATCAATCGGGTGCAAAGAGACTACCGATCCGGTGGTGCTTCCGCGCGTATCTTTTAAACTAAATATTTTAAAAAACTGACATTGTTTAAAAGGGCCACTTATTCAACCCCCTTCTAAGTGGTAGCCAAACAGTCTAACATTATATGGATATGGGGCGGGGTGAATACTACACATTTGCAAATTACTCGTACTCATGCCATATCTAAATGCGAGTTTGGTTTTTTCTTGCCTATTATGGGCATTGTCCACCATATACGAGTCCAAACTGTCATCCTTGATTGTATCATCAATTAAAATGCACAAGTTTTTATACAAACAAATTTGTACACGAAATAAACACCCTAAAAAATAGTGAAAACTCGAGTACACATCTTATTTGAATATGTACAATACAGTGTTGTGAGATACAATTTTAATAAGTCCACATATATGGTGCGTTTGATCTGCTAAAAAATAAGGGACTGAACAAGACAACTTCAGTTGTAGTGTGTTTGATGTTAAAACTGTTACTGGGACTGAACAAACTAGAGGTCAAGGGACAAGACAAAAAAAGATATTATTGTCCCTTACTGAACCATGAGACAACTTTTTGTCCTCAGTACAAGTTGTTTAAATCACCAAAATAACATTTTCTCCATCAAGCATCATACAAGACAAAATTTATTCAATACGATAAGTGTTTGTCCTGTGCTGTCTTGTCTTTAACTGTACTATCCAGTACTTTTATTTTGCAGATTAAACGGACCCATAGTTTTAAAATAGAAAATCAAACACCAACCGTTAGTTGGTTCAGTGGTAATTGACATTGAACTTAGTAGGGAGGACCACAATTGAAAACATAAATAGAAAATCAAACAAAAAAAAGAAAAATTAATAAGTATTACATTCGTCCCTTTTTAAGTGTCCAAAAATGTCAGATTTGCGTTATTATTTAACTGTCCAACTTTTGCAATAAAACTAATTAATGCTATATATTTGGAAAACTATATATATATATATATATATATATTTTGGTTCATAACTTTTTTTTTTACATAATATATTAAATTTATTGAAAAGAGAAAGTGTGTAAAAAAAAAAATAGAAATTAATTGATGGATTAAAATTAAGGTATAATAAGAAGATAATGTGCAAAAATAATGTAGTGTTACTATTTCAAACCGACACTTAAAAAAGAATAGAGTAGTAATATTTGTGAGTTTACGACATTGATAATTATTCACATCAACAATTATACCGGTACATAATAAATAAAATGTGTATCAAAAAATTTTGTAATAATTTTTTTTTTAATTTCCATATTTCATTTTCATTTTTCCCTCAAAACCAGAACACCTTGATGGAAGAAGAACATGGTGAATCTCCTACAATTTTCAAAATTCTTATCCTTAATTTCTCTCCCTAAGAACCTCTCTTATAAATCCCAAATTCTCACAAGTCTTTTCTCTCATTACAATTACAATTACAACCCCTCCTTCCGTAGCATCACCACCACCGCCACCACCATGTCCATAAACACCCACGCCTTCGCCGGAAACCCACTAAGATCCAAAACACCAAACAATAACGACCTGTTTTCACCAACAACTGCACTCGAAACTCTCAAATCGCGAATCACCGACAACACTCACCACAAATCTCCTAATTTCAAGATACTTCCATTCAGAAACGGGAAGCCCCTCGCGACTTCAATTGGAGGTGAGTCATGGCAGCTCGGTTGGATCGGTCTAGGCGAACTCGGTAGCGTATTGAGTCCTGAATTGAGCGGTGACTCGTTTGTTTATCTTGGTTCGGATGATGACCAAGATGCGGTTTACTGGACGATTGATGTGTCTGGAGAGAGTGGGTTTGTTCCTGAATTTGGTGGTGTGCGGTTTAGCTTTGTAGAGCTTAGAACGCTTATGGTTGCCACTAATTGGGTTGATTCCAAATCTATGGGAAACTTGGCTATTGCTGGTCATGTAAGTTCCCTTTTGTTGTGTTTTTATTGAGTAATTAATTGCACATTTGATTTATGTCAAAAAAAAAAAATTGCGCATTTGATCCTTTATATTTATTTTAGGTTTCAAGTTGATCGTTTATTTTGTTTCAAGTTGGTCTCTTAAGTTTTTAAAGTTTCAAGCTGGTACTCAAGTTTTTAAAATTTGAATTAGTTAGTTTTAAAGATGATTAAATAGGGATAACTTAGTTAAATTTTAGAAACATAAGGGATCAACTTTTAAAGCATAAGGGACCAACTTGAAATCTAAACTAAACATAAATGACCAAATATGCAATTAAGCCTAAATTGTTTTTGCGGGATAATATGTGATTGATGCTATCTTTTGTTATTGTGAGACCGGAAAATGGATTTTTGGGATGAACTGATAAAATCTAAGTCTCAAGAGTAGGAATTTTAATTTTAATGATTTAGAATAGAATCTGTTACCAAAGAGAGATTATGCAAGCATAATATTATTGAATGAAAGAGTTTGAGAGAAGATATTTGGTAAATGTTTGATTGATTTGCAAATGAGGTACAAAACCTTTAAATATAACCTTCAAGGCTAATAGCGTAAAATGATACAAGGTAAACTAGTACTATTTAAAATAAACTAATTTCCTAGTACTTATTTAATCTCCTGTTACATATTGGATAGGCAAATGGTAGTTGTTAGAAAATTTGTGGCCATATACAATTTGCAGTGAGATGTTTATAACAAGTTAGTTTTTTGTTTTGTTTTTGTAACAAGTTGGTCCTTCTTTATCTATTCCGTTCAATCCGTTGAAAAGAGTTTACCTTGTAGTTTAATGTTGAGGTGACAGATTCAAAAATTGTCTCTGACACCAAACATGATTACTTATGCACATTTTCTGATTCTTCTATCAGAGTTTAAACCTAATTTGACAAATAAAAATATCATCAACAGCATCATAAATCAAGTAATCAATTGTTTTTGTTTCAAACCAAGATTGAAAAATACACCTATGAACCCCAATTTCAAAAGAAGTGAATTTTGACATGTCACCTTAGTATTAAACGACATAAGCATCTTTTGGAGGTTCTGGATGTAAAAAGGGAAATGGTGTGGATTTTTATGACATAAAAGACAAATTTATTACAAAAAAATTTAAAGGACTAATTTGTCACAAATATTTAAAGGACTAATTTGTTGTAAACATCTAACTTAAAGGACCGTAAGATGTATTAATTTAGGCCTAAATTAGCGGTTACGTTAGTCTCAGTTTGAACGTGAACCTAATAGTTTGAACGTAGAATTCCTTTTGCGTTCCTCAGCTCACCAACTGAATGGCCTACTTGGTCAGTCGAGACTAAACATAATATATAGCTTATTTGATCTATTTTGTAAAATATAACAGAACTAGACATCAGATAGAAAAATGTTACATTTAGGATCTGACCGGTGGTTTATTGTTGTCATCAGTCATCACTATATCATTGTATAATAATTAAAAAGAACATAAGTACATTACAAATCAAAACCACACCATTTTTATTACCTTACATGATTATTAAGTAAAAAATTGTTTGGGGGTGCTGCTCCAAACATAATTTAATGGTATATGAAATTATGAATTTTGTGATCTTAGAAAGTAGAAGCCGATGTCATGTTTTCTTCTGCTTTTACAGAATTTAACCTATCATCTTATTGTTGACGGATGCTGGTTGATCTCATCAGATGGACCAACTTTCATAGGCAGAATATTTGAATTAAATTATGCTCAGATTAATCTCTAAACAATTGGAAAGAAAATGAAAAGAACATCCAAATGTGGTTATTTTGAAAATACCATGTACACAAAATTTTGCTCGGGTTGAATATGTGATAGTTTTTATTTTTCTTTACATTTTATTCACTTTAGATGTTTGGCAACACTACAATACTTGTGCAAGTTTCTGCAGTTATGTTATTTTTCTAGTTTGTTGATACCTGTTATAAGATATTTTCATATCGCAAAACCAATAGGAAATGCTGCGTCACTAATTTTTAGATTTGGCCAGGCCAGAGCACTGTTAGAATGGCACAAGATATCACTTTTTTGTGGACATTGTGGAGAGAAAACAGTCCCAATGGAAGCTGGGAGACGGAAGCAGTGTTCAAATGAATCATGCAAAAAGAGGATATATCCACGAGTTGATCCGGTTTGCTATCTTCTGTTCTATGTTTTGAGTGATCAATTGAATGATTCAGTGTTTTGCTGAAGACTCTTGTCAATTGATCTTATCTTATGCAGGTGGTCATTATGCTGGTAATTGATCAAGAGAATGATCGTGCCCTTTTGAGCAAACAATCTAGATTTGTGCCTAGAATGTGGAGCTGCTTAGCAGGTTTTATAGAGGTGCATTCTTCACCTTATTTAATGTTTCTTTGACATGATATTAGATTTTAGTTTATGCATGAATGTTTGCTTTTTTGTTTTAGTTGTAATATTTTATCACGATATTTTAAGAACTTATTTATTTGTCTCCGGGTGTTGCATTTAGCCAGGGGAAAGCTTGGAGGAGGCTGTGAGAAGAGAAACATGGGAGGAGACTGGTATTGAAGTTGGAGAAGTTGTATATCACAGTTCTCAGCCATGGCCTGGTATAACATATTTTGCATGACAATTTTATTTAATTAGGTCTTGTACTGTTATTATTTTCTCCATTGTTTGTATCAGACAAAATACGAAAAATGTATAGTCGATGCGCTAACTTATGCATTTAGTAAAAACAAGAAATGCATTGCTTTCAGTTTTGGTTTTTTCTTTCTTCTACAATGATCTTCGAGGATATTAAAGATGACTACTGACCAGATTGAATACGAGACTTCTATTAATTAGTTTATGGAGTCTTTTATACTAAACTTTTAGTAGAATTTATTAGCAAAAAAAACAATGCAGTTGCTTACATCTTATATGTAGAGCTGGGTATGTGGACTAAAACCTGTAGATCAGCCTGTTTAACCCGTAACCCGCACATATTTAAGACCAAATTTTATTGGCTCATTTATATTTTGGGCCATATGGGTTGGGCCATTTAGACCGTAGATTATGCAGATTAAATCTGCGGATTCGCGGGTTGGTTAAATCTGTGGCAATATTTATCATTACCTTTGTATTGTGATTTTCCTATTACGATATGAATTAACTTTTTTTATTGTAAAAATAAAAGTGATAAAAACTTAATAGGCTGTGTTCTATTTGAAGATGATTTTGATAACTCATGTCATGCTTTAATGAGTTGATAGTTTTACTTTGTAATCTTAACTTTGTACGTCTGTATGGTCGCAATTCTTGATTTTAGCTACTTACACATGGCTAGAAGCTATTGGTAAGTGTTAACTAATTCTTTTCTCCTAATTTTCAACTTACTTAAGCTCAGGATCTGTTATTTTTTTAGCAAAAATTAGAGTGCAAAGACATCACATGACAGAGTTGACATCACAACTATGTTGGAACCTAAGTCCACCACTTATCATTTGTAGTACCCTAATCAATATTATTAAAATAAAAGAGCATAGGAATAAAGTTATAGGATACACTATTTCTTCCTTTATCATAATCTAACAAGCAATTTAATCACTTGTGTGGTGTTTTTTTTTCATCATATTTAAATTAAATGAATCTTAGTTAATGTCTTGAATATGATTAGTCTACATGAATATTGTTATTTTTTGTCAGATTTAGTCAGTTTTCAAAAGCAGTTAAATGCAAAGTAGTCTAATGTACAGAATGAATGCATACTTTGTAATCTCCTTTCGCATCAAAATCAAAATTATAAATACTTTTTGTATCTTTTGTATGTTAATACTTTCTTCTCTATTTGGCGTTTTTAGTTGGACCGAACAGCATGCCATGTCAGCTGATGGTTGGATTCTTTGCATATGCTAAATCCCTTGAAATTAAAGTCGACAAGGAGGAGTTGGAAGGTATATTAAGCATTAGTGTTTCATTAAATTTACTTATTACCCACTCCCCTTGAACAACATATTAATTATGAGTGGTGAGCAATGTAGTCAGGTTCGAGATCCTACGTAGGTTAGGTTTGGTAGGCTGGTAAAGGACAGTAAGTTCGAGTTTCGAAGCCATTAGCCACTGTTGAGAGAAAAAAAATGAAAACAAAATGGTTGAAAGGGAAAGAGATGAAGGAGATGACAGATGGGTGAACAAAAGTGACTGATGGGTGAACAAAATGGCGGTTCACGATGGTGCCGCGGTCGCAGAAGTTTTCACCGGCGAACAGAAGTTACAGAACATCACATTTTTGGTTTTGAAAGGGAAAGAGAACATCGCGAGGGTGTTTTTTGTTTTGAATTAGGTTCGAAATGAATCTGTCTTTATTTCTAGGTTAAATTTGAACCCGAATCGACTCATTTTAGCTATTCGAACCCACCAAAAAAACGTGAACCTGACTACGGAAGTGCAGCTGGTTTGAAGTTCAGAAACCATGAGAAGATTAAGTAATTAATTATCTTCAAAATATATACATATTATGAGCCAGGACCTTTAAAAGTGCAGCTGGATGAGAAAAAGATAAGGGTGAATGGAAAATAGTATATTTAGATGAAGAGTGTTTAATTGAAGTCTCATTTCCCTTCACGCCTATTTGTATTCATATCTAACAAGCCTTCCTATCCTAATTCAACAGCACAGTTGTGTTAATTACGCCTATGCAATGGTTTAACTTTTCAAATATTCACTTCAACCTCAATTCTGAAACACTCCCATTTATATCACAGTATTGTTTTTTATGATCAATGACAATATGCTTCAACTTGCTTATGTAGATGCTCAGTGGCACAGTAGAGAAGAAGTAAGAAAAGCTCTGACATTTGCCGAGTACACGAAAGCTCAAACAACTGCAGCAGCAAAGGTAGAACAAATGTGTAAAGGAGTAGAAAAAACTCACAGCTTGTCAACAGATTTCAATGTGGAAAGTGGTGAACTTGCACCAATGTTTGTTCCTGGCCCCTTTGCAATAGCCCATCACCTGATTTCCTCTTGGGCATTCCCGGATAAAAATATTAACGGCAGCGAATTACATTCAAAACAACCAATTGGTTCCGCGTCAAATTTGTAGGATTATCTGCATTGTTTTGAAGACAGGTTTGAATATAAAGCTCATCTTATTGTTATATAATTCTAGAAATCATACAGTGGCCAAAGGGGTTTTGAAATATTCATTTCCAATAGTTGTAAAGATTATGCACACACATGGAACTTGAAACATCTACCTTAGAAGTTTTTGTTAGCAAGCCCATTATAGTTTATTTAGATGTATTAAATAGAATAATGATGGACATTTATCGCCATTTGGTTGATTTTATGTTGGTTTGGTTGTATGTTGGTTTGGTTGGGAGAGCCTAGTCTCTAATTCCTAGATGTTGTGTTAGTTACTAAGAGTTACTGTATTTTCTTCCTCTGCTTGTGCCTTGTAACCAACTCTGCAGAGATTTATTTGCATAATATTGTTGAATATAATATATAAGTATTGTTCCATTATATCCTATCTATGACATGCATTATATACCAGATAGATCAGTTGCCTTCTTTTTCATACTAACATGATGTATATTATTATTTTGAGGATCCAGATTTGCTGTTGTAGAAAAAGTATGCAGTTACACGCTGTAATTGATCTCGGCCATTGATTTTACATCAGACGGTTTATATTACATACTATGTACTGATTTAATCTTTGGCCATTAATTGTAATCGGACGGTTGCTGGAACTCAGGAAATCTGTTTCCTTATTTTGAAACAAACCATAGTCTAGATCGGACAATCCTGATCATGGTTGTTAAAATCCCGATTTTAATCCTAACATCTTATGATTTTATGATTAGGTTTGCCCTCAGCGATTATGAGTACACGTATAATCCTATTTTTGTGGAATCAGGTGGAATCCCGATTTGAATAGTAAAATCTTAAGATTTTACGATTATTTTTGGCCTCAACGATTAAACATACACACTTAAATCTTCTAGCAATATAGCGATTATGCTTGCGTCAGGCTTATAAAAAACCTTCTCCCTTGTCATTGTTCTGTTTCATTTCTAAATGGCTTCAAACTCTTATGCTAATAAATTTACATAGTATTTCAAATGTGATTTAAGGTTGCATTTGTCTTGTGCAATTTTATGTGCACATATATGAATTTATATGCATATATTTGAGGTTTATGAGTTTTGTATGATCTTACGATTAATGTTACGATTGATTGTACGATTTACGATTCTACTTCCCCTTTCCGATTTTACGTAAAATCCCGATTTTAACTACCTTGGTCCTGATGTAAAACATGAAAACTGTGTCAAAAGCTATAGTATGCAATCGGTTTCACCAACATTGGGTAAAATATAAATATTTGCAATCACACCAGCAGTAGTATACTGAATTACATAAGAAATGGAAAGCTCCACTGTTCTGAATAATGAGATAGACGTTTGGTCGAAAATAATACTAAGATGTAAAACATGAAAACTGTGTCAAAAGCTATAGTATGCAATCGGTTTCACCAACATTGGGTAAAATATAAATATTTGCAATCACACCAGCAGTAGTATACTGAATTACATAAGAAATGGAAAGCTCCACTGTTCTGAATAATGAGATAGACGTTTGGTCGAAAATAATACTAAGATGGATAAGATATGGTAAATACTGTTATATTTTCATAACAAAATGAGATATGACTTCCAATTGTACGATCCTATTGTACTTGTCTCAAACATCAGATGAAAACAAATCAATTATGAAAGCATTGCATAATCCTATTAGTTTTTGTAATTTTATTTTCTCGGTGTACATAATTTGATTATTAACAACCTACTAACCTAATACTTAACTGATTCTAGATGTGTTTTTCCTTTCATTTAACCATTAGATTACAATAAAAAAAAATGGTTATGATTAAAACCTAGCAAACTAAATGTGATGAGTGAGAGTGAGGTAGATTAGTTTGCTAGAGAAATGCTTAGAATATAGTAGAATTTGACACCAAGTACTTGTGTGGTATGGTACAGGGATGAAAAAATACTAAAATTGTTACATTTTTCAACAACTAAATACTTGTATGTTAAGGTACACAAATATACTAACATTGTTTGTGTGGAATTATACTTGCCTAAGGGAAGTAAAGTTGATTTTAAAAAACAAAAGTAGATCTTAATAAATAAAGAAAAAAAATCACATCTTCAAATACTTTTTAAAGAAATTTGCATGGCATATATAGAGGCAGATGAGAAATTAAAATCCATATTATTATGTAACAACAAAACATGTAATTCAAACATAAAGGCATAAAAAACAAATAACAAGAGGAAGAAAATTCAAACCTTTGAATTGAAAGAGATGAAGAATAAAAATGATGAAAGCGAAGAACTAGGAGCTCCCTTCAGTCCAAAACAGAATTTGCCAGTGTACTTTTTGCATGGCGCTTTGGACTGCAAGGAACTCCCATTTCTGCAACTTTCATAAATCACTCAAATATCTTTGATGAATTGAACAAGAGTGCATGAAGCTTAAGAATGTAAATGGACTCACTTATAGAAACTCCATTTTCTTATCTAAGATTTAATTAATGGGCAGAAATAATTCAATTCAATTAAATTTTCAACCATCAACCATAAAAGACAATAAAAAATTATATATCAAATGAAATAATTGAAGTGATGTATTCATTTATAACTAGAGTTACCGTTACAACTTAGAAAACCACTAAAAACAAAGTGCTACCTTTTTGACAATTTGTGCTTTCATGAGATAGATTTTAACCATGTAAGGTGCACCTATAGGCACCTATAGGCATAGCTGGAAATATTGGTTCATGACTCAGTTTCAAGTTTCCTAAATACAAAAGTAATAAGAACATAAATGCTTGATGGTAACTAACACTTTCATTTTGAAAGTGAGAATATGAAAGGCAACAAAAACAATACCATCTAGCTAACAACATTCTGAGAAAGGTATATAAATTACATCACATATAAATGTCATTTATCTTTTCCTTTTCCACTTTTAGGCGTTGAGTTTCTTGAGAGGTTAAGTGGTCCCTTATTGGCCACTATGAGAATTTTGCTGCATTTATCTACTAGCCTGAATTAGAATCGGATTTCCCGCAGTAATAGTAAGACGCTGTAACTGATTTGGGTCGTCTGATTTCAAATCAACGGCTGAAATCTTTCTACAATATAAAACAAAGATTTAAATCTAAACTTTCTGATCTGCGATAAACAGCCGTGATTGCTTACAACATCAAACTGCGTGGTATACTACAACAATAAATCTATATCTGTCTGAATTTGGATTCTCAAAATCTCTTTAGTTTGATGAAAGTGTTATTGTTTTGCTTTGTGTCCCATCAAAGGCATAGAGATGGGATTGCATTCCTACAATGATTCCTTTGTACGGTGTATTTGGTTGTCCCGTCTTTGTGTGGTGTATTTGTTTTCCCGTCATTGTGCGGTGTTCATTTGTTTCAGGTTGAAGGAGTAGATCTGATCAAGTGCAGATCCAATCAATGTCGATTTTGGTGTCATCAACGCTACAGATCCGGAGACATGGATATTCCGGACACTTCAATATAGTCATATTTGTAGGCATATGTAGTTTTCCGTTTTATGCTATTAACATGGATGTTGTGAGTTTGTTCGTAGATTTATTCTTTTTAATTTTAACGATTATAAATTTGTATTGTATCGATTTACTCTTTTTATTCAAATGAATGAATATCATTTATTTTGTCAAAAAAATAACGTGATAGGAACTTCATTTTCTTTACAAGTAACATTTATGGCTCTCTTTCTTTCCCCTACAAATTGTCAATTTTTAAACAAGTGCAAATGATGTTAAACCCTTCAAAATTATATGTGTCACAAGTTGACTAAATGGCAGTAGAAGGATATACAATCTTTTAGGATTTTGAGATATAATGTTGGACTTTACCACGTAGACCATTGTCTATAGACCGTTGATCAATGGGCTCCAAAGGTGGGGCGTATACCTGCAAATATCTGACAATCAAGTAAGTACACATTGTGAGTGAGAGTATACGGTTAGAATTTTGTTTACATCGGTCTAGAGAATGAATTAGGCTTCATAGGAGTAATGTAAGAGTAACATGTGTCCTTTTGTACAATTGTTACCATATCGCTTGAAATCCGAAATCCAATTGCTAGAAATGATCCATAGGACTCATTTTTAGTGCAAATCTAAGGCGTATTTATTTAATGGTCCACAAATAAAAATATTGAAGACATGGTGACCCAGTTCAAATGATATTGAGATTTGCCACATTCCTAAACAATATAAAACTATTGTTAGTGGTAATGCGATTTCTTAAATAATCATACTAACATTGTCAAAAATGCTTGGCAAGTTCACAACCTTGACCTTCAGAGTAAATTGGAAGGAACCCTGACTAATCTTCACTCTTGGGGCAAGCAAAAGTTTGGAAACCTTCCTAAAAAAATTAGAGAAGCACAAGAGGATTTGCAAGGGATGAATGAGCAGAATAGCAATGTGGATCTGATGGAGCTTATTAAAACCAAGGAAAAAGAGATTGATACTCTGCTCCAACAAGAAGAGATGTGGTGGAGTCAAAGTTCAAGGGTTTTATGGCTGAAGCATGGAGATAAAAACACTAGCTTCTTTCACAAGAAAGCCTCCCATAGAAGGAAAAAGAACATGATAGATGCCATCACTGACAGAATGGGACACGTTCAGACTGTGTATGAGAACATTGAAACCACTTTTATCAATCATTTTAAGGATCTCTTTACCAGCCAAGACACAATCCACATTCCTGAGATCGTGGATGTTGTGAAAAATAACATTTCTGAGGATATGTACAATTACATTCAAAAGGAGTTCACTAAGGATGAGGTCTTCAATGCCATTAAGGATATAAAGGGCCTGACTGCCCCAGGACCTGATGGGTTGCCTGCTCTGTTTTATCAAACATATTGGGACATCATTGGCAATGATGTGACCGAGGTTGTCCTAAAAGTGCTTAACCACAAGGGTAGCACTAAAGCTTATAACCACACCCATATTTTCCTTATCCCCAAGAATAACAATCCTACCCACCCTAGTGACTATCGACCCATCTCTCTCTGCAATGTGACCCTAAAGATTATTACCAAGACCATAGCAAACAGATTAAAGTTGATCCTTCCTAATATTATTAGCCACAACCAAAGCACTTTTGTCCCTGGGAGACTCATCACAGATAACACTTTGGTGGCCTATGAAACTTTCCCTCATTTTAACCACAACAATATTAAACAGGGCTATATGGGAGTCAAAACTGACATGGCCAACGCCTATGACAGAATTGAATGGATTTTTCTACAAAACACTTTCGAAGCAATGGGGTTCCCCCATCATCTCACTGATACTATCATGGAATGCGTCTTCAATGTTACTTTCCCCATCCTTATTAATGGGAATCCTTCTAAACCTTTCTCTCCTCAAAGGGGGCTCAGACAGGGAGACCCCATTTCTCCTTACTTGTTCATTTGTTGTGCTAATGTTTTATCTGGCCTCATGCTTAAGGCACAACAACAAAAGATGATTCATGGAATCAAAATTGCTCACAGTGCCCCTGAGGTCAGTCATCTTTTGTTTGCTGATGATAGTCTTTTCTTTTGTACGGCCAACAAGGAGGAGGCTCAGACAATTAAAAATGTCATCACTAACTATCAAGAAGCATCAGGTCAATTTGTGAACATGGAAAAATATGAGATTATCTTTAGCAAGTACACTCCCCAAAGAAAGAGGAATGAGATACACTCTATCCTCCCCAGGAAAGTAGTCCCCTACTTCAAAAAATACCTTAGGATGCCCACCCATGTAGGCGGATCAAAGAGGCAAGTTTTTGACTTCATACAAGACAAGGTTTGGAACAAGCTAAAGGGATGGAAGGAAAAACATGTGTCTTTTGCGGGGAGGAGCACACTGATCAAGGCAGTAGCTCAGGCTATCCCTACATACATCATGAGTTGTTTCCTTTTGCAAAAAAACTTATGTCAACACATAGAGAACATGATTCACCAGATAAGAGGAAAGTAGGCTTAGGTTTTAGAGGCATAAAAGCTTTCAATGAGGCCTTATTGGCCAAGCAAGGGTGGCATGTATCATAAGGCCTGATTCTCTTATCTCTAAAGTTTTTAAAAGCTAAGTATTTCCCTAAGTGTGACTTTCTGAATGCTAAACCTAGTCAGAACATGAGCTATACGTGGAACAACATTCTCAAAGCTGGTTGGATTCTCAAAAGAGGAGGGCTTTGGAAGATAGGCAATGGGGAAAAGATCAACATATGGCATGACAACTGGTTACCTGAACAAACAGGTTTCAAGACCTGATCAGTGGAAGATAAGAGGGCTCCTCAGAAACATGTTAAAGACCTTATCCTCCCAATGTCAAAAACATGGAATCATAGCCTTATCAATTAGATTTTCCTCCCTTTTGAAGCCCAACAGATTGTTAAAACATCACTACTAGAAAAATTTTAAATACCGATGAACAAAATCTGTCTCTAAAATGCAAATATTCTGTCACTAAGCAAATATTCCTTCCTATTTGGGATACTATCTGGCAACAAAAAATCCCTCCTAAATTCAATCACCTAATGTGGCGTATTCTACACAACGCTCTGCGTGTGCGCAACAATCTGAGTAACAGAGGGATAAATTGTTTTCCCATTTGTCCAAGATGTAACTCAAAGATTGAGACTAGTGACCACATTTTCAGAGACTGTGATTGGGTTAAATAGGTCTGGTTTGCGTCTTAGCTATCAATCAAGTTCAATCAACCTAATACAAAATGTTTCATAGATTGGATTCAAGACATGTTCGCATAAACAAAAACTGACTATACTGAGCCCATAAGCTCTATTTGCTACCACATATGGAAAGCTAGAAACATGTTTATGTTTCAACATAAAAACATACCTATTGTGGAAGTGGTTGAAAAAGTAAGCCAAGCCATCACTGAGTACCAGAAGCTTCAAGAGAAAGGCGCATTGTCAAAACAGAGCGAACAAACCGACAGGCAGTAACGAATTAAAATGGAGTCCCCCTCCAGCAAACACCTTAAAAACCAACGTGGATGCTCACTGTAATGGTGATGGCCGTTGGGGCCTAGGGTGGGTTGTTCGGAACGGGGATGGAATTTGCCTTGGAGCTGCAACTCGGATCGTTCAAGCTCAATCTGCGTTGGAAGCAGAAGCTAGGGGTTTGGAAGCTGTACTCCGGTCGATTCATCGGTTTGAGGGTTGCCCTATGGTGATTGAGATGGATCCTAACGTTGTCGTGAAAGCGATTCAGTCGAAGGATTATCCTAGAGTGTATTGGAGCAGCGTCACCATAAGTGGAGGAGATTTGTTGACTCAATACCCTAATGTTTCGGTTTGTTGGAGTAGGAGAGTAGGAAACAAGGTGGCCCATTTGTTAGCTAGACTAGATGGGCTTTTAATGTACCCAACCCTGGGTGGCTGAATACTGTACCCCTTCACATTATTTCTCATATCCAAATTGATATGGAGTTTGCTTGATCGTTTTTAATAAAAGTTATTTGTTTCCAAAAAAATTAAATATAAATGGGAACATTATATTTTAGTCAAATTTCAATTATGACTAATTTATTATTTTTTAATTTGTTGTATTCCATTATGACTATAAATTGCCTACTGTAAGATGTTACGTTGTCAACCTATTAAAAAAAAATGGCAACTCGCATCAATCTTCTTGTTTTCACCTTTGCAGTTATGTGTTTTGCTTCAGTGATGTTTGGTAGTAATAAACTAGTTATTTTGACTAAATTTTGTTGTTTTTTCCATGAACTGATGTATAATTGTAGAATTTGATAACGATGTGTTAAATGCCTATATTTTATTGTTGAGTTTTAGAAACCAATATATATTATGAAGAGTATATAATATTTTGAAATGATAAATATTATATATATTAGATGATATTTCTAATGATGTTTAATTGATTGCAGTCATAGCTGATGTGAGAGATTCACAAATTTGCTTTGTTATGGGCGCATGTCCAAGTGATCCACCTCTATGCAACCATTATTGTGAAGCGGCAAAACACGCCCCTAATGGTGGCAGCTGTGTTAAAGACACAGGCATTTGTTGTTGTAACCCATAAGTTTGAGAGATTTATATTTAATAATTGCTCTCTCTTAAATGTTTGCAATCATCATATATATTTATTTTGGTTACACAATCATCATCATCATCATCATCATCTTAATCTTAATCTTAATCTTAATATAATAAAACGAGAGTAACTAGAGGCACCCTAAACCCTAACCCTAATATGAATGGTCTAGATTTTGACACGTGTAAAAAAAATTATATATCAACGGCTACGATAAAAACTTGAATACTATGTTGCCACATCAATTAATGAATGTGACACGTCATGTGTTTAGAAACATAATATATGATGTGTCAATATATGATTGGAGGTGTGTATAAAATAATTTTACACCAATCCCTAATTTTGTTACATATCTTAATCTTAATATAATAAAACGAGAGTAACTAGAGGCACCCTAAACCCTAACCCTAATATGAACGGTCTAGATTTTGAAACGTGTAAAAAAAATTATATATCAACGGCTACGATAAAAACTTGAATACTATGTTGCCACATCAATTAATGAATGTGACACGTCATGTGTTTAGAAACACAATATATGATGTGTCAATATATGATTGGATGTGTGTATAAAATAATTTTACACCAATCCCTAATTTTGTTACATATTAATCCCTAATTTTAGTAATGTTTAATTTTATTGCTCTAGATTTTGACATTTGAAAAAAAATAAAAATAAACTGCATACGAAGAAAAAAATATGAGATAACCATTAAAAAAATAAAATTTTAAAATCCTTCAAAAAATAAAAAAGAAATCTTACTTCTTATCTTACTTGGGCGATACATTTTTCTTAATAATGTGCAATTAATAAACCTCACTGTTCCCAATTATTATCCAATAAAAATTTTGTTATTTAGAATCTCATGTCAATCCCTAAAACTATGCTAAAGAGATTATCTCATAAGTTATGTTTGGCATAAAATCCAATTAAGATTTATAACGAAGAAGAAAAATTTGACCTTCACAAGAGAAAGGAAAAAAAAGAGAAAAGTTTGCTAATTTGAATCTCATGTCAATCCCAAAAAATATGATAAAGTGATAATCTCACTTTTTTTTTACATAGAATCCTATTAAAAGTTACATTTTGATTGATTTTAAATTCTAATTTCTTTTCTCTCTCTCTTTATCTCAACCTTTTTTATTTTTCTCTTTCGATTTGTTAAGGAGTTATTGCTTATCTGGGTTGATGGTGTTATAATTTTTTTTTTCTTTTTTACATAACCTCCATTACTTTTGTTATACTAATTAGATTTTGCTATTGTTGCAGAATTGAAAAAAAAACCTATGAATGACCATGAAATTGTTATTATTAAGTAAGTTTTAAACTTTATGCAACCTTATTTATTTATTTATTTATCTATTTGTTTATTTATATGTTTTTTATTTCACTCTTATACTTGATGATATATTGTTCTCTTTTTATATGTTTTGATTTGATTTATTTGTAAAGATAGGTGGATACATTTGTTATTGTAAATTTCATAAAGACTATAAATATTGGTTTGTGCGACTACCGTTTTTACTTGGCAATTTAAAGTCATCAAAATCATCATATTTTATAGACTATATTTTATAGTTTGTAGCTTATCTATCTTTCTTCTGGCATGTTTGCTTCAACCAGCTAATATGAATGTTAATTATCAAAATTCTGAAAAGATATTCAATGTGACAAAAAATCATAAAAGAATGGTCATGTTTATTCTATGCGGCAATGTTTACTTCTAGCCAATTGCAAAGCATAATTTAATTTTTGTTTTGGTTATTATAATTTGTTCATACTAAAAATACCAAAAGACTTATAACTCAATGCTTATTGTAATTTGTTCATGCTACCAAGTTTATTGTTCATATTAGTTTCAAAAGAAATATTTATGTTCATATATCATATATGTGTGTTGTACTATAGTATATATTTTTCTCTACATTTAATAACTTTCATTGTATGTGTGCTTTTTAAAAATTACTACATGTACTTAAAAGTCAAAGCACTGGTTGATGACATTAAGGCAAAATCAATTTCGTGAAAGCATGCTTAAATATGTACAGGTTTGTGCTTATGTTTTTTTATTTTTATTTTTTATTACTGTGGAGGTTTGAGTTTATGTTTTGATCTATCTTTATGTTATTGCTTTAATGAATTGTTTGTGAATAACATGAGCATCTCCAATATGTCCAAAAAAAACATGAGCATCTCCAATGGTCAATCTCTACAAAGGTAATTTTATTATTTACTATTATGTAATGCTTTTTATCAATATTTATTTCGAATGCCGTAAACATTCAGTTTCAATCTATTTATATTTTTATTTCATTTTAGTTTTAAATTGCATTTTTAATTATACCAATTTATATCAACTTAACTTAAATGAGAGAAAAAAATCTATATTATTGTAAGTTTTTTATGTGATATTTTTTATTTTGTATGATCTCATAATAAACAAGTTCATTCTAAACTAAAGTTTATAGGATGCAATTAGCCAACAAATTTGGTGGCTACGTGACTAATTGAAAATAATTTGCTAGCTATATGACTAACTGGACAATAAAGGTGTTGGATATTATTGCATGTGTTCTTTCAGGGCCATTTAAAAGAGAAAAATGGAGCATGCTTGGATGTATGTATAAGATATGTACTATATCATGTGATAAAAAGGGAAAGAAATATGATAAATTTACGTGCTTTGAATTTTAAATTGTGAGTCATACTACTTTCTTTGATATGTAGCCCAAAGGAAAATTGTAGAGTTGTTTTGTCAATAATTACGGGTTGAAGCTTGAAGACGGTGAAGATTCAAATACAACTTAAAGTGTGATTTACAAAGATGTGTTCCATAATGGACGGTAGTTAACAATGAATCAGTATAAATATCACTTTATATGTATTGTATGTAGTTTTACCATTACTTTTATGATTTTAATTATTCAATATTTTTCTATATGTATTGCATAATTTCAATTTCAATTCCAATTATCTATATTTTCTTAGCTTTTTTATTTGCAATTTTTTACTATAAGAAATTAAATTATACACATAATATTCAACATAATCCGTGCATCGCACGGGTCATAGTCTAGTATATCTAAAAGCATAGTTTTTAAAATTTTCATAACTATAAGACGAAATATCAATTGTTATCTCATTCAACAATACCACTAGCATTTTAGCATAAAAAATAGTACTAGCATTTTTTATTTGAATGAAAAATTATGTGTTCCATTATTAAGAAAAAATGAGTACAGGCAGAAACTATATATGCAATTTGTTGAGAAATCAATAAAAAAAATCTTCACACAATAAAAAAAAAAGAGAAACTTCAAACAACAAATAAAATAGGTCAGTTTGTTACAGATTAAAAAATTAGTGATTTTGATGTTAAAAAATTTATAGATTACTTTATAGAAAAATAGAATTTTCTATGTGTTTGTTTATTGTAATAATTTTTTTTTTTTTGAATAAAATAATTTTTAGTTTGTTTGGATACAACATCTAGAAGTGATTTTTTTGGCAAAGGATATTATGCATAAGCCCCCCTTATGCATGGTGCATAATTTCTCGCGCGCCCCCCAAAAGTTTCCACGCGCGCCCCCCATCCCCCCCAATGCATCGCTATTCACACACCCCTTTCTGCTGATGACACACATTCTGTTTTTATTTTTAGCCTACTGGGCCTGAAAGCCCAGTTTTTTTTTTTTTTGTTGGTTTTGTTTTTTCACTTACACCTTTTATGTTTGCACCCAAATTTTCCAGCGCACCCCCAGAGTTGCTTTGTGCACCCAGATTACTTTACGCACCCTCCATATTACTTTACGCACCCTCCATATTACTTTGCGCACCCCCACGAATTTTTACCATTATTACTTTGTTACAAAATCATTGGTTATTTATGCAATGTTATTTTGAAAATCATTTTATTGGAAACCATAAGAGAGCTACTGCTTCATTGATTATTTATGCAATGTTATTTTGAAATTCATTATGTTATTTTGAAAATCATTTTATTGTAAACCATAAGAGAGCTACTGTGGTTTCACATACAACACTAGTGAACCCATTAAGCCACACTTATGGTTTCAGTTATAATATTTATGTTAAATTAAATATGAATATTTTATTAGAAACCATAAGAGAGCTACTTTGGTTTCACATACAACACTAGTGAAACCATTAAACCACTAAATATGGATATTTTATTAGAAACCATAAGAGGGCTACTTTGGTTTCAAGATGTTATACACTGAAACCATTAGTCTAGTTAAATGGTTTCATAGCGTTATACACTGAAACCATTATTCTAGTTAAATGGTTTCATAGCGTTATACACTGAAACCACTAGTTTTGTTATTTGGTTTCAAGATGTTATACATGAACCATTGATTATTATGTTGGGCTTTGAGGGGCTGTATGACGAAAATTAATTAAAAATGGATTCTTATAATATATACTTCAAAGGAATAAAAGTTATTATTTAATTGGAAATCGGGGGCGCGCTAGAAATTTGGGTGGGGGTGCGCTAGAAGTTTGGAGGAGGGAAAAAAATTGGGGGCGCGCTAGAAATTTGGGGAGGAAAAAAAATCGGGGGCTCACAAGAAAATCTAGGGAGAAAAAGGGAAAAAAACAACTGGGGGTGCGCTAAGCAAATGGGGGGTGCACAAGTAATGGGGTAGTATATGGGGGGCGCGCGAAGCAACTGGAGGGGGTGCGCTAAGCAACTGTCTTTGGGCTTGTGCGCACAGCAACCGGTAAAGTGGGCTGGGTGGGGGGTGTATAACGCAATAAGAGGGGTGCGAATAGCAGGTTTATGCACGCTGCATAAGAAATCCTTATGCAGGATAACCGGACCCGATTTTTTTAGTTATAAAATAACCACACTTATTTTCCCTATCCTCTTAAAAAAATCTATTATTTGAGAAGCTACTCTTAACAACTTCTCATTTTTAGTTGTTTTCTGATTATTTTTAAATTTTGATTATTTTAAAAAGCTGTAACAAACAGATACAATATTTTTAAAAGTGATTATTTTTATTAAAAAAGTGATTCTTTCTAAGAAAAAGCTATAACAAACACTCTAAACAAAATCAACTCACTAATAATTTACTACCAAATTTGGAACTTTTTTTTTGGTGGATAAATTTGGAATAATTTATTACTAAATTTGCAATTTTTACAAGGCGGAATTGCAACCTCTGAAACTCTAACACAATTGCAAATTCTCTAAACTACAATCCTAAAAAATTAAAGTTGTTGCATTGAACAAAACTCAATATAACTCATCATACTTACACTAACCTCTATTTGATTTTTATTCTAACTGCTCGATGTGAGATTTCTTGAATGAGTATTCACTTTGACACAACACGATATTTTTTTTTATATTACTATATACGCAATCTTTCTGACCAGCATACCATTGTTTATATTGTTGGCTTTTTATGCTTTTATCGACACTTATATTCTTTACGCATTTATTTCTAGGTATGCATTTTTTAAAATTTTTATTTGTGTACATCTCGATTTATAATTATTTTGGGTGTATTTGATTTGCAAAAGAACAAGGTAGAATAGAACATGACAAAATTGCATCGGTGAGAGAAAGAGAGATAATAATTTTTATATTCGAAAATAAAATAGGTATTTTTGTATTTTTTATAGTTGTATCATGGACAAAAAGTTGTCATGTGGTTTCCTATGAGACAAAATTCTTGTTTTTGTTCTGTCTCTTACTGCCTATTTTGTCCTGTCTAGTATCATAACTTGTTTATGAATCAAACAGAGTACAATAAAAGTTATCCAATCGATCAAACACACCCTTTATCTACTTGTTGAATTAAAATTAACTATATTTGTTTTCTCTTTTTGTTTTTTGTCAATACAATATGTCTCTTTTATTCATATGAGTATGTGAAAACTGAAAAGTAAGTGTATATATATATATATATATATATATATATATATATATATATATATATATATATATATATATATATAGTATAATTGCAGACAAATTTACATAAAAAACATAGTGAAATGGAGTACATACAAACGTTTGAGCAATAATTTATATTTAAGTTGCTATTAGTCAGGATTTTTATTGTTAAGCTATTAGGAGTACGACCACTTCTAAACTTCGACCGACCGTGTAATCTAAATTCAAAAGGTCAATAAATGCATTTAACAATATGGTAGAAAACTGCAAAATTACGTATTCTCTTACATATTTTTAAATTGCACTGAGCAAACTCCACTTGCATCCCCAAATCCAATACAAAGAATTTTGAGGTTTTTGCAACATCATAACTGAAATCACAGCTGCAATTAGGGGTAGCTGAACGAGACCTACCCGCCGGGCTGGTCCGTTTAACCCACTATTTTTAGCGGATTGAGCTGATGTTTTGAATTCGATCCCTTTAGTTGGCCCGTCCAAGCGAATTCTCTTAAAAATTTGAGCAGGGAAGAGAGGCAAGGAGGACCGACCCAGGAGTTACATCAAATTTGTCTTTTTTTCTTTCTTTCTTTCTCACGTGTGAGTCTAACAAAGGTACTTAATAAAATACAATACTTATTTAAATAATTTAGGTTTTTGATTCATACACTATGAGTGTCAGCAATGCCAACTTTGGATTACTTGTTGGTTGCCACTTTACTCTCTTATTGCATTGCTTCTGCTTGCTCCTTCTTGTCTCTTCATACTTGTGCTTTTTCTTCACCGGATTTCTTGCGTTAGTTATTTTTTTATTCTATACGCTTAGACATGTTTAATGTTGGATTTATAATGGTAACATTGCTTCAAGTATTAATTATGTTGAACTTGTTAACCATCGTGATAATTAGGTTTGTTGATTTGATGGTGTTGGTGATTTATTTGTCTCATAAGATCTCTTTTTTCTTCACAAATGTGTTTGTTTCCAATTATTTTAAATAATATCATCATGTTTCTTTGTAACAACACAAGTATAAGAAGAAAAAAAAAATTGACGGGCCAGCTCGCCAACTCGCTTGTCTGCCAGTAAACGGGACAGGGTGTGGTTTATACTCGGCCACCTACGTTATCCCGCCTCGTTTCATAGGCAAGCTTAAACGCGACGAGCCTAAACGGACTTTCCGGCTTTGCCACCCCTAGCTGCAATGATAGTATTTATCCGCATTTTACGGGTAAATTAAAATTGAAAACGTAACCACAACCTTAACTTAAAACCATGGTCTCTGCAACTTCTTTACACATGAATATTCAAAAACACACTTATCAAAATTACATAAACCTATAGATATAAAGAGACACCAATACATACAGTGCCTATGTTAAACTCTAAGCAAGTAAATGCTGAGTTCAGGACCAGCACTACCAACAGGGTTCATCATGTAGAAAGCTTCAGAGTCTTTAGACCCAACAACCCTCTCATACTTAGCTCTCATATACATGATTTCACCTTCAAACTCAGTTCCATTCCCACTACTTGGCATTGGCAACACACCAGCACCCATTGATATAGGTTCCACAGCTTTCAATATCTTCCATTCCTCTGAACCACATTCATGTTTATATGCATAACCACATTTCCTTCCATTGCAATAAGTTCTCCAAATGGGTTCCTCAAGTAACTTCAAACCCTTTTTCCCACCTCCTAATTTCTTCTCACACTCCAATGCAATTCTTACCACCCCAGAAGCCATTTCCCTAACCAAAACACTTGTTGGTGTTGCTAGCTCAATCAAGAATGCAGGGCTCAACTTTGAATCCTCTTGGAATGCAAAATGGACATGTCCACGACGGTAGCCGAAAAGGGTACCCACCATACGTGTTCCAAGGGAGCTAGAATTGTGAAGTGAACGATTCTTTTTGAGAATTGTTAGTGCTGACTTGAATTTTGACTTAGAATTTTTCTTCTTTTCAAGAGCAGCAATTTCAACTGGAATTTGGATTCTGAAGTTATTATAGTGATGTTGAGGATGATCTTCTTTATTCTCACCCCCAACATCTTCGTCATCGTCCTCAGGAAAATGTGACGATGAACTTATGTTGAGGATTTCTTCTTCATCATCCTCGTCCAAAGCCTTCTTTTTCCAATGGAAATACCTTCTTGAGAAGGAGAATGAAGATTCATGTGGTGATTTGGCTGCCATTATGGTCTTCATCAAGGTTATTAGACTCGAGGTTTTACCTCAGCTCGTTTTGTCTAAATAGAGTAGACTCGTAATATCGTTTAGTTACATGAGCATAATCATAATGTTCAAAGGGGAGTAAGCAAAGAAAAGTGTTACAAAAAATGTTTCTGTCTTATGATTTAGTAGTGTGTTTAAAAGGGTGAATTTTATATCTTCATTGTTTGTAACATCTTTTTGCTAACCACTTTATAATATGATACCAAGAAAATGGACCTGGATTGTTTGCAGTATTGTTTTCACGCAGTTTCACACTGTAGACAATCTTGGTCCTCCAAATGTAATCAAATGGTTCTGATTAATCTAATTTAATTTATCTACTTTATTACAGTTTTAATTACAACCGTTCAATTTTGATCAGACGACCGCTAGTAGTTACTGCGTTAATGCAGTAACCGCATTAAGTCCATTCCACAAGAAAATATAGGTAAGCAGCCACCACCTACCTTTTAGGGAACAAGGAATTGGAGATTTTGAAGGCAACAACAAATCATAATTGAAATGGACAGGTAAAGTTTGATGATTTTGTTGTGTGTGAGGTGGAACAACATAAAAAGTAACATTGTTTTGGTGTGATTTCTTTATCAAAAGAAATGGGTAGATGAAGGGCTTGACTTGTTACACTGACTTGCACTGGTGACTGTTAATGGCAGGTGAAGCCACACCTACCATACCCAACTTGGAATGGAATTGGTGAGGGATAAATATAACCACATGATATAATAACCTGCGGACCTAGAACTAAAAGTTAACAAAAATCCTAATTCAACTAGAAAAAATATGCCGCAATTATTAGGTCGTACACCATAACAAAATTCGAACATTTGTTCCTCCACTTATGTTTGTTTCCAGTGCCAAAATTATTGTCATTTTGTATGTCTAACAAAAAATGTGGAACTAAATTGAAAATTTTGATAATTCTCTTTTTCTTATATAATGGCTATCATTTTTCTTCGACAGAAATCATTTTTTTAAAAATTTTAAAAGCACTAATTATCCATTTATGATAAATATCAATAATTATGTTTAAAAATGATTCTGCAACCAACGACCTTACTTGAACGGGATCTGTTCCATAGGATCGTACTACTGTGTCCAATGGCGGGTCTCGGACCCTGGACCAGGGGGTGCAGACTTTACGATCAATTTTTTTTTATTTGTAAATTGTTTAGTGGCAAAAAAATTCCTATTGAGATGAATAAATGAAAAATTTACATTCAAATTTTCGACCATATTATAATATTATGGTTACGAAGACAATTTTTTTTTACTTCATTAATATTTTTTATAGCACACGAAATATATATCCGAATTAGAAAATTGGGATTATATAAAATAATTTGATTAGTTACAATGAGAAAAAAATTGTGACCACAAAAAAAAGGGATAAATTTTTTTTAGAAAAATAGATAAACTTAGTACAAGAAATTACATCTCAATATATAATATATTTATCATGAGTTAGTAATGCATACATGAATGGCATGCAAAAATTTTCCACAGTTTATCAAATATATACGTTTTTTTAACCATTAATATCACATGCATCTCTTTAGCCTAATGGTGTGGTGTTTAAAAGTTTTGTTAGATGGCATGGGTTCAACTCCTACCTATGGCATTTTGTAAAAATATTTTAACTCAATTCTAATCTGACACAACATTAAATACGGAGAGAGAAATATAGTGTGTGACTGGTGCATTAACAGCCAATGACCAATGAGACATGAGCAAAGTTCACAGACAGAGGGTGCAATATGTATTTTTCAGGGGGTGCAAATCATAAAAACCATATAAAACTGGGCTTAATTTTAAAATGTGAGGGGGTTCACCTGCACCCCCTGAGGTGTATGTGGCACCGCCCCTGACTGTGTCCTTGATTTCTAAGGAGACAGGAGCTTAAGATGAACTATGACCGTGTGATCAGAGTGTGATTAACGGCTTGGATGCTTCTCAAGTTGAGACATCATCTTGTGTTGTAGAGGATTGTTCTGGGTTAGTGACATCTGACCTGGATGGTCTCATGGTGTTCTTACAGATTCAAAAACCTCCTTTTCCCTATATCTTAACCAAAAAAAAAAATTGCGAGATTAAAGAAGAAATAGAGTTAGCAATGGAGAGAAAAATAGAAGAGGATTCATATCCTCCAATTTTGTCTACACCATTCACATATGACCACTTCATTAGGGGGATGGAATCCTTTCTAATTTCTTCTTTCATGATGCACTAATCTCAACTATTCATTTACTTTATTTCTCTCTTCTATAAAAACATTTTTTGCTCTATTTTTATTTTAACCATGTGATTCTCAAGAGAAGTGGACCCCAATAATCAATAGTTCACTGCAAATATTTTTTGTTCTTTATGATTTATCAACTATGAAATGAGGAGATAGAACCAGATAAAAAGCTGAAAAGATTCACATCCATTCAAATTGATCACAACACACCTATCTATGAACCGATTAGATTTTATGATCAATTTATTAAATTTCACTCTACAAATTATGCCGTCTAGTAGGAATTGCTGGATCAAAAGTAAATATATCAAAATTTGCAAAGATTATTACAATACACGGAGAAAGAATGATAGATCTATTTGAAAGCTTAAATTTCAAGATTACAACAATAAGAAGCTACCTGAGATCAAATTAAATGCCTAACTTTGCCATCATTGTAATGACAGACTACAAAAGACATTTTACACAAACATTTAACTACAATTTTTTACCAAGAAACATTAAACTACATGAATCAGGGCCTCGTGCTAAAAACTTGACATACCAACCTATGAATCTATCTCTATTCATTCCTGCATTCCGAAAGGTAGGATAGCGCCATCGATACATGCTTTTCTTTCTGCCTTTTGTACTCCTTGTATCGAAGGAAAAAGTAATCAAGATAATCGAAATCTATCGGGGACATCTTTGCCTGTTTATCATGCAAAGAAATATCAATAGTCAGGGATATCTCATTTAATTAAGAAAGCAAAACAAAGCATAAAAATAAGTAAATATAGTACCTTGTTTTTTTTTTTTCAAAAAAAGAAGAAAATATAGTACCTGAAATTTTTTTTTTTTGACAATAATATAGTACCTGAATTAGTCCCCACAAAGACCAGAAAAGGTGCGATGCTAGTGCATATGTATTTGCCTCAACATACAAAGTTTTAAGATCAGTCTCAGGCACCTGCATTGCAAAGTGGTATTAAAGACCTTAATGAAATAAAATACAGGCGGAAAAGAAAATAACCTAGATTGCTAAGTTAATATACATCAATAACATAAACTTCCTCAAGTGCAACAGGGCAATAAAGTCCTTTCAGAGATTAGAGAATGAACACTTGTTTCATTCTTCAAGTGTAAGAATTTATTTGTATTGATTAAAATTTATGTATTTACAATAGCTGAGTATCCTTTATATGGGATTTACAAATAGGAAGTCCAGGGTGCTTTTAACCAGAAATCATAGAGGTATTGGTTCATGCTGGACCATAAATTATAGCCACTGGAAATCAGAATAAAGAAGCCCTTAGTGAACAACAATGAGTGGTGATCAACCTAAAACCCATATTCAACCCACCAACACCAAACCCAAAGACTAGACACTCACTCTCAAACCACTAATAACATTCCATATCCTAAACTCGATTCAAACACTGCCGTACCACCACCTCAGCCTGGTGCAACCGCCAAGGATGTTGCCACCACCACCATGCCCACAAAGTCTAATCCCATTGTAACTCCGACACCGTTTCCCACACCTGCAAAGAGTTTGTTTTCTCTCTTAGGGGAAGTGAGAAAAAGAGTAGATGATTTGGTATATAATCTAACAAACTATTTACTGGTCCATTTTATACTGAGCCTTAAGTCTGAGTCAAGATTCAAAAAGTGCTGAGAATAAAGAGGGTGATGTTAGAAAGTGATTACAATGTTATGTCACAGATACATCAGCCTCTTGACAAACTGTAAAGCGGACCTAACACAACTGATGCATTAAAAGACTGTAGCCCGACTTAGGAATGACCAAACAATTTATATGAGAAATCACCACAACTGGTCAAATAATTTCCTAAGTATCAATTTGACATTTTTCGTTCACGACCAATAAAGAGATTTAATCACTGATAGATCAGAGAATTTTGAAGCTAGTATGAGAAAGTATCGGCCAATGTAACACACCTCCCCCACCAGAAAATAAAAAATAAAAAATAAAGATACATTAGAAATGCAAAATAGCACTGAAATGGTACTTTAAGTACTAGACAGTAAAAACCTAAATAAACATGCCTGATATAAAAGATGATGATCATAGCCATAATTGATAGACTGTATTATCTCATTTCAAAGATGATTGATAATCTGGAAACAATGAAATAAAATGCAATTTTAAATATTAATCCCCTACACTATGATTATTACCTCGTGAGGTCTGTCAGGCTGTAAGTAATGCCTGAAGAAATGATATTGTTCATTCATATTTGGGTACCTGCATGATACGATGTTGAATAACTAAGAAATTAATCATGACCAAGTAAATCGAGAAAAGCAAGCATAAAGAACTTACAAGGAGTAGTCGCATTCAAAACCAGCATATTCTGCAAAGTGGTTCCCTATATCAAATCCTCTGTAGTTGTAGGACGCATATTCATAATCAATTAAGTAAAGTTTATCTGGACATTTGTCAGAACAAATCAAAGATTAAAAACTCAGATGAACTAATAAATAATAAATAACTAGGTTAAGTAGCCAATCTCTCTTGATATGAGAATGTTACATAATTTCTGATTACAAATGCAATTCCGGAGGCATGTTTGTCGTTTTATGACTTTGTTATAAACAAATATAATATATTCACATCATAAATTCCTGTTATCAAACAAACTCGGTAAGTTTTAGATCATGATTAATCTTTTATAATCAAGTTTTGCTGCTTCGATTTAACTCCTCAACATTGAAAACGGGAGATATTAGACCAAACTCATGACCTTTAAGATAAATTTTGTACTAAAGCATATCACAAACATTGAAGCATATTACTTTCTAACATTACATTTAAACTTGCTCCCAAATCAATAACAAGTAATTTAAAGTGTGGATTGGCTCATTGAGTCATGTATTTTAAAGTTTCAATAACATCAACATAGTTTAGGAAAAAGAAAGAGAAAGGTAACATAAAAATAAAATTTTACAAATAATATAACTTTTTGGTGATGTAAAAGATATAGTCATACTAAAAACTCTCAAAGATACAGTAATTTCTACAATGAATTAAAAAAGGGTTAAATAGTTGATACCCCCCTGCAAAGTAGGTCGGTTTTGGGATACCCGCCTGTAAAAATGAGATACACAGTAACAAAGTCGAAGCATAACCATTCCATAATTGAGGTATATACCTTCTTCATGATTAATCATTATGTTTCCAGAAAGCAAGTCATTGTGCGAAAAAAGAACAGGAGATTTGAGACGATCACACAGCATCTGTTGCAAAATAAAAAATATATGCAAATGTCAAGAGACTGTATTTAACAAATATAAAATACATCATTCACTGCCGCTATTTCATCTTTTTTTCAAAAATTACCAAAGCTTATTCACAAACCACCAATATGAAGACCAATTTCCATTCATTTCATTTTCATTGAGATAGAGTTCTTTGTTATTTCGTGACTCTGTATTCAAAGATTGAAGAGATACTGCAATCAACTTTTCACATTTATTGGAAGATGAAAAAAGCCAATTTAGACACAGAAGTCATCCGTGTAACTACATAGGAAAAAGGAAAGGAGTATTCTATTTGATCAAATAACTACATTTAGTGATTAGCATTGGACTTGAGGTGGTATTTATTTGATCATGCTCTACATATATATAACAGCTAAGATAAATATGAAAAGAAAAAGCACCTGGAGATCATGAATTTCCTCATGAAGTTCCTTGAATGAAACTGTCTCGTAAGTCTTTTGCTTTTTACCATCATCAAATTTTAGAACAGAAGCTGTAAATAAAAACAAAAACAAAATTGAAGCAACTCTAATATTAATAATACCAACCTTACAACCATATACAATTGCACATGACAAAACAAAATTGCATGAGGTAAGTCATTATATTGATAACCATTTAAATATTAAGAGGGGAGCTCAAAATTTAGCCACCGAGTCAAAATCCTACAACTCGATCAACACAAATCCAATTCACCTTAAGCAAAATTACAGAAGTAACTAAAACAAAAGAAAGAGAAGTGAACAAAGATCTCATTAGTTAAAAAGAAGAAGAAAGAACCTTTCTCATAAAACTTCCATATATCATTCCATAATTGAGGTTCCTTAGAACCTGGAATTTCCACATGGTGAAATCTTCGAAGTTGTTTGGCTATTTTAGCAACTAGTTTCGGGTCTCGCATATCTGCCAGGCAGGAAAAGCATTTGTGATGCATTAATCAGGTTGTATTTACAGGTCGTCAAATGCGTTAAAAGTACATAATTGAATGAAAGCCAAAATCATAGGATAAGCTTACTCCAAATGATACTTATTAAAGAAATTTCTAAAAAGCAATATTTTATGTGTGTGAACTGGGAATTGGATTAGAATATAGGGAGGACAAGCTCATTACAAGCAAAAGCAGCCCTCTGCAATAACTGGAAATGCAGAAATACAGGAAACAAGATAAAAGGGATTCTGCAGAAGAACAAAATATCACAACCCACCCCAAAACTATTCCACCCTACCCAATTATCATCTTCCTTCCCTCTCCTTGACACATGACAGTGTCCTTGTTGTTATATCCTCCTTTCCCACTCTCTTCCAGGTTCCAACAAACTCTTCCTTTATGCATTCTATCTGCAGAGGGTATTTTCCTATTTTCTTCAAACACATGCATCCCCGCACTTCACAGACCACTACTCTGAAACTCTATTTCATTTTTCTAGCTTAAACATGTACTACCGAGCTATGATAATTGTGGATATTTAATTAAAAATTTGGGTTAAATAACATAATGTCATAATGTGTATTATGCTGGTAACAATGATAACTTCAGCGTAGAGCCTTGTCACAGTAAATTGTTATGAGAAAAGCGTTCAAGGTTGGGGAAGACAAGCTCAAAACCAAGCAATCCCGATAAAATACAAATTCATCAAGGAATTTACTTCAGGACAATGGCCTTCTAAAGTTAAAACCTAGTCACCGATTGATGTAAACTTAAATTGATTGAGAATGTAAGTTTTGGTGTAGTAAGCAGTTTACTGAACTCTACAAGATTATAGTCCCCAATATCATCCCTATATATGCTACATTCAGTAAAAGAATAAATTTCGATAAATACAAAATGAAATATTAGATACAGATTTGCTGTCTAGTGATACTTAATTTTCTTACAAATTGTACCCATAAGGCCATAACAGAAAAAGTGGGCAATCTAACAAAATCTAATAGCATTTCTCAATTTGGCATTTTATTTGTGATAAAAATATGAGGTTTTTAATTTGTACCTGATGGAGTAAGAGTATGCGCATTAATAAAAGATTGCACTATGCCATTTCCAAATATTCCAAGCCACTTAGCACCAAATCCTGCAGCAGTGATGTATTTGATGGCCTAAACACCATTTCACAAGCAATTACAATGTAGAAACATTAAGTAAGCTATTCACTTTATAAATAGTTGCCATTAATCTATCCTACTGTCTAACTTAGTTTCAAGAATCAACTAAAATTAGAACTTAGAATTCATATTTTTCTCTGATCACCACCGAAATCCTATGTGCATATCTATACAGGAATTTTAATGTATAGTATGAGAAGAAATGTTGTGTCAAAAAAAAAGTATGAGTACAAATGCAAAATTAGTTTCTGTTTTGTAATTTTAGGCACATAAACAGATATTTTAACCTCTAAATCTATAAGATATATAAGTTTATGAGAAGTTTAATATTATTGAAAGCTCAGGTTGTTTATACCTATTCATAATCTTTGTTATTGTTGTTATTATTATCATAATTCAAGCATATTCAGAATAATGAAATCTACAAAACATATTGAAGGAATTGATATATATTTTTAGATTTTGGACCCGAAAAACAAAAAATACATTAAGTCTATATTATGCAGCATCCTTTAACTTACAAGCACTGTAAAACTCATAAGACCGAATTCTGCTACTACAAAACGAAGAAGAAAGGGTAATAAATAATAGTAATAACTATAATAACAACAACAACAACAATAATAATAAGGAAGGAAGGAATTGTTGTCTTACTAAAGTTGGCTTGTTTTAATTTAATTCATCTCAACAACTACCAAATTCTTCTTACACTAGGTCGGGTTAGGTCGATGGATCAAAAACACTGTAATGTCATATTATAAACAGATGATTGTACACTTCTCACTATTGGTTTGACCAGAATCAGACTATCCTCCATATAGTCTACAATTCTCACTATTGCTTCTACAGGCTGAATTCAATTCAAATCAAAATCAAATTCCACTAGCATCCGAAAAAACCCCCCAATAGCAGAAGACAGTACACACATAACATCCAAAAAAATATAACCACAAGAAACAAAACAAAATCAAAACAGCAACATCATTATAGTACATTGTCTAACCTGCAATTCTCGATGGCGATCAATGATGTACTCAGTGTTTGGTCCATACAATCTGATTGTTATAATCTCATGAATAGAATCCCCTTTTTTAACTGAAACCTTCAGTACTGACAGATATTAAAAAATATATATCAAATACAAAATATGGCTAGTTCTACGGTGATCAATGCTCAAAATTATTAGAAATTCTAATGACGGTCAACAAGACTCTTCAAAAGTAAAAAATCACGACTCTCTTCGCCTTTATGGCTAAAATAATGACATAATTGGTGTCAGTTCAATCCAAGTCACATATTTATTTTCCGTTGTTATAATCAAACTGGTATCAATTAAGTCATTATTTCAATCATAAAAATGATGATGACCAATAACTTATATTAGAATTTTCCTACAAAATACTATGAATATGAATGAAAACGAATTAAGTTAGCTATTTTTATGGATATAGAAAGTAAACGATTATCATAAACCATTATAATTAATTTTGCTTTCCCTTATTTTAAGCATAAAATGAGAATGATGATGAGAAAATACTCACACATATTTGTTATGCCTCCAGAAATTTGGTCAACTTTAAAGCAAGAATCATCAAATTTTGACCAGGCCTTGAACATATCCTTGCACAAATTACTGCATTAATTAAATTGCACAAATCACAAACATTGAATTGCAAAAACCACAATACTCAATAATTGAAAATCTAAAAGAGTTGAATAATAATTAAAAGAAACATAAAGAAAAGAAAGAAGGTTTGGAATTACGAACATGACAAGAGGTGTCATTTGAGGGAGGGAGAGAGAAGGATCAATGGTGAGAAGAGAGGGAAAAATCTGAGAGGCATAGTCATTACGAGCTTGTTCTGCGATTTCAACGGGATTCCAGATCTTAACTTCTCCACCCATTGTTAAAGCTATTTTTGATTATTGAATTGAACCAGAAATGAAAGTTTCAGAGCGGGGAAAACAAGGAGAGTGTAGAATTTGAAGTTTGATGCAAAAAGAATGAAAAAGGGAATGGTGAAAGATATTGGTAGTGAGAAGAGGAATGAAATGAAATGAATGGTATAGTATCATGTGGCGTATGAGGATTTGTTCTGTAGTATTGTATTATTACACAATGACCATTATGGCCACCGCCATATGCCTTCTTGCACTTCCCAATTTCCATTGCTTCTACATACAAATAATCGACTTTTATTAATTTTTTTTTTCTTTGAAATTGACTTACTTCGGTTTGGTTTAATTTGATGAAAAGAAAGTGGACGAAAAATTTTACGGTCCAATAATATTTATATTATTATTATTATTAGTCCATAAATTTTACCTCAGTTGAAAGAAATATCAAAATCATTAATATTGAAAGTTATAATTGGGTTCGAACTTGGTAAAGATTTGGATCCTGTCCTTCAAATGATTGTCTTCTTCTCCCTCCATCCATAAATAATTTTTATCTCTCTTTAAATTTTAGATAGATGAACAAAAGAGAGAGTGAGAAGATCAAGAAAGCGATAGACACAGTTGTTGAAGGAGAGAGATGGAGAGAATGATTTGAAGTAGAGGATCCAATTCCCAGATCATTTACTTTATTGTATGTATATACTTTAATTTAATTGATTATTGTATATATTTTTTTAAGGAAAAAGTATTTGTTAAGAAAATTTAAGGAGAAGTATTGCAAGAATAAATCTCCACCCTTGTTTACATCAACCACCACCCATGATTTCCATAAAAAAAGAAGATTAAGTGACATCATCCTTTAAGATTTTGCCATGTGTTAATTCTTGCATTTATTGTATAAAAATTTCTTGCAAAATAACAATGCTTTTTTTTAAATAAGCTGAACATTTTGCGACTTTTTTTTTATGTTTTTATTAATAAAACTTTTTTTAAATGTTTAAATTTATTTTATTTTTTTGTCAAAAAAATCTATTTTATTTTTTATTTTTTTTGTCAAGTATGGTTCGAACTCGAGACCTCACAGTTGTGTGTGAGTTTAATTTCAGTGGATTACCACTTCTTTTAAGACCAAGAAAAAAATAATATTTGTCAACTGAGTTAAACTCGTAATGCTTCTAGTCTATTAAGTGTTGTGATATTGGAAGGGGGCTTGAGCCTTGAGCCCCAATGCACTATGTAACAATAATTTGTAAAAAGAAAAAAAAAAAAACAACAATTGTTTGGGAGCAACACATAGGCACAAACCTAAATAATACATGTTAAGCACACACACAAAGGTTTGAAAAAAATAATTGAAAAGATGATGAAGTGATGTTAAATGATGTGACTAAATTTGTTTAGATTTAAATTTTCTCAATTATGTGTGTGTGTCTAAATAATAATTATTTGGGATTGTGCCTATATAAGAATTACTCATTGTGTGGACGCGACATGATTGATGCCGACCAGTTGTATTTTTTTACATTGATACACAAATTTATTAATTTGTTTGATCTAAGGAAGTTAATTTTCCTGCAATATGAAATGTTGCTAAGGAAGTCAAAACATTTAAAGAATCAAAGTTACTGAATATTTCTTTTTGGTTCAAAAGGTTTACTCTCTCCGTCCCAAAATATAAGTAAAAATGAGTCAAAGAAATTTGATGTATTTAGTTAAAGATTTGGACAAAATACATTCATTTTTATTGACCAACTTTTGTTTATATTTTGGAACGGATGAAGTATTTTGTTAATGTTGTATAGGTTGAATATACTTAGCCGTTCCTTTTGATGAAATTTACTTGTTTATTAACACATGTACATATATTTTTTTAAATTTATTTGGGAAAATAATAAATTTTTTATTTGATTCTAAATAGATATATTTTGTCCTACATTTGATAAATTATAGAGAGATATTCTGTCAGATGCAATATAACTTTTTTTTGGACTCCCATATAATTCAAAGACATGGTGAATCCACTTTTATGGCCCACTTTTTTCATAGTCAAAAGAGGGTCATGACTTTCCCTAGTTTTCCAAGTCAACCTAATCTCTCTGCATGAAAACATGAACTATTCTATACAAAAAGCTTTGTGACGAAACTTATTGATGCCTTGGGATTAATACGACAAATTCCAATTGCTACTAACACATTTGATCCGTTTCATTAGCAAAATGTTTAGTATCGGACACAATATTGCAAGACAAGTTTTATCCTTTGAATTACGAATTGATAAGTATTACATAGAACAAATTTTTGATAGCACTGGACAACTTTTTGCCGTACATTTTTTGATGGACTATAATAGACAACACTAACATATTGTTAGGGTTCGTGTTCCCGCTAAGAAACTTCATCCCATTGCGAATATAATACAAGTTTTAACGTCTTTTGAGTTGTTATTTATCTTAATTAGTTACCGCGTCTTAGTAATTCATTTGCGTAAATATGTGTTTGGTAAAACCACAAAAAATGTTGCCTAAGGGTATATGCAACAATTTTTAGCCATCTTTTAAGTGAGCATTACCTATTGTCTAAGCGACAATTTTCTCGCTTTTTGGACGCACTTCTTAAAACTATTGTCTAAACTACAGGAATAGGGAACATGTTTTAAGAACCAACACATGTTGTAGTGTGGTTTAATGATGGAAGAATGCAAATAACAATAACTTCTACTGGCCTCGCATTCCAAAGGAACTTGACTTGCCAAGAGAAGAAGTACATGTTTCAGTTGAAAATTATGTTTTATCTCGCCCAACAGAGGAACTTGCCTCACTTAGCAAAGAACATGTTGTGTGAAAATTTTGCTTCATTCCGCTTGGCGACAAGACTGAGCTTGTCATGGGACTATTTGCAAATGTGTAGTTTGTTGTACGTCCTCCATCGCTTGCCAATGTGGTAAGCTCTCCAAGCAATGACTTTATAGTTCTATCAATATTTAAAAACCTTAGGTGTTGAATGAAATATGTGTAATATTAGAATAGAATAGAATAAATCTGAGTACAATTGTTGAGGAGTTTAAATAGAATACCTAATGGGCCTAACTAATAGGCTAAGTAAACTTGGATAAATTCAATAATAATAATTATACAATATTTACAACACTCCCCCTCAAGCTGATGAATGGATATCAATCATTCGAAGCTTGCAAGTAAGTTCTCTGAATTGTTCTATTGGTAATCTCGTCTTCACCACTTCTGTCAGTAAAGACCGATTGATTATCATAACATAACTTCATAGGATCTTCATATTGTGATGAAAGTTGTTTAGAAGATACAAAATTAGAAGTAGGACGTCTATATATGGAGGGACATTGATGACAGGAATTTCTACGGTATTTTTAGTAGTATTATTAGTAGTAAAATGACCAAGACAAGCCCAAACACGAAGGAAAACCTACAAAAGCAAGAAAAAGCATCAAGACAGAGTCCAAGATGCAAAACGACAAGAAAAAGCCCAAAAAGTGAAGAAAATCAGCATTCCATCGCAGCACGATGGCTCCCATCGTGCCACGATGGGAGCTGCTTGTTCGCCAAGAAATCAAAAGCAATAAATCTGAAGAAAATCTCTGCATCGCAGCACGATGGAGTATATCGCAGCACGATGGAGTAACTTGGCGCCCAAGCTGATGAACTGCACATGATCAGTTATAAAAATAAACTGAATCTTCACATCGCACTGCGATGAGCTTATCGCAATGCGATGCCTTGCTGAGGCCCATTACGAAAACTATAAATAGAGCCTCCCTTTCATTGTTTAATTCATTCAGAAATAGTAGAACACTCTCTACTATAAGGAGAGGTTCAGAGGAGCTCTATTGGGCATAGTTTTCTCCCCTTACGGGAAAACTAACTCAGCAAGGTATGATTTCTTTAGGCTTTTATATTTAGGTTATAATTTCTTTATTGTAATTTAAATATGTAGTCTTTATAATTTATGCCTTAGGTTGTGGTGGAGAAGATGAACTCCCATATGAATATTTGGAGTCTGTGATTGAGTCTAAGATATAATTAATGATATTTAAAGTATTATGTTTGTTATTTACTTTCGCGCACTTTAATAACATATCTCGTAATCTGGCCGGATAAGCGGGAACGCCCATAGAATTGATATCAGGTTTTGACTTGGTATAGTCAGGAACTCGTAGTAAATAATGCTAGGTGAATAGAGACGGTAACATCCTGAACTAGTCGTGAATTGAGCGGTTAGAGGAGGAATCATGCACTAGGTGTGATATGAGCACTTAGAAGATGAACAGCCGAATACTAAGACCTAGAGGTTAATTGGTGAAGAGCATAATGCATGTTTATAAACAACTCACTTAGTAATTAGGGTATGTGACACATCGAGGTTAGGCTCTCGTAGGTACTTTAGTTGTTAATGTAGGGAAACTTTAATAGACATAGTGTAATAGTAAGGTATTACTACAACAAGGATAATTCACCGCCGAACATAATCTAAGTAACTATGTTATACACCGGTCATGCCAAATATGAAGAAGGGATGGAGTCCAACCACCATACCTAGCCTCTATATTTCTTAAATCTATTTATTTATACATTCCACATTTATATTTCTGCAAAGCATTACGCTTATTTTATAAAAACCTTTTTCCAAAAACCAAAGCGAATGCAAACTATCAAAAACTTAAATAACGCTAGTGAATCTTCGGCACGATCCCTGTGGATACGAACTCATTCTATACACTAGAGTGTGAATTATTACTCGACGACAGACTGGTGCACTTGCCAGACCCTAGTCAGACATGTTCTCTTTTTTCCTCCCAAAGCAAGAGGTACATCATTCGGGTTAGTATCACAAGTATCAGAAATATGAGAATTATCATTAGGATGGTCATTTTCAGTACTTACCACTGGTTTAGACGATTGAGTTTGCTGTTGGAGCGGGACGGGTTTACTTCTTCTCTGATACTCCTGAATTGGTGCTGAAGGTGTTGATTCCTCTAAAACAGAAGTGGGTGCATGTACATGTGTTCTAGGAAGGCTAGGACCCAGGACTAGAAACTCAGACTCAGACTCTAAGTCATTTATGTTCTCCCCCTGAGACTGAGGACGAGTAAAATACGACACATTCTCATGAAAAGTGACATCTTTGGAGACAAAAAAATTTCGACTGGGAGGATGATAACATTTGTACCCTCTTTTGTTAAGTGCATAACCTAGAAATATACACCTGATTGCACGAGGATCCAACTTGTTGCGATATTGTTTATGAACATGAACAAAAGCAACACAACCAAACACACGGGTCTTAAGATTATGTAATATAGGTGCAGAAGGAAAATGTGAGAGCATAGATTTAATAGGACTAGTATTACCTAAAACACGAGATATGACTCGATTAATGAGATAGACAACAGTAAGAACTGCATCTCCCCAATATGAATTGGGAACAGACATTTGAAACATAAGGCATCTAGCAACTTCAAGTAAATGACGGTTTTTTCTTTCTGCGACTCCATTTTGTTGAGGGGCGTCGACACATGTGAATTCATGGATTATGCCATGTTTGCTGGTGAAGTCAGAAAAAGTATGATTGACATATTCTTTACCATTGTCTAAACGAAGTCTTTTTATACCTTTGCCAAATTGTGTTTTGACCATATTATAAAATTGAATAAATAGTTGTGGTACTTCTGATTTAGTATTCATAAAAAAAACCCAAGTTAATCGAGTGCAATCATCAATAAAGGAAACAAACCATTTTGCACCAGAAACATTAGAGGAAGGGGCAGGTCCCCAAACATCAGAATGAATAATATTAAATGGTTCAACACTTTTATTAAAACTAGGAGAAAAAGAAACACGGTGATGTTTTGCTAACTCGCAAACATCACACTTAAATGATTCAACAGAATTTCGTAAAAACAACTCAGGATACATAGACTTAATTAAAGAAAATGGGGATGACCAAGACGCTTATGTTGAAGCCAAATTTGCGAGGCAGAAGAGGAAGATTCAGACCGGAGAGAGGATGACAATACCCTTGGACCATCTGGCTCATCAGAGAAGTAGTATAACCCTTCCTTTTCTTTAGCAATTCCAATCGTCTGTCCCGAGGTCAAGTCCTGAAAAACACAATGAGAAGCAAAAAATGTTACTTTACAATTTTGATCACGGGTGTAGCGGGCTGGAAAATCACTTCCATTTTTCATACAATGAAGTCGCCATTGACGTTTATTTATCCCGGGAGGGGAAAGAAAAATATCACGAAAACCTTGGTTTAGGTTCGGGAGTTTTGATGATGTTGGTTAAGTTTCTTGAGTTGAGAGATGATGGTTGGAAAAAGAAATTTCGTATTTGGTGAAGATTTGAGTGAGATTGAGATTTTTTGTAAGAAAATGGAAAAAATGAGAGAACTTTGAGATGATTTTTGGATTCAGATTTCTGCCTCTTTTTCCTAGGGTTGGCAGCTGCGAAAATCCCCCTTTTAAATAGGAAAAGATTAGGTTTTGATGAGTGTAAGGGTGTGGGATAAGAAAGGGGTAAAATTGGTTTTTGGTTATGGGGTAATTTTGGGTTAAGTGGTGATGAGGTGTTAAAAAGAAGAAGGTTCTAGGCTATTTGATGAGGAAAATGATGTTGTGTTAATGATTGAGAATTTTTTTGCATTTCTTTTGATTTTTTGGACAAATAATAAATTAAAACTAACACATAAAAATAATAAAATAAAAAATTAAATATGCAAATATAATTATGCATGATGATGAGAGGTGATTATGCAAAATGGTTGCGGAGTGAAAATGAGAGAGAAAAAAAATATTTAAATTTGATGACAAAATGGTTTCTTGAAATGCAAGTAACTAACTAAAAATAAATAATAAATAAAAAATAAAACTTAAGAAAGGGCAAAATGGTAAATATGGATCCTTTATGATCATGCCATGCAAAAACCATGCAAGAAAAATAATTCCATGTATTTTTGTGCCAACATTGACTTTTTCAATTAAAAAATGACTTTGTTGACTTTTTAGTCAAAGTTTTGACCTTGTTGACTTATTCTAACAAATGCAAAAGTGTGAAAAATATCATGGGGCAAAATTAGGGTATGAAAGCTGCCCCTATTTAATTAGCTTGGACCGTAAGAATGCGAATAACCTCGGTATTCGTATTCTTGTGGTAAAAGATAATTAAATACAAAATGCCCTAATTTTGCAGCGGCATGAGTGATGATGAGAGGAAAGAGTAAACCTGCTCGGTATCTTTGGTATCCTTATCTCAGGATTTCTTCTTGAATGTGAACCATCGCCTCAAGAGTGCTTAGATTATGAGAATAAGTCGTCGCCTAACCAGATGCTTGGACTGATGAAGATGAATCGTCGCCTAACCAGGTGCTTAGGTTCTGCTGAATATTCTTATTTCAGGTTTTTCCTTATTTCAGGAACTTGCTGTAACACCTCAGTGTTGTACTTTGAAGAAGAATCACCACCCTCGGGCCTTCAGATTCTGCTGAATATCCTTATTTCAGGTTTTCCTCATCTCAGGAATTGTTGAATATCCTTATTTCAGGTTCCTCCTTATCTCAGGAATTGTTGAATATCCTTATTTCAGGTTCCTCCTTATCTCAGGAATTGTTTGAATATCCTTATTTCAGGTTCCTCCTTATCTCAGGAATTGTTGAATATCCTTATTTCAGGTTCTCCTTATCTCAGGAATTGTTTGAATATCCTTATTTCAGGTTCCTCATTATCTCAGGAATTGTTGAATATGCTTATTTCAGGTTCTCCTTATCTCAGGAATTGTTGAATATCCTTATTTCAGGTTCCTCCTTATCTCAGGAATTGTTGAATATCCTTATTTCAGGTTCCTCCTTATCTCAGGAATTGTTGAATATCTTTATTTCAGGTTTTCCTTATCTCAGGAATTGTTGAATATCCTTATTTCAGGTTCCTCCTTATCTCAGGAATTGTTGAATATCCTTATTTCAGGTTCCTCCTTATCTCAGGAATTGTTGAATATCCTTATTTCAGGTTCCTCCTTATCTCAGGAATTGTTGAATATCCTTATTTCAGGTTCTCCTTATCTCAGGAATTGTTGAATATCCTTATTTCAGGTTCCTCCTTATCTCAGGAATTGTTGAATATCCTTATTTCAGGTTCTCCTTATCTCAGGAATTTGCTGTAACACCTCAGTGTTGTACTTTGAAGAAGAATCACCACCCTCAGGCCTTCGGATTCTGCTGAATATCCTTATTTCAGGTTTCTCCTTATCTCAGGAATTTTCTGTAACACCTCAGTGTTGCACTTTGAAGAAGAATCACCACCCTCAGGCCTTCGGATTCTGCTGAATATCCTTATTTCAGGTTTCCGTATCTGAAGGAGCTAACGCCTAAACCAGGAGTTGTACGTCCTTGAGAAAGATAGATGTAACACCTCGGTGTTGCACTTGAAGAGAAATCACCACCCTCAGGCCTACGGATTCCACTGAATGTCCCTATTTCAGGATTCTGTATCTGAAGGAGCTAACGCCTAAACCAGGAGTTGTACATCCTTGAGAAAGATAGATGTAACACCTCGGTGTTGCACTTGAAGAGAAATCACCACCCTCAGGCCTACGGATTCCACTGAATGTCCCTCTTTCAGGATTCTGTATCTGAAGGAGCTAACGCCTAAACCAGGAGTTGTACGTCCTTGAGAAAGATAGATGTAACACCTCGGTGTTGCACTTGAAGAGAAATCACCACCCTCAGGCCTACGGATTCCACTGAATGTCCCTATTTCAGGATTCTGTATCTGAAGGAGCTAACGCCTAAACCAGGAGTTGTACGTCCTTGAGAAAGATAGATGTAACACCTCGGTGTTGCACTTGAAGAGAAATCACCACCCTCAGGCCTACGGATTCCACTGAATGTCCCTATTTCAGGATTCTGTATCTGAAGGAGCTAACGCCTAAACCAGGAGTTGTACGTCCTTGAGAAAGATAGATGTAACACCTCGGTGTTGCACTTGAAGAGAAATCACCACCCTCAGGCCTACGGATTCCACTGAATGTCCCTATTTCAGGATTCTGTATCTGAAGGAGCTAACGCCTAAACCAGGAGTTGTACGTCCTTGAGAAAGATAGATGTAACACCTCGGTGTTGCACTTGAAGAGAAATCACCACCCTCAGGCCTACGGATTCCACTGAATATCCTTATTTCAGATTTTTGTCATTCCAATTGGGGAACCGGACAAACTGTTGTGACCATCTTGTAGAAGAATATTTCCAGAAAATTTGCAATTCACTGGGGAGGAGATTGGATATGGTTTTTCAACTAATCTGCTGGGGAGACAGTTTACCAACCGACTTGCTAGGAAAAAGGTCAGACTGCCTTTCTTGATGATTAAGGGACCAAAAGCTGTATTCTTCGAGGAAAAACTTTCGAGCCTGCTTTATGAATGCATGTTTATCATGATTATTTATGCATGAAATGAAATGCATGTATATGATGACATGAAATGATTGTGTGCTATTGGAAGTCGGGTTTCAACATGGGTGTTAATGAACATTGGGTTTTATTTGGGTTCCATTGAATATTGGATTTTGAGTGGATGCCAATAATGATTGGACTTTGAGGGTGTGCCAATAATGATTGGACTTTTAGGGGGGTTTTCCAATAATGATTGGACTTCTAGTGGGTTTTCCAATAATGATTGGACTTTGAGGGTGTGCCAATAATGATTGGACTTTGAAGGTGTGTCAATAATGATTGGACCTTAAGTGCGTGCCAATAATGATTGGACTTTGAGGGTGTGCCAATAATGATTGGACTTTGGGATTGTCAATGCAAGGTTAGGTTCTTGATTGTGGATGTTTGATTTGGCTATTTGGTTTTTTCTGAGTCATTGGTCTTGTGGTATGGGGCATACCTGATGCTTGAATGAAATGACATGACTAATGCATGACGATTATTTGCATGAATGAAATGACATGACTGATGCATGACGATTATTTGCATGAATGAAATGACATGGCTAATGCATGACAATGATTAGCGCCCATATGGTGGGTGGTGAATGGCTTTTCATGGGATGATGGCTTGAAGTTATTCCCCGACACCAGTTCCGGACTTAATGGTTGCAGATATATATCAGTCTTAGCTTGAGTAGCTGGAAGGTATAGGGAGAACTTGACCCTGTGTATCATATCTTGCCCCAGTCTGTTGGGCATCTGAAGTATTTGGCTTTTTTCTTGATTTTTGGCCAACTTACTGATATTGGTTCTCCCTCTCTGAGAGGTATGCCCCTAGATTGAGCCATTCTGAAACATGATTGGCTGGGCCAACAGGATCCTCATGTTATCTGCCCCTAGTCATCAGAGTTTGCTTTTGATTGGCAGAACCCCAAGGTGATTTGCCCCTGATTAAGAGCGTTCTAAACTGATTTGTTAGGTCCTTGAAAACTGGGTTCCGATACCGCTTTCCATGATGCTACCTTATGACACTCTGTCTATGCTGAATGACCTTTCTAGGGAATGTGCCCCATGGTTAAATGAAGTTCTGAGACGGTTGCCCCAGATTGGTCCAAGGTTCTTCTTGATTGCTCGGTAACAGCTCAGAGTTTGGAACTTCTTTATTGTCAGGTGCTGACTTGCAGATAAACCTGTTTGCTTGAAATAGTAATTCTAATACAATTTTAATGCAAGTTTTGAAATTGAGATTGAGATGATATTTATGTACAATGAATATATATTGTGGAAGATGGTGGGAGAGTAAGATATTAACAAAAGATTTTTGGGAGTCAGGTTAACGCAACCTTGCTACCGTATGCTTTCAAGCTAAACCTTGCTTCAATTAGGTCTTTTGAAGGTTGTAACGTGGCCTGGTTCACGGTTTCTGAATAAAAGGATATAAGGCTCAAAGTTTGATTTTAACCCATCCCATTCTTCGTGATGATCTTTACTCCTAAGTTCCAATAACTCCACTCATGTGTTCAAGTCCCAAGAGGTTTTTTGAGATTGTGATGGTGAGAATATGATGGCTCGGGAACCGAAGATGCATTTCCCCCTTTTTTGTGGCAGTCACATTGCCTTTTGTTTTGATCACATGATTTTGTTTTGTCGTGAATCTTGGTGACCTTCGCTTTTTGCATTTTTTTCATTTTTCATTTTTTTTCAATCCCTAACTTTTGCCTAGACTGTTCTTTTGCATTTTTAGTCTAGCGGGATACCCTAATTTTTGCCTAAGCCATTTTGAGGTTTTGACTTAGCGGGCTTTTTTTTTTTTTTTTTTTTTTTTTTGGTTTGGCGAATTGTGACTGCCTTGATAATGGGTGATGAGGAACACCTTATTGAGTTTTGCTTTTCTCTTGAAACTCGAACGCATGGTCGAGTTAATTGAACACTACCCTTCCCCGGGTTAATATAGCGGGTTTTTTCGTATAGAAAGAAACACCAACTTCTAGGCTCAAAGGGGGTGACTACGGATTATCTTCCTTATTTCTCCGGTGTTTGGGGATTTGAAACAATGCCCTACATCATCAGCAAAGTTTGATTCGAAAGCATACTGTAGCAACTTGGTTATTTCGTTTTTCATCATCCTCTCTCCAATCTTTGTTCAAACAGAAATGATAAAGAAAGAAATGAAATGAGGCGTATTAACATACGTTTTTTTGCTTTTGTGAAGAGTAAGAAAGAAAAATGAATGGACATGAAAGAATGAATTCAAAACATGCATCATTATTTCATTAAGATTACTATTGCAAACAAACAAAGTTTAACTGTAAGTAAATACTTAGCAAACATGGAAATTACAAGAAAGAAACTACTTAAATGATAATTTAATGGCTTGATTCAGTCATTGAACTCTTCAACTAACATCCTCATAAGGGTCTGCAAGCCTGGACAACAGATTATCCTTCACAATTGGACGCTCCCCCTTTGAAAGTTAACAGTTTCTGATCAACAAGCTCCTGAACTTTGTATTTGAAGGCCTTGCAGTTGTCAATAGTGTGTCCTTCTGCACCAGAATGATATGCACATTTGGCCTTGGTATCATACCAAACAGGAAATGGCACAGTCATTGGCCTTAAAGCTCTTGGGGTAACCATCCCATTGTGCACCATAAATGACAAAAGTTGACTGTAGGGTATCGGGATGGGGTCAAAGACTTTTCTCTTTTCATTGGTCTTTGGTTGATTCTACTGATGTCCCAAGTTCTGTGCGAACTGTCCTGACTGGGAATAATTCAAAGGCGTCTGTATTGCCTGTTTTGGAAACCCTTGGAATTGTTGAGGTTGAACAACTGTTGGATACTGATGATTGAAGCATGGGGTGCGAGCTGGCACCGTTGAGCGAGAGTGAGGCGGGCTGACATTGTTGGGCAAGAATGATTCCGTCATCCTTAGCTTGTCCTCTATTGCCTTGAACCTTTGGCGAGTCTCCTCACTCGGGGATACAACAGATTTTCCCTTAACGTTATCACCTTGATGAGCGTTCTTGGGGTTCTCTAGACTTTGAGGCATAGCAAGCCTGGGTTGGACCTGATGAGTTTTTTGCTGGCCAACCATGAATTCGGTGTTGGTACTCATTGACCCTTGGGTGACCTTACCAACTGCAGAAGTACGTCCGGATGATGAACCGAATGAAGGCCATACCACATTTGTCAATGGGGAACCGATTGGAGGATTTGCCCCTAATGTTGCAACGTCCACTCTTGAAGGCAGAATGAGACTAGCTAGTATTTCCAAAACACGGTCCAGCTTGTCGGTCACTTGGTCCACATCACCTCTTAAGGCATCAATCTGCTTTTGCATGTTTTCCATGACTTCCTTGAAATGCTTTGAGTCCGGTATCAGTGTCGGGAATGAAGCTGTTGATGTGAACGGGTGAGGATGAGATAATGACCTATTGTATGAATGCATGTAAAAGTCTTTTATTGCTTTATCATTTTTTTGAAATGTTATGCAAAAATATTTTGCATGAATGAATGTATGAATGCAATGGATGCATGAATGCACTTTTGTAGCAGATTCTGTCGCGGTGAAGCAGAGGTTCAATTATCATTTCTGAGGTCAAAAGGCTCAAAGTTACCTGCAACCCACCCCTCTCACATGTTGTTCTAAGTTTGATATGGTTAAATCACGGATCACCTCTTTGGAAACGATGCCGTTATTGCACGGCAAACGCGTCCAAAGAGGAATCTCTCGGGTTCTAAACAGAGGTCCCTAATAACAAGGTTTGGTTCTAGACCGGTCAACAAAAGGTCCCTAGAGTCACGGACCCCACGAGAAAACATCAGAGACACTAGTCAACTGTCCGGTGTCCTGACATCTCCAAGAGGATCTACTCTAGGCGAGGTGATTATGTTAGAGTCACTAGTCAACTGTCCGGTGACCTAACATAAAGACCTCTAGCTTAACTTAAGCTCTTCTCAAGCTCGGGTGCAGAGCTTCTCACAGTAACCACGCCTCAAGGGCAAAAGAAAAATAAAAGAAGGAGTAGAAGAAGAGAAACAGCCAGCCAAGCATATAATTGACAGAAAATAAAAGATAGAGTAAGATACTGCAAACCTGGAAATAGCAGACAAATAATAAACCGCCTAAACTAGACTTAACTCTCAAGAGTCCCCAGTGAAGTCGCCAGCTGTAGCGGGCTGGAAAATCACTTCCATTTTTCATACAATGAAGTCGCCATTGACGTTTATTTATCCCGGGAGGGGAAAAGAAAATATCACGAAAACCTTGGTTTAGGTTCGGGAGTTTTGATGATGTTGGTTAAGTTTCTTGAGTTGAGAGATGATGGTTGGAAAAAGAAATTTCGTATTTGGTGAAGATTTGAGTGAGATTGAGATTTTTTGTAAGAAAATGGAAAAAATGAGAGAACTTTGAGATGATTTTTGGATTCAAATTTCTGCCTCTTTTTCCTAGGGTTGGCAGCTGCGAAAATCCCCCCTTTAAATAGGAAAAGATTAGGTTTTGATGAGTGTAAGGGTGTGGGATAAGAAAGGGGTAAAATTGGTTTTTGGTTATGGGGTAATTTTGGGTTTTTTGGGTTAAGTGGTGATGAGGTGTTAAAAAGAAGAAGGTTCTAGGCTATTTGATGAGGAAAATGATGATGTGTTAATGATTGGGAATTTTTTTTGCATTTCTTTTTATTTTTTGGACAAATAATAAATTAAAACTAACACATAAAAATAAAAAAATAAAAAATTAAATATGCAAATATAATTATGCATGATGATGAGAGGTGATTATGCAAAATGGTTGGGGAGTGAAAATGAGAGAGAAAAAAAAGATTTAAATTTGATGACAAAATGGTTTCTTGAAATGCAAGTAACTAACTAAAAATAAATAATAAATAAAAAATAAAACTTAAGAAAGGGCAAAATGGTAAATATGGATCCTTTATGATCATGCCATGCAAAAACCATGCAAGAAAAATAATTCCATGTATTTTTGTGCCAACATTGACTTTTTCAATTAAAAAATGACTTTGTTGACTTTTTAGTCAAAGTTTTGACCTTGTTGACTTATTCTAACAAATGCAAAAGTGTGAAAAATATCATGGGGCAAAATTAGGGTATGACAACGGGTAAGCTGATGGATGGAAATTAAATTGTTGGAAAGTATAGGAACATGAAGCACGGATTGCAACTTGAATGAAGGTTGCAAGTCAATATTTCCAATGCCAACAACATGAGCATGAGAGCCATCAGCGACAGTGATATAAGGAATACTCGAAGGTGATGTATAGGAGGATAGTAAAGTCGAATCAAATGTCATATGATTAGTAGCCCCAGAGTCAAGAATCCAATCTTTTTTAGGGTTAACACCACAAACAGTAAAGGATTGGGAGTACATATTCGTACCAGTAATTGCTAGAGACCCAGATCTAGAAGGCTTACTAATGGATGCAAGAAGAGACTGTAGACGCTCCACGTCATTCTGGCGAAAAGAGGACAAGCCAGTTTCTCCCGTTGCAACATGTGTGTGATTCTGCTGCATATTCTGAGGGCCTCCTCCTCGGCTAAGGACCTGTTCTTTTCCATGTAGTTTGAAACAATCTTTCTTTCTATGCCAAGGCTTGTTGCAGTGCTCACAATAGAATATAGATGAATATGGAGGAGCCATGAAAATAAAAAAGAATCAATAAGCTATTAGCGTTAAACGTCGGAGATGTAACAAAAAAAGACCCAAATTTTGAGTATCTTAGAAAAATTATTTGAACACACCAACAGAAAGAGGAGGTAGAGATGAGAAAAACGACACCGGAACTGTAAAAATCAGAGCCCAGGAAGGCGGCGCGTGGGCCACACGCGCTCAAGGCGGAGGTGAGAGTGGTACTCACGCGCCGGTAAAGAGGCCACGCGTGAGGGCGCGTGTGACGGTGTTTTGAGGTGGTTTTGACGGCGATGGACTCGGAATTGAGAGGCGGTTATGATGGTAGTTTTGAAATTTTATAGGTTCACAGGAAGGATGAAAAACGAGACGGACAGATGTATGTTGACCGAGTTTCAAAGAAAAAGTTGGAAAGAAGAAGAATTGAAAGAAAAAAATTTCAACTCTGGCGGCTAGGGTTTATGCAGAAGCGTGTCCCAAAAATCGGGAGCTCATGATACCATGTTGAATTTAATGAAATATGTGTAATATTAGAATAGAATAGAATAAATCTGAGTACAATTGTTGAGGAGTTTAAATAGACCATGTTATACCTAATGGGCATAACTAATAGGCTAAGTAAACTTATTCAATAATAATAATTATACAATATTTACAAGTATTCTTGGATTTTGGGACTTAGAGAAAGACGGCAGGAGAAATCGAGGTCAGGAAAATTGAAGATTCAACCTTGTGATTGAATTTTTATCATATTTATGCAATTGAGTTTATTTTAGTTAGCTTTGATCTCTATTCTTATTGTATTTGAATAATTTATTGTCATCGAATCGATTTAGAATTACTTCACCATTAAGAAATGGTAATAATAACCAGAACTGAAATTTTTAGTCATAAGCACATTGGCTATAGACCTATAGTAATACAGAAATATTTCTGTACAATGAACTGTCCTATGTTTTTCTTTGTAATAATTTTGGGTCATTTCCTTGAACACATTAATTTGTCACCTTAACACACAAATTCACAATGAGTTTGAATCCACAATCCTTAACACACACAAATTCACAATGAGTTTGAATCCACAATTAATTGGCAAGAATTTAGGAACATTGTACGTATGTATATAGTGGTGAAGTCAAAGAAAAACCAAGAAGAATGGGCCAAAGAATCTAGAATATTGATGATAATTTAAAATGCAAAAAAGAATGATATTCCATATAGTAAGTCAACAAATTAAGTCTTCATGCTAGCTAGATAGAAGAGGAAGCAAGGACAGAGAGATAAAGGAAAAAAAGGTTTAAACAGAGAATATTCAGAATTATTTTGAATGGAATCTTTCACACATGCAAGTTGGAGCATTTGTGATAAACTCTATACTCTATAGTATACCCTTGGATTTTCTCTATAAATACCATCTCATTCCTAGTTTTTACATCAAGTCCAATTCTTTTCTAGTCTTTCATAAGAGAATTTATCAAAGTTAGTTTAAGGAATTATGGATTGCCGATTTGAGACCGCAGAAACTCGAAGGTTTACTTTCTTTCATTCCCACATACTTATATATGCCATAGTTTTAAATTGCAGTCTGCAATCGAACAGTAGCGGCTACATCAACTGCGATCACAATCGCAATTTGAAAACGTAGTATTCACATTGTTGAAGTGTGTTTGAAGTCCTACATTGCTTAGGTTTCCGGGCTGTTGAGTGTATAAATATGTGAGGGCAACCTCACCCTTTGAGCTATCTTTTGGGGTTGAGATCCAAGCATATTTAACCTGAATATAAAATAGACTATAATAGATACCTAACCTGAATATAAAATAGACTAGAATAAAAAAGAATTATTATTTTTTTAAAAAAAAAGAATTATTATTTAAAATGAAAGTAACATTAACATATATAGGTTTTATTAACATTATTACAATTACTATATATATAGGAACAAGTGTGCAGCATGCTATAGGCAGTTCAACAAGGTGCAGCACCTAGTGGATCACATGAAGATCTCTTACCATTCTGTTCATGAACCAACTTGTGGCGTTTGCAGGAAACATTGCAGATCTTTTGAGTCTCTAAGGGAACATCTTATAGGTAATTAATTAATTAATCTCTTCATAAATATTTATTAAATGTGTATTTGTGACCATCTAGACTTGATTACTTATATGTATGGTTTTCTAGGTCCATTGCCAAAACAAGAATGCAGAGAAATCTTTGCCAACCGAGGGTGCAAGTTTTGCTTGAAAGTCCTTGATAGCCCTAACTCTCGAAGGATTCACCAACAAAAGTGCCAACTCAATGGATTAAATGTATATATATATCAACTTAATTTATTTGAAATTTGAATTGGCAGATATTTTTATATGTTAAATTGACAAATTAATAAAGCTTTTAGCATAAATGCTTATCATTTAAGAGCTTATGTATAAGTTATTTCTCTAACTGAAGTCAGACTCTTAAATGTAAGCTGTTTCTATAAGCTCTGAAGGGTTTATAGAAATAAGTTGATCAAAATAGCTTTTGAATTGGTTATAAACTATTTTCATAAATTCTCACACACAGACTTACAAAAGCTTATGTCAGTAGATAAACTTAAATAATTAAACTAATTCAAACAAAGTAAATTAAAAACAACGTCTAAATTAATTATCAATTATTAAGTAGAGTAAACACGTTAGAGTTACTTTTGAAGTAAGTTCATTCTAACTAACTCGCATATTTATATAGGGAATATGCGGCCGCTTTTCAAACCTTGGAATTCGCGATAATTTGACAATTGGTGGTGGAAGAGGACCACAAGTAGTTGCACTAGCTTGTAAAATGGTGGGAGGAGGAAGTGATGGGTCATTGGATATATGTGCAAGAGTTTGCTTAATAGATGAGAATGAGAACATCATCTTCCATTCTTATGTTACTCCACCAATTCCAGTTACAAACTTCAGGTATTAGACATGAATACTTAAGGGATGCAATGCCATTGAAACTAGTTCAAAGGAAGATTCAAGAGTTCCTTTGTAATGGAGAACCTATTTGGACAATTCGTTCAAGAGGAGGAAAAGCTAGGATTCTTGTGGGTCATGGTTTAGATCATGACCTTGCTTCTTTGCAAATTGAGTATCCAACACAAAAAATAAGGTAATTATTTTTACTCGTATGTACATTTTTTAACAAGCGAGGTCTTTTTTAGCCATAGTTTGGATATGGTGAAATCGGCTATTGAATCTAATTTGAATATGAGATTTAAAGTTTCTCTCCTTAAATTCAAAAGCTGCCAGCTTGCTATCTCATACATACGTCCTCTGACTGAATCCTCTAACGTTGCGCATGATGTTGCAGCCGTAGAGGATCCAATTTCATACATCTCGCATATTATAAATATGTTCATAAATTAAGAAACAATTTCAATTTTAATTAACAAATGTCAATCATCTATATTTAGCTTCTAAATTTAAGGATCAACATCAAATAAGGATAACATAGATCAAATAAATAGAATTTTATTTACTTCAATGATCCCATTAAATATATATATATATTGAATTTAACTTGGTATAAATTAATTATGTCAACAGGGACACTGCAAAATACCCTCCACTCATGAAAACAAGCAAGCTCAGCAATTCACTCAAATACTTAACACAAGCATATCTTGGGCAAGTATCATCTCCATTTTGTTTTTCTTTTGTGAAAAAAAAATGTTAAATGCAAAATTTTCAGACATATATATAACACATGTTTTAAATAAAAGTTTACTCTCGATAGATTGTCAATGTAAAACTTTTTACACTGACGGACAGTAAAAAAAATATCGTAAATGCAATTTTTAATATAATTTTAATTGAAGTAATTTATTTATTTTAATTATCTGACTATAATTATATTTATAATTTGTTGACATATATTAATTATATATGCAGATATGACATTCAAACTGGGATACAAGATCCTTATGATGATTGTGTTGCTGCAATGAGACTATACATAAGAATGAGAGCACAAATACACAAAATAGAAGATTACCCTTTGGCTTCTGATCCACAAAACAGAAACAATTTTGCTTCATGGAGGCAAAGTGAGCTTGAAAGAATGAGTCCTGAACATATGCTAGATATCTCAAGATCTGACTACTACTGCTGGTGCATGGATCCATGAATTAATTAATTTGAAACCAACCCAAATACACCAAATTGAAATATTCATCATGGAGGAATTCATAAATTCTATATAGATATATATTACCAATTTATCCTATGCATTATTAATATTAATATATAGTAAAAGTAAAAAGGCTTAATTCATACTTTGGTCCCTTATGTTTATTTTAGCGCTCAATTTGATCCCTTATCTTTTAAACGTCTCAATTTGGTCCCTTATCTTTTAAAAGTCTCAATTTGGTCCCTTATATTTTCTACAAGTCTCAATTTGGTCCGTTATCTTTTCTGCAGTTCTTAATTTGGTCACTTGTCTTTTTAAATTTTGGACACGTGGCACACTTGGACAGATGACACGTGTCCAAATTTAATGGTAATAGTGAAAAATTTGACAGGAGAAACCAAATTGAGAACTTCAGAAAAAATAAGGGACCAAATTGAGACGTTTATAAGATAAGAGACCTAATTAAGCGCTAAAATAAACATAAGGGACCAAAGTATGAATTAAGCCAAGTAAAAAATAAAATATACCAAGCTGATGGTGTCTTTTATACTAGAAAAATAGCTTATATCATTGTACCAAAATAAAAGCTTATATATTGAATATGAGTCAATTTATTTAATAGCTTAGTTAGTGGTTAATTGCTAGTGAATTCATCTTATGCATGTATGGCTCTATTAAATGATGAAAATAAAATTCTTTTAGGTGCACTCTATTTAATTATTTTCTGTACTCGTGAGACATTAAACTCAATATCATTTCTAAAATGCTAAAAAGATTATGGAGAGGAAATTAGACAGACCGTAAGGAATGATGATGGCAGGATGACAAATGATGAAGTTATGATTGCTAATGATGAGCCATGCAACATGGCCAGTGACGACTCTAGGAATGTTAGGGAGTCTGAGCAAAATTTTGAAGGGAATTTTATCAACCCAACTTCCGAATACAATAATATTTAAACCATATTTCCAATATTTAAACAAGAAACGACAAGAAAAAGTACAACCTTGTTTCCAATATAATTTAGGCTCAAATAAATAAGAGGCTGCACAAACCAGAAAAAACCATCAAAACATGAGTTAAATTAGAGGGATGAAATATAACATACCAATAATGTACTACATAAAACTAGGAGGCAAATTCCCTTCTAAACCAATGGAAATACGAAATGTTTATTAGTTTCAAAATTGGTTGTGTTGGACCCTTCAATATATATGCCCTCCTTACTTGGTCCTGAATATCCGGAGCATACTCATTAATTTGTTTCCTAAGACCTGGATTACGCACAATCTCATTTGAATTAAACTCGTTGGCCACATTAGGTGGTGGTTCTTCTATTCCGGTTTTCGATTGCACAACATTCACATTTTCAATACTTGCTCTAAGAATAAAAAACTTTCTTATTTCTAAATTAAAACTTCCTCAATGATATGAATACTCGTAATTAATTATTACTATAAGCAAAAAAAAAAATTAATTAAATAAAAGGGGCAGCCCGGGCACGTGCCCGGGCATGCTGTAGGGCATAATCGCCCCTGAACATGGCTGCATCTCCACAAAATGTGGAAGTCAGGAGAGAGGAATGAGAGTGAGGAAACCAAATCCAAAGTGTTGTGAATTCGTCGATAAATTCACACCAATAATAAACTGATGTGTGGGGCAAGCGTAACAAGCAACCAAATAATAGCGGGATAGAAACGATGATGCAATAATACAATAACCGACGATAAAGAAAAGGAAGACGATAACCAGGGGCGGTGCCACACATACTTGAGGGTGTGCTTATACACCCCCTGGATTTGCACTACTACTCCTAATATCATAGCTTACAACTACTTTGCACACCCTCAAAAGTTCACCTTGCACCACTTGTTGCACTTAAAAACTGCCTCTATCACTCACATTATGTTGCATCAATAGCTTCCCATATCATTTTAACTACTATTTTTTAAATTGTTTCTAAATATTCATATTTAATTTAAATCACAAGTGATCTTTAATGTAGATATATTTATTACATATATATTAAAATTTTATAAATTTGTATACTCAAAAAAGTTTTATAGTCGGGTCATTTTTATAAAAGACATATGAGTCGATAAAAATTAATATAATTGGTTTACGATAGCTTAAATACATCAATACTTATTGGTCAATAAATCGAACAATAAGAAAATTATATATCCTCTTGTTGTGTATATATAGATCTCAACCTACTTGCCTTACACTCCAAGACACAACCTTATGAACTATAACTTGCCAAGCAAGTTTGTTAGTCTTGCACATAAAGAAATATCTTTGTGGCCCCCATATGTCTTGCCAACCAAGATTGTTAGTCTTGCACACCAAGAAATATCCTTGTGGCCCAAGTGTCTAGCAAAATAAGAAAAGAAAAAAATCTTGCATTAATTTTTTCTTGAGAAACAAGTAGCTTAATAATTTTGAGTCATACACAACAATATTTTTGAGTGTGGCATTTGTTGGGTACTTGAGTGTTGCATTTGTTAGTTGACGGTTGTGTGATTCTTTTGAAAATATTTTGTTTTTTAAAAAAGCGAAGATTAATTTTTGTCATCCACAATTTTCGTATGAGAAATGAATTTGGATGAGCTTTATGGTATTTTGGGGTGTCTGGAAGCAAACAATGATGAATAAAAGGCAATTTCAAAAGAGCATATCCATTAAACTCATTTTCAAAAGAGAAAATAGGATATGCAGCAACAGTGTAAAATGTTTTGTTTATTCCGCCAAATCACCCCACTACATCTACTTTAATTGTATGACATGGCAAAATGCTTGATTTCGATTGGATGTCATTGTAAAATTATGTTACACTAACAGAGCAAATCCATTAAACTCATTTTCAAAAGAGAAATTAGGATATGCATGTCATCCAATACCAGCCGTTTATTTCGCCAAATCACCATCCACTTTAAAGGTACGACATGGCAAAATGATTGATTTCTATTGGATGTCAATGTAAAATAATGTCATAATGACAAAGCATATCCATTAAATCTTTTCAAAAATAAAATAAAAATGAATGTGCTTTTAAACCACCGCCCAAACAAAAAAAAAGGGTGCGGCGCATTAATCAAATCTGAAATCGCTCGCAAAATCAGAACCTGGAAACCCTAATCATCAATTGCTTGTCGTTCTCCTTCAATAGAGTGGGCAATTTATTCATTCATTCGTGGTTCTTTTGGAAGGTAATGTAATGTTATTCTCGTTCTTTCTCGTTGATTGTTTGAAGTTTCTTTTTACATCGATTGTTTGAAAGAGTCTACAATTTATTAATAAAATTGTTTTTGGGTTATTTTGATTCTTGCAAGAGATTGAAGGTTGGACTCTAGGAGAGATGGAAATTAGGAAAATTGGAAACTAGGATGGATTGGTGTGAGATAGAAATCAAGAATACGAAGAATAGCCTTTCGCTGACATTGAATCATTGATGTATCGTTGATGATGAAGGGTAAAAAGCAGGTTTGAAGGAGGAAGAAAAACAATCATGTGTAATGCATATTTTTTACCTTTTACCGGTATTAAATCATGATGGTTGATTTTAATTAGTTTCAATCGTACAGTTACAAATGTTTGTTTTCATTTCTCATGATAGTAAAGTGTTTTCACTGGAGTCGTACGGTTACAAAGGTTTGTTCTCCTTTTAAAAAATATCCATGATCCATTTTTCTAATGTTTATTTCATCCATGGAAATGAAAACAGGAAACACCAGAAGTAAACGACCTCTGAATTTTCTAATGTTTTATGCATCAGGTTGTGGTTACGAGTTTTCAACCAGAGCAGCAGAAACCAAAGAAGCAAATGACTGATTATACGTCACCAATTTCCCATCCTACATCATCTCATAATAATAATCATGTTCTGCTGAACAATTAAAAACCGATCTTGGTGTAATAATAATCAATATTGGATTTTAATTGTTCAGCACAAACATAATTATTATTATGAGATGATGTAGGATGGGAAATTGGTGACGTATAATCGGTCCTTTGCTTCTTTGGTTTCTGCTGCTCTGGTTGAAAACTCACAACCACAACCTGATGCATAAAAAATAGGCAGAAAGAGCTTTATCAAATGTAAAATTCAATGGTCGTTTTCTTCTGGTTTTTCCTGTTTTCATTTCCATGGATGAAATAAACATTAGAAAAATGGATCATGGATATTTTTTAAAGGAGAACTGCTGCAGGAGCAATTCAACGCAACTGCGCTTGATTTGATTTTATTATATTTTACCTAGATTTGATTTTACTATAGTTTAGTATTTTATAATTTTAGCTAGATTTATTATTTTTATTTAGCTAGGTTAGTTATTTTCTTTTACTATCTTTTAGGAAGATTTTGTTATAGTTTTATTTTAGCTAGATGTGTTATTTTCTTTTACTATCTTTTAGGAAGATTTGTTATATTTTTATTTTCCCTAGTATTTAAGACTCAATTGTAACCTTGAAAAAAAAACTTTTTGATTCAATAAAATTATAGAGAATTTTCTCAAATTTGGTGGATTCCAAATTATTTACCCTTTCTGGTGGATTCCAGAGTTTTATTTTAGAGTTTAGCGCTTGCTATTCTCTTCCTGGTGGATTCCAGGAAACCTATATCCTAGGATTAGCGCTTGCTGATCCTTTCCGAACTTCTGTACTGCGTCAGGTGGTATCAGAGCAGGTTTTCCCTGTTCTTTTCGTAACTTGAACAACCATGGGAGATCAACAAGCTACCAGGGCAGACCTTGGGAGATTAACCGCGACCCTAAATGCTTTGACTGCACAATATAAGATTTTTATAAATCAGTTAAACAACAACAAATCCAAAACGTACAGATCCAAAGTGTACATCAAAGTTATGTCGGATCAGATGACAACTTTACCAATTCAGATCCTCAACGCCATCAATAATAACAACACCAGCAACACCAATAACAACAACAGAAACAACACCGATGCCAACAACAACAACAACAACGATGCCAACAACTTCAATAATAACAAAAACGACAGCAGAACTAATGAAGTCGAGCGGGTTCACGATGCTACTAGGGATTTCAAATATCATGAAGTCGTGAATTCAGAAGGCGGTGACACCAAATCAACTATGGTTTTAGACACCACCAACCCTAAGGTGCAATCTGCTCTCTCGATAGAAACTTGTGCACCAGAAATTGTTGTGGTTCCTTTGACATCGATAATTCCGATGGTGTCAAATCATGCCGTCACACAATGGTTGTGGACTGGGCTAAGGCCCAAAAATAAAGGTATAGGCCCAATGATCAAATGACCCAATTGTACAACCCATTAAATTCAAATAATTCAAATAAGCAAACACGCCCTTTAGGTGACGCCCTCGCCCCTGTTATAACTTCTCTTATGAAGACCCAGCCTGCAAAGGAGTACGTGGAAGGAGATAACTACCTCTTAACACCAAAATTATAAAATTAATGATAATGCTCAAGCATTGGTGTTATAATTGGAAAAGAAGGAAAATACTCCTTTTGGCTAGCCATGTGATTATTCAAACTAAGATTGGTCGAAATTAGCCATATTAAGTGAAATTCGACTAGACTATTTTGTGATGCTCGACAAATTATATGCAACATATTGATGGATATCGAAGAATTCGAGTCGGTGCAATAGGTAGTAGGGTGCTGTCGAAGGCTTCATTTTCAACAAGAAGAGACATATAATTCGAAGGAGTCATTAAAGAATAGTCATTCAAAGGGACATGTGTCAATTTTAGATTAAGGAAGTTATTAAATAAGACATGTGTCAAAATCTTAGTGAAGTTATAGGTAGTTATTTACTACTTTTATTTTTGACCGTAGGATCTAGTGTTAGTCTTTCCTACAAGGTCTATATATATGTGTTTGTAATAAGAAATAAGGGTTGGATCCTATTTTCTAGAAACTCTAAATGCCCACGCCGCGTTTGCAAACGGGTTGAAGAGTGCATAGAGATGGATTCCATCCACAATTTACATTCAAATGTCATTTAATCTTTCAAGTTCATTACTTGTTTTCTCTTTAAAGTTTCTGCACTTTATCCTTCAATTGCAATTTATCTTCAGGTTCTTTAACATTTATTTGCAAATTTACTTTAACGCTTTTTTATTCTAATTTGATCCTTCGACTTCGTCGAAACAATGTCTTTTTAATGTATTTAATGCAAATCAGACAATAATTGTTCAAGCAAAAGATGTTGAACATTCATACTTTTTTCGGAGAATTAACACACAAATATGTTCCAGGATTTACTAGTCAATCCTTCTTGTAATAACTCAAACTAGCGTTTGTTTACCAAAAATAAGTGTAAACACTACCCCCTACCACCATGATCACCACCAAAAACGGGGGAAAACCACCCATCACCGCCATGTGGGAGGCTGAGGAAGAAGAAGAAACCGCCACGATCCTGGGGTATCCATGATCGTGGTACTTCACAACTGTTATCTATGAAGATCTATAAATAGGAGTTTATGCTTCATTGTAACGGGTTCACAATTTTTTATAATGAAAGAATTACTAATTTCTTAGACACAATCCAATTATTTATCACCCCCCTATTTGTTCCCACGAACATTTTGGCGCCCACCGTGGGGCTGCGGTAAAATGATTCCCAGCCTACCACTTTTGATAGACAAGAATCTCCCAACATGACGGGAGGTGCACCCAATCATGGCACTGGTTCAGACACTAATATGACCTTGACGGAGGCCGTCAATGAACTGAGGCGGCTTCAGGCTAAGGTAACAACCATGGATCAGGAAAAAGCCAACAAGGAAAATGATAACGACGAGGACGAAATTAACGATTCTCAACCTTTAGCACAGATCCGATGGGACGCCAGAGTCCCAGAAAACTTCAAAACACCACATCTCCCAGCGTTTGATGGAAAGACTGACCCCTTGGAGCACCCGATGGCAGTTGGAACACAAACTGCTATCATAGGCGCCACAGACCATCTGAAGTGCAAATTACTCTCAGGCACCCTGAAAGAAGCAACTTTGAGATGGTACATAAATTTACCAAAGAACTCCATAGAAATTTGGACAGATTTCCAACATAAATTCATCCAACAATTCTCAGGATCAAAACATATCAAGGTTGTAAGTGCACTAGTTCATCCTCATGTTTTAATAATTGTCAAAACACATGAAAATAGGATTGAACATATTTTGGCAACATTACAAATGACTTGACAACAAAGAACTATTTTCTAAAACCTTGAAAAACTGACTTTTAGGTATTTTGTATCGATACATACATTGGTGTATCGATACAAATGTCCTGAAATCTCTTCTGTTTGATTTTGTGCATTTTGTATCGATACATACATTGTCTGTATCGATACAAAAGAGGTCTCTCAGAGACAAAACAGCTCCTGTGTATCGAAGCATGCTTGCATGTATCGATACACACCTGTTTGCTCTCAAAATCCAGAAAACTCATGATGTTTCGAAGCATGCTTGCATGCTCAGATACATATCAGTCAAGATTTCAAGATTCTGATATTTGTATCGATACACACCCGTGTTTGTATCGATACAAAGGTCAATTTTTCCAATTTTAACGTTGGTCAAAGCATTTGTATCGATACAACTGATCATTTGTATCGATACATGTATAAAAAATTATGCCTAAATTTGCTCATTCTATTTTCTCTTTAAATAGCAATGTGTGTGATCTTTGTAAAACAACAAGTGAGAGAAAACTAGTGTGAAAGATCAGATAAACGCTTTGGGTACAAATTGAGTGAGAATTTGCATCAAAGGTTTGATTCAACACAAGTTCATCATCTTCATCAAGTTTGCAATCAAAATTGGATTTGAGTATGGGATCAATTCAATAGAAATTGCAAGTTTGTGTGATAACGTTCGATACGGTTCGCGGTGAATCAGAATCGTGATCGGGTTGAAGGTTTTAGTGTTTCTCTCAAGTGATTCAAGAACGTGCGGGTCTTGAAGGATTCGACAACAAGGAACGAAGGACTCAGCTGGACGATTGGGTGCGGTTTGGCACACGGAGAATCGTTGGAATCAGAGGGCGAAGTTCCGTTGGGTGTCGAGGTTATTCGCATTAGTTTACATTTTGTCTTGCTATAGGATTATAGATTTCAATTGTAAACTGTGCATTGTTTGTTCATCAAGTTTTTGATCTATAAACTCTCAAATAACCCGTTTGGTTATTTGGGGGGAGACGTACTCGGACAAACGCGTGGACGACGCGCAATCCGGGGAACTCCCTAATCAAATCTCTTTATCTCTCTTTATTACTCTCTTTAATTTCGTTAATTTCGTTAATTTGATTAATCGATTGAATTTTTGGTGTTCATATTGATTCACAAAAATTCAATTGATTCTTGCTTGATTGTGATTGAATTCGACAAACAAACCATATAAAATTGCTTGGGACTGTTTTTGTAAATTGCGTTAAATTTGGATATCTCGCATTAATCATTTCGTAATTTTCCAATTTCGTTCAAGGCGATACTATCTTTCCTTTGGTCAAAAGGTGCAAAGTAGACTACCGATCCGGTAGTGCTTCCGCGCATTATTTTAATCAATAAATTTTTAAAATTACCGTTGATTAAAGAAGCCACTTATTCAACCCCCCTTCTAAGTGGTTTAGCCTAGTAGTCTAACAAGTGGTATCACGAGTCCGGTTAAATTTTGCTTGCAAAATTCGGAAATTTGTGCCAATTATTAGACAACATGGCTTTTGCACCTAAAGGGGCGTATAATAGGGCTCCTATATTCAATGGAGATCATTTTGACTATTGGAAAAGTAGTATGCGTATTCACATCAATTCTTTTGATGGTGAATTGTGGAATGCTATTGAGAACGGTCCGTTTGTTCCTACAATCACCGATGCTCATGACATTGTCACAAATAAGCCTATGGCACAATGGACGGAAGAGGAAAAGAAAAAGGTCAATTACGATGCAAAGGCACAAAATATTTTGATATCATCCCTTGGGATTGATCAATTCTATCATGTGTCGCATTGTCAATCGGCTAAGGAAATGTGGGACACATTGGTAACTCACTTTGAGGGTACCAATGATTTAAAGATATCCAAAATTAATACATTAACACAAGAATTTGAGTTGTTCCATATGCTAGATGGCGAGTCCATCGAGGATATGCAACAACGATTTATCAAAATAACCAACAAGCTACATGGTTTGGGAAAGCCAATCACAAATCAAGACGCCACTAACAAAATTTTAAGATGTCTTAGTAGGTGTTGGCAACCGAAGGTCACCGCGATTAAGGAGGCAAACGATCTCACTACTTTGAGTCTTACAATTTTATTTGGCAAACTTACGGAACATGAACATGTACTAAACTTGTTAGAAAAGCAAGAGAAAAGTGAGAAAAAGGGAAAGCACAATGACAAGGATAAGGAAAAGGAAAAGGACAAGAGGACAATTGCTCTAAAAGCCTCAAAGTCAAAGTCCAAAAAGGTAGAGCAAAAGGAAAGTAGCTTAAGTGATAAAGAGTGGGAAGACTATGAAATGGAAATATTTCTTCGAAGATTTTACAAGTATGCAAAGGTACATGGTATAAAGTTTTCGAAGGAAAATGGTCCCAAGTCACGAAAGCAATCAAGGGATGATATAGAAAATGAGAAGAGCAAGCCTATTAGAAAGTGTTATGAATGTGGCAAATCCGATCATTTAAAACCGGAATGTCCATTCTATAACAAAAGAAAGGGAAAGTCCTCCGAGAAAAATCACAAAGGTAAAAGAGCTTATGTTGCTTGGGATAGTGCAAGCGAAGATGGATCTAGGTCCAAGAGCTCAAGTGAAGAGGATGAAGAACATGCTCATGTGGTACTCATGACCGGTTCACCTAGTAAAGGCAAGAAACATCACAAACGTCAAGTAAGTGATTCTAGCTCTATCTCTAATGATAATCCCTCATATGATGAACTTCAAAACGCTTTTGAAAAACTATATGGTGAAGCCACTAATGCATTTAAGAAATTGGCTAAAAGGAAGAAAGTGATTTCCCTTTTAGAGTCACAAATTGTAAAATTACAAGATGAATTAGAGGCATTAAAACTTACCATGGTTAATTCAAAAGATGATTTTGAAGATGATAAGTCATCAAAGCATGATTGTGATTCTTGTTGTATTTGGCAAGGAGAAGTGAAAAACCTTCAAGCCAAGTTAGATAAGGCTCATAAGTCATCTAGGAATGATTGTGATGCTTGTTGTGTTTGGAAAGGAGAGGTGAAAACCCTTCAAGCCAAACTAGATGAAGCCCTTGTATCAAAGGTTACTTTTGTGGATATACCAAAGAATTTTAACAAGCCTAAGATTAGGCCTTCTAAAAATGACAAATTTGTTAAAAAGAAATTGAATCCCAAAAGTAAAATTTCGGGTCACACGAATCATTCCAATGTTATATGTCATTATTGTTGTACTAAGGGACATACTATTGCAAAATGTCATGCTCGAAAAGTTTTGGTACCAAAAGGCAAATTGCAATGGCTACCTAAGTTAGACAATAATGTTTCTACTAACCAACTAGGACCCAACATGAGTTGGGGACCTATTTCAAATGTCTAAGTATGTAGGGAATCGTCTTGAAACCATTGACAAGAGACACCGACAACAATGGAGTTCAAGACTCATGTACAAGGAAAGTGACAAGATAAGATTCAACTCAACACATACATGGTGTGGAAATTGATCACTTCCTCCACCAAACACTCGAGGGAAGATTCTATTCTTTAACTTTACTTTTATACGTTTTACTTAGCATTTGTATATTGGTTCATATACATACAAATTTCACCTTAATATGATACTTGCTTTGATAGTTGTCTAATCCTTCATTTCCAAGAATTTTGCTCAAAAATACTTATAAGTTTTTGAGACTCATACGTCTTAAATGAGGATTTGACAAAAATCATTACAATTGTCATATTAAGTTCATACTTGGTTTGTATATGTTTGTTTTGTTCTTATATGTGACTTTATGTGCATTCATAGACATACATTTCTCATATGATTGATTTTGGTATTTTGATTCATTTATGTGGATATCTTATCATGCATATATGGTTTAACATGTGTTCTCATGTTATAATGTGCTTTGGTATTGCTTTTTGCTCACATACATAAGAATGTACCTTGTTGATTGTATGTGTTTCATACATCATGTTATGTTTATGCATTTGTTGCATTATTTTGTTTATTTTCGTCCCATATTTTGATATGTTGGTTGATTTAAAATGTCGATGTGTTTCAATACTCATGAGTTTGGTTTATGGATTGTTGTTCTACATTCCATGTTTTATCATGATATTTGGTATTCGTCATTTGATATTTTTAGCATATCTTTGTATGTATTTATATTGATTAGGAATTTTTATCATATATGTGCATTTCGACAAATGTAAGTGCACGATATGACTTGGATCAAAATTGATTGAACTTGATACTTCTAATAGATTCTCTTCTTCTTTTTGATATTGTCAAAGGGGGAGAGATTTGGATGCACAAGCTAAGGATGAATAGCTAAAGGGTCTTGAATTTTATCTACGACAATCGCATTATGGCATCAACTCAGGGGGAGCGTGCTTATTGTTAGCCTTGGTGTTTGTAATTGCGTCTGTATACATATTGCTATTTTTATTGCATATTAGGTATAGGCTTAGCTTATGCATAGTTTTGACAATTATCAAAAAGGGGGAGAATGTAAGTGCACCAGTTCATCCTCATGTTTTAATAATTGTCAAAACACATGAAAATAGGATTGAACATATATTGGCAACATTACAAATGACTTGACAACAAAGAACTATTTTCTAAAACCTTGAAAAACTGACTTTTAGGTATTTTGTATCGATACATACATTGGTGTATCGATACAAATGTCCTGAAATCTCTTCTGTTTGATTTTGTGCATTTTGTATCGATACATACATTGTCTGTATCGATACAAAAGAGGTCTCTCAGAGACAGAACAGCTCCTGTGTATCGAAGCATGCTTGCATGTATCGATACACACCTGTTTGCTCTCAAAATCCAGAAAACTCATGATGTTTCGAAGCATGCTTGCATGCTCAGATACATATCAGTCAAGATTTCAAGATTCTGATATTTGTATCGATACACACCCGTGTTTGTATCGATACAAAGGTCAATTTTTCCAATTTTAACGTTGGTCAAAGCATTTGTATCGATACAACTGATCATTTGTATCGATACATGTATAAAAAATTATGCCTAAATTTGCTCATTCTATTTTCTCTTTAAATAGCAATGTGTGTGATCTTTGTAAAACAACAAGTGAGAGAAAAGTAGTGTGAAAGATCAGATAAACGCTTTGGGTACAAACTGAGTGAGAATTAGCATCAAAGGTTTGATTCAACACAAGTTCATCATCTTCATCAAGTTTGCAATCAAAATTGGATTTGAGTATGGGATCAATTCAATAGAAATTGCAAGTTTGTGTGATAACGTTCGATACGGTTCGCGGTGAATCAGAATCGTGATCGGGTTGAATTGGGTTGAAGGTTCTAGTGTTTCTCTCAAGTGATTCAAGAACGTGCGGGTCTTGAAGGATTCGACAACAAGGAACGAAGGACTCAGCTGGACGATTGGGTGCGGTTTGGCACACAGAGAATCGTTGGAATCAGAGGGCGAAGTTCCGTTGGGTGTCGAGGTTATTCGCATTAGTTTACATTTTGTCTTGCTATAGGATTATAGATTTCAATTGTAAACTGTGCATTGTTTGTTCATCAAGTTTTTGATCTATAAACTCTCAAATAACCCGTTTGGTTATTTGGGGGGAGACGTACTCGGACAAACGCGTGGACGACGCGCAATCCGGGGAACTCCCTAATCAAATCTCTTTATCTCTCTTTATCACTCTCTTTAATTTCGTTAATTTCGTTAATTTGATTAATCGATTGAATTTTTGGTGTTCATATTGATTCACAAAAATTCAATTGATTCTTGCTTGATTGTGATTGAATTCGACAAACAAACCATATAAAATTGCTTGGGACTGTTTTTGTAAATTGCGTTAAATTTGGATATCTCGCATTAATCATTTCGTAATTTTCCAATTTCGTTCAAGGCGATACTATCTTTCCTTTGGTCAAAAGGTGCAAAGTAGACTACCGATCCGGTAGTGCTTCCGCGCATTATTTTAATCAATAAATTTTTAAAATTACCGTTGATTAAAGAAGCCACTTATTCAACCCCCCTTCTAAGTGGTTTAGCCTAGTAGTCTAACAAAGGTCACCGCCACCAGCCTCTTCACTACTCGCCAGAACCACGCTGAGACTCTGCGTGAATACTTGGCCAGATTCGGCGAAGCAACCATCAAAGTATTTAATCCTAACCAAGAAATGTTCGTAGCAGCATTCCATAACGGCCTAAAAGCCGGTCATTTCAACGAATCCCTAGCACAAAAGCCAGCAACCTCGATGGCGGAAATTATCAAGAGGGCTGAATGTTACATCAAGGGCGAAGAGAGTAACGCCGAAAAAAGATCAACAGACGCGAGAGAAAGAGAGCCAATTAACAAGGGTAACAGGGCTCCGGAGTTTTATCAACAGAGATGACGTCAACCAGATCACAGAGAAATGAGGCGAGACATGGGCAGATTCCCAGAAAAAGAATACACGCCCTTGAACAGAGCAAGAGTCTAAATTCTGGACGAAATTCTGGAAACAGGACTCACCAGATTGCCCCCTCCGAGAGGAAAAGAGTATCAATTAGGGCAAAACACGAATGCATGGTGCGCATATCACAGGTGCAAGGGACATGACACAGAGAAATGCTTTAGGCTAAGAGATCCCATCGAAGAATTGATAAAGAGTGGCCATCTAAGGAAGTTTCTGGATGACGCCGCCAGTGGAAAAGTCGTAGTCCCAAAAGTACGAAGAGACCCACAAAGGGACCAAGGAGAAAACCCAAAAGGAGAAAAGGTGAGAATAACAGTCAATACTATTGCTGGAGGTTTCGCTGGAGGAGGCGAATCAAGTAACGCCCGCAAACGCTATGTGAGGCGAGCAAACTTTGAAGCGAAGTTTGTGGGACACACATCTATCTCATCCACCCCGGACATATCCTTCACCAAATAAGATAAAAGGGAAGTCATGCCACACGACGACGACCGTTTAGTGATCCAAGTCCAAATCCTGAATTGCGATGTGAAGAGAGTGCTTACCGACTCAGGAAGTTCAGCAGACATAATGTACTGGGAAGCCTTCAAAGCCATGCAACTATCCAATGAGCATTTATTGCCTTACAACGGCACGCTAGTAGGCTTCGTGGGCGAACAGGTAGAAGTCATGGGCTACACCACATTGCTTACAACTTTTGGAGACAAGGACCAAGCCAAGACCATTAAAGTGCGATACTTAGTGGTAAAGACCCCCTTTACATCATACAACATCATCATCGGAAGACCAGCTTTCAATACTCTAGTGGCAGCCATGTCAACGCTGTATCTATCTATAAAATATCCGTTAGAGGATGGAAGAGTAGGAACTATAAAGGGAGACCAAACACTAGCGAGGCGTTGTTATGAGTCAAGTCTGAAAATAAAACACAGAGCCTTCAACGCCCCAGACTCGACACGCCCTGTTCCTAAAAAAGGCGGTGTCAATATGATCAGTCCCCTGGACCTGGACCCAAGGGAAAAATTTCAAGACAGAAGAGTAAGCCCCATTGAGGAATTAGAGAAGGTCCAAATTGGCAAAGAAGCACACCAAACGACCAACATGGGCACATCTCTGCAGCTTGAAGAGAGAGAAAAGATCCTGACGACATTAAAGAGAGACATAGATCTATTCGCATGGCATCCCTCAGACATGCCAGAAATAGATGAGACAATCATCACACACAAACTATCCATCTCCCCCGAGACAAAACCCGTCTCACAAAAGAAGAGGAAAGTCGGCGAGGAAAGAAGAGTAGCCATCATTGAGGAAGTAACAAAGTTAAAGGAAGCAGGGTACATAAAAGAGATCAAGTACCCATCTTGGCTAGCAAATGTCGTAATGGTGAAGAAGGCGAACGGAAAATGGAGAATGTGTGTGGATTTCATAGACCTAAACAAAGCATGCCCAAAGGATCCCTATCCTTTGCCCAACATTGACAGACTGATAGACGGGGCATCAGGATACAAGATGCTCATCTTTATGAACGCATATTCAGGATACAATCGGATCAAGATGAATCTCGCCGACGCTCCTCACACAGCGTTTATGACCAATACATGCAACTATTTCTACAATGTCATGCCGTTTGGCTTAAAGAATGCGGGAGCCACATATCAGAGATTGATGGATAAGGTATTTTCAGAGCAGATAGGGAAAAATCTGGAGGTTTAAATTGATGATATGGTAGTAAAGACTACAGAAGCAGGCGAGCAAGACCAAGATTTAAGTGACATCCTCGCCTTAGTGAGAAAATACAACATGAGGTTAAACCCCACCAAGTGCTCATTTGGAGTACAATAAGGTAAATTCCTTGGGTTCATGTTAACTAACAGAGGAATAGAGGCGAACCCAGATAAGTGACAGGCGATCATTGACATGAGGAGCCCTACATCAGTCAAAGAAGTACAACAGTTAACAGGAAGGATCACAGCGTTATCAAGGTTTTTATCTTGTGCAGGAGAGAAAGCATTTCACTTCTTCTCCACACTCAGGAAAAGTGAAAGATTTGTATGGAGCACTCAGTGCGAGGAGGCTTTCCAAAATTTAAAAACATTCATCGCCTCGCCTCCAATCCTGACTCGCCCTGAGAAAGGTAACACCCTGTACCTATATCTCGCCGTTTCAGACAAGACCCTTAGTTCCGCATTGGTACAAGAGATAAAGGGAGAAGAGAAACCCATCTACTTCGTCAGCTGAACATTCAAATGAGCAGAAGTTAAATACCAAAAAATCGAAAAGCTCTCATTAGCAGTAATAGTAACGGCGAGGAAACTAAGGCAATACTTCCAAAGCCACAAAATCTTGGTAAAAACGGACTATCCTATCAAGAATGTGTTAAGAAAACCAGACCTAGCAGGAAGAATGGTAGCATGGTCAGTGGAATTGTCAGAATTTGACATAACCTTCTCTCCAAGAGGCGGAATCAAATCACAAATACTATCAGACTTTTTGCTGGAGCTTACGACGCCCGCAGAAGAGAATAGTGAGCAACCGTGGACTCTATCAGTTGACGGAGCCTCCAACATCAGGGGAAGTGGAGCTGGAGTAGTGTTAGAGGGGCCAGATGGAGTCCTCATTGAACAGTCATTGAGGTTTGCTTTTAAGGCGAGCAATGACCAGGCAGAATACGAAGCTTTGCTCGCCGGAATGAAGCTAGCAAAAGAGATCGATATAACAGATCTCAAAGCAAAGAGCGATTCGCAGTTGGTGACAAACCAAGTATCAGGAGAGTTTCAGGCTAAGGATCCCCAACTAATCAAATACTTGGAGAAAGTGCGCAAATTGGCCAATCATTTCAAATCATTCGAGTTGGTTTACGTACCACGAGAGCAAAACGCAAGAGCAGACTTGTTATCAAAGTTAGCAAACACCAAAAAGCCTGGAAGCAACAAAACTTTCATTCAAGAAACCATTGCAAGTCCTAGTATCACTGAAGAGACAGTTATGATGATCGTAGAAGCAGAAGACTGGAGAGCGCCAATCATAAGATATCTCCAAGAAGATGTACTACCAGCAGCAAAAGAGGAAACAAATAAATTAAAGAGAGCAGCATCATGATACTCCATGCTAGGAGACAAACTCTACAAGAGAGGATTTTCAGGGCCCCTAATGCTTTGCGTAAGTCAAGAAGAAGCCAAGGGAATATTATAAGAGATACATGGGGGATCATGTGGAAGTCACATTGGGGCGAGATCCTTGGCCGGAAAAATACTCAGAGTAGGTTTCTATTGGCCAGAATTACACAGCGATGCAGCTAGATACGTGAATACATGTGACAAATGTCAAAGATTTGCGAACCTACACTACGCCCCAGGAGAACCATTGAAATCCGTATTGTCCCCATGGCCTTTCTACATGTGGGGAACAAACATCCTAGGACCTTTCCCCGCCTCGATAGGGCAAGCAAATTGGATCATAGTGGCGATTGATTATTTCACCAAGTGGATAAAGGCGGAGGCCCTCTCAAACATTTCAGCTGATCAAGTCAATAAGTTCAATTGGAGAAAAATCATCTGCAGGTTCGGACTACCCAAGTACATCATCTCGGACAATGGAACTCAGTTTGCAAGTGAAAAGGTAGTTGAATTCTACAAGGAAAAGGGTATTTAGAATACTTTCATATCTGTAGAACATCCACAGGCCAACGGACAAGCCGAGTCCGCCAATAAAGTAATCTTAAGGGCAATCAAAAGGAGAATTACAAGCAATGGCGAGGGTTGGGTCGCACATCTTTTACCAATCCTTTGGTCATATCATACCACGCCCCAATCATCAACAGGCGAGGCGCCCTTCACTATGGTATATGGAACAGACGCTATGATCCCAGCGGAAATAAACCCCCCAAGCTGGCGTAGAGATACCCTCACACTTGAAGAAAACTCAGAGGCGTTAGAGGAGAACCTGGATTTGGTTCAGGAGTTAAGGGACAAAGCCCACTTTCGGGAACTCGTTTCAAAGCAGCGAGCAGCTAGAAGGTACAATACTAGAGTTATAGCAAGGAGATTTAAAGAAGGAGACTTAGTCCTCAAAAGACCCATGGGGAAAGATAAGGGAGGAAAGTTAACAGCAAACTGGGAAGGCCCCTTCAGAATCAATGAAGCATTTGAAGGAGGAGCTTATAGACTTGAAACAATGGAAGGAGAAGTCCTACACAGAACATGGAACGTGGCCAATCTCAGGTTTTACTACAGTTAAATTGCCACATAAAGCAAGAAAAGCAACGCCATGGCGTGCAACATTCTAATGCTATTTTTATGATTAAGTTACTGCAAGTGTATGACAAAATGTACTGAAATCTTTCATTCCAATTAATAAATAGCGGCGGGAAACTTTTTTCTCCTATGAAAATAGGAGTTTTTATTGAGGCCCACCGTTTTAAATTTTTGGCTTTGTAAAGAACTGACACATATGTTTAAGACACGACTGAAAAAGAAAGCGGAAACGAGTTGAAACACCATGGCGTTATCCGTGAATCTTACGAGTAGGAAATGTCAGAAATAGAAACGGCGATATCTGTAAATCTTACGAGTTGGATACGACGGAAACGAGTTGAAACATCATGACGTTATCCGTGAATCTTACGAGTAGGAAACATCAGAAATAGAAACGGCGATATCCGTAAATCTTACGAGTTGGATACGACGGAAATGGGTTGAAATACCAAGGCGTTACCCTTTAAACTTTTTAGTGGGGGGCGTCCAAAATATGTTAAAGCATGGTTGAAAGTCCAAAACGTTATCCGTAAATCATACGAGTTGGAAACGAAGAAAAGAGAAAAGAAATACACGTCAAAATATCAAGGCGAGACCTATCAAATGGAGAACGCCCAAAAGAAACACTACGGAATACAAGTAAAGGTAATTCAATATATTACTTTTGTTATTTATTAATTCATCTTAAACACAGGCAGGGTCATAACCCAAGAGATCATAAAGGAAGCTCGCAAAATAACAAATATTCAAGGGCAACAAAGCACTAACAATGTCATCCAAAGTCTGATTTTATTCATTGAAGATAGGATACAAATTCAAAGAAAACTACATTAAATTCGAATACAAATTCAAAGAAAACTACATCAGATTTGGATACAAATTCAAAGAAAACAAAATCAAATTCAAAAGGATGTGCGAAGTGTTAATACAAGAAAGTCCTACAACTACTACAATAAGCATCATCACTCGCATTATTCAAGAGGATTCCCCAGTTCCTGGCATTATATTTCCACTTTTTCCCGGGTGAACCAGGGGATCCTGATCCATCATCCTCATCCACAAGGCGTATCACTTAGAGGTTTTCACCTTCGAAGGTTTTGGCGCCTTCGCCGCGGATTCCACAGTAACCTGAGAACTTTCTTCCTCCTTGGGAGGAGACCCATAAACATAAAACTCCTCAGGAACGTAAGTCTTCAAGAACTCAGCATAATCTTCATCAATATTATCAGAGCTTGAAGAACTTGGCGAAACAGGGACGTTTTTCGCCTTAACCTTTCTAGGCGCATTGGTACGTTGAGGTTTGGAAGCAGACGCATCCAGTTTCTTCTTTCCCTTATGGGATTTGGCCCTCTCAACAGCGTTTTTCTTGGTATTTTTTCTATCCATCTCAAAATGTTAAACAAAGAAGAAAAAAGGAAACGATGGTATAGAGGTGATAGTTACGAAGAGAAAGTATGAGAACGGAAGGAGAAATGGATTGGTATTTATAGGCAGGTGTTATGAAAAAACCTAGCGTGTGTAACCGCAACCCACAAATAAATGAGAAAGCAGTTTTCAACCACCGAAATAAAGGGATTAGCCAGTTCAATGGGCGGTTACGAAAATCAAGGAAGACTCAACAGAAAAATTTGACCGGTCAAAACATAGTAAATCACGCCGAGTAAACTAGGGCCACTTGATCTCGCCGCTCAGTAAAGTTCAGAAAAATATACATATAATCAAGAGAACGGGATATAACATTCAATATCAAGTCAAGAGGAAGTAAAAGACATGGAAATAAAGCGAATGTCAATAAAAACAAAAGGCCTCAGAAGGGCACCCAAGTACTGTCATTACACAATACATCAAACCCACGCAGGGGCGATCATCAAAACATATCAAGTCCACACAGGGACGATCATCAATGCAAGCTAACAAAAAACAAGTCAATAACAAAGGAGGGAAGAAGGAAGCCTATTCTTTGGCAGGCGATCCCTGAGCTAGTGTTTCCTCTGTGGGTGACCCCTTGGCTGGCGAATCTGGTACTGTCTCAGCAGGAGCATGAGGCACCAACTTGTCGCCCTCAATAGTAGACATAACATCCGCCTTACCAAGAAGTTCTTGATCGATACCAGGGAAGAGGACCTTCACTTGAGCCAAGGCAAATAGAAAACCTTCCTCATACTGTTCCCCAATAGCAGCTTCCAGATTGTCCTTCTCGGACCCCCACGTCGCTTTCTCCTGCCTCAAGATCGCCAACTCAGCAAGAGCCGCCTCGTTATCCTTGGTCAAGGCCGTGATACACTCGTCCTTAGCGTTAAGACTACCTTGAACGACGTTCATGGTTTTAATAGCTGACTCACGATCCCTCTTTGCATTCGCCAGCTCCTCCTCATGCTTCTTGGTCAAACTGGCAATCTCCTCCGCATTCTTCTCCCTCAGGGTTTTCAAGTCGCTCTCACACTTCTCCTTAGCAGCCTTTACATCTTCCTCAAGAGTGGCCAAGTTCTTCTCCACCAGAGCTTCTTTATCCTTGGCGATGGAAAGCTCAGCCTTTTGGCGGGACGCCAAGGCATAGTTCAGAAGGAGGCCCTTGAGCTCATAGCCGAGAGCCATCCTCGCCAATTCATCGGACCCCGTAGTGTTGAATCGAGCCGAATTCCCTGGCATGTCCACCATCCTCGACAGAAAGACCTCAGGATCAAAGAGAGGATCCCAAGGCGAAGCACGTCCAGCTTGGCTCGCCCCAGCAACTATCTGCTCAACCACAGGGGAGGCCTCCAGCGTCTGATCTTCAACTTCAACCAGGTCCTTGTTAACATCCACCACGTCTATATCCCTCTTGGATTTGCGTGACAAGGTTCTTGATTTCTTCTTTGACGGGGACTTAACTTCTTCATCAACATTGATGGCCTGCTCGCCAATAGTAGGGCTTGGACTGGAAGTCTTCACTGGGATGCTGATTCGAGAGTTACCACCCTTCCTTTTCTTTTTGTCCCCCTCGCATACATCCAGCTGGCTGAGGACATCAACTTTCTTCTCAGGCTGCTCCTTCCTCTTCCTCGCCTTCTCCAGAAATTGCAATCTTTGAGCGGGAGTAAAATTTGACATGTCTTCTACAGAGGAAAGGAAGAAAGATTTGTCACATATAAATCAACGTGAAGAAGTAAAGCGACTTACTGGGATACTTTTCTAGAACAGCGGGAGCATTCTCGGCGTCTAGAAGTTCCCTAGGGCTCATCTGGTTCAAAGATTCCAGATAAACCACCGTATCCCTCTCAAACTCGCTCAACCTCTCAAATATGGCGCCCCTAATCAATCTAGGGTTGCTCGTCCAGTGAAAGGGAAAAAGGGGAGTATCATCATCATCATACATCACGCCTCGACAGTGCTCAGCACCATGAACACGAACAAAGGCGTCCTTATAGTTCTTATAGTTAGAACTATACAAACTAAACAAACCCCTATTGGGTTGAGCACTCAAGGAAACAACATTATTGGGAAACAAACTCTTTATATGATAGAAAGAAAAGAAGACGGCCACAGAAGGCTCAGAAATGTCAAGACCAAAATAGACCAATTCAAAGGCTTTAATAAAAGACCAACTTTTAGGGCTAAGTTGAGTGAGAGCAACGTTAAGGACCCTAAGCATGGACTTTTGAAATTCTCTAAAAGGGAAATATAGGTGAAAGTCTTCTATGAACCTAGTATACATATAGAAAGAGGTTGGTTCTAATATGACGTCATTCTCCTCAAAGGTCCCAGAAACGTCGTACAACCCCCTGTACTTCGCCACGCCCGCAACACTTCGATAGGTTGAAGAAACCTCCATTGCCATAAGTTCCGACCCTACAACAACTAGGGCAAGCGACTCATCTCTTCGTTTTCCTGTGAAAGACGAAGGAGAAATTATAACACAATCACTACTGTGTCCACTACTACTATCACTACTATCATCGCCACTACTACTCTCAAGTTCCCCAGGACTAATAGGTTCCCCCAGAACTTAAGAAATATAGCCGCTATAGTTGAAAAACCATCAGGCCTAGTGAAATGTTCACGGGTTTGACGCCCTAAGGGAGAACCAACGATGAGAGGACGAGGAGGATCCCTCTCGTCCTCATCACTAAGATCTCTCAGAATAACCATTTTTTGGAAAACCCTAGAAATTTGATCGCGAAATAGAAAATAGGAAAAGAGAAAAGAGAAATAGCGGTTGTACCTGGTTAATAAGGAGCGGTTACCACTTGAAGAATCGTGGAGAACGTGGTTGGCGGGAAACTCGCGAAGGAAGTGGGGGAGCGATTACGAAAAAGACACGAAAGTTGTTTCCGTAAACACAAGAAAATGAAGAACAAAGATGGAAATTGCTTAAAGTGTTTGATTGAAGTAGAGGAAATAATGAAGATGAAACAACGTATATATAAGATCAAAGCATCGGTTGAAAAAAGAGTTTTGAAGAGTTGAAACGTTTCAAAAAGCAAGCCAGCACGATGACTGACGCGTGTCCTGGGGCGAGGTGCAAGCTCGACCACACCCTAGGTCACGCCTAGAGGCGAGGTAAAATGTGAAAAAATACGTCTTTACTTCAGAAATGAAAGCTTCATTGATTATGAAACAAAAGTACAACATTGAGGAGATAAAAAGTACAAAATACAAAGGTGCCAGAGCACAATACAACTAAAAAAGCAGAAAATCCTAAAGACTAGGAAAAGAAACTACTTAGGCGACAACATAGGCCGCCGCAACGGTATCTGCCTGCAAATCTTCAATTTCACTCTTATATTTCTTGGCGACATCAAGATCAGGGCTGATTTTATCTTGATCATCATGTAACCTGTCCATCTTCTCCTTAAGGCGAGCAAAGGAAAGAACGGGTCCTGGTGAGTCTAGCAACATCATATTCAATATCTAGTTGAAGGTTCCTTTTCCTTTTCATCAACGGGCGGAGTTCCTTCTCCAGTATTTCAATACAATTCTCAACGGCCTCTTCAGCAGATAAATTGAGATACAACGACTCTTCCTGCAAATCAATGCTATCCTTTGTGACGGATATCTTCTTATCCAGCGTATCCTCCAATTCGGTGTAGCACTCAAAAACAACATTGGTGGTCTCAATAAAAGCAGCATCTTTCTCCAACCTTTTGGATAACTCCAAGGCCAGTTCCAAGAAGATTTTTTGTTCATCAGTCAAACGCCATTTGTAGTCATTAAGTTCCTCAACATAAGTCTGGAACTCCTCCACATTATACAAGAGATCTTCGATGTTTTCTTCAACTTTGTTTCTCACTCGCCTAATAGCAGGCATAGCAGGCGACTCCAACACAGGGATAGTGTTATCCATATTTTGAAAATAAGCAAGAACACAGAAGTTAAAGGAATAGAGGGAATATGAACAAAACTTAGCATCATAACGGAGGTTATTTATAATGAAAGGGCGATGCACACGAAGGCAAGCAGTGAGCAGTTATCATCCACGATCACCACGTTCGTCGCAACCATTACTATCACCACTTCGCCTCTTTGAGCCTCGTGCTTGGGGGGCTGTGGACTGGGCTACGGCCAAATAATAAAGGTATAGGCCCAATGATCAAATGGCCCAATTGTACAACCCATTAAATTCAAATAAGCAAACTTGGCGGGAAAGCAAGGCTGGAGGCGACACGCCCTTTAGGTGACGCCCTCGCCCCAGTTATAACTTCTCTTATGAAGACCCAGCCTGCAAAGGAGTACGTGGAAGGAGATAACTGTTAGACTATTAGGCTACCACTTAGAAGGGGGGTTGAATAAGTGGCTTCTTTAATCAACGGCAATTTAAAAATTATTTGATTAAAAAACAATGCGCGGAAGCACCACCGGATCGGTAGTCTACTTTGCACCTTTTGACCAAAGGAAAGATAGTATAGCCTTGAACGAACTAGGAAAATTATCGGAACGCTTAATGCAAAATATCCAAATTTAATCGATTAACAAAAACAGTCCCAAGCAAGTTATATGATTCGATATTCAAATTCAATCACAATCAAGATAATCGCAATTGAACCTTTGTGCACACTTACAAACACAAAATTCCAATTGACACAAAATATAAGCGAATTGCGTAAAGTAAGAATTTAAAGCGAATCGACACACAAGATATGATTAGGGAGTTCCCCGGCTTTCGTGTTCTCCTCGCGGTCGGCCGGGTACGTCTCCCCCCAAATAACCAAACGGGTTATTTAAGAGTATTATTGATTAAAACTATGCATAAGCTAAACTAAGCCTATACCTATTATGCAAATAAAAATAGCAATGTAATACAGACGCAATTAAAACACCAAGGCTAGTCATCAAATAAGCTCGCTCCCCCTGAGTTTATGCCATAATGCGTTTTGATCATCTTTAGCTTGTGCATCCAAATCTCTCCCCCTTTGACAATATCAAAAAGAAGAAGAGAGCACATTAGAAGTAACAAGTCCAAGCAATTTTTAATCAATGATCACATCGTGCACTTACATTTGTCGAAATGCACTTTATGATATAGTTTCCTAATCAAAATAAATACATACAAAGATATGCCAAAATATATCAATGACGAATACCAAATATCATGATAAAACATGGAATGTAGAACAACAATCCATAAACCAACTCATGAGTATTGAAACACATCGACATTTGTAAACAAGTAACATACCAAAATATGGGACGAAAATAAACAAACCAATGCAACAAATGCATAAACATAACATGATGTATGAAACACACACAATCAACAAGGTACATTCTTATGTATGTGAGCAAAAAAACAATACCAAAGCACATTATAACATGAGAACACATGTTAAACCATATATGCATGATAAGATATCCATATAAATGAATCAAAGTACCAAAATCAATCATATGAGAAATGTATGTCTATGTATGCATACAAAGTCACATAAAAATATACAACCTAATATGAACTTAATAAGATAGTTGTAGTGATCTTTGTCAAATCCCCATTTAAGACGTATGAGTCTCAAAAACTTATCAATATTTTTGAGTAAAAATTCTTGGAAATGGAGGATTAGACAACTATCAAAGCAACTATCATATTAAGATGAAAATTGTATGTATATGAACCAAAGAACAAATGCTAAGTAAAAAAAATAAAGGAAAGAGTAGAGAATATAATCTTCCCTTGAGTGTTAGGTGGAGGAAGTGATCAATTTCCACACCATTGTAGATGTTGAGTTGAAGCTTTTCTCATCACTTTCCTTGATCGTAAGTCTTGAACTCCATTGTTGTCGGTGTCTTTTGTCAATGGTTTCAAGACGCTTCTCTACATACTTAGACATTTGAAATAGGTCCCCAACTCATGTTGGGTCCTAGTAGGTTAGTAGCACCATTATTGCCTAACTTAGGTAACCATTGCAATTTGCCTTTTGGTACCAATACCTTTCTAGCATGACATTTTGCAATAGTATGACCCTTGTCACAACAATAATGACAAACGATATAAGGATTACTTTTCTTATGATCCTTTTCAACAAATTTATACTTTTTATTTTTAGGTTTCAAAGATTTGTTTAATTTAGATGTATCAATCGCAAAAGTAATCTCCTGCTTGGATGGTTCTTTTAACTTATCTTGTAACTTTCGTAAGTTTCTATGTAAGTAAAAGCATCCATCACATCCGGTCCTATCGTTACCATAACTATCAAAAGTCACAAGAGGTTTTTGAATCAAAGACTCTTTGAGGGCTTTCAACTCAAGCTCCGTTTCCGAAACTTTTGCCTCAAGGTATTTATTAACTTCCATTAAACCTTTTAATCGTTGAAAAGCCTCTTTAGTTTCTTTGTGTAACTTTTCAAAAGCAACTTGCAACTCATGATATTCTAAAAGAGTATATGAGCTAGAGGGATTTTGGTTTACCTTTTTGGGAACAAGTTTCTTACGATCATGAGATGTTAAGCACACATTCGCCAACACATCTTCATCACTAGAGCTAGAGCTTGATGATGAAGAGGAAGATGAGCTTCCGCTCTCCCATGCAACATAAGCTTTCTTTCCCTTATCCTTGCTTCCCTTTTTGAATGAAGGTGACTCTTTCTCCTTTCTCTTGAGCTTGGGACAATCCGGTTTAAAATGACCGATTTGTCCACATTCATAACATGCTCCTTTCTTGGAGTACCTAGCATCTTCATTCCTCCGACGGTAACCACTATTTTTTCGAAACTTTTTAAGATTCTCATCGGAATGTCTTATCCCATTCTTTCTCACATACCTATTGTAGCGTCTCACGAAGAGTCCCATTTCCTCATCATTGGAATCGTCTTCGCTTGAGCTACTTTCCACATGCTCTACCTTTTTAGACTTGGTGGACTTGGATGTGGAGGTCTTTAGAGCAATGGACCTCTTATCCTTTTCCGTTTCCTTATCCTTGTCATTGTGCTTTCCCTTTTTCTCACTTTTCTCATGCTTTTCTAACAAGTTTAGTACTTGTTCATGTTCCGTAAGCTTGCCAAACAAAGTTGTAAGACTCAAAGTAGTAAGATCATTCGCCTCCTTAATCGCGGTGACCTTCGGTTGCCAACACCTACTAAGACATCTTAAAATTTTGTTAGTGGCATCTTGATTTGTGATTGGCTTTCCCAAACCGTGTAACTTCTTGGTTATTTTGATAAATCGTTGTTGCATATCCTCGATGGTCTCACCATCTAGCATATGGAACAACTCAAATTCTTGTGTCAATGTATTAATTTTGGATATCTTTACATCATTGGTACCCTCAAAGTGAGTTACCAATGTGTCCCACATTTCCTTAGCCGATTGACAATGTGACACATGATAGAATTGATCAATCCCAAGGGATGATATTAAAATATTTTGTGCCTTTGCATCGTAATTGGCCTTTTTCTTTTCCTCTTCCGTCCATTGTGCCATAGGCTTATTGGTGACAATGCCATGAGCATCGGTGATTGTTGGAACAAACAGACCGTTCTCAATAGCATTCCACACTTCACCATCAAAAGAATTGATGTGAATACGCATACTACTTTTCCAATAGTCAAAATGATCTCCATTGAATATCGGAGCCCTATTATACGCCCCTTTAGGTGCAAAAGCCATGTTGTCTAATAATTGGCACAACCACCGAATTTTGCAAGCAAAATTCAACCGGACTCGTGATACCACTTGTTAGACTACTAGGCAACCACTTAGAAGGGGGTTGAATAAGTGGCTTCTTTAATCAACGGCAATTTAAAAATTATTTGATTAAAAAACAATGCGCGGAAGCACCACCGGAACGGTAGTCTACTTTGCACCTTTTGACCAAAGGAAAGATAGTATAGCCTTGAACGAACTAGGAAAATTATTGGAACGCTTAATGCAAAATATCCAAATTTAATCGATTAACAAAAACAGTCCCAAGCAAGTTATATGATTCGATATTCAAATTCAATCACAATCAAGATAATCGCAATTGAACCTTTGTGCACACTTACGAACACAAAATTCCAATTGACACAAAATATAAGCGAACTGCATAAAGTAAGAATTTAAAGCGAATCGACACACAAGATATGATTAGGGAGTTCCCCGGCTTTCGTGTCGTCCTCGCGGTCGGCCGGGTACGTCTCCCCCCAAATAACCAAACGGGTTATTTGAGAGTATTATTGATTAAAAACAGTTTGAACACAAGTGCACAATTTACAATGAATTCAATAAACCTATATTGACTCAAAAGTAAAACTATGCTAAACCTCAATCGACGAACGAATCTTCACCCTCTGATTCCAACGATTTTACCCGTGCAACTCCTTGCAACAATCGTCCAGCTGAGTCCTTCAATTCTTCTCGATTGATCCTTCAAGATATCGAACAATCTTGAATCCCTAGCGAGCAACCAAACCTCCTTCGCAAATCAACCCGATCACGATTCTGATTCACCGCGAATCGTACCGAACGTTATCGACCAAGCGTACAACTTCTATTGGATTGATCCCATACTCAATCTTCAATGATTGCAACTTGATGGAAGATGATGATCTTGTGAAGGATACACTTTGATCCCAATTTTTCACCCAAATTGTATCCAAAGTGTTTCTCTCAAAGCACTCTTGCTTTCTCACTGGTTCTCACTAGATTTTTCTCAGTTGTGTTACAAACAAAAGATCACACACATTGCTATTTAAAGTAAAAAAAGAATGAGCAAATTTAGGCATAATTTTTCATACATGTATCGATACAAATGATCATTTGTATCGATACAAATGCTTTGACCAACGTTAAAAATGAAAATATTGACCTTTGTATCGATACAAACACGGGTGTGTATCGATACAAATATCAGGATCTTGAAATCTTGACTGATATGTATCGAAGCATGCAAGCATGATTCGATACATCATGAGTTTTCTGGATTTTGAGAACATACAGATGTGTATCGATACATGCAAGCATGCTTCGATACACAGATGATGTTCTGTCTCTGAGAGACCACTTTTGTATCGATACAGACAATGTATGTATCGATACAAAATGCACAAAATCAAACAGAAGTAATTTCAGGACATATGTATCGATACAACTATGTATGTATCGATACAAAATACCTAAAAGTCAGTTTTTCAAGGTTTAGAAAATAGTTCTTTGTTGTCAAGTCATTTGTAATGTTGCCAAAATATGTTCAATCCTATTTTCATGTGTTTTGACAATTATTAAAACATGAGGATGAACTGGTGCGCTTACAATAACTACCCCCTACCACCATGATCACCACCAAAAACGGGGGAAAACCACCCATCACCGCCACGTGGGAGGCAGAGGAGGAAGAAGAAACCGCCACGATCTCGGGGTATCCATGATCGTGGTACTTCACAACTGTTATCTATGGAGATCTATAAATAGGAGCTTATGCTTCATTGTAAAGGGTTCTCAATTTGTTATAATGAAAGAATTACTCATTTCTTAGACACGATCCAATTATTTATCACCCCCCCCCCTATTTGTTCCCAAGAACAGGTTGAAACCCACATCAATAAACCATGTTGTTGTTCGTTTCGAAGAGAACTCGTGGTCGAGTTCTTTGAAGGTGGAGGAGAAGGTAAAGACATCAAAAACACTTATGTATGGTGCATCTACACGGCCATCAGATATTTCTACACAGACTTTTGTATTCGATCTTGGTATTCGTGTTCCTGAGTTCCGGACAGAGGCATCTCTTTATTACAATAGAACTCGAGGTCGAGTTCTTCATAAGAAGAGGAGTCTGATGCAGGAGCAATTCAACGCAACTGCGCTTGATTTGATTTTATTATATTTTACCTAGATTTGATTTTACTTTAGATAGTATTTTTTAATTTTAGCTAGATTTATTATTTTTATTTAGCTAGGTTAGTTATTTTCTTTTACTATCTTTTAGGAAGATTTGTTATAGTTTAATTTTAGCTAGATGTGTTATTTTCTTTTACTATCTTTTAGGATGATTTGTTATATTTTTATGTTCCCTACTATTTAAGACTCAATTGTAACCTTGAAAAAAAAACCTTTTGATTCAATAAAATTATAGAGAATTTTCTCAAATTTGGTGGATTCCAAATTATTTACCCTTTCTGGTGGATTCCAGAAATCAGTTAAACAACAACAAATCCAAAACATACAGATCCAAAGCGTACATCAAAGTTATGTCGGATCAAATGACAACTTTAACAATTTAGATCCTCAATGCCATCAATAATAACAACACCAGCAACACCAATAACAACAACACAAACAACACCGATGCCAACAACAACAACAACAATGATGCCAACAACTTCAATAATAACAAAAATGACAGCAGAACTAATGAAGTCGAGCAGGTTCACGATGCTACTAGGGATTTCCAATATCATGAAGTCGTGAATTCAGAAGGCGGTGACACCAAATCAACTATGGTTTCAGACACCACCAACCCTAAGGTGCAATATGCTCTCTCGATAGAAACTTGTGCACCAGAAATTGTTGTGGTTCCTTTGACATCGATAATTCCGATGGTGTCAAATCATGCCGTCACACAATGGTTGAAACCCACATCAATAAATCATGTTGTTGTTTGTTTCGAAGAGAACTAGTTGTCGAGTTCTTTGAAGGTAGAGGAGAAGGTAAATACATCAAAAGCACTTATGTATGGTGCATCTACACGGCCATCAGATAGTTCTACACAGACTTTTGTATTCGATCCTGGTATTCGTGTTCCTGAGTTCCGGACAGAGGCATCTCTTTATTACAATATAACTCGAGGTCGAGTTCTTCATACAAAGAGGAGTCTGATGCATGCGCAATTCAACGCAACTGCGCTTGATTTGATTTTATTATATTTTACCTAGATTTGATTTTACTATAGTTTAATATTTTATAATTTTAGCTAGATTTATTATGCAGATTTAGCTAGGTTAGTTATTTTCTTTTACTATCCTTTAGGAAGATTTGCTATAGTTTTATTATTTTCTTTTACTATCTTTTAGGAAGATTTGTTATATTTTTATTTTCCCTACTATTTAAGACTCAATTGTAACCTTGAAAAAAAAACTTTTTGATTCAATAAAATTATAGAGAATTTTTTCAAATGGTGGATTCCAAATTATTTACCCTTTATGGTGGATTCCAGAAATCTGGTGGATTCCAGAGTTTTATTTTAGAGTTTAGCGCTTACTATTCTCTTCCTGGTGGATTCCAGGAAACCTATATCCTAATATTAGCGCTTGCTGATCCTTTCCGAGCTTCCGTACTGCGTCAAGAATAAACATTTGTAACCGTACAACTCCGGTGAGAACACTTTGCTATCGAGGGAAATAAGAATAAATTTGTAACTGTAAGAATTTCCTACTAGAAGTTTTCTTTCAGTATTTTAATCTAAACTTTTTTAAAAGATTATCAAGATGTAAAGCTTGAGATTAGTTTTTACATTGACTTGAATTAGTTCTTTACACAATAAAAAATTACCCTCCTCTTTCATTATATCAGATTTCTTTGAATGTTTTAATTGAAATATTTACAAAAAATAATTAAGATATGAGCTCTAAGATTATGGTCTCAATTGCTTTACTTTTTACGCCGATTAGATTTAATTCTTCACACGATAAACGGTTAATCTCATTCTTTAGATCAAATTTCTTTTTTATTTTTTAGTTATTAAAACTTTTTACATATAAAGGTCTAAGATTATGATATCAATTGCTTTGCTTTTTAAACGGTCTTGATTATACTTCACCCCGTAAGAGATTACCTTCATCGTTAGAATAAATCCGCCTTGATAGTTTAATTGAACTATTTAAAAAAAAAAAATACTTTCCATCGTATTTTTGCTACAAAATAATATAATTAGTAAGGAAATAATAACATACATATATTTATACATTCAAGTAAAAAATTATTATTTCTAACAAAACAAAGTCCAAAATATGTAAATAAAAAAAACGAATTAAAACCAAAATTATTATATTTTTATGAATGCAAGCTTACAAAGAGTAATTGTATATCCATACTTAGTAGTAATTGTATATCCGAGTTATTACTGAGTACTTAAGTTATTTGTCTTGGCACTCATCAACTCTTTCAAAAGAAAATTTCTAATATAACTTGCCAATAATTTTATCGCTTAATAAACTTGTAGGTAAATTAAATTGAAGTTAAACAAAAATATCTTAGTTGAAAAGCTCTAACAAAATTAAATTACTCAAACAACCAACAATAGTAGATTGATTGTTTTGTAAAAAAAAAAAAAAGTAGATTGATTGTAGAAAAATATTTATGAAGTACAAACTCTGACATGGACACCATGATACGATACGGACACCCGACATCGATAATATAAAAAATATAGGACATTGACACCGCTATACATACACACTCTGACACGGACACCGCGATACGACACAGACACTCCGACATCGATAATATAAAAAACATAAGACACTGACACCGCTATACATATGATAAAATTTGATTTTATTTATCAATTTATTATTTAAAAAAAATTAAAATATTCTAATTAAAATGAATATCTTTAATTATTCCCTGATAACATTGTTTCAATACATATTTAACTTTTTTAAAGTGTCAAAGCAAAGAAAAAAAATTAATTTTTTGGTGAAACTTGTTGACTATTCTAATAGGTGTCGTACGAGTGTCATAGATGACGTGTGTCGGATACAGAGACACGCCATCTCCTAGAAGTGTCCGTGCTTCAATTCATAGAAAAATACTACGGACGTGCTTGCCTGTTTTGCTTTAGAGCTTCTTTATCTCCCTCATACAATTTTTGTTGTCTCTCTTTTACTCCATGCTGAAGACAACACTTCACCTGTTTCATGGACCGTAATACTTTCTCTCTATATTTCTTCTGCAAAGTCTATCATTCCATGCATTGTTATAAAGATTGATTATTATGGCAAGATGTATAATAGAATAGAAGAGTTTATGATACTAACCTCAATCCTCGCCATATGACTAAGCCGCTCCTTCTCTTTCTCCAACCTCAACACCAAAAATAAATAAATGAAAGTGAACTTTTGATGCGTATATTAAATAATTTATTAAAAATGTATTTTATATGTAATATTTAATTTAAATTATTAAATATATAGGTAGTTATTCCATCAAAAAATATATAGGTAGTTATTAGTAGTTTTAAGAAGTTATTAGTTCCATCAAAAAATATATAGGTAGTAGTAGTTTTAAGAAGTTATTAGCAGTTTTATGATATTTATCTATAGATATTACTCCCTGTGTTTTTTTTTAGTGTTCAAAAACGTCGAATTTAACGTTCCTATTTAACTGCCAATTTAGTGTTTTAAGGATACAATTTGTCAATTATACTATTTGTCAATTACTCATATCTTATTCAATAAAACTAATTAATGTTATATATTTGGAAAACTAATTTTTTTTTGGTACATAACATATTAAATTTTTTTTTCGTGCATAATATATTAAATTTATTGGAAAGAGAAAGTGTGCAAAAAAAATAGATTTTATTGGTGAATTAAAATTAGGGTATATTAGAAATATAAGATGCAAAAATACATTTTCCTAATTTGATGTTACTATTCAAAACGGACACTTAAAAAGTAACGGACGGAGTAATATTGTACATGTAAACAAAAATGAAGAAAATTATTCATAAAAGAATTATAGTCTTTCCCCCTTTCTATCGAGACATATTCCTTCTCGAATTGGAATACTTGTTATTAATTTATCACTTTCTATAATTGGTGTTTTCATTTTCGAACTTCCATGAATCTCCTTTGTCCCATATGTGAATCATTGAGAGAAATTGATCAACAGATCAATGAATCATACAATAAAATCAGTGAGACGCTTACAAGAATGTGAGATAGCGCAAAGGATGCATGACATAGCACAAAAGCAAATTGTTGCATCCGAATCATCAATTGATGCATCAGAATCGTCTACCATTGTAAAGCAAAAATGATTGTTCTGTGTCAACCGCATGTCACAACGATTCAACAACCCATAGAAGTGGTGATGCAATATCAAGTGATCCCAACAACAAATTGATTGCTCTACAGGAATCAATTAAAGTCAATTCGATCTTAAAGGTAATTAAAACACCGGTGTCAAAGGAAAATCAAATGCCGCCGGTGAAAATGCAACCATATTCTAAAAAAAAAAATCATTGTAGAGGGCGCAATTGTTAAATTACCACCAATTTTCAAAATCAATCAATGGCTTGAGCAATTGGTAACACCAGATGTATGGGATACAACATCATATAATCCTGGCGGAAGTTTTTAATTATTCATTCGAATTTCAACCTTGAGGACAAATTTGCTGTGGACGGATGGAGTAATGATACGTATATTAAATAAATTATTAAAATATATATGTAATATATAATTTAAATTATTAATATGTATTTAAATATATAGGTAGTTATTAGTAGTTTTAAGGAGTTATCAGTAGTTTTATGATATTTATCTATAAATATTGGTATTGTACATGTAAATAAGAATTACGAAAAGAGAAATGCTAATATCACACTATCAAACACACTCTTTTAACACACTCCAATAATATAATGACACATCACCCCATGTTTTTGTTGAAAAAGAGGAACAATTAAATTCAAATTTATTTTAAAAAAATAAAAATAGAAAATGGGGTGAGGTGTCATCATATTATTAGAGTGTGTTAAAAAAGTGTGTTTGAGAGTGTGATATTAGCACTTCTATTGATAAAAGAATTCTAGTCTTCCCCTCTTTCTATGGAGTCTTATTTCTTCTCAAATTGGAATACTTGTTACTTTTAATTTATCATTTTCTATCAACTTTACATGGACCTAGATGAGAAAATCAACTAATAAAGACAAGGGTCTTGCTTGGAGGTTAATAAAAGTGAAAAGACGTGTAAACCAGAATTTGAAAGTTACCTTAATTTATAAAGGGATTTTGAGGAAGAAGATGAAGAAGGAGGGAAGTCGGAGGAGAGAAGCCGGTTCCAGAGAGAGTCATCGGAGGAGAGACGATGAAGGAGGCGGCATGAGATACAGATGCAGCAAAGGTCTTTGTAGCTCAAACTGGTTTTTTCAATTCCGATTTCCAGAATTCTGCTCCATAGTTCGTCGGGGAGAGATGACATTTTCGGTGAATTCAACAAAGTATCCTATTCTCTTTTTCCACACGTTAAATTCACCAAACAATACATACATTAAGACATTAAATCATTTTCAGTATAAAAGTTTTGTTTTTTAGGAAAAAGATAAAAAGAAAACTGTTTTTTGTTTTAAAGAAAGGCCACTGGATCTATTAACAATGGTGCATGGTTCCGGCTGAGGAGTCGATGCATCCACACAACAATTAGATTTGGGGAAACAATGAGTTGAATAAATTACATAAATTATGCTCAGGGCACATCGTGTCACGATGACCTGCATCGTGTCATGATGGGAAGGATATAAAATTGAAAAAAAATCTACGCAAAAAAATTAATTTGAAGAAAATCTACGCGTGACACCTATAATTTACATCAATTCAGTGTCCATTTGGCCCGACTTATTTTAGGCTTAAAAGTTACCTTTGAAACAAAGTTAAAATTAATAGCTTTAGAAATAAAGTTCAAGTTGTTTAGTAATTTTTATTTTTTATTTTAAAATTATTTGGTAAAATATTTTTATAAAACTTTTGATGTTGGATTAAATAAGTTTTTAATTCTTAAAATTTTCAAACGTTAACTTTAAAACTAAATAAATAAAATTAATAAATATTTTTTTTAAAAATCTCATTCAACAATCAATTTTAAGAGAAACACTGCTCTAAAAAAAAGTTGCACTCACTATATTACTAGCAAATAATATATCTTTATAAAAAATGTTCCCAGCAAAATAAATAATTTGTTGTGAATTCGACTAATAACTCAAACCAATAATAAATTGATGTGTGGGGAAAGCGAAACAAGCAACCAAATAATAAGCGAAATAGAAACGATGATGCAATAATCCAAAGCAATAACAGCGGAAGATAAAGAACACGATCAATTTGTTTACCTAGTTCGGTGTTAATGAACCTACGTCTGGGGGAGAGAGCAACTCCCCGTTTCACTATGATCAAAGAGAAACTTTACACAAGAAATTCCCAAACAAGGGTTACAAGAATTAATCATAATTCTACCATAGTCCCGAATCTCTTCCCGTGACCAAGAGACTCAATTTGACCTAGTCTACCCAAGGTGTATCACAAACCCCTTACATGTTTGCTCTCTTATTTTTCTATTAACAAAACACTCTTTATTTATAGAAAAATATATGCCTATTATTTTAAAACAAATATTTTAAAATAAAACCAAATCTCCTATTGTTTTTAAATATATCTAATATTTAAAAACAAACACAATTCAAGTCAGATATTCTTCAAAACAAATTTTTCACAAAATCAGCATGTTGTTGCACGCGCAACGCCTGGGCGCAACCCAGATATGCACGCCTGGGCGCCAGTATCCACGCCTGGGCGTAGACTGGTAGAAGCCCCCAAAAAACATGATTTTTTGACTTCTTGTAACTGAGATTTCAAGGCATATCCAACATAATTAGTGATTGCTTGCGCGCATATATATATTATATATATATATATATATATATATATATATATATATATAGAGTCAGGATCCGTTGACACCAAATGTTACACCTCTCAATGACGTTTTAACCGATATAAATTTTATAAAATCCACCGTTGGATTGAAAGTTTATATCATATAGATCATTTATGTAAAGTTTCAGAAAAATCCAAAATCATTTGATATGGTATTGAGATACATGAAAGTTAACGGTTTGCGTCTTTTTTTGAATGTCGTTGATCTTTATGTGTCTCAATAGCATATCAAATGATTTTGGATTTTTCTGAAAATTTACATAAATGATCTATATGATATAAACTTTCAATCCAACGGTGGATTTTATAAAATTTATAACGGTTAAAACGTTATTAAGAGGTGTAACATTTGGTGTCAAATTAGTTGGTGTCAACGGATCCTGACTTATATATATATATATATATATATATTGAGTTTAACTTTGTATAAATTAATTATGTCAACAGGGACACTGCAAAATACCCTCCACTCATGAAAACAAGCAAGCTCAGCAATTCACTCAAATACTTAACACAAGCATATCTTGGGCAAGTATCATCTCCATTTTGTTTTTCTTTTGTGAAAAAAAAAATGCTAAATGCAAAATTTTCAGACATATATATAACACATGTTTTAAATAAAAGTTTACTCTCGATAGATTGTCAATGTAAAACTTTTTACAATGACGGACAGTAAAAAAATATCGTAAATGCAATTTTTAATATAATTTTAATTGAAGTAATTTATTTATTTTAATTATCTGACTATAATTATATTTATAATTTGGTGACATATATTAATTATATATGCAGATATGACATTCAAACTGGGATACAGGTTATGATGATTGTGTTGCTGCAATGAGACTATACATAAGAATGAGAGCACAAATACACAAAATAGAAGATTACCCTTTGGCTTCTGATCCACAAAACAGAAACAATTTTGCTTCATGGAGGCAAAGTGAGCTTGAAAGAATGAGTCCTGAACAAATGCTAGATATTTCAAGATCTGACTACTACTGCTGGTGCATGGATCCATGAATTAATTAATTTGAAACCAACCCAAATACACCAAATTGAAATATTCATCATGGAGGAATTCATAAGTTCTATATAGATATATATTACCAATTTATCCTATGCATTATTAATATTAATATATAGTAAAAGTAAAAAATAAAATATACCAAGCTGATGATGTCTTTTATACTAGAAAAATAGCTTATATCATTGTACCAAAATAAAAGCTTATATATTGAATATGAGTCAATTTATTTAATAGCTTAGTTAGTGCTTAATTGCTAGTGAATTCATCTTATACATGTATGGCTCTATTAAATGATGTAAATAAAATTCTTATAGGTGCACTCTATTTAATTATATTTTCTGTACTCGTGAGACATTAAACTCGATATCATTTCTAAAATGCTAAAAAGATTATGGAGAGGAAATTAGACAGACCTTTTTATACCAGTTCACTATTCAACTATAATCAACAAAATAATACAAAATCTACTTAAGTTTACTTTTGTCGCTGCTTTTGTCTAATGTGCACAAGACAAATCTTGTATCATGCACAATCACTATAAAAAATAATAGAAGGCATTATACTCATTTGCCGTTAAAAAATAATAGAGCAAAATGTGTTTAAGACAATATCTCACTCATTTAATTATTTGATGATAACAACATTTAACTCAAAATGGAAGGAACATTTTATCTAACTGTCTGCTCAAGTACATATACACTAGTAAAAAAATTGCTTTCTAAGTCGGTTAAAAAAGACTTTTTAAGTCGATTCTATGTCAGTCTTAATAATTCCAGACATAAGAAGTTTATATTTATTAAGTCGGAGTATGAACCGTCCTAAGAAAACACTTCTTAAGTCATTGTCTATTTGAACCGACTTAATATATTCCTACTTAAGACTTAACTGGAGCTTCTTAAATCGGTTAGTAAGTTAACCGACCTAACAGGATGCTGATTTTAAAAAATAACAGTAGCTGTAGCACCACACTCCAACACACTATGCAATTCTCAAGAATCAATACAATGTAACATATGTTAAGTACAACACTAGAGATCTCATCAACTAAAATAAAAACATGACAATGATATTTAAATAAGATCAGAAAGATTTTGAATTGAACTAACTTTATATTAGACAAATCTAAACCAAAACTAATATGACAAGATCCTCCTAGATAGTAAATAAGCAAAAAATATGTACCTTATGCATCTTATAAGCATTAACCAATAATTATTTTTTAAATTTAAATGATAGTGAATTTAGGATAAGTTAGTTACTATCCTAGTTTAATTAGGGTTTCTGTTGTAAGCCTATCATCTCTTCCAGAGAAACTCGACGATCCTGCTGATCCAAACCGAAAGAAAGTATAATTCATTCATTCCTCGTTTAAAAACTTCAAAATTTTGTGATAAATGTTAGTATGATACATTGTAAGAAGAATTAGAGTAAACTTTGCTTAGACACCGATTTTCAATTAGTTACTATGAGTTTCAGAAATTTTACTGTGTTCTATGACATCTGAAGAATAGGTGGTTAAATTGTATTAAGTTAACAAAAAAAAGAGTAGTTCTTCATTCCTAATGTTTATAAAGAGGACAACCAAATATGTAGATAAAATTGCTTCTTTTGGCTTTTAGCAAAATGGAATTTTTGGATGGACTTTACTTTACCCACCATTTTAGTTTTTTTTTAAATTGAAATATATTAGGATTAGAGAATTCTGATTTAGTTGATGTTGCTCCTATCAAAGTCCTCTTTTTATTGTAGTTTTTATTTTTGTTCTTTCAGCACTCTTATTCTCTCACTAGGTTTTATCCTTATGAGTTTTTCTAACAATATTTTTAATGATGGAGATGTCGAGTTCCCTTGATTACTATAACTTGGATTTTAGTTTAATCTCTCAAAGTGTTCTTGTATCTATTTTTTATTCTATTTATATTTTTTTATTTAATAATATTTTTGAGTGTTGCATTGGTTAGTTAACGGTTGCATGATGCTTTTGAAAATATTTTGTTTTTAAAAATAGCGAAGATTCATTTTTGTCATTCACAATATTCCTATGAGAAATTAATTTGGATGATATTTATGCTATTTTGGGGTGTCTGGGAGCAAACAATGATGAATAATAAAAGGCAATTTTCAAAAGAGCATATTCATTAAACTCATTTTCAAAAGAGAAAATAGATATGCAGCGATAATGTAAATTATTTTTAAACTTTCATCCAATACCAACCGTTTATTCCGCCAAATCATCCCACTACATCCCCTTTAATTTTATGATATGGCAAAATACTTGGTTTCTATTGAATGTCAGTGTAAAATTATGTTACACTGACAGAGCATATCCATTAAACTCATCTTCAAAAGAGAAAATAGGATATGCAGATACAACGACAGTGTAAAATAATTCGTTTATTCCGCCAAATCACCCCATTACATCTACTTTAATTGTTTGACATGGCAAAATGCTTGATTTCTATTGAATGTCATTGTAAAATTATGTTACACTGACATAGCAAATCCATTAAACTCATTTTCAAAAGAGAAATTAGCACTACAAGAAATATCGTTTTTGGCAGCGACAAATGTCGCTGCCAAAAACGCAAAGTTGCTGCAAAAAGTGTTTTTTGCAGCAAAAAAAATGTTGCTGCATGTCGCTGCCATAAGTGCCGTTGCGAAAAATTTTGCAAGGACAATTAATGTCGCTGCCATAACTAGTGTTTTGCAGCAACAATTAATGTCGCTGACAAAACTAGTAATTTTAGCAACAATTAATATCGCTGGCATAACTAGTGATTTTTTGCAACAACATTTATTGTCGTTGTCATTACTAATGTTTTTTGCAACAAGAATTACTGTCGCTGGAAAAAAATGTGTTTTTTGCAACGAAAAAAATTGTTTTTCAAGGACAATTAATGTCGCTGCTATAACTAATGTTTTTGGCAGCGAAATAGTTATTTTTTGTTAACGATATAAATTATTGTTATATCATTTTTACCTCAGCAATAAAAATTGTTGGAATATATTATATTTTCCAAAAATAAAAGATATACAACATAAACCAATAAATTAGATTCACAATAAAAGATATACAACATAAACCAACAAATTTATTTCCCAATATATTTTGTGAAATAGATCAATTTAAAGATAACAAACAAGTATTTTAAAAATCATAATAATACAATTCATAAAGATAACAATCTAATGATAACAAATCAATCTTTAAAATATAGTCAGATAAGCTTCCTACTCGGAACAAGCTTGTTACAACATATTTTCTACTCGAAAAACTTGCAAAAACGGTCTCCATTCGTAAGCTCCCTTCTTTGTATCTCTTAATTAGTCATAAAAGCTTGTTATAACTCAACTTACAGGAACAATTGTTTAAAATCTTCATTTGTGTGACAAAACTTAACAAACCTGAAAAACACAACAAACTCAAAGAAAACTGAAAAAGAAAACCGCGACTTTTTCTTTTAGTAATGACTATTCAAAGACAAGTTATTAATGCGATAAAAAATAATCTATTATATTATGAATTAAAGTAACATATGAATTCTTGTACAAAAAAAAAAATAAAGAAAAAAAAAGTAACATATGAATTATTATAACAATAATTAGTAAGTAACTATCCATAATATTAGTTAACTTTACTATGTTGTTATTTGATTCCTCTCAATTAATTACATCCTAACTAGCATAACTCCATTATACAAAAGCCACGAATTAATCAATAAAAACATATTATGAATCATAAACTCAAAGGAATCAAAATATTAAAAAGAAAAGGGAAACAAACAAGGGAAAACGGAAGGAGGGCAAGGTCCCCTCGACTATTCTTATGGTCAACACTACCCCTATGCATGAACAATCTCCCCCTTTACCTAGAATTTGCAGAAACTTCCTCCAGCTAAATTGAGATATCTACTGTGCCCTTGCTCCTACGGCCATTCAGCAACAAACGGAATCGAATTCGGACTTCGGATGAGAAAGTTATGAGTATTTTAGTATTGCTCTCGAAATCCACTATTTGGTCATAAAGTGTACACGAATTTTTGTTTGTAAATTGTGGTAATCCTAATTCTAAGTTATTTTGCTCCATTTATAGAGAAAGTTTATGTTTTTCTTTTCCTAAAAACAAGTAAGATTCATAACGGATTTGTTTCTATTTTAATTCCCTAAAAACTCTCATCTTATTCCTCATGAAAATTCAAATCTTTTATTTTGATGATATATTCCTAAAATATACTGTATTTCAAAATTATATCTATGATTCTAAAATATATCTTAATTAATTCAATCTTTCAAATAATTCTCCTTTTCTCACTATATTAAATAAATTCTGATTTATCAAATAGTTTACTTAGCACATAATCACTTAAATAAACTATATTCTAAATAAATAACTATTTTTAAATTTTAGGGTGTTACAAAAATATCCAATTAGTATAAAAAAATAGAATAAAAATCATGCATATCCCAAATAACATAATTTCTATTTAATTAATAGATTTAGTAAAAAAATAATTAATACATGACAATTGAACCTTTTTAGGCGTCAGTTAAATGTTAATGTCTATCCAATTAGTCAAAACGTACAAATATTAATTTTCAATTAGAATTAAAAAAACAAAAAAAAAACATTGTAAATACTAACAACTAACATTGCCTATAAATAGAAAACAAACAAACAAAAAAGATATGTATATCTCAAATCCCAAATAACATGATTTCTTTTTAATTAAAAGATAACATATAAAAAATGAACCTTTTTCATTTAAATTAATTATTCTATTTAATAATTAACAATAAAAAATAAAGTATTTAGAAATTAATAAATTAAATAATTAAAAAATAATTAAAGATAGTCATAGAAATATTATTATTAATAGCAATTTTAAAAATAGTAAGCATTCTCATTAGATGACAAATGAAAAATTTGTCAAAGAATCATCTTGCTTTATTATATTGAAATTAATATAATGTATTTCTATTCTATTAACAATATATTAAAAGGAACAAAAAAACCTTAATTTGTTAATCCTTAAATGTAATTATTAAAAAAAAGATGCAAAACATAAAAATAGTAACAAAAATAATAATTTTATGTTAAAATAAATTTACGCATAAAAATAGGAACAGAAACCATGATAAAAGATAATATATAAAAAATAGTAATTGAGTGGTTTCCCAGCGACTTTACAAGGTTGATGCAAAAAAGTTATACTATTAGCGACAATAATAATTATTGTTGAGATAATTAACTTTTCCCAGCGATAATGTAATTGTTGAGAAAAAGATTAACTTATAACAACAAGTTTAATTAGTTGTTACTATATGTATATTTTTATCAACAATTTGAATGTCGCTGCGAAAAAGTCGCTGCCAAAAATCTTATTTCTTGTAGTGTAGGATATGTAGCGACAATGTAAAATAATTTTACACTGTCATCCAATATACCAACCGTTTATTTCGCCAAATCACCCCACTGCATCCACTTTAAAGGTATGACATGGAAAAATGCTTGATTTCTATTGGATGTCAGCGTAAAATAATGTCATAATGACAGCGCATATCCATTAAATCTTTTCAAAATAAAAAATAAAAATGAATGTGCTTTTAAACCACAACCCAAACCAAAAAAAAAATGGTGCGGCGCATTTATCAAATTTGAAATCGCTCGCAAAATCAGAACCTGGAAACCCTAATGATCGATTGCTTGTCGTTCTCCTTCAATCGAGTGGGTAATTCATTCATTCATTGTGGTTCTTTTGGAAGGTAATGTGCTTTTAAACCACAACCCAAACCAAAAAAAAAAAGGTGCGGCGCTGTTAGCCCTTATTTTTATTAAGTAAAAATATGTTCTAAATGTATGAGTAAAATAATTATGTTTAATTATATGGTTATTTTAAAAGTTATTTAATGTGTTTTGTAACACCCCGATTTTTCAAAGACTAAAAAGGGGCATTATTTTTTTTTTAAAACAAAACAGAGCGCGCATACAAATTGTGACGAGCCGGCATTAACCATACAAAAGAACTGATTATATAATTATATATTAGTACAACCCAAGCATCGGCATAGTACTAATCATACATAAAGGTGCTTCAGAGAAGCAAAGTGTGTACCTGAATATTTACAATCCAAAAGACCACGGTCTACCAAAAGTATAAGTACTCAAAATACAGTCATCCAAACTAAGGTCAGAATACTACGCCTAACCAAAAGCACGGTGTACAGACACACCGACACAGAACACCTAACTAGATCCACCACGCCACTCGATCACTGAGGGCCCAAGAAGCCACCGTCATCCTCACGATCCACGGTCTCAGACGGGAATCCATCGTCTAGGGTGGGAGGAGCCCGTCATATTCATTGTAAGGGTCACCACATGTATACATATACAAAAGAATACACAACCAAACATACATACCAAATACACATACGCATATACCACAATACGGAAAACAAATAAACATTTAGCATTTCCTTCTCAACAAGCATTATAATCCAAATGCGCACATAGCCTATCAATGCAGACTCTACAATGAGCGTAGCACCAACCATGGCTGCCACATGCATGAATTCCAGAATTAACCTCTCCGCAGAGAGTCGTAGGTCCATCCCCTACTAAACCCCGCAGGGCATCAATAAAATCCCAACGGATTAAGGTGGATCCACTCCCGCAATCACACCTCGTGGTCCACTCCCGCAACCACTTATTGAACTCAATAAAATCCCATAGGATTCAGGTGGGTTAACTCCCGCAACCTCACCCCGTGGTCCACTCCCGCAACCACGTACTATGAATGCATGAGCATACGATTCCCCATATATGCTAATGCAACAATTACATACCTTCCAGCATATGTAATTCAATCACAACAATCATACATATATTTACAATCATATGTAACAACACAATAATCATACATATACTTCCAATCATATGTAAACAACGCATGTATTTAAAACAATTTCTCATCACGAGAATACATAATATATACATGCCAAGCACTCAAAGCACACCACAAACAAGTATACACACAATGCTACCAACGGAAAATAAAACAAACGAAAGGTGCCCTTACCTCGGCAAGCTTCCACAACTATTTCTCGCTCAACTCTACAAATCGCGCTTCCTAAAATATAAGCAGCGTAATATCAATAAAATACTCTCACTGTATCCTATCGAGACGAAACCAAAACCCAAAAATCTATAGTGATCTAAGGTACTTTCTAACACTCTCAGATAGTGATTACGAGTCCTCCCCATAACGATTAAAATTTCACGAAGTTAAATGCATTATTTCTCGCTACGCGAATATAATTTCGTTTCAAAACAAACTTTGAAACACTTTTATTTCCAATCCCAAAGTAATCAATTTCACACACTAAAACCATTTGAAATCAACACAATAACTTTCAACCTTTTTCACAAAAATAAAAGTTTACTTTCATCACTAGTTACAAGTTTTTCTTCTCAAATAAAATGGTCATAAGTCATTCAATCTTCATCCGATCGAGACGAGTCATACGCCAAAATCTTCGTCTCGAAAAGACGGATCAAATTGTTAACTTTCTAGGACACGAAAACAATTTTAAAATGACAAGAATACCCTTCTAAATTTCGACCAGAAATGAAACCACCCCAAAAACATTGTTTTCTAAAACCAAACATAATTAAAATACTTAAACCATTACTAACTTCTTAAAAACAACTCAAAAGTGATCAAGCTCTTATACCAAAACCATTTCAAATCAAAGCATAACACTTGTCAAAACTTTACCAATTAACTTGTTTAATTAAAACACAAGTTACTAATTTCCATTTCCAAACAAAACCTCATTAGACATTCCTTTTAAACCATGATTCATTGCCTCCCAATAGGACTTAAATTTTTTGAAAAGAACATGGACACAAACACTATGTGCCACGGCCAAAACAAAGAAAATATACTATCACTCAAAAAAATTCATTTTTAAAAGCATAGTATCATCCTATAATATCCCTAAATCATTTATCATTTCAATCAAAGCATTTTGGAAACCAAATCAAAATTTCTAAGAATGTTCCTCAACTTCTCAAGAACACAAAAATATAATTTTTCTTGTTTCTCAAAACAAAATCATTATTCCAATATCCATTTCTCTAAAAAGCTCAAAAACAACTTCATAAACAAAATCACCATACCAAAGTTCATGTTTATGATCAATTTAAGTTTTTCTTATCAAACCCTAACAAGAATTTTCATGAGACTCTCATCCAACCATGGAAATCAAAATAACTAAGCTTAAACATCCTAGATATTCACTCATGAACAACTTTCATAGAACAAAAATCAACTATAAACAAGTTCTAAGAAAAATCTCTCAAGAACATAAACCACCCAATCATAAACCCTAAGAGTTTGAACCAACAAAAGGAAGGGAATAGATTTAGTTACCTTAGAGAAAGTGATCCTTGCAATACTATGATTCCAACAAGCTTGAAATCCTTAGCTTTGGCGAAGAAATGAGAAATATATGGAATGGTGAAGGACAAAGCGTGGTTCACGGCAATGGAGAGAAGAATGAGAGTCTTGTGCAATTTTTCTAAGTCTCCAAAGTGATCCAAAAGTCTTACTATAAAGTGATCTTGGTTCATGGCAACCATTGGATCAAAAGGCAAAGTTCAAAGATTAAATCCTAGCCATCCATCTCTTCACAAAATATCTAGATATTTTCTTCCTCGTGCCACCTCACGCCTCACAGCTCTCGCGCGCCGCGACGAACTAAACTTGCAAAAATAGAAATTCCACGGAATAAAAGTCCGTCGTAAACCATTTCCAAAACTTATCGCCAAATCTTTTTCCTCGACTGAAATTTTCTTCCTCACTCTAGAGAATTATTCTGAAAACATATTCCAACTCACGCCGATATATAAAACTCCCATCTAAATTTTTACGGAATTCAGACACCGTAAAAATTTCCAACAACGGGTAAAATTCCTACTCGTTTTTCCAAAAACCAGAATAAACCAAAACTCACGATTCTGACTACACATAAACCTTCTTATACTCAACAGAAGACTACGACCCAAAAGTCTGTGCCTTTCCAGCGCACGAGCACAAAACAGGCTCCATTTCAGCAAAAATTCTATTAACGCGACAATACTCACGAAACTGCTTCACCAAAAACCCTAAAAACTTAGCCGACACTAAAGTTCCTTAGAAGAACTGTACTGTGGAATCTTGGGTCTTACATGTTTGGTTTTCAGAGCCAATGAATTTAATGACCAATCATACGTGAACATATAATAAATGTTCTATTTACTGAATATTTCTCTTTAAACTGCGTATTCTTCAGGATTTATTTGCGTACTCTTTAAACCCTTTCTTTTTGTCTTGTCTGGCTTGGCCCCGCGATTGTGAAATCGCAGTATTTACAGGTTGTTGAGTTTTGAGTTCGAGTCAAGGGAAGCCCGCTCTGATTGTAACACTTGGGAAGAAGTCTTAGAGTCTAAGAAGTTTTGCTACTTTATTATTTAAAACTAATGTATTTTATTAGAAAGGAAGTTACTATGTTTCATCTTTATAACATTAATTTTCAAATACTTTCAATATTGTGTCCAATTTATAGTTCTTTTATCCGCCGCTGCATGATGTCTCTTAAAATGAATTTTTGAAAAAGCATTCTAAAAATTAGATTATTATTAGTCTCGGGTTCGGGGCGTTACACTAAATGTATGAGTAAAATAATTATGTTTAATTATATGGTTATTTTAAAAGTTATTTAATGTGTTTGGTTTTCAGAGCCAATGAATTTAATGACCAATCATACATGAACATATAATAAATGTTCTATTTACTGAACATTTCTCTTTAAACTGCGTATTCTTCAGGATTCTTTCGATTTGGTCGAAGCTTCAGTAGGGTCGAAGCGTTCAGTGGTGCAGAAGAAAAGCGTGGACTTAGCAAAATATTCAAGGAAAGCATTACTATTTCGACTTCGATGGACACAACGGCTAAATCAGAAGATAAGAAAGAATTCAAATTCAAAATACGTGTCAAAGACACGCGTCCTCTCTGTAGTTGTCTAGGCGTTATTAGCAGTTAGGAATTAGTGTCTATAAGTAGTTTAGTTCTGTGATCGAAAAAGGGTCACAATCAATATAAAAAAATCCACAGAAAACTCAAAGTACCCATGTCAACGCGTGAAACGAGTGATCGAAGGAAAATGTATGTAATGTGCACCATTATCATTCTGTAATCATTTACATTTGAATGCAATTTACAGCCTTTCATTTACTCTAATTGTCTTTTAACTTCGACTCAATCTTTCCTTCTGTTTATTCAATTGAATAAACATTCTTTCTTGTATTTCAAGTAACAAAAAACATAAAAACAACAGTTTATGAACATAAGAACAATAATGAACACTATTCACTTTGAAAATATAACCAAAAGCACTATGTCCCGAGATTTACTAGTTGATCTCTCTTGTAATAATCAAACTAGCGTTGTTTACCAAATTTCACAGTAAACAAATTGGCACGCCCAGTGGGACTGTGTGCTTTGTGTTTAAATTTCTTCAAAGTTTTGTGTATTTAATTTGTTCTGTATTTTAAATTGTTTCCAAAAGTCTTGTGTGTAGTGTATGCTTTTAAGAAACGGTAAATCACTCAATGAAATGGTTAGACCACCACCCAGAAATAACCAAGACAAAATATGGACAGCACAAATGGAAACAATGGTAATAGCGGTTCGAATCCATCAACTGTTTCGAGCGTCGTAGACACTATAATCTCTCCTGTAATCAGTGAGATTATACCCAACGCCTCAGGGGCAACAGTTTCTGCCCAACATCTTCTGTAGTAAGTGCTACAATGACAATTCCAACGTCTACAGTGGTACCTTCGACCACTACAGAACCCATTTTGACTTTCTCTCACGCTATGGAGGGAAATTTCTCTCCAAATAGGCGAAACGTTAATGAGGGTGGCGCTAGTTCATCTACTTTCTCATTGCCTTTTTCCCAATATATGGCTCAAGGCAACAGTAGGAATTACCCTTATGGTATGCCTACCAGTATGATGCAGGGTTTGCAAACAAGTGCATCATTATTCACAGAGGCATCATCAGGCGTGTTTGTTCCTAATAATCAGATAATTTCTGGTTTTGCCACTCGAAACGTCAATCCTTCATTAACCAATGCTGCCTTAAATGCTTTGAGGCAACAAATGGATGAAAGTAATCATGATATGGTCAATATGTTAACACAACAAATTGGTACAGTATTTAACCCATTAATACAAAATACAAATCAGAGTTACCAATTATTGGCCAATCAAATGGGGAGAATTGCTGATTTCTTTGGAGCCCCCCAAGTCCCCCAAATTCAAAATGTTGTGCCTTTGCAAATTGCGCAAGCACCAAATAATGCCATTGTGCCTGCACAAAATAATATAGTAAATCCTATAAACCAAGTCCAACAACCAGTACCAGTGGTAGAACCACAAGTACAATTTCAGGCACAGCCACAGGTCGAACAAAATCCTGGAATTGTGTTGGTAAATAGGAACCAGAATGTTGATGATGTGGTTAGAAATGTCCAGAACAATAACTTTGCTGGGCAAAACAACATAGCAAATTTGGTGGAAACCATCCTGACACAAAATGGATTAAACGTAGGCATGCATAGGCCTCATTTTGTTTTTGCCTTGTCAGAATATGTGCTTCAAACAGAATTACCAAGGGGTTGGAAGATCCCGAAATTCACTAAATTTATTGGGGATACCAGTGAATCCACTGTCGAACACATAGCAAGATATCTAACTGAGGCAGGGGATTTAGCGAACAATGAGAATTTAAGGATGAAGTATTTTCCAAATTCTCTAACAAAAAATGCTTTCTCATGGTTTACTACTCTCCCTCCACATTCAATTTTCAATTGGAATCAATTGGAGAGGGTTTTCCATGAGCAATTCTACATGGGACAATCTAAAATAAGTCTCAAAGAATTAGCAAGTGTCAGGCGCAAAACTCCTGAGTCTGTGGATGATTATTTGAATACATTCCGCTTACTTAAGGCTAGATGTTTCACTCAGGTGCCTGAACATGAATTGGTCGAAATGACTGCTGGTGGCCTAGATTATTCGATCAGAAAGAAGTTAGATACTCAACATCTGAGAGATATGGCCCAATTGGCTGATAGGGTTCGACAGGTCGAACGCTTGAAGGCAGAAAAGGCTAGAAACTCTAAGTATCATAAGAAGGAAAAAGTTGCTTATGTGGAAACACATGATAGCGACCAAGAGTACGATATCTCTTATGAGGATGTTGAACAAGGGGAAATAGACTTAGCAGAATTAAAACCTGGCCCCCCTTATACTTGTAAACTTCTAAAACCTTCAAATGGAAAAAATTCTGTTGAACCAAAAAATGATAAATATGTTTCAAAAACTTACACTTTTGATATAACAAAATGTGATGAGATTTTTGATTTATTGGTTACTGATGGCCAAATAGTGGTTCCAAAAGGTGTTAAAATACCTCCATTAGAGATGAGAAAGAAAAGAGGTTATTGTAAATATCATGATTTTCTTGGACATAGAACCTCACAGTGTGTACTTTTCAGGGACTTGGTCCAAAAGGCTTTGAATGAGGGAAGACTCAAATTTGGTGAAAAACCCAAAGCCACGAAGGCGGATGCTGAGCCTTCACAAAATGCTGACACTCTCTATGCTGAACCTCAAGCTATAATGATGGTCGAAGCCATGGAGATTACAGAAGTGCAGGTAGAAAAAATCCCTGAAGAGGAATACTTCGAGAAGATGAAGGTAGTATATCCTCGTGCTGAAGAGGATTTAATCGACTTTCTGAACAGATGCAAATTGAAGAACAAAGGAGTGATGCTTTGTGCCCGTTGCAGCGCTGTTTGTGATAAAGAGGCTACTGCGGGCCTTATGAAGTTCCAATTTGTAGCAAGCAGGCAGGGGGCAAACCCAAAACAACATCAGGACAAAGGAAAGGGCATCCTGACTCGACTAAATAACATGGTTCAAATTGATCGAAGGCCTACTTTCCGTCCTTCTGGTTCGATCCCTGTGGAGCGTTGGATGTACCAAGGAACCATAAAATTCAACAAAGGTGCAATGGAAGTTGGTGGCTCCAGTGGCACCAAACTAAGCTACTCAGAGGATGTTAACAAATACTCTTACAGAAACAATTATAAGGGTAAACATCCAATGGCAAGGACTCAATGGCGTAGATTCCAACGCCAAAAGAAATTGGCTACAAAAAATTCTCAAACAAGCCAATACAAGGAAGTGGCTAGGAGGCCAGCAAAAGAAAGGATCCTTCCTCCTATAGATGAAAACAAAATGGAAGATGATGATCTGCTGGACTCTGAGCCAAATTTTGATGTAATATGTGTGGTTTCCATATTACCATCAGAATATGATGTCCAATCAGAAGTAACTGAGCTCGAAGTTGATTTCGACCAGTTAGAAATGGCTGATCCAAAGCCAATATGCTATTATGTCATGAACAATGGCTGCACCGAAGAGCAGCAAGCTACTTTCGAAAGGCCAGACTTAGGCATGAAAAACCATCTCAAGCCTCTTTTCATCAGAGCAAAAGTTGAAGGAGTTGGAGTTAACAAAGTGCTAATAGATGGAGGAGCTGCTGTAAATTTAATGCCTTTGTCTATGTTACCCAAAATTGGCAAATATGATTGTGATTTGTCAGCCCATAACATTGTTTTGTCAAATTATGAAGGCAAGACAGGACACTCTAGGGGGGCAATCCAAGTAGATGTTGCTGTGGCCAGCATAGTTCGACCAACTCTATTCTTAGTGGTTGAATCTAAGGCGAACTTCAACTTGCTGTTGGGAAGGGAATGAATTCATGGAGTGGGAGCTGTTCCTTCTACCCTTCACCAGAAGTTAATACTTTGGAGGGAAGATGGTTGTGTTGAAAATATAGAAGCTGATCAAAGTTTCTACATGTCAGAGGTAGATAACATAACTAAGCAAACCTTTGACAAGAATTTGGCAAACATTGCGCCATGTTATGATAGAGAGAATGCTTTCACACCTTCTGATAATGTGATTCATTCTGTCAAACTCCACCCAACCCAATGCTTCATATGGGAAAGAGAGGAAATAGATGTTGTATCCTCAGAAGATGGAGTTATACCACCATCTGGGTGGAATATCTATGAAGATTACTATGACTGAGTCCAATGCATGGGCCAGAATTACGGCTTATATGGCCGAAACTAGATTAAATACGGCTTTAGAAGCTGATGTCAATGATAAGTGCTCAAAAGTAGTTAAAAGTCTGTTGGAACAAAGTGGGTCTGACATGAACCTCTAATGTTTTAAGTGGTTTTGATGATAACAAAGTATTAAAATTGCAATTGGTATTACTAATGATTATTCTAGTGTGCAGAATCACAAGTTAAAATTCATGCAGAAGCACTATGAATAGTAGCAGAGAAGCCAGTCAAGACAAGCTCTGAAAGTGTACCACTGTTCATCAGAAGCTTAATTTTTGCGTGCTGAAGATAGCACCTCTGAAGACCAAAAGCTAGGCTCTGATGATGTTCAGAAGCTGAAGATCTTAAGAAGCTATGACAAGAACATCAGAAGCAAAAGGAATTTACGTCACTCAAGAGCTGACCTATACAGAACCAATGATTGAAGAACAATCCACTTCAAGGCTCTGTCACATCCACAGGAAGGAATATTCGTTGGTACAACGTTAACCTTATCCATAAGTGGAGCGCATTTGAGGATAGTACTATCGTACTATTATTACTCAAAATGGATGAGTGATAAATTGAATAGCTAGGTAGTGGAATTGGAATTCCTTACCAAAGAAGGCAATATACAGCTATCAATTGTACGAGTAAATTCCAGCTGGCACCTCTCTCTCTGCAACGGTCATCATCTTCCTCCAAGTATAAATAGAAGACTCAAATGGAAGAAATGACTACCGTTCCTACTACTGTTCTATTACTGCGTTCAAAGACTAAGAAGCATTCTGACATCATTTTTAAATCTGTCATTCTAAGTCTTAGAACAAATTGAGTTGTATTTTGTAAACACCTCTGATAGTATATCAAGTGTTCCTTAAACATTCATTCTTATTCTTAAGTTTGTTTGAGAAGTCTCTTGTTAAGTTTAACTTGAGCATTTGAGAAGTCTCTTGTTTAGTAAACTTGAGCACCTGAGAAGTCTCTTGCAAGTGTGCTTGAGCAATTTGTAATCTTTAGTAGATTATAGTGAAAATCTCTTGTTAGTAACAAGGGGACTGGAGTACTCTCGATTTGTGAGGGGAACCAGGATAAATTCTGTGTCTTTCTTTCTCTCTCTCAGCACCCTCTCTTTAATTTGTGTTTTTATCCGCTGCATACTTAGTCGCTATTAGGCAAAAAGTTTTAATTTGTTAAAACACAATTCAACCCCCCCCCTTCTTGTGTTTTTCCACCTTCAATTGGTATCAGAGCCTGGTTGTTGCCTAACTCTCACCTATCAGTGAAACAGTTAAGATTCAGGGAGGAAAAACATGTCTGCTGAGAAGAATCTCAATGAAGTTCCATTTGACTATGATTCTAATTCTAAAGACAGAAGGTCTTCTGACAAAATTCCCTTTTTCAATGGAACTGAGACTGGTTATCCATTCTGGAAAACCAAGATGTACAGTCACATCATGGCGATTGATTGTGATCTGTGGGATTTGGTAGAAGATGGAGTGAACTTTGAAAATATGGACTTAGAAGGCGTTGTTAGCTCTAAAGACAGGAAGGCTTTTACACCCACTCAAAAGCTGGAATATAAGAAGCACCACAGTGTAAAAGGGATGATGACAAATGCCATCTCTCATGATGAGTACTTGAAAATTGGAGATAAGAGAACGGCTAAGTCTATCTGGGATTCTCTTAAATCGAAGTATGAAGGAAATAAACAAGTTAAGGAGGCTAAGGCCAACTTGTTAGTACATCAGTATGAATTATTTAAAATGAAGGACGGAGAGGACATTGAGACAATGTTCTCTAGGTTTCAAATTCTTGTTTCTGGACTTCAAGTTTTAGATAAGAGCTATACTGAGGCTGATCATGTAAGGAAAGTACTCAGAAGCTTGCCGCCAAAGTGGAGACCAAAAGTGACAGCGTTTCAGGAATCTAAGGATTTAGATACTGTGTCTCTTGAAAGCTTGGTTAGTTCTCTAAAGAGTCATGAGATGGAACTCATGACTGATGAATCGACTAAGAAGCTAAAAGGGATAGCACTAAGCACCAAGAGTTCCTCTAAGGCTCTGAAGGCAAAGGTTATAGTATCTGATGAAGAAGCTTCTGAAGGAGGTCACGAGATGGACTCTGATGAAGAAGAAGAAATGGTTCTGATGGCTGCAAGAGTATCGCAATGGGCTAAGAGAAGCAAGAAGTATGCTGGTAAGTTTGGAGGTTCTTCCAAGAAGGTTGGTACTTCTAAGGATAAAAAGGAAGAACAAAACAAATGCTTTAAGTGCAACAAACCAGGACACTTCATTGCTGACTGCCCAGAGAACCTGAGTAAATCATCCAAGAGAACCTCTAACAAAGAAAGATACAAAAGTAAGCTCAAAAAGGGGTTCCTTGCCACTTGGGATGATTTGGATCAGGAATCAGAATCTGATGGGGAAGAAGAAGCAAACCTAGCCTTGATGGCAACCGCTTCTGACCAAGAGAACTCTGAGCACGAAGATGACTCAGATTCAGAAGATGAAGATGAGGTACTTGCTAAACTTTCTCGTTCTGAATTAATAGATTCATTAAAAGATGCCTTAAAACTTTTAACCAAAAAGGCAGGTGAGTGTAAGGTCCTTAAAAAGGCTTATAACAACCTGACCGAAAAGGCAAATGAAATAATTGAACAAAATGAGTCTCTAAAATCAAGAAATGAATTTATGGAAACTCATTATGTTCTTGATGATAAGGTTCCTCCAGAACATGAATTTGCTCTTCAGGAATTCCTTATAAATGGAATGAAAAGAAGTAAAATAGCCTCTTTGATTTATCATGTAAGTAGAAATAGAGGAGAAGGTCTTGGATTCTCACATTTTAAAGATAATCCATTATCTTCAAAGTCCTCTGATATAGATAAATCAAAACCTAAGGTTGTCTTTGTAAAAAGTCAATCAGAAGTTCTTAATGAGTCAGCTTCTAATAGAACATCAAAGCCAGAGGCTCAAAAGTCAAAGACTCTGAAGGATAAAACCTCAGAACCTAAGATTGTTAAGCCTCAAGCTAATGTTAAATCTAAAGAAGCTCTGACACATTCAAGAACAAAGCTCAAGAGCTATACCAAACCAAAAAACTTTTCAACAAGGGTGGTTAACTCTAGAAGCTCTGATAGGTCCTTCAAACAAAGACCACCTAGACCTGTAAAGACTAACACAAAAGGACCCATAAAGATATGGGTACCAAAATCTCAAATAATATTTGCTTCAGGTTTGCACACCAAGAAGGCCAAAGCAGCAATGCTGGTACCTGGACAGTGGCTGCTCACGACATATGACGGGAGAAAAGCATATGTTCCAAACCCTGACTCTGAAAGAGGGAGGTACTGTGGGGTTTGGAGGAAACCAAAAAGGGAAGATCATTGGTACAGGTATAGTTGGTAACTCTTCTCTTTCAATTAAAGATGTTTGGTTAGTTGATGGCCTCAAACATAATCTGCTTAGCATTAGTCAATTTTGTGATAGCGGATTCATTGTTAAATTTGATAAAGAGGCATGTACGGTAATCAATGATTCTGACAAGTCCATATTGTTTAAAGGATTAAGAAGAGGTAATGTTTATAAGGTGAATCTGTCAGAACTCACTGAGCAGAAGATAGTTTGTCTTCTATCTCTGAATGATGAAAAGTGGGTCTGGCACCAACGCTTAGGTCATGCTAACTGGAGATTAATCTCTAAGCTTAGCAAACTAAAGTTGGTTAAAGGCCTGCCAAATCTTAAATATCATTCAGATGCTCTGTGTGGTCCTTGTCAGATTGGCAAAATTTCAAAAACTTCTTTTAAACCTAAAAACATTGTCTCTACCTCAAGACCCTTAGAACTACTTCACATTGATTTGTTTGGTCCAGTAAGTACTGCCTCAATCAATGGGAAGAAATATGGATTAGTCATTGTTGATGATTACAGTAGATGGACTTGGGTAAAGTTTCTAAGAGTGAAAGATGATGCATATGATGTGTTCAGCATCTTCTGCACTCAAGTGCAAAATGAGAAAAGTCTCAAAATCTTAAAGGTTAGAAGTGATCATGGTGGTGAATTTGAAAACGAACCATTTGCAACTTTTTGTGAAGATCATGGCATTGTTCATGAGTTCTCTGCTCCTAGAACACCACAACAAAATGGTGTTGTAGAGAGAAAGAACAGGTCTTTACAAGAAATGGCAAGAACCATGATGCATGAGACAAAACTTGCTAAGCACTTCTGGGCAGAAGCTGTAAACACAGCTTGTTACATTCAAAATAGGATCTACATAAGACCTCTATTGAATCTAACAACATATGAACTCTTCAAAGGAAGAAAGCCCAACATCTCTTACTTTCATCAGTTTGGATGTACATGTTACATTCTAAACAACAAGGCCTACAAAAGAAAATTTGATGCCAAAGCTTGTAAGGGAATCTTTATAGGTTACTCTGAACGCTCAAAGGCATACAGAGTGTATAATTCTGAAACCAACACAGTAGAAGAATCTATACATGTTAGATTTGATGATAAAGAGCCTGACAGTAAAATGTCAGAGCAAGATAATAGTTATGCAGGTGTTCCATACCAATACATCGATTCAGAACCTGAAAAAGCATCAGAAGCTGTTGAAGCTTCAGAAGCTGTATTGGAAGAAGATGCTGAAGAAGCATCTCAATTAGAAGCATCACAAGAACATGATGACACTTCAGAAGAAGACACTCAATCAAGTGCTGATGTTGATGAAGCTCCAAGAAGGAAGTTCAAATATAGATCATCACATCCAGAAGACTTAATTCTTGGAAACAAAGAAAGTCCAAGAAAGACAATATCAGACTATCAACAACTTGATTCTCTTCTGGGACTAATCTCAATGATAGAACCAAAGAATGTTGATGAAGCACTTACGGACGATGGATGGATTGTAGCTATGCAGGATGAGCTCAATCAGTTTCAAAGAAATGATGTATGGGACTTAGTGCCAAGACCAGCACATAAGAACATCATTGGAACTAAGTGGGTATTTAGAAACAAGATGAATGAACAAGGTGAAGTGGTAAGAAATAAAGCTAGACTGGTAGCACAAGGCTACAGTCAGCAAGAAGGTATAGACTTCACTGAAACATTTGCTCCAGTAGCAAGACTGGAAGCAATCAGGTTACTTCTTTCATATGCTGTTAACAATGGAATCACATTGTACCAAATGGATGTTAAGAGCGCCTTTCTTAATGGTGTTATTTCTGAAGAAGTCTATGTCAAACAACCCCCAGGTTTTGAGGATTTGAAAAATCCTAATTATGTTTATAAACTTAAGAAATCACTCTATGGTCTCAAACAAGCTCCAAGAGCTTGGTATGAAAGATTGAGTAATTTCCTTTTAGAAAATGGTTTTCAAAAAGGTCAAATTGACAATACATTATTCAGAAAGACATCTAAGAAAGATATCTTAATCATTCAAATTTATGTAGATGATATAATTTTTGGTTCAACTAATGCTTCTCTTTGCAAGAATTTCTCTAAGCTTATGCAGGATGAATTTGAAATGAGTATGATGGGTGAATTGAAGTTCTTCCTTGGAATCCAAATTAATCAAGGAAAAGATGGCACTTACATTCATCAAAGCAAGTATACAAAAGAGCTTCTGAAGAAGTTCAACCTTGATGATTGCAAGATAATGTCTACACCCATGCATCCTACCAGCAGCTTAAGCAAAGAAGAGATAGGAAGCAAAGTAGATCAGAAGTTGTATCGAGGTATGATTGGTTCTTTACTCTACCTTACAGCATCTAGACCTGATATTCTATATAGTGTATGCTTGTGTGCAAGATTCCAGTCAGATCCTAGAGAACCTCACTTAACTGCTGTTAAGAGGATCTTTAGATATCTGAAAGGAACTACTAATCTAGGACTTCTTTATAAAAAATCCCTAGATAGTAAGCTAGTTGGATTCTGTGATGCTGACTATGCTGGTGATAAGATTGAGAGGAAATCCACTAGTGGAAATTGCCAATTCATTGGTGAGAATCTCATATCTTGGGCCAGTAAGAGACAAACAACTATTGCTTTGTCTACAGCAGAAGCAGAATACATCTCAGCTGCTAAATGCTGCACACAGCTTCTCTGGATGAAGTATCAGTTGGAAGATTATAACATAGCTGAAAGGAGTATTCCACTATATTGTGACAATACTGCTGCTATTCATTTGTCTAAGAACCCTATTCTACACTCAAGAGCTAAACATATTGAAATAAAACATCACTTTATAAGGGATCATGTTCAGAAAGGTACAATAGATATTCAATTCATTGATACTGAACATCAATGGGCTGACATATTTACTAAACCTTTAGCTATTGAAAGATTTGATTTTATCAAAAAGAATTTGAACATGCACTATATCTCTGAAGAAAATTAGCTCTGAGAAGTAGAATAAAATTAGCATCTGAAGCTCTATCAGAACCTCTTATAATTTAGAGTATCCCTTGGGAAGCTCTGAATAATTTAGGCTCTGAAGAGTAACAGGTTCTGATGAGGTGTCAGATACAAATGAGTGAGGCTCTGAACCTTTTAGAAATGAAACGTTCAGTACGTGTAAGTGTACAACAGTTGTCTATACACGCGTCAGCTATGTTTAAACTTTTTCAACACGTGTCTAGATCCTGACGGGCAGAGAACAGTTAATGATGATTATGGCAGTTAAGTATATTATTTAATTTTTAAAACTGCTCACGCTCCCTCCCAATGTTTACTTTCTCTGTGTATGTGTGCTAGTTACTATTTATAAGTCACTTCACTCACTTGCACAACTTTTTACACGAAATCACTACCTACACAACCCTAGGCTTTACAGAAAATTCCCAATATTCATCTTCTCAATTTTTCTGAAACAATGGCTGCTCGTTCATCAAACGAAATCGTTCAAGAACCCTTTAACCCTACGTTACCACCCATCATCGACCTTAATTCAAAAGATAACCTAGTCTACGAACATCATCAAACTGACGCTGGACCAGATGCTTATGATTTCTTCACTGAGAAGTTCGTGGATTTTGAAAGTTTGAAAGCGAATGGGATTGACATTCAATACTTGTTCTACAATCAACAATGGCAAAATTACTTTGAGATGCTCAATGGCTTCGTATACTACGACATAGTGAAGTATTTCTGGCAGAAGGCTAAAGTGTACGATAGAGCAAGTGCTGATAAAGAATACAAGGATATGGTTGAGAAGAACAAGGAATTACGAGGGAAAACAAGAAAGGAACTTGGTCTTAAACCTTATAGAGAAAGGGAAATTAGGTCAAATATTTTGGGAATCAATGTTGTGATAACTCAGGCACACATTGCTAAGATTCTTGGTTTAGACAACAAAGGAGAAGATATAGAAGTGTATGATAAGAGAAGCAAGCATTTGGATTCAATTCATCAGGACCTCTTTAAATCTGGTTGCACACAAAAGGATTTTGGAAAAGTAATGCACATGAAGAACACATTTGAATTTGCTTTCAGAATGTGTTTGTCCACTATCTTCACCAGAAAAGGTGGATTGGATACCATCTCCATTCCACACAAACATCTCATCTGGTTCTTATACAAGAGGGTAAAGGTTAATTTGGCTAAGATTCTTTTTGATCACATGTGCCTTACCATCAATGAGGGTAGAACCAAAATACCATCAGTCATTCATCACCCTAGGTTAATCTCAGAACTGATAAGGCAAACCAAACTCACAGACATTGTGAGTGCCAAAGAAAAACTTAGAGTTTTCCAAACTGCTAAGTATGATGCATCAGTTCTGGTCAACATGAAGAGAAAAACCAAGGAAGAAATCATTCAAGTGAAAACACCTCTACAGCAAGTGTACGAAAAGTACTTCTGGTGTGATGGGTTTCCCACCATATCAGAACATGATAATGATGAGGTCATCAAGAACTTTCTTGAATCAGTAAGAAGAGAAACTGGGGTCAGTGTGCCCAGGAAAATGGTTGTAAGTGTTCCTAATTGGGATATCTTCAAGGGACCAAGAGATATTACAAGGAGCAGAAGAAAGCCAAGAACTACTGAGCAAGAAATGATTGATGAAGGCTCTGATGATCAAGGACATGCTAGTGCTGATGAGATTGAGGAAGGTGCTGGAGATATGATGACTGAAGCTGTTCAGAAGGAAAAGCGGACAAAGAAAAGGCATGATAGGCCTTCAGCTTCTGAGGAAGATCAGAACCCTGTTAAACCTGCAAAGAGATTAAAGACCAGAGCTTCTAAACCAAAAGGTAAGATCTCTGAATCTAATACTTCTAGCATTCCTGTAGCTCAGGTTATTGGTTCTGAACCTCAACCCTCTATTGCTAAACCATCTATTTCTCAACCTCCATTATCTACTAATCAACCTCAACCCATAGACTTCACTGTACCTATTAGTGTAGTCTTACCTGATCATAAAGCTATATCATCATCATCTTCATCAGATACCAGCACTGCCTCGGATGAGTTAATTGCTACACTCATCAGAGAATCCAACCCAAAACAAAAGAAAACTCTTACACCAAAGAGAACCTCTTTCAAGAAAACCACAAAGAAAATCACCATAAAGCCCATTCATCTTTCTTCTGATGAAGAACCTACCATTAATGTAGACACCACCATTCTTCATCAATCCACAAATCAAGGTTCTGTCATAGAACATCTTGAACAACACATGTGTGGTGTTGCATTTACCAACTCAAATCCAAATTCACCACATCAATTTCCATCCATGAATCTCACAAATGATTCACCCGTCCATAAAACACAAAACACACAGGTCATTCACACACCCCCTCCCTCACTTGATCACATCTCACGAGTAAATCCACCTACCTTCACCCCTGTTCAAGATGAGCCAACTGCTCATTCTGAAGCCCAACAATCCCCTCATCAATCACCACAAGCTATCTCTGACCCACTCAACAAACCTCTAGTTCTAGAAGAGGTTCTTGAGCTTTACCAACACCTAACTAAAGCTGAACATCAAATATTCAAGGATTCCATCAATCTTGATGATGATATCATACCTCCAAATCTCAGCAACATCAAAATCATTGAACTCAAAAGAAAGGAACCTGAACCAACCATTCCCTTTGACCCATCCTTACCCTTTTTCAATTCTGACTCTGAACCAAATCTTGAGCTGCTTAATAATGCTATAGGTATTAGACTTAAGAGGTTCAAACAAAGAGAGGAAGAAGCTCTTATCTTTCCCTCTGATTTGGATGCTGATGTCAGGGAATTAGAGTATTTATTTGGTGAATCTTTAAGGATTCTCAGTACTCATCTGAAGGATAAGATTAAGGGTAGAGGAGCAAACACTGTACGGGAACTATTTGAGATTGCTGAGAGGACATGTGCTCCAAGGCTCACATTCTTCAACCATGAAGAAGAATGTCAGAGGTTAGCCTTTTTAGCTGCTGTTGATGAAAGTATGAGAAGATCTTTGGATGAAGAGCAGGCTAGGATAGCTGCTGAAATGGAACGTCAGAGGCTTGCTGAACAAGAAGCCTTAAACTTATTGGTTGATAGAGCTGTTCACATTGCTGTCATTGAGACTAATAAGATTCTTGAGAATCAAGGAGCTACAGAAGATACTGTTATGAATGATCAGAACCTTAGTAAACCAGATTCTGATAAAGGAAAAGCTCCCATTGTTGCTTCATCTCCTCCAAGATCTCCACCAGTACTTGTCCAAGGCTCTTCTTCATCTGCTATACCCTCTGTTATGCAAGAAGCTCTGGATGAAATCAAGCATGACATAAGAGAGGAACTAAGAAATGAAATGGATGAATTCAGGGCCGATATAAGAGAAGACATGAACAGATCTGGTGAAGCTACTAACAAGAAGATAGATGCAATGATGGAACTTCTTCTGAAGCTTACTCAACAGCAACCCAAACCTTAACCCTCATGTCTGAGCACTTATTTGTAATCATGTTTTTTGTAATTTTTGGATAATTTTTTTTTTTCTTTTAATTCATATCTATATTATCCATATTTGTGTGTTTGTTATTTGCTTATATGTTTGTTTTATATTTGTTTTTCAAAATTTAACTTTTCAATATACCATGATATTGTCTGGTACTCTTGAGAATTCTGACTCTAGTGAAAGATGCTGAAGAGCATCTTAGTTTTTAAACTAATAAGCCTAGGATTTCCAAAACCTAAGAGTCCCTCTCATCAGTACTCCTGTTTACTCATGAAATAGCTTCTTAGTATTAAAGCCTGTTTAACAACGGGGCACCAATACCGAATGAGGCGTGTCTGGTAACTGGTTTTCTGACAATAGATATAAGGTATATATAAATAAGAAACTTGCTCAAAACGAAGGGAATTAATAGCATAAACTTCTTTATTAATATTATTGAAGAATTTCTATTACATAGAATGATAAGACTCTACTTAGAGCTAGGCTTAACTTCAGAAGACTCTGCATCTAGCTTCTTATGTTTTTCCTTAATGTAAGCAAGCAAGTTGGCAGTGGCCTTTTGCACTAGCTCTTCAGTGTCCTTCTGAACAGCAGCCTCGTACTCTTCGTATGGAGTGTCATCATTGTATGTCCATAAAAATTCTTCCAGATCAGAACCCAATTCCTCCTCCTCTGACTCTGTCAAAATCAGTTCTTGCTTGTTCCTTTCGTAGCGAAGCTTGTTTTCTTCGCAGCGCCAGGGCTCTGCTCCCTTCTTGCTCTCTTCTTTTGAGCCTGAAGCATCCTTGGTAACCTGCTTTTCCATTGTTTGTTTTTTTTTTTTTTCTTTTGATGTTACTTGATTACTCTGGATGAGTAAAATGAGAGGAATCATCCCTTTTTTATAGTATCATCAAGCTCTCTTGTCAGGACGGTTTTCAACACAATTCATTAAATGAATTTAGTTGTCATCACTTTTTGACTTGACTGCCTTGTTATGACGCATTTTGACTGCTTGGTTTTCTGTGTCTTTTTGACTGATGCCAAAAGGGGGAGTAAGAGTAGCGTTAAAATTAATGTTGACTCATTCATATACTGCTCAATCTGAAACTGTAATGTTAAAAGCATTATGAATCAATATTTATCTCTTATGATTCTTTCTCATTCTGAACGATTATTGAAAGGGGAGAAAATTTAAAGAACCTAAAATAAAATTCATAGACAATGTCAGAAGAGCTTGCAAACCGCTTCTGATCATTATCAAACTCTAAGAAGCAAAGCTTGCAAAACTATGCTTCTGAGAGTTAAATATGAAAATTTATTTTAAGTTAATAAATCAACTCTTAAACTGTTTTAATTAATTATGGATAAAATTTAGGGGGAGCTTACAAACCTACCCTTATGGATTATCAGACTCAGGGGGAGATTGCAAACCTTTGAAACCTGAAGTCATCATAATTAAATTAAATCAACAACAATTGAATTTTAATGCTTTGGTTTGTCATCATCAAAAAGGGGGAGATTGTTGGAACAAAGTGGGTCTGACATGAACCTCTAATGTTTTAAGTGGTTTTGATGATAACAAAGTATTAAAATTGCAATTGGTATTACTAATGATTATTCTAGTGTGCAGAATCACAAGTTAAAATTCATGCAGAAGCACTATGAATAGTAGCAGAGAAGCCAGTCAAGACAAGCTCTGAAAGTGTACCACTGTTCATCAGAAGCTTAATTTTTGCGTGCTGAAGATAGCACCTCTGAAGACCAAAAGCTAGGCTCTGATGATGTTCAGAAGCTGAAGATCTTAAGAAGCTATGACAAGAACATCAGAAGCAAAAGGAATTTACGTCACTCAAGAGCTGACCTATACAGAACCAATGATTGAAGAACAATCCACTTCAAGGCTCTGTCACATCCACAGGAAGGAATATACGTTGGTACAACGTTAACCTTATCCATAAGTGGAGCGCATTTGAGGATAGTACTATCGTACTATTATTACTCAAAATGGATGAGTGATAAATTGAATAGCTAGGTAGTGGAATTGGAATTCCTTACCAAAGAAGGCAATATACAGCTATCAATTGTACGAGTAAATTCCAGCTGGCACCTCTCTCTCTGCAACGGTCATCATCTTCCTCCAAGTATAAATAGAAGACTCAAATGGAAGAAATGACTACCGTTCCTACTACTGTTCTATTACTGCGTTCAAAGACTAAGAAGCATTCTGACATCATTTTTAAATCTGTCATTCTAAGTCTTAGAACAAATTGAGTTGTATTTTGTAAACACCTCTGATAGTATATCAAGTGTTCCTTAAACATTCATTCTTATTCTTAAGTTTGTTTGAGAAGTCTCTTGTTAAGTTTAACTTGAGCATTTGAGAAGTCTCTTGTTTAGTAAACTTGAGCACCTGAGAAGTCTCTTGCAAGTGTGCTTGAGCAATTTGTAATCTTTAGTAGATTATAGTGAAAATCTCTTGTTAGTAACAAGGGGACTGGAGTACTCTCGATTTGTGAGGGGAACCAGGATAAATTCTGTGTCTTTCTTTCTCTCTCTCAGCACCCTCTCTTTAATTTGTGTTTTTATCCGCTGCATACTTAGTCGCTATTAGGCAAAAAGTTTTAATTTGTTAAAACACAATTCAACCCCCCCCTTCTTGTGTTTTTCCACCTTCAAAGTCATATATATTTTAAGCACTTATTAACTTATTTTGTAAGATATCCTTTAGGTTTTCCCCACTTTAGTGTAAATATTTGTTTTAAGTTATATTTTGTTAAGCTTTTCTAAATCCCAACTTTTGATGCAGGAAATGAAAAAAATGAAGAAAAAGCCAAGTTAACTCGCCAGAGCGTGTAGAACTCGCCAGGGCGAGCAATGCTAACACGCCAGAGCGTGTGCAGGGCGAGTAGAGGCAGAGAGCATCAAATTGGAAAAAAGGCCAACTCGCCAGGGCGAGTAAAAACTCGCCAGAGCGAGTTGGAACTCGCCAGAGCGCATGAAGGCGGTTTACTAGTTCAATACTGACGTGGCAAAACCTTCTGATGAAGAAAGGTGAACTCGCCAGGGCGTGTTGTAACTCGCCCGGCGAGTTCTAACTTTTAGAATCACTATATATAGAGGTTTCTGTTATTTTTCTTGGATGACTCACTTGTAATAGAACTAAGAAACAGAGAAAAAGCTGAGAAATCATAAATCTAAGGATAAGAGGAAGGTGGATCAACAAAAGCTTGAGACATCAAGTGTTATGTTCATTATCTTTTCTTCTCCTACTCTTTGTAAGCTTATTTTTACTATGAGTAACTAAATCCATTGTTGTTGGGATTATATGTAGCTCATTTGTGACTATGTACAACTCTTAATCATGTTAATATATGTTTTAGTTTATTCATCAATATTAGTGTCATCTTTAATCTTCATGCTTTATCTTTTGATTTGAATTTATAGACATATAGTATTTGAATCAAGGAACTAAGATGAACACTTATTAAAACCCTAAATTCTAGACATAGATTTAGGATTAATATTCACTTTGTGTATTGGAACTTAATGATATTGCGTTGTTGAAATTATCCGAGACATCGGAAGTTTAAATGATACAATATAATCGTTGTATTGATTAATCACTCGAGACATCGAGGATTGATAGGTACAACGTGAACCTCGTCGTTATCTGGACACAGAAAAGTATGTGAGCAATACGTGATAATATTGATGAATAGCTAAGATATATGTGACTGATTTAGAAACGTACATACGAATGAATGAGTGAAGTTAAATCCCGACAACCTTTTCTTTCTAAATCTTAAATCATCTTTTATCGCAAATTTATGTTTACAAGTCTTTTTACAACAAAACACTTCAACTTAAACTTAAAATGATGTTATTTGTTGAATGGTTCTTAATTTCACACTAGTCCCTGTGGATACGATATAATCAAAATACTTGCTAAAGAAACTTTAACAAATTGGCGCCGTTGCCGGGGACTGGCGTTTGAAATTAAAACATTGCGACAATTTCTATCTTTTTAAGCAATTTTGTCTTTTTAATTTTCTGTCTACTTCTATTCCTTGTGCATGCTAACTTGTTTGGTTAGATTGTTGACTTTTGTTTATGCGAGGTAAGACTCCAGTAGAGAACTTACTTTTTGATCCAGAAATCGAGAAAACTGCTCGAAAGAACAACAGCAAAAACAAACGAAAGAAAAGACAAGCCAAACAGAGACAGCAGCAAGAAGGAACTTCTGTTTCTATTTCTTCAACATCTTCTATTGCCGAAGAGATAATGACTGAGCAAGTAAACCCACCCGAGGGCAATGCTATGCCCTGCCACAACAGTCCACGACGCCTGGCTCACTTGGCAAGACCAAGAGCTGGAGCCAGACAAACTGAGATGAAAACGGGTTATTTGCAACTGTTATATGCTAACCCTTTTGCAGGTTTGCCACATGAAGACCCTTACAATCACCTTGTCAAGTTTTATGAGATAGCCGGTTCACTTGGAGTCACTGAAGCGGAAGAAGAATCGGTGTTCCGAAGAGGGTTTCCACATTCGTTGATTGGTAAAGCAAAGGAGTGGTATCTTGATCAACCTAATCAAATTATGACCAATTGGAACACTCTTGAGGAGAAATTTCTTGAAAGATTCTTTCCGCATCACAAGTTTATGGAGGCCAAAACATCTATTGCCGTGTTCGCTCAAGGTACAACTGAAACTCTAAATGAAGCTTGGGAACGTTACAAGTCTATGTTACGGAAGTGCCCTAACCACGGATTTGATGAACTCACTCAAATTCATATCTTTCGCAACGGACTTCTTCAACAAACAAAGCTTTTGCTAGATGCTACAGCTGGTGGTTCTTTGTTATCATTGAGTGCTGAAGATGCTACCGCAATAATCGAAAAAATGGCACTTAGTGACGGTCACGGTGATTACAATAGGAATCCCTCGCAAAGGAAGCCGGGAGTTCTTGAACTTGATACTTCAGATGCAGTCTTAGCTCAGAACAAGCTTCTCACTAACACTGTAGATCAACTCTCAAAGCAAATGTCTCGGATGATTAACCTTCAAGAAGAGTCAAGCAAGGCTAAGCAGGTTGCATGTTGTGAACTATGTACAGGTGATCATCCAACTGGTCATTGCCCTCCGACAAATGAAGAGGTGAACTTTATGGGAAATCAGCAAAGGCAAGGTCAATACCAAAACAACACTGGCTATCAAAGAGGAGACAATTCAAATTATGGCCAGGGTGGGAGGCAGGATGTTGGCACATCAAATAAGCAGAGACAGTTTGAAAGTTACACTCAGCCATCGCCTATGCAACTTCAAATTTCAAAAATGGGGGAGGGTATAAGCAAGCTGATGGAGATGATGAAAGAATCCAGCCAACAAAACATGCAATATCAGAGAAGCAATGATGCTGTGTTAAGGAACGTGGAAACTCAACTGCAGCAAAATCAACAATACCAGAGAAATTCTGATGCTGCACAAAGAAACTTGGAGACTCAGTTGGGGCAATTGGCTAAGCAAATAGCTAACAATAACAGTCAAGGAGGATCATTCACGGCAAACACCGAAGCTAATCCAAAAGATTGTAAGTCTATCAAGACTAGAAGTGGTGTAGAGATTGGTAAGGGTATTGGTGATAATCTTGTGAAGGAGAAGGCTGTTGTGGAAACCAGAGAAAAAGAAGAAAAGAAATGTGAGACAGAAAAGAAGAATAAAGGAGTATTAGTCGAAAATGAGTGTGAGGGTGAAGTAAGTGAGGAGAGGGGGAGTAGTGATCTGAAGTCAAAAGAAAAGAAAGGCATTCAAAAGAGTCCTCCGGTTCAACACTTGCCATATCCGCACGCTCAATCAAAGAAAGACAAGGAAAGGCAATATGTACGGTTTCTAGATATCTTCAAGAGATTACAAATCAACATTCCTTTTGCTGAAGCCTTAGAACAGATGCCTACATATGCAAAATTCATGAAAGAGATTTTAACCAAGAAAAGAAAGTACAATGATGACGAGGTTATTCAGTTAGATGCAAGCTGCAGTGCTGTCATTCAACGGACTCTTCCAACAAAAGAAAAAGATCCTGGACGAGTTACTTTGCCTGTCACCATTGGCAATGTAAATGTTGGAAAAGCTCTCATTGATTTGGGGTCAAGTATCAATCTTATTCCCTTGTCGGTTGTTGAAAGAATTGGTGGTCTCGACATCACCCGCACCAGGATGACATTGCAACTAGCAGACAAATCCATCACACATCCTTCAGGGATAGCTGAAGATGTTCTTGTGAAGGTTGATAAATTCATGTTCCCAATAGATTTCGTGGTGATGGATATTAAAGAGGATGACGACGTTCCATTGATTCTAGGAAGAGGTTTCATGAAAACAGCCCGTATGATGATAGACATTGATGATGGAATAATGAAAGTTCGAGTTCAAGATGAGGAAGTTAGCTTCAATTTGTGGGAAGCTATGAAACACCCTAAAGAGAAAGATTCATGTTTCAAATTAGATGCCACGGAGGAAGCTATTTTAGATGCAAGAAAGCAAGCTCATAGCCCTTCATCTCTTGAACAAGCATTAACCGATGCATTTGAAGAACTTGATTCTGACAAAGAAAAAGAAATTGAAGAATGTTTAAAAGAGTTGGATGCTTTGGAAGAGGTGTCTCCTCTTGAAGCAAATATAGAAGAGTTGAAAGAGGAATCCGAGCCGGTCAAAGTGAAGCTTGAACTGAAAACATTACCTTCACATCTTAAGTATGTTTTTCTTGAAGAAGGTGATAGCAAACCGGTAATAATCAGCAGCTCATTGTCAATGACTGAAGAGAAAAGTCTAATTCAAGTGTTAAAAGCAAACAAGGATGCGATAGGATGGACGTTATCCGATTTGAAAGGTATTAGTCCATCATATTGTATGCATAACATCATGATGGAAGATGACTACAAGCCTGTGGCACAGCCTCAACGTCGTTTGAATCCGATAATGAAAGAGGTTGTGAGAAAAGAAGTTGTAAAGTTACTTGAAGCTGGAATGATCTATCCAATTTCAGACAGTGCTTGGGTGAGTCCAGTTCAGGTGGTGCCAAAGAAAGGAGGAATGACGGTGATCACCAATGACAAGAATGAATTGATTCCGTCAAGGACAGTTACGGGATGGAGAATGTGCATTGATTATCGGAGACTCAACAAAGCTACCAGAAAGGATCATTTTCCATTACCGTTCATGGATCAGATGCTTGAGAGATTATCAGGTCAGGAGTTCTATTGTTTTTTAGATGGTTATTCGGGGTACAATCAAATCACAGTGAATCCTGAAGATCACGAGAAGACCGCATTCACATGTCCCTTTGGTGTCTTTGCGTATAGAAGGATGCCTTTTGGTTTATGTAACGCTCCAGCAACATTTCAGCGGTGTATGCAAGCGATATTTTCTGATTTGATAGAAAAATGCATTGAAGTGTTCATGGACGATTTCTCGGTGTTTGGTCCATCGTTTGCTCATTGTTTGAATAATCTGGACACCGTACTGAAGCGGTGTGTTGAGACTAACCTGGTTCTGAATTGGGAGAAATGTCATTTCATGGTGACCGAAGGCATTGTTCTAGGCCACAAGATTTCTTCCAGAGGTATTGAAGTTGACAAAGCAAAGGTGGATGTTATTGAAAAGCTGCCACCTCCAGTAAATGTCAAAGGCATCAGAAGTTTCCTTGGTCATGCTGGATTCTACAGGCGATTCATCAAAGACTTCTCCAAAATTGCAAAACCGTTAAGCAATCTGCTTAACAAAGATAAGTCATTTAATTTTGATCATGATTGTTTAACTGCTTTTAATGATTTGAAGGAAAGATTGACAACTGCACCCATAATCATAGCACCTGATTGGACAATTAATTTTGAACTTATGTGCGATGCGAGTGATTATGTTGTTGGTGCAGTGCTTGGTCAAAGAAAGAACAAAATTTTTCATGCTATACACTATGCAAGCAAGGTCTTGAATGATGCTCAAATCAATTATGCAACAACAGAGAAAGAATTGCTTGCAATAGTGTATGCACTTGAGAAATTTCGTTCTTATCTAATTGGTTCAAAGATTGTTGTGTACACTGACCATGCAGCTATCAAATACTTGATAACAAAGTCTGACTCCAAGCCGAGACTCATCCGATGGATGCTCTTGCTTCAAGAGTTTGATCTTGAAATCAGAGACAAGAAAGGGACTGAGAACTTGGTGGCTGATCACTTATCGAGATTGGTGAACAATGAGGTGACCGAACATGAACGAGAAGTTCTTGAAGAGTTTCCTGATGAAAAATTGCTTATGGTGCAAGAAAGGCCATGGTTTGCTGACTTGGCTAATTACAAAGTATCTGGATTAATACCGGATGATTTTAATTGGCACCAGAAGAAAAGATTCATTAGGGAAGCAGATCGTTATGTTTGGGATGATCCGTATTTGTTCAAAATCGGAGCTGATCATTTGCTGAGAAGGTGTGTCACTAGAGAGGAGGCCACAAGCATACTATGGCATTGTCACAACTCGCCATATGGTGGTCATTACAATGGAGAAAGAACTGCGGCCAAAGTCTTACAATCTGGATTCTATTGGCCAACTTTGTTCAAAGATGCACATGAGCATGCTCAAAGATGCGACAACTGTCAAAGAACCGGAGGAATTTCCAAACGGAATGAAATGCCTTTACAAAATATCCTTGTAGTGGAAGTGTTTGATTGTTGGGGTATTGATTTCGTCGGTCCATTTCCTTCGTCATTTTCAAATGAATATATCTTGGTAGCAGTGGATTATGTGTCAAAGTGGGTTGAGGCTATTGCATCACCAAAGGCCGACGGCAAAACAGTGATCAAATTTTTGAAGAAAAATATCTTTACTCGCTTTGGAACCCCAAGAGTGCTTATTAGTGATGGAGGGTCACACTTTTGCAATTCACAATTAGCAAAGGCCCTAGAACACTATGGAGTTAAGCACAAGGTTGCATCACCATACCATCCACAAACTAATGGACAAGCTGAAGTTTCAAATCGGGAGATCAAGAGAATTCTCGAGAAAACTGTTTCAACATCAAGGAAAGATTGGTCATTGAAACTTGATGAAGCTTTGTGGGCATATCGGACAGCTTTCAAATCTCCGATAGGCCTTACTCCTTTTCAGATGGTTTATGGTAAGTCATGTCATCTTCCGGTAGAGTTGGAGCACAAAGCTTATTGGGCTTTGAAATTTCTTAACTTTGATCCATCTTTATCGGGAGAAGAAAGGAAGTTACAATTGCATGAATTGGAAGAAATGAGAGCTCAAGCTTACGAATCTTCCAAATTATACAAGGAGAGAGTCAAAAACTATCATGATAAAAGGATCCGAGTCAAAAATTTCAAACCGGGACAGCAAGTTCTATTGTTCAACTCAAGGTTGAAATTATTTCCCGGTAAGTTAAAGTCTAAGTGGTCCGGTCCATTTATAATCAAAGAGGTCAAGCCTTATGGTGCAATTGAATTGGAAGACCCTATGACAAAGGACAGGTGGACTGTGAATGGCCAGAGGCTAAAGCTCTATTTTGGTGGTGAATTTGACAGATTCACTACTAAAATCCCACTCTCCGATCCTTGAATCAAAGAAAAAGCGTCGAGCTAATGACGTAAAACAAGCGCTTGTTGGGAGGCAACCCAATTTTGTAAGTATTTTACTGTTTTTCTAGTAGTCTAAGTCTATAAGCCAAAATGCACCATCAAAAAGTCCAAAACAGAAGTCAAAAATTGAAAAATTTCTGCACTGTCAAACTCGCCGGGCGAGTTGTTACACGCCAGGGCGAGTATGACAGGCCTTTGACCTGTGTTGAAAACCAAAACACTCGCCAGAGCGAGTTAGTGTGCGCCAGGGCGAGTTGTGCGAATCTGGCAGTTACTTTTTCAAAAATTTTAATTACCCCTCACCTACCCACTCTCTCTCCACGCGTTTTTACCCTTATTCATTCACAAACATCACTTTTCATCCTTTTTTTCACCACAAACACAAACCCTAAGCAACTTTTTCACTCCATTGAAGATCAAACTCATCTTTGCATTCATCTTTGCATTTTTCAACATCAATTCAACAGGTTTGATTCTCTTTTCTTGTATTATTGCTCTTAACTTTGTTAATTTAGGGTTTGAAATTGTTAAGTAAAGAGGTAGGATTGAAAGTTTAGAAAAGTGAACATAATCTTGCACATGTTTGTTTTGAATGTTGGATTTGATATGAAATCATAATTTGTGTTTTGTTTTGATAAGAAAAATCACTCCTTTTTGAAAACCAACCCACGATGTAAATAAATAAATATGGGTCTTGTGATTTCTCTTAGCCAAGTTATGATTTTACATCAATTCTATGTCATTATTGTTGAATTTGAGCATGTTGCATCAATTATGAAAGTTGTGATTCTGAGTAACCCGCTGCAGCATGTGGTTGTGCGCCAGGGCGAGTTGCAACTGTCAAAATAATTTTTTTTACTGAGACACTCGCTGCAGCGTGTTGCAACTCGCCAGGGCGAGTTGTGACAGAACCTGAAATATTCAAATTTTCACCTCTCAATTTGTTTCATTGGTGTTTATTCTTTAATGCTTACACTCATAATTGTAGAGTCTTGCTTGGATTTTTCTGATTATTTTGTAGGAATGGCACCGAAACTAAAACAAACTCAAGGTTCAAAAAGAAAGGGTGGTGAATCCTCACAACCTCGAAGACCAACACGCCCAGCACAATTTGATGGCAATAGGTTCCGTAGTGCAGTGCATTATGAGAGATTTAAGGAGCTGTCTCCCCGCAAGTTGTGGCATGACAAAGAATTTAAAATCTCTCCGACGGGAGAATACAAAGGCATTTTGGACATCTTTGAGAAGAGGAAATGGAGTCGGTTGCTCACACCTTACACTCAAATCAACTCGGACATTGTCAAAGAATTCTTTGCCAACGCCTTTCCGGTGGACGAAGATGGTGATCCTAGTGAGAAACATTTTGATTACACCACATTTGTTAGGGGTCGTCAATTCTCATTTGATCGTGAGGCCATCAACACCTACCTTGGAAACCCGTTCCCTATAAGACACCCTGACGAGTTATGTACCTTCCACCGAAAACAAGCTCAAGGAAATTGGGATCATGATCTCATTCAAAGAACCATTTTGAAGGAAGGACGAACATATGATGTGAGTGCCGCGGGAAGGCCATACCGAGCTTTGAAGGGAGACATGACAACTCCCGCTCAAGTAATCCTTAAGCTTATTGTCCATAATATCCGACCCAAAAGTCATACCTCTTCCACCACCGTCGAAGTTACACCTCTTATTTGTTCCATCCTAGATGGAACCAAAGTTGATGTGGCACGCATCATTGCCACTGAACTTAGGCACATTGCCCTTAGCGGCAAATTCACACCTTCTTGTCCTCTAGGTCTACCGGGTTTAATCATGGGGTTGGTTTCAAGTATCCGCATCCCTATCCCACCTCAAGTACATGAAACCATAGCTAACCCCATTGATGATGCTTTTATTGCTCGCAACATGGATAAGAAAACAAAACAGAGGCCACAAGCATCTAGACCTTCATCCTCACGTGCCCCACGTGCACCACAAGCTTCACAACCATTGGATTTTTCCAACTTTGATCCTAGGCTTCAAGCATGTTACTCTTACACTTGGGATCAAAACGATGCAAGTTTTCGGGCAATGTCTGCCCTCCAGAACTCAATGTACCGGATGCAAATGCATTCCGGAATGCCTGATGATGCCGCTTTGCAGGTCATGTCTCCAGAGGCGTATCAGACGCATGTTGCTTGGCCTGGGGTCAGGCCTTTTTATTATGGAGGGGGTAGTGCACAAGGTGAAGGCCAAGAGGGTGATGATGCTGACCAAGGACAGGGAGAAGGAGATGGTGAAAATGATGATGATGAGGTGTTCAGTGCCAATGCAAGTGGAGAGGAGGAGGAAATGGATCAGGATGATGACTAAAGAGAAAAGACAAAGGCTTGAAAGCTTACCTAAAAAGAGTGATATTTTAAGAGCTTTCAGTCAAAGTTATTTGCTAGTTTGTTTATTTACTTCTGTGTATTTTGGTTTGAATTGTGGAACTTTGTTAGTTGGATTATGATTTGTGTTTTATTTAGTATTTTGTGATGTTTGGACAACAATGATGTTTAGTAATGTCAATGTTAATTTTGTTGCTATATTTTATATTTTGGTTTATTCTATATTAAGTAAGTTGATTAGTAGTTAAAATTTTTGTGAAATATATTAATAAATTTTGAAGACAAGTAGATGCTTTAAAGATCTTAAGACAAGTTTGTGACAAATCAATGACTTAGCATGATTCAATTTGTGAAGCTATGTCAAATTATGAACAATCTTTGAAATATGCTTAGGAATTCAACATGCTTTTGAATTGTGTTGTTTGTCCTAAGATGATTCTCATTATTCTTGTGAAGCATGACTTGACATGTGTTATCCAACCTAGCCGGGTGAGATTGTGTGAAGCTTTCCATTGTTTACATAAATATTTGAGAGCTAGCAATTGTGTATGCTCATTTGATTTTAGTTTAATCTTGCTATCATGGATGTGTTTGATGTTGTGAATATGATCAAGGCCATGTTTCTAATTGAGTACAACTACTTTAGCCAAATTAACCTACATTGTGAGTGTGTGATCCCTTGTGTCCCCATTTGAGCCTAAAAGAAAAATTTGTTTGTTTTATACACCCTTAACCATCAAAGAAAGAAAAACAACTACTCTACCCTAGTCTAAGGATAGGAGAGCAATTGTAATTCAAATAAGGGTTGTGAAAAATTCAAAGTTGGGGAGAAGTAGGTTAAAAGAAAGAAAAAGTTTGAAAGTGATTTTGAAAAGTGGTTGAAATGGTGAGTGTAAGTGAAAAAGAAAAATTGACACCATGAAAAGAAAAGAAAAAGAGAAAATCATGTATTGAAAAACATGAAACTGAAAAAAAGAAAAAAAAAAAAAATATAGACCAAGTGTCAAAAGAAAAATCTCACCATGTCTCAAAAAAGGGAAAGTGAAAGAGAGTGAATGATTGATGCAAATGAAAAAGAAGTATGCTCTCTTATCCTTAAGGCTCTTTGAATCCAAAAGAAAAACAATAATTTCTTGTAGCCAAACCTCATTACAAGCTTAATAAAGTCCTTAGTGATTCACAATTAATGGCATATTTTATGATATTGCTTGGATGAATGCTTGAATTGAATTGTTGCATGCACATTGTTTGGATTGAGTGAAACACTTACCCTTGAGTGATACAATTGTAAGGAATTTGTGATAGCACTTGCATTTGATTGTTTGTTAAGAATGATGAGAATTTTACTTAGGCATAGCAATCCCTTCATGATCATGCTTTATTTCTTTGTATATTTTGAAGGTTGCTCATGATTTGAAAATGCTTTACTCATGCCAAAGAAAAATGTTTTTAACTTTGATTCATCATAAGCTTGATCTTGAGAACCTAGTTTATCTTGTCAGTACTTTGATTTTACTTTTGTTTGAGGACAAACAAAGTCCTAAGTTGGGGAGAGTTGATAAGTGCTCAAAAGTAGTTAAAAGTCATATATATTTTAAGCACTTATTAACTTATTTTGTAAGATATCCTTTAGGTTTTCCCCACTTTAGTGTAAATATTTGTTTTAAGTTATATTTTGTTAAGCTTTTCTAAATCCCAACTTTTGATGCAGGAAATGAAAAAAATGAAGAAAAAGCCAAGTTAACTCGCCAGAGCGTGTAGAACTCGCCAGGGCGAGCAATGCTAACACGCCAGAGCGTGTGCAGGGCGAGTAGAGGCAGAGAGCATCAAATTGGAAAAAAGGCCAACTCGCCAGGGCGAGTAAAAACTCGCCAGAGCGAGTTGGAACTCGCCAGAGCGCATGAAGGCGGTTTACTAGTTCAATACTGACGTGGCAAAACCTTCTGATGAAGAAAGGTGAACTCGCCAGGGCGTGTTGTAACTCGCCCGGCGAGTTCTAACTTTTAGAATCACTATATATAGAGGTTTCTGTTATTTTTCTTGGATGACTCACTTGTAATAGAACTAAGAAACAGAGAAAAAGCTGAGAAATCATAAATCTAAGGATAAGAGGAAGGTGGATCAACAAAAGCTTGAGACATCAAGTGTTATGTTCATTATCTTTTCTTCTCCTACTCTTTGTAAGCTTATTTTTACTATGAGTAACTAAATCCATTGTTGTTGGGATTATATGTAGCTCATTTGTGACTATGTACAACTCTTAATCATGTTAATATATGTTTTAGTTTATTCATCAATATTAGTGTCATCTTTAATCTTCATGCTTTATCTTTTGATTTGAATTTATAGACATATAGTATTTGAATCAAGGAACTAAGATGAACACTTATTAAAACCCTAAATTCTAGACATAGATTTAGGATTAATATTCACTTTGTGTATTGGAACTTAATGATATTGCGTTGTTGAAATTATCCGAGACATCGGAAGTTTAAATGATACAATATAATCGTTGTATTGATTAATCACTCGAGACATCGAGGATTGATAGGTACAACGTGAACCTCGTCGTTATCTGGACACAGAAAAGTATGTGAGCAATACGTGATAATATTGATGAATAGCTAAGATATATGTGACTGATTTAGAAACGTACATACGAATGAATGAGTGAAGTTAAATCCCGACAACCTTTTCTTTCTAAATCTTAAATCATCTTTTATCGCAAATTTATGTTTACAAGTCTTTTTACAACAAAACACTTCAACTTAAACTTAAAATGATGTTATTTGTTGAATGGTTCTTAATTTCACACTAGTCCCTGTGGATACGATATAATCAAAATACTTGCTAAAGAAACTTTAACAGTCAACCAAAATATGGCTACAGAAGCCAAGGTCGAAAGTAATGGCACTTCTATGCCACAAGCCCAAAGACTTGATTGCATCTATGATGAAAAACCCCTAGGATTCGAAAGAGATCCACTGAATGAAATTCCTAAGATGCAAGCTCAAGATCCTTTGGAGGAAATTGACATTGGAAATGGCTCGTTAAAAAGGCCAACTTACATTAGTGCTAATATTAGTCCTGATTTGAAAGGAAAATTGGTACTACTTCTCAAGGAATTTAGTGATTGTTATGCCTGGGATTATAATGAGATGCCTGGACTCAGTAGAGAAATGGTCGAACTTAAGCTACCAATCAAGGCAGGTAAAAAACCAGTAAAACAATTGCCAAGAAGGTTTGCACCAGAAATCATGTCCAAGATCAAGGAAGAGATCGAAAGGCTGCTGAAGAGTAAATTCATCAGAGCTGCCAGGTATGTAGAATGGTTAGCAAATATAGTTCCTGTTATTAAAAAGAATGGTACACTTAGAGTATGCATATATTTTAGGGACTTAAACAATGCTACACCTAAAGATGAATATGTCATGCCTGTGGCAGAAATGTTGGTAGATTCAGCAGCAGGCTTCGAATTCTTGAGCATGTTAGATGGTTATTCTGGTTATAACCAAATATTTATTGCTGAAGAGGATGTATCTAAAACAGCATTCAGGTGCCCTGGTGCTTTAGGCACTTATGAATGGGTTGTTATGCCCTTTGGGTTAAAGAATGTTGGTGCCACTTATTAAAGGGCAATGAATTCTATGTTTCATGATTTTATAGATACATTCATGCAAGTTTATATTGATGACATCATCATTAAATCCTCTTCTGAAGATAGCCATTTGCTATATCTTAAGCAATCTTTCGAAAGAATGAGGAAACATGGATTAAAAATGAATCCATTAAAATGTGCTTTTTGTGTGCATGCCAGGAGATTTCCTTGGTTTTGTGGTGCATAAAAAAGGCATCGAGATAAACCAAAACAAGACAAAGGCTATCTTAGAGACAAAGCCTCCTTCGACCAAAAAGCAACTTCAATCTCTGCTGGGAAAAATCAACTTCTTGAGGAGATTCATTTCGAATCTAAGTGGAAAAGCTCAAGCTTTCTCACCACTACTTCGACTCAAGAAAGATGATCTATTCAAATGGAATGAAGAGCATCAAAAGGCTTTTGATGACATTAAAGATTATTTAATAAAGCCTCCAGTTGTAATGCCTCCCAGTAGGAATAAAGCTATGAAGTTGTATGTTGTTGCGTCTGATAAGACAATAGGAAGCATGTTGGCTCAAGAAGATGATAATGGCATAGAAAATGCAGATTATTACCTTAGTAAAGTTTTAAATGATGCAGAAACTAGATATACTGCCATAGAAAAACTTTGTCTTTGTTTATATTTCTCTTGTACAAAACTTAAGCATTATATAAAGCCTATTGATGTTTATGTCTATTCCCATTTTGATGTTATTAAACATATGCTAACTAAACCTATATTACATAGTAGAATTGGAAAGTGGGCATTAGCATTAACTGAATATTTTATAAACCTTTGAAGGCTGTTAAAGGCCAAATTGTGGCTGATTTTATAGTAGATCGTTCTTTGGTCGAAATGTCACAAGAATATGTGGATATTCAACCATGGATTCTTTACTTTGATGGATCCAAACATAAACATGGAACAGGGATTGGAATATTAATAATATCACCAGCTCAGGTTCCAACTAAGTTCAAGTATAAAATAAATGGACTTTGCTCTAATAATGAAGCTGAGTATGAAGCCTTAATTACAGGTTTAGAAATACTAAAAGACTTGGGGGCAAAGAACATTAAAATAAGAGGTGATTCTGAATTAGTATTGAAACAATTAACACAAGAATATAAATGTGTTAAAGAACACTTAACAAAATATTTTGCTATAGCTAGTTCTTTGTTAGATTGTTTCGACCATGTAGATATTGAACATGTGCCTCGATTAGAAAATCAAGAAGCAAATGACTTAGCTCAAATTGCTTTAGGATACAAGATGTCAAAAGAAAAATTGACACAGTTGATCGAAATCAAAGAAAAAATGGTTTTACAGGAACCAATTTCTGAACAATTGTCAATGCCAAAACTTGTGGGGGCAGATACTATACCACAAATCAATGGTGAGATGGAAAATCCCCATGAAAATGTTCAAATTTTTGCCATTGACAATCTGTCAGATAATGATTGGAGAAAGCCTATAGTAGATTATCTTAGGAATCCAACAGGAAATGTGGATCGAAAGATAAAATATAGGGCTTTAAGCTATATAATTTTTGAAAATGATCTTTTCAAAAAGACTTCTGAAGGAATTTTGTTAAAATGCCTTAATGAGACAGAAGCATATATAGCAATCTCTGATGTTCATAGTGGTACTTGTGGTTCTCATCAAGCAGGACATAAAATGAAATGGCTTTTGTTTCGACAAGGTCTATATTGGTCTTCCATGCTAAAAGATTGTATAGAATATGCCAAGAATGGCAAAGGCATTCAAGAATTCAACATGTACCTGTAAGTGAACTGCATTCAATAGTAAAACCATGGCCCTTTAGGGGTTGGGCTCTAGACCTGATTGATGAAATTAAACCTGCCTCATCAAAGAATCAACGTTATATTTTAGTTGGAATAGATTATTTCACAAAATGGATAGAAGTCATTCCTCTGCCAAATGTTGATCAAGAGGCAGTAATTAATTTCATACAAAATCATATAATCTACAGGTTTGGAATTCTTGAAACAATTACAACTGATCAAGGTTCAGTTTTTACTGGACGAAAGATGCAGGAATTTGCCCAAGAAATTGGCTTTAGACTTTTAACTTCAACACCATATTATGCACAAGCAAATGGTCAAGTCGAAGCAGCTAATAAAATTATTATTAATTTGATAAAGAAACATATAGCCCAAAAGCCAAGAAATTGGCATAAAACTTTAGACCAAGTGTTATGGGCTTGCAGGAACTCTCCTAAAGAATCAACTAACACTACCCCATTTCGACTAACTTATAGTCATGATGTTGTATTACCAGTCGACATACATCTGCAATCAGCAAGGGTACAAAGGCAAATGGAAATACCTTTGGACCATTATTACCAAATTATGTCAGATGAATTAGTTGATTTAGATGAAGAAAGACTTAATGCCCTAGAAATCTTAACAAAACAAAAGGAAAGAGTTGCTAAAGCTTATAACAAAAAAGTTAAGTCTAAGTCTTTTAACATAGGAGAATTAGTTTGGAAAGTGATTTTGCCTATGGACAAGAAAGATAGAGTCTTAGGCAAGTGGTCCCCAAATTGGGAAGGACCATTTAAAATTGTTCAAGTTTATTCTAATGGCGCTTATGAAATTGAGGAGTTAACCCTTGAAAAACATACTTTGGGTATAAATGGAAAATATTTGAAAAAATATAAACCTACTTTACTCGAAGTAAAAATAAGTGCAGAATAATACTTAAAAATCAAAACAAAATGGCATCTGTAAATTAAAAGTTGCCACAAAATATGGACTTTGTTCAAAATTACAAATAAAAATCCAGACAGAACCGAATGTTAGAAGTTGTTCGAAAAGACAATAAACTAAGAAAAAATTACAAGTTCCTAGTGCAATCAGCATAGATTTTCTTTAAGGTGGCCAACTCCTTTTCGACCACAAGATTTGAGCTCTCCAAAGACTTGATTTCCTCAGCAACAACTTCTGCTGAACTGAAAGCTTGAAGTCCTTCCCTGCCCTGCGCGTCAATCAGCTCTTGGGTCGAAGTCTTGGCCTCTTGTTCGATTCGAGCTCTTTTAGTCTCTTCATCAATGATTTGGCGCCTATATCCAACAATTTGTTCTTCCAAGAGCTTAATTTGCTCCTTATAGTGAGCAATATTCTTGTCACATTCTTTAAGCTCTGGGTTGCCTTCTTTCAGTTGAGAAGATAACTTGTCCACCTCAGCTTGTGCTTTTTGAGCTCGTTCAAAGAACATGGCCTTGGCTTGCTGTTGAGTATTTAGCCTTGTATCATTGTCAGATCTTTTTTGCACTGCTTTAGCGTATTGATCAACAATCGAGCTCAGTTGAATAACCTTCCCTAGAGTTTCTTCACTGGTCAGGGGGTTATGCAATTTCTTCAAAAACGCTAAGTGGTTGTAGGCACAGGCAGGTTGTTCTTCGATTTGCTTTAGCACATCTCCATGAACAAAGGTTGTGGTAAGCTTCAGCAGCAGAGAGTCTTGGCGCACCCTTAAGTCTATGTCTGAAGTGGAAGGTGCAGAATCACTGGTGGTATGCTCACTCGAAGTGGTATGTTGGCTTTGTCTTTTTGAAAGCAAGAGCCTGAGGGTGCCAGCAGGGTCAGACTTCTGCATGTTAGTAAACTCTTCCTCTTGCACACCTAGACTTGCAGAGAGCCTCGAGGTCGAAGAAACAGAGACTAGGTCTGGGCCACCAGCCTCAGCTTCGGGCATAGTATCAGAATCATGCAGGGATTCTTGGGTCGAACTAGTCTGACCTGATGTTGTGGAAATACTGGGCATTGAGTATTTTATACTTGAAGTGGTGGGCAAAACTTTGGTGCCATCACCCTCAGTGCTAGCTTCAGGTCCTCCTCCTCCCATATTTCCTTCATTGAAGTGCCCTGAGTCAACCTTGCCATCATCTTGAGAGTTCTGATTATCATCATCTTTGTTTTCAATTGGTATCTCTTTAAAGATTGGCTGTTTATCCTCTTCCGTAGGATTCTCCTTCGACTCATCCTGTAAACGCAAAAGAAAATCAAGACCAAAGGATAATTTAGAAAAAGTTAAAGTTAGAAAGTAAAGTGAAATATACCTTTTTGGTTTCGACCTCAGGGTTAGTGAGGGAGTCATCTTTCTTCTCAGCGTTGGGGGCATCTTCACCTTTCTGCGCGCTATCCTGCTTCATATCATCAGTGACATCTTGATCTTTGATCAATGCCTCTGGCTGTGGTTTAGGATCACCCTTAGGCCCAGGGATTTTGTCTTCTGCAACTCTGAGATGTTGGTCATTTTCGACCACAGTTTCCTTTTCTGTTGCAGGTTTGTCTTGAGGTTTTGGGATTTCACCACTATCACTGGGGGTGTGTATTCTGATTGCCTTGGGCACCTTGGCCTTCTTAATTGCTGACTTCTCCCTCACAATGGCTTTTGGCTTAGGGTCTTCATTCTTCTTCTTCTTTCTCTTTTCTTCTTTTCCCCCTTGATCCTTCTTTGGGGTCCCTTGGGTAGCAACTTCTGGATTCTTCATTTTCTTTAAGTCTGGTTTAGCTTTATCCTCTTTAGCCTCCTCAGTAGACGGTCCTCCTTTGCTCTGACGCGAGATCAAAGCAGATGGTTGCTTCCTTTTTCTAACTAGAGGAACCTCTTCTTCCTCATCATCATCATCCTGAAACAACAACATTATGAATGACAAAAGATGTTAAAATTTGGCTAAAAAATGAACTGTTTAGAAAAGAGCCAAAATAGATTGATGTAGAGAAGGCTGGCTTATACCTTTATATCCACAACAACAGTGTCTTTCGATTTTTTCGAACTTGGAGACACAGTCTCAATGCTGCTTTTCCTTTTTTCACCCTGAGAATGTAAATAAACAAGTTAAAGGCAGATATTCAAAGTAAAAGGAGAAAGTATGCAAAACAAAGGATTAAATTACCTTTGGCTTAGAGGTTTCGACCTCTGATTTGATCTTGACACCTGTGGGTTTCTTCACTTCGACTGAAGTTTGTGAAGACCAAGCATCCTTCTTCACATTTTTGCCTGAAAAGGAAATTGTTCCATTAGTTGATATGGAAAATATTAAAGTGTTACATTAATATGAAGAAAATTGGAAAATGAAGTTTTTACCTCGACCTGAGACGCTGATCTTCTTTCCTAAAGCTGGCACTATAAAGACACTATCTACCATTCCTAGCAAGTGCTCTGCAGTGCCAATCGAATGGCGTGAGTAATAATCATTCCACCACTTGCTGAAGCCATCGGTGCAGTAGAAAGAGGGTTTGAACTCGAAAGGTTTGAGGGCAAGCTCGTAGGTATCTATCATCTTCAAGTATTTTTTATAAGTCTTCTCAGTGATACCTGTACCCAGCACCAGTCGATCCAGTTTCTCAAAGAAACTCTTTGGCCTCATTTGGGACATGCCAAATTGCCTAGCAACACAATTGGGTTGATAACCAACTAACCCATATTGGTTGGCATTTGCCCCAATCCTACAAGAGAGCACTATTTGCTCCAAGTACGCCCTCCAAACCTCATTTACCTCATCCTCATTATCTGGGTCGAACGCAGGGAAATCTTCGATAAACCATGCAGCCCCATACTTGCGCTCGACAAAAGGAGCATGGTGTGGAAGGGACTTCTCAAAATTCAGGAACATCTTCATGTGTTTTAAGAAGAGTCTCCTAGTGTCTTGATCTAGGGATCGAGGGGCTAACCTAACCAATCTTTGCCCTTCGACCTCTCTTGAGTCTACTTCTTGTTGATAGTCAGAAGACACTATCAACCCTAACTCCTCCTCAAATGTGGCATTTAGCCAAAGTTGTAATAACCATAAGGGTCCAGCAACCGAAAACTTTGACCCATCCTTCGATGCCTTGATTGCATCACTAGCATTGCCCATTGCCTCATACAGGTGTGCCAGCAATAAGCGCCCCAAGCTGAAAAGCCTACCTTCATGTATCTGTTGCGCCATTGGGATGAACATCCTAGCTACTTGTAGAGATTTCGGGCAGAAAACAAAGTGTGATAGCCACAATGTCAAGAAAGCCACATGTTCCTCATGTGACACTTCTTCTCCCTCCTTACCCATGTTTTCTGCTATGTACTTGGAGAAGGTATTTTCCCTATAATTCAATTCGACCTTGTCTCCAGTCTTGGTAGGGTCGAAGTGATCACCATTAGGCATAAGGCCTGTGATAGCAGCTACATCTAAAAGGGTGGGAGTTAACATGCCACATTTAAATTGAAAAGTGTTTGTGGACTTTTCATAAAAGTGAAGGGCAGCTATTAGAAGTTCTGGTTTATACTTAGGGCCAGTTCGACTAAATTGGATCATGGGATAAATCCCATAAGATTCCCAAACCCCCTTGTATCTTTTTCGACCCTATTTAACCAAGGGATATAGTCTTTGTGGGCAGTATAGGGAGCAGCTCTAAATAACTTAAGGGAATTTTTCAAATATCCAAAATTGTAAGGGTTCGACTCAAATATTCTAGGGTCATAGGTAACATGCAAAGGGAAGAGATCATTTACCTCTTTTGATATGATCTCAGAGTGTGGTGGATAAGGGCCACAAAAGGCGTAATCTTCTTTCTTCACAGAGAAAGGAATCATGATTTGAGTAGTCCAAACCTTCCTCTCTGCCTCAGTGCCAGATGGTTCAGGGACTACTTCCTCGCCATCTTCGAGCACCATTAAGTCTTTCCACTTCCCAGCAACTGGAACTTCATAATCTTGGTTTGAAGCCATTTTTGAACAATACTTGAAGTTTCAAGAAAGGGTTTTTATTGAAATCTGGAAAGAATGATTTTTGTTGGTTGAAATTAGGATGAATCAAAGCGGAATTAAGTGTAGAATCAATGTATCGGTTTAGAATCTCAGATTTTGCTGTGATTGAAGTTTAATTTCACAAAGAATCAAAGATGAACAATGTTCTGCGTAAAAAACCTTTGAGTTTGGAAGTTGGTGAAAAGTTCTCCTTTGTTCCTTTGCTACTATTTATAGGGAAACGTATTTGGCTCAAAAATAAATAAAAAAGAAATTCAAACAGTTTCTTTTCAACTTCTACGAGCGCCACGTCATCCACTATGCTAAAACCTAGGAACAATGATGGATTGTGGGGATCAAGGTGACAGTTACACCTATACATGACATAAGCGCCGTCATTGGTAACAGTGTCAAGCACGTGGGTTCAAAAAATGCATTTTCCTTTCTCGTTCAACCAACTCGATCGAAACAGGCATTTGGGGGCAATTTGTTAGCCCATATTTTTACTAAGTAAAAATATGTTCTAAATGTAACACCCCAAAATTTAGAAGTAGTTATTTATTTAGAATATGGTTTATTTAAGTGTTTATGTGCTAAGTAAATTATTTGATAAGTTAGAATTTATTTAATTTAGTGAGAATGGGAGAATTATTTGAAAAATAGAATTAAGTAAGGTATATTTTAGAATCGTATTTTAGAGCTAAAATTTTCAAATATATTTTAAGAATATATGATGAAAATAAAAGATATGAATTTTCTTGGGGAATAAGAAGAGAGTTTTTAGGAATTAAAATAGAAACAAACCTATTTTGAATCTTGCTTGCTTCTAGGAAAAGAAAAACATAATCCTCCGCTATAAATATATCAAAATAACTTAGAATTAAGATTACCACAAATTACAAACAAAAATTCTTGTAGCCTTTATGATCAAATAGTGGAATTTGAGAGCAATACTAAAATAGTCATAACTTTCTCATCCGAAGTCGGAATTCGATTCCGTTTGTTGCTGAACGACCGTAGGAGCAAGGGCACAGTAGATATTCCACTTTAGATGGAGCAAGTTTCTGCAAATTGAGGTAAGGGGGGAGATTGTTCATGCATAGGGGTAGTGTTAACCATAAGAGTAGTCGAGGGGACCTTGTCCTCCTTCCCTTTTCCCTTCTCGTCGTAGAGTTCTGAGTTTTGGATTAAATGTTGGTTTTATATTGTCTCATGAATTACTGCATCATGCGATTTTGATCTTTATATATGTATGGGCTTTATCGATTTTGTCTCAGATCAGTATGCATATATAGTGAAGTCTACTCAGGTTTAGTTAAGAGTAAGGATATAATTATTAAAGCATGCACACACTAGGTGATTTGTTTAAGTTTTTGTAGAATGACACTATGTTTCGGTTTCTTCTTTATTTGATATATTGCATGTCATGATGAACAAATAAAGCCCTCATCAATTTTCATGGGATTCATGACTATACTAATTGTTTTAAGAAATCTCATCTCAACAGAGTTTATTCTTAGTCTGGTTATGGGTTAGTTTCGTTGATTGATAATTTAGTGTTGAGTTTCTCTTTAAGAACTAAATAATGTAGTCTCATAGTTAATATTAATTGATTAGATTAATAAATATTTTATGATAATTAATATTGAATATTATTAATAAATTGCCACTGAGTGAAATTGTTGTTGAGTTCATTGGTGTCGAGTTTAACTGGTGTTGAGTTTAATTGATGTCGAATTAATTGATGTTTGATTTAATTGGTGATGTTTATTAAATATAATTAATGTTGTTGTTTGATGTTATGGTGGCCGTTGTGCCACCGTTTGTCGTGTTGCTATGGTGGCTTTGAACCGCCGTTTGTCGTGTTGCTATGGTGGCCTTGAGCTGCCGTTTGTCGTGTTGCTATCGTTGTTGTGTTGTTGTAGTTGTTACTTGTCGTGTTGTTGTTGATTCTAATCTGTTGACAATGATGTTGAAAATATGGAATTTCTATTGATGTTGCCTTTAAGCCGTTGATTATTGATGTTGATTCTATAAAGTTGTTGATTGTGATAGTTGTTGAATTTGATGTTGTCGGGTCGAAATATGCTCATGCATTCATTCATGTGTCAAATGAAGTTGCTTAATGAAGTTGAAAATGACGTTGTTTATTGATATTGTATAAATGAATCTGAAAATATAACGTTGCTATTGGTACCACATGCATTTAGAGTTTAAGTCGCGTTGCATTCATTGTCTAATTAAGTTGAATTTTATTGATTGATCAAGTTGCCATGTTTATGATGTTGTGTTTGATCGTCCCAAAGGACGATATTTTGTGTTTTATGTTTTCCCTATTCTTGTGTGTTAATACACCGATGCCTTGTGTGAATATAATCACACCCCTTTCTTTTTGTCTTGTCTGGCTTGGCCCTGCGATTGTGAAATCGCAGTATTTACAGGTTGTTGAGTTTTGAGTTCGAGTCAAGGGAAGCCCGCTCTGATTGTAACACTTGGGAAGAAGTCTTAGAGTCTAAGAAGTTTTGCTACTTTATTTTTTAAAACTAATGTATTTTATTAGAAAGGAAGTTACTATGTTTCATCTTTATAACATTAATTTTCAAATACTTTCAATATTGTGTCAAATTTATAGTTCTTTTATCCGCCGCTGCATGATGTCTCTTAAAAGGAATTTTTGAAAAAGCATTCTAAAAATTAGATTATTATTAGTCTCGGGTTCGGGGCGTTACACTAAATGTATGAGTAAAATAATTATGTTTAATTATATGGTTATTTTAAAAGTTATTTAATGTGTTTGGTTTTCAGAGCCAATGAATTTAATGACCAATCATACATGAACATATAATAAATGTTCTATTTACTGAACATTTCTCTTTAAACTGCGTATTCTTCAGGATTCTTTCGATTTGGTCGAAGCTTCAGTAGGGTCGAAGCGTTCAGTGGTGCAGAAGAAAAGCGTGGACTTAGCAAAATATTCAAGGAAAACATTACTATTTCGACTTCGATGGACACAACGGCTAAATCAGAAGATAAGAAAGAATTCAAATTCAAAATACGTGTCAAAGACACGCGTCCTCTCTGTAGTTGTCTAGGCGTTATTAGCAGTTAGGAATTAGTGTCTATAAATAGTTTAGTTCTGTGATCGAAAAAAGGGTCACAATCAATATACAGAAATCCACAGAAAACTCAAAGTACCCATGTCAACGCGAGAAACGAGTGATCGAATGAAAATGTATGTAATGTGCACCATTATCATTCTGTAATCATTTACATTTGAATGCAATTTACTGCCTTTCATTTACTCTAATTGTCTTTTAACTTCGACTCAATCTTTCCTTCTGTTTATTCAATTGAATAAACATTCTTTCTTGTATTTCAAGTAACATAAAAACATAAAAACAACAGTTTATGAACATAAGAACAATAATGAACACTATTCACTTTGAAAATATAACCAAAAGCACTATGTCCCGAGATTTACTAGTTGATCTCTCTTGTAATAATCAAACTAGCGTTGTTTACCAAATTTCACAGTAAACAATATGTCACCAACTGCCCCTCCTACATCATCTCATAATAATAATCATGTTTCTACTGAACAATTAAAAATCGATCTTCGTGCAATAATAATCATGTTTCTGCTGAACAATTCCACCATGAAACTTCTTATTAATAAATTAAACTTTTATCATTAAAGAATTATTAGATACTTTGCAGGAAAAAAGAGAAAAAATAATATTCAATTGATTAATGATTTTTTTTCTTATTAGGAAGCCACAAATACATTAGCAATTGTCAAATTTGAGACAATTTCAGAAGAATCATCGATATCATGGATGCTGGTAGAGTTCCACCTAGAAGGATTAGAATTGTCTTTCGTATCAAACAATTCCTCATTTTATTTGTCTTTCGTATTTTCACTTGGTTCTTCAAACCCTAGAGAAATACAGACCTTTCCACACATTTGTTGTTTGCGATTATTCTGATGGGGTAGAATGATAGTTCGTTGTTATTGCCAATATTATATTTATCAAGACATGGTAATATGATAGTTAATTTTTATATTTAGAAGCCAATTTTAGAATTGAGAAGTCATTGACCAAGATACAAAATATTACATTTATCCAAAAATTAACAAATAAAAAATTCATTCTTTGACAAAGGTCATATGATCTATTAATTATATTAAGAGATTATTTAAAGGTTAATTGTATTGCAAGTAAACATATAACATGTCAATATGCTATGTAAATGGATTAAAATATGATATATTGTTGATTTCTTTTGTTTGTATCAACATTTATTTGTAGGGATCTTAGTGTGCCAATCTCCTACATTTACAAGTTTTTGAGCAAGAAAATTGATTTTGTGAGCGAATAAGAGGTAAATTTTGTTGTCAATTTTATATTATATATAAATGCATTATAATATATTGAAGAAATATCTAATGCGTCATTATAATATAAATGCATTATATTATTATGAGGTAAATTATAATGCATTTATATATAATATAAAATTGACAACAAAATTTACCTCTTCTTCGCTCACAAAATCAATTTTCTTGCTCAAAAACTTGTAAATGTAGGAGATTGGCACACTAAGATCCCTACAAAAAAATGTTGATACAAACAAAAGAAATCAACAATATATCATATTTTAATCCATTAACATAGCATATTGACATGTTATATGCTTGCAATATAATTAACCTTTAAATACTCTCTTATTATACTGAATAGATCATATGACCTTTGTCAAATAGTGAATTGTTTATTTGTTAATTTTGTATAAATGTAATATTTTGTATCTTGGTCAATGACTTCTCAATTCTAAAATTGGCTTCTAAATATAAAAATTAACTATCATATTATCATATCTTGATAAATATAATATTGGCAATAACAACAAACTATCATTCTACCCCATCAGAATAATTGCAAACAACAAATGTGTGGAAAGGTCTGTATTGCTCTAGGGTTGAAGAACCAAGTAAAAATACGAAAGACAAATAAAATGAGGAATTGTTTGATACGAAAAGACAATTCTAATCCTTCTAGGTGGAACTCTACCAGCATCCATGATATCGATGATTCTTCTGAAATTGTCTCAAATTTGAAAATTGCTAATGTATTTGTGGCTTCCAAATAAGGAAAAAATCATTAATCAATTGAATATTATATTTTTCTATTTTTTCCTGCAAAGTATCTAATAATTCTTTAATGATAAAAGTTTAATTTATGAATAATAGCAGCATTTAGGGAAGGGATTAGTTTGGCTATCAATTCATGGTGGCTGATTCGAGGATTTGTTCGCAGGGGATACTTTGGCCTTCAGCCTGAGCTAAAACTCAACCGCCTTTATGACGGCCTTTTTTTCTTGTTTCATTCAATCCAAAGACATGCCTTGTGCAAAAATTGCACTCAAGGCACAGCTTACTTCTTTCCTTGGACATATTGCTCCTCTTCCTGATAACAGCCTTGAAGAGGTGTGCGTGCGCCGAGTCTATTTTCTTTCACCGGCTAAACTCCCTTACATTTATTTTAATTTGGTTAGTTTTCACCGTTTGCATTAGTTATTCCCTTCCGTCAGTTTTATTACATGTGACAGATGATTTGCATATGTCGACTGACACGTGGACACATCGACACGTATACAATTGAAATTGTGTTAGTGACAAAACTAACAGAAAGGAGTAACTAATGCAACTGGTGGAAACGTAAGGAACAAATTATATTTTTTAAATGCAGGGATTAAATTGAAACCTAAAATATAAAGATCAAATAAAAAAAAATTAAGAACATAGACAAAAATAAATAAAAAATTACAATATAATTAGAAAACGAGAGAGAGAAAGTGAGACAGTGGTACTGATAGTAGATCTGAAGATTGGTGAGTGAGTTTCAGAGTTGTTGGTGTTGGTTCGGATAGTAGATCTTGGATCTCAACTATTTATTTCAAAACAAGATCATCATCAAGTTAGAATGCAAAAAACAAAGAACAAGAAACATAAAAACTTTAAAGCTAACCGAATGTTTAAGATTAACAGTGAAAATAAACATGAAATATAGAGATCTAACCTTCCAATCCTTTAAACCTTTGAGTTTATCCAACACAAAAAAAAGAAAGAAAAACAAAATGTTAGAACAAAATTCTAAGTGAGAACTGAGAAGTGAAAGAAAAAGGATGAACAAGAGATGGAGAAGATGAAGATAACTTACCAAAGGTGAGATGAGTGAGCGGCGGCCAAGAAAGTGAAGAGAAAATTAGGTTTCTGATCCTTTGGTCATTATATAAGGGTGACAATATAATAACAAAAATAATATTAATTAATTTTGTCGGTTCGGGTTCGGTGACAGACGGGTCATAATAAGCCACCCACCACCGACCCTACTAAACTGTCTAAACCAAGAGAAGCTTCCAGCTGGACCCGTGACAACCGAACAGACCCGACCCAACCAAATCAAACGCGGGTCGGTCGGTTTCATGTGGGCCGAACGGGTTTGTCCACCCCTAATAAATGTATTGCACTAAACAATAGTATTTATTATAATGTGTATAAAATTTAATTTGTGGTGTCTTTAATTTTAGCCTCGCTGGTATTTTGCTAGATCCGCCACTATTTACAAGGTAACTTAAGCTTTATTCAGATTTTCAAGGAAGCCAATTCCCGTCGTCTAATGTGGAAACAAGCTAATAATAATTTTGAAATGGAAATCGACCCCATTTTTGAGAAAATGAAGCAAGCCCGTCTTACCGCACGAGATCGTTTATGGGAAGACATGCTTTTTGAAAGGAGAATCATCTATCTTAAGAAGAAGAAAAAGAAATTCAAGAAAGCTCGTCTTCTAATACGAAGGAAAGAAAAGATGGCAAGAAAGTTTGAAATGGAAACTCCCTCCTCTATTCATCTTACCTAGAAAGCCAACATTAGTTGTCATCTAATGCAGAAACATGTAATTAACTACTTTGTTATATAATCAATCAAACTTAACCTACTTGGTTAATAGTGTATGTCTATATATAGGCCCCGTTTGTTTTGTCTTTTTTTGAAAATAAATTTTGTAGTATTATATAATTTTGTGTAAAAAAAATTTATAAAGAAACTTTTTATAAAAACTTCAAATGAAAATTTGATGTGAATAGTTATTCTTAAAATGTCATTTTAAACATCCATAATCTTACAGTGAGTGTGTCCTCGTTCCTCGGAATAACTGTTATTGTATTGTCATGTCTTCATTCACAACATGTGTGGCTCTAAATGACTAAATCCAATCACTCCATAATGCTTCAACAACTTGCTGATTACATCCTCTTTTGGTTCACTCAAACCATAAGTAAACAAATTAAATTAATCACTTACTTCATTTCTCTTTTTTGTTTTTATTTATTCTTATACTTCTTTTCTTTTTCTTGAAAAAAGAGTTGGTTTCTTTTGATTACAAAGAATGGATACTCAGGAACGAACTGTGTTATCTCCCTATCACGGTTGTTGCTGTTACTAATGGCATCACTAAAGAGGTACGTGTGATTTTTTTCTCCATTTATAAAATTTATTCTATATTATCTTTTATTCCTATAATAACTTTTTTGCTTAATTTTATTATTGGTTCTCCTATTTTTTAAATTCATGATTTTGGTCCCCATTTTTATTTCTTATGGATTTGGTCCCCATACATTAGTAATTTTGCAAATTTGGTCCCTCACTTTCCTAAATACACTTTTGGTCTTTTAAGACCAAAAGAACAATTAAAAAAATGTGGATCAAATTCGCGCAAAAATAATTTTATGTATGAAGAATGCTTACAATGCCCACTCGTTATGATTACACGGGTAGCTGAGAAACTCATTGTTATGTATGAGGAATGCTTGCAAGGTAATTTTAGCTCTATCGAGATACTCAGGGAGGAAAGCCTGTGTTCGGTGAGCCGTGAGCTGCTCAACCTCGTGTAATGAAACTACAGGTGAATGTTTTTGGAATGAATCCTCCGATATATCTTTGCATGTGTTATCAATTTATATTCTGAAGAACCTAGCTTGAATGAGAGGTATGATTTTGGTATGGCCTATTATTTATCCAATGCAGCATTGTCGGCAGGGCAGTATTATGCCTTCTCGATGTCATAACCGATTGCGACATGGCCATGTGGCTTGTCATATGTTCGTTTTGTTCCGACTTTGACTGCTGTTTGAAAATATGTGGCAATTTGTGTTAGATAGAACTTAGAAGTTTAACATACCACCCGACTTTGAGAATCATACTAAATCATTTTATAAAACTAGAGTTATTTGTTTGTTGGTTTTAGATTTTAGTTCTCTAAGTTTACTTACAAAGTTTGTATCCAGATCTGATTTAATTTCTGAATTTCTAATGTCAAGGAAAAGTAATATCGATTAGAGATCCTAATTGTTTAACAACCCTTGATTTGACCAATAATGTTATTTTGATTTTGCAATTTTTATATCCTATCCGCAGCAGGACTTAATTAACTTACCGAATCTCTTTATATGTCGATAGCTTGCAAGCGATAGCGCATATGTTTTCTTGAAAGTTGGATGCAGGCACTAGAGTGTGGAGCTAGGAGGAAAAAAGTTTGAGAAGCTTAGTTTAACTTTTAATATATGAAATATGGTGCACTTCACATATTGTGATTTATCAAGTTAACCGCAAGGCCACACTATACAATTCTTAATAAGTAGCGCAACATATAGTAAATAACTCCTTTTTTCAGAGGGTGCTTATAATTAGGAACAGATGGAGTATAATTTTATACCATAATATGTGTATACATGGAATTACTACTGTACCACCAAATTTTGAGAATCTTGGTAAACCATTTTATAAAATTAGTTATATGATTATAGTTGTTTTTGTTGGAACAAAAGAGGTTCTGACATGATCTAATTAAATTTTGATGATAACAAGAGTATTAATATACAATAGGGTATACTGATTATTTAATCCAAGTGTGCAGATATACAAGTTAATTTTTAAATTCACCAGAAGCACATTGGAAGCTCTGATATGTCAAAGCAAATTCTGACCATGTTTTTAAGTCATCAGAAGATGCAAGTTCTATTCGTCAGAAGCTAGATATCAGACTCTGATAAGAGTAGTGAGAGTCGTTTTGTCAGAAGAACATTCTCTGCAACAATGATTGGATATCATCATCATCCTCTGACATTCCAAAAGCTGATAGAATCAATTTTATCCACAGAATAGTGACGTTAGTACTATTGTACGAACTCTTTACCGGATTTGGCTAAAACGTTATCCCCAAGATTGATCGTATTCAAGGTTACCTGATTTGGTTAAGAATGATACTATCTACAGCTGGCATAATCTCACCGCATCAAATTCAAATCAAATACGCTCCACCTTCGTCTATAAATAGGAGCAGATTTAAAGCTTTAGGATACAACATATTGAACAATTTGAACGAGCTGTTACTCTGCCAAAAACATCCTAAAACACAAAACTTCAAATACAACTTGAACTCATATTCAAATCCAAGACTCCAGCTTCAGCTTCTGTTAATTCATTAGTTGAACCTTAGAATTTTTGTATTAAGATTCTAAGTTAAGTCTTGTATCAAAAGTTAAGTCTACCCAAAAACACAATTCAACCCCCCCTTCTTGTGTTTTTCACACCTTCAATTGGCATCAAGAGCCCGGTTCTTTTTTTAATCACCTAACAGTGAAACATTTTCTAGTTGAAAAACACTATGACTGAAGGAACTCCAAGTGTGAACATGAAAGCAGTTTCTCATGACTATGATGTTGAAGATAAGACAAACAACAAAGCACCAAAGTTCAATGGAGATGCATCTACCTTTTCCTGGTGGAAATATAGAATCTACAGTCATCTTATTGGTTTAGATGATGAGCTTTGGGACTTAGTTGAAGAAGGGGTAACTTTCCAAGGACTTGATGAAAAGGGAAAGCTATCTGTTGAAGAAAGAAAGAAGTTCACTCCTACAGACAAGAAGCTATACAAGAAACATCACAAGGTCAAGGATCTTCTCATTGGGTGTATAACTCATGATGAGTACCTCAAGATCACAGACAAATCCACTGCCAAGAGCATTTATGACTCCTTGTGTTCCACATATGAAGGAAACAAACAGGTTCAAGAGGCAAAAGCTACTCTTTTGATCCAACAGTATGAACTCTTTAGAATGAAGGATGATGAGAATATTGAATCTATGTATTCTAGGTTCAAAATTCTAGTGGCTGGTCTCCAGGTTCTAAAGAGAAGTTATACAACTTCTGATCATGTAAGAAAGATTCTGAGAAGCTTACCTTCAAGGTGGAGGCCTAAGGTAACAACAATTCAAGAAGCTAAAGATTTGGACAAACTTGGCTTGGAGGAATTGATAAGTTCACTCATGAGTCATGAGATTGAACTATCTTCTGATGAGCCTCAGAAGAAACTAAAATCTGTGGCTTTGCCATCTATTTCAGTTTCATCTAAGGCTCTGAAAGCCAAAGTTGTAGAATCTGAAGCAGAGGAATCTTTCATAGATGACCAAGAAGATGGATCAGACGGTGATATCTTTGCACTCTTGTCCAAGAAGTTTCAAAAGTGGTCAGTAAGGAAGGGCAAAAATTTTCCAAGCAGAGGATCTGGATCAAGAAACAACACCAGCAGAGAGAAGAAGGATGACACAAAAAATTGTTTCAATTGTCATAAGCCTGGACACTTCATGGCTGATTGTCCTGAACTCAACTCCAAGGGTAAAGGAAGAAATAGTACAATCAAGAACAAAGCCAAGAAGAGTCTGATGACAACATGGGAGGATATTAATGAACTATCTGAGGATGAAGACTCTGAGGAAGCAAACCTAGCGCTTATGGCCACTGGTGAATCAGACTATGACAATGATTCAGAGTCTGACACGGACGACATTGATGAGGTAATATCTAAAATGTCTAGTACTCAAATGACCAAAGCTTTGAAAGATGTAATGGTGAAGTACATGGAAAAGTTGAGTGAGCTAGATTTTTGTAAACAAAAAATGAAGCTACTCAATGAAAATCTCACCCAGACTCAAGCAAATTATCAAAAATCTCTTAAAATAATTAAAGTGCTTGAGACTGGATGCAAAACATGTCACAAACCCTATGACGAGTATGAAATTTCTCTTCAAGAGTTTGTACACCACAACATTGACAAAACTAGGATAACTTCCATAATTCATGGTGGGCTTAGCAATTATTATAAAAGACAAGGACTTGGTTCCCACACATCTTCTGATATGGGGAAATCAAACAACCCTGTCTTGTTAAGCAAGTCACCAGCAGAATCTTATTCAAACTTTACTAAGGGTACATCAGAACCTCTGACTGTGTCTGGTACTCTTGTGACCTTGGAACCACAAGATAAGGTATAAGAAGATGACTCATCCTCTGAACCTAAGTTTTCTAAAACCCAGGTTCCCCTCACATCAGTACCCATGTCTACTCAAGTTAAAGCTGTCAGAGTACCAAAGCCTGTTGATAAGCGGGGCGCCAGTACTTCTAAAGCAAACTTCGTAACTGGTTCTCTGACACACTCAAGAGGAAAGTCTCAGAGACAACATAAGCCTAAACCTTTTTCTAAAGGCTCTGTTGACTCCAGATCTTCTGAATACTCTAACAAGAAGAATAAGATTCTCAAAACTAACCAAAATGGACCCATCAGAGTATGGGTACCAAAATCTGAAATAGTGTATGTTGCAGGTATGCACCCAAAGAAGAAAAGAAAGCTCATGGTATCTCGACAGTGGTTGCTCTCGTCACATGACAGGAGACAAGCTCTTATTCCACACCCTGAATCAGCAAGAGGGAGGAACTGTAGGGTTTGGTGGCAATCAGAAGGGAAAGATCATTGGTATAGGTACAATTGGTAATTCTTCTTTGTCAATTTCTGATGTTTGGTTAGTAGATGGACTACATCATAATTTACTTAGCATAAGTCAATTGTGTGATAGTAATTATGATGTTATGTTTAATAAGGATTCATGTACTGTAATCAGAAACTCTGATCAATCTATTGTCTTTAAGGGAAATAGAAAAGGCAATGTTTATAAAGTCAACTTTTCTGATTTAAAGGAACAACAAGTGCTTTGTCTTTTGACACTGAGTGATGAAAAATGGGTCTGGCACAAAAGATTGGGTCATGCTAACTGGAGGTTAATCTCCAAGCTTAGTAAGGACAATCTTGTCAGAGGCCTTCCAAAAATAAAATATCACTCAGACTCACTTTGTGGTTCCTGTCAAAAAGGAAAAATTGTCAAAAGTTCTTTTAAGAACAAGAACATTGTCTCTTCTACCAGACCCTTAGAACTCTTACACATTGATCTTTTTGGACCAGTTAGCACTGCTTCAATCAATGGTAAGAAGTATGGATTACATTGTGGATGATTATAGTAGATGGACTTGGGTTAAATTTCTGAGAACTAAAGATGACACATATGAAGTGTTTAGCATCTTCTGTACCCAAATTCAAAATGAAAAAGATTCCAAGATTTTGAAAGTGAGAAGTGATCATGGTGGTGAATTTGAAAATGAACCTTTTGAAAAAATTTGTGAAGAACATGGAATTCTCCATGAATTCTCTTCTCCTAGAACTCCACAACAAAATGGAGTTGTAGAAAGAAAGAATAGATCTTTACAAGAAATGGCACGCACCATGATGCATGAAAATAATTTGGCAAAATTCTTTTGGGCAGAAGCTGTTAACACTGCTTGTTATATTCAAAATAGAATCTATATAAGACCTATCTTGAACAAAACAACATATGAACTCTTTAAGGGAAGGAAACCCAATATCTCTTATTTTCATCAATTTGGTTGTACATGTTACATTCTGAATAACAAAGTCCATCTTAAGAAATTTGACTCTAAAGCCTGTAAGGGTATCTTCATTGGATACTCTGAACGCTCTAAGTCATACAGAGTGTATAATTCTAAAACTAACACAGTGGAAGAATCAATGCACGTAAAGTTTGATGATAAGGAGCCTGATGATAAAAAGTCAGAGCCTGTTAAAGACTAGTCAGGTTCTGATGAATCAGAAGATGAAGCTCCAGAGTATGACAACTACATAGAACCTGTAGAAGATACTGAAACTCAAGAAGCTACACCTTCTGATGCTGCTCAAGAACATCAAACTATTGATGATAACTCTGAAGCAACTGATATTCCAAGGAACACATTCAAATACAAATCCTCACATCCTGAAGAGCTTATCTTAGGAAACAAAGACAGTCCAAGAAAAACAAGATCAAACTTCAGAAATGAAGAATCACTTTTTGGACTAGTTTCCCTGATAGAACCAAAGACAACAAATGAAGCTCTCTCAGATGATGCTTGGATAGTTGCAATGGAAGAAGAGTTGAATCAATTCAAGAGAAATGATGTATGGGATCTGGTACCCAAATCAAAGCACAAGAACATTATTGGAACAAAATGGGTATACAGAAACAAATTGAATGAACAAGGTGAAGTTACAAGAAGCAAAGCTAGACTTGTTGCACAAAGATACAGTCAACAAGAAGGAATTGACTTCACTGAAACATATGCTCCAGTAGCTAGACTGGAAGCAATCAGGTTACTTTTATCTTATGCAGTCAACAATGGTATTACTCTATATCAGATGGATGTGAAAAGTGCATTTCTCAATGGTGTCATTTCTGAAGAAGTGTATGTCAAACAACCTCCTGGATTTGAAGATTTAACAAATCCATATCATGTGTTTAGACTAAAGAAGTCACTCTATGGACTCAAACAAGCTCCCAGAGCATGGTATGAGAGATTAAGTACCTTCTTGGTTGACAATGGTTTTGAAAAAGGACAAGTTGACAACACACTCTTCAAAAAGACCCTTAAGAAAGACATTTTGATCATTCAAATATATGTTGATGATATCATTTTTGGATCAACTAATGCCACTTTGTGCAAGAATTTTTCTAAGCTTATGCAGGATGAATTTGAGATGAGCATGATGGGAGAGTTGAAGTTCTTTCTTGGTATTCAAATAAATCAAACAAAGAAAGGAACATTCATTCATCAATCAAAATATATAAAGGATCTTCTGAAAAAGTTCAACTTAGAAGATTGCAAACCCATGAACACTCCAATGCATCCTACATCAAGTCTAGGCAAAGAAGATTTTTAGGGCAAAGTTGATCAGAAGCTGTATAGAGGTATGATTGGATCTCTTCTTTATCTAACTGCCTCAAGACCTGATATTTTATTTAGTGTATGTTTGTGTGCAAGATTTCAATCAGATCCTAGAGAATCTCATCTCACTGCTGTGAAGAGAATCTTTAGGTATTTGAAAGCTACTTGTAACATTGGATTACTGTATCAGAAATCCAATGACTACAAGCTGATTGGATTCTGTGATGCTGACTATGCTGGTGATAGAATTGAAAGAAAATCCACCAGTGGCAATTGTCAGTTCATTGGTGAGAATTTAATTTGATGGGCTAGTAAAAGGCAAACCACCATAGCTATGTCAACAGAAGAAGCTGAATACATATCAGCAGCTAAATGTTGTACACAACTACTTTGGATGAAATATCAATTGGAAGATTATCAAATAAGCAGTAATAATATTCCTTTATATTGTGATAATACTGCAGCTATTCACCTCTCTAAAAACCCTATGTTACATTCAAGAGCTAAGCATATTGAGATTAAACATCATTTTATCAGAGACTATGTTCAAAAAGGAGTAATTGATCTCAAGTTCATTGAAACTGAAAATCAATGGGCTGATATCTTTACAAAACCTTTAGCTGTTGAACGTTTTGATTTTATCAAAAAGAATCTGAACATGATGGAGATCTCTGATTAACTTAGACTCTGATGAAAAATTTGAGTTTGTAAGGATCTAATAGTAATCAGAAGCTGAAGTCATCAGAACCTTCTGTATCAGAAGTTGTGATAAGGACATCTTCTGACAAACTATCAGAATCTGATTAGAAGGTAAGTAGTTCTGGCGCGTAAAGAAAAATCTTTTATAAAAACCCTTTCGTTTTCCCTAACTTACGTGTCAGTTATTTAAATAATCTTTTGATACACGTGTCTTGTTGCAAGAGGATAAAGAAGTTGGTTAATGATGTTTAGCATTTCTAATCCCTATTTGAGGTAAAATACTCTGCTACCCCTACGTGTCTGTACTTGTTTTTGCGCGAAACTTTCTATTTAAACAAGCTAACCGTTCACATTCACACTTTTGCACTCTCACAACCTACACTTTCATCTTCTAAAACTCAGAGCGATTTCTTTCTCCTTCATTAGAAACCCTAATCCCCAAACTTCATCCATGGCTTCTTCATCCACACTAAATGTTGATGCATGCATTATCTTGCCTAAGGAATCCAACCCTACTGTGTTTGCTAAAGATCAACATCCTTACAAGTATGATGACCTAAATGTTGCGATTGAAAACCCTGTTGATCTTGAAGGGTTAAGAGTAAACGGTTTCTCTGAAGTTGTTGACCTCTTCAAGAGACAAGGATTGGAATACTACTTTGATGTGATGAATGGACCAACCTATACGGAACTTGTCAAGGAATTTTGGATGAAAGCGTCCGTTATCAACAAAGAAAAGTACAATCAGAAAATCAAAGAGATGGTTGAAGAAAATCCTGAACTAGAAGGTAAAACCCCTAAGGAAATGGGATTGAGACCTTTCGTATCAACAGAGATTGAATCATTTGTGTCTGGATTCAGAGTCTCTATCAGGCTGTGTCATATTTGTGAGGCTCTGAAGATAGAGCGTGGTGGACTGATACTCAGGAACTCTGATGAGGTTGGTCCTGATGTTGAGGAATTCATCTTCAAACCTAAGGCTGACCCCAAGGACAAGTTTGAATGGACCAACAACTGCAAAGTTATCTACAAGATTCTGATTGACAGTATCTTGACCAAGCTAGGAGGTACTGATCAAATCTCCAACCTTCAGAAGTTGTTTACTTTCCATGTTGGAAAAGGAAATTTTCTGGATATTGGTAAGCTTATCTTTGATCATCTTGCACTTTCTATACTCTCCACCAAATCTATTGTTCGACATTCAAGGCTGCTCAGTCATATGTTTGCACATTGTGGTTTGTTGGATACTATCACACTGTTTCTCCCAGGATATGGTACCTTCTTGCTTAGTTCTAAAATTGTTAATAGTACTACTCTAAGGTATTTGAAACTGGCGAAAAATAACCAGATTGTTCATCCAACACACCCACTGCTGATCAGAGATTCTGAGGAAAACATTGCTGAAAGTAGGCTTGTGCATGTCAGTGATAGTGAGGCTAAAAGAGTAATAGAAGCACATGCTGATCACTTGAAAAAGCTAGGTGCTGAGGTAGGTACTGGAGAACCTACAGGGCTAACTATCAGACAATCAAGAATTTTGGAACAACCAACCAGAATCTATCCTGCCAAAAGAAAAGCTGTTAAGAGTCCTGCTGGGAAAAAGGTAGCTAAGACCCAGAAGACTACAACTCCTAGATCATCAAAGAAACCAAAGGCTAGGAAGATTGTTTTGAAGGATCTCACTGAAGCAGAGAAGGAACAAGCTGCGTTGCAGGCAGCATTGGAAAAGGTTAATCAGTTCAACAAGAAGCTAGAGGCTCTGAAGGATGGTTATGAATGTGGTCTTGATGAATCAGTGTTTGATGAGATGCACTCAAAACTTCCAAAAAGGAATGATCCTCACAATCTGCTGGATCAACAGACTATGTATGGAACAGCAAATGGTAAGTTTTCTAATTTTATTGGAGGCAGCTCAGCTTTTAGAGATTATTTCAGAAGACTTCAATTTCCTTCTGAAATCAAAGTTAAACATGCTCTTGATAAGATTTTGAAAGGAGTTTATTCTGAGAAAGATAACATTCTTTCTGAGAATCAACCAACATCAGAGCAGTTTAACCCTATCCAAACTAACCCATCAGAATCTCAAACTAATAACATATGTAATGATGCAGCACAAGCTTCAACAAGTACTGCACAAGTCATTCATTCTTTGGATGAAGATTCTGATCGCACACCCTCACCACCTCCTCAAAAATCCCCCACACACACACGATGATATCCCCATTCTTGAACCTACACCAGACTCTGAAAATGTTCAAACAGAGAAAACTCAAGAAAAAACACCAACACCTCACCCATAAAATGAACCACAAACACCCACACCAGAACATACTCACTCAGATCATGAAAACCAAAAATCACCAGAACCTACACAAGCTGAAGTGGTTGATGAACCTAATTCTGAAGTACATGCTGATGAGCAATCCCCAAATCATGTGGCTATGGACAACTCATGTACTATACCAACACCACTCAAGAAACACTTCCAACAAATCAATGATTCTATGAATCTGGAAGTTCTTCAGAAAACCCCTCCTGATCAAACCAATCACCTCAAGAACCTAATGCAGAATCTGTCTATGGACTGCATTTATGTCCCTCCTCACTTGCCTTCCAGAATTGTCAATGAACCCTTAGAACAAACCCAGGATGATATCTCTAATTTGCTGCAAGCTGTTGACAAGAATATTAGAAGAATGTCCAGTGTTATTCCTCACAGGTCTATTGAAACAGCACATATCAACAAAGAGTGTGACCTTATGGAAGAGAATATGGTGCTTATGATAAGATCAGTCAGACAAGCTTATACTAAGGATTTGGACTTTAGGAATGAACTGGCTAGAAAGGAGGAAGAAGAAAGATTGTTAAGAGAAAGATTGGAAGCTGAGAAAAGGGAAAGGAAAAGGTTGGAAGATGAACGTATTGAAAAGGAGAGACAGGAAGCTCAAGCTAGAGAGGAAGCTAGGCTAGCAGAAGAAGCTAGAATAGCTGCTGAACAAGCAAGGCTTGAGAACATTGCTAGGAATGCACCAGAGTATGCTCAGATCATCAGAGAAAATCAAGAGAATATGCAGAGAAGGATTGATGAGCATTCAACTATGCTGGCAGCTATTATGAATACTCTCCAGAGCATCAATGAACGATTACCTCTTCAACCTCAACCTTAAACCTAGGATTCTATGCACTTTGTTTCTTTTTAATTTCATTATTATGTTCTGATGTTTTGTAACATTGTTGGATCCTGTTTGTTTAAATACTCTGTTGATTGTTGGTTAATCTTTTGCGTTTGGTTATAATTTATTTACTTTATATATTTAATTCATGTTTTCACAAATGTTTTTGAGACAAATATCAACACATAGATTTCAAAACTAAATAAAGAGTTCTTATTCAATTGATAATTGTTGATTACATAAGTTCTTATCCACCTTTTCACTTGGATTCTACATCAGAAACAGCTAGTTCTAAATCTAGCTTGTTAGAATCAGAGGGAGAAGAAGGGTATTCTTCCCTAGGAGGAACATATGTACTCAAGAATTCCTTCCAGTCAGAATCCCATTCAGATTCTGATGAGGACTCTTGTTGTTTGGTCTTGGATCATGTTTGGTAATTGGCTCTGACAGGAGCAGAAGTTGATGCCTTCATCTTCTGAGGTTTCTTCTTAGACTCTGAGTCTTGTTGAATCTTCACCTTCTTCTTCTTCTTCTCATGCGTTCTCTTACTTTTGATCACTCTTCTATCCTTATCCATTGTTGATTTTTCACAATGAAATGGAAGTGTTGAGTGAAATGACAAAGTTTATGGTCCTTATATAGTGGTTCAAAATAGACAAGTTCATGGTTTTACGACAAACCATTTAATTGGTGTAGTTGTAACCACCTTGACTGCATTGAAACTCTAATCTTGACCAATTTTTTTTCTAACTTGTCATTTATTTCTTGTCAGTTTTTATCTTTTTGTTTAATAACAAAAGGGGGAGTAAGAGTTGTAATTAATTTATGAAATGTTAAACTGAAACCAATTTCCATACTTATTTTTTTAATTATGTCTTCGTATGATATGATTTTGAGGAAAATATTAGTTGAAATTTGAACTTCTGATACATGGTACGTATAAAAGAAAAGTGCAATTTTCTTTCATGGGTATCAGACTTAGGGGGAGAGCTTGCAAACCTAGCCTCTGAAAGTCTAGTGTATAAGTTTTAGTTCAAAATTCAAATAATTATTTTTAAACTGATTTAATTAATCATTGCTGAACTTAGGGGGAGCTTGCAAAACTCATCAACCTAAGGAATGCTTGATAAATTTTATCAACAACCATTGTAAATTAATACTTGGTTTGTCATCAATCAAAAAGGGGGAGATTGTTGGAACAAAAGAGGTTCTGACATGATCTAATTAAGTTTTGATGATAACAAGAGTATTAATATACAATAGGGTATACTGATTATTTAATCCAAGTGTGTAGATATACAAGTTAATTTTTAAATTCACCAGAAGCACATTGTAAGCTCTGATATGTCAAAGCAAATTCTGACCATGTTTTTAAGTCATCAGAAGATGCAAGTTATATTCGTCATAAGCTAGATATCAGACTCTGATAAGAGCAGTGAGAGTCGTTTTGTCAGAAGAACATTCTCTGCAACAATGATTGGATATCATCATCATCCTCTGACATTCCAAAAGCTGATAGAATCAATCTTATCCACAGAATAGTGACGTTAGTACTATTGTACGAACTCTTTACCGGATTTGGCTAAACCGTTATCCCCAAGATTGATCGTATTCAAGGTTACCTGATTTGGTTAAGAATGGTACTATCTACAGCTGGCATAATCTCACCGCATCAAATTCAAATCAAATACGCTCCACCTTCGTCTATAAATAGGAGCAGATTTGAAGCTTTAGGATACGACATATTGAACAATTTGAACGAGCTGTTACTCTGCCAAAAACATCCTAAAACACAAAACTTCAAATACAACTTGAACTCATATTCAAATCCAAGACTCCAGCTTCAGCTTCTGTTAATTCATTAGTTGAACCTTAGAATTTTTGTATTAAGATTCTAAGTTAAGTCTTGTATCAAAAGTTGTATTTATTTGTAACTGAACATTGATTTGTATATCATTTGTTCAGACTCTGTTTTTCTTATACTTGTGTTTGGAAGTCTCTTGTCTGCGTGCTTGAGCATTAGAAAGTCTCTTGTTTGTATACTTGAGCATTTGAAGTCTCTTGCAAGTGTGCTTGAGCATTTGTAATCTTTTGTGATTATAGTGAACTCTCTTGGAAGTACAAGAGGACTGGACGTACTCTCGGTTTGTGAGGGGAACCAGTATAAAATCTCTGTCTCTATCTTTCTCTCTACCTTCAAAGTTGTGTTTGGTTGTGTTTTGATTTCTAAACCGCTGCAAACTCTGATAAGTTTCCATAACTTAGAAGAAATTTTCAAACTACCCAAAAACACAATTCAACCCCCCCCCCCCCCCCCCCCTTCTTGTGTTTTTCACACCTTCAGTTTTCAATCATTAACTTCTGCTATGTTTTTTCAACTTTCTTAGTGCTTTTTTGTTTATCCAATGACCTACCGCTACCGCACATTTTTGTCTATTTTAACCATGATTTAGAAAAACTTTAGTCTATTTTCACCATAATTTAGAATAACTAGTAGTTGTAGCTTCTTACTCTACAAGATTATTCATTGTGATATTGGAGAAGAGGGGAGGGAAAGGAAAAGCTTTGGAAGGTTGGAAATATAGGGGAAAATGGTAAAATCTTTCATTTTTTTGAAAGAGTGAGTTTTTAGAGTTCTAGGCATTTAATAAAACAAAGATGAACAATACCATTCAGTGGCTGGAGAGGATTCAAACCCTATTTTTCTCTATATCTTTGAGAGGAAAACAAAGATGACAACACTTGCAAAATATAATTCATACACTTTTGTGTTTGTCTATTTTATTTTATTTTTTGAAATTTTTAAGTATTATACATCAAATCATGTAAGTAATCATAAAAGCTACAACATTGTATGTAAATAAAAGTCTAAGCTTAGAATAAATATATAATTAATTATTGTTTCCGTGTACATCTACATTGATAATTACTACAAATTTCAATGAAAAGAGTACCACAATATAATTCACACTCCTCATCGTTACTACAAGGAAAAGGATCTCCTGTGAAGTATATATAAAAGTGATGAAAAAATATATAAGTTAAAGTATAAAAAGATGAGAAAAAGTGCATACCGAAGTTTAAAACCCTTACAATAAAAAATAAGGAAATTAAGACGATCATAACATAATTATTTTCTAGAATAGTCATAGTTTTTCTTTTTGTGATGTAAAAAACCTAAACCTTTCGATATATATATATATATATATATATATATATATATATATATATATATATAAGTTATTTCAAACTTGGAGATGCAAGAAAGCTATTTGGAAATTATTTTTATTATTAAAAGTCTTTTACGTGCATTTGTGTCTTGTTTGTCCGTTTAGATTACTTAATGAACAATATAAATATTTTTTATTAACCTCTCATTAACTTTAATTTCATTTATAACCTTTCGTAGTAAACATGGGAAAACTCAAAAATAACAATATAATTATATAATAGTATCGGATGATGACAAGTTTATCATAAGTTTTTTTTTTAAGTGTTGACAAAATGTTTATTCATTAATTGAAATGTCATAAGATCAAATATTTCATGCACATTTAATACTATGAGAATTACATTATTTGTTCAATGAGAAATTTTTAAGTGAGTATTCACCTGAGCATTGATAATTTAAGCACAATCAATCAATTTATGACAACTCATTAATATATTAATGATTAAGCACAATCAATCAATTCATGACACAGTGTCAGTGTCGCCATGAGACCACTTTTTTTTTTCCATTTGCTGAATAATTGATAGGAGGGAAGAAAGGGTTTGAAGGGTTTTGGGGTCATGTGAAGATATAATTATAGGAATTGTTTTTCATTTTCTTTGTTCCTGTAATGCGTTGATGTTCTACTATGATAGGAGTAATATTTTTTTTTAAGGTCATCTTTTATTCCCAACTCATTTTTATGCTGAATAAGATGTCATTTTTTATAAAATAGAGAGAGTGAAGAAAGTGAAAAAGAATAATAAGGGCATTACAGCAAATTTTTTTCATTGTAGGATACTGTTGTAATATAATTTTTTAGGGATATTTGGATCAAAAATCGCTGCTCTTATGGAATGGAATTAGGGTTACATTGAACATATAAATGCCATTTTGAGAATTGGGGTTTAAAAGTGTTGACTGAAAAAAAAGTATTGGGCCTACATAAATATTGGTAAGATAATGTGTGTTGGGCGGAAATGTAAATTTTTACTCTTATAGTATTTAAAATTAATATATATACACTTATATACTTATTTATTAATTATCTGGTTCAATCGGTTTAACTACGGTTGAACCGGTTGAACCGATTAAAGCATGAACCAGAGGTCTTGCCGATTCGATCATCGGTCCGATTCTTAAAACATTGGTTTTTATTATACTTGAGAATTCATAAATACATACTCTGTGTGTTTATGTTCATCTTCTTCCCTAACAAATTGGTATGTAAATTCTAGAGCTCTTTTTTGATATTCAAGTGTGTGATGTATGAGGATTTGCAAGGATTGTGAGAACCATGTGATTCAGTTACTACATCAATGGCTGGTCACCAGCAATTTCCCTGAAATTTACCATTCATGATGGACAGAATTGGGAAAGATGATGCATTCAAACGAAGATCTTATTTGCATTTCAAGATGTTCTTAACACAATAAAATGGGATTAAGCTAAGTAAAGCAAAGAAGAAATATTGCAAACATTGTTCTTGATCGATCAAAGTATGGACGCGAACAATTTTTAGATGATTTGCCGCTTCTGATGAACAAAAAGGATAACAGAGCAGGACACCAAATCCCTGGCACGACACCACCTTTCGCCATTGGTGATAGAATAAAATTGTTTGTATATGGCCACAGGCAACCATACTGGGTTTTGGTGGGCAATATTTTTCTTTCATTTTTAGCAACAGACAATTGAAATCATGTGCTCATTGCATATTCATGCATTATCTATATCGATAAATACTTATGTAGGCGATGGATAATTAAAGTTGCTGCATATTTTATTTAGTAATGGATAGTTTGGACCTATTTAGTAATAACTAGTAACAATATAGTGTTGGTAAAACTTAACTCAATTGACAAATATCAATATTACTTACACTTTCACTCGAATTCAAAACTGAAACCTCACGTGAATTTCTAATAATAATAATAATCGTTATATCATCTAAAAAAAAGGTAACAATCATGGTTTTCCAGCAACTCTTTGTCTATCTGATTGTTTTATTTTTGAGTACTCACTTAAAATCTTAAATGGTTTTCTGGTCATTGGTCAATATCATCTAGATTCACATTTGAGGATATTCCTTTTTGAGAGACAAGTCCTCCACAAACAATAGACCCAAACAAAACTAAACTAACAAACTTACTGCTAGTTGACTTTATATTATTGCAAAGACATTAACTGTGGTAAGTACGGGAATAGATTCTCTACCTTTCATATTAGTTGACTTTGTCTCTATCCCTCTCTTAACTTTCTCACTCATTCAAATAAAATTTAGAATCAATCTAGAAAATATATTAAAGTCACCAAATGTCAAATGTTGAAATGTATTGAATCCATCTCTATGATAACTTGATAAGTGAGGTGTATTAAAATTGTCCACATGATAAAATATGAGTGATATTAGCAACCACAAATATTCATAAGCAACAGTAGCCAAGTTTTCTCCTTAAATTATACGGGCTATGTTTGGTAAAATTAAGCTATAAAGCTGAAAAGTTAATTAGCTGATAGCTTATAAGCTAGTCTAATAAGCTATAAGCTAGTTTATTGGACTTACCAAACACATCCCAAGAGTAACGTATCTGACATTTCCCAAATTCACAACACCTTAAAGATAGAGGCGAGAATGTCACAACTCACCACGTCCAGAATGGGGAATGATATCACCCCATGCAAAACACATTTAAGAAAGAAACATTTCAGACTCAACATATGAAATCCTATCACTATAAACATGTGTATTAGCATGGGTATGGATTATGTGCAATCAATGAATGCATGCAGTCACAGCTTCTTCAACGTCTGACCTCGACCAGACAGTCTAAAATTTTATGACTGAAACTTCGCATTTTATAAAATCAGAATACTCCTTTATTATGGACCGTCTCATTAAGACCAAACGGTCAAAAATTCATGACTGCACGTAGTTAGTAACGGCATAGAATTTGGATCCTGCATTATGTCCTCATTTATACTTATGAACCATATATCTGAAAATATATATCTACAGTGAAGTGTCAAACTGTGCCATCAGATTATACAGATTATGAAAAAAAACAAAAGATATCAAATGCAACTCAAATAGTATAAAAAACAACAATCAAAAACATATAGCACTAATCTAAATAAAATGTATTAGGTCGCCAATTTATATACCAATATCATAAAAGTACCACTCACTAAGCAAACAGACATACTCAACCATGGATGCATCGAGTTGATTCTCCTTCAAATCCATAAACGCCATAACCTACAGTTCGTCCACATTCTGTTCTACTATTCCGGCTATATTATTATTAGAACTAAAAGTAATAACTCAACAACACACAAAAAAGTCACCAATTTGCAGCAATAAAACCAACAGAATTATCAAAGCAACATAACTACAATAGGAAATTACTGATACACCATCTAAATGGTACCACTAGTTATGACACATGCATTAGTCAAAAAGCACATTTGGGAACATGAGTGAGGCAATGCAATCATATATTTCACATAAATAATGACTTATAAGATGATATTTTGAGTGCTAACAATCCCAACAATGTGATTTATTAGTAACTTCTTCACTAATTACTGAGTGAAAAAAATAAGTTGTACATTCTATAATATTATCACACGCAGTTTAGATCTGCATCTACATCAAAAGGCAAGACAATAGTAAAAATTAAAACCTTGTTTCGAACTCATATATCAACGGACCATATCAAACTTCCGAAGCATATCACAGTGAGGCGTTTCTCGGATATATCCCCATTGGCGTCGCTGCATCTCAAACTGACAATTCTGGCGAAGAATACCAAAATATTCCCTCTCAACCCGTTCCTCAATCGTAACACGTTCACGGCTATCGAACGGATAATCTTCTTCAAACTTTGTAGACTTAACATAGTAGTTAACGCCCTTCGGTGTAGTAAGCCGGTGTTCATAAGGGTAGTTCTGCTGAAGAGTATACACTGGCTCCGATGAAGGCAAAAAGTTAAGAAGCAAAATAAGAAGCACCGGAAGCAACTGAATCAAAGCACGAACATTGAACCCGCCAGAGCCATTATCAGCAGCAGCCTGTCGATGAGCCATCCCCGGCCCACCAAAACTAAACCCACCAAAATTAGCAGCAGGCGCCATTCCTCCAAAGAAGAAATTCCTAAATATCTCCTCAGCATCAATATCAGCCTCATAGTAACCATTAAAACCTCTAGCCGCCGGCCTAGCAGCCGCGCGCCTTTCATAAACAACCTCATCTTCTCCAGAAAGATCATACTTTCTCTTACTCTCCTCATTACTAAGACACTGAAAAGCCTTCGAAACCGACTTAAACGCTTCCTCAGCCCCCGGGGCTTTGTTCTTATCAGGATGAACCTTCAAAGACAGTTTCCTATACGATTTTCGAACATCATCCACCGAGCAATTCTTCTCCAACCCTAAAATATCATAATAATTCTTCTTCCTCTTAATTTCTCTTATAATCAAAACTTGCTCCTCACTATACGAAGTCGCCGCCGACGATGATGAAGTCCCCTGCGCCGGAACAGCAGTCCTTCGACGAATAGAAGGTTGATCCGACTGATTCGACCGCGGCTCAGCAGCTTCTGTTGGATGATCGCCTGCATCGCTGTCTATAGTGGAAAGCAGATCATCAATTGGAAGAGTTGGATCGAGACGGCGAGCTTTGTTAAGAAACTTCAAAGCGCGATTACGATCTCCACTTTCTAACGCTTCTTTACCGATTTTCAACGATTTCAATGCATCGTCTTTGTTTCCATCCATAATGGATCTGTTATTATGAAACAGAACGTGATTTCGATTTGATAATTGAAGAGACTAAAAATTGAAGCAAAAAATAAAAATTAAATTATAAAAATATATATGAATTGAAATGTAAAATTGAATTGGTTAGATCGAAGGGGTGAGTGGGAATTGAACTTACAGATGGAGACAGAAAATTGGTAGTTGTAGATCGAGAACGGAGTGAGTTAGGGTTTCATGTGAAGAAGATATGATGATAGGAATTGTTTTTCATTTTTTTTGTTCCTGTAATGCGGTTGATGTTCTAGTTCTACTATGATAGGAGCAGTGTTTTAAAAATCGGACCGGACCGGCCGGTTGAACCGGTCGGACCGGGAACCGGAGGATCAGCGGTCTGGTCTGAATCCTGGACCGCCTAAGTCATTGAACCGGTCAAAACCGATAAAACCGGTCAAAACCGGAGAACCGACGATTTTGGAAAACCGGCGGTTTGAAATTTTTCCTGTACCACAGTCACAAAACGACGCCGTTTTATGTTTAAAAAAAAACACGAAATAGAAAGGAACAAAGCAGAGGTATGGCGGTGAGTGGTTGATAAAGATCATCGATCTGTAGATCAAGCGTTTTTAGTGAAAGAAGTCTGATCAAAATGGCAGTATTATGGCCTTAGTAATATTTTATTTTTTTTAAGGTCGTCTTTTATTCACAACTCATTTTTATCATAAAACAAACAAACTCTTGAGATTGTGCGTGTACACGGATGTATTGACGATATTTTAAGTTTATCGATATATTATTATAATATTTATTTTAATTAAAAAAATCATAAAAATTTATTTATAATAAAATATTTATAAATTTATTATTAAATTTTGTTTTTTTATTAAAAATAATAATATTCATTCATTTCAATAATCGATAGAGTACATCATAATTAAATACAAATTCAACATCGCTTAAAACAAAAAGGATGAATCTGCAAACAAACTGACAATATCCAAGTTAATAGCATAAAACGGCAAAATGCCTACAAATAATATGATAAAATTAAAGTCACCGGAATGTCCAAGCTTCCAGATCTGCAACGTTGATGTTCAAATCATTGATTGAATTGAATATGCAATTGCTTAAAGATGATTTGTCGATATGAAATAAAGGAATACCGCAATAAGATGGAAAATCAAATAACGTCGTACCAAGACGAAGAACAACACAACGCCGCACCAAGACGACGAACAACACAACGCCGCACTGTTTACTGTGAAATTTGGTAAACAACGCTAGTTTGATTATTACAAGAGAGACCAACTAGTAAATCTCGGGACATAGTGCTTTTGTTTATATTTTCAAAGTAAATGATGTTCATTATTGTTCTTATGTTGATAAAGTGTTGTTTTTACGTTTTAATAACTTGAAATGCAAGAAAGAATGTTTATCCAATTGAATAAACAGAAGGAAAGAAAGAGTCGAAAGTAAAAGATAATTGAATTGGAAAGAGATTAAAAACTGTAAATTGCATTCAAATGTAAATGATTACAGAATAAAGTGGTTCACATTACATACATTTTCCTTCGAACACTCGTTTCTCGCTTTGACATGGGTACTTAGAGTTTTTCTGAGGATTTTGTATAATGATTGTGACCCTTTTTTCGATCACATAACTAGGCTATTTATAGACACTAATCTAACTGCTACTAACGCCTAAATAACTACAGATAGGACGCGTGTCTTGACACGTATTTTGAATTTGAATCCTTTCTTATCTTCTGAGTTAACCGTTTGTTTCCATCGAAGTCGAAGTAACCATGCTTCTTTTGAATATTTCGCTAAGTCCATAAATTACTTTTGCTCACTGGATGCTTCGACCCTACTGATACTTCGACCAAATCGAAAGGATCCTGAAAGAAAGAGAATATGCATTTAAATGCAACGTTCCATAGTAGAACATTTATTACATGTTCATGCATGATTAATCATTAAATCCATTGGTTCTGAAAACCAAGCATATTTAATGATTATTAAAAATAATTACATAATTAAACATAATTATTTTATTTATGCATTTAGAACATATTTTTACTTAGTAAAAATATGGGCTAACAAATTGCCCCCAAATGCCTGTTTCGATTGAGTGGTCGAACGAAAAAGGAAAAGGCATTTTATAACCACGTGCTTGACACTATTACCAATGACGGCGCTTATGTCACGTTCAGAAGTAACTGTCAACTTGATACCCACAATCCATCATTGCTCCTAGGTTTTAGCAAAGTGGATGATGTGGCATACGCAGAAGTTGAAGAGAAATTTTTTGAATTTCTTTTTGATTTATTTTCTGGAGACAAACACGTTCCCCTATAAATAGTAACAAAGGAACAAAGGAACACTTTTTACCAACTTCTCAAGTTCAGAGTTTTCTACGAACAAACACTGTTCATCTTCTTCTTTTATGCTAATCAAGCTTTGATTCTCAGTGCATTCGTAATTCTAAACCGTACAAACACTTCTACACAGGATTTCGCTCAGATTCATCCCTAATTTGATCTTTAGCAACTCATTTTCCAGATTTCACATCAAAACCCTTTCCATTCTTAGGTTTTCTGCACATTTCATCGTACTGTTCATCAATGGCATCTGATTTGGATTTTGATATACCTACTGCTGGTAAATGGAAGGATCTTCGTATCCTTGAAGATGGAGAAGAAGTGGTTCCAGAGCCTTCTGGCACTGAGGCGGAAAGGAAGATCTGGAATAGCCAACTCATGATTCCATTCTCCATAAAGAAGTGTGATTATGCCTTCTGTGGACCTTATCCAACACATTCTGAGACTGTCTCTAAAGAGGTAAATGATATTTTTCCTTTGCATGCTACTTGTGAGCCTAGAATCTTTAGCTCTACTCCTTACAACTTTGGGTATATGAAGAATGCCATTAAGATTTTTAGAGCTGCCCCTTATACTGCGCACAAGGATTACATTCCCTGGTTAGATAGGGTCGAAAAGGACTTTAAGGATTCTTGGAAGAGCTATGGTATTTATGAGCTTATCCAATTTAGTCGAACCGGCCCTAAGTACAAACCAGAACTGCTAGTGGCTGCCTTACACTTCTATGAAAAGTCCACCAACACTTTTCAGTTTAAGTGTGGCATGTTAACCCCTACCTTACTAGATGTAGCTGCTATCACAGGCCTTAGGCCTGTTGGTGATCACTTCGATCCAACCAAAACTGGAGATAAGGTCGAAGTTAATTTTCAAGAAGCTACATTCTCTAAGTACATAGCAGAGCAAATGGGTGAAGAGGGAGAGGAGGTGTCAACTGAGGAACATGTGGCCTTCTTAACATTGTGGTTATCCCACTTTGTGTTTTGCTCGAAATCCCTTCAGGTAGCGCGTATGTACATTCCCCTAGCACAACAGATTAATGAAGGTCGACTCTTCAGTTTAGGGCGTTTGTTATTAGCCTGTCTATATGAAGCAATGGGGAATGCCAGTGATGCAATCAAGGCTTCCAAGGATGGATCGAAGGTTTCAATTGCTGGACCTATGTGGCTGTTACAACTTTGGCTGAATGCCACATTTGAGACGGAATTGGGGTTGATAGTGCCTTCTGACTATCAACAAGAGGTAGATGAAAGGGAGATCGAAGGGCAAAGGTTGGTTCGATTAGCCCCTAGATCTTTGGACCAAGACACTGGCAGACTCTTCATGAGACATATGAAGATGTTTTTGAATTTTGACAAGTTTTTACCACGTCATGCTCCCTTTGTTGAGCGTAAGCATGATGCTGCGTGGTTTGTTGAAGATTTTCCTGCATTCAACCCGAACAATGAGGATGAGGTCAACGAGGTCTGGAGGGCCTATTTAGAGCAAACTGTGCTCTCATGCAGGATCGGTTCGAATTCGAATCAGTATGGGCTAGTTGGATATCTGCCCAACTGTGTGGCTAGACAATTTGGCATATCTCAGATCAGGCCAAAGAGCTTCTTCGACAGCCTTGATAAAATTGTGTTGGGCACTGGTATAACTGAGAAGACCTTCAGGAAGTACATGAGGATGCTGGAGAAATATGAGTTTAACTTCAAACCCTTCGAGTATAAGCCTTCTTTCTACTGCACTGATGGCTTTAGCAAATGGTGGAGTGACCATTACACCAAACATTCAATAGGCAATGCTGATCAATTGCTAGGGATGGTGGAGAGTGGCTTCATAGTGCCATCTCTTGGAAAGAAAATAAATGTCTCAGGTCGAGGTAAACATCTAAACTCTTATATTTTATTTATCTTACAAGATTTATTCCCTCAAACCTTTTTATATTTAGTAATACAACATTTTGCAGGCAAAGGCATAAAGAAAGATGGTGGGTCTTCAAAGACTTCGACTGAAGTGAAGAAACCCACTGGGGTGAAGATTAGATCAGAGGTCGAAACCTCTAAAGCAAAGGTAATTTAGCCTTATGAATTTATTTATTTATTTTCTCCCCTCATGTTTAAACATATGTTCTAACTTCGACCATTTATGTCCTTAGAAGGGAAAAGGTAAGGGCAGCACAGAGACAGTGTCTGCTAGCTCGAAGAAAGATAAAAATACAGTGGTATTGGATGAGGAGGTAAAAATCAAACTTTCCAACAAATACTTCAAACTTTTGCCATAGTAATATATTTTGAAGCAAAATCTTGACCTTTTTTACCTCCATCATTTCAGGATGAAGAAGAACAAGAGGTCCCTTTGGTCAGGAAAAGAAAACAACCATCAACTTCGACTTCACAACCTAGTGAAAGGAAAGCCATGACTGTACCAGAAGTCGAAGCAAATGAGGTTGCACAAGCCAAGAAACAGAAAAAGGTTGAAGAAGCTCCAACAAAGGACCAAAGGGGAGAGAAGAAAAAGAAGACAGAAATTGGTATGAAGGTGAAGTCAGCAATCAAAAAACCTAAAGTGCGTAGGGCATTAAAAATCCGCACTTCGAGTGAAAGCGGTGGAGATCCAACCCCTCAGACAAATGCTTCAGAGAACAAAGTGGTCGAACAAGACCAACTTACCAAGACATCAGAAGAGCAGGTTGACGGGCCACAAGGTAACCCTGCACCTCATTCAGAGACCTTGGTCAATGATGAACCAATTATTGATGGGGGAAAGACAGATGATGCACAACCAGGCAACGATGCCCCCAATGCTGAGAAGGGTGGTAATTCTCAAACTAGCCCTGAGGTCGAAGAAGAAAAAGAGGTATAACTCATCTTACTCTCAACCTTAGATTTTCATAGTTACATTTGATCTTTACTAATTTTCTTTTGAGTTTGTAGGACCAGTCGAAGAAAAGTCCTGTTGAGGAAGATCAACAACCAAACCCTGAGGTAGTACCAACCAATGCTTCGAGTATCAAATATTCAATGCCTAGGTGTCTACAAACTCAGGCCAGGCCAGCTCGAACCAAGAATCTCAACATGACTCTGATGCAATTCCTGAAGCTGAGGTTGGGGGTTCAGGGATCATATCTGTCTCTTCGACCTCGAGACTCTCTGCAAGCTTGGGCGTACAAGAAGAAGAATTTACCAATATGCAGAAGTCTGATCCTGCCGGTACCCTTAAACTTCTACTCTCGAGGAAAGCAAATCAAGGAAACACGTCTAGCGAGCACACAACCACTGACTCAGCGCCTTCTAACTCTGAAATCGACTCGATGGTGCGCCAGGACTCTCTGTTGATGAAGCTTACAACTACATTCGTCCAAAGGGATGTGTTGAAGCAAATTGAAGAACAACCAGCCTGTGCTTATAGCCACTTGGCTTTCCTGAAGAAGCTTCACAATCCTAGGACTGATGAGGAAACCCTTGGCAAAGTCATACAACTTAGTTCGATTGTGGACCAATATGCCAAGGCAGTGCAGAAGAGGATTGATAATAACACAAGACTTGCCACACAACAACAAGCTCAAACCATGTTCTTTGAGAAGGCCCAGCAAGCACAAGCTGAAGTGGAAAGATTGTCCTCTCAACTGGTCGAAGGGAATTCAGAGCTAAAAGAATGTGATGACAAGGTTGCCCATTACAAGGAACAAATCAAACTCTTAGAGGAGCAGATTGTTAGTTACAGGCGCAAGATCATCGAAGAGGAGACCAAGAGAGCTCGAATTGAGAAAGAGGCCAAAGCTTCGACCCAAGAGCAGATTGACGCATATGGCAGGGAAGGGCTTCAAGCTTTTGGCTCTGCAGAAGTTGTTGGTGAAGAGATCAAATCCCTGGAGAGTTCGAATTTGGTAGTCGAAAAGGAGATGGCAACCCTCAAGAAGATTTATGCTGACTGCACTAAGAATTTATGATTCTCTTAGTTTATTTTCTTTATTGTCTGTTCGAACAATATTTTGGATCTTGTAATTTTGAACAAAGTCCATATTTTATGGCAATTTTACAATTTACCATTTCATTTTACATGCTTGAGTATTATTCTGCGTTTATTTTTACTTCCCCTTTTGACATCAGTCAAAAACATAGAAAAACAAGCAGTCAAAGCACCATATCAAAGCAGTCAAGTCAAAAGGTGATGACAACCAAAATCATTAAATGAATTGTATGGATGACCACACTGATAAAAAGGCTTGATGGCACTATAAAAAGGATGATTCTTCTCGTTTTAAACTATTCAAGGTAGTCAAATAACCTCAACAAGAAAATCATACCATGGAAAGGCAAGTTACCAAGGATGCTTCAGGCTCAAAAGAAAAGAGCAAAAAGGGAGCAGAGCCTTGGCGTTGCGAAGAAAACAGGCTACGCTATGAGAGAAACAAGGAGGAACTAATTTTAACAGAATCAGAAGAGGAAGAAATGGGCTCTGATCTGGAAGAGTTCTTATGGACATATGAAGACAATCTAGCAGATTATCCAGCTGAGGTTCAGAAGCTTGCTAATGAAGCACTATCTCTTTTCAAGGAGAAACTGAAGAGTATAGAATCAGAAACTTCTAAATCTAAGCCTAAGTCTGGGTAGAATTATGTTATCATATGTAATAAAGACCTTTTCTTATTAATAATAAAAATAAAGTTGTTCCTACTTCCTATTTCTCTTTTTAAAGCTTGTTTCCTTTGACCAATTCCTGATTTGTGGCAAGTTTTAATTACTGCCATTTTGATTTCATGTTCAAGTATTATTCTGCGCTTATTTTTACTTCGAGTAAAGTAGGCTTATATTTCTTCAAATACTTTTCATTTATACCCAAAGTACGTTTTTCAGGAGTTAACTCCTCAATTTCATATGCGCCATTAGAATAAACTTGAATAATTTTGAATGGTCCTTCCCAATTTGGGGACCACTTGCCTAAGATCCTATCTTTTTTGTCCATAGGCAATATAACTTTCCAAACTAATTCTCCTATATCAAAAGACTTAAACTTAACCCTTTTGTTATATGCTTTAGCAACTCGTTTTTTTTGTTTTGTTAAAACTTCTAAAGCACTAAGCCTTTCTTCATCTAAATCAATCAACTCATCTGACATCATCTGATAATAATGGTCCAGAGGTATTTCAATTTGTCTTTGTACTCTTGCTGATTGCAAATGTATTTCGACCGGTAATACTGCATCATGACCATAAGTTAGTCGAAATGGAGTAGTGTTAGTTGATTCTTTAGGAGAATTTCTACAAGCCCATAACACTTGGTCTAAGGTTTTGTGCCAATTTCTTGGCTTTTGGGCTATATGTTTCTTTATCAGGTTTATAATAATTTTATTTGCTGCTTCGACTTGACCATTTGCTTGCGCATAATATGGTGTTGAAGTTAACAGTCTAAAGCCAGTTTCTTGGGCAAATTCCTGCATCTTTCGACCAGTGAAAACTGAACCTTGATCAGTAGTTATTGTTTCAGGAATTCCAAACCTATATATTATGTAATTTTTTATGAAATTAATTACTGACTCTTGATCAACATTTGGTAAAGGAATGGCTTCTATCCATTTTGTGAAATAATCTATTCCAACTAGAATATAACGTTGATTTTTTGATGAAGCAGGTTTAATCTCACCAATAAGGTCTAGAGCCCAACCCCTAAAGGGCCATGGTTTTACTATTGAATGTAGTTCACTTGCAGGCACATGTTGAATTCCTGAGTGCCTTTGGCATTCTTAGCATCCTTTCGCAAACTCTATACAATCCTTCAACATAGAGGGCCAATATAAACCTTGTCGAAACAAGAGCCATTTCATCTTATGTCCTGCTTGATGAGAGCCACAAGTACCACTATGAACATCAGAGATTGCTATATATGCTTCCGCTTCATTAAGGCATTTTAACAAAATTCCTTCAGAAGTCTTTTTGAAAAGATCATTTTCAAAAATTATATAGCTTAAAGCCCTATATTTTACCTTTCGATCCACATTTCCTGTTGGATTCTTATGGTAATCTACTATAGGTTTTCTCCAATCATTATCTGTCAAATTGTCAATGGCAAAAATTTGAAAATTTTCTAGGGGATTTTTTATTTCACCATTTATTTGTGGTATAGTCTCTGCCCCCACAAGTTTTGGTATTGACAATTGTGCAGATATTGGTTCTTGTAAAACCATTTTTTCTTTTATTTCGATTAATTGTGTCAACTTTTCTTTTGACATTTTATATCCTGAAGCAATTTGAGCCAAGTCATTTGCTTCCTGATTGTTTAATCGAGGTACATGTTCAATGTCTACATGATCGAAACAATCTAACAAAGAACTAGCTATAGAAAAGTATTTCGCCAGATGCTCTGTCACACATTTATATTCTTTTGTTAATTGTTTCAATACTAATTCAGAATCACCTCTTATTTTAATGTTCTTTGCCCCCAAGTCTTTTAATATTTCTAACCCTGTAATTAAAGCTTCATATTCAGCTTCATTATTAGAGCAAAGTCCATTTATTTTGTACTTGAACTTGGTTGGAACTTGAGTCGGAGATATGATCAAAATTCCAATTCCTGTTCCATACTTATGTTTGGACCCATCAAAATAAAGAATCCATGGTTGAATATCCACATAATCCTGTGGCATTTCGACCAACGAATGATCTACTATAAAATCAGCCACAATTTGGCCTTTGACAGCCTTTAAAGGTTTATAAGTCAGTGAATATTCAGTTAATGCTAATGCCCATTTCCCAATTCTACTATGTAATATAGGTTTAGTTAGCATATGTTTAATAACATCAAAGTGGGAGTAGACATAAACATCAACAGGCTTTATATAATGCTTAAGTTTTGTACAAGAGAAATACAAACAAAGACAAAGTTTTTCTATGGCAGTATATCTAGTTTCTGCATCATTTAAAACTCTACTAAGGTAATAAACTGCATTTTCTATGCCATTATCGTCTTCTTGAGCTAACATGTTTCCTATCGTCTTATCAGACGTAGCAATACACAACTTCATAGCTTTATTCCTGCTAGGAGGCATTAGAACTGGAGGCTTTATTAAGTATTCTTTGATGTCATCAAAAGCCTTTTGATGCTCTTGGTTCCATTTGAATGGATCATCTTTCTTGAGTCGAAGTAGTGGTGAGAAAGCTTGAGCCTTTCCACTTAGATTCGAAATGAATCTTCTCAAGAAGTTGATTTTTCCTAGCAGAGATTGAAGTTGTTTTTTGGTCGAAGGAGGCTTGGTCTCCAAGATAGCCTTTGTCTTGTTTTGGTTTATTTCAATGCCTTTTTTATGCACCACAAAACCAAGGAAATCTCCTGCATGCACACAGAAAGCACATTTTAATGGATTCATTTTTAATCCATGTTCCCTCATTCTTTTAAAAGATTGCCTAAGATATACCAAATGGCTATCTTCAGAAGAGGATTTAATGATGATATCATCAATGTACACTTGCATGAATGTATCTATAAAATCATGAAACATGGAATTCATTGCCCTTTGATAAGTGGCACCAGCATTTTTTAAGCCAAAAGGCATCACAACCCACTCATAAGTGCCTAACGCACCAGGGCATCTAAATGCTGTTTTAGATACATCTTCCTCAGCAATGAATATTTGGTTGTAACCAGAATAACCATCTAACATGCTCAAAAACTCGAAGCCTGCTGCTGAGTCTATTAGCATTTCTGCCACAGGCATGGCATACTCATCTTTAGGTGTAGCATTATTTAAGTCCCTAAAATCTATACATACCCTAAGTGTACCATTCTTTTTAATAACAGGAACTATATTTGCTAACCATTCTACATACCTGGCAGCTCTGATGAATTTACTCTTCAGCAGCCTTTCGATCTCTTCTTTGATTTTGGACATGATATCTGGTGCAAACCTTCTTGGCAATTGTTTCACTGGTTTCTTACCTACCTTGATTGGTAGTTTCAATTCGACCATTTCTCTACTGAGTCCAGACATTTCATTATAATCCCAAGCGAAACAATCACTAAATTCTTTGAGAAGTAGTACCAATTTTCCTTTCAAGTCAGAACTAATATTGGCACTAATGTAAGTTGGCCTTTTTGCTGAGCCATCTCCAATGTCAATTTCCTCCAAAGGGTCTTGAGCCTGCATCTTAGGAGTTTCATTAAGTGGATCCCTTTCGAACCCTAAAGGTTCCTCATCATAGATGCAGTCGAGCCTTTGTGCTTGTGGCATAGAAATGCCATCACTTTCGACCTTGGCTTCTGTAGCCATATTTTGATGAACATCAGCTTCCAAAGCCGTATTTAACTTAGTTTCGGCCATATAAGCCGTAATCCTGACCCATGCGCTGGACTCAGTCATCATAATCTTCGTAAACATTCCACCCAGATGGTGGTATAACTCCATCTTCTGAGGACACAGCATCTATTTCCTCTCTTTCCCATATGAAGCCATGGGTTGGGTGGAGTTTGACAGAATGTATCACATTATCAGAGGGTGTGAAAGCATTCTCTCTATCATAACATGGCGCTATGTTCGCCAAATTTTTGTCAAAGGTTTGTTGATTTATGGTATCAACCTCTGACATATAGAAACTCTGATCAGCTTCTATATTTTCTACGCAGCCATCCTCCCTCCAAAGCATCAACTTCTGATGAAGAGTCGAAGGAACAGCTCCTACTCCATGAATCCACTCTCGCCCCAATAGTAAGTTGAAGTTTGCCTTGGATTCGACCACTAGGAATAAAGTTGGTCGAACTATGCTGCCCACAGCAACATCCACTTGAATTGCCCCCCTTGAATGTCCTGTTTTGCCTTCGTAATTTGACAAAACAATGTTATGGGCTGACAAATCACAGTCGTATTTGCCAATCTTGGGTAACATAGATAGAGGCATTAGGTTAACAGCAGCTCCTCCATCTATCAGCACCTTGTTAACTCCAACTCCTTCAACCTTTGCTCTGATGAAGAGGGGTTTAAGATGGTTTTTCATGCCTAAGTCTGGCCTTTCGAATGTAGCCTGTTGCTCCTCGATGCAACCATTGTTCATGACATAGTAGCAAATTGGCTTAGGGTCAGCCATTTCTAACTGGTCGAAATCAGTTTCGAGCTCAGTTATCTCTGTTTGCACATCATATTCCGATGGTAATATGGAAACCACGCATATTACATCGAAATCTGGCTCAGAGTCCAGCAGATCATCTTCTTCCATCTTGCTTTCTTCTATAGGAGGAAGGATCCTTTCTTTTGCTGGCCTTCTAGCCACTTCTTTATATTGGCCTGTTTGAAGATTAGGAGCAGCCAATTTCTTTTGGCGTTGGAACCTACGCCACTGAGTCCTTGTCATTGGATGTTTACCCTTGTAATTGTTTTTGTAAGAGTATTTGTTGACATCCTCTGAATAGCTTAATTTGGTGCCACTTGCGCCACCAACTTCCATTGCACCCTTGTTGAACTTTATGGTTCCTTGGTGCATCCAGCGTTCTATAGGAATCGAACCAGAAGGAAGGAAAGTGGGTCTTCGATCTGTTTGGACCATATTATTTGGTCGAGTTAGAATGCCCTTTCCTTTACCACGAGACGGCTTTGGGTTCGCACCCTGCCTATTTGCAACTGGTTGGAACTTCATGAGGCCTGCAGTAGCCTCCTTATCACAAACAGCACTGCAACGAGCACAAAGCATCACTCCTTTCTTCTCTAGCTTGCATCTGTTTAGAAAGTCAATCAAATCCTCCTCAGCACGAGGATATACTACTTTCATTTTTTCATAGTATTCCTTTTCAGGGATTTTTTCCACTTGCACTTCTGAAACCTCCATGGCTTCGACCATCATAATAGCCTGTGGTTCAGCATAGAGGGTATCAACATTCTGTGAAGATTCTGGGTCTGCTTTTGCAGGTTTGGGTTTTTCACCAAACTTAAGTCTTCCTTTGTCCAAAGCCTTTTGAACTAGGTCCCTGAAAAGCACACATTGTGAGGTTCTATGTCCAAGAAAATTATGATACTTACAATAACCTCTTTTCTTTCTCATATCTAATGGTGGTATTTTAACACCTTTTGGAACCACTATTTGGCCATCAGTAACCAACAAATCAAAGATTTCATCACATTTTGTTATATCAAAAGTATAAGTCTTTGAAACATATTTATCATTTTTTGGTTCAACAGGGTTTTTTCCATTTGAAGGTTTTAAAAGCTTGCAAGTGTAAGGGGGACCAGGTTTTAATTCTGCTAGGTCTATTTCCCCTTGTTCAACATCTTCGTAAGAGACATCATATTCTTGGTCGCTATCATGTGTTTCTACATAAGCAACCTTTTCTTTTTTATGATACTTTGAATTTCTAGCCTTTTCTGCTTTCAAGCGTTCGACCTGTCGAACCCTGTCAGCCAATTGGGCCATATCTCTTAGATGCTGAGTGTCTAACTTCTTTCTGATCGAATAGTCTAGGCCACCGGCAGCCATTTCGACCAATTCATGCTCAGGCACTTGAGTAAAACACCTAGCCTTAAGTAAACGAAATCTATTCAAATAATCATCTATAGACTCAGGAGTTTTGCGCCTAACACTTGCTAATTCTTTGAGACTTATCTTAGACTGTCCCATGTAGAATTGCTCATGGAAAACTCTCTCTAATTGATTCCAATTAAAAATTGAATGTGGAGGGAGAGTAGTAAACCATGTAAAGGCATTTTTCGTTAGAGAATTTGGAAAATACTTCATTCTCAAATTCTCATTATTTGCCAGATCTCCTGCCTCAGTTAGATATCTTGCTATGTGTTCAACAGTAGATTCGCTAGTATCACCAGCGAATTTAGTAAATTTTGGGATTTTCCAACCCCTTGGCAATTCTGTTTGAAGCACATATTCTGATAAGGCAGAAACAAAATGAGGCCTATGTATGCCTATGTTTAAACCATTTTGTGCTAGGATAGTTTCGACCAAATTGGCTATGTTATTTTGCCCAGCAAAATTATTATTCTGGACATTTCTAACTACATCATCAGCATTTTGGTTCCTATTTACCAACACAATTCCAGGATTTTGTTCGACCTGGGGCAAAGCCTGCTGCTGTGCCTGAATTCGCACCTGTGGTTCGACCACTGGCACTGGTTGTTGGACTTGGTTTATGGGGTTTGCAACATTATTTGGGGCAAGCATAATGGCATTATTTGGTGCCTGTGCAATTTGTAAAGGCACCACATTCTGAATTTGGGGAACTTGTTGATTATGGGCTTGAGGAGCCCCAAAGAAATCAGCAATTCTTCCCATTTGATTTGCCAACAATTGATAACTTTGGTTTGTATTTTGAATTAATGGGTTAAATACTGTACCAATTTGTTGTGTTAACATATTTACCATGTCATGATTACTCTCATCCATTTGTTGCCTTAAAGCATTCAAGGCATTGTTGGTTAACGAGGGATTGCCATTTCGAGTAGCAGAACCAGAAACTATCTGATTATTAGGCACAAATACGCCTGGTGCTGACTCTGTGAATAATGATGCACTTGTTTGCAAACCTTGCATCATACTGGTAGGCATACCATATGGGTAGTTCCTACTTGTGCCCTGACCCACATATTGGGAAAAGGGTAAAGAGAAAGTAGAAGAACTTGCGCCACCCCCATTAACATTTGTCCTATTTGGAGAGAAACTTCCCTCCATAGCATGGGAAAGGGACAAGATAGGTTCTGTAGTGGTCGAAGGTACCACTGTAGATGTTGGCATTGTCATTGTGGCACTTACCACAGAAGATATTGGGGCGGAAACTGTCGCCCCGCTAGCGTTGGGCACAATCTCACTGATTACAGGAGAGATTATGGCCTCAGAAACGCTTGAAGCGGTTGATACATTCGAACCGTTATTATTATTGTTTCCGTTGGGATTTTCCATGTTTTGTCTTGGGTTGCTTCTGGGTGGTGGTCTAACCATTTCAGGGAGTAATTTCCCGTTCCTCAAAAGCATACACTACACAAGAATCTTTGGAAACAATACACAAAAATGCAGAACAAATTAACTACACAAACTTTGAAGAAATTTAAACGTAAAGCACACAGTCCCACTGGGCGTGCCAATTTGTTTACTGTGAAATTTGGTAAACAACGCTAGTTTGATTATTACAAGAGAGACCAACTAGTAAATCTCGGGACATAGTGCTTTTGTTTATATTTTCAAAGTAAATGATGTTCATTATTGTTCTTATGTTGATAAAGTGTTGTTTTTACGTTTTAATAACTTGAAATGCAAGAAAGAATGTTTATCCAATTGAATAAACAGAAGGAAAGAAAGAGTCGAAAGTAAAAGATAATTGAATTGGAAAGAGATTAAAAACTGTAAATTGCATTCAAATGTAAATGATTACAGAATAAAGTGGTTCACATTACATACATTTTCCTTCGAACACTCGTTTCTCGCTTTGACATGGGTACTTAGAGTTTTTCTGAGGATTTTGTATAATGATTGTGACCCTTTTTTCGATCACATAACTAGGCTATTTATAGACACTAATCTAACTGCTACTAACGCCTAAATAACTACAGATAGGACGCGTGTCTTGACACGTATTTTGAATTTGAATTCTTTCTTATCTTCTGAGTTAACCGTTTGTTTCCATCGAAGTCGAAGTAACCATGCTTCTTTTGAATATTTCGCTAAGTCCATAAATTACTTTTGCTCACTGGATGCTTCGACCCTACTGATACTTCGACCAAATCGAAAGGATCCTGAAAGAAAGAGAATATGCATTTAAATGCAACGTTCCATAGTAGAACATTTATTACATGTTCATGCATGATTAATCATTAAATCCATTGGTTCTGAAAACCAAGCATATTTAATGATTATTAAAAATAATTACATAATTAAACATAATTATTTTATTTATGCATTTAGAACATATTTTTACTTAGTAAAAATATGGGCTAACACGCACTTAGACCACGAAATCACAATAACAAAAAATAACTAAAAGACTCGATCTATGTGAAAATTACTTGAAGAAATTATGCAGAGGGGTGATTGAGAGAGAGGGAGAGAGAGAATTCAAGGAAAGTTTTAAGACTCCGTTTGGCCTGACTTATTTTTTACTTTTCTATTTTGCTTAAACGAAATAGAGAAGTATAAAATTATATTTGACACTATTTCTCCTTAAAAGTATTAGAGAAATAAAGTAAAGAAGAAAAAAATAAAGAAAAGTGAAGTCAAACACAATTTTTTCCTTCTTTACTATTTTTAAGGAGAAGAAAAAAAGCAGAAAATAAGTCGGGCCAAACGGGGCCTAAATATTGTTAAAATACAAGGTAAACTATTGTAGTTTTTTTTTGTCAAACTTATTAAATTACTAAATATATTTTTTTAACGTATAAATTTGTTTTATTAAAGTTATTGTCATGTGTGTATTTTGTAAATAAATTATAATTAATATATTCTAAGTATTCGAATTTTTATTTAGAAGATATTAAAAAGTTAATAAATATAGTTTATTGATTTATGAAAAACATATGTCTCGTGTATGATTTTTTTGTAATAAATTATAATCCTTCATTCCTTTTTATTTGTCGTTTGGGAATCGTGCACACTATTTATATAATCTACTTTGATAGTAATTTTTTACTAATATATAAAAATAAATATTAACATATAAGATGTTGTTCAATTTGTCTCGACGAGTATTTTCAAAATATAAATTTTTCATAATTTTTTATAAAAGATAATTAAAAATATTAGTGATCAAAGTTGTGCATTGACAAATGTGCAGAAATATAAAATGACAAATAAAAAGGAACAGGTAGAGTAATTACTAATGACAAATATTTATCTAATTTCTTTTATGTAGCAATGATGAATGAATATTAGTGATGTATTTTTTAATTTATCATAAATGAGAACTAATTTTTCTGTTGCTTATAAAAATTATTTGTGAATGCACATAATCATTAATTTTTTCTTGATATTTAAGTTAGATATTATACTAAAATAGAAAATTTATTTAAAATGAAATATTTTGTAACATCTCACTTTAATTATTATGAGTAATAATAATTAGAGAGATAAAGGTGTCAACTTATTGATGTGGACAGTGTTAGAGTAATTATCTTGACCAATAGAAAGAAGACATAGCGCCATATAGGAACCACTTGCGTATTTAAACACACAAGCCCAATACACACTTCCCATTTTTCTTCATTCACTACAAAACATAAGATGAGGAGCTAAGATACACACTCTCTCAAACTCTCCTTTCTCTCTCATAATGCTGCTCAGTATCATCGTCGTCTTTGATTTAGTCTCAAAAGTTACATGCAACCACACGATTCTCTCTCATCTCTCAATTTCTGTCTGTGCTTAATTTTATTGTGAATTGTTAATATATATTTTTTTCTCTAATTTGGTTCCATTATATGCAGGTTTAATCGGTCAGATAGAGTGCATGTGTCTTTCCTAACTCAATTTAAATGAGAAAAAATATCTATATTATTGTAAGTTTTTTAGGTGAATTTTTTTATTTTGATGATTGTTAGTTTATATTTGACATTAATTTTTCGGCCGGCTAAAGTTTTCATGTTATTCAATCTATAATCTAATCTCGAATTTAAATCTTCAACGTGTAGGGATTTTCTATTTTTTCAAAATCTATTATTTTTTTTATGAGTTAGATATTGTGTTTCCACCAAGTCACCGCTCACCACCGGTGGGTCTTTCGAAGGAACAACTGCTTCAATGGTCATAGAAGCTTCAGATTGAACTATCCAAAGAACGAACATCAAGTTGCTTTTGACTTTCAAAGCTCAGGCAAATTGTCAAGCCATTCATTGAGCACTTGCAGCTTTTGTTGTGTATAAGAAATTTTGTTTTACATTTTTGTTTCTTATTTCAAATGTTCTTCTTCCTTCTGTTGAGAAGACAAAAAAATAATATTGATCCAATTGTAAATTGGAACAATTCAACGTTGTGTTTTGACTAAAAGGATATAATTGAAATTTTTTATAATTTGTAGGGGTGAAGGTATAAATATAGGCGTTATTGTATAAAAGGATATAATTGGAATTTTCTATAATTCTGTGTTTTTATCACTATTTAATGACCTAAAAGTATGAACTATTTGTTTGAGACTAAATGGATTAGACTCCGTTTGGCCTGGCTTATTTTTTACTTTTCTATTTTGCTTAAACGAAATAGAGAAGTATAAAATTATATTTGACACTATTTCTCCTTAAAAGTATTAGAGAAATAAAGTAAAGAAGAAAAAAATAAAGAAAAGTGAAGTCAAACACAATTTTTTCCTTCTTTACTATTTTTAAGGAGAAGAAAAAAAGTAGAAAATAAGTCGGGCCAAACGGGGCCTAAATATGCATGATTATTTTTTAAATTAAAAATCACCACCGATAGTTAGGAATAAATATATGGTGATCGAATTCTTCGGTACATATATTATAATTATACTCCATATATATCCCTAAAATTATGATACAATAATCCATTATTATAAAGATATGCTCGAGTAATATATAACAAATTAATTTATTTTTATGTTTTTTTTATAATTATTCTTTCTTTTTGTGTTTACTAAAGGTGTGTCAAGTAATATACTCTAAACAAAGTGTGTCAACTGATATAAAAAAAAAAAGGTGTGCCAACCAACAAAATTGAACCAGAGTTTATCTTAAGAATAGGTAGTATTTGAAGTAGATTTTTTTTTGGTAAGTCATTTGAAGTAGATTAAATGAATATAAGTATGAAGGAATTTTTTATACATAAAAAATAGTGTAATAGATATTCTTATGTCAATATACAACATAAGTATTATCCATTGTAGTTTTGTACTATATAATTTCAATTTTAATTTATCTATATCTTTTTAAATTTTTTATTTGCAATTTTTTATTATAAGAAATTAAATTATACATATGATATTCTATATAACTCGTGCGATGCACGGGGTGATAGTCTAGTATATGTTTAATTTTAAAGTAATTAAAATTCATATAGCTGTGAATTGTGAGACACGCATACTAAAAAGCATTAGTAACTTACTGAAAAACTATCGGCATATATTTGAATGACATATCAATATTTGCATACAGGTTTATAGAAAACAATATATGACAATGAAATTACAAATTGTCAAACTTAAAATAAAATTGATAAGATCGACATCCTTCAGGTATACATGTATATATTAAATTCTTCTGAAATTTATAATAAATAAATTAAATTCTTACATAACATCTTTATAGTGTAAGAATAATCTTTTGTGCAATTTTTTAGGATGATATATTGGATAATGACATAAAATTGTGATTTGAAGTTCTACTAGAACTATATAGAATGTAAGAACAACGATTTGTGCAATCCTTCGGGGATGCATGAGTATTGAATTCTTCTGAAATTCAAAGCGAATAGGATTATATAAGATTGACATGAAAGATAAACTCATTTTACTTATATCTATGAATCTTCATGATTCATATTTTAAAAGACATTTTAAAGTATTTCTACAAATTATAGCCTTATGAATCTTCGGGATTCATATTTCTAAATATGAGGAAGAATAGAAAAGAATGAAGATGAATTAGAGAATTATAGTTCACCTAACAAAATTATTATTTTTATTTTATAAAATATTTTTCAAAAATAAATAATTATCAAACTATTTTCATGTATTTATTTATTTTTAATGCATTTTATTGAAGCAAATATTTTTAAATATTTTTATTATTTATTTTAAATATAATTTTATCAATTATAAAATGTAACAAACAATTTTTAGTTAAAAAAAGTTAACGTGGGACTACCAAATGCAAAATGGATAAACTTGAGGAACCAAAATCGAGTAACTGAAACTTGAAGGTCAAAATCAAACAATTATGAAACTTTAGGGGCTAAAGCTGCATTTAAGAAAAAAAAACTAAAAATTACATTTGAGTTAACTAAAAATTATTAAATGAAGAATATTTATTAGTATTTTTTGTATATTAAATAAATAAAAAGATGGAATGATCTTTGCTTAAAAAGCCAATGAAGTAGCCTTGAAGTGCTAATATTCCTTAAAAAATGAATAGGTGGCCTCCTCATACCTCTGGTTCTCAAATTTGGTCTTATAATAATTGTCAAATTTTATAGGTTCACTTTTAAAATTTAAAATGACAATTGGTTTTAACAAGAAATCACAAAATTAATTTTAGAAAAAGGGCAAGAATGCAGTTTAATCATCTGTGGTGTGGTCCTTGGCCAACACTATCAAACAATAATGCCTATTTGATTAAAATTGCTTCATTCCAATGAGGAGGCAATGAAGAAACTATAAATTATTTTCACCAATTACTTCAAAAATATTTTGAGATTCTTATACATTGTATTGTATTTATATGATTGCTTCTTAGCCTATTCCTTTGTTGTCAAAACCAGCAGTCCCAATGCCCCTACGAGTACATACTGCAAGGAAAAAAGAATGAATTAACATTCAAATGTTAATTTTTATACAATGTTAGCTCACATGACTTGGCATATGAGAATTTGAAAACCAAAGAGAAAAAATGTAGTGATAAAAGTAGGAGAATGCTGCTTAGCAAAGAAAACAAAAAGGAAAATTTTGTTAGCTAGAAGTGAAAAAGTTTAAGTAATTAGGTAGATAGACATCCACCTTAAATTTATATACTGCTTAAATATTAAAAAGAAAATTGCAGAAGGTTAATGTCTTTTACAAAATAAAGAATTATGTGTCATTTAAGCATGTCTCAGAAATGTGTCCAATGATCTCAATATAAAACAGCATGATTTAGATGATGGCTCTCTTTGGGAAGACACATAAGCTAGTTTATAGCTTATAATATAAGCTAAAAGCTCTGTTTGGTAACGATCTTTTTGTTATGAGCTTATAGCTTATTTTACTAGCTTATAACTTATAACTTATTTTCCAGACGCTATTTCAAGTAGCTTATGAGCGTATAGCTTATCATTTTTTCTTCCCATTTTACCCCTAACATTTTACTTGAAAAAAAATAATTTAATTGAACATATCTTTTTTATGTCATTTCATACTTATAAGTTACTTAAACCGCTAATTTTACCAAACACTACAAATCTAATCAGCTAGCTTATTCGCTATAAGCTCTATAAGATAAAAGCTAGTTTATAAGCTCATCCGCTATTTTTTACCAAACAGAGCCATATATATATATAATGAAAAAAAAAAAACAAAAAAAAACAGCATGATTTAGAACCAGCAATGATTTCTTGTTGATGTTTCATGAAAAAATCAGTGCATGAACATACAATTTTCCATATTCATTCCTTTCATTTGAGAGAAAATGGAAAGAAATTAGTTGGTTTATTGGGGGTAAAAATATAAACTGCAAGAAGAACAAACCTTGATAATAGGCTTTTCAGACATAATTATTGTAGCCCAACCAGCATAAGGTACAAACCTGCAGAAAGATCAATGTAGTTGATAATATTAGATGATAAAAAATTGTTTTGTAATTCTGAAACACAGTCACAGGTTCGGTATATGAAAATAAAAGATGGTTTATCGATAGAAGCCCTCGTACTCGTACTGATTCCCTTCTTCATATCAATAACCTCTATAATCTATTGTTCTTTAACTGATTCCCTAAGTAATGAACTATTCAACTAATACGGGTTACGTAACAAAGTAATCATCTATATAATTGTAAGTGCTAATATAGAAGCGATAGATCAAGCTAAGTGCTAATTTTCGGCAAGAAAACACCTATATAATAACCTACAAACATGCAGAAAAAGATTTACCCGACAGCTCTTCCCATAATATGCTTTTTCTCCAACCAATTCTGGCCATGATTGTACAAAACCCTGTCATCCATAGGATTATTGTCTCCTGAAATAAATAATCATATATATAGGAATGAGTATGTTTGGTCTTCTGTAATACTCAAAGAGGATCAATAGCAGACAATTGAAATGTAATATAGATATTATAATTTGCACAAGCATTGGTCATACCTTTAGTAAGGTAATACTTGTCTTCTGTATCTTCACGTTCGTGGACCTAAAATAAAATAACGTCCACAAATTAAGTGATATTGGTAGACAGATTCAGACAAGGAGATCAATATGTGGGGGAAAAGTCAACTATATATGTATACAATCATTTGAAAATATAAATCATACAAACCTTAATTACACGATGAACAATTGGAATATCACGTCCCTGTACAATGAGCAGATAATTATTAGCAAAATATATAGATGCAAGCGCATCAAAGATTTATAGAAATAAAAATTACACAATATATAAACACATTCAATTCCAAACAACATTAAATGATTTTATAACCCTCAATTCTTCGAAGTACAAAGCAGGGGAGAAAAAAGGATCATAATTCAATACATGATGGTCTCTTGGACTTACTAAAGATAAAGAGGGGAAATTACACCTATGCTGCTATAAGGGAAAAGATAAATCTTTTTTAAGAGTTTGCTTTACTAAAATCATAGTAGTCAATCCCATGACTTGGTGTTCCTTATTATCGTCATTCTTAGTTTGTACCACTACCTTGACTAAAATGATTAAAAGCTACAATTTCATGTAAGTTGTACTTGTATATCTCGTTAAAAAAGGGAACGTTATCTATAAAAAAAAAGGAACGTTATGTCTTCTTATGTTCTCAATGCTGACAAGGTTTACTTACGCCTTCACGGTATGAAATAGTTTTATTAAGCTAAACATGTTGACAGTAAGGCTCTTTTCACTTTTTTTCAACTTTTTCTTTACTATTGAGTGAAATGTCATGCTAGGTCGCTAGCCTCAGTCAGGCTCTAAACAACAACTAGAGAGATTGTATGCATTTATGAAAAGAAATAGAGAGCTCCATTAGTCCATTACTATGAAATTCGGTGTATAAAGGCCTAATTATGTCACCAAAATTATTGAAATGTTTTGATTTATACAACCTAAAGTATTGTGAGCAATACTGTCAAATAGTGGCAATGGTGACACTATAGCGCTATAGTGTAACAAAATTTTAACAAATTGCTATCATTCCACGATGCGCTATTTGGTACTAAGTGTTATCAAATAGCAGCTATAACGGTACTATAGAACAATTCATTATTTTCTACGACTAGTGATTGAATTCATTGATTGTAGGGAAGCTCGGTTCTCTATTTCTTTTAAGAAATAGCGAAGATCCATACCCATAAACAACCTATAGTGGTTTTCCATTAATCAAAATAGACATAAGATTTCACCAATAACAACAGTATTATCAAAATGTATGTTGTTGGCATTTATCTTTTCATTATTATACCAATATCAACATCTATAAAATAAAATAAAACAATCCCAAATAATCATAAATTAATGAAAACAGGAGAAAGGATTAATAGCACATACATCTATATTGAAAACCACAATGTCTCCTGAACGAATAGGATCCTTGCTCACAGTCAAGAACAAAATGTCACCCTGTAAGAACAAATCAAAGTACCACAAGCTTTTATTAAACAAAAACCATATAACATACATTACTGAAAGTCTAATATACACTCAAATGAGATACACAGACACACTCCCTACCGCCTTCGATATAAGCAAATATTTTATTTTCAGATTCATTGAATAATCGATGTATCTCTCATACATTAATTATTCAATATGATCTGAAAAGTGAATATTTGCTTATATTCAAGATAATAACTAAGCAATCAATCGGTTCAGTTGACTGAACTTTGTAGGGAGGACTACGGCTTGATTCCCGCAACTGCGATTAGAAGGGGCTGGAACCACTTAATGCCAGAATTGACCCCGAACCAGATTAAACTGGTGGTGGTGAAAGATAATAATTAAACAGAAATGAAGACAATGTAATTAAATTTGACTTACTCTTTGGAAACCAGGTTCCATGCTTCCAGAAAGAACAACAACAACTGGTGATTCAGTTCCAGTAACACACATTAACCCTTTCCATATAATTAGTGCCGTAGTTACAATCATCCCTGAAATTAGATTAGCCACACACAAATACTTAATTAATTGATCAAATGGTGATGAATAGTGATGCATGAGAATAATAATAATAATAATAATAATGAAATGAAGAAAAATGGGAAAGGCATACCAAGAACAATGAGTTGGTGCAAAGCTTCTCTGACTTTGATGGACTTGATGGAGTCCACTGTGTCTGAAATCCAACCCATGAAGGATTCTTGTGGAATTGAAAAATCAGGTAAGAGAAATTTTACAAATGTTGATAATTTTTAAAGAATTTTATGTTTTATAGAATTGGAATTGAGAATCTTAGTAATGCAATTTGAAATGATGAAATTGGGAGAATATTATTTATAGGTGTGTGAGGTAAGACGGAGGTGTGGATAGCAGTTTCCGGGTGTTGGAGGAGAACAGTCAGACTACATTCTTCTTATTTTTCAAACATAAATTATACACGTGGGCTATCCAATGTTTATTTGACACGTGGCTGTTTTCTTTAAAATCGACGCAATGAAAACGTAAATTTTTAATCATTTTTTTTTTTTATGTTTAAAATCATTATTTAATTTTGGAATGAAACCATCAACTTTATTTTTTGTGCTATATGACCCTTTTTTTTGTTTTTTTTTATAGAGAGATTTATTTATTTTCTAACTTATATGAGGTTTATAAATAAATAATTTATTTTAAGTTTTTTAAGGTAGTCTATGATAAAACAATTATAAAAATACAATTTTTATCATTTGAAACTAAACAATCAACATAAAACTTTTTCTTTCAAAAAAAAAATCAACATAAAACTTTATTTATTTTTATAAACTATTTTTATAAACAAAAATAAATTAAATTCAAACAAGTTCATAGTCCCTTTATTTAACTCCCTCGCAAAACTAGTCATTTTATTTTTGAACTATTTGTTGTTGGTTCCTTTTAAGAAAATTTAAATTAAAAAATAGTGATGGCGATTTATTTTAAATGTCGTAATATATGACATTGTAATTCAAATTTTTGGACTTTAGTCCTTTATTTTTATTTTTATTTTTATTTTATAATAAAGAGGGTCTAAGCCCAAAAAAAGAAAAGATTACAACGTAATTAATCTTGGGGTGTGTGATCTCATGCTGTCAAAAACAAATAAATCACTAAGATACGGCGGACAAGACTCATATGTGGTCAGCTCATGATCAAGTGTGCATCCCACATTTGTCATTGCATCTGCACATTTGTTAGTCTCTCCGTAAGTGTGTGAGATTTCCACCTATCAATCCAATGATAATAGCTATGCAATATGTTTCATCAACGAACAACTCAACGCACTATTCATCCGCCTTGCCTTAAGCCCTTGAACCACAAACTGATGAATCCACATTCAGCTCTGAAGGTGGAAAAACACAAGAAGGGGGGGGTTGAATTGTGTTTTTAGAATTAAAAACTTTTTCGAAATAACACTAAGTTCGCAGCGGATATGAACACAAAGTAAAATGGGTGCTGAGAGAGAGAGAGAGAAAGACACAAAATTTATCCTGGTTCCTCTCACAAATCGAGAGTACTCCAGTCCCCTTGTTACTAACAAGAGATTTTCACTATAATCTACTCAAGATTACAAATTGCTCAAGCACACTTGCAAGAGACTTCTCAGGTGCTCAAGTTTCACTAAACAAGAGACTTCTCAAATGCTCAAGTTAAACTTAACAAGAGACTTCTCAAACAAACTTAAGAATAAGAATGAATGTTAAGGAACACTTGATATACTATCAGAGGTGTTTACAAAATACAACTCAAATTGTTCTAAGACTTAGAATGACAGATTTAAATTATGATGTCAGAATGCTTCTTAGTCTTTGAACGTAGTAATAGAACAGTGTTGGTAGAATGGTCGTTAGAACAGTAGTAATTTCTTCCATTTGAGTCTTCTATTTATACTTGGAGGAAGATGATGACCGTTGCAGAGAGAGAGGTGCCAGCTGGAATTTATTCGTACAATTGTGATAGCTGTAGTTACCTTCTTTGGTAAAGATATCCAATTCCACTACCTTGCTATTTGAATTATCACTCATCCATTTTGAGTAATAATAGTACAATAGTACGATTCACAATTGCGCTCCACATATGGATAAGGTTAACGTTGTACCAACGAATATTCCTTCCTGTGGACGTGACAGATCCTTGAAGTAGATTGTTCTTCAATCATTGGTTCTGAATATGTCAGCTCTTGAGTGACGTAAATTCCTTTTGCTTCAGATGCTGTTATCATTGCTTCTTGAGACCCTTTTTGCTTCTGAGTCCGTCAGAGCCTTGTTTTTGTCCTCAGAGGCACTTTCTTCAACATACAAAACTTAAGCTTCTGATGAACAGTGATGTGCTTTCAGAGCTTGTTTTGACTGGCTTCTCTGCTATTATTCATAATGCTTCTGAATGAATTTTAACTTGTAATTCTGCACACTAGAATAATCATTAGTATTTCCAATTGTAATTTTAATACTTTGTTATCATCAAAACTATTTAAATCATTAGAGATTCATGTCAGACCCACTTTGTTCCAACAATCTCCCCCTTTTTGATGATGACAAACTAAAGCATTAAAATTCAATTGTTGTTGATTTAATTTAATTATGTTAACTTCAGGTTTCAAAGGTTTGCAATCTCCCCCTGAGTCTGATAATCCATAAGGGTAGGTTTGTAAGCTCCCCCTAAGTCTTATCCATAATTAATTAAAACAGTTTAAGAGTCGATTTATTAACTTAAAATAAATTTTCATATTTAACTCTCAGAAGCATAGTTTTGTAAGCTTTGCTTCTTAGAGTCTGATAATGCTCAGAAGTGGTTTGCAAGCTCTTCTGATATTATCTATGAATAAAATTTTAGGTTCTTAAATTTTCTCCCCTTTCAATAATCGTTCAGAATGAGAAAGAAATCATAAGGGATAAACATTGATTCATAATGTACTTGACATTACAGTTTCAGATTGAGCAGTATATGAATGAATCAACATTAATTTTAACGCTACTCTTACTCCCCCTTTTGGCATTAGTCAAAAAGACACAGAAAACCAAGCAGTCAAAGCGCCAAACAAGGTAGTCAAGTCAAAAGGAAGTGACAACCAAACGCATTCAATGAATGGCATTGATTATCCTACTGACAAGATATCTTGATGGTACTATAAATAAAGGATGATTCCTCTCATTTTACTCATTCAGAGTAATCAAGTCATTTCCAAAAACAAACATATAATGGAAAAGCAGGTTACCAAGGATGCTTCAGGCTCAAAAGAAGAGAGCAAGAAGGGAGCAGAGCCCTGGCGCTGCGAAGAAAACAGGCTTCGCTACGAAAGGAACAAGCAAGAACTAATATTGACAGAGTCAGAGGAGGAAGAATTGGGCTCTGATCTGGAAGAATTTTTATGGACATACAATGATGACACTCCATACGAAGAGTACGAGGCTGCTGTTCAGAAGGACACTGAAGAGCTAGTGCAAAAGGCCACTGCCAACTTGCTTGCTTACATTAAGGAGAAACATAAGAAGCTAGATGCAGAGTCTTCTGAAATAAAGCCTAGCTCTAAGTAGAGTCTCATCATTCTATGTAATAGAGATTCTTCAATAATATTAATAAAAGAGTTTATGCTATAAATTCCCTTTGTTTTGAGCAAGTTTCTTATATATATATACCTCATTCCTATTGTCAGAAAACCAGTTACCAGACACGCCTCATTCGGTATCGGTGCCCCGTTGTTAAACAGGCTTTAATACTAAGAAGCTATTTCATGAGTAAACAGGAGTACCGATGAGAGGGGCTCTTAGGTTTTGAAAATCCTAGGCTTATTAGTTTAAAAACTAAGATGCTCTTCAGCATCTCTCACTAGAGCCAGAAATCTCAAGAGTACCAGACAATATCATGGTATATAGAGAAGTTAAATTTTGAAAAACAAATATAAAACAAACACATAAGAAGTAAACAAACAAACAAGAATGGATAAAATAGATTTTAATTAAAAAAGATTATCCAACTATTACACAAGACTTAACAACAAAACAAGTGCACAATCAATGACTAAGGTTTCTTAACATCTGTTATGGCTTTCAGAAGGGTTAACATCATGTCATCCATCCTTTTATGAATTGTTTCCACAGCAGCATTCATATCAGTGCGCACATCCACTCTTAGTTCATCAATTTCATTAGCTAGTTCAGTTCGGATGTTGTCCAATGCATCTTGAACTGCTGGAGGTATTGCAGACGAGGTAGAAGCTATGTCAATCTTTATAGGAGAGAGAGGAGGAATGGGTTCTATAATGGGCTTCTTACCCTTGTCAGTATCTTCATCAATATCCATCTCATTATCTTCTTCTATCTGATTCTGATCAAGCATTGCAACATCTTGCTCAGCAGCTTGATTTTCATTGAGCTTGTTGGTTTCAATTTTAGCAATGTGCACAGCCCTATCTACCAATAATTTCAATGCCTCTTGTTCAGCTAGCCTTTTGTTCTCAGCTTCAGCTGCCCTTGCCTGTTCAGCAGCTATCCAAGCCTGCTCAGTAGCTAACTCATAAACACCTTCTTCACTGATTAGTTTCTCAGCTGTCTCACATGCACTCCTTGCTAGTTTCTTGATTTCAGCATCCAAAGCTGCCAAACGTGCACATTCTTCTTCATGATTGTAGAATGTGAGACTTGGAGCACATGACCTCTCAGCAAACTCAAATAATTCCCTTGCTGTATTCATTCCCCTATCCTTTGTCTTGTTCTTCAGATGAGTACTGAGGATTTGTAATGATTGACTAAACAAGTACTCCATCTCTCTGACATCAGCATCAAAATCAGAAGGGAAGATAAGAGCTTCTTCCTCCCTTTGTCTGAATCTCTTAAGTCTAATACCAATAGCATTATGCAACAGCTCAAGATTTGGTTCAGAGTCAGAGTTGAAAAAGGGTATGGATGGATCAAAGGGAATGGTTGGCTCAGGTTGTTTTCGTTTGAGATTTATGATTTTAATTTTGCTGAGGTTAGGGGGTATGATGTCATCATCAACATTGATGGTATCTTTAAACATTTGTGCTTCAGCCTTAGAGATGTGTTTGTAAAGCTCAAGAACCTCTTCTAAAACTAGAGGTTTGTTGAGTGGGCCATAGACAGGTTGTGGTGAAGGTGCAGGAGATGATTCAGAAGTGTATAATTCAGGTGGAGGTGATTGATGAGGTGATTCTTGTTGAGCTTCAGAATGAGCAATTGACTCATCCTGAACAGGTGTAAATGTGGGTGGATTAACTTGTGAGATGTGATCAAGTGATGGAGGAGGAGTTTGAATAGATTGAGTAACCGGTGGTTCTTGGGTAGCTTGATCAGCAGAGGGATTGTTAAAAGGAAAACGAGGTGGTGTGTTTGGATTGGAGTGTGTAAATGCATCTCCAGATAGGTGTTGTTGAAGGTGCTCAAGAACTGATTCAGTATTGGCAGGTTGGTTAAGGATGGTAGTATCAATGATGATGGGGGTTTCTTCATCAGAAGAGAGTTGGATTGGTTTCTTAATAGGTCTCTTGGTGATCTTTTTGAAGTTTGTTTTCTTTGGTGCTTCTTTGATTATCTTAGCAATGAACTCATCAGAGTCAGTGCTAGTATCAGATGATGATGATGTTTGTAAAGTTTCAGGATCAGGCAACACTACACTAAGAGGCACAGTGAAGTCTATTGGATTTGATTGATTGGTAGTTTGAGGGGGTTGAGGGATCGAGGGTTGAGGTTCAGGATTAATATCTTGAGCTACTGGAATGCTAGAAGTATTAGGCTCAGAGATTTTACCTTTTGGTTTTGAAGCTCTAGACTTCAATCTTTTGGCAGGCATAGTAGGGTTCTGATCCTCCTCAGAAGCTTGAGGCCTGTCATTTCTCTTCTTTGATTGCCTTTCCTTCTGAACAGCTTTTGTGGCCATATCCTCAGCACCACTATCTCCTCCCATAGCCTCATCAGCATCAGCATTCTCTTGGTCCTCAGAACCATCATCAGCTATCTCTTGTTCAGTGGTCTTTGGCTTCCTTTGAGACCTTGTAATAGCCTTTGGACCCTTGAAGATTTCCCAATTTGGGACACTAACAACCATCTTTCTGGGTACTCTTACCCCAGTCTCTCTTCTCACTATCTCAATGAAGTTCTTGATGACATCCTCATTGTCATGTTCTGATATGGTGGGAAACCCATCACACCAGAAGTACTTTTCATAGACTTGTTGCAGAGGTGTCTTCACTGAGATAATTTCATTCTTGGTTTTTCTTTTCATATTCACCAGAACCATTGCATCATACTTAGCAGTTTGGAATACTCTAAGCTTTTCCTTGGCACTCAGAATGTCTGTGAGTTTGGTTTGCCTGATGAGTTCTGATATGAGCCTAGGATGATGAATGTTAGATGGCATTTTGGTTCTGCTTGCAGTGATGGTTAAACACATGTGATCAAATAAAATCTTAGCCAGATTAACCTTCACCTTCTTGTATAGGAACCAAATGAAGTGCTTATGTGGTATAGATATGGTATTTAATCCACCTTCTCTAGTAACTATTGTAGCGAGAAACACTCTGAAAGCAAATTCAAACTTGTGCCTCATGCACTTCAACTTTCCAAAGTCCCTGTTGGAACTCCCAGGTTTAAACAGGTCCTGATTGATTGAATTCAAATACTTGCTCTTAGCATCATATACTTCTATGTCTTCTCCCTTATTATCCAAACCCAGAATCTTGGCAATGTGTGCCTGAGTGATCACCACATTGATACCCAAAATGGTTGACCTTATTTCTCTTCCTCTATACGGTTTCAAACCAAGTTCCTGCCTTGTTTTACCCTTTAGAGACTTGTTCTTCGCAATCAGGTTCTTGTATTCTTCATCAGCGCTTACTCTATCAAAAACCTTTGCTTTTTGCCAGAAATATTTGACAATGTCATAGTACACAAAACCATTCAACATCTCAAAATAGTTTTCCCATTTTTGATCGAAGAATAGATTTTGAACATCGATTCCGTTTGCTTTCAAGCTATCGAAATCTACAAACTTCTCCGTGTAGAAATCGTATGAGTCTGGACCGGCGTCCGTTTGATTGTGTTGATAAACTAGATTATCTTTTGAATTAAGATCGATGATGGGTGGTAACGTAGGGTTAAAGGGTTCTTGAACGATTTCGTTTGATGAACGAGCAGCCATAGTTGCAGAGAATTAAGAAGATGAAGATTGGGAATTTTTGTAAGGTCTAGGGTTGTGTAGGTAGTGATTTTGTGTAAAAAGTTGTGCAAGTGAGTGAAGTGACTTATAAATAGTAACTAGCACACATACACAGAGAAAATAAACATTGGGAGGGAGCGCGAGCAGTTTTTTAAAAATTAAATAATATACTTAACTGCCATAATCATCATTAACTGTTCTCTGCCCGTCAGGATCTAGACACGTGTTGAAGAGGTTTAATCATAGCTGACGCGTGTACAGACAACTGTTGTACACTTACTCGTACTGAACGTTTCATTTCCAAAAGGTTCAGAGCCTCACTCATTTGTATCTGACACCTCATCAGAACCTGTTACTCTTCAGAGCCTAAATTATTCAGAGCTTCCCAAGGGATACTCTAAATTATAAGAGGTTCTGATAGAGCTTCAGATGCTAATTCTATTCTACTTCCCAGAGCTAATTTTCTTCAGAGATATAGTGCATGTTCAAATTCTTTTTGATAAAATCAAATCTTTCAATAGCTAAAGGTTTAGTAAATATGTCAGCCCATTGATGTTCAGTATCAATGAATTGAATATCTATTGTACCTTTCTGAACATGATCTCTTATAAAATGATGTTTTATTTCAATATGTTTAGCTCTTGAGTGTAGAATAGGGTTCTTAGACAAATGAATAGCAGCAGTATTGTCACAATATAGTGGAATACTGCTTTCAGCTATGTTATAATCTTCCAACTGATATTTCATCCAGAGAAGCTGTGTGCAGCATTTAGCAGCTGAGATGTATTCTGCTTCTGCTGTAGACAAAGCAATAGTTGTTTGTCTCTTGCTAGCCCAAGATATGAGATTCTCACCAATGAATTGGCAATTTCCACTTGTGGATTTTCTCTCAATCTTGTCACCAGCATAGTCAGCATCACAGAATCCAACTAGCTTACTATCTAGGGATTTTTTATAAAGAAGTCCTAGATTAGTAGTTCCTTTCAGATATCTAAAGATCCTCTTAACAGCAGTTAAGTGAGGTTCTCTAGGATCTGACTGGAATCTTGCACACAAGCATACACTATATAAAATATCAGGTCTAGATGCTGTTAGGTAGAGTAAGGAGCCAATCATACCTCGATACAGCTTCTGATCTACTTTGCTTCCTATCTCTTCCTTGCTTAAGCTGCTGGTAGGATGCATGGGTGTAGACATTATCTTGCAGTCATCAAGGTTGAACTTCTTTAGAAGCTCTTTTGTATACTTGCTTTGATGAATGTAAGTGCCATCTTTTCCTTGATTAATTTGGATTCCAAGGAAGAACTTCAATTCACCCATCATACTCATCTCGAATTCATCCTGCATCAGCTTTGAAAAACTCTTGCACAAGGAAGCATTAGTAGAACCAAAAATAATATCATCAACATATATTTGAATGATTAAGATATCTTTCTTAGATGTCTTTCTGAATAATGTATTGTCAATTTGACCTTTTTGAAAACCATTTTCTAAAAGGAAATTACTCAGTCTTTCATACCAAGCTCTTGGAGCTTGTTTGAGACCATAGAGTGATTTCTTAAGTTTATAAACATAATCAGGATTTTTCAAATCCTCAAAACCTGGGGGTTGTTTGACATATACTTCTTCAGAAATAACACCATTAAGAAAGGCGCTCTTAACATCCATTTGGTACAATGTGATTCCATTGTTAACAGCATATGAAAGAAGTAACCTGATTGCTTCCAGTCTTGCTACTGGAGCAAATGTTTCAGTGAAGTCTATACCTTCTTGCTGACTGTAGCCTTGTGCTACCAGTCTAGCTTTATTTCTTACCACTTCACCTTGTTCATTCATCTTGTTTCTAAATACCCACTTGGTTCCAATGATGTTCTTATGTACTGGTCTTGGCACTAAATCCCATACATCATTTCTTTGAAACTGATTGAGCTCATCTTGCATAGCTACAATCCATCCATCGTCAGTAAGTGCTTCATCAACATTCTTTGGTTCTATCATTGAGATTAGTCCCAGAAGTGAATCAAGTTGTTGATAGTCTGATCTTGTCTTTCTTGGACTTTCTTTGTTTCCAAGAATTAGATCTTCTGGATGTGATGATCTATATTTGAACTTCCTTCTTGGAGCTTCATCAACATCAGCACTTGGTTGAGTGTCTTCTTCTGAAGTGTCATCATGTTCTTGTGATGCTTCTAATTGAGATGCTTCTTCAGCATCTTCTTCCAATACAGCTTCTGAAGCTTCAACAGCTTCTGATGCTTTTTCAGGTTCTGAATCGATGTATTGGTATGGAACACCTGCATAACTATTATCTTGCTCTGACATTTTACTGTCAGGCTCTTTATCATCAAATCTAACATGTATAGATTCTTCCACTGTGTTAGTTTCAGAATTATACACTCTGTATGCCTTTGAGCGTTCAGAGTAACCTATAAAGATTCCCTTACAAGCTTTGGCATCAAATTTTCTTTTGTAGGCCTTGTTGTTTAGAATGTAACAGGTACATCCAAACTGATGAAAATAAGAGATGTTGGGCTTTCTTCCTTTGAAGAGTTCATATGTTGTTAGATTCAATAGAGGTCTAATATAGATCCTATTTTGAATATAACAAGCTGTGTTTACAGCTTCTGCCCAGAAGTGCTTAGCAAGTTTTGTCTCATGCATCATGGTTCTTGCCATTTCTTGTAAAGACCTGTTCTTTCTCTCTACAACACCATTTTGTTGTGGTGTTCTAGGAGCAGAGAACTCATGGACAATGCCATGATCTTCACAAAAAGTTGCAAATGGTTTGTTTTCAAATTCACCACCATGATCACTTCTTACCTTTAAGATTTTGAGACCTTTCTCGTTTTGCACTTGAGTGCAGAAGATGCTGAACACATCATATGCATCATCTTTCACTCTTAGAAACTTTACCCAAGTCCATCTACTGTAATCATCAACAATGACTAATCCATATTTCTTCCCATTGATTGAGGCAGTACTTACTGGACCAAACAAATCAATGTGAAGTAGTTCTAAAGGTCTTGAGGTAGAGACAATGTTTTTAGGTTTAAAAGAAGTTTTTGAAATTTTGCCAATCTGACAAGGACCACACAGAGCATCTGAATGATATTTAAGATTTGGCAGGCCTTTAACCAACTTGAGTTTGCTAAGCTTAGAGATTAATCTCCAGTTAGCATGACCTAAGCGTTGGTGCCAGACCCACTTTTCATCATTCAGAGATAGAAGACAAACTATTTTCTGCTCAGTGAGTTCTGACAGATTCACCTTATAAACATTACCTCTTCTTAATCCTCTAAACAATATGGACTTGTCAGAGTCATTGATTACTGTACATGCCTCTTTATCAAATTTAACAATAAATCCGCTATCACAAAATTGACTAATGCTAAGCAGATTATGTTTGAGGCCATCAACTAACCAAACATTTTTAATTGAAAGAGAAGAGTTACCAACTATACCTGTACCAATGATCTTCCCTCTTTGGTTTCCTCCAAACCCCACAGTACCTCCCTCTTTCAGAGTCAGGGTTTGGAATATATGCCTTTCTCCCGTCATATGTCGTGAGCAGCCACTGTCCAGGTACCAGCATTGCTGCTTTGGCCTTCTTGGTGTGCAAACCTGAAGCAAATATTATTTGAGATTTTGGTACCCATATCTTTATGGGTCCTTTTGTGTTAGTCTTTACAGGTCTAGGTGGTCTTTGTTTGAAAGACCTATCAGAGCCTCTAGAGTTAACCACCCTTGTTGAAAAGTTTTTGGGTTTAGTATAGCTCTTGAGCTTTGTTCTTGAATGTGTCAGAGCTTCTTTAGATTTAACATTAGCTTGAGGCTTAAAAATCTTAGGTTCTGAGGTTTTATCCTTCTGAGTCTTTGACTTTTGAGCCTCTGGCTTTGATGTTCTATTAGAGGCTGACTCATTTAGAACTTCTGATTGACTCTTTACAAAGACAACCTTAGGTTTTGATTTATCTATATTAGAGGATTTTGAAGATAATGGATTATCTTTAAAACGTGAGAATCCAAGACCTTCTCCTCTATTTCTACTTACATGATAAATCAAAGAGGCTATTTTACTTCTTTTCATTCCATTGATAAGGAATTCCTGAAGAGCAAATTCATGTTCTGGAGGAACCTTATCATCAAGAACATAATGAGTTTCCATAAATTCATTTCTTGATTTTAGAGACTCATTTTGTTCAATTATTTCATTTGCCTTTTCGGTCAGGTTGTTATAGGCCTTTTTAAGGACCTTACACTCACCCGCCTTTTTGGTTAAAAGTTTTAAGGCATCTTTTAAGGAATCTATTAATTCAGAACGAGAAAGTTTAGCAAGTACCTCATCTTCATCTTCTGAATCTGAGTCAGCTTCGTGCTCAGAGTTCTCTTGATCAGAAGCGGTTGCCATCAAGGCTAGGTTTGCTTCTTCTTCCCCATCAGAATCTGATTCCTGATCCAAATCATCCCAAGTGGCAAGGAACCCCTTCTTGAGCTTACTTTTGTATCTTTCTTTGTTAGAGGTTCTCTTGGATGTTTTACTCAGGTTCTCTGGGCAGTCAGCAATGAAGTGTCCTGGTTTGTTGCACTTAAAGCATTTGTTTTGTTCTTCCTTCTTATCCTTAGAAGCACCAACCTTCTTGGAAGAACCTCCAAACTTACCAGCATACTTCTTGCTTCTCTTAGCCCATTGCGATACTCTTGCAGCCATCAGAACCATTTCTTCTTCTTCATCAGAGTCCATCTCGTGACCTTCTTCAGAAGCTTCTTCATCAGATACTATAACCTTTGCCTTCAGAGCCTTAGAGGAACTCTTGGTGCTCAGGGCTATCCCTTTTAGCTTCTTAGTCGATTCATCAGTCATGAGTTCCATCTCATGACTCTTTAGAGAACTAACCAAGCTTTCAAGAGACACAGTATCTAAATCCTTAGATTCCTGAAACGCTGTCACTTTTGGTCTCCACTTTGGCGGCAAGCTTCTGAGTACTTTCCTTACATGATCAGCCTCAGTATAGCTCTTATCTAAAACTTGAAGTCCAGAAACAAGAATTTGAAACCTAGAGAACATTGTCTCAATGTCCTCTCCGTCCTTCATTTTAAATAATTCATACTGATGTACTAACAAGTTGGCCTTAGCCTCCTTAACTTGTTTATTTCCTTCATACTTGGATTTAAGAGAATCCCAGATAGACTTAGCCGTTCTCTTATCTCCAATTTTCAAGTACTCATCATGAGAGATGGCATTTGTCATCATCCCTTTTACACTGTGGTGCTTCTTATACTCCAGCTTTTGAGTAGGTGTAAAAGCCTTTCTGTCTTTAGAGCTAACAACACCTTCTAAGTTCATATTTTCAAAGTTCACTCCATCTTCTACCATGTCCCATAAATCACAATCAATACTCATGATATAGCTGTACATATTTGTTTTCCAGAACGGGTAGCTAGTCTCAGTTCCATTGAAGATAGGAACTTTATCAGATGACCTTCTTTGTCGAGAGTTTGAGTCATAGTCAAAAGGAACTTCATTGAGATTCTTCTCAGCAGACATGTTTTTCCTCCCTGAATCTTAACTGTTTCACTGATAGGTGAGAGTTAGGCAACAACCAGGCTCTGATACCAATTGAAGGTGGAAAAACACAAGAAGGGGGGGTTGAATTGTGTTTTTAGAATTAAAAACTTTTTCGAAATAACACTAAGTTCGCAGCGGATATAAACACAAAGTAAAATGGGTGCTGAGAGAGAGAGAGAGAGAGAGAAAGACACAAAATTTATCTTGGTTCCTCTCACAAATCGAGAGTACTCCAGTCCCCTTGTTACTAACAAGAGATTTTCACTATAATCTACTCAAGATTACAAATTGCTCAAGCACACTTGCAAGAGACTTCTCAGGTGCTCAAGTTTCACTAAACAAGAGACTTCTCAAATGCTCAAGTTAAACTTAACAAGAGACTTCTCAAACAAACTTAAGAATAAGAATGAATGTTAAGGAACACTTGATATACTATCAGAGGTGTTTACAAAATACAACTCAAATTGTTTTAAGACTTAGAATGACAGATTTAAATTATGATGTCAGAATGCTTCTTAGTCTTTGAACGTAGTAATAGAACAGTGTTGGTAGAATGGTCGTTAGAACAGTAGTAATTTATTCCATTTGAGTCTTCTATTTATACTTGGAGGAAGATGATGACCGTTGCAGAGAGAGAGGTGCCAGCTGGAATTTATTCGTACAATTGTGATAGCTGTAGTTACCTTCTTTGGTAAAGATATCCAATTCCACTACCTTGCTATTTGAATTATCACTCATCCATTTTGAGTAATAATAGTACAATAGTACGATTCACAATTGCGCTCCACATATGGATAAGGTTAACGTTGTACCAACGAATATTCCTTCCTGTGGACGTGACAGATCCTTGAAGTAGATTGTTCTTTAATCATTGGTTCTGAATATGTCAGCTCTTGAGTGACGTAAATTCTTTTTGCTTCAGATGCTGTTATCATTGCTTCTTGAGGCCCTTTTTGCTTCTGAGTCCGTCAGAGCCTTGTTTTTGTCCTCAGATGCACTTTCTTCAACATACAAAACTTAAGCTTCTGATGAACAGTGATGTGCTTTCAGAGCTTGTTTTGACTGGCTTCTCTGCTATTATTCATAGTGCTTCTGAATGAATTTTAACTTGTAATTCTGCACACTAGAATAATCATTAGTATTTCCAATTGTAATTTTAATACTTTGTTATCATCAAAACTATTTAAATCATTAGAGATTCATGTCAGACCCACTTTGTTCCAACAAGCTCAACCTTGTTAAATCCTAAGCTTCAAACGTATCGCAGACCTACTAATAGGGTTGGGAACATGCCAGGCTTTGACAGGCTTGAGTCTGGCCTACAATTTTTTTTTAAGCCTAAGCCTGGCCTACGGCCTATCAAATGCAATTTTTTTGGCCTGCTAAAAGTCTGGTCTGGCCTTATAGCCTGTTTATGAGTCTGTGTTAGATAAAACCCTCTATATAATCTTTTTTAAATATATAGGCTAATTAAACATGCCTTAAAGCCTATTTCACATTTAAATTTTTATAATTTCTACAACATTAAGAAAAAGCTAATAAAATAATTAGCACAAGAATTAAAAGCTAATAAAATAACAAATATGATTACGACAAAGCCTATTAAGTATGTCATAATACAAATTTTTTGTTAAACACTAATGTTAATCAGTGTAATTAGCAACAACCAAAATATATACTATAATTTGTCTTTGTAAAAAAAAACAAATATATTTTGTCTAATCAATATTTTGTATTTATATAAATAATATTTATTTTTTATACAAACAAGATGATATAAATAATAATATTATATGAATAATAATTATTAAATATAAACAGGCCGGCCTATCAGGCTTCACAGGCTTTTTTAAAAGTCTAAGTCTGACATATTTATATAAACATGCTTTTTTCAAGGTCTGAGCCTGACATTTTTAATAAACAGGCCAGGCCATGCCAGGCCTAAGACAGACCAGGCCGAAAGCCCCTGGAGGCCGCCTAACCTATTCCCAACCCTACCTACTAATACTCCCCAAACCTCCGCTGCAAACGCTTGTAAGTAATTAGGTCATTTTAGTCCTTTATTTTTACTCCCTTAAAAAATTAGTCATTTTATTTTTGAATCATTTTATAGTTGGTCCCTTTCACAAAATTTTTTAATTAAATAATAGTAATACAATTTTGTTTGTAAGTAATTGAGAAAATAAATGAAACCCTTGATTTTTTTGAATTTTTTGTTTGTAAGTATTTGAGAAAAACAAATGAAACACAATTCTGAATTCTTTTTTTTTTGTCACAAATGATTTTATTTGTTGGGATATTATTTTAGTTCTTAATAAGATAATTTATATTTGAGCATTGCTATTTAGCATGAAATTTTTACACAAAAAATGCAAGAATTAACACATGGCAAAATTTTAAAGGATGATGTCATTTAATCTTCTTTTTTAGTGGAAAACATGGATGGTTATGGATGTAATCAAGGGTGAGGATTTATTCTTCTCTTTCTTGCATCAAAAAATTCTTGCTAAATAGTATTTCCTTTATATTTTGGTGAAAGTAGATGTGTTCATAGCTTAGATTGGATTTCGTTTGACCAAACTGGATACATTTAATTTTCTCTAGTTCGATTTGCTCAAAAAAAAAATTTCTCTAGTTCGATTTGGCTACCCATTCATACATGATTGAAGAGATGGATAATATTTTTACATGTTGAGAAACGATGAAACCACCATTATTACTTGTACACAAAATCAATATTAAGCAAGTAATTTATATGCATCAGAGATAATGGATTAGTAAAACCATTTTATGTAAAATTAGAGCTATATGCCTCAGGTTTTTTATGTTCCCTTGTTTCAATGTTTTCTTCGAACTAGTTGAGTAACTTTTCAAACTAACTGGAACTTCCACCCGTGCGGTGCACGAGTCTAATTAGCCATAATATATAACAATAAAAAATATGATAAAAAAATTTAATACTAAAAAGTATATGAAAAAGTGGAGTAACATTAAACATTAGTTTAACAATAAATTTGGATAAATATTCATACAACATAAATTATGATATATTATGAAATACTTTATTATAGACATTAGAAGTTTTATTTGTATTTTCATCATCTTCGTTGATAATCAAATTTTTTAATTAATCTTTAGAAGTAACTCTTAAAATCGCAACATTAAACTGACCATGTGAAAACACTAACGACGGAAGATATATCTCAACATATTTAAGAGATTGTCGCTTACTATTTATTTTAAATTTTGATTAAATATTAAAACGTCACATTGTGATCTTTAATTGAACTATGATTTGTTTGGCATAAAGAATAGTGGTAAGGAAAAAAAAGAATGTGGCTTGCTTTGTAATTTTTTAAATTATATACACATTTCGTCATATTTTTTCACATTCAAAAATGATTATTTTTTTGTAATTGCATTTATTTCGACTAAATTTATTTGTAATTGACTGTTATTTTGGATTTGAATTAAGAAATATGTAGATACTGTAAAAATTATTCTATATTAAGGTTTGATTGACACACATAAATTAAGAATGTGGACTGACTTATTACAGGACCAATAATTTTTTTTAGAAACCAAACATTAATTGATAAACATAGATTAAGGTTACTTGATAGCAAAATTAAGAATGTGGACTAACATATATATTATAGGCGCAAATAAATTTTTTTAGCAACCAAACATTAACAAATACGCATATATTTAATTGATAGCAAAATTAAGAATGTAGACTGCTAAAAAAATGAGGGAAAAAATTAGGTTAAGTAATTAGGTTTAGGTTTGCTAATGTAATATTTATATAATTAAGGATTAGGCAATGATTACATATTTATTACACGTTGATTGCCAAATTATATCAAATTAATTGATGTAGCTTAGTAGAAATGCACTACATAATCTTAAAGGACATGAATTCGATTCTTACTGAGTAGATTTTTTAACATTTTATTTTAATTAATTTAGGGTTAAAATGAGAGGGAAAATGAGAGGGAAAGTAATTAAGATTAGGAATTGCAAAATGTAATAAGCTTATAATATAAGAGATTTCCACAATCTTAAATTAATTAATTAGCAAATAACTCTTTGTTAGTACTGCTTTGGTGAGTTTCAAAGATCCATAAGTGGCTATATATGGTTTCAGAGGGCTTATGTTATTTTATGGTATACATTTTTCGTTAGATATTTTAGAACTCTATGTATTTTAAATTTTTGAACTATTCTAATTGAAATTTTATGGTTAAGGCATAAGTGGTTGATCATGTTAGATAACACTATTAGATAATACTTTTTTTTACCAATTCATATAGTTTAATAAACTATTTCTTAAGGCAATTGTGTCATTTTCTGGTTGTCTGAGTACTAAGTACCGATTTTTCTATTGGACTTTTGAATTCAAAAACAACTTTGATTGTTAAGCATTTCATGTGAAAGTCATAGATAATCTCTTTTTCCTTCATTCTGAGATTCTCAAATTTTGAGTGGAGAAGTTGAAGTCTTTAGCTTTTTACCTTGGAGGTCCCTTCATGGGTTGTCTTGAGTATCTCCCAAGCATCTTTGGCAACAGTACATTGTTTGATGAGTCTGAACATGTTCTTGTCCACTCCATTGAATAATGCATTTAAAGCTTTATTGTTGCCAAAAGCAAGTGTATCTTCTGATGTAGTCCAATCTTCTCCTCGTTTAAGCTCTTCTGTATCAGCTCCATTAGCATCCTTGACTTCGGGGTGTTCCCAACCTCTTAGCAGTGCTTTCCAAGTTCTACTATCAATGGATTTTAAGAAAGCAGCCATGCGTGACTTCCAATAGTCATAGGTAGTGTCATCCAGAAGAGGTGGTTTGTTGACCAAAGTTCCATCCTTGTCCATAGTTCCAGAAAGTATCTTCCCTGGAGCTCACCCTAAAACAGAACAGGGTGTCTGCTCTGATGTCAATTGAAATTCCGGTAGCAAGTCACAGATGTGCAGCGTGATGTGGAGCACGTTATGGTTAAGATATACGATGTGGTTCCTAATGTGCTAACATCATGGACATATGATAACTTGATGAACAAGGAAAATAAAGTGCAGAAGATAAAGAACACAATGAGTTTGTTAACCCAGTTCGGTGCAACTCACCTACGTCTGGGGGATACCAATCCAGGAATAAATCCACTATGATAGTTCCAATTCAAAGCTAAATAGTCCAAGTTTACAACTTATCACTTAGACACTACCCGTGCTAATTCTACCTAGGTCCTCCCTAGACAACCTCTGGTCACTTCCTATAACAAACTTGCAAACCAAAAGGATTTAAATAACAAACCCAATGATGGAGACGCACTCCTAACCTAAAGAACCAACTCGTGCTTCAAAGCTTTGAGTGATTCAAAACAACTCTTTGCTTAAAAGCTTAAGAGTGACACACGGTTCTTTTCTTATTTCAATCTAGAACCAAGAAAGGAACACATCAGCTCTGTGCTTAAAAGCTTTAGAGCTAAATACAACCCTAGTTGTCTTAATGGAAACAAAGGGACAAAGACACGAAATCCTAAAGACTATTTTCTAAGATATTAATTTCGATTTCGGTGAATAAAATATGTCTTCAGTCTTCCTTTATATATAACGAGCTTCATGGGCTTGGATCCCTGATTTGATAGCTGACCTTCGTAATCTCCAAGAAACAAACTCAATCTTTTACAAAGATATGTTTGTTTTAAATCTTCTAGTAACAAACTGACCATCTTTAATCTTTTATGAATCTTTTTCAATCTTTCAGCTCGTTCCTTGGCGCGCAAGCTAGCGTGGATGTGTTTGTTTCAAAACAAATCTTTTTCAAAGATCACACGCAAAATAATGAAAGCGCGTTATTTTAGGGCGTCCAGGTCAAGTCTCATATGTGTGCACCTCAGTCACCACATCTGGACCAAAGACTTATTTTAGCAAATGAAGCCAACCCTAAAACAAAAACAACATCACAGGTTGAAAACACTAACACATCATATCGAAACATTTTAAAATGGATAAAAACCATTACCGAGTTTTGACGGAAAAACAGATACCATAAATAGCTAGATTACAAAGGAATAAAACAATGTAAAAGTTCACAATTAGCGAACTGACTCAATGGCCACAATAATTTTAGTTTATAATTAAATATGTTTTGTGTCCCATATAATATATCAACTTTTATATTTTTCCCCTCTATAAATTTCCATTGAACTTTGATTCCTCTATATTTTATGTTTTAAATTTTAATCCATTCTTTTTTTATTATAAAGTTCATATTGATTGCTCAAAGCGATTTTAAATGAATCTGAAGAGTTATTTTTTTTCTTAAGAATGACAAGTGGACCCATATACACTAAGTATCCACAAAAAAATGAATACATACACATTGATAATTTTCCGCAAAAATGAACGAGTTTGGGTACCTTAGTACCCACCTACTCGGATATTTTATATATATATATATATATATATATGCGAGTATGAGGAGAGGTGAGTACTAAAAATATATATTTAAAAAATATATAATTACGTTTCTTTTTTATATTATCATATAAAAATATACATGTATATCAATTATAAAAAATACAACACTACTAAAATGTTACACATTTGCAATTAAAAATTGTATATTTATTTATAACATAATGAAAACACAATATGAATATGTAAACCAAGATATATATATATATATATATATATATATATATATATATATATATATATATATATGAATATTAGTATGATTAATAATAATTTTTTTATAATTTTCAATAGTCAATTTAATTTATTTTTTTAAATATTTATATTAAAATGTTATCTTATTTTTTGATTGATCAATTTATTTTTAATAAAATTGAAGGTAATGAGTGCGAGTTCGTACTCAATACCCAAATGGTACGAGTACAAATATTGTTATACACACATATATGAGTCAGAATTTATGAAGCACGAACACTTCTCAAATTAGTTGTGTCCTGTGTCAAACACCAACACTTAATTATATTATTTTTTTCAAATTATTATTGATATAAACGTGTTAGTGTCTATGTTGTCTCCAATACCTATACATATGTATGTATTCATACTTCATAAGTCTTAATATATATTTATATTTAAAATAGAAAAAAATGTTAATTACTTTAACCTAAAAGAAAACACAATGATGGGCCTTTAATACATGTAAAACAGCTCTAGTTTAGACGCAAGCCCGATAGCCTTTAAAGCGTCGTGTCTCATAAACCCTGCTGCGGGATCTTTTCTTCTCGTTTCTTCACGCAAAACCCTAGCCCTTTCTCTTCTTCCACACAAAACAACAACGCGACAAAAATGGTACCTTATTATGTTTCTCTCCTTTTGATATTACTTTAATCCTTCATAATTTTCATTTTCTCATTTTTATACTCGTTTATCTGATTTTGCAGACAGGAGAACCCGTTAATCCAAAAGCTTACCCTTTGGCTGATGCACAGCTTACCATAACTATAATGGATCTCGTTCAACAAGCTGCTAATTACAAGCAGCTCAAAAAAGGTGCCAATGAAGGTATGCTATAATTTTTATTTTTATTTTTGTAAAATGAGGAATTTAACAGGGTTATGTTTTTCTTGGTCAAGTAGTCTGATAACTAGAAATTTCATCGTGGATAAGTGAGATGACCGGGATTCGAACTCTGACCCCTGCATATATAATTCAAGCTCTTGCCAATTGAGCTGAGCTCACAGGACTTAATAGGGTCATGTTTGACCGTACTATATTGTTGTGTTATGGTTTTGCGTTGATATTTTATTCTATTTTTTTTTTTAGCTACAAAGACACTTAACAGAGGCATTTCTGAGTTTGTTGTGATGGCCGCCGATACTGAACCACTTGAAATTCTCCTTCACCTTCCTTTACTGGCTGAGGATAAGGTAAATTCACATATAAATGTTACCTCACTTTGTTTTTATTTTTTATTTTTTTTTATTTTGTTATTATTTTCACCCTTAAAATCTTGGGTGTGCTACTACCATGGGGGTTAAAATTGCGGTTTTAATATCAAAATCATGGATTTTACGATTATGCTCGCTCTTAACGATGTATAATCCTATTTTTGTGGAATCGGATGGAATCTTGGTGTATGATTTTATGATTATGTTTGACCTCAGCGATGCACAGACAAATCTTTTTGCAATTTAAAGATTATGCTTGCGTCCATTTCATAAAAAATCTTCTCCCTCATCCGTCCTTTGTTTCATTTTCAAATGGCTTCAAACTCTCATGCTAATGTATTTAAATTAACATAAGTATTTCAATTGTGATTTAAGGTATTATTTATCTTATGCAATTTTATATGCATATATATGAACTTATATGAATACATTTGAGTTTTATGAATTTTGTATGATCTTACAATTAATGTTACCATTGTACGATTTAAGATTTTATTTCTCTTTTCTGATTTTGCATAAATTCTCGATTTTAACTACCATGGCTATTATCCCTTCCCTTTGCAAGAAACCTGCCCCTGCCTCCAATGTAGTCAGGGTCGAGTTTCTACGTAGGATCGGTGGGCTGGTGATGGATCGTAAGCACAAGGGCCGTAGCACGGTTCGTAAGATCCTACTCAAGGGAAAAGTTGTAACTTCACATATATAAATATACACAAAAACACAAAAATATAATACATGAACAAAACTTTAAATAAACTAAAATAATACATGAACAAAATAAACTTGGTTAATTAAGATTTCTTAATCATCATTTCAGAGTTAATTAACAAATTTAATACATGAACAAAATATAAATCATGAACATGTAGAAAATAGAGGTGCGACTCTAACTAGCAAACTGAATAAATCTGTTATTAAAGCAAAGTGGCTATTATATATAGCCTTTACAAATATCACTAACTGCTAGCTATAAATAAGCTCATGATAAATAACAAAAGCAAGACTAATTCAAAAGCATCAAATTCCTAAAGACGAGGGCTTATTAAAGAAGTAACAAAGATAAACTCCTATTTGCTAGCAGCACACTAAAACAACAGCAAAAGCATGTTTAGAACACAGTCACAGTTTTGGAAAGGAAAAAAAAAAGTGAATGAAAGTCAGAATGGTGAGAAAACAGAGTTGAAGGTGATTTTCATGGCCAGAGTTGCAGAACGATGGCTCTGGAAGTTGAACATAGCTTAGGGTTTTTACTTCGGTGAAGGTGAGAGCGAGAGAAAAGCAAAATGCGAAGATGAAGGTGAAAGTGAAATCGCGATGAAGGTGAAAGCAAAAGGGTGTGTTTTGTTTTACGGTTAAAATGATTTTCGGGTTATGTTATAACACGACCCGATCCGCAAAGCCCAACCCCGTTTTCACTCCAATTTGACCCAGCATGTTTTTTTTTTGTGCTCCTGTTTCAAACAAGCAAACCTGACCACGTAAAGTGCTGTTTACGCACTGCCAGAGTCGAAGCACGGTGAGGCTGCTGGTGCACGTAAGGCCGTTCGATCCCACGCACCGGGGCGCAACCCTGACTACCTTGCCTGCCTCTGCATCTAGAGTGTCAGACTTTGTACTGTTAATCCATACGAGGGAATTAAAAATGAGGAATTTGGAATTTGTATGGATACTGTAGAATCACACTTCTCTTCTGGAAAATAGCTGCTGCCCTTTCAGCATTGTTACTTTTATGGCACTTGACTTCTCTACATAAGGCAGATTCTGTTGTAACATGTGGCCACATGGATGTGGATCCTGTGTAGTCAGGCAGTCATCGATCTCTGACGGCCAATCGAGATCACACGACCTTAAATAAAAGTATATTATGAATTTTTAATAAACTAAAATTACTGGTTTTAAACCATCCGATCTCAATCCTTGACTGTGCGCCTGCAGATGATACATATCCGTTTGTTAAACCTTTACCTGTGAATTTTCTAAAATGAGTATTACCAGTGAGGTGCCTGGTTTTATTTATTTACTGTGGTAAATTTGTTCCAAGAAGTTATTGATGTAGAGTTGTGAGGTCTGTACCTGTTTGTCTAATCTTGCATAAAAAGCTTCTGATTTTTTAATATGATATCTGTATATGCTGTGTGTAATGCTCGAACAAATTGGATATAAATTTGAATATTATTTTATAGGACAAAGAACTTGCGATTGATTTGGATTTTTGTAGATTTTTTTTCATTCGCAATGATATAATATTCCACCTGCATGTACACCATGTTGTAAATTGTAATCATGTAATGTCAAGTAATCTGTGTATTGGTTTTTTATCAAGTTTCTTAGTGGGGCTCCCTACTGCATCTAGTTGTAGATTTGCAAACTTTTTTTCTTTTCTTTCTTTTTTTTAAGCTTAGGTTTTTTTGTTATGAATTATGAACAAGCACAAAAACGAACCTTTTAGCTATAGAAATTATTTCATCTATAGATCTGACCTATATATGCTAAATCGATAATGTCTTGTTTAATATGCAACAGTGAAATAGTCTATTAACGATGTAATTATTTCAATATACAGAATGTTCCCTATGTATTTGTTCCATCAAAACAAGCACTCGGACGAGCATGTGGTGTGACCAGGCCAGTGATTGCATGTTCCGTGACAACTAATGAGGGAAGTCAATTGAAATCTCAAATACTACAATTGAAGGTATGCACCATGTTTTGCTTTATATTATTCATGTAGCCACCAACTATATTACATGCTATAATGTAACACACATTTTGGCATTTCTTGATATATGCAGGATGCTATCGAGAAACTATTAATCTGAATGACTGATTTCGGTATGATGGGCTTCATGAGTTTGCTAGATTCTCCTTGAGGCTTTGACTGGACGAGTTGTGTTCAACTCGGAAAGGTGCTTTATATGTAAACCTACTTTAATATTTATCTCAACTGTTTGAAGATTGAAAGTGCAATTTTTAAGTTTTGGTGTGTGGCTTGCAATGTTTTAAACTTGTGTATTATACAGTTTCAGTGTTATTAGTTATTTACATGCCAAGTCGATTTGAATTATCTGAGTGAGTATTTTTCTCTCGGTATAGGGATGTCAACGGGGCGGGGAATGTGCGGAGGAAGCTATCCCCGTTCCCCACCCCGAACTGCTTTCGGGGGAATTTTTGCCTCCATCTCCCTCCCCACGGGGGAATATTTATCCCCATCTCCATCCCCACAGATCTCCACGGTTCCTGCGGGGATCCACGGATATCGAATATTAACAAAAAATTATATTGTTTTTGAGTTTTATTGTTTTTACAAAGAATCAATATTTAATATTATTGCTATATTATATATATATATATATATATATATATATATATATATATAAATATGTAATAGTTAAGTATATGGGCGGATTCGGGGAATCCGCGGGGACGGATGTGCCTTCCCCGATCCCCGCCCCGAATTGCTAACGGGGGAGATTTTGCCTCCATCCCCGTCCCCATTGGGGAAAAATCCCCATTTTTGGAGCTCCGAACGGGGCAATCTCCGCGGGAATCCCCACTAATGGATGCAAATTGACATCCCTACTCTTGGACATACCCGTTTATTTTTGCTTGCGAACTCGTAACATGACTAGAAGCCAACTTTAAATCTGCTTCAACTTTCTCTTGTTTACATGGCAAAATCTGATTGGATGATTGTGTAAAAGTTTTACACTAATAATCTTCAAAATCAAATTTTGTCACATTGTAAGTTGAATTCCTTTGTTGACTCTTGGTTGATCAAACACTCTCTTGTGACAGATCGCTTGCTATCACACCAACCTTTATTAGAAAAGCGATGAATACGTTTTCCTCAAGTAATTCAGATAATTTAATAAACAATATCAAATATTTGTTGTACTTGAAGACTTTGTACCGTTATAAATAATCCTATTGCAACATGATTATTAATGGGATACATTTAAAAAATGATTCCACGATGAAGACTATGCATGAACCATGTTCAATCAAAAGTTTATGTTAGAAACGTGTGAGGGAATGCATTCCATTATTAACAGGTGATCACTTATTTCGTGAATAGCTACTTGCCACATACTAAAACAAATACTTAGGGATGGAGATAGTATATACAAATCTTGGGTTTTGGTCTCACATACACTCAACTAACTCTAAAGGAGATAAACTTTGTTAAAAAAAAAAAAATTCGGCTGTAATTGTGTTGAATCATTCGATCTAATTGACAACCCATATTATTTGACTGTGTGAATGATCTAGACTCTTCGATCTCAAATTAACAGTCTAGATTTACTACCCCGTGAAATAGTGTGAATGCTGTACAACAAACAATCCTGGTCCTTTAAAGGAGCATGTGTAACGAAAAAGAAAATAAAAAGCATATATTATATACTATTACAAAGCTTTTTGGCTCGTACAAATAACTGAGATCCTCTATTTCTTTTTTAAAAAAATGAATGACTTTATTTTATTTATTTTTGACCAAATGAATGAATTTATTATTTAAAGTGAGGAAAAACACAAAAGATTGGAACGATCTATTTTAAAGATTGGTAGGGAGTAGAACAGATTAAAAATTAGAAAAGTTCAATTAGAAAAGAACACTCAATATACTTAAATGAGAAAAGTAATGATGATGCAAACTACAACTTGTGAAGAAGATACTTATCAAAAACTATTTTGTTGATACACACACTCCTAACCCCAACATCAATTTTGTTTTGTAACAATATAGTGAAAGCATAGTTGCAAGTGTAGTTGATGTTGTGCATGATATTGATATGATAGAAAATTGCAGACAAATGTGATCAATGAAACTTAATTCAGTTGTGATGTATTATGTATAGTGACAATGATTTCCAAAATCAATAGATTATTTTGATTAGCTTTAGTAAAAAAAGTTTGAAAGTTTTTTTTAGTTTCAAACTTTTTTTACTAACGCTGAATAACTACTTAAGTGGATCTTGTGAATTTCCTTAGCATTTAACATGGGACATGTTCTATTGAGTGTTGGAGGCGTGCTTAGATTTCGGCCGCAATTGTGGTTGCTAAACTTTCAATAGCTTAAGTAGACCAAATCGTGCAATATAAGATATAAAAATTTTCACCAATCTTTAGTTGGTTCAGTGATGATTGACGTTGAATTTGATAGGGAAGTCTAAGGTTCTATCCCCCACAATCGGAACCACTTGATGTCATAATTGACCCCCGAACCAAATTAAACTAGTGGTGAAAGCAAAAAAAATAAGATATAAAAACTTTCAAACTTCTTTTACTAACGAATTGGATAACTAATTAAGTAGATCTCGTGAATTTCTTTAACATTTAACATGGGACATGTTTTATTGAGTGTTGGAGGTGTGCTTAGATTTCGGCCGCAATTGTGGTTGCTGAACGGTAATAGAACTATTGGCTGATATATTGGATAGCCAATCGGAACATTCATCATGAGGTGGTAATGGATGACCATAAAAGAGGCTGTTGATCCTTTCGATGTAAGCTTCTGAGTCATTCCTAATGCTAATGCAGGGTTAACAAACATTGATAAACAGAGCATAGCGAACCAGAGTCACTGTGATGTAAAATTGGCAAATATGTCTCTTACTACAATCAGATGAACAACGACTCAAAAAAATAAAATCAGATGAACTAAAAAAACAAACATATGAATTGTGCAAATCCTCCATAAGATTTTTTCCATACAATTTGTTTGGTAAATATCCATAATGCCTAATTCATTCACTAGTCATAAACTCATTAAAATTTAAAAGGGACATACCATCAGTATCAGCCCCAAACATGGACTATATCACCAGATATGAAGAAAAACAATACATAATGACATAAATAACAATAACAATTTTTGTATCCAAAAATCACATAAACAGTTATGTCAATTCCTATTCTCATTCTTCCTTGGACTTTCTTCATCTCCTTTCCCATTTCTCTCTTCCAACAATTTTCCAGCCTCAGAATCATCTTTCTGAACACTTTTCTGAGCCTCAGAGGCCTTTAGAGCCACTAACTTACAGTGATTATAATATGCAACCCCTAAAAATGCAAGTCCATAACCAATCAAATTGAGCGGTGTAACAGTATCCTTAATCACAGACCAAGAAAATGCAATAAGCAACCAATCCTTCACAACACCAGCAACATTCATAGTCAAAGCTGAAGTCTTACCAACAAGCAAAAACACAGCAAGATTCAAAGCAAAAGCACACAAAGAATTACTTCCGAAAACCCAAAAATCGAATCTCAAACTCGACTTATCCCTCAACAAAGGATATTCCATGACGAACCAAGGAAACGTCAAAAAAACCAAACAACAAGGTGCAATGTAGTAAAGTGAAGTAATTGGGTTCAACTTAATCCCTTTTGAGTTCAAAAGAATCTGAATTAAAACCAACCGCGTGGCTTCAAACGCTACAGCCATGAGCTGTAGCGTTACACCAAAAACATCAAACTTGGCTTCGCCGTAAGCAGCTACGGCGACGCCAAGTGAAATTGAAACCATGTTGATCATGGTTTCTTTCTTAAAAGATTCCTTTTTAAACGAAACGCCGATTGAGTAAACGGCAACCGGCATAAGTGCTTTAAGCATTTGAATGAATGAAACTGATAGGTAAATGTAAGCTGAATTTGAGAACCAAAGGGAAAGAGAGTAAAGTGCACCAATAGGGACCACAGATTTAAGGTAAGTGTCTAAAGACATTGAAATTGGGTCAACAATTTTGAAGACTTTTACGAGGATGTAAGCAAGAGAAGAACAAAAAGCCATGTGAATCATTGTTAGTGAAATTGGGAATGGCCAATTGTACATTTTTTTATCAAGAATGTATTTGTTGTAGATAATCACTGAGAAACTTAGCAAAATCCATACGGATACATATGCATATGAAAGAAGCACTTTTTTCATCACACCTTCAGAAACAGCCATTGTTGTGTTTTTGGGGTGTGTTTGTGGTGAGTTGGGTTTATGATTATGAAGGAGATTTGGGTTATGATGATGATTTAATTGAAATGAGATTTGGGATTTGAGAAATTTGGAGAATCTAGAGTTTTGATTTGATGAGTTAATTGTGGTGTTTGGAGGAGTGGAAAGAGATTTGGACTATTTAAGGTTGTTGGGGTTTCATTTTCTGTATTTCTACGAAAGAAACGTAAGACTTTGTTTTGAGTGAGTTTAGTAAACGTTTTTGTTTGGTGAATTACCATATTTTGGTGCTTCTTTCATTGCTTCTTGCCGGAAAATTTTGCTTTCTTTTAACTTTTGTTCAATTGTAGAAGTCAATTGTACCTTTCTTGACAAAAAAAGACAGTTTTATCCGGAAAATACTATTTAAGTATCATATATAACCAAATTTTTACCTTTAATGTATCTAGTATAAAATATCGACCAAATATATTAATAATTGAATATCTTTACCGATTTATATTTGAGATTTGAGGATTTAAAAGCAAGAAGAAGACAATTTTACCTGAAAATTAATTAACCTTTACCGATTGAAAACTTAGGTTGTATCGAAATTACAAATACATTTTTATTCTCTATTTTGTTAATAATTTTATGAGTTAAATTGACCAATAAATAATATATTTAAGGACTAAATTGACTACTCAGCAAAAAAGACACTTGTATATGTGTTTGTATTTTTAAGGCTTAAATATTATATTCGTAGTTCGCATTTTTTTGGTTTTAGTCTTTGTATTTTTTGTTGTTTCAAACTAGTCCCTATATGTTCAATTTTTTTGGTTTTAGTCCCTTAAAACTAAAATCAACAGGAAACCAACGAATTTTCCTGTGGATTTTAGCTTTAGGAACTAAAATCAAAATGATTTGCACATGCAGAGACTAAAATTAAACAATTATGAATTTATAGGGACGAAAATGATGTTTAAACCTAATTTTAATATATTTAGAGACCATCAAACCGATAGGCAGGGAGTTACATTTTTAATGACCAAATCCAACCATTTTTTTTGTGGAAATAATAAATAAAAATATCAAACATCTACATTCGTTAATATTTTAAACATTTTCCCTCTAAAAACTATTTATATATTTATATTTCTCTGCAAACAAATTTTGGTAAATTTTTTATGATTTTTCACAATATTATCAATATAATATATTCTTGCCTGCCTACCTTCTGCCAAACAACTGCCGGGCATCCTCTTAACTATGACTAAGTCAAAGCAATAATCAAGTGTGTAAATATAAGATAGTTCACCAAAGAAATATTAGATTGTCAATTAATTTGGTATGATCCTTAAATGTAACGCTACTGGTAGTAAAACCAAATTGGCATTTGTAAGAAATAATCGTGTGAATGAGGATCACATGATCATGAAAGATCACAAGGGTGTCATTTTATTGTTTTTTTGGTACATCAAAATCATGTGAGGATAATGTTGTAACTTGTGTATAAGAGAAGCAGTATACAGCAACAAAGTAGTGGCTTATTATTAACTGGGGGTCATGGTCACGTTTGAATTTTGGTTACAGATTTGAAAGTAAAACAATGGCGTGTCTAGTGGTTTGTTCCACATGGGTCAGCTGACTTGTTGGGTGCTTTACCAATAGAGAATAGTATACACTTCCCCTTTGCTCATATTGCAATATTCCCCTCCCAGTCTCAGTGGTGTGTGTTGGCAAAAAAATAAAAATAAAAAAATAGAACAATGGTTGGTATCAAAATGGTTTCTAATTCATTAAAAAAAATGATTTCTAATTTTAATCTTTATACATATGGTTAAAGAGCAGTGCTATAACAAGCGAAGCTACATACAACGAATTGTTCACGAAGCGTGTTTAACAAATTTGCTGACATCAACCCTGCTTGCACTTCTATACAGCCAATGGCATTCATTCACAATGCCTTCGTGATAATTTTGTTCGCTTGCTGTAGCATTTCCCATGGTAAAATTGAAAAGAAAAAAGTAATATTTATTTTTGAGGTCTTGAATATCTCACCTAAACAATACTGACATGGGGCCAAAAATAAAACTCTGAATAGGAGCTTACAATTATGGGGTTAGTAAGTAGGGTTTTGGAGTTTTGGAATTTAGGAGTTATTTGAAAGCTCTATTCATTTTCAATGGGGATCACATGCGACTTAACATTCTACTGTACATTGTAGAATAAGTTAATTGCAGAATGCAGACAAATGTTATTGACTTATCAATGAAATTAACTTATGAAGCTCCATTCTACTATATAATGGAGAAATTATCAAAATTACACTAACCTCCCTTGAGGTCCTTTGAGCAAACGATATACTTTATCTTTCCTTACTCCATATTTCTTTTACAACAAAAATTAATAATTTCTTTCATTCCTACATATGATTTAAAATTATATTAAAAAAATAGGCTAAACTGTACTTTTGATCCCTTACGTTTATTTTAGGTTTGAATCAGGTCCCTTACGTTTTAAAAGTTTCAATTTGGTCCATCACGTTATCAACTTTTGCATTAGTTAGTCCATTACGTCAATATTTCACTAACTCCGTTTGATTTTTACACGTGGCTGACGGTTTAGACACATGAACGCTATTTTGAACACGTTGACACTATTTTTGACACTTTTTTTTTGTGCCAATTCCATTATTATAAGTAATATATATTATTTTTAATTATTTTTTTTACTTAGTTAGCATCCCAAATGACACTAAACATGTCCAAAATAGTGTCTATGTATCCAAATTGTTAGTCACGTGTAAGGATCAAAAGAAATTAGTGAAAAATTTGACGGAAAGGACTAACTAATGCAAATCTTGATAACGTGAGGGATCAAATTGGAACTTTTAAAACGTAAGGGACCTGATTCAAACCTAAAATAAACGTAAGGGACCAAAAATACAGTTTAGCCAAAAAAATATATTCAAAACTATATGTTAACTTAATTATGAATGAAAAAATATGCATAAGAAGTTTTTTCAAACCGAGTATTTTCCGCTCACAACTACAGTTGACTTAAGTTAGAAGAAACTTGTGTCACCTCATCTAAGTGTTATTATGAAAAGATGAACAGTCTTGACAGGAGAGGTAAACACAATGGTATGAGAAGGCTCCTTGAGAAGTGGGAGATGAGTAAGCCTGCAAAGAGAACCAAATTAGATTCATGTGAATTAACAAAGCAGGAAGTAGACATTATAGTCATATTCAAATTTGGAAACAAATAGTAATTTTTTAGTAATTGCAATTAATTTAGAGATGAAGAAACATGTGGGTGCAAAGATTAATAGAACTTAGATTAACCAGTTGAGTGAATGTTGAAACATTGGCAATTTTCCATGTTGGACTTGTGAAGATCCAACATAGAAGTGACTCTGAAAGGTTGGACAGACAGAATAACTGTTAACTGCAGCACTCTAGAGCTTTCTGGATAAATAACTGTCAATTATGTCATCTGATCTAGGCATTGTAGTAATCTATGGTATGCTGTGAGCAGCTATTTAATGCCACACAAAGAGGGAGATGGATAATGTTGCTGACTTCTCCTGTCCCGCACAACCTGCCATGATGTTCTATTCTCCTGTGGCGACATTACGCGTACAAAATTATAGTGCCACCTCGGCATCATTAAGTAACAAGACCAATCTTAATGCCCGGACTAATTTGAATGACAGTAACATCGGTTCGGAACCTTGAGAGGGGATTATTTTTTATCTCAAGACTAATAGGACATTTCAGGAGTTGATTTCAAGGTTTACTCAAATGTTTCACTGTAACTTTGGTTTTTGATAGATCACCAATTGCAAAGAAGAGAATCAGTGATAGCTTTGATTCGAGCACTTATTCATAAAGCTACCTGGTTTACTTCTTGGTGCTCTTCAATTCAGAGTGAAGCTCGCGCATTTTGGCTTATAGATGAGATTGAAGTGTTTGTGGACTTCCTTCCAAACTTGAAATGCTTGTCTGCAACCGATTATACGAAGCAGGATTGAATCAGATAAAGTGGATAGTAACCAATTAAAAAGCATCTGATCTTGTACAAGCCACTTATAATACTCATCAACGACAATGTTGAGATATCTATCAGTTATCATATTCATCAGAGACAATGTTGAGATATCCATGACTTACTCAGTTGAATTTTCAAGGAACTGTAGGATTTACTATAAGGCGGTGAAGTTTATGAAAGGTAACGACACCTTCAACCTGTTCAATCCATAGCTTGAAATTATTGTCATCAATCTTGATTGAAAGCTTCGGAGCAAAATGAAATTGATATCTGAACTTAAAGGACCCCTAGACGCATTTGGCCTAAAAAAATACATGATTAAAATATGGATATTACGATACCAGTGGAAGTAAGACAAAGTTCAGATAATTCATGAAAATGCCCAAGTAAACTTTCAGTGATTAAAGATTCTAACAGAAAACTATTTTTCAGCCAAAAGACATTTTGCATCTCTTGACATGGATAAGGCATCGCAAAATTAAGGTCACTGTCAGAAGGAATTTCATCCTCTACATCAACTGTAGTATGTTGGCATAATAATACAGTTTCAGATACTGTTAAATTCCACAATACTATTTCCGAGCAGGTATTAACAGACTTTAGATTATAATCTTTCCTAAAAAGCTTAACATTTATCCTATTCTCCATTCAACAGTAGAATGGAGAATAGGTTAATGGAGTTTCATTGATCACATTTGTCTGCAATTAATCACATGTGACTTTTTTAGAAATTACACTAACCCTTGTACAGGCCAAGGCTGTTATAATTGACCCGGGACTTTATAGTTTGGTCAAATCTAATTTATTTTGGATGACAGAGAAAAAAAGTAATGTGTCTACATCATATGAAAAACTCTTGTTGCCTCTCATATCGATGAATTGCTGGTCTCCTCAACATTTTAGTTCTTTCAAATTTGGGAACGAATAAATTCTAAAACCCTATTCAGGTTTTCACTCTAAATTCTATTAGAGCATCTACAATGGAGCACTTTAAGTTTACCTAAATACAAAGCCATTGACACTAATCTATTAAATGAGATCAGGAGTTAACATCTATGCTGTAGTTTGGCATTGTTACCACAGATAAAACTGTATTAATAATAATTTCCCATTCTCCAAAGTTGTTTTGAAAAGATCAGTGGTTTACATAAATCTGAGATAAGTCAGAAGTTTAGGGAAGTCTAGAGAAAGAAACTCACAAGTGGTAATTCCAGTTCCTTGATTCTTGATTTTGATCAGGTTCTGCGCGGATGATGCTTTCTCAACATTTTACTGTATGTTGTCTGAGGTTGGGAACTTGGGATAACTTGGCCAGAATTGTCTTGATATATTATGTCAATTTCTGTCTTCTCCTGAAAGATACTTTCACACAGTCATCTGTATGACCTCCATTTAATTTCAGGAAACAACCGTTCAAAAAACACTTACATTTCCTTACAATTAAAATGACTCCCAGATAATGGTGGACAACGATATGCTACTTTTGCTACGAAGTTTGGAAGGAAGGAACCTGTCTTCGATAAGATATATAGATGCCAAATTCTTGGGACGAAATGCTGATGATTACGTTACTTGACTGATATGTGGTTCAAGTCAAGCAAATTCAAGCATCACTAAACAGTATTCTGCGTAAGAAATATCACTGAACTTGGGCCCGGTCCGGGAGCTGAAAGGCTCAAACCACTTTTCAATGGTTATTATGCAGATGATTTTCATTCGAATTAGTGTTCTTAACACCCGTGTTTGAAAATCCAAATATGCTAAATTGCTTCTTGCTACTTTTCCATCACCAAACAGGTGAGAGGCAAGATGGTTACTGTGCAATAAAAAAATGAAAGATGAGTAACAGAGTGGAAAACAGAATTGCCTACTTTTGCAGAATACTTTACACAAAATATGTAATGCATCCCCAAATATGTAGTAAAAAAATCAAAATGTATTGGCTAGTTTATACAAATCACTAAAGTTTACTGAATGACAAATCATCAATGCAATTTTTGTACTTTCTATAACTAGAGCAAATCATGAGATTCAATTAATAGAGCTTCAGAGCAAGAGGCTTATTAGGCTAAAGTTAAATCAATAAGATACTAAATCAATAAGTTAAATCAATATGACTACAACAATGATACTAAATCAATAAGATAATTTGTAAAAATTAGCTTTATACCCATTAGAAGTGCTCTAAATTTGCCATCTTGAGGATTGAATCAAGCAACCTGCACATTTCCGGTGCCAGCGGATGAGATTGATCACCGGCTAGAAACTCTTCAACTTCATTACCCACTTCTATTATGCTGCATCCAGGTTTCTTCTTCATCCCTGCTTCTGAAATCATACTCCTAACTCTGTTTGCCTCTGCATCCCACCCAGCATCTCTATATATGTTGTATGTAAGAACATGAGTACCACAATCAGCTACCCCCATATCAATAAGCTTTTTCCACACTCTATTCCCAACATTAATAATTTTATAAATTCTACATGCCTTAAGTATAGCACCCCACACATTAGCGTCACCAGCTGCAAATCCACCCATCTTCTCCTCGATAAACCTCTCGGCCTCCTCCACCATGCCAGCTCTAGACAAAAGGTCCACAACACACGCGTAATGCTCCGCGCAGGGTTCAACTCCATAAGTACGACTCAATTTTTCAAATAAATGAAGACCTTCCCGAACCATCTTTGCGTGTGTACAGGCAGTAAGGACAGCCACAAAGGTTGTCTCATTAGGGTTATTCCCACAAACAATCATTTGTTGAAACAACTCCAAGGATTTCCTTGCATCACCATTCAAGGCAACACCAGAAATCATAGCATTCCAAGCTCCAACATCCTTATCAGAAATACCATCAAAAACAGCTAAAGCCGATTACATACATCCACATTTCGAATACATGTCCACTAAAGCCGTTGCTAAAATGGGGTTTGAGCTTACCCGCTCAAAACGTTTCGCATAGGAATGCACCCACATTCCCTACGTGAGCGCACCCAGGTGCGCACACGCAGTGAGCACAGTAACAAGTGTAGAGTCATTCGGCTTCACACCTTTATTTTGCATTTCAACAAACAAAGCCAACACTTCCTTAAACTCACTAACACGACAATACGCGGCCATCATAGCACTCCATGACACAACGTTTCTCTCAGGCATTTCATCAAACATCTCTCTTGCATTTTCAACGTTACCCAGTTTACCATAACCATCAATCATAGCGGTCCACAAAACGACATCTTTTCTTTCATTTTATCAAACAACACCCTCGCAGTCTGCACGTCGCGCAATGCTGAGTAAAACTCGATAAACGCACTCACGACATAAGGGTCATTGGTTAGCCCGAAGTGAACGACGTGACAATGTACCAAACAACCGATCATAACGCTCAAAGCGTAATTCGAAAAAGAAAGAATTGCAATGCAGGATTTGATCAAAGGTGGAAATGTGTAGTTATTAACAGCAATTCCATTTTGCAACATTGTTGAGTAGCATGAAAGTGCTGATGTAGGGGAATGGTTTTGAAGGTAGGCTCTGATCATTGTGTTGTGAATGAAAGTGTTGCGGTAAGTGAGGTTACTGAAAATGGAACAAGCATAAGAGAAGAATGAGGAATGGTTTGAGGTTGCTGTGACGGAGAGGAGTGGCGCGAGGGAGTAGGAATTGCAGTAGAAGTTTCACATAAAACCAAAACAAAAAAGTAACTTCTTAATAAGTGTGCAAATATATAAATTTGCTTATAAAAGAGGCCGGAGGGAGTACTTGTCTCTCAGATAAAATCCGGTTTAATTGTCGAGAATCTCGGCAGCACATGAATTCCAATAATATTTGGTACTACATGAATTTAGATACTCCAAAAATGTCAAGTATAGTATCCGACACTATCTGATATCAATACACATTCGATACATTTTGATACGCGTATCGGAGGAGAGGTATCAAACAATTAATTTATTTATTTTATGCAGATTGTTTCATCTTTTCTTCCGGATAAGGTTTACTTCTCCTTGTACATATTTTTTGGACAAATTACACTAACTTTTCTTGAGGTCCTCTTAAATAACACAAACATTCCCTCTAATTTTAAAGTGAGCACTTACCTTCCTTATTTTGTTATTATTAGATTGACAAATACATCCCTTAAAGTTTAACACCGTTAATTCTTTGTCATTCCCCCTTACTTTCACTCACAATACCTTTGTTACCGTCTAGATTTGTCTCTCTAATTTTGTGATAAGTTCTGTTTTTGTCTGCAGAGGTTCCCCTCTAGTTGTTATGGTCGAGAATTAAGTTCCCTATGGGCATTCAAATTTGTATATTCTATAAATCTACTATTCGATTGACTCCCAAGATAAATCTGTCATTGCAATATGAGTTTAAATTTTCACTATATTTGAAAGAAAATCTAACAAAAGCACGATATTGCAACAACAATAACAACCATACTTAAAGATGACACAACCTAGTGCACTTTCTACTCATAATACGCATGCATGCCTATTTTTTATGATTTATTCGAGGATTTATATTTCTACTCATATATTAATACATATACTTTTTTAATAATTTATTTGGGGATCAATATTTTTTTTCATATATTAATAAAGCACTATCTATTTATTTTTTTTAAATTTCTACAGGGACCTATAAATATGTATTACAAATAAAAAACACAAGATAAATATTTATCGTTGATACATAAAATAAATTACTAAATAAATATTTATCTGTGCTTCACGGCCAACTAAATTTTAATTGTAGAATAATGGCATTTGACAATGATCTAATAATATTTAACTATCTTGCTTTCTTACATGTTTCTTTTAAACATAATTTGTAATATATTATTAATATTAATATTCAATTTAAAATACTTAACATCTATTTTTTTTTTCTTAATACTGCAGCTTAAAAATAGAGTTTTTTTTATTATTTTAAATTTTAAATTGTGGAATTTATGTTATATATTTTTTTAATTATATTAATTGGATTTAATAGTCATGTGGTCCGACCAGTGACTCACTTATCCGACAAGTGAATATACCTTGATCAGGTGGATCTAGATTTTAAAACTATGGTCGAAAGTGTGACACTTGAATTTATTGTTGTTAAATGTCAAATGTTTTGCATTCTAGCAATGTGGATGAAATTTATTTTCAATAAATTTCTGATGTGTGTTACCACCACCCCATTTTGTGTTTGTTTAAAAACAGTCTTATTCTTAAAAGATAAATTTCATCAAATAGTAACATTTAACCCTTATAGTTATAATGATCACTCATCCGCTAAAACTACAATTTTCTTTCCAACGTTATCTCCATTGAAAAGCCCAACAAATGCAGAAGGGATGCTCTCTACACCCAATGACCTATCTTCAATCACTTGCAACTCACCATCACGAAGATAGTCCGATGTTTTAGCAGTAAAATCTCCAAAAACATTCAAAAAATCAGCAGCTAAAAATCCTCTGATGGTGATTCTCTTGTAGACGAGGTTTAACATGTTTGGCGAAGCTTTGTTTTCGGCATTTGTATACTCGGAGATTACACCACAAACAGACACTCTTCCAAATGCTTTCATGTTATCAACTGCTGCTTCTAGCATTTTCCCCCCAACATTATCAAAATATATATCAATTCCATCAGGAAAGTACCTGCAATATTTTAAACAAATCACATTAAAGAAATAGAAATTCAATCTCACGAAATATACTTAGTTTTGAAGTTTTATTCAATCTTACTAATATAATTGACCTATGTAGCAGCGACACTTCGGATAAAAGATATGTCTAATATTTAATACATGTAATTATATTCAATCACTTTCATCATTTTCTTAAATTATTAGTAGTATCTACGCATGTTAATGTCATGTCTAATATATTTGCCTGTATTTCGCAATATTTGACATCACCGACAAACAAACCTTTTAAGAGTGGAGTTTAGATCTGTTTCTTCCTTGTAGTTGAAGGCATCATCAAATCCAAGCTTTTCTTTGAGTAATGCAACCTAAGGTAAAAAAACCATTTATGGATTAGTATTTTCATAGTAAAGCCCAAATCAAGTTCTAAAGGGCATGCATGCATGATCCTAAATCCTAATAAACCTCACCTTTTTTTGGCTACCAGCACAGCCAACAACATAGCAACCCAAAAGTTTTGCATATTGTCCTACGATATTTCCAACTGATCCAGATGCTGCTGAAACAAATACCTTTTCACCCTTTTGGGGTTTGCAAATTTCAAAAAATCCTCCATAAGCTGATAATCCACTAAATCCTGCAATAAAGTAGCCACATCAATTATCTGCATTCTTCAAAATTTGTACTTGTTTTCTTCAGTTATTTGTTTTCAAATTCTATTCTTGTCACTGACCAAGAATAGAATTTGAAAACAAATAAACCGAAGAAAACAATTACCACGAAAGGAAGAGTAGTTTGGTGCTAAGTATAATAAATAATTACCAAGAACTCCAAGATGATAAGTGAGTGGAAATTCAGAGGACTCTAATTTCTTTATTATGTTTTGTTCCTTAACCACACTGTACTCAGCCCAAGTGAATACTCCAATAACCACATCATCTTTCTCAAATTTAGCATTCCCAGAAGCAATAACCTTTCCGATAACAAGAGCGTCGATAGCCTGCAAAAGTACCGAAAAAGGACAATAACAAACAGCATAGAAACAATGTTTTAAAATTCAGACCCAATATCGAACCGTTAAGAACTCAAGTCATAGTCCAATTAATGAATCAGCCGGTTCAACCACGATTGAACTGGATGACAAATAAATAAATACATAAATTAAAGAAACATGTATTAGAAAATAAATAAAAATGAACACATGTTGAATGAACAATGGTTGAATCACAATTGAACTATTTCAACCGGGTTCAATTCCGGTTTAATCTAGTTCAATTCAATCCAACTAGACTGTAATGTAATGTAACTAATAAGAATCAAACCAATTTGTGAATTGGTTGGTTCAACCGGTTGAAATAATCAGTCCGGTCCAATTTTAAAAACATTGCTAAATGCTAAATTAACTAACAAATTGACTTGGACGGTGAGATTGGTTCTCTCGGATTAGTCGGTCCTTAGACCGGATACTGAGTTTAAAAAAAAACTAACAAACTGACTTAAAGAAATAAATGAATTTGTAATCTTTCTATACCAACAATTTTTGTACAAAACAAAAAGAGTACGTACCTGGCCAGGAATCAAGGGAGTTGCAAAGCTTATAGCATTATGGGAAGCACTTTGGCTTTTCATACGGTTAATGAGATATGGGTCAATAGAGATATATAGATTCTTAACTATGACATCATCAGAACCTGGATCCAATGAAAGACCTATAGCCTCAGATTTGATCTCAAAATGAGACTCTTTGGGAGCATCTTCTATGTGATGCTTAATCACAATGTATTTGTTGGTCAACTCCATAATTCACTATGCTTAGTTAGTTGCTATGCCTCTAGCACATATTATTAGTGGTTATATAAAGTTGAAAGATGGGGGACTAAATAAAGATGAACGGCCATAAAGTACGTTACTTGGTGGCCTGCAAGAATCGATATTTTGAATAGGACAACATGGAATCATAGGATAATATGATTACATCGTAATTTAGATTCCGACCTCACACTACTCATTTGCGGATGGGCCCACAACACGGTAGATGGGGGTGCACAAATCCAACACGGTAGATGGGGTGCACAAATCCAACACGGTAGTGTGTATGGAAATGGAAACGAGTTATGATACATTGACCTGAGTCTGGTTTATGTTATAACATATAAGTTGTAAGTAAAAAAAAGTGTAGTTTATAACATTTTTATGAGTTTACCTATTTTTTCGATGCAACCTACATCGTGAATTAAATTTTTTAAAAATTACATATGATACTTAATTAAGAATCATTTGGTTGTAGTTCTCCCTCAAATTTTTAAACTTAAAAATTGTGATATCAATGTTGATCTACATTGAGCAAAATTAGATGACTCCAACAGTACGACTCGAGACAATTACAGTGGAGATAAGTTCCTGATAAATTGGATCATAGTAGGAAAAGTACCTCCAAAACATGTTAGCACTCCAATGCTGATGTTAATTAGTATGTGTTCAACGAGAAGTGAACGTGGTGAAATTGTGTACCTTTGGGCCAAAACTTGCCTTTATATAGAGTGGCATGTAACAACTCAGACTCCTTTTTTACGTATTTAGGAGGAAATTCCAACGCTTGCGAGATCATGGAGGTTGTGATGCCGTTGTTGAGGACCATCATGGTGGGTGACAAAGTTTGGTTGAGAGGGGTGATCATATCCGAACCAATTCCAAAAGTAAAACCACAAATCGAACTAATCCAAACCGAAAACCGCAAAAATCACATTTGACATGGATGTATTTGGATGACATTTTTATTGAACCGCAAAACCGCGAACCGTAAAAACCGCAAATACCGCGGTTAACCGTTAAAACCGCATCAAGCTTCTATTATATTCCAATACAGCTAAAATCACATTAAGTTTCTATTATATTCAAATATACATATAGCTCAATTACCAAGTCAGTTCACCAAATTAATGGAACTTCAAGTTGTTCTTATTTTTTGTACTGTAATGTTACTTTGATGTTGTAATATTATTTTATATCAACAACTTTTATCAGTACTATGATGTTATTTGGAACTTTAAATTCTTTTTTTGGATATTTAAAATTGTAAGGTACTGTAATGTTATTTTGAATAAACAACTTTTATTGGTAGTTTAATGTTATTTAAGAAATTCAAGTTTTTTTTTTATGTTTAAAATTGTTTGGTACTTAAATGTTATGCTATAAACCGCAACCACCGAACTGATTCTAACCGCATTGCTTTGGTTCGATTTGGTTTGGATGAATTTTTAAAAACCAACCGAACTAAACCAAACCGCATGCATTTTTATCTCGCGGTTAGGATGACTTTTATGCTTAAAATCGAACCAAACTGCACCGCAATCACCCCTAGGTGAGACACCGTGGTGGCGCCTTCATGAAATTTAAATGACCTTCATGATGTAGAATGAAGTTTTTTTTTGGGTTTTTTTAATAAAAAATAATTAATTTTTTATTTTGGAGTTGGACATGTCATGTCAGCATTTAAGGCCACCATTAAAACCACATTATCATCTTTGTAAAAGAAGAGTATCGGTGCAAACAATTACAAACTTAAGAAACTTAAAATTTAAAGAAGCTAACTGTTACAAAAGCACAACTTAAAGACCTCTAAATGTATTTTGCGGCAATGATATATAACTTCCAACAAATCAAGATCTCTTCCACTGACAATAAATTGATAACATGGTGTAAACTTCGTATTAATATTATGATAAAAGAAAATCAAAATTGTTATAAGAAAATCATAAATACATTAAACTATGAACTTGATTTGTATATGTATAAAGACATTTTACCCTCTAATTAATTATACCGTAACTTTCATATGTGTGAGAGTTACTCGTATGATGGTGGCCAGGGTGAATGACTTAGAAAGTAGAGCTAGGAGCTATTTTAAAAATGGTTATGCTAAACACTACATTTGATGAACTTGTTAAGCATGATAAGAAAAGAAATAAAAGAAAAAAGTAATAATAATAAGATAATTTTTTACACTTTCAAAACATTGAATATATACAATTTACAAAAAAAAAAATCATAATAATTTGTTTAACTAGTACACCAGGTACACTGTTAAAAAATGATACTAACTTTCATACCAGCACGTCACATCGATGAATCATAACTTTCATACCACTTCACATCCATGAAAAACCGATATTAGATCATTTATTTTAGGACAGAGGGAGTATAATTTTTTTAAAATCTAGAGTGCATGAAAATTAAACTTTTTTTACAAAGGACAAAATTAATCTTTTTAAATATGGTCTATGGATACATTTTCTTGAATGGTGGAGAAAATCCCAAACAATTGAAGGGAACTATATTAACCATAAACTCAATGTACACAATCTAACCTATATACACATAGATAGAACATTAAAACCAAACTTGATAAAAGACTAAAGACAACATAACATATATTGTGACCATGATTAGCGGCCCTGGCCCTAACTTTTTGGAGGTTCAATTTAAATATTAAAATGACCCTTAATAAAAACTAAAAAAATCATTCTTTATTTAAATTATTATTTATATTTAATTATCAAAAATATGATAATTTATGAACATGGTATATATAACAATTATTATAAAACATCAAAATTAATCTATCGAGTACATATAATATTTTATAAACACTAATAATATATAATTATTATAAGATCTCAAAATTTTAAGTTGAGCTCTAAAATTTTGAAGTTTGATGCCGTCGATTATCATGTGCCACGGGCCCGATGCCGATCCCAATTTCCCACACCTCTTAGCATTTACATATTCGAATTTCATCACTCGACCCTTTGAAACAAAAAAAAAACTAAATAGTCTTCCTTAATCATGCTCAATGAACACCATTAATCCACTTACTTTGCAAGCCATGACGCCGATGTAATCCCCTGAAGTAACGTAACATCCAAGACAACATAGCCACAACAACAATACCAAACCCGCAAGTTGACAAAAACATCAACGTAAACACAAACAAAACCGCGAAAACCGGAACCCAAATCGGGATTAACAAAATAACCATTGGGCTTAAGAGAATAAGGCCTATAGTGATTATCACTAATGTTAAGCCTGTGAGGATGAGAGAAATGGTGGTAATTATCAAAAGGGTCAAGAGGCCAAAGAGCTGAGTTGAGTTTGAAACATTGTTCCGAAGCAACGGTGTTTTGAGTGTTTGGATTTGGATTGAGTAGTGATCAGTAGCCATGGTTGTTTGATTTTTTGAAATTAGGAGAAAATAATGAAGTTGAGGTGAAGATCATAGGAACAGAACAGAACCGTCACAGAACAGGCAAATATAGGAGAATCGTAATTTAAGGGACAAGTGTGACATGCAAGGTACACGTGGAGATGGAATGGTCATCATCATCTTCATCAAGGAAAATTTCATCGATCCCTCGCAACTGCAATCGAAAGGAGACTTAAACCACTTAATGTCAAGACTGACACCCAAACCAGATTCAACTGGTGGTGAAAACAAAAACAAAAAATAAAAATTTTCATCCACTTACCGTTTGCTTTTTTTTTTCCTTTCTACACTACTTTTTCATAATTTATGATATTGGTCTATCGAAAAATGAGAACAAGTTACGTAAGTTGTACGCGTCTCCATAAGTTTATAACAAGCTAGTTGTGCCGATCATACGCAAATCTACTTATGTGGCTTATTTTTATCGGTTAATTGATAAATATTGCAAATTATAAAATGTAGAGTAGACCTCACCTTTATGTTTTTTAACAAATTTAATTTGCAATAAAGTCTGCTCAAGTAAAAATAATTGGATTCAAAAAATTAATGAATTCATTATAGGACAAATTATGAAAAATTGGAGTTTGATTTTCAATGAGAATAATTTTTTATTTAGAGAATATTTAAAAATGTTATATATATTATTGAGATCCGTTGAGATTAATGGAGTTTTATAAAAATCTATAAACTATTGATTTTATGAGTCTCAATAAAATATCAAATAATTTTTAATTTTTTTAAAAAAATTATGGATATAAACTTTGAATTTAATAGTCAATTTTGTAAAATTTGTATTCGTTATAATAATATTAATTACTTATGCACGATAAGAGACTTACTTAACTCTTTCAACATAGACTTGGCCCATAAATCCAAACCTATTATTGAAATTAAAATTGAACAAAGGAATACGTTTCTTCTTTCACATTGAAAATACAACACACTCTCGCTCTTTTGTGCCATTGAATTCAAACTTCTGTATGTTTAGTTTCTCAAAATGTTTATAGTTAATATTCTTTGATAATATTTGAATAGAAAGATGAGATGGGACACAATTTTGTGGAAATTGAATGTCATTACTCTGATACCATGATTCTTAAGAGAGTCTACCAAAAAATGAAAGGTGTCACTTTATTTTTTTAACGGCAAAAGTATTATTATTAATATAACCGGTCTCTGTACAAGACAAGTAGAGACCGGAAAAAGCAGAACTACAATACAAAGGCGTCGTATATAAGCGGAACACCAATTAAAAAAGCCAAAAACAAACGTAACCTAATAGAGGTACTTCTAATCCCCTTTCTTAAAAGGACACTCCTCAGTCTCCAGACCACCAAAGACCATCGACCCGACCCCTGAAGATGTCACTAGCCTCTAACTCCCGATCTCGAATAAAAAATGAACGGTCCATCAGAGTCTAAAAAACAGTTCCACAAATAAAAAATTAATGGAAAAACGGTAGAGTGAAAACCTAAGCACATTAGTCCCAGCTCATAGCGAGTGAAAGGTGTCATTGAATGGAAAACCATAACATCATGGTGGTACACTTGTTGGGTTTTGGGCTCCCTTCCTATGTGGATAAAAGTCCAAGATTATTAGCCCATTATGTCTCACTTATATAAGTGGAGAGTGGTCATACTAGGGTTACGAAGTGAGTAAATTTTGTGAGAGAACAACCTTTCAAAAGTGAGAAAAGAAGAGAGAAAGAAAATCCCGTATTCCACACAGCAGCCTCACTAAAACGCAGTTTCCCGATTCGTTAACCGTTGGATTTTTCCGAAATTTGGAGGGCAGGTTCGCAGCTCCAGGGGCTACAGTTTCACCGTTTGGATCGTCGAAATCAGTTCTAGTTTGGGAGAAATCGTGTCTGCAGTGCATCAGGTTTTAGGGGGAGAATTTTCAACTTCTTGTTCTTGGTTTGTAAGCTTTAGTGCTTTGTTGTTTAATTGGTTGTTAGCACTTGTTTGTGCATCACATTGAGACTCTCTTGTACCCATATTTGATTATAGTGGAGCTATTTCTCTGGTCTGGACGACCCGTGGTTTTTTACTCTCACATCGAGGGTTTTCCACGTTAAAATTGCGGTGTTCTTTTGTGTCTTTATTTTGCTTTATTAGCTGCCTTTTTATTTGTGTGTTGGTCCTCAAAGGTTCTTACAAGTTTGGGGAATTTTATTTCCGCTGCATATTGCTCTGTTATTATTATTGTGTGTCAATTCCCCATCAGAGTGGTATCAGAGCTCTTGGTTAAGGGCATTATTACTTGTTTGAATGATGGAGTCAATTACAAATATGAAGATAATGTTGTTGAATGGTTCTAATTACCATTTGTGGAAGGGCAAGATGAAAGACTTACTATTTGTGAAGAAATTGCATCTACCGGTATTTAGTTCCACAAAGCCGGATTCTATGTCTGATGAAGAATGTGAGTTTGAACATCTACAGGTATGTGGTTTTATTAGGCAATATGTAGAAGATAATGTTTACAATCATATTGCTAATGAGACTCATGCAAAAACTTTGTGGGAGAAGATAGAGTCCCTGTATGCCTCTAAATCAGGGAATAATAAATTGTTCTTGTTGAATAGCTTCATAAGTTTGAAGTATAAGGAGGGTAATTCTATTTCAGACCACTTGAGTGAATTTCAAGGGCTCCTTGATCAGATGTCAGGAATGGGTATCAAATTTGAGGATGAACTGTTGGGACTGTTTTTATTGCTATCTTTACCAGAGTCTTGGGAGACGTTCCGGGTTTCTATTACAAGTTCTGCTCCTAAAGGTGTTGTTTCTTTGGAAACAGCTAAGGGTGGTATTCTTAATGAGGAGATGAGAAGGAAGGCACAAGGTACTTCATCTCAATCTGAGGTACTTGTCACTGAAAATAGGGGGAGAAGTCAGAAAAAGGAACCGAAGGGTGGTAGAGAGAATAGCAGAAGCAAGTCCAAAGGGCGATACAAGAATGTGGATTGTCATTATTGTCATATGACAGGACATATACAGAAGAATTGTTTTAAGTGGAAAAGGGATAACAAAGGCAAGAAGAATAAGAATAAACAAAGAGATCATGATGATGATGACCGTGTTACTACTGCTACCAATGATGATCTTGTTCTTCTTCGTGACCATGAGTCTGTTAATCTTGTATCAGATGAGAGCATGTGGGTTGTTGACAGTGGTGCTACATTGCATGTTACACCGAGGAAGGAGTTCTTCACATATTATACTCCTGGTGATTTTGGAGTGTTGAAGATGGGTAATGATGGTCTATCGAAGATAGTTGGTGTTGGTGATGTTTGCTTGCAAACCAACATGGGAATGCAATTGTTGCTTAGAGATGTCAAACATGCTCCTGATGTTCGTTTTAATTTGATTTCTGTGCATATGCTTGATGATTGTGGTTATGATAATTACTTTGGTTCTGGAAAGTGGAAACTCAGCAAAGGTAACTTGGTTGTGGCTAGAGGGGAGAAAAATTCTAAATTGTATTGGACAAAAGCTTTGGTTGCTAGAGACAGTGTGAATGCTATCGACATGGAAGCATCTTTGTGGCACCGAAGGCTTAGTCATATCAGTGAAAAAGGGCTGAATGTTTTAGCCAAAAAGGATGTGCTTCCAGGATTAAAGAATGTAGATTTGGAGAAATGTTCTCATTGCATGGCTGGTAAACAGACCAGAGTATCCTTCAAGAAGCATCCTCCCTCAAGGAAGTCAAACTTACTTCAATTGGTACATTCTGATGTTTGTGGTCCATTAAAGGTAAAATCTTTTAGTGGTGCACTTTATTTTGTTACTTTTATTGATGACTGTTCCAGGAAACTATGGGTACATGCTTTGAAGACGAAAGATCAAGTGTTGGAGAAGTTCAAAGAATTCCATGCTTTGGTTGAGAGACAGACAGGCAAGAAGCTGAAATGTGTTCGTTCTGACAATGGTGGTGAGTATTGTGGTCCATTTGATGTCTATTGCAAGAAGACTATGTGTGTAGATTGAGAAAGAGTCTGTATGGGTTGAAGCAAGCTCCAAGGCAGTGGTACAAGAAGTTTGAGTCTGTTATGTCTGATCAAGGGTACAAGAAGACTACTTCAGATCATTGCGTCTTTGTTAGAAAATTTTCTAACGATGATTTCATTATCCTGTTGTTATATGTTGATGATATGCTTATTGTAGGGAAAAATATTTCTAACATTGACAGGTTAAAGAAACAGTTGGGCGAGTCATTTGCCATGAAAGACATGGGAGCAGCTAAACAGATTCTTGGCATAAGAATCATGCGTGACAGAAAGGAGAGGAAACTTTGGATGTCACAAGAGCACTATATTGAAAGAGTGTTGCAGAGATTCCAGATGGAAAATTCTAAGGCGGTAAGCACTCCTCTTGCTACTCATTTCAAGTTGAGTTCTAAACAAAGTCCTTCAAGTGAAGATGAAACATTTGATATGAAACGTGTTCCTTATGCATCTGCTGTGGGTAGTTTGATGTATGCAATGGTGTGTACAAGACCAGATATAGCACATGTTGTTGGTACAGTCAGTAGATTTTTGTCAAATCCAGGTAGAGAGCATTGGAATGCTGTAAAATGGGTTTTAAGGTATCTTCGTGGTACTACTTGCATGAGGCTTTGCTTTGGAGGAAATAAGCCTACTTTAGAAGGATACTCTGACTCAGATATGGCTGGTGACATTGATTCCAGGAAGTCCACTTCGGGCTACATGATTAAATTTGCAGGTGGAGCTGTCGCTTGGCAATCCAGATTGCAAAAGTGTGTAGCATTGTCTACTACAGAGGCAGAGTTCATTGCCATTACCGAAGCATGCAAAGAGTTTCTATGGTTGAAGAAATTTTTGAATGAGCTTGGTTTTGTTCAAGACAAATATGTGTTATTTGTTGATAGTCAAAGTGCTATTCATCTTGGAAAGAATCCAACTTTTCATAATAGGTCCAAACATATTGATGTGAGGTATCATTGGATACGTGATGTTTTGGATGCTAAGTTGTTGGAGCTAGCTATGGTTCATACGGATGATAATGGTTCGGATATGATGACCAAAGCGTTACCAAGAGGGAAATTTGAAGCATGTTGTGATATCGCCGGTTTGGCGATTTCCTCCACATAGTTGTGAGGGGGAGATTTGTTGGGTTTTGGGCTCCCTTCCTATGTGGATAAAAGTCCATGATTATTAGCCCATTATGTCTCACTTATATAAGTGGAGAGTGGTCATACTAGGGTTACGAAGTGAGTAAATTTTGTGAGAGAACAACCTTTCAAAAGTGAGAAAAGAAGAGAGAAAGAAAATCCCGTATTCCACACAGCAGCCTCACTAAAACGCAGTTTCCCGATTCGTTAACCGTTGGATTTTGCCGAAATTTGGAGGGCAGGTTCGCAGCTCCAGGGGCTACAGTTTCACCGTTTGGATCGTCGAAATCAGTTCTAGTTTGGGAGAAATCGTGTCTGCAGTGCATCAGGTTTTAGGGGGAGAATTTTCAACTTCTTGTTCTTGGTTTGTAAGCTTTAGTGCTTTGTTGTTTAATTGGTTGTTAGCACTTGTTTGTGCATCACATTGAGACTCTCTTGTACCCATATTTGATTATAGTGGAGCTATTTCTTTGGTCTGGACGACCCGTAGTTTTTTACTCTCACATCGAGGGTTTTCCACGTTAAAATTGCGGTGTTCTTTTGTGTCTTTATTTTGCTTTATTAGCTGCCTTTTTATTTGTGTGTTGGTCCTCAAACGTTCTTACAAGTTTGATGAATTTTATTTCCGCTGCATATTGCTCTGTTATTATTATTGTGTGTCAATTCCCCATCAACACTAACTAATTAGCAAGTCTTGGGTTCTTTTTAAGGTGGAAATTTTCATTTTCATGCAAATCAATTACTTAAATATTTATTATTGGTATTTTCAAACAATTGTATGCTTTAAATTGATTGTATTTTATATTTGATAAAATATCTATTTTAATTTGCTTATAACTTATGTTAAGGCTTTATTAGACTTATGTTAATTGAATGAAATTAATTATTAAGGGTCTTTGATGTAGAACAATTTTGCAAATTTATTCTTAATTTGTTTCATGCACATTTCCATGTTACACTCATATCTTTATGCTTAGCCAAATGAATTATATAGTCATTCACATCTTTAGAGAAGGAAATAGTGTTGCTGATCTCCTTGCTAATTTTGGTTTAACCTCTTCTGTTTTTATTTCTTGGTCTTCTGCACCTTTGTTTATATCTGCTGATTTGTCTAAGAACAAGCTAGGGTCTCCTAGTTTTAGGCTTTATTCTTCTTAATAGAGTTTGGTTTGGCCCCCTCCATTTCTATTGCTTTCTCTCCTTTTCATCAATATATATTTTGGTGTGATAGCATTTTGCTATCACCTTTTGATTTTTTTAAAAAAAAACATTTCCATGTTACACGTGATGTTTACTAATTGAACAAATAAGGCATACAAAGCCAAAAACACTAAGCTTTGCTTATGCAAGCACATGATAGCCAAAAACACTATTGTTGGTTATATTAATTATGGAACTGTATTTCTCTCTCTAAACTCACTCCCTCTGACCTCTCTCTAAGCTTTTTTCAGATCTACATCTCCCTCAAATCCAAACCTTGTTTTCACCATGTAGACATGATAGAGGTGGTGGTGCGACGAGGAGGCAGCTAGCCCTCCGCACCACCGTGCATCAGATTGGCACCGGAGGTGTTTTCCGGTGGGTTTTCGTTTTTTTCCTCTTGAATCCGTGTGATGGTGGTGTGGTGGTGACGAATTTGGTTTCGATTTTGGTTGTGGTGGTGTCAGAACCGGTTTTCTCATTTGGTGGTGATGGAGATGCACACGGGACTACTTCTTGACAGTGGTTCTGTTTGCGTGGTTATGCGTTTTTCCGGCGCAAACCTCGTTCCATCCTCCTCTCTGGCGAGATTTCCACTTCATTATCGTTGACGGTGAGCTTCTTAGATCCGTGCCTTTTGTTCCTCTCTGCGCCGGTATGGTGTTGCTGTTACTGATCTGATAGTTCGGGTCGTGGTGGGGTTCCGCGGTTTTCGGCGGAAAGTTCTTGTTTTTCGGTGGGTAAGGTATTTCAGCGCGGATCTGGAGGTCTTGTGTCTTGGTGTTGCGGTGGTCAGTCTTTTTGCTAGAGTGGCGGTGGTGGTCGAAGGCCCTGGTGTTGCGGTGGTGGCCGAAGGTTTTGGTGTTGTGGTGGTGATCTTATTGGACTTGCTATGATCGGGTTTTTCGTTTGCCTGTTTTTGGCGGTGGTGAGGAGTTGAGGTGGTGATGGCGGTGTTTGGATTTGGTGTCGCCAGGGTCTGGTTTCGGTGATGATTGTTGGTGCTGTGGTGAGGTGGTGGTGGTGGTGGTGGTTGGTGGTGATGATGTTGAAGTTGATGTCGTGTGATTGGTTTTCTGTGATTCTAGTTTCTCTAACCACTTTTCAAATCTGTTGAGATTTGCAGGACTCTATTTGAGTTGCTGAAGGTTCTCAAATCTGTTGAGATTTGCAGATTGCTATGTATCTGGGTTGACCTCTTCTGCGTCGGCTGTTTTATCCTCGATGGTGTTTTATTTCTTTGGTGTTTTTCTTTTCGCCACTACTGGTCTCATGGCAGCGCCTATGTCTTTGTCGAGACTTGTCTACTTGGGTTCTCGTTCTACCTTTGTCTGGTCAGCGGTTCGCCTGATGAAGCTGGTTCTGGATTCTGATGGGCCGAGCGCTTTTGCTTCGAGTTCGGGAGTTAGCGTCTAGTTGTGGCAACGTTCTGGGCTGGATTGGTGACTGCTCTGGTAGTCTGGGATCTGTGTGGTGCTTTTCTGATTTGGGATTAGGAGATGAATTTTTATTAGGCTGTGTTTGTTCAGGGGTTTTATTTCTATGGGTGTTCCACTTATATACGGCACGTGTGTTATGTAGTTCTTTTTACCGATCTTTGTCCGTCTTGTGCAGAGACCTGGTTAATAATATATTTTGCCATTTCAAAAAAAAAAAAAAAAGATAGATCCCCCTCTGCAGTTAGCCATCGTAGTGCATGCACGCATAAACTTCTAACTTCACATTTTTGACAATACTACTCTCACAATTGTTTAGGCAAAATTTTGTGAATAGTTCCTCCTACATTATATTAAATGAGCTACCTTCATCAATAAGGATTTGCTTTGAGTTACAACTTGAATGTGTGTATTTCTATCAGTTAGTTTTTACTAGTTGTTCAAATCTCTCTTTAGGTTGTGTTAGTTTACCCATTTATGCAAGGTTGTCAGAACCGGACCGATCATTGAACCGACAAATTTACCGGTTCAAGGTTCAATCGGTCGAACCGGGTTCAACCGGGGTCGAACCGTTTTAATCATATTATTTAAATAATATATTAAAAATTACAAAAGATTTATAGTTTTACGCTATTAATAATATAACATGTCATAAATCAACCTTCCATAAAAAAAAGGTCATAAATCAACCTATAAAATTTATGGAAAAAAAAAACACAATTCTCATATAATAATAATATAATAGTTTTAGTTTAACTTAATACTACTATTATTTATTATTATGACTAATATAACAATTATTTGTGTTTACTATACATGTTGGGAACATGTAATCAATTTATTGCAAAAGTAAGTTACCAAAGCAACAACATATGGTAATATAATGTTCATTCACGTACACACTATTCAAGTTTCTCTCTCTCATTCCACCAAAAAGTTTCTCTCTCATATGTACAATGAAAGAATGAATACCACAACAACCATAAACACATTGGTCACTTTCTTCTTTCTTTATCTTTCTCTCTCACCGAAAAAAAATCACTTTCTCCTTCTCATATTTTTCATACAAATTCAATACTTCCCCCACCCATTCAAGCACACAGGGGTGCAAACTCAAAACAAAAGCAATTTTTTACCTTCTATATTCATTTGTTCTTATTAAGTTTTTGGATCTGGAGGTCCACTTTATAATAGTGGCAGATCTGGAGGTGCACTTTCTTCATCAAAAGATTTATTTTTAATAAAGGTCGTATTTTGTTTACTTTTCTTTCCTTTTCGTTTCTTATTTTGGCTTTTTTATGTTTTTTTTTTTTAAAAAAATACTTAAAACGAAAAAAAAAAAAAAAAAAACTAGACCGCCTAATCGGTCGGACCGGCCGGGTCACCGGGTTTTTTCCGGTTTTTAACGGTTTTTGCGGTTTTTTACCGGCTCTCTCGCGGACCGTTTTTGTACACCAACCGGACCGGATTGAGGTCCGGTTCACGGTTCAACCAGTCCGACTGGCCGGTCCTGTCCGGTTTTGATAACCTTGCATTTATGTGGAAGTTGAGTTGTTGTTTGATTTCACCATTGGTGGTGATTATTGTTGTTCCTAGTGTTTACTAAAAGACCGATCGTGTACCCGTTATTTATTCATAGTGGAAGATTTATCTGGCTTGGTCCCGTGGTTTTTTATATATTCTCTTATATTGAGAGGATTTTCCACATTAAATTCTGGTGTCTGATATTTATTTTACTGTTATTGTTATTCTGCTTTGTGTTGGATTTTTTGATTGTCTATTTAATTGCATAAGTTGTTGGGAGAAACAATTCTGCATTTTTAAATAGACTATTAAGTATAGTTTTCCCCAACAAAAATGTACCCCTTATCCGCCCTTTATCGCTAGATCCTAGGATTGACTTGTTTGATTTCTTCTCTGATGTTGGTCCTTTGCTTTTTTCAATAGATGACATTTCTATCATCCTCACTAGTTGTTGTGTAATCCGATTTTTCTATTCTGCTAAGTTGTGTAAGAGATTATATTCTATATTTTACATACATCTGTCTTTTATAAATAGTGTGTGGATTTTTTGGTGATTATTTCATGCTATCAAGAGGTAAAACATAAATAATTATTCATGTTTGTGTGCGGAGAAGCTCATACTCTATCGGTTTCTCCGCTTGCAAAATATAATTTTCCATTTTTATCTTGTAATCGCAACCCTAAAAATATAACTATTCCTGATATCTATAATTTTGAAGTATAAGTAAATGTTACCACAAATTTGTTTCCAAAATCCTCCAGATGTAGCTCTTTTTAATGATTTTATCAATTCAATATTAAGTTCACATTTTTATTTAATCTTACTATATTTAAATAGAATAATTATACTATATTCAATTAATGTTTTGATTATATTGTGTAGTTTAATCTTGATAACTTCTAAAAGCAAAGGAACGTAACAACACTTGCATATATACCATATTATAATTTTGAGTTAAACAAATAAATTTAAAGGTTTGCCTAGCAAATTAAATAAGGGTGAAATAAGGCATAAAAATACCAACATAATTACAAATATAATTATGATTATACTATTAGAAGTACGACAAATATATTTTTGAACTTGATCAAAAAGTGGAGAAGAAAAAATTATGATCAATTATGGTAGCACTAATTGCCTTTTTATAACCGTTGAAGATGAGACTCAATTTTCAATACATCGACAGGACATCCTTATGCACTTTGGAACTCTAGGAGGAATACACATATTTTTAGGACAATCATTGTCATTATAACACTTTTCAGCATAAATATATTTATAGCGATTATATTCTGCGATGTCAAATAAAAAAACGAATGTCAATAATAGGGAATGAATCATATATAAAGAAAAATTGAAGAAAGAAAGAAAAAAAAAACATCTTACCAGGGAAGCCTTCAATTAAAATGGTAAATATAAAAATAAAAGTAAACATAATGTGAAAAAACATGAGAACTTTTGCCATAATTTATCATGTTTGCTTGTAAAAATTGAAAATTGGATGATCACTTTTATGGTGTAAAACACCAATTATTAAATTAGAATTATTGTTTAATGTCTCTTGGGTGCATCTATATACTGTGTTTGTCTTTATAGCACACTATTTTTTTTTATACATTATATATAGCACACTGATTTGATCACATACACCTGAAAATTATTGGTTCCTATATAATAAATATGTATTTGATTACTATATTTTTCTAAAATTTTGTTTTTAGTCTATAAATTTTTTTCACATTTTTTGGTCCTTGAAGTATTTCTTATAATGAATTTTAGTCCCTACTTTTCATTCAACTCGTGCATATCATTCCGCGGTTATGTTTAGTACACTACTAGAAAAAGTTGAAATACCGATGGAATTTAGAGATGGAATATATTTCTTCTCTAATAGAGATGGAATTAGAGACAGAAAAAGCAGTTACAGACAAATATATTTATTTTAGAGACAGATATTTTCATTTTAGAGATAGATTTTGTCTGCCTCTAATAGTTCAGAGACGAGGAAATTACTGACGGCATCAAATCCGTCTCTAGCCTGCTTAGTGACAGAATATTTGCATTTTAGAGACAGATTTTGTCCATCAGTATTTAAGTTTTTTCTAGTAGTGGTACAATATACGAATCTCTCTTAGCTTACAAAAGTTTAAATTATTTAACAAGAGATGAATTAAATATAAATTTTTTTTGGACATAAAAATTTATAAATAATTCATCTTATGTTAAAAAAATCTAAATTTTTATCGGAGATGTTCTTATAATATTATAAACATGAATACAAAAAAACCATTCAAAAATGTGAAAGAATACAAGAGTTTGATTAAAAGTAGAGATTAAAAACACTGATGTTCAGGGACTATAAAGTGCAAAAAAAACCTTCAGGACTAAAAACGAAATTCTCATTTGAAGAATGAATAACTGTTCTACGCGCATACACAAGACTCCAAGCTTTGACTCTTAGAAATATTTGTCACAAACACTTTAAATTTATATTCTCTCTGTATCTTAGAATTAAGTGTTTTGAGTCTTGTAAGCATGGTATTTTGTGAACACTACTGATAGTATACCAAATGTTCAATCCTTACTTTTTTAATACTTTTAAGGTAGTGAAGTCTCTTGCTTTGTGCTTGAGCTTAGAAAGTCTCTTTTTTGTTGAAACTTGAGCAAAGGAAGTATCTTGTTGTGTTTGAGCAAGTTATAATCTTTAAGTGATTATAGCGAACTCTCTTGAAAGTGCAAGGGGATTGGAGTACTCTCGTTTTGTGAGGGTAACCAGTATAAACTCTGTGTGCTTGATCTCTCTTCTCTCACTCTTGTTTGATTGTGTTTTACCAAGATTACTCAAATAAAGCCGATCACTCCATTGAACGATGGACAACATACAAATGGCTCCTCGATGGTTTACTTGTCTGGAACAAGGTGTGTACTAGATCCCTATCATCCACCACCAGTCAGACCAACACTAGTTTGATGGGAAGACGAGGGTTATCCGCACAACACTCACAATCCAGAAGTGTGAGATCCTCAACCAAATCCAGTAGAAAGTTTCATCGACATCGCCATTGTCATTGTCGCCACCAAGAAGGGGGTCACAACAGGCCTCCTTCCCTACCCCTTCAGAAGGAGAATACGCGACCGCATAAATGACTCCTCTTTTGACCGCCATTGTTTATTGTCCTACTAAACTTTGTATATCGAGGAAGAGATCCTGCGTAGAAACATGCTCACGTTGTAGATCAACAACTATGATGTGCCAAGAGAACCACAAAACCCCTTCGACCTCGAGAATTACTATGGCATCACCCATTCAGGCGATGACATAGAGACAATCAACATAGTACCATCGTTCTGCAACGCTAGCTAGAGGTATAGATAAATGTAAGGATAAATGTACATCATTACACATGTGTTGTTGTAAGTTACCATGATATGCAATGATATGTCATTTGTCATGTAATGTATGCTTTTGTGCTGCATATTTTAGTTTATATGTTGTTTTAGATCATGACCCTCTACTTTAACCATGGATTGAGCACCCCGGGTTCTTTTTAGATATTTATTTTCACATATATTGCAGCGACTTTGAAGTCAAATCAAGAAGGCAACATGTTCGGTGTTGAGAAGCGGTGAGGCTTGATGTCATCTATGGATCTTCATTACCTTGTCATCTTCAGCTAAATTTCAAAGATCAACTTAGAATTGTTATTTAAGGATCTGTTTTTAGGGTTTAATCTAACACTGACAAACTTTTAAGTGGCATGAGCTATCATTATTGGACAATTTAATTGGCAATTTAGTACATCAGTTATGCGTATGTGATTGTGCTAGTGGATTTTTTGGTGATTGTTTCATGCTTTCAAGAGGTAAAACATAAACAATTATTCATGTTTGTGTGCGGAGAAGCTCATACTCTATCAGTTTTTCCGCTTGCAAAATATAATTTTCCATTTTTATCTAGTGATTTCAACCCTGAATATAACTATTCTTGATATCTATAATTTTGAAGTATATATAAAGAGCAATGTTATGTCCAGCGAAGGAAAGCATCACGAAGAAATTAATGCTCACCAATAAATTTACTTTTCTATTTGAAGTGAGCATTAATTACTTATTTAGCTGCTAGCCTGCTACATGGACACTAGATTTTAGGATGGGTATATTCATGTTAAGACATCTATTAACTATACTAAAAGTAGAACATGCTAGCTACTCCTCCAACCCTAAAACCCTAATTGCTTAGCTAATCTATTATGTATGCGTGATGTCATATTCTTATGTAGACTAATGAGCTTGCAACACCTTCCATGTTAGGGCATATGTGGACTCCAAGTTGGCCCTAATTTTGCTTTAGCTAATGGATGACTTGCATATGGAATCCACATGTGCCCTATATTTCCTTTGGCCAATGCTTTAGTTACATGTTATTTGAAATCCACATCAATTCTCATCCAACCCACGTGATCTCTATATTCACATCTTTTGACATCACATGCAACCTTCTCCTATACACATGATGCAATTATTACATCTCCATATGTGTTCATGCATGTAGCCTAGAAAATTGGTTATCTCATGGAAGGCAATTAGGAACAAGTGTCTTAATGCATGTAACCCTAAGAACAAGTGTCTCCCATAAATCAATTCATCAACTCTATATAAACTAACTTCTCCCAAAACTACACCACTAACATACTCACACTCTTCAAACCCACCATTTTCACTTTCTCTCATTCAACTCACACGCTAACTCCTCCTAAAACTACCACTCACTCTCTTCAAAGCCACAATTTTCACTTTCCCTCCTTCAACTCACACACCCCCTCATCCTTATCATGTCTTTCCACAATTCTTTCCATCAAAACCAATATCTCATGGCTTCAAATATATTCCTTCCACCAAAATGAATGCATGCTTGATCTCGAAGTTACAAGTGACCTTGATGAGCAATACAATACCGACATAGCTAATCTTCTTACATGAATGAGGACTTGATTTGACATATATATGCTTGAGAAATTGAAAGAACAAAAATTGTAATTTTTTATTAAGCAAAAGCAATAGCTAGACAAGTAGATTAAAGAACCATATGAAAAGTTAATGAACTATGCCAAAACTACGTACAATAAATCTCTAGGAACAATAAACTAGAACCAAAATATGTAGAATGATTACTAACACAAAAGAGAAAGAAAGAATTCATCTTTTAAATTTCAATCCAAATTATAAACATAATATATATTTTTCAAAATGAAATTGAGTTCATATTTGGGATCATCTATGGGGTTAAAAAAATTAGTCATGTATTTATGAAATTAATCTTTTCTACAAATAATTTATAGTTTGTGGCTAAAGACAAACACATTGATGTGTTGATCTATGATAAATTTTCGCACTTTACTTTACTTACGAAAAAAATTCATTCAGTTAAGCTCAAAATTACCATCTTTATTCACTTCATGATTATTACCAGTATTTTTACTAATCATTCTTATTTGGTTCAATGATTTGGATAGGAGAAAAAAGTGTTTAATGTTCTCACTCATTTTAAACAAAAAATTCTAATATAATTATCTAAATACTATACAACAAAGTGACACATAAACAGTGTAAAAAGAAGAAGCTAAAAGTTCAATGCACAAGCAATATAGTTCATGGTAATGCTAATTTTGATTAAGTTTCCCTAAATCAATAATATAATAACAATTAGCTGTCAATATCTACAATATCCTTCAAAATCAGTTAGGTTCAAAGTTCAAACCTAATACAACATAGAAACTCAATTACTCACTGAGATCATAATTGAGAAAGAAAAAAAAATAGAAAAAAAAAATCAAAACTTGATGATGAAATAGGGAAACTCATAAACAAAAGTACCTAAACATGATTTGAATTAAGGCCACATATATAAATTGTGTTTACAATTATACAATTTAAAAAGAGATAAAAGTCCATATTACAACGCGATAAAAAGTTAGTTCTATATTTAAATAAAAAAAATTCATGAAATTATTTTGTTCTATATGATTTGATTTAAAATTTTTTGTAAGAAGAGAGAAAGTTACACAGAGAAAAGAAAATATTTTATATATTAATTTATTTAGATCTAACAAAAAAAAAAAAAAAAGAGAAACATCTCAAAAAAAGAAAAATAAAAAAAGATCTTTTCCATTTATAAAAAAGGTATTTATCCAAAAAAAAAATTCAAATTAACTCAACCAAAAAAAATTGCCTAAACAAAAAAAAAACTTTATTTTCTACAATCCTTGCCTCCATAGTAACCTAGCAAGAAGAGAAAGAAGAAAAAGCAGTCAGAGAAAGGAAAATAGAAGAACTAAAAAAAAAACAAGAAAAGAAAACGGAAAGAGAATTAAACTTACATTTCTTTTTGCATGTATTATTGTTGATTCTCTATTGCATGATTATGTCAAGATCTAGGTTTTTTTGGGAACTTTCGGATTTAGGGTTTGTTTGGTATTTCTATTGTTTTATTCATGTTTAAAACTGAAAAATAAGGGTTTTGGGTTAATTTTTGATAATTTTGAGATTTTGATGGTGGTAGGCGGCGGCCGACACGGTGGCGCCGCCACCGGAGTCTCGCCGGTCAGTGGCCGCCGCCAGAAATTGGCTTGGGTTTGATAAAGGTTCATCCAAGATGTTGAACACAGTGGGAGAGAAGAGAGAGCAGAGAGGCAGAAAGCAAGTGAAGAGAGAGAAGGAAAATTAAGAAATGAGGATTCTGTGAAGAATTTGGGTATTTATGCCCCTTTGGTTCCAATACGCGCACGCTTGCCATGCACCTCCTATCACATCCATTTGATTCAATCCGATGGCCCAGATGCTTTATAACTTGATTAAATCAGGGACGTCTGATCAATCAGACGGCCCTGGTCATTCCCCTTATTTTTTGTTTGGAGCTTGGTTCAGCTGGATTTGTTGGGCTGGACCTTGGCTTTTCTTTTTTGTGCAGACTAATGCTTCTTTGCACCCAATGTCCTTTCAATTTGCACCCCTTTTTGTTTGTATTTTTTTTGGTGTTATTTATTTATTTTGTTTATTTATTTTGTATTACTTTATTCAACTATTTTTTTCCTCATTTTATCTAAATCCAATGAAATAATAAAAATACAAAAATATCAAGTTATTAATTTTATTTTCTTTTTTTAAAAACCAAATAAACGAAAACCCTTTAATTAAATAAAACATAAAAATGTCAATCTTAATATTAGTTTTCTATTTACAATGATTTGATATTAATTTGTGATGTTCATAACTAAGTCATGCTTGATTAAAAAATAATGTCATGCTTATGTTTCACTAATTTTCTTCTTAACTTAACTTATGAGTTTTTTTTTTTTATTTTGCAGCCAAAAAGTTTAGACCAAGAACACATCTCATATTTGAAACAAGAAAGCTTGGAATTGTGTGGGAGCTTTTTGTTAAGAAGCAATGTTAATTTCATTCATGTTTTATTCTGTCTCCTTTCTTGAAATGTGTAGAATCTACTTGATTTATTTTTTGCTTCAATGACTAAAATGGTGAAGTATTGTTGACTTGGTGCATTTTGGTTATAATATGTTTTTGTTATCAAATTGTGCTTCTAATATTTTTGAAGAGATCAAAATTAATGCAAATTATTTTTATAAGATAGAATTTAGTGTATAGTGTTTCTTACACTTTATTTATTATATGCAACAAAATTATAAATCACAAGCTATAACATAATATCCACTACTTAAAATTCATCTTTTTATAAAATAGTTAGAAATAAAAACCACATTATAATTTTTGCAACCGTATATAAAGATTTGAATTAATTGTTAAATCAATGACTTGGATTATTCCTTTCCAAATCATCTAATTTGCCTCTTCCTATATGATATCATCAATTGAATAATCAAGGACTTAGGGTAGACTTTTTCTAAACGATTATAAGTTAATGTGATAAAAAATTAAATTTTTAAAATCACTATTATAAATTATTATTGATAAAAATTTATAATTCACAGACAAATGACAATTTTTATCGTTGATAAAAAAATTAAAATCACTATTATAAACTATTATTGATACAAAATTTTAACTCACAGGGAGATGACAATAAATATTTAAAAATCAAACATACAAGAGATATAAACACTAGAAATAATTTTATAATTCATCAAAATCTAGATTGAAAATAGTTAGTACCATTACTATACTACAAAAAAATCATCGATCTCCAAATACTTGGGGGGGTTTATAGCTTGATTTATATGGCTTGGCGATCCGTCAAACCCGTGCGAAGCACGGGCAACCGACTAGTAGATAGGAGTATTAAAGAAAGTATGGTACACAAATAAGAGGATTTGTTTGGTTTTTTTATCTCTTAAATTTCAAAGGTTTAATTACTTTGTTGGTCCATAAAAAAAATGTTCCGCTTTGGTCCTTTAAATATATTTCTGTTTGTCATTTCGATCCATTCCATTAGTTTTTGGCAAAAAACATTAACTTTAGGACTAATATAAAATTTATTAAACTAGATAAGAGACCTATATGACATTAGATAATGAATTAATAATAAACCTATTAAACTAGATAAGGAACCAGTATGAAAACAAAGTTAACGATTTTTGAAAAAAGTTAATAGAAGGGAACAAGGTGGTAAACAAAGATATCTTTAAAAGACCAAAGTAGAACTTCTTTTTTATGGAACAATGTGAAACTAAAAATATCTTTAAGAGCAATTTAATTTTTTTGTAGATAGACGAAATGACAAGTTATTGAAAACTCACACTCACAAAATGGGTAAACCTGGTTCGAATCCTTTTTATAACGTCCAACACTAGCAATTTCGGTTAGTTGAACTAGGATTTGTGGACGAAAACCTAAAATTAATTTAAAGGACCAAAAATATATAAAAGTCAATTTGTTTTATTCTTTCAAATTTGCCAATTTTTATAGGATTGTGATTGTGTGTAGTTAAGTGAAACATAAATGTTAGTTTTACAACTCATTCGCATATAATTCATGAGGTTTGTGTCGCGAGATTTAGTATTTCCCATATATAAATGTTACCACAAATTTATTTCCAAAAATCCAGATGTAGCTCTTTTCGTGATTTTTGGGTAAATAGGCTTATACCTTTCTGTAATATAGGCGTGTTTTATTTTTCTCCCCTGTAATTTTATTTTTTGTGACTCGCCCCTTGTAATGTTGAATTTATTTTACTCGCACTTGGATGCACTTTTTAAATCGGTTATTTTGTTCAAACCAATTTAAAAAGTGAAAATTCCTTGCACCTAAATGGAGAAACCAAAAAAATTTACTTTGCAAGGGGCAAGTCACAAAAAAAAATTACAGAGTGGAAAAACAAAACTTGTCTATATTACAGGGCGTAAAGACATATTTACCCTTTTATCAATTCAATTAAAGTTCACATTTTTATTTAATCATACTATATTTAAATAAAATAATTATACTATATTCAATTAATGTTACAATTCTACTATTTGTGTAGTTTAATCTTGATAATTTCTAAAAGCAACCGATGTAATAACACGCATAATACAATATAGTTAAACAAATAAATTTAAAGGTTTGACTAACAAATATCCTTATAATTACAAATATAATTATAACTTGATCAAAAAATGGAGAAGGCAAAATTATGATCAATTATGGTAGCACTAATTGCCATTTTTATAACTGTCGAAAATGACATTCAATTCTCAATACATCGACAACACTTCCTTATGCACTTTGGAACTCTAGGATGAATACACATAGTTTTAGGACAATCATTGTCATTATAACACTTCTGAAAGTGATTATATTCTGCGATGTCAAATAAAAAAATGAATGTTAATAATATGGAACGAATCGTATTTAAAGAAAAATTGAAGAAAGAAAGAAAAAAAAATCTTACCAGGGAAGCCTTCAATTACAATGGTAAATATAAAAAGAAAAATAAACATAATGTGAAAAAACATGTGAATTTTTGCCATAATTTGCTATGTTTGCTTGTAAAAATTGAAAATTGTATGATTACTTTTATGGTGTAAAACACCAATTATTGAAATTATAATCATTGTTTAATGTCTCTTGGGTGCATCTATACGGTGTTTGTCTTTATAGCACACTGATTTGATCACAATGTTAAAATATTAATTAGTAATGTACATAGATGTAACTTGTTCTAGAAGTTACTTTTGTATATAGACTTAAACTAATTTTCCTGCCAATTGTAACTAACTAGATAGGTTAGTTAGTGTGTGTGCTTGTGTAGATTAGTTATGATGCTCACCTCTTGCTTGTATATATAGCTTCATTTGTACTTCATTCTTTTTCATGTGAATAATAATGGATTCAGACTTAATCTTTTCTCTCTAATTTCTATACTTTGATATGGTATCATTTCCCTCACCGATCCTAACTGTTTCATAACCGTTTTTCCGCTGATGTAACCGTTTCTTCTCTGGTGACAATGCCGCCGTGTATTGCTCCCGTTCTTGATCCTACTTCCGATCAATCTTCTCCGTTCTTCGTTCATCCTAGTGATGGACCTTCCTCTGTGAAAGTTACTCCGGTTTTGAATGGTGCTAACTACCATGCGTGGTCTCGCTCTATGCGTCGAGCTCTTGGCGCGAAATTGAAGCTTGAATTCATTGATGGAACTTTTCCTCAACCTTTGGATCTGTTTGATCCTTCTGTTCGTGCTTGGAATAGGTGCAATATGCTAGTTCACTCATGGATTATGAATTCTGTTTCCGAATCCATTGCTCAATCCATCATTTTCATGGAAAATGCTTTGGATGTCTAGAACGATTTCAAGGAACGATTCTCACAAGGCGATCTCATTCGCATCTCTGAACTTTGTAACACCCGTATTTATTTATTTTATTTTATTTTTAATTAGAGTTAATTAGCCTTTTTATAGTATTTTATAGTGAGTTAGTAATTAATTAAGAATTATGGCTATTTTGGGAAAGAGTAGTGCTTTGAGTAAGATAAGTTTTATTAGAGTTATAATGATAAGAGTTGGGCTTGAGTGTTATTGGGCCTAAGTTAATAGGAGAGACATTATGGTCTTTAATTAAGTAGGTTTAGGTTAGAGTTGTGGGAATAGAGAGATATTACTCATAACTTAAGAAAATAGAAAAGAGGTAGAAAGAAAAAGTTGAAGAGGAGGAAGTAGAGGGGAAGAATAGAGAAAGCTCAAGAGAAGGAGAAGAATCAGAATTTCATCAATTCTAAGGTTAGAGAGTAGTTACCATTCATGTGAGATGATCAAAGAGGGGGGAGATGACTATTCTCCACACCCAAACCCTCTCATCTCTTTTGGTGGGGAAGGGAATCAAGGGAATGTGATTTAATGATTTTCTGTGTTATTGAATGATGTTAATATGTTATTACATGATTATATCTTCTATTTCAATCATCAATTTCGTGTGTCATATGAGAATTATTGTTGTTGATGTTTGAAAATGGGTTTTAAGCAAAATAAGGAAAAATCTCTACTTTCTACTTGAAATGATGTTTGATGATGTTAGAACTTGTACTTCTAGGTATATATATATGATATGTATGCTTAAATGTGATAGCTTTAAGAGTTTATAACATGAAATTCGTGATTTTTATGTGATTTCTATGTGAACCCGTGAGCAGAGCATGAAAATCTGGGTTTGCTCGCTAAGCCACCAATCCGTCCCTGGAGCGAGAATTCATGTGTTCTTCGTTGAAACCAGAATGCTGAGTTGGTCGCTCAGCGACCACCAGCAACCAAGACCTGATTTTCGTCGCCAGGTCTCGCTCTGAGCGATGAACGCTCCGCCTCTTTGTTTACTGTGAAATTTGGTAAACAACGCTAGTTTGATTATTACAAGAGAGATCAACTAGTAAATCTCGGGACATAGTGCTTTTGTTTATATTTTCAAAGAGAATGGTATTCATTATTGTTCTTATGTTCATAAGGTGTTGTTTTTATGTTTTTTGTGTTACTTGACATACAAGACAGAATGCCTATTCAATTGAATAAACAGAAGGAGAGATTGAGTCGAAAGTAAAAGATAATTGGAATAAATGAAAGGACTGTAAATTGCATTCAAATGTAAATGATTACAGAATGAAAAAATGGTTCACACTACATACATTCTCCTTCGAGCACTCGTTTCTCGCTTTAACATGGGTACTTTGAGTTTTCTGTGGATTTTGTATAATGATTGTGACCCCTTTTTCGATCACATTACTAGACTATTTATAGACACTAATTCCTAACTGCTAATAACGCCTAAACAACTACAGAGAGGACGCGTGTCTTTGACACGTATTTTGAATTTGAATCCCTTCTTATCTTCTGATTTAGCCGTTGTATCTATCGAAGTCGAAGTAGTAATGCTTTCCTTGAATATTTCGCTAAGTCCATGCTTTGATCCTGCACTACTGAACGCTTTGACCCTACTGAAGCTTCGACCAGATCGAAAGGATCCTGAAGAAGAAAACGCAAATTAAAAGAAATGTTCAGTAATAGAACATTTATTGTATGTTCATGCATGATTTATCATTAAATTCATTGGCCCTGAAAACCAAACACATTTAATGACTTTTAAAATAATCATATAATTAAACATAATTATTTTAATCATATATTTAGAACATATTTTTACTTAGTAAAAATGTGGGCTAACAAATTGCCCCAAAATGCCTGTTTCGATCGAGTAGTCGAACGAGAAAGGAAAAGGCATTTTTGAACCCCACGTGCTTGACACTGTTACCAATGACGGCGCTTATGTCACGTATAGAAGTAACTGTCATCTTAATCCCCACAATCCATCATTGTTCCTAGGTTTAAGCATAGTGGGTGACGTGGCACACGTAGAAGTTGAAGAGAAAATTTTTTGAATTTCTTTTTTATTTAATTTTTTAGGGAACAGACACGTCTCCCTATAAATAGTAGTGAAAGAACAAAGGAAACCTTTTCACCAACTTCCAACTCAGAGGGTTTCTACGCAGAACACTGTTCATCTTTGATTCTTTGCAAAATTAAACTTCAATCACAGCAAGATTTAAGATTCTAAACTAATACATTGATTCTACAGTTAATTCCGCTTTGATTCATCTTAGCTACAACCAACAAAAATCATTTTTTCCAGACTTCACTAAAAACCCTTTCTTGAAACGCTTTGCTAAGTTCAAAAATGGCTTCTAATCAAGATTATGAAGTTCCAATTGCTGGGAAATGGAAAGATTTAAGGGTGCTCGAAGATGGTGAAGAGGTGGTTCCTGAAGCTAATGTTGAAGGGGACGGCATTACAGTTCTGCCCACTACTTCAAGCATCAAATACCCAATACCCAGTATTTCTACAGCATCAGGCCAAGCTAGTTTGACCCAAGAATCTCAACATGATTCTGATACTATGCCTGAAGCTGAAGCTGGTGGTCCAGACTTAGCGTCTGTCTCTTCGACTTCAAGGCTCTCTGCAAGTCTTGGTGTGCAGGAAGAAGAATTTGCCAACATGCACAAGTCTGATCCTGCAGGGACTCTTCGACTATTGCTTTCCAAAAGACAGAGCCAGGCCAATACTTCAAGTGAGCATACCACCAGTGACTCTGCCCCTTCGAATGCTGCCATCAGCTCAACGGTGCGCCAGGATTCTCTGCTTCTGCGTGTCACCACTGACTTTGCCAACAAGGACATATTGAAGGAACTCGAAGAGGAGCCTACCCGTGCCTATAATCACTTGGCCTTTTTAAAGAAACTGCATAATCCTTTAACCAATGAAACTACCTTGGGCAAGGTTATTCAAATGAGTTCGGTCATTGACCAATTCGCCAAAGCTGTGCTGAAACGCAATGAAAATGACAGAAGGCTAGTTACTCAGCAACAGGCTCAGACTATGTTTTATGAGAAAGCTCAGAAAGCACAAGCTGAGGTTGACAGGCTATCTTCACAATTGGAAGAAGGCAACCCAGGGATCGCAAGCTGTGATAAAAATATTGCTTATTATAAGCAACAGATCAAAGTCCTGGAGGAGCAAATTGTGGGATATAGACGCCAAATCATTGAGGAGGAAACTGAAAAAGCTCGACTCAAACAAGAGGCCAAGGCTACTACCCAAGAGCAAATTGATGCATATGGCAGGGAGGGAATTCAAGCCTTCAGTTCAGCAGAAGTGGTTGCTGAAGAAATTAAGTCTTTGGAAAGTTCTAACTTGGTAGTCGAAAAGGAACTTGCAACCTTGAAGAAGATTTACTCAGATTGCACAAAAGACTTATAGTTTAATTTGTTCCATTTGTCGTTTCGAACAATTTTTTGGTGTGTGAACCTGTTGGATCTTTATTTGTAACCTTTGAACAAAGTCCATATTTTATGGCAACTTTTAATTTTTTATTGCCATTTTGCTTTTATGTTTAAGTATTATTCTGCACTTATTTTTACTTCGAGTAAAGTAGGTTTATATTTTTTCAAATATTTTCCATTTATACCCAAAGTACGTTTTTCAGGAGTTAACTCCTCAATTTCATAAGCGCCATTAGAATAAACTTGAACAATCTTAAATGGTCCTTCCCAATTTGGAGACCATTTGCCCAAGACTCTATCTTTTCTGTCCATAGGCAAGATAACTTTCCAAACTAGTTCTCCTATGTTAAAAGACTTAGACTTAACCTTTTTGTTATATGCTTTAGCAACTCTTTCTTTTTGCTTTGTTAAAATTTCTAAAGCACTAAGCCTTTCTTCATCCAAATCAACTAACTCATCTGACATCATTTGGTAATAATGGTATTTCCATTTGTCTTTGTACCCTTGCTGATTGCAAATGTATTTCGACTGGTAACACAGCATCATGACCATAAGTTAGTCGAAACGGAGTTGTGTTAGTTGATTCCTTAGGAGAATTCCTGCAAGCCCATAACACTTGGTCTAAAGTTTTATGCCAATTTCTTGGCTTTTGGGCTATATGTTTCTTTATCAAATTAATAATAATTTTATTAGCTGCTTCGACTTGACCATTTGCTTGTGCATAATATAGTGTTGAAGTTAGAAGTCTAAAGCCAATTTCCTGGGCAAATTCCTGCATCTTTCGTCCAGTAAAAACTGAACCTTGATCAGTAGTAATTGTTTCAGGAATTCCAAACCTATAAATTATATAATTTTGTATGAAATTAATTACTGCCTCTTGATCAACATTTGGTAAAGGAATTGCTTCTATCCATTTTGTGAAATAATCTATTCCAACTAAAATGTAACGTTGATTCTTTGATGAAGCAGGTTTAATTTCACCAATCAGGTCTAGAGCCCAACCCCTAAAGGGCCATGGTTTTACTATTGAATGAAGTTCACTTGCAGGTACATGTTGAATTCCAGAATGCCTTTGGCATTCTTGGCAACCCTTGGCATATTCTATACAATCTTTTAGCATAAAGGGCCAATATAGACCTTGTCGAAACAAAAGCCACTTCATTTTATGTCCTGCTTGATGGGAACCACATGTACCACTATGAACCTCAGAAATTGCTATATACGCTTTTGTTTCATTAAGGCATTTTAACAAAATCCCTTCAGAAGTCTTTTTGAAAAGATCATTTTCAAAAATTATATAGCTTAAAGCCCTATATTTTATCTTTCGATCCACGTTTCCTGTTGGATTCCAAAGATAATCCACTATAGGTTTTCTCCAATCATTATCTGACATATTGTCAATGGCAAAAATTTGAAAATTTTCAAGGGGATTTTCCATCTCATCATTTATTTGAGGTATAGTATCTGCCCCCACAAGTTTTGGCTTTGACAATTGCGCAGAAATTGATTCCTGTAAAACCATTTTTTCTTTGATTTCGATCAATTGTGTCAATTTCTCTTTTGACATTTTATATCCTGAAGCAATTTGAGTTAAGTCATTTGCTTCTTGATTTTCTAATCTAGGTACATGTTCAATATCTACATGATCGAAACAATCTAACAAAGAACTAGCTATAGCAAAGTATTTTGTTAGGTGTTCTTTAACACATTTATATTCTTGTGTTAATTGTTTCAATACTAATTCAGAATCACCTCTTATTTTAATGTTCTTTGCCCCCAAGTCTTTTAGTATTTCTAAGCCTGTAATTAAGGCTTCATACTCAGCTTCATTATTAGAGCAAAGTCCATTTATTTTATACTTGAATTTAGTTGGAACCTGAGTAGGTGATATAATCAATATTCCAATTCATGTTCCATGTTTATGTTTGGATCCATCAAAGTAAAGAATCCATGGTTGAATATCCACATATTCTTGTGGCATTTCGACCAAAGAATGATCTACTATAAAGTCAGCCACAATTTGGCCTTTAACAGCCTTCAAAGGTTTATAAGTTAATGAATATTCAGTTAATGCTAATGCTCATTTTCCAATTCTACTATGTAATATAGGTTTAGTTAGCATGTGTTTAATAACATTAAAATGGGAATAGACATAAACATCAACAGGCTTTATATAATGCTTAAGTTTTGTACAAGAGAAATATAAACAAAGACAAAGTTTTTCTATGGCAGTATATCTAGTCTCTGCATCATTTAAAACTCTACTAAGGTAATAAACTGCATTTTCTATGCCATTATCATCTTCTTGAGCCAACATGCTTCCTATTGTCTTATCAGACACAGCAATATACAACTTCATAGCTTTATTCCTACTATGAGGCATTAAGACTGGAGGCTTTATTAAATAATCTTTAATGTCATCAAAAGCCTTTTGATGTTCTTCATTCCATTTGAATGGATCATCTTTCTTGAGTCGAAGTAGTGGTGAGAAGGCTTGAGCTTTTCCACTTAGATTCGAAATGAATCTCCTCAAGAAATTGATTTTTCCCAGCAGAGATTGAAGTTGCTTTTTGGTCTAAGGAGGCTTTGTCTCTAAGATAGCCTTTGTCTTGTTTTGGTTTATTTCGATGCCTTTTTTATGCACCACAAAACCAAGGAAATCTCTTGCATGCACACAAAAAGCACACTTTAATGGATTCATTTTTAATCCATGTTTCCTCATTCTTTCAAAAGATTGCCTAAGATATAGCAAATGGCTATCTTCAGAAGAGGATTTAATGATGATGTCATCAATATAAAGTTGCATGAAGGTATCTATAAAATCATGAAACATAGAATTCATTGCCCTTTGATAAGTGGCACCAGCGTTCTTTAAACCAAAAGGCATAACCACCCATTCATAAGTGCCTAAAGCACCAGGGCATCTGAATGCTGTTTTAGATACATCTTCTTCAGCAAAAAATATTTGGTTATAACCAGAATAACCATCTAACATGCTCAAGAACTCGAAGCCTGCTGCCGAATCTACTAACATTTCTGCCACAGGCATGGCATATTCATCCTTAGGTGTAGCATTATTTAAGTCCCTAAAATCTATGCATACTCTAAGTGTACCATTCTTTTTAATAACAGGAACTATATTTGCTAACCATTCTACATACCTGGCAGCTCTGATGAATTTACTCTTCAGCAGCCTTTCGATCTCTTCCTTGATCTTGGACATGATTTCTGGTGCGAACCTTCTTGGCAATTGTTTTACTGGTTTTTTACCTGCCTTGATTGGCAGCTTAAGTTCGACCATTTCTCTACTGATTCCAGGCATTTTATTATAATCCCAAGCAAAACAATCACTAAATTCCTTGAGAAGTAACACCAATTTTCCTTTTAGATCAGGACTAATATTGGCACTAATGTAAGTTGGCCTTTTTACTGAGCCATTTCCAATGTCAATTTCCTCCAAAGGATCTTGAGCTTGCATCTTAGGGGTTTCATTCAGTGGATTTCTTTCGAATCCTAGGGGTTCCTCATCATAGATGCAATCGAGCCTTTGGGCTTGTGGCATAGAAGTGCCATTACTTTCGACCTTGGCCTCTAAAGCCATATTTTGATGCACATCAGCTTCCAAAGCCGTATTTAATCTAGTTTCGGCCATATAAGCCGTAATTCTGGCCCATGCATTGGACTCAGTCATAGTAATCTTCACAGACATTCCACCCTGATGGTGGTATAACTCCATCTTCTGAGGATACAACATCTATTTCCTCTCGTTCCCATATAAAGCCTTGGGTTGGGTGGAGTTTCACAGAATGAATCACATTATCAGAAGGTGTGAAAGCATTCTCTCTATCATAGCATGGCGCAATATTCGTCAAATTCTTGTCAAAGGTTTGCTTAGTTATGGTGTCTACCTCTGACATATAGAAACTCTGATCAGCTTCTATATTTTTTACACAACCATCGTCCCTCCAAAGTATCAACTTCTGGTGAAGGGTCGAAGGAACAACTCCCACTCCATGAATCCATTCTCTTCCTAAAAGTAGGTTGAAGTTTGCTTTGGATTCAACCACTAGGAACAGAGTTGGTCGAACTATGCTGCCCACAGCAACATCTACTTGGATTGCCCCCCTTGAGTGTCTTGTCTTGCCTTCATAATTTGACAAAACAATGTTATGGGCTGACAAATCACAATCATATTTGCCAATCTTGGGTAACATAGACAGAGGCATTAGATTCACAGCAGCTCCTCCATCTATCAGCACTTTGTTAACCCCAACTCCTCCAACCTTTGCTCTGATGAAAAGAGGTTTGAGATGGTTTTTCATGCCTAGGTCTGGCCTTTCGAATGTAGCCTGTTGCTCTTCGATGCAGCCATTGTTCATGACATAATAACATATTGGCTTAGGATCAGCCATTTCTAACTGGTCGAAATCAGCTTCGAGCTCAGTTACTTCTGATTGGACATCATATTCTGATGGTAATATGGAAACCACACATATTACATCAAAATCTGGCTCAGAGTCCAACAGATCATCATCTTCCATTTTGTTTTCATCTACTGGAGGAAGGATCCTTTCTTTTGCTGGCCTTCTAGCCACTTCTTTGTATTGGCTTGTTTGAGGATTTGTTGCAGCCAATTTCTTTTGACGTTGGAATCTACGCCATTGTGTCCTTGTCATTGGATGTTTGCCCTTATAATTGTTCCTGTAAGAGTATTTATTAACATCCTCTGAGTAGCTTAGTTTGGTGCCACTGGAGCCACCAACTTCCATTGCACCCTTGTTGAATTTTATGGTTCCTTGGTGCATCCAACGTTCCACAGGGATTGAACCAGAGGGACGAAAAGTAGGCCTTCGATCAATTTGGACCATGTTATTTGGTCGAGTCAGAATGCCCTTTCCTTTATCCTGATGCTGTTTTGGGTTTGCCCCCTGTCTGTATGCCATAGGTTGGAACTTCATAAGGCCTGCAGTAGCCTCTTTATCACAAACAGCGCTGCAACGAGCACAAAGCATCACTCCTTTGTTTTCTAGTTTGCATCTGTTCAGGAAGTCAATCAAATCCTTTTCAGCACGAGGATACACCACTTTCATCTTCTCGAAGTATTCCTCTTCAGGGATTTTTTCTACCTGCACCTCTGTAACCTCCATGGCTTCGACCATCATTATAGCCTGTGGTTCATCATAGAGAGTATCAGCACTCTGTGAAGGCTTAGGATCTGCCTTCGTGGCTTTGGGTTTCTCACCAAATTTGAGCCTTCCCTCGTTCAAAGCCTTTTGAACCAAGTCCCTGAAAAGTACACACTGTGAGGTTCTATGTCCAAGAAAATTATGGTATTTACAATAACCTCTTTTCTTTCTCATATCTAATGGAGGTATTTTAACGCCTTTTGGAACCACTATTTGGCCATCAGTAACCAATAAATAAAAAATCTCATCACATTTTGTTATATCAAAAGTGTAAGTTTTTGAAACATATTTATCATTTTTTTGGTTCAACAGGGTTTTTTCCATTTGAAGGGGACCAAGTTTTAATTCTACTAGGTCTACTTCCCCTTGTTCAACATCCTCAAAAGAGATATCATATTCTTGGTCGCTATCATGTGTTTCCACATAAGCAACTTTTTCTTTTTTATGATACTTTGAATTTCTAGCCTTTTCTGCTTTCAAGCGTTCGACTTGTCGAACCCTATCAGCCAATTGGGTCATATCTCTTAGATGTTGAGTGTCTAACTTCTTTCTGATCGAATAGTCTAGGCCACCAGCAGCCATTTCGACCAATTCATGTTCAGGCACCTGAGTAAAACATCTAGCCTTAAGTAAGCGGAATCTATTCAAATAATCATCCACAGACTCAGGAGTTCGCGCCTGACACTTGCTAATTCTTTGAGACTTATTTTAGATTGTCCCATGTAGAATTGTTCATGGAAAACTCTCTCTAATTGATTCCAATTGAAAATTGAATGTGGAGGGAGAGTAGTAAACCATGTGAAAGCATTTTTTGTTAGAGAATTTGGGAAATACTTCATCCTTAGATTCTCATTGTTTGCCAAATCTCCTGCCTCAGTTAAATATAATGCTATGTGTTCAACAGTGGATTCACTGGTATCACCAGCAAATTTAGTAAATTTTGGGATCTTCCAACCTCTTGGTAATTCTGTTTGAAGCGCATACTCTGACAAGGCAGATATAAAATGAGGCCTATGCATACCTATGTTTAACCCATTTTGTGCCAGGATGGTTTCGACCAAATTTGCTATGTTGTTTTGCCCGGCAAAATTATTGTTCTGGACATTTCTAACTACATCATCAACATTTTGATTCCTATTTACCAACAAAATTCCAGGATTTTGTTCGACCTGGGGCAAAGCCTGTTGCTGTGCCTGAATTTGCACTTGTGGTTCGACCACTGACACTGGTTGTTGGATTTGGTTTATGGGGTTTACCATATTATTTGGTGCAGGCATAATGGCATTATTTGGTGCTTGTGCAATTTGCAAAGGCACCACATTTTGAATTTGGGGAACTTGTTGATTAGGGCCTTGAGGAGCCCCAAAGAAATCAGCAATTCTCCCCATTTGATTGGCCAACAATTGGTAACTTTGGTTTGTATTTTGAATTAATGGGTTAAATAATGTACCAATTTGTTGTGTTAACATATTGACCATATCATGATTACTTTCATCCATTTGTTGCCTCAAAGCATTTAGGGCAGCATTGGTTAATGAAGGGTTAACGTTTCGAGTAGCAGAACCAGAAACTATCTGATTATTAGGAACAAATACGCCTGGTGCTGACTCTGTAAATAATGATGCACTTGTTTGCAAGCCCTGCATCATACTGGTAGGCATACCATATGGGTAATTCCTGCTTGTGCCTTGACCCACATATTGGGAAAAAGGTAGTGAGAAAGTAGATAAACTAGCGCCACCCCCATTAACATTTGACCTATTTGGAGAGAAGTTTCCCTCCATAGCATGAGAGAAACTCAAGATGGGTTCTGTAGTGGTCGACGGTACCACTGTAGACGTTGGCATTGTCATTGTGGCACTTACCATAGAAGATGTTGGGGCAGAAACTGTTGCCCCACTGGTGTTGGGTATAATCTCACTTATTACGGGAGAGACTATAGCCTCAGAAACGCTCGAAGTGGTTGATACATTCGAACCGCTATTATTATTGTTTCCGTTTGGATTTTCCATGTTTTGTCTTGGGTTACTTCTGGGTGGTGGTCTAACCATTTCAGGGAGTAGTTTCTCGTTTCTTAAAAGCATACACTACACACAAGACTTTTGGAAACAAATTAAAATACATAACAAAATCAATACACTTAAACTTTGAAGAAATTTAAACGCAAAGCACACAGTCCCACCGGGTGTGCCATTTTGTTTACTGTGAAATTTGGTAAACAACGCTAGTTTGATTATTACAAGAGAGATCAACTAGTAAATCTCGGGACATAGTGCTTTTGTTTATATTTTCAAAGAGAATGGTATTCATTATTGTTCTTATGTTCATAAGGTGTTGTTTTTATGTTTTTTATGTAACTTGACATACAAGACAGAATGCCTATTCAATTGAATAAACAGAAGGAGAGATTGAGTCGAAAGTAAAAGATAATTGGAATAAATGAAAGGACTGTAAATTGCATTCAAATGTAAATGATTACAGAATGAAAAATGGTTCACACTACATACATTCTCCTTCGAGCACTCGTTTCTCGCTTTGACATGGGTACTTTGAGTTTTCTGTGGATTTTGTATAATGATTGTGACCCCTTTTTCGATCACATTACTAGACTATTTATAGACACTAATTCCTAACTGCTAATAACGCCTAAACAACTACATAGAGGACGCGTGTCTTTGACACGTATTTTGAATTTGAATCCCTTCTTATCTTCTTATTTAGCCGTTGTATCTATCGAAGTCGAAGTAGTAATGCTTTCCTTGAATATTTCGCTAAGTCCATGCTTTGATCCTGCACTACTGAACGCTTCGACCCTACTGAAGCTTCGACCAGATCGAAAGGATCCTGAAGAAGAAAACGCAAATTAAAAGAAATGTTCAGTAATAGAACATTTATTGTATGTTCATGCATGATTTATCATTAAATTCATTGGCCCTGAAAACCAAACATATTTAATGACTTTTAAAATAATCATATAATTAAACATAATTATTTTAATCATATATTTAGAACATATATTTACTTAGTAAAAATGTGGGCTAACACTCTTCTCGCTTTTTCTTCGCTAGCTGTTGCCCAGCGACCAAGACCTGTTTTTGAGGAATTTCTTCATGTTGTATGATGAGAGTGAGCTTATAACATGTTTAGATTTGGTCTTATAATATATTATATGTATGGATTGATCAAACCTTGAGTTGGTATGATGATAACATGTTTATATGAACATTGTTGATTGAGATTGAGCTACGTTTAGCTAAGATAACATGTGTTATTATGTAATGCTTGAATGTATACCTTAATGATGATATGATGATGTGTTGAGATAAGTTAATAATAACTTAAAGAAGGAATAATAGGAATGAGTGGCCTATTATTCATGAGTAGAGTATAGTATTATCATCACTATTTGGTATGTGTACATTCATGCATTCATCCTTTGAGTCGGATATTAGGATCATGTGGATTCTAATAAAGAGGATATCAAATGATAATATTTGATTAAGACGGATATTAGAGGTGAGATACTCTAATAAAGAAGATGGTACCACATGCATTAGATATGTCTAGGGTGACATACATTGTGTATTTGCAATAGTTTGCATTAGGGAATTATGTGATCTAATTGATAATTGGTAATTGTGATTGCATTCCATTATGATTTTATGAAGGTTTGGATTGTGTGGATTTGATTAAATGATCTAATTCTCGTTAATAAGTGTGATATTGCTATATTGTTGGAGATTGCTAATACAATGTGGTATATGCATGATTTAAGTTATTATATTTGTTTATATAATATAAGTATATACTATGCTTATTATTATAGCCTTGAATCGTAGCTAACTCTCTATTTTTGTGTATGCGTAATGGTTTGGGTCCAGATTCTCCACTTGAGGAGTGATCCTGTTGCTTTGGAGTTTAGCTCGTGAGGACTAGCATAGCTTGGTAAGGTGAAAGATAGGAGGATCCTAGAAGCTTAGAGTTTTAGGATACGCTCTGATACTTGTAACCTTGTTTAGACTAGTGTTCGGTTCTTCGTTTGTTTAAAAATCTAGATATGACCTTGCTACTTTTATTATTTTATCTTTAATTACTAGTTGGATTATCTTGGATTGTATGATGGGTCTTCATTGTGGAATTACCTGGTTGGAGTTGTAATATGACTTATAACATGCATGCTTGGATTAAATTGCTATAACTTATTTAGTATAGTAGTTTTGATGCTTCCGTTGGCTTAAGTAAATTAAATGCATGCTATTAGTTACTTTGTGTTAAGTAATGTTCTTGATGATTTGTATGTTGAATGATTTAAATTAATTATTGCATGCGAATCGATTAGGAGCGTTACAAACTTCAGCAAGAAATCTATTCGTTGCAACAAGAATCCAAAATTGTAACTGAATATTTCTCTTCATTGAAACTGCTTTGGGAGGAACTCGAAATCTACCTTCACATGCCTGCATGTAGCTGTGTCGTGCGTTGCACTTGTGCTTCTCTAATAGAGATGGAATTAGAGACAAAAAAAGCAGTTAGAGACAAATATATTTATTTTAGAGACAGATATTTTCATTTTAGAGATAGATTTTGTCCGTCTCTAATAGTTCAGAGACGAGGAAATTACTGACGGCATCAAATCCGTCTCTAGCCTACTTAGTGGCAGAATATTTGCATTTTAGAGACAGATTTTGTCCATCAGTATTTAAGTTTTTTCTAGTAGTGGTACAATATACGAATCTCTCTTAGCTTACAAAAGTTTAAATTATTTAACAAGAGATGAATTAAATATAATTTTTTTTTGGACATAAAAATTTATAAATAATTCATCTTATGTTAAAAAGTTCTAAATTTTTATCGGAGATGTTCTTATAATATTATAAACATGAATACAAAAAAACCATTCAAAAATGTGAAAGAATACAAGAGTTTGATTAAAAGTATAGATTAAAAACACTGATGTTCAGGGACTATAAAGTGCAAAAAAAAACCTTCAGGACTAAAAACGAAATTCTCATTTGAAGAATGAATAACTGTTCTACGCGCATGTAGCGGGCTGGAAAATTCTTCCATTTTTCATACAATGAAGTCGCCATTGACGTTTATTTATCCCGGAAGGGGAAAGGAAAATATCACGAAAACCTTGGTTTAGGTTCGGGAGTTGGTTATGCGAGAGGAAGGTGTTAGCACCCCTCGCATCCATCGTACTCGATGGGAACCATTTAGGTGGTTTAAGCTTGTTTGCGTAGGTTTGAATTAAATTACTCTATCACTTGGCTATTTTCTACTTCGTTTCCAAATAAATTAAAAAAAAGGGGTTTTTATTAGTTGAGTTTGACGGTTGTAGGAGCCCGCTCCTACGTATTCCCCGGTGCAATGGGAAACTCAAAACTCACGTAGTTCTGGTAAAAAATGTTTGTGTGGTTGGTTGGTTTTAGTGGATAACGTTTATTTCGTATTCCGCTGACACAACGACGCTTGTATGCTCTAATCAGAGGCCTAAGCTGTGTGTGTGTCAGAGGAGTAGATAAAACGTGTACCCATTGAAAAAGAGAGTTGAATAACAGATGTTGCTTATTTCGCATTCCGCTGATACAACGGTGCTTGTATGCTCTAAAGAGAAGCTTAAGCTCGTATGTGTCAGAGGAATGGATAAAGCGTATATCCGTGTTTTCTGAAAAGAAGTTTGAATGTGTGAGATTAATTTTAACGCTAGATTAGGATGAGAACAACTTGCGATCACTAGTCAAATGTCCAGGATCCAAGTTATCCGGAGCGGAAAGAAGCAAATGCTAAATTCCCCCTTTTTCACCCTTGTTATTATGAAAATCTTGATTTAATTTGATTAAGAAAGTATTCCAAAAGGGAAAGACGAAGGTTGATTAGTTTTAAAGTTTGATTAAGATGAGAACAACTTGCGATCACTAGTCAAATGTCCAGGATCCAAGTCATCCGGAGCGGAAAGAAGCAAATGCTAAATTCCCCCTTTTTCATCCTTATTTATTGCAAAAAGTTTGATTAAGTTTGATTATGAAAAGAAAGTCCAAAAGGAAGAAAGCAAGAGAATAAAGAGAAGAGAAAAATAACTAATCTAGTGCAAAAAAGTGATCCAAATAAGCTAAAGAGCTTTTGGTTCAAATAAGCACTTATTGAAATAAGCTAAAAAGCACTTAAGTTGAAAAAGGACTTATGAAAATAAGTTAAGAAAGTTAGACAAAATTCATATACAGTAACTACTGTATTTGAAATAATGTTGTGCAAAAATTAGGGTCAAATAAGCTAAAGAGGTTTTTGAAACCCTAAATAAGCACTTATACGCAAAACAACTTAATTGAGAATCACTTATGAAAATAAGTTGAAAAAGTTTGGAAAAAATTGTATACAGTGACTACTGTATTTGAATTAATGTTGTGCAAGAATTAGGGTCAAATAAGCTAAAGAGCTTAATGAAACCCTAAATAAGCACTCATGCACAAAACAACTTAATTGAGAATCACTTATGAAAATAAGTTGAAAAAGTTTGGAAATGATTTGTATACAGTGACTACTGTGTTTAAATCAATGTTGTGCAAGAATTAGGGTCAAATAAGCTAAAGAGCTTTTTGAAACCCTAAATAAGCACTTATGCACAAAACAACTTAATTGAGAATCACTTATGAAAATAAGTTGAAAAATTCACAAATGGAGTTAAATATAATATAAGCATAAACAGTGACCTAGTAAACTTAAATAAGCCAATAAGTCGCATAAGTGCTTTTGCAAATAAGCTGAAAAAAATTTAAGTCAAAAGCAGGTGCAAATAGCAAACAAACAGGGGTGCAAGTAGCAAGTCTGCAGAAAAAAATAAAAGTCAAACAAAAATAATCCTGTACCTCGCAGACAATGGAGAACACAGTGGAACGCGCGTCCTAGAGCGCATGATCCATTCATTAAATGATCCAACGCTAATAACTTAAGCTGTTGATCCAACGGACGTGAGATAAACAAGCGATCCAACGGACGGAATCAAATCTGGAAACGTGAAGGTCCACGATGGGTCTTCTTCTTCCTCGTGAAGAACAACAACAACACATGCTTGGCCAATTTTGAAAATCCTCAAATCATAACCAAATCGTGCGAAACAAAGCTCTATCCTGCTCGATTTTTCATTCTGGTCATGAATCCATCATTATTTTTTCCAGAAAGTGTTTCACACTTAAGATATGTTGAGATAAAGTTTGAGTGGAAAATTTGGAAAACGCGATTTAAGCAATATTAAGCATGATTATTGATGGGAAAAGGTTCATGGTGTCATTTTATGATGAATGGTGTTGAAAAATGGCTGAAAAGGTGGCTGGAAGTTTAAGTTCCATTGTCACATTTTTTGGAGTTTTTGAGGTTTTGATTCTCTCAAATTATGGGTTAGAGCTTGTGTTTTATGGTGGATTCATGTTACTGGAAGTGTTTGGAAGCTTATTTGATTAAGAAATTGAAGTTTGAAGTTGGTTTTGATGGATTTCGAATTTGAGAAAATGAGAGAAAAAAGTTGATGTTTTTGATGAATTTTGATCTGATTTTCTTCCTCCCAAACCCTAGCTGCGCAGCAGCTCATATGGCCTCTATATATAGAATGAATTAGGGTTAAGAATAGTTGGTGTAGGGAGTAAGAAAGGGTAGAAAGGACAAAGTGTAAAAGGATCAATTTTTGTGATTTTTGTTATGGATAATGTCATGTATTTGATTGTACTATGGTGATGAGGTGTAAATATGGGAATGTTCTAGGCCTCTAATGATAAGGATGACGATGTGTTGATGATTATATATTTTTTGTGAATTTTCCAAGATTTTTGGGAACAAATAACAAATTAAAATAACACATAAAATAATAAGATAAAAATAAATATGCAAAATAAAAATATGCATGATGATGAAATGTGATTATGCAAAATGATTATGGATTAAAAATGAGAAAAAAAGGATTTAAATTTAATGTTAAAAAGGTTTCTTGAAATGCAAGTAACTAACTAAAAATAAATAATAAATAAGAAATAAAAATTAATGGAAGGACAAAATGGTAAATATGGCCCTTTATGATCATGCCATGCAAAAACCATGCAAGAAAAATGATTCCATTTATTTTTGTGCCAACTTTGACTTTTTGGGTCAACAGTTGACTTTTTCAAGTCAAAGGTTGACTTTTGTTGACTTTTCTAAAAAATGAAGAAAAAAAAAGTGAAAATAGGGTGGGTCAAAATTAGGGTATGACAGCGCATACACAAGACTCCAAGCTTTGACTCTTAGAAATATTTGTCACAAACACTTTAAATTTATATTCTCTCTGTATCTTAGAATTAAGTGTTTTGAGTCTTGTAAGCATGGTATTTTGTGAACACTACTGATAGTATACCAAATGTTCAATCCTTACTTTCTTAATACTTTTAAGGTAGTGAAGTCTCTTGCTTTGTGCTTGAGCATAGAAAGTCTCTTGTTTGTTGAAACTTGAGCAAAGGAAGTATCTTGTTGTGTTTGAGCAAGTTATAATCTTTAAGTGATTATAGCGAACTCTCTTGAAAGTGCAAGGGGATTGGAGTACTCTGTGTGCTTGATCTCTCTTCTCTCACTCTTGTTTGATTGTGTTTTACCAAGATTACTCAGATAAAGCCGATCACTCCATTGAACGATGGACAATATACAAATGGCTCCTCGATGGTTTACCTGTCTGGAACAAGTGTACTAGATCCCTATCATCCACCACCAGTCAGACCAACACTAGTTTGATGGGAAGTGTGAGATCCTCAACCAAATCCAGTAGAAAGTTTCATCGACATCGCCATTGTCATTGTCGCCACCAAGAAGGGGGTCACAACAGGCCTCCCTCCCTACCCCTTCAGAAGGAGAATACGCGACCGCATAAATGACTCCTCTTTTGACCGCCATTGTTTATTGTCCTACTAAAATTTGTATATCGAGGATGAGATTGTAGCGGGCTGGAAAAATTCTCATTATAACACAATGAAGTCGCCACCGATTTTTATTTATCCCAAATAGAGGGAAAGGAAAATATCGAAAAAAACCTTGAGGTTAACATGGTTGAAGAACCATGGCGGGTTCGGGAGTTGGTTATGCGAGGGGAAGGTATTAGCACCCCTCGCATCCATCGTACTCGATGGGAACCATTTAGGTGGTTTAGGGTTGTCTGCGCAAGATCAAATTAAATTACTCTATCGTTGGCTAATCTCCACTTCGTTTCCAAAGAAATCAAAAGAAAAAGTTTTTATTATTTGAGTTTGACGGTTGTAGGAGCCCGCTCCTACGTATTCCCCGATGCAATGGGAAATTCAAAACTCACGTAGTTCTGATAAAAATTGTTTGTGTGATTGATTGGTTTTAACGGGTAACGTTTATTTCGTATTCCGCTGACACAACGACGCTTGTATGCTCTAATCAGAGGCTTAAGTTGTGTATATGTCAGAGGAGTAGATAAAACGTGTATCCATTGAAAAAGAGAGTTGAATAACGGATGTTGCTTATTTCGCATTCCGCTGATACAACGGTGCTTGTATGCTCTAAAGAGAGGCTTAAGCTCGTATGTGTCAGAGGAATGGATAAAGCGTATATCCATGTTTGACTGAAAAATGATTTAAGTGTGTTGGGTTGATTTTAGCACTTGTTTTGTTTGGAATGAGAATTAACTCATGAACACTAGTCAAACGACCGGTGACCAAGTTAATCCGGGAAAGAAAGAAGCAAACGCCAGATTCTCCCTTTTTCATTCGCGTTGTTATGAAAATCTTTATTAGTTTGATTAAGAAAACAATGTCTAAAAGAAAAGACGAGTGTTGGTTATTTTTAACGCTTATACTTTTAGAATGAGAATCAACTTATGAACACTAGTCAAACGACCGGCGACCAAGTTAATCCGGGAAAGAAAGAAGCAAACGCCAGATTCTCCCTTTTTCATTCATTGGTTTTTGTGAAAATGTTTGTTAATTTGATTATGAAAACAAAGTCCAAAAGAAAAAGCGAGAGAATAAAAAGAATCGCAAGATTATAATAACAATTACAATTGATACAATAATAAAGCGATAATTAAAATAAACAATGCATGAATGCAAGTGCTTAAATTAAAATGCATGAATCACTATGACATAATTAAATATGCATGAATGAAACAAGAATGAGTAGATATGATGCATAATTAAATAAAAATGCATAAGCTAAAGTAGCGTACAATGAATTAAATAACATAAACATGCTAAATTAAATCAAAGTAAATGAGATGAGTTAGAATGAATTGAAGTAAAGCTAAAGAGCTGATGAAGACAAGCATAAGAAATAAAAATAAGCAATTAATCATAATTAAGCGCTTAAATAAATAAGCTACATGCTACAAAAAAGTGATTAAACAACAAGCTAAGGGAAGCATGAACATAATCTGAAATCAAACATGATTTAAGCAAAGCAAAATGGTCCAGTAAGCTAAAAAGCTTAAACACCAAATAAGTGCTTATGAAAATAAGCTAAAAAGTGATTAAATAAGCTAAAAAGCTAAAATAAATGCTAGAAAGCAAAAATAAAAGCTCAAATGGGACAAACAGAGGTCAAACATGATCTAAGCATAACAAAATGGTCCAGTAAGCTAAAAAGCTTAAGCACCAAATAAGTGCTTATGAAAATAAGCTAAAAAGTGATTAAATAAGCTAAAAAGCTATAAAATAAGCTAAAAAGCAAATAATGATGCTTAAATAATAAAAGAATAAATTTCAGCATAACAAAGTGATTAAAATAGCTTAAATAAGTTATTAACCACTTAAGTGCTTTTGGAAATAAGCTGGGAATCAATTAAAATTAATTCAAGCAGGGGGGTGCAAATACTAAAGGGGGTGCGCATAGCAGATCTGGGCTGGAAAGCCCAGTCCGCGTGCAGAGTCAAACAAAAATGGGAGTCAGCACAAAAATATTCCTGTGTGCTAATGAAAGATGGTGCACGGGAAGATTTTAAAATCTTTGCCGAAAGATCGATCTAGCGTCCATGTTTAAAACCTGAGGGAGCCAATGACGTGCTGACACGTCATCATCTTCAACCTCACTCACCTTCCTCAGCAACACGAGGAAGCCATGAAAGAGCTTTAAAGCTCCACGGGTTTCAAACCCGAAATCACGAATCGGCACCAAAATTAACGAAACAAAGTTCAAACTCACTTGTTTTTGCCTCCTGATCACGAATCCGAACTCAGATTTCACATTTGAGGTCTTAAAATTGAGATTCGAACGAATCAAGTGAAGAACTCAAAAATGTAAAAATGGCAGAACTTCAAATAGCTTAGAATATGCGAAATTAATTAACAGAGAAGCATTATTATATGTCCAGAAGTGCAAATCGCACGAATACTACCTTCTTTGAGCCTCGAATTGGCTTGATGGTTTCACACTTTTCTTAGTTATGGTGTAGCTCGATTTTTGAGCTTTAGACCGTGATTAAGGGTTGTTTTAATGTTTTTCTTGCTTCTGGAAGTATAGAGAAGGTATTTCAGTGATTAGTTTTTGATTTGGAGCTTTGTTAGAGATTTTGATTTTTTTGGGTGAAAATGGTGGAGTACGAATTTGATGATTTTGTGAGTGAAGTTGGGAACCTCTAACCACTGAATTGTGATGTTTATTTATAGGGAGAGATTAGGGTAAGAATGTGTTGAGATTGTTGGCCAAGAAAAGGGTAATTTTGAGAATGTAATTTATGATTTTTTTTTGTGGTGATGAGGTGGAACATGGTGAAGGTTCTAGAGAGATCATGCAGATTTTTTGGCTAGAGATGTTAGTGGAATGAGATGTTTTTTGGTTGTTTGGATTTGGGCTAACAAAAAATGTTTGGACCAAAATAAATAATTAGCCATTATGCAACAGAATTTTTTTTTCTCACCCCTACAATTAACCCTTTACCCCAACAAATAATTTGATATTCCAATTTTACCCTTTAATCATTTAATTTTTCACCCTTACAAAAATATTTCGGAACAGAAAATTAAACTTAAGTTTTCCGGTAGCAAACATCTCATACCGGAATAGTTGAGATGTGTTCCGGTGATTACAACTATAAGTTACATACTGGAAGAGCTTAAAAATGAATTCCGGTAAAATGGCAAGATCTGGAAAAACTTTATAGCATCCCAACAATTTTTCAAAGCCCTTCTTCTACTATCCTCTCATTTTTTCATAGCATCATTTTGTCTGTTCCCAAATATTCAACCCACCTCCATCAAAACACATAATATCAATTATCAACCACCAATTTTTTCACAGCTACCACAAGTAATAATCTTTTTAAAATCAAAATATAAATGGTTGTGCTTTACCTGCTTCATCCTTCATTCTCCACCCTTTTCCTTTTCAACCCCCCAAAACTTATCCATCTAATTAACACCGCTCACTCTCCATTCGGACCGCATCACTCTATCCTATTTAATCATTTAAACTCTCTGCAGTAAAGGACATAGTTTATGAAAATTTTCTAGATTTTACTGTACTATTTAGCCAAAGCTTAACCATGATGAAGTTTTTCAGAATTCGTTCCCAAACTTTTCCGGTATATAAATCATCCTTTGTTTATGGTTTTAATTACCGGAACACATTTTTCAAGTAGTCCGGTTTGAAAAATTTGCTACCAAAAAAATTTTAAGTATAAAAAAATGTAGAGATCTTGATCACCATAATTCTTTTTCATTGTCTATCGGTAGTTATCTCATTTTGGCAATGAATTTTAACATTCCGGAAAACTTTTTTGAAGTATTCTGGTTTGAAATTTTGCATACCAAATTTTGTTTACGCATGTGAAAAAATTTGTAGGAGTAAATTCAAATGACAAAAAGGATAAAATTGGAACAAAAAAAATGTTTGTAGGGGTAAAGGTATAATTGTAAGGGTAAAAAGAAAAATTTTCTATGCAACAATGCAAATTTTAAATTTGAAATAATGCAATAATTTGGAAATGAGAATAAAATAAAATTGGATTTGAATTGAGAAATGATTTGATTTTGATGAAGAAAAGATTTCTTAAAATGCAAGTAACTAAATGAAAATACTAAAATAAAACTTAAAAAGGGTAAAATGGTAAAATGAATCATTTATGGTCATGCCATGCAAAATCATGCAAAGGAAGTAATTTCATGTGTTTTTGTGCCAAAGTTGACCTTTTGGGTCAACAGTTGACTTTTTCAAGTCGAAAGTTGACTTTTGTTGACTTTTCTAAAAAATGCAAAATTGTGGTAAAATGGAAAAAATGTGAAAATAGGGTGGGGCAAAATTAGGGTATGACAGAGATCCTGCGTAGAAACATGCTCACGTTGTAGATCAACAACTATGATGTGCCAAGAGAACCACAAAACCCCTTCGACCTCGAGAATTACTATGGCATCACCCATTCAGGCGATGACATAGAGACAATCAACATAGTACCATCGTTCTGCAATGCTAGCTAGAGGTATAGATAAATGTAAGGATAAATGTACATCATTACACATGTGTTGTTGTAAGTTACCATGATATGCAATGATATGTCATTTGTCATGTAATGTATGCTTTTGTGCTGCATATTTTAGTTTATATGTTGTTTTAGATCATGACCCTCTACTTTACCCATGGATTGAGCACCCCGGGTTCTTTTTAGATATTTATTTTCACATATATTGCAGCGACTTTGAAGTCATATCAAGAAGGCAACATGTTCGTTGTTGAGAAGCGGTGAGGCTTGATGTCATCTATGGATCTTCATTACCTTGTCATCTTCAGCTAAATTTCAAAGATCAACTTAGAATTGTTATTTAAGGATCTGTTTTCAGGGTTTAATCTAACACTGACAAACTTTTAAGTGGCATGAGCTATCATTATTGGACAATTTAATTGGCAATTTAGTACATCAGTTATGCGTATGTGATTGTGCAAGTGGATTTTTTGGTGATTGTTTCATGCTTTCAAGAGGTAAAACATAAACAATTATTCATGTTTGTGTGCGGAGAAGCTCATACTCTATCAGTTTTTCCGCTTGCAAAATATAATTTTCCATTTTTATCTAGCGATTTCAACCCTGAATATAACTATTCTTGATATCTATAATTTTGAAGTATATATAAAGAGCAATGTTATGTCCAACGAAGGAAAGCATCACGAAGATATTAATGCTCACCAATAAATTTACTTTTCTATTTGAAGTGAGCATTAATTACTTATTTAGCTGCTAGCCTGCTACATGGACACTTAATTTTAGGATGGGTATATTCATGTTAAGACATAGATAGGAGTATTAAAGAAAGTATGGTACACAAATAAGAGGATTTGTTTGGTTTTTTTATCTCTTAAATTACAAAGGTTTAATTACTTTGTTGGTCCATAAAAAAAATGTTCCGCTTTGGTCCTTTAAAGATATTTCTGTTTGTCATTTTGATCCATTCCATTAGTTTTTGGCAAAAAACATTAACTTTAGGACTAATATAAAATTTATTAAACTAGATAAGAGACCTATATGAAATTAGATAATGAATTAATATAAAACCTATTAAACTAGATAAGGAACCAGTATGAAAACAAAGTTAACGATTTTTGAAAAAAGTTAATAGAAGGGAACAAGGTGGTAAACAAGGATATCTTTAAAAGACCAAAGTAGAACTTCTTTTTTATGGAACAATGTGAAAATAAAAATATCTTTAAGAGAAATTTAATTTTTTTGTAGATAGACGAAATGACAAGTTATTGAAAACTCATACTCACAAAATGGGTAAACCAGGTTCGAATCCTGTTTATAACGTCCAACACTAGCAATTTCGGTTAGTTGAACTAGGATTTGTGGACGAAAACCTAAAATTAATTTAAAGGACCAAAAATATATAAAAGTCAATTTGTTTTATTCTTTCAAATTTGCCAATTTTTATAGGATTGTGATTGTGTGTAGTTAAGTGAAACGTAAATGTTAGTTTTACAACTCATTCGCATATAATTCGTGAGGTTTGTGTCGCGAGATTTAGTATTTCCCATATATAAATGTTACCACAAATTTATTTCCAAAAATCCAGATGTAGCTCTTTTCGTGATTTTTGGGTAAATAGGCTTATACCTTTCTGTAATATAGGCGTATTTTATTTTTCTCCCCTGTAATTTTATTTTTTGTGACTCGCCCCTTGTAATGTTGAATTTATTTTACTCGCTCTTGGATGCACTTTTTAAATTGATTATTTTGTTCAAACCAATTTAAAAAGTGAAAATTCCTTCCACTGGAGAAACCAAAAAAATTTACTTTGCAAGGGGCAAGTCACAAAAAAAAATTACAGAGTGGAAAAACAAAACTTGTCTATATTACAGGGCGTAAATGTAAGTGCACCAGTTCATCCTCATGTTTTAATAATTGTCAAAACACATGAAAATAGAGTAGAACATATTTTGGCAAAACATTACAAATGACTTGACAGCGAAAAACTATTTTTAACACTTTGAAAAATTGTTTTTAGGTATCATGTATCGATACATAAACATGTGTATCGATACAAATGTCCTGAAATTACTTCAGACTGATTTTGTGCAATTTGTATCGATACATATATCACTTGTATCGATACAAAAGTGGTTTCTCAGAGGCAGAGAGTTACCTGTGTATCGAATCATGCTTGCATGTATCGATACACACCTATGTCTCTCAGAAATCCAGAAACATCATGATGTATCGAATCATGCTTGCATGATTTGATACATATCAGTCAAGATTTCAAGAAACTGATGTATGTATCGATACACACTCGTGTTTGTATCGATACATAGGTCAAATCTTTCATTTTTAACGATGGTCAAAGGGTTTGTATCGATACAAATCATCAGTTGTATCGATACATGTCTGTGAAATTTTGCCCAAATTTGCTCAATTCTATTCTCTCTTTAAATAGCAATGTGTTGTGTCATTGTAATAAGAGAGAAAACTAGTGAGAAAGTTCATAAAATGCTTTGGGTACAAATTGAGTGAGAATTTGCATCAAAAGTTTGATTCATCACAAATTCATCATCTTCATCAAGGATTGCAATCAAATTGGATTTGAGTATGGGATCAATTCAATAAAGATTGCGTTTTTGTGTGATAACGTTCGATACGGTTCGCGGTGAATCAGAATCGTAGTCGGGTTGAATTGTGTGACGAAGGTTGTAAGACCCGAGAATTTCATTTTATAGATAAATATTTTATTTTATTTATAAGTGAAAACATTTTAATTTCTTTTTAGAAAGCGATTTTCGTAAATTATGATTTTATTTAATGATAAAACTTTATACTAATATTTTTACTTTCTAGTTTCGAGGACGAAACTCTTTTAAGGGGGTAATAATGTAACGACCCAATATTTTATTATATCCTTATTATTTATTTTTATTTTATTTACATATCAATAATTTAATAAAATTGTGATAGTACCTGTTTTATTTAATTTAAATCGAAAGCTATTTTATTTTATCAATTTTGTGTGACCACAATCAAATAATCATTCTTACATAATTGATTATGATTATGATTATATTATATTTATATATATGTTAATTATTAATTATGTGAGAATAGTAGCATATGTAGTTTTGATTCTATTCTAAAAAACTCACGTCTAGTCTCTCCTATTTAATGGCCTTAATTTCATTGCATCGTTGACAATTAAATGGAAAAGTAAACTGACCTCTATTTTGATTTTATAGTATTAATTAATATAAAATTAAGAGACAATTGAGAGTTACTATCATTTATTTATATGATATGAATGACATTCTAAAATCAAACTGTAACTTCCACATTTAGGCTTAGTCACGCAAGACTACTCATTATTTTCTTTCATTTCATTCTAATGCACTAGAGGATTTAATTGACCATTACAACTCACTATTGCGGTACCAAATAATTGATCATTACTAGCTTGTGTTTTAGGGTCAAATACACCACACCTTATATCTCTCCCATGTAGTTTCTATCCCAAGACCGATCACAACTACTCAACATCAGTTCTTTCATTTTTATTCTCTTAAGTGACCATCATGTCCATCACCCACACTCACTCATCAAATCCAATTATGAATCTATTTTTGTATTCTATGAATTTGTCACCATAGAATTGGAACTACGTGTTTTCAACCGTTGGATCTTTGAAATGAACTCTGGAGTGAGAGACATCGTGTGTGCATTGTAGCTACGGATTTAGGCTAGTATTGTGCTCGGAATAAAAGCGGTTAAGGTAAGGGCAGTCTCCTCCATACAAGTTGCTATGCATAAATTTAGTTGTGTTGAAATATTGTACAATGATATTTATGTGTGTGTTTTCTTAACAACAATTGTGTATATATGATCTTCGATATTATCTCCGGGTTTTCAAGAGAAAGATTTTCTTATATTATTGAGACATGCATCATGTAGTGCCTGTGTGGCAAGTCTTAGGGCCTGTGTGGCAAGTTTTTCCATTGGTATGGATTTATGTTCTTAGAGCCTGTGTGGCAAGGTTTAGGGCCTGTGTGGCAAGAGCCTGTGTGGCAAGTTTTCCCCATTGGAATGGGTGACTATATCCGGATCATTTAGAATAAGAGCATCCATTGTCGTGTTTTATTTCTTTAAAGAAAATATAGTTTTCGTGTGTGCTTTGATTGATACTATATTCTATACGGCTAAGTTATGTTTGGTTTTCTTGATATGGGCGATGGGAAAGATTACTGACCCTTACCACTACAGGTACAAAGCTTGGAGATGTTTGATATTGCGGTGTAAGATCGTTGCGTGCGCGGGGAAACAAAAGAGGGTTTTTAATTAAGTATAAATCAAACGTTTTGAAAGTTGATGACTTGTACTACATTTGGATTCAATGATTCAATTATTTTAATTCAATATTTTTGTATGTAACTAGTAACATTTTAGAATTACTTTATAATAATATGTATAGACATAATTGATTTTAAGTTTTGAACTTTACGTTTTTTAACTTTTTGTCATTAGTCTTTGTTCAAAAGAATATACCAATGATTTATTAAATTTATTTGGATAAAAAATCCGGGCTGTTACAAAGGTTCTAGTGTTTCTCTCAAGTGATTCAAGATCGTGCGTGTCTTGAAGGATTCGACAACAAGGAACGAAGGACTCAGCTGGACGATTGGGTGCGGTTCGGCACAAGGTGAATCGTTGGAATCAGAGGGCGAAGTTCTGTTGGGTGTCGAGGTTATTCGCATTAGTTTACATTTTGTCTTGCTATAGGATTATAGGTTTCAATTGTAAACTGTGCACTTTTTGTTCATCAAGTTTTTGATCTATAAACTCTCAAATAACCCGTTTGGTTATTTGGGGGGAGACGTACTCGGATAAACGCGTGGACGACGCGCAATCCGGGGAACTCCCTAATCACATCGTGTGTGTCTCTTTATCTCTCTCTTTTAATTTCGTTAATTTGTTAATCGATTGAATTTTTGTTGTTCGTATTGGTTCACAAAAATTCAATTGGTTCTTGCTTGATTGTGATTGATTTGAATATTGATTTGTAACTTGCTTGGGACTGAAGTTATATTGTTTACATTCAAATAATTTTGAACTCAAACATTTTCGTAACTTTTCACAAATTCGTTCAAGGCTTAATACTACTTTTCTTTTGGTCAATCGGTGCGTAGACTACCGATCCGGTGGCTCTTCCGCTCGCATGATTAATTTGAAACAATAATTTTAAAAACCCATTGTTTCAAGGATCGCTTATTCAACCCCCCCTTCTAAGTGATAAGCCTAGTAGTCTAACAAGTGGTATCACGAGTCCGGTTCAATTTTGTTTACAAAATTCGGAGGATTGTGCCAATTATTAGAAAACATGGCTTTTGCACCGAAAGGGGCGTATAATAGGGCTCCTATATTCAATGGAGATCATTTTGACTATTGGAAAAGTAGTATGCGGATTCACATCAATTCTTTTGATGGTGAAGTGTGGAATGCTATTGAGACCGGTCCGTTTGTTCCGACAATCACCGATCCTAATGGCATTGTCACCATTAAGCCTATGGCACAATGGACGGATGATGAAAAGAAAAAGGTCAATTACGATGCAAAGGCACAAAACATACTTATTTCATCCCTTGGGATTGAACAATTTTATCATGTGTCGCATTGTTCTACGGCCAAAGAAATGTGGGATACATTAGTTACTCATTTTGAGGGAACTAATGAAGTCAAAATTTCGAAAATATACACCTTAACTCAAGAATTTGAATTGTTTCATATGCAAGATGGTGAAACCATTGCGGATATGCAACAACGATTTGTAAAAATCACCAACAAGTTACATGGTCTAGGAAAATCAATCACAAATCAAGATGCTACTAATAAGATTTTGAGATGTCTTAATAGGTCATGGCAACCAAAGGTCACCGCAATCAAAGAAGCGAATGATCTTACTACTTTGAGTCTCACAACCTTATTTGGTAAGCTAATGGAACATGAACAAGTGCTCAATTTGTTGGAAAAGCATGAGAAAGGTGAGAAAAAGGAAAAACACAACGAAAAGGAAAAAGAAAAGGATAAGAGGTCCATTGCTCTAAAGGCCTCCAAATCCAAGTCCAAAAAGGTTGAGCAAGTGGAAAGTAGCTCAAGCGAAGACGATTCCGATGATAGGAAATGGGGTTCTTCGTTCGACGCTACAATAGATATGTGAGAAAGAATGGGATAAAACATTCCGATGACAATCTTAAGAAGTTTCGGAAAGATAGTGGTTACCGCCGGAAGAATGAAGATGCTAGATACTCCAAGAAAGGAATATGCTATGAGTGCGGCCAAGTTGGTCACTACAAGCCGGATTGTCCTAATCTCAAGAGAAAAGAGAAGGAGTCATCTTCAAACAAAAGGATGAGCAAAGGAAAGAAAGCTTATGTTGCATGGGAGAGTAGTAGCTCTTCATCTCATTCATCGTCAAGCTCTAGCTCAAGTGATGAAGACGAAATGGCTAATGTATGCTTCACATCTCATCATCACAAAAAGAATGACAAAGCTCCCAAAAAGGTAAACCAAAATCCCTCTAGCTCATATACCTCGTTAGAATATCATGACTTGTAAAAAGCGTTTGAGGACCTATGTAGTGAAACTAGGAAAGCTTTCAAACGATTAAAAGAGATCATAAAAGTTAACAACGCTCTTGAAAAGAAAGTTTTCGAAACGGAAGAAGAATTGAAAGCTTTCAAAGTATCACTATTAGAAAGGACTAGTGCAAGTCATAATAATGGTGATATAGTTGGTTGTGATAATTGTGTCACTTTGTCAAAAGATATTAAGGCTCTCAAGGACAAAGTGGAAAATTCATCAAAACCTCGAGTCTATCATCAAGTTGATCCAAAAAAATTTCAAACCACTTTGAAAGTCAAAAACAAAAATTCAAAATATTTTAAATTGGATCAAAAGAAGAATGACTCACATATCACTTGTCACTATTGTTGTTGTGAAGGTCATATCATTGCAAAATGTAAAGCTAGGAAATTGTTGGTACCTAAGGGCGTATTGCAATGGATGCCAAAACTCAACAAAACTTATTTGCCTCACCAATTAGGACCCAATGAAAATTGGGTACCTCTCTCTTATGTTTAATTGTTGTAGGAAAAGTGCCTTGATAGTCTAGAAAGGAGATGGTTTCTAGATAGTGGATGTTCAAGGCACATGACGGGTGATGCCTCGCTTTTTATTGAGTTCAAAGCAAAGAAGAAAGGCTATGTCACCTATGGAGACAACAATAAAGGAACTATTCTTGGTGTAGGTACTATTGGTAATCCCTCTACTATAACCATATCTAATGTTGTACTTGTGGATAACCTTAAGCACAACTTGTTGAGTGTTGCTAAGCTTTGTGATAAAGGGTTCATAATCAATTTCAAACCAACCTTTTGCACAATTGAAAGTAACAAAGACAAGAATGTGAGTCTTAAGGCTATTAGGCATGGAAATGTATACATGTTGGACCTAGATGATAATTGCCTAAGTGGTGCTAAGTGTCTCATAACCAAGAATGATGAATCTTGGTTGTGGCATAGAAGAATGGCACATCTTAATTTTGATTTACTAAATAAGATAGCTTCTAAAGATCTTGTAATCGGTCTACCTAAAATTCGTTTTTCAAAAGATCACTTGTGTGACGCATGCCAAATGGGTAAACAAACTAAGACTTCTTTCAAAACTAAAAAGTTTATTTCAACTACTAAGCCTTTAGAGTTAATCCATATGGATCTTTTTGGACCATCAAGGACCAAAAGCCTTGGTGGTAATTACTATGGACTTGTGATTGTAGACGATTACTCAAGATTTTGTTGGACATTATTCTTATCTAGTAAAAGCGATACCTTGTCCGCTTTTAAACAATTTGCTAAGATGATTCAAAATAAGCTAGACCTTAAGATCATTTCCATTAGGAGTGATCATGGAGGTGAATTTGAAAACAATAACTTTGATAAGTTTTGCTCCAAACATGGCATTGAACACAATTTTTCGGCTCCACGAACACCACAACAAAATGGGGTAGTGGAGAGGAAAAATCGAATTCTAGAAGAGTTAACTAGGACTATGTTAAGTGGTCTTCCTAAGTATTTTTGGGCCGATGCGATAAGCACCGCAAGTTATGTTCTAAATAGGGCGATCATTCGACCTATTTTGGACAAAACTCCCTATGAAATACTTAAAGGAAGAAAACCTAATCTTAGTCACTTGCGCTCTTTTGGATGCAAATGCTTTATTTTAAATAATGGAAAAGAAAATCTTGGCAAATTTGATCCAAAAGCGGATGAGGGAATTTTCTTAGGTTATTCATTATCTAGCAAGGCATATAGAGTATACAATAAAATGTTACAAATTGTTGAAGAGTCGGTTCATGTAAACTTTGATGAGACTTTTCCGGAAGAAAACGGGAAAGGTGATTTTATTGGTACAGGTGTCGACACAATGGACATTCTAAAGGATCAAGAAGTTGTTGGAAGTGATCAACCCTCAACGGAAGTTCCAAAAGAAAAGGACGATAAGCCGTCACCATCCAATGAAGACAAGGATGATGAAGGATCTTCTTCATCAAAGAATCATCATAAGCAAAGAGGAGCCGGTCTTGCAAAGGAATGGCGTACTCTAAAAGACCATCCCATTGAAAAAGTCTTAGGTGATATCTCAAAGGGAGTGGCTACTCGATTCCAAATAAGTAACTTTTGCTCTCACTATGCTTTTGTTTCACAAGTTGAACCTAAAAACTCAAAAGCCGCATTACTTGATGAACATTGGATTCTTGCAATGCAAGAAGAACTAAATCAATTTAAAAGAAATGATGTGTGGGATTTAGTACCACCTCCTCCAAGTCATCAAGTGATTGGGACACGTTGGGTTTTTAGAAATAAGCTTGATGAAAACGGTGTTATTATTAGGAACAAGGCACGGTTGGTAGCTCAAGGCTATAACCAAGAGGAGGGCATTGATTATGAGGAGACTTATGCTCCGGTAGCTCGCCTTGAGGCCATTAGACTTTTATTAGCTTATGCATGCAATATGAACTTCAAGTTATACCAAATGGACGTTAAGAGTGCTTTCCTAAACGGATACATAAATGAAGAGGTGTATGTCAAACAACCTCCCGGTTTTGAAGATAACGAACATCCGGACTATGTTTTTAAATTAAAAAGAGCTTTATATGGTCTTAAACAAGCTACTAGATCTTGGTATGATAGACTTAGCAAATTCTTGATTAAAAACGGATATTCAAGGGGAAAGGTTGATACTACACTCTTCATTAAACGTAAAGGAAAGGACGTCTTATTGGTTCAAATTTATGTTGATGATATTATTTTTGGTTCCACTAACCCATCTCTTGTCAAGAGCTTTTCTAGTCTTATGCAAGGTGAATTTGAGATGAGTATGATGGGTGAACTAACCTACTTCTTGGGACTACAAATCAAGCAATTAGAAGAAGGAACTTTCATATATCAAACTAAATATTGTCTTGAGTTGCTTAAGAAGTTTGGAATGACGGATTCAAAAATTATGGAAACTCCCATGGCATCAACATGTGCATTAAGCAAGGATGAAGAAGGTAAAGATGTGGAAATTACAAAATATAGAGGTATAATCGGATCCTTACTCTACCTAACGGCATCTAGGCTGGATATTATGTTTAGTGTTTGCATGTGTGCACGATATCAATCATGCCCCAAAGAATCACACCTAAAAGCCGTAAAGATGATTTTAAAATACTTAAAAGGAACATCAAACTTTGGCTTGTGGTACTCTAGGGGGAATGATTGTTCTTTGGTAGGTTATTCCGATTCCGATTTTGCCGGTTGCAAGTTGGATAGGAAAAGCACTAGTGGAACATGTCACCTATTTTGTAATAGCTTGGTAAGTTGGCATAGCAAGAAACAAGTATCTGTTGCTTTGTCAACCGCTGAGGCAGAATACGTTGCGGCCGGAAGTTATTGTTCTCAAATACTTTGGTTAAAACAACAACTTCTCGACTATGATTTAAAACTACAACGTGTTCCAATTTTATGTGACAACACTAGCGCTATAAACCTCACAAAGAACCCCGTGTTGCATTCAAGGACTAAGCATATAGAGATTAGGCATCACTTTCTTCGCGACCATGTAGAAAAAGGGAATGTTGTCTTTGAGCATGTGGACTCGAAAAACCAACTTGCGGACATCTTTACAAAGCCACTTGGAACGGAACCCTTTATCTTTATTCACGGAGAATTAGGGATCCTAGATATCTCTAACCTAGAATAATATACATTTGTACATGCACTTTATATACATATCATACTTCTTGGCAACTTGGAGTTTTATACAATGGGAAGTGCATCCACATCCTTCGGTACAAGGTTAAAAAGTATCACACTACAAGAAATATGATTTTTTGCAACAACTTTTTTGTTAAAAGTTGTTACAAGTCGCTGGCAAAACTACACAAGATAGTTTTGCCAGCGACCTATAACAAAAAAAGTTGTTACCAAAAATCATATTTCTTGTAGTGTCATCTCTATCTTCTCTTCTTAAAACTTACACTCTTATGCCTATGTGAATGCTTTTCAAACATCAACATCACATATTAGTTCTTCTCAATACATACATATGTTTGCTCATTTCCAAAAATTCTTGCTTTAAGATAAGTAATAATTCTTGAAGTCCATATGTATCAAATGGCAATGTATGAAATATTGATTAATTGATGTGTCTATAGCTTAACATGTTGCATAAATACTATCCGTGAATTTCATTTCTTCATGAACATCGTTATATGATATGGCAACATGAAATTATGCATTTGTTGCATTGTTTTGTTTATTTTCGTCCCATATTTTGATATGTTGGTTGATTTAAAATGTCGATATGTTACGATATTCATGCGTTGGTTTTGGTTTGTTGTTTTACATTCCATATTTGTCATGAAATTTGGTATTCGTCATTGATATATTTTGGCATATCTTTGTATGTATTTATATTGATTAGGAACTTTTATCATATATGTGCATTTCGACAAATGTAAGTGCACGATATGACTTGGATCAAAATTGATTGAACTTGATACTTCTAATAGACTCTCTTCTTCTTTTTGATATTGTCAAAGGGGGAGAGATTTGGATGCACAAGCTAAGGATGAATAGCTAAAAGAATTCTTGAATATTATCAACAATGTCAAACGCATTTATGGCATCAACTCAGGGGGAGCGTTGCTTATTGTTAGCCTTGATGTTTATTGCGTCTGTATACATATTGCTATTTTTTATTGCATATTAGGTATAGCCCTAGTTAGCTTATGCATAGTTTTGACAATTATCAAAAAGGGGGAGAATGTAAGTGCACCAGTTCATCCTCATGTTTTAATAATTGTCAAAACACATGAAAATAGAGTAGAACATATTTTGGCAAAACATTACAAATGACTTGACAGCGAAAAACTATTTTTAACACTTTGAAAAATTGTTTTTAGGTATTATGTATCGATACATAAACATGTGTATCGATACAAATGTCCTGAAATTACTTCAGACTGATTTTGTGCAATTTGTATCGATACATATATCACTTGTATCGATACAAAAGTGGTTTCTCAGAGGCAGAGAGTTACCTGTGTATCGAATCATGCTTGCATGTATCGATACACACCTATGTCTCTCAGAAATGAATCATGCTTGCATGTATCGATACACACCTATGTCTCTCAGAAATCCAGAAACATCATGATGTATCGAATCATGCTTGCATGATTTGATACATATCAGTCAAGATTTCAAGAAACTGATGTATGTATCGATACACACTCGTGTTTGTATCGATACATAGGTCAAATCTTTCATTTTTAACGCTGGTCAAAGGGTTTGTATCGATACAAATCATCAGTTGTATTGATACATGTCTGTGAAATTTTGCCCAAATTTGCTCAATTCTATTCTCTCTTTAAATAGCAATGTGTTGTGTCATTGTAATAAGAGAGAAAACTAGTGAGAAAGTTCAGAAAACGCTTTGGATACAAATTGAGTGAGAATTTGCATCAAAGGTTTGATTCATCACAAATTCAACATCTTCATCAAGGATTGCAATCAAATTGGATTTTAGTATGGGATCAATTCAATAAAGATTGCGTTTTTGTGTGATAACGTTCGATACGGTTCGCGGTGAATCAGAATCGTAGTCGGGTTGAATTGTGTGACGAAGGTTCTAGTGTTTCTCTCAAGTGATTCAAGATCGTGCGTGTCTTGAAGGATTCGACAACAAGGAACGAAGGACTCAGCTGGACGATTGGGTGCGGTTCGGCACAAGGTGAATCGTTGGAATCAGAGGGCGAAGTTCCGTTGGGTGTCGAGGTTATTCGCATTAGTTTACATTTTGTCTTGCTATAGGATTATAGGTTTCAATTGTAAACTGTGCACTTTTTGTTCATCAAGTTTTTGATCTATAAACTCTCAAATAACCCGTTTGGTTATTTGGGGGGAGACGTACTCGGATAAACGCGTGGACGACGCGCAATCCGGGGAACTCCCTAATCACATCGTGTGTCTCTCTTTATCTCTCTCTTTTAATTTCGTTAATTTCGTTAATTTGTTAATCGATTGAATTTTTGTTGTTCGTATTGGTTCACAAAAATTCAATTGGTTCTTGCTTGATTGTGATTGATTTGAATATTGATTTGTAACTTGCTTGGGACTGAAGTTATATTGTTTACATTCAAATAATTTTGAACTCAAACATTTTCGTAACTTTTCACAAATTCGTTCAAGGCTTAATACTACTTTTCTTTTGGTCAATCGGTGCGTAGACTACCGATCCGGTGGCTCTTCCGCTCGCTTGATTAATTTGAAACAATAATTTTAAAAACCCATTGTTTCAAGGATCACGTATTCAATCCCCCCTTCTAAGTGATAAGCCTAGTAGTCTAACAGTAAAGACATATTTACCCTTTTATCAATTCAATTAAAGTTCACATTTTTATTTAATCATACTATATTTAAATAAAATAATTATACTATATTCAATTAATGTTACAATTCTACTATTTGTGTAGTTTAATCTTGATAATTTCTAAAAGCAACCGATGTAATAACACGCATAATACAATATAGTTAAACAAATAAATTTATAGGTTTGACTAACAAATATCCTTATAATTACAAATATAATTATAACTTGATCAAAAAATGGAGAAGGCAAAATTATGATCAATTATGGTAGCACTAATTGCCATTTTTATAACTGTTGAAAATGACATTCAATTCTCAATACATCGACAACACTTCCTTATGCACTTTGGAACTCTAGGATGAATACACATAGTTTTAGGACAATCATTGTCATTATAACACTTCTGAAAGTGATTATATTCTGCGATGTCAAATAAAAAAACGAATGTAAATAATATGGAACGAATCGTATGTAAAGAAAAATTGAAGAAAGAAAGAAAAAAAATCTTACCAGGGAAGCCTTCAATTACAACGGTAAATATAAAAAGAAAAATAAACATAATGTGAAAAAACATGTGAATTTTTGCCATAATTTGCTATGTTTGCTTGTAAAAATTGAAAATTGTATGATTACTTTTATGGTGTAAAACACCAATTATTGAAATTATAATCATTGTTTAATGTCTCTTGGGTGCATCTATACGGTGTTTGTCTTTATAGCACACTGATTTGATCACAATGTTAAAATATTAATTAGTAATGTACATAGATGTAACTTGTTCTAGATGTTACTTTTGTATATAGACTTAAACTAATTTTCCTGCCAATTGTAACTAACTAGATAGGTTAGTTAGTGTGTGTGTGCTTGTGTAGATTAGTTATGATGCTCACCTCTTACTTGTATATATAGCTTCATTTGTACTTCATTCTTTTTCATGTGAACAATAATGGATTCACACTTAATCTTTTCTCTCTAATTTCTATACTTTGATATGGTATCATTTCCCTCACCGATCCTAACTGTTTCATAACCGTTTTTCCGCTGATGTAACCGTTTCTTCTCTGGTGACAATGCCGCCGCGTATTGCTCCCGTTCTTGATCCTACTTCCGATCAATCTTCTCCGTTCTTCGTTCATCCTAGTGATGGACCTTCCTCTGTGAAAGTTACTCCGATTTTGAATGGTGCTAACTACCATGCGTGGTCTCGCTCTATGCGTCGAGCTCTTGGCGCGAAATTGAAGCTTGAATTCATTGATGGAACTTTTCCTCAACCTTTGGATCTGTTTGATCCTTCTGTTCGTGCTTGGAACAGGTGCAATATGCTAGTTCACTCATGGATTATGAATTCTGTTTCCGAATCCATTGCTCAATCCATCATTTTCATGGAAAATGCTTTGGATGGCTGGAACGATTTGAAGGAACGATTCTCACAAGGCGATCTCATTCGCATCTCTGAACTTCAGCAAGAAATCTATTCGTTGCAACAAGAATCCAAAATTGTAACTGAATATTTCTCTTCATTGAAACTGCTTTGGGAGGAACTCGAAATCTACCTTCATATGCCTGCATGTAGCTGTGTCGTGCGTTGCACTTGTGCTTCTATGCGCCTTGCTCGCGTGAATCATAATCTTCTCTACATCATTCGTTTTCTCACAAGTTTAAATGATAACTTTGCTATGGTGAAATCTCAGATCCTATTAATGGATCCATTGCCTCCTCTAAACAAGGTGTTTTCTATGGTGATCCAACATGAACGCCAAGGCAATTTTCCTTCTATTGATGAATCCAAGATCTTGCTCAAAGCGGCTATATTTAAAGGTTATTCTAAAGTGGTTGCTCGTGTGTGTACCTATTGTGGTAAAGACAATCACACTGTTGATAATTGCTATAAGAAGCATGGTTTACCACCACATGTTCGTAAATCTTCTTCTGCTAACAACATTATGATTGAGGGATCTAGTTCTAATGATGTTGTTGAGCCTAGTAATGTTACTATTGGATCGTCACTAATCACTCAAGATCAAGCTCAGCAGTTAATCACTCTTCTTCAAAATCCGTTTCCTAATTCCACTTCATCTTCTAATGTAACCAATCAGGTTGGCTCTGCTTCTTTCATTGATCATTCATCAATGAATCAAGGTATGTGTCATCACAATTTTAAATCATGAGTTTAGGCAATTGGATCATAGATTCTGATGCTAGTCACCATATTTGCAATTCTACTCAATGGTTTCATTCATATAATGAAATCACTCAAGTTAGTGTCAAATTACCTAATGGTAATAGTGTTATAGCTAGATTCTTTGGCATTGTTAAATTTTCTGATGATTTTTCTCTTTCAAATGTGTTGTGCATCCTAATTTTTCTGTCAACCTTTTATTTGTTTCCACATTGTATCACAATTCCAATTGTACTTTGTTTTTTGATGCCTCTAAATGTGTCATACAGGACCTATCCAACCAGAGGATGATTGGTTTAGCTGAAGCATTTGAAGGATTGTACTACTTAAACCTTCAGGATAAGAATGTGAATGTTGCTGCTATTGATTGTCCCTCTACCTCTATTATACCAGCTCAAGCCATTTGGCATTTTAGACTAGAACATCTTAGTACCAATAGGTTATCTGTTGTACATTCCAAATTTCCTTACATTTCTATTGATCATAAAGGCATTTGTGATGTATGTCATCTTGCCAGACACAAGAAAATTCCATTTCCACATAGTTTCCACATTGATATTTGGGGTCCCATTGCTACTCAATCCATTCATGGTTACTCTTATTTTCTGACTATAATAGATGATTATAGTAGATATACTTGGTTATGTCTCTTAAAACATAAATCTGAAACTAGATCAAAACTTGTTAGCTCCATCAAATTAATTGAGATACAATACAATGCTAAAATAAAAATCATAAGATCTGACAATGGAGTTGAGTATATCATGCCTGACTATTATTCTCCTAAAGGAATTTTACACCAAAGAAGTTGTGTTGAAACTCCACAGCAAAATGGGAGAGTGGAGAGGAAACACCAGCACTTGTTAAATGTAGCTCGAGCACTTTTATTTCATTCCCATTTGCCTAAGAAATTTTGGTGTTATGCTGTCATCCATGCAACTTATTTGATTAACAGAATCGCTACACCTGTTTTACAAAATAAATCTCCTTTTGAATTGATTTTTAATAAAGGCTTAGATCTTCAGCATTTAAAATTTTTTGGTTCATTAACTTATACTTCTACTTTGGAAAATCATAGAACTAAGTTAGAACCAATTGGTCGAAAGTGTATTTTCTTGGGTTATAGGCAAGGTGTCAAAGGCACAGTCCTCTACGATTTGCATTCCAAAGAAATTTTAATTTCAAGACATGTTGTCCATCATGATCACATCTTGCCTTATAAACCTTGTACATCCACCACCCCTTCTTGGAATTATCACACTAATTTCACACCTTCAATTTCCCAACCAGAGTTACTTGCATCTCAAGAAATCTCTTCAGATACACCACCATCAACCCCTACCAATGTTGACCCTGTCACAATTGCAAATGACAATTTCCCTACAGATCCAATTGACACTTCCACAGATATAACCCCTGGCCAGATGTTGAATGAAAATCAAAATATACATGTTACCTCTAACCATAGACCTGTCAGAGTTAGACAAACACCTTTTTATCTTCTAATCCTTCATCCAAAGGTATTCTCTATCCCATTTCTGATTTTCATTCATGTAATATTTTGTCCCCTTCACATCATGCATACACTATGTCCATCACACACCACTCAGAACCTAACTCTTTTCTGGAAGCATGCAAAGATGAACAATGGATACATGCTATGAATCTTGAACTAGAGGCATTAACCAAGACTGGTACTTGGAAGATTGTGGATTTACCTCCTAAAGTTAAACCTATTGGCTGTAGATGGGTATACAGGGTGAAATATAAATCTGATGGTAGTTTAGAGAGATACAAAGCTAGATTAGTAGCCAAAGGCTATAAACAAGTTGAAGGCTTGGATTTCTTTGATACTTTTTCCCCTGTGACAAAATTGACTACAGTCAGATTACTCTTAGCCTTATCTTTTATTCACAACTGGCATCTACATCAGTTAGATGTCAACAATGCTTTTCTCCATGGTGAATTGCAGTAAGATGTTTACATGCAAATTCCTGATGGTGTTCACTGTGACAAATCCAATCAAGTGTGCAAATTGCAGAAAAGCTTATATGGATTGAAACATGCTAGTAGAAAATGGAATGAAAGGCTAACATCTTTGTTGTTGAGAGAGGGATATGTGCAATCTACTGCTGACTATTCTTTATTCAGACTCACCAAAGATACAAATTTCACTGCTCTCCTTGTCTGTGTAGATGATATAATTCTAGCTGGAAATGATCTTATGGAATTCAATAGAATCAAAAACATTCTTGATTTTAATTTTAAGATCAAAGATCTTGGTGTGTTGAAGTAATTTCTAGGACTTGAAATTGCTCCTTCCAAACATGGAATTACTATATCTCAGAGAAAATATTGTTTGGATTTATTGAAGGATTTAGGATTGTTAGGCTCAAAGCCAACCATTACTCCATTAGATCCTTCAGCAAAACTCCACCAAGATGAGGGCAAACTCTATGAAGATGTATCATCTTATAGAAGAGTAATTGGAAAGCTGCTTTACCTAACTAATACCAGACCTGACATAAGTTTTGCAACACAACAGCTTAGTCAATTTTTGCAAAAACCAACTATGTCACATTACAAAGTAGCTTGTAGAGTTGTGAGATACTTAAAAATGAACCCTGGCAGAGGTTTGTTCTTGCCTAGAGACTCGGATATACAAGTTCTAGGTTATTCAGATGCAGATTGGGCAGGATGCTTGGATACAAGACGATAACTAGTGGTTGTTGCTTCTTTATTGGAAACTCCTTAGTGTCATGCAAAGCAAAGAAACAAGTCACTATATCTAGATCATCATCAGAAGCTGAATATAGAGCTTTATCAACAGCCACCTCTGAATTGATTTGGATCCTTTTATTGCTGAGAGATTTGAAAATCACTTGTCATAAGTAACCTGTTTTGTATTGTGATAGTCAAAGCGTGTTGCACATTGCTTCCAATCCAGTTTTTCATGAACGAACCAAGCATTTGGAAATAGACTGCCACCTTGTAAGATAAAAGCTCCAACAAGGCCTATTAAAATTTTTGCCAATATCTACAGATGATCAACTACCAGATTTCTTGACTAAGGCAATACCATCACCAAAGTTCAATCAATTTGTCTCCAAGCTAGGAATGATAGACATTTATCAGTTCAAGACTTGAGAGAGTGTGTTGAAATATTAATTAGTAATGTACATAGATGTAACTTGTTCTAGAAGTTACTTTTGTATATAGGCTTAAACTAATTTTCCCGCCAATTATAACTAACTAGATAGGTTAGTTAGTGTGTGAGCTTGTGTAGATTAGTTATGATGCTGATGACAGTAATTTCTATGATGCATTTAGTATTATTTATTATTAGTTTAGTATTAGTTTTAGACCAATTATAAGGCAAAAACCTAAAGAAGTGAAGCTACTTGTCCAAGAAGTGAAGAATTGAAGAAAGTACATAAAAAGAGGCTAGAAGGAAGAAAATGTGCAACTCTCAGTCTGTGGACCATAACTTGAGCTAAGACAGAGAGCTACAACTTTTGTGTTGGAGTAAACATCTAATTTTCCCATCGTAGCACGATGGCACCCATCGTAGCACGATGGGAGGAAAACTTCGCGCCCAAGAAAAGAATAGAATCTGTAGTTATATTTTTGAAGAAAATCCACACATCGTAGTACGATGTGCCTTGCAGCCCAAGTCCGAAAAACAATAAATAGAGCTATTTTTCTCATAATTATTCATTCAGAAACAGTGAGAAACACTTAGAAACTTAGAGAGAGACTTCTCTCTAAGAGCAAAGGATGAGGAGCTCTAGGGAAGGAACTTTTCCCCCTTCAACGGGAAAAGTAACTTCCTCCGCAAGGTAGCAAGGTTATTAGTATGCATTTATTTAATTCTTGTAATTTAATTATGTCTATTAGTAGCTAAAGTCCTTTAGGTTAGGTGGAGAAGATGAACTCCCTTAGGAAATCATGTAAATTGGTACTAACTTTATATAATTTTCTATTCAGTTTTATTTATTTTATTGTCTATGTTTTAATTACGTAACCCGATTGATAGCTACAGTTAGGGAGACGCTCTTAGGGTTAGTGATACCTAGTATTGTGCCTCAAAGCCGGCAGCTAACCCCGATCAATAGATAATAAGCCATTCGCGTGGTTAAGGGCTAAAGAACTACTGAAACCAATCTTAATTAACTACATATTTAGAGTCTAATTGCTAGCGTGGGGACGTGACAACGTGTCTAACACGGGTTCCATGTTATATTAATTAATGCTTTTTATACTCATAATTAGGGTAATTCTCGTACGCGGTTATTACTACTTATATTAGTTCGTCAATAATAAAAAGGAATAGTCAACGATATAGCACCACTTACCCAGCAGGAATAAGGGAGGGATTCTAACTACTTAACCTATCCTCTTAAATTGTCTCTTTTCTAGTCTATATTCTATGTTTCTTGAATCTAAAACTATCCCAACTTATAAAGCGGAGGCAACTCATAGTTCCTAAAGTAAATTAGTTGCTTTGGCACAATCCCTGTGGATACGAACTCATTCTACTCAGTAGAGTGTGAATTATTACTCGAGGACAGACTGGTGCACTTGCCAGACCGTAGTCAAATGCTCACCTCTTTCTTGTATATATAGCTTCATTTGTACTTCATTCTTTTTCATGTGAACAATAATGGATTCACACTTAATCTTTTCTCTCTAATTTCTATACTTTGATACACACCTGAAAATTATTATTTTTCTTTCTCTTTTATCCTTTCATGATATAAGATATACTACCTCTGTCCCAAAATATAAGAACTAGTTTGACTACTGCACATATGCCAATGAACAATTTTGATCACAAATGAAGCTCTTATATGCATATATTTATATGCATATACAATTTTGATCAAAATTTCTATCTTTAATTCTCTATTAGTAAAAATTTTAAAAACTTAATATTTTGAAAATACTCATCAAAACAAATCAAACAAGATCTTATATGCATATATTTATATCTATATATTACCAAAAAAAGATGGTCAAAGCAAGATATGTAACATCCCTAACTTTAATTAATAAAAGAATATTAATTAAAGTCAATTATTGGAGCTTAATTGGAAATTAAGTGATATTTGAAAATAAGAAGAAAAAAAATTACTCCTAATTGTCCAAGCCTATCCTACCAAATAAACTAGTAATTCTTTACAAGTCACAAGAGAGGAACCAAAGTAATTCCCTCCACTTACTCTTCCTTCTTCCAAGCCTTCCTTATTATTCTCCACCACCCCCATTACTTTGCCTTTCCCTATTTAAACACATGAAGAGGCAAAGGCTAAGACAAAAGTGAGTAACCTTCCTCCACACTTTCTCTTCTTCTCAGGCCCAAGGCAACAACAACATATCAACAAACCCATTTCTCCCTCCAACCACTAATATCACATGCAAGCAGTAGCCTCTTTAGAAAGAACCAGATTCTAAATACATTCCCATCTCTTCACTTCCATGCTCTGTTCTTCAACAACAACATCCTTCCATTTTATCAAAACTCTAACAAATCAAATTGCATGCAAACCAAGAACGAACAACCACCTACTATTCCAAACTCAACTCTAAACCACTAGAAATAACCCTTCAGTATCAGAAAGGAAACCATCAAGTAATCAAACATTTCAATACACATAAGAATCCATTCTTCTTCAATTTCGTGTTTCAAAGAGCTTTGGAGCTTCAATGTCAGTTTTGGGGTAAAGAGTTTGTGGTTGTAGCAGAGCCTAGAACCAAAGTTAAAGCTTCAATTCCAGGTGGGTTCCTAGGTCCTTAACCTTAGAAATTATATGTAGAGCTTAGTTTCCCCAAAACATGATTTGCATGCAAACATAGGTTTTTAGGATTAAAAACATGAATGAGCAGGAATAATTCCCAATTCCTACTCCTATATAATCTATTTTACAATGTGAAATATTTTAATAACGAGTTGCATGGAGATTGTAGGTGAAACCTTTGAAAAATCCCAATTTTGCAGAAACAGGGTCTTTTCTGCTATGGCTCGCCGGCGCCGTAGCGAGGTTCATGTGTTGTATCGCTCGTCTGGCGAGTTATTGACTCGCCATGGTGAGTGTTACAGGTCCTGACATGAATTCTCGTCGTGGCGACAGTGAGCTCTCCGTAGCGACTTTAGCATGTCAGGACCTGCATAATTTTTAGAAAAATTCCTAAATCACTAGTTTTATGTCTGAATGCAACTTGGCTTTTATGAACATGTTTAATAGTATTAAATCGATTATATGGTCAGAGAAAGAGATGTATATTTTATATGTATCAATAACATGCTAAGGAAACCTTGGGGGGAATATATTGGTTAGAATTGTTTTTACTTGACTGCATTCTGGCAAGTGCAACAGTCTGACGTCAAGTAATAATTCACACTCTAGGTGTCTAGAATGAGTTCATATCCACAGGGATCGTGCCGAAACTTCATTAGCGTTATTTAAGTTCGTAGTTTGCATTCGCTTTGGGTTTTTGGAAAAATGTTTTATAAAAATAAGTGTAATGTTATGCAGAAAAATAAAGATAGTTTGATTCGGAAACATAGAGGATAGGTATGGTGGTTGGACTCACTCCCTTCTTCATATTTGACATGAACGGTGTATAACTGATGACAAGAATTTCTATGGTATTTTTAGTGTTAGTATTAGTAGTAAAATGACCAAGACAGACCCAAATACGAAGGAAAACCTACAAAAGCATAGAAAAGCATCAAGACAAGGTCCAAGATGCCAAAAGACAAGAAAAAGCTCAAAAAGTGGAGAAAATGAGCATTTCATCGTAGCACGATGGCTTCCATCGTGCCACGATGGAAGCTGCTTGCTGGCCAAGGAAACAGAAGAATAAATCTGAAGAAAATCTGTTCATCGCAGCACGATGAGTGCCATCGTAGCACGATGGGGTAACTTGGCGACCAAGCTGGTGAAATGCACAAGATCAGTTATAAAATTGAACTGAATCTTCACATCGTACTGCGATGGACCTATCGCAGTACGATGCCTTGCTGAGGCCCATTACGAAAACTATAAATAGAGCCTCCCATTCATTGTTTAAATCATTCAGAAATAGTAGAACATTCTCTACTATAAGGAGAGGTTCAAAGGAGCTCTATTGGGCATAGTTTTCTCCCCTTACGGGAAAACTAACTCAGCAAGGTATGTTTTCTTTAGGCTTTTATGTTTAGGTTATAATTCTTTTATTGTAATTTAAATATGTAGTCTTTTGTAATAGATGCCTCAGGTTGTGGTGGAGAAGATGAACTCTCCTATGAATATTTGGAGTCTGTGATTGAGTCAAAGTTATAATAAATGTTATTCAGTATTATGTTTGTTATTTACTTTCTTGCACTTTAATAACGTATCTCGTAATCTGGCCGGATAAGCGGGAGCGCCCTTATAATTGATATTAGGTTTTAACTTAATATGGTCCGGAACTAGTAGTAAATAATGCTAGGTGTATAGAGACGGTAACATCGTGAACTGAACGGTTAGAGGAGGAATCATGCACTAGGTGTGAACTGAGCACTTAGATGATGAATAGCCCGATACTAGGACCTAGAGGTTAATTGGTGAAGTTAATAATGCATGTGTAATAAACAACTCACTTAGTAATTAGGGTATGTGACACAACGAGGTTAGGCTCTCGTAGGTACCTTAGTCATTAATGTAGGGAAACTTTAATATACATAGTGTAACAGTAAGGTGTTACTACAACAAAGGAAAAGTCACCGCCGAACAATAATCTGATTAAATATGTAATACACTGTTCATGCCAAATATGAAGAAGGGAGGGAGTCCAACCATCATACCTATCCTCTATGTTTCTGAATCTATGTATCTATGTATTTATTTATTTATTGCAAGCATTACGCTATTTTTATAAAACCCTTTTCAAAACCCAAAGCGAATGCAAATATACAAACTTAAATAACGCTAGCGAAGCTTCGGCACGATCCCTGTGGATACGAACTCATTCTAGACACCTAGAGTGTGAATTATTACTCGACGACAGACTGTAGTCAAGTTTTGGGTGCCGTAGCCGGAGATTGTGTTTACAAAGCATCGGTAAATTTATTTAAGATTGTCAAAAATTTTAAAAATACAAAAAAATTATAAAATCAAAAAAATCTTGTTGATGATTGTGCATTTTGATCTGTGAAAATTCTGGCTAAGGATAAGTCAAGGTCTCCGAGCGATCTGTTGCGATCCACCTCACTTACCTGGGAATTTTCAGTGACAAAGACACATGAGACAAACCAAAAATAGTTTTACCATTAATTTTCCAGTGCTCATGAAGGTATTCATTTGTTGTGCTTGATAACAGGTATCCTGGAGTTTAAGTACGATCCTGAACCAGAAAGAACGCTAAGGAAAAGAAGGCAAGCACTAAAGCACGCACAATCCAGTAATCTCAACACCGAAGGAGAGCCTACCACCAAAGCCATGGGGGACGAGCAAAGAGTTACAATGGGAGATTACTGCAAGAGGACTGACACAGATCAGATCTCACTGGGGTTCCAACCGGCAAACCCAGCTAACTTTGATATCAAGGGTAATGTTCTTACAGGTTTGCGGGAGAACCAGTTCGAAGGACGTGCCAACAATGATCCCTGGGATCATTTGTCAAAGTTTTCAGAGACTTGTCAGATCCAGAAGGTGCGGAAAATGTCACGGAGGACCAGAAGAAGCTGCGTTTGTTTGCTTTTTCTCTTACAGGACCAGCTAAAGATTGGCTTCAATGTTTGCCAAGGGGAACGATTGCAACATGGAAGGAGCTTGAAGACAAGTTCCTGGAAAGATTCTTCACACACACACTATTCCAGAAAAGGAAGTCAGAGATCCTAAGTTTTAAACAGCATGAATCTGAAACGTTGTGCGAGGCTTATGAACGGTTCAAGCTGCTTATGAGAAGGTGTCTGAACCACAACATTAGTGCCATGGAACAGATGCAACTATTCACTGCTGGTATGAAGATGCAGCATCGCATGATACTAGATGCCTCAGCTGGTGGGTCCATCAAAGTAAAGAACTATGCAGAGACTAAGGATCTGGTTGAGCAGATGTGCAATAATGAATACAACATGAGCCATGATAGGAACGAGAAGACTCCTGGAATTATAAAGGTGAACCAGGAGATTGCCTACAAAGTAGAGATCGAGTTACTGAGGAGGCAACTTGTTGATAAAGAAAAAGTTGTGAAGGAGGCTAATGTTAAAAAGGTAGAGGGAGTTTGCGACTTCTACCTAGAAGATCACCCTAATGGGCATTGTTTTCCAGGAGGGAGCGAAGAGCAGGTGAATTACATGGGAAACAACTACAACCCATGTTGGAGCAAGCACCCAAATTTACGCTGGGACCAGACAGGGAACCAGGCTCAAGCTGCACCTCAACCAAGAAAGCCATCTCCATTGGAAGAGTTACTCAACAAGTTTGCTAACATGAGCAAGACTAACTTTGAAAACATCCAGACTACAGTAGCCAACCATGGGGCGACGATAAAAAGTCTTGAAACCCAGATTGGTCAACTCTCAAAACTGGTAAACACTCATGTTTCTAAAGATATTGCAGGTAACATGGTGGAAAATCCAAAGAAGGGGTGCAAAGCCTTGAAGGATATGAACACAGGGCGCGAGTACGATGAAAAAGAGCAAAAAGAGTTCGAAGAGTGGTTCGAAACGCTGGGGATGACACTAGAGGAAGTCTATGACGAGTACTTAAGTGAGCTAGAAGAATACAAAATAAAACTAGCAGTGAAACCACGACTACCAATCAAGAAGACAGATCCTGGAAGCGTCACCATACTCTGTCAAATTGAGGAAGCAGAAGTCAGAGCATTATGTGATGTGGGTTCAAGTGTGAATGTAATGTCATTATCTCTGGCAGAGAAATTTAAACTCATAACACCAACTGCAAGTACAGAAAGGGAACTCACATTAGCATATCAATCCACTATTTACGTAGAGGGCATAATGAATGATGTTTTGGTGAAAGTCAAAGACCTGGTATTTCCAGCAGACTTCATGATCCTGGATATCCAAGAAGATGAAAAGCATCCTATCATTCTTGGAAGACCCTTCTCAGCAACCAGCAGGGCATTCATTGATGTGCAGCTCGCTGAGTTGACTCTAAGAAGCGGAGAAGAAGTAAGAACCATCAAAGCATCTAGAACCAAGAGGGAAGTGTGCTACATGCTCAAGTGGAAGGATGGAGAAGCTACACTACAGACTCCAGTTCAAGAAGTAAAGGTGAAGATAGAGATAGAGGAGCTGGAGAATGAAATGGCACAGCTAGAGATAGAAACAGCTCAGGAAGAGGAGGTACTTGAAGGACTCATTGAGAAATTGAAGAGGCTAACTATTGAAGTGGACATCCGAGCAACATGGGTCAAAGCATGGGGTACACACCAAAAAGTGGCTAGAAAATCTAAGTTTGGGGTTTATACGCCACCTCTGAAGAAGCCTGCTGCTGAAGGGAAGAAGTATAACTGGGTCAGAGCTGAGAAAGAACAGAAGAAGGAACATCCACCAAAAAGCAAGGGGAAGTCCATTATAAAAACAACACCTTCAGAAGATGATGGACGGCTCTGCTTTGCCACCTTCAAAGAGAAACAGAACCCAGAGAAGTATGAGAGAGGCAACAAGAAAGAGGGAGGAGCTAATGCGAAAGCTCCTACAGAAGAGAGAGACATGCGAACCTATCCTCTGTAATGGAGGAAATGCCTCAAGCTAATGAGAGGCTAAACAAGCGCTGCTTGGGAGGCAACCCAAGGATAAGTATTTATATTTTAGTATTTCAATTTAGTAATTTTCATTTCAGTATTGTTTTTCAATTCAATAAAGTATGCCAAGAATTCCGCATGTCATCTTCATCTGTAACAGCCTTTTTCAAACTTACAAAAAAATTAAATAACTGTTTGTTGTTTATTATCTAGTGCATGACTAATTGTTATAGGTAAGATTGCGGCGAAATAAGTTATAAATTTTGATGAGCCGAATTTCACACCTTCACACAAATACCAAAGGTGATTGCTCCGAAGTGCGAAGTTCGGGAAACAGCGAGACGAGTAATGAAGCTGGTGTCCGTGAGACAAATGTTCAACTTTCAGATATACCGAAGCCATGTGAGGATTTGAGCCAAATATTTCCAAACGGTATTACCACTTTCTTTCGATATACTATGAGAGTACCGTGCACTTGTTTATTTTCTAGAACTTGCTCTAATTCTCTGCTGACCGGTTAATTTGATATTATATGCATTGAGGCAGTTATTTGTTATAACCCAGAGCCTTTTCAAGCCACCCTTTATTATATTATTATCCTTTGCTAGCCAATTTTGAGCCGTAAAAAAATTATCCCTTTTGTTACGGTGACAAACCACGATACAAGCCTATAGACCAGAAAAACAATGATTTACCCTCTTTGGAGTTAGGTAATAGTTCTCAAAAAGTCTTGGCAACAAAACAAGTTTGGGGTTGCTCATGGAACTAGCAACATCTAAGTTTGGGGTGGGTATACGGAGAACTATCACTACAAAAAGAAAAAAAATGAAAAAGAGACGAGAAACATAAAAAAAATCCCTAAAAAAATAGTCTCTTAAAAAAATGAATGAAAAAGAAAGAGCCAAAGGGCAAAACAGTGATAGAATAGAACCATACAAAGACACATCCGAGTTCTTAATCTCTGATACCAACACACAAAAAAAGGCACCCTAAGGAATCAGGTTGCGTACACAAAAAGGAACCAAAGTAGAACTTAACTCCAAATGTTTAGCCTACTATTCCCACAAATGTCCTACCTTGACCTAAGCCACGTTATAACCCTGAAAAAGACCTCCAATAATGCATGTATATTGAATTTTGACTGGTTTCTTAGAGTTCTTGGAAGCCTATGGTAAAATGGCAGGTTGTACGATGATTGAGTTCTTGCAGACATTTGTCCGATTTGCTACTATCAACGTCTCCTGAGCCTAGCAGGACTGAGCATGATCGCGGCGGTAAGAATCAGCGGCACCATTGTTGAAATACATGCAAGGTTGTGAAATTCCTATCATCTTTATTTATCTCTTATTTTTCTAACGATCTTGTCTGATAGCATGTTACTTGAGGACAAGCAACAGTTTAAGTTTGGGGTTGTGATGACAGGAATTTCTATGGTATTTTTAGTGTTAGTATTAGTAGTAAAATGACCAAGACATGCCCAAATACGAAGGAAAACCTACAAAAGCAGAGAAAAGCATCAAGACAAGGTCCAAGATGCCAAAAGACAAGAAAAAGCCCAAAAAGTGAAGAAAATGAGCATTTCATCGTAGCACGATGGCTTCCATCGTGCCACAATGGAAACTGCTTGCTGGCCAAGGAAACAGAAGAACAAATCTGAAGAAAATCTGTTCATCGCAGCACGATGAGTGCCATCGTAGCACGATGGGGTAACTTGGGGACCAAGCTGATGAAATGCACAGGATCAGTTATAAAATTGAACTGAATCTTCACATCGTACTGCGGTGGGCCTATTGCAGTACGATGCCTTGTTGAGGCCCATTACAAAAACTATAAATAGAGCTTCTCATTCATTGTCTAAATCATTCCGAAATAGTAGAACATTCTCTACTATAAGGAGAGGTTCAGAGGAGCTTTATTGGGCATAGTTTTCTCCCCTTACGGGAAAACTAACTCAGCAAGGTATGTTTTCTTTAGGCTTTTATGTTTAGGTTATAATTCTTTTATTGTAATTTAAATATGTTGTCTTTTGTAATAGATGCCTCAGGTTGTGGTGGAGAAGATGAACTCCCCTATGAATATTTGGAGTCTGTGATTGAGTCAAATTTATAATAAATGTTATTCAGTATTATGTTTGTTATTTACTTTCGTACACTTTAATAACGTATCTCGTAATCTGGCCGGATAAGCGGGAGCGGCCTTAGAATTGATGTTAGGTTTTAACTTAATATGGCCCGGAACTAGTAGTAAATAATGCTAGGTGTATAGAGACGGTAACATCCTGAACTAGTCGTGAACTGAGCGGTTAGAGGAGGAATCATGCACTAGGTGTGAACTGAGCACTTAGAAGATGAATAGCCCGATACTAGGACATAGAGGTTAATTGGTGAAGTTAATAATGCATGTGTAATAAACAACTCACTTAGTAATTAGGGTATGTAACACGACGAGGTTAGGCTCTCGTAGGTACCTTAGTCATTAATGTAGGGAAACTTTAATATACATAGTGTAACAGTAAGGTGTTACTACAACAAAGGAAAAGTCGCCGCCGAACAATAATCTGATTAACTATGTTATACACCATTCATGCCAAATATGAAGAAGGGAGGGAGTCCAACCACCATACCTATCCTCTATGTTTCTGAATCTATGTATCTATGTATTTATTTATTGCAAGCATTACGCTATTTTTATAAAACCCTTTTCAAAACCCAAAGAGAATACAAATATACAAACTTAAATAACGCTAGCGAAGCTTCGGCACGATCCCTGTGGATACGAACTCATTCTAGACACCTAGAGTGTGAATTATTATTCGACGACAGTGTGGTGCCCTTGCCAGACCGTAGTCAATAACATAGTTATTCAGATTATTATTCGGTGGTGACTTTTCCTTGTTGTAGTAATACCTTTACTATTACTCTATGTATATTGAAGTTTCCCTACGTTAATAACTAAGATACCTACGAGAGTCTAACCTCGATGTGTCACATACCCAAATTACTAGGTGAGTTGGTCATTATACATGCATTATTATCTTCACCAATCCAATGCCTCTAGGTCCTAGTATTGAGCTATTCATCTTCTAAGTGCTCAGTTCACACCTAGTTCATGATTCCTCCTCTAACCGCTCAGTTCGCGACTAGTTCAGGACGTTACCGTCTCTATTCACCTAGCATATTTACTACTAGTTCCAGACGAATATTAAAGCAACTCTAATATAAATACTAAAGTCGTCCCTAATATTGATTCTATGGGCGCTCCCGCTTATTCGGCCAGATTACGAGAATGCGTTATTAAAGTGCAAGAAAGTAAATAACAAATATAATACTGAATAACGATTTATTATAACTTTGACTCATTCACAGACTCCAAATATTCATAGGGGAGTTCATCTTCTCCACCATAACTTAAGTCATCTATTACAAAAGACTACATATTTAAATTACATAAAATAATCTAAACAAAAGCCTAAAGAAAACATACATTGCAGAGTTAATTTTCCCGTAAGGGGAGAAAACTTGCCCTTAGAGCTTTTCCGAACACCTCCTTTATAGTCGAGAGTGTTCTACTATTTCTGAATAATTTAAACAATGAAAGGGGAGCTCTATTTATAGTTTTCATAATGGGCCTCAGTAAGCCATCGCACATCGCAGTACGATGGGAAGATTCAGTTAAATTTTATAATTGATCATGTGCATTTCATCAGCTTGGTCGCCAAGTAATGTCATCGTGCTACGATATAGGTCATCGTGTTGCGATGAACATATATTCTTCAGATTTATTTCTTCTGTTTTTCTTGACCAGCAAGCAGCTCCCATCGTGGCACGATTCGTGGCACGATGGGAGCCATCGTGCTACGATGATCAGCACATTTTCTTCACTTTTTTGGATTTTTCTTGTCTTTTTTTATTATTCGCTTTGCTCTGATGCTTTTCTTCATTTATGTAGGTTGTTTTTCGTATTTGGGTCTGTCTTGGTCAATTTATTACTAAATATACTACCTAAAACACCATAGAAATTTCTGTCATCAATACTCATTAAATTAAATGGTAATTATAATCATCTTAAAGAATTCCTCGAATTATGGTTATTATTATGTGAACCATCTTAAAGAATACCTTGGGGGGGGGGGGAATATATTATGTTTATTATATATATATATATATAGTAGTTTTTTATATGAAAAAAAGCTCACAAAATCTTATACAGAAAATCTTTTGTCAAAATATTCAAAGTATCTGCGCTACAGAGAGAAACTAATATCAAAAAAGGCTAGAGGTATGATACTGTGAACCATCTTTTGTATTCAAATGCAATTTACAAATTCATTTTATATGTCTTTTTTTTAACATTTCTACAAGTTTTACATTGGAAGTTTTTTTAAAAACCAATCAAACTAATAATTTTATTTTTAAAACAAATAAATTTTTATCTCAAAATCGATTCAAATCGAATAGTAAACATCCCGAATAATTAAGACGATAGGGCATATATATACCTTAAACTAGGAGTAAAACTTAGAAAGGATGGATTTTCAAAATATTACTTAGGGGTCGTTTGAGTTTTAGTCTTTGATTTGCAACCAACTTTCATTTTGCCACTGCGCTTTCAGTCAACTTTAAAAAAGGTCCCTAATTTAACTTTTTTGATGACGTGTCACAAATTTTAACATGTGGCAGTGATGAGTGGGCTTGAAAGATGCTAATTCATTAAAAAATACTTTAAAAGGAAGAAATCGTGCTTAATGACTCATTTTAATTTGCAATGTAGTGACCAAAGTGCCCTTGTCCCACAATTTTTTGTTTTTAAAAAAAAAAACATGTTTCATCACTCTTGACATTTATCTTACTTTATAGAAGCACAATATGAAAATGCAAAAACTATTTCTTTTTCTCTCAAAACTACAACCCTTTTTAACATGAAACTAACACTTAGAAAATTTCTACTCAAACTCCCTCCTCTTTCACTTCATCGTCATCTTCCGCACTACAAGAATACAAGGATTTTCCGACGGATTTAATATTAATTTACCGGCCGTTTTGGCAGCCGGTAATTTACCGGCCGCCTAAGCCGCCACAAAGTGAAGAAAAATGGCCACAAAATTAAAAAATATTATTTCTCAAAGAAATCAACATTTACCGGCGGCCTAGGCCGCCACAAAATCAGCCTTAAATTTACCGACGGCTTAGGCCGCCGCAAAGTAATACGAAATAAAAAAAATAAAAAAGGTGATTTCTTTTTCACTTCACTTTTCTTTTATTCTTTTCTACCGACCTTGGAAGACGTGAGTGAATCCTACTACTAATTAATTAACCCTTCTTTCTTTTGAGATTGAATCAACCACTTCTCTGACCCAATTTCTCTTCTCATAACATTTCCATGGCTCTTTGCCTCTTTGTCATTCTTCTTTCTTCTTCTTCTTCTTCTTCTTCGTCGTTCTCTTCGATAGAGCATCTCCATCGTACCTCTTCCAACGTTACAGCATCTCCGCCGTACCTCTTTTCGTCCCTCGTCTCAGATCTAGACGTGTTCCACTTTGTTTTCGTTTTATTTGTTAACAAATCTGGGATTTTGGAGGTGTTTTTGTTGATTTAATTTAGTTTCAAGATTTAATTTTTTGGTTTGATTCTGTGTTATTTTTTAAGTAAAATATTGTATTACTCTCGACGAACCTCGGTTACTTCCTGTTGTTACCAGTCTGGCGAACTCCGATGCAAAGAGCCATTATTCTGTGTTGTTTTTTTTGTTTGATAAACTACTACTGTTTTTTTTTTGTTCCATTGAACCTACATCTAAAGTTGCTCTAACAACTGAACATAGATTGGTAGTTTATCTCTTCATAAGTGCTTTTGATTTTGTGTTTTTAACTAGAATCACTTATTGATTTTTTTTACAATCTCTTCTAACACTACTTTTCTTTTCTGTGTAAGCTAGATCTGGATTGTTGATGTAAAAAATATAATTAATTATAATGATGATGATGATGGAGAAGAGGTGGGAATGAAAAGACCAGATCTTTTTTTTAGATCGAAAAACATATAATAATAATAATTCATTTATTTTAATTTATTATAACTAAAAACATTAGTAGGTTTACTCAGCTAGCAATGTCACATCATTTCACAACAATGTCAAATAAAAAGCTGTAAAGAAATAATTTTTTTTTAAATAATATCAAAGTTTGCGGCGGCCAGGGCCGCCGGTAACTATGCAACCGCGTCAGAAAATTAGCGTCGGACCAGGCCGCCGGTAAATGAGTAGCAGGCGTGTCAGCTCTGACACATGATTTTGCGGCGGACGTGGCCGCCGGTAAGTGCTACCGGGGCCCTATTTTGCGGCCGATTGTGGCCGCCGCTAATTTTGCCATTTTTGAAATTTTCCGGCCGTTTTCAGTACTTTTCGGCCGTTTTTTGCGGCCGCTAAATGGCTGTTTTCTTGTAGTGCCGACACAATAACAACACACAAATGAATTTTTTTTTTGTTACTAAAATGAATCCTCTTTATATTGGTAATAGATAAGATAATTACACATGAATAAAAGGAAGACGGCCAACAAGCTGCGCCGCCAAACCTTTTTGTATCGCAAAACCCAATCTTTGAAATACTACATTCATAGACCTAGGCGACATAATATTACTATGCATAACTTTTTGAATCCTTTTTAGAAGGTCTACCGCCTCTGGTGCTAAAAAAGCCAAAAGTGTCAAATGCAAATGGTATAAACACGTGTTGATTGTCAGAACACGCTTTCTCATGTTTCACCATTTTGCTTGAAGCAGCTTTGAGGGCTGCCCGTCCCACTGTAAAATTTCCAACCCCCAGTCCCACAAGTGGGGAAACTCCAGTCAAATCTACACAAGCATGTTTCCCGCCTACCCATCCATATACTAGAACATCCGCAGGACAAAGTGTCGATCTCCCTTCTTGTGGGTTCGTCAAAAAATTCACTGGTGCTTCTTTCTTCACAGAAATTCTCGCACGCCTAAAAATATCAAAAAGCACATCTCTGACCAAGTCATGCCTATATTTGAACCCTGGAAGCTCCCTACAATGGACTGCATGCTCCCCAAAGGTGTCAAGGCATGCTTTACGCCAAATAGGGCAAACTTCATCCTTAGGAAATAGCGGAATCATAAGGCGGTACCTAAGGATAGTACGATACTCTAATGGGGACATGTGTTGGCCTAACCCGTCGATGGGGATAGCTAGGAGGAAATCTTGAGCATGTGCAGCTTTCAAGTACCCAAAAACAGCTTTTTGCTTGTTGGTTATTTCAAAATCAACTTCTATGTCTTGAACAATTTTACCAAAAAGGGGACTCGCCAAAACATGTTGGGCTTTAGGGGGGACGGGGTCCTTGCTAGCAAAATTACTAAAGTCATAAGTTGGAATCGTATCACGAAGACCGTCCAAAGCATTGTCAAAATCATAGTCCACACCACCTACTCCGCTATCTCTTAATATGTGATCTTGCAAAACCCAAGATTGGCCCTGGAAGCCTAAAAGGCATATGAGGTAGCCTTTACTGCTGAATACAAACCTAACCCCCCAAACTTAATGGGTTAACGCTGTCCAAACGAATATTCTTTTCCTAAGACTTGACAGAGACCATTCTTAGCTAATTCTCCAATCATAGATTCTGGTCTTGTTAGTTCTTGGATGGCGTAAATTATTTTTGCTTCAGCTTCTGATAATGTAGCCTCTGAGGTATTCAACTTCTGCGGACTTCAGAGTCTGCCTTGTTGCTTCAGAACATGGTTCTTCAGAGCCTGAAGATTTAGCTTCTGATATCTTTCAGAGCTTCTTAGTATGACTTCTCTGCTTTTGCTCGTAGTGCTTCTGATTGAATTTTAACTTATAATTTTGCACACTAGAACAAATATTAGTAACACCAATTGTAATTTTAATACTTTATTATCATCAAAATTCATTTCCACTAGGAGAATATTGTCAGGTTCACTTTGTTCCAACAGCGCACACCGGTGTAACAACAAGAATTGTGGGGGTGTAATGTGATTGTAAGACCGCTAACACACACCAACTGTCTTGGGTTCCATTGCTTGCAAAAACCAATTCATTGTGTGTTAAGTCTCATCTTTCTAGGACGGGTTCCATAGCTTACTACACTGTTCCGATGCATTACATCTACGATGTTTACTTAGAAAATACTCTTTACTATTTTTTTTTTTAAAAAACTTTTGAAATATGTGGGGAATTCTTTTATTTTATTTCAAAAGTCTTATAATCATATGCTACACGTACTCATTTGCCCAAGCCTTGGATTCCCATTTAACTATTGTAGTTGGCATCCAACGTTCTTCTTGTACACAAATGTTATACACTTAATTATGCTTATTGCAATTAAATTATGTAATGGTAGCATATGATGACAATAATTTCCTCACAAGCTATGGTCACGTACATATAGAAAAAATGATTCCTTCTATGTTATAAAAAGATATATATACGTGACATATAGAAGAAGATGAAATACATATAAACAATTTCCTTTGACAATAAGAATTATTTTCCGAGTGTATTTTCGATGTTTATTAAATTTAAGTTGTTTCGATACCTTAATTTTGAGAAGAACCTATTGAATCTTAAGAAATTTGCGCAAATATACAATGGACCTGTTGAAATCTATTACTATATATAAAAATTATATAAATTTTTTGAATGACTTTTTCATTATTTCTATTATACCCTAAAAAAAACTACAAAAAAAAATAACTATAATTCCAAATTATTAGCACAATTGATTAATAAAATTATCGAATTAATAGAGATGATTTGTTATCTATTATCTATTACTATTATCTATATCAATCTATAAAGATAATACCCTTTCGCATGGACTTTTCTTATTGTCATTTTTGCCCTTCACTCTATTTAAATATTTGTATATGTTGAAAAATAATTTCCACATAAAAATAGATTTTTAAGTTTTCTTAGTAAATAGTTTTTTTTTCTTCTTAATAACTAAGCACAACTTCCACATAAAAGTAGGTTTTCAGTTTTTTATAGTTTAAAAAAAAAATCTTCTTAATAATCAGCCACGACAAAAAAAGAGGCTAAGTAGTTGTCAATTAACTAAGTCCAATAAAAAAAGATATTAAGTAGTTATTTATATTTGCACAATAGAGAATATCGATCGCACAGACGGGTACGGAGGCGCTTAATATATACTAGCCGCCAAACGGACAGTTCCGTGCCCATTTGTGTGATCGATATTTTCTTTTTTATCGATATTCTCCATTGTGCAAATATAAATAACTACTTAATCTCCTTTTTTTATTGGACTTAATTAATTGATAACTACGTAACCTCCTTTTTTGTTGTGGCTAGTTATTAAGAAAAAAAAAACTGAAAATCTATTTTTATGTGGAATTTATTTTTTAATGGTAAAATAGGAATAATGAAAAAGTCATCCCAAAAATTTGTATCCCCTTTATATATTAGTATAGATAAACAAAATTTAACTTTTTTACATTAATCTACAAAGGTAAAAATTTATTTATATATAAAATAAAATGGAATAATTCAAAATTAAAGGGTTACACAAGTACTGAACTGTACTCTGTACTACTCGTACTAATAACACAAACATATTTAGGCGTGCGGTAGCGCAGTTACGGCTGCTTCTAAATTGAACCTCGATTCCTTTGTCAGAATATACAAACTTTTGTCTCATTCTTCGATCTTCATTTTCATTACTACTACAATCCACGCGCCATGGATATTCGACGCGCTTCACACCCCGTTATCGATCCCAAAGTAAGGCGCGTTGGTTTCTTCGACCAACCCGAACCCGAACCACCGCACCTTCCGGACTCTCCACCACCCGACCCGGTCTCATCAGTCATCTTGCCGCCTCCACGACTTCTTTCCGAACGAACCGCCGCCGTTCCTGTTCCCGAGTCCAGATTCCGACGCAACGAACTCGACGATCAGGTTCCGATTGGAAGCTACAATCCCACTCGGTGTGTGCTCAAAACCTCGCCGACGACTTCGATTACTTCTAGCAGTGCCGGAATCATTGACGGCGAATTCTCTGAGGATTGCTCTGGTGCCGGATGGTTTCGTGGAAGCGAATTAAGTTTTCCTGACGGAGGGTTGGATATACCGGCTGTGAAGCCTTGTGAAGTTTTGGCGGAGAATAGGTCTAATGTGGCGGTGAATGTGAATAATCTTCGTAGAGACACTGGTATGTTGTGATTGTTTGAATACATTGCATTCATATGCAATTTCTCGTTGTAGTGATTTTGAATTGAAAATCTATATTGATTAAGGCATATTTGGATAAACAGCTTATAGTAGAAGTGTTTATCTCATGATTAGTGCTTATGTTTAAGCTTACATAAGATTAATTGTTTTTATATATGCAATAAGTTATATTGGAGAACTTATGAAAATAAGCTGAAAAAAACTTATGAAAATTGTCATAAGCTGTTTTCATGAGTTCTCCCAAACAGTCTCTCAAAACTTATGCCTGTAGATAAAATCAAATAAATTCAAATAGGCCTTAAGTGATATAAGTAATTTGGTTCAGTTTTGTCGATCGCAGACGGCTGACAGTTTTGGTTTGTTCAAATTCTACAATGCTATAACTCTGTAGCGAAGCTATAGCTGCCGTTTGAGAACACTTAATGCCAAATTGCATACGCCCTCCAATCTCATACATAAGCAAAAAGTGACGTATCTAGTCTATATTATAATATAGACTAGATATGTCACTTTTTAATTAATCTAAAAACTTAGGGTTATCTGACAACATTGGTTTTGAAGTATTTTATTTCGTTTTGGTGGACCAGACATAGGGTCTTGATTTACATTGTTTATATTGTATATAATTATTTAGGATTCATTGGATCCTTATAGGATTAGCATTTTATACTTTTGGCATGACGGCATTGGTTTTTGACCAAGTATAGGAGTTTATGTAAACTACATGTTTAAAATTACGAAATTTTGGCAAATTATTGTTTACATGGTGTGGCATAATGCAGTTGAAGCATTGTTCTTTTTCTTGGTTCACTCTCTTAATTTTCTACTCCTGCACGGATCAAATCCATTTGGAAGACAAAATTGAATATTCATATTCGTTCAAGGGAAACCCTACTTGATTATCTGTCTCTATTTTTAAAAAACTCTAAAATCCATCAAAACCCAAACACAGAACTAATCGGTATTGTTTACAGCATCCAAGTCAGTCACCAATATAACCCAAATTCTTGTCGATTGCCTGCAAATTCCTGCGTACTTTAATCCACATGTTTTCTACCCTTCAATTGCCATAGGATTTCTAATCTTCATATGCTTGATCATAATCCTACTCAAAGTAAAGCTTAAGCTGTTAGATGGAGGGTTAGAACTTGTGACATATATCTTTAATATGATTTGCCATTCATGTACCAAATCCTAGCTTCAATAAATTTGTCTTTTATGACTATTAGTTAGTTGTCTAATCAAAGCCTGTTTGAACACAATTATTTGGAACTTATGTTTTCTGTGAAATGATTCTAAATGGCATAAGTGAACTTGAGTCTTGAATTTAGAAATGGTAAAGAATCTTGAAATAATCCTTCACCCTTTGTTAAGTTCTTTATAAGTTCATTTAATGTAAAAGCCCCGTCTTTGCCAGAATCTTGGATCTGTATTTTAACACTTTCTTTTAGGTGTATTTTAGTTTTGTACTAGAGGATATTGTAAATGGAAAAATCTATACAATTGTTCACATCCTGTTATTTTAGTTTGTTGTTATTGTTCTATTTAAACTTATCAGCTTATGGTTTACATCCTGTTTCTCGAACGGATGCTTTAACATATACTGGGGTTTTAAATTTTAATTTATTTGTTCTACCAAAAAAGTGGTTTTAGATTTTTGCTTCCTACTTCGGTAAATGGTTGCTTGATCTAAACTGATTCTATATGGAATTATTTTCATGTGTTATTCTCTTTTACGTGTTATCTTATTCGCTTGCATATTAATAATGCCAAGCAAAACCTTGCAGAAAAGAAGCACGAGGCTGTCAAAGAAGTATGTCCTGATACGCCGTCAGTTTCACAGCCATTGAAAGCAAAAACTACAAAGGCTGAGACACGAGCCCTGCAGGAGGCACAAAGAGCTGCAAAAGCTTCTAAAGGTTATAGTTACGATTCATTCCCTGACTTGAATTTTTCTGCATTTGGTAAAACTTACAGGATGACTTCAATACATGATATATATTTCAGAATTCAAATATCTATATATTTTGGATTGATATCATGTGTATTCCTATAAAGCTTAAATCCTAGCAATCGTTAGTTGGTTCAGTGGTGATTGGCGCTGAACTTGGTAGGGAGGACCACGGTTCGATCCCCCGCAACTACGATCTGGAGGGGGCTGGAACCACTTGATGCCAGAACTGACCCTTGAACCAGATTAAACTGGTGGTGAAAGCCAAAAAAAATAGTTTAAATCCTGGCTTCTGAAACTCAATATTGACAACTTACACTATAGACATTCCTGTTTCCTCAATGGACCACCAAACACAACTCAAGTTTCTTATAATCATAGCCATCATGTTCTCAAAATTTGGCCCTGAAAGAGAGAATATGGAGTTCATTGTTTTACTAGATGCCTCTTAATGTCTTAGTTTATTTTCTAGTTGCTGATATTCAGAAGTTCTATGCTTTCTATATTATTTTTGCAGTCTGTGGTTGGTTTGATTGTTGTTCTGTATCCAGCTAATGGAAGTTCAGCAGTTGCTGAATCTGGCAAAGCATCCCCAGCGAAAAGTAAAAAGCAGTCTTCACAAAAGAAAGACGGTCCTCTAGTTACATCATCGGTTACTATTGATAAGAAATCTGTTAATCATCCTTTGGAGAAAGAGAGAAAAAAAGATCCTCCTCCTCAACGAATGCAATTTGATGATCATAACAGAGTGGAAAAAGCAAAAAAGCGTGCACTAGTAAATCAAACTGAAGCAAGAAACAGAGTTGAATTGTTTCGGCATTTGCCTCAATATGAACATGGGAATCAGCTTCCTAATCTTGAGTCAAGGCTTTTCCAACTCGACTCAGTGCATCCTGCTGTGTTCAAGGTACTCTTTTAAATTATTCATTTCATCCACTAAAGACCGTATATTGTTCTTACATGTATTTATCGTCATACATTCTTAAGTACCTTTTTTCGTTTAGAGTATAATGATTTTACAAATGAACTTAAATAAAATGGCAATTTAGGTATGGTGTTTCTTAGCTTATTTAATTTATTTGTCAGGTTGGATTACGTTATATGGCCGGAGATATATCAGAAGTTAATACTCGTTGTACCGAAATGCTTAGAGCGCTTCAGGATGCCATTATAGACTACTCCACTCCGCCTGAAAAAGTACTTATTAGGGATTTAACTGCAAAAATTAATAGTTATGTTTCATTTATTAGCGAATGCCGACCGCTTTCTATTAGCATGGGAAATGTAATTAGGTTTGTGAAGAGTCAAATTGCCAAGTTGCCCTTAAGTTATACTGATGCTGAGGCAAAAGCAGCACTTTGTTCTGATATTGACCGATTCATTAATGAAAAAATAATTATTGCGGATAAGGTGATTGTTGGACATGCTACTACCAAAATTAGGGACGGTGATGTTCTTCTAACATATGGATTGTCTTGTGTTGTTGAGATGATTCTCTTGTCTGCTCATGAACTTGGGAAAAAATTCCGAGTTGTGGTGGTAGACTCACGACCAAAGTTTGAAAGTCAGGCCTTACTTGCTAGGCTTATGGCCAAGGGACTGAGTTGTACGTATACTCATATAAATGCTGTTTCTTATATCATGCACGAGGTTACAAAAGTTTTTCTTGGAGCTTCTGCTGTCCTGTCTAATGGAACTGTACTTTCAAGGATTGGGACAGCATGTATTGCAATGGTAGCTTATGAATTTCGTGTTCCTGTATTGATCTGTTGTGAAGCTTTTAAGTTTCATGAAAGGGTGCTACTTGATTCAATATGTTGCAATGAAATAGGTAAGTTCGATCATCATCTTGTTAATGTTGAACTTTCCAGCTTTGTTAAGCAAAAATGTGTCCCTATTCTGAAACCACTGTTGGCGGCAAAATTTAACATACTTAAAATTACATGCAGGCGACCCAGGTGCTGTTGCTACAGTTCCTGGAAGAATGGATATCAATTATCTGGACAATTGGACAAACAAAGAAAATTTGCAGCTTTTGAATTTGATGTAAGATTTATATATTTCATTATGTGAAGTAAACTAAACAGGATTGACTGGCTTTTATTTTGATCGACAGGTATGATGTTACTCCTTCGGATTACGTCTCAGTTATTGTTACAGATCATGGAATGGTAAGTTGATAAGTATATAAAGTACAAAGATTCTGGTTATCCTGTACGTACAATCTATAGAAATTATGCGACTTTTATTTAGCTCGTTTTCATAATTCCATGTGGAATTTTTAGGATTCTAATATCTTCCATTATTATTTTTCTTATGGATCCGTATTTTAGCTACTTATGATATGACGTGAAAAATACATCATTTGTCATATGCACAGCACACCTGACCCGGTTGGTCTAAAACTCCTAAATGCATCGAGTTTCTTGACGAACAAGATTATGTTTTAGCATTGATGTATAGGGTTACATTTGGAATATTTTTACATCGTTGTTCTTTTTAATTATTGGTTTGCTTAAATGTCTAGGTTCACAATCTTTTATCTGTTTTTCTTTATGCAGATCCCTCCTACAAGTGTGCCTGTGATCGTACGCGAGTATGGACAAGAGCATTACATTACTTGATATAGAGAGAGAAAGGTTAAAAAGGGACTTCAGTAACAGCCGGTACCAATTTTGATAAATGGAACTTCTCTGCATAGTTAATGCCTAGTTATACAAAATTGATTTTATTTATTTATTTTTAGCTTTTCCTCTCCAAACGACTTTGGAGATATACAGATTGTTTCTGTGGTTTTGTCTAATTTGTACAGGTAAAATAGTTTTGCACCATACACAAGTGTTTGTTTTTCACCATTGGATCAATAAGTTACATTGTATTTTATTTGATTCAATGGTTGAAAATAACTTGTGCATGATGAAAGACTTATCTTACTTGTGTAAGATAGAACTAGCATTTTTAGTAGTCAAAAAATTATTTCAATCAGGTAGGTATCTTTGAACGAAATTATAAGTAACTCGAATTCAAAATACATCTTTTACTAAGATTATGTTGATGATAATTCACTGTTATGTAGTGAGTAATTCGTATAAACAGCGCCTGATATTTGCCTAGACTCTTTTGATAGAAACAAATAATTTTTTGATTGAAGATTTGTTCCCGAGTTTTCCAAAATAAGTTAAGTATTGTCATATTATTTTTTTGGTTTGTTGGTCCTCTCATTTTATCTAGAGTGTAAAGTGAGTATTATTAATAATTTTAACAATCAATGGTAGAGATATTATTCTCAGGTTCCACACAAATATAGAATGAAGCACAACACAAATATAGGTGGCCTATGTAACCAAGGAAAATAGACATCTTTAATTCAAACGGATTTGGATTTGCTGCAGTAGTGAAACAACATAGTTTCACACTATTTTGCATTGTGATTTTTGGATCATTTATTGAATGGTAGAGATTGCAACTGTTAAATCATCTTCTTATCATGCAAATAGATCCAATGGTTATTATTAAAACTGTGAAATGTTACAGCACTAAATCTATTCCCAATTCGAACGGATAGATCTCATTGGGGCATAGGATCTAACATTGTATTTCAACTAGCAACCTGAAGAGTATCACATTAAGAGTTACACTAACAATTACGTTTAATAGGTCATAACTATAAAATTTTGACACTAATCTAAAACTTTTGGCTATGCCATCAAAATACATAATGCACAAGGTAAACTTTGTGGAAGTGCAACAAAAACCATAGGACGGGGCCTCAAAATTTGGTTCTGTAGTAGTTTATATTCATATATCATCACTTTCTATTTTAGAGATTTTTCATGCCGCTAATAAATACTCGTGCACCCTGCAAATTTCTCAAAATACTCCGCTTACTACTTAAGTTGTGTGCTCAGTTCACACAGTGATCTTTTTGTCTCCCTTACCAATCTCTCACTCCCATGAAAATAATATTTTGAATGAAATACTATATGAGTTAGTGATTGAAAAAAAAAACAAAAAGATCTTTCAATTTATTTATAGAATTATATGGAGTGCGTGATTGGTTGATGCTATGCCACAACGGTTTTGGTGACCAATCAAAATTAGCCACCGTCCAAGACCATATTTTGATTGGCCACTGAAACGGCTACGACATAACTTCGACCAAGCACCCTAAAGTTATACAAATTGAAATCTCTTTTTTTTAATTTTCAATAATATATTAATTAATACAATGTTTCGTTCAAAATGATTTTATGGCGTTGTCAATCCACATGCTGACTCATAAAAATATAATACTCATAAATCTAAAATGCAACAATATATAACTTCATCTTTTTATCAGTTATTTAACGGATTTGGATCATCTCCTTCACTTCTCTCTATCTCTCTCTTAATTTCAATCTCTCTTTTCAATAAAAATTTAAAAATAAACATGAGAGAGTGAGATTAAGAGAGAGATAGAGAGGATGGAGAGAGATGTAGAGGAGATTGAAGGAAATGATCAAATTTGCTTATAGAAATAGTTTAAATTAATACATAATAGATCACTTAATGCAAGAACTGACTCCCGAACCAAATTAAACCGGTACCGAAATCAATAAAAAGATATTATCATAAATAATAGTTCCACTAAGAAATGATTCGTGGAAGTGACACATGTACTACATACTATATATGTTTGTTGTGTAGTGATAATTGATAATTGAGGAGTGAGGAACGTGAACAAGTAAGAAAAATTGTGGTGCGTCAGTAAGAGACATGTCATAGCATCTTCGGCGTTATCTACGTTGTGCAAGATTCGTATAATAATTTAACAAGTATAGTACAACAAAAATGATGTTGTTGGTTTAATGGTACTAGTAATGTTGTATCTTTTAATAATTTACACAATAAGAAACTTATGAAGGCATAAACAACAGATTATACTATGTTAATTGTACTCTTCTTTTATATAAAGTGAATGTGTGGCAGTTGAACATATATAAATTATTATAGGATATTGACAACAAGAAGAAGAAAAAAAATTGTGTCCTTGATCAGCTTCTTCTTGTTTTCCTTGATCTCCAAATAATTGCAGATGGGTTTGGACAGATTCTGTATCGAATTTTTGGTGAAGGTGTATGAGGTATTCTGCAATAATAATGCAATTCTAAAACTCAGTTACTACTAGCAAAATCAACCTTAAATATGTTTTGTGTCTACTAGCAAAATAAACCACAAATTTTGGATTTGAGAGCAATCCTAACACTCGCACAGTCAACATGTCCGTAGTGGTTGAATCGAGATCAAACAGTTTAGATTAAAATTTAAACAGTACGATCTTAATCAAACGGCCACTATCATGCCTAGAATTGCCTACTTCAGCAAGTTCAAATCCCAAATTTTAGTAGCTATAAAGATATGTAGAATCTGTTTTAACAAAGATTATATGCAAGTAGAGAGAGTTTTTAGTGAGTGCTTGGGCCACATTTTATCCGTTAAGGTGGATAATTCTAATAGATTTATAAATAGTATTTATTATTTTTTTCACATTAAATACTATTTGTAAACCTATCAGAATCATCAACTTCAACAAGAGTATATCAAAACATATCCAAATAAAATATATACAAGAAATTTCGAAATTTAGAAATAATGCCCCTTTTGATAAAAGATGCATTAAACAATGTATATAATTTTAACAATAAATTAAAATTTCCATTTAGTACACAATACAAAGTAAAAAATATCATTTTGAGGAATTATATATATGTTAAGATTGATTATAAGGAAACTTACTGTAAATTAGAAATGTCAATCTGTGAAAAGTCCAAGTTGGTTGAACTATCTACAACAGCTACTGATGATATCATGGGCCTTAGTGGGTCACCATGATGAGGCTGCTTAATGGCAAGTACTCTGCAGTTGAAATTGATGTGGGAATGGGCCATTACGAATCTGTAAAATAACAAATGAATAAAAACATTTCTTTGAGTTTACTAATTTTTCTAGTATCTATATAACTTGCATTGCAAATAGGTAAAATTAATTAATAATTAATAAATTAAATAAAAGGAACATACAGAACTCGGTGCATTTGTTATCTGATTAATAATTATGACACAGAATACAATGAATATGTGTCATATGCAATTGAAATGGCTATGTAAGTTTCCGTTTGTCATGAGAAAAATAAACAAAATGGTTGTGTATGTATTTGGTGGAGCCACCACATCAATTGACTAGGCCAAATGTTTGACCCTAGTAGAGAGAAAATTAACTTAAAATGATTTTCTCATTTAATTATAGAGAAAATTACACCCAATACTTTTTTAATTTTAAAAAAAGTTTAGGTGAGTTCGATCTATAGATTTACTGGTGTTAAAGCAAACCTCAAGGCTCAAAAGCACTTATAGATATATTTATAAATTATCCACCAACATATTCTAACGCTCACGGTGGTTGGCGAAACCTACTCCTTTAAATATGTTTAGATAAAACATACTCTCTATTTCATAAAGACTTACAAACACGTATTTTTATCTATTGTTAAAAAATAAAGGAATTGTGCAGTGTCAACATTTCATATCAAAGACGTCCTGTGTTATACGGAATAATATTAATATCAGTTCAATCTATTATTTTTGTTTTTAAATTATTATCGGTATCAATGTATCAATATTGTGATTGGCATACATGTGTCACTACTTTATTGGTGGCACTTACATATAATTGAGAAGCTAGTGGTTGTTAAAATTGCATCAACAAATAAAATGATAAATATAGTATGTTGTTATTTAAGACCATTTTAAGCATACCTCACATGAGGTGAAAATAAGTTCTCTATATAATTATAGATAGATAAGATAGCATGGAGTTGTACTAGTACTTTAGAAGACTTTCTTGTGTTAGCATAAACTTAAAGAATAAATTGGTATATTACAAGAGTTAGAACATAGTCATTTCTATACGCAACATATATATAGGTGCTGCCTTCTTTTATTAGAAAACAGATTAACAAGTGGATCCCAAAAGCTTGTGTCATGTTCTGGCACCATTAATGTAAGCACATGTATTTGCCAAATCTTTTTGTGACCAAAATTTTATGCTTACTGGCATAAGGCTTTTATTTAATGCAGCCAAAATAAGAACCCAACATATGTATTTGCAAATTTTAACTTAATTAATAAAGATGTTAAAATTGTTAAACTTAATTTCTAATAGTCTACCATTTCATCTATCTATCAAAAGATTAAAAATAAAAAACAAACCCAAAAGGTGTGAACGAATTTAGAGATCAGAATTTAGAAACGAAAAAAATATAACTCCGTTGCTAATTTTATCGTTAAATATGGAGACATTAAAATTAGCAACTAACTTTTATCTTTAAAATCTCAAATTTCCGTGATTACTTTAGCTTTTTCTCGTGCAAAACATGTAATTAAATTGAAATCAACAAAAACATACGGTAGAAGTTGACCTTTAACCACAACCTAACCATACCATTTCTTTATACATGAATACGTATCGAGAAAGAAACTCGAATTTCATGTTCACATTGATCAACACACCAAAAGGTTAGAGGACGCCTATGTTTTAAGAAAGAGTTATTAAAAACATTTAATGATAAAAAAAAAGGTGTTTGATTTGCAACGACATTGCAACTACAATTGTAGCGATAAAATTAGAATTTGTCACTACTTTTCAAGATTCGCATTGTAATTTTCTTAAGATAAAAAAAAATGTTTGATTTGCAATTGCATCGCGACTGGGATGTTTTTGTAAGATTCGCAATATAATTGCAGCTGCAATTTAAAAATCTTATTTATCAAAACTAAGTAGGCAATAATACTCATAGCAAAAACAATTTCAATAAGCTAGTAATACTATAATACCCTTTAATTAAAAATTAATCTCAAAATTAAATGAATTATATTGAAATTATAGGACTTACTTGTAAAGAAAACTATGATCATGGAGTCCAACAACAAGCATAGAAGCACCAATCTCTCTAACAGTAGAAGCAATCTTTGCTCCTTCTTGGTCTCCTTCTGTGACAATAATCTCAACCTTTGTCTGCAACACAATCCTAAGATTTTTATATGACACATATCCGTTAATTTGAACATAAAACAAAAACAACATTAACAAAAACTTATAAAATAATAACTAAACAAAAATTATACATACATTAGGATAATTGTTGCAAATGTCTTGAAAGGAAAGTGCTAATCGAAAACCGTCGAGGCGAAGAAGACGAGCTCGGCTTCTACTTCTTTTTGATCTTGTGTTAGAATTAGAGGAATTGTAAACATGAAGAAGTGTGATTATATCACCATGTCTAATGATGTTTATTAGAGCCCATTTTAGAGCTGTTCTAGCTTCATCTACATCTTCTACAACCACAACTATTTTCTTCACATCCATCTTTTGTTTTTCTCTCTCTTTTTTTTCTATCTACTCTACTTTGTTCTTTATTTATATTTTCATTAACTCAACCAAACTTTGTCTCTTTCTAATAGTTGGTATATGTGATCCATTTTTTATATTTTTAGATTTTATATATATTTTAGTCATGATGGATTGAATTAAATGAGTTTAATATTTTATTTTTTTTACAATTGAGTTTAATATTTAGATATAACAGAATCATATAATATGTATGACAGAGAAATTTCTCTGTATCGTTGCCTCATGTGGAATTGCTGGTCCTATGTTAATTAATTGTCTTCAAAATTAATGAAATGATAGAAATTGAAAGAGATGGAAATTTAAAAGATAAGAATAAAGTGAAAAGTGACCTTAGAAAAAGAAATTAAGTTTTTTTTTTCTTTTCATAAATTTTGTTTACTAGATATAATCCTTTTTGAAGCGTATACTTTGGCGTTTATATCGGGGTTATCTGCCGACGCGAGTTCGTTTATATCAATGATGTCTGGACTGTGAGGTGCACTGTCCTATGTGTGAGAACACGACTAAAGATGACCTCCACGTTTTTCTCGAATGCCCTACAATTTGGGAATGCTGGCAGGCTGCTGGTCTAATATTTGTCCTGGATAATAACACATATCAATAGGGTCTGGCCGCGGATAGAGTGTTTGCGATGTGCCGCAATGAAGAGCGAGCAACTATGGGTAGAATTGCAACGCTTTTTGGAGAGGACATGGGATCTCCTGCATGCCATGATGGAAGCCAATCATAGAGGTTTGGGTAGGATTCAATTTGGAAGCGACTCACATGTGTTGACTGAAGCTATTGGAATCAGACACTAGTTTAATTGTTGCTAACATTACCCAAATTGTGTAAACTTTGAGGTGAAGTTTGTTAGGAGACAAGCAAATATGGTGGCTCATGCTCTTGCTCGGGCTGTTAATTTTTGGGCTGGTTTCCATAGAATTGAGATAGTTCCCTTATGTATTAAATGTTTACTATTAAATGTGATGCATTAAGTTTGTGTGATTAAAAAAATATTTTTTAAACATGTTATTTTTTATTTTTAAGTAGCCTATATTAGGGAGTCCAAAGAAGCTCTGGAGAAAAATCGGGTCAAATTCTCTAAGACTATAAGAAAGGGAGACGCTACTTCTTCATCCAAAATTGTAAGACATTACATTAATGAATCACATCTCTTATAAATCCAAACATTCTCCCCGTTCATAGTTGATATGAAACTTAACCACTCACACTTGAAATCCAACCATCTCTTTCCAATTTACATTAGATTTGTAATTGTTGTAACAAAAATGTATACACAACTATTGGGATAAATCATGAAGCTGTTTTCCAATATGTCAACAAGGTAAAGAACCAGTGCATTTCAACCCAGATCCATGAGTAACGGGGTCAACAAAGTTTACAGAGTTGAATTATACAGTAAATATGTTATGCGGTTTTTTTTCTCGATTCAATCCAAATTTTGTGCGATAGTAGTTGGATATGAAAGAGGCTACGAAGAAGCCTTATGCGAACGGAACCATTTTGTTCAATACCAATATGAGAAATTTATATTATTGAATATATATATGCAAGGTGCAAGTGCAAAGCATGATATATTATTGATGTAATTCAGAATTTTACATTACTTATGAACAGAAATTTTCTCATCTCACCCCATGATTCTTTCCCCTTGGATTTCTATTTTTACCCTTGTAAAAGTTAATTTCGGATTTTACGTTCCGAAAATTTTGTAACTTAAATTTTCGTTCGGGAAACCTTTTCCAAAGTGGTATTTCGGGCTTTAGTTTCTGAACCCGGACGTTATAGAGCTTAAATCAGCTCACTTCCTCTTATTCATGTCAACACTCAATCTCTTCCTCTCTTTGGAACCAAAAGCGGTTTTCCTCATTGTTGGCTCAATCTCAAGTTTTGGAGGCTATCTAACGGAATCAACACTCATTGATGCATTAACATAAGGTAAATTTCGATTCTAACCGATTAGATTTTGTTTATTTTAATTTTGAATTGACTGTTGCACCTAGATTTCCGAAATTTCTGACAGCTAGTTTCCGAAATTATGATAAATTGGGTTTGGAAAATACGTTCCGAAATAATACTTAGTTAAAATTTCATGTCTTTCCTGTTACTGCAAAAAAAATTATTTTTTTCAAATTTAGGAAGATTAAATGTTTTGATTTGCTTAATGCTTATTGCTTATAGGTTAATCATTATAGCTTATTGATTTGAATTTAATTTCCATATGTTATTTGTTATGAATTGTATTTGATATTGATTTTATTTTGTTGTAGTTATGGATCATAAATCTAGACAAGTGGTGCTTGGTTTACGTGTCCATGTGTTTACAGTGATTTTTGATAAACAAACGCTAGTTTGAAAATTACTTGCAAGATCAACTAGTAAATCCTTTTTAAGGGCTCGTTCAAGTCTCGGGAATTACGGTGTACTTCATGCGTCTTTAAGAACAAAATCGTTGTTCTTTTTTAGTGTCAGAATCGCATTCAACACTTTTTAATAACAAGTTGTCTCATTACAACATAATAGAAAAAATACTCAAGTGAGTATTGAAAAGAAAGAAATGCAAAATTGCAAAAGAAAAAGGAAAATAAAGTAAGAACAAGGCAAAATTAAATTGCATGAAATATAAATGGTGGAAGGAATCCATCTCTATGCACTCTTCAACCCGTTTGCACACGCGGCGTGGGCATTTTAGAGTTTCTAGAAAATATGATCCAACAACTTATTTCTTGTTAATAACACATATCTATAGACTTTGTAGGAAAGACTAACATTAGATCCTTCGGTCGAAAATAAAAGTAGTAAATAACTACCTATAACTTCACTAAGATTTTGACACATGTCTTATTTAATAACATTCTTAATCTAAGATTGACACATGTCCCTTCGAATGACTATTTTTCAATGACTTCTTTGAATCATATGTCTCTTGTTGAAAATGAAGCCTTCGACAACACCCTACTATCTATTGCATCGACTCGAATTCTTCGACATCCATCAATCTGTTGCATATAATTTGTCGAGCGTCACAAAATAGTCTAGTCGAATTCACTTAATATGGCTGATTTCGAACAATCCTAGTTTGAATAATCACATCGCTAGCCGAAAGGGGTCTTTGGGTTTGTGGCATAGAAGTGCCATTACTTTCGACCTTGGCTTCTGTAGCCATATTTTGTTGAACATCAGCTTCCAAAGCCGTTTTTAATCTTGTTTCAGCCATATAAGCCGTAATTCTGGCCCATGCATTGGACTCAGTCATAATAATCTTCGTAGATATTCCACCCAGATGGTGGTATCACTCCATCTTCTGAGGATGCAGCATCTATTTCCTCTCTTTCCCATATGAATCCTTGGGTTGGGTGGAGTTTAACAGAATGAATGACATTGTCAGAAGGCTTAAAAGCATTCTCTCTGTCATAGCATGGCGCAATGTTCGCTAAATTCTTGTCAAAAGTTTGCTTAGATATAGTATCTACCTCTGACATGTAGAAACTTTGGTCGGCTTCAATATTTTCCACGTAGCCATCTTCTCTCCAAAGTATCAACTTTTGGTGAAGGGTAGATGGGACAGCACCCACTCCATGAATCCACTCCCTTCCCAACAGCAAGTTGAAATTTGCCTTAGATTCAATCACTAAGAACAGAGTTGGTCGAACTATGCTGCCCACAGCAACAACTACTTGGATTGCCCCCTTAGAGTATCCTGTCTTGCCTTCATAGTTTGACAAAACAATGTTATGGGCTGACAAATCACAATCATATTTGCCAATTTTGGGTAACATAGATAAAGGCATTAGATTTACAGTCGTTCCTCCATCTATCAGCACTTTGTTAACTCCAACTCCTTCAACTTTTGCTCTGATGAAAAGAGGCTTGAGATGGTTTTTCATGCCTAAGTCTGGCCTTTCGAATGTAGCCTGTTGCTCTTCGATGCAGCCATTATTCATTATATAATAGCACATTGGCTTTGGATCAGCCATTTCTAACTGGTCGAAATCAGTTTCGAGCTCGGTTACTTCATATTGGACATCATATTATGATGGTAATATGGAAACCACACATATTACATCAAAATCTGGCTCAGAGTCCAGCAGATCATCATCTTCCATTTGTTTTCATCTATTGGAGGAAGGATCCTTTCTTTTGCTGACCTTCTAGCCATTTCCTTGTATTGGCTTGTTTGAGAATTTTTTGCAGCCAATTTCTTTTGGCGTTGGAATCTACGCCATTGAGTTCTTGTCATTTGATGTTTACCCTTATAATTGTTTCTGTAAGAGTATTTGTTAACATCCTCTGAGTAGCTTAATTTGGTGCCACTGGAGCCACCAACTTCCATTGCACCTTTGTTGAATTTTATGGTTCCTTGGTGCATCCAACGCTCCACAGGGATCGAACCAGATGGACGGAAAGTAGGCCTTCGATCAATTTGAAGCATGTTATTTGGTCGAGTTAAGATACCCTTTCTTTGTCTTGATATTGTTTTGGCTTTGCCCCCTGCCTGTTTGCTACAGGTTGGAACTTCATCAGGCCTGCAGTAGCTTCTTTATCACAAACAGCACTGCAACGGGCACAAAGCATCACCCCTTTGTTCTCCAGTTTGCACCTGTTCAGAAAGTCAATTAAATCCTCTTCAACACGAGGGTAAACCACCTTCATCTTCTCGAAGTACTCTTCTTCAGGGATATTCTCTGCCTGTACCTCCGTAACCTCCATGGCTTCGACCATCATTATAGCTTGTGGTTCAGCATAGAGAGTATCAGCATTCTGCAAAAGCTCAGCATCCGCCTTTGTGGCTTTGGGTTTTTCACCAAATTTGAGTCTTCCCTCATTCAAAGCCTTTTGGACCAGGTCCCTGAAAAGTACACATTGTGAGGTTTTATGTCCAAGAAAATTATGATATTTACAATAACCTCTTTTCTTTCTCATATCTAATGGGGGTAATTAACACCTTTATGAACCACAATTTGGCCATCAGTAACCAACAAATCAAAAATCTCATCACATTTTGTTATATCAAAAGTATAAGTTTTTGACACATATTTATCATTTTTTGGTTCAACAGGATTTTTCCCATTTGAAGGTTTTAGAAGTTTACAAGTATAAGGGGGACCAGGTTTTAATTCTGCTAAGTCTATTTCCCCTTGTTCAACATCCTCATAAGAGATATCATACTCTTGGTCACTATCATATGTTTCCACATAAGCAACTTTTTCTTTCTTATGATACTTAGAATTTCTATCCTTTTCTGCCTTCAAGCGTTCGACCTGTCGAACCCTATCAGCCAATTGGGTCATATCTCTTAGATGTTGAGTGTCTAACTTCTTTCTGATCGAATAATCTAGGCCACCAGCAGCCATTTCGACCAATTCTTGTTCAGGCACCAAAGTGAAACATCTAGCCTTAAGTAAGCGGAATCTATTCAATTAATCATCCACAGACTCAGGAGTTTTGCGCCTAACACTTGCTAATTCTTTGAGACTTATTTTAGATTGTCCCATGTAGAATTGTTCATGGAAAACTCTCTCCAATTGATTCCAATTGAAAATTGAATGTGGAGAGAGAGTAGTAAACCATGTGAAAGCATTTTTTGTTAGAGAATTTGGAAAATACTTCATCCTTAAATTCTCATTATTTGCTAAATCTCCTGCCTCAGTCAAATATCTTGCTATATGTTCGACAGTAGATTCGCTAATATCACCAGCAAATTTGGTAAATTTTGGGATTTTCCAACCCCTTGGTAATTCAGTTTGAAGCACATATTCTGATAAGGCAGAAACAAAGTGAGGCCTGTGCATGCCTATATTTAAACCATTTTGTGCCAGGATGGTTTCGACCAAATTTGCAATGTTATTTTGTCCAGCAAAGTTATTGTTTTGGACATTTATAACTACATCATCAGCATTTTGGTTCCTATTTACCAAGACAATTCCATGATTTTGTTCGACCTGAGGCAAAGCCTGTGGCTGCACTTGTGGTTCGACCACTGGCACAGGTTGTTGGACTTGATTTACAGGATTAGCCATGTTAATTGGTGCAGGCACAATGGCATTATTTGGTACTTGTGCAATTTGCAAAGGCACTACATTTTGAATTTGGGGGACTTGTTGATTAGGGACTTGAGGTGCCCCAAAGAAATCAGCAATTCTTCTCATTTGATTGGCTAACAATTGGTAACTTTGGTTAGTGTTTTGAATCAACGGGTTAAATACCGTACCAATTTGTTGTGTCAACATGTTAACCATATCATGATTACTATCATCCATTTGTTGCCTCATTGTTGCCAAAGCAGTGTTGGTTAATGTAGGAGTGTTGTTCCGCGTTGCAGAACCAAATACCCCTGGATTATTAGGGACATAAACACCAGGCGCCGTCTCTGTGAACAATGATGCGCTTGTTTGCAAGCCCTGCATCATAGTAGTGGGCATACCATAAGGGTAATTTCTGCTATTGCCTTGACTCACATATTGAGAAAAAGGCAATTGAAATGCAGAAGATCCAGCGCCACCCCCATTAACATTCGATCTGTTTGGAGAAAAATTATTCTCCATGCTGTGAACCAAAGTCAAGATAGGTTCTGTTGTGGTCGAGGGCATTGTTGTGGCTGATGGTATTGCCATTGTAGCACCTACTACTGAAGATGTTGGGGCAGAAACTGTTGCCCCACTGGCGTTGGGTATAATCTCGCTGATTACAGGAGAGATTATAGCCTCTGAAACGCTCGAAGCGGTTGAAGGGTTTGAACCGCCGTTACCATTGTTTCCATTTGAACTTTCCATGTTTGGTCTTGGGTTATTTCTGGGTGGTGGTCTAACCATTTCAGGGAGTGATTTGCCGTTTCTTAAAAGCATACACTACACACAAGACTTTTTGGAAACAAATTAAAATACAGAACAAATTAAATACACTAGACTTTGAAGAAATTTAAACACAAAGCACACGTCCCACCGGGCGTGCCAATTTGTTTACAGTGATTTTTGGTAAACAAATGCTAGTTTGAAAATTACTTGCAGGATCAACTAGTAAATCCTTTTTAAGGGTTCGTTCAAGTCTCGGGAATTACGGTGTACTTCATGCGTCTTTAAGAACAAAATCGTTGTTCTTTTTTAGTGTCAGAATCGCATTCAACACTTTTTAATAACAAGTTGTCTCATGACAACATAATAGAAAAAATACTCAAGTGAGTATTGAAAAGAAAGAAATGCAAAATTGCAAAAGAAAAAGGAAAATAAAGTAAGAACAAGGCAAAATTAAATTGTATGAAATGTAAATGGTGGAAGGAATCCATCTCTATGTACTCTTCAACCCGTTTGCACACGCGGCGTGGGCATTTTAGAGTTTCTAGAAAATATGATCCAACAACTTATTTCTTGTTACAAACACATATCTATAGACCTTGTAGGAAAGACTAACATTAGATCCTACGGTCGAAAATAAAAGTAGTAAATAACTACCTATAACTTCACTAAGATTTTGACACATGTCTTATTTAATAACATTCTTAATCTAAGATTGACACATGTCCCTTCGAATGACTATTCTTCAATGACTTCTTTGAATCATATGTCTCTTGTTGAAAATGAAGTCTTCGACAACACCCTACTATCTATTGCATCGACTCGAATTCTTCGACATCCATCAATCTGTTGCATATAATTTGTCGAGCGTCACAAAATAGTCTAGTCGAATTCAACTTAATATGGCTGATTTCGACCAATCATAGTTTGAATAATCACATGGCTAGCCGAAAGGAGTATTTTCCTTCTTTTCCAATTATAACACCAATGCTTGAGCAATATCATGAATTTTATAATTCTGGTGTTAACACCATGAAGTCGTGGTTGATGTTGATCCCGTCAATTTTCATCCACCAGACCAAGCTCCTCCTGCTCTTCCCGCTCCTCCTCCTGCTCCTCCTGCAATTGGTCCTCCGGCAATACATTTTGATTCTAGTTCGAGTTTTTTGACGGACCAAGCGTTCGAGACACGAGATGCTTTACTGAAGTGGGTTCGCGAGCAAGCTGTTGGTTTAAGGTTTGCAATTGTGATTGTAAACTCGGACTATGGTGATGGAAAGAGGAAGCGGAAGCTGGTTTTGGGTTGTGAAAGGGGAGGTGCTTACAAAAGAACTAGTAAGAAGATCAAGTTTGAAGAAATGGAAACGAGGAAGTGTGGATGCCCGTTTAGGCTCCGTGGTTATTTTTATAATACAACCAAGGATTGGCATTTTAGTGTTGTGAATGGCATACACAACCATGAGTTTGATAAAGAATTAGATGGCCATCTAGTTCAGGGGCAGTTGAAACCGGAAGAGATGGATTTGGTTGCCGAATTGACAAAAAATTTGATCCCGCCTAGGAATATAATTTCTACAATGAAGGAGAGAGATCCGGATAATGTGACCAACAAGAAACAAATTTACAATGCACGCCATAGATTGAGAAAGAAAGAAAGAAAGGGGGCCGAAGAATGAAATACAACATTTCTTTCATTGTTTGGAACAAAAACAATATGTCTTCAAATTTAGGCCAGGTGATTTTGGTGATGATACTATTGTTGTGAAGGATATATTTTTTGTGCATCCTACCTTTATGGCGCTTTTTAACGCTTTCCCTAGTGTTTTGTTGATGGACTCGACCTACAAGACAAACCGGTATGGTAGGCCATTGTTTGAGATGGTGGGTTCGACGTCGACCGGCAAGCTTAGGAGTAATTCTCCATTTATCATCCCACCACTCACCCAAGCAAGCTTAGGACTTCAGGTGCTACATATTAGTGAAGCCTGATCGTAAATAATTTCCACAAAAGAGAGAATTACTTTTTGCACCCCCGGCACACTCAAGCATCCTTTGACATTCCTAATTTACCTCTCTCGCTAGTTAGGAAGCGAGTGTGTAAAATGCAAAAAAAAAACAGGAATACCACAGTTCTTTTCCAACGTAGTGAACGTTATAAAAATAAAACTTTTTTTAATAATTATGGAACAAATCAAGAGATCATGCTCATAATTGCATCATGAGATCGTATATATAAGGTAATAAGAGACAATTCACTTTTTAAATTCATTCAATAATTGATGTATTTGGTCTTTATTATAGTTTAAATACATTCATTAATGAATGAATCTAAAAAGTCAACAATCTCCTATAAAAAGGAACAGAGTAAGTAATATTGTGTAATAAATGATAATTAAACAAAGAAAATTTATGATGAATGTTAGATACCATGCACATAATTACAATTTATTACATATCGGTTTATATTAGGAGTATAATAATTAACATTAATGTATAAGGTTCACTAGTTATACTGGTTCACATTCTACGTAGCGAACTATGTTTTCGTTCGCTCCCTAAGTAGGGAGTATCAATATTTTATACTCAAACTGGACACCAGCAATCATGAAAAAAACAGCTCGCACCCTAAAATGCAAACAATGCTCGCTCTATAGGATGCGAACTCAATTTTTTCATGATTTTTAGTATAAAATGTTGACACTCACTAATTAGAGTGCGAACTAAAACATAGTTTGATACTTAGAGAGCAAACTCACTAGTGTCATTTCAGGGGTGAATAAGACCACACGGGGGTGTGTAAAGTAATTCTCCACAAAAGATAACTTGTTTTTGTCCTTGGGGTTCTAGTCCAACCTTCTGCAGCTGCCCCAAGTCTATAGATAATTTAATACTTTCTCGATCATACCTCGGGCATACACAAGTCTAAATCTTTGCTGCCGATATTGGATCCAAGCCTTCCTTGAAAGCGATGTTTTAAAAACCAGACCGGACATCAAACCAGAGAGGGTACTGGATCACTGGTTCATTGGTCGAACCACCGGGTCACTGGTTGAACCGCATGACCAAATCGGGTATAACCGGATAAACTGATAGAACGAACCGTTGTCTATAATACAACTATATAGGTATTAAACTGGTTGAATCGGATGACTCGGTCTCTTAAAAAATCATAACATGGCACCTAAAAAATTTGAAAAACTCAAAAATATTTCCATAATGTCATAAGTTCTTAAATTCAAATCTTCAATGTTGTCGTCACACAATAAAAGAGTACAGTACAAAATACAAATCCAAATAAGTTATAAACAAAATTTAATTGCAACATAAACAAAATAACAAAGTGTCTAATAAATTTAAATCCAAGGAGGCATAGTTGTTTCAATGTTGGGCTCTATTTTATTTCTTTTGTTTCTTCTATTTTTTTAAAATAAAAATACAAAATGACGTCGTTTTGAGACTTTTAGTTGAAAAAGAAAAAAAACACGTGCAATCAAACCGGCTGCTTGGAGAAACCGCCGGTGTTGAGCGGTTCACACCGGTCTAACTACATGGCCGATCCAACATTCGAACCAACCCGGTAGCCCTTCCGGTTCGCGGTCTGACCGGTCCGACCAGCCGGTTCGGTCCGGTTTTTAAAACACTGCTTGAAAGTATCGCAAACAAGCAAAAAATTGGGAAAAATACATTCCAAAGTTGTTTTCTATGACAATTTTCACCAAAATTTCCAAAGTTTGGAAGTTTGGAGGGGAAGGGAAGGCTAAAAATGAAGAAACAAGTGGAAGGAGTAGAGAAATTTGGGAAGGAAGGAGTTTGAAAGGTTATTTTTTCTTCATAACACAAAAACCCCCCAATTTGGGGAATTCAAAAATCGTATTAGATGGGGGTTTGATGATTTATACGAATTCTTCAAATTTAATTAATGTTATTATAATATTCTTAAATTCATAACATATTAATTATAAATATTTATTTATCATTCTCTATAAAAAATACTTTCTCAAAAAATATAAAATATTTCTTTAATTTTCTCTCTATTTCCCTCCCTCCAAAGTCCTCTACTCCTTTCCCCTCCAAACTCGCAAACAAAGTCTAAAAGGCTCAAGGAACTAATTTCAAATCTTGTGATAGTTCCATATTGCATATTCTAATGCACTCTCAGCCTCCACTTTACTTTCTCATATTATATTTACCTTTGCGAAGGAAAGGTTAATGCCAAGAAAATAATTCGAATTTTCCAAATTGTTGAAACAATATTTTTTTATGAAAATTTATAAATTTGTGCAGTTCTCTTAATTTATTTTGATCTTGGATATATTAGCTATGTGCTATAGACTCACCATATGTATATGCACATGCCTGTTTACGGGACAGGCCTCTCTCTGAACTATAGTCTTGCCTTCCCACCCAAAAATAATTCTCTCAATTTTAATTTTCTAAATTTCCTTAATTTAATCAATTTCTTCCATTTAATTCACTTTTTTCCTCTTTCTTTTTTCTCTCCCCACAAATCAATTGCTAGGATTCAACTATTTCCCTATTTAATAGAGAAAATTCATTCTCATGTGCTGAACTTTCACAAAAGTTTAAATTCTTTTTAATTGTGTTATTTTAATGTCAATGCCAAATGTGCAAGTTTACTTCGAGTATAGGGCGAGGTTGGAAGTGATTATTCAATATCTTAAGTTATTATAATTCAAATGGGATTAACATATTCAAGCACCTATAAAATGAAACCGAGACCTATCCCTATTTGCTTGCACATTATTTTCGTGCTTGCTCATCATTTTCCTCACATTTTTTACTTGCATACATAAATCTCAATATCGTATTCGTTTAGAAGAAAAACAATTACGTTTTGATTATAGTTTTACAGAACGGCAATTACTTAAATACATTCGTATTGCTGGAAAAGAAAGAGTCAATGACCCGACAGATATCTACCTTGCCCAAAGGAATTTGGCGTTAATCTGTGCCATTTGAATGGCATGGGCGGAGGAACATTGCAAAGGGTTAATAAAAAAAAAAAAACAATTAATAATAATTAAAAAAAAAAGGCTCAGAAATATAATGGGTTTGAGAAAATTATCAGCACTGTAAAATCAGAGTGGTGCATGACTATCTCTATGACTCATCACAGCCCATAAAACAATTAAGAGCAACATGTAATTCAAAAATGAAGATATAAAATAACTAATTTCAAAATCATTGTCATATAAATGCAAACATTGATAATTCACATAAAATAACAAAAATATTAATTCATAAAAGAGGGGATGCTCATATTCTATGGGTGTAAAGTGTCTGTCATGCCAATAGCATTCAGTACGAGGAATTTTTATAATCATCACAACCAACCCTCTTATGCTACTCAAATAATCACTTAAATTTAAACAAAAAAATCAAACATACACCTACAAGTAATTAATCAAAAATTAAAAATGAAAAAATTTCATACATATTCTAAATAAATTTTGTGCTGTTATTTAACTCCGGACTCGTGGGGTACAAGAGACGAAGCTGATAGACAACACTAAATATTTGAGTTTTATCAGTCTCTTAATCTAATAAAAAAGAATAAGAGTTATCCTTAATCAAAAACTCAAAATTTAAGCATCTAATGAACATAATCTAAAAACAAAAAATTATAATTAAAAACAATACATAAAACACAAACAATAGAATAACTACAAGAATTGATTAATTTATAAAAACAATAAGGCTCAGAATTTATATATTACAGCTCTCTCAATCAAGATTTTTCAGAAGCAGAACTGGCATAAAGCTGAAAAAATTCTCATCACAGCCAAATATAATTATAAACTTATAAATATTGAGAAATTAAAAATTGGCTCATATTAAGAAATTCAACCATTAATTCCGATATACTTCATACAGAAAACTCAGAAGCGCGGATAATTTGTAATCATAGCCAAAAATTAGGGTTTAAAAATTTTCAATAAAATAATCATAATCTGAATTATAGAATGTGGCGAATTTTTTTAGAGGCAAAAACATTGAAAAGTTAAAGCACCACGTGAAAACCGCCAATGATTCAATTTTTGCCTCTATGACTAGCTTTGATTTTCATTGAATGTATTTGAAAACAAGCTAAAGGTGTAGTGAGGCAAATTCAAAACAATTAAAATGAAAATTGAAAAATTGGGAATATAGGAATTGAAATCTAGAAGGTGAATCGTGTGCAGAGAATATAACTAAGAGAAAGAAAAAAGTGAAACAAAACTAAATTGAAACTTTTGTGACAAGATGAAGTGCTAGATCTGTGGCAGACAATGGTAAACCCTAACTACTATGGTACAAGGGTGATTGTGTGTATGTATTTATAGATGCGCTTGAAAACCCTAAAATCGGAACATGGAATTCAAAGTGAAGTTTTGAAGGGCCAAAAAGTGAAGCAAGAATGGGTCCAGTACTGTTGAGGTGTACGGTGCAGATACAAGTTTCTCAAGGGCCAACTGAGTCAAAGGAAGAATGGGTCCAACCGACTTGGCAAAAAGCCCATGAGAACTACTTTTCGCACCTCTTGAATTTCTCAAACACCCCTTGAAATTACGAAACTAACCCCTCACCATCTAGAGTGCGAATGATTTTCGCTTTCTACAAAGCAAGTGTGTTAATTTTATAACGTTTGTTTCTCAGCCTGAGTCGGAGGCGGAGGCAACGAGGGAGGATGAGGATGAAGATGATATAGCGGATTCCACAACCCCTTTGAGGGTCAGGCGGATTCAGAAATCTTTCCAGGAGACACATCAAATAAATTCTTATTGACTGAGTACGTGGGCCACATTGCAAGATTTATATACGAGAATGTCGTAAGTTATGTTTAATTGTTTCATTTTTCTATTTATGGTTTAATTGTCTGATAAGTATGTTATGTTAATGATTTTGTAGAATCGTGGGGTGTTACGCATTGTCAGCAATAGGAAGAAGCTGACAACTCTGAATAAACTGGTTTTTGCCAATGCAGAGTGGTGGGATCAAACTATTAGGTATCCAGGGGGTGGGGACTTATAGCCATCACGAGATTCGCACATCTTGACCGAACATTGTTGGCTGCGTTTGTTGACAGGTGGCACAGAGAGACCACAGTTTCCACATTCCTGGTGGGGAGATAACAATCACTCTAGATGATGTGTATTGTCTTCTCCATCTCCCTATTGAGGGTACTATGCTTGAACATTAGGGTATTATTAGTAAGCATGATGGTATCGATCTGATGGTCACCTATCTAGGTGCAAGTCCCGTCGACACTGAAGTCACTGTGACCAGGGGAGCAGATGCCCGATTTACTTACTTGAAGGCCCTCTTGCGTAGGCAGCGTAACCACCTGCACAATGCAAGCGAGTATGAGATGGCAGGAGATGTTGCAAGCATGCATATGTACCAGGACTAGGTCGTTAGGACATACATTATGTTTGTGGTTGGCACCACCATATTCTCAAACAAAGCCAAAAACTATGTTGACCTTACCTAACTTTTATACTTAAGGGACGTTGAACTGGTCAACACATATGTCTAGGGCCCTACAGCACTATCATTCCTATACAGGGAGCAGAGCAACACCACCGTGCCCAAGTGTAAGTACTTGGTAGGGTACGCTACACTTCTTCAGGTAACCGAACATTACATTTGTATTTTTTTTTTTGAAAGCTTGTTGTTTACTTATTTTATTCACTTATATTCTTATACAGGCTTGGATTTACCACCACTTACAAGGTATCGGTGGAGAGGAATACCCTAGGTATGAGGAGCCCCAGCCACGTGTGCGAAAATTTATACTTACCAGAGGTCAGGCTAGGGCCACTTCAATTCGGAAGTCACTTTATCGGTTACTTCCACACGATACGGATTGGGCGTGTTATGAGGAGCACCAACAAATTTGCCCTCTTCAGTCGATTAGTGTGTACTCCAGCTGGATCTATAAAGGTTTGATACCTCCCAGAGAGGGTCCTTCGCCAGTCTGGTTATGTGCAGACCATTCCGATACCTCCACATCACTCCGCATTAGACAAAAAAATAAAGTAAACAAGCTCCTCTTAATTACATCAATTTTAAAATTACATCTAGCATTTTCATTTCCAATTAAATAAAGTAAACAAGCTCATGTTGTGAAATTTTGTCTCATCTTCAGCTGAAACTTTGAACTTGTTTGCACCTGTGCCAAAAACAATGATTTAAAAAAGGCTGTTATCGCAGCAGAAACAGAACCACTTATTTTTCAATGACCACCTCGGGCCTTGTCAGCACCATGGGACAGTCCCATTTGTGTCTGCTAAAGTTCTAATTGCAAAGTACCTGTTTCGACTACTCATATCTCTCTAAAAAAACTACGACAAAAAAATTTCATAATATTTAAATTGAAATGATAAGACTTGGACCAGGCAAGATTGAAAGCATCGATGAACAACCAACGGTCACTTCTCAACGTCTCTTTTAGCAGCCTCTATAACTTGCTCACCACCAGACTCATTCCAAAATTTAGGTAGTAGACCCAACAGTAACCCACCCCTTTTATAGAAATTTTTCTACAATGTTTTTTTTTTTAAATTGCAAAATTTATTATTAATCCGGTCTCTGCACAAGACGAACAGAGACCGGTAAAAAGGACTACATAACATAGGTGCCGTATATAAGCGGAACACCCAAAGAAAAAAACTCCTAAACAAACACCACCTAATCAAGATTCATCTCCTAAACCCAAATCAGTAAGGCACCCCACAGATTCCAAACAACCCGAGCAGTCACCAACCCAGCCTAGAAAGTTGCCACAACTAGATTCTAACTCTCGAACTCGAATCAAAAGCGCTCGGCCCATCAGAATCCAGAACCAGCTTCATCAGGCGAACCGCTGACCAGACAAAGGTGGAACAAGAACCCAAACAGACAAGTCTCGGCAACGACTGAGGCACCACCATGAGGCCAGTAGTGGCGAAAAGAAAACACCAAAGAAACAAAACTCCACCGAGGATAAAACGGCCGCCGACGACGCGGAAGAGGTCAACCCAGATACGTAGAGTCCTGCAAATCTCAACAGATTTGAGAACCTTCAGCAACTCAAAAAGAGTCCTGCAAATCTCAACAGATTTGAAAAGTGGTCAGAGAATCTACAATCACAGAAAACCAATCACGCGGCATCAACTGCAACCTCATCACCACCAACCACCACCACCTCACCACAGCACCAACAATCATCACCGAAACCAGACCCCGGCGGTGCCAAATCCGAAACTCCGCCATCCCCACCTCAACTCCTCACCACCGTCGAAAACAAGCAAAACGTAAAAAACCAAATCTGCAACAAATCTGTCACCAGCACACCAACTCCATTGACACCAAACCGGAGCACCAACACACCAAATCCAACACCAGATATCAAAAGAAAAAAGAAGAACAGAGCCAATCACGTAGCAACGACTTTTCCGACAATGTGATTGGCTGGAGTACTATTTACTGCCTCTCGCATAGCCAATCACGTAGCAACGACTTTTGACTGCATGTGGGCTGGGTTTTTCATTGTCGACATGTTCGCTACGTAGGAAGGGAATGCCATCATCATAGTATTCGCTACACAGGAAACGAACCGCGGTATATCTATTTTTTACAATTTACACACTTGCGTCCTAAATAGCGAGGGGGTAAATTGGGAACGTCAGGGGGTGTGTGAGTGTTTAGGGGGGGGGGGGGGGGGGGCGTAAAGTATATCTCAAATCTCATTTTGATAAAAAAAGACAATGTTTGAGTAACTTTCCCCCTCCCCATCTACCACACCTTTCGACGGTTTCTCTTCCATCTCCCACGTTTCTTTTTCCCCCCTAACATGCATTCCGAAATTTTTCTGAGTAGAAAGAGAAAATGGGGTGGGGGGAGGGGACTGTCTTTTGTATCTAGGAGCGTATGCAGTTCAATTTAACAAAACAAATTAAAAAAATAATTGGTTTATTGTTCAAATAAAAAACCGAGTTGAAGAAAATTGAATTAGTTTATTTCTTACTAATATTATTTTTATCAATATTATATGAAATAATATGATTTAGCGTAAAACAACTTATAGAAATAGAATTTTTTTTAACATGAAAGTGAAATTATGTATTTTATTTAGTTTTTTTTTTGACAAAATGTATTTTATTTAGTTTTGTATAGTAAAATATTGTCTAATAAAATAAGAAAATGGATCTTGACCAAAAACATTTTTTTTTACCAAAAACAATAAATAAATAAGGAAATGGAATTATATTAGTTTATTTGAAGATTTTTTTACAATTTACACACTCCCTACACCACAATAAAACATTATTCTTGAAGATTTTTAACAATGTCACAGTCATACTCATTGGATGCTTAATTTATTTTCAGTATGTCTATAATTTAATTCTTCTGTAAACACCATATTGAACTTTCTTTCTTAAAAATAACATACAAAGATGTTAAATCATTAGTACACTGTACATGTAAATAGAGATTATAGGACCAGGCAATATTTTGCAAAAGTTTCCCTATATGATGATTGTTTTTTCACAGCCCCTATATGATGATAGTTGTAACTTGTAATAATTAAAAATTAGCATTAGGTGACTAGGCTAATGATGTGTATGAGTAACATATTTTACACTCTTAATAATATGTTGATTTATCTCAAAAAAGAATGAAATAATCTATTTGAATAGGTTTAGTACACCTCAAAAAGCAAGTAGGTTTCTAGTGGAAAACACGTGATAATGAGTAATGACTATTGTCTAAACATTTTGTAATGTTTCATTTCAATTTCAACCATGCAAATGAAATGAGTTACCAAACCCCATATCATCAAACAACTCTTAGAACAATAATACTAAGAAACATCTGATTACCATAGTGTTTAGAGTTAAGAAGGATCTGAATTGCCTGGAGTACTTTTTGGACGCAATTTTGGATCTCAGCCGTTAGATAGAGATCGGACGATTCAGATTATATATTAATAAAATCAACTGTTAGAAATTTAAACTGTTCTTTTATGATCGGACGGCTGATATAGTAACTATGTTAACACAGTTACTGTGTTAAATCCTGTCCCAGTTAAAAACCCTTAAAAGGAATATATAAAAACCAAAAGCAATATATAAAAACCAACCAATATTTCCAAATTAGATCCCCAACTATTCACCTTTAGCTAATACCAAAATGAATATTCTAATGACATTTTGTTGTTGTCTACTTTTATTTACAGTTCAACTATCCTATTATTCTGTATCTCCCACACTTTCTCCTTCTAGACCAATTGTTAGCATCCCACTATATCACAAGAGAATACTCAATAACACCTACATGAACAACTCAAGAGGAATTCAACATCCTAACACAGAAGCCACAACAGATATATACCCAATAAATGATGCATATGCAATGTTCTTATGGATTGGTACTCCAGTACAAATTGTATTTGTTATGGTAGATATAGGAAGCCCAATTTCATGGTCACAATGTGATCCATGTAATAGTTGTTACCCTATGCAACGACCACCCTTTAATACTAGAGCATCAAGTACCTTTAGAGAACTTGGTTGCTACTCAGATACATGTTTGATTCCAATGATGAAGGATATTTTTGGTATATGCCCTGGATGGACATGTAGATACAATGTGAAATATGGTACTAAGGGTCAATCTCATTCCTTAGGTGTAATGGTAACTGATACACTTACCTTTGAAAATTCCAATACTGAGGTTAAGAATTTCATCATTGGTTGTGGAGATTCATATGAAGGTCCATTTAAGACTCAATTCACAGGTGTTTTTGGTTTAGGTCGCGGTCCGCTTTCGGTTCAAAGTCAACTCAATGCAAAGGCATTTTCTTTTTGTCCTGTAAGTCAAGGGTCACAGAAACCTTCACCTCTTGAGTTTTATGAAACTCTACCTGAAATGGACCAACATGGTGATAACAGCTCAATTATGGTATCCCTGACAGAGAATAGTGCATACCCTTTTTATTATTTTTTGCAATTTGTAGGTATAAGTATTAATGGGTTTATGTTGGATATTCAATCTAGAGTTTGGGGTTATGGCTTGAATTATGATGGTGGAGTTATTGTAGATATTGGAACAATGCTAACTTATTTACCAAGTGATGCTTATAGTGTATTCAGATCAGAGATACTTAAAATAGATCATAACCTTACAAAGAAGCCTGGATATGAGGGTTTAGAGTTTTGTTATGAAGATGATTCATCTAATGTATTTCCAACTATTGAACTTTTCTTTGGAAATGGAAATATTGCAGGTGAAAATTTTGTGTCTTATAAGTTGAACAATAATCAGTTACTTTTTAGAGTAGAAGACACTGTTTGTCTATCATTTGCAGAAGGAAAAAGCTCTGCTCTCACAGTGATTGGTAGTAACCAACTCAAAGGAACTTTACTGATGTATGATCTTGTTAATGAGATCCTTATTCTTACATTTAATAACTGTTAGGTAATTAACAGCAATATTGGACATTGTTCATTTGATAGTAATGTATCACTATAATTTTGTTGCCATTAATCTTAATTCATTTATGATAGTATGCATTAGAATATTGTTGGTTTTCAAAGTTTCATTTGAAAAGTGATGATAGAACTTGAAACAAAATTATAATCAAACAAATTAGAAATGGAAGAGAGTAAACAATATTACAGTTCAAAATTGCACATAAAATTCCAGTTTTAAACTTATAATCACTTTCATAATTTACTGTTTGACAACGCCGCTAAATCTATCTCACTACATGAAATTGGAATTCCTACCAAAACTTTTTTGGGGGGTATGTCGGAGGGAGATGAGGAGAATCACATCTACTACACAGCTGTAGCATGCCTACTGCAAATAATGTTTCACAAGTTGCCACTTATAGTATGCATATTGCTATCACCGAATCAATGTCTTCTTCCTTCCACTTTGCGGATTTTCTTCCTATGCTTTGAAGCACTGCTGTCTATATTCAGATTTATCTTTGGTGGGTTTGAAAAACTGAATGAAGTAGCAACAGCCTGCGTACAGTAAATTGTAATGTTATCGCATTGTAATTAATTGTAGTCAATATATCATACAATGCTAAACTGTAATTTATGTCTATTTGACAGACACGGATACTCATACAGTTTAGAAAATTTGAAAACAACCATAATGTAAAATGTGATGAGAAAGGTGTACCTGTAAATCAAGGCGGTGAACATTGAATATTTCCTTCATAGAATGTGCATTATATGCCAATATATATGACCTATAAGCCTCTTTAGCCAAAGTGTTCAGATGATAAATGCTGGCTACCATCTTCTCCTGTAAAATCCAGATGATACTGTGTAAGATAAATTGCAATTGGTTCTGTATTAAATAATTTTTTATTTAGCACTTGAGGAAGAAGGAATATACCAGCTGAGATTGTACATTTGCAAGCTTTTTATCATCAAATGCATACTCTTTCACAGGAATCTTTGCTGCCTGAAGTTAAGCAAAAAGTAGAACATAAGAATTCGGGATAATATAAGAATAGCTTTTCAACCAGTATAACATTATATTTTTATTTCAGCACCTAATTTTATACACTTCTAAAGGGACCAAATTTATACCTCCACATTTACAATATAAGCATGACATGACACACTCAAAGTTTCCTCAAGTAACCTATACTGAAGCTTTTAAGATAAAGCTAGTGCATACATTAGAAGCCTCTGGTTAACTATGTAGCATCCCCTATAAAGGGAATAGAATCTAACCTTCAAATAGCGAAGAAATTGCATTTCTTCAGGGATCAGGAAAAGTAAAGCATTTCCTTTTCCACCTTCTCCACGAGCTGTTCTACCAACTCTGTGGATATATTCCTGAAAGCCATAAAATAATATGTTATAACGTGTGTCTATATATATATATATATATAAGAATATAAAGAAACAATTGAACAAGATTGTGACTATCATTAAAAAATAAGCACCTTTGGTTCATCAGGTGGATCATACTGCACAATCCAGTCCTACAAAGCAGAAGGGAGAAAAAGTGTTAAACCTTTTGAATGCCCTTTAATGATGTCAAATTAACGGAACAAAGTTGCAGCAAAAATAAAATAGTTTACAATTGTAATATGAACAAAATTAAATAGATCAAATCTAGCTACTTGGAATCCGGGGTGCTCAACTTAGTTGATGTGATTTTCCTGTATGTTCAAACTTCGGTACTATTTGGTTTCTCTTAGTAGGTAATTATTGTTGGGAATAGGCCCTCAATTATGAAAGTATACGGGAAGAGAGAAGAGGTGTTACTTAAAGATAGTTAGGGGCAACCACCCGTAGCCACTGGCAGCTAGGGGTCACTGAAATGAGCCTATATGCAGAGTAACAGGTGAACATAAGGAGTATCAAAACCTTTGAGATATATTATATTAGCTTTTCTGCTTTATCTTTGATGTTTACTAGGTACCACTATTAGTTTTGTGCACTGATATTTACCACAGGATTTCATATCCAACAGTCACCCAGGCAACGATACTAGAGTACTACAGAATTCCTCTTCTGCCATTATCTTATAAAATTTCTTTATTTTTTATGTGTGAAAACCTCAAGAATCTGACACAACTGAATCACATCGCGGGTCAGAATTATATTCATGTAACTAAATAAGAAAATATAATATACCACATCAGGAATGTCAAGTCCACGAGCAGCAACATCAGTACAGAGCAAGATCCCCTTTTCTGCTTTGCAGAAGTTGAAGAAGGTAGTTGTCCGAGAATTCTGCTTTTGTTTTCCGTGAATATTTAAACAGTCTAATCCAATGAACTTAAGGAGATCGGCATGGAATTTGACAGAGTTGCATGAAGAGAAAAAAACCATCACTTTTTTGGATTGAAATCTCTTCAAGAATGAATATAGAACAACAAGACGCTTGGCACAGGGAACAACAACATAGCCCTGTTCCAATCCTTCAACTGTGACCTACATTGACGAAGAACATGTCAAATACTATGATAAAGCTACAAACAAAACCACAAAAGTCGTGATAGAAGTGGGGAGGCATCACCTTTTTTCTCCCATCATCTACGTCAACATAGACAGGAGGTGTCTGAAAAGATAAGCGGGCGAGATCCTCAACCTGTGATTGAACAGGAAAATATTTGAAAAGAACAGAGAATAAGTTAGCTATATGCTTGCATTTCCCAGATTTCTCACTTTCAATTATAAAATGCATTATAAAAAATTAACTTCAAGCGAAAAAAGACATTCACATGGCAATTTAAAATTGAATGAAGTTAAAAAAACTGAAACAGATTTGGTTTAGGGAAGGTGCGTGATGTAAGATAGAAAAATTAACAAACCTTCTTTGTTTGTGTGGCCGAAAACAAAGCTGTTTGCCTTTTCTGTAAAATGAGAAGCAGATAATTAGCTATGCTCATAAAAATTAGGTAAAACCAAAATCTATATATAAAAAGCTACATTCGATATACATTCGGGAAAACATGGAAAAAATTGTATGATGGGCATCAAAGTTAGCAACTACATCCTAACTACTGTATGATGGAAAAAACATGGAAGAAATATTGATATTCAGACAATATATCTACCAACTAGAAGAGAATACACTGTTTTTTGTCAAACAAAAGACCAGTATTTTTAGAATGTTACAAGTTTGACCAAAAGCAACTGTTGATATTCAAAATCAATAAACACGCTAGCCAGTATTAAGACAGATGAAAGTACTTAATCATCAAAGTTAGCGGTGCAGAGTGGCCAACACAAAAAACACTACCATAAATTGAAAACTCTTTTCAAAATGAAAAAATTACATTACTTTATGTCTTGCTGGTGGAGATAACAAAATAATCATATATTGGTAAAAAGACTCATACATAATACAAAACTTCTTTCTCACAAAAAAATATCACATGATCACATCATGTTTTCATTTATTCATTCCAAATTTTTGAAAACACAGTCTGTTTAGTTGCATAATAAACTTCCATTCATTTTTGTCAACAGTGCAAAAGACACTTGAAACTATCATTCAAAAATATCGAATCTCATTACTTCATTAAACGCCAACAGTTCTGATACCTTTGGAAGTATATTAATGATCTGCTTCATTTCCTCCTCAAAGTTTGCTTCCAATATCCTGTCTGCTTCATCAATCATGAGACACTGTCCAATTATGCAAGAGCTCAAAGTAAGAATCACAACCAGAATATAAATTTGTATATGCATGGATGCATCTACTGATATTCTATCTGGATAAGAGATAGAAAAGCAATAAATTAAAGTACAATCTAAAGTAAGAGATATTAGATCAATGGTTTCTTCAAGGAGTTTCTTATTAGTGTTCTTATTATCACATGATTAAACCACCTTCAGTGAGGTTTGGCTATAAAACAAAAATTTACGAAGAACAGACATGCAGAGGTAGCACCTCATGTATTACAAGGGAGACACTCCGCCCCTCATATTCTTTCTAATTATTAGCAGTGCTGTTAAATAGTGTCTATAGCACTATTGCATAGAGGAATTTGAACAAAACACTATTGTTTCGCGACACACTATTTAGTACAAAAAGTAGTCAAAGTGCGGCGCTATAGCACTCTTGCACAGCGGAATTATAACAAAACGCTAATTTCTACAATTTGCAGTTGACAACATTGCTATTTACTGACTATTTATACTTAGGAACTTCAACGAAAAGAACATTCTAAATCAAAACTGATGGCAGAAGACAAATAATTTGAGTTCATATCACGAACTTTCCAATAACTTAACTATACAAAAACCATGAACAGCAGATATCAACATTGTTTGTCACTTGACAATAAAAATAATCCATAAGTCACCTTCAAGTTTTTATATATGAACGCTTTTGTATTCTGAAGGTGATCAAGAAGCCGACCAGGTGTTGCAACCAACAGATTTACCCCTTTAACAATGCGCTCGGCTTCTCCCTTTCTACCCGAACCCCCAATAACTAATCCAAGAGTTTGCGAATGATACTTCAGTAGTTCCTTTGCCACAGCATGTGTCTGAATAATCAAGTCACCAAATCAGTAATTAAGCACAAACAAATAAATAAACATCAAATGATCAAAACAAGTTAACCACCATGTATGTATGTATACCTGAATGGCAAGCTCTCTAGTTGGACAAATAACAACGACGCCGGTTCCGTTACGAGGAGTGAACTGAACATTGTATAACAATTCCACAGCTGGAATTAAAAATGCAAGTGTTTTACCAGCACCTGTCCTTGCAGCACCAAGAACATCCTTTCCCATCAAAAGCGGCGGAATCGCTTTTGCTTGAATCTGCATTTCACAATTCATTCATTGATTCAATAAACTAAATTATAATCTCCATGTTATTACTACCTATGCAATTAATTAATCAATAAATAAAAATAAAAAATTAGCAAAATGTGTTACCTGAGTCATACGATTAAAACCCATATCAGTTATAGACTTAGAAGTAGGTTGAGATAACCCTAGAGACGAAAAAGACTCTTTGCTCATAATTCCAGAAGACACAACAGTCTCCACTTTTTCTTCTTCTTCTTCTTCTCCTTGTTGTGGTTCATGATTATTTTCCTCTTCTTCTATTTCTTCTTCAGATTCTGCGTTTTCAATGTTCTCCTCCTCTTGTTGTTTTTCAACTGCTTGTTCCAATTTACGAGATCTTTTCCGCTTGCGAAGCTTCTTGTTATTATGACTGTGGTTGTCGTGCTCCGGTGAGGTGTGGTGGTCGTGGTCTAATTCCGCCATGACTGGTGCTGCTTTTGGTTTGTTCTAGAATTTGCTAAACAACAAAGCTGCTTGTAGTGTTCTGCTTTTTGTTCAACAGTATAGCATTTAGCCGCGCTGTGTTAAACCCTAATACTGACCTTCAGAGGTTTCACATGTTTATTTATTTTTGGCTTAATTGGGTCCCCTATTTTCATTATTTTACAGATTTTGGCTCTGTTTGGTAAAAAATAGTGGATAGCTGATAAGCTAGCTTATATCGGATAGTAGATAGCTGATAAGCTAGCTTATATCGGATGAGCTTATAGCGGATAGCTTATAAGTTAGCTTTTAGCTTATAGCGAATAAACTAGCTGATTGAAATTGTAGTGTTTGGTAAAATTAGCGGTTGGACTAGCTTATAAGTATAAAATGACATAAAAAGAATATGTTTAATTAATATTTAATTTTTTCCAAGTAAGATGATAGGGGTAAAATTGGAAGAAAAGATAATAAGCTATAAGCTCATAAGCTACTTGAAATAGCATTTGAAAAATAAGCTATAAGCTCTTTTTTAAAAACGGTTACCAAACAGAGCTTTTAGCTTATAAGCTAAAAGCTATAAGCTAGCTTATTTGGCTTACCAAACCAAAGCCTTGATCCTCCTATTTTAAAATTTGACAGTTTTGGTTCCTTTATCATAATTTTTAACTATAATCTGACGATGATAAAATAACAACATCGATGAAATTGTAACAAAAATCTTTTATAAAGTTAATTCAAAATATGTGTTAGGTGACTAAAACTTTCGAATTTTAAAATAGGGGATCAATTCTGCAAAATCATAAAAATATGGGAACCAAAACTATAATTAAGCTTGTATCTTTCTACTCATTAAATTAAATATTTATTTATTTAAAATTATTTATTTATTTATCTATTAAATTAAATTTATGGGAAAATTACACTTGTCTCTCTTGAAGTCTCTCTAGATGACACTAACATCCTCTAATTAGTATGATAGCCCGTGCCGTGCATGGAATTATTTTTTTTAAAAATATTATTTATATGTTTATTTTGATATATTATTTATTATTTTGGTTTAAAATTCTAAGGTAAAATTGAGATAAGTTTTGCATGATTTAAATTTAACAATGTTACAGAATAAAGCGAGATTAAGAGTATTACTTCGCTTCCCATTTTACACTATTATGAGATAAAATTTTTATCTCATCTTCATCACCGAAACTATATAGTGATCCTATAAATATAAAATAATTATAAATTTCATTCTCAAAGGAAAATATGCTTTGATTTTTCACGGTCTTAAGATTTTTTGGGACCGTACCCATAAAATTAAAATATACCATGATTTTTTTTTTCATCTCGTGTCGACTCTTTATAGAAAATTTACATTAGGTTCATTGTCAAACACGGATAATTTTTATTTTTTTCAATAATATTTATTTCCATAAGTTATTTTTCTTTTGAAGGTTGTCTATGTCTTTTTATTTTATTTTATATTATGTAGAAGGTTATCTACGTTTTTTCATTGTCTGTGAGATTGATTTCTTTTAATTTATTTGAATATGAAAATACGATATATCTTTAACACGGGACTCTGTAGGACTTCATCAACAAAAAATAATTGTAAATTTTATACTAATTTTTAAATGAATAGTAACATACTTTGACCTTGTTTCTATTCTCAAAAATTTTCTTTTCACCGTACCATAAAGAAGCAATCTTCACACGTGAGTGTCAAATGGGAAACCCTATGTGTGAATCTCTCCACTCACATTAATAAATTATGGTTCTTTTAAAAGTTCGAACGAAGGTTATGGAAAATTTAAAAAGTTCGAACGAAGGTTATGAAAAGTTTAAAATAGCATACATTACAAAAAATCAAAATTATATTAATTTATTTTAGATTTTCCATAGATTTCATCAGCCATATGTAATCTAATGAAAGTGTGATGGACACATAATATGGAAAAAACCTCTTAGTCGAAATTCAAATTTTGATTAGTAAATGTGTATTTTTAATAACGGGGTGAGAAATGTTATCAGTTTCCTACCACTGAGAGATTTTTTTTCTCTCTCTCTCTCTCTCCCTCTCTCTCTCTCTCTCTCTCTCTCTCTCTCTCTCCCTTCTTCGTCGCAATACTCTATAGGAGCTCCATCAACAATAAAATAGTTGATATTTCTAGTATTTTTTTTAATGAATATCAATAAAATTCTAGTGTTAAGTTATCACAATCTTCTACATATATTTTTCATAATGGAGGATCACTTTTTATCCTGCTAAATAAAATTATTAATAAATGATCGCCGTGATAAAATATTAAATATGAAAATATGGATAACTCTCGTAGTCGGAATTCAAAATTTAATTAGTCAATGTGTATTTTTAATAGTCGGATAGAAAGTGCTCCCTGTTTTCTATTCTACACCACTAAGAGATTTTCTCTCTCACTCTCTCTCTCTCTCTCTCTCTCTCTCTCTCTCTCTCTTTTTATCTCTCTTCCATCTTCATATATGATTCTATAGAGGCTTCATCAACAAAAAATAGTTGTTAATTCTTTTTTTTTTAATGAATATCAATTAAATTTACGTGCTTAGTTCTCACTATGATCTACATACACTTTTTATCATGAGGATCACGTTTCTTCGTGCTAGATAAAATTTTGAATAAGTTTTCCCTATGATAAAATATGAATATGAAAATAAGGATAATTCTTGCAGTTGAAATTCAAATTTTAATTTGTCAATGTGTATTTTTTATAGTGGGATGGGAATAGAGATGACAACAATATCCATACTCGTGAATTTCTGCGGATAAAATCTGCCATGGATACGGAGCAGATAACGTAATGGATATCCAAGGATAAAATAAATGAATATTTCAATTATCCGCATTTAATGGATACTATCCACGCCCGCGGATATCAATACCCGCTAAATAATTAGTAAAATTACTTAAATATCTCTACTTACATATAAATTCAAATATTTTTATATTTTTATCTTTTACCTTTTTCTTTGAATATTATACTGGGACGAATCTTTAATAAAATGTAAAGTGTAAAATTTACAAATGAATCATAATCTTTGATAAAATAAAATTTGTTCAAAATTAAAAATGACAGAAATCACTTATATCATTACTAGTCAACAAACATATTGAAATAGAAAAAAATTGTCTCAGATGAAGTGGTAATCCACTAAAATTAGACTTACATAATTGTAAGATCTCATGTTTGAACCTGAATTACGACATTTGGTATAACGATTTTAACATTTTTAATCAGTTATGCTATAACTTTTGGGACGAAACATAATTTCATTTTATTAGATCTTGTGTTAATGATACCTCAAGGTCCAAATGGACTTCACAATATTAATCTTCTTTCATACCAATTGATGAAAGGAAACAACAAAAATTTTCAGCAATGATTTGAAACAATATATCAACGTCTTCTAATGTCAGCATACATTAGTGTCTGGCACGACATCAACACATAAAATTACATTGAACTATGTTATTCTTTATAAAAATTTTAACGATGTCAACATGTCATTGTCTTTGTCGTGTCCGTGATTCATAAATTATTCGACTTGACCAAACTGGATGCATGTTCGGTTCACAGTCCAAGATGTCTGGTTCAATGTTCAACCGTCGGTCTGATTTTTAATAAAAAAAATTCATTCTGAAATACATATAGTAGGGGTGGATAGAAATTACCAAACCGATCCGACCAAACCGAAAAAAGAATTTGATTGTTGGGTGGTAGTGGGTCGGGTTAAGGGTTAACCGAATGAAAAAATTTGGGTTTTAATGGATAGAAATGGATGGGCTCAGATTGATTGTTTAGATCCAACGAAATCTGAAACTGACCAAGACCAAACCATATTAATTTCTATTATTATTATTATTATTATTATTATCATTATTATTATTATTATTATTATTATTATCATTATTATTATTATTATTATTATTATTATTATTATTTTCTACTCACATGTATATTTTCCCGAGATAACGATACAGTCATATTGTTGGACTAAGCCCTAAAAGCCAATCTAATTTGATAGTATTTGCTTTTGTATTGTGACTTGACTTATATATTTAATATATATAATAAGGCATTTCTTTATTATGTTTGTTTTCCAAAATAATAAAGTCCCTAGAATAGATAGTTCATGTGATGAAACATTAAGTGAGACTTAATTGTGAGATTACATTAACTACCATTCTTAAAAGTATCCGTAGTCAAGCTTTAATATGAATTGAGATAATAATAAAGTGCAAAGACTATTATGTATGTAGACTGATGACCACATCTCACGGGTCATGAATATGAGATATTAAGTCTATACATAAGTATAAATATTAGGAGTAATATTTATACTGGATTGACCCACCATGAGAGTACTACATAGTATGTTATGAAAACTGTCATAAGTTATTCTCATAGTGATAATGGTGTATACCACCCTTAGACTTGAACCAACTATGATCCCTAGATGTGGAGTCAAGTACTTTATTGCTATTCAAACGTTATATGTAAAAGGATAATCATAAAGTTAGTTAATAGGTGCTTCACGAATCATGCAGAGGGACATGAGTGACCTAGATGAGATTTGCCCTTTCTGTTTAACGGGAGTAGTATCTATAGGCCTCTTGATAGAATATGACTGATAAAATGCGTGGCCGCGCCGAACTAAGTCAATATGAGATATTGAGCTTGTTCGTTGCTCAGTATATTCTGGGATCAAGAAATAAGATATTGAACCATACAAGGGTGACACGATCTATGCCTTGTGTTCAATATAGATATAAAGGGCAAAGGGGTAATTATGCACAAGTTCGTTATCACGGAAAGGTTTCGTCAGATCACATGACATTCTCGTCACTTGGGTGACAACGGCGTATTGCTAGATGCTAACCGTTGTTTATAATATTATTATTACCAATGTTATGAGAACCTACAGGGGTTATACACATAGGACAGATATATGAGAGAAATAGATAAGTTAGACTTATTTACGAGATAAATAAATAAGATTTATTTATTTATAAGATAATAAGTGAGACTTATTATTAATTAGATAACTGTGGAATAATTATAACAGATAATTATGCGTGTTTTAGTGAGATGAAAATTAGGATAAGGACGAGCAAATATGATTTGCTGATCACACAAGAGACTCTATAAATAGAACACTTGTGTAAAATACTTTTAACCTAATTAAATTAGAATCCTAATTTTCTAATCACAAACCGCTCCCTCACTCTCTCTCCTTCGGTTAAAGTTTCAGCTAGCGCTGAGATCGAAGTTGCTGTCTGTGTGGACTGAATAGAGGCATCACTACGTTGCTTTGCTCGTGATCAGAAATCGTTTCTGCTTCAAAGGTTCTGTGCTACAAGAGGTATAACAATCTATCACTGATTCATGCATCCTTCGTAATGATCCAAGGAAAGGGAATCATTTTTTTTTAAAATTCCGCTGCTTCTGATATCTCGATTTCCCTTCACATATATATACTTTAAAAACTTGAATCACAACACCTTTATGCTTTTATATTAAGTCATGGAAATGTAATATATATGTCTCATCTTACATGGGTGATCGAACAATGCATTTTGATTATAAGTCAACTTAATTACATGTATGAATCATGAACGATGTATGTATTTAAGTTTTTTTAAGCAAGTTAGTTTTGTATGTTCTGACAAGTAAATATCCACTATAATGTATTTATTTCATTAACTACTTGAAGTTGTATACGAGTTTTTTTATTTTGACACTATGCCGAGATTTTTTTATTATTAAAAAAATTGAAAACAGTTGTTGGATATAAAAAATATATGTTGGCTCATTGATAGCTCAAACCGAATCAATCCAACTATTTCATCCTTTTTTTTTGTTTTTTTGTTTATACTATCAATTTAATAGAGTTGGAGAGTCAATTCTTGCATCAAGTAGTTCCAGCTCATCCCAATTAAACTGTATAACCAAAATCCCATCAAACCGTTAGCTCAATTTGGTGTAATTGAGTTTTGGTTTCTCAACATGAATTGAATCGAATTTGACATTTTGGACCGAACCCACCCATTACCATAACCGGCCCATGTCCCCCTAAAATTACATAGGTGTCTTCCAAAATCTTATTCAACAAACAATAAGGGCTTGTGTCGCGATCTGCAGAGTAGAAGCAGAAGAAGAAGAAGAAAGAAGTGGAGAATGGTAGGAACTAACGTGAAAGCGGAAACAAATTCTCTAATGGTTAAGCGGAGTGCGTTAGAATCTGAAATGAACTCCATCATCGCTCGTCTCTCTCAACCCGGCGCCCCTGGCCTTTCCGGCAATCTTGTTGATTCTGAGGTGCTTTTCTCTTTTCTTCTCGATTATGCTTCTGTCACATACCCTTCATTATTATGCATTATTAGTTACTTTTCAATTCCATGTTTGTTTTTTTCTTTCTAGGGTTTTCCTCGTTCAGATATTGACGTTACGCTTATTCGAGCCGAACGACGTCGCCTTGCAGGTATTTAACTAACTAACTAACCCTTAGATGTTCAATTATGCATATGTGAACAAGTTTTGACTGCAATTTTCTCTCTTTGCAGAGCTTCGTAACGACTACACGAACGTAACTGACAAGATTAATCAAAATATACAAATTTTGCATTCAGCAAAACTTGGAGGAAATAATAGATTACCAAATTCAGGTTGGTAATAAAAGAATCACTCTTAGATTAGATGTGTAATTGTTTTAATCTTATGCTTATTTCTGCCAGTTATGATAGCACGGCACTTCTGGTTTCTCTGTTATGTGTATTTTCGGTCTATATGTGCCTTTCGATTTTTTAATTTATGTGCATATCAGATCCTCCTCCCCTCTGCTCTGATTACTATGCAATGCTATACTAATAGGTAACATAACGTACCCCTAGTTTGGGCGAAAATGTGGGTTGTTTTCTATAAATATGACTAGGGATTGAGAGTGAGAGGTATCTTGTGAATTAAGAGACTTAGGGTCTTTGAAGAATAGAGCCCTGAGTAGAGCTGGCAAAATGGGCCTAGACCGGCCCACTAGCCCTAAAGTTACCTAGGCCATGGAGTAGAGAGATTTGTGGATGATGAATCACACAGTGTACCCTCAAAGCTAATAAAGTTCAAACTTACATCACAAACTAAATTTTCAACCTAACAATTCAAAATACATAACAAAGTAAATTATAAATTAGGTAACTTTAGAGGGAAGATGTGAAATGCAGAAGAAGAGGGAAGATGGTGTGAAAGTAGGGAAGGGTTGTGATTGTGATTGCTATGGGTTTCTGAAAGGAGAAGATGATTGAGAGGAGAGGAACAGCTGGTTTAGAAAGAGATGCTGGGGCGTTTTGTTTTTTTGGGTGGGAGAAAGGTGTTGGGCCTTTTAAGCCCAACTTTTATTTGAAGTTATCATTTTTTCAAGGATGGGATTACCTATTGGGTTGTACTTCCCAAACTCTTCCACTTTTTCTGGTTTAGTTTGTCGGGTCCAAATACTAATAGTTTTATGTTTGGAAACTTTGATGATTATGTTTGTTGATGATCACGTATTAAAATTCATAATAAGATTCAATTCATGATTGACAAAATAGGCATTTGATCCGCCACTGTGCTGATTGTTTGCTTTTCTTATAAGGAAATGATGATAGGTCAGACATACAGACCTCATCAACTGTAGAAACACCATCCCAAAATGTCATTTTGAGTCTTTCCCCCAACTCAATGGATGTGGATGTGTTGGTTAGTAGACCCTTTGCAGTGGTTGACGAGATAACAGATGGATCACCAGCAGTAGAGGATGGTTTACAACTTGGAGATCAAATTTTGAAATTTGGCAATGTAGAGGCAGGTGATAATTTGCAGCAGAGGCTGAATTCTGAGGCCCAGTCAAGCATGGGTCAAACAGTACCTGTTGTCATTATGAGGCAAGGCAATGTGATCAACTTAACTATCACCCCTAGAACTTGGCAAGGCAGAGGTTTACTCGGGTATGCTTGTTGTCCCAATTATTTTGTTATTTGTTATCTTGTGTGCTTATAGTATGTCCTTTCAGTTTTGTTTAGAACGTAAGTAAAAATAGCTAAACATTAAATGCCATTCTTTTTATTTACTTTTCCCTGTCTCTCCCAAGCCTAATACACCTTGATAGTCCATTTATTCTACACTAGCCTCCAAACGGGCACGAACGTGCCCGTTTGTGTGATCGATATTTTTTTTTTTTGTGATCAATATTTTCTATTGTGCAAATATAAATAACTACTTAATCTCTTTTTTTATTGGACTTAGTTAATTGATAACTATATAATCTCCTTTTTTTTTTTTGTGGCTAGTTATTAAGAAGAATTTTTTTTTTTTTACCATTGAAAAACTGAAAACCTACTTTTATGTGGAAATTGTGCTTAGTTGTTAAGAAAAAAAAATTATTTACTAAAAAAACTGAATATCTATTTTTTATGTAAAAGTTGTTTTTTAAGGGTAAAATAGGAATAATGAAAAAGCCATCCCAAAAATTTGTATCCCCTTTATATATTAATAATATAGATAGAAATCTTGTCAATATTTATAGAAGTATCAATATTTTCTTAGCCAATTTGATAAATTATCATAGGGTGTTCAGAATAATTGGAGGAGTTTGATGTATTAAACATTTTTTCTTCTAAACTTAAATTTATTTGATTCTTCTAGAAATAGCTTCGTTTAGCCAATATTTTCTTTTGCCTTAATTTTACCTTGTGAGATGTTTCACTTTAAAGGTGTACATTGTTTTGTACTTTAAATTTTTTACGTTTTGGTTACAAATGGATGTCTAGTACAGTGTGGGGAGGGGTAAAAAGTGCTGTAAGTCCGCAATTTGATCAAATAGTTCCAAAAAGTTCCTGTCATATTTAGTATCTGACTGTTTTTGTGTGGTGAATGTTTTCTGGACGTCATTCTACTTGTAACTTAAGGTCGCCTTCTTAGAGTGAGCATTGTTCTCAATCCTATCTCACTTTGTTAAACTAAATGGTTCTAAATATGGCATCGCCAACTAGGGATGTCAACGGGGCGGGGAATGTGCGGAGGAAGTTATCCCCGTTCCCTGCCCCGAACTGCTTTCGGGGGAATTTTTGCCTTCATCCCCGTCCTCACGGGGGAATATTTATCCCCATCCCCATCTCCACAGATCCCCACGGTTCCCGCGGGGATCCACGGATATCGAATATTAACAAAAAAGTATTATTTAACCACTAATTTAAATTAGTTGAGTTGCTACTAGTGCTACTGATATGTTTTTATATTTAATTCAAATATTTTCTGTAATGCTTTGCAGATGTAATTTTCGGATCTTCTAGATGCTGTGATTTGTTCATCTTGTAATGATGGTGATGTAGTTTGTTTCTTCTGTGGAATTTCTAGTCGAAGTTCTTTATCTGTTGCAACCTGTCTTTGTAAGACTCTGTATGATCTACTTACAATATATTAAAAGAAACTTATGTTAAAAAACCAAATTTGTCCTTGGCACTTTTAACGGTGTTCCAAGTTTTATGCCTTTAAATGTAATTTTAACTTTAATAAGATAAGTATAAAAAATAAATTTACCATAAAAATAGCATTAAAAAACTACATCTCTAAACTAATAAAAAAGTTCCAAAATAAAAATAGGAAAAAAATAGATAAATATGAAATAAATCAAATTGAACAAAAAAGGCATAAACATAAAAATAAAATACATACAAAAAAAAAATAGATAAGCATCAAATAAATAAAATTGAACAAAAAAAGGCATAAACATAAAAATAAAATATGTAAAATAAAATAAAATAGATAAGCATGAAATAATCTACTTACAATATATTAAAAGAAACTACTATTTAACTCTAAACTAATAAAAAAAATACAAAAAAAAAAATTGGAGAGAAAGATAAGCATAAAAGAAATCTTCTCATAAAAATAGCATCAAAAACCAAATCTCTAAAAAAAAACATAGAATAAAAATAGAAAAAAAAAAGATAAATATTAAATAAATCTTTCCATAAAAGTTTAATTAAAATAAATTTACACATAAAAATATAAACAAAAATCACTATAAAAGATAAGCTTAAAAAATAATAACTTTTTTTTTTTAATGAAAAAATAGTAACTGGATCTAACATATAAACACACACACACACACACATATATATATTTATATATATAATAAAAATAGAATAACCTGATAAAAGAATATACTTATTTATGAGCTTAAAAATAAAAGAACTGAAAAATAGAAACAAAAAAACAATCGGCCCGTTTGATTTGACTTATTTATGAGTTTATGCGAAATAATTTATCTAAATAAATAAGTTTTTATGTATTATTATAAGTTTTTTAATGTAGTCCATGAAAACAATTTTTAAAGATATTACTTTTGTCTTCTTCAAATAAGATATAATTTTTGTTAGTGAAAACTTATGAATTAACATGCGTAAAAAAACATATGAATTAATATAAAGGTTTATTTATAAATTATAACCATAAACTATTTTCATAAGCTTAAAAATAAGCCAAATTCAAATAGATCCAATATATTAAAAGGTATTACTACTAAAAATTCTAATTTGTCCTCATCAATTCTTAAAAATGTTTCAAATCTTCTTTTTCGTAAAAAAATTATACTTTTTCGTTTAATATATTTTACATTAAATTCTACTCTATTTTTATTATAAAAAAATATACTCTATTTTTGTTTACTCTTATACAAAAAATACAGAAGAAGTGCATTATTGATGAATATATATTATAATAATTACGGGGTAAATATTTGTTATTATACTTAAAACATCACTAATATCAATAATTTTGTCAAAAAAAAAAAGAAAGTGTTGATCACTAATATATAAAAAATGATACACAGGACAATTGTTCTAATAAATTATTTTTTAAATCATACACGATACAATTGCTTTAATAAAAAAAATTTAATCATACACGGGACAATGCTTCAATAAAAAAATTTAATCATACACGGGACAAGTGCTTTAATAAAAAAAATAATCATACACGCGACAATTGCTTTAATAAAAAAAATAATCATTTAAAAAAAAAATTAATCATACACGGGACAATTTCTTTAATAAAAAAAATCAATCATACACGAGACAATTGTTTTAATAAAAAAAATTTAATCATACACGGGATAATTACTTTAATAAAAAAATTTTAATCATACATGGGACAATTGCTTTAATAAAAAAAAATTAATCATACACGGGACAATTGCTTTAATAAAAAAAATTAATCATATACGGGACAATTGCTTTAATAAAAAAAAGAAATTAAATAGGAAATATTTTTTATTATTAATTATAATTTATTACACAAAAATCATACACGGGACAATTACTTTAATAAAAAAATAACTTAATTTAATATATTTTACAAAAAATAACAGAATAACGTCACTTATATTTTAACAATAATTTATAAATAAAAATTAATAGACCCGTGCGAATGCACGAGTCTCAAAACTAGTTATGTAATAGATAGATATATCAGATAATAACAGCTGACCTTTGATTATGGTATGGTCAATTAACTCAATTATGCTATATAGCCTATTTAGTTTAGTTTATTACTGTTGTCTTTTGTTGGAGGGAAGTAAAAGGAATGTGAAAGGAGAAATAGAAATTTTATTTCAAACTTTAGTTATTTGATTTCATTTTTCTTGGAAGAAAAATGACGGAACAATAGTGGAGGAGAGCAGTGTTTTAAAAACTGACTCAGTGGTCAACCCGGTGGAGGGTTTTGGGTCACCCGTCTAACCACATGGTTGAATTAGATGTATCGGTCATATCTCCCGGTCTCTATTAAAAAGACTCTCTTAATGCCGTCGCCTGCTTGAAGTACGAAACCTGCATTTACAATTTTTACTTCGGTATTATATTGTTCAATACATTCACGGATAAGTTTATCAATTTCATCTGCACGAAGGGTTACTATTAATATTGATTCTAACTACAGGTCTTTTTGAAAAAAATCCTCTAAATTTGTAATTTTTTGTTGTTGATAATAACGAAGGAACAAACTACAAAACTAGCCGAGGCCTGAGAGAGGTACAATACAAAGGCAGTGCAACCTCTAATTACACAGATGATTTTGAGGTCTAGGGATTTTTTTTAAAGTTTTGGTTAAAATTTTGCAAATGTTAGATCGATGATTTTTTTAAGTATGAGTTTAAAATTCCGAGTTTTATTGATGAATGTATAAAAAAGATGATGAAGTAGATGAAGAAATAAAAAGAAAAAAAAAAGTTATTTTGTCACTGGCCATAAATATCATTATGCCATTTGTCTAATTAATCTGTTAACTCAGTGTGTCACACGTTCCAAAAAAGTGCCACGTCAGCTTTTTTAAAAAGTTAACGATTATTTTTAACATTAGGGACCAAAAGACTAACAAATTATAGATTAAGGGACTATTTTTTTATTTTTTTCTTGAGTCACGGACCAATATGACAATAAGTTGTACATCCAGGATCAAATTGACTGTTTTTCCTTTTAATTATCCTATTTTGCATTCTTTTTAGATGTTAACATGGAAAATTATTTTGTCAAAAAAAAAAACATGGAAAATTATTGTGTAAAAAAAAGTAGCCCATCCGAGTATTTTTCTAAGTGACCAATGTGAAACTAAAAATTTCTTTTAAGGGATCAAGATAATAATTAAATCTTTTGTATTTGAGAATTTGAACATGTATCATTAGAGCACATGTTACTATGGATACACATTTTTACAGATATAGTGTGATTTTTTCATTAGTGACTTTTTCTCATATGAGTATTTCAATTTTCCTTATGTTTAGGGTTTTTTGAGGGTTTTGATTTTTGTGTTTATAAGAAGATTGGAATAAGCATAACATAGATTTATGATATTTGTAGGTAAATTTGAGTAAATATTATTTTGATTTAAGGAAGATGATGAAGATTCATAATAAATGATGATGATGAAGGTGTTCTTCATTCTTATGGATTTTTAAAATTTTACTAAATAAAATATTTTAAAAAGTAAATATCAACATTTATTTAATTAAAAAAACGAGACAAAGGTTATATGAGCGAATTATAAACTATTAATAACCTATATGGAGAAAGAAAAAGATAAAACCAAAAAACATAAAAATAAAATAAATAACCTAGAAAATAAATGATCAAATTATTATTATAAATAAACTAGTTTTGAGACCCGTGCATTCGCACGGGTCTATTGACTTTTATTTATAAATTATTGTTAAAATATAAGTGACGTCATTATGTTATTTTTTGTAAAATATATTAAATTAAGTCATTTTTTTATTAAAGTAATTGTCCAGTGTATGATTTTTGTGTAATAAATTATAATTAATAATAAAAAATATTTCTCATTCAATTTTTTTTTTATTAAAGCAATTATCTCGTATATGATTAATTTTTTTTATTAACACAATTGTCCCATGTATGATTAAGTTTTTTTTATTAAAGCAATTGTCCCATGTATGATTAATTTTTTTTATTAAAGTAATTGTCCCGTGTATGATTAAAAAAAATTTATTAAAACAATTGTCCCGTGTATGATTAATTTTTTTTACTAAAGCAATTGTCCCTTGTATGATTAAATTTTTTTTATTAAAGCAATTGTCCCATGTATGATTAAATTTTTTTATTAAAGCAATTGTCCCGTGTATGATTTTTTTTTTATTAAAGCAATTGTCCCGTGTATGATTAAATTTTTTTATTGAAGCAATTGCCCCGTGTATGATTAAATTTTTTTTATTAAAGAAATTGTGTCGTGTATGATTAATTTTTTTATTAGAACAATTGTCCCGTGTATGATTTTTTTATATATTAGTGATCAACACTTGTCCCGTGATGTTTTAAGTATAATGACAAATATTTACCCCGTAATTATTATAATATATATTCATCGATAATGCACTTCTTCTGTATTTTTTATATAAGAGTAAACAAAAATAGAGTAGATTTTTTTATAATATGAATAGAGTAGAATTTAGTATAAAAATATATTAAACTAAAAAGTATAATTTTTTTTACGAAATAGAAGATTTGAAATATTTTTAAGAATTGATGAGGACAAATTAGAATTTTTAGTAGTGATATTTTTTAATATATTGGACCTATTTGAATTTGGCTTATTTTTAAGCTTATGAAAATAGTTTATCTATACTTCTATACTAATATATAAAGGGGATACAAATTTTTGGGATGACTTTTTCATTATTCCAATTTTATCCTTAAAAAAAACTAACTAAAAAAAACTAAGCACAATTTCCACATAAAAGTAGGTTTTCAGTTTTTTTATTGTAAAAAAAAATATCTTTTTCTTCTTAATAACTAACCACAACAAAAAAGGAGGTTAAGTAGTTATCAATTAACTAAGTCCAATAAAAAAGGAGATTAAGTAGTTATTTATATTTGCACAATAGAGAATATCGATCACAGCAAACAAAAAAAAAAAATCGATCACACAAACGGGCACGGGACGTGCCCGTTTGGCGGCTAGTGGTTATAATCTATACTAATATATAAAGGGGATACAAATTTTTGGGATGACGTTTTCATTATTCCTATTTTACCCTTAAAAAATAACTTCCACATAAAAATAGATTTTCAGTTTTTTTTAGTAAATAATATTTTTTTTCTTCTTAATAACTAAGCACAATTTCCACATAAAAGTAGGTTTTCAGTTTTTTTATAGAAAAAAAAAACATTCTTCTTAATAAATAGCCACAACAAAAAAAGATGTTACATAGTTATCAATTAACTAAGTTCAATAAAAAAAGGAGATTAAGTAGTTATTTATATTTGCACAATAGAGAATATCGATCACAAAAAAAGAAGAAGAGAATATCGATCACACAAACGGGCACGAAAGTGGCGGCTAGTTTATAAATAAAATTTTATGTTAATTCATAAGTTTTTTTTACGCATGTTAATTCATAAGTTTTCAGTAACAAAAATTATAACTTTTTTGAAGAAGACAAAAGTAATATCTTTATAAATTGTTTTCATGAACTACATAAAAAAACTTATAATAATACATAAAAACTTATTTATTTAGATAAATTATTTCGCTTAAACTCATAAATAAGTCAAATCAAATGGGCCGATTGTTTTTTTTTTGTTTCTATTTTTCTATTCTTTTATTTTTAAGTTCATAAATAAGTATCTTCTTTTATAGGTTATTCTATTTTTATTTTTTATATATACGTTTTTATATGTTAGATTCAGTTACTATTTTTTCATTAAAAAAAAGTTACTATTTTTGAAGCGTATCTTTTATAATGATTTTTGTTCATATTTTTATGTGTCAATTTATTTTAATTAAATTTTTATGGGAAGATTTATTTAACGCTTATCTTATTTTTTTTTTCTATTTTTTTTTTATTTTCTGAGAAGATTTCTTTTATGCTTATCTTTTTTTCTGATTTTTTTTTTGTATCTTTTTTTATTAGTTTAGAGTTAAATAGTAGTTTTTTTTAATATATTGTATGTAGATTATTTCATGCTTATCTATTTTTTATTTTTTTTTACAAATTTTTTTCTATGTTTATGCCTTTTTTTTGTTAAATTTTATTTATTTCATGCTTATCTATTTTTTTTTTGTACATATTTTATTTTTATGTTTATGCCTTTTTTTGTTCAGTTTGATTTATTTCATGCTTATCTAATTTTTTCCTATTTTTATTTTGGAATTTTTTTATTAGTTTAGAGATGTACTTTTCAATGCTATTTTTATGGTAAATTGATTTTTTATACTTATCTTATTAAATTTAAAATTATATTTAAAGGCATAAAACTTGGAACACCGTTAAAAGTGTCAAGGACAAATTTAGTTTTTTAACCTAAGTTTCTTTTAATATATTGTAAGTAGATAAGATAAACCAACCTTATATTTTTTTTGTATACTGACAGATGTTTTTAGAAATAGTAGAAAACCTCAACCCCTACGATTAAGAGTGACACTTGACCGTTACATACGAACAATTCAATTCGTTACTGATGCAAACACTTTCTAATTTCTTTTTCTAAATCTATTTCAATCGCCAACAACACTATCTGAGATCGATCGTGTAACCACCACAAAAAACGAGCTTTCAAAACCTAAACTCAACTCAACTCAACTCATCGATTCAACAAAACTCTTCAACTTGATGAACAAATTTCAACAATTAACATTACAATGCCAGTTTCAACTCGATCTCATACAAAGAACAGTGCAAACCCTAATCAACAACAACAACATCAACAACATCAAGGTTTAAAGGAAAAATTGAAAGCCCTAACACTGTTATACGAGCAACACAACTTCAAGAACCGTTCTCTCAAGCCAGAACAAGAAGAGAATCATAAGGAAAACGTGAAGATCAATGTTGTGGCGGCTCGGAAGAAGCTTGAAATGGAGAAAAATGGGAACAGGATAATGGTGTTTGTGAGAGTGAGGCCAATTGGGAAGAAGGAAAAGGAAGCGGGTTCGAGGTCTTGTGTGAGGATTGTCAATCGTCGCGATGTTTATTTGACGGAATTGGTTAATCCAGAGGATTATTTGAGGTTGAAGAGGATTCGCAGTTGTCATTACACGTTTGATGCTTGCTTTCCTGATTCAGCTACTCAGCAGGAAGTTTATTCTACTTCGTGAGTTCAGTTCAGTTCATTCATAATGTTCCTAATTTTATCTATCTTACAAATATTGTATAATTAATATGATCAAATTAAATGTATGTCACATTTGATTTGTCCAATTGAGATCTTTTTTATTTTATTTTTATGAAAATAAATTTAGAATAGGGGAGGCACACCCAATGCAAGGTTAGGGAGAGCCACCGACTTTATTCAGGATTTACAATTGTTAAGAAGTTCCACATCAGTTGTGAGAAGGCCTGGATATGTGTTTATAAGTAAGAGGCAATCCCCACCTTACAAGCCGATTTTGTAAGGATGGGTTAAACCCAATACTAAATTCTCTGATGGTATCAGAGTCTATCCTAGATCCATTTGTTGTTTGTTGTAGAGACCTCCCATATTTGGGCAATCCGTTGTTGTTGATTCCACGTTCCAGACGTGAGGGGGTGTGTTAGAAGTCCCACATTGGCTAGAGATACGACATAGATAGCCTTTATAAGAGTAGTGCAAACCTCAACTCTCAAGCTAGCTTTTGTGGTTGAGTATAAGCCTACCAAATTCTAATAACAATGGAATTTAGGTATAACACAAGTCACAACTGGTGTGAGCGAAAGGTCTAACCATATGTGCCAACCGTAATCAGTTCCAATTGAGGGCTTTGATATGGAAACTTTTTTCTTTATTTTTAATGAAAATTAAAAAGAATCAAGCTTAGTTTTCGTCCATCTATTTTTTTTATTCGCGATATTAGCAACATAGTAGATGACTGACGACACTCTCTTGGTGGATTCCTAATAACCCATTTCTATGTCATCTACTCAGTTGCCATACAAGTATCTTTATTGCTACATAATCAATACTCAGCCCCAAATGCATAGGTTGGGAAAATCAAAATCATGGATTTAAAATGGGGACAAAAATTTTAAATGAAGCAAAATAAGTGGATTAAAAGTGTATTTAAGCCAAATAATTCATTAGTTGTATTTATTTCATGTCATCTTTACCATCTCTTTACATTCTACTTTAGCCTTACAAATAAATTAGTTTTATAGGTACATTCACATCATATTGTTGTTACTAGAAAACTTTGTTTACGTTGGTGGCAATATAGTGAAATATGATTTCAAACTTGTTGTTTACATTGTAGGAATATAGTCAAATTTGATTGAACAATAGTATAAAACTTATTCATACAATAGGTGTATGGTTATTAACTCTATCACATATTTGTTGGGACTAATTTGTTTACTTAATCTGAAGCTAATCCTTATACTATAATAAAGTGCTGCTTTGAATTCATATAAATAAATGTTGTGATTATCGTTCACGAGTTAGATTGTTCTTTTAATATTGAGTATTTGTTACATTGTTGTATTGTATCTCTAGATTGTTCTTTTAAGATTAAGTATTTGTTACATTGTTGCATCTTTGCTTGTTTTGGGTTCAGTCTGGAGTTTCTATTCTATTAGTACAAGTGGGCTTCTTTTGACAATTGCTGCATGCATTCTAAATCTTACTGCCCAAACGTTCATTTATATTTGAGTTTGCATTATCAGAACCTCCGAACTTGTGGAAGCAGTTCTACAAGGGAAGAATGGAACAGTTTTCTGTTATGGTGCCACTGGAGCTGGAAAAACTTACACAATGCTTGGTACAATGGAAAGCCCAGGAGTGATGGTGTTGGCAATTAAGGATCTCTTCAGTAAAATCAGGACGAGAAGTTGTGATGGAAACCATGTTGTTCATCTGTCGTATCTTGAGGTTTATAATGAAACCGTAAGAGATTTGATTTCACCCGGAAGACCTCTGGTTTTGAGAGAAGATAAAAAGGTCCATTTTGATATCTTAATAGTATTTTATTTATTTATTGAAAATGCAATGGTCAAGAGAAAGGCTAATGATAATTCATGCCTGCTGAGTGACATGTTATGGTGACTGGATACATGCCTTTGAAATTAATTGAATGATTTTTCTTTGGTATTGCTTGATGCCAAATAATCGTTTAAAGATCATGGACCGCATCATATGATGCACCCACTGCAACCCCTTGAAGCTGTAATCATAAATTGCATTTTTTGCATTAGGCCACAACAACTGCAATTCACCCACAACTGCCGCAATACCTCAGCATGTTCAATCTAAAACCTTTAAGCCCATGCTTACTTGTACATTTATAGAGCCCATCTATACTAGGTGTAAGGATTTCATTTTTCATACAGGTTATGTTTGTTCGTATTATTTCAATTCTTGACCTATTAGGTGGAACACCTTGAAAAAAATATGGATTAAGCACTAGCCATCTCACTGTCAGATAAAATATGTAGAAAGTGAATTTGTTGGTTATGAAGAGATTGGTTGCTCAATAGACTCTCTTGTTTTCATTGCATGCCATCAAATCACCATCTGATTGTACATTGTCTAACTTTATTATAGGGGATATCGGCAGCAGGTCTTACACAATACCGAGCTTACTCCACTGATGAAGTAATATTCTGAACCATTCTGGTATATTGGAAGCTTAGATTGCTGTTTGAACCCTCATAGATTTTTTTTTTTACTTTGCTCCTGCTGCTTCAGGTGATGGCATTGCTTCAGCAAGGAAACCATAACAGAACTACAGAACCAACTCGTGCAAATGAAACATCTTCACGTTCCCATGCTGTTTTGCAGGTACAATTTTGGAAGTTGTTTATGGAAAATAATGCAAAACCCCTTGCATGTTGTGATTGTGACTTGTGTTTAACTTATTTGTTACATTTAGGTTGTGGTTGAATACCGAGTCAGAGATGCTGCAATGAATATTGTTCATAGAGTGGGAAAGCTCTCATTGATTGATCTTGCAGGGTCAGAGAGAGCTCTTGCCACAGATCAAAGAACACTTAGATCTCATGAGGGTGCCAACATTAACCGGTCACTTCTTGCATTAAGCAGCTGCATCAATGCTCTTGTAGAGGGCAAGAAGCACATTCCTTACCGAAATTCAAAACTTACTCAGCTTCTCAAAGATTCATTAGGAGGAACTTGCAACACTGCCATGATTGCAAACATAAGCCCGAGTAACCTTTCATTTGGTGAAACTCAAAACACCCTTCATTGGGCTGATAGAGCCAAGGAGATTCGAACAAAGGTTGATTCCCCTAACCATTTCTAGCTTTCACTGACACAATAGTTTGATTTTTTGACTATTTTCTTAATATTTTGTCATAAATTGTTATACACATTGATATTTTGTTTTTCTGGAATGATAACAAGTTTTTTTCTTACACTTTTTTGCTATTGCGTATGATCACATTTTTGTCTTTTTTGAATTTTCCGTTTTGGTGTCAAATATATCAACCCAATGAATGTACAAGGTACTCACTCTGTTGATGCTGAATGATGAAATGGGAACTGAAATCTATTATACATGGATGCAGGCAACTGATGCAAATGAGGATCTATTACCGATACCTGGAACAGAAATAGACCAGGCCAAGCTGGTACTTGAGCTGCAAAAGGAAAATCGTGAATTGCGAATGCATCTAGCATGCAAACAACAAAAACTCATGAAACTCAAAGCACAGTCCTTAGCAGCTTATTCTTCCCCAACACCACCATCAGCTTCATCTTTTCTTTCCACTCCCCCGACTTCGGTTCAACCAAATGAAAAACGAAGGGCTGGACGCTCTTTCTTAACTGCAACTTATCTTACTCCAGAGAACATGAACAAGGGAGAGGAGATGGCCATCACTATCAGAAAACTTTATCAAAAAGTGAAAGCCCTGGAGTCAGAGATAGAGAGAATGAAAAAGGATCACAGTTTGCAGATAAAGCACAAAGATGACATTATTCGCGAGCTTTCACAAAAAAGTGGGAGAAAAGTAGCGGCACCAGGGGAAGTAGGGAAGAGAGTGGTAACCAGGTCTAGTATACGGCCAAAGAATGAAAACACAGGTGAGTTAAAGAGTCCAAGTTATCGTTTTCGATCACCACTACCAATGGCCAAGAAACGAAGCTTTTGGGACATAACTGCTGCTAACAGCCCATCAGTTGCTGCATTGAATGAGAGAAAAACAAGAAGCCATGTCATTTCTGAACCTACTGCAAATCCATCCATGCTTCTTCAGGTCTGTTGTTTCTTCTCTCCCAAACCACTATAAATCACAAACATCTCTCCAAACTATCGTGTTGCATGTCAGACAAGTCTTAGGCACAAACATTTCTGGGGTATGCCTCAGACACTCGTCTAACACCCCTTTAACAATGTCCAAAAACATATATATATATTTTCAGCTCAGATGCATCTCAGTCACCACTTGGACACGAGTCAAGAGAATGGGTAGATACCTACTTTGACTGAACACTTCTTGTTCTTATTCACTCCTAACATAAAAAGTATAACTTTATAAAAAACTCAACTTATATTTGAAATTTAAAAAATAAAATCAATTGATATATATGTCTTTATTCATTGAAATGTGAAGTCGTATATATGTCTTACTCTTTTGAGGCTCATCATCTTAAGACTTAACTAGTTGTTTTAACCGTATTTGCATATTATTTTTGTAAGGACTTCATTATGAAATGATCACTTGGTCCTAGTATAAACTTTTATTCAGGATCATTATCATGTTAAAATTATATCTTATCTTCTGATTATTTTCCTCAAGGTTTCATGTGAAAATAAGCTTATTTCCAAGGTATCTTATCTTACCTTTTATTTAGAAAGCGAAAATATAAATCTTATTTGTATGTGCGGTATCTAAGTGTCCTTTATTTAGGACATCCATTGCGCTACAGTGTCTGTATCTATGTTGTGTCTAATGCCTGCCCGTTAAAGAGTCGCTGATTCATAGCTCCCAACTTATTACATTTTTTTACTTGCATGTTTTAATGGTAAATTGATAATAAACATGACAATATAAACAAAAATGTCTTATCTTGTAAGGTCCAATTTAGAGATGATGGTTCTTAATTGCATTGTTGAAATCCTTTTTACCCTTTTTAAAAACAGAATTTTCCTCTTATTTGCATTTGCCACTGTTAGAGCATACCAATTTCTTCCTTATCTGACTGATCCAGCTCACTTGATGCAGAGGCATCTTGCTGTCTTTAACCTTACTTGTTCATTACATTTTCAGCCAGGTTTTGCTCGTCAAAAGGGAAATATTTGGAAGTGATCTAGGGAGCAGTAGAAGAAGTTCAATGACAGAATAGAATCCATATATGAGAGAAGATCTGGTATTTTTGTAAGATCTTGTACTAGTTGTAGCTCAATATATGAATGAGATCATTGTCGCTTCCATCTTCAAGTGTCTTCTTGTGTAAATGAGTTATGCAATGATAGGTTCTTTAGGCATAGTTAGCAGTAGGACCAGAGGGTGCTCTTTTACATCATATAGATTAAGAGACTACTTATTCATAGTTAATAAAATTGGATTTACTTGTGCATAAGTTTTAGCTTAATTGACAATACAAATCTTTTTATGTTGGATGTCTTCATCCTGAAACTTTACTATGTATGCGAGTTTCAATGATATTTATTACTTTATTTACAGAAAAAAAAATTAGGCTTACGAATAAAACATTACTGTTATTAAATTATTATTATTAAGATAGTGTGACAGTAAAAACGTTGGGGTTTTACTCAATATTATACCCATTCTTATTATAAAGTGTATTATCTTCAAGGGACGTGGTGAATGAAGGAATTGTATTGTATGCAGTAAGAATCTCATGCAGAAAGCATGAGATTAAAAATCAAAATCCTGCTCCATCCAACTTGATCGAACGGCCACCGATGTGCCGAAAGCATGAGATTTTGACTGCTTGGAATCCAAATATGTGAATAAGCATGTAAAAGAGCACCCTCTGGTCCTACTGCTAACTATGCCTAAAGAACCTATCATTGCATAACTCATTTACACAAGCAGACACTTGAAGATGGAAGCGACAATGATCTCATTCATATATTGAGCTACAACTAGTAACAAGTAATCTCTTAATCTTTATTAACTATGTATAAGTACTACAACTAGTAACAAGTAATCTCCTAATCTTTATTAACTATGTATAAGTAGTCTCTTAATCTATATGATGTATAATTTTAAAGACGCTATTAGAGCATCAACAACGGGGACAACATGGTTGCTTAACTTGCTTTTTGCTGGACCAAGTTACAACGTTGGACCAAAGCAACTCATAAGCAATCTTAACCAATTTTACTCCAATGACAATTCTAATAAGCAATCCATATTTGACCCCACCAATTTATATTTTTTATTTTCACTTAATCTTTTATTTAAATTTAAATATTAATTTAATTATTTTCGTTAATATTTATTTTGGTAAGGAATTATTTTCATTAATAATATGTTAAATAAAAATTGTTGGACCCATTTTTTATAAATAAAAAAATAAAATAAAATAAAAAAATCACCACTTCAATCCAAACCCACACACAATTACTATTACTCCTTCTCCTTCTTCAATCCTAATTCTCATGTATCTCTTCCGATTGATTTTTCTAAGGCCATGTTTGGGAATTTTGAGAGGAAGGAAATGAAAGGTTAAGAAGGGGAAGGGTAGGAAAAGGGAGGGGAGAAAGGAGGGAAATCTTTTCTCTTGTTTAGGAGTTGAAAAATCAACAAGGATTTATTACTATTAAAGGGCTTATTGAAATTCAACTTCATTCAACGTATGTGTATATGTGTTTCTGAGTTGAGTTCCGCTAACCTATGCCCCAAGGGCACATGATAAGGAGCATTAAAGTAGCTAATATCACATTTAATTTACTTTAATAATTGCACTAGTCAACTTTAATATATGGTCCGCTACATTTATTAATTATTTAAAAGAATTGACAAGGCAAAGAACTTTACTCCTGCCAAGGAATTTAAGATGCACGCGCTAACCTTTTTTTTTTAAGCTATAACAAAAATTAAATTATAAGTTACATAAATTTTCCAAACATATTAGCAAATTCAAAAGCCATAATAACACTAACAATTTTTACCATCATAACATAATACTATTATGTTAGCCCGTGCCGTGCACGGGATACATTTTTTTTAATATTATTTATATGTTTATTTTGTAATATTATTTGAATAATTTGGTTTAAAATTCTACGATAAAAATTGAGATAATTTTTTAATTATATAGGTTTAAGGATGTTATAAAATAGAGCGAGATGAAGAATATTATTATGCTTCCCGTTCTACATTGTTGATAAGTAGATTCTTTCTCTCATTTTCATCCACGGGACTATATAGCGACCTTTTAAATATAAAATAATTATAAACTTTATTCTCAAATGAAAATTTAATTAGTCTAAGTACATTTTTAATAGTAGGGTCGAAAGTGTTTCATGTTTCTCATTCTACACCCGTGAGAGTTCTATCCCCTCTCTCTCTCTCTCTCTCTCTCTCTCTCTCTCTCTCTCTCTCACTATTTCTACATCTCTCCCACGGGATAATTCTCATTCTACACCCGTGGAAAAATCTATATATGAATCTCCACTCACATTTTTTTTTGAACGGCAAATATAATATATATAACTAACTGATCTCCGCACAAGAAGAACAAAGATCAGTTAAGAATATCTACAAGACAAAGGCGTCGTATATATACGAACCACCAATGAAAACACCAAAACAACGAACTCCTAAAACAACTCCCCGATCACCAGAGGACCTCAACCCGAACCCAAAAGGACACATCTAGACGCTAACTTCCAATCTCGAATCAAAGTTGACTGGCCCATTAGAATCCAAGACACAACTCCTTAAGTCAGAAGTTGAACGAACACTAGTAGTAGGAGGATACATCTCAGCTAGTAGACCAACTCCAAAATAGTCAACACCAGTACGATAGAGGTTACCTAGTTAACTTAAAATTTGCAAATCTCAACAGATTTGGGCACCAACATAAACTCAAGAGAGCCTGCAAATCTCAACAGACTTGAAAAGCGGTCAGAGAATCAAGTAAACTAGAGGACCCTTATGCACAACATCAACCACAAACCAACGGGGCAAAAACCAACTGTCACCAAAACACCAACTCTCCACCACTACACCACAACATCATCTCTCCACACCTCCTTGCCAATCTCCAACACCCAAAACACCATTAACACAAAAACACCAAACTCCCAAACGCCACCCACCGTGGGCATAACACCTCAACCACCTCACCACCACCATCAAGACCACACCACCCCAACACAACACCAGTACCCTCTGAAAAGCATCCCACAGTGACCACCACAACCCCACCTCAACCACGTCGACTCACCTCCTCCAAAACAAACTGGCTGCGCCGCCTATGCCTCCACTCACATTGATAAATTAGCATCCCGAAAAAAATTTGAACGAAGGTTTATGGAAAGCTTAAAATTGGGGTTATAAAAAAAATCTATTGATTATAAAAAAATTAAAATTATATTGATTTATTTTTGGTTTCAATTCCCATAGATTTTTTCAGTTGGATGTAATATAGTGAAAGTCTGATAAACACAAAATATAAAAAAAATCTCCCGTAGTGGGAATTTTAATTTTAATTAGTCAATGTATGTTTTTAATAGTACAATGTGAAGTGTTTCCTGTTTCCCGTTTTTTATTTCTATCTCTCTCTCATCTCCGTTACACGACTCTATAGGGGCTTCATCAACAACAAATAGTTGTTAATTCTATATTAATGAATATCAATAAAATTCTCGTGCTCATTAATTTATCACTATCTTCTACGTACACTTTTCTTCATGGCGAAATATTAGAATTTCTAAAATAAAAAAATACCAATCCCCGCAAAAATTAAGATTTATACATAAAAAAGATATAATATCGAAGATTCAACAAAAAAAATTAGAGTTTTTACAATAAATAAATATTAGAGCATCTCTAATTGATGGCAAAAAATAATAAAAACTCGATAAAAAAAAAGATACAAAAAAAGAAAGTAAGAGAAGCTTGAGTCAAAAAACAAAAAAAGAGAGAAGCTCTAATTTAGTTGTATATATCCAACAATTTTTTTTTTCAAACAATATGGTTTTTTTTTTTAAAAAGGATAGTAGCTTTCTATAACATTAAAATATTATAAAAATTAGATTATTGTTGTCAATGAGATTCGAACAACAGACCTTATACTAATAAACGTGGCCGTTTGTGTGATCGATATATTTTTTTTGATCGATATTCTATATTGTGCAAATATAAATAACTACTTAATCTCATTTTTTATTGGACTTAGTTAATTGATAACTACGTAACATCCTTTTTTGTTGTGGCTAGTTATTAAGAAGATTTTTTTTTTACTATAAAAAACTGAAAACCTATTTTTACGTGGAAGTTATTTTTTAAGGGTAAAATAGGAATAATGAAAAAGCCATCCAAAAAATTTGTATCTTTTTTATATATAGTAATAGATAATAGATAAAGTAGTTTTCTCTAAAAAAAAGAAAGTAGAATTCCATATAATCTTATAAAAATTGAATTATTGTTGTCAATGAGATTCGAACCACAGACCTTGTGCTAAAAACTCCGCATAAGTAGAATCTCTATAATAATGCCACGTATGAATTTTTTTTCTTGAGAATGCACGAGAGAGCTCCGTGGGAATCTCGTAATGTATATAATAGAGATTATAATTTTGTTAAAAAAAACACATAATATTATAATATTTAGTCATATTCATCGAGACAAAAAAAAAACAAAGCATTTAAATGTTTAATTATATCCATAAAAATAAAAAACTTAAATAAAAAACAAAGTCTTATTCACATGCTTATTTGACTGCAAATTGTACTTGACAACAACCACCGGCCATACAACGCATAAAAATCAAAACACCATTTGTGCGAAAAAAAATGTCTAATTATTAGGGAACAAAAAAAAATTCTGATGCTAACAGGCGCGTGCAAGTAATTGCCTTTTGGAAGTTTTGGTCAAATCTTATCATAAAAACATGATTTATATTTTAATTAGCTAATCAAAATAAAATCATTAGGCTTTAATTATCAATGAAGGTGAATGAGTGAGACTAATTAAATGCTCCATATCATATGCCCTTGGGGCATATGTTAACATTTGCCTTCTGGGTTTTGCTTTTGGTTTGGAATTTTGGGTTTCTGCTTCCGGGTTTGGTTTAGAACTGTGTGGGGTTTGTCGACTAGTGACTAACTACTACTTTTTATAGACCGAGGATTTATTATTATTATTATTAATTTTTTTTGCTTTATGTGGGTGTGGAGAGAATTGGATAGGACCGAAACTTTTAGTGAGGGGCAACATTGTTACAATATCTTAAAAATGAATTAATATTTATAGAGAACTATAAATAAAAGATATATAAGAAATTACAATAATTACATTTTATTATTATTGTGTGGATAAAAAATTATTTCATGCCACAACGGCCACAATGTGTACCGCAACGACTGCAGTGGCCACAACCGAAACATTTGCAATCGCAATCACGTCCCCAACCATAATTTAAAACTTGCTCAATATATAAACAAGAAATATCATATTAACAGTATCCGGAGACATGTGTTGTGGTGGTGGTGGTGGTACTGGACTAGTGCATGATTAAGAAGACTCCAGGGGATCACTCTGACCTCTTCTTTGACTATGTATAATTCCTCCACTTAATTGCCTCATATTGTTTGAAAATTCAAAATCGACTCTTTTACATTTTTTCAAATTATTTGTATCAGCTTCCTGGTGATTGACTCTTTCATCTTCAATATCATCATAAATATAGTGCTCATGTCTAGCTTCAAAATCAGAAGACGTGTATTTCTGCCTTTTTTTTGTGCTAGTTATTCTCTGAACACCTATATGTGGAGGAAAATTTGATGCAGTAACTAGAATTATCTTAAAAATACGAAGCAGTAACTAGAACTGAATTCAAAATCTGATGCAGTAAATGGAATTGTCTTAAAAATATGAAGCAGTAAATAAAGTTATATTCAAAATCTAATGCAGTACCTAGATTATATTAAAAGGACTTACATCGGATCCAATTAATATACCTAGGAAATGCTGAGGTGGATTGCGGCCTCTCCCTCGACCAAGTCTAGTTTATTTACCTCGGATTGCGATGTAAAGATATCTAGAAACAGCTTGGTCTTTTTTTGTTTGTTACTAATTCAAAAAAAATTCCATTTTGTAACATGAATTTGATGGAAAATAAATACAATATGAAACAATTATATACCTCTAGAAGACTAGAATGAAGTTTGTCTCTGTTGGAACACTAGTAGAAAAGTGTGTGAATTGGAAAAAATTATTAGTCCCACATTGGGTAGAACACACACACACTAGTAGTGTTTATATATGAGATTGTCATTCCCAAGGGTGTGCCCTTGGGGTACCCAATTTTGTGATCGGAGAGAACCTTACAAAATATATATATATATATCACACGCGCGACGACGACGCCGCCGTCCGTCCGGCCAGCTCGGCTCGGATTGGATTGGATCAAAAAGAAATAATTTTGTTATACGAAAAGATTAATTTAATCTTTATCTGAAATATATTTTACTTATTCAGATAAGTTTGTTTTGTTTTGTTTCAAATCCGATCCAGCTTTTAAAAGATTAGAAACAACCGAAAGATCCGAATTTTACTCGATCTGATCCGTGGAAATTCGATACCCGAATTTCCTCAAATCAGTTACGAACCTTTTCCTATAAAAGGAAGGCTCGTATAGTTCATTCGGTACACCGAAAAAGCATTCTTGAGTTTTCGAATTCTTTTTCTTCTTTCTCCCTTCGACTTGTGTTTACGAGTTGTTCTTACTCACTTCATCTATTATTTCTTGAGTGGTATACGTTACCATATTCGACTGGTACTTAAATACCGTATAGAAGGTGTAACTTCTAGATCGATTATCGACCGTGCAGTCGGTGATCGCACAGTTGATTGAGCTGTTTTATCCTGGAGGCGCACGACTTATAGTCTACCTTGCACAAAACTTGGGGTAGAGTCGTGAAACGTCTTAAAGAAAGCGACCTGGCCGTGACTTAACCCAGTAATCTCTTCGGTGATTTTTCTATTCAGGTATTTTTCAAAATTCAAACCAACAATTTTAAGACGTTTCAAAAAATCACTATGAACACCGAAGAACTTACTGGTACCGGAACAGCTACTGCTGACTTCAATAGACCATTCAGGTTTCAAGGAAGTCACTTCAAACGTTGGCAACAAAAGATGCTCTTTTTCTTAACTACAAAAAAGGTTGCCAACGTTCTGACTGAGGACATGCCTGTGATACCTGCGAGTTCAGAACCATCTGGTTCGAACAGTAACGGTCAAGCAATGGATGTGGATATCACTAATCAAGCTGAGCAGGATAATGCTGTCTATAATGCTACTGTTGCATTAGCCCTTTGGAAAGAGAATGACTATCTATGCAAGAATTTCATTCTCAATGGACTCAATGATGAGCTGTATGACTACTACAGCCGCCATGAGAATGCTAAACAAGTTTGGGATGCTCTGGAAAAGAAGTATGATACTGAAAAAGCCGGAGCAAAGAAATATGCGGTAAGCCGCTACTTGAAGTTTCAAATGAATGATGAAAAATCAGTAGAGGCACAATCTCATGAAATTCAAAGAATTGCTCATGAAATAGTGTCAGAAGGAATGCAGTTAGATGAACAATTTCAGATTGCTGTCATCATCGACAAACTGCCTCCTACTTGGAAGGACTTTAAAAATATCCTTAGACACAAAACTAAGGAGTTCTCCATTGAAAGTCTTATTACTCGACTTCGAATTGAAGAAGAAGCGAGGAAACAAGACTTAAAAGAAGAGGTGCTTGTTGTCTCTGGCAACAACACTAAAAAGAAACATGTAGGTGCTGTTCTGAAGCCTAATGGCAAACAATTCAAGAATCAGAACAACTCTGCACATAAGAATTCCAATCGGAATAAGAATGGGAACCCTCATAAAACCCAAAATCAACAACCATCCTCAAAGAATGATGCTGCAACCACCTTCAACTGTTACAACTGTGGAAAGCCAGGTCATATGGCACGCAAGTGTAGGAACAGGCCGAACTCTGCTGCGCAGGCTCACCTGACAACTGAAGAGCAAACATATGTGGCTATGGTAACTGAAGTCAACCTAGTTGGCGGAACTGATGGATGGTGGTTAGATACAGGTGCCTCTCGCCATGTCTGTTATGACCGTGCAATGTTCAAAACATACACACCTACTGAAGACAAGAAAGTGTTGCTGGGAGACTCTCACACCACTAATGTTGCAGGAATAGGGGACGTGGAGCTAAACTTCACCTCCGGAAAGACTCTAATACTGAAGGATGTGATGCACACTCCAGAAATTAGAAAGAATCTAGTTTCAGGTTATCTTTTGAACAAGGCAGGGTTCACTCAATCTATAGGAGCTGACATGTACGCCGTTACTAAACATGGGGTATTTGTTGGGAAAGGGTACGCCACTGATGGCATGTTTAAATTTTGCATTGATATGAATAAAATTTCTACTTCTTCTGCTTATATGTTGTGTGATTTTAATATTTGGCATGCAAGACTCTGTCACGTGAACAAAAGAATTATTTCTAAATTGAGCAGCTTAGGAATAATACAAAAAATGTCTTTAAATGATTTTGAAAATTGTGAATTTTGCAGTCAAGCTAAAATAACAAAAGATTCGCATAAATCAGTAACTAGAGAGTCTGAACCATTGGACTTAATTCATTCTGATATATGCGAATTGGATGGAAACTTGACTAGAAACGGAAAAAGATATTTTATCACTTTTATAGATGACTGCTCCGACTACACTTATGTGTATCTAATGAAAAATAAAAGTGATGCGCTTGATATGTTTAAAATATTCATAAAAGAAATTGAAAATCAATTCAATAAAAGAATCAAGCGTTTTCGTAGTGATAGAGGCACAGAATATGGATCACACGCATTCAATGAGTATTATAAAGAACACGGAATCATTCATGAAACAACTGCTCCTTATTCTCCGGAAATGAACGGTAAAGCGGAAAGAAAAAATCGAACCTTTACCGAACTAGTAGTTGCTATCATGCTTAATTCCGGTGCAGCGCCTCATTGGTGGGGAGAAATTTTATTAACAGTTTGTTACGTGCTAAATAGAATACCCAAAACTAAGAACAAAATTTCTCCATTTGAAATTTTGAGGAAAAGACAACCCAAATTGTCTTATTTTCGAACATGGGGCTGTTTAGCCTATGTAAGGATTCCTGACCCTAAACGAGTTAAACTCGCAAGTAGAGCCTATGAATGTGTATTCATAGGTTATGCCCTAAATAGCAAAGCATATAAGTTTTTTGACTTAAATGCTAAAGTAATCATAGAATCAAATGATGCCGAATTCTATGAAAATAAATTCCCCTTTAAATCTAGAAATAGTGGGGGCACTAGTGGGGGCTCTAGTGGGAACACTACATCTGATAACATTCCATTAATCAGAAATAGTGATGAAAACATTGAAAGTGATGTTATAGAACCTCGTAGAGGTAAGAGAGCAAGAATTGCTAAAGAGTATGGACCCGAATATGTGGCCTACACATTAGAAGAGGATCCATCAAATCTAAGCGAAGCTTTGTCTTCCTTGGATGCTGACTTATGGCAAGAAGCTATTAACGACGAAATGGACTCTCTAGAATCTAACAAAACTTGGCATCTTGTTGACTTGCCTCCTAGTTGCAAACCGATAGGTTGTAAGTGGATTCTTAAAAAGAAACTAAAACCTGATGGCACTGTGGATAAATACAAGGCTCGCCTTGTAGCCAAAGGGTTCACTCAAAGAGAGAATATAGATTTCTTCGACACCTTCTCGCCAGTTACTCGAATCACGTCCATAAGGGTACTTATCTCCTTGGCTGCCATTCATAATTTGTTGGTGCACCAGATGGATGTGAAAACTGCTTTCCTTAATGGTGAACTAGAAGAAGAAATCTATATGAAACAACCTGAAGGCTTTGTGATTCATGGACAGGAAGACAAAGTTTGTAAGTTAGATAAATCTTTGTATGGTCTTAAACAAGCCCCTAAGCAATGGCATGAAAAATTTGACAACGTAATGATTTCGAATGAGTTCAAAGCGAATGAAAGTGACAAATGTATTTATTATAAGTATGAAAATAACATTTTCACGATCATATGTCTCTACGTAGATGACCTACTCATATTTGGATCAAACATTCATGCCGTAAATGCTGTAAAGTCATTGTTGTGCAACAACTTTGACATGAAAGACCTAGGAGAAGCTGATGTAATTCTTGGCATCAAGATTACTAGATCAGAAAGAGGAATTTCCTTGAATCAATCTCACTACATTGAGAAGATCTTAAGGAAATACAATTATTTTGATTGTAAACCTGCAAGCACACCTTATGATCCAAGTATAAAACTCTTTAAGAACGATGGAGATGGTGTTAGACAAACTGAATATGCAAGTATCATTGGCAGCCTCAGGTATGCCACTGACTGTACTAGACCCGACATTGCCTACGTCGTGGGACTTTTATGCAAGTTTACAAGTAGACCTGGTAAGGAACATTGGAATGCCATTGAAAGAGTCATGAGATACTTGAAAAAGACCATAACTCTAGGATTGCATTATCAGAGGCATCCTGCTGTTCTTGAAGGATACAGTGATGCAGACTGGAACACCCTATCTGATGATTGCAAAGCGACCAGCGGATATATATTCAATATCGCTGGAGGAGCTGTATCTTGGAAATCCAAGAAACAGACAATACTGGCTCAGTCTACCATGGAATCAGAGATGATAGCACTAGCTGCTGCCAGTGAGGAAGCAAGTTGGCTAAGATGCTTGCTAGCTGAAATCCCTTTATGGGAAAAACCGTTACCTGCTGTGTTAATTCATTGTGATAGTACCGCGGCTATCGCAAAGATTGAGAATCGTTATTACAATGGTAAGAAACGACAAATAAGGCGGAAACACAGCACGATTAGAGGACTAATATCTAATGGAGCGGTTAGAGTCGATTATGTACGTACTGATGAAAACTTAGCAGATCCTTTGACGAAAGGACTAACAAGAGAGAAAGTCTCAAATACATCTATTAAGATGGGACTAATGCCCATAGCTCACTAGTGGTAACCCGACCTAACTGACTGGAGATCCCATGAAATAGGTTCAATGGGTAATAACAAGTCATAAAGTGATAGAACATGCTATGAGATAAAATAAAGAAAGCATGATTCCTGCAGCGAATAGAGGATGAGATAATAGAAACTCTTAATAAGATCTATACTCAATATGGAGTGGAGTACATAGCTACAGGAGTACTCTTGATAGACTCACCTATGCGAATGTGGAACTGAGGCCGGTTCCTATGGAATTTGGGGCAGAATTGCTAGAGCATTCGTTAAACCGGGATACACGTGCATGGCCTTAAAAGCACGGGCTTTTAGAATACACCTTATGAAAAGGTTGTGTGTGGGTACTATGTATGAGATTGAAATCAATGCTAAATGCCACTCATGTTAATCGGAATTTTACCCGCTATGCAAAGGTTCAAGTTGTTGGCGACACATTTGTTTATTAGCATCCTTATAGAAACGCCTAGCGTTATATTCAAGAACATTTTTTAAATTCAAGTGGGGGATTGTTGGAACACTAGTAGAAAAGTGTGTGAATTGAAAAAAATTATTAGTCCCACATTGGGTAGAACACACACACTAGTAGTGTTTATATATGAGATTGTCATTCCCAAGGGTGTGCCCTTGGGGTACCCAATTTTGTGATCGGAGAGAACCTTACAAAATATATATATATATATCACACGCGCGACGACGACGCCGCCGTCCGTCCGGCCGGCTCGGCTCGGCTCGGCTCGGCTCAGCTCAGCTCAGCTCAGATTGGATCAAAAAGAAATAATTTTGTTATACGAAAAGATTAATTTAATCTTTATCTGAAATATATTTTACTTATTCAGATAAGTTTGTTTTGTTTTGTTTCAAATCCGATCCAGCTTTTAAAAGATTAGAAACAACCGAAAGATCCGAATTTTACTCGATCTGATCCGTGGAAATTCGATACCCGAATTTCCTCAAATCAGTTACGAACCTTTTCCTATAAAAGGAAGGCTCGTATAGTTCATTCGGTACACCGAAAAAGCATTCTTGAGTTTTCGAATTCTTTTTCTTCTTTCTCCCTTCGAGTTGTTCTTACTCACTTCATCTATTATTTCTTGACTGGTATACGTTACCATATTCGACCGGTACTTAAATACCGTATAGAAGGTGTAACTTCTAGATCGATTATCGACCGTGCAGTCGGTGATCGCACAGTTGATTGGGCTGTTTTATCCTGGAGGCGCACGACTTATAGTCTACCTTGCACAAAACTTGGGGTAGAGTCGTGAAACGTCTTAAAGAAAGCGACCTGGTCGTGACTCAACCCAGTAATCTCTTCGGTGATTTTTCTATTCAGGTATTTTTCAAAATTCAAACCAACAGTCTCTTTCAAACTGAAACCAGACACAATTAAAAACTTTTGATGTGTTTACAACAACAATTGAGCTACACTTGACCATGATTCTCCACAACACCAAGGGTTGTTATGAAAGCTTTGGTCATGAAAAAAATTCTCCTTAATTTTTCCAACGTGAACTAAATTTTCACTTCTAAACTATAAAATCACAAGACAGAAAAAAAATGATACAAATATTAAGAGATCCACATGTGTACTAAGTCATATAAACCATGAAAAATCAGTTTTGATGAAATAGAGATCCACATGTGTGTTAAGGCACATTCCAATATGAGTGAGAAGATACACACAAAATTTGATCCTTCACATCTCATTTCAACGTGTCATTTCTTACTCTAAAGTCACAAATACATTTACCCTTAAGTTATCCATTCTCTCTTTTTGTGTTTCATCCATGTTGAACAGTAGGAAAAACCTAGGTCGCCAAAAGATTGAGATGAAAAAGACAAGCAATGAGTGCAACCTGCAAGTGACGTTCTCGAAGTGTCGTAACAGGCTCTTCTAGGATACTAGAGAGCTTTTTACTCTTTGTGGTGCAGATTATGCTCTCATTGTATTTTCACTTAGTGATAAATAATTTGTCTATGCCCCCAATCTTGATACGGTCACAGATTATTATCTCTCGTTGTCCCACATCAAAACAATGGCATCATGCAATTAATTAAGGCTCATCGTAACGCCAATAGTGTTTTGAAGCAGGACCTGCAAGAGATAACGATCTAATAACCGCATCAACATTTTGGTGACCAAAGAAAAACACTTTCTCACTTGGTTAAAATATAATGAGAGCAACATCACAAAGAGTGCAATCATACAAGCTTTCTCAAAGAGGCCGCTATGGCGCTTCGAGAAAATCACTTGCAGGTTGCTCACATTACTCATATTTTTCATCTCATTCTTTTAGCGACTTAGACTTCTCATTCTGTTTGATATGGCTAAAATATAGAAAGAGGAAGGGAGAACTAAAGAGTGATGGATGTGTTTGTGACTTTAGAATAAGAAATGATGCATTGAAATAAGGCGTGGAAGGGTAATTTTATAGCCAAAATTTGCATGTATTTTCACACTCATATTTGCACCCTTTGCAACATTAAAATATTTTCTAATTAAATCGAGTGATTTTCATCAAATATCCTTTTTCATCATTTATATATTATTTTTTTGACTGCTTTTTTATCGTTTATATGGTATATGACACTGTTTTGAAATCTTTTGAAATCCTCTATTATATCGTTTATATTTTTTTGACTGTTTTTGAAATCCTTTGAAAGATCTTATTTGACCATCATTACTCTCATTGTTACGGATTGGACTAAATTTTCTAAATCAAGTGAATTTCATCAAATCTCCTTTTTCATCGTTTATATATTTTTTTGATTGTTTTTTTATAGTTTATATGGTATATGTAATTTAATGTAAAAAAAATGGCACTCTTTTGAAATCCTTTATTATATCGTTTATATTGTTTTTGACTATTTTTGAAATTCTTGGATAGATCTTATTTTACCATCAACACTCATTGTTCTGGACTGCACTAAAGCCCAAAAGCACATTAAAGGCCCACTAAAATAATGAGGTTTATCAACTCCAATACATGTTACCAAGTATGAGATTACTCCCCTTAACACAAGGACAATCACGTTCTTTATGTCACATTACCTCAAGCAATAAGAATTTGCTAGCGTACAAAGATAGTCCTTTAATAGTATTATCGTCAAGTCCACTAACATAGTGTTATTGCCGCTCTCCATGCATATCCATGTATGGCTTTTCCTATAAATACAGATATGCCTGAAACGTCTAAGGTACGCACATTATTCACCCAAATCTTATCATTTCTCTCATTCAAATATTGACTTTAGCGTTGGGGTGGTAATGTTTTTGAAGCAAATCTGCAATATTTTTTAAGAGGATCATCAGATCCCATCTGCCACGATGAGGCGAACGATGGTGCATGAGATCCAAGCCCGAAAAAGCCTATAAATAGTGTCTTCTTTACCATAATTTACACATCTCAGAAGAGCGACAATACATCTAAAAAAGGAGCATTCCAAAGGTAGAAGGAGAGCAAAGAGCTCTCAAGGGAAGGTTTACCTCCAACCATAGAGGTACCTTCATTAGAAAGACTTAAGGTTAATTTCTAATTTAATTTTCTAAACTCTTTGTTATGGTAATTGCTATTATGATTAACTGAAATCCTTTAGTTAGGTCAAGTAGATGAGTCCCCTAGAAATATTTGAGACATGTAATTGGTTTGAAAAAGATTGTATTACTTGCATTTAAGTTTATTATTTCCATTTTACTTAGCTGCAAGAATTACAATTTGTAAGTAGACGTATTTATGAATTATAAGAATTAGGGATGATCTTAAAAGACCCATAATCCTCGACTCTGGAGTAATTGGTCTAGCAAGAGCGGGAGAGATGGTATCATATATCCGAGGCGTAGAGGCTAATAGGATGAACGTTCACTTAATTAATTTATGTATGTCTAAAACTATTCAAGTAAATTAGGAGTAATGTGAGAGCATGTGTAGGTATCAAAATGTGACAACATGAGTTATTCTTCTTTAGTTAGTCTCAGTTTTTTCAATTGCGCCCAGGCGCAGATGCACCCAGAATTTTCTGACTTCTTGTAACTGAGATTTCAAGGCATATTCAACAATTCTCCACCTTGCCTTTAAAGCGATGGTGATCCAATCAACCACTGCGCTGCTCTCTCCATCTTGAACTACTATTCAATATCCTTGGCGAAGTCCAAGTCCCACTTGATCCATCACCTCTTCCACTTGCTTCCAACAACTCTTGCTAGAATCATAAGTTGTACCTTCAACTCTTCATCTCTCGGAATGCCTTCCGCCCTCATGATGGTCTTGTCTCCCACTACCATAGGATTTTTGGTAGCACCCACAAGACTCACCGCAACCTTTTCAGCCCCCGGAGTGACCAAACCCGTCCTCATAAAGATACGCTTGCATCCAACTATCATCGGTGATGACAGGAATTTCTACGGTATTTTTAGTAGTATTATTAGTAGTAAAATGACAAAGACAGACCCAAATACGAAGGAAAACCTACAAAAGCAGGAAAAAGCATCAAGACAGAGTCCAAGATGCAAAAAGACAAGAAAAAGCCAAAAAAAAGTGAAGAAATTAGCATTCCATCGCAGCACGATGGCTCCCATCATGCCACGATGGGAGCTGCTTGTTTGCCAAGAAATCAAGAGCAATAAATCTGCAAAATATCTGTTCATCGCAGCATGATGATGCACATCGCAGCACGATGACTTAACTTGGCGCCCAAGCTGATGAAATGCACAGGATCAGTTATAAAATTGAACTGAATCTTCACATCGCACTGCGATGAGCTTATCGCAGTGCGATGCCTTGCTGAGGCCCATTACGAAAACTATAAATAGAGCCTCCCTTTCATTGTTTAATTCATTCAGAAATAGTAGAACACTCTCTACTATAAGGAGAGGTTCAGAGGAGCTCTATTGGGCATAGTTTTCTCCCCTTACGGGAAAACTAACTCAGCAAGGTATGTTTTCTTTTGGCTTTGGTATTTAGGTTATAATTTCTTGTAATTTAAATATGTAGTCTTTATAATTTATGCCTTAGGTTGTGGTGGAGAAGATGAACTCCCCTATAAATATTTGGAGTCTGTGGTTGAGTCTAAGTTATAATAAATGATATTTAGTAATTGTGTTTGTTATTTACTTTCTTGCACTTAATAACATATCTCGTAATCTGGCCGGATAAGCGGGAGCGACCTTAGAATTGATATCAGGTTTTGACTTGGTATGGTATGGAACTAGTAGTAAATAATGCTAGGTGAATAGAGACGGTAACATCCTGAACTAGTCGTGAACTGAGCGGTTAGAGGAGGAATCATGCACTAGGTGTGATCTGAGCACTTAGAAGATGAACATCCCGATATTAGGACCTAGAGGTTAATTGTTGAAGATTATAATGCATGTTTATAAACAACTCACTTAGTAATTGGGGTATGTGACACATCGAGGTTAGGCTCTCGTAGGTACCTTAGTTGTTAACGTAGGGAAACTTTAATAAACATAGTGTAATAGTAAGGTGTTACTACAACAAGGATAATTCACCGCCGAACATAATCTAAATAACTATGTTATACACCGGTCATGCCAAATATGAAGAAGGGAGGGAGTCCAATCACCATACTTAGCCTCTATATCTCTTGAATCTATTATTTATACATTCTGCAATTTATATTTATGCAAAGCATTACGCTTATTTTATAAAAACCTTTTCAAAAACCCAAAGCGAATGCAAACTATCACAAACTTAAATAACGCTAGTGAAGCTGCGGCACGATCCCTGTGGATACGAACTCATTCTATACTCTAGAGTGTGAATTATTACTCGACGACAGACTGATGCACTTGCCAGACCCTAGTCAAGTTTTTGGCGCCGTTGTCGGGGATTGTGTTTACAAAGCCTTACTAGATTTATTTAAGTTTGTCAAAAAAATTCAAAAATACAAAAAAACTAAAAAAAAATTCAAAAATCTTGTTGATGATTGTGGATTTTAGATCTGTGGAAATTCTGGCTAAGGACAAGTCTTGGTATTTAAGCGATCCGGTGTGATCCACCTCACTTACCTGGGAATTTTCATGGTGACAAAGACACATGAGACAAACCAAAAATAGTTTCACAATTTACTTTTCCAGTGCTACTGAAGGTATTCATTTATTGTGCTTGATAATAGGATATTCTGGAGTTAAAGTACGACCCTGAACCCGAAAGAACGTTCCGAAAAAGGAGAGCAACACAAAGGCTTGCAAAATCCAGTAATCTCAACACAGAAGAAGAGCCTACCACCAAAGGCATGGGGGACGAACAAAGAGTTATAATGGGAGATTACTGCAAGAGGACTGACACAGATCAGATCTCACTGGGATTCCAACCGGCGAATCCAGCTAACTTTGATATTAAGGGTAATGTTCTTACAGGTTTGCGGGAGAGCCAGTTTGACGGACGTGCCAACAATGATTCCTGGGATCATCTTGCAAAGTTTTTAGAGACATGTCAGATCCAGAAAGTGCTGGAAAACGTTTCTGAGGACCAGAAGAAGCTGCGTTTGTTTGCTTTTTCTCTTACAGGTCCAGCTAAAGATTGGCTTCAATGCTTGCCAAGGGGAACGATTGCAACATGGAAGGAGCTTGAAGACAAGTTCCTAGAAAGATTCTTCACACATACACTATTCCAGAAGAGAAAGTCTGAGATTCTGAGTTTCAAACATCATGAATCTGAAACACTGTGCGAGGCTTATGAACGGTTCAAGCTGCTTATGAGAAGGTGTCCTAACCACATCATTAATGTTATGGAGCAGATGCAACTATTCACTGCTGGTATGAAGATGCAACACAGGATGATACTGGATGCCTCAGCTGGTGGGTCCATCAAAGTAAAAACCTATGCAGAGACTAAGGATCTGGTTGAGTAGATGTGCCAGAATGAATACAACATGAGTCACGATCGAACTGAAAAGACACCTGGAATTCTGAAGGTGGACCAGGAGATTGCCTACAAAGTAGAGATCGAGTTACTAAGGAGGCAACTTGCTGATAAAGAGAAAGCTGTGAAGGAAGCCAGTGTTAAAAGGTAGAAGGGGGCTGTGATTTCTGCCTAGAAGATCACCCTAATGGGCATTGTTTGCCAGGAGGGATCGAAGAGCAGGTGAATTACATGGGAAACAACTACAACCCAGGTTGGAGCAAACACCCAAATTTACGCTGGGACCAAACAGGGAACCAGGCTCAAGCTGCACCTCAACCGAGAAAGCCATCTCCATTGGAAGAGTTACTTAACAAATTTGCTAACATGAGCAAAACTAATTTTGAAAATATCCAGACTACAGTAGCCAATCAGGGGGCGACGATAAAAAGTCTTGAAACCCAAATTGGTCAACTCTCTAAACTGGTAAGCACTCATGTTTCTAAATATATTGCAGGTAACACAGTGGACAATCCAAAGGAGGAGTGCAAAGTCCTAAAAGATAAAAAAATCAGAACAGGAACGAAGAGACGAACATGTAAAAGACTACGAGGAGTGGTACAAGCTGTTCGATATGACTCTAGATGAGGCTTATGACGAGTTCATGAGAGAGCTGAGGGAGTACCGAGAGAGCCGAACAAGACTGCCACCGAAGAAGACAGATCCTGGAAGCGTCACCATACTCTGCCAAATTGAGGAAGCAGAAATCCTAGCATTATGTGATGTGGGCTCAAGTGTTAATGTAATGCCATTATCTTTGACAGAGAAATTAAAGCTCGCACGACCAAATGCAGGTACAAAAAGGGAACTCGTCTTAGCAAATCAGTCAACAATCTACTCAGCAGATACAATTGAGAATGTCTTGGTGAAAATCAAAGACCTGGTGTTTCTAGCAGACTTCATGATCCTAGATATCCAAGAAGATGAAGAGCACCCCATCATTCTAGGAAGACCATTCTTAGCAACTAGCAGGGCATTCATTAATGTGGAGCTCGCTGAGTTGACTCTAAGAAGTGGAGCGGAGGAAAGAACCATCAAAGCTTCCAGAACCAGGAGGGAAGTATGCTTCCTGCTTGAGTGGAAAGACAGGGAAGTTACACCACCGACTCCAGATCAAGAAGTACAGATAAAAGTAGAGATAACAGAACTGGAGAATGAAATGGCGCAGCTAGAGATAGAGACAACTCAGGAAGAGGAGGTACCCGAAGAACTCACTGAAAAATTGAAGAGGCTAACCATTGAAGTGGACATCCGAGCAACATGGGTCAAAGCATGGGGTAGAAACCGAAAGGTGGCCAAAAAATCTAAGTTTGGGGTGAATACGCCACCTTTGAAGAATCCTGCTGCTGAGAGAAAAGAGGAAAGAGAAATGAAAAGCTGGGTTAATGCACCAAAAGAACAAAAGAAGGAACATCCACCAAAAGGCAAAGGGAAGTCCATCATAAAAACAGTACCTTCAGAAGATGATGGACAACTGTGTTTTGCCACCTTCAAAGAGAAACAGAACCCAGAGAAGTATGAAAGAAGCAACAAGAAAGAGGGAGGAGCTAAGGCGTAAGCTTCTACAGAAGAGAGAGACATGCGAACCTATCCTCTGTAATAGAGGAAATGCCTCAAGCTAATGAGAGGCTAAACAAGCGCTGCTTGGGAGACAACCCAAGGATAAGTATTTAAGTATTTTCAATTCAGTAATTTTTAATTCCGTATTTTCAATTCAGTTTTTCAATTCAATAATGTATGCCTGGAATTCCGCATGTCATCTTCATCTGTCAAAAGCCCTTATTCAAACTTATAAAAAATTAAATAACTGCTTGTTGTTTATTATCTAGTGCATGACTAACTGTTATAGGTAAGATTGCGGCCAAATAAGTTATAAATCTTGATGAGACGAATTTCACACCTTCATACAGAAAACTAAAGGTGATTGCTCCGAAGTGCGAAGTTCGGGAGACAGAGAGACGAGTGATGAAGCTGATGTCTATGAGACAAGTGTTCAACTTCAGATGCCTAAGCCATGTGAGGATTTGAGCCAAATATTTCCAAACGGTATTACCACTTTCTTTCGAATTACTATGAGAGTACCGTGCACTTGTTTATTTTCTAGAACTTGCTCTAATTCTCTGCTGACTGGTTAGTTTGATATTATATGCATTGAGGCAATTGTTTGTTATAACCCAGAGCCTTTTCAAGCCACCCTTTATATTATTATATCCTTTGCTAGCCAATTTTGAGCCGTAAAAAATAATATCCCTTTTGTTTTGGTGACAAACCACATTACAAGCCTATAGACCAGAAAAACAAAGAAATTACCCTCTTTGGAGTTAGGTAATAGTTCTCAAAGTATTGGCAACAAAATAAGTTTGAGGTTGCTCATGGAAATAGCAACGTTTAAGTTTGGGGTGGGTATACGGAGAACTATCACTACAAAAAGAAAAAATAAATGAAAAAGAGACGGGAAAACATAAAAAATTCCTTAAAAAAATAGTCTCTTAAAAAAAATGAATGAAAAAGAAAGAGCCAAAGGGCAAAAGAAAGAGCCAAAGGGCAAAGAAAGTGATAGAAAAGAACCACACAAAGACACATCCGGTTCTTATTTTCCGATACCAACACAAAAAGCACCCTAAGGAACACAGGTTGCGCACACAAAAAGGAACATCAAAGTAGAACTTAACTCCAAATGTTAGCCTACTATTCCCAAAAATGGCCTACCTTGACCTAAGCCACGTTATAACCCTGAAAAGACCTCCAAAAATGCATGTATATTGAATTTTGACCGGTTGCTTAGAGTTCTTGCAAGCCTATGGTAAAATGGCAGGTTGCACGATGATTGAGAGATAACTCTTTCAATTAATGAGCGAAAAACACAAATGTAAGAGAGAGAAAAGTTGGACATGGACTCTTGCGGGCATTTGTCCGATTTGCTACTATTGACGTCTCCTGAGCCTAGCAGGACTGAGCATGATCGCGACGGTAAAAAAAACATCGGTACCATTGCTGAAATACAAAAAGGTTGTGAAATTCCTATCATCTTTATTTATCTCTTGTTTTTCTAACGATCTTGTTTGATAACATGTTACTTGAGAACAAGCAACAATTTAAGTTTGGGGTTGTGATGACAGAAATTTCTACGGTATTTTTAGTAGTATTATTAGTAGTAAAATGACCAAGACAGGCCCAAATACGAAGGAAAACCTACAAAAGCAGGAAAAAGCATCAAGACAGAGTCCAAGATGCAAAAAGACAAGAAAAAGCCAAAAAAAGTGAAGAAATTAGCATTCCATCGCAGCACGATGGCACCCATCGTGCCACGATGGGAGCTGCTTGTTCGCCAAGAAATCAAGAGCAATAAATCTGCAAAATATCTGTTCATCGCAGCACGATGATGCACATCGCAACACGATGACTTAACTTGGTGCCCTAGCTGATGAAATGCACAGGATCAGTTATAAAATTGAACTGAATCTTCACATCGCACTGCGATGAACTTATCGCAGTGCGTTGCCTTGCTGAGGCCCATTACAAAAACTATAAATAGAGCCTCCCTTTCATTGTTTAATTCATTCAGAAATAGTAGAAAACTCTCTACTATAAGGAGAGGTTCAGAGGAGCTCTATTGGGCATAGTTTTCTCCCCTTACAGGAAAACTAACTCAGCAAGATATGTTTTCTTTAGGCTTTGTATTTAGGTTATAATTTCTTGTAATTTAAATATGTAGTCTTTATAATTTATTCCTTAGGTTGTGGTGGAGAAGATGAACTCCCCTATGAATATTTGGAGTCTGTGGTTGAGTCTAAGTTATAATAAATGATATTTAGTAATTGAGTCTGTGGTGAAGATTATAATGCATTTTATAAACAACTCACTTAGTAATTAGGGTATGTGACACATGGAGGTTAGGCTCTCGTAGGTACCTTAGTTGTTAACGTAGGGAAACTTTAATAAACATAGTGTAATAGTAAGGTATTACTGCAACAAGGATAATTCACCGCCGAACATAATCTAAATAACATAGTGTTATGAAGAAGGGAGGGAGTCCAACCACCATACCTAGCCTCTATATTTCTTGAATCTATTATTTATACATTCTGCAATTTATATTTATGCAAAGCATTACGCTTATTTTATAAAAACCTTTTCAAAAACCCAAAGTGAATGCAAACTATCACAAACTTAAATAACGCTAGTGAAGCTGCGGCATGATCCCTGTGGATACGAACTCATTCTATACTCTAGAGTGTGAATTATTACTCGACGACAGACTGGTGCACTTGCCAGACCCTAGTCAATCGGCCTTTTGGATAGTCCTACAAGCTTCACCACCCCCTCTTCGACCCTCAGAATGCCTTCCGTACTCTCGAAGACTTGCTTGTCCTCAACCAACCTTGGAATTTTAGGTGGTTGTTCAAGCTCCAACAATGGACTCTCCTTGTGCCCCACTACCTCAAGTAGCCCTACAAGTTCCCAAGTCCTACTGTCGGTGTTCCCAATTGCTTCATTGAAGTTCTTTAATTGGTTTTTCACTTCTTCAGCCTCAATTGGAACATACCCAACAAGGTCTTCACAGTCGTACCACTTCGGTGCAACACCACCACTCTCCTCCTTATCTCCTTCTTGATAGCCAAGAGTTAGTGTTGTTTCTCCTCCTCTAGTCTCACTATCGGAAGCCTTCCACCCCAAGTTGAAAATCCTCTGCCTTAAGATGAAACTCCTCCACCAAAGTCTCGAACTCGGTACTTCCCCTATGAACCCCACCTTGCAATTTGCAAAACCACTCCACCTGATCTGAAACTACCTCGACATCTCATAACTCTAGAACATCATGAGAACCACCAGAGTTTAGAGACTCACTCTCCTCTGACTCCCAACTCGACACCACAAGTGCCGCTGTCTCATAATTCTCATCACCGGATGAACCATCCACAACATGCACGAAACCATTCTTGTCCTTCAACTCCGGACAATCTCTCTTGAAGTGGCCTTTCTTTTGACAATGGAAACAACTCCACTTGTCAACACCCTTAGCCCTAGCCCTCCTACCTCTACTTCCACCTTTTCCACCTGGAACATTTAAGGCATCCACACCATCCTCCACCTTCAAGTCTTTAAACTTAGTAAGTTCTTTCGTCCTCAAGGTCAATTGAACTTCCTCCAAGGTAACGGCGATTTCCTTGCCTTAGAACATGGTATCCTTGAGACTTTCACAGGACTTAGGTAACATACAAAGTAGATGTAAGACTTTGTCTTCATCTTCAAGGTTCACATCAATATTAGCCAAATCATTAATAATATTGTTGAATTCCACCAGTTTCTCCGTTATGGATTTCGACTCCACCATTCGATAAAAGTAGAGTTTTTGTTTCAGAATCTGCTTATGTGCCATCGACTTGGTCATGTACAATGATTCAAGCTTTGCCCACATACCCGCAGCGTTGGTTTCGTTTGCTACTTCTATCAACACATTGTCTCCGAGGCACAAGGTAATGCAATTAACCGCTCTTTCATTCAGATCAACATTCTCCGCATCGGAGAGACTCGCCGACATTTGTGCACCCTTGAAGGCCTCAACATACTTGTTATGGACTAACACCGCCCTTATCTTTACCTTCCACAACCCGAAGTTGTTACTACCGATAAACTTCTCAATATCAAACTTAGAACCCATGGTACCTGATTATCGATTTGATCCTTGCCCCACGGTGGGCGCTAATTGTTGTGAATTCGAAGATAAAATCACACCAATACGAAACTTGATGTGTAGAGCAAATTAATCAAGCAACCAAATTAAAGTTGATAGAGATGATGAAAGTAAATAACCCAGAAACAAAGAGAAAGACATGATAGTTGTTAACCTAGTTCGGTGTTAATTAACCTACGTCTGGGGGATAAAGCAGCTCTCTGTTCCACTAGAATCAAAGAAGAATCTTTACACAAAGTGATCCCAATTGGGTTACAAGAATTAATCCTAATTCCACCCAAAATCCTGAATCCCTTCCCGTGCTGAAGAGACTCAATTTGACCTAGCTACCCAAGGTGAACCAAGGATGATTCGCCCAAACCCCTAGAATTATACCAAGAATGAATTCTCTAAAACTCTAGTGTGGCATACCCTAATCCTAATTGCTTTCAACCTTATTTTTCTATAAATAAAGTATTCCCTATTTATAGAAAAATATATGCCTAAATAACAGAAACAAATCTATCTTAAAAAATAAAATATAATTCAAGTCAGATATTCTTCGAAAACTAATTTTCCACAAAATTTGCGCAAAACTGAATCTGCCATTTGTGGCCTGCGTCCAGGCGCAGGGAGGCAGTAGCAGTCCAGCAAAACGCAAACAATTGCGCCCAGGCGCAGATGCACCCAAAATTTTCCGACTTCTTGTAACTGAGATTTCAAGGCATATCCAACACATACATATTAAGAATTATACTATTTATATCAATAAGATGAATTATTATTTTTGTAGCATTTTTTAAATTTAAAAGAAATTTGTAGTTAAGTGTGCTCGAGTTTAGATGGATGACCACAAAGTGTGTGAGTGAACATTGAAGGCGAAAAACACTTAAAAGACTTTGTTGATTTATTGTAACAATTAACAATTTTTGAAAGGCGCTCAAATATGTTACACTTTCAATATACCACAGAATCACGTTTCATGTTTTCATACTCGCGTTTCATACAGAAAAATAATTAATCCTTTTATACATTCTTGCGCTTACTACTTTGAAAAGAGAGCATGGGGCCAAAATAAGGGGTTTGGTAACTTTGGTTATTATGCATAAGCCATCCTTATGCACCATGCATAAGTTACTTAATACACCCCCCAAATTTCTCATGCATCCCCCAAATTTCTCATACACCCCCAAAATTTCTCATGCACCCCACCAATTTCTCGCACACCCCCATATGACTTTTGCCCTCCAATTTTTTTTCTGTCCCCTCCACATTTCTATCCTAAACCATTTTGCTGTGGGAATGATTTCAGAGATATGCACTAAAAAACCATTAAGTGCATAAGATGGTTTTGGAGTACAACCCTATAATTAGAATAGAAACAATAATTGTGAATTAATGGTTTCGATTGTCTTATATGAGAAACCAAAATTATTGTTAAATGGTTTTAAATAATGATTATAATTGTACCAAATAAAATAAAAAAATAGTGATTACAATAAAAAACCATTAAACCATTTTGCTGTGGGAATGATTTCAGATGGTTGTAATAAAAAACCATTAGGTGCATAAAATGGTTTTGGAGTATAACCTTATAATTAGAATAGAAACAATAATTGTGATTTAATGGTTTAGATTGTCTTATATGAGGAACCAAAATTATTGTTAAATGATTTTAAATAATGATTATTGTACCAAAAAAAATAAAAATAATGATTATAATTATAGGTTGTACTTCAAAACCATCTTATGCACTTAATAGTTTTGGAGTATATATATCTGAAACCATTCCCACAGCAAAATGGTTTAGGTTAGAAATGTAGGGGGACAAAAAAAAATTGGGGGCACAAGTCATCTGGTGGGTGCGTGAGAAATTTGGGTGGTGCACGAGAACTTTGAGGGGTGCATAAGAAATTTGGGGGGTGCACGAGAAATTTGAGGGGGTGCACGAGAAATTGGGGGTGCATGAGAAATTGGGAGGTGCACGAGAAATTGGGGGGGTGTACGAAAAATTTGGGGGTGCGCAAGAAATTTGTGGGGTACGCGAGAAATTTGGGGGGTGTGAGATTAAGTGTGAGTGTGTGAGTTGAGATTGACTAGGATTATCACATGTGGATGCTCAATCTAATGAGTGTTATTGACTTATGTACCATAAATAAGGATTACACTTATGTATAATAACTTCCCCCAGACTTTGTTGATTTATTGTAACAATTAACAATTTTTGAAAAGCGTTCAAATATGTTACACTTTCAATATACCGCTTTCAATATACCGCAGAATCACGTTTCATGTTTTCATACTCACGTTTCATACAGAAAAATAATTAATCCTTTTATACATTCTTGCGCTTACTACTTTGAAAAGAGAGCATGGGGCCAAAATAAGATCTTAGATTGACCTCTTGATAACCAAATAATTTTTGTTGTATGGCATTAAGGAGGTTCATTTTCTGATTTGTATGTATGAAAAAAAGAAAGATAAAGGAAATAGATTCCATCTTATATGACAGTAGGAACTTCATATATGAAATAGTCATTCAAGTAGTACATGATGGACAGTCGTGAATAATATTATAATGAATATGAATATTATAAAATTTATTGTTGGATTGAAAATTTATATCGTATAGATTATCCATGAAAAGTTTTAAAAAAATATTAAAAACCATTTTATATATTATTGAGATTCATCAAGATTAACGGTATTCAATAAAACACATAAACAGTTAATCTTGACAAGTCTTAATAACATATCAAATGATTTGTTCTCGTGAGCAATTCTCAGTTGGTATGGACATTTCATGTAATTTGCAAGGATCGGGGTTCAAACTCCGATGCTCTCACTTATTCACTTTAAAAATGTGAAATTCTAGCCACTAGACTACTTGATAAAAAAAATCAAATGATTATAAATATATTTAAAAAAATTATGGATGACCTATATGATTAAATTTTCAACACAACAATGAATTTTGTAAGTCCATTCTTTGAATCTACCCAACCCCACTTTTTCAATTTTATTATTATTTTGTTTAGTTTTTTTTTATCGTACATATTTTTGTCAAGGTGGCTTCTAGAACGAGGGTTCTATTAAGTCTTTCACTGGTGTACCACTTAATTTAACTGTTGGATTAAATTAGTCTACTTGATATAATATTTCATCACCACACCTGACAATTTCTTGATAGAACCTTCACCCTAGAATATAGACTAGGTACATTACTTTTTAAATGAATCTAAAAAATCAAATTTTGTTTATATATGAAATCGAAGTAGTATATAACTATATATGGCCGAGTGATTGAAGGAGGCCCTGGGAAGCACCGATCCCATAGTGGACAAGTGTTGGTGCTGAGTCCTTGCACTGCAATGATAGCATAGCTATCTTATGATGATTATACACACAAACTATACTAAATCATGATTCATAATTCATACCTAAGTAGCATATCAGGTGAGTACTACTGTTTTTGGTGCAATCATCAGTATGTTATCCTAGATGCTAATACCTGGTTTAAGCATCAAGACTAATTATTGATCCTACAATTAATTAATGTAAAAGTTGAACTTTGTAAATGCCTATAGACAACCTTAATGCACACTTGGCAATTCTAATTTTGTTGGTGTATTTCTTTTTCTTAATTTTTTTTTCAGAGGTGGGTTTGGGGATTTTGATGAGCAATAATTGTATAAGCAGTAGCAAACTTTAGGTGCACCAATTCTCTTTCTTTTTTTTAACTTATATGTTTTATTTCTCTAGAAGCAAGTTTTTTCTTTTTTATAGATAGATGAAATGATAAGCCATTGAAAACTCACACACAGTAGAATAACTGAGGTTCGAACGTCGATCATAACATTTGACACTAGCAATTTCAGTATTTCTGCCAGTTGGACTATGATTTGTGGACAGAAACAAGTTTTTTGGAAGCACCAATTCTTAACTTCTCAATTTCACGGTTATATAGTCCCGACACGCGACTGCAGCAGCCCACAACATAACCAAACATATTAGATGAATGATGATAAATTGATAACTAGATGATTAAACAAACTTAGGTTTTGGTTAAACAAATCTTGAGAATTTCTTTTAGGAGCTGGCTATAAGTCCGGATAGGATTTCCTAATGTTACATCAGAACGCTTTAACAGTTACAGGCCGTCCGATCTGAATCGTGTAACTGAGATCGTTTTTAGTAATTTTGTAAGTGAGTTAATCTAAATCGTCCAATCTGATAATCAACGGCTGAGATTTAAAACAAAATAAAACTGTGTGATTTTGCATTGCAGCAAATCCTCGTCCCTATAAGTCACATATCCCTCAGCTACATTATGTTTCTAAAGTTGGTAGAAAATAGTAAGAAATTGAAAGCCCGAAAACAATGGGAAAGGGAAAAAGGGTGTTCATTAATGTGATCAAATTAGCCGCTAAAAGAATCCTCTTTTTGGTTTTCCATGTTAATGGTGGTGGGAACTGAGCTATTAGTTTCAACTCAAGCAGCACAAACTACAAAGAATCATAAACTTATGATAGTGATATATGTTTGAATTAGACACAAAAGAAAAGCAGTCAACAAAAGAAAAAAGCAATGGCCAATATATAAACAAAGAAAAAGGGAGTAAAAGATGGGGTTCGTTGTCAATTCCTAATATGTAATCTATTTAATTTTTACATATGTACATATCTCTTTTGATGATTCCTATGATTAGGAGTCATTTGAATTATTGGGATCATTTCACAAATTATAGTGCATCAAAAACAATGATTGTAACAATGCTACTTTAGATATCCTCTAACCCGTGTCTATTGTACCCTCTTTTTTTAGGTATTGTTACAATTTTGTCATTACCAAACTCTCCTGTGATTATGAAGAGTGAATGTTTATAAACTCTTTCTAACTTTGATTTTTAAGTAATGTGGAATTTTTTGAAATACTGGGAAAAGAAAATCAAATATTAAATTTGTGTGGGATTGATGAGGGTGTACTATCTACTATCTAGGTATATGAATTAATCTGAAAAAGAAGTTATAAAACAAATTAAAGTTTGTCTCAAAACATACCCTATAAATGGAAAAGGATTATCCGCAGTAACTGCGTCAACGAAGTAGTAATTTTGACCGTCCAATCAACAATAAGTGACTGAGATTAAACTGTACTTAAATTACAATGATTAATCATAGCCATCTGATTGCTTGTGGACACATGTGATTGCTTACTACGTGAAGCAGTTAGTGCATACAATTCTTGTGTGTTTGAAATATACCAAAACTGATATAAAATCACAGTAGACCATAAGTTACTACATATTGAAACAAAAATTGTGTAGACAATCATGATTTGCATTAACCTCCATCCCTCATCATTAATCAAAGGATTGGAATAAGAAAATTACACATATACACCTATCATGACCCACCTCACCACTACCATGCTGGAAAGTATTGTTTACCCCAATATGTCCCCCCTTTCTGACTTGGCCTACTTGCCTATTCTAACAAAAACAACAGTGAGCCTACATAACTGAATAATACATTTGGAATTTCCTACTTTCACTGTAGTCGACACATTTATGCTGTTAGATTTCTATCTAACAGCTTACATTGTGACTTTGACAAAATGAGAACAAATTTGATCTGTCAAATCATGATCAAGTCGAGATCGCTGGTGCAGCCACTGCTTAATCTCTGGTAAAAAGAAAATGACCCCCGAATCAATTGATCCCAGAACTGACCCCTGAATCAGATTAAACTGGTGGTAAAAGCAAAAAAAAAATTAAAATAGAAAAGACAAGCATGGAGAGGACGAGATCTCCATGTTCATGATTTAAGAATTAACTAAGCAAGTAGTATACCAATAAATAACCCACCCACAATCCCAAGTTACACAAGAACAAAATGAAAACTAAGTACAATAAACAGAACTTGCAGGACTACTAGTACTAAGTACTAACTAGACTCTGAGCAAATAAATGCTGAGCTCAGGAACACCATTGCTATCAGGATTCATCATATAGAAAGCTTCAGAGTCTCTAGACCCAACAACTCTCTCAAACTTTGCTCTCATATACATAAGTTCACCCTCTGGTCCGGCTTCTGCTCGATTATCAGTTCCTGGTATAACACCAGCACCCATTGAAATTGGTTCAACAGCTTTGAGAATATCCCACTCTTTTTTCCCGCATTCTCTTCTATTAGCAAAACCACATTTCTTGCCATTGCAATATGTCCTCCACAAAGGCTCTTCAAGCAACCTCAAACCTTTTTTTTCTTCTTCTTTCTTCTTGTCACATTCGAGAGCAATTCTTACCGACCCAGATGCCATTTCACGAACCAAACCACTGATCGGTGTTGCAAGCTCAATCAAAAACGCTTCTTGAGAAGTTGGGTCCTTCTGAAATGCAAAATGTACATGCCCACGTCTATATCCAAAAAGCGTGCCAACTACACGAGAGCCGAGACCAAAAGGTGTACTCGATCTGTTCTTGGCAAACACAGTAAGAGCCGAGCGAAGTCTTGAAATCGCCACTGCTCTCAGCTTCCTCCTTGTTGCATGTGCAGCGGCGGCTTTAGTGACTGATGAAACCTCAGGATCAACAACGTTGTCACCTTCTTTCTTATCCTCCTTCTGAATGAGCGTCGAAAACGACTCTGAAGTGTGAATTTCACCATCTTCAGTTCCAACCTTGTTAGTCCAATGAAAATGTCTCCTAGAAGACATGTTGTTTGAGCTTCTAGCCATTACTGAATTCATATCAGAAAGTAAAACAAATGAGAGCTTGTTGTTTAAAGAAAATAGAATGGGAGAGACAACAGAGAGATAAAGAATATAGTGTCTTTTTTTTAATTATTAATAATTGGTTCTTTGTTTGTTGTAATTCTATTCCTTTCAATTGGTATATAGTGAGTGGAAGAGAATCCTGACAAAAAGAACAAAGGACAGTCCCCACAAGTATATGTAAACTGGGATCTGGGTTCCGTGCAGTCACAAATGGGATAGAGTGCATTGTTAATAGAAAAAGAAAGGAATCTAAGGAGACAACGTGTTTGTAATTTCACTTTCTTGTGGGGTAGGGAAGGGAGATTGTGCGTTTAACACAATCTATTGAAGCCAAAATAAACAAAACACAAAGCTATCACTATTGAAGCAGGACATGCTCCTTCTCCATCTTTGTATTTTAGTGCTAAGATTGGTACAAGTGACATCAGGTTAAGAGTTACTGAATTATCGTGGCTTATGTTTGCTGCAGAGACAACATTTCACCAACCTACGAGCTGACACCTCTCTGTTGGCCCCATAAAAAGAGTACTGCGTACATCCTGTTTACTAGAAGTATTTTGGTTAACAAAAAACTTGCAATTGTAACTTAACCCAAAATAGAGGCCCTAAGTAAAAAGGATATAAATCCTATAGTTAAATAACAATAAAAACAATGATGTCAAAATAAATAAAAAATAAAACAAGACCAGCTAGACAGATGAAATCATAAATAAATAAATAAATAAAACATGCTCCTTCAATTATAACATTTCCCCAATTATTATCAATGCAAAATATTTCTGAGAGATCTAATTGCCACTATATAGAAATACACTAATCTAACATCAGCAAAACAATGGACTTCATAAACCATTGAACTGAGGGTTACAAATGAGGATCTTCCATGGAACTCTATGATGCTGTGTTGTCAATCATAGATAGTGGAAAATAACAATTTGTTCAAATTTTGCTACGCTAGAGTGCCACAACAGCCTTTGATTGACAACACTTTCTACTAAATAGCATATTGCAGAACAATAACAATTTGTTAAATTTCCGCTACGCTATAGTGCTGCTATAGCCAACACTTGCATTGCAGTTGTGAAACCTTAAATGGCTTTTAATATCTCACATTATATTATAGTTATTGTTATTGTTATAATTATAATAGATCATAACAGACTGTCACAATTTCATAATTCACTATTACAAAATTAAACCAAGAGCTATTAGTGTAGAAGATACAACTAAATGAAATAATTTACATACAATTCTAAATAGACAAGGGATTGAATGAACTCCATTAATTAATTACATTAACTTACAAATATGGATCACTAACAGAACACAAATGGGGGAGCACATCCACATAGGCCAGCAAAGTAGTGAATGAGTTTTGTGCAAAATCGAGCTAAATTACCCATAGGTAAGAGTCAGAGATGCTTGCCTATGATTCAAGAAAATAAAGACCCTAAAGTTAGTTTTCTAAATTTTGGTCAGCATCGGGTTGATTGGAAGAAATAGTCCCTCCATTCATTCTAGCACGTGCCTCTGCAAACATCCTTTGCTGCTCCGCTAATGCTTGTTCTTCTGTCATCTCAGCTGCACCACTCCACTTGGCAGCTTTTATAGTGTCCTGCTGCAAGGTTACAAATATATCAGAAAACAGTTTTATACCAAAGCCAACCCATAAACAAAACTAATTAACTGATTCAAAATTCATGTTTCCAGTTAATAATCTGTTCCCTACTGCCTCTGGGATTGTCTCTCTGACCACAACGAACATTGGAATACTTAATCTAGGCCCTGTATGTGTGCAAACCCACCACTCTTCAATCTCAAACCACAGAGCAAGCTGTTATTAACATTCAAGTTCAATCTAAGAACTCTAAAACATAGATATGACCATACAAACTACTGGAGAACAGTAAGGTTAACCAGCTCATTAGGACCTGTCCAGTGTATTTGACTTCAGAATGCCGTTTTATACGTCCTCCTACAATTTACATGGGAACCCAGACTGGTACAAACTGTACTAAGACAAACCACCCTTAGTTAGACAAAGATAGCTTCCACTAGTTTTATTCAAAGATGATCAGATAAAAGCACTAAACTGGTTCACCTAAGACAGTCTTAAATTTTTCATAATAATATTGATAAATCATAAACAATCAACGTAAGTCATGTTCAAGTAATGGAACTCGTCACTAAAAACGCAAGGCAAGTCTGCCTGGTGCCTACAATATATCCACAATGGATATCATCCCTGAGACCTCACATCAAAAGGTATCTGCCTCTTTAGGTTGCCTTGCCCACAGGGCACAAATTATGGCAAGTTACATAATATTACTCAAGCAATTCAACATGTACATGGGCTGTTAGCATTAAACATTTACCATTGTCTCCGTCTTGTGCTGTTCATATGCTGCATAAACTTCCTCAATGTAGTCGCCAAATCCAAGAACCTGATATAAATAAGAACATATCAATAAAAAGCAGTAATAACAGACATGTTATAAATTATAATATCGACAATCTTATTTTCCTGAATGTTATAACACTAGTAAACAAAAGTATGCTGTATTTGGAAGACATTAACTCAGGAACTGAAAAGAAAATCAGACAAAATCTTCTATTTACAGAACTCCAAACACAATCCCAAATACAATAAAGGAATAGTAATAGCAATTAAGATAAATATTATTTTTCAAAATATTACTATAATCAATCATCAACGGTTTATATAGGAAACAATAGTTTGTTGTAAGAGAAGCGGTGTTATTAATGGCAGATGGCATGCGGAATATGGAGATAGGCCAAAAGTTGCTCATTTAAACATGCCACTGTGGCCTACCGTGCCACCATGGCAGACATCCATCCCTTCACAAACTGTCTAAAGCGGTTTTCAAAAAATCAGCCATGGCAGTGCCAAGGGCGCCATTTAACAAAGGTCATCAACCACTTTGGTTTCAGGAAAAGGGATAATCTATTAGCACACATGTTTCAGGGCAAAGAGCAGAAGGCAGTGTTTAGGAGTTAGAACAAGAAGAAAACATTAAGCAACAAAGGGCAGAACAGAACATGCTGCATACAAATCACACAACTAATTTTTTTCTATACATATTAATTATTCCCATCTGTATACCAGCCGCACAGTGGTTCGTATGTTGTTATGCACCCAGTGGGACACGTTCAGTTCTGATGTGCGACATTTTTACCACCTCTCCCCCCTTCTTTTGCAAAAACATAACACCCAAAAGCAAAGAGCAAGATTCAAAGTCCTACTCACACAATAATATTTGTACTCCCTAAAATAACTAGCTAAGCAGCGCCACCCAAGGTTGTCAGGATCGCGCTATAGATCGTGAGATCGTACGATCTTAAGCGACAAACACAGTCCACCGTGCCAGAGCGGTCCAGAGATCGGAAGAAACGCCGGAGCGGTGGGATCGCCGAGGAAGAGCGTAAAATCGTGGGCGCAGCGATCTTCCTCGCGTTGTTCCGATCAGATCTGTCAAAGGTGTGACCCGTTTTGAACCGACCTGACCCGGCCGACTTGTTTGCGACCCGGTCGAAAAACACCGTTTCGACCCGAAAACGACCCGCGTCGACTCAGAAACTCCTCGTTATGCAGCGAAATTGGTATACGCATTATTAACTTGGGGAACCGTGGCATTTAATTGAAATTCATTGAGCCTTGGGTTCCCTCTCTCCCTAATTCACTCAACTGCATCCTAATCCCATTAATTATTCATACTCATCATTCAATTCTATCCCTAAATCATCTCTTCAATAAATTCTCTTCAACTCTGAATTGTTCTCATCCATTCAACTATTTTCAAACTACAAAGTAGGTTACGAAAATTCCAGCTATCTATGTTATTTTTCTATGTTCTAGTTTTTTTCTAGAAGAAGTTTAAGTTTAAAAGTCTAAGATTGTACGAAAAAAAAGAGTTTAAAAGTCTAAGCTATTATGGTTATATTAAAGATTAATGAAGTTTTTATGTTTTGATTATGTTTAATATTAATAAAGTTTTTATGTTTAAGAAAATTTGTGGGATCTTACGATCCTTGTTACGATCCTACGATCTTTTTATACCCCAACGATCTTTAGTGGGATCCCGATCCTGACAACCTTGGCGCCACCACACAGATGACCATCAAAACAAACTACAATTCAAAGAAAAATCAAGAATAACAATATCTTCACAATGAAAAAAATACAGATCACTGCACAGAACATCCAACGAGAGAGCAAATAATATATGCAATCAAAATTGTAAAGGATCCGCATGAAAATTTAGAGATAAAATGGTTTGGTCATTTGATGAATACCCCTAAAGCCTTCAATACATGCTCAGGTGCAATCGTCCTTCTTTCTTCTCTGTTACATACTTCATTTGACTCTGATGAGACGAGGTTTATGAACTCTGCGTAATAATATGATATAGATCAGCCAACAAAATTTAGTAAGAGCAAACTATGGTTATAAACCAAGAATTAACTACCAATATTGAATCCAAAAAACACATTTATGGAGTGCCCCATTATAGTTGAAATATACAAGTAAACAATAAGTTAAGATATAGGTATAAATTAGCAGAAAAAATGTACTAGTAACTAACTTTACTTTCTGAGCCATTTTCAGCTCACAGATTATTTGATCTAGTTAGGTCAACCTTTGTCGTTTTCGATCAAGACATCTGTGTCCCCAACAAACTAGCAACGGCTAGCAAAAACACATGTAAAATCATCGATATGAAAAACATGCAACAAAAAGGAAACCGAAGGTTTGGAAATCCGACACGCGGAAAATATTACAATTATGATTTATTTAGATAATCCATAACCAAAACTTGACATTTGTTACTAGTGAAAGCATGCTTATTAATGTTATTAATTGTGGACCGCGATTAAAACAGCCGGTCAAATAATCAGTCATATAAATAAAGAGTTTGGCCTATGGCGGCGGGAACATAATCCACCATGACTTCATCAAGTATTTTTTTTTTTTTTTTTGTTTTAAAAACCAGTTGAATCTGGTTCGGAGGTCAGTTCTGACATCAAGTGGTTTCAGCCCCTCCCGATGACTTCATCAAGTATAGTGAAACCGACTATATGTACAATTTGTTAAAATTTTTTAAAAAATTACATACTCTTATATTGGTATGTATCATCGATAACTAAATTTAACTAAAATTGATAACAATTTAAAAAAAAAAAAAAATTGATAACAAAAATCCCCCAAATAAAAAAAAAAAGGGTTTGAAAACACTTACCAACGCAACATTCAATCAACAAATCCTGAGTATCTCTTGCAACACGCACATCAGGGGGCAACATTTCTTTAATAATTTTCGTCATTGTTGCTGAAAAAATAAATGATATTTCATATCAGTAATCAAATTAGCAACATCAATTCAATTTTCTGTAAAAAAATTTAAAATAAAAAAATAAAAAATACCTTTTGGTAGCGAAGCATCTTCCTTTGATTTTGCAACAATATCCATAGGCTCCATATTTTTTGTTCTCGATCTAAAAACAAAATAACAACAGAAATAATTAAATCGTGATTTGAGATCTGAGAAAAGCGAGTATTGAAAAAAGTAGAGAGAGAAAAAGTAAACTCACCGATTGAATAAGAGGATGAAAAAGTAAGAAGAAAGGAATCAGCTGATTGAAGATCGGCGATGAAGGTACATGGCTCTGATGATGAATTTATTGATGAAAACAAGGAGAGAAATGGTTTTTTTTTTTTTAGTAACTGGATGGATAAGAACGAACGAATGAAGGAGTTGTTTCTGCTTCCGTCATGCCCTAACCCAATACCGCGTTCTAACACGCGCTCATCGTGCACGTCATCAATTCGCTAGGGGCCCATCTGACTAATTTAATTCACACGTAGCTATTCCTAAATTATTACAGTATTATTTTTATTTAACCACCCGTTTAATTTGGTTTCTGATATAAAGATTATAACTTTTTTAATTGCGGGAAACGAAATATGGTTTCTTATAAGACCATCTACAATGGTCACTAACATTCAACACCCTCAACACCCACTTTTTACACTCCACATCATCTTCTCTCTCTTCCACTTAATCATTCAACACTCCATTCAACTTTTACCTTTCAAATAGTTTTTTCATTCAACACTCTACCCCACCACCTTCTCTACCCCACCACTTTTTATTTCATATTTTTATTTAAATTTAAATTTTTATGATTACATAAAAAAACAATTATCGATTAAAATTTAAATTTAAATTATACGATACAATTCATCGTAAAATTATAATAAAAATTATCGATAAAAAATAAATTATACTCCCGATTGCAATTATAATAAAAACAAAATTTATTTAAATAATTGATACGATACAATCATCTTAACTTGAAATTAAAATACGACACACAAGTAGTTAAAACGATACAAATAATTTAACATGCAATAATACACACAAGCAATAAAACGATACAAATCATCTTCAACCACGTCCCATTCCAAACTTTGTCCATATGTGCTTCACTAGATCTGCTTGCAATTCTTGATGACCTTTTGGATCACGAAATTCGGATCTAGCACGCACATGATTTGCAAAAGCGGGTAACACCTCGGTCGAGTATGGTTGTTGCGGTGCACTAGATCCAATTTCCTCAGATTGCTCAAAATCGGTCCAATGTTGAGAATATGAATCTCGTTCATCCTCAACAATCATATTATGTAATATGATGCATGACCTCATGATGATACCCAAATCTTCTATGTCCCACAAGCGAGCTGGTTCACGGATGATTTTAAATCGAGCTTGAAGCACTCCAAATGCACGTTCGATGTCCTTCCGATATGCCTCCTGATATTGAGCAAATAACTTATCGGGTTCACTTTGAGGAAATCTAATTGATTTGACGAAAGTTGGATATGAAGGGTAGATACCATCAGCTAGATAGTATGTCATATCATAGAGACGTTGATTCACAAAGAAAGTCACACTTGGAGTCTTTCCCTGTTCCACATCATCAAACACTGGTGACCGGTCTAGAACGTTTATATCGTTCAACGTTCCCGGACATCCAAAAAAGGCATGCCAGATCCATAGATCATGAGTTGCAACTGCTTCAAGAATAACTGTTGTGGTTCCCTTATCCCCCCTAGTAAATTGACCTTCTCATGCTTTAGGACAATTTTTCCACTCCCAGTGCATGCAGTCAATACTCCCAATCATCCCTGGGAACCCCCGCCTTTCACTAACTTGTAGTATTTTTTGCAGGTCTTCTTCGATTGGTGATCTCATATACACTGGCTCATACAATCGTATGATTCCTTTACAGAATCTACGTAAGCACTCCAATGCTGTAGAACCTCCTATTTTGATGTACTCATCGACTGCATCTGCTGACACACCATATGCTAACATTCGCATCGCCGTGGTACATTTTGCCAAGGGTGATATACCTTCTTTGTTGACTGCATCAACTCGCTGGGTGAAGTAGTTATCACTATTTGAAAGGTCCCCAACGATTCGAAGGAAAACATGTTTTTGCATCCGGTACCGACGACGAAACATTGCATCGCCGTATGTAGGCTCAGTGGCAAAGTAGTCGTCAATGAGTCTTTGGTTTGCCGCTGCATGATCTCTTTTGATATATTTTCTAGTACGAGGTGCATAAGCTTCTTCAATTTTCTTTCGATGCTCTCTAAATCGATTGGTCATAAAAGCTTCTTCAATTTCAAGATTTTGCTTATAAGCTTCGACATCAAAATATTCAAACTGATCTTCTGATGGATCCATTTTTTGTGATATTAGAATTAGATTGGATGAGATTTGAGATATTGGTACATAAATGGATGTATGAGTCCCTATATATAAATGGATTTGAGTGGTGGACCATTGACGGATTCGAAATATTTATTGTATAGAGTTAATTATCAGATAACGATTGGATTTGAGTGGTGGACCATTGACGGATTCGAAATATTTATTGTATAGAGTTAATTATCAGATAACGATTGGATTTGAGTGGTGGACCATTGACGGATTCGAAATATTTATTGTATAGAGTTAATTATCAGATAACGATTGGATTTGAGTGGTGGACCATTGACGGATTCGAAATATTTATTGTATAGAGTTAATTATCAGATAACGATTGGACTTGAGTGGTGGACCATTGACGGATTCAAAATATTTATTGTATATAGTTAATTATCAGATAACGATTGGACTTGAGTGGTGGACCATTGACGGATTCGAAATATTTATTGTATATAGTTAATTATCAGATAACGATTGGATTTGAGTGGTGGACCACTGACGGATTCGAAATACAATAATCAAACCAAACAATACACTGACATATTGAAACACAGTAATCAAACCAAACAATACACTGACATATTGAAACACAATAATCAAACCAAACAATACACTGACATATTGAAACACAATAATCAAACCAAACAATACACTGACATATTGAAACACAATAATTAAACCAAACAATACACTGACAATTTTTGCAGCTAGAAATTAATTACCAAAAAGTTCTTCTTCCAATTTTTTCAACATCTCTTTCTTACGATCATTGAGATGCTCTTCGGAACTTAACTTTAGATACATTTCCATTTTCTTCAAGCGGTTAGCCTCTTGTTGCGTCTCCCTTAACTTATCTTGTGTCTCCCTTATCTCGTTCAATCGTTCAAGCTCTTTCTCCTTGAATTGTTTGAAAGAAGACATTTCATTGTTGAAATTCTCCAAGGCAGCTTCCTTGCCCTTCTTTTTACCCTTTTTTTTAGCTGCCTCCCTACCCATGGAACGACCACTAGATCCTATAGTGTTTGAGCCACATGCATCACTATCGCGAGATCTCTTAGATCCACTACTTTTTGAGCCATTATTTCCTCCTACTTGACTACTATAACGTGGTTGTTCACGGAGAGCGTCCCATTCTGCCATTAAATTAAATTTAACATTCTTCCCACCCGCGTATATTTCCTGCGCTTTTAACAAAACATCATTGTCCGACCAACCACTTCCTTTCAAACGCATAGCTTTATCATAATCACCAACCCATTTACCAATCATTTTGTTCATATAATTAAAACGGTTTCGGCATGCAGATGCATCACGCGGAGGATCGAATGAGCAATGCTCATTACAATACTCAGCAATTTTACCCCAAAATGTTTCACCTTTCTGGTTGTTACCGACAATACTGTCACTTCCAAATTTAATCCACCCACTAATTAACACCAAATTTTGTTCAGTGTTCCATGCTGGTTGCGGGTTTTTTCGGCTCTTAGGAGTTGATTCCTCTGAACTTGGAGTGACTTCATTAGCAGATGTCATTCCACCAATGGTCATTTGTGTTGAAAACCCGGGAAATTCAGGTGCACCACTACTCGGAAAATTTTCATTAACCATCGGCATATAACCATGACACGGGGGTGCTTGAGATGAATTTCCCGTCATAGATCCATAATATGGATGAAAGTTTGGAGGATGTTGGTTGAAAAATTGATTTGGATTTTGATAATAGTTGAGATTTTGATAATAATTTGGATTTTGATAATTGTTGGGATTTTGGAAATTGTTGGGATTTTGATAATTCATTGGATTATTAGAAGAATTTTGGGTGTTGAAATTATTATTGGGATCCATTTCACTAAACAGAGACTAAAACTTAAAAATAAACACTAATAGAAGTATAATAATAAGATTAAGAGAGTGAAAAATGTGGGTTTTTTTTTTCTGTGTCCAAATCAAATGAACCAAGTCTCTATTTATAGAGAAAAAAAAATCATGAATTTTGGTGTAAAAATAAAAAAATAAAAAATTAATTTGCAATGAAATAATTGAGTTTAAAGATAAAAATGAGATAAAAATCCGCCCAGCCAATCAGAACAAGCCACCTGTCCAGCCATCATCTTCTCTCTCCGTCTCCCTTGCCCATCACGCGCCCTGTCTGGCAGTGGCTTTCACGCGCGCGAACGAACGAATCTGAGCGTGCCACGCGTCCCCTGCGGTCAGGCTTCAACACAGTTGAAAGTTTTCAACTCCTCACTCCTCCAACTCACCTTCAACACTCCCATTGCAGTGCATTGCTATGTTGAACTGATTTTCAACACCCTTTCAACTCTTGCATTGCTCATGGTCTAAAGTTTAACATCAATTATGGCTAAACCAACAATATCACATCGTAGCTATACCTAATATTATTTTTTTCTAAACAAAAAATGTTTGTTAGACTTCATTTGTTTGACTATACTAGAGAAAGGTACTTTCATATGTCATTGATTTTTATTTGATATTTTAAACAAATATTAGGGTATTTTTTGTCCCCATAGAAAATGGTAAATATGGATTTTAGTTCCTGTCAACAAAATATCTCTGGTTTTGCTTTTGTAATTTCTAATTATTTAGATTTTACCAATTGTTAGTTGATTTAGTGGTGATTGGAACCCTCTCAATGCAACAATTTACAATTGTCAAGCTCACAATTCACTACAACAAAATCCTAGCTGTAGAAGAAGACCAATCTTTTACTCCATTTGGGCAATCATTTGAATTGTACATTCCCTCTTCTCGTGTGTTCCGAAATTGGGCCAACTAACTTTAGCCCATTACAATAAACGGCCCAGCTTACACACCACCAAACAGAATACAAACAAACAATTGAGAAGAGAGAGAGCAGGAAAGGTCTCACATGTCAACATCTTCTTTGACCTTCAACTCATTCTTTTGGTAAAGTTTTTGCGTTTGAGGTTGGATAAAAACTCTCTCATGTCTGATTTATGCAACATCTTTCTCTTCCCCGTGCCAAACATGTTTTGATTATTTTTTCCCTTACAGATACAGAAAACCCTTCCCAAATCACAGCTTAATTTGTGTTCTTATTTTCTTGTCTTTACATGACCCTTTCCCCAAAGTTGAAATCTTTCCATATCTATGATTCATCGATCCAATTTGAAAAAACTTTAACACAAATCTCTGAGGAAACAAGGCATACGGTTCAAGGAATCAGGAAACAGAGTCAAATATCATCTCAATCTCAAAGGTATTCTCAATTTCGAATTATCCCGCCTAATGATATATATATTTTTCAATTGTTTATTCAAATTAGGGTTTTAGACTTTTCCTATTTAAAAGGGTCTTGGATGTGAAGGAAAATTGCACCGCATCATCTGAACTATGCTTGCCTTTCTCTCCTGTCTCAGTTTGTTCTTTGTTGTTTAGATTTATTTATTGTTTTGATTAATTAATTAATTAATATTCTAAAAGCTAAGTTCGAATTTCAAATCTATATATCTATTTTATAAGTTAAATTTTGTAACTAAAATGACTATGATTGTTGGTGATGATAGTTACTTTTCAAAAATACAAGAAATTAATTCTGATAAGTCAACATAGAACATTAAGGCAAAGATAATAAGACTTTGGGAGGTATCTGATTTCAATCAGAATACCATCCCTTTTTCTATTGAAATGGTCTTAATGGATGCTGATGGTGGTAGAATCCATGCTACTGTTAGGAAAACTCTTATTTACAAATTTAAGGATGACTTAAAAGAGGGAAAGGTTTATACATTTGAAAATATGGGAGTTGCAACTAATGGTGGAGCTTATCGCACTACTCATCACCCTTATAAATTAACTTTTCAGTTCACTTCTTTGATTCAAATGCTTGCTAACCAAAACATTGATAGATCTCCATATTCCTTTACTCCAATTGCTGATATTGTTGGAGGTTCTTATGATACTGATTTTTTAGTTGGTGAGTTATTTGGTTTTTGTTATTTTAACTTTGTCATTTCTCTTAGTCAGAAAAAAAAACTTTGTCATTTATCTTGAGATTTATAACTTTATTGATTATAAGAAATTATTATTTTCAGATGTGATTGGGCTCTTGACTGGTGTTGGTTCTGAAAGGGAAGTTACCAACCAAAATGGAAGTACCACAAAACTCAATGTTATTGAGTTAGAGGCTGATGGGTATGATTCTATTAGTATAATTCTTCGATTTTATTTTCAATTCTTTATGTTAACTACACCGTTTAACTTAGTAATTTTTTTTATCAATATTAGGCATAAGATCCTATGCACACTGTTTGGGGCTTATGTTGATGTACTTAATGGTTTTGTTGGAGCTGGTGATGTCCAAAATGATGTTGTCATTATGCAGCTTGCAAAAGCCAAAAAATTTCAAGGTTGTAAATATTTTAACTTTTTTATTTTCTATACTTCATCGTGTGTGCTTATATTCTAATATTGATTTGGTATTGAAGTTATTGACATGTAATTTGTAGACAAGATTCACATTCAGAACTGCATGAATTGTAGTGTCTTGCTATTTAACCCTGCATGTGAAGAAAGTGTTTGTCTAAGGGCAAGGTGTGTTATATTTTTTTAACCTATGTCAAGTTTGCATATAAAAGTTTTTTGTGTAGTTATAACACTAATATTTGGAGTATGTCTTTATATATCATTAGGCTTCCTGAATCTCAAGAAACTCCATCTCCTTTGACTTTAACTCAGCTCAATGTTGAGACTCAAGTTCAACCAATTGATGAGTTTTTGTTTAATACCCCAAGAAGTACTCTACAAGCTCTTAAAGAGGCCACCACTGTAATGGTTTTGTACATGTTTTTTACTTAGTTTGTTTTGAATGTGTTATGTGTTATTATTATTAATACTTTCATATTATTGTAACAATAGGAACAAGTCAATGTTGTGCTTGGAACTGTCAAAAGGGTTTTAAATCCTGATAGCTATTGGTACACTGCGTGTATATGTAACAAGGCTGTCATCCCAGATTCAAGAATGTTTTTTTGTGAAAAGTGCAATAAACATGTTGTGAGGGTTTATCCTAGGTATTAAGTTTATATATTTAACTAAAGTTTTCCTGCTGCTATGAACCAAAATAAGAAGCTAATTTCAGTGTATATTTTTTAAGGTTTTGTATCAAGGTTAGAGTGATGGATCACACAGATTCTGCAACTCTTGTCATATTTGACAAAGAAGCAAGTTTGCTTTTCAATATGACATGTGCTGATATGATTGACGCAGCACAAAGGGTAAGTGTGTTAGAGCAACAATACATTATTGTTTTTAAAAATACAAACACCAATTTTTTTTAATGAATGATCTAATTTATAATTTATCAGGCTGGTGGTGCTGGAGGTTTGCCTCTTGAAATTGCTGATTTGGTTGAGAAAACATGATTGTTTAAGGTTGAGGCCAAACCTTCATTTAACCCAAGATTTGAACAATCCTTTCGTGTGAGAAAGATATGCAGAGATTCGGCCATAATCAACCAATTCAAAGCAAAGTGGGAAAAGGAAGAGGCTACTTTTATTAAAAATGTTAATGTATGTTATTTCTTATTCATATCCCATAGTTTGCTTAATATGTGAAATCAAATTTCTCACTTTTATTATGATCTTTGTATGTAGGAGAATGGTTCTTTAAGTAGTTTGTTGCTTAAAGGGAAAGATGTTTTGGTTGGTGGTACAACAAATGTCTTATCTCAGGTTAAAAATTTTAAATATACAGTTTCATTATTATTTTTATGTTTTTTTTTGTTGATATACAAAAATAACATTTAAGTTATTTTTCTCTAGGATTTTGAAACTGGATCTTCCACTCCTGTCAAAGGGAATGAACTGATTGTTGATGGAACACCTATTAAAGTTACTCAAGATTTAATGGAAAAATTTGCTTCTGCTGCTGTGAACCTTACTGATGATTCAATGCTAACTATGTCTCAAAACATGCCCCTGTCAGTGGAGAAAGTTAAATCTTCTGTTGTGGACTTAGAGGATGAGCAAGTTGCAGTTCATAAATATAACACCCCACATGAAATATCTAGAATATCGGTGGAATATTATTATTGATAACGAGTACATTATTATTACATTGGGATTAAAGCACACGCAGGTGCTAAGTACAACACAGATTAAGATACAACAGAAGCAAAACATAAATTCAACGATACAACAAAGGATTATTGGAAAACAACGAGACTAGGAAATAAAGAAAGCATGAACAAGTGCAATCCTCCAAGCACAGCTACTAGCACACCAACAAGCATACCTTAGCCAACCTGTTTATCTGAAAAAAATTGTTTGGAGTGGGGTGAGACTACTAAGCCTCAGTGAGTCCTACTACCCTCCTAAGGTGACTACACCGGGGAGTCCTAATCAGTCATAACATATATTCATAACATAAAATAATATATAAGCATAAATAAAGGTGTGTCACAGAAATTAGTCTTATTCATTTTAACCGCAAGGATTCTCCGAGGCGAGCATATCTCGGAGGCCTGCCTTATCCGTCGATCGGATCGATCACGGCATACAGCTCACAAAACATAACCTGATGGATTATCCCATTGGGGGTCCATAAAGCGACATAGATCGCAGCAAACTGACTGATACTAATTTAGTTGAATTCTACCATAATTTACCAAAGTCCCGGGGAAAACACAAACCTATGAATCTCTAGATTAAGCCCTAAAGATTATCTGTGACTAACATGCTGTTTCACATTATATAAATCATGCTACTGCAAATAGGTATAACTCATATGAGGATATAAATCGAGTGCCTTAATTTAGAAAACAGTTTTAAAAATTCAGTTCTGTTCTGTCAAACTCGCTCAGCGAGTCATAACTCGCTCCGGCGAGTTTTATGGGTATGTTCTGTATCAACTCGCTCCGGCGTGTTGCTAGCTTGCCACGGCGAGATTATAGGTCCTGGCCTAAATCAACTCGCTAAGCGCACAAGTGCACGCTGGGGCGAGTTTCATCAGCCCAGAAAACCCAGCTCGCTATGAATGCACGCTTGCAACTCGCTGCAGCGTGTGTACACAGAATATGCCCTGTTTCACGAAAATTCCACTTTTAACAAGCTTAGCACCTACAATCCTCATTCTAAGCTATGCAGTCACATAATATGTATAATATAAGACAGAATGGAGAGGAATTTGGGAGTTAATTCCTCTCAGACAACATTTCCCTAATTTTCTTAAGTTAACATGCAAAAGTTCAATTTTGGGGAAACTAGCTAAACTATCCTAAGAACCCACCTGTATGAAGCTTTAATCCTTGTTTCTGAGCTCTACTACAGCTACTGCAACCACTCACAAAGCCCCACGAACCCCAGACCAGAATTGAGAATTTTGACTCTTGAAACCTCTTATTTTTGCTCTATGAATTGAGTTGTGTTTGATGATTTGCTTCAGCAATTGAAGTGGTATTTATAGAGTTTTCTGAGTATTTGAACAGTGAGAGGTTTGTTTTTGAGTTGGTTTGCATGTCTTCTCATTGGTGAGTGAAATGGTGAAGAATGAGGTTGTTGTTTTCTTGTATCATGTGAGGCATTGGGTGTTGATGATTCTACAGTGGCTACAGAGATACCACTACTGATGTGAATGCATGTGAGGAATCTCTGCTTGTTTAAGTGGGTTAGTGAGATATGGCCAAAATCTTGAGTTTGAGGAAATTGAGAAAGTTGCATTATGTTGTTGTTGTTGTTTTGCTCGTGAGAGGGAGGAAGAAATGAGGAGATAGCTACTGAATTTTCTGAAGCTTAGAAATGAATGATACTTGCTTGTTTGCATGTGAAAGAGAGTTTAACCTTAAGTGGAATCATGAGTCATTGTTGCCTAGTGAGGTGTTGAGCTAAGGTGAGAGTGGAAAGCTTGAGTGGGTAATGACTCATAAAAGAGTGAGAGAGATCACGTGAGAGGGAGAGGAATGGAAGGGAGTTTGAAATTCTTGACTTAATTAATCACAAGAGTATCTATTAAGTTGTATTAGTGTAGTCTTAGATTTAATTAAAATTACTATCTTCCACACAATACACTTAATCCCTTGATTTAATTAATTAATCACCTCTAATTGTTTCTAATTTTATTAGACAAGTTCTAATTAAAATTAGTTGGATAATTTTAGGAGTTGGGATATTACAACCTACCCCCCTTAAAGAAATTTCGTCCTCGAAATTAAGAAATTTACCTCGGAAATAAATAAGGGTAACTCTTCCTCATGTCTGACTCTAGTTCCCATGTGAATTCACCATCAGGAGACTGAGCCCATTCAACTTTGACTATGGGAATCCTCTTGTTTCGAAGTATTTTGGCATCACGTTCAACAATCCGAACAGGATCCGGCTGATAGGTTAGATCTGGCTGAAGATCGATCTGTTCCAATTCCACTGGACGATAAGGATCAGGAATGTACTTTCTGAGCTGAGATACATGAAACACGTCGTGTAACCCTGACATAGATGGAGGTAGAGCTAACTGATAGGCTACAGGACCGACGCGTCGAAGAATCTGATAAGGTCCAATGAATCTTGGACAGAGCTTCTTTGTTTTGAATACACCTCGTAAACCCAACTTAGGAGTAACTCTCAAGAACACATGATCACCTTCCTGAAATTCCAAAAACCTTCTTCTCTTGTCGGCATAACTCTTCTGCCGACTCTGAGCAACTTTCAGCTTATCTCGGATGGACTTGATCTTTAACGTGGTCTCTTGGACAATATCTGGTCCCAAGAAACTACGATCACCAACTTCTGTCCAACACAACGGAGTTCTACACTTTCTGCCATACAGAGCTTCATAAGGTGCCATACCGATACTGGCATGGTAACTGTTATTGTAGGCAAACTCAATTAGGTGTAAGTGATTACTCCACGAACCACCATCTTCTAATACACAAGCTCGCAGCATATCCTCAAGGGTCTGAATAGTCCTTTCTGACTGACCATCAGTCTGAGGGTGATGTGACGTACTCATCTTCAACCGAGTACCCATCGCATTCTAAAATGCTTTCCAAAACCTCGAAGTGAATATTGGATCCCTATCTGACACAATACTCAAAGGTATACCATGCAACCTTACAATTTGCTCCATGAAGATGGCTGCATATTGAGGGGCCTTGTAGGTGGATTTCACTGGAATGAAATGAGCTGATTTAGTCAACCTGTCCACGATTACCCAGATCGAATCTTGACCTTTCTGGTTACGTGGCAGTCCTCCTACAAAGTCCATTGTGATATGTTCCCACTTCCATTCAGGTATATCTAACGGTTGCAACGGTCCTCCAGGTTTCTGGTGTTCAATCTTTACCTGTTGACAGACAATACACCGGGACACAAATTCAGCAATCTCTGCTTTCATGTTGGGCCACCAGTAATTCTCCTTTAAATCATGATACATCTTGGTGGATCCAGGGTGAATTGAAAATCCACTCTTGTGTGCCTCTTCCAGAATCAACCGTTTCAGCTCATCATCCTGAGGTACACAAAGCCTGCCTTCATAGAGAATAGCACCGTCCGTGGCTACTGAGAACTCCGGATGGTTTATCCTATTCTGCAACTCTACATCATCCTGCTGAGCCTGCACAATCCTTGGGCGTAACTCACAGGACACTTCAATTCTGTTGATACGAATACCGCTCTTACGATATACCACATTTAGATTGAGATCCCTGAATTTCTCATATAGACCGCACTGTTGCATCAACAACTCTGATGCATACAATGTCTTTCTGCTCAGAGCATCTGCCACCACATTGGCCTTTCCTGGATGGTAATTGAGATTGAAGTCGAAGTCCTTGAGATACTCCATCCAACGCCGTTGCCTCATATTCAATTCCTTCTGATCAAACAAGTACTTCAGACTTTTGTGATCACTGAACAGATCAAACTGCACTACATACAGATGATGTCTCCAGATTTTGAGGGCAAAGATAATGGCTGCTAATTCCAAATCATGGGTAAGATAATTCTGCTCATGAGGTTTTAGTTGCCTGGATGCATACGCTACAACTGCTCCATCTTGCATCAATACACATCCAAGTCCCTTGTTGGACGCATCACAGTACACCACATACTTGCGGGTTGGGTCAGGAATTACTAACATTGGCGCTGTGGTTAGCTTTTCCTTTAGAGTTCTGAAACTCCATTCACAAGCAGCATCCCAATCAAAGGTTGCATCTTTTCTGGTTAGACGAGTTAACGGTAAAGCAATCTCCGAAAATCCTAAGATGAATCTCTGGTAGTAACCTGCCAGACCGAGGAAGCTCCTGACTTCGGTAACACTTCTGGGTCTTTCCCAATTCAACACCGCTTCCACCTTGGATGGGTCGACAGACACACCGCCTTGCGATATGACATGTCCCAAGAAATTAACTTCAGATAGCCAAAATTCACACTTGCTGAACTTGGCATACAGTTGCTTCTCTCTTAGGATGCTCAACACAATTCTCAGGTGCTCCGCATGCTCCTGTGAATCCTTAGAATAGATCAGAATGTCATCAATGAAGATAACAACAAACTGGTCAAGGTACGGCTGGAAAATCCGATTCATATAGTCCATAAAGATGGCTGGAGCATTTGTCAAACCGAAAGGCATGACCAAAAATTCATAATGTCCATAACGAGTCCTGAATGCTGTCTTGGAAACATCCGAGGACTTGATACGGATCTGATGATATCCAGAACGAAGATCAATCTTGGAAAAGACAGTAGCACCTCTGAGTTGATCCAGAAGGTCATCAATTCTTGGTAAGGGATACTTGTTCTTAATTGTGACCTTGTTGAGTTGACGATAATCAATGCACAAGCGCATCGTACCATCCTTCTTCTTCACGAGTAACACCGGTGCTCCCCAAGGTGAGACACTGGGTCGGATAAAGTGTTTCTGAAGTAACTCTTCAAGCTGAGATTTCAGTTCATGAAGCTCTAAGGGAGACATCCTATACGGGGCAACTGAGATTGGCTGGGAACCAGGAACTAGGTCGATAGAAAACTCAACTTCCCTTTCAGGAGGTAAATTCATAATATCATCTGGGAAGACATCTAGGAACTCCCTAACAACTGGAATATCACTGGGACACAAACTGGGTTCCGGATCGATGGTAAACAAGACACTGAAACACTTAGTACTGGCACCTAAGTACTGGATCATCTGATGAGTGTTTTGAAGCAAAGCAGTGAGTGCTATACTCTCTGCTGAAGTTTCAGTTGGAATAAACAGATTCTTCTCAGTGCATCCAATGTACACAGTATTGGCGGAAAGCCAATCCATGCCTAGGACTACGTCAATATCCTTCAAGGGTAGACAGATCAAATCTATATGATAGACTTTACTGCCCACAAGAATTGGACAATTCTGACAAACTCGCTTAGAGGTAACCTTGCCACCTGTAGCAACAGCTACAGTCATTGGGGGAATTAAAGGCACAGAGGGCAATTGCAGTCGCTGAACACAGTCAACGACTATAAAGGAATTAGTGGCTCCACAGTCAAACAAGATTAAAACTTCAGACTGGCCTAACTTGCATACATCCATAATTAAAGCATTATTAGATCTGACTTTCTCACCGTCAAGGGAATATAACCGACCTTTGATCTTAGAAGCGCCGCTGGAATCGCCTTGCCTCTTCAGCTTAGGACATTCATGTTTGTAGTGGCCTGGTTGCTTACAGTAGTAACACATGTTCTTCCCCTTCATGCATTCTCCACTGTGAGGAAAACCACATTCGGCACAGTTCCTTGGTGAACGTTGAGAGTAGCTCTGTTTTCCCTTACTGGTATTTCCCTTAGTCCTTACTTGCAGATTGAACTTTCCAGAGTCTCTCCTCTTCTGAACAGCTTCACCGCGCTCCTTATTAATACTGTTAAGATCTGCCTCAGCATGATAGCTCTTTTGCACCAAGTCACCAAAGGCAGTGATATGCTGCATAGAGACGTCATGCGCTATGTCAGCCCTTAAACCAAACCGGTACTTCTTCATCTTCCATGACTCAGTTGGGGCATCATTGCCGTCTGCCACATAGCGAACCAGATCATTGAACTTCATGGTATAGTCCGCCACAGACATACTTCCCTGCTTCAGCTCGGTCAACTCTCGCTCCATCTGGAATTGATAGCTCTCCGGGATGTAATGTCCGACAAAAAGGCGTCGAAAATTACTCCAAGTCATCTCCATCTGACTAACCTCCATGTATGACTTTGTCCCATCCCACCAGTTACAAGCGTCGCCCCTAAAGAAGCGGGAGACGAACACAACCTTGTCAGCTTCAGTGCAATCCATTGATTCCAGGATCCCACTCATCCTTTGGATCCATTCCCGGGCCTTCGCTGGATTGTATTCTCCATAAAATTCTGGTGGACTCATGCGGCAGAACTCTCTGAAAGCAGCACTTGATCCTTGCTGCGGATGGGGAGGATTGTTCATGTGTTGTTGAAACATAGCCATGAACTCTTGATGTTGCTGGGCTTGCTGGGCCTGAAACTGCTGCTGCTGATGCATCATCTCAGCCCACATGTTAACATTAGCATCACCGTACATTTCAGGCTCGTCATCATCATCAACGTTCCTTCTAGGCCTTCCAGGTCCTCGTCTTGCTCCTGACATAGTGCTCTAACTGCCAATATCAAGTCAAGTTAGCTAGGCTTAAAGTGACATGACATCTAGAACAGATGTTAGAAATCCAGACAAATACTGGGATTCGGATTAGTAATACTAATGAACTCTGGCACGGTCTGAATCGACCTGCTCTGATACCAATTATAACACCCCACATGAAATATCTAGAATATCGGTGGAATATTATTATTGATAACGAGTACATTATTATTACATTGGGATTAAAGCACACGCAGGTGCTAAGTACAACACAGATTAAGATACAACGGAAGCAAAACATAAATTCAACGATACAACAAAGGATTATTGGAAAACAACGAGACTAGGAAATAAAGAAAGCATGAACAAGTGCAATCCTCCAAGCACAACTACTAGCACACCAACAAGCATACCTTAGCCAACCTGTTTATCTGAAAAAAATTGTTTGGAGTGGGGTGAGACTACTAAGCCTCAGTGAGTCCTACTACCCTCCTAAGGTGACTACACCGGGGAGTCCTAATCAGTCATAACATATATTCATAACATAAAATAATATATAAGCATAAATAAAGGTGTGTCACAGAAATTAGTCTTATTCATTTTAACCGCAAGGATTCTCCGAGGCGAGCATATCTCGGAGGCCTGCCTTATCCGTCGATCGGATCGATCACGGCATACAGCTAACAAAACATAACCTGATGGATTATCCCATTGGGGGTCCATAAAGCGACATAGATCGCAGCAAACTGACTGATACTAATTTAGTTGAATTCTACCATAATTTACCAAAGTCCCGGGGAACATACAAACCTATGAATCTCTAGATTAAGCCCTAAAGATTATCTGTGACTAACATGCTGTTTCACATTATATAAATCATGCTACTGCAAATAGGTATAACTCATATGAGGATATAAATCGAGTGCCTTAATTTAGAAAACAATTTTAAAAATTCAGTTCTATTCTGTCAAACTCGCTCAGCGAGTCATAACTCGCTCCGGCGAGTTTTATGGGTATGTTCTGTATCAACTCGCTCCAGCGTGTTGCTAGCTCGCCACGACGAGATTATAGGTCCTGGCCTAAATCAACTCGCTAAGCGCACAAGTGCACGCTGGGGCGAGTTTCATCAGCCCAGAAAACCCAGCTCGCTATGAATGCACGCTTGCAACTCGCTGCAGCGTGTGTACACAGAATATGCCCTGTTTCACGAAAATTCCATTTTTAACAAGCTTAGCACCTACAATCCTCATTCTAAGCTATGCAGTCACATAATATGTATAATATAAGACAGAATGGAGAGGAATTTGGGAGTTAATTCCTCTCACACAACATTTCCCTAATTTTCTTAAGTTAACATGCAAAAGTTCAATTTTGGGGAAACTAGCTAAACTATCCTAAGAACCCACCTGTATGAAGCTTTAATCCTTGTTTCTGAGCTCTACTACAGCTACTGCAACCACTCACAAAGCCCCACGAACCCCAGACCAGAATTGAGAATTTTGACTCTTGAAACCTCTTATTTTTGCTCTATGAATTGAGTTGTGTTTGATGATTTGCTTCAGCAATTGAAGTGGTATTTATAGAGAGTTTTCTGAGTATTTGAACAGTGAGAGGTTTGTTTTTGAGTTGGTTTGCATGTCTTCTCATTGGTGAGTGAAATGGTGAAGAATGAGGTTGTTGTTTTCTTGTATCATGTGAGGCATTGGGTGTTGATGATTCTACAGTGGCTACAGAGATACCACTACTGATGTGAATGCATGTGAGGAATCTCTGCTTGTTTAAGTGGGTTAGTGAGATATGGCCAAAATCTTGAGTTTGAGGAAATTGAGAAAGTTGGATTATGTTGTTGTTGTTGTTTTGCTCGTGAGAGGGAGGAAGAAATGAGGAGATAGCTACTGAATTTTCTGAAGCTTAGAAATGAATGATACTTGCTTGTTTGCATGTGAAAGAGAGTTTAACCTTAAGTGGAATCATGAGTCATTGTTGCCTAGTGAGGTGTTGAGCTAAGGTGAGAGTGGAAAGCGTGAGTGGGTAATGACTCATAAAAGAGTGAGAGAGATCACGTGAGAGGGAGAGGAATGGAAGGGAGTTTGAAATTCTTGACTTAATTAATCACAAGAGTATCTATTAAGTTGTATTAGTGTAGTCTTAGATTTAATTAAAATTACTATCTTCCACACAATACACTTAATCCCTTGATTTAATTAATTAATCACCTCTAATTGTTTCTAATTTTATTAGACAAGTTCTAATTAAAATTAGTTGGATAATTTTAGGAGTTGGGATATTACAATAAAGGTAAAGCTTCTATTGTGGACTTAGAGGATGAGCAAGTTGCGGTTCAGAAAGGTAATCTCATGTTGTGGACTTAGAGGATGAGCAAGTATCAGTTCAAAAAGGAAAATCTGATGTTGTGAAGTTAGATGCTGGTCATGTTGCTGTTAAGAAATGAAAATCTGATCCTGCGGAGATAGCTGATGAACATGTTGTTGTTAAGAAAGGGAAATCTAATGTTGTGAAGGTAGATGATGATAATGTTGTTGTTAAGAAAGGGAATAGCAAGACTGTCAAGGTAGATGATGAAGGAAAAACCCCTGATGTTCTGTCCAAAATAGTGAAGAAAAAGGTAGCCGCTAAGAGAGTTTCACCTACACCATAAGAAGAATATGATGATAATGCTCCCATCAAGCTTTTGAAGAGGGCTATCAAGATTGAAAAGCTAACCTAGAGCCTTATGCTTGAGTTTTTTGTTGGCCATAATATTTAAGTTTGAATGATTATGTTTCTTGGCCTTTTTTGTAAGGAATTGTACTCTTCATTCCCATTAGTAATGGGTAATTTATTAGGTTTACATTAGGTTTAATATTATGTAATCCCAGTGGCAGTGGGTTGTTATGGTGTTAATTAGGTTTATGTTTCTAGGTTAATTTGGTGTACAAATCCAGTGGCAGTGGATTGTTAATTCCATTTTTATGTTTTCAGTTTAATCAATTCATGAAAATCCCCAGTGGCAGTGGGTTATTACTTATTAGGTCTATCAATTAATCTAATTATAAATCTATGTTTCCAGATATAAAAGATTTGTTATTGATGACAGGAATTTATACGGTATTTTTAGTAGTATTATTAGTAGTAAAATGACCAAGACAGACCCAAATACGAAGGAAAACCTACAAAAGCATGAAAAAGCATCAAGACAGAGTCCAAGATGCAAAAAGACAAGAAAAAGCCAAAAAAGTGAAGAAATTAGCATTCCATCGCAGCATGATGGCTCCCATCGTGCCACAATGGGAGCTGCTTGCTTGCCAAGAAATCAGAAGGAATAAATCTGAAGAAAATCTACCCATCGCAGCACGATGCTTCACAACGCAGCACGATGGAGTAACTTGGCGACCAAGCTGATGAAATGCATATGATCAGTTATAAAACTGAACTAAATCTTCACATCGCAGTACGATGTGCTCATCGCAGTGCGATGCCTTGCTGAGGCCCATTACGAAAACTATAAATAGAACCTCTCATTCATTGTTTAAATCATTCAGAAATAGTAGAACACTCTCTACTATAAGGAGAGGTTCAGAGGAGCTCTATTGGGCATAGTTTTCTCCCCTTACGGGAAAACTAACTCAGCAAGGTATGTTTCTTTAGGCTTTTGTATTTAGGTTATATTTTGTAATTTAAATATGTAGTCTTTATATTTATGCCTTAGGTTGTGGTGGAGAAGATGAACTCCCCTATGAATATTTGGAGTCTGTGATTGAGTCTAAGTTATAATAAATGATATTTAGTAGTTATGTTTGTTATTTACTTTCGTGCACTTTAATAACATATTCTCGTAATCTGGCCGGATAAGCGGGAGCGCCCATAGAATTGATATTAGGTTTTGACTTGATATGGTTCGGAACTCGTAGTAAATAATGCTAGGTGTATAGAGACGGTAACATCCTGAACTAGTCGTGAACTGAGCGGTTAGAGGAGGAATCATGCACTAGGTGTGATTTGAGCACTTAGAAGATGAACAACCCGATACTAGGACCTAAAGATTAATTGGTGAAGAGCATAATGCATGTTTATAAACAACTCACTTAGTAATTAGGGTATGTGACACATCGAGGTTAGGCTCTCGTAGGTACATTAGTTGTTAATGTAGGGAAACTTTAATAAGCATAGTGTAATAGTAAGGTATACTACAACAAGGATAATTCATCGCCGAACATAATCTAAGTAACTATGTTATACACCGGTCATGCCAAATATGAAGAAGGGAGGGAGTCCAACCACCATACCTAGCCTCTATATTTCTTGAATCTATTATTTATACATTCCGCATTTATATTTCTGCAAGCATTACACTATTTTTATAAAAACCTTTTTCCAAAAACCAAAGCGAATGCAAACTATCACAAACTTAAATAACGCTAGTGAAGCTTCGGCACGATCCCTGTGGATTCGAACTCATTCTACTCGTAGAGTGTGAATTATTACTCGACGACAGACTGGTGCACTTGCCAGACCGCAGTCAAGTTTTTGGCGCCGTTGTCGGGGATTGTGTTTACAAAGCCTTACTAGATTTATTTAAGTTTGTCAAAAAATTTCAAAAATACAAAAAAAATTGAAAAAAAATAAAAAATCTTGTTGATGATTGTGGATTTTAATCTGTGAAAATTCTGGCTAAGGATAAGTCTTGGTATTTAAGCGATCCGTTGTGATCCACCTCACTTACCTGGGAATTTTCATGGTGACAAAGACACATGAGACAAACCAAAAATAGTTTTATCGTTTAATTTTCCTGTACTACTGAAGGTATTCATTTGTTGTACTTGATAACAGGTATCCTGGAGTTTAAGTACGATCCTGAACCAGAAAGAACGCTCTGGGAGAGAAGGCGAGCACAAAGGCTTGCAAAATCCAGTAATCTTAACACAGAAGAAGAGCCTACCACCAAAGCCATGTGGGACGAGCAAATAATTACAATGGGAGATTACTGCAAGAGGACTGACTTAGATCAGATCTCACTGGGGTTCCAACCGGGCAACCCAGCTAACTTTGATATTAAGTGTAATGTTCTTACAGGTTTGCGGGAGAACCAGTTCGACGGACGTGCCAACAATGATCCCTGGGATCATCTCTCAAAGTTTTCAGAGACATGTCAGATCCAGAAGGTGCCGGAAAACGTTTCTGATGACTAGAAGAAGCTGTGTTTGTTTGCTTTTTCTCTTACAGGTCCAACTAAAGATTGGGGTCAATGCTTGCCAAGGGGAACGATTGCTACATGGAAGGAGCTTGAAGACAAGGTCCTGGAAAGATTCTTCACACACACACACACACTATTCCAGAAGAGAAAGTCTGAGATTCTGAGTTTCAAACAGCATGAATCTGAAACGTTGTGCGAGGCTTATGAACGGTTCAAGCTGCTTATGAAAAGGTGTCCTAACCACTACATTAGTGTTATGGAGCAGATGCAACTATTCACTGCTGGTATGAAAATGCAACACAGGATGATACTAGATGCCTCAGCTGGTGGGTCCATCAAAGTAAAGACCTCTGTAGAGACTAAGGATCTGGTTGAGCAGATGTGCCAGAATGAATACAACATGAGTCATGATCGAGCTGAAAAGACACCTAAAATTCTAAAGGTGGACCAGGAGATTGTGTACAAAGTAGAGATCGAGTTACTAAGGAGGCAACTTGCTGATAAAGAGAAAGCTGTGAAGGAAGCCAGTGTTAAACAGGTAGAGGGAGTCTGTGACTTCTGCCTAGAAGATCATCCTAATGGGCAGTGTTTTCCAGGAGGGAGCGAAGAGCAGGTGAATTATATGGGAAACAACTACAACCCAGGTTGGAGCAAACACCCAAATTTACGCTAGGATCAGACAGGAAACCAGGCTCAAGCCGCACCTCAACCAAGAAAGCCATCTCCATTGGAAGAGTTACTCAACAAATTTGCTAACATGAGCAAAACTAACTTTGAAAATATCCAGACTACAATAGCCAACCAGGGGGCGACGATAAAAAGTCTTGAAACTCAGATTGGTCAACTGTCAAAACTAGTAAGCACTCATGTTTCTAAAGATATTACAGGTAACACAGTGGACAATCCAAAGGAGGAGTGCAAAGTCCTGAAAGATCAAAAATCAGAACAAGAACAAAGAGACGAACAGGTAAAAGACTACGAAGAGTGGTACAAGCTGTTCGATATGACACTAGATGAAGCCTACGACAAGTTCATGAGAGAGCTTAGGGAATACAGAGGGAGCCGAACAAGACTGCCTCCCAAGAAGACAGATCCTGGAAGCGTCACCATATTCTGTCATATTGAGGAAGCAAAAATCCGAGCATTGTGTGATGTGGGTTCAAGTGTTAACATAATGCCATTATCTCTGGCGGAAAAGTTAAAACTCGCACAACCAACTGCAGGTACATAAAGAGAACTCGTCTTAGCAAATCAGTCAACAATCTACTCAGCATGTAGAATCGAGGATGTCTTGGTGAAAGTCAAAGACCTGATATTTCAAGCAGACTTCATGATCCTGGATATCCAAGAAGACGAAGAACATCCCATCATTCTAGGAAGACCATTCTTAGCAACTAGCAGGGCACTCATCAATGTGGAGCTCGCTGAGTTGACTCTAAGGAGTGAAGCGGAAGAAAGAACTATCAAAGCTTCCATAACCAGAAGGGAAGTGTGCTACATGCTTGAGTGGAAAGACAGGGAAGCTACACCACCGACTCCAGATCAAGAAGTACAGGTAAAGATAGAGATAACAGAACTGAAGAATGAAATGGCGCAGCTAGAGATAGATACAGCTCAGGAAGGGGAGGTACCCGAAGAACTCACTGAAAAAATGAAGAGGCTTACTATTGAAGTGGACATCCGAGCAACATGAGTCAAAGCATGGGGTAGAAACCGAAAAGTGGCCAAAAGATCTAAGTTTGGGGTCGATACGCCACATCTGAAGAAGCCTGCTGCTGAAAGAAAAGAGGAAAGAGAAAAGAAAAGCTGGGTTAATGCACCAAAAGAACAAAAGAAGGAATATCCACCAAAAGGCAAAGGGAAGTCCATCATAAAAACAGTACCATCAGAAAATGATGGACAACTCTGTTTTGCCACCTTCAAAGAAAAACAGAACCCAAAGAAGTATGAAAGAAGCAACAAGAAAGAGGGAGGAGCTAAGGCGAAAGCTCCTACAAAAGAGAGAGGCATGCGAACCTATCCTCTGTAATGGAGGAAATGCCTCAAGCTAATGAGAGGCTAAACAAGCGCTGCTTGGGAGGCAACCCAAAGATAAGTATTTAAGTATTTCAATTCAGTATTTTCATTTCAGTATTTTCAATTCAATAATGTATGCCTAGAATTTCGCATGCCATCTTCATCTGTCAACAGCCCTTGTTTCAAACTTACAAAAAATTAAATAACTGCTTTGCTGTTTATTATCTAGTGCATGACTTACTGTTATAGGTAAGATTGCAGCGAAATGAGTTATAAATCTTGATGAGACGAGTTTCACACCTTCATACAGAAAACCAAAGGTGATTGCTCCGAAGTGCGAAGTTCGAGAGATAGAGAGACGAGTGATGAAGCTGGTGTCCGTGAGACAAGTGTTCAATTTCAGTTATACCTAAGCCATGTGAGGATTTGAGCCAAATATTTCCAAACGGTATTACCACTTTCTTTCGATCTACTATGAGAGTACCGTGCACTTGTTTATTTTCTAGAACTTGCTCTAATTCTCTGCTGCCTGGTTAATTTGATATTATATGCATTGAGGCAATTGTTTGTTATAACCCAGAGCCTTTTCAAGCCACCCTTTATTATATTATTATCCTTTGCTAGCCAATTTTGAGCCGTAAAAAAAATATTATCCCTTTTATTTCGGTGACAAACCACGATACAAGCCTATAGACCAGAAAAACAATGAAATTACCCTCTTTGGAGTTAGGTAATAGTTCTCAAAAGTCTTAGCAACAAAATAAGTTTGGGGTTGCTCATGGAACTAGCAACGTTTAAGTTTGGGGTGGGTATACGGAGAACTATCACTACAAAGAAAAAAATGAATGAAAAAGAGACGGGAAAACATAAAAAATTCCCTAAAAAAATTGTCTCTTCAAAAAAAAAATGAAAAAGAAAGAGCAAAGGGGCAAATAAAAGAGCCAAAGGGCAAAAGAAAGAGCCAAAGGGCGCAAAAAGTGATAGAAAAGAACCACACAAAGACACATCTGGTTCTTCATCTCAGATACCGACACAAAAAGGCACCCTAAGGAACACAGGTTGCGCACACAAAAAGGAACAACAAAGTAGAACTTAACTCCAAATGTTTAGCCTACTATTCCCAAAAATGTCCTACCTTGACCTAAGCCACGTTATAACCCTTAAAAAGACCTCCAATGATGCATGTGTATTGAATTTTGATCGGTTGCTTAGAGTTATTGCAAGCCTATGGTAAAATGGCAGGTTGTACGATGATTGAGAGATAACCCTTTCAATTAATGAGCGAAAAACACAAATGTGAGAGAGAGAAAAGTTGTACATGGACTCTAGTGGGCATTTGTCTGATTTGCTACTATTGACGCCTCCTGACCCTAGCAGGACTGAGCATATCATGATCGCGGCGGTAAGAAATCAGCGGTACCATTGCTAAAATATAAAAAAGGTTGTGAAATTCCTATCATTATTATTTATCTCTTATTTCTCTAACGATCTTTTCTGACAGCATGTTACTTGAGGACAAGCAACGGTTTAAGTTTGAGGTTGTGATGATAGGAATTTCTAAGATATTTTTAGTAGTAGTATTAGTAGTAAAATGACCAAGACAAACCCAAATACGAAGGAAAACCTACAAAAGCATGAAAAAGCATCAAGACATAGTCCAAGATGCAAAAAGACAAGAAAAAGCCAAAAAAGTGAAGAAATTAGCATTCCATCGCAGCACGATGGCTCCCATCGTGCCACGATGGGAGCTGCTTGCTTGCCAATAAATCAGAAGGAATAAATCTGAAGAAAATCTACCCATCGCATCACGATGCTTCACAACGCAGCACGATGGAGTAACTTGGCGACCAAGCTGATGAAATGCACAGGATCAGTTATAAAACTGAACTAAATCTTCACATCGCAGTACGATGTGCTCATCGCAGTGCGATGCCTTGCTGAGGCCCATTACGGAAACTATAAATAGAGCCTCCCATTCATTGTTTAAATCATTCAGAAATAGTAGAACACTCTCTACTACACTACAACATTTTTGACTTTAGGCAGCGGTCAAAAATCATTGCCTAAAGCAAAAAAACCGTGCCCGTATCCTAAGACAACGGTTCAGCAACGGTTTAGCTTGTGCACTCTATACGGCCGTGGCCTTTTCTAAAGGCAACGGTTTTTTCAGTTTCGCCCACAGTAACACAAAACCGCTGCTTAAACATGTAAAAGGCAGCGGTTTTTTATGATCCATTGGCAACGCTACCTGTACTTTGAGGAACGGTTTCAAATTGTTGCTTAAATATTTAGCAACGGTTTTACATATAATTTTATGGCAACGGTCATAGTAAAAGGAATGGTTATTGTAATGTTGCATAATCTTGGTAGCAACAGTTTTGCATTGAATTTTAGACAACGGTTATTTCGTGTTGTTTATCTGTTACAGCAACAGTTCCTTTTTTAAAATAACTTTCTTTAGTTACTTTTAATTTTTTTTATAATAACAATTAATTTTTTTGTAAAAAATAAATAAATAAATAGCATATTATGCATTTAGGTAAAATAAAAGAATACTCAATTTTAAAAGCCTAAATAAAATAGATAATATTTTTGCATCATTTAATATTCCAAGTTTGGATATCCAAAATATACAAAATTAAACTAACACATGGTAGTTTGTTTCAAAAAAATAACCAAAAAGTATTAGTTTTTACATAAACTTTGCTTATCATTCATCATCTTCAACTTCAAGTTCACCTTCCTCAAATGTTGGATGAGTTTCCTGCATTTATAAAAAAAAATGTTAAGTCCTTGTGAATCCTTCCTCAATAGTTTTGTTTTTTTTTTTAAAGCAAAATTTATTAGAGTGAATTAGGCACAAGGAGTGCAAAATTCACTCCCCAAACCAAGTCAGATTACACAACATTCACCAATACAAATGGTTAAAGACCTCCGGAACAACCTATTATAGCAAGCTATTGTGAAATAACATCTAAACTGTCATGGACGACACCAAATACTAAAGTAGAAAGAGTGCCATATACCACTAGACAATCAGTGCATCAAATACAAGTGCAGACCAAATACATCATAACAGAATAATCGTGCATAAAAAAGTCGACAATGTCATCAGACTTAAAAAGTCTCCACTGCTATAAGGCCATGCTAAAGCTTCTGCCAGAACTGGCCAAGAAACACCAGCCAAAACACAAGACATCATAGCAAAAAACCAAAAAAACAAACAACTAGTAAGTATAAATATTGACATCATAGCAGAATGTCAAATACTGTCATGATGATTGTTAATGCATTGACATTTAATTTAAAATTTGAAGTCTACAAAAGGTTGCACTTATTTAGAATGAAATAATCTCTAAGAGTTCTTCCAGCTAACACCATGCTATCATATCAAAGTAACAAATAAGCTTTCATAGATAATTTCCACAATAATTCAATTTGAGATAATCAAAGTATAAAAAAAAGCTATTTCATACAAGTTTCTATAGTAATTCAATTTATAGAAACAAAAGTAACACATGGCACATTAGAAGTATTACCTTATCAAGATCATGCATCTGTGATGATGTGGAAGCACCATTATCATCATCCATAGCATTTTGCATAATACTATCCAAAGCTTCATCATCAAAATCAGGATTGGCTTGTTTTAACAAACATCTAACTAACCCTTGTAAGCCATCAAGTTTCTTAGCCATGCGAGTTGTCTCGTTAGAATAGTGTCTCTTAATTTCGGCAATTTCTTCATTTCTCTTAAACACAGTTGGTGTTACCATTCTTCCCAAGCAACGCATTCTACCAGCCTTTTCTTTGCCAAATATTGATTGAAAAGTTTCCCCAGCACATTCATTTGACTCTTGAATGGAATCATGAAGTTTAGTCTAATAAGAAAAGCAAGGTTAAAGATAAGTTCAAGGAAAAAGAAACTGAACAGAAGAATATAAACTGATACTGAACATAATACAGAAACAGAACATAAATATGCGTGTATTCATTAAGTGAAACTGAAACTGAAAGACAAAACCAATTCATTAACTGAAACTGAAACTGAAACAGAACAAAACCAATACTCTGCTGCTGAAACTGAAACTAAAACAGAAACAAAACATAAATAATCGAAACTGAAAAGAACAGAAATATGCGTGTATTCATTAACTGAACCATGCCTAATTAACCACTAAAACTAAACCAATTCGTTAACTGACAGAACATAAATAATCACTGAAATATGCTTGTATATATTATTGTACTTACAATAACATCTTGAGTATCTTGATCCACTTTTTTTCCTTTCCGACTTGTGCGGGTTTCAACGAACATCTCTGATTGAGTGACGTCTGATCCGTCCTCCTTCTTTGCACGCTACAACAAAATTTACAAGTAATAAGAAACATATATTTGTTAGAAAATTATTTCGTTGAATTGCAAAATTATAATACCAATTGTGCCTTGACCCTAGCAAAATTCCTTGTTCCCATTCGGTGCATATATTTTTGTTTCGTCCTATTCACAGCATTCTTCTTACATATGTCCTGCATTATGTATAAGTTAAAGTGAGTTGAAATCATTACTTGAACAGTATTGGACACCTAAATTAATATAGCAATCTTACTTGAACAGTATTGATCCCCCAATAAATCATTAATTTCTTATAATGAGGTTTTGGTATTCTCTTAGGACGATGTTTCAACCTTTCTCTCAAGTTCGGGTATTTCGAGAAGTATTTCTTCTTGATAGAAGTCTTGTATCGTCTCCAAGCATCATCAATGCGAGCCAATGTTGCATTCTTTCCATGTGCGGGAATAATGTATTTATCCTACAAAACAAAATAATCATCACCAATGTTTGAAAGGTATTTGAAATATCAATGAAATATAAAAGTCATTTTCCCATACATTGACAAATTTCCACATGGCCTGCTTTTCATCAGTTGTAAATGCTTTAAAGGTAGTGTAAATTAGAGGGAAATAGGTAGCATTCCTCGCAACAGTTCCTATAAAACTACTAAACTCTGCAACAGCCTTATTGGTGGGTCCAATAGGTTCTCCCATATCGTCTAAAGTAATTACTTTACGCTCTTCAGGGTCTCTTGCATGCACACCTATGCACCGTGTTGGCCCTCGTGTTCTTTTCTTGGTTGTACCTATTTAAAATGGTCCAAACATGTCATAAGATAATATTACAAAGACATACTTATATAAGACAAAGAATAACCAATTTTACCATTAACATTACTACCTTCCTCTACGGTTGCAATTTCTCCTTCTCTTTCTATGCCGTCTTCTTCTTCACTTTCCGTTTCAACCTCCTCATCTTCTTCTTCAAGTTGCACGCCATGTTCTTTAAGAAATTCATCAATTAACATTGCTTTAAGACCTGGCATTTTTGGGGTCTTCTTTGGTTCTTGTTGCTGCTCAAGTGACGCATTATGACAAGTAGCACTTTTCATGGGCTGTTTGCTACTTTGATGCTCTGGTTGTGACTCATTAACTACTGCCACCCCACTCTTCTTCATGGCATGACTATTTGCCTCATCCGACACCTTTGTTCGACTTTCGTTACTTGTTGACAATTTAGACTTCTTTTCAAGTGAATGACTTGCAAGGGAAAAAGAAGGCAAATTTCTTTTAGTTGGCTTCTTATTAGGTTCTTCAACTGTAGGTATCTTACTTTTGATACTTTGATGCTCTGGTTGCGACCCGTTAACTACTGCCACCACACTCTTCTTCATGACATGACGATTTGCCTCATTCGACACCTTTGTTCGACTTTCGTTACTTGTTGATAATTTATACTTCTTTTCAAGTGAATGACTTGCAAGGGAAAAAGAAGCCTTAGTTCCTTCAACTGATTTTTTGGCAACATTGAGTGATGACTTGTTAGGTTCTTCAGCCATGGTTGCTTTCGTTCCTTTAGCCATTGTGTTGGTTCCTTGATCTCCAACCAATTGAAACTTAGTTCCACCAACATTCCTTGATGGCATATTTTGATTACGTTTAGATCCTTGAACTTCCGGAATATATGCCTCATCAATTCCCTTCTCACGTTTAATGTTTAACATCTTCAGCAATTCAGCATTGGATCTCACTTGTCTTCCTATGTAAGTGACAGGTTCTGTGCTTTGAGTTTTCTTTGAGTTTACTTTGTTGTTCATCATTTTTTTTCTACAAAAAACACATAGAAGTATAAGTCCAGGCAGATCCAAAAGACAAGTAAAATCTAGTCCAGAGAAAAGAAAAAGCATATGTAAACAACCTGTCCAGAAGCAGCAAATTAATAACCAATCCACATAAATATCAATCCAACAAATAATTAGAACCAACAAACAACAAAGCAGCATATAATAACAAAGCAGCATATAATAACATTGTAACAACACAACAAAATAATGTTATATTTAAACAACGCAACAAAATGGAAATAAATAATTTGATACACAAGTTGATTCATTATACAAATTAGTCCATATAGTCATATAATGTGTCATCAAAATCAGAATCTTCCTCCTCTTCTATTCCTTGTAAATCATCTGACGGCTTCTCAAAGATTGTTGTAGGAATGTCTTCCCTAACCAAGTCGACTTCATCATCAGTTGTTGCATTTACGTTTGTAGCTTCAAACTCTGATTGGTTACCCATGTTAAACAAATCCCTTGGATCTGTCCTATTAACATAATGCCTATTTGCATTGAAAGAATCTTGAATATAAAAACATTGGTGAACTTGAGAAGCAATCACAAAAGCATCATCTTGGTAACACGTTTTATTGAAATGCACACAAGTTAGTCCATATTTTTCTTCCTCGACTTCATACCAATCACACCTAAATAGAACAAATTTGGAGTGGCCATAATAGTTCAACTCAATTAGAAATATACTTAATCATATACTAACCTAAGAGTGAGCAAACATAACTTATGTATTCAATCAAATTCACATTAATTTGTATCATTCATATACTGAACCAAACTGTCACATTAGTTTTGTAAAACCGAACCGAGTCTATAATTTTTTCTGAACTGTCATAACAGTTCCATGAACCAGTTCAATACTTCGGAACTGAACTGTCATAACTCTCAAAATGTGATTTTATAGATTGAATATATTGCTGTTCTAGACAAACTTATGCTATTCTAGACATTTAAGAGTAAGTAAATTATATTTTTAATAGATTCCTCAACTGAAACTATTTACCATTAAACAGTGTCACAAATTTCTTTTTTTTTTGGTACAAAAATTTCATATTTATATCATAATAATAGAAAAATAATGATGCAATACAAAATTTATGTGAACCATGTTAGAGGATGTAAACCATACAGTACTTTGTATCTAACTAAATCTTTTTCTTAGTTATATTTTCAACTCTCTCAAATTTAACTCCCATCTTATCTTATTTCATCACTTTTATATATATATATATATATTAGAAAGAGAATTGTAACTTTACTTACTTCATAGACACTAGATGATATAATTCAGGGTACCATAGCAAAGATCCACATGGGATGCTTGACATAAAAGTTAGTTTATGGTTTATGTTTCCCTTTTTTTTTGTTAGTAGGACTACTGTTATTAATTATATCAAATTAAAGTGGGCAGGTATATGGTTTGAATATTCAAGTGGGAGTTTTTTTTTTTTTTGAGACAACAAATAATATATATAAAGAACAAAAACAAAACACAACAAAGGCAGCCACAACGCTTAAAGCAAAAACAGACCCCTGTACAAGACAGCAACACCAAAACCCGACACACAGGGCACACCAGCTTAGCCTCAACACAGTGGAACAGCAGCACAGAAACTGCAACAGGAGACAGCTAGGGAAACAAAAGGATCCACAACCCAGCCGGACCATGAACACTAATTCGAATCAAGGCAAACATTAGGCTCCACACACCATTTGTATAAAAGGCAAGGAGATGGCAAAAGACGAGAGGATGTGGGAGTTATTTTGGACCATAGCTTGTAATAAGATTGAAAATTTGTGTAGCAGGTTACCAAATTGATTTGCCTTAACAACTTCCTTTTTCTTGGGCCCCTTTTTACTCTCATAAGTCATAAGCTAACATGGTTCAACACTTATTCATAAAGACTCACTATAATTTAGACTACTATTCATGTTTAGTGAAAAGTTGCCTTCACATTATTTATGCTACAAAAATGTTTAAGTGAGCTAGCTTCTAACACTAATTAATTAGGTTAAAGGAGATCTTAAACTTTAAAGATAAATCTTAAGGCTTAAAATAAATTTCAATCCAAAAGAATCTAAAATTGGTTACTTAATTTCCCATTACACTGCTATGAATTTTGAGCTGGTTTACTAGTATAGCCCTTCTCATGTTCAATTGATTGATCATTAAGATATAGTTGGCTTCCAATTAAAAATTCAAAGTCCACATCATTATGACCACTTAGTCCACATTCATGTAGCTTCCTTTGCTTTTGTCTTATTACTAATTTTGTATTATTACAGTTTGTTATAAGTACAATGAATTGGTGTATTCCCAAATCAATGAATGAAATAATATCTTATTTAGTATAGTTGTTAGCAGTAGCATAGTTTTTCCCTATCAGAACACAAGCAATTCAAAAAATGCATAATATTAACAAATTCAAAGTCAAACTACTAGGATACTGAATAGAAAAACTACAAAGAGAAGTTATTTTATCCTACTAGAACATAAGTTTAACAATGAACCCTAACAATGAAACAGAAATTTATGCATAGCAAAGAACCCTAATTTATTCAATAGAGTTCAAATAGGAGAAAACCCAAATGTGAAACAAGAATTGGTAACAAAAGGAAGGAATACGAATATTATAGCTTACCTGAAAGCTTCACGAGAGAGTCAACCAGAAATAGAAACGCAAGCAAAGCACCCCTTCGTAGCTCACGCGGAATCAGCGATTGTGATTGAAGACTGAGATGAAGCTTGAAGACTGAGATGAAGAGAAGCTTGAAGACGTACGTGAAGAGGTAGAAGACGGTGAGAAAATTGTCGATTGAGGTAGAAGACGGTGAGAACTTAATCACAATAGAATGGTGAGAGAATACGGTGAGAAAATCTCATCCTTTTTTTTTTTTTTTTACAAATGGTTAACCTTTTCTAGTGTAAGTCCATTTTAAATTTTTTTTAATAATTAATTTCAATTTTTTTTTTCAATGAGCGGGAATGCTAAATGTTTTGGAGCGGGACATGTTCCCGGGCTAATTTTATTTGTCAATTTAACATATTTATGGGAACGGTTTTACAGTGTGGCTTTTTTATATTAATGGAAGCATTTATAAACATGTTGCTTATACATAGTTGTAGAGACAACTATTGCACCGTTGCTAAAAAATTGTTGCAACTGTTGCCTATAATTTGTTACAGGCGCGGTTTTATGACCATTGGTAGCCTAATTGCATACGGTGACAACACCGTTGCTTATACCTTCTTTAGGAACGGTTTTTTGATTGTTGGTGAGAAAACAATACAACATACATAAAACCGCTGCCTATTCAATGTTATGGGTGCGGTTCTTACCAGTTGCCTAAAAAACTGTTGCCTATGCTCCAAAATGTTGTAGTGCTATAAGGAGAGGTTCAGAGGAGCTCTATTGGGCATAGTTTTCTCACCTTACGAGAAAACTAACTTAGCAAGGTATGTTTCTTTAGGCTTTTGTATTTAGGTTATATTTTGTAATTTAAATATGTGGTCTTTATATTTATGCCTTAGGTTGTGGTGGAGAAGATGAACTCCCCTATAAATATGTGGAGTCTGTGATTGAGTCTAAGTTATAATAAATGATATTTAGTAGTTATGTTTGTTATTTACTTTCGTGCACTTTAATAACGTATTCTCGTAATCTGGCCGGATAAGCGGGAGCGCCCATAGAATTGATATTAGGTTTTGACTTGATATGGTCCGGAACTCGTAGTAAATAATGCTAGGTGTATAGAGACGGTATCATCCTGAACTAGTCGTGAACTGAACGGTTAGAGGAGGAATCATGCACTAGGTGTGATTTGAGCACTTAGAAGATGAACAGCCCGATACTAGGACCTAGAGGTTAATTGGTGAAGAGCATAATGCATGTTTATAAACAACTCACTTAGTAATTAGGGTATGTGACACATTGAGGTTAGGCTCTCGTAGGTACCTTAGTTGTTAATGTAGGGAAACTTTAATAAGCATAGTGTAATAGTAAGGTATTACTACAACAAGGATATTTCACCGCCAAACATAATCTAAGTAACTATGTTATACACCGGTCATGCCAAATATGAAGAAGGGAGGGAGTCCAACCACCATACCTATCCTCTATATTTCTTGAATCTATTATTTATACATTCCGCATTTATATTTCTGCAAGCATTACGCTATTTTTATAAAAACCTTTTTCCAAAAACCAAAGCGAATGCAAACTATCACAAACTTAAATAACGCTAGTGAAGCTTCGGCACGATCCCTGTGGATTCGAACTCATTTTACTCGTAGAGTGTGAATTATTTTATTCGAACTCATTTTACTTGCCATTTTTATCATATCAATTCATTCAACAAACATAAATGGACACATACATTCACATAATTATCAGATTAACTTTCAAATTAACACATTCCCATAAATCCATTTCCAACCCAAATGAAAAATGGACTGTGGAGGGTATAGGCTAGAAAATAGAGATTTTCACCCCTTGATGACTTATTTGCAAGTGTACAAAATCGTTCAAGTAATAAAGTAAGTAAAAGCGTCTCCACAAGGATTGTGTGTGCAACAATTCAATTATCACTAAATTAGGATTAAAACAATAGGTTTGGGGGTTTTTAAGTTTGTTTGGGTTAAAAGCGTAAAAGAAACACTACAAGATAAGAAGGATAACTAGGTTGTTTCAAATCACTCCCCTTTCCCTACTTAGTGACCTATTATTATATTTCACAATTCAAATTAAGTCTCGTTCATCACGACGAATTAACCCTTAAGTAGTAATAATCACTCCCGTGACTTATTACCCTATTCACTATTAACAACTCTCTAATCCCTTAGATGATATGAGAAATTATGAAAGCATTAAAGAACGTTAAAATCCCTAGAATAGCCGCAAGTTACGTATCCCTACAATAACCCTATTGAATAATTATCATTAATTCGAATACCAAAAGAATCTCCCGAAATCAAAAGATATCTAGATCAATTTCACTAATATGTATACTAATCAAAAACATTAAAAATAGATGATAATTAAATAATTAATAAAGACGAAATTGCAATAATATAATAACCAATTACATAAAAGTAGTTCTAGGGAAGTTCATCTACTAAACCTGACCTAAGGAAATTAGTCACTGATAAGCAAAATTATAACAAAAGAGTTAAAGAATTACACATATGAAATAACCTCGTTGGAGCGCGAGGAAAACTACTCCCAATGGTGGGAGATTGCCTTCCTATAGAGCATTTGGCTCTCCTTCCTTCTCCTCCTCCTTTACTCCTTAGAGAGTTGTGTTTCTCTAAATTTCTGAATGAATAATTGTGAAGGAGGAGAGCTCTATTTATAGATTTGAAATTGCGCTTTTGCGTGCCATCGTGTTGCGATGGGTTCCATCGTAGCCACAATAGCTCACTTTTCTTGCTTAACAAGCACGCAGTTTGTGGGTTCCTTGGCGGCTAAGTTTTCTCTTCATTGTGGCCACGATGAATCCATCGTGAACACAATGAGACTTCAAAATTAGTTTTTTCCTTCAACACAAAAGTTGTAGCTCTTTGTCTTAGCTCTCCAATGCATGTCCACAAGCCTCATTCCGATATTCGTAGCTCACGTTATGACATTTTCAAGGGACTGCTCGTTCTCCTTTTTTTGCCATTTTCTATGCATTTTCTTCAATTCTTGACTTATTGGACAAGTAGCTTCACTTATTTAGGGTTTTTTTCCTTGTAATTGGTCTTCAAAGTGACTAAAACTAATATAAATTAATATAAAAACTACTTAAAAACATCCTATAAATTATTGTCATCACTCCTCCATGGCTCACCCTTTAGATTGAGATAACCACTCTCTTATCTTAATTAAGTTGAATTCTCTACTCCTTCATCTCCAAGCTCTTCAATCTTCTATAACCTCTCTTCTCCCTCTTTGTTCTTTCTCTTTTTTCTTCTCTTCTCTTTCTTCCTTTCTCTTGTTCTTCTCTCTCTACCTCTTTCTATCTTTTCTCAAAAATGAGTTTCTCTCTCTAAACCAACCTCTTATATACTTAGGGTAAATGACTTCTCTATAATTTTTGGATATCCAAAGTACAAATTGAATTTTTTTAATTAAATATTAATATTATAAAGATACGATAAAATATTATATTTAAGGTAAAAATAATGGCAAATTCTAAAATGGACCACTTTATCAAGTGGTCAATGGTGGACCAGTTATCAATAATACTATAACGAATACGAATTTTACAAAATTCACTGTTGGATTGAAAGTTTATATCATATATAGATCATTTATACAAATTTTTAGAAAAATTGAAAATCATTTGATATGTTATTGAGACCTATTAAGATTAACGGTTTATGAGTTTTTATTAAATATCGTTAAACTTGATAGATTTCAATAACATATTAAACGATTTTCAATTTTTCTAAAAATTTGTATGAATGGTCTATATTATACAAACTTTCAATCCAACGGTAGATTTATAAAATTTGTATTCGTTATAGTAGTAATGATCACTTGTCCCGGTGGACTACTTGTGAAGGTGGTCCATCGTAGCATTAGCCAAAATATAATATATAGTATGTTAAAAATTAACTTTTGGCAATGAAAATTATCAATTATATTTGGAATAGTAAAAAGAAATAGATTATATTGAACTAATAAGTATTATTGAGAAAATTAAAAATCAATAATTAATATGTTAATGCAATATATCGTACTGTTGTGAATTCGAACCAAAAACATACCAATAATCCTTGAACTAGTGTGTGGGGCAAAACAAACAAAGCAACCAACAACAACAATGGATAACCAAGCAATAATAATATCAACCAAAGCTAAAACTATGAAAACAATAAAGAACACAATATAAATCGTTTACCCAGTTCTGTGTTAATGAACCTACATCTGGGGGAGAGAGAGCTCTCCTTTCCACTATCAAAGCTTCCTCATACTTGATTACAATGAGATTTACAAGAGTTACAAGAATTTAGAGTTTTCATAAATTATATCATTTTCCCAAATCTCTTCCCGTGACCAAGAGATTTCAATTGATAGCAATTACAAGGTGTTAGAAAGAGTACCCAACCCTAGGATTAACCCAAGAGAAACCCCCTTGAACCCTAGCCTCAATGTTGGTGAAACCCCCTTTCAAACCCTACATTTTCTCTCTCTTTTTCCTCTATCTCTCTCAGCTGAAACATGAACAGAGGTATATATAACCACGCGGCTGCGCGGCGCCGCCGGCGCCGCGCGCGGTTCAACAGAACCCACAACCATTTCTAGAGGCGTGTGGGCGCCCCGCGCCACCTGCATAGCCAAGACCAGTTTCTACACCATTTTTGCACCTTGTTCATGCAATTTAAAGGCAATCTTCAACACGTACTAATAAAAAGTTATATAAGTATTAAAAGATATGTATGTGATTTGGTTTGGTTTTGAAAAATCAATCCAAAAGCTGATCCGATCCAGCGGTTTTCACAAAAGGACATCCAAACACATCCAAAAATATTCGATTTTTGCGATTTTCGGTTATTTTAGATCTATTTGCGGTTATTATTTGAATTAGTTTAAATTTGCTCCTTAATATAGTTTGTGAAAATTATATACAATATAAGAAAGTTGTTGTCCCTGAAAAAGATCAAAATACCCATGCTTCAAATGCTGCCATGTGTCCAAAATGAGGGTAAATGATGTCCAAAATGAGGGTAAATGATGTCCAAAATTTTGTTAACTGAACTAAAATGAAAAAAAGTAACCGAGCTGTATGTCAACAAACTAAGCCATATTTGATTTTGTGAGTGCAAAAGTTACTTTATGAACCGAGCCATATAAGCCATGGTTTGATTCCAATTGAAAATAAAATGTAATGTTTGTAAACATGTGACAACTGATAGGCCACATCACTATTTTTCCTCCTTTTTTTTTTCTTTTCTTTTCCCAATGTCTGTTATTGGCTAATCTTTTTGACTTTTCAAATGGTTCTACAACCCAATTCATCTACGGTGGGAAATTCTCAAATTTGAATTTGAAATCAATCAGACACCAACTATTTTATCTCTTTTATAATATCTCTTCTTTCTCTCATTTTCATTTATCAATATTTTGTCATTATCTCCATCTTTTTCTTATTTCCATTTTATGTTCATGTCATTGTGCAGGAAAGTAAAGTTGTGAAGAAGAAGAAGTAAAGAAAAAGAGGTATTCAGATTATTACAAAACAAATTACAATTCAGGCAAACTATGATCATAATCTATCTTATTTTTTTTATGTTATTGATATCATCTTTAACAAAATACAATTTTTTCTTCAGCTATATCAACATGACAAATTATCAATCAGGTATTCATATTTTGTTATTATAATATTGTAACAGATATATTACTTGAAATCTATAATAAAAATAAATTCCTAATTATAGTAGAAAAATACATTTGGATTAGAAAATTAAAACAAAACATCCATGGCAAGGAATGAGTTTTAGATCTAGAAAGAAGAAAAAAAAACCAGAGAAACAAAAGATCTACAAATAAAATTAATTGCTTTAACCTCTTATCTTACAAAAGTGAATTTTTTTTTCTCAGAAACAAAGTTGCAAGACAAGAAGATGAAAATGATGGCATGGTGGTGGTCCAAATATTTGCTCCGATAGAGATGAGCAGTATAATAACAGAGGCAAACAAAATAGCATAATCACTACAAAGAACATGATGAGTATGAATGGTTCTAATATATCACTGAATTTTAAGATTATGGAAGGGCACTGAGAAAGAAGGAGAGAAACTAGGTTACCAAACAATTACACATATCCTTTTTGGTCTATTCTTTCTCCATTTTTTATTCTATATTAATCTTTGTTCTATTTTTTGTTCTCAACTGATGAAAATGTTCTCTGCATTTACTCCAAAAATAATTTTCAATAGAAAAAAAAAACTTTATCAGATGATAATTTTTTAAAGAAATTGAAGAAAAATAAATGAAATAATTTATTTTTTTTCTATATAATTATTTATATTGATATATATATATATATATATATATATATATATATATAACTGAAAATTTTTAGAAGATAAACCATTGAACAATTTGATTTTAAAAATTCTTTTGAGATATTGCACATTTTTTCTTTCCACTTTTACTAGGTTTTACAATTAATTTATTTTCATCATGAAGAAAAATATACAAGAAAACAATCAGATCAAAAAAAAAATTACAAACAAACCCATAGAACAAAAAAAAATCAATAGTTTACTCTTTAATCAAGAGTCTTGATACACATATACAAACAAATTGAAAATCCAAATAGATCTAGAAAAAGAAAAACCGATCTAAACAATCTAGTATTGTTATTATATGTATAGGAGAAGGGAAAAAAAAACAAAAGTAACATATTTAAACAAAGAAAAACTTGATCTAATGAGAAGTATGTTAGACTACTAGGCTACCACTTAGAAGGGGGGTTGAATAAGTGGCTTCTTTAATCAACGGCAATTTAAAAATTATTTGATTAAAAACAATGTGCGGAAGCACCACCGGATCGGTAGTCTACATTGCACCTTTTGACCAAAGGAAAGATAGTATAGCCTTGAACGAACTAGGAAAATTATCGGAACGCTTAATGCAAAATATCCAAATTTAATTGATTAGCAAAAACAGTCCCAAGCAAGTTATATGATTCGATATTCAAATTCAATCACAATCAAGATAATCGCAATTGAACCTTTGTGCACACTTACGAACACAAAATTTCAATTGACACAAAATATACGCTAATTGCGTAAAGTAAGAATTTAAAGCGAATCGACACACAAGAGATGATTAGGGAGTTCCCCGGCTTTCGTGTCGTCCTCGCGGTCGGCCGGGTACGTCTCCCCCCAAATAACCAAACGGGTTATTTGAGAGTATTATTGATTAAAAACAGTTTGAACACAAGTGCACAATTTACAATGAATTCAATAAACCTATATTTACTCAAAAGTAAAACTATGCTAAACCTCAATCGACGAACGAATCTTCACCCTCTGATTCCAACGATTTTACCCGTGCAACTCCTTGCAACAATCGTCCAGCTGAGTCCTTCAATTCTTCTCGATTGATCCTTCAAGATATCGAACAATCTTGAATCCCTAGCGAGCAACCAAACCTCCTTCGCAAATCAACCCGATCACGATTCTGATTCACCGCGAATCATACCGAACGTTATCGACCAAGCGTACAACTTCTATTGGATTGATCCCATACTCAATCTTCAATGATTGCAACTTGATGGAAGATGATGATCTTGTGAAGGATACACTTTGATCCCAATTTTTCACCCACATTGTATCCAAAGTGTTTCTCTCAAAGCACTCTTGCTTTCTCACTGGTTCTCACTAGATTTTTCTCAGTTGTGTTACAAAACAAAGATCACACACATTGCTATTTAAAGTAAAAATAGAATGAGCAAATTTAGGCATAATTTTTCATACACGTATCGATACAAATGCTTTGACCAACGTTAAAAATGAAAAAATTGACCTTTGTATCGATACAAACACGGGTGTGTATCGATACAAATATCAGAATCTTGAAATCTTGACTGATATGTATCGAAGCATGCAAGCATGATTCGATACATCATGAGTTTTCTGGATTTTGAGAACATACAGATGTGTATCGATACATGCAAGCATGCTTCGATACACAGATGATGTTCTGTCTCTGAGAGACCACTTTTGTATCGATACAGACAATGTATGTATCGATACAAAATGCACAAAATCAAACAGAAGTAATTTCAGGACATATGTATCGATACAACTATGTATGTATCAATACAAAATACCTAAAAGTCAGTTTTTCAAGGTTTTAGAAAATAGTTCTTTGTTGTCAAGTCATTTGTAATGTTGCCAAAATATGTTCAATCCTATTTTCATGTGTTTTGACAATTATTAAAACATGAGGATGAACTGGTGCACTTACATTCTCCCCCTTTTTGATAATTGTCAAAACTATGCATATGCTAAACTAAGCCTATACCTATTATGCAAAAAATAGCAATGTAATACAGACGCAATTAAAACACCAAGGCTAGGCATCAAATAAGCTCGCTCCCCCTGAGTTGATGCCATAATGCGTTTTGATCATCTTTAGCTTGTGCATCCAAAGCTCTCCCCCTTTGACAATATCAAAAAGAAGAAGAGAGCACATTAGAAGTAACAAGTCCAAGCAATTTTTAATCAATGATCACATCGTGCACTTACATTTGTCGAAATGCACTTTATGATATAGTTTCCTGATCAAAATAAATACATACAAAGATATGCCAAAAATATATCAATGACGAATACCAAATATCATGACAAAACATGGAATGTAGAACAACAATCCATAAACCAACTCATGAGTATTGAAACACATCGACATTTGTAAACAAGTAACATACCAAAATATGGGACGAAATAAACAAAATAATGCAACAAATGCATAATTTCATGTTGCCATATCATATAACGATGTTCATGAAGAAATGAAATTCACGGATAGTATTTATGCAACATGGTAAGCTATAGACACACCAATTAATCAATATTTCATACATTGCCATTTGATACATATGGACTTCAAGAATTATTACTTATCTTAAAGCAAGAATTTTTGGAAATGAGCAAACATATGTATGTATTGAAAAGAACTAATATGTGATGTTGATGTTTGAAAAGAATTCACATAGGCATAAGAGTGTAAGTTTTAAGAAGAGAAGATAGAGATGATACTTTTCAACCTTGTACCGTAGGGTGTTGATGCACTTCCCATTGTATAAAACTCCAAGTTGCCAAGAAGTATAATATGTATACAAAGTGCATGTACAAATGTATATTATTCTAGGTTAGAGATATCTAGGATCCCTAATTCTCCGCGAATAAAGATAAAGGGTTCCGTTGCAAGTGGCTTTGTAAAGATGTCCGCAAGTTGATTTTTCGAGTCCACATGCTCAAAAACAACATCCCCTTTTTCTACATGATCGCGAAGAAAGTGATGCCTAATCTCTATATGCTTAGTCCTTGAATGCAATACGGGGTTCTTTGTGAGGTTTATAGCACTAGTGTTGTCACACAAGATTGGAACACGTTGTAGTTTTAAATCGTAGTCGAGAAGTTGTTGTTTTAACCAAAGTATTTGGGAGCAACAACTTACAGCTGCAATGTATTCCGCCTCGGCGGTTGACAAAGCAACTGATACTTGTTTCTTGCTATGCCAACTTACCAAGCTATTACAAAATAGGTGACATGTTCCACTAGTACTTTTCCTATCCAACTTGCAACCGGCAAAGTCGGAATCGGAGTAACCTACCAAAGAACAATCATTCCCCTTAGAGTACCATAAGCCAAAATTTGATGTTCCTTTCAAGTATTTTAAAATCCTTTTTACGGCTTTTAGGTGTGATTCTTTGGGGCATGATTGATATCGTGCACACATGCAAACACTAAACATAATATCCGGCCTAGATGCCGTTAAATAGAGTAAGGATCCGATTATACCTCTATATTTTGTGATTTCCACATCTTTACCTTCTTCATCTTTGCTTAACGCACAAGTTGATGCCATAGGAGTTTCCATAATTTTTGAATCCGTCATCCTAAACTTCTTGAGCAACTCAAGGCAATATTTAGTTTGATATATGAAGGTTCCTTCTTCTAGTTGCTTGATTTGTAGTCCCAAGAAGTAGGTTAGTTCACCCATCATGCTCATCTCGAATTCACCTTGCATAAGACTAGAAAAACTCTTGACAAGAGATGGGTTAGTGGAACCAAAGATAATATCATCAACATATATTTGAACCAATAAGACGTCCTTTCCTTTACGTTTAATGAAGAGTGTAGTATCAACCTTTCCCCTTGAATATCCGTTTTTAATCAAGAACTTGCTAAGCCTATCATACCAAGCTCTAGGAGCTTGTTTAAGACCATATAAGGCTCTTTTTAATTTGAAAACATAGTCGGGATGTTCGTTATCTTCAAAACCGGGAGGTTGTTTGACATACACCTCTTCATTTATGTATCCGTTTAGGAAAGCACTCTTAACGTCCATTTGATATAACTTGAAATTCATATTGCATTCATAAGCTAATAAAAGTCTAATAGCCTCAAGGCAAGCAACCGGAGCATAGGTCTCCTCATAATCAATGCCCTCCTCTTGGTTATAGGCTTGAGCTACCAACCGTGCCTTGTTCCTAATGATAACACCGTTTTCATCAAGCTTATTTCTAAAAACCCAACGTGTCCCAATCACTTGATGACTTGGAGGAGGTGGTACTAAATCCCACACATCATTTCTTTTAAATTGATTTAGTTCTTCTTGCATTGCAAGAATCCAATGTTCATCAAGTAATGCGGCCTTTGAGTTTTTAGGTTCAACTTGTGAAACAAAAGCATAGTGAGAACAAAAGTTACTTATTTGAAACCGAGTAGCCACTCCCTTTGAGATATCACCTAAGACCTTGTCAATGGGATGATCTTTTAGAATACGCCATTCTTTTGCAAGACCGGCTCCTCTTTGCTTATGATGATTCTTTGATGAAGAGGATCCTCCATCATCTTTGTCTTCATTGGATGGTGTCGGCTTATCATCTTTTTCTTTTGGAACTTCCGTTGAGGGTTGATCACTTTCAACAACTTCTTGATCCTTTAGAATATCTAATGTGTCGACACCTGTATCAATAAAATCACCTTTCCCGTTTTCTTCCGGAAAAGTCTCATCAAAGCTTACATGAACCGACTCTTCAACAATTTGTAACCTTTTATTGTATACTCTATATGCTTTGCTAGACAATGAATAACCTAAGAAAATTCCCTCATCCGCTTTTGGATCAAATTTGCCAAGATTTTCTTTTCCATTATTTAAAATGAAGCACTTGCATCCAAAAGAGCGCAAGTGACTAAGATTAGGTTTTCTTCCTTTAAGTATTTCATAGGGAGTTTTGTCCAAAATAGGTCGAATGATCGCCCTATTTAGAACATAACTTGCGGTGCTTATCGCATCGGCCCAAAAATACTTAGGAAGACCACTTAACATAGTCCTAGCTAACTCTTCTAGAATTCGATTTTTCCTCTCCACTACCCCATTTTGTTGTGGTGTTCGTGGAGCCGAAAAATTATGTTCACTGCCATGTTTGGAGCAAAATTTATCAAAGTTATTGTTTTCAAATTCACCTCCATGATCACTCCTAATGGAAATGATCTTAAGGTCTAGCTTATTTTGAATCATCTTAGCAAATTGTTTAAAAGCGGACAAGGTATCGCTTTTACTAGATAAGAATAGTGTCCAGCAAAATCTTGAGTAATCGTCTACAATCACAAGTCCATAGTAGTTACCACCAAGGCTTTTGGTCCTTGATGGTCCAAAAAGATCCATATGGATTAACTCTAAAGGCTTAGTAGTTGAAATAAACTTTTTAGTTTTAAAAGAAGCCTTAGTTTGTTTACCCATTTGGCATGCGTCACACAAGTGATCTTTTGAAAAATGAATTTTAGGTAGACCGATTACAAGATCTTTAGAAGTTATTTTATTTAGTAAATCGAAATTAAGATGTGTCATTCTTCTATGCCACAACCAAGATTCATCATTCTTGGTTATGAGACACTTAGCAGCACTTAGGATATTATCATCTAGGTCCAACATGTATACATTTCCATGCCTTATAGCCTTAAGAATCACATTCTTGTCTTTGTTACTTTCGATTGTGCAAAAGGTTGGTTTGAAATTGATTGTGAACCCTTTATCACAAAGCTTAGCAGCACTCAACAAGTTGTGCTTAAGGTTATCCACAAGTACAACATTAGATATGGTTATAGTAGAAGGATTACCGATAGTACCTACACCAAGAATAGTGCCTTTATTGTTGTCTCCATAGGTGACATAGCCTTTCTCCTTTGCTTTGAATTCAATAAAAAGCGAGGCATCACCCGTCATGTGCCTTGAACATCCACTATCTAGAAACCATCTCCTTTCTAGATTATCAAGGCACTTTTCCTACAACAATTAAACATAAGAGAGAGGTACCCAATTTTCATTGGGTCCTAATTGGTGAGGCAAATAAGTTTTGTTGAGTTTTGACATCCATTGCAATACGCCCTTAGGTACCAACACTTTCCTAGCTTTACATTTTGCAATGGTATGACCTTCACAACAACAATAGTGACAAGTGACATGTGAGTCATTATTCTTTTGATCCAATTTAACATTTTTTGAATTTTTGTTTTTGACTTTCAAAGTGTTTTGAAAATGTTTTGGATCAACTTGATGATAGACTCTAGGTTTTGATGAATTTTCCACTTTGTCTTTGAGAGCTTTAATATCTTTTGACAAAGTGACACAATTATCACAACCAACTATGTCACCATTATTATGACTTGCGCTAGTCCTTTCTAATAGAGATACTTTGAAAGCTTTCAATTCTTCTTCCGTTTCGGTAACTTTCTTTTCAAGAGCTTTGTTAACTTTTATGATCTCTTTTAATCGTTTGAAAGTTTTCCTAGTTTCACTACATAGGTCCTCAAACGCATTTTGCAAGTCATGATATTCTAACGAGGTATATGAGCTAGAGGGATTTTGGTTTACCTTTTTGGGAGCTTTTTCCTTCTTTTTGTGATGATGAGATGTGAAGCATACATTAGCCATTTCGTCTTCATCACTTGAGCTAGAGCTTGATGATGAATGAGATGAAGAGCTTCCACTCTCCCATGCAACATAAGCTTTCTTTCCTTTGCTCCTCCTTTTGTTTGAAGATGACTCCTTCTCTTTTCTTTTGAGATTAGGACAATCCGGCTTGTAGTGACCAACTTGGCCGCACTCATAGCATATTCCTTTCTTGGAGTGCCTAACTTTTTGAGATTCTCATCGGAATGTCTTATCCCATTCTTTCTCACATACCTATTGTAGCGTCTCACGAAGAGTCCCATTTCCTTATCATCGGAATCGTCTTCGCTTGAGCTACTTTCCACATGCTCTACCTTTTTGGACTTTGACTTTGAGGTTTTTAGAGCAATTGTCCTCTTGTCCTTTTCCTTATCCTTGTCATTGTGCTTTCCCTTTTTCTCACTTTTCTCTTGCTTTTCTAACAAGTTTAGTACTTGTTCATGTTCCGTAAGCTTGCCAAATAAAGTTGTAAGACTCAAAGTAGTAAGATCGTTCGCCTCCTTAATCGCGGTGACCTTCGGTTGCCAACACCTACTAAGACATCTTAAAATTTTGTTAGTGGCATCTTGATTTGTGATTGGCTTTCCCAAACCGTGTAACTTGTTGGTTATTTTGATAAATCGTTGTTGCATATCCTCGATGGTCTCGCCATATAGCATATAGAACAACTCAAATTCTTGTGTCAATGTATTAATTTTGGATATCTTTACATCATTGGTACCCTCAAAGTGAGTTACCAATGTGTCCCACATTTCCTTAGCCGATTGACAATGTGACACATGATAGAATTGACCAATCCCAAGGGATGATATTAAAATATTTTGTGCCTTTGCATCGTAATTGGCCTTTTTCTTTTCCTCTTCCGTCCATTGTGCCATAGGCTTATTGGTGACAATGCCATGAGCATCGGTGATTGTTGGAACAAACGGACCATTCTCAATAGCATTCCACACTTCACCATCAAAAGAATTGATGTGAATACGCATACTACTTTTCCAATAGTCAAAATGATCTCCATTGAATATCAGAGCCCTATTATACGCCCCTTTAGGTGCAAAAGCCATGTTGTCTAATAATTGGCACAAACCTCCGAATTTTGCAAGCAAAATTGAACCGGACTCGTGATACCACTTGTTAGACTACTAGGCTACCACTTAAGAGGGGGGTTGAATAAGTGGCTTCTTTAATCAACGGCAATTTAAAAATTATTTGATTAAAAACAATGCGCGGAAGCACCGCCGGATCGGTAGTCTACTTTGCACCTTTTGACCAAAGGAAAGATAGTATAGCCTTGAACGAACTAGGAAAATTATCGGAACGCTTAATGCAAAATATCCAAATTTAATTGATTAGCAAAAACAGTCCCAAGCAAGTTATATGATTCGATATTCAAATTCAATCACAATCAAGATAATCGCAATTGAACCTTTGTGCACACTTACGAACACAAAATTCCAATTGACACAAAATATACGCTAATTGCGTAAAGTAAGAATTTAAAGCGAATCGACTCACAAGAGATGATTAGGGAGTTCCCCGGCTTTCGTGTCGTCCTCGCGGTCGGCCGGGTACGTCTCCCCCCAAATAACCAAACGGGTTATTTGAGAGTATTATTGATTAAAAACAGTTTGAACACAAGTGCACAATTTACAATGAATTCAATATACCTATATTGACTCAAAAGTAAAACTATGCTAAACCTCAATCGACGAACGAATCTTTACCCTCTGATTCCAACGATTTTACCCGTGCAACTCCTTGCAACAATCGTCCAGCTGAGTCCTTCAATTCTTCTCGATTGATCCTTCAAGATATCGAACAATCTTGAATCCCTAGCGAGCAACCAAACCTCCTTCGCAAATCAACCCGATCACGATTCTGATTCACCGCGAATCGTACCGAACGTTATCGACCAAGCGTACAACTTCTATTGGATTGATCCCATACTCAATCTTCAATGATTGCAACTTGATAGAAGATGATGATCTTGTGAAGGATACACTTTGATCCCAATTTTTCACCCAAATTGTATCCAAAGTGTTTCTCTCAAAGCACTCTTGCTTTCTCACTGGTTCTCACTAGATTTTTCTCAGTTGTGTTACAAAACAAAGATCACACACATTGCTATTTAAAGTAAAAATAGAATGAGCAAATTTAGGCATAATTTTTCATACATGTATCGATACAAATGCTTTGACCAACGTTAAAAATGAAAAAATTGACCTTTGTATCGATACAAACACGGGTGTGTATCGATACAAATATCAGAATCTTGAAATCTTGACTGATATGTATCGAAGCATGCAAGCATGATTCGATACATCATGAGTTTTCTGGATTTTGAGAACATACAGATGTGTATCGATACATGCAAGCATGCTTCGATACACAGATGATGTTCTGTCTCTGAGAGACCACTTTTGTATCGATACAGACAATGTATGTATCGATACAAAATGCACAAAATCAAACAGAAGTAATTTCAGGACATATGTATCGATACAACTATGTATGTATCGATACAAAATACCTAAAAGTCAGTTTTTCAAGGTTTTAGAAAATAGTTCTTTGTTGTCAAGTCATTTGTAATGTTGCCAAAATATGTTCAATCCTATTTTCATGTGTTTTGACAATTATTAAAACATGAGGATGAACTGGTGCACTTACAAAGTATCAACCCGGGAAGCAAACACAAAATAAAGAGATTTCATTTTCTGGTACGGTGGTGGAAATTTCTGGCACGGTGGTCACCGGAAAAAAGTAGTCTGATCTTGATTTTTAGTTTGTGGAGTTTGTACAGAAAATATATGAGAGCCTCTTGATGATGATGATTTTTTTAAAGGTGGCCTATGGTGGTGGAGATCTAGCCAAAACGGTGGCGGGTCGGAGGAATATAACAGAAAAAAGAGAAAAAAAATTTGTGAGAGAAAGAAACAATGAGAATTAAAATAAATGATACTTTACTTGCTTAATGAAATAATATACATGAAAAATAAGTTGTTGGTGAAATTTTTTAATTAACTATTGTACACGGGAAATCTGATAAAAAAATCAAATAATATGAAGAATATATTGTTTCCGTAAATAAAACATTTTATTAATTAATAGGTAAACATTCGTTTTAATAAAGTATCATTTACTTGCTTAATGAAAATTTTTAATTAACTATTGTATACGGAAAATCTCTAGAAATTATAGATCTGATGTTAAAATCCATGGATGATGTCGACAGTGACCGGAAATTGAATTTCACGGCGGAAGAAGAAAAAATGCAGAGATAGAGATAGATGCTTGAGCGGCGGCTAGAGTTAGAAAAAACTGAGTTGGATATATGTTTGAGGTGTTGTTAGGTTTTCATTTATTTTATGGGTTGGGCCATTAAGCCCAAATTGGCACTACTGACTCATAGAACTCATTTTAAAATAACTATCATATATATTAAATAATTATACATGGGAAAAATTATGCTATTGATTCATATAACTCATAACAATTTAAAAATAACTATCATATATTTTATTGGCAAATGTTAGTTGTTAGTACATATTATTAAAATGGGGAAACGTTAGTGGGTTTAGTAAAAAAACCTTGATGCATACGGGGGATAAATTGTACACTAGACAAAATATATTATCACATACGGGAAATATTTAACTATAATGTACTAAATAAGTTATACACTAGACAAAATATACTATCACATACGCGAAACATTTAACTTTTACGGAAAACATTTAACTTAAAAGTACTAAATAAATTATACTTTAGACAAAATATACTATCACATACGGAAAACGTTTAATTAATACATAAAAATATTTGACTATAATGTACTAAATAAATTATACACTAGACAAAATATAATGTCACATACGGGGGAAAAATTATAAGTGGAATTTTTTTTTCAAAATAACTATAATATAAAATTGTAAAAATAAAATTGCAGTTGCATAAATTTATAAGTTACATATAACTTTTCATGAAGTTGTAACTTTGAAAATTGGTAACTAAAAAAAAAAAAAAAGCGTAACGTTACGACCCGTCCGATCGGACGGGTTATCTACTAGTTTATAATTATTTCACGTAACTGCGTAGCAACAACCACAGGGGCGGACCTGTTCAAGGCATGGTGTGGCTATACCCACACCAGCCTAGCCCAATTTTTTTTGAAAAAAAATAAAAAAATAATTTATAAATAATTTTAAGTAATTTTATACACATGTTTATACAAATATTAATGTAAATATTAGTTTATAGTTTATTATTGATGATTGTAAGTCTCTCATACACTTATTAATTTAAACATTAATGCCAATATTAATTCATAGTCTATTATTAATAATTTAAAGTCTTTCACTATACGTAAAATATTATTTTAAGTTATAGGATACATTTTGATCTGCTAAAAATAAGGGACTGAATAAGACAACTTCAGTTGTCCTGTGTTTGATTTCAAAATTGTTACCGGGACTAGACAAACTGGGTGTAAAAAAAAGTAGAAAACTTAATTGAGTGTGTCATATTGGGTAAAATTACGAATTGAACAAACAATGACAAAAATATGTTTAATTAATATTTAATTTTTTGAAGTAAGATAATCTAGACAAATTGGAATAAAAATTAATAAGTTATAAGCTAGTATAATTTTGAGTTCTATATATTTTGGTTCAAAGTATGATATTGTGAAGCATCAAACAATAGTGATATGCATGATTTAATAGTTATAGTCCTTTTTTTTAATAGAAATTTTGTGATTTTTTTTATGTAGTTTGTTGGCTTTTTTTTTTAATAGAATTTTTTTTGATTTGTTGGTTTTTTTAATATACATATTGTATTAGTAGTAATTTCATATATTATTTATTGCTTAACTGAATTGTCAAAATGAAGATTTTTTTTTTCAATAATGCTTAAGATTTTTTTTTCAATAACCACATTAACACATACAAGTACTCAAATTTTTTTACTATTTGGTCCCGTCATAAATTGTATCTCCACCACCGGGGTCTACGAGTAAGATATTTGTTGAAGTTGCTATCTGAATTTCCATGACCATACCATACCATACCATACCATACCATGTGCACGTTTTGAGTCCTTTCGTTTCTTCATATCATACCTACCACACTACCAGTCAAACTGCCAAAGACTTCACCTTCTAACCCAATCAAAAGTAAAATGTGTATACAATAGAATGTTCCACAACCAAACAAAACCTTTGAGCTCTAAACCTTGAGCTTCTGCTCTCCAAATCTTGTTTACTAAATTCTCACCCAAACATTAAAAATATAAAAAAAATCTTGTGCTTATGTAGGATTTAATGTTGTCTTTCTCTAAATTTTTTGACACGTGTATTTTTTTTAAATAAAAATTGTAGACTTTTTAGTTTGTGACTTTTCATTTCCTTCTTTGCTGGTTATATTCCATTGGTTCAATATGCTATCTTTCTCACCATTCTCTTCTTCATTTTTGTCCTAAAGTTATGACTCCTATAGCACCTATTAGGTTCTGGGAGCTGAATCATACAGAAATTTTGAAGCATATAGTTTTATAGTACAAAAGAGCTTTTAGAGTACATTGCAAAAAATTCAGAAGATGGGTGGTGGTGGTGGTAAAATTAGAAAGAAGAGAAACCAGTTGAGTAGAATCCATGCATTCTCAAGTGGGAAAACTTCATTCAAAGGTGAACATTCACTAATAGGAGGACCTGGTTTTGGAAGGATAGTTTACTGTGAAGAACAAGAAAGTGTTGTGAATTATTATTGTGATAATTATGTGAGAACTACAAAATATACAATGTTCACTTTTATCCCTAAATCATTGTTTGAACAATTCAGAAGAGTTGCAAATTTTTACTTTCTTGTTTGTGCAATCTTGTCTTTTTTTCCTGTTTCTCCTTACTCAGCTGTTAGCAATGTTGTTCCTCTTGTTGTTGTGGTTGCTGCTACAGTTGGAAAAGAGGCTGTTGAGGATTGGAGAAGGATGAAGCAGGTAATTAAATTACTAATGTTCTTCAATTATTGTTTAGGGTCTATTTTTTTATTTTCTGTCTATTTGTTTGCTAACACAAATAAGCTAGCTTATAACTTATTATATTAGCTTATAAGTTTGTTTCATAAAATTAGAGGTGTTTGGTAACAAGCTTTGTTCATTTGCTTATAGCTTTTTTCCAGATGCTAATTTAAAGTTGCGTTTGAGCTTATAGCTTTTCAACTAGCTTTTTTCTGTCTATTTTTCCAACTAGCTTTTCAACTATCAGCTAAAAGCTAGCTTATCAGCTATCAGGTAGCTTATAGCTTAAATTTACCAAACAGAGCCCCTGAATGTTTTTCTTTTCATAAGAAAAAAATTAGACTAGGGAGGCGCATCTCGCTACAAGGTCAGAGAGAATCATCAACCGTATTGAAGATTTACAATGTAATATATGTATAACTTACGAACAAGAGAATCTTCGGACTTAAACTCAAGTAATAGCGGGTGTAAGAGAAGATTCAACCATATGTGCAAATTGAATATATTTTTGTTTATGGAAAAGTTTTGGAAGTACATACTTTTACAATTTTGCAAGCAGGTGTTTAGAATTGTTTCTTTAGGGAAAGAGGCTTCTGTGTTATATGTCTTGAGATATTTTAGGAACCCTCCAAATGAGAGTGAACTAAAACATGTGTCTTTGGTTTCATGTGTCTTGAGACATGTGTCTTGTATCTAACATTATCTTATGATTGCATTAGGATATCGAGATGAATAACAGAAAAGTTAAAGTCCATAAAGGAGAAGGTGTTTTTGACTACTCTAAATGGCGTGATTTGAAAGTTGGAGACATAGTGAAGGTTGAAAAAGATGAATTTTTTCCTGCTGATCTCATCCTACTTTCATCAAGCTATGAAGATGCAATTTGCTATGTTGAGACAATGAATCTCGATGGAGAAACAAATCTTAAACTCAAACAAGCACTTGAAGAAACTTCCAAATTTCAAGAAGACTCCACCTTCCGAAATTTCAAAGCAATCATTAAATGTGAAGATCCAAATGCATATCTATACTCTTTCATAGGAAACATTGAACTTGAAGATCAACTATATCCGCTTTCGCCTCAGCAGTTACTGCTTAGGGACTCAAAGCTTAGGAACACTGATTTTATATATGGCGTAGTTATCTTTACCGGCCATGATACAAAAGTTATGCAGAATTCGACCGACTCTCCATCTAAGAGAAGCAAAGTCGAGAAGCGAATGGATAAGATAATCTACTTTCTCTTCTCAGTTTTGTTTTTTATTTCTTTTATTGGTTCAATTTTCTTCGGCATTTCAACAAGTGAGGATCTTGAAAATGGAGTAATGAAGAGATGGTACCTCAGACCAGATGATACTACGATCTACTTCAATCCAAAGAAAGCACCGATAGCGGCAATGCTCCATTTCTTGACTGCACTAATGTTGTATAGTTACTTGATTCCAATTTCTTTGTATGTCTCCATTGAAATTGTGAAAGTCCTTCAAAGCATCTTCGTCAACCACGATGTACACATGTATTATGAGGAAACTGACCAGCCTGCACGCGCTCGTACCTCAAATTTGAATGAAGAACTTGGTCAAGTTGATACTATTCTTTCGGATAAAACAGGAACTTTGACTTGTAATTCTATGGAATTCGTCAAGTGTTCAATTGCTGGGATCGCCTACGGACGAGGTGTTACAGAAGTTGAGAGAGCTCTAGCAAGGAGAAAAGACTTAGATGGCAATGTTGCAGAGATTTCTGAAGCAAAGTCATCCATTAAAGGTTTTAACTTCATGGATGAAAGGATTATGAATGGAAATTGGGTCAAGGAACCTCATGCCAATGTAATCCAGGACTTCATGCGTTTGTTGGCAGTATGCCATACTGCAATACCTGAAGTTGATGAAGAAACCGGTAACGTTTCTTATGAAGCCGAGTCACCGGATGAGTCAGCTTTTGTAATTGCAGCTAAGCAACTTGGATTTGAGTTTTATGAAAGGACTCAGACAACTATTTCCCTGCGCGAGTTCAATTCCATAATAGGCAGGACTATTAGAAGGTTTGGTTTTGGTTCTTTATATATATATATATATATATATATATATATATATATATATATATATATATATATATATATAATCTTTGTTTTCTATATCTTAATATTAATCGGTAATTGAAACCTGTGATGTGCATTAAAAGATGAATGTATGTCACTTTTGTAGGTCCTACAAACATTTGAATATATTAGAGTTTAGCAGTGCAAGAAAAAGAATGTCTGTTATTGTAAGAGATGAGGAGGGGAAACTACTACTTCTTAGCAAAGGGGCTGACAGGTTTGTAATTTTGCTCATTACTTATAGTTCATGGCTATCATAAAGGACAAAACTTAGGTACAGTTGCATACAGGGATGGGCAAAAAAACCAAACCGAACCGCCAAACTAAACTGAGCCGAACAAAAAAAACTGAACCATAACCAACAGTTTTAAAACCGAACTGAAACAGTTCGGTTCAGTTCATGATTAACAGTTCGGTTCAGTTCGGTTTGGTTTAATAGTTTTGTTTTTTAAGTGAAAAATTAGTTATGGTTTGGTTTAAAACCATAAAACCGAACCACTTTAACAGTTCGGTTCGGTTCAGTTTTAAGGACAAACAGTTCAGTTCGGTTCGGTTATTATAAATTTTGAAAACAGTTTGGTTAAGTTCGGTTCGATTTTCCTCTGAAACCAAACCATGCCCATCCCTAGTACTTGCATAGAGATATTTCCTCATGTTATAGCTCATTACTTATACTGTAGCTATGTTTTGTCCTATCATAAATATCCTTCATGATTATCATTTTGCAATCAGATTCGGATGTTAAAAATATTGAACTTGAATTTTTGTTTGGTTATCAAAACCAGTGTCATGTTTGAACGGCTTGGAAAGAATGGAAGGGAGTTTGAAGCAAAGACTAAGCAGCACATTAATGAATATGCTGATGCTGGTTTGAGGACCTTGATACTTGCCTATCGCGAACTTGATGAAGAAGAGTACGATCTTTTCAATAAAGAATTGATGGAAGCCAAGAGCTTAGTAAGTGCGGATCGGGAGCAGATTGTGGAGGAAGTATTAGAAAAGATTGAGAAGGATTTAATTCTTCTTGGTGCTACTGCTGTTGAAGACAAACTTCAAATTGGGGTATGTTACAATGTGTTTTTCCTTCTGTCTCTAGGGGGAAACAAATACTGGTTTTAAATTTTTTTCAAGTTAATATTTGTGAGCGTTAAAATTAACCATGCCTTAGGCTCTGTTTGGTAAAAAATAGCGGATAGCTGATAAGCTAGCTTATAGCGGATGAGCTTATAGCGGATAGCTTATAAGCTAGCTTTTAGCTTATAATGAATAAGCTAGCTGATTGAATTTGTAGTGGTTGGACTAGCTTATAAGTATGAAATGACATAAAAAGAATATGTTTAATTAATATTTAATTTTTTCAAGTAAGATGATAGGGGTAAAATTGGAAGAAAACATATGCATCCATAACTTAATATTTAATTGTGTCACACATTGTAAAGGTTCTCAGGCTTATGCAGTGCTTATATGCGCCTGGACACCGTTATCATCCGATCTAGCCTTTTGAAAGTGAGTTCCATGTCTATTTAACACTTATGATTCTGCTTTTGTCGTATAGGTTCCTGAATGCATTGACAAGCTAGCACAAGCAGGAATTAAGTTATGGATTTTGACTGGTGATAAAATGGAGACAGCAATCAATGTGGGGTAAGTTCAAATATTTCAAAAGATTTTGAAATCTTTTGATATAATATAATGTTAGCTCGGGACTCAGTCGTAATAGTTTGGCCTTGTAGTCTCGAGCAATAAAGTTCTAATACCCTCAGAGACAGTTGTAAAATGTTTATTAATGTCATAACAATATGATGTCATGTTGTCACTGATTTGATAATTTCTGTTTGACCTCAGGTTTGCTTGTAGTTTACTTAGGCAAGGAATGAAGCAAATTATTATCAGTTCCGACACTCCAAATATCAAATCACTAGAGAAAGTGGAGAACAATTCTGCTGCAGCTTTTGTAAACCATCATTCATCTTATATATTACAATGCGATCAATAAAATCTTCCCATGGAGCTTTGTCCGATTGGACGTATGGTTGTGATGGAAGTTAATTGATTCTGCAGGCAATCAAGGCAAACGTTCTTTCTCAATTAAGGGAAGGAAGGGAATTACTTGCTGCATCTAATGTAAAATCTGAGGCATTAGCTCTAGTAATTGATGGAAAGTCTCTCACATATGCACTAGAAGATGATGTAAAAGACTTGTTTCTCGCCTTTGCAGTTGGTTGCGCATCTGTTATATGCTGCCGTTCATCTCCAAAGCAAAAAGCACTTGTATGCTTTCCTTGTGTGTTTCATTAGTCTATGTAGCACAAACATGACACAAACACATGTGACTATATTAAATTAATTCATTTTCTCAAATTATTATCAGTGTCGACATGTCAGTATCTCGTATCTGGTGATTTGAACATGTTCAGTCTCTAAGGTCTTTCTATTACAATTATGCAGGTTACTCGACTAGTAAAGATTAAAACAGGTTGCACTACTCTAGCAATTGGTGATGGTGCAAATGACGTTGGAATGCTCCAAGAAGCAGATATTGGGATTGGTATCAGTGGTGTTGAAGGAATGCAGGTAAATCTGAATTATCCTGCATTTTTTGGTTTTTGTATCCTGCATTCTTTTGTTCTTTTTAGTTAATGAGTTCTCTCGTCATTTGCTTCACTATATTTTCAGGCAGTTATGTCTAGTGATATTGCAATTGCTCAATTTCGGTATCTAGAGCGTTTACTTCTTGTGCATGGACATTGGTGTTACAGAAGAATTTCATCAATGGTAACAATCTTAGTGTTCAAAAATATTACATTACAAAACAAACTTCTCCGTTTTTCTGTGACAGTTGAAGTTAAACCTATGATTTCTTCTTCTAAGTTACAATGAGTAAACATTTGTTTAATTAACAAAACTATGTTAAACTATCTTCTAATTGCAGATCTGTTACTTCTTTTACAAGAATATTGCCTTTGGCATCACTCTATTCCTGTATGAGATTTATGCCTCATTCTCGGGGCAAGTTGCATACAATGATTGGTTCCTGTCACTATATAATGTATTCTTCACTTCACTTCCTGTAATTGCCTTGGGAGTATTTGACCAAGATGTCTCTGCTAGATTATGTCTCGAGGTATCTTTTTAAAAACTCAATTTCTTTGTTATAGCATTCTGTTTGAAATTTCATTTTCTTAGATATACTCTCTCCGTTTCTTTTTATTCAGATACAAATGACAAAAACACACGGAACAAAGAACTGCCTAAAAATTAGTTACTGCCAATTTATCTTTTAAAAATACTCACCATTCATTAAAGCCTCCACTTGCACGTAAAATTTTGGTCCCTCTATTTAAAATTTCGTTGTTTGGTCCCATGCTCAGATATTTGGACCCAAGACTGATGATGTGGTAAGTTTTTATTAACGAGGCATGAAACCTAATCCACCTTGCTGATTCCACATCACTTTTTGGGTCCAAGTATCTGAGTGAGGACCCATGCTCAGATATTTGGACCCAGGACTGATGATGTGGTAAGTTTTTATTAACGAGGCATGAAACCTAATCCACGTTGTTGATTCCACATCACTTTTTGGGTCCAAGTATCTGAGTGAGGGATCAAAAAATTGAATTTTAAAAAGGGGGACAAATTCCATGATCGAGTAAAAAAATATGAAAACAAAACTGCTAATAAGCCTTAGATAACAGTTAATACACTTTAAAATTGTATTTTTATTTTTTGTTATTTTGAGGATTAAAGATTCAAAATGCATCTTATTAAAAGGAGCATAATAGCAGATCCACTCAGTTATCATGATCTCATTGTATAATCTTTCATTCTGTAATAATTTTCCAGTTCCCATTATTATACCAAGAAGGTGTACAAAATGTCCTATTTAGCTGGAAAAGGATTCTAGGTTGGGCATTCAATGGAGTAATGAGTGCTATCACAGTATTCTTCTTCTGCATTAATGCGATTGAGAATCAAGCATTCCGCAAAGGAGGCGAAGTAGTTGGACTCGAAGTTCTTGGTGCAACAATGTACACATGTGTTGTGTGTGTAGTGAATTGTCAAATGGCATTATCCATAACTTACTTCACTTACATACAACATTTATTCATTTGGGGTGGCATTCTTTTTTGGTATATTTTCCTCCTAATATATGGAACTATTAACCCTTTATTATCAACAACTGCTTATAAAGTCCTAATTGAAGCTTGTGCACCAGCACCATCTTACTGGCTCATAACTCTCCTTGTCCTTGTTGCTTCACTCCTTCCGTATCTTGTATACACTTCGATCCAATTGCGGTTCTTTCCTATGTTTAATCAAATGATACAGTGGAGAAGTAATGATGGACATGTAATTGATCCAGAATATGTTAATGTTGTGCGACAACGATCAATAGGACACATAACAGTTGGATTCACAGCTCGATTTGAAGCATCAAAGACTTCACGCAGTTGAAAACCGTTGAAAAATAATGTTTTGTTTTTATGTGAACATTGGAGTTATTGGAATTGTATATATTAATTTGTTGAGATGCCCTTTACAGAAGATAATGAAATTTTTTTATGTGACTTTAATTTATGTTCATTTCTATGTCTTAACATCATTCAAATGCACATGTTCTATCTGATCTAAAAAAATAGAAATTGATCAAACTCCATTTTGACTTCAATAATATTTGTCAAAATTTACAATATTGTTAATTTATATAAAAAACAACACCTCTAAAACCAGATTGTCTGAATGTATATAGATTCAATTCCACAAAGCCAAATTAAACTATATAATTAAATTTGAACATCACCAATATCTTTAACCTTACAATCATTTTCTTCTTCTTGATCATCACAAACCATAACCTTAGCCCCAACACCTCCAATTTCAACATCTCTACCCATACAATCTCGACACCGACGCTTCAGCCATCCAAAACAACCTCTACCTTTGATACTCTCTAATGGAGTAAGTTCCCCTCGATTACACATGCGACTCAAATAACAAGAGAGCACAGCAAGAATGGTAAGAACAATGATCACAGCAAAAAATGGACCAATAGATCCTGATGATTGCCATGCACTAGAGCTACTAGGGGGTGAAATTTTAGATTCTTCTCCTGAACTCAATTGTTGTTGCTCTGGTTGTAGAAGTGAAGAAAATGTTGCTGTTGCCATTTCATTAATTAGTATAGTATGATTATATATATCATATAATCAAAGTAAAATTAATGATGTGGGAGTAAGCATATATATAAGGGTAAGTAATATTATGGATGATCATTAATTAAAATTTTCAGGTTCCTTAGCATGGTGAGTTTGAAAGAGTGGAAGAACAACGTGGAAAGTTGGGTTAAATAAGGTAACTGAACACTTTCTTTTGTTTAGTCAGATATGCATGGTTGCATTGCATGTGGAAAGTTGGGTTCTTCTTTTTTATATATGTTGAATTTAAAAGTTAAAAGTGAGCCACATGCAAGGTTGACGCTGCATGTCATGCTTTTTTGCTGGCACTTTGTTAAAATTCTCTTTACACTGATTTCTTATTTTGACACTTATTTTTTTATTTAATTTTGACACTTCATCTAAACATATTGTTCTGGATTGGGCATCATGCTGGCCCAGCGTCGAGCACGGCCCAATCCGCTAAGACGTTGAGGGCGGCCTAAAGGAGTCCAACTCTATCCGTTACGTCAGGTGGTGCACATTTATCACGTACTCTTCCGTCGAGGACACGTTACCACTCAAACATATCCACGATCCTTCATCGGCAGAACAATTTGGGCCACAATGATTAGTATGAGCGAGTCATCCCTACTTTCATGTAGAAATCCTAGTAGTGGAACACAATGGAACAGTCGTCACTGACAATGGAACACAATTCACTGGCAGGTGTAACAGCCCGAGCCTTCGGCGTTCCCGGCACTGCTACCTCACGATCTTCTCCAGTCCCCTTCACTATTGGAGTTTTTGCCTTCCGTGGGAATCGAACCCATGTACCTGGGGATAAGTACATGTTCAATCCATTCCCACTACCAATTGAGCTATTAGCCCAATTGGTAGTGGGAATGGATTGAACATGTACTTATCCCCAGGTACATGGGTTCGATTCCCACGGAAGGCAAAAAACTCCAATAGTGAAGGGGGTTGGAGAAGATCGTGAGGTAGCAGTGCCGGGAACGCCGAAGGCTCGGGCTGTTACATAAAAAGGCGCCTTTTTATGTAACAGCCGAAGGCTCGGGCTGTTACAGCAGGAACTTTCAACAATTCCTCGCCGCATTAGGCACGAAACAACACGTCACATATGTCGAACACTGCCAAACGAAAAGGAAGGTTGAAACGGCGAACAAAGTTATCTTGCGAGGTCTAAAATGAAGATTAGGCGACGCGAAAAAGAAATGGGTCGAGGAGATACATAGCATACTTCGGGGCGGACCTTGTTCCCCCTTGGGGAGGAGATGAATAACGAGACACTAAGAGAATAGTTAGACCTCGTCGAAGAAATTCGATCATGGGTGGCTCTCCGAGAAGCCTCGTTAAAACAAAAAATAGTTGCGCGACATGAGGTAAATGCCATAAAAAAAGAATTTGAAGTCGGTAGCTCGTGTTGAGACGAAATCAGAAGGACTCTCGCGATGGCAAATCCGCTGCGAACTGTGAAGGCCTCTACCGTGTCCGAGCAAAAATAAAAAATGGAGCGTACTACCTCGAAAACTTGCACGGGAAGGAACTACCTCGACCGTGGAACGCTAAAAAACTAAAACAATATTGTAGTTAGGGTCATGCTAAAACAAGTAACCCCTATCGCAGGCTGTATAGTACTCATTACGATAAGAGGATACATCTTTACAACCAAGGAATGCTCGGGTATAGATTGAATCTTAAAGCCACGGAAAGGGCAAATGTCTCACCCCCAGGCAAGCAGTTCTCGAAAAATGCTTAAGATAGTGTCGAGGAAATCCTACTCCTACCGATGACGACCAACTTGACGAACACTAGAGTATAAGTAAATAAACACTAAACGAATAGAACTTCAAGGCGATCAAACAATTGCAATCACAAGATATGTGCTCGAAAAACAAATAAGTAAATTATGGATTCACAAGGCATAAAACAAGCACCACAATACGTCGAAATAATGATTATATTAAACCGACCACGAAGGCCGACATTATTATATTACAAAAAGGGGACGAAGCCCATTGTCACTGACGAAGTGTCAAAGTAAGTATTAAAATTATCGTATCCGCAGGGATTGTTCTGAATTAAACACGAGTAATTGGAATCATACGATAGTAAAATTGCACTAAAGTAAATTGGGGGAATTTAGAGATTTCAGGCTGAAGAAAATAAACAGTACGAAAAATAGAGATTTCTTTCAAGATGAGAAGGGGATTGGACCTTTTCGGTTCATCTAATTATTATTGTCTTGGATATTTCATGCATGTTAACCAACTACGGACTTAGTTTCATGATTCGATTAAAATAAATAACTATGTCCAATGTCTTGGTACATAATCCTCTCAATTGATTATCAATCCCTAATGTCTTAGGATGACCTATAATCAATTGAGGTTTTTGCCCTTTAATCCTTGAATTCTCAATTAACAAACCAATATGTCTAAAGTACGAGTTAATTGAACAATTATCCCTAGGTCAATCAATTTGTTCCTAATGTCTTAGTGAACAAACAATTAAAATCATCATACAATTCATGACTTTGTATAAAGCATTAAGAATAAGAGACAATTGAATGAATACTACTTCGTAATTAAATTAACACATCATATGAAATTCATGGTTCAAAACAATAACAACTAGAATCCCCTAGGATCCAATCTAAGAGTTTAGTTACTCATAATCATAGAATAAACGATAAATAGAGTGAAAGAATTCATTACAAGAAGGAAAACTAAGCTCTGGACTTGATCTCAAAAGTTGCCTTTTTCGCCGGTAAAATTCTGTCATTCTAATTGTGACAGAAAGAATCAATTTATAGACCTAAATACGAGTTGGCGCCGCGCGCCAGCCCGATCGCGCCGCGCGCGTCTTCGACAGAATGCACAGGCATTTCCAGTAGCTTCTGGGCGCGGCGCGCACTCCCTGCGCCGGTGCGCCAACTTCTTGCGCCGGTGCGCCAGTTGCACTTGTTTCTCCTGTTTTTTTCTCTTCAAATCCTTGCGTTTAGAGCCAACTTGTCATGATTCTTTTCCTCTTTATTTCATACGGAAAATGTAGCAAATACTAGCTAAAATGTCCTGCAAAGTGGTTAGAAACACAATAATGACGTGAAGTCATCAGTCACAATATTACAAAATGGCGGCACACAGGCCCAAATACAAACAAACCTCAAGTAAATTCAAGCATTCTTGCCGTCGTGACCTTCTTCTACATTGTCAGGGTCGTTGTCGTCAACATCATTGGACTGGTGCTTTGTAGGGATAACCAGCTCGCCGTTGACAACTGTCATCAGCATCCCCGTGCCTTTGGTGACAAGGTCAACCTCGGGGTTCACGACTTTGATTTGAGCAACATCATTGTCAAACCCCAACTTGACGGAGTCCAGCACGTTCTGCTAGAGGGCTTTGATTTTGGAAACCAACTCGGCCCGAGTTGCACGCACCTTCACCTTTTCGGGCTCATCTTTAGTAGGAGCGCGCGGCGACAGCCTGTAGAGCAACAATCTTCTGCTCCAACTCTTTCTTTGCGGTTGCATGCTCAACCTTCAGATCAGACATGGCCTTAGTCAAACTCGTCACCCTCGAGCTTCCCAAAATCTTGGACAGAAAGGTTTTATGCTCAAGGACATTTCCAAAAACCCTCATCAGACACATCGGTGGCGTCCTGAGCAAACACCTTCCTCCTGCTCGCCGAACCAAGATCCTTCATGATCGAGGTCTAAGCCCGACTGACAGTCAGAGCAGGAAGGCAACATGAATGTCTTATGCGACAAATCCTGAGTAAGATGTATCAGATCCTCGAGTTCGGATGCGACAAATCCTGAAGACGGTCACCGCGAAATCGTTGAACAGCAGACGAAAGCCCAATTCTTTTAATACAAATTCGTACATCGAGAAGCTGTTGCCTGAGAAGTGTGAGACGATTCATTCGTCCGGTTCCACAGTAAAGACCTCTCAGTTAGGTGTCCATCCCGAAGTTTCTGATTCCTCCTCGATCGCGTTGAACACTCCCCTAGTGGTTGAGGTAATACACGAGGCTATTCCTCGAGGTTCCGGGCCAACCCAGTCCAGCTCGACGACAGTTATCGTATCAACTAGATGGTTGTTCTTCGTATTGTTGACCATTTAAACCCGAAAAGCATAGGAGAGCAAGTGAATTTGACAGTCAATCAAATCCAACGTTCCACCGCAGTTTAAGTGAAAGGGCGTGGATTGGGGCGAGGACGCTATCCTCGACCAAAGCCCAATGACAAACGAATAACAAAGCGAGCAGGATGTCCCCGATACAAAATTCCTAGAAAACCCATTGCTATTCTCACCGGCGCATATTTTCACTAAGAAAAAAAAATTATTCAGTCAAATAACAGATAACACATTATATCTTCTTTTTTTTAACAAATTTCTTCTGCTCGTTTTATCTAGAGATTTTTACTTCCTCTTTTAAAGGCTAAATAATTTCTCAATGCATGTGCAAGGCTCAGTAAGGATTATGCTTCTTCATACTAATACAAAAATAAAGCTTAGAAACTAAATACATGCATAATGCAATAAAACTTATTATCGAAACCAACATTATCACAATTGAAGTAATTAAAACTCAAATGAAACCCTTTTATATAAAAAATGTGACTTAATTTATTCATATTTTCCTTCTCTCCATGTTTTAGGTCTCTGTCTTATAATTTTATTTATTGCATTAGATAATTATAATTATGTTGTGTCATTATTGTCGTTGTATCTTTGAAAAGCAAATAAAAGTGGCAACACTTGCATAATATAATTAATAATTTAATATACCCTTCAAAGCCTGCAAAGAAAATTCAATGGTTTAGGTAAGACAAATCAAGAGGTTAAAGTACTCATAAGTATATTATGTGTAGATAAAATTGCAGGCTTAGAAGTAAGATATATATAACTAATTTTCAACTTAACTGGAAGTTCTCTATACATCTACATTGATTATTACTACAATATAACAAGAAGTAAAAAGTGTCAATGAAAATGAATGAAAAATAATGTATAAGATAAAGTGAAAATTAATTTTGAAAAGGATGGGAGAAAGGCCGTACCTGAGTATACAATCCTTACAATAAAAAATAGGGAAATAAAGAAGAGAACAACATACACAAACTTGAGAATTTTTTTTATAACCTTTCATGAGAGGCGTGGAAACAAGCAAAAATAATATAATACTCTTAAATGATGATAAAGTTTGTTGTAAAAATAATGAACAAATGACTTCACAAAATATTTATTCATTGATTGAAATGTATAACAGGATTAAATTTAATACATAGTTAATATGGGAAGCTAGCACAATATTTAGTGTTCTGTGAGAGGGTTGGGTTGGTTTGGACAATGTTTGGAGTGTTTGGGTGGTATGATATTACTTGACATGTTAATTGTGTGATGGAGAATATAGTTGAATATTTTATTAAATATTTTGAAAATTTTTTCTTCAAATTAAATATACATATTGATTTTGCCTAAGAGGGAAAATGTTAGAATATTTTCTAATATTTTATGGGCTACAATCAATTGTGAGTTTGGTTTTAATAAAAACGGGTTGATGTTGTTGTGATCCATTTGATGATGCTTAGACACTATTTCTGATTTGTGTAGAAACAAAGTGTAGGGTCAACCTCTAGTGTACATAATAGATAGTATGACAAGGGTTGTTATCTTATAAATAGATAGGCTAAGTCCCCTTTGTCGTCACGTTATCACGCTATACGCTGAGTATACGTTCATATTGTTAATTCGACAAGTAAGTGTGTTCTAATTTTATATAATATTGGCTCTGATACCACATGTAAGAATTAAACTTAGAGATCAAGATATATTATATGAAATTAGTACATACTTACTTGTCGAATCAACAATACGAGTGTATACTCGGCGTATAGCGTGATAACAACCCTAGTCATACTACCCATCATGTACACTAGAGGTTGGGCCTACACTTTGTTTCTACACAAATCAGAATTAGTGTCCAAAGCCAATTATTCTTGATCACAATTATTGAGCCTAAGCATCATTAAATGGATCACAACAACATCAACCGTTTTTATTAAAATCAAAACTCACAATTGATTATAGCCCACAAAATATTAGAAAATATTCTAACATTTTAGAGATAGGAGGAAAATGTGTAGTGTGAGTGTTTGGGAGAAGTGTGATTTGAAAACGAATGGAGGTGTGAAATGTGTGGCACCATGATTTAACTGTTAGGTGGAAAATGGGTTAAATCATCCTTGTGTAGGTTAGGGGTATGGGATAGGGATACATGGGGACATAATTTAACACAGTAACTGTGTTAGCACAGTTATTATATCAGTCGACCGATCATAAAATAATGCTTTTGATTTTAAACAGTTGATTTTATTAATCTATAATTTGGACTGTCCGATCTCTATCTAATGGTCGAGATTCAAAACCAAAAAGCACTGCAGGCAATCCAGATCCGGATACATGTATTGATAATATGGTAGTAGAAACAATATGCTCATAACTAGCTAGAACTAATGAAGAAGATGACATACCTAAAATAACTTGATTTTGATGTGTAGTAATTGTAGAAAAATCATTCAGACCGGTACGAAAAGAAAGGTGATTGTCTCAAATCTAGCATTCATCAGTTGCTGCTGATTGTCCAATCTAGTGTGAATCTGACCAAATTGCAGCTCCATATTTTCGTTGTTGTTTCTAGGGTTTGGTTTTTGACTTTGAATAAACACATTCAGACGTTGATTTGTACCCTAAATTGTTTCATCCAAATCTTTGTGTGAAGGTTTAGTAGGTTTAGGAGGCATTAAAGAACAGGGCCAATTCAACACATTTGGAGGCCCCAGGCTAATTATATAAAGAGCCCCTTCAAAGGTGAAAAAATAATTAATAAAGTTAAAATGTTTTTTATTTTAAAAACCACAATTTGTAAAAGGAATAATATTTTTTGGTATTATAAAGTGTAAATTACATCAAATAATATAAAGTGATTTTGATCTCTTAAAATAAAATTGGAAAACCTGTCAAAGGGAGGATTATAACTTACTGGTTGGCGCACGCGACCCGACCACTAGATCACATAGCATTTGTTGCTATTAACTTCCGGTAATAATATTTAACATATTGTATGAAAGATGGGCTTGACAAATTAAACAATTTTGAGGCCCTGGGCTATGGGTCTGCTCGCCCTGCCTCAGGGCCAAACCTATTAAAGAACAAAATGGAAGCGTCGATAATGATAGGTTCTATAGCTATCAAAATATTAGAGCTAACTAGAAGAATAGATTGAGCAAGAAAAAAAGAAAACAATAAATTGCAAAATATGGTTTTTCATCTCCTTCAATATCAAACATATATTACACCTTAAATACTTAGGTTACCCTTCATAGATGTGAATAACAAAGGGTTTGAACAACAAATTAGGTGGTTGCTCTACAGTCCAACATTGCTCACACTAGAAAAACTATCTGGAAATATTTCTCGATATATAATGTTTATACTGCTGAAATATATCTCTAGGTAAAATTTACATTACTGGGAGATATTTTCCAGTAAATTAGGGAGACGAAAAATAGATAAAAATTAAGTTGAATTCATTTGTAAGTAAAATTATTTATCCAACTTTTTGAATTATTCTCTTGGGCGCCTCGTCCAAACCATCCCTCTATTGACTTATGCATTGAAAAAAAATATCAAAATGAAACAAAATATAATTGGATATTTGTTTTGTTTCTTTTTATTCTTATATATTAATGTTTTCAAGTTTTACACTTTAGATGACCATAAAGGCATTATCGTGGTTTGTGTCATGTAATACCTTTTGAATATATTGAAAAACTAGAAAACTTTTGGATGCATGCATTGTATGCTTTTGGTTCTTACTTTTATATATATAAATATAAAAATAGTATATAAGAATTATCATATATATATATATATATATATATATATATATATATATATAATGTTTGTGTAAGAAGTTATTAACTTAATTAGATTTATATATATAAAAGTAAGAACCAAAAGCATACAAAGCATATATTTTAATTAAGGGTTAAATAGTTGATACTCCCTGCAAAGTAGGTCGGTTTTGGGATATCCCTTATAATTTTTTTTTTAAGAGATACCCCCTGGAGTGACACCAAGGCAGGGAATCTCCACGTTTCGCCTATGTAGCACCTCCACGTGGAATTTTTTGATTTTTTAATTATTTTTTTTGCCACGTGGCATTAAAAATTAAAAAATAAAAAATAAAATAAAAAACCAAATATTTTTTTTCTATTTTCTTTCTTTTATTTATTTAAATATTAATATTAACTATTTTAAAAAAACAGTAAATATTAAATAAAAACATTAAAACTTATTATTAATTATTAATTTTAAAACTTAAATAAATTAATAAAAAAATAAAAATTATATAAAGAATAAAAACATAATGAAATAAAATAATTTTTTTTAAAAAAATTTGCAACTAAGAATTAAAAAAAACCTTAACATATTATTTATTTATAAAAAATGAAAAATGTAATAATAACATGATCTCCATCCATCTCCTTCCATCTCCTTCTTCATCTTCAATCATAATCTTCATCCAACAAATTTAGATCTTCAAACATTCAACCGATAATTTTTTTAAAAAAAAAATTATAAAAATCTGCTAACCTACAACTTCATCCTTTCACCACTACCATCATCATCAAGTTTTATGGTTACAATAACAACAATATTCAAAGGAATTAATGGAATGAAGGCAACATAACAAATTTTCCAACAAACCCAGAAACACAAAATTTTCTATGGAATGGAATGAAACCAACATAACAAATTTTCCCTAAAAACCCAGAAACACAAAATTAATTCCAACTAAACACATCACTCAAAACAATTGCAACCTCTAACACTCTCTTGTAACTGGACATAGATCTCCCAAAACAATTGACAACACAAAACACCAATTTCTTTTTCTAAGAAATCAGCTGCCATATGCAACAAAACCAATTCACGCCTCAACCATAGTCAATAAATCCCAGATTCATAAACACCAAAACCATACTAATTTCTTGTTCTCTCAGTCACAATCTCATCACAACCCACTAATTTCTTTTTTTTCCAATCCAAAACAACCAACTCACAGTCACGAAATCGTCCTAGAAATCAAACTAAGAACATCGACGAAATCGCAATCGAATCAGAACCGGAAAGAAAGAAAAGAAATCGCAAAAAAGAGAGGCAAAACTGAGACAAGTTTTTTTCTCAAACTTCATTTTTCCGATCTAGATAATTTGACGAAGCTTTAAGAAATTTTATGCTTGGATTCGGTTTTAGAAAAGGGAAACAAATGTTTTCGTGTTAAAAAAATTTAATTTTAGGGTGGTTTTGTGGTCTCCGGTGAAGGTGTGAAAAACAAGAAGGGGGTTGAATTGTGTTTTGGGTAATTTGAAATTTTTTTCTAAGTTATGGAAAACTTATCAGAGTTTGCAGCGGTTTAGAAAACAAAACACAATCAAGAGTAACTTTGAAGGTAGAGAGAAAGAGAGAAAGATAGAGACAGAGATTTTTATACTGGTTCCCCTCACAAACCGAGAGTACGTCCAGTCCTCTTGTACTTCCAAGAGAGTTCACTATAATCACCAAAGATTACAATTGCTCAAGCACACAAGCAAGAGACTTCCAATACTCAAGTATACAAACAAGAGACTTCCTAATGCTCAAGCACGCAGGCAAGAGACTTCAAAACACAAGTTAAGAAAAACAGAGTCTGAACAATTGATATAAAGATCAATGTTCAGTTACAAAATAAATACAACTTTTGAAACAAGACTTAACTTAGAATCTTAATACAGAATTCTAAGGTTCAACTAATGAATTAACAGAAGCTGAAGCTGGAGTCTTGGATTTTGAATATGAGTTCAAGTTGTATTTGCAGTTTCGTGTTTTAGGATGATTTTAGCAGAGTAACAGCTCTTTTTTAAATTGTTCAAGTGTCGTATCCCAAAGCTTCAAACTTGCTCCAATTTATAGATGAAGGTGGAGCGTGTTTGATTCGAATTTGATGCAGTGAGATTGCGCCAGCTGTAGATAGTACCTTTGTTATCCAAATCAGGTAACCTTGTATACAATCAATCTTGGGGAAAACGTTTTATCCAAATCAAGTAAAAAGTTCGTACAATAGTACAAACGTCACTATTCTGTGGATAGGATTGATTCCTTCAGTATTTAGAATGTCAGAGTATAATCATTGATGCAGAGAATGTTCTTCTGACAAAACGGCTCTCACTGCTCTTATCAGAGTCTGATATGCATCTTCTGATGAGTAAAACTTGCATCCTCTGATGAAACACATATGCATCTTCTGATGTCTTCAAGTTCTGATCAGAGTTTGCTTGCCATATCAGAGTTTCCAATGTGCTTTTAATGAATATAAAAATTAACTTGAATATCTGCACACTTGGAGTAAATAATTAGTATACCCTATTGTACATTAATACTTTTGTTATCATCAAAACTTAATTGGGTCATATCAGAACCTCTTTTGTTCCAACATCCGGCGCGGTGGCGCCGCCGTCTGGCCCGGTAGCCACCGCGATGAGAGTGTTTGAGAGATAGAGATGAGAGTGTGAAGCTGAAGAATGAAGGAAGGGGAAAGTTAAGTGTAGTTAAAGAGAAATGGAGAATTTGAGAAGAGATGAATAATTATTTTGATTTTAACATTAATTATTTTCTTTTTTTATTTTATAACAAATAAAGAAAACATAAAAAAATATTTGGTTTTTTATTTTTTTATTTTTAATGCCATGTGGCAAACAAAAATAATTAAAAAATAAAAAAACTCCACGTGGAGGTGCCACATAGGCGAAACGTGGAGATTCCCTGCCTTGGTGTCACTCCAGGGGGGTATCTCAAAGAATCTTCAGTCTGCAAGGGGGGATCTTAAAAAAAAATTTACAGGGGGTATCCCAAAACCGACCTACTTTGCAGGGGGTATCAACTATTTAACCCTTTAATTAAAAAGTAAGTTATTAACTTAGTGCATGCTTGAATAATACTATATTTTAATTAAAAATATTAATGTTTGTGTAAGAAGTTATTAACTTAATTAGATTTATAATCTTATCTTATATGTCCATTATAATATGAAAGTAATTGTGTGTTTCTTATTTATTTTTTTATTAAAAATAATTGGGTATATTTGAATTAATACAAGTTGACAAATATTCTAAGATACAATTAAGTTATAGAAAATATTAATGCATGCCTGTAGTTCATTGTTTATTTTCATTTGTAATACTTATTTGAATGGTGTAAATATGAAAATGATTCCCATAAATATGAAGAATTTTGATTCTTGTACTTGTAATTTTTTGTTTTTTTGTTTGTTTTTGTTTTAGTCCTTGTAGATATATAATATTTTAATTTTTGTCCTTGTAAAATATGTTCATGTTAAAATTAGTCCTTGATCATTTAGGTAAATGGTTATGAGTTAAAAGAGTATTTCGAGCATCAAGGTTGGATGCTTTCTTCAACATGCTCAATGGACCTGTCTATTAGTATCTAATAAGAGATTTTTAGGTTAGGGTAGAAGTTTTTGATAAAGATGCTGCAAATGATGAGTTAATCAGGGTGATTACTCAAGATCCTCCAAACAAAAGCAAAACTAGGTCAGAACTTGGCTTGGATGAATTTTGTTGAATAAACTTTAATGTTATATTTAGTGGGTTTCTATTAATAAGTTAGTGGCAAGACAAAGTCTTTGATGTAATTGGAAAGCCAAGAGATAAAAGGGGGCTATTAATAGAATTTACTTGTTTTCTTAGAATAGCAGTAATGGTACTATATAAAGACCAAGGTTGTATTTTCATTTCAACAGAATATATAAAAGTAGTGCTTCTGTTCACAAATTGGCATCAGAGCAAATGGCAAACGTGATGAGTCAAATGTCGTTGCCGCGACTAACGAAGTCCAATTACGATAATTGGAGTGTCCAAATGAAAGCTCTTCTTGGAGCTCTAGAGGCGTGGGAGGTGACTAGCGATGAGTTTGAAGATCCAACAGATACTGCGGGATATACGGCAGCTCAAACCAAGGCGTTGAAAGAGACGCGATCAAAGGATAAGACGGCACTGTACATGCTGTTCCGAGCAGTTGATGACTTAGGCTTTGAGAAAATTGCCGGTTCGGCTACGTCGAAAGAAGCATGGGACACATTAAAAAAGGCGTACGAAGGAGTAGATCGAGTGAAGCAAGTTCGACTCCAAACTCTTTGTGGTGAATTGGAGAGGACGTGGTCGTGGAGGTCATGGTCGAGGTGGTCGAGGTAGTAACATCGAGAGAGGACAGTCAAGCCAGCAAAATTGGCGTGGCAGAGGACGTGGTCAAAGAGGTGGTCGGTCGAACTACTCCAACTTCGAATGCTACAAGTGTGGGAAGTATGGTCATTACGCGAAGGATTGCAACTCCTACAAATGTTATAACTGTGATAAAGTGGGACATTTTGCAAAGGATTGTCAAATCGAAAAGAAGGTAGAAGAAACAACCAATCTAGTTTTGGAAGCTGAAGCGAATGAATGGTTTCTCTTGATGGCTCAAAATGAAATCAAGACCAATATTGACACCATGTGGTATCTCGACTCAGGGGCAAGTAATCATATGTGTTGTCACAAACACCTGTTTAAAGAAATGCAAAAGATTGAAGATGGTCAAGTGTCTTTCGGAGATGCATCGAAAGTGAAAGTCGAAGGCAAGGGCAGAATCTGTTACTTACAGAAGGATGGCTTGATTGGATCAATCAAGGATGTTTATTATTTACCAGATCTCAAGACCAACATCTTGAGCTTGGGGCAACTTATAGAAAAAGGTTATTCGATACTTATAAAAGATCGGATACTGCATTTGAAGGACAATCAAGGGCATCTGATTGCTCAAGTCGAGATGGGGAGAAATCGAATTTACAATCTGAATTTGAGAAGCGTTCAAGAAAAATGTTTGCAAGTTAATGTCGAAGACAAAGCGTCGTTGTGGCATCTACGCTTTGGTCATCTACATCATGCTGGTTTGAAAAGGTTGGCGAAAAAGAACATGGTGCACGAGCTACCAGACATGAACTATGAAGGAAAGTTTTGTGAAGAATGTGTGCTTAGCAAACAAACAAGAACCTCATTTCAAAAGAAGGCAGAATATCAAGCTAAACATATTCTCGAACTGGTTCATACCGACATATGTGGGCCAATCACTCCGGAATCTTTCAGTGGCAAAAGGTACTTCATTTCCTTTATCGACGATTTCTCACGAAAAACCTGGGTTTATTTCTTAAAAGAAAAATCTGAAGCATTCGAGGTGTTCAAAAAGTTCAAAGTAATGGTGGAGAAGGCAACTGACAGACACATCAAAGCCGTTCGATCTGACAGAGGTGGTGAGTATATTTCAACAGCTTTTATGAAGTATTGTGAAGTGCAGGGCATAAGGAGATTTCTAACTGCACAATATTCACCTCAACAAAACGGTGTGGCCGAAAGGAAGAATCGAACAGTTCTCGACATGATTCGATCAATGCTTAAAAGCAAGAACATGCTGAAGGAATTCTGGGCAGAAGCTGTACAATGTGCTATTTATGTTCAAAATCGATGTCCACATTCGAAGTTTGAAGATCAAACACCGCAAGAAGTATGGAGCGGACATAAGCCAACAGTATCTCATCTCAAAGTATTTGGTAGTGTGGCGTATGCACACGTACCGGATCAACGAAGAATGAAGCTTGAAGACAAAAGTCAGAAGTACATATTTATTGGGTATAATGAGAAGACAAAATGGTACAAGTTATTCGATCCCATAAGCAAGAAGGTGATAGTGAGTAGAGATATTCGCATAAACGAAGCGGGCAAGTGGGATTGGAACAATTCGACAGAAGTTAATGTCGAAGTTGAAGAATCGTCCGTCGCCGTACCAACAAGCATTTCAACAGAAATTGAAGAGTCTGACAATGAAGATGAACCTCTACAACCCAGAATGCGAAGTATGCAAAATTTGTATGAAATGACAGAAGAGGTACACCTTGTATGTCTTTTGGCAGACACTGAAAACATTAACCTCGAAGAGGCGCTGCGAGACGAAAAATGGAAAACTGCCATGAACGAAGAGATTAAGGCCATTGAACGTAACAACACATGAGAACTAGCAAAATTACCAAAAGGAAGTCAACCTATTGGTGTGAAGTGGGTATTCAAGAAAAAGATGAATGCTCAAGGCGAAATAGAACGGTATAAGGCGCGACTTATTGCGAAGGGATACAAACAGAAAGCAGGAATTGACTATGATGAAGTATTTGCGCCTGTTGCAAGAATGGAGACAATTAGATTGCTCATTTCTCAAGCTGCTCAATTCAAATGGCCAATATTTCAAATGGATGTCAAGTCAGCATTTTTAAATGGTGTGCTCGAAGAAGAAGTTTACATCGAACAACCACCCGGATACATGAAAGTCGGAAAAGAAGAGAAAGTGATAAAATTAAAGAAGGCGCTTTATGGGTTGAAGCAAGCACCGCGAGCATGGAATACACGCATCGACACATATTTCAAAGAAAATGGTTTCAAACAATGTCCCTACGAACATGCTCTGTATGTAAAGAAGAATGGAAGTAATATGTTACTTGTTGCTCTTTATGTCGATGATCTAATCTTCTTGGGTAACAATGTTCAGATGATAGAAGAATTCAAGGGCACAATGACACGTGAATTCGAGATGACAGACTTAGGTCTAATGAGATTCTTTCTTGGTCTTGAGGTCTGACAAGAAGAAACAGGAATCTTCATATCACAGGAGACATATGCAAAGGAAATCCTGAAAAGATTCAAAATGAAAGATTGTAATCCAGTTTCGACACCAATGGAACCAGGTACAAAGCTGTCGAAATTTGATGGAGGAGAACGTGTCGAAGCAAGCAAATTTCGAAGCTTGGTAGGTAGTTTTCACTATCTTACATGTACAAGGCCGGACATTTCATTGAGTGTCGGCATTGTAAGTCGATTCATGGAGGAGCCAGTATATTCACATTGGAAGGCATTGAAACGAATCCTAAGGTACATCCAAGGAACATTGTCTTTTGGAATGTTTTACTCGAGAACAGAAGATTACAAGTTGGTTGGTTACTTCGACAGTGATTGGTGCGGAGATATAGACGATCGGAAAAACACTTCAGGATATGTGTTCTTCATGGGAAATACCGCATTTACTTGGCTTTCTAAGAAGCAATCGACAGTAACACTCTCGACATGTGAAGCTAAATATGTGGCAGCATCTTTGTATGTATGTCATGCAATATGGCTTAGAAGATTGTTGAGCAAAATGGAGGTAAAACAGGTAGGTGCAACAATAATACAAGTGGACAACAAATCTGCAATAGAGTTAGCAAAGAATCCTGTAAACCATGAAAGAAGCAAACACATCGACGTTCGTTTCCACTTTATTCGAGAACATGTGAAGGAAGGAAGTGTTGAATTGAGGCATGTAGCAAGCAAGGATCAAGCAGCTGATATTTTTACAAAACCATTATCGAAGGAAACTTTCGACAGAGGCAAGAAATTAATAGGCATGATAGATAGAAGGAATATTTAAGTTTACAGGGGAGTTTTGTTGAATAAACTTTAATGTTATATTTAGTGGGTTTCTATTAATAAGTTAGTGGCAAGACAAAGTCTTTGATGCAATTGGAAAGCCAAGAGATAATAGGGGGCTATTAATAGAATTTACTTGTTTTCTTAGAATATCAGTAATGGTACTATATCAAGACCAAGGTTGTATTTTCATTTCAACAGAATTTATAAAAGTAGTGCTTCTGTTCACAAATTTAAGGAGACTAAAATTAGTTCAACATTAATTGGTGTATATAAGCTGATCAAGGAAGATAATGTTGGGTGGTATTAGTTCAAAACCAAGGAGTCAAGCAAATACAGTAAGATGATTAAGATATAATTGTATTTGGGAATTCCTTAGACTGTATAGTGAACAACACGCCAATTCTAAGCAAAATTATGTTCATAATTCTCATTACTTGTCTTATTCCAAGGGAAGGAGCTATAGATCAAATATCTTGGGATCACAAGCACTTTCTACTATTTCTGCTCAACAGAGAGAAATTAAATCTGCCAGCATATATCTATCATCATCTTTGTGAGTCTATAAGGGATAAGAAAAGGAATTGACTGACCTATTGCAAGTGCAACAGTCTATCGTCGAGTAAGAATTTGAATGAGTTCGTCTCTGTTGAGAATTGCCTTTGAAAACTGTTTTTTAGGTCTTGGCTAAGCAGGGGTGGAGCCGGGCGCCAGGGAGCTTCTGGTTTGGCCTGGGAGTTCTGTCTCCAGGCGCAGTAGAGCTGGCGCCGGGCGCGGCTTCGAGTATATAAACTCCATGTTTCATTTTTGCAGCCGCAATAGTGAAAGGAATAGGGTTCTAGTTAAGGTTTTATTGTTGTGTTTTTGGTTCGAATTCACAACAATTGGCGCCCACCGTGGGGCAAGGGTTTTGAACAAATTAGGCATCAATGGGTACAAAATGGGAGATTGAGAAATTCACCGGTAATAACGACTTTGGGTTGTGGAAGGTGAAGATGAGAGCATTATTAACTCGCAACAAGTATGTTGAAGCTTTAAAGGGGGTGACACAAATGTCGGCTACACTTTCGAATGTGGAGAAGACCGAGATGGATGAGAAAGCATTGAGTTCTATCATTTTGTGTCTTGGTGATAAGGTCTTGAGAGAGGTAGCTAAGGAAACGTCGGCGGCGGCTATGTGGTCGAAGCTTGATGCATTGTATATGACGAAGTCGTTGGCTCATAAGCAATGTTTGAAGCAACAACTATATTTTTTCCGTATGGTTGAGAATAGGTCCGTTGTGGAGCAATTGGCGGAGTTCAATAAAATCATTGATGATTTGGCGAATGTTGATGTGAATTTGGAAGACGAGGACAAAACCTTTCATTTGTTGTGTGCTTTACCTAAGTCATATGAAAACCTCAAGGATGCATTGCTTTATGGTAAGGAAGGTACTATCACCTTGGATGAAGTCCAATCGGCTTTGAGAACTAAGGAGTTGACAAAGTTTAAAGACTTGAAGGTTGATGATGGTGCGGAAGGGTTGAATGTGGCGAGGGGTAGAAGCGAGAACGAAGGCAAAGGGAAAGGGAATCATGGGTCCAAGTCTAGGCCAAAGGGTGATGGTGGTGGCAAGTTCAAATGCTACTATTGTCAGGAACCGGGTCACTTCAAGAAGGATTGTCCTCGGAGAGGGGGCAGTGGTAGTTCGTCGGCTCAGGTTGCTGTGAGTGATGAAGCTTATGAGGAAGGCTATGAGAGTGCGGGAGCACTCATAGTCACATGCTTGGAACCATAGATGGTTGTCATCCTGGAGAGGCGGTGGTAACAATACTCATCATCGGCCTGGAGAGGCGGTGGAATAATACTCGGGGTTGCTTATGGAACAACAACTTTATTATGAGGTTGAGTAGACGCTAGTGGTGTGAAATTGAGAATTGGTGGAGTTTTAAGTCGTAAATTGTGATGCTCCTATCATACGTGTTAAGAGAAAGAATATTTTTTTTGAAGCTTGAAAGCTAGTTGAAGGTGGAGTTGTTCATCTTGAAGACGGGAAAACTTGTAAGGTTTAAGGTATGGGTAAGTCTCTTCTACACGATGCGATGTATTTTTCTTGACTGTTTTGATGCATAGATAATAGGTAGATACTTGTTAGATGACACTATTATTATTGGTCATGCATCGGTTACTAGTGGTGATTCTCATGATGTGATTAAGTTGTGAAACTTCGGGTGGAACTTGTTAGTGACATTAGCTTTAGTTGGTCTAGTGAAACGAAGTTTAACTAGGTGGTAGAACTAAACGGGAAGTGTTGAAGACTAACAATGTCTTGAAGTGTGTTTCGGAGTAGTTGAAAAGTTTTGCGTTTCAAGGTGGGAAACATAGTGGATATACCGGTTTGAGTTTTTTGGTGGAGGAATCTCGGTTTGAGGTGGAGGTACACCGAAGTGGTATGGCTATGAAAACCTTGTGGGATTATGTTTCGATTGTATCTGAAGATGTGCAAAACTTGGAAGATCTTCAGGGAACAATTGGAAGCAACGGTGATCAAATTCGGAAACTTGTAGGACTATTGGAGGTAGTTGAATACAAGAGAGTTTGAAGTTGCGGCTTGTGGAACTTACCTAAAATTCCAAGGTTAAGTTGAGAGACAAACAATTTCTTCGAGAGTACGGAAGGCATTCAGGGGTTCGAAGGTGGTGGTGAAACTTGTAGGACTATGCTAAGATTCCAAGGATAGTCGGAGGCAAGAAATTTCTTTGTGAGAACGGAATGTATTTCGGGGTTCGAAGAAGGTGTGGTGTAATCAGGTTGGAGAGAGCAGCACGGTGGTTGGTGGGAATTTGGCATCACCATCGTTTTAAAGGCAAGGTGGAGATTGTTGAGAATTGCCTTTGAAAACTATTTTTTAGGTCTTGGCTAAGCAGGGGTGGCGCCGGGCGCCAGGGAGCTTCTGGTTTGGCCTGGGAGTTCTGTCTCCAGGCACCGGGCGCGGTAGAGCTGGCACCGGGCGCGGCTTCGAGTATATAAACCCCCCTGTTTCATTTTTGCAGCCGCAACAGTGAAAGGAATAGGGTTCTAGTTAAGGTTTTATTGGTGTGTTTTTGGTTCGAAATCACAACAGTCTCCACATGGATCGTGCCAAGATAATTAGTTTCGTTTAGGAATTATGATAGTTTTACATTCGCTTTGTTGTTTGGATATAAATTGCGATAAAATAAAAGACAGATAAAATAAAGATAGTTTGGAGACAAGTTAACTTAGAGATCAACGATAAAAGTTTGTTAGGTGTCGAATTCATCCTCTAGTCCTACTTGGTAATATGGCGTTATATTCCATTGCAATTATTTCTACTATTACGGTGGATTAATTAAATAGTGAAATGTGCTCTCGCATACTAAAATTACCCTATTGCAATTGAAGACACTGATGTCACATTTTATAGCTACACATGATGTCACGTTTTATACCTACATGTGTTGTCACGTTCATTCCTACCTTAATTGCACAGTTGTAAAGCATACAAAAATTACTTAAAGTGAACATTAATCATATTTGCCTCTAGCTTCAGGTGTTTGATATTATCTCCCCAACGTTGGCTAGACTAAGTACTCTGGTTCCAGAATCAGGGCTCTGCTACGATGACACCCAATTCTTATAAGCAAATCATAAATACGCCGACTTATAAATTGTGATTGGATGCAAGAAAGTAAAATTAGAAATAATACAATTTATTGCAAGTAATACAAATTTTTACAAACCAATTACATGTTTCTTGAATGAAAATCTGAAACAAAGATAATCTCAGACTTTGTTACCCATATCTTTACGGGCCCTTTGTGATTAGTCTTCAAAGTTTTGTTTTTCCTTTGTGTTATAGGTCTGGCATATGGTTTTGGAACATTCAGGCCTTTTGAAAACGGTTTAGGCCTTGGTTGATTCTTAAACATATGAGTTGAATTTCTCAGGTTCTTATCCTTGAAGCTTTAGATTCTGGTTTGTTCAAACCACTAGCTAGACTTTGAAGTCTTAGGTATTGATCTTTCAGAAATTTTGTTCCAACAGATCAAGAACACCTTTTTTTTTGTGATTTGTTCTTTTGTTGTTGGGAAAATAATCGGCATATAAAAAATAAAAGAACACAATCAACAACACAAGAATATAACGTGGAAACTCCAAAACCGGAGAAAAAAACCACGACCGTTGTCTAAACCGACAACCAGAGAATAAACACTATATGAAAATTGTTACAACATATAGACTTCACTCTCAACCATCCCCATGACCCCAGTACACCCACACTCTCCAAAAATATTTGAACTACATCTCAAATACTCTAAAACAAGAGCATGAGAGAAAAATAAACGAACACAAATATAAACTTAAAGTGTTTACAAGTGCTACTGCTTGGTGTGTTAAAACAATGAAATTGAGGTCTCTATATATAGCATTGAACTCCTCCACTCTTCACTTCTCTAAGCGATGTGAGACTTCTCCACTAAAATTTTCTTGACCATTTTTTCCTTCCTAAGCAATGTGGAACTTACATTGCAATCAACCCCAACAATCTCCACCTTGATTGTAATGGTCTTCAATCTTCATTGTCTACACCGACAATCATTGTCTTCACCGACAATCATAATTCTCATTGTCTATACCGACAAATTAAATTATCATACTCCACCATAAAAAGTATACTACACTTGGAAACCCTCCCAAGAATTTTCATCACTTGAAACTAAATCATTCCAAAAATTTCCTTCACTTGGAACCAAGTCATCCCAAGAATTTCATCTCGAAACCTTGCTGAAAATTTGTGGTGCAACTTCCGTGTTGGCTTTCCCGGAAGTTCATCAGCCATCGAGATAACCGCGTACCTTGCATCAATGTCAACCAATGCCCGCACGCTATAATCACATATCTTGCATCCATGTCAACCGATGCCCATGTGCCACTTGAACAACTTCAAACTGCTCTGAAACCACCTTCAGGCCATTGTTAGGCTCCAACAATTCCAGTTTAGTTACATCACCTAGTAGACCTCATTTCACTAGTCCAACTAAACTCATGTCACTAACAAATATCAACCGAAGTCTCACAACTCAACCACATGAGAATCACCACTTGTAACAAATACATAACCAATAGTAGAACCAACTATTTTTGCATTAAAGTTCAGGAACATACTTCACATCATGTAAAAGAAACACACGATTTTCAAACATCGAAAGACAAATCGAAAATCATACCTCAAACCTTTCAAGCTTTCCTGTCTTCAAGATGAATAACTCCACCTTCAACTAGCTCTAGGATTTTCACGGTATTCCTTTTTCAAACACAAGTTATCGGAGCTTCCAAAGTCCATGACTCAATACTCCACCGGTTCCCAACTTCACACTACTAGCGTCTTCGCATCCTCATAACAAAGTTGTCGTTTCAGACGTAATCCGAGTATTCTTAGCACCGCCTCTCCAGACTGATGTCGAGTATTATTACCACCGCCTCTTCAGGTTGACCTTGTGTAACCCTGATTGCATCAACACATCCTTGACTTGATTCTCCATAAGCCAAACATGATTCTTCCACCAATTTTCTCTAGCCCAAACTTCACAGCGGAACTCCCTCCTCCTGAATCAAACCAGAAAGCTCTGATACTAGTTGTTGGGAAAATAATCAGCATATAGAAAATAAAAGAACACAATCAACAACACAAGAATATAACGTGGAAACTCCAAAACCGGAGAAAAAAACCATGGCCGTTGTCTAAACTGACAACCAGAGAATAAACACTATATGAAAATTGTTACAACATATAGACTTCACTCTCAACCACCCCCATGACCCCAGTACACCCACACTCTCCAAAGTAAATATTGGAACTACATCTCAAATACTCTAAAACAAGAGTATGAGAGAAAAATAAACAAACACAAATATAAACTTAAAATATTTACAAGTGATACTGCTTGGTGTGTTAAAAAAATGAAATTGATGTCTCTATATATAGCATTGAACTCCTCCACTCTTCACTTCTCTAAGCGATGTGAGACTTCTCCACCAAAATTTTCTTGACCCCTTTTTTCCTTCCTTAGCAATGTGGAACTTACATTGCAATCAACCCTAACATGTTTGTGGTGGTTTGTATTTGGTAAAATTGAAGAGGAGAGGGTGAGGGTGAGTGAAGAAGAAATGTTTTTTTAAATTAATGCTCTTTAAACTGTTATTTAATTGTTTGCTTCGGTGAAAAAAATATTGTTACATCAGTTCTTTATGTTCCACCTAATAAAAAAAGGGTCACACCAACGATTTTACAAAATAAGATTAAGATTAAGAGTGCAAAAAAAAAATCAAAATAAAGGGGTAAAAATATTTGATTTTAAAATAGAAATATCAAAATCGTGAAACATCTAAAATAGGGAGAATATTAGAGCAATTAACCTAAATTAAATTTTAACAAATTCTTACTAAACTTAACCTTTTTCGATTTAAGATCTTCTACTAAATTTCTTTACATCCTTCTATTCAACATATCATTTTTATTTATCTGTTTCTTAAATTCTCTCTTCTAATAATCACCAAAAATTTTCTCATATTCTCTCTCTTTTCACTCGCATGTATTTTTATTTTATTTTTAAATTAAATTAAATTTGAGAGGGATGCTTGTGGGAGAGTATCCAATGCAAAATATATGATATATTCATAAATATAACATGATCATTCGAACTCTGTTTATTTCAAGCATGCTTTTGAGCTCATTACAAGATCAATAGTTCGCCATTTTTTGAGCTTTATTTTACCATACCTGTAAAATAAAAGAAGCTTTATTATAACCATAGAAAAAAGAACAAATTCTAGTGACTTCAAAGTAGGTAAGCAGAACCAAAATGTTTTATTTATTTATATATTATTATTATTATTATTATTATTATTATTATTATTATTATTATTATTAGAAAAGACTATGAGAAAATAGGATATATATAGGCATAATAATAATTATGCATTTTACTAAATTACTCTACTAATTTCACTTTAATCTCTCATGACATAAATGAATGATTGATTTTTATTTTTTCAAGCACTCTAATGCTCAATGAATGATTGATTTCTATTATATATTATTAATTGTTTATGTTTGCGAAGAAAAATAAGCTAACTTATAGTTTATAGCTTAACTTTTAGTTTATAAATTAAAAGCTCTATTTGGTAAAAAATTTTAAGAAAGAGCTTATAGCTGATCATCTTTTCTTCCAATTTTACCCTATTATCTTACTTGAAAAAAAATAAATATTAATTAAACATGTATTTTGAATATCATTTCATACTTATAAGATAGTTCAACCGTTAATTTTACCAAACACTACAAATTTAATCATCTAGTTTATTCGGTATAAGTTAAAAGTTAGCTTATCAGATATCCGCTATAAACTAATTTATCTATTATCCATTAATTTTTACCAAATAGAATCTAAATTAATTGACGAAATTATTTGAAAATATTTATATAAACACAAATACAAATTGGTATTAGACACACTAACAACAAATAAAAAGTTTAAAGAAAAAAGAACATTGCATCCTTGTGCAGTTGTGCTAGGCTGTTTGTTGTCCTGGCTGCCTTCTTTAATTTATCCTATCCTATCCGTCAGTATTTATCACGACAATGATTGTTCCATTTATTATAAAAATCTTATATAAATTTAGTATAAGATAAGAATAAGAATTAAAAGTATGGACAAAACTTACATGCATTGTTATACATGTAGTTCTTATTTTTCTTCTTACAAAGAGGTAGTTATTTTAATTAAAAAATAATTTTCTTTTATTTTTTTAAAATTAAAAAATATAAAAAACCACTTTTTGTAAGTAGAAATGCAAAAACTGCACATAAAACGATGCAAGTAAATTTTGTCTTTAAAGAAATTGGATGTGCTGATTGTACATTTATAAAAAATGGAAGAATCATCACGGTTCATTGTTTTCCAATCATGGGTGCAATATTGAATGACAGTTGTAGAACTAGAAACCCTTTGAAACTTCTTTGAATTTTAACAAATAACTATAGCTTTTAACTATATATATCTATCTAATGTGTTACTTTTGGATTTCAGGTTTTGAATTGAAAGGAAGAACTATAAAGTGTAGAAAATTGAAGTGAGTTGTGTTCAAGGTTTTGATTATGGCTTACAAATCGCTATCTTCTATCTCTGTTTCGGATATTGAATCCCTTGGAATTGCGAGAGACCACGCTGCTACTCTCCACAAGAGTCTCACTGAATTAATTGGAACTGATGCACCTGCCACGTGGCAGAACATCACCACCAACCTCCTCAACCCAGAATTCCCCTTCTCGTTCCATCAGATGCTGTACTATGGTTGCTTCAAGGATTATGGCCCTGACCCGCCCGCTTGGATACCCGACCCGTATATTCTTTAACACTACTTTTCATACATTATTATCTATCAAAGATTTTACTTAATTTCATAGTTTGTTACTATAAACTATGAAGTACCAAGGCTATGTTGGTATCATGGTGAATATATCAGAATCAATCACCGTAATTCACTGTGATTTTACTGAAGCTACTATGTTTGGTATCACGGTGGGGAACCGGGGATGTCAGAATCACGGTGACTCACCGTGATTTTACAGAAGCTACACTCTATAACTTCTGTAAAATCACGGTGATTCACCGTGATTATGACATTCCACCCTGATACCAAACACGCACAGCTTTTAAAAAATCACAGTAGATCACCGTGATTTTAGCATATCTACCGTGATACCAAACATACACTAACTTTAGCGTTGACACAAGGCATTCGTATGTTGAGATTGGTGATAATTTTAAAAATTTTAAGTGACAGAATGTAACCGCACACATCGATGTCTTGTTGGTATCCAACACTTACAGAACGAACACGCCTTCAATCTAAAGTGTTGGTGCTACATAGGTATTGGATGTAATTTATATAAATATGCATAATGATCAAATCACTTTCAGTGGTTGATTTTTAATCATTAGCTATGATTAAGGTTGATCTAATTGGTAAGGGTTCAACTGATGTCTGTGTGGATTGAAATCTGATAATTGTCGATGTGAGAATATCGTTAATATAGTTCCTGTGTTAATGCTTTTAGGCCTTGCAGTACCTGTTAGTGGAGACTAATTATTCATATTTAAGCTTTGCCTATTCATTTCTTGTAGAAGCCGTTTCAATTGAATGACTGAAATTTTGAAATACTCCCTCCATCTCATAAAAAATTTCTTATTTGTGCTTCTTCTGTATCTGAATTGTCACTTTAGAATATCAATGCACCATTTATTATTTTTCCATTATTATACCCTTATTTATTGACTTTCACTTCACTTAATTACTCAACTAACTAATTTTATCACTTCACTTAATAAGGGTGTTTTAGTAAATAATAATATTTTTATCACTTTTTTAAGAACCGCGCACAACTCAAATAGGAAACTTTTTATGAGACGGAGGGAGTATTCTTGAAGTTATGAAGTAAACGGTAATAAACTTTTGGTTTGTTTGTGATTAGGGAAAATGTTACTTTAACAAATGTTGGACGGTTGCTAGAGAGGAAGGGTAAAGATTTTCTTGGTTCAGCATATAAGGATCCAATTACAAGCTTTGCTGATTTCCAAAAATTTTCAGTCTCAAACCCCGAGGTACATCCAAGATAATCTTAATATTTATTTTCAAATTTTCAATTTTTTTTGCAGTGTTTGTCATTGTTATTGTGTATTATTTCAGGTTTATTGGAAAACTGTGCTGGATGAAATGAACATATCATTTTCTAAACCCCCCGAATGCATCTTACGTGACAATCCGAATGAGGATGGTTCATCATCATACCCAAGTGGTCAATGGCTTCCTGGAGCATCTATTAATCCAGCACAGAATTGCTTGAATTTGAATGGCACAAGAAGTTTAAATGATACGGTTATAATATGGCGTGATGAACTACAGGATGATCTCCCTCTACAAAGGATGACACTTGAGGAGTTGCGTCAAGAGGTTTGGTATGCTACAAATACCCTATCCATTTGTAATGTATATCTTCATATTATAGTTATTCATGAAAGTTATAAAGTAGTTGTTTTTAAATTTCTTTATTATATTCTCTCTGTTAAAGCTAGGTATGCACAACATGACTCAACCTATTCTTTTTCCATTGGTGACATGATTGATTTCTGGTGGTCCTTTCTTTAACACATGTTTGCTAGAAAAGAGAGAGGACAGTAGGATGGAGAGGAATAGGCCGAGGGATATTATGCAGGATTGTGATAGGAGAAATATATTGGAGAGTCCAGGGATACAGAGAATAATGGGCAAGGACCAAGACAAATAAGAGATCCGGATACAACATCTTTATCAAGAACTTTCTATGGTTCATAATTTTTGTGTATAATTTATTAAGCTCAATCCTATCAAATGTCAGAATAATCACTCACAATAGATTTCAAGCAAAATAAGGATGCAACTAGATGTAAGGAAGAAAACAAACTGCATAAAAGTGGATATCCAGTTTGTAACAACAAAAATGGGGAGGAGGACATGCATAAGGAGAAAGGTGAGAGTAGTTGGGAGGCATCGCAGGATTGTGAAATCATTGGGTCAGTCCGTTAGTTTCAGCTCTCAATCTATCATCTCCTTTCAACGTCCATTTTGTTGACCATTCTTAGTGATCCACTACTCACCACTCTGACAGAAGCTTTGCTTCCTGGTTTTGTCATCAGTTCTTAGTGTCGGTTCCTGTTTCTATCAATTTGGTTTTGATATCATCTATCAGCATGACCATAAATCATAGCTCGCAATAAAAAATCTGTTTTGTATATCATCTTTTGCCTTTATTCTTGACCATAAGGCCCTCACTACCAGAGTATGAAGTGCAAGTTTATGGGTTGGCTGGCACGCTATGCTTATCCAAAGGACAAAGTGCAAGTTTCTCCCTTTAGCGTGCCATAGTGAGCGGTGTAGCAGCCGGCATCTAGCTTGTATAGGCCATGCAGTCATAAAGCCATATAGTTTAACAGCCGTGGCTACCGCTATAGTGGCCATAGTAGCGGTCGTTGCAGCCAGACAGGGCGCAGCTCCAAACGAGATCGAATATCCCCCAAAAAAAAACCCCATAAAGTTTAAACATTAGGGTTTATGGTTGGGGATGTTAGGAATTTTGCAATAAAAAAAAAAAAAAACCAAATCACCATTTGGCCTTCTTCTCTCTCACTCCTGTTGTCATCACTAAGTCACAACAACTAACATGCATATCATATAAACTATAAGAAAATCTCAGAAAAGCACCTGTCCCTGTATCCATTTGTGTTGGGGAGTTCGGGGGAACTAGCATTTTTGAGTTCGACTACTAACTCCACTATCCGAATTTGATTACACTTATTTTGAAGATCATGAGTTTAACCAGAATATATATATATATATAGAGAGAGAGAGATAGAGAGAGAGAGAGAGAGAGAGGGAGAGAGAGAGAAACTCACACACACACCACAATTTTTTTTAGCTCATGGTTGATGTTAAGGTTTTGAATTTGAAATAGTCCGTAGTGTGATTAGTCTACAATTAACTTTTGTATTTCCAACTTTCATGTATTGAAAAAAGAAAAGTGAAACTATGTTGCTTCTGTTACCTTGTAGGTTAGTTGCGTATGCTCTTGAATCTCTGGGTCTGGAGAAAGGATCTGCAATTGCAATTGATATGCCGATGAATTGTAAATCTGTGGTCATCTACCTAGCTATTGTTCTTGCAGGTTATGTTGTTGTATCCATAGCCGATAGTTTTGCAGCACGTGAAATATCAACCAGGCTTAAAATATCAAATGCAAAAGTCATATTTACTCAGGTATAACCCCTGATATCTTTTGACGACTTTTCCCCCCCTCTTTGTTGACATATTTTTTTTTATTATTTTACATCTCCCAACTTAACTGTTTTTATTACTGTTGAAACTATTAGGATTTTAGGTAGGAAAGGAATAGGAGAGAATAGTGATTGAATAATTGAAAAGGATTTGATGTCAAACAAGTTCAAGGAAGGAACTAACCTTATTTATACTAGTATTAGAATAATGAGGAAACAAATAATGGAATATGATGAATCTTGGTCTTGGAAAGTGGGGATCACTCCTAAGAGATCACTTAAGATACTTTCTTTATTCTGAGATATAATAATGATATTATGAGATAGTTTCAAATATTCTAGTGATCCTGCTCAAGCTAAGCTTTAATCTAAACGCACTTAAAGGAAAAAAATAATATATAATGTAGTGCACCGCTTCTGGGGCTAGAGATTAGGTTAGACTGCAATGGGCTGGTGTAAGTAATAATTGACATAAGTCACCGCTGGTATGATTCACATTCGTGGGAAAAGAATTCACAACCAAAATTAATCAATTGGAGAAATAATCACTTATATGATTCATTAGTGCAAAGAACCAGCATGACTATCATCTTCCAACTTTCTTTCTTTGAACACCTCATTGTTATGCTAGCATTTAAAAAAGCCAGCCATACATTAGATAAAACAGTGACATATTATTTGGCTACATATATTGATAAAAAAAAAAAACAGTGACATATTAGAAATAGCTACAACAAAGATTGTCAAGAAATCACCCAAAATATTTCGATTTTGCCATTTTTGTAGTAGCTATCTCGTTTAGTATTTAGTTGTTTTCCAATACAACATGGAAGGTGAATGACATGCTACTCCTTTCCTATTAATTGATCATTTCGAAGCTTGCTTCTTTCTGGCAAGATAAATCATGCTAGATTGCTAGTGGTGACTTCTCTTATGATTGATTATTATTTTATCGTGACTTGTGTTGGTTATGACTTGCACAAAGAGTTTTTGATGAATCTTGCACAGTGTCGGCACTACGATGTTTTATGGCAGATATGAGGGATTTAAAATGGTAGTTTTCTGGCTTTCTGCCAAGGTCCGCCATCAATAAAATTCATCTCAAAATTAGCTTTGTTGTTCTTGATGAATTTAGAAAAGATTTTGTTCTTGCTGTTCATAATTACTTGCCAAGAGTTTTCCATTTATCATCATGCCACTGATGTCTCTCCTTCCTTGGTAATGTATAAACCAGCTCTTCAAAATTATCCTAGTCATTATGATGAGTTATCTCTCCGACCGTTCTCTTTGGTCTCTTACATCTTCCTCTCTGCCTTTCTAGCCATGTCTTATGGAGCCTAGTGTTAGGATCCAATATGAGAAGGTGGGGGCCCAAATAGGCAATTAACTAATGGCTTGCCCAATCCCATCATGTGGGGAGCGCTCAGGATGGTTATAATGGGTTACGAGGAGAGAGCGAGGTTATCTTTGATCATCTTTCAATTAGAACCTATAGAGGTTGGGCAGAGAGAGAGAGTTATCTCTCCTCTGAGGAGCTTTTTCTCTGGGGATTACAGGGGTTTCTTCTTTAATAGTTTTTCTTTTCAATCAGTAATACTATTTTCTCTTATCTCTTGATTGGGGTTCCTATCACCTACTGTAGTGTTTTTTCCAAAATGTTAATCATTAAAAGATATAAATTCCTAGTAAGCTTTAGTTTGAGGGTAAGTGTTAGAACAACAAGAAAATATCTTATAAGATCATGATCTCTATGTAATGGTTTCCATGTTTTGTTATATTTCAGGATTTATTTCATTTGGATTAGTAATCTAGTATGACAGGAGAAAACTTGTATTTTCACGTCCTGTACATAATCGATATCAACTTTATATTATTTAGTCTCTATTTTTTCTTTTCGTTCTTCCTTATCTGAAATAACATAATTCAACATATTCAGAAATTATAGTTTATTTATTGATATGTCAGCTATATTGGCGTTAGGTGCCAATTATGTGACTAATTACTTTGTCCTAGTTATTTAATATTCCCTGTTCATTATTTCCTCTCGTTCCGCTCTTTTATTTATCAGGATCTCATACTTCGTGGTGATAAAGCCCTCCCTCTTTACAGGTTAGAATCCTTTTTATCTGTTTAGTAAAGTAACCCTCTAGTTGAGTTGTCTACTTTGTTTATCGGTAATTTGGTATCTCACTTTTGTTATTTGTTTTTCTTCACAAATGCAGTAGAGTTGTGGATGCCGAGTCACCTATGGCAATTGTTATCCCAAGTAGAAGCTCTGGATTTAGCATGAAACTGCGCAATGGGGACCTTTCTTGGTGTGATTTTTTGGAGAGAGTCAATAGTATCAAGTATGCAATTTAATTCCGATTTATTTACAGCTATATAATTTATGAAATAAGAAAATATTGTTAGGTGATATGCTGCTAATATTTTCAACATTCTCATGTGTAAAGCTCTTCAGCATGAATGGTTATAATTTTGATGGTCTCTTTTAATTCGCATTTGTTATCATGGAACATACAGAGGCCAGGAATTCACAGCTGCGGCACAACCAGTAGAAACATTCACAAACATTTTATTTTCTTCTGGAACAACAGGCACGTTAACTTTTTTATTTTGTCTTGAACTCATACATATTTGGACAAAAAGCTGTTGTATTGACACCATACAATACATTTGAGGTGAAAATATTAGTCCAATTACTTAGACTTCATTCACTGTACTAATCTGACCCGAATCTCATTTTTTCTGACTTTGTGGTATAGGTGATCCAAAGGCAATTCCATGGACCAATATTACTCCTCTAAAAGCTGCTGCAGATGCATGGTGCCACTTGGACATTCGTAAAGGTGATATAGTTTCCTGGCCCACTAATCTTGGATGGATGATGGGGCCCTGGCTAGTATATGCATCATTGCTTAATGGAGCTTCAATGGCTTTATATAATGGATCCCCACTTGGACCTGGCTTTGCCAAATTTGTACAGGTATAAAACCATCCTGCTGTATAATTTTTTTTACACTTCCCTTATTTGATATTCATAGATTGGCACCTTCTCAGAAGTTTCTGTCACTTCACATATGCCTCGCAGCCAGCACAAGGAAGCTGCTAGAGGCTGCAATGCAGGCAGTTCAATGTTGCCGCCATTAAGGTGGTTAGGGGCAGGCAGTCCAACGTGTTATATAGTTTTATTCATACTTAGTACTATTGTACCATGTTTAGGATGCTAAAGTATCAATGCTTGGTGTGATTCCGAGTCTTGTACGGAGCTGGAGAAATGCAAATTCCACATCCGGCTATGATTGGTCTGCTATTCGGTGAGCATTATTTAATCTACTACCCGGCATACCGCATGCATCTGAATGCCGTTTATGATTACGCAGTATCTGATTGGAACTATTATTTAAAATATAGTTGCTTTGCCTCCACTGGAGAAGCATCTAACGTAGATGAGTACCTTTGGCTAATGGGAAGAGCTCGTTACAAGCCAATCATCGAATATTGTGGTGGTACAGAGATTGGGGGTGGATTTGTCACTGGATCATTACAGCAGGCTCAGTCATTGGCTGCTTTTAGCACACCAGCTATGTGCTGCAATTTGTTTATTCTTGGTGAAGATGGGCATCCTATTGTAAGCACTATTCATTCAACTTTACTTTTGAACAATTATCCGTGTTCAATGAGCTAGTTATCTCTATGCAGTTCTCGTATGCATAAATTACGTAAAGCTGATTTTGTATTTTTTTTACATTCCTAGTTATAAATCTTAAGACAAACCTTATTAAAAAAATTCTTATGAATACCATGTCTTTATCTTTGCAATTACAAGGACAATTGAAATTCTATGTATTGTTTTTGTTCTAGAATTTTTCCTCCTGCGTCTGCCAATCTTCGAAAAATTAAAATGATCTCTGCTTCATCGTGTCACTTTCTTTAACAAACCAATGTCCTGATTAAAGACTTAAACTGAAGTTCAATCTTCCTTTCTATTACAGCCTGAAAATGTTCCAGGAATAGGTGAATTAGCTCTTGGCTCCCTTATGCTTGGGGCATCAAATACACTGCTCAATGCCGATCATTATGGTGTCTATTTCAAGGGGATGCCTCTCTGGAATGGAAAGGTAGGCATGGCATTCTCCTTTCTAGTATCTGGGATTCCTGAATATTTACAGTTGAGTTTCTCTAGTCAGGTTTTACGGAGGCATGGAGATGTATTTGAGCGTACAGCTAGAGGATTCTATCATGCGCACGGTCGTGCAGATGATACAATGAACCTTGGAGGAATCAAGGTAATAATAATAATAATAATAATAATAATAATAATAATAATAATAATAATAATAATAATAATAATAATAATAATAATAATAATAATAATAATAATAATAATAATAATAATAATAATAATAATAATAATAATAATAATAATAATAATAATAATAATAATAATAATAATAATAATAATAATAATAATAATAATAATAATAATAATAATAATAATAATAATAATAATAATAATAATAATAATAATAATAATAATAATAATAATAATAATAATAATAATAATAATAATAATAATAATAATAATAATAATAATAATAATAATAATAATAATAATAATAATAATAATAATAATAATAATAATAATAATAATAATAATAATAATAATAATAATAATAATAATAATAATAATAATAATAATAATAATAATAATAATAATAATAATAATAATAATAATAATAATAATAATAATAATAATAATAATAATAATAATAATAATAATAATAATAATAATAATAATAATAATAATAATAATAATAATAATAATAATAATAATAATAATAATAATAATAATAATAATAATAATAATAATAATAATAATAATAATAATAATAATAATAATAATAATAATAATAATAATAATAATAATAATAATAATAATAATAATAATAATAATAATAATAATAATAATAATAATAATAATAATAATAATAATAATAATAATAATAATAATAATAATAATAATAATAATAATAATAATAATAATAATAATAATAATAATAATAATAATAATAATAATAATAATAATAATAATAATAATAATAATAATAATAATAATAATAATAATAATAATAATAATAATAATAATAATAATAATAATAATAATAATAATAATAATAATAATAATAATAATAATAATAATAATAATAATACATTGGCATATGTATCTAAATTATTATATGAAATTGACCTTCATAGAATGGAATCAATGCATCAATACAAACTGTTGATCTCTGGAATAGAAATTAGGGAATTAATGCATAGTTATTGAAAACAGAAAATTAAGATACAGCGAGTATGATGCATCTCAGTAATATGAAATAAATGACAGGAGTTTGTGTTGTTAAGCCCTTTTACATAAATTTTCTCCATGTTATAGTCATGTAGATTATCAATTTTATTTTAATTTTCTAAGTTAGTAACTCTTTTTTAATGGCTTTCTATGTTATTTAATAACTAGTTTCTCTTATTGAGTGTGTGCGCTTTCTATTTTATAAGCATGCTCTGACATTTCATGATGTTTGGATAGGTGAGTTCGGTTGAGATAGAACGCATATGCAACGGAGTAGATAGTAACATCGTGGAAACAGCTGCAATAGGGATACCACCTTCTGGTGGCGGACCTGAGCAATTGGCTGTAGCTGTTGTACTGAAGAATTCAAACATCACACCGCAAGATTTACAGAAATTGAAGATGTCTTTTAATTCAGCTCTCCAAAAAACACTAAATCCATTATTCAGGGTACTGATTAATTTTCATATATTCATAAAACTCATTATCACAGTATAGTTTAGTGTCCTAACACATGCGCGTTTGTGTAGTTTGTGTAGGTCTCTCAAGTAGTACCAGTGGCATCTCTTCCAAGGACAGCATCAAACAAGGTCATGAGAAGGGTTTTGCGACAACAACTTGCAGAACATAACCAAAGTTCTAAAATATAACGACATTATTATTGGGGTGATCGGCTTCTGCTAGCTGTGTCTCATTGGATTCTGTTAACTGTGTCCGATAGGTTCTTGCTAGTTTCTGCTAGTTGTTAGTTAGTCTATTACAATTTACATTGCAGAATAATGGGTATAAATACCCCCCCCCCCCTTGTATCCCATTGTGTATCTTTTATAATAAAATCCCCATTGGAGTTTTATTCTCTCTCTCTAGCTCTCTTCCTCCGACTGAGAATTTTAATTATAGATGCCATTGATATTCAGACCATCTGTAACGGCTTCCACCCTGTTCTCTATTCCTCTGTTGGTCATATTTTTGATGATTTGGTGAAGGGTATTTTGTTTTTTGCTTCAAACTATCGGAATATCCATCAGGTTCCTCACACTCTAGCTCATGGCTGAAGGTTGTCAGTCGCTCTCAACGACACTTCTCCTCTCTTACCCTTCTTCCTTTTCCTTTGGTTCAAGCTATTTTCGAATCTCTAGAGATCCATTTAATGGGAGGCCAAAAGTGACATTAAGTCTAACCGAAAAAGTAACTTGCGTTCGGAATAACCTGGTTTCTAGATGTCTGATTCATACTAGAAACGTCTAAGGGTTCCTGGCGCGGGATGTATGCAATAGGATGATAGTGAATTATCGATGGAAAAGAATTAGCCGTGCTTGCGTAGGCCTATTACAATTCTTCCTCTGTAATGATGATGATCTCAGTTGAAAGAGAGTTATGAGGAGGTATGCTAATGGAGATTATGATTTTAAAAACTAAAAAAGATGGGTGTTTGATAAATGATTGCACTGAGCCTATTTGTCTGCATTTCTATTGCTCTCAAATGTGTATTTTGTTTACTCTTCATTTGGTTTTTTTATTTATGCTCGCTCTGTTAGTTTTACCTGTCACAACTTGACCATGTGCACTCAAATGTGTATTTTGTTTACTCTTCATTTGGTTTTTTTATTTATGCTCGCTCTGTTCGTTTTACCTGTCACAATTTGACCATGTGCACTATTCATATAATCTACTTTGACTATATTTTTTTTATTAATACTAGCCGTCGTGTCCGTTTGTGTGATCGGTATTCTCTATTGTGCACATATAAATAACTACTTAATCTACTGAAAATCTATATTTATGTGAAAGTTATTTTTCAACATATACAAATATTTAAATAGAGTGAAAGGCAAAAATGGCAATAAGAAAAGTCCATGCGAAAGGGGTATTATCTTTATATATTGGTAAAGATAATAGTAATAGATAATAGATAACAAATCAACTCTATTAATTTGGTGATTTTATTCATCAATTGTACTAATAATTTGGAATTGTGGTTACTTTTTTTTTTGTAGTTTTTTTTAAGGATAAAATAGGAATAATGAAAAAGTCATCCCAAAAATATATATCCTTTTTATATTTAGTATAGATATAAAAACAAATGTTAACATATAAGACAGTGTTCAATTTGTCTCGAGAAATATTTTCAAAATATAAACTTATCATAAATTTTTATAATAGATAATTAAAAATATTAGTAATCAAAGTTATATATTGACATGTATATGGTAGTTAAAAGCGACACTTAGAAAGGAATGAAGCGAGTAATCTATACTAATATATAAAGGGGATACAAATTTTTGGGATGACTTTTTCATTATTCCTATTTTACCCTTAAAAAAAATTACAAAAAAAAAACTAAGCACAATTTCCACATAAAAGTAAGTTTTCAGTTTTTTTTATGGTAAAAAAAATATATATATATTTTTTCTTCTTAATAACTAGCCACAACAAAAAAAGGAGGTTAAGTAGTTATCTATACTAATATATAAAGGGGATTCAAATTTTTGGGATGACTTTTTTGTTATTCCAATTTTACCCTTAAAAAATAACTTTCACATAAAAATAGATTTTCAGTTTTTCTTAGTAAATAATTTTTTTTTCTTCTTAATAACTAAACACAACTTCTACATAAAAGTAGGTTTTCAGTTTTTTATAGTAAAAATAAAATATATTTTTTCTTCTTAATAACTAACCATAACAAAAATAGGAGGTTACGTAGTTATCAATTAACAAAGTCTAATAAAAAGGAGATTAAGTAATTATTTATATTTGCACAATACAGAATATCGATCACACACGAAGAAAAAAAAGAATATTGATTACACAAACGGGCACGGAAAGTAATTAAATAAGTCCAATAAAAAAAGAGATTAAATAGTTATTTATATTTGCACAATAGAGAATATCGATCACATCAAAAAAAATAATTATCGATCACACATGTTTGGCGGCTAGTTTATATAACTGATATGAAGAATAATTTAGGATTTTCACAAACATGTTTCATAATAACTAAAATTGGTGGTGACTGTAGCTATTACTATATATAAAAAAGATACAAATTTTTGGGATAACTTTTTCATTATTCTTATCTTACCCTTAAAAAACATACCAACAAAAAAAGTAACGAACTATATATAAAAAAGATACAAATTTTTGGGATGACTTTTTTATTATTCATATTTTGCCCTTCAATAAAACTACCAACAAAAAAAAGTAACCACCAATTATGATTTACTCTTTTTTTAACAAATTTTTATACAACAAAATCAGTTACAACAAATATAGTTTACAATTTATATACCCCAGTAGAATAGAAAAGACGAATCACACAAACTGACACGGAACGTGCCCGTTTGGCGGCTAGTTAGATATAAGTGCAGTGTATATATTATCCACTCAAAAATGTGACAATTTTTGTTTGGGGTCTGCTGCAAATATTTGAACAAAAGACGATGATGAATAACATGATGAACATTGCACACAAATTTCAAAGCGTGTGTATCACACTAAGTTTTAGGTTCGATTCGTCCCCACCAGTTTATGCAAACCGGATGCAAATGAGTTATAACTGGCAAATCCCCTTCAAGATACTTTGGAAACCTTGATATGGTTTACACTCTCACATGAAGCATATCGATCAATGATAGTTTAGAGAATAAAGTTTCTTCATTGACTCTTGTGCACTAGAGAAACAAAGAAATGACTTTGAATATTTTGAACATAATTTGACTCATGAGAATATGATTCTTGGATCTGCTTTATGTCTCATGAGTATCTCATATCATTTAATGAAGGGAACCAATCCTTAAAAGACATCATGCAATATTAATATGAAAAAATGCTATGATTCACTCTTGTTCTCAAAATCTTGTAAGACTAAACCAAGAGATATATTATTTCAAATCAACCATTGCATCTTTTAAGGATATTTTAGAAAATCTCCAATAAAAAATGCATGCCCCTAACTATGAGGCCTCTCACCCATTCCTTGCAGAATCTTAAAATAAAATAAACAAAAACAGAGACATATAAACAAATTAAATTACAAGTCCCTTCATTCAAAATACCCAGCATTGTGTTGTGCACACCAAATCACATATTTTAAAAACTGTCACAAAACATATACAAGCTTAATTTCAAGATCAGTGAAATTACTATATTATGGGTGATTGATTCGATATGGATGGTACTCCAAATGTTGGTCTATTCGATTATTCCTGATGGCATAGCAACCTAAGACATATATGCTAGTGAGAAGTATAAGCACACACACATTGAATATAGTGAGATATCTCCATTGCTTCCTTATGTTAGCAAGCACTTCTCCTTTGCATGAATTGCAATCATAACATAGCTTGTCCTGTCTATTTTTCCAAGTCCCACAATCTGTATCGTTCGCTAATGGACCTGTTTTCGGTACTTCCCAGAATGTTGCATTTTTCATTGTGAATCCACATTGCAAAGGTGGTTTACAGCATCCAACCTGTTATAAAAATATACAAATTAAAACAAAACTATTTACTATATATATATATGCAACTGCAATTCACATTGTAGTCCTCAACTGGCGCAACCGCAATTTCTGTCTGCAGCGTAACTACAATCAGAACTATAGTCGAAATTTAGAGTCATGCTTGGTGTTGGTGCGCATATGGTATTTTCTGTCGAAAATATTAATATATTAATTCTATGCTCTATGATTATTTCTTTTGGTAAACAAAGATATTCGCACTAGCCAGAAATCGAAGTATCTATCACTTGTGCCACTTATTGTTGTGTATTGTCCATAAAAAAGGTACAACATTATATTTTCTAAAATCAAATCAAAAGTTTTTCAATTTAAAAAAGAAAAAGAAAACTGTCAAAATTAGACAGTTATTTCAGATAATTAGATTGTTTTTTCTTTCTCCTGTGATCAATGGATGATATCTAGTTTTAGTTTACAAAAGTTTCCATCTAAACTCATCATTCAACAAAACATATTTTCGTAAATTTGAGCATTTGCCTTGTGAATTCAACCGGAACTCTGTATTTTAATTTTAATTTGCAACAATATTGTTACTCTTGTTGCTACAAATTTTCTCCTGCACATGTTTGGTACCCCGACCCAGACACTATAATGACATTTGCAACTGCAAGTGCGACCGCATCAGCCACATTTCTTCATAATTACAAATTGCAACCGCGGACGCAACCACAGTTTAGAATCTAGACTTACATATTAATTCTAGTTAAGAAATCACATAAGGAAGTATAACTAACCTGCGCGATGGAGAAATTCCGTTGACACAAACCTACACCAACCAAACAACTCTTAATATCATTCCAATTTTTATCATTAATAACATATTGTTGCAACCAAAGCGAAAAATCCGCAACTCTATATTCCCCAATTCCTTTATCAGACACCTTTTGATGACCATTAGTAACAAACAATGCAAAAACAGTAAACAACATGAATCCCAATATAACAAAGAAAGTAGCAAGAAGGTAAGCATATAGAGCCTCATTAATACGGAACATTGAACCGGTTATTCCGAGAACCGATACTACGAAAATGAAGATGGCGCCAAAGAGGAGAGGGTACATTAACACTTTGAGGCAGTCGGTTTTGTGGAAGTGAATGTAGGCAGAACCACACAAGGCAGAGAGTGATAACAATAAGGTTAGTATGTTTAAGGTACCAACCAATTTGTTGCTTATTCGGCACATTTTGTGGTTGATTATTGGATTGGATTATTGGGAATTGTGAATTATTTTGTGATGTAACGTTGGTGAAACTGAAAATGGTGCTTCTGTGTGAAGAAGGAAAAACTATAACTGCTTTATAGCGGTAAGCCGGTAACGGGTTTGTTGTGTTTGTGTATATGTGTCTTTTTTTTTTTTTTTGAATAGGGGATCAGTTCAAATATCTGCACGAGTGACATGTAATATCATAACAGTTATGTTAATGGAACAATTTTTGCAACAAAAATAGGACAACTTTGAATGGCAATTTAATTATATAGACTTTATTAAAGGGGTAAATTTGGTAGTTTTGAATTTAGATTGTTTCTAGGCATGTCAATTTGTATCTGGTAACGGATTATCAGTGGGGATAATCTGTATGGAGATCCAAAGTTGCAGATATTTTCCCTCATAGGGACGGGGATGGAGGGAGAAATTCCCTCTGTATAATTCGGGACGGGGAACGGGGAAGGTCTCTCTGCCACCACGGATTCCCCGACTCCGACCATATTATTTAAATTAAAGGTTATGATGATTATGTATGGTGCCAACAAGTTCAATTGGATATTTTTTTTTTTTTTGACAAAAGAAATATTAGAAAGTGCTTTTGCATTTTTTTTGTTATTGATGCAAAATGTACTTTTATTTTTAAAAAATGAAAGATACAAAATATGTATTTTTTTTAAAAAAAAAAGGAAGAAAAAACAAGATATTAGTGTCGTGCTTTTGATTAAAATGTATAGCAATTTTGTTAATTTTTTATGTTCGTGGAGCTTCGTGGATACTATGGGGTTGAGGGGAAATTTTCCCCCGCGGCAGGGATCGGGGATGCGGAAAAATTTGGGGAGTGGGGCGGAGAACGGGGAAACAGCCTCTGCACATTCCCTGCCCCGTTGACATCCCTAATTGTTTCAATCTTTCATCTCCCCTCGTGTCTCTTGCACCATTCTCAACTTCTCTCTTCCTCCATAATGGAAAACGATTACATGTTGTAACTGCGTTAATGTAGTAATTGTTCTTGATCGTCTGATAAAAAATGAAAGGCTGAGATTAAAATTGTATTCAAACTATAATAATCAATTAGGATTGTCCGATCACTTTTGGACGGCCGAGATTGTTTACTGTGTGTAACTGCGTGAAGTAGTTATAGCAGCCAATCATGTGTCACTCCATAACCGAACAAAATGTTGCGAGCATAGTTGCTACTATAAAATATGGTACAGTTTTCACACAGTTTAGATTCTAGACCTTCCGATCTATTATGTACGGATGAGATTGTTTTAAACGATTTTATAACTTTATCAACTAGAGTCGTCTGATCAATAATTAACGTCTGAGATTAAAAATTGCGTACTTATTAACTGCAGTGAATCGCAGTCCCAAAATGTTGTTGTGTTGTTCTCGGATTTGGATTCTCTTTAGTTTTCTCTCTTTTTCTTAATCCAATGGTTGTCAAATTACAAAGAATAAAAAACACTTAAGAAGAGAAAGAAAATAAGTAAATGAATGGTTAAGATTTTACAATATAACCAACATGAGAAAAAAATTTGGAGATGATTCTAATCTATTGTTCTCCTTCTCCCTTCTTCACAACATAGTTCTCTTGCCCCTCTTCTTCATAACTAGATTCTCCTTCTCATGCCTCCCTTTCACAACTCGTTCACTTCGCATCCTTCCCCGTCCTTGAAAACGAGGTCGAACTTGTCGTTGGTGGTGAAGATGGTCGCAGTGCTGAAAACAGGGACCACGACGACTCTTCTTTAAGCCAAGTTACTTTCCCTGTTTTTGTATTTCTCTCTCATTGTAACCATTTTCTAATTTTTATGCCTTTACTCTTTAGGGTTTATGTTTCATTTTGTTGGTTTATGAGTGTTTGTCCATTTTTATTTATTAGAGTTTCTACTTGAGCCATCCAATGTGTGAGCATTACGGATGATTGTTATCCAGTTTGTGTGATTTTTATTTCTAAGTCTTTAATTTTGGATTTTTTTTCTTCTTCATTTTAAGGTGTAAAACAGTAACATAAAACATTTCAGAATCACAGACAGCGCCACTAAACTGAGTGCTTAGAAATAGATTGTTCTATGTGAGGTGAAGGATGATCATATATGTACCTGGATCAACCTATATTGGAGCTATGGACTCGCACCGTGCTTGTGAAGGAACTTATGTGTTCGTTCCTTAGTCGCGTAAAGGGGACGTGTTGTGTTCTTTGTTTGGCATTTGGTCCTTAGTTTATTGTTCTTTAGCCGGTTCAGAACAGAGATGCTGAAACTTCCAACCATTTGTTTTTGGGTTGCAATTTTTCTCATTTTCTTCTGAATAAAATTCTTCATTAGTTAGGCGTGTATGGTACTTTATCAAACGTTGTTGGATTCTTTGGAAGAAAAGAAACAGTAGGAATTTTGCTCATAAAGATTCATCAGTGTAAATGTTGTTTGACAAGGTGAAAATATCATCGTGGTGGTGACGGAAGACTAGAAATGATGGTTTTAGTTATGATTTGAATATGTGGTGGTTAAGTCTATTGCCTTGTTTAGATTTTTGATTGATTTCTTTATGTTATCGTATTTGTATTTTTTGTAACCTTGTGTAAACTCTTTAGTTTAGCACATCTTGTGCTTAACTCTATTAAATTCAAAGGATTTTTTTTGGCTTCTTCAATATATATATATATATATATATATATATATATATATATATATATATATATATATATATATATATATATATTGGGAGATATCAAATTAAACCGGTGTAACATTTGAGTAATATTACACTGCTCAATAACGCTTTAACGAATTCAAATTTTATAAAATTCACTGTTAGATTGAAAGATTATATCATATAGATCATCCATGTTAAATTTTATAAAAATCTAAAATCATTTGATATATTATTGAGACTCGTCAAGATTAACGATATTCAATAAAAACTCATAAACTGTTAAGGTAAACATACCAACACACGATATTTTAGACGAATTCACAACAAATCCCCGTACTTAAAAAATAATTAGAGACTTTGTATTATTATATGACAAGAAACAGTAGGAATTTTGCTCATAAAGATTCATCAGTGTAAATGTTGTTTGACAAGGTGAAAATATCATCGTGGTGGTGACGGAAGACTAGAAATGATGGTTTTAGTTATGATTTGAATATGTGGTGGTTAAGTCTATTGCCTTGTTTAGATTTTTGATTGATTTCTTTATGTTATCGTATTTGTATTTTTTGTAACCTTGTGTAAACTCTTTAGTTTAGCACATCTTGTGCTTAACTCTATTAAATTCAAAGGATTTTTTTTGGCTTCTTCAATATATATATATATATATATATATATATTGGGAGATATCAAATTAAACCGGTGTAACATTTGAGTAATATTACACTGCTCAATAACGCTTTAACGAATTCAAATTTTATAAAATTCACTGTTAGATTGAAAGATTATATCATATAGATCATCCATGTTAAATTTTATAAAAATCTAAAATCATTTGATATATTATTGAGACTCGTCAAGATTAACGATATTCAATAAAAACTCATAAACTGTTAAGGTAAACATACCAACACACGATATTTTAGACGAATTCACAACAAATCCCCGTACTTAAAAAATAATTAGAGACTTTGTATTATTATATGACAAGAAATATTGATACCCGAAGAAATTTTAAGAAAAATAGGCATATAGATTAATATATGAATAGAAATATATGTCTCCGTATAAATCATAAAAAAGTAGACATGTGTATTAATATATGAGAAGAAATTTAGGTCAACGTAAAAATTATAAAAAAGTAGGCATGCATATTAATATATGACTAAAAATATAGCTCTACGAAAAGATTATAAAAAATAGGCATGCATATTAATGTATGAGTAGAAATATAGGTCCGCAGAGAGATTATAAAAAAATATACACTTGTATGAATATATCAGTAGAAATATAGATCATCTTAGAAATTTTAAAAAATAAACACGCATATTAATATATGAGTAGATATATAAGTCACGTTGAAATTATAGAAAATAGACATTTGTATTAATTAATATTAAAAAAAAAAATAGGTTTTCATACTACATTCGCCCCTAAATATAAGATTCTCTTGAGATTTTTAGGAATAGAAATTTTCGCATAAAAATTATAAAAAAATAGACACGTGTATTACTATATGATTAGAAATATACGCCGCTGTAGAAATTATAAAAATATTGATCACTATAGAAATAAAAATAGTAAATAAATTTATAATATGTAAATTACGACTTAAAAGACACAAATTATATCCCTTGAGCTTAGCTCAAATGATTGAACATTGTATTATATATGCAGGGGACCGAGTCGGGGTTCGAACCCCGGTCATCCCACTTATCCACCTTAAGAATGAAATTGCTAGCCATTAGACTACTTGACATAAAAAAAAGACCACAAATTATTTTGGCCAAGTGTTCATTTAAGAGGGGTAATATGGACATTTCTATAAATTTATATGATGATATTTTTGTTCATCATTGTCAAATTGTTACACTAAATTGTAACCCGAAAAAATGTATTTTCATTTGTAAGATTTACTAATAAACACAAAAATTTATTTAGGCTCTATTTGGTAAAAATAAGCTATAATCTAACTGATAGCTGAAAAGTTAGATCATAGCAAAAAACTAAATTATAGCTTATAACCGAAAAGCTAGTGGATTGAAATTAAAGTGTTTGAGAAATTTAGTTGTTGTAAGTGAAAAATGACATAAAAATACCTGATTAGTGCGTAGTAATATATTTTAAAAAAATATTAAAATGAAAATAATAAAAGTAAAAAGGAAATAAAATGTAAAAGCTATAAGTTATAAGCTCAAAAGCTACTTTTAATAGCATATCAAAAAACGATATGAGCAAATTAAAGAAGCTCGTTACCAAACACATCTATATTTTTTTTTCAAACAAGCTTATAAATTAGTCCAATAAGTTATAATCTTAGTTTATTGTGCTTACCAAACACACCCTTATTTGTATAAATTATTTTTCATAAGAAGTTTTCTCTTCCCACCTCCCATGGCTCTTTCCATCTCTGAGTTTCTATTTTTGCCCTTGAATTAAAATTTCGGAACGCGTTTTCCGGATTTGTTTCCTCTAATGAAAACTTTGGAAAGTATTTTCCGAATTTGAACTAGAAAAAGTTCAAAAAATGTGTTTCGGAGTTTTTGCTCAAGGGCCAAAGTGGAATTTTGGGGCGTGAAAAAGAAACATAGAGGGTGGGAAGAGAAATTTTCTTTCATAAACTTAAAAATAACCATATGTATATTGAAAAATCTAAGAATCTGTTTGGTTCGAGATTTTTGGAGGGGATGTGACTGCATTCTGGCAAGTGCACCAGTCTGTTGTCGAGTAATAATTCACACTATAGGTGTCTAGAATGAGTTCGTATCCACATGGATCGTGTCAAAGTATCGTTAGCGTTATTTAAGTTCGTGGTTTTGCATTCTCTTTGGTTTTTGAAAAAAGGTTTTTATAAAAATAGTGAAATGCTTGCGGAAAAGTAAATATAGTGATTCAGAAACATAGAGGATAGGTATGGTGGTTGGACTGACTCCCTTCTTCCTATTTGGCATAATCGGTGTATAACATAGTATTTCAGATTATTATTCGGCGGTGACTTATTCTTGTTATGGTAATACCTTACTATTACCCTATGTATATGAAGTTTCCCTACGTTAATAACTAAGGTACCTACGAGAGTCTAACCTCGATGTGTCATATACCCTAATTACTAGATGAGTTGTTCATTATACATGCATTATATCCTTCACCCATCCAATGCCTCTAGGTCCTAGTTTCGGGCTATTCAGCTTCTAAGTGCTCAGTTCACACCTAGTTCCTGATTCCTCCTCTAATTGCTCAGTTCACAACTAGTTCAGGATGTTACCGTCTCTATTCACCTAGCATATTTACTACTAGATCCGGAAAAAAATTAAAACTCACTTCAATATAAATACTAAAGCTAACCCGAACATTTATTCTATGGGCGCTCCCGCTTATCCGGTCAGATTACGAGAATGCGTTGTTGAAGTGCGAGAAAGTAAATAAAAAACATAATACCGAAATATGATTTATTATAACTTTGACTCAATTACAGACTCCAAATATTCATCGGGGAGTTCATCTTCTCCACCACAACCTAAGGCATCTATTACAAAAGACTAAACATTTAAATTACAAGAACCTAAATATAAAAGCCTAAAGAAAACATACCTTGCTGAGATAACTTTCCCGTAAGGGGAGAAAGCTATACCCTTAGAGCTCCTCTGAACACCTTCTTAATAGTAGAGAGTCTTCTACTATTTCTGAATGAATAAAATAATGTTTTAGGAGCTCTATTTATAGTTTTCTAAATGGGCTTCAGCAAGGCATCGTAGCCACGCATTGTGCTACGATGGCAGGATTCAATTGAAAAATATAACTGATCATGTGCATTTCATCAACTTGGTCGCCAAGTAAGGTCATCGTGCTACGATGAACAGATTTTCTTCAGATTTATTTCTGTTGATGTCTTGGCCAGCAAGCAGCTTCCATCGTGGCACGATGGAAGCCATCGTGCTACGATGAACAGCACAAATCTTCACATTTTTGGCTTTTTCTTGTCTTTTTGTATTCTTTGTCTTGATGCTTTTCTTCGATTCCGTAGGTTATTCTTCGTATTTGGGCATGTCTTGGTCAATTTACTACTAATAATACTACCTAAAATACTGCATAAATTCCTGTCATCATAATGAAAGCTGGGGGAATATTTTAACTATGCAATGTTTTAAAAACCGGACCGGATATCAAACCGGTAAGTGTACTGGTTCACTGGTTCATTGGTCGAATCACCGGGTCATTGGTCGAACCACATGACTAAACCGGATCAAACCAGATAAACCGATGAAATGAACCATTCAGTATAATAAAACTATATAGTTATTAAACCGGTCGAACTAGATGATTCCGTCTCCAAAAAAATCATCACATCACACCTAAAAAAATTAAAAATTTGAAAATTGTCATCACACACAATAAATAGTACAAAGTACAAATCCAAATAAATTTTGTACAAAGTCTAATTGCAACATAATCTAAATGCAACATAAAGAAAATAACAAAGTGTCTAAATAAAAATCCAAATAAGTTTTTTGTTTCTTTTTTTTTCAAAAAAAATAAAAATTAACAAAACGACGCCGTTTTGGTTGAAAGAAACAAAAAAGTGTGTGCAATCGAAAACCGCCGGTTCACAGGTTTTTTCGATTCTGAGCGGTTTCTTCCACCGTCGGTTCACAGTTTTTATATTTAATTATTTATAAAGTGAATAATTTAAAAATTACGATATAGTTATAAAATTATAAGGCTACAAAAGTAATTTAGTTTTAAAAAGTCAAACTTATATGAAAAAAAGTAATTTAGCTTTAAAATTTTCTCCCCTCCCCTTATGAACCAAACATATATTCAAGTAAAATTTCTCTCATCACCTCCCCTCTTTTGAACCAAACATATAAATAATTAAAAATATCTTCCGCTCGCCTTACTTTCCCTCCCATTCCCTTCATTAAAGTTCCTCCACTCTCCCCTTCATTGAATCAAACATATCCTTAATTATTATTTGACCAAAATTAAAGTTCCTCCACTCTCCCCTTCATTGAATCAAACATATCCTTAATTATTATTTGACCAAAATTAAAAGATTTATATGCAATTTTGGCCCCCCAAGTTTCACAATTGTGCGATTTTGGTCTCCTAAGTTTCAATTGCTTGATTTTAACCTCTTAAGTTTCACAATTGTTCAATTTTAGCCCCCCAAGTTTCAATTGTTTGATTTTGGCCCCTAAAATTTACCCCATTTTGCATTTGTTAGCCCCTTGTTGACATTTTGATTAAAAATTGATTATGTGGTATTTGTAAATGAAATAAATAAAATGTATTTTTTTAAAAGAAAATAGGCTATAAAATATATTTTTTATATATGTAGTTTATAAAATAATTTTGTTATAAAAAATTGTAAAAAAAAAATTATGAACTCTTTTTAAAAAAATTTGTAAACTTTTTTTAAAAAAAATTATTAAACCTTTTATTAAATTTTTTTTAATACAATTTTATAAAAGCAAATATTATTATTATTTTATAACATTTGTTAATTTTAAAACATTTTTTTAATTTTAAGAACATTTTTTTATTTTATTTTTTAAAAATTCCATATAATAAATTTTTAGTAAAAAAAAATCAACGGGGCTAGCAAATGCAAAATGAGCTGAACTTGGATGCCAAAATCGAGCAACTGAAACCCGAGAGCTAATATCGAGCAATAGTTAGGAGGTTAAAATTAAGCAATTGAAATTTAAAAGGTTAAAATCACACAATTGTTAAACTTGAGAGATAAAAGTGCATTTATGCCAAATCAAGATTGCAACTAAAGACACAACTATAACTGGGAGGGGCCGGACCACTTGATTACATAACTGACTTCGATCCAAATTGAAACCAAAAACAAAAAAGTACAAATAAAGAAATTCGGCAAATTTTGCTTCTACATGTTTCATGTTTCATGTTTCCCTATCTATATCTATCGATTAGAGTTGAATTGAACTCCACCAACTGAACAAACCAGAAAGAATATTAATATATAGTCCTTAACTTCTTCTTGTTTCATGTCATTTCTTTGAGTTCAATCCAATCCAATCCAATTCAACACCTCTGTAATATATAAATAAATAATCTTCTTATTCTTTTTCATCAATCTTCTTAGGATTTTCAACTAACCATTTCTTCCTTTTCTTACCAGGTTTTTTCTACCACTCAGGTTAGATTTCAATTATCATATATTCTTCTATAAATCAACTAGGTTATCTTTAATTACCTTTATTCAATTCAATTTTATTTTTTTTGTAGTTTCATTTCATAAACTGTTTGCGATCGGATCCGGTTGCAGTTGTTAGACTCATTAAGTTTTTTTTTATTTTTTTATTGTTATGAAGAGACTGTAAAATGGATTTTGCGCCAATTTTTTTTAGATTAAATGAGAACTGAGAACCAAATTAACCCAAAACTTGTGTTCTTTAGTTTTTTTTTGTTTTTTTTTTCCTTTTTTGTTCTTGTTGAATATTCGATTTAGTTTGGTGTCTAAGACTTTTTAATTTGGAAAAAAGTTATGATGTACTGTATTGATTTAATGTACATAATTTAAACCAGGTTGAATTGATATCTGCCTATCATTTTCAAGTGGAACTTTTTAGCCATCCATTTTTTGTTATCCATAAAATGGAATTCTTTTTGGTATTTTAGGTTTCAATCTACACACACAATTTCATAACTATATGCCCGTTACAATAAATCTTTTTTAAAAAAACTCGGTATCCAGCCCAAAGACCGACTAATCTGGGGACTAATCCCTATTGAAGTCACAGTTTTCCTCTGTATGGACTGATCCAATACAAGAATTGGCACTGGGAGGATTAGAACCTGAGACCTGGAGAGTAGCACACTCTGAGGTCCCAAGCCTTCACCACCAGGCCAACTCTTAGGGTTACAATTTTTAAAGAGAGTAAAGTAAAAATCCTCTAATTTTGGTCTTACAAACACATTGAAGTTAGGTTCAATGATAGAAAAGTTATTCATTATTATGAACTGAAATGTCCTGTAATTTGTTTTATTAAGTTCATTGTAATTGAATCTTATTACAATTACTAATGTACGATGTTATTAATACATTAGCTGTTGTCTTGTGATGGCTCTCATTTGTGCTCTTTTATTACAGTTCGACTTTATACCTGTAAGTGTATATCTCTAATGCGATCAGTTGATGAATGAGAAGAGGAATCCAAAGCGTCAAAAACCACTTCCTTTCAAAATGCCTGTGACAGACTTCAATGATGTGCAAAATCTTGATGACGGCATTCTTTTCCCTGTTGAAGAGATTGCGCAATACCCATTGCCTGGATATGTATCACCGACTTCAATAAGTTTTAGTCCAGATGATAGTTTGATTTCTTATTTATTTAGTCCTGATAATACATTAAACAGAAAGATTTTCACTTTTGATCTGAAGACCAATAAACAAGAATTGTTATTCAGCCCCCCTGATGGCGGACTTGATGAGAGTAATATTTCTCCAGAAGAAAAGTTGAGGAGGGAGAGGTTGAGGGAGCGTGGTTTAGGAGTGACGCGGTACGAATGGGTGAAGACGAACTCAAAAAGGAAAACAGTCATGGTGCCATTACCTGCTGGGGTGTGTTCCTTTATCCTACAAAATTTTCTCTACCATTGTTTTGTAGTTCTTTCTTATGAATTAATTAAATATTGATTAATATCTTACTCAAATTTGTTATGGTTATTGTTTTGTCCCGATGAACAGATTTATTTCCATGATATTTCCCATTCAAAAGCAGAGCTCAAGCTTCCAAGTATACCAGCTTCACCCATTATTGATCCACATTTGTCTCCAGATGGATCTATGCTTGCTTATGTAAGAGACTATGAGTTGTATGTTATGAATCTCTTGTCTAATGAATCAAAGCAGTTGACCCATGGCGCGAAGGAAAATGTCGTTGTAAGTCCAGTAGTTGGTTAGTTGTTAATTTATATGAAAAATAGTTAATGAGTTTTATATAACCACTGACAACCAAATGTAGCCGTTGTAGCTAAAATATCTTTTTTTTAAAACATAATTTTAACAATTAAAAGGATATATGGTCTGTGTGATGTGTTATGTATCTTTTTATTTAATTCTGAAATAAGCTCGATTGTATTAAGACATTTGGAGCTTTACAGAATCAATTATGCATGGTCATACAATGGTAATATTTTTTATGTTTGTATACTTTTAAATAGTCTTGGTTTTTGAAAATTGACATTGCATTTGTTTATTGCAGATTCACGGGCTTGCCGAATATATAGCTCAGGTGATATTTCTTTCAAAATTATATCTTCTCTATGAATATTTTAATTTTAAATTATTTTAGTTAGGTGCATTGTATCTCTTTTGTGTATACAGTAGTCCTTCCTTCCTCTACTTTTGATTAGTGAAGTTGCATAATAATTTCGTCGTACAATAATGATATTATTATAAGCTACTATATGATTGCTGGTTTAGTGAATATCTTACCTAGGTTTTGTAGTGCCAAGGAGTGTGGTAGGTCTGTTATTGTTGGTTAAGAAGTCGTTACTTGTTAGTTTAGTAGTTAGTTAGTTAATTATTTAATTTAATGGGTGTGTTAAGAGATAATTAGGCCAAATATTTGAATCAAATTCTGGCCAAAACTGACAGTGAACTGCGTTTCTAAAATATTCTCAATGCATTTGGATTGCTTGAAACCCATAGTTGGTACCATGTGAGGGCTTGACCACCCACCCATCGCACGACTTCAGGTATATGTTCTTCTTTCACATAAAAAAACTCTTCAACCTTGACCAGCCACCCATCAGCATTCTTTCCTTCAAAGATTGGTATTGATAATCACAACTCTTTTAGTTCTCTTCTACAATCTCTCAACTCCTTCAGCAATTCATCAAAAAATATTCATCATTCTTGTTGAATTCTGAACTGCTTCTGCATTCATCATGATGTCCACCCACGGAGCCCAGAAAAAGCTCTGATACCAATTGATAGAACCAAACCAACCGGTATATTATTACTGAAAATGGGGAAGAATCTCCTTTGATAACAAACAATGGATGCACTTCGACCTGGTCTGCCTACCTCCCAATGCCAAAAGGCCCTATTCCTCTCAAATGACAAGATGATCCCCTCTTTAATCCTCCTCTCGATATATAGGCAGCAAGCCAGTCTCAACACACCCACTAACTACCCATTAACTAATTAATTAACTAACTTCTTAACCAACTACTTCTCAACTAACAATAACAGGCCTATCATAGTGTTGTCAAGACCGCGATCTAAATCATAAGATTGCATGATCTAGTGATCTTGCCCCCTCTGTCCGAGTTGGATCCCATGCAAAATCAGATACAGATAAAATTGGAGTCAGACCGCGTGATAGATCGTACATAACTTGAGATTGTTTGATATCTTGCGACCTGAAAAAGAACAATTCCTGTGGTGCGATGGTCTTCCCCTCTCTCATTTTCTATCTCCCCCTCTCAGTGACGGCATACCCTGATTCTGAAAGGGCCTTTGTTTTCCTTTCTAGGTATTTGTTTTATTGGTTTGTTTATAATCCATTTGGGCTGGATGCCCAGCTGTCAAATACTTCTGAATTCTTCTATAAATACTTCTGAATTTTATTTATTTTTTGTGAAAATATATTTCTATTTTTAATTATTAATCATGTACCTTATGATTCATAATTTAGTTATGGAATTTCTGTTTTAAGTTTGCTTTAATGATGTCATTATAGGTTCTATTTCATATTATGTATGCCTAGATAAATATTAGTACAATTTTTCATTTTGGTAGGACCTTACAATCCCCTTATGTTCCTACATTTTATGGCATCTACTTGCAGCCTGCAATTGGTTCATATCTTTAACATGTTATTTTTTTATTTCAGGAGGAGATGGATAGAAAAACTGGATATTGGTGGTCACTGGACTGTAAATATATTGCTTTTACAGAAGTTGATTATTCTGAAATACCCCTTTTTAGAATTATGCACCAAGGTAAGAGCTCAGTTGGCACAGATGCACAGGAAGATCATCCTTATCCTTTTGCAGGAGCTTCAAATGTTAAAGTACGGCTTGGGGTTGTTCCGGTAGCTGGAGGCTCCACCACTTGGATGGATCTTGTCTGCGGGGGTGTGAAAGAATTAGACAATGAGGATGAATATTTGGCAAGAGTTAATTGGATGCATGGAAATGTTCTCACTGCTCAGATCATAAATAGACACCAGACTAAAATAAAGCTTGTTAAGTTTGATATTAGAACAGGAGAAAAAAGAGTGATATTGGTAGAAGAAAACAAAACTTGGATCAACATACATGATTGTTTCACACCTCTTGATAAAGGAGTTACCAAGTTTTCAGGTGGATTTATCTGGGCTAGTGAGAAATCAGGATTTAGACATCTCTATCTTCATGATGCAAATGGGAATTGTTTAGGACCCATCACTGAAGGTGAATGGATGGTTGAGCAAATCGCCGGTGTGAATGAGGCAACAGGTCTAATATATTTCACCGGCACCTTAGATAGTCCTCTTGAATCCAACTTATACTGTGCTAAACTTTTTGTCGATGGAACTCAACCACTTCAAGCCCCTACCAGACTTACACATAGCAAGGGAAAGCACATTGTGGTCCTTGACCATCATATGCAAACATTTGTTGATTTACATGACTCCCTTAGTTGTCCGCCTAGGGTATTACTTTGCTCGTTAGAAGATGGAAGCATAATCATGCCTTTGTATGAACAGCCAATACCAATTTCAAAATCCAAAAAGCTTCAACTTGAGCCTCCAGATATTGTTGAAGTACAGGCTGACGATGGCACTATCTTATATGGAGCTCTTTATAAGCCTGATGTTTCAAGATTTGGACCTCCACCTTACAAAACGATGATCAATGTTTATGGTGGTCCAAGTGTACAGCTTGTTTCTAACTCTTGGCAAAATACAGTTGACCTGAGAGCGCAATACTTGAGAAATAAAGGCATCCTAGTTTGGAAGGTTAGTTTTCTGAACTTTACGCGGTTATGATTCCCCTCTCTTTCTTGATTGCTTTTTAAAGGGTCATGCTATACAGTGCCCCCGGGGCACTTGTTAAGCATACCTAAAAAGGAAAATAACGTGAAAGTTAATGTTGAAAAGATGACTTTCTACAATTTTGAGGTATTGAATGCACAAATTACAAAAACAAGTTTCCTTATTAGTAAGTTTAACTAGTGTCCCGGGGGCACTGTTTAGCATTTTCCTTAAATTTTTATGCATGTTGCTTTTTACTGTTCAGCCACATGATAAAACACATACAGGTGTGGACATGGTAAATGTTCATGCCTAACAGTGCAACCTGTTTGAATGTTTTCATCCTTGTATTCGGTGTTTCCGTTGGTATACTCAATGATCCATATTTATAAATAGAAAATGTTCATGCCTAACAGTCTCAACTTGTTTGAATGTTTTCATCCTTGTATTTGTTGTTTCCACTGGTATTCTCAATGGTTATTGAATTGCTCTGATTTCTTAGTTTCATAGGTTCTTTTCCAATCTTTAATGTCATGTAGCATGCAAAATCTAGATATTCTCTCTTCCTTATAAGTTTCCTGGTACATTGTTAGTTAGTTCATCCTTCCATCTCAATTCTTACTTTCCTTGTTTACAGTTAGACAATAGAGGAACTTCTAGACGAGGGTTGAAGTTCGAAAGCTATTTGAAGAACAAACTTGGACAAATTGACGCTGATGATCAATTTACTGGAGCAGAGTGGCTTGTCAAACAAGGGCTTGCAGAATTTGGTCACATTGGGTTATACGGGTGGAGCTACGGCGGGTATCTCTCTGCTATGACATTGTCCAGGTATCCAGATTTCTTCAAGTGTGCTATAGCCGGTGCACCCACTACATCATGGGATGGATACGACACATTCTACACTGAGAAGTACATGGGATTGCCATCTGAAAATAAATCAGGGTATGTAAGAGCTTCTGTGATGAACCATGTGCATAAGTTGAAAGGACAGTTGTTACTTGTGCATGGCATGATTGACGAGAATGTACATTTTCGACACACTGCAAGGCTTATCAATGCACTTGTGGCAGCTGGAAAAACGTATGAGCTGATAATTTTCCCGGATGAGCGTCACATGCCTCGGCGATATAGCGATCGAGTTTATATGGAAGAGAGGATGTGGGAATTCATAGACAGGAATCTGTAACATACATTTTTCTCGCATTTTTATTTTCTTTGTTCGATCAAATGGGCATTGTAGTTTCTTGAGTTCTTTTACCCAACATGTAAAATTGTTTCTTAACTTGTTAGCTTCTTTTACCGAAGACCATTGGCCATTTGGCGCATTTCATTATACAGGAAAAATAAAAACTTCCAATTATCACATTATAGTAAGCATTAAAACTAACTAGTCTAATTTTGATTCTAAAATATGTTGTTCTTTCCCTTATCATATGGAATTGCTTTTAGCTTTGACGCTTCTGCTCTCATTGCTTTTCTTCTTTTTTTTTTATAAAAAAGAATTTTATATGCGAAGTGTTCTGCTATATTTCACTGTTTTCATTGCTTTTCATTCTACTATATTTCACTCTATACCGCCAATCCGGTCAAAGAGTTTGTATGAATTGCAGGTAGTACATGCAAGGATAAACACTCACTCATAAAAACTCTTTCAGTATAAGTGATCATCCATATTTTCTTACAGCTTTACAAGATTCTTATAAAAAAAGAAGGGATATGAGTTCTTTCAAGGAGGAATAAGATATTGAATATCTCACCTTTAAAAGTATAAACTGACACCTTTGCAGAACTAATTATATTATATAGTGTTTGAATTGGAAAATTTTAGGTTGTATAATACAACTTTTCAAAATTCATAGTGTGCAGTTGAACATTGGATCTGTCTCTGACTTTAAATAATGTGATAGCCTTGGCGATCTCTATCCGGTCACCTCTCCCTCTCATTTTGCTGGTCTTGCTTCCGGTCTCTTGCACAGTCGTCTAGGCCATCCCAGTTCTTCTACTTTGCAGTCCCTATGAAGAAATAAGTTCATTAGTAGTGAACATTTGCATTCTAAGACTATTTGTGATTCTTGTGTGTTTGGTAAACATGTTAAGTTGCCTTTTAATTCATCCAAAAATGATACTTTAATACGTGGGATTTAGTTCCACGACCTTGTGATGTTAATATTATTCGTTGTATGTGGATTTTTCGTCATAAAAAGAAATCTAATGCCAGTTTTTGAGCATTACAAAGCCCGTCTTGTAGGTGGTGGCAGGTCACAAATTGCAGGTGTGGATTGTGATGAGACATTCAGTCCGGTAGTAAAATCGGCGACCATTTGCACCGTCCTCACCATTGCTTTATCCAAATCTTGGCCTATTCACCAGCTCGATGTCCATAATACATTTCTACATGGTGACCTTTATGAGACAGTGTACATGCATCTGTCACTTGGGTTCCGTGATCCTCAACACTCAGATTATGTGTGCCGCTTGCGAAAATCCCTATATGGTCTGAAACAAGCGCCTTTTACCTAGTACCAGCGCTTTGCTGATTTTGTCTCCACCATTGGGTTTCTGCATAGCACTTTAGATCACTCACTTTTCATCTACCGACATGGCTCTGATATGGCTTACATCTTGCTTTATGTTGATGACATTATCCTCATAACCTCCTCTCATGATCTTCACAAATCCATCATGACACTCCTTGCCTCTGAGTTCGCTATGAAGGATTTGGGTTCACTGAGTTACTTCTTGGGCATTGCCGTGAACATGCATATTGGTGGACTCTTTCTCAGTCAGAGTATTTATGCTAGTGATATTATTGCTCAAGCTAGCATGGCATTATGCAAACCCTCTGGTACTCCAATTGACGCTAAACAGAAGCTCAGTACCTCCGCCGGCACTCCATATGATGATCCCACCTTATATCGGAGTCTTGCAGGAGCCTTGCAGTATCTCACTTTCACCCGCCCCGACATCTCCTATGTTTTCCAGCAGGTCTGTCTTCACATCCATGCTCCTTGCACCGACAACATGCTAACCCTCAAGAGCATCCTCCGTTAGGTCCAGGGTACTCTACACTACGGCTTACATCTCTATCCATCACCTATTGAGAAACTTGTCTCTTATACTGATGGTGACTAGAGTGGATGCCCTGGCACGTGCTTGTTCTACATCTGGCTATTGTGTGTTTCTTGGTGACAATCTCATCTCTTGGTCATCTAAGAGACAACCCACGTTATCTCATTCCAGTGCAGAGGCTGAATACAGATGTGTTGCTAATGTGGTTTCTGAATCTTGTTGGCTCCGCAACCTACTATTAGAACTTCACTTCACATTCTCTCAAGCTACTTTGGTGTACTGTGATAATGTTAGTGGCGTCTACCTTTCTGGCAATTCAGTACATCATTAGCACACTAAACATATTGAGATAGACATTCACTTTGTTCGGGAAAAGGTTGTTCGTGGACAGACACGCGTCCTTCATGTTCCTTCTCGTCATCAGATTGCTACATATTCACCAAAGGCCTACCTCATGTTCTTTTTGATGATTTTCGGACCAGTCTAAGCGTCTGTGAACCCCCCACTTCGACTGTGAGGGTGTGATAGAATAGAATATTCCTGTCACTAAGCATAATTATATATATTTAATCAATTTGTAATTACTTTCATTTATATTTATCATTATTTGTAGGTTTGACTAACATATTATTATTGTATATATAAAAACTCTTGATCCGATCAATACAAAAGAACACATTACATTATACAATCTTTGAGTCACTTCCACTATAAGTGACTATAATATTTCACCATAATTTGATCTTCTCTAATCTATTCTTTTCTCTACATTGCTCATATTGCAATCATCTTGGTCGTTCATTCATATATTTTTTTCTCTCTTCAAAATTGTTTCTTTTAATTATTATTTTTTAAAAACTATCTAAAAAAATGACAAAATAAATCCAATTCCCACCAAAGCACCTACCACATTTTTTGACATTGACATCCGAGACAGCAACAAACAACCTCCAAAAGACATTTGACTTCAAGTTAAGTTTCATCGCCCCTTTGACGGAGTTTCCCACCAACAACAACAACAACAACAACAACACAACTTTCAATATATAAAAATAAAACACTTTCACTTCACAAAAACCCCTAAACTCAGAAAGCACACACAACACAATGGCTTTGAGTTTCACACACCAACCCACAACAAAAACCATTCTCCAAAACCACTCTTCTTCCTTAATCCCCTCTCGCTCTCTACCATCACTTCAATCCCTTCCCTTCATTAATGAAACCCGAAAACCACGGCGGTCTCTAACCGTCCGCGCTTCGGCAACAACGGCTGCTCCGTCGGAGATTACTTCAAAGGTTTCAAAGGAGTACACTGTGAAGTCAGTGAAGGCGAGGCAGATCGTTGACAGTAGAGGGAATCCGACGGTTGAGGTTGATCTGGTTACTGATCAGCTTTACCGATCGGGTGTGCCGAGTGGTGCTTCTACTGGAATTTATGAAGCGTTGGAGCTTAGAGATGGTGATAAGAGTGTTTATGGTGGGAAAGGTGTTCTTAATGCTGTGAGGAATATTAATGAGGTTTTGGCTCCAAAGCTTGCTGGTGTTGATGTTAGGTAAAATGTTTTTATTTTTTTATTTTTTTATATGTGTTTTATGATCCTGTTTTGAGTATTGTTGATTTGATGATTGTTAATGGTGTTGACTTGAATGAGTGCATTATTGTTGTAATTAATGTTTTACAAACTGAATTTGAATTCAAACGATGATGATCTCAAGAAGTTTGATAACGGAGTTCCCCGTAGGTACGTCTCCGACTGTAGAATTCGCTACAGCTCGTTTAGATTAGATGGATGAATGAATGAATTAGGATTTCAGTGTTACAAGCAGTATTTATAAGAACAATATTACGGTCGTAAATACCCCTGAACCATACTTGCGGGGGCTATCACCCTAGAGCTTCGCTATGCTAGCTCAGCTCCTCGGCTGCCCCCAACCTCTTCCTGATACATATACGCCATACTAAACAATATGGATTAAGTGTTTTAAACTGCTTGAACTAGGACGAAACTACAACATAAACGGGTAAATAACCTGCAGTTGACGGGGTTGAGTTCAACTGATTGAATTTAACCGTCTGGTTTTTCTTTTAAAGCATTTACTGTAAGTTAAAATTTTGAAAACTATTCATTGTATGCTAGGTTGAAGTTATGTTGTAGGATTAAAACTTAAAACTGGTGGTGTTAACCATTTGGTATTAATCTGCTAATCGAAACAATTCAAGCTTCCAAGCCTTTGGAAAATAGGTGCCCTGTGTTGTACACTAGATCCCTGCGATCAAATATTACAAACATGAAATTTGAAGGTTATGTTAATTATTAATGAACAATTTTGAAACCTATGATCAGATTGCAGCAGTGTGTATAGATAGTTAGCTGAAGTTTTTGAGTTAGGTCTATGTAGCCTGCTATTGACCTGTTCTTGAAATCATAAGAAAAGAAATTCAGAAACAAATTTTGAATTTGTATGTAATCTTTTCAGAAGTATGATGTCTATTATTTTTTGACATTTTGTGCTGTACAACTGACATCTATGTCTTTGTGTTTAACAAGGAATCAAGCTGACGTGGATGCTATTATGCTGGAAATTGATGGAACTCCTAACAAATCAAAACTAGGTGCTAATGCAATATTAGGAGTTTCACTGAGTGTGTGTAGAGCTGGTGCAGGAGCAAAGGGAGTGCCGTTGTACAAGCATATCCAAGAGATTTCAGGAACAAAAGAACTTGTCATGCCTGTTCCAGCTTTTAATGTTATCAATGGAGGCAGTCATGCTGGAAATAATCTCGCCATGCAAGAATTTATGATACTACCAGTTGGAGCTACTTCATTTGCCGAGGCACTTCGCATGGGCAGTGAAGGTTAGACACTTTGTTCATTATGACTTTAACCACATTGAGGATGTGTGTTGTAGAATTTATATATACATGTTTTTAAAACAGAACCAGATATCGAATCGGTCAGACCTATGGGTCACGGTTCAATTGGTTCACTCAGTCCAGCCTGACTGCATATTATATATGTTTATTTCTTTTTTCAATCCCATCACCAACTATCTATTACGGTGACAATCATTTAACTTGGTTATATATGCTTTCTTTTTACTAAGGCTCTGTTTGGTAAAAAATAGAGTATAGCTGATAAGCTAGCTTATAGCGGATGAGCTTATAGCTAATATCTTATAAGCTAGCAAAAGCTTATAAGGAATAAGCTAGCTGATTGAATTTGTTGAACTAACTTATAAGTATGAAATGACATAAAAAAGATATATTTAATTAATATTTAACTTTTTTTCAAGTAAGACGGTAGGGGTAAAATTGGAAGAAAAAATGATAAGCTGTAAGCTATAAGCTCATAACCTACTTGAAATAGGTTTGAAAAATAAGCTATAAGCTCTTTTTGAAAAACGTTTGCCAAACAGGGCTTTTTTGGTCATATGAGCTTATAAGCTATGAGCTCAAAATTTGGTCTTACCAAACAAAGCTTAATCTTGGTTATATACTTTCTTTCTTTTTTATTAATCTTGGTTATATATGCTAGAACAGTGTATCATGTATTAAAGGGCATAATCAAGGCAAAATATGGACAAGATGCATGTAATGTTGGTGACGAAGGAGGATTTGCTCCCAATGTTCAGGATAACAGGGAGGGATTGGTTTTACTAACGGATGCCATCGAGAAAGCTGGTTATACCGGGAAGGTACGAGGTGTTTTAATTATTATATTCCATTGCAGGATTTGAATATCCACTTGTACGGATCAGAAAATAATAAAAAACAATGGCGCAGATTAAAATAGGTATGGATGTAGCAGCTTCAGAGTTTTACACTAAGGATAGGAAGTATGACTTAAACTTCAAGAAACAGCCAAATGATGGAACCCATGTCCACTCTCCTGAGAGTCTTGGGCAACTTTATCAAGACTTTGTGAAAGAGTTTCCGATTGTGTCAATTGAGGATCCTTTTGATCAAGATGATTGGAGTTCATGGTTGTCGCTACAATCTTCAGTTGATATCCAACTTGTAGGAGATGATTTGTTAGTTACAAATCCAACGAGAATAGCTGAAGCCATCCAAAAGAAGGCTTGCAATGGTTTGTTACTAAAGGTTAGAATTCCTAAAAACATTCCATCTCTTATTATGCTAAATTGACGATATGTAAGATAAATTTTATTTCATCGTTTGGTATATAGTTTTAGGCTCCATTTGGCATTAGAAGCTATACTTCAAAATTAAAGCTAACAATATGAGCTCTAGAAATAAAGCTAAAGTTATTTTGTTCTTATTTTTAGCTTTTTTTATTTTTAGAATGATGGTATTTGAGTTAAAAGGAGAAGCTAGGCCAAACAGATTTTCAATAAGTTCTTGATAGAAAAAGTTGGTTAATTTTTATGCGTAAAATACATAGATAAAAGACTTTTGAAGCTAAAAAAAATAACAATTACCAAACAACTTTTGTTTTTTTTCTAAAAGCTCTTATTTTCACTTTTAGCTTTCAGATAGCTTTTAAAACCTAAAAAAGTCAGGCCAAACGATACCTTAGTTTTTCTAATTCACCTAACTTTTCCTATGATGCTTGCTTTAATATAAACCTTTTATATTTGCCGTCTAATAAAAGGAATTGAACCTACAACTTCGCTAATTATGAGTTGGGTGCGTTAACCATTCTGCCATGGATGCTTCACGAGAATCCCTCTAGCTCGTGAAACTAATTCTACATCAGCTGCATGTGGCAGAATTTACTGGAGAGACATTCCAATCAATGGTTAATTTGTTTTATCTGCAATCCATCACTGTTGTTAAATAGATGTTATAGTGTTGCGAAATTTGAACAAATTGTTGTTCCACAATACACTATTTAGTACAAAATGTTTTCAAATAGCAGCTATAGGCTCTATAACAAACTGCTATTTTCCGCGATTTTGTGATTGACAGCACTATTATCCATTGACTGCAGGTTAACCAGATTGGCACAGTGACTGAATCTATTCAGGCTGCACTTGACTCAAAGGCGGCAGGTTGGGGTGTGATGGTTAGTCATCGGAGCGGTGAAACTGAGGATAACTTCATTGCTGATCTTTCCGTTGGTTTGGCCAGTGGACAGGTTCTATATCCTTAATCTTGTTTGGTGAATTTTATCATTTTATCTGCCATGTATATTGTCTTGTGCAAGATGTTATTGCTTTCATGTTAACTATCCATGTTCTTTCCTCCAGATTAAGACTGGTGCTCCATGCAGAAGCGAGCGTTTGGCAAAGTATAACCAGGTAACTGGAATCGTATTTAGTATGGCCGATTAGTTTCAAACATTAAATTTTGTTAATATAAAACATTATTCTTCATCAGTAGTTTTCTGTATATGATGTGAATGGTTAGCATGATAATGGAGTGTTCTAATACACATTTTTATTCAATTTCATTTCAGCTTCTTCGAATTGAAGAAGAACTTGGAAGTGTGCGTTATGCTGGTGAAGCTTTCAGGTCGCCCTAGAATGAACTACGTTAAGAGCGACTCTAATGGTGAATGAGATGTCAGAAAATCATTCCAGAAATAGTTGTGCATTATAATCATTGTAATGGTTGGTTTGTTTAAGAAAACAAATGGGACCGAGGAAAAATCTCTGAGTTTTGATATAGCTGCTAGCCTTCTTAGGATTTCAAAATTCTACTTGATGATTTAGAATTTTAAGTGTGTTTTGAATCAAAATAATTGGCAAGTGAATAATGATACTACTGTTGTAATGTGAGGAAGTAGTTAAATGTAACTTAATGCAGAGACAAAGTTGAGATTTGGTGTAATTTTCACTTTGCAGTTTGCATGTGCCTCGAGCCATGTGTTTAAAAATTGAATTGCAAAAACTCTTTTTTAAATTGTCATTTACAAATTGAAGATTTAAATTGTCATTTAGAAATTGAAGATTTTAGAACCGACTTCGACCGTATGTAACTGTCTATGTTCAATCTTTTTCGGCGATAGACCCAAGATCCATGCCAACCCATCCGTTACATTCAATTTGATTACGGTTAGTCCGGTTTTCGGTCGGGCCATAAATTGTTGCTCACCCCTAATTTGCGAGGATCATTTTTATATTTAAGCCAAGATTTTATTAGAATAGATGCCATGATTTTTATTCACTCCCTTTGAGGGAAGTTTTTATCCTAATGATGATAACATGCATAATAACCACATAGTACTGTCATTACTTTCTGATAGAACTGTTCAGAGTACTTGCATTGCATATTCAGTTTAGAACACATTAATATCATCCACACTTTACAACAGGAAACATGCAATTGCTTTGAAATCCAAGAGGCAGAGCTAAATCTTAATAGATGGACCAGCATATACACCACTATTCATATAAAGATCACTTGGTTCTGTCTCTGCAAGCCAAGCATATTCATCTTCTTCACCAGCACATATAGGTCCATTTCCTGCAGCTGCGGAGCCAATCAAAAAGGGTATTAGTGAAAAAAATATAATTAATACTTCATTGGTATATTTTTTTTGTCAAATAATCTAGTGGCTAGAAATTTCACCCTTAAGGCGAATAAGTGGGGTGTTCAGAGTTCGAACCTGGGCCCCTGCATATATAATGTGATGTCCCTACCAATTGAGCTAAGCTTACAGAGACTACTTCATTGGCATTCTACTATGACAAATAATGAGACAAACATGTTCTAAATAAGAAACTTAATATGAGATGTAGTAACAGATTATTTCGATCGAATGAGATATAGCCTTATTACTGCTAATCAGATAAAGCAAGCAACATTTCCAAGAAGTTACTTACAGAATGTTGAATAAGGATAATCGTGATAAAAAGTACACTTCCTTCCTTCATATTCTTTGTACGGAGGTGCAAGAACGTCCAGCATAGCACAAGGTGTTATTGCTGTGAAACAGTGAAGATTTCCACCATGTTTTGGATATAAAACTGATGTCTCACATGGTGCATTTAAAACCTTATCAACTGCTAACTTTGCTAGTCTTACTGTAACAAACCAGAATATAAATTCAATTATCAAGTTGATTCAAAAAAATGGATTCAAAAGGGGAGGGTGAATAAGCCTGACATGAAAATGTGTTTATAACTACAAGACATCCCTCACTTTCCAAGCTAGTTTTGTACCATTGAATTAGACTCAACCCAAGTTTTAAGATGGTATCAGAGCTATTCAAGATGTATTGGATCACCTGTTATCAGGCCCACTCAGGTCACACTCTACATGTCCGGTCTTGGGCATAAAATGCAAACAAAATACGAAAGAAAGTCAACTTACAGGTAAACACGATATATAAGTCATACCTGGAGCATGCCCTCCTGGTCCCTTGCTTTCTACAATGCATGGAGGTTCAACCCAATCATAAGCTTTCACATGTAAAGAGCCATAGAGAAGTTTGCTAAATACAGTCATTCCAGGATGGTCGTGGAGTGGAATAGCTGAAGAAGTTGGAAAACAAAATATACAAATCTGCACCAATTGACATACATTAACTGTAAATCTCATTTCAAACAGTTTTAAATGTCATGAAAATCACTATAATTGACGTTATGATACAAACATCGTGATTAACTGAATAGCAAGATTGCAATGAACAGTTTGGCTATATTTGACTTACGTGAAACATCTTAGGTGATGGACAAAAAATAATGAAAAAATAACAAATGAACATACACAAGCATAGACATAAAGCTTGCACCCGAGAAGAGGAAGTTTACTGATGCCATAATGCCATATATGCGCACACGCACACAAGTTGACTATCATATTGCCGACGAAGAGAAGGTAACTTGAAAAAACTATTAGATGCTTAAAGTATGACTATACTCCCTCCGGTCTCATATATAAGAAAATTTACAAAAAAGCTCTTCCTTTAAGAAAAGTGTCTAAATGCATTTAAGTCATACACTTTTCTAATTTTACCCCTATCTTTTTGACTTGGAAACCGTTAAAAACATGTGAATGTGAAAAAAGTAGGGATATATTTGGAAAAGTGACATTTATTGTAATGATTAGAGGTTACTTTACTTTTGCTTATATTTGAGACTTTCAATTTTTTGTTTTGTTGCTTATATATGAGACCGGAGGGAGTACATTACTAAGACGAGTTCCAAAACAAGCCGAGATGTTCATAGTAGTATTGCTTGTAAATAGCTAAAATTAACGATGTCTTAACTCTTTCAGGTCAATTATTCAACATACAAACTGAACCAAGTTTGGACTAAATTCCGATTATAAAGACTAGTAAATTATACTGTGATGCATGTTTAGCCATGAAAAAATTCTAAGACTGGAAACAAATCATGTTCTTACAATTTATGAGCTGCGAGCTTTTATATGCAACACTTTGCTCATATGAGTAATTATCTAATTGATGTGGATCCAAAAGTGCTAACTAACTGCTAAAGCTCACCGTAAAATTATCTGATTCATGAACTTCCACACATGTTATTGGCTTAGCCCATCGAGCTACTCTATTCAGTTGGTTAACACCAAAAAATCCAAGCCCTCGGTCATCATTTGCAGCTTCCTCTTTAAGCCCAACATCAGCAGGCTTAATTGTGTCTGCTAAGTCATGAATCATTAAAAACTAATAGATCAATAATTCGTTACTCAAAATAGTGCAACCTATTGTGCATTTCAAAGTTCAAGGATATATGAAAGGAGGTCTGTATTTTCATAGAATATGGCAGTGATAGGTTATTTATAAAATGCCTAAAAAATATCAGAATAAATGCTTATTACTTTGCACAAATAAAACAAGGCCAATGCTCACTTTGCAAAACAACTTAAATCATATTCTCTGATTATTGAATAATTGTTAAAAATGGACACATGATGCTACACATGAGCTTATGGAGGATAACTACCTAACTACTCATTAACACCCACTAACAAAATCATAAGGGAGTTGTAACTAACTCCTAAAAGTGTTAACTAACTCATGCTAAGTACCCTAAATAATCAAAAGCCAAAGCTAATTTGTTGTTCTACAATTCATCATGGCATCCCCAATAAAGTATAAAATCATTTTTATTTTTTTTCAAATAGTATAAAATTACCTAGACTCATCACAATTAACAACTACTCCATATTACAAGTTCAACTATGTAGCTTATTGAAGCACAATCTCACACTTCAACACCAAACAAGTCCTTTCATACATTATACTCTCTTCAGTCTTATATATAAGCAACAATTCATTTTTTAGGTTATTAAATAACTGATATATCTAGTTACAATTATTCAATTTTTTTTAACCTAAAAAGTAAAGTTGGTTATATATGAGACCCGGATGGAGTAACAAAAAAGCTATCCCAAGAATCAAAGCACAAAACCCACATGGGTTGGCCCCTGGTGGTGAAGACTTGGGACCTTGTCCTCCTCTCAAGGTCCCAGGTTTGAAACCTCCCAATGTCGCTGCTTCCTGTGTTGGGCACGACTATATAGAACAAAATGTGCAACCGTAAAACACAATACCTATAACCCCAATTTGTCTTCTTTTTTTTTTGCTGTCACCACCAGTTTAATCTGGTTGAGGGTCAGTTCTATCATCAAGTGGTTCCAGCCCCCTCCCGATCGCAGTTCAGGGGATCGAACCGTGGTCTTCCTTATCAAGTTCAACGTCAACCACCACTAAACCAACTAACTATTGGTATAACCCCAACTTCTCTAAATTGAACACTTTTTCATATTTTTAAAATGTTGCAAACTACTTTTTTTTAACCATCAAAGTCGGTAATTAGTTGTTAATGTTAGTATTTTCTCTCTCACAACTTGAACCCGGGTTCAATTACACCTTAACTCTTTTAACCATTAGCTAAAACCAGTTAAGCAATCCAACCCTTAAAAAAAGTTGCAAACTTGAATTGAATATTGAGCAAAATGTAAGAAACATACCCAGTATTGAAGAAAGTTTCTGCAGAGCCTGAGAAGAAGGAGGGGGTATACCAGAGGGAGAGAAAATGGTATTACAGTGGTCATATAAATCTTGAACCTTGGAGTTTTGATGCCGCATACTAAAGTATTTTCCAAATGAAGCGAAAACCATGTTCTTGTTCTGTACAGGCAACTTAATCTTATTAGCTAATAAATGCCGAAACTCAACCATGTCCTTTTTTACTGTGGTCGGTCGCTGCTGATCCACCGAACAAAGAACAATTTTGCAAACTTACACCTTTCTCAGCACATAGTTTTTCTGCTTAAAAAAAAGAACACATAATTTCAGGATTGTTTGGATTCGGCTTACTTTTTTAGCTTATTCAAATAACTTATAAGTTAATTTATAAATTTTTATTGATAAAAATTATATTTTCATAAGTTGTTTTTTCATAAACTATATTAAAAAATTTATAATAATAGGTAGTATACTTTACGGTTAAAATTCACCTCATCTTTATGACAAAAAATATTTGAGGGACTAAAATTTAATGAAATATAATATAGGGAGAAGACCGAAACCACTTGATGTCAGAATCGACCTTCAAACCAGATTTAACTGTTGGTGAAAGTAAAAAAAATTGAGATATTTATAGATATTAAAAATATATTTAACCTAATTTTATATGTTATTATTTAGATTTATATATTACTAGAAAAATATGAGCAAAGTAGAATATGCAAATAGCTCTCATAGTCAAATCGATAGAAATAATTCCTATCAAACTATAAACTAGTGCTATTGAAAACTAAATTAAACACTAATCGACCATTTGGTTGGAAGGAAGGAAAATGGAATAAGCGAAAATTGACGAATGAAACTCTTAATAACTATGTTTAGAGTTTTTTTTATTAGTAGTTTAATGTCTAAATTCACGCGGATTCAAACTCCAACCTGTCCAATAAAATTCTTAGTAATTACTCTCTTAATTCTTTTTTAAGTTTCGTTAGAGAATTGTGCACACTATTCACATAATCTACTTTGACCATATTTTTTTTATTGATATATAATAACATACAATAGTATATTAGATGTTCAATTTGTTTCAACAAGTATTTTCAAAATATAATCTTTTTAGGATTAATTTGTATGTACCGACAGTGTAAAATAATTTAATTTTACACTGTCAACCAATGACAACCATGTATTCCACCACGTCACATTATTTTATCCCATTTTCTTCATATGATATGGAAGATTGGTAATTTCTTATTGGATGACTGTGTAAAATTATTTTACACCATCAATATCAAGTAAACTCATCTTTTTATAGGGTAAAATATATTTTCAAAGATATACGTCAATAAGTATAGATACTCTTAAAAATCCTACAGTATACTCCCTCCGGCCACTATTATAAGCAAATTTGACTTTTTTAGTACATTGAAAAAGTAATGTATCTAGTCCATATTATGAACCAAATACATCACTTTTTTAATGTACCAAAAAAGTCAAATTTGCTTATAATAATGGCCGGAGAAAGTAGTAAACTTATTATTTTAGATCTTAAAAAGTGTACCGGAACATTCGTTAGCATTTGTGTTAATTAAAATACATGTCAATAATTTTTCCTAAAAAAGTGACGAGGCTACCATATTCAATTATTATAGCCAAAGTACCAAACCCTCCTCGAGTTTGACCTACTAAGATCCTATATAAATCCCCCTCAAGCTGCTGCTATACCCACATCCTTAGGGTTTGGTTTCCTTTTCAGCTGCGGAACAATGCTATGCTCAAGGCTAGTGAAATTGATACGGGTGTCTTCACCTCTGAACTATTAATATTATGTCTCAAATTAATCTTTGATTCATTCTTTAGCTTCGGAGGTGTAGATACCCGGATCTGTTTTCCTAGCTATCTATCTTTATATACTGTGTTTGTTCTTCCTCTCAGGGAGGTATATCCACTATTTTTTTGTTCTTTTAATTTAATTGTCAAATAATTTAACTTTTAACATTTGTTATGGATCTAACCTTTTCAATTGGATTTAATTTTTGTTTGAAATCTGATTTAATATTTTGATCTGTGGAATTTTGTTCAATCAGTTAATCGTTGTTTAATTTGTTGAGCTTATATTTTGATTGTGGTCTTAATTATTATTTTCATTTTATTAATGATGATATAAGAAGAGCTGAAGAAATCCTTTTAATTGAAGAATTTTTACAGAACATTTGATATAATCTAAAAAACATCGATAAAAAGTGATGTTTACGTTTTATTGATGATAAGTAGGACTAGGACTGTTCATGGTTCAGTTCGGACAAAAAACTGAACCGAACCGAACTGAACCATAACAATGGTTCGAGAAAACCGAACCGAACCGTTAAGGATAATTTTAAAACCGAACTGAACTGTTAACTGTAGTTATGGTTCGATTAACTGAACCGAACTGTTAACTGTAGTTATAGTTTGGTTAACCGGTTAACCGAACCGAACTGTTAAGCACCACTTATGGTTACAAGCACTTTTTTGGCCTTTTAATTTCATAATTAACTAAACATTACAACTTAAATAAACATAGATGGTTAAGCTAAATCCAAGTACAACAAACATGAACTTAAAACATTGGTCAAACTAAATCCAAATACAATCATGAACTTAAAACCAAAACTTGTAAGATTTTCTACATCATTGCAACTTAAAATTGATCTTCTTTCTTCTCTAATCTCTTCTTCCTTCCCAACTCAACTTGCAAGGTCTTCTGCATCAACATTGGTAGATTCTGAACATGTTATCTCTACATGGATAAATTTGAAATATAAATTAGGATGTTAAGAGATATAGAAAACACAATCAATTGGCCGCAATAATTGCAGCTTGCCCTTTTCAACTTACCGGGAACCACAGTGAAGTGGTTCCACATAGGGGACCGAGTTTTACGCTTCTTTCCTTCGGATTGAGATGGTGATTCATCACCGTGTGATTCATGTTGAACCGATCCATCAGAATTAGGAGGTGGCATCGTCCAATCTAATACGTTATCTGACATCTGTTTAATAAAAAAAACCAAGGGATCAAAAGCAAGCACATATATGTGAACAATTAGTTGACTGTAATACAGTAGCATAATCATATATGTGAACAATTCTGGCTCAGTAAAAGTCTGAAAGAACAGAAGTACCTGTGGCAACTAATTCATTAAACCTTCTCTAATTAGTATTTACATAATTCTAATAAACTTCATACAAACTGCCAAGAATAGAAGTAGTATTTTACACTCCTTAATTCTAATAAACTTCACATAAACCTCATATAAACGTCATATGTAAATACTCCTTAATTCTAATAAACTTCATATAAACCTTCTCTAATTAGTGTGACAAAAACGCAGAACAGGGATAGATATAAAATTCACAAGCCAAAATCACAAACAAAAATCACAAGCCAAAATCAATGTGACAAAACCCAAAAATCACAAGCCAAAATCACAAACAAAAAACATATCCCACAATGCTAACTGGTTAACTAGTTCAATGTGACGAAACCCAAAAATCACAAACAAAAATCACAAGCCAAAATCACAAAATCATACTAACTGTAGAACCCAGAAATTAATACCCCAACAACTACTTCTAGCTACACCTATGGAACTTAAACAGTGACGAATCTCCCTTATCTCACTCGATTCAGATACAGATTAAAGAGATAATGAAATGGAAGGTTAATACCTTATAGATGTCAAACGCAAGAGCCTTCTTCGAAAGAGGATGTGGAGCAACGTCGGAATTAGTCGATTTTCGGTTTATGATTTAGGAATTAGGGTTCGATTTAGGAATTTTTATTTGATTTGGGGGCTAGGGTTTAAGAACTATGAACATTGAGTTTTCCAGTTTTGAGTTACTATGAACGTAAGAAATTTAATTTTCCAGTTTTGAGTTTTGATGTTGCAGTTCGGTTTTCACCAGTTTGGTTCGGTTTTTTTCGGTTCGGTTCACAGTTAGTGAACCGTCGTGAAACTATGGTTCGGTTTGTAAACTTATGGTACGGTTCGGTTATTTTCGGTTCGGTTCGGTTCGGTTCAGCGGTTCGGTTCGGTTAATTGTTATGGTTCAGTTCGGTTCGGTTCAGTTTTTTGTCCGAACTGAACCATGAACAGTCCTATTGATAAGGATCTAAGATTGCATCAATCATAAATGATAAAAAACCTTGGAGTATATTGGATCTAGAAAATGGTGATGTCATCAACTAAAATAGCAAAATAAAAATACATATTGTTGTTAGTTATTGTTTATCAAGTACGTATTATATCCTTCATTGTTACTCGTTCGGTAAATTTGACAGCAGATTTGTTCCAAGATCTTAATTTTAATTATTATAAAATGAATTTAACTAAAAACATAAATTTAGTTTGGTTAAGTATTAATCTCTACTTAAATATATTGTATAAATTCCCTTTCTTATAAATATGAGAGACAATAAATTATATATTTCGAACCAAAAACATGTAATTGTTCAGCTTCCAAAGAATGGCTAGTTGTGACTTGAATGCCAGAATAATAAGCTTGACATCACACTCAAGCCAAAGATGATTTCAGCCTCTTCTGTGTGCAATTTCAACAGCGGTAACTGCACCAATAAGTTCAGCAGAGAAAGCGTTACACACCCCAAGATTAGAAGGAAACAACATAGACCGTTAGCCTGATTATCTCTAAATATTCCACAAAAAGCTAAAGGACTAGTGTTACCTTTAGAAGCACCATCAAAGTTACACTTTACCCACCGAAGAGGAGGAGGCTACCAAATAATCTCTATAATGATCGGTGCTTTAGATAGATGATTTTGCACATTGCAATATTTTAGAATACAAAAATCCTTCATCTCATGACCTGATGACAATGCAGTGAGATTACCAGACTAATAAACATTGAAAATGATCATAGAAATAGCAGTTTTCCAATCAATACTAAAAAAAATTCGTGAATCTCAATTGATTCCTACAAAACCATATTAAATTAAAACAATTTATTATGGCTGCCTAGATTAGAATTTTGCACTGCAGCGACCAACCTCTATCACAAACTTCAATTACATCTTGATGATTACTTAAGTTAATGTTGACTTTAAGGAGAGCAGCAAGCCAGCTCCAGATTTTCGAAGCAAAAGGACACTGAAGGACAGGGCCGGCCCAAGCATCAAGCAGCCCAAGCTAGAGCTTTAGGTCTCACAAAAAAATCAATTTTTTTAAAGCCCATTAGGCCTCAAATTAATTTTACATATATAATATATAGGCCTCGTATCCGTAGAATATCAAAAGCATGTGATAACTCAGTTGGTGCGGAGCCTAGTTATCAATACTAAGAACACGTGTTCGAATCCCTCTACCTACATGATGTGGGCCGGCCCTGCTGAAGGAACAAATGTAAAGACATTTCCACTTCAATCAAGCAAAGAGAACACATAGAAGCTAAACTAATTCCTCCAGCAGAAAAGTGATCATCCGTTGAGAGCTTCTTGTGAAAAAGTCTCCAAACCATGAAAGATTTTGATGGAGAAATGACTTTATTCCAGATGCTTTAGTAAAGGTGTGCCAACTAATACAAAAAAAAAAAAAGTAATATAAAAAAAAAGCTGTGCCAATTAACAAGATTTAACCAAAGTTTGCTTTTAAAAATAGGTACCATTTGAAGTAGATTAGAATGATTATAAGTAGAATTTTTTTTATATATAAGTACAAAATTTTTACACTAACATCCAATAAAAATCATATATTTTATCATACCATACAATTAAATTGCATGTAGTTGGATGATTTGGCATAATAAATTATCAGTATTGAATATTCTATTTTCTCTAAGAAAAATCATAATTCACTAATAATATACTCCCTCCGTCCCAAAATATAAGCAAAAATGGGTCAACAAAAGTTAATGTATTTGAACTAAATTTTGCACCAAATACATTAACTTTTGTTGACCACTTTTTGCTTATATTTTGGGACGGAGGGAGTATATTCTATTAGAAATAAACTTCAGAGACTAAAGCTTAGAGTCGATTGTCATGACTATAAACTTCACTAATATAATAATATATATCCATAAAAATAATTATATATTCTATTAGAAATAAACTTCAAAGACTAACTAGCGTATTACCCGGTGCACCCGCATGGGCGCGCCGGTGGCGCGTCCAATGATTCGGCGGAACTTGAGTCGCGGGAACGTGGGTCGTGAGAACGCTTGTTATATAATTTAAAATATTGAAAAGTAAAATTTTGATGATATCTATTATTTTTATAATAGTAAAAATAAAATACAAAATACATAGAGTTGTATCCATTAAATATTAATTTTAAAAAGATGATATCTATATAAGAGACAAAGTTTAAGAGAACATTATCACCTGAAAAAAAGTTATTTTTTCTACAAATCTCATTCCACAGTTTATTCCCCGTATTATTTAATTTTCTTATCAACTTTCCCGTACATTAAAGTTAATTAAAATTATTCATCAACAACTTATTTTTCGTATATAGTAGTAATTTGAATTTTTTTATCAACAACAGTTTATTCCCCATATTATTTAATTTTCTTATCAGCTTCTCCGTGCATTAAAGTTAATTAAAATTGTTCACAACAACTTGTTTTTCATATATAGTAGTAATTTAATATTTTTATCAACAACAATTTATTTCTCATATTATTTAATTTTTTTATCAGCTTTCTCGTATAAAATAGTTAATTAAAAATTTTCACCAACAACTTTTTATTCGTGTACAAAATTAGATTAAAATTTTTCATTAACAACTTTTCTTTTTATATTAATATATTTAACCATTGTCTCAAGGACACTGTTTAATATTTTCCTATATTTTATTATTAATTTGCTAAGTTATTTTATTAGTTAGTACATTTTTTTTCTAAAACAATAGTACTTTTTATATTAATTTATTTTATCACTTAGAAGGGGGGTTGAATAAGTGATCCTTGAAACAATGTAGGTTTTTTAAAAAAAATTGTTTCGTTTCAATCGTGCGCGCGGAAGCACCACCGGATCGGTAGTCTATGCACCGATTGATCAAAGGAAATGTAGTATAGCCTTGGAACGATTATGAAAAGATTTGGAAATGATCGCGTTCAAAATTAATCAAATATAAACCTTTGAATTAAATCAGCCCCAAGCAAGTTATTATCAAATGTAATCCAATCACAACCAAGCAATAGCAATTGAATTTTTGGTGTACCAATACGAACACGAAAAATTCAATTGATTCAAAATTAACGAAATTATGAAAGGTAAAATATTGAGAGAGAGAGACACAAACGGTTTGATTAGGGAGTTCCCCGGCTTTCGTGTCGTCCTCGCGGTCGGCCAGGTACGTCTCCCCCCAAATAACCAAACGGGTTATTTGAGAGTATATTGATAAAAAATGATGAAGACAAGTGCACAACTTGTTGGTGTAAGCCCTAGAGGCCAATGACTTTAGTACTTGTATCGAATTAATTATTAATAATATATTGTTTCTTTATTAATAAGAAAAGGCATTTTCTTTATTATGTTTGTAACGTTCAAAATAATGAAGTCCCTAGAATAGAAAGTCTGTTTAATATTAAGTGTGACTTAATCATGAGATTACATTAAACATAAAGACGCTATTCTTAAAGCATCCGTAGTCAAGTTTTATCATGAATTGGGATAATGATAAAACATAGAGACTATTATGAAGAGAGACTGATGATCGCATCTCATGGATCATAGGATAAGGAGTTATCAAGTCTTGACATAGGTATAAATATTAAGAGTAATATTTATACCGGATTGACCCACTATGAGAGTACTACATGCAAAGTTATGCAAAGTGTCATAAGTTACTCTCATGGTGATAATGGTGTAAACCGCCCTTAGACCTGAAACCACTATGTACCCTAGATGTAGAGTCAAGTACTTTGTTGCTGATCTAACGTTGTCCGTAACAGGATGATCATAAAGGCAGTTGATGGGTACTTCACAAAGCATGCTGAGGGACAGTAGTGACCTAGATGGAATTTGCCAATCCTGCATAACAGGATAAAATGTCATGGGCCCAATATTGAACTGGACAAAGATGACACCAAGTATGCTTTGTGTTCAATATAGACATAAGGGGCAAAGGGGTAATTGTACACACTGATATTATCACTAGAGGTTGTGTTTTAGATCACATGTTAATTTCTCATAACTTGGGTAGCAATGATGTGTTGCTAGATACCGCTCATTGTTTATTATATTAAATAGAGAATTTAATATAATTGTCAACGTTATGGAAACCTACAAGGGTCACACACATAAGAACAAGCTAGTGTGAAATTGGAACACCGTAAGGTACGGTGCACCTCAGAGAAATAAGGAAATATGATAAGGGTATCATGATAATTAAATAAACGTATCATAATTTGTTATGAAAAAGAAAGCACTCATGTGTACATGACACATGGGGGGTGCGTTTCTTAAAAGATTTATTTAATTAAAAGGTTTTAGTATAATTGTGGCCCAATGACAAATAGTTTGTCTTGGTGCACAAGACAAGTGGTTCTATAAATAGAATACTTGTGAGAAAGAAAATCACTTGATGAAAATCAATCTCTAAAACCCTAATCCTTATTTTCCCACTTCTCACTAGAAACCTTCATTCTTGGAGCTAGCACTCTTTTGGAGGGATCTGTTCGTGTGGACTAGCTAGAGGCGTTACACCTTTAACGCTCGTGATCAAAATCGGTGTTGACCTTGTTCGTGACGATTCGAGGTTCTTGTTTGTGACCTTGCTCGTGATTCAAAGCGCTAATCACCAACCGTTCGTGAAAGAAAGGATTTTTGACAAGAGGTAAAATCCTAAACACAATTCATGATCATTCGTAAGGATCAATTAGAAGGAAAATTTTTATATTCTGCTGCTTTATCTCTTGATTGTTCCTTCAATTGGTATCAGAGCCACTTACGAATCCATGAATTGATAATTGTTTATTTCATGAATTCAGTTTTAATATGATTAAAACATCTAATAAAGAATAAAATCGAGTAATTAAAATTTGGCATCTATTTGTATGAAAATTGATGATTAACATTGAAACGGCTTCGGAATCCGACAATTGTATGGTGAAGCAGCGATATGTTAATTGTCATAGGTTTATACAAATAAGAATGATCAATACTTATATGTGATATAAGTGATCGTAATGCAAAACGGTGTATTCGATACATCGCTTATAATTTCGTTCAATAAAACAAATTATGAAAGTTATTTGATATTGAATTGATTCATGATCATTTGCTTTGGAATCCGACATTAGTATGGTGAAGCAATGACATGTTAATCAATCATATCGAATTTCGGTCATAAAAGGTTTTGACGGCACGAAATTCTGCATTAGGATTCGCGAAAAACTAGGTTTTTCGCACGGGCCTACGCGGGGCGCAGATGGCAGAAGCAAATTGGCTTTCTGACTAAGTACCTGCGCGGGGCGCAGGACACTCTGCGCGGGGCGCAGATCGCGGCACCAATTTTGACCGTTCGCCGAAATTTTAATTTTAATTAATCTACTCGACCTGAATTAATAATAATAATAAATATGTTTATTATTATGTTTTGTGATGATTGATTATGGCCTTAGTTTACTCTTTTGTTTTTAATTTGGATTTTAAAATACGGCCTGCGTGTCGTGCCTCTCTCTAAAATTCCTGATGTAATTTCTCTTCTCATCTTACTCCCTCGTATGTAAAACGAGTATTCTTTGATGTAATAATAGAATTACAATAGGAACAAAGGAGGACAGCCATGAAGATGATACTTGGAGAAGTAGATCATCGTTAGGCTAGTTTAGGGTTCTCTCATTGGCTTGAGAGAACACTTGCGTTAGGAGGCCATAATCATATCATTTTGTATTATTGTTTTATATGTATGTTGATGCATGTGAGAGCGTTTAATATGTTAAACAAGCCGGTGAGATCAAATTAATTAAAATCCCTCAAGAGACACATAAGAGATTAATAAAGAAAATGTGGGTTCGCCCACCGCGGAGTGCATTTTGTTTATTAATAAAGTATGTGAATATTAAGTTTACGCTTTCCAAGCTTTAGAACTCATCAAGACTAGTATCGAGCTATGTAGGTTCGCCCACCGCGAAGTGCATACTCTATATTGGTAAGGTGCGATTGGATAATTGTAATATCCAACTTCTAAAGTAAGGGTCAAACTTAACTTAACAAATATAATGAGATTATATGAGTTTAAGAAGCAATGATTGGGAATAATTCATAAGATGAATTCGAATAAGGAGTTATTCACCCAATTGATATATTCAAGAGTTGTATGAGATACAATTGGAAGGAGTTCCTACCTAAATAAACTAAGTCTTGTGTAATCCGCCCACCGCGGACTTAAGACAAAGTGAAATATGGATCTTGACCCACTAGAAAATCTTCCAACGGGATTTTCCGAATCAAATGATGAGGGTCATTTGGTTTGAGTAAAATAGTGGGAGCATATTTAATTAAAGACCTAATTAAATAACATGATACTTATATTTTCATTTCTTTATGTAGATAACCATGTCATCAAACACATCAAACAACATTTTGCGTTCAATCCTAGACAAAGAAAAGTTGAATGGTTCAAATTTTCTTGATTGGCACCGAAATCTGAGGATTGTCCTCAAGCATGACAATAAGCTGTATGCCTTAGAGGAACCTGTTCCTGAAAATGAGCCAGCTAATAATGCTCCAAGGGCTGAAAAGGATGCTTACAAGAAGCATGTTGATGATGCTAATGAGGTTGCATGCCTCATGTTGGCTACCATGAATTCTGAGCTTCAGAAGCAACATGAAAACATGAATGCTATTGAAATGATCGAACACTTGAAAACTCTATATGCGGAACAAGCCTGTCATGAGAGGTTCGAAGTTTCAAAATCCCTTTTTCAATGCAAGTTAAGTGAGGGATCTCCGGTAGGTCATCATGTGCTCAAGATGATTGGGTATGTGGGAAACCTTGAAAGGCTAGGATTCCCTCTTGAGAAAGAACTTGCAACTGATCTCATTCTGCAATCGTTGCCGGATAGTTTCAATCAGTTTATCCTAAACTTCAATATGAATGATTTGGATAAGACTCTTCCTGAATTGCTAAGCATGTTAAGAACTGCCGAGCAAAATTTGAAGTCTAAAGGGAAATCCATTCTAATGGTTAGTAATGGAAATAAGCATCACAAGAAGCCCAAAAAGCAAGGTGGTAAATGGAAAGGCAAGGGAGTTGCCAAACCAAAAGAAACCCCCCCTGCTTTAAAGCCTAGTGGGAGCATAGCAAAAGAAGGCAATTGTTTCTATTGCGGTAAGACCGGACATTGGAAGAGGAATTGCCCAAAGTACCTGGAAGATAAGAAGAAAGGAGTAGCTCCTATAACTTCAGGTATTTTTGTTATAGAAATTAATTTATCTACTTCTACATCATGGGTATTTGATACTGGATGTGGTTCTCACATTTGTACTAATGTGCAGGAACTAAAGGAGAGTAGAGAATTGGCGAAAGGTGAAGTGGACCTACGAGTTGGGAATGGAGCAAGAGTTGCTGCTTTAGCCGTAGGGACTTATAATTTATCTTTACCTAGTGGTTTAATAATTCAGTTAAAGAACTGCTATTATGTACCTGCCATTAGCAGGAATATTATTTCTGTTTCTTGTTTGGACAAGTTTGGGTTTTCATTTATGATAAAGAACAATTGTTGCTCTATTTATTTAAATGATATATTCTATGCTAATGCTCAAATGTATAATGGACTATATGTCCTTGATCTTGAAACGCCAGTCTATAACATTAATACTAAAAGGATGAAACCAAATGAGTTGAATCCAAGTTACCTTTGGCACTGTCGTTTAGGCCATATAAATGAGAGACGTATCTCCAAACTCCATAAAGATGGACTTTTGGACTCTTTTGATTATGAATCATATGATACATGTAGATCATGTTTAATTGGAAAGATGACAAAAGCCCCATTCAAAGGAAAAGGTGAAAGGGCTAATGATCTTTTGGCACTCATACATACTGATGTATGTGGACCAATGAACATACCTGCTAGAGGGGGTTTTACATACTTCATAACATTTACTGATGACTTCAGTAGATATGGATATGTGTATCTAATGAATCACAAATCCGAATCCTTTGAAAAGTTCAAGGAATTTAAAAATGAAGTACAAAACCAATTAGGTAAGAATATTAAAACTCTTCGATCAGATCGAGGTGGTGAATATTTAAGCCTAGAATTTAATGACCATCTTAAAGAATGTGGTATAGTATCACAACTAACTCCTCCCGGAACACCACAATGGAATGGTGTATCTGAGAGAAGAAATCGAACCTTGTTAGACATGGTGCGATCCATGATGAGTCATGCGGATCTTCCAAACTCCTTTTGGGGACATGCCCTATTGACAGCAGCTTATACAATTAACCACGTTCCATCCAAAAAGGTTGAAAAGACACCATATGAGATATGGAGTGGAAAGAAACCACATCTGTCTTTCATGAAGGTTTGGGGTTGTGAAGTCTATGTAAAGCGACTAATAACAACTAAACTTGAACCCAAATCTGACAAATGCCTATTTGTAGGATATCCTAAAGAAACAAGAGGATACTACTTTTATAATCCTTCCGAGGGCAAAGTGTTTGTTGCTCGAACTGGTGTCTTCTTGGAAAAGGAATTTATTTCCAAAGGAATCAGTGGGAGGAGTGTGGAACTTGAAGAAATTCAAGAACCACCAATTATTGGGCAAACTATGGAGGAACATGAGCAGCAACCACAAGATGTTGTGGAAAAACAACCTGCTCAAGTAGAACAAGTCCAGCGTAGGTCAAACAGGATACGTCACGAACCTGAGAGATATGGATATCTCATAACTGAACAAGGTGACGTATTATTCATGGATCAAGATGAGCCTGTAACCTACCAAGAGGCCATAACTGGTCCTGAATCTGAGAAGTGGCTAGAAGGCATGAAATCTGAAATGGATTCCATGTACACAAACCAAGTTTGGAACTTGGTAGAACCTCCTGTAGGAATTCATCCTATAGGATGCAAGTGGGTCTTCAAAAAGAAGACTGACATGGATGGTAAAGTACATACCTACAAAGCAAGACTGGTTGCTAAAGGATATAAACAAATTCATGGTGTTGACTATGATGAAACCTTTTCACCCGTTGCAATGCTTAAATCTGTTCGGATTTTACTTGCTATCGCAGCTTATCATGATTATGAAATATGGCAAATGGATGTCAAAACTGCTTTCCTTAATGGAAATCTCCTTGAGGATGTGTACATGACACAACCCGAAGGTTTTGACATACCAAATGAAGCTCATAAGATATGCAAGTTACGGCGATCAATCTATGGATTGAAGCAAGCTTCCAGAAGCTGGAATCTTCGTTTTGATGAAACCGTAACAAAATATGGATTCATTAAAGATGAAGATGAACCTTGTGTCTACAAGAAGGTTAGTGGGAGCAAGATCGTTTTCCTAGTGTTATATGTAGATGACATATTACTAATAGGAAACGATGTCCCTACCTTACAACAAGTAAAGACTTGGTTAGGGAATTGCTTTTCTATGAAGGACCTTGGCGAAGCAGCCTATATATTGGGAACAAGAATCTATAGAGATAGATCACAAAGACTGCTTGGCCTAAGTCCGAGTACATACATAGATAAAGTGCTAAGGCGCTTTAATATGCGTGATTCCAAGAAAGGATTCATACCAATGCAACATGGAATATGTCTTTCGAAGACACAATCCCCTTCATCTAAAGAAGAAAGGGAACGCATGAATGAGATACCGTATGCATCAGCAATCAGATCCATTATGTATGCCATGTTGTGTACTCGTCCAGATGTCTCGTATGCTTTGAGTGCAACGAGCAGGTACCAATCTGATCCCGGTGAGAGTCACTGGATAGCCGTCAAGAATATCCTTAAGTACTTGAGAAGAACTAAGGAAACATTCTTGGTATATGGAGGTGAGGAAGAACTTGCGGTTGTAGGGTACACCGATGCTAGCTTCCAAACCGACAAAGATGATTTTAGATCGCAATCTGGTTTTTTGTTTTGCCTAAATGGTGGCGCTGTAAGCTGGAAAAGTTCAAAGCAAGAGACAGTGGCTGATTCTACAACTGAAGCCGAGTATATTGCTGCCTCATGTGCTGCAAAGGAAGCTGTTTGGATCAAGAAGTTCATATCTGAACTTGAAGTGGTCCCTAGCATTGTTGATCCCATTAGCCTGTATTGTGACAACAATGGTGCAATTGCACAAGCTAAGGAACCTAGATCTCACCAACGATCCAAACACATACTTAGGCGATTCCATCTTATTCGAGAGATAATAGATAGAGGAGATGTGAAAATATGCAAAGTACCTACACTTGACAACATAGCTGATCCACTAACAAAGCCTCTTGCGCAGTTGAAGCATGATGGGCACACTAGGTCTATGGGTATTAGAGTAATGCCGGATTGGCTCTAGTGCTAGTGGGAGATTGTTGGTGTAAGCCCTAGAGGCCAATGACTTTAGTACTTGTATCGAATTAATTATTAATAATATATTGTTTCTTTATTAATAATAAAAGGCATTTTCTTTATTATGTTTGTAACGTTCAAAATAATGAAGTCCCTAGAATAGAAAGTCTGTTTAATATTAAGTGTGACTTAATCATGAGATTACATTAAACATAAAGACGCTATTCTTAAAGCATCCGTAGTCAAGTTTTATCATGAATTGGGATAATGATAAAACATAGAGACTATTATGAAGAGAGACTGATGATCGCATCTCATGGATCATAGGATAAGGAGTTATCAAGTCTTGACATAGGTATAAATATTAAGAGTAATATTTATACCGGATTGACCCACTATGAGAGTACTACATGCAAAGTTATGCAAAGTGTCATAAGTTACTCTCATGGTGATAATGGTGTAAACCGCCCTTAGACCTGAAACCACTATGTACCCTAGATGTAGAGTCAAGTACTTTGTTGCTGATCTAACGTTGTCCGTAACAGGATGATCATAAAGGCAGTTGATGGGTACTTCACAAAGCATGCTGAGGGACAGTAGTGACCTAGATGGAATTTGCCAATCCTGCATAACAGGATAAAATGTCATGGGCCCAATATTGAACTGGACAAAGATGACACCAAGTATGCTTTGTGTTCAATATAGACATAAGGGGCAAAGGGGTAATTGTACACACTGATATTATCACTAGAGGTTGTGTTTTAGATCACATGTTAATTTCTCATAACTTGGGTAGCAATGATGTGTTGCTAGATACCGCTCATTGTTTATTATATTAAATAGAGGATTTAATATAATTGCCAACGTTATGGAAACCTACAAGGGTCACACACATAAGAACAGGCTAGTGTGAAATTGGAACACCGTAAGGTACGGTGCACCTCAGAGAAATAAGGAAATATGATAAGGGTATCATCTTAATTAAATAAACGTATCATAATTTGTTATGAAAAAGAAAGCACTCATGTGTACATGACACATGAGGGGTGCGTTTCTTAAAAGATTTATTTAATTAAAAGGTTTTAGTATAATTGTGGCCCAATGACAAATAGTTTGTCTTGGTGCACAAGACAAGTGGTTCTATAAATAGAATACTTGTGAGAAAGAAAATCACTTGATGAAAATCAATCTCTAAAACCCTAATCCTTATTTTCCCACCTCTCACTAGAAACCTTCATTCTTGGAGCTAGCACTCTTTTGGAGGGATCTGTTCGTGTGGACTAGCTAGAGGCGTTACACCTTTAACGCTCGTGATCAAAATCGGTGGTGACCTTGTTCGTGACGATTCGAGGTTCTTGTTTGTGACCTTGCTCGTGATTCAAAGCGCTAATCACCAACCGTTCGTGAAAGAAAGGATTTTTGACAAGAGGTAAAATCCTAAACACAATTCATGATCATTCGTAAGGATCAATTAGAAGGAAAATTTTTATATTCCGCTGCTTTATCTCTTGATTGTTCCTTCACAATTTACAATTGAATCTTATAACCCTATAACGAATCAAAAGTAAACTATGCGAATAAACCTCAACACACAACGAAGCTTCGCCCTCTGATTCCAACGATCCGACCCGTGTCAATCCGCACTCGATCGTCCACCTGAGTCCTTCGCTTCTTGTTGTTGAACCTTCAAGATTCGCACGATCTTGAATCCTTTGAGAGAAACCAAAACCTTCGTCACAATTCAACCCGATCACGATTCTGATTCACCGCAAACCGTACCGAACGTTATCAAACAAATAAGCAATCTCTATTGAATTGATCCCATACTCAAACTTCAATTTGATTGCAAACTTGATGAAGATGATGAACTTGTGATGAATAAAACCTTTGATCCAAATTTTCACTCAATTTAAATCCCAAAGCGTTTTCTGAACTTTCTCACTGGTTTCCTCTACCTTACAATGACACATCATATTGCTATTTAAAGAGAGAATATAATTGAGCAAATTTGGGCAAAATTTCACAGACATGTATCGATACAACTGATGGTTTGTATCGATACAAACCCTTTGACCAGCGTTAAAAATGAAAGATTTGACCTATGTATCGATACAAACACGGGTGTGTATCGATACATATATCAGTTTCTTGAAATCTTGACTGATATGTATCAAATCATGCAAGCATGATTCGATACATCATGCACTCTCTGGTTTTCTGAGAGATACAGGTGTGTATCGATACATGCAAGCATGATTCGATACACAAGTGACTCTCTGCCTCTGAGAGACCACTTTTGTATCGATACAAGTGGTATATGTATCGATACAAAATGCACAAAATCAGTCTGAAGTAATTTCAGGACATTTGTATCGATACACATGTTTATGTATCGATACATAATACCTAAAAACAATTTTTCAAAGTTTTAAAAATAGTTTTTCGCTGTCAAGTCATTTGTAATGTTGCCAAAATATATTCTACTCTATTTTCATGTGTTTTGACAATTATTAAAACATGAGGATGAACTGGTGCACTTACATTCTCCCCCTTTTTGATAATTGTCAAAACTATGCATAAGCTAACTAAGCCTATACCTAATATGCAATAAAATAGCAATATGTATACAGACGCAATAAACACCAAGGCTAACAATAAGCAACGCTCCCCCTGAGTTGATGCCATAATGCGTTTGACATTGTTGATAATATTCAAGACTTCTTTAGCTATTTATCCTTAGCTTGTGCATCCAAATCTCTCCCCCTTTGACAATATCAAAAAGAAGAAGAGAGCTCATTAGAAGTATCAAGTTCAAACACTTTTAACCATAGTCATATCGTGCACTTACATTTGTCGAAATGCACTATATGATAAAGTTTCCTAATCAAATAAATACATACAAAGATATGCCAAAATATATCAATGACGAATACCAAATATCATGACAAATATGGAATGTAGAATAACAAACCAAAACCAAAACCAACATATGAATATCGTAACACATCGACATTTTAATCAAGTAACATATCCAAATATGGGACGAAATAAACAAAGCAATGCAACAAATGCATAATTTCATGTTGCCATATCATATAACGATGTTCATGAAGAAATGAAATACACGGATAGTATTGATGCAACATGTTAGGCTATAGACACAACAATTAATCAATATTTCACACATAGCCATTTGATACATATGGACTTTAAGAATTATTACTTATCTTAAAGCAAGAATTTTTGGAAATGAGAAAACATGTGAATGTATTGAAAACCACGAATATGATATGTTGATAATTGAAACGAATTTACATAGGCATACATGTGTAAGTTTTAAGAAGAGAAGATAGAGATGATACTTGTTAACCTTGTACCGTAGGGTGTTGATGCACTTCCCATTGTATAAAACTCCAAGTTGCCAAGAAGTATGATATGTATACAAAGTGCATGCTTGAAGTACGTTATTCTAGGTTAGAGATATCTAGGATCCCTAATTCTCCGCGAATATAGATAAAGGGTTCCGTTGCAAGTGGCTTTGTAAAGATGTCCGCAAGTTGGTTTTTCGAGTCCACATGCTCAAAAATAACATCCCCTTTTTCTACATGATCGCGAAGAAAGTGATGCCTAATCTCTATATGCTTAGTCCTTGAATGCAACACGGGGTTCTTTGTGAGGTTTATAGCACTAGTGTTGTCACACAAGATAGGAACACGTTGTAGTTTTAAATCGTAGTCGAGAAGTTGTTGTTTTAACCAAAGTATTTGGGAACAACAACTTCCGGCCGCAACGTATTCCGCCTCGGCGGTTGACAAAGCAACTGATACTTGTTTCTTGCTATGCCAACTTACCAAGCTATTACAAAATAGGTGGCATGTTCCACTAGTACTTTTCCTATCCAACTTGCAACCGGCAAAGTCGGAATCGAAATAACCTACCAAAGAACAATCATTCCCCTTAGAGTACCATAAGCCAAAATTTGATGTTCCTTTCAAGTATTTTAAAATCCTTTTTACGGCTTTTAGGTGTGATTCTTTGGGACATGATTGATATCGTGCACACATGCAAACCTTAAACATAATATCCGGCCTAGATGCCATTAAGTAGAGTAAGGATCCGATTATACCTCTATATTTTGTAATTTCCACATCTTTACCTTCTTCATCTTTGCTTAATGCACATGTTGATGCCATGGGAGTTTCCATAATTTTTGAATCCGTCATCCCAAACTTCTTGAGCAACTCAAGGCAATATTTAGTTTGATATATTAAGGTTCCTTCTTCTAGTTGCTTGATTTGTAGTCCCAAGAAGTAGGTTAGCTCACCCATCATACTCATCTCAAATTCACCTTGCATAAGACTAGAAAAGCTCTTGACAAGAGATGGGTTAGTGGACCCAAAAATAATATCATCAACATAAATTTGAACCAATAAGACGTCCTTTCCCTTACGTTTAATGAAGAGTGTAGTGTCAACCTTTCCCCTTGAATATCCATTTTTAATTAAGAACTTGCTAAGTCTATCATACCAAGTTCTAGGAGCTTGCTTTAGTCCATATAGAGCTCTTTTTAATTTGAAAACATAGTCCGGATGTTCGTAATTTTCAAAATCGGGAGGTTGTTTGACATACACTTCTTCATTTATGTATCCATTTAGGAAAGCACTCTTAACGTCCATTTGGTATAACTTGAAGTTCATATTGCATGCATAAGCTAATAAAAGTCTAATGGCCTCAAGATGAGCTACCAGAGCATAGGTCTCATCATAATCGATGCCCTCCTCTTGGTTGTAGCCTTGAGCTACCAACCGTGCCTTGTTCCTAACAATAACACCGTTTTCATCAAGTTTATTTCTAAAAACCCAACGTGTCCCAATCACTTGATGACTTGGAGGAGGTGGTACTAAATCCCACACATCATTTCTTTTAGGCTTAATAGATCTTTTGGTCCCTGTATGTTCGTGAATTTTTGGTTTTAGTCCCTGTATCTTCTTTTGTTGCAAATAAGTCCCTCAATGTACAAATTTTTTTGGTTTTAGTCCCTAAAGTCAAAATCCGCAGGAAAAATCTGAAGAAAAATCTCCACAAAAACTGCAAATTTTCCTGCGGATTTTGACTTTAGGGACTAAAACCAAAAAAAATTATACATTCAGGAACTTATTTGCAACAAAACAAAATACAGGGACTAAAACCAAAAATTCGAGAACATACAGGGACCTAAAGATCTATTAAGCCTTTCTTTTAAATTGATTTAGTTCCTCTTGCATTGCAAGAATCCAATGTTCATCAAGTAATGCGGTTTTTGAGTTTTTAGGTTCAACTTGTGAAACAAAAGCATAGTGAGAGCAAAAGTTACTTATTTGAAATCGAGTAGCCACTCCCTTTGAGATATCACCTAAGACTTTGTCAATGGGATGATCTTTTAGAGTACGCCATTCCTTTGCAAGACCGGCTCCTCTTTGCTTGTGATGATTCTTTGATGAAGAAGATCCTCCATCATCTTTGTCTTCATTGGATGGTGACGGCTTATCGTCCTTTTCTTTTGGAACTTCCGTTGAGGGTTGATCACTTCCAACAACTTCTTTATCCTTTAAAATGTCCAATGTGTCGACACCTGCACCAATAGAATCACCTTTCCCGTTTTCTTCCGGAAAAGTCTCATCAAAGTTTACATGAACCGACTCTTCAACAATTTGTAACCTCTTATTGTATACTCTATATGCCTTGCTAGATAATGAATAACCTAAGAAAATGCCTTCATCCGCTTTTGGGTCAAATTTGCCAAGATTCTCCTTTCCATTATTTAAAATAAAGCATTTACATCAAAACGAGCGCAAATGACTAAGGTTAGGTTTTCTTCCCTTGAGTATTTCATAGGGAGTTTTGTCCAAAATAGGTCGAATGATCGCCCTATTTAGAACATAACTCGCGGTGCTTATCGCATCGGCCAAAAAATACTTAGGAAGACCACTTAACATAGTCCTAGCTAACTCTTCTAGGATTCGATTTTTCCTCTCCACTACCCCATTTTGTTGTGGTGTTCGTGGAGCCGAAAAATTGTGTTCAATGCCATGTTTGGAGCAAAACTTATCAAAGTTATTGTTTTCAAATTCGCCTCCATGATCACTCCTAATGGAAGTGATCTTAAGGTCTAGCTTATTTTGAATCATCTTAGCAAATTGTTTAAAAGCGGACAAGGTATCACTTTTACTAGATAAGAATAATGTCCAACAAAATCTTGAGTAATCGTCCACAATCACAAGTCCATAGTAATTACCACCAAGACTTTTGGTCCTTGATGGTCCAAAAAGATCCATATGGATTAACTCTAAAGGCTTAGTAGTTGAAATGAACTTTTTAGATTTGAAAGAAGCCTTAGTTTGTTTACCCATTTGGCATGCGTCACACAAATGATCTTTTGAAAAACGAATTTTAGGTAGACCGATTACAAGATCTTTAGAAGCTATCTTATTTAGTAAATCGAAATTAAGATGTGCCATTCTTCTATGCCACAACCAAGATTCATCATTCTTGGTTATGAGACACTTAGCACCACTTAGACAATTATCATCTAGGTCCAACATGTATACATTTCCATGCCTAATAGCCTTAAGAATCACATTCTTGTCTTTGTTACTTTCGATTGTGCAAAAGGTTGGTTTGAAATTGATTATGAACCCTTTATCACAAAGCTTAGCAACACTCAACAAGTTGTGCTTAAGGTTATCCACAAGTACAACATTAGATATGGTTATAGTAGAAGGATTACCGATAGTACCTACACCAAGAATAGTGCCTTTATTGTTGTCTCCATAGGTGACATAGCCTTTCTTCTTTGCTTTGAACTCAATAAAAAGCGAGGGATCACCCGTCATGTGCCTTGAACATCCACAATCTAGAAACCATCTCCTTTCTAGACTATCAAGGCACTTTTCCTTTTTGGGAGCTTTATCATTCTTTTGTGATGATGAGTTGTGAAGCATACATTAGCCACTTCGTCTTCATCACTTGAACTAGAGCTTGATGATGAATGAGATGAAGAGCTACTACTCTCTCATGCAACATAAGCTTTCTTTCCTTTGCTCCTCCTTTTGTTTGAAGATGACTCCTTCTCTTTTCTCTTGAGATTAGGACAATCCGGCTTGTAGTGACCAACTTGGCCGCACTCATAGCATATCCCTTTCTTGGAGTACCTAGCATCTTCATTCTTCCGGCGGTAACCACTATCTTTCCGAAACTTCTTAAGATTCTCATCGGAATGTCTTATCCCATTCTTTCTCACATATCTATTATAGCGTCGAACGAAGAGCCCCATTTCCTCATCATCGGAATCGTCTTCGTTTGAGCTACTTTCCACTTGCTCAACCTTTTTGGACTTGGATTTGGAGGCCTTTAGAGCAATGGACCTCTTATCCTTTTCTTTTTCCTTTTCGTTGTGTTTTTCCTTTTTCTCACATTTTTCATGCTTTTCCAACAAATTAAGCACTTGTTCATGTTCCGTTAGCTTACCAAATAAGGTTGTGAGACTCAAAGTTGTAAGATCATTCGCTTCTTTGATTGCGGTGACCTTTGGTTGCCATGACCTATTAAGACATCTCAAAATCTTATTAGTAGCATCTTGATTTGTGATTGGTTTACCTAGACCATGTAACTTGTTGGTGATTTTTACAAATCTTTGTTGCATTTCCGCAATGGTTTCACCATCTTGCATATGAAACAATTCGAACTCTTGAGTTAAGGTGTTTATTTTCGAAATTTTGACCTCATTAGTTCCCTCAAAATGAGTAACTAATGTATCCCACATTTCTTTAGCCGTAGAACAATGCGACACATGATAAAATTGTTCAATCCCAAGGGATGAAATAAGTATGTTTTGTGCCTTTGCATCGTAATTGACTTTTTTCTTTTCATCATCCGTCCATTGTGCCATAGGCTTATTGGTGACAATGCCATTGAGGTCGGTGATTGTTGGAACAAACAGACCGTTCTCAATAGCATTCCACACTTCACCATCAAAAGAATTGATGTGTATGCGCATACTACTTTTCCAATAATCAAAATGATCTCCATTGAATATAGGAACCCTATTATACGCCCCTTTCGGTGCAAAAGCCATGTTTTCTAATAATTGGCACAATCCTCCGAATTTTGTAAACAAAATTGAACCGGGATCGTGATACCACTTGTTAGACTACTTGTCTATCACTTAGAAGGGGGGGGGGGGTTGAATAAGTGATCCTTGAAACAATGTAGGTTTTAAAAAAAATTGTTTCGTTTCAATCGTGCGCGCGGAAGCACCACCGGATCAGTAGTCTATGCACCGATTGATCAAAGGAAATGTAGTATAGCCTTGGAACGATTATGAAAAGATTTGGAAATGATCGCGTTCAAAATTAATCAAATATAAACGTTTGAATTAAATCAGCCCCAAGCAAGTTATTATCAAATGTAATCTAATCACAACCAAGCAATAGCAATTGAATTTTTGGTGTACCAATACGAACACGAAAAATTCAATTGATTCAAAATTAACGAAATTATGAAAGGTAAAAGATTGAGAGAGAGAGACACAAACGGTTTGATTAGGGAGTTCCCCGGCTTTCGTGTCGTCCTCGCGGTCGGCCGGGTACATCTCCCCCCAAATAACCAAACGGGTTATTTGAGAGTATATTGATCAAAAATGATGAACACAAGTGCACAATTTACAATTGAATCTTATAACCCTATAACGAATCAAAAGTAAACTATGCGAATAAACCTCAACACACAACGAAGCTTCGCCCTCTGATTCCAACGATCCGACCCGTGCCAATCCGCACTCGATCGTCCAGCTGAGTCCTTCGCTTCTTGTTGTTGAACCTTCAAGATTCGCACGATCTTGAATCCTTTGAGAGAAACCAAAACCTTCGTCACAATTCAACCCTATCACGATTCTGATTCACCGCAAACCGTACCGAACGTTATCAAACAAATAAGCAATCTCTATTGAATTGATCCCATACTCAAACTTCAATTTGATTGCAAACTTGATGAAGATGATGAACTTGTGATGAATAAAACCTTTTATCCAAATTTTCACTCAATTTAAATCCCAAAGCGTTTTCTGAACTTTCTCACTGGTTTCCTCTACCTTACAATGACACATCATATTGCTATTTAAAGAGAGAATAGAATTGAGCAAATTTGGGCAAAATTTCACAGACATGTATCGATACAACTGATGGTTTGTATCGATACAAACCCTTTGACCAGCGTTAAAAATGAAAGATTTGACCTATGTATCGATACAAACACGGGTGTGTATCGATACATATATCAGTTTCTTGAAATCTTGACTGATATGTATCAAATCATGCAAGCATGATTCGATACATCATGCACTCTGTCTACTTTTAGATTTGAAGAGACAAAATCCAGAATCTGTTGTTGATGCTAAACTAATATATAGGAAAAGAAACATGTTACAAAAACAAGAAAGAGGTCATAGAACAGAGATGCAACACTTGCTACAATGGTTAGATGATGCAAAATATGTCACCTGGAATAGAAGAAAAGATGATGGGTCTGATGTTTTGAGTGATATTTTTTGGGCACATCCAGAATCAATCAAGTTGCTGAACTTGTTTTCTATTATTTTGGTTATGGACTGCACATACAAAACGAATAAATACAGACAACCAGTACTTCAAATTATTGGTATAACATCAACTGATTTGACATTTGCTGTTGGATTTTCTTATATGGAATCCGAGAAGACGGACAATTATCGTTGGGCATTAGATAAGCTGAAAGAATTGTTTAGTAAGCAAGATATATTTCCGCAAGTAATTTTGACTGACAGGGAGCTTGCTTTGATGAATGCAATTGAAATTGTATTTCCACATTCTGTTAACATGCTTTGTACGTGGCACATAAATAAAAATGTTTCTGCGAGAATGGCTGTACATGTATCTAAAGATATGCGACAGTTGCTGCAAAATTTGTGGTATAATGTTGTATCCAGTCAAAATGAGGTGGAGTTTCAGCAGCGGTTGAATGAACTTGACCAAGCTTGTGTTAATTCAAGCAAGTTTGTTGACTACATCAATAACATCTGGTTGACACCACACAAAGAAATATTTGTGCATGCATGGACCAATAAAGTAATGCATTTTGGAAACACAACGACTAATAGGTATGATTATGTATATTTGTATAGTGTAATTTTTTTTTATTTTTTATTTTTGCGTTTAAATGACTTTTTTGTGAAATGTAATATTTAGAGTTGAGTCTGCACATTGGAAACTAAAGCAGATGTTGGAAAACAGCAAAGGTGACTTATACAAGTGTTTGACATCCATGAATGACAATATAATTCTACAAATTGGTTCAATTAAGGCATCATTTCAAAAAAGTTTTTACTACACCGAGCACCTACACAGCAGTCCATTTTTTAGCAATTTAAGAAGTTTTGTCTCTAGGGCGGCTATGACACTAATTTCTGAAGAGTTTGAGAAAGTTGGCATTGTTGGAACCGATAAGAACATTTGTGGTTGTACACTTCGGTCAACATGTGGGTTGCCTTGTGCATGTGAATTGGGTAGGTATACATTGAGAGGTGTTCCGATACCATTAGATTCAGTTCATGGTCACTGGAAGATATTAACTATGGAAGGACCACTAGAGGATGACACAGAGGATGGATATGAGTTGGACATGAGTCATGCAATAGATGCCATATGGAGTCGATTTCGGTCACTAGATATTGTTGGTAAAAGAGTGTTAAAGAGTAAAATGTTTGAACTTGCTTATCCAACTACAAGTTCGTTGTGTCCACCACCTGAACAAATAAAAACAAGAGGAGGAGTGAAGAAAAACGATAGAGGCAAAGCACCAAAGGGTTATGATGTGTATAGTGAACCGTCGTACTTTGAGCATGTAGAAAGAGAAACTATTGATTCACAAGGTTCATCGAAGAAGGTGTGTACACAACCATCCCAGTCATCTCATAAGCAGCAACGAATGTCATCTCAGAATCAACAATCTCAATCATCTCAAAAGCAACTATCTCAACCATCTAAAAAGCAACAATATCAGACATCTAAAAAGTTGACATCTCAGAAGTATTTGGTACAATTTCCAAAACATATTATTCCACATATTCTTGATGTTATTGAAATCGTTGGAGATGGAAATTGTGGTTTTAGAGCTATTGCATCTTTACTTGGTTACACAGAGGATGGTTGGCCCATGGTACGCCGAGAGTTAGACAATGAGCTAAGAAGTAATATCAGTTTGTATGAGAAGATATTCGGCCAGAATATACAACGCGTGAGAGATTCGTTGCAGATATCCGGATTAGGCGACCAGGGGAAAGATAAATGGTTCATCATACCTGCCATGGGTTACCTGGTAGCAAATAGGTATAATGTCATTTTGGTCACATTGGGTAAACCTAGCAAGACTTTCTTGTTGGAGTAAGCCCTAGAGGCCAATACTTTTTATTAATAATAATAGGCATTTCTTTATTATGTTTGTATCTCCAAAATAATGAAGTCCCTAGAATAGTTAAATCCATTTAATGAAATATTAAGTATGACTGAATCATGAGATTCATTAAATACAAGGACACTATTCTTAAAGCATCCGTAGTCGAGTTTTATTATGAATTGGGATAATGATAAAACATAAAGACTATTATGAAGATAGACTGATGATCGCATCTCATGGATCATGGGATAAGGAGTTATCAAGTCTTGACATAGGTATAAGAAACATTAGGAGTAATGTTTATACCGGATTGACCCGCTATGAGAGTACTACATGCAAAGTTATGCAAAGTGTCATAAGTCACTCTCATGGTGATAATGGTGTAAGCCGCCCTTAGACCTGAATCCACTTTGTACCCTAGATGCGGAGTCAAGTACTTTGTTGCTGATCTAACGTTGTCCGTAACAGGATAACCATAAAGGCAGTTGATGGGTACTTCACAAAGCATGCTGAAGGACAGTAGTGACCTAGATGGAATTTGCCAATCTTGCATAACAGGATAAATGTCATGGGCCCAATATTGAACTGGACAAAGATGACACCAAGTATGCTTTGTGTTCAATATAGACATTAAGGGCAAAGGGGTAATGGTACACGCATATATTATCACTAAAGGTTATGTTTTGATCACATGTTAATTTCTCATAACTTGGGTAGCAATGATGTGTTGCTAGATACCGCTCATTGTTTATTATATTAAATAAAGGATTTAATATAATTGCCAACGTTATGGAAACCTACAAGGGTCACACACATAAGGACAGTCTAATATTGAGATAAAAAGGGAACACCGTAAGGTACGGTGTATGTGCAATGTGATAAGAGTATCACGGTAATTTAAACGAGCAAGAACACCAAAGGTTATGGTGGGAGGGTGCGCACATGAGTAATATTACTCATGGGGGCGCGCGCCCTAGTAAATTGTTTCTTGTTGGGCTTTGCCCAATAAGAGATATCTTGGTGCCCAAGACAAGAGTTGTCTTAATGCACAAGACAAGAAATATCTATAAATAGAGACCTCTTGTCAAAGCTCTGTTAGTTGTTGGTTAGTTGTTGTTGAACACACCAAAAGCACAAGAATTATTTTAGAGTTAAAATAATTATCTCTCTCTCTCTCTCTCTCTCTCAATATTCTTGCATAGCCTTCAAATATAAAGGGCTAGCACTCTATTGAAGGTGACTGTCCGTGTGGACTAGTTAGAGGCGTCGTTGATCTTCATCAACGCTCGTGATCATTCCCGGTTCGTGATTAAAGTGTTGATCACCCACCGTTCGTGAAAGAAAATGATTTTCAACAAGAGGTAAAATCCTAAACACAAATTCATGCTCATTCGTAAGGATCACTAAAGGAAAATTTTAAAATTCCGCTGGTTTTTAATCTCTATTTTCCTTCATTTCTTTCCTATGATGACTTCATATTCCGCTTTAGCAAGGTTTTTTTGCATCGGTTATGTCGGTGGAAATCATTGGGTTCAGGTAAATATGAATTAAAACTTAAAATATTTTATCTTCAGTATCATCTTGTTATTTTTATTCTATACAAACTTAAACATATTATTTTGTGATACAGGTAAACATGAAACAAGGGTTTCCGTTGCCCGAGGTGATGCCTGAATGGAAGAAATGTTGTTCATCTGAAGCATCATCTTGGATTTCAAACTTAAATGGACGCCTACAATATTGGCAACTTTTAAATCCTCCAGTTGAACCTCTTGTTGGTCCTGTTAATGTTGATGCTGATTAATTTTTAATATCAAATATTTTAATTTATGTCAAACATCTATGTCAGATTGCTTATTTTATGTCAAACTTTAAAATTTATTACTTTTTATTGTTTATTTTATGTCAGATTGCTTATTTTATGTCAAACATCTAACCAAGTAAGTGCATCAAAATTCATAAAAAAAATGCATCAAAATACATAAAATAAGTGTTCAAAAGTAACAGTACATATGCCAAAATCAAATGACAACAAAAGTGTGCTAGTCTATATCCGCACCATCTACACCACGAGCAAGGTCATATGCCAAATAAAGATCATGAAACGCCTCATCACCTCTATCAGCGTCTATCTGAATGATAAATCTGTGTAGCGCGGAACTAATAATATCCAGCCGTCCCTGATCCCCTTGTTGTGCCTCTGCTGCTACCGGATCATCTTGTTGTGGTGCATGGTGTGGAGTTGGTGCTGCATACTGTGGAGCTGGTGGTGCTCCATGTGGTCCATCAACGGGGCGACTGACTCTAGGATGTGATACGGTATAGAACCACAACATGTAATCATCTGTAGCCTCACCATCATATCTCACTGGACGTGTCAACATAAGTATGCGATCAACAGAAACGTCATAACCGGTCCAGTCACTATCAATGTCAGCAATGGCAGGAGCTGAAGCTGGAGGTGGTGGTGGTATACACTGTAAGTATCCAAACTGCCTAAAACATCTCTCAGGCAAGTAAGGAACTATTGCACACCCACGCAGATAGCCACTATACATAGTGTGTAGATCAAAAGGGATGCTACCTCTATGACTTTCAAACGGGCGCCAGATCACATCAGAAGGCGTGAGTGCATCCATGATGGGTCGATACTCCGGTAGCTTCATCTTCCCCTGCTTGTATATCCAACGCATAGCATAAGGGTAACCAGGATCATCACAAATAATACCGGAATGCGCATCTGCCCGCCTACCAAGGCTAGGAAAATGCTCGTGAATCCAACACTGTTACAAAAAAAAGTCGTTAAAATATATCAACACAACGAATATAAATAAATTTAAAACTTTAATATTATAAAAGAAAAACATAATAATTACATTCTAAACACGTACGTTCCCTCCTAAAAATATTCATATTTAAATAACATATACAGTACCGAAAAATAAATGTTACCTGTAAAAGTGTCGCATATCCTGCCAGAGCCTTTGTAGAAAACATGGAAGCATCATTCAAATTATCATACAAACAAACCAAAACAGCGCTGACCCAAGAAAATTTATGCAATGTATCCAAATTTCTAAACATGGGTAACCATTTTGCATCAACGCGCGTGTAGCTCTTGTCTGCAAAAATAGTGCATCCAACTAACATCAGCATGTATGCCCTGGCAGCACAATCATATCTGTGGTAGAGATTAACATTCCTCTGGTAACATTGATACAACCAAAGTTGAGAAAAATATCCACCCCTCTGCATTGCAGTCTCTTGCAATGCAATATCATAAGTCACCCCCAACAACTCAGCTGCAAGTGCCGCAGCTTCTTCCATCGTAAATGATCTAGGAGTAAACAATTCATCTCTAACGGGCAGATGCAACAGACATGCCACATCGTCAAGTGTAATCGTCATTTCACCAAACGGCATGTGAAATGACGATGTCTCAGGGTACCACCTCTCCACGAATGCCGACAAAAGCGAGGGATCACACTTTTTCAAACTAGTCCGCTCAAGCCAGCACAATCCAGTATTATTCAACCACGTCTGAATAATAGGTGGATGTTGATCAGGAACCCAGCTATTCAACTTATCTCCTAAAGATGCTATCCTTAATCCTGGTTTTTCTTTGTCAAGACGTTCCTACATATATTTAAAAGAAAACATTATCAATAATATGTCAACACTAAAATTGTTCAAATGCTATAGATATCATCTAATTTATATTCAGGTATATATGATAGTCAACGATATAACTTAATAAATAACAACAAAACAAACAATTGGTTACCTGACCAAGCCATATATAACGCGACACGTGATGTTCGTATCGTGTCAGCAGTCTAACATCAATCGGTCCACCAGGCCATCCCACTGGCTGCTGCTCCTGACGTTCACGATGATCTTCACGGTTGGGCTGTCGGTGAAGAATTCTACCATCTCGTCCTCTTGTGCGCACCACTGAAAAAATAAAGTTAATTATTAATTAACTATAAAAAAATTCTGCTAAAAAAAAAGAACATTTTAGCTAGGAAAAAAAAATTGCTACGGAAAATTGCTACAACTGTACCGGTACACTTGTTCAAAAGTACAGTCGTTTAAAAGTGTACCGGTATGAATATTCATACCGGTACACTTTTGAAGGACTGTACCGGTATGAATTTTTATGAATATTCATATCGGTACACTTGTTCAGAAGTGTACCGGTACCTAAATTTCAAACCGGTGTACTTCGAAAAAAGTGGACCGGTAAACTTACTTTTTCACTTTTCTCTCTACACACCGGTACACTTCTTTTACCAAATGAGTGAAAATGAATTTTTTTCTACTCTTTTACATTATATATGAGGGCATTTTAGTCATTTCACATGTAAATGTTGGGGTAAAGTGATAATTGTAGGGGTAGAAAAAAAAATTTCCAAAGAAAGGAAAAAAACAGGAAAAAAAGAAAGAAAGGAAATATATGTTAATCGGGCTCAAAAGATCCAACCCACAAGTCCAAAATGGAATAATCCAACCGTTCCATTAACCCTATTCTTCTCAATTTACAGCCGCACAAATTTTCTATCTTCTCTCCCCTCCCACTTTTCTTTCTACCTCCTACTCTTTTCTACCGTTCATTTTCACCATCTCTTTTACTCTCCTATCTTGCTTCCATAATCCACACAGTCAAACATCTTCTCTTTGTATTTTATTTTCTTTATGTCTTCATTTTCACTATAAAACACCATTACCAGCCAAATTGTTTGGTGGTACAGTTCTAAAAAATTATTCTTGTTTGTAAAAATAAAAGGATGAAAATACTTTATTATGTTGCATCTCTGCATTTGATAACAAAGGAGACCCATATTTTGGTACTAGAATGTTTGATAAACAACTAATCTATTCATTTTTTAAATTTGTTTTATTTCTGGATTTCTATATCAAATACAAAATCATAATTGTTATATTTTTCTTCTTTCTTACATATTTCCTTTTGTTTACAATCATATATTTTTTTATAATTTTAATTCCTGAAATATATTTTTTAAAAATATGTCCCGTTGCTTTAAAAATGTGTCTTTTTTTAATCTCAATTTCCACTTTCTCAGCTAGATCTTGACCTTCATAGACAATCGTTTGAAACATCATCACCGTATAAAGTATCTTCTCCATCTCCTTTACAAAACCCACTAAAAATAATCAAAATCGGAACACCTTTGTTAGTGGCCACCGCGCCGGAACAAACAGCCACCGCACCGGAACAAACATCCACCGCGCTAAAAAAATACACTGCTTTGTTGTCTTCTCCTTCTCCGTCACTTCCCAAACACTTGCAACAACAACAACTACAATAAATAATCAGAGTTTGTATCTATAATTTTTTATTTTTTTATGTACTCAGTTTGGATTTGTGAATATTGTTTTTTCACAAACGCTTGTGGTTTTGTGGTTGTTTTTCTTCAAGATTTTAGATACTACAAAAGAGCTTGAAATAAAATCTATTTTTTTTTTGTTACTGAGTTGTTAAACTTATATGCTTTAACAAAATGTAAAAAAAAATATTTTCGTTTTTGTATCTTTCAAAAATTTTATTCTGTTTTTAGATATACACACAAAAATTCTTCCCAAACTACTTTTTCTATTTTTATTTTCTCTAAATACAAACTACTTTTTTCTCTATACTAAGTTCTTCTCTCCCGTGAACCATGAACAGTCTAACTTATCGTCTCACCATGAACAGTCTAACTTATCGTCTCACCTAACATTTTTCCGGAGACATTCTCATTATTTGCAAACGCATCGACACTTCTCATTATTTGTTCACGGATCTGCAACAAACCAAAAAAGAACATGAGTTTTATATGTAAAAATAAATATCAGATCTACATCTCAAAGTAGAATCTTTTTTTTCAAGTTTTGGAGGTTAGATTTATTTTTTTTGGTAAATACAAGTTAGAACATCTTTTACTTGCTCATATCATTTGCAGTTTATTGTAGACACAATGACACTATTTTCTGAAGAAAAAATAAATAGGTTTACAGGTTATACTTTCAAGTTAAAGAAACAACAACAAAATATCAATGAAGAAATTCAAAATGTAACAAAGAAGAAATGAATGACTTGAATATATTTACCCGCGTGTGAAGAGATGCACAATTGTCCTGAAAAAAAAAAAAGAAGTTTGTTCATTAGGGAAAATAGTGTTGAAAAAATTCTGAAAGAGGAGAGAAAGAAATAACAAAAAGAGAGATTGGAGTAAGAAAGAAATTGTAAAGTTTGAAATGAGGTAGTAGTATGATAAAAAGTTTATATATAAAAAGAGAAAGAGAAAGAATGAGAATGAATTTGAATTTGAAATTCAAATGAAAAGAAAGTGTGAGAATTTTAAAAGAGAAATAATTACTATTCATTTTGGGACACTTGTCAGCTATAGAAGCCCAAAGGATAATAAGGTCTTTTCAGGAACATGTTTCCTTCTTATACTAAGGGAGGAAGCATAGAGTCAATTGTCATGACTAAAAATCATAAACTTCACTAATAGTATATATATATATTTTTGTACAAAGAAAAAAATAACAACTCCACTGATGGTTTCAATTGTCCTAACTATAAACAAAAGTTAATGTCTGTCACTTAAATATACCGGATTATATATTTCTCATTCTATTTTCTCTCATGACCAACTATTTGTTGCATTAAACTTGAAGACCTTTGGATATATTTGACATTTTTTTAATTATCATTTAGAGGAATTGAACCTAATTCATTACGAGGACAAGAACACTTGATAAATTTGCGTAATCTTTAGAAAAACTATTTATACTTGTTGACACCAAAATTATGAAGTTTATGGTATTGAGAAAGTCTTGTTGTTAGAATTTGAAAAGAATGAAAAATTCATTTCAATTGGCCATTGAATGTGATTTGTCAAAGTTAGTCATATTAAGGGGAATTTGACTAAACTATTGTGTGACATCGACTAACATGTGAAGCAATTATCAAGTCTTGTATTCCGATTGTCAACCAAATTATATGTAGTAGAATGATGGGTGTCGAAGGAATTTCAGTTCGTGTTATTCAAAGGGACATGTGCCAATCTTAGATATAGGAAGGTATTAGACACTAGTTGAAATCTTAGATGTAGGAAGTTATTTTCCTTTTTCTATAAATAGTTGTAATTTCTATGTATTATGAGTTGAATCTTATTTTTCTAAAAGCTTTGTAACACCCACGCCACGATGGCAAACGAGTTCAAGGGCAGATAAAGATAAATTCCTACCACCCTTTACATTTCTTACAATTTAATATTGCTTTGTTGATACTTTATTTTCCTTCTTCTTTTGCAATTCTACATTTCTTTTCATCTTTATTTTTTTTTTCTTTTCAATGCTTACTTGAGCGTTATTTCTTTTATGTTGTCACGAGACATCTTGTTATTAAAAGTTGTTGGATGCAATTCTAATACTAATAAGAACAATGATTAAAACTTCGGATAATGTATTTTGACTTTGTATAAGTTGATCGATGTCTTAAAGAACAGATGAAGTGATATCATAAATCGCGAGACTTGAACGCAGGCTGAAAAAAGAACTTTTATCCAATCCTAAAACATTGATGGATAATGTAGTTTACATTACCAAAAATCGGTATAAACAATACTATTGCATAAATATTTATCATTTCTAGAACTAGAATGAGCATAGGTTTATCCGAAACTTGGTTGGAACAATCTTTTGCCAAATTTTATTTTCCTCTAGCCTTTTGTCGGTGGGAAATGACAAATACATGGTGTATCAGAATGAAGAATAACACAGAAAGTTGGTAGGTCAATGCTCATAAAAGAGAATGCATCCAAACTTCATGACTTTGAAGGTTTGCTTATATAATCTCTAAATTTTTATTTTCTTGTCCTATGTTCATCATTCATTAATTATGTCCAAGTATTCAGAGTCATCTATATGAAAATACATGCCAAACTATGTGTTAGTGTTCTCTCAAATTTATTCATTGCATATGACAAATTTGCTGATCATCAAATTCATAGAGGTTACTACTCTATGGTAGGAATTGATCTTTGTTTTGCAAGATTACTCTCATAACCCTTGATTACTTCATTGACTTTATTACTTTTTACTACATGGTTAAAATCTCAGTTTAAACTAATCCCTATGAAGTATTTTGGATTGACCCTTGATTATCTACCGGTGTAACCAGTTGTGACTATCTTTAACTTGTTTCCATAAGTTGTCTAGGATATCTTATGGAACAAGTTATAGTTAATATGCAAATAATTTTATTTTATCTTTTGTTATAGAAATAACTTATACATAAGCACTTCCATAATGAATGCTTAATTAAGATTTTTATCCAAGCAGGGACAATTTCTCTACTTTTTCTGGTCCTGTATCATACATCAATCAATGAGTTCTTCATTTATTTATGGAATACACACACATTAATATTTTTTATAACCATATAAGCAACAATAATGAGTGAAAAACTAGAGATCGAGAATATTAACATAAGAATCGCGCAACGATGTAGCATAGAGTTTTCCCTCGGCTTCATGAATTTCACTGACTGGTCCAGTACTAAACTCCTCAACAAGAGGAACAGCCTCTAAAATTAACCCTTCCTCATTGACTCTTAGTCCTAGAGGCAAAACAGGAGGTACCGGTGGCGGTGGTGATCCAAAAGGATAATTCACTGCCACCCAAAACTCGTTCCTCGAGTTCCTTCTAATGCTATCTGGTCTTCCTGGAAGTTGCAAGAATATCTCTGAAGTATATGCATTAGGTCCTGTTAGCCAGACTCTTCGTATTCTGTTCGCCATATACTCGCTAACAAGGACAAATGAACCATTGTTGCTAACTGCTACCCCAGCTGCCACAGTTAGATAGCTGAGCATCACTGTGGTTTTGTTTGTTGTTGGATCGTATCTGAATAGGTTTCCCGAATAATCATTGCTATTTAGCAGTTTATCGAGATCCCTGCAAAAATTTTGTTCCACAATTATAATTTGACCTAGACACTTGATAGAACATGTGATACATAAACAATCATCGTGAAACTCGCTACAATCAATTAAAAGGTCAAACTCGTCTAGCGGCTTAAATAGTCTATTATGAAGATAGAAATACTGAATTACCTGATCTTGTAACGAGAGCTAGCTTCCGTGAAATAAACGATTCCGGTTTGAGGATCTACATCCACACCAGCTAGAAAACCAAAAGGGTTTCCTAGTAGACCATTAGCAACAAGTTGTGTTGCAGCGCCTCCATCGAAAGGAACCTTCACAAGCCCATAATAAGCATCAGCTATATATAATTCCCTTGTGTTGTAATCAAAACTCAACCCCATAGGCCTCCCACACGTTTCTTGGAGTTCTGAGAAGTCCGAAATGCCATCACACAGTGTATTGTTCCTGTATCAACAATGGATTGGTTTAACCTTAACAAGGCGTCAAACTTAGTAATATAACACTTCCAATAATTCTTTACCTGATAATCGTGTTACAAAATTGACAGTTGGATTGAAAGATACTACAACATCGATCATGTCTATAAAATATAACATTAATCGGAAATCATTTGATACGTCAATGAGATACTTCAAAATCATTTGGAGTGAAACCAATATCTCTTATCCTATCAAACACGACTTATTCGATGAGTTGCTAGCAATAAATGCGTGCATCTCTCTCGGTAGAGATTGGAACTGTAGTTCAACATATTGTGCGGACTAAAGCATTACAAATGAGTATATTTTTTCAAATAGGGTGAATGATAGGCAGTCGAAACGTATCAAGTTCGAGGTTTTTGGAAATGGTTTTTGGCTGGATTTAAATCTTTAGATTGTCTCTTTTATGGATCCTATAGAAATAGAATATATCTCTAGGAATCTTTAGCGACGAGTTTGTCTCTATCGATGTTTTGATTTTATTTTGTTGTATCTCTTTCCTTTTGTGTTTGACGTTGTATGTTGGTTGAAAAACAAAAATGTTATTCTATTATACGTTCTTTCACTTAATATTATTAGTTTTGCTTCTGAACCCACTTTGGCCTGATGGTATTGACTTGAGACCTGAGAGTGTGCTCCTCATTAAGATCTCAGGTTCAATTATCTCTGGTGCAAATTTGGATGAACTAATTTAACTTCTTCAAAAAAAAGTTTTGCTTCTTAAAGAAAAGTTTAGAGGATACATACCTTTAAACTATAAATATGCAGTTCAAAATATTGTTGTAATTAAACTAATTCTATTATAAATTTTATAATATACATACATATAAGACACTTACCTGTCTGGTGAAATGTGAGCAAATTCAAGGAAACAAGAACATTCTTCATTATATTTTAGAATTCTTCCATCAGAAACACCAGTATAAGGTCCTCCACCAATGGAATCAAATGCTAAGGACTCAGGGCCTGTTAGTGATGATGGAAGATAAAATCTATCAAGTAATTTGCAATAGACAACTATAGATGGTGAATAATGGATCAGGGAGATTAAGATCCCAATGACAACAGCTATGTTGCTACTCATGTTCAACATGATGATCACAACAACATTAATGTTGAGCTAAATTTAGTATATGTTATTTATATATAAAACAAGCTTGTAAATTTTGGTATTTAAATCCTATTTTCCTCAGCATTTATTGTCATTATTTGTAAGGTTATTGGGCCCATCTTCATGTAAACCTGGGAAAGTTGAATAATCTGTCATGGTTTGTTACAAGTTTGGAAAATTAAAATGTGAAGCTATTTTGTTTGTTTGTCCTCACCTTTATTTGATATAAAAAAATTTCCCTTAAATTATGAAACTTATAATTATTTTTTTGAGTCGTAATTTAGTTAATACAATCTTAGCTCATAATTGATCAAATGAAAACATAACACCAATGTCTTAAAGACAAACAATATTAGGAAAATGCTAAATAGTAAATCTAGTGCACTAGTTAAACACATAAATAAGGAAATTCTGTCTTAAAATTTATACATTTAATATATTAAAAGTATAAAAAATTGTTTTTATCACCATTAACTTTATGTTTTATTTCTATTTTTAGTATGCTTAGAACACTATTTAGTATGACCCATAATATTATCAGAACTGCTATATGGTGCGAAAGGTTCAAATGCGAAATTCGACGAATTCGCTTGCAAAGCTTCACGTGTAATACATAAATAAATAAATAAATAAATAAATAAATAAATAAATAAATAAAAAACTTTATACTACTGTACAACCCTTCATTGAAATATATCATGATATCGCTATGCTCTGCTCAACCGCCATTGATTGTTTTGATTTTAACGACCAACATTGAATAAGAATCTTAACTATGGCAATGTCATCCTCCTATTTTTATCAGTAAAATAAGCAGTTAACAAGCTTCAATTACTATTATGATTTAATTCATTGTTTTTGATGTATGAAAACTATTCTTGATAGTTGATACCTAAATTAAATTTTGAATCTCGTTCTTAATAGTTACTCCTCCGCCAGCAATACAATTGGTGTGGTTGTGAAATCCATAAATTGGATTTTCCTCCAAGCTGAAAACTGCTTGAAAATTCCCCACATCGGAACCTCCGCAAGCCTGAACGACAGTGACCTCCGTCACAACAGAAACATGTTATCCACCGCCTCCGCCAGAGAAAATTTGCAAGATATTAAAGCAGACCATGGATTGATGACGATGAAGCGGTGGCGGTGCGTGGGAAAAACGTAGTGTAGAAAAGAAGTAGGCGGTGCACTGTGTATGCTAGATTTGGATTTTTATGTTGAGATTAATTATGAAATTTTATGCCACATCATTCGTCATCTTTCGCGTGCTGTTTTGTTCGCACCATTCATCATTTTCCTAATATTATTCTTGAGGTTTCTTGATATTGTGCAACTTGCTACGTCACGTGCTCTTTCAATATTTTTTTCTTCTTTCTCTCTTTAATTGCTTCATGCAAAATAAAAAATAAAAAAAAATCAAAACATTATATGCGTGGAAATGGGAATAAAAGTAGATAAAGTTGTAGTACTTTGGTTAAATTAAATTTTGAGAAAACTTTCAAATGCGCCTCCCCCACATGGGTCATCATATTCGTGCATCCACACTATGCAATTAGTCCTTTGTTGAGTTCCTTGTATTAAACTTACCGGAAATTATTGATGGGTGGTAGTTAAAGTTGCTACCTTGAATATCACTTTAACACATAAACAAGACCAACGCATTTGCGCGGCTCTTTGCAACTTTTATATCTCTATCTCTATAATATACATTACGAAACATCCTCTTATTGTCATCAAAAGGTTAAAGATTCCACGTCACAGGACACATGTTACTTCGAGGTACTTGAGAAACCCAAGTGTTCTAAGCACAACGGTCAACTACGAGAATGGAGCATACCACACTACAAGCCCTCAATGGTCTAGGACCATAGGACCATTGATGGCAACAAGGGGATGTCTGTTGTTCTCCAAGTTGTTATCTGGATTGTTAATTTTGGATTTTAATTTCTTTTAACCTGGACCGTTGATCTTTTTCCGTACCTTATAAATAAGCGGGAGTTCATTCATGAAAAAACTTTATTCTCCGTTTCATTTGCTAAAAAGACTTTGCTCTCATTCTCTTGTTTAAGAAAGAATTTGAGAGCAAATTTTTAATTAAGAATATTAAAAATAAAAAAATACACTTTAGGAATATTAATTAAGAATATATATATTTAGTAACAATTTTTTTCTATAGAAATTTTTCTTTGCTGACAATACAATTTGATGAAGAAATTAATTTGTATTTTGAAAAGTACCAATTACAAGTTCATGATATCAACAAAAAGGAAACTACAATCCATAAACATAAATTGATGAAGAATTTAATTTGTATTTTGAAAAAATACCATGTTAATTAGTTGGTTTAGTGGTTATTTGCATTGAACTTTGTATGGAGAATCACAGTTCGATCCCCGCAACTGCAATCGGAGAGGACTAAAACCACTTAATCCCAGAACTGATCCTCGAACCAGATTATAAAAGTCAAAATATACAAATTCATTATAGCAACAAAAATGAAACTAGATCCATAAACATAAATAAATACACATAAGAAAATAATCAATTTTTATGACATGTAAGAATTTTGAAATCTACAAAAAATTGCAAAAACAAATAAAAAGAGAGGTATTTTGAAATACCTCATTATGTTGTATATACTATCTCTCTCTATCTGTCCCTTTCTGCTGGTTTCGAACCAAGTAGGGGAAGGTGGAGATTCTAAGTATCTAACCAACCAACCTACTTGGGAAACTGGCATAACATGTTCCAAACAAGTACTATTTAAACAACATGGTTATTTAAACATCATGGTTTTTCCTATTTTAGGCTTTAGTACTTCCTCCGATTTTTTTTATAAGAGACAATTAAATTTTTAAATTGATTCAATAATTAAAATATCTAAGCTATAATATATATCAAATACATAAATTGCTAATTTAAGAAGTTGATTGTCTTTTATAAAATGGTCCAGAAGAATTATTAGTTAGTAACAAAAGTCAACAACGCATGCCAACTGCCAACTACATGAGAAAATAATTACCAACATTTTGTGGAAGCAAAACACAATTATGAATAGTGTGGTAAAGTTAAAAGTAGTAATTTTACTATGGGATTAATTATTATGGTTTTTTTTAAATTACTCATAAACTATTATATATGGATAATTTATTCAACAATCAATAAAAATTGGCCACATCTATACTCTTCACAAAAAAGGACCATAAAATTACTACTGTAGATTGCTACTAATAGTATCACCTCCTGTTCTTTTGCCTTTTAATTTATATTTAATTTTAATTGGTTTTTTTTTTGTTGTTTATTGGTTGGAATAAACTATTTTTTTTGTTGGGTCTACAGTGACAAACAATGGATAAAAATAGTTAAATACGGTCGGATTCAGTTTTGAAAATTTAAATATGTCGTTAACCGAACTTGACCAAACTTGAAGCTACATTTTTTTTATAAAAAAATACACTACAAGTTATTTACACACAAAATTCAAGTTTGACTGTATTATTGCAAAATTAAATTATGTCTGTCATATTGTTGACTAATCTCTAGATGATATTCACTAACAAGTTATTTATTTTATTAATCTATATGTGTGTTTTTTTATTTATTAGTGTGCTAACCCGAATAAATCGAACCAACCAACCCGTAACCAATATAAACGACATCCGACAAAACCGAAATTTAAAATGGTCGGTGATGATGAACCAATATTTTACACTCTCGTTTTTTTCTCGAATGATCCATTTTGAGCCCAAATCCGACCGAACCCGCTCGATGCTCTACTCTATATAATAGTACAATATATTAAAAAAAAAAACTTCATCCGTGCATCGCACGGGTATAAAAACTAGTACATAACAAATTTATAAGTGAAATAAAAATTAATTTGTAGACACCACTTACAACTTTATTCATGTGATTAATAATCGTTGGACGATGTTGATTAAATTATTCATAATTTTTCAAACAATAACATATATTTTACTATATATTATCATGTAATTACGGTGAAGACTTTTTTTCGAATAAATCTAATCAACTTTTATTATGTAAATATTTTTGAAAATCGAACAAATCTAACAAAATAATATTGTATTGTGATTCAATTTGATGTATGATTTTTTTTATTTATTAATAGTCTAAAATATTCATTTAATTTATGCTAAATTAAGCTTTTAATTGCAAATGTATAAAACGGTATAAAACACTTTGGGCGACCTAGTTATCTAGTGAGAAAATCAAAATTAATTGTTTCATCTAAAAAATATTAATAATAGCGATATTGATTTTTATAACATATAAATATACAACAATAAAATAAAATGCACACCAGAATGAGCAATTTTTTTCATAATAGCAATTTCGCTGTTAAATCCCTCAAATTAAGTGGAAAATTACTTCCTCCTTGTGATTTGAAAGTAGCAATTTGAAGAGGCTTGTTGGTTACTTGTGTAAGTCGCATTCAATCAAAGGTTATTTTATTTTGAAAATTACTCCTCAATCGACTTCCAACCCATCATACTCTCTTTAAACTTTGTTTGGGAGTTGGGTTTTAGAGGGGAATGGAGGGGAAGGAAAGACTTGGGAAGAGGTAAACTCTTGTTTAGGAGTTTTTAAAAAATAAGGAAAGGTTTTGGGGGGTTTTGGAGGGCTTATTTTATCCAATTTTAAAGTTTCCCAAATTAGGGGGTTTTTGAGAGTTAACTGTATAAATTGACTATTTTACCCTCACAATAATTCAAAATTCCAATTTTAGCCATATCCTAATTTCATTCCAATTTTACGATTCACATTTCTACTATTACGATTCCATATCTTTATCTGTGTGTTTTGTGAACATATGGCCAAGCAAATATGTGCGCCATTTCTTAACTGCAGATGTGATTACACAAAGTTCTCGCACATATGTTGAAGCACTTAAGAGCTTTGGACAAAATTACTTGCTAAAAAAATCATATACATATACGAACATTTAAGAAATAAACACAAAAATCAAATGATTGTATTTGACTTCAAAATTCTTAAATCCAATGATCTTTTCCCTATTACAAATAACGACCATACATGTAATACATGGAATAAACAAAACAGAACCACATAAGGGTCTGGAAAAGTAACATATTCCCTTTTGGTTGGATTGACAAAAAAGGTACGCTTTTTCTTGATCGGATATATTTCAATTTATCCATTGGCTTGCTCATCAATGTCATCCACTCTGAAAAGCTCTTCTTACCTTTAGATTCTTTACTTTTTGTGACCCCTTCCAGGCTCCTACTAATAGTATAAACATGAAGAGGATGATGCAATAGAATTAATTCGAGTCTCAAGGTTTCTTTTCACTTTAAGTATCTGTTTCTTATTTGCTATTGGCTTGCTTTGGTTAGAGTATATCCTCAATCATAAAAGGGCATTATTTTGTGGAACCATTCAAAGACATGCAATTGATATGTGTAGAACAAAGCAATATGCCACATTATTGACCGTTAACGAATAATTCTCTTCTGAGCTAGGTAATGGGTATACAACATCAAGGGTGGGCTGTCACAAAATTCTAAAACTCCACGAGTGTTTTGCTTATTTCGTGTTTTAGAACTTCGATTAGGAGAAAACATTATTCGAATCCATCTTCTTCGTTAGGAGAAAACATAGGGTAAATAGGTTGATACCCCCTGTAATGTGGGTGAGTTTTGTTTTTCCCCCTATAATTTTTTTTCTTTTGACTCGCCCCTTGCAATGTTGAATTTTTTGGACTCGCCCCTTGGGTGCACTTTTTAAATCGGTTATTTTGTTCAAACTGATTTAAAAAGTGTTACTTTTAAAGCGGTTAATCTGTTCAACCGATTTAAAAAGTGTAAATTCCATGCACCCAAAGGGGGAAACCAAAAAAGTTTGCTTTGCAAGGGGCGAATCAAAAGAAAAAAAATTACAGGGGGGAAAAACAAAACTCGCCCACATTACATGGGGTATCAACCAATTTACCCGAAAACATATTATAGTGTTTCCCCTGTATTACTTCGATTATGCATGTGTATCGCCAAACCTTTTTTCGGCCTTAGGACATGCCAACCAATTCACATGGAGGAAGCTGTTGAAGACAACATGGTTGGGAGAGGTCCTATCTTGCGGAACTTCAATGGAGGGTGGTTTATTTACCTATTAAGTTTAGGGGGTTAGGTTTGTATTCAACAGTAGAGGCTGCCTCATATGCTTTTGTGGTTTCCAGGCCCAATCTTGGGTGTTGATCATATATCGAGGGACAATGAAGTATGTGGTATGGACTCTACTTTTTGACAATTCTTTGGACCGTCTTCGTGAAACGATTCCGACTTTTGACTTTAGCAATTTTGCTAGTAAGGACATCATCATCCCCAAAGCCCAACATGTTTGGCGTGTGCGGCATTTTGGTAAAATTATTCAAGACATATGGAAGTTGATTTTGACATGACCACATGACAGAAAGCAGTTTTTGGGTGTTTGAAAGTAGCATATGCTCAAAATTTTCTTCTAGATATCCTCATCGATGAGTTAGGCTGACACATGTCCCTGGTAAAGTATTGTATTATCCTTATTTACCGCTTCATAATTCTGTTATTCCCTAAAGATGAGGTTTGCCCTGTTTGTCAATGCATATTCTAGATACTTTTTGGGATCATGCTTTTATACTATTTGTATTTGATACTTTTGGCTTCCTAACACCAGAGGTTGTTGACCTTTTGAAAAGAGTATAAAGGGTCATGCGCAACAATATTAGGCTTAATTAGTATGTAGGTACCTTAAAGACTTTTTTGGTTTCACTTTGCTCCCTTAAAGAAAATAAGTTCCCCTTTGGTCCCTTATAGATATCTCCAACAGTCAATATGGTCCTTTTTGTCAATTTTTTATCAGAAACCGTTAATTTCTGTACATGTGGCAAAATGGGTTGTTTCGTGGCACATGTACAGAAATTAACAGTTTTTGAAAAAAATGGACGGAAATAACCAAATTGACGGATGGAAATATCGATAAGGACCAAAGTGGAACTTATTTTCTTTAATGGACCAAAGTGAAACCAAAAAAATCTTTAAGGGACCTACAGACTAATTATGCCACAATATTATATCCCTTAGATCTATTAATGTAGTTTTTCGTAGACTTGGTTTTACTATACAGAAGGTTTAGCAACGCAGCTTATATGTATATATGAGTTAGGATCAAATGACACAAAATGTTACATCTTTCAATAATATTTTAACCGTTATAAATTTTATAAAATCAACCGTTGGATTGAAAGTTTATATCATATATATCATTTGTGTAAAATTTTAGACAAATCTAAAATCATTTGATATTAGGACAAAACTTACATGCATTGCTATAGGTGCATTTATTACTTTTCCACTCACAAAGAGGTGGTTTTTTGTGTTTTTTAATTTTTTTTTATTTAAAAAAAACTGTTTTTCAATTTAAAAACTACCTCTTTGTGAGAGAAAAAGTAAGAAATGCACCTATAGCAATGCATGTAAGTTTTGTCCTTATATTATTGAGACACATAAAAATTAACGGCATTTAAAAAACAAAACGCAAATTGTTTATTTTGAATTTCCTATCTAAAATGTGATGTTACTCCTTTAGGTACTCCTTTGCTTTTAGTTATGTCAATATGTCAACTATATGTTCAAAGAAATGGGCGGGATATTCCCAAATCGTTCACTTTTAGTTCCATTTATTTCAGGTGGTCCTTAAACACAGAGACAAAGAGAATCAAGCAAGTTTGGAAAATAAGCTAGCTGGGTAAATATTACTTTTGCAATATATGAAAAAACAGTCAAAAAACAAAGACCAATATTTAACAAACGCATTTCAAGTTTTTTATTGAACATTGAAAGGGTAGTACTCAACTACAATATAAGCCGTTTTGATTATATTACACAATTATAAAATATAATTAATGTTATATGGAAAAGAGAAATTATGAGTTAGTTTAAAAATTCTCCTACATTAATAGTATGAAAAAGATAAATTGAAGAATTGAATTAAAAGAATAATAAATAGTTAAGGATATAAAATGAAAAATAGCATTAAATGTTTCATTTGCAATATAAAGCAACTTATAATTTAGTACAATTTTTTTTTCTCAAAATAACTTATAATTTGATACAGAAGAAGTATTTTATTAGCGATATTGAGTTATTAAGTTTGTTTAATCTTAGGCCCTCTTATTTGGGAAACGAATTCATTAATTTTTTTTGACAAAGAATTTCATTAAGTTCTTATAGTATAGATAAATGTTTACAATATAAGTACTTTTCTATAAGTTATTTCTATAATGAAAGAAAATAAAGTCATATTCAATTATACAAGATATATATAAAATGCTTTCAAAACTATCATGGAGAATTGATGAAAATAAGCATATGAAAAAGCTCTCAAATATTCTCACAAATACTTAAGTTAATTAATGTTAGATAAGTTCAGGTTATAAAGAGTGTCTGCGAGTGTAACACACAAAGTATTTTCAAATATACATTTTGCTATGTAAATATTAAGGGAAATGCTAATGAGCGTCTCGGATACTTTTTAAGTGTTTTAAATAGTAAATTTTTGTGAAATTTTTATAAAAATATGTAAAGTCAACATATTAACAATTAAATTAATATTTCACTTTTTGAATCAATAATTTTTTTAAATGAAATATTTAAAAAGTGCTTCAATTACACTCGTTAGAAAGACTCAATTTTAATTACCAATGCATGTTCAAAACTAAACCAATATAATAGGAGATGAACATATATATATATGGCAAAATTACACTAATGGTCCTTTATCTTATTTTTTTGTAACATTTTGGTCCTTTATCTTTTTTTTGTAACACTTTGGTCTTTTATCTTTTATAAAACTCACATCTAAGTCCTTTTCTCATTTTTTTATTAAAAAAATACTGATGTGGCAAGCCACCTCAGATAAGTTTATTTTTTAAAATATATTTTTTTGAAAATAAAAAAATTTGGAAAAATGATGAACATATTCATCATCTTGTTTGAATCTTCATCTTCTTCCTTTTGAATCTTCATTATATTCTTTAAATAAAAAAAATCCATTTAAATATACCTCCAAATATCATAAATATATATATTCATTTCACTCAATCTTCTTCTAAACACAAAAACTAAAACCCCAAATTCTAAAAAATATAATTATGATTTGCAAAACAATTCCAGCACAAGAGTACCAAAGCTACAAACTAGAAGCAAAAGCACTAAGGTTCCATCAAATACAAAATTGCACGCTGGTAAATGGTAATAACAACAAAGCACCAGAAATCTAAGTCCCACACTATCACAGCCACACCTAGACATAACACCAGTAGCGGCACACCAGAGACACAGAGAAACAGAGAAAGAAGCGAGAAATTTCACCGCATCATACAATCTCACTGTTGCTTCAGCACCTAATTCAAATTTGATATGTCCCTCTCGTTCAATCACTCATAGTACTAACAAACCCTCATTGACTTCATGGTTTTTAGGGTTTTTTTCCGGACAATTTTTAGGGTATTTTTTTAGAATTTGGGGGTTTTGATTTTTGTTTTTAGAAGAAGATTGAGGTGAAATTAACATATATTTATGATATTTGGAGGTATATTTAAATAGATATTTTTTTATTTATTTATTTAAATAATATCATGAACATTCAAAAGGAAGAAGATGAAGATTCAAACAAGATGATGAATATGTTCATCATTTTCCATATTTTTTTAATTTTCAAAAAAAGTATATTTTAAAAAATAAATTATCTGATGTGGCTTGCCACATCACTATGTTTTCAATAAAAAAAATGAGAAAAGGACTTAGATGTATGTTTTATAAAAGATAAAGGACCAAAATGTTACAAAAAAAGATAAAGGACCAAAATGTTACAAAAAAATAAGATAAAGGACTATTAATGTAATTTTGCCTATATATATATATATATATAGGCCCTGTCTAATGTGAGAGACATGAATAGGTCTCTCACGGTGAGAGACTTACCTTTCTTTTCTTTTTTTTTTAACTTGTTTTTGGACCTTTGATTTAAAAGTGGTACATGATATTATGATGCACTATCAGTATCGTATTATTTTTTTTCTTTTTATTTTTCCATCAATTTTTTTTTTTTTATACGGTAATAATATTTTTAATCCCAAAAAAATGGAGACCTTTTAAGTTTAGTCCTTACTTAATTTTAATAATATTTTTAGTCATACAAAATTTTTCTGAATACATAGCTTAAACTCAGTTAAAATAAAATTTGTTTAATTAATTTTAAACTCTTAAATTTTATTAATGATTTTTTTTGTACATTATTAATGATTTTTTACACACCTGTTTATCACTTTATAAAATGTTCATTAACCAAAACTTATAATTTTTTAATGTGAGATGAGTTAAAAATCAATTTTACGCATGCATATTATGCCTCATACCGTACGCGAGTGACATTTTTTTTACTTTATGTTTTATGATTTAGATTAAACGGAGTACATCGTATTATAGTGCACTGTCAGTATTAAATACGGTTATAAATGTCTATGAGATTCTTATACGACTCGATCACTTTTATCCCACTTAAATATCAATTATAAACGTCTACGAGATTCTTAGACGACTGAATCGCTATTCTCGAACTTACATATCTCGCATATTAGTATCTCCCACATTAATATCTCTCACTTAAATATTGGTTATAAACGTCTATGAGATTCTTATACGAATCAATCACTCTTATTCCACTTAAATATCAATTATAAACGTCTATGAGATTCTTAGACGACTAAATCAGTATTCTTGAACTTAAATATCTCACACATTATTATATATCTCCCACTTAAATATCTATTATAAACGTCAATGAGATTCATAGACGACTGAATCACTATTTTCGCACTTAAATATCTCCCACTTAAAAGCTTAAATATGCAAAAGGTTCTTGCACTTAGGAGTCATTTGAATTTTAGTCCCTACAATTAGGCAGATGACTGGATGAAATCTCCATGTGGATATTTTTTTATTTTTTCTTTATTTTTTTGGGAGCTTCTATGGTACATTGGACTAATTCTAATGTATCGGTAATTTATGTCATAAATTAATAAATTAACGACTACTTTTTTTTGAATTAAATAACTATTAGTCTATTATTATATTTTAGAGATAATAATATCACAAGAAAAAACATACCCATGTTCAAACCCAAAATGTGGGTTTTTACCATATCCGTAGTGGGTATTTTTTGTGGGTATCCACTGAGTATGGATCAAATTGTCATCCCAAATATTAATGTGCGAGATATTTAAGTGCGAAAATAGTGATTCAGTCGTCTACGAATCTCATTGACGTTTATAATAGATATTTAAGTGGAAGATATATAATAATGTGCGAGATATTTAAGTTCAAGAATATTGATTCAGTCGTCTATAAGTTCAAGAATATTGATTCAGTCGTCTAAGAATTTCATAGACGTTTATAATTTATATTTAAGTGGGATAAGAGTGATCGAGTCGTATAAGAATCTCATAGACGTTTATCATCGATATTTAAGTGAGAGATATTAATGTGGGAGACACTAATATGCGAGATATGTATTTGATTCAGTCGTCTAAGAATCTCGTAGACGTTTATAATTGATATTTAAGTGGCATAAAAGTGATCGAGTCGTATAAGAATCTCATAGACGTTTATAACCGATATTTAAGTGAGAGATATTAATGTGGGAAATACTAATGTGCGAGATATGTAAGTTCGAGAATAGTAATTCAGTCGTCTAAGAATCTCATAGACGTTTATAACCGTATTTAATACTGACAGTGCACTATAATATGATGTACCCCGTTTAATATAAATCATAAAACATAAAGTAAAAAAAATGTCACTCGCGTATGGTATGAGGCATAATATGCATGCGTAGAATTGATATTTAACTCATTTTACTTTAAAAAATTATAAGTTTTGGTTAATGAACATTTTATAAAGTGATAAATAGGTGTGTAAAAAATCATTAATAATGTACCAAAAAAAACATTAATAAAATTTAAGAGTTTAAGATTAATTAAAAAAAAATTATTTTAACAGAGTTTAAACTATGTATTCAGAAATTTTTTGTATAACTAAAAATATTATTAAAATTAAGTAAGGATTAAACTTATTAGGTCTCCATTTTGTAGGGATTAAAAATATAATAACCGTATAAAAAAAATAAACAATTGATGGAAAAAAATAAAAGAAATAAAAAATAATATGATACTGATAGTGCATCATAATATCATGTACCACTTTTGAATCAAAGATCCAAAAACAAATTATCACCGTGAGAGACCTATTCATGTCTCTCACGGTAGACTGGGCCATATATATAAACAAAAAAGAGAGAATTTCAACATTTTTGTTTCCACTCGCAGAAAGATCAAACTGCACAAAAGGATGTTATACGAAGCACTCATCAATCAATATATTCTTATCCTATTTTATACCAATCAAAAGCTAATGTAAAGGTTCCTTTCTACTTGCTATGAAAACATGAAACGAGGCCCTCATTTCATAAATACTATTTCTATATAAAGTGTAGTACATAGAAAACTTAATTGCAGCAAATTGCACCTAGCTATTCTCAAACCCCTTTTAACCTAATTATAAATCCCAAACAAAACACTATCAAATAACCATGAACAATCTCCTTGGAGAGGAAAGGGAGCAATATCAAAAGAAGAGGAAATCTTGTGATGAACCCTCTACAAACTTGAGGACATCAAGGAGAAGACTATGCAACAACAAAAATGAAGAAGAGGGAAACAACCACAACAAATCGGTCTCAACAACGCTAAAGCTTTATGATGATCCGTGGAAGATAAAAAAGACGCTAACTGAGAGTGATCTCGGAATCTTGAGCAGACTCTTGTTAGCTGCAGACTTGGTGAAGAAACAAATTTTGCCTATGTTGGATCTTGATGACGCAAGAGCTGCAGAGACCGAGGAAGGATCCCCAGTCAATGTTTGGGACATGGAAACAAATTCCATGCACCAACTTGTTCTAAAGCGATGGTCTTCGTCCAAAAGTTATGTTCTTATTGGTAAATGGAACCATGATTTCGTGAGAAGAAGAGATCTCAAGAAAGGAGATGAAATTGGATTTCAATGGGATCCTTTTAACCGCGCTTTCAATTTTTGTGTTCTTAAACGGGCAACCATGTCTCAATAATGGATTAGTTTCTTTGTGATTTCTAATATATGTTTTAAGATTTTTTTTACTTTTGATATTAATTTTCTAGTTCTCAAGAGAAGACGGTCTGGTATTCCAGAGATGACTGCAAGTAAGTAAAGTAATTGTTCTTACCATAAATTAGACTTGAATTCTTCCAAACGGTTCATTCTATAATATGTGGTGTAATATACAAATTAAGTGCTATTTATATTTGCTTAATAATATACCATACTACAACTAAAGTAATTTTTTTTTACCAAAAATAAAATTCGATTTCTCTCAAACGATTCGTTTAATTAGAACATACGGTGTAATATACAAAATAAATTCATAGATCGTTACCCCCTGCTAAGTGGGCGTGTTTTGCATTATCCCCTGCAAAAAATTCCTTTGAGATTTTCCCCGTGCAATATTTTTTTTTGGATTCCCCCTTGGATGCACTTTTTAAATCAGTTATTCTGTTCAACCGATTTAAAAAGTGCTGTTTTTTAAATCGGTTATTCTGTTCAACCGATTTAAAAAGTGCAAATTTCTTGCCCTCAAGGAGGGAAACCAAAACAATTTACTTTGAGAGGGGGGAATCTTAAAGGAATTTTTAGTATGGGGGTAATGCAAAACACACCCACTTAGCATGGGGTAACGACTTATTAACCCTAAATTCTATTTATATTTGCTTAATAATAACCCTCTATTTAATTTCACTTGTCTTTAAATCTTGAATTTGTCATGTATAATATACAAATTGTTCTATTTATATTTGCTTAGTAATATAAATATATAATAATTTTGTTGCAATAATATTAAATATTTTAACATCCTTTGTTTCTTAAGATATATTTTTTCTTATCTTTCAATTATAAACCGTTTTAAGATCCTTTGTTTCTTAAGATATATTTTTTCTTATCTTTCAATTATAAAAACAGTTTTAAGGTAGGTAGATTTTTTCTGCTATGACAATGGGTCAAACTATTTTTGTTGTAAGGGTTATAGTATATATACTTTATATTTCAATTAATAAAATTTCTTTGTAGCTAAAAATAATAATTCTAAGACATACATACATACAACAAATGTTTGCGGTAAATTACACTACAAGAAAACTGCCCGTCAGCTTTAAATATTTTAGTATCAAATATTTTAGCATCATAGCATTTCTGATGCTAATAGCTTAAAATTAGACCAATTATAGAGATCACATGTGAAATTCTGTTTGTCAAAAGACATATGTCTTAGATGAAGTTTGGGACAACTGTGTATTGTGCAAAATGTTTGGGACAACTTGTAAGATAATATGATGCATGAGTGTATATATATATATGGAAAACAGTAAGTAAACCAGTAAACGACACAAACAAGTTGTGCACCTTCTACTTGTGCACCTTCTACCTAGTGTTATTTATGTCTTTTCTCAATCCTAGTAATAAAGTGCAGAAGGTAAAAAAATACAATGAGTTTGTTAACCCAGTTCAGCGCAAACAACAACCTACGTCTGGGGATATCAATTCAGGGAGGAATCCACTATGATACTTTTAATTCAAAGCCCTAAACCCCGTTTACAACTTATCACTTAAATACTACCCGTGCTAATTCTACTTAGAAACTCATAAGTATGAGAACCTCTGCTCACTCCCCCTCAACCTCACAATCAGTAAGGATTTTCTCAATAACAAACTCAATGATGGAGACGCACTCCTAACCCTCGTGCTTCAAAGCTTTGAGTGACTCACAATAACTCTGTGCTTAAAAGCTTAAGAGCGACACACAGTCCTATTCTTGTTTCAAACTAGAATCAAGAAAGGAACACAATTAAAAGAAAGACTAAAACCTAAAGACTCGATTTGTAAACAATATCTTTAGGCGATGATTAACAAGTCTTCTGTCTTCCTTTATATAGAACGAGCTTCATGGGCTTGGATCTTCAGTCTTTGACCGCTGGCCATCGTAGATTCACTTGAGATAAAAAAGATTTGAAAACAATATTTGTTTTTTAAATCTTTTTAACAAACTGGTCATCTTTAAATATTTCTGAATCTTTTTGAATCTTTCAGTTCGTTCCTTGGCACGCAAGCTAGCATGAATGTGTTTGTTTCAAAACAAACCTTTTTAAAAGATCACATGCAAAATAACAGAAATCGTGTTATTTTAGGGCGTTCAGGTTAGGTCTAGATGTGGGCACATCAGACTCCACATTTGGACCAAAGGCTTATTTTAACAAATGAAGCCAACACCCTTATTAACAAAAACAACCTAACAGGTTGAAAAACCTAACATCCTAGGTGTCGTTCTACGTGGCGTTTTCCGTTATTATAATCATCAAAACTTGATAGTAGGGATTAAAGATGCAAACGGAGAAAACGTTAATGACTAAAAATATAATAAAAAAAATATAGGGATTAAAAGTGGAAACTCACATAAAAGTATGGACTAAAAATATATCCACTAAGAAATGACTCGTAGATTCATTAATTGACGTGACATCCTATGTGTCGTCCTACATGGCGTTTTCCATTAACCTAGTCACCAGAACTTGATGGTAGGAACTAAAGTTGCAAATGGTGAAAACATAGGGGACTAAAAATATAATAAAATAAATGTAGGGATTAAAATTTAAAAGTCGAAACTCACGTAAAAAGTAGAAACTAAAAACATATTTAACCATATGAAATTTAAGGGTAAATAGGTCTTTACCCCCTGCAAAGTAGAAGAGTTTTATTTTACCCCATACGAAAAATTCCTTCAAGATTCCCCCTTGCAAAGTAATTTTTTTTGGTTCCCCCTTGGATGCACTTTTTAAAACCGTTACTTTGTTCAATCGATTTAAAAAGTGCTGCTTTTTAAGTCGGTTATTCTGTTCAACCGATTTAAAAAGTGCTGCTTTGCAAGGGGGAATTTTAAAGAAATTTTTTGCACGGGTAAAGAACGTTGTCATGACCCAAACTCACATCGTGACTGACGCACGAACTAATACTAGTCCGGCAAGCCTAATGACCAAATAAACAACTTTACAGGAATACAAAAATCGGGTATAATTAAAAAATTCAAAATAATCAACCTTGTATATAAATCTCATACAATTTGATGGAATCAAAATAAACGACTGTTAAAGAAAATATAAAAAATTCAGTAAAATAAAAAAAAAAACCATTGCGAGAGAATCGAGAGATGACTCCATCTCGTTGATAGCCCTTTCCTCCTAAGAGTGGCCTTTCACTTAGTGGCGGCTCCATCCAACGGATAGCTCTTTTCTCTCGACTAATAAAAAACATCAACTATATCGATTAACGAGATCAAAACTCGCATACTTTGCAGGGGTAAAAATATATTTACCCTCAATTTAATTAATAATCCAAATTTCAAATTACAGAAATACCATTCCCTTTCAATTTTCTGTCTTTCACTCACGCGACCACTGCTACTTTTTATGCGCCTCTCGTTTCTTCTCACTCGCGATTCAAAACCCGTTCAGCTCCACGGCCCGTCTGCCTTGCCACCACTGGCCACCGCCGTTCGCCCTGGTCTCTGCTCTATCTCTCCCAGGTATCTCCCTCTACTGTTCTCTCTCATTGTGTTGCTGTTCCTATTGTTGAATGTGTTATTGTTAACTTGTTATTGATTTTTGAAATTCTGATTGTGTTGTTGTTATTGATTTATAGTTCTCTTAATCTTCTATTGTTGAATGTTTCTTTACATCGCTGTTTTAACTGTGATGGGTGTGATTGTTAATAGGTCACCGTATAAGTGTGATTCTGTTGGTATTCAAGGAATTTCTTAAGCTTTTGATTGGTGTGAATAGATCACCATCTAAGTGTGCTTCTGTTGATGATTAAGTTATTTTTATGTTTAATGTCTTTTCAATTTTTCCTTTTAGTGTTGTATGCAAACTTAGAATTTGTGCCCCCTTTTGTTTCTTAGTTTTCTTTTTTCCTTTTCAAGATTTTGTATTATGTGAGGATTTTAGATGCTAAAATAGTAGTAGCTATATTTAGGATCATTTGACACCTTTTGAGATTAAAGAAATGTCTCTTGATTAAATTATGAAGTGCAGACACCACCAAACATATACTGGTGGATATCAGCCATGCCAGCACCATGGTTGATATCAGTGGCGGGTTTTAGGATCTCTGCCATGTCCAATTTCGGCCGATATGTTAGGATTTTCCACCATACTCCTATATGATTGTGCCACATGGCGATACGGCAGGGTTTTGGCTCTCGACCATCGCCATACTCCCATATGATTGTGCCACACTGATATTGATAATATTTTCAAAAATTAGAAGTGATTGTATGTAATCACTAGTGTTAGTCAGTGTGAAACAATGACGCGTGTGGTCACTCTGTCACGCCTTCATTATGTAGTGTCGGGGCTACGTATCATAACAGGAGAGTAAATATTTCTTTACATTTTAATGGCTAAAATAAGTGAAGTTTAGTGGTTAACTTTGAGTTAAACTCCTTTCCCATGACTTAGAAATTTATAAGGCACTGCACATAATACTAGGAATTATATTTCTTAAAGTACATGGCTCTTTACATGTTAATGTGACCTGTATTTTTAATCAAGAGTGTTTGACTGATTGTTCAACTATATTATATTATTATGTATGCATTAACAACTTAACATAGATTACAATCCAATTTGAATATCTGTGACCTACTTCATCGATGCACCAAATCAAACTTTTCTTCAAGGTGTTGTTCAAAATTCTCCTTAGTATAATCAATAGGCAAGTCTGATCCAACATCGTTAGCAAATACACCTTTCCAGTGCTAGCAATACCTGCAATTCTAGATGCTCGAAAAACATGTTTTGAGCAACCTCATGGAATCGCCACACATTAGAGAATATATATTATTTTGTATGTAAAAAATGTGTCAAGTTGAAATATAGAAAATAGGCAGAACAATGATAGTATGATATCAAAGTGTCACTTTTTCTTCTCTATGCTTCTACTGCATCATTTTTAGTGGGATAGATTGAGCTTCTTAAGCATAACTCATTCAATTTCTGAGTTTTTTTATAATCTCGACACCCATTACGAAGAATATAAGAAATAGAAAAAAATCAATTAGGTTGGAAACATGTTCTAATACCCTGTTTGATATTTAATATGTTGTTAATTAGATTGATGAATCTGTAACTAAAGTGCAATTTAGTTAATTTTTTATCTTAAGAAAATAAGTTTTTTTAACAGAATATTTTGTTTGATGTGTGGTTTCGCCCATGTGTATACATTTGGTTGCTTCTAAAGAAGGGTAATTTACATCCATTTGTAATCAGATACTGCATTTCTTACTATTTTCAAAAGATTACTCTTCTATTTTTTTAAAAAAATTATTTTCTTTATAAGTCATATTATTTTTCGTGGCTAGAAATTGTAGAAAGAGTTTTATTCGTTTTAATCTAATCACCTCTCAACATCAAATTATTAGTTATTTTAGTTCTGAATTTACTGGAGGTTTGTACTTTGTAGTAAGCTCTACTTGAACTTTAAGTTAGTGTTTGAGGCCTTTGGGATAAAGAAAATGAAAATGCACTTGAAAGAAGATATTTCAGTGTAATTTTCTTGATATAAAATCCTCTTATGGTGTGAAAAGAACTTGTAAATAAACAATCCTGCTTATATATTTCTTGGCCTGACAATAAAGCAATGGACACAGGTATGCATTAAACTTGATGAGAGAATTATACTCATGCTTGTAGATGACATGACATGTAACGTAGATGACAGGTATGCAACTTTATGATGAGCTTCTAGGTAAGCTGTTTTCTATCTTAAAAAGAAGTTGCAAATATCACATTAAGAAATTGCTTGGCAGGACAATAAAGCAATTCTGCTTAACAAAAATTTAGAAGGGTGTAGATATAGCTGCTTCTACTACTACTACTACTAGGATTATTATTATTATTATTATTATTATTATTATTATTATTCTTAGAATTGGGAGTTGGACTTAACTCATCCTTACAAAACTGGCTTGTAAGGTGAGGATTGCCTCCTACTTATAAACACATATTCAGGCCATCTCGCAACCAATGTGGGACTTCTTAACAATTATTATTATTAATATTATTATTATTAATTTATTGTTTTGGGAATAGTCCTAACGAATTGTTGTAACTATCTATTGTTTCAAGATGGGTTTGGTATTTGACTGGGTTGTATGCAAGAAATATCCTTTTTGTGGGTGGGATTGATTTGTGATGGCTTAACTTTGTTTGCAGTTAACAAATGATCCATTCCACATCTAAAAGAGAACAAATTTGGTAAAGTTGTCCGAGGCTAACTGGATTTGAAGTATGGGATTCCAGGCCTTAAACTTTTTAAAACCCTCTATGAAAGTGCTGGTGGTGATATTGTTGCTGATATTTCTGGCAAATATTAGCCACTCTGTAGCGTACTCTTCTTCATCCGAGACTACGATGCACACTAATAATTGGGCTGTTTTAGTCTGCACCTCTCGGTTCTGGTAACTTAAGTTTCATATTTAATTTCTAAGAATTTCTTTTATACAACAATGTCTTGTTTCTTTTTTTTGTACATCTCGTCATGGTTCTAAATTGTTAATTTGAATTTTTAATAATAAAACTCTTATAAAGCTACCTAATATTTTGTTTGTCTTATTCATTGCTGAAATTGTTTGGGAACGATGTAACTCAAAACAAGGATACAAAGCGAAAATGAATTTTTTCTCAAGTTGTTTTCTGAGCAATTTGGCAGTTCAGTATGGCATATAGAGGAAGTTTTAATTATTGAAGGCTTTGGTTTCTGTCCCATAAATCAAAACCTTTACAACATGGTTAGTTTACTAAATGCGCTGTTTCCTCATTTCAGGTTTAATTATCGACATATGGCCAATACTTTGTCATTGTATAGGTAATTATGCAAGTTTAGAGCCTTATTTTGAATTGTTGTGTTATGCATGGTGATGATATATTATTCATTATATTATATTTCACATTCAGGACAGTTAAGCGGCTAGGAATACCTGATGAGAGGATTATACTCATGCTTGCAGATGACATGGCATGTAATGCAAGAAACAAGTACCCTGCCCAAGTTTTTAATAATGAAAACCATAGACTTAACCTGTACGGGGATAATGTGGAGGTGAGTTTCTCGGCATGCATTTTATGGCTAAATATATTTTTTTAAATATTGAGAAGATCTTTATTGCTGACTTCAGCTATTTTTTTGTCACAAATCTAACAGTTTTTGTTTCTTACGAATCACACACTTAGGCTTAGAAATTAATCTCATGTTTAAAAGGCCGCACGTTGAACTTCTCTCTCATTAAACTGTACCTCTGTCTATATAGTATTTAGAACTTAGAAGAGAATATATTTGTCTCTTTTAACTTGTTTTAGTGCTCTTGATATGTTTTAGATGATGAGTTTTGCCTGCAATTCCTCAGGTAGATTATCGTGGCTATGAAGTAAATGTGGAAAATTTTATGCGGGTACTAACAGGTCGTCATGAGACTGCTGTTCCAAGGTCCAAACGGCTACTTAGTGATGAAGGAAGTCATATTCTTTTATACATGACAGGGCATGGAGGTGATGAATTTTTGAAGTTTCAGGACTCAGAAGAGCTTCAAAGTCACGATTTAGCTGATGTTGTAAAGCAAATGAAAGAGAAGCACAGGTACACATTTCCTATTTAAATGAGCCGTGAAAGGGCCGCAAACATATGTATTAGAAAGTATGCCGTAAACAAATAAAACTAAGTTGCTGACAATAAGACAAAGAACTAACCTTTCCCCATCAATGTGAATTATTAGGTTTAAGGAGCTTCTTATAATGGTGGACACCTGCCAAGCCTCTACCCTGTTCTCACAGGTCTGATTCTGCTATCATTTGTTGGTATATGTAAACCCCGATGTCAATCCTCATGAAGTTGGAGGGTATTCATTTGCATATAATGAACACTCTTAGAATTGATTTTTGCCCAAGTTTTAATGCAGCCATTGTGTTTATTTGATGGTATTTTTTTAATTGTTATCTTTGGTGTTTTAATTTTTTTGAAAGATCTTTGGTGGTGCTATACAATTTGTTTCAGACTATAAGCAAATCCATTATCAAATATTTGCCTTCTGTATAAATGATGGTTACTTTGCTCATAATCATGAGTAATTCACAACAATGAGCATTCCTTTACAATTAGATAATCACAGTAAGATGTGATTTACAAATATCATATACCATGTGTTATGGTTTTGGCTTTATCTTAATACAAATATATACCTGTATAACTTATTATGTAACATATTTTCTTGTCATTAGCCATTTTGTTTCATAATTGTCCTCCTGAAATTTATAGCTGCTTACTATGAAATAATAAGATACTTTTGTTTTGCTTATTATACTTCGCTAAGTATTGTTGCTTATGGGGTTCTCTTTTTTCCTGATCTTGACAGCTTCATTCACCAGGTGTTTTGGCAATTGGAAGTAGCATGAAAGGACAGAATTCATACTCACATCACTTGGACTCAGATGTATGTATGAACTTAATAGTTGTTATAGTTTTTTGTTTTTATTTTTATTATTTTTTTAATAATAGTTGTCATAGTTATAAAACATAGTGAGAGGTTTGTTGAAGTTATTATGGGTTTTTCGTTAAAAAGAGAAGAGATATAATAAAAGTTTGAATATTATTGATAATAGTTTGATAGTAACTTAACATTTTGCACTCCCCTCAAGCTAAAGCTTACCAAGCTTTTAGCTATTTAGAAATATACCCTTTAAAAGAGAAAAGGTAACAACTGTGGTAACGACCTAAGGTACATGGTTCAAAAAAACTTCTCGCATCACCACAAAACTCACTCCAAAAGAATTAAGAACTATGGGAGAGGCAGTAAAGGCAGGTTGCAGAATGTGGCCAAAATCAGGCGTGCCCATGAGTTATTTCAAGATCGTTTTAACATAAGCACAATGAGACTGCAAAGTTTGTGCTGTAAATTAGCACACTTTGTTCGTAGAATAGTCAATTTCTGGTCTGGTGATTATGACATACTTTGGAGTATCCACAATTGACTGGTATGTGGCAGGATCTTTAACATAATCAGACCAACATTTGGAAAGTTTGAGCTTCCCTGGCAGAGGTGTAGAAATACCTTTTGCAGTGGCCAATGGACATTTCAGCCTTCTACAGTAAATCTCTTGCTAAATTTTGGCTTGAGACAGAATTATAGACCCAGAGGAGGTGTGCTTTACCTAAATTCCATGGAAGTAATCCAAGACTCCTAACTGTTTAAGATCAAACACTTGAAAAATCATTAGTTGTGTGGAGCTTCCTTTGTGATAATACTTTCGTCCACATAGATTTAAATATAGATACAGCAGCTGTCTCTGTTATGCACCAGTAGAGAGAGGGGGGAAGGGTGTTAGAAAATGTTAATATTCCTTAGTTTAGGTGTACAGCATCCTAGATTAGTGCTAAGAGAAATACTAACATGACACTCCAATGTTAATTTGCCACATCATCCACTATTTCTCTTTGATTACCTGCTAACCGGTTGTTCCAGTTGACAAACAAGTTTTTTTTTAAGAAACAACATTTTTTTTAGAATGAACTCTAATCTTCCTCAACAAAAAATAAAACTGCAATAAATTCACACTTCCATGGCTCCTTCTGATCTGCTTGTGCACCTTTGAACGCTCTCTCGTTGTGGTTTCTGAAGCATCTTTGTCAAAAGTTTCTTGCGAGGTCTCCGCCACCAATCTTTCTCATCTTGACGTTCATGTGGCCACCGATGTCTTGGTTGCGAGTCCGATCTGTGTTTTCTGAGATACAGTTTCATTTCTTTTGACATAATGAGCTGTTCCATTTTTGTGCCAGGTTTTTTTAACCCAAATCTAAATTGGTTTCCCAAATTGATTCTATTCTTTAAACGAGGATTTTAATTTGGGTATAGTGAAGCATATACAGGGGCATTCTCTTTTAGATTTCAATGGATTGGAAAAATATTCCACTCAATGTTGTCTTGGAAATTTTTATGTTTTTGGCAACATTCTAATTATACGCTTGGATTCCATTACATTGTCAGTGGCATTCCTTCTGTTATTTTTTTCTTTTCAGAAGTTTGTAAATATTGTTCCTTTAACAGGTAGAACTTTGTTGGATCATAAAGAGATGGTTGTGGAAGGAAGGTTGAATAGGGAAGATGGAGTTAAAATCCAATTAATATAAAAATAATAAAATAAATAGTTACTCCACTAAACCAGTTTCAAGTTAAATGAATAAAAAAGGTGGATGATGTGGCAAATTAACATTGGAGTGTGTTAAAAGAGTATGTTAGAGGGTGTGAGTGACCCTAGCATATCTCTTGGTTCTAATTAGGATTAGAATTAAATAATATGAACAACTAAATTTGTCTTTTGAGGTATCTTTCATTCTCTCCGATTCTCAGACAATAATATGAACAACTAAAATTATCTTTTGTACTTCTTATGTATATAATGTAGGTGGGTGTTTCAGTTGTTGATCGTTTTACATTCTACACTCTCGCCTTCTTTGAGAGGCTGAATATATATGACAATGCTTCATTGAGCAGGTACATGTAAATATTTATTAGCTGCTTCAAGTTAAGTTTTTCATCCTTACTATAAAGTTTCTATATAGTATGTTCCTCTTTTTGCACGTTCTTTTGATAAAATTTTACTTTCCAAACATGCTCTTGCAGTTCTGTTTCTTTGGCTTGTAACAGGCCTATCATTTGTTAATATTTTCTATCATTTGTATATGCACAAAACCATTACGCTCCGCTTATTTGTTAAGAAAGTTGATTGTCAAGAGCAGTTGATGTACACTATATTAAAATTATATCTGCAGTTTGTCTAGCCATGGAGCATCATATTTGTTTGAAGGCTACATTGTTTAATCTTGAATTTTTTTTCCTTTCTTTGCAGTCTTTTTAATTCATATAATCCAAATTTGTTGATGTCAACTGCGTATTACCGAATGGACCTGTATCAACGACATTTAGAGGAGGTAATAAAGTTATGCACATACTTTGATTCCTTGCCCCTTTTCTGAAAATTTATTCTTTGTTTTTCTGGTGAGGAATCTAGTGTTGTTTATTATGGATGGAGGGATTAATATATATAATGAGATCAGTTGCTGGCATAAATTGCCACTATCGATACACTGCACAATGTGAAATTCAGATTGCCATTGTGAAATTTAGTGATATCTTTTAAAAATTAACACCCAGATTTCTAGGGTATCAGTATAAATTCTGTTGATGTGTTCTTATATAGTAAAGTTTGTCCCTTATCCCTTGAGGGGTGGGAAATTGTGTAGTGAAGGGTGACATAGAAAGGTAAAGGAGGTGTTAAGATCCTCGTGCTTACGATCCGTCACCAGCCTAACGACCCTACGTAGAAACTCGACCCTGACTACATTGGTAATAGGTGATGTGAAAGAAAGAGGTGTGAGAAAATCAGAATTGTTTCTTATTTACCTCCACATTCAAGTATCTTAGAATTGTATAGATCATTTTTTTGTTACTACATAAGTACATAGACGGAATATTAAACACTACCAACAAAATATGTACACAAGCCGGTTGAATAGTCGCATGGTGTTAAGAGTCCTACATTGGATGACGTAAGGTTTGAACATAACTTTATTAGTGGGGTAAGTCCTCACCTGACAAGCCGATTTTGTAAGGTTGAGTTAGGTCCAACACAAAATTTCAAGAGGTACATTTAGTTCTAGTACTAATTTGGTATTCTGTATTCACCTCCTTGCATCTGCAAGACACTTGCTTTGAGAGCATCTGTTGTCCCTTTTATCATTTGCTATGTTATTGTGTTATGTCAAGCTGAATGATTGATGCACATTTATTAAATGATAATATTGATGTATTTCAATGACATATCTCATGATTCTAGTATAATGTTATATTTTATATATAGGTATTACTATTATATGATATAGTAGCATTTAATATAACATTAAGTTTTGTAATGTAGGTTGCATAACACTGCGTGCGTGTTTCTAGCTCAAATTTTATTTTAATTGGATTAATTTATTTATCTTGATTGATGTAATATTTGCCACTTGTTCTAATTTTGATGTCATTATTTTATTTTAGTTGGATTAATTTAACTACTTATTTTGTTCGATTAAATTGACGAGTTCTTGTTCTATCACTTCTTTGTAGGTACCTGTGACAAACTTTTTTGGCTCTGTAATGAAAACAATACACACTGACTCAGCCTACAGGTCTCGGTCGAATAAAAATTTTGGGGGACCTAAAATTAAAATGCCTCTGTATCAATCAGCTTATGACAATGAAAGAAGAATTTTGAAAAACTCCGACGATGAGGATCAATTTAATAAATTAAGTACAGAGGTGAATTGAACATATGTCCCAACAGAATTAATTAGTCTACATTATTTCACGTAAAGCTGTAACTCTTGGAAACTGGATTTACTGTGCAGGAACATTTCCATGGTGTTGGACAATTATGGAATACTATTCTCAACAAAGTGAATACATTTCAAAGCATTGATGCTTTCGTGTGCTATGGTCTTGTTTCGATGCTTCCTTTGTTGACAGTTTCTACATGGCTATCATTGTAGAAGATTGCAGCGATGTTCTTTGACGGCACATGTTATGGTTGGTTGCATTGCAATTTCACTTGAAAAAGCAAATTATTGAAGGCCACATTATATATGTGAGAGCACTTAAGTTATGTCCAAGAGCGCGACTTATAAAACTCTATTCTGTTAAAACTCTATTCTGTTAGCCATTGGTTTTCCCTTGGTGCTGGAGCATTATCATGGTTCCTCGTGTTCTTCAGTTATGGTAATACAGATCCTAGAGACGGGGAAAGTTTCTCGAAAGATTTATAAGCTGATTGTCTTATGATTTTGAATCAAAATTTGATAATAAGTTCATTAGTCATAGTTGATTTGGCTCAGACATACCAGAAAATGGAAGAAAAAAAATATATCACATACACCTTTTACAAATCTCAACATTGTAGTGGTTGTTTAGAAAAAGCATTTTACAAATACTTTGACACATAGAATTCAGTATTTAGTTTTTACTTTTGTTCATTTTTGTCTAAATATAATATTGAAAGTAGCGAAGGTTTAAGTCTAGTCTAGTGTTAGTAAAATGGTTTGAACCAAGTAATTTTATTTTATGAGTTTAATTTTGATGCACTTTTACACAATATTTATTTTTCTTTTAAAAAAAATGGACAAGTCATTAGTAAATTTTTATTCATCAAAAACCTTAAAAGTCATATATAGGATTATTTGTATTCACAATGTAAAAATTTGTTAATTGACAGTACAACAAAATTTGTGTGTATCAAATAAAACAAAATGAAAACTTGTTAACTTTATTCTCTTAATATGACAAACAAATGTAACTCACTTTATAGCAGAGCTTGCTTATTAAAAAAACTTAGTTTGGTTCCTCTATTTTAAACTCTAATTCTTTGGTCCCATATTTTCAATTTTTTTTACTTTTGATCCCCGCTTCAATTTAGGGTCAATTTTGAGAAAATTTCTTTTCCGACCCCCCGTGGTTCTTTTATACCCCCCTAAGGTACCCTTTTGCCCTTGCACGGTATCGTGGTTTATAGAAACCACGATTTAAGGTTTCCGCGGTTCGTAGAAACCGTGACGAGTTGATATAGTAACACACTACTTCTCTTATGTTAAAGACGTCGCGGTTTGTAGAAACCATGGTAGTCTTTTATTTGTCATGGTTCTCAGAAACCATGACTCTGGAAGATGTACCTTGCTAATTTAGAAACATCATAAATTAAACATGGTGAAAGTTGGAAGCATCTTCCTTGATTGAAACAATAAAATGGTGGTAGATGAAATTTAATTAGGTTATGTATGAGAATATGGATTAGGGTTATGTATTTATACACGAATCCGAATAATTATAGCCACATAAATTTCCCGATGTTATCTCAACCACAGAAAAAAAGGTAGAGGGTGCAATTTAAACCACATGTGAGTTTCGATGCAATCTCGACCACAAAAAAAAGTGTCGGTGCAACATCTGAAGAAAAAAAAATTGTCGATATTGGCGATATATTAAAAATATGCATTGAATAACTACCTTTCTTTTTTTCCCCCTCAGATCTCTTTTTATACCCCCTTGTTAAATTTTTAGTAAACTCTCGTCATGGTTCGCAGAAACCATGACAAACAAACATATGTCATGGTTTGTATAAACCGCGAAACCGTAATATACAAATGTCATGGTTCGCAGAAACCACGACAATTGTTGCAAAAAGTATACCGTTTTTGGGGCCAAAATTGGATTTTAGGGAGTATAAAAGAACCATGGGGGGTCGGAAGAGAAAACATCCACAATCCAATTTTGATGATGTGACAAATGACATGTAGATAAATCAAAGTACGTATCATTTTTATTTAAAATAATTATTTTAAAAAAAATTACAAAATATTTATATTCATTAAAATGTTATTTTCCTCAATAAACCTATTATATAATACATTAAACATTTTGTAATATATTTGTTATTGAAATTAAATGTTGGAACATGAAGAGAAATTGAAGGGAAACTTTGTATGAAATAAACACAAGTGTTTGGAACTAAGCTAAGTGTAAATTGAAAAACGGGTTTTTTGAGTCCCACATTACTTAGATCATACAGGAAAATTCTAACATGGACCAATTCTTCAAGTGGTCCATGGTGGACCATTCATGAAAAACCCTATAACGAATACGAATTTTACAAAATCTACCGTTGGATTGAAAGTTTATATCATATAGATCATCTATAGAAAATTTTAGAAAAATTGAAAATCATTTGATATGTTATTGAGACTCATCAAGATTAACGGTTTATTAAATACTGTAAATGTTGATAAATCTCAATAAAATATCAAATGATTTTCAATTTTTCTTATAAATTTTATGGATGCTCTATATAATATAAACTTTCAATCTACTAATAAATTTTGTAAAATTCGTATTCGGTAGATCACTTGTCCACGGTGGACCACTTGTGAAGGTGGTCCACCGTAGCATTAGCCAGATCATACATATTGAATTGTTGATAATGTTTATATATTGAAAAGTGCCACCTTGGGGTGTGCCCCAGGGGTATCCCATTTTGTAAACGGCAGACCACGCATGCATTTTCCCGAATATCACACACGTGTCATTTTTGTTATGCAAAGAAAAAGAAAAAAATTATTTGAATAATTTTTTCTTTTCACGCTTAGCACTTTAATTCGCATATGTTAATTGTGCTTAGACCAAGTCATAAACGAATTCCCCCGAATTTATTCGTCTCCGCTCCAGTTTGAAACGGTCAGATGACACGGCCTTAAAAAACTGCCCACGTTTTTATTTGACCGAGCAATTTCGGCTCCCACGAATTCCTTCATTTCAGTTCCTCTCTTGCTCTATAAATACCGACTTCAAAATTCATTTGTTCAGTTCCTGATTTCTGCAATTTCGAAATCATTCTGCTTCTTTCTCTAATCATTTTCTTTCTTCGAAAATTATATTTTTGTTGTTTCATATTGAGTGGCTTTTCCACTGATTCATCGAATTCATCGAATCAATAAAGGGTGTATCTCTGCCTGAATTCTACAGTGCAGTAGCAATTCGGTATCGAAAATCAGAAAGCTGTTTTATCCTGGGGACTTCGCATTTGATAGTCTACCTTGCATAAATTGGGTAGTGCCGCGAAATATCTTAAATAAAGCGACCTAATCCGCGACTCAGCTAATAAATTCTTCAGTGGTAACTTTTGGAAATCATTTTTTCTAAATCCGAAAATAACATTAAATTAAATAAAATAACATAAAATAACATGTGTAATTTTCAATCCACTATTTGCCACATCATAATTGACTTTGTCATATCATCAAAATTGACTTTAAATTGGAGTGGGTGACTTAAAGTAAAAAAAAATCGAAATAGGAGACTAATAAGGTCATGTTTGTATTAGCTTATTTTTGAGCTTATGCAAACAACTTATGCAATATAAATTGGATTTTATGCTATTTTATAAGTTCAAATTAGTGAAAAATGTATTTTTTATAAGCTATTTTATCATAAACTACCTTTAAAAACTTATAATAATAATACATAAAAATTGCATAAATTATTTGCATAAGGTTAAAAATAAGCTAATCCAAACGGGAACTAAATTGATTTTTAAAATAAGGGAACAAACCTTGAAAAAAATTAAAAATAAGGGCATGCAAGCTGCATTTAAGGCTTAAAAAAATACAAGCTCGTTATTTTTTTATTTTATTTTTTATTGCTCTTTTGGCATTATATAAATAGGACCTAACGGATACTATTCAATTCATGAATGATTTGGTTTATGCTCTGTGAAAGAGATACTTTCTTAATTTAGGTTTCTTTGTTATCACTATTTGCTTCTACAATCTTTCATCATTAATCTTTTTAACTCTGAATTCTATTTCATTCTAATTGATAATCGATTCATTCGACCCAATTTGTTTTCTGTTTGCGCCACTCTTTCGTTCTCCGTTATTCATCATAACACAACACTAGAAAACCTCACAACACAACGCAACACGTTCATGTAACTCGCTCATTCGACTCTCTCCGTAACTCGTTCTCTTCGTTTTCGATTTCTTCATCACGCCGAATGCTAAAGTTGATTCCAAACCCGCTGATAATCGGTAAATCGTTTCTATCCGTTATTTTTTTTGCGATTTTATGATTTTGAATTTTAGGTTTTGGATGAACAATTTTCATTCACAATTTGTAATGAATCGTTCCATCCGGTCTATGATTTTGAATCGTTTTATGATTTTGAATTTTAGGATGCAGGAACATGAAGCAAACAGATGAACAAAGCCGAAGAAGCCTACAAGTACTTTCTTCGTTTTCATGTATGATTACTCGAACCCTAGAAATCATTATTTTAGGGTTTCATGATCTTTGCTGGATTCGATTTGATTTGAAATTTGAAAGGTAAAAGAATTCGAAGATTCTTGACAGGATTCAATTACTCGGTAGTCCTCTAAAGTACAGGTCCCTCAATGTCCCTCAATTTAGTTTATGTCCCTCGATGTCCCTAAAATTGATGGTCTCAAATTCTCAATGCATTTTTAATGTGAATGCCTTTGGCGCCTTAGATGCAAAATCGAATATATGTCCCTCGATGTCCCTAAAATTGAATATATGTTACTCGATGTCCCTAAAATTGAATATACGTTACTCGATGTCCCTAAAATTGAATATACGTTACTTGATGTCCCTTTTGATGGTCTGAATGCAATTTCAATATGCATGCTTAATCTTGATTACCTGACAATGTGCTAAATTGGCTGAATCTCGAATATGAATGCAGTGACTGAAAGCTATCTTTTAGTTGTGAAATTTGTTGCCATTACTTCTTGCTGCCATTCTTTTGAATACAGGCTGATGACTTTCCTTTTAACAAATTTTGACACAATTTTATTCAGGGGAAACTCAGCCTATGAAATGGGCAATGCGACTTAGAGTTGCTTTACACCTTGCCCAAGCTCTAGAGTATTGTACCAGCAAAGGACGTGCTTTGTATCATGATCTAAATGCTTACATAGTTCTCTTTGATGATGTAAATTCATTTCTTTCATTTGCAGCGAGATCTATTGCTCAAGGTGGATAAAGGTGAATTGCATAAAAGTTAATAAATAGCATATAATATTGGAAACTCACTTCCCATAACAAGTCAATTAGTTCATATCTATTTGATCATGTTTTTGTCTGCAATTATGAATTAAGCCAATATTCATACACAAAAATTGGACTGGAATCCAATATTCATACTTCTGATTAAGCCCTGATAATACTGTATATGGTAAACTGTATAAATGTACCCTTTCGTGGAAATGGAAATTAGGTCAGAAGTTTATCAGTACTGTTATATAATATTGACTGTTGTCCAGTATTACATTTCCTTTTTGAGAGGGTAAGTACTGATGGATAGCATTGGATGGTAAGAGGCCAGGGCTACAAAACCTTTGTAAATGTCAAATATGCTTATATTCTTCTTTTCTTGTTATTCAGGACTTCAATCCTAAACTTTCATGCTTTGGTTTGATGAAAAACAGTCGAGATGGGAAAAGTTATAGTACAAATTTGGCATTTACCCCACCTGAGTATCTCAGGACAGGTACTCACAAAATTATGTTATTTGGTATCAAACAGATTCTGTACAGTGATTTAAGTTTTCAGATACATTGGTAAAATTTGTTTCTGTATCATTTCTGTGATTGCTTTCACATTAGTTTTTTTAAGTGGCATATCCATACTATTCTTCTTGCCCAGCACCTAAGGTTTCCTGTGGAATAATACTGTCATGGACCTGCTGATTTTATTTTTTTTGTAATAAACAGGTTAATGTAATTTGTTATGTCATTTCAAACTTAATGTGAATGTGAATGAAGTGGATTCATATCCCTCCTCTAAACTGAAAAAGAAAACAATTCTTCTATATGATGATTCAATTACTCTGCAGTCCTGTCAAGTACAGGTCCCTCAATGTCCCTCAATTTAGTTTATGTCCCTCGATGTCCCTAAAATTGACGGTTTGAATGCATTTTTAATGTGAATGCCCTTGGCGCCTTAGATGCAAAATTGAATATATGCCCCTCGATGTCCGTAAATTGAATATATGTTACTCGATGTCCCTATTGATGGTCTGAATGCAGTTTTAATATGAATGCTGAATCTTGAATTCCTGACAATGTGCTAAAAGAATTCAAAGATTCTTGACGGGATTCAATTACTCTGCAGTCCTCTCAAGTACATGTCCCTCAATTTAGTTTATGTCCTTCGATGTCCCTAAAATTGATGGTTGGTCTGAATGCATTTTTAATGTGAATGCCCTTGGCACCTTAGATGCAAAATTGAATATATGCCCCGCGATGTCCGTAAATTGAATATACGTTACTCGATGTCCCCATTGATGGTCTGAATGCAGTTTCAATATGAATGCTTATAATCGATAGTTGAGTTCATCAGCTACTTAATGTTGGTATTTAGCACATAGACCTTCTGTTTCAGGTCTTTGTGGAGTGGAGGCTCCTGAACCTCTTGGTGAATTCCCTAGTTGATGGTATGTTGTTGATGTCCCTAAATTGATTTTATGTCCCTCGATGTCTCTAAAGGAAAAGGTCTGTATGCAATCTCTATCTCTATGTGAATGCTTATTCATAACTACAAATTTAAGTGGTGAAGACCCTTTACGCCATAGATGCAAAAATTTAATATATGTCCTCGATGTCCGTAAATTGAATATATGCTCCTCGAACATATTGATGGTCTGAATGCAATTTAAATGGGAATGCTTAATCTTGATTATCCAACGATGTGCTAAATTGGTGAATCATGATTATTTAAACCTAAGAATGCTAAATTGGAAAGTATGAAATGTATAATGGCTAAAAGAATTCTTAAGACAACTATTGAGATGATGTGTTTGGATGACTCTAACGAGATGATTTTTTAACGAAAAATGTGGTTTACAATATGAACGTTTTATTCATAACTTGAAATGCAAGTCGAGGTAACCCATGATAATGGTTTTTTCATAACGGTAAATTGGGAAGATGGTTGTGTGCCTTTGATGCAAAATTGATTTATGTCCCTCGATGTCCCTAAAGTGAGTTTATATCCCTCAATGTCCCTAAATTGTGTTTATGCCCTCGATGTCCCTATATTGAGTTTATGTACCTCGGTGTCCCTAAATTGAGTTTATGTCTCTAAAACTGATGGTCTGAATGCAATTGCAATGTGAATGCTTCACAGTTTCAAATGTAAGTGGAGAAGATCCTTGGCGCCTTAGATTCAAAATTGAATATGTGTTCCTCGATATCCCTTAATTGAATATATGTTCTTTGATGTCCCTAAATTAGATGTTCATAATTTTGCTCTGTTTTGTTGTGTATTATGAAGTTTATGGAAAACAACATATGGGAACCGGTGCTAGGCTCAAGTTTTATAGTCCAAAATTGTGTTCACGAGTTACTTTAATGTTGGAATTTAGCATAGATTGTGTTATGTTTCAGGTCTGGTGCAGGCTGAGCTTGCGACTACGTCGGGTTTGATACGAGCTTGTCCTTTGCAATATGCTACAGCGGCTGAGACCGGTGCGACACTGACAGATTCAGCTGCTTTTAATTGGAAAATCTGACTCTGGGGCGATTCAAATGTAATATTGATAAATCCTTTCTGTCGCATTTAAATAGAGTTGGGTTTGGAACATGCATCCGTGACACACTTGGCTAATTAGTGCTTTCCAAGACAGAATGGACTGCCATTCTTTGTGGAGTGGATGTTGGCGAAACTCTTTGTGAGTATAGTTCCCTAATTGATGGTATGTCCTTCGATGTCCCTAAAATTGAGTTTTTGTCCCTCGATGTCCCTATAATTGATGGTTTGAATGCATTTTTAATGTGAATGCCCTTGGCGCCTGAGATGCAAAATTGAATATATGTCCCTCGATGCCCCTAAATTGAGTTTATGTCCCTAAAATTGATTGTCTGAATGCGATTGCAATGTGAATGCTTCATAACTTAAAATGTAAGTGGAGAAGATGCTTGGTGCCTTAGATACAAAATTGAATATCTGTCCCTCGATGTCCCTAAATTTAATATATGTTCTTCGATGTCCCTAAATTAGATGTTCATAATTCTGCTCTATTCTATTGTCAATTATTAAATTTATGGGAACATACGGGAACATGTGCTAGACTAAAGCTTTATAGTCGAAAATTGTATTCATCAGTTACTTAATGTTGGAATTTAGCAGAAGTCTTGTGCAGGAAGAACCTGTGACCGCCTTGGATCTGATACGATTGGTATTTTGCCGAATACGGCAGCAGCTGAGCCTGTCGCGGTGCAGACATATTCGGCTTCTGTTAATTGAAAAAGCACGACTCTGGGGCGTTTCAAATGTAATATTGATGTATCCTTTGCGCCACATTTAAATAGAGTTGGGATTGGAACATGCATCCGTGACGCACTTGGTCAATTTGTGCTTTCAAAGATAGATGGATTGCCTTTCTTTGTGGAGTCGATGCTCCTGAATCTCTTTGCATAAGTTATTTTTCATAAGCTAAAAAATAAGTCAATCCAAACGGGCTCTTAATAGTGTATCGCCGAGCAATATCGATTTGTTCAAATTCCGCTACTCTAAAGCACCACTATAACCGCTATTTGACAACACTGGTTCGGGGAAAATTTTAAGATCATATATCATTGGAATATAATTTTGCTCTGTTGGCTTAAGTATTGCAATTTCTCAGTCTAATAGCATGTTGCTTAATCTCTATTTTAATGTTCAATCTTTTAGTATCCATTGTTCGAAGCCTTGTTTTAAAGCAAGTAGTATATTGTTTACTTTATTGATTGTGATTGTTTGGTCAAAGCAACAGTGCTTGTATATAGAGTGAAGTGCTTTAGTTTAATTAGAGCGGCATAACACAGTTAAAGTTGTTGTTTCCTTCTAAATGTTACTGGAATTACTTGTCATCGGCTTAGTGGTAAAATGAAGGAGGGTCCTAAGTTTTCTTAATTGCTTGAAATCCAGAGAGAAAACCGAAGATGGAAAAGAGCTGCATTTCGACCACGGTTCTCCGTTTTTCTCAGTTAGCAATCCTGAAGTGGTGCGTCTAGTTCAAGAATGGGAGTCAAGGGGTCTAGTAGCCGAATGGAAAGAAAAGTTTGGCTCATTTGATTTTCAAACCCTTAAATTTGACAGCATAGAGCAGATTAACAGATATTCTTCATATGTTTAAATTTGTTTAACGGTGTCTATTGTCAACATGTTGATGTAGTGTCGTGTATCTGTTTGTGCTTCATAGTATCAAATTTAATAGAATATCGTTTTGTCTGACTGGCATATCTTTTAGGTAGGATTAAGCAAAAGATTTGTGTGTGTTCCAGGCATGAATTCTATATGCAAAGCAATATGCAATGAAAATGGTATCTACGTAATTAATTTTATTAATCACTTTTGTTATTCAGACTTAACCGTGAATCCAATGGAAAAGCTTATCATTATTTTGTATTTTAGGTGTTGAAAGCAAGTTTGGTGTGGGTATGGGAAGAGTTGAATGGTTGGATGATGAGAAATTGTGGTCATTGATAGGCGTGAATGGACAAAATCTTGGTCAGTTTAAGGGACTTGTTGCATCAGATAAGAATATAGTTTCTACTAGGATTGCCGAAGCTACGGGACGGGTGCCACCACTTGGTATGAATATGCTTTCTTTCTATCCTCAAATTTCTTTTTATTTTTTGCATCTCCGATCCCTGATTTATTTGTGAGGATGCAGATTTGAAGTTGCTGCCCAAGTTGTCCGAAAAGTTGCACAATCTTCCCGTTAGGCCATGTTTCGCAATAATGCTGGCATTTGTAGATATTGAATTTCAGTTAGATTTGTAACTAACTTTCTGTGAATCTCTTTCTCATTGATTATTAGAAAGGGTACAGTGTAGTATATATAGGGCTAAGGGTGTGTTAGTCTTACACAAGGACTAACACACTTTACTAACTATGCTTAGTTTAACAAGACTATACTAAGCTTGACCTTATCCCTAAAGGGTTAGATAACCCTTGACTCTTATCTAAAGAGTCTTTACATAGCTTACACTAACACACCCCCCTCAAACTCAGTGGCAGTCTCTGACATTGAGCTTGCTTCTGATGGAGAGAAACTTGTCTGTAGAAATTGGCTTGGTGAGAATATCTGCCAGCTGATCTGTGCCAGGGATGTGCATCACAGAGATTTGTTTTGCTAACACCTTTTCTCTGACAAAAAAGAGATCTATTTCCATATGCTTTGTCCTGGAGTGTAGAATAGGGTTGTGAGCAAGTAGTACAGCAGATTGATTGTCACAGTAAACCTTTGGAGCAATGAAGGGAACAGTCAACTCTGTTAGGATAGTTTGAACCCATAAAACATCTGCTGTTACCTGAGCTAGACTCCTGTACTCTGCTTCAGTGCTTGATCTAGCTACTACCTGCTGTTTTCTTGACCACCAGGATATAAGATTTGGTCCAAAGTAGATAGCAGCTCCTGAGGTAGATCTCCTATCATCTGGATCAGATGCCCAGTTAGCATCACAGAAGACTTTTAATGATAATGGATGATGAATATCTGTGGGAAAGATCTTTAGACCAGATGTAATAGTGCCTTTTAGATATCTTAGAATTCTTTTAACTGCAGTCCAGTGAGATTCAAGAGGTGCAGACATGAATTGGCATACTTTGTTGACTGCAAATGATATCTCTGGTCTGGTTATTGTTGCATATTGTAGTGAACCTACTACAGATCTATACAAAGTTGCATCTGTGACACTATCTGACCCTACTTTGGATAGCTTGCAGCTAGACATCATTGGAGTAGCAATGGGCTTACACTCTAGCATATTAGTCTTGGTGAGTAAATCTCTTATATATTTGCCCTGACTGAGGAGAAGAGAGTTATCTGACAAGTGTTGTACTTCAATATCCAGGAAGTAGTCTAGATCACCCAGCTGTTTTAGGCTAAAGACAGAGTCCAGTTTGTTAACAAGAGTTTGGACTAGGGTTATATAACTGCCTGTGATGATTATGTCATCAACATAGACCAACAGATACACAATTTGTCTATCCTTAGTGTAAATAAACAGAGAGGGATCACATTTACTTGCTTTAAACCCAAACTGAATAAGAGTGCTGGTGAGTTTATCAAACCATTGTCTTGGGGCCTGTTTTAGACCATACAGGGCTTTGTTGAGTTTACATACCAGAGAAGAGTCAGAGGTTTCAAAACCTTGAGGTTGTACCATGTATACTTCTTCTTCCAGAGAGCCATTTAGGAAGGCATTGTTGATGTCAAGCTGTTTGAGAGGCCACTTATATGAAATGGCTAAAGAGAGAATCAACCTGATAGTGATAGGTTTTATAACAGGAGAAAATGTTTCATTAAAATCAAACCCATGTTGTTGATGAAATCCCTTAGCAACCAGTCTTGCTTTATATTTATTGACAGAACCATCAGGATTTTCTTTTGTTCTAAAAACCCATTTGCAGCCTATTGCTTGTCTGTTAGGAGGTAAGGGCATTAGAGTCCAAGTTTGATTCTTTTGTAGGGCTTCAAATTCTGCTCTCATAGCTTCATGCCACTTAGGATCAGCCAAGGCTTGTTTAGCTGTCTTTGGTTCAGTGTGAGTTAAAAGTAATTTGGGATTAATTCTAGGTAGTGTAATGCCATTTTTGGACCTGGTTTGCATAGGGTGACTGTTGACAGGTCTGTTTTGTGTAGGGGGGAAGTGGGTGAGGCATTAGATGTGTCAGAATTTGTATGAGGGGTATGGGAAACAGGGGAAATGTTAGATTGAGTGTTATCAGATGTTATGATAGGTGCAGTACTTTGAGTAGTTAGATGTTGTAAGTTGTGACTGTCAACAGGTAAATTGGATAATGGTACATCTTGTGTAGGAGTGGGTGAATTGTTGGTAGAGGTAGAAAATAGGGAAGAGTAGGGGAAACTTGTTTCATTGAACAAGACATCTTTGGATATAAAAATTTTCCCTGATGGAGATAGGCATTTGTAGCCTTTGTGAGTGTTTGAATACCCAAGAAAAATGCATTGATGAGATCTAAAATCAAATTTGTAGGCATTATATGGCCTTAATAAAGGAAAACAGGCACAACCAAAAGGTTTAAAAACTGTATAGTCAGACATTTTTTGAAACAAAATGTTGAAAGGAATTTTAAAATTCAAAGATGCTGTAGGTAATCTATTTATCAAATGAACAGCAGTGAGAAATGAATGATCCCAATAAGTGAGGGGAAGATTAGAATGGCTTAAAAGAGTTAGACCCATGTCAACAATATGTCTATGTTTCCTTTCAACTACACCATTTTGGTGATGTGTATGAGGACATATTAACCTATGATTGACACCTAAGTCAGCAAGATATTTAGTGAAAGGTCTAAATTCACCCCCCCAATCAGTTTGTAAGGTTTTCAAAGAATGCCCGAGCTGTAATTCAGCCATGCTTTTGAATTGTTTGAATATAGAGAAGGCATCACTTTTAGATTTTAGTAAGTAAACCCAAGTGTACCTAGAGTAGGCATCAATAAAGGAAATATAATAGTGATAGCCTAATGAAGATGTGGTGGGAGCAGGTCCCCAAAGATCACTAAAAACAAGTTCCAAAGGGTAAGAGTATTTAGTTTTGAGTAGAATGTAACCTATGGGCTTTACCCATACAACAAGCAGCACAAAAATTTGAAACATCTTGTTCATTATTGGAAACAGAAATATTACACAGTTTTAGAGCAGTCTTGAGAGTTTGACCATTAGGGTGGCCAAGTCTCAAGTGCCACAGATATTGGGAATTCAAAGACAAAGTAGAGTTACATTTATTAGCTATAGAGGTAACACTACAAACAGAAGGATTAGAAACAATAGGTAGACTAGTGGACTTAGCAGGAGGTATAGTGATGTTGGAGAAGGAATATAGTCCATCACCACCAACAGTTCCTTGAAGCAAGATCTCCTTAGTGACCTGAGATTTGACAACACAGTGATCAGGATGAAATTCAAAATATACAGCATTGTCTTTAGCAAACTGGCTTACACTTATCAAATTTTTGGTAATAGCAGGTACATGAAGTAGGTTATGAAGGATAAGTTTGGTTTGTGTGTGATTAGGTGAGGTAAAAACACTAGAACCATTAGACAGAATAGTTAAACCTTGGCCATTACCCATGAAGATTTGATCAGTAGTATTGAGAGGAATTTGCTCCTGTAAATTTCTAGCATCAGCAGTGACATGATAGGATGCTCCAGAGTCAGGGTACCAAGCATTATGCTGATTTGAAGTGGATCCCTGGGCAATCATAGCTGCTGGTGAAGCATTATACTGAGCTAAAGGTCTAAAGGCAGGATTAGAAGGTAGCCAAGGGTAGTAATTTGGAGCACCATATCCATAACCTCTTCCAAAGCCAGGAGGAAAATTCTGACCAGAGAAAGGCCCATATGCCTCTTGAAAGTACCTTGGTGGTGGTGCATGAGGTAAAGCAGGGTTTGAGGCTTGATTTTGTTGATTTTGAGCCTGAAAATGGGGATTATTCCTGTGCCAGCAATCAATAGCAGTGTGATTTGGCTTAAAACAAATTTGGCATTGAGTGTTATTGTTAGGGTTAGACCTTCCATTCAATGCCACGCCCCTTACCATTTCTTCATCCTCTTCCACGATTTGAACCAGCATAGGGATGATAATTGGAATTAGGGCCTTGAGAGGTGTTAACAGAAGGTGAAGGAGCTACCTCTTGATCTGGAGGAGAATTCTCAGTGGATGATTGTTGAGCAATGTTGATTGAAGCTGCTTCATCTAAGGTTCTTTTCTTGGATTTTTGAAGACGTGATTCATGAGCAAGAAGCAGAGCTTCTACTTCATCCACTTCAATGAAGTCAAAACGGCTTTCAATTACAGAGATGACAGAGTTGTAATCAGAGGGAAGACCTTCCAAGATAACATCAAGACGCTGATTTAGAGGAACAGGATCACCTATGGAGGCCAAATTATCAATCAAGAGACGAATACGCAAGAGATATTCTTGAACGGTGCGATTTTCTAGCGTCGTGGCTCGTAACTCGACGCGTAACTGTCGTGCGTTAGCACGAAGTTGTTTCTCAAAGTATGAGACGATTCTTCCCCAAAGCTCATGCGTCTCAGTCGCACCAAGAAAGCGAGTATTAGAAAGGAAAATGTAGATAGTTTCTGTGTAACTGAATTTCATTGATTCTGTTGAATGAATACAAATGGTGATGGTGAGTTACATTTATACTCTCACCAAGTTACCTGTTATAGCCTGTATCACTACTCTAACTATGACTGACACCTGTCAGTGACTTACAGCTGGCAGGCCAGCTGGCATAACAGAATCCAGCTGGCATAACTAACTCTGCTAGGTTAGTTATTCTCTCTAACAATAGATCTTAATGTGTAATTACAAGCTGAACAGACCTAGGCTAATTACATCTCTAATACTCCCCCCTCAAGCTCAAGGTGGCTTGAGAGAAGAAACCTTGAGTTTGGGTCTAAGCTCCAGAAACTTGGAAGAGGAGAGGGGCTTGGTGAGGGCATCAGCCCACTGATCTGTACCAGGAATGTGCTGGACAGAGAGTTGCTTGGAGAGGACCTTTTCACGAACAAAAAAGAGGTCTATTTCCATATGTTTAGTCCTGGCATGCATGACAGGATTGTGAGCTAGGGAGACAGCAGAGAGATTGTCACAGTAAATAACTGGTGGAGTAAAGGGCACATGAAGCTCAGTGAGGAGAGTTTGTACCCAGAGAAGCTCTGCTGTAGCATGGGCCAGGCTTCTGTATTCAGCTTCAGTGCTGGACCTAGCCACCACTGGCTGTTTTCTGGACCACCAAGAGATGAGGTTTGGCCCAAAGTAAATGGCAGCTCCAGAGGTGCTGCGTCTATCATCAGGGTCAGAGGCCCAATCAGCATCACAAAAGGCCTTTAAGGTTGGAAGATGAGAGGACTCAGCAGGTGAGAGAAGAAGCCCATGATGAAGGGTACCCTTGAGATAACGCAAAATCCGTTTAACTGCAACCCAATGAACCTCTAAAGGATGGGACATAAACTGACAAACCTTGTTCACAGCAAAAGAAATCTCAGGCCTGGTGAGAGTGGCATATTGAAGAGCCCCAACCACAGACCTGTACATATAGGGATCTGTCAACGCAGGTGAGCCATCTTTGCTGAGCTTGCAAGTAGACTGCATAGGAGTAGAGACTGCAGCAGAGTCAATCATGTGAGTTCTATTGAGGAGATCACGAATATACTTAGACTGAGTGAGCAATAGGGAGCCAGTGGGAAGGTGATTCACTTCAATGCCAAGAAAGTAATCAAGGGTACCAAGATGTTTGAGAGAAAAGGCATGATTAAGCTTCTGAATTAGAGACTGCAGAAGTGATGAATTGTTGCTAGTGATAATAATATCATCCACATAGACCAGCAGGTAAACAGTGTTGCCCTGAGATTGGTAAGTGAACAAAGAGGGATCACATTTACTGGAGTGAAAACCAAGCTGTAGCAGGGCACCTTGAAGCCTTTCAAACCATTGCCTAGGAGCCTGCTTGAGGCCATACAGAGCCTTATGGAGCTTGCAGACTAAGGAAGAATCACTGGATTCAAAGCCTGGAGGCTGAGTCATGTAAACCTCTTCTTCAAGGAGGCCATTCAGAAACGCATTATTCACATCTAGTTGTTGAATGGACCAGTGATGGGTAAGAGCAATGGTGAGAATGAGCCTGATGGTAACAGGCTTAACTACAGGAGAGAAAGTCTCTGTAAAATCAAATCCTTGTCTTTGATGAAAACCTTTGGCCACCAACCTGGCCTTGTACCTGCTAACTGACCCATCAGGGTTTTCCTTAACACGAAATACCCATTTGCAGCCTATGGCTTGTCTGTGAGATGGGAGAGACACAAGAGACCATGTCTTATTTTGTAGTAATGCATCATATTCCTCTTGCATAGCAGTTTTCCACTTAGGATCAAGAAGAGCCTGTTTCACATTTTTAGGCTCAGAGTGAGTTAAAAGCAACCGTGGTTCAAGTCTTGGCTGGGTAAAGCCAGTTTTAGCACGGGTAGTCATTTTGTGTGCATTGGTAAGAGGGACAGGTAAAGGAACAGCTTTAGGGGGAATGAGACAAGGGGTAGAGACCGCAGTAGCAGAAGATAAAGTAGTGGGAGAGGCAGGAACTGCTGGAGAAACAGAAGAGGTAGGTGTAGTGGGTGAGGAGGTATTATCCATAGGAGAAAGACCAGCAGAGTTAATGTTAGTCAAAGGGACAGAGGACTGTGCACTAGAGATAGGGGCAGGCTCATGGGTGACAGTGACAGGAGAGGGAGTAGGTGGGACAAGTTCTGGTTGGGGAAGAAGAGAGAGGGTAACAGCAGTACTAGTAGGTTGAGCCGTTAAACCAGTGGATAAAGGGAACAAGTCAAGAAAGGGGAATTTGGACTCATTGAATAAAACATCTTTTGAGATGTACAGCCTACCAGAAGGGGAAAGACACCTATACCCTTTGTGTGAGGGAGAGTAACCCAAAAAGAGACACTCTTGAGACCTGAAATCAAGTTTGTGACTGTGATAAGGCCTTAGTAGAGGAAAGCAGGCACAGCCAAAGACCTTGAGAAACTTATAATCAGGTTGTTGATGGAATAATAGAGTGTAAGGTATTTGAAAGTTAACAGAAGCAGAAGGAAGTCTGTTAATAAGATAGACTGCTGTGAGGAAAGCATAGTCCCAAAATGATATAGGCAGAGATGCTTGACTAAGAAGAGTGAGGCCTAAGTCCACTATATGTCTATGTTTGCGTTCAATGACACCATTTTGATGGTGAGTGTGAGGGCAGATCAACCTATGCACAACACCCAATTCCTTAAGATAAGTAGTGAAAGGCCTAAACTCCCCTCCCCAATCAGTTTGTAATACTTTGAGAGGGTGACCCAACTGTAACTCAACCATGGCTTTAAACTGCTTAAAGATAATCAAGGCATCAGATTTGGATTTAAGAAGATAAATCCAAGTAAACTTGGAAAATGCATCAACAAAGGAAATGTAGTATGAGTACCCCAATGTGGAGGGACTAGGGGATGGACCCCACAAATCACTATAAACCAATTCAAGAGGTTTGTGATAAACTGTGTGTGAAGCAGGAGAATGAAGTCTATGAGACTTGCCTACACAACAAGCAGTACAGAAAGGTAATTTGTCTTTATTGCTAATAGAGAAATTACAAGAGTTCATAACAATTTTGAAAGCATTTTCATTTGGGTGACCAAGCCTAAGGTGCCACAAATAGTGACTACTAGGAGCTAGGCTAGTCTTATTGATACAACTAGAAGCAGTATTAATAGAAGAAAAATGAGCTGAATTTGAAGATGACTTAGCAGAATGCAAAGCTAGGTCAGGAAACTCATAAAGTCCATCTCTGCCAACTTGTCCTTGAAGCAAGATAGCATCATTGGCCTGGGATTTAACAAGACAAGAGTTAGCAGAAAATACAAAATAGACATTATTATCCTTAGAAAACTGACTGACACTAATGAGATTCTTGGTAATTGTGGGAACAAGTAGTAAATTATTGAGAGTTAAAGAGTGAGTAGAGTTAAAGGGAGAGGAGAAAGTGCTTGTGCCAGCAGATGAAATATTGAGGCCTTGTCCATTACCAATGTAGATTTGATCATGTCCCTCAAAGGGAGTGGATTGCTGCAAATTGCGTGGATCATTTGTCACATGATAGGAGGCTCCAGAGTCAGGGAACCAAGACTGAGATGTAGAAGGGCCAGCATTGGTTACAAAGGCACTAGGAACAGTTGGGGACGACATAGGGAGTCTCACTTGTGGAGTAGGGGGCCTCATCCAAACATTCTGAGGCATAGTGTAGCCAAAAGCAGGTCCAGCAGGAGTAGTACCATAACCAAACATAGTAGAGTTACCATAAGAGTTTGGGAAAGAAGAGGTACCATATGAAGGACGTGGAGCAGCATTAAAACCATTGCCTGCACCATTGTTGACCTGATAGTGTGGATCATACCTATGCCAGCATCCTAGTGCACTGTGACCAGTCTTGGAGCATACCTGGCATTGCAAATCAGAGTTACGACCACGGCCACGGCCTCCACGACCGCCACCACGGCCACGACCACCACGGCCACCACCACGAAAGGAGTTGTAATCTGGCTCATCAGAAGGAGACGTTTCAGGTTTGACAGTAGAAGAACTTCCTTCATCAGGCGTGGTAGGTGACGGAGGTGGAACGGAGTGTGTGAGATTGAGAGAAGCCACATCAGTTATGGATTGCTTCTTGAATTTGTTGAGACGAAGTTCATGAGCAATGAGAAGAACCTCAACTTCATCAAGATCCAGCAGATCGAAACGGCTCTCAATAACGGACACAACCGGAGCATAATCGGAAGGTAAACCTTCAAGAATCACATCAATGTGATGAGAAACAGGGATAGCATCTCCGATCGAAGCGAGTTCATCTACGGTTTGGCGAACTCGTAACAGAAACTCTTTAATGGTGGAATTCGCAAGCGCGTGAGCGCGTAGTTCAACGCGGAGGTGACGAGCACGCGCGCGTGTCTGTTTGTGAAAATACTTGAATAGTCTATCCCAAAGCTCATAGGCGTGAACACAGCCAATCATACGAGATAGAATCTCACCGGTGAGAGTAGATTGTAACCAAGAAAGAAGTAGTTGATCTCGATTACGCCACACCGTGAACTCTGGATTGACGCTACCGGCACGGCGAGCATCGTCATCGACGAATTGAGGCGGAACATTGGTACAAACGACGAAATCAGTTAGGTTGTGAGCGTTAATGTAAGGCTCAACCTGTTGTCTCCAAAGGTGGAAATTCTTCTCGCCAAGCTTCTCTGAGATCGTAAGCGCAAACTTGAGAGTGGAGCGAGAATCAGTTAGAAGAGATGAAGTAACTGGAACGGAGTTCCCCGGAGCACCGGAAGCAGCGGAACCCGGTGGTGGAGGTGGAAGATCCATGAATCAGAACTAGGCGAAAACTGATACCATATTAGAAAGGAAAATGTAGATAGTTTCTGTGTAACTGAATTTCATTGATTCTGTTGAATGAATACAAATGGTGATGGTGAGTTACATTTATACTCTCACCAAGTTACCTGTTATAGCCTGTATCACTACTCTAACTATGACTGACACCTGTCAGTGACTTACAGCTGGCAGGCCAGCTGGCATAACAGAATCCAGCTGGCATAACTAACTCTGCTAGGTTAGTTATTCTCTCTAACAATAGATCTTAATGTGTAATTACAAGCTGAACAGACCTAGGCTAATTACATCTCTAATAGCGAGCAAGAATCTCACTTGACAGCGTCGATTGTAACCATGAGAGAAGCATTTGATCTTTTTGCCGCCATTTGCGATACGCTGGGTTGAGAGTAGCGGTGGCACGATCTGCTCCGTTAAGAAATCGCGGCGCCGCTGATGACGGAAGAAGGAATTCATCAAGATCGTGAGCAAAGATGTACGGTTGAACTTGTTGCTTCCAAAGATGGAAGTTTTTCTCAGTGAGTTTTTCTGTAATGCGAAGCGTAAAATTGAGATTGGAACGGCGGGAGTGTTCATCCTCTCGGAACGATTGCAACGACGGTGGACGGAGGACACCGTCGTCGGAGTGATGATCAGGCGACGGCGGAGGGCTCGGAGGTTCCATGGTTGCGTACCAGAGCTAATCTGATACCATATTGAATTTCAGTTAGGATTCAGTTAGATTTGTAACTAACTTTCTGTGAATCTCTTTCTCATTGATTATTAGAAAGGGTACAGTGTAGTATATATAGGGCTAAGGGTGTGTTAGTCTTACACAGGACTAACACACTTTACTAACTATGCTTAGTTTAACAAGACTATACTAAGCTTGACCTTATCCCTAAAGGGTTAGATAACCCTTGACTCTTATCTAAAGAGTCTTTACATAGCTTTACATAGCTTACACTAACAGTAGAGCCTCTGACAATGGTAGATGAAGCTATACAATTTCCGAACTGTCATTATATTCTATAGTTTGCTAATAAATAATTTTATTACAGTTCATTTGATTTTGGAACCATTTAATCTCATGAAGCTTGACGTCTTACTCCGTCTTCTTTTTTTCACTCATAAGTTATGGATCTTGATATCGTGTATGTAACAACTAAAAATTAGATTGGCAGGAATAAGCTTGTGGTAATTTTTGTAACCGAAAAATTCGAAATAGTATAATGCGATTGCAGACTGACTATTACAATGTTAACATGGGATGCTTGTCCCAACTATTTTTGTGCGTAAAGGTATTGCATTTATGTTTGGACTGAATTATTTATGCTTATCTACTGACATAAGCCGTTGTGTAACTTGTGACACTTTTTGGGAGAGCTTATAAAAATAACTTATGACAGGTCCATAAGCATTTTAAGCTTATTTCAATAAGTGTTCCAGAATAACTTATGAAATAAACTTATAGCTTAAATGAAAACAGTTTGACTTAGTTTACATTTTATTATAAAAACAGCTTATACATAAGCATTTATATGAGTAATTACCTTTGCAAGTGCTCTAAGTGCCCTAAGGTCTTCCCTGCATGTAAAATCAAGGATCTTAATCTACAAAATTCTATTTTATGTTCAGATTCCAGTTAAAGGCTTCTCTATTAAAAATTCTAAAGTTTTAAGGTGGGCTTACTGTGATAGCAAGAAGCCAGGCCGTTCTACTACAAGGTATTCGTTTAATGTCGCATTACTCCATCATATATATATATTTTGTTAGTTCAGTTTTCATTGCTTACAAGGTTGCATCGTTACTTTATAGTGAAAGATGGGTTCTTCATTCAACAGCAGAATATGCAGAGAATATAATCGCTCAAATGGGACTCAAGAAGCCATCAGACGTTACATTAAGAGCCCGTTTGAATTTTTCGAATTTTTCAGAAATGGGGCATATATAATAATGCTAGCATTACATTTGATCGTTAGATAGAGCCTTGAGACCTGAGAGAACTATCTCAAAAAGGATCAAATGAAACGATCAAATGTAATGCTAGCATATATAAAAATGGGGCTCATATATAAATGGGGCATATATAGTAATGCTAGCAAATGAAACGATCAAAGGACATATATAAAAATGGGGACATATATAATAATTTTTTGAAACTTTCAAAAATGGGGCTCCTTGGTTGATCGTTTAATTCCAGATTTCAGAACTCTTGTTCAAGATTATTACCTAGGTGGTGACTGTAGTGTAATAGCTATGAATAGCTACTATAAAAAGGATGAACAGCTAAAAACAATGTTAAGCTATACTCTGTTTGATTTCATAAGTCAATTTTCACACACTTTCATTTAAGAATATATGTACTCAATGTAACACTCTGCAATATATAGTAGAGATAAATGATTTTAAAATTGAAGAAACTAATTGTTATCTTTACTTGTATGATCATTATGTTAACAGAAACCTCGAAGAATCGTGGTTCAGTTCGGGGAAATTCTTACTCCAAGGAGAATTAATGGACAATGATACAAAAAGAGAGCCTATCATCCTCGTATTGGATGATGAGATGCTGGTATGTGAATTATTGTTTGACTTTTTATTATTATGTATGTGTGTTTTGCGTTCATTTCAATCTTCAGTTTAAAACTGAGTATTGGTTTTTGTTTTCTTTCATATCATTAATTAATCGATGCTCTATAACTAACATTCAAACCAACCATATTAAATAGATATATTCAGAATGTGTTTGTGTATTTTTGGTTTAACTTGTATTCAGATATTTTTAGCTTATTCGTTACTATATTGCTGCCACAGATGTTGCCTTTGGAAAGTATGCCAATATTAAGGAAGGAGGAGGTTTATCGAATGCCTTCGGTCAGCAGCATCTATATTGCTCTTGATAAAATGAGCAACTACTATGTACCCCAAAAAAATTATAAAAGAAGAAAAGACAACAGCTACAAGGAAGAAGTGGAAAGAAATTTAATGCAATTTCCAATTATAGATCCCTTGGATACTTTTTATTTAATTAATCCAAGTGGAGACCCTTGGTGGTGGATTTTATGATTTTAATCGCTATATTTACAGCTTTTTGGATTAACTCAATGGTACCAGTAGTTAGACGTGTAATGTGTTAATGCAGCTCAATGTGAATTTTATTTGCAATGTATGTTGGACTCTGCATTTTCTTTTGTTGAAGCCGTCATTTTATGGCTTATATTTATGAAAATTTTCTAACAAGTATTTAACATACATTAATATTGAGAAGATCAGAGATTGTTTATTGGTGATTTAATACTTAGTTTGATCAACAAGGAACCTTACCATGAATACTGAGAAGATCAGAGATTGTACTTTTGATGGTATAATATGAGTCTGTCTGATGACACTTAGACAAATAATACAAGGAATATAGACTTCTTTAATAATAGTGTTGAAGGGTAGAGACCGTGAGAAGATTTGAAATAGTTTATCCATTCACATTTGGTCTGATGATTGGTCGAGGAGTAATATAAACACCAAAAGTACATAAATATAGTGGTATAATTTTTGACAAAATACATAAATATAGTGTTGATGTTGGATTTTATGTCTTCACTTAACTATTTTATCAAAAAGTACTCATTTCATCTCAAAATATAAGAAAAAATTAGTTAAAGAAAATTGATTTATTTGATTAAAAAATTTGCATTATATTTTGGGGAAATTCTAATATGGGTATAAACTAGGGGTGAGTAATGGGCGGGTATGGGCGGGTTCGGGCTCAAAGTCGTCACCTGGTCTAAACCGCAGAGTCAAAAAGTAAGGCCCAATTCACCCGAAAATGAAGAGCGGTTTTCACGGGTTCGGGCTTGCGGTTTAAGCGGGTTATTGGGCGGTTTGAAGCGGTTAAACATAAAATAAAAAAAATAATAAATCCAAAATTTGGAGTTTAGATCAAGAAAATATGCAACCAGAGATGAGAGAATCATAAATCAAACACAAAAGGAAAGTCTTCGAAAGACTAAATTGACATAAAAAGTAAGAAAAAATTAAAATCTCAAATAAAATTAAAAATATATCATTTGATTTCAACGAAGTTAGACAAATAAGATGAAGAATGATCAAATTTTGCGTTTTAAAATGTTTCATGATTGTTTCAGTTTACATGGGTTTGAGGTGAAGTGAAAAAGTGTGAAATGAGACGTGGGAAGAATTTAGATTCAGCATTTTAATTTACTCGTGCGGGCGGGTTCGGGCACCGTCGGTCCAATTTCCTCTATCCGGACTTATCCGTACCAACCCAATTCAAATCGAGTTTTTCTACCCGCTAACCCGCGACCCATTATAAACCGCCCAAATCTCTAATTTTTGGGCGGGTTTTGTTGGGTTCAGACGGGCTTCGGTTTTTTACCCACCCCTATAAACCCAAATAATTTTATCTTAGGCACACTCACAATAGATGTAAAAAATTAAAGATAAACTAATTAAAGTGATGTTGATTGATTTAACTATTTTATTTTTCTTTTAATTTTGTAAATTTATGTGGGTGTGCCTAAGTTGTGCCTATATTATTTGTGCCTAGGTAAGAATTCCCCTATATTTTGAGATGGAGGGAGTATACACAGTGGCGACTCCAGAAATGTTAGAGAGCCTGGGCAAAATTTTGGTAGGAATTCTATCAACTCAACTTCCGAGTACAGTAATATTTTAAAGAATTAATAGGTTTTTTGATATTTTAAAGGCCGAAATGAAACTTTCATCGACTGTTGGTATTCATTGAGTCGTCTTTTATATTTATAATGAGAAAATATTTTTTTGTAAATAAAAGGTTAAGTTTTAAAATAGATTTTAACTGCGTAATCTAACTGTCCGCTTTCGCGTGTCCAACGTGTTACGACACAAAATCTTATTTATGAAAATAATTACTTTTAATTACTCAAAAAGTTGCTTAAGGTAGAAAAATTAATTTAAAGGTACTGTTAGCTGTCGCATGTTCGATACCAAATTTTAAACGTATAAACGTCTGCTCTCGCGTGTCCGTTTACACTCTTAAAATTACTTTTTTAAAACTGGATTTTTCCTGATTGATAAAAAATTACTTTCGCAGTGTTTAGAATCAAAAACTGAATTTTTCTATGGTCAGATAAAGTTTTCATACTTTCAAATTGAAATCGGTATCTCTGTGTTTCTACTTTCGCAGTAAAGTATGAGTTCTAAAAATAAAATTAATTCAGACCTTAAACAATCCTCATTATAAACATTTATTTTCGACTCAATAAAATACCGTTGAAACGACAATTCTTACTTTCCGGACTTTATAAAAAAAAAATAGTGGGACAGCAGTCCGGGCACGTGTCCAGGCATGCTGTACCTTATAATCGCCCCTGAGTATACAATCGGTTGTTTCATTTAAAAAAGTTAAATTACAAATGGGAAATGATCAAATGTTCTCGTGGAAATTCAATTTTTTTACCTACCTCGAAACTAATGCTTGTGTTGGCACATTAATGATGGTAAATTCTATAACATGGACCACCTCATCAAGTGGTCCATGATGAATCAATTATGAATAATATTACAACGAATACGAATTTTATAAAATTTAACGTTGGATTGAAAGTTTATATATCATATAGATCATCTATAGAAAATTTTAGAAAAATTGAAAATCATTTGATATGTTATTGAGACCTATCAAGATTAACGGTTTATTAAATACTTTAAATCTTGATAAATTCCAATAAAATATCAAATGATTTTCAATTTTTCTAATTTTTTTTATGAATAATCTATATGATATAAACTTTCAATCTACTGATAAATTTTGTAAAATTCATATTCGGTAGATCACTTATCCACGGTGGACCAATAAATGGCGTGTTATAATAGTAGTGATATGATTATGTATGAGCATTGTTCTACTCAAGCCGGTGCTTGTTATCTAATTGATGTTATTGGAGACTATTTGGATTTATTTATTTTTGAGCTTATGCAAAACAATTTAGGCAAATAAAAAAGATTTGATGTTAATTCATAAATTCTCACTAATGAAAATTTTATTTTTATAAGCTATTTTTCATAAATTATCTTAACAAACTTATAATGATACATAAAATTTATGGTTTAAGTTTCATTTTCGTCCCTATAAAAAGCTACAAACGTAGTCTGGAGAAACTAAAACCAAGAAGATTTGTACATTCAAGGATGTATTTGCAACAAAAAAACATACAAAGACTAAAACAAAAAATTCGCGAACATACAAAAGCAAAAATGATATTTAAACTCAAATTTATTTATTTGTATAAACTTTTTTATATAAACTCAAAAATAAAATAAATCAAACGGCGCCATAATTCTCATCAATTAGTTTACTATGTGAGCTTCGGGTTGTAATAAAAAAAATAAAAATACAAAAACTTAAATATCATTTTCGTCCCTGTAACTTCGCGATTTTTTGGTTTTAGTCCTTGTATCTTTGTTCCTTGCAAATGCATACCGGTATGTTCAAATCTTTTTTATTTTAGTCTCTGAAATTAAAATCCGTAGAAAAATTTACAGGAAATTAAATTTTCCTGGGGATTTTAGTTTCAGGGACTAAAATAAAAAAAGTTGAACATACATGGATGAATTTGCAAGAAAAAAAATACAGAGATTAGAACGAAAAAATCGTAGATTTAGAGGGACGTAAATAATATTTAAGCTAAATAAAAAATGGGTCATGCTAAATGGTGCCCCTGGGGCAATGGTTAAGGATACAAATCTAGAAATAAAAGCAAAAATTTTCAATAGAAAATATTCTTTTTTAACACTTCAATGCATTGAATGCACTATTTCCAAGAATATTTTACTATTTTTGTATCGTTAACCATTGCTCCGAGAACACTATTTAGCATTTTCCGTAAAAAATATGGAAAAACTTGGCATTTTTGTTTCCAACGCAGCATTAATTATAGCAAAAACCACATGCACCAGCACAATGTAGAGGACAGGATTTGATTACATGATGATGAGGATGGGAATGAGATGAGATGACACTATATACTATCACCACAACAATACTTTCAAATTTCCTTCTTCACTCACTCACTCACTCATTCACTCACTCTTCATGGCCTCACTAATTAGACTCTCCATTTCTCTCGATTCTTTCGATTCAATCCCTACCCGTAATAACCCCAATTCCAAACCTCACCTTCGTAGTTCCAAACCAACATTTCCCACCACTAATAAATCACAAATCAAAACCGATTTAAAATTCAGCAACGCATCATTTCGTGCATTAACCAACAAACAGGATTGGAAAGCCGCAGAAAAACTCGTTCGTGAAATGATTCTTGCTTCGGATTCTTCCGAACCACTAACCTATCATGTTTTCAACACATTAATCTACGCTTGTTCAAAACGTGGATTAGTCAAATTAGCTTCTAAATGGTTCAAAATGATGTTAGATTGTAGCGTTACGCCGAATACGGCGACGTTTGGGATGTTAATGAGACTTTACCAGAAGAATTGGAATGTTGAAGAAGCTGAATTTGCTATGTCAGAGATGAAAAGATTTGGTATAGTTTGTGAATCTGCTTATTCTTCTATGATAACAATTTATACGCGATTAGGGTTATATGAAAAAGCTGAAAGTGTAATTGAGTTAATGAAGAGTGAAGTGATTGTTTTGAATGTTGAAAATTGGTTGGTGATTTTGAATGCTTATTGTCAACAAGGGAAAATGGTGGAAGCCGAACGAGTTTTGGTGAAAATGGAAGAGGAGGCTGGTTTTTGTATTAATAATATTGTTGTTTATAATACTATGATAACTGGGTATGGTAAGGCGTTGAATATGGATGGTGCCGAGAGTGTGTTTTCAAGTTTGGGTTTGAGAGGGATTGAGCCTGATGAAACTAGTTATCGTTCGATGATTGAGGGTTGGGGTAGAGCAGGTAGTTATGAAAAGGCTAGGTGGTATTATGACGAGTTGAAGAGGTTAGGGTTTAAGCCGAATTCGTCTAATTTGTTTACGATGTTAAAGTTGCAAGCAAACGAGGGAGATTTCGAAGGTGTGGTTGGAACAGTTGATGATATGGTTAGATGTGGATGTCATTATTCTTCGATAATTGGTACTCTTGTTAGTGTTTATAAGAGGGCTGGGATGGTTCACAAGTTACCACGTTTGCTCAAAGGCTCGCTTTATCGGCACATTTTGGTTAACCAAAGCTGTTGTTCCACTGTGGTCATGGCTTATGTGAAGAACAAGTTGGTGGACGATGCACTTAGAGTGTTGAGTGATAAGAAATGGAAGGACTCAAGGTACGAGGATAATTTATATCATCTGTTGATTTGTTCTTGCAAAGAAGAAGGTTTGCTTGAGGATGCTGTTGGAATATATAAGCAGATGACGGAAAGCGATGACAACGAGAAGAAGCTTAACAAGCACATTGTTTGTACAATGATTGACATTTATAGTGCCATGGGACTTTTCAAAGATGCAGAGATGTTGTATCTCAAGCTCAAGAAGTGTTCTTCATCAAATTCCTTGGATATGATTGCTTTTAGCATTGTTGTGAGGATGTACGTTCGAGCTGGATCTCTGAAAGATGCTTGTTCTGTTTTGGATGATATTGATAAGCGGCCCGATATTGTTCCGGACATGTTTTTGTTTCGTGATATGCTGCGGATTTATCAGAGATGTAACATGGTGGATAAGTTAGAAAAAGTGTATTGCAAGATCTCGAAAGATCGTGTCAATTGGGATCAGGAAGTTTATAATTGTGTCATAAATTGCTGTGCTCAGGCTCTGCCGGTAGATGAGCTTTCGAGGCTTTTTGATGAGATGCTGCAGCGAGGATTCGTGCCAAACACAATTACCTATAATGTCATGCTTAATGTTTTGGGGAAAGCAAAACTTTTCAAGAAAGTTGATAGGTTGTACTGTATGGCTAGGAAACAGGGCCTGGTTGATGTCATCACTTACAATACTATTATAGCTACTTATGGCAAAAATAAGGACTTCAGCAACATGTCAAGAACTGTTCACAAGATGCAATTTGATGGATTCTCAGTTTCCCTTGAAGCATACAATTCGATGCTGGATGCTTACGGAAAAGATGGCCAAATGGACGCGTTTAGATCTGTACTGCAAATGATGAAGGAATCAAATTGTGCTTCTGATCTCTACACATACAACACCGTTATCAATATCTACGGGGAACAAGGATGGATTGAAGAAGTCGCCGATGTGCTTGCAGAATTGAATGAATATGGACTTCAACCTGATTTGTGCAGCTATAACACATTGATCAAGGCATATGGAATTGCAGGAATGGTCGAAGAGTCTGTAAACGTGATCAAGGAAATGAGAAAAAATGGAATAGAACCTGACCAGAAAACCTACACTAATCTTATCGATGCACTGAAGCGAAACGATAAGTTTTTAGAAGCTGTTAAATGGTCGCTATGGATGAAGCAGATCAAATTATGAATTTCATAAACTATGAAATTTTGTAAATGGTCTTTGATTTTCCAACCCTTAGCATCCTACCTGAGTATAGTCACTGACCTTTTGCTTCCTTTGTGAAATATTTCTGTATATATTCTGAAAAAAAAAGAGAGATAAAAACTCTGTATAATATATGTTGCTGCAGAGGAAGTTTATTTAATTTATTTCTTGATTCGTTCTTTGTCATGATAGAACTTATGATTTCGCGATTGTAAATTCTGAGGTCCTAGTTGAGGTCTTAGTGATGAAGGAAGTCATATTCTTTTATACATGACAGGGCACGGAGGTGAGGAATTTTTTAAGTTTCGGGACTCCGAAGAGTTTCAACGTCACGATTTAGCTGATGTTGTAAAGCAAATGAAAGAGAAGCACAGGTACAGTTTCCTATTTAACTGAGCTGTGAAAGGGCCACAAACATATCAATTATGTATTACAAAGTATGCCGTAAACAAATAAACCTAAGTTGCTGACAATAGGATACAACTAATCTTTCCCCCTCATAATGGGAATTGTTAGGATTAAGGAGCTTCTTATAATGGACACCTGCCAAGCCTCTACCCTGTCTTCACAGGTCTGATTCCGCTATCATCTGTTGGTATATTTTACTAGTAAACTCCTATGTCAATCCTCATGAAGTTAGAGTGTAGATATGGAGTATTCATTTTCATATAATGAACACTCTTAAAATTATTTTTGCCCAAGTTTTAATGCAGCCATTGTGTTCCCCAATAGATGGTATTTTATTGATTGTTATCTTTGGTGTTTTATTTATTTTGAAAGATCTTGGGTGTTGTTATACAATTTGTTTTAGGCTATAAGCAAATCCATTAGCAAATATTTGCCTTTTGTATAAATGATGGTTACTTTGCTCATAGTCATGAGTAATTCACAACAATGACCATCCCTTTACAATTAGATAATCACAGTAACAGGAGATTAAGAAATATATACCTGTAGAACTTATTATGTAACATATTTTCCTTTCATTAGCCAGGTTGTTTCATAATTGTCCACCTGAAATTCATAATTGCTTACTATGCAATAATAAGATACTTTTGTTTTGCTTATTATACTTCGCTATGTTTTGTTGCTTATGGGGTTCTCCTTTTTCCTGATCTTGACAGCTTCATTCACCAGGTGTTTTTGCAATTGGAAGTAGCATGAAAGGATAGAATTTATATTCACATCACTTGGATTCAAATGTATGTATGAACTTAATAGTTGTTTTATTTTTTTTTTAATAACAGCTGTCATAGTTATAGAAACATAGTGAGAGGTTTGTTGAACTTAATAGTTACTATCAAACTAGTTATAAGCTGCTTCAAGTTAATTATTTAATCCTTACTATTAAGTATCTTTAAATTTTGTTCTTCTGATTGAATTTTAGTTTCGAAACATGCTCTTGCAGTTCTGTTTCTTTGGCTTGTAACAGGCCTATGATTCATTTGTATATGCACAAAACCATTACGCTCAGCTTGTTTGTTAAGAAAGGTGGCAGTAAAGAGTAGTTGAAGTATACAATATTAAAATTATATCTGCAGTATGTCAAGCATTGGAGCATCACATTCTTTTGGAGGCTAGATGGTTTAATGTTGATTTTTTTTTCCCTTTCTTTGCAGTATTTTCAATTCATATAATCCAAATTTGTTGGGTTCTCAATTTCCCTTGAAGCATATAACTCGATGCTGGATGCTTACGGAAAAGATGGCCAAATGGACACGTTTAGATCTGTACTGCAAATGACGAAGGAATCAAATTGTGCTTCTTATCTCTACACATACAAGACCGTTATCAATATCTAAGGGGAACAACGATGGATTAAAGAATTCGCCAATGTGCTTGCAGAAATGAATGAATGCGGACTTCAACCTGATTTATGTAGCTATAACACATTGATCGAGGCATATCGAATTGCAGGAATGTTCGAAGTGTCTATAAATGTGATCAAGGAACTGGGGAAAAATGAAATAAAACCTGACCAGAAAACCTACACTAATCTTATCGATGCACTGAAGTGAAACGATAACTTTTTAGAAGTTGTTAAATGGTTTCTATGGTCTTTTATATATTATAACCCTTAGCATCCCTACCTGAGTATAGTCACTGATCTTTTGCTTCCTTTGTGAAATATTTCTGTATATTCTGAAATGACAGTGCCAGAGTTTCCATCTCCAAAACAACCATGGTTGAATAACTAGCTACATGACTTCAGTAACTGCTGTTATGAATTATTAATCTTAAAAGATTCGCATCAATCATTTGTCTTGGTAGCACACATCAATTTTTTACTTTGAAGTTTTAACATGGACTCTAATTTTTTTTAGATAAGTTGAGACAATATCGGGCATCAAAGTATCTTTAGGCATTTCAACTAGGTTGGTATGATCAGAGATCCTCATCGCCTACCATATTCTCATAAGAGAAATAAAAACTAGGGAATATAAAACCTATTCTAACAAAACGAATCTCTAGTTAAGCCCAATATTGATCTGAGGTATGGTAATTGGTGAATAAACTGGCGTTCAACACCGAATGAATCGAAGAACTAACAACTCCCTGCAATAGCTACAAGTAGTGACTTTTTTGAGCCAGTCAATCCAATGTCAATCTAGAGAATGATGAGGATAATAAAAGCAATCTGAATCAATCATCATACATATATCAAAGAACACCAATGATAAACAACAAAACCTGTAGATTTCAACAAACTTGAAAAATTATCAAAGTCTCGGAACGAGAAAGCCAATCAGACACCACGACAACCAAATATAGCATTCCACAATGGTAGAACAAACCACCTGGCGGCGTACAACAAGATCCATTCATGGCAACACTCCGCTAGAAACCAAGCAACACCAATGAAAATCGCAAAATAGTTTGAGAACTACTTCAAATCTGCCAGAATGGTGGAGATCGACAACGAGGGGAGTATAACAACGCTAACATAATGAAACAATGGCATGGAGGAGGACTCTAAATGACCCATATAAAAAAATAAAATAATAAAGGGCTCTGGACGACTTTAAATTTAATTTTGTATGTGCACTTGACTTTATTAAGAAAACTATGCAGAAAAATCATTAATTTGTTCCTTGATTTTTGCAAAATAACTATGCAGAGAAACCCGAGCGGCACCCATTGACCACTGGGAGGTGTGTCTTTGTTAGTTCCAAAAAGCGAGTGGCCTGAGGCAAATTCATATTCTCAAAGAAGTAAATATTGTTGATGGACAACATTGACGGTGTATCAAAATTAAACTACGATAAAATGTCTCATTTATATATTTGAACACGTGCTATTTCCCTTTGGTTCTCTTCAATGACCCCGCATGAGTTTTTGTATGCTTAAAACTTTGGAGTGTGTTTGGATGGATGAATTTTTTGAGGTAATGTAATGTTTTGAGGGAATTCAAATAATTTGAGGTAAATTTCATTGTTTGAATGATAATTTGATGAATTTTCAAAATGATGGAAATTTATGAAGCATTTTTTTCAAGTTAAATTTAGAGAATTTCAAATGACATCTAAAAAGCTAAAAATTTTAAATTTTTCATTGTTATAATTTTTCAAACTTTGCATTTTGGTCCTCAAATTTTCAAATTGACCCCAATAAATTTCCAAAAAATTGCAAATTGACCTCTCAAATTTTCCAAAATTATAAACAACCCCTCATTTTTTTAAATTTACTATTTGAACCCTAATTTCAAATTTGACCCAAAAGAATAAAATTTATAAAAGTTGCCCAAAAATGATGACAATGAATTTTTTATTACTCCATCCAACCAAAAAAATTGAGAAATAAAAGTAATTTAATTGAATAATTTGAATTGCCTAAAATTCTAAATTCTTTAAAATTTCTCAATTACCTCATCCAAATACACTTATCTTTCTTGTCCCAAAACCTTTGATCATTTTTAAAAATTAGTTTTACCCTATGTCAAATACTTGTAGTGACACACTCACACACACTACCACTCCATTAATTACCAACCTTGATACCTAATGTTAAGAAATTAGTCTTTTGTATCTATGATTTAGAATGCAGACAATCTATATGCAAATTTCACCTTGATGAAAGGTGAAATTTCTAAACCAATTCACTAGGAAGCATAACATAATTGGCCAATAGATACAAAACGCAAATCCAAAAAGCCTTTGACCCCAATGAGTATAACTCATATGAGACCATTAGGTTACAAAATCAAGTTAAATAGGCTTAGACATGGGGTATGAACACCTTTGTAGAATGTTGTGTGTACAAGATTACATACATGTCAGAAATTGAACCTTATGCATTAACCATAGTAATATCTTTAAAATGACATTAACAATAAAAAATAGTATTTAGGTCATTGACATCATTATCAATAATATTTATGTTTCTTATTGTTTTATCTTATTCTTTCACCTAAATACCACAAATTCAACGCATATATTTGAAACATTGTACAATTAAGTTGTTGATAATGCAAACGATGAAATTTATTTTTTATACTAGAAGGTTACATATACATGACAATGGTTGTAATACACACATGTCAAGTTATTTATTTCTATGGGACTATAACTACTATTTCGCAACATCCTCTCATTATGGGGATGGTTTGTCTACTCTTCAAAGATAAAAGGTCAACAAAATTGATCAAGCTGCTGGAGCTGGAGCTGAAGAACAAGCAGGAGCTTTTCCTGTAACTATAGGTTTGACATTAACACATTTAGCGACGGCTGCTGTTCCATTGAATGTAAGATCAACATTATTTAGCTCCACACCATCACATGGTACACCACTGCTGCAAATAAAAGTGACTCCTTCTGCAGTTCCTGAAGTTCCCTGAATGTTCTTGAATGAAACCTTGGTGATCTTTATTTTTGATGGAACCTATACAATTGAAAAGATGAACCAAAGTTAGAGACATTTAAATTATATTTTAATTCAAATGCACAATCAATGTAACAAAGTGTTTTGATAGATAAATTTTTGAGTTAATACCTTTTTGTTGCATTGGTTCCATGGACAATACTCTTGGTCTATGATGACAGGGTTCCTGACATTATTCATGATAATATCTTCAAAATGCAAATCAGAAATAGTAAGTGTTGCCGGTTCATTAGGCCATGTCTTGACCCTCACACCATTGTCGGTTTCTGTCAAAGTACAGTTCTTAACTAGAACCCCTTCTACATTTTCTTCGGTTGTAAACTTTCCGAGGCTTCCAATACTAATGCCATGACCAGGTCCACAATTCACATTTTGGACAGTGAGGTTTTTGGTACCATCACCAACTGATACACAATCATCTCCAGTTCCAATGTTGGTGTTAAGAATTTTAACATCAGTTGATTTTCCCATGTGGATTCCATCCGTGTTGGGACTATCTCTAGGGGCAGTAATTGTGAAGCCATCAAATGTAATATTGTGGCAAGAAAAAACCATAACATGGAAATTTTTACTGTCCTTGGAAGTAATGTTGCGGATGAATGTGTTGTTAAGGAAATTAAAACCGAAATTCTGTTGAAATTGGATCAGAAAAACTCAATTAGAAATAGATGTTAAATCCGAACCAAAGAAAGAAAAAAAGTTTTGTTAAATTAAGTTACAATCATTTGTAACCTCAATAGACAAAGTTATAAAATCCTATATAAAAATGTTGTAAAAAGGTCATTACTATTAGTGCCATTGTTAGTACTAAATATATAATTTTCTCTTCAACACTTTCTTTACTAAAAAATGGAACAGCTATTTAATTTATCTAATTGGATTGGAAATGATGATCACGTAGATTAATATTTACCATGAAAACTTTGTTGCTCTTCTTTCCGCCACTCCATGCAGGTCCACCTCTTTTTTCTTTCCAAACATTTGCACCTTGACCATCAAAAACTCCTTTGCCTGATAAGGTTAAATGATCAACGTACATAAATTTGACCCATTGATCAGCCCCTTTGATTTCGTCTTGGTTTGCAGGTGCTTGAATTGTTCCATCAACTTGAATTTCAATAGGAGCCTTACATGGACCTTTAACATCTATTGCATTCAACTTGTATGTACCAGATGGAATCACAATTTTAACTGCAGTGGTTGATGCACATGCTTCATTCCATGCATTTATGAAAGCCTAATGAGACGAAAAAAAAGAATAAATTAGAAGAAAAAAACAAAATATAAGTAGTGTGTACTTGACACTTTATATATGGATTTCGATTCTCTGCATTTTAAAAAATACGTCGTTACACGCATTAATTAATTGTTCTTAGCCATCAAATTTATGATTGGTTGGCTCATATTACACCTCCACCAAGTCATATTTAACCAGTCTTCGCTGTTGATTTGAGATCGGATGTTCAAAACCGATTTATAGAACAACATAGGCTTGCCTAAAAGGTGATTTTTTGTTTTTTTAGAGAAGACTATGGATTAACGCAAAAGGTGAAATAATTATTTTCTAAATGTCAATTCAATATGAATAATTAATACCTGGGTTATATCTGAATTTGGTGATCCACCAAATTTTGATATGTCAAGGACTTGAGCTGCACCATAGTCAGCTAGAAATAAGAATGAAACAATTATGGCGATGTTAAAATTCATGTTTACTTTAATTATTGTTACTATCTCTCGTTATTATATTGTATTTCTCTTGAATGAATTTGATTTCAACGTAAAGTGTAACATTATTTATATTGAATGGGGAAGCCTCATCACCATGAACAAGGTGAACAAACTTTTGTCTAAATAAGTCACTTTTCTTTTTAATTGTTTGGTTGTGTTTTGGGGATATTAATAGCAATAAGTTTTCATCTTTCTTGAATAACAAATTACTATATTTGTCTTCATTTTTAACAGTCACATACTTCCTCCATCGCTAAATAGCCCTCTGTCTATTCAAAAAATATTATAAGAACCTATATCTACTAAAAAAAAGACAGTATTAAAAGTTATTTGAGTAATAATTTTTTTTCTTTTTTTTAGTAAGGAGTAATATATTTTTATGAATACATGACTATTACTAAATTACCTTTTATGTTAAAAAGTAGTTGGAATAATAAATTTTTCTAAATTGGACTCCCTTCCGTCTGATATATATGCAAAAATTTACTTCCTTCGGTCCTTTTAATTATAAGGAACACTTTGAAAAAATCACAGAAATAAGCACATTGTAAATAATTTTTTTTCATTTAATACTCTTATAAATATAAATTTATTCCATATATACCCCTAATTAATTACTCTTAATTTAACTAACTTACTTATTTTTAATATTTTCTCTCATAATAAATAAGAGCATAAGTGAAATTAAACGTTTAAAACATTTGAAAATTACTCAAAGTTTCTTATAAAAAGGATAAATTTTTTTTCACTTTTGTTCCTTATAAAAAGGACCGGAAGGGTACGTTTTAAGTTTATTATAGACCATAGTTTTATCAATTGTACCCAGGTAAATGGTTTCAAATAAAGGGAAGATTATGGGATACCTAACTCCAATTTAAGCTTAATTACTTTCCTAGAAATATCCAACTTTTACCTAAGATACATTAAAAGCCTTAAAGACTTTTTTTTTTTGGTTTGATCTTTGATTAGCTGTTTAGAATGCTTTCAAACCTATAATAAAATGACATGTTACACGTTGATTAAGGGTATACCCTTTCCAAATGATCGAGTGAGTATGTGAGTGAGAGAAAAAGTTGACTTTTCAACACTTAGCAGAATATCTGTTGGACTGAATCTGATCGAAGTTTTACGAGTTGGAGCGTTGACTGAGTTTTATCATTGAAATGAGGTCCGGTGGTTCCATTACTGGATAAAGGAAAAAGGCTATGAGATTTTTAGCATTCAAATTACTTTATCATTGCACGATGGAGAAAACAGAGTCATGGTACCACGATGATGGCCGTCGTGCAATGATGGAGCGAAATCTGGAGCGCGTTTTTTCAATAAATAGAGCATTCAGCCACCACTACAACATTTTGGTCCTACCGCAACGCCTAATTTTTAGAATGTAAAAAAACTGTTCTTGTAGGATATCAAAGGCAACGGTTACCATATTCCGTTGTGGTAGTGTATAAAATTTTATAATTTTTTTTGCAACGGCTTAAAAGCGTTCTCTTATGGTACAAATTCTACATAACCCGTTGTTTTATTTTTCCATAAGACATAACCGTTCTTATAAGATTAGTAGAAGAATAAAATAAACCGTTCTCACTTCTCCTGGTGGATTTTTTTTAATAAAGTAGCGCTAGAATTTCACTGCCCAACTATTTTCTTTTCTTTTCATTAAACAAAATAAAATAGCGTAAAACGCACACACTTTAGAAACCTTCGATTCGGACGATACCTTCATCAACGACATCATGTTCACCACCACAGTCCAATCCTCCTAAACGAAACCCTAAGTTTCCCCTAACCTCCCTTTTCCCAAATCTCTACTCAGTTTCAGACTCACTAACCCTAAATTTCATATCAATTTCACCGAAATTTTTATGTTGCTTTTGGAGATTGTAGAGACGGGCTCACGAACCCTACATCTCTGTTTACTTCTCCTAACCAAGCTTCGCTGCTATTCATCCAAGGAAGGTACAATTGTTTGCTGCTATTTGGTTTCTCGCTGTCAGCTGTTTAGTGTAGAATCATCAGCTTTGTCAGTTTTTTTCATCCTTTCTATTTCCTTGTTTGTAATAACATTCTACTTATATATGTCAAAAAAAAATTGAAAGAAGTTTTTACAGGAACTCAGTTTTGTTATGCAGGAAAATGAAATTTTGTTTTGTTTAAAGCATAGATTGGGACTGTCTTTTAACTGATTATGGTTGCAGCTGTTGATAACATTGAGAGTTTCACTACAAAAATATTTGTTTCTTGCGACTGAACATTAGCGGCTGTTCTTAGAAACCGTCGCCGCTTACATATTTTCAGAAAACTTGCGGCCGTTCTTGTAAACCATCGTCGCTTACTTCTAAAACTCATTTCACTCATATTTCACTCTCTTTTTAAAAATTTTAGCTTCAGATTCAATCAAGGTTTAGATTTAATCTCCCTTGAAATTCAGGTTCAGATTCAATCTTCATTATTGTTTGGTAACTCTACAATCTTCATTGAGATTCAATCAAGCTTCAGATTCTATCTTCCTTGAAATCCAGGTTCAGATTCAATCTTAATTATTGTTTGGTAACTCTAATTCGATAGTTGAAACCCCTTTACATAGCTCATTGTATTGTAAGTCTAATTTGATTGTTGAAATTTGGTAGCTCATTATTGTTTGTATGGCTAAGAGTGTTTGTAGTATGGAGCTCTAATGGTGATGCTTAGTACAAAACTTCTTTACACTATCTTTCAATTATCTACTGCTAAATGCTTAAAGAAGTTTTATCATCATAACCACTTTTCTTGAAATATGAGGTTTGGAATAATGTGTTAATGCATGATTGGAATGTGTAAAATTAGTTAACATTATTGATTTGTTTATAAAATTTGTGGGTTGCTGTTGTTGTGGATATAATCATTTGAAACCTTGATACTGTGTGCTTCTAAATTAGTGAACATTATTGATTTGTTTATATTTCTCTCTTCATCTAACTTGAGTACTTCACAACTAATAAGTGAAATATCATAGGCATCATATGAGTATATTTTAATGTGGGATGAAGATATAGGGGTTGAGCAATGAGCATTTTAATGCAGAAGAGTGAGTATTTTTAGTATTAATATATAATATACTAATAGAAAGCCGAGCAGTAACACGTTCGTTCTTCTACTTTTTATTGTGCTTAATCGTATAAGTTTCATATGGATCTCTAATTCAAATTGCAGATACTTAATACTGGTGAAGAAGCATGGCTTGGAGATTTCTCATCCAGCTTTAGAACCTCAAAAAGGGTTAATTTGGAATATGACAAAGAGAAGAAATGATAGTGAAGTTCACAAGTAAGAATTAATGATGAGTCATGATTTTCTTGTGGTGTGTTATATTAAACAATGAGTATATGTGTCTTTAACTTTTTATTTGTTTGGTTTTCAAGACAAACCAGGGAAGTGTAAATATCCTCTTCTTCCTCCTTGTGCAGCATTTGTTGAGATTATGGCTCCTGTGTTTTCGCGAGATGTGTGGCGTTGTGTGTGTTTCATGATTCAGGTTCCATGCTCACTCTTTTTACTCTACCTATTTCAAATAGAGTTTAATTCCAATACACCGTCAATTTCAGACTAATCGGCAAATCACAACCAATCATATGTTTGAATTTAAAAATAGTTATTAGTAAAGTCAAACGTTTTTAATAATCTACCGGTTATGGTTCAGCAGGTATGATATAGTATTCTGTTAAATATGAAACATAACAATGTGTGAAGTGGAGTATGTTCTGATGTAGTAGGGATTTTGTGTGGAGTGTATATATGTTAGTCTTAAAGTAGAGGCCTATTATTCTCTAATGTATCTTTGCAAAGCAATACTTGAGTCTTGGCTACTTTAAGTTGCATTTCATAGATTGAGGACTCACTAGTTTAGTATTTTTCATATGAAATGATGAATGACAAATTTCTCCAATATAATTAATAGCTTAATATGCTTTGATGTTGTGTGTCTTTGGAAGGGAGTGGCATTGTAATTACTACCTCAATGATTGATTAAATGGCTTCATGTATCTTTTTCATGGTTTTTTCAATTTTATTTAATCAAAATGACCTTTATAGTCCATATAGTGAATAGTTTTTAACATGGGTTTATAGGTGGATAACTTGGTCCTATCAGGTTCTTCTTTTAATAGTTTTAGTTGCATTTTTCATATCTGAATCTCAGCATGAATATTTTTTTTATTGGCGACGATAGAGTAAGTTCAGTTGATTGTTCTCTACTTGATACATTTCTAGGTGTTCTCTACTTGATACATTTCTAGGATTTCTCTTGTTCTTCTCTTCTTGTTGTGTTGCATACTTTAGATTATACATTATATTATCCTATAAACATGAGCTATATTGTCATATAAATACACACTTGAATAGAATAATACAAACTCTATTCTTTCTTCTCTACTTTATCTTTTACTCTCCATTATTCATCTTGTTTAGAAATAATTTGGCTAAACTATTCATTTGGTCCCATACGTTTATTTTAAGTTTGAATCAGGTCCCTTACGTTTTAAAAGTTTGAATTTGGTCCCTCACGTTATCAATGTTTGTATTAGTTAGTTCCTTCCGTCAAATTTTTCACTAACTCTGTTTGATCCTTACACGTGACTGGCGGTTTGGACAGGTGGAAGTGATTTTTGATACGTTCACAGCCATATAATAAACAGAACCTTCGCAAATAGAAAAAAAGTTAGTGTCTGCAAAGGTCTTTGTCGTTTTTTTTTCTGTTTGCGAAGGTTCTGTTTATTATATGGCATTCCACGTGTCCAAAATCACTTCCACCTGTGTAAACCGTCAGCCACGTGTAAGAATCAAACAAAGTTAGTGAAAAATTTGACGAAATGGACTAACTAATGCAAATATTGATAACGTGAGGGACCAAATTCAAACTTTTAAAACGTAAGGGACCTGATTCAAACCTAAAATAAACATAAGAGACCAGATGAACGGTTTAGCCAAATAGTTTCATAACACGTTATCAACACGATAGTCTCTATATGTTTTTTTTTTAATTCTATATTTTTTCAATCCTTCTTTTTATGTGGATTCATAGCTTACGATCCAGAAGTATCGTGGTCAGATTTTTGAAATATGAATCCTGAAGATTCATAAGTATCGTAGTAGATCTTTTAAAATATGAATCCAGAAGATTCGTAGATATAAGTAAAATGAATACACCGATCATGATCATGTGGATCAATTGGATTTTTATAATTTAAATTGATGCATCGACTAATTGGTTACATGTATGTTTGTCATCAACTCACAACCAGAAGTTTGTGAGATTATTTATTTTACTAATTTGACTAAGAGCTCATTTTACAATTCTTATAAAAAGTATTTGATAAGTACCGCATGCCAGTTGAAATTGATATGAAACATCTTGTATGTTCAAACAAAAAAAATAAAGGACTTGAAGATCCATTCTTTAGACGTTTAAAGTTAATTGCATAACTGATACTTAATTATAAGATTGTAACTTCTAATTTATATTTTGGGAACATTCAAACATGAATGTTAAGATATTGAATTACATCATTGTAAGTGCACCAGTTCATCCTCATGTTTTAATAATTGTCAAAACACATGAAAATAGAGTAGAACATATTTTGGCAACATTACAAATGACTTGACAGCGAAAAACTATTTTTAAACTTTGAAAAATTGATTTTTTTAGGTATTATGTATCGATACATAAACATGTGTATCGATACATATGTCCTGAAATTACTTCTGACTGATTTTGTGCAATTTGTATCGATTGTATCGATACACAAGTGGTCTCTCAGAGGCAGAGTGTCACCTGTGTATCGAATCATGCTTGCATGTATCGATACATACCTATGTCTCTCAGAAAACCAGTAGGTGCTTGATGTATCGAATCATGCTGGCATGATTTGATACATATCAGTCAAGATTTCAAGAAACTGATGTATGTATCGATACACATACGTGTTTGTATCGATACATAGGTCAAATCTTTCATTTTTAACGCTGGTCAAAGGTTTTGTATCGATACAAATCATCAGTTGTATCGATACATGTCTGTGAAATTTTGCCCAAATTTGCTCAATTCTATTCTCTCTTTAAATAGCAATGTGTTATGTCTTTGTAATCAAGAGAAAACTAGTGTGAAAGATCAGAAAACGCTTTGGATACAAATTGAGTGAGAATTTGCATCAAAGGTTTGATTCATCACAAATTCATCATCTTCATCAAGGATTGCAATCAAATTGGATTTGAGTATGGGATCAATTCGATAAAGATTGCGTTTTTGTGTGATAACGTTCGATACGGTTCGCGGTGAATCAGAATCGTAGTCGGGTTGAATTGTGTGACGAAGGTTCTAGTGTTTCTCTCAAGTGATTCAAGATCGTGCCTGTCTTGAAGGATTCGACAACAAGGAACGAAGGACTCAGCTGGACGATTGGGTGCGGTTCGGCACAAGGTGAATCGTTGGAATCAGAGGGCGAAGTTCCGTTGGGTGTCGAGGTTATTCGCATTAGTTTACATTTTGTCTTGCTATAGGATTATAGGTTTCAATTGTAAACTGTGTACTTTTTGTTCATCAAGTTTTTGATCTATAAACTCTCAAATAACCCGTTTGGTTATTTGGGGGGAGACGTACTCGGATAAACGCGTGGACGACGCGCAATCCGGGGAACTCCCTAATCACATCGTGTGTCTCTCTTTATCTCTCTCTTTTAATTTCGTTAATTTCGTTAATTTGTTAATCGATTGAATTTTTGTTGTTCGTATTGGTTCACAAAAATTCAATTGGTTCTTGCTTGATTGTGATTGATTTGAATATTGATTTGTAACTTGCTTGGGACTGAAGTTATATTGTTTACATTCAAATAATTTTGAACTCAAACATTTTCGTAACTTTTCACAAATTCGTTCAAGGCTTAATACTACTTTTCTTTTGGTCAATCGGTGCGTAGACTACCGATTCGGTGGCTCTTCCGCTCGCTTGATTAATTTGAAACAATTTTTTAAAAACCCCATTGTTTCAAGGGCCACTTATTCAACCCCCCCTTCTAAGTGATAAGCCTAGTAGTCTAACAAGTGGTATCACGAGTCCGATTCAATTTTGTTTACAAAATTCGGAGGATTGTGCCAATTATTAGAAAACATGGCTTTCGCACCGAAAGGGGCGTATAATAGGGCTCCTATATTCAATGGAGATCATTTTGACTATTGGAAAAGTTGTATGCGGATTCACATCAATTCTTTTGATGGTGAAGTGTGGAATGCTATTGAGACCGGTCCGTTTGTTCCGACAATCACCGATCCAAATGGCATTGTCACTATTAAGCCTATGGCACAATGGACGGATGATGAAAAGAAAAAGGTCAATTACGATGCAAAGGCACAAAACATACTTATTTCATCCCTTGGGATTGAACAATTTTATCATGTGTCGCATTGTTCTACGGCTAAGGAAATGTGGGATACATTAGTTACTCACTTTGAGGGAACTAATGAGGTCAAAATTTCGAAAATAAACACTTTAACCCAAGAATTTGAGTTGTTCCATATGCAAGATGGTGAAACCATCGCGGATATGCAACAACGATTTGTTAAAATCACAAACAAGTTACATGGCTTAGGCAAACCAATCACTAATCAAGATGCTACTAACAAAATTTTGAGGTGTCTTAATAGGTCATGGCAACCTAAGGTCACCGCAATCAAAGAGGCGAATGATCTTACTACCTTGAGCCTCACAACCTTGTTTGGTAAGCTAACGGAACATGAACAAGTGCTTAGTTTGTTAGAAAAGCATGAGAAAGGTGAGAAAAAGGAAAAACACCATGAAAAAGAAAAAGAAAAGGATAAGAGGTCAATTGCTCTAAAAGCCTCAAAGTCCAAGTCCAAAAAGGTTGAGCATGTGGAAAGTAGCTCAAGCGAAGACGATTCCGATGATGAGGAAATGGAGCTTTTCGTTCGACGCTATAATAGATATGTGAGAAAGAAGGGGATAAGACATTCCGATGACAATCTTAAGAAGTTTCGGAAAGATAGTGGTTACCGCCGGAAGAATGATGATGCTAGGTACTCCAAGAAAGGGCTATGCTATGAGTGTGGCCAAGTTGGTCACTACAAGCCGGATTGTCCTAATCTCAAGAGAAAAGAGAAGGAGTCATCTTCAAACAAAAGGAGGAGCAAAGGTAAGAAAGCTTATGTTGCATGGGAGAGTAGTGACTCTTTTTCTCATTCATCATCAAGCTCTAGTTCAAGTGATGAAGGCGAATTGGCTAATTTCACAACTCATCATCACAAAAAGAAGGATAAAGCTCCCAAAAAGGTAAACCAAAATCCCTCTAGCTCATATACTTTGTTAGAATATCATGATTTGCAAAGTGCATTTGAGGACCTATGCAGTGAAACTAGGAAAGCTTTCAAACGATTAAAAGAAATTATAAAAGTTAACAAAGCGCTTGAAAAGAAAGTTTCCGAAACGGAAGAAGAGTTGAAAGCTTTCAAAGTATCATTATTAGAAAGGTCAAGTACAAGTCATGATAATGGTGATATAGTTGGTTGTGATAATTGTATCACTTTGTCAAAAAATATTAAGACTCTTAAGGACAAAGAGGAAAATTCATCAAAACCTAGAGTCTCTCATCAAGTTGATCCAAAACATTTTCGAAACAATTTGAAAGTCAAAAAAAAAAATTCTAAACATTTCAAAATGGATCAAAAGAAGAGTGACTCACATATCACTTGTCACTATTGTTGTTGTGAAGGCCATACCATTGCAAAATGTAAAGCTAGGAAATTGTTGGTACCTAAGGGCGTATTGCAATGGATGCCAAAACTCAACAAAGTTTGTTTACCTCACCAACTAGGACCCAACATGAGTTGGGGACCTATTTCAAATGTCTAAGTATGTAGGGAAGCGTCTTGAAACCATTGACAAAAGACACCGACAACAATGGAGTTCAAGACTTACGATCAAGGAAAATGATGAGAAAAGCTTCAACTCAACATCTACAATGGTGTGGAAATTGATCACTTCCTCCACCTAACACTTAAAGGGAAGATTCTATTCTCTACCTTTACCTTTATATTTGTTTTACTTAGCATTTGAATATTGGCTCATATACACAACTTCTACCTTAATGTGATATTTGACTTGATAGTTGTCTCATCCTTCATTTCCAAGAATTTTGCTCAAAGATATTGATAAGTCTTTGAGACTCATACGTCTTAAATGGGGATTTGACAAAAATCATTACAATTTTCATATTAAGTTCATACTTGGTTTGTATATGTTTGTCTGGTTCTTATATATGTGACTTTATGAGCATACATAGACATATATTTTCATACGATTGATTTTGGTACTTGATTCATTTATGTGGATGCTTTATCATGCATATATGGTTCAACATGTGTTCTCATGTTATAATGTACTTTGGTATTATTTTTGCTCACATACATAAGTATGTACCTTGTTGATTATATGTGTTTCATACATACATGTTATTTTGGATAATTTTGTTTGTATGGATAATCATGTTATGTTTATGCTTTTGTTGCATTGCTTTGTTTATTTCGTCTCATATTTTGATATGTTTATTGATTTAAAATGTCGATGTATTACAATATTCATGCGTTGGTTTTGGTTTGTTATTCTACATTCCATGTTTGTCATGAAATTTGGTATTCATCATTGATATATTTTGACATATCTTTGTATGTATTTATATTGATTAGGAATTTTATCATATATGTGCATTTCGACAAATGTAAGTGCACGATATGACTTTGGTTAAAATTGATTGAACTTGATACTTCTAATAGACTCTCTTCTTCTTTTTGATATTGTCAAAGGGGGAGAGATTTGGATGCACAAGCTAAGGATGAATAGCTAAAAGAGTCTTGAATATTATCTACTATGACAATCGCATTATGGCATCAACTCAGGGGGAGCGTGCTTATTGTTAGCCTTGGTGTTTTAATTGCGTCTGTATACATATTGCTATTTTATTGCATATTAGGTATATGCTTAGTTAGCTTATGCATAGTTTTGACAATTATCAAAAAGGGGGAGAATGTAAGTGCACCAGTTCATCCTCATGTTTTAATAATTGTCAAAACACATGAAAATAGAGTAGAACATATTTTGGCAACATTACAAATGACTTGACAGCGAAAAACTACTTTTAAACTTTGAAAAAAATGATTTTTTTAGGTATTATGTATCGATACATAAACTTGTGTATCGATACAAATGTCCTGAAATTACTTCTGACTGATTTTGTGCAATTTGTATCGATACATATATCACTTGTATCGATACACAAGTGGTCTCTCAGAGGCAGAGTGTCACCTGTGTATCGAATCATGCTTGCATGTATCGATACATACCTATGTCTCTCAGAAAACCAGTAGGTGCTTGATGTATCGAATCATGCTGGCATGATTTGATACATATCAGTCAAGATTTCAAGAAACTGATGTATGTATCGATACACATACGTGTTTGTATCGATACATAGGTCAAATCTTTCATTTTTAACGCTGGTCAAAGGTTTTGTATCGATACAAATCATCAGTTGTATCGATACATGTCTGTGAAATTTTGCCCAAATTTGCTCAATTCTATTCTCTCTTTAAATAGCAATGTGTTGTGTCTTTGTAATCAAGAGAAAACTAGTGTGAAAGATCAGAAAACGCTTTGGATACAAATTGAGTGAGAATTTGCATCAAATGTTTGATTCACCACAAATTCATCATCTTCATCAAGGATTGCAATCAAATTGGATTTGAGTATGGGATCAATTCGATAAAGATTGCGTTTTTGTGTGATAACGTTCGATACGGTTCGCGGTGAATCAGAATCGTAGTCGGGTTGAATTGTGTGACGAAGGTTCTAGTGTTTCTCTCAAGTGATTCAAGATCGTGCGTGTCTTGAAGGATTCGACAACAAGGAACGAAGGACTCAGCTGGACGATTGGGTGCGGTTCGGCACAAGGTGAATCGTTGGAATCAGAGGGCGAAGTTCCGTTGGGTGTCGAGGTTATTCGCATTAGTTTACATTTTGTCTTGCTATAGGATTATAGGTTTCAATTGTAAACTGTGCACTTTTTGTTCATCAAGTTTTTGATCTATAAACTCTCAAATAACCCGTTTGGTTATTTGGGGGGAGACGTACTCGGATAAACGCGTGGACGACACGCAATCCGGGGAACTCCCTAATCACATCGTGTGTCTCTCTTTATCTCTCTCTTTTAATTTCGTTAATTTGTTAATCGATTGAATTTTTGTTGTTCGTATTGGTTCACAAAAATTCAATTGGTTCTTGCTTGATTGTGATTGATTTGAATATTGATTTGTAACTTGCTTGGGACTGAAGTTATATTGTTTACATTCAAATAATTTTGAACTCAAACATTTTCGTAACTTTTCACAAATTCGTTCAAGGCTTGATACTACTTTTCTTTTGGTCAATCGGTGCGTAGACTACTGATTCGGTGGCTCTTCCGCTCGCTTGATTAATTTGAAACAATTTTTTAAAAACCCCATTGTTTCAAGGGCCACTTATTCAACCCCCCCTTCTAAGTGATAAACCTAGTAGTCTAACAATCATGCCAACAATTATTAAATAAATAAGTTCCCCCTTAATTTATTTGAATTTTGGTTTATAAAACAAATTTCCTAAGCATTCTTGGATGTGTTGTGTACATCTCAATTGCTCTAATGCAATGCACTTAAATGGGTAGTAAAAGAATATTGGGAAAATAATTTTGATATGAATCCCTAACTATTATAAATTGTCTTGAGCCAATAATTAGAGATATTTTATAGCCCAGTAGGCTGATAATCAATTGGTGAATTAGTTTTCCCAATATTAGGGAGAGATAATAAGCTGCTGAAAATATGAACTAGAAGTTCAAATGAAATCTTTGAAATAAATTATTATTATTATTATATCATCTTGATCCTCTTAGAAATTAGTATCAACCTGAAGCTAAAAAGATAACTTATTTGCAAAGATTATGAAATCAACTATTAGCTGCTAATGCTCCAATAAAAGAAATTCGGTTTCAATGATAAATTCCTCAAATAAGAAAATGAGCTAAAAAGAAAGATGACCTAAGTGAAGATATGAAAATCTAAAAAGAATATTTTACATAATTGATTTTTCAGTTCCAGAAGAACTTATCAAGTACCTGTAATAAAAGATATTCATAAATTATGTCATGAATGAAATACGATTGAACCGAGATGAAATCAATGTTGACAATATTTTTGCATAAAATAAAGCGCTATATGTGACATATGATAATGAGGATCATGGATCAATGTCTATTAAGGATTATAGACAATGAAATGATTGAATAAATAAATAGATGCAAGTCAAACAAAATTAAAATAGCTTTGCAAAGCGAGATATTTGGACCAGCAGTCCATACACCTAAAGATGGAAATAATTAGATATGAATAATTTTTCACGTGAAAAGAAAAATTAGAGTTTGACTTGTTATCCAAGGATATTGATAAATGTCTATTATTGATTTTCAAGAGGCATATTCACCTGAAGTGAATTCAAAAACCTCTGTAATTAATTAAGTTGAATAACTTATGAAATACTCACTTTATGTAAAATATGTGTTTTAATGCACTTGAATGTCTCACTTAATAATGATGATTATATGAGAATCCCTGAAGGATTTAGTTTTTGTGAGACATATAAATCAAATTATTGAAGAGACGACTTAATAAACATGAATAAGTCTCTTTATATACTCGAGCAATAATATCTGCATGTTGTATAATATTCATGTTGAATATTTCAAATAAGAAATACGAAAATGACAATTTGTTTATTTTTAAGAAAATATTTGGCAACAATTTTCCTATATTTAGTGTTTATGTTGATGATAAAAATATCATCAGAACTCCTGAAAAACTTATGAGATATTGTTATTTCTTACAAAATAAGTATTTGAAGAATATTTTGTAAATCATAAAGCTTATATAGAAAATGTCCTCAAATGATTCTATATGAAAAATCATAGCAGTTTATTACTATAATTGTGGTAAGGTCACAAATTGTGAACAAATGTCCATTTAGATATTGATTAAACGATGAAGAACTATTTGGTCCAGAAGTACCATATTTTAGTTCAATTTGGGACAAATAAAGTTTTGATATATTATTTATTGTGTCAATATATCATCAAGTATATATTTTGTTATTTTAGATATTTGCAGGTTATTTGTCTTATCCTCATAATGGTATATATCACAAACAAACTATATGTTTACATGAGGTACAATCACTCTTATAAATTTGTGAAACAAATCACAACAACAATCTCATGAAATGATGAACTTTAGCGTTCCGAGAAATGAGTCAAGAATGTTTTTTGATTGAAGGATAGTTTTCATCACATACAAAAGATTTGTAATTTTTCTTTTAATGGGTTCCCACAACAATTCAATATGAAGATAATGTTGCACAAATTGCAAATTCGGAGGAGTTTATAATAAAGAAGATATGTCAGGTCTTTCTACGAAGTCAACATCATCTAAAGTTTTAGAGAAATTAATATGGAAGATTATTTGATTTTTCTTCACCTCATATATAATTGTCTTTATGAGGGGAAGACATGTTCTGCACTCTTTTTCCCTTCATTATGGTTTTGTCCCACTGAGTTTTCCTAGTAAGGTTTTTAATGAGGCAGTTCACACACAAAAGATGATGTACTCTTTTTCATTCACTAGGATTTTTTCCCAATGGGTTTTTCTCTAGTAAAGTTTTAATGAGGCATATCCTCGATGGATATTCAAGGGGAGTGTTATAAATAATTAAGTGGATGTCCATTAAGCATTGGCTCATTCCATTGGCCCATGATATTGTCCTACAAATAGGAGCTATATTGTCATGTAAATACACACTTGAATAGAATAATACAAACTCTATTCTTTCTTTCTTCTCTACTTTATCTTTTATTCTCCATTATTCATCTTGTTTAGAAATAGTTTCATAACAGCTTTAATTTTAATTTAATTTCAATTGTTTTATTGAAATTTTCAATCCATGTGGAGAAAATTCTATCTTAAAAATATTATTACTTGATGACGATTTTGGTTCTCTTGATAAAAGACCACATGTATTGTCTTTGCAAGGAAGTCTAGTTTTCCTCTCTGATTTACTCTGAGTAGTGTATCATTTTGTTTCATCTATATATGGCTTATTGTTGTGATTGCGTGATAAAATTATACCAATGAAAAACTTGATGTGTGGAGAAAAAGAATGACAATCAAAATCAAGCAGAATAGCAATAATAATAATGACAAAAAACAACGATAAAGGAGAAAAAACAATAATAAAATTGAAACTTTATGAACTATAATTGCCAAGCAAATTTGCTAGTCTTGCAAATAAAGAACTACCTTTGTTGCCCCCATAGGTCTTTCCAACCACCATTACTAGTCTTGGACTTCAAGAAATATCCTTGTGACCCATATGTCTTACCAACCAAGAAAAGAAAAAATCTTGTATTAATTTTTTCTTAAGAAATAAGTTGCTTAATAATTTTGAGTCATACACAACACTTATATTGAGTTCAACATTTTCTCCTTCTTTGTGAGCTGTTCAATCCCCTTTTAATTTTGTTTTTGCTCCTAACTTTTGTTGTTCCTTGGTTTGCTTCGTATTTTTAATTTCTTTTTTTGACTTATTTCAAGAACATGGTGGTAATTATGAATTGATTTTCGAGAAAAACAAAACTTCATTTTTCAGGTAGCCTCTTACATTGGATTAAAATACTAATTATAGTCTTCTTTTATTACATTATTTTTTAATATTAAGTATATATAAAACAATAATTTTGTTGACATCCTTGTCCTTGAATATCAGTCTCTAGTATTTGATAATGAAAATTGGTCAAAATTGATATTTATTTATACTAGGTTACATATATTATGACAGTGGTTCTAATACACATGTCGAGTTGTTTATTTAATTTTCAAGAGACGACTATACTACTACCGGTCAACATCCTCGCATGGATTTTGGGGATGGTTTGTCTACTCTACAGATAAAAGGTCAAAAAAATTGATCAAGCTTTGGGAGCTGGTCCTCCGGCTGCGGGAGTGGTTCCTGCAGGAGCTGCTCCAGAAGCTGCACCTCCCGGAGCTGCAGCAGAAGCTGCGCCTCCCGGAGCTGCAGCAGAAGCTGCGCCTCCCGGAGCTGCTCCAGGGGCCGCTCCAGGTGCTTGACAAGCAGGAGCTTTTCCTATAACTGTAGGTTTGACATTAGAACATTTGGCCACTGCTGGCGCTCCATTGAATGTCAAATCGACATTATTTAGCTCCACACCTTCACATGGTACACCAGCACTGCAAATAAATGTGACTCCTTCTGCTGTTCCTGAAGTTCCCTTAATGTTCATGAATGAAACCTTGCTTATCTTTATTTTTGATGGAACCTATACCATTAAAAACCATAAAAAGGATGAACAAAAGGTATATATTTAAATTTATTTTAATTCAAATTCACAATCAATGTAACAAAGTTTTTGATACATAAGTTCTTTGATGAATACCTTTTTGTTGCATTGGTTCCATGGACAATACTCTTGGTCTATGATGACAGGGTTCCTGACATTAACCATAGTAATATCTTCAAAATGCAAATCAGAAATAGTAAGTGTTGCTGGTTCATTAGGCCATGTCTTGATCCTCACACCATTGTCAGTTTCTGTCAAAGTACAGTTCTTAACCAAAACCCCTTCTACATTTTCTTCTGTTGTAAACTTTCCAAGACTTCCAATACTAATGCCATGACCAGGTCCACAATTTACATTTTGGACAGTGAGATTTTTGGTACCATCACCGACAGATATACAATCATCTCCGGTCCCAATGTTGGTGTTAAGAATTTTAACATCAGTTGATTTTCCCATGTGGATTCCATCCGTGTTGGGACTATCTTTAGGGGCACTGATATTAAAGCCATCAAATGTAATATTGTTGCAACTAAAAACCATAACTTGGAAATTTTTACTATCCTTACAAGTAATGTCGCGGATTATGCTATTGTTGAGGAAATTGAAACCGAAATTCTGTTGAAATTGGACCAAAAGAACTGAATTAGAAATGTTTGTTAAATTAAGATACAATTATAAGTTCACTCAACGGTAAGATCAATTTGACTTTAAAACCTAAATATACAAAGTTCAAATTCAATATAAAAAAGTTGTAAAATGATTATTAGTCCCACAATGTTTAATAATAATTGAAAAAAAAAGGAATACCTATTTAATTTAGTTATTTGGCTTGGAAATGATAATCAGGTAAGTTATATATTTACCATGAAAACTTTCTTGCTCCCACCCTTTCCACTCCAAGCAGGTCCACCTGTTTTTTGTTTCCAAACAGTTGCACCTTGACCATCATAAACTCCTTTGCCTGATAAGGTTAAATGGTCAACATGTGTAAACTTGACCCATTGATCAGCCCCTTTGATTTCATCTTGGTTTGCAGGTGCTTGAATTGTTCCTTCATTTTGAACTTCAATAGGAGCCTTACAAGGACCTTTAACATCTATTGAATTCAACTTGTAAGTACCAGCTGGAATCATAATTTTAACTGCTGTTGTTGATGCACATGCTTCATTCCAAGCAGTTGTGAATGCCTTGTGAAAGAATAAAACACAACCAATTAGGAAAATAATAATAATAATAATAATAATATGTGGAAAAATTGTTTACTGAATTTAATAATAGAGGAATGAATTAATAATTAATATACCTGTGATATATCTGCATTTGGTGCTCCACCAAATTTTGATATGTCAAGGACACCAGGTTGAGCTGCACCAAAGTCAGCTAGAAAGAAGAATAAAACAATTATGGCAATACTGATCATCATATTTGTTTTTATTATTGTTACTATCTCTTTGTTATATAATTGTACTTCTTTTGAATGAATTTGGTTTCAAAGTAAAGTGAAACATTATTTATACTTGAATAGTGAAGCCTCTATACCATGAATAAGTTGAAAAAAGATATGTCTAAATATGTCTCTTTCCTTTTTTCTAATTGTAAGGTTGTGTTTTGGGTTTATTAATAGCAATCATTCTCTATCTCTCTTGGATAACAAGTTACTATATTTGTCTTTGACTTAAACAATCTATGTTAATTTTTGTTTCTTATGTAGAGGTTCTGATAACTAAATCATGTGCAATTTATGAATGTGTTGGTTCCTCCTACATCTACTTTGTTATTATGCTGTTAATTTGTTTAAGAAAATAATAGTATAATACTCGTGCTTACCCATGAGTTGCGACATTGCCGCAAATTTTGTTTATCACAGGACGAATATTGTATAGTACAAAATTAGTCCCATTATAAAATTACTTACTATTGTATAAGATTGTTGCGCGATATATGATATTTATAATTGTAATATTTATAAATGTCATCTTGTTTATATATGAAATAATATTAAATTTGTTGGAGGGTATATTTCTCATTTTAATATATTAATTTCTACAAAACATTAAAGTAAAAAATATAACTATTAGTCCCATGAGTTTAGCTTAATTGGTGGACATTTGCATTATTATGCAGGGGATTGGGGTTCGAACCCTGGTCATCCCACTTATTCACCTTAAGGGTGGAATTTCAAGCCATTAGGCTACTTGACCAAAAAAAATATATATAACTATTAATTAAAATCATGATAAAATTGTAAAATACAATAAAGAAGATTTGACTTGAGTTAAAATTTGGAGATTATAATTCATAGGACTTACACATATTATATCTACCTCGAGAGGTCAAATTACTTGTGATAATATATGCTTGAAAACTATTTTTTTTACCATTTTGAAACTGATGGAGATATAGATAAAATGATAGAGGTGAAGTTTTCTTTGCCCTTTGATGTTTAGATGCTCATTGCTTAGCAAAGAAAAAGGATGGAATAGTAATATGGGTGCCTACCATCGTTCAGGCTTGTAGTTATTTTAAGCATTGTTGATAAATATAAGTCTCATATTTTTTCATCGCGCGTTAATTTATTTGAATTATAAATTTTACAAAATATTAAAACTGGCAAATTTGATTAAGAAATATTTCACTCTATAAACAACAAAACAAAAATAGTAACAATGAAGCTTCAAAATTCTACCATAAAAACAAAATCCATAAAACCATCAAACTTGAACAATGGTGAAACCTTCATAGAAGACATAAACAACAATTGTTCCAACTCCATACGCTCAGTGCTCCTTCAAGTCCAGGATACCATAACAATGAGTGACAACAAGGTTTCTTCTGTAACACTCGCCACCGTGAGCGACCAAGCTCAAATCCAAATCAATTCACAAGTGCAATTTTTTTGAAGAGAAAGAATGAATTTGAATTGGTAGAAAGAATGAATTTTCATGTTCTTCAGATCTGAGTTTGATAAATTTATGGGAAGGGTTTCTTGGAACGGGTTTGAGGAAGATTGTTGAAGATGAAGATCTAGAGTTCATTAATTTGGGATTTTGGGATGCAAAGATAATTTTGGATTTTTTGGGTTTGATTTTATAAGTTTTCTAAGTTTTGTTTAAGGAAAAAAATTTGGATTTGTTTTTATGAGAAGAAGAAGAAGAAGAAGAAGAAGAAGAAGAAGAAGAAGAAGAAGGATGATTTATTTTTATGAGTATGTTCTTGCCGTTGTTTTTCTGGATTTTATTGATGATGTTGTAAAGTCATGGTGGTAGGAATGAAGATTGAAGAGGAAAAAAAATTAAACATGATGTGTTTTACTGAGTTGGAAAAAAAAATTAAAAAAAAAATCCATGTGGACCTGCCACGTGGAGATTATTCCTAGGGAGATGACACGCTGTGCATCCAGGGGGCAAATGCAGAGAATCTTTAGATTGAAAGGGGGTAATCTAAAAAAAATTACAGTAGGGTAAAACAAAACTCACATACTTTGGAGGTGGTAAAAACCTATTTATCTATATTTAATTTAGCCAACAATTTGCTCTGACAATTTAGCCATCCATCCTTAATTAATTTAGCTACCGATCCAATGTACTTATCCCCAGGTGCAAGTGTTCGATTCTCACGGAAGGAAAAAACTCCACTAGAGAAGGGGGGGGGGGGTGGAGAAGATCGTGAGGTGACAGTGCCGGGACCACCTATGTTGGTGGGGCTCGGGCTGTTACACCGTGCATGACGCTGTTCCAGCGGCCGCTGCAATTAAAACACAATTGTTTGTGCAAGTTCTTGTCAATAAGGAAGCAGACTTTTCTTTTAGTATGATACCAACACCTAGAGTAACATGTGATTTAATCAGTGTGACAATCACACAGAAGATGTATCATAAAGAATTTGATGATTGCAAACTCCACAACCTCCATGGCCATTTGATTTTGAGAAAAGTTGATCGTCCTTTGATAGAAAGTGATTTTTATGTTTATGACAGGAATTTATATGATGCTTTTAGATAGTTTTCATTCATTTTATTAGAATTTTGATAGCCAATGCATGGAAAATACTTAAGGAATGAAGTTACTTGTCAAAGAAGCAAGAATTAAAGAAATCACACAAAAAGGAGCAAAAAATGAAGAAAACCGCTCACATGATCGTTCCACGATGAGCACCATCGTCCCACGATGAATAAGTTATTTATTTGAAGAAAATATGCACAAAAATTGAAGAAAATCAGATCTCATCGTGTCATGATGGGAGACATCGTTGCACGATGAAAGAATGTGAGAGATTGTGCTATGTGGGCCATATAAGGATATGAAAACAACATCCTCTGTTTCTGAAGTTCATGGTGTTCTTAACAAACAAGAGGAAGAGGAAGGATAATATATTTTTCCTGTCATATTAAACACCCTAATAGTATTCTAAAGTCTAGCTAATTTTAAAGAAGCGCTTCTTTGGGAAGCAACCCAATGTATGATTTTATCGCTTTCAGTTATTTTAAAAATTAAAAACACATAAAAAATCAAATATTTTAAAAAAGAATACCAAAAATATGTTTTTATGGGAAAGAAATTCAATTTTTTAGTCAACAAGAAATTTTTTCAAGACAGCTCCAAAGCCCATCATGTCACGAGTTTTTCTATTGTGCCATCATGATGATAAAACTTTTAAAAAATATGGTGTTGGAATAACCATTGTGTCATTCATTGGGATACGATGAAGGTCTGGAAGTTAGAAAAAGAGATATGAGTTTGCCAAGTCCACAAAAATCAACCTATCCATCTCTTTCTATCCATTATCCTATTTTCATACCTACACTTCTAAACCTTCACATCATCATCTCTTTTCTATACCCCCATCACCATAAAACATCAAAATCTTTTTCCATTTTTACTACCCTTCTATTCCCAAAAAAACTTCTATATAGGCATTAAACCACATATTTCATCACCATGACACCGAAGAAAAATCATCACAAATCCAGTATTGTTATATGGTTGATGTGCTTAAAAAGAATCATAAGAACGTGTCATTGTCTCCAACTGATATATCAGAAAAAGGAAAAACAATCCAAGTTTGAGGGTGAGATGTCACAACTAACCATTGATCAGAGCAAAGAAGAATTACCACCAAAACTAACCAAAATTCTAAGTTTTGGGTAAGCACTACAAGGTTGCAACAAGATCAAAGTTTGGGATAGCAAAGCTACTACAGTAACCTACATAGCAGGAGCAACCGACTTGGTCAAGCCAAAGATTCATAAGATTTAGTGTGCGAGCTGAACACGACACTTTATGTGGACCATGAGGAGCCACCATTTGTCACACCTGGTGCCTCATAATCACATTGTGATAATGTTGCTATCAATCTGTCAAAACCTACTTTGCATTGAAGAACTATGAATTTCTTAGCAATAATTTTTGTTCAGAAAGAGGTTGTGAATATACAAGTCATTAATGATAAACATCAATGGGCTAATGTATCTATTAAACCTCTTACTCTTTAAAGATTTTGTTTTATGTGAACAAGCATTCTATCTCTGGTTAATGTTAGCCTCTGAATGATAATCAAAGTCTGAAAGTCATTAGAGCTTACTACCTTCAGAGTTTCTGCGAAGAGTATAACACGCCAACTAAATCATCTAGAATATTTAGTCAAAACATACATAATTTAATCTGAGTAAATTAAAATTATGGAATAATTATTGTTTATTACACATACAACTTGTACAACGTAAGTGTGTGATACAAAATAACTGAAAGGAAACTTAACGAACTTAAAAATAGATTAAACAACACAAGGAAGAAGACCATTCTTCTCATTCGATAATCCAAGCTCCGCCTTGTTCATCAAATCCCACGTGGTCCATGCACCGCTCAACCTGTCGGTCCACTAAGGATGTTCTACTCTCTTAGGATGTTCTCTGTTTCTCATTGTGGCAATAATATACACCACACCGGCCTTACTCGCATTTATTTACACTTAACTTAACGGATTTCTAATAATATACGGAAATCCTCACATAGCATAAAGCCATACTAAATTGTGGTTGGGGATTAACCACTATTTGATCAACTGATAAGAATTCTAGAAAACTAGAATATTTAACCTTTATATCCCAAAACTTGGAAACTACATAATAGATTCCTAATAATATACGGGAATCGTCCTGATAATTAGTGAACATATGCCGCATTTATGATCAATTATTTATCTAGCATAATTCTTCTAATTTATTCAAGTCTAACACATTACTATCATCCTTCCTAAGGTTGATACTTACACTAGAATACAGCCAAAAATCATATTTAATAGTTGAGAAATTCCATTGTATGTATCGTAGATCAAATAGGCCTTAAAATAAGAGTTTTTCCAGTACAGGGTCTTGGTAAATCAATTTACTTACTAGGTTACCTTGTTAGAAAATTGAGTTTTTGTTCTTCACAGGATGCAGGTAAATCGATTTACTTGCGGGTAAATCGATTTACTATGATGGGTATTTCGACGAAAAAGGTACATATGTTGACCGGAAGGGTACGGTACAACAAATTTTTATAACGGAAGATAACTGTAAAAGTAACAATGTAATAAGTTAGAAACTTAAAGGATTTAACTATTGCCTAAAAAATTTAAAGGTTCAAACTATTACAAATGTAAAACTTAAAGACTTTTAGATACATTTAGCCTTAAAACAAATAATAAATGTATAAGATAACACAATTTTACGATAGGTTAATATAGGCTATTATAGTGTGTTTAGTTGTATTTCATTGAATGGTCTACATAACATTTCCTCTAAGTTAATGTATATATGTTACGACATACTACTAAATTTTTATCCAAAATGTAGTGAAGGCACAAGCCCCCACAAGCTACAACGTAGCTACATCTCTGTAAACATGTGACTGTTTAATTTGTTATCCAAGAGAGATGGAAAATGATTGCTATTAATAGATACAAAATATAACCATACAATTAGAAAAAAGGAAAGAGACAAATTTAGAAATATTTTTTCTCAACTTGTTCATGGTATAGAGGCTTCACCTTTCAAGTATAAATAATGTTCCACCTTACTTTGAAACCACATTCATTGAAAAGTAGTATCATTAAATTATAATAAAGAGATATTGACAATAACCGAAGGAAATATGAAGATTAGTATTGCCATAATTGTTTTGTTCTTATTTCTAGCTGACTTTGGTAAAGCTCAACCTGGTGTCCTTGACATATCAAAATTTGGTGGAGCACCAAATTCAGATATATCACAGGTATATTAATTATCCATTCCAATTGAATTGATGTTGAGTAAACAATTATTATCCTAGTTGATTGGTTGTGTTTAATCCTTTAAAAAGGCATTCACATCTGCATGGAATGAAGCATGTGCATCAACAACAGCAGTTAAAATTATGATTCCAGGTGGTACGTACAAGTTGAATTCAATAGATGTTAAAGGTCCTTGTAAGGCTCCTATTGAAGTTCAAGTTGATGGCACAATTCAAGCACCTGCAAATCAAGATGAAATCAAAGGGGCTGATCAATGGGTCAAATTTATGTACGTTGATCATTTAACCTTATCAGGCAAAGGAGTTTTTGATGGTCAAGGTGCAAATGTTTGGAAAGAAAAAAGAGGTGGACCTGCATGGAGTGGCGGAAAGAAGAGCAACAAAGTTTTCATGGTAAATATTAACTTACCTGGTCATATTTCCAAGCCAAGTAACTAAATTAAATATTTGTTCCCTTTTTCGGTAAAATGGGGGGAAGAAAACATTTTTGTTAATAACGTGGGACTGATAATCATTTTACAACTTTTTTATATTGAATTTCAATTTTGTATATTGAGGTTAGAAACAGGGGCGGAGCCACTCATGGGCCGAACAGGGTCATGACTTCCCCAAGTTTTGATTTTTTTAAAATTTTTTAATAGGTATACCAACATATTTTTGTTTAGTAGTATCTTACATATATCAGTCGTTCCAAAATAATATCAACAAATGCATGTGGCTTACCAACAAGGAAATATAAAATAAAAATATTTTATGCCCCCCTCCCCCCAAATAAAAAATAGGTCTAGCTCCGCCACAGGTTACAAAGTGAATTGAATCTTACCGTTGAGCAAACAATTACTTGTATCTTAATTTAAGAAACATTTCTAATTGTGTTCTTTTGGTTCAATTTCAACAGAATTTCGGTTTTAATTTCCTCAACAATACCATCATCCGTGACATTACTTGTAAGGACAGTAAAAATTTCCAAGTTATGGTTTTTAGTTGCCACAATATTACATTTGATGGCTTTACAATTAGTGCCCCTAAAGATAGTCCCAACACGGATGGAATCCACATGGGAAAATCAACTGATGTTAAAATTCTTAACACCAACATTGGGACCGGAGATGATTGTATATCAGTTGGCGATGGTACCAAAAATCTCACTGTCCAAAATGTAAATTGTGGACCTGGTCATGGCATTAGTATTGGAAGTCTTGGAAAGTTTACAACAGAAGAAAATGTAGAAGGAGTTTTGGTTAAGAACTGTACTTTGACAGAAACTGACAATGGTGTGAGGATCAAGACATGGCCTAATGAACCAGCAACACTTACTATTTCTGATTTGCATTTTGAAGATATTACTATGGTCAATGTCAGGAACCCTGTCATCATAGACCAAGAGTATTGTCCATGGAACCAATGCAACAAAAAGGTATTCACTCAAAAATTTATCTATCAAAATAGTTTCTTACATTGATTTGTGCATTTGAATTAAAATATAATTTAAATGTCTATAACTTTTGTTCATCCATTTCCTGGTTTTCAATGGTTTAGGTTCCATCAAAAATAAAGATAAGCAAGGTTTCATTCATGAACATTAAGGGCACTTCAGGAAATGCAGAAGGAGTTACTCTTATTTGCAGCGCCAGTGTACCATGTGAAGGTGTGGAGCTAAATAATGTTGATCTCACATTCAATGGAGCACCAGCAGTGGCTAAATGTTCTAATGCCAAACCTATAGTTACAGGAAAAGCTCCCGCCTGTCAAGCTCCTGGAGCTGCCCCTGGAGCAGCTCCCAGTGCATGATCAATTTTGTTATCCTTTTATATTTAGAAAGTAGACAAACCATCCCCATAATCCATGCGAGGATGTTCACCAGTAGTAGCCTAGTAGTCCCTTGGGAATTAAATAAACAACTCAACATGTGTATTAGAACCACTGTCATGTATATGTATATGTATATGTGACTCTTCTAGTATAAATTAAAATTAAAATTTGACCAATATGCATTATCAAATATTAGAGATTGATATTTAATTAAACTATGTCAACCATAACCTATTTTTAGTCAATTTATTTGAATAATAGTACTAAATTTGTTCCGAAATTCCAAAAAAAAATGGTTTTATTATTTAAAAAAAAATTGGTTTTTAGTCAACCATAATAAATTTTGTGATGAAATGGTGAGCGAAAAACAATGAGAATTAGTTCATAATGAAATGGAAAGTTGAAAATAGTTGAAAAATAAATGGCATGTTTTTAAAAGAATTTTTGTTTTATTATTTGTAGATTTAAGAATTATTATTGGTTTTTTATTTATAAAAATTCTCTTGCCATGGAAAGAAGTACTAGTGTGTCGACCCGTGCATCGGTTAGTTAAATTTTGAATAATTATCTTGTTAATACTAACTAAAATAAATGTAAATCAACACACAAGTTCAATTAAAAGGGGTAAAGTTAAAAGTACAACAATTAAAACAACAAAAGCACGCAGCCGAATTCCAAAGCCAAATTAAATAAACGCTAGACACGCGGTAGTTAAATTTTGAACAATTATCTAGTTAATATTTGTTAGTGTTTTCAACCTGTGAGATTGTTTTTGTTTTAGGGTGTTGGCTTCATTTGCTAAAATAAGCCTTCGGTCCAGATGTGGAGTCTGATGTGCCTACATATAGGACTTGGCCTGAACGTCCTAGAATAACGCGCTTTCAGTTATTTTGGGTGTGATCTTTTAAAAAGATTTGTTTTTAAACAAACACATTCACGCTAGCTTGCGCGCCAAGAGACAAGCTGAAAGATTTAAAAAAGATTCAAAAGATGGCCAGTTTGTTACTAGAAGATTTAAAAAGATTTAAAACAAATAAATCTTTGCAAAAGATTGAGTTTATTTCTTGGACATCACGAAGGCCAGCTATCAAATCAGGGATTCAAGCCCATGAAGCTCGTTCTATATAAAGGAAGGACGGAAGACCTATTTCATTCAACTAAAACATATTTTGAGAAAGTAATCTTTAGGTTTTAGTTCTTTTAATTGTGTGCCTCTTTCTTGCTTCCATTGAAACAAGAATTAGGACTGTGTTTCGCTTTTAAGCTTTTAAGCATAGAGCTGTTGTGAGTCACTCAAAGCTTTGAAGTACGAGTTGATTCTTTAGTGTAGGAGAGGTTCCCCATTATTGAGTTTGTTCCTTAATTGGAAAATCCTCACAGTTGTGAGGTTGAGGGGGAGTGAGCAGAGGTTCTCTTACTTAGGAGTTCTTAAGTAGAATTAGCGCGGGTAGTGTTTAAGTGATAAGTTGTAAACAGGGCGTTTGCTGAAGACTTTGAATTAAAACTATTATAGTGGATTCCTCCCTGAATTGGTATCCCTAGACGTAGGTTGCTGAGTGCGTTGAACTGGGTAAACAAACTCATTGTGTTATTTACTTTCTGCACTTTATTTACCGTGTTCATCAAGTTATTGTAGAGCTGTAAAAACGGGCGGCCCGTTTCGGCCGGCCCATTCGGGTTTCAGGCTTCGTCGGGCCGGGCCAAACAGCCCGGATAAAAAATGGGCTGCAAAAACAAGGCCCGAGCCCGGCCCGGTACGGGTTCTCGGGCTTTCGGGGTGGCCTGGTTTTTAAGTAGAAAAAGAAATTTAAAAGCAAAATTAGATAGATGAAGGGTAATGAAAAATGAAGAAATATAAATGCCCAATAAATTTGAGCTATATATAGTTCGGCTTGTTTGGTTCACATGCTGACTCGATTATATATATAACACTTCAAAATATATTTTTAAATAACACTTCAAAAATAATTTAAAACTTATATACTTGATTTTATACATTTATATTTATTATATAATTGATTTTTTTACATAAATATAATTGATTTTATACATTTAGAGATTAATAATATATACAATAATTTAGAGAAACTAAGATAAACACTTAACAATAATAAAATAAAAATGAATAATATTAAAATTGATAGGCAACATCATGCACAATGATGTGTTTTTCTGGATTTAAAAAATAAATAGTATCACATCGGAGTGTATATAAAAATTGAGAATAAATAGAAGAAAAAAAATCATATCGAATTCTTGATTTTAATTTCAAGTTGAAAATGAACTGAATCTAATGAGTCAAACCGAAATGCTCGCAAACTCTAAATGAGTCGAACTCGAGCCGAGTTTCGATTGAACCAATTTTATCGAGTCGAGTGAGTCTTTCTCTTTCCTCCAAATATGTTGCAATGAACCATCACCACTAGTCGTGCGACCACCTCTACTATTTGTTGAGTACTATATAATTTTTTGAATATATATTATAATTATAATTATTAATTAAATTTTAAAAGTTTGAACCCCTGATCCAGGTTCTTGCCAATGCCACTATTTCTACTCATATATTAATATAGAATCTATTTTTTTAATTTTTACATGAACCTATTTTTGGTAATTTGTCCAGAGTCTTAGATTTATACTGATATATTAATAGATAACCGATTTAATTCATATGGGAACCTATATTGTTAATTTGTAATTTGTACGAATATCTTTATTTCAACTAATTTTCCAAAAAACCAATCTTTTTAATTAAACTTAAAACTTTTTTTAAACTACAACTATATTAATTAGATTTTTAAACTGTATTTGAACATGCACGTGACCTTTTTTATTAGGGCTAATAGGCTTTTATCGCCCTGCAAAGTATGTGAGTTTTGCTTTATGCCCCTATATTTTTTTTAAGGATTCCATCCATGCAATATAAAGATTCTTTGCATTTGCTCCTGCGTGCCAACTTGTCATTTGACTGGGACAGAATGATGACGTGGCATGTCCACTTGGAATTTTTTTAAATTTTTTATTGCCAATTCATTAATGACTATGTAATTATTATTTTTTAATTAAAAAAAAAGCTGAAAAGAAAAAAAAATTGAAATTGGGGTTGAAGGTTCATCTTCTTCGATGAACAAGAACAACAGCAACAACATCAACATCATCAACAAGAACACAAGTATATCAGCAACACCATCGAAAATAAAAACATAAAAAACAACAAGAACAAATCATTTCTTGTGTCCACTCTGTTAGAGTAATTTGGGAAAGAGAGAATGAATTGAATTGAAATAGAATGAGAAAAATGGAAGTGAATATTATTCATCCACTAGGGGCAAAAGTAATTATATACAAATGAGGCTTGCTTCACTACCAAGCAATCGTAACTAACTACCAAAGACAAAATAAAAAAATCTAACTAACTAACTAACTGACTAACTATCAGAACTTCAGCGATCAGAACCTGACTCTTCAGAACTTAGAGCTTCTCAGCTTTTGAGCTTCTTGAGAACCTGGAGCTTCTCAGCTTCTTGAGAACATGTATTACAAACATCACACCTCTTAATCCATGTTCTCCAATGAATACATTCCTATAAGCTTCTTCAGTGTATCAAACATTGCCTTAGCCATAGATTTAGTTAGAATATCTGCAAGTTGAATCTTAGTATTGCAATATTGCAACTCAAGCTTCTCCTTGTTCACTTGATCTCTCAAAAAGTGAAACCTTCTTTCAATATGCTTGCTCCTGCCATGACTCACATGATTGTTAGCCAAGTCAATTGCTGACTTGTTGTCCACAAGCACCTTCATCTTTGTTACTTCAACTGCCTTTAGTTCTGATAGTAACATCTCAATCCAATTTGTCTGACAAGCTGCAAATGAAGCTGCAACATACTCATCTTCACATGATGATAATGCAACTATTCCTTGTTTCTTAGAACTCCAGGAAATTGGTGCATTGCCAATCATGAACAAGTAACCAGCAGTACTCTTTCCGTCATCTTGATCTCCTCCCCAATCTGAATCTGAGTAGCCATAAGCCTCTAACTTCTTACTATTGTTCCTTTGGTTTGGAATCAAAATGTCATGATCATTAGTGCCCTTTACATATCTAAGCAATCTCTTTGCAGCAGTCAAGTGACACATCCTTGGTTGATCCATAAATCTGCTTAACAGACCAACATTATGACATAAGTCAATTCTAGTGTTGCACAAGTACCTCAATGAACCTATAATCTTCTTGTACAAGGTTGAATCAACCAACTCATCATCTGTATTCTTGCTCAGCTTCACACCAGTCTCCATAGGAATAATATCTGGATTGCAATTGCTCATATGAAACCTCTTCAATATGTCAGCAACATATTTCTTCTAATGCAAGAAACAGCCTCTGCTTGTCTTTGTAAACTCCATGCCAAGAAAATATGATAGCTCACCTAAGTCTGTCATTTCAATCTCCTTTATTATGTCTGTTTTGAACTTCTCTAACACAACTTTGTTTGATCCAGTAATCAACAAATCATCAACATACAGACATAATATTATCATTTCCTCATGATTTGAACCCTTCACATATACTTCATGTTCTGTTGTGCATCTAGTGAATTTCAAATCAATTAGAAAGCTATTAATTCTCCTGTTCCAAGCTCTTGGAGCTTATTTCTAGCCATAGAGGGCTTTCTTTAGTTTGAACACTTTGTTCTCTTGACCTTTAATCTCAAAACCTAGTGGCTGCTTCACATAAACTTCTTCATCTAGAGGTCCATTTAAGAAAGCTGATTTCACATCCAGTTGATGTATAGCCCACCCGTTGTAAGTAGCTACTGCAACCACTAGTCTAATTGTCTTTATCCTTGCCACAAGTGCAAATACTTCATTGAAAACCCTTTGCTACTAACCTTGCTTTATACTTAGCAACTTCACCATTGGGTTTCATCTTCAACTTGAAGACTCATTTCACATCAATTGGCCTCTTGTTGACTGTTTTGTGCATTAACTCCCAAGTGTTGTTCTTGTCTATAAACTTTAACTCTTCTTTCATGGTTGCCTTCTGTTTGTGTTTTCAACCTGTGAGGTTGATTTTGTTTTAGGGTTGGCTTCATTTGTTAAAATAAGCCTTTGGTCCAGATGTGGTGACTGATGTGCACACATATGGTACCAGAACTTAATGCCCTAAAAACGCGCTTTCATTATTTTTGTGTGATCTTTTGAAAAAGATTTGTTTTAAAACAAACACATCCACGCCAGCTTGCGCGCCAAGGAACGAGCTGAAAGATTGAAAAAGATTCAGAAAAGATTTAAAAAGGCCGGTTTGTTACTAGAAGATTCAAAAAGATTTAAAACAAACATATCTTTGTTAAAAGATTGAGTTTGTTTCTTGGAATTACGATGGCCAGCTTTCAGGATCTCGTTCTATATAAAGGAAGACTGAAGACTTATTTTACTCACTGAAATTAGAATAATATTTTCTTGTCTTTAGATTTCAGTCTTTGTCCCTATTGTTTCTTGTTTCCATTGAGACTTGAACTAGGGTTGTATTCAGCTCTTAAGCTTTTAAGCACAGAGTTGTTCCTTTCTTGGTTCTAATTTGAAACAAGAATTGAACTTTGAATCACTCAAAGCTTTGAAGCACGAGTTGGTTCTTTAGGTTAGAAGTGCGTCTCCATCATTGAGTTTGTTATTTAAATCCTTGTGAGGAGCAAGGTCCTTGTGAGGAGCATGGTAGGTTATAGGAAGTGACCAGAGGTTGTCATATCTAGGTAGGACCTAGGTAGAATTAGCACGGGTAGTGTCTAAGTGATAAGTTGTAAACTGGGACTGTTTAGCTTTGAATTGGAACTATCATAGTGGATTCATTCCTGGATTGGTATCCCCCAGACGTAAGTGAGTTGCACTGAACTGGGTTAACAAACTCATTGTGTTTTTTATCTTCTGCACTTTATTTTCCTTGTTCATCAAGTTATCGCATGTTTATGATGTTGGCACATTAGGCAACACATCGTATACCTAAACCCTAACATACTCCACATCACGCTGCACATCTGTGACTTGCTACCGGAATTTCAATTGGTATCAGAGCAGGCACCCTGTTCTGTTTTAGGGTGAGCTCCAGGGAAGATACTTTCCGGAACCATGGACAAGGACGAGACTTTGGTCAGCAAACCACCTCTTTTGGATGGCACAAACTATGACTATTGGAAGTCACGCATGGCTGCTTTCTTGAAATCCATTGATAGTAGAACTTGGAAAGCAGTGCTAAGAGGTTGGGAACATCCCAAAGTCAAGGATGCTAATGGAGCTGATACAGAAGTACTCAAACCAGAAGAAGACTGGACTCCAGCAGAAGAAACACTAGCTCTTGGCAACAATAAAGCCTTAAATGCATTATTCAATGGAGTGGACAAAAACATGTTCAGACTCATCAAACAATGTATTGTTGCCAAAGATGCTTGAGAGATACTCAAGACAACCCATGAAGGGACCTCCAAGATGAAAAGCTCAAGACTTCAACTTCTGTACACAAAATTTGAGAATCTCAGAATGAAGGAGGAAGAGACTATTTATGACTTTCACATGAATGTTCTTGACCTAGCAAACTACTTTGATTCCTTGGGAGAAAGGCTATCTGATGAGAAGCTGGTAAGGAAAATCCTTAGATCTTTACCAAAGAGGTTTGACATGAAGGTCGCAGCTATTGAAGAAGCTCAAGACATTGCCAGTATGAAAGTAGAAGAAGTGGTAGGCTCTCTTCAAACCTTTGAGATGAACTTCAGTAATAAACCTGAGAAGAAAGGGAAAAGCATAGTCTTTACCTCCAACACTGATAGTGAGGAAGTTGATGAAGAAGACCTCTCAGATGATATAGCTCTTCTTGGAAAACAATTTAATAAAATCCTGAAGAATGTGGGTAGAAGACCAAGGAGCAATGTGTAGCACATCCAGTTTGACATCCGGAAACAAGGAAATACTTCAGCAAAAACCAAAACTGATGACAAACCAATTCAAGACAGAGATGTTCAATGTCGTGAATGTGAAGGCTATGGTCACTATAGATCTGAATGTCCTACCTACTTGAAGAAACAAAAGAAGGGGCTATTTGTAAGTTGGTCTGATGAAGATGAATCTGAGAATGAGTTGGTTAATAAAGCTTCCAATCATGTGAGTGCCATGACTGGTGTGTGTTTTTCTGATAATGACTCATGTGATGAAAATCTCACTTACGAGGAACTAGCCTCAGCATACAAAGATCTATGCATCGTAAGTGAAGAAGTATGCAGAAAAAATGCAGAACTAGAGATTACCATTAATCAACTTAATTCAGAAAAATCAACAGCTGGAGAACAAAGGGCTATCATTGATCAACTCAAGATGAAAGAACAGAAGCTACATTCAAAAGTAACCAACCTTGAAGATGAAGTCAAGCTAGTAACTTCTAATTTGGAAATCATGACCAAACCTGTTAGGATGCTTGGTACGGGAACAAAGAAGCTTAATGAGATTCTTAGTATCAGAAATCATGTTAATGATCCAACTTGGGTAGGTTATGGAAAAATTTACAACAATGAAACCCTAGAATCAAACTTTGTTCCTGCTCAAAACAGATCTGACTTCAAGATGTTGCCACATCCTGCACCACATCAGAAACCTGTGAACAAAAGAAAATCCACTTCCTTGAAGTGTCACTATTATGGTAAGTATGGTCATATCAAATCCTTCTGCTATAAGCTCTATGGTTATCCAAAGAAGAAACCTCAACCTAGAGTATATCATAGAAAGGCCAGAACCAAGAAAGAGTGGAAGCCAAAAGTCAAAGTAGCTGCTCATATAGCTCACACATCCTTCAGAGCCTCATCTAAAGAAGATTGGTACTTTGATAGTGGCTGTTCAAGACACGTGACAGGTGAAGAAAGGTTTCTGGAAGACATCAAGTCATATACTTCAAGTTATGTGACCTTTGGTGATGGTGTTAAAGGACAAATCATGGGAGTTGGGAAACTAATCAGCAATAGTTTGCCCAAGCTTAACAATGTTCTGTTTGTCAAAGGACTGAGAGTTAATCTAATCAGTATTAGCCAACTATTTGATCAAGGGCTTAAGGTTGACTTCTTAAAGAATGAGTGTCTAATCACTAATGACAAAGGTGAATTATTGAAGAAAGGAGCCAAATCAGAAGACAACTGCTACTTATGGGTTCCTCAAGAGACGACTCAGCCTATCACATGTCTTATCATTCAAGAAGATGAAGCAAGACTATGGCACCAAAGTTATGAGCATCTAAGTCTAAAAGGAATGGAGAAACTTGTTCCTAAAGAAGACATTAGAAGGCCACCAAAGCTCACTATTGAAGAAGAAGATGTATGTGGTGAAGGACAGATTGACAAGCAAATCCAAAAGTTTCATCCAATCCTTCAACAACAGGTGACATCCAAAGATCATGATGTGGAACCTTATGTGGTCACATCAGTCTCCAAACCTAAAGACTCAAGGTTGATAGGCTATTGTGATACTATTTGGGCTGGCAATAAAGATAATTGGAAGAGTACCTCAGGTGTATGTTTCTCTCTGCACAACAACCTAATATTAGGGTTTAATGAGAAACAAAGTTTCGCAGCTCTCTCCACAGCCAAAGCTGAGTATGGTACAGATGAAAGCAATTGTTTCCAATTGTTTGAAATAAAGCAGATGATGAGTGAGTACAATGTGAAGCAAGATGAGCTCACATTATATTGTGACAATAAGAGTGCTATGAATATTTCCAAAAATCCTATCCAACATAGTAGGACTAAGCACATTGATGTCTGTCACCATTTTATTAGGGATTTAGTGGAAGATAATCTTGTGACCTTGAAGCATGTAGCCACAGAAAATCAACTGGCTGACACATTTACAAAGACTTTGGATGCAAACAAGTATGAGACATTAAGGGGCAAACTTGGTATTTGCCTTCTTGATGAACAATGACAACTAATGCTATTCAAGCGTGCAACGGATACTTGCCTTTCCCTCCGTTTATTAGTGCACGCAATCCAAAGGCAATCATCACAAGATTCTCTCAACGGTCATCACTCCCTATATCAAGGTTATCCCCTCTTTCATGCAAACACTTCAACATCTCTCTATTTGCCCTCAACTCTCTCTCTCACAACTCATCTCACAATCCTGCTTTCACCATGTCTACTGCTACTCAAACATCTCAACAAAACTCTGCTCCATCATCACCAAACCCTAATCAAGAAATTGATTCTGGTGCGATCATCACTAATGCAGTTCTTGTCTCAACGGTTTCTCCAACAAGCATCAAGAAAAAGAGGACTAAGCGATCAAAGAAGAAAAGTATAGATGTTACAGAAGAAATTGCTGTAACTCCTCCTCCCTCTGCTGAGAAATCAAAAAAAAAAGAAGAGCAAGAAATCAAAGGTTGAAACGTCCAAGATTGCTCAAACCATGGAAAGTCTCTATGTTGATCCTATTGGTGATCAACCTGCAGAATCTGAGAAGACAGGTAATGAAGACCAATGTGATCCTACTCAAACCTTGGAGATGTTTAACAAAATTGCTTCTAAGAAGATTACAGAAGACAAACGCCACCCCATGACTCAGAAGATCATCAATGATGTCCTTACGAAGATCAATGATGTTGATGATGTGCCAGATGTTGACACATCTTTGGCACAAGAAGAGCAGGGCACAGGAGAAGATCCTGAAGGTGATCAAACTGTAGTGGAGAAACAAGTCCCCAATGAAGAGGGTCCTAAGGATGACACTTAGGCTGATAAGAGTGGAGAATCCAAGGGTTCTGATGAAAATGAAGGCTCCAAAGCTTCTCAAAATGCTGGTGGAGACAATGAAGTTGTAAATGCTGACAACTATGATCTGGACCTATCACTAAGGCAAGTTGCTGAAGACAGCATTGCAAGAAGGACAAGAAGTGGAAAGGTCTCTGATGCTGCTATTACACCCTCCAACAAAGAAAAGAAGAAGAGTGCAGCTAAGCCTGTCAAGTATGGTCCAAACAGAAGCTCTAGTAAGGTTGTGACTCGGAAGAAGAAGACTCTGAAAAGAAAAGAGCCACCATCAAGTGACTCTGAATTTGATGGGGAGAAGGATGTGCCCCACATCAGTGAATCTGAGGCAGAAGAAGAAGAACAAGATGTAGAGCTCAATGTGGTCCACATTGGAGCTTCTGAGAAGAAGTCTGTCAGAAAGAAGAAGATACCACAAGGGGTTCCTGATGTTCCAATTGACAACATCTCCTTCCATTCATTGGAGAATGTTTCAAGGTGGAAATTTGTGGTGAGTAGAAGACTGGCGCTGGAGAGAGAGCTCAGCAAGGAAGCTCTACAATGCAAGGAGGTCATGGAGCTAATCAAGCATGCTGGCTTGATGAAGACTGTATCTTGGTTGGGTAGCTGCTATGAGAAGCTGGTCAAAGAGTTCTTGGTAAATATTCCAGCTGACTGTGACAATCCATTAAGCAAGGAGTAGCAGAAGGTCTTTGTGAGAGGAAAAGAGATTTCTTTCTCACCTGACATCATCAACACCTTTTTGGGAAGAAGTGAAGAGCCATATCCTGAGCTGAAGGTTACTGATGATGCTATCTGCAAGAGCATCACAGGAGGAAAGGTCAATCATTGGCCTAAAAAGGGAAAGCTACCTACAAGCAAACTTACTCCCATGTTCACTCTCCTCAATAGAGTTGCTGCTGTGAATTGGGTGCCTACAACGCATAACTATGAAGTTGCAACTGGTTTGGCTAGGTTTATCTACTGTGTAGGTAACAAAGTGAACTTTGATTTTGGCACTTATATTTTTGAACAAACTGTTAAGCATGCCAAAACCCTAGCTATTAAGATGCCTATAACCTTTCCCTATCTGCTGTGTGGAATAATTGTGAACCAGAGACCTGATGTTCTGGTTAAGGAGGATATGGCTTGTAGAAGAGAGTCTGCTATCTCTTTTAGTGCTCAAGATCTGGATGTGGACTCAAATGTGGGCACATCAGCTACTGGTGCTATGAGTAGAAAGGAGATGATTTCTACTTTGAAGGTAACCTGCAAGGCCCTAGAAGAAAATAAGCTTAGGTTGGAAGCTGTTATAGCAGGTTTGGAGTTAGGGGAAGAGCAGGATCAGCCTGAGGTTAATAATGAAGATGATATAGAGGCTGGAGATCATGCAGCTGAGGATACTGATGGGAGTGCTGATTTTTGAATTAATGTAATTCATGTTTTCCCTGTATCAGCTGTTTTTAAGCAGTGTTTAGTTTTTTCTGATTTTATGTTATTGCACCTTGAAGTGCCTACCTTGTAATGATTGAACAATTAATGACCCCAGTACTTTTGGATTATTCTTTCTGATCTTAACTTTTTGTCAATATTATGGCTAAAAAGGGGGAGAAAAGATAAGTAGTATATCTAGGGGGAGTAAGAGGTAAGCTAGTGCAATATGTTTACTCTGGTACATGATGTGATACCAGATGTGTGCACATCGTCGAAGACAAAATGTGCTTGTATTTTGCACAACTTTTGAAGACTTTGAAGAGACCAGACGAATAAAGACTGATTCTTTGAAGACTGCTGAAGATGGTGCTTGAATTTAGGGGGAGTAAAGTATTTTACTGAAGCTGCTGAAGACACTTCCCTAAACTGCTGAATTTAGGGGGAGATTGTTAGTGTTTTCAACCTGTGAGGTTGATTTTGTTTTAGGGTTGGCTTCATTTGTTAAAATAAACCTTTGGTCCAGATGTGGTGACTGATGTGCACACATATGGTACCTGAACTTAATGCCCTAAAAACGCGCTTTCATTATTTGCGTGTGATCTTTTGAAAAAGATTTGTTTTGAAACAAACACATCCACGCTAGCTTGCGCGCCAAGGAACGAGCTGAAAGATTGAAAAAGATTCAGAAAAGATTTAAAAAGGCCGGTTTGTTACTAGAAGATTCAAAAAGATTTAAAACAAACATATCTTTGTTAAAAGATTGAGTTTGTTTCTTGGAAATACGATGGCCAGCTTTTAGGATCTCGTTCTATATAAAGGAAGACTGAAGACTTGTTTTACTCACTGAAATTAGAATAATATTTTTTAGTCTTTAGATTTCAGTCTTTGTCCCTATTGTTTCTTGTTTCCATTGAGACTTGAACTAGGGTTGTATTTAGCTCTTAAGCTTTTAAGCACAGAGCTGTTCCTTTCTTGGTTCTAATTTGAAACAAGAATTGAACTTTGAATCACTCAAAGCTTTGAAGCACGAGTTGGTTCTTTAGGTTATGAGTGTGTCTCCATCATTGAGTTTGTTATTTAAATCCTTGTGAGGAGCAAGGTCCTTGTGAGGAGAAAGGTAGGTTATAAGAAGTGACCAGAGGTTGTCATATCTAGGGAGGACCTAGGTAGAATTAGCACGGGTAGTGTTTAAGTGATAAGTTGTAAATTGGGACTGTTTAGCTTTGAATTGGAACTATCATAGTGGATTCATTCCTGGATTGGTATCCCCCAGACGTAAGTTAGTTGCACTGAACTGGGTTAACAAACTCATTGTGTTTTTTTATCTTTTGCACTTTATTTTCCTTGTTCATCAAGTTATCGCATGTTTATGATGTTGGCACATTAGGCAACACATCGTATACCTAAACCCTAACATACTCCACATCACACTGCACATCTGTGACTTGCTACCGGAATTTCACCTTCCATTTAGAGTCATTTAAAGCTTGTTCTAATGTAACTGGCTCCGATTCAACAATCATTGCTTCATTGATCAGTTCACCATCTTCTGTTATTGCTTGATCAGGGAACACATCATATTCATTCAACCTAACTGACTGCACTATATCTCTTGTTGATCTTCTCAACTGTTGATTAGGTTTATCATTAGCTATGTGAGTGTGATTTCCAGATGCATCATCTGCTGGTTCATCATCTACTTCTTCAAGCACAAGTTTTCTATTGAGCATTGAACTAGTGTCCTCAGCACTAGTACTTCCAATCCAGTCGCAACCTTTTGATTCATCAAACTTTATGTCTCTGCTTATCAACCCTTTATTCTCTTTTGGAGCATAAAGCTTATAAGCACCAGTGGGGTGATATTCCAATAGAATCATTTGTTGACTTCTATCATCAAGTTTTCTTCTCACTTGATCAGGAACATGTCTAAAACAAAGTGAGCCAAAGATTCTGAAATGACTTACACTTGGTTTAAGATCTGTCCAAGCTTCATAGGGAATTTTGTTCTTCAGCTTCTTGGTGGGACTTCTATTGATTATATGCACTTGGTTTAATGCCACATCCAATCCTCTTCTGAGTTTGTAATTGAGGCAAGGCAGTGATGATAAATTACATTGATTTCAATTTTGAAAGTCCTATTGTTTGACAGTGGAGCTTTCAAAATCAATCTACTCTTAGCATTATAAATTCGCAACTCTCTATTAGCCAACTTCATAGTATAATCTTTCTCAAGTAATTGACCTAAGCTTATCAAGTTACTTGTCATAGAAGGAACATACAATACCTCATTGATGGTTGATTCTTAACCATATTTTCTCTTCACAAGAACAGTTCCCATGCCAGCACTAGTGATCTGACTATTGTCTGCAAACTTGATGTTTCTCTTCACTGAATAATCAAGCTTCAATAACCACTTCTTGTTACCAGTCATGTGATTGCTACACCCTGTATCAAGATACCACAAATTTTACTTGTCTGCATCAGAATTTGTAATTGCCATTAGGAGTGAATCATCAGAATCACTACCACCTCCATTGGCATATTGGCCTTCATCTTTGTCTTCTCTGGCCACCTTCTTAGAACGACATTCTCTTGCATAATACCCAAATTTCTGACAGTTGTAGCGTTGAATATCCTTCTTATCAATCTTCTTCTTGGAACTCTTCTTGTTTTGATTTATATCTTTCCCTTTGTTGTTCTTGTTTTGAGTCTTGGCCTGTAATACTTGTTCCACTGCCTTGTTTGAACTTCTCTGCTTAACCCTTAGCTCATGAACTTCTAAGGATGCTTGCAGCTCTTCAATCTTCATAGTTGCCAAATCCTTTGATTCTTCAATAGCAACCACTATGTGATCGAATTTCTCAGTCAAGGTCCTCAAGATTTTCTCAATCTTGGACCTATTGATAAGTGCCAAAAAGTAGTTAAAATTTCCTTACATTTAAGGCACTTTTGTTACTTGTTACACAAGTTATTTAGGGAAAAGCCGAGAGAAATGGTATAATTGCCCAATTACGCTTTTTATATCTTACTCTATCCATTTGTGCAGAAATTCTAAGCCAAGACACCAAGCAAAGAAGAAAATATGAAAGGTTACTCGCCATGGCAAGCTCAAGGCGAGCCCGTGGCGAAAAAGAGGCAGAGAGCACCCAAGGTAACTCGCCCTCAATGCGTTGTGGCGAGTGGAAGGCGAGTTAACTCGCCATGGCGGAAAATTTACTCGCGAGGCGAGCAAAGGCGGCCAAAAATCCTCAGAGCTGACGTGGCAAAACCCACTGGTGAAGTAACAACAACTCGCCATGGCGCATAAACATTTCGCCATGGCGAGTGCATCAGAACAGAACATTATAAAAGCTCATTTCAGTCATTTTTTAGAGATTATCTTGTAATATCATAGAGAGAAATAGGGCTAATTTCAGAGAAAAATATAGAGTGAGAGTGATAGAAAGTGGAATCTTTCATCTTTGTTGAGAAATCACAAGTTGGTTAATGAATCTTCATCTTCTTCTTCAATCTTGCAAAGTTACCATGACAATGAGTAGCTAAATCTCCATTGTTGGGATTAGAGGTACTTGACCAAGTTAAACATGTAATCTTTGTTAGACTACTTGGCTACCACTTAGAAGGGGGGGTTGAATAAGTGGCCCTTTTAAACAATGTTGACTTTTAAAAAATTTAGTTTAAAAGGTACGCGCGGAAGCACCACCGGATCGGTAGTCTCTTTGCACCCGATTGATCACTGAAAAAGTAGTATAGCCTTGAACGATTGATGATAACGAACTAGAAACGATCATGTGTAAAATATTCAAATTAAATGATCCAAATCACAGTCCAAGCAAGTTACGCAATTATATAGCTAATTCAATCACAATCAAGATATATGTCAATTGAATTTTGGTGTACACTTACGAACACGAAATGGGATGGTTCTTTAGAGTACGCCATTCCTTTGCAAGACCGGCTCCTCTTTGCTTGTGATGATTCTTTGATGAAGAGGATCCTCCATCATCTTTGTCGTCATTGGATGGTGAAGACTTATCGTCCTTTTCTTTTGGAACTTCCGTTGAGGGTTGATCACTTCCAACAACTTCTTTATCCTTTAAAATGTCCAATGTGTCGACACCTGCACCAATAGAATCACCTTTCCCGTTTTCTTCCGGAAAAGTCTCATCAAAGTTTACATGAACCGACTCTTCAACAATTTGTAACCTCTTATTGTATACTCTATATGCCTTGCTAGATAATGAATAACCTAAGAAAATGCCCTCATCCGCTTTTGGATCAAATTTGCCAAGATTCTCCTTTCCATTATTTAAAATGAAGCATTTGCATCCAAAAGAGCGCAAGTGACTAAGATTAGGTTTTCTACTTTTAAGTATTTCATAGGGAGTTTTGTCCAAAATAGGTCGAATGATCGCCCTATTTAGAACATAACTCGCGGTGCTTATCGCATCGGCCCAAAAATACATAGGAAGACCACTTAACATAGTCCTAGCTAACTCTTCTAGAGTACGATTTTTCCTCTCCACTACTCCATTTTGTTGTGGTGTACGTGGAGCCGAAAAATTGTGTTACAATGCCATGTTTAGAGCAAAACTTTTCAAACTTCTGGTTTTCAAATTCACCTCCATGATCACTCCTAATAGAAATGATCTTAAGGTCTAGCTTATTTTCAATCATCTTAGCAAATTGTTTAAAGGCGGACAAGGTATCGCTTTTACTAGATAAGAATAATGTCTAACAAAATCTTGAGTAATCGTCTACAATCACAAGTCCATAGTAATTACCACCAATGCTTTTGGTCCTTGATGGTCCAAAAAGATCCATATGGATTAACTCTAAAGGCTTGGTAGTTGAAATGAACTTTTTAGATTTGAAAGAAGCCTTAATTTGTATACCCATTTGGCATTCGTTACACAAGTGATCTTTTGAAAAACGTATTTTAGGTAGACCGATTACAAGATCTTTAGAAACTATCTTATTTAGTAAATCGAAATTAAGATGTGCCATTCTTCTATGCCACAACCAAGATTCATCATTCTTGGTTATGAGACACTTAGCACCACTTAGGCAATAATCATCTAGATCTAACATGTATACATTTCCATGCCTAATAGCCTTAAGAATCACATTCTTGTCTTTGTCACTTTCGATTGTGCAAAAGGTTGGTTTGAAATTTATTTTGAACCCTTTATCACAAAGCTTAGCAACACTCAACAAGTTGTGCTTAAGGTTATCCACAAGTACAACATTAGATATGGTTATAGTAGAAGGATTACCGATAGTACCTACACCAAGAATAGTGCCCTTATTGTTGTCTCCATAGGTGACATAACCTTTCTCCTTTGCTTTGAACTCAATGAAAAGCGAGGCATCACCCGTCATGTGCCTTGAACATCCACTATCTAGAAACCATCTCCTTTCTAGACTATCAAGGCACTTTTCCTACAACATTTAGACATAAGAAGGAGGTACCCAATTTTCATTGGGTCCTAATTGGTGAGGTAAATAAGTTTTGTTGAGTTTTGGCATCCATTGCAATATGCCCTTAGGTACTAACAATTTCCTAGCTTTACATTTTGCAATGGTATGGCCTTCACAACAACAATAGTGACAAGTGATATGTGAGTCACTCTTCTTTTGATCCATTTTGAAATGTTTAAAATATTTGTTTTTGACTTTCAAAGTATTTTGAAAATGTTTTGGATCAACTTGATGAGAGACTCTAGGTTTTGATGAATCTTCCACTTTGTCTTTGAGAGTCTTAATATTTTTTGACAAAGTGATACAATTATCACAACCAACTATATTCCTATTATTATCATGACTTGCACTTGACCTTTCTAATAATGATACCTTGAAAGCTTTCAACTCTTCTTCCGTTTTGGAAACTTTCTTTTCAAGAGCTTTGTTAACTTTTATAATTTCTTTTAATCGTTTGAAAGCTTTCCTAGTCTCACTACATAGGTCTTCAAATGCACTTTGCAAATCATGATATTCTATCGAAGTATATGAGCTAGAGGGATTTTGGTTTACCTTTTTGGGAGCTTTATCCTTCTTTTTGTGATGATGAGTTGTGAAGCATACATTAGTCATTTCGCCTTCATCACTTGAACTAGAGCTTGATGATGAATGAGATGAAGAACTACTACTCTCCCATGCAACATAAGCTTTCTTTCCTTTGCTCCTCTTTTTGTTTAAAGATGACTCATTCTCTTTTCTCTTGAGATTAGGGCAATCCGGCTTGTAGTGGCCAACTTGGCCGCACTCATAGCATATCCCTTTCTTGGAGTACCTAGCATCTTCATTCTTACGGCGGTAACCACTATCTTTCCGAAACTTCTTAAGATTGTCATCGGAATGTCTTATCCCATTCTTTCTCACATATCTATTATAGCGTCGAACGAAGAGCCCCATTTCCTCATCATCGGAATCGTCTTCGCTTGAGCTACTTTCCACTTGCTCAACCTTTTTGGACTTGGATGTGGAGGCCTTTAGAGCAATGGACCTCTTATCCTTTTCTTTTTCCTTTTCGTTGTGTTTCTCCTTTTTCCCACCTTTCTCATGCTTTTCCAACAAATTAAGCACTTGTTCATGTTTCGTTAGCTTACCGAATAAGGTTTTGAGACTCAAAGTTGTAAGATCATTGTGCCATAGGCTTATTGGTGACAATGCCATTAGGATCGGTGTTTGTCGGAACAAACGGACCGGTCTCAATAGCATTCCACACTTCACCATCAAAAGAATTGATGTGAATGCGCATACTACTTTTCCAATAATCAAAATGATCTCCATTGAATATATGTGCCTTATTATAAGCCCCTTTAGGTGCAAAAGCCATGTTTTCTAATAATTGGCACAATCCACCGAATTTTGTGAACAAAATTGAACCGGGCTCTGATACCACTTGTTAGACTACTTGGCTACCACTTAGAAGGGGGAGTTGAATAAGTGGCCCTTTTAAACAATGTTGACTTTTAAAAAAATTAGTTTAAAAGGTAGGCGCGGAAGCACCACCGGATCGGTAGTCTCTTTGCACCCGATTGATCACTGAAAAAGTAGTATAGCCTTGAACGATTGATGATAACGAACTAGAAACGATCGTGTGCAAAATATTCAAATTAAACGATCCAAATCACAGTCCAAGCAAGTTACGCAATTATATAGCTAATCCAATCACAATCAAGATATATGTCAATTGAATTTTGGTGTACACTTACGAACACGAAAATTCAATTGAATTGAAAATTAAAGCAATTGCGTAAAGTAAAAGATTAAGGAAGAAAGACACAAGCGATTGATTAGGGAGTTCCCCGGCTTTCGTGTCGTCCTCGCGGTCGGCCGGGTACGTCTCCCCCCAAATAACCAAACGGGTTATTTGAGAGTATATTGATTAAAAACGTTTGAACACTAGTGCACAATTTACAAAGACTCCAATAACCCTATATTGAATCTAATGCAAACTATGCGTAAAACAAAACCTCAACAAGTAATGAAGCTTCACCCTCTGATTCCAATGATCCTAACCGTGCGCAAATCCTCGCAACGATCGTCCAGCTGAGTACCTCGCTTCTTCGTTGTTGATCCTTCAAGATATCGCACAATCTTGAATCCTTGAGAAAAACCCAAACCTTCTTCACAAATCAACTCGATCACGCCTCTGATTCACCGCAAGCCGTATCGAACGTTATCGATCAAACGTAGCACCTTTATCCGAATGATCCCATACTCATTCTTCAATTAATTGCAATTTGATGGAAAATGATGATCTTGTGAAGAATAACCCTTTGATCCAAATATTTCACCCAATTTGAATCCCAAAGAGTTTTTCAAAGCTATTTCACTTTCTCACAGGTTTTCTCTCTTGATACAATAACAAAGCACATTGCTATTTAAAGAGAAAATAGAATTGAGCAAATTTAGGCAAAACTTAGCAGACATGTATCGATACAAATGATGGTTTGTATCGATACAAACCCTTTGACCAGCGTTCAAATATGAAAATTTTGACCTATGTATCGATACAAACACGTATGTGTATCGATACATACATCAGTTTCTTGAAATCTTGACTGATATGTATCAAATCATGCAAGCATGATTCGATACATCATGCACTATCTGGTTTTTTGAGAGATACAGGTGAGTATCGATACATGCAAGCATGATTCGATATACAGGTGACTCTCTGCCTCTGAGAGACCATATTTGTATCGATACAAGTGATATATGTATCGATACAAAATGCACAAAATCAGTCTGAAGTAATTTCAGGACATTTGTATCGATACAAATGATTATGTATCGATACAGAATACCTAAAAATCAGTTTTTCATAGTTTTAAAAATAGTTTTTCGCTGTCAAGTCATTTGTAATGTTGCCAAAATATGTTCTACTCTATTTTCATGTGTTTTGACAATTATTAAAACATGAGGATGAACTGGTGCACTTACAATCTTTTGATCTTTAATATATGATTCTAGCATTTGATTTGATATTGATATTATTCTTGCACTTTATACAGATGTTTGATTTAAATTGTTATTGAAAAATACTTTTGAATCTTGATCTAGAATAAATATCTATCAAAACATAAATCCTAGACATGGGATTTAAGTCTTGATAATCACTTTTAAGTATCTAAACTTCATGCTTTCGTATCATTTAATAGATGGAGAAATCGTCGATTAAATGATACGATCGACTATTGAATCGTTTGATAGTTTGGGAAATCGACATTAAACGATGCAATAGAACTGACAATATCATTTAGACATGAATGATGTTGTTGAAGGATGCGTGATAATATCGATTAAAAGCTAGAATTCATGTGTGTGATCATTAGAATATATGTGACGCTTGGTCAACCAACTCTAATCCTAACAAGTTTCAAGCCTTATTACTTTCGTATCTTATTTTCATAACGTATTTCTCTTAGTTTAAACAAACAACCAAATTAATCTTTAACTTGAAATGATAATCGACGTTGAACGGTTTATGATATCGCACTAGTCCCTGAGGAGACGATATATAATACTTACTTTTGATTGATAGAAAAATACTACATCGCCTATCAGTCATGGTTTCACCACAAGACTTCATCAAATTTGTCAAGGCCAACATTCTTGCCAAATACTCAAAGATAGTTTCTTGTTCATTCATCTGCATCATCTTGTATTGCCTCCTCAAAGCTTGCAGCTTGATACCCTTCAATTTCTCATCACCACCATAGATTTTCTTCAGTGTATCCCAAGCTCCCTTTGAGGTTTCTTCTTCTATCATCTTCTCAAAGATATTAGAATCCACGCATTGATGAATGATGAACAAGCCTTTAGCATCTTTCTTTTTCAATTCTTTGTGTTGAGTTCTTGCTGCTTCATCAGCATTTGCAGCCAATTCTTCTACTCCATCATTTACAATTTCAAGAACACCAACGATCATAGTTATCACCTTTGAAAACTTGAAGATTCGATGGAAATTGTGAAGAGGTTGTACTCTGGTTTGTCATGATTCTTGATCAAGGAATCAAATTGAAACGATGAATACGAACCGGGCTCTGTTATAGCAATTTGTTGGAGTAATTTGAGAAAGAGAGAATGAATTGAATTGAAAAAGAATGAGAAAAATGGAAGTGATTATTATTCATCCACTAGGGGAAAGGTAATTATATACAAATGATGTTTACTTCACTACCAAGCAATCGTAACTAACTACCTAAGACAAAATCAAAAACTCTAACTAACTAACTGACTAACTATCAGAACTTCAGTAATCAGAACCTGACTCTTTAAAACTTAGAGCTTCTCAGCTTCTAAGCTTCTTAACCTGGAGCTTCTCAGCTTCTGAACTTCTTGAGAACTTGTATTACAAATATCACACTCTAAGCTTCAAAACAAAACCATGGAAGTCACAAACCGATTAACTAGTGTTGAATTAATAATATGAAACAACTCAACAATTCAAAAACATAGACTTACCTCACATTGCAAGCACAACTTTTACAAGGTTCATTATTTATATTACATATCTGATGGGTTGATTAAATGGTGCAAAGACCACACATAGTAGTCATGTTTATACAAAGTTGTAAACTAACATGTTCAATAACTAAATAAAAGTTTTCAAACGATAAATTGACAATCTTTTGTCACTTATTGTTATCAAAATAACAAATTATCACACACCGTAATTGTTAAAATAAGTGGCGGAACAAAAAAAATAAAATTGGGAAGGCCACAATTTTTTTTTATAAAGAAATTAAATATGAAAATTATATTGTATGTAAAAATATAAGTTAAGAAAAACACAAAAATCTATCTATTAATTTTTGGGTTAATAAGTCTTTACCCCCTTGCTAAGTGGACGTGTTTTGCGTTACCTCCTGCTAAAAATTTCTTGAAGATTGCCCCATTGCAAAGTTTTTTTTTTTTGGTTTCCCCCCTTTTTCTCTCTTGGATGCAAGAAATTTTAACTTTTTAAATCGGTTGAACAAAATAACCGATGTAAAAAGTGCGCTCAATGAGGGAAACCAACAAAAAAAACTTTGCAAGGGGGCAATCTTCAAGAAATTTTTAGCAGGGGGTAACGCAAAACACGCTCACTTAGCAGGGGATAAAGACCTATTAACTCTTAATTTTTTTATGAGCTTATAGCTTATTTATATTAGCTTATAATTTATTTTGATAAGTTAATTCAGTTAGCTTATACCTTATTATTTTTTATTCTAATTTCCCCTATTACCTCACTTAAAAAATTAAATATTAATAAACATATTTCTTTATGTCATTTCATAGTTATATATATGCTACTTCAATTGCTAATTTTACCCAATAATATAAATTCAATTAATTATCCGTTATTTTTTGACAAACAAAGTTAAAGTTCATTATTATAAAATTAGACTATATAACTTAAAATAATATTCTACGATATATACCGAGTGACTTGAAATCATCAATAATAGACTTTAAACTAATATTTACAATAATACTTGAACTAATATGTGTGCCGAGTTTCTTATAGTCATTAATAATAAACTCTAAATTAATATTTACAATAATATTTGTACAAATATGTATACAGAATTACTTAACTTGTCAAAAAAAAAAGAATTACTTAAAATAATTTATAATATAATTACATTAATACTCTACCTATAAAAAATTATTTTTTGAAGTGGGGGAAGGTCGTGGCCACCCTCAGCCCTCCCTAGTACCGCCACTGGTTAAAATCGATTCAAAAGAGAACTTTAACAACAACAACAACAACATAAATAAAAACAACGATCAGCAACACAATTTCTTGGTTTCTATGAGTTTTCTGGCGAAAAAGACCGGAGGCGGCGGAGGTGCGGAGGAAACCGGACAGGCACTGGAACTTGTCCTTCTCTTCACGAAGATCACAAGGGTGGTTGTCTCGTGTAAAACGGAGCTCTGGACAGAGAGAAAAACACATTTGAAGTAGAAGCATCTCACCGGAATCATGTCGGAATCTGGACAAGAAGAACAGGTTGGAGATTGTGTTTTTGTTTTGTCCCCATGAGTTTGTTTATGATCGAGAAGGAAAGCTTCTTCAATAGGGTGATTTTGTGATGAAAGGAGAGTGACAATGGTGTTCATGTTTGGAAAGGGATGAGTTTGTGATGAAGATTATGGTATTGTTCATCGGCCAACCCCAATTTCAATTTATTTTTTCTTTTCAGCTTGTTTTAATTTAAAAATAATAATTACACCGTCATTAGTGACTTGGCAATAAAAAATAAATTAAATTTGGGTAAAAATAATAGGGCTTGCCTCTCAGCCATCTGAGCTGCGAGCATTGGAGAGAGGAGGAAGCGAGTTTGAATCCTTGTGGAGACATTTCCACCGTTTTTTTTTTTTAATTCAAGTTATTAATCTATTATTTTTAATTAATATTTATTTTGACACGTGTCAAGTGACACGTGACATTAAATTTAAATAAAAATTAAAATAAATTCACGTGAATTTGCCACGTAGCAAAATTGCACAGTCATCTGCCATGCGTGGTGCATAGGGGGCAAAAACAAAGATTCAGTATATTGCAAGGGACGAGTTGCACAAAAATATTTTATAGGGGGTGAAAAACAAAACTCCCACATTACATGGGGTATCGGTTATTTTACCCATAAAATTTTTAAAAAAATTCCAAGTGGACATGCCACGTCTTCATTCTGTCCCAGTCAGATGACAAGTTGGCACCCAGGCGTCTACTTTGTAAGGGGTAAAAGGCTATTAACCCTTTTTATTGTATATTATTGTGTATAGTGTGTGTTTTGCATTTCTTGCTATAAGAAAAAATAATTAAGGGTTTAATTTTGAGATCAAAAGAATTTCTTTTTTATCTTCCTCAAGTAAATTAGAGAGGCTAGGTAGCTAGCTAGATGCAGAGAGATATTCCAAAAGGCTTAATTCCCTCAACAAGAATCTTTATTATCCTACTATTATACTCCCTCCGTTCCTTTTTATAAGAGACTGTTGACTTTTTAGATTCATTCAATAATAAATGTATTTAAGCTATAATATAGACCAAATACATCAATTATTGAATGAATCTAAAAAGTGAATTGTCTCTTATATAAAGGAACGGAGGGAGTATATAGTGTGGGCTTAATCTAAAAAATTCAAAATAAAAAAAAATCCAGTTGTACTGTATATTTATTTAGAAGGTTTTTAAGAAGAGAAGAAAAAAGTGAAAAAAGGGTATTTGTTTCATATGAAGGGACAAGATATTTAAAGAAGTTAAAAGCTAAATCAGGTAATAGAGAGGCCCTGTTTGTAATCCTACTTAGACTTATATGTGTCTTATATTCTGTCCTGTTTTGTAGCCTGTGTAAATCTGATTCTGCAAACTTTGCATTTATATATCTATAGCTGTCATTTTTATTTATGACCAATGCAGAGAAAGTATAATGATGATTGCAATGGCAATGGTAATTACATATTCTTATTCTCTTAATTAATTGAAGAGGAGGTCCATGTGATAATGAATTGAAACCAACCAACCCATTTTCTCTTTCAAATTTATGGAACTGTTGTTTATATTAATTTATGCTTTTTGTTTCATTTTCATTGACAGCTTCTAAGTTCTATCTACCTATTTGGTTGTCTTTCTATCTTGATGATGCTATGTGATTAATGAGTGTGTAGATTTTCTAAGTCATGCGGTAAGGTGAAGGACTTTGTACAGTAACTTATGGACACGGTTATTAAATTCAACCGCTCGATCTCAATAAACAGCCAAGATCGTTTGAAGATTTTTTTATCATTGTTTAATGTGATCCGTCCAAATTTCGGGTGAACAATTGAGATTTGTGGTGCCTCCTAGGTCAGCAATATTACGGCCATATCTGGGTATATTGTCCTAAATTTGGAACATTGATCGAGATCATTTACTACGTGAGATTTGGTGGATCGCAATCACTCTAAGTTCTAAGGTTATGACTCCTAACTAATCCATATGCAACTTGTTTTCTACAACTTAAAATAAGTTAATCCTTCAACCATAATTGATGTAATTAAAATTGTAGTTATGTCATGTGAGTTTAGCTCAATTGGTAGGACAATTGCATTATATATGCAGAGGCTGAGGTTCGAACTCTGGTTATACCACTTATTCACCTTAAAGGTGGAATTTCTAGCTGATAGGCTACTTGACCAAAAAACAAATTGTAGTTCTGATGTTATTGCGGAGACTTCACATTCCTTTATACTGTCTCTATAATTGAAGTTGTCGACCGCAATTTAAGACCATAATAAATCAATCGATAATAGTGTTATTTTTTTTTTACTTAGTAATAGTTTGATTTTGTAATCTTGAGTTCAACTCGTAGTTGTAACCTTCAATTGATTTTGTATTCTTTATAATCTTTGTATTGTTTTGATCCTATTCTTTTTACTATGTATAATATAATATACTTATCATCCAAAAGAAAAATAAATATATACTAAGTTACTTATTGTAAAATTTTAAACTTAAAACTCAGATAATCATCACATGGTTGATCAAACCAATGTTGACAAAATGCAATGCAATTAATCAGAGAGATCACTGCCAACTGCCAATAGTTTTAAGTGGCTTTGTGGCTGCAATCTGGCTGTATCTTTTCTGTGTTTAGCAAACTGTTACTGTGTCAGAGAGATGAAGGGGATAAGTATTTTCAGGTGTTCAGAACACTTGTATAGTATAATTATCATTAATTGCTATTTTTTATTTTTTAAATAAATTTATTTACTTCCTTCTATCATTTCTATATAAATGCTATGGTATATTGGTATTTACCATTATACTATATTTCTTCTTCTCTTCATTTTTTGGTCTCTCCACAGAATGGAGCAACCTCATCACATGTTCTTAGGAGGTGAAGAGGAATGTCACAGCAGTGAATCTGGATGGACTATGTATATTGCATCTCCAATAATTGAAAGTGGTGATGATGATGATGATGATAATGAAGTGGATTTTTATCAAGGGATTCATCAAATTACTCAAGGTGATGATGCTGGAATTGAAAGTGATGATTCTATGGTTTCTGATGCTTCTTCTGGACCAAGTCATTATGGTGTTAATGTTATTCAACCTTTGGGAAATTATGAAGAAGGTTATGGTTTGAGACATTTCAAGCAAAAAGTGGAAGAGGATGAATATGATGATGATGATGATGACCTTCATGATGATTACTATTGCTTTGATCATCACAAGAAAGGAAGTAAAAAGAAAGAAAATCAAATAGGTGAAAAAAAGTGTGAAAAGAAACAAAAGGTTCAAGTTCAAGGTGGTGGGAACTAGAAAATAGATTTGTTATTTCATTATAATTATTATTCACTGGCATTTTAGCTTTTGTTTTATTTTTTAATTAGGTTTTAGTTTATGTGACAATTGTTGCAATTGCTTTGTATTGTGTTCCCTTGAAGAATTATTGTTGTTGAATATCATGATTAAGATTTGAATATCAAGAAAGATAATACAGTACATGGATGGGTGTTCTGATAATTAATTTCTACCTAACATTTTTCTGTGTATCATTTAGTTTGAGAGTATGTGTTACAAGTTATTTTATTTAACTAGTATATTTACAAAATTTAACCATAAATGAATGTTTAGATCAATGTGACAAATATATCATGAGTGTGGCATAGCCACACAGCCATTTTTTTTGGTATATATATACTTTCGCTGATCTCATACATAAGCAAAATTTAAATTTTTAGATTTATTAAAAATATGATATATTTGATCTATATTGTAGACTAAATACATTATTTTTTCAATTAAACTATAAAGTTAATTCTTGCTTATATATGAGACTGATTAAAGTACGGATTACTGGAAGAAAAAAAGATGGAAAAAAAATTCAGAATAGTTATCGAAGACTTGAATCTCAATCATGTTTCTCTCTCCCTCTAATATTTTTCTTTATCGGCATAGCCACCAAATTTCATTTTCGTTCTTCCTTAAATCTTCCAACAATCAACAATCATGTTGATTTCTCACTCAAATCCTCTTTACAATAAGCAAAAAGAAGTTATATTTAAGGTTATGAAAATTTGCAATAAGCATGATATTGATATATCTGATATGGATGAATCGTATGTGCATGAAAAGAAACCTAGACTCATTTTATAAAAAGAGATGTTTTTAGAACATACTGCAATGATGTAATTTTAACTTATTTAACAAATGTATGATAGATTATTTTCTTCATAAATTTAGTTTTTACAACTAATTCTAATATAACTTTTTTTGTAAAATGTAAATTAATATAATTTAGTTCTTAGACAAAAATATTAACCTTATTTAATAATTTAGGTCTAGATCCGCTCCGGATTAACCTCATAAAATTTTGCACTCACTCAAACTAAGGAAGCATAAAGAAATATGGAAGTAGAGGAAGAAAGTAGTTAAAAGCTCACAATAAAATTAATGACTTACGTACCAAACAGATTCCAAATGGTCAAGTAGCATAATAAACATGCAAAGCGTTTTGAATCTAAATGAAAGCATATCAAGTTATCAACAACAGAGAAGGAAAGATTTTTTTTGTAAACAACATGAAAATTAGAAGAAAAAAAAACTATACATCTATTTAATAATTTTTTGAGGTAATTTGAATTCATCTAGGTAAATTTTATCGTTTAATAGATTAAGTTGTTGTTTGTCGAAAAAAAATTAATTTGTTGAATTTTTAAAACAATATAAATTTACAGATATTTTATGCAAGTTAAATTTAGACAATTTAAAGTGACACTTGAGTACTATGAATTTGCTTCGGTCTAGTCTAGTCTAGATTAATTTGTTTCACTTTCATTTTCTTTTTCTTTTATTTGGTGTTAGACCTAGGTCCATTTGGCCTGATTTTTTTAGGTCTTAAAAGTTATCTGAAAACTAAAAATAAAAATAAGCTGATTGATAATTGTTGTATTTTTTAACTTCAAAGATCTGTTATCTATATATTTTACTCAAAAAAATTAACAAATTTTTTCTCAATAGCTTTTTAAAAATCTGTTTGGCCTAACTTTTCATTTTATTGAATAAAAAAGTTTATAATGAGTTAGGTCAAACGGTACCTTAGTCTCCCTTGTAATTATTTATTTTTCCATTTTTTTATATAATATGGGATATAGATATGGTATAAGGATGTCTAAACTACAAGAAATTTTGCATTTTGCAACACAACACTTGCGACGGTTGGAACATAACCGCCCTCCTTGTCCATCTGCGACAGTTCTCGCGACGGTTTTTGGCAACTGTCGCAACATTTTATATAGAATAGATGCTTCAGTTCATTTTTATAGCCCGCGTTTTCCCTTTTCATTTTTCCCCCTAAAATCCCTAAAATATTTCACTCACTTTGTCTCTCTGGCTCAAAACCCCTAAAATCTTTCACTCATGTTCTCTCTCTGGTTCAGAATCCCTAATATCTCTCTCACGTTCTCACCTCTTTGCCGAATTAAAATCCCTAATCTCTTTGCTCACGTTTTGCTCAGGTACGAACTCTCTCGCCAATCTCTTTTGTTTCATCTCTTCCTCTATCGCCGAATCAAAATCCCTAATCTATCTCGTTCATGTTTTGCTCAGGTACACATGCTCTTTTCTGTTTTGCACGTTAAATTCTGATATGCCTTATATGCAGCCATGTTGAGAGGACAAATATTCTACAGGCATTCAAAACTAGCAAAGACGTAAATACTGTTTTTCTTTCCAAGGTATCTGTTCCTGTTATGTACAGTTTTATTTTGAGGCTTATTTGCTTTAATTTTCAATTTTTCATGATGTTAAAGCACATACTGGTGTAGCATCTTGATGAGGAAAGGGTTATTTAAGTTAGAACGGGTATATTAGGTTAGCTAATGTTTTGTAATGTGTAGTAGTTGTCTGCTTCAGTACTTCTTGTTAATACTATTGATATTGTGGGTCATTCCATGTTAACATCTTAATAAAGAATGTGACAATTGATATCTGATTCCTTGCATCCTCTCTTTTATTCTCAGGTTGGTGACAACTCAATTGATATTCCTGAAGCAAATGTGATAATTCAGATCTCTGTTGTGAATTCGACGATAAAAGTCACACCAATGAATTTTGATGTGTGGAGCAAATGAACCAAGTAACCAATAACAAAGATGATAGAGATGATGAAAGTAAATAATCCAAGAGAAAGAGAAGAACACAAGATATTGTTTACCCAGTTCGGCCAAATAAAGACCTACGTCTGGGGGAGGGAGCAACCCTTCCGTTCCACTATGATCAATGAGGAACTTTACACAAGGAATTCCCAATTGGGTTACAAGAATTAATCCTAATTCTACCCAAATCCTAAATCCCTTCTTCCGTGATAAAGAGACTCAATTTGACCTAGCTACTCAAGGTGAACCAAGGATGATTCGCCCAAACCCCTAGAATTATACCAAGAATGAATTCTCTAAAACTCTAGTGTGGCAAACCCTAATCCTAATTGCTTTCAACCTTATTTTTCTATGAATAAAGAGTTCCCTATTTATAGAAAAATACATGCCTAAAAATCAGAAACAAATCTATCTTATAAAATAAAACAGAATCCAAAACAGATACTCTCCAAAACAAATTTTTCCACAAAATCTGCACAAAAACGGATCTGCACGTTTGGCCCGCGCCCGGCGCCAGCCCGTTCGCGCCCCGCGCCAGTCGACAGAAGCCACAACCATTTCTGGAGGTCTCCTGGCGCCTGGCGCCATACAGCAGCTAGTTTTTCCAGTTTTCTGATTTTCTTGTTTCTGAGTTTTCAAGGCAACATCCAACAATTCTCCACCTTGCCTTTAAAACGATGGTGATCCAATCAACCACCGTGTTGCTCCCTCCATCTTGAACTAATATTCAAGATCATTGGCCAAGTCCAAGTCCCACTTGAACCTTGACCTCTTCCACTTGCTTCCAACAACTCTTGCTAGAATCACAAGCTGTACCTCTACCTCTTCATCTCTCGGAATGCCTTCCGCCCTCATGAAGGTCTTGCCTCCCACTACCATAGGAATTTTGGTAGCACCCACAAGACTAACCGCAACCTCTTCAGCCCCCGGAGTGACCGTCCTCCTGAAGATACGCTTGCATCCAACTATCATCGGCCTTTTGGATAGTCCTACAAGCTTCACCACCCCCTCTTCGAACCCCGGAATGCCTTCCGTACTCTCGAAGACTTGCTTGTCCTCAACCAACCTTGGAATTTTAGGTTGTTGTTCAAGCTCCAACAATAGACTCTCCTTGTGCCCTACTACCTTAAGTAACCCTACAAGTTCCAAAGTCCTACTGTCGGTGTTCCCAATTGCTTCCCTGAAGTTATTTAATAGGTCTTGCACTTCTTCAGCCTCAATTGGAACATACCCCACAAGGTCTTCACAGTCGTACCACTTCGGTGCAACAATACCACTCTCCTCTCTATCTCATTCTTGATAGCCAAGAGTTAGTGTTCTTTCTTCTCCTCTAGTATCACTATCGGAAGCCTCCACCTCAAGCTGAAAATCCTCCACCTTAAGATGAAACCCCTCCACCAAAGTCTCGAACTCGGTACTTCCCCTATGAATCCCACCTTGAAATTTGCAAAACCACTCCACCTGATCTGAAACAACCCCGACATCCCACAACTCTAGAACATCATGAGAACCAACAGAATCTAGAGACTTACTCTCTTCTGACTCCCAACTCGACACCACAAGTGCCTCCGCTGTTTCATAATTCTCATCACCGGATGAACCATCCACAACATGCACGGAACCATTCTTGTCCTTCAACTCCAGACAATCTCTCTTGAAGTGACCTTTCTTTTGACAGTGGAAACAACTCCACTTGTCACTGCCTTTAGCCCTAGCCTTCCTACCTCTACTTCCACCTTTTCCACCTGAAACATTTAAAGCGTTAGCACCATCCTCCACCTTCAAGTCTTTAAACTTAGTAAGTTCTTTCGTCCTCAAGGCCGATTGAACTTCCTCCAAGGTAACTGCTGTTTCCTTGCCGTAGAGCATGGTATCCTTGAAACTTTCATAGGACTTAGGTAACGTACAAAGTAGATGTAAGGCTTTGTCTTCATCTTCTAGTTTCACATCAATATTGGCCAAATCATCAATAATTTTATTGAATTCCGCCAGTTGCTCTGTTATGGATTTCGACTCCACCATTCGATAAAAGTAGAGTTTTTGTTTCAGAAACTGCTTATGTGCCACCGACTTGGTCATGTACAATGATTCAAGTTTGACCCACATACACGCAGCGTTGGTCTCCTTTTCTACTTCTCTCAACACCTTGTCTCCGAGGCACAAGGTAATGCAACTTACCGCTCTTTCATTCAAATCAGCCTTCTCCTCATCGGAAAGGCTCGCCGGCATCTGTGCACCCTTCAAAGCCTCAGCACACTTGCTATGGACTAACACCGCCTTCATCTTTACCTTCCACAACCCGAAGTCGTTACTACCGGTAAACTTCTCGATATCAAACTTAGAACCCATGGTACCTGATTGTCGATTTGATCCTTGCCCCACGGTGGGCGCCAATTGTTGTGAATTCGACGATAAAAGTCACACCAATGAATTTTGATGTGTGGAGCAAATGAACCAAGTAACCAATAACAAAGATGATAGAGACGATGAAAGTAAATAATCCAAGAGAAAGAGAAGAACACAAGATATTGTTTACCCAGTTCGGCCAAATAAAGACCTACGTCTGGGGGAGGGAGCAACCCTTCCGTTCCACTATGATCAATGAGGAACTTTACACAAGGAATTCCCAATTGGGTTACAAGAATTAATCCTAATTCTACCCAAATCCCGAATCCCTTCTTCCGTGATGAAGAGACTCAATTTGACCTAGCTACCCAAGGTGAACCAAGGATGATTCGCCCAAACCCCTAGAATTATACCAAGAATGAATTCTCTAAAACTCTAGTGTGGCAAACCCTAATCCTAATTGCTTTCAACCTTATTTTTCTATGAATAAAGAGTTCCCTATTTATAGAAAAATACATGCCTAAAAATCAGAAACAAATCTATCTTATAAAATAAAACAGAATCCAAAACAGATACTCTCCAAAACAAATTTTTCCACAAAATCTGCACAAAAACGGATCTGCACGTTTTGCCCGCGCCCGGCGCCAGCCCGTTCGCGCCCCGCGCCAGTCGACAGAAGCCACAACCATTTCTGGAGGTCTCCTGGCGCCTGGCGCCACACAGCAGCTAGTTTTTCCAGTTTTCTGATTTTCTTGTTTCTGAGTTTTCAAGGCAACATCCAACAATCTCTTCACATGCTTCTTTAAGGCGTCAAGAAGCTCAACGTCTGGGTCGTATTCTTAGGGAAAAGGTTAGTTTCTAAATTTTTGTGTGATATTATTATTTCCTTATAGTAGGTTTTGGTAATTTATTTTAATTAATTCTGAAGTTCTAGTTTTTGGTGTTCACCATACCCGTCCTACAGATTGAATTCTAAATTTCAGTTGTTTGTTGTGGAAAGTGGGAATTTCTCTATAGTTTGATGCATGATATTTTTGGTGTCTACTTGTTTGTCAATAATGCACTGTGCTAGTGGGTTCTCTTGCTGATTCAAATTCATGAATTAAATGGCAGGGAAAGCTTCAGGATAGGATGGCAGGTGGCAAAGAGGAATATAATGCATTTTTTTATTCCCTTGTGCCAACTTATACCCAGGTATACATTTATTTCATGCCAATCCATATATTATTGAATGATTGGATCATGTCGTCACTTCAAAATAATACTTAAACTATCATCCAAGGAATTTATGGTGTAATGTATTGTGCTGTTTCATTTTCAGGAGATGTATTACTCAACTAAGAGGCAACAATTTTTAATTGATCAGGGTTACAGCTTTAAGGTATTTTCTTTCAATTTTTAATTGATAAGGGTAGATTATCTGTGTATTGACATTATGTTAGAGGAATCATTTGTGATTTGTATTAGGGATTCTCGAATGACTTTGTTTTGAACTTTATTTGTAGTGTGATTAGAGCAATATAATTTAATGTCTTTTGCATATCTTACCTGTGATTTTGCAGAGAATAATACTTAGTTGTCGTCTTTCAAAATTCTTATTGTTTAGCTATGGTATATGTTTTGATATGCCTATGTTTAAGTGCATATATTTGTCAATATATTAACTTTTTTAAACCATATTTTATATTTTAAAGCAATGGATAAGTCATTGATTAAGATGACATTGTATGAGGAAGAATGGCACAAAAGAATGGAAGAGAATAAAAAAGGATGGATTCTCTCAATCTTCCCCATCTCTCTCAATCCTTTCGCAAATCCTCTTCTACAACTACAAAACCCACATCGGTTAGTAATAATCTCTCAATCGGACTCAAATGTTTTTTTTTATAATTTACTTGTGATGTTTGGTTCAAATTTCAAATCCTTAAGTTTGAAGCATCTTAAGATCTAACTATTTAGTGTGTTTTCTCTTTATTGATTGATTAGTTTCTTTCTTGGTTCTCTTTGTTGTTTAGGTTATCTTTGTTTTTTATGTTTTGTTTGTTATTCGAGAGAAAAAAATGGTAAATAGTGTCCAGTCACCTATAGTTTTTTATTTATGGCATAATAGGATATGTTGATTGATTGTGTGCTCAAGTTGACCTATATTGTTGCTTGCTCTAGTCTTAATTTTATTGTGCATCATTTGAGTTCATAGCATGCATTATATTATATATTTATAAAATACATAACGTGAATATGTTTTATTGTGCATCATTTGCGAGATTTTATAAATGGGATCTCACATTGGAGGAAAATCTTTAAAATTATCCACGTTCTATTAACCTAGAGAATTGGGCTGTTTTTGTCCAATTTAAGCGGAAGCCTAAAGTAATGGTAATCATTCTTATGCGTTTATCTGCCTAATCGGTTTTCTAGTTTTATCTCATAAAATCATTTTTCTTCTGCGTGTATAAAAAGTCTAATGTCATTTGTTATCAATGTAGGAGAAGGCACGAAAAATGCAGCAAATCGAGCAAAGCTAAGGATGCATCATTTACTAGGAGCTAAGCCGATTGCAAGGACACAACATGAATTGGTATGATTCACTCATCTATATTCCGATTGTATATTTAATTGCACAAGTACTTATTATATGTGCTAACTTGTAGGAAGTTAGAGATGGTCGAAAATATAGTAGGGGGGAAATATTTTGAATTAGTCATAAAAAGTTTTATTAGTCATTTGTCAATGAAGAGGCTAAGAAAAAAATGCAAGTGCAATCTTGAAACATTCTTATTTCATATCTCACTTTATATTTGATCATTTGTTTCTTTTGGTTGAATATTTAAGAGACTTTTAGATTGGTTGATGTTGACAAGATTGATGATTAAAAGTAAAGTTACAATAATGCTATACATATATACTTCACAGGTTATGTTCTTGATGTTTCCTCCCCTTCTAATGTTGTTGACTAGTTTTGTATTGATTGAAAAATAGAGTTGTGGTAAATGCATTATAGGACTTTCTTGCATGTTGTAGGTACTGCATTGATTGAGAATTATTGTTACAACACAAAAGTGTGGGTTGTTTGATTTAGATTTGATTTGTTTGATTTAGACAAATGTGAGTTTTGAGAACCAATTGTTTATTATGTGTAAGAGTCACATTAAGCTAGAAAACTAGGTGTTGAAGCAGGATATATGTATATTTGTATTGTACTGATGTACATTTAAATTGTATTGATGTATATTTTTTCCTCTTACCTTCTTGTTTGCCTAGTTGATTAGTGTTCCATGGGGTGCTTTTTATGTGTTGTGTTTCACTTATGTCTGTATTCCGTTGGTTTGTTTCTAAATTCTATACTTCTTGTGCTTCACTTATGGTTTCTCAGCTTTATGTTTTGTTGCCTTTGGGACCAATGTGGTCAAAAACGCGTGCCGGTACGTAGGATCGTGCGTTTTTACGTGCTAACGGCGGCTGGGCGTGCTTCGTACAAGTTCAGGTGCGTTTTCCACTGTTTCGTGGCTAGGTTTGCGTTTTTTGAACAGAAACGTCGTGCTGGGCCGTTTTGGGCTTCAAATGGGTTGGGGCGGTGCAAAACGGGTCGGGTTATTTCATAACCCGAAATTGATTTTCACCCTAAATTAAAAAAACGCGTGTTTTTTTTTTCCAATTCACATTTCACAGTTTCACGTATTCCTTTTCACCGAACATGTAAAAACCTAGCCGCCGTTTCATCATCATCATTTTTCACCATCGTTTTTCTGTTTCACCTCCGTTTCATCTCTGTTTCATCTCCGTTTCATCTCTGTTTCTTACTCAGTTTCGTTTTCCTGTTGTTTGGTTTTCTCATAGTTTGGGTTTTATCCTCAAAACTCAGTGACTCTGTTTCTCTTCTCAAAACTCTGTTTTCTCATAGTTTGTGTTCTATTATTTTGAAACTTAGACTTCAATGGCTTCACCTTCTGGTAACCCTACCCAACTTCCACCTTCTGTTGTCCCTGCTGCTAGGGTTCGTCCTAAAAATGCAGCTGGAAATAAGAGTAATATAGCATGGCAATATGCTATATCAATTGATGAAGGGAAAAGAAGGGTGATGTGCAAATTATGTAAACATGAGTTTTCAGGAACTGCTTTTGGAATTAAGCATCATTTGGCTGGAACTAATAAAGATGTTAAGGTTTGTACACACTGTCCGCCGGAGCTTAGGCAACAAATGTTGGACATTGTTAATGGCTTACAAATAAAGAATCTGAAAATGATACATGTTGACCTTTACATTGAAGGTGTTGATGTTGATCTTGAAGTTGGTGATGATGCAAAGGGAAAAAGAAAAAGTCAAGGGGAGCTAGCAACTAAGGATGTGTTCAAAAGAGGGCTAACAACAGCAAGACAAACTACAATCAATGGTGCCTTTAAAAAGGAAGTCAGAGAAGATGCTTGTAAGGATATTGCTTTTTTTTTACAATAATGCTATACCATTTAATGTTGCAAGGTCTGATGAATATCTTAAGATGTTCGACAATGCTGCAAAACATGGTATTGGATTTAAACCACCATCTTATCATGAAATTAGAGTTAAATATTTGGACTATTATTATGGTGAGATTAGTAAGGTTGTGGCTGGATATAGGGCGGATTGGGAGAAATATGGATGCACAATAATGACTGATGGTTGGACCGATAGGAAGAGAAGAACAATATTGAATTTTTTGGTACATAGTCCAGAGGGGACTATATTTCTAAAGTCCATTGATGCATCCGATATAACCAAGACGGCAGACAAAATATTCAAGATGATTGATGATGTGGTTGAAGAAATTGGAGAGGAAAATGTTGTCCAAGTTGTTGCTGACAATGCGGCGAATTATAAAGCGGCGGGGGAATTGTTAATGCAAAAGAGAACAAAGTTGTTTTGGACACCATGTGCTGCACATTGCATCGACTTGATGTTAGAAGACTTTGAGAAGAAGATCCCTCTTCACAAAGAGACAATTTCTAAGGGAAAGAAGATCACAACCTACATTTATGGTAGGACGAGTCTTATTTCAATGATGCATAAGTTCACCAACAATGTTGATTTGATTCGACCTTCATTGACCCGATTTTCAACACCTTACTTGACATTGGGTTGTTTGAATGATCATCAACAAGAATTGATGAATATGTTCAAATCAAATGAATGGAAGACAAGCAAGCTTTCTAAGACTAAAGATGGAATTATTGTGAAAAATATTGTATTGAGCAAATTGTTTTGGAAGAATGTATTGACTTGTTTAAGAGGTGCGTTTCCACTTGTTAAAGTGTTGCGTATGGCGGACTCGGAAGAGAAGTCGGCCATGGGATACCTCTATGAAGAGATGGATCGTGCAAAAGAGGATATTAAAGCACACTTTAAAGGAGTTGCTAGGAGGTAACTAATTTAATTATTTTCACTTTATTCTTTTGTTTTATAATATTTAGATTTGCCTAGTATGAATACCAATTCAATTCTTTTGTCTTTTTTAGCTACAATCAACTTTGGGACATAATTGATGCAAGGTGGGATAAACAACTTCATAGGCCATTACATGTCGCGGGCCTTTACTTGAATCTCATGCTACGTTATGCTCCGGGATATGTTGATGATGAAGAGGTTACGGATGGGATGTATGAGTGTTTGCTTAGATTGGTGGAAGATCCCGAAAAAAGAGCCAAAATTGATTACCAACTTGAAGATTTCAAGGCGAGGAAGTCAACATTTGGTAATGAATTTGCAACATATGCACTAGGAACCAAAACATCAACCCAATGGTGGGATTCTTATGGAGGCAAACATAAAGAATTGCAATGGTTTGCTTTACGTGTACTTAGCTTGACTTGCAGCTCATCCGGGTGTGAACGGAATTGGAGTGCATTTGAAAGGGTAAATTTTCAAACTTTTGAACAAATTGTATTATAGGTTTACAAATATCTATTATGTTTTAATTTATGTTTTAACTTATAATCATTTAGGTTCACACTAAGAAGAGGAATCGCTTGAAACAAGTCACAATGAATAAAGTAGTTTTTGTTATGGTTAACTCAAAGTTGGGAAAGAAAAAGATTAAGAGAAAGAGTGCTAGCTATGATGTTGAAGACATTGATTCGGAAGATGAAGGAGAAGAATGGATTGAGAATGTGGAGGATGAGGAAGATGAAGAAGATGATGAAGGAGACGTTGGACAAGATGCAAGCATTGGTGATGTTCTTGGTGTGATTTAGATCTTCCTCCCATTGATGAAGAAGATGGTGATCTTGATGATGATGCCGTTGAAGTGGAAGAGAATGAGGATGAAGATGGTGATCTTGATGACTATCAAGATTTTGGCTTGGAAAATATCTTAAATATCTAGATTATGTCTTTTGTGAATGGTAGGTCTTTTTTTGAATGATGCATATCATAATGTGAATGACAGGTCTTTCTTTTGAATGATGCATAGACCTTTTTTTGAGTGATGCATCATGCATAGGTCTTTTGTGAATGATAGATCTTCTTTTGTGAATGATGCATAGACCTTTAGTTAATTTATGAACTTAATTATTGGTTGTTATGAACAATTGGATTTGGAATGATGAATATGATATATTAATTAACTAAGTATATTTTGATCATGTATTCTTTTTTTTTTTTGTGTGTGTATATATATATATATATATATATATATATATATACATGTGAAGTTACAATTTTGCCCTTGAGTAGGTTCTTACGAACCGTGCTACGAACCTCGTGCTTACAACTCGCCACCAGCCTAACGAACCTACGTAGAAACTCGAACTTGACTACATTGTTTGGGACAGTTCTTTTTGGTTTATATTTTGTTATCTTTTCAACTTCCTATGTGTTGCTTAGTTTGTTATTTAGTAGGATTGCTAGTTATTGGTAGATTTGTTTATTGACTAGGTATAGGAGTGTATTGGCTGCTTGCGTTAGGGTACCAGTATCCTAATATGTACTTGTATGTTTTTTCAGGAAACTGGGTTAGAAGAGCCAGGAGATGGTTTGTGACTCTTGCTAGCCTTGAGGATCATAAAGCAACATCTCCTGGGAATATTTACATATTTTTGTGAAATTCTAAGTTTGATACAATTATTTTGTATGTTTAATTACTTTACTAATATATTAGTTTTTTAACGTTTGAACTACTTTAATTATTGTTTTAATTAAGTTTGCATTATGGATGGATATTGTTACTATTGAATGAATGAATTTAATGAGATTAATATATTTGTACATTTGAATTTTGTTATTCTTGTATGAAATATTTCAATTAATTTTGTATTTTTAATTGTTATTTAATAAGCAATCAAAACTATGGTAGAAATTTTTTAAATTAATAAAATAAAAAAAAGGTTACGACGGTTTTTGCGACAGTTCTAACCGTCACTAAAAGTATATAGTGACAGTTTATAACCGTTGCAATCTTTAAAACCAATTCTAGTATTGTGCGCGGAAAATAGCATATAGGGACAGTTTATAACCGTTGCAGAAACGATAGCGACAGTTGTCACGACGGTTTTCAAAACCGTCGCAAAGTGCAACTGCGACATAGAAATCATCGACGGTTGTAGAACTGTCGCAAATGTCACATTGCAACAGTTTGGACCGTCGCAAATTGCAATTTTGACAATCGCAAATGTTATATTTTCTTGTAGCGGTGTCAACTTAGTTGAAATGTCTATTTATTGCTTGATATCTAGAAACTCTTAATTTACTTAAAAAAAATACTATGAATTTGAAGCTTTATTTTTTACCATATTAGAAATATAAAGTTTCTACCATTGTTTAGTGGTGTCCAATCTTTGTTAAGAAAATTGTGACAATTGGAATACACAATATCATTTATCTCTTTTCAATTAAATTTTTTTCATACGCATAGCAGCTCTCTCACGAATTGAATCCTTAAGTTCATTACTTATAGGCAAATGCTAACCATTGCTCTTGGGGCACTAGTTAAGATAACAAAAGTAGAAAATTATTATTGGAGAATGTGCATTTAACTTTTCCAAAATCAAAAACATGATAATTTCAATGCAAAGTTGCTTCTTTTAGTATCCTTAACTAGTGCCCCGGGGCACTAATTAACAAGACTCTTACTTTTAAAAAATACAATTAAACCCAAAACTTTTTCAAATATTACAAAAAGAAAAATTGTAAGTCATTATAATAAATCACGACTTTTCATATTAGTCCATTATGGGTCATTTTAATGTATATAAACTTAAAATTGTTATTGAAAGGAAAAAGACTTAAAATTGTTGTTTCCTCAATCGTCCGGATCCGATTCCAACTAGAGTTAACTTCCTACAAAAAGGTGTGCTCAACGGATCGATGATACCTTATTGCTGTATTTTGTGCTAGGATAGGTGACTATTGGAGGATCACCTCTTTGTGAATTGTGAGATATTAATTTGGATGGGGATTTTGAAAGAAAAGGATTATCCGTAGTAACTGGATCAACACAGTAATGATTTTAACCATTCAATCAATAATAAGTGGCTGAAGTTAAATTGTACTTTAATTACAATAATGAATTATAGTCGTCTGATTGCTTTTTGGACAACTGAGATTGCTTATTGTGTACAACTGCGTGAAGCAGTTATTGCAGGCAATACAGATCCAAGAATGTATTAGCTTATTTTGAAAGTTACATGGGTATAAAAATTTAAATAAATGGTGTGTGTCAAAAAAAAAGGATCAAAATCTATTATCATAGTATTAGAGATAAAGTAGACATTTTATAAACTATATTGACACTCTTATTCATCCCTATCATTTGTCTATATCTCATCAATACATTAATAAAAATAGAAAAAAGATATACAACAAGGGACTGGACCTTACTGCATGAAAAAAGATAAATAAGAAAGGAGCTAATCAAATCTATAGAATGGTAAGCCTAGCTTATCCCTCAAGCTTTCTTCTCTAATAAAATACGGCAAAGAATCTCACCAAGTAAAAGAGGAAAAAGACTGACCCTAATTAGCGAGTTTATCAACACAAGAGTTACCTTCAATATGTGTGTCATACATCTTAACCCATCAAAAAAATTGATCATTCGAAAGCAAGAGACTTCCACTAACTTAAATGAATCCTCCTCACCTCTTGTTGTTGTTACAAGTTCCAATATAGATTCAAAAACACGCACATACTCAAGATCTTGTCCAGGCTCTCAGACTATCATGTGTGCATCTAACTCGACATTAGCTACATCATTCTCATCAGTAACTACAATAATCAATGGTTTTTAAATTGACTCCCCCAACTTTCTCAATTACCGAGACACATTTATAATTATCCAAAAAGTAATAATTATATATACTGTCAACTTTTTTTCTTAATGTACGTAAAAAAATTAATTTGCGTTTATAAAAAAAACCGAAGAGAGTACTTACTATTTTTTAATAATCAATATACTGACATTGACAATAATTATCAACACACATCCCAATATAACGAGCCGAACAAATCATCCTTGAACATTCATAGTCATAATTGCATTTATCATGGGCTTCTTCTGAGATTTAAAACATGAATAAATTAAATGTTAGTGAAAAAGTGGGAAAAGAATGATTATGAGGACAATAATAAAATTTGAAAAGAACTAAAATGTCTTACCACCGTAAGTTATATGAAATGTGGAAAGGAAGAGGATAATAACACAAATGAATTTTAGAACTCTAGACATTTTTCTCTACTCTTTTCTCTACTTTGTATGCAAGGAACAAAAAATTATTGATCACTTTATAGAGATGGAATAAGCCTTTTAGATATATTTCATATTTAAGAAGTAAAATATTATTGTTAATCTCTTGACCTTAGTTACTTCGATGTGTCATCAAATTTCCAATATTTCATTTTTTTTTAATTTTCTTTTTTGTCCGTTCATGTTATATCTAAAAGGTTGAATAAAGTTAATTCTTCTAATAATGCACCGATATTGAGGTGACACTATTTTTAAATGAAGCTTGTGGAGTATCTTAAGAATAAACCTTTTTATGAATCTGAATAAACCTTTCTAAGGTTTTTCCATTGTTGTTAAGTATGTAACAATAACATCTAAAAATGTGGCAAAAATAAATATTTTTTTTGTTTTACCAAAATTCATATAGTTTTGTTAATATTTTTTAATATTTGATTTATTTATTACTAGCCGCCATACGGTCTGTGCCCGTTTATGTGATCGATATATTTTTTTTATCGATATTCTCTATTGTGCAAATATAAATAACTACTTAATCTCATTTTTTATTGGACTTAGTTAATTGATAACTACGTACGTAACCTCTTTTTTGTTATGGCTAGTTATAAAGAAAAAAAAAATATAATATATTTTTTTTTACTATAAAAAAACTGAAAACCTACTTTTATGTGGAAGTTGTGCTTAGTTATTAAGAAGAAAAAAAAATTATTTACTAAAAAAAACTGAAAATCTATTTTCATGTGGAAGTTATTTTTTAAGGATAAAATAGGAATAATGATAAAAGCCTTTCCAAAAATTTGTATCCTTTTTATATATAGTAATAGATAGTTTTGGTCATATCTTGCAAAGTTGCTTTTTTCCTCTCGACTCTTATCAAAGAATTTATGAGAAATTTCTTGTTGTAAAAAAAAAAACAACTCTTTTTTGTTGTAGATTTCTTGCACACCAAAATTTATGAGAAATATATTAGTGTATAAGCTAAGGTGGCAATGTAAGAGATAATATAAAGTTAGATAGATACTTTCTCTAAGTGCTGACATGGCAACAGCTGGCAAAAGCTGTTAGGAGTTTGTTGTAAAGCTTTGCCAGCTAGCACAAAGGAACTCAATGTATAAAAGAGATTCCATGTGCATAATTGTAATTACGATTCATTCTATCAATACAATAAGAAGTTGATAATCCAAGTAGCTAGAATCTAGAACTTTAACATGGTATCACAGAGCCGTTAGGTTCTTTTTCGCTTCCGTGTCCAAAATCAAAGATCAACACCGTCATCAATGGCGGCGCATTCATTTGAAGAAACTCCGGTGCGAATCGCAACCGTCGAAGAACAAACAAATCTTCCATCAACGAACAAAGAATCGTCCAAATCCGGTCTAACTCGCTCTCTGACCATCAAATTGGATGAGAAGAATTTTTTGTTATGGAATCAGCAAGTGAACGGTGTGATTACTGCACACAACCTTCACCGGTTCGTTGTTCATCCTGAGATTCCGTTAAAATATGCTTCTGTTGCCGATCGTCTTGAAGGCAAGAATTCCGACGAGTATCAGCGATGGCTCTTCAAGGATCAAACGCTTTTTACGTGGTTGCTTTCCGCCATTTCTGATAGCGTACTCCCTCGTGTACTCAATTGTAAACACTTTATGAAGTTTGGGAGAAAATCCACAAGTATTTCAACTCTTTATTGAAATCCAGAGCTCGTCAACTTCGATCTGAACTGAAAAACACAAAGAAGCTTGCAAGATCGGTAAATGAATATCTTCTCCGAATAAAATCTATTGTTAATTCCCTAATTGCTGTTGGAGATGCCATTACTGAGCAAGAACAGGTAGATTCGATTCTCGAAGGGTTACCGGAAGAGTTTAATTCCTTCGTTATGATGGTCTATAGTCGCTTTGAAACTCCAACGGTTGAAGACGTTGAAGCATTGCTTCTCCTTTAAGAAGTTCAATTTGAGAAATTTCGTCAAGAATTGACAAACCCTAGCGTTTCTGCAAATGTTGCTCAAATGGATTCCAAGTCCAAGAGTCCAAATCAAGAAAGTTAAAGTCAAGAATCAGGTACATAACACTACTATGCTGCTGCTAATCGTGGACGTGGGCGAGGCAGAGGTAGAGGCAAAGGTCGTGGCAAGGCCTCAAATTCATCCAACTCTGGTAAGGTTCAGTGTCAAATTTGTGGAAAACCAAATCATGAAGCTATTGAGTGCTGGCGCAGGTATGAACCTTCCTCTTCTAGAACTAATGCACGAGGTTACAATGATGGTTATCCCTCTAGACCACCTCACTATAATCCCTACCCTCGTCCCACTGCTCACCTTGCTCACCCTCACTACTATGGTGCTATCCCTGACATGGACAATATCTCCAATGCTTTTTGGTATCCTTCAATCCCAATAACATGACATATTGTATGCCCTACCAAAGACAAGAACAAGTCCTCATGGGAAATGGCCAAGGTGTGAAAATTCAATCCTTAGGTCATTCTAATTTTCAATCTCCTTACAATCCTAATGTGCAGTTAAATTTGAATAATTTACTCCATGTTCCTAATATATCTAAAAACCTTTTATCTGTCAGTAAATTTGCTCAAGATAACAATGTTTTTTTTTAGTTTCATCCTCACTATTGTTATGTGAAAACACATGATACTAAGCATATCCTACTTGAAGGCACTGTTGGATCCGATGGCTTATACAAGTTCAAGCCCTTCAAATTTGCTTCTCCCAACAGTAATGTCAATCACATACCTATAACAAGCTCTACTGCAGTTTTGAATAAGTCAAATTGTTCTGTTTCTAGTCAGTTTTCTGCTTTACATAACAATAATATCTAGTGTAACAATGCTTTGTCCACTGGAAATATAGATAGTGCTTTTCATATAAGGCATTGTAGGCTAGGACATGCTCATAATAAAGCTGTACAAACTGTTCTGAATTGGTGTAATATTTCTGCTTCTAATAAAAATGCTATTACCCCTTGTGTTCCTTGTTGTCTTGGCAAATCACATAGACTCTATGCACCTTTATCTACCACTACTTACACTAGACCTTTTGAAGTAATTCACCCTGGCCTATGGGGACTTGCTCCATTCACTTCACACAATGGATATAACTATTATATTTCATTTGTTGACACTTATACAAAATATACTTAGATATACTTTCTGGTTCAAAAATCTGATGCAACAAAAGCCTTTAACCAGTTTCTTACCTATATCCAAAACCAATTCCATGTCTCTGTCAAAGCCCTACAGACTGATTGGGGTGGTGAATTTAGGCTCTTTACCAATTTACTAAATGCTCTAGGCATTCAACACAGGCTAACATGCCCTCATACTTCCCACCAAAATGGAACAGTTGAACGAAAACATAGACAAATAGTTGAAATGGGTCTCACATTATTGTCTCAAGCATCTATACCACTTAAAGTTTGGGACCATAGCTTCACTCAAGCTGTTCATTTGATAAACAAACTGCCTTCTAGTGCATTACCATCCTTTAAATCACCTCATCACCTGTTGTTTAACTCTGTTCCTGACTTTACACAGATAAGAGTGTTTGGCTGTCTTTGTTTTCCTCACATCATACCTTATAACAAAAATAAACTTCAATATAGGTCCACTCCACAACATAAGGGTTACAAATGTCTAGATGAAAATGGTAGGGTCTACATCTCTAAAGATGTCATTTTTTATGAATCCAACTTTCCTTATACCAATATGTTTTCCACTGACTCTACAAATCACAACTTTAGTGACAAGTCTGTCACACAAAATGACACTGATCTCAACACTAATCTCATTCCTGCTCCACCTCTAACTAATACTCAGATTGACTCCATTATTAACCAACCCACCTCTTCATATTGCCCAAATCAACAAGACACTATTCACTACAAGAAATATTATTTTTTGCAACAACTTTTTTTATTAAAAGTTATTACATGTCGCTGGCAAAACTATCCAAAATAGTTTTGCCAGCGACCTGTAACAAAAACAGTTGTTGGCAAAAATCATATTTCTTGTAGTGATTATTCCTTCATCATCCAACATACTTAATCATAATAATCACCCCATGACTACAAGAGCCAAAACTGGCAATCTTAAACCCAAAACATTCATGGCCAGCATTGAACCTACTAGTGTGAAAAGTGCATTAGCTGATCCTCAATGGCTACAAGCTATGCAATCTGAGTCCAAGGCACTAATAGACAGCAACACATGGTCCTTAGTTCATCTCCCACCTCACAGGAAAGCCATAGGATGCAAACGGATATTTAGAGGGAAAGAAAATGCTGATGGAACAATAAATAAATACAAAGCACGTCTGGTTGCCAAAGGTTTTCTTCAAACTCCTGGATTTGACTTCACTGAGACATTCTCCCCTGTGATCAAACTAGTAACAATCAGAATCATCCTAACTCTTGCTGTAACTTATCATTGGCCTGTTCAACAAATTGATATCAATAATGCTTTCTTGAATGAGATACTACAAGAAGAAGTCTACATGACTCAACCCAGTGGATTTGAAAGCACTGACGAGACTTTAGTGTGTAAACTCAACAAAGCACTTTATGGCCTAAAGCAAGCCCCGCGTGCTTGGTATGAAAAGCTAACACAAACTCTACTTCAAATGGGCTTTGCTAAAAGCAAATGTGATCCATCACTTCTTGTACATCATCAAAATGGAGCCTGCACCTATGTCTTAATATATGTTGATGATATACTCATCACAGGATCAGCACCTCATTTAATCAAAGACCTCATTCAAAAACTCAATGTTCAGTTTGCTCTCAAACAGCTAGGAGAAGTGGATTACTTCCTTGGCTTAGAAGTTCATCACAAATCCTTTGGAAGCCTTCTACTCAATCAAGCCAAATATGTCAGAGATCTACTATCCAAAACAAACATGGAAAATTGTAAACCAATAGGTTCTCCCATGGTTAGTAGCTGCAGGCTGAGTAAGTTTGGTACTGATACTATGCAGGACCCTTCATTGTACAGATCTACAGTTGGAGCCCTACAATATGCTACATTGACAAGGCCTGGCATAGAATTTAGTGTCAACAAAGTATGTCAGTTTATGGCATATCCTTTGGAATCTCACTAGAAAGCAGTAAAAAGGATTCTTAGATATCTTAAAGGAACTATGAATCGTGGATTGCTAATACACCCTTCTCCATCAAGCCATCCCTTCTCTCTTAGGGCCTATAGTGATGCTGACTGGGCAACAGATCAAGATGATAGAAGGTCAACTTCAGGCTCTTGCATTTATTTTGGTTCAAATCTGATCTCCTGGGGTTCAAAGAAACAACCATTGGTAGCCAGATCTAGTACTGAGGCATAGTATAGAAGCATGGCTAATACAACATCAGACCTCATATGGATCCAATCTCTACTTCATGAGCTTCAGGTTCCTTTTCATACTCCAACTCTGCTATGTGACAACATCAGTGCAGTATCACTGGCTCATAACCCTGTGCTTCACTTTAGGACCAAACATATTGAATTGGATATCCACTTTGTCAGAGAAAAGGTACTCTCTAAGCAACTCAACATACTGCATGTGCCTGCAACAGACCAGCTTGCTGATCCTCTTACCAAGCCCTTATCTCCTGCTAACTATGCAACAATAAGGAACAAACTCACAGTGTTTCCAGTCAATGAAACCCCTTGTGTTTGAGAGGGGGATATTAGTGTATAAGCTAAGGTGGCAATGTAAGAGATAATATACACTTAGATAGATACTTTCTCTAAGTGCTGACATGGCAACAGCTGGCAAAAGCTGTTAGGAGTTTGTTGTAAAGCTTTGCCAGCTAGCACAAAGGAACTCAATGTATAAAAGAGATTCCATGTGCATAATTGTAATTAGGATTCATTCTATCAATACAATAAGAAATTGATAATCAAAGTAGTTAGAATCAAGAACTTTAACAAAATATAATTCTTATCAAAGAATTTCTTTAAGGATTGGTTGACAACTTTTCTACATGATCACTCTTTACTGAGATAATATTTTGATTTTTCTCATTTGGAACTTGTTTACAAAATTTTGAAAAACTTTCAAAGGATTCATCTTTTTGTTTTAAAAATAACACCCATATGAATCTTGAAAATTCATTTAGTATATGACAAAATTATATTTATTTCCTCCAAAACTAATACTTTTGACATGAACAAATAAATCAATGTGAACTAGTTTAAGAGATTATTTTTACTTGAAATTAAATCTTTCTAGTGAAAACTACTTTTTTTTTGTAATTAGATTGAAAACTATTTATATATTATATGCCTTTTACACAAGTTTCATGGCACAAGTTATGGTGCATAAGCCATGTTTATGCATCGTGCATAAATACCCAAAATTGCTTAGCGCACCCCCTAGCTTTCTAGTGCACCCCCCAAAATTGCTTAACGCACCCCCCAGATGTTTAGGGGGTGCACTAGAAATTTGGGGGGTGCGCTTGAAATTTGGGCGGTGCCCTAAGCAATCTGGGCGGTGCGCTAAGCAATCTGGGGGTGCATTAAGTAATTTATATTATTTATGAACGGTACATAAGGAAAAAGCTTATGCATCATAACCACTCCCAAACTTCACATACCTTTATCTTTGTTAAAACTTAATCTTTCAAAGTGATGCATATTCATAACATTAAGTCGGCTCTAGACCGCCACAAAGAAGAAAAAAAAAAGTTGGTTAAAAATCAATATTTCATATATTTTATCGGTCTTTGGTCGTCTTGTGCAGAGACTTAGTTATTAATATATTTTGCCATTAAAAAAATATATATATATTTCTCTACGATAATACGTTCTTTCAAGTTTGTCCCTATTAAGAATTTTAAGTTTGAACTCATGCTCCAAAATATCTACGTCTTTGTAGTTATATTATAGTTATAAATGAGTTGTACTTAATTATGGAATTACATATCATTATTTAAATTAAATACTATAAAACAATTTTTTTTTAACAAGCCAAAATGATATATATATATATATATATATATATATATATATATATATATATATATATAAATAATAAAACAGCCTCCCTAGTATAAGGTGTGCAGAGAAGACTACCAGAGTTTACAAAAAGTCACATAAAAGACAAACATACATAGCTAGATCATACAAAGCCTAAATAGAGCCTGGGACTAGACCACCAATTATAGCAGTTAGAGGCTAAGTAATATTCGTCGCCTACAATAAGATACTCTTTTACATAATGACATAGTGACACTGCAACCATTTATAGCCTTAGATAACTACAACTATATATGTAGTGAGTTGTAGTTATTCATTTTTTTTATTACAAAGAGGGTTAGATCCCGAGACGTTGTAGTTATTCATTTTCTACAACGAACATAGGAAACATCACTTGTATAATTTATTATATTTCAAAGTATAAAACAATATGAATTGCAAATAATATTATTGGTTTAATAGCAACATAAAGCTATTATTAAATTTACATACAGAAACATAATTTCTGAACACATATAGCTTTATGAGGGGAAAGGGAACACTCAACCTTTGAACATTGATAGTGATGAGTGCAGTTAGTTGTAGAACCTGTGTTTTGAATCAAAAGAAAATCACATGTTAAAGGGAGTAAAAAATTATTTATAGGATAAAATTTTAAAAAAAATTAAAGTAATTTCTTACTACTGTAGGCTATAGGACATGGGAAAAGACAGAGGATTATTGCACAAATGATGAATTTGAAAACCTTGGACATTTTATGTAAGAAACCTAAAATAGTTTATCACTTTATTATTAAAACACATGCACTAAATATACCGCAGAGAAATAATTTTTGTAACTTATAGAGTTGGAAGAAACCATTACAAAACATTGTATATATTATGTAAAGAAACGAATATTTATTGATGACAGATTTACTTGGATGTGTTAAATTTCAAAGATTTCATAAGTTTTAATTATAATTTAGACTTTCATGATATGTAGGGGCAAGATATATAATACCAAGAGCAATGATATTAATAGTTAATTCGTCATATAATGCACCGATATTGAGGTGACAGTACAACTTACAATAGTAAAAAATAGAGAAACAATACAATTCTTTATTAAAATATTTACTAACAACACCAAACTTGGTTGCACAAGAGACTTCAAACATGGAGTGAATTGTGTAAGAGAATTACTTTTCGTACCCTCGAGTGTTTTTATTCACCCCTGAAATGACCATAGTATCCTTTTAAGCTCGCATTCTAAGTAGCCTACTATATTTTAGTTCACACTCTAAGTAACAAGTGTCAATATTTTTTACTCAAATTGGACGTCGGCAACCCCCATGGATGAAAAAATCATGAAAAAATTGAGTTTGCATCCTAGGGAGTGAGCACTTTACGCATCCTAGGGAGCGAACTCTTTTTTTCATGATTTTTTCATCTAAGGGGGTGTCGGTGTCCAGTTTGAGTATAAAATATTGACATTCGCTACTTAGGAGCGAACGAAAACACAGTTAGCTAGGTAGAATGCGAATCCAGTGTAACTATTAAACCTTATACATTAATGTTAATTATTATATTCTTAATATAAACTGATATGTAATAAATTGTAATTATGTGCATGATATCCCACATTCGTTGTAAATATTCTTTGTATAATTATCATTCATTACACAATATTATTACTTTATATATATGATTTCATGATGCAATTATGAGCATGATCTCTTGATTTGCTCCATAATTATTAAAAAAAATAAAATTATAACGTTCGCTACGTAGGAAGCGAATTGTGGTGTTCCTGTTTTTTGCACTTTACACACTCGCTTCCATATAGCGAGAGGGGTAAATTAGGAATGTCAGGAGGTGCGTGAGTGTGTCAGGGGTGCGAAAAGTAATTCTCGTTGTGTAATTTAAAATAAGAAAAAGTTTGTTCTGGATTGGACTAAAGTCGAATGTGTTAAAGGCTCCATAACTGAAAAGAGCACAAAACAACAATACATATTACCAAACATTATAGCACCTTCAATGATTAATGAGGGGGAGGAGGGAGGGGAGGGGAGGAGAGTGATTTTAATGAGGGGGGGGGGGGAGGAGAAATCTTTTAGTTATTTATATGTTTGGTTCAAATGAGGGGAGGGAATGAATTTTAATTGCAAATGTGTTTGGTTCAGGAGGGAAGGGGAGAAATGATAAAACTAAATTACTATTTTACCCTTATAATGCTAAAAGAGTTTCAAAATTTAAAAATTATTCAATTTATAAATAATTAAATATAATAACTCAATTTTGTCAAAAAAAAAACCGTAGGCTAAAAGACTCCAAAAATTAAATTTTTTATTGATAATAGTTCTTGATTATTGACCTAACCTAATAAATAATTTATAAAATTAAATTTTATACTCTATCATGAAAAAAAATTAAATTAATTTTTTAATAGACAAAAATGAGCATGCAATTATGGAACTCAATATAACAATATAAAGTCTTTTTTAAACTTAACCTAACAAAACAAAGTTCAAAACAAAAAGGAAAAAGAACACAAAAAGTATTTACGTTATTTAAAATGACCAGGCAAGACAAAGCAAAAAAAAAAATATTATATAAGAAAATTGGTTAATCACGCAACAACAAAGTTGATTGAAATTTTCATTAAAAAAATTGTATATGTACAACGTAAAAAACATGGTTTAAAAAAAACGGAAAAACAAGACCTGGAAAAAAAGTAGTTAACAAAGTTATCAACAAAAAAAAAATAGTTATGGATAATAATAATCAATTTGACAACTAGCCTTAAAAATATTGGTAAGTTAGCAATATAAAAATGTAGATAAGGATAATTTTGGTATTTTAAAATAAATGTAAGTATAATTATGTCAATATAATAAAAATTATAATAATCAATCTTCTCTTACCTCACCTCCCCTCCAAATCCCCTCAATTTGGGGAAGCAAAAATGGTCTTATATTCCCTCCCCTCCCCTACAAAAACCCCCAACCAAACGGACCCTAACTCTTGACCAAAGTATTTTGTGGGTCCCATTAATGACATATCATTTTGAAGCAACTCATTCTATTTTTACTCCAATTGTACAACTCTAAAGAACTCGCATTGGGTTCCAAAACTTTACATTACATATTAATATTTTATTCACATTTAATTTTATTGAAACTTAAAATATTAATTTATATATTTTTAATTAATTTTATAACAATAAAATAAAAAATTAATGTTAAATACATCAAATAAATAACATTGCATAATTAGTAAAATTAATTAAAAAAAACTCAAAATAAATTAAACTAAAATAAAAAATAAATAGAATTGCATAATTAGTCAAATTTAAATTTCTTTATGCTCATGTCCAAAGCGTTCCCAAATATATTCCAATAAATTTGCTTAAAGTTGTCGATGAACTTGTTTTTCACGGAGATCTGCTCTCCTTTTTAGTCTTGTTGCAAGATTCGGATGAGGACCATGAAACGTTTCCGCTATTGAGATATCATTATCCACGTTATCATAAGAGTAGTCAAAATTACCTCCATAAGTATGTCGTTCGTCTTCGACAATCATATTACGTAATATAATGCACGCATATATTGTATGCCTAAGGGTTTCCATGTGTCAAGCGCGCCCTGGGCCACGTATAATTGCAAACCGAGATTGCAGCACTTCAAATACCCGCTCCACATCCTTTCTTGCTGATTCTTGACGTTGAGCAAATAATTTTCTCTTTTCTCCTTGGGGCATTGAAATGGTCTTGACAAATGTCGCCCACTCAGGATATATATCATCTGCAAGATAGTACCCCATTTTATATGAAGTTCCATTAACTGTATATTGAACCGTGGGAGCTTGTCCTTCCAAAATATCATTAAACACGTTGGATTGGTTTAGTACATTGATGTCATTGTTTGAATCTGCAATGCCAAAAAATGCATGCCAAATCCACAAGTCTTGTGATGCCATAGCTTCAAGCACAATCATGGGTTTAGCATGATCACCTCGACAAAATTGGTCTTTCCACGCAACTGAACAATTTTTCCATTCCCAATGCATACAATCAATGGAACCTAACATACCTGGAAAGTCACGTGTCTCCCCCATTTTCAATAGGTGATCAATATCATTGTTGTTGGGTCTTCTTAGGAACTTAGCTCCAAACACCTTGTTTATGCCTCTTACAAATCTCTCTAAGCACTCAATGGAAGTGCTTTTACCAATTCGAACATACTCGTCTACAATGCCAGCAAGAGATCCATATGCCAACATACGAATTGTGGCGGTGCATTTTTGCAATGGTGAAAGACCCATCTTATCCGTTGCGTCGGCCCTCATTTGAAAATAATCGTCATGATTTCCAAGGGAGGTTACAATTCAAGGAAACACATACCTATGCATTTGAAACCTTCGTCGAAATTGAGCATCAGTGTATACTGAATTTTCAGAAAAGTATTCATTGAACAATCGACTATGTCCTTCTTCACGGCTTCGATCAATCATTTTTTCTTTCTCGTTTAGGTCGGATAGAACTTCCAGATTGTTGTTCCCACTCAAGCATTGTCATCAATAGTTCTTCATCAGTGTTGTCGATAAATTCATCTTCTATCAACTCCCAAAAGAGTGTATTGAGATCATTTGAATTATTTGAATTCATTCTAGTGAGAGAAGGGTAAATGAAATTTGAGACAATGAGATGAAAAGTTGAGTAAAAATATTGTCAAATGAATACTAAAAAGATATTTTGAAATAATAAGATGAAATTGAGAAATTAAAATTTTGTGAATAAAAGTGAGATTAAAGAGATGAAATTATAAGAGTAAAATTGATCCTAATTTATAGGCAAAAGTAGTTTTGAAATTATAAAAAAAAAGGATAACAAAAAAAAAAGGTAACAAAAAATAAGCCTGATTGTTTGTTCTGACTATATTTGTTCAACGGTAACAATGCCATATATATTTAAATCACCATTTGCTCAAAAATAAGCCTTTAATTATATGAAACAATAAAAGGTAACAAAAAAGTAAGCCTTTAATCCGTAAAAAAAAAGCCTTCAATTTACATATTTTTTGGTTACAAGAGATAAAAAAGAAAACAAAAAAGACAGAGGCTACACCCTTACAACAGACACCCCCTAGCATCAGCCTTAAGCAAACTGATAAGCTCAAGAGAAGGTTCTGCTATGTTCACTAATGGAGAGTTTGAAGCTGCTCCCAACTAAGCCAAGTGGTCGGCACATTTGTTGCCCTCGCGGAGAGTATGCTCAAACAACACAGTCCAAGATCTTCTTCTCAACTGAACAATTTTTTGTAGTTCACTAGCAAAGCTATGAAATGGTAAAACACCCTCCTTAATTAAGGTGACAGCTTGCAAAGAATCTGAAAAACACACAACGTTACGGAACCTCTTATTCCAACAAACCTCTAAACCATGGAGAATTGCCATGATCTCAGCGTAAAGGACATTTGGCTGAACAGCTGCGCCATAAAAGCCTCCAAGAAATTCGCCCGCATTATTACGTAACAGTCCTCCGAAACCTGTAGTGTGTATCGATCCCAAGAGGTTGCCGTCGACATTCAAACAAACTGATCCTTTAATTTACATATGAAACAAAATAACGGTAACAATGCCATTTTATAGTAAAAAAAAAATCTGAAAAGAATTGCAGCAACACTCCAAAGTTTATTATTATTTTATTAAAGCACTTTCAAAGTGCTGTTATTTTCTAACGTAACACAGCTCCACCTGAATAATTAAGAGCGAATTAAAGAAACAAAATTTGGTGAATTTTTTAATGTGTTATGTCAGCCTAATACCGTTGTGTGACACACTACAAGGCCGTGGTAGGCCTGCCACGACCTTGTCATGACACCACGTAGCCATGACAACTCCCAGTTTGTGTAGAAATTAAATGTAAATTTTTATGTGTTCAAATTTTATTTTTTTTTTGATATATTTATGTGTTCAACTTTTAATGACAATTTCTTGATCTTTTGTCTACAACCAAACCTTAAGGAAACCTTTCACTTTCATAAAAACGTTTTGGTCACTAAGACACCAACAAATGCATCAATATAATCTTTTCTTCATATATTCCCAACATTAAGTCATAAAATTACATAATAAAGTAAAACAAGTGAAAACATTATTTATTTAAAATACTAGTACTATAACTATTTTTTTTTTAAGCATAGTACTATAACTACTTAAAACTATGCATATTTGAGATTATCAGTTCCTACAAAATTACGAAATTTTATATTTAATTTTTCAAAAAATTTATTCACTTTTAATCTCTATTTATATTTTATAACCGATAATTTTGAAGGACCGAAAAAAATCAAATAAAACTATTAATTTTTTAATTTTATTTTTTTTTGTCTTAAAATATAACTATTCTTACTAGCCGCCTTCCGTGCCTGTTTCTGTAATCAATTTTTTTTCCGTGTGTGATTAATACTTTGTATTATGCAAATATAAATAATTACTTAATCTCTTTTTTTATTGGACTTTGTTAATTGATAACTATGTAACCTCCTTTTTTTTTTTGTGGTTAGTTATTAAGAAGAAAAAAATATATTTATTTTTTACTATAAAAAAACTGAAAACCTACTTTTATGTGGAAGTTGTGCTTAGTTATTAAAAAGAAAAAAAAATTATTTACTAAAAAAAACTGAAAATCTTTTTTGTGTGGAAGTTATTTTTTAAGGGTAAAATTTGAATAATAAAAAAGCCATCCCAAAAATTTGTATCCCCTTTATATATTAGTATAGATAAATTGCAATATTAAAAACCGATTGATTTCAAAATAAATAAAGGAACCAATTTAATTTTATTAGTGAGTGATCCAAAACTTTTAACTAAAATAAAATGTCCGGTTGACATAAACGACGACGTGTAAGAAATTAGACCTTCTCAGGTACAGTAACGCAAACTGAACTGCAGCAAATTTGGCGTAAACCGATGGCTAGTCGGGTGAAATGCAATATTGATGCTTCCTTTCCGGTTAATTCTAACAGAGTCGGTATTGGTATCTGTGTTAGAGATGAAAATGGAGCCTTCATCTTATCCAAGACTGAATGGTTTTCTCCCAAATGCGATGTTCATGTTGGTGAAGCACTTGGGCTACTGGCTGCTCTTAATTGGGTGCATGAACTTAACTTAGGATCGGTAGAGTTTGAGTTGGACTCTAAGAGAGTGGTTGATAGATTCCATTCTTCAAGTCGATACTTTACTAAATTTGGTGTTATTATGGATCATTGTAAATTAATTTTCTCTTCTTATTATAGAAACTTTAGTGTAAAGTTTGTGCGGAGACAAGCAAATGAGGCTGCTCATAACTTAGCTAAGGCGGCCACATTGTCTGCTAGTTTTCAGATTTTGATCGATGTACCAAACTGTATTGAACACATTTTAATTAATGAAATGCTATAAGCCTTATTTCGTAAAAAAAAACTATTCTCACAAATTGCAGTATTAAAAACCGAGTGATTTAAAAATAAATAAATGAACCAATTTAATTTTATTAGTGAGTGATCCAAAACTTTAACTAAAATAAAATGTCCGGTTGACATAAACGACGACGTGTAAGAAATTAGACCTTCTTCTTCTCTGTCACAGGTTATCACTTCTTCTTCTTCTTCTTCTTCTTTTTCTTCTTCTTCTTTCTCAGTTCATTTACATTCACTCCGGTTCGATAAACAGAAAAATGTCGACGCTACTTCTACCCACACCTCCTTACCTCAACTCAATTTACCAACGCAATACATTATCATCACCGTTATCATCGTCTTCTTCTTCTACTTCCTCACTTCAATTTCACCCTCGATTCTCTTTTTCATCTTTTCATTCTCTTCCCCAAACTCGTACAAGAAGATGCATTTCCCTTACCGCTTTCGATTCTTCTTCCAACTCCAAAATTGAAGAAAAAGAAGAAAGTGTTATTGACGGTGAAAAAGTTAGAATCGCTGATGAGGATTATCCTAGTGGTGACTTCGAATTTGAACCTATTATTGGATGGAGGAAATTTCTTGTTCAGGTTAAGATGTTGTTTGCGTTTCCATGGGAACGTGTTCGTAAAGGCAGTGTTCTTACAATGAAGCTTCGTGGCGAGGTTTCCTTCTATGCTTTCACATTATCACTTTCTTATCTTATTATAGGAACTTAAATATAAACAAAAGTCAAAATGTATCTGGTCTAAATTTAAGTGAAATACATTTCGATTTTTGCTTATATTTAAGTTCAAAGTAGTGCAATTTAGGATATTTTTTGGTAAATATTCCCTCCGGTCTTATTATAAGAAAAAATTTGCTTTTTAGATTCATAAAATGTTTTATGTATCTAGACCATATTATGAACTAGATACATCAAACATTCTATGAATCTAAAAAACAAACTTTTTCTTATAATAAGGACTGAATATAGTAAGAATTAGTCTGTTTGGATAAATAACTTATTTGCAACTTATAGCATAAGCGATTGGTTATGTATAAATTTACATAATCAATTTTTATAGCAAAAGATAAAATAAAGATAATTTTTTTTTATATATGCTACGAACTGTGTTCATAAGCTATAATGAAGAACTTATATATATAAGCTGAAAAAACTTATGAAAATTATCATAAATGGTTTTCATAAGTTCTTTCAAACTGTCCACAAAACATGTCGGTAGATAAGTTATAATAAACAAATCTAAGCAGGGTCTAGATAGCTTAGCTAAAGCTTGTTGAATAAGTGTTTGAATTTAATTGTTATGCCCAGTAAATAGAAAAAAGTTATACACAAGCATATAATCGTATTTCACTACATACATAGATATTTATGGAGATGATTTAGGAACTAATATAATAAAATGAGGGAGCTTAGTTGAATAGAGTGGAACAAAACGAAATGGAACAGAGTGGATATGTCATTAAATTGTTTTTATATGAGCGATATAACTTAAGATATAAGTTTTTTGAAATATGCTAAAACAACTTATAAATTTGTCATAAGTTATTTTCATAAGGTCTTTCAAAAACATTGCACAAGAACTTATGTGATAATATAAGCCCAAATAAGTTCTTAGAGGTTTTCTTTTCGCATTGAATTAGAATTTATTTTACCTTATGTCATATGTTATGTTATTGTTGAGTTAACTAGGATTGATAAAAGGTAGATTTTATGTTATGTGGAAAGTTTATACAAACATCTCAAATTAAATTACATAACTTCGCATTCAACTCTAATCAAACTGTGGTGCAACGCTAAGGTTGCTTTCTTATGACCTAGAGGTCATGAATTCACATTCCTTAAAAACAGTCACTCTGCTTGTAGGGTAAGGTTGTTTTCATCTACTCTCTCCAGACCCCACCTAGTGGCCTTGTGCACTGGGTCACCTACACTCAATCATAATCAAATTAGTGTTTTAAAATAAAGTTTAAAATCTCTTTTATTAAATGCTCACCGAAACATACATATAGCTTGTTTTGCCTTCCCTTTTCAAAATGGTATATAATTATATTATTTTGATGTTGATTTCTGAATGTTGTGTTCAGATATCTGATCAAGTGAAGAGTAAGTTCTCTTTGGGGCTTTCTCTACCACAGCTTTGCGAGAATTTTTTGAAAGCAGCCTACGATCCTCGCATTTCTGGGATCTATCTCCATATTGATGGTTTAAACTGTGGGTGGGGTAAAGTGGAAGAAATTCGAAGGCACATATTAAATTTCAAAAAATCAGGTAAAAACACTAGACTTGTGTTGTGGTGTAGCTTATATGTGGAAGAAAGAAACGTGGAAACATCTAACTTCTAAAAACGTTTTTTTTTTCATATTATATGAATCTTATAAAACTTATATTACTGTAAATAAATTGTGTCGAATTTTCCAAGAAATTCATTGAACTTATATAACTGTTATATTTAAATGTAGGTAGTAATTATTGATGATTTCTATGGCTCTAGTACACCCCATAAAAATGCAGAGTTTCATGATTTTTTTGGAGAATTTCCCTACTTGGCTTGCAATGCATTATCCATGACTAAACTGTGAAACTTAAACACCTTGTGACATATCAAATATTCTACTGTGAGTATAGAGAACATTCAAGAGAGCAATTAATTTAATTTGATTTATTTTTCCTGTTAAAATGGCTTTAATTAGCAGTCTCCTTCTTCCCAAATCAATGTATTTTCTCTTGTTATAGGAGTGCTGATGCATGTTAGTTTCTGATATTGTGATGTAACTGAGGATTTGCATTTTAGTGAAAACTAGCAAAAACACCAGTGCATTCGCACGAGTTGATTGATTTCTAAACTTGATACATAAAGTCAAATAATAAAATATTGAAATTAATGAGTATTTTCAAAATAACATACATTAATGTAGTATTTTTATAAAATATTTGTTTGTTTTATAGGCGAAATTCCGTTAAAATATTTTCACCACGCCGATTGTGAATTTTATGTGCTTATATATGCGAGTACACTTCTTCTTTTATCTTCTCCTGTTATAGGAGTACTGATGCATGCTATTTTCTGATATCGTGATGTAACTGAAGATTTAAATTTTAGTGAAAATAGGGTGATTAATGATATATAATATCCCCTTAACATTCATTGATATTTGAGTATGCTTGTAGGGAAATTTGTTGTGGCTTATGTTCCTGCATTTCAAGAAAAAGAATATTACCTTGCGTGTGCATGTGAAGAGATATATGCCCCTCCTTGTGCTTACTTTACTTTGAACGGATTTAGTGTTCAAGGCTCATTCCTTAGAGGTAAGCTGATCTTTCTTTTAGTTCCATTTTTGAAAGTTTAACCACTATAATTTTCCTTCTTTTTTGTGTATAGAGATTTTCAATTGTATATTCCAAAAGTAATTTAGAGTTTTTTTGGAATAGGTTAGACTTACTTTTTCACTCGACCTTAATATAGACTAGATCAATTCTATAGATTTGAACTCAACTTTATACCCAGAGAAACCCAATGAACTACGATATAATGAAGGCGGGGTCAGGGACTAGGGTAACCTAAAGTATTGACAAAACAAAATCTTGGAATAATCATATAACAATGGTCGAAAGAGAATAGTTCATGCAATATATAAATACATAATATGTAAATATATCATATACATTAATATTTTCCCAATATATGCAACTGCCGTTTTACGAGTAGATAATTACGAACATAAATATTATTGTATCTATTTTGGTCGGTGAGGATAACTTGAATGTTGACCGAAAGTGCTTTCCTAATAATTCATTGCTGGGTTGTCAAATGCAATATTGATCTGAGCCTATTTTTCTTTGAGACAAAGTAGATCTGACCCAAATGGCTTGGGTTGGACCGGATCATCGGACCAAACCAGTTTGTGTTCACCGTTGAAAGATATATGCAACAGCTCATTGTTCATACGTTTATCAACAATGTCATATTTAGTAATTTAATGATAATATATGCCATCAGTTCCAACCTCTTGTAATATTTTTTCCATAAAATTGGTCATTAAAATGATGTCCAATAATTATCTCTCTTTAAACCGACAAAGTACATGACATTGATTATGTTGATAATAAATGGAGGACATGGCACAAATACCTTTGTAGGACTAATTGGATATTTACTAATATTGTGATGGAGAAAGTGGATATAGAAGGGGACACATGCCTGGTAGTGTGGTAATTTTATACATCCTTGTCAGAGACTTACCTGGTAGTCTGTTACTTCATATAAATGTACATAACTTTGGTACAGAATGTCTTACTACCAATGCTTGAATTGAAGTCTTGTACTTACACCTTTCTAAAATATGATGGTTGCTCTTCTCCCCCCTTGAATTGCTCACACCAAAAAACACACTACCGGAAGATATCTCCTAGTAAGATTTGCACTACCGGGCTCCCGGTAGATGGGGGAAGACATGGGGGTGGATTCTGATCAATTTATGTGTGGGGGGGGAAGAGCAACCATCCATATGTTATAGATGTATATACTAATTTCATAATTATCAAACCAATGCTCATGTCTCAATATTCTCATATATTAGTTTGCTGGTGCATGTCCAGATTACTGATTAACCCTTTTAAATTCTTAAGCCTCATGACATGACTATGGATAATCTTAAAACTTGTGTTAGTTGACATCAATTTTTTTTTCCAGGTGTTTTAGATAAAATAGGAGTTGAACCGCAGGTAGAAAGGATTGGGAAGTACAAAAGTGCTGGAGATCAATTAGCTCGAACGACCATGTCTGATGAAAACTGTGAGATGTTGACTGCTTTGCTTGATACCATCTATACAAACTGGCTTGATAAAGTTTCTTCTGCCAAAGGTACTTTTGCATTTGAAATTTTAGTTGAATTTTGTATTACTAAATAACTTCTGATCTTCAGCCGATTCAAAAAACAGGAAAGGGTAGAGAAGATATTCAGAACTTCATAAATGAAGGTGTTTATGAAGTTGATCGGCTGAAAGAAGAGGGCTTTATATCAAATATAATATATGATGACGAGGTACCTAACTGCTTGCTAGTGTTATATGCTAAATAAATGTATAATTTGTCAACTTCTATTAATATAGTTTTATTGTGTGTAAGAGATAAAATATCATTTGTTGATTAATGGTGGATATATTTGATTGAAAATTTTCAACACAATTTTTGTCCAGCTTGGTGAGTGTAGTATTGTTTTCAATTGCTTTTTCATTTAACTAATTCAACTAATTTGTGGACTCTACTGTTGTTTCAGTCAGTTGTATTCTTATATATTGCTAATTAATAATGTTTAATGAATTGATTTGAAGATATTAATACATTGGAAATAAATAGGGTTAAAAGAATAAAAAATATTAAATGTTTTGCAGGTTACTGCCATGCTGAAGGAGAGACTTGGAGTGAAAGCCGAAAAAAAACTACCTACGGTAGATTACAGGTAGCGATTTCTTCTAGAGGTTTTTAAGAATGTACCAAGTTATATGCAGTTTATTTCGACTAGATAAAAGTCGGCTTTTGGAATGTCTAAGTTGGGAAATTATCTGACTCTTTGTCTCCTAAATTCACCATCTATCTTATAAAAGTTTCTATCTCATCCTGTGTTTCATTTTTGTACCGTGTAATTTAGACTACTTCTCAATGACTAGTATTTTCCATGATCAAATAAAATAAGTATTTACATCTGTGGTGTTTTTTTGCTTTCACCCTGATTGAAGAGTATGCTAAAAACTTAATTTTCCTCACTGTTATACTTCAGAGGGCATGCTATTAGACATTATTCTTTGTCAATTGTTGGTATCCATGTAGCTGATTTTCTAGGTTCAAGTAAATATGTTATCACAGTGCCAGTGCTATTGATTGCATCATCTTTCGCATTGTGCATCATTTCAGCTCTTTAATGTTCTACTATGCAATAAAACTTTTGCTTAGTTTACTGGCCACTTCATTTTTGGAATTGCCATGCAAGACTTGATTCAGAATTTCAGATTATAACTTTTCATTTCTGATAAATATAAAGTATGTGTGCATTTATTAATTTTATTCATATTCTTTAGAAACAAAAGTCTACAATTAGTTTATACAAAAATTGGAGGAAACTTCAATGCATAGATAACATGTTTATTGACTATTAAACTTTTTCATAGCCTCTTAGTCCTGGATCTTTTCCTGGCTTATGTGTAACAAAAAATTTGATGCCTATTTTGGTGAATAAAATATAACAAACTAACAATTCTAGATAATGTCTTGGTTTGATTAAATACAGGAAATACTCTCGTGTTAGGAAATGGACAGTTGGAATATCAGGTGGCAAAGAATGCATAGCTATCATCCGGGCCTCAGGGAACATTAGTCGAGTTAAGAGTCAATTAAGTTTTTCTAGCTCAGGAATCGTTGCAGAGGAGTTCATTGAGCAGATTCGCACTGTGAGAGGTACATGTGATATAATGGGTTCCCTTTTAAGTAGATATCATTAATGCATCGGTGATATTGTTGTTTTGTAGAGTAATATTGTCTTAATTTTATTATATTTGATTATTTTCTTTATTAGTGCTAATTAATGAGAGAAATGCAATTGTAATTTAATTTCTTATAAATATTCAAAGACTAGTAATAAAGCATGAAAGTATTATTGCATTACCTTCTGCATCAAGGTTGAGAGATACATTGGCAAAGGCTTGAACAAGTATATTATAGAAAAAAACAAGATGCAAGTACTGAGAATGTCATTTATGAGATCTCTGAATCTCAGAAGCAAAGAGAGACCCATCATCCAGAAAAGAAAAAAAAATATGACTTACAGAATTCTTCATTCTTATTCCAGGATGCAACTAGCAGTGATTAGTTTTATTCAGTTACGTAATATATGTAAAAACAGCAACAGAACCTATTTAGCAATATAAAAGAGGCACAATCATTGTTTCATGTTCGTCTATGTGCTGTTTGCCAAACTTGCTACCTTTGGAACATTAGTTATAATTATAATTCATGTTTAATTTGTGCTATAGTTTGTCTCCTGCTCACAATGGATGTTCTTTTTGTCCTCAGAGTCAGAAGAATTTAAGGCCGCTATTATCAGAATTGACAGTCCTGGAGGTGACGCTCTTGCCTCTGATTTGTAAGTCATAGTATTTTGGTCATTTTGCAGGTTTATGATCTGTAATTTTATTCACGGGTTGAATTGTAATGCTTTCTAAATATTTTGGTCATTTTGCATGTTTAGCTGATCATAGTCTGATGTCATGAATCACGGTCTTTAGGATGTGGAGGGAAATTCGGCTTTTAGCTGCTTCAAAACCAGTTATTGCTTCAATGTCTGATGTGGCTGCAAGTGGAGGATACTACATGGCAATGGCAACTGATGCTATTGTTGCCGAAAGTCTTACCTTAACTGGTTCAATTGGAGTGGTCACAGGTGAATCAGTGTTTTATTGTTTCAGTTGGTGAAAATATAGAATGCACGAATAATCTATACTGAAACAATTTTATTTTATTAAAATCATTCATACATAATGGAATATTTGAAATATTTTTTCTCACTAGTTTCTATGTTACAATCTGTTAAAATCAATTAGAAATCAGTTGTTATGATTTGCTCGTTGTGGTATCAATTATATTTAATTAGCATTAATTGTAATTGATTCTATAAGTCATAGCTCAACTGGCAAAAAATGTCGAAATTGTTAGGCTGGACTTCGTGACCTGGGTTCGAACCCGGGATCTCACAATTATATGAGTTTAATTTCAGTGGATTACCACTTCATCTAAGATTAAGAGAAAAAAAAAATCAGTTGTTATGATTTGCTAGTTGTGGTATCAATTATATTTAATTAGCATTAATTGTAATCGAGTCTATTGCTATTATTATAAATATAAAAAAGGTGTGCTCTGTCTCTGTCTAGACACACAAACCATGAGCAGGTTTTGATTTTGTGACCTGTCTCTGTGCTTAACATATAGTCTCTTGTTTTGGCAAGGTGAGATAATCTCACTCGCTTACATCAAAGATGGAGATTTTATGCGATTTGGAGAGATCATAATCTAGAATATGATCATGATCACGTTAGCTCCAAAAGTCACTGTTGCGTCCTGTTCATATTTCTTCTTGTGAAATCTCACCAGCTCTAGATTATATAATTCAAAATCATTTTTGATAAAAATAAAAAGAGAAATATTTAAAATGTTCAAACTACTGATATCTGTTTACTTTCCATCAAGAGGAAAGCCTGCCCGCAACCGCAAGTACTTTTTTCAAAAACAAGAATGTAGGATGAAATGGTTCTTTAAAGTGGTAGATGTATGCACCTACCTGCTGGCCGGTCATGCAATGGTTAAGCAAGTAGTTTATCAATTTTAAGTTGTTTTAATTTAGGAAAATATAACAGCTCTTGGTACCATTTGAGTAGTAAACTGCATCCAAATGATATGTAGCTAAATGTTAATTATTCATTCGACCTCTAAAATGATGAGGCAAAACACTATAACATCATGAACAGTGAGTGCTATATCCTTTGTTTTTTATCTTTATAATTTGCTAATTTATGAGATAACATTTTTTTGCAGGAAAGTTTAACCTGGGGAAACTGTATGAGAAAATTGGCTTCAATAAAGAAATCATATCAAGAGGAAAATATGCTGAGCTCATAGCTGCTGACCAGCGTTCTTTTAGGTAATAATTTTATTTGTTATCTCAACTATTGGGAACTCTCTTTGAGAGGAAGGTGCATAACTGTTACTTTTACATTCTAACTGGTCTCTTGCCCTACAAAAATATGCTGATGGTACCTAGATGATTCCTTACCTCTTATTATTATAAATTAAAATCTTGGGCTTACAAGTGAAAAACACGAATAAATTTCTAGTTAAAAACATGAATAATAGTTCTAAAATCTTAGTCTTACAAGTTGAATACTTTGTAATTTGATCTGGACACATTTTATTAATTGAACACAATCTTAAGCTTAGGTTTGTTTGTTTAATTAAAAAACAAGATTGAACAAACATTTTGCGTGTTGACTTCAGAATTCATATAGTTCACGAGTAGCTCATCTCATTTACACCTCTAGTGAAAAGCATTTATATATTATGGGTTTTGCTACAATAGACCCACTCATTTTTATGAAGGTCTATTTTAGCAATCAACACCATTTTATTTGGACAACAAATTTATATTTTTGTTTTTTGGATAAGTTAAAACCGAAGTTACTGTCTTTTACCCTCTATGATTTACACGATCATCATACCGAGGCAAGAGGGTTCTTCCTGCCATTTATATTTCTTTAAATCTTCAACTGACAGTTTTTACAATGTAATTTTGTGTTGGATAGCTATGCATACATATTTAGTTCCAAATCAGACAACTTTGAGCATTTTTATTTCATATTTTGGTATAGACCAGATGAAGCAGAGCTATTTGCAAAATCTGCACAGAATGCTTATAAAGGATTTCGAGACAAGGCAGCTTTATCCAGATCAATGACCGTATGTTCTAAATTTATTATTCATGTGCCTTTTTGTTCATTCTTTCTAATAGATATATGTTACAACTACTATTATGTATCTAGGTGGAAAAGATGGAGGAGGTAGCACAGGGGAGGGTTTGGACCGGTAAAGATGCAGCATCACATGGTTTGGTTGATGCTATTGGTGGTCTTTCTCGAGCTATTGCCATAGCGAAATTGAAGGCCAACATTCCTCAAGACCAGAAGGTTGGTTTCAGATCACACTTATTCTACCAATATGAATGTTGTATTTTAGAAGTAGTGATGTAAAAAATTGTGATTTTGCTTTGAGGTATTGCAGGTTACTGTTGTGGAGATATCCAAATCAAGTTCCTCTGTACCTGAAATTTTATTTGGTGGATTAAATTCCCTAACTGGAGTCATAAACGCGTTGAAGATGCTGCTACAGGAGTTGACATTTTCTGGTGGAGTTCAAACTAGGATGGATGGAAAGATATTTCGTTCATTGGAAGGATATCCTAACGCCAACTCCATTTTGTCAATTATAAAAGACTATATTAGTTCCCTGTAGTTTTTTATAATTCATTGCAAGCAATTTTATCCCCTTTTGTTTCTATAGTTTCCCATTTTAGGTGCAATCATACCAAAAGTAATTTGAACTCCGCAGTAGAGCATGTATAGTATGGGTGATCCCCTGAAAAGTTTTCATTTATATGTAATTATCGTATATTTATTAATATATATATAAGATTTATTTTTAGTTTTCCCAAGGGATAACATATGAGAAAGGTCTTTCAGAAAAAACATATGAGAAAGTTGTTGTATATTGTAAGATATGTATAGAATTATTGTAGCAAAAATTAAGGTTTAGAAATATTAAAATAGTTTTGTCAAAAAAGAAATATTAAAATAGTATGCTATTATTTTAATATTATAAAACTTATAAAAAAATCTCTGAACTCAATTGTAAACTAATTTGGTTAATTTGTACTTTACATGGTAGATATTGTCTTTTATTTTTATTTTTATTTTTAGTTTCTTGGTTAGGACATGGTAGATATTGTCTGGATAAAATATGTTGAAACTTGAAAGTGTATTTTTTTAGTATTGAAAACTATAAATTGTTTTCTATAATTTTTTTTTATTATAATCAATTAATTTATGTATAAATAACATAAAATACAAATAAAAAGCCCATCATCTTTAAAAGTTCACATCCTAAGAATGCAACAAAATCACCAAAAGCCATAATCCTATCATATAAGAATTTTTTTTTTCCATCCTATGTGTTTCTCATGGGCTCTACTCTTTTTGTTTTTATCCTTCCGCTACTTAAATAGCGGTTAAGTTTTATGTTTCAGTCCGTTACGTTGCCAGTTTTAATTTACCATCTGTGCAGCCAAAATTGTTATAAATGGAGAATTTTGAATTCTTGAGGTTTTTGATACAAACCGGCAGACGATAGAAATAGATTGTGCAATACGAATACTTTATTGATAATAATTATAGAGAATGATTATAAAATTACATATAAACACATTACAATAATTATAGGAAATAGTATTGGATAACAAGATGCAAATACACCAAGATTTGAGAGCTTGGCCTCTCCCCTTCCCAAATGTTCGAGAATTTGGGTCTCTCCCACTAACCAACACTTAGGGTCTGTTTGGTTCAATTGAGGGGAGGGGAGGTGAGGGGAGGAATTTATTAGGTTGACAAAATTACCCTAATTTTTTTATTAAAATTCAAAATTATCCTTGTTGAAATATTAAAATTCTAGGTTTTATTTTTTTTTTACAACAAAAAAAATTTAGGTTTTCTACTCATTAGATTTTTTTTTGTTATATATCCATTAAAAAAAAATGTTTACGTAACATATCCATTATAATTTAATCCTTATTTTGAGTTTATAAGGTTAAGAGTAAAAAAGTAAATTACTTCTCCAAAATTTAAAATATTCCCTCACCTCCCCTCCCCTCCCCTCCAAAAACTTCGAACCAAACGGACCCTTAATAACCTCCAGGTTATTTTCTCTTTTGTTTGACCCTTTTCATATTTATAGGCAATACCTTTAATATTTATAGGTGAGATTCATACCTAAAAGATAAGTTTATTATAGGCCACAAATTCAGATTTTTGATTTTTTGACAGATCAGACTCATGCTTGGCAAAGCCTAGCTCTGACTAGCCTATTCCCACTTCTAGGCATCAGTATCTTCAAACACCGGAATTTTTAACTTCCTCCAACGTTCTTCATGCTAACAATAATGGTCGTGATGCACGGACGCTATTATAATATTATAAGCTCATATGACAAAAAAAGACATGTTTTGTAAATGTTTTTAAAAAGACCTTATAACTTATTTTTCGAGCGCTATTTTAAGTAGTTTATGAGTTGTTAACTTATCATTTTTTTCCTTCCAAGTTTACCCCTTCCATTTTATTTGAAAACAAATTAAATATTAATTAAACATTTTATTTTTTTTATGTTATTTCATATTTATAAGCTAGTTCAACTGTTAATTTTACCAAACACTACAAATTCAATTAGCTAGTTTATTCGCCAAAAAGTTTGCTTATATATCATTCGCTATAAATTCATCCGCTATAAATTCATCGACTATATTTTACCATTCGCTATAAATTCATCCACTATTTTTTACCAAACAAAGACTAAATTGGAAGTAATTTTAAATTATACTGACAAATTGAAAGAATTTTTTTTGGTAACTAAAATTCAAATTCGCTAACATGGACGCACATTTTGCCTAGAATAAAATGCTTTGGGTTAAATAAGTAAATGATCTCTATAGTTTTTCAGAATTTTATTTTTAGTCCCTAAAGATATTTTTTGTACTTTTTGGTCCTTGAAGTATTTTTTGTCATGATTTTTGGTTCCTACTTTTCATTCATCTCGTGCATATCATTCGAAATTTTAAAAAAATTTATGCGGTCATGTTTAGTACATTATATGAATGTCTTTTACAAAAGTTTACATTTTTTAACAAAAAATGAATTAAGTATGAAATTTTTTAGTTTTTTGCACATAAAAATTCATAAATAATTCATCTTATGTTAAAAAATTCAAAATTTTCATCGAGAATGTTTTTATAATATTATAAATATGAATACAAAAAATCATTCAAAAATGTAAAAATATACAAAACTTTAATTAAAAGTATGATCAAAAGTTGCAAAAAAAATCTTTAAGAACTTAAAACGAAATTCTGAAAAATTATAAAAATATTTACTTATTTAACCCATATATTTCCAATGACATTCATAAGTCCTAACACAACTTAAAAAAAAGCTTTCAATGACAACACAGCCTTTCCATCATTTCTCTCCATTCCATGATGACAATTCACAACTCACAGGCGTTTAGTTTAGATTCTGTTGTAAATTGTAATAACTGAAAGTCAACTAAAGTCAAACAATGTATTCTGTGGCTTCTCATCCTATCTCATTCTCATTTCTTCACCACCACCACCATAACCTTACTCTTCACAACAAAACAATTTGGAGTCCAAATTTCAGCAACAAAAATGAAAACCTTTTTCATTCATATACAACTCCAAAATCATCCCTCTTATCTTCTCCCACAATCTCAACACAACAAAATGAACCAAAACAACCTTATCCTCCCCAACATTTTCACAACCTATGCCACACCGAAAACCTCAACGAAGCCTTTAATTTCCTTATATCAAATCTCAACGACGTCGTTTCCTCTACTAATCTAAAACCAGAAGAACTCATTGGTCTCTTACTACAAGCATGTGGACGCAACAAAAACATCGAAGTTGGAAGAAAAATTCACGACTTTGTTTCATCTTCGTCACGTTTCAAAAACGACGTCGTTCTTATAACTCGCATTGTTACCATGTACTCTAACTGTGGCTCTCCTTCTGATTCCCGTTTCGTTTTTAATTCGTCGTTTAGAAAGAATCTCTTCCTATGGAACGCGCTTCTTAGTTGTTATTCCAGGAACGCGCTTTTCCATGATGCGGTTTTTATGTTTGTGGAGTTAATTTCTTTGACGGAGTTTTCGCCGGATAATTTCACGTTACCGTGCGTTATTAAGGCGTGTGCGGGGCTCTCTGATGTTAAACTTGGAGAAGCTGTTCATGCGTTTGCGTTAAAGACGAAGCTTTTGTCTGATGTGTTTGTTGGGAATGCGTTGATTGCTATGTATGGGAAGTTTGGGTTTTTGGAGAGTGCTGTTAAGGTGTTTGAGAAAATGCCTGAGAGAAACTTGGTTTCGTGGAACTCGATTATGTATGCTTATTCGGAGAATGGTGTTTTTGAAGAGAGTTTTTGTTTATTTAAGGGGTTGTTAGATGGTGAAGAAGGTTTGGTTCCTGATGTTGCTACAATGGTGACAGTTATACCTATGTGTGCAGCTCAGGGTGAAGTGAAATTAGGGACGGTGTTTCATGGTTTAGCTTTGAAACTTGGTCTTTGTGGGGAATTGAAGGTGAATAATTCCCTCATGGATATGTATTCGAAATGTGGTTACTTGTGTGAGGCGCGGGTTTTGTTTGATATGAATGTGGAGAAGAATGTTGTTTCTTGGAATTCTATGATTGGGGGATACTCTAAGGAAGGAGATTTTTGCAGAACGTTTGAGTTGTTAAGGAAAATGCAGATGGAAGAGAAGTTTAAGGCGAATGAGGTAACATTGTTGAATGTTTTGCCGGTTTGTGTGGAGGAGATTCAGTTTTTGAAATTGAAGGAGATTCATGGTTATGCTTTAAGGCATGAATTCATTCGGATTGATGAATTGGTTGCCAATGGTTTTGTTGCAGGATATGCTAAGTGTGGTTCACTAGATTATGCTGAGGGTGTGTTCTGTGGTATGGAGTCGAAATCGGTGAGTTCTTGGAATGCGATAATTGGTGGTCATGCACAAAATGGTTCTCCGAGAAAGGCTTTGGATTTTTACTTTTTGATGAGAGATTCTGGCTTGGATTCTGATTGGTTTACAATTGGTAGCCTTCTTTCGGCTTGTTCTCGCCTGAAATCCCTACCCTATGGGGAAGAGATTCATGGTTTTATTTTGCGTAATGGTTTGGAATTGGACGAATTCATTGGGATATCATTAGTGTCGCTTTATGTTCAATGTGGGAAAATGTTAACAGCAAAATTAATTTTTGATAATATGGAAGAGAAAAGTTTGGTGTGCTGGAATACTATGATTAATGGCTTTTCACAAAACGAGCTTCCTTGTGATGCCCTTGATATCTTTCGTCAAATGCTTTCAAGTAAAAATTGGCCTGATGAGATTTCCGTAATAGGCGCTTTGGCGGCTTCTTCCCAGGTGTCGGCACTGCGACTGGGCAAAGAACTTCACTGCTTTGCAATGAAAGCTCAACTCACAGAGGACAGCTTTGTTACTTGTTCATTGATAGACATGTATGCAAAATGTGGATGCATGGAACAATCACAGAGCATATTTGACAGCATATACAAGAAAGACGAAGCATCATGGAATGTTTTAATTACAGGATATGGAATTCACGGACATGGAATAAAGGCTATAGAGCTGTTTAAATCAATGCAAAATTCTGGCTGCAGACCAGATTCTATCACCTTTGTAGGATTGTTAATGGCTTGTAACCATGCAGGTTTAGTAAAAGCAGGATTAGATTATCTTGGTCAGATGCAGAGTTTGTATGGTATAAAGCCAAAACTAGAGCATTATGCATGTGTGGTTGATATGCTTGGTCGTGCAGGACGATTGAACGAAGCTATGAAGCTTGTGAATGAGCTACCAGACGAACCAGATTCTGGGATATGGAGTTCGTTGCTCAGCTCGTGTCGAATTTATGGGGATTTAGATATTGGAGAGGAAGTTGCTAAAAAGTTATTAGAATTGGGACCAAACAAAGCCGAGAATTATGTATTGGTATCAAACTTGTATGCTGGATTAGGAAAATGGGATGAGGTGAGAGAAGTGAGGCAGAGGATGAAGGATATTGGACTTCAGAAAGATGCAGGTTGCAGTTGGATTGAAATAGGAGGAAAGGTTTATAGATTTCTTGTTGGTGATGGATATCTTTTGGAATCAAAGAAAATTCAGCAGACTTGGATTAAATTGGAGAAGAAAATAAACAAGATTGGATATAAACCTGACACAAGTTGTGTGCTTCATGAACTAGAAGAAGAGGAAAAGGTTAAGATACTTAGGAGCCATAGTGAGAAGCTTGCAATTTCTTTTGGTTTGTTAAATACTGCTAAAGGCACCACATTGAGGGTTTGCAAAAATCTACGCATTTGTGTAGACTGTCACAATGCTATTAAGTATCCAAGGTTGATAAAAGGGAAATAATTGTAAGGGACAACAAGCGGTTTCATCATTTCAAAAAGGGATTTTGTAGCTGTGGAGATTACTGGTAGTTTAGTGTCTATTTTGGTTTTCAATTTATTGGTTAAATTTGTCAAGGACTTACTCTAGGAAGCATCACATTGCTCGTTGATATTGATTAGGGGTACAACGAGCAAACCGCCTTATTAGTCTTTGACTTTTCCCAAGCGTTTTCAAATAAGTCTAAGATTATGTATATATTTAGAAAAGGTCTTTGATTCTTCTATTCAACTGTTAAGTTGATCCTATATTTTACTACTTACATATCAATTAAATCTCTATATTTTTTTATTATCAATTTGGTCTCTAAGTTTCCATTTAATATGAATTTAGTCCGGTAAAAAAAGTTGATATGAATAAGATTTAAGAGTTAAAGATCTTTTAAGAACTAGTAGGATATCCGTCCTACCGCCCGGGGCGTGGGGGTTTATTTGTTCTTCGTGTGATTTTTTTTAGAATGTTTTGTTTGTTATATTGAAGATTTATATTTTCAATCATAATATAATTGTTTCTAATCAAGTGTTTTATACATGAAACATTTTCATGAAGATTTTGAAATCAATTTTATTTTAGATTGAAGCTAAAAGAATTTTTTAATTACCATAGAGGATAATTGAACCACTGGAGCCATTGGTTATTGTTAAACAACACCTTCAAATAAATTACAACTAATACCTTATAATTGAATGTCATCTAAGCAATTTTTATTGAGAATGTACGAGAGAGTTCCGTGGAAATCTCGCTATATATATATATATAATAGAGATATGATGGTGCCAACAATTCACATAATAAGAGTCACATTTATCAAACAAATGAATAAAAATAAACAAGATTAACTACTATATATATAAAGTATATTGTTAATAAAAATAATTCAAAGCTGGTATGATCCATACAGAAGAATTCAAGATGCGGCAACTAAAAACAATAAACTAAGTAAACCATTGAATGTGCAATAAAGAGCGTAGAGTAGGTCAAGGATTAAAGTAATTGATATCAATGTGTGAATGATGTTTGAAACTGCAATATCTACATTATAGATCTCTTCCCTGTTATGATATGCAATAGCCGGAAAGATAGACAATAGCAAACACAATACCAGCGAGAAAACAAGTACTTTCTTAAATCTCTCTTTGTCACTGTTTGGATACCTGCATATATTGACACATGATTAACAGACTATATAAATATGAGTTAGACACCAAATCTCAATTGTCTATTTTTATTAATCAAAGGCTAATAAGTTTTCTATTTAATTTGCTACTTTTGATCACATCGAATCCATTCAATTGATAGAAGGCTTTAAAACCGTCATGATACATTGCTTCTATAAATTATTATGCTTCGTCACATCCACTCGTTTGCAAAACATGCAGACAATGTAATTTAAAATTCATGAAATTAATCCCAATCAAGGGAAGGTATTGAATATAGGTTATTTGGATGGGTTTGCTTTGATTCGCTCGACCCCACGAACAGGTGGAGTTGAGGGAGAAAAGACAACACAAGTTAATTTAATAAATAGTTGTGGATCTTTGGATCAAATATTTAAATAGATAGCTAAGATTTATTGTCAAACTAAAGATTGACACATGGTGTCAACGGATCATATATGTTGATTTTGAAGTTTTAATTGAACCAACGAAATAAAAAGCAAAAATTAGTATAGATCAATAAGAAGGTGGTAAATTAAAGGGATTGAGCACATACCTCGGGTTAATTGCATTAGAGGATTTTGATTCTTCCTTCACAACATTCACATGATCTTCCAATTCCAATAGGTTGATTGCATTAGAGGATTTTGATCCTTCTTCCTTCACAACAATCACATTCACTTGATGATCTTCCATGCTTAATTTGACGGTAGTAGAGTGTAGAGAGATTTTCTTTTTGTTTCGGTGAATCTCTAATATATACATTACGAGATTCCCACGGAGCTCTCTCGTGCATTCTCAAAAAAAAAATCCTACGTGGCATTATTATAGAGATTCTACTTATGCAGAGCTTTTTGCACGGGGTCTGTGGTTCAAATCTCATTGACAACAATAATTCAATTTTTATAATATTATATGGAATTATACCTTTTTTTTAGAGAAAACTACTTTATTATTAGTATAAGGTCTGTTGTTCGAATCTCATTGACAACAATAATCTAATTTTTATAATTTTTTTTTGTTGTGTTTTATAATATTTTATTGTTATGGAAAGTTACTATTTTTTTTTTAAAAAAAAAAACCATATTGTTTAAAAAAAATGGTTGGATATATACAACTAAACTATAACTTCTCTCTTTTTTTGTTTTTTAACTCAAGCTTTTTTTTTATGTTTTTTTTTTTATCGAGTTTTTATTATTTTTTGTCATTCAATTAGAGATTCTCTAATATTTATTTATTGTAAAAACTTTATTTTTCTTTGTAGAATCTTCGATATTATATCCTTTTTATGTAGAAACTTTATTTTTGCAGGGATTGGCATTTTTTTATTTTAAAAATTCTAATATTATTACATAGGTGAAATTCAATTAAATTTTTTCCAATAATTTTTTTTGTAGAAATTCAAATATTATGTTTTAATCATTAATATATATTATATTTTTAATGACGACAAGTTTATTTAATCCATTAAATATTATATATTTTCTATGTAAAAACTATGTGAACACTTCGACTAAAATTTGATTGGAGATGTATTTATTATCCAATCATTCAATTACATGTTATATTATAGAGATAGAGATATATATATATATATATATATATATATATATATATATATATAAAGAGAATCTCTAAAATAATGTAGAATAGAAAATAGAGAGCACTTCACACCACACTATTAAAATTATACATTGACTAAATATCTCTAAATTTTATCTAACACGATGAAAAGTGATCCTTATAATCAAAAACGTTCGTAGATAATAGTGAGAACTAAATACGAAAATTTTATTGATATTCATTAAAAAATAATAAAGAATTAACAACTATTTTTTGTTCATGGAGTGGCTAGAGTCCTGTAACGGACACATTGAATAATAAAAATTTGAATTCCAAGTGTGGATCCATATTTTTATATTTTATCATGGGGATTACGTATTCAAAATTTTATCTAACACGATATGAAAGTGATTCTCATGATAAAAAGTTTGTGTATATGATAATGAAAACTGAGTATATGTGGATTTTATTAATATATATATAGAGAGAGAGAAAGAGAGAGAGAGAGAGAGAGAGAGAGAGAGAGAGAGAGAGAGAGAAAGAGAGAGAGAAATCTATTAGTGTTGGATAAATAAGAAACGGGAAAAACTTCTAACCCCCACTTTTAAAAATACATATTGACGAATTAAAATTTTAATTTCGACGGTAGGAGTTATCCATATTTTTATATTTTATCATGGTAATTACTTATTCAAAATTTTATCTAGCACGATGAAACATGATCCTCATGATAAAAAGTGAATGTATATGATAGTGACATATTAAAAAAAATATAGAATTAACAACTTTTTTTGTTGATAAGGCTCTATAGATCTCTAATAGAGGCGATAGAGAGATATAAATAGAGAGAGAGAGAGAGAGAGAGAGAGAAAGAAAGAGAGAGAGAGAGAGAGAGAGAGAGAGAGAGAGAGAGAATCTTTCAGTTGTGTATAATGGAAAACAGGAAACACTTCCCACCCGACTATTAAAAATACCATTGACTAATTAAAATTTGAATTTTGACTGCGGGGCATATCCATATTTTCATATTTTATCATGAGGATCCCTTATTCAAAATTTTATTTAGCACGATGAAAATTGGTTCGCAATGAAGAAAAGTGTATGTAGAAGATAGTGATAAATTAATGAGCAGAAGAATTTTATTGATATTCATTATAAAAATAATATAGAATTAACAACTATTTGTAAAACTAGTTTAACATAAAATCTTATCCCTTTATTTTATTTAATCTAATGACTAATATTTATTCATTTAATATTATTTTTTATAAAGTTTCATTTAATCTATACTAATATATAAAGGGAATACAAATTTTTGGGATGGCTTTTTCAATATTCTTATTTTACCCTTAAAAAAAACTAAGCACAACTTCCACATAAAAGTAGGTTTTCAGTTTTTGTATAGTAAAAAAAAAATTTATTTTTTTCTTCTTAATAAGTAGCCACAACAAAAAAGGAGGTTAAGTAGTTATCAATTAACTTAGTCCAATAAAAAAGGAGATTAAGCAGTTATTTATATTTGCACAATAGAGAATATCAATTACAACAAACAAACAAAAATATCCATCGCACAAACGGGCACGGAAGGCGGCTAGTATCTCATAAAACAAATCTTTTTTTTTGTTACAAAAACAAATCCTTTAATATTTAAAAATTCATCTTATTCCTTAAAATAAGAAAACACACATTCTTCCTCACTCCAAGTTTATCCACTATCTAATGATCAAAGTTAACCTCATCAACGATTATGCATCATGACCACAAGTTTATCTAGCTACCATTTCACGTACAAAAAACCACAAACATCCAATAACATAATTAATTTATATGAAATATCATTTCACTTAAGATCCATATTTTTTTCTCTTTAGTCTACTCACAAGTTTCTTGTTTCCTTCAAATATTTGATAGATTATTTTTTTAATTTATAGAACTTTAACCATGACAATAAAAAGATCTTTATTTTAATATGAGAAACAACAACTTTTTTTTAAAAAAAATCCAATAAAAATAAAGGTTTTAAAAGGTTTTTTAGAACGAAAAACTCTAAGAAAAACAAACACTATATTTATGGTTCGATTTTTCTTTTTTTCAAGGAAGGAGGTGATTTCTTAGATATTAGAAGGTTTGTTTTTGTAACAAAAAAAAAGATTTGTTTTATGAATAATTAAATATTAAATGAATAAACATTAGCCATTAGATTAAATAAAATAAACTAATAAGATTTGGTGCAAATTAAACTTTACACCTGGTGTCAATGAATCTTGACTCTTCATATACTAGTATCCGGACCCGTGCCAAGCACGGGTAAAAATGAGACTATAAAAATAAACATTTTAATATTACTTTTTTCATAATTATCAAATAAAAAATGCTTAATAAATCACACTGAATAATTTTTTCTTTAAAACTGTCGGTTTTAATTTGCATACAAATGAAAATGAGTATAAATAAACAATAACTTAAAACTCCAAATAAAATTTAATTTGGGACCAAAGTATCAGTTTTGGATCAAGTGTAATATTGATGGAGCAGCTCTAGGCTCTCCTGGCCTTGCAGCCTATGATGGATTATTTAGGGACTTTAATGGTGATTGCTTTGGCTATTTTGCAGAAGGTCTTGGCGGTCTTGGCACAGGCTCTGCTCTGAGTTGGTTCAATGCAAGCTATTGAGATTGCTAATAGCAAAGGATTGTCTAAACTTTGGCATGAAACTGACTTTAAACTTGTCTAGCTTGCCTTTAAAGTTTCTTCTGTGGTTCCTTGGCAGTTAAGGACCAAGTGGTAGAATTTCATGTAAAAGGATTTAGGAATTTTAATACTAATTTCATTTAGAAAATTATGTGACTCTGATTCTCTAATCGTTTAGGGGATATGTAGGACCAAGGATCCCATGTCAAGCTATAATTTCAGTAAATAAGTATATAGCTATAGTCTATTAGGCTTGTCTAGTTAAATATAGGGTTATTTAGTGGTGATCTGTGCGCCAGTTATGATCAGTAATTTGAGTCATGACAAAGTTGGTATCAGAGCCCCGTTTGAGTTAATATGTCCCCAAGCCAAGGAATATTTGATAGAGTTGAGATTGCGGTTATGAACTCGGGAATTTTCATAATCATGACCTTATTTAAAACCTTAAAACCCATTAAGATTGAGAAATATCTTTTCAAATCTCAAAATTCTACCTTTAAGCTATTGACCTTTTTGTCGTTGGACCTTTAGATCTTTATAAGGATATTTTTAGACTTGAAATTTAAGACTCCTGTTTTTAGAAATACACTTAGATTGGTTGGTGGACTATTAAGATGTAAATCAAATATGAAATGTGTGCTTTATATAGCATGATTACATTCTCATTAGACTAATAGTTACGACGATAGAATGATACCTTGTGATTAGGGACGGAAATAGTTTGGTTTAAAATCAAAACTGCATAAAAACTGAACCGAACTGTTTTTACAGTTCAGAAAATCATAATTGAACTGTTATTAGAAACATAAACTGAACCAAACGATTCAGTTAATCAGTTAACCGGTTCGACTAATCAGTTAACTGTAACTGTTTTTTTTTTTTTTTTAAGTTTTTATTTACAAACTTAACTCGTTCATTATAATACTGAACCAAACCAAAATCTAAACTTTTAAAAATTACTAATTGATCAAAAAATTTAAATCAGTCGAAAAACTGAAAATCGACTATAAACCCTAAAAATTGGCTAAAAAACCTAAAATCGGCCGAAAAATCTAAAATCGGCCAAAAATTCTAAAATCGGCAGAAACCCAAAAAATCGACCAAAAAACCTAAAATCGGCCGAAAATTATAAAATCGGCAAAAATCCTAAAATCAACTGTAAATCCTAAAATCGGACGAAAAACCCAAAAAACTGCCGAAAAATCTAAAATCCGCCAAAAACCAAAAAATTGGCCAAAAATCGGCCAAAAATCCTAAAATCAGCTGAAAAACAAAAAAATCGGCCAAAAAATCTAAAATTGGCCGAAAACCCTAAAATCGGCCGAAAAATCTAAAATCGGCCAAAAACCCTAAAATCGGCCGATTTAGGATATAAAGTCGATTTTAGGTTTTTCGGCCGATTTTTTGTTTTATAGTTGATTTTAGGGTTTTTGGCCGTTTTTAGATTTTTCAGTTAATTTTTTGTTTTTTTGGCCGATTTTAGGGTTTATAGTTGATTTTAGGGTTTTTGGCCAGTTTCAGGATTTTTGGCCGATGTTTTGTGTTTTTGGGTGATTTTAGGGTTCTGTTAACAATTTTGGTTCAGTTATCAGTTAACACAGTTTTTATTAAAAAAAAACTGATGAACTGAACTGTTATCTCATAAACAGTTTGGTTTGATTTTTTTAAAAAATGGTTCAGTTTTAAATGGTTTGATTCGATTTAGTTTACAAGTTTGGTTTGGTTTTTTGGTTTTCATGCCCACCCCTAATTTGTGATAGCTATTCAAGGTGATTCACTTTTGGATTGAATGAAACAAGTATTGTTATTTATAAGCTCTTGAAGAGTTTAAGGAAGAGACTAAATCATAAGTAGGAAAGTTTTTAAGTTTGTTGTGATATTTGATTGTATAGACAAATTTTTAACCTCTTAATACTTCTTAGTATAACTTTCTTGGGGTTATTAGACCATGAGTGGATAAATCGAAACTTTAGAGAGTTAATTATGTGAGTAGTACTTAACAAAAAAAAACTACTTAACAAAGAAATTAGAGAATGTTAGAATCATAGTATGTTATGATTTAATTACAATCTAGTTGAGATTTCAGGTTATTTGATATTGAAATGGTTTTGGGATTGTTGGAACTATTAATACTCTTTTAGAACTAATATAGACTCTATTGTAAAAATTAAAGTATATTAGAATCATGTTTTGTCATGATAAAATATGAATTAGTTGGAATTTCATGTTAAAATTACACTAGACACTGTTTGATATACAATTAAAGACTATGATTCAATTAAAGATTAGTTAGATTGTAATAAAATAATTGGAATGGACCTTTTGGACATATAGAATGCTAGAATACAAAAATTCATAATGCAAGGGTCTTATTTTGTAAGAATCATCCTTGAATGACTAGATGATAAAGATACAAGCAGAACATGTAATTAGCCATGACTGATATCATATTCATATAGTTAATTGGCTTTCTTGGATATTTAGGGAAATGAATTTGAGTCTTTTAGTTTTAGTGAAATAAAATGATTGAATCTTCTACCTATATTTGTTACGTTCTGAGTTGTTTCCTTTACCATCCATGATAGCGGTTGATTGTAATAGTTAATTTCTTAATAATTAATTTCTTAATACGTTGTTGTAATTCCCTCCATCGTTTGGTGATGGTTCTGTGATGTTTAAATTTAATAGAAATAGAATCAAAGTGGTTGATTATAGTAATTAATCTCTAAGTAACTTGAGAATTGAGGTATTGTGAATCTTTAAAATGAAATGTGGATTTTGGTGTAATATTCTTTGATTGGGAACGTTTTAATTGAAATTGTGATTTCTATGGTGAAAAAAAAGAAAAGAACCGTTCGCCACAACAAAGAGATAATGTGGTATTTGTTTGTCATAACGAAGAGCTAATGTGGTATTCGCTCGCCACAACGAAGAGATAATGTGGTATCCGTTCGCCACAACGAAGAGATAATGTGGTATCCGTTTGCCACAACGAAGAGATAATGTGGTACCCGTTCGCCACAACAAATAGATAATATGGTATCCGTTCGCCACAACAAAGAGATAATATGGTCTATGTGCAGGTTGGCAAGTATAGCTACAAGTATGATTAATAATGAATTCAAACTAAGAATTTTACCGAAAAGTGTTATCCGTGATGTTATAAATAAATAACTTTAAAAGTAGGAAATAGTTTTCAAATGATGAGACTTTTTTTTAATTTAAAAGTTGTTGGACGAAACTTTTGGAAATTTTCGTATCTACTCAAAAGTTCATTCTGTGGTAGGTCTCTATATCTCGAATGATGGTTTTTGTTTGTGATTTAAACACGATGCAATTGTAAGAATAAGAGTTGGTCATTTCTTGAGATGTCCAAAAGAGAGTATAGTATATATAGTTTTTGATAAATTGCTATAGTTTAGTATTCTAGAAATGTGTATATGTTATAGCTAGTGTATTAGGCTTGAGCAGATTGGATATATATGAATATTGGTGGAAAGAAAATATTTGAGATACTGCAAGATTACACTTAAAATATTATGTGTTTTGTTACAGTGTGTGAATTGACATAGTATAGTATTGATTTATGGACAAGTTGAAATGTGCCTTTTGGGAAGGATTGTAAACCACATGATGTCGAAATGGTAGAAGAAAAACATGTGTTGTTGATGCCTATAATATGAATTAATTGTGAGTCTAGGTGTGGTGAATTTCTTTTACACATCTTGTGCTAGTAATATATAAGGGATTGATTTGTTTGTCTTGGTAAATTAATATTTGGGGACCGAATTTTTTAAGAGGGGAAGAATGTAATATCCTCAATTTTTATTTTTAATTTTATAAATTATTTGCAGTAATAAGACTAGCTTAAATGTATAATATTAAATTCTAATATTATGACAATTTTAATGCATTTTGCTTAGAATAAAAATACTAAAACATTTACAGTAATTAAGAGGTAGAATAATTTAAAATCTATTATAGAATATTATGTATGTTTATAAAAAGAATATATATATATATATATATATATATATATATATATATATATATATATATAGGTCAGGATCAAATGACACCAAGATGTCAAACTTAGTAACATGACATCTCCGATAATTCTTTACCGGATAATCGTATTACAAAATCAACCGTTGGATTCAAAGCTATTATTATATAGATCATGTCTATAAAATATAACAACAATCGAAAATCATTTGATATGTCAATGAGATGCATAAAAACCAAAGTCTTACAAAACTTCGTCAAAACCGTTAATTTTTATCCTTCTCTTTAACCCATCAAATGGTTTCCGATTGATGTTAAATTTTACAGACATGATCTATATAATAATAGCTTTGAATCCAACGGTTGATTTTGTAATACGATTATCCGATAAAGAATTATCGGAGGTGTCATGTTAACACTTTGGTGTCATTTGATCCTGACCCTATATACATTAAAAATAAATAAATTATGCTTCTTCTAGAGGCATCCACGACATGAGTCAGAACAACTAGGGGTGTACATGGGTCGGTTTGGGTTGGGTTTAACCAAAACCGAAACCCGAACCATATAAGGTACTCCAGATTGGGTTGAGCAAAATAACCACCCACTTTAATATTGGGCCGGGTTCGATAAACCTACTTATTTTCGGGTTGGGTTGTGTGGGTTACCTAAATTTTAAATATTTTTATTTATTTTTTAATATTAAAAGACTAAATGACGAATAATCATACTTTTTTTTATACAAATGACTCAACTTTTTTATTTTCTGAAAAAATAGTGTAACATATTTTCACTACTTTTTTAGCATCATAAAATGATAATATCATCACCATATTTTTTTACATAAAAATAACATATTTTCACTATTTTCAAATAATGATATTTTTTAGCACTGTTACTTTTAAATGTGACAAAAAGAAGTGGAAAAGTGAAGATGAGATGTCAGAGAATGCGTTAAAATTGTATAGTATTGGGCCTTGGCCAACACAGGGAGTGGCGGCCCAATAGGTACACGTAATGATGAATCGTAGTTAGTATAAATACTTCATTCAATAGAGGTTTCATTCACTTTCATTTCATTCGATTCATTCAATACTTCAATTCAATAGAGGTTTCAAAATGAATTCTCCGTCTTGTAACCAAAAAATGAATTCTCCATCTTCATCTTCTACTACCTCTTCTTCTTCTCCGTCGCCCTATGACCTATCCAAATCCGCCATTGCCATCATTTTCATTTTTTTTTTTTGCATTTAATGGCCAATTGATGCTTTTGCAATTCCAGGCATTAGCTCCACCCACCATGGCTTCAATTCTCGTATCACAACCACCATTGACGGCAAGTACCCGAATCTTTCTCATCCAAGAAACGTGAACATGTCCCGACCCGCCACCACCGTTGCTTCCATCGTGGTATCACCTCCACCACCCCCAGTTGTTCTTTATCATCCAAGAACGATGAACATGTCACAGGTACTCGATGTAACAGCCGTAATTTAAATAAGTAGGACTTCGATGTGATTATTTATTTATTTCTTAATTATTTGGTTATATGTGCTTTTATGACTTTATGGAGACTTAAGATGGGATAAGTAAGAGGGCATTTTAGTAAATCCGTTAGAATTATCAAAATTAATTGAGAAGTTTAGTTAAGTTAGAATGAATTGATTAGTTAATTAATTAATTATAAGGGTTAATGAATTATGAGTTAGAATCATTAAATAAAGTAGAGATATTTTGGCTTGTTGAGTGAGTGGGCTAGGCCCAATAGAAAATGATAAGATAGAAAGGGTATAAGTGGTAATTTAATTACTATTAGGTTAAGATAAGAAAGATAGAAAAATAGAAGTCTTAAGATAGAGAAGGAAAAGAGGTAGAAAGAGAATAGAGAGAAAAACTCATTTTTGAAGAAGAGAAGAACAAGAGAAAAAGCTTAGAGATTGTTGAAGGACTAAAGAATTCAGAAAAAAAAAAAACCTAAGGTAAGAGAGTGGTTTGGTTTTCTAGAGTGACTCAAAAGTGGAGGAGAAAATCTTATTCTCTCCATCCAAATCCTCTCTCACTCTTTTCTTTTGGGTTAGGGTTAATCTTTTTGGAAATGAATGATTTTTGTGACTTAGATAGATTACTTTTATGCATTGGTAAAAAGAATCATAAGTTTTGGGGTTTTATTTGTGGAAATTTGTTAGATGTTTGAAGTTTATGCGTTTTTATGAAAAATGATGAAATTGATGATTTCTAGTATGAATTGTTGTGAATCCTTGTTAGGGGTTGTAATACCATGTTTATCATACTTATATATGCCTAAATTTATCATCTTTTTGCTTATGGAAGTGAAATTTCGAGTTTTTAAGGGTTTTGAAGTTCAAAACCCGACAGCAGAGTGTGTCTATTCGTGCAAATTCGCCGGGCTAAATTTTCGCCAGATATAGCCGGGCTAAATTTTCTGTGCAGGATTTTGTTATATCATAATTTAAATGAAATGCATGCTTATATTACCATTGGTTTATAATCTTATGATTATGTAATAATGAATGCAAACTAAACTATGAACTTTTTGGTGATAAATGATTTGAATTGTGAATATCTTATATGTAGATGAAAGATGATACGTTATGATACTTTTTTATATGTATGATAATTTGAGATGATTAATTAATATGTATTAATTAATGGAGAAGATGTACTTGTAATATTGGAGTACGTGAATTGTGATATCCTTTTTGGGATGAGATGGTTATACCATATGTTTGGTAAATTTTGCATACATGCATTCATTATGTATGATGAGCAGATACTTTGGATGAGCCCCAAAGTATAGCAGATGTTTTAGTAGCTGCGGTTGACTAAAACATAATTGGAATAAGTTTTCCAATGAATTGATATGGTACCACATGCATTAGTGAATGCTAGGGAGCATTTTATAACTATTGCATTAGTTTGCATTAGAAGACGAAGTTGATTAATTATGTGGATTATTTGGTAAATGACATCATTAATTGTGCATTGTATTATTAGATGCTAAATGTTGTGAGATTTGGTTATGATAAATGATAATCTTGTGATGTATTAAAGGATTGATACTTGATTTACATGTACCCTAGTGTGTGTGCGTACTTACATTTATGATGTAAATGTTATAGTTCTTTTATTATTTATTGGAGTGTATAGTATTCGATATAGTTGCATTATTTTTCAGAATTCCTTACTAACTCTCTGTTTTGTGTAAATGTTGGACCTTTGGGGATTCAGGTGTGCAGGATAAGGATTTAGCTTCGTTAGATTAGCGTTGTCTGCGCTTTTGCTTACTAGTGGTGAGGAGTTAAGCTCTATGCTTCTCCTAGTTAGACTTATCTTACTTGGTTGTATTGAGTAGATGCTCTGGTATTTTGTAACATCGAGTCGGGTAGACATTTTCCTCATTCGAATGTTTGAGCATGAATTGTTCTTATGATTGTTTTGAATTATGCTACTTATTATATCCATGTTAGTTGTATGGATAAGTCTAGACTTAATTATCTATTATGTTAGACTTTGAGTTGAAGTATGATAAGTATGTTTAAGATGCATGAATTTTCAATTTAAATATCAAGTTGCTATATGTATGATATATGCATGTATGTCTTGTTTAAATTGAATGCCTTAATTCTTTATGTATTTATTTATTTTAAGTTAAGTAATTATATATATGGGATTAGGGTGTTACACTCGACAAGTTTGAAACCTCGATAATCATTTTAGTTTCTATTATCAATTTTTTTTAAAAAAAAAAACAAAATTAACTTAATTAAGAATTGGGGGTGAAGGGAAATTAGGGTTTCATTTTCATTCCTCTCTTCTTCGTCGCCTGCGCTTCTTCTTCTTCACCACCATGTTGAGGTCTGATTCAATGGGGACTAACAACTCTTCAAGTAGTATTGGAACAACTCGAGTTCGTCAATTTTCGTCTAATTCCCAACAAAATGAAATGAATGTTGTTGGAGGTCGATGGACACTCGCAACTCCTGTTTGCAGATGTAAACAGTATTGTGTTCTCTGAATTGCAAAGACACCAAAAAATTATGGTCGAACATTTTGGGGATGTACGAATTATAAAGTATTTGGTAATTTTCTGTCAATTTTGATGCATTTGTGTTGTTTTCTTTCAAGTTTGAAATTCTGAATTTGTTCATCTTCATCTATAAATACAGGGACCACATGATGTTGGCTATAACTATTTTGACTGGTTTGAGAAGGTTGAGTCTAACCAAAATGATTTTGGGTCACACATTGAAGAAATTGAGAAGTTGGTTGATGAGAAGAATTTGAAGATGAAAGAATATGACTTCAATCTACAGGAAAAAGACATGAAAATTGGAAGGCAAAGGAAGAAGATTAAGAAGATGAAAGAAGAAAATTTCACTACAAAAAAAATGTTGAAACTTGTCACTTTTGGATGCTTTGTATTGTTGTGCTTGATTGTAATTTTAGTTGCAATGATTTGGTTAATAATAGCACCATGATCTTAATTTAGGTTGTAATGTCAGTTTGGTCAATGATATTTGAGCTAGATGTAATGAGAGTTTGATCAATTAACATGCTTGGTTCTAATGACAATGTTGTTGAAATGTACCTTAATCAAAATTATGAAATAAAATTAGATGGTTTCATAATACCTGTAAATCTTAACTTTGTATCATAATACCTGTAAGTTTACTTGGTTTCATATTAGACTCATCACACTTTTGAAAGTTTAAGTCAATTCCAATTTGTCATTCAATATGAAATAAAATGGTCATAATATACATTCAATAAATTCATAATCTACTTTTCATAAATTCATAATCTTGTCATTACATCATAAGGTTCAAAATCATCATATGTTTCAATCAAAATGCCCTCATCAGGGTCTTTACATCATAAGCTACAAAATGCCCTCATCAGGGTCCTTACATGATAAGTTACATACCATAAGTTCAATAGTAACAGGCATATAGACTACAAAGTTTCAAAATATCATAAAATCCAAAACAACACAGTATCATAAACATAATAACTATGGTTTGAATGGTGGCTTATGTGCATTCCTTGGTGGCTTGAATGGAGTCTTGGCCGGTGCTTTGGCTGGTGGTGCCTTGGTTGCTGGTGCCTTGACAGGTGCCTTAGTTGGTGCCTTAGCTGGTGCTTGTGGCTTGTTTCTTTTGATTGGTGACTTCCTTGTAGCAAGTGGTGGTTGTGTTGATGCTTGTGTCTTGTTCCTTTTGATTGGCGACTTCCTTGTGACAATTGGTGGCTATGTTGATGCTTGTGGCTTGTTCCTATCTATTGGTGACTTCCTTGTAGCATTAGCAAGTGGTTGATGTTGAGTAATAGCAGCAGCAGTAGGTGGTGAAGTTGGATTAGCAGCAACAGGTGGTGGTCGAGTTGAATTAACAGCAGCAGGTGGTGGAGTTGGATTAGAACCAGTTGGTGGTGGAGTTGGATTAGAACCAGGTGGTTGAGTTGTAGCAGGTGGTGGAGTTGGAGCAGGTGGTGGAGGTAGCTTGCAAGTAGTTTTGTTGTGGCCTGGTACACCACATCTTCCACATGCTTGCTTCAGACCTTTTCTATTCAATTGACCAGGCTCTCTTTGCAATTCAGCAGCCTCTCTATTTCTCTTTTTCTTTGGCCTACCAGGTTGTTTCCTAATTGGTGGTGGTTGCAGATCATTGTATGTAGTAACTTCCCAAACACCTGAACCATTGGTAGGGTAGATAAAAGGCCTATAACATGCCTCATATGTTTCCTTCCTAAAATAAGCTGGGACATAATCATCAATCTTGAGGTTGTTCTTTTGCATACAAGCAATTGCGTGAGTACACGGGAGACCTGTCAGCAGCATCCACTTTCTACAACTACATTCCTTCAATTGTAAATCAACAACAAACTTGTCTCCAGTCATATTTATGTGTCTTACTTCAAAAATCAATGAACCAGCAGGCCTATATATAGAATAGAAATGCAGTATCAGACATAATGCAATATCAATATTAAACACATAAATATTGACAAAATCAAACACATGTGCAGTATCAAAATGCAGTATCAGTATCAAAATCATATGCAGTATCAGTATCAAAACACATATGCAGTATCAAAATTAAATCAGCAACAAAATTAAATGTGGGAATGCAGTATCAAAATTAAACACATATGCAGTATCATTTATTACATTAAACACATATATCAAAATTAGTTGCAGCATCAAATTACCTTGGAACCCATATATTAGTGTATGTAAACTCCATGGCAATCTTCTTTTGTATCTTAGGCAGTATGCTACCTTCATATTTAGTAATACTCTCTCTGTTTTTATACCACCTCTCCATTAGATAACCTCTGATTTCCTCAACCATAGTGACAATTGGTTTTTCTCTTGCACCAACAATGACTGAGTTAAAAGGCTTCAGACATGTTGTTCACTAGAGTGTCACACTTAGGCCCTGGTTTGAAGTATGCCTTTATCCAATACCTAGGTGTTATTTTGATAAGATGTTTATGAGCTTCCAAATCTACCTTATTAATTTCATGATGGACCACCTAAGTCATTGATCAGAAGTTGGAGGAACCATGTCCATGAGTCCTTTGTCTCTCCTTCAACCACAACAAATGCTATTGGAAGCATCTCGTCATTAGGATCTCTACCTATTGCTGCTAGGATTTGTCCACCAAAATAACCCTTTAAAAAGCACCCATCTAAACCTATGATAGACCTACATCTATAGAAACTTTCTTTGCAAGCTTTGAGGCACACATACATTCTTTGAAAATAAGGAACAAGTGGTCTCTCAATACATGGCTGAGTGGCAATCTTGATAGTGGAACCAGGATTCCTTTTCAAAAGTTCATGGCAATAATCATACAATCTTGTATATTGTTCTCTAAATGAACCATCCAAATTATCTCTAGCTTTCTGTCTTGCTCTACCAGCCAAGCATCTATGTATGTTTATGTTCCATTTTTTTTAGCCTTCTCTTGTATGTCTTGTATCCTAATGTTTGGATTTTCTCTCACAGTGTTAAGGAGCTTGTGGCTAAGCCATTCAGATGTAATTAAATTCACCCTAGGCTCCCTAGCACAAGTTTGAGGGCCAACTATCTTCCTTAACGGCCATGTGCCCTCATGAGGTAACTTAGCACAATATGCATTCCAAGGACACCCATCATCACATCTAACCCTCATCCTTCTTCCATCATTCTTATAAAATGCACACTTTAATTTCTTCCAGAATGAACAGAGTAGGTTCTAATTGCATCTATGAATTCATTCTTTGTAACAAAGTAAGTACCTTCTTCCCACTTATAGTCAGTCATATCTTTCAACATTTTAAATGTGGGAAACTTAAAACCATCCATCAAATCACCATCATCATTGTCAGATTCACCATCATCATTGTAAGCACCATCACACTCTACCTCATCAGAATCAACTTCATCATCACTCAACCCTCTATCTTTCCTAACTTGTGTAACCTCCTTTTCTACATCAATCTCCTCATACAATGTTTTATCAGACACAACATCATCATTGTACTCATGCACAACCTTATTTTTACCATCATATTTCCTTGGTCTACCCTTCTTTTTCTTCTGTTTAACATGCGCAACACCGACACTCCCACCACTGTTTCCCTCTCCATTTGGTGCAACTATTGGTTGTACATAATAATCATCTACACCATTTTCATCAGATTCATAACTTAGTTGTCTAGCACCAGACCTAGATTCTGTTTCACTAGCAACATACCTAACTTCTCCATCACTATCAAGGTCATGATGATCACCAAATATCTCACTATGAACATCATTTTCGACATGCACAGCTAGAATTGGGTTATGGTTTTGGACAGTTTGGTCATGTTGGACAGTTGGGTTACTCTCTCTAACTACTTCATGGTGATCATTGTCCCCAACTTTGTTACAACCCGATTTTTAAAGGCTAAAAGGAGTGTATATATATATTTTTTTTAAAACACAAACAGAGTGCGCGTGAAACGAGTGGTAAGCCCGACGTTATAACATACAACGGAACTAAAGCATACAACAGTACAATCATATAATGATAACCGAAATAGTACTATATGCATCATAGTGCTTCTCAAAGAAGCAAAGTGTGAACCTGAATATTTACATCCCCAAAATATAGCAACTTGTTCATGACAATATAAACAAACCAGTCATGAACCTGTGCATACTACGACCATAAACAAAAGAGGCCGGTCCAAGAGTGTAAGAGTATAAGTACAGTCATCCAAAATATTAGAACTACTCCTAGTCAGAGATACCAGATGCCGACCAACGCGGCCTATCCAAAAAGTGCTAAACTAAAGTCAGCGGTCAAATGTCCTAAGGTGGACAACAGCAAGGGTGCTCTCCACACACCAAACAGGAGCTCTCCGAAGGGGCTCGAGCACGGGAAGTAGCCTCGTACTCCTCAGGTCCGGAGTCCGTGTCCGAGTCACTCGAGATCAAGATAAGGTCCATGGTGGGTGTGATGGAAGAAGCAGTAAGGATGGGTGAAGGTGGTGGAATCTCTACACAACTACTGTCCTTCAAAGCAGCTGCCGGTATAGTGGGGGTACTCGATCCACCCGAAGACACCTCCCCAGAAACTGAACCCCCAACCCCGGTCACACCCTGCGCCCCAGGCTGGGGTCCCGCAGGAGCCGTCCAGAACGCCCCTAGTAACACCTGTAAGGGCACGGGGAAGGGTGGGGTCTGCCACAGCAAGCACTCATGTATCCGCAAAGTACCACGACTAGTAATGATCCTAACACGCCCATGATAGAAAGCGGTGCCTGAAGCTGGGTCGAGGCTCCAAGCAGTCAGCAGCAACCGGTCAACGAAGTCCCAAGTAGTCACCGTCTCCCTCACGAGGATCGGCAACAGGTGGTGGTCCATCGTCAAGGGTGGGATGAGCCCGCAAATGAAAGAAAGGGTCACCATAAAATACAAGTATGCATATATATATAACATTTTCACATCAACGTACATGATATAATTAAATGCACACATAGCCTACAAATGCAGACTCTACATGATCGTGACACCAATCACTGGCTGCCACATGCATGAATTCCGGAATTTAACCTCTCCGCAGAGAGTCGTAGGTCCAACCCCTACTATGCCCCGCAGGGCAGGTGAAGTCTCCAACCGACAAACACCAACTCAATAAAATCCCGCAGGATTAGGTGGTCTCTAACCGACACACCCCGTGCAGTCTCCAACCGATATACACGACAATGAGATGCATGGCATATATTTCTATTTAGCATATAAAGGGAAGTCTCCAACCGACACACCCCGTGTAGTCTCCAACCGAGATACACAACCATATATGCTCATGCAACACTTTACATATCATACAAACCTATGTAATCACAATCACAACAACATACATAGATTATCAATATCATATGTAGCAACGCATGTAATTAAACAATTTCTCATCACGAGAATACATAATATATACATGTCAAGCACTCCAAGCACACCACAACAAGCATACACACAATGCTACCAATGGAAAATGAGACAAAGAAAGGTGCCCTTACCTCGGCAAGCTTCCGTTACCCTTTCTCGCGAAATTCTACAATTCACGCTACCTAACATATAAGTAGCGTAAAATCAATAAAATACTCATCGTACATCCTATCGAAACGAAACTTGCTCTCAAAAGTCTAGGGGGGTTTAAGGTACTTTCTAACTCTCTCACCTAGCGATTCCAAGTTCTTCCCATGGCGATAAAAATTCACGAAGTTAAAGACATTATTTTAGTCACACGAAATTCATTTTGTTTTCAAAGCATATCACCCATTACTATTACTTCCAACCTCAAGGAAAACATTTTCACACAATCCTAACCATTTGAAAACAAACCAGAAACTCTTCAAAAATATTCCGACGAAATAGAAGTTTTCTTTCCAACTAAAACTCTATAATCATCCTTTTAAAAACCTATGATCATTCACCAATATCATGATCATTTTCTTATCATTGTGGACTTAGAAAATTTTGAAATTCTTCCCCTTTTTTCCTCCTTTGGCCACGGCCAAAAATTTCTAAATCCCATAATCACTCAAAAATTTTCAATTCTAAAAGCATGATAATATCCTATAATACCCCAAAACCATTTACCCGAACAATCCAAATCATTTTAAATCAAACTACACTTTTTGGCGATTTCGAATTGATTTTTCTTAAGACAAAATCAACACATCTTATTCCCCAAACAAACCATATCACAATCATTTCTTTAAAACTACGATCATGCCTACACAATTGTCTTAGAACAATTTTGAAATTCAAAACAACATTCCCTTACTCATGTTCATCAACTACTCAAGAACACCAAATAAATAATTTTCTTATTTTTCAAAACAAAGTTCATAATCAAACATCCATTTTGCCACAAAGCCCAAAACTAACATCAAAAACAAAATCTCAAAACAAAATTCAAGTTTATGATCTTTTCAAAAAAATTCTTCAAACCCTTAACCAAAATTTTGTGAAAACATAGATTTAACCAAGGGAATCAACACCACTTAGCTTGAGCAAGTTAGTCTACTACTCATACACACTTCTATGGAACCAAAAACTAATTAAAACTAGATTATAGAATTTTTTCCTCAAGAACATAATCATCACAAACCAAAAATCTAAGAGGTTTAAGGCAAGATAAGGAAAGGAGGAGGTTAGTTACCTTAAGAAGATGATGATTCTTGAAACTCAAAGATCCTAGCAAGCCAAAACTCAAAGCTTTGTGAAGAAGATGAAATTTTTTGGAGTTGTTATGGTGAGTGAGGGAGTTCGGCCGAGTGAGAGAAAAGAGGAGGGAGTATTTTGTGATTTTGCTCTATCATCAATTGATTACTAATCCCCTCACATAATTAGTCATGATCAATGAGGGCCTTTGCATCAAATAGTGCAAAGTTTTCTAATCAAACCCTAGCCATTGGATCTAATTAAGTCATGATGACTTTTTGGAATAAATATCTAGATATCTTGCTTTACGCTACTCAGCTCTCGCGTTCGCTCTCGACGAGTCGTACTTCGCTAACGGTCTAACTTGCGGAAAATAGAAAATCCACGAGGTAAAAGTTCAACGAAAACCATTTCTAAAAACTATCGCTAAACTTGATTCTCCGACTGAAATTTATTTCCTTAGCTCAAAAAAAAAATTCTGAAACTAGATTCTAACTCGCGCCGATATATAAAGTCTCTAATTAAAATTCGACGGAAAACAGAAACCGTAAAATTTCCAGCAGCGGGTACAGTTTTCTACTCGTTTTTCAAAAAAAACGGGGAAAGTCAAATTTCGAAATTCTGAAGACACAGGAATGTTCTCATATATAAAAGAGGACTAAGAACCAAAAGCCTGGGCTTTAATAGTACACGAATCCAAAACCAGCTTCAACTCAGCAATAATGCTGTTATTACAACGATGCTTGCGAAATAACTTAATAAAAACCCTAAAACTCTTAGCCAACACCAACGTTCCTTACACAAACTGCACAGTGAGATTCTGGGTCTTACAAACTTCCTCATCATACTTACCACGACCTATAACATAATTAGGCCCATTATCACAATACACATGAATAATTCCATTCTTTAGGGATATTTCACTAAGTTTCATGGCATCCTTGTCATCCTTAATCTCTCTAAGCCCTAGTCCCAAATGGTTAATTGGGTCATGATACCACATACCAATGATATGGGTCCTTTTAACACCTTTACCTTCCAAAATCTCTAAAAGCTCCCAATATGACCATTTATCAGAGTCACACCTCCATGTTATATCTTTTCCAACATACTCCAAATTTTCCATATTCCTAAAATACCCCCCATAATGGATTACAGACTCAAAAAAATCCATTTCCTATAAAAAGAATAAAGAAATCTGTATTACAAACAAGAAACAATGGGACCACACAATAGATAATAGGATAATACACACACTAACATACATCACTATTGGGACCACAGTTGCAATCAATAACATTAAACAAACTATAAACAAAAGCATACCAATAACATTAAACAAAACACAAAATCCTAAGTATGAACAACAACATGTCAACAATGGGACCTACAGTTACATTTAAACATTTAACTATTACACAAAACACAAAACCTTCTTTCTTTATGCTTTCTTTATTCTTTCTATCCAAAACTATTACCCAACATTTACAAAACCTTCTGTTTCTATCGAAATAAACAAATTGCAAACCCTAAAGAATAACAACATATAGAAAATTGCAAACCCTACACGAACCAGCAATGTATTGAGAGATGTTTCTATCGAAAAGGGGAAACCGAAAAAACATACCAGAAACACAAAATTAGAAAGTTGTGTCGTCGTGAATCACCTCCGTAGCAGTCGCCGTCACCGATCGCTATTCCCTTTTTCACTGTCGCCGATCATTATTCCCTTTTTCACACAAACCCTAATTTCTCTCAATCAGAAACTCTATTATATATTATTATGTTTTAATTTTTATTTTTTTAATTAGTATAAATTAAGTGGGAGTATTACTGTGTAAAAATTAAACATGTGGCGTCCAATTTGGCTTTCCGTTGGCCACCTGGCAAAATGAAACGGCGTTTAAAAAAAATTTGACGGAAGGGACCATTTAATAGTAACGTGAGAAAGATAAGGGACTAACGTGAGCGCTTTAAAACATAAGGGACCAAATTGAGCGCTAAAATAAACATAAGGGACCAAAGTATGAATTAAGCCTTATATATATGAGATTAGGGTGTTACACTCGAGAAGTTTGAAAACCCGATAATCATTTCAGTTTCTATTATCAATCTCTCTGATTTGTCTTTACTGTTGCGACACTTCGCTAGATCGAGAGAAGAGGTTGTCTTTAACCTAGGGTCCCTTCTTGCTGGGCGAGCTGCAACTTGCGAAATGACTTTCGTGTATTCTACGGCGCTATGTATTGTGTATGGGGTGGTCACAGTTTTATCGATACTTTTTGTCATTCTTCTTCAATCTGATAATTTCCGACAATTCCTTGAGGGTACTCACAATTCCATGATCACCGCACTCAACAGGTTCGCCAACTTCGTAGGGCGTGACAGAGTCTCGAAATCTGATCATCGACTCAACTTGGAACACCACAACAATTCAAAAAGATTCTATGCTGATTAATGTTAATTTGTTCCTTGATTTTAAACGCAAGATACAATCTTCAGTTGAGCAAATTTGTGTCTTTGAAGCCAACACTACAAATTGTTAAATTCACATGTATTGTTATGTAAGCTCACAATGTGCAGTGTTCATATGATGTATCTGTAGCTTAGTGTTCAATTTTTCTAGTTTCAGTTCAGCAAATTTGTGTAGTGTTAGTGTGTAAGTTTAGTGTTCATTGTTGAGTTTACTGTTATTTCATGTTGTTAGATAAGTGTAACTAACTTGTTAGTTAGTTGGTTAGTTGGTGAGTGGAGAGAAAGTAGGAGAAGTTAGTTAGTTTGTTGTTGCTTGTGTCACAAGCTAGAGTATATAAACTCACTTGTGTTTAGTGAATTGTAACACATTCTCTCATTTTGTGATTAATAAAATTTCTTAAACATTTAAAACATTTTCTTAAACTTGTATTATGTTCAGACTTTAGTGAGCCGTACCCTTAAAACATTTATTTTAATCTTAAAGACTTGTAATTCTATAAATTTTTTATAAAGAACATAGCTCACCTAAACTATTCTATAAAAAAAAGAAATTTTAAAAGTTAATACAAATCGAAATACAATCTTTAGTGAACCGTGCCATTAAAACAACCTTCGTGAGCATGCTCAAATTCAAAATTTTAGTTGTTCCATTTTTATTTATTACTACAATTTAAGTTCATAATGTTAAACATTTACTATTTACTCTTTTTTTATGAGTACTATCATATATATATATGGAGTGACAAACACCACAAATTTGCATAATTGTGAAGTCTCAATAACATGAATTCGAATCCGATGAAGATGTTTAGCCTAATAATATTTAATTCGACTTATGAACTAAACTTAATTTACTCCATGATTTTGCTCAATATATGTATACTATTTTTCATAACATAAAAATTTAAAATCAAACTGAATAGTAATTTTTGTTTAATTTGATCACCTTAATTATATTATAAAACAAATTTATTTTATTCTTTTCATCAACCTAATAGCCTTCAACTTTTAATGAGTGAAAATATAAATAGGAACTATAATAGCAGTTGAATAAACACGACAATCAAAGAACATAATCAAGATAATAACTAATACATTTTGCTGGCGATAATAGACAACAAAGGGTCCATAGCTCAGTGGTAGAGCATTTGACTGCAGATCAAGAGGTCACCGGTTCGAACCCGGTTGGGCCCTTTTTATTTATTAATTTTATCATTTTTTTTATCCTCTGTCTAATTTAATTCATATAATTATCTATTTCCAACGTTCCAAAATATAAGTCGTTTTAGAGAAAAAAATTGTTTCAAAATATAAGTCGCTTTACAATTCCAATGAAGTATTTAATGCTATTTTTCATATTATACCCTTAATTTTTTATTTCTCTATCTTCTTTCAATTCTTTCATTTATCTTTCACATACAATTAATGAAGGACGCTTTTGTAAACTTACTTATAATTTCTCTTTTCTATACAACAATTAATGAACTAGTCGTGAACTGAGCGGTTAGAGGAGGAATCATGAACTAGGTGTGAACTGAGCACTTAGAAGATGAACAGCCCGATACTAGGACCTAGAGGTTAATTGGTGAAGGTTATAATGCATGTTTATAAACAACTCACTTAGTAATTAGGGTATGTGACACATCGAAGTTAGGCTCTCGTAGGTACCTTAGTTATTAACGTAGGGAAACTTTAATAGACATAGTGTAATAGTAAGGTATTACTACAACAAGGAAAATTCACCGCCGAACATAATCTAAGTAACTATGTTATACACCGATCATGCCAAATATGAAGAAGGGAGGGAGTCCAACCACCATACCTAGCCTCTATATTTCTTGAATCTATTATTTATACATTCCACAATTTATATTTCTGCAAAGCATTACGCTTATTTTATAAAAACCTTTTCAAAAACCCAAAGCGAATGCAAACTATCACAAACTTAAATAACGCTAGTGAAGCTTCGGCACGATCCCTGTGGATTCGAACTCATTCTATACACTAGAGTATGAATTATTACTCGACGACAGACTGGTGCACTTGTCAGACCGTAGTCAGCATACAATTAATGAAAAAGTACATAACCTCTAAAATCGTAAGGTGGTCATATTCAGAACAGATTTGAATGAAAGAAATCATAACTGAACACATTTTATCCATTTTCTTAATTTATAAATATGTTGATGTGTATAAAACATTTGTAAGGTGAATTAATTTGGACCATTTAAATAAGTTCAACCAGTGGCGTCGCCACATTGAGGTGAGGGGGTTCAACTGAAACCCCTGGATTTAAAAAAAATACACATATAATCTTATATAATTTATATTTTGAACCCCCTCATTTTTCTATATTGAACCACTGACCAAATTAAACTCAAAACAATTTTAACTTACTTATTTTTAAATTTTTATTTTCTCTTTATTAGGGTTGACAATGAACATAAACAAGTTGAATAAAGTTTGAGATCGATTTGACAATTAATTCGTTTAACTTGCTTGGTTCATGAATAAATGAGTCAAACTTAAGCTAAATATTAAGTCTGTTAATTAAATAAGCTGAACTTAGGCTATATATAGTTCGGCTTGTTTGGTTTTGAACTTGTTTCATGAACCAAATGAGTCGAACTTAAGCTAAATATTAAATTAGTTAATTAAATGAGTTGAACTTGAGCTATATATAGTTCGGCTTGTTTGGTTTTGAACTTGGTTAAAGAGCCAAATGAGTCGAACTTAAGCTAAATATTAAGTTCGTTAATTAAACGAGTTGAACTTGAACTATATATAGTTCGGCTTGTTTGGTTTTGAACTAGGTACATGAACCAAATGAGTCGAACTTAAGCTAAATATTAAGTTCGTTAATTAAATGAACTAAACCTGAGCTATATATAGTTCGATTTGTTTGGTTCACAAGCTGACTTGATTATATATATATAACACTTAAAAATATATTTTTAAATAACACTTCAAAAATAATTTAAAATTTATATAATTTAAAATGGAGAATAAATATAATGAAAAAAAAATTCATATCGAATTCTTGATTTTAGTTTCAAGTTGAAAATGAATTGAACCTAATGAGCTGAACCGAACTGCTCGCAAACTATTAACGAGTCGAACTCGAGCTGAAAAAATAGTTTATGTCAAACTCACATCCGTTCAATAATCGATCCGATTCTGATTTGCTTGGTTAACTAACACTTTTTTGTAAGATACTAATCCGACTATTAATTTTGGTAGAACATTTTTTTGGATGAATTTAACCTTAGGATAATCTTTTTTTAAAATATTTTCTATTTTTTTTTTAAACTATTTATTAATTTTAAGCCGTTTTCAATAAAATTTTCCCATTTAGAAAAACAATTGCTAACTAGAATATAAAAAATATTTTAAAGCAAAAATTTTCTTAAAGTAAAATAGTCTGAACCCCCTGCTCCAGGTTCCTGGAGACGCCACTGGTCTACAAGGCCCATATTAGTGTCGGTTTTACAACATTCTTACCCAAGCTAACCTTGCCTATTTAGACTAACAACTATATTCTGTTCTTTTGAGCAATCCTCGTCAGCAACAAACAACTTTCTCAACTAAAATCTTTCTTTAAGCACTGCCAATAAAAAGGATAAAACTAAATAAAGTTAAAAAATCAGTAATAATTTAACCTGAAATGGACGAAAAAAATTAACAATTCACTCACCGCTTAATCATGAATTGAACACAAGTCTGAAGAAGCCACGTGACTTATAGGAATTTGTGGGAGGTGGGAAGACCCTATTCAAATTAGTGAAATGGAAACATTAAAATCAAAATCAACTTAGCCCCAACACAGTAGACAAATTACTTAACTAGTCTAAAACAAAACATGCATTTACCTTAAGTGATGTCAAATCATCCAAACACACTAGACACCAAAACAACATGACAGGAAACAAAAATATAAGCGAAACAAAAGGCTCACAACCCAACAAAATTATCTAAATAAGAGCAAAACAAACCAATATGTCAACTAGTCTATATGATTGGCTCTATATGACTGACTACTCACAGTCTCAGCTCTCTTCTACCTCTGTTTGCTTAATTGCTTGTTACCTCAATTGTCAACTAATTCAAGCATTCTTCTGCTACTTCCTCAATTCACATGTAACATCAATTTTTATTTCTTATCATATATCGTAGTAGTAGTAGTAGTAGTAGTATTTTATTTTGAAAAGGGTCTATTTCTTAATTGAAAAAAATCATCACATGACACTGTTACATCCTATGAAGCATGCAATAATAGTGCATAAAGGGTACTACTGCTAGTCTACTACTACATACCTCAGTAAGTTGCTGAATTTGGAGTTCAAGCGGTGATGGCGGTGAAGATTCAACTGAGTTAACATCTGGTGTGATTGGAACAGGTTTGACTTGTTTCTTGAGTTCATTAATATCATTCTGAATAGTCCTAACTCGACGACATTGCCACCCAAAATAGCCTGCATATAGTGTATAGAAAAATAAACCACCCAACACAAGATAGATAATAAGATCACTCTGCATAACTACAATTACAAGTCTACAAATGCAAATACATGCAGACATGGATAATATTATGCCTTGACACAGATGGAACAAACATTGTCTTCACGTACTATAATACAATATGATAAAACAAAACAATAATTCAAACTTAAATTGATCAAAACAACTTATTCGTTGAAGAAACAAGCTCTTCAAAGTACTCACATGCCTGATGGCCAAAAAGTCCTTTTCCATTTGAGACTTTTGGTAAATAGTTTCCTAATAAACAGAACTTTGACGAATCATCTCGAACTCACTTTCATTCCAAAATATCTATAAAAAAAATCACAAATCACATGAAAAAATTTATCATTAACCATATATTAATTATTTGAAAGCTTAAAATTGACATTTGAACAAGTAAATTGGTACCTTATAAATATGAGCAGGGAAAAAAAATCACTAAAACTGTAAATGAAATAAAAATTAAAAACATAAAACAATCACCATAATTTTAAGAACATAAGAATAATTTCAGAATCAGTACCTGCGTTTCAGTCGGAGAGAGAGGAAACGAGAGAGAGTATTTTCGTTTCACTGAGTTTAGGATTCTGCAATTAGGGATTGGAATTTGCGTTTCAGCCTTGACGAGAAAGACGACAGAGATGAGCGAGTAGGGTTCGATAGAGTGAAGTTCAAGAGATATCGTGAGAGATGAGGCTACGGTTCAAGTGAGATCAGTGAGAGAGATGAGGTTAGGGTTTTGGATTTGGAAGGATTTAGGGATTTTAAACCTAATTAGGGATTTGTTATAGTTGAAGGAACTGCATAGTACTTGTGAATTGTGATTGTCGAAGATGAAAGACTGACGATGAAGAAAAACGGTGATGCAGTGATGGAAGGGTTTTTACGTTTCAGAAGTGTGGTTTTCTTCTTTTGTGTGAATGTTCATTATTTTTTTATTTTTTTTTAATGTTCATTTTTTTTGTCTGGGGTCAATTATTTTGTTTGCAAAGGAATCTAATTTCATTGGGCGCTAAAGGGAATTTTTTTCCCGGTTTTAGACTAAAAACACTGCGACGCTTGTCTAAACTGTCGCATGGACCGTTGCAAACTTCACAAAAAAAGCACATTGCGACGGTTATCTTCAAAGGGTCGCAATTAAAGTGTCGCAAAGTGACAATTTTCTTGTAGTGTCTTGCTGCGCCTTTTGCTATGGAAGAAATTGAAGATGTGGTGAGGAGTTGTGATGGGAACAAAAGTCTGGGACCTGACGGATTTAATTTTGCTTTTATCAAAGAATTTTGGAGTCTTATGAGAGGGGAGGTTCGGATTATGTTTGACCAGTTCCATGGTAATGCGATTCTTCCGAAAGGGGTGTTTTCCTACTTCCTTGCCTTAATTCCAAAGATTAATAGCCCGGAGTCGTTGGGAGATTACCGACCAATTTCTTTGCTCAGGTGTATTTACAAGCTGTTGTCGAAGGTCTTGGCTGCTTGATTGGCAAAGGTGGTTGGTTCTATTGTGTTTTCATCTCAGTCAGCATTTATCAAGGGTCGGCAGCTGGTCGATGGGGTACTCGTCCTTAATGAGGCGGTGGATTATGGAAACTATGATAAAACATTAGAGAGATATGGATGGAGGTAAATACAGATATTATTTCAAGAGTTACTAATGCAACTTCTCAGGAGCCATGAGTTTTCCATGCCACTAATTGGCAACAAATACCTATTCTAAATCTTCTCAAGATTGACACAAGGCTAGAGACTAGTATAACAACAGTCAAAGCTTTTCATCGGTTTCATTGTTTAAATTACCTAAAGTCCTGTCACAAACGATATGTATAGGCAGAGAAGTTTTGTAAAAGATATTAGTTGACAATTGGACTCCAAAGTAGCCAGACAGGTTCATCTAACTAGAAATAAGGCATTTGGTCAAAAGGAGATATGTTACTAGTACTCCCTGCTTTTCTAGTAACGAACCTATTATTGATCAATAAATATAGTAGGAACCCATCATGACATGAGGTAGCAGTGTGCGAGAAGTAGCAGTTATTGTCTTGAAGAAAGGTATATAAAGATATCAAATGGAAACTTGCATTTTTTATCAAAAAGTTCATCAAAACACGCAAGATCATATAACCCCCCAAGTGTGCGGTTTAAATTGCAAGTTCTCAATGAAATGAAGGTAGATCCAAAATAACTTTTTCTGTTACATGCTATGTTACAAATAACATAACTAGCAGTGCATTGACATTCAAAATAAAGTTTTACTATATAATATTAGCATAAAACAACCATGTAACTCTCTTAACAAAACCATTCATGAAGAGCAAAGAAAGGACATACCTAGTAGGGTTACGAGAAGGAGCCCAAAGGATACATATCACCAGCAAGAGAGTATATGAAAGCAGAGACCAGAAAGTGGGAATAATCCAAGCAAAATAAACTCCATAGCCACACAACTTAATATATATAAAGCATCTCCCTTTTCCACATGATCAAATTTTGAGGGAGGACTCACAATAGGGTACAACACCACTCTTCCACCACGAATATTCTAAACAAATCAAAGTATCACAAACCAAAGCGAATGCAAACTATCACAAACTTAAATAACGCTAGTGAAGTTTCGGCACGATCCCTGTGGATACGAACTCATTCTATACACTAGAGTGTGAATTATTACTCGACGATAGACTGGTGCACTTGCCAGACCCTAGTCAAGTTTTTGGCGCCATTGCCGGGTATTTTGTTTAAAGTGCATGCAAACAGGTACTCCAAGCACCAAGAAGGCTGGCGACAACCAATTAAAGACAGCATTCTCACAGGAAAACTCTCAAAGTGATGAGAGACGGAGGACATTGTAAAAGAGAAAGCTGCAACAAAAAGTCATTGGTCAGAAGGATCATTTGACTAAGAGCTTCCACAGGAAGTAAGTAAGTAAAAGGGCTGTTAACAGAAATGGTTCAGAAACACAGGAACCATTGGTGAAGATGACAAAGGAAAGAAAGGCCATTAGAAAAGAAATAATTCAATGAGGAGGATCAATCTGAAAAATCACCTCTAAAGACCAAGTTCTTCCTCAAGAAGAAAGCGCAAAAAAGGAAAGACATGCATGAATACAAGTTTGGGGTGAGATCACTGCGTTCTATGACACTGCACTGGTAAATTAGTCGCCAACCGGATAGTCGAGGATATGGTAAAACAGACCTGGTCCTGCCAAGGATGGCCAATGCTTCAAGCTGGAACAAAGAAGCACAGATAGAGAGACATGCGAACCTATCCTCTGTAATGGAGGAAATGCCTCAAGCTAATGAGAGGCTAAACAAGCCCTGCTTGGGAGGCAACCCAAGGTACAATTTACTGTTTTTATTTAATTTTTTCGCAATTTTTAATTTTTAATTTTAGTTTAGGAAAAATAAAAGTACCACATTTTCAAAGAAAGGCTTAGAAAAATTAATTTTTGAGAAAAAAAGTTGAAAAATCAAAATTTTACAAAAATCAGGCAGTCCATCGCAGCACGATGCATCCCATCGTGCTACGATGAACAACGTTCAAATTTTCAAAACAAACGGACGTCCATCGCAGTACGATGTATCGTATCGTGTTGCGATGTGAACGGAAAATTTTTCAAATCCAACAGCAAACCATCGCAGTACGATGCGATCCCATCGTGCTGCGATGAGTGAACGTTGCCTATAAATAAAGCACGAATTTTTCACTTTTCACATCAAAATTTTACGCCGTTACTCTGCTCAAATTTACCCAGAGACTTCTCAACATCCTTACCTCCTAGAAAACTCCAAAACTCTTATTCTTCTTCTTTTTCTACACTTTCTAAACCTTCCATCAACCAAATTTCCCAACAAAAACCAAAACTTTTTTATAAAAATCAAACCTTTTTCAGTATCATGGCACCAAAACGATCCAGAGTATCAGAATCCACATCACAGGCAGCCCCTCCTCGCTTCTTGAGTAGTGTTACTAAAAGGCAGCATGGTCTTGCTCTGGAGAAGGGGCTGGTTCAGGAGATAGAGATCGAGATTCCTGCTTTCGACTCGTTGCCACGAGTTCGGGAGATTTATACTGGTTACGGATAGGTAGCCTTCAACAACATGTTGGGGGAGTGCAACAAATCTGTTGTGGAGGAGGTCCATGCTAATGCTTTCGCATTTGGCCTAGGTGATTACAGGTCCTATGTCCGGGGGATTTATGTCAGCTTTGCCCCGGACCACATTGATTCTACTTTTTGATTCCGCCCAGAGGGTCAGTGCGGGGTCCAGATGAGGCGTGCTTTCTGGAGAGAGGGGGCTATCACAGACGCCGACTACGACCAGATCAGAGAGGCCTTGGCTATGCCAGGCAAGGATTGGCGCTACTCCAGACAGGGAACGCGTCAGAGGATACAGGCTACGGAGATGTTGCCTTTGGCAAAGTTGTGGGTCAGATGGTGGACCCACAACTTTAAGGCATGCTCCAATGAGACAGAGATCATCACTTCCAGGTGCTTAGCCATCAGGAAGTCTATGCCAATGCTTTCGCATTTGGCCTAGGTGATTACAGGTCCTATGTCCGGGGGATTTATGTCAGCTTTGCCCCGGACCACATTGATTCTACTTTTGGATTCCGCCCAGAGGGTCAGTGCGGGGTCCAGATGAGGCGTGCTTCCTGGAGAGAGGGGGCTATCACAGACGCCGACTACGACCAGATCAGAGAGGCCTTGGCTATGCCAGGCAAGGATTGGCGCTACTCCAGACAGGGAGCGCGTCAGAGGATACAGGCTACGGAGATGTTACCTTTGGCAAAGTTGTGGGTCAGATGGTGGACCCACAACTTTGAGGCATGCTCCAATGAGACGGAGATCATCACTTCCAGGTGCTTAGCCATCTACAGCATCTTGATGGGGGAGCCTATCCAGGTTGGCCAGGTGATTGCGCAGAGCATCAAGCGCATGGTCACCTCTTCTGACGCCACCATTGGCCACCCCTTCGTCATCTCTCACCTATGTGCCCTAGCTGGGGTACCAGAGGAGGACGATGATGAGATTATTGGGCCGGAGTTTCCACTCGGCGCGAGGTTCCTTTCCCGAGCCCAGCGGGATCTTGACAGAGTTTTAGCAGCACAGCAGCCACCGCAGCCATAGCCACCACATCAGCAGCAGCAGGTACATCAGCCGCCACCCCAGCACCAGTTCTCAGAGTATGAGCTGGGCATGGCGGCCACTCAGTATGATATTCATGTCTGGATGGATTGGGGGTTACCCAGATACTCCCCGCACCTGATGGACGCTGTTCAGGGGTACAGAGCTCAGCATCCCCTGCCTTCCTACCACCAGCAGTATTCGGAGCAGCCGGATTTGACAGGGCACTTCAACAGGCAGAACCAGAACTTGCAGCAGCATCAGCAGCACGTTCAAGACAGATGGGATCTGGCAGCTGAGTTGGAGGTGGAGATGGAGAGTGATGATGAGGGCGGACACTAGATCCGCAGTTTTTTTAGTCTTTCTATTATTTATGTACTTTTGTTTTATGCACTTTTTATTTTTTATTTTCATCTATTGTACTTTGAATTTCCTGATTATCGTTTTCATCTATTTAACCCTTATTCAAACTTATAAAAAATTAAATAACTGCTTGCTGTTTATTATCTAGTGCATGACTAACTGTTATAGGTAAGATTGCGGCGAAATAAGTTATAAATCTTGATGAGACGAATTTCACACCTTCATACAGAAAACCAAAGGTGATTGCTCCGAAGTGCGAAATTCGGGAGACAGAGAGACGAGTGATGAAGCTGATGTCTGTGAGACAAGTGTTCAACTTCAGATACCTAAGCCATGTGAGGATTTGAGCCAAATATTTCCAAACGGTATTACCACTTTCTTTCGAATTACTATGAGAGTACCGTGCACTTGTTTATTTTCTAGAACTTGCTCTAATTCTCTGCTGACTGGTTAGTTTGTTATTATATGCATTGAGGCAATTGTTTGTTATAACCCAGAGCCTTTTTCAAGCCACCCTTATTATTATTATATCATTTTCTAGTCAAATTTGAGCCGTAAAAAAATATTATCCCTTTTGTTTCGGTGACAAACCACGATACAAGCCTATAGACCAGAAAAACAATGAAATTACCCTCTTTGGAGTTAAGGTAATAGTTCTCAAAGTCTTGGCAACAAAATAAGTTTGGGGTTGCTCATGGAACTAGCAACGTTTAAGTTTGGGGTGGGTATACGGAGAACTATCACTACAAAAAGAAAAAAAATAAATGAAAAAGAGACGGGAAAACATCAAAAATTCCCTAAAAAATAGTCTCTTCTAAAAAATAAATGAAAAAGAAAGAGTCAAAGGGCAAATAAAGTGATAGAAAAGAACCACACAAAGACACATTCGGTTCTTATTTTCTGATACCAACACAAAAAGGCACCCTAAGGAACAAAGGTTGCGTACACAAAAAGGAACAACAAAGTATAACTTAACTCCAATGTTTAGCCTACTATTCCCAAAAATGTCCTACCTTGACCTAAGCCACGTTATAACCCTGAAAAGACCTCCAAAAATGCATGTATATTGAATTTTGACCGGTTGCTTAGAGTTCTTGCAAGCCTATGGTAAAATGGCAGGTTGCACGATGATTAAGAGATAACCCTTTCAATTAAATGAGCGAAAAACACAAATGTGAGAGAGAGAAAAGTTGGACATGGACTCTTGCTGGCATTTGTCCGATTTGCTACTATTGACGTCTCCTGAGCCTAGCAGGACTGAGCATGATCGCGGTGGTAAGAAAGTCAGCGGTACCATTGCTGAAATACAAAAAGGTTGTGAAATTCCTATCATCTTTATTTATCTCTTGTTTTTCTAACGATCTTGTCTGACAGCATGTTACTTGAGGACAAGCAACAGTTTAAGTTTAGGGTTGTGATGACAGGAATTTCTATGGTATTTTTAGTATTATTATTAGTAGTAAAATGACCAAGACAGGCCCAAATACGAAGAAAAACCTACAAAGGCAGGAAAAAGCATCAAGACAGAGTCCAAGATGCAAAAAGACAAGAAAAAGCTCAAAAAGTGAAGAAAATCAGCATTCCATCGCAGCACGATGGCTCCCGAGCTGCTTGTTCGCCAAGAAATCAGGAGCAATAAATCTGAAGAAAATCTCCTCATCGCAGCACGATGCATCATATCGCAGCACGATGGAGTAACTTGGCGCCCAAGCTGATGAAATGCACATGATCAGTTATAAAACTGAACTAAATCTTCACATCGCAGCACGATGGCTTCATCGTATTGCGATGCCTTGCTGAGGCCCATTACGAAAACTATAAATAGAGCCTCCCTTTCATTGTTTAAATAATTCAGAAATAGTAGAACACTCTCTACTATAAGGAGAGGTTCAGAGGAGCTCTATTGAGAATAGTTTTCTCCCCTTACGGGAAAACTAACTCAGCAAGGTATGATTTCTTTAGGCTTTTGTATTTAGGTTATAATTTTTTGTAATTTAAATATGTAGTCTTTATTATTTATGCCTTAGGTTGTGGTGGAGAAGATGAACTCCCCTATGAATATTTGGAGTCTGTGGTTGAGTCTAACTTATAATAAATGATATTTAGTAATTGTGTTTGTTATTTTCTTTCTTGCACTTTAATAACGTATCTCGTAATCTGGCCGGATAAGCGGGAGCGCCCTTAGAATTGATATCAGGTTTTGACTTGGTATGGTCCGGAACTAGTAGTAAATAATGCTAGGTGAATAGAGACGGTAACATCCTGAACTAGTCGTGAACTGAGCGGTTAGAGGGAAGAGGAATCATGCACTAGGTGTGATCTGAGCACTTAGAAGATGAACATCCCGATACTAGGACCTAGAGGTTAATTGGTGAAGGTTATAATGCATGTTTATAAACAACTCACTTAGTAATTAGGGTATGTGACACATCGAGGTTAGGCTCTCGTAGGTACCTTAGTTGTTAATGTAGGGAAACTTTAATCACTACAAGGAAAATAGAATATAGCGACAGTCACACTGAGGCGGATGAACAGTAACCGCCGCCGCTACATCTACTCTGGCGGTTACAGACCGCCGCTGATTCTTATTTTCATTCCCATACTTATTTCCCTTATTTAGTTTGTTTTTTCAATCAAAACTTTCACTCTCTCGCAGAGGTTTAACCTTTACCTCTCCAATCGAAACTTTCACTCTCTCGCCCCGTAGATTCTAATCATCGTCATAGCTCATCTCATCGCCGCTGTAGCTTTTCTTCATCGCAGGTTTCACACCCCTATCTCTCTCGCTCTCCCCCCCCCCCCCCCCTTTATGTGTGTATGTCGCAATTTCTGCATGTATCTCACAATTTTTTGGTTTTCTCTTGTTAACTTCTTGATACTTTGATGATATGATTTAGGATTTTGAGTTTATGTGTTCAATTTCTGCATTCTTCATTTTAGGGTTTTACTCATGGTTTTTTTGAGTTAATTGTTTTGTTTGGTTTTTTATTTCAATGGTATTAAGGAGTGATATATTATGAATTATGAATAAATTTTTGTTTGATTATGAATAATTTTTTTAGTTAGGTTTTTGAGTTCAGTAGTGTTATGTTCAATTTGACTTCAATTGTTGTTTTACTTTTAAGCGGTTATAACAACAATACTAATTGGGCTTTCATGTAAATGTTTCTTATATTTTTGTTGTTTGTGCTGTTATAACAACAATACTAATTGAGTTTGTTGATTACGAAAATATGCACATAGCGATAGCCAATTTGAGGCACCAGGAAGTGAACCACCGCTGCTTTTTTTTCCCGACCGTTATTGCGGCATTCTTTTCACCGCCTTTGCTAATATGCAGATAGCGACAAACAATTTGAGGCACTAGCAAGTGAAACGTCGCCGCTTTGTCTATCCCGACTGTTATATTGTGGCGTGCCTTTGCTGTTTGTAAACTGTCGGCGTTTTTAGTGTGTATCGCGGCGACAATGACAATAACAAATCGGCGTAACTCAATCATCTCCTTCATTCGGTTTGCTCTCGGTCTCTGTTCTCCGTGGTTTGTATCACTGTCGTGTTCGCCGAAGGTAATCTCATTTGTTCTAATATCTTCTTTCTTTGTTTCTTTCTTTCTCTCTTTCTTTTACTTTGGCTGTTCATGTTTGAAAAATGGTTGAATTGAAGTCATTTTTGGTATTTTGTTGTTTTGATTTTGCTGTTGTTGTTGTTGTGGCTCATGGTACAGTGCATATTTTCTGTTTGATAAAATTCTTCAACCAACCTTCTATATGGTAGAACAAATTGAACACTTTCTATTGTGAAAAAATAATTCAACATTGCCCCTTGCTTATGATTCTTTGATTGTAACTCTGTGTTTTAATTGTTTTATTTTCAAATAGCATGAATTAATTAAGTTTTATATGAGGTTTAAAATGTTGGTTATGTGACTAAGTAGTTATAGAGAAAGTTTAGAAGCTTGTATAGACAAAATGTTGGTTACTTTCATACATCTTTTGCATGACTTGAGATATAGATATATGGTTATGAACTTAAAGCATATATGAGTTTTGTATCTATTGCTGAAGTTCTTGAAGAAAATTTGTGATTAGCTTTGAAATATTTTTGTTTCAGCCTTGGCAAATTCAATGAGAAGAAACAACTACTTGACATGGAAAACATAAGTAACAAAGATAAAACAAATTCCTCTTTTTGAATCAATTTTTTTCATTTTATTATTATATGTTCTCTACTGTTGGACTTCTTTAGTCATGGAAACAAGGTATCACTCACTAATGTATGTTTGCTGTTTTGCTTTTTTGTAAATTTAGATAAGCCTCATATAGAACATAACCATGCTGAATTGAGAAAAACAATAAACAAAAAGAGATACATAAGCAATCAAAGTTTTCACGTATGGTCTTCTAGCATTTATTTGGCACATCCCAAACGCCGATAAGTTTTTCTATAACTGTCAAATTCCTCAATAGAACTTGTTATATTCATATCACATGAGTAATTTCATGATAATAATATAATAAATTCACGTTCTCATTCATGTTCGTTGTAGTCTTTGTTTCAAGGCATTTGAAAGTCCTGTTATGATTAAGCCATGCATTTGAGGGTTGTGGATTCAAAATGACATCAATCTCTATTCAGAAACAGCTCTGACATGCTAAGCTGCCGTCAAAGATGCTTTATTTGAACGAATAAGTAATTGCAATAATATCACATTGAAGCTTGTGGTTTATCTAGTTAGTTTGACAATTTCTCCTATATTTTCAGGTTTTGTGGCTTCTTGATTTTCTTGTCAACCTATTAGAGCATTCACTTGGCAAGGTTTGAACTTATATTTTTGGTTGGTGTCTCCCAGTATAAAGTTTATCATACTTCTTTTAATTCTAAAACTTCTCAATATTACTCGTGATGACATGACTTGTGGGTAGCTTATTTTGTTGTTAGTGTTATTAGTTATGTTTCTCTCAAGTTTGAACACTACGTGACAAATTTTCTGGTTCTTTGGAAGTAAATTTTTTTAAAAGAGTTACAAGCTTGTCTTATAGTTTTCTAAGAATTAGCTTGATGTGGTGAAGGTCAAATGACCTTTGATGTAATTCTTTATGGGTAGTTCAATGACAAATTTGTGCTGAGTCGATGCTTTTTCTTCAATTTGATTTTAGGATGAGTGTCAATTGGTTTCAACATAAAGCTTGTAATAAAAGAATTCTGATGCCATTTTTGAGTAAATTTCAAGCTTAAGAAAAGGTTGTTAGGTGGTGCTGGTAGTGTATATGAGGAATTTGTTCCTTGGTTATTGATCTATCATTTGGAAAGCTAGGAATGCGAGGATTTTTTAGGTTAAAAATTAAAAACACCTCAGCTGCAGCCATCACGAAACAATCCAAATTACTATCATAGAACTGTATGAGAGTAAAGTCAAGAAGCTTAAATTAAGCTATTTCACCGTGGATGGCAACTTCAGTCTTGCTTAGAATCTTTCAAGTGAAGGGACATAATGTCATAGATGTGCTTCAAATTTTGTGTTTCATTGCAGGTCTTGTCGACAGAGGTTGCAAGGTGCTATGCGAGTCTGTTTAGGCCTTATTGAGTGCCACATGGTGTTCCAGCTGCAGCTGGATTGCATCTCTAAAATCTGTGTCCAAAGGGCTTCAGACTTAAGGTTTGATTGCTGTTTATCGTATCATTCTCTTCGTCTTTCTACGGCTTATCTGCGATACGGGCAGAGATCCCGAGTTGTTAGCTGTGAATCCTTAAGTTGTTTATGTTGGTTTGATTTCATGTAACTAGATTAATATTAATAAACATCCCTATATTTTTTAGATTTGAAGACAAATCTTTAAATAGCAGTGCTCTCTTTGCACTAGAAAATTGGGAGTCTAAATTTGAAATTTTGATCAAGCAATGTTATCTTTATTTACTTTCACAGGCAATTGCTAAAGATGCAGTCTTGTTAAGATGTAAAGTTATTGCAGAGCCTTATGACTGTGGAGGCCCTATCTTGTTGGAAGTTTTCCAAATTGGGACTGGCAGTACTTTTAATGATCTTTAGGAAATATGTTTATTTTATTAATAATCTTTGTTATATTCATGAATGTTGATGAACTTAATGCCTGACTTTATGAATAATCTTTGTTATAATCGTGATACTTTTTTGTTTTAAAGCATGAATGGTCACTCTAGCATATGATCTTCTGAACCACATCAATATGATTTTATTTAAAATGACAACAAGATCATTTTTTAGGATATAAATTTCTTGGATATTTGTTCATCTATAGGGAAACTAATGTATGCTAAAATGAAAAACGTGTTTCCTCAATCAATATTCAGTCCAGTTTGCATTGTATTTGTCTTTGATGTAGGTGGGCTGAATGGAATGGGATATATCGTGATGACGTGTAGAAATTTATCAAGGTAATTTTAATACCAGATTGTCTTTCTATTGGCTGGTTGTATTGTACTATGATTTGCATAAGATGGATGGCATGCTAGAAAGATTAATATTTTCCCCTATAGTGTCTTTGGATACAAGTGAAAGCAAAATTTTAAATTGTTTCTAACTTGCACTTGCACGATTTCAATAATGAACTTCAGAGAACAAGTTAATATGTGTGTAATCTCTCTTTCTCTTATATAAGATTAATGCTTGGCCTAGCATCTTTCTTATAGAGGCACTATGCAACCGACAATGTCACAGGTACACAACGCATAATCTTTTATGATGAAATTGTTGCTAGTATGACGTACAAGTAGTCTTGTTGTAAAAATCAATGGTATCTTGACTAACTCATTAGAAATGCTTGAAGTGGATATATATATATATATATATATATATATATATATATATTGAAATTCCGGCGCGCTGGTAACAGATGTGGTATATGATGTTCCAACATCGTGCCAACGTAAAACACAATGGACAATAGTATAAACAGTAAACATCAGGAAGATAAACAACAAAAAGTATTTGTTAACCCAGTTCGGCGCCAACCGCAACCTAATCTGGGGGATACCAATCCAGGAATGTAACCAATAATCAATAGCCCTAGACTGATGACAAAACCCTCAAGTTTATGCCCTTCCCATCTAGCAACTCCCCTATTGTTTACAACCTAGGGTCTTAGCCTAGATCTGAGATGCACCATCTCACTTCCTCTTCCTTGTAATCCCAACAAGGGTTCTGACCAACCTATCAAAGGTTTGGGTATATAAAACATGTGTGAAGACACTCTTCAAGAAAACTATACTCATGCGAGTAACCAAAAGCTTCTATACTCCGTACCTAAAGGTTTTGGAGTGCAAACTACTCTAGCTTCTTACCTAAAGGTTTGGAAGCAGATTACAATAACCTATGTCCTAAGCTTGCATCAAACGATACAAGAAAGGCTCACAAATCTAAAGCACAAGGCTTACATAGACACGAAACCCTAAAAGTCTACATTTTGATATATTGGTTTCGGTGTATTAAACTAGGCCTTGAGTCTTCCTTATATAGCTGGTAACATGGGCTTCAGAAGATTTAATCCAAGAATATATTCAGCTCACAAATATAAAATAAAACCATATCTTTAAAAGATTTGATATGTTTTTAAAATAAATCTTCACAATAATTCCTAAACCAATCTTTAAATAAAAGATCTGTTTAGAAAATAAATCATTTCTTAATGCACAAGCAAAGGACTGAAGAAAGAGAAAAGATCTTCTCTTAAAATAAAAACGCGCATAAAAGATATGCCAGCTCGCATCAGCTCGCACGCACACAGCAGGTTCCAATGTTTTAACATTTCATACCACATCCTGCTTAACTAATTGTTTTACCAAAATACAGCCAACACAAAATAGTCAACAATCTCCCCCTTTGGCAAATTTTGGCTAAAACCTCTTCGTGGGAAACCAGTTGTGATCATTCCTTCAGGTCTTCATGGATACGCAGTGGAGAAGGAACTCAAAGTGGCAAAGTAAATTTTCAGATAGTTACATCAAGTGAAAATTACTTTACGCACGGCATTAGCAAAATAGTTCTTCAGATAGTTACATCAAGTGAAGAACAATTCGGATAGTTACATCAAGCGAATATTATTTTGCAGACAGCCATAGCAAACTACTTCTTCAGATAGTTACATCAAGTAAAGAAATACTTTGCAAGCAAGTTGTAATTCGGATAGTTACATCAGGCGAAGAACGTCTTGCACACACAACCAGCAAAATAATTTCTCGGATAGTTACATCAGGCGAGAAATACTTTGCTCCCAGCATTAGAGACATGCAGGCGGATTTGATCACATCGAGATCTTCTGAGGCTTCAAACACCAGGAGAAAAATAAACTCCCCCTCAAAACATAAACAACAGTGGAATTTGACATATTCAGCCTCACAGAGCACTCCCCCTCAATATCAAAACGTATGCTCCCCCTCAACTTCAGCATGCAACCACAAGAACAGTATCGGAGCAACAAGCACATCTTCTTCTTCCTTGTCAATAGAGCCAGAAAGTATCTTCCATGGATCTCACCCAGAAACAGAACAGGATGCCTGCTCTGATACCAATTGAAATTCCGGCGCGCTGGTAACAGATGTGGTATATGATGTTCCAACATCGTACCAACGTAAAACACAATGGACAATAGTATAAACAGTAAACAGCAGGAAGATAAACAACAAAGAGTATTTGTTAACCCAGTTCGGCCCCAACCGCAACCTAATCTGGGGGATACCAATCCAGGAATGTAACCAATAATCAATAGCCCTAGACTGATGACAAAACCCTCAAGTTTATGCCCTTCCCATCTAGCAACTCCCCTATTGTTTACAACCTAGGGTCTTAGCCTAGATCTGAGATGCACCATCTCACTTCCTCTTCCTTGTAATCCCAACAAGGGTTCTGACCAACCTATCAAAGGTTTGGGTACATAAAACATGTGTGAAGACATTCTTCAAGAAAACTATACTCATGCGAGTAACCAAAAGCTTCTATACTCCGTACCTAAAGGTTTTGGAGTGCAAACTACTCTAGCTTCTTACCTAAAGGTTTGGAAGCAGATTACAATAACCTATGTCCTAAGCTTGCATCAAACAATACAAGAAAGGCTCACAAATCTAAAGCACAAGGCTTACATAGACACGAAACCCTAAAAGTCTACATTTTGATATATTGGTTTCGGTGTATTAAACTAGGTCTTGAGTCTTCCTTATATAGCTGGTAACATGGGCTTCAGAAGATTTAATCCAAGAATATATCCAGCTCACAAATATAAAATAAAACCATATCTTTAAAAGATTTGATATGTTTTTAAAATAAATCTTCACAATAATTCCTAAACCAATCTTTAAATAAAAGATCTGTTTAGAAAATAAATCCTTTCTTAATGCACAAGCAAAGGACTGAAGAAAGAGAAAAGATCTTCTCTTAAAATAAAAACGCGCATAAAAGATATGCCAGCTCGCATCAGCTCGCACGCACACAGCAGGTTCCAATGTTGTAACATTTCATACCACATCCTGCTTAACTAATTGTTTTACCAAAATACAGCCAACACAAAATAGTCAACATATATATATATTCATCAATTTTGGATTTACTTTAGTAACTGGCATGTTGTACTTTATGGACTTTGTGATCATCAATGATATATGCCATTTTGATCAATTTTAGGAAATTGTATTGCCTATTAATTAGTTTGCCAAGGTGCCAGATCCACATTTTCTCTATACTATCATATAAGTGCTTACGTATAAGCTAGTTTATAAAAAAAGATAAATATAGTCAAATTGTATTCATATATAAACTATGAACTACTTTCATAAACTATCTTGAAGAGTTCATAGAAATAAGCTAAATCAACTTATGAACATGTCAGGTAAGCTATGCAACAAATTCTCTCTTGGCATGTAAGCTTCCATAAAAATCTCTATTGGAAAGTTGTAATGATTAAGATGAATATTTCTTCTCAAATATTGATATTAAGCCATAAGAAACTCTTAAATTTGTGTGCTTTGTATCATCAAATTCAAATGATTTTAAAAGCACAATATATCATATGACATCATAACATTATTATGGAATTACAGGTTGAGGTTTCCACTACTGGTATTCAACTTCACCAACAAATGAGGTGCTCGTCATCATATTATCACGAATCTAGTCGTCATGGAGTTGGTAATGAGCAATGAAGCTGGTCATGGAGATGCAAATTTTTTATTTTTAGTGTTAATCAAAGAAGAATGTATACTTAGTTATTTACAATTTTGCTTATGTTTGTTTGTTATTAAGTTTGAACCATTCTTCTTTTGATTTCATGAATTTAGGAAATAGTAGCATACTAAATGGTTGTGCCTATACAAGACTTTCTCTTGATACTTTAGTCATGCAAAATCTGGATTCCATTACTTATATATTGTTATGCTGAATTTTTGCTCTATGTAAAGCTATTGGAGCTCATTTGTATTTGGAATTAATGTATGCACTTCCATTTAAATTTGAACCGTTGTTATTTTATTTTGAATGCTTGTTATTTTTCTAAGTTTTTGGTCAATATTATTTGCAAAAAAGAAAAAAAAATTATAAGTTTGTGGGAACAAGAAAAAAAATAGTTTTTTTTTTAAAATTTTAAAAAAGCGAATAGCGGCGGTTCCAACCGACGCTAAAAGCTAAGAAAAATGTGTGAGGTAATTGCATTTAGCGGCGGTTATGAACTGCAGAACCGACGCTAAAAGCTAAGAAAAACGTGTGAGGTAATTGCATTTAGCGGCGGTTATGAACTGCCGCTAATGTTAACAGAACCGACGCTAATGGCCTAGTGACGGTTATTCCGACGGTTTGCTAGAACTGCCGCTGAATGACCTAGCGACGCCGCATTTGTCGACGCTTCCCAACCGCCGCACTTGGCATTTAGCGGCGGTTTGAACCGCCGCTATTTGCCTTTTTGAACCGCCGCCGCTTGCTGTTTTCAATGTAGTGAATAGACATAGTGTAATAGTAAGGTATTACTACAACAAGGATAATTCACCGCCGAACATAATCTAAATAACTATGTTATACACCGGTCATGCCAAATATGAAGAAGGGACAGAGTCCAATCACCACACCTAGCCTCTATATTTCTTGAATCTTTTATTTATACATTCTGTTATTTATATTTCTGCAAGCATTACGCTTATTTTATAAAAACCTTTTTTCAAAAACCAAAGCGAATGCAAACTATCACAAACTTAAATAACGCTAGTGAAGCTTCGGCACGATCCCTGTGGATACAAACTCATTCTATACACTAGAGTGTGAATTATTACTCGACGATATACTGATGCACTTGCCAGACCCTAGTCAGACCCATAGTAAAAACGAAAGACATATACTAATCAAGAAATGATTAAAACTAAAATTATGTCAACAAAATTGCAATGTTGAAATTTGAACCAAAAATCTTGCACACACAAATATCATAATCTACTGCTAATTTATTGATGCACATCTAATATTTATTGAAGATTAAAAATATATAATTACTAATATAGGAGGACCTCAAAATTTAGAGCCCCTATAATTTTCCGCAAATTTGGAGGCTCGATGGCGTCGCACATGTTCCACATGTGCAACAGCCGCCCCTGCTAATTTCAACATTCAAAGTGCAGGCACATAAGTCGTCAAGTCAAAAGGTTTCATTATAAATCAATATTAAAGGCACCATACAATCCAATTCATATTGCTCGCGACCTATATATATACCTATTTGTATAATTGCTTTTCCTTCATTCACCACATATATATTCTCATATATCTATCAAAATCTCTTGTTATATATTTTTAATCTATTAATTCCCAAACTCAATACAACTAAATCAGAAAATACTAACTTTGTGAAAGCACATATACATAAAAAAGATCATTACAACATGTACTTTTCTTGCATTAGGAGGCCGTTTCCCTTTGCCTTCAAAATTTTACTTATCATATTATTAACCGTTTTGATTTTTTCTCCACAATTTGGAGCAGCTTGCAGGCCCTTTCAAGATGGGCTTTTGCTACAAAAGCTTCCACGAGGCTCTCCTATAATATCGAGTCCAGATCCAAATCATCAGTAAAAAATTGATTTATCTGATTCAAATTTTAAACGAAATAGATCAATTTTTGTTGACCCAATTTTTTTATATAAAAGATTGGAGGAAATAATATTTTACTATTACCTAGAATTTTTTTACAAGGGACATGAATCAACAAAAATTGATATATTTACATATTACTAATCAAATAGATCAATTTTTGTTTATCTATATATCTCGTATAAAAATAATCGAAACAGTAAGGGAGTATTAAAATAGACAAGCTAGGGTAACTCATTCGATACCTCTATGGTTTCATTCTATTGTAAATCCCTGTGAAAGTTGTAACATTAATTAATGTATAAATATATATTGATCTTTGCTTGATTACATTTACAATAAGACTTTGATTAAATCTTTGAAGATTTTTCTTTCATACTATATTGCGGTTAAATCATATTTTTCTCAGTTGCTTATGCGCAGTAATTAAACACATAGACAAGATTTCATTTCCAAAACAAGTAAACAAAGCCTGAGTCGTACAAAAACATAGATTGCGTATGTTATTTCAATTCAAGTAATTTCTAAAATAAGAATTTTAAATAGCAGATACATGAAAAACTGATGTATAATTCACAAGTGCAAGAAAAACTCCCGCGGAAAATTATTTTTGATAAAAAATAGTAATTCAGTTATTACCTATACATTAAGAGTGGTCACTCATGGCCAGCCTTGAGCTGTGGGCAGTGGATACGACGGCCTTAGGCCCATTATTTTTGGAGGCCCATATATATTTTTTATACCTACTTATTGTTATAAAAAAATTGAATTTTGTATGTTGTCAAAAAAAAAAAAAATTATGATATATATATTAATATGGTCAACAAAAAGTTGCAATCTAAATCTAATGTGCATCGACGCTACTATAAAACAAATAGAAGATGTGTTATTGTATTTTGAAAAACATCGAGAGGAAGGTTTTACAAAAAGTATGGATCTTGCAAAAAAATTGTTGCACTTGAAATGAATGTTGAACTCATCTTTCCAACAAAGTGTCGTGTAGTTACAAAAATATATTTCGGAGAGAACAATGAGGACCATGAACATCAGTCACCAGAGGAATCATTTAAAGTCGAGTATTTTCTTAATGTTGTTGATAAAACAATTATTTCTTTGAAAAATAGATTTGAGGAATTGAAGACATTTGAAAGTAACTAATTGGGATTTTTATACGATTCATGAAAGTTAAAATCATTAGATGATAATGAGTTAAAATCATTAAATTTCACTCAACTTTTTCTCATGGCAATTCATCGGATGATGATGAAGATGATCTTTTATGTGAATTAAGAGTGTTACAATTTACTTTGTCAACTGAAACAATGTCTACCATTGATATTCTTAAATTTGTCAAAAATACATTAATTGTTATCCAAATGTATCATTTGCTTATAGAGTTTACTGACAATGCTTGTGGCTGTAGCATGGCGGAAATAAATTTTTCAAAATTGTTGATTAAAACTAACTTGAGATCCTCAATGTCACAAGAGAAATTGAGTTGTTTGACAAATTTCTCAATTGAGAAGGATATGTTGAAGAACATTGATGCTGATGTGATAATAAAGGATTTTGCATCTCAAAATGCTCGAAGAAACCACTTCTAATAAATTTTCGAGTAAAAGTAAGCTTTTTGATATTTTATAAAACTATTATTATTTATTAGTGCATATTATGTTAAATGAAATGATTTTAGTTTTTTTTTATATTTGGCCTAAAGTCTATAAATTGTCAAGAACAGGAATGTGGTCACACATATATGAATGAGGTAGGACAATTGTGATATTACTTTATTCATCCCTCAATATAAGTATTCATCGCAAACTTCACATATACTTGTATATTATAACGTAATTAATATCTAATATTGATTTTTTATATTTCAAAGTAAATTAGTAGTAGTATTAATTAAAGTTGTATTTAAGAAAATATATTACTTGCATCTAGGAAATTGAAAGAGAATTAGGAACAATTTCTTTCAATGAATGCATTAGGTTGAGCGTCGATCAAGTTCGGTCATATTCGGACTGAAAATCGTCAAACCGATAAAAATTGCAGTTTCTTAATTTGTACTCAATTCCGACCGTCTACATCTTCGGTTTATTTCAGTGTCGGGTTATAAGGGTGACATGTATAATGTCCCCTAAAAGGCCAACAATGTAGATCTGTTTCGACTAGTCTTCTGTTCCAACAAAACATAAAATTAAAATATAAAATCAGACAAAATGAAAACAGATGTTGGACCATTTGCACACCAAGCATAACTGCACCAAAACTTTGGTCCAACGAACAAAAAAAATTAGAATGCAAGACATTCTAAATTTACTACACCGAAAGACCACCAAAGTAGTAATCCAAAAAATAATATTACACAAAAAAAATTACATCAAAAATAAAATAATAAAAATGAACAAAATGGAAAGAGTTGATGGACCACTTGCTCTCCATGAGATCCCGTCCAAAAAATATTCTTATAATTTAAACCGTTATATTTTATTGAATTTTATTTATATATTTTAGTCCTATATATATGTGTGTGTAAATTTTCTCAGATCGATATGCAAATAATAAAAAACACCGATTTTTGCTATAAATTTTTTTTTGCCCAATCCAGCCGCAACTAGTTACTTCTTAATTATATAAAGAAAAGTAAAAGTATACATGAATTAACTAATACTCCATCCGTTCCTTTTTATAAGAAACAGTTTGAAAAAATTACACATACCAAAGAAACACATTGTAAATAGTTCTTTTCATTTAATACTCTTATAAATTTAAACTTATTCCATTTATACCCCTATTTAATTCTTCTAAATTCAATTAACTTACTTATTTTTAATATTCTCTTTCATAATAAATAAGGGCATAAATGAAATTCAACATTTAAAACATTTGAAAATTAGTCAAAGTTTCTTATAAAAATGAACAAAAAAAAAATTCACTTTTGTTTCTTATAAAAAGGAACGGAGGGGGTATCCAAAATGTTTAGGTGCATTTTCGGTCAAATGTTGCAGCACCACTATACATTTTTAAATAAAATAAAATTTATAATAACAATTATATATCATATAATATTAAAAAGTAATTATTGTAAAAAAAATATTGAAAAGTAAATAAACACAACACATATTGTCGGTTCAATAAACTCTTCTATTTTCACTTCTTATTCATCTTCAACTTCAATTATCATATCTTATTCACCGTCACCGAGAGCTTTCATTTACTTTGTCATGGTGAGAACTTCATCAAAGCCTCATTAGAGATGGATTACATGGTTGTATATGAACTAGTGTGCAGTAAGTTGCTGATAAGAGTATAGGAATCTCATCAGTAAATTCATCTTTTGGCCATGAATATAAGCTATATGACAATAATTTTGTATCGTGCTCAAGTCATACACGTTTCTTGGTTGAATATTTGTGAATGCAATGTGATCACCAACCTCATGTTCATATTTTCCTACACCATACACTTCATCAGTAATGTTCTTCACTGTAATGTTATAGAACAAGTAATGCGGAGGGTTAAAGTCCTAGGATATTTCCAACACCATACACTGAAACAATGGAAATATCGAAAGAGTTTAACCCTCTGCATGACTTATTCTATAACATTACGGTGACGAACATTAATAATTAAGTGTATGGTGTAAGAAAATATGAACCTGAGGTTTGGTGATCTCATTGCATTTACAAATATTCGACAAAAAAGCGTGTGTGACTTGAGCAAGATAAAAATTAAAATTACTATCATATAGCTTACATTCATGGATCGAAAGATGAATTTACTGATGAGATTTTTTTTTTTCCTACAAGGTGAATATTTTTTCAAAACAAATACACAAAGAAGGATAAAAGTAAAATCATTATAACAAAATATTAAAACATTCAAACAAAAACTTACATGCAAATAGAGCATTTGTATGAATATGCACTTCAGGCACAATCAGTCATCAACAAATCTACCTCTTATACCCTTTCACCATATCTTAGTTCAACACACAATAATAATAATTTGCACCATAAAGGAGCACTAAAATAAAGGAGCATGCCTCAGAATTAGACACACATTACTACATTCTGCATTTACACTAAAGTCACTAGTTTTATCGAGATGTTTAACGATGAAAATTTGTGTCGTTTCGGTCTCAAATAAATAGAACCAACCTAGTAGTATATGGAAAATATTTTGCAACTTTAATATGGTAAAAAAATAATAATTTACTATATCCCATAAAATTAAATTAAATTGTGCCCATAAAAAGAAAAGAAAAACATTAAAACGCGATATCCCCTAAATGTTAATTATGAATAAATAGAAGTTTTTAGGAAAATATGCCAATTTTTAAAGGTTTTCTTTTCTGGACGGATACTTTATTGTTTTTCTTTTTAGGATATGATAATAAAACAAAAAAATAGATTTTTTTATATAAAAGTAATGTTAACAATATTGGTAATAATAATAATAATATTTGTACTAGTATTATATGGAAATTATTTTTTAATATGTTAATATTGTAAGAAAAAAATCTATATTAATTATATCCGCTAAAAAAGAAAAATATTAAATTGTATCTATTAAAAGAAAAGAAAAACATTAAAAACTCGATATCCCCTAAACATTATTTAAGAATATTAATTAATAACATATATACTATTCATTTTGTATTTGAATGTATTTAGTCCAAGACAAAATATTCACTACAAGAAATATGATATTTTTTTCGTTAAAAGTTGTTACAAGTCATATTTTTACTAACGAATTGTAACAACTTTTAACGAAAAATGTCACTGCCAAAAATCATATTTCTTGTAGTAATTTAATTTTTTTTTAAAAAAATTCTTGGTCCATATTTAGGCTAACATCAAATTATTTTTTACCTACACCCCCTAATTATTTTACCTTTTTTTTCTACACCTTAAAACATAAACAAATCATTCTCTTCCCTTAAAGAATAAACTTGGAAAAATAATATTCACTATTGTTTTCTCCGATCCTTTTTATATGAAATACTTGAGAAAATCACACAGACCAAAAAAACTAATTTTTGTCATTAATAATTCTAAAATTGTATGTTTTATTCCAAAACTAACTCTTCCTAGCATGAGAAATAAGTATCTCCAATTATATGCAATAGGATTGAAAAGAACTATTTGATACAAATGGAATTTTGTATTTAATTAAGAATAAATTTAAAAGGTATTTGTTATAAAAATGACAAAAAATAAATCTTAGGTTCCGTTTGGATTGATGGAATACAATGGAATGGAGCGGAGCAAAATAGAATGTAGTGGAATAAGATGGAGCGGAATGGAATAAAGATTACGTTCCATTGTTTGAATATTTTAAAAAGGAGAGGAACAAAATTGATGGTAAGTGGTGTTATTATATTAAATTCATTCCATCTTATTTCATTCTGTTCCGCTTCATTCCATTATTATTTTTCAAATCCAAACAATGGAACATTATTATATTTCATTCCGTTCCGCTCCATTTCATTATATTTCATCAATCCAAACGAGGTCTTAAAGTGTCCTACTAAAAAGGACTAGAGGAAATAATATTTAATTTTTATTAAATTAAATTTCGGTGTAAGCGAATATTTTTTAGGCGTGACTAAAAAAATCCTTTTATTTATTTTCCATATCTTTTTTATAATAATTTATTTCTATTTTCTCTTCATAAAGCTTGGATGATCTTGCGTTCGAATTCATACCTAATTATTTTTTAGGAAGAGTTTTGCCACCTTTTACTATAATATCCAGCTAGAAAGATTAGTCTACAGTTGCATGTAAAGTATATCAGATTCATATCAATAAAAAAAAAGACGATTTGGATGAAGGTATAATGTGTTCTTGCCTAGCTAGCAGGACAAGAGGCTAAAAAGGACCATGAAATATAAATGAATTTTTTATTGGTAGATATTCAAAATGACATGCTATTCATGAAAATTTCATACACAATGTGGAGGGACGTGAATTCGAACTCCGATCATGATGATCTAAACTAATTAATAATTTCAGTATTTTTACCAGTTGAATTAGAATTTGAGGGCTAAATGAGTATATTATTTGTGATTGACCTATGGAAATTTTTTCTTCCACCCCTACAATTAACTCTCTCCACCCTCACATTTTTTATGATATTCCAATTTTACCCTTTATTATGTTATTTTTACAATTTTTTTACTTTATTATATTCAACTTTTTTGGACTTCTACACATTACAGTGTTCTGGTACGCTTAAACTGTTCCAGTTTGATACATTTTACCGAATCATCGAATCCTACTATCTCGTCCTCTGATAATCGTCATTGATAAATAAATTAATTAATTAAGAAAGTAATACAATAATAGATTAGATGAGTGTTTAAGTATGAACATTCATACCAAAAAAATCATACAAATTGTTTAGGTATATTTGATTCCGATAAAATATTTGGCGCTCAAGGTTATTTGATGTTTGATTCATTCAATTTGTTTTATTTTTTGTTATAAAATTGATTTGGTTCAATATAATTTTCAACCTTAAAAATTCAAACTATACGCATTAGAGTATTATACTAAGTCAAGCAATAAACGAGTTTTCTTTTAAATAAAATAAAAGCTCCCGGTCAACACCATATATTACCAACCACTATATATATGTTGCGTCCAAAAGCACTATCCCATTTCAAATCAACAATATAACATCTAATCACATAATAAGGTTTAGCAAACACTTAGGTTTAGCAAATAAACACTTATTTATTCGGTTGTTCTTCTTCAACACTATATAACTCATATCTCAAATCACAAATACCACTTCTCAATATACAAAACAAAACAACATATTTACTTAATTATTTAATCCAAATTAATTACTTTATATTATTAAATTAAAGATCATGGACATGAGTTTTTATAACACGAGGATCCTTTCTACAGTTCTAATGATTATCTTATTGGTTTTAGTTACTTCTTCTCAACTTGGAGTAAGTTGTAGGCCATTACAAGATGAAGTATTTGATGGACTTATTTTGCAGTTTCTTCCACGTGGTACTCCTTCCAAGCCATCAACCCCCAATCCAAAACATTAGCCATAAGTTTATGTTCCTCGATTAATTATTCATATCTAATTACCTAGCAAGCTAACTACTAATTACCACATTTGAAGATATATATAGTCTCTCTTTATTTGTTTTTTATTTTTATTTTTTTGTAGATATAGGCTTAAATATGATGTTATTAATTATTTTTGTACATATTTCACCATATGTTATTTTTATTTTCTTATAAATCATTCTTTTATATATTCATATTTTTTGAAGAATCTATACACCAAGAGGTTCAAGAGGAAAAAGAGAAAGAAACGGAGATTAAAAAAGTTTGTTAGCTTAGTATTTTAGAGTACAAGCTACTTTCCTCTACTATAATTTCAATGTACTTAGTAGAATATGATAGGTCACAGTTTGTACTTTACGTATATTATGTACTCTCTTTAACTAATTGATCAAGGAAAACGTACGATTCCTTCCCTCTCAATTATCTTTCATAATATGCAATATTAATCAATGCAAATTACTCTCATAATTGAGAGTTAGTTAGTTAGTTACAATCCATTGGAAAGTTTGTAAGAACTTTACCTTCATTTTATGTTCACCCTAGAGAAGGTCTGAATTCAATTGTTGTCCCTCTTGAGTTGAATGGATCAAACTATTTAGCTTGGAGTCGATCCGTGTTAAACCAAGAACAAGCTTAAATTCATTGGCAGTTCTATTGTTATCCCAAACTTTATTGATTTGAATCATAATCATATTGTTGGGAACAATGCAATCACCTCATCCATTCTTGGATTCTCAATTTTTATTTCTTATCAAATTGCTTCCACAATTTGTATTGCTACTCTTTGTGTTGGGTCACCACGAGGGGCGGTCGGGGACAGGGACGGACCTGGACACATAATACTAGTGGGGCTAAAAAAGTTATAAACTAATGAAAAAAAATTCATCCTGATAATTCATTAAACAACAAACAATTTATAAGATTACTATTAATACAACATATATATTTAAATAAAACAATAATAAACCAACAAATCATAAATTTTCTATTCGAAAAGAAAAATCATTAAACTATATTTAAAAAACTTAAAAAATTCTATTCGAAAAAAAAGGATTATAACTTATTGAATATCTTCTAAGTAATGCATATGACTATTGTTTGATACTTCACTAGATCCTACTTTATATCAAAATATATAGAACCCAAAATTATATCAACTGATAATTTGTTTTGATAAGCTAATTCAATTAGCTTATAACTTATTAATTTTTATTCCAATTTTACCCATATTATTTCACTTGAAAAAAATCATTTTTATGTCATTTCATATTTACATGCTAGTTCAATTTCTATTTTTAACCAATCCTACAAAAATTCAATTAGTTATACATTATTTTTTTGACAAACAAAGTAAAATTGATTATTCAAATATTAAACTATATTACTTAAACTAATACTCTATGTATAATGAAAAACTTAAAATAATAAATAATAGGTTATAAATTAATATTTGTACTAATACTTTAAACTAATATGCGTACCGAAATACTTACAATCATCAATAATAAACTCTAAACTAATATTTATATTAATATTTATATGAATATATATACAGAATAATTTAAAATTATTTATAAATATTATTATTATTTTAAAAAAAAATGGGCTGGGCTGGTGTGGCTATAGCCACACCAAGCCTCAAGCAGGTCCGCCCATGGTCGAGGATCATCCACATTGGATTTAAGAACAACTTCACAAGTGAGTTGGACACCACACTTTAACCCAAAATTTAAGACGTTAGATTTATGAGTCATCTCACTTATAAAGTGTTCAACCTCCATTTTACTAAGTAATGTGGGACTTCTCACCTCACACTTGCTTCAACATTTTGTTCCTCCACACTCAACAAAATCTTAAACGTTTATATAAAACACCAATAATTTTGGTCGGTCTCAATGAAATATCAATTGATTTTAAATTTTTGTAAAATTCAATATATACAAATGATCTATATAATATAAGCTTCCAATCAAACTATAAATTTTGTAAATTTTGTATTTGTATATATATATCTATATACCTTTCGTATTAGAAATGTCAATTTGATCTGTAAATGGGGATCTCCGTAGGAATTGTCCCATTTTGGAATCCAAAAACTGGAAATTTCCCCTATGGGATTAGGGATGGAGGAAAAAATCCTTCTGAAGGAGGTTTGTCGATGATGATGAAGATATTTTATTCCCCACTCTGTAGAGATTCCGTTCTCGAACATTTTGTATTTGTATATTCAAGTGTTTTATATGGTATATTTATTTATATGGTTAAATATGATTTTAGTCCTTACATTTTACGAAATTGTCAAGAATGGTCCCTGCATTTTAAAAATGGTCAAAAAATTCCATAAGTTTTTCCGTTATCAAGAATGATTCATTCTGTCTGTTTTTTAAGGTCGGCTAACAGAATGCTTATTAGTGAACCTCACCATTTTAATATTAGTCCATATATTTTGTAAAATAGGTAAGAATAATCTTTACATTTTAATTATGAGATTTTTTTTACAAACAAAATGTTGGGTTCAACTTTAACATACATATAAAATATAATATTCTTACCAATTAAGCTATGCTCACGGAAAGAGTCAAGATCATCTCCATTTTTATTATCTTCTAATTTTTAAAATATAAATACTATAATCTGACATTGCTGAGTCTTAACTATTTAATATCTATTTGAAAACTATTCAAAAGTACAATAATATATAAAAAAAAAATGAGAAGATATCAACTCCTCACATGGGGGGTCAAAGTTTAAAATATGGATTATATAAAAGAAATGAGTTTGTGATTAATATTCATATGGATTTCAACATATATTATCTGTAACAATTTTCAATTGATACCCGTAAAAATGTTGGCACAAAAGGTGCTGATATTTGAAGTTGGATTAGTTCAATTTTCAACCTTCAAGTTCAAACCATACACATTGCTAAGTCAAAGCTATGTAAAACGAGTATTTTTTTAATAAATAAATTATTAAAAGTAAGCACACGCTCCGGTCAAAAAACAACATATTACTATAACCCCTATATATATATATATATATATATGGGGAATGCTAATGCATCCATGAGCACTATCCCCACATCAACAAAAGCAGAAATTCAAGAGCACTTTAATCACTTATTTCAACCAAATTAATTGCATTATTTTAAAACATTAAGAATATCATGGGAATGACTTTGTCTAACAGGAAGGTACTTTCCATAATTCTAATTATCATCCTCTTCGTTTTGGTTACTTCTTCTCAACTTGGAGTAAGCTGTAGGCCATTGCAAGATGAATTATTTGATGGGCTTATTTTGCAGTTTCTTCCACGTGGTACTCCTCCCAAGCCATCAACCCCCAATCCAAAACATTAGCCATAAGTTTAAGTTCCTCGATTAATTGTTCATATTCACTTAAGTACCTATCAAAAGCTAACTAATTACCAATAGTTTAAGATATAGGCTCAAATTGATCTCATTAATTTATGGACATATGTCACCATTCTTTTTCAGTTCAAGTTATTTTAATAAAAAGATTCTTTTACATATTTATATTTTTGGAAGAATATATACACCAAGAGATTCAAGAGGCAAAAGCGAAAAAAAATTGAGATTAAAAAACTTAGGTATGTAAGATAGCTTAGTTTCTTATAATAAAAGCTATTATATCCTCTACTACAATGTACATTGTAGACTATAATCAATAGATCACATTTGTACTTTAAATTATACACCAATATAATATCTATACGCATGGATCGCGGCGTTGCCGTGATTTTTGTTATTGTGGAGAGAATATTCTATAGTACGAAATTAGTACCACTACAAAATAACACGTCATTGTAAGATTGTTATTCGGTGTATAATAGTTATAATTGTAATATTTATTAGTGATAATGAGATAAAGGAGAGTGGTTATGGTGCATAAGTTTTTTCCTTATGCACCGTGCATAAATAATGAAAGTTGCTTAATGCACCCCTTAGATTGCTTAGTGCACCTCCCCATATTACTTAGCGCACCCCCTAGATTTCTAGCGCACCCTCTAAAAATATGGGGGTGCGCTAAGCAATCTGGGGTGTGTACTAGAAATCTGGAGGGTGCGCTAAGCAATTTTGGGTATTTATGCACGGTGCATAAACATGGATTATGCACCATAACTTGTGTCATATCCATATAGAGTAAAATAAGATTACTTTTGATAATATGCATGAAAACCATATTTCTATCATTTTGAAATGGAGATTGTAGTAGAATGGATTCCTACATGCATCGTGGAGATTTGCAGAGTTACTATTTAATGTAATGTCCCGACTTTTAGAAATAATTATTTAATTAGAATATAGTTAATTACTATTTTATTAGAATTTAATTAGTTAATTTCGATGTGTTTGTATTATTTAATTGGTATGTGGGGTTGGAGTAGGGAATCATTGGAAAGGATAAATTAAAGAGAATTTAGTTGGATTTAGTAATTAAAATAAGAAAAGAAATGATAGAAAATAGTTTCGGTAAGAAAATAGAAAAATTATAAGAAGTTGGATAATGGGGTGCAAATAATAAGTGTGAGAAGAAGAAGGGGTATATTGTAGAAACTCAAGGAGACCATAATTCCTTTGATTTAAGAATGGTCTTAGTTACTATATGATAATGGTATCGTAGTATCATTATTGATTGATATCGTAGTATTAATACGTGTGGTATTGTAATACCACTAATTGATAGATTAATATTGCAGTACCATTCACGAAGGTGTATTTCTTGTCTGATTTCTACAGTGCAGTGCGGTAGCAAATCGGTATACAGTTGAACTGAATTGTTTTATCATGGGGACTTCGTGGTTGATTGTCTGCTTGCACAATTTTGGACAGTGTCGTGAAACGTCTTAAAGAGAGCGACCTAGTCTGCGACTCATCTCAATAATATTTTCGGTGGCTGAAAAATCATTTTAAACGGATTTTTAAATTCGGTAACAATAGTTTTTATTGAATACCATTAATTTTGATTGCTTAATAATAGATCCAACAATTTTAATTTTTTGTAAAATACAACATAGATTATATATATATATATATATATATATATATATATATATATATATATATATATATATATAAGCATTGAGTCATCTCATTCAAGCTTTCTTGCCATTCGTGTTTTAAATTCAATATCTATTTGTACAAGGCGGTGGTGCGACGATCTCTCACTTTGCATCACCTCTCAAACCCGTTTTTGGGTTGCTCTGAACTTGAGATTTTGGTAGAAGCTGGTGGTTCAATGTACTCAGATTTTGGTGGAGGTGGTGGTCGCGTTTTGCTTCTTCTTTTCATGCGTTCAAATTTTGGTTGAGGTGATGGCGGCGCCACTGCTTTACTGAGCTCTAATTTGGCCGGATTTGTGTTTTTCGTTTTTCTCCTTTGGACCTAAGTTCGTTTTTTCTCCAGGTTCTACTTTTCGTTTTTGTTTCTCCTACAATTTTTTAGATCTATGTGTTTTCTTTTTCCTTTTGTGTTTTCGAATATGTGTGTTTTTGTTTTTTTGTCAGGAACGGGGCTGCAAAGAAGTTTAATTTCATAACTACTCTGGAAGTTTCAATGTAATTTTTCACTATTTATTTTGAATTAAAAAATTGGATGTGTTCTAATTATAAACATATGATCTAAATATAGAAACTTTGTATTTAGTAATATAAAAATTTAATACTAAAAAAGTTAAATTTACAATTTCTAAGAAAGTGTTTTTACAATTATCTCTTTACCATATGAAGGACAAATATTAACATTTTTTTTATAAGGCATGTTAACTTTTTTTTAAAATTATTATTAAATATATTATAAATATTACTCTTTCCATTTCATATTAATTGTCGCATTTGCAATGAAAATTTGTTTAAAAAATTTCACTTTAAATTTTCAATGCAACATTGACAAAAAAAAATAAAAATTCAAAGCAACACTAATTGCTTTTTTTTACAATTCTACCTTCAATTTAGGAGTGTGCAACATATTGAATTACATTAATAGTTAAGATAAGTATAATTGGATAAAATCACCATTTTTTTTCCATTTACGAGTATCATCTTTCTTAATCTAAGTGAAAAGATAAATATAATAAGGTTCTATTTGGCAAAATTAAGCTATAACTAGCTGATAACTGAAAAACTAGTTTATAGTCGATAGCTAAAAAACTAACTGATTGAAATTAAAGTGTTTGGTAAAATTAACTTTTAAAGTATTTGATAAACATAAAATGATATAAAAGGACGTGTAAATTTAGCAGGTAGTTTTTTTTTAGCGGGTAATTTTTTATTTTATAAAAAAAATGAAAGGTTAAAAATGGAAAAAATGTAAAAAGGTACAAAGCTATAAGCTTAAACGCTACTTGAAATAACATATAAAAAAAACTATAAGCTAATGAGAAAAGATTTTTACCAAACACATTTTATTTAATCAAAAAGTTTATAAGCTAATATAATAAACTATAAGCTAACTTATTTTTTTTATCAAACAAACACTAAGCATGTAATTTTTAATATTGACCACTTCTTCAAATGATCCATGGTAGATTATTAATGGAAAATATTATAACTATAACAATATAAATTTCACAAAATCCATTATTAATTAAAAATTTATATTATATAAATCACGTAATAGAACAAGGAACTCAGTTTGACCCGACTTATTTTTTACTTTTTATTTTAGCTTAAACGAAATAAAGAAGTATAAAATTATATTTGACACTATTTCTCCTTAAAAGTATTAGAGAAATAAAGTAAAGAAGTAAAAAATAAAGAAAAAAGAAGTCAAACACAATTTTTTCCTTCTTTACTATTTTTAAGAAGAAGAAAAAAAGTAGAAAATAACTCGGGCTAGTTTTTAGAAGGATAAAGGAACTAACTTATATATAGTAAAATTGAATTAGCACTTTTTAGTAAAATTAGCCGTTGAATTAGTTTATAAATACTAGCCGCCAAACGGGCACGTTCCGTGCCCGTTTGTGTAATCGATATTTTTTTTTTGTGCTCGATATTCTGTATTGTGCAAATATAAATAACTATTTAATCTCATTTTTTATTGGACTTTGTTAATTGATAACTACGTAACCTCCTTTTTTTGTTGTGGTTAGTTATTAAGAAGAAAAAAATATATATTTTTTTTTACTATAAAAAACTGAAAATCTATTTTTATGTGGAAGTTATTTTTTAAGGGTAAAATTGGAATAATAAAAAAGTCATTCAAAAATTTGTATCCCCTTTATATATTAGTATAGAAAAAATAACATAAAAAATATATTTTTAATTGAATTTGTAGTATTTAGTAAAACAGAAATGTTATATGGACAACTTTTAAGTTGGACAACTTTTAAGTTGTCCGACAACCCAAAAGAGTGGGACCCGCCAGCTTTTCAATTTTTTTATTATATTTAGTTTGCATCGTTTTGCGTGCAGAGAAAGAAAAATTTGAGTTGTCTGCCCGGGACAACTTTTGGTGATGTTCAAATAACACACCTCTTAGTAAAATTAACGATTAAACTAACTATAAATTAGTTTATTTATCTTATCATCACTTAAACTAATTCAACGGCTAATTTTACTAAACGGTGCTAATTCAATTTACTATTGGCTATAAGCTCATTCGTCTAGTTTATCAACTATCAGTTACTTTTTACCGAATAGAGCCTTAATATATAAAAAGGATAAAGGATTAGCTACTCCGTAGTTTGGATCGAAGAGAAACAAAAAACTTCAACAACATGGCGAGCGTGCCTTCTTCACCTCGACGCACCGCCCTCTCTGCCGCTGAATCGGCAACCACCACCCCAAAGAAAGAGGTCACTTACTTTACCTTTCTCTCGCATCCTCATTCTTTTTCTTTCTCCTTTTCTTTGCTCATGATTTATACTGTTTTTACAGGTAAAAGTAGAAGGTGATGCTATCAAAAATGGGGTTTTCTTTGCTGATGAAAAAAAACCTGACCTTAACGATGGACTTGAGTAAGTTTCTTATATATCAATGTTTCATAGAGATATTGAAATTAAAATGTTTTCTATTTATGTATCAATAAGCTGTTAGAATTTAGAAATTCCAAGTTTCTTAATTGTGCTGATTTCCCTTTCGGAAATATTATTATTGTTGTTGTTGTTTTGTAAGTGATGATTTGGTTATACTTTGTTAATTTATTTTCATGTGATGATTTAGAATTAGAAAGATAATTATGGGTATGCCTCACATCACACACTGTTGATGGATCTGCATCTTTTAGGTCTTTTTTTGACTTAAAGTTAGGTTATGTGATTTGGTATTAATTGGTTGTTTAGTTGGATATTCGATAAAAGAGTAATAATTGCTATTTTTTTGGGGATGGATGGGATTAAACATGGGTTTGGTTTTGCATGAGATGCCAAACTCGTGTCGAGCCATGCTTGTGCCGCGGTTTGGCGGGAGCTATAAAGCCAAGATTCTATTTTCTACTTGGATGTGAAAAATTTCTGTGATTTTAAGTAAACTTTATTACACACTAGTGATCATAAAGACTTGGTTAACGATGATTAATAGTTGTTAACCAAGTCTCTTGTAATTAGGGAATTAGTTACAGGAATGTAATACCCTGCTGTTACTCCACACTTTTAGTGTGGTCCTCTCTCTAAATACTCCCTCCGTCTAAACAAAATATCCTATTTGGGTTGTGCACGGTTCTTAAGGAAATTATTAGTTGTGTTGATTTTGATGGTAAAACTAGTGTCATTTACTAAAACACCCCTATTAGGTCTAGTAAGTAGAGTAATTACGTGGAGTGAAAGTTAATAAATAAGGGTATATAAGTAGAAAATAATAAATGTTGTATCGGTATTCTAAAGTGAAAATTATTTTGAGATAAATAAAAAGTACAAATGAGAATTTTTGTGATACGGAGGGAGTATATATATAGCAAAATCCCTTGTGTAATGATACTCCACACTCTTACTGGTAAATTTCCGGTTTCTTACTGGTAAGTAGCCCTTTTATGCATAGTATGACCTCCACGCTTACTGGTAAATTTCGTGTTTCTTTCATTTAGTTTCCATTTAGGATTAACTACCGTCACTGTTTTCCTATTTTGGCTGCACTTGAACAAATCTTATCCAAGGATTTAAACAACACTCCGATACTGTGATTTTGGCAGTTACCGTTTTCCCTCGTTTTAACTGTGAGAAAGAAAATCATAGCCAAAACGCCATTACAAAGTCGACAATACACCGTTACGGCAGGAAAATGCCTGTTACAGCTGCAAAAAACATAATAGAATTCATCAAGTAGAAAGAGGGAATCTCGATTTTAACTTTTAAATACAACTTCATTGCTTGCTACCTCCTTCAATCTGCAGATCTAGATCTGGTTCTCCAGGTGACTCTCACCCTTTTAGTTTGGGTGTTGTGTTCGTGTCGTGTGTAAGAGAGATGAGATTTTACAGTAAAAACTCGGGACTTTGAATTGTGTCTGTTCTGTGTTGGCGAATCACGTGGGTGACTGTGTTTGTCGGTGAGGAAAAAGAAATGGAAAAAAGAAACTAGAAAGTGTGAGACAATGGAAGAAGAAACTAGAAACAATGGAGTAAGTGAGAAAGAGTGACTCTGAGTGGAGAGTAATTGCTTATGTTATTTATGTGGTTGTTGGCTTTTTTGCTTTTACCCGAGATCGAGAAGCAATTGCTTCTTTTTTACTCAAATAAGTAATTATGTATTTATTATATATTATATAAAAATAAAAATAATTTTAATAATATTTGTGCAACGTTGTGATAAATTCACACTGCGATGACCATAATTTGTGGTACAGAATCCGTAACAGACACGAAAACCTTAACGCGACCACTACCGATATTTAAAACCTTGATCCTATATGTATCAATAATTAAACACACACTATTCCGCCAAGTCATTCATTAAACTGAGGTGAAGCTCTACTCTGCCCTAGAGAATCAAACTATTCCACCATCTCTCTCTTTGTTGATATCACCAACTTCCGAGAAAAGCATCCTGTCGGTTTCACACAATCCCCAACAGACAGAAGGTTGTCTCTTAACCTTATCTTTTCCAATCCCTACTGGAATTGACCAAGGTTGGGATTAACCTCTTACATGCACGCAATTTGTTTCTTATATCTTTTTATCCTAATGCTAGGTGTTTCAAATTATTTTTTCAGTTTGTTTTTCATTGTAATTCCCTCTGTGGTTTATCTCTTAAGTTACAAAAAAGGAAGAAGCCAAGCTTGCACAATTCCTCCCTGATAGCAAGTTCATTTTATACTGCTAAAGTTCTCCATTATTTTGCTTATCAGAATTGTATAACCGATCGGTGGCTAAACTAAATTTCTTTCAGGAGTTGCAAGTGCGATTAATTTCATAAATGATGTGATCAAATATAACAAGTTTGATTATTTTAATGGTGAGGTTTGCTCAACTGCAGTGATAGGAGGAATTTATTGACAATAGTGAATCTGAATCCTCCGATATGCAATATGGAAGATATATTTCTTCTTATATAGGATCATGCATATTTACAAAACACACACACCCATGAGATGTCCCTTCAGTGTCATACCCTCCAAATTACGCCAAATAACTGATGTGCCGAGGCTCAGCCCTAATTGGTAGCAAGATAGGAGAAATTGTCAACCGTGTGAGAATAAATGTGATAAATGGTATAAGACCTTGAAGCCACTTTTTCAGATATTGTTGATGTTCCGAAGTGCAATCCTTTGTTGGAACTGTCACTGGTATATGCAGCAGAAAATAGTTCATGCACACAATGAATTTCTTTATCTTTGTTGAATGGAAATCTTATTGAAAACCATCATTCTTATTTTAACAATTTAAAAAGGAAATCTGGTGCTATAAAGATCTTTGTCACGGCAAGATTGGAGGAAGGATCGGACGCATCCCTTTAATATTAATTTAAAGCATAAAACTGCATGATATTAGTTTTGTGACCATACCGGTGTGCCTTTTCTTGTGGTTGTAACTTAGTCATGGTGCATATTGGATTATAACATAATTGCTAATTTAGTTTTTCTTCGATGATTGTTTGTTTGTAGACAATAACCACAAGTGATGATCAAATTTCTCTGATCTCATTTACTGCAATTTTGGATTTAATTCTTTTTCCCCTTTTTTTTTATGGCATTAAAAATACGTGCAATTTAAATTTTTGTGGGAAGTATTCTTTGCTGCGAATTTCTCCAAATTAAAATGACTTACCATTTTATTCTTCTTACAGTCACCTGGACAGCCCACAGTGCATTGAGAGGTTCACAAAATATGAGAATGAATACACTAATCGTTTGTTGGCCAAATATTTCTCTAGCAAAAGCCTTAATGGAGGTACGCAACAATAGCCTTTTAAATGGATACACACTACAGAGAACTCTATACACAATATAAATGCCTACTTTACGTGCTAGATTTTCATGTGTATGATAGATTCCTTAATTTAACGATGAAGGGGTCATAGAGAAAGATCTTAGAAGGGTGCAATTTGGGGAGTTATGAAAGCTTTTGAAGAGTAAAGAAGCTATGATTTTTCAAAGATTAATATCGAGTTGGCTTTGTTAAGGGGATGCAAACTCTATATTTTTAATAGCAAATGGATTGTGTGAATGAAGGTGCGTATGTTTCATGGGAATATGTCGATTCTAGTGATTGGTAGCCCACCGAAGGAAATTAATATTCAAAGAGGGCTAAGACAAGAAGATCATTTGACACCTTTTTTTGTTTTTGTTAGTTGCTAATGGGTTTAGTGGGTTAATGAGAAATGCGGTGGCTTTGAATATGTTTTCAGGGTTTCACAGTAGGAACAAAACGGGCGATACTTTCTCATTTCCAAGATGTTGACGACACGTGTATAGGTGGAGCATCAGTTGATAATCTTTGGACGTTAAAGGCCATTCTGAGAGGATGCGAGATGGCATGAAGCTTGAGGTGAACCAATGTTAGATCAGCTTAGGCGTAGATTGAATATGTGGAGAAACATAGTAGTCTTAGAGGTAGGATTGTGTTGATCAAAGTGGTTCCGAACTCTATTCTTATTTTTTATCTCTCCTTTTTAAAGATGTTGGTTTGTGTGGAAGAAGATTGTGTGTATTCAGAGAGTTTATTTGTTTTGTGTGGGTGGGTGGGTGGGGGGAGTAGATGTATCAATTGGATGAGGTGGATTGTGGTGTGTCAAACGAGAAGCAAGGGAGGTTTAGGGGTGAGAGATGTGAATTTGGTCATTTTGAGTCTTTTGGCTAATTAGAGATAGAGGATTAGTGATCTGCCTTTATCGAAGGAAATGCTTGTGGGAAAATATGGGGATCGAGTTTTGAACATTGGGGAAGGGGGGTTGCATCTTTTGCATATTATTCTTCAAGACTAGATTTTGGTTAGATCGGTGGCTAGGTAATTCTTCTATGTGAACAATTTCCTCATTTGTTTGCTTGGTCTGAGCAAAAAGAGTTGATGGTGCGGGAGTTGAGAGTGTTGGATGGAGGAGAGTGGAGGTGGAATTTTATCTGGCATAAGTAGTTGTTTGAGTGAGAGGGAGGTTTAATTGTTAGGCCATTGGAGCTGTTGGATGGGGTTGATCTGTTGCTGGAGAGAGATATGTGGGATTGGCATCCAGAAAGTGGAGGCTTTTAGATTGTTATATCTGTGTACTCTTTGCTGGCTGGAAGGGTAGTGAATGATGTTAGATTGGCTAGTATGGAGGAAAAGGTGTTTCATATAATCTGTGGAAAAGCCTGGCCCCGTCAAAGGTTATTGCATTTTCTTGGAAACGTCTTCATGATCGACTCATTACAAAGAGAAACTTAGTGCATCGGCAGGTCATTCCAGTTGAGGAGTCAAGAGACTTTGTTCTCTGTGTTGGAAAGGAGGAATCATCTGTACATCTGTTTTTGCATTGCGAGTTTTGCTCCAAGGTGTGTATGAAGTGTTCAAGCGGTTTGGTCTTGTAATGATTATTCCTCCTAATATGTTTATTTTATTTGATTGCTTGAGTGGAGCTGGGAGGAGTAAGAAAGTTAGGAAGGGTTTTTGGTTGATTGAGCATACAGTTCTTTGGCTTAGTTGGAAGGCTAGAAGTGATATTATTTTTGCTAATGGGGTGAAGTATTATATGGAGCTGGTGGGTGAGATAAAGGCTTTTTCTTGGAGATAGGGTTTGAGCAGATTAGAATTTTCTGTCTTTTCTGAGTGGTCGTGAAATCCCTGCCTTTGTTTGGAAAGGTAGGGATTGTGCTGCGATTAGTTTTGTGCTGTCTGTTGTTTCTTTATCTGCTGTGGGGTTTTTCAGTTTTGGAATTTAGCTGTGTGCTGTCTGGCCTGGGAGCTTATTTATCTGTTGCTGGTTTTTCTCCTCCTGTCTGCAGTGTTTTTTATTTTAATTATTTTTGTGGATACTGTTTTCCTCGGTTTGTTGTGTTGTTTGAGGGTAGCCCTTTTGGGATCTTGTTTTCGGTTTGTATCAAAGTTGGTTGTAATTGTTTTTCTGGTTTTTTGGTGTGGTGAGATTGTGTTTAGTGTCTTTTAGTTTGTTGTGGGGTTGGTTTGCCTGGTGCAGGGTGTGTTAGATTCGGGGGTTGTTGGGGTTCACTACTCCTTTTGTTCTTTAGGGCTGTGGTGTGTGTTCGTATCTGTTCATCTTTGTGGCATCGTAGGAAATTGTACAATTTAGGAAATATTGAGAGATTTACTTAATTCGAGCAAACTATATTTGTATTGCTTCTTAATTACCCTATATATTACTCATAATTCTCTGCAGTGCATAATCTCTATTGCAACTTCTCTTGTGCTTGTTCATAACGAACCCGTATTCAAGTAAAGCATTCATGTTTCAAAATATCAGAGTGAATATGAAGTGAAGGTTAACACAAATGTTGTCAATGTAATTTTAGACTAATTTCGTGTTGTAAGCCCATTTTGTTTAGCATTTGTTCCTTCACTTTTTTGCTAGTGACAGCTCTACTCATAATTCTTAGAATTCATTAGATAAGTGTTTGTAATTGAACTGATGTTTATAATAACTTCATTCTTTGTTTCTTGCCAATTTTACAATGATCTTAAATCCTTATATATCAGTTGAAATATAATTATTATCTTGTATAAAAAACCTTGCTTGATTGTACATATCATTTTTTTTGCAGGAACCAGTTTTTATGATGAAACAACAATAGAGGGTGAAATTGTGAAGTCAAGCAGGTAAGCATGTGCAATGAACTATCTTACATTTGCAATGTTCATGAAAATTAAGAGAAGAATATAAATAAAACTCAATGTTGTCTATATCTACTACTATATATAACGACAAAACTAATTACTCCAAAATTCTTTAATTTACTTTCACTAAAATTATAGGTTTATTGGTCATATTGCTTTTCAATTTTTTAGATTCCAAAATTAGATTTTAATTAATTTGAAATTTGAATTATGACCCTAAGACTACAACAATTCCTATTGAAATCCAATTCTCCTAAGAAACTTAAAACAAAAGGTATATTGGTTTTGGAAAGGAGTAAAGTTATTGAATATGCATGGGAAAACTACAAGTTCTGAAGATGAATTTTTAAAATTTGATCTTATTAACTTTAAAATGTCGATTATAAATAGCGCGATCCAGTAGTAATACAGAATAACCTATTAAGCACAATAATAAATATTATTAACAATCTAGAAACTAATCCATGCTAGGACATGTTTGTGCAGGGTGCCTTGTTTCCGGTTATATGCTGATCCTGTCGTAGGTTTTGAAGAGCAATGCATCAATGGATTATCTTCACCAGCGGAAACAGATGTTAACACCCCTAATGGGAAACACACAGTGTCAATGCTTGCACAGTGAAGCATCAATGCATATGTATATTAAAACATTTAAAGTGAAATGCAGAATCTCTACAAAAATTAGTGTAGCGAGAGCATCGCAAAGCGACATGGCCCTGCAACTTGCCTATTTAATTTATATATTTTTTTCCTATGACACATGTTTATTCCTGTTTCTCTCAATTTTTTATTTTCAATTTATTTGTATCGTATTGTTCTTCTACAGCACTTCACCTTCCATAGTTTTATGGCATCTATTGGTGAGGATTCACCTCTAGCTCTGCATGTTAGCTTTATTTAACCACAATTATGTCTTAGTGAGAAGAAAATTGGACCCAATTTGAAGTATGAATGCCTAAGCAGAACATGGATATCTCAGCATTTACCATTTCACGAGTAACACCACAACCACAAGGTTCAATAGTCAGTGCGTCAGTTTTAATCATGAAAGAAATGAAAAGATTGGTTAATTACAAGTTTTATAAGGAAAAGGGTAGATCAAAGATTTCACGAACTGAATTTAAAAATGAGTATACAAAACATAGTCTTTTTAGTTGGTGTGGAGGTACATCAACAACGAATGGGAAGACGTGGCAAGTTGTTGATGTACCTCCACAATGCAATGCAGTCTTAATGTTGTGGACGTGGAACCCAATCACGGGGTGAATCAAATATTTTGAGGTCATGAATATACAGGATGCTTCAACTTGAAGTGAAGGAACTTGTCCGTGACATGATAATCAAAATGACCCTTGTGAAATATCACGTCGACACTGAAGAACAGATGACATGTGACTCCGACTGATATAAAACATATTTATAATACACGTCATAGATTGATTGAAGACAAGTATGTGTATAGCTACAGAGTTCTTCTAGGTATTGAAACTGTCAACGACATTTACTGGACCCATCTGATGAAGGGTTTAGATTTTATGGGAGACAAACAGTGATGCATGAGCCTTGGAACGGAGTGAGTTAAATTTGATTATGGAGGGTGAGGGTTAGTATGGCGGCGACAACAAGGGTTGGTTTAGAGAAGCACTTTAAAATTAAAAAATTGGGATCATTCAAATCAAATTTATCTGAACTTTTCCACCGTCTTAATCAAAGAAGGATGTAAATATAACTCATGTCTTCGTGAGATGCCATTCCCTTTTTCTGTTTCCTGAGAAAGTTTGGACATTCTGGTCTGATGTGTCCAAATCCTTCACATTCAGAACATCTTACTTCTTTGTTTTGCTCAGAAGTATTCTCCTCCTTGGTCTTGCCCTGTGACTTGATGTTGGACCTTTTGTCTGGGACATTTGGCTTATACCTGGCTTGTAGCTTACTCAAAGATTTATTGAAATTCTTTGTAAGGTAAGCTAATGCTTCTGATAGCTCATCATCAGTTTGACTTTCCTCAGATTTAAAAGTCAGGTTCTTCATCTTCTTCTCTGGTTTATCATCCAGAGACATCTCAAAAGTTTGTAATGAGCCAATAAGTTCATCAACTTTCATTGTGCTCAAGTCTTGAGATTCTTCGATTGCAGTCACCTTCATGTTAAATCTCTTAGGCAGTGATCTAAGGATTTTTCTTGCTAGCTTTTCTTCAGGTATTTTATCATCTAGGGCAAAGGTTGAATTTGCTATATCTCGTATTCTAGTGTTGAACTCAGATATAGTTTCTTCATCCTCCATCCTTAAGAGTTAGTTTTAAAACAAACTTGTTTAAAAACAAACTCCAAAAGATAAAGAAATTAATCTTTATCCACAAATTAAATATGAATCCTAATCGTATCTAACACTTAAGATTAATAACAAACTTTATCATTAATCCTAATCTCAGCTTGTTACTTAAAGATTCGCGCCTTATTTAAATTTAAACAAACACGCGTGCTTAATGGAAAAGTTTTATCTTTTAAGCTGAACTGGGCCAAGATGTCCTACCCACATGTCTTAGGACATCTTGTTCTACATGTTACCTCAACATGCTCTGAACCCAGTGACAAGATGTCTAGGACATCGTGTTCAACATGTTGCATCTGCACATCTTCAATATGCACAAGTGGTTTAGACTTAATTACTTAGGCATTGGTGCTTCAGTTAAGTCACTCTGACCAAGTTGTTTTAGCCTTATGATGCAGCCAATCTCAGAAGAACTACAATCTCCCCCTTTGGAAAATTATGGCTAAAACAACCACAAACCACTTTGTTGAATGTGCACTCTTCAGTCTTCAATCTTCAAATTGATCTATGTTGATGCAATCTTCTGTTCTGAGATCTTTAGGTCTTCAAGGTCTTTGATCTTCAGAATCTTGTGTGTCTTCAATTTTCAAGACTTCTTCAATCTTGAATGTATGATGAACCTTTTCTAGTATGAGACAGTCTTAGTCTTGTCTTAATATGATCCATTATAATGAATTTTCTAAGTCCAGGGATGAGATACCGAGTGACTTAGTGAACCAAAGTCTTGAGTTGCAGCGGAAAGTACTTAATTAGAGTGATCAAGACTCACTAGACTTTTTAGAGGTTCAATTTTAGCATTTTAATTATGCTCTGGACACACCTTGGTAAGCATGGCTTTAAGCTTTTAATATTTTTTAAAGCTTGCCATATTCATCCGTAAAGCAAGAGAATGATTCTACTTGCCAAAGAGCTGTTCTCAGCATCAATTATTTCTCCCCCTTTTTACCATAATTTGTCAAAGGTGTAAAAGGAAAGTACTTCAATGATTAAAAGAAACGAACAGCTAACAAAAAAGCACACTAACATAAGTGCTGGATGTTAAAGCCTCCAATGTCTAGGACATTTGGTAGACCACAAAACTAAGAAGATGAACAGAAAAGGAAAAATACACAGAGTACTTATTTTCCTATACTCAGAGTCTGTTCTTCAATCTTCTTCTTGTTGCTCTGCTTCAGTTTGAGCAGCTCCAACTTCATCTTCACCTTGACCCTCCTCCATGATGGACCTGATCAGATTGTCCACATGGGTCTTCCTTGCTGTGCTGGTCTTGATGGTTTCTCCTAAGGTCTTGGATATTTGCATCAGTTCAACAAGTACATCCTCCTTGTTTGCTCTAGGCATAGAGCCTGATGCTTCAACAGCTTCCTTCATCTTTGGGAACACAATGTCTGGGACATGTGTACCAGCAAAGAGCTTGTAATCAAAGCTTAGAACTTGAGGTTTCTTGGTTGGAGCTTCATCAGGGTACATGACGTTTGGATATTGCCTTAAAATCATTCCAGTTATTAGGCAGGGGAATGCTATAGGTAGCTTTACTGCATATGTGTCAGCACGCTACATGGTTTGGTAAAAGACGTGATCACCAAAGTTGAGCTTCTTCTTTGTTCCTATGAGAAAGATCATCTTAGCTAGCATATGGGTGATCCTAGAACCATGATTGGTAGGTGCCCAGTTCGCAGCTCCAATCCTATTCAGGACAGCATACTTCACACTTAAACATCCTGTAGACAATAACCCTTTCTTAGACCATTCATTTACTTGTCCTCCAGTAATCTCCTTAGTCACCTCCTTGACTAACTGACTAGGGTCTGGCAAGTGCACCAGTCTGTCGTCGAGTAATAATTCACACTCTAGTGTATAGAATGAGTTCGTATCCACAGGGATCGTGTCGCAGCTTCACCAGCGTTATTTAAGTTTGTGATAGTTTGCATTTGCTTTGGTTTTGAAAAAGGTTTTTATAAAAATAGCGTAATGCTTTGCAGAAATATAAATGCAGAATATATAAATATAGATTCAAGAAATATAGAGGCTAGGTGTTGTGGCTGGACTCCCTCCCTTCTTCATATTTGGCATGACCGGTGTATAACATAGTTATTTAGATTATGTTCGGCGGTGAATTATCCTTGTTGTAGTAATACCTTACTATTACACTATGTCTATTAAAGTTCCCCTACATTAACAACTAAGGTACCTACGAGAGCCTAACCTCGATGTGTCACATACCCTAATTACTAAGTGAGTTGTTTATAAACATGCATTATACTCTTCACCAATTAACCTCTAGGTCCTAGTATCGGGCTGTTCATCTTCTAAGTGCTCAGATCACACCTAGTGCATGATTCCTCTTCTAACCGCTCAGTTCACGACTAGTTCAGGATGTTACCGTCTCTATACACCTAGCATTATTTACTACTAGTTCCGGACCATACCAAGTCAAAACCTGATATCAATTCTAAGGGCGCTCCCGCTTATCCGGCCAGATTACGAGATACGTTATTAAGTGCAAGAAAGTAAATAACAAACACAATTACTAAATATCATTTATTATAACTTAGACTCAACCACAGACTCCAAATATTCATTGGGGAGTTCATCTTCTCCACCACAACCTAAGGCATAAATTATAAAGACTACATATTTAAATTACAATAAATTATAACCTAAATACAAAAGGCTAAAGAAAACATACCTTGCTGAGTTAGTTTTCCCGTAAGGAGAGAAAACTATGCTCAATAGAGCTCCTCTGAACCTCTCCTTATAGTAGAGAGTGTTCTACTATTTCTGAATGATTTTAACAATGAAAGAGAGGCTCTATTTATAGTTTTCGTAATGGGCCTCAGCAAGGCATCGCAGTACGATGAAGCCATCGTGCTGCGATGTGAAGATTTAGTTCAGTTTTATAACTGATCCTGTGCATTTCATCAGCTTGGGCGCCAAGTTACTCCATCGTGCTGCGATATGATGCATCGTACTGCGATGAGGAGATTTTCTTCAGATTTATTTCTTCTGATTTCTTGGCTAACAAGCAGCTCCCATCGTGGCACGATGAGAGCCATCGTGCTGCGATGTAATGCTCAATTTCTTCACTTTTTGGGCTTTTTCTTGTCTTTTTGCATCTTGGACTCTATCTTGATGCTTTTTCCTGCTTTTGTAGGTTTTTCTTCGTATTTGTCTTGGTCATTTTACTACTAATAATAATACTAAAAATACCATAGAAATTCCTGTCATCACTAACTCAGCTTCGTCACCTTCCATAGTTGGATTCCTACCAAGATACTCATTGATGGTTGTTGGAGAGAACTTCACATCTTTACCTCTGACTCGAACCTTTCTGAATTCCTCACTTCCTTCACTGCAAGCACTGGTGATGTTTACAATGAATTCTTTTACCAGCATCTCATAACAGTTACCTAATTCTTTCACAGTCTTCATCAGCTCAGCAACATCTAAGAGCTCGATGATTTCTTTGCATTCTAGAGCTTCTTGATTAAGCTCTCTTTCTTGAGCAACTATTCTCTGGTAAACAAACCTCCACCTTTGAGCAATTTCTTCTGAATGGAAGGAAACCCTATCCATTGGTGCTGGTGGGATGTTTGCAGGAATTCTTCTTCCTCCAATTCTTTTCTTCCCTGAGGTCGTGATGTCTAGGATATCCGGTTCACCATCAGATTCAAAGCTACTGATAGCAACGATATGTTTCTTCTTCTTTGAGTTCTTGTTTCCAGAAGCTTTCTTCTCTGCCTTTCTCTTCCCTTTCTTTGAAGTAACCTGAGTTTCCACTTGCTTAGATTTATACGTCTTAGCTATACCTTTGACTGGAATGCTAATTCGTATACCTTCACTTTCATCAGAGTCTTCCTCTTCAAGGCTTTGTTGAGGTTGACTTCCTTTCTTTATGTCCTGAAGGATCTTAGTCAAAGTGTCCTCATCTTCATCTTCTTGGTCTTCTTGTATTTGATCTTGAACTTCTTTTTCAGGAGTTGGATCAAGACCAGATGTTGAAACATGTGGTTCGACATTAGGTGTTGGAACCTTTTCTGAGGAGGTAGTTTGATCCAAGTTGAGATCTTTTTCCTGAGGTCTTGAGAAGATGTTGGTGGCTGCTTCTGATGAAGGAACTTCGTTGGTTGGTGAAGAAATCTTCTCAGCAGTCTTGTCTTGATGTTTATTAGTTGAAGCTTCATCAGATAGCTTGACATGTGGTCCTTCTGTTTCTTTGGTGTTTCTTGATTCTCAGAAGGTTGACATTCAGGTTTTGAAGGCTCTTGTTCCTGAATTTTGTTATTCGACGTTGCATGAGCATGACCCTTCGTTTTTCTAGGGTTCTTCTTCTTTGGTGAGGAACCTTTGGGTTTCTTTTTCTTGATTTCGCCTTCAGTTGGAGGAATCAGGCTGATTGGTACAACGTTGATGATAACCCCTTGTTGATCAACGCATACGTCTGAAACCCTAGGCATTTGGGAGGATGCCTCTTCTGTTTGTGTCTTTGAATCATCTGGATTTGAGTTGTTGTTCTTAGATGATTGTTGAGACATTGTTGAAAGAGGTTCTTGAGAAGAGTGAGTTTCTGATTCTTTGAGAGGGATGTCAGACAAGATGTTGAGACGTTTGGTAGTGTCACATATGAGGTCCTAGTAGCCTTTTATAGATTGATTGAGAACTTAAGGCTACCTCTTTTTACGTGCAGATGTTTAATGTTTCTTTACTCTGCACGTTACCTCTATAATGCTTATGACACGTTTTTGAGCGTGTGAATACCCAAGGGCACTCTAACACTCCCAACCAAAATCTCTTCAGCTCCTTGTCCATTGTACAGATGTTGGGACATCTGGTGGGACATCTTGTCAATATCTTCCTTGGCAGACAAGCAAGCTATTTCTGGACCATTATTTTGAGGTGTCCAAGTATAGCACTTATCACTTGACTTTGTCCCTTTCATCTCTACCTCTTGATCATTAGCAATGGTGCATTCATGGTTGTTGAAGTGCACTTTTAGTCCTTGTTCACATAGTTGACTAATGCTAATCAAGTTTGCAGTGAGACCTTCTACTAGTAGAACATCATCTAGGCATGGAGTGTTTGGACCAGCTAGTTTTCCAATGCCTATGACTCTACCTTTAACTCCATCACCAAAGGTAACACTTCCTTTTAAGTGAGACCTTAATTCTCTAAGGTATTTCTTATCTCCAGTCATGTGTTTAGAACACCCACTGTCATAATACCAACTTTTGGATGGAGATATCTCTAGAGGAGTATGAACCTTTTGGGGTGGTGTTGGCTTCCATACTTTAGTCAGAACTTCTTTGTGTTTCATCCTTGGAGGTAAGATCTTCCTTTTATTCTGACTTGGTGACTTAGGCTTCTAAGGGTAGCCATGGAGATAGAAGCATTCTGAGATTAGATGCCCAGTTTTTCCACAATGTTTGCATCTTTTCAGTGGTCCCTTATATTCTTTGTATTGAGGGGACACATGTTGAACATGATGTTGGGACATGTGGTCTGGCATGTGCTTCTTCTGTTGAGCTGGAGGGTGAGTCCTTTGTTCAAACCTTTTTTGCTTGTGTTGAGTCAGATGATGAGTCTTTGTTACCTGTTTCTTTTGTCTAGCAGGTTGTTGAGGTTTGGATTCTGTCTTCTTATTCTTGTGCTGAGAAGGATGTTATGACATGTGGTTTGACATCTGGTCTTGAGAGTTAATCTTTGGGGAAATTTTTTTATCAGGAGCGTTGCTATAGTTGTCATACACTAATCCCTTCTTGTCACTTGGGTTTCTACCAAGCTCAAGGACTTCTTCAAGCATGTCAGTTCCCTTGTTTAACATTCTCACAGATTTAGTCATCTCAGTGAGTTTTGAGTTTGACAAGGTGACTTGTTCTTTCAACACAGCTGTTGATGCTTCTAATGCTTCCTTTTCTTGTGAAAGCAAGGTGACTTGTTTTCTCAATTCAGCTGTTGATGCCTCTAGTGCTTCCTTTTCTTGAGTAACTTTCTCCATCTCCGTATCCTGTCTTCTTATAAGTTCACAAGATTGTTCCCATTTAATGGTGAGATTGTTGTATCTCTCATCCAATTCTTCTTGTAGGAGATCTTCATTACTGATGCTGCTGCTGGTTTCAAATGTTCCAGCGAAGGCTTTATTTGTTGGTTCTTCTTCCTTCTATTCCTCAGAATCAGATAAAGTAACTGTCGTTCCCTTTTTCTGTTTCCTGAGAAATTTTGGACATTCTGGTCTGATGTGTCCAAATCCTTCACATTCAGAACATCTTACTTCTTTGTTTTGCTCAGAAGTATTCTCCTCTTTGGTCTTGCCCTGTGACTTGATGTTGGACCTTTTGTCTGGGACATTTGGCTTATACCTGGCTTGTAGCTTACTCAAAGATTTATTGAAATTCTTTGTAAGGTAAGCTAATGCTTCTGATAGCTCATCATCAGTTTGACTTTCCTCAGATTTAAAAGCCAGGTTCTTCATCTTCTTCTCTGGTTTATCATCCAGAGACATCTCAAAAGTTTGTAATGAGCCAATAAGTTCATCAACTTTCATTGTGCTCAAGTCTCGAGATTCTTCGATTGCAGTCACCTTCATGTTAAATCTCTTAGGCAGTGATCTAAGGATTTTTCCTGCTAGCTTTTCTTCAGGTATTTTATCATCTAGGGCAAAGGTTGAATTTGCTATATCTCGTATTCTAGTGTTGAACTCAGATATAGTTTCTTCATCCTCCATCCTTAAGTTCTCAAATTTTGTAGCGAGAAGTTCCAGCTTTGACATTCGAACTTTAGAGGTTTCTTCATGTGCTGTTTGAAGAATTTCCCAGGCTTGTTTGGCTTCAGTACAAGTGTTGATTAACTTGAACATGTTTTCATCAACACCATTGAATATGGCACTGATTGCTTTAGAGTTGCCAGTTGCCTCAGTTTCTTCTTCTAGACTCCAATCTGCTACTCCTTTTAGGCTTGTGGAGCCATCTACTGCTGTGATTATTGGATGATTCCACCCAATGATAATTGCCCTCCATGCTTTTTGATCCATGGATTTGAGAAAGGAAACCATTCTTGCTTTCCAATAATCATAATTTGATCCATCCAAGACTGGTGGTCTTTTGATTGATCCTCTCTTGTCCATCTTGAACAAAATATATCTCCCTGGAGCTCACCCAGCAGGTTAGGGTGCCTGCTCTGATGCCAATTGAAATTCTGTTCTTTGGCAGGACAGATGTCGTACACAATGTCTAGGACAATGTGTCTATAGTCCAGATGTCTTAGACAACTGGTTCGACAAACAATTATGAGGATCACGAATTATTGCAGTATTGAAGTAAATAAAAGCAATAAATAACACCAGTAATTTGTTAACCCAGTTCGGCGCTAAACAGCCCTACTCTGGAGGATACCAATCCAAGAAGTGAACACTACTAATCCGAATTAATACTTAGTCTTACAACCACACCAAACACCTATCGGCATGTATGCCTTTTCTTAATCCTAGCAATCTTCTACTCAAGGGCTAACTCCCCCTGAATATGAGAACCTACCCAACTCCCTCTAATCACTAATCCCAAGTGACGACAACTTTAAACTACAAAGTTTAAAGACTTAGTTGAATGGCAACATTCAACAACAAAGCTGCAAAGTATCAAAACCAATACTAAGAGCCACTAAGCTGCAAAGTATCAAAAACAATACTAAGAGCCACTAATGCTTTGCACAGTAGGCACAAAGCTTTGAACTCACAATCTTAAGTTCTTGTGGGTTGAGTTTTAAGCTCTATGTTGAGTTCTATTTATAGACGTGCAAATCTTCAGATCGTCTTCAGTCTTTCAGATGCACTACAATTAGAGCTGTCAAATGGCCCGGCCCAGGCCCATAGGGCCAAGACATCTACTGGGCTTAAGTCGGCCGGCCCATTAAGTCCCAAGGCCCGGCCCGCTTAGCCCAGCCCAATAAACATAGGCCGATGGGCCGGCCCGACACATTTTTTCAAAAAAAAATTATAAAAAATTGATAAATTTTTTGTAAAAAAAAATTCTATGGACAATAAAACTACATATGCATCGCACACAAATTAATATCCATAAAAAAGTGAGTGTCATGATTTCATGAAATAATAAATACTTCAAAATATCCATGCAAAAGTCGAGAGATTTGTGGATGATGATTCATAAAGTGCATCCTCAAAGCTAATAAATTTCAAGCTTACATTAGACACTAAACTTTTAACATAACCATTCAAAATACATAAATTAAATTATAAATTATAAAAAAAAAGTAAATTATAAATCTCATCTTTTTCCTTAAAAAAAAAACAAATCTCATCTTTTGTTACTTATTTTATCTAAAGATTTTATGCTAGCTAAAATTCCTTGTTTTTAGGTAAAATTATTTTAAGATATTTTTTTTTAATTCTTTAATGGGTCGGCCCAAAAGCCCGCTGAGCCAGCCCAATAAGGCCCAATGATATTTTTGGGAAGCTCAACCCGGCCCAGCTCGTATAAAACGTTAGGGCTACTGGGCCGGCCCGATAGCCCGGCCCATTTTTACAGCTCTAACTACAATTAAGAGTTAGTTTTAAAACAAACTTGTTTTAAAACTAACTCCAAAAGATAAAGAAATTAATCTTTATCCACAAATTAAATACGAATCCTAATCGTATCTAACACTTAAGATTAATAACAAACTTTATCATTAATCCTAATCTCAGCTTGTTACTTAAAGATCCGCGTGACGAAGTTTCAAAGTAAGTATAAAAATTATCGATTCCACAGGGATTGTTCCGAATCAAACGAAAATAATTGAAGTCATACGATAGTAAAATTGCATTAATTAAAAGGGGGGATTTGTTTAAGATTCTGGTTTCTTAGAAATAAACGGCAGGAAAATGTGATTTGATTTCAGGAGAAGAAAGCGATTGGACCTTTTCGGTTCATCTAATTACTATCATTCTTGGTAGTTCATGCATGTTAACAAATTACAAATTCAGTTTCACGATTCAACTAAAAAAAGTAATTATGCTCAATCTCTTGATAACATAATCCTCTCCCTTGATCATAACTCCCTAATCTCTTAGGTGATTTATGATCAATTGAAGTATTAGCACTTTAACCTTTGAATTCTCAATTAACAATTCGAAATCTCTTAAGTAACAGTTAATTGAATAATTATCCCTAGATCGATGAATCAATTCCTATACTCTCATAGTCAAATAAACAATTGGAATCATCACATAAGTGATCAATTTATGTAAAGCATTAAACACAAGGAATAATTAACTGAAACTAACTTCATAATTCATTAAAATATCATATGAAATTACATGGTTCAAGAGTAATAGCAATTAGAATCCCCTAAGATCCAATCATGTGAATTTAGCTACTCATAATTGAATTAACAAAACAAAATAGAGTAATAGAATTCATTACAAAGAAGATTGAAGGTGTTTTCACACTTGAAATCCACTTGATATTCTTCAAAAATCGCCTCAGAGAAGTATTCTTTGCCGTCAAAAACTGTCCCCCTTTTTCTGATTTAAATTTAAATATATAGGGTTTTTTTTTTCGCGCCCGCGCTATGGCGCGGCGCCATGGCGCAAATGGCAGAGAATATGAATTTTTTCTCTTCATGAAAGTTGTAGCTCTTGATCTTAGCTTTCATTTGCCGCAAGTCCCGCGTCATTCCGAGTTACGGAACTCCAGATATGGTCAAAATACCGGACATACGTCATGATGCAAATTGTGCTTATTTTCTTCAATTTTCTTGTGCTTCAAGCCAACTTGTAACGATGTTATTTTCTCTTTATTTCATGGCGAAAAACTTTATAACGCTACCTAAAATGCCTTAAAATATGGTTAGGAACATGGCAATGACGAGAAGTCATCACAACCTCAAACTTGAACTTTTCCTTGTCCTCAAGGAATATCTGCAACTATCGGAAATTCAGACACTATCTCATTAGTTTATTCAAATCAACAAGGTCAGTCAAGTCAAACATTTCAATCAACATTTCAAAGATCATCCCTATCATGAATCTACTTGCACATCGAATTATATTAGAAAAGCAAGAACCTTTTGCAAATATTGACCAAACATAATCACTTCACTCCCTCACTTTCTCTCCTGTTTATTTATTCCTTTCGCTCAATCGACACAGTCATAGCCATTCAACCATAGGCTTGCAAACATTCTACAATCGATCGACACACAAAAAAATTCACACCTTTAGAGGACTTGCGGGTTATAACGGGGCTAAGGTTTAAGGGTGGATGTTTTTGGATGGTAAGCAGAAAAACTTGGAGTCTTCAAGATCACCTTTTTCTACAATGAAGTTTTTATTTTTCTTTCCCCCTCACACTTTAGCAAATAATACTAGAGAACTTATTTTTCAACACACTTTCTCAATCACTTTTTTTTTTCTTTTCAATTTTTTTTAGAGGTTTATGAGATACCTCTTTCTTTTTCATCATTATTATTATTATTATTTTCTTTTCAGTTATCTAGTACCCCACCCCAAACTTATTCGGTTGCAAATACCAAGAGCAACCCCAAACTTAATGATGAGCCATATGCTCAAACTATTAGTTAAGTTTCTAAACTCCAACAAAATCATCTTTTTTTTCTCTTTCATATTTTGAAAATTTTTGGGTTCAGCAAACAATCACATTTTCGGCTCAAAAGGGGTTAACAAAGGATTTATTATATAATCAGGGTGGCTTCAAAGGCTCAAGATACAAACAACTTGCCTCGGTGTGATATTCATAACGATCAATCAAGAAAGAGAACATACGCAAGTTCTAGAGAATTAGCTAAGCTGTGGCATCTCTCATAACAAGAAAAAAAATTAAGTGTTTAGGCTCGAATTCTCACGGCTTGGCCGGATTATCAAGTGGTCAATGTTTGAGAAATTTCCTCAGCTTTTCTAATAGAATTCAAACATACAAGCAACCAACAAGGGAATCACAAATTCATGTATCAAATCAATGCTAACCTAACAAACCTCATTTTTTTTTTCAAACAAACCAATATTGATAGTGCACAAGTTTTCAAACAGATATAGACATTCAGAAAAGACAAGATAAAATGCAAGTTCAAAAGATTAAGCAAATACCAACTGTAGAGTCACTGATGAGAAGATCCGCTCTCATCTCGTCTCTCTCCGAGGCCAAAGTCTGCCTCATAGGAATGATCCTGCTGTTAATAGGCCTCAAAGTCTTGAGCTCATCTCTCCGACTCATCCAATTGTCTCGACTGTACTCCTTTACTTAACCTGCAAACACAAACAAGGCACACTAAAAGTAGAAATTAGTAAATAACAACCTTGGGTTTCCTCCCAAGCAGCGCTCGTTTAACGTCAATAGCTTGACGGTCCATGACCTAAAAGGCCACGCGCTTGTTTAACGTCATTAGCTTGACGCATCAACCACTATTAGGGTGGCATATATGTTAGAAAAAACATGTCATCATTCTTCTTCCGCTTGTTTGGTAAGAAATCCATGAACTTCGTATAAAGAATCAAGTGCTCCCATGCTCCAATCACTAAAGCTTTGAAATATGGGTTCTCCCACCTTGGAGAAGATTCATGCTTATTTGGCAAATGATTTCTCTATTTAAGCTCCATTGGTTGAGACTCAAATATCACATAGATATCAAAATGGTTCACTCTTCTCATGCCATTAATCTTATTTTTCAAATCTTCTTCTTCTACCACGATAGCACAATGTTCTATCTCACTCTCAACCAACTTTTCACACGCATTTGCCTTTTTAACAAGATTACCACATTCAACTCCAAATCCATCAAATACAACTTGGTTGGAACTAAAAAATTCATCTACAATGTTTTTGAGTTGAAAGTTGTAATCGATGTTGACCACTTTATGACATTTTTCCTTTAAACAAGACTCCTCACAATCGTCATTGTGATAATTCGCCAAAAAAAAAATGCATCTCTCTTTCAATCGTTTTAGTCTTCTATATATTCACCTCGTCTTGCTCATATTTTAGTAGACATAGTTGATAGCAAATGATACCAATTCCTTCGCAATCAAGCAATCTATTACCAATCCATTTTGAATTCATTGCTACAAAACTTAGAGAAATTTTTTAGTAGCAAAGTACAATGAAAAAGACATGAAGAGAACAATTATTTTTTTTCTAACTTTTTTTTTAATAGAATCTAATAAAATCTTACTAAATCAATATTTTAAATAAAACAAATCTACTAAATAAATAAACAAAATATAACTAAAGATCCTAAATAAACTCTAACAAAATCAAACTAAAAGAAATAAAATATTTTTATTTTTTTGGAATATTAAAAATAGAAAATAAGTAAAAGTAAAATAAACAAAGTATGATCCAATTACCTTGTTAATTCAATCAACAATCCCCGACAACGGCGCCATTTGACAAAGTGTTAAAGTAAGTATAAAAAATTATCGATTCCACAGGGATTGTTCCGAATCAAACGAAAATAATTGAAGTCATACGATAGTAAAATTGCATTAATTAAAAGGGGGGATTTGTTTAAGATTCTGGTTTCTTAGAAATAAACGGCAGGAAAATATGATTTGATTTCAGGAGAAGAAAGCGATTGGACCTTTTCGGTTCATCTAATTACTATCATTCTTGGTAGTTCATGCATGTTAACAAATTACAAATTCAGTTTCACGATTTGACTAAAAAAGGTAATTATGCTCAATCTCTTGATAACATAATCCTCTCCCTTGATCATAACTCCCTAATCTCTTAGGTGATTTATAATCAATTGAAGTTTTAGCACTTTAACCTTTGAATTCTCAATTAACAATTCGAAATCTCTTAAGTAACGGTTAATTGAATAATTATCCCTAGATCGATGAATCTACTCCTACTCTCATAGTCAAATAAACAATTGGAATCATCACATAAGTGATCAATTTATGTAAAGCATTAAACACAAGGAATAATTAACTGAAACTAACTTCATAATTCATTAAAATATCATATGAAACTACATGGTTCAAGAGTAATAGCAATTAGAATCCCCTAAGATCCAATCATGTGAATTTAGCTACTCATAATTGAATTAACAAAACAAAATAGAGTAATAGAATCCATTACAAAGAAGATTGAAGGTGTTTTGACACTTGAAATCCACTTGATATTCTTCAAAAATCGCCTCAGAGAAGTATTCTTTGCCGTCAAAAACTGTCCCCCTTTTTCTGATTTAAATTTAAATATATAGGGTTTTTTTTTCGCGCCCGCGCTATGGCGCGGCGCCATGGCGCAAATGGCAGAGAATATGAATTTTTGCTCTTCATGAAAGTTGTAGCTCTTGATCTTAGCTTTCATTTGCCGCAAGTCCCGCGTCATTCCGAGTTACGGAACTCCAGATATGGTCAAAATACCGGACATACGTCATGATGCAAATTGTGCTTATTTTCTTCAATTTTCTTGTGCTTCAAGCCAACTTGTAACGATGTTATTTTCTCTTTATTTCATGGCGAAAAACTTTATAACGCTACCTAAAATGCCTTAAAATATGGTTAGGAACATGGCAATGACGAGTAGTCATCACAACCTCAAACTTGAACTTTTCCTTGTCCTCAAGGAATATCTGCATCTATCGGAAATTCAGACACTATCTCATTAGTTTATTCAAATCAACAAGGTTAGTCAAGTCAAACATTTCAATCAACATTTCAAAGATCATCCCTATCATGAATCTACTTGCACATCGAATTATATTAGAAAAGCAAGAACCTTTTGCAAATATTGACCAAACATAATCACTTCACTCCCTCACTTTCTCTCCTGTTTATTTATTCCTTTCGCTCAATCGACACAGTCATAGCCATTCAACCATAGGCTTGCAAACATTCTACAATCGATCGACACACAAAAAAATTCACACCTTTAGAGGACTTGCGGGTTATAACGGGGCTAAGGTTTAAGGGTGGATGTTTTTGGATGGTAAGCAGAAAAACTTGGAGTCTTCAAGATCACCTTTTTCTACAATGAAGATTTTATTTTTCTTTCCCCCTCACACTTTAGCAAATAATACTAGAGAACTTATTTTTCAACACACTTTCTCAATCACTTTTTTTTTCTTTTCAATTTTTTTGAGAGGTTTATGAGATACCTCTTTCTTTTTCATCATTATTATTATTATTATTTTCTTTTCAGTTATCTAGTACCCCACCCCAAACTTATTCGGTTGCAAATACCAAGAGCAACCCCAAACTTAATGATGAGCCATATGCTCAAACTATTAGTTAAGTTTCTAAACTCCAAGAAAATCATCTTCTTTTTTTTCTCTTTCATATTTTGAAAATTTTTGGGTTCAGCAAACAATCACATTTTCGGCTCAAAAGGGGTTAACAAAGGATTTATTATATAATCAGGGTGGCTTCAAAGGCTCAAGATACAAACAACTTGCCTCGGTGTGATATTCATAACGATCAATCAAGAAAGAGAACATACGCAAGTTCTAGAGAATTAGCTTAGCTGTGGCATCTCTCATAACAAGAAGAAAAAAAAATTAAGTGTTTAGGCTCGAATTCTCACGGCTTGGCCGGATTATCAAGTGGTCAATGTTTGAGAAATTTCCTCAGCTTTTCTAATAGAATTAAAACATACAAGCAACCAACAAGGGAATCACAAATTCATGTATCAAATCAATGCTAACCTAACAAACCTCATATTTTTTTTTCAAACAAACCAATATTGATAGTGCACAAGTTTTCAAACAGATATAGACATTCAGAAAAGACAAGATAAAATGCAAGTTCAAAAGATTAAGCAAATACCAACTGTAGAGTCACTGATGAGAAGATCCGCTCTCATCTCGTCTCTCTCCGAGGCCAAAGTCTGCCTCATAGGAATGATCCCGCTGTTAATAGGCCTCAAAGTCTTGAGCTCATCTCTCCGACTCATCCAATTGTCTCGACTGTACTCCCTTACTTAACCTGCAAACACAAACAAGGCACACTAAAAATAGAAATTAGTAAATAACAACCTTGGGTTTCCTCCCAAGCAGCGCTCGTTTAACGTCAATAGCTTGACGGTCCATGACCTAAAAGGCCATGCGCTTGTTTAACGCCATTAGCTTGACGCATCAACCACTATTAGGGTGGCATATATGTTAGAAAAAACATGTCATCATTCTTCTTCCGCTTGTTTGGTAAGAAATCCATGAACTTCGTATAAAGAATCAAGTGTTCCCATGCTCCAATCACTAAAGCTTTGAAATATGGGTTCTCCCACCTTGGAGAAGATTCATGCTTATTTGGCAAATGATTTCTCTCTTTAAGCTCCATTGGTTGAGACTCAAATATCACATAGATATCAAAATGGTTCACTCTTCTCATGCCATTAATCTTATTTTTCAAATCTTCTTCTTCTACCACGATAGCACAATGTTCTATCTCACTCTCAACCAACTTTTCACACGCATTTGCCTTTTTAACAAGATTACCACATTCAACTCCAAATCCATCAAATACAACTTGGTTGGAACTAAAAAATTCATCTACAATGTTTTTGAGTTGAAAGTTGTAATCGATGTTGACCACTTTATGACATTTTTCCTTTAAACAAGACTCCTCACAATCGTCATTGTGATAATTTGCCAAAAAAAAAACGCATCTCTCTTTCAATCGTTTTAGTCTTCTATTCACCTCGTCTTGCTCATATTTTAGTAGACATAGTTGATAGCAAATGATACCAATTCCTTCGCAATCAAGCAATCTATTACCAATCCATTTTGAATTCATTGCTACAAAACTTAGAGAAATTTTTTAGTAGCAAAGTACAATGAAAAAGACATGAAGAGAACAATTATTTTTTTTCTAACTTTTTTTTTTAATAGAATCTAATAAAATCTTACTAAATCAATATTTTAAATAAAACAAATCTACTAAATAAATAAACAAAATATAACTAAAGATCCTAAATAAACTCTAACAAAATCAAACTAAAAGAAATAAAATATTTTTATTTTTTTGGAATATTAAAAACAGAAAATAAGTAAAAGTAAAATAAACTAAGTATGATCCAATTACCTTGTTAATTCAATCAACAATCCCCGGCAACGGCGCCATTTGACGAAGTGTTAAAGTAAGTATAAAAAATTATCGATTCCACAGGGATTGTTCCGAATCAAACGAAAATAATTGAAGTCATACGATAGTAAAATTGCATTAATTAAAAGGGGGGATTTGTTTAAGATTCTGGTTTCTTAGAAATAAACGGCAGGAAAATATGATTTGATTTCAGGAGAAGAAAGCGATTGGACCTTTTCGGTTCATCTAATTACTATCATTCTTGGTAGTTCATGCATGTTAACAAATTACAAATTCAGTTTCACGATTCGACTAAAAAAGGTAATTATGCTCAATCTCTTGATAACATAATCCTCTCCCTTGATCATAACTCCCTAATCTCTTAGGTGATTTATAATCAATTGAAGTTTTAGCACTTTAACCTTTGAATTCTCAATTAACAATTCGAAATCTCTTAAGTAACGGTTAATTGAATAATTATCCCTAGATCGATGAATCTATTCCTACTCTCATAGTCAAATAAACAATTGGAATCATCACATAAGTGATCAATTTATGTAAAGCATTAAACACAAGGAATAATTAACTGAAACTAACTTCATATTTCATTAAAATATCATATGAAACTACATGGTTCAAGAGTAATAGCAATTAGAATCCCCTAAGATCCAATCATGTGAATTTAGCTACTCATAATTGAATTAACAAAACAAAATAGAGTAATAGAATCCATTACAAAGAAGATTGAAGGTGTTTTCACACTTGAAATCCACTTGATATTCTTCAAAAATCGCCTCAGAGAAGTATTCTTTGCCGTCAAAAACTGTCCCCCTTTTTCTGATTTAAATTTAAATATATAGGGTTTTTTTTTTCGCGCCCGCGCTATGGCGCGGCGCCATGGCGCAAATGGCAGAGAATATGAATTTTTGCTCTTCATGAAAGTTGTAGCTCTTGATCTTAGCTTTCATTTGCCGTAAGTCCCGCATCATTCCGAGTTACGGAACTCCAGATATGGTCAAAATACCGGACATACGTCATGATGCAAATTGTGCTTATTTTCTTCAATTTTCTTGTGCTTCAAGCCAACTTGTAACGATGTTATTTTCTCTTTATTTCATGGCGAAAAACTTTATAACGCTACCTAAAATGTCTTAAAATATGGTTAGGAACATGGCAATGACGAGTAGTCATCACAACCTCAAACTTGAACTTTTCCTTGTCCTCAAGGAATATCTGCATCTATCGGAAATTCAGACACTATCTCATTAGTTTATTCAAATCAACAAGGTTAGTCAAGTCAAACATTTCAATCAACATTTCAAAGATCATCCCTATCATGAATCTACTTGCACATCGAATTATATTAGAAAAGCAAGAACCTTTTGCAAATATTGACCAAACATAATCACTTCACTCCCTCACTTTCTCTCCTGTTTATTTATTCCTTTCGCTCAATCGACACAGTCATAGCCATTCAACCATAGGCTTGCAAACATTCTACAATCGATCGACACACAAAAAAATTCACACCTTTAGAGGACTTGCGGGTTATAACGAGGCTAAGGTTTAAGGGTGGATGTTTTTGGATGGTAAGCAGAAAAACTTGGAGTCTTCAAGATCACCTTTTTCTACAATGAAGATTTTATTTTTCTTTCCCCCTCACACTTTAGCAAATAATACTAGAGAACTTATTTTTCAACACACTTTCTGAATCACTTTTTTTTTTCTTTTCAATTTTTTTGAGAGGTTTATGAGATACCTCTTTCTTTTTCATCATTATTATTATTATTATTTTCTTTTCAGTTATCTAGTACCCCACCCCAAACTTATTCGGTTGCAAATACCAAGAGCAACCCCAAACTTAATGATGAGCCATATGCTCAAACTATTAGTTAAGTTTCTAAACTCCAAGAAAATCATCTTCTTTTTTTTCTCTTTCATATTTTGAAAATTTTTGGGTTCAGCAAACAATCACATTTTCGGCTCAAAAGGGGTTAACAAAGGATTTATTATATAATCAGGGTGGCTTCAAAGGCTCAAGATACAAACAACTTGCCTCGGTGTGATATTCATAACGATCAATCAAGAAAGAGAACATACGCAAGTTCTAGAGAATTAGCTTAGCTGTGGCATCTCTCATAACAAGAAGAAAAAAAAATTAAGTGTTTAGGCTCGAATTCTCACGGCTTGGCCGGATTATCAAGTGGTCAATGTTTGAGAAATTTCCTCAGCTTTTCTAATAGAATTAAAACATACAAGCAACCAACATGGGAATCACAAATTCATGTATCAAATCAATGTTAACCTAACAAACCTCATATTTTTTTTTCAAACAAACCAATATTGATAGTGCACAAGTTTTCAAACAGATATAGACATTCAGAAAAGACAAGATAAAATGCAAGTTCAAAAGATTAAGCAAATACCAACTGTAGAGTCACTGATGAGAAGATCCGCTCTCATCTCGTCTCTCTCCGAGGCCAAAGTCTGCCTCATAGGAATGATCCCGCTGTTAATAGGCCTCAAAGTCTTGAGCTCATCTCTCCGACTCATCCAATTGTCTCGACTGTACTCCTTTACTTAACCTGCAAACACAAACAAGGCACACTAAAAGTAGAAATTAGTAAATAACAACCTTGGGTTTCCTCCCAAGCAGCGCTCGTTTAACGTCAATAGCTTGACGGTCCATGACCTAAAAGGCCATGCGCTTGTTTAACGCCATTAGCTTGACGCATCAACCACTATTAGGGTGGCATATATGTTAGAAAAAACATGTCATCATTCTTCTTCCGCTTGTTTGGTAAGAAATCCATGAACTTCGTATAAAGAATCAAGTGTTCCCATGCTCCAATCACTAAAGCTTTGAAATATGGGTTCTCCCACCTTGGAGAAGATTCATGCTTATTTGGCAAATGATTTCTCTCTTTAAGCTCCATTGGTTGAGACTCAAATATCACATAGATATCAAAATGGTTCACTCTTCTCATGCCATTAATCTTATTTTTCAAATCTTCTTCTTCTACCACGATAGCACAATGTTCTATCTCACTCTCAACCAACTTTTCACACGCATTTGCCTTTTTAACAAGATTACCACATTCAACTCCAAATCCATCAAATACAACTTGGTTGGAACTAAAAAATTCATCTACAATGTTTTTGAGTTGAAAGTTGTAATCGATGTTGACCACTTTATGACATTTTTCCTTTAAACAAGACTCCTCACAATCGTCATTGTGATAATTTGCCAAAAAAAAAACGCATCTCTCTTTCAATCGTTTTAGTCTTCTATTCACCTCGTCTTGCTCATATTTTAGTAGACATAGTTGATAGCAAATGATACCAATTCCTTCGCAATCAAGCAATCTATTACCAATCCATTTTGAATTCATTGCTACAAAACTTAGAGAAATTTTTTAGTAGCAAAGTACAATGAAAAAGACATGAAGAGAACAATTATTTTTTTTCTAACTTTTTTTTTTAATAGAATCTAATAAAATCTTACTAAATCAATATTTTAAATAAAACAAATCTACTAAATAAATAAACAAAATATAACTAAAGATCCTAAATAAACTCTAACAAAATCAAACTAAAAGAAATAAAATATTTTTATTTTTTTGGAATATTAAAAACAGAAAATAAGTAAAAGTAAAATAAACTAAGTATGATTCAATTACCTTGTTAATTCAATCAACAATCCCCGGCAACGGCGCCATTTGACGAAGTGTTAAAGTAAGTATAAAAAATTATCGATTCCACAGGGATTGTTCCGAATCAAACGAAAATAATTGAAGTCATACGATAGTAAAATTGCATTAATTAAAAGGGGGGATTTGTTTAAGATTCTGGTTTCTTAGAAATAAACGGCAGGAAAATATGATTTGATTTCAGGAGAAGAAAGCGATTGGACCTTTTCGGTTCATCTAATTACTATCATTCTTGGTAGTTCATGCATGTTAACAAATTACAAATTCAGTTTCACGATTCGACTAAAAAAGGTAATTATGCTCAATCTCTTGATAACATAATCCTCTCCCTTGATCATAACTCCCTAATCTCTTAGGTGATTTATAATCAATTGAAGTTTTAGCACTTTAACCTTTGAATTCTCAATTAACAATTCGAAATCTCTTAAGTAACGGTTAATTGAATAATTATCCCTAGATCGATGAATCTATTCCTACTCTCATAGTCAAATAAACAATTGGAATCATCACATAAGTGATCAATTTATGTAAAGCATTAAACACAAGGAATAATTAACTGAAACTAACTTCATATTTCATTAAAATATCATATGAAACTACATGGTTCAAGAGTAATAGCAATTAGAATCCCCTAAGATCCAATCATGTGAATTTAGCTACTCATAATTGAATTAACAAAACAAAATAGAGTAATAGAATCCATTACAAAGAAGATTGAAGGTGTTTTCACACTTGAAATCCACTTGATATTCTTCAAAAATCGCCTCAGAGAAGTATTCTTTGCCGTCAAAAACTGTCCCCCTTTTTCTGATTTAAATTTAAATATATAGGGTTTTTTTTTTCGCGCCCGCGCTATGGCGCGGCGCCATGGCGCAAATGGCAGAGAATATGAATTTTTGCTCTTCATGAAAGTTGTAGCTCTTGATCTTAGCTTTCATTTGCCGTAAGTCCCGCATCATTCCGAGTTACGGAACTCCAGATATGGTCAAAATACCGGACATACGTCATGATGCAAATTGTGCTTATTTTCTTCAATTTTCTTGTGCTTCAAGCCAACTTGTAACGATGTTATTTTCTCTTTATTTCATGGCGAAAAACTTTATAACGCTACCTAAAATGTCTTAAAATATGGTTAGGAACATGGCAATGACGAGTAGTCATCACAACCTCAAACTTGAACTTTTCCTTGTCCTCAAGGAATATCTGCATCTATCGGAAATTCAGACACTATCTCATTAGTTTATTCAAATCAACAAGGTTAGTCAAGTCAAACATTTCAATCAACATTTCAAAGATCATCCCTATCATGAATCTACTTGCACATCGAATTATATTAGAAAAGCAAGAACCTTTTGCAAATATTGACCAAACATAATCACTTCACTCCCTCACTTTCTCTCCTGTTTATTTATTCCTTTCGCTCAATCGACACAGTCATAGCCATTCAACCATAGGCTTGCAAACATTCTACAATCGATCGACACACAAAAAAATTCACACCTTTAGAGGACTTGCGGGTTATAACGAGGCTAAGGTTTAAGGGTGGATGTTTTTGGATGGTAAGCAGAAAAACTTGGAGTCTTCAAGATCACCTTTTTCTACAATGAAGATTTTATTTTTCTTTCCCCCTCACACTTTAGCAAATAATACTAGAGAACTTATTTTTCAACACACTTTCTGAATCACTTTTTTTTTTCTTTTCAATTTTTTTGAGAGGTTTATGAGATACCTCTTTCTTTTTCATCATTATTATTATTATTATTTTCTTTTCAGTTATCTAGTACCCCACCCCAAACTTATTCGGTTGCAAATACCAAGAGCAACCCCAAACTTAATGATGAGCCATATGCTCAAACTATTAGTTAAGTTTCTAAACTCCAAGAAAATCATCTTCTTTTTTTTCTCTTTCATATTTTGAAAATTTTTGGGTTCAGCAAACAATCACATTTTCGGCTCAAAAGGGGTTAACAAAGGATTTATTATATAATCAGGGTGGCTTCAAAGGCTCAAGATACAAACAACTTGCCTCGGTGTGATATTCATAACGATCAATCAAGAAAGAGAACATACGCAAGTTCTAGAGAATTAGCTTAGCTGTGGCATCTCTCATAACAAGAAGAAAAAAAAATTAAGTGTTTAGGCTCGAATTCTCACGGCTTGGCCGGATTATCAAGTGGTCAATGTTTGAGAAATTTCCTCAGCTTTTCTAATAGAATTAAAACATACAAGCAACCAACATGGGAATCACAAATTCATGTATCAAATCAATGTTAACCTAACAAACCTCATATTTTTTTTTCAAACAAACCAATATTGATAGTGCACAAGTTTTCAAACAGATATAGACATTCAGAAAAGACAAGATAAAATGCAAGTTCAAAAGATTAAGCAAATACCAACTGTAGAGTCACTGATGAGAAGATCCGCTCTCATCTCGTCTCTCTCCGAGGCCAAAGTCTGCCTCATAGGAATGATCCCGCTGTTAATAGGCCTCAAAGTCTTGAACTCATCTCTCCGACTCATCCAATTGTCTCGACTGTACTCCTTTACTTAACCTGCAAACACAAACAAGGCACACTAAAAGTAGAAATTAGTAAATAACAACCTTGGGTTTCCTCCCAAGCAGCGCTCGTTTAACGTCAATAGCTTGACGGTCCATGACCTAAAAGGCCATGCGCTTGTTTAACGCCATTAGCTTGACGCATCAACCACTATTAGGGTGGCATATATGTTAGAAAAAACATGTCATCATTCTTCTTCCGCTTGTTTGGTAAGAAATCCATGAACTTCGTATAAAGAATCAAGTGTTCCCATGCTCCAATCACTAAAGCTTTGAAATATGGGTTCTCCCACCTTGGAGAAGATTCATGCTTATTTGGCAAATGATTTCTCTCTTTAAGCTCCATTGGTTGAGACTCAAATATCACATAGATATCAAAATGGTTCACTCTTCTCATGCCATTAATCTTATTTTTCAAATCTTCTTCTTCTACCACGATAGCACAATGTTCTATCTCACTCTCAACCAACTTTTCACACGCATTTGCCTTTTTAACAAGATTACCACATTCAACTCCAAATCCATCAAATACAACTTGGTTGGAACTAAAAAATTCATCTACAATGTTTTTGAGTTGAAAGTTGTAATCGATGTTGACCACTTTATGACATTTTTCCTTTAAACAAGACTCCTCACAATCGTCATTGTGATAATTCGCCAAAAAAAAAATGCATCTCTCTTTCAATCGTTTTAGTCTTCTATTCACCTCGTCTTGCTCATATTTTAGTAGACATAGTTGATAGCAAATGATACCAATTCCTTCGCAATCAAGCAATCTATTACCAATCCATTTTGAATTCATTGCTACAAAACTTAGAGAAATTTTTTAGTAGCAAAGTACAATGAAAAAGACATGAAGAGAACAATTATTTTTTTTCTAACTTTTTTTTTTAATAGAATCTAATAAAATCTTACTAAATCAATATTTTAAATAAAACAAATATACTAAATAAATAAACAAAATATAACTAAAGATCCTAAATAAACTCTAACAAAATCAAACTAAAAGAAATAAAATATTTTTATTTTTTTGGAATATTAAAAACAGAAAATAAGTAAAAGTAAAATAAACTAAGTATGATCCAATTACCTTGTTAATTCAATCAACAATCCCCGGCAACGGCGCCATTTGACGAAGTGTTAAAGTAAGTATAAAAAATTATCGATTCCACAGGGATTGTTCCGAATCAAACGAAAATAATTGAAGTCATACGATAGTAAAATTGCATTAATTAAAAGGGGGGATTTGTTTAAGATTCTGGTTTCTTAGAAATAAACGGCAGGAAAATATGATTTGATTTCAGGAGAAGAAAGCGATTGGACCTTTTCGGTTCATCTAATTACTATCATTCTTGGTAGTTCATGCATGTTAACAAATTACAAATTCAGTTTCACGATTCGACTAAAAAAGGTAATTATGCTCAATCTCTTGATAACATAATCCTCTCCCTTGATCATAACTCCCTAATCTCTTAGGTGATTTATAATCAATTGAAGTTTTAGCACTTTAACCTTTGAATTCTCAATTAACAATTCGAAATCTCTTAAGTAACGGTTAATTGAATAATTATCCCTAGATCGATGAATCTATTCCTACTCTCATAGTCAAATAAACAATTGGAATCATCACATAAGTGATCAATTTATGTAAAGCATTAAACACAAGGAATAATTAACTGAAACTAACTTCATATTTCATTAAAATATCATATGAAACTACATGGTTCAAGAGTAATAGCAATTAGAATCCCCTAAGATCCAATCATGTGAATTTAGCTACTCATAATTGAATTAACAAAACAAAATAGAGTAATAGAATCCATTACAAAGAAGATTGAAGGTGTTTTCACACTTGAAATCCACTTGATATTCTTCAAAAATCGCCTCAGAGAAGTATTCTTTGCCGTCAAAAACTGTCCCCCTTTTTCTGATTTAAATTTAAATATATAGGGTTTTTTTTTCGCGCCCGCGCTATGGCGCGGCGCCATGGCGCAAATGGCAGAGAATATGAATTTTTGCTCTTCATGAAAGTTGTAGCTCTTGATCTTAGCTTTCATTTGCCGCAAGTCCCGCATCATTCCGAGTTACGGAACTCCAGATATGGTCAAAATACCGGACATACGTCATGATGCAAATTGTGCTTATTTTCTTCAATTTTCTTGTGCTTCAAGCCAACTTGTAACGATGTTATTTTCTCTTTATTTCATGGCGAAAAACTTTATAACGCTACCTAAAATGCCTTAAAATATGGTTAGGAACATGGCAATGACGAGTAGTCATCACAACCTCAAACTTGAACTTTTCCTTGTCCTCAAGGAATATCTGCATCTATCGGAAATTCAGACACTATCTCATTAGTTTATTCAAATCAACAAGGTTAGTCAAGTCAAACATTTCAATCAACATTTCAAAGATCATCCCTATCATGAATCTACTTGCACATCGAATTATATTAGAAAAGCAAGAACCTTTTGCAAATATTGACCAAACATAATCACTTCACTCCCTCACTTTCTCTCCTGTTTATTTATTCCTTTCGCTCAATCGACACAGTCATAGCCATTCAACCATAGGCTTGCAAACATTCTACAATCGATCGACACACAAAAAAATTCACACCTTTAGAGGACTTGCGGGTTATAACGGGGCTAAGGTTTAAGGGTGGATGTTTTTTTATGGTAAGCAGAAAAACTTGGAGTCTTCAAGATCACCTTTTTCTACAATGAAGATTTTATTTTTCTTTCCCCCTCACACTTTAGCAAATAATACTAGAGAACTTATTTTTCAACACACTTTCTCAATCACTTTTTTTTTTCTTTTCAATTTTTTTGAGAGGTTTATGAGATACCTCTTTCTTTTTCATCATTATTATTATTATTTTCTTTTCAGTTATCTAGTACCCCACCCCAAACTTATTCGGTTGCAAATACCAAGAGCAACCCCAAACTTAATGATGAGCCATATGCTCAAACTATTAGTTAAGTTTCTAAACTCCAAGAAAATCATCTTCTTTTTTTTCTCTTTCATATTTTGAAAATTTTTGGGTTCAGCAAACAATCACATTTTCGGCTCAAAAAGGGGTTAACAAAGGATTTATTATATAATCAGGGTGGCTTCAAAGGCTCAAGATACAAACAACTTGCCTCGGTGTGATATTCATAACGACCAATCAAGAAAGAGAACATACGCAAGTTCTAGAGAATTAGCTTAGCTGTGGCATCTCTCATAACAAGAAGAAAAAAAATTTAAGTGTTTAGGCTCGAATTCTCACGGCTTGGCCGGATTATCAAGTGGTCAATGTTTGAGAAATTTCCTCAGCTTTTCTAATAGAATTAAAACATACAAGCAACCAACAAGGGAATCACAAATTCATGTATCAAATCAATGCTAACCTAACAAACCTCATATTTTTTTTTTCAAACAAACCAATATTGATAGTGCACAAGTTTTCAAACAGATATAGACATTCAGAAAAGACAAGATAAAATGCAAGTTCAAAAGATTAAGCAAATACCAACTGTAGAGTCACTGATGAGAAGATCCGCTCTCATCTCGTCTCTCTCCGAGGCCAAAGTCTGCCTCATAGGAATGATCCCGCTGTTAATAGGCCTCAAAGTCTTGAGCTCATCTCTCCGACTCATCCAATTGTCTCGACTGTACTCCTTTACTTAACCTGCAAACACAAACAAGGCACACTAAAAGTAGAAATTAGTAAATAACAACCTTGGGTTTCCTCCCAAGCAGCGCTCGTTTAACGTCAATAGCTTGACGGTCCATGACCTAAAAGGCCATGCGCTTGTTTAACGTCATTAGCTTGACGCATCAACCACTATTAGGGTGGCATATATGTTAGAAAAAACATGTCATCATTCTTCTTCCGCTTGTTTGGTAAGAAATCCATGAACTTCGTATAAAGAATCAAGTGTTCCCATGCTCCAATCACTAAAGCTTTGAAATATGGGTTCTCCCACCTTGGAGAAGATTCATGCTTATTTGGCAAATGATTTCTCTCTTTAAGCTCCATTGGTTGAGACTCAAATATCACATAGATATCAAAATGGTTCACTCTTCTCATGCCATTAATCTTATTTTTCAAATCTTCTTCTTCTACCACGATAGCACAATGTTCTATCTCACTCTCAACCAACTTTTCACACGCATTTGCCTTTTTAACAAGATTACCACATTCAACTCCAAATCCATCAAATACAACTTGGTTGGAACTAAAAAATTCATCTACAATGTTTTTGAGTTGAAAGTTGTAATCGATGTTGACCACTTTATGACATTTTTCCTTTAAACAAGACTCCTCACAATCGTCATTGTGATAATTTGCCAAAAAAAAAATGCATCTCTCTTTCAATCGTTTTAGTCTTCTATTCACCTCGTCTTGCTCATATTTTAGTAGACATAGTTGATAGCAAATGATACCAATTCCTTCGCAATCAAGCAATCTATTACCAATCCATTTTGAATTCATTGCTACAAAACTTAGAGAAATTTTTAGTAGCAAAGTACAATGAAAAAGACATGAAGAGAACAATTATTTTTTTTCTAACTTTTTTTTTTAATAGAATCTAATAAAATCTTACTAAATCAATATTTTAAATAAAACAAATCTACTAAATAAATAAACAAAATATAACTAAAGATCCTAAATAAACTCTAACAAAATCAAACTAAAAGAAATAAAATATTTTTATTTTTTTGGAATATTAAAAACAGAAAATAAGTAAAAGTAAAATAAACTAAGTATGATCCAATTACCTTGTTAATGCAATCAACAATCCCCGGCAACGGCGCCATTTGACGAAGTGTTAAAGTAAGTATAAAAAATTATCGATTCCACAGGGATTGTTCCGAATCAAACGAAAATAATTGAAGTCATACGATAGTAAAATTGCATTAATTAAAAGGGGGGATTTGTTTAAGATTCTGGTTTCTTAGAAATAAACGGCAGGAAAATATGATTTGATTTCAGGAGAAGAAAGCGAATGGACCTTTTCGGTTCATCTAATTACTATCATTCTTGGTAGTTCATGCATGTTAACAAATTACAAATTCAGTTTCACGATTTGACTAAAAAAGGTAATTATGCTCAATCTCTTGATAACATAATCCTCTCCCTTGATCATAACTCCCTAATCTCTTAGGTGATTTATAATCAATTGAAGTTTTAGCACTTTAACCTTTGAATTCTCAATTAACAATTCGAAATCTCTTAAGTAACGGTTAATTGAATAATTATCCCTAGATCGATGAATCTATTCCTACTCTCATAGTCAAATAAACAATTGGAATCATCACATAAGTGATCAATTTATGTAAAGCATTAAACACAAGGAATAATTAACTGAAACTAACTTCATAATTCATTAAAATATCATATGAAACTACATGGTTCAAGAGTAATAGCAATTAGAATCCCCTAAGATCCAATCATGTGAATTTAGCTACTCATAATTGAATTAACAAAACAAAATAGAGTAATAGAATCCATTACAAAGAAGATTGAAGGTGTTTTCACACTTGAAATCCACTTGATATTCTTCAAAAATCGCCTCAGAGAAGTATTCTTTGCCGTCAAAACTGTCCCCCTTTTTCTGATTTAAATTTAAATATATAGGGTTTTTTTTTTCGCGCCCGCGCTATGGCGCGGCGCCATGGCGCAAATGGCAGAGAATATGAATTTTTGCTCTTCATGAAAGTTGTAGCTCTTGATCTCAGCTTTAATTTGCCGCAAGTCCCGCGTCATTCCGAGTTACGAAACTCCAGATATGGTTAATATACCGGACATACGTCATGATGCAAATTGTGCTGATTTTCTTCAATTTTCTTGTGCTTCAAGCCAACTTGTAACGATGTTATTTTCTCTTTATTTCATGGCGAAAAACTTTATAACGCTACCTAAAATGCCTTAAAATATGGTTAGGAACATGGCAATGACGAGAAGTCATCACCGCGCCTTATGCAAATTTAAACAAACACACGTGCTTAATGGATAAGCTTTATCTTTTAAGCTGATTTGGGCCAAGATGTCCTACCCATATATCTTAGGACATCTTGTTCGACATGTTACCTCAACATGCTCTTAACCCAGTGACAAGATGTCTAGGACATCGTGTTCAACATGTTGCATCTGCACATCTTCAATATGCAGAAGTGGTTTAGACTTAATTACTTAGGCATTGGTGCTTCAGTTAAGTCACTCTGACCAAGTTGTTTTAGCCTTATGATGCAGCCAATCTCATAAGAACTACACCTTTGTAGGCCAACATGTTTTGTAAATTAAGGAATTGTAACATTTTTGCTTCTTTTGTTTATTTTTTATCTGTGGGAAGTATGAGTGTGCCTCTTTGGTGACTCTGTGGATAGTTTAAAGAAGATGATGGGAAAAAGTGGTGAGGGTCTGCCTATGGTGGTAGTTCAATTTGCAAAGGTTAAGTTTTTTAGAGGTTAGTATCTCCAATTGATGGTTGTTTTTTTCCTTATGGTCATGTTGTTAATCAGTAAGTTGTTTTGCAGACAAAGTGTCGCTTCAAAACGTCATTGACACTACTAGGGTTTTCATTGACAAGATACAGGCAACAGTTCCATGGCAGTTAGTTGCTGTGTTTGATGAAATGATTACCGAGGGAGTTGTTTATGGCATGAGATACTTTTATGCTAGGATGAACATGAGTAATGTTATGTCAACTTTTCATAAGTATAGCTTGGTTTTTCAATAAGCTCAACAGTTAATGTAGTATATCCTGAAGTTTTTAAGAGGATTTACATATAAGTGGTTGTATTATTCTCATATTCCTTGTATCTTATATCTAATATGTAAATTGTAATAATTGAACTGGTTTGAATTCCGTTCTGTTTGTTTTTTATTTTAATAAATTTTAATTATTCCGTGCGAGCACGAATTAAAACACTAGTACGTAAACAAATACAAAAGTTTTAACTAACATATGCGATAAAAAGTGGAAAACAAAAGTAATGATTTATTATTTTTTTTGAAGGAAAAAAAGTAATGATTTATTAAAAGTTAAAAAAGTTAAATATATTTTTAGTCCCTTAAAATCACCAACTTTATAGTTTAATCCTTATTTGAATTTTATAGTGAATATCTTGAGAATTTTTTTTTCAACAAAGATGTGAGTTAGGAGGGACTAAGTATTTATTTTTTGAATTTTTTTCAAAGTAAGGACTATTCTTATAAATTATAATATTATGGAAGACTAAAATTATAATAAAATTCAATAGAGCTAAACTTTAACGATAATTATTTTGTAAATAATACAAATATATTTAACCCAAGTTAAAGTTTGACTTAACTATACATTTTGTCTTTTACGTTTATTTTAAGTTTTAATTTGGTGTTTTATGTTTAAAAAGTATCAATATGGTCTCTTACATTTTCATTAGTTAGTCTTTTCCGTTAGTTTTGTTACTAACACTATTTCAACTGTACATGTGTCCACGTGTCTGTCCACATATGCTCTTCACATGTGACAAAACTGATATAAATGACTAACTAATGTAAATGGTATAAATGCAAGAGACGAAATTTATACTTTTTAAATGTACTTGACCAAATTAAAACATAAAATAAACATAAGAGACCAAATGTGTAGTTAAACTTTAAAACTTACTAAAAATAATAGAGTTTAAATAACATGTATTGTTAGTGTAAATTAACTTTACACCGACAACCAATAAAAATGCATCAAACTTCCATGTCATACCAAGAAAATGAGGTTAAATGGAGTGATGTGACGAAAAATATGGGTGTGATTGGTTCATATCGAAAAATTATTTTCCGCTGTTTGTGCAATAGTAGCAAAAAGTCGGGTGCAAAAAGTCATTCCCTACTAATTTGCAGTTTAAAAAATTAACCCCTATCAAACTTGTCTTGACAAGTCCATTGTTTAAAGTCATTCTCATTGAAAACAAAGCATGACTCCATTTCCCCTTCCCGCCAAACTCCTTAGAGCAACTCCAGCGGCATAAAATTGGGTTTCATCCGCCAGCATGGAGTGCTACAAAGTGGAATTATTATGAATGAAGGCTACTTTAGTGCGCCAGCTGGCAACATCGTATACTGAGAAAGCAACGGAACTTTGCAGGTTCCTTTCATTTAAATAGTATTATTTTCTTTTGAAGCTATTTGATCAAATAATAATATATTCAGTATGAGTTCTTTTGAGGTAAAATTGTGGGGTCCATTCTTTAAAATTGCACTATTGGAGTAAATAATAAATGAGTTATTTTAAGGTGATGTGAATTTGATGGGACCCACAAAAAATCTTTGTAAAAATTGCACCATTGGAGGTGCTCTTAAAACAAAACCTCATTTGGCGCCCTAAACACTTCCCTACTTCTCCATCTTCAGATCCATTTTCCTCACACAGCTCCAAACCAAACCCTCAATCCTTCAGTCTTCAATTTTATTCAACCGGATCCGAACCTGAACCCGTTTCGGAAAAAACAAACCATCATGAAGGTCCGGTCAGTGAAAATGAGGGAGGCTCACACTCAAAAGGGCGGCCGTCCTTCCTTCTGCTCAGTCGTATGGGATCAGCAAGCCCAACATCTTGTAACTGCCTCTTCTTCCGATGTGTCCGTCTCGATTCATAACCCTATTCTTCCCTCCGCCACCCCTAAAATCCTCCGTCACCATCGTGATGGTGTTACTGCTTTGGCTCTTAGCCCTAATTCCACTTGTCTTGCTTCTGGATCTGTCGATCACTCCGTTAAACTCTACAAATTTCCAGGTATTTTATTCCTATGTGCGTTTTTGTTGGCTTAATTGAAATCTGAAATAAAATTGGTGTTTTCTTCTTTACTTTTGTAATTAACTTTATTACGAATTGAGATGAAATTTGATTTCTTAGAATTACTTATTGGTGTTTATTGAACATTTTGATATTTATCTTTAAGTGTTTCGGACTAGTGGTTGTTAATTATACTAACCTCCTATGAAGCACGGACACACATGGACGCTTACAAAGTTACAAGTTGACACCGATAATAATTTCGGAAAATGACATAATTCACTGAAATCATAAGTGTTGGTGTCGTACCGGTGTATAACACCAACACCGTGTACGAAACAGACTCACCTAGAGTGACCGTGCTTCATAGCTAATCTCAAATAAATGCTCTTTTTATAATTATATATATTTTTTAAATTTGAAGTAACATATGTATCAATTTTACTTTATTGTTGTTGTTTTTACTTATTAATTTTACTAAACCTTAAATTTAAATTAATAAATTTTGGTAATCTGATTTATTTGGTTTCTATTTATTTACAGTTCTCTCAGTTTTTTTTTGTGACAACTGACAATTAACTGAATTGATTGGATTTAGTACAAAATTTCCCATGGTCTTCTTTTCACTGAAGTGTTTTGGATTAGTACGGTGCCGATTACAATATACCTCAAGTGCATGCTCATTTTTTTAATCAATGTTTCAAAGTTTACGAGACACATGTTTTAATTTTCAAGATGGTTTAATCTTAGGATTGCTTGTTGGCACTTGACAGGTGGAGAGTTTGAGACAAATATAACAAGGTTCACACTTCCGATACGTTCCCTAGCATTTAACAAGAAAGGAAGCATGTTAGCAGCTGCAGGTGATGACGAGGGCATCAAGCTTATAAACACAGTTGATGGCTCCATTGCGAGGGTTCTGAAAGGGCATAAAGGGCCAGTCACTGGCTTAGCTTTCGACCCTAATGGTGAATACTTAGCATCTCTGGACTCAAATGGAACTGTTATCATATGGGAACTGCACTCGGGGAAAAACCTTCACAACCTCAAAGGCATTGCTCCTGACACTGGGTTAGATGTTTCAACCATGAATGTTCTTTGCTGGAGTCCTGATGGTGAGACTTTAGCCATTCCCGGATTGAGAAACGATGTCGTGATGTATGATAGGGACACGGCTGAGAAATTGTTCTCTCTGAGAGGGGATCATAACCAGCCTATATGTTTTTTGTGCTGGTCACCCAATGGCAAGTACATGGCTACTTCGGGTTTAGATAAACAGATTCTGATATGGGATGTTGATAAGAAGCAGGATATTGACAGACAGAAGTTTGATGAAATAGTGTGTTGCATGGCATGGAAGCCAATTGGGAATGCCTTGTCTGTTATTGATGTTATGGGAAAATATGGCATATGGGACAATGTTATTCCTTCGTCTCTGAAGTCCCCAACTGAGGATATACCTATGCAGGGCAAGAACAGTAAAGGGCTTCTTTTGTATGATGAGGAAGATCAGAACAATAGTTTTAGTGAGAGCTTGAGTGATCTTGGTGAAAATAGTAATGGGGAGTTTGAGCCACCAACTAGCAGGAAAAGATTGCGCAAACATTCCTTGAGCGAGGAAAATTTTGATGAGGATGGAGAAGATGGAATTGATCTCTATCCAAAAGAGTCTCACAAGAAAAGGAACCGGTCAGTCAAGGAAAATTTGGATAATGGCAATGTGGGATTCAGAAGCACAATGTTACCTAAGGCAAAAATGCAGGAGGCATTTCAACCAGGAGCCACTCCAGTGCAGCCCGGAAAAAGGCGCTTCTTATGCTACAATATGCTTGGAAGTATAACTACTGTCGATCACGATGGGTACTCTCATATTGAGGTAATACATAAGAATAGAACTATATATAATTGAAGCTTAAAATAATCTACTCTATAACATATGTTAATGAGTTGACATGTCTTTGTTACAGATTGATTTTCATGATACTGGAAGTAGTCCTCGAGTTCCATCAATGACTGACCATTTTGGATTTACAATGGCTGCATTGAATGAGAATGGAAGCGTCTTTGCAAATCCTTGCAAGGGGGAGAAGAATATGAGCACACTCATGTATCGCCCATTTAGTAGCTGGGCTAGTAATAGTGAGGTCAGATTTTGCCCTTATATGTATTTTTTATGAAAGAAATTTAAATACTGAAGAGTTGAGTAATTCCATTCCACCCCTATTCAACGTTATATGGTTATAAGGACTTCAACATTGTATGATTTTATTTTTTGGCAGTGGTCTATGCGCTTTGAAGGCGAAGAAGTAAAGGTTGTTGCACTTGGTGCTTCTTGGGTGGCTGCTGTAACTAGTTTTAATTATCTTCGAATCTTTACTGAGGGTGGTATGCAGGTTTGTCGCACATTCACTGCTTATTTGAATACCTTTCAATTTTCAATAATTGAATACCAGAAGCATCCCCATTTGAAGCTTAGTGCCTGTTTGATACAACTTTTTTGTGAAAGAAACAAGTTATTTAAACAAAATAACCACTTTTAAAAGTTCACATCCACTTGTTACAGATTTTTAAACAATTAATCACTTTTTGAAACTTGTGTTAGCACATGAGATAAGAGAGAATATGTAGATTTGATGGTTACCTTAAAGTATTTGCACATTTCTAAATCTATTTTATTGCAGAGACATGTTATTTCGCTAGATGGGCCAGTGGTGACTGCATCAGGTTTCAAGGATAAGCTTGCAGTTGTCACTCATGCTTCTGATCGCCTTTCCTCAAACGATCAGGTTGGTTCAGCCTTCGCAGAATCAGTTGTCTCTGACACTGGTACATCCAGTGTGGTTTTATTTATAGTATTACTATATACGATAAGATTACAGGTTCCCACAAACATTCAAAGTTTTTCATTGTTCTCTAGCTATTTAGTTCCACCTTTTTGAAATGATTATCTTAGTGGCAGAGCATACTGATCTATTTTTTTCCTGACAAAATACTATTCTGGTTATTTAAGCATTAAGTAATGTCATTTCTTGACAAGATAATGTATTTCTAAACATGTAGGTGTTAGAGTTTAAGTTATTTAATATAACACATGGGACTCAACCCCTTTGTGGTCGCTTGCCAATAACTCCTGGTTCCTCTCTAAGTTGGTTTGGGTTTAGTGACGAGGGCCAGTTGTGTTCTTATGATTCCAAGGTAATCTTGGTTACACTATAGTGTTGATATTTGGTATTTATTTCATTCTTCCTTTTGAACGCATATTGTTATACCGGCTAATTTTGCATGTATAATATGCAGGGTGTGCTAAGATTATATACAAGCCAATTTGGTGGTAGCTGGTTCCCAGTCTTCAGGTTCAATATTCATTTAACCACTTGTATTAATCTAATCTGCCTAATATTTTTCTTATATTGATTTGTTTTATCAAAATTTCAATGCAGTGCTTTTAAAGAGAAGAAGACAGATGAAAACTATTGGATGGTGGGTTTGAATACAAACAAGTTAGTTTGTGTAGTATGCAAAAAGCCTGAATTTTACCCACAGGTATGAGTAGGAATAAGACAGTTTGATGTATTTGTTGTATCTCCAGTTTCTCCTGTGACTAAAACATCAATTGTTATTCATTTGCCCATCAGGTGGTGCCTAAACCAATTCTCACTTTAATGAATCTTGTGTTTCCACTCGCTACCTCTGATTTGGGATCCGAAGCACTTGAAAACGAGTTTATGATGAACAGCATGCATCTCTTTGAGGTTTGTTCTTAATATCCCTTCAAATCTAATGGTCATTGTTTGCCAATTTTGTTTTTATCATTAGATTTCAATGGCTAAATTTGTAAATATCTAACTTGCAGATTCAGAAAAAAATGGAAGAAATGGATAATGCTGGTTTGGATGCTAGCTTACTCGATGATGATGCTTTCAATTTGGAAGCTGCACAAGATAGATGCATACTAAGACTTATAGCATCCTGCTGCAATAGTGAGTTCCCATGCCATCTCTCTCTCTCTCTCTCTCTCTCTCTCTCTCTCTCTGTATATATATATATATATATATATATATCTCCCATTTTTTGTAACCATATATTTCAGGTGATAAACTTGTGAGAGCTACTGAACTTGTGAAGCTTTTGTCACTGGAGAAATCAATGAAAGGTGCAATAAAACTTGTTACTGCTTTGAAGCTTCCAAATTTGGCCGAAAAATTCAATGGCATATTGGAGGTAAGCCTTTTATAAATTAACAATTAAATACAGTACAGAAAGGTTATCATTTCAAGGTCGTCTTTAACCAGTAATTTCTTTTGCACTCGAAACAGGAAAGGCTATATAATGAAGTTAAAAAGACTAAGGAAACCAACCTCAAGGAAAACAGTTTTGCACCAGTTACATCAGATACTCTACCTAGCAGTAGCAAGGCCGAAACATCGAAAGCATCTATCATTTCATCATCACCAAATTTATCTGCGCCGTTGTTCACAAAGAAAAATAAAACACAAGAGGCAGCTAAAGATGGAATGAATAAAACTGCAACGGTGGATGCAAGTATGAATGCAAAGGCGATAGGAGGGGATGAAACAAGTGACAAGGGTAAGGAGGAAGTGCAAGCTCCTCCACATCCACATGGTTCGTCGATAAAGTTGACAAATAAGCATGGAGCTAACAAATCAGAGCCTAGTTTGGTGACACCAACGAGACCATCCAATCCATTTTTGAAGTCTGCAATAAAATGAATGTATTTATCTAGTTCAATGAATGAGTTGTCATGTAGAGATCAAATGTCTGAGATATGGTGTTTTAAGGAGTGGCTTGCTGCTTATTTACTAAAATGATAGGCCATATGGTGGTAATCTTAATATAAAGATCATTATTAGGAAGAAAGCTAAGCAATTTATTTGATAGTGACCACCCCTGGGTTCAAGCCACCACAATGATGGATCAATTTATGAAGCAGGAAAAGCCTTGATGAAATGGAAGAATCCTTTGTATATTGTCAAAATATATTGGTTGAAATTCACCATAAAATAAATAATAGTATAATACTGTTTGGTATGGCTGATCCGGTCTCTCTCTCTCTCCCTCCTCTTTCTCCCCCTCTCTCTCTCTCTCCCTCTCATCCAATTTCAATTAACTTATACTTCACTGTTAAGCTCATAGAAAAAGGAGGGAGAGAGAGAGAGACCGGATACTCTAAAATATATAGTCTTAAAGCAATATAGTATCTATTTGACATCCTAATTATGTTGATACTCTAAATAAATTCGAATCCGATGTCTTAAGCTCATAGAAAAAGAAATAAAGAATCCAATAAATATGTAGCATTGGCATTTTCTAAGGATCAAAGGTGGCTCCAAATTTGGTGTCTTTGCCACTGTTTTGTGTGGTGGTATGTATTTTTCTTTGATATAGATCAAATTTTCTAATTTCTTTTTATATCTGATTGATAGAGTAGAAAGAAGAAACTCATTCAATTTAATTAATTTTGTGTTATGATTTTAGCTCCAAGTTTCTAATGACATGGACTAAATTGGCGGATTTCATATATTTTAAAAATTATTACAAATGTTGTAAAAAAAATAAAAAATTATTACAACTATTTCTTATATTTCAATTGTTTAAAGACTCAACCAATATAATGACAGTTTAGAAATTAAATTAATGATTATTTCTCCTTTTTTTTTTGACGGGAGATTATTTCTCCTACTTAATGTTCCATTACTTGTTTTTTATTTTTTATTTTCATAAAATAAATTTAAGGTCGGCGATGATGTTTGAGTGCAATATACACAACCTTAGGGCTTAGAACAATCTATCTATTTAATATAGTAAGGTTCATAGTGCTAAACCCTAATGCACTTGGCGAAACCCTACTAAACTATGTCATTCATGATGTCAGCTAACTAAACAATAATTGACACATGTATCCAATAATATAAGGACTTATGTATTGGTTAAGATGTGCATGAAATTTGATTGGACCAATTTCTCTCTCTCTCTTTCTCTTTCTTTCTCTTTCTCTGTAACAACAACAACAACAAAACATCAACATCGTACAAACCCTCCCCCTCTCAAGTCTCATCCCCATCTCGCCTTCCCTCTCCGCCACCACCCTCTCCGGCGAAATAATCACCACACCACCGCACGCCACCGAAGACCGCACATCATCGCCACACCATCGGTATCCTTTTCTCTCTCTCTCTCTCTCTCTCTCTCTCTCTCTCTCTCTCTCCCTTGCTCTTCTCTCTCTGCTTCTCCCTTTGAAGTTTATAACTCTTCTCATCCTTTCTGTGATCATTGTTGTTGTGTAGGTTTGTTTTCAAGTTCTAATTTTTATTTCTTGGGAGTTGTTGTTTTAGACTTTTAGTGATTCTTGAATTGGGTTTGTTTAGTTTTTCATGAATTTTGATTTATTTTTTTGTTTTCTAAATTGGGTGTGCTTCAATTTGAGCCTTTTTCTGAATTAGGTTAGCTTGAATTTTGAGTACTTTTACAGATGCTTGAAATTTGAACTCTGACATGTATATATGAAAATGGGTAATTTCTCAAAGGAATTTTGCAATTTGGATTTTTCCCCCTTTTTACTATGATATAGATTTAACTATGATTTATGTGTGAAAAAGGATGCAAAAATCTTGATTTGTTATGAAAAGGGTTAGTTGAAAGTTTATTGATTTGTTATGAAGATTTTTGGGTCTGTTATTAATTTAGAAATATTGATACTATTATGTGATTTGACTATGTTTATGCATTTATAGGATGGAGTGGACACTTTGTATCAAAGAGAAGGTACCATTTCATAATTCCAATGGATAATGAGTAGCATAAACCCTTAAATGAAGAAGCTCTTGATAATCAGAGTCATCTGTTACATGGTATGTCGTAATGTCATTGAAGTTGGTTCTAAATTTCGTAGTGGGAGAGAAATTATGGAAATATGAGACAAAATTTGCACCAACCTTAGAGCGAGGTAACAAAAATCATTCATATTTATTCAATTTTTTATATATTAATAATGCGTTTTAGTTCTTTTAAGATTTGGATTTGAGGGTTTTGAAGGAATGTAGTTTTTTTTTTTGGATATTTGTTTTGTTTTGTGTTGAGTTAGTGCTCTTAGAGATTTGAAGCTTTTTTCGTCTAACTAACTATAATCGGCCTATTTGCAGGTTTTAGACGGCCTCTGTAAATTAATTGGCTCAAATGGTTTTACGGCATTGAAGATCATGTTGTATTCATGGCATGTGATACAATATTGAATCTTTTACTTAGGGTGATCTCATTGTAATAACCAGCTTTGCGATGTTGTATTCTTTATGCAAAGTCGTGACACAAGCTATATCTTTTGGACTGTAGAAAAGACGAAGTGCAATTGAAGTTAGATGAATCAGAAGATATAACTTTTTTTGGCAAAATATAACGAGGTATGAATATGTGAACATATATTCCATACATTTTTTTGTTCATTGCAATGAATTTAACCCTATAACATCATGACATATGAGGAATTTTCATTTATCGTTTATCAAATCATTATCACTGAGTGATATAAATTTGGGCTTTTTGGTAATCACTATTTAATACTATTTTGATTTTTTTTGTTTATTGCAATGAATTTTCAATTAATCTCATTAATTTGATTCATGATTTTGTATTATTTTCTATATATGTTGTCTTATGATGGATTTTGTTCCATGTTCTTTGTCTAGACTTCAAATATTATGTCGTTTACTTCATTTTTATATGCAATTGTTGAGAGGATTGGTCTTTTTTTTGCTTTTGCTTGATGTTGGTGCAGGGTGGTGTAAAGTTGAGAAAAAGTTTGAGAAGCTTACTGCCACCATTGATGGATATCTTCCTCTTGCTCTTTTTACTAAATAAATAGGTATGTCAGTTCTATTCAAATGATATGATAAGATAGGAACTTTTAAAGCTGCATGAGATTTATTTGACAACAAATCTTCAATATCAAGGATCATAGTGCGATTAAAGTGATTTAAAATTATTATAATTATAGAAAAAGTTAGGGGTAAGTATCAAAATTTGGGTTAATCTTTAAAAGTACTTATCAACAATACTTTAATTTGTATCTATATGATATTCATGCATGTTGTTATTTCTCAATTTCCAGCCAAAGTTGTCGATCATTCTATTATCTTTCTTAACCTGGGTTTCATGGTAATCTTATTCTTCTACTTTCAAGCTCTGTTTTGTTCTTTACAAAGTTGAGGTGAAAATAATATAAACGACACAATTAATATTAATGACTCAGCCTCCGACTTAGAGGTAAGGATTTTAGATCCATTCTATTTGTGTCCTCAATTTGTTTGTGATTATTCTTCTTTCTTCTACTCACATGTTTTCTTTTGTGCCCATGAAATCAGATATTACTATTTAAATTGATTTTTAATTAGTTTTCTTATTTGATATTAAAAACCAAGAATCAATGGGCACATGATGACCCTGCATTTGTTGTGATCAGTAGCCTTCTTTTGGCTGTTGCAACTTACATATGTTTTGGGTGTGATTCCTATTGAGCTTATTGCAAATTGTCTTCTTTAAATTTCAGTCCTTACATGCACAGGATGTCAAATATGCAATTCTCCAGTATGTGTATGATTATTGGAAAGAAAAGGTATGTAATCTGACTATCCCTGTTAAGGGATATGCCTCCTTTGTTTATCAATTTGACTTTCTGGATTTATTTCAATATATGAGAGCTAGAAATTGTACCGGAGCTTGGTGCGTGCGCACGTGTGTGTGTAATTAATATTCAGTATTCACATGACAAAATGTGGATCTAATAGGTGGTGGGTACTATTTAAGAATCTTTGACACCACTGAATGCACTTTTGCTGGGAGTATTTTGTGCTGATTCTAAAACTTTGTCTTTAGCAATGCCATTTTAGTTTGGTTATTCTATAAGAGTGTGATTGATTTTATGTAGTGTCAATAGACATTTCTATGTTGTTTTTGGTTGAAGTGATTCCTTTTAGTTTGAATCACCATGTATGCATATATATGAAAATATATATGAAATATTGGTTGATGCAGAAACTATTTCTTATGTTAGCTTTTAGTTTATGAATATTTTTATAACTTTCCGTCTTATAAATTTACGAATGATCTTCTCTTTCAAACTTAAAGACCTCACTTAAATGTCATGCGTATAGGGACCTGGTGTGCATTGAACTTCAATGTTCTACACGTTACTAAAGGTGTTGAAAATTGCTTATTTTATTTTGTCAAGTCCATTTAAAGGAGAATAATGTATCATGCTTGGATTCACACAAGATAGTGTTTCTGATTGATTTTGAAATAGGCCAACAATGTTAAAGGAATTCTCAAAATAGCAAACATGCTTCCTGTTTTATCCTAAGTAACTAAATTTTTTTTTCTTTCATTTCTCAGAAAGTTTTGGCAGCTCATGGAGCATCAAAGATTAGTGCTTACGTGACTCATGACATTTTTCCAAATAAATCTTGGTGGCGTTTTGGACACGATAATGGTGGTATTGCTTACCCTTCCTTTCTCATTAATCCATTTTTGAACTATTTGGATATAGGCTAATGACAGTACACCTTCTGCTGTGGATTTCTCAACTAATTGCCAAAAGTCAGTTCGGGTCTGCAATTTCTAGACCTTGCAAATTGGAGCAGATTGAGGCTGATTCAATCTTAGCTAAAGCACTGGGAGTGCGACGGGGACTGCAATTAGCTCTTGAACAGTTTAACAATTGATGATGTGAGTATAGTGAACTGCGTTTAAGGTAAACGTTCCATTGTTGGAATTGATTTTATGAATCTGCCATACAAATTGCAAGTAGCTTAACCTATTTTTCTTTTCTTAGCTAGAGTTATCCATGTTAAGAGATGTTTAAAGGTAGAAGCTTATGACTTAGCTAATCTTTCTAGGAATGTTGGATCAAAAGTCTGGAGGGGTAATGTAATGCCCCTACTCGCCTATGAATTTATTGAAAGGGCCTATCAATTTGTATAGCCAACATAAGAAAACAAGAATAAGAGCAATCACAGAGAATAACAATAAGATGAAAAAATAGGAATTGACAATCAAATTAGGATGATTGAAACAATAGAATAGAAGTCTCCATTTCAACATTGTTGGAAGAACATAATACTGTCTCGATTGAGAGATTTCTATGACCTTGCTGCAGGAGGTTAGGTGACATTGCTATACATAATTCCTCTCTTATTCCATATAAAAGTTAGAAGAATTACCGGACTTGAAGTGATTTATCCTGAAAGTACCCCACCATCTAATCTGCTGTTGCTTCAAGAACCTGGTGAGCAGCTTGCGAATGGTCCTGTTGCCTACTTTTCAGCTCCAAAAACATACATCCACATGCTCCATAAGACCCTCACTTCACATGATATACAGTCTGGGGCTTTGGTATGTATTTCTTGCTATATTATTTTCAAATAACTAATTGTATATGTTATTTGATCTTACAATTCAATTTGTTACAGAAACTCTTATGGAGTGGTTTTTGTGAGAATGCATTTTCTAATGAAGATATTCAGTTGACACTCATGGATTGGTTGGGACGTTCATGGAACTGCAATATGCGTCTCAAAACTCATCCTCAAAAAAATTATTATATCTATGGTGAATGGCCAGCCTTATGCAAAACACATCGATTGGTCGAGGGTGTAACTATCAAGTTTGGAGTCACTAATGCATCAAATAACAAGTTGATTCATTTCAGAATTTCCCCTTCTATAGGTGTGCGCACAACTTGGGTTGCACCTACTTCAACTGGAGGGCACAAAACATTCTATCGGACTGAGCATCACTTTATGTTATAAGTCCCTTTGTGGGACTAAAGTTGTCTTATATGATAGACTTGGATCATTATCTTTAGTATATATTTCTATGTCCTAGCTTGGATATTTATGTTTTGTTTATGCCATAGTCTTATTATCATTATGATAAACTTGCAATCTCATGATTAGTTCCAATTTCTTTGTCCTTACTTGAATCATTATATTTTGTTAATGTTATCTTGGTTTGCATCTTTTTGGTTTTATGTATGATTAAACTTCTTTCTTCAAGCAATAGTCATGATTGATCATAGCCATGATTGATATATTTATGCCATACCGTCGAACCCGTGCATCGCACGGGCCGGTGTCTAGTTAGAAACAAATTTACATTTTTCTTCCCCAAAGACACTAGGGTTGAACATGGAACCTCCTTGCCCAAAGTCTTTTTTATTTTATTATTACTAGACCAAATATTTGAAGCTCCATTACAAAATATATTGTCTATCCGATTTTGGCTCGGACAAAATATCAAAGAGACTACTTCAAGCATATACTCTTTCAAATTGAAAATCAAAAGTTTGATCTAAAATTGTAAAACAAGATGATTCATCAAACTTTCCAAATCCTTATCAGAACTTCCACCTTCTCTAACAGCATCAACTGCCGCTTGCTTCAATTTGAACGCCCTACTCTTTTCCTCTTCGCTCCCACCAATAGACTCAGCCAAAACTCTACCCAACGCATCCGAGTCAGGAACACTTTGTCCACCCTCGCACACTTTCTTAGCCACTTTCAATTCATCCACAAGCAATGTAGCATCCACAAATTGATCCGCAGTCATTGGCCATGCAAGACACAACACCCCAACCACCACCGATTCCAACACCGAGTTCCATCCACAGTGAGTCAAAAACGCACCCACAGCCCTATGCCTCAATATCAACACCTGTGGGGCCCACCCTCTAATCACAAGACCACTACCAATAATAGCATCTTCAAAATCCAACTCCTTATCATTTTCATTTTTTGTCTTCGCACCCTCCTTTATTGACCAAATAAAGTGGACCCCACTTTTCAACAACCCAGATGCAATAGCCTCAGTTTGATCCTTTGTAAGAATGGTTAAACTCCCAAAACACACATAAACCACTGTTTTATCTTGTCTTTGATCAAGCCACGAAACGACATCGTTTACTGAAATAGAACTAGACCCACCTCTCTGCAAAGCCATGGTAGAAGAATCATCCACAGGGAGTAACGGTGCAACCGCCCACACACGATCATGACCCAGTTCAGTTTTCAAATAATCAAGATAAGGCTTTTCAAATTCATCAAAAGTGTTAACAATAAGTCCCCAGCTTTGAATATTACAAAGAAACAAATCTCTTAATTTCTCCGAATCAGTCTCTCCGGAAATATAGCTACGAAAAAGACTAGAAACTTGCCACCAAGGGTATTTTGGGGAATTCGGAATATCATGATAGAAAACAACCTCGTTTTCATCGAAAGGGTTTTCTCGCGTTGGAAGATTCTTCCAAAGAAAACACATAGTAGAGAAAGCAAAAGCACCTGAAGGAGAAAAAACGAGTCTACGAATATTGAGCTCAGAAGCAAGATTCTGTGTCCAACCACAAAACATGTCGGAGATGATGTAGTTAGGAGGTGAAGGATTTGAATGGAACCATTGAAGAAGAGGGTGATGAAGATTTGAAAGAGATAGCATGATGTTACGAACTGAGTTTGGTAAATCTTTTGCGTTTTCAATTCCAGGTGGGATTAATGGGTGAGAAGGGAAAGGAAGGATTAAAGGGTGGATTATTGAAGGGCGAGAGTTGAGAAGAGGTGTTAAGAATGTTTGGTTTTTTGGAGTTGTGAGAATGGTTATGGTGATGTTTTTGTTGCAGGTGGCGATTTTGTGGGTTAGATCAAGGAGAGGTATCATGTGACCTTGAGCTGGGAATGGAATGATCAGGATATGTGGCGGCGTGTGGCTGGTTTGAACTGTCATGGTGGTGGTGGGTTGGGGGATTTGAAAGAGGAAATGAAATTGTATATATAGAATTGGAATAGGGTAGTGTGGTGGTAGTATATTAAAAGGATTCAATGAGAAATGGAGTAGGTGGTTGTGGTTTATCGTTTCTTTTTCTGGATATAGTTGATGTTTATTCATTCATGGTTTACTAGCATTTAGTAATCTTGAAGTCAAAGATTTTTTTCTTTCGTGACATAATCTTTTAATTTAAATAATGGTTAATTATTTTTTTTATGAGAGATTGTTTGGAAAATTTTGAGTTTTATTTTGGTAAGAATAATTTTAAGTTAAATTTTATTTATTTTGGGATCGAATTTTAAATTACTGTCCTCCTTTCATTTGGGAACGTATAAATAAAATTTATTTTTTTAAAATTAATTGAATAATTAATTTATTTAATCTATTATAGATTAGTGTATTGTTTGCAATGATTTATTTTTTAATTTATAAAAATTAGTTTATGCAAACAAATAAATATTTATATTAATTCATAAGTTGTCAATAACGAAAATTATATCTTCATAATCTTGATAATTATTTGCAAAATCTAAAAAAATAAGTCAATTCAAACAAGTCTTAGGCCCCGTTTGGATTACCTTATTTTTGAACTTATGCAAACTATGCAATTTTTATGTATTATTATAAATTTGTCAAGGTAGTTTATGATAAAATAGCGTATAAAAATACAATTTTTACTAGTTTGAATTTATAAAATAGCATAAAACTTATTTTATATTGCATAAGCTATTTGTATAAGCTCAAAAATAAGCTAATCTAAACGGGGCTTTAGATACATGAGTTTTTGCTTATAATTGAGTCCGAAAAGAATATTTATTAGCTCCTTGTTTTTTTGTAAATAATATGGATTATTTGATAAACTAGTCTATAGCAGTTGAATTTATAGCAAACAATTTATAAACTAACTAGCGTGTAGCTTACAACAAATATTTTAGCTAGTTCCCTTTTATTATTAAAATAAAATTAGCTGGTTGAATTTGTAATGTGTTTTAAAATTAATATTTAAATTAACTTAATATAAATATGAAGTGATATAAAAGAATATCTTTAAATTAATTCAACAATGTTTCTAGTTTCCAAGCTATTTCATGCACTGTCCATTAATATAAATATGAAGTGATATAAAAAAATATGTTTAAATTAATTCAACAATATTTCTAGTTTCCAAGCTATTTCATGTACCGTCCATTTTATGAGTAAATCCTACTTTTTCTTAACTTTCTATTATGGGTTTTTCTATAATGTGCAAAATTGCACATGTTAAAAAGTTTAAAATAGTAAGTTTGTATTGGAACTTGTGCATTTTATATTAAATGTATAAATATTTAATAAATAATTGTTGTTTTTAATAAAAAGTTACTACTTTTAGTTATTTTAACATGTGCAATGTTGCTTTATATCACTTCTATTATTTTAGGGGTTAATTATGTTTATCTCTTAAGTTGTAATCATAAAACACACTTGTTATTTTCTTTCATGTAACAAAAAAAAACACACTTGTTATCCACACTCCTTTTTTTCTTATTTTTTTACTAACAACGACACAAACCTGCTATTCACACCTCCTTTCCTTCTAGTTTTAACAAAACACTACACTGGTCTGCTACTTGCACCACTTTCTTCTAACACTATTTTCTCTCATTTTTCTCTTTTAGTTTGAATTACTAAAATCTAATAAAATTATATTTTTATTATCTTTCACTATTTCGCCATCTCTACCCCATCTAAAAATTTAATTAACACATAAACACACGATATTTAGCAAAAATCAAATAATTTTTTTTTTCTTTTTTAACAGTTTATTGACAAAATCTGAAATAAAATACGCCAGAGAAGGCACATGTAAGCGTGGATTGTCCGGATTCCCATGAAAACACTTAGATTGCAAAGAAAAAGGCAAGGAGGCGACGAATCACGTCATCAACACTATCGCCGGCGAATTCTCTAGCAGGGGCAAGTCGAACGCCATAAAAAGATATGCCAAAGAGATCCACCATGTTACCGAAATGATGGGTCATGCTTTGTCACCTTTTTATATTTCAAGATAAATTATTAATATTACTAAAGAGTATGTTTAGAAAAGAAATATCTAAAAATTTGTAAAGAATTTTATTTTTAGGGACAATTTTTTAATTTTTTTTTATAAAAGGTTCGTTTAAATAGAAGCAAAAGGAGTAAAATACAAAACTAAATACACACTAATTTAGAGATATTTTAATTAAATATGAGAGAAATTGTTGCATCATCTTATATTTCATTTCAAAATATATTATCTTATTATTAAAGAAACTTAGGGCACATTTGGATTTGATTTTTTTTTAAACTTATGAAAATAGTTTATGCAAATTAATAAATTTTTATGTTAATTTATAAGTTTTCACTAGGGATGACAAAAATATCCATACCCGCGGATATCTGCGGATAAAATCCGCCATGGATACGGAGCGGATAGTTTAATGGATATCCACGGATAAAATAAATGGATATTTCAATTACCCGCATTTAATGGATACGGATGCGGGTTTAATACTATCCGCGTCCGCGGATATCCATACCCGCTAAATAATTAGTAAAATTACTTAAATATCTCTACTTACATATAAATTCTAGTATTTTTATATAAAAAAAAAAAATTGTATTTTTATATTTTATCTTTTGCATTTTTGCTATTTTATACAAATTTTAGTTTTGTTTGGCTCTTTTTTGTGAGGTGATTTTTGTTTGTAGAATGAATGTTTTTATTAAAAATAGAGTGCAAAATTGATGAATATAATGTGTTAATGTTTTGTCTTAAAGAAAACTAATTTTTTTTTCCAATAATTAATTTTTTTTTTAATAAAAAAATATCATCCATGGATATCTGTTAATATTCATGGATACTTCAATATCCGTGGAATACCCACTTAGCGGATATCCGCATGGATATGGAGCGGACACGGATATCATATTTATCTGACGGAGCGGATACAGATATCACACTATCCGCGTCAATGGATATCCATTGACATCCCTAGTTTTCACTAACAAAAAATGTATCTTTATAAATTGTTTTCTCATAAACTATCATGAAAAACTTATAATAACACATAAAAATTTATTTATTTGTATAATTTATTTTGCATAAGCTTAAAATAAAGTCAATCAATTTTAATCATCAGTGACTTATAATTTGGAACAATTTTATATACAAAACTTATACTTTAAGACCCAGGGATTACTATGTGTCATAATTAGGGGCACACGATAGAGGTTTCTGTCGATTGACATTATAGTCAACTTTTTTTGTAACCATTTGTAACGGGCGAAGGAATTCCGGCCCAAATCATTAGAAGCCCAATCCGCCTGGTGGCCGGATCACGCCCCATGGGTACCCAAGATCCTCAAGACTTCTCTGTCCGGCCCATGATCCACTCCATTCCCACGTAGCCACGGATGAACACGTGATAAACGAAAGTATCCCACCTGTAGATCGTGGGAAAACAATAACCATTTGGCGGGAGAAGACCATGAGCATCCCACAATCAGAGATCATGGAGCGGTTAAAGACGGAGGGGCATACTTCTACTACCCTATAAATATCATCCTGATCAAGAAGAATAGGCAACTGGGTGAAAAAACAATAGACTCACAAGGACCTTACATCCCTTTGGTTCTACGCAAGAACATTTGGCGCCCACCATGGGGCCCTGGTAAAATCAATTCCAGGCCTCAGAAACGCACGAGTAGAAACAGCCATAACCATGGTCGTCGAAACTCCTAACGATAACCAAACCTCAACTCTGCATCAAGCAATGGGCGAAATACGTCGCCTGCAATCCAAAGTAGCCTGTAATCCAAAGTAGCCGAAATCCAGAAAGAACGGGAGGAAGAAAAAGAAGCAGAGGCAAATCATGAATCAGAGGAAGAAGAAATGGAGGATTCTCAACCCATGGTGCAAGCTCTATGGGACGCACAAGTCCCCGCAAACTTCAAAATCCCTCAACTGCCAAACTTCGACGGCAAAACTGACCCTTTAGAACATCTGATGGCAGTAAGAACGCAAACTTCCACCATCGAAGCAGAGAAACCCCTGAAGTGTAAACTCCTCTCTAGCACGTTCAAAGATGCTGCACTGCGATAGCATATGAACCTACCAAACAATTCTATCACCGGTTACGCAGACTTCCACCGCAAATTCATCCACCAATTTGCTGGTAGCAAACACGTGCAAGTCACAGCCACTAATATGTTTGAAGTGGACGAAATAGTCACAAGAAAGGGGGGTTTGAATTGTGACCCTTTTAAAATTTAAACCTGCACTCTACAAAATAAATCTCAAGTGTATGCTTGGATAAATGTTAGTGAAATATAAAACTACCAGTTCGGAGAATGTTCTCTGAATGGTCTCTGCTGCGTGAGAATTAAAATTAAATGTAAATAAAGTGGTATGTGTGATGTGTGTATACAGTAAATAAAGAGTTAAAGGTAAGAGAGATGCACACACAAAAGTTATACTGGTTCACCCAAATCCTGGGCTAGTCCAGTCCCCACGCCTGTGAGTTTTTCACTATGATCTTTGAAATACAAATCTTCTTTGATCTAAACCGAGATCAAAAACCTTAAGCCCTACAAGCTTAAATCTACCCCAGCCCTACAAGCTAGTAAGGGTGTCACTCAATCAATAGTTACGTATTGACTTGAGCCAATCTTTCTTTTACAAAGGAATTGGTTTCGGATCTAAGCTTAAACACAAACTCAAAACTAGTTTGAGAAGCTTATACAAAATACACTCAATAATATTTTGATCCAAGAGTTGATAGAGAGTTGGAGTGTGAGTGGTAAAATGAAGAGACAAAGATACAATCACTTAAAAGTGGATTGTGTTGAAAAGTGGTCTCTTGAAGTATTTGCTTTTAGAAACTCAAAGGTTAGTTTGAGAAGCAAATAAAATTACTCAATAAACTCAGAAGTGTTGATGAGAATGAAGATCTTGAGTGTGAGTAATAAAAGAAGAGTTTTGTGACTAGTTGAGAAAAATAAGTGTTTGATGATTTGTAGCTTCAACTCTTACTTTTCAAATGATGCCAACCATGCTATTTATAGATGGAGAGGTTCTTCTGATATTTGAACTTCAAATATGATAGTTGGAAATAGCTGTTGTGAGATGGCTAAAACAGTCCATTCAAATTTGTACTTTAAGTGAGCCTGGAGACTATTCTTCTTATGGTCTCTGATATGTGGAGCTGTAGGGATATCAGAGGAATCTTTTTTGCCAACTGTAATGAGCTGTTTCTGATGATATATCTATTGCAAAACAATAGCCCATGTGTGGAAATAACTTTTGGATAAGAATGTAGCTTGTAGGCAAAATCTGGAAGACCATTCTCCTGTCTGCTGGAGACCATTCTCCTATCTGTTGGAGACCATGCTGCTTGTGCAAGAAAGAGAAGCCAACGAATTTCTCTAATTGTTGCAAGCTGTATGACAGTTGTAAAACACTATTTGAAGCCTAGCATAGCCACTATTCATGAATCCTTGCAAGGACAAGTGAATAGTAAAGTTTAAACACTTGTATGGATAAGAATTGTTTCTTTTGTCATTCCTTTTGTACTAGGATCAGATTTGAAGCTTCTTTGCAAGCTGTAGAATCTCTTTGTCTACTTCTCATTGGTCTAAATTATTTCTCTAATGATATTCTTGGAGACCATAAAGCCTTATCATTCATATGTGAGCTTAATATCCTTAAAAGCACTTCCAAGAATCAAAATGTATTCCTTGCCTTAAGTGACTTATTCTTGCTGTTGTGATTTTTGAAATAACTCCCATATAAAAATTCATTCATGTCTTGTACCAAGTTGACTTATGGAAAAGTGATTATCCTTGAACACGCAAACTTGGGAGACCATCCTGAGAATGTTCTCCTGACTTATAAATATTTCAACTTTTGAAATGATTTCTTCTTCAAAGTTGATTCTTGTCATTTTACTGAATTAATATGAATGCTCTTGAGGGAAATGGACATGTTCATGATGAGAACATTATTTCATAGGAGTTGATAATGTTTCTTTCTTTGGTTAATCAACTTTGAAATCTTTTGTTGTTGCAAAACATTCCATAATTCTTCTTTTATGTTTTGCACATATTGTTGCTTGTTCATTAAGTATCTTTGATATGATATAGTGGAGGCGTGAGATTACTCATCATGAGGATTATCATTTTCTAATTTAGAAAATGATAAAAACATTTATGCCTTGTACATAAACTCCTTTGAAAACTCATGGAAGATAATTCTCAAACTTTCTCATCTTGAGAAACTTTGATAAGATAAAACTTTGAGTAGGTTTTGACGATCTTCAACATATGCATCATTCCCATTGTTGTTAATTGTAGATGTAAATCTTCAAAGCATGTAACAAAACTCAATGTGAGTTTTGACATAATAACATCAAATATATTCTTGTGTAGCTTGTGATGCAAGTTTTTCCATCTTGATTCTTCAATTATGATCTTCACATTCTTCCTTGAATCTTCAATACTCATTAGGAACCTTGTGACGATGAGGAAGACTATTAACCATAAAAACCACTTTGTTGTTTGAACCTTCCAACAAAACCTCTCATGATTCAAATGACATCCTTTAAGAATCTTCATGAAGCTTGTGATGCTACTTTTGTTATCATCTGATGCTACTCCAATTCTTTCATTGTTTGAGTATATAAAATGCACTTGTTGATGTGAGTGACCTCTAGCTCATCCACTTTTGTCATTATCTATCTTTCAACAAAAACTCAAGTGCAAACATCAGTAGATCACCATTCATAAAACTTAACATTTATTCGATAAGGTTTGTTGTCATTAAAACACATATCAAAATGGGTTTTGCCTCAACAATCTCCCCCTTTTTGATGATGACAAACCTATTTAATAAATCTTATGTTTTATGGATGGATATAATAACAAATGCAAGAATGTTCATAGATATGCAATTAAGCTCCCCCTAAACACATGCTAGAGTTTAATATTTTTTATTCTAATTAAACTCCCCCTAAATACATGCAAGAGGTTAATTCAAACATTCTTCATTAATTAGTTTCATCTAACATTTCTCTCCCATCATATATATCTCTCCCCCTTTTGTCATCTATCAAAAAGTATTGGGGATTATTTAAAAAATGAAGTGCAATGATAGAATCAAAGAGTAGAAATGTATTGCGCATAGAAATCATACAATTTAGAAGTTCATTCACAATATCACACTTTTCAAGTTCGCATTTCAACATTTAAAGCACATATCATGTATGATGATTAATAATCATTTCAATTAATATTTCAATCATAACATGAATAAAGATTAAATCATATGTAAGCACATGCAAGCATTTTATTTTAAAAATAGATGATATACACTCTCGATTTCTAGAAAAGGTGGTTTTGACCTCAATGACAATGTAAGTTGTAAGGAAACACACATTCTTAAATTTAGAAAACTTTCCCTAAGTCTTATGAGATGAATATTCTCTAAAAGTTTCAATTTACTTGGGTAGAGGTAACATTTTCCTTTAAAAACAATATCATTTGCAAAAATATGGAAACGACTATATGTAGTCATTTGAAGAATAAAAGATCATTTGAAAATTGTCGATGAACTTTAAAATTAGAGAGAAAATTACGCATATTAGGAAGCTGTAAAATCAGAGTAAACAATGTCAAAAACAAATTTCCCTCTTTTCTGAATATTCCTACATTTTGAAGATGATTCTTTTTCAAAGCAAAATATTGAGAGGATCATTCGTTGCAAAAATATTTGTTCACATTTCAATTTTGACAACCTAACACATAAGTGTAGAAAAAACATTTTTTGAGGAAAAGTCAAATATGAATTTAAGAACACAATGTGCAAAAACTATTTTTCTTAGATCAAATTCTAATTCTATGGAGAGTAGACACAAAATTACTCTCATGTAGATTTAAAATCCTTTAAGGAATATATCTAACAAAGAATGGATATTCATTTAAAAACTTTTGAAGAATGATCTCTTACATCAGTCATAACAAAGTCTCAATTTTTGGAATACCATATTCAAAGAGTTACACTTGCATTAAGCAAAATATATATTAATCAAGATGTGTAACAAAAGTGGTTTCATTCAAAGCTTTATATTGAGATAAAGTGCTCATAGAAAAGACTTATAGAAATAATTTTCATAAAAAGTGTACTATAAGTCAAGCTTATGTAACAACAAAATATGACATATAATTTGATTATCAAAAAGATGAGTTTTTTTGTCATTTTTCTTGTTCTAAAATTTTTGTCTTTATGAAGGATAATTAAGAGAGTGTCTCCAAAAATTATTCATTTATCATTAAGGATAATCCATTTTTCCATTAAGCACATAACATGACTTGCACTTAAAAATATTGATCAACAATGTGAACAATGCACTTTTAAAATATTTTTCAAAAGACCATAAAAACGAATTAGGACAAGTGTTAATGCAATCGTCTTTTGTCTTGCCAAATTAAAATTGATCATTGAAAAAATGTGACCAAAACATATGGAGAAAATATAAGCTAATAAAGTAGAACAGCCCTTAAAATTTTGATCGCAATACAAGTATAGCAATTTTGAAAAAGTATTGCTTACAAAGGTGTAAAAGGTGATTTTGCACAACAATGATGTTCATTCATTTTACACTTAACATGATGATTAAAAAAAGATTATTTTTCAATGTGTGAGCAAAAATCATAAAGAGTGTATGAATCAAGAGTGCAAAACTTAATACATTTAAGCTATGAATTTAGCATATGCATATACAAGTCATGACAAAAAAAAGATGTATCATTTAAGTTTTGAAGTCATATATTTGCATAAAGAAAATTCATAATGCATTCTAGATTTCAAAATCATCCAATCAATCACATAATAACATTGCATAAAGATATTCAAGTTTATTATAATGCAAATGTTAATTTAAAATTTTGTGTACCTCATTTGATGGATTTTCTTACTTGAGATTCAATAATGAGAGCATCTTTAGTTGTTTTGTAATTCCACCGCATGCTCATCATTGTAAAGGGAGGACACTTGATTGTTGGTGGAGGAAAGAAGTTTTATCCTTTGATGCATTCTCCTATGTTGAGTAAATTCATCTTCTTAGATATTCTCTAAGACTTATCATACTTGTAGAGTAACTTTAGGTAATATGGATGAAGATAGCATCGTGTTTAGAACAATTTACTCATGACTCAATGTTGTAGTCAAAACATTATGATTTCATCATAATTTGATTTTCCATGAGACCATTATTAGAACGTTATGAACTTTCAAGAATGACATCCACATTCATATTCATCTTTTATTTTCTTCAAAAAGAATTCAGAACTTAACAAGGATTTTAGATATCCTTGGGTAGAATTCATCAATGGTGAAAAGAGTGATTGGTTAGTTTGGTTGGTTGTGAAAATAAAATCTTCAAATGTTATAATAGAGATTTGAGAAGAGGTTAATCCAAGATCAATGTCAATGCTTGAATCAAAATCAATGAGGTGTAAAGATAAAAGAGAGGTAGGACTGAAATTGGTTATCTTCAAGTAAAACTTATTTGCCTTTGTAGGGAGAACGTTCTTTGATTGGTCTCCTGGATTCAACGCAACTTCAAGTAACTCATCCAAGCTACTTTCTTTCTCAAAATTCTTTTCTTTTTCTTTTGTTCCCAACCTTAGTAACATAGTCCTCAAGATTAACAATCTCCTTTTTCAAATGAACATTTTTGAAGTAAAAGGAATTGTCTATTTTCTCCTTCTTGAAGTCAATCTTGTAGATAAAAAAATTATTGGTGAGGACCATTCCATAAAGAAAAGTAAGTTCTCTTTTCCATACCATGCTTCATTGATAATATGTTGCAAGATGACATATGAGAGATTCATCTTCAATCTTTTATCAAGGTGATACATGACAAACATGTCATTCTCATAAACCTTTTATTTGCTTCATTTTCTTGGAAATACACAATGTTGACATATGTTGTGAAACAACTTGTATTCCTCCTTGAGAGTTGATGAGGGAGATTCTTCCATTTTAACACCAATTTCCATTGAACATCTCAATGGTTAAATCATTTCATCATAAATTCAAAATGGTGTACCAACATAATTTTTCATTCCAATGGAGAACGATCTTATTATATCAATGGAGCTTTGAGTGGTTCCATCTTGAGAATGATGGTAAGTCAACTTCCAATTCTTTGGATGTATTTGTTAAGATGATATGTGAACAGTTTCAATCTATTGATCCATGACTTCTTATAATTGTTATTTATTAACATCAACATCAACACCATTACTTCTTTTATCATGAGACTTATCAAACTCATCAAAAAATATTATGCATAATTTTTTCATACAATATGAGAATTTAGATTGCATATACTTGAAACTTAGAAAGAGTAAAACAAATATGCTCTTGATATTTTGAAACAAATTTTTCAATGTTTTGTTTACTATGCCAAGTATATAATAATGACATGAAAATATAAATGCATGATATGAATGAATTTCAATTTTTTTTTTTAAAGTGGCATGGAGTTGTACTTAAGACAGAAGCAAGCTCCAAAAATATAGCATGCAATGTCTATGGTTTCTTTCAAAAGTATTTTTCAACACTTGATTGGAAATATTTCATCTATTGAATTTTTCTTTAAAACAACTCTGTTTTTGTTGAAATTCTAAATTAAGAAAATAAAGTGAAAAATTATTTTCTTAAAAGAATGTTTTGAAAGAAAGCTTTTTCAAAATCTATCCATGATCACTACTTACTAAAAAATGACTTTTGAGCTTTTAAAGTTTGAACCATTTTTCAAAGAGCTTAAAAGCTTTGAAAGAAATCATTCTTATGCTTTTAAAAATAAGGTCCAAGTGAATCTTTGAATAAATCCTAAAGTAATACAAAATCATAAGGCTTGTAGTTTTGACAAGAACAAATGAACAATATAAAGTAGTTCCAGAGGTTAATGGTTGAAACTGTATTTTTTTAAATGAAGACTACTTTTGAAACAATAAATACAAGTTTCATAAATTTATCATTTTCACAATCAGTTTTTGAAACATGTCCTATTAGAGAGAATTTGGATAAATTTGTAATAGATTTCATACTTACTTGGCAAGCTCTTTATAATGACAAAATCATTTATCTTTGGTTTGTGGTTTTTGTCTATGATTCCAAATGTTGCAGATTCACCATTCCTTGCTTTTTAAATGTGTTGAAATATTGTCTTTCCAAAATCATATTCTTTGAGCAATAATTTTCCAAGCCTCAAGACTTTTCTTGATTGCTTAACGACACTCCCACAAGGCAAGTTAGTAATGATTTTGGTACCCATAGTGATTTGGGTCCTTGAGGGTTAGTGTTATTTCTCTTATAAGATTTCTTCCTATGATAATAAGTTGATCTCTTATAGGAAGTTTTGGAATAAGAGTGCATTTGTAGAACATTCTGAGACTGTTCTCGTTTTTTATGAGAATGTTCTTTTCTATTGAAATTTTTCTTAAAACAAAAGGATTCAATATGACCATACTTGCAACAATATGAGCATTTATATCTTTGTATTTTTTTATCTTTATGATGAACAAAAAATCTTTCACATGACTTTTGTTTTTGAAAAGTTCTACAATCTAAACTAGTTTTGTCAAAAACTAATACTTGTGATTCCTTTATGTTTTGAAAAGTTTCTATAGATTTTACAGAGTTTGTTTTCTCATTTTTCAATTCTAAAACATCTTCTTTCAAAACAACATTATCTTCATGGATTTTAGAACAATCTAAAAGTTGATTAGTGAGTTGTTTCTCATTGATAATATTATGTTGTTCAAACATTTTCAAAAGAGAGTATTGCAATTCTTGAATAGTTTTAAAATATTTATCATTCAAGATTTGTAATTTTTCATTTTCTTTCTTAATCTCAAATAGTTGATTTTCTAGAAATATAAACTTTTGAGATAAAGAGTTTGAGTCATTTAGAAGACTATCAAATTTAACTTCCCTTTCTATACATAAAGAACAAGGTTTAGAATTTTTTTACCTCTTCATTTACCATGGAACATATGTTGTCCTTTTCTTCTAGTTGTGAATCATCAAAGTCACATTTTGTTGCCATCATGGATTTCTTCTTGGAAGTGAGCTTTCTTTGCGCTTTCTTGTTATGAGAACATTTACTTTTGGAATGCCCCTTCTTTTTGCATTTATGGCATGCACTTTGATTAGTAGGTTTTGACATCACTTCTTCCCGAATCTTTTCCTCTAACACTGTTAAGTGCTCAAACCTTAGAACCAGGCTCTGATACCAATTGAAGTGGAAGAAATAGTCACAAGAAAGGGGGGGTTTGAATTGTGACCCTTTTAAAATTTAAACCTGCACTCTACAAAATAAATCTCAAGTGTATGCTTAGATAAATGTTAGTGAAATTTAAAACTACCAGTTCGGAGAATGTTCTCTGAATGGTCTCTGCTGCGTGAGAATTAAAATTAAATGTAAATAAAGTGGTATGTGTGATGTGTGTATACAGTAAATAAAGAGTTAAAGGTAAGAGAGATGCACACACAAAAGTTATACTGGTTCACCCAAATCCTGGGCTAGTCCAGTCCCCACGCCTGTGAGTTTTTCACTATGATCTTTGAAATACAAATCTTCTTTGATCTAAACCGAGATCAAAAACCTTAAGCCCTACAAGCTTAAATCTACCCCAGCCCTACAAGCTAGTAAGGGTGTCACTCAATCAATAGCTACGTATTGACTTGAGTCAATCTTTCTTTTACAAAGGAATTGGTTTCGGATCTAAGCTTAAACACAAACTCAAAACTAGTTTGAGAAGCTTATACAAAATACACTCAATACACTCAATAATATTTTGATCCAAGAGTTGATAGAGAGTTGGAGTGTGAGTGGTAAAATGAAGAGACAAAGATACAATCACTTAAAAGTGGATTGTGTTGAAAAGTGGTCTCTTGAAGTATTTGCTTTTAGAAACTCAAAGGTTAGTTTGAGAAGCAAATAAAATTACTCAATAAACTCAGAAGTGTTGATGAGAATGAAGATCTTGAGTGTGAGTAATAAAAGAAGAGTTTTGTGACTAGTTGAGAAAAATAAGTGTTTGATGATTTGTAGCTTCAACTCTTACTTTTCAAATGATGTCAACCATGCTATTTATAGATGGAGAGGTTCTTCTGATATTTGAACTTCAAATATGACAGTTGGAAATAGCTGTTGTGAGATGGGCAAAACAGTCCATTCAAATTTGTACTTTAAGTGAGCCTGGAGACCATTCTTCTTATGGTCTCTGATATGTGGAGCTGTAGGGATATCAGAGGAATCTTTTTTGCCAACTGTAATGAGCTGTTTCTGATGATATATCTATTGCAAAACAATAGCCCATGTGTTGAAATAACTTTTGGATAAGAATGTAGCTTGTAGGCAAAATCTGGAAGACCATTCTCCTGTCTGCTGGAGACCATTCTCCTATCTGTTGGAGACCATGCTGCTTGTGCAAGAAAGAGAAGCCAACGAATTTCTCTAGTTGTTGCAAGCTGTATGACAGTTGTAAAACACTATTTGAAGCCTAGCATAGCCACTATTCATGAGTCCTTGCAAGGACAAGTGAATAGTAAAGTTTAAACACTTGTATGGATAAGAATTGTTTCTTTTGTCATTCCTTTTGTACTAGCTAGGATCAGATTTGAAGCTTCTTTGCAAGCTGTAGAATCTCTTTGTCTACTTCTCATTGGTCTAAATTATTTCTCTAATGATATTCTTGGAGACCATAAAGCCTTATCATTCATATGTGAGCTTAATATCCTTAAAAACACTTCCAAGAATCAAAATGTATTCCTTGCCTTAAGTGACTTATTCTTGCTGTGGTGATTCTTGAAATAACTCCCATATAAAAATTCATTCATGTCTTGTACCAAGTTGACTTATGGAAAAGTGATTATCCTTGAACACGCAAACTTGGGAGACCATCCTGAGAATGTTCTCCTGACTTATAAATATTTCAACTTTTGAAATGATTTCTTCTTCAAAGTTGATTCTTGTCATTTTACTGAATTAATATGAATGCTCTTGAGGGAAATGGACATGTTCATGATGAGAACATTATTTCATAGGAGTTGATAATGTTTCTTTCTTTGGTTAATCAACTTTGAAATCTTTTGTTGTTGCAAAACATTCCATAATTCTTCTTTTATGTTTTGCACATATTGTTGCTTGTTCATTAAGTATCTTTGATATGATATAGTGGAGGCGTGAGAGTACTCATCATGAGGATTATCATTTTCTAATTTAGAGAATGATAATAACATTTATGCCTTGTACATAAACTCCTTTGAAAACTCACGGAAGATAATGCTCAAACTTTCTCATCTTGAGAAACTTTGATAAGATAAAACTTTGAGTAGGTTTTGACGATCTTCAACATATGCATCATTCCCATTGTTGTTAATTGTAGATGTAAATCTTCAAAGCATGTAACAAAACTCAATGTGAGTTTTGACATAATAACATCAAATATATTCTTGTGTAGCTTGTGATGCAAGTTTTTCCATCTTGATTCTTCAATTATGATCTTCACATTCTTCCTTGAATCTTCAATACTCATTAGGAACCTTGTGACGATGAGGAAGACTATTAACCATAAAAACCACTTTGTTGTTTGAACCTTCCAACAAAACCTCTCATGATTCAAATGACATCCTTTAAGAATCTTCATGAAGCTTGTGATGCTACTTTTGTTATCATCTGATGCTACTCCAATTCTTTCATTGTTTGAGTATATAAAATGCACTTGTTGATGTGAGTGACCTCTAGCTCATCCACTTTTGTCATTATCTATCTTTCAACAAAAACTCAAGTGCAAACATCAGTAGATCACCATTCATAAAACTTAACATTTATTCGATAAGGTTTGTTGTCATTAAAACACATATCAAAATGGGTTTTGCCTCAACAATGTTAGCCTCCGACAAGGGAACTCCGAAACACTTAGGGAATACCTCGCCAGGTTCAGCGAGGCGGCAATCAAAGTGTCAAACCCCAACAAAGACATGTTTGTAGCAGCGTTCCACAACGGTCTAAAGGCATGGCACTTCAACGAATCCCTAACACAAAAGGCAGTCGAAACAATGCAGGAGGTAATGAAACGCGCAAAATGTTACATCAAATGCGAGGAGAGTAACGCCGAAAAAAGGTCAAGGGACTCCAGAGAAAGAGCAACAGTTCCGTGGTAGCAAAACTCCAGAACGAAATCAGCGACGTTGGGCAACCAGAGACTCCAGATGGCAGAATAGACCAGAGAGGTCCCAATACCCGCCAAGAAACAACGACAAGCCACCCCATCGATACGAAGAATACTCACCCCTCAATGATACAAGGGTCCGCATACTAGACGAAATTTTACACACCAACCTGGCCACTAGACCCCAAGAGCCGGAGCATCACATAATGCTAGGACCCAACGCAAACGAATGGTGCCGTTATCATCGTTGCAAGGGTCACGACTCACGACACAGAAAGGTGCTACAAGCTACGAGACTTGATTGAAGAACTAATCAGAAGTGGCCACCTCAGGAAATTCATCGAAAAAGCGACTCATGGAAGAACGGGAACCATCCAAACCATGAAATGAGAAATTTGATCAAATCCATCATAAAATATTCAAACAATGAAATGAATTATTTGTTTAATTTTGTTCCATTCCGCTCCATTTCATATTATTTCATTTCATTCCACTCCATTTCATTATGTTTCATCTCCAAACGTAGCTTAAGACTCTGTTTGGAGTGATAGAATGTAATGAAATGTAGTGGAACGGAGTATAATTTAGTGGAGGGGGTAGAATGAAGTGAAATTGAATGGAGCAGAATGTAATAAATATATAATTCCATCATTTGGATAATTTATGATGAAGCGTAAAAAAAAATTACATTTTTTCTCTTATCTCCGAAATTTAATGGAATAAAATTGAAAATAAAGTGGTGGAATGGGATGAAATTCATTCCTTAAGAAATATGAGATTTTTTTTTTTAAAATCAGCTCTTGGGGGCCTACTCACTTGCTTTGCGGGTGGACGCTAGCTAATTCCCTCTTGTCTACAAACTCTTAATTTGACGAAGACAACCCTACGATAAGTTAGCATTTTGTTGGTTTTGAAGTTCTTTTCGTTGAAAACGATGCTAATTTCGAAATCATCGATTTCAATTCATGGATTTTCAATAAATGTTGCTTTAGCACCGGAGATCCATAACTAGTACTTGCCACATAAAAGATGAAGCACACAACTTGCCAATTTTATTATTTACTTTCCACAAATTGTCATACCTTGCACGATGAAAAGGACGTCAATTGGGTTCTTTCTTTTTTTGGTGTTAAAACAAATGTAACAAAATAAAGGAAATTGTAAAACAAGGTGGCTGCAGATAACCGTTACTCACATGATAACGGTTGCTATTGATGCATGGTTATTCAAACAACTATATCATAGTAATGTGGCTAAATTGTACTTTTGATCCCTTACGTTTATTTTAGGTTTGAATCCGGTCCCTTACGTTTTAAAAGTTTCAATTTGGTCTCTTACGTTATCAACTTTTGCATTAGCTAGTCCATTACGTCAAATATATCACTAACTCCGTTTGATTTTTACACGTGGCTGACGGTTTGGACACGTGGACGTTATTTTGGGCACATTGACACTATTTTGGACACTTTTTTTGGGGTCAATTCTATAATTATAAGTAATATATATATTATTTTTAATTATTTTTTTTTACTTAGTTAGCATCCCAAATGGCACTGAACATGTCCAAAATAGTGTCCATGTGTCCAAACTGTTAGTCACATGTAAGGATCAAACGAAATTAGTGAAAAATTTGACGAAAAGGACTAGCTAATGCAAATCTTGATAACGTGAGGGACCAAATTGAAACTTTTAAAATGTAAGGGACCTGATTCAAACCTAAAATAAACGTAAGGGACCAAAAATACAGTTTAGCCAAAAAAAATTACAATAGGGGAGCTCAAATCCATACCAATAAAAAAAACCGTAAATCGATTAAAAAAACCGAAAACCGCAAAAAACTAAATTTTTTTGGATATGTTTGGATGTTCTTTTAATACTTATTAATATTAGTTAATACTATTTGTTAGATTAATTAATATATTTTTGACTTTTTCACATGTTTCAAATATAATTAATAATTGTCATTCCAAAATATTAATTATAAATATAATATATCTTATATTTTAAATTAAATTTAATATTTATTTCGTTAAAAAAGTTAAACTATTATATTATATTTTTTTATAATATTAATATTTAATAAAAATAACTTTAATTTATAATTCGGATATCCAAAAATCGATCCAAACTAAACCGCATAAAATTGAATTGGATCGGATTGGATTGGATATCTTTTTCTTTTTCATCCAAAACCGAAACACGAACCGCACATACATTTATTTTTCCCTCAAAATCGATCCAAAACCGAACCAAACCGCGAGCACCCCTATTTACAAATACATGTCATCTTACTACATCCAAGGGTGGGAGTAGTAGAGTCGGCTGACACCACTTACCTATTATATTTTTAGTTAAAATATATATTTATACAAAGTGACCCTATTTATAAGCAATTTATGATTCTCCTATTTATAAGAAATATGTGAAAATTGAAAAACCATCTTCGATCTTACATGCATGTAGGGGTGTACGCGGGTTGAGTTGGGTTGGATTTGGCCTAATCCGTTATTCAACCCGTTTAATATTTATTGGGTTGAGTTCATTATCAAACCTGCACTTTTACTATCAAATCCGAAACGAACCAGCCTAATTATTAACGGGTTTGGTTGAGTTCGCGGGTTGTTCACAAAATTTAAAATAATTTTTTATAGAAAAAATACATTTTTTAAAAACTTCTAAAAAAGCCTATAATACAATTTAACACAATTGTTAAACATTTCTAGCATTTAAATTGAATAAAACACATTCTTTTAACTTCAAATAAAAATTCATCCATGATTATTACCCTTAATAAACTAAATAAGAGTAGAAAAATCCCTTAAAACATATCATTTCCAATAGGCGGTAGCAACAAATTAAATAAGTTCTAGTAGCAAATTACATAAATTCAACGAAAGCAAAGTGTATAGTGTACACCAACACCTTTCAAATATGTATTCAATGACCGGGTTGGGTTCACGGGTAGACAGGTTCAAAAAATAAAATCCAATACCCGAACCGATTACTTGTAACTTTGACATATTGGACCGGATTCTACCCGCAAACGAACGGGTTCGGATAAATAATAGTTTGAGTTGAATTGGGTTGACGGGTTCACGGATTGACTCGTACCCATGAACACCCCTATATGCATGTGACACGTCATGTGATTTTGCTTCAAGCAGAAGACTTCACAAGTCAAAGTGCTAATTAATACTTCTGATACACTAATTAACTATATACAAATTTATAGAAAGTTAATTCGAAACTTGTACAATCAACTATTTTTTGTTTTAAAAATGCAAGTTCATAGCAATTCATTAATCTATAAAGCCGAATTTATATTTTCTATATAAACAACTTATAAAAAAATATTAAAATAAATTACTTTTTAAAAAATATAAAAAATGCTATTTTTAATATAAAATTTACCACTAGTTAGCACAACCCTTAGCACTAAATAGGCATGACAATGAGACGAATTTTGTCTTCTCTAAACTCAAATGCATAAAGTTCGAGTCTCCAAACCCACCACAATTCTCAACGGGGTTGAATATCCCGTGAGGTTCGAGAGTATCTCATTCTACCCACTCGATATCAACTTGGGTTGAGTTTTGATACATTTTTATTAAAAAAGATGGGTAAAAATAGAAAATTATTTTGTTTTGACAATAAGATTTTTTTTCAACAAATATAAAAAACTTGTTTAATACTTAAATTAAAATAAAAAGTTGAATATAATTTAAGACTTTGTTTAAGGGTTTATAATTCAAGAGAAAAAAAATGTAATATGATATAAGTGAGACAAATTCAGAGATGAGTTCGGAATGAGTATCAATATCTTATTAGCCGCTCCATCCTCAATCAATTCAGACTTTACCCATTAAATCAGAGCGGAGCAGAAGAATACCTGCAAGTATGGATTATATATTCATGGGGTGTTTGTGGTGCGGTTTGATTTGGTTTTGAGCATAAAAATTATCGTAATCGCGAGATAAAATGCATGTTGTTCGGTTTGATTCGGTTGGTTTTCAAAAAGTCATCCAAACCATACCAAATCAAACCAATGCGGTAGGATTGATTCAGTTTGTGCGGTTTATCACGATATAAAAAATATGATATATTACCAACTTGTTACAAAATAAACATAGGAAATTTTAATTTATTTTATTGTTTACATGATGTAATATGGATATACAGAAATTGCATATATATATATAAGAACTTACTTTTAATACCAACAGTATAATTCGGAATTGCGTGAAATGATATGTTTTGATAGCCTACTATTTTATGGACTCAATTTGAATTTGGCTTGCTAAGTTGAATTAGGTAATAAGTTAATTGCTACTAGTTGATAGAGTTAAGTTAACAGTTGCGGTTTGGTTTTCTGAAATGAAAACTGCAAACCAAACCGCGCGGTTTAGAAAAAAAAATGATTTGAGCGGTTAAAACTAAATACGGTTTTTTGCAATTTTTAATTTGAATTGATTCGATTTACAATTTACTCTTAAATTTATTCGAATAAGATCATCCCTATTCGTGCCTACCACTAAACCACACTTTTGATTTAAATCCAGATAGTACATTAATTTAGGTTTTTTTTTTTAAACATTTTAGGGAGAGAAAGGGTTTTCTTAACCTTCATTTTGGACCTCACCGACATGAAAGTCTAAAAGATGTTGGCATCAAAATGAAGGCACGTCATAATCCTCAATTAATCATGATCGTGATATAATACAGTACAATCAATGACCTACTTATTAAGTCGGCAAGATGCCAAAAGGGATTCGCAAATGATATTCTTCCTTCAAAGTTCAAATACCACACAAATCATTATCATTGCTGACTATGTAAATGAATAAGAAACCAAAAAAGCTTAACCGAATACTTCTGAGTTGTTTTTATTGGTTGCGTTTTAAATCTGTCTTATTCATGAACATATACCATCAACAAAAAAAAGGCAAACAACTCAAAATTCGTCAAATTATACGATAAGCACAACAACCGATACAACTTGCTTAGTTAGTTCCCATCCCAACGGTATAAAATACTGTAGTCAGAAGAGTCACGAGGACAAGAGTTCCTTATTCAGATTCTTATTGGTTATGTGAGATTTTATGGGATGCATGAGATAACATTATTAAGCAATTATTGTTATACATTAATACTCCCTCTTTGTCATAATTATAAGTAAAACATTGTTTCTTTTATTTATTTAATAATTAATGTACAATATCTAGACTCCACTTGAAATAACTTATTTTTAACAAGTAAAATTTTGCTTATAATTATGTAGCCCAAGAAAATAAAGAGAACTAGAGAAACAATATTTGAATATAAGAAAATTGTCAAATATGGTGTCAAAGGTAGAGAAAGATAAAGATAAATATATATACGGTGGTGCCATGTTCAAAAGTGGAACCAAAATCAACAACAATAAATATTAATTAGAGAAAATTAAACAAAAATATCCAGCAAAATCACAATGGTAGGTTGTGATGGATAAGAAGTGTGGTAAAAGTGGAAAATGTCACGTTATAATAATATTAGGGAGAGAAGTAAAGAAAAAATGAGAGGTACCAAGGAATAAAGCTTCCATGAACTGCATGTTCCAAGAAATCTTGTATATGAATGCCTCCGTGTACAATGCAGTTTGATCAGCCCTCACCCTGTAATGGCAGGGTAACTTCTATACATGAATGTGATGGTTTATTTGCATATTTTATATATAAACTAACCCCGGCTAAATTTTGTGACGTCGTTGAGCTTTTTTTTCCGTGAAAAGTCTACTCCCAACCCTCCTAACCCTTCGTCTAACAGTCGCTATGACTGCCCTCTTCCATACTAAATGCTGTCAGCTTTGCTAAAACTGTGTAAACTTAGTATTTGTGGTAGAAAGTCGGTGCACTGGTAGAGAACACAAGTATAATTCCATTATTTTCGAACACTCCACTCAAGCCGCACTACTCAACATATCATCTTCTGGTGATTCTAAACATTCCTCTGGATTGGCATAGAAATAATCTTCTTCTTTTGGCCTATCAGGGATTACCAATCTTTTCGTTGCGCTGCCCATGCGATCCGCATGAGATTGCTTCACAGCTGATGAGAATTGATCCCAGTTCAATGCTCCATTGGTGTATTGATCTATCAACTCAACTAGGAGCTTTCTGTTCAATAAAATGGTTTTTTTGAACCCAAGGTATCTGCAGAAGAATTTGGAGAGTACAAGTCATACACTTGGCCATAAGGATTCGGAATTCCAAATTCATAACAAGGAGGAACAAAAATTGAGTGAAAATAACTATGCTTAAACTTATAAACTATGCCCAAAACTTGTAAGTTTCCTATTAGCATTAGGCGGAACAAATTAAAATTAGAAAAATTAGTTAATCGGAGCAAGAAGGAGAAGGGCAGCAAATATATGTAGAGTAGACAAATAACATTTCGTATTATTAGCTGAATTTTACCTGCGATGACCTTCAACTACTTTGGCCATATTTCCATCATATGTAGGAACAAAGATATCACTCTCTAATGAGACAAGATAATCCAATGCTGCCATTTGTGATGAATGGTTTTGGAAGAACTGAAGTTCAGACGGTTCCAACAGTGTTTCTTTTCTGACCTGTAATCAAATGCACAACAGTAAGACGAAATTAAACAAGAAAAAGAATCGCAATTCAAAGGTTTTCTTAATCCTTAAGTTAGTTACCAAATTTGGATAGTTCTTTGCTAGACTGGCCATTCTCCTACTCCCACCATATATTTCCCCAGCTGCAATATAAATTTGAATGTTTTGATCAATGTCAAAGGCCCTAAGCGCAAGGGCAGTCTCCTCAGGCGTTAGCGGACACAAACCATCTTTTCTTTTCAAATCAGAATTGATTATTTTTTCTTTCCACCAAGGATAAGCATATCTGCCAATGTACAAGAAATTGAAAGTTAAAAAAGATTTATATTAAATTAAATTTCCGTACAAACTCCATGAATGAAAGAGCTAAACTACACAGTTTGCTCACCTCATCCTTGTCAATTCTTCCACCTCATCACTATTGCAACCTTGAGTACAGCCGGAAAATGCCAACATGTCCATCTCATACCGCAGATGAAGAACCAAAAATGGACCATTTTGCCTCAGAAGATTGATCACCTTTCTGCCTAACTCCTCAATCTGAGGAGTAAATCTAAGAGCACTAAAATTGACTCGGCAACGCAGCTTCTGAATCTCTAAAGATTGCCCATTGTTGGCCAGCCGAGCATCAGTTCGATTCAAATGGACAACTTTATACTTTTGTATCAGTGGCAGAATCTGAAAGAATAATCACACCATTTCCTTTTGAATTAGCAAACCAGAAACTTGAAAAAACATAATCAAAGGCATGGTATGAGATAAAACACAGACTAATTTAAGGTTTAACACCATAAATCATTTTAAGATCACAAAACTTATTAACCCAAAGATTAAAAACACTAACCTGTTTCTTATAGTACGACATATCAGACCAACTAATCGGTGGCATGGTGTAAAGAAAACCATTTTCCACTTTTTGCTTGAGTCTAGGAGGCAACTCTCTCAATATCCGCACTTCATCTCTCAATGATGTAATAAAATGATCCAAATCAAATATGTCTTGGAACTCACTGATACAAGAACCATAATCAGAAATTGAAAACAGAAAAACCTCCACACTGTCACCATCACCACCACATGGTAGTTAGGTCAAACCAAATATGCCGAGATGGAATGAAAAACTAACCTGGGATCAGCCCAAAAGGATGCTTTATCCAATTCAGGGACTATAAGTGTGACATTTAAATATCTTGCAATTACCACCATATCACATATCTGTACAATTACCTTAGAAAATTAGTAAATCAAACTAAAATCCTACAACACTATTAACTATCACAAATATAAAATGGCAAACGTATGTGTCAACCGACAACCACTTACCGCCGCTCTCATTTGATTCAATCCTCCATTGCACGACACCATCAAGTAACCATTGTTTTTATAAACCCCTGCCAAAAATCACAAAAAAAAAAAAAGAAAGATTATTTACTTGAACAAATGTGAAGTATCAACACATTCAAAACACAATTTCATCAAAACAAGAAAACCCCCCAAATTCCTTACTAAAAAAATCAGCAGCAGAATGCAAATAAATTAGCCCAAATTTTAAATTACTAAAACATTGATTAAACTTGCATCAGAACATTTAACACATTAGTCATAACTTATTATTAGTGTTATCCATTCCAGAGAATGTGTAATTAAATTAAACTGGATTAAATTAAATTAAGCACAACTTAACATTATTAACATCATTAACATCATATAATATATCCTTCAACAACAAAACAAATTGAGATGATGAGTAACTAACTCTTGGGTGGAAGAACCCTGGGAACCGTAGGTAACTCCATGATTGCAGATTCATGTGTAAAACAAGAAGGCCAACCTTTCAAAACTCTAGGACCCCACATATCACCAAATGCAGTTAACTGAACAATACAAATCCACAATATCACAGATGTTGTAGCCCTTATCATCCACAAATTCATCCTAGAAGACCTCACCGACATCGAATTCTTCAACTTCTCAACTTTATTGTTACTCATCATCATCATCATCAACAACCCTTCCCAAATCACTTTCCCTCTTTTGCTCCCACTCTTCTCTTCTCTCCCCCACAACAACGGCTCCTTCATAACCTTCCTTCGTTCAATGTACCAAATACCAAACCCTAAAATCTCTGATTCATTCAATCACCAATAATAACAATAACAATTACACCACTTCCAATTATAATCTATAATCTCACCTCGATCCAAAATCGATTATTCTAGATTCAATCCAAACGTGGAAACCTCAAATTCTCTAACCGCATTACCAAACACTACACGGCTCAATCTAAATCGGAAAATGAAACAGCGAGATCTTCGAATTCGGATAATAAAAATGTCGGAGAAATTAATCTCCGACAACTGATCTGAAATAATCGTCGGTTCTCGCGCACAAAATAAACAGAGCGCGAGAGCAAGACGATTATTACTATTATTATAAGAAAGCTACAGAGAAAAGGATTAATAGAGAAGGCGTTAGCGTTACAATGAACGTTTGGTGACACACGCGTGACCGGTTCGGCTCGAAGAAGAAAGAAAGAAAGAAAAAAAAAGAGAGAGAGAAGAAAGAAGCACGAGCCGTACGGTGGTGTGTCACGAAAAACCGAACCGTGGTTAAGTGAAAAGAAAGAGAAAGGTGGGTTATGAGTCTTTATTGGGTGAGGTTGGATTCATTAAACATTAAACAGCAAATTAAATACCGTGGGACCCATATACGTGTCCACCATCGAAATAGGTTCATGTACGTGGCGAGATTTGATTGTAGGATTTGTCAAAGTACTCTCTGTGACGTTCGGCGAATTTCGTTCACCCGCGCCGACATTATATCGCGAGATTTTGGTTTTACTTCATTTAATTGTCTTAATTTGTTTTGGATATGTAATTAAATTGGGATTTCTGGTTCCTCTTTTTGCTCGCCCTTGTAAGGAAAGAAACAATTCTGTTTTTTAAGTTTTATTTCAATCAACAAATTCTGTACTTTGTCTTCTTTTTTTTTACAGCTATGGTAAGGTTGTTTTAAAATAAAGGCATCTAAACAAAACAATTTTTTTTTTTTTTGAACTAAACTTTTTCTTTAATATATTAATAAATATATGTAATTACATATGAATTAAAGGCAAACACGCAACAAGCTGCGCCGCTAACTCATTTTGAATAGCAAAATCAATTCGCGTAAAAATAACATTTTTAGTTCTAAGGAACACAACATTGCTATTCATAACTTTTTGAACTCTTTGCAGAAGACTCGAAGCCTCTGGTGCTAGGAAACCAAAAGTGTCAAAAGCGTATGGTATGAAAACATGTTGATTGTCAGAACATGTTTTCTCGTATTTGGCCACTTTACATGAAGCAGCTTTGAGGGCTGTTTGTCCCACAGTAAAAGTCTCGACCCTTAAACCAACAAGTGGCGAAACTCCAGTCAAATCCACACATGCATGTTTTCCATCTACCCACCCATACACCATAACATCCGCCAGACGGAGAGTTGATCGTCCTTCTTGTGGGTCGGTCAAAAAGTTCACAGACGCCTCTTTTTTTGCAGATATTCCTGCACACCTAAAAACATCAAAAAGGACATCTCAGACAAAGTCGTGCCTGTATTTGAAGTCTGAAAGCTCTCTACAATGTACTGCGTGTTCTCCAAAGTTATCCAGACACGCTTTACGACAAACAGGACAAACCTCATCAATAGGAAATAAAAGAATCATGAGGCGATATTTAAGGATAGTACGATACTCAATTGGTGACATATGTTGGTCTAATCCATCAATAGGAATAGCAAGAAGAAAATCTAGAGCATGTGCTGCACGCATACACCCAAATACGGATTTCTCTCTCGTGGTCATATTAAACTTAACTTCCATGTCCTGAACAATTTTACCAAACAAAGCACGCGCCAAAACATGTTGGGATTTAAGGGGGACGGTGTCCTTCCTAGTAAAATTGCTCAAATCAAAACTAGGAACCGTTTCAAGAAGACCATCCAAAGCACTACCAAAATCAGAGTCCATACCACATACTCCATTATCTCTCAGAATATGATCTTGTAACACCCAAGATTGTGCCCTTGATGCCACATAAGCATATGAGGCAGCCTCTACTGCAGAGTACAAACCCAATCCTCCAACCTTAATAGGTAAGGAAACTACCCTCCATTGAAGGTCTCCAAAGAAAGGACCTCCACCAACCACAATGTCTTCAACTGCCGCACGCAACTCTTTATCAAACAAAATAGCTGCCTCCTCCATGTAAATCGGTTGGCATGTCCTTAACCCGAAAAAAAGTTTTGCAATACCCATGCATGATCGAAGCAAACAGAGCTCACTTTGGGGATCCTTTATGGCCACCCCTGCGATAAAACCTCTATCTCGACTAACAGCCCCCCCAAGCAATGTCACCCCCACCCTGGTCTCCCAATGTCCGGAGGAAACAACCCATCACGAAGTTTAGTGCCATCACATGTAGGCCAAAAGACTTCAGTCTTCCGTATATTCAAAACAAGGCCCAATCTTGGTCCTATCTCCCAAATGATATTAAGAGTTTTAGCCACCTCCTCTGAATCCCCTACAATAGTCTCATCATCAAGATACCAAGCATGGAGAAGAAGTTTGCAATTATCTCTGATCTTGTGAATAAGAGGGTGTAACACGAGAGCAAAAAGAAGTGGCCCTAAGGGGTCGCCTTGTTGCACTCCAGTGGCTGACATGATATGTCCGTCCCCAAGGTATAACCTTGCTGATTGATGTAACGCCCCAAACTGCTTTTAGGATGATCGACTGACCCCACAAACCAACACGAGTCTTTTCAGCGAGCTTTGTCCTCACTTGCACGCTTTTCGGGACACTTCCCAGAAGGTCACCCATCCAAAGACTACTCCAAGTCAAGCACATTTAACTGTGGAGTTCTTATGGAATGAGCTACTGAAAAGAAGATGCATCTTGTTGGTATAGGTAGTACCCATAAATCCTTATAAGCCTTCCTTAAACCATGCAGTCTCAAACCTGCACAGCCTTAGGATCCCTCTCATTCCGATGTGAATTTGGTTTTTGCCTAGAAGCTGCAAGGAGCCGCACATTGTCATGCCTCGTGCACCGGCGACCACTCCCTGCCCTCATCAACCTCGGGTATTACAATTGACCATAGAGGAACTCAACCCATAAAGAAATAGATGGAGATCTCACCCTCACCTCATGCAATAGTGCTGACCTGTCAACCATGTTAAAAGCATTTGAGAAATCAACTGTGAGCATAGCCAGAGAACCATCTCTATGTCGCTGACTCAACAACCTATTGGCACTATGTAAAATGGCTTCTGCACCTCCTGATATCCCAACTCTAAACTTGAAGTCATTGAGATATTTAGCCACATTTTTACCGACACCTTTCATAGCGACCTTGGATACCAACCGCCTCCAAATAGTGCTGACTACAATAAGTCGTATTCCCCCATCAGACTTTAACAATGGTGTTAAGGGTGCAGAAGCTACAAACTCTGACAACCTCATTGGGCATCTTCCTCCAAACCATAAGTTAACCACCGGTGTGATTGCACTTAAAAGATCTCTTGCGACAGCAGAACCTTCTCCACATAGTGCGTCTAATACATGTTGGGCCCGTAAACCATCTCTGCCGCCCAAAGTCCCTTTGGGGAAGGATTTAATGCACCCTAGGACAGTGTCAACATCAGCCACAATGGCAGCTTCCGAGAACATGGTGGTCGACATGGAGGGAGGCGGCCTGTACGGGTGCTTATCCCCCAAAATCTTCATTGTGTCTTCATTATAGGAAGCCACTCCAGATGACCTCAACACCTTCACAGCCGAGGTAAAGTGTCGATATGCCACCTTACGAAGGCATTGCTTGATATTAGTGCGCATATGTTTGTTGTCCCCCTTAATATCATCCTTTCCATGATCGGGACCCTGTTGTCCAGAACCGCCCAACACACTGTCAACTAGCTTGGCAACACCGTCATCTTCTCTCCACGTAGCCAAGCAACCCAATATATGATGTTGTTGCAAGGACTTTCGATTCCCAGACCTGCGGTCCTGCCTAGTATGAGGCTTGAACACCTGCAAGGTGCACCGAGGGAGAAGCAACAATCGGACCCAAGCACCTACAGAGCCGGGTTCAGCAACCACCTTATAAAGAACCTCTTTCAATGCTTGAGAGAAAGCAAGACGACAACTATGAGGTATACTCTTCACAGTGAAGATAGGTACTTGGAGAACCCTCTCTAACAAATTGGCATCTAGAACCAGCCACTCTGTTGCACCAAGGGTATCAAGGTCCTTAGGTGATGGTTTTAAAATACCTACAATGTGATTTTCAACCACCTTCGACACAAGTGTAACACGAACCAAACCATCAGGATGATGACATGCCCGACTCAACGCTTGAATATGCATACAACTTCCACACAACCATTGCCCAATCACCCTCAATGATTCCTCCAACGCCATAAACAAATCATAATCGCTTCCAATAGCTTCCTGTAACATATTTCTCCGATCGTCACTACATAGGTGTTGTGTCTTAAGATGAGACACCATATGAGCAAAACCTTTATTTCCTTCCTTACCATTCGGACAACAATGAAACTCCCGAAATGGACAAGGCAAGTATCCTATTTGAGTAGAAGTCATGGGACAACGGAAAATTGTGCCTCTTCTCTACACAAAATAGATGAGATCGACAAGCCAACAATTAGTGAGATAATGTATGTACCTACCATTGAAAAAGTTTAAACTTTCGATGAATAGCAACATGGTTAAAGGGTTATGTTGGAGTGATAGTGAATGAAGTAGTGTAGGGAAGAGAAACAATAGTGATACAAGGGTGGAAAAATAGTTTTTGTGTGCACAACATGGTTGAGGAATTTCATAGAGCAGTTTCTATGCAAGAAGCTTAACACCTTCTGCAAACATTGGTCACTACAACTAAATCCCAACAAAGTTTCATATTTCTATCTTTGAAAAATATACATAAATTAAAAGGTAGAACAAATCAATATTTTTTTTTTTTGAAGTTAAGCTGAATGATATTAATGAATCAAATCCCTTATTAACAAGGGAATAATACAAGGTGGAGCTTCTTCCAACCAAAATTTGTTGGGCTCTTGGTGGGCCAAAGAGGCTAAACAATGGGCCACTTTATTAGCCTCATGCCCAATAGATCTATAGGAAATACCCCTAAAACTACCTCTATTACAAAGGATGCCCTGAATCAAATTCCCAATGTACAATCTAGGGTTCTTGCTCGCATCGTTGAGAAGCCGGATGACATAAGCATTATCGCTTTCACATATCACTTCAAAAAATCCACAATCAATCGCAAGCAGGATGGCTTTGTAGAGCGCATACGCTTCGACAAGGGTCGGATCATTGCTTCCCGGAACTAACCACGTAGCAGCAGCAAGGATAGCTCCCTCGGAGTCCCGATACACCGCTCTGAGCCCCCATCTTCCATCAATAGACAGGTTAGTCAATAGAAAAAAGAAGAATCGAAAATAAAAAGAGAGGTAAAGATGCATCAAAAACAACATTTTTAATTTAGAAGAATAAAATTGTATATATATAATATTTTGAAGAATAGAAAAATATATATATGTAATATTTTGAAGAATAGAAATGAGATGAGACTTATTTATAGGCATAATGGTATCCATTAAACAACCGTTACATACAACTCATTTAATTTTAATGACAGCTCTTGAACAAAAAAAAATGTAAATATTAATTTTGATTACTTTTTTTCGGTACATAGATGAAATGACAAAACAATTTTATAAATTAACACACAAGTGAGTAAGTCGGGGTTCGAACCCCGGTCATGATGTTCAGCCTAACAATTTCGGCAATTTTTTTTGAGTTGAGCTAGTAGGACTTGTGGACAATTTTGATTTCGGAAAATATTTTCTTTTGTACCAACTTCAGGGTGGGAGGGATTTCTTTGTTTGAGCGCTTGTTCAACTTGGCGGAGAACAAACATAGTACGGTAGCTGAGATGTTTTTTTTTCTTTTAGGGTGGAAGGCGAGAGTGGTGGCGTGGATGTGACGAATACAATTGTGAGTATAGGAGAAGGAGATGTTGAGAGAATGTCAAACTTTACTTCTTAATATCTTTGTGCAGGCTCAGTCGCCGGATCTATGTCGTGGCAACACGGTCCAGCCAGGGACGGAACCAGCTATATAGCAAAAGGGGCGGTCGCCACCCTTAAACTATATAATGTTTTAGTACCCTATCCTATATATACAATGTTCGCCCCTATAGATTTGTTCTGAAAATTTTAGTTAGCTACCGTAATTGACCACATCTCTCAAATTAATAACATGTAATAATATTATTTCACATGGCCCCACTGATTAAGTAAAGCATATTTCTCTAAAAAAAATAAATAAAGCATATTTGATTTGAGTTAAAACAATATCAAGACAACGCTAACACTGACCAACAATAATGTTATTTAAATATAAATATGTACAGATTTTATTTTATTTAGTGGCTAGGCTAGGATCACAAAAATGGACAATTTAATATTAGAATCTCGAACCTTTTAATAATGTATTTAATAGTTATCAATTGAGCTATTTTTATGAGATTAAATATATATAAATTAGTTTATACATGTTGATATACGGTGAATATTATATATTTTTTATGTCATTTTTTTTAATATAGAAAAGTCAACTTTTGTAGTACAAAAATTGAGTGTGTTAATAACTCGTTCTACTAATTTATTAACCACAAATGTATGCTATATATATATATATATATAGGGTCAGGATCAAATGACACCAAGGTGTCAAACTTAGTAACATGACATCTCCGATAATTCTTTATCGGATAATCGTATTACAAAATCAACCGTTGGATTCAAAGCTATTATTATATAGATCATGTCTATAAAATTTAACAACAATCGGAAATCATTTGATATGTCAATGAGATGCATAAAAACCAACGTCTTAAAAAACTTCGTCAAAACCGTTAATTTTTATCCTTCTTTTTAACCCATCAAATGGTTTCCGATTGATGTTAAATTTTATAGACATGATCTATATAATAATAGCTTTGAATCCAACGGTTAATTTTGTAATACGATTATCCGATAAAGAATTATCGAAGGTGTCATGTTACTAAATTTGACACATTGGTGTCATTTGATCCTGACTCATATATATATATAGGGGAGGGATCAAATTAACCGGTGTAACATTTGAGTAATGTTACACCGCTTAATAACGCTTTAACGAATTCAAATTTTACAAAATCCACCGTTGGATTGAAAGTTTATATCGTATAGATCATCTATGTTCAGTTTTACAAAAATCTAAAATCGTTTGGCATGTTTTTGAGACACATAAAGATTAACGGTTTATGCGTTTTTATTGAATACCGTTAATTTTGATTGGTCTTAAAAACATATCAAACGATTTTAGATTTTTATAAAATTTAACATGAATGATCTACATGTTATAAACTTTCAATCCAACGGTGGATTTTGTAAAATTTGTATTCGTTAATGCGTTATTAAGCGGTGTAACATTATTCAAATGTTACACCGGTGTAATTTGATCCCTTCCCATATATATATATATATATATATATATATATATATATATATATATATATATATATATATATATATATAAACCTGTTTTTTTTATTGATGCTTGCTTTTATCATATCTATGAAGAAGAGGCCATAGATGGAATTGGAATATTCCATGAAATTAATTGTATAAGAGTTGGACATGTTAGAATTTACGTGATACAAAATGTTTTAATATTATAATATCAAAACTCACCAAAAAGTGAAACTTCAAACTAAAAGTTTGCAATGGTATTTAGAAATTTGATAAAATAAATTTTTAATGATTATGATTTTAATTGTGAACATAGATACTCACAAAAGTCACAAGAAAAAAAGGATGTGAGTTAGAAAACAATGGAAGAAACTTGAGAAACAAAAATTGTGGGTACATGTAAAGTAACCTAATTGAGCTTTTGAACGAGAATTCTCCTAAATTATCAAAATATTTAATCTTTTTATCTTTTATGAATAATGAATAATATAAATTTTTAGCCCATGAGTTGTGAATTGGAACACAAAAAGTTTCATAACCAATGAATAGCTTCACCAAAAAAATAATAAATCAACAATGAAAAATATTAATTGTAAAGGGATCAAGTAAATAATACAAGTTAATGTTATGTCTTATCGGCTCATAAAACAACTAAAATCAAAATAAAAATACTACTATTTTATTTCATAAAAAATCCCTTAACTTACTCATTAACTATTATCATTCATTTGTCAAAAAAAAACTATGATCATTCACTCACTCATGATATTAATACAAAAATTAAATTAATATTTTATTTGACCTTTCAATTTTTTTTAATAAATTAGTTACTTTTAATTTTTATTTATTACTTTACTAAATAAAAACACACTCTCAAAGATGAAAAAACTAGATGAAAATATTCTTAAATAATTAAGAGAGATACAAAAATAAACAAAATTTTTGGGAGGAACATAAGCAGAGCAAGCATGACTACCTCTAACATACCAAAGCATGACAATCTCTAACATACCAAAGTAAAAAGAAAAAAAAAGCCTATCCCCGAGCACATGAATGAGTGTGTGGCAATTCATTGGGATGACCGCCGGGGTACTTACTTGAGCTTGAGCAAGCAAGGGGTAAGCCTTCTCTTTTGTACCTTCATTCAAAGCATCGAAAGGCGAAAGAAGACTATAAAGCATATTCCCATAGAAAGACCTTGATCAAAGAACGAAGGGATTTCGGGCGTCAAGCGTGACTTTAGTCCTTCTTTCGGCTAACGGACTCATTCAATACCCTATCTATTGAGCTACCTTTTGTTCAATTGGATACTCGAAGCGAAGGGAAAGCTTTTTGCATAAAGGCATTGATGAGCTAAAGGAGCAAGCAGAACAAGCTCCATTTTTTTCTAATAAAAAAAAAAGCAAGTTGCGACTATACCATTGCGACACATAAAAAGAAAATTAAGTTCTTATATGATTACATTATTAGAAACAAATATGATACATCTCTTCAAACTTATGAATATTAAACGAGATCCATTATATATACTAGCCACCAAACGGGCACGTTCCGTGCCCGTTTGTGTGATCGATATTTTTTTTTTATCGATATTCTCTATTGTGCAAATATAAATAACTACTTAATCTCCTTTTTTATTGAACTTAGTTAATTGATAACTATGTAACATCCTTTTTTGTTGTGGCTAGTTATTAAGAAGAAAAAAAATATTTTTTTTACTATAAAAAAACTGAAAACCTACTTTTATGTGGAAGTTGTGCTTAGTTATTAAGAAGAAAAAATATATTATTTACTAAAAAAAACTGAAAATCTATTTTTATGTGGAAGTTATTTTTTAAGGGTAAAATAGGAATAATGAAAAAGTCATCCCAAAAATTTGTATCCTTTTTATATATAGTACTAACCGCCACACGGATCGATTTTTTGGTGATCGATATTTTTTATTGTGCAAATATAAATAACTACTTAATCTCCTTTTTTATTGGACTTAGTTAATTGATAATTAGTTAACCTCTTTTTTGTTGTGGCTAGTTATTAACAAGAAAAATATATATATTTTTGTTTTACTATAAAAAACTGAAAACCTACTTTTATGTGCTTAATTTTTTTTTTTGGTAGTTTTTTTTAAGGGTAAAATAGGAATAATGAAAAAGTCATCCCAAAAATTTGTATCCTTTATATATATACTAGCCGCCAACCTTGCCCGTTTGTGTAATCGATATTCTTTTTTTTTTCTGTGTGTGATCGATATTCTGTATTGTGCAAATATAAATAACTACTTAATCTCCTTTTTTATTGGACTTTATTAATTGATAACTACTAACCTCCTTTTTTTGTTGTGGTTAGTTATTAAGAAGAAAACAATATTTTTTTTTACTAAAAAAAACTGAAAATCTATTTTTATGTAGAAATTATTTTTTAAGGGTAAAATTGGAATAATAAAAAAACCATCCCAAAAATTTGTATCCCCTTTATATATTGGTATATATATATATATATATATATATATGAGTCAGGATCTGTTGACACCAACAAGTTTGACAAATGTTACACCTCTCAATAACGTTTTAACCGATACAAATTTTATAAAATCCACCGTTAGATTGAAAGTTTATATCATATAGATCATTATGTAAAGTTTCAGGAAAATTCAAAATCATTTGATATGCTATTGTGACACATAAAAATCAACGACATTTAAAAAAAGACGCAAACCGTTAACTTTGATGTATCTCAATAACATATCAAATGATTTTGGATTTTTTTGAAACTTTACATAAATGATCTATATGATATAAACTTTCAATCCAACGGTGGATTTTGTTGACTATTTGATGTTGGCTGCATTTTGGTAAAACTATGCTTAAGCAGGATGTGGTATGAAATGTTACAACATCATTACCTGACGTGAGCGCGCCAGCTGGCGGCAGCATTTAATGCGCGCGAGTTTTTATTTTAGAGAAGATCTTTTCTCTTTCATCAGTTCTTTGCTTGTGCATTAAGGAAGGTTTTATTTCCTAAACAGATCTTTTGCTCAGAGATTGTTTTGGGAATTATTATGAAGATTTATTTTAAAAACCTATCAAATCTTTAAAGATATGGTTTTATTTTATATTTGTGAGCTGGATGTTTCTTGTGGGCAAAGCTTCTGAAGCCCAAATTACCAGCTATATATTGAAGGACGAAAACCTAATTAAGGCAAGTGTTCAAGCGTGTATTTGAGTCTAGCCGTCTTAGGGTTTTTGTGTGCTTGTGTTTTGTGAGCCTTTCTTGTGTCACTTTGATGCAAGTTTAGGACTGTGTGTTAATTGAGTTGTAAACTGTGATTGTCTCTGAAGCTTTTAAGCAAGGAGATAATTATTGTGTGTGTGTCCTCTCCAAAGCTTTTAAGCAAGGAGTTTGGATCTTAGTGCTTGTGTATTGCTTGAAGCCTTTAGGTAAGAGTAATCTAGTGTCTAGGAGAGTGTCTCCACCGTAGTGATTGATTCAACAACAGTGCTGTCTGTACTGTTGATATTAAGGAGTGAGTTGGGAACTCATACCTAGGAGTTCCTAGGTAGAAGGACATAAGGATAGTTGCTAGGTGATAAGTTGTAAACGAGGAGTTTGCTGTAAGACTTTGAACTAGGGCTATTAGTGGAATTCCTCCTGGATTGGTATCCCCCAGATGTAGGTTGCAGTTTGCATCGAACTGGGTTAACAAATCACTGTGTGTTTGTTTATTTCTGCACTATTTACTGTTTTCATTATTTGTCTATTAAAGCGGGTAAAAGTGTTGTAACATCGTGTACAACATCGTGTACTGGTGTACCAGTTTTTCAATTGGCATCAGAGCAGGCACCCTGCCTGTTTATGGTGAGATTCAGGAAGTTTTAACTGGCAAAATGGACAAAGAAGGAGGATTTGTGAACAGACCCCCAATGCTAACTGGTTCCAACTATGATCATTGGAAGCCAAAAATGATTGCATTCTTGAAATCCATTGACAGCAGGACTTGGAAGGCAGTTTTGAAAGGTTGGGATCATCCTTTGATTGTTACCAAAGAAGGTACTTCTACTGGTGAACTAAAGCCAGAGGCAGATTGGACAAAGGAAGAAGATGAAGCAGCTCTCAGCAACAATAAGGCAATAAATGCTCTCTTTAATGGAGTGGATACAAATATGTTCAAGCTCATCAAAAAATGTCTGTCTGCAAAGGAAGCTTGGGAGATATTGATGACATGTTATGAAGGCACCTCTAAGGTAAAGATGTCAAAACTTCAATTACTTACTACCAAGTTTGAAAATCTGAGGATGAAAGAGGAGGAAAGCATTCAGGACTTTCACATGAATTTGATTGATATTGCTAATGCCTTTGAGGCTCTGGGTGAGAAAGTATCTGATGAGAAGTTATCAAGAAAGATGCTCAGGTCCCTGCCAAAAAGGTTTGACATGAAAGTGACTGCCATCGAAGAAGCTCAGGATATAGCAAATATGAAGGTAGATGAATTGGTTGGATCTCTTCAGACATTTGAATTGACCATTAATGAACGAGGAGATAAAAAGAACAAAAGTGTAGCTTTTATCTCAAATGATGATGAAGAGGAATCCCAAACTGTTGTTGAAGGAGAAGAAAGTATTTCTGATGCCCTTGCTCTAATTGGAAAACAATTTGGAAAAGTCCTAAGGCGTGTTGACAGAAGAACCAGACAGAATGGGCAGCACATTAGATTCGACATCAACAAACAGCAAAACAATGTAAAGAAAACTAGACCTGAGGAGAAAAGTGGATCGGTCAAAGAAGTGCAATGTCATGAATGTGAAGGATATGGACATGTCAGAACTGAATGTGCAACCTTTCTGAAGAAACAAAAGAAAGGTTTGTTCTTTTCATGGTCTGATGAAGATTCTGAAGAAGGAGAAGAGTGTGCTAGACATGTTTCTGCAATGACTGGACTTTGTGCTCCTGTTGCTGAATCTGATGATGATGTGGAGGTAGTCTATGAAGAACATTCTGATGAGGAGGAAAATGACACCTACGAAGAATTGCTTGGCTTGTACAATGATCTACTTGTCCGTTACAAAGAGGTATGTAGAATTCTGGAAAAGCAGAAAAAGACTATAAATCAACTTCACACAGAGAAGGATTTTCAAGTTGGTCAAGTATTGAAAGTTGAGAAAGAACTAACTCAAGCCAATGCTGATATGGAAGAGTTGAAGAAACGGGTTAATCAACTGAATTCTGGTGCAAATTTGCTTGAAGAAATTTTAGAAGGAGTTCCCACTACAAGACTAAAATCTGTAGGGTACAACTACAATGCTCTTAACCAGCATCAACAAAACAAAGAAACAAAATTTCTTCCTGCTGATGAGGTAATCAATCCCTATACTGGGGAGAGAATGTTACAACCTCCTATACCACATCCTAAAACCTATCCAAATGTTAAAATTGGACAAGGTTCCAGGACTTTTGCTAATCATCATCGCACTCCAGGACACCATGGTCGCTCACGCAAATGAGTTTGTCATCATTGTGGGAAGAAATGACACATAAGGCCTTTTTGCTACAGATTGTATGGTTACCCAAGACATTGGCAACAGCCAAAAACTAGTCCAATAGATGGAGCTGGCAAGAAGGAATGGATACCAAAGGGTGAAAATAAGGGGCTGATTGCTCATACCTCCCTCAGAGCATCATCTAGAGAAGATTGGTATTTTGATAGTGGTTGTTCAAGACACATGACAGGTGTGGAGAAATACCTAAAGGATGTGAAGGGATATGCTTCTAGCTTTGTAACCTTTGGAGATGGAGCTAAAGGTGAAATTCTAGGCATAGGCAAACTTGTCAACAATGAATTGCCTAACCTGGAGAATGTACTTCTGGTAAAAGGCCTTACTGCTAATCTGATTAGCATAAGCCAATTGTGTGATCAGGGGTTAAAGGTAAATTTCACAAAAGCTGAATGTCTTGTTAGCAATGAGAAAGGTGATATTCTGATGAGAGGTACCAGATCCAAAGATAATTCTTACATGTGGGTATCTCATGAAGAAGCCAATCTAGGAACATGTCTACTTGGTAAAGAAGATGAAGTTCAACTGTGGCACCAGAAACTTGGTCATCTTAATCTAAGTGGAATGAAGAAAGCTGTTACTATTGAGGCAATCAGAGGACTTCCCAAACTAAAGATTACTGAAGGAAGTATTTGTGGAGAATGTCAGATTGGTAAACAAACCAGGATGTCGCATCCAAGGTTGGAACATCAGGTAACTTCAAAACCTCTTGAATTGTTGCACATGGACCTTATGGGACCCATGCAAGTTGAAAGCTTAGGAGGTAAAAGATATGCTTTTGTGGTTGTTGATGAATTCACCAGATATACCTGGGTAAATTTTATCAGAGAGAAGTCTGATACTTTTGATGTATTCAAAACTCTATCCACCCAAGTTCAAAGAGAAAAGAACAGTGGGATTGTGAGAATTAGAAGTGACCATGGAAGAGAGTTTGAAAATGAAAAATTTAGAGATTATTGTGCTAGTGAAGGAATTAAACATGAGTTTTCATCACCCATAACTCCTCAACAAAATGGTGTGGTGGAAAGGAAGAACAGGACAATTCAAGAATCAGCCAGAGTTATGTTACATGCAAAAGGTCTACCCTACCATTTCTGGGCTGAAGCAATGAACACTGCTTGCTATATACATAACAGGGTGACTTTGAGAAAAGGTACATCTGCTACTCTATATGAGTTGTGGAGGGAAAGAAAGCCAACTGTTAAGCATTTCCATGTGTTTGGAAGCAAGTGTTATATTCTGGCAGATAGAGAGCAAAGAAGAAAACTTGATCCCAAAAGTGATGAAGGGATTTTCCTTGGATACTCTACCAACAGCAGAGCTTACAGGGTATACAATTTAAAGACCAAGGTTGTAATGGAATCTATCAATGTGGTTGTGAATGATGTGGAAACTGAAAAAGGTGATGGTGTTGAACAAGATGTTGTAACATCAGGACCTCTCATAGATGTTCAGGAAATAGAGGAACAACCTGTAGCTATTGAACCTGTAGCTACTGAGGAAAGGATCCCAGAGGAAATTACTGAGGAGATTGCTGATCAACCTACTCAGAGCAAGGGTCCATCAGTTAGGGTTCAGAAGAATCACCCCAAGGAGCTCATCATTGGGAATCCTGATCAAGGGATCACCACTCGAAGATCTAGTGATGTGATAGCAAATTCTTATTTTGTGTCCATGTTTGAACCTAAGAATGTGAAGGAAGCTCTCACTGATGAATTCTGGATTGAAGCTATGCAAGAGGAATTGAATCAGTTCAAGAGAAGTGAAGTGTGGGATTTGGTCCCTAGACCTGACAATGTGAATGTTATTGGAACCAAATGGATTTATAAAAACAAATCTGATGAGAAGGGGACTGTTACAAGAAACAAGGCTAGACTTGTTGCTCAAGGTTACACTCAAGTGGAAGGACTTGACTTTGAAGAAACCTTCGCCCCTGTTGCTAGATTGGAATCCATAAGGTTACTTTTATGTGTAGCATGCATTCTAAAATTTAAGCTATACCAGATGGATGTTAAGAGTGCGTTCTTGAACGGTTACTTGCATGAAGAGGTTTATGTTGAACAACCCAAGGGATTCATAGATCCAGATTTTCCAAAGCATGTGTACAAATTGAAGAAGGCACTGTATGGTCTGAAACAGGCACCAAGGGCCTGGTATGAAAGGCTTACTCAGTTCCTGGTGAATCAAGGATACAGGAAATGAGGATCTGACAAGACCTTGTTTGTGAAGGTAGAAAAGGGAAAGTTCATGATTGCTCAAATTTATGTGGATGACATAATCTTTGGAGGAATGTCGAATACAATGGTTCAACATTTTGTCCAACAAATGCAGTCTGAATTTGAAATGAGTCTAGTAGGAGAACTGACCTACTTTCTTGGCCTACAGATCAAGCAAATAGAAGATACAATCTTCATCTCTCAAAGCAAATATGCAAAAAATATTGTTAGGAAGTTTGGGATGGATAATGCTAGTCACAAGAGAACTCCTGCACCCACTCATCTGAAGCCGACCAAGGATGAAAATGGTGTGAGTGTTGATAAAAGTATGTACAGAAGTATGATTGGGAGTCTATTGTATTTAACTGCAAGCAGACCAGATATTACTTTTGTTGTGGGTGTTTGTACTAGGTACCAGGCAGAACCAAAGGTAAGCCACCTCAATCAAGTCAAGAGAATCCTGAAATATGTCAATGGAACATGTGACTATGGGATGATGTACTCTCACTGTGAAAACTCAAACTTGTATGGGTATTGTGATGCTGATTGGGCTGGTAGTGCTGATGATAGGAAAAGCACATCTGGTGGGTGTTTCTTCCTAGGAAATAATTTAATATCTTGGTTCAGCAAGAAGCAAAATTGTGTGGCTCTATCTACAGCTGAAGCAGAGTATATAGCTGCTGGAAGTAGTTGCTCTCAACTGGTTTGGATGAAGCAGATGTTGAAGGAATACGATGTGGAACAAGATGTTATAACATTGTATTGTGATAATTTGAGCGCCATAAATATTTCAAAAAATCCTGTTCAACACAGCAAAACCAAACACATAGATATTCGTCGTCACTTCATCAGAGATCTTGTGGAAAATAAAGTTGTGACATTGGAGCATGTAGGTACTAAGGAACAAGTGGCTGATATCTTCACCAAAGCACTTGATGCTGTTCAATTTGAAAAATTAAGGGGCAAGTTGGGAATTTGCCTCCATGAGGAGTTACAGTAGTTAATGAGCTGTAGGCGTGCAATTGTCATTTTTTTCTCCAACTTAATTTTGCACGCTATCCAAGGAGAATCAAAGCAAATTCTTTCTTCCCATTACATGTGGTATGTGCTATCAGATGTCCCAACCTCTGGTGTGTTTATCTGTCATGTTTGGATTTATCTACTGATGCATGATGGTTATGATGATGGTAGTTGTAGTTCAGTTGTGGCATGCTTGCCTATTGAAGCATGCGTATGATATGTGTTTGCATGTAGCCTGTCTGGCCTATGTGCATGAGACTGAGTAGTGAAGGGGATCATGAGTATGTGTTGCAAATGCTGCAGGTGTTGAGGGGGAGTAGTAACTCTTGTGGTAGTTGGTGGTGGCTACTATTATCCTTGTATGTGCTCCTTATGTGCGAGAATCTATTTTTCTCTGCATGCTGGTAGTATGGGGGAGCGTAGTGATGATATACGTGTGCTAGTTGTATGATAGCTAGCCTGTTGATAAACTTGCAACTAATGCTCTGATTAGTAGTGTGCTAGTTCCTTGCTTGATGTATGTGGATGTGTTGTGATATGATGGGCTATCAAATGTTGGAACATCATGGTGACTGGAATTTATTTTTCCTAAGGTACTCGTTTGTGAGAGTTTACTTCTCTCTGTTAATGTTCTCTGTGAGGCTGAGTCAACCCAATTCCGTTGATGCATGTCTTTGGTGTTTTTGGTATGTCTTTGTACTGAAGTGAAAGAAGGGTCACAATCATAGAAATATGGGTAACTTGTGCATGCCTATTTATGGTTGCACACTGAAGACGGAAGATCAAGATCCCCTATTGATCTATTTCTGATGAGTTATGTATCCCATGGTGTTATCTTCAAGTGTAGTAGCTCTGTGCACTATGTGGTTGATGTGATGGAGGTAGTATAGGCTTATGCCTTATGTCTTGTGACCTTCGTGGTATATTGCTGCAAAAAGTTATGGTCTAATGTTCTTGTTCCAAGATGTTATGACATGAGTTATGTTCGTCTGTGGTGTAATGAGAAATTGCTTAGCAGATTTCTGGGCAGGTTCTCTTAATGTCTCAGTGCGTATGGTTTGTAATGGTATTCAGCAATCATTTTATCTACTCAACTGCTACAGTTTATGTCTAATGGTAATATGTGCTTCTTTGTCAAATTTGTGGTTAAAAGGGGGAGTAGATGTTACATCATGTTCTCTGGTAGATGTATGCTGGTATAATTTTTTTCTGGTAGAAGTTTTGTGCTGAAAGCTATGATAGTCTGATATGCATCATTTCAGGGGGAGTAGAGTACTATGTATGTGATGCAGGGGGAGATGTTGTATGGGATGTTGGAACATTCTGTTTGTGTCATCCATGCTTATGTTTGTGATCACTTAAGGCGAAGTAGTTTTTGTGTATTTCCGCTGTTGCATGCCTCTGATGTGCTCTAAAGATACGACTGAATTCTGATCTAATGTTTTCCATGGAGGAGTAAGGTTGGAAATTATTTTTGAAGATGTGATACGCTTCTCTTCTTTTGTGTGTTTATGTTGATGTAAAGAAGTGTTAGTGATGTATGTATCTTTGAAGCTTGTCTGTGTGATCCCAAGTTGTTTTAGCCAAAAATTTGCCAAATGGGGAGTTTGTTGACTATTTAATGTTGGCTGCATTTTGGTAAAACTATGCTTAAGCAGGATGTGGTATGAAATGTTACAACATCATTACCTGACGTGAGCGCGCCAGCTGGCGGCAGCATTTAATGCGCGCGAGTTTTTATTTTAGAGAAGATCTTTTCTCTTTCATCAGTTCTTTGCTTGTGCATTAAGGAAGGTTTTATTTCCTAAACAGATCTTTTGCTTAGAGATTGTTTTGGGAATTATTATGAAGATTTATTTTAAAAACCTATCAAATCTTTAAAGATATGGTTTTATTTTATATTTGTGAGCTGGATGTTTCTTGTGGGCAAAGCTTCTGAAGCCCAAATTACCAGCTATATATTGAAGGACGAAAACCTAATTAAGGCAAGTGTTCAAGCGTGTATTTGAGTCTAGCCGTCTTAGGGTTTTTGTGTGCTTGTGTTTTGTGAGCCTTTCTTGTGTCACTTTGATGCAAGTTTAGGACTGTGTGTTAATTGAGTTGTAAACTGTGATTGTCTCTGAAGCTTTTAAGCAAGGAGATAATTATTGTGTGTGTGTCCTCTCCAAAGCTTTTAAGCAAGGAGTTTGGATCTTAGTGCTTGTGTATTGCTTGAAGCCTTTAGGTAAGAGTAATCTAGTGTCTAGGAGAGTGTCTCCACCATAGTGATTGATTCAACAACAGTGCTGTCTGTACTGTTGATATTAAGGAGTGAGTTGGGAACTCCTACCTAGGAGTTCCTAGGTAGAAGGACATAAGGATAGTTGCTAGGTGATAAGTTGTAAACGAGGAGTTTGCTGTAAGACTTTGAACTAGGGCTATTAGTGGAATTCCTCCTGGATTGGTATCCCCCAGATGTAGGTTGCAGTTTGCATCGAACTGGGTTAACAAATCACAGTGTGTTTGTTTATTTCTGCACTATTTACTGTTTTCATTATTTGTCTATTAAAGCGGGTAAAAGTGTTGTAACATCGTGTACAACATCGTGTACTGGTGTGCCAGTTTTTCAGACTTTATAAAATTTATATCGGTTAAAACGTTATTGAGAGGTGTAACATTTGGTGTCAAACTTGTTTGTGTCAACGGATCCTGACTATATATATATATAAATATAAATTAATATTAAACATAATCATGTTACTATATTTAAAATATTAACATTCATTTAATTATATATTATTATATTTATCATAATTATTATTTTTTTAATTAATTTTTAAGTTACAAAACTCATCATCTATTTTTCATTTTTTTAAATAGATACTCTTATAATTAAATTAACGATTGCTTATAAAAAACGAAAAATATGATTTAAGAGTACTTCTCTATATTATATAAAAAAGGTGTAGTACTCTTCTATAAAAATGAGTATTGCATTCTTTTTTTTTTTATGCAATAAGTGCATTGCATTTTAATAAGCACTAATAAACTAAACTGAAAACTCGAATAAAAATATTTAATAAAAAATACCAAAAAAATAGGGAACAAAACCCCTAGAGAGAGGGAGAATAAGAATTAAGCATAGAAAAATGAAGATATAAACATTCTGACTAATAAAATATGGGATATAATTTTACCAAATGAATGTTTGAGAAGAAACTTAAAAAAACAATTTATTATCAAATTTTAGAAATTATTGGAACTGTAGATATTAAAACATATTTACATATATTTAAACATATTTACACACAATTAAAATTCACAAAAAATTCACATATATGAAATCATCTTGCAAAGTTATATATTGCAAAAAAAAAATCAAGTTTATATAATAATAAAAATAAACTAAATATTGAAGCAAATATTATTAAATAAGAGAGACAAAAACTAACAATAAATTTGAAGGGACACAAATCTCACCAAGAAAAAGAAAAACAAACAAAAAAAAATGACCAAGCGAAAAAAAATGTAAACCAAACAATAGACTAAAAAATTCGAGACTAATAAAGTCAGGATAAATTCCACCAAATAAATATGTGAGAAGAAACTTAAAAAGAACGAGAGGGGAGTAAGTCAAGCCCACCATATATGAATCATATTCGATAACCAAAGTTTATTTCAACATTTTTCATGAGCAGTATTGTCAGCAAATATGCCTCCAACTATTATTGAAACTAGCCACCACCGTGCCCGTTTGTGTGATTGATATTTTTTTTTTGTTGTTATCGATATTCTCTATTGTGCAAATATAAATAACTACTTAATCTCCTTTTTATTGGACTTAGTTAATTGATAACTACTTAACCTCCTTTTTTGTTGTGGCTACTTATTAAGAAGAAAAAAAAAATTTACTATACAAAATACTGAAAACCTACTTTTATGTGGAAGTTGTGCTTAGTTTTTTTTTTTTGTAGTTTTTTTAAGGGTAAAATAGAAATATTGAAAAAGCCATCCCAAAAATTTTTATCCCCTTTATATATTAGTATAGATAAAATAAAAATAAGGGATACATCAAAAATTAAAAACAAAGTGACATGTGACTACACAATTGCAACTCATATAAAGAAAATTAAAATCTTATACGGTTACACTATTAAAATAAAATATGAGATCTATTACATTGAAATATAAACAAAACTAAGATATAAATCAATAAAAAATCTCATATTCTAAACATATACTAATATTAAATATAATTTAAAATATTGTATATCATTTAACAATGTGATTATACTTATAACAATTACTATTTTTCATCTATAAATTTTTTTTAATTCAAGTTACCAAAAAAATTAATTATATAGTTTAATCGAACCCGAGCAACGCACGGGTTTATCTCTAGTAAATAATAACTTTTGTCATGGTAAACTTGAAAAAATAATAACTATTTTGCAATTTTAATTCTACCGCCGAATTTTTTAATTTTCTACGTTTTAATCACTAAAGTCATAGATTTAGGAACGGAGATAGTATTATAACCCAAAATATTTAGATTGATATTTTTTAAAAAAAAGTATGTAAATTTATATTTTTATATATGATATACTTTTTTTTTATTTGTTTGTGTGAGATATACTTTTATTTTATGAAACCTATATACGATATACGGTTGGAAAATTAATTTTTAAGCAAGATATGGTTAAAATTTGTAACAAAAATTATTTGCTTATGTATATGTTTGTTGGAAATTTATCTTATTTTTCTTTTTGTGGTTGTACCGAATCCTAATAACTCTATAAATATCACCACATTTGATGCAATTTTTATCTTGATTTTTTTTTTTTACCAAATCCACTAAATCTTTTTTTTATTAATATTTTTTTAATAACAAACACTTGTTCTTGTTTAAAAACAACTTTTATATCTTTTGGAGAGTTTAACTTCAAACCAAATCCTTGAGTCTAATATATTCACACAACATTAAATAGAAGCACATTGAGCACATACTTAGCCGAAATAGAGTGTTACCAAAACAAAAAATTTAAGCCAAGAGAAACAAAATTAAGCGACAAAGTTTCAAAAATTGCAACAAGATGAATCAAAGTTCTAAGATGAAAGAAAAAGTCTATGACTTTTACCCTACGGACTTCAATAGTGATGAACGTGAAGTAGCTGCCATTCTTCTTCAAATGCCAAAGCTACATATAGCCCAAGTTATGGAGAAGAGAAGAAAATTGAAAATAACTCTTGGGGGAAAACCGATTTCAAAAATTGGTGAAAAAACCTATAATGACGGTAATGTTCATCCGGGGCCGCAAATTAATATTCCTGGTATTGTTACGGAAAATGTAAACAACCCTCTAGATGTACCGAGGATTCTTAGCGTACCAAATAATAATATTCCTGACGTTGCTATGGAAAATGTAATTTATGTAAACAACCCTCCTCTAGATATACCGACAATTCCTGGCGTACCGAATAATAATATTCTTCAATGTTGTAAGCCTTTTGAGAAAAAACTATCAAAGAGTGATTTGAAGGTGGATCAAAATAGATTGTTTATGGACAAGGGTCATGTGGAAAAGTATTTCATACCCTTATTGAGAAAACGTGAAGAAAAAATTGAAGATGGTATAAACGTGATTGCATATGACATGCAAGGTAGAACGTTCAACATGAAGTTCAAACTTTGGACTAAAAAATATTATGTCCTCAATGGATCTGGGTGGAAGAATTTCTTTGAAGAACATTCTTTGCAAGCAAATCAAGATCATGTTAAAGTCTGGATGTTTTGTCATTCAGAAACCGACAACATATGTTTTGCTCTTAGCGTGAGAAGAGAGTGAACTTAAAATTAGGTATGGAGTCTCCACATTCAATTTCAATAATATATGTAGGACTTTACACATCAAATTTTTATTTATTTTTTTTATAATTAGAATTTTATTGAACCAACTGAAACTATGCAGCAATTATTATTAATCAAGAAATTAATGGAGATGAAGGAAAATTTTCACAAACTTATAAAATAAATAATAAAAAAAAGTAAAATTTTAACAGTTATTGTGGAGTTAGTTTTTTTTTTTAATTTACCGTACTTACTTTCTGTTACAATCAATCAATTATTAGTAACAAACTCTTGATTATTTTTATTTTTTTTGACGGAGCTCTTGATCTTTTATATGATTTTATTCTGTTTGTTTCAAAAAAAAACTTGAAGAGTTGATAACAATATATTTTTTTTTTATACTTATCTTTGATGCAATTTTTGTTTTTTTGACGAATGTCTTGAATATGCAACTTGTGTAAATTAAATTGCAACTTGTTTTATTTTATCATGAGTTTTTTTTTATTTTGCTTAATTACAACTAGATATTTGATTTTAGACTTAATTGCAAATTTGGTCCTTTATGTTTATTTTATGTTTCAAGTTGGTCTCTTATATTTATTTTATTTCAAGTTGGTCCTTATATTTTAAAAGTTTTAAGTTGGTCCTCCTTATGTGTCTAAAATTTGAATTATTTAGTCTTATAAGAGACTAGCTAATTCAAATTTTAAAACATAGAGACTAATTTGAAAATTTTAAAATATAAGCGACCAACTTAAAACCTAAAATAAACATAAGAAATGAAATTAAACCTTGTTTTTAACAAAAGAAACACTTTATGACATTTCTTAATGGTTCTGATTAGTGTATACATAAACAACAAAGATACATTTGCAATTTGAGATTTTATTCTTTTGAACTTTGATTTTTATTGTTGTGTCATTTCAGATTTGGATGTTCCAGTTTTTGAGGTATTGGCTGCTGTTGGACTGATTTTTGGCTTCTGGTGGAATTTGATGGCCTTCATATGATATGAAGTATAAGGTTTGGTTTATTGGTGGAATTTTAGAGCAGGGTATTTAGCGAGTCTTGTTTTTAGGGTTTTATGTGGTATTGATTATCTTTTGTCTTTTAGGTAAGGCAATCATTTTATATTATTTAATATTCCGAATTATACATAAAATGTTCATACAAGCAAGCAACATTTCGACTTCACACACTTCATCTTTAGTACCTACAACAATAATTATGTAAGGGTCAATTTTCTTATCCATATTGATTCATACTCACCACAATAATGTCATAAAAAATAACAAAACACTATTTATTTATGAATTAATTGTCTTTATTTAAATTTCACTCACTCTTTTTAACATCTAATAATAAAGTTTTTTTTTTCTTTTTCATTTTCTCATAGTACTTTGAGCCTATTCACATAAATATTTTATGAGTTTTTCTATCATATGTGAATTTATACATACTAAAAAGCAATGTTTTAAAAACCGGACCGGACATCGAACCGTGAACCGCATGAATAAACCGGATTAAATCGGATAAACTGGTAGAACGAACCGGTCTCTATAATAAAACTATATAGGTATTAAACCGGTCAAATCAGATGACTCAATCTCTAAGAAATCATGACATGACACATAAATTTTTTGAAAAATTCGGAAAATCCATAATGTAATAAGTTCTTAAATTCAAATTCTAAATGTTGTCATCACACACAATAAAATAGTACAAAATACAAATCCAAATAAGTTTTAAACAAAATTTTATTGCAACATAAACGGAATAACAAAGTGTCTAATAAATTAAAATCCAAGGAGACATATTTATTTCAATGTTGGACTCTCTTTTATTTCTTTTGGTTCTTCTATTTAAAAAAAAAAATACAAAATGACGTTGTTTTGAGACTTTTGGCTAAAAGAAAAAAAAAACGCGTGCAATCAAACCGGCGGTTTGAAAAAACCGTCAATTTACCGGTTTTTCCGGTTTTGAGCGGTTCCCACCGGTCTAACTGCATGGCCGATCCAACATTCGAACCAGACCGGTCACCCCTCCGATTCACAGTCTGACCGGTCCGATCGGCCGGTCCGGTTTTTAAAACATTGCTAAAAAGTTTAAAATAATAAATTTATATTAAATGTATAACTTTTAATAAATAATTGAAGAAAGAATAAGCAACTATGCTATTTGAAATGTACTTTCAAGAAACGCGATCAGACAATGACAACGGAAAAACTACCCTATATAAATCGTATTCTATTAATGAAGCATATTTCAACCTTCTTTATTTCTTATAATGAGCAATATTGTTTTTTTTTGAAGAAGTAATGAGCAATATTGTTAGTAAGCATGATTGGACCTAACTCTTTGAAAACAATATGAAATACACTAAAATAAAAAACAACAAAGCAACTTGCAACTACATGACTATGATCTATAAAAAGGAAATTAAGTTATTATACGATTACATTATTAGGATAAAATATGATAATTTTTTCAAATTTATGAAATATTATAAGAGACCCACTGAAAACAATTTTAATTATCTTTAAAATAAATATACAAGTCTACTATATAACTCAGTACAAAAACTCATATTTTTAAACAAACTTCTTATTTTTAACATAAATTCATATTAAACATAATTATGTCACTAATTTAAAGTAGTATCAATCATTTAGTTATGTGTGATTATACTTATTATTTTATATTTGTAAATTTGTAAAAATATTTTAAATGTATTTTAATCAAATCCGTGCAACGCACGAGTTTATTTCTAGTACCTTCTGAAAGGAAGCTACACTAGCTAATATGCAAGCATTTTGATGATGTGGCACCTCTAAAAAAAATTCATGCAACTTCTTATTATAATAATATATAACAACAAAGTTATATAAATTTAATTGCTACATAAATACTATGGTTTAATTGCTACATAAATACTATGGTCACGTAATAACATTTTTTTGCACTATGGTTTTCCAGACAGTATTAACAAATTCTTGTAAACATAACTATCACCCTAACCACATAAATACTATGAATAATCAGCACAAAAACAAGATATAGATTGGAAACCTGAGAAAAGCTCAAAAAATAATACTGAAGCATAAACAAATGACTACCTATGATATATATATACAGTAAAGGAAAGTTGTAAAAGACACAAGCAAGTTGTTTACCCAATTCGGTGAAACTACACCTACTCTAGGGGATACCAATCTATGAAAAGAATATCACAATGCCGAATTAATACTTATTGTTGTAACCGGAGTTAAGAAATACCTTTAAAATAATTTCAGCCACCGAAGAGATTACCGAGTTGAGTCGCGGACTAGGTCGCTCTCTTTAAGACGTTTCGCGGCACTGCCCAAAATTGTGCATTGACTATCAACCGCGAAGTCCCCAGGATAAAACAGCTCAGTTCAACTGATACCGATAACTATGCACTGTAGATATCGGGCAATAATTACACCATCAAATATGACAAAAAAAATCAGTGCGCTATAGTTTTGAGTCCATTCTAATATGGTATTTTGACCACTCAAATATGGTACTTTGACCTTTCTTATATGGTAACTAAGACCATTATTAAATTATAGAGATTATGGTACTATGATCATTCTTAATTTAAAGGAACTAGTGATACTTTGATATTTTTTAAAGCAGTTAATACTAATACTAAAATTAGTACACAACACATAGAATAAACTGCAATGTTCTCTAAACAAATTTTCACTAAAATTTGCAAAACCAAATAAAGAACCTAATCAATGTTCCTAAATGTTTCTTTCAAAAGTTACATGGAACAAGTTTGATCACAAATAGAAAATGATCAGTTTCGGTGATGCAATAACAGTGTACCGAGCAAAATATACCCATTCAAAAGGTTAAACCTATAAGAAGTTAACATATAATTAAGCAAGCCATATATATATCAGCTACTTGTATATCAATATTTATGTATTCATATTAATACACTCAACTTAGGGAGGGGTCCATAAATATTGTCAAAGGCAAAATCATATGAACTTATACATAGCTAAAACAACAAAGTTAGCCTGCAAGCAAATTAATTCAAGCAATGAAAGAAATTGAGGTATCACATACCAGAAGCAAATTCTACAATGAAAGTCATAACTTTCTGTTCACTGTCTATATCCCTTCTTGCACCCTTTTTCTTCAATGGTTCAACAAGAGGAGGCTAAGAGTATATGGTAGTGAGTATGAGGAGGTGTAGAGTTAAAACTCCACAGCTAATTAACCCACACTTTCCTTTCTTTTAATTAGCGCAGCATATATTTTAGTTTCTATGCAATAGGGTTTTTATCTACATACCCTTCTCAAAAAACTTAACACATTTTTAACAGAAGTAATTTTTCAACTATAATTTTCTGGATCATGCCGATGACTCAATAAATGGATGAGGTGGGTGAAAATAGGAAAACATGTTTTGACTTTTTCTATTACTCTTCCTATTATTTAGTAATTAACCTCTAGTGAGGTTCCATAACATAAAAAATGTGCTAATAATATGTAGAGTTTACCTTTAAAAATTATTTAAAAAAAAAAATACTAGTATACTCTCCTATTCGATGTGGGACTCATTGATTTTATTTTCAATTCACACATAAATGTGTTCTATGTTCCAACACTTATTCTTACAACCGATGACAAGAAATTATATGATATTTTTAGTATGTAATTAGGACTATTTTATGTAATTCTTAGTAGTTTATTAGGCAATTACAAGGAAAATATCTAGGAAATTGAAGCTACTCAACAAAGAAGCAAAAGTTAGATAAACTACAAAAAAAAAAAGCTAAAATGAAGAAAAAAATGTTGAAACTATCGTCCCACATGCCAAAAGATTATTTTGGAGCAAATTTACAAAATTTTGGAAGAAAATCGGATCACATAGCCCATGAATGCCTTTAGGAACCAAAAGCTTCCTATATTAGCACTTTGCAATAACAGGACCCTTATGGCAACAAACAATAATGACATGCGATATGGCGACGAATCCTTATGGTTCTTATTCTTGCGATCGAGTTTTCCTTTTTGCTATTGTCCTTCTTTGCAACAAATTTATTCTTGTAAAGCCTATTCTATTCATAGGCTTATAAAAAAAATTAGGATCAATGGAAAAAGTAACTTCCGGAATGAGTGCCTTGTCTAATATTTTAGTTTAGAGTGCACTTGCTTCTCCTTGCCAAATGTAACAAGTCTCACAACCAAATCAAGTTGGATTAGGATCCTCAATGACCTCTTTTAATTTTTTTACAATTGAAACTTTTAAGGCATCAAGTTGTTTTTGAGTATCGGAAACCTTTGAATCTAAAATGGAGCTTATAGTTTATTTATAAAATTAGACTGTATAATTTAAAATGATATAACTTGTGTTAAAACAATGATTTTATTCTAATTTTAGTTTATAATTTATTTTGATAAGCTAACTCAATTAGCTTATAACTTATTATAGTTTATTCTAATTTCCCCCTATTACTTCACTAAAACATATTCCTTTTTATCATATGTTACGGTCAATTGCTAATTTTACCCAATAATATAAATTCAATTAGTTATCTGTTATTTTTTAACAAACAAAGTTAAAGTTCATTATTATAAAATTAGACTGTATAACTTAAAGTAATATTTTACGTATATATACTGAGTAACTTGAAATCACCAATAATAGACTATATATAAACTAATATTTGTACTAACACTTGAATTAATATGTGTGCCGCGAGTTTTTATAATCATCAATAATAAACTCTAAATTAATATTTACATTAATATTTGCACAAATATGTATACAGAATTGCTTAAAATAATTTATAATATAATTATATTAAGGAAAATGCTGGTTATAGCGAAAAAATTTATCGCGAAAGGCACACGAATGTGTTGGCAGTGTGGCACCCACATGATTATATACCTTAATTAACTTAATTTGTTTTTAATAAAAAAAACTCAGTTCACCCAAAACACCCAAACCTCGTTTTCTCTCATCCTCCTTTCATCTTCAAACACCCAAAACCCAGTTTCTCTCCTCTCTCAAATACCACAAATTGTATATGACGATGGTTGTTGCCTTGTTGGGACATGAATGAAATTCAAAAATGGGGTTTTGAAAGTGAAGATTATAATAAATATTTGGGGTTGTCTCTGTATTGTAGGGTATCAGTTGATGGTTATTATTTTTCTTTTGTTCGTCTCATTTCTTTGTTCGTCGTCGCCGTTCTTTGTCTCTGTTCGTCGTTCCTATACCACACCCCGCCGTCGTTCCTTTGTCGTCGTTTGACAATGGTGCACTCTCTCTGTTTTGCTTCTATTTGTTCCTTAAAATCTTCAAACACATCTAATATTGTTAAATCTGTGTGTTGGTAAATTTAGTATTGTTTGTTCTATAATCCATGATTCATAGGAGTATGAGGAGTGAACTGGATCAATTGTTATGAAGAATTTGTTGTTGGCCTTGTTTTTTCTATGCTGCTTTCACAACTTCAAACAATAAAAATCAGAGGAAGCTGTGGGTGGTATTTTTTATTAATTTTTTAGACGTTAAAGCATGGCCATGGCCACAAGATAAGCATGTCAGAAACATAAAAGAGACGGTATACGCAATTCGTGAAAATTAGTGAAAAAAAATTCGCTGTATATAGCATAACTGTTATATTAATATTCTACCTATTAAAAAAATTATTATTTTTGAGCGGGGAGGCCGTGGCCACTCTCAGCCCTCCCCTGGTACTGCCACTGGCTATAGGAATGGAAGTAGTATTATTTTATTTCTATGATAAGCTTATGGTAGAGGCATATGCCGCATATCACACTTTTATTTTTTTCGTTCACTTACATATCAATTTTTTCACGCTTATTTTGTTCTTCTCTAACCTATTTTGTTTCCCCCCTTTTTTTTGTTTCAGTTAACACTCAAAGGTACTTTCATTCTCTCTTAATCAATTTTGTGCGAGTAGTATATACATTGGTTCGATCTCCGACCATTGCGTATGAGACGTTTGTTGGGAGATGTCACTTGTGATCCAAGTAAAAATTACAACTTTTTCACTTGTGATCTTATGGGAAAGTAACATATATACTTTGGTCTCCCTCATATTGCAAATAAGTTTGGAATTTTGAAGAATTACTTTGTGAATGATTAATTGATTTGAAGTTTTCAAGTAAACTTTATTTGATTACATTTTTTTTTTTGGTATGAAAAGGTTTTCCTTGCCTTTTTTTTTTTGATGGAATGGTTTTCCTTGCCTGACTCTTGAGTAAAGTGTAAATGAAATTTACATTTTTTAAAGAATTAAAATATACTTATCAGTGTGTGACAATATGAATATTTCTTAACCAAGCCTAATGGATGAATGATTGTAGTACAATGGACTCCATTTTACTAAATTTTTTTTTTTTACAATACGGTTAACTTTATATTGGGTCAAAAATTATATTATGTCTCATATTAATGTCCGTTTTAGGCCCTACTTTACGTTGGGCCGGCCCTGCAATGGAGAAGAGAAGTCATGCTGCATTTTTAACTAGGCACCTTGTTCTTACAAGAAGATAATTTATTTATACTATTGCTTGCATTTATTTACCTATTTACATATCAAACAGAGTGACTTACTAAGTAGAAAAATACTAGTAGGTTGTGTTATTTCCTCGTTACAACCAAAACCGATTATAAAAGTTCAATCAAATAAAACTAAGGCAAAATGCATCAATAAGTCCTTTAAGTTTTATGTCTGTATCAGATAGGTCCTTTAAATTTTTTAAGTTACAAGTAAGTCCTTTAAGTTTTATGTTTGTATCAAATAAGTCCTTTAAGTTTTTTTTGTATCAAATAAGTCCTTTAACTTTTACGTTTGTATCAGATAGGTCTTTAAGTCCTTTAAGTTTTAAGGACCTATCTGTTACAAATTACAAACTTAAAGGACCTATCTGATACAAACGTAAAACTTAAAGGACCTATTTGATACTTAAAAAACTTAAAGGACTTATCTGATACAAACGTAAAACTTAAAGGACCTATTTGTCACTTAAAAAACTTAAAAGACCTATTTAATACAAACATAAAACTTAAAGGACCTATAAATGCATTTTGCCTAAAACTAACAAAAAACCAAGTAATTGTAAAAAAAAAAAACAAAAAAAAAAACCAAGTAATTGAATGCACAAAGCTACTCTCCAATTCATTACTTGCATTCCATGTGACTTAGCAACTGATAACTCTATTTACACAAGTCTTGTAACAACATTTGGGATTACCTATATTAAATACAATCTTCTTTTAATGTAACTTTACCCTTCCTAGTTTCTACGGTCTATTGAAAGTCATTAATTTCCTAGAGAAAAACAAGTATAGAAGAATAACATTACCATGCTATAAGAACTTGCCACAAACATGAGAAATGAGCATATACTTTGTGACCACATTGGTGGATTCCCTTTCTTTGTGGATGGAATGCAGGTATAAAAACTTTAGTTGTGAATTTCTTCACAATCCTTTAAATATCTTTCTCATTATATCATTTCACTACTTAAGTAATGGACATTGTAAGATGAGTAATTTTTGAGCAATTTTATCATTGTTATCAGCTACTTAAGTAGCAGACCAGTCGGTGGTCAAGTCTCCTATACCAGTCAAAGTCCTACCAAGTGACCAATTTTAATTGACCACTTGTGCGGCCAAAATACCTATAAATAGTCACCTTCAAAAAACATAAGGGTCACACCTCTCTCACTTATATATGTTTATTATTTCTTTATTTTTTAGTTAGTTTAGTTTTTGTCAATTTGTATGTAGATGGCCACATAGTCCTTTGTCGGCTACTCATATTGAATCCACCGGTGTGTTTAGTCAAAATGGTTGGAAACTGTATGGTAATTAATGGGGGATTTTTTGTGTTCAAATTGGATACATATGACTAGCTGAAGTCAGCGCCACTCAGATGGGACTTTTCCACGGTGATTCATTGAAACATGGAAGTTGCCACAGTTTTGCGGGTAGGCATGTTGGACTATCCTATCCTGCAAAACTGGGTGGTGGGACTTGAAAGTCAAACCCTTCCATTTAACACGTAAAAATGTAAACAAAAGGAGAATCATAGTTCGGCCATATTTATAATATATTTGTTTCATGTTGAATATTTTTACTATAGAGTGACCAACAATTTTTAGTTTATTTAATTGGAATTTAATATGTTGGATGTAATATTTAAATTGATTTAATTTACGTGTCTAGTCTCTTGATGAAAAAATGACATTTCATCTTCATTTATCCTTTTCTGCTTCGTGTAATTTTTTTTTATAATATTACGTTATGGGCCACAAAATTTTTGACCACCATTCATCCACTACATAAGTAACGGAACACCCTACTGTGTAGTTCGTTACTTAAGTAGCATATGGACGGCGGATGAACGATGGTTAGAATTTTTGTAGATGGTGGTGGTGTTCGATTGGCCACCAGTGTTAGCAGTAACTTTGTTCAACCAATAAAATTCAAGCAAAAAATTTAATTGCAACCTTTGTTTTCATTTATTCTCATTCCCATGTCTTCTCTCATTTCTTCTCACTTCTCCTCTTAATTCAGTGTTTATTTTTTAAATTTTTGTCATTTTAGTTTTGTTATTGTAGGCGTAAACGGCTTCAATATCCATCGTCGATTTATCATAATGATCCCATATTTGTTCTTTGATGACGACAATTGAGAACATTATAATAATCGATGAGGAATTTTTTAAGCCTATTTAAATCATTATGATTAATCAAAACGGATCCGCCTTATTTGTACCCCATCAAGAGGAAGAGGTAGAGGTGGTATAGGGAGTTCGTCCACCTTAGATTTGCCACCTATTTAGAGACAAAACATTAGGTTACTTTTCAAATTAAGACTTGCACCTCCTCTTTATTACTAACGATTGGACCCATTTCCTTTTATCTCTTTTTTGTACAATTTATCTATCTCAGAGCATCTACAATGGTAGTACCTATTTCAATAAGAAACGGTACTTATTAGGTACTACCATTGGAGCAATACTCATTTGAGTACCTAATATGTACTGTGTCTCAAATAAGCACCCTCTCTCTCTCTCCTTCTAGGCCCACTTTAATTTACATTAAAATATACCTTTTATGGGACCCACTTACTTTTATATACTTAATTTAAATTAATGTAAATTTTTACAATGCACAAATAAATGGATTTTTTTTGAATCGGCTAAATTTTATTAATAAACAATTCTCTAAACAAGAAGTAAAAGGAATTGTTAAAATCATACACCAAGAGGCAAAGTGAGTAAAACACTTTAACCAATCAAAATACACCAATACACCAAACAACACCCTAATCCACCCCAGTACATCAATTAAAATACATCAATGACCACCAACCCAATCCGAAGAGACGCCACCAGACACTAACTTCCGAACTCGAATTAGAATTACTCGGCCCATCAGAATCCAGAAAGCAGCTCTTTAAATCGAAAGTTGGTGGACGCCGGTAACTAATAGTCAACACTGATGCGATAGTTTAACCAGATACTAGAAACCTGCAAATCTCAACAGATTTGGGAACCCTCAGCGACTCCAAAAGAATCCTGCAAATCTCAACAGACTTGAACGCGGTCAGAGAATCAAGTATCGAAGCAGACCCAACACACACAACATCGACCAACACCAACAGCGGCTCAAACCATCACCACAACAACACCTTATCAACACAAATCTCCTCAAGAAACCACCACCCCAAACAACCACTAGCATCACCACAACAGTACCGACCCCCATAAAAACCAACACTCAATCCAACTGACGTGTGAGTTTCACCAAAATCCAACGCCAAAACCCAAAATCCAACCCAACAGAAGCTGCGAACACTTCCGGCATGGAGGAGTACGTGACCAGAAAACACAGACCAAAACCAGATCCACCACCTAACACTGTGACCCGCCGTCGGAAACTGGTGACAGACGGCTAAAACTCCAATAAACCAAACAGTCGGCATCGGGAAAGAAGGAACACGGCCAAAAAACAGTGAAACAGAGAACCGCCGGCGGTTAGAGAACCGAAGAGGAAGAAAAACTGCCGGCGAAGAAGAAACAGCCGGCGAGGAAGAAAAAGAAACAGAAGGCCGGTGAAGGAAAAGGCCGCCGGCTGGTAAGGTGATGCGGAGGGCTGATTGCCACCTCTTCACACCACCATCACTGTCTTGCACTACTAAAAAACGCGCTTTTAGCAACCGATTTAGAGACTGATGTTTTGAACGTAAACTTAAAAAAAAAACTGGTTGCTATATCGGTTGCTACATAATTATAGAGACCAAATTAGTGACCAATAATTAGTGACCAAAAAATCGATTGCTGTTAGAGACCGAATGAGAGACTGATTATTAGCGACGGTAAAATCCGTCACTTTAGAGACCAAATTAGAGGCTTAAATATTTTATAATTTTATAATTTATTATTTACTTTTTTTTTTACAAAATAATTTAATATTTACTTATTCCTATTATTGTTTTTCTTTTAAACCTTTCTTGAATTTTTCCCCTCTTATCACTTCCCTATTCTTTTTTTTTATATATATTTGTTTTTTATATATTTTTAATTTCCCTACTCTACAACACATCACCACCAAATTTTTCCAATTCAATTCAATTTTTATACTCCCTCACTTTTCAATTTTCTCAGATCAATGTTTCTAAATCAATTTTAACTTCCATCACCACAAACTATTCCCAACCCTATTCTCCACCTCACCACGACAAACTGGGTTACCACCACACACTGTTCTCCATCGCAGCTCTTAACCACGACACACTGCTCTCCACCGTCACCACCTCACGCGTTTCAATTTTGTTTCTCCTCATTCACGAAAACACCTAAGCTCCGAAACGCTACTCTTTCTCCCTCTCACAGCGAACGAACTTCTCCATCTAAGCTCTGAAACCCTAGTCTTTCTCCCTCACGGTGACCTAACTTCTCACTCTCAGTGAAACAGACACTCTGACGTTCACCCCTCTCTGCAACGGGATTGGTTTCGGTGAAATTCGTCCTCCTCTTTAAAGGTTAGTTTAAATTCTCCTTATTGTTCAATCAATTATGATTATAATTTCTTTTTGTGTGTGGTTATAATTGCTCCTTCCTTTGATTATTCAACTGGGTTACTTTCTATTCATTTATGTTTCTAATATGCAATTAGGGTTGTTTCTAATATGCAACTTAATTTATTTATGTAATTAGGTTTGTTTCTAATATGCAACTGAATCAGATTAAGGTACCTTTTTGTTTGCCTTTCTACTTGATCCAGTAGAACCAATCATACACATGAATAACTATGAATTGAATGTATTAATAAGAACAGAGTTGTTCTTAATTTGAGATCAGATTATAGACCTGCAACACTGAGGTATATCAATGAAGGCCTTTTGTTACAGGTATAGATCAATGTAGAAATGGATTTGTCACAAGAAACTTAGAAATCAATTTATTATAGAGTTGACTAGTTTAATATATCAGGGTAATATTGATGAATGAAAAGGGAAGTCAAATCATTTTGGCAAGTTGAGAAAGTGAAGCTTTTATAAATAACTAAGCAACTGAAATGTTCATGAGATATCTAGCCTTCATTGGGATAATAACAACTTGTTTTAGAGGTAAGCTTGAACTACTTAAGAGTTGCAAATTGTTTCGAAGTCTGTTTTGGTGACATAATTATGAAGAACTATGCAATTGCATGCCTCTTTAGGTAATGCTAGATTGCTAGTTTATTATATTAGGTCTTCTTAAACATGTATGTTTTCACCTCGCCTAACTTAATTAAATGATTCATGGCCAGGCAATCACAAATGAGAGGAAGAATTGAACTATTTCTTAAGCATAACAAACTTAGTAAAAAGCATATCACTTATTAAAAGTTTCTTTATAGGTTCCTTGTAACAGTTCAGGTCTGATTCTTCAGGTTCTGTTAAATGGGATGTCACTTAATAAAAGATTCTTTATAGTTCCTTGTGACAGTTCCTTATAGTAAGGTTTTGCATATCTCAATATTCTTATCATCTTTGATAATGTGCAGGAGGTGGATGGATTAGTTTCTGGTATATGGAATCATATGTTGCAGCATGTGTTGAACCAAATAACTTCTCATTCTTGAAATCTCAATGCTTAAGAGTTAAGACATGACATTTTCGTGATGATCAATGAAATACTAACTTTGAGTGTGAAGAGGTAGAGAGTATTCTTATTACAGAGTTAATATGTGCTTTCATTTCAAATTCAACAAATGTACTATAGTTTGTATTCATGGCATTTTAACATTCAGAGACAACGTTTTCAAACTTCAAAATTTAAATTAAACTAATTCTTGAACTCTTTTGTTTTTAATTATAGCAACAAAAAGTGAAGATGCTCTTTTCAATTTGCAGAGAATCTTTTTGTCTGTGACTAATTGTCCAATTTGAAGCACATAAATGATTTTACTCTATGGAATTAAATTATGTGTTGTTAGAAATTAATTGATTAATTAATTAGCAGCAAGATGGCAACTTCATTTCATGGAAATTTGGTTTTAAGAGTTTGTTTTTGTAGTCTCTTTTTGTCAATTTTTGGTGTTAAAACCAAATTTACTGATAATTTTGCATCAACCAGGAAGAATTGAAATATGGTGAAGGCCTTCAACCAACTTCAAAATGCTGCAACGAGTATGTTTATCTGTGGAGATCATGATTCATGACTTCTTTACTTTCGTGAAACTTCACGACTATTTTTGCTGATTCCTTAATTTAAAACTAGAGTGATTCCTTACTTCTTTGACTCCTTACTAGATTTTTGCTGATTATATATTACAGGCTTGCTGATTATGTGGTGGCAAATTCTGATCCTCTGTTACCTTCGTAAGAATTAAGAAATATTCTCATCAATCAATCATCCTTTTTTAAGTGTTTAGAAGAAATCATGATTCTTATTACTTTTTCTTTCAAGCAGAAACAAAAAGAATCACTGGTCTTGTTGCTTATGGAAATGGCTCTGGCACCATTTCATTATCTCCCAAGTTTATTTCCTAATACCACGAAACTTCTGAATAAATCTTCTCTGGCACCGTTCTCTTTTATATTTGATCCCTAACTTATAAAAATATAATAAGCGATGTATAAATTATTATTACTAATTCATCAAGTTAGTCCTTTAGTATTAGATTCAGAACATGATTTGAAGGTTAACTTAATTTCTTGTGTTACTTTCTGCTTGTTCAGAAGTCAAGTTTATCCTGTCGGAAGCCCTTCGCCTTAAACTGAAGCATTCATTAAAGCTTGACCTTGAGTTGCAAATGGTTAGCTTTTTCTTTTCTACTTAGATTTTCTCAGACCATATTACTACCTAAAATGCATATCTTATTGAAATTCAATGGTTTTATTACATTTGTTATTAAGGAAGTAGAATTGTCATGATTAATCTTCGGTGGTAGTTAATTTTCATGTCAAGGATATATATATATATGTGACCGAGAGGTTATGTCTGCTTGATTAGTTTAAATGTAAATTGTATTTGGATTTGAAGAGTTTTTGTTTTATGTATTTTTATTGACGGGATCTTGTTTGCAATAAATACTCTGTATGGGTTTTTACTAAGAGGGAAATCACTAAAAATTCTCCATGTAAAGGTAAAATTCCACTTGATACATATAGTCAATATTGGATTATCTCTTGGCAAGGTAATTATTATTCTTTGCTAGTTTGCTCTGTTTTCTTCCATTTGCATCTTGGATTTGATTGATTTTTATTTTCTTCGATTTTTTGCTAGAAAATGAGTTAAAGGAAGCTATGTATGAAAGAAGCTATGAAGGTCCTGGAGTCTCTAGTTACAGAGTGTATTAGAATGAAAAAAAATAACTAAGTTTTATATAGATATAACATGTCTATGTATTAATGTGTTATAAATTGTGGGATTCTTGATTTGCACGGTTTCTATTGTAATTTTTCTATATAATCTTTGATTAAGCAGAGCTTTATAAGAATTTAATTTACTAATGTTTTGTTATGTTTATATATATATATATATATATATATATATATATATATATATATATATATATATATATATATAACGGGGGCTATACAATTTTTTTTAAAAAAAAAGTAAAATTAATGACCTAATTGGTGACCGATTAAAAAAATTTGGTCGCTAATTTAGTTGCTAAAATTGGTCACAAAATTAGTCTCTAATTTAAATCGGTCGCTAAATCAGTTGCTATAATTAGTCACTAAATTAGTCGCAAACAGCGTCGCACATGCGTCGTAAAATTTGACTCTAAACCGTTCTTAGAAATCAGTCTCTAAATCGGTTGCTACTAGTAGTTGTTAATTTGGTCTCTAAATTCAGTCGCTAATTTGGTTGCTACAAAACCGGTCGCTGATTTGGTCACAATAGATCAGCGACCAAGGTTTTTGCTACTGATTTTGATCGGTTGCCAAATCGGTCGCTAATTGAATTAGCCACCGATTTTGATGAAAATCGGTCGCTAAATCGGTTGCTAAAAGCATGTTTTCTAGTAGTGTTGCTACATTGTGAAAGAAAAAATTTGGATTTGAGGGAGATGGATCAGATCTAAAAGTTGTAGAGAGATGGCAGAGAAAAGAGTTTTTAGAGAGATATTGTAATGTACTAATGAATATTCAACACAAATAAATGGATTAATTGGTATAAACACCACACTTTTGAAAGTAGCATGGCAAACATAAATTCACCTTAAAAAATTTTAATATAAGATCATTTTTAGATTTTTCTTTGTCCCTTTTTATAAGATTTGTTTCAAATTTTCAAGGTCATTAATTATATTTTTACCAATATACCCTTAATTAAAGTGCATCTTTTTCTAGAATCTGTAATAAATACTTTAGAAAAACAAAAACTCAGTGTATGTTTGATTTCACTTCTGTAGCAGCCAGAATTGATTCTGACTTGTTTGGTTACTCAAAAGTAGAATTGATTCTTCCGCAAGAATTGATTCTACTTTAAGCTAGAAATCGTAACTTCTGATTCTATAATTGATTTTTACACTCAAAATTATTGTTAAACTCACTTTTACATGAATAGAACCAAACATACACTCATTCTCTTTTTTGAAGAATAAAGTTGTAAAAACAATACCAATCGTAAACAAATTTAATAACAAACTCATTTTTTTAATCTTCGCAATTTTCTCAATGAGATCTTATAATTAAGGACAGAGGTAGTATAGAGTTTTTCTCAACGAGATCTTGTAATTAGGGAGATATGTAGTATAGAGAAGGTTCAAATTAATAATGATATTTCTTTGAGATATATGGATAGATCGTGATTGGTTAATATATGAATGGAAATTTTTGTTTTTTCGGCTATATTATTTAAGCATGTTTAACTTCTTGATAACTCAAAAGTATACTATTATGCTTTTTTTTTGGTAGAGAAAAAATATTATGCTTTGTAAAATAAATAAAAAACCAACAAATACCATATTGAGTTAAAAACAATGTGAGATTTGGTTTTATTTTATAACAGATTTGTTTTAAAGAATTGTTGGATATGTAGTGATTATTAAATTCTTTGTAAGACGGATAAAATTTATTTTTTTGCCATATTTTACTTAACTCATGGTCAAAATTCTAAGTATTTTATCAAAACTTTGTGCATTTGATTTTTTTAACATTATAGATTTTGTATCATTTGATCGCTTATTTCCACTTATATGTATTTTACTATCTATTCTTATAGCACACGTAAAGAGACATTTTTTATTTGAGTGAAAAAAATTTCAATTGGGTTTAGTTCGGTTTTCTAATGGTGAAATTTATGTCAATTTTGTGTAAAATTCCTTTTTTTCGCTTTAAATTAAATTTTCATGTGATTTTTTTAATTGGCATTTTTATTATACACTTTTTTAATTATAATGAAAATACAAAAATATTTTGTGTGACTTATTTGGAGCATATTCATTTATGCATATTGTCTTTTATTCTTTTTCAATTTTATATTTTCAAATTCAAAATTTTAAAATATTAATTTTTTTTGTCAAATTTTTCCCCGTGCTTGGCATGGGTCTGGATACTAGTGATATCTTAATATACTATACATTTGAGGCTTATTTTCTAAGCCTCATTTATTATTCTTTTACAAATGATTTCTTCGCATTGATCCTCACACAATTGTATTAAATGCATACTTCAAAAAAGAAATATTTCAAATTGAAATTCAAATAATAATATTTCAAACATATAATTATAATTATTTTAATATAATAATTGAAATAATAAATCATAAATATATAACAGTAATAAATAAATTATATTAATAAAATATTATATATTAAATTTCGTGCATAATTAATATAAATTGAATTTTTAGAAACAAAATATTATTATTTCAAATTCAAATTATATATATCTATACTAATATATAAAGGGGATACAAATTTTTGGGATGGCTTTTTCATTATTCCTATTTTACCCTTAAAAAAACTACAAAAAAAAAAAACTAGTTTAAGTAGGCTTTTTCATTATTCCTATTTTTCATTATTCCTTTTTCAGTTTTTTTATAGTAAAAAACAAATATATATTTTTATTCTTAATAACTAGCCACAAAAAAAAGTAGGTTAAGTAGTTATAATTAAATAAGTCCAATAAAAAAATAAATTAAGTAGTTATTTATATTTGCACAATAGAGAATATTGATCACATCAAACAAAAAAAAAGAATATCGATCACACAAACGGCGGCTAGTATATATTATTACAACGATGAAAATTAAAATATAATAATGACCTAATAAATAAATAGTCTTGGATGACATTAAAATAAAAATGAATTTTAGTAAAATAGGTTATTGCATAAAAAAGTAAAATATATTATTTACATGAAGAATTTTTATTACTTTTTTGGTGTTTACCCTCTGAGGCGAAATGGGCCATAGTAGTCCAGAGTTCGGGGCAAGTTCTGTGATTAAGTGATTTCAGTCTCCTCCCAAATGCAGTTGCGGGGGATCGAACCGTGATTTTTCCTACCAAGTCCAACATCAATCACCACTGAATCAAATGAAGAAATTTATTTTGATGCAAGATGTAAAACAGTAAAAAAAATTATTTTTTTAGTTAAATAAATAAGAAAAAAAATTATATGTATATCTATTATCTATTATCTATTATCTTCTATATATAAAAAAGATACAAATTTTTGGGATGGCTTTTTCATTATTCCTATTTTACCCTTAAAAAAAACTAAATAAAAAAGTAACCACTCTTCCAAATTATTAGAACAATTGATGAATAAAATCACCAAATTAATAGAGATGATTTGTTATCTATTATCTATTACTATTATCTATACCAATAAATAAAGAGAATACCCTCTTTCGCATGGACTTTTCGTATTGCCTTTTTTGCCCTTCACTCTATTTAAATATTTGTATATGTTGAAAAATAACTTCCACATAAAAATAAATTAAGCAGTTATTTATATTTGCACAATAGAGAGTATTGATCATACAAACGGACACGGAATTGCGGCTAGTATCTTTAATTTCAAGTGATTGATATTGAAAAAATAAAGAAAAGAATTAAAAATATATTCTAAAAATTGTAACCAGTTTATATATTTTATATAAATAAAGTATTTGTAAAATTATTTTTATAATGGTAATACTTCACGAAATTATTTAAAAATTAATAAATTTTTCAAAGTTTATTTTAGTATTGTATTATAAGCATTTAATTTTTTACAAAAAGTCCTAAGATGATAAACTTAAATGCTTATTTTGGTAAGGTGGTAAAAGTAAGGCTCTGTTTGGCCCTGCTTCTTTTAGTTTTTTATTCTCTTAAAAATAAGAAGTTAGACCAAACACAATTTTAATAAAGCTCTAAGCCATAAAAAGCAGTTTTTCTTTAATGTGTAAAATTAAATCAAAAGAGCTTCTAAGAGAAGATGTTGAAACTTACTTTTGGAAAAAAAATTGGAGTTTTTTTGTTATTATTTTTAGTAAATTTAGTTTAATCTAATTTGTTTTTATTTTTTATTAAGTTTCATATTAATCTTTAGTTTATTATTATCTTTAAAAAAAAAATTATACATATTTTACCAAATAACTTTGAAGTTAAAAAAAAAAAATTACCAAACAGTTTTATTTTTTTTTTGAAAAGTTATTATTTTCACTTTTAACTTCCACATAGCCTTTTTTTTTTTGGTCGAACCACATAGCTTTTAAGACATAAAAAAGTCAGAGAAACGCACCTTAAATATTGTTTTGGGCATTATCAGTTTATCGCACAAAAAGCCCAACACCCTATCCAATTCAGATACCTATAAATATAATGGTAGCTGCCAACTATTCACCTTATAACCTCTCGAGATCTTTCCACAAACACAATACATTCCTTTTTCACAGATACAAACCTTAATTTTCCCTCCAAAAATCAAGGTCTGATTTATTTAACATCTTAATTATCATTCATATATAATTACACAAACCTAAATTTGAGAAAAGTTTTGTGACTTGAATTAGATTCATGAAAATTGAAAACCCTAAATTGAAATTACCTTTCTTCAATTGATTGCTGTTTTTTTTTTTTAACCCTAAATTGATTTTAGATATAAATTGATCCTTTATGTGATGAGATGAAAGTGAATAATTAATTGTGAAGATGGTATTTTGTTTTTGTTGATGGGTGGTTTTGTAATGATCGATCAAGCTTAATTTAATTTATTGTTTATAATTATATATTAGGGTTCATGGCTGATAAAGTATTGGAAGGGAGCCAACCTGTAGATCTAAAGCAGCAGCCTTCTGATGGGATTGTGCCTAAAGTTAAGTGAGTATCTAAATATATGTTATTTCTTAATCAAGTGTTTTATTGTTACAAAATAATAACTAGTTATTGTTTGATGGGTATGGATAAATATTAGGTTTGTTTCATTTAATAATTGGAGAATTTTAACCCACTTGGGGTAGGCCTAGTGGTGGTGGCTTGGGTCCTTGGAGTTTGCTCCTCTCAAGGTCTCAAGTTCGATTTCCACTTATGTCAATTTCGGTGGGCTAGTCCATACAGAGTAAAAAAAACTCTGCCTTTAAACGGGGCCCCCACAAGTGGACGGTGCAATTGGTCCCCTCGGATTAGTCGGTCTTTCGGCTGGATACCGAGTTTCCAAAAAAATATAATTGGATAATTTTGAGTTATGGGTTTACTCTTTCTTTTGGGTGATATTATAAGTGAACTGAAATAGTTAGTATCCAATTGAAGAGTCCATGGACATGTATCATGATACTTTTGGAAGTTTTCTTCGGAGGTATAGACAATACTTGATACTTTAACTGACCTTAATTGTTACCTTGTGATTTTTCATGGAGATAATCAACGATGGATTTACCTGGATTGAGGCTAAAATTTTATTTGTCAATGTATTTTTCTTTTACATTGTACTGTATATAGCTAAAGTGTCTGTTGGAGAGGCTATTGTTTGTATCCTTATTTATGTTTATCATGTGCTTAAAGTGCTTTGAATTTTGGAATATGTAATAACTTTGCTTCTCTTTTAGAACGGTATATCAGATAGCTTTTTTTCCCTTCTATTTACTTCAGCATAAACTAATTACGATGTGTTTTTACTTTCAGACATATTGTTTCAACAGTCAATTTGGACACTAAGTTGGATCTCAAAGCAATTGCTCTCCAAGCTCGTAACACAGAGTACAATCCCGAGGCAAGTTTTATATGTTGATTGTGAATTTCTTTCCAATTCAATATTCTGCCGATGCAATTAATATGCCTGTTTTAGTGTCACTTATGTTTGTGATGCAATTCTTTGCAGCTTTTCCCTGCCGTCATTATGAGTATCAGGGAACCAAAAACAACTGCACTTATTTTTGCTTCTGGCAAGATGGTATGCTCCTTTGTTGCACTTGCTGCTTCTGTCATATAAGTGTGTTTTGTTTATGTTTTTAACATTGTATTCAAATAAATTGACATAGTACTTGTGAAGGGTTTCTCATTCTTTTTATGCTGTTCTGATTTAACTGGTATGCCTAGGTTTGTATTGGAGCTAGGAGTGAGAATCGGTCTAAATTGGCCGCAAGGAAGGTGCGTTCTTGTTCTTTTATTTGTTAATAACCTCCTTGATGCTATATACATTATAGATTTGAACTTTTTAATTCATTTTTTCAAAATTTATGGTATTCTCTAATTGGTTATTTACTCATTCTTTCAGCATGCCCGTATCATCCAAAAGCTTGGTTTCAATGTCAAATTTAAGGTACAATATCTACCCTTTCATTATCTTAACTGAAAACGTTTCATTAACTTTGGTTAATTTCTGCTTTTTTCCTCATAGTACCTAAGTAGTTGCATGCATCTCGATTAGTAGTTGATTCCTTCGGCTTTATTTTATAGGATTTCAAGATTTGCTACATTGTTGGCCGATTGCTTTGATCATTTTCGATCTTTTGGGGTTTTATTCTTTTCTTCTAATTTCACGAATATTATTTTTACGTTCTTGATTATGTATAGCTAAATGTTTTTTTAGGGTTTATGGTGGATCTTGTAATTGAGATACCTTCGAATATGTCTTAGTTTTATGCTCTAGTTCTTATTTGAATTTCTATTTTTAGTTTAATTAATTTTATCCTGTTGATTTTATCACATGATTATGATTATGATTATGATTATGATTGATTAAACATATGAATGTTTATAGTCATTGATTGACCAGCGATCGTACTACAGTTAATTGGTGGACCTATAAGATAAATGAGACTAGAATTATTGCATGACCAAACCTTAATTTTATTCTTCCAATCATTCAACCTTTTTGAACTCCATGCTTTTCTAAAATCTCAACTCTGCGCATGACAAAACAAAGATTAATTTACTATTTTCTATTTACTTATTTAGTTATCGTAAACAACTTCACTATTTGTCGGTTTAAATAATAAATAATCTTATGTGGTTTGATACTTGTTAATTAATCCTTGTGGATACAATAATCTTTTATACTACTCTTCCGATAGAGTATACTTGCTCTAAATGTGTTTTTAACGCAACATGTGGCATGGTAAGTGGGGGAATAAATCCAAATTCCCTAACATTACACGGGAAAAAAAACTGAATCTTTAGTCAACATGTACTATAAGGGGGTTAACGAGAGAATCTTCGCATTACAGAGGGTAATAAAAAAAATATTATAGGAAGTAAATCAAAACTCTCGCCTACATTGCGGTCGATAAAGGACAAAACTTACCTACAGTACTCTAGGTACTGTTTTTGCTGTTCCCAATAAAAACGGGACATGTGTACCCATATATAGCATCATCCTAACTCCGTTAATATTACTTAGAAATTACTGGAATCAGACGCTGCAATTTTTCTTCGCCAGTGCAAGCCTTAGCCAGAAATAACACCATTCATCGCCGCAATTGAAGTGTTTCTCACCATGGCAGGCTGGCTGCTTCGTGAAGCCACCAGTTGCTCGTGTGAGTCACCAATCTCCCTGGTTGAACTTTCTAAAACAAAACCTCTCATCCTCTTCACGGTTCACCCGATACCCAACCTCATCGATGGTGGTTCCCCAACCATAGAATCAAAGCTTGACTCTTTCTATCGCCAATTTCGCATCACCCTCTCCCAGTGCTTCCTTCCTCCAATATTCTCTGATGCTCATGAAAAAAATAGACCAGAAATTGATTATGTGTAGGGGGCATCAAATATATGGGTTGCTCCTCATTAAAAGATGAACTTGCAGCAACCCTTTATTTTCCAGAAAGAGAGAACTTATATCAAATAGATTTGAAATTGTTGGAAACTTCCTTCCGTAACTCAGCTTTAATTATTGTTAATCATAAAAATTAAATACCAAATATCAAACCAAAACAAAACTATAGAAAAACATTGATATTAGAAAAGAGGGGATAGGATCTTTGTTTCGTTGAAATGGAGACACATAGTATGAATTTGTGGTATGCAATATATGAATTGCACAAGCGCCACCCTCACCGGGTAAATCCGGATAAGGGAAACTGCTTCTGTAGGTAACGATTCAAATTTTTATTTTAATTTATTGAGTTGTAAACCAACGAGTCTTTAAGTAAGTGGGCGTTAAGCGTAGTTGAAGAGTGGTGAAAAACAAGGAGGTGGTGTTTTATCGTCGTGCAAGAGAAAGAGATTAGATTACCACATAGAGTGAACGGCGAAGTAGGGTTAAAAAAAAGCGTTAAACAAATGTAATCTAAGTACACGTGTCGCTGTTATATTGGGGAACAGTAAAAACAGTACATAGGGTACTGTATGTAAGTTTTGTCCGTCGATAAATACCTATTAACCTAAAAGAAAATTACAAGGAGCTAATCATAAATAGATTACCAAACATTAATACACAATGCCAACAAAAGGTTGTTTGATTGTTGATTTGAAATAATAATAAGGTAATTTTTATTATAAAAAAAATAAGGTTGTTTTTTCTACAAAAAAGGATAGTAGATTTCTATAAAATTAAAATATTATAAAATTAGATTATTGTTGTCAATGAGATTCGAACAACAGACTTTATACTAATAATAAGGTAGTTTTCTCTAAAAACAAAAAAAAGGTAGAATTTCATATAATATTATAAAAATTTAATTATTGTTGTCAATGAGATTCGAACCATAGACCCCAAGCTAAAAGCTCCGCATAATTAGATGCTTTATAATAATGACACGTAGGATTTTTTCTTGAAAATGCACGAGAGAGCTCCGTGGAAATCTCATAATGTGTATAACTAGTATGTTAGCCCGTGCCGTGCACGGGATTATTTTCTTTTTTAATATTATTTATATGTTTATTTTGATATATTATTTGATTATATGTATGACCAAACAAAGATTAATTTACTATTTACTTATTTAGTTATCGTAAACAATTTCACTATTTGTCAGTTTAAATAATAAATAATCTTAAGTGGTTTGATACTTGTTAATTAACTCATGTGGATACGATAATCTTGTATACTACTTCTGCGATAAAGTATACTTGCTCTAAATGTGTTTTTAACGCAACATGTGGCATGGTAAGTGGGGGAATAAATCCAAATTCCCTAACATTACATGGGGAAAAAAACTGAATCTTTTGTCAACATGTACTATAAGGGGGTTAACGAGAGAATCTTCGCATTACAGAGGGTAATAAAAAAAATATTATGGGGAGTAAATCAAAACTCTCGCCTACATTGCAGTTGGTAAATACCTATTAACCTAAAAGAAAATTTCAAGGAGCTAATCATAAATAGATTACCAAACATTAATACACAATGCCAACAAAATTCAATTATCTCATATCGACTTAATTCAATAACATCGAGCAGATTGAGGTTGTTCAATTTCGTCACAACATAAGGTTGTTTGATTGTTGATTGAAATAATAATAATAATAATAATAAGGTAATTTTTATTATAAAAAAATAAGGTTTTTTTTACAAAAAAAAAGATAGTAGCTTTCTATAAAATTAAAATATTACTCCCTCCGTTTTTTTTTAAGTGTCTATTTTGAATAGTAACACCAAATTAAGAAAGTGTATTTTTGCACTTTATCTTCCTATTATACCTTATTTTAATTCACCAATAAAATCCTATTTTTTTGCACACACTTTCTTTTTCCAATAAATTTAATATATTATGCACACACAAAAAAAATTAATATATTATGTACCAAAAAAAGATTAAAAAAAAGATTTAGTTTTCCAAAAATATAGCATTAATTAGTTTAATTGAAAAAGATATGAGTAATTGACAAAGGGTATAATTGACAAATCATACACTTAAAATACCAAATGGACTGTTAAATAGAAACGCTAAATTCTATGTTTTGGACACTTAAAAAGAAACGGAGGAAGTATAAAATTAGATTATTGTTGTCAATGAGATTCGAACAACAGACCTTATACTAATAATAAGGTACTTTTCTCTAAAAATAAAAAAAAGGTAGAATTTCATATAATATTATAAAAATTGAATTATTGTTGTCAATGAGATTCGAACCACAGACCTCAAGCTAAAAGCTCCGCATAATTAGAAGCTCTATAATAATGACACGTAGGATTTTTTTTCTTGAGAATACACGAGAGAGAGCTCCGTGGAAATCTCGTAATGTATGTAATAGAGATAAATAAAATTTTTATTGAAAAAAGTAAGCTCTGTTTGGTAACAGTTTTTAAAAAAGAGCTTATAGCTTATTTTACTAGTTTTTGCTTATTTTTCAAATGCTATTTCAAGTAGCTTATGAGCTTATAACTTATAGCTTATTATCTTTTCTTCCAATTTTACCCCTATCATCTTACTTGAAAAAAATTAAATATTAATTAAACATATTTTTTTTTTTTTTTTGTCATTTCATACTTATAAGCTACTTCAACCGCTAATTTTACCAAACACTACAAACTCAATCAGCTTGCTTATTCACTATAAGCTAAAAGCTAGCTTATAAGCTATCCGCTATAAGCTCATCCGCTATAAGCCAGCTTATCAGCTATCCGCTATATTTTACCAAACAGAGCCTAGATGTATACTCAAAGCACAAAACAATACAGAATTACAACTTTTGAATACAGTCCACATGGAAAGATTCTTTTCTCCCCATGACTCTTTTTAACCCTTCAATATTTCGATTTTATCCCTGTACAAAAACTGCGGAACGTGTTTTTCAAAGTTTTTCTAGTTCAAATTCGTCGAAAACTTCGAAAAATAGTGTTCCGAATTTTAAAACTAAGGGCAAAAACATAATCTAAGGGGAAAAAAGAGTCATGGGAAGTGGGAAGAGAAAATTTCGTCCACAGAACACAATAGCCAATTATCATAAGATGACTTACTCTCCGGCCCCCCAAATTATACATCCACACCCAAGATAAACGTTTAATATTTTCTACCATCTTTGCCAAACTAGCTATATTCCCATTAAAAAGAATACTTAGTATAATAATTGACCCATGTAATACGCAGGTTAATATTCAATAAAAAAATACGAATTATTAAAAGTTTTTTATTGTATTTGCCAAATTAGATTAGTATATATATATATATATATATAGGGAAGGGATCAAATTACACCGTTGTAACATTTGAGTAATGTTACACCGCTCAATAACGCTTTAACGAATTCAAATTTTACAAAATCCACCGTTGGATTGAAAGTTTATATCGTATAGATCATCTATGTTGAGTTTTACAAAAATCTAAAATCGTTTGATATGTTAATGAGACACATCAAAATTAACGGTTTTTGCGTTTTTATTGAATACCGTTAATCTTTATGTGTTTCAAAAACATGTCAAACGATTTTAGATTTTTGTAAAACTCAACATAGATGATCTATACGATATAAACTTTCAATCCAACGGTGAATTTTGTAAAATTTGGATTCGTTAAAGCGTTATTGAGCGGTGTAACATTACTCAAATGTTACACCGGTGTAATTTGATCCCTCCCCATATATATATATATATATAAACACATTAATATTTTCATCTCCACCATCAAGAAAAATGGTCTCGCTGTTTCTAAAACAAAGATTAACCTTTTTCAAACAAAAATTAGGTTTCTTGGTCATAACATACATCTAGGTACCATTAATCCTATCAATAACGCTTCAACGAATTCAAATTTTACAAAATCCACCGTTGGATTGAAAGTTTATATCGTATAGATCATCTATGTTGAGTTTTACAAAAATCTAAAATCGTTTGACATATTTTTGAGACACATAAAGACATATATAGGAGCTTTCAAGTGAGACGAATGTTAAAATAAGAGGGTGAGAGGGTTAAATCACAACCCTTAGATTAAAATAAATGAAATTAACTTTTACAACCACACACATGTGATTAGTCTCTTCGTCTACTTCATCCTCTGAGTGTCTTTTCTTTCCGTTTGATTTTTTAAAACTGCTCATGAATGAAACCTAAGGCAGCACAAATAGGATAATCAAAATTAGTTGATTTATACTCTTATCTCTTAACTATAAAACTCAGAGAGTATTTGCTATTTGGATATTCATCAAATTGTCACAAACCCAACTCTTTTCAACAAATTCAGTTTAAACAAAACAATAAACAATTAGATCTGTCACAAACCCAACCCCTTTTGTTGGTAAAAGCTTTCGATTTTCACTTATTGAAAGGCATCCAAAGTAAATGAAGGATTTTTTATTTTATTTTTCAATTTTTGTTGAAACCTGTTATTCAACTTGAAGGTGTTATGAATCAATTTATATTAGATGAAATGAATCAATATATATTTTATGCTTCAAACTTTGCTTGTATTTCTTTACAAAGATGTAACCTTTTAGAAAGGAAACATAAATCTGCAAATTAACAATGGGAAAGAGGAAGATGGAGGGCGATGGAAAATGGAGAAAGGAAAAACATAAATGGGATTTATTAGAAAGAAAGGAAAAACGATTCAATAAAAATCAAATTGATTTGTAGTGAAAAAGGAAAGATGCCTCTGCAAACTTGAATTGCAACCGGCGCACCAGAGTAGTTCAGGGGAGGGATGTTGAATAACAAATGTAATCTCATCCTTCCATATAAATTTAATGGCTGATATTTAATCCTCTCATCCTCTCATTTTAAAACTCCTCTCACTTGAAACTTCCCCTATATATATATATATATATATATATGGAATGTATTAAGTGAGAAAGCTTATCTTATATGAGAGTGAGAGGAAGGCTTATCAGCCTTTAGAATAAAAGGCACGGCTCAGATTAAAAATTTAATGTGGTCTGTCTCTTCACCGAATTTTTTAACTTCTTCTGTACAGGGAGCCACCGAAAAGATAACTTTCTTCTTCTCCCACCCACACCATGATGACATGACAATGAAAATTGCTATCATTATGCAAGATAATCGAAACGAACAGGACTTTTATAGCATTGTTGCCCCTCTCACCTTTGTTGTCTCGTGTCTTGGTAAAATTGGCAGAAAAATTTACGTTTTAGGTGATAAAACCTCGATACCGTCACACCGCCTACGGCTGCCGCTGCATTCATGAAATTCGCCATTCCCTTGACCACCAAGGCCGCCGCGTCTAGATCTATTTCCCTATTGTCTAAATCTAACTCATATCTGCTTCTATTAGCCACTGCCATGGTGTGTGAGATCTCAATTTTTCTTACTCAGATCAATCTAATATGATTAAGTTTAAAGTTGATTAGCTGAGATATTATTTTTTTGGATTTAGTTTTAGTTTTTTTATTCTTATTTTTAATTAATATATTTTTTGTCGAGTAATCCAATGACTAAAACTTCAACTTCTAAGGTGAATAAGTAAGCATATCAGACTCCGAACTCCGACCCTTATATTTTTATTTATTGTATTCAATTTACCGTCTTTAAAATTAGAAAATGTAACTATTTTTATGAATAAGTGTAACAAATTGCTTTAAAAAGAGTAACAAATATCAACTTTATTTATTTTATTTTTATCAATAAAGCTAGTTAAAATCTTATAAATTTCTTGACAAAATATAAAATAAAACAATAAAAATTGTTGTGATAAAAAATTTAATTTATAATTTCTACTCTCTCTTGTTTCCAAAAAAAAAAAAATACGTCTACTCCTTATCATAAAATATATAACCTACTCAACTTTCAATATAATATTTTGCAAATATGGATTCTAATCATAAGGATTCTTACTTTCAAACTCTCAACTAAGCCACCAATACTTATAGGCAATTAAATAAAATTTGTTGTAAAACAAAGATAAAAGAGAAAGAAGCAAAGATAGAGAAAGAAGAAAGCGTATTCTAGTATGTATTTTAGTGTATTATTATATAGGAATAAGAGTGCTATTTATAGGCATACTAGGGACAATAAGACCAACATCATAATGGACATTCATTACATATTATTCATAACACTTCTCTTTGAATGTCCAATAAGAACTACCTCATTTGGGTTCAGTGTTCTCGCACTTCTAATATTTAGCGCTACTTCATTTGTCGACAATTTTTCAAGTTCTTGGTTCCTTGTTTTAACTTGTAGAGATATAATCGATTAAAATTTATTTATTATCAGAATGACAGGTACCTGTACCTCTTCAGGGGGTATAAACATTTTGCAATCTCTACATTTTTTATTTTTGTTTTTAAGACCATTGTCCTTCTCTAAATTTTATCTTTGGAACCAAGTTTTAGGCATGTCTTAGCCTTTTTAAATTTCAATAGAAAGAGACATTTGCAGCATAAAAGAATTTAGAAATTCCTTTTAGTTCAGAGAATGCATATTTTAAACTTCAAGTTCATATTGTTATGTGCAAGTATTTGAATGCATTCTATAAATTTTTTTAGAGCTGCTTAATTAATTTATTTTTCTCTACCCCTAATGCCGATAACTAATAACAAGATTTGAAATATCTTATGGTTTTATCTAACGTTCTCTGCTGGATAATGGAGAACATATAGTTCACATAAAAAAATTCTTAGACAAGAGATATTAAGTTCCTGACCATGAACAAATTGTAATGGGGAGAGTTTTAATGATTTGTTGGCTTGATGCATATAGATTTTACTATTAGCAAAGTAACATGTCCAAGTAAGGACCTTTATTCTCATAAAAATTGTCTAGCTATAAATATGAAACATGTAGCTAAATATCTTTTCCAGACCATTCTAAATATGAACATGTGCAACTCGACATTCAAAATATTGTCACACACCAACTTGATCAAGGTTGGTGACATTTACTTGGCCATTTAGTCAATGCTTCGATAAACTTATATAATATCTATGTGACCCACAAAAATATTAGATATGCACATGTATCACATTAAATAATGGAAATTTCAATCCCCTTATTTTGCCTTTTATTGACTTTGAGAACAACATCTGATAATTCGTTATAATATTCGGTCATACTCTTCAATTTCATCATAAGACATGAGATGGTCTAACCGGACATGCCAATTATATTTGTTTTTCCAAATGTAGAACTTGAATATTTTAAATAATATTTTCTTGCAATTTGAATCCTTCAGGAATTTTTTATATTTCCTCATTTTATCGTCCTAAATATAAATATTTGCATATTTGCAGCTTTATGACCTGATGGTTTGTGTAATTATGTTATAGATTATGTTATATATTATTTATTGGTTCTTCAATGGCGTTGAATGTTTATCTAGAGTTCGCATGGCTGATAGTCTGTACTTGTGTTTGGATTGAATATTTAGTAATGCTGTTATTATGTGCCTAATTCAATGCTTTTGTTTGCAATTTTCAGACCGTACACCACAATGCATACCATGAAGATTGAAGATCCTTATGCTAAAAAGTTTGGAATCAAAATCAGTGAGAAACTTGCTCAAGTTGAAGCTCGCATCCTTCCTCCACCTTGGGTATATTATCTCAACAATAACCATTGTTTACCTGAACTTTTCTACTTGTTTCTGTTTACGAGAATTTTCATCTTTGTCCCATGCAATTAGGCATTTAATCCTGATCCAGTAGTTCCTCCGCTTAGTGCTATTCCTGATCAAGTAGAAAAGGTTCTGAAAACACGTTATCATGACGCGAAAAACAAGCTGCAGGGGTAGGAGCTTGACCTGCTCATTGTCATTTTACCAGATAATAATGGCTCTCTCTATGGTAAATGATTCTCTGACTTATACATTTAGCTCTCCTCTGTACTAACCAAGCCAGTGGGTAGCAAGTGACCTTAACTTGTTTAAATTTGACATGCAGGTGATCTGAAACGTATATGTGAGACTGGCCTGGGGGTTGTTTCCCAGTGTTGTTTAACATAACATGTTTTTAAGATGAGCAATCAGTACCTTGCAAATGTGGCATTGAAAATCAATGTTAAGGTTGGAGGTAGGAATACTGTTCTTGTCGATGCTCTTTCACGACGCATTCCACTAGTCAGTTACAGGCCTACAATTATTTTTGGAGCTGATGCAACTCATCCACACCCGGGAGATAATTCTAGTCCCTCAATATCAGCTGTATGTTTTTATATTTGATTTCTTTCTGATTTGAAGCAACTTAAGGTTGAATATTTATATTTTATTTTTTCCCTCTATTTAAAATAGTGCTGTGATATTATAGGTTGTTGCTTCTCAAGATTGGCCTGAAATTACCAAGCATGCTAGTTTGGTTTGTGCCCAAGCACATCGGCAAGAGCTCATCCAGGATCTCTTTAAGCAATGGAAAGATGGTCCTAATTCTCAAGCACATCGGCAAGTTTTTTTTTTATTTGTTTTTACCCTCTGGTTCCTAGTGAAATGGGCCCTAGTAGTCCATAGTTCGGGAAAAATTCTGTCATTAAGTGATTTTAGTCCCCTCCTAAATGCAGTTGCGGGGGATCGAATCATGATTTTTCCTACGAAGTATAACGCCAATCACCACTGAACCAAATGAAGAAATTTATTTTGATGCAAGATGTAAAACAGTAATTATTTTTTTATCTTTTTATGGGTCAGGATCAAATGACACCAAGGTGTCAAACTTAGTAACATGACACCTCCGATAACTCTTTATCGGATAATCGTATTACAAAATCAACCGTTGGATTCAAAGCTATTATTATATAGATCATGTCTATAAAATTTAACATCAACCGGAAACCATTTGATGGGTTAAAGAGAAGGATAAAAATTAACGGTTTTGACGAAGTTTTGTAAGACGTTGGTTTTTATGCATCTCATTGACATATCAAATGATTTCCGATTGCTGTTAAATTTTATAGACATGATCTATATAATAATAGCTTTGAATCCAATGGTTGATTTTGTAATACGATTATCCGGTAAAGAATTATCGGAGGTGTCATGTTACTAAGTTTGACACCTTGGTGTCATTTGATCCTGACCCTATATATATATATATATATATATATATATATTTATATCTTTAATTTCAAGTGATTGATATTGAAAATATAAAGAAAAGAATTAAAAATATATTCTAAAAATTGTAACCAGTTTATATATTTTATATAATTAAAGTATTTGTAAAATTATTTTTTTAATAGTAATTATTTTTAAGGTACAATATCTACCCTTTCAGATTATCTTAACTGAAAACGTTTCATTAACTTTGGTTAATTTCTGCTTTTTTCCTCATATTACCTAAGTAGTTGCATCTCAATTAGTAGTTGATTCCTTCGGCTTTATTTTATAGGATTTCAAGATTCACTACATTGTCGGCTGATTCCTTTGATCATTTTCTATATTTTGGGGTTTTATTCTTTTCTCCTAATTTCATGAATCTTATTTTTACGTTCTTGATTATGTATAGCTAAATGTTTTTTTAGGGTTTATGGTGGATCTTGTAATTGAGATACCTTCCACTATGTCTTAGTTTTATGCTCTAGTTCTTATTTGGATTTCTATTTTTAGTTCAATTAATTTTATCCTGATGATTGATCAAACATATGAATGTTTATAGTCAATTGACAATTGATTGACCAGCGATCGTACTGCAGTTAATTGGTGGACTTATAGGATAAATGAGACTAGAATTATTGCATGACCAAATCTTAAATTTACTCTTCCAATCATTCAACCTTTTTGAACTCCATGCTCTTCTTAAACCTCAACTCTTTGCATGACCAAACAAAGATTAATTTACTATTTTTTATTTACTTATTTAGTTATTGTAAACAACTTCACTAATTGTCAGTCTAAATAATAAATAATCTTAAGTGGTTTGATACTTGTTAATTAATCCATGTGGATACGACAGAGTTCCCGAGAGGGAAAAAGAGTCATGGGGGTGGGAAGAGAAAATTTCGTCCACAGGACACAATAGCCAATTATCATAAGATGGCTTACTCTCCGGGCCCCACACCCAAGATAAACGTTTAACATTTTCTACCATCTTTGCCAAACTAGCTATATTCCCATTAAAAAGAATACTAGTATAATATTAAAAGTTTTTTATTGTATTTACAAAATTAGATTAATATATATATATATATATATATATATATATATATATATATATATATATAAAATATGATTAAGTTTAAAGTTGATTAGCTGAGATATTATTTTTTTGGATTTAGTTTTAGTTTTTTTATTCTTATTTTTAATTAATGTATTTTTTGTCGAGTAATTCAATGACTAAAACTTCAACTTTTAAGGTGAATAAGTAAGCGTATGAGATTTCGAACTTCGACCCTTATATTTTTATTTATTGTATTCAATTTACCGTCTTTAAAATTAGAAAATGTAACTATTTTTATGAATAAGTGTAACAAATTGCTTTAAAAAGAGTAACAAATATCAACTTTATTTATTTTTATCAATAAGGCTAGTTAAAATCTTATAAATTTCTTGACAAAATATGAAATAAAACTATAAAAATTGTTGTGATAAAAAATTTAATTTATAATTTCTACTCTCTCTTGTTTCCAAAAAAACAAAAAAAAATACATCTACTCCTTATCATAAAATATATAACCAACTCAACTTTCAATATACTATTTTGCAAATATGGATTCTAATCAATAAGGATTCTTACTTTCAAACTCTCAACTAAGCCACCAATACTTATAGGCAATTAAATAAAATTTGTTGTAAAACAAAGATAAAAGAGTAAGAAGCAAAGATAGAGAAAGAATAAAGTGTATTCTAGTATGTATTTTAGTGTGTTAGTACATAGGAATAAGAGTGCTATTTATAGGGCACACTAGGGGATAATAAGACCAACACCATAATGGAAATTCTTTACTTATTATTCATAACACTCCCCCTTGAATGTCCAGTAAGAACTACCTCATTTGGGTTCAGTGTTCTCGCACTTATAATATTTAATGCTACCTCATTTGTCCACAATTTTTCAAGTTCTTGGTTCCTTGTTTTAACTTGTAGATATAATCGATTGAAATCTATTTATTATCAGAATGATAGGTACCTGTACCTCTTCAGGAGGTATAAACATTTTGCAATCTTTACACTTTTTATTATTGTTTTTAAAACCATCATCCTTCTCTATATTTTATCTTTGGAACCAAGTTTTAGGCATGTCTTAGCCTTTTGAAATTTCAATAGAAAAGAAGATTTGCAGCATAAAAGAATTTAGAAATTCATTTTAGTTCAGCGAATGAATATTTTAAACTTCAAGTTCATATTGTTATGTGCAAGTATTTGGGTGCATTCTATAAAATTTTTCAGAGCTGCTTAATTTATTTATTTTTCTCTCCCACTAATGCCGATAACTAATAACAATATATGAAATATCTTATGGTTTCATCTAACGTTGTCTGCTGGACAATGGAGAACATATAGTTCAAATAAAAAAATTCCTAGACAAGAGACATTAGGTTCCTAACCATGAACAAATTGTAATGGGGAGAATTTTAATGACATATTAGCTTGATGTATATAGATGTTACTATTAGCAAAGTAACATGTCCAAGTAAGGACCTTTATTCTCATAAAAATTGTCTAGCTATAAGTATGAAGCACATAGCTTAATATCTTTTCTAGACCATTCTAAATATGAACATGTGCAACTCGACATTCAAAATATTGTCACACACCAACTTGATCAAGGTTGGTGACATTTACTTGGCCATTTAGTCGATGCATCGATAAACTTATATAATATCTACGTGACCCACAAAAATATTAGATATGCATCACATTAAATAATGAGAATTTCAATCCCCTTATTTCGCCTTTTATTGACTTTGAGAACAACATCTGATAATTCATTATAATATTCGTTCATACTCTTCGATTGCATTATAAGACCTGGGATGGTCTAACCGGACATGCCAATTATATTCGTTTTTCCAAATGTAGAACTTCAATATTTTAAATAATATTTTCTCGCAATTTGAATTCTTCAGGAATTTTTTATATTTCTTCATTTTATCGTTCTACTATGATGCCAATATATAGTTGGGGAAAATAAAAGAGTCTCTAAATCACACTTGAATTCTCAATATTCTACCCCTCAAGTGTGATTTCCACCACATCATCATAAACATTGTTTTGAGATTTCATAGATCTCTGCCGGAGAATACCATAGAATTTCGTATACACCTTCATGTCCTTCTGAAACAATTTTGATAAAAGATTACAACTTTGATGAAATATTTGCTTCAGGAAATATCTCAATAGTACATAAAATTGATCAACTAATTTACAATCAATAATGATCGTAGAATAAGTAAGAATACAAGAGATGCACAAGGGCACAAAAATGCCACATGTAAATTAATAAAATATGAGTTAATATAATATTGACTACACTATTTTATAGAAAAAGAAAAACGTTACAACCACTTTCAGATAATAGTATCTTTAAGTGATTAAAAACATGGAATTAATTGTTTAAAAAAAAAATTAATTTGCACAAAAAATATGAAATTAATTGTCTTAAAATAACAAAAACGTTTTCCATACAATTTATGAATAACAAGGGGTTACAATAAATGTGTTTCATTAAAAAAATTCAACATTCTTACTTTAATACTATTTTTTTTTAATTTTTTTAACAAAATCACCAACAATAATAGATAAGAACATTAAACCAATATCAAAATAAAAAAAATAAGAATAAACAAAAAACATATAAAAGGATCTAGTTCTTTCACTATTTCTTGACTAATCTTTTTTTCAACATACTTTTAAAAATATTTCTTAAATTTGCTACTTCAGTAGCATATTCCAGAGACATAAATATTTTTTCTCTTAATTTTCTTTAATTTGGGTCCAATTTGTACTAAGATCAAATAGATCATATGAGCTTTAATCATGTTGAACAATTTTAGTTCTTCAGGAACTCAACAACAGAATCTCTATTCATAATTGCGGGAGAAAATCAAAATTTTACAATCTTTCATGAATATTTAAATTATTAGATCTTTCATGAAAATTATATCTCCAATATTCATAAATATTGATTATGAAAAAATATTCTTGAGTGATACTACAAGAATGATTTAATATTGAATTTTAAGTTTTTCAATAACTATACAAATAATTTTTCATTAACAATAATTAAGGAAATCCATATTCTTTAAGCAATCCATCATAATATTAATGTTTTAGTTCTTCAAGAATTATAAGTGCTTCATAATGATGATAATGATCTTTGTTGGAACAAAAGAGGTTCTGACATGACTCAATTAAGTTTTGATGATAACAAATGTATTAATATATAATAGGGTATACTAATTATCTACTCTAGTGTGCAGATATATAAGCTAAAAATTTTATATTGTACGAACTCTTTTCCGGATTTGGCTAAAACGTTATCCTCAAGATTGATCGTATTCAAGGTTACCTGATTTGGTTAAGAATGGTACTATCTACAGCTGGCACAATCTCACCGCATCAAATTCAAATCAAATGCGCTCCACCTTCATCTATAAATAGGAGCAGATTTGAAGCTTTAGGATACGATACTTTGAACAATTTAAAAGAGCTGTTATTCTACCAAAATCATCCTAAAGCACTAAAACTTCAAATACAACTTGAACTCATATTCAAATCCAAGACTCCAGCTTCAACTTCTGTTAATTCATTAGTTGAACCTTAGAATTCTTGTATTAAGATTCTAAGTTAAGTCTTGTATCAAAAGTTGTATTTCTTTGTAACTGAACATTGATTTGTATATCATTTGTTCAGACTCTGTTTTTCTTATATTTGTATTTTGGAAGTCTCTTGCCTGCGTGCTTGAGCATTAGGAAGTCTCTTGTTTGTATACTTGAGCATTGGAAGTCTCTTGCAAGTGTGCTTGAGCATTTGTAATCTTTTGTGATTATAGTGAACTCTCTTGGTAGTACAAGATGTTGGAACAAAGTGGGTCTGATATGAACCTCTAAGATTTTAAGTGGTTTTGATGATAACAAAGTATTAAAAATTGCAATTGGTATTACTAATGATTATTCTAGTGTGCAGAATTACAAGTTAAAATTCATTCAGAAGCACTATGAATAGTAGCAGAGAAGCCAGTCAAAACAAGCTCTGAAAGAGTATCGCTGTTCATCAGAAGCTTAATTTTTGCGTGCTGAAGATAGCACTTCTGAGGACCAAAAGCTAGACTCTGATAAAGTTCAGAAGCTGAAGATCTTAAGAAGCTATGACAAGAGCATCAGAAGCAAAAAGAATTTACATCACTCAAGAACTGACAGAATCAGAATCAATGATTGAAGAACTATCTACTTCAAGGCTCTGTCACATCCACAGGAAGGAATATTCGTTGGTACAACGTTAACCTTATCCATAAGTGGAGCGCATTTGAGGATTGTACTATCGTACTATTATTACTCAAAATGGATGAGTGATAAATTGAATAGCTAGGTAGTGGAATTGGAATTCCTTACCAAAGAAGGCAATATACAGCTATCAATTGTACGAGTAAATTCCAGCTGGCACAAAGCTCTCTGCAACGGTCATCATCTTCCTCCAAGTATAAATAGAAGACTCAAATGGAAGAAATGACTACTGTTCTATTACTGCGTTTAAGGCTCTGAAGTATTCTGACATTATTGTTCTATCTGTCATTCAAAGTCTTAAAACAATTTGAGTTGTATTTTGTAAACACCTCTGATAGTATATCAAGTGTTCCTTAACATTCATTCTTATTCTTAAGTGTGTTTGAGAAGTCTCTTGTTAAGTTTAACTTGAGCATTTGAGAAGTCTCTTGTTTAGTAAAACTTGAGCATTTGAGAAGTCTCTTGTTTAGTAAAACTTGAGCACCTGAGAAGTCTCTTGCAAGTGTGCTTGAGCAATTTGTAATCTTAAGTAGATTATAGTGAAAATCTCTTGTTAGTAACAAGGGGACTGGAGTACTCTCGATTTGTGAGAGGAACCAGGATAAATTTTGTGTGTCTCTCTCTCTCTCTCTCTCTCTCTCTCTCAGCACCCATTTTACTTTGTGTTCATATCCGCTGCGAACCTAGTATTATTTCGAAAAAGTTTTTAATTCTAAAAACACAATTCAACCCCCCCTTCTTGTGTTTTTCCACCTTCAATTGGTATCAGGAGCTGGGCTGTTGCCTAACTCTCACCTGTCAGTGAAACAGTTAAGATTCAGGGAGGAAAAACATGTCTGCTGAGAAGAATCTCAATGAAGTTCCTTTTGACTATGACTCAAACTCTCGACAAAGAAGGTCATCTGATAAAGTTCCTATCTTCAATGGAACTGAGACTAGCTACCCGTTCTGGAAAACAAATATGTACAGCTATATCATGAGTATTGATTGTGATTTATGGGACATGGTAGAAGATGGAGTGAACTTTGAAAATATGGACTTAGAAGGTGTTGTTAGCTCTAAAGACAGAAAGGCTTTTACACCTACTCAAAAGCTGGAGTATAAGAAGCACCACAGTGTAAAAGGGATGATGACAAATGCCATCTCTCATGATGAGTACTTGAAAATTGGAGATAAGAGAACGGCTAAGTCTATTTGGGATTCTCTTAAATCCAAGTATGAAGGAAATAAACAAGTTAAGGAGGCTAAGGCCAACTTGTTAGTACATCAGTATGAATTATTTAAAATGAAGGACGGAGAGGACATTGAGACAATGTTCTCTAGGTTTCAAATTCTTGTTTCTGGACTTCAAGTTTTAGATAAGAGCTATACTGAGGCTGATCATGTAAGGAAAGTACTCAGAAGCTTGCCGCCAAAGTGGAGACCAAAAGTGACAGCGTTTCAGGAATCTAAGGATTTAGATACTGTGTCTCTTGAAAGCTTGGTTAGTTCTCTAAAGAGTCATGAGATGGAACTTATGACTGATGAATCGACTAAGAAGCTAAAAGGGATAGCCCTGAGCACCAAGAGTTCCTCTAAGGCTCTGAAGGCGAAGGTTATAGTATCTGATGAAGAAGCTTCTGAAGAAGGTCACGAGATGGACTCTGATGAAGAAGAAGAAATGGTTCTGATGGCTGCAAGAGTATCGCAATGGGCTAAGAGAAGCAAGAAGTATGCTGGTAAGTTTGGAGGTTCTTCCAAGAAGGTTGGTACTTCTAAGGATAAAAAGGAAGAACAAAACAAATGCTTTAAGTGCAACAAACCAGGACACTTCATTGCTGACTGCCCAGAGAACCTGAGTAAAACATCCAAGAGAACCTCTAACAAAGAAAGATACAAAAGTAAGCTCAAGAAGGGGTTCCTTGCCACTTGGGATGATTTGGATCAGGAATCAGATTCTGATGGGGAAGAAGAAGCAAACCTAGCCTTGATGGCAACCGCTTCTGACCAAGAGAACTCTGAGCACGAAGCTGACTCAGATTCAGAAGATGAAGATGAGGTACTTGCTAAACTTTCTCGTTCTGAATTAATAGTTTCCTTAAAAGATGCCTTAAAACTTTTAACCAAAAAGGCGGGTGAGTGTAAGGTCCTTAAAAAGGCCTATAACAACCTGACCGAAAAGGCAAATGAAATAATTGAACAAAATGAGTCTCTAAAATCAAGAAATGAATTTATGGAAACTCATTATGTTCTTGATGATAAGGTTCCTCCAGAACATGAATTTGCTCTTCAGGAATTCCTTATCAATGGAATGAAAAGAAGTAAAATAGCCTCTTTGATTTATCATGTAAGTAGAAATAGAGGAGAAGGTCTTGGATTCTCACGTTTTAAAGATAATCCATTATCTTCAAAATCCTCTAATATAGATAAATCAAAACCTAAGGTTGTCTTTGTAAAGAGTCAATCAGAAGTTCTAAATGAGTCAGCCTCTAATAGAACATCAAAGCCAGAGGCTCAAAAGTCAAAGGCTCAGAAGGATAAAACCTCAGAACCTAAGATTTTTAAGCCTCAAGCTAATGTAAAATCTAAAGAAGCTCTGACACATTCAAGAACAAAGCTCAAGAGCTATACTAAACCCAAAAACTTTTCAACAAGGGTGGTTAACTCTAGAGGCTCTGATAGGTCTTTCAAACAAAGACCACCTAGACCTGTAAAGACTAACACAAAAGGACCCATAAAGATATGGGTACCAAAATCTCAAATAATATTTGCTTCAGGTTTGCACACCAAGAAGGCCAAAGCAGCAATGCTGGTACCTGGACAGTGGCTGCTCACGACATATGACGGGAGAAAGGCATATGTTCCAAACCCTGACTCTGAAAGAGGGAGGTACTGTGGGGTTTGGAGGAAACCAAAAAGGGAAGATCATTGGTTCAGGTATAGTTGGTAACTCTTCTCTTTCAGTTAAAAATGTCTGGTTAGTTGATGGCCTCAAACATAATCTGCTTAGCATTAGTCAATTTTGTGATAGCGGATTTATTGTTAAATTTGATAAAGAGGCATGTACAGTAATCAATGACTCTGACAAGTCCATATTGTTTAGAGGATTAAGAAGAGGTAATGTTTATAAGGTGAATCTGTCAGAACTCACTGAGCAGAAAATAGTTTGTCTTCTATCTCTGAATGATGAAAAGTGGGTCTGGCACCAACGCTTAGGTCATGCTAACTGGAGATTAATCTCCAAGCTTAGCAAACTAAAGTTGGTTAAAGGCCTGCCAAATCTTAAATATCATTCAGACGCTCTGTGTGGTCCTTGTCAGATTGGCAAAATTTCAAAAACTTCTTTTAAACCTAAAAACATTGTCTCTACCTCAAAACCTTTAGAGCTACTTCACATTGATTTGTTTGGTCCAGTAAGTACTGCCTCAATCAATGGGAAGAAATATGGACTAGTCATTGTTGATGATTACAGTAGATGGACTTGGGTAAAGTTTCTAAGAGTGAAAGATGATGCATATGATGTGTTCAGCATCTTCTGCACTCAAGTGCAAAATGAGAAAGGTCTCAAAATCTTAAAGGTAAGAAGTGATCATGGTGGTGAATTTGAAAACGAACCATTTGCAACTTTTTGTGAAGATCATGGCATTGTCCATGAGTTCCCTGCTCCTAGAACACCACAACAAAATGGTGTTGTAGAGAGAAAGAACAGGTCTTTACAAGAAATGGCAAGAACCATGATGCATGAGACAAAACTTGCTAAGCACTTCTGGGCAGAAGCTGTAAACACAGCTTGTTATATTCAAAATAGGATCTATATTAGACCTCTATTGAATCTAACAACATATGAACTTTTCAAAGGAAGAAAGCCCAACATCTCTTATTTTCATCAGTTTGGATGTACCTGTTACATTCTAAACAACAAGGCCTACAAAAGAAAATTTGATGTCAAAGCTTGTAAGGGAATCTTTATAGGTTACTCTGAACGCTCAAAGGCATACAGAGTGTATAATTCTGAAACTAACACAGTGGAAGAATCTATACATGTTAGATTTGATGATAAAGAGCCTGACAGTAAAATGTCAGAGCAAGATAATAGTTATGCAGGTGTTCCATACCAATACATCGATTCAGAACCTGAAAAAGCATCAGAAGCTGTTGAAGCTTCAGAAGCTGTATTGGAAGAAGATGCTGAAGAAGCATCTCAATTAGAAGCATCACAAGAACATGATGACACTTCAGAAGAAGACACTCAACCAAGTGCTGATGTTGATGAAGCTCCAAGAAGGAAGTTCAAATATAGATCATCACATCCAGAAGATTTAATTCTTGGAAACAAAGAAAGTCCAAGAAAGACAAGATCAGACTATCAACAACTTGATTCACTTCTGGGACTAATCTCAATGATAGAACCAAAGAATGTTGATGAAGCACTTACTGACGATGGATGGATTGTTGCTATGCAAGATGAGCTCAATCAGTTTCAAAGAAATGATGTATGGGATTTAGTGCCAAGACCAGCACATAAGAACATCATTGGAACTAAGTGGGTATTTAGAAACAAGATGAATGAACAAGGTGAAGTGGTAAGAAATAAAGCTAGACTGGTAGCACAAGGCTACAGTCAGCAAGAAGGTATAGACTTCACTGAAACATTTGCTCCAGTAGCAAGACTGGAAGCAATCAGGTTACTTCTCTCATATGCTGTTAACAATGGAATCACATTGTACCAAATGGATGTTAAGAGCGCCTTTCTTAATGGTGTTATTTCTGAAGAAGTATATGTCAAACAACCCCCAGGTTTTGAGGATTTGAAAAATCCTGATTATGTTTATAAACTTAAGAAATCACTCTATGGTCTCAAACAAGCTCCAAGAGTTTGGTATGAAAGACTGAGTAATTTCCTTTTAGAAAATGGTTTTCAAAAAGGTCAAATTGACAATACATTATTCAGAAATGTTAGACTACGAGGCTAACCACTTAGAGGGGGGTGAATAAGTGGTTCCGTTAACCAATTGAGTTTTTAAAAAATTGTTCGGTTAAACGTGCGTGCGGAAGCGACTCCGGGATCGGTAGTCTCTTTGCACCGTTTTGACTTATTGAAAAAGCAACTAAGCCGATAAAACGTATTGAGGAAAAGTCGATCGGAATAAGATATTCGAAAACTAATTCAATTAACAACAACGTTTCCAAGCAAGTTATTCGATTCTTTCAAAAACAATTCACAACACAAGATAATAACAATTGAATCCTTGTGAACACTTACGAACACACAAATTCAATTGTTTACGAATATAATGAAAGCAATAAAGAATGAAAGTAATGCAATCAAGACACGAGAGTTTGATTAGGGAGTTCCCCGGATTTCGCGTCGTCCACGCGTATGTCCGAGTACGTCTCCCCCCAAATAACCAAACGGGTTATTTGAGATATGTATAGAATGAAAACAGCTTGAACACAAGTGCACAAATTACAATGAATCCAATAAACCTATATTGACTCAAAATGTAAAACTATGCAAACCCTCAATCGACGAACGAATCTTCACCCTCTGATTCCAACGATCCTACCCGTGCAACTCCTTGCAACGATCGTCCAGCTGAGTCCTTCGATTCTTCTCAATTGATCCTCCAAGATATCGAACAATCTTGGATCCCTAGTGAGCAACCAAACCTCCTTGCACAAATCAACCCGATCGCGAATCTGCTTCACCACGAATCGCACCGAACGTTATCGACCAAGCGTACAACTCCTAAATGATTGATCCCATACTCAATCTTCAATTGTTGCAACTTGATGGAAGATGATGATCTTGTGAAGGATGACACTTTGATCCCAATTTTTCACCCAAATTGTATCCAAAGTGTTTTACCCAAAGCACTTCTTGCTCTCTCAATGATTCTCACTAGATTTCTCTGTTGTGTTCAGTTACTGTGATTGTTTCATTACTTCAATCTGTTTACAAAGGAACCCACACATTGCTATTTAAAGAGAAAATAGAATGAGCAAATTTAGGCATAATTTTCAGTGAATGTATCGATACAAATGATTGTTTGTATCGATACAAAGACCTTGACCAACGTTAAAATTTGAAAATCTTGACCTTTGTATCGATACAAACACGGGATGTATCGATACAAATATCAGAATCTTGAAATCTTGACTGATATGTATCTAAGCATGCAAGCATGCTTCGAATCATATGAAGCTTGCTGGTTTTTCAGAACATATACACATGTATCGATACATGCAAGCATGTTTCGAATCATATGGAACCTTCTGTTTTTGTGTAGAAGCTTTTGTATCGATACAGAGCAAATGTGTATCGATACAAATTGCTCAAAATGTACCAGAACAAGTTTCAGGACATTTGTATCGATACAGAAATGTATGTATCGATACAAAACACCAGAAAGTCAGTTTTTCAAGGTTTTGAAAATAGTTCTTTGTTGTCAAGTCATTTGTAAAGTTTTGCCAAAATATGTTCAACCTATTTTCATGTGTTTTGACAATTATTAAAACATGAGGATGAACTGGTGCACTTACATTCTCCCCCTTTTTGATAATTGTCAAAACTATGCATAAGCTAAACTAAGCCTACACCTATTATGCAAATAAAAATAGCAATGGTATACAGACGCAAAAACAACACCAAGGCTTAATCACAAAAAGCTTGCTCCCCCTGAGTTGATGCCATAATGCGTTTGATGATCCTTTAGCTTGTGCATCCATATCTCTCCCCCTTTGACAATATCAAAAAGAAGAAGAGAGCACATTAGCAGTAACAAGTCCAAGCATATCATTCATCTATTAATCATATCGTGCACTTACATTTGTCGAAATGCACTTTATGATATAGTATCCTAATCAAAATAATTACATATAACGATATGCCAAAAAATATCAATGACGAATACCAAATATCATGATAACACATGGAATGTAGAATAACAAACCATAAACCAACTCATGATTATTTAAAAACACATCGACATTTTTGTAATAAAACATACCAAAATATGGGACGAAATAAACAAAACAATGCAATTAAATGCATAAACATAACATGATTATCCATACAAACAAAATTATCCAAATAACATGTATGTATGAAACACATATAACCAAATAAGGTACATTCTTATGTATGTGAGCAAAACAAGGTACCAAAGCACATTATAACATGAGAACACATGTTAAACCAAATATGCATGATAAAGCATCCACATAAATGAATCAAGTACCAAAATCAATCATACGTGAAATGTATATCTATGTATGCATACAAAATTACATATAGATGCAAAACTTAACATATACATTCTAGTATGAGCTTAATAGAATAGTTGTGATGATATTTGTCACATCCCCATTTGAGACGTATAAAGCTCAAAAACTTATCAATATTTTTGAGTGAGAATTCTTGGAAATGGAGGATTAGACAAATATCAAAACTTATATCATATTAAGATAGAAAATGCATGTATATGATCACAAACACAAATGCTAAACAAAATATGTATAAAGCAAAGTTAAAGAGTAGAATCTTCCCTTAAGTATAAGATGAAGGAAGTGATCAATTTCCACATCGTTTTGTGTTGGGTTGAGTCCCATCTTTTCACTTTCCTTGTTTGTAAGTCTTGAGCCACTCGTTATCAATGTCTCTCATCAATGGCTTCAAGACGTTTACCTACATGTTTAGACATTTGAAATAGGTCCCCAACTCATATTGGGTCCTAGTTTGTTAGTAACAACATTATTGCCTAACTTAGGTAACCATTGCAATATGCCTTTAGGTACTAAAGTTTTCCGGGCATGACATTTTGCAATCGTATGTCCTTTGTTACAACAATAATGACAAATAGTATTGGAATGATTCTTGTGACCCGAAATTTTACTTTTGGGATTCAATTTCTTTTTAACAAATTTGTCATTTTTAGAAGGCCTAACCTTAGGCTTGTTAAAATTCTTTGGTATATCCACAAAAGTAAATTTGGATACAAGAGCTTCATCTAGTTTGGCTTGAAGGGTTTTCACCTCTCCTTGCCAAACACAACAAGCATCACAATCATTCCTAGATGACTTGTGAGCCTTATCTAATTTGGCTTGAAGGTTTTTCACTTCTCCTTGCCAAATACAACAAGAATCACAATCATGCTTTGATGAATTATCATCTTCAAACATATCTTTTGAATTAACCATGGTAAGTTTTAATGCCTCTAATTCATCTTGCAATTTTACAATTTGAGACTCTAAAAGGGAAATCACTTTCTTCCTTTTAGCCAATTTCTTAAATGCATTAGTGGCTTCACCATATAGTTTTTCAAAAGCGTTTTGAAGTTCATCATATGAGGGACTATCATTAGAGATAGAGCTAGAATCACTTACTTGACGTTTGTGATGTTTCTTGCCTTTACTAGGTGAACCGGTCATGAGTACCACATGAGCGCGTTCTTCATCCTCTTCACTTGAGCTCTTGGACCTAGATCCATCTTCGCTTGCACTATCCCAAGCAACATAAGCTCTTTTACCTTTGTAATTTTTCTCGGAGGACTTTCCCTTTCTTTTGTTATAGAATGGACATTCCGGTTTTAAATGATCGGATTTGCCACATTCATAACACTTTCTACTAGGCTTGCTCTTCTCATTCTCTATATCATCCCTTGATTGCTTTCGTGACTTGGGACCATTTTCCTTTGAAAACTTTATACCATGTACCTTTACATACTTGTAAAATCTTCGAAGAAACATTTCCATTTCATATTCTTCCCACTCTTCATCACTTAAGCTACTATCCTTTTGCTCTACCTTTTTGGACTTGGTGGACTTTGAAGTAGAGGTCTTTAGAGCTATAGATCTCTTGTCCTTTTCCTTTTCCTTGTCCTTGTCATTATGCTTTACCTTCTTTTCATTTTTCTCATGCTTTTCTAACAAGTTTAGCACATGTTCATGCTCCGTGAGTTTGCCAAACAAAGTTGTAAGATTCAATGAGGTAAGATCATTAGCTTCCTTAATCGCGGTGACCTTAGGTTGCCAATTCCTACTAAGACATCTTAAAATTTTGTTAGTAGCATCTTGGTTGGAAATTGGTTTTCCCAAACCGTGTAACTTGTTGGTGATTTTGATAAAGCGTTGTTGCATATCCTCGATGGATTCTCCATCTAGCATATGAAACAACTCAAATTCTTGTGTTAAAGTATTAATTTTGGATATCTTGACATCATTGGTACCCTCAAAGTGAGTAACCAATGTGTCCCACATTTCCTTAGCCGATTCACAATGCGACACATGATAGAATTGATCAATCCCAAGGGATGATATTAAAATGTTTTGTGCCTTCGCATCGTAATTGACTTTCTTCTTTTCCTCATCCGTCCATTGTGCCATTGGCTTATTTGCGACAACACCATGAGCATCCGTTATAGTTGGAGCAAACGGACCATTCTCAATGGCATTCCACACTTCACTATCAAAAGAATTGATGTGAATACGCATGCTACTTTTCCAATAGTCAAAATGATCTCCATTGAATACCGGAGCCCTATTATACGCCCCTTTTGGTGCAAAAGCCATGTTGTCTAATAATAGGCACAAATTACTCGGTTTAATCGTTTAAAATCAACCGGGCTCTTGATGCCACTTGTTAGACTACGAGGCTAACCACTTAGAGGGGGGTGAATAAGTGGTTCCGTTAACCAATTGAGTTTTTAAAAAATTGTTCGGTTAAACGTGCGTGCGGAAGCGACTCCGGGATCGGTAGTCTCTTTGCACCGTTTTGACTTATTGAAAAAGCAACTAAGCCGATAAAACGTATTGAGGAAAAGTCGATCGGAATAAGATATTCGAAAACTAATTCAATTAACAACAACGTTTCCAAGCAAGTTATTCGATTCTTTCAAAAACAATTCACAACACAAGATAATAACAATTGAATCCTTGTGAACACTTACGAACACACAAATTCAATTGTTTACGAATATAATGAAAGCAATAAAGAATGAAAGTAATGCAATCAAGACACGAGAGTTTGATTAGGGAGTTCCCCGGATTTCGCGTCGTCCACGCGTATGTCCGAGTACGTCTCCCCCCAAATAACCAAACGGGTTATTTGAGATATGTATAGAATGAAAACAGCTTGAACACAAGTGCACAAATTACAATGAATCCAATAAACCTATATTGACTCAAAATGTAAAACTATGCAAACCCTCAATCGACGAACGAATCTTCACCCTCTGATTCCAACGATCCTACCCGTGCAACTCCTTGCAACGATCGTCCAGCTGAGTCCTTCGATTCTTCTCAATTGATCCTCCAAGATATCGAACAATCTTGGATCCCTAGTGAGCAACCAAACCTCCTTGCACAAATCAACCCGATCGCGAATCTGCTTCACCACGAATCGCACCGAACGTTATCGACCAAGCGTACAACTCCTAAATGATTGATCCCATACTCAATCTTCAATTGTTGCAACTTGATGGAAGATGATGATCTTGTGAAGGATGACACTTTGATCCCAATTTTTCACCCAAATTGTATCCAAAGTGTTTTACCCAAAGCACTTCTTGCTCTCTCAATGATTCTCACTAGATTTCTCTGTTGTGTTCAGTTACTGTGATTGTTTCATTACTTCAATCTGTTTACAAAGGAACCCACACATTGCTATTTAAAGAGAAAATAGAATGAGCAAATTTAGGCATAATTTTCAGTGAATGTATCGATACAAATGATTGTTTGTATCGATACAAAGACCTTGACCAACGTTAAAATTTGAAAATCTTGACCTTTGTATCGATACAAACACGGGATGTATCGATACAAATATCAGAATCTTGAAATCTTGACTGATATGTATCTAAGCATGCAAGCATGCTTCGAATCATATGAAGCTTGCTGGTTTTTCAGAACATATACACATGTATCGATACATGCAAGCATGTTTCGAATCATATGGAACCTTCTGTTTTTGTGTAGAAGCTTTTGTATCGATACAGAGCAAATGTGTATCGATACAAATTGCTCAAAATGTACCAGAACAAGTTTCAGGACATTTGTATCGATACAGAAATGTATGTATCGATACAAAACACCAGAAAGTCAGTTTTTCAAGGTTTTGAAAATAGTTCTTTGTTGTCAAGTCATTTGTAAAGTTTTGCCAAAATATGTTCAACCTATTTTCATGTGTTTTGACAATTATTAAAACATGAGGATGAACTGGTGCACTTACAAGAAAGACATCTAAGAAAGATATCTTAATCATTCAAATATATGTTGATGATATTATTTTTGGTTCTACTAATGCTTCCTTGTGCAAGAGTTTTTCAAAGCTGATGCAGGATGAATTCGAGATGAGTATGATGGGTGAATTGAAGTTCTTCCTTGGAATCCAAATTAATCAAGGAAAAGATGGCACTTACATTCATCAAAGCAAGTATACAAAAGAGCTTCTGAAGAAGTTCAACCTTGATGACTGCAAGATAATGTCTACACCCATGCATCCTACCAGCAGCTTAAGCAAGGAAGAGATAGGAAGCAAAGTAGATCAGAAGCTGTATCGAGGTATGATTGGCTCCTTACTCTACCTAACAACATCTAGACCTGATATTTTATATAGTGTATGCTTGTGTGCAAGATTCCAGTCAGATCCTAGAGAACCTCACTTAACTGCTGTTAAGAGGATCTTTAGATATCTGAAAGGAACTACTAATCTAGGACTTCTTTATAAAAAATCCCTAGATAGTAAGCTAGTTGGATTCTGTGATGCTGACTATGCTGGTGACAAGATTGAGAGAAAATCCACAAGTGGAAATTGCCAATTTATTGGTGAGAATCTCATATCTTGGGCCAGCAAGAGACAAACAACTATTGCTTTGTCTACAGCAGAAGCAGAATACATCTCAGCTGCTAAATGCTGCACACAGCTTCTCTGGATGAAATATCAGTTGGAAGATTATAACATAGCTGAAAGCAGTATTCCACTATATTGTGACAATACTGCTGCTATTCATTTGTCTAAGAACCCTATTCTACACTCAAGAGCTAAACATATTGAAATAAAACACCATTTTATAAGGGATCATGTTCAGAAAGGTACAATAGATATTCAATTCATTGATACTGAACATCAATGGGCTGACATATTTACTAAACCTTTAGCTATTGAAAGATTTGATTTTATCAAAAAGAATTTGAACATGCACTATATCTCTGAAGAAAATTAGCTCTGAGAAGTAGAATAGAATTAGCATCTGAAGCTCTATCAGAACCTCTTATAATTTAGAGTATCCCTTGGGAAGCTCTGAATAATTTAGGCACTGAAGAGTAACAGGTTCTGATGAGGTGTCAGATACAAATGAGTGAGGCTCTGAACCTTTTGGAAATGAAACGTTCAGTACGAGTAAGTGTACAACAGTTGTCTATACACGCGTCAGCTATGATTAAACTTTTACAACACGTGTCTAGATCCTGACGGGTAGAGAACAGTTAATGATGAAAATGCAGTTATGCAATTTTAAATTAATTTTAAAACTACTCACGCTCCCTCCCAATGTTTGCTTTCTCTGTGTATGTGTGCTAGTTACTATTTATAAGTCACTTCACTCACTTTGCACAACTTTTACACATAATCACTTCCCACACAAACCTAAAACTCAGAATTTCCCATATTGTTTTGCGTTGAAATCATGGCTGCTAGATCATCAAACGAAATCGTTCAACGTCCGTTCAACCCGGTCTTACCACCCGTTATTGATCTCAAGTCTAAAGAAAAACTTGTCTTCAAAGATAACGTAACCGACGCTGGTCCAGAATCCTTTGAGTTTATAACGGAAAAGTTTGTTGATTTTGAGAGTTTGAAGGTGAATGGAATCGACATTCAGAGTTTATTCTACGATCAACAATGGAAGAATTACTTCGAGATGCTGAATGGGTTTGTCTATTATGACATTGTGAAATACTTCTGGCAGAAAGCTACCATCTTTGACAAGTTCAATGCTGATGAAAAGCTTAGAAAGATGGTAGAGAAGGATGGTTCTCTGAAAGGTAAAACAAGAACTCAACTTGGCTTAAGACCCTATAGAGGAAAGGAGATTAGGTCAAATATCATGGGTATCAATGTCCTTATTACTCAAGAACATATTGCCAAAATTCTGGGTCTGGACAATGAAGGTGAGAATGTGGATGAATATGGTGAGAAAAGCAAACATAAGGAATCCATTAAGAAGGACTTATTCCAGCCTGGCTGTGCCAACAATGATTTTGGAAAAGCTAAATTCATGAAGCAAAACTTCAGCTTTGCCTTCAAAGTGTTTCTGGCCTCCATCATCACTAGAGAAGGAGGATATGATACTATTTCTCTACCTCATCGTCACTTCATCTGGTTTCTGTACAAGAAGGTGAAGATAAATTTGGCAAAGCTTCTGTTTGATCACCTATGCTTTACTATATCCAAAAGCAGAACCAAATCATCTCCAATGATTCATCATCCAAGGTTGATTTCTGAAATCATTCGACAGACGAAGCTTACTCAAATTATCAGTACCAAAGAAAAACTTAGAGTTTTCAACACGGCTAAGTATGATGCAAGTGTTTTGGTAAACATGCATCTGAAGACAAAAGAGGAGCTGAAGTCAGCCAAGAGCCCTCTGGAGCAAGTTTATGAGAAGTACTTCTGGTGTGACGGTTTCCCAACCATATCAGAATTTGATAATGATGAGGTTATCAAGAACTTCTTGGAGTTGGTTAGATTGGACTCTGGTGTAAGTGTGCCCAGGAGTATGGTGGTTGGTGTACCAAACTGGGACATCTTCAAAGGACCCAAGCAAATCACCAGGTCTAAAAGAAAACCTCAACCAATTGAACAAGATATTGTTGAGGAAGAACAATCTGAAGAAAGGGTTGATGATGCTGAAAGGATAACCACTGAAGAAACAGAAGGAGTCAGTAAGGAGCAAGTAGCTAAGATTGCTCAGAGAAAGGCTGCTCAGAAAGAAAGAAGAACAAAGAAAAGGCAGGATAGGCCTGTAGATGCTGAAGAGGAACAACCTGTCAGAGCCACAAAAAGAAAGAAGACAGTTGTCTCCAAACAAAAGGCTGCTGATACAGGTAAAGATTCTAAGCCTAATATTGATAGTACTGCTAGTGCTCATCCCTCTACCCAATCATCTCCTATAGACTATACAAAGCCTATACGAATGATCCAACCTTCCCCTCAACCCTCATCATCCTCCTCATCATCATCTGAAGGGACCTCTTCTGATACAAGCACTGATTCTTCAGAGCTTATAGAAAAACTTGACAAAATTCAGAAGGAACAAAAGAAAAAGATCCCTGTCAAGAGAACCCTCAAGAAACCTAAAATCAACCCACCAGCAGAAGAAAATATCACCATTGATACTTCCATTCTTGACCAACCTACCAACACAACAAGAAAATCACCCACCATTCTTGAACATCTCTCCACTCACCTATCTGGTGATGCCTTCACTCACTCCAACATAGCATCACCTGACCAATTTCACTTTGTAAATACTACCTCTAATTTACCTAGTGATCCACCTCTTCCGGAACCACAAATTCAATCTCCACCCTCCTCTCTTGCTGACATAGAACAAGAAGATCCACCCATATTCACACCAGCCCAGGATGAAGTCATGACTCATTCTGATCATATCACTACTAAACCACCCACACCACAACCTGAACTTTCCACTCCTGAACTAACACCAGAACCACAAACACCTTCATCAGAACCCATCTATGGCTCAGTTTACAAACCCTTAACCATAGAAGAACTCTGTCTACCCATTGACTTTGCCCTACCAATTCTGGAGGATCTGCTAAAAGCAGAAATTAATGTTGATGATGATATCATAACCATTGATCCCTTTGACAAAATCAAAAGAATCAAAATAATTCCCCTCAAAAGGAAAAGGCCTGAACCCACCATTCCTTTCAATAGAAACCAGCCCTTCTTCAACTACAACTCTGAACCAAACCTTGAGCTTCTAGAAAGTGCTATTAATATTAGTCTAAGGAATTTTAAAAGCATGAATGAAGAAGTACTGATATTTCCCTCAGATATTGATGCTAAGATCAGGGAATTAGAGGAGAAGTTCAGTCAGTCTCTGAGGTTGTTGGGAGGCTATGTAAAAAGAAGGATTGAGGGAAGAGGAATGGAAGCTCTGTCTCAGATTATGAATGCTGCTGAACGCTCTCATGCTCTGAGACTTACTTTTTTCAACCATGAAGAAGAATGTCAGAGGTTAGCATTTTTAGCTGCTGTGAATGAAAGTATGAGAAGATCTCTGGATGAAGAGCAAGCTAAGATAGCTGCCGAAATGGAACGTCAGAGGCTTGCTGAACAAGAAGCCTTCAAGTTATTGGTTGATAGAGCTGTTCACATTGCTGTCATTGAGACTAATAAGATTATTGAGAATCAAGGAGCTGCAGAAGATTTTGTTATGAATGATCAGAATCTTAGTGAACCAGATTCTGATAAAGGTAAAGCTCCCATTGTTGCTTCATCTCCTCCTCGATCTCCACCTGTACTTGTCCAAGGCTCTTCTTCATCTGCTATACCTTCTGTTATGCAAGAAGCTCTGGATGTAATCAAGAATGACTTAAGAGATGAACTAAGAAATGAAATGGATGAGTTCAGGGCCGATATAAGAGAAGACATGAACAGATCTGGTGAAGCTACTAACAAGAAGATAGATGCAATGATGGAACTTCTTCTGACGCTTACTCAACTGCAACCCAAACCTTAACCCTTATGTCTGAGCACTTATTTGTAATCATGTTTATGTAAATCTTTTGGATAATTTTCTTTTAAGTTCATTAAGCTTCTTATTATCCTCTTATATGTGCTTGTGCTGGCGTGTTTATTTTATTTTGTTTTTCAAAATGAAAATCATATACTCTGATAATGTCTGATACTTTTGTGGATTCTGAACCTAGTGTAAGATGTTGGAGAACATCTTATCTTTAAACTTATATAGGATTTTGAAAACCTAAGGTTCCCCCACATCAGTATTCCTGTTTACTCATGAAATAACTTCTTAGTATTATAGCCTGTTTATAAGCGGGGCAACAATACCGTATGAGGCGTGTCTGGTAACTGGTTTTCTGACGTTTGACAAGAGTATATAAAAGAAACATGCTCCAAAAGAAAGAAATTTATAGCAGGAACATTTTTTTTATTATTATAATTAAGAGGGAACTTTATTACATAAGATAGTGAAACTCTACTTAGATTTAGACTTGGACTCAGAAGCCTCTGCATCCAGTCTCTTATATTTCTTCCTAAGAACTGCGAGCAATTCTTCAGTAGCCTTCTGAACCTCAGCTCTATAATCTTCGTATGAAGTATCATCATCGTATGTCCATAAGAATTCCTCCAGATCAGAGCCCAATTCTTCTCTCTCTGATTCTGTCAATCTAAGTTCTTGCTTGTTTCGCTCATAACGAAGCCTGTTTTCTTCGCAGCGCCAGGGCTCTGCTCCCTTCTTGCTCTCTTCTTTTGAGCCTGAAGCATCCTTGGTAACCTGTTTTTCCATTATATGTTTGTTTTTGGAAATGACTTGATTACTCTGAATGAGTAAAATGAGAGGAATCATCCCTTTTTATAGTGTCATCAAGCTCTCTTGTCAGGACGGTTTTCAACACAATTCATTAAATGAATTTAGTTGTCATCACTTTTTGACTTGACTGCCTTGTTATGACGCATTTGACTGCTTGGTTTTCTGTGTCTTTTTGACTGATGCCAAAAGGGGGAGTAAGGATAGTGTTAAAATTAATGTTGATTGATTCTAATACTGCTCAAAAGATCTGAAACTGTTATGTTATATACATTTTGAATCAATTTTTATCCCTTCTGATTCCTTCTCAATCTGAATGTTATTGAAAGGGGAGAAAACTTAAGAACCTAAAATAAATCTCATAGACAATGTCAGAAGAGCTTGCAAACCTCTTCTGAGCATTATCCGACTCTGAGAAGAAGAGCTTACAAACCTCTGCTTCTGAGAGACAAATATGAAAATTTATTTTAAGTTAATAAGTTGGCTCTTAAACTGTTTTAATTAATTATGGATAAGACTTAGGGGGAGCTTACAAACCTAACCGTATGGATTGTCAGACTCAGGGGGAGATTGCAAACCTTTGAAACCTGAAGCCAACATAATTAAATTAAATCAACAACAATTGAATTTTAATGCTTTAGTTTGTCATCATCAAAAAGGGGGAGATTGTTGGAACAAAGTGGGTCTGATATGAACCTCTAAGATTTTAAGTGGTTTTGATGATAACAAAGTATTAAAAATTGCAATTGGTATTACTAATGATTATTCTAGTGTGCAGAATTACAAGTTAAAATTCATTCAGAAGCACTATGAATAGTAGCAGAGAAGCCAGTCAAAACAAGCTCTGAAAGAGTATCGCTGTTCATCAGAAGCTTAATTTTTGCGTGCTGAAGATAGCACTTCTGAGGACCAAAAGCTAGACTATGATAAAGTTCAGAAGCTGAAGATCTTAAGAAGCTATGACAAGAGCATCAGAAGCAAAAAGAATTTACATCACTCAAGAACTGACAGAATCAGAATCAATGATTGAAGAACTATCTACTTCAAGGCTCTGTCACATCCACAGGAAGGAATATTCGTTGGTACAACGTTAACCTTATCCATAAGTGGAGCGCATTTGAGGATTGTACTATCGTACTATTATTACTCAAAATGGATGAGTGATAACTTGAATAGCTAGGTAGTGGAATTGGAATTCCTTACCAAAGAAGGCAATATACAGCTATCAATTGTACGAGTAAATTCCAGCTGGCACAAAGCTCTCTGCAACGGTCATCATCTTCCTCCAAGTATAAATAGAAGACTCAAATGGAAGAAATGACTACTGTTCTATTACTGCGTTTAAGGCTCTGAAGTATTCTGACATTATTGTTCTATCTGTCATTCAAAGTCTTAAAACAATTTGAGTTGTATTTTGTAAACACCTCTGATAGTATATCAAGTGTTCCTTAACATTCATTCTTATTCTTAAGTGTGTTTGAGAAGTCTCTTGTTAAGTTTAACTTGAGCATTTGAGAAGTCTCTTGTTTAGTAAAACTTGAGCATTTGAGAAGTCTCTTGTTTAGTAAAACTTGAGCACCTGAGAAGTCTCTTGCAAGTGTGCTTGAGCAATTTGTAATCTTAAGTAGATTATAGTGAAAATCTCTTGTTAGTAACAAGGGGACTGGAGTACTCTCGATTTGTGAGAGGAACCAGGATAAATTTTGTGTCTCTCTCTCTCTCTCTCTCTCTCTCTCTCAGCACCCATTTTACTTTGTGTTCATATCCGCTGCGAACCTAGTATTATTTCGAAAAAGCTTTTAATTCTAAAAACACAATTCAACCCCCCCCTTCTTGTGTTTTTCCACCTTCACAAGAGGACTGGACGTACTCTCGGTTTGTGAGAGGAACCAGTATAAAATCTCTGTCTCTATCTTTCTCTCTTTCTCTCTACCTTCAAAGTTCTGTTTGATTGTGTTTTGTTTTCTAAACCGCTGCAAACTCTGATAAGTTTCTAACTTAGAAGAAATTTTCAAACTACCCAAAACACAATTCAACCCCCGCTTCTTGTGTTTTTCACACCTTCAATTGGCATCAAGAGCCCGGTTATGTTTTTAATCACCTAACAGTGAGACAGTTTCCTGTTGAAAAACACTATGACTGAAACTCCTAGTGGTAGCATGAAAGCAGTTCCTCATGACTATGATGTTGAAGATAAGACAAACAACAAAGCACCAACGTTCAATGGAGATGGTGCTACCTTTTCCTGGTGGAAAGATAGAATCTACAGTCATCTTATTGGTTTAGATGATGAGCTTTGGGACTTGGTTGAAGAAGGGGTAACTTTTAAAGGACTTGATGAAAAGGGAAAGCTATCTGTTGAAGAAAGAAAGAAGTTCACTCCTACAGACAAGAAGTTATACAAGAAACACCACAAGGTCAAGGATCTTCTTATTGGTTGTATAACTCATGATGAATATCTCAGAGATAGAAGGCTTCTTGTGTTTTTCACACCTTCATCACAATTTCTTCTAGAAAATTTCATTCTTTGAGTAATCATTCAAAGATATATGCTTCAATATTAAGGTTTCCCTTTTTCTTCTTTAGTTCTTCGGGATCTATATCACAAATCTTAAAAAAACTCCTTCGAGTAATCCTTGCCCACTTTTTTCCTTTTTCATTCTTTTCATTTATTTTTTTCACTTCTAGTGAGAAGCCGAAATTTTAAAATTACACAACCATGACATGACTATATACCACAACCATGACCACAATTTTGTTGATAGTAATCGTGTGTTGCTACATTCACTTATGGAAAGGGAGTAACATCGGTGGACCGGTTATTATAATATTATCAAATAATAAAATCAAGCAAATTAGATAAGCATAGTTAAATAGAACTTCTTATAGTATCATTTATACATTAGATGGTGACAAAAAATTTGCCATTAGATAGTCAAATAACAATTTCCTTGTTATTTGAGTTGCTAATAAAATTTGCCATTTAAAAAAAAAAAGATGGTGACAAAACTAATAAGGAAATTGTTTAAAGGAATCGCTACAACATAGAACTATTATATATTATTAAATTATTTCTTAAAGGAATTAAATTATTGGTCCTGAAGAAATTAAATTATAGGCCACGTACATATGGAATAAATAGACATATATATATATATATATGTTGGCTTGTGAAAAGTAGTTTGAGCAGATATTATGTATAACGTACTAAAAATAAATAGTCATATGATTATATGTTTGATTGTTTATACCTTTCATTATGATAAGCACTAAATTCAAATTATTTATTGTTCTGGGGAACAAATAAGAGGGGTGATAAATAATTGGATCGTATTTAAGAAATGAGTAATTCTTTCATGATAAAAAATTGTGAACCCTTTACAATGAAGCATAAGCTCATATTTATAGATTTCTATAGATAACAGTTATTGAGTACCATGATCGTGGTGGTTTCTTCTTCCTCCTCCGTCTCCCACGTGGTGGTGATGGGTGGTTATCCTCCCGTTTCGGTGGTGATCATGGTGATAGGGATTGGTTATCTCCTTCCACGTACTGATTTGCATGCTGAGCCTTCATAAGAGCAGTTACATCTGAGGCGAGGGCGCCGTCTATATGGCGTGTCGCCTCTGCCTTGCTTTCCCGCCAAGTTGTTTATTTGAATTTAATGGGCTGTACAATTGGGCCATTTGATCATTGGGCCTATACCTTTATTTTTGGGCCTTAGCCCAGTCCACAGCCCCCCAAGCACGATGCTCAAAGAGGCGAAGTGGTGATAGTAATGGTCGCTATGATCGTGGTGATCGTGGGGGATAACCGCCCACTGCTTTCCTTCATGCGCATCGCCATTTCATTATAAATAACCTCCATTACGATACTAAGTCTTGTTCATATCTTCCATATTCCTTTAACTTCCGTGCTTTCGCTATTTTTAAAGTATGGATAACACTATCCCTGTGTTAGAGTCGCCTGCTATGCCTGCTATTAGGCAAGTGAGAAACAAAGTTGAGGAAGATATTGATGAACTCTTGGACAATGTGGGGGAGTTCCAGACCTATGTTGAGGAACTTAACGATTATAAATGGCGTCTAACTGATGAACATAAAGTCTTTTTGGAACTGGCTTTGGAGTTATCCAAGAGGTTGGAGAAGGACGCTGCCTTTATTGAAACCACCAATGCCGTTTTTGATTGCTACACCGCACTTGAGGATATGCTGGATAAGAAAATATCTGTTACTACGGACAACATCAATCTGCAGGAAGAGTCGTTGTACCTCAACTTATCTGCTGAAGAGGCCGTTGAGAATCGTATCGAAATATTGGAGAAGGAACTTCGTCCATTGATGAAAAGGAAAAGGAACCTTCAACTAGATATTGAGTATGACGTTGCTAGACTCATTAGGACCCGCTCTTCCCTGACTTGCCTTAAGGAGAAAATGGATAGGTTGCATGATGATCAAGACAAAATCAGCCCTGACCTTGATGTCGCCAAGAAATACAAAAGTGAGATTGAAGATTTGCAGGCTGATACCGTTGCGGCGGCCTACGTTGTCGCCTAGGTAGTTTCTTTTCCTAGTACTTAGGATTTTCTGCTTTCTTAGTTGTATTGTGCCTTGGCAATTTTGTATTCCGTACTTTTTATTTCCCTCAATGTTGTACTCTTTGTTCCGTAATTAATGAAGCTTTTGTTTCTGAAGGAAAACTGTATCTTTTATATTTTACCTCGCCTTTAGGCGTGACCTTAGGTGCGGTCGAGATTACACCTCGCCTCAGGACACGCGTCAGTCATCGCACTACCTTGCTTTTTCGAAACGTTTCGACTTTTCAAAACTCTTTTTTCAACCGATGCTTTGATCTTATATATATGTTGCTTCCTCTCTTCTTATTCCTTTATTCCGATCAATCTCCAAATCAAAAATTTCTCTTTCGACTCTTGATCAAATCGTTCCCTTTTGAGAAAACTTTCATTTTTAGTAACCACTCTCCACTTCCTTTGCGATTTTCCCGCCAACCACGTTCTCCAGTATCTTCAAGTGTTAACCACTCTTTTCCAATCAGGTATAAACCGTTGTTTCTCTCTTTCTTTCGTTACTTTCAATTTCGCGAGTATTTCTTCTAGGATTTCTGGAAAAATGGTTTTTTTTGAGAGATCTTAGTGACGTTAACGATGAGGGTTCCCTTTCTAACTCCCGTGTTGGTACTCCTTACCAACAACAAGTTCGTGCTCATTTCACTAGAACTGATGGTTCTTTGAACTACCAGGGGTACTTCATTGAGATTTTAGGGTTTTCCCCCGGTAGCGATATGGATAGTGATAGTGGCGATGCTGTTAGTAATAGTAGTAGCGAACACAGTAGTGATTGCGTAATAATATCTCCTTCGTCTTTCACAGGAAAACGAAGAGACGAATCACTTGCTCTAGTTGCTGTAGGATCAGAAGTTATGGCAATGGAGGTTTCTTCAACTTATCAGAGTGTTGAGGGCGTGGAGAAGTTCAGAGCGTTGTATGATGTCTCTGGTACACTAGGTTCATAGAAGATTTTCTATATGTACACTAGGTTCATAGAAGATTTTCATCTATATTTTCCTTTCACCGAGTTTCAAAAGTCAATGCTTAGGATCCTCAATGTTGCTCCCACTCAACTTAGCCCTAATAATTGGTCCTTTATTAAAGCCTTTGAACTGGTTTTCTTTGGTCTTGACATTTCTGAGCCTTCTATGGCCGTCTTCTTTTCTTTCTACCACATAAAAAAGTTTGTTTCCCAATAATGTTATTTCCTTGAGTGCTCAGCCCAATAGGGGTTTGTTTAGTCTGTATAGCTCTAACTATAAGAACTATAAGGACGCCTTTGTGCGTGTTCGTGGGGGGGAAGATTGCCGGGACGTAATGTATGTTGCTGATGATACTCCTCTCTTTCCTTTCCATTGGACGATCAGACCCAGATTGATTAGGGGCGCCATATATGAGAGGCTGAGTGAGTTTGAGAGGGATACGGTGGCTTATCTGGAATCTCTCAACCAGATGAGCCCTAGGGATCTTCTAGACGCCGAGCATGCTCCTGCTGTTCTAGAGAAGTACCTCAGTAAGTTGTTTTGTAAATTTCCTCGCCCTCTTACATGATATGTCTTTTATTGCTTCTCGCTAATTCTATGTGGCTAACTTTCTTTTTTCCTTTGTAGAAGACATGTCAACGTTTACTCCTGCTCAAAGATTGCAATTTCTGGTGAAGGCGAGGGCGAGGAAAGCCCAAACCGGGAACAATAAGAAGAAAAAAGAAAGGTAATGATGCTCGTATTAGCATCCCAGTGAAGACCCTCCTGCAGTTGGCTAGGCTGCTAATGCTGAAGGGGAAGTCAAGTCCCCATCCAAGAAAGAGTCGAAGACCCTGTCTCGGAAGTCCAAGAGGGATAAGGATGTGGTGGAGGTGGATAAGGACTTGGTTGAGGTTGAGGATTAGGCGGTAGAGGCTTCTCCTGCGGCTGAAAAGATAGTTGCTAAGGAGAGCCAGGCTGGAGGGGATTCGCCTTGGGATCCTCTCTTTGATCCTGAGGTGTTCATGGAGAAGATGGTGGATATGGCGGGGAATTCTGCCCGTTTCAACACTACAGGGTCTGATGAATTGATGAGGCTGACTCTCGGCTATGAACTCAAGGGCCTTGTTCTGAATTATGCCCTGGCATCCCGCCAAAGGGCTGAACTTTCTATTGCCAAGGAGAAAGAGGCTCTGGTGGAGAAGAACTTGGCCACTCTTGAGGATGATGTGAAGGCTGCTAAGGAGAAGTGTGAGGGCAATGTGAAGGCCCTGAAGGAAAAGAATGAGGAGGAGATCGCCAAATTGACCAAGGAGCATGGAGAGGAATTGGCGAAGGTTAAGTGGGATCGTGAGTCTGCGATTAAAACCGTGAACACCGTTCAGGGTAGCCTCAACGCCAAGGATGAGCGCATTAAGGCCCTGGCCAAGGATAATGAGGCGGCTCTTGCTGAATTGGCTACCTTGAGGCAGGAGAAGGCGAAATGGGAGTCTGAGAAGGACGGTTTGGAGGCGACCATTGGGGAACAGTATGAAGAAGGTTTTCAATTTGCTCTGGATCAGGTGAAGGTCCTCTTCCCTGTTATTGATCAAGACCTTCTTGGTAAGGCGGATGCTATGTCTACTATTGAGGGCGACAAATTGGTGCCTCATGCTCTTGCCGAGATGGTCCAGGATTCGCCAGCCAAGGAGTCACCAACCAAGGAACCACCAGCTCAGGAATCGCCTGCCAAAAAATAGGCTTCCTCCTTCTCTTCTTTTGTATTGACTTGTATTTGTATTGACTTTGTTGTTTTGATAACTTGTTTTGATGATCGCCCCTGCGTGGGCTTGATATGTTTTGTTGATCGCCCCTGCATGGGTTTGGTATGTTTTTTAATGACAATATTTGGGTGCCCTTCTGAGGCCTTTTGTTTTTATGAATATTCTCTTTATTTCCATGTCTTCTACTTCGTCTCGGCTTGATATTGAATGCTATATTCCGTCGTCTCGATTGTATGTATATTTTTCCTGAACTTTGCTGTGTGGCAAGATTAGGTGGCGTCGTAGTCTTGAGGCGCCATATAGGGTCACACCCAGATTTACTTGGCATGAATTCCTATGCTCCAGTCAAATCTTTCTGTTGAGTCTTCCTTGGTTTTCGCAAACGCCTGAGACTTAGCCAATCCCTTTAATTGCGGTAATTGTAACTGCCTTCTCATTTATTTGCGGATTGCAGTTATTCATGCTAGGTTTTTCGTAACTCTTGCTTATAAATATCGATCATTTTCTCCTTCCGTTCTCACACTTTCTTTTCGTAACTACCATCTCTACACCATCACCTTTTTTCTTCTTTGTTTAATACTTTGAGATGGATAGAAATAATACCAAGAAAAACGTTGTTGAGAAATCTAAATCCTTGAGGGGGAAGAAGAAATCAGATGTATCTGCTTCCAGACCTCAACGTACCAATGCACCCAGAAAGGTTAAGACGAAAAGCATCCCTGTTTCGCCAAGTTCTTCAAGCTCTGATGATATTAATGAAGATTATGCCGAGTTCTTGAAGACTTACGTTCCTGAGGAGTTTTATGCTTATGGATCTCCTCCCAGAGAGGAAGAAGGTTCCCAAATCACTGTGGAATCCGCGGCGAAGGCGCCAAAATCTTCGAAGGTGAAAGCCTCCAAGTGATACACCTTGTGGATGAGGATGATGGATCAGGATCCCCTGGCTCACCCGGGCAAAAGTGGAAATATAATGCGAGTGTTGATGCTTATTGTAGTAGTTGTAGGACTTTATTGTATTAACACTTCGCACATCCTTTTGAATTTGATGTAGTTTTCTTTGAATTTGTATTCAAATTTGATATAGTTTTCTTTGAATTTGTATCCTATCTTCAATGAATAAAATCATATTCTGGATGAAATTGTTACTGCTTTTGTCGCCTTTGAATATTGTTATTTTGCGAGCCTCCTTTATGATCTCTTGGGTGATAACCCTACCTGTCTTTAAGATGAATTAATAAATAACAAAAGTAATATATTGAATTACCTTTACTTGTATTCTGTAGTGTTTCTTTTGGGCGTCTCCCATTTGATAGGTTGCGCCTTGATATTTTGACATGTATTACTTTTTCTTTTCTTCGTTCCCAACTCGTAAGATTTACGGATAACATTTTGGACTTTCAACCATGCTTTGATTTTTTGGACGCCCCCCACTTGTAAGTTTAAAGGGTAACAAAGCCTTGGATTTTCAACCTGATTTTGATTTTTTGGACGCCCCCACTGAAAAGTTTAAAGGGTAACGCCTCAGATTTTCAACCTTATTTTAATTTTTTGGACGCCCACCACCGAAAAGTTTAAAGGGTAACGCTTCGGAATTTCAACCTTATTTTAATTTTTTGGACGCCCCCCACTGAAAAGTTTAAAGGGTAACGCCTCAGAATTTCAACCTTATTTTAATTTTTTGGATGCCCCCCACTGAAAAGTTTAAAGGGTAACGCCTCGGAATTTCAACCTTATTTTAATTTTTTGGACGCCCCCTGAAAAACTGGCACACCAGTATAAGATGTTGTACACGATGTTACAACACTTTTACCAGCTTTAATAGACAAATTATAAAACAGTAAATAATGCTGAAATAAACAAAACACAGTGATTTGTTAACCCAGTTCGGTGTCTGGGGGATACCAATCCAGGAGGAAATCCACTAATAGCCCTAGTTCAAAGTCTTACAGCAAACTCCTCGTTTACAACTTATCACCTAGCAACTATCCTTATGTCCTTCTACCTAGGAACTCCTAGGTATGAGTTCCCAACTCACTCCTTAAGCTCAACAGTACAGACAGCACTGTTGTTGATTCAATCACTATGGTGGAGACACTCTCCTAGACACTAGATCACTTTTACCTAAAGGCTTCAAGTGACACACAAGCACTAAGATCCAAACTGCTTGCTTAAAAGCTTTGGAGAGGACACACACACAATAACTATCTCCTTGCTTAAAAGCTTCAGAGACAATTATGTTTACAACTCAATAAACACACAGTCCTAAGCTTGCATCAATAAGACACAAGAAAGGCTCACAAAATAACACAAGCAAAAAACCCTAAGACGGCTAAACTCACGCTTGAACACTTGCCTTAATTAGGTTTTCGTCCTTCAATATATAGCTGGTAATTTGGGCTTCAGTAGCTTTGCCCATGAGAAAAACATCCAACTCACATAATAAAATAAAACCATATCTTTAAAAGATTTGATACATTTTTTAAAATAAGTCTTCATAATAATTCCCAAAACAATCTCTGAGCACAAGATCTGTTTAGGAAATAAAACCTTCCTTGATGCACACGTAAAGATCTGATATATAAGAGAAAAGATCTTCTCAAAAAATAAAACTCGCGCGCATTAAATGATACCGCCAGCTGGCGCGCTAACGTCAGGTTATGATGTTGTAACGTTACGTACCACATCCTGCTTAAACATAGTTTTACCAAAATGCAGCCAACATCAAATAGTCAACACCCCCCACTGAAAAGTTTAAAGGGTAACGCCTTGGTATTTCAACCCATTTCCGTCGTATCCAACTCGTAAGATTTAAGGATAGCGCCGTTTCTATTTCAGACGTGTCCTACTCGTAAGATTTACGGATAACGCCATGGTGTTTCAACTCGTTTCCGTCGTATCCAACTCGTAAGATTTAAGGATAACGCCGTTTCTATTTCTGACGTTTCCTACTCGTAAGATTTACGGATAACGCCATGGTGTTTCAACTCGTTTCCGTCGTATCCAACTCGTAAGATTTAAGGATAGCGCCGTTTCTATTTCTGACGTTTCCTACTCGTAAGATTTACAGAAAATGCCATGGTGTTTCAACTCGTTTCTTCTTTCTTTTTCAGCCATGTCTTAAGCATATGTGTCAGTTCTTCACAAAACCAAAAATTTAAAACGGTGGGTCTCAATAAAAACTCCTATTTTCATAGGAGAAAAGAGTGTCCCGCCGCTATTCATTAATTTGAATGAAAGATTTCAGTACATTTGATCATACACATGCAGTAACTTAATCATAACATAACATTAAAATGGGCACGCCATGGCGCTTCTTTTCTTGCTCTATGTGGCAGTTAACTGTAGTAAAACCTGAGATTGGCCATGTTCCATGTCCTGTGTAGGAGTTCTCCTTCCATCGTTTCAAGTCTGTAAGCTCCTCATTCGAATGCTTCGTTGATTCTGAAGGGGCTTTCCCAGTTTGCTGCTAACTTTCCTCCCTTATCCTTTCCCATAGGTCTTTTGAGAATTAACTCTCCTTCTCTGAATCTCCTTGCTATAACTCTAGTATTGTACCTTATAGCTGCTTGTTGCTTTGAAACGAATTCCTGAAAATGGGCTTTGTCTCTTAATTCTTGCACCAAATCTAGATTCTCTTCCTATGCTTCTGAATTTTCTTCAAGCGTGAGGGTATCTCTACGCCAGCTTGGGGGGTTTATTTCTACTAGGGTCATTGCGTCCGTTCCATACACCATAGTGAAGGGTGCCTCACCTGTTGAAAATTGAGGCGTGGTATGATATGACCAGAGGATTGGTAAAAGGTGTGCGACCCAACCCTCGCCCTTGTAATTCTCCTTTTGATTGGTCTTAAGATCACCTTATTGGCGGACTCTGCTTGTCCGTTGGCCTGTGGATGTTCTAAGGATATGAAAGTGTCCTGAATACCTTTCCCTTTGCAGAATTTGACTACTTTTTTGCTTGCAAACTGAGTTCCATTGTCTGAGACGATATACTTGGGTAGTCCGAATCTGCAGATGATTTTTCTCCAATAGAACTTCTTGACTTGATCAGCTGAAATGCTTGAGAGGGCTTCGGCCTCTATCCATTTGGTGAAATAATCAATTACCACTATGATCCACTTTGCTTGTCCTGTCGAGGTGGGGAAAGGTCCTAGGATGTCTGTTCCCCACATGAAGAAAGGCCATGGGGACAACACGGATTTCAATGGTTCTCATAGGGCGTAGTGTAGGTTCGCAAACCTCTGACATTTGTCACATGTCTTTACGTACCTGGCTGCATCGCTGTGTAACTCTGGCCAATAGAAACCTGCTTTGAGTATTTTTCCTGCCAGGGATCTCGCCCCAATGTGACTTCCACATGGTCCCCCATGTATCTCTTCCAAGATTCCCTTGGCCACTTCTTGACTTGCGCAAAGCATGAAGGGTCCTGAAAATCCTCTCTTGTAGAGTTTGTCTCCTAGCATGGAGTACCATGCTGCTGCTCTCTTTAACTTATATGCTTCTTCTTTTGCTGCTAGTAGTTCATCTTCTTGGAGATATCTTATGATTGGCGCTCTCCAATCTTCTGCTTCTATGATCATCATGACTGTCTCTTCAGTGATGCTAGGACTTGCAATGGTTTCCTGAATGAAAGTTCTGTTGCTTCCAGGCTTTTTGGTGCTTGCTAACTTTGATAACAAGTCTGCTTTTGCGTTCTGCTCTCGTGGTACGTAAACCAACTCAAACGATTTGAAATGATTGGCCAAGTTGCGCACTTTCTCCAAGTACTTGATTAACTGGGGATTTTTAGCCTGAAACTCTCCTGATACTTGGTTTGTTACCAACTGCGAATCGCTCTTTGCTTTGAGATCTGTTATGTCCATCTCATTTGCTAACTTCATTCCGGCGAGCAAAGCTTCATACTCTGCCTGGTTATTGCTCGCCTTGAAAGCGAACCTCCACGATTGTTCAATGAGGACTCCATCTGGTTCTTCTAACACTACTCCAGCCCCACTTCCTCTGATGTTGGAGGCTCCGTCAACTGATAGGGTCTAAGGTTGTTCACTATTTTCCTCTGCGGGCGTCGTAAGTTCCAGCAAAAAGTCTGCTAGTATTTGTGACTTGATTGCGCCTCTTGGAGAGAAAGTTATGTCGAATTCTGACAATTCTACTGACCATGCTACCATTCTCCCTGCTAGGTCTGGTTTCCTCAATACGTTCTTGATAGGATAATCAGTTTTTACCACGATTTTGTGGCTTTGGAAGTACTGTCTTAGTTTCCTCGCCGTTACTATTACTGCTAATGAGATTTTTTCAATTTTTTGGTACTTAGCCTCTGCTCCTTTGAATGTTCTGCTGACAAAGTAGATGAGCTTCTCTTATCCCTTTATCTCTTGTACCAATGCAGAACTGAGAGCTTTGTCTGAAACGGCGAGATATAGATACAGGGTGTTACCTTTCTCAAGGCGAGTCAGGATCAGAAGCGAGGCGAGGAATGTTTTTAAATTTTGGAAAGCCTCCTCGCACTGAGTGGTCCATACGAATCTTTCACTTTTCCTGAGTGTGGAGAAGAAGTGAAATGCTTTCTCTCCTGCACAAGATAAAAACCTTGATAATGCTGCGATCCTTCCTGTTAACTGATGTACTTCTTTGACTGATGTAGGACTCTTCATGTCAATGATTGCCTGGCATTTATCTGGGTCAGGGGCGGTGATGTAGTATAGTGAGGGGGTGCAGGTGCACACCCTGGAATTTTTATTTTTTTACTAATACCTCTATGGTTTTGCACTTTGCACCCCCCTGATTTTTTTGCTTTGCACCATTACTTAAAAATTCAAAATACTTTTTTCTGCTTTCATTCTTTTCTTCCAACTTCTCTCTAAAATTAAAGTCTCTCAAACAAAACAGAAAATTAAAGACGTACAATAGTGATAAATCTTCTAACATCCTTGAAATAGTATTAAGGTAAAAAATAGAAAATTTATGGTTTAGCGTTTTAAAAATTTGGGATTTTTTATGTAAATTCAATATTGATAAATTGGTTGATTGATTATTCAATTGTGGTTCTAATAACATATTTGTGTGCTTTGATGGTTGCTTATTTGTAATTTGGTCCAAATGCATCTTTGAAATTATGTTGTACAGTTTCTAGTTAACCCATCCACAAATTAGTTTCAATTTTAGGCAACTACTAGGGTTGGTTGGATGGTATTGACTTGGGACCCGGAAGTATGATCCTCCTTAAAGTCTCAGATTCGATTCTCTCTAGTACTAATTTGGATAGACTAATTTAGCTAACTTTTGTGTTGGTTATTTGTCTGTATATACTCAAATGATAGATAGAAAGAATTGACGAACATTGAGCAATGAGAAAACTAACCACAAGATTGCGTATTTTTGTTGTTACTATATACATACATATGCACTTTTTTATAGTTTGATTTGTTTTTATTTGATATATCATCTTGATCTGATTGTACCCTGAATATGCATACATGAAGCCGAGCATCTTGTATCCTGATGCTCCGTCTATCAGTCTGTCAATGTTGGGAAAAGGATAGAGATCCTTTGGGCATGCTTTGTTCAGGTCTGTATAATCCACACACATTCTCCATTTTCCGTTCGCCTTCTTCACCATCACGACGTTTGCTAGCCAAGATGGGTACTTGATCTCTTCTATGAACCCTGCTTCCTTTAGCTTTGTTACTTCTTCAATGATGGTTGCTCTTTTTTCCTCGCTGACTTTCCTTTTCTTTTGCGAGACGGGTTTTGTCTCGGGGGAGATGGATAGTTTGTGTGTGATGATTGTCTCGTCTATTCCTGGCATGTCTGAGGGATGCCATGCGAATAGATCTATGTTTCTCTTCAGTGTCGCCAGGATCTTTTCTCTCTCTTCTGGCTGCAGAGATGTGCCAATGTTGGTTGTTTGGTGTGTTTCTTCGCCAATTTGGACCTTCTCTAATTCCTCAATGGGACTTACCCTTATGTCTTGAAATTCTTCCCTTGGGTCCAGGTCCAGGGGACTGATCATATTGACTCCGCCTTTTTTAGGAACAGGACGAGTCGAGTCTGGGGCGTTGAAGGCTCTGTGTTTTATCGTTTGACTTGACTCATAGCAACGTCTCGCCAGTGCTTGGTCTCCCTTTATGGTTCCTACTCTCCCATCCTCTAGTGGATACTTTATAGATAGATACAACGTTGACATGGCTGCCTCTAGAGTATTGAAAGCTGGTCTTCCTATGACGATGTTGTATGATGTGAAAGGGGTCTTCACCACCAACTATCGGACTTTGATGGTCTTGGCTTGGTCTCTTTCTCCAAATGTTGTAAGCAATGTGGTGTAACCCATGACCTCTACCTGCTCGCCCGCAAAGCCTACTAGCATGCCGTTGTAAGGCATTAAGTGCTCGTTGGATAGTTGAATGGCTTTGAAGGCTTCCCAGTACATTATGTCCGCTGAACTTCCTGAGTCGATAGGTACTCTCTTCACATCGCAATACATGATTTGGACTTGAATCACTAATGGGTCGTCATCGTGTGGCATGACTTCCCTTTTGTCTTTTTTGGTGAAAGATAGGTCTGGGGTGGATGAGATAGACGTGTGTCCCACAAATTTTGCTTCAAATTCTACTCGCCTCACATGATGTTTGCGGGTGTTACTCGATTCGCCTCCTCCAGTGAAACCTCCTGCAATAGTGTTGACTGTTATTCTCACCTTTTCTCCTTCTGGATTTTCTCCTTGATCCCTTTGTGGGTCTCTTCGTACTTTTGGAACTACGACTTTCCCATTGGCGGCATCATCCAGAAACTTCCTTAGATGGCCACTCTTTATCAATTCTTCGATGAGATCTCTTAACCTGAAGCATTTTTCGGTGTCGTGTCCCTTGCACCTGTGATATGCGCACCATGCATTCATGTTTTGTCCTAACTGGTATTCCATTCCTCTCTGAGGAGGCAACCTGGTGAGTCCTGTTTCTAGCAGTTCGTCCAGAATATAGACCCTTGCTCTGTTCAAGGGCATGTATTCTTTGTCTGGGAATCTGTCCACGTCTCGCCTTACTTGCTGGTGATATGGTTTCCTTTGGGGTTCATGCCCTCTGTGATCTGGTTGACGTCGTCTTTGTGGATAAAAATATGGGGCTCTGTTACCCTTGTCACGTGGCTCTCTTTCTCTTGCGTCTCTGGATCTTTTCTCGGCGTTACTTTCTTCTCCCTTGATGTAACATTCTGCTCTCTTGATAATTTTCTGCATCGAGGTCGCTGGCTTCTGTGCCAGGGACTCATTGAAATGACCGACTTTTAAACCGTTATGGAATGCTGCTACGAACATTTCTTGGTTAGGATTAGATACTTTGATGGTTGCTTCACAGAAACTGGCCAAGTATTCACGCAGAGTCTCAGCGTGGTTCTGGCGAGTAGTGAAGAGGCTAGTGGCTGTGACCTTGATGTGTTTTGATCCTGAGAACCGTTGGATGAATTTGCGCTAGAAATTCGTCCAACTTTCTATGGAATTCTTTGGTAAGTTCATGTACCATCTTAATGCTGCCTCTTTCAGGGTGTCTGAGAGTAACTTGCACTTCAGATGGTCGGCGGCGCCTATGATGGCGGTTTGTGTTCCCACTACCATTAAGTGCTCCGATGGGTCAGTTTTTCCATCAAACGCTGGGAGATGTGGGGTCTTGAAGTTTTCTGGGACTCTGGCGTCCCATATGGTCTGTGCTAAAGGTTGAGAATCGTTGATTTCGTCCTTATCATTATCATTTTCTTTGTTGACCTTTTCCTGATCCATGGTCGTTACCTTAGCCTGAAGCCGCCTCAGTTCATTGACGGCCTCCGTTAAGGTCATATTAGCGCCTGAACCAGGGCCATGATTTGGTGTGCCTCCCGTCATGTTGGTAGTTCTTTTGCTATCAAAAGTGGTAGGCTGGGAATCGTTTTACCGCAGCCCCACGGTGGGCGCCAAAATGTTCTGGTGAACAAATAAGGGGGGTGATAAATAACTGGATCGTATATAAGAAATGAGTAATTCTTTCATGATAAAAAATTGTGAACCCTTTACAATGAAGCATAAGCTCCTATTTATAGATTTCTATAGATAACAGTTATGGAGTACCACGATCATGGATACCCCATAATCGTTGCGGTTTCTTCTTCCTCCTCCGTCTCCCACGTGGTGGTGATGGGTGGTTATCCTCCCGTTTCGGTGGTGATCATGGTGATAGGGGGTGGTTATCTCCTTCCACGTACTGATTTGCATGCTGAGCCTTCATAAGAGCAGTTACATCTGAGGTGAGGGCACCGTCTATATGGCGTGTCGCCTTTGCCTTGCTTTCCCGCCAAGTTGTTTATTTGAATTTAATGGGCTGTACAATTCGGCCATTTGATCATTGAGCTTATACCTTTATTTTTGGGCCTTAGCCCAGTCCATTTATCAACAACATGATATGTATAGATCATGAGCGGTACACATGAATTATAGAAATACAAAATTGGGGCATGATATATGTATTTGTTTTTTAACGATGATATATGTATCTTTAATTATTATTATTATTATTATTATAATAACAGTAAATAAATAAATCCAAAAAAATATATATATAAATTGCAAACTCTAAAAAAGTGATGAAGCAATGCTTCGGGGATAATATGTATATTGAATTCTTTCGGAATTTATAAGAAATAATTTAGAGGAATTTCTTCAAGAACTATGTAACACCCCGTTTTTCATCAGCCAAAAAGGGCATTATTTTTTTTTTCTTTTTCAACTAACACTCAAAGTGCGCATAATAGTTTTATAAATGAACCGGCATTCAAATATACAAAAGAACTCATTACCATAAGGTGCTTCGACAAGCAAAGTGTATTCCTGAATAATTACAATCCAAGTCTAAGTATTCAAATACTTACAACAAAACAAGTTAGAAACCCTATGCTAACCAAAAAGCACGGTGCACAAAACACACCGGCGCATAGTCTAACTATACTAAGCTTCACCACGTGCATACTATAGCCTAGAACTGCCACCGTCGTCACTACGACCTAACCCATCACCTGGGTGGGATGAGCCCGCAAATGAAAGAAAGGGTCACCACAAAATATATAGTATGTATATATATAACCGGTGCGAAAGATTGTACACATAACAATAATTCCACAAAACACAAGAGAAAGCTCTTAACCAACCAGCAATTCCCACCAACGGGTTCATATAAGCAATGCACACATAGCCTATAATACAACCTCTACAATGCGTGGTACTAACCCTAGCTACCACAATGCATAAATTTCCGGAAACGTAGGTCCATCCCCTACTAAAACACCAACGAAATCACAAGGTTAAGGTGGATCCACTCCCGCAATCACACCCCATGGTCCACTCCCGCAACCATGTATCGAACTCAACGGAATCACAAAGGATTAAGGTGGATCCACTCCTGCAATCACACCCCATGGTCCACTCCCGCAACCATGTATCGAACTCAACGGAATCACAAAGGATTAAGGTGGATCCACTCCCGCAATCACACCCCATGGTCCACTCCCGCAACCATGTATCGAACTCAACGGAATCACAAAGGATTAAGGTGGATCCACTCCCGCAATCACACCCCATGGTCCACTCCCGCAACCATGTATCGAACTCAACTAAATCACACAAGATTTAGGTGGATCCGCTCCCGCAATCACACCCCATGGTCCACTCCCGCAACCATGTGTTGAACTCAATAAAACCCTATAAGAATCAGGTGGGTCCACTCCCGCAACCACACCTCGTAGTCCACTCCCGCCACTACGCACTAACAATGCATGAGCATACGATTCCCCATGTATACTAATGCAACAAATACATACCTCCCTAGCATATGTAAACCATCCCAACAACATACATACATATCCAATCATATGTAACAAACCACAACAAACATACATACATTTCCAATCATATGTATTCACCCACATATTCATACATACATCTCCAATCATATGTAAAACAACGCACGTATTGTAAACACTTTCTCAACACGAGAATACATAACACATACATGCCAAACACACAAACACGCATCACCGAAAACAACTAACAAACATGTTATAACTCAGTGAAAAGACAGAAATAAAGTGGAGCCCTTACCTCGGCAAGCTTCCGTCAACAACACACGCTCAAACAACACAACGCGCTTCCTAAAACAAGCAGCGCAACAATCAATACTTTGTTCTCTAACCAAAAGTATTGAAACTAAACCAAGAACCCCAAAAACCTAAAGGTTCCTAAGGAAAATCCCTCTTTCGGATACCATACCAAAAACTACCGTATTGATCGACCACCATGAGTTATCTGTACTCTTTTTAGGACCCAAAACAATTGTCAAAAGTCTTAAATAATTTGAAATGCAAAATGGCCGTTTTCTTGCGTTATAAGCTACGTACTTTCCGAGTACCCGAAAAACTCGTTTCCAATCCCAACCACTTCCATAAATTAATAAAAATGGATTAGAAAGCTAAAAACCAAGTTTAGAAATCATATTCCAAAATTTCAACTCCCAGAGCTCGCCCTGGCGAGTTGGTGGCGAGTGAAGGCAGAGAGCACTGGTCTTACTCGCTCTGGAGCTCGCCCTGGCGTGTTCATGACCTGAGACACTCGCCCTGGCGAGTAACAACTCGCTCAGCGAGTTGCACCTGTCATGACAGCACAAGACAGCAACTCACACCACCTTTTCCCACCCCAAGCCTAGTTTGATTCTATTAGTTCCCAACATCTTTTTCAAGGCATAAAAGCAAACCATTTTCATAAGCAAACAACACATTTCCGAAAGCATGTTGGTTGCTTCGAGTGCAAGTTATTTGATTTTCATTTCCAAAATCAAAACCAAACCCAAGCACAAGTTTTATTACGGGCCTTAACCGTCGGGTAATAATTTTCAAACATGTTTTCAAAGTAAAAAGCGACACCACATGTCACAAGAGTTTTAAACCACTTTGACCCCAAAAACACTACTCAAAACACTTAGGAATATTTTCATAAACCACAAAATATTTTTCATCGGATTTTCTAAAACAAAACCATACAACGCATTTCCCTTTTGCCCAAAGGTTCAAAGACAACTTTTCTTTTCAAAACCTTACAACATAACCTCATGTAATTGATCAATACATAACCAACTCAAAACCCTAACTTTTCTCATGAGATTCTCACAAACTCATGGAAAAATTGAAATAACAAAGCCTACACATGCTTACTAACTCTCATGAACAACTTTCATGAAGCAAGAATCAACCAACACCGAATTTATGAAATTTCTCTCAAGAACAAAATCATAAAATTCCACTAAACTACATGAGCTTGGCTAGTAAAGAGAAAGGAATGGATCAAGTTACCTTAGAAAAAGCTTCTCTACAATTTCCCTTAGAGCTTCCAAGCTTGAAATCCAAGGAAATGGTGAAGAAATGAAATTTGCTCAAGGAAGGGAAGAAGAAGGAAGGCCACGGTTAAGAGAAGAGAAAATGAGAGTCTTGTGATCAATTTCCTTCCTAAGTCAACAAAACATAAACCTCCTTACTATTACCACTTGTCTTGCTTGCCAACCACCATTGGATCAAATAGTAAAAAGTTTTCTAGACTAATCCCTAGCCCTTGGATCAAAAGCAAGTCTATCCTCACGAGATATTTCTCACAACCTCTCACAACAAAACGCACGCTCAGTTCTCGCGCATCGCGACGAACGTAAATCACAAAAACGTAAAACCTACGGAAAGAACGTCTAACGTTTAACATTTCCAAAACTTATCGCCGAATCTTTTTCCGCGACTGTAATTTTCTTCCATACCTCAGAAAATTAATCTCAGGACATATCCTAACTCACGCAGATATATAAAACTCTCATCCGAATCCTCACTTAAAACAGATGCAGTAAGATTTTCCATCCGCGGGTAAAATCCTACTCGTTTTTCCAAAAACAAGAATAATCCAAAACTCGTTATTCTAAGACCACAGAAATCTCCTCATACTTAAAAGAGGATCACGACCCGAAAGTCTGTGCCTTTCCAGCGCACGAGCACAAAACAGGCTCCGTTTCAGCAAAAATCTCATTAATGTGACGATATTCGCACAACCGCCTCACCAAAACCCTAAAACTCGTAGCCGACACTAGAGTTCCATAGTAAAACTGTACAGTGGAATCTTGGGTCTTACATTACTACCCTCCAAAAAGAAGTTTCGTCCTCGAAACTAAAGATAAGAGTAACAACTCAACTAATTATTACCATCTCCAACACAACAAAATCCCTCAGGATTAGGTGCAGCCACACAGATGCTAACACCGGGTGAAGTCACACAGATACTCTCACCAACACACTGGCGCAACCGTGCACCAACCGCAACTCTCAACGAGTTCACCCCTCAAAATTAACCTCACAACAGAGGTTCTCAACCTATAGTTCCTCAAAAGTCCAAAGGTTCACACAAATTTTTTCCAAAATCCATTCTTTTGCCTCCGCGACGTAGCCTAAACCACTAGATTCACGCGAAGTAGTGACTAGCTACCCTCCAAAAAGAAACACAGCACTCTCTGTGCACCACTAAGGTTAGCAAAACTAGTCAACTCCAAACAACACGACTTATAAACAAGACCCAAACAAACAGCATACATCCAAACATACAAGAGTGGGTTGCCCTCAAACAAAAATCAATGCAGTAAAGTGTTACCTGCAACTAGTAATCCTCAAGCATGGCACTACCGGTCTGACCGTTCACTCCAGTGCCCATACGGTAAGCACCTCCTCTAGCAGCGGGTCGAACTCCTTGTGCCACATCTGCCGACGTCCCGGCCTTTGGGGCTTTGCAATCCCCAGCAAAATGACCCGGTTTCCGACAGTTGAAACAAATATTTCCCGGACTCGGACATTCGTTTGCATAATGCCCCGCTTGCCCACATCTGAAGCAACCTTGCTTCTCTCCACCCCGACTCCCCTGAGTCTCTTGATTCTCAGAGCGACCTGGTCCTCTATTATTTTGGGAACGGTTACCAGACATATCCCCTTGCTTCCTCTTATTTTGACCCGAACTCGGATTCTGACCACTTGAATTACTAGGTCCTCCAACACTAAAATCACCGTGGCGGTTCTCCCGCTTCTTCCTCATATCCTCCACCTCTTGGCATTTCTCTACCAAGACTTGAAACTGACGAATACCCAACGGCACCACTGCATCTTGCAGTTCATATCTCAAACCATCCTGGAAGCGACGACACATATAGGTCTCATCTATCCCATCCCTAAAGAAGCGGAAGTAACGGGACAGTGATTCAAACTTTTTGGCATAGGCTTCCACTTTCATGCCCCCCTGCCGCAGCTGCAGGAATTCCTCTCCGTACCTCTCCCTCGCAGTCTCGGGAAAATACTTAGCTAAGAACCTCCTCTTGAAGTTCTCCCAATTTACCTCCTCATCAGCATTTCCCATAATGAGCCTGGTGTTCCCCCACCAATATTCAGAACTACCCTGCAACTGATAGGTAGCTAACACCACCTTCTCTCCTTCTGGACAATGAATTGCCCCGAATATTCTCTCCACAGTTTGGAGCCACAAGTCAGCAGTTTCCGAACCTCCCTCCCCATTAAACTTTGGAGGAGTCTGCTGATTGAAACTCGTAAGAACCCGAGATGCAGCAGCTATAATCTCCCTCTCACGCTTCTCTGCATCCCTCTGCGCCTTAGCATGAGTTTGCGCAGTCACAGCAGCTGCCATGGTATGCATGGCATAAGCCATCTGAGTCACATCAACCTCTGGTACTACAGAAACTGGATTCGCCCTTCTTGGCGGCATGATTCCCTGTACATACCAATCCTTTTGATTAGATCCTTAATCAAACAATTCTGAATCTCAACAGAAAACTCACTCAACGGATTACTAACTCAAGACCCGACACCAAACATACACTAGAACTAACACGACTCTAGTTATGTTCTAACCGACTCTGGACTAACGACTCAAGTATACACTTTCCCTTTGAAGATTTAAAGCCGTGCTCTGATACCAATTGTAACACCCCGTTTTTCATCAGCCAAAAAGGCCATTATTTTTTTTTCTTTTTCAACTAACACTCAAAGTGCGCATAATAGTTTTATAAATGAACCGGCATTCAAATATACAAAAGAACTCATTACCATAAGGTGCTTCGACAAGCAAAGTGTATTCCTGAATAATTACAATCCAAGTCTAAGTATTCAAATACTTACAACAAAACAAGTTAGAAACCCTATGCTAACCAAAAAGCACGGTGCACAAAACACACCGGCGCATAGTCTAACTATACTAAGCTTCACCACGTGCATACTATAGCCTAGAACTGCCACCGTCGTCACTACGACCTAACCCATCACCTGGGTGGGATGAGCCCGCAAATGAAAGAAAGGGTCACCACAAAATATATAGTATGTATATATATAACCGGTGCGAAAGATTGTACACATAACAATAATTCCACAAAACACAAGAGAAAGCTCTTAACCAACCAGCAATTCCCACCAACGGGTTCATATAAGCAATGCACACATAGCCTATAATACAACCTCTACAATGCGTGGTACTAACCCTAGCTACCACAATGCATAAATTTCCGGAAACGTAGGTCCATCCCCTACTAAAACACCAACGAAATCACAAGGTTAAGGTGGATCCACTCCCGCAATCACACCCCATGGTCCACTCCCGCAACCATGTATCGAACTCAACGGAATCACAAAGGATTAAGGTGGATCCACTCCCGCAATCACACCCCATGGTCCAATCCCGCAACCATGTATCGAACTCAACGGAATCACAAAGGATTAAGGTGGATCCACTCCCGCAATCACACCCCATGGTCCACTCCCGCAACCATGTATCGAACTCAACGGAATCACAAAGGATTAAGGTGGATCCACTCCCGCAATCACACCCCATGGTCCACTCCCGCAACCATGTATCGAACTCAACTAAATCACACAAGATTTAGGTGGATCCGCTCCCGCAATCACACCCCATGGTCCACTCCCGCAACCATGTGTTGAACTCAATAAAACCCTATAAGAATCAGGTGGGTCCACTCCCGCAACCACACCTCGTAGTCCACTCCCGCCACTACGCACTAACAATGCATGAGCATACGATTCCCCATGTATACTAATGCAACAAATACATACCTCCCTAGCATATGTAAACCATCCCAACAACATACATACATATCCAATAATATGTAACAAACCACAACAAACATACATACATTTCCAATCATATGTATTCACCCACATATTCATACATACATCTCCAATCATATGTAAAACAACGCACGTATTGTAAACACTTTCTCAACACGAGAATACATAACACATACATGCCAAACACACAAACACGCATCACCGAAAACAACTAACAAACATGTTATAACTCAGTGAAAAGACAGAAATAAAGTGGAGCCCTTACCTCGGCAAGCTTCCGTCAACAACACACGCTCAAACAACACAACGCGCTTCCTAAAACAAGCAGCGCAACAATCAATACTTTGTTCTCTAACCAAAAGTATTGAAACTAAACCAAGAACCCCAAAAACCTAAAGGTTCCTAAGGAAAATCCCTCTTTCGGATACCATACCAAAAACTACCGTATTGATCGACCACCATGAGTTATCTGTACTCTTTTTAGGACCCAAAACAATTGTCAAAAGTCTTAAATAATTTGAAATGCAAAATGGCCGTTTTCTTGCGTTATAAGCTACGTACTTTCCGAGTACCCGAAAAACTCGTTTCCAATCCCAACCACTTCCATAAATTAATAAAAAGGGATTAGAAAGCTAAAAACCAAGTTTAGAAATCATATTCCAAAATTTCAACTCCCAGAGCTCGCCCTGGCGAGTTGGTGGCGAGTGAAGGCAGAGAGCACTGGTCTTACTCGCTCTGGAGCTCGCCCTGGCGTGTTCATGACCTGAGACACTCGCCCTGGCGAGTAACAACTCGCTCAGCGAGTTGCACCTGTCATGACAGCACAAGACAGCAACTCACACCACCTTTTCCCACCCCAAGCCTAGTTTGATTCTATTAGTTCCCAACATCTTTTTCAAGGCATAAAAGCAAACCATTTTCATAAGCAAACAACACATTTCCGAAAGCATGTTGGTTGCTTCGAGTGCAAGTTATTTGATTTTCATTTCCAAAATCAAAACCAAACTCAAGCACAAGTTTTATTACGGGCCTTAACCGTCCGGTAATCATTTTCAAACATGTTTTCAAAGTAAAAAGCGACACCACATGTCACAAGAGTTTTAAACCACTTTGACCCCAAAAACACTACTCAAAACACTTAGGAATATTTTCATAAACCACAAAATATTTTTCATCGGATTTTCTAAAACAAAACCATACAATGCATTTCCCTTTTGCCCAAAGGTTCAAAGACAACTTTTCTTTTCAAAACCTTACAACATAACCTCATGTAATTGATCAATACATAACCAACTCAAAACCCTAACTTTTCTCATGAGATTCTCACAAACTCATGGAAAAATTGAAATAACAAAGCCTACACATGCTTACTAACTCTCATGAACAACTTTCATGAAGCAAGAATCAACCAACACCGAATTTATGAAATTTCTCTCAAGAACAAAATCATAAAATTCCACTAAACTACATGAGCTTGGCTAGTAAAGAGAAAGGAATGGATCAAGTTACCTTAGAAAAAGCTTCTCTACAATTTCCCTTAGAGCTTCCAAGCTTGAAATCCAAGGAAATGGTGAAGAAATGAAATTTGCTCAAGGAAGGGAAGAAGAAGGAAGGCCACGGTTAAGAGAAGAGAAAATGAGAGTCTTGTGATCAATTTCCTTCCTAAGTCAACAAAACATAAACCTCCTTACTATTACCACTTGTCTTGCTTGCCAACCACCATTGGATCAAATAGTAAAAAGTTTTCTAGACTAATCCCTAGCCCTTGGATCAAAAGCAAGTCTATCCTCACGAGATATTTCTCACAACCTCTCACAACAAAACGCACGCTCAGTTCTCGCGCATCGCGACGAACGTAAATCACAAAAACGTAAAACCTACGGAAAGAACGTCTAACGTTTAACATTTCCAAAACTTATCGCCGAATCTTTTTCCGCGACTGTAATTTTCTTCCATACCTCAGAAAATTAATCTCAGGACATATCCTAACTCACGCAGATATATAAAACTCTCATCCGAATCCTCACTTAAAACAGATGCAGTAAGATTTTCCATCCGCGGGTAAAATCCTACTCGTTTTTCCAAAAACAAGAATAATCCAAAACTCGTTATTCTAAGACCACAGAAATCTCCTCATACTTAAAAGAGGATCACGACCCGAAAGTCTGTGCCTTTCCAGCGCACGAGCACAAAACAGGCTCCGTTTCAGCAAAAATCTCATTAATGTGACGATATTCGCACAACCGCCTCACCAAAACCCTAAAACTCGTAGCCGACACTAGAGTTCCATAGTAAAACTGTACAGTGGAATCTTGGGTCTTACAAACTATATAACATCGTTATAATGTAAAATTAATTATTTATGGAATTCTTCAAGGAGACATATACATTGAGTTATTAAGGGGAATTGTATAACATATTGGTGCAATTATTCAGGGATGCATATAGATCGAATTCTTAAAAAAATCAAAATGAATAAATAAAATAATGCTATATAAAAATGTGCAATCCTTCAGGGATGCATAAATATACTGAATTTAAAGATTGATATAAAAAAATTTTAAAAAATAATATAAGTTCATTATACTTACAGAGCTTTGTGCTAATAACGTGTTGTAAAACAAAGATAAAAGAGCAAGAAGCAAAGATAGAGGAAGAAGAAAGTGTATTCTAGTATGTATTTTAGTGTGTCATTACATAGGAATAAGAGAGCTATTTATCCGGCACACTAGGGGACAATAAGACCAACACCATAATGGACATTTCATTACATATTATTTACAACAAAATTCACATTATTTATCATGTAGTTATTACTCACTCTTTCTAAAAATAGATGACTCAAAAGAAAAAAAAAATTATCTTAAAATATTTAGGGGATGTATTGAATTGAGATTTCAAAAGATTTTAAAAGACTTTTTTATAACAAAAGAATCTTGTGGTAATGAATCAGAATTTTTATGGAATGTAAAAAAATCTTGTGGTATTCAATTAAGACAATTAAGATTTTTTTTTTCAAGGCAATGAAATCCGTTGGTATTCAATTGAGATTTCTCACTACTTATAAAATGTCTTTTGGTATTAAAAAATATATAGATTTCAATGGATTGTTTGGTGGAGTGGATTTTAATGGGTTTTGTGGAACTTTTTAGTTAAAAATACACATACTAGTTTTTTTCAACAATCTCACATAAAACCTCAAGACTTTTTTAACTCACTCCAAGATTTTTTTTCTTCTGGCACACACTTGTTCTCTCTCACTTCCCATTCTTTTCTTGGCGGAGGTGATAACCATGGACGTGCACCATGTAACACCCCAAATCTTATATTTTATTATATTTAATTAATTAATGTTATTTAATTAATTGTATATGTTAATTGATATGTTTTATATGTATTAATTAGTTGTTACATTTATGTTTGTTAATGATGGGTTTTTATGAGTATTGGGCCTAATTAGAATTAATAAGAGTTTGCGGTAGAATTAAGGGTAATATAGTAATCTAGTGTGAGTTAGTGGATTGTGTAGAGATAAGAGTGGCACTTTGGTTATTATCTTAAAGGGGTAGAGTGTCTTGGAGAGGAAGTAGTGACACTTGTGTAAATAGTACAAGAATTTGTGGTAATAGTAAAGTTGAGATTATGAGTGGAATTAGTAGTGAAATTAAGGGTATTTGAGGGATTTCATATAACCTAAGTTGGGGTTATATATAGGAGGTTTTGTGAAGAGTAGTGGTGTGATTTTATTATCATAAAAATGAGAGAAAGAGAAGTTAAGAGAAAGAGAGAGTTGAGAGAGTAGAGAAGAGACGGAGGCTTAGAGAAAAAGGAAGAGATGAAGGAGAATATCAAATAAAGAATAAGCCATGGTAGATTAAAGGAAATCAAGTGGTGGAGTAGAAATTCCAACTTTATTGAGGTAAGAGGCTTAGATAATATAACTTTGAGTGATCAAAGAGAGGGGAGTTTGTCTATGACTCCACACCCAAACTCTCTTCACTCTTTTTTGGTTTTGGGAAGAAAAGGGTTTTGGGAATGTGTTTATAATTGAAGCTTGATAATGATTCACGTATAATATGCTTCTATTTATGATTGTTGTGTAAAATCCATGATAAAGTTTATTACTTGAACTTTGATTTTGATTGATTATGAGATAAATGAGTTTTATGAGTTAATACATGAAAAATCATTACTTTTGATATGAAATGATGTTTGATGATGCCATAGATTGTATTTCTATGCTTAGTATGATTATACATGATTAAAGTTGCTTCCTTTGTGTGTTTCTGTGCATTGGATAATGATTTAAGAACCTTTGAGTTAATGGGTTTCAACTTGTATTTTGGAAAATCAAAGAATTGTGTAAGAAAAACTGTCTTCTAGAAAATCTGAAGAAAAATCGTCATTTTTGACCCCTTTGGACTTCGAATTGGAATTTTTGTTAAACATGAAAGCTGTAGGTCTCGTTCTTAGCTTTCCAACGCATGTTCACCCATCGCATTTGGATCAACGTAGCTCGAGTTATGGCCAATTTGGTAAAACAGACCTGTCAAGCTCGCCCCGGCGAGTTGGTGGCGAGTGCAGGGCGAGTTCCCCTGCTACTCCCTGCCTTAACTCGCCCTGAGCTCGCCCTGGGCTGGCCCGACGAGTTCAGCATCCCCGAAACCTAACGTTTCTTGAAAAATATGATGTTTATGCTTATACTATGATTGTATTATGATCCTATGATTATTATATGGTATATATGACTTTAAATTGAGTCGTGGATGATGAATTGATTTGCGATATTGTACATGCTAATTAACTATGATTAATGTGCATGTTGAGATGAGATTATGTTGATGATGATAGATAATTAGTAATGATGTGTGATGATTAATGATGTATGAGGATTAGTTAATAATGTATGTTGATTAGCTAACGATGTGTGATGATTAGAAGTTAATTAATGATGATGAATTATGATGTTCATGTTTTATGATGATGTGTGTGTTGTTGAATCTTGCTTGAATGTATACCTTAATGATGATATGATGATGTGAATTTGATGCGAATTGAGAAGGGGTAATAGGGTTGACTGGCCTATTATTCATGAGTAGATGTATAATGTTATCATCATTATGTGGTATCTGTACATTCTTGCATTCATGAGTCAACTTGAGAAGAGTCCCTCATGACTTAAAACTGACTTGAGCGGTGGATATATATATATATCCGGAACATTGAGACTCCAAAGGCTGCGGTTACTTGGAGGGTGTTCATTTTGAGCGATGGATATTATCCAGGACATTGAGACTCCAAGGGTTGCGGTTACTTGGGGGGGGTGTTCAGAACATTGAGACTCCAAGACCTGCGGTTACTTGGGGGGTGTTCATTATTTTGATGCGGGTACCACATGCATTTAGTTATGTCTAGGGTGACATGACATGAGATTGTGACATTAGTTTGCATTAGGATAATTGTGCACTCTAATTGGTATTTGGTAATTGTCATTGTTCCCATTATGTTTTTGTGAATGGTTGAATAATGTGATACTTATGATTGAGCGTGTTATGAGATGTGTAATGATAATTAATTGATGATGATGTGTATACTTGTCAATTGATTGAGAATGTGATGTTATTATGATGCATTATATTTTATGATTATGAAATATGAATGCTATGAGATTGGTATTTTGTTATGGAATGAATTGTGAGACATGACCATGCTATGTCCTAAGTATTAAGTGTGTTCTTATACTTAGTTTCCTTTATGGTTATATTATCTAACCCTCTGTTTTGTGTATGTGCTGGATTTGGGTTCCAGATCTTCAGGTTATGTTTGTGATCGAGTTGTCAGTGAAGCTCCGCTCTGATGTGACACGAGGATGAGATTATTTTTATAATGTATATTTAGAGTCTTGCTTCTTATTTTCAGTGTATTTAAAGATGTATTTTTCTTATAAACTCATTTTTGTACAATAATTGTTTTACTAATTAAGTTATTGGTAAGCTTTTATATGTACGATCTAATACTCGAATCATTCCTTTTATAAATCAAATTTTATTTCCGTTGCATATTTTGGAGAATATTTTATTAAAGTGGTATTTTATTAAATACGGGTTTGAGTGTTACACACCACTTCATTCCTATATGTTCATTTCCCAATTTTTTTTATCATTCATCTTCTTCACCCTAGATCAACATGTTTTTCTAATGTCTCTCTCTCCCTTATGAGAGGCCTTATGCTCTTGTTTTTTTTAATGAAATTTGTCTTTTACAATTGTTATTATATGATTGATTAATATACCACATAATATCCCAATTGTTCTTCAAGAAACAATTTTTAACCTAAAACTTCTGAACTTGCAATACAATATTTTATAATTATACATTATTTAAGGATGACTAATTTTGGACAAAAAATATGAGTTCGAACTTCTGTCATTCCATTATCTTAAGGGTGAAATTTTTAACTACTAACCTATTTGACCCAAAAAAACTAAGGAAAATGCTAACTAGTGCCCTCGGGGCACTAGTTAAGAATACTTAAAATAGTAAATTTACCTTAAAATTTGTGCAGTCAATGTTTGAAAAGTAGAAAAATTGTTATTTTCAATGCAAAAGTTACTTTTTTGATATCCTTAAACTAATACAATAATGACAGAATAATTATCCATAAATATTATTGGGTCAAAAATAAAGTGCAATGCGGCTTTAAAATCTGCGGATCCATACTCGGATAAAAATGCGACTGCAAATGTTAACATTTTAATATTTCAAATTTCATAATATGAAATACAAAAAATGAACGATTATTACATGCATAAATAATATGTTTAATAAGTTATACTATTTAGAAATATAAATGTCTAATAAATCGTCCTATGTATAACTAAATAATCACATAAAATTTCAAAAAAAAATTAATTTAAGACACAACAATTTGTTCAAAGAGTTTCCGAATTTCTCTTTCACGTATGCAAATTGTCTGCCACATGTGCAAACACTGACGAAAAAGACCAAATTGAAACCTAAATTAAACGTAAAGGACCAAATTAAAACTTTTTAAATGTAAGAGACCAAATTGAAACCTAAAATAAATGTAAAGGACCAAATGTGTAGTGTAGCCTTCTTGTAAAGTGACTTATTGGATCATAGTGGAACAGAGAGCTTCTCTCTCCCCAGAGTAGGTTGTTTTGACCGAACTCGGTAAACAAATTTATCGTCTTTTATTTGCTTTTGGATTATTGCATCATCATCTCATCCCACTTCGGTTTTTTTTCTTTAGATAGACAGGTTATCAGAGCAATGACCAGGTGAGAGCTGATGATCGAGGTTGAGCTTGAATCATGGGATAAGAAGATTTTAGTATTCTTCCTTGTTTTGTTTTGTCTGTTTTAGTTTCATTAGTTTCTTTCCGCTGTTGTACCTTGTAAAATAAGTAATTTATTATATAAATTTAATGTACTCAGATTCAGTTATTTATGTGTTGACTAAATATTCTAGACGATTTAGTTGGAGCGTTATATTGATTACTTGTTACGTTTTTCCCACACATCAAGTTTCGTTGTTGTGAGTTTATTGTCGAATTCAAAACAATTATATTTAAATATTTTTTTTTTTGTAATATCTTAAAAAAAGTTAGTTTCTATATTTTTTTTTAACAAGTTACAGAATCCCAAATATTTTCCGAGTTTTACTTTTAAGAATCTCCAATCAAATTCAACCCAAAAGACAACCTTTTGTTGACTACTATGGATGTTATCTTCAAGCTTCAATCACCCAACCATAATATTGATTAAAGGATTTGAAGAAGATGATGAATCTTGATTGTTGTGCTCTCTCACAATGTGGTCTCACAAACACTATTGAATTTTCCCAATTTAAAAAACTCTCTTCGTAAAGGTTTGCAAAAATTTATTTATAGTTAAGAAGGATTGAGTAGATAGCAAAACAAATTTTAAAGTGTAACAGATTTATGAACTAGTTCACAGGAAAACAATGCACTGGTTCATACAAAAAGGTAATTAGTTTAAGAAAAAAAATGTTATTAATAAGTGCTTTTTTATTAAGCAAATATGGAGCAGATGGTGATACCAGCTGCAACACCCTAAATATATATAGATAGAAAAAGCGAAACAAGTACAAAAAGAGAAGGGGGTCAAACACCAAAACCTTCTCAAACAAACAAACCAAACAAAAATCGGGGGCTAAAGCCATACCCAGCAAAGAGAAAAAAACAGGGAAAAAAAAAGAAAAACAAACCAAGTGAAAAAATAGACAAACTCATCCTGGAGGCCTACCCCTAGAGCGGGTACTATGAATCTGAAAGCCCTTCTGCATATTCTTTTTCTTTGACTTAGACACAACCTCAGTGAAAGGCTCTTCCCTAACAGCTGAATGATTGTTCAAAAAATTGATAGCTGCCGCATTCTCTTCTTCGTAAATATAAACTCTATGGCCAATGTCTCCAACATCATTTCCTTTCCAATACTTTTGCAAAATCTCTATGTCATGAGCAACATTAGGATTTAAAATCTCCTTAGAAACAACGACATTGGGAGAAGTCAAACCACACAAAGATGTGGGATCTTGAAGATGGATCTCAAACACCTCTTCAACATGTACATTATGCACCGGGATCTCTGCAATAGAAAAGTTATGAGACAACTCTTCTTCAATGTTTAAAACATCTCTTGTCAGTACACTAGAATCTACCTCCTTAGATCTTATAATATCAATAATTAGAGGATCTACATCCGCCAAAACATTACCGCAGTTTCCCACTATATCCACTTGCCTTTTTGGAACAGAATGTTTGATGTTTTTTTTAACAGGTTCATTCTTAGAGGAGACAATTTCTCGAACAAATTTATTGGCGGTTTCTTTTTTGCAATGATCTGAAGAATGGTCAATAGAATTGCAAGTGAAACAAAAGTAAGGTGGGTTTTCATACTCAATCTCAATGTCAAAAGCAAATTTTTCACTTTCAACCCACAAAGAATGAGGAAGAATTCCAACTATATTAATATCTACTAGTACACCGGCATAATGACCAAATGAATGGTTTCTAGTGTTTTCATCAATTTAAATGGTAGTACCTATCGCGCCAGTGATCTCAAACAAGATTCTAGGTTGCCAATATTCTAAAGGGAGATAATGAAAGCGCACCCATACCTGGCTTTGTGTTTCTTTCTGATTAAAAGGATTAAAATCTGGTGACCAACGAGATAAGCGCAGCAACCCTGGATTCAGATTCCATTCACCATTGGACCAAACACTTCGAAGGTCGTCAGCACAAGAGAAGCGAAATTCAAAAAATCCCAGACCCAAGGGAATCATCTTCCAACGATCAATAGGCTTCCATAATTGCAGGAGTTTTTCGCGCAAGTCTTTAGAGGATAATGGCTTATCCCTTCGAGACAACACTATTCTTCCATGGAGATAATTGTTGCAATTAGCTAGACCCGATTGGTAAACTTCTTCCGAAATTTTGATTGAAAGAGAGTTACCTTTCATACAAGTTTTAAGGAGTTGAGTCAAAGAAACATCAACCTTGTTGATGAGAGCCTGGACAAAGCTTCGATTAGAGATCACAGGAGGAGGAGCCGCTGAGAGCTTAGGAGGAGCATAGGCTACGCAAGCCCAAGGACACACAAAAAGTGCAACAACAGTAGAAGATATGGCTGGTAACAACAATCCAACCTACAAAGAACCAAAACAGAACACAACAGGCCAGAATTGAAAACGACGGTGGCTCCTATTCTTGAGAGAGGGTCGCGAAAAGAATCAGGATAGAAGTCCAGATCACGAAACACGATGAAAATCTAAGGAAATTCCAAAGTAAAAAGCTTCAGACAACAATGTTAGGGATTGCTACATTACCTGCTGCAACGAATAAAAGATACGAACTTGTTTTAGGGATTGAAACAGTACCATGGCGGTGACTTCTTCCTGCTTCTGAGTTTCTTCACACTCACAAAGTTGAGATCGAAGAAAATAGAAGGTGGAAAGGAATCAAGGATGGCATATGTAGGTGGTGATGAACAGTAACTCTATCACCAGAGCCATGGTCTCGTCTTTTTTCCTTCAATCCAAGTATCTTATTAATAAGTGCTTGAACCGGTACAAGATGGATCTTAAACTGGTACAAGATTCCCAGGTTAACATTTTGTATCAGTACAAGAAAATCTTGAACCGGTACAAAATGCTCTCTGACTTCACAGCCAGAGTTATGAACTGATTCAAAAACCTCTATGAACCAATTCAATCATTCTGGTAATGTTGGTACATCCCTTGTTTGTACTAGTTCAAAGTGCTCAAAATTTTGCTTTTCGTTTTTAGCAGTATTGAATTTGTACTCGAATTTAATGTCCTATATCAATTTCAAATAATTAATATATTTTATTTTAGTAAAAAAATGATAAAAGTTAGTTTTTTATATATAATTTTTTTTATGGAAAATGCTAACTAGTGTCCCCGGGGCACTAATTAAGGATACTTCAAATAGTAATAATGCATTAAAATGCGTCTAGTCAATGTTTGAAAAGGTAGAAAAGTGATGTTTTCAATATAAAAATTGCTTCTTTTGTATCCTTAACTAGTGTCCCGCTAGTTAGCATGACCCTTTTTTATTACAAGAAAAATATTTTTTTCTTCTTATATTATAGAATGGAGTGAGTATAAGTTATTGAGGATGAGTCTGAATGATATGGTAACAATACCTTTAATAATTAAGAATAAAAGTTATTTCATTCAAACGTAACAAATAAAGCACTCTAACTATGCAAAGCCTATTAAGGCTTGTGTTTCTTCAAAACAAGATTAATATGGATAAGCAACTAAAACAAACATTTTCTTTTTTTCATTACAAGGAGGGCGTAAGTCCAAATATTAAAACAAACATTATAACAATTAAAACTAAGTTTAAATAATATAACTTAATCTGAAATTGTAACTTACTTATTCAAAATTTCCTTCCTTTTTGCTTGTTGTAGGACAACATCAAATATCATTTATTCATTGAAGTAGATAATTATTTTTGTGTCCACAACACTTTTATAGTATACAATATACATAATATTCTTCAGAACCTGGTAAGAAAATTGAATGATCGAAGAAATATAAATCACAATTTGAAATCAAGAATAAGAATAATAAGTGTGACAAAAAATTATAGACTTAGAAATAACATATGATTAATTTTGAACTTAACTGTAACTATTTCATAGGCACATGCATAGATTATTCGGGCCACAAATCGTTTTCATAGGATATTCACACAGACCTGGATGACACCAAATTTTTTCATCACAATACCAACCACGATCTGTGAAGCAAAACAAAAATGATAATAGTGTTAATGATAAATTAGTGATGAAATATTATATGTATAAGATAAAGGAGAAAATTTGAAAAGCACGAGCAAAAGTGTTTACCAGCGCTTATGTCCAGTACAACAAAAACTAGAGAGATAAAGATGATAATAGCATGAAGAGGCTTAAAGATTTCAACCATATTTTTTCTCTCTATTCATGTAAAAAACATTAACTTTTAACTTAATGTAAAATGAGTTTTTGTCACCGGTTATAAAGATGCACGAAAAATATTAGAAAATTTAGTCATTTTTAAAGTTGTTTACAAGCCAATCTCTTATCATCTTTTCTAGTCCCTAAACTAGTCTAATATTCGTGCGTACTACAACTTTTTTTTAGGGTTTTGCTAAACAGTATCCCCGATACTATTTAAGGATTCTATTTAAGAAAATAATTTATTTAAAAAAGTGAACATTTCAATTCCCAACTCATTTTCATAATTTCTTTTATAAAACATTACTATTTAACACTATTTAGCATTTGCCTTTTTTTTTTATCATAGTATTTTTTAACTAGAAATAATAATTAATGTTAAATTATAGAATTTTATTTAATTTACACTTTTTTAATTAAGATAATGAAAAAACATATTAACATAGTAAATTATAGTAGATTGAATATTTTATAGTGCAAAATTAGTCCCCTTAATATGAATGATATTGAACTTCTTGGTGCTTCAAAAATAAAATATTGAACTTGTAAGATAATAATTTTTATTTTAAAATATATATGAGTTGATTTAAATGTAGAAATCAAAAGTTGTGACCAAAAATATTTGGTGAACTCAAACATGTTGAATGTGTATTAATGAGTGATATTGAACTTGTTGGCAGAGATCAAATATTGTGACGGAAAATTTTTGAGAGATCGAAATTTGTACGTTAAATGTAAGACCCAAGATTTCTTTGTATAGTTGGTTTAAGGAATATTAGGGTTTCGATGTGTTCGTGTGATGAAACATCGTGTAATTATTAGCTTTTGCTGTAATTGAGCCTGTTTAGTGCTCGTGCACTGAAATTGTACAGACTTTGGTTCTGTGATCCTGTTGCTTGAATAAGAAGTTATATGTGGTTTTAGAATAATAAGTTTTGGATTATTCTTGTTTTTGGAAAAACGAGTAGGATTTTACCCGTCGTTGTAAAATCTTATTGCGTCTGTTTTAAGTGAGGTTTCGGATGGAAGTTTTATATATCTGCGCGAGTTAGGATATATCCTGAGATTAATTTTCTGAGGTATGGAAGAAAATTACAGTCGCGGAAAAAGATTCGGCGATAAGTTTTGGAAATGTGAAACGTTAGACGTTCTTTCCGTAGGTTTTCTGTTTTGGTGAGTTTTGTTCGTCGCGGCGCGCGAGAGCTGAACGTGTAAGAGTTTCTATGAGGTTTTGAGTTTAATCTCAAGTGGTTTTGGTTTGGTTTGATCCAATGGCTAGGGTTTTGTCTTGGCATTTTGTCTTTTGATCCAATGGCCATGTGTGAGCAAGAGGCTATGTTATAGTAAGGAGGTTTAGTGACTTGGTCACTTAGAAAAACATCACCAAACATCTCATTCTTTCTCCCTTTCACGTGAAACTCCATTTCATTTTCTAACCTTCACTAAATTTTCCATTCTTCACCATTTCACTCCATTTCAAGCTTTGGAGCTTTGAAGAAAGTTGTAGAGAATCACTTTCTAAAGGTAACCCTCTCTTCTCATCTCTTAGGTTGGTAGACTTATAGAGTTTAAGAGTTTTTGGGTTTATGTTCTCATGAGGGTTTGTTAGAAAAGGTTACTTTACATGGTTTTTGTTCCATGAATGTTGTTCCTGAGGTCTAGAGAAGCATGTGTAGGCTTTGTTGTTTTGTTTTTCATGAGTTGGTGAAAAATCTCATGAGAAAAGTTAGGGTTTTGGTTGGTTTATGTATTGATCAATTACATGAGGTTATGTTGTAAGGTTTTGAAAAGAAAAGTTGTCTTTGAACCTTTGGGCGAAAGGGAAATGCGTTGTATGGTTTTGTTTTAGAAAATCCGATGAAAAATATTTTGAGGTTTATGAAAATATTTTCTAAGAGTTTTGGGTAGTATTTTGGGGTCAAAGTGGTTTAAAACTATTGTGACATGTGGTGTCGCTTTTTACCTTGAAAACATGTTTGAAAATGATTACCGGACGGTTGAGGCCCGTAATAAAACTTGTGCTAGGATTTGGTTTTGATTTTGGAAATGAAAATCAAATAACTTGCACTCGAAGCAACCAACATGCTTTCGGAAAGGTGTTGCTTGCTTATGAAAATGGTTTGCTTTTATGCCTTGAAAAGATGTTGGGAACTAATAGAATCAAACTAGGCTTGGGGTGGAAAAAGGTGGTGTGAGTTGCTGTCTTTTGCTGTCATGACAGTTGAAACTCGCTGGGCGAGTGGTTACTCGCCAGGGCGAGTGTCACAGGTCTTGACAACTCGCCAGGGCGAGCTCCAGAGCGAGTAAGACCAGTACTCTCTGCCTTCACTCGCCATCAACTCGCCAGGGCGAGCTCTGAGACTTAAAATTTTGGATTCTGATTTCTAAACTTGGGTTTTAACTTTCTAATCCCTTTTTATTAATTTATGGAAGTGGTTGGGATTGGAAACGAGTTTTTCGGGTACTCGGAAAGTACGTAGCTTATAACGCAAGAAAACGGCCATTTTGCATTTCAAATTATTTAAGACTTTTGGCTATTGTTTTGGGTCCTGAAAATAGTACAAATAACTCATGGGGGTTGATCAATACGATAGTTTTGGGTTTACTATCCGAAAGAAGGATTTTTTCCTTAGAAACCTTCAAGTTTTTGGGGTTTTTGGTTTAGTTTCAATACGATTGGTTGGGAAACAATGTATTGATGGTACGCTGCTTGTTTTAGGAAGCGCGTTGTGTTGTTTGGACGTGTATTGTTGACGGAAGTTTGCCGAGGTAAGGGCTCCACTTTATTTCTGTCTTTAAATGGTTACGACATGCTTTGTTTTGCTGTGTGTGCAATTGCTGTGTGCTTTGGCATGTTTGTATTTATGTATTCTCGTTGATGAGAACGTGGTTATAAATATGTGTGCAATTTACATATGATTGAGAAAATGTATGTATGTTGTGGTGCTTGCGCATAGGCTTTAGGCTATGTGAATGTTTGCATGAGCATATATGAATGCGTGCGTCAGATAGGACTACGCGAGGATTTTGTCTTGTGTGACTATCCTGTATATGCCGAAGAGAATATATGCCATGCATTTCATAGTTGCGTGCCTAGGTGTATGTCTGTGTGACTTTGCCTACGTACCGGGCGTTTGACTGTGTGGCTTCGCCAAATCCCTCTGGATTTATATTGAGTTGGTGTATGTCTGTGTGACTTCGCCTGGTGTTTGTCTGTGTGACTTCACCTGCCTTGTGTGGCAATTTTTAGTGCGGGTACGTATATTTCTGTGTGGCTTTGCCTACCCCACGACTCTTCGAGGAGAGGTTAATTTTCCGGAAAATCATGCATGTGACTAATCAGTGATCGGTTGTCACACTCATTGTAGAAGTCTGCATTAGGCTTGGTGTGCATTTATCTATATAAGCCCGTTGGTGGGAATTACTCGTGAGTTTAAGAGCTTTCTCTTGTGTTTCGTGGAATTATTGTTATGTGTACAATCTTTCGCACCGGTTATATATATATATATACTATATATTTTGTGGTGACCCTTTCTTTCATTTGCGGGCTCATCCCACCCAGATGAGGTGTTAGGTCGTGGTGACGACGGTGGCTGTTCCAGGCCCCAGTGAGCGGTTGGAGTGTAGCCTAGAATAGTTAGACTATGCGCCGGTGTGTTTTGTGCACCGTGCTTTTTGGTTAGCATAGGATTTCTAACTTGTTTTTGAATACTTAGACTTGGATTGTAATTATTCAGGAAATACACTTTGCTTGTCGAAGCACCTTTTGGTAATGAGTTCTTTTGTATATTTGAATGCCGGCTCATTGTAAAATATTTTCCGCGCACTCTGTCCCGTGTTAAAAAAAAAAAAAAAAAAAAAAAAAAAAAAAAATATATAATGCCCTTTTTGGCTGTTGAAAAACGGGGTGTGACATTTTGGTATCAGAGCCCGGCTTTAAATCTTCAAAGGGAAAGTGTATACTTGAGTCGTTAGTCCAGAGTCGGTTAGAACGTAACTAGTGTGGAGTTGGTTCTAGTGGTTGTTCTGTGTCGTGTTTCGAGTTAGTAATCCGTGGAGTGAGATATTCTGTTAGGATTCAGAATTGTATGACTAAGGATCTAATCAGAATTGGTATTGTGCAGAAATCGAATGCCTCCAAGAAGGGCACCTACTGTACCTATGGCGGACAATGTGGATGTGAATCAGATGGCTTATGCCATGCATACAATGGCAGCGGCTGTGACTGCTCAGAGCCATGCTAAGGCGCAGAGAGATCTGGAAAAGCGCGAAAGGGAAATACTTGCTGCTGGTTCTAGACTTCTTTCAAATTTCAACCACCAGACTCCTCCAAAGTTTAATGGGGAGGGAGGTCCGGAAACGGCTGATTTATGGCTCCAATCTGTGGAAAGGATATTCGGGGCAATTCATTGTCCAGAAGGGGAGAAGGTAGTCTTAGCTACCTATCAGTTGCTGGGGGGTTCAGAGTATTGGTGGAGGAACACCCGTATCATCATGGTGAATGGCCATGAAGAGTTGAATTGGGAGAACTTCAAGAGGAGGTTCTTGGCCAAATACTTCCCTGAGACAGCTAGGGAAAGGTATGGTGAAGAGTTCCTGAGGCTGAGGCAAGCGGGCATGAATGTTGAGGCATATGCCAAGAAGTTCGAATCACTATCCCGTTTCTTCCGCTTCTTTAGGGATGGGATAGATGAGGATTATATGTGCCGCAGATTCCAAGATGGGCTGAGGTACGAGTTGCAGGATGCGGTTGTGCCGTTGGGTATTCGGCAATTTCAGGTCTTGGTTGAAAAGTGCCAAGAGGTTGAGGATATGAGAAACAAAAGGGTGAACCGGCAGGGTGGTTTTAGTGCTGGGGGACCAAGTCCTTCTGGTGGTCCGAATCAAAGTCAGAACCGTGTGAGGCAAGGGAGTAAGCCGTATAACCGTCCTCAGAATAGTAAAGGACCGGGCCGATCGGTGGATCAGGGAACCCGGGGAAAATCAGAGGGTAGTAAGGGGACTTGCTACAACTGTGGGGAAGCGGGGCATTTTTCTAATGAGTGCACGCAACCTAAGGTGGGAAACACCTGCTACAATTGCAAGAAGCCGGGACACTTTGCTAGAGATTGCAGAGCCCCGAAGACTGGGCCGTCGGCAAATGTGGCACAAGGCTCACAGGGTGCCAGACCTGCGGCAAAGGCACGTGCTTACTGTATGGGCACTGAACTGAGTGGGCAGGCTAGCAATGCCATCCACGAGAGCTGTCACATCGCAGGTAATTCTTTAACTGCTTTGATTGACACGGGGGCAACCCACTCATTCATATCTTTGGCATGTGCAAATCGTTTGAGTTTGAATGTATCTGTGCTTCCGTTTGATTTGAATGTTTTGACTCCTGCTAAGGATTTGGTAGTGAATACTGCATGTTTGCATTGTTTGGTAGTAATCCAGAATAGGGATTTTCTGGTCAATTTGGTGTGTCTACCGCTATTATCTCTCGAGATCATCCTCGGGATGGATTGGTTGTCTTATCATTATGTGATTCTAGACTGTGCTCGGAAATTGGTTTTCTTTCCCGAGCCAGGTGTGCGAAGGTACTTGTCTGCGAATCGGCTTTCCGTGGTTATGTGTAATGGGGAACCGGAGATAGTTTCACTTGCTAGCTTAGGGGTGACGTCGGAGATCCGAATTGAGGAAATTCGAGTGGTTCAGGATTTCCAAGATGTGTTTCCATCGGAGATTCCAGCTTTTCCTCCGTGTAGAGAGGTGGAATTCTTTATTGACTTGCAACCGGGTACGGGTCCGATTTCAGAATCAGCTTATCGGAGGGCTCCAGCTGAGTTGGTAGAGTTGAAAAGTCAGATTGAAGACTTGTTAGGTAAAGGTTTCATAAGGCCTAGTGTGTCGCCTTGGGGAGCACCGGTCTTATTGGTTAAGAAGAAGGATGGGAAATCTCGTCTGTGTGTGGATTATCGGAAGCTTAATAAGGTGACTATCAAGAACCGATATCCATTGCCGCGTATTGATGATCTGATGGATCAGTTGAGGGGAGCCTCAGTGTTTTCCAAGATTGACTTGAAATCTGGATATCACCAGATAAGAGTACGAGATGAGGATGTTCAGAAAACGGCGTTTAGGACGCGTTATGGGCATTATGAGTTTTTGGTGATGCCGTTTGGAGTGACGAATGCACCTGCTATCTTTATGGCTTACATGAATCGGATATTCAATTCATTTTTGGACAAGTTTGTAGTGGTGTTCATTGATGACATTTTGGTGTATTCGAAGAATGAAGAAGAACATCTAGAGCATCTTCGCTTGGTTTTGCAAGTCTTGCGGGAGAAAAGGTTGTATGCAAACCCGTCAAAGTGTGACTTTTGGTTGGAAGAGGTGAATTTCCTTGGCCATGTTATATCAAAAGAGGGAATAGCCGTGGATCCAGCCAAGATTGATACGGTACTTTCATGGAAGCAGCCTCAAACCGTGACTGATGTGAGAAGTTTTGTTGGTTTGGTCGGTTATTACCGAAGGTTCATTGAAGGTTTTGCTAAGATTGTGGCACCAATGACACAACTTACGCGAAAAGATCAACCTTTTGCTTGGACAGAGAAGTGTGAGTTGAGTTTTCAGTTGTTGAAGGAGCGTTTGACGACTTCACCAGTCTTGATGTTACCTCAGTCAGATGAACCTTATGAGGTTTATTGTGATGCTTCTCATCAGGGGTTGGGATGTGTGTTGATGCAACACAAGAGAGCCGTGGCTTATGCGTCAAGGCAACTGAAAGTGCATGAAAAGAATTATCCTACGCACGATTTGGAGCTTGCGGCCGTTGTTTTTGCATTGAAGATTTGGAGACATCATCTTTATGGTTGCACTTTTGTCGTGTTTAGTGACCATAAAAGTCTTAAGTATCTGTTCGATCAGAAAGAGCTTAATATGAGGCAACGGAGGTGGATGGAAACTTTGAAAGACTTCGACTTTACGTTGGAATACCATCCGGGAAAGGCTAATGTGGTAGCCGATGCCTTGAGTAGGATGAGTGTGTCGGTTTGTTCGGCACAAATGGCTAGTCAACAAGAGTTGTTGAGAGAGTTTCGTGACTTGCACCTAGAGGTAGAGTTTGCCTTAGGGAATATGAGACTGGGTATGATTACCATCTCGAACGGTTTGTTGGAGGATATTGCTAATTGTCAAGATGACAAGTTCCTTATGGAGAAAAGGGCTTTGATTGTTCGGGGAACCAACCGAGATTTCAAGGTGGGACCGGACAACATTTTGAGATGTAATGGTAGGGTGTGTGTGCCCGATGCGATGAACTTGAGAAACATCATTCTAGGGGAGGCACACAAGAGTAAACTTAGTATACATCCTGGAGCAACAAAGATGTATCAAGACCTGAGGCATGATTTCTGGTGGCCGGGTTTGAAAAAGGATGTGGCTGAGTATGTGGCGTCGTGTCTGACTTGTCAGAAGGCGAAGGTTGAGCATCAGAGACCAGCAGGGATGCTGCAGTCATTAGATATCCCCGAGTGGAAGTGGGATAGCATTTCTATGGATTTCATCACTGGTTTACCTAAGACCAGGAGGAAGCATGATTCCATTTGGGTGATAGTGGATCGTTTGACTAAGTCCGCTCATTTTCTACCGGTAAGAACTACGGATACGGCGGCAAGGTTGACCGATGTGTATATTGCTGAGATTGTGAGGTTACATGGGATTCCGTCAAGTATAGTGTCGGATCGAGACCCAAAGTTTACTTCACACTTTTGGAGGACTTTGCATGAGGCGTTGGGGACGAAATTGAGATTGAGTTCCGCCTACCATCCTCAGACAGATGGGCAGACTGAGAGAATAAATCAGTCACTAGAGGATTTATTGAGAGCATGTGTGCTGGATGATCGTGGGAGTTGGGACGACGTGTTGCCGTTGATAGAGTTCACGTACAACAATAGTTACCATTCGACTATCGGAATGGCACCATATGAGGCTTTGTATGGGAGGAGATGTCAGACTCCTTTGTGTTGGTACCAAGATGGGGAAAGTTTGATTGTAGGACCGGAAATGGTACAACAGACGACGGACAAGGTCCGAAAGATAAGGGCAATGATGAAGGTTGCTCAAGATCGACAAAAGAGTTATGCGGATAGGCGTCGGAGGCCTTTAGAGTTTGAGGAGGGGGATCACGTATTTCTCCGTGTTACTCCAACAACGGGTGTTGGAAGGGCTTTGAAAGCGAAGAAGTTGACTCCGAAGTTTATAGGGCCTTATCAGATTACGGAGCGGATTGGGAAGGTAGCATACCGGATCGCGTTGCCACCGGTACTATCTTTGATTCATGACGTGTTCCATGTGTCGCAATTGCGGAAATATACACCGGATCCTTCACATGTGATCACACCAGATGACATCCAGCTGAGGGATAACTTGTCATTTGAGGTTCCGCCTATCAAGATTGCGGATAGGAAGATGAAGCGTCTGAGAACGAAAGAGATACCTTTGGTGAAGGTGATATGGAACGAAGCTACAGGAGATACCACCTGGGAGCTTGAGAGTAAGATGAAAGAATTATACCCCGGTTTGTTTGACGACGTCTAAGTTTCGAGGACGAAACTTCTTTTAGGGGGGTAGTATTGTAAGACCCAAGATTTCTTTGTATAGTTGGTTTAAGGAATATTAGGGTTTCGATGTGTTCGTGTGATGAAACATCGTGTAATTATTAGCTTTTGCTGTAATTGAGCCTGTTTAGTGCTCGTGCACTGAAATTGTACAGACTTTGGTTCTGTGATCCTGTTGCTTGAATAAGAAGTTATATGTGGTTTTAGAATAATAAGTTTTGGATTATTCTTGTTTTTGGAAAAACGAGTAGGATTTTACCCGTCGTTGTAAAATCTTATTGCGTCTGTTTTAAGTGAGGTTTCGGATGGAAGTTTTATATATCTGCGCGAGTTAGGATATATCCTGAGATTAATTTTCTGAGGTATGGAAGAAAATTACAGTCGCGGAAAAAGATTCGGCGATAAGTTTTGGAAATGTGAAACGTTAGACGTTCTTTCCGTAGGTTTTCTGTTTTGGTGAGTTTTGTTCGTCGCGGCGCGCGAGAGCTGAACGTGTAAGAGTTTCTATGAGGTTTTGAGTTTAATCTCAAGTGGTTTTGGTTTGGTTTGATCCAATGGCTAGGGTTTTGTCTTGGCATTTTGTCTTTTGATCCAATGGCCATGTGTGAGCAAGAGGCTATGTTATAGTAAGGAGGTTTAGTGACTTGGTCACTTAGAAAAACATCACCAAACATCTCATTCTTTCTCCCTTTCACGTGAAACTCCATTTCATTTTCTAACCTTCACTAAATTTTCCATTCTTCACCATTTCACTCCATTTCAAGCTTTGGAGCTTTGAAGAAAGTTGTAGAGAATCACTTTCTAAAGGTAACCCTCTCTTCTCATCTCTTAGGTTGGTAGACTTATAGAGTTTAAGAGTTTTTGGGTTTATGTTCTCATGAGGGTTTGTTAGAAAAGGTTACTTTACATGGTTTTTGTTCCATGAATGTTGTTCCTGAGGTCTAGAGAAGCATGTGTAGGCTTTGTTGTTTTGTTTTTCATGAGTTGGTGAAAAATCTCATGAGAAAAGTTAGGGTTTTGGTTGGTTTATGTATTGATCAATTACATGAGGTTATGTTGTAAGGTTTTGAAAAGAAAAGTTGTCTTTGAACCTTTGGGCGAAAGGGAAATGCGTTGTATGGTTTTGTTTTAGAAAATCCGATGAAAAATATTTTGAGGTTTATGAAAATATTTTCTAAGAGTTTTGGGTAGTATTTTGGGGTCAAAGTGGTTTAAAACTATTGTGACATGTGGTGTCGCTTTTTACCTTGAAAACATGTTTGAAAATGATTACCGGACGGTTGAGGCCCGTAATAAAACTTGTGCTTGGATTTGGTTTTGATTTTGGAAATGAAAATCAAATAACTTGCACTCGAAGCAACCAACATGCTTTCGGAAAGGTGTTGCTTGCTTATGAAAATGGTTTGCTTTTATGCCTTGAAAAGATGTTGGGAACTAATAGAATCAAACTAGGCTTGGGGTGGAAAAAGGTGGTGTGAGTTGCTGTCTTTTGCTGTCATGACAGTTGAAACTCGCTGGGCGAGTGGTTACTCGCCAGGGCGAGTGTCACAGGTCTTGACAACTCGCCAGGGCGAGCTCCAGAGCGAGTAAGACCAGTACTCTCTGCCTTCACTCGCCATCAACTCGCCAGGGCGAGCTCTGAGACTTAAAATTTTGGATTCTGATTTCTAAACTTGGGTTTTAACTTTCTAATCCCTTTTTATTAATTTATGGAAGTGGTTGGGATTGGAAACGAGTTTTTCGGGTACTCGGAAAGTACGTAGCTTATAACGCAAGAAAACGGCCATTTTGCATTTCAAATTATTTAAGACTTTTGGCTATTGTTTTGGGTCCTGAAAATAGTACAAATAACTCATGGGGGTTGATCAATACGATAGTTTTGGGTTTACTATCCGAAAGAAGGATTTTTTCCTTAGAAACCTTCAAGTTTTTGGGGTTTTTGGTTTAGTTTCAATACGATTGGTTGGGAAACAATGTATTGATGGTACGCTGCTTGTTTTAGGAAGCGCGTTGTGTTGTTTGGACGTGTATTGTTGACGGAAGTTTGCCGAGGTAAGGGCTCCACTTTATTTCTGTCTTTAAATGGTTACGACATGCTTTGTTTTGCTGTGTGTGCAATTGCTGTGTGCTTTGGCATGTTTGTATTTATGTATTCTCGTTGATGAGAACGTGGTTATAAATATGTGTGCAATTTACATATGATTGAGAAAATGTATGTATGTTGTGGTGCTTGCGCATAGGCTTTAGGCTATGTGAATGTTTGCATGAGCATATATGAATGCGTGCGTCAGATAGGACTACGCGAGGATTTTGTCTTGTGTGACTATCCTGTATATGCCGAAGAGAATATATGCCATGCATTTCATAGTTGCGTGCCTAGGTGTATGTCTGTGTGACTTTGCCTACGTACCGGGCGTTTGACTGTGTGGCTTCGCCAAATCCCTCTGGATTTATATTGAGTTGGTGTATGTCTGTGTGACTTCGCCTGGTGTTTGTCTGTGTGACTTCACCTGCCTTGTGTGGCAATTTTTAGTGCGGGTACGTATATTTCTGTGTGGCTTTGCCTACCCCACGACTCTTCGAGGAGAGGTTAATTTTCCGGAAAATCATGCATGTGACTAATCAGTGATCGGTTGTCACACTCATTGTAGAAGTCTGCATTAGGCTTGGTGTGCATTTATCTATATAAGCCCGTTGGTGGGAATTACTCGTGAGTTTAAGAGCTTTCTCTTGTGTTTCGTGGAATTATTGTTATGTGTACAATCTTTCGCACCGGTTATATATATATATACTATATATTTTGTGGTGACCCTTTCTTTCATTTGCGGGCTCATCCCACCCAGATGAGGTGTTAGGTCGTGGTGACGACGGTGGCTGTTCCAGGCCCCAGTGAGCGGTTGGAGTGTAGCCTAGAATAGTTAGACTATGCGCCGGTGTGTTTTGTGCACCGTGCTTTTTGGTTAGCATAGGATTTCTAACTTGTTTTTGAATACTTAGACTTGGATTGTAATTATTCAGGAAATACACTTTGCTTGTCGAAGCACCTTTTGGTAATGAGTTCTTTTGTATATTTGAATGCCGGCTCATTGTAAAATATTTTCCGCGCACTCTGTCCCGTGTTAAAAAAAAAAAAAAAAAAAAAATATAATGCCCTTTTTGGCTGTTGAAAAACGGGGTGTGACATTAAACTTTTTTTTATAAAAACTAATTTTTTTAAGACATTAAAAAACAATAATTTAAATATAATATTTATATTTTATCGATTTTATAATTGATTATAATAATAAAGTAGATTTGTTATTCAAAAAAACGTGTTGAGCCATATGGCTAATTGTGGTATGAGAAAGGGTATGTTCCTTTCTTAATTATACTAGGAATAAACCCGTGCGTTGCACGGGCTCGATTAAAATATACAATTAAAATAATAATAATTGTAATAAGTATAATCACATATGTAGTTATTTGATTGATAATATTTTAAAATATGATTATATTAAATATTAATATATGAAGAAAAATTAAATTAAATTTTTTTAAATATTTGAGAAGTATAATCACATATATAGTCAAATGATTGATAATATTTTAAAATATCATTATATTAAATATTAGTATACGAATAAAAATTAAATTTAAAATTATTTAAAAATGTGAGATTTTTTATTGATGTATATCGTAGTTTTGTTTATATTTTTATTGACTATTTATCATGTGATCTCATTTTTTAAAAATTATGCATCAAATCGCAACCGTTTACTCCATTATATGGAATTTAAAGTATAAAATAGCTTATTTTTGACTAAGGTACCAAATAACTTATTTACACAATCTTGACCTCTTTAAAGCATCTCCCTACATTTTGCTATGTATATAAATACATAGCAAAATGTATATAAATATATATTATTATTTTAAAATATGACTATATTATTTTAAAATATGACTATATTTAATACTAATGTATGTATAAAATTAAAAAATGTTGTTTTAAACATGAGATTTTCTATTGATTTATATTGTAGTTTTGTTAATAATTTAATTTAGAGTAAACCACCAAATTGATCCCTGACTCTGTAACTCGCTCTCAAATTGGTCCCTGACTCTATCAATATCTCAAATTAGTCCCTGACTCTATCTAACATTTCTCAAATTAGTCCATCCGTTAACTTCTATTTGCTGACTCTGTTAACTCTGCTTCTGTTTGCTGACAGATGATAAGTTTTCACTTGATAGCTTTTATAAACTTTACTCTAAGAACAAAAAATCTCCCAAGAACATTCAGGCGCATCACATTTGGCTGTTACTCTTGTTTTATCATTCTTCACCTACATTTGATAGAGTCAGCAAACGAAAATAAGAGCCAAATGTGATGAGCCTGAATGTTCTTGGGAGATTTTTTGTTCTTGAAGTAAAGTTTATAAAAGTTATCAAGTGAAAACTTATCATCTGTCAGCAAACGGAAGCAGAGTTAACAGAGTCCGCAAATAGAAGTTAACGGATGGACTAATTTGAGAAACGTTAGATAGAGTCGGGGACTAATTTGAGATATTGATAGAGTCAGGGACCAATTTGAGAGCGAGTTACAGAGTCAGGGACCAGTTTGGTGGTTTACTCTTTAATGTAATAGATCTCTTCCAATATTCCATGAATTTGAAGAGATGCTTCATATTTTATTTTAATAGTGTAATCGTATAAGATTTAGTTTTATTTATATGGGTTGCAATTGTTTATTCACAAGTTACTTTATTTTTTATGTATCTCTTATTCTTTTAAAAAATAGTTGGAGGCATACATACTTGTACTTGCCGACAATGTTGTTCATGAGAAATGTTGAAATAAACTTTGGCTATAGAATATGAATATATTTGGTAGCTTTGTCTTTTATCAAGTGATCTCATTCTTTGTTGGTTTTTCTTTTTTTAACTTTTTCTTGATTAGGTTTGTATCAGTCAAATTTTTCCTTAATTTTGTCTCTCTTATTTAATAATATTTTCTTAGATAAATTGTGTCTGTCATTTTTCGTTTATTTTTTGCTATTGTATAACCTTGAATATTTTTGTTGCCAGTATATAAGCTTGGATTATGAGTTCATATATTTAAATTTAGGTTTAGAAAAATTTAACATGTTATCTTATTCTTACAAATATCTCTCTATTTTATTTTGAGTTTTGATCTAAATATTTTTTTACCACCTTAGTTATTTTCTCTAAATAGTTACATTATTATTTAAAATAAATTTAATAATTTTGAAATTTTTTTGAATTTTTATTGCATGTAAATATGTTTGAGTATAAGTTTGATTATATTTTATAAATATATGTATAAAGATTTTAATTTCTAAAATTTATTTTGACATATGAGCATTAATAATTTTTTCAATTGGTGATTTTGTCTTTTCATCATTTCATCTTGTTCTTGGAAAATTATTTCCCACAACATAACTATTTATTCTAATCTTCCATATACCATTTAAGGTATCTCATAGTATTTATCAAAAGTACAACTCTTATTCTGATAATAAATTTATTTCTTTTTACGTTTCCTCTCAAATATTCACTTAATAGAATTATGTCTTGAAATCTATGATCATCCTTAAACAAATTAATATTCTTAATGTTTGAATCAAAATTTAAATACGATTGAAAAAGGTTGACGGTTAGTTTTTTCAAAATTCCCCATCTCTTCCTCGGTTAAAGGTGTTCTAGAAATGTTTATGATGGAGTAAAAAGCTCTACAAACGAATGGTTTGGATCAAGATGTAATATGGAAAGTTGTACATGCATTATATCCACTCGATTTTTTTTTCTATGTTTGCAATTATAATTTTACAAACGATCTTTATAATGTGGAAGTTGAAAAGGTGAAACAATTGAATTAAGATTAAAGCCTTATTATTGATTTTTTTAGAAATACAAAATTCACACAATTAATTATAGGCTAATAGTAAATTTACTAAGCCATTCACGTGGTATACAATAATCATGTGATATGCGATAAATATATGAAGATTATATACTTAGACAATTTTTAAGTCAAGTTGAATTAATATACTCCTTATATCACAATTGTGAGAACCACATTACTCAAGTGTCAACTTCAAAATCTTTGATTTTTTCTTTTGTTTTTGTTTCTATATTTCTCTTGAGATCAAGTGGTTCACCTGCACATTATAGACACTACTTCAATAGAGTTGGAGATAGTCATTCTTAGTGACAAATGTTGTTCATGTGTAATAGAGAATGGTTGAAATAAGTTTCGATTATAGAATGTGATTCATATATGATAGTTTTAGTTTTTTCATATTTTGATGTTATTAATTGAAAGCATGTTCCGATTATTGAGATTCTATATTTTCAATCTCTTCTCAAAAGCATGTAAAATAATTAATACAATTAACTCAACTTTTTTTTTAATTGAAAAAAGAAGAAGTTAAAGAGTAATAACACTAATTAAATAAGAACAATATCGTGTAAAATGATCAAGAGAGAGTTTCAAAATTTTAAGTGTGTAAAAGATTTACCATATATCTTCAACGTCCCTCGTTAAAAATGAGAAGACCAATAGATACTTGACAACCTAATAAGAATCAAAAAGTCATATTGTTTAAAAGACAAACAAAATGTATCACATCCACAGTCCTTAAACAAAAAATAAATTATAGAAATCTCAACACCATATAAAATTAAGTATGACATCTTGTTCTTTACGTATTATATATAATAATATTATTTACCATTAAAAAAAAAAGTCTCAATGCATTCTAATGAAACAATAGATTGTAGAATCATATATCTACATAACCATATAAAAATATTGCATGCTAATTAAACTTTTAAATAAATCATCTCTTAAATCCCACAACATAAACAAAAATATATTAAAAAAAAAGAGAACAGTGCTTCGTTTATTCTATTACACCTCCCCTAAATTTTTCTGAGCGGAGCAATAAGTGATCTTTAAACACCCTATTATAAAATGATAAATCCTCTCATTTGTAATTATCCTGCAGAAAAATCTGAAATAAAAATTGTAAGAAAACTATCAATAATCAACAATCTAAGAAAATTAAGAATGTGCTCTTTAAATTTGATCTTCCACCACATATTATATAAAAAAATGCATGCACATAAACCAACAACAAAAGTAAAAGGAAAGGGGAACCAAATGCAAATGCAAACACAAAAATAAAATGAAAGAAAACCAAATGACCCTACCAAAGCCAAGAGCAAGAAGTCAATTTTATGTTTTCTCAATCTTATGGATGGAGATGAAACTTATTAGAATACCATAATCATTTTGAGTGTTAGAAATGGTGGGATTTAATTATAGATAATCCATACGTTTTTTTTCCATGCAAACATAAAGGTGGAGTGTAATTATAAAACAGTTAAACTTCAACTATATAGTACATGTACGATAGAAATTTAGAGAAGCTTTTTTTATCTTCACTAAACCATTGCTTAACAAAATCTGCTATTTCTTGACTATTGCTTAACATGTACAATAGAAATAAATTATTTTAAATGAATAATGATGTGATAAAGTAATGAATACTTTTCCATCTATTCATATCATATCTACGGTGAAATTTTCTTCCGGCCTAAAAATAAAAAGAAATATACAATAATCATAGTTCAATTGAAGAACCAACAATATTTAACTTTAGTTTATCCTAGAAAAAACAACTTTAGTATACATGAACACGTTATTATGAATAGCACATCATGGAAATGCGCTCAAAGATATATTTACATGAGCTATCATTTTTCATAGACTTCTCGAGCATCAAGGATGCAACAAAGGCAAAAATAGAAGCCTCTTTTATCCTCTCCTAATTCACATGATAAAACTTGTCATTTTCATATTAAGAAATAAAAGAAAATGTGAAAGAAAGTTAGAAAAGTAGACTAATAAAAATCATATAAATAAATAAAAAATAGGGCTAAAATATTTCATAAATCTAAGAGTAACATACACCGCTATGTAAAAATCAATAAATATTCATGAGATAAAAAGAGAAAAAGGGAAAAAAAACTTATAATATAAAATTGAAAAGGTACCATTCAATAGTTGCATATTGAAATGACAATGACCAAAATCTCAAATATATAAATCAAACAATTACAATTTACAAATCTAATGACCTGAAAAGATGCATGCAAATTATTAGAGTTGATGTCTTGAAAGATTATGAGAACATATAAAAAATATTACAAAAACCAATGCTTGGAAAAAATGCATCCTCTAATCTAAAGAGAGTTATTTTAAGGGATAGACAAAATATACCTCATAAATTCTCCTTCAAATCTTCCTTAGATTTTTTTTTCTTCATTTTTCAAATACTCTTCTTTGACTTTTGAACCTGCATAATCATATAAAAAAGTGAAACAAAATTTTAATACAAAATTAAGGAGTATAACCTCAAATTTGTTTAGAGTGAGACATGAAGACCCAAACCAAAATTTTTATATACAAAAAGTTAGATGAATTGAGGATGAAAAATCCAATAGCATTATATAAGATAAGAAGTGTGAGATCATTATATAATTAATAGATCATATGTTATAATCTTTCAACTCCATAACCAATTATAAATAAATTATTCCATTTTAGTTAGATCACTTAAAATAAGAAAGATGAGAGGATTTTGTAACTTCAACTTAATTTATGTTTTTTTCTTCTCATATACTACAATTATGAATTTACATTTATTTATTTATTTATAGTCTCTTGAATGAGCATTTTAGTTTTTTATTGATCCATATGTAAGAAATGTATTTTGTCTTTCTATATTCATGTATTAATCATGAAATATTAAATTTAATTTGTGGAGGATAAATTTTATTTAAAATTAAATAATTAAGAGAACTTGGTATAAAGTTTTAATAAAGATGTGGAGTTTTCTTAGAGGTGCCACATAGGCACAATGGAAGCTTAGGAGCTATGTAGGAGCTTCCTTTTATTAGTAAAAGATATATAAAGAAGGGTGGTGTAAGATTAACTTAAAAGATGCCGAAAATGACATTTCATTTTTGTACACCCAAAGGGGTAATTGAAACAATAAATTAAGGAAGCATATTGAAACAATAAATTAAGGAAGCATAGATACTAAAATGGTAAAGTACCTATATCGGGTATGTATCACTGATATTTATATGGTACGTACAAATTCGTAACTATTTTTATTTGGTTGATTTGCGATGATGAATATAAAAAATATATTGCTAGTTGAAAAATTTCATAAAATATTTTAATTTTTTTATTATATTTTAATTATCTCTTTCACTTTTGTTGAAAATGATTAAAACGATGGATAAAAAGAATAAATCTCCAAAACATGATGATACTAATTTACTTAAAAATGATTTTTCTAATATTTTATATTGACGTACCCGTACTTTAAATTTTCTAAAAATGTTGTATCTAGTCTAGTACTAACACCCATATCGGATACCGGTACCGTATCCGAATCTTGGCAACCTAGAAATTAAGATGACTCTAGAGAACTCTCCTCCAATTCTGTTACATATATAAATAAATATATATTACTCAGAGGGTCGATATCATTTCACAATAAAATGGTTTTTATAATGTCATGTAATATTTATGCAATTTATACATATTAAATTGATGATATAAAAAAAGGTAATATTAAATTGATATTAAATTGATGATATACAAAAGAAAAGGTAATACAAAAAAAAAAGGTAATATTAAATTGATGATACAGTACCTTAAATAATGTATCATATCATCAATTGTAATAACCTCTATGCCACATCATAGAAGTACAATGATAAAAACAATAAGATACAGATTACTAGTGTTGGATCGTGTTTTCGATTAAATGATTTTAATGGAAATGGTTGGCCCAACAAAATAATGAATTAATATTTAAATGACAGGTGTCATTATTTCATTGCTGAAAGCGTCATCGAAAGTTTTATTTCGATTAAGCGGGTTCGACTTACATCAAGCAGATTTGATAGTCGAATTTTAAGATAATCCTCATCGAAGTCAAAAGTCAAAGCAAGATTCGAAGCGAAGGAATTCGAAGTTTGGATCAGAAGATCAAAGCCCAAAAAGAGTCCAAAGTAAAGCCCAATAAGAGAAAGCGCCAAGAGAAAGTTTCGAAGCAGAAGAACGTGGGTTCGAGGATTCAATCTGGAGCGTCCAGATCATCAAGGCAGTTAGGAATATCTCGAAGTATATGTAGTAGTTCCTTAGAAGGAAAAAGGGTCGCAAAACTGTTTACAAAGATTCTCTTAAAATTTCTAAGTATTCGAGCGTTAGAAAGAAAGGAACTTTTGAAGAGAATGATGTACGGTTTGTGAACCATTTTACTTGTATTCTCAATTTATCATTAATGCAAGTTTATTTTACTGTAATTTCCTGCATTTTATTGTCGTTTATGTTATAAAGTTATTGAATCGAGGAGATTCGAGTCAATATACTTTATCTTTTTCGTTAAGGAAACTGAAATACTTAAATGTTTATTAAACTTTTATGAACATTAAAACTGTCATCTTATAGAAAACAAGCATAAAATTGTCCTGAGATTTCTAGTCAATCTCGCGAGTTTAAAATACTTAGACTAGCGCTTGTTTACCAAATTTCCCTGTAAACAAATTGGCACGCCCAGTGGGACTGGTTTTGTGCTTTGTTTCTTTAGAAATAAGATTTTTCTGTGTTAGTAACTGCCATTAACGGTTATGGCTAGAACTCATCAAATGCATGGGTCTACTACCAGTCAATCTATAAGTTCTTCGAGTAGTGAGGGTAGTCCTTCTCCCCCTCCAGATTCGAATGTGGTGAGTATTACGTCTACTTCGCCAATTCCTAGCATAAGTGGTTCTGGGTATATTCCAGGAACTACAATACCAATAACGACTATGGCGTTTCATTCTGTTTCGTCTGGTCCAAGACCACCTCCTATGGTCACAAACCCTCTATATGGTTACGTACCAACACCTACGATGGGTTTTCATTCAATACCAACTTCTGAACCTGAGAGGTATACTTCCCCTAGGGTAATCCCAACACCTTTAACTACTGCTTCTGTTTTGTCTTTAAGACAACAAATGGATGAAAGTAACCATGATATGGTTAATCTTTTAACACAACAAATTGGAACTGTTTTCAACCCTTTAATTCAGAATACTAATGACAGTTACCAAATGTTAGCTTATCAAATGGGTCGAATTGCTGATTTCTTTGGCACTCCTACCCCTCAAACTCAGCCTAGGATTAATCACGTGGTACCACAAATGATTTTGCCTGCCATGTCTGCTACTCCTTTTAATCCAAGGCCAACATATGTGGCCCCTCAGGTTACCCCAAACCAAGAGCCAATACCAATGACTCAAGAGGAGTACCAAAATCAAAATGAGGTTAATCAAAATCCTCAAGTAGTTATGGTTCGAAGGAACCAAGACCCTGACGAAGTAGTTAGAAATGTTCAGAATAACAATAATTTTGCTGGACATAATAACTTAGCAACTTTAGTCGAAACTATTTTGAACCAAAATGGCCTTAACACCGGTACTCGAAGGCCAAACTTTGTTTCTGCGCTATCTGAATATGTGCTATAAACAGAGCTACCTAGAGGTTGGAAAGTTCCTAAATACACCAAGTTTGCAGGGGACACTAATGAGTCAACTGTTGAACATATTGCTAGATACTTAGCCGAATCGGGGAATTTGGCAAATAATGAAGAGTTAAGAATGAAATATTTTCCTAACTCTCTAACTAATAATGCTTTTACTTGGTTTACAACTTTGCCCCCTAATTCGATTCATAATTGGACCCAATTAGAAAGATTGTTCCATGAACAGTTTTATATGGGCCAAACTAAAATAAGTCTTAAAGAGTTGGCTAGTGTTAAAAGAAAAACACAAGAAACTGTTGATGATTATTTGAATAGGTTCAGATTGCTAAAGGCCCGATGCTTTACATCAGTGCCTGAACATGAACTAGTCGAAATGGCTGCAGGTGGCCTGGATTATTCAATTAGGAAAAAATTGGATACTCAATATCTTCGAGACATGTCTCAATTGGCTGATAGAGTTAGGCAAATCGAAAGATTGAAAGCTGAAAAAGTCAGAAATTCTAAGTTTCATAAAAAGAGAGATGTTGCTTTCTTAGATTCATATGACAATGATTTTGGATATGAAACTGAAGATGAATATGTAGGTATTGATGATAGTGATATTAATGTGGCAGAACTAAAGCCTGGGCCTCCTTATACTTGTAAAGTATTAAGGCCTTCGAATGGGAAAAATCCAGTCGAACCAAAGAATGAAAAATATGCCACTAAAACTTATTCTTTTAATATTACTAAATGTGATGAGATTTTTGATTTATTAGTTTCTGATGGTCAAATAGTTGTACAAAAAGATTTAAAAATACCTCCAATTGAACAACGAAAGAAAAGAGGTTATTGTAAATTTCACAATTATTTAGGCCATAAAACTCATCAATGTGTTCTTTTCAGGGATTTGGTTCAACGCGCATTGAACGAAGGGAGGCTTAAGTTTGCTGAAAAAACCAAGCCACCAATGAAAGTGGATACTAATCCACTATCAACTGCTGATGCAAGTCTTGTCGAAATCCTGGACTGCAACATGGTCGAAATCAATGAAGCTGATGTTGCTGCTGCTGTCAAAGCCATACCTGAAGGAGAATATGACAAGAAGGTGCAAGAGGCTTACCCTGCTGCTGAAGAGGAATTGGTAGATTTCCTCAACAGGTGTAAGTTGAATAATGCCGAAGTCATGCTATGCCCTAGATGTAGTGCTGTGTGTGACAAAGAGGCGGTAACAAACCTGAAGAAGGTGCTGCCTTATGCTGATCACAAAAGAAAATGGCCAAGTTCCAAATCAAATAAGAAGAGCTGGCCATATCAGAAAATTGATTGGGGCAAGTCTCACAATCAAGGACTATCTGTTCACCAGAGGCTGGGCCCTCAGAAAACATTTAAGCCATCCAACAAAGCACCTACAAATCAGTGGGTCAGTGGCCAATATGTGGCCTTTGACAAAAAATGGATGGAGAAGGGAAGCTCAAGCAATGTCAACGTGAAGTTCACTGCTGGGACTTCGAAAGTGATTGCTGAGTCAAAGGTTGTTGCTGGGTCGAAACCACAAGTTGGTTCGAAAGTGGTTGTCCAACCACCAAATGCTCAAGTTGCAACAGAAGTCAATAAGTATGGCTACAGAAACAATTATAAGGGTAAGAATCCTATGACTCGAACCCAATGGCGCAGGTTCCAGCGCAGAAAGAAGCTTGCTGCTCAACAAAATAAGGCTGGGGGCAATGCTGATGGAAAGGGGAAAGCTGAAATGGTCAAAGGACCAATTAAGGAAAGGCTTGCTCCTATAAAAGAATCAGATGCTGAAAATACCAAAAATGTTGAAGATGAAGAAGACTTCATGGAAGATGATGATCTTCTAGATGATGGGTCTGATTTTGATGTGCTAGTAAATGTGGTGTCTGTGCTACCTCTGGAATATGATATTCCAACAGAGATTGAAGAGGTGGAAGATGAGTTTGAAGCTCTTGAATTGGCTAATCATAAGCCAGTGTGTTACTATGTAATGGAAAATGGTTGCGTTGAGGCACAAGATTCTATCTTCGAGAGGCCAGATGGAGGGATGAGAAACCATCTAAAAGCCTTATTTATTAAGGTTACAGTGAATGAAGTGGGAGTTAACAAAATCCTAGTTGATGGTGGCGCTGTAGTCAACATCATGCCCCATTTCATGCTGAAGAAGTTAGGTCTATTCGACACTGACTTACATTCCCATAACGTGGTCTTAGCCAACTATGAAGGCAAAACTGGCCATTCACTTGGGGCCATACAACTTGAAGTTTGTGTAGGCAGCATAGTTAGGAAAACTTTATTTATGGTGATTGCTGCTAGGCCAAACTATAATTTGTTATTAGGCAGGGAATGGATTCATGGAGTTGGTGCTGTACCTTCTTCCCTTCATCAAAGGCTGATTCTGTGGAGAGATGATGGCCTTGTCGAAAATGTAGAGGCTGATCAGAGTGCTTACTTAGCTGATTCGACCACTGTAACTTTGCAGAACTTTGACAAAAATCTGGCAAATATTGCTCCATGTGGAGAGCAAGATGCTGCCTTCAATCCAAACATGGTGAGTCCTGATAGTGTTTACCATTCTGTTAAACTACACCCTACCCATGGTTTTAGTTAGGAGAGGGAGCCTGTTGAGGGATCCTATGTTAGGGATGTTTGTCCACCAGCTTCTGGGTGGGAAGATTTTGACACTTGTAATGATGTTTAAGTCCCCAGAATGGAGCAGGATTACGGGTTATGCTGCCGAGAATAGGATAAAAATGGCTATTGAGGCTATTGAATCTAATGAAAATATGGCTGTTGAAGCCAATGATAATGTGAAAGAAAAATTGGCAACAGGTGCCAATGCTTCGATTGCTGGCAATAACCAAAGACTGGATTGCATTTATGATGAAGAACCTTTGGGTTTCGAAAAAGACCCAATTAGTTCAGGTCAAAAAATGCAAGCTCAAGATCCTTTGCAAGAGATTGATATTGGAAATGGCTCTGTTAAAAGGCCAACTTATATCAGTGCTAATATCAATCCAGACTTAGAAGTAAAGGTAATTGACTTACTTAAAGAGTACAAGGACTGCTTTGCTTGGGATTATAACGAAATGTCAGGATTAAACAGAGAACTGGTTGAACATAGGTTGCCTCTTCGACTAGATAAAAAACCTGTGAAGCAGCTTCCAAGGAGGTTTGCGCCAGAAATCATGACAAAGATCAAGACAGAAATCGAAAGGTTGCTCAAGTGCAAGTTCATTAGAACAGCCAGGTATGTCGAATGGTTAGCTAATATAGTTCCTGTCATTAAAAAGAATGGATCACTTAGAGTTTGTAAAGACTTTAGGGACTTAAATAATGCTACACCTAAAGATGAATATTCAATGCCTGTAGCAGAGATGTTAATTGATTCAGCAGCAGGCCATGAATTTTTAAGCATGTTAGATGGCTATTCTGGCTATAATCAAATTTTTATAGCTGAAGATGATGTTGCTAAAACTGCCTTTCATTGCCCTGGTGCCTTAGACACTTATGAATGGGTAGTGATGCCCTTTGGATTAAAAAATGCAGGGGCAACATATCAAAGAGCAAAGAATTCAATTTTTCATGATTTTATTGAAATTTTTATGCAAATCTATATAGATGACATTGTTGTTAAATCTTCATCTTCTAATGATCATCTAAGTCATCTTAGAAAATCATTCGAAAGAATGAGAAAATGTGGATTAAAAATGAATCCACTGAAATGTGCTTTTTGTGTACATGCAGGAGATTTCCTTGGTTTTGTTGTGCATAAAAAGGGCATAGAGATCAATCAGAATAAAACAAAGGCTATCATGGAGACACAATCTCCAGCAACAAAGAAACAACTTCAATCTTTACTTGGAAAAATTAATTTCTTGAGGAGATTCATTTCGAATCTAAGTGGGAAAGCTCACCCTTTTTCTCCACTGTTAAGGCTTAAGAACGATGAGGTATTTCATTGGGGAGTTGATCAACAGAAAGCATTTGATGATATCAAAGCTTATTTATCGAATCCTCCTACTCTAATGCCTCCAATTCGAAACAAGGAAATGAAGTTGTATATCTCAGCGTCAGATACAACCATTGGAAGCATGCTTGCTCAAGAAGATGAAAATGGTATAGAAAAAGCTATTTATTATTTAAGTAGAGTTTTAAATGATGCTGAAACTAGATATTCTGTAATAGAAAAGCTTTGCCTTTGTTTGTATTTTTCTTGTACCAAACTTAAGCATTATATAAAACCAGTTGATGTTTATGTTTACTCCCATTTCGATATTATTAAGCATATGTTGTTAAAACCAATTTTGCATAGTAGAATTGGAAAATGGGCATTGGCTTTAACAGAATATTCATTAACTTATAAACCATTGCGAGCTGTTAAAGGCCAAATAGTGGCTGATTTTCTTGCTGAGCATTCAGTAAGTGAGGCCCTCATAGAGTCTATTGATATCGAACCTTGGAGTTTGTATTTCGATGGATCTAGACATAGACATGGTACAGGGATTGGGATTTTTATACTTTCACCATGTAAAACTCCCACAAAATTTAAGTATAAAATTAATGGGTCTTGTTCAAATAATGAAGCAGAATATGAGGCTTTAATTACAGGTTTAGAAATTCTTCTAGACTTGGGGGCAAGACATGTTAAAATAAGGGGTGATTCTGAATTAGTAATAAAGCAACTAACAAAAGAATACAAATGTATTCAAGAGCATTTAATGAAATACTTTGTGATTGCTTTTTCTTTGCTAAAACAATTTGAATCGTATGTTATTCAACATGTGCCTCGAATTTAAAATCAAGAGGCAAATGACTTAGCACAAATCGCCTCTGGTTACAAAGTGTCGAAAGACATATTCGAAGAGTTTATCGAAGTCAAAGATAAACTAATTTCGAATGAATCATTAAGTGAGAAATTGTCAATGCCAAAATATTTGGGGGCAGATGAACACAATTTTCAGGAAAAATTTGAAAATTTTGACGATTTCGAAAGTTCTAACCTCCAAAATTTTGACATGCATTTTGAAAGTTTCGTAACAGAAATTTTTGTCATTGACAATTTAAGTGATACTGATTGGAGAAAGCCAATTGTTAACTATTTGGAGAATCCATCAGGAATTACTGATAGGAAAATAAAATACAAAGTCTTAAGCTATACCATCATTGGGAATGAGTTATTCAAGAAAACCCCTGAGGGGATTTTGTTAAAATGTCTTAGTGAAAATGAGGCATACTTAGCCATTACCAATGTACATAGTGGTTCATGTGGCGCTCATCAAGCAGGCCACAAAATGAAATGGTTATTATTTCGAAGAGGCTTTTATTGGCCTTCAATGCTTAAGGACTGTATAGAATTTGCTAAAACCTGCCAAGAATGCCAAAGACATGCAGGTATTCAACATGTTCCTGCAAGCGAATTGCATTCAATAGTGAAACCTTGGCCTTTTAGAGGATGGGCTTTGGACTTAATTGGTGAAATCAGGCCTGCATCATCAAAGAACCAACGTTTTATTTTGGTTGGAATTGATTATTTCACAAAATGGATCGAAGCTATTGCTTTACCAAAAGTTGATCAGGAAACTGTGATTAGTTTTATCCAAAATCATATTATTTATAGATTTGGATTACCTGAAACTATTACTACCGATCAAGGAACAGTGTTTGTTGGACAAAAGATGCAAGATTTTGCTAATGAGGCAGGTTTCAAGCTATTAACATCAACACCATATTATGCTCAAGCAAATGGTCAAGTTGAAGCAGCCAATAAAATTATTATTGGTTTAATTAAAAAACATGTTGCTCAGAAACCAAAGAATTGGCATAATACTTTAAATCAGGTATTATGGGCCTGTAGAAATTCTCCTAAGTAATCTACTAATTCAACTCCATTTCGATTGACCTATGGTCATGACGCTGTGTTGCCTTTCGAAATCATGGTGCAATCCATAAGAGTGCAAAGACAAATGGAAATTCCTAGTGAACATTATGAAAATCTCATGATGGATGAATTAGTTGATTTAGATGAAGAAAGATTGCAAGCTTTAGATGTTTTAATCAGACAAAAAGAAAGAGTTGCTAAAGCTTACAATAAAAAAGTTAAAGGTAAAATTTTTAAACGTAGGAGATTTGGTTTGGAAAGTTATCTTACCTATGGATAGGAGAGATAGAGTCTTTGGAAAATGGTCACCACATTGGGAAGGACCATTTAAAATTACTCAAGTATTATCTAATGGTGCATATGAGATTCAAGAGTTAACTGTTGAACAACGATCAGTGAATATAAATGGTAAATATTTGAAAAGATATAAACCATTGTTGCAAGAAATAAAGATAAGTACTGAGTAATTTGAAACATAGATAATATCCAAATGGTAAAGAAATAATTTGCCATAAAAACAATATTAAGATGTCTGAAATAACACAAGACATTATCCAAAATAATGGCTTTAAAAAGTAAAACATGTCCAAGGAAAACAGGCCATTTCACATCAGGAAACAACAAAAGGAATTACATAGAAACTTCAAAGGTTGCTAATGGCATTACGCTAGAAAGTTCGATAGACCTCCTTGAGTTGAGAGAGCTTGATCTTTAGTAGATTACTCTCTCTGTCGAAGCGCTGGGCTGTAGCTTGAAGTGTAGCAGCATCGCTACATAACCTTAATCCCTCATTTGCTTTGGCTTCGATTTGCGCTGGGGTTACCTCAGTAGCAAGCTTGAAGTAATGCTCTTGCAATCTCTTTTCCTCAGCAATTTTTGTTTCCAGTTCTCTGATTTCTGCTCTCCATCTAGCAATATTTTCCTCACAAGCAGCAGTCTTTAGATAAGCAGCTGTTACCCCTGCCTTCAAGTTACTTACTTCAGCGTTACAAACAGTTGCATCAGCCAGAGCTGAGGCATGCGCCTGCATTTGCGCTTGATAAGACTGCTGAGCATGGATAAGCATCTGTTGATTCTTAGCAAATTGTTCGATAAGAGCTTCAACTTGATTGACCAGAAACAACATGGCTTCTTTCGTCCTGTCAGTTTGCAATTGCTGAAGCAGCGATTTAAGGCTAAAGAAGGCATGAGGGTCATTGTCAATAACTTCTAACACGTCTCGCTGTAGAAATTCTTCGATGAACCTTGCTTCTAAATGGGCTTGCTCAAGCCTGGTTGTTTCTTCATCCTTAGTGGGCACTGAAGTTCCTTCGCTGTTTGTATTAAAGTTGCCACTTGATAATAATTTCTCAAGTGCTTCTTCTGGAGTAGACACATCCAGTCCTTGAAGGAGAGCTTCAGGGATTCCTGCAGCAGCTGAGATTTTGGAAGTCGAAGATTGTGGATCAATGCTTGAACCTCCAAGCTGTGCAGAAAGATCATCTTCATTGCCAGGCTCGAAGTATTGATCTATATTGGCTTGCTCAGGAGAAGGAGACCTTTGGTTCGAAGCACTTCCATGATTTGCAGGGTCTGGGCCTTGTTGTTGTGTTTCAGCATTAGGGATTGGATCCTGTTGCTTAGACTCATCTGGCTTGCTTTGGTTCCAATTTGCATCAACCTTCTCTAGCTGGCCATGTTCAACAGCAATATTATCTTCTTTATTCGAACCTTCATTCCGCTGGTCATTTAGGTCGATGTGAGGGGGATCTTGCTGGTTTCCTTCAAAATTGCCTTTCGGGGGCGAGTCTGCAGTAGATTTTTCTTCATGCTCAACATTTTTAGATGCATGCCCAGTGATGGGAGCGTCTTGGCTTTGTTTTTCCTCGAGTGTTTCAGGAATGTTTGAGACAGGTGCCTGGAAAGAGTGGAAAATACAAAGTTACAAAGTTTGTTTCCCCTTTTAAGTTAAACGTTATATCTACAAAGAAAAGAAAGCGTTTGGAGATACCTTAACAGGTGGAGGCTGCAAACATGAATTCGAACTCTCATTGTTGTGCTCAAAGATGAGATTCCGAAGAATATTTTGGGTAGTACCTTTGTTGATACCTTGAGGCTCATTGTCATTGACGCCTTGTGCGTTGCCAGGTTGTTCTTCCAGAATCGAAATCTCTGGGGCGGTTGAAGTGGTTGAAGAACGAGTCTTCTTTGATTTCTTCTTCTTCTTGTTTTTCGTTGGACTGACAATGAGAATTTCGACAGAAGCGTCTTGGCTAACATTGTCCTTGTGCTCTGTTGCTGCATCTCGAGCACTTTGTTTGTTATTCTTCTTCTCTTTCTTTTGTTCTGAACCCTTCACAGAAGTAGTAGGATTTGCTTGGCTTGAAACTTTGGCAATAACTCTGCCAATATCAGTATCTATGTTCTGTCGAAGACAAACATTGAAGTGTAAAAGCCAGATGCATAAAGAAAAAAAAAAAAGAGAAAGTACACATAGGAATACGAACATATACCTGTTCATCAATTTCGGTCAAAATGACTTTATCTTTTCTAGGCTTCTTGGTAGGTTTCTCAGCAACAGAACTGCTTGTTCTCTTCGATCCCTGAGGAAATAGAACCTCGAAATGTCATATGTTAACAAAGTTATTTCAAAGGGAAAATGGAGATTGAAAGCCAATATATGGTAGTTTAGGTACCTTCTTATCTTCTTTGGCTGGCAGAGAAGCAGATTGTTGTGAAGATGTCGAGGCTGCTTTAGTCTTACTTCCTGAAGAATGATTAAACCATGTTAGTAAAAAATCAAAGGGCATATATATATAAAAAAAAAATATAAAGAAAAATAAAAGATATGTACCTTTGGCTTTGGGTGCTCTGATATGCTCCGAAAGTGAAGAACTGAAACCACTTGAAACTCTAGCAAGTAAAAAGTTTTCACTAGGAATCGAAACGGAATAATGTCTTTCCCACCAATCTTGGAATTCTTTAGTCGAAGCAGTAGAGTTGTGATACTCGAAAGGTGTAAGTTCATACTTGTGCTTCTCAGTGTTCTTCAGATAAGATTTGAAATATTTTTCAGAAATAATCTTATGCCCTATGCAAATATCCTCTGTACCCTCATAGAAACTATGTGGGATAAGTTGGGTAAGACCAAACTGGCGAGATACCAAGTGAGGAAAGTATCCAACCAACCCAAAGTCTTTTGGCGCTGTGCCAATTCGACATGAAAGTACAGTGGGGTCTAGATAGGCTAACCATTGTGCTAATCCAAACTCTTCGAGATCTTTGAGAGGAGGAAATGGTTGTACAAACCAAGAAGGACCAATAACACGCTTGATGAATGGAGCATATTCTTCCTTAAAAGTTTTCAGATTCAAGAAAATGTTGAAGTATTTCAAAAAGCTTTGTTCGTAATTCAAGCCCAAGGGTAGAGGAACTAAACGCACCAGTCGTGTCCCTTCGATTTGACGCCTGCGCGCCTCAGCTTCAAAATTTCCAGGGAGGTAAAGTTCTAGCTCTTTCTCGAAAGTGGCATTGAGCCATAATTGTAGAAGCCAAAATGGCCCAGCAGCTAAAAAGGTGAACCCATCACCAGTTTTCTTCAAGTTTTCACTTGCAAGTTGCATCGAAGCAAACAAGCAGCCTAAAATTAAACGTCCTAATCCAAATTGGCGACCTTCATGAAGTTGAATAGCCATAGGGATGAAGTGCTTAGCAACTTGCAAAGAGCTTGAGCAGAAGATGTAATGAGAAAGCCACAGGGTAAGGAAAGCGACGTGCTCAACATCAGATACTTCCTCTTCACCAATTGCATGGTTTTCTTGGATGTATTTTAGAAAGGTTTTCTCTTTTGGGGCGAATTCGATGGATGCGCTAGCCTTAGCAGGGTCATAGGTTTCGCCTAATGGGCTAAGCCCAGTGATGGCAGCCACATCGAAGAGTGTAGGAGTCATCATACCACACTCGAAGTGGAAGGTATTGGTAGAAGATTCGAAGAAATGTAAAGCAGCGATTAACATTTCTTGATGGTACTTGGGACCTGTCCTAGAGAGCTGAATTAATTCGAAAATCCCAGCATCCTTCCAGAAATCACCATAACCTACTTGTACTCTATCTAACCACTTAATGTATTCCTCATTTTCATAATATGGTGCAGACCTAAAAACCTTGTTCGGGGGTTTTATAAAGTTGAAATTATAGGGGGAATCAATGAAATCCCTAGGTTTGCAAGGTTCATGAACAGGGAATATACTTAGAATAGCAGCAGATTTACTCTTAGAATTGGGTAAAGGACCCCAAAACGCACAAGTGCGATCAGCAATAGTATAGGGAAACATTACCTGATTTTCCCAGATTTTTCGTTTCTCTGTGTTCATCACTGGTTCAAGGACCGTATTAGGAGGAAGTTTGCTCAGCACTGCCTCGTTCCATCCGCCTGCTAAGGGAAGTTTCTTAGTTTGAGTAGAACCTGAAGCCATTGATCTGCGTTGAAGAAACGTTTGAGAAGGATTTTGAAGCTCGTAGAAGAAAAATGGTGAAAAAATTTAGAGCTTTTCTGTAACAGAAGAAGAGAAACGGAGAAGATGGAGTAAAGGAGTTCAAGAGTGCAGAAAAGTGAAATAGGAATTGAGAATCCCTATTTATAGGGTTTGAAAATTTTGGATAAAATTAATGAAAATGCAAAAGCGTTTTTCGTTTCAGTTTCTTTCTTTGACACGTGGCTTGTACGTGCAGAAAAAGCAGGAGTCATGATGTTTATGGGAAACGAGGTGACGGTTAAGGGAAAAGAGTAATGATGTTATGACACCATAGCCGTCATTGGGAAGTGTGAAAGGTCAATTCAGAGTCTTTTCAAAAACGCCATTTTCTCTTTCGAAACCGCATTCGAAATTGGCATTTTTGGGGGGCAATTTGTTGGATCGTGTTTTCGATTAAATGATTTTAATGGAAATGGTTGGCCCAACAAAATAATGAATTAATATTTAAATGACAGGTGTCATTATTTCATTGCTGAAAGCGTCATCGAAAGTTTTATTTCGATTAAGCAGGTTCGACTTACATCAAGCAGATTTGATAGTCGAATTTTAAGATAATCCTCATCGAAGTCAAAAGTCAAAGCAAGATTCGAAGCGAAGGAATTCGAAGTTTGGATCAGAAGATCAAAGCCCAAAAAGAGTCCAAAGTAAAGCCCAATAAGAGAAAGCGCCAAGAGAAAGTTTCGAAGCAGAAGAACGTGGGTTCGTGGATTCAATCTGGAGCGTCCAGATCATCAAGGCAGTTAGGAATATCTCGAAGTATATGTAGTAGTTCCTTAGAAGGAAAAAGGGTCGCAAAACTGTTTACAAAGATTCTCTTAAAATTTCTAAGTATTCGAGCGTTAGAAAGAAAGGAACTTTTGAAGAGAATGATGTACGGTTTGTGAACCATTTTACTTGTATTCTCAATTTATCATTAATGCAAGTTTATTTTACTGTAATTTCCTGCATTTTATTGTCGTTTATGTTATAAAGTTATTGAATCGAGGCGATTCGAGTCAATATACTTTATCTTTTTCGTTAAGGAAACTGAAATACTTAAATGTTTATTAAACTTTTATGAACATTAAAACTGTCATCTTATAGAAAACAAGCATAAAATTGTCCTGAGATTTCTAGTCAATCTCGTGAGTTTAAAATACTTAGACTAGCGCTTGTTTACCAAATTTCACTGTAAACAACTAGTTTATAAAACTCACGTTGATACTTTTATTGAATATGCTCTAATGAGTTTAAAATGTCCAAAAATGTGACATGAATTTGTTTTCAATCAATTAGCGTGACATGAATTAATGAAAAAACAAATAATATGACTAGGAAAAAGAACACTTTCTCTTGACCAAAAAAAGAAAAACTTTCTTTGGTTCTTATTATAAATCTATTTTTTTAATTAACTGAATAATTGATATATATGGAAACCGAAAGAAATATTGTTATATAAAAGAATTTTGTTAAATATATACATCATTTGAATAAGATGTTTATCATTTGTGTGTAGGTGTATGTTTACCCTGAATTTTGATAAATAAATGCTAGTTTAAAATTAGTTAGCAAGATCAATTAGTAAATTCATGGAGCATTTTTGTGCAATGTTTTCCTGAAAATTATGAATGTTCATTATTGTTCTTTGTTTAATTGAAAAAGAATTCAAATACAAAGTGCTTCGACATGTCAAAGTTCTAAGTTTGAAATGCAGGAAATAATGAAGAACTTTGGTTTTGGGCCTTAAATACGGTTTTGGGCCTTAAAGGGGGTTGTGTGAGTTGGACCATAAAATGAAGAGAGAGGAGAGATGTGAATATGAGATTTGTAGAGAAACCTAGGTTTAAAAGGTTAACTCGAGAGAGAAAGTTATTTTATATGCTTTTGGTGGACGAAGAGAGAGGTTTGAGCTTGAAAAGAAAGAAAAGAAAGGAGAAGAAGAGAGAAATGAAAGAAAAGTCATAAATGATTTGTATCAACTACATTTGGAGGACTTTAACTTTTCACTACTACAAAATGTGAAATAGGCAGCGCACTTTAGACGCTGTTAAAAGGAACATGGAACTCTAAGACAACGTTTATTATACAAAGCGCTGTCTAAACTACTAACATTTTACATCTCTTTGTTGTAAAAGCGATTTTATAAGTTTTGCAAAAAGAGTTAAAATCTAACAAAATTTTATGTTTCACTTTAGAAAGCGTTTTATTGGAAAGCGCTATCTAAAGTCGTCCATTATACGACGCTTCTGAATTAATAAAAGCGATGTCTATGGTGTAGCACTAATGTCTGACATTAGACAGCGCTTCTGAATTGATAAAAAAACGATGTCTAAGGTCCAACATTAGATAGCTTCTGAATCGATAAAAAGTGCTATATTTCAATACACAATTTCTTTTTAAGAAAAATAAGTATTCTCTATTTAATAAAAAATTAATTTAAATTAAATTATTGTTTATACATATGGATATATAGATATAAAATAAAAATAAATCCATATCCCTGTACTTGTACCCAAAAAAAATAATCCCTATCCTATATTCATTCATCCCACGAAACCCATCTCTTGAAAGTTGAAACCCAGAAATATTCATCCCGCGAACGAAGGAACGATTCTTGGAACACAGAAACCCATCTTCATCTTCTCCCTCAAGAAACAGTTATCTCTTCATCTTCTTACTCCGGAAACCCATCACATTAATGAAGAGAAACCTTCAACTCTTGTAACCCTCACCATCAACCGAATCAGAAAAACCCTTAATTGAAACCCTCATCTAGATTCTCAATTTCGTAAACCATGTGAGTCATAAACCCTAGAATGATTTGCAATTTCTCACATAGCAAAGCCAAATTACACCGAGCTTTCTCTCTGTCATCACGACTTGCTACTGCGATGTTGCCAAGTTTTTCAATTCGAGAGCGTATTATACGGTTTTCATCTCGACTGTTTAATTTTTTAATTTTTTTTTCTTATTTTGATGAATCTTGTTTTCGAAATCCAGATGGAGGCAAATTCTTGATCGATGATTAGTATACAATTTTACATTATTGGATTCACGCCTTTCATGTTCTGATTCACACTTTTTTCGTACAAGGTTATTGCAACATAAACTGATTTACGTTCTATAGTCAGATGAATCAGAATTTATCCATTGTAAGACTCAGGTTCTTTTCTCTTTTGATTTATTTGTTTAATCACTTTCGATTATGTTTGCTTCTGAATGTTAGTTTTGTGATTTTTTTTTTCCTTTTTGAAATGATGATTATGACTATGATAATGTTGTTGATGATGATTATGGAAAATTGAAGGCATGTGCCTGAAGCATTATCTGGTATTTAGACAAAGTGAAATTTTTTTGTTTTTGTTTTTGCAAATTTTATACTAAAATTTCTTTTGCTATATGACATGTATAAAGGTGGTGATCAGGAGAAACATGTAAGTTGTACTCTAACAAGTAACAACACATTAGCAGAGCTTTGTAAGTCCGAGAACTATACATAACATTTGTGTCAACACATTTGATAGTGTAGGCTTAATTGGTCCCATGGAGCAACCATCCTAAAGTAAGTTTTGATTTCTTAAGTAATTGTGTTGAGACTTTTGGCCCAGTATACATTTTCTAATTTTAAAGTTGTGAATCTTTTATTTAAAAGAAAGTATGGTTTCACTCTCAAGAGGTCTGACGTTTCTTTTATCAGCCATTGTGGCTTGTTTTTTTGTCATGTCTTGGCTTCTGCTGCTGTGTTGGTGGGCTGTTGCTGCTGCTGTTTTTTCTTGTTACAGGTTTTGCTGCAACTATTGTCTATTTATGGTGTATGATGTTATGTTTTGATGAGTTGCTCTGCATTATTCATGAAAGTGCTATTGCTTCTGTGAGGCTGGTCTTTTCATCCTGTTATGCAGATGCAATAGCCCATTGGGTTGAGTATTAATAGATATATTTTATGTTAAAATAAAAAATAGTCACTAATACATTTTTTTATTTTCAGGAATCCATTTTATGTGAAGCAGTTGTAAACTTGAATGGCACCGTAAGTAAAACTAATTGTGTAAAAGATGGTAAGTAATTCTCTAAAAAATCTTTGCGGATAATAGTAACTTGGCTGTAAATCCTTATGTTCGATCATGGTTAGATATTTGGTCCCAAACACCTTGAGTAGTACCATTTTTATCAAAACAAGATCCTTTTATTACGACATTGAAAAAAGCATCATTGGATGCCGGATCATGATAATGTGTAAATTTTTATCATATCTTTTACATCTGTTTCAAGTCAATGAAATATGTCCAGTAGGATGGATATGGCAGTGGGTCTACCAGTTAAGGAAATGTTTGAAGCAACATCAGAATGTATATATATAGTATATGGACTATGTTCTAGCCTTCTAGGTACCAATACCATGCAAGGTTTCCCCTTTTATCGCTTATATACTCATGCAATTATTTTGTATGTTTGTAGGAATTAGAAGATCATACTGATGAAGTCAATCTACAACGAGAAGTACTAGATGAGATGTTCCCATTCTATGATTCAACTACAGGAAAGCTGAACATATATCAGGTATTTGAAGTTATTTTCTTTGCACCTTGTTTATGTACCCAAAGATTAGTCATTTGCATTTTCTCTTTTCCCCTATTCGAGCACCTGAATCAAACTTAAATGGATCTTTGACAATCTTCATTCCCGACCTCCTGTTTGTAGTTTAAAGTGTTTTTAATTACTTGCGGGTGCAAAAATTTATTGTGTATTTGACCGACTTGTTTCCCCTTGTTTTCCAAAGGAGGGGTCATATTTAACTTGTTGCTTCTAGTGTTGGGATCATATTTAACTGTGCTCTTCAATTTCTTGGTAATCATTATTATATGGTATCTATTTATTTTGAACCAACGTTCCTTGCAAACTTTTGATAGCTAGTTTGTGTATGAATTTAATCTTAGTGTTGTTGTTTGACAGGGTCTTGATTATCGAATGTTTATTTCGGCAATGTCCTTCTCGAAAAGTGAAGACTCACCGCTAGAAAATTCGCTTTTAGCAACCGATTTGGCAACCGAAATATTTCGGTCGCTTTAGCAACCGATTTAGAGACCGATATTTTGAGCTCAAAGTCAAAAAATATTCGGTCGCTAAATCGGTTGCTATATAAATATAGCGACCGAATTAGAGACCGATTTTTAGCAACCGATGATTCAGTTGCTTTAGAGACCGATTTAGAGACCGTTATTTTGAGCTTGAATTTCAGGAAAAATTCCGGTCGCTAAATCGGTTGCTTTAGAGACCGAATTAGAGACCGGTTATTAGCGACCAGAAATTCCGGCGCAATATTTTTAACCAAATCACTAAAAAAAAGGTGTGATATATTAACAAACAAAAGAAAATTTAACTTATTTAACTATCTCAAATTAACATACAAATTTGAAACCCTTGTTGCAATCTCCACACACACATTCAAAAAGAAAGATTCAATTCCTTCATCCTCTCAAACCAATTTCTTCATTCCCTCAAATCTCGGATTCAACTTCTTCATACCTTAAGATCGATTCACGCCCTCAGATCTTCGATTTCTCTCTTCACACCTCAAATACCCAATCGCTACTTTCCACACACCCAATCGCTACTTCTCTCTGCTTTCGATTTCGATTATTACTTGTTTTTTATTGGTGACTAGCCTGAGCTTGCTGCTACTTGCTTTATTTATGTCCTCTAAACGCTCTCGCGACTCTATCAGTCACTCTCGACTCGCTCAGTCACTCGACAACAAGGTTGGATTACACAATCTTCTTGTTTTCAGGTACTTCAGGTAACTTATTCACCGCTAATTAGCGATTCATGTCCTTGTTTGGTGTTTAATAGAATAGTATTTTGATTTCAGTTATGCTTTCTCTAGTAACACTTGTTTAGATTGGGGTTTTTCATCAGTGGGCTTTCTTTTCTTAATAAAGGAGTTTTTGAATAATTCATACTTTTGTTCTGTTTAATTAGATTTAAAATCTGCTTTGTGCTCTTCAAAGACTTGTGCTTCTTTCCTCAAGAATTATGTCAATATTTAAGTTTAAACTTGTTTGTTGATACAGAATTTGTTTCCCGTTTTTGAGTCTTGTTGAATTCATTGATGTACTTATTATGAAGTACTATAAACAAATGCCATTTTGTTAAGGTATTTTCCAAAATATGGAATTTAATGTGATGTTGCTTGAATATACCATCAGCGTTGGAAAACAATGGAGCAAAGGTGATGAAAGAATTGCCAGTGGAAGATGAGGAGGAGGAAAGATTCCAAGCTGATCTTAAAATGGCTGTTCGCCAAAGCCTAGGTATAATATCTCTCGGTCCTTAAGTACATATATAGTCTGGTTGTTGTTATTTTATACTGCTAAGATGTGTTTTCCTATGCTTAATAACGTTTATCTTTTAACTTCAATCATAATCCGCCTACTCTGAGTGACTCAATAAAGAAAATGAAACTATTTGAATGCAGATTTCTCTGAAAGTTTTCCTTTATCCTATTCTGATCCCTTGGCCTCTTGCTTTCCTGGCTAAATTTAAAGCTATAAAATTAATAAACAAATGTAGGTTGTAGATCAGTAAATAGTTCATGTATTAAGTATGATCCGTATTTCGTAGTGAGGGCTTCATTGGCTCCATAGTTTATTTATGATTTGATGGATAATTGATAGAGACTAGAGATTATACAAGGAATAAGAAAACCAAGCTCCACACAATTGGAGTTTGCTCTATGTTAGTGTGAAATGTAGAAGAAAATATGACCAGGAAGTAACAACGAAGATTCTGCTGTGAAAGTAACAATGAAGATTCCACTAACTTATTACTTGTTTTTTATTGGTGACTAGCCTGAGCTTGCTGCTACTCGCTTTATTTATGTCCTCTAAACGCTCTCGCGACTCTATTAGTCACTCTCGACTCGCTCCGTCACTCGACAATAAGGTTGGATTACACAACCTTCTTGTTTTCAGGTACTTCAGGTAACTTATTCACCGCTAATTTTAAAGCACAACCTTCAAGTATTAGGGATTTCATTTTGATTTCATCGCTAATTTTAGTTTCTCTTTGTGCTAGGGTTGCAGCTGCAGAACATATTTCACAAGTGATTTATTTACTTATAGTTATGTTAGTTTGTTGTATAAGATCAATGAAGCTCGGATTCTAAATTTTTAGGTTATGTTTAATATTCTAAAATGTATTTTAAATAATCAACTTGAAGTTTTTCCATCATTTTCACTTGCCGTTTCAGTTGCTGTTGGAAGCAGTCACGGTTATCGTTTCGCTCGTCGTTTCAGTCCACATCAATGAGTTAAGCTCTCACTCTCAGAATTATTCTGAGTTGCAAGTCAAGCACTCATTCTCAGTTCAGTTCTGTTTCACTCATTGAAGCTTTCAATCACATTTTTGCGAAATCTGTAAGTTTTCAATTCCCATTTTTTCTTCTTCTTTTGATTTATTGATATTAGATTCTAGGGTTCTAAAACTCTCTTCTAAAGTTTATGGATATTTGATTTGATTTATGGACATATATTTGATTTAAGATTATTCCTTTTGTTAATCAATAAGGGAATTATGGACATATATTTGATTTAGGATTAGTCCTTTTGTTAATCAATAAGGAATTGGTCTATGGATATTAACTTGTGCATTCTATTTGGGTCTATTCTACCTACACGAATATCAGATTTCTGTAGATGGTACACAATTGAAGAAAAACAATAATCCTTTAGTAACATAACACTAGAATTATTGTTTTGGAATAATATTTATTTTGTTTGCATTTCTGTTTTGTTTACCTTTGGATTCTTGTTGCTGTATAAAAAAGTGCTTGTTCATCTACTACTATTTTGTGTATTTAGAAGTCACAATATGATGCCTATAATTTTATGAATGTTATATGGATATGTATTTTTATGTTTATAGTTCTTGCACTTTTCAATTGATTTTTAGAGCTATATATCAACTCATCTGTATTTTTAGAGCTGTGGAAACAGAGTATTGGACCGGCTATTTTATTTCTTATTAGTTTGATGTTAACCTGAACCATGACAAGTGCTTCATGTGCATCTTTAGGTCATTCTCGCACATAAAATGGGGCCTGCTATTGCCGTCACCGCGAACTGTGCAATGTATCTGGGACTGAATTGTACAAGGTGACTCTATATGATGTTGTGATAGTATCTGCAACAAGTAATTTTTACCTATGATAAATTGTAACCAGCTCATTTGCAAGGCTAACATGCTTATTTCACATTGAAGTTATCTTTCTTATTCGATTGTTGCTATTTGATACAAAAGTTTTCTAAAATACTTGACTGATTACATATAACAATAATTTTTTTTTTTTTGAATGATACATATAACAATAATTGTCTTGCTGCTGTGATTAGAAATTAACTTAATAGTTGAATGCCTTAACTTTTGTGCAGGTAAGTGTAGTCATGGTATCAAAAATGTATATCATGGAGCATGTGGATTAGAGTCTTCTAGAATGATACATGATGTTTATAGGAGATTTATTTGTAATACTGACTATAGAAAAAAGCATTATTAGTTAAGCATAAAAAGTGTTTAATATTACGCTAAATATATGGAATGACGTCGTGGCTTGTTACAAGTTGATTTCTGCAAAGTGTATTTTTGTTTCAACCTAATACTTATATACTGAAATTGGTTGTGTGTGTAGTGCATTTTTTATTAACAGGGCCTTCTTTGTGGATCTTTGATTGCTCATTATTATAATCATTGGCCAATGAAATTCCAAAATTTTGGTGTCAAAACTGTTTGTGATGAGGCACTTATTAGTTTAAAATTAAGCAAGAGCTAAGAGGTAGCGTTCGATCCTTATTTTTAAGTTAGCCTTATTTTTCTTGACTTACCTTCTCTTCAAATATTTTACAGTAAGAGGAAATTAGGAGGAAGAGGCATAGTAAGCTGTTATCAAGGCTTATTATTATGTCCCGTGTACCACGACTCCATCACTTTTGCACGAAGGCTCTGTTGTTCCTGCATGATTGCTACTTCCCCATGTGATTTGTAAGTTTCTCATCTCATTCATTTATATATATTTCCTTTTGCATTAGTGCACATTAGTGCTTGCAGTAGAAATTGTTTCATTCTCATTGACATTTGCAGGTGAAAGTAAAATTATCCTTTGGCTATGTACACTGGAGCTGGTCATGGGCATGGAACTTATCATGGAGATGCATAGTGTTTTTTTAGTGTTTATCAATGAATTAAGAATGTATACTTACATATCTAATTTGGGTGACTTGAGTTAAAATTCAGTTTTTATATAGCAAGTCACATGCACAATTAGGATTCCACAATTTGTGTTGTCATGTTTTGCTCTATGTGATTATTTTGATCATGTTGAGCTTCTGGTGATTATTTTGATTTTAAAGTGATGTAATTTCTATTTGAATACTTGTGTTATTTTAAATAAATGCTTGTTATTTTTTTTTGTTAGAAACGCTTGTTATTTTTTTTATATATTGATCAATGTTATTTTAGAAACTGGGAATATAAAAAAGGAAAAAATTACTAATAATAATAATAAATTTAATTAGAGGCCGAAATAGAGACTGAAATAGAGACTGAATTTATCACAGCTTTTCAAATCGGTTGCAAAATTGGTCGCAATGGATAAAAAAATTAATTTCAAAAGGTCACAAAATCAGTTGCTACAGTGAGTCATAAAATCGGTCGCTATAGCGTCGAACAAAACATCGCAAACATCGACGCAAATGCAGTCTCTAAACTGGTCGCTAATTTGGTTGCTACATATCAGCGACCAGGGCTTTAGCTACTTCTTTAAATCGGTCGCTATATCGGTCGCTAATGTGATTAGCGACCGATTTTTGATTAAAATCGGTCGCCAAATCGGTTGCTAAACGCGACTTTTTTAGTAGTGACTGCATAATGACATCATGTTTGGTTTACGTAGTTCTCGTGTGTTTTAACTAAATTAAATAGTTTCATAGGATCAATGTTTTAAATTTTAATATTTGACTGACCTGTAATTTTGAATATGTAAGTTTTGAACATGTACTAGGGATTATTACATTACATGTAAAAACTGCATGTATGATATATGAATATTGAATATGTAGTTTTGAACGTGTACTAGTTTAATATATGCTTTTGTTATTAATTTTCATGTTCCTTGGATGTATGATATATGATTTACTTATGGATTTTGAAATAATGAAGGAAGAAAATCATACAAAAAAAACTGCATTTAACAGCGCTTCTTAAGGTGACATATAAAAGTGTTGTCTAAAACTAACCTACAACAGCGGCTATTTTTAAAAAGCGCTGTCTAAAACTAACCTACAACAGCGCTTAGCTTTGGAAATGCTGTCTAAAACTTACCTACAACAGCACTTAGCTTTGGAAATGCCCTCTAAAACTAACCTACAACAGCGCTTAAGGTCAAAAAGTGCTGTCGAAAAATACCATACAACAGCCTTTAGCATTAAAAAACACTGTCTAAAGATAACATTAGACAACGCTTTTACTTGATTAGTAAGCGCTGTCTATACTTTTAACAGCGCCAGAATAGATAGCGCTTTTAAGCGCTGTCTAAGGCAAAAAAAAAAGCGCTATCTAAAGCTGTTTTTGGCATAGTGTTTCTTTACCCTTATTAAGGGTGTGTTTGGACTGACTTTTTGAAAATCTTAAAGTTGTTTAATTAACAATTAAAGTTAGAAATAAAAAACTTTAGAAATAAAATTAAAGTTGTTTGGAATTTATTATTTTTTTGAACTTAATGGAAACTTTTAAGTGGTAACCTTTCTCATGTTTTTTTATAATAAATATTTTTTTTAATATAATAAAAGCTTTTATTATATTATCAATGATAGTATTTTTTTAAAATAAATAAATAAATATATACCGTCATTAAATAATAGAATTTTTTTTGTTGTAAACAAAATTTATAAACTATCACCAAAAAACTCATTCATATAAAAAAGGCTTAAATAATCAATTCATCCCTGTAAGTTCGCGCATTTTTTGTTTTTATCCCTATAATTTTTGTTTTTTTGTTTTAATGAAATGAAACAAAGATATCTCAAAAGTTAAATTTTACCAGTGTCATTCTATAAGTTAAATTATAAAATATTTCAAAAGATATCTACTTAATATAATTATTTTTTATCAAGTAATTTAATAGGTATAATTCCACTCTTAAGGTGAATAAATGAAATATCCAAAATTCGAATTTCAGCTCATACATGTAATGTAGCTAGCAACTAAATTAAATTCCCACAAACCTACTTAATATAATTTAATCGAATATATGTGTAAAAAAATTTATATATGCAAATTAAATGAAAAATAATAGAAACTGAAAGAATGTTTTAAAATCAACAAACTAAATAAAAACAAGGAATTTAATAACAAAACTAATAAATAATAATAATACACACGGTTCAATTTTTCTAACTCTATATAAAAGACAAGCTAGGCAAAATGACCTGGGCACAAAGAAAATCAGAAAAATATAACAATAAAAAAGAAAAATTGCCGCTGGAGGATCTGATGGGTGGAGTATAAAAAAAAGTAGACTTAAAGGTGAAATAAGTTGGTATTTTTGACTTTTTTTCATGCTCCTTATACATTGTTTTTCTTCACTAAAATAAAGTTCTTATTTTTTTTAGTATTGTTTTTTTAATTTGTGTTTGACCCGATTTCTCTTTAAAGTATCATGAGAAGTCATAAAAAATTTGGGCCAAACATACCTAACAAGTGGACAATCCGATTTGTAATGACGGGATTTGCCGGAGCGGCAACATGTAGTGAGATGAGATTATCCAGCAAATATTTTTTTGAAAAGGCTAATGAATTTATTTATTATAAAAGAGCAAGCACAAGGAGTGCTTGGAGCAGGTTATTGTAAGACCCGTAATTCCACGGTACCTTTGGTGTGAGAAAAATAAGTAACGGCTAAGAATATTATGGTTTTTGTCAATTGGTTTTGTGAGTATCGTCGAAATAACAATATTTTTGCTGAGTTGGAGTCTGTTTTGTGCTCGCGTGCTGGAAGAGCACAACCTTTTGTTCCGTAGCGTTCTTTTATCTATGAGAACGTTCTTGTGAAGTCAGAATTTCGAAATTTGATTTTCTACGTTTTTTTTGAAAAACGAGTAGAAATTATACCCGCTGTTTGAAAATTTTACGGTTTCCGATTTCCGTCAAAATTTAAATTGAGACTTTATATATCGACTGCGATGTGAATTTGATCTCATTATATTTTTCCGAGCTAAGGAGAGAAAATTTATTCGGAATAAAATTTATTCGAAATTTTGTGAATTGTTTTAATTAAGCGGTTTACGGTAGAATTTTTCTGTTTCCGTAAAGTTTACCGGTACGCGAGATACGACTCGTTTAAGCGCGAACGCGGGAACTGAGCAAGTGAGGATAAGATCACATGAAAATATCTAGATATTTATGAGAGTTGTCTTGGTGACCAAGATTTGATGGAGGGTTATGATGTAGTCTTACTACTTTACACTATTTAATCTAATGGCTAGGATTTTATGGAGCTTTCTATTTAAGAATCCATAGACCAAGACCTCACACTTTTTCTTCCTCTTTTCTATGTAAACCGTAACCTCTCCTCTCTCTTACTATCCAATTATTTTTGTTTTCCAATTAAGTGTTGATAGATCACAATCTTCACCTTGAGAAAAATCTAGAGGGAATTAGGAGAAAAGCTTGGAGTCAAAATTGATCCTTGTAACTTGGGGGTGCTTGTGAGCTATATCTTGGGGTAAGAAAAATTCTTGCTCTCTCTTTTCCATTCAAAAACCGTAGGCTCCTTTTAAGGTTGAGATTTTGGCTTTCAATTATTTTCCTTTGTTAATAGTATAGATCCATGCTAGTTAGTGTTAGATCCAAGAAAAAAAATTGTGATTTAAATTGTTTGATTTTATGCTCAAAGAGATTTGTGTTAAGTTTGTTTTCTTGCTCTTTTCTTTTGTTAATATTGTTGAGTGAGCTATTGTGATTATATATCTAAAAGAAAATTTGGATTGTGAGCATTTTAGAAAGTTGGTAATTTTTTAGTATGTGGGAATGAAATTCTTTTATGACTTTCTTGCAATTAAAGCTAGCCTTAGTTGTTTTAATGGTTTAATTTTGAAAAACCCTAAAATATATTTTTGTGTGTTCATGAGAAATTTGGAGAAAACTTCTATGATTTGTGATTTTTGTTTTGGAAATGTCTTGTTTGTGCAATTTAATGTATTTGGGAGCTAAATGGATTATCCTATGATTTTGAAATGAAAATTTTGGGAGCTAGCCTTAATGTTTTGTTCTTGGCCGTGGCATTTTAGTTTTGTGACCATGTGGTTTTCAAATTTTGTAAGTCCTATTGGAAGACAATGAATCATTGTTTCAAAAGATTGACTAGTGTGGTTTTATTTGGAAATAATAAAAAAAAACTAGTAACTTGTGTTTTAAGTAAACAAGTGAAGTTGTAAAGTTTTGAAAAGTTTTGTGCTCTGATTTGAAGTGGTCTAAGTATTTTAACTAAGTTAGAATTCTAGAAAAAAAAGATTTATGGAGTGATTTTCCAATTCTGGCTGAATTTGGAAAGGGTATTTTTGTCATTATAAAATTGTGTTTATGTCCTAGAAACTTAACTATTTGATCCGCCTTTTCGAGACGATGAATTTGGCGTATGACTCGTCTCAATCCGATAAAAATTGAATGAGTTATGGACGTTTCAAGTTGTAACTGTTTTATCGCCGTTTTGAAATTGAAGTATAGTAGTAGAAAAATAATAGAGATTATTTTTCTATGAAAAGATAAATATGTTTGGAAATTAATTTGTTATTTGCAATGAAAATTCTTGTGTCGAGAGTTGTTTTAAAAAGTAAAGGATTTGGCTTTTTAAGTGTTTTAAAATAGCCGAGATTTATTTAAAAGACGTTTTGTGATGAGAAACTATCTTTTCATTGTGTTAATGTTTTCAAGACTTGTTTTCAATGTGACTTGAGCCTAGTTAGTTATGAGAGAACAATCCTAGGTCTTGAATCCATTAGTAGCCGAGCTAGGACTATTTGGATGATCAATTAGAATTGTGTATTAACTTAGATAAGTTATATGTTTTAAAAAGGTTAAGAGGATTAGCCAAATTGAGGATTTTGTCGAGAGAGACGGATATTGCTCGCGTAGAGTAAGTTGTACGTGTTGGAAAGCTTGCCGAGGTAAGGGCACCTTTCTTTTGTCTTATTTCCGTTATAGCATGTGTGTATGCTTTGTTTGTGGTGTGTTTTGAGTGATTGGCATGTATGTGTGATGTATTCTCGGGATGAGAAATTGTTTACTATATGTGCGATGTTTACATATGATTGTGAGAATATATGTATGTGTTGTGATTGGATACATACGATTGAGAATATATGTATGTTGTTGTGATTGTGATTACATACGCTTGAATGGTATGTAAATGTTTGCATGAGCATATATGAATGTGCATGTCAAATGGGACTGCACAGGGCATGTCAGATGGGACTGTCCGGGGTCTGTCAGATGGAGACTACCCTATATATGTTAAAATAGAATATTATGCTCATGCATTTCATAGTTGTGTATGTCAGATGGGACTGCACGGGGTGTGTCAGATGGGACCACCTAATCCTGCGGGATTTTATTGAGTCGGTGTTTGTCAGATGGAGACTTCACCTGCCCTGCGGGGTATAGTAGGGGTTGGACCTACGACTCTCTGCGGAGAGGTTAAATTCCGGAATTCATGCATGTGGCAGCCAGTGATTGGTGTCACGCTCATTGTAGAGTCTGCATTGATAGGCTATGTGCGCATTTGGATTATGATGCTTGTTGAGAAGAAATGTTAAATGTTTATTTGCTTTCCATAGTTTGGTATATGTGTATTTGGTATGTATGATTTGTATATGTATACGTGTGGTGACCCTTACAATGAATATTGCGGGCTCCTCCCACCCAAGACGATGGACCCTTACACACTGCCGTGAGTCGTGAGGACGATGGTGAGTTCGTGGGATTTCAGTGATCAAGGAGTTGTACTTCTTAAGTTAGGCTGTGCGCCGGTGTGGTTTGTACACCATGCTCTTTTTGGATTAGGCATAGGATCTGACTCTTTTGGATGACTGTATTCTGAATATTTACTTTTGTAGTTGTTAGACCCTTTGTCTTTGGAGTTGTAAATATTCAGGTACTACACTTTGCTTCTCTGAAGCACTATTATTTAAATATAGTCCTCTTGTATGTTTAACGCCGGCTCTCACAGTTTGTATGCGTGCTCTGTTTTGTTTTAAAAAAAAAATTAATGCCCTTTTTAGTCATTGAAAATCGGGGTGTTACAGTTACAGAGTCAAAACACGCCCTGTAACACCCAAACCCTTTATTTAATAAAATACCATTCTTAATAAAATTTGATTCAAAATGCGCAACGGAAATAGATTATATTACATAAAATTGATGGTTCAAGTATTACATTCTTCATCAAAATAATTACTAATAACTTAATTAGCAAAATACCGTTTATTATAAAAGTATGCCGAAAAAGATACATCATTAAATACATTAAAATAAGGGACAAATACTTTATTTACATATATATACATATATAAACCCTTTCCCCGTGTCATGATCAGAGCGGAACTGTCAACCTGGGAACCTAAACCCCAAAGTTCAGAAATTAACACAAAATAAGAGAGTTAGATCACATAATCCACAAAATCATAAGTATAAGGTACACTTACTACTCCAATGAAATTATAAACATAATTCAATTCTAACTCATCACATAATCTTAACACATATACAAGTATTCAAGATTCACCACACAAGAACAATTAATCACTTAACACATAAATGCACATTCTCCTAATGCATCTAATGTCACAACCAATGTCATGTCACCCTAGACACGACTAATGCATGTGGTACCATTCATCTTTATTAGAGTATCTCACCTCTAATATTCTCCATTATCAGTTACATATAACCCGATAATTCTCCATTTTTAGAATATATAATTCTAACTCCATATACAATTCATGAATGCATGTATGCTCATGAATACTCACACATAGTTAATACACTAGGTATTAGACATCTCCATAAATCAAGTAGAACACAATCCACTTACTCCATCACCAAGATAATTTACAATCTAAACACACATACTCAATACTCCAATCAACAATAATACCAACAATTAATCATGGCAAAAGAATACCATTGAAACATGTTATCATACTCCAATCACATGTAAAACTCAAAGAAAATAAGATAAGTGCTGTAAAATTCGCCCGACTAAGTTTGGCGAACTTTTCGCTAAACCTCGCCCGGCGAAGTCTTGCGAAACAGAGTCAGGAAGAAATGCCATTTCGGGCGAAGTCTGGCGAAGTCTGGCGAACTTTTCGCTGAAACTCGCCCGACGAACCTTGTAGCGAAATTCACGAACCCAGTTCTCGCTGGGCAGCTCGCCCGGCGAATAGTACCTGTTCTTGAACCCCAGCTTACGGGTTAAGTCCCAAAATCACTTAAAAATCACATTTTTCATGTTATAAATCATAAATGAGCTTCATTTAAGTTAACACATATAATTATACACATAAAAACACCATTAGATTCACAGATCTACACCATTTCATACCATAAAGTAAGAATTTACACATTTACTCAAAAACTCATAAAACTCAAGAAATTCAATTCAAACATCTACAAATTCCCATTTTTCCCTTTAAATTCGTATACACATCATAGTATAGGTTCATTAAACTTATTAGGAACAACAAAATTCAACTTTCTTTAAGAAAATCTCCCACCCCAAAAACGAAAATGAGTGGAGAAAGTTTGGGTACGGAGAAATCGACATTCTCCCCTTTCTCGGATCACTCATGATTAAGAATCTACTCTCTTACCTTAGATCGGTTGAAAACTTTAATCCTTCATCTTGAAATCTCTTCCCCTTCTCTCTTGCCCTAGCTTTCTCTCTTCTCTTCCTTCTCTCTACTTTCTCCAAGAACAAGAAAAATGAACTTCTCTCTCTAACTAAGCCACTAAATGACGCCCCACTCCCTTGGTCTTAGGCCCAATGGGCTTAAGGCCCATTAACACTGTACACTCGCTCGTTAACTAATATTTCGCGGTAAAACTAATTATTCTACACTATCGTCTAATAAAATATTCTACCTCACTAGAACACAAATAACTAAACTTAAAACGACCAATAAATAAAATGAGATGTTACAACTCTTCCCCACTTAAAAGATTTTCGACCTCGAAAATTACACGATTCAAACAACTCAATCAAACCTCTTCATCCAATTTTCCCACCAAATTCCAAACTCCACACATTATCAAATTTGACAAAACTAGTTTATTCAATCAACACAATTTTCGTTTACCATTAACAAGAGATTAAGGTTGATCAATTCCTTAATTTGTTAATAAATATCCGATAATCATGATGGTAGCATAAACTAATTTTACCAACTTCAATTATGTTCTCTTATCAAGAAATCCCTTCATAAGTACTCTTCAATCTTCTACACTCTAAAATAATTCTCATCTACAAAGGGACATTCACAATTTCCTACATAACTACGCTACTTCCAAATTATCTCTTACCTAACTCTTGTGCCACTTACATAAAATATTCACTTCTTTAAACTACTACCGTCGATGTATATTCATTTTCCATCTCTTTTATTACTCCTTAGTTGTCCAACATCACTCCTCATATTGAGATACTTACTGTAAGACCCGTAGAATTTCAATAGCAGAAATTAGAATTGAGATATATTAAATGATATTCTGCTATTTGTTTTATCGACTTTCTGTTTGATTGTCTGTTTTGACAACATTTTTGCTGAGATTGTGCCTGCGCGTTAGTTTAACATTTCAAAAATTGGCACAATGGTTTTATGAGCTTTAAATGAGTTTAGAAATATTTTTGTCTCGTCGAAATGTTGAAAATAGTTTTCTAGTGGTTTTTGAGAAAACAGACAAAATATACCCGCTGTTTGAAAATTTTACAGTTTCTGATTTCCGTCAAAATTTAAATGGAGACTTTATATATTGACTGTGATGAGAATTTGATCTCATTATATTTTTCCGAGCTTAGGAGCGAAAATTTATTCGGAATAAAATTTATTCGAAATTTTGTGAAATATCTCAATTAAGTGTTTTACGGTAGAATTTTATGTTTTCGTAAATTTTATCGGTACACGAAATATGATTCATTTAAGCACGAGTGCGGGGACTGAGCGAGAAGAGGTGGCGCTAGATTACAAAATATCTATATATTTATTTAAGTTGTCTTGGTGACCAAGACTTGATGGATGGCTAGGATGTGATCTTAAAACTTTATCCTATTTGATCTAATGGCTAGGAATTAATTGAGATATCTACAAGTAGCAAAGTCATGAGACTTCCTTCCATTCCTTTTCTCTTTGGCCGTGAACCAAGTTTCTCTTCCTTTCCATTCATGAAAATTCAATCCTTCACCATTTCTCTTGATCATAAGCTTGTTGGAAAGCTTGGAGTTGTGAGATTCTTCCTCTAAGGTAACTAGAACTTCTTCCTTTCTCCATAGCTTGCCAAACTCTTAGAGATTCATGAGATTTTTGGTTTATGTTCTTGAGAGAAATTTGTGAGAAATTGCTCATGATAGATTCTTATTGCTTAGAAGTTGTTTATAAGTGATTATCTAACATGTTTAGGCTTAGTAGTGATGCTTACCATAGTTAGATGTGATTCTCTTGAGATTTTTGAGCAAGGGTTTTGAGAAAAAAAGTGTATTGGTCAAGAACATGAGTTCTTGCTTGGTGTTTGTGTTTATGATGTTGTTTTTGAGCTTTTTAGTAAAATGGATATGTGATAAATGATTTGGTTTTGAGAAACAAGAAAAAATATTTGTTGTTGTTCATGAGAAATTAGGGGAAAACAATTTGATTTTTGGATTGTGTTTGTAAATGTGTTGTTTGATCAAATGAATGATTTTGTGAACAAGAGAGTAGATGTTATGCTTTTGGAAATGAAATTTTTGAAACTAGCTATGTTGTTTTGTTTTGGCCGTGGCATATTTAGTGGCTTTGTATCCGTGATGTTGTCAAATTTTTAAGTCCTATGGGAAGGCATGATCATGGTTTTAAAAGGAATAATTAATGTGGTTTTGTTTTGAAAGAAAACTAGTAGCTTGTGATTTAATTGAACAAGTGGAAATTTGTAAAGTTTTGAAGAAAAAAATTGTATTCTTTGATTCAAATGAGTGGGTATGAGAACTTGATCACTCTTGAGAAAATTAGTAATGATTTGATTATTTTAGCTATGTTTGGTTTTAGAAAAAAAATTTTTTTGGTATGATTTAGATTCTGGTCGAAATCTTTAAGGGTATTTAGGTCCTTTTAATATTGTTTTTGTGACCTGAAAACTTAACTATTTGATCCGTCTTTTTGAGACGAAGATTTCGGCGTATGGCTCATCTCAATCGGATAAAGAATGAACAAGTTATGGCTATTTTATTTGAGAAGAAAAACTTGTAACTTGTGATGGAACTATAAACTTTTATTTTTGTGAAATTTTTTGAAGAGTCATGTGTTGATTTCAAATGGTTTTATTGGATGGAATTGATTTCTTTGGTGTTAGAAATAGAAGTGTTTCATAGAATGTTTTGAAACAAAATAATTTTCGCGTAGAAAATAGTGCATTTAACTTCATGAATTTTTAATCACTATAGGGAGGACTCGAAATCACTATCCGAGAGTGTTAGAAAGTACCCTAAACCCCTCTAGACTTTTGGGATTAGGTTTCATTTCGATAGGATACATTGGGAGTATTTTATTGATTGTACGCTGCTTATATTTTAGGAAGCGCGATTTGTAAAGTTGAGCGAAAAATAGTTGTGGAAGCTTGCCGAGGTAAGGGCACCTTTCTTTTGTCTTATTTCCATTAATAGCATGTGTGTATGTTTTGTTTGTGGTGTGTTTTGAGTGCTTGGCACGTATGTGTGATGTATTCTCGGGATGAGAAATTGTTTATAATACGTGCGTTGTTTACATATGATTGTGAGAATATATGTATGAACATGTGTTTGGATTACATATGATTGAGAATATATGTATGTTGTGTGATTGTCTTACATATGATTTTGCGAAATATATGTGTTGACATGTGGTGGTGATTACATATGTGTATGTATGTGAATTGTTGCATGAGCATGTATGGAACGTGTACGTCAGATGGAGACTACACGGGTGGTTGTCTGTGTGACTTTACTGGGGACAGTGTCTGTGTGACTGCCCTATATATGCTGAAATATAAAATATGCTCATGCATTTCATAGTTGATGATAGCATCTGTGTGGCTTCACCTGGTGTTAGCATCTGTGTGGCTACACCTAATCCTGCGGGATTTTATTGAGTCGGTGATAGCATCTGTGTGGCTTCACCTGGTGATAGCGTCTGTGTGGCTTCACCTGGTGATAGCGTCTGTGTGGCTTCACCTGCCCTGCGGGGTATAGTAGGGGTTGGACCTACGACTCTCTGCGGAGAGGTTAAATTCCGAAATTCATGCATGTGGCAGCCAGTGATTGGTGTCACGCTCATTGTAGAGTCTGCATTGATAGGCTATGTGCGCATTTGGATTATGATGCTTGTTGAGAATGAAATGCTAAATGTTTATTTGCTTTCCATAGTTTGGTTTATGTGTATTTGGTATGTATGTTTTGTATATGTATGTGTGTGGTGACCCTTACAATGAATATTGCGGGCTCCTCCCACCCAAGACGATGGACCCTTACACGCTGCCGTGAGTCGTGAGGACGATGGTGAGTTTGTGGGATTTCAGTGATCGAGGAGTTGTACTTCTTAAGTTAGGCTGTGCGCCGGTGTGGTTTGTACACCGTGCTCTTTTTGGATTAGGCATAGGATCTGACTCTTTTGGATGACTGTATTCTGAATATTTACTTTTATACTTGTTAGACCCTTTGTCTTTGGGGTTGTAAATATTCAGGTATTACACTTTGCTTCTCAGAAGCACTACTATGTATATATAGTCCTCTTGTATGTTTAACGTCGGCTCTCACAGTTTGTATGCGTGCTCTGTTTTGTTTAAAAAAAAAAATATTAATGCCCCTTTTTAGTCTTTGAAAATCGGGGTGTTACATTGTGGTATCAGAGCCCGACTTTAGATCATCAAAGGGAAAGTGTGTCGTAGAGTTTTCAGTCCAAAGTCAGTCAGATTAGAACAAGAGTTGTGCTAGTCGTAGCGATCGGTTTTGTGTTGTGTTGTGGGTAATGTGGTTGTTGTCTTGAGTCTAGCATGGGATATGCTTTGGCACTGGATTGTTTCTTACTAAAGTACTATAGGGAGCGATGCTTCAGTAAGTAGAATAGATGAAACCCCCGAGCATTGGTCGAATTTAGTTGACAAATGTCTCTAAATTCGTTAGATGGAGTGGTCCAAGGAGGATGGACTTGAGGCGAACTAAGAACTACAAGTGATTCTTGGAAGTAATAAATTGATGGGAAGTGGCGATTGGATGTTGCCACTCAGAGGTGTTGTTCATGGACGAATGAATGTCAATTCATAAAGGATTGTAAGAAAGGATCAGATTGGGACGACCTTTTGAAGAAGATGTTGGATATCCGTCCTAGTGAGTTAAGGTGCGACTTGATAAAGTCATTGGGTTGTCAAGAGGATGCAGCCACTGTGGAATGGTGGAGTAGGCAGGGATGTCAGTTGAATTTAATTACGATGATCGGATAATCATTGAGGCGACTTGAATTGGAATTAAAGACCGTTGTACATCAAGATTGAGGAAACCTGGTGGTGTTAGACGACATTTATGCAAATGGTGGATAACTTAAGGGTTTAATTTAAGTGTGCGAGATTAATTAGATTCGAAACTATGATTTGTAAGGATGAATCTCGTGATGATTAAAGGTAGGAGACCGAGTATCACATTGATAAGTGACAATCTAAACGTAGTTTGGAAGATAGTAAGTATTGATGTCGATGTGAGATATAACGTTAGGAAAGTGATTGTTGGATAATTGTGTATTTGGAGAGATATTTAGGTAAAGAACGAGGAGTTCAACCTTGAAAAGTGAGTTGTATATCGATGATAAGTGCTACTAGAGGAATATAGTACGGAAATACCTAGGGAATTGTAGCAGTGTAAGCTAGAATTGTTAATTATTGGAAGGTAAATCCTAAGAGAAAGTAAACATATTGAGTAATTCTTAGGGATTAGTAAAGATTTGAATAGAGAACTTGTGTGGATGCGAATTTAAGTTAACGATTTTGATCGATCAAGATGGTTGAAGGACCAAGTAGTACCTTGAATTTGTGATGTCATGGGAGTTGAGGTAGGCAAGTTTTGAATAAATTCAAGTTATGGACGACATTGTTTGGCAATTTTCTTGAAATGTCGTGTATGAGTAGAAAATTAGTTCGTTAGTAAGAGTACTAAGATAATGAATGTGATAGTTGGAAGGACATTTTGTTGTATATTAAGATGTAATGGATGAATTCAGATGGTGTAGTAAATATTTTCAGTTTTGAATATTAGATTCCAGAGTTTGATTTGGGGTATCAAACGTATTAAGGATGAAATCATAGCAAAGTGTTGTGCTTAGGTAGCTGTTCTTGAAAAGTCGAGTATTAAGCTTCGAGACAAGTATTCAATCGCTAGAAGGATGAGTAAGATATGTCAATTTGTAGGTGAATTACAGTGACCCTATAAGGACGGGTTTTGAGATAGCTATTCATAAAGAGATGATCATTAGTAAAAGTTAGAAGTGAATAAGATAACAATGAGTGATTAAATGTAAGAGCAGGATTAGCTAGAGCTTGAGATCTAGGAATTGATTCCCCGGAGGGAACAGACTTTATAACTTTAGAATATTCACGGTGATGAAGGACCAATCGAACAAAGAAGCATGTGCTTGATTGGAAACAAGTTGATGTGGAACGAGAGTAATTATTTTGTGTGCGGCGAGTTAAAGATGTTGTTTGGAATTAACAAGTTATGGGTCATGGTGGTTTGTGAACCAACTTTAGGAAGTTGTTGAACTTGAAAGTTGCAAAGTAGTATATTGATGAGACATGCCTAATTGGAGTTTTGTAGAGTTTATGACATCAATGAGATAGTCGCAAAGGAAGTTAGTCGTTGGAAACACATGTTAAGAATAAGTAAGAGGGAATCACATGAGAATAAACTCATGTCAATTGAGGATTGGTGAAAAGGGAGAATCAATGAATGAAAAAGGGAGAATCTGGCAACTGCTTCTTTCTTCCCCGAGTTGTCTTGGTAGCCGGTCAGCTGACTAGTTTACTCGAGCTACTCTCATTCCAAAATAAGCGTTAAAAGTTAACCCTTACACACTTAAACTTCTTTTCAGAAAACATGGAAATACGCTTTATCCATTCCTCTGACACATACACAGCTTAAGCCTCCAAGAGGAGCATACAAGCGTCGTTGTATCAGCGGAATGCGAATTAAGCCACATCCGTTAATCAAACTTTCTTTTTAACAATGGATACACGTTTTATCTACTCCTCTGATACATACACAGCTTAAGCCTCTAAGTAGAGCATACAAGCGTCGTTGTGTCAGCGGAATACCAAATAAACGTTACCCGCTAAAATCAACCAACCACACAAACATTTTTTACCAGAACTACGTGAGTTTTGAGTTTCCCATTGCACCGGGGAATACGTAGGAGCGGGCTCCTACAACCGTCAAACTCAACTAATAAAAACCCTTTTTTTAATTTATTTGGAAACGAAGTAGAGATTAGCCAAGTGACAGATTAATTCAATTTAAACCTGCGCAAACAAACCCAAACCACCTAAACGGTTCCCATCGAGTACGATGGATGCGAGGGGTGCTAATAACTTCCTCTCGCATAACCAACTCCCGAACCCGCCACGGTTCTTCAACCGTGGTTACCAAGGTTTTCGTGATATTTTCCTTTCCCCCTCCGGGATAAATAAACGTCAATGGCGACTTCATTGCGTTACGCAAGATGGAATTTTCCAGCCCGCTACAGCTGGCGACTTCACTGGGGACTCTTGAGAGTTAAGCCCAGTTTAGTTGGTTTGTTCGTTTGTTTGCTTTTTCAGGTTTGCAGTATCTTGCCTTATCTTTTATTTTTCTGTCAATTATATCTGCTTGGATTGGCTGTTTCTCTTCTTCTACTCCTTCTTTTATTTTTCTTTTGCCCTTGTGGCGTGGTTACTGTGAGAAGCTCTATACCCGAGCTTGAGAAAAGTTTAGGCTAAGCTAGAGGTCTTTATGTTGGGTCACCGGACAGCTGACTAGTGACTCCGACATAATCACCTCGCCTAGAGTAGATCCTCTTAGAGATGTCAGGACACCGGACAGCTGACTAGTGTCTCTGATGTTTTCTCGTTGGGTCCATGACTCTAGGGACCTTTTTATTATCCGGTCTAGAACCAAACCTTGTTATTAGGGACCTCTGTTTAGAACCCGTGTCAAGGATGCTCAACGGCCTTACCTAGAGGAGATTTCCTTTTGGACGCGCTTGTCGTGAGCTTTGCAATAGCGACATCGTTTCCAAAGGGGCAATCCGTGATTTTAGGCACTTTATCAACCTTAGAACAACATGTGAGAGGGATGGGTTGCAGGTAACTTTGGGCCTTCCCAACCACAGAATAATAAACCAAATCTATGCTCCGTTGTGACTTTGCATGCTCCTTTTGACATATGCATGCATCATGCATTCATGCATATCATTCATCATCAAATTCATGAAGTCAAAACAATAACAAATTTGATTCTTTCAGGGGATTAACAATTTTTTGTAAACACAAAGGATATGGCTTTTGAAAGAAAGGGTTGTCATCATTTTGTCTTCAAGGTCCCAAAGGTGGATAGTCTTATAGCCATGGAAAAGAAGTTGACCTCTATCAGTCGGACTAACTTTGAAGCTACTTATGGGTCTATTTTGGATTTGTTGCATGTGGAAGTGGACATTACGGCACTGGTCACTCTGGCCCAGTTCTTTGACTTTCCTCTTCGTTGCTTCACGTTTCAGGACTTCCAACTATCTCCAACAATAGAAGAGTTTGAAAAGATCTTGGGGCTAAGCATTGAAAATAGGCTGTGTTATATGAGAGAGACTCCTACCGAGACAGATATTGTGAAGGCTTTGCATCTTGAGCAAGAGGGGATTGCATCACTCCAAGCGCCTAAAGGGGTTGAAGGGTTTTTCAAAACCACTTTGGAGACTAGGGCACGAGAAGAGTTATCTAAAGGTAATTGGAAGGCTCACAATGCTATCTTGGCCTTATTGGTGTACGGTTTGGTTTTGTTTCCCAGCCGAGACAATTTAGTCAGCATGTCAGCAGTTGGGGTTTTTTTAACAAAGAATCCAGTTCCTACATTACTAGCAGATTGCATCTACTCTCTTTGTGACCGAAGTAGCGTGAAGAAAGGTGGTCAAGTGCAGTGTTGTGTTCCTTTGCTTATGTCTTGGTTCTGGTTGCATATGCCTGAAAAAGGATCTTTTGTGGAGGATGTGTCAGCCAAGTGGACTGACAAGCTAATTTCTCTAACTGCAAATGTTATCTGTTGGTACTCTCGACGATTGGACTCACCCAAAATGCTCCTCAAGTGTGACGGATTTCCTAATGTCCCTCTCATTGGAACCTTAGGTTGTGTGAATTATAATCCGGTCTTGGCTACTCGTCGATTGGGTTACCCTATTGAAGGCGAACCATAAAAGGTGTTGTTGACGGAGTTCATTTTGAAGTCTGAAGACGATAACCCAGAATTATGGGGTAAAGTAAAGAGAGCATGGAGGAGGATTGACAAAACATTGATGGGAAAGAAAAATTTCTTAGCCAAAGAAGCATACACTCAGTGGGTAAAAGACCGCGTTCTACAGATCCGGATGCCTTTCGCCACCACCATTCCCATAACCTATGTTCCTCCAGAGCCTGAACCCATTGTTACAATCTCAAAAGAAGAAGCTGACGCGTTGAAGAGCCAAATTGCGCAGCTTAAGAAAGAAAATGAGGAATTACGATTCAAGTGCTTCAGTGCCCAAGGAGATGCGAAGAACTTCAAAAGGGAGAGAGACGCGAAAGACGAGGAAATTCAAGAGTGCAAAAAGAAAGTGAAAGAAGCCCAAGGGAGGGAAGAGAAGTTCAAGGATGGTCTCACGAGTGCAGACATGAGTATCATGGCCTTGAAGAAACAAATCAAAGACCTAGAACGTTCCGGTAACATTATGTATGACACCGGCAGTAAGGCCATGAAATCTCAAGAAGAGTGGAAAAAGAAGTGTGAAGAAAGGACTCAAGAATTGAGGAAAGTCAAGCAAGAGTTCAAGACGTTTCAGCAAGAGAAAGAGCTAGAGTTGCAAAAGAAGGAAAGGCTTCACTCTCAAGAAAGGCAAAAAGACAAGGAGTCTATGGAGAGATATGAAGAAAGTCTAGCTCAGCTCATGAGAGCCCATGAAGACCAAATGACTCAAGTGGCGGAACAAATTGAGCATTTAGAGAAAGACTTGAAGCATCACAAGGTGGTCATTGAGATGTCTTTGCAAGAGATGGCTAGATGGAGGACAGCTTTCCACAAGATGTTGCTTGTGTCTAACTCAGTGTTGGATGAGATGCCCCGGATGTTGAGGATGGCCGAAGTGGAGGTCCCTTTGCTTAATATCCCAAGTACGGTCAAGGATTTCGTATGTTATTGCCGAGCAGTTGTGACGGCATACAAGAACATTGTGAAGAAAGCCAAGAAGAGACTCTAGTTTTGTATCTAGGTTTTGTTATGAAATGAATCTTTGGGATTTTGAATTTTTGTAACTTTGCTTTTTCAATGACTATGTAATGATTCGATTAAAAGTTGAATGGCATTTTGATCTTTTGGCTATATCCTGAAGTGTTTACATTAATTATACATTTGCGATTCCCTGAAAAAATCAAATATAACAAAAGTAAAAACATAAACTTTACATGCATCTGCATTTGCATACATAATAAAAAGCAGCATCTCATTGCCGTTCTCCCATCTCAACAGTTGTACCCTCGACACCGACATTGGACGAGAAGTGTTTCTAGCTTTGTAATGGAAAATTGGCAGGAGCAGCATAGTGAGCTAAAGGGGGAGGTTTCCCAGTTGGCAGCAAAAATGGACCGTGTGTTGGAAATGTTGGCTGCGCAGAATTAGCCTTCAGCTCCAACAGCAAATACAGAAACAGCAACTACTGAACCGGCTAGCATGGTGTGGCCCGCGTATGGTTTACCTCCAGGTTATACTCCACCGGGGTACGTACCTCTTGGAGATGGAACTACTTCAGTTCCTCCTCCCATCAACAATCCAGGAATCCAAACCGGGGCAACTTCAACTCAGCCCCGACCTACTACAGTTCAGCAAGTTCAGGAAGACCCTCTTGATGTGTACCACGGCCCGGACATGCAGAATAGTGGGTCAAGGTTTGATGGGCCTATCCCTCAGTTAGAGGAAGCAAAACTGAAATTCAAGGCTATTGAGGATCGTTTAAAGACGATGGAAGGAGGAAGTGACTCTTTGGATTTTTCAGACATGTGTCTAGTTCCCGATCTAGTGATCCCGGCCAAGTTCAAGGTACCGGAGTTTGAGAAGTATAAGGGCTTGAGCTGCCCCAGAAACCACCTTGTAATGTACAGCAGGAAAATGGCATCCTATGCCAACGACGACAAGCTGATGATACATTGTTTCCAAGATAGCTTAGCAGGGGCATCCTTAAGTTGGTATATGCAGTTAGAAGGATGCCGGATTCAGTCATGGAGGGATCTAGCTAATGCCTTCATTAAACAATACCAGTACAACCTAGATATGGCTCCTAGTCATACCCAGCTGCAAAATATGACTCAGAAGGAGGGGGAGTCATTCAAAGTCTACGCTCAAAGATGGAGAGAGCTAGCGGCGCAGGTCCGTCCCCCACTTCTAGAGACCGAGTTGGTAGATATGTTCACTAATACCTTGCAAGGGGTCTATTTTGAGAGGATGGTCGGTAGTGTATCCTCTGGTTTCTCTGATCTAGTCAGGATTGGTGAGAGAATTGAAAGCGGCGTCAAAACCGGCAAAATCCAAGCTAGCGCAAGTACGCCAAACAACACAAAGAAGCCCGTCAACAACTTTACAAGAAAGAAAGAAGGAAACACCAATGCTGTGGCTCACCATCAGTCGGTGATGCCAGTTCAATACATTCCTTATGCAGCTCCGGCTCATCAGCAATAGCCACAATATCAAATGCCCGTGCCTTCACCAGCACCCCAAGGATACACATATCAAGCGCTACCACCTCAGCAGCAAGTTAGAAAAGTGTTTGATCCCATTCCTGTGCCATACAAAGAACTGTTGCCATACCTTGTTCACAGTAAGATGGTGACACTCAAAACTTTGAAACAGATGAACCCACCTTTCCCCGCGTGGTACAAGCAAGGTGCCACTTGTGAATATCATTCTGGAGCCGAGGGGCACTCCATCGAAAGTTGTAGGACCTTCAAAAATGAAGTACAAAAGTTGATTGATCAGAAGTTACTGTCATTCAAAGAAGCGGGCCCCAATGTCAAAGGAAACCCTCTGCCCAGCCACTCTGGGGCAGGAGTCAACATGATAGAGGACGCCGGAGGTTTAATCAAAGACGTGTCGGATATGCGCACCCCCTTGAGTTCAGTAAGGGAGGTCTTGCTCAGTTTTGATCAGTTCTCAAGCATGCTTGCAGATTGCATAGAATGCGAGAAGAATCCGAATTATTGCACAAAAATGAAGGAATGTCTTCAAGAGTTGATGGATCAGGGATTGGTACAGGTTGGTTATTCTCATAAGAAGGGCATGGTGGCCATGATGGAGCCACATGAACATGAAAAGGTGATGAAGCCAATAGAGATCATCTACCAAAGAGCCGAGAAGAAGTTACAGCCATTAGTGATTCAAACACCAGCACCATTTCCTTTCACCAACATTAAAACCATACCTTGGGTTTACAACACAACAGCTTTCGTACAAGGAACACCTATGACACTGCCAGAGCCGGTGGTAGTTAGCATTGACGGAACTGGGGGTATGACCCGGAGCGGCAGGGTTTTTGCTCAAAAGCCGGTACAAGAGAATACAAGAGGGCCGGTTACAGCAGTCAACGAGAATGTTTTAAGCAAGGCTCTTGAGGGGGGAACACCCAAAGAGACAGCCCCTCAGAATGATTCAGATGAATTTCTCAGGATAATCAAGAAAAGCGACTACCGGGTGGTAGATCAGCTCAGCCAAACTCCCTAAAAAATCTCCATGCTTTCCTTATTGCTTAGTTCAGAAGCACACATGAATACTTTGTTGAAGCTTTTACAAACGGCCCACGTAAATCAGGACATTACAGTTGCCCAGTTTGATGGGGTATGTAATAACATTACAGCTAGCCGATGTTTGGGTTTCATAGATGCGGAACTGCCGGTTGAAGGGCCTGCACATAACAAAGCCCTCCATATCTCTATGAAGTGTCAAGACAACACCATCGCAAGAGTGTTAGTGGACACGGGGTCCTCTCTCAACGTCATGCCCAAATCAACTATGTTAAAGCTATCCCTTGATGGACCTGTTCTCAAGCCTAGTAGTATGATCGTCAGAGCCTTTGACGGATCACAAAGAGAGGTCGTTGGGGAGATTGAATTACCAATGGTAATCGGACCGCATTTGTTCAACATCTCTTTTCAAGTCATGGATATCAACCCGTCTTACAGTTGCCTGCTGGGGCGTCCGTGGATTCACGCCGCCGGTGCTGTAACATCAACCTTGCATCAAAAGCTAAAGTTTATAGTTGATGACAAGTTGGTAATTGTCTCTGGGGAGGAAGATGCTTTGGTGAGTCACCTGTCGTCATTCAGATACATTGAAACCGAAGAGGGGGTGCTTGAAACCCAATTCCAAGCTCTGGAAATCGCCACTGTTACCGTGGTAGACAAAGAAGAAGAAGACATGCTAGCCGCACGGTTCAAGACAATGAAGATTGTCACTACCTCTCAAGTTAATCAGAAACAAAGGGCTTCCATCACATCTTGGAAAAAGGTGAAGAAAGAGATAGAGGAAGGTGCTCTTGAAGGTTGGGGGCAATTGGTGTTTCCCCCTGAGAAGAAGGATTTTCTTGGTGTGGGTTATCAGCCATCTAAGGGGAAGCAGAAGATTTTTGACTTTAACACTCCCCTTGAAGAGATTTTTGTGAGTGCTGGGCTTAGATCAGCTGACCAGATCAACATGTTGGAAGATGAAGGGGCCAGTCAAGAAAGCTATAATTGGGTGAATCAATGCCCTGCAAGCACTGTTCTATCAAACTGGAAGGCTGTTGAGATTCCCCAAGTTTTTGTTATTTCAAAGTAATTTTTCTTTATTTTCAAATTCCCCTTGCCGCGCCCGAGGCATGTGGATGAACTTGTAAGGGCTTATCTTTGTTTTAATGAATGATTATCAAATAAATAAAAGTATTTTATGTACATATTTTGTCCTATTTTATTCTTTATTTTTTTTAGTTTTAAAAAGATAAAAACAATAAAAATGGCAATAACTTCTTGCATATCATGACCACCTTTGCATTCATCTAAAAAACCAAAATATATCATGCAGAAATGAACCTCTGGACCATAACAATGCTGTAAATCTTCATGATCTCGGACTCCCAATCAATCTTGCTGAAGAGGATGAGGAGGAAGATTATGAACTTCCAGCAGAGTTAGCTCGGTTATTGGATCAAGAACAGAGGATGATCCAACCTCATCAAGAACTAGTGGATGTGATCAATCTGGGGACTGAAGAGGATAAGAAAGAAGTCAAGATAGGTGCTGCCCTACAGCCAGAGGTGAAAGAGGGTTTAGTCAAGCTGCTCCAAGAGTATGTGGACGTCTTTGCATGGTCTTATCAGGATATGCCGGGGTTAGACACAAGTATAGTTGAACACAAGCTTCCGCTCAAGCCTGAATGTGCACCTGTCAAGCAAAAGTTGAGAAGAACTAGGCCGGACATGGCTCTCAAGATACAAGAGGAAGTTAAGAAACAGTTTGATGCAGGATTCCTTGCAGTGGCCAAATACCCCGAATGGATTGCCAATATTGTGCCAGTGCCGAAGAAGGATGGAAAGGTCCGAAAGTGTAGATTACCGGGACTTGAATAGGGCAAGCCCAAAAGATGATTTTCCACTTCCTCACATTGACGTGTTGGTGGACAATACTGCTCGATTCCCAGTCTTCTCTTTTATGGACGGTTTCTCAGGTTATAATCAGATTAAAATGGCGCCTGAAGACATGGAGAAAACAACTTTCATAACACCATGAGGCACTTTCTGCTACAAAGTCATGCCTTTTGGGTTGAAAAACGCAGGGGCAACATATCAACGGGCTATGGTCACTCTGTTCCATGACATGATGCACAAAGAAATTGAAGTGTATGTTGATGATATGATCGCCAAGTCCTCATCAGAAGAAGAGCATCTTGTACACCTCCAGAAGTTGTTCGAGAGATTGAGGAAGTATCAATTGCGCTTAAATCCAAACAAATGTACCTTTGGCGTCAAGTCAGGAAAGTTGTTGGGTTTCATTGTTAGCCAGAAGGGAATTGAAGTTGATCCCGATAAAGTCAAAGCAATCCAGAACATGCCTGCACCAAAGACAGAAAAAGAAGTGCGAGGATTTCTAGGCAGGTTGAACTACATTTCCAGGTTCATCTCTCATCTCACTGCAACTTGTGAACCAATCTTCAAGCTATTAAGAAAGGATCAGATCATTGAATGGAATGAGGATTGTCAAGGGGCATTCGACAAGATCAAACATTACTTGCAAGAGCCACCAATTTTGATACCACCAGTTGCGGGAAGACCCCTTATCCTATATCTACACGTACTTGATGGATCCATGGGTTGTGTGTTGGGTCAATAAGATGAGACTGGAAGGAAGGAGCATGCAATATATTACTTGAGCAAAAAGTTTACTAGTTGTGAAGCCAGGTATTCAATGTTAGAAAAGACTTGTTGTGCTTTGACATGGGCGGCTCGCCGATTGAGGCAATACATGGTTTGTCACACTACCATGTTGATTTCCAAAATGGACCCTATCAAGTATATCTTCGAGAAGCCTGCTTTGAGCGGAAGGATCGCCGGTTGGCAGATGTTGTTGTCTGAATATGATATCCAGTATGTTGCTCAGAAAGCCATCAAAGGGAGTGTGCTAGCAGAACATTTAGCACACCAACCCTTAGAAGACTATCAGCCTGTGCGCTTTGACTTTCCAGATGAGGATATCATGGCTGTAAGTGATAAACCTCCCATGGATGAGAACGAAGGACCCGAGCCGGGATCTCGATGGAAGCTTGTATTTGATGGTGCGTCGAATGATTTGGGGCATGGTGTAGGAGCAGTTATCATCTCTCCTAAAGACACCTACACACCTCTCACAGCAAGGTTATTGTTTGATTGCACCAACAACATCGCAGAGTATGAGGCATGTATCATGGGTTTAGAAGGGGCAATTGACTTAAGGATTAAAATCCTAGAGGTATATGGAGACTCAGCACTAGTTATCTATCAAGTCAGAGGAGAATGGGAAACTCGTCATCCTAACCTAATCCCATATCGGGATCATGTTCTGAAGTTGACAGAGTATTTTGATGAGATTACCTTCCATCACATCCCAAGAGAAGAAAATCAATTGGCTGATGCCCTGGCTACTCTCTCATCCATGTACAAGGTCACTTGGCCTAATCATGTGCCTTTGATAGAGATCAACCGTCGTGAGACGCCCGCATATTGCTCGGCAGCTGAAGTGGGGCAAGATGAGAAGCCATGGTATTATGATATCAAAAACTTTCTCCAAAAACAAGAATACCCCTTGGGGGCATCTAGTGGAGACAAGAAAACTCTCAGAAGATTAGCATCTGGTTTCTTCTTAGACGGGGAGTTGTTGTACAAAAGAAACCACGATTTGGTTCTCCTCCGTTGCGTGGATAGAAAAGAGGCTGATACTCTCATTGAAGAAATCCACGAAGGGTCCTTTGGCACGCACATGAATGGGCACGCTTTGGCAAGAAAGATTCTTCGGGCCGGGTACTATTGGCTGACCATGGAAACAGACTGTTTGAACCATGTCAGAAAATGCCTTAAATGCCAGATTTATGCTGATAGGATACATATCTCGCCAACTCCTCTGAATGTTTTGACATCACCATGGCCGTTCTCCATGTGGGGCATAGACATGATTGGTATGATTGAACCAAAAGCCTCTAATGGACATCGTTTCATCTTAGTGGCTATTGATTACTTCACCAAGTGGGTCGAAGTGGCATCATACGCCAACGTCACAAGACAAGTAGTGGCTCAGTTCATCAAGAAAGAAATAATCTGCCGTTATGGAGTCCCCAACATGATCATCACTGATAATGGTAGCAACTTGAACAATCAGACCATGAGAGAGTTGTGCAAAAACTTCAAGATTGAGCACCATAACTCCTCACCATACAGACCCAAGATGAATGGCGCTGTAGAAGCAGCAAATAAAAACATCAAGAGGATTCTACAGAAAATGGTGAAGACGTACAAGGATTGGCATGAGATGCTCCCATTTGCACTTCATGGATATAGAACAGCAGTTCGCACCTCAACAGGGGCAACTCCTTTCTCTCTAGTTTATGGCATGGAAGCAGTACTCCCGGTAGAAGTTGAGATCCCATCATTAAGAGTTCTGATGGAAACTAAGCTAGAAGAAGCGGAGTGGATCCAATCCCGTTTAGATCAGCTCAACCTCATTGAGGAGAAGAGGATGACAGCCTTGTGTCACGGACAGTTGTATCAGCAAAGGCTCAAGAGAGCATTTGATAAGAAAGTTCGTCCAAGACAATTCAAGGAAGGGGACTTGGTGTTGAAAGCTATGTTGCCAATTCACAAAGACACCCGTGGAAAGTGGACTCCTAATTACGAAGGACCATATGTGGTGAAGAAGGCCTTCTCAGGTGGAGCCTTGATACTAGCTACAATGGATGGTGAAGAGTTTCCACTCCCCGTGAACTCAGATGCAGTCAAGAAGTACTATGCCTAAAGAAAAGAAAATAAATAAAACCTCGCTAAGTCGAAAACCCGAAAGGGCGGCTTAGGCAATAGAGAGCGTCCCGGTGGACTGAAAACCTGAAAGGGCGGTCCAGGAAAAAATTAGGGACATCAAAAAAGGAAAATAAAACCCGCTAAGTTGAAAACCCGAAAGGGCGGCTTAGGCAAAATGGGTATCCCGGTGGATTAGTAGCTCACGATGAGCAATCCAGACAAAAATTAGGGAAACAAATAAAGAAAGGCATAGGACTGCGAGATCAGTATGAGCACGGGGCAAACTTCAGAAAGATCTGAGACTTCGCATTCAACAACAAGATGATTCGAGATTGAAATCATGGAGAAGGATGGCATTGTTATGTTTCCATAGAATTCATTTATTTTCATTGCCATTTATCTTAGCTCAATTATGCGGTCACCTCTTTGAGGGACTTGCTTCCATTGTAAAAAACTCCCCGCACGTTTTGTGCTACTAATAAAATTCTCCTTTTACTCAATGTGCCTCTCTTTATTTTCTTGTACATTTCATACTTTTATTTTTCTGATAATCAAATGTTAAAACTTTGAAAAAGTAAAAAGCATTTTGAAAATTAAGCAAAAATATTCTGAAATAAGAAAGATTGAAGAGAATCAGCAGCGCACAGTAAGGTGCTCATTTTGTTAACATGCAATAGACTGGCCCAGCATATTGAGTTGACTAGGCAAGTGGTCTTTCCCACACAAGTGAAGAATGTTTGGTACACAACATCCAACTGGGATCCCTCTCCTCAAGGAAGGAATATCTAATGTCTCGGTGCCGAGATAAAACCCAATTTCATGCATCTTCATGCATCCATGCATATACATTCATGCATCACCATGCATTCATGAATAAACACTCAAAGAGCCATATGTCAAATCATGAGCATAATTAAACACTGCATTAGTCTTGCATTTTTAGGCAATTAACAAGCATTCATTGCAAGCATGCATAAATAAAAGCAAGTTCAAAGATCCCTATTCAAGGAATAGCAGAGTTTGGTCACTCAGTTGTCAAAAGAGGCAGCTTGACTTTCTCCAATAAATTGGTTGGTGCATTATTCTCTCAGCAGAATCAGTTGAAAGGTCTCCTCCCCAGTGAATTGCAAACTCTATGGAAAATTTCTTCTACAAAGATAACCACAACAGTTTGCATAAACACATCATTACAACTTCAGAGGGATTTTCAGTGAGAGCTGGGTAAAGTCTACACAGATGGATCGTCAGCAAGAGCTGGGTAAAATCTACACAGATGGATCGTCAGCAAGAGCTGGGTAAAATCTACACAGATGGATCGTCAGCAAGAGCTGGGTAAAGTCTACACAGATGGATCGTCAGCAAGAGCTGGGTAAAATCTACACAGATGGATCGTCAGCAAGAGCTGGGTAAAGTCTACACAGATGGATCGTCAGCAAGAGCTGGGTAAAATCTACACAGATGGATCGTCAGCAAGAGCTGGGTAAAATCTACACAGATGGATCGTCAGCAAGAGCTGGGTAAAGTCTACACAGATGGATCGTCAGCAAGAGGTGGGTAAAATCTACACAGATGGATCGTCAGCAAGAGCTGGGTAAAGTCTACACAGATGGATCGTCAGCAAGAGCTGGGTAAAGTCTACACAGATGGATCGTCAGCAAGAGCTGGGTAAAGTCTACACAAATGGATCGTCAGCGAGAGCTGGATAAAGTCCACACAGATGAATCTTCAGCGAGAGCGAGGAAAATCTACACAGAGGAATCTTCAGCGAGAGCTGGTTAAAACCTCTGCAACCACAGATCGACCTTCAGTGAAAGCGGCTGGATAGAATCTCTTCAAACTTCATCAAAGTTTTCCAGCATAGATGGCTGGTTAAGGTTGGTATCAGTAGTCCTACTTTAGAGTTTGCCTGTTTCCCAAAGGAATAACAACAGGTATACTCGTTCCTCTCATCATCACTCATGCTCATGCAAAATTAGGGCATTCTGTATTTAATTATCTTCCACCAAAAGAATACGAATACCAGGGTCATTCGCATTCTTATGGTTTAAGCTAATTAAATAGGGGCAGCTGTCATACCCTAATTTTGCCCCATGATATTTTTCACACTTTTGCATTTATTAAAAAAAAGTCAACAAAGTCAATTTTTAATTGAAAAAGTCAAAGTTGGCACAAAAACACATAGAATTATTTTTCTTGCATGATTTTGCATGGCATGATCATAAATGATAAATTTTTACCATTTTGCCCTTCCATTAAGCTTATTTCTTATTTATTAATTATTTTTAATTAGTTACTTGCATTTCAAGAAACCTTTTTTACACATCAAATTTTAAATCCTTTTTCTCATTTTTAATCCATGACCATTTTGCATAATCACTTCACAAAATTCATAAAAATATTTTATTTATTTATTTTCCACATTTTTGTATTTTTGCATGGAATTTCTTTATTTTTGTTGCATGCATTATTCTTAAGTTACTTCATGCACAAGAAACACATTACTCCTCATTTTTATTTTTATTTTTCACTTTTCATAATCAACATCATTTTCATAGCAAATTTAAAATCAAAACCATCATCGTGCATATTCATTAATCCCTAATGTTTCATTTTTATTTTTATTACTACTTTTCAACTTATCCAAAAAAATCATAAAAATTTGCATTCTCTCCTAAACACACCACCTCACCACATGATCAAAGAAAAGGATCTAGAATATTCCTAATCACACCTCACCAAGATTAGTACAATTGTACTAACCTTATCCTTACCAAAAAAAGATCAAAAAACCCTAGAAAGAGGCTATACCATTTCTACCCTTTTGCCTCATTGTTTAACCTAGAAACCACACTATATAAACACCACACTAGTAGCTGCTGCGCAGCTAAGGGTTTCAGAGGCAGAAATTCAGAAACAAATCACTCAAAAAATTCTAACTTTCTTCATTTTTTTTCTTCCTTTCGAAAATCACATAAACACACAAGAAGCTTCCCTTTTTTTCTTCATCATTCATTTTCCTAAGATCCCAGAAGCTGAAATAACCTTAAAGATCAAAGGAAACGAGAAGATTTAGAGGGTCTTGAACACAAAGTGGCTAAAGAGAGTTTGAGAACTAGGAGGACAAAACAGAGCACCAAACAGGTATATACTTGTACGAATCTTCTTCTTATAGCATGATGATTGATTCTGGGTGGCTGTTTCTCCTTATTTGAAGCTATATGATGTTGCACCATTTTTGTTTTTGTGAAGCTTTTTGTTGATTTTTTCGTTTTGCATGATTCATGTTTTGTTTGTGTTTTTTCGTGTTTAATTCATGTTTAACATTCAAAAATGAGTTGATTAGAAGTTTTCCTTTTTAATTTTGAGCTAAATCTGAGTTTTTGAAATTTGGAGAAGATGAAGATTAGCTACGGGAAGCTTTTTCGTAGCTAAATCCCGTAGCTAATCTATAGCTAACTTTGAATACCGTGGGTAAAGCTTTGAAGGCCGTGGGTAAAGGTTTTGTTTATGTTGGTTTTGTGAAACGCGTTGCCAGATTTGACCCTGGCCGCTAGATCTAGCGCGCGCGTGAAGACGGCCCAGATCCGTTCGTTTTTTTTTAAGTCTCACGCGTCTGATGGATCTGACGTGTGAGGTCCTGTTTCCTAGCGTACACCCTTTTCACTCACCGTACTGAATCCGTTCCCTTTTTGTTCTGTTTTTTTGTGTTTTTGTTGGACTGGGTCTGGGCCTTTGGGCGCAGACTTGCTATCTGCACCCCTTATAATTTGCTACTTCTGAGTTATTTGCACCCCCTGTTGTAATTTGTTTTTTTTATTTTTATAGCTTATTTCAAAAAGCACTTATTTGGCCAGTAGCTTATTTAAGCTAGTTTGACCATTTTGTTATGCTAAGATTTTTCTTCATGATTATAGCATGTATTTCATGTTTTAGCTTATTAATTAAGTTGTTTTTTAGTGTAATTAATTGTTTTAGCTTATTTTAAAAGCACTTATTGGAATAATAGCTTTTTTAAGCTTATTAATCCAATATAGGGTGCTGAGATCTTGTCTTTTTTGTCATGATTAATTGTTTTTGCTTTTAGCTTATTTACATAAGTCATTTTTGTAATTAATTGCTTCTAGCTTATTTAAATAAGTGCTTAAGTGAACTAAATTACTTTTTTAAGTATTTTTGGGCCACTTTTTCTTGCACCACATTTTGTTTAATTTTAATTGACTTAGGTTAATCATGTTTGCTTATGTTTGGTTATTTATTTACCTTTACGCATATTTATTTAATTGTCCGCAACTTCATTTTTGTACCATATTTAATTTATTGTTTCATACATGATTATTTAGTATTGCATACTTGCATTATTCATTTATATCATGTTGGTTCATGCATTTGCATTTATACTTTGCCTATTTTGTGATTTATCTCATCATTATTATTAGCTGTTCTTTTCTTTTGGACTTTTGTTTTCATAATCAAAATAACAAAGATTTTCATAACAAATAATGAATGAAAAAGGGAGAATCTGGCAGCTGCTTCTTTCTTCCCTGAGTTGTCTTGGTAGCCGGTCATCTGACTAGTGTACTCAAGCTGCTCTCATTCTAAAATGAGCATTAAAACCAACCAATACTCGTCTTTTCTTTTAGACACTATTTCTTAAGTAAACTTAACTAAAGGTTTTCGTAACAAATCAATGAATGAAAAAGGGAGAATCTGGCAACTGCTTCTTTCTTCCCCGAGTTGTCTTGGTAGCCTGTCAGCTGACTAGTTTACTCGAGCTACTCTCATTCCAAAACAAGCGTTAAAAGTTAACCCTTACACACATAAACTTCTTCTCAGAAAACATGGAAATACGCTTTATCCATTCCTCTGACACATACACAGCTTAAGCCTCCAAGAGGAGCATACAAGCGTCGTTGTATCAGCGGAATGCGAATTAAGCCACATCCGTTAATCAAACTTTCTTTTTAACAATGGATACACGTTTTATCTACTCCTCTGATACATACACAGCTTAAGCCTCTAAGTAGAGCATACAAGCGTCGTTGTGTCAGCGGAATACGAAATAAACGTTACCCGCTAAAATCAACCAACCACACAAACATTTTTTACCAGAACTACGTGAGTTTTGAGTTTCCCATTGCACCGGGGAATACGTAGGAGCGGGCTCCTACAACCGTCAAACTCAACTAATAAAAACCCTTTTTTTAAATTTATTTGGAAACGAAGTAGAGATTAGCCAAGTGACAGATTAATTCAATTTAAACCTGCGCAAACAAACCCAAACCACCTAAACGGTTCCCATCGAGTACGATGGATGCGAAGGGTGCTAATACCTTCCTCTCGCATAACCAACTCCCGAACCCGCCACGGTTCTTCAACCGTGGTTACCAAGGTTTTCGTGATATTTTCCTTTCCCCCTCCGGGATAAATAAACGTCAATGGCGACTTCATTGCGTTACGCAAGATGGAATTTTCCAGCCCGCTACATGATGTATTCTCGGGATGAGAAATTGTTTATAATACGTGCGTTGTTTACATATGATTGTGAGAATATATGTATGAACATGTGTTTGGATTACATATGATTGAGAATATATGTATGTTATGTGATTGTCTTACATATGATTTTGCGAAATATATGTGTTGACATGTGGTGGTGATTACGTATGTGTATGTATGTGAATTGTTGCATGAGCATGTATGGAACGTGTACGTCAGATGGAGACTACACGGGTGGTTGTCTGTGTGACTTCACCGGGGACAGTGTCTGTGTGACTGCCCTATATATGCTGAAATATAAAATATGCTCATGCATTTCATAGTTGGTGATAGCATCCGTGTGGCTTCACCTGGTGTTAGCATCTGTGTGGCTACACCTAATCCTGCGGGATTTTATTGAGTCGGTGATAGCATCTGTGTGGCAACACCTGGTGATAGCGTCTGTGTGGCTTCACCTGCCCTGCGGGGTATAGTAGGGGTTGGACCTACGACTCTCTGCGGAGAGGTTAAATTCCGGAATTCATGCATGTGGCAGCCAGTGATTGGTGTCACGCTCATTGTAGAGTCTGCATTGATAGGCTATGTGCGCATTTGGATTATGATGCTTGTTGAGAATGAAATGCTAAATGTTTATTTGCTTTCCATAGTTTGGTTTATGTGTATTTGGTATGTATGTTTTGTATATGTATGCGTGTGGTGACCCTTACAATTAATATTGCGGTCTCCTCCCACCCAAGACGATGGACCCTTACACGCTGCCGTGAGTCGTGAGGACGATGGTGAGTTTGTGGGATTTCAGTGATCGAGGAGTTGTACTTCTTAAGTTAGGCTGTGCGCCGGTGTGGTTTGTACACCGTGCTCTTTTTGGATTAGGCATAGGATCTGACTCTTTTGGATGACTGTATTCTGAATATTTACTTTTATACTTGTTAGACCCTTTGTCTTTGGGGTTGTAAATATTCAGGTATTACACTTTGCTTCTCAGAAGCACTACTATGTATATATAGTCCTCTTGTATATTTAACGTCGGTTCTCACAGTTTGTATGGGTGCTCTGTTTTGTTTAAAAAAAAAAAATATTAATGCCCCTTTTTAGTCTTTGAAAATCGGGGTGTTACACTTACATCCAATACATCTTAAGTCATTCATCAAGTCATACACTAATGCTATGTCTATTTTCCTTACACTACGCACAACTTTTAATCCTTCTATTCCTCATCATCTCTTTTATACTCAATCCTTTTCTCGATAGACAATCACCTAACTATTTCTCAACGCGTCCTTCTAAAGGTTAACTTGCTTATCTCATATCTTTAGTTAATAACATTTAGCACTTAACTTTTTCTCGACTTCCAAAGTCTCACGAGGACATTTCTAACATATCCTACTACTTAACGATCTCATTGTTTTGATTCCAATGACAACCTTATCTCAAAATTTCTTTTTGAACTCGATAAATCTAACTCGCAAATTCTACCCTAGAATTTCATTCAACTTCGACACTAATTGTCCGGTCATTATCCAAATTGAATTACTCTATCTTTGACAAGCCTCTTACAAAAACTCTTTGAATTATTATTCCACTCACAAATTCTATCATAGAATATTATAATTTCATTCTCATCCATTTGAGGTTCGCTTACTCTACTTTGACTGATTCGCTTCGGTCGGTCCATTAAATTCAAATCCACCTTCTAACTTCTTCAAACCCTTCGAGACTACGTTTGTCAACTTCATCATACTCAACTTACACTTCTAAGTGTTAACTCTTATATCAATCTCACATTCCGAACGGTTCACTTAACTCAATCCTTTCGTCCGAATTGCCGACATCTTGCAAAAACCTATTTTTCTAAGTATCTGCCATTACATTAACTCTACTCGGATGGTAACACAATCCAAAATATTAATCCTTCCGATCGCTAACTACTTCCTCATGTGACTTATGCATCCCCCCTTGATTAACTAATATTTCGAACTCTTGCGATCACCGAACACATCACATTCCAAGCCATACAAGTAATGCCTCCAATACGTAAACACACTCGCTACTGCTAATTCCAAGTTCAACTGGTCACACCCATTAACTTAGAGATCCCTCACTAAAACACGATATCTACTTCCGACGGATCATTAATCATTCATCCTCTCGACCAAGACCCACAATTCATCAACTTGTTCCTTTCGTTCAATCAATTCTAAAATAAACTTCGCTAACGTCTAAACACTCTCCTTCGAGCATCTCTACCTATCACATCCTCCTATACTCAAACGTATCCGAGAATTATAACCTTCTCCCCCACTTATTTCAAACCCACTTACAATCATCTATTGGAACTCCCGATTCTCACATCTAAGTATCTAACTGTAGGCTTCTACGGTTCTAACTTATTTTCCCCAAAAGAATCTAGTATCGACAGTGTTTACACACACATGTCGCATTCAAGGGGTAACTACATTCACGACATCTATCTGAGATTGCATCAATCAATTTAAAACATTTAACATGGACATTCAAGTAACATACATCTTCCATAAATCTTAAAATTAAGAATCAAATCAAGACAACAAAAGATGAATATCATATAACGACATATTCCAAACAGTCCAACAGTTCACATGTATTAAATCATATGGTGCAAGAAATAATTAACTTAGCATGATAGTTAACATGGTAAAACAATCCAATATGCACATCATATTTATCAAATCTATCATAAAGAAATGACATAATCACTTACTATAACTTATAGATAGAAAAAGAAATAAATCAAGTTTCATGGCAATGATCTAATAAATGTTATCAACAAAATCTATACCAACACATACTAGAATGAGCTACATTCTACTCTCCTTACTTTCATGAAAATTTTATTTTCACATACTCAAAAGAAAATAATTTCATATATTCAACAAGATCTACATAATCAAGAAATAATATTAGTTCTTAAAATTATTTCATGTTATAAATAACTACTCACAAAGGTACACATGTAAGCATACAAAACAACTTCCATAAACTCTACCACGAATAGTTGAATTAACTATTAACTCTATTTACATACTCAAGTCATATTTGAAATCTATGTCGAATAAAATAAATTATATTATCCCATACAAGTTCAAATAACCAAAATGATTTATCTTTGCATTTTAATTTTACTCACAGTAAAATACAAGGAAACAAAAATCTCACTTCGAACGATTTAAAATAAAACATCATCAATGTCTAACATCCATATTTATCTTCCATACAAACATGAATACACATTCATCATCAATTATACGTAATGACATCATGTCATAAGTGTTTAATTTTACTTAGAACATCAACAAAATAAAATTCTGGTCTGACTCCCTCGCTTAGCAAGAGCTACCGATTTCTTGGCGAGACAAGTCAGAAACTTTCCCAGGAATTAGTGAGACTTAGCGAGACTCAGCGAGGTTCATCCTTCGCCTAGCGAGCACATCCAGAATCCGGGTGCTCTGCTACGGTTTTGAACTTACGCTCACTAAAATCTCGTTTTCTCGGCTCACCGATCCCTAAAATCCAAAACTTCAAGCATACAACATCATTATAGACTTGAAAGTACAATTAGAATCATGCATCTACAATCACAACATAGAATTATGAGATCTTCATGTTTTTACTCATAAAACGCATAGCAATTCAAGTTCTTAGTAATCATCTAGCACATGTTATAAACAAACATATAACAAACACATATTAGGATACACTAATATCCTACTCTCTCACCATCTTGAAAATTTAAAATTCACTCACTCAAAAGAAAATAATTCTATATTTTCACCAAAATATTCATCATCAAGAAATAACATTAGTTTTTCTTTTAAAATTATTTCAAATCATCACCACATGCAGTTTTATATCATGCCGGATCACCACATGCAGTTTTATATCATGCCGGATCATCACATGCAGTTTTATATCATGTCGGATCACCACATGCAGTTTTATATCATGCCGGATCACCAACAATCAAAAATAAACATCAACCAACCAAGTTTAAACTACGCAAAGGTTAAACTCTAAGCATAACAACTATTATAACATAGAAGTACAACACTCACACCATTACTCAACAAAGAACGGATCAATTAATCCAATTCGCACCACTCATAGTTCCTAAATGAACAACATAAATAGTTTCACAAAACACACACAACAAAATCGTTAGACAAACACGACTGACACACAATACTCACTTGGTCTGACTGCACAGACCTGCTCTGATCGACACACAACCCACACAGTCCGAAGACAACAGGGCTCTGATACCAAATTGTAACACCCAAACCCTTTATTTAATAAAATACCATTCTGAATAAAATTTGATTCAAAATGCGCAACGGAAATATATTATATTACATAAAATTGATGGTTCAAGTATTTCATTCTTCATCAAAATAATTACTAATAACTTAATTAGCAAAATACCGTTTATTACAAAAGTATGCCGAAAAAGATACATCATTAAATACATTAAAATAAGGGACAAATACTTTATTTACATATATATACATATATAAACCCTTTCCCTGTGTCATGATCAGAGCGGAACCGTCAACCTGGGAACCTGAACCCCAAAGTTCAGAAATTAACACAAAATAAGAGAGTTAGATCACATAATCCACAAAATCATAAGTATAAGGTACACTTACTACTCCAATGAAATTATAAACATAACTCAATTCTAACTCATCACATAATCTTAACACATATACAAGTATTCAAGATTCACCACACAAGAACAATTAATCACTTAACACATAAATGCACATTCTCCTAATGCATCTAATGTCACAACCAATGTCATGTCACCCTAGACACGACTAATGCATGTGGTACCATTCGTCTTTATTAGAGTATCTTACCTCTAATATTCTCCATTATCAGTTACATATAACCCGATAATTCTCCATTTTTAGAATATATAATTCTAACTCCATATACAATTCATGAATGCATGTATGCTCATGAATACTCACACATAGTCAATACACTAGGTATTAGACATCTCCATAAATCAAGTAGAACACAATCCACTTACTCCATCACCAAGATAATTTACAATCTAAACACACATACTCAATACTCCAATCAACAATAATACCAACAATTAATCATGGCAAAAGAATACCAATGAAACATGTTATCATACTCCAATCACATGTAAAACTCAAAGAAAATAAGATAAGTGCTGTAAAATTCGTCCGGCTAACTTTGGCGAACTTTTCGCTAAACCTCGCCCGGCGAAGTCTGGCGAAACAGAGTCAGGAAGAAATGCCATTTCGGGCGAAGTCTGGCGAACTTTTCGCTGAAACTCGCCCGTCGAACCTTGTAGCGAAATTCACGAACCCAGGTCTCGCTGGGCAGCTCGCCCGGCGAATAGTACCTGTTCTTGAACCCCAGCTTACGGGTTAAGTCCCAAAATCACTTAAAAATCCCATTTTTCATGTTATAAATCATAAATGAGCTTCATTTAAGTTAACACATATGATTATACACATAAAAACACCATTAGATTCACAGATCTACACCATTTCATACCATAAAGTAAGAATTTACACATTTACTCAAAAACTCATAAAACTCAAGAAATTCAATTCAAACATCTACAAATTCCCATTTTTCCCTTTAAATTCGTATACACATCATAGTATAGGTTCATTAAACTTATTAGGAACAACAAAATTCAACTTTCTTTAAGAAAATCTCCCACCCCAAAAATGAAAATGAGTGGAGAAAGTTTGGGTACGGAGAAATCGACATTCTCCCCTTTCTCGGATCACTCATGATTAAGAATCTACTCTCTTACCTTAGATCGGTTGAAAACTTTAATCCTTCATCTTGAAATCTCTTCCCTTTCTCTCTTGCCCTAGCTTTCTCTCTTCTCTTCCTTCTCTCTACTTTCTCCAAGAACAAGAAAAATGAACTTCTCTCTCTAACTAAGCCACTAAATGGCGTCCCACTCCCTTGGTCTTAGGGCCAATGGGCTTAAGGCCCATTAACACTGTACACTCGCTCGTTAACTAATATTTCGCGGTAAAACTAATTATTCTACACTATCGTCTAATAAAATATTCTACCTCACTAGAACACAAATAACTAAACTTAAAACGACCAATAAATAAAATGGGATGTTACACGCCCCAACAAACTAAATAAAAACATAGCAATAAGGAAAGCTAAAAAACAGCAGCACCACCAGTAAAACACCGCCAAACAGCACCGCACACCCGCAATTGATCTTCGCAATTGATCTTCGCGATCAGCTTCGGTTTTGATCAACAGGTAAGCACCAAACAAATCAAAATCTTTAGTCAGAAAAAAATTCCTAAACCAAAAAACTCATGGCCGCACCAAACTGCAGCCATTTGATATTCACTACAAAAGAAACCCTTAATTTACAAAAATTTATATACGACGATAATTACACAATCATGACCCAAATTTTGACAGAAAATTTTAGTAAACATCAAAGATAAAATATATTTCAATCGACTTATGAGTATTTATTTGTACATCAATCGACTTATGAAAATGAAGTTGAGAGAACTCTTGGCTATTTCAGTCAACTCTCCAATTTGTCTCATTTCCAATTGAGGAACAAGAAGGAACGAAGTCCTTGATCGACATTTTTAATAAACTATATTATTAAATTAATAAATGTAACAATTTTGTTAAAAAATCAATTTGGTTCACGAATTCATAGGTTTAGAATTATAAACAAAGTTATTAAAATCTCGCTTTAAATCGGAAATTTCTATTGATTCTATGTTTTTAGATATGATTTTTGTCTTCAATCAAAGTTAAAATAGTTTTAAGTAAAATTGCAAGTCAAGACAAATTTACACGAGTTAACTCTTTGTAAAATCATTTAAACTCATATGTTCTTACCTACTTGAACGATTCAAAATCTCAATATAAATTATTTTAACAAAAATCCTTTTTTTTAGGTTTAAATATCATTCTTTTTTTTTTATAAGTAAAATGGAGAAAGCTAAGCTGAAGAATTAAGGACATCCCAACTATGTTGGCACCCCCCTAAGACTTCAACAGGCTAGCTAACCCAAAATATTATTAAATAGAAAAAGAGAAATACATCAAGGAAACTTGGGGGGACTAGACCAAAACCCAAGTGGGAGCTCGAAGAGTAACAACTGCCTCGTTAAAAACCTTACCTGTAAAACCCAATGGGCAAAACCAGGTGAAGGGAAAAAGAGTGCAGTGCTCCAAGAAAGTACACAGAAAGACATCAGAACTTACAAATACGAAAGTTAGGCATACCTAACTTATTGGATTCTAAACTATCCCTGATGAGTAAGGGCGCTTCATCCCACGTAGTAAGGGCAGTAGAAGTTAACCCATAGTTAGCCAATAGATCTGCCACTTGATTTCCCTCGCGATATATATGCGTAACCATGAAGTTCATTTGACTAACCATTATCAAAGCGTTTTTCCATCTGTTCCGTAGATTCCAAGCAGCCAAATTATGAGGATTGTTGAACGCAGCAACAACTGAAGAAGAGTCTGTTTCCAACCAAAGACTGTGCCATTGATGTTGAAAAGCAATTTCAATTGCTCGCATCGCACCACTAATCTCTGCAACAAAAGAAGAAGCAATACCGAGAGGTTCGGCGAACGCATAAATAAAATCCCATGCATGATCTCTGAAAACACCGCCACATGAAGCGTTGCCTGGGTTACCTGTAGAAGCACCGTCAATGTTACATTTGTGCCAGTTCAAGAGAGGAGGTTGCCATAGAACTTCTTTGAGAACGGGAGCCCTGCTGTGATGGATTGAAATACGAAACAACTTTAAAAAAGAAAAATCTCTGATGGAATTAGAAGATATTTTCTTAGTATTGTTGCCAGTCAAGGAAGTGTTGGCAATGATCAACGCTATAGCAGCCCTCCAAGTAATCAAATTGTCATTGAACCTTGCTCGATTTCTGGCCAACCATATAGTATTTAAGAGGTTGATGATAGCAGCAGTTACGGTGATTTTAGATTGTGGAGACCAGTTCAAATCGCATAATTTCCACATATCCTCCATGGTTGTAAATTGAATGGTGAGATTCAAACAGCCCGCAAACCATGACCAAAGAATTCTGGCAAAATCACATTGAAAAAAGAGATGAAAAGTTGTTTCAACCTGTTTGCTACACAAATTGCACATTGAAGGAATAGCGCAACCTCTAGTCATCAAGTTCTCATCAGTTGGCATTTTCTCATGCATTAATCTCCAAACCATGAAAGATTTTGAAGGAGGAATATCAGAGCTCCAAATATATTTGGCCCAGAAAAGGTCCTGAAGCTGCGGCATTTTGAAGTTATAAGCATCCTTTAACTCCAAACTTCCAGAGTCCGTATGTTGCCAAAGAAGAGAGTCCGGACAAGTCTCTGAAAAAATTGCTAGTACTCTTTATGAAGATGCCTTGAACAAGCAAGAGGTTTTTTGGCAAGAAATAGCACGTTTGAATTGGCATTTAGAGGGGGATCGCAACACCAAATACTTCCATAGACTAGCCAAAATCAAAACCTCAACCAAAGCCATAACCTCCTTACTTGTTGGTGAACATGTGATTACGGACCAGTCTCAAATTGCTGAACATGTTATTGATTATTATAAAAATTTATTTTGCACTAACAATGTTTTGCAGGGTTCTTTGCTTGCTGAGGATGTCATTCCAAATCTTGTCACTCCAGATATCAATTCTATCATGACAATGCTCCCCTCCCAGGAGGAAATCAAGGCTGCTGTGTTTGCCTTAAATAGAGATAGTGCTCCTGGCCCTGATGGATTCGGTGCTTATTTTTTCCAACATTATTGGGAGATTGTCAAAATGGATGTTATTAATGTTGTGCTGGAATTCTTTTCTACAAGCTGGATCTTACCTGGTTATAATTCTAATATCATTACTCTGATCCCTAAGTCTCCTGATGCAGTCTCTATTGATCAATACAGACCAATTGCAATGGCAAATTTCAAATTCAAAATTATCACCAAAATTATTGCTGACAGACTTGCCTCAATCTTGCCTAATCTTGTTTCTGATGAACAGAAGGGCTTCATTAAGGATAGGGATATCAAGGACTGTATTTGTACTGCTTCTGAGGCTGCTAATTTGATTCACAACAAGGCTCGTGGAGGGAATATTGCTCTGAAGATTGACATCACCAAAGCTTTCGACACTTTAAACTGGTCTTTCCTTATTACTGTTTTGAAGAAGTTTGGTTTCAATGACATTTTTTGTAACTGGATTCAGGTGATTCTTCACTCTGCTTTTCTTTCCATTTCCATCAATGGGAAATCACATGGTTACTTTAATTGTCGTAGAGGTGTCAGGCAGGGTGACCCCCTTTCACCACTTCTTTTCTGTTTGGCCGAGGATGTTTTAAGTAGAAGTATCACAAAGCTTGTGTCTGAAGGAAAGCTCAATCTCATTAAGGGTACAAGAAATTTTACTGTTCCCTCCCACTGCATTTATGCTGATGATTTGATGATCTATTGCAAAGGTAATCTGGCTGGTTTACATGCTTTAAAGGATTTGTTTTCTACTTATGCCTTGGAATCTGGCCAAGTCATCAACAATTCAAAATCCACCATCTATCCAGGCTCTATCTCTCCACGAAGATTAGAGGTTATTGTTCAGCTGATGCACTTTAATATTGGTACTCTTCCTTTCTCTTACTTGGGTGTACCGATCTTTAAAGGTAAACTAAATATCATTCTTGTCCCTGTATGTTCGAGAATTTTTGGTTTTAGTCTTTGTATTTTTTTTTGTTGCAAATACATCCCTGAATGTGCAAATCTTGTTGCGTTTGTAGCTTATCAATTAGATACAAACGCAGTCGTTTTTTAACGGGAAGGACTAAAACCAACAAAATTTGCACATTCAGGGATGTATTTGCAACAAAAAAATATACATGGACTAAAGCAAAATATTCGCAAACATTCAGAGACGAAAATGATATTTAATCATTTCTTTTACAAAGTGCATAAATCTTTTTAAAAATACATATAATATCGTACTAGTAATAAATACAATATGAAAACGTGTGAGAGACGAAACATATAAGTAGTTAGATTTTGTTAAATAATAGAGTATTACAAAGTTTTATGCAATTATTCAAATATAATATATTATTTAATAAGTAATAGACACATAAATGTAATAGGAGTTTTGTAAAAATAAAATAATAGTGATTAAAATTTACAATACAATCACTTTACATTTCAATCATACATAATATTCATTCTTACATGACATGCATGATTTAAAGAGTCATATTTAATACATGAAAAAAAAATGAGAGTGATATTATTTTTACAAGATATATTGTGGGTATATAATTGTTGGTGATATTTGTTGTGAAAATCAAGACTTTTCAAGATGTATATTTTCAACTAACACCAATAATATTTGTAATTGAAATGTATGACTATAGTCATATTTGATTCATGAGAATGAGAAGCTATTCAAGCTTATAATCAGAATAGACTTGGTTTCACCAATCGTTAATTGGTTCAGTGATGATTGACACTAAACTTGGTAGAGAGGACCACAATTCGATCCCCCGCAACTGCGACCAGAAGAGAGCTGGAACCACTTGATGTCATAACTGACTCCCAAACCAGATCAACTGGTGGTGAAAGCCAAAAAAAGAATAGATTTGGTTACCCTTTGTTTAGATTTTCTTCAAGGGTTTTGGTTTGGTCCCCTTCTTTTGAAATCAAAGCGATAAATGAATGCAATAAAGAACACGAAAGATTTGTTTAGGAAGTTCTTGGATTTCGTTCGTACTCGCTAAATCATCGGGTACGTCTCCCTTCCAATTCCCAAAATGGAATTGAGAAATTTGATATCAAAACCAATTTTCAATGAATGTTTATCCAAGAGAGGTGGAAAATACTATACAACAATGATAAAACCAACTCTTCAATACGTTGTTGATCCTTCTCTACAGTTCTTGATTCCAATCTTTGTTACCGAGATCCAATCCTTAAGTATCGTCGCAATCACTCAAACACTCCTATGTAGCAAATACCGAATCCCTCTTGATTCCAATCTTCTACCCGAGTCTTGAGGAAATCTCTAAATGATCACTTGATTTACGAAAAGCCTTCAACCACAATTGAAGTGAAAATCTCCTTTTCCCTTTGAAAATCCAAATTCCTTTTCTCCCCGAAAGCTAATTGCAATTAGCCACCACGACCGATATCTTCAATCAATCTTGCAAGATGTTGGATCAATCTTTCGAATTGACAACAAGGAATGCTTGAGAGGTTGAAGAAGATAAAGAACAAGGGTTTTGGCTTTACGAACTCACAAACTTGATTATGCGAACTTTCCAATTGAAAATTCGTGTGTAATGAGTTTTGCAAAATGCTAATTATATGTAAGATGAATAGTGATGATACCTCATCATTACTACAAACCAAGGCACTTCTCAAGGTAAAATGGTGTATTTGTGCATATAAAAGAACTACAAGTGATGGGGATATAGAGGTTTTTAAGAGATATCTTGTACCACAAGCCAAGACCAAAAAGGAGGGAAAACATGTCAAAAAGTGGGTAAAGTGGTTTGAAGTTCGCGCGCACCAAGATTGATGAACAAAAGGCCAAGAACCCTCTGGAAGATTTGCGTACGCGAAGGGGTGACTCGTGTGCGCGAGGTTTTGAGATGGAAAGTGGAAAACCCCCTGGAGAATTCGCGCAGGTGAACCAGAGACGAAGTCTGCGCGAGGGAAGGCGAAGTTGGCGCGAACTTTTGCATTGCAAAATCAGATGTTCGCGCGCGCGAAGCAGATCTGGTGCGAAGCGAAAAGTGAGGCGAAATGCCCTTTTTCAGATATCTATATAAGCTGACCTAAAGCTTAGTTGAAGGGTTCGAACTTTTGAAGGAAGAATTATATGTTTGAGTATAGTGTGTCTCCAGAACTCAGATCTGAGAAGATTTTGAAGAAAGGATTGAAGATCATGACTGAAATTGAAGATTTCTGCTTCAGATTCACCATGATTCTTGGCTAAACTCTCTAGATTTAATCTCTATGTAGACATGAACTCCATAATCTTGTAGCTAAATTCTTGTTCTATTGAATTCAGTTTTTTTATGCATTCTATTTCAATTTTGTATTCAATGCTTATCTTTCCTTGATCTAGTAAGATTTGATTCTAGTGATTTGAGTTTCTATGAGAATAGCATTTAAATCATGTACCTAGATTGATAGAACACATGTTGATACTTAAGAGATTTTGTATGAATTTGTGTGATTGTATGATTAACCGTTCTTAATCCTCTATTAATGTTGAATTGGCTAAGAGATTAGGTAATTAATGATAATTAAAGAGTGTGACTACCAAAGAGATTTGGAGTTGCAACTTAGGTTAATCCATCTTGCATGAAATTGATTTGATACTTATGAATTTAACTACCACACTTAGGGTGCGTTTGTTTGAGATTTTTTTAAGAAAAAATCCATTTTGTAATGTTGATAGTGTTTGTTATAGATTTTTTTAAAAATCATTTTCTTAAAAAAATCATTTTTAGCCCCAAAATGAAAAGCTATTTCTAATAGCTTTTCAAGAATCTATTTTTTTTAAACTAAGGAATCTAAGTGTATAAACTTCTTTTTTAAAAAAAATAGATTTTTATGATTGTAAACAAACACAAAGTAGCTTTAGATTTTCTTCAAAATCTCTACAAAAAAATCTCTAGATTTTTTCTAAAAAAAATCATTTTTTTTAAAGCTTAAACAAACGCACCCTTAGTGAGTTCATGGAAGCATAGAGGTTCAATCGTTTCTAATTCCATATTCGAAAGTTGTTTTACCGTTAAGTGCATTTTAAATTTGCATCTTAAGAATTTCCCCCCAAAGTATGATTTCATTTGTTAAAAATAGCATAGTTCTAGTAGTTTTGTTTTAGGTTTTCGCAATCCTCGTGGTTCGATCTTTTACTACTTGAGATAATTCGTGCACTTGCGAAAATATGCGTCAAATAGAATGGATAGCAAGACAAAATTTAAGTGTAACTGATACATGAACTGGTTCAAGCCCAATTTATGCACCGGTTCAAGTCAAGAAAGCTTTTAGAAAAAGATCACGTGTAAATGTTTGTACCGGTACAAAAAGATCTTATACCGATGCATGTTTCTTAGGTGAAGCTTTTTTTTATCGCTGCGCAAGAATATCTTGTACCGATACAAAATGCTCTCGTACTTTAGGTCCTTGAACCATGAACCGGTTCATGAAACTTGGGAACAATGCACCGTTGCATTTCATTCTTACCATAACTTGTGATACTTTTTAATCTTTAACTCAAATAAAAATGCAAGACTACTATTACATTTGTCCCTTATTTTAGGATCCTTTGACAAATTTAGAGTGTCCTATCTGTAGAGACAAGCTTTTTTGGTTAAAAGATATTATGATTAAGGTCGAAATGGAGTATTATTGTTAAAAGTAGTAGAGTTATTAAGCATGAAATGAGGCTTCGTAGGCAGTGCCCGCATTATTTCCAGCTTTATAAAAGTTTGACCCCTCCACTCTATTTCACATGCTTCACCTCTCTAATCTCTAACTCATCCTCCTCACTCATCACTCTGTTTTCTTTCTTTTTTTACATATAAAATATAATAGCCTCCGGAATCTCAATCTACCTCCTGGCTATATATATGATATATTTCCTGTCAAAGAAGAAACAGACACAGTCTCTCTTTCACTTTAATTATTTATTTATCATTATTTCTCACAACTCCACAAACACACTTCTTGCAAATGCACTAAAATTAAACTTTGTAGCAGGGGGAGGCAGAGACACACCACTCACCACTACCCACACACACTCCTCCCTTTTCTCTTTATGTATGTATGGAAATGGAATTTCACACCATTACATTATATTATTATTATTAGGGTCATGCATGCTAAACAGTGCATCTGATACACTAGTTAAGCATACCCAAAAAGAAAATAAAAATGCAAAATTAATACTATGAAGATAACTTTTTACATCTTTAATATATTAAATATAGAAGTTAGAAGAAAAAATTTCTATATTAATATGTTTAACTAGTATCCTAGTGCCGCTTTCAAGTTAGTATATAATCAAAGTGGAGTGAAAGTCAAAGCGGTTGAACTGTGTATATTGACGCCAAAACTTGCATTTATATACTAAGAGATGGTTATAACTGTTTCAGTTAGCTGGCAGCAGCTGACGTTAGAGACGATGATAGTCGTTGAGATGAATCTAATCGTGCCATGGGCATGCAAGGGAGTGCATTCGCTGCAGGAGATGCACATTATTTATCGTGTTCGTAACCATTGGCTAGTATGAAAAGCCTCCGTGAAGGAGTGAGTTTGAACTGAATCTAAAGTGTTTGGACCATGTAAATTGAGTCTCTACCCAATCCAAAACAAAAATTTATATATTATTATTATTATTATTAAGATCAAATTATTTTATTTGAATATCAAAATACATATACTAGACTAGATATGATATGTTATGATTGTCTCTATATATCTCTCAGCTACTTTTTCATTACAACTTACTAAATTTTCTTAAAAAAAAAGCTAAACTACATATTTGGTCCCTTACGTTTATTTTAGGTTTCAATTTGGTCCCTTAAGTTTAAAAAATTCCAATTTGGTCCCTTACGTTATCAACGTTTACATTAGTTGGTCCCTTCCGTCAGATTCCACTGTTCCAGTATTTCAATTGGACACGTGTCAACATGTCCAGATGTCCACGTGTCAATCCACATGTGCAAACCGTCTGCCATGTAAGCAAACCGTCTGCCACATGTGTAAAAATTGACAGAAGGGACCAAATTGAAACCTAAAATAAACATAAGGGACCAAATTGAAACTTTTTAAATGTAAGGGACCAAATTGAAACCTAAAATAAACGTAAGGGACCAAATTTGTAGTTTAGCCAAAAAAGAAAAAGATTAGCACTTATACATAGTTATTTGTTGTGTTGAGTAGTTGTGATTGTTGTTTGGCAACAATCATGTTATTATGGAATAGGATTGTGCTGTGATGGCAATAAAGGATTGGTGTTTTTAAGCAGCCAAATGTAAAGCTTAGAGTTTATTACATGCACTTCAGTATATTTTAGCTTTTGACATGAGAAATATCATTTTTGAATTAAATTGTAAACAAATAATTGATGATATTCATAATGTCAAATCTATTCAGAATATGACTCTATTAATGATAATAGTGGTGTTCATGTTTTGGCTTAAGTTTCTAATTTTTTATACTACATACTATGTGAGTTTAATTTAGTTGATAGAGACAATACATTATATATGTAGGGGAGTCGGAGTTCGAACTCCGATCATATTACTTATCCATTCTAATAGTAAAATTTCTAACCACTATACTACTTAGCTAAACAAAACATATAAAAAATTTGGTCATTAAATATGTCGGACATTGTCACTACTATAATTCTTAAATAGCAATTGTAGGGACTAACTAACAAAAAGTCATATTTGAAAAGTAAATTCAGGGTTTAAAAATATATTTGAAGATCAAATTGACAAATAAAATAGATACTTGTAAATATATTTTTAACTTTAATATATTCAAAATATATAATATATCGTTTTACACCCGAGAAGTCCCCCGCTTTGAAGTGAGTTTCATTCTCCCCTATATTGTATTATAAATTCTGGCAATAATATAAGACTACAATGGTGAAATTTAAACCCCAAAAAAAGGGTTGGATTGTTACAATGGTAAGGTTTAAACTTGGAGTTAAAATAGGTGGAGGAAAGAGGGGATGATTTTTTTAACCGGTTGAAAGCAAAAAAAAAGTGGGAAAGAATCTGACACGTAACGCGATTTGATTTGGTTTGTTATTGTTTTTGATGGGCAAAGTTATTGTCCATAAAGACAATCTTTATGGACCGTCCATAAACCAATCAAAACACAACAATTTTACTCATGCGCCCCCTATTTTACTTGCGTGCCCCCATATTACTCACGCACCCCCCAAATTTCTCGCGCGCCCCCAAATGACTAGCGCCCCCAAATTACTCATGCACCCCCCAAATTACTCAAGCACCCCCCAAATTACTTATGCACCCCTCAAATTTCTCATCCACCCCAAAAATTTCTCATGCACCCCTCCCCCAAATTTCTCTTGCACCCCCCCCAAAATTCTAATGCACCGCCCAAATTTCTCGCATACCCCCATATGACTTTTGCCCCCCAATTTTTTTTTTGTCCCCTCCACATTTCTAACTTAAACCATTTTGCTGTGGGAATGGTTTCAGAGAAATGCACTCAAGTCTCAAAAACCATTAAGTGCATAAGATTGTTTTAGATTACAACCCTATAATTAAAATAGAAACAATAATTGTGATTTAATGGTTTTGATTGTCTTATATGAGAAACCAAAATTATTGTTAAATGGTTTTAAATACTTTAATGATTATAATTGTACCAAAAAAACTAAAAAATAATGATTATAATAAAAAATCATTAAACCATTTTGCTGTGGGAATGGTTTTGGGGTACAACCCTATAATTAGAATAAAAACAATAATTGTGATTAAATGGTTTAGATTGTCTTATATAAGAAACCAAAATTATTGTTAAATGATTTTAAATAATGATTATAATTGTACAAAAAAAATAAAAAATAATGATTCTAATTATAGGTTGTACTTCAAAACCATCTTATGCACTTGATGATTTTGGAGTGTATATATGTGAAATCATTCCCACAACAAAATGGTTTAGCCTAGAAATGTGTGGGGACAAAAAAAAAATTTGGGGCACAAGTCATCCGGGGGATGCGTGAGAAATTTGGGGTGCACGAAAAATTTGGGGGTGCATGAAAAATTTAGGGGGGTGCATTAGAAATTTGGGGGGGTGCGCGAGAAATTTGGGGGGTACACAAGAAATTTAGGGGGTGCACGAAAAATTTGGGGTGTGCATGAAAAATTTGGAGGAGTGCATTAGAAATTTGGGGGGTGCGCGAGAAATTTGGGGGGGTGCGCGAGAAATTTGGTGGGTGCTTGAGAAATTTTCCTCACTTATGGGAGGTGTATGAAGAAAAAGTATGGTGTGGATAGCAATTTATGGACGGTCCATAAATACCCTTTATGGATAATAACCAGTCCCGTTTTTGATAATAGATTTGTATTGTTATTTTGTCTTATATTTTTTATTTGAATGCATATATATATATATATATATATATATATATATATATATATATATATATATATATGTATGTATATATTTTAATTGGATGTGTAGATTTTTATTTTTCATAATCTTTTTAGGGGAACATATATTTTTTAATATTTTTTTAATATCATAATTCATAATTTTTAAAACTCTATAAATAGAGGTATGGTTTGATATACTTTCAACATAAAAATATACTCATTTTTACACTTCCTTCTCATTTGTAAAGACTAAAAATATTCATTATTCCAAAAAAAATATAAATAATTATTATTATTATTCAAAATTAAATAATATAAATAAAGAATAAAGAATATGAGATATATGAAAGTGAGTTGAAAGAGGGAGTATTTGATTTAAACTAAACTATCGTAGAAATAAAAGTTAAATAATAGTTTAATTGTTATGTGAAAGAGAGAGAGAAAATGAAGTGGAGTATTGAAAAGTGAAAAAGTTGGGATTTAAACCCAAAACCATTGTACATAGTCTAAGTTAACTTGCTATGAGTTTTAAAACAATACTTTTTTTCTTGGAAATTTCCATGTAAAAATATCAACACATATGGTGTTTCTTAATCTTTTTAAAAAATACACAAAAATCAAACATACTTTTTTCTTTTTAAATTTCCATGTCCAAGAATCATTTCCCTATTATTAATCTACACTTATGGTGTTTCTACTTTTCTGCTTCCCAAAAGATAAATTAAAAGGTGTTATTGGTTTTTATCCATTTAAATTAATCAAGTGGATGCACACTTTTCTCCTCCAAAAGCTCTTCTTTGATCTCTTTCTCGTTGAAAGCTCCTTTTTTAATTAAAGGCATGTGAAGACACAATTCTGAAAGTAGTGTCTTTCATAGTACACATAACATGTTTTATTTATCAATACCATAAAGTTGAATCATTCCCTATATAACATAACCTTTCAAGCTTTTATTCCATTATCATCTAATTCAATTTCATTCTTCATATCTTCATTTCAAAAATTTGCATAAATTGGTCAAGGCCATGCATGGTGAAGTCTTTGTTTGAATAAATTGATTTTTGAGGTTTGTTCTACTTCTGATTATTACATTATTTTAGTGTGTGTAGTGAAGTTAATTTCAATTATTACATTTTTTTATTTACATTTGTGCGCAGGGAAACTAGCTATACATTGGTTTGATATTTCACAATTGCAATGTTGATGCTGAATATATAGTTGGAGACACAGGTCAAGGTGGCAAACAAATTAATTGATACAGAATCAAACACAAGGTAATTGCTACCATTAACTGCCCTAGCTTCTCTCATCAATTTTTATGTTTTTTTATTTGAATACACCGATAGACGTCTTATTTGAACGTATATTGGTACACTGTTAAAGTGTACAATGTTAATAGGTTGATAAATAGTATTTAATATAGAAAAATTAATAAGTATTATTTTTGAATTTATCACAATTGCGCATGTCAACAAATATACCGGTACACATTAGTAAAATGTATACATTAAATGGGCTTAGGCCCTCTTTTGCACCAAAAAAAAAAATGTATACATTCAAAATTCACCTTTTTGTTCCGTGAGTTTAGCTCAGTTGGTAGGACATTGCATTATATATTCAGGGGGCATGGTTCGAACCCCGGTCATCTCACTTATTCACTTTAAGGTGGAATTTCTAATCAGTAGACTACTTGACAAAAAAAAAAATTCACCTTTTTATTGGTCACGATAAGGTGTTTGTTTGATTCTTTTAGATTTCTTAAAGTCTTTTATAAAAAGTATAAATCATTAAATTTTTGAAAAAATATTTAAATTGAAAACAATGTTTGTCTCCTAAGTCCTTGGACAGAGTGTTTAAAAAATTGATTTTTTCATCAAAAAAGAATTAGATAGTATTGTTTGTTGCTTGTTTGTCTTTCATTAAAATATAATTATTTTCTCTCTCTCTTTCATTTTTATAAATTTCTTATATGTATAAATTAGTCAACTTATTATTTTGTTGCTTGTTTTGAGACCGTAAATTAATTTTTCGCTAATATTGTTCAAAAAATTAAACATCATGAATTATATGTTTCACTATTTTATTTTTTTAAGAGATTTTTCTCCTTTTATTTTTTTTTGTACAAGCAAAAATGAAACTGATATATTAATAACCACCTGCTGAATAGGTGAACTAAAGAAAATGGTTTTAAATACAAACAATTTTATTCGAGAAAAATATTACTTCCTACAATCATTTTTATAAGCAACATAATCCATTTTTAAAATGGTTTTTAAAATGGATATGTGTTAATGGGCTGGCCTCAACTGCACAACCATAAGCAAGAATTTTGCTCTTTAGGCCCCCTTGTTAATTCCACACCCCCAAAAATCCCAAATTACCTTCACTTTTAGATCCAAGATACTTTAATTTCTAGGATATGAAATCAATATTTTTTAATATTCTAGGATAAGAAATGGTGATTTATGACTATATCAATACGGGGAAGCTTGGTTTAATGCCTGATTTAAGAGGGGCCTAAGAGTAAACAATGAGGGTCTAAAAAGCAAGATTCCATCCGCAATGATTTTTCTACTCATTTGTATTGGGATGCTTTAGAGTTTATTTATTTATATATTTATTTTATTAATCCTCTTGTTATTAACCGCACTATCATCATTTAAAGTTAAAAATTATTGTTACGAAAAACTAAATTTGAGTTCTTTCTTTAGAGAATGATTTATTATGTAATGGTGAACACTTTCGGGACCTCATAATAATTTACATGAAATTCACTATTGTTTGACACTATACTGACAAACAAAACAAATAAATTGTCTTAAACGTACATGCCCAGGAAGGACACTTAGATCAGAAAAAGTTCAAAAAAAGTTGTGTATCGAAGGAAAGAAAGTGAAAGGAAATAAAATTATGGAAATCGATAGATGAATTTGGATTGATAGTTCAAGTTCATCCAGATAGTCCAGGTTCATTAATCAATTTCCATAATTTTCTTTTCTTTCACTTTCTTTCCACAAAACCAAACACACTCTAAATTGTTGTTTTCACAAGTTTATCGTTTAGGAGAGTTTGGAGTAGTATTTATTGTCAGGTGTAAAAAAATTAAAATAATTAGGAATTTTTTTTTAGAAAATTATTTACAAATAGTACAATTACATTTTAATAGATTTAAAAAGAGTTAAAATATAATTAGGATTATAAATGTAGGTAAACAAAAAATAGGCGTGGTTGAATATTGAAAGAATGTCTTATTAAAAGGGACAAAAAAAGTTCTTAAGAAGATCTTATATTTAGGAAATGAGGTAGTACTTTTGAAAGACATGCGGTAAAACCATGTATTTTTCTTTCACCCTAAACTTCTCTAAAATCTCAAAAAAGGTCCGCTTAAGTTCTACAACTGGAAGCTTGTTTTTGAATTTTCGAGCTATAGTATCTGAAAAGTGGTATTTTGAATTTTAGAATCTAAACCAGTATTTACATGAACAAATATACATCAAAAAGAAAATTACAATTAAATATGTCTATTATAACATAAAGCAAAATATTACATCAAATATTGGATGAAGAAAGTTTAAAATAAAAAGGCTTTAATGCACTTTTGGTCCCCCTATTTAGAAAAACTTGAACTTTTGATCCCCCTATTTTAAAAATCAACATTTTGATCCCCCTATTTCAATTTTTTTAAGTTTTGTTCCCCTTCCTCATTTTGATGTCAATTTTGCTGATTTGGCTTTATTATTGATGATATGGCGGTGGTTATGTGGATAAGTTTAATATACATGTCATTAATAATTAAAAAAAATTAAAACAATAAAACTTTCAAAAAAAAAATTAAAACAATAAAATAATTAATAATTAAAAAAACAGTAAAACACCCAAATTCATCGCCTCTCGATCGTTCATCATCACGTTCATCTTAATATATTTTCCCCCAATTCCCAGAATCCCAACTTTAGAAACCTTCTTCATCGTCTAACATCAATAAGAAAAAAAAAACTTTTTCATCGTCGTTGATTATCATCGAATCACCGTCATTTGTTCATTAAATTTTTCACCATCTCGCTGCTCACTTTATTCATATCTCACATCGATTTTGCTCACTCTCTTCATCGATTTCGTTCTCAACGGCCGGAAACCTCACGACTACCGATTCGTCTTCAACGACCGTTGTGTTATAAAACATCACTGATTAGAAATCGAATTGGGTTTGTCGTAGAGAGATTTATTGTTGAAATTGTGATGGTGATTTTTTTTCTAAGACAAGGTTTGATGGGTTTTGGTGTCAGATGCTTTGATTGGAATCAAAATAGGAGAAAAAAAATAGAGAAATAGAGGGAGATCTAGGAGAGTCTTGCGATAAAGAGAAATATAAAGGCTGAAGGAGTAGGACAAAAAGGACGAAGGTAGAAGAAGTGAATATATGATGATGAGTTTGTATAAAATTGATTACTAACACATTGTAAAATTAATTCACCTTGTTTCTCTTCTCAAATAATTGATTTGTTCTTAGTATTATTTTTTTTCTTCTTTTTTGTATATAAAAATTGAATATATAATATTTCTTCAATTTAATAAAAAAAATTGAAGTATAATAATTTTTGTTTTGAAAAATAAAATATTTTATAAAATAAATATTATTTAATTAAATAAATTAATAATGACATGTATATTAAACTTGTCCACATAAACACTGCCATATCATCAATGACAAAGCCATGTCAGCAAAATTGCCATCAAAATGGAGAGGGGGATCAAAACTCAAAATATTTTGAAATATGGGGATCAAAATATTGGTTTTTAAAATAGGGGGATCAAAAGTTCAAGTTTTTCAAAATAGGGGGACAAAAAGTGCATTAAAGCCAAATAAAAATTACATAAAAATATGGCGGAATGCGATTGTTGGGGTCTGTCGTTGACATCTCCCTCTTTAAATAAAAGATAAGGCGACCCAAATTTCAATTTTAGGCCCCTTGTATTTCTTTTTTACCCCTTTTACTAACGTTTTTGCTCCTTCACGGTATTTCGGTTTTTACGAACCGAATTAGTTATAGTTTCGGTTTTTTCCATATATTACTTCGGTTCGTAAAAACCAAAATTTATTGCTCAAATTTTACACAATTTCAAAGGACAAAATAAAATTTAAAGGGGGTATAAAAGAAATGCAACGGACCTAAAGGGAAATATTTATATTATTATATGTATAAAGAAAAATCTACCATAGAATGTGTATTATATGAAACATATTTACTTTTTTGGTAAAGAAATATTATTTTAGAATTTGTGTTGTAACTATAATTTGAAGAAAGAATAAAGAGAGACGGTTTGTTACGGCTTCTTTTAATTTTTTTTATTTTTTTTATTTTATAAAAATGAGCGGCCTTCCGTGCCCGTTTGTGTGATTGACATTTTTTATTGTGTTAATAACGATAGTTACTTAACCTACTTTTTTATTGTGCTTAGTTGATTAATAACTATTTAACCTCATTTTTTGTTGTGCTTAGTTATTAAGGAAAAAAAAAAGAAATCTTGTTTTTTGTTATAAAAAAGATTGAAAACCAACTTTTGTGTGGAATTTATTTTTTAAAATGTACAAATATTTGAATTTGTGTAAAAAAAATAGAGTATAGAACAAAAATGTCAATAAGAAAAGTCTGCCCCAAATGAGTATTCTTTTTATATATTTGGTATAGATAATCCACTTTTAAAAATATAGCATTTAAAAATATACTTTGGTCCCTAAAAAATCTTACTTACCTTTATTAAATTTTTAGTCCTTGAAAAATTATCATGCACTCATTTTTGGTCTCTATTGTTAAATCAATATGTTTTTTTAAATGGTTTTTTCTTAAGTATATTTAGACCATTTTTAGAAATGGGGTAGGTCACGAACATTTAGGAATTTTCTCTTCTCTCCGTGTTTCCTCGGTCCTTGTTATTCCAATTTTGCTCTCATATATAGTTCTCAGAAAATGTTTTTCAAAAGTCATATTTTTACGGAATATAGTTTCTAAAATAGACATAAATGTAATTTATAGATTTATTTTTTTTCATTCATATTCTAATATTTCGAATTCTATTTTTCAAAAAACTAACTCTTTCTAAAAACGTATTCTAAAAATTCAAATATTTCGAAACGCACAAATAGAAATTGCTTTAGAAAACATTTTTTAAAGTGATTTAGGAAAACGTTTTACGAAATCCTGCTATATGTGAAAACAAGTTGTCCTTTTTTCGTTCTAAAACAATTGATCTAATCCTAAAATTTATTTGTCGTGAAATCATTGACTACTATATCAATTTCAATTTAATATTTCGTACTTTGTATTTGTGGTAAAGGTTGCTACATCAATGCATAAAAAGGGTACTACAATAGTACAATAATCACTTACCATAGGAAAGACATCATTTGTGTTGCGGTTCAATAGCAACTGAAGAACTTTTGTTTGACTGATCATATCATTCTCATTTACCATGACTCAACAGTCCATCGTTGAACTACACTACACTCTCAAACATCATCAATAGACAAAATGATCATAATATTATGATTAATCAACAACAAACTATGAGTTTATCTACTTGGGTGAAGCACCCTATCCATGTGATAAGAGGCAATGCCTCTGCAAATACCATTTAAATATGTCACCGGCAAAGACTATGACCACCAACCATTCCCTCACTTCGTATTCTAAAACTTAGGCAACAAATAATCGAGTTCAGATCACCTCCATTTTGCTATCCTCCATTTTCTCAAGTTTATTGAATAGATGTGTGACATGTGGCAAAAAAGAATCCAGTGGTTCAGATTAAGAATTTGAAAAATGTTGTAACCACATCGTATCTGTCTTCTTCTTCCTCAACAATACAACACACTAAAGCACTTCGTCTTCCTCACTCATCACCGTTCTGCTGCTTTCACCTTCTCTGTCTCTCATCATTGTTCTCCTTATATGTTTTTAATTAAAAAATACTCCTAAAACAGAAAAGCGTTTCAACAATGTTCTATGGTTACAGTCTTCAGATTGAAGATCTGAAACCCACTTCGCCTCACTGTCACTCATTGTCATCACTACCACACTGTTTCACTGTCACGAATTACCACCGCCATACTTTGTCTTGCCGTCGCACAGTTTGGATTATTATTTTATAAATTTTGATATTTTTTCCTTTCCAATGGTTGGTTTCAATCCATAGATTGGCTTCTCAAAGTGACGCTTTTTTGTATTTTTATAAAGTTGATTGTAGAAGAAGCTTTGTTGTATTTTTATCTCACTATCATAGAAGAAGTTGTTTCCTTTTCAATTGTTAGAAGAAGAAGATAAGAGGAATGGATTTGTAGATTTATTTCAAGAATCTGTAAGAAGAATAGAGAAAAAAAAATAATGTATATTCGGAACGGCGGTGCTACGGCGAAGCCGTCGGTGGAGGACAAAACGTAGTAACTTCCGGCGAACAAAACGTAGTAACTTCCGGCGAACAAATCGTCGTAATCTTGGCGGCGAACAAAACGCTGACGAAACCTCTTTTTCTTGCTCTCTTGCTGCAAGTTTTTAATTTTGTAGAAATTTCTTCATTATATCATGTCGTGTAGATTTTCTGGGGTGTGGATTGAAAAATTGCAGATTGAAAAGAGGGAGAACGATGGAATATGGAGGGGCTCCGTTGAGAGAAGTTGAGAGAGAATGATATTTTCTTCTGTTTTATGATTAAAAAATATACTGGTTGCTACTTTTAGTCAGAATCGTTTGATTTGTTTTTGGCCACGTGGCACGTATCTGCTATAGGAACTGGAAACTGGAGCATATCACAACTGGACGGGATCTGGACTCCAAATAATCCACTTCGAGTTCTAAAATTAGAGTGTAGTATTTATGAAAATTTATGTGGATCGCGAGAGGCTTATGGGGTGAAAGAATAATACAAAATAAAGGTGGAATGCTTTGATACCCGAAAGTTTATAATTGGATATTGATCCTATTGAAAAAATTTAATGTCATATCATGTTTTATATTAATTTGTACCAAAATAAATTTAAACTTTGAATGAATTTTACTTATGAAATATAAGAACTCAACCAAACTTAGTACTAAAATATTTACCAAAAATACGAGCTCTTTTGATTTTAAGATTCAATATTTTAGCTCAAATAACCTTAAACATTTTTAGCGCTTCTCAGAACAAAAAAACATTTTGCATTTGGTGTTGAGGATAACACGAAAAAAGATGAACAACAAAAACACTAAGAAAGAATAATATGAATTGAAAATTGAAGAGGATGAATTAAAGGAAAAGTATTTTGTTTTTATTAACAACAACGACACCTATATATAGGTGAAAATATACAAGATAAGAAAGAGCAACTTGGATAACAAGTTACTAACAAAGTCTATCATTTCTAACTAACTACAAAAACAGAAAATTACAACTGTACACATGGCAATAACTTCCTAACTAACTAAACAGAAACATAACTGAACCAGTGGAAAGGTTCAGAACCCTGAGGGTATCAGAAGCTACGCTAGCTTGTTCAGAAGCTGTTGTATAAGAACCTGACTGAGACCTTCAGAAGTTGATGTATAAGAATCTGCTTCAAAGACTTGTGAACGTTAGAAGTTAGACGGGTCAGAATCTGGTTTAAGAGATTCTGAGAGGGTCAGAATCTATTCAAGAGGTTCTTGAATAAGCAAAGCTTGAATTACAAAACCAATATTTCTCCTTAATTCAAGCTGTCAAAACTCACAGCTCCCATTTCCCTTCTGAACTTCAGAAACTAAGTGATTTATGGTTTGTTGTCAGTCTTTAGCACACCTGTAATGTCCTCAATGATATTCATTTCATTGAGAAGTGATTGTAACCGATTTGCTTGACATGTAGCTAGAGAACCTACTACATATTTTGCTTCACAGCTAGAGAGTGTTATGACTGGTTGCTTCTTGGAGCACCAGCACACTGATGCATTACAGCCAAACCATTTTGAACCTTTTCAAAATGTCTTCTGCATATTTCTTTTTCTTTGTAGCCTCTATCCAATTTAAATCATTCATGGCTTGATCCAAATCTATTGGTTTAGCTTCTACCAACATGGCTTTTTCAGGCACAAATGTCACACCAGATGTTGCAACATCCTGGTGTACAACATTACCACTCCAGCTCCAACTCTTAGCCTTAACAAACTGCATATCTCTATATGTAACCATCTTGTTTCTTGTTGGAGAATACAATTTATAAGTCCTAGTTGAGTGATAACCAAGTAAAATCATTGCTTGACTTCTGTCATCTAACTTCCTTCTACAATGTGTTGACACATGTCTTAAACATAGTAACCCAAACACCTTAAAGTGACCCATATTAGGCCTCACACCAATCCATGGTCTCACACCAGTCCATGCTTTATGTGGGGTTTTGTTCATTAACTTCTTTGTTGACTTGGCTATGCAACACTCTTTGCACAGTTGTTTTTGAACTTTAATCAGAGAAAGACCATTCACCATATTCTTCAAACTTAACAGGTTCAAACTCCTGAAATGGAAATGGCCATACCTGTGATGCCAAATCCAGTTATGACATTCATTCACAGTTGGGACAACGCACTGATGTTCCAACATGTTGTTCAACATCCTTGAGGTTTTGTTGTTGGACATTGGAGCTTTCAGGATCTCTCTATCCTTTGCATAAACTAGCTTCAGCTCCTCATCATGCATTTTCACTGAGTAGTTCTTCTCTAGTAATTAACCTATACTTATCACATTACTCTTTAACACATCAGTGATACTAACTGCTTGTCCATCATTTCTCTTCACCAAGATACTAATAAAGTCTATCATTTCTAACTAACTACAAAACAGAAAATTACAACTGTACATGTGATAATAACTACCTAACTAACAAAATAGAAACATAGTTGAACTAGTGGAGAGGTTCAGAACCTATAAGGGTATCGGAAGCTACGCTAGCTTGTTCAGAAGTTGTTGTATAAGAACCTGACTGAGACCTTCAGAAGTTGATGTATAAGAATCTGCTTCAGAGTCTTGTGAGCATTAGAAGCTAGACAAGTCAGAATCTGGTTTAAGAGATTTTGAGAGGGTCAGAATCTATTCAAGAGGTTCTTGAATCAGTAGAGCTTGAATTATAAAACCAATATTTGGGTCGGCCCATTGAAGGTGAAAAAATACAAGAAATGAGGATTTGAATTGTGTTTATTTTTTTCTCTAAAAAATTATTTCAAAGATAAAAACAGTTTATATGAAAGACAAGTAAAGAGAGTGCTGAGAAAAAGACACATGGAAATTTATATTGGTTTTACCCATTAACTAGGGTTACATCTAGTCTTCTTACACCTGAGAGTCTATCCATCATAATCACTAATATTATAGTTGCTCAAACTCCAAGACTTCCCGCTCGATATACTACTGATCTCAAGATTTCCTACTCAAAATACTCATGATCTCAAGACAACTTCCTTGCTCAAAATACTACTGATCTCAAGACTATGTTGGAACAAAGTGGGTCTGACATGAACCTCTAATGTTTTAAGTGGTTTTGATGATAACAAAGTATTAAAATTACAATTGGTATTACTAATGATTATTCTAGTGTGCAGAATTACAAGTTAAAATTCATGCAGAAGCACTATGAATAGTAGCAGAGAAGCCAGTCAAGACAAGCTCTGAAAGAGTATCGCTGTTCATCAGAAGCTTAATTTTTGCGTGCTGAAGATAGCACCTCTGAAGACCAAAAGCTAGGCTCTGATGAAGTTCAGAAGCTGAAGATCTTAAGAAGCTATGACAAGAACATCAGAAGCAAAAGGAATTTACGTCACTCAAGAGCTGACCTATACAGAACCAATGATTGAAGAACAATCCACTTCAAGGCTCTGTCACATCCACAGGAAGGAATATTCGTTGGTACAACGTTAACCTTATCCATAAGTGGAGCGCATTTGAGGATAGTACTATCGTACTATTATTACTCAAAATGGATGAGTGATAAATTGAATAGCTAGGTAGTGGAATTGGAATTCCTTACCAAAGAAGGCAATATACAGCTATCAATTGTACGAGTAAACTCCAGCTGGCACCTCTCTCTCTGCAACGGTCATCATCTTCCTCCAAGTATAAATTGAAGACTCAAATGGAAGAAATGACTACTGTTCTAACGACTGTTCTATTACTACGTTAAAAGACTAAGAAGCATTCTGACATCATATTTTAAATCTGTCATTCTAAGTCTTAGAACAATTTGAGTTGTATTTTGTAAACACCTCTGATAGTATATCAAGTGTTCCTTGACATTCATTCTTATTCTTAAGTTTGTTTGAGAAGTCTCTTGTTAAGTTTAACTTGAGCATTTGAGAAGTCTCTTGTTAAGTTTAACTTGAGCATTTGAGAAGTCTCTTGTTTAGTGAAACTTGAGCACCTGAGAAGTCTCTTGCAAGTGTGCTTGAGCAATTTGTAATCTTTAGTAGATTATAGTGAAAATCTCTTGTTAGTAACAAGGGGACTGGAGTACTCTCGATTTGTGAGGGGAACCAGGATAAATTCTGTGTCTTTCTTTCTCTCTCTCAGCATCCTCTCTTTAATTTGTGTTTTTATCCGCTGCACACTTAGTCGCTATTAGGCAAAAAGTTTTAATTTTTAAAACACAATTCAACCCCCCCCTTCTTGTGTTTTTCCACCTTCAATTGGTATCAGGAGCTGGGCTGTTGCCTAACTCTCACCTATCAGTGAAACAGTTAAGATTCAGGGAGGAAAAACATGTCTGCTGAGAAAAATCTCAATGAAGTTCCGTTTGACTATGATTCTAATTCTAAAGACAGAAGGTCTTCTGACAAAATTCCTTTTTTCAATGGAACTGAGACTGGTTATCCATTTTGGAAAACCAAGATGTACAGTCACATCATGGCGATTGATTGTGATCTGTGGGACTTGGTAGAAGATGGAGTGAACTTTGAAAATATGGACTTAGAAGGCGTTGTTAGCTCTAAAGACAGAAAGGCTTTTACACCTACTCAAAAGCTGGAATATAAGAAGCATCACAGTGTAAAAGGGATGATGACAAATGCCATCTCTCATGATGAGTACTTGAAAATTGGAGATAAGAGAACGGCTAAGTCTATCTGGGATTCTCTTAAATCCAAGTATGAAGGAAATAAACAAGTTAAGGAGGCCAAGGCCAACTTGTTAGTACATCAGTATGAATTATTTAAAATGAAGGACGGAGAGGACATTGAGACAATGTTCTCTAGGTTTCAAATTCTTGTTTCTGGACTTCAAGTTTTAGATAAGAGCTATACTGAGGCTGATCATGTAAGGAAAGTACTCAGAAACTTGCCGCCAAAGTGGAGACCAAAAGTGACAGCGTTTCAGGAATCTAAGGATTTAGATACTGTGTCTCTTGAAAGCTTAGTTAGTTCTCTAAAGAGTCATGAGATGGAACTTATGACTGATGAATCAACTAAGAAGCTAAAAGGGATAGCCCTGAGCACCAAGAGTTCCTCTAAGGCTCTGAAGGCGAAGGTTATAGTATCTGATGAAGAAGCTTCTGAAGAAGGTCACGAGATGGACTCTGATGAAGAAGAAGAAATGGTTCTGATGGCTGCAAGAGTATCGCAATGGGCTAAGAGAAGCAAGAAGTATGCGGGTAAGTTTGGAGGTTCTTCCAAGAAGGTTGGTACTTCTAAGGATAAGAAGGAAGAACAAAACAAATGCTTTAAGTGCAACAAACCAGGACACTTCATTGCTGACTGCCCAGAGAACCTGAGTAAAACATCCAAGAGAACCTCTAACAAAGAAAGATACAAAAGTAAGCTCAAGAAGGGGTTCCTTGCCACTTGGGATGATTTGGATCAGGAATCAGATTCTGATGGGGAAGAAGAAGCAAACCTAGCCTTGATGGCAACCGCTTCTGACCAAGAGAACTCTGAGCACGAAGCTGACTCAGATTCAGAAGATGAAGAAGAGGTACTTGCTAAACTTTCTCGTTCTGAATTAATAGATTCATTAAAAGATGCCTTAAAACTTTTAACCAAAAAGGCAGGTGAGTGCAAGGTCCTTAAAAAGGCCTATAACAACCTGACCGAAAAAGCAAATGAAATAATTGAACAAAATGAGTCTCTAAAATCAAGAAATGAATTTATGGAAACTCATTATGTTCTTGATGATAAGGTTCCTCCAGAACATGAATTTGCTCTTCAGGAATTCCTTATCAATGGAATGAAAAGAAGTAAAATAGCCTCTTTGATTTATCATGTAAGTAGAAATAGAGGAGAAGGTCTTGGATTCTCACGTTTTAAAGATAATCCATTATCTTCAAAGTCCTCTAATATAGATAAATCAAAACCTAAGGTTGTCTTTGTAAAGAGTCAATCAGAAGTTCTTAATGAGTCAGCTTCTAATAGAACATCAAAGCCAGAGGCTCAAAAGTCAAAGACTCTGAAGGATAAAACCTCAGAACCTAAGATTGTTAAGCCTCAAGCTAATGTTAAATCTAAAGAAGCTCTGACACATTCAAGAACAAAGCTCAAGAGCTATACTAAACCCAAAAACTTTTCAACAAGGGTGATTAACTCTAGAAGCTCTGATAGGTCCTTCAAACAAAGACCACCTGGACCTGTAAAGACTAACACAAAAGGACCCATAAAGATATGGGTACCAAAATCTCAAATAATATTTGCTTCAGGTTTGCACACTAAGAAGGCCAAAGCAGCAATGCTGGTACCTGGACAGTGGCTGCTCACGACATATGACGGGAGAAAGGCATATGTTCCAAACCCTGACTCTGAAAGAGGGAGGTTCTGTGGGGTTTGGAGGAAACCATAAAGGGAAGATCATTGGTACAGGTATAGTTGGTAACTCTTCTCTTTCAATTAAAGATGTTTGGTTAGTTGATGGCCTCAAACATAATCTGCTTAGCATTAGTCAATTTTGTGATAGCGGATTCATTGTTAAATTTGATAAAGAGGCATGTACGGTAATCAATGATTCTGACAAGTCCATATTGTTTAAAGGATTAAGAAGAGGTAATGTTTATAAGGTGAATCTGTCAGAACTCACTGAACAGAAGATAGTTTGTCTTCTATCTCTGAATGATGAAAAGTGGGTCTGGCACCAACGCTTAGGTCATGCTAACTGGAGATTAATCTCTAAGCTTAGCAAACTAAAGTTGGTTAAAGGCCTGCCAAATCTTAAATATCATTCAGATGCTCTGTGTGGTCCTTGTCAGATTGGCAAAATTTCAAAAACTTCTTTTAAACCTAAAAACATTGTCTCTACCTCAAGACCCTTAGAACAGCTTCACATTGATTTGTTTGGTCCAGTAAGTACTGCCTCAATCAATGGGAAGAAATATGGATTAGTCATTGTTGATGATTACAGTAGATGGACTTGGGTAAAGTTTCTAAGAGAGAAAGATGATGCATATGATGTGTTCAGCATCTTCTGCACTCAAGTGCAAAATGAGAAAGGTCTCAAAATCTTAAAGGTTAGAAGTGATCATGGTGGTGAATTTGAAAACGAACCATTTGCAACTTTTTGTGAAGATCATGGCATTGTCCATGAGTTCTCTGCTCCTAGAACACCACAACAAAATGGTGTTGTAGAGAGAAAGAACAGGTCTTTACAAGAAATGGCAAGAACCATGATGCATGAGACAAAACTTGCTAAGCACTTCTGGGCAGAAGCTGTAAACACAGCTTGTTATATTCAAAATAGGATCTATATAAGACCTCTATTGAATCTAACAACATATGAACTCTTCAAAGGAAGAAAGCCCAACATCTCTTACTTTCATCAGTTTGGATGTACATGTTACATTCTAGACAACAAGGCCTACAAAAGAAAATTTGATGCCAAAGCTTGTAAGGGAATCTTCATAGGTTACTCTGAACGCTCAAAGGCATACAGAGTGTATAATTCTGAAACTAACACAGTGGAAGAATCTATACATGTTAGATTTGATGACAAAGAGCCTGACAGTAAAATGTCAGAGCAAGATAATAGTTATGCAGGTGTTCCATATCAATACATCGATTCAGAACCTGAAAAAGCATCAGAAGCTGTTGAAGCTTCAGAAGCTGTATTGGAAGAAGATGCTGAAGAAGCATCTCAATTAGAAGCATCACAAGAACATGATGACACTTCAGAAGAAGACACTCAACCAAGTGCTGATGTTGATGAAGCTCCAAGAAGGAAGTTCAAATATAGATCATCACATCCAGAAAATTTAATTCTTGGAAACAAAGAAAGTCCAAGAAAGACAAGATCAGACTATCAACAACTTGATTCACTTCTGGGACTAATCTCTATGATAGAACCAAAGAATGTTGATGAAGCACTTACTGATGATGGATGGATTGTAGCTATGCAAGATGAGCTCAATCAGTTTCAAAGAAATGATGTATGGGACTTAGTGCCAAGACCAGCACATAAGAACATCATTGGAACCAAGTGGGTATTTAGAAACAAAATGAATGAACAAGGTGAAGTGGTAAGAAATAAAGCTAGACTGGTAGCACAAGGCTACAGTCAGCAAGAAGGTATAGACTTCACTGAAACATTTGCTCCAGTAGCAAGACTGGAAGCAATCAGGTTACTTCTTTCATATGCTGTTAACAATGGAATCACATTGTACCAAATGGATGTTAAGAGCGCTTTCCTTAATGGTGTTATTTCTGAAGAAGTATATGTCAAACAACCCCCAGGTTTTGAGGATTTAAAAAATCCTAATTATGTTTATAAACTTAAGAAATCACTCTATGGTCTCAAACAAGCTCCAAGAGCTTGGTATGAAAGACTGAGTAATTTCCTTTTAGAAAATGGTTTTCAAAAAGGTCAAATTGACAATACATTATTCAGAAAGACATCTAAGAAAGATATCTTAATCATTCAAATATACGTTGATGATATTATTTTTGGTTCTACTAATGCTTCTCTTTGCAAGAATTTCTCTAAGCTTATGCAGGATGAATTCGAGATGAGTATGATGGGTGAATTGAAGTTCTTCCTTGGAATCCAAATTAATCAAGGAAAAGATGGCACTTACATTCATCAAAGCAAGTATACAAAAGAGCTTCTGAAGAAGTTCAACCTTGATGACTGCAAGATAATGTCTACACCCATGCATCCTACCAGCAGCTTAAGCAAAGAAGAGATAGGAAGCAAAGTAGATCAGAAGCTGTATCGAGGTATGATTGGTTCTTTACTCTACCTTACAGCATCTAGACCTGATATTCTATATAGTGTATGCTTGTGTGCAAGATTCCAGTCAGATCCTAGAGAACCTCACTTAACTGCTGTTAAGAGGATCTTTAGATATCTGAAAGGAACTACTAATCTAGGACTTCTTTATAAAAAATCCCTAGATAGTAAGCTAGTTGGATTCTGTGATGCTGACTATGCTGGTGATAAGATTGAGAGGAAATCCACTAGTGGAAATTGCCAATTCATTGGTGAAAATCTCATATCTTGGGCCAGCAAGAGAAAAACAACTATTGCTTTGTCTACAGCAGAAGCAGAATACATCTCAGCTGCTAAATGCTGCACACAGCTTCTCTGGATGAAATATCAGTTGGAAGATTATAACATAGCTGAAAGAAGTATTCCACTATATTGTGACAATACTGCTGCTATTCATTTGTCTAAGAACCCTATTCTACACTCAAGAGCTAAACATATTGAAATAAAACATCATTTTATAAGGGATCATGTTCAGAAAGGTACAATAGATATTCAATTCATTGATACTGAACATCAATGGGCTGACATAGTTACTAAACCTTTAACTATTGAAAGATTTGATTTTATCAAAAAGAATTTGAACATGCACTATATCTCTGAAGAAAATTAGCTCTGAGAAGTAGAATAGAATTAGCATCTGAAGCTCTATCAGAACCTCTTATAATTTAGAGTATCCCTTGGGAAGCTCTGAATAATTTAGGCTCTGAAGAGTAACAGGTTCTGATGAGGTGTCAGATACAAATGAGTGAGGCTCTGAACCTTTTGGAAATGAAACGTTCAGTACGAGTAAGTATACAACAGTTGTCTATACACGCGTCAGCTATGTTTAAACTTTTTCAACACGTGTCTAGATCCTGACGGGCAGAGAACAGTTAATGATGATTATGGCAGTTAAGTATATTATTTAATTTTTAAAACTGCTCGCGCTCCCTCCCAATGTTTACTTTCTCTGTGTATGTGTGCTAGTTACTATTTATAAGTCACTTCACTCACTTTGCACAACTTTTTACACAAAATCACTACCTACACAAACCTAGACCTTACAGAAATTCCCAATCTTCATCTTCTTAATTCTCTGCAAATATGGCTGCTCGTTCATCAAACGAAATCGTTCAAGAACCCTTTAACCCTACGTTACCACCCATCATCGATCTTAATTCAAAAGATAACCTAGTCTACGAACATCATCAAACTGACGCTGGACCAGATGCTTATGATTTCTTCACTGAGAAGTTCGTGGATTTTGAAAGTTTGAAAGCGAACGGGATTGACTTTCAATACTTGTTCTACAACCAACAATGGCAAAATTACTTTGAGATGCTTAATGGCTTCGTATACTACGACATAGTGAAGTATTTCTGGCAGAAGGCTAAAGTGTACGATAGAGCAAGTGCTGATAAAGAATACAAGGATATGGTTGAGAAGAACAAGGAATTACGAGGGAAAACAAGAAAGGAACTTGGTCTTAAACCTTATAGAGAAAGGGAAATTAGGTCAAATATTTTGGGAATCAATGTTGTGATAACTCAGGCACACATTGCTAAGATTCTGGGTTTAGACAACAAAGGAGAAGATATAGAAGTATATGATAAGAGAAGCAAGCATTTGGATTCAATTCATCAGGACCTCTTTAAATCTGGTTGCACACAAAAGGATTTTGGAAAAGTAATGCACATGAAGAACACATTTGAATTTGCTTTCAGAATGTGTTTGTCCACTATCTTCACCAGAAAAGGTGGATTGGACACCATCTCCATTCCACACAAACACCTCATCTGGTTCTTATACAAGAGGGTAAAAGTTAATCTGGCTAAGATTCTTTTTGATCACATGTGCCTCACCATCAATGAGGGTAGAACTAAAATACCATCGGTCATTCATCACCCAAGATTAATTTCAGAACTGATAAGGCAAACCAAACTCACAGACATTGTGAGTGCCAAAGAAAAACTTAGAGTTTTCCAAACTGCTAAGTATGATGCATCAGTTCTGGTCAACATGAAGAGAAAAACCAAGGAAGAAATCATTCAAGTGAAAACACCTCTACAACAAGTGTACGAAAAGTACTTCTGGTGTGATGGGTTTCCCACCATATCAGAACATGATAATGATGAGGTCATCAAGAACTTTCTTGAATCAGTAAGAAGAGAAACTGGGGTCAGTGTGCCCAGGAAAATGGTTGTAAGTGTTCCTAATTGGGATATCTTCAAGGGACCAAGAGATATTACAAGGAGCAGAAGAAAGCCAAGAACTACTGAGCAAGAAATGATTGATGAAGGCTCTGATGATCAAGGACATGCTAGTGCTGATGAGATTGAGGAAGATGCTGAAAATATGATGACTGAAGCTGTTCAGAAGGAAAAGAGGACAAAGAAAAGGCATGATAGGCCTTCAGCTTCTGAGGAAGATCAGGACCCTGCTAAACCTGCAAAGAGATTAAAGACCAGAGCTTCTAAACCAAAAGGTAAGATCTCTGAATCTAATACTTCTAGCATTCCTGTAGCTCAGGTTATTGGTTCTGAACCTCAACCCTCTATTGCTAAACCATCTATTTCTCAACCTCCATCATCTACCAATCAACCTCAACCCATAGACTTCACTGTACCTATTAGTGTAGTCTTACCTGATCATAAAGCTATATCATCATCATCTTCATCAGATACCAGCACTGCCTCGGATGAGTTAATTGCTACACTCATCAGAGAATCCAACCCAAAACAAAAGAAAACTCTTACACCAAAGAGAACCTCTTTCAAGAAAACCACAAAGAAAACCACCATAAAGCTCATTCATCTCTCTTCTGATGAAGAACCTACTATCAATGAAGACACCACCATTCTCAATCAATCCACCAATCAAGATTCTGTCATAGAACATCTTGAACAACACATGTGTGGTGTTGCATTTACCAACTCAAATCCAAATTCACCACTTCAATTTCCATCCATGAATCTCACAAATGATTCACCCGTCCATAAAACACAAAACACACAGGTCATTCACACACCCCCTCCCTCACCTGATCATATCTCACAAGAAAATCCACCTACCTTTACACCTGTTCAGGATGAGTCAATTGCTCATTCTGAAGCCCAACAATCCCCTCATCAATCACCACAACCTGTCTCTGACCCACTCAACAAACCTCTAGTTTTAGAAGAGGTTCTTGAGCTTTACCAACACCTAACTAAAGCTGAACATCAAATATTCAAGGATTCCATCAATCTTGATGATGATATCATACCTCCAAATCTCAGCAACATCAAAATCATTGAACTCAAAAGAAAGGAACCTGAACCAACCATTCCCTTTGACCCATCCTTACCCTTTTTCAATTCTGACTCTGAACCAAACCTTGAGCTGCTAAATAATGCTATAGGTATTAGACTTAAGAGGTTCAAACAAAGAGAGGAAGAAGCTCTTATCTTCCCTTCTGATATAGATGCTGATGTCAGGGAATTAGAGTACTTATTTGGTAAATCTTTAAGGATTCTCAGTACTCATCTGAAGGTTAAGATTAAGGGTAGAGGAGCAAACACTGTACGGGAACTATTTGAGATTGCTGAGAGGACATGTGCTCTAAGGCTCACATTCTTCAACCATAAAGAAGAATGTCAGAGGTTAGCTTTTTTAGCTGCTGTTGATGAAAGTATGAGAAGATCTTTGGATGAAGAGCAGGCTAAGATAGCTGCTGAAATGGAATGTCAGAGGCTTGCTGCACAAGAAGCCCTCAAGTTATTGGTTGATAGAGCTGTTCACATTGCTGTCATTGAAACTAATAAGATTATTGAGAATCAAGGAGCTGCAGAAGATATTGTTATGAATGATCAGAACCTTAGTGAACCAGATTCTGATAAAGGTAAAGCTCCCATTGTTGCTTCATCTCCTCCTAGGTCTCCACCTATACTTGTCCAAGGCTCTTCTTCATCTGCTATACCCTCTGTTATGCAAGAAGCTCTGGATGTAATCAAGCATGACTTAAGAGAGGAACTAAGAAATGAAATGGATGAATTCAGGGCCGATATAAGAGAAGACATGAACAGATCTGGTGAAGCTACTAACAAGAAGATAGATGCAATGATGGAACTTCTTCTAAAGCTTACTCAACAGCAATCCAAACCTTAACCCTTATGTCTGAGCACTTATTTGTTATTAGTTCTTGTGTAATTTTTGGATAATTTTTTTTAATTCATATCTATATTATCCATATTTGTGTGTTTGTTATTTGCTTATATGTTTGTTTTATAGTTGTTTTTCAAAATTTAACTTGTTTATATACCATGATATTGTCTGGTACTCTTGAGAATTCTGACTCTAGTGAAAGATGCTGAAGAGCATCTTAGTTTTTAAACTAATAAGCCTAGGATCTTCAAAACCTAAGAGTCCCTCTCATCAGTACTCCTGTTTACTCATGAAATAGCTTCTTAGTATTAAAGCCTGTTTAACAACGGGGCACCAATACCGAATGAGGCGTGTCTGGTAACTGGTTTTCTGACAATAGATATAAGGTATATATATATATAAGAAACTTGCTCAAAACAAAGGGAATTAATAGCATAAACTTCTTTATTAATATTATTGAAGAATTTCTATTACATAGAATGATAAGACTCTACTTAGAGCTAGGCTTAACTTCAGAAGACTCTGCATCTAGCTTCTTATGTTTCTCCTTAATGTAAGCAAGCAAGTTGGCAGTGGCTTTTTGCACTAGTTCTTCAGTGTTCTTCTGAACAGCAGCCTCGTACTCTTCGTATGGAGTGTCATCATTGTATGTCCATAAAAATTCTTCCAGATCAGAGCCCAATTCCTCCTCCTCTGACTCTGTCAAAATCAGTTCTTGCTTGTTCCTTTCGTAGCGTAGCTTGTTTTCTTCGCAGCGCCAGGGCTCTGCTCCCTTCTTGCTCTCTCCTTTTGAGCCTGAAGCATCCTTGGTAACCTGCCTTTCCATTGTTTGTTTTTCTTTTAATGTTACTTGATTACTCTGGATGAGTAAAATGAGAGGAATCATCCTTTTTTATAGTGTCATCAAGCTCTCTTGTCAGGACGGTTTTCAACACAATTCATTAAATGAATTTAGTTGTCATCACTATTTGACTTGACTGCCTTGTTATGACGCATTTGACTGCTTGGTTTTCTGTGTCTTTTTGACTGATGCCAAAAGGGGGAGTAAGAGTAGCGTTAAAATTAATGTTGATTCATTCGTTAAAATTAATGTTGATTCATTCATATACTGCTCAATCTGAAACTGTAATGTTAAAAACATTATGAATCAATATTTATCTCTTATAATTCTTTCTCATTCTGAACAATTATTGAAAGGGGAGAAAATACTCATGATTTCAAGACAACTTCCTTGCTCAAAATACTACTGATCTCAAGACTATGTTGGAACAAAGTGGGTCTGACATGAACCTCTAATGTTTTAAGTGGTTTTGATGATAACAAAGTATTAAAATTACAATTGGTATTACTAATGATTATTCTAGTGTGCAGAATTACAAGTTAAAATTCATGCAGAAGCACTATGAATAGTAGCAGAGAAGCCAGTCAAGACAAGCTCTGAAAGAGTATCGCTGTTCATCAGAAGCTTAATTTTTACGTGCTGAAGATAGCACCTCTGAAGACCAAAAGCTAGGCTCTGATGAAGTTCAGAAGCTGAAGATCTTAAGAAGCTATGACAAGAACATCAGAAGCAAAAGGAATTTACGTCACTCAAGAGCTGACCTATACAGAACCAATGATTGAAGAACAATCCACTTCAAGGCTCTGTCACATCCACAGGAAGGAATATTCGTTGGTACAACGTTAACCTTATCCATAAGTGGAGCGCATTTGAGGATAGTACTATCGTACTATTATTACTCAAAATGGATGAGTGATAAATTGAATAGCTAGGTAGTGGAATTGGAATTCCTTACCAAAGAAGGCAATATACAGCTATCAATTGTACGAGTAAACTCCAGCTGGCACCTCTCTCTCTGCAACGGTCATCATCTTCCTCCAAGTATAAATTGAAGACTCAAATGGAAGAAATGACTACTGTTCTAACGACTGTTCTATTACTACGTTAAAAGACTAAGAAGCATTCTGACATCATATTTTAAATCTGTCATTCTAAGTCTTAGAACAATTTGAGTTGTATTTTGTAAACACCTCTGATAGTATATCAAGTGTTCCTTAACATTCATTCTTATTCTTAAGTTTGTTTGAGAAGTCTCTTGTTAAGTTTAACTTGAGCATTTGAGAAGTCTCTTGTTAAGTTTAACTTGAGCATTTGAGAAGTCTCTTGTTTAGTGAAACTTGAGCACCTGAGAAGTCTCTTGCAAGTGTGCTTGAGCAATTTGTAATCTTTAGTAGATTATAGTGAAAATCTCTTGTTAGTAACAAGGGGACTGGAGTACTCTCGATTTGTGAGGGGAACCAGGATAAATTCTGTGTCTTTCTTTCTCTCTCTCAGCATCCTCTCTTTAATTTGTGTTTTTATCCGCTGCACACTTAGTCGCTATTAGGCAAAAAGTTTTAATTTTTAAAACACAATTCAACCCCCCCCCTTCTTGTGTTTTTCCACCTTCAGACTAACTACTCAGAGAATTCCTTGCTCAAAATATTACTGCCCAACAAGGCGGATTCTAGGGTGGGAAAGTGACTTAGGTCTCCCACCATGGGAAAGTAATCTGAACCGTTGGATGAAAGATGCTATCATGCACCATCAGTACCTTATAATTTTTTTGTCTCTCTCTTCCCAATATCATCTACAAGCTCTGTTAGTTCTATTTTCCTTCATCTTTCCATTCAATTTCATTCTGTTCATAGTTTAATTAAATACAAAATTAACAACTACTTCTATAATTTGTTATTTCTTATGAAAGCTTCAACCTCCAACACAAGAAGTTATTAAAGCTAACAAGATACAAGGCCAAAGACAAACACAAAGGCTTCACAAAACAAATATAGGAAATAAATAAAAATGGCACCCCAAAAGAAACTAAAACACACAACATCAAGAGAAACACTAAGACAAAACATAAGCCTCACTCAAACAATAAAAACAGTAGCTAATTCCAAATCCAAGAGGAATGCTAGCACCGAAAAATCAAAAGCACAAGCCAAAAGCAAAACACAAAACATCAGTCTTTAAAGCAACACAACAGAACCCATAAACAAGATATAATGCACTGTCGTCGACAAGGAAAATTGTTTGGTTCTTTATTTGATTTTGTGTTGGATTCAATAGGCCCTAAGTTGATTTTGTTCTTCAATTACTTATTGAATTTTTCTATATTAATTTATGAGTATTTTATGATGTATAGATATAGTGATTGATTGTATATATACCCTTGGTTTGAAATTTGAATAAAGTTAGTATGAATTAAATTGAGAGGTTTGTTGTTATTATTATTGATTTAAAAAAAAAAAAGAGGTTGTGGTTGTGAGAGAGAAGAAAAAAAGCCAGAAACAAGAACAAGAATTGCAGAGAGATGAGAGAGGTGATGGGAAGAGAGAGAAAATAAGTATAAGGTATTGATGGTGCATGGTAGCATATTTTATCCAATGGTTCAGATTACTTTCCCATGGTGGGAGACCTAAGTCACTTTCCCACCCTAGAATCGGCCACCCAACAAACTTCTTTTGTCTCACAAAGGGCTTTTATAATTGAAGTTACAATACTTGTCCTACATACAAACAAAAAAAAGTCAAAGATGCTCATATATAGTTGCCGTTCATTCCACCTTAATATAATCTTAATTTTCTAAATTAGTTCATATCATTTTATTTTTTTCTATTTTAACCTTCTAATATTCCGAGGAAATGATCTTTGATAATCAAATCAAATTAAATAAAGTGCAACTAATAATTATTTAATACAAGATTTAAAATGAAAGGAATTTCTTCCCATACACGATGAATTTCCCCCCATAATCTAATTTCTTTTTAAGTACATATCAAGAATCAAATTCATAACCACCTACTAAAAAACCTAAATACTTTGTTACTTATATCAATTTATTGTTGGTCGAAGAAAAACATGTACCAAACATACAGAAATGAATGTAATATGTTAGAGAAAAGCATATACTTTGTTACTTACATCAATTTATGCAAGGGGCAGGGTAGGGTACCAGTTTTCCCCAGGGCTGGGAATGGGGCAGGGTCACCAATATTTAGGGTCAGGGGAGTTGGGGGACAAAGACAATTTCAAGAGAAGTATATTTGAAATCTTCCTAATCTTGGGAAATGTGATTTTCATAATAAAAACAAATTTTTGTAAAAATATTTTTCATTGTTTTCATAATTGTGTTAATTTTTTTTGGGTACATTAATTGTGTTAATTTATTTGCTAACAAAGAGATGATATAGATTCCTTAAAGAAAAAAAAAAAGAGATGATAGAAATTGTAATCCAAAAAAAGTAAAAAAAAAGAAAAAAGAGAGAGATGATTGACTTTGAGGTGAATAAAGATTGTTAGGATTATTTTATCCTAAAATTAATTTTGATGCAAAAATCTTTGTTAATCTAACGGCTACTTTTCCCAAATTTAGCTCGTTTAAAATAGCTTATTTTTTATCTTATGCAAAACAACTTATGCAAATAAATAACTTTTTGTGTTAATCTATAAGTTCTCAAAAAAGCGTACTTTTATAAGCTATTTTTTCATAAATTACATTGACAAACTTATATAAATATATAAAAACTTATTTATTAACATAAATTGTTTTGTATAAGCTTAAAAATAAGTTATTTTAAACAAACCGTTAGTTAACTTGAGTATACCAAATTGAATAAAGTATAAAAAAGACAACATTTTCAACTTGTGATTAATTAGGGGGTATAGGATGGTTTCTCTCTAGTTTGTGATTAAATAAACGCGTAACAATTCTATTTAAGTCCATTAGTTTAGTTCAAGTCTATTTAAATAATAATTTTCATTGAATATAAAATAATTATACCTGAATAAAATATAGACGTCGGACAATAAGTTGTGTCGTTATACATTTTTGTGTAACAAAACTTAATCGTTAAAAAACTACCTTTGTAACCTATCAAATTAGTTTGCAATTTTTCAAAAACTTGTCAATTTTGCTTACCATTTTTCCTTCAATCTTTGGATACGTATGAGCATTTTATATCATTTCCTTGGAAATATTACTTAATTTCTGTCTAGTGTTGGTCATAATTAATCTTAGTAGGGGTCCCCCTTAGAGAAATGATATATAGCTTAATCGGGTAAACAATTTAGATTATCTAATGCCCGAGTTATCAATCGATAGTGACATATATTCACATCTGAATTCCCATTTATTTAAAAGAGACAAAATCTTACTACAAAACTTTGGTCATTGATTTTTTTTTAGTGTTGCTTTTTCAAATATTAAATGTAAGAAAAATGGTTTCAAAGTCTGTTTGATTATGACCACAAAGAACAACACCTAACAGATGGGAGAACAATAATTGTTTGAAGGGGGGCCTAGGTTATTTTCACATGGTGCAATTTACATTTAGATGTGACAAAATGGTGGCAAAACACACTAACCAAGTAAGAACTCATAGAGCATTGGCTGCACTATCAAAATATAGGAAGAAAAGTTCTTGGCAATATAACTTAGTTGGTAAAGACATTTTTATATTGCTATATGTAAAAGTTAGATTTGAATTTTAGACTTTCCACTTATTTATCTTTTGGATGAAATTATAGACATTAAACTATTTTTGTTGATCAAACCAATAGTTTTTGTTGTTGGTGTTGTTGTTATTTGGATATATATTATTACTATATAAAGATAATTACACATGAACAAAAAATTGACACAACAATAAACTGCGTCAATAAACTTTTTTGAATAACAAAACAAATTCTTTGAAAAAGATATATTTGAGGTACCTTATGAAAGAAAATTATTTGCTCCACATCATTGTGTTTTTTTTCTCATTGATTCACTCTATGTGGTAACTATTTCAAACACGCCGAATATGTACTAAATTATGGATTTGGATTATATGCAATTAGAGCTGTAAAAATGGGCCGGGCTATCGGGCCGGCCCAGTAGCCCTATAGCTTTATACGGGCTGGGCCGGGCCGGGCTTCCCAAAAATATCATTGGGCCTTATTGGGCTGGGCTATCGGGCCTATGGGCCATCATGGGCTGGGCCAACGGGCTTTTGGGCCGGCCCATTAAAGAATTAAAAAAAAAATCTAAATATAATTTTACCTAAAAATAAGGAATTTTAGCTAGCATAAAATCTTTAGATAAAATAAGTAACAAAAGATGAGATTTGTTTTTTTTTTTTTTAAAGGAAAAAGATATGATTTATAATTTACTTTTTTTTTTATAATTTATAATTTAATTTATGTATTTTGAATGGTTATGTTAAAAGTTTAGTGTATGATGTAAGTTTGAAATTTATTAGCTTTGAGGATGCACTTTATGAATCATCATCCACAAATCTCTCGACTTTTGCATGAATATTTTGAAATATTTATTATTTCATGAAATCATGACACTCACTTTTTTATGGATATTAATTTGTGTGCGATGCATATGTAGTTTTATTGTCCATTAAATTTTTTTTTACAAAAAATTTGTCAATTTTTTATAAAAAAAATTTGAAAAAATGTTGCGGGTCGGCCCATCGGCCCATTTTATTGGGCCGGGCTAAGTGGGCCGAGCCTTAATGGGCCTTGGGCCTTAATGGGCCGGGCCACTTAAGCCCAATAGATGTCTTGACCCAATGGGCCCGGGCCGGGCCGGGCTGGGCCGGCCCATTTGACAGCTCTATATGCAATAACTGTGTGACATAATTACTGTTTTGAACCGTCTGATCTGTAATGGATGTCTGAGATCATTTATAGTTGATTTTAATATTATATAATATGAACCGTTGGATCTAAAATCAACAATTGTAATTCAAAACAGCATTAAACTGCGTGGTTCTTTTACTGCAACAAATCCCGATCCAAAATTACGTAGGCATCTCCTCTTGCGTAGGTTTAAAATAGAGTTAATATATTTTGCATATAACTAGTACTTATAAGTACTATTATGAAATAGTATAATTTTTTTCTGATTTTGGTACATAAATTTTTCACTCAATGTTGTACATGATTCTATTATTTTTCATTTTTAATCATGGCATTCATCATATATAATATTATTTTCATCTTTCCATTCCAACTTTCACGTCTACTTGGTTAGATATTCATTCACAATGTCAAAATTATCTTTTGAACAATATATAGCAAGTAATAAATAGTCTAGTTAGGTTACAAATACACAATGAAAATTTGGAATTTAACCTTTTTTTTGTTAAAATTATTTTTCCAAGGTATGTTTTGTCCCTTTTGTGAAACCTTTGAAAGGGACAGGACACATGATTGTTCTTCATGTCTTTGAATTGATTCTACATAGTTAATGAATTTCACTTCAACTTTAAATTTCTCACCAAATATCTCCCTCCAACTCAACCAGCATCCAACATCCCAAAATCAAAGACAACTAGGGCCATAATTTTGATTTTCTTGAACAAAATTTGTAATGTTTTAACCATATGCACGTACAACTGACACTATGCACTGTCCTTATATTACAAACAAGCTTCAATTTTGTTTGTGTTTGTTGTCTTTGTGGTAACTTCTTTAACAATGACATGTTCTGTCACTGTAATTCAACATGGATAGGAGTTAAAAACAATTATTTTTTTATTGTGGTTCATGCAAAAGGGATGTATTTGTTCATTACAAAAACTTTAGGGTAAGTAGGCCTCATAAGTTTAGGGCAACATATTTCCTATTACAAATCTCAACCGACCGATCTAAATCAAAAGATCATTTGTGCAATTTGTATTGTATTGTTCCAATCTCAGCTGAACGATTCAAATCAACAAATTGAGAACATTTGTAACTGTACTTATACATAAATTATCTAACAATATTAATATATCCTCAAATTGTGAAATTTAATGTTACACTTTTATTTAGTTCTAACCAATGTTTTAAAAACTAAAATAAACATCGATTTGACAAAATCTTTAGAGAGTAAAAGGTATTTTTCGTCCCTGTAAAATTGGCGAATTTGAGTTTTAGTCTCTATAAAAAAAACTCCTCCCGTTTTATCTTATAATTTCAAATTATTTAGGTTTTTGTCCTTAATGTAGCTATGTCAAACAAATTACTTAAGTTTCCATCCCTATAATTTGTGCTAATTTTGGTTTTCATCCCCGTAATTTTTGTGATATTGCCACATTAAGGACCAAAACCTAAGTAATTTGAAACTACAGGGTCAAAATAGTGAGATTTTTTTTAAAGGGATTAAAACCTAAATTTGCCAATTTTACAGGGACGAAAAACACCTTTTACCCATCTATAAAGTATGGTTCAACTCCTTTAACGTGTTCAAAGTGGGGCGAAATTGCAATCGAACATTTCAAATAACTAAATACAGATTCTTAGTTCAACCGGTTAAACCGTTCGGTTCAATTCCCAAAACATTGATTCTAAGTTCTAACCAATCTTCTTAACTACAAAAGGGATTTATAAGTGCAAGAAATTTACAAGCTGTCCTTTCCAAAATCTTGGAGTACTATTGAGTAAAATTGATAACATCCCCTATTGGGACCACAAGAAAAAGGACCTTTAATTTGGATCCAAACTATAGAACCCACATGCCAAATAATTAAAGCACAGCAGAGGAAGCAAATAAAGCAATAATTATTTATAGTGTACGTCTAATTATGAAACCTATTGTTGTGATTTAAATAGATCATGAAAACATTGGTTATGTAGGCCATTCCTTGTTTTGCATGTATATGTATATTCATATGCAAAACACTTTATTTTATTCTCATCTTTTCAGAGAATATACAGAAGTAACAGCAACACCTAGGGGAAGAGGAAAACACTGTCTATATTTGATGTCAATGACAATTTCCCTCCCTTTTTTTCCTCTTCTTTTTGGTCTTGTAACCGTTACAAAGTTACCTTTCTTTTTGGTATTGGAAACCAATGCTATGCTAATTAGAAACTGTTCTTGAGTTTAAACGTGGAACTTGTTTGTTCCATCAAACCTTTTTTGGTTTTTTCCCACATGAAATCTGTCATCTTTGTATCTTCCTCTTTCCCTAAGACACTATATTATTTTGTATGTCAAAAATAACTAGATTCCATCGTATATCACCAGAGATAAATGTTATCAAAAAAGAGTTGTGTTATTTGAATATCGAAATAAAAAATTGTGTCACACATATATGTTTGTCTATATCTTTCTTTTACTTTTATCTTTTACAACTTTATACGCATTTCACAAATACGCACAAAAACCTAAGAACACCAAATTTAATGTAAAACGTTTTGATGCCAAAATACCATTACTCTTATAAAAAATAATAATATTTTGAACCTATTTTGAATGACACAGCTGGTTAGCTAAATATGTTTTTAGTCCCTCTAAATATATTAATGATATTAAATAATAGGTCATAATATTAAGTTTTAGATTAATCTTTAGTTTAACAATTTAATTTTTAATTTAAAGTTATAGGTAAATTAATAAAGATTAAATAATTAAATTATTAAACCAAAATGATACTTTAAAGTCTCGCCAAAAACATGTCATAAAAAGATCCATTGAAACATGCGATGTGATTTATAAAAAAGCAGAGACTAAAATTAAAAATCGAAAATTTAGAGTGATCAAAATTCGAAAGAAAATTTTAGTTGACTAAAAATAAAAGTTAGTATATATTTTCTTTTTCTTTCTGCATTAACGCTCGGGTTCACATGGGAAGGGGACCCCGGTAATCCAGAGTTCGGCCGCGAGGTAAGTAATGTCTGACTTGTTACCACCAAACATCGAACCCTGGTTCTCCTAAACGATTCATTCTAGGGGGTTGATAAACCATTTGAGCTCAATATCTTGTCTTGTCTTGGTTAATTAAATAGAAAAATATTTAGCCCTATTAGATACCATGTGGAGAAATAATTAATATTAATGTAAAATTGTCTAAGCAGTGTATTATTACTCTATATATATGTTGTAAAATCCATTAGTGTTTTCCACAGAACTACAATGCAATTAAAAATGAAGGATCCAGAGGAGCATCAAGTCAAATCAAAGCCTCTACAAAAACTTACAGAGCATAGAAGATGGAGCAAAAAAAGAAGAAGCCAAATCAAGACAGATAAATCACAAGAAGCAGGAAATGATTCAAAACTGGTGCCCTATCCAACAACTTGCAGGAAGAGTCTTGTGTTTTCTAGCAGGCCTGGCTATGGCCAACTAGGGACAAAGTGCATCATCAAAGCCAACCATTTTCTTGTAGATATATCAATCTCTGATTTAAGCCATTACAATGTAAGTTTAATCTAAAACATTATCAATTAACCAACAAATTGCTACATTTACTACAATTGTTTTAACACCTTGAAAACATGTTTTGGATTTTTGAAGGTTAAAATTATACCTGAAGTCAGTTCTAGTAAAACAAGAAAGGCTGTCATATCTGAGCTTGTGAGGCTTCATAGGAACACTGATTTGGCCAAGAGGCTACCTGCTTATGATGGAGGAAGAAATCTTTACACAGCTGGTTTGCTACCTTTTACATATAAAGAATTTAGTGTAATATTGAGTGACGATGATTACGTTACCGGCGGCATTAGGTAAATTAATTGTTTGTTTCATGTTACTCTTGTTTAGATTGACCTAGATTATTGTAATTAGGGATAACCACACATTTACACAGTCAAATGATCTTAGTCGTCTGATTATTTTTATTTTATTTTGCAAACCGGATCGAAAACACAAAATCTAAGTGGGGATCGTCTAATCATGGTTTTAAATTGCAGTTGTGAACTTTTAAATTGTGGACAAATGCGGTCCAAGTGGCCGCAAAATTGTTGCAATGTCATCATGAAGACTTCTAAAGTCATTATATTGCGGCCACCATTATGGTTGCAGATCACAATTTAAAACCATATGTGTCTAATCTTGACGAGTTTGAGTTTCAATATTATTTGTTACGACAGGGAACGAGAATTTAAGGTAGCAATCAAGTTTGCAAGTAGTGTTAAAATGCAACAACTTAAGGAACTTCTAAGTGGGAAAAAAGTAGACACACCACAAGAAGCACTTACTGTCTTTGACATTGTGTTGAAGGAAGTTGCTGCTCAAAGGTACATTTTCAGCATTATTTTGCACTTGTTCTTGCTTCACAATTATTATAAGTTGTCTCCTTTTGAACCTTTGCTGATTCTGATTAGTTTGGTTGTTTCTTGTCATTTAATGTTTCATCTTTAGTTACATATCAATTGGAAGATGTCTCTATTCTCCTGATGTGAGAAAACCACAGCAACTTGGTGGTGGCATTGAATCATGGCGTGGATTTTATCAGAGTATAAGGCCAACTCAAATGGGATTATCACTTAACATTGGTTAGATTTGCAACTTAGTTTATTTTAACTTGGTAATCGAATTTTACAAAAGTATTTTCAAAAACTGTTTTCTGTTTAATAGTCTATAAAACTAAAAAAGTAAAACAGGTTCAAGAAATTTTGTTTTTCTTTTCTTAAAAATGATTTTCTAAAACACTTTTATAAAACACATTTTAAAAACTAAAATTGTTTCAAACAGGCCCTAAATATCTGTAACTATTGTCAAGAACAAACTGATAAACCTGCAAAGTTTTACTATGTTATTCCTGTTCTATGTCATTGAAGTTATTTTAATTTGTGGTTGATTAATTATATTCAGATATGTCATCAATGGCATTTATTGAACCACTTCCTGTGATTGACTTTGTTGCTCAAATTCTTGGAAAAGAAGTGCAATCAAAACCATTGTCAGATGCAGATCGTGTCAAGGTATGAATTGTCTATTTTATGGTCAAACTAAGCAATCATTATTTCCAAAAATTCATGAGTCATGAGTCATGTCTTAAAGGTGATGCTTCCATGCCCTATACTACCGGATATCTTCGATCCGGTAAAATTTTATGCTACCAGATATCTTCCGGTGAGATGGAGAAATTCAGAGCAATGCAGGAGGGAGAAGAACAATTACCATTAAACAATGACTTTAGGCCTAAAAATAATGGCAATTATATATTCAATCAAACCTATTAGATTATTATTAAAGCAAGATGTGTAAATGATAGTAATACAATTGCAAAATACGAATAAAATTTAAAAAACATGTGTTTTTCTAATTGGCCTAACCTCAAACTTTGTTCAAGTTTGCAAATGAAACTGAATAATTAAAGGGGCAATATCTCTTGCTCCAAAATTCAAAGAAACATTTAAGCAATATCTAACCAATATAATTTTGTGGTGTCACTTGCAAGCAGGTTAAAAAGGCCCTAAGAGGTGTAAAAGTTGAAGTCACACATAGAGGAAATTTTAGAAGGAAGTACAGAATATCAGGATTGACTTTACAACCAACAAGGGAGCTTATGTATGATTTATTAGCTTTAAGAATATTGTAATTTTTTTGTTATAGGATTGACCTCTTAATGTTTCCTTCACCTGCATGAACAGTTTTCCTCTTGATGAGCAAATGAACATGAAATCAGTAGTCGATTATTTTCGAGAAATGTATGATTATACAATCAAATATACTCATTTACCTTGCCTTCAAGTAGGAAGTCAAAGGAAAGTCAACTATTTGCCTATGGAGGTAAGCTATGCTTTTTAATTTAATTTAATCAAATAATATTGTTCTTAATTTTAATATGGTTCTTCCATTGAGAATTCATGTGAATGTTGTTTCAGGCATGTAAGATAGTTAGGGGCCAGAGATATACAAAAGGGCTGAATGAAAAGCAAATAACTTCACTGCTGAAGTCCTCATGCCAGAGACCCCGTGATCAAGAGACAGACATTTTACAGGTTATTATCATGTGTTGTTGATATCACCCACGATCTTCTCACTTTTTGTTTTATTTTATTTTTCAAACTCGACCAAAAATTATATGATCCAAGATCACAAAGGCATTAGGAGTGGTGGAAGTGCGACAAAGGATGGAAGTTGGAGCGCCTTGATAGATGGCGTTGTACCTGCTGCAAGTGCTCAGACGCTCAAGTCAATCCTTTAATAGCAAGGGTTTCAGGAGAAATGAATAGAATTTCCATTTGACTTCGTTGAGAGATTTCCGCAGTGATGGGTGGAACACCCTTTGACCTGAGTATTGTAAATCAAGAATTGCAGAATATAGTGGTTTATTCAAATTCTGATATGCAACAGTGCTTCTATAGCCGCTATTCCACACCACATTGTACAAAATTGCATATCGCAGAACAATAGTGGTTTCTTAAAACTATGCTACACTATAGCGCTATAACACGACCATATCCGATATTTCAAACCACCGTTTAACCTTCATCTTGGGGCGAACCTTTGTTGAGGGGTGATGTGTGTTTATACTGGGGGTATAGTGTACATCACGTGGTTGCTCGTTGTGAAGTTCATTCTAGATGGGTCTTGACACATTCCGGAATACTATGCAAAATATAAGTGTCATAATAATAGACTAACATTACATTAGCCTGTGAAATTGGACTCGAATCTCTTAAGTTTGATCCTTGTAGATGTAAATAATTACAGGGGAAAGGCCCCACTAAAGGTAGTTAGTCAAATTCTTCGACGAAGTTCCGTTATCGACAATGTCAGTAGATAGTTCTAACTAATAATATGTTAACCAAAAAACATGAATATAGTCGCGATCATGATGATTTGTAGTCATGTATGCTCTTCCTCTACAAACATAAAGTTGTGTTTATTAATCTACAACTTTCCTTATTCAACTGTAGACAATTGAAAAAAACAATTACGAGAACAATCCCTATGCAAAGGAGTTTGGCATCAGCATAGACAACAAGCTTGCATCAGTGGAGGCTCGGGTTCTACCTCCTCCATGGGTAATTTATCTACTTGTTTGCTTTAGTTATTATGACAATTTATAATATTAGTAAATTTTGGCTATTTTTCCCTATAGTTGAAATATCATGATACTGGAAGAGAGAAAGAATACTTACCACAAGTTGGTCAATGGAATATGATGAACAAGGTCAGCTCACACATGAACATATTAATTTTCCTGTAAATTTTGTATGTTAATAAAACGAAAAAGAAATTAGAAAATTACTTCTTTTATAAGAAATAAAGAAATTAACTTGTTCACTACAAATTATATAATTCTACTAATTTAAATGCAGAAAGTTATAAATGGAAGTACGGTAAAATATTGGGCATGCATCAATTTCTCACGAAGTGTACAAGAAAGTACAGCTCGTGGATTTTGCCAACAGTTAATTCAGATGTGTCAAATCTCAGGCATGGTAAATATTAGTTTTGACCATAATCTGGCTTTTTTTTCTCTCGAATGTTTTGGCTGTTGTTTTGCGCAAATAATAATACATTCTTTTACATTTATCAGGAATTTAGTCAGGAACCTGTCATTCCCGTATATTCAGCAAGACCGGATCAAGTCAAGAAAGCTTTGAAGTATGTACAGAAAACTGCTCTAGACAAACTTGATGGTAAAGAGCTAGAATTCTTGATTGCCATTCTTCCAGACAACAATGGCTCTTTGTACGGTATGATTCTAGAAACCTACTTCGTTTGCATTATTCCCTAATCTTAGCAGGACGAAACTTGTGTGTTAAGAGATTATAGTAGATTAATATTTCTTCTTTTTTTGTTTCATATGCACATAAAATTGGTAATGCCTCTATGCTCTTGCATCCATTCTTTAATATGTGCTTTCCCTAGAAAAAAGTTGCTTAGCAATTATATCGCTATCATATTTCATTTAAATTTTTGTTTGGAAGAATACTATTTCAAGAAACAAATTATTCATTCAGGTGATCTCAAAAGAATCTGCGAAACGGATCTCGGTTTGATTTCTCAATGCTGCCTTGCAAAATATGTAATCAAGATTAACAGACAGTACCTGGCAAATGTTGCACTAAAAATCAATGTGAAGGTTTGTTATTATTACATTAAAATATTTACTTAATCCCCTAGTTCATTGTTGGTTCTAATTATTGTTTTCATTTTAAAATCTTAAACCTAAATTTCCTAAACTTTTAGATGGGAGGAAGAAACACGGTACTTTTGGATGCATTAAGTTGGAAGATTCCACTGGTTAGTGATATTCCAACGATAATATTTGGAGCTGATGTAACTCATGCAGAATCCGGAGACGAAAATTGCCCATCCATTGCTGCTGTAAGCATTTCAAAACTCATAATACTCAGATATTCCCGATGTTTGTTATATATACTGATTATTTCTAATCCAGGTTGTAGCCTCCCAGGACTGGCCAGAAGTAACAAAGTATGCAGGGTTAGTTTGCGCTCAGCCTCACCGTGAAGAGCTCATCCAAGATCTTTTCAAATGTTGGAAAGATCCACAGATGGGTGTGGTTTATGGTGGTATGATTAGGTACTTCACCCGCAACTCTTCTAAGTTTTGACCAATGACATTATTTACTTCAAAACCTGAGTTGTCTCTGGTTGACGATGTTTCCATTTCCTACTAGGAAAGACTTGCATCCTTGTAGGTTATTTATTGTGTTACACTTGAGTAAAAAATGGGTTTATATTGAATCATTAACTAAGGGCATTATAATGGCTTTTTACCATTTATTATTTGATGTAGTAAAAACATCGGTGTGAATGTTTTTGTTCTGCTGCAGGGAGCTTTTACTCTCATTTAAGAAGGCAACTGGACAAAAACCGTTGAGAATAATTTTTTATAGGTAGGAATGATCTGATTAGGTATTTTCTACTGATTTTTGTGAGGAAATTATGAATGAGGAGTTGATCATTTTCAGGGACGGGGTAAGTGATGGACAATTCTACCAAGTTTTGCTGTATGAACTTGACGCAATCCGTAAGGTACTCGGACAAAAAACTCAATATAGCTATATCTAATTTGACTATGCTATCCTACAATCTTACATTTGTTTGATGTGTAGGCGTGTGCGTCTTTGGAACCAAGTTACCAACCTCCAGTAACATTTGTTGTGGTTCAAAAACGGAATCACACTAGACTCTTCCCAAACAATCATGACGACAAAACCAGCACTGATATGAGTGGGAATATCTTACCTGGTAAAAGCTTTTTGCTTCTCTCAGCGGCTAGAATTTTTGTTTGTCACGACACTATTTTAAAGGATTTGTTTCTGACTGTAATGTAGGTACTGTGGTGGATTCAAATATCTGTCATCCTACTGAATTCGATTTCTATTTATGCAGTCATGCAGGAATTCAGGTACAATAATGGTATTAATTTTGCTTCATTAGATAGGTCATAGGATTAAGATTCTGATTAAATTTTCGTAATGTGTCTCATATTGTTTTAAATAATTTAAATGTCTAGCATGTTGTGACATCGAATTTATGTTGTGATTGGAAATTTACAGGGTACAAGTAGACCGGCCCACTATCATGTCCTCTGGGATGAGAACAATTTCAGTGCAGATGAGATTCAGTCTCTAACTAACAACTTATGTTACACGTAATAGTTTCTCAAATTATCATCTTGAATTTGTGTTATCTATTCTTAGCATGACATAACCTTCCTATTGTTTTGCTTCCAGCTATGCAAGATGTACGCGGTCTGTTTCTGTAGGTAATTGTTTTTCTCTCACTAAATAAAACTAAATTATAACCTACCGATAAGTATGGTAATGTCAGTTTCAGACATACATTTGTTTATACAAAACTATAAAAGTAAAAATTGAAATTTTTGTAGTACTAAGTTTACTGATTAATATATACTCCCTCCAGTTCTATATATAAGCAAATTTTAACTTTTTAGATTCATTGAAAAAGTAATGTATCTGGTCAAATATATAGACTAGATACATTACTTTTTCAATGTATCTAAAAAGTTAAAATTTGCTTATATATAGAACCGGAGGGAGTAGTATGCATCAATGGATCCTCTATTAGATGGTTTTAAAGCAAATTAGTTTCTAATAACAACAAATATAAATGTTTGTTTTGCATGCAGTACCTCCAGCATACTATGCTCATCTGGCAGCCTACAGAGCTCGATGCTACATGGAACCGGATCATCCAGAGATCGCTAAACTCCGAGGTACAAGATCAAAAGATAGGTCTGTTAAGCCACTTCCTGCATTGAAAGAGAACGTGAAGAAAGTAATGTTTTATTGCTGAATGAAGTGCAAAGAAAAACAGTTCCATGTAGAGAAACAGAAACAGCATACATAGGAAAGGGAAACTCAATTACAAGTGAAAACTGTTCCGTTTATTTTTTTCATGTCATAATAATCTATCTCTACATGGAAAATTTTGAGTGTCTTATTAACAAATTTTAGTTTGCTCCGAGTAGAGAACTTTAGGGTAATTTGAGATAGATAGAATGATATATCATTTTGGTTACCTAGAACAATTCCATTCAACTTTGTCTCATTATATTAAAAGATTGCGCATCTTGTTCAATTCTCAAAAAACTCGATTAGGATCTATGAATCACCGACACTTCAGATTGAAAGCATGTCTTTTTTTTTGGCTTTCACCACCAGTTTAATCTGGTTCGGGGGTCAATTCTGACATCAAGTGGTTCCAGCCCCCTCCGATCGCAGTTGCGGGGGATCGAACTGTCATCAAACCAACTGACGATTGGTATTGAAAGCATGTCTTACATACACATGTTAGTGCGTACACCGACACAACACCAATGCATATTCAATAATCAATTACATCTATTTTGTCAAATTATTATCAGTCTCATGTCAGGTGTTCGGACCTAGATTCCCTACAGTCAGGGATTTCCTGCAGTCATGCATTCACATTGTTTTGATGGTCCAGATTCAAAGTTGATCCAATAAATTAAAAACATAAATAAAATGAATGGATGAGATTCACCTGCAATCACTATTTGACTGCAGGGAATCCATTTCCTAGGTGTTCGTGTCTGTGTCTGTATCTATGTCAATGTTTTATAGATTATGATTCACATGCTAAATCCTAATTTAGTATAAAGGTCTAGTTGAATTCTCAAACTTTTACGCATAAATATTGAGTAGCAGCTACAATTGATGCAAAGGTAAATAGTTTAGTAATCGCGTTGTAATGTTGAGTACAGAGTAGTACCTGGAATGTGATTGTGAGGTAGTAATTGGATATCCCTGCGTTGGTTGGAGAAGGGGCACTTTGATACTCTCAGGTTGGGTAGGATAGGAGTAGGACCAATTTAGCATTCCAATTGTGACTACGATTTTTTGGGAGTAACAGTAGAATATTAGAGAGATATCTTTGTTTCACATCAATATTTTGAATTAGATTGATATTTTCCAAAGTGTGTTTGCTTTCTCAAAAACTTTTGTATTAATTAAATTTTGATCGATATGGTTAAATATTGTCCGGATGACCAAGTAAGATTGGCGCAGATTATTATACATAAGCATATGTTTATGCAGGATGCATAAGTGAAACTCAGCCATTAAATCCAGTGACACGTGTAATAATCTTAGACTAACACTCACAATCTGAAGCTCGCATTCACCCGCACCTTACCTCTTCTTCTCCGACGCTACGTGACCTTCTCAACTGTCCTTCTCCGACACGGCGTGATTCTTCTTCGACGTGATTCTCTCCGACCTGGTCATCTTCTTTTTCGCGTTCCATCGATTTGGTTTTCATCATCGTTTTTGCTTTTCGATTTTGTTTTCCTTCTTCTGTTCTGGTTCATCTTCATCATCGATTTCATTTTGCTATTTTCATCATTTTCCCCAAATTCTAGGGTTTAATTTCAGGTTAAACTGCTACATACTTGGATTTAGGGAAGAACTAGACGCCGACCCGTGCGTTGCACGGGTTTGACGGAGCATCATAAATATACCAAGCATGGTTGCAACCAATCATGGTTGTTGTTTGGAGTTAAAGATGTTGTGTCTAATAACAATAGTTAAATTTGATATAAAAGAAAGCGTATAAATTAGCTTATTAATCATGCGCTAATTTTGTTAAAACTCTCTTACCTCAATATATTTAGTTCATTGAAAATGTTAAACTATAAGTCAAAAGTCTAAAATGTGTTATATGCATTTTAAAACTTTCTTTTTTTGGTATTCGTAACTAACATCGGGTAGCATAACCTTTGGAATCCTTACAAAGAGTCACAACTAAAAGTAAATGAGATACGTACTTAATGGATCCACCAACGCTTATATTGCAAGAAACAAAGTATCAAATAAAACAAAGGTAGAGCTTGAAAGACTAAACACATTTGTAAACTATACTCGGACAACTATCGGTTGATTCATAATCTTGAAAGGCTAAACTAAAGATATAAAGGTAGGAAACGTCTTGTCACTATCGGTTGATTCATAATCTTCACAACCACCGTTCACTGATTCCACAGAGTATTCAGAATCCTCGGACAGGTCATTACTGCATGTACCTTCAACTGCAAGTATAAAACAGTTGTCGTAATTTGTATATGTCAGACCAACTGGAGTTGGTTCTTGGAAGCCAAAGTATTTGCAGGCAAGTATGCTATTTGACATGTAACAGTTGTCCCCACAAAGAAAGAGAGCAACATGGAGAGAGCGTCCATCTTCATGTTGCAACCATCCAAAAGAATCTGTCCGAAGTCTTTCAATCCAAGCTGTTTTAAATTTTGGACAAAGTTGAATCCTCGGCTATATTGATAAATAGGAGAAGTTATTTCAATAAACAATTTCTATATAAAAATTGGATCATACTTATATGATTAAATCAAAGATCATATTGCAAGGAGAGACATAGTGTTAATTGTTACCAATGATCATTTTCTCTAATGCTACTCTAATTGCTTAGGTTGCTCTTTACTACTCTACCATAATTCTTTCTAGTACTACTCTAAAGAACCGAGTCTTTAATGCATGTTTATAGTTAGATAACTCCTTCACAAAGTACCTTCATATGTATGCTTACTCCTACTTCTTTTATATACACATATATATCAGTATAATTCACAGCACAGGACAATACCTCATCTGGATAGATGACAGTTTGAAATGACTTTGTCTCCTTTCTATCCGCACGACCTGTAAGAATTCTTAGGTAATTCAAAACAAAAATAAGGATTAACTAAACTTATGCTGAGGAATGTGAGGAGCAAAAGATGAGGATGAAAAATTAGCAACAACCCAATAATGCAATGAAGTAATGCCAAATTAAACACCTTTTTGCATGCCATAAACCCTTCAATTTGCTTTTGCATGGACTGACAGAAAAGAAAAACATAATGCAGCAAGATAGACAACACATGTAGTAACACCATGTTATAATTCTAATTCATCATCTACATAGACTGAACTGAAAATATTGTTCACTGTCATAATGGTTCAAGAAAAATATTCTACAGAGAAACTTTAAAGGATCTTAAAAACTTCTCTCCCACTTAGGTTATAATATCAAACACACAAATGGTAATTCTTTTATTTGGTTTATGAAAACACATCACTGATTTATGACAGTGTTTGAAATTTGGTTTATGAAAATGTTGAATATGTTTTCCTAAAAACTCTTTTTTAGCTATCTCCTTCGGTTTATGAAAGTGATTGAAATTTGGTTTATGAAAATCTTGAACCAAATTCTACTGAAAGAGATAACTAAAAAATCATTTTCAGTGCAAAAATATGGTTCAGGATGATTAACTTAATTCATATGATGTATCCAAATGATGCATTCATTGCCATATTCAATTATAATCATAAGAATCAAAGCAACAATGAAATAAAGTGAGCCAGAGATTAAGTTAACCTAATGATACCAAACCATATTTAAAAAAACTGATGTTCATTAACCTACTAATTTAATCAAAGGATAATGAGACAAACCTGATGGGTGGAGATGCCATGTGAGAAATAGTGGGAGATGAGATTGTAAGAATGTTGGATATGATGGTGGCAGAACAGACACTGCTGAGGGAGGAAGTTTGAGAATCCCTAATGATAAATAGAGGGTAGGGTAATAGACTGTTTTGTTGGGCCAAGCCCAAATCATAAAAAAAATGCCTTGCATATTTTAGAATGAGAAGAAGGAATTAACATTGAATGAAAACAAATGCGACCAATGCATGTTTTGGCAAGATAGCTTCTTGAAGAAGTAATTAACATTTATCTGCAATGAACAAAGCATTCAGTTCACAACTGGTGCAATTCCATGTAACACTGAAAGAGGATGGAAGAGTATAAGATGGGCAAAATTAGAAATCATGCTTTTGATATGATTTACATGTGGCAAAACAAAACTTGCAAGTGAGGATAAAATGATATTTCGATATGATTTTGATAAATGTTCGACGGAACATCATAAAGATACCAAGTATGGTCATTATCAAGCATGAATGTTGTTTGAAGTTAAGGAGTTTAAATTGATAGTGAATGTTTAATCGCAAAAGTTAAAATAGAGATAATTAGAGTTGAGATAAAAAAGTTAGAAAAGAAGATGACAAATACCAAAGAATGCAAGTAATAAAGTAGACATTAGATAATGAAACATCTTAGTAGCTACAAAAGTGCATAATATCCAAAACAATCTAGGTCAAAAGAAAGTAAGACATTAGAGTAAGAAAGTTTCATAAATACAAACTAAAGCATATTAGTAGGTCTTCAAGAGAGTATTGTTATTCCATGGACACACAAAATAGTCTTTTGATTATGATCTGCAAGGATATAAAATATTGAAAGATACATAGTTAAAAATCTATTTGATATATATGAGGTAAAGTAGATAAAGAATAATTAATGGTTTGAATAAGCAAGATATAAAACTAAAGTGGATGAAGAGTAATTGATGATATTGATGAAGAGAAAGAAAAACTTAAGGGATTTTTATGGTGTTAGAGAAAAAGAGCTAGAAAGAACATTGGTTAGATGAAAGACTTAAGGGATTCTTAAGGGATTCTTATGATTCTCATAGGTTAGGCCAATGGAGGAAGGACATAATGGATTCTTTTGCATGTTAAGTTATTGGTTAGATGAAAGCTTTGCTTGATGGACTAAGCATAAATCTGTCATTCATCATAGCAGTCATTGTTTGCTTGTTGAACACTCTTTTCCATTAAAGATTTCCAACCAATGGAAGGATACTGATCAGCATCCAGTGTGAGAAGCTTCCTGTCAAATAATGAGGATAGTAAGAAGCTTCCTGCAACCTTTGATATAATAATTACACAAAGGGCACAGATGCAAAGCAAATAGTATATACTCCTTTGCAATAGAGATCAGCAAAATTCAGACCATGCCATCATTTCCATTTGGTGCATGTCAAAATTAAGCCACTTGTCATACCAATAACATTTTGCAGTCATTGTTTACTTGTTGAACACTCTTTTCCAATAAAGATTTCCAACCAATGGAAGGATACTGATCAACATCTAGTGAGAAGCTTTCTGTCAAATTATGAGGATAGTAAGAAGCTTCCTGCAACCTTTGATATAATAATTACACAAATGGCACAGATGCAAAGCAAATAGTATATACTCCTTTGCAATAGAGATCAGCAAAATTCAGACCATCCCATCATCTCCATTTGGTGCATGTCAAAATTAAGCCACTTGTCATACTAATAACATATAACAGTCATTGTTTGCTTGTTGAACACTCTTTTCCAATAAAGATTTCCAACCAATGGAAGGATACTAATCAGCATCCAGTGAGAAGCTTTCTGTCAAATTATGAGGATAGTAAGAAGCTTCCAGCAACCTTTGATATAATAATTACACAAATGGCACAGGTGCAAAGCAAATAGTATATACTCCTTTGCAATAGATATCAGCAAAATTCATACCATCCCATCATCTCCATTTGGTGCATGTCAATATTAAGCCACTTGTCATACCAATAACATATAACAGTCATTTTTTGCTTGTTGAACACTCTTTTCCAATAAAGATTTCCAACCAATGGAAGGATACTAATCAACATCCAATTAGAAGCTTTCTGTCAAATTATGAGGATAGTAAGAAGCTTCCTGCAACCTTTGATATAATAATTACACAAAGGGCACAGACGCAAAGCAAATAGTATATACTCCTTTGCAATAGAGATCAACAAAACTCAGACCATCCCATCATCTCCATTTGGTGCATGTCAAAATTAAGCCACTTGTCATACCAATAACATATAGCAGTCATTGTTTGTTTGTTGAACACTCTTTTCCAATAAAGACTTCCAACCAATGGAAGCATACTAATCAACATCCAGTGAGAAGCTTCCTGTCAAATATACCAATAGCAGTCATTGTTTGCTTGTTGAACACTCTTTTCCAATAAAGATTTCCAACCAATGGAAGCATACTAATCAACATCCAGTGAGAAGCTTCCTGACAAATAATGAGGATGATAAGAAGCTTCCTGCAGCCTGTGATATAATAATTACACAAAGGCCACAGATGCAAAGCAAATAGTATATACTCCTTTGCAATAGAGATCACCAAAATTCAGACCATCGCATCATCTCCATTTGGTGCATGTCAAAATTAAGCCACTTGTCATACCAATAACATATAACAGTCATTGTTTGCTTGTTGAACACTCTTTTCCAATAAAGACTTCCAACCAATGGAAGCATACTAATCAGCATTCAGTGAGAAGCTTCCTGTCAAATATACCAATAACATATAGTAGTCATTGTTTGCTTGTTGAACACTCTTTTCCAATAAAGATTTCCAACCAATGGAAGCATACTAATCAACATCCAGTGAGAAGCTTATGTTAATTTCAGAAGTTTTCTTGTTGTGTAGCACTTATCGAAACCTCCAGTGAGAAGCTTCATATAATATAAAAATTTTGATTAGACAAAACTTTTAGTTTAACACTGATTCAATGAACCATACCTAAAAAATATTCAGAAGTGAAGATTAAATTAAGCACTAATACTGTCATATGAAGCTTAAAGCAATGGATGCAATAGATAGAGTATTCATAAGCAGCTTAATGCAATCATTTTCATAATTACACAAAGTAAGGCAAATAGAACATGATTTGCTTTGATGGATGAGCAAAATCCAGTCTGTGCTACCATCTCCATTAGGTGCATGTTCAAATTAATCCACCTGTCATACCAGGGATATGTAAAAGTGATTGCTTGCTTATTGAACTTTATCTGATGGCGGTGAAAGCATAGCAGAAGTGGATGGGCATAGTGGATTCTTTTCCAATAGACACCCTCAACAAATAAAAGGATAAGCATCTTCATTGGGTGGGCGTTGAAACTCAGCCACTTGTCATGCAAGTAACTTATAGCAGTGACAGTTTTCTTGTGAAACCTCACACCACAGTAATGACAGTATAACTGAAGTAAAATATATGTATGTAAGGCAAATAAATTGTATTTTTTTTTCAAAACAACAGATCTAAGTTAAGAGGAAAGTGATCAGGATCCATTGTTACCATATCCACTGGATGCACATTGAAATATATCCATTTGGCAATGGTAGTTTGTTTGCTGAACCTACTCTCATAGAAGGGACAGCACAACAGAATCAATGAGGATATTAAGAAGCCTGTTGCAACAACTGATAAACAAACAAAATGCTCCATTTTCCAGCAGAGATTTCCAACCAAAAGATTTAAGATGGCCAATATGTCTGAAATAATTGTGTGGAAGAATAGTGATCACTATCAACTGTCATGCCAAGAACATGTAGCAGTGATTGCTTGCTGGCTGAACCTTCACTAATGGCATTGAGAGTAGAACCAAAATAATGGGCATAATCACACAAAAGACAGGGATGCAAGGCAAATAGAATTTAGCTTCTTCATCCACTTGTCATGTAGCAGGGATTGCTTGCTAGCTGAACCTTCTCTGATGGTAGTGATTGCAGCAGTGAAAAATCACCCACTTGTCATGCCAAGAACATGTAGCAGTGATTGCTTGCTGGCTGAACCTTCTCTGATGGCAGTGAGAGTAGAAACAAAATAATGGGCATAATCACACAAAAGACAGGGATGCAAGGCAAATAGAATTTAGCCTCTTCAGCCACTTGTCATACATATAGCTTGCAACAGTGATAATTTGCTTCTACAATCAAAACAATGATGATCCATTGGTATAATTAGACAAAGACATGGATGCAGATCAAACAAAATATTTGGTGAATACACACAGACCAATAAAAAATGGTCAAGAATTCTCTATAGAAACATTAAAAGATTAGAATATGTACTGACACAGAATTATATAAGCTTTAAGCCAATACTCCAATCATTTAACATAGCTTAAGGGCACATAACCACATAAACCTAGAAGCCGCTGAGAATAAGCAAAAGAGACGTAGGATGCAAGAAATCTCTTAAAGAGATTAATCTGCAAGCATGCACAGACAATTTTTTGATCTTGACGGTAGGGAAATGATCACACTACACTGATGTGGTAAAAATTACAACCATCCATTATATATTTAGAAGTGTTCAATTTAACGAAGGTTTCCCTGTAAATTGCTATAACCATAGTTAGATCTATCATCTACATTGGTAATAGACATAGCTAACTCACTGAACATTTCCCCAGAGTAGTGACAGGACAAATCAAAAAATGAATATCATAAGAAGTATCCTGAAGTCATTGATGCAAGGCAAACATAATGCATTCTTTTCAAATAGATATTTTCAATCAATGTCTAGAGCAACCCAACAGTCTGCATTATTTTCCAATATAGATTTCCAATCAATAAAAGGATAATGATCAGCATCAACTGCCATCATCTTCATTAGGTGCATGTTGAAATTCATCCACTTGTCAGACAAATAACTCGAAGCAGTAAAAGTTTGCTTGTTGAATATTTTTCTTAGATCAGTCATAGTACATCTCAAGATTTAGACACAATAAGAAACTTCTTGCAACCATTGACATGATCACACAAAAGCCAGAGATGCAAGGAAAATAGAATATATTCTTTTCGAACTGAAATTCCCAAAAAATAGATCAGGATACTTTGTCCTCCTTTCTATTGGGTGCATGTTGATATTTATCCATCTGGTATGCAAAAAACTTGTGGCAGTAATAGTTTGCTTATTGAACCTTATCTGATAAAAGCAATAGTACAGCTCAACCAATTAACATAATAAGAAGCTTCATGCCACTATTGATGTCACTATACAAAGACAGAGATGCAGAGCAAACAGAATGCACTCTTTTCCAATAGGGACTTCCAACCAATATAATTTACATAGTGAGAAATACCAAGAGGGGTTGAGATAAAGGAAACATAAAACACTTCATTGATCTTTGTTGTGTACACTTATATACCAAAGCAATTAATGGCATGTTATAAGATAATTATAAGCAAGTGATCAAAATATAAGAAACTAAAGAGCATATTTGGCGCAAATTATATTCATTACAATAATAAGAAACAAAGTCATTTGTACTTCAATCCCTTAATGAGAAATTTGTCTATTTCTAAGCACATGATCTCATACCATTAATATCAATTGTTGGATCTCTTAATAGCATGCATCTCAAATTACCTATATGTGGAGTAAAGGGAGATTAGTATCCATATGATCAACCAAAAGTGATTTGATATATACACAAATACATAGCTACTGATATGGGAAAAATCAGTACACAATAAACGCATATAAGCTATACATGGAAATGAGATAAATTAGAATGTCATATATCAAGTGATACTCCTACAATCATGTGATATTTACTTATACACTTATTTATTCCAATACTCCCCCTCAAGTTGGTGCATGAAGATTTCAAATGAATGCCCAATTTGCTAATAAGATACTTGTCAGTATATCACCCAACTGCTTCAATTTCAGTATCAAGAAGTATAGGAAGTAGGCACAATTTTTTTTTTTTGCAAAGGCCAAAAGAGATTAAATAAGGCATAAGACATGTCCAAGAGAGAACACAAAAGTGAATGCCATTTGTCATAAGAAATCTTGAGTGCAATAGAAGAAATCTAGATGGAGGAGAGAGGAAGAAAGAAGCATGAAGTGAATGCCATTTGTCATAAGTCATCTTGAGTGAAATAGAAGAAATCTAGATGGAGGAGGGAGGAAGAAAGAAGCATGAAGTGAATGCCATTTGTCATAAGACATCTTGAGTGCAATAGAAGAAATCTATATGGAGGAGAGAGGAAGAAAGAAGCATGAAGTGAATGCCATTTGTCATAAGACATCTTGAGTGCAATAGAAGAAATCTATATGGAGGAGAGAGGAAGAAAGAAGCATGAAGTGAATGCCATTTGTCATAAGACATCTTGAGATGGAGGAGGGAGGAAGAAAGAAGCATGAAGTGAATGCCATTTGTCATAAGACATCTTGAGTGCAATAGAAGAAATCTAGAGGAAGAAAGAAGCATGAAATGAATGCCATTTGTCATAAGACATCTTGAGATGGAGGAGGGAGGAAGAAAGAAGCATGAAGTGAATGCCATTTGTCATAAGACATCTTGAGTGCAATAGAAGAAATCTAGAGGAAGAAAGAAGCATGAAGTGAATGTCATTTGTCATAAGACATCTTGTGTGCAATAGAAGAAATCTAGAGGAAGAAAGAAGCATGAAGTGAATGTCATTTGTCATAAGACATCTTGAGTGCAATAGAAGGATCTAGATGGAGGAGGGTGGAAGAAAGAAACATGAAGTGAATGTCATTTGTCATAAGACATCTTCCATCACCATAAGCCAACTCTTAGCCCAACCAATGAAGTTCATATAATTGTCAAATAACCATTGCTAGAACATGGCATGCAAGCATTGGTCTACACAATCATGTTGGCAAGCATCAAATGGCCAATTCAAGGAAGATGATGTCAAATATGACATAGGGAGCTAGTGTTTTGGCTTGTGCATTTTTGCATCATTTACATTGTTCTATAATTATTTATTTTGGTTAGTTCACAAATGAAAAAGTGGACACATGTATTGTTTGATTTCATTACTTTATGTTTTCTTTCTTTATCTTTTCCACTTAAATTTTCCAAAATATGGTGGTAATGGTAAGAAGCTTTGTTGTTTGTAACATAAGTCTTTGGTTTTTAATTTTCTTATTATTATTGTTTTCACTTAATCTTAATAATTATAGATTAATGGAAACCATATATGAAATTGCAAACAAAAATAAAAGAAAAACTATAAGAAATAAAAGGCTTACACTATGAACATTAAAGCCAATTAGATAAGTTTGCATAATAAAAGTCTTATACATATATAGCCACGAAAAGCTAATAAACATTCCTATGATAACTAAAAAATTATATACATATAAGTATATAAAAAACCAAAAATGTACATACACACATAGAACTAAAGTATATAAACAATAATTTACATTAATTTGATCTCTTATAAAAATATTAGAAGTACAATTTGATATTAAAAACATACTATAACCAAAATGCACTAAATCTACACTACTTTAATTATTGAAGCAAAACATAAATTAAGTGGATGCTTTACAATTCAAGAAAGGAGACAAAATAAGAATGAAATTAACATTGCTTCTTAACAAAAAGCTCTCACACATTTCCAAATTTTCTTGTTCCAAATTTGAGTGTCTTCCTTTTCTAAATTTTTGGCTAAACAAAAAAAACAAAAAAACTCATTAGCTAAGAAAAAAATTAGTGAAAATTGCAAGTATTAACATGAAAGAAATACAACATATAACCAAAAAGCTAAAATTCATGAGATGAAATATTGAGAGAAGAAAATGAAGATTCAAACTAAAATTTTTGTCTATCATGTACTTACCTTGAATTTCCAACACCTAAAGACATGAAACTAAGCATAATCTAACAAATCTTTGCTTATTATGTTTCTTACCTTGACTTTCCAACACCCAAAGACATGACACTAAGCATAATCTAACACATGCAACAATGAGAATAGAGATTAGTGAAATTGATCATGAGAGAAGAAAAAGAAGAATAAAACTAAAAAAAAATTTCACCTTGTTCTTAACTTGACTTTACAACAACTAAAGACATGAAACCAAACATAATTTAAACATGCAACCATGAGAATGGAGATTAGTGAAATTGGTCATGAGATAAGAAAATGAAGAATCAAACTAAAATCTTTCCTCACCATGTTCTTACCTTGAATTTCCAACACCCAAAGACATGAAACTAAGCATAACCTAACACATGCAACAATGAAAATGAAGATTAGTAAAATTGTTCATGATAGAAGAAAATGAAGAATAATTAGTCAAACTAAAATATTTGCTCACCATGTTCTTACATTAACTTTCCAACAACCAAAGACATGAAACTAAACATAATCTAACACATGCAACCATGAAAATGAAGATTAGTGAAATTGTTAATGAGAGAAGAAAATGAAGAATCAAACTAAAAAAAATTCTCACCTTGTTCTTAACTTGACTTTCCAACAACCAAAGACATGAAATCAAACATAATTTAACACATGCAACAATGAGAATAGAGATTAGTGAAATTGGTCATGAGATAAGAAAATGAAGAATCAAACTAAAATCTTTCCTCACCATATTCTTACCTTGAATTTCCAACACCCAAAGACATGAAACTAAGCATAACCTAACACATGCAACAAAGATTAGTGAAATTGTTCATGATAGAAGAAAATGAAGAATAATTAGTCAAACTAAAATATTTGCTCACCATGTTCTTACATTAACTTTCCAACAACCAAAGACATGAAACTAAACATAATCTAACACATGCAACCATGAAAATGAAGATTAGTGAAATTGTTAATGAGAGAAGAAAATGAAGAATCAAACTAAAAAAAAAATTCACCTTGTTCTTAACTTGACTTTCCAACAACCAAAGAAATGAAATCAAACATAATTTAACACATGCAACAATGAGAATGGAGATTAGTGAAATTGGTCATGAGATAAGAAAATGAAGAATCAAACTAAAATCTTTCCTCACCATGTTCTTACCTTGAATTTCCAACATCCAAAGACATGAAACTAAGGATAACCTAACACATGCAACAATGAAAATGAAGATTAGTGAAATTGTTCATGATAGAAGAAAATGAAGAATAATGTGAGAGAGAGAGAGAGAGAGAGAGAGAGAGAGAGAGAGAGAGAGAGAGAGAGAAAGAAGGGGAAAGAAGGGAAGAAAAAGAAAAACAAAATGAGAGAAGAAAATGGAGATTAGTGAAACAAAATGAGAAGGAAAGAAGACATGAAACTAAACATAATCTAACACATGCAACCATGAAAATGGAGATTAGTGAAATTGTTCATGAGAGAAGAAAATGAAGAATCAAACTAATTAAATTTCTCACCTTGTTCTTAACATGACTTTCCAACAACCAAAGACATGAAATCAAACATAATTTAACACATGCAACAATGAGAATGGAGATTAGTGAAATTGGTCATGAGATAAGAAAATGAAGAATCAAACTAAAATCTTTCCTCACCATGTTCTTACCTTGAATTTCCAACACCCAAGGACATGAAACTAAGCATAACCTAACACATGCAACAATGAAAATGAAGATTAGTGAAATTGTTCATGATAGAAGAAAGTGAAGAATAATGAGAGAGAGAGAGAGAGAGAAGGGGAAAGAAGGGAAAGGGGAAAGAAGGGAAGAAAAAAAAAAAACAAAATGAGAAAGAGAACAAAACAAAAATCAACTTGAGAGAGAAAGAGAGACAGGGGCGGAGCCACTGTTGGGCTGAACAGGGCCATGGCCCGCCCCAGAAAAAAAAAATTTCATGGTAGGAAAAGACTATTATGCCCTTAGTTATCAAAAATATTTCCTTTCCCTCTCTCACAGCAAGACACGCACGCGGCAAATGGTTTCCTGTAACACGCTACCGAAAACGATCGACATCACCATTCACCGACCGCACCGTTGATGCTCGCTCGACTACAACCACCACCGCACGGCCCGTCCTCAACCACCGCACGACCTTCCTCTATTCTCTTCTCACTAGTTGTTCGTTCTGTTCCTCTATTCTCAGGTTCAGTACCAAATTTCAAAACTTCCAAATTTTCTCATGCTAAATTGATATAAATGTTGTGTTTTGTTTCCTAAATTGAAGTTTGATGTTGATTGTTGTTTGTTGCTTGTTCTTCCTTTCCTTATTTTGTTATTGAGTTGTTGTTTTTTCAATTTTAGGGTTTTTTATGTTTTGAGTTATTGATGTTATAGAGTCTGAGTTATTGTTGTTATTTTGTTCCTGAATTGAAGCATTCTTGTTGTATACTCTGTTCCTCATTACTCTGTTTTAGTAATGCTATTTACTTTGAAGTTTGAAGTAGCTTTCCTCATTCTTGTGTTGTTGATGCAATTTACGGCTACTGAAACAATTAATTTATTGAGTAAACAATTAATTTGTAGACTATGTACCATTACCATAACCACCTTGTCCTAGTTTTACTTTGAAGTTGTTGGTCATTTTCTTTACATGTGAATATTTGTATCTTCTAATTCTAACACTAAAAGCTTCATGAGTCACTGTCAGAGTTTTTAAGAATGCTTATATGTCTTTGTTAATTGTTATTCTTTCTTGCCTTGTACTTGAAGCAAAAGATAGTGAAACATATTGATAATCCTACTTGGTACTTGAAGCTTCATACTGAACTGTACTATACTTTTTGCTATGCTTCTGCCCTTTTGTTTTCTATGTTAATGTTAGAATGAAAAACCATTGAAAAGTAGCAAAGATTGATTTTTAATCATGACTCTTTTGTAGATGAAGTTTAGGAAAATTGACTCTTTTTTTAAAAAAAGAACTTGTGAAGATGAAAGAGATGAAGAAATCATTACTCCTACAACTACAACTGCGGTTGTTAATGATCCAAGAATTGAAGTTGAAGAAATTATAACTGTTACATCCGAACATGTTAATGTTCCAATTCCAAGAGTTGAAGAATTGAAAGACATGGTTGAAACGTTGCATTCTTTAGAACGTGATCCTGGAAAGCGTTCTCCAATTTGGAAATATCCACCAAATCAACAAGATGAAATAAGAAGAGCTTATCTAAAATGGGGTCCATATCAAATTCATTTAGAAGACTATCCATTGTCCGGTAAAGAGACTCACCCAAGACGTTTTCAACATTCTTGGTTTAGTTTATTTCCTTCATGGCTAGAATATTCACCTTCAAAAGATGCGGCATATTGCTTACCGTGTTATCTTTTTAGCAAAGGATCGAGTGGACATCCCTTTCAAGATGTATTCGTTACAAATGGTTTTAAAGCTTGGAAGAGAGTTAGAGAAGGAAAGCGTTGTTCCTTTCTTAAGCATATAGGAAAGGATCCTTGTTCATCACACAACAATGCAATGAAAGCTTGTCTAGACTTGTTGAATCAAGATGCAAATATTAGGAATGTTATTGAAGGCCAAAACTCAGAAGAAATTATAAAGAATCGTTTACGTCTCAAGACTTCAATTGACGCGGTCCGTTGGTTAACATTTCAAGCTTGTGCTTTTAGGGGTCATGACGAAAGTAGTGAGTCAAAGAATCAAGGTAATTTTCTTGAGTTGGTAAAATTATTGGCATCGTACAATGTTGAAGTTGCAAAAGTTGTCTTGGAAAATGCTCCAAGGCTTGCTAAATACACTTCACATCAAATTCAAAAAGAACTCTTGAGTATTCTTGCTAGTGGAGTGAGAAAACATATCCGTGAAGAAATTGGTGACTCCAAATTTTGTATCATTGTTGATGAAGCTCGCGATGAATAAAAAAAGGAACAAATGTCTCTTGTGTTAAGATTTGTTGATAGGGTTGGTTTAATACAAGAACGGTTCTTAGATGTTGCACATGTTAATGACACTGCATCCTTAACTCTTAAGGAAAAGATATGTGAAATACTTTCTATGCATAATCTTGATGTTTCTAACATTCGTGGTCAAGGGTATGATGGTGCTAGCAACATGAGAGGACAATGGAACGGTTTACAAGCACTCATTATGAAGGATTGTCCTTCCGCATACTATGTTCATTGCTTTGCCCATCGATTGCAACTTGCCTTGGTTTCTGCATCAAGAGAACTCACACCAATTCATAGATTCTTTGATAAGGTGACTATGATTGTCAATGTTGTTTGTTCTTCTACTAAGCGCCATGATGAGTTACAAGCTGCCCAAGTAACAGAAGTTCGGTATATGACGGATATTGAAGAGATTATGACTGGTAAAGGGGAAAATCAAATCGGAACTTTGAACCGAGCTGGGGATACTCGTTGGGGATCACATTTCAAGTATATTTGTAGTGTGATAAATATGTATGAAGCAACTTGTCATGTTTTAAAAAAAATTCGAAAAGAGAGTAAAGGTTGGTCAACATCTGTGGATGCCGATAGCTCTTACAATTACTTGAAAGAATTTGATTTTATATTAATCTTATTCCTGATGAAATCAATTATGGGGATAACTGATGTTCTTTGTCAAGCCTTACAAAAACAAGATCAAGATGTAGTTAATGCCATGGATTTGGTTCGTTCAACAAAGCGTCTTATTCAAGACTTAAGAGATGATGGTTGGGATGAGTTGTTTTCTAATGTGACTACTTTTTGTCAAAGACATGATATTGAGATTCCCGATCTCGATGATGTTCATTCAACAACAAGATTTGGTCGCTCCCGTTTGGAAGAAAATCAGGTAACAATAGAGCATTATTTTAGAGTTGAAATATTTTTTAGTGCCATTGACAAACAATTGCAAGAGTTGAATAGTAGATTTTGTGAGCAATCAATGGAATTATTAACTCTAAGTTGTGCTTTGACTCCTAAGAACAATTACAAAGCTTTTAAGGTTGAAACTATTTGCACTTTAGTTGAAAAATATTATCCCATGGATTTCAATGAACAAGATCAGATTCTTTTGCGCTCACAACTTCAACATTTCATTGTTGATGCTCGTGAAACTTCAAATTTGAAGAACTTATCAAAAATTCAAGAATTATGCTCATGTTTGGTTGAAACTGAAAAGGCAAAAATTTACTACTTGATTGATAGATTACTTCGCCTTATTTTGACACTTCCGGTTTCTACGGCCACAACCGAGAGATCTTTTTCAGCTATGAAAATTATCAAGAATAAGTTGAGAAACAAGATGAAAGCCGGATTTCTAGCGGATAGCATGTCAGTTTATATTGAAAGGGAAATTGCTGCAACTATTAGTTCGGATACTATTATTGATGAATTCAAGGCCCTCGCAACGCGCAATGCATCATTTTAGAGTATTTTAAATTATGTAGTTTAATTTTGTAGATGATCAAGTGTGTAAATGATCAACGCGTAATTTTGTAGATGATCAAGTGTGTAAATGATCAACGCGTAACGCGTAATGCTTAATACAACTTAATTTTTTGATATATAATATGATTTGCATTTTTAATTTACTAGTTACGTTTTTTTTACGGCCCCCCCCACTATTTGTGGCTAGCTCCGCCACTGAAGAGAGACAACCTGAGAGAGAGATGGAGAGGCATGAGAGTGAGAGTGAGATGGGAAATGTTGGTGAGGTGAAGAAATGGAGAGAGTTTATAAAGAATGGTTGACCAATCAAATTCATACACTTGCAATAAGATAGCAAATGGTAAGGTTGCTTGCACCATTGGATAATCTCATGCATGTCACCAATGCTACACTTGCATGACATGATCACAAAGAATGAATGCATAATGAAAGATGAATGGTGAGATGGATAGATTGCCCAATGAGACATGTAGAAAAATGGGATGATGGATGCTATATGTATGTTTGTACATGGAGTCCAATCCACTTGTCACAAACTACCTTCCACCACCAAAGCCAAGTCATCTAGATCAACCAATGGATCATACATACTTGGCAAATGACAATTGTCAAGAAATGTCATGCAAGGATTGGTCTATAAATTCATGTTGGCAAGCCTCCAATGGTCAATCCAAGCAAGATGATGTCAAAGATGACATAGGGTGCTAGGGTTTTGGCTTGGGCATTAGGGTTTCAAGTCTAACTTTTAGTATAATTAAAGATTAAAGATTAAAGATAAAGATTAAAGATGATGTTAGTATTTTTTTTGTTATCTTTACAAGTTTACATTTTCTGATGCACCTTGTAGCTATTTTCAATCTAACATATACTTGAACTTATTATATGAATGTGTTTTTCAGGATATAGTAAGCATTTCTGTTTGGAGGATATAATAATTCTTGGTTGGAATATATGTTGGTACATCTGTATAAAAGTTTTCAGTTTCAAACAGATAAACCTGCAATATAAAAATCATACCTAAACCATTTTACTGGAAGAATGGTTTCAGAAAGTTGTATTCCAAAACCATTTTGCTTGTAGAATGGTTTCAAGGATTTAATGCTTAATTGTTGAGGGACTGATGCTATTTAGTTTTGTGCTTCTGTTTGTAGGCATCAGTTTGTTTAGCTTTGGTTAAGCTTAGTGTTTTGGTATAGTAGCATTCCTTAGTTTGCAGGCCTTAGTTTGTTGTATTCTTTAGTTTTATTAAGAGTAAATAAAAACAATATTTTTATAGAACACAAATTGTAATGGGGAATAGGAATAGAAAGCGAAGAATATAATAATGAGATTATGATGTAAAATATTATTATTTTTTGTAATTGTCGATTCTTTTCTAAATCATGATTGAAAATGGATGCTACAATGCTCATTTCTGTGCTAACTAGTAACTAGTATTGGTCTTAAAGTTGAACTGAATATGAAAATAACCTATGATGATAATTTTGTTCTTATGGTTTGCACAATTATTTTGAATAAAACATGAATATTTTATTGGAAACCATAAGAGATCTACTTTGGTTTCACATACAACACTAATGAAACCATTAAGTTACACTTATGGTTTCAGTTATAATATTTATTTTGAATAAAATATGAATATTTTATTGAAAACCATAAGAAGACTACTTTGGTTTCAGATACAAAACCAGTGAAATCATTAAGTCACACTTATGGTTTCAGTTATAATATTCATGTTAAATTAAATATGAATGTTTTATTGGAAACCATAAGATGACTACTTTGGTTTCAGATACAAAACTAGTGAAACCATTAAGTCACATTTATGGTTTCGGTTATAATATTTATTTTAAATTAAATATGAATATTTATTGGAAACCATAAGATGACTACTTTGGTTTCAGATACAAAACTATTGAAACCATTAAGCCACACTAATAGTTTCAGTTATAATATTTATGTTAAATTAAATATGAATATTTATTTTCTGTCTATTCATCAGTGCATTAACATTTGAAAAGAAAAGACGGTACATGAGAATCAATAATTAACGATTTTCACCATAAACACGTCTTCTAATAGTTCATCAAACATTCAAGTAGTAGAAACTAAGTAGTTCTTACAATTATGACCTTCATAATTCATAATTTAAACCATTTAACAATATTAATGGTTTCAGTGCATAACATCTTGAAACCATTTAACAATACTAATGGTGTATTTTGTAACAGAGAACCATTGCAACAGAGAACCCCTCAAACTTTCTTGATCTTGCATAAATTTATTCAACTCCTGCATCAATTTAAATGTGTTGTTCGAGTTCCAGAAACAAGTTGTAATAGTGAGAATGAATTTGGATTGAATTGAAACTGAAATTGGGATTGGACATAGAATGAATAAATGAATTGAAAATTGCTTGCACACACAATGAATTTGTACGGAAGAGCAGAGTCTGAGAGTTACGACGGCTTGGGTTTCAGCGAGCAAGGAGAAGAGAGAATCATATCTATTGTTCATTGTTGCTTCTATGCTTTCTTCGTTTGTGACAGAGAGATTTGGGGGAACGTTGATGATGATGATGATGATTTCCGGTGAGGTTATGATGTTGAACGGCGATGATGATGTCCTATGACGTTGAATCGTGATGGTGGTTGTGATTGTCGGTGACGGTTGCGATTTTCGGTCATTGATTGTGTTTTGGGGGCGCGTTGATTTTGTTGTTTCTGCGCGTGGATTTTGTTGTTTCGCGCGTGGGTGTTGGCTTATGCACGCTGCATAAGCTTTGGCTTATGCAGGATAACCGAACCCCGTAAGATTGGCAAAAGTTATTGTCCATAAGCCAAATCTTTATGGACGGTGCATAAGTGAATAATAACCATTAGATTAGCCCTCCACGTGTCATAATCGTAGCGCGGTTTAACATACATATCGGAACAGTTGAGAAAAAGTGTTCCGGTATGAATATGCATACCGGAACACTTAAGAAAAAGTGTTCCAGTATAAATATACATACCGGAACAGTTGAAAAAAAGTATTCCGATAACCTTATGCACGGTGCATAAACAATTGCTTATGGACCATAACCGAACCCCGTAAGATTTACCGACTAGATACACATGTTGTGGTGATATTATTTGCTATATAAATTGGTTAAATAGTAGTTCGATAAAATATTTAAAAAAGTGAATATATTACGGAGTATATTGATATAAATTGTTATTGAATTGTTCAATAATTAAAAAGTGTAAAATAATATAAAAAGTTTAGTAGTGTCTATTAAAGAGCTAACATGAATGTGATGTTTTTTCTTTAAAATTTGTATATTATACTTTATAATATTATAAAAAATATTTTTTTTAAAATAAAACTTGATCTTTTTCTTTTCTTGACTAGTGTTTCGAAGCACACATAACCCGAAAACAAAACAAATATACACATGTACCGACTCTTTCAAGTTTCAACAAACAAACTCACTACAAACCAATTCAGACAATATGTTTGTTGAAGTGTGTTTGAAGTCCAACATTGCTTAAATTTCCTGGCTGTTGGGTGCATAAATATGTGAGGGCAACCTCACCCTTTGAGCTAGCTTTTGGGGTTGAGATCCGAGCATATTTAACATAGTATTAGAGCCGGGTTAAGGACTGCAATGTGGGCGTTTGACCCAGGACCACACTTGGCGTGAGGGTGAGTGTTGAATAAATATGTGAGGGCAACCTCACCCTTTGAGCTAACTTTTGGGGTTGAGATCCGAGCATATTTAACGATGTTGATAAATAAGTATAGTCTGATTATAAATCATTCATTGAATTGAAGTAAAGTAATAGTACAATGAAATTTTTATAAAACAAGTTATTGTTTTATTCCTTCATTGTCCCTCTATCTGCTGAAAAATTCAAGTCATTGGATAGGATTTCTTTCCCCTATATGAAGCTATAGAATGAAACATGATATAGTAAATTTTGTGCCTATAATTTTAATCACACACAAAAAACTCAGACATATAATTTGGATGAACTTTGCATTGCAATGTATGCTAAACTGCAAAAATTTTAGTCATCATAATCACAGCATGGAAACAACATCTTTCTCCATCGGTGCTTTCTTGATTGACTTTTATCAGCTTCCATCATCCTCACCGGACTTCCATTCCATTCCGCCGGTAATCTGTAATTCATTCACAAACTCAACCACTACTTATAACAGAATTATAACTACTTTTATTGAGAACTTGAGTTCTTCTTTTCTTCTTTACATTCTTACAATTAAGAAATAGTGGCGAATTTATAAATTTTTGTCGGTGGGGATTAAAAAATAATGCATATATTTTGACTAAAGAAATATATTACGAATTTTTACAAAATACACAAATATAGTGAGAAAAAACTCAAAATACATAAAATTTTATACAAATTACAATTAGCATCTACGGCATTTTAATATCAACTCTATACATGTAACTAATCTATCATTCAAACGAAGTAAAAGCAAGAGAAAAAGACAAAAAAAGGGAGAAAAGAAATTGATGTTTAGATGAATTAAGTGAAAAGAAGAGTATAGTTAAGAGAGAAAGTGTGTGAAAATTGAGAAGTTAGTGAAAAGTTAGAAAATAAATTTGTAGTGAATGAGTAGTAGACCTAGTCATGATTTATGTGGACTTAAAAATAATATTAATACTAATATTAATGTAAAATTATTATTTTTGGTGGGGGTCAAGCCCCGAATGGGTTCTACTTGCATCCGCCCCCGATTAGACATGTTAAATTTTACCAAGCCTAATGGGCCGTCCCTAGTTGACTCATTGGATTGGGCCGCCTCATTCAACACTTCTACTTGCATTCTTAAACAAGATTTATACCAGTGTTTAAGTAAATTAAAAAAAAAAAAAACCTAAATTGCAAATTTGGTTCATTACATTTAATTTAAGTCTTCTTAATATGGTTCTTATATTTTAAAAGTTTTAAGTCGGTTCCTTATGTTACTAACTGTCAAATAATCGATTATCCCAAAAGCTTATGTTGTTAGGATAGAGCCACATCAATGATATTATATTATTTCTAACACGCCCACTCAGGCAAGAGCCCACTTGGGCTTGAAGCGTGGATAGTGCATAGGTCCACCTACCATATGCTTAAATTCCACTTTTTAATTAGAAAGTGAGGAGAGCAGGGATCGATCTCTACCACTTAATATCATAGAGGTCCTGATACCATGTCAAATAACCGATTATCCCAAAAGCTTGAGCTGTTAGGATAGAGTCACATCAATGGTATTATATTATTTCTAACACTAACGTTACAATATGTTAGTCCATTTAATCAAATTTCCGTTTAAATAATCCATGTGGCTAACAAAGTCACATTTGAGGTGCCACCTAGAAGTTTTAGACTTAATTAACTCAAAATTTGACGGAAAAGATGAACTTATGCAAACATCAATAATATAAGAGACCAGCTTAAAATTTGTCAAAGACCAACTTAAAATCTAAATTAAACGTAAGGATTCAAATATGCAATTAAGTAATAACTAAATAAGAAAGTAAAAACTTACATGGGAAAAGCAAATGAGTTTGCACTTCCTATGCTATCATTAGATTGGTGAGAGGCAATGCTAAAGGTCTTTGCATGACCAATACATGAATGTGGACCAGATAATGTATTAGAAGTCTGTTGAGGATAATCAACTTGTCTTTCTCCTGAACTTGCTGTTAATCTTTGTAAGTAACTTATATCAGGTCTATACATGTTTGTGTCTGTCAATTGTACACTGTCTGTGTAATGTGGAAACTCCACTTTGCTTCCACTTGTTCCTAAAAATGAATTTCTTTGCAAATTCTCAAAGTACCTTGAAATGTTTCTCTCTCTTTTGAAAGCCTGAGAATTTAAAATAAAATATGGTTAAACAAATTTAGAGGTAACAATTTTATCAAAATTTGGTTCATCTTATTCATCAATCGTAATGCCAAAGGAATTCCATACTTTGAAATTTATTTCAGTGTATTCCTGCGGTTGACAGTGTAATGGTAACTGTCCCGCGGAACACACAAAATAGTAGTCATTCAAATTCCGTTACACAATAGTGTTATATATAGCGTCCGTCACTATAGCTGCTGTCTAACCACATATTAGATAGGAAACGGATTTTCTGTTGTAACTGCGTGACGCAGTATGTAGTTACAACTGTGAGCCGCACGATCTAAATTGACGGTTGAGATTGTTTTAAATTAAAAAATACAGTTTCAATCATATCCGTCTGATCTGATATTTACGGCTCAGATTGAAAATTGCGTGGAACTATGTGTATTATTTACCGCAGGAAATCAACAACATCCTATTAGGTTACCTAAATCTATTGGTATAACTTGACATGGAAGCCTTAAAGTCTAAGTGCAAGTTGTGAAGCTAATTTGCTATGTCCTTCACCTTCTTTGACAGTGTAGATGGCAGGGGTCTAACTCCCTTGACCGGGGTATATGTGTATTTAAGGCCATGTTTGGACAAACAGATTAATTAAGGGCGAATCATATAAGTGATTATGTATAAACTCTTATTATAACAAAAGATAAAATAAAGTCAAACTTATTTTGCATAAGTTATAAGTTGTTTTAATAAGCTATCATGGAAATAAGATCAAAACAACTTATAGACATGTCAGGCATAAGTTGTTTCCTTACACTCTAACAAATAGCCTCGCTCGCAAGTACTTACTTTATGTCAGCAGATATACTCAAATAAGTCAATCCAAACTTGTCCTTTGTTTATATTGTTTATGAATCATACCGCCAAACATATGAAATAGAAATGAAGACATGTATTTGTCAACTCAATAGTAATGAACAAAATTCGAATCTCATCGGAAACAATTATTAAAAAAATACGAACTTCGAGTTAAAATGTCTAATCTAACCTCTCTAAGTGTCTCTGCTGCTGCCTTCTTTGTGAGGTGTAAATCATTTGAAATCTTGTCTCCTAAATCAAGCTCCATTTCACTTTTCATCAAGTTTCTGAAACCATGCACTTTCATAGCATCCTTAAAGGAAAGTTTCTGAGAGGAACATTCAGATAATGAATTATTTGACATTGTTTCCATAATTCCTAGATTTAAATTTAAATCACTTCTTCTATTCATGTCAAATTTTCTTTCTACTTCTCTATCAATGCAAATATCCTTCACATATTGTTGCTGCTGATGATGATCCTCTTGAATAAAAACAACTAGCTCAGGCATATCATAGTCTATCGAATACTTCTTTCCCTTAACAAAATTCGACAATTCGCCGGAAGCATTATTAGTACAATGATCTGCATTGAACAATTTCTTTATTGGAACCTCCCTTATCACAAAATTATTTCTCTTCATTGTATCTTGAAAATTTTTCTTATTGTTTTGACTATTTTGATCTTCACATTGGAATAAATGTGTATGATTCTTGCTGTATAATTTTGAACTCCTCATCTTGTCCGAATTATCACTTGACACTGCATTGAAAAAGAGTGATGTTAAATTTGCAGACTAGAATGAGATTCGGATTCGCTACGGTATGAAAAGCACAAGTTTTCGTACTGTAAACTGTCACGGCCGTTATTTTGAGATCAAATAATTTAGATGACACAATAGCAAAATCAAGTCTTAGACGATCTCAACTGTTAATTTGAGATTGAAAACTGCGCGACAAAAGTTAATTACAAATATGAAATTCCAATGCTGAACAAAAGGAAAAAGAAATTTTGTTATCTATTGTTCAAGAGATTTCTATATACCAAGAAAGAACATACAAAATGATAGCACACTTTAAAAATGGATTAGAGAAAGAGATCGAATCGTTGAATCCTTTGGATCATGGTTCAATTGATTCAACTATGGTTGAACCGGTGAAAATTAAATAAATAATTACAAAATATTATAAAAGTAAAAGAAAATACAAAAATTCATAAAAATTTGATTAAAAATACCTCGATCCATTAGTTTAATCTAATTCGATGTAGTTCAATCAGGCTATAATACAATCTAGATTAAACCAACCGGTGAACCAGTTGTTTCACAATTAAATCGGTAGAACGAGTCAATTTGGTCGAGTTGTTAAATTATTAGTATAAAGATAGATGAAAAATGTTTTGGAAATTCTAAAATCTTTGTGATTATTTAGAGAGAAAATATTTTTATTTCCAAAGGATTGAAAATCACATTTAGTTTATAGAGGAATTATATCATTTATTTTGAGAGAAAATATTTTGATTTCAGATGTGTATTCAACTTTCTATACCAAAAAGTTAATTTTTTTAATATTTTTTGACTAAACCAAAAAGTTAATTTGAGTAAACCAAAATAAAACATATATTAGAGAGTGATAAGTAAATTATTCAAGTATTTGAAGAAAATTGAAGATCTGAGCAAAGAAAAAGAACAATTGCAAAATGAATAAAATTTAACTTACATGAAGAATTAGGCAGTTTTACAACTCCAGCATATGAAGAAAAATTCTAGTATGTCTCATTTCAATAAAAATATATAAATAAATAAAAAAATTCTAGTATCTCTCATTTCAATAAAAATATATAAATAAATAAATAAAGATAAGGTATGAATATTTAGTGGGATTACACACTAATTGAAGGATTAAGAGATGGTAAAAAAACACATTCCAAATCCCAAAAGAATAACAAATGCACACAGATTTTCAAAAGTACAAGGATTTCCAAAGCAAATAAAACAGTGAAGAAAAAAAGAAGAAGAGATAATTAACTTCAATTTACTACCTTATATTGATAATTCCAAAGCACAATTCAAAAACTAACTCTAAAGTTTCTCACCTGATTAATCTATGAATCACTTTGTAACACCAACTTCTAGTAAATATCTGCAAGAAAAAACGCAAATTTGAGACCAATGTAGTAGTTTCATATAGTACAATACCAAAATGAAAAGAAAAAAACAATGTACAACATTAATTAATTGGGCAGTTCAATCTAATTAATACCAAACAACAATGGTACAACACAAATGTTATTTTGCTTTAGTTGTAAAAAAAAAATCACACAAATGATGATGATGCTTACACACTCTTTTTGTTTTTTGACCAAAGAAATATGCATGACAATAACAAACACACAAGACTCATTAGTTTTTTATGTATATATGCTAGGTGTGAATTTCTCATTATTATTATCATATTAGAAAATTATTATGTAGTTTGGAATTTAATTTAAAGCATTAAATGTGAAAAAGAAAAGGATTAAAGCATTAATTTAATATCTAATTTCATTGGAAAAAAAAGTTGACTTTCTGTATGTAAGAGGATTGGGGTACAAGATGAATGGTTATGTTCAATGGGTGCATCACTCTGTCTATATACCATCATCAAGCTTAGGCATTGTTATCATGGTTTCTTATTTAGAAAGAAAAATAAAAAGGCTTTCATTTAAAATTGGGACCCAACAACATTATTTTTTTCCCATCTTCATATTTCTAATATTTTTCTTATGAAATACTAGGACAAGAAGAAACTAAAATGCTCAATTTTAAATGAGATATTTGAATGTGAGCCAAAAAGCTTAGACAATTAATTAATAATTAAATATGATAAATATAATAAGATTAATGATTAATTAAATATTATATGAATAATCAAATATTTATGATAAGATGAACAAATGATAATTTATAATAAATATGATAAGATAGTTAAAAATTTAATCAATATTTAATGAATTTTTTTTATCAAGTAGTCTAGTGGTTAAAATTTCAACCCTAACATAGATAAGTAGATGTTGGACTTGAGTCAAATATAGTTGTCACTCGAAAAATAGTGTGCGAAAAGTGCTCACATTCTAGAATGCCAGAGGTTAGACTTTCAAAGGTATATTGTTTAGACTTTTTTTTTGTTTATTGTTTAGACTTTCAACATACTCCCTTTTTCTTTGTTTATTGTTTATTGTTTTGACTTTTTCTTTTTTTGTTTAAACAATATACCCATGATTTCTCTTTTGTTCATTTCCTCTTCAAACCCTTTTCTCCATCAACCTTCTGAACTTCTTTTACATCAACCTACTGAACCTCTTTTGCATCATGTTTCCTCTTCAAACCCTCTTCTATATAAACCTTCTGAACCTCTTTTGCATCAAGCTTCTGAACCTCTCCAGCATCACGTCCTCTTATAACCATTTTCCTCTTCTGCATCACGTTTCCTCTTCAAATCCTCTTCATCTTCTGCTTCACGTTTCCTCTTCAAACCCTCTTCTGCATCAACATTTTGAACCTTCTCAATCTTCTGAATCTCAGCCTTCTGAACCTCTTTTGCATCAACCTTTTGAACCTCTTATGCATTAGGGTTTGGGTGATTTTTCTCCCGATGTTCATCAGGAACAAGCGCAGGCTGCACAGTGGTTGTTTTCATCGCAGGAGTGGCGACTAGGTTGTAAAGTGAAGTGAATAGTATATATATACCCCATTTTTTCTTTTTGCTTGGAAAAAAAAAGTTAAGACAATCATAACACTGAACAATCACTACACCATTTTTTACTTTAGGCCATCCTTAACTTAGCCACATGTAGGGGTGGGTGGGGTAGCTCAGTTGGCACTTGCTGACTGAGCGGGTGTAGGCTGTTGGTCAGGGGTTCGATCCTTGGCAGCAGCAAATTTAATATTTTCTTTGTAAACAAGTTGGTGGTACTTATAAACCATCAACTTTAAAAAAAAAAAAAAAACTTAGCCACATGTAAAAAATAGTGGCCTAAACATAGTATAGTCCATGCTTTTGGAACTGTTGACTATAAAATATGGGTTCTTTTGATTTTTATTCAATTTAAATAGAACAGTGGCTTATTTATTGTATACGTCGCGGTTTTTTGGCTGTTGTACTGTAGGCTACGCATTAAAACCGTCACCGTTTACAATATTCTATGCCACACTGTAAAAGCGTGGGCTTGAGAACCAAATGATTAATACTTTTAAAAAAATTAATATATATAATATAAGAACTATACTTATATTCATATATTAACACATTGGCATTTTTTTAGTAATTTATTCGAGGCTCTATATTTATTCAGGTAATTTCTTTAGGGTATCTTTTGACTAAAAATAAATGATATTCATTCAAATTATTAGAGTACATTGATGAAATACAAATTCAAAGTCGCTAAAAATAAATAGGATAAATTTGCGAACACACTCATAACAATCATGTTAATAGCATAAAATGGCAAATGACACAAACTTACAAATGTGATTATATTGAAGTGTCTAACGTTGATTATACCAAAATTGACGTTGATTGGAGGAACCAGCTGTCCGGTTTATGTCCTATAATTATATTTTTTCCTTTTTTTTTACTAATAAAATTTTAGATTATAGAAAAATTAATTTCAAACTAAAGAATATATAAATAATATATTAATATTTTTTAAATATGTAAAAATCAGTTAGGCGAATTTCTAACCCGTGCTTGGCACGGGTGCGGACACTAGTATATATTGATGGCATGTCTCACTATTACGCATAAAATTAATTAAAAGAAATTTTTAAAACTGTCTAAAATAATAAATGGTATAGAACTATGCTAATTTTTATATAAAGGACATGTACTATTTACATTTTATGTTTATTCTCATACTTCACTTCTTCAAATTTATATCGATGCTTTTTATTTGATTTACATGTCAATGAAATATTGGATGTGTGTAATTTTTTTAACACTGAAGGGACATGAGACAAAGTAAACCTCGACGCCGATATTTAAAGAGTTTAATGGCTATACTCTGTCAATGTAAATTAATTTTATACTGACATCCAATAAAAGTCAAATATTTATCCATGACATACAATTGTAGTTGAGTGATTTGGCGGAATAAACGGTTGATATTGATTGACAATGTAAAATTAGTTTACACTGTCTATACATATACATTTTTATCATTTAAACATTTCAAAATCCTCTTCTTTTAGCCATCATATATTTATATATTGATGTCATGTCTCACTTATGAATTAGAGACATTTCTCGGATTAGGCGTGTCTGTGTCCGACATGTGTCCGTGTCAGTGTCCGACACCGACACGACACTTATGATTGCACTAAATTATATCATTTTTCGAAATTATTATCGGTGACGTCGTGTTAGTGTCCTTGTCGTGTCCGGTGTCCGTATGTCAGTATCCGTGTTTCATAGTGTCTCACTATTACGCATAAAATTAATTAAAAGAATATTTTAAAACTGTCTAAAATAATAAATGGTATAGAAGTAAAATAAATTTCTTCTTTGAAGTCGGTATTTTTTTTTTAAGAGGCAAAAAGATTATATTAAAAATAGAAATCCCAAATACAAGAGGTACTCAAGAATAAATAAAATACAAACATAAGTCCAATTCAAATGTACAAGAACCCACACCCCTAGCGGACCATGGCAGCAACAATCTATTAAGAGCTCACCACTTAGAGCAAAAAAAATAATTAGAAACTCAGCAACATTCTTTGAAGTTAGTACTTAATCTATATATATATTATTTGAGACCAATTTTTCAAGCATTTTCTTCCACATAGCATTCTTACATTGCTCCTCTATTCTCCTTCATTTGACAATCAATGTAATAATGATTTTTACAAAAATTGAAATAATTATAATTTCCCCTATTTCAGTCAAAGAATATAAAGATTTCCCATTAACATTTATGTTTTTGGTAATACAATTAAATCGTTATAATTTTCCATTATTATTTATATTTGTAGTAACCAATTCAAATCATAATATTTACTATATAAACCCATATACCATTTAATTTTACCATTGCTTTTGTTAGTTTCTTTCCGACCTATTCATCTTTAGTTGAAAGTTTAAAGCTTCTCATATTTTGAAACATATCAAATTTGTTGTTGCAATGGTCTATCTTCATCTATTGGAATGACTTTTCTTATTAGCATTTGATATTGTTAATATCTTTTATGCATTTGTTACATTTTTTGCTTATAATATATTGATTGTGATTATTTTTTGCTTATGACTATACTAATTGTCATATTGAAGTCTTTGTTGTGAGTACACTTATACTTAATATGATTGTCTATTGTTTTGTAATAGGTCAAAATAAAGGAAATGTACATCTTAAGAGATTGAGAAGCATCCATTTTGAGCATAATTGCACTATCTCGCAAAGATCAACTCTTGAGACGATGAAATATTATATTTATCTAATATGTTCAACTTGACATTTATGTTAGAAATAAACTACTAAAGCTAAAGTATAGAGATAGAGAGAATGAGAGATTTGTATTCTTCTCTTCACTTATATTTTTTACTGAAGGAAAATAGCGTTATTTTAAGCAGCGGAATTCAAAAATTTTCCTTAGTTTGATCCTTACGAATTGGGCATGATATGTGTTTTAGGGTTTTTACCTCTTGAAGGGAAGAACCTTTGAATCACGATCTCTTGTAGGGAAGAACCTTTGAATCACGAACAAGACGATCACGAGCGTTGATGAAGATTACCGACGCCTCTAACTAGTCCACACGGACAGTCACCTTCAATAGAGTGCTAGCCTTTTATGTTTGTAGGCTATGCAAGAATATTGAGAGAGAGAGAGAGAATTATTTTAGGATTTTCAATTCTAAAATATTCTTGTGCTTTTTGTTGTGTATTGAGCAATAACAAGAGGTCTCTATTTATAGATATTTCTTGTCTTGTGCATCAAGACAACTCTTGTCTTGTGCACCAAGATATCTCTTATTGGGCAAAGCCCAACAAGAAACAAAACTAGGGCGCGCGCCCCCGCATGAGTGGTAGTACTCATGTGCGCGCCCTTCCACCATAACCTATGGTGTTCTTGCTCGTTTAAATTACCGTGATACCCTTATCACATTGCACATACACCGTACCTTACGGTGTTCCTTATCTCAATATTAGACTGTCCTTATGTGTGTGACCCTTGTAGGTTTCCATAACGTTGGCAATTATATTAAATCCTTTATTTAATATAATAAACAATGAGCGATATCTAGCAACACATCATTGCTACCCAAGTTATGAGAAATTAACATGTGATCATAACATAACCTTTAGTGATAATATATGCGTGTATAATTACCCCTTTGCCCTTTATGTCTATATTGAACATAAAGCATACTTGGTGTCATCTTTGTCCAGTTCAATATTGGGCCCATGACATTTATCCTGTTATGCAGGATTGGCAAATTCCATCTAGGTCACTACTGTCCCTCAGCATGCTTTGTGAAGTACCCATCAACTGCCTTTATGGTTATCCTGTTACGGACAACGTTAGATCAGCAACAAAGTACTTGACTCCACATCTAGGGTACAAAGTGGTTTCAGGTCTAAGGGCAGTTTACACCATTATCACCATGAGAGTAACTTATGACACTTTGCATAACTTTGCATGTAGTACTCTCATAGCGGGTCAATCCGGTATAAATATTACTCCTAATATTTCTTATACCTATGTCAAGACTTGAAAACTCCTTATCCCATGATCCATGAGATGCGATAATCAGTCTATCTTCATAATAGTCTTCATGTTTTAAGGTTATCCCTTTTCACCTTAAAGCTTGACTATGGATACTTTAAGAATAGCGTCTTTATGTTTAATGTAATCTCATGATTAAGTCACACTTAATATTAAACGGACTTTCTATTCTAGGGACTTCATTATTTTGAACGTTACAAACATAATAAAGAAAACGCCTTAGATTATTAATAAAAGAAACAAAATATTATTAATAATTAATTCGATACAAGTACTAAAGTCATTGGCCTCTAGGGCTTACACCAACAATCTCCCACTAGCACTAGAGCCAATCTGGCATTACTTTAATACCCATAGACCTAGTATGCCCATCATGCTTCAATTGCGCAAGAGGCTTTGTTAGCGGGTCAGCAATATTGTCAAGTGTAGGTACTTTGCATATTTTCACATCTCCTCTATCTATTATCTCTCGAATAAGATGAAATCGCCTAAGTATGTGTTTGGATCGTTGGTGAGATCTAGGTTCCTTAGCTTGTGCAATTGCACCATTGTTATCACAATACAGACTAATGGGATCAACAATGCTAGGGACTACTTCAAGTTCGGTTATGAACTTCTTGATCCAAACAGCTTCCTTTGCAGCACTTGAGGCAGCAATATACTCGGCTTCGGTTGTAGAATCAGCAACTGTCTCTTGCTTTGAACTCTTCCAGCTTACAGCGCCACCATTTAGGCAAAACACAAAACCAGATTGCGATCTAAAATCATCCTTGTCGGTTTGGAAACTAGCATCGGTGTACCCTATAACCGCAAGTTCTTCCTCACCTCCATATACCAAGAATGTTTCCTTAGTTCTTCTCAAGTACTTAAGGATATTCTTGACAGCTATCCAATGAGCTTCACCGGGATCAGATTGGTACCTACTCGTTGTGCTTAAAGCATACGAGACATCTGGTCGAGTACATAACATGGCATACATAATAGATCTGATTGCTGATGCATACAGAATCTCATTCATGTGTTCCCTTTCTTCTTTAGATGAAGGGGATTGTGTCTTCGAAAGACATATTCCATGTTGCATTGGTATGAATCCTTTCTTGGAATCATGCATGCTAAAGCGTCTTAACACTTTATCTATATGTGTACTCTGACTTAGGCCAAGCAGTTTTCGTGATCTATCTCTATAGATTCTTATTCCTAATATATAGGCTGCTTCACCAAGATCTTTCATAGAAAAGCACTTCCCTAACCAAGTATTTACTTGTTGTAAGGTAGGGACATCATTTCCTATTAGTAATATGTCATCTACATATAACACTAGGAAAACGATCATGCTCCCACTAACCTTCTTGTAGACACAAGGTTCATCTTCATTTTTAATGAATCCATATTTTGTTACAGTTTCATCAAAACGAAGATTCCAGCTTCTGGAAGCTTGCTTCAATCCATAGATTGATCGCTGTAACTTGCATATCTTATGAGCTTCATTTGGTATGTCAAATCCTTCAGGTTGTGTCATGTACACATCCTCAAGGAGATTTCCATTAAGGAAAGCAGTTTTGACATCCATTTGTCATATTTCATAATCGTGATATGCAGCGATAGCAAGTAAAATCCGAACAGATTTAAGCATTGCAACTGGTGAAAAAGTTTCATCATAGTCAACGCCATGAATTTGTTTATATCCTTTAGCAACCAGTCTTGCTTTGTAGGTATGTACTTTACCATCCATGTCAGTCTTCTTTTTGAAGACCCACTTGCATCCTATAGGACGAATTCCTACAGGAGGCTCTACCAGGTTCCAAACTTGGTTTGTGTACATGGAATCTATTTCAGATTTCATGGCTTCTAGCCACTTCTCAGATTCAGGACCAGTTATGGCCTCTTGGTAGGTTACAGGCTCATCTTGATCCATGAGTAATACGTCACCTTGTTCAGTTATGAGATACCCATATCTTTCAGGTTCGTGACGTATCCTGGTTGACCTACGCTGGACTTGTTCTACTTGAGCAGGTTGTTCTTCCACAACATCTTGTGGTTGCTGCTCATGTTCCTCCATAGTTTGCCCAATATTTGGTGGTTCTTGAGTTTCTTCAAGTTCCACATTTCTCTCACTGATTCCTTTGGAAATAAATTCTTTTTCCAAGAAGACTCCAGTTCGAGCGAAAAACACTTTGCCTTCGAAAGGATTATAAAAGTAGTATCCTCTTGTTTCTTTACGATATCCTACAAATAGACATTTGTCAGATTTGGGTTCAAGTTTAGTTGTAATTTGTCGCTTTACATAGACTTCACAACCCCAAACCTTCATGAAAGACATATGTGGTTTATTTCCACTACATATCTCATATGGTGTCTTTTCAACCTTTTTGGATGGAACATGGTTAAGTGTATAAGCTGCTGTTAATAGGGCATGTCCCCAAAAGGAGTTTGGAAGATCCGCATGACTCATCATTGATCGCACCATGTCTAACAAGGTTCGATTTCTTCTCTCAGATACACCATTCCATTGTGGTGTTACGGGAGGAGTTAGTTGTGATACTATACCACATTCTTTAAGATGGTCATCAAATTCTAGGCTTAAATATTCACCACCTCGATCTGATCGAAGAGTTTTAATATTCTTACCTAATTGGTTTTGCACTTCATTCTAAAATTCTTTGAACTTTTCAAAGGATTCAGATTTGTGTTTCATTAGATACACATATCCATATCTACTAAAATCATCGGTAAATGTTATGAAGTATGAAAAACCACCTCTAGCAGGTATGTTCAATGGTCCACATACATCAGTATGTATGAGTGCCAAAAGATCATCAGCCCTTTCACCTTTTCCTGTGAATGGGGTTTTTGTCATCTTTTCAATTAAACATGATCTACATGTATCATATGATTCATAATCAAAAGAATCCAAAAGTCCATCTTTGTGGAGTTTGGAGATGCGTCTCTCATTTATATGGCCTAAACGACAATGCCAAAGGTAACTTGGATTCAACTCATTAGGTTTCATCCTTTTAGTATTAATGTTATAGACTGGTGTTTCAAGATCAAGGACATATAGTCCATTATACATTTGAGCACTAGCATAGAATATATCATTTAAATAAATAGAGCAACAATTGTTCTTTATTATAAATGAAAAACCATACTTGTCCAAACAAGAAACGAAAATAATATTCCTGCTAATGGCAGGTACATAATAGCAGTTATTTAACTGAATTATTAAACAACTAGGTAAAGCTAAATCATAAGTCCCTACAGCTAAAGCAGCAACTCTTGCTCCATTGCCAACTCGTAGGTCCACTTCACCTTTTGCCAATTCTCTACTCTCCTTTAGATCCTGCACATTGGTACAAATGTGAGAACCACATCCAGTATCTAATACCCATGATGTAGAAGTAGATAAATTAATTTCTATAACAAAAATACCTGAAGTTGTAGGAGCTACTCCTTTCTTCTTATCTTCCAGGTACTTTGGGCAATTCCTCTTCCAATGTCTGGTCTTACCGCAATAGAAACAATTGCCTTCTTTTGCTATGCCTCCATTAGGTTTTAAAGCAGGGGCAGTTTGTTTTGGTTTGGCAACTCCCTTGCCATTCCACTTACCACCTTGCTTATTGGGCTTCTTGTGATGCTTATTTCCATTACTAACCATTAGAATGGATTTCCCTTTAGTCTTCAGATTTTGCTCGGCAGTTCTCAACATGCTTAGCAATTCAGGAAGAGTCTTATCCAAATCATTCATATTGAAGTTTAGGATAAACTGACTGAAACTATCTGGCAACGATTGCAGAATGAGATCAGTTGCAAGTTCTTTCTCAAGAGGGAATCCTAACCTTTCAAGGTTTCCCACATACCCAATCATCTTGAGCACATGAGGACCTACCGGAGATCCCTCACTTAACTTGCATTGAAAAAGGGATTTTGAAACTTCGAACCTCTCATGACGGGCTTGCTCCGCATATAGAGTTTTCAAGTGTTCGATCATTTCAACAGCATTCATGTTTTCATGTTGCTTTTGTAGCTCAGAATTCTTGGTAGCCAACATGAGGCAAGCAGCCTCATTAGCATCTTCAACATGCTTCTTGTAAGCGTCCTTTTCAGCCCCAGGAGCATTATTAGCAGGCTCCTCCTCAGGAACAGGTTCCTCTAAGGCATACAACTTATTATCATGCTTGAGGACAATCCTCAGATTACGGTGCCAATCAAGAAAATTTGAACCATTCAATTTCTCTTTGTCAAGGATTGATCGCAAAATGTTGTTTGATGTGTTTGATGACATGGTTATCTACATAAAGAAGTGAAAATATAAGTATCATTTTATTTAATTAGGTCTTTAATTAAATATGCTCCCACTATTTTACTCAAAACAAATGACCCTCATCATTTGATTCGGAAAATCCCGTTGGAAGATTTTCTAGTGGGTCAAGATCCATATTTCACTTTGTCTTAAGTCCGCGGTGGGTGGATTACACAAGACTTAGTTATTTAGGTAGGAACTCCTTCCAATTGTATCTCATACAATTCTTGAATATATCAATTGGGTGAATAACTCCTTATTCTAATTCATCTTATGAATTATTCCCAACCATTGCTTCTTAAACTCATATAATCTCATTATATTTGTTAAGTTAAGTTTGACCCTTACTTTAGAAGTTGGATATTACAATTATCCCATCGCACCTTACCAATATAGAGTATGCACTTCGCGGTGGGCGAACCTACATAGTTCGATACTAGTCTTGATGAGTTCTAAAGCTTGGAAAGCGTAAACTTAATATTCACATATTTTATTACTAAAGAGAATGCACTCCGCGGTGGGCGAACCTACATTTTCTTTATTAATCTCTTATGTGTCTCTTGAGGGATATTTAATTAATTTGATCTCACCGGCTTGTTTAACATATTAAACGCTCTCACATGCATCAATATACATACATACAATAATATAGAATGATATGATTATGGCCTCCTAACGCAAGTGTCCTCTCAAGCCAATGAGAGAACCCTAAACTAGCCTAACGATGATCTACTTCTCCAAGCATCATCTTCATGGCTGTCCTTCTTTGTTCCTCTTTGTAATTCTATTATAATGTTACATCAAAGAATACTCGTTTTACATACGAGGGAGTAAGATGAGAAAAGAAGTTACATCAAGAAATTCAGAGAGAGGCACGACACGCAGGTCGTATTTAAATTCCCAAATTAAAACAAAAAGAGTAAACTAAGGCCATAACCGATCATCACAAAATCATAATAATAAACACATATTTTATTATTATTATTATCAGTTTAAGTCCTGTAGATTAATTAAAATTAAAATTTTGGGGAACGATCAAAATTCAATGATGCCAGCCGCGCCATAGCGCAGCCTGCCTCGCGCCATAGCGCAGGTCTCTCTGGTCTCTGCGTCATAGCGCAGCCTGCCCCACGCCATAGCGCAGGTCTCTTTGGTCTGTGCGCCATAGCGCAGCATGAAGGAACAATCAAGAGTTAAAGCAGCGGAATATAAAATTTTTCCTTCTAATTGATCCTTACGAATGATCATGAATCGTGTTTAGGATTTTACCTCTTAACGAAAATCCCTTCTTTCACGAACAGTTGGTGATTAGTGCTTTGAATCACGAGCAAGATCACGAACAAGTCACCACCACGTTGATCACAAGCGTTAATAGTATAACGCCTCTAGCTAGTCCACACGAACAGATCCCTCCAAAAGAGTGCTAGCTCCAAGAATGAAGGTTTCTAGTGAGAGGTGGGAAAATAAGGATTAGGGTTTTAGCAATTGATTTTCAACAACTACTTTTCTTTCTCACAAGTGTTCTATTTATAGAACCACTTGTCTTGTGCACCAAGACAAACTATTTGTCATTGGGCCACAATTATACTAAAACCTTTTAATTAAATAAATCTTTTAAGAAACGCACCCCCATGTGTCATGTACACATGAGTGCTTTCTTTTTCATAACAAATTATGATACACTTATTTAATTACCATGATACCCTTATCATATTTCCTTAATTCTCTGAGGTGCACCGTACCTTACGGTGTTCCAATTTCACACTAGCCTGTTCTTATGTGTGTGACCCTTGTAGGTTTCCATAACGTTGGCAATTATATTAAATCCTCTATTTAATATAATAAACAATGAGCGGTATCTAGCAACACATCATTGCTACCCAAGTTATGAGAAATTAACATGTGATCTAAAACACAACCTTTAATGATAATATCAGTGTGTATAATTACCCCTTTGCCCTTTATGTCTATATTGAACACAAAGCATACTTGGTGTCATCTTTGTCCAGTTCAATATTGGACCCATGACATTTTATCCTGTTATGCAGGATTGGCAAATTCCATCTAGGTCACTACTGTCCCTCAGCATGCTTTGCGAAGTACCCATCAACTGCCTTTATGATCATCCTGTTACGGACAACGTTAGATCAGCAACAAAGTACTTGACTCTACATCTAGGGTACATAGTGGTTTCAGGTCTAAGGGCGGTTTACACCATTATCACCATGAGAGTAACTTATGACACTTTGCATAACTTTGCATGTAGTACTCTCATAGTGGGTCAATCCGGTATAAATATTACTCTTAATGTTTATACCTATGTCAAGACTTGATAACTCCTTATCCTATGATCCATGAGATACGATCATCAGTCTCTCTTCATAATAGTCTCTATGTTTTATCATTATCCCAATTCATGATAAAACTTGACTATGGATGCTTTAAGAATAGCGTCTTTATGTTTAATGTAATCTCATGATTTAAGTCACACTTTAAACAGACTTTCTATTCTAGGGACTTCATTATTTTGAACGTTACAAACATAATAAAGAAAATGCCTTTTATTATTAATAAAGAAACAATATATTATTAATAATTAATTCGATACAAGTACTAAAGTCATTGGCCTCTAGGGCTTACACCAACAATCTCCCACTAGCACTAGAGCCAATCTGGCATTACTTTAATACCCATAGACCTAGTATGCCCATCATGCTTCAACTGCGCAAGAGGCTTTGTTAGCGGGTCAGCAATATTGTCAAGTGTAGGTACTTTGCATATTTTCACATCTCCTCTATCTATTATCTCTCGAATAAGATGAAAACGCCTAAGTATGTGTTTGGATCGTTGGTGAGATCTAGGTTCCTTAGCTTGTGCAATTGCACCATTGTTATCACAATACAGACTAATGGGATCAACAATGCTAGGGACCACTTCAAGTTCAGATATGAACTTCTTGATCCAAACAGCTTCCTTTGCAGCACTTGAGGCAGCAATATACTCGGCTTCAGTTGTAGAATCAGCCACTGTCTCTTGCTTTGAACTTTTCCAGCTTACAGCGCCACCATTTAGGCAAAACACAAAACCAGATTGCGATCTAAAATTATCCTTGTCGGTTTGGAAGCTAGCATCGGTGTACCCTACAACCGCAAGTTCTTCCTCACCTCCATATACCAAGAATGTTTCCTTAGTTCTTCTCAAGTACTTAAGGATATTCTTGACGGCTATCCAGTGACTCTCACCGGGATCAGATTGGTACCTGCTCGTCGCACTCAAAGCATACGAGACATCTGGACGAGTACACAACATGGCATACATAATGGATCCGATTGCTGATGCATACGGTATCTCATTCATGCGTTCCCTTTCTTCTTTAGATGAAGGGGATTGTGTCTTCGAAAGACATATTCCATGTTGCATTGGTATGAATCCTTTCTTGGAATCATGCATATTAAAGCGCCTTAGCACTTTATCTATGTATGTACTCTGACTTAGGCCAAGCAGTCTTTGTGATCTATCTCTATAGATTCTTATTCCCAATATATAGGCTGCTTCGCCAAGGTCCTTCATAGAAAAGCAATTCCCTAACCAAGTCTTTACTTGTTGTAAGGTAGGGATGTCGTTTCCTATTAGTAATATGTCATCTACATATAACACTAGGAAAACGATCTTGCTCCCACTAACCTTCTTGTAGACACAAGGTTCATCTTCATTTTTAATGAATCCATATTTTGTTACAGTTTCATCAAAACGAAGATTCCAGCTTCTGGAAGCTTGCTTCAATCCATAGATTGATCACTGTAACTTGCATATCTTATGAGCTTCATTTGGTATGTCAAAACCTTCGGGTTGTGTCATGTACACATCCTCAAGGAGATTTCCATTAAGGAAAGCAGTTTTGACATCCATTTGCCATATTTCATAATCATGATATGCTGCGATAGCAAGTAAAATCCGAACAGATTTAAGCATTGCAACTGGTGAAAAGGTTTCATCATAGTCAACCCCATGAATTTGTTTATATCCTTTAGCAACCAGTCTTGCTTTGTAGGTATGTACTTTACCATCCATGTCAGTCTTCTTTTTGAAGACCCACTTGCATCCTATAGGACGGATTCCTACAGGAGGCTCTACCAAGTTCCAAACTTGATTTGTGTACATGGAATCCATTTCAGATTTCATGGCTTCTAGCCACTTCTCAGATTCAGGACCAGTTATGGCCTCTTGGTAGGTTACAGGCTCATCTTGATCCATGAGTAATACGTCACCTTGTTCAGTTAAGAGATATCCATATCTCTCAGGTTCGTGATGTATCCTGTTTGACCTACGCTGGACTTGTTCTACTTGAGCAGGTTGTTCTTCCACAACATCTTGTGGTTGCTGCTCATGTTCCTCCATAGTTTGCCCAATAATTGGTGGTTCTTGAATTTCTTCAAGTTCCACACTCCTCCCAATGATTCCTTTGGAAATAAATTCTTTTTCTAAGAAGACACCAGTTCGAGCAACAAACACTTTGCCCTCGGAAGGATTATAAAAGTAGTATCCTCTTGTTTCTTTAGGATATCCTACAAATAGGCATTTGTCAGATTTGGGTTCAAGTTTAGTTGTTATTAGTCGCTTTACATAGACTTCACAACCCCAAACCTTCATGAAAGACAGATGTGGTTTCTTTCCACTCCATATCTCATATGGTGTCTTTTCAACCTTTTTGGATGGAACGTGGTTAAGTGTATAAGCTGTTGTCAATAGGGCATGTCCCCAAAAGGAGTTTGGTAGATCCGCATGACTCATCATGGATCGCACCATGTCTAACAAGGTTCGATTTCTTCTCTCAGATACACCATTCCATTGTGGTGTTCCGGGAGGAGTTAGTTGTGATACTATACCACATTCTTTAAGATGGTCATTAAATTCTAGGCTTAAATATTCACAACCTCGATCTGATCGAAGAGTTTTAATATTCTTACCTAATTGGTTTTGTACTTCATTTTTAAATTCCTTGAACTTTTCAAAGGATTCGGATTTGTGTTTCATTAGATACACATATCCATATCTACTGAAGTCATCAGTAAATGTTATGAAGTATGTAAAACCCCCTCTAGCAGGTATGTTCAATGGTCCACATACATCAGTATGTATGAGTGCCAAAAGATCATTAGCCCTTACACCTTTTCCTTTGAATGAGGCTTTTGTCATCTTTCCAATTAAACAAGATCTACATGTATCATATGATTCATAATCAAAAGAGTCCAAAAGTCCATCTTTATGGAGTTTGGAGATGCGTCTCTCATTTATATAGCCTAAACGACAGTGCCAAAGGTAACTTGGATTCAACTCATTAGGTTTCATCCTTTTAGTATTAATATTATAGACTGGCGTTTCAAGATCAAGGACATATAGTCCATTATACATTTGAGCATTAGCATAGAATATATCATTCAAATAAATAGAGCAACAATTGTTCTTTATTGTAAATGTAAAACCAAACTTGTCCAAACAAGAAACGGAAATAATATTCCTGCTAATGGCAGGTACATAATAGCAGTTCTTTAACTGAATTATTAAACCACTAGGTAAAGATAAATTATAAGTCCATACGGCTAAAGCAGCAACTCTTGCTCCATTGCCAACTAGTAGGTCCACTTCACCTTTTGCCAATTCTCTACTCTCCTTTAGATCCTGCACATTGGTACAAATGTGAGAACCACATCCAGTATCTAATACCCATGATGTAGAAGTAGATAAATTAATTTCTATAACAAAAATACCTGAAGTTGTAGGAGCTACTCCTTTCTTCTTATCTTCCAGGTACTTTGGGCAATTCCTCTTCTAATGTCCGGTCTTACCGCAATAGAAACAATTGCCTTCCTTTGCTATGCTCCCACTAGGCTTTAAAGCAGGGGCAGTTTGTTTTGGTTTGGCAACTCCCTTGCCTTTCCACTTACCACCTTGCTTATTGGACTTCTTGTGATGCTTATTTCCATTGCTAACCATTAGAATGGATTTCCCTTTAGTCTTCAAGTTTTGCTCGGCAGTTCTCAACATGCCTAGCAATTCAGGAAGAGTCTTATCCAAATCATTCATATTGAAGTTTAGGATAAACTGATTGAAACTATCCGGCAACGATTGCAGAATGAGATCAGTTGCAAGTTCTTTCTCAAGAGGGAATCCTAGCCTTTCAAGGTTTCCCACATACCCAATCATCTTGAGCACATGAGGACCTACCGGAGATCCCTCACTTAACTTGCATTGAAAAAGGGATTTTGAAACTTCGAACCTCTCATGACGGGCTTGTTCCGCATATAGAGTTTTCAAGTGTTCGATCATTTCAACAGCATTCATGTTTTCATGTTGCTTCTGAAGCTCAGAATTCATGGTAGCCAACATGAGGCATGCAACCTCATTAGCATCATCAACATGCTTCTTGTAAGCATCCTTTTCAGCCCTTGGAGCATTATTAGTTGGCTCATTTTCAGGAACAGGTTCCTCTAAGGCATACAGCTTATTGTCATGCTTGAGGACAATCCTCAGATTTCGGTGCCAATCAAGAAAATTTGAACCATTCAACTTTTCTTTGTCTAGGATTGAACGCAAAATGTTGTTTGATGTGTTTGATGACATGGTTATCTACATAAAGAAATGAAAATATAAGTATCATGTTATTTAATTAGGTCTTTAATTAAATATGCTCCCACTATTTTACTCAAACCAAATGACCCTCATCATTTGATTCAGAAAATCCCGTTGGAAGATTTTCTAGTGGGTCAAGATCCATATTTCACTTTGTCTTAAGTCCGCGGTGGGCGGATTACACAAGACTTAGTTTATTTAGGTAGGAACTCCTTCCAATTGTATCTCATACAACTCTTGAATATGTCAATTGGGTGAATAACTCCTTATTCGAATTCATCTCATGAATTATTCCCAATCATTGCTTCTTAAACTCATATAATCTCATTATATTTGTTAAGTTAAGTTTGACCCTTACTTTAGAAGTTGGATATTACAATTATCCCATCGCACCTTACCAATATAGAGTATGCACTTCGCGGTGGGCGAACCTACATAGTTCGATACTAGTCTTGATGAGTTCTAAAGCTTGGAAAGCGTAAACTTAATATTCACATATTTTATTAATAAACAAAATGCATTCCGCGGTGGGCGAACCCACATTTTCTTTATTAACCTCTTATGTGTCTCTTGAGGGATATTTAATTAATTTGATCTCACCGGCTTGTTTAACACATTAAACGCTCTTACATGCATCAACATACATACATACAATAATATAACATGATATGATTATGGCCTCCTAACGCAAGTGTTCTCTCAAGCCAATGAGAGAACCCTAAACTACCCTAACGATGATCTACTTCTCCAAGCATCATCTTCATGGTTGTCCTCCTTTGTTCCTATTGTAATTCTATTATAACATTACGTCAAAGAATACTCGTTTTACATACGAGGGAGTAAGATGAGAAGAGAAATTACATCAAGAATTTTTAGAGAGAGCCACGACACGCAGACCGTATTTTAAAAATTCCAAATTAAAAACAAAGGAGTAAACTAGGGCCATAATCAATCATCACAAAACATAATAACAAACATATTTATTATTATTATCAATTCAGGTCGAGTAAATTAATTAAAATTAAAATTTCGGCGAACGATCAAAATCAGCTGTTGCCAGCCGCGCCTAGCGCAGGCTGCCCCGCGCCTAGCGCAGTGCTGTCGGGTCTCTGCGCCATAGCGCAGCATACCCTGCGCCTAGCGCAGGCACGCAATCAGCCCCTTTTTTTGACAGCACAACCCTTGTGTTGTTGCGAATCCTAATGCAAAATTTCGTGCCGTCAAAACCTTTCATGACCGAAATTCAATATGATTGATTAACATGTCATTGCTTCACCATACTAATGTCGGATTCCAAAGCAATTGAACATGAATCAATTCAATATCAAATAACTTTCATAATTAGGCTAAACTGTACTTTTGGTCCCTTACGTTTATTTTAGGTTTGAATCAGGTCTCTTACGTTTTAAAAGTTTCAATTTGGTCCCTCACGTTATCAACTTTTGCATTAGTTAGTCCATTACGTCAAATATTTCACTAAATTCGATTGATTTTTACACGTGGCTGACGGTTTGGACACGTGGACGTTATTTTGGACACATTGGCACTATTTTGAACACTTTTTTTGGGACCAATTCCATTATTATAAGTAATATATATTATTTTTAAATATTTCTTTTTACTTAGTTAGCATCCCAAATGGCACCGAACATGTCCAAAATAGTGTCCATGTGTCCAAACGGTCAGTCACGTGTAAGGATCAAACGGATTTAGTGGAAAATTTGACGGAAAGGACTAACTAATGCAAATGTTGATAACGTGAGGGACCAAATTGAAACTTTTAAAACGTAAGGGACCTGATTCAAACCTAAAATAAACGTAAGGGACCAAAAGTACAGTTTAGGCTTCATAATTATGTTTTAATGAACGAAATTATGAACGATGTATCAAATACACCGCTTTGCATCATGATCACTTATATCACATATAAGTTTTGATCATTCTTATTTGTATAAACTTATGACGATTAACATATCGCTGCTTCACCATACAATTGTCGGATTCCGAAGCCGTTTTAATGTCAATCATCAACTTTTACACAAATAGATGCCAAATTTTAATTACTCGATTTTAATCCTTATTAGATGTTTTAATCAAATTAAAACTGAATTCATGAAATAAACAGTTATCAATTCATGGATTCGTAAGTGGCTCTGATACCAATTGAAGGAACAATCAAGAGTTAAAGCAGCGGAATATAAAAATTTTCCTTCTAATTGATCCTTACGAATGATCATGAATCGTGTTTAGGATTTTACCTCTTAACGAAAATCCCTTCTTTCACGAACAATTGGTGATTAGTGCTTTGAATCACGAGCAAGATCACGAACAAGTCACCACCACGTTGATCACAAGCGTTAATAGTATAACGCCTCTAGCTAGTCCACACGAACAGATCCCTCCAAAAGAGTGCTAGCTCCAAGAATGAAGGTTTCTAGTGAGAGGTGGGAAAATAAGGATTAGGGTTTTAGCAATTGATTTTCAACAACTACTTTTCTTTCTCACAAGTGTTCTATTTATAGAACCACTTGTCTTGTGCACCAAGACAAACTATTTGTCATTGGGCCACAATTATACTAAAACCTTTTAATTAAATAAATCTTTTAAGAAACGCACCCCCATGTGTCATGTACACATGAGTGCTTTCTTTTTCATAACAAATTATGATACACTTATTTAATTACCATGATACCCTTATCATATTTCCTTAATTCTCTGAGGTGCACCGTACCTTACGGTGTTCCAATTTCACACTAGCCTGTTCTTATGTGTGTGACCCTTGTAGGTTTCCATAACGTTGGCAATTATATTAAATCCTCTATTTAATATAATAAACAATGAGCGGTATCTAGCAACACATCATTGCTACCCAAGTTATGAGAAATTAACATGTGATCTAAAACACAACCTTTAATGATAATATCAGTGTGTATAATTACCCCTTTGCCCTTTATGTCTATATTGAACACAAAGCATACTTGGTGTCATCTTTGTCCAGTTCAATATTGGACCCATGACATTTTATCCTGTTATGCAGGATTGGCAAATTCCATCTAGGTCACTACTGTCCCTCAGCATGCTTTGCGAAGTACCCATCAACTGCCTTTATGATCATCCTGTTACGGACAACGTTAGATCAGCAACAAAGTACTTGACTCTACATCTAGGGTACATAGTGGTTTCAGGTCTAAGGGCGGTTTACACCATTATCACCATGAGAGTAACTTATGACACTTTGCATAACTTTGCATGTAGTACTCTCATAGTGGGTCAATCCGGTATAAATATTACTCTTAATGTTTATACCTATGTCAAGACTTGATAACTCCTTATCCTATGATCCATGAGATACGATCATCAGTCTCTCTTCATAATAGTCTCTATGTTTTATCATTATCCCAATTCATGATAAAACTTGACTATGGATGCTTTAAGAATAGCGTCTTTATGTTTAATGTAATCTCATGATTTAAGTCACACTTAAATATTAAACAGACTTTCTATTCTAGGGACTTCATTATTTTAAACGTTACAAACATAATAAAGAAAATGCCTTTTATTATTAATAAAGAAACAATATATTATTAATAATTAATTCGATACAAGTACTAAAGTCATTGGCCTCTAGGGCTTACACCAACATAGCATACCCTGTGCCATTGCGCAGGCACGCAATCAGCCCTTGGTTTTTCGCCTTTTGACAGCACAACCCTTGTGTTGTCGCGAATCCTAATGCAACAATTTCATGCGTTCAAAACTTATCATGACCGAAATTCAATATGATTGATTAACATGTCATTGCTTCACCATACTAATGTCGGATTCCAAAGCAAATGAACATGGATCGCTTCAATATCGAATAACCTTCATAACTTGTTTTAATGAACGAAATTATGAACGGTATATCACATACACCGTTTTGCATCACGATCACTTATATCACATATAAGTCTTGATCATTCTTGTTTGTGTAAATTTAGGACGATTAACATATCGCTGCTTCACCATAGAAAAGTCGGATTCCGAAGCCGTTTCAATGTCAATCATCCAAATCATACACAAATAGATGCCAAATTTTAATTACTCGATTTTAATCTTTATTAAATGTTTTAATCAAATTAAAACAAAGTACAGGAACTAAACAAACATCAAATCATGGATTCGTAAGTGGCTCTGATACCACTGAAGGAAAATAGCGTTATTTTAAGCAGCGGAATTCAAAAATTTTCCTTAGTTTGATCCTTACGAATTGGGCATGAAATGTGTTTTAGGGTTTTTACCTCTTGAAGGGAAGAACCTTTGAATCACGATCTCTTGTAGGGAAGAACCTTTGAATCACGAACAAGACGATCACGAGCGTTGATGAAGATCACTGACGCCTCTAACTAGTCCACACGGACAGTCACCTTCAATAGAGTGCTAGCCCTTTATGTTTGAAGGCTATGCAAGAATATTAAGAGAGAGAGAGAGAGAATTATTTTAGGATTTTCAATTCTAAAATATTCTTGTGCTTTTTGTTGTGTATTGAGCAATGACAAGAGGTCTCTATTTATAGATATTTCTTGTCTTGTGCATCAAGACAACTCTTGTCTTGTGCACCAAGATATCTCTTATTGGGCAAAGCCCAACAAGAAACAAAACTAGGGCGCGCGCCCCCGCATGAGTGGTAGTACTCATGTGCGCGCCCTCCCACCATAACCTATGGTGTTCTTACTCGTTTAAATTACCGTGATACCCTTATCACATTGCACATACACCGTACCTTACGGTGTTCCTTATCTCAATATTAGACTGTCCTTATGTGTGTGACCCTTGTAGGTTTCCATAACGTTGGCAATTATATTAAATCCTTTATTTAATATAATAAACAATGAGCGGTATCTAGCAATACATCATTGCTACCCAAGTTATGAGAAATTAACATGTGATCATAACATAACCTTTAGTGATAATATATGCGTGTATAATTACCCCTTTGCCCTTTATGTCTATATTGAACACAAAGCATACTTGGTGTCATCTTTGTCCAGTTCAATATTGGGCCCATGACATTTATCCTGTTATGCAGGATTGGCAAATTCCATTTAGGTCACTACTGTCCCTCAGCATGCTTTGTGAAGTACCCATCAACTGCCTTTATGGTTATCCTGTTACGGACAACGTTAGATCATCAACAAAGTACCTGACTCCACATTTAGGGTACAAAGTGGTTTCAGGTCTAAGGGCGGCTTACACCATTATCACCACGAGAGTAACTTATGACACTTTGCATAACTTTGCATGTAGTACTCTCATAGCGGGTCAATCCGGTATAAATATTACTTCTAATATTTCTTATACCTATGTCAAGACTTGAAAACTCCTTATCCCATGATCCATGAGATGCGATCATCAGTCTATCTTCATAATAGTCTTCATGCTTTAAGGTTATCCCTTTTCACCTTAAAGTTTGACTATGGATACTTTAAGAATAGCGTCTTTATGTTTAATGTAATCTCATGATTAAGTCACACTTAATATTAAACAGACTTTCTATTCTAGGGACTTCATTATTTTGAACGTTACAAACATAATAAAGAAAACGCCTTAGATTATTAATAAAAGAAACAAAATATGATTAATAATTAATTCGATACAAGTACTAAAGTCATTGGCCTCTAGGGCTTACACCAACATTTACATCATAACAAAGGTCCTATTTATAGGATACAAAGAAAGAAGTTAAAAAGGCAAAGGTAATAATGCTCCACTATTTAGTGGGAGTTACATGGAATGGAAGAGATAGGGATTATGGACATCCACTAAGCCAAATTATTCATAACAGAACTCTACTTTTTATTGTTTTTATATGTATTTTTTCATCTCTCATTCTCTATTTGTTTGGTTTCATCTATATATATATATATATATATATATATATATATATATATATATATATATATATATATATATATATATATATATACATATATAATCATACATTAATTACATGACAATTAGAAATTATCATTCTCTTATTAAACCTAAAGTAAAAATAAATAAAAAATTGAATCTTTCTCTATAAGGAACAAAAAAACATATATGATCCAATTTCATTTTCTCTCTCTTATCATATGGCATGTTTACTATAACCAAAATTTCTCCTTGTTTTTGCCTTCAATGTCGAAATAATTACATAGTAACAAACTCTGAATCCAAGCAAATCTCAACCTTTAATTTCCGCCACAAGAAAAAATGGAAGAGAAAATTCAATTTTTAAATGTTGATTTTCAAATTTGTAAACATTGATATAAGAATAATATTAAGGTCACACCCTCTAACGCATTCTTTTAACATACTCCAATTATATTTAGCCACATCATCCCATTTATTTTCTTCCTTTACCTATTCATTATGTAACATTTATTATATATTTTATTATTATTATTTAGATGATTTTAACTTTGTATTCATTCTTTAAAAAAAAAAAACTTCATCTTCATCTTTACTTTAGTACTCAACTCTCATCCCTATCTACAATCATATTAATGCATATTAAGAACCGTATCATCTAGAAAATTAATCATATTAATGCAGTTTTTTTTTTACTAAATTAATGCAGATTCTTAATAAAACTATATTTATGCGTAATTAATGAATTGTTTTTAGTATTACACACATACATCAATTTTTATTTTATTTTTTGATACAAGGGAGGCCCTTAGACCAAACTACAGACGAACTCGACGGTTAAAATAAACTCCAACATAGTCCTGCCATAAAAGGTTGGTACAACCTGGCGGAGGGGAAGTAAAAGAATGAATACCCGTAGGTAGTGATAATGAGTACCCTGCAAACCAATTAGCAACCTGGTTTGCCTGCCTGTACGTATGTTGGAAGATAATCTCCCTTTCCTGCATCCTAAGGCGATTGATGCGGGATACAATCGAAGCACAAGGGTGATTAGGAGGGCAACCCTTAACCATAAGATCCACAGCAGTCACTGAGTCTGTTTCAATAACAATTTTCTGATATCCTTTTTCCTGAACAAACTGAAGAGCTGAGAGAATGCCCCAAAGTTCTGCCATAATCACCGAGCAATTACCCACCATGCGAGTGAAACCTCCCATCCACGAGCCCAATTCATCTCTAAAAACCCCACCACATCCAGCTTGATGATTCTGAGCAATTACAGCTCCGTCTGTATTACATTTAACCCAGCCATTTCCTGGGCGAGTCCAACCCACCTGGATGTTGTGATACGACTTATCCATATGAGGAGGTGTAGTAACAGTGTGACTAATATCTAGAAGGAGATTACCAACGTGTAAAACCACAGCTTGCCAGTCAAACATCTTATCCTCAAAAACCAATTGGTTCCTATGTGTCCAGATACACCAATTAATAATGCCAAATAACACATGTCTATCATTCTGTGAAGGATTTAAGAATCTGCCAAACCAATTCCGTATATCCCCACTATTATCCATGTGAAAATCAAAGCCAAAGCGATTCCAAATCGGGGTTACCATCGAGCAGTCACGCAGCAGGTGAAGAGGACTTTCTCTCTCGGTCGAACAAAGAGCACAATTAGAGTTAAGAGAAATTCGACACCGGTTTCTTTTATCATTTGTCTTCAGGCCATCTTTAAGCACTAACCAAAAGAAACATTTGATTTTTTGGGGGCCCTCCCACTTCCACACGTTATTCCAAAGGTTACTATCACTGTTGTTCAAGTTGAGAATTAAATCATAAGCAGACTGAACTGTGAACGTACCATTAGACGAATACGGCCAGGATGGATTGTCTTCACCTAAAGACTCTGCTGCGGCTGAGACGCCGTTAATTTGATCAATCATATGATCGGGGAGCAGATTTCGAATTTCCTGTAAATTCCAAGTGCCATTGTTGTCCGAAAAATAATTCACTGTCTTTGCTGCCAGATTTTGATCAATTGGTTGACTGACCACGGCGTTCAAAACGGTACCTGATGGGAGCCAAGAGTCGTTCCAGAAACTGATCTTCCGGACATTGCCAATATTCCACTGTATACCTTGAATCGTTGTGTCCCAAACCGAAACAATTGCCCTCCATGTTGAAGAACAACTATGGGAAGCTTTGACTTGCGGAGTCGGATCCTGACCACACTTATACTTGGCTTTAATAATCTTTACCCACATGGCGGAAGGGTTACTGATGATGTTCCAAGCAAGTTTCATGAGGAGAGCTTGATTATAATGTTTGATCCTGCGAATGCCCAACCCACCTTGATTCTTTGGTTTACAAATGTTGTCCCAAGACACCGAGTGCTACCTGTGATTTTCGTCTGCTGAACCCCAAATAAAATTACGCATTAACTTCTCAATCTTGTTACAGACTCCCTGAGGAAGTAAGGTTGTTTGCATAACATAAGTTGGGAGAGCTGCCAGGACAGATTGAGTAAGAGTGATACGCCCTGCAAAAGTGAGATTCTTAGCCTTCCAAGAGGAGAGACGCTTCCGCACTTTATCAATTATGTATTCATATAGACTATTCTTCTTGCGAGCATGAATTATCGGTACTCCCAGGTATTTGCCGAAATCTAAAGACAGACCAAAACCAGACGCAATACTGAGATCCCTTGCCCTGTTGGAATTAACATTTGAAGAGACCAATAGTCTTGTTTTTTCTATGCTGACCCTTGCACCTGATGCTCCACAGAACTCTGTGAGGCAATCTGAGATGATGTTCATCTGTTGCATAGAAGCTTCACCAAAGAGGATAAGATCATCTGCGAAAAATAGGTGTGAAATTGGTGGGCCTCCTTTTGATAAAACAACCGGCTTCCACTCTTTAGCATCTACTTTACTCTGAATAAGGTGGGCTAGTCGCTCCATGGTAAGTACAAATAGATACGGTGAGATAGGATCCCCTTGCCGGACTCCTTGGGAGAGAGAAAACTTCGTCGTATGGTTTCCATTGAACAGAACCTGCATTACAGAAGAAGATATGCAGTGATAGATAAGATTAATAAAATTTTCCTCAAAACCAATGTCTTTCAAGGTATCCAGAATAAACTCCCAACGCAATCTGTCGTATGCTTTGTCAAGATCCACTTTAACCGCCATATACCCTTTAGAGCCTTTCCTGATATGCATTGAATGAAACACCTCTTGAGCGATGATAATGTTATCAGTGCTCTGTCTTCCTTTGATAAAGCTGCATTGCTGCGGGCCAACTAAGAGAGGCATGATATCTTGCAACCTATTAGCAATTATCTTTGTGATTGTCTTGTAGATGACATTGCAAAGGCTGATCAGTCGGAATTGCTTCAAAGAAGATGGCCCCTCCACTTTTGGAATGAGAACCAGGAGAGTTTCATTGATGCTGTGAATTTTCTCCGGATTTGAAAACGCTTCTCTGACCACTTCACACACCTTCGGACCTACGATATCCCATTGAGATTGGAAGAATAACGGATGAAGTCCGTCCGGTCCCGGTGCCTTTAGCGAGCCCATAGAAAACATTGCTTCTTTCACTTCGCAGTCCAGGGGCATGGCTTCGACAATGGCTAGTGTTGTTCTGTTAATGGCAGGGAAATTTCCACGAAGATTCCAGACATTTATATCACCTTCAGCTTTGTATAAATTTGAAAAGAAAGACACCGTCATTTGTTCCAGAGCTTTAGGTTCCTCAATAGTCTCCCCATCATTATTTTGTAGGGATTCAATGCAATTCTTACACTTTCGAACAGTAGTAGAAAGATGGAAAAATCTAGTGTTCCGGTCACCGAATTTAATCCAGTCCTGCCTCGCCCTTTGATACCAGAAGAGATCTTCTTGATCTAGAATGTCCTGATACATCTTGAAAAGCTTTTGTTGTAATTTTTGCAGACCTCTGGAATCACTTACTGCTCTTTTCATGTCAATCCCATCAAGTCTTGCAAGGATACGCCTTTTCTTGTGAAATATATTACCAAAGTGGTTTCGGTTCCACTCACTGGCCTTCACATGAAAGTCTTTCACAATCTGGTTCCATTCACTCGCATTCCTCCAAGAGTCTTGTACCACCCGTTCAAAAGTTGCATCAGAAAGCCAATTTGCCATGAACCGAAAAGGTTTGTGCTTCGGATGGTTGGGTAATTGGGACAGTTTGAGGAGAATTGGTCTATGATCAGATTTAAGAGCTGGTAAATGAGTGACATTACAATCTGGAAATTTAACCTGCCAGTCACAATTGCACAGGGCTCTATCAAGTCTCTCCTTTATGCCCCTGCCTTCCCACGTAAATCTCGGACCGTGAAAACCAAGATCCAAAAGATTGCACTGCTGGACACAATCCTGGAATTTCCACATTGAATTGAAGTTGATTTCCCCGCCGCCTTGTTTGTCAGCAATATCCAAGTATACATTAAAGTCTCCCATAAGGAGCCAGGGGTTTGATATTTGATATGCAATCTCCCGAAGGTCATCCCATAATTTAACACGTTCTGTACCCCGCGGAGAGCCATAAACGCACGATAGCTCCCAGCAGTCACCACCATTTCTTTGATTGAATCTGATGTGCAGGATTTGTTTCGTGGATTTCACAACAACAACGTCGTACCCAGTGTCTTTCCAAAGGAGCCATATACCTCCCGAGAAACCCGTAGCATCTACTCGGACATGATGATCAAAGCCTAATTTCAGAATAACTTTATCAACTGTAGGACCACTAATTCTTGGTTCCAGGACAATTAACACGTCAATACAATGACGACTACAAAAATCACGAATCATAGAGGGAAAGGAGCGCGATCCCGCTCCCCTCACATTCCAGGAAGCTATCGACTTCATCCACAAAACAAAAGGGGAAAGAAAGAGCTAGAATCAAACCGATTCTAGGACACGGGCTTCGCCCCATGTTCCGTCGCCATCGCCAAATGAGCGTATACATCATCTTCCATCGCATCTTCAAAGTTCTCATCACCCCCTCCTCCATCTCTAGTAGGTTATCGAAGGGAGGTGTTCTTCATTCTGGTCAGGAGGGTGACTACCATGCTCTGTATTTGCTTTTTTAGTATTCAGATCTGTGAGTCTAATTTGAGGAACAGGAATAATTGAATTGGGCATTATCCTCCTGCTTTGTGGGTCAATGTTATCGATATGAGGATTGTGAATGGGCTTGTAAGAAATTGGGCCTTCTCTAGCCCACTGTTTTTTGGACCTAATAGAGATTGGCTCTTTGTCTCCCACTATTGTTGTGGGTTCCAGAATTGGACCTGTTGTGATATTTCTTGCTGGCAAGGTCGGTCCCACTAGGGATGAGTCATCCATATTAATATTGCGTGTGCCTCTCACTCTATGTGATTTGTTGTGTCTTTCTTGTTGCTTCTCCACATTAATGGGAACCGAAATATTTGCATGGGGTACGTCTCTCCCTTCAATTGCATTTAATGTCGTATCCTCATAATGATTGCTGAGAGCACCAAATCTGGAGCCGTTATTTCCTATTTGTCCTCCTGTAATTAATGCCTCCCTATGATTGTCCGGTGGTTGTCGGATATTCTGCCGGCGTCGTCCGTTATTCCTCTGGACCAGCATCCACGGGCCATATTGTTCATTATTGGTTGAGGGAGCTTGAGCTTGATCCGTTTGGATGTTTGCAGGCACTGGTGGGGCTTCCTTCCCATTGTCTTTTTCTTGTTCCTCAGGACACTGCTCCTTACGGTGACCGTATCTTCCGCATGAAAAACAGACCAAATTCAGGCCCTCGTATTCCACCGTATACGTTCTTTTGTTGAGGATGAATTTTGATCTAAGTATCTTCCTCAGATCGATCTCCACGCATATCCTAGCGAATTTTCCCCGTTCCGGAACATGCCATTTAGATTCGATGTTTTTCTTGGATTTGAGAGTATTAGCGTCAATTTTGACAGTACGGCCAATACAGGAGCCGATCCTCCAGAGAATATGCTTGTCATAATATTCAATTGGTAGTCCCGGAATTCTGATCCAAACTGCAACTCTCTTAAGTTCATTTTCTTTGGGGAAGAATTTTGGATGCCATCGCTGAATCACAAGATGATGTCCCAAGATCAACCACGGCCCCCCTTCAAAGACACGAGCCACATCAGATCTATCCTCAAGGCGTATGAGGAAGTAATCATTTTCAAGGTCTATGATCTCCATCTCTCCAGCCGGAGCCCACATCTTCATCAATCTTGATCGCATAATGTTTAGACTTAGTCGTTTTCCCAGCAGTTTCACAACTATGGCTTTCTTCCACGGATTGCACGCTTCTCTGATCTCTTCTTTGGTAACTTTCGCTACCGGAATGAAGAGAGATTCATCAGAATTTTATTGGGTTGGACTAGCCTCCTCATCTTCCATATCGCCAGCATCAGTCTCATCATCCTTATCATACCACCACTCGTCCTCGGACTCACCGTGATCTTGTCCGCCACCATTGAAGTTCATGCATATATCCTTGTAGGAAACTTTCTTTCGCTGCGGAGTATCATTGGTCCCTCCCAAACTTGAATCTTTGTTCTGCACATCTATCATCTGTGTTTCATTGATAATAGTATCCTGTGAGCTATCACTCGTCTTAGGTTTCTTCTTACTTCGATCCAGTTGATCGAGTTCTTCGACTGACTTTTCTCCAGAAACCCTAGCAGACGTCATTTTTTAAGATATTTAATTTTAAATATTCCTCATTTACTTTCTTGTACTATTTTTCCCTAATATTGTTCTCCTTCATTTTACTGATATATACATCAATTAAGTGACCTATTCTTATAAAATGAAGGTGTATATTAATATGAAGGTCTATTTTTTATTTTATTTTTAAATTTTTAAGATATTTATATTTCTACTCATACATCAATACATTGACCTATTTTTTTTATTGTAATACATCTATTTTCACTCATATATTAATACGGTTTTTTTTTTTTTGTATAATTTTTATGGGAACTTATATTTCTACTCATATATTAGTAGAAGACCTATTTTTTGTAATTTTCACGGAATCAATATTTCTACTCTATATTAATATGTGAACTATTTTTTTAATTACTACGGGATATTGATACGAAGACCTTTTTTTTTCTTTTAATTTCTATAAAATATATATTTTCACACATATTAATACGATAACTAATTATTTTTTAATTTTTATAGAGGCCTATTTCTACTCATATTAATGCAAGGTTTATATTTTATTTTATTTTAATTTATAGTTTAGTTTATATTTCTAATCATATATCAATAAGAATGCCTTCCTTTTTTTGCAATTTTAATTTACATTTGTAGGAAGGCCTATGTTTTATGTTTAGGTGACTTATATTTGTGTTTATATATTAATACGGATGCATATTGTTCTATTGCAATTTTCGTGGGAATGTATTTTGTACTGATATTAATACATAGGCTATCTTCTTCTTCTTTTTTTTTTTTGTAGTTTTTACGGAATCTATATGTTACTCATACGATGATTATTTTTTATTTAAATGAGACCTATATTTCTATACATAAATTAATACGTGATCTATTTTATTTTTGTAATTTATATTGTAGTTTATATTTTTTACTCATGTTAATACAAAGACTTTTTTTTTTTTATTTCTACAAGATCTATATTTCTACTCATAATCAATACAAATTTCTATTTTTTATTAAAAATGTCTATGGGTACATATATTTCTATTCACATATTAATACGAAGGACTTTTTTTTTTGTAATTTCTATGAGAACTTATATTTTATTAATATATATTAATATGAAGATCCATCTCTTTTTTTTTTTTATGAAATCTATATCTTTACTCATATTAATGCGAGGACTATTTTTTTTAATTACTACATAAACTTATATTCCTTTTCATATATTAATACGGGTCTATTTTATTTTTCCACTCATATATTCATCCAAAAGCCTTTTTTTTTTCTTTTTCCATGCGGCCTATATTTCAACTCATACATCAATACGGGAGCCTATTTTTTATTGTAATTTCTACGAGAACATATATTTATACTTATGCATTAATACGGATGACTTTGTTTTTTTATAATTTAACGCTTAGATCTATATTCTAAACTTTGAGGATGAGCTTTCTCCTAATACTTTTGTTGGAGAAGATCATGTGCATGTAGTACAGGTTGAAGAAGTTCATACCACTGACCCACCTCCGTCTGGGTGTGGTGTGAGTTCTTCCCAAGTCATTGTTATTGATGAAGTTTTAAATCCCAATGTTGCTCATGATTTGACAATTTTACAGCAATATTGGAAGGAAAATGATAGTAGTGACATTGGGCATAAGGTCTATACCGATGAGGAAGAGACAGCTGCAGCGATGAATTTCTTGAAGAACCGTGAAGCTTCTAGTGAAGAGCCTTTCACTGTAGTGGTGTCTAAGGCCAAAAAAAAGAATTTGCAAAAGGGCTTTCAGATTCGTAATACCCGCTCTAAGGGTAGGATGCCAGATTGAGTGTTCTTTTTCTTAGTTTTTTATGCTTTTTATTTTCGCTTTTTTATCTTTTTCTAGGTTTGACTTTTGTATTTTAGTTTTTATTTAACTTTTTATGCTTGAGAAGGTTTTGGTTTATGTCCCCATTCTCTTTTTGTTCTTGCTTTTGTTTATATCTATCTAGGGTGGTGCAGGTGGCTCACCATCTGCTCTCCATTTGCTTAAAAAAAAAATAAGAAGACCTATTTATTTTATAATTTTTACAAAATGGACGTCACAACATGCGATGGGATGGGAGGTATTGAGGGACCTCCTTTACTGTGACGGCAAACAATGCATTGTATCAAACCACACTATGGCAAATCGATACAAGCCGATTGCTATAATTTTACTCATATATTAATAGGGAGACTATTTTTTTTTATTTCAACGGGAATCTATATTTATGCTTAAATGTTAATACGAGAATCTATTTTTTTGTTATTTATATTGTAGTCTATATTTCTATCCGACAATTTTTTTTTGTAATTCATATCATCCTCAAAGCCTTTTTACGAACACTACAACAAATTTGCCATATACCCACGGACATATTTAGTGACGGTCAATAAATCCGTGGGTATTATACAGATGATCCGTGGGTATAGCCCTCCTACAACTTAAATAAAAACTTTCCACAAAAATAAAAAATAAGATTTAAATGTTATATACCGAAAAGGAACACCATCGCTTCTAAATCCCATGTTGCTGCTTATCATGGTGTCACCATTGTTGTTTCTCCAAAAACCCTAAATCTTTAATCTCATTGTTCGCTGAACAAATTCTTCTTTCGTAAGTCAAAAACCTCATGCACGAACAAATTAATTCTCCACTCGCGAGCCCTCTTTCGGAGAACAACCTCAACTTCTTCTTTCGTATGTTCTTTATGCGATTATCTCACTTCCGCGACACCAATCTCATGCACGAGCAACTTATTTCGGTTATCGAGGCTTCTCCCTCACACATTCGGACTCCTTCTCTCGTTGTCTCCGCGGGAAATAGTTTTTCGTCTCCACGCATCGAACGATGCCGACCAACCTCAGCATCTTCTTTTGTAAGTCTCTTCTTTCAACTTCATCTTATATTGGGATCTTCCTAAATTGTTGCAAAACCCTAAATTCCCAAACTAAATTTCTCCTCTGTTCTTGGCTCAATTAGAAGTTTAATATTGATGTTAATTTGTCTGATTATTACTCTCATATTTGTCATATTTGGATGGTTTCTGTGTATGGCTTCTGTTTGTTGATAATTGTTTATAGTTATACTTTTTGGATTTTGGTTTTGGATTTGCTGAATTTTGGTTAATTACTTGTGAAATATAGTGGTTACTAGCTAGTTAGTATGTAGAGGATATGGTGTTGGTCTTTCATGACTTTCATTAGTGCATTATAGGCTTGAATTTGAATGTCCATTGATTCCACTGCCTATCAAATGAATTTTAGATGTTGGTCATTGACTACTAGAGGGGTTACCCTTGTTGCCTCTGTTTACCTGTTACTGCCCTCTGAATTTTTTTTTATTTTGAAGACAGAAGAAATTAATGTATGCTTGACCTGGATGGTGGGTTTTCACTCCTCACTTGTAATTCATGTGGCAATTCACCTATAATATGTATATGTCTAGTGATCTGTTCAGTTTGATTAATTTGGGAGGATAATCAATTTTTTATGATGTTTCGGAAATAAACTAAGCCAACCCCAAACACAGACTAAATTTGCTTTGAATAGGTATGCACATATTATTAAACATGTGAGGAAAAATAAAAGACTTTTGGTAATAAGAGAGGTGAGGTGGAAGGGAATATGCGTGGGGGATTTGTTGTAATTGCCTGGATATGTGGCAGCAGGGGAGACAAGTCAGGGAGGTGTGAATTCAGTTTGTAAAAAAAAAACCTTAAAAGAGAGCTGAGGGAGAGGAGGGCATCAGGGAGAACTGCATAAAGAAGAGGTTTTGGGGATGAGGATTGTGTAAGTTTTAAGGCGCTAGTCTCCCATCTCCCATTTGTCTAATATAAGAATAAGAACTCAGTTCCTGCTACTTTCTTTTTTCATATGGTGATTCATTTGTCTCGAGACTAGTCTACAACTCATTGGCTATTCAAGTAGTATGGGTCTTTTACAGATTTTAAAAGCCACCTTTCTCGCATGGTCTATGTGTTCCTGTGTTCTTTAAGTATAATGTTCTAGCGGTGATTTTTTTTTATAATTCTTGCTCTAGATGCTGGCAAATCTACAACTGGAGGTCAGATACTTTTCCTAAGTGGTCAGGTTGATGATCGAACTATCCAAAAATATGAGAAAGAAGCTAATGACAAAAGTCGAGAAAGCTGGTTAGTACTTTGTTTCTCTACTGTGATCGTTCTATTATCCAAATTCTGCTTTTCTGCATCATCATTCGTTTGTTGCAGCTTAGGGTCTTAATTTATTGTAGTTGGCAGGGTACTGCACTGACAGGGATGAATTATCACGTTTTAGAAAGTCGTAAAATTTTAGTTGGACTATTGATAATTACTGAATTTGAGAGTATAATCTAATAAGGTTCATGGGAATACTTTTCTTGTAGCCTCTTGAACAGTTTTTAAGCTGGTTCACCTTCAATCAATTTTAATGGGATGATACGTGTTGATTAGAATGTCCAATAGTTTTCTACCTTTGGTACAAAGGTGTCATGCCATCATAGGACAATAACATTCAAACTCCGGTCTCAAGCCGCAGTTTGAAGGATTTGATACCATTTTCATATTGAGATGAGAAAAATATTTATTGAGTTGCTTATGGAAGCGCCCTCAGCATAAGCAATCATGACATACACACACAAGCTTTCAAATTTAATATAGGAAAATTCATAAATTATGTTGCTCTTGTTTGCTTTCAAACACGGTTCTCTATTACTTAGACAATTATTTAGCATTTTCCAGTAGTTTATAAATTTAGAGCAGTATCAATAATTAAAATTTCAGTATTTTATTGTGTTTGTAACTATTGGCCTCTTAATTGAAGCATTTGTACATCAGAAAGAAATTTAATATCTGTTGGAGACGGTGTGATACTTCAGTTTTTGTTGTCATCAGGTTTGCGACTTTGTGTCAATGTTTCTTAGCTTCTTTGTTGCATGTATTTTGTACATTTCACTTAAACATGGAAGTTGAACACTTCATTTTAGAGTGTAAATTATGTAATATCAACCTGTTTGAGATTACATAATTTACTCTCAACTCACTTCAGCGGAGCCAAATCTTGTTGGGAGAGGGGATGAAACCTTTTAGCTAAGTTAATATACTTGATACTAATCTATATCAAGTTAATGATTTGAAATTTATATACGAGGTACATGGCCTATATTATGGACACAAATGAGGAGGAGAGAGTAAAGGTATGAATAAATTCGCGGATAACATTTAATTGGTTTGTCCCATTTAATGTAGATCTCCACTTTTGCTTAACCACATGAATTTGGTTTGGACTCATAATGAGAGTGAAGTTGTGATAATTTTTAGTTAACTGTGAAAGATAATAGTATATTGAGGATATGGTTTTTAGTGTTTATTAGTTAGTATGTATAGTCTGATGATTCTAAGATTATTTTACCTTAAATGCTGTAAAAGACGACTTAAAGTGTCGGTAATTGGAGTGCCTAAAACTATAGACATCGACATTCTATTGATGGACAAAACTTTTGGCTTCGACACGGCGGTTGAAGAAGCGCAAAGAGCAATAAATTCTGCATATATTGAGGTAAATTACTTGCTAATGGATCAATTTGACAAAATCAAATATTGTTTTCTATTTGGTAAATATCACCATATTTACGTCTTTTCATCATTTTACTAGGCGCATAGTGCATATCACGGAATTGGTCGGGATTGTGAAATTAATGGGTCATAGCAGTGGATTCATAGCAATGCAATCTTCATTAGCTAGTGGACAGATTGACATATGTCTACTTCCTGAGGTATGTAAGATAAAATTTGATCATAGCTCTCTTCCTTTTTGATCATTAGCTAGTGGACAGATTGACATATGTCTACTTCCTTTTTAGTATCGATAAACTGATACAAGTTCTATCTGTGGTACAAAGGTTCCTTTCAATTTACATGGACCTCATGGAGTTTTGAGTCATCTCAAGTATCTTATTGAATCAAAGGGATCGACTGTAGTTTGTGTGGCAGAGGGAGCAAGACAGGTGATATAGATTTTGTTATCGTTTTCACAGATAAAAAAATAAATAAAACTTGCATTACTGATATTTTTTTCCTCAAAAAATATAACAATGGACATAGAAAAACAAACTTGCTAATCAGTTTTATCTTCCTGATGCAGAATTTACTCCAAAAAAACTAATGATATTGCTTCAGGAAATGTTAAATTTGGAGACATTGGTGTTTATATCCAGCAAGAGGTGTGATATTATTTGCTTATGGTTCTTACAATAATAATCTAAATGGGCTGACACTTCATCAAAATCAGATATATATTTTTGTTTTTCTTTAATAGATTAAGTCTCAAACAAGGCTGAAATATGATGAGATATATATTATTTGCTTATGGTTCTTACCAAATATGATGAGATTACTAGTTACTAGAATTAACATAAAAACAAGGCAGAAATCTGGCGTTTGTATTGCAGCCAGTGGTCCAGAGGTTCTGTTGCACTGTGAGCAGAAATGTGTGATTGTATTTTATGTTAGGGGAAGCTCTTCTTGCTGTCTAGGTGCTGGATTGTTAATTTAGCATGAAATTAGCTTTATAAATGTTCCTTCAATTCTGTCATTAAATAGGATCAATCAACCATATAGTCTATTCTTAATTTTCGAAACCTCAGTCTCTTCCATATAACCAATAAAAAAAATTATTTTTCATCAACTTTATAAGTATTTTAGTGGAGAATAATGGAAAAAACAACAAAGATACATTTTTAATTTGATAAAAAAAATACGAACTATAGGAATCTTTCCCAAGAAAATCTATGACTATACATAAATTTTATAGTTAGTTTTTATCAACAGACTATTATTTTAATTATTAAATTATATAAGTTTGTAAATATTTATGTAGTTGTTATTAATTATCTTCCATTAGAAATTAAAATTTTCAATTTGAAGTAAAATTTATTAAAATATATTTTTACATAATTAAAATATACAGTATTATTTATAAATCAATAAATTTACAAACGTATTTTTACCCGTGCTAAGCACGGGTCTGGATACTAGTTACAATAATTACGAAACATTTTTTTAAATTATGTCAAAAGCAAATCCATAACTTCTTTACACGATACACATTTCCTTAATATACTAAGAGCATTATTTTTTTGTTATACTAAAAGCATATCCTATAATTCTAAAATTATTTCTATGTTAATATATAGATTTACACTTCAGTGTTGTACCAATATCTATCCAAATAAAGTGTGTATCGAAATGTTCACATTTTTCCTTATGTCAGGTCATTCGTGCGTCTCTCTGGAAAAAAAACACGTGTGGTGACATTAAGCATTTTCCATATTAAATTAAATTGAATCTCTAATTAAGAGCCTCACTCACGAGTTGTATTGGATTCATGATAAATGTTCCACCTTTCAGATTGAAAAATTCATCAATCATATCCCCTTAAATTGCGTAATCAAAATTATAATATAATTATGGCTTGCTATGTAAAACTAAATTATCTCCACTTATTAATTACAAATAAAATCTCCACTAATTACTACTACATTTTTCTAATAGAATCACAATTGACATCGTACTCATTAAGATTTCACGTTGTAAATTAATTACCTTATGCACATTTCCATATTCAAATCCTAAATTCTCTCTTGTACGTAATGTTTGTCTTAGTCTTAACCACAATATTCTCTTCCAAATAAACACAATTAAGCAGAATACTATAAAACAAAACAACTATGGGCTCACCATGGACATGGCACACGCGATGGAATGCTTCATGTTTCTCACCATTCGATTTGCATTTGGGTATAAACTAAACTCATATTTTTGTTGTTGTATTTATTTTAACAATATTTTGGTTTATTATTATTATTTTACATTCCAAAATTTTCAAAACTAGACATATTCTGATTTGGATATTGCTTGTTGTATTTGCCTGTTTGTTTGTTTTTTTTATTTTAATATATGGACAAAACTTATATGCATTGCTTTAGATGCAGTTTGTCCTGTTCCTCTCACAAAAAGATAGTTTTTTTATTTCTTTTTAATTTAAAAAAATAGAAGAAAACTGCTTTTAAATAAAAACAACTACCTCCTTGTATCTAGCACAGTAAAAACTGTGTATAAGGAATTGTACATAAGTTTGGTCCTTAATATATTTACCTTAGAGATTTTATTTTAGAGGCACCTTAGAGATTGTTGAGTTCTGGTAGAGTGTACTTCTTGTACTTTTTTATTTTTTTGGATATTCTCTTGTACTTTTTTCGTTTTTTTATATTAATTAATACATAATATATTTGTCATTAAAAAAAATCATTATTAATTCTTACGATTATATATCTAGGTGATTATGAATCAATTTCATCGCCAAAAAAAGAAAGAAAAAAAATGGTATTTGGCAAGAAAAATGACAATAGGGTAACCAAGAATTTGTCACCTCCAAGTGAAAAATGCAACAAGGGAAAAGATAGGATTGATGATAATGATGATTCAATTAAGACCGTACTATCAGATGAAGATTATATTGTGTTTAGCTTTAGAGAAGATGGATCATTTAATGTTGTCAAAGATTGCTATGGTGCCAAATCACCTGAGTCTCTTCCAAGTGTTGATGGAAGCCATGGAAATTCAAAGTCGGTGACTCGAAAGGTACAATTCTCAATTCTTCATGCTTAGTTACATAGTACTCCGGTACAATTCTCAACTTGTCTTATTATGCATGTGCTTTATTAATTTATTTATTTTAAAATTATCAAAATATATTTATTTTTATAATAATGTTAATATTTTAAGTTAAATGAGAAAATATTGTGCTTAAAAATCTTATTATGCATGTGCTTTTACTAATTTATTTATTTTAAAATTATCAAAATATACTTATTTTTATAATAATGTTAATAATTTTTAAGTTAAATGAGAAAATATTGTGCTTAAAAATTGACATATTCAGGTCATTCCCCTTTAGGTACCTTCGTTATTTTCTTTTTCCCCCAGCATTTTTTCCTCAAAATAAGAAAGAATATGGTACACTATGGCAGCTCCAGCTCAAAACCAAAGTGGCCTACCCTACGAGGCTAGAGTGGGCTCCGTGGTCAGCCCCCATTCGAATTAAGGATATTTTTGGATATAAAATGTTGTTTATCAACATTTTTATAGCAATTTTACTTTTTTTTACAATCCTGGGCAAAATTATTTTTTTTATAGTACACAAAATTACTGAATTAAGAGTGTGTATTAAATTTAAATTATTATTTTCTCTACCAAAAAAAATCTAAATTATTATTTTGAACCAAAAAAATGTTCTAGTGCACATATATAAAAAATTTGAATCCTAATTGTTTGAGGTTCTATGAGGTGACACCGTGCACACCCCACTGAGCTAGACCTGGTATTTGGTCAAAATTTTAAACTAAATACATCAACTTTTCAATCCAACTTAAATTTAAAATTGGAGAGTATATCATAGTAGAGATGACTCTGATCATGTTTTAAATTGCGGCCTGCCCTACGAGGCTAGAGTGGGCTCAGTGGTCAGCCACCATTCTAATTAAGGATATGTTTGGATATAAAATTTTGTTTATTAACATTTTTATAGCAATTTTACTTCTTTTTACAATCCTGGGCAAAATTATTTTTTAATAGTACACAAAATTACTGAATTAAGAGTGTGTATTAAATCTAAATTATTATTCTCTAACAAAAAAAATCTAAATTATGTTTGAACCAAAAAAATGTTCTAATGCACATATATAAAATATTTGAGTCCTAATTGTTTGAGGTTCTATGAGGTGACACCGTGCACACCCCACTGAGCTAGACCTGGTATTTGGTCAAAATTTTAAACTAAATACATCAACTTTTCAATCCAATTTAAACCGGAGAGTATATCATAGTAGAGATGACTCTGATCATGTTTTAAATTGCGGCCGAAAAATATGTGAAATTGTGGCCGGTGCAGTCAAAATTGAGGTTGGAGATGTCAAAATCCTTTATATTGCGTGTTGCCGCAAATGGACTGCAATTTTAAACCATTAAACACACGACGACCTAGAATTAAATCTACGGACACAGTCGCAATGTGATTTAAACCCTTATAAACTCAATTGCATTGTGATGGTAGGACGAGAGACATCAAAAACTTTGATATCGCGACTACTGCAGTCGACAAATTTCTTTCCGACTCTAATAATAATCTATATATGAATTTTATGCATGTGTCCCTATGGTATTGAAAAGCAGCTTCATTATGAAGAGGATGCAGAACAAGTTAGGAATCATGATCACATAGAGAAGAATATATCAAATTCAAAACAAGATATTGAACAATGTGATCAAGTTAACATTACCCCTTTTAAAGAGGTGTGCTGCTGCCGTAACCATACCTTTTCTTTTTCTCTTATAAGTTTGATGAATTTGTATCATTAAACTATTTTTATTTTTTATTTTCTATGATTTTGAATTTTATATTTGCTTTATAGGGTGAGGCTAAAGAGACTATAAATTTGAGTCCAACTGAACATAGATACCACAATGGAAGATCATGGCAGACAGAGAAGAATATTGATTCAAGAAGCTCTAATCAATCTGAAGACAGTACAGGTTCTTTTGCATTCCCTGAGTAAGTTAATAGTATTAGTGTCTAAAATCTATATTTAATTATAGCTACTCAGTTAGGAACACTATAACAGAAATATGGATTCTTTATAATTGCAATTATATGAAGAAAAAATTTGAAGTCTGACATATAACTAAAGGTATACAATGAGTTCTTTTTTTTTTGACAGTATATACAATAAGTTTATAAAGAGAGAGTTTCATGAGATATTTTTAAATGGTCACGTAACCAAAGAAATTATATTTGGTCACACTCACAAAAAGTAAAATAAGCTATGAAACACGGACACGGACACCGGACATGACACGGACACGTCGACACCGATAATAATTTGAGAAAATGACATAATTCAATGTAATCATAAGTGTCGGTGTCGTGTCGGACACTGATACGGACACGTGTCCGACACAGACACGTCTAATTCGAGAAGTGTCGGTACTTCAAGTATTTGAAAAATAATTGAATAATATTTATCTTTTAAATTATTAAATGATAATATTTTTTTGTGAGTGTGACCGAATATACTAATTTCTTTGGTCACGTGACCATCTAAAAATATCTTGAGTTTTATTTAATGTTTGAAATCAGACACCTTTATACGTACAAATTTGTTTTTGGCAGAAAAGAATCTAGGTTAATATCTTGCCAACACAGTTTCTTCTTAGTTAAAATTTGTCTGAGCTTTACCAAATTAAAGTAGGACATATTTCAAAATTAGATAACCTTAAATTTATATCAATAGGATATTGCTAAAAGAGAGAGTGTGATATTTCCTTAGGGAAATACAAACACTAGACATAATACTGGCACATTAACATCGATAAAATGGTGAGAAAATTATATAACTCAATATAATTATATATGTTGTCGCCAGATATAGTAGCATGTATCGGCCACCTGGATACATATTTAATTTGAAGTGTCTTAAGTAGATATTCCATCCCATGTTAAGTCACATATTTTAATCATTGTACAATTGTGACAAATGAATGGGATAAGAAGTTTACAATTACTTTTTTTTTTATAGAAGTTTACAATTACTATTAAAAAAAAGTTTTAGTACCTTATTATAGTACTAATGAACAATTCTTACTGTGTGTGAATGATACAGGTTAACTTCTGGATCAGTTGAAAGCCCTGCCAAATTCCCAACATCAGAGGATCTGCATCTACACAAACAAAAGATTCGATGTGGGCGATTTCAATGTTTTAGATTCTGATGATACAAGGCTTGTTAATTTTTATATTTTTATCTTTTCAAGAATGAATTCTTCTATGGAGATTTAAAGTAGTTCATTAGAAAAAATATTATATTCATCATTTGTGAGTATGTATTTATTTGACTTAAATATTCATCATTAAAAGTTTGCACGTTTTTACCTTTTGTCCTTGTATCTTTTTTAATGGAAAATGGCCTTTGAAAGATTGAAATTTGAAATTGTCTTGCTTTAGTCGTGACATTAATTAGTCGACTTTTAAAAAAAGATGAGGTGACTTGATGATGTTTTTTTTGTGACTTACATGGCATGCAAAATCATGTCTAACCAAAGCAAGCTAATTTGATTGATAATTTGGTTTGATTAATAAGCTTAGATTAGGTTATAACAACATTTTTGTTTTACCAAAATAGTTTTCTATCGCTTGGTAATCGAGGTTAAGGATAGTTTATATACAACATCCAGACATTTCAAATCACTGATGCGTCTTTTCTAAAAAGCATAAAACCATGACGATTTAACCTCAAAGAGAAAAATCTTTGGAGATGTTTACTTAACGTCGGATCGAAACATTGACGCCGTCTGTGATAAATGAACCGCGCATGTTCGTGGGTCGGCACCCTTTAGCCTCTTAGCCCTCAACTGGATGACTAGTTTTCCGGATATACAAAATAGTCTCATATCGTTTGATAATCGATACAACACCAACAATTTTCAAACCACTGAGGCGTATTTTCTACAAAGAACAAAATTGTGATGAATTAACTCCAAAATGGACCGTCCCTAAAAAATGTGGACTTAAAGTTGGTTCAAAATCATTATAAAATTATTGAACTAGATACATCACAAGCATGTAATTGAAAAGAAAAAAAAATAGGAAAATGCTACATGTAGCGAACAACCGTTTCACGAAGGATCGCGAATGACGTGTCACACAATTTTTTATTTTATTTTTTTTCTCCTTAAGTCTTTCTCCTACGCGCGTATTCTTTACCACAACTCCTTCACACCTTCTATGGCGGTGGAACATGGATCTGATTCATAGTAGAACACAATCTCTCGTTATCCTACCTTTTCAAGACAAGAAAGACAACTAAAGTTTCAACAATCAACTTCCTTTTCAAGACAACGTTGATGCCATTTTAAATTTCTGAGAAATTTTTTTCCAGCTCTCTAATACACAGTTGAAAGAAAATCACTGTTTTTCCACCGTTTTTTCATAGATAGAATAGAAGTGCAGAGATCCAGGGTGTGTGCAATTCAAATAAAAAAAGATCTGTTTTTCCAATTGCTATTTTGTTCCTCTTTCAATTTTCGATTTAACAGACCTTCTATTCTTGATAGCGAAGTTGGAAGATGGTGATGGCGGTAGCGGTGAACGTGATAGATTGATAGTGTATTTGCTTTGCACATGTGAAATATTTTTATTGTTATTTTTTTATTAAAAAATACGCATAAATTGTGGGGTTTTATTTTTTGACTCAGCATAAATTGTGGGTTTGTGATCTACATAAATAAGTTAAGATAGTAAAAAGTTGTCAAAGTCATGTGCGCTACACGCTTCGTGATATTTTCGTGATCATACCCTTCGCACTATATAGCATTGCTGAAAAAAATACTATTGAACTAGATTTCATGCAAGTGTGTCTTCAGTCTGATTTGCCTAGCCAAATCAAGCTACATATGGTTCTATATATTCTAAATGTCGATGGCACCTAAAATTGAGAATTGTCTCCCATCCACACAATTTATCCAATCATATGTTTTGTTCTAAACTCTATTGAAAGTCAACATCTATTATTACAAGCTTTAATTTCTTAATTCTAACCTTAGCCGGAAATCAAAATTTTAAGTGAGTTTTCCAGAATTATAGAGCACTTACAAGATCATCCATCAACAACGTCTTTAGACCAACAGCGGGAGTTTAACTCACACCCTTGTTCGGTATGACTAGAGGCATAAGTTGTTTGGATAAACTGGTCGATCCTTTCTTACCTAAGATAATCTCTAGCATTAAAGTATGAAAGAGGGTCGTTGATGGTGGGCTGTTGATGAGCAACATACTCTCAAAGTTGGAAGGTGTACCTATAAACACTTCGGCGATCAAGTAATTGTTATGATTTAGCATTTAAATTAGGGATTACAACTTTTAGGTTATGGGACCTTGTTTTATACAGCTATACTTGTAGGCAGGCTTTGGGAAATTGTCTGATTTCCTTTAATCAACGATCATAGTTCCCTCAACCCCTGCTTCAAATGGACCTCTAATGCGTGTTTATTTTATGGTCTGCACTAGCACAAATAATACCGGGGTTTGACCTATGTACAAAAATGGGTATGGCCTATTTCAGAATGCACCTAAAATATCAAACAAAAACATTATCCAATGTGTTTTTGTTTGTTTGAAAAATAAAACTGAACCAAAGTTAATCGAACTGGATTGATTCAGTTATCACAATTCAATTTTAAAATTCAGTAAATCCATGAACAACACGATATTTTTCAATTATCACAATAAATAAAAAAATTATAAAGATTTGCCCATGGTCGTATTGTTTCGATGTTTAGAAAAGAAAAGAAAGCTAAAATATTTATCTTCACTTACTTGAATGACTAGTCCCTTAAAATAAAAACTTAAATGATTAGAAAAAATAACTAAAAACAAATGGCAAATTTATTCTTTTGCACTATAATTTAAATATTTTCTTAGTTTTCATATTTTACTTTCTTATAATTGTGCTTTAAGATGAACTGATCAATTAAACCGAATCAAATTTTATATCATTTAGTTTGGTAATTTGGTTCAGTTCCAGTTCTAAAAAAAATTGAAAACCAAACCGAACTCGTGTAGATTTGACCAGTTTAAATATTTTTTTTATTGATTAACTATTTTTAAAATCATTTATTTGATTGATTGTGATTTATTGACCGTGTAAAACTTTTTACGTGTTTTGTCCCTATGAACAAAAATCTCCTACTTGACAAAAAAAAACTTAATTTTCACTTGTTCTAACCTACTTCGGAATGGTTTTTGCTTGGACACGTCACACATAAGGAATGGTCACACATTAAGAACTGTTGGAGAGTTTGGAGAAGTCAGTGACGGAGCTAGCTCTAAAGGTTAGGGGGGGCCGCTATAGTTATAAATCGAATATTAAAAAATTTCTTAAAAAAATATATTATGAAATATATTTTATGTCAATTTATGCGTAAACTTCATACTTTTTATTTAGTTCTCTCAAACAAAAATTTAAATTTTCTAACAAAAAATTGATCAAACATAATTTTTTATACACTAAAACTTTATTTGAAATAAAAATTTGAGTACTTTTTCTCAAAAAAAAAATAATTTGAATTCTTTGAAAAAATAAATTACACATTTTAAAACATCTATAAATTATTACAATAAAACATTAGAAGATGCTTCAAAAAATAAATTAGAAACAATATTTGAATGATTAATAATAGAGAATTTTTTTTGGAACAATTTAAAGGAGGTTAATAATCTTGTAAATTTAAAATATCAACTTCAAAATAGAGGGGGTTTGAAACCCCAGCAAAATAGAAAGCATTAAAAAAAATTGGACATCCAAATAGAGGGGGTTTAAAACCCCAGCAACCCAGAAAACAGTAATACTACACAGCCTATTTAGTGGGGCTTTAAAACCGCCGCTAAATAGTATACCAATTAAAAAAAAATATAAAAATCCTGGGGCGGGCCATGGCCCTGTCCAGCCCATAAAGGGCTCCGCCCCTGGGAGAAGTACTTCGGGAGAAATATCAGATTAAATGCTCCAAAAGCACAGGTGAAAAGCGAATACTGATTGAAATTTTTGTGCCCTTTGGTGATTTGAAAAGCTAGACATTAGATTAATAGATCATCTCTCTTATAAATTTAACATTTTTTTCATTTATACTCGATATGAAACTTAACTATTCATACTTAAAATCCAACGAAAACTAGGACAACATATCTTTTTGGTACATCGAATTATATTCATATATTTGTAAGCTCAAAAACAAATAGATTTATGCTAAGCCCCTTGGTGATTTGAAAGTTTTGTGCCCCTTGCTGATTTGAAAAGCTAGAACACAAATGAGTATGGGTGACATACCTTTAAAATGTTGTTGTTTTTGGATTTCCAAACTATTGTATTTTGGTTCTCCAAATTCTATTTTAAAAGAGAATATCTACCGAAGTTGTTACTAGGTTGAGTCACGACCAGGTCGCTCTCTTTAAGACGTTTCGTGGCACTACCCAAAATTGTGCAAGGTAGACTATCAACCACGCCGCCTCCAGGATAAAACAAGCCCAGCTACAACTGTGCGATTAACTACTGCACTGCAGAAAACCGTTCGAGAATTACACCTTCAATATGGTACTAAGACCACTCTTTTAATACTGAAACCACTTTAATATGGTATTGTTACCACTCTGTTATGGTGTTGAGACCACTCAAATATGGTGTTACCACCATTCTAATTTTAAGTTCTCCAAACCATCAATATGGTACTACGACCACTCAAATATGGTGATACCACCATTTCGACTTTATAATTTCTCCTCAAATAGAAAAAATATTAAAATGATATTTATATAATATTAAGATCATTCTTAATTCCGACGGGACATTATTGTTTCAAAAGGGACTATGATCTTAAAATTACTCTCTATTCTGAAGGGACATACATTATCCAAGGGACTATGTTTTAAGACATTTCTTTATTTCGAAGGGACATACCGAATAGGGACTAAGGTCTTAAGAACACTCTTATTTCCGAAGGGACAGAAAAAGGAGATAGAAGAAGAATAGCTCGTCAACACAAGCTGGAGGGAGAAGAGAGAAAGAGTTCTCGACAACTCAATAGAAACTCTTTGGTGTGATTTTTGAATTGAGTGGAGTCCTCTATTTATATAGAGATTTTGTAACTGTTTTAGCAAAAATTGCGGCAGCAGTTACTCTAATGGATAAGATCAAAAGAAACAAATCCACAAAAGTTGATGAAACAAACTAATGAAGAAAAGATAGGAAATTCAGTTGGATTCTGAATCTTATCACAACAAACATAAGTTAAAATTATGCAAAGTGATATCCATGAATAAAAATAATAGTTAATATTATTTTCATCATTATCATGTATTTAAAATTAAATATCACAATTTAAACACTACTAATATGTGTGATCTATTTTATGTGGGACCCCCACACTCTATTTTTTCAATTCACACAATATTATATCAAAGTTTAATTACTTGGTGTTTAATCTTCCAACCTTCCAATTTTTTTCATCTTCACACAAATGTTCCAACAATCCCCCACTTGAATTTAAAAAATGGTTTCAATAATAACGTCAAAACGTTTCTATAAGGTAGCTAATAAACAAAGGTGTCGCTAACAACTTGAACCTTTGCATAGCGGGTAAAATTCCGATTAACAAGAGTTGCATGTAGCATTGAACTCAATCTCAGACATAGAACCCACACACAACCTTTTCTTAAGGTGTATTCAAAAAGCCCGTGCATTTATGGCCCTGCACGTGTATCCCAGTTTTAACGAACGCTCTAGGTATTCTGCCCCAAATTCCATAGGAACCGGCCTCAGTTCCACATTCGCATAGGCGAGTCTATCAAGAGTACTCCTGTAGCTGTGTACTTCACTCCATATGGAGTATAGATCTCATTAAGAGTTTCTATTAACTCATCCTCTATTCGCTGCAGGAATCATGCTTTCTTTATTTTCTCTCATAGCATGTTCTATCACTTTATGACTTGTTATTACCCATTGAACCTATTTCTTGGGATCTCCAGTCAGTTAGGTCGGGTTACCATCACTAGTGAGCTATAGGCATTAGTCCCATCTTAATAGATGTATTTAAGACTTTCTCTCTTGTTAGTCCTTTCGTCAAAGGATTAACTAATTCTTTATCAGTACGTACATGATATACTTAACCGTTCCTTTTGAGAGTAGCTAGCTCTCTAATCCTTTATGTGTTCGTGCCTTAATAATCGCCTCTTGCTATTGTAGTAGCGATTCTTAACTTTTGTAATAGCTGCAGTACTATCACAATTAACACTTTTGGCAACGGTTTTATCCTCTAGGGGATCTCAACTAGCAGTCATTTTCTGAACTTACTTCTTCACTAGTTTTCTCTAGTGTTCTAATTTTAGATGCATTCCATAATGGAATGAGTTAATATCGTTTGTTTTAACAAACAACTCCTCCAGTGATGCTCAATGTGCAGTCACTGGTCGCTTTAAGAGTTATCTGAAGGATGTTCTATTTTGTATCTTGTACCATTCAAGTACGATAGGATACTTCTCATTTGTATCTTGTTCCATTCAAGTACAATATGATACTTCTTATAATGTAATTCTAGAGTCATAATCTTCTTGAGGCACCTTATGATTCTTTCGATAGTATGGCAATGCTTCTCATCAGTCTATTTGTAAACTTGAATAAGAATCTCACGACGTGGCCAACGTCGAGTCTAATACATTTAATGACATACCTAAAGATTGCCAATGATGCTCACATATTCTGTTGGTCCAACACCATCTCAAATGTTCTTGAAAAGTTTTATATTTGGATCATAAGGTGTCCTTGCAAGTTTACATTCAAATAATTATATTTCCTTAAGAAATTCTCAACTTTGTGAGATTTAACAGAAAAGTTCTCTTTTTCTGATCTAGTAGTCTTGAAACCAAGAATTACTTCAACTTGGTCTAGGTTTTTCTTATCAATTTTGTTGATAAACAATGATTTCACATAATTCATAACATGAATCTTTAAACCGGATATGAGCAAGTCGTCTTCATAGAGAAATATGATCGTGCAAATAATATTTCTATATTTGTTGTAAATACATTTGTCACTTTCATTCACTATATACTCATATAGCATTATAATGTCATGTTTTTCATGTCATTCCTTAAGAGTTTATTTTAGACCTCACAAAGAATTATCTAACTTACAGATCTTGTTTTCTTGTTCATGAATCGCAAAACTTTCAGGTTGTTTCATATAGATTTCTTCTTCTAGTTCACCATAAACAAAGGAACATTCACATCCATTTGGAGTACTATTGAGTTATGAACAACGCCTAAAGGGACTAGTACTCTTATGGGTATGATTCTAGTGGCTTGCAAGTTATTGTCGAAGAAGTCTATATTTTTCTTTTTGTCTAAAACCTTTTACTACAAGGAGAGCCTTGTATTCATCAACCGTACCATCAGGTTTTAGTTCTTTTCCAAAATCCAAATACAACCGATTAGTTTTCGACTATGAGACAAGTCAACTAAGTGTCATGTTTCGTAAGAATCTAGAAAATCCATTTCATCGTTTATTGCTTCTTGCCATGACTCAGTATCTAATGAGTATATAGTTTCTTTGAGGCTTAATGGATCTTCTTCCAATGTATAAACCAAGTTCATACTCTTTAGCAATTCTTGCTTTCTTACCTCTTCGAGGTTCTATAACATCTCGCACGATGTTTTCATAATTATTTCTGATTACTGGAATGTGATATGATATAGTGCCCCCACTAGTTCTTAATTTTTTTGAAAAAGGGATTTATTTTGGCCCCACTAATGTCGTGTTCCCACTTGTGCCCCCACTATTCTTTATTTAAAGGGGTAAATATTTACATAGAAATCATCATCGTTTTATTCTATGATCACTTTAGCATTTAAGAGCTATATGTTTCACTATTTATAGCATACTCAATGAATACACATTCATAGACTCTACTAGTGAGTTCAATTCTATTGGGGTCTAGAATCCAATTATAGTCCAGACAATCCCAAGTTCAAAAATAAGACAGGTTGGGTTGTCTTTTCTTCAAAAATTTCTTAATTAGAATTTTTGTTCTTAGACTTGGGTACTCTATCCAACATGAATTTTAATTTTCGTTATTGAAATTGAACATACCAAACATATCAATTTTATTTTTCAAAATTCACGGTCATCAATAAGTATGATAAAATATAATTTTATCATTTCTAGTTTATGTGCCATCAAGTTCGCACATATCGTAATTTATTAAGTTTAGTGATTCAATTCTCTAAACACTGATTTATATGAACTTTCGGTTCATATATCTTGACTGCAATAAATAAAATTATCTAATCATATAACGTTCGAATTGAGTCGAAGATACTCAATTATAAAATCAACTGCTTCAAAGGCACGGTATTTTTCCAACAAGAATGCATGGTGCAATAGTCTCTTTTTAAGTGTGAGTTAACTCAGTCTTATCCAATAGAAATCTGAAACACAGATTCTTTCGTAGCTTTGTATGAAATATTTGGAACAAATTTCTCATTTCTAGTTCATGAAAATTCTTTTCAATTTGGTGCATTCTTTGATTCTGTTACTCCAATGTTCTCATTTTCATACAAATAGTAGTAACCACACATCATTTTCTTTTTCCGGTCCAAACCTTATGTTTTGTAACAAACTTGTCAGTTTTATCATTATCAATGATAATTAGGTACCATTACGTATATGAATTTCTTAGTGTTGTTGCTATAACAACACTCACTTCATTGTTTCAGTCAAAAGATGTACTTTTATAGCTTGATCTATCCTTAATATATTTAGGGACAACTTAACCATAATAAGTAACTTCTTCGGTAGACATCGCAGTCGAAACGTCTTAAAATTGTTGTTTTTGGATTTCCAAACTATTGTATTTTGGTTCTCCAAATTCTATTTTAAAAGAGAATATCTACCGAAGTTGTTACTAGGTTGAGTCACGACCAGGTCGCTCTCTTTAAGACGTTTCGTGGCACTACCCAAAATTGTGCAAGGTAGACTATCAACCACGCCGCCTCCAGGATAAAACAAGCCCAGCTACAACTGTGCGATTAACTACTGCACCGTAGAAAACCGTTCGAGAATTACACATTCAATATGGTACTAAGACCACTCTTTTAATACTGAAACCACTTTAATATGGTATTGTTACCACTCTGTTATGGTGTTGAGACCACTCAAATATGGTGTTACCACCATTCTAATTTTAAGTTCTCCAAACCATCAATATGGTACTACGACCACTCAAATATGGTGATACCACCATTTCGACTTTATAATTTCTCCTCAAATAGAAAAAATATTAAAATGATATTTATATAATATTAAGATCATTCTTAATTCCGACGGGACATTATTGTTTCAAAAGGGACTATGATCTTAAAATTACTCTCTATTCTGAAGGGACATACATTATCCAAGGGACTATGTTTTTAAGACCTTTCTTTATTTCGAAGGGACATACCGAATAGGGACTAAGGTCTTAAGAACACTCTTATTTCCGAAGGGACAGAAAAAGGAGATAGAAGAAGAATAACTCGTCAACACAAGCTGGAAGGAGAAGAGAGAAAGAGTTTTCGACAACTCAATAGAAACTCTTTGGTGTGATTTTTGAACTGAGTGGAGTCCTCTATTTATATAGAGATTTTGTAACTGTTTTAGCAAAAATTGCGGCAGCAGTTACTCTAATGGATAAGATCAAAAGAAACAAATCCACAAAAGTTGATGAAACAAACTAATGAAGAAAAGATAGGAAATTCAGTTGGATTCTGAATCTTATCACAACAAACATAAGTTAAAATTATGCAAAGTGATATCCATGAATAAAAATAATAGTTAATATTATTTTCATCATTATCATGTATTTAAAATTAAATATCACAATTTAAACACTACTAATATGTATGATCTATTTTATGTGGGACCTCCACACTCTATTTTTTCAATCCACACAATATTATATCAAAGTTTAATTACTTGGTGTTTAATCTTCCAACCTTCCAATTTTTTTCATCTTCACACAAATGTTCCAACAAAAATGAATGAATCCCACAAACAAAAGTAAAAGAAAAGCATCCCACAAATGTCCAAAGTCGTGATTCAGTAAGTTGTATGGTATCTGCAGTACAGAGTAACTCTTGCATAGTTACAACTCAAAAATAAATATTTGAATTTTTTTAATTAAGAGTCTAATAGGTTAGAAAAGTGGATGTAACTGAATTTAAACCACAATTTTTGCATAGTAAATTTAATATTTTTACAAGTGAACTATGTTAGCATTAACGGCAACAATGTTACAAAATAACCGAAAGGATAATAGTGCAATCAATTTTTGTAACAGCGAATAATTGGAAAGGTAACAATGCAAATAAATCTTAATATAATAAAACGAGAGTAACTAGAGGCACTCTAAACCCTAATCCTAATATGAATGGTCTAGATTTTGACACTTGGAAAAAAAATTATATCAACGGCTATGATAAAAACTTAAATAATCAATTTTTAAACCAATATTATGTTGCCACGTCAATTAATGAATGTGACACGTCATGTGTTTAAAAAAAAAATTGAGATCTGTCAAAAAAGAGAAAATGGATAAACATTAATAAAACAAAAATAACTAATAACCAGTTACGAAAATTATGTATAGATGCAAAATTCTTTATTCATCAGCACGTTTATCACACACAATATTCAATTACTCTTTTCCTGTTGCTACAGGTCCTAAATTCCTCCGTCTTTTTTTCTACCATTCTACTTATACCAACGGTTTTAACCGTCACGATGCTTCTTTCACTGTTATTTCCAACGGATTCACACTTCTTAAGGATTTTAATGCTTCATTAAACGCTGATGTTGAAGGTGTTGATACTTTGTTGAAAGAATATGTTATTAACGTTGGTGAGGATCAAAGGCTTGATTTGAGTTTCATTCCAAGTAATGGAAATTCTAATAACTATGCTTTCATCAATGGAATTGAAGTGTTATCCATGCCTAATGATCTCTATTACACACCACCTGAAGATAATGGTTTTTAAACTTTTATTTTAACTAATTTTTATTTTATTTTTGTCTTTTTATGTTTATGCATCTTATCTACACACTTCTATTTTTCTTTTTCTTTTTTGACAGAAACTTTCTGTTTTTCACTTAAGTTGATTTTTTTTTTTTTTTTTGTAACATAGCTTAATGGATTTTTTTTTTACTTTATATATACTACGTGCCCGTTTGTATGATCGATATTTTTTTTTTGTTTGTTGTGATCGATATTCTCTATTGTGCAAATATAAATAACTATTTAATCTCCTTTTTTATTGGACTTAGTTAATTGATAACTATTTAACCTCCTTTTTTGTTGTGGCTACTTATTAAGAAGAAAATATATATATATATATATATATATATATATATATATATATATATATATATATTTTTACTATACAAAATACTGAAAACCTACTTTTATGTGGAAGTTGTGCTTAGTTTTTTTTTTGTAGTTTTTTTAAGGGTAAAATAAGCATATTGAAAAAGACATCCCAAAAATTTGTATCCCCTTTATATATTAGTCTATATATATATATATATATATATATATATATATATATATATATAATTATTATATTTTTAATCATGGTTTGATTTTTTTAATTTTGTTTTTTGAATTTAAAATCATATTAACATTCTATATAAGTACTTTTTAATTTATATAAGTACTTTTTAGTGTACATATCCAAACACAAAAGGCTTATTGAGTATAAGAGCTTATGATGTAAGGTCTCATACTATAAGCTTTAATGCTATAAGTACCTGTATAAGTTATTTATCCAAACGAGCCCTAAATGCTTATTACTATTAATAATCACACATTATCAACATTTCTATTATATAATTGAATTGAATGATTGAACCCGTGCGAGCACGGGTAAAAAGTCTAATTAGAAATAATACAGGACTTATTTGTTAACTAAAAAACTTACAAAAGCTAACGGTTAACTAAAAAACTTAAAGAGGGTTAGCCGTCACCCTTCTCTCAACTTTCTCTCAATTCATTCTTCCATTGCAGGGGGTGGTTTTTGGTCATTTTTGGCCTAAAATCACCCATCAACACCGTTTTTTCCTCTTTTTATTTAAATAAGTGATTATCCACATAAGTTTGCTTCTTCGTTTTTCAAGTTTTTGCCGTCTTAGTGCGGTGTTGTGTTTGTTCGTCGTCTTGTGCGACGTTGTCTTTGTTCGTCGTTTTGTGCGGCGTTTGTTGGTTTTTCGTCTTAGTACGGGGTTCGTTGGTTCAAATTGACATATTTACTTCAACTCATTACAGATCTGATGAAGACTTGGACGTCAATGTTGCAGATCCGGAAGTATGGATATTTTGGTGACTTTTATTTTGTCATATTTGTAGGCACTTTCATGTTGCCGTTGTATGCTATATTAACCTAGGTGCTGCAAGATTGTTTGTAGATTCACCTGTTTTAGTTTTTAGCAATCTTGAATTTGTAATGATCTATGTATTTTTCAATTTGAATGAATGAATTTCTTTTTCTGTCAAAAAAAAAACTAAAAAACTTAAAGACCTAACTGTTACAAATACAAAACTTAAAGAATCCTTAAATTTGACCTATTTTAGGTCATGCTAATCAGTCTATGAAACAATAGTTAAAGAAACCCGACATTAATTAAAGAAACCCAAAAAAGTAAATTTTCTATTGAAAATATTATCCTTAATATTTTGAAAAAGTAGATAAAAAAGTTCTAAAAGTTTTTTTATCTTATTTAGTTCATTTACTAGTCTTCCTAGAGAAGTGTTTTTTCATTTAGACAATGCTTTGTTTTCACAATTAAATATTATCCACCCAAACAAAATGATTAGTCTGGTCGCCGTATCATTGGCTTCTAAAGAATCATAAAAAAAAAGAATCATCAAATTTTAAACATTTCAAAAAACACAAGAAATGACATAATTAAAATAAAGGTGAGTAACCAAATAGTAGTACAGCAAGAAATATTCCTAGCTAAATGTCACATAAGCTTTATTATAAAGTTAACGACTATTTTTAACATTAAAGACCAAAGTGACTAACAAATTGCGCATTCAGGGACCATAATAGTTGTTTCCCAATTCCTCCTGCCAACTCAGCAAGCAGATGTGTGTCCAAAAAGATGTCACGTCAGCTTTTTTATTGAGTTAACGACAAACTCCATTGCTTTACATGTAGTCCAGTAGGGATGAGTATGGTAAGGATGTGTCACGTGCTTAGAGAGAGAAGCTCTCACCTCTCTCTAAAATTAGGGTTTGATGGGAGTGCTAGCTTCAGCCGCCACCTCCTTTCCATGGGCCTCTCCTCCGCCATCGGAGCTTCTTTCCTCCGTAATGGAGTTTGTCTCCTCCCTTGTGGAGGTTCTTCTCCCACCTCTGTGGGTTTTGCTTCTTATTTTTCCAATCATTTTCCTTCCCTTGTACCACCACCACCACCATCAACCTCCATTTCTGCTCAACCCACCACCAACAACCAAGCTTTTCTTTCACAAATCCGGTATGATTTGATGTTCTCAATTCTGAATCGAATTTCAACAAGCGGTTTATAGATCTATTGCTATGTAAAACGGCCTCCACCGGAGCCACCACAACCGGAAAATATGCAAGTTCTGAGATCCTGTGTTTTTTATTCTATTATTGTTAATGTGGTTCTGTTTATGTTTTTGTTTTACTGTTTTTATGTGTGTTGTGTTTTGTTCTCCAGTTTAATATATATTAAGTTTGCACTCATGGTGTTTGATAAAAAGCTTCAAAGATGTTTGGCTGAAGAAAATTTTGTTGTGAGGAAGGATCTAATTTTTGTTGCTAACCAGTTTCTCATTTCCATTCAACAAAGGGTTCCTTCACATGTGGTGAGATTAACCAATTTCGAGAACCCGAGTAGTCGATATGTGCGTCCACAAGCCAAAGAAATGATCCGTAATTGGATAGAGTTAAAGACTGTGGTTCCTCAACCCACTTATCATGTGTGGAAGAATTTTGCTTGGTTGTTTGGATTAAGCTATTGGTTTTGTAGTATTTTATTGGTTTCTTACTCCTTAAAATTCATTGATGTCAAAATTTCGATGAGCTTAGTTAACTGTGTTGTTTTTAGAATGTGGATGGGGAATGTCCTAACACATGTCTTTGAATGTTTGTACTCTCTTTATCTTATTATCTAATGAAATGTTGTTTACCGTAAAAAAAAATAAAACTAACATAATGCATATTCAACAACTATTTTATAATTTTTCCTCAAGAAGAAACCGGAATAACAGCAAGTACCTAAATGATTGTTTTCCTTTAGCTTAATTTTGCTTATGTGATGTGAGTGACCCAAATATTTTCACAATTAAATATTATCCACCATAACAAAATGATTAGTCTCATCGCCGCATCATTGGTTTCAAAAGAATCATTAAATGTAAACATTTCGAAAAAGATAAAAAATGACATAACATAAAGGTGAGTAACCAAAGACAATAGAACAAGAAAAATTCCTAGCAAAATGAATTGATCAAATTGTCTTGATTCTTTGCTGCTTTTTCCAACGTGTAAGATGATTTGTAAAGCAATTTGGCAATGTGGATGCACAAGACAGCATCACACATGCTCATAACAAGTTATGCACACACTCTAATCATGAATCCACACTCCCTCTTTTGCATTCTTGTTGTAGAACAACTCCAACAAATTCTTTTCTTGTTATATAAACACCACCAACTTTGTTAACTCAAACATAACTCAATTCAACACAAACAAGCTTTATTAGCATTCATAGCTATCCTTTTCAAGACACTCACTTTAATGACATCCATTTCCATGGTCATTGCCCCAAGGAGTATCAAGCTTGCATGCACTGAAGTTGGTGAATGTTTTATTTATAAATCTATAGATTGCATTCAAGAAGATTATCGCAATGGGTATGGAGATTCCGCCCTAATTGTATACAAGGAAGGTGATGATGACGATGATGGTGGTTATGACTATGCTCCAGCTGCATAAACTTGTGTTTTAGTTTTCCGTTTTTTATAATCAAAAGTTTAGGTGAGTTGGACTATGAGGCTCACCGTAATTAGAAAAGTTCTCAAAAGAGTTCAAAGTGTATCGACAATACTTAAAGACACTTCAAAAAATATATATTTGTGTCGATTGTAGTTTGTGTAGAAGGCGGGAGGAGTTGTGTTAGGTCACATTAGTAGGCTAGTATTAGTATTAACAAAATGTATGCTCCAAATTATTAATTGTTAGTTGGTCTCTAATGGTGATTGGCGCTGAATTTGATGGGAAGAACCACGATTTGATTCCCCGCAATTGCGATTGAGAGGAGGTTGATGTCAAAACTGACCTCCGAACCAGATTAGATGATCCTGTGGATCAGATACTGGTGGTAAAAGAAAATGTATGCTCTAAATTAATCAAGACGAGTTATTATATTATGCTCCCATAATACTCTTGAGTGACCATATATTGAGATAATTCAATTATTTTAAAATATATATATTTGTTAACTTCGCTTATTCATTTGTACCAAAAAAAAAACTTCGCTTATTCATATATTGATTCTGTTTGGTAAAAAATAGCGGATAACTGATAAGTTAGGTTATAACGGATAACTTATAAGCTAACTTTTATCTTATAGCGAATAAGCTAGCTTTTAACTTATAGCGAATAAGCTAGCTGATTGAATTTGTAGTGTTTGGTAAAATTAACGGTTGGACTAGCTTATAAGTATGAAATAACATAAAAAGGATCTGTTTAATTAATATTTAATTCTTTTCATGTAAGATGATAGGGGTAAAATTGGAAGCTAAGAAAAGATAATAAACTATAAGCTATAAGCTCATAAGCTACTTGAAATAACATTTGAAAAATAAGCTAGTAAAATAAACTATAAGCTCTTTTTAAAAACCTGTTATCAAACAGAACTTTTAGCTTATAAACTAAAAACTAGCTTATTTGATTTACCAAAAATAGCCATAAAAGAGTCCAATTGTTGTGATTGTTTGTGATCGAGTTGGTTTTATTGAGGAGAAGTGAGAGAAAGACTTATTTTAATATTTTAAATTAAGAGCCATAAATTTTTTTTTTTAATTGATCAAAGTGATTGAAATCAATCTAAAAAAAGTGTGATTGGAGTATTAATTATGAGAAACACTATTTCAGAGATGGCTATAAATAGTGTTGGTTACTATTGTATTTGTAATTTTTTATTTTTTTAATTAATAAAGAAATACTATTTTCTCTCATCTTTTAGTTTTCATAATTAAATTTTTCAATCTTCAAGTGTGTGTACACGTGTGTGTTCATGCTCTGATAGGCGCAAAGTGAACGTATTTTCTGATTTGTCCCAACAAATATTGGTATCAATAACAATGTCCGGTGGGAATTGTTTGCCCAATAATCTTCCAATTCTTGATGGAAAGAGTTGGGAAAGATGGCACAAACAGAAGAAAAAAAAACTTTATTTAGGTTTCAAGATTCACCTGAAGTGGTAATAAATGGAGTTCCAACATTGCCAGCAAATGCAACTGTGCACAGAGGAACATGCGTAGAGAGACAAAGAGGAAGGATTGCAAAGCCATGTATTTGAGGTGGTTCATGAATGTTTTGCGTGTTTGTGGCAGCTGAACATGTTATCTCTTAGTCACTTAGATACTAAAATCTGTGTATTTATGATTAACATAATGGAAGTATCTTAGTCTTTTGTTTGACATATCAGATAACATATTATAGTAGAAAAGATACTCAGATTTAGTTATATAATGTACATCAAGCTTTGGTTGCACGAGTCTAACTCACTAACAAATAGAGCTTAACTAATCATTACTATAAATGTAAGAAACTCAGTATGTGTATGTCAGCATGTGTATGTCGGTTGCAAGAAGAATTGGGGCAAGTCATGGTTACATATGTGTACCATTTCCAAACCTGATAAGCTTTTGAGTTCAACCACTTCTTATATAATTGGTAATAATTTGATTTGTTCTGTCATTCACAGAGGTAGAAGGATCTCTTACCATGAGTTCATTGATCATTTTGAACATAGTGGCAAGGCAAGGCCTGCTATTGCATTCAATCGAAAATATTATAACATTTGGAACTAATCTTTTGTCACCAATGTATTGGCAATCCATTATTACTCATGTTCATTATATTAAGTGTTCTGGATACACTAAAATAGTCCCACATCGCTTGGTACTCGAGGCAAAGGGTAGTTTATATACAACACCCGTACCTTTCAATCCAACCGAGGCGCCTTTTCTACAAAGGACAAAACCGTGACGGGTCAACCCCAAAGCGGACAATCTCTCGGAGATGTGGACTTGAGGTCGGATCTGAACAGTGGCGCCGTCTGTGGGAACGATAAAATTCGTTCTCGAACCCTTTAGCCCCTTAGCCTCGGCTGGGGGGCTTCTGTTCTGGATACCCCTTAGCCTCGGCTGGGGGGCTTCTGTTCTGGATACACTAAAATAGTCCCACATCGCTTGGTATTCGAGGCAAATGGTAGTTTATATTAGAGCCGTCAAAACGGGCGGCCCGGCCCGTTTCGGGCTTCGGACTTTGTCGGGCCGGGCTTAAAAAGTCCGGATAAAAAACGGGCTGCAATATCAAGGCCCGAGCCCAGCCAGGCCCGGTACGGGCTCTCGGGCTTTCGGGCCGGCCCAATTTTTTTTTTTAAAAAAAACATTTTTAAAGCAATAGATGAAGGGTAATGAAAAAAGAAGAAATTTAAGTGCCCAATAAATTTGACAAAGAGATCACAACATTAATTAATTACAAATAGGTTGAAATTTGTTAGAATTAATGTAAAGTTATTTTAGCTAGTTACAGTTTACGAGTAATTACGTAGAGAAATAATTCACGACCGTGGTTTTATATTTTTAGCTTATTTATTTATTTATTTTAATGACACGATAAGTTATTTTTACTTTTAGCTTATTTTCATTTCGTTATGTATATAATTTGCGTTACTAGTGCATGTATATAATTTGCGTTACTAGGCATATTTATTCTCTTAAATGAGCGTTTGATGGAATTGGAAGGTGTGTGTGACGTGTGTGTTGTGTTGATTCCGTGTTGTTAACTTATTATGTTTGTGTAAAAATATTATAAATATCCTTCCTTATTTACTCATATTTTTTATTTTTATTTTTTTATTATAATGTAATCGGGCTTTCGGGCGGCCCGCAGCCCATTCGGGCCGGCCCATATTTTTTACGGGCTTTATCGGGCCGGGCTAAAAAGCCCGGATGCTAATTCGGGCTAGATTTTTAAGGCCCAAGCCCGGGAAAAAATCGGGCTAGTCGGGCCGGCCCATTTTGACAGCTCTAGTTTATATACAACACTCACACCTTTCAAACCAACCGATGCGCCTTTTCTACAAAGGACAAAACCGTGACGGGTCAACCCCAAAGCGGACAATCTCTCGGAGATGTGGACTTGAGGTCGGATCTGAACATTAATTATGCCCTCACTGCTACTCCACCTTGCAATAGCTACAAACGTCGTAAAATTCCGGATTTTAAAATAGGGGGCAAAATTCAAAGAATTATAAAATAAGGGGGGTAAAATTCCGGATTTTAAAATAGGGGGGGTAAAATTCCGATTCATTCAAAATAGGGGGGGTAAAACTGCATTTAAGCCTTAAAAATATTTAAAGATAAAATGATTAATTAATGTTAGATGATATGACTAAATTATTTAACATTTTTTTTATGTGTGTGCCTAAATGTATTTTATTTGAGGTTGTGCCCAAGTAAAAATTGCTTGATGTATTCAAAGGTAATAAGGACTCTTACTCCAAACTTTGATCATGTTATAGTTGCAATTCATGAATCTGGGCATGTAACAACTATGTAGATGGAAGATCTTGTTGGTACATTAGCACATGAATTCATGATCATTAAAAAAAATGTGTTCAAGAGTGAGTGCAAGCCTTACAAGCTCAAACATTCAAGAAAAATGGTGGAAACAAAGGAAAGAATCAGGACAAGTCAAAGAATAAAGTTGTAGGATCAAAAACACAATAAATTTGATCGTAAATCTGAATCCTTCAGGAAAGGAGGAGGAACATCAAATTCAAAGAAAGACCAAGATAAAGATAAGAGCTACATTTAGTACTATAATTGTGAGAAATGGGGGCACTATATGCCTTTGATTGAAAAGGTGAAGGGTCAAGATTCAGATGATGAAGCGAAACTGGTGCAAGAACAATCAAATGATGAAAAAACTCAAGGTGGAGCATGGTTCTTGCACCCAAGGTGTTCAAATTATATGACTAGTCACAACTTAATAAAATTTGATAGCATGTCATTACAAGCAAAAGGAACTAATAACATGGTGTATTTATTATATATAAATATATATCGGTACAATTTGATTTCTCTAATGTGTATATAAATATATATTGACCACTCCTATTGACCACAACTACTTGTGGCGTAGTGACCAAAATCAAACTTGCAAACGTAGCTTTTATAAAACTTCAATTAAAGGCTAAAATTACTAAGTTCTTCGGCCAAGAAGATTCGTGACATTTAAGTCACACAAGCGCTATCTTATCGTTATGCTGCATGCAATCTTATGATAAAAGCACACGGTTATATATATATATATATATATGGAATGAATCAAATTATACCGGTGTAATATTTGAGTAATGTTACACCGTTTAATAATACTTTAACGAATTTAAATTTTATAAAATTCACAGTTGGATTGAAAGATTATATCACAAATCTAAAATCATTTGATATGCTATCTAAACTCGTAATCTTGATGAGTCTTTAAAACATATTAAACGATTTTAGATTTTTATAAAATTTAACATGAATGATTTATATGATATAATCATCCAATCCAATGGCTAATTTTGTAAAATTTGAATTCGTTAAAGCGTTATTGAGCGGTGTAACATTACTCAAATATTACACCGTTGTAATTTGATCTCTCCCTATATATCTATATATATATGTCATCTTTGTTGTTTCTTTATCCTATGATTCATTTTAGTAAAATGATAGCACTTTGTATTTTGGCTTATGGACAATCCCTGCTAATGGTAGGCCCTTACATTGCATTATGTTAAAGCTAGGAAGCTCTCATACTAAAAAATTATTTAAGTGTGTGCTTTTGTGTTTTAAACTCTCTTTTTTATTTCAAAATAATTTAGTGTCTAAATTGATACACTTTAATTATAGAGAAGTGAAAAATTTAGAATTTAAATTGCAACCTCTCCAATAATGTTCTTAATTAGTAGCTATCAAGTAAATTTGTGGCTTTATTTACGAGTTGGTTTTAAGATAATTGAAAGAAAAACATGATAAATAATTATATAAAACTTCAGTTACATTTAGATTATTTTTAAATACTTTTTACTGTTTTTTATTTTTTTAAAAAATCTTACACTCATTTCCCTTTAAAAATCAACTCGCAAACCGAAACAAACGGGACAATTGGATATGTGAAGTTCACAATATACATTTGAAGATAAATGAAGGATCTCAATACATGGTTACTCAAGAGTATTATGCGAGCATAATATAATAACTAGTCTTGGTTAATTTGGAGCATACATTTTTTTTTTGGAATCGAAGAGGGTTTTCGCCCTTGGAGCATACATTTTGTTAATACTAATACTAATCTATACTAATTTGAGCTAACACAACTTCGGCACAAGTATCATTGTTAGTACTCTTTGAACTCTTTTGAAGCATTCTCTAACCACGGTGAACCTCATCACCCAATCCATCGAAACTTTTGGTAAAAAAATAAAAACGTTAGCTAAAACACAAAAGTTTATGCAGCCGGAGCATAGTCATAACCACCATCATCGTCATCATCACCTTCCTTGTATACAATTAGGGCAGAATCTCCATACCCGTTGCGATAATCTTCTTGAATGCAATCTATAGATTTATAAATAAAACATTCACCAACTTCACTGCATGCAAGCTTGATACTCCTTGGGGCAATGACCATGGAAATGGATGTCATTAAAGTGAGTGTCTTGAAAAGAATAGCTATGAGATGCTAATAAAGCTTGTTTGTGTTGAATTGAGTTATGTTTTTGTTAAAAAGGTTGGTGGTGTTTATATAACAAGAAAAGAATTTGTTGGAGTTGTTTTGCCACAAGAATGCAAAAGAGGGAGTGTGGATTCATGATTAGAGTGTGTGCATAACTTGTTATGAGCATGTGTGATGCTGTCTTGTGCAGCCACATTGCCAATTTGCTTTACAAATCATCCTACACGATGGAAAAAGCAGCAAATTAGAATCAAGACAAGTTGATCAATACATTTAGCTAGGAATATTTCATGCTCTTATAGTATTTGGTTACTCACCTTTATGTTAATTATGTCATTTCTTATGTTTTTTAAAATGTTTACATTTGATGATTCTTTAGAAGCCAATGATACGGCGACGAGACTAATCATTTTGTTTGGGTGGATACTATTTTATTGTGAAAACAAAGCATACTGGAGTTTGTAGATTTGATGATTCTTTAGAACCCATTTTAGAGTAATTGTAGATTTTTCTTGGTTTTTTGTTTGTAATTTTATTACTTGTATCGGTTTATGCCGGTTTAAATTTTATAAGCATTTATTTATTATACATTTGAGACGACTTTTATTTTAATGTAAAATATTTGTTTTTTCTTTTAAAAAACATAATTTAAAAGCTTAAAGATCAAATTTTGAAATTTTGGCAAAAAAAAAAACTTTAAAATCATATGATTTGACTTAACGAGTTAAACCTAACGGACCGAATTGAATTGTTCGTGTACTTTAAACGAACCAAACTCGAGTTGAAAAAAAAGTTTGTATTAAACTTGAGCCGAATTTTGAGTTGAACCAATTTCCAACGAGTCGAGTTGAGCTAAGACGAGTTCGACTCAGCTCGACTCATTTTTAGTCCAATAATATTGACTCCACATACAAGACAAACAAATAAGGGTTCCTTTGTTTGAGTTCGTTGGTACCACTTTTGGCTTTTTGACCTCACTACCACCATCTGAAACCAAAATTCCCAAAATACCACCTTTTCAAAATTATTTCCCAATCTACCACACATTCAAAGCACCTTTTGACCCATTTTTTTACCTATAGAGTGGTGTCATAGGGTGTGGCGACACTAGGACTCTTCAAACATTTTGTCTCATATGGCGGGCACGGAATTCTGTGTAATTCTTGTTTTTTTTTGTTTTTGTCTTTCTCAAATACACTTTCTTCTAACCATAACCCTCTTCTAACCCTCTCTAAACCCCAAATAAAAATTTTGTTATAAAATTATTAAAAAATTATTTAAAATATTATAATTGAAAAAAATAATTAAGAAACTCTCATTTATTTAATATTTAATTATATATTAGACGAACACTCAACATTTGGACAATACAATTTTAACAAATAAAAAATTCTTTTCCTGTACAAGCACAATCTTCTGGATAAAATCTGGGATTTGATCTAAACATCCCAGAAGAAGAAGAAGAAGAAGAAGACGACGACAAAGAAGAAGAACCAGTTCATCAAAAGCAAGCATGTCGCCAATTATCCCATCGATGTAACGCCCCGAATTTTTGAATGTTTAATTAAGATAAGAATTAGTTAGTTTTAACTTAATTTAAATTGTTTAATGTGTGTAGTATGTGTTTGTTTGACCAGTTGGTAGGATAAATAATTTATTTATAAAGAAGGGGAATCTTATTAAATTAAATGAGCGAAGAATAGTAGAGAAATAAGGATTTAGAAAGAAAAATAGAATATTGGTAGATTAGTAAAATGATGAGAAAAGGGGTTTAATGAAATTGAGTCAAATAGGTGCTAGTGGTAACAATGAGGGAGGTGTGAATTGGGATTATGTAGGGAAATAAAATAAAATAAAATAAAGATTTAAAAACAGAATTTTTCCTTGTCTTTGGGAAAAAGCTAACCTATCTGATTGCTACTTAAAGTAAAGAGTTACAAAAATTAGGATTAGCCACAACTACCTAAAACAGAAAAAAAAAATAGAGAAGGTTGCAAAGAGAAGTAGAGAGATCGTGAGAGAGCAGGGAGAACAAAGAAAACTTCATCACTCTTAAGGAATCACTTTAATCACAAGTAAGGGGGTTTTAACCAACTCATTTAAAGATTTTGAATGTAGATAGTGTTATGATTGTGGCCGTTGATTGGTTGCTGCCCTTGTGTTGTTTTTCTTTGATGATTTTGATTTTTATAAATTCTTGAGTTTTAAATTTGTTTATAATTTTGGTAGGACTATTCATCGGGAGTGCTTTAATCTGGGACTTACGGTTAATTTGCTTGAACTAGGAAAATAATTTGCTAAAACAATATTAATTGGATTTGGGGTTTGGGTTCGGTTTATGAATGGACGTGGGACATGTATTGTCTTAAGTTTTTAATAATTAAGAGAGTATCAAACCCACTTACTGTTACCAATTGACTTGAAAAATAATAAATTAGAGTTCCTTGTGTGATATACCATGAATTTTAGGATTCATTATAATTATAATTTTCAAAGTAACAATGTTTGTGTCTGCAACTTGGTTTTTGGAAGACTTCTATTTCGGATTAACCTTAAGGTATCATACCTTGATCTCCTAATTAATTCTAAATGGCTAGGAGTGAAACATGTAGACATTCAAACAGTAATCGTTCAATATACTTTTAGCTCTAAAAATTGAGACTCATCTTTACATGATTTAATTATTATAACATTTTTTAGAAGATTAAAACTACATTTAGTTAAAGAACAAGTAGTATATGATATATAGTAAATATAAATAAAGTGAGTCAGATACGATAAGTTTAATTAGTATTTTGGTGTTGAGATTGATTAGTGTTTGAGTTACTTGGTGTTGGTTTAATTGATGATATTTATTAGTTATGATTATAGCGTTGTTGTTTGAGGTCATGGTGGCAGTTGTGCCACCGTTTGTCGTGTTGCTATGGTAGCCATTGTGCCACCGTTTGTCGTGTTGTTATGGTAGTACTTGTACCACCGTTTGTCGTGTTGCCATGGTAGCCGTTGTGCCGCCGTTTGTCGTGTTGATATTATTTTACTATTGGCGTAGCTCTTATATATTTTTATTACGTTAAGTTTATTTATTTTATTGAGACGTTGATGAGTCTGTGTTTGCTTATGTGTTTGATCGTTCTAGAGAATGATATTTTGTTCAGTGTTGCTATTGAAATCAGCTAATCTATATGATGTTCGTTACTCACCCCTTCTGGTTTGACCCTACGATGTGCAATCGTAGGTTTTTCAGGTAACCAATGAGTCTTAGCTGCTGAACATCGAGGACGGCTTTAGGACGCTGTCTTCTTTTCCGCTTTCAATAAAGAGTCGCTCTGAATGGGATGTCGAGGGGAACTCACATTTAAATTTTAGTCAATATTTTAAAGACATCAGATTATATTATTTTGTCTCAGTTGTTTCAATTTTATTTTTAAGACTTATGATCAATTAATAAATCTTTATCTTCCGCTGCTTATCGTTTGAGTTAGTATAATACTCCTAAAAGAAAAAAAAATTAATCGATTTTTATCAAACAAAATCAATGGAAATTCGGGGGTGTTATAATCTGTAAGACCCAAGATTTCACTGTACAGTCTTCCTAAGGAACTTTATTGTTGGCTAAGTTTTTAGGGTTTTTGGTGAAGCGGTTTCATGGGTTTTGTCGCGATAATAGGAGTTTTGCTGAAACGGAGCCTGTTTTGTGCTCGTGCGCCGGAAAGGCACAGACTTTTGGGTCGTAATTCTCTTTTAAGTATGAGGAGATTTCTGTGGTCTTAGAATAACGAGTTTTGGATTATTCTTGTTTTTGGAAAAACGAGTAGGATTTTACCCGCGGATGGAAAATCTTACTGCGTCTGTTTTGAGTGAGGTTTCGGATGGGAGTTTTATATATCTGCGTGAGTTAGGATATGTCCTGAGATTAATTTTCTAAGGTGTGAAAGAAAATTACAGTCGCGGAAAAAGATTCGGCGATAAGTTTTGGAATGGAAAAACGTTAGACGTTCTTTCCGTAGGTTTTACGTTTTTGTGATTTACGTTCGTCGCGATGCGCGAGAACTGAGCGTGCGTTTTGTTGCAAGAGGTTGTGAGAAATATCTTGGGAGGATAGACTCGGATTGATCCAAGGGCTAGGATTTTGTCTTGAAGCTTTATCCTATTTGATCCAATGGTTCTCATGAAACATGACCATGACCTTTAGGGTGACTTAAGGAGACTTTTGGACTTAGCAAAATCACATTTCATTCACTTCTTCTCTTCTCCTTGCCGTGGCTTCTTTCTCTTACAACCTTGAGGAACAAAATTCATTCCTTCACCATTTGTCTTGATCTTAAGCTTGTTGGAAAGCTTGGAGTGGTGAGATTCTTCTTCCTAAGGTAACTAGAACTTCTTTCATCTCTTAGTTGGCTAAACTCTTAGAGATTCATGAGATTTTATGATTATGTTCTTGGGAGAAATTTCGTAAGAATTGGTTGTGAAGGGTTTTTGTTCCATGAAAGTTGTTCATGAGGGTTTAGTAAGCATGTGTAGGCTTTGTTATTTCAATTTTCCATGAGTTTGTGAGAATCTCATGAGAAAAGTTAGGGTTTTGAAAGTTTAGAGTATTGATCAATTACATGAGGTTATGTTGTAAGGTTTTGAAAAGAAAAGTTGTCTTTGAACCTTTGGGCGAAAGGGAAATGCGTTGTATGGTTTTGTTTTGGAAAATCCGATGAAAAATATTTTGAGGTTTATGAAAATATTTCCTAAGTGTTTTTGGGTAGTGTTTTGGGGTCAAAATGGTTTAAAACTATTGTGACATGTGGTGTCGCTTTGTACTTTGAAAACATGTTTGAAAATGATTACCGGACGGTTAAGGCCCGTATTAAAGCTTGTGCTTGGATTTGGTTTTGATTTTGGAAATGAAAATCAAATAACTTGCACTCGAAGCAACCAACATGCTTTCGGAAATGTGTTGCTTGCTTATGAAAATGGTTTACTTTTATGCCTTGAAAAAGTGTTGGGAACTAATAGGATCAAACTAGGCTTGGGGTGGAAAAAGGAGGTGTGAGTTGCTGTCTTTTGCTGTCATGACAGGTGCAACTCGCTGAGCGAGTGGTTACTCGCCAGGGCGAGTGTCACAGGTCCTGACAACACGCCAGGGCGAGCTCCAGAGCGAGTAAGACCAGTACTCTCTGCCTTCACTCGCCACCAACTCGCCAGGGCGAGCTCTGGGAGTTGAGATTTTGGATTCTGATTTCTAAACTGGGTTTTTAGCTTTCTAATCCCTTTTTATTAATTTATGGAAGTGGTTGGGATTGGAAACGAGTTTTTCGGGTACTCGGAAAGTACGTAGCTTGTAACGCAAGAAAACGGCCATTTTGCATTTCAAATTATTTAAGACTTTGGCCAACAGTTTTGGGTCCTAAAAATAGTACAAATAACTCATGGGGGTTGATCAATACGGTAGTTTTTGGTATGATATCCGAAAGAGTGAATTTTCCTTAGAAACCTTTAGGTTTTTGGGGTATTGGTGTAGTTTCAATACTATTGGTTAGAGAACAATGTATTGATTGTTGCGCTGCTTGTGTTAGGGAGCGCGTTGTGTTGTTTCGAGCGTGTGTTGTTGACGGAAGCTTGCCGAGGTAAGGGCTCCACTTTATTTCCGTCTTTTAAAACGGGTTGACATGCTTGGTTTTGCTGTTTATGCAATTGTTGGTGTGTTTGGCATGTCTTTGTGATGTATTCTCGTGATGAGAAAGTGTTTACAATACGTGCGTTGAAATACATATGATTAGATATATATGTATGTTTGTGTGGGTTGTGCATATGATTGTGACAATATATGTACGTGTTGCATTAGCATAGATTTGAAGATCGTATGTTCATGCATTGTTAGTAAGTAGTTGCGAGAGGGGACTACGGGGTGCGACTGACAGAGATTGGGTCCACCAGTGTTTATTTTTGTGGTTTATAATACGTAGTGTCCGTGATGGGCTACGGGGTGTGATTGACAGAGATTGGGTCCACTCTAATCTTCGTAGTGTCCGAGATGGGCTACGGGATTTTATTATTGTTTCACGGTGTTTATGTGGTTTATAATACGTAGTGTCCGTGATGGGCTACGGGGTGTGATTGACAGAGATTGGGTCCACTCTAATCTTCGTAGTGTCCGAGATGGGCTACGGGATTTTATTATTGTTCTACGGTGTTTTATCAGGTTTCGTAGTGACCGTGATGGGCTACGGGTTTTGTATTTGGTTTGTTAGTAGGGGATGGACCTACGATTCCGGAATTGAACTCATGCATCGTGGTAGCTAGGGTTAGTACCACGCATTGTAGAGGTTGCATTATAGGCTATGTGTGCATTGCTTATATGAACCCGTTGGTGGGAGTTGCTTTGGTGGTTAAGAGTTTTCTCTTGTGTTTGTGGAAATATTTGTTATGTGTACAATCTTTCGCACTGGTTATATATATATATACTTTTATTTTGTGGTGACCCTTTCTTTCATTTGCGGGCTCATCCCACCCAGATTGATGGGTTAGGTCGTGGTGACGACGGTGGCAGTTCTAGGCTATAGTGAGCACGTGGTGAAGCTTAGTATAGTTAGACTATGCGCCGGTGTGTTTTGTGCACCGTGCTTTTTGGTTAGCATAGGGTTGTCTTACTTGTTTTGTTGTAAGTATTTGAATACTTAGACTTGGATTGTAATTATTCAGGAATACATTTTGCTTGTCGAAGCACCTTTTGGTAATGAGTTCTTTTGTATATTTGAATGCCGGCTCATTGAGAAATATTCTATGCGCACTCTGAGTGTTAGTTGAAAAAGAAAAAAAAAAAAATTATAGTGCCTTTTTGGCTTTCGAAAAACGGGCTGTTACAATTGGTATCAGAGCACGGCTTTAAATCTTCAAAGGGAAAGTGTATACTTGAGTCGTTAGTCCAGAGTCGGTTAGAACGTAACTAGTGTGGAGTTAGTTCTAGTGTTTGTTCTGTGTCGGGTTTTGTGTTAGTAATCCGTTGAGTGAGTTTTCTGTTGAGATTCAGAATTGTTTGATTAAGGATCTAATCAAAAGGATTGGTATGTACAGGGGATCATGCCGCCAAGAAGGGCGAATCCAGTTCCTGTAGTACCAGAGGTTGATGTGAATCAGATGGCTTATGCCATGCATACCATGGCAGCTGCTGTGACTGCGCAAACTCATGCTAAGGCGCAGAGGGATGCAGAGAAGCGTGAGAGGGAGATTATAGCTGCTGCATCTCGGGTTCTTACGAGTTTCAATCAGCAGACTCCTCCAAAGTTTAATGGGGAGGGAGGTTCGGAAACTGCTGACTTGTGGCTCCAAACTGTGGAGAGAATATTCGGGGCAATTCATTGTCCAGAAGGAGAGAAGGTGGTGTTAGCTACCTATCAGTTGCAGGGTAGTTCTGAATATTGGTGGGGGAACACCAGGCTCATTATGGGAAATGCTGATGAGGAGGTAAATTGGGAGAACTTCAAGAGGAGGTTCTTAGCTAAGTACTTTCCCGAGACTGCGAGGGAGAGGTACGGAGAGGAATTCCTGCAGCTGCGGCAGGGGGGCATGAAAGTGGAAGCCTATGCCAAAAAGTTTGAATCACTGTCCCGTTACTTCCGCTTCTTTAGGGATGGGATAGATGAGACCTATATGTGTCGTCGCTTCCAGGATGGTTTGAGATATGAACTGCAAGATGCAGTGGTGCCGTTGGGTATTCGTCAGTTCCAAGTCTTGGTAGAGAAATGCCAAGAGGTGGAGGATATGAGGAAGAAGCGGGAGAACCGCCAGGGTGATTTTAGTGTTGGAGGACCTAGTAATCCAAGTGGTCAGAATCCGAGTTCGGGTCAAAATAAGAGGAAGCAAGGGGATATGTCTGGTAACCGTTCCCAAAATAATAGAGGACCGGGACGCTCTGAGAATCAAGGGACTCGAGGGAGTCGGGATGGAGAGAAACAGACTTGTTACCGATGTGGTCAAGAGGGCCATTATGCAGTTGAGTGTGGAAATAGGGGACCAGGAGCTGTTTGTTTCAACTGTCAAAAGCCGGGTCATTTTGTGAGAGATTGCAAAGCCCCAAAAGCCGGGTCGTCGGCGAATGCGGCATGAGGATTGCCAGATTGCAGGTAACACTTTACTGCATTGTTTGTTGTTGTTTGGGGACAACCCACTTTTGCGTGTCTTGGTGTGGGCTTTTGTTTGTTTTGTTACTGTGGTTGTTTTGGAATGTTTCTACTTTGTGGAGGACTTAGTAGTAGTTATAGCATGTTTGCACTGTTAGTGGCAATTTGGGATTTCGCGTTTTGCGTGTAAAGGGTCGGTGGACCTAGTGTCGTTAGATAATGATTGTGCGAATGGTGGATACCTTAAGGGTTAGGGTAAGCGTGTGAGATCCAGTAGATCGATGAGAAGGACCCAACCGGAGGTTGTAGAGTTATAACGCCGATGAGTTAGTCGTAGAGGAATGTTAGTCATGGAGGGACGTGTTAACAATACGTGTGGCTAGTGGTGTTTCTAGCCGAACTCGTAGCAAAGGTATTCCATTGTTGGGTTGTTTTTCACTTGATGGTTCATCTTCCAAAAGTGATGAAGATGAAAGGGTTTGAGATCTGTTTCTGATTCTAGGAAAGTGAGGGAATTTGAATATTGTCACCACGGAAGGTGGGGCAATCGTGATGTGAGGGGGTACCTTAAGGTTTATTCTTGAAGGTAGGTATCTCGACGAGAGTGGCGATATTCGGAGTGTTTAGGAATGGTCAGGGTGACCAACTCTTTTGAGTAAGAGAGGATGTTATTGTAAGAGAAAAAGGAACTCAGGAGAGTTCAGGAATAGAATGGAATTACGATGTGAAGAGGATGTGCGCCGACGATGGTAGTCGACGAGGTTAAGCGTTTTGTTTAAGGCACGCGAGATTTATCTAAGTGACGTTTGGAAGTAATAGGAACGCATAAGAAGCCGATTCTGGGAATTGGGGACTTGGATAAAAAGGAGTCCAAGAGAAGTAGATGGTATAGTTTGGCAAGTGCCAAGACTATGAGGAGTGTAATCACCAACTGAAGATTTGGATTGTTTTATGTAAGTCGTGTTTGGAATGAGACTCGTGGGTGAGCATGCGGTTTCGGCGTATTCATTGAGTTGCGGACTCATGGATATTGGTGAGGTGTGAAGTTCTTCCTAAGAAGAGATAACCTGTTCGGAATGTAATGGTTTGGGTGGTACTTACCGTAGTGGCACGGTACTACTAGTGGATGATACTCCACGGGTGCTTCAAGAAAGGGAGCATGATGGCTTAAGCTACGTGTCTTGAGCGTTGTGTCTTGCGTTTTCGACGTGTATTCGTTAGAGATTGAGGGAAATGTGTGGGACCATTGTGCCACGGGGGACCTTGAGCACAAGTGGAATGAAGTATCACTTAAGTTGGGTAAAGATGGTCTAGACCACCATCATGATTGTCGACTATTTATTGACAAATTGAGGAACTGATCGTCCTTAATCCCTTGTTGATAATAGACGGAGTCGTGTTGAATGGAACTGACTAATTTTTGCTAGCTTTGGTGATGCACAGAGAGACCTGTGTTTCTTTTTGGAGGGTAGCCAGTCCCTGCTTCGTGTGAACATGGTGGTTTAGGCTATGTCACGGAGGCGAGGGAAGTGGTTTTGGAAATTTTCGTGTGTGGGCACGAGGATCTTTGAGGACTAGAGGTGGAAAACCTGGGTTGTGCGGTAAAATTTTGAGTGGTGAACTCGTTGAGAGTGGCGGTTGGTGCACGGTTGTGCCAGTGTGTTGGTGAGAGTATCTGTGTGACTTCACCCGGTGTTAGCATCTGTGTGGCTGCACCTAATCCTGAGGGATTTTGTTGAGTTGGTGATGGTAATAACTAGTTGAGTTGTTACTCTTACCTTTAGTTTCGAGGACGAAACTTCTTTTTGGAGGGTAGTAATGTAAGACCCAAGATTTCACTGTACAGTCTTCCTAAGGAACTTTATTGTTGGCTAAGTTTTTAGGGTTTTTGGTGAAGCGGTTTCATGGGTTTTGTCGCGATAATAGGAGTTTTGCTGAAACGGAGCCTGTTTTGTGCTCGTGCGCCGGAAAGGCACAGACTTTTGGGTCGTAATTCTCTTTTAAGTATGAGGAGATTTCTGTGGTCTTAGAATAACGAGTTTTGGATTATTCTTGTTTTTGGAAAAACGAGTAGGATTTTACCCGCGGATGGAAAATCTTACTGCGTCTGTTTTGAGTGAGGTTTCGGATGGGAGTTTTATATATCTGCGTGAGTTAGGATATGTCCTGAGATTAATTTTCTAAGGTGTGAAAGAAAATTACAGTCGCGGAAAAAGATTCGGCGATAAGTTTTGGAATGGAAAAACGTTAGACGTTCTTTCCGTAGGTTTTACGTTTTTGTGATTTACGTTCGTCGCGATGCGCGAGAACTGAGCGTGCGTTGTGTTGCAAGAGGTTGTGAGAAATATCTTGGGAGGATAGACTCGGATTGATCCAAGGGCTAGGATTTTGTCTTGAAGCTTTATCCTATTTGATCCAATGGTTCTCATGAAACATGACCATGACCTTTAGGGTGACTTAAGGAGACTTTTGGACTTAGCAAAATCACATTTCATTCACTTCTTCTCTTCTCCTTGCCGTGGCTTCTTTCTCTTACAACCTTGAGGAACAAAATTCAATCCTTCACCATTTGTCTTGATCTTAAGCTTGTTGGAAAGCTTGGAGTGGTGAGATTCTTCTTCCTAAGGTAACTAGAACTTCTTTCATCTCTTAGTTGGCTAAACTCTTAGAGATTCATGAGATTTTATGATTATGTTCTTGGGAGAAATTTCGTAAGAATTGGTTGTGAAGGGTTTTTGTTCCATGAAAGTTGTTCATGAGGGTTTAGTAAGCATGTGTAGGCTTTGTTATTTCAATTTTCCATGAGTTTGTGAGAATCTCATGAGAAAAGTTAGGGTTTTGAAAGTTTAGAGTATTGATCAATTACATGAGGTTATGTTGTAAGGTTTTGAAAAGAAAAGTTGTCTTTGAACCTTTGGGCGAAAGGGAAATGCGTTGTATGGTTTTGTTTTGGAAAATCCGATGAAAAATATTTTGAGGTTTATGAAAATATTTCCTAAGTGTTTTTGGGTAGTGTTTTGGGGTCAAAATGGTTTAAAACTATTGTGACATGTGGTGTCGCTTTGTACTTTGAAAACATGTTTGAAAATGATTACCGGACGGTTAAGGCCCGTATTAAAGCTTGTGCTTGGATTTGGTTTTGATTTTGGAAATGAAAATCAAATAACTTGCACTCGAAGCAACCAACATGCTTTCGGAAATGTGTTGCTTGCTTATGAAAATGGTTTACTTTTATGCCTTGAAAAAGTGTTGGGAACTAATAGGATCAAACTAGGCTTGGGGTGGAAAAAGGAGGTGTGAGTTGCTGTCTTTTGCTGTCATGACAGGTGCAACTCGCTGAGCGAGTGGTTACTCGCCAGGGCGAGTGTCACAGGTCCTGACAACACGCCAGGGCGAGCTCCAGAGCGAGTAAGACCAGTACTCTCTGCCTTCACTCGCCACCAACTCGCCAGGGCGAGCTCTGGGAGTTGAGATTTTGGATTCTGATTTCTAAACTGGGTTTTTAGCTTTCTAATCCCTTTTTATTAATTTATGGAAGTGGTTGGGATTGGAAACGAGTTTTTCGGGTACTCGGAAAGTACGTAGCTTGTAACGCAAGAAAACGGCCATTTTGCATTTCAAATTATTTAAGACTTTGGCCAACAGTTTTGGGTCCTAAAAATAGTACAAATAACTCATGGGGGTTGATCAATACGGTAGTTTTTGGTATGATATCCGAAAGAGTGAATTTTCCTTAGAAACCTTTAGGTTTTTGGGGTATTGGTGTAGTTTCAATACTATTGGTTAGAGAACAATGTATTGATTGTTGCGCTGCTTGTGTTAGGGAGCGCGTTGTGTTGTTTCGAGCGTGTGTTGTTGACGGAAGCTTGCCGAGGTAAGGGCTCCACTTTATTTCCGTCTTTTAAAACGGGTTGACATGCTTGGTTTTACTGTTTATGCAATTGTTGGTGTGTTTGGCATGTCTTTGTGATGTATTCTCGTGATGAGAAAGTGTTTACAATACGTGCGTTGAAATACATATGATTAGATATATATGTATGTTTGTGTGGGTTGTGCATATGATTGTGACAATATATGTACGTGTTGCATTAGCATAGATTTGAAGATCGTATGTTCATGCATTGTTAGTAAGTAGTTGCGAGAGGGGACTACGGGGTGCGACTGACAGAGATTGGGTCCACCGGTGTTTATTTTTGTGGTTTATAATACGTAGTGTCCGTGATGGGCTACGGGGTGTGATTGACAGAGATTGGGTCCACTCTAATCTTCGTAGTGTCCGAGATGGGCTACGGGATTTTATTATTGTTTCACGGTGTTTATGTGGTTTATAATACGTAGTGTCCGTGATGGGCTACGGGGTGTGATTGACAGAGATTGGGTCCACTCTAATCTTCGTAGTGTCCGAGATGGGCTACGGGATTTTATTATTGTTCTACGGTGTTTTATCAGGTTTCGTAGTGACCGTGATGGGCTACGGGTTTTGTATTTGGTTTGTTAGTAGGGGATGGACCTACGATTCCGGAATTGAACTCATGCATCGTGGTAGCTAGGGTTAGTACCACGCATTGTAGAGGTTGCATTATAGGCTATGTGTGCATTGCTTATATGAACCCGTTGGTGGGAGTTGCTTTGGTGGTTAAGAGTTTTCTCTTGTGTTTGTGGAAATATTTGTTATGTGTACAATCTTTCGCACTGGTTATATATATATATATACTTTTATTTTGTGGTGACCCTTTCTTTCATTTGCGGGCTCATCCCACCCAGATTGATGGGTTAGGTCGTGGTGACGACGGTGGCAGTTCTAGGCTATAGTGAGCACGTGGTGAAGCTTAGTATAGTTAGACTATGCGCCGGTGTGTTTTGTGCACCGTGCTTTTTGGTTAGCATAGGGTTGTCTAACTTGTTTTGTTGTAAGTATTTGAATACTTAGACTTGGATTGTAATTATTCAGGAATACACTTTGCTTGTCGAAGCACCTTTTGGTAATGAGTTCTTTTGTATATTTGAATGCCGGCTCATTGAGAAATATTCTATGCGCACTCTGAGTGTTAGTTGAAAAAGAAAAAAAAAAAAATTATAGTGCCTTTTTGGCTTTCGAAAAACGGGCTGTTACACAATCGAACTCGTAAACCTCCATCATGTGGCACTTAGATCTATGTTAATGGTTATTGTAAAATAATTTTATTTATGTTTTTATTCATGTAATAATATAATTAAATACTCCGTATTAAATAATTTTTTTGTTGTTAAAATTGCATTGTCCAAATATTGAGTGTTCGTCTAATATATAATTAAATATTAAATAAATGAGAGTTTTTTTTATTATTTTTTTCAATTTTAATATTTTTATTAATTTTAAAATAATTTTTTAATAATTTTATAACAAAATTTTTATTTGGAGTTTAGAGAAGGTTAAGGTTAGAAGAGAGTTATGTTTAGAAGATGGTGTATTTGTGAATGACAAAAACCAAAAAAAGACAAGAGTTTCACGGATTTCCGTGCCTGCCATATGGGACAAAAATTTCGAAAATTCCTATAGTGTCGCCACACCCCATGACATCACTCTATAGGGAATAAAATCCGGTCAAAAGCTGGTTTGAATGTGTGGTAGATTGAGAAATAATTTCAAAACAGTGGTATTTTGGGAATTTTGGTTTCAAATGGTGATAGCGAGGTCAAAAAGCCTACCACTTCTACTGAGCAGACATTCTCTATTGGTTTCACATTTATGCCGTTTGAAAAGGAAGAAACTTTGTATGTGCATTAGAGAAGTGTCGTGAACTCCTAAAATGTCAAGATCATCCGAACATAGTAGTGACCTACCAGGATGTTGCACTCATGAACATTGTTGACAGAGTTTCTCCGAAGCCCACTGCTCTACTTGTAGGTTTCACATCAGCATGAACGTGAAATCAAATATGAAAGGAAAACGTTCGATCAAAGAAGGTAGTGAGGTGTACGAAGATATCATGGGGGCTTGGAAGAATATACTTGATTCAGAATTTGAGAAGTCATATGCGGATTATGTCCTTAGGTTCAGATAAGTATGCTCACATTTTTTCATATTTGTTGACTATGTGGAGAGTAGTATTCTGGGGTCGGTGAAGGAGAAATTCGTAATTGCTTGGACTAAACGCTATATGAATGTGAAAGACACAACTACAAATAGGATCGAGTCTACACACGCACGCCAACAAAAATTGAGAATGCATCAGTCAAATGTTGGAAAACCGGTTAATCAATACATTAACACTTCCCAACATCTGCGATTGAAGGAGGTTGGAACCACTTGATACCAAAACTGACCTTGAACCAGATTAAATCGGTGGTAAAATCCAGAAAAATACATTAACACTTTTGAGAAAAGTAAAATTGATATAGCAACACAACTTATTATGAATTCATTGACCCAAAGAATTAATAGAAAAATTAAGTGAAAAATACCAAATCCCAAATAAGTTTTTGTTGTGTCAAAAAAAAAAAAAACAGTTTTTGTTTAAACTTGTAAAAAACGGCATAGAAAAGAAAAAAGAAGAGCGCCGAAAACATTTCCCACGCAGTTGCGAGCGAGGACATCAATGGAAGAAAAAAAGCAGAATGAAATCCAAATCCGAACCCTAACCGGCGAATCTATCATTCTTCACATCACTCCCTCTGCCACCGTCCAACACCTCAAGCTTCTACTCAACACCTCTTTCCCTCCCGCCACCAATTCCCCCAATTTCCATCTCTTTTTTAAGGCACACTCTCACTCTCTCTACTCTTCTACTAAACTTCATTGCATTTTCATTTTCACTCTTCTTCATCAATTTCATAAGTTTGTAATTCATAAGCTATTGTAAAAACAATAGCATTTTAGACTTTTAGTTTAGGCTTAAATATGCAAATGCAAGTTTTGATTTCGTGAACACTCCGGTACACACATCTTAGGTAGATACTATTTGTACCGGTATATGTACCAGTACACACCTTAGGTGGATGATTGTGATTAGTCCACAAATAATATTTAATATAGAAAAATTAATAAATACTATTTGTAAACGAATCAGAACCATTTATCCTAAGAAATGTAGCGGTACATATCCACGGTACATATCCACGTAATACCTGTACCAAAGAATTCACCTTTGATTTTAGTTTTTGTTAATTTTTTTTTATATTTGCAAGGACTAAATTCAAAAAAATATTTTTACGAGGATTAAAATCGAAACTCTTATTTGCAGGGACCATTTTAGTTTAACTTTGATTGTAATAATAATGTATTCATACATTTTTGGTTTCAGGGAAATAAATTGCAATTGCATGATGAAATTGGTTCGTATATCATTCAATCTGGCGAGTTTCTTGTCTTGGTTCCATTTGCCAAGAAGGAACTAACTCGATTGGAGAAACCGGATTCAGTTTTATCTTCTTCAAATGTTGCTTGCAATGCTCCAACCTCTAATCTCGCGGATACAACATGGTCTAATATAATGGAAGATTTGTCTGAATTACGCGAAACTGCTGAAAAAATTGATGATAATAATGTATCTAATTTGGAAAGGAATAAAGAGAGAACTGTGGAGGTTGAAATCAAAAGGGGTTTGGATTCTGAGAAAGAGATAGAGCTTCCTTATCATTTTATATTGAATACATTGGATTGTACTAATGAGAGTGCTCTTGGAAAGAGTAATTGTGAGGTTTTTTCGAAGGTTTTGGAATCGGTGAATTGTTTATCTGGTTTGCCTCTTGGACATTGCCAGTTGTTCAAGAGAGCATGTTTGATGAAGGGAGCTTGTGGCAATGATGGTGGTGGTGTTACTTGCTTGTGTCCACCGTGGTTGAAGACGGTTGTGAAGTCATTTGCTTTTGTAAATATTTTTTCCGCATTTCTTCATTTGAAGGGTAGGAAGCTCACCATGAGTCTACTGGAAGAAGGACTTGATCAGTTTTCGAAGTTTGGAGTCAAACTTGGTCTCCATGACATGAAACATCTTTCCCTTCTTTGTCCTCATGTAATTTGATTGATATTATCTTAATGTTTTATTTATTTTTGGTTTGTGAAGGTTTATTTCTTTTATTTAAAAGGTTATATGTTGTACATGCTTAGTCTCCTTATGATTCATGTTAACATGTTGGTATCCCTAATAATAGTATAAACGAAAGGTATGGCTTTTGGAGTAGTAACACTTGTTCTGTTAAATAACATTTTTTGAGGCTTCCATTATGTGCTCTAATTTATGGATTGAATCCTTTGCAGCTAGTAAGTTTTGTAGATGACATAGAGAAGGCGAGTTTTGGTGATGTCATTGTTGTAGTAAATCATTCAACTAGCAATGAAGATCAAATTGAAGATAATCCTAAAAGAGGTACATCTAAAATGTGTACAGTTGTTTAGCAAAGTTCAGTGATATTCTTTCATGATGATGGTTTTTTTTTCTTTCTATTTTTCTTGACATGTCCTGTTTAATAGCTCGCAAGTCGTTGTATATTTCAAAGATTGTCAGTACATTAAAGCGAAGAGACAGTTCTTTCCGAAAATATCTGGGGTGGGCTTTTGAGCAGATTCAGGTATTTTTTTTCTTCATAACTAGCATGAATGATCCATTGTAGACTCATTTATATTGACTGCAAGTTTGCATATAGTCTTCTTTTTTTTGTTACAAAAGAGAAAATAAAGAAAAAGATGTTGCATATAGTCTGATTGTAGTAACTTAATATAATAACCAAACACTTATAAATTTACAACTTTCACCAGCAAAGAATTGGCTTTGTATAATCAGGTGACTTGCATTGGTAGGGTAGTTGATTTATATAACTCCAGTTATTGGGTGATATATAACAATTCTTTCTGGAGGAACTAATGCTGTAAAAGATCCTAGACAACACCTAAACCATGAAATTTGGGAAGTACCGATGTTTGATAAATTGAAGTGGATCAATAAATAGAGTGGTTGTTGGGTTGAAAACCACTTGGTTTTTAAATTGTGATATGGTATGACTGCTTAAAGGTGTTAAGCAAATGTCCAAAGGATTAGTGTTATTTATACTAGGTTTATTTGTATTTACTAAACTTAGCCCAATTTTTGAAGGCTCTAAAGACTTATGTGCAAAGCTGAGTATAAAGTCACATGCTAGTTATGTGAGTGTGACCACATTATTTAAAGAACATTGTATTAAACTCAACTTTAAGAGACCAAAATAAAAACATTACATCAAATAAACTGCTCATGTCAGTAATTTTGTGATGTTGAATTATGTGATTGCGATTGATCTTATTTTCAGTTTGAAATTGGAGATGAGATGAATGTGAGAATTTCTTTCGAAGAACTGCTTGCAGCAGTCAAGGACTGTGATTTTACCAGTAAAGGAAACAAACCAAAACGTGTAAAGAGAAGCTCAACTTCCTCAAGACCTGACATGGATCACATTGGGTGTCATGTGTGTATTCATCTTGTGACCCATTCATTTTAAATTGTTTAGTTTTATGTATATAATTAAATAATGAAAGCTTATCATATATTAGAACATATTGATAAATAGCATTAGAGTAAAATAAAATGTATGTTTTTATTTTCTACTCTACTACTTCCAAGGTTTTGTTGAAATTGTTTTTCACGATTTGCATCCAATGCCATGATAGTGTATCTTTTTCCTTTTTCTTTTTCAGTCAACTGGTTTTATAACATTATAATTACCCATCCAAAACAAAATAATGTGGCCGGGTTATATATATATCAACCATACTTTTTAGCTTCTTTTTGTTGTGTTGCTCAAGCTGTACATACTTTTCTGCTGCAACCCATAGATGGTTAATTTATGATGTCAGGTATCCGATAGAATATAGAGTATTAGTTCATATCAGTTATTCTTGGCTTGGCAGGACACAAAGTCATTACTGGCTGTGGACATGGTTGAACATCTTAAGAAAGGAATTGGATCTGAAGGACAGGTTTTTTACTTTTTACTGCAATAATCAGTATTCATGATTTTGGAAGTATAACACGTGAAATCGTTAATTTCATATGGTTTGCTGGATCTGGGACCCATAGTCTACTGTAAAATACACAACCGATAGTGTTTATGTTTGAAAATGAATATGAGAAACATGAGTTAATCTCCCTCCCTCTCTCTCTCTCTCTATATATATATATATATATATAGTCAAATTAAAATTTCCTAAACTTTTGTCGGATCTTTATAAATGCATAACTACTTTATTTACAAAAGTTCTAATACTCTTCCACAAAATGGAGTGTGTATAAATTATATGCACCAACCTTGTTAGACATATAATCAATCCGAGGACCTCTCAATGACATAGTGACTGAGAACATTTTCTGGTTGGTTATTTGAACATACAAAACTTTTCATTGTGTCAACTATCGGAATGTGTTCATGAGACCCGTCCTTTCATGGTTGCTGGGTTTACCGGTTGAGCACCTGGATTAGAGTTTCTCACCGGGCTTTAGATACCATATTTAGAAAGTGAAAACGAGAAAGCATGAGTGAATCTGTTCGTCTCAATTAGATTTCATTGGCTCAGTTAAGCTACAAAGTCATGACTACAAGGACTATAATGGCTCTAATTTTACTAATTACACAAGATGTATCAAGGCACGACTTACTTAGCTTTGCGCTAAATTATGAATGTGTGGTTAATGCAGATTGTGCATATTGAAGACATATGTGCCAGAAAAGCCATTTACAGTGAGATCCCAGCTGAACTATCAGAGAAAACGAGATCTGCACTAAAGTATATTGGTGTTTCCAAATTGTATAGTCACCAGGTATGTTGAATATGTAAAAATGTGCCTTTGTATATAATATAGTTTCTAAAATATTTTCTATTGCATGGTTTACGTAGGCAGAATCCATACAAGCCTCCATTCTCGGGAAGAATGTTGTTGTGGCTACAATGACATCTAGTGGAAAATCTCTTTGCTACAACCTGCCTGTTCTAGAAGAGTTGTTTCAGAATTCATCGTCATGTGCTTTGTACATATTTCCTACAAAGGTTTGTTTTCAGTCTGTTATTTTAATTTCTCATTCTAAATTCTAAGTGCTTGGAGATAGTCATACACTCCCTCTCCCTCACTATTTTTTGTCTGGAGGTTGTTGTAATTAGAAAACTAAATTATTTCATGGTGGCAGGCGTTGGCTCAAGATCAATTACGATCTTTGTTACACATGACAAAAGAATTTGATGTTGACTTAAATATTGGTATATATGATGGTGACACTTCTCATAGTGAAAGGACATGGCTACGTGATAATTCTAGACTGGTAATCTAATAAGTAATAACTAATTTCTTCTTTAGACTAAAGATTGTGGTAAAAAATGCTTCAATTTATATTATATGTACTGCAGCTAATCACAAATCCAGATATGTTACACATATCAATCTTGCCCCACCATCGGCTATTTAGCCGGATTTTATCGAATCTAAGGTATTTTATATGGAATATTCAATCAGATTATCAAACCATATAGTTTGGTTTTTATATCGAATATTGCTTAGTCATATTGTGGGGAGGTTTACTCACTCTTAACCAATTAGGTTTCTGGTAATTGATGAAACTCATACCTACAAGGGAGCATTTGGATGTCATACCGCTCTTATATTGAGGAGGCTTAGGCGACTCTGCTCACATGGTGTGTGGAGCTTCAGGAAATGTCTTCATATTTGTTGTTCTCTACTTATATTTAAATTTTAATTTGAAATGTGAATGCAATTCGTCTCCATTCCAATTGCAGTATATGGAGCTGTTCCTTCGTTTATTTTATCTACTGCAACTTCTGCAAATCCTCATGAGCATTCTATGGTAAATATTTCTCTGAAATAGAAACTTTTTATACAATTAGTTTATTGATAGAAACTGTTATCTAATATCTATGTTGATAAATTTAAAAGAAAACAAAAATTTTAATTGCAACAATCTCTCACTGCTGTATCAGAGTTAGAACGAAAATATGAATTCTTCACAATAAAAAACACAACGAAATAACCTAGAATTAAGTAAAGAGATAGTATGTGGTTGCAACTTGCAAGGAAAATCCTATCCATGAAATTCGAGAGTCTTGGTCTCTCCCTTACAAGAATTAGAGTCCCAATTAATTGCTTACCAACTTTTCCTTCGGTTTCCCTATTCATTCTGTAACTGTCTAATAATATAACTGCTGCCACCATAGCATCACCACCTCCAAAACCCCTTTCTGGGGCTGTTAAAGCAACCGCCGGCGACTCATTTACCATGATTTGCTTTGTGTTCTTCAAAAACCACTGTGGATAGCTTCTTGTCTCCAGTGTGTCAGATCGGCTTAAAGACAGTTGTACCCTCTCCTTCTGTTCGTGACTTCAACGATGGAGGTTGAGCTTTCCGCCGCGATCGCCGTCCGCTTCTTGATGTATGCTCTTGGTTCCTGGATCCCGCTCTGGACCGTAAACATCAGATCTAGGCTTGCTAGGATCTGTTTGTTGTTCTGGAGTTTTTGGTTGTTTCATCTCTGTTGGCGGTGCCATCACCTCTGCTTACGGTGGGAGATGTTTGTTAGATATGGGTCCTTAATTAGGATAGAAATAATAATGGGCCTTGTTAGTTAATATTAGTAGGCAGTTCTAATTGTTTGTAGGCAGTTTTTATAGAAAATAACGGTCGTATGTAACTCCAGTTACAATAGGAATTACTTAATAAATAGAAGGGGTGATTGAGAAAGAGGGTATCTGGGAATTTAAGTGGAAAGTGGCCATTTTGGCATTGGGAGGTGCAGACCCTCGAAGTTCTGCATTATCTTTCTGCAATTAAAGGGGATTTTCCCTATTTCTTTATTATATATCAGTTGGTTTCTATCAATCTTGTGTTCGCTGGATCATTTATCGATTCACGTTCTGTTTTTTATACGCTGATTGGACACCTGTTGTTGTTGGGTTGTTGATTTTGTGCCGGATCTCTTAGATGGGTTGATGGTTTGTCGCCATTTCATTGTCATCCTTAGATTCCGTCGCTCAGACTGTAGTGTATTCGCCAGTTCTCAAAATCTAGTTTTGGTGCTTGTCCATTCACACATCCCATTTTTTTGCAATTTGGTTTTGCGCCCGTATGCGGGTTCACTGGATTGTGCACGTGGTATGTGGGTATCTGGGTTTGAATTTGGATATGCCTTTCGGGTTTTAATTTGGATCTACCTAGTCTCTCCAAAAATAGTATGTCATTTTCGTTTAAGGGTTCAGGTACTTTGTCACTTTTATTGACGATTTTCCAATGAAAGAATGCTCAAAGTTGTTTTCCATATTCTAAAGTTTTTGCAATGAGATTCAAACTTGATACTAGCATTCTATTCACATCATGCACAATGATGAGCAAAAGAACTTTTTTCTTCTCCTTTTAATAGTTTTATGGCATCTCACGGCATGATCACCAATTGATACGAGCATTGTATTTGTACCCTGTTAATACATGAAAATACACCCAATGTTGTGAAAATGGAGAGTCTACATAAGGCCAGGAGGGGTTCGTAAGATGGTAACTCGAGGGTACTAATTTAACCCACTATCCTCTAAAGTCACCACTTGTTTGAATTATTGCTCAACTATGTTAATCCATCAACAAGCATGGTGTCTAGAGAAAATCTAGACCCCTAACATCCTTCCTCCTTTGTCGCATATTGTAGGGTGAGCCCCCGTCTAAGAACCCCCTTCCATGTCTGGTTGGTAAGACATGTTATGGAATGTGAGTTAGAAACTTGTCTTGAAACCAGTTAGCTTCCTTGGTCCTCTCTTCGTCTCCTATTCTCACTCTACCTGTCTCTATAGAAGTTTCTAATCTCTTTCAGTTGCATTTGACTTTTTGTTTCTGCATTGACTAAATTCTTCTCCTATGTATCGATTCGTGATTACATTGCAGCTCGCGTAGTGTCCACCCACAGTCTCTTTAATTGGTATATTTGATACCAAATAATAGGTACTAGATATATAGCGAGAAATGAAATTAGAATTATGTTGACGCTTGAAAATCTAGACCTGTATCCAGGTGATAATAGGATTTGATATGGATAATGGACAGAAGAAATAGAATCTGGGGAAAGAAAAATATCCAAAGATATTAGAGAGTGCCTTGTTTCTTGCAAAGTTTCTAGGTGATTCCCACCCTGTTTTGCGCCAATCCCACTATCAGATCATATAACCGAAGAGAATAGAATCCTCCCACTCTCCATCTATTGCCAACTCAGCAATTAGTTACATACTTACATAGGTGGTGATATTGCCTTCTCTCTATCTTTCTCCTTTCTATCATTCCCTGTACTCCCTTTGACTTCTCACATTAACATACACTGTTGTTTATGTTGTCTTTTCTGTTATTATAAGTTTGTTTGGTAATCTTCTCAAAACTGCTGTACTGACCATGAATTCTTATGTCCCAGGAACTTGCAAATTTACCCACAGTGGAGTTATTTCAGAAAGATGGAAGTCCATCTGCAAGAAAACTTTTCATACTTTGGAATCCTGCTTTGCGCCCAAAAACTGTGAGTTGAAGTTCTGTTGTTTTAGTTAAGCAATATAACTCTAGTAGTGCTAATGGAAAACATATTTTAACAAACCAAATGCTGTTGCTACTTGATTGCAGCTATCCAGTAAAGCTCGGTTTGCTATGAATAATGATGAGTTGGCAGATGAAAGTGCTAATTTTGTTCGTTCAAGGTGATAATTCGCATATGTTTAATGATAAGAAATTTTGCAACTACTGATTTAATGCATACAGCCTTATTTTGACCTGCTTTCTCACGTTGACGTAAGCAGAATAAGTTTTACCTGTCGGGACCCATTTTGACTCAAGTTAACTTAAGTGTTTCTCGTATTTGATATTTTATATGTATGTGTGTGTGTGTGTGTATATACAAACATATATGTATATGCGTGTGTCTACATGTATAGGTTTGAATTTTGTGAATCTTGCAACAATATGTTTTATGATCTCATGATTTACGATATTGGCTCGTCTTCCTGACTGTAGGTAGGATCTTGATATTTAATAATCTTGCACCTAACGATTCAATATTATCCTGTTAGTCATCCCACCGATCACCGCCTCTCAGAGAAGCTCTGGCCAAACACTCTCATGCCCATTCACTTGTAAAAAATTTCAGCTGTACATATAAGCTACATGCCACCCTCCCAACTGTTGTTTCAGTCTATTGTCGATTTCAACTAGTTTGGGGCACCCCTTTGTCAATTATGGGGGGTCAATAACCTGAATCGTTCATCTTGTAATTCACCTGCATCTCCTCTCCTCTTAGGTCTTTCATGGATTCAGAATTGTGAAGCAGCACCTTTGGTGTTCCTACACCAACAACTAGAGGTCCCACATTCTTTTGGTTCTATTTCCAATCCATCAAAATTTCCAGAGACTCAATGGCAAAATTACATGTTATGATTTTCAGAACTTGGTCTTTCTAATCACTTGACAAAGATTGAAGACATTACAAGATAGTGGAAGAGGACTAGTTATCAGTTGGTTCCTCTCCTAGGGAAGTCATTAACCCAAAAATATTGGTTCATTTTTGTTCTTATAAGACACATTATGTATATTATAGAATGCTTGAAGTAGTGCACAAATGATGTGTAACGTCTGCATTATGTCATACACAATGTGGTCATCAGTGACACTTAAATTGATGAACCATGACCTAGTATAGTCCACCATTGAAAAATTAATTATGACCGCTGATGATCTTTCAAAGATGCTAAACAAGCCTGATAACAGCTCTATGATGCCCGGTTTTCGTGGTCTCACAAAATAATGAGTTCATTCCAGTCTAATTTTCAAGTCTCAACAATCTCAAAAAGGACATGGACATGGATATTTTTCAACCTTTCTGATTGTTTCATTTCATGTTATGGACCAAGTCTCTTTCAGATTTTCATCTTCAAATTTAGAGTTAACCATGAGAGTCATGTACATCTTACAGTGTCCTCTAGATTAAATGTAGTGCTTACCATCAAATCAACTTAACTGTGAAAAATTAAAATTGTTGATACTGAATAAGTTTAAATTTTGTACACATTTCCTCAGTTTGTAGCATTCTTATGTATGTTTTAATGTATTGTTCCCTGTTCCTTAAGCAGCCCAATCGTGGATGTTTCACGCCTTCTTGCAGAAATGGTTCAGCACGGTCTTCGCTGCATTGCATTTTGTAAATCACGGAAACTTTGTGAGCTGGTTTTATCATATACGTATGTAAAACCTATTCCATCTACTTGCATTTTGTTGGATTTTTAAAAGGTAAATACTTTAGTACCCATAATATTTAGTTAGGTACCAATATCTCTTAGACAAAATGCATTTAAAAATGACATGTTAATATAAATTAATATAATATATGACATGACATTGAATTTTGTCTATGAGTGTACTGGTATCCAACCAAATTCTATGGTACCGGAGTTTTCTCCTTATTAAAAACTAGCCGCCAAACGGGCACGTTCCGTGCCCGTTTGTGTGATCGATATTCTCTATTGTGCATATATAAATAACTACTTAATCTACTGAAAATCTATATTTATATAGAAGTTATTTTTCAACATATACAAATATTTAAATAGAGTGAAGGGCAAAAATGGCAATAAGAAGAGTCCATGCAAAAGGGGATATTATCTTTATATATTGATAAAGATAATAGTAATAGATAATAGATAACAAATCATCTCTATTAATTTGGTGATTTTATTCATCAATTGTGCTAATAATTTGGAATTATGGTTACTTTTTTTTTGGTAGTTTTTTTTAAGGGTAAAATAGGAATAATGAAAAAGTCATCCCAAAAATATGTATCCTTTTTATATATAGTATAGATATTTATCTTCAGTAATATCTTTCTAAAAGTCACACGTTTACGTTAACACAAACATTGTATCAAAATGAATCTCTTTACTATAATTTTTATTATCTTTTTAAGTGTTTTTATTTTTCTTTCGACATAACATATTTCTTTGCACTGCTATATTCTAAATTTAATTGAAAGGTTCAAGTTTAAAGATGGTTAGGGAAAAAACTTTTCACTTGTTTGATTTGCTTATAAATTCATAAATTATTTGTATATACTGAGCACTTAAAATGTACTTTTTCTCTATGAAATTATACTTCTCGGATTTGGTCCCTCCATGTTTTAATTCGTTCTGCCCCTGGACACAGACGTGAGATTCTTCAGGAGACAGCCCCACATCTACTTGATTCCATATGCGCATATCGTGGTGGCTATATTGCAGAGGTCAATTTTACTCCACTTTGTCTTTTCTGATTACAATAGTATGCATTTAATTTGTTTGTGCAATTGCATGCTTCTATGTGCTCATACAATTTGTTTGCATGTCATGTTCATGTAACTGGTAGTCGAAACTGCAGAAGTAAAATATTATTTACCCTAGGAACAGGTGTCTAATATGCTTTCTACAAATGGCGTAGCACGTTTCTAAACAATACTAAATGCCCATCAGATGCATTTCTTGCAATTAGTAAAGCTCGTGACTAATGCAATATTGTCAACATTTCCTTAAGACTTCTTTATCTGCACACTTATACAAGGTGCGTTAAATACCTTTGATGGTTCTGCTATCACAAATGACTTTGTTATGTTAAAATGTTCGAGAACCAGACTTCATCACAAATTTGGTTCCAACAAGTTCTAATATTTTATTTTGATGGTTCTGCTATCAATATTTTGATGTATGTTAATTTATGCTAATATGTAAAACCGAATATTAGGATAATAACTATCTCTGTTCTGATCAAAATTTATTATATTTTGTTACTACAGAATATCTACAACAATAACATCATCATCATATAATATGTCAAACTAAAATATCTCTACAGTTCAAAATGCAGTGAGGGAAACATAGGTGTTTAACGAATACTTTTGGGGAAAAGGTTTAGACACGTAGCTTGAAGGAGGACATCTCCTTTTGAATTATCTAGTTTTCCGCATATCTATCTTTCATATCCAGTTTCACAGAGGAGCTGTTATTTGTTTTTATGGGGCAAAGCTCCATTACTACCTTTTTCTAGTATCGATATAGCTGGTACCTATCAATTTATTTATTGTGGAATTTGGCATTGTTTATTAGATTCCATCTTTACCGTTAATTCAATGTATTTTTAATATTATAATCTTGTAAGCAATGAAATCATTCTCCATTCAAGTTAGATTCATGATTTGAACATTTCTCATTTCAATCCAATAGCATTTCAGTGCCCATTCTTTTGTTTTGATATATTAACTGGGTGTTCAGTTTTAGTGATTAAATGGTATGAAGCTCAATACTAGCATCTTCATATTGGCAGGAAAGAAGAAAAATAGAGAGTGCATTTTTTGGTGGTAAAATTTGTGGTGTTGCTGCAACTAATGCTCTTGAATTGGGCATTGATGTTGGAGAAATTGATGTCACTCTGCATCTAGGATTTCCTGGTAGTATTGCAAGGTGTTTTCCCTTTTTCTTTGATATCCTAACTTGTCTTTTTAATAGCGCTTCTTTTTTCTGATTTCCTTTTTATTTTCCAATAAATATTTTGTATTTTAGCTTTTGGCAACAAGCTGGTAGAGGTGGGAGGCGAGATAGACCATCTCTTGCTATCTATGTTGCATTTGGTGGACCACTTGATCAATACTTCATGAAAAATCCTAGAAAGCTTTTTGAAAGGCCAATTGAATGCTGTCATATTGATTCTCAGAACAAGCAGGTTCTTAATTTTTAGAAATAGTATTTTCAAGATTATCTAGAGTTTTTAACAAATGGAACGGTTTGTGCTAATTATGACTGACTGTCTTCAGGTTCTTGAACAGCATTTGGCCTGTGCAGCTCATGAACACCCTCTGAGTGTGCAGTATGATGAGCAGTATTTTGGTGCTTGCTTAGAGAGTTGTTTGAATTCTCTAAAAGATAGAGGATACTTATGTCCTGATCTTTCTGATTCTTCTAGAATTTGGAACTATATTGGTCCTGAGGTATATGAGATTCTTAAAGCTATTGGATATTGTATGATGACAATGTTTTCTTGTTTTTCATGGCACCTTATTTTTTTTCTTCCAGAAATTACCTTCACATGCAGTCAATATCCGTGCAATAGAAACTGTTAGATACAGTGTTATAGATCAGAAAAAGAATGATGTCCTTGAAGAGATAGAGGAAAGCAAGGCTTTCTTTCAGGTATTGACTTCTACCTATGTGGACAAAGGACTTCGCTACCTTTCTAGATTCATAAAGTGTATTTGTAGTTTTATACTGTACTTGATCCAGGTATATGAAGGTGCAGTGTACTTACGTCAGGGGAAAACCTATTTGGTTGAAAAATTAGATCTATCTAGCAAAACTGCTTTCTGCAAAGAGGCTGATCTGAAGTATTATACAAAGACTCGAGATTACACCGATATCCATGTCATTGGGGGTAATATTGTATGTGATCTTCAGTTTGGTAGAGATCCTTTGCATTATCTTTCCAACCTATTTCTCTTGCAATATGTGAAAACCAATTTTTACTTGACTGGTTCTTTCATGAAATAGGGGATTAAAGAATGTATGAATTGTTGTTTAATTATCAAAACAAAACTTCATTTGTTGCATATCTCCAAATTTCAACTCTTAAAGTTGTGTTGTGGAAATAATCTTTCAAGTAATGCTAGCAACACAATCCGACAAATTTCATCAATTGAAATTCATGTGGATCCTCTAACTAATCTCATCTCTTCAAGTTGTGTTCTCCAAATAATCTCACCAAATGCTAGTAAGACACTAACAAATGATCAGGAATTTGATCTTTGGACCTTATCATATTTGACATATTCTGATCAGAAAAAATAGACTTCTGAAACCAGTATCTCTCACAAAAACTTTTAAAATCAAAATCAAGCCGATTATGTCTCGGTCATTTTACTGGAATCTATAAAATCTTCAGGTATATCATCCTTAAATTCAGCTAAAAGTCTCTATATTCATAGAATTTAAAGCTTATACTTTCACCTTATATCTGATGGGTAATGCTAGTGATGTTAAGGTTTCTGAAGTCTGAACCCTATTTTCCTCCTATTCTCAGGCTTATCCAGTAATTGATTCCACCATGTTTACAAAAACAAATGTGCGTGCTAATGCATGCCGAGTGACAACTACTTGGTTTGGATTTTATCGTATTTGGAAAGGAAGCAATCAAATCATTGATACTGTTGATCTAGCACTTCCTCAATATTCATACGAGTCCCAGGTAAAATTAGGCACTGTTAGTATTTTTTTATCTTAGGTTTCTTTTTATTATCCTTATATGACATGCTTGATTTAATTTCGTTGCGTTCTTTTGCTGTTAAAAGGCAGTCTGGGTACCGGTGCCACAGTCAGTAAAAGAAGCAGTGGTCAAGCAAAATTATGATTTCCGTGGAGGTTTGCATGCTGCTTCACATGCTGTTTTACACGTAGTGCCTTTGTAAGTTTCATATAAATGTTAATCATAATGTACAGCTGTAGAGGTGATTTATATTTGACAAACTTTTTTACAACTAGTGTAATTTTCAAAAGAGTGAGTGGATGCAATTTAAGCAAAATACAAGGATGTTTTCATTGTTGTTATCAGTATTGATAGTATTGAGAAATGTTATATATACAAAAAAATTTACAACTTTTTTACAACTCTATTACTTTATACTACGTACATCCAATTCCATTTTATTTTTTATTTTTTTTGAAAAAACCTGCACTGTGTTGTGGTCTCTCTGTTTTTTACCACTCCCAACATCACTTCGTTCTCATCGCTGCCGTCACCGGAGATAGTCACAACAATCGGTCTCTCTCTCAACACCACTTCGTCCTCGCCGCCGCCGTCACCATTTTCACCACGGTCATCTGCCATGTCCCCACCATCACTCTCGCCGGTCATCTTCCATTTTCACCACGACCACCTTCTCTCTTTCGCGAACCCACTGTCTCCGTCGGCCGTCGTCATGTCGTCCACCGTAATGGTCGCCACTTTGTTGTTGTTGTTAAGTTTCTGACCGTATTCGTTTCCATATATCTCACTCTCATCGGTCTCTTTCATTTTGGTGGTGTTGGTGGAGGAACAAGAGGCAACAATGGGGTTTTACGGTGGTTGCAGATCTGGTGTGGTGGTGGTCAGTGGTCACAGATCTGATAATGATCTGGTGGATGAGAGGGAAAAGGAAAAAGGAAAGAGCAGTGGTGTTTTTACGAAATTACCCTTTTTAAATTATGGAAATGACAATATTAACCAAAGTTGTAGTATAGTTGTGAAAAACTGTTGAATGAATATCATTTCTGGATAGTATGTTATTCCAGCCGAAGACATATAGGTGTTTGTAAAGTAAAGCATTCCTCAGAAATAATGTTTGGGGATCTCCATGTAAAAAATTCATTACTGTTAGCATCAGGAGTTTTAATGATCTGAATGTAACTTTTTATCCAAGCATGAAGTTTGGTTGCTCATAAGTTTTCAGTTCAATCAGTTGGCACCTTGTGAGATGAACTGTGTGACATTATTTGTAGGTAATAATTGTAAAACTGGCTGTCTTTGTGTCAGTACAAATTCATGCTTGGATAAAAAGTTACATTATTTGTGACATTGTCTGCATGTAAAAAATTCATTACTGCTTTTTTTTTGACAAAAGAAATTCATGACTGTTAGCATCCGGAATTTTAAATTTGTAATGATCTGATTGTAACTTTTTATCCAAGCATGAAGTTTGGTTGCTCATAAGTTTTCAGTTGGCACCTTGTGAGATGAACTTCATGACATTATTTGTAGGTAATAATTGTAAAATTGTCTGTCTTTGTGTCTGTACATGCTTCCTGTTTTATTGGGTTCATGCATGTGTTTAGGGGAAGGAGTGCGGCTGTAAATTTCTCTGCATTTTAAGATGTCAGTGAACAGTTTTTCTGCATTCTGGGCATACTGTCTTGCTATTTGAGCAGTCTGTATTGTACTGTCTTGCTAAATAGTTTGACATTTTGACTAATAAATTGAATCTGTTCCTCTTTCCGGTTGACCAAACTGTTATCTTGTTTATCATGTCTAATGTATCATAAAATCTGTGCTTGCAGACATATAGTGTGCAACTTGTCTGATTTGGCTCCCGAGTGTCCAAATCCTCATGACAGCCGATATTATCCTGAAAGAATCTTAATATATGATCAAAATCCTGGAGGGTCTGGAATTTCAGTACAGGTAGATAATATAAAAAGTCAGGGAATCAAATAATCTTGTTTCCTTTCTTCTTATTCTTTGTTAATACTTATTTAATGCTGTGGAAATAAGAATATATTACAATGATGAGTAAACAAAACATTGAAATATTGGGAGATGCAAACTATCTCATTCAAGTGAGGTGGATGAAATGGAGGAGGATCTTGAGTGTTTGATGTGATAAAGATGTAATGCTCAAGCTAAAGGAAAAGTTTTATTGTACAACTGTAAGACCAATGATTTTCTAATGTGTTGGGCGGTAAAATGCTGACTCGTGAGTAAACTCAGCAGCAGAGATGAGGGAATACTGCATTGGATGTGTTAACTAAACAAGATAGGATAAATGGTTTACCTTTAGATTTAATAGTTAATACATGATAATGTATCATGACAACAACTGGTTCATGGAGCAAACTTTCCATAGTGGGAAAAATCTCGTTGTATGTTGAAATACTTATATGTGCTTATGTTTTTGGATATCAATAACATGTTATAGTATGCTCGTTTTTGGTTTAACAGTTTTCCCGAGTGCCAATCAACGGCAACACTTTCGTTTAATTATATTTTTTTAATGTTTGATAGGCTCAACCCCATTTCTCAAAGTTCCTGACAGCTGCTCTAGAAGTGCTCACTTGTTGCCGCTGTTCTACTGAAGTTGGTTGCCCTAATTGTGTTCAGGTTTGGATCAAACATTTTCTGATACAGTTGATTTTAATCATTTGAAACATATGCTACTCTACTATATTAATAAAATGTTGAGTCATGTTTATTTCTTTTTTTCTTTTCTTTTTTAGAAAATGTATCAGTCTTCGGCATTCATATTTCATAAAGTTCTTATATTATGTAGAGTTTTGCTTGCCACGAGTATAATGAAGTTTTGCACAAGGATGCGGCTATTATGATCATCAAGGTGGTAACTTAATTCAATTCAATCTCATGATTTTTATTTTATAATTGCATTTCCATTTTCATTTTGGTAACCAGATATGTTCTGACAGGGTATCCTAGATGCAGAGAATTAGTACTCTAAGGAATGTGCTGGCTATTCTGAAGTCTATATAAGGAAATTAATTTTCTTTTCAAAGTGAGTGTATAAGATTTTTTTTTTTTATATGATCAATTGGCACCTAGAATTAATTTAAAGATGCATATTTGGAAGATGTATTAGGTGCTTTAAGTTAGCAATCCCCAAACCATTCCATTCCAGAGATATTATAGCAGAATGACTTCTACTCTTAATTGTTTTCTGACATCTATAATTTATTTATTTATTTTTAAAAATTCTACTACTATTAGTGCTAAAAATTATACACAAAATATGCTCATTGCCCAAATTGAAAAAAGTTACTCAAAGCTTACCTATATTATTTCCGGTTTTAAGAACAGAGATTTATTTCGGTTTTTTTAGGAAATTTTTAGATATTTTTTTTTAAAAAAAATTTAAATACTAGTTCAAAATATTTGACTAGACTAGATTAAAATAATTAACATATTTGTACCGTACCAAAAAAATAACTAACATATTTACAATTTTAAAATAACTAACATATTTACAAAAAAAAAAAAATAGCATATCAAATAATTTTGGATTTTTTTGAAACTTTACATAAATGATCTATATGATATAAACTTTCAATCCAACGGTGGATTTTATAAAATTTATATCGGTTAAGACGTTATTAAGAAGTGTAAGATTTGGTGTCAAACTATTTAGTGTCAACGGATCCTGACTCATATATATATGGTTTTGATTCCCTATGAAAAAAAAGCATTATTTAATCTAAAGGCTTAAAAATATCATCAAAATAATTGTTGTACACCTAATACACTTGTACATCTAATTCTTTCAAAAAATCACCTAATTAAAACAAAAATCATCTTCACTACCAAAAAAAAAAAAAACAAAAATCATCTTTATCATAATAAATTAATAATCAAAACATTCCCTATTTGTTTACCCATTTTATTTGTTTGATCATTATTATGACAAACTCATTTTTTTTTAATATAATTTAAAATCAATGGAAATATTATGGTTATGGTTGTTTTCGTAGTCACTTCGTTGCCTTTCTCTCATGCCTATTATTTGTTTTATAATCAAACAAATTGTAATAAAAAAACATCCAAATAATTCACTGCAAGAAAAAAAAGAAAAAAATGATAGTTTTGATTCCCTATAAAAAAAAGCATTATTTGCTAGCCCAAGTGATCAGACAAGTTATTATTGGTATGATTTGAACTTGCAATATAAATTATTAAATAAAAAAATACGAGTTTCTGATTCTAGTGAGCTAATAAAGTACTGGAAAAAGCTAGACAAAAAAACTGGAAAAACAAATAAGGAATTAGTGATTATAAATTTATGATGATAAAGATATTTCTTTAATTATGTGATATAGAGAGTATGTGATGTATATTAATTATTTGGTGGTAATTTTAAACTTTTAGATTAAATAAAATGAGTGGATGAGATTTGGTGTCAAATAAATTTTGACACTGTGGTGATTTGATCCTCTCTCTAATTCAAAATATTTGACTAGATTGAAATAACTAACATAATTTTACTATCAATTTAGTCAATTTCTAGAAACCAATAATCATTTAATAATTTTAAAAATCGAATCATTCATAGAAACGGAAAGAATTTCAAAATTTTTTAAACATTAATTACGGCTCTTAGATATTTAACAATACAATTAACACCACCATAACACACAAAAAATGGCTTTTCAAACCTACTTCACCTTCTTTGCACTCTTCTTCTTTTCCTTCCATTTTCTAAGCACAACAACACTTGCAGCAAGTCCGCATGTCGTCGTCTTCGATATACGAAGTGACTTGCCAAACAACGCCTTAGGGAGTCTAGCGATTCGTTGCGATGAAGACGCCACGGCTCATATCAATGTTGGCGTTCACTACAAACGAACATTCCAAGTGAATCAAAGTATTAGATGTGTTGCTTCGTGGTCAAACTTGTTCAATACTTGGGATGGATATAAAGAAAATAGGGACGTAGGTCATTCAACTATTTACTGGTCTGTTAGAAAGGATGGTTTCTATCATAGCTTGGATGGATCTAATTACAAGCTGCTTGAACTATGGCAAACTGAATGATTATTTGTGATCATATATGTCTTGTAAACTTTATATATTCAATAAATAATATAATATTATTTTAGCTCATGTCTAATTGTTCAAATGGCGTTAACAATAAAAGATTTTATTTTTTTTACCATGATATAGTTATAAAGTTTTTGTATCCTGTTTTAATTGACGCTAAACTTTATAGGAATAATTGAATAATCTTAGTTATTGATTAACAAATCAAAAATAGATATTATTGGTGCATTATAATTAATTATGACGTTAAAATAACATTCATTGATTTTTTTTATTTTGCACTTTATTCAATTTAATTTAAATCCAAAATTTCCACTATCATTATTATTGATTAATTTCTATCGGAGAACCTTTAACACCAACTTTGTTCTTCCTCCCAACCAAATTCTTTCCTTACAGTAGAATTTTGATATGAAATCAAATACATCATGTTATTTTATTTATTGTACTTCGGGATAAGTTCAATCAAAGAAAGTTCCTTGCAGGTATTCCAATATTCATTACAGTAACCTATATCAATTATTTATATTGTTCATACATGTTAACATTGATTAAAATATTTTCTTTTACTTAATTGCTAATTGATTTTTTTGTTTGTGATTGAAAATTTGAAGGCGAGGAGGACAATGTGATAAGCCAGATACATAGATCAGTGAAAAAGCTTGCATTCTCTGCTCAATAGGTTGATAGGCTATTAAAGAAGATTTTTCATTTTGCCACTTTATGGTTTACTCGCGCGCCCTACAAAATAACCAACATACCCTTCTGTGACTTAAGTCACAGATTTAGGAAAATAAGTAATTTTAAAAAAATAACGTCCATTACAGGGCTACTTAAGTCACGGAGGTTATAATTGGTAAAGTGTTTTGGGGGGGTGTAGGTAGCACAAGTCACGGACAGAGACATTTTAGTCATTTCATAAGGCGCATCCCAAAAATTATAAGGTGACAAAAATAATAATCATTAAAGAATCAGAAACAATCTTATTTTGCAAATGTTCATCCTTAACAACACACGGAGGAAGAAAGTATAACATTCCGACTTTAATTAATATGAGCATTATTAATTAAAGGTATTGTTGGAATAAAATTTAAATAAGAATAAGTAGTAGTGATAAAGCATGATGACATATATGGAATTAAGTTTGAATTATAAAGGGGTAAACTTGACATTAGACATGGAATACATGCTTTAGGAACCAAAACTATTCCTTTCTCTTTCTGACTTCCTGCATAATAGAAAGTCAGAAAACACTCTCAAACCGGATCAATATTCTCTAACTTCCCATTAGAAAAGTTAGAGTAACTTTCAACAATTTTGGACCATATGATAAATCCAATGTTTGAAAATCAAAAAGACCACTAGTATACAAAACTAGATAATTATTTGGTGGCTAAATCCATGGAAGTAGAACGACACGGGAAGAAATTCTTAAGAAGTCCTGCTGGAAAATTACTTTTATCCAGTAATCACCCTTAGACCAAATTTAAATAATTCTGGACTTTATAAGACTCAGATTAGATGGTTTAAACATCTAGAATATTGGTTTAGAAATAATGGAAATGACTTCTTATCCAAAAGCTATAAAGAATTAGCTGAAAATCTTCAGAAAAAATTACAGTCTATAGCAAGATGACTGAAGAAAGTATAACAAGTGTTTTACAAAAAGTTTTAGATAACTTAGAAAAACAAACATTATATTTAGAAAATTTACAATCTGAAGAAAGTAAAAATAGAACTCATGAAACTTGGAACTTTCATGAAGAAAACTTCGCCTGTTATGAAAAGGATGAATTATATCCTCACATTTTTCATACAGCAAATCCCCAACTTAACAATATAGCATGTATGTTAACTTATATTCTAAAAAATGTAGAAAATATCTGCATTAAATTAGAAGTTTTAGATGAGTTATTTAAATCTCTTAAAAGAGGGGAAGATAAGGGAAAACAAATAGAAATACCACAAAACCAACTTCAAGAAAAGACTTCTAAACTCGAAGAAACTTCTGAGTCCACACAATTAAGAATCAAACCACCATCTAATTACTTTTAGATATGGATGATACAGAAGAAGCCCTTAATAGGAAATTAGAAAATTTAGAAAGGCTAATGGTCTCTCTAGATATTAGTGGAAAAAGTCAGGAAACTTATGATGACAAATCAGAGGATAATAATCAAATTATTTATGACTTTAGCTCAGAAGAAGAGGCTAACGACGATAAAATAGAAAATCCTCATTATGTCAAAATAGAAGAACAAGGAGAAACTTCAGGAACTAAAAGACCTGCAGATTTTGAAAGAGAATTCACTAAACAAAAATTCCAGAAAGTACCTCATTATTATATACCTTCACAAAATCCATTCCAAGGACAAGGAATTTTAGATATAGACTGCAGTGTTGATGCAGCGAAAGACCTTAGAGATTGGTATAATACAAATAGTGTGTTAATCCAGTTAAACGAGGATCTTAAACATTTAGGAGCAGTTGAAGTTTTCAACTATCTTCAATATAAAACTAGAGGAAATGCTTACAAATACATTTCTACCTAACCATCAGAAGTTATGGGAGAATTACCTTTAACAGGAACCTTAGTAGTAGACTGGGTCTACAGTTTACTAATAAAAGAATTCAAAGGATGGAAAAATTCCATTCAATCAAAAATAGCATTTTCTGACCAAAACCTTTGGAAAATCACCAACCTAAAAATCTGCAACATGTGCTATGTAGATAATTTCATTTGTGAATTTCAGGATTATTACTATAATATAGATAATAGTACTAGAATCTCTAGGAACTTGTTAGAACTATTTTATGACAAGTTACCAGAAAAAGTATCGGCTCAAGTTAAGGTGTTCTTTACCTCAGCATTAGCAGAAGGAAAGGTAGACGATACTTTAGGAGGAAGAATAACTTCCTTAAAAATTTGGCTTCAAGAAATGTGTAGTCAAAAGATAGCCAAAAGAGAAGCTCAAGTATCCCTTTGTTGTAACAAACTACAAGACAAAGTAGGAAACTATGGTTGTAACTCTAGAAAGAAAACTAGAAAAATAAGGTCACAAAAACCTTATAAAAGAAAGAAATTCAAGAAAGTCCCTTTTAGAAAATTCAGAAAAGGAGACAAAAAATTCTTTAGGAAAAAACAACCTTACCCTAAGAAGAAAACATGTCCACAGGGTAAAAAATCATGTACATGCTGGTTATGTCATGAAGAGGGTCACTATGCAAATGAGTGTCCTAAGAAGAATCTTAAGAAAAATGTCTTACATGCAATATATGCAATAGGATATGAACCTGTAGAATCAGACATAGAATCTGATGAAGAAATTTATGAATACTGCACAGAAACAGATTCGGATGTCGAAGAAAGTACTTGGTAAAGGAAATCCAAGTGCTACATTTATCAAACTAGTACTAAAAGGTAGAAATCTTTTAGCCTATATAGATACAGGTGCAACTCTTTGTTTTGGGAAAAAATCTATCTCTAGAAATTGGGAAAGATTAGCCAAACCAAAAGAAATAATAGTTGCAGATAAATCAAAACATCAGATATGGTTTAACCTTAGAGATGTATCTATAGAAATTGAAGGATATAAGTTTTTTATCCCAACAATATACCTCCATGATTCAGGATTAGACTTAATTATAGGAAATAACTTTTTAAAGTTATATGAACCTTTTACTCAAAGGAAGGATACTATATCACTTCAATGGAAGGACTTGGGAAATCCTAAGAATAGCAAAATAGTAACCACCAAAATAGTTACTAGAAATGAGATCTTAAATCTTATTAAGGGAAACCTTAGAGAATTAAGAACGATGTGGGAAGAAAGAAGTTTCCATATCAGTATAGAAGAAAGATTAGATGAAGTTTGTTCAGAAAACCCTCTAGACAGCCTTAAAAACACTAATCATGAACTTATAGTCATTAAACTCAAGAACCCGAATGACGAGATAAATGTTCCAAATAGAATTCCATATTCTATTAGAGATGTGGAAGAATTTCAACAAGAATGTAAAGACCTACTTGATAAGGACCTTATTAGACCCTCATCAAGCCCACATTCTGCACCAGCTTTTTATGTCGAAAATCACAACGAAATAAAAAGAGGAAAGAGAAGAATGGTAATTAATTATAAGAAACTTAATCTGGCAACAGTTGGAGATTCTTATAAATTTCCAAGAAAAGATTTTATTTTAGAACAAATAAAAGGATGCAATTGGTTTTCTTCCTTAGATGCAAAGTCTGGGTATTATCAACTAAGACTAGCCGAAGAAACAAAACCATTAACAGCTTTTTCATGTCCACCTCAAAAACATTACGAATGGAATGTTTTGCCTTTTGGATTGAAACAGGCACCATCAATATACCAAAGATTTATGGATAAATCTCTTGAAGGTTTGAATCATATGTGTTTGGCATATATAGATGATATACTTATTTTTACAAAAGGAAACAAGGAACAACATCTTCAAGATGTAGAAACTGTTCTTTTAAGAATTAAAGAAAAAGGTATTGTAATTTCAAAAAAGAAATCAAAACTTTTACAAAAAGAAATAGAATATCTTGGTTTGATTCTAAAAGAAAATGGGGAACTGAGTCTAGCACCTCATACCCAAGAAAAAATACAAGCGTTTCCAAATGAGCTTTCTGATAGAAAACAAATCCAAAGATTTCTTGGATGTTTAAATTATATTGCTAATGAAGGATTTTTCAAGGATTTAGCAAAAGAAAGAAAACATTTGCAAAAGAAAATTTCAGAAAAAATTCCATGGTCTTGGACCAAAATAGATTCTGATATTGTTAAAAGAATTAAAGAAAAAATTCAAGTTTTGCCTGAACTTTACAATCCAACGAAAGAAGATTTTTTAATTATAGAGACAGATGCATCACAAACAACCTGGGCAGGTTGCATGAGAGCCTTACCTAATGGTAAAGCAAAACTTTCTCTTAATGAGAAGGGATATAAAATTGAAGAATCTGGTGATCTTCAATCAAAAGAATCTGAAACTTCGAGGGAAGGGACAGATACTATAAAAAGCATTGATTACAGTGCTTCTAAAATCCTGATAAAGGATACTGAAAAATTACATTTATGTAAATATATTTCTGGTACATTTACAGATACAGAATCTAGATACCATATCCAGGAACTAGAAACTCTGGCATGTGTAAAGATATTAGAAAAATGGAAAATTGATTTATTACCATCAAGATTCCTTCTTCGTACAGACTCTAAATATCTTACAGGATTTTGGAGATATAAAATTAAAGCTGACCATAAACAAGGCAGATTAATAAGATGGCAGATGAAGTTACAACAATTCGAGCCATATATTCAATACATAAAGTCTGAACAAAACAGTTTTGCAGATACACTAACAAGAGAATGGAGCAAGCAATAAAGCTACTTCAAAACAACATAAAGCAGAAGGATGAGCAGCTCGCTGCCATTGATTCTAGAAGAAAGAAGATCTCCGACGAGAGGGGGGAGATGATTACAACACTCAAAAGTTTGCAAAACATGACAACGAATGCAGACCAGTCTTCAACACCAACAACAAGCTTAGACCAAGCTCTCAAAGATAAAGAAAATTGGGACTTGCTAGGACAACCTTCTGGAAAGTATGATTACTATGTAAAATATACAGCCCCAGAAAGTTCAGAAATTCCTATTGAAGCAGTAACACCTAACGGATGGAAATTAAATGAAGAACAGGAAGCCGAGTCCTCAGGAACAACTTCAAACAACAAGAAATCATGGGCTGAAGAGGTTGAGGAAGAAGATGAAGCTAGAAAAAATGGTTTATCAACAACCATTCAAACAAGCGATCCCGTAGACGATGAAATGGGAAAGTTTGAAGCTTATGTTATTTTCGATGGACCAATGAAAGGAATCTATAGAAAATGGGCAATAGCTAAACAACATATAATTGGCAAGAATGTACGTCATAAAGGATATAAAACCACGAAAAAAGCAGAACAAGCACTCTATGGAGCTTACAAAGAAATCACAACAGCAAAAAACTTCCAAAGATCTCCCACAATGGAGTCAAAAAAGAAGCTATCAATCGACAAAATTCGCCAGCTCAAACAACAGAAGAATTTTCAGATAACTGATCCAACTTACATGGAATTCAGTCTCAGATGGAAATGGTTAAACCACTATGTAGAAGAATTCACCACTGAATGCTTCTATCCAGTCAACAGAATTGGCTGCACCAAAGCAGTCATACTACCAGGAATAGACAGTACTTTATGTCTATCTTTCTTTCAAAATGGGTTGATCCATACTATATACTTGGAAGAACAAGCCGGAAAGACTTTTGGAGAACTCAAATTTCTTCCAAAGGAGTTACAAAATTTGGCACAAAAATTCAACAACTTGTTTGCCAAAGGAAAAGAAATTTTTATTCAAATTGAATCCACATATCCTTGGTACGATGAAATTACCCTAGAACTTACAACAAAACCTCTATACCTCATTAAGATTGGAATTTCAAATAAGGAATATCCAGTGATAAACAGAGAAAAAACTGAATGGCACCCTGCTATCTACCTCAAACAAATTAAGCACTTTCACCAGAAAGTCACTAGATTGTCCTCCCAGACAAATTACAGAGTTGTTTACGAAGATTCATCAATGATTATATACAGCGACTCTAGAAAGCCTGCAAAGGACAAAGATATCAAAGCAATTAAGAACCTTGAAGAAAAGGTTGACCAATTGAAAGATGGTCATGAAAAATTACCAAAGGTAATTCAAGAAGAATGTTGTCGATACTTTTCACAGTATTACAGAGAGCATAATTGTAAAAACTGCCTAGAAAAATCGTCGGCACAAGAAGACAAAGAATTTGCCAGCACAAAAATACACACCACAATGTAGACAAAAGTGTATAGTGGTACCTTATCACATCTGAGTCAGATGTGAACCACTTAGTGATCAGCTTTTCAATAATGTAAATTACTGTTTGTCGTTTTTCCTTAAGTGTGTATTACTTTAAGTTAGTGCATGATGCTTTTCTGAGTGCATGACACTATAGTGTGCTGTCATGGAAAGGGACGTCTTACCTATGTGAGCCCTTCTCCACTATAAATAAGAGCATTCAGCTCATTTGTAATCACAGTAAGAAAAATATATAAAACTACTATCTAGTTTTCTGAAGAATTATTTCTTCTGTCCTTAGAATCACTTCTAAGAAGTAGCTCTTGAGGTAATACTCTGGAGGAGCTAGATCCTTGAGGTAATACTCTGGAGAGATCACCCACAACAACAATATAATCAACAGATTATATCACAAAACACAAAAATATCTTCAATCCGAAGATTTCGACAAAATCAAAAACATCAAAAAGAAATTTCAGAAGAATCACATCAGGTATGATTATATTACTTTTTATTAGTTATGGAAATTTCGAATTTTAAAGCTCAAAGAATATCTTCAAATTATTTTGAGATAGAATATACAGAACCTAGTAATGATCATACAAATTTAGAATTAGTCTTTATAAAGGACTATGATAAAAAGGCAACTTATTTATTGAAAAAGTTTCCTTATCCAGATTTGTCCAAAATAATCTTAGACAAATTTAAATTTAATCATTACCAAGAAACAACTTTTCTTAAAAAACTTAAAGAAACAATTGAAACAAATTTTGAAGAACATGAATTACAATGTTTAGTTCATGATTTGCATAATTTTATTCAAGATTCAAGATATATAGCCGGTTTTGACGGACACTTCTATGGAAGAGAGGCTAGTATATATTATAAAATGAGAAATTCTCATTCTTATAAATCAATGCAAACTGAACCTGATAATTAAAATCTAGATCCAGATCTTAATTTAAGATTAGGTGGAAAAATGTCTGAAATTTCACTTTTTGAAAATAAATCTAGTTATTTTGCTGATGGCATATTAGATCATAAACTAGAAGATGCAGATTTATCCTTAACTGCAGAAGAAAACTTTAAACGAAAGTTTAATAAATTCAAGGAATTTTTCTCAAGAAAAAATATTTTAAAATTTGGAATAATGACAGGAGAAGAAACAATTCCAATTGACTCTACTTATGGAAATATAGTTGTATCCACTATAGATAGAACACAAATTAGAAAAAGAATTGAAAACCTATCTGAAAAAGAAAAAACTAAAATTGGTTATATCCACATATCAACCATTCAGATTTTGATTAAAAGTACTTTTATGAAAGGTATTGATTCACCCCTAGAAATAGTTTTAGAGGATTCTAGGATTGTAGATAAAAGACAATCAATAATTGCACAAGGAAAATGCAATTTGAAATATGGAAAAATTAAGTTTGATATAAACTTACAAATGGGATTATCCCTAAAAGATAAAGATCTAGACAGATCTATAGTTTTTCACTATAAACTGGAAAACTCAAATCTTATGAAAAAAGGTAATCATCCCTTCACAATCTGTTATAGGATTAATTATGCTCTAAGCAATTCACATCACAGCATAGAGTTTACAGGAAAAGATACGATTCATATTGATGAATTATTCACACCACTAATAACATTAGAATCACCTATATTTAGAACACCAGCAAGAAATAGTTGTTCTCTAATAGAGGTTGACAAAAACTTATTTGAAGAAACAGAAGAAAGAATGTTATTTAAAAGCCAAAGCCTTAGAATAACACCACCCAAAAGAGATTTTGAAATCTCAGAGCAAAAACAGCTACATAATCTACAAAGCTCAGTGGCAAGGCTGTCCTTACAGCTTGAAAAATTAGATAAGAAAATCTAGATTTATCTATAAAATTTTCCATGAATCTAGACCCAAAACTCTGGTATCAGAGCACAAATTCGATCTTAAAAAAAAAAAAAAAAAAAAAAATGATAGTTTAAAATAAAAATAATTATCTATCTGGTACATATAGATATACCGTAACTAATGTGTACTAAATATATTTTGATACCTTAGATCAATCTAATGGATTATAAGAAACCAAAGTTAGGTAACTTTCCCACTTCAAAGTTAGACAAAAGTGATCCCTCTCAAACCCTCTTATCTCCCTCACGCATCAGCATCATCTTCATCTCACCAAATCAACTCACCCACTTCTCTGATTTTTCATGCAAACACAAATTTGAGATCCCTAGGTTCATAGCTTCAAGATGAGGTAAGAATCAATCCCATCCTTCAACTCTTTCTCAAATTCATTCTTTTAAATCAAACTTATTTCTGGGTTTCATCTTGTATAAAGTGGAGGGTCTGAAGCAGGAAATATGCAGAAAAATTCTGCTACGGGTTTAAATTGCTCTGGTTGCAAATTCGGCATCTCGGTGAGCTCTGGAGATATCGGTGGTACGGTTCAAATGTCAATTCAGGTGGGTTCCCTAGGTTCTAGCTTACCTATTTAGTTTCGGCCATATTATGAACTAATAGTAGATCCTAGGTTAGATACATAATAACTTAGAGTATTAGGTTCTCATGGTACTCTTATTGTTCATTGAGACTATTTTATGAACATTATCAATACATGATAAAAACTAGATTTTGCCCAATTTTATCATGGAAATGTTAATAGAATTATAATTACATAAGAAATTGGTGTATGATCATGAGCTTTTCACCCCAAAGTTCATTATTGTGTTAAAATTATATTTAAAAGTTGTATTCTAATGATGTGATGGATTGGGATGAATGAAATGGTTATGAACTTGATAAAAACACCCTTTTCAAGACCCAATTGATCCTCAACAAGTTTTGGAAAAATGCTCACAACTTCTAATTATGATTTTAGCATTTTGTGTACACCTAAATTTGTTTAGGTTAAGTGGCTAAGACTTAAAAATCAGTAAGCACAACATATAACCATGATGTGTGATTGATATGGTTACACAAGGGAGATATAGATAGTTTTCCTGACTATTAACATATAAGGAATGAATTTAGAATTAAGTAGCAACCTAAGAAGTTTATTATTCACAAGAGGTTTAGAAAACTTAGAGAACTTAGACAGTTGATCTTATGAAATTGATTATGGGCCTTGTGCCATACTTATTATGTATGAAATTATAAATGGGCTTTGGACCATGTTTATGTATAAAATGTTAAGTTGTGGTCCTTGAGGCACCAGAAAGACTACCTCAGATAGGAGTTGGAGCTGGATTGGAGTTCCACAAGGGAATTCCACACAATGACAAGACGAGCATAGTTACCGCGCTCTAGCCCTGATATGATAAGGAATTTAGCCGAGTATGGGATTGTAACGCCCTAAATTTTATAAACTATTATATTCTTATATTATTAATTTAAGTATTTTTATAAAATGAATTTGATTATTTAATTATATTTTTTATATTATTTTTGAGAAAATAATATTATCATCGTGTATAGAATATTATGTAAGTATTGTAAGTAATTATTTTCTAGGAAATGAACTTTAGATATAGAAAATTATAGATCTAGTATATTGAATTAACTTAAGCTATAGTTAAATTTAAAATTTAATTTGTGTGTTCTGGTAGTATTTTTACTTTGTAGTATTTTTACTTTGTATAGTCAGATAACTAATCTATTATTTTGAAAGTAGATTTATGAAAAGTAATTTTAGAAATCAATCAAGAAATATTTTAGTAGGCTGTAGTAAAATTCTTGACTTAAAATTCTACCGAATTTCGGACAGTGATTTATTTGACAGTATAACTTTTTATCATAGAAAAAGAAAAGAAAAATATTTTTGAAATCACAAAAATATTTAAATGAAGATAGTATCACCAATTTTATCATTTATGTTATAAAAAAATAAATAAATAAAAATTCAATGAAAAACTATGAGATAAGAATGAATTATAGGAAGATAAGAATGAACTAGTAAGATAAGAATTACCCATGTGCATGTATCAACGTGGTTAAACTTTCTTTCACAGATGAGAGTGAAAACGTGGCCTTAATTTTCTTCACAAGTGAAAGTAGAGTATGTGGCCTTTGATTTTACCATGTAGAGTATTAAACTATAGTAAAAATGATAATGTACTAGTAGCTTGATCTAGAAGCAACAGAGTAGTTAAGCTTTTCTTCTTACATTAGCTAGTTAGTTAGTAACTACTTTTCCCGCCATTTTTTCATTTCAAGCTTAGTTGATCATGTATATAAGAAACGGTTGTAACTAACTTGAACTTGATTTTGATAATAGAATCCATGAGTTTTTCTCTCTGTTTTCTACTTCAACATGGTATCTAGAGCCTTCTAAGAGCTCTTTCGTTCGTTTTCCATGGCGCCGGCGACTCGTGGTGGTCCTTCCATTGTTACCGATCCTCTTCTCGATCAATCTAGTCCTTATTTCGTTCATCCTAGCGATGGTCCCTCATCTGTTATCGTCAAACCTCTGCTCAACGGTGCGAATTATCATTCTTGGGCGCGGGCAATGCGTCGAGCACTTGGCGGCAAAATGAAATTCGAGTTTGTTGATGGCACAATCCCGGTGGTTACTGATTCTTTCGATCCTACATACCGCGCTTGGAACCGCTGCAACATGTTGATTCACTCTTGGATCGTCAATTCCGTTTCTGATTCCATTGGTCAATCCATCGTTTTCATGGAAAATGCTGTGGATGTGTGGAATGATCTCAAAGAACGGTTTGCTCAAGGAGATTTGGTAAGAATTTCTGAACTAATGCAAGAAATCTATAATTTGCGTCAAGATTCAAAGACTGTAACTGAATTTTATTCTGAATTGAAAGTGCATTGGGAGGAATTAGAGATCTATATGCCTATTCCTCAATGTACTTGTAGTGCTCGATGTGTTTGTGCTGCCATGCGTTCTGCTCGATATAATCACCTTGTTTTGTATGCTATTCGTTTTCTGACTGGCCTCAATGAGAATTTTGCCATGGTTAAGTCTCAGATCTTGTTGATTGATCCTTTACCTCCTATGAATAAGATCTTTTCCATGGTTCTTCAGCATGAAAGGCAGGGTAATTTTGGTACAATTGATGAATCTAAGGTTCTTGTGAATGCTGCTGGTAAGAATAAAGGTTACAAGCCTAATTCTCAGTTTTCTAATAACAAGAACAATCGCCATTGCACTTATTGTGATAAGCCAGGTCACACTGTTGATGGATGCTTTAAAAAGCATGGTTATCCACCACATATGCAGAGATCTTCTAATGCTAATAATGCATCAATTGATAATGGAGAATCTTCTACTGCTGCTAGTGAGAATGTTGTTCAACAATCTCCTACTATTACTCAGGCTCAGTTTGATCAGCTGATGCAGCTCCTTCAGGCTTCTAACATCAACCAATCTTCTGCTTCATCCTCACATCAGGTCAATTCCTCACAATCATTTGGTCATTCATCAAATGATAGGGGAGGTAGTGTTTCTATTTCTTCTTCTTTTTGTTGCAATATTGCTCAAGGCTCTTGGATATTAGATTCAAGAGCTAGTGATCACATCTATGGCTCTCTAAAATGGTTTGATTCTTACAATCAAATCTCACCTATAACTATTAGACTACCAAATGGTCAAATCTCAATTGCTAAGATTTCAGGAACCATTAAATTTTCTAAAGAGCTAGTTTTACATGATGTTTTATATGTTTCAAATTTTTCTTTGAATTTGATTTCTGTTTCTAAGATGTGCAATGCCTTAGGCTGCACTATCTTGTTTAATGGTTCCACATGTATGATACAGGACAAGGAGTAACAGAGGATGATTGGTTCAGCTGAACAAGTAGAAGACTTGTACTATCTTAATCAATCTGATAAGGATTTGCATGCTGCAAGCTTCTCTACTACTTCATTACTTAATAGTGCTTTATGGCACTTTAGACTAGGGCATTTATCTACCTCTAGAATGTCCTCTATGCACTCAGAATTTCCTTTTATTGATGTTGACAATAAGGCAACTTGTGATGTATGCCACTATGCAAAACAGAAAAACTTACCATTTCATACTAGTTTTAATAAAGCTTCTAAACCTTTTGAACTCTTACATTTTGACATTTGGGGTCCCATTGCCATTAAATCTATACATGGCCATTCTTATTTTTTGACTGCTGTAGATGATTTTAGTAGATACACATGGCTAACTTTGATGAAATCTAAGGGTGAAACATCTTCCCATGTTCAAAATTTCATAAAGTTCCTTGAAACTCAATTTAATGCTAAAACAAAATATGTTAGGACTGACAATGGTCCAGAATTTTTCATGCAAGATTTCTTTCTTAAAACAGGAATTATCCACCAAACTAGCTGTGTGGAGACTCCCCAGCAAAATGCTAGAGTTGAACGTACGCATCAACACATTTTGAACATTGCTAGAGCACTTTTATTTCAATCACATTTACCTAAACAATTTTGGAGTTATGCTGTTACACATGCAATGTTTTTAATCAATAGAATTCCTAGTCCTATTCTTCAAAATAAGTCTCCTTATTTTCAATACAAATCCTGACTTGCAAAGTCTTAAAGTTTTTGGTTCTTTGGTTTATGCCTCTACACATCAGAGTCATAGAACTAAGCTTGCTTGTAGAGCAAGAAAATGTGCTTTTTTGGGTTTTAAACCTGGCATGAAAGGTGTTATTCTTGTTGACATCAATAATAAAGAAATTCTAGTCTCTAGGAATGTCACTCATCATGAACATATTTTCCCTTATCAATCACAACATCCTATAACTCCATGGTTTTATTACCCTTCTAATCAAACTTCTTCTTCTTAAGCTCCTATCAACCCTGCATCTCTATCTCCAGACATAGACACTCCTATCATTTCTGATACTCACCCTAACATTCCTAACCCTGACACTACTCCTAACATATCAGATACTAACCTTAACATGTCTAACTCTGAGACTACTCCTAACCTTGAATCACCATCCAATGCAGATCACACTCCTGACAATGTCACTACATCTGTCATTCCTTCAACACCAATTCTTCAACCAACCATTGATCACATTGAAAACATTCACTCTAGACCTCAGAGAATCAGGCATGCACCTGCTTATTTGAAAGATTTTGTGTGCACTTCTTCTACTATTTCACATGCTCCAATCTCTTCAGGTACTGCTCATCCTATATCTCATTTTCATTCTCTAAATCATTTATCATCTTCACATAAAGCTTTCTCTGTGTCTCTTTCACATACTACTGAACCTAAGACCTATGATGAGGCATGTAAGTCTCAAGATTGGATTGATGCCATGAATACTGAATTAGATGCTTTAGCTAAAAATCAAACTTGGTCTTTGGTTGATCTGCCTCCTCATGTGAAGCCTATTGGGAACAAATGGGTCTATAAGATTAAGCATAAGGCAGATGGCAGTATTGAGAGGTATAAAGCAAGGCTAGTTGCTAAGGGATACAATCAGGTTGAGGGCATTGACTACTTTGACACATTTTCACCAGTTGCTAAGCTAACTACAGTCAGAGTTCTTATTGCTTTAGCATTTATTCATAACTGGTTTCTTCACCAGTTAGATGTTAATAATGCATTTCTGCATGGTGAATTGCAAGAAGATGTCTACATGCAGGTTCCAGAAGGGGTTACTTGTCATAAAAGGAATCAAGTGTGTAAATTACAAAAGAGCTTATATGGCTTAAAACAAGCCAGCAGAAAATGGTATGAAAAGTTATCAACTTTGCTGGTAATAGAGGGATACATACAATCTACTTCTGATTACTCTTTGTTTACTAAGAAGTTTGATGATCAATTCATAGCTATCTTGGTCTATGTAGATGATATCATAGTGACTGGTACATCATTGTCTGAGATAGATAGAATCAAACAGATTTTAGATACAAATTTCAAAATCAAAGATCTTGGTAAACTTAAGTACTTCTTGGGTTTAGAAGTGGCACATTCAACTCAAGGCATTACTATCTCTCAAAGGAAGTACTGTTTAGATTTACTAGAGGACACAGGTCTCTTAGCCTCAAAACCTGTCAGTACACCTCTTGATCCTTCTATCAAATTACACCAAGATAATGGGGAACCTTTTGAAGACATCACACAATACAGAAGATTGATTGGTAGGCTTCTGTATTTGACCACTACTAGACCTGATATCACACTAGCCACTCAACAATTAAGCCAATTCTTGAATGCTCCCACAGTAACTCATTACAATGCAGCATGTAGAGTATTGAGGTACTTAAAATCTAATCCTGGCTATGGTCTCTTATTCACTAGAGATGCAGAGATACAACTTTTAGGGTATGCAGATGCTGACTGGGCAGGTTGTGTTGACACAAGGAGATCAACTTCAGGGTATTGTTTTTTCATTGGAACATCACTCATCTCATGGAGGGCTAAGAAGCAACACACTGTAGCTAGATCTTCATCAGAAGCTGAACATAGATCCCTAGCTTCAGCTGTTTGTGAGCTACAATGGTTATTATACCTTTTACATGATTTGAATGCCACTTGCAGCAGGCCACCTGTCTTGTATTGTGATAGCCAAAGTGCTATACACATTTCTTCTAATCCGGTTTTCCATGAAAGAACCAAGCACCTTGAGATTGACTGCCATTTGATCAGAGAGAAACTGCAAAAGGGAGTTTTGAAGCTACTACCTATCTCCACAAATGAGCAACTTGCAGACTTTCTCACCAAGGCATTATCATCTCCAAAGTTTAGATACTTCATCTCTAAGCTGAATATGATTAACATCTACTCAGATTCAACTTATGGGAGGGTATTAAACTATAGTAAAAATGATAATGTACTAGTAGCTTGATCTAGAAGCAACAGGGTAGTTAAGCTTTTCTTCTTACATTAGCTAGTTAGTTAGTAACTACTTACCTATCTCCACAAATGAGCAACTTGCAGACTTTCTCACCAAGGCATTATCATCTCCAAAGTTTAGATACTTCATCTCTAAGCTGAATATGATTAACATCTACTCAGATTCAACTTATGGGAGGGTATTAAACTATAGTAAAAATGATAATGTACTAGTAGCTTGATCTAGAAGCAACAGAGTAGTTAAGCTTTTCTTCTTACATTAGCTAGTTAGTTAGTAACTACTTTTCCCGCCATTTTTTCATTTCAAGCTTAGTTGATCATGTATATAAGAAACGGTTGTAACTAACTTGAACTTGATTTTGATAATAGAATCCATGAGTTTTTCTCTCTGTTTTCTACTTCAGCATAGAGGTAGAAGTGAAACTCTATAAATAGGATCTTAGTCTTCATTAGTTACACACTACAACTATCACTCTCACAAGAAGCTAGGAATTTTAAGGTCTGAGTCTCTTTCTTTTGATTCTTCTTATATTCATTTATTCTTTTATTTTGTTTGTTTCCATCCTTTTAAAAATCAAAACTATTTCAATCATTTAAAACCCTTGTTACTCTATTTTCATAGCTTTCAAGTTTAGGTTTTCTAGTTTTCTATTTCCTTATATGGTCAGATAGTTTAAATGTTCATGTTCCATCTTTCTTAGTTTCTAAAACAGCCCTGTTACTTATTCAAATATTGATCATGTTATAACTAGTTCTCTATTTCTTTTAGTTTTTAACCAAGGCAATTAACTCAATGAAGCTAGAGTCTTTTCTTTCTAAAACAAGGGTACTTAATCAAATATTTTAGTCACTGGATGTCTATCTTTATTGGTTTTAGTTTAGACATTTGAATCATGGTTATTACTCTATCCTGATTGACTAAGAAAACATTCATTTATTTAATTGTTTGGAAATACATAGAGAATGATAGGAAAACAAAAGCATGATAAGAGAGCCACATCAATGTTATCTTTGGATTTATTATGATGTGATGAGTTGAAAGTATTTGTTTCATAATCTTAACTTATAAACACGACCAAAAATATATATGTATAAGAAGCAATGACATGCCATATTATTACAGTGTTGGTTTCCCATGTTTGTTTTAGAATATAAGTTTCTTGGATTTACGTTAGCATTTTCATAATGTTAGAATTTAACCATAATGATAGTTAGTTAAGAGATAGTTGTTTTGATTAGTGAATAAGGTATCATAGAAGAAGGTGATCACTCAAGTTATTTTGGAAGGCTCCGAGGTAAGGGGAATTGCTAATAATAAGTTTCGATGAGCACAAGAAATGTGTTACTTGTATATATCTATTATTAGTTATGATTAGGGAAGTTGTGTACTTAGTGTTAGTAAATTTTAAATTTGTTGAGATATATGCAAAATGATGAGTGATTGATTTAGTTTGATGATATGTGTGAATACATCTTTTTCAATATATGAATTGAAAACGTTTTTAATTGATTTGGCAATTGAGAATGTTACTATCAATATTTTATGAAGAAAAATAAGTAAAGTATCTATGTCTTTAATTTGTTTATTGATGATGATATCTTTGTGCTTGAGTGTTTATGGAGAAAGTTTGAGATGATCTCTCAAAAGTTGCATTATGAGTTTTGAGGATTAATATGTCAAGCTGGATGTTGACAAAGATAATTTAAGTTGAGGAATTATATAACTAATCACCTTGAGTTGGTGAGGAGCAAAACATGATGTTTCTTACAATACTATAATGTATGTAAGATTGAGGATAGGTTCGGCTGGGTCGCCTACAGACCTCCAAGGGATCACCTACGTTTTGAACTCCTACCAATAGTCAGTGGTAGCCCCTCTGACTGGAGGAAATCATAAAACCCGACGTGGTGAAACCTGACTGTGCAGGACTATCTATAATAAGGTGCAGCGCTCGGGCCAGAATGGTTGAGACATATTTGATATATGTTCATTGCAAACGACCATGTTATGGCAGTTGAAACGGCCTTACGCTCATAATAGAGGTCTCCATGGAGTAGGTTGAAGAAAGATATTACTAACTAAGTTAGAGGACTAACTTTGAGTGAAGAGTTTGGTTTGGACGTTATATTTATTATAAATGACTAAATTTTGATGATTGATTTATTTGGTTGTTGATATATTTGATGAAGTATTTTATCTTTGTGTTTGACTAATTGTACATTGATTGTGACGTTGATATAATGTTTTCTATAGTTAATATTTTTGTGATTAATTGATTTTATGTGACTACTTGACTACTTGATTCTATGTTATTTGAAATACATGATTAGGTATTCAGGATATATACTAGTTAAATAAAAATGCATGTACTTGTATAATATTATGTGTAGCCTTGTGACATCATCACGATGGTAACTTGTGTACGAGTAATTCACCCCTTACAACAGTTAGTGCAGGATATCATGACCTCAAGTTAAAGTTCATTGGAAAGAGGAAAATGGCATTGTGAGAGACATTAATTCCAAGACCGTTAGAACGGATTAGAGATTTAGTTTTATTTTTGGAGTCCGAAGAGAAAGATCTTTTTGAGATTAGATGGTGTCATTGGAGTGCTCTCTCGATGACATATTTAGTGTTTGACCAGCTCGTGATCAATTGTGGGTTAGAGTCTCTTGTAAATATTATCTTTTGATTATTCTTAATGGAAGATTGTAAGATACTTATGTGCAATAAAAATATATATTTTATGTTTGCAAATCTTTTAATTATAAGTGATGCATATTATTCATGGGCTTACTTTAAATTTATAAAAAGAGAATTTCGAAAAGTTTTTATAGACAAAAATATAGTGCATATATTTGAATTAATTATTTTTCACTTACTATTTTCACTTTACAAGGAAAATAAATCAACATTATTGTATTCGTTTGTATTTAAGCTTGTTTAAATTTAGGGTAGAGAACTGTGACACTCTTCTTTTCAGTCTCTGAAAAGGGGGTGTTACAGGGATACTCTGAAACTGCTCAATTCAGGGTATTCGTAAAATGAACTCAGATAATTTGTGTTACACTTTTATATTCCTTATTGATAAGTTATGAAATTAAGTTGTACTTATGTATATAGATCAACTGTTGAAATATTGAGGTTTCCTAGTACTTACTAACTACTAATTGGGTAGTAAGAAATCCACTGAGACGAAGTGACTGTTCTCATTCCCCCATTTATTTGATTTCAGATAACAGGTTAAACAAGACAAGGGTAAGAAGGACTGATGATTGAAGCTGAGCTTCAATAGTTTATTGGACTATGCTATTAGTTCTTCCTTGTATTGTATCAAGCTGTTTAGAATTATTTTATTTCCCTTCCGCCGTAATATAACAAGATATTGTAAGTAGCTTGGTGTTACACATTATCAAAAAATTATTCTGTAATTTTAATGCATTCAAATTTCAGTTATGTAGGTCTCGACTAATATTTTAGACAACTTAGTTGGGGCGTTATAGAAAGCCCAAGAAAAAGGGATCCTATATCTTCAATTTTGGGAGCTTTTTAATGAGTGTTCAAATATTATGCATGTAGCTTATAGTGAGCAAAAAATAAAACAGCATTCTCTTGTACAATAAGTTTTCTACTACGAATAAATTAAATTAATTTGATATCTAAATGATTTTAAAGAGTCTACTTAATCAATAATTTTTATTTTCTTGTTTTCTAAAGACAAATAATACTTTGAAAGAAATTACCAAGATTCCCAAAAAACAAACCTAAAAATATATTGTTGTCATTTGTTAATAAAATGGTTAAAGTGGCAAAATATAAATGAACAAAAAAAATGAAGGCTTAAAGTGTCGATGTTGTAGCACTTATTAAACATATTTTGCTGACAGAAGCTTGCTATTTAGGCCCCCTAGTATTACTCGCAGACCCCCCGTCGTGACCAAAATGCCCTTATAAGCATTTGACCAAATTTCGTCACATAGATGACGAAATTATGTTAAAACATACTAAGCTTGCATTGTCGCGCACATATGGGCACAAAACACACAATTTCGTCTCGTAGTTACCGAACGCCAATTTTTTGAAATTTTGTCATCTAGAAGACGAAATTGTGTGTTTTGTCACCTAGAAGACAAAATTTTGGTTAAACGTAGTAGGCCTGCATCTGGGCACAAAACACACAATTTTGTCACCTAGAAGACGAAATTGTGTGTTTTGTCACCTAGAAGACGAAATTGTGTGTTTTGTCACCTAAAAGACGAAATTTTGGTTTTTTGCAATTTCGTTCCGTACGTGAGCACTACAAGAAAACTGATTTGGAGCGTCCGCCCAAAACAGACGCTAATTTCCAAAAAACGGACGCTAAAAGGTATTAGCGTCGGCTTAGCGTCTGTGTCGTGGTGGACGCTTAATTGCCTGAAGCTAGCAGTTGCGTCCAACAGACGCTACTTTAGCGTCCGTCTGCAGAGATGCTATGTTGAAGCTACCATCACAGGTATACGGCAGACGCTAGTAGCTTCCGTTTTTGTGTGACACTATACATATGGTTTGGTTTGACTCATTGTTGCCGATAGAGTCCGTTTGGCGGACGCTATATCTAGCGTCTGCTTTATGCGGAAGCAATTTATTCACCAAATAGAGTTTGTTTGGCGGACGCTATTTTAATTTATTTTAAAAAAAAAAAAAAAAATTAATAACTCTCCCAAGCACACATAGATTCATAAAATCAATAGTGACACAAAGTAATATCCACAATATCTCAACCAACAAACAAAGTAAACATGAGAATGTAAAAGAATCACAACCATTATGAGATACAACAATAACACTACGAAAAATAAACCAAGTGTATGTCTAACAAATCGAAAGTAAAGTCTACACCAAAAAACTAAATCGAAAGTAAACTCTACACAAAAAAACTATCAAAATCAAACATAATTTGTAAGACAAAAGAGTGGCAAACATAAATTCTCTCGTGACGACAGCATTTGCATAGTGCTGATTGCTACATGTTTGCATAACTTCCGAAACATCCCTTTTACAAGTTGCATTTCTTTTGATCTTCCTTTCCTGATGGAACAAGTATACCCCTATATAAATAAAGCATGAAATCAAATAGGTATTATCAATAACATCATTATAAGTTACTTAAATAAATTAACTTTATTCGGTTCAACTCAAACTCCCATATATTCAATGGACATAAAGCAACTCAAACGGTTTCATTTCTACTAATTACCGTGTTCTACATAACAACCCTTTTTACTATCAAATTTCTTAAGATATTATCGATCACAATTTGTATTGAAGCAATAATTAATATGGTATATTATTCAAATTGAAGGTTGCAAAGAGTACCATATTACACAATTGTAGTTTTAAGCACTTCCAAAATCCAAATCATCTATAACAACATTGAAATTATACACAAAAGTGGCTAAATTTATCATGAGGAAATTCAAAGAGTAAAAACAAATTTCAAGCTCAAGGGAAATACAGCCAAAGTGATTCCCAATGACAAACAACAGTCCATGATATAGGCAGGGAGGAACAAAGGAAAACACAACCTATATATATCTACATATAAAGAAAAGATCAAAGCACCTTCTTCACCATCAAAGACCACCCAAACCAGCACCCGCAACTAAGCCACACAACTCAAACGAACAAGTCATTGGGTCAAAAGAACCTGCATATCATACTAGGGTGAGGGAGTAACAAGAGAAAGAAGAGCAGTAGCAATAATAGTTGTCCAACCAAGGCAAAAGGATGAAGAGATGAGTGGTAATCATAAAGCACCAGTTAGAAGTATGTTTGGAAGGTTAAGGAAAATGATATAAAAGCATGCTCAAAAGAGTGAAATATGGGATCCAAAACCAATTAGGTCCTCGGGTCAAGCTTTTAATAAATATGGTAGTCTTTCATAAGGTACAACATGATCACAGTGATTAAAATGAATAAAATGGATGTTGCAATATCTTTCCAATACGCTAATAATTTGAAAAGTCGAGCTCATGGCGGAACCTCTCTGAGTTCAAAATGATTTATGTTAATTGGACGAAGAGAGAAATAAAACTAGAGAATAAAAGAAATCCAATCCTGATAATATAATAAAATTTGCAAACCAATTATAATGCAATATATCAATGATTGTTCATGAGTCATGACATGTTATCATTAGTAATTTTAAAAAGATATCTATCAATCACACACTACTCTATCATAGTTCTACAAGGGTTATACAACTTATCATTAGTGATTTTAAAACTTGTTAGCAATAAAAGGCTTGTTAGCAATAATAAGAAAACAAAGTAGCAAAGCTAGGTTCATCAAAGTTAATTGGAAAGTCTGATTTATAAAAGGCTCCTATGTAAAGTTCACTGAAGCACATAAATATGAAAGTGGGATAAACCTTGTTTTATTGTAGGGCTCTGTTGAAATTACCAAGCTCCACGAATATACCGGCAAGATTTGACCATGCAATAGCAAAGGTAGATTGAATACGGAATGTCTCGACATGACAAATTGTAGAAAAGTAAAAGCCTCTGCAAGTTCATCATGGTGCACACATCTCATTAGCCATTCCACACACAAATAGAAACACTAAAAAAGTAAATAAAAATCAATATGAACGCAAAGGAAACCAATATCAACCATAAATCTGCCTATCTAGACCAAATACTTGAAGAAAATACATAAGGTAAAAGCATGGCTTCTTAGTATTCAATAAGGTGTGCAACATAAAATTGAAAACAACAAAGTTATTAAGAGAAAAGACTTGATCTACCTCTTCTTTTAATAGCAGTGGAGAGAAGGAAAATTGACAACTCTTAGAGATTGGCTTATCAATACCCAATTTTAGGAAAAATCATAGACCATAACAATACCATTTTCATAACCAAATGACAAAGCCAAATCCCAAGACAAATTAATAATCGTTACTGATTTATCATCAAACAAAAGAGTCATATACATATACTCTAGAAACACACATATGTGATCATGACTAATTCAAAATCATATGTGTAGCATATGTACTATATTCATGGTGGTACAATTGCTTTTACCAAAATGTTATCTAGTATATTTAACTCCTCATTCAAAGCTCAATCATAAGTTAACAAGAATCATAAATAGACTAGAAAATCATAAACATATTTCTTAAGTTTAAGACCACAAAAATTTGAGGGACATGAAGTGTCTTTGTAGTGGATTAGATAATATTTTTAACATCTTAAACTAACAATCATGACAAAATTTCAAACAATAGAAGAACTATAAAACAAATATACCTCCATATGGTTTTCCATCTGTCCTTGAGTTTCTTGCACTCATGTCATGTTTTTATGCAAGTTATATATACTCAACTACCTAGGACAAGACCAAATTGAATGAATAGCTCCCTCAGTCAATTGGAGAGCACAATATTTAAAAACAAAGTATATCACAATAACCTTGTTAACAATATTTAAAACTTTATAAAGAGTGCACAATGTTCACAAATTATTAACCTTTATAGAGACCACATGAACCACCATTCTTTCTAAGTAAGCTATCACACACCCATCTACTGAATTTTCCAGTAGCCACAGTGCATAAGGAAGAGCCAACATTGTCGCCAAAACAAAAAGTCATCCAATTAAATTAAAAAAAGAAGCATATCAGTCACAAACAAGGGGTAATTAGCATTTAATATAACCATCCCACATAATAATTGATTATCCTCCTAGACAGACCACAAAATTGGAATCCTCTTGGTCACACATTCATACAAAGAAACTAGTTGAAATCATAACATATGGAACTAGAAGAGAATTCATATTCTCATGGTTGACAAGGTATTTGTGATAATTGAAACATAATGAGTGATCTCTAATCTGAGAAAGTAAAATAAAAAAATCCAAAATAATCAGACCCATGCACACATAAATTATTTGACATCTTATTGGCATCACAAACCAACAAATCAAAAACGCTAGTAAAAACATGCATCACAAACAAAGTTTGCTTGCTAACAAATATAAAGCCTTGGTACCAAAATCTGAACGAGAGAGGAACAGACCTAGAAACGGTGGATTCTGTGAGAGCGAGAGAATCACATGATGATCGATTGAGCAGCAGATTATGAGATAGAGCAAGATTGGTGAATGAGTCCGATTGAGCGGTGAACCCTAGGTGAAAATGAGTTCGATTAAGAAAGGGTTTGTGTGAGATTGATAAATTGGTAAAGAGTTCAATAAGATTGAGGAACGGTTCATGTGAAATTAAGGGTTTGTGAGGTTGAGAAAATTGTTTTAGCCTATGAAGCACGGACACCTCTAGAAGGTGGCGTGTCGCGGTGTCCGACACGCGTCGGTGTCCGACACTTGTATGACACCCGTACAACACCTGTCGGAATAGTCAAACAAGTTTTACCAAAAAAATAATTTTTTTTTTGCTTTGACACTCTAAAAAAATTAAACATGTATTGAAACAATGTTATCAATGAAGAATTAAATATATTAATTTTGATTAGAATATTTTTAATAGACATAGTTGGGACGCTAGTAGCGTCAGTGTCGGGGCAGACGCTAAATATTTTGAAGCTAAAACACATTTTTGTTGTAGTGGAAAATTTTCAACTGTAATTTAGGGGTATTTTGAGATTTTAGGGGGGCCTGATAGCAACCCAAGGGGCGTAAATAGAAATTTTCTTGCAGACATAGTGTTATTGATCGGTTAAAGCCCAATAAACTAGGGCCCAAATATTAAACAAGAGAATATTATGCATCATTTTCTTGATTGTTTTGAGGTGTTTGTGTGTTGATTAGTTTTTTTAGCGTGTTTAATAATTAATGAAAATTTAGAGTAGAAGGGATGAGATAGTGAGTATAAACTAATTAGTTATAATTAGAATATTTTTAGTAAAATAAATACGTGGAGAGAAATAGAAGAATATTAATTTTTGTAGAAATTGAGGTGGGGAGGTACATAGGGATAAAAGTTAGTAAAATAGTAAAGAAAGGAGAAGTGGGCCTAGTAGTGATAAGCAAAAAGGGAGGTGTAAATTGAAACAATTTTTTTTATTAGAAAATGCTCTCTTTATGAATAAGATAACCTAGTGAATTAACATAAAAGGCAAAGGATGGGAAGAATTAGGATTATCACTCTTTTCTAAATGTTTACGTTGGTTTTTCGTAAACAAGAGCTAGTTTAATATTTGAAAACTTGCATGATCAACTAGTAAATCCTAGGACATGTTTGTGCTTAACTTTCCAGAAAATGTTACAATGTTCATGATCAACAAGAACATATACGGTTTGATTTGTGAAAAGTTATGAAAATAAACAAATACAGTAAAAAGGCTTTAAAGTAAACAAATACAGTAAATTGCAAGAAATATAAAGATTGCATTCGAATGTAAATGACAATTACAATAAAACGATAATCAAATCATACATTTTTCTTCTTGCACTCCTTTCGTTCGATCGCATGAGTACTCAGAGTTTTGAAGGATTTTCTGTATAAAATTTGTCACCCCAACTTTTTCTCGAAAACTACCCTAAATACTCCCCAAGGAAAAACTGCCAAGTAACTCCCTATGTCTGAGATCTTGACGCGTGTCCTGCCACGATCTTTTCCATTCGATTAATGCTTCTTCACGCTCTTGCATGCTTATCGAACTCGAGTTCACTTTCCTTCGAACAAGTCCACAAACTCGTCATTCATCTGCCCTTCGACTAGCAATCGAAAAGAAGCTCACAAGACTAGCTTTTCCTTTTCTCCTAGAAATATCATTATTTCATATTTAAATACCTAAATAATATTTTTTTTGAAAACGGCAAAATTTTATTAGAAATGAGATCTTAGTACAAGAAGTACAAAGAGAACTCACAAGGACAAACATACACACAGAGGCCATAGTCTAAGGGGACCATAGAGCCAAAACAACAAAAGAAAAACAATGGAAACTAAACAGGAAGAACAAAGAAGCAGAAACATTAGCTATTTGACAAGCAAATCACTGGTTCAGAAACCCATTCGTAGAGCAAACACGGCGACGATTTAGTTCTCCCTAGCCACCACTTCCAAGTTGAAGTCTGAATATCCTCCAAGAGCTTTGCCGAGTCCGGCACCCGTTCTCAAAAATAACTAAATAATATTGCCAGCTCATCTAATATTTAATTAACAAATAAATCATAAAATATGAGCCAACACTAGAAAATCAGGATTGTTCTGCAAAACACAGCAAGAGAGGAATAAAAACTCTAGGACTTGGGAAGGAGAGGGCTGCATGAAAATCACACCAATAAATATGACTAAAATCAATAATATTAATAATGATAATTATTTTGAAAGATAAAAAATTATTATTATTATTATAAACGTCAATAGTTCATTGTACAAGAACGTACAAACAAGCCAATAAGCTTGTACAAGAGCATTCACTAGTTCTATTTTTTTTTCTTTTTCTCAGAAGTGTTGTATGGATAGATCTAGCATATTATATTAATAATTCATGAAGAGCCCGTCAAGAGAAAGTTTTAGGTATGCACAATCATTTAAGCACAAAATTTAAGCATACTCATACAAATTAAAAAAATAAAAATAAAAATAAAATTGTCACATCAATTTATGTTACTTCAATTTTTTTATTTTTTTAAATTTGATGTAAATGTGCTTAACACCTTTTATTTATATTTATGGTTATACAAGTATTTTCCGCGTGCCGGTCGTAGATTCGCCTTATGTTACCATTTATAAACTGACGAGTATGGACATTAAAATGTGCATAGTATTGTCCTTTGAAAATGAAAGCTTCATCTTCAACGTGAGTATTAAAAGCTGCATCAATCCATCAGAATGGCACAAGTTATCCGATTTTCAAATATGGTGTTCTTAAACATTGGAAATCCATCAGAAATTTTTCTTGGACCAGTAATTATATCTTTATTTTTTTCTCCAGTATCTTTCAAAACCGCATACTTATCTTTCACAAATATGTAACACTCATTTGTTTTAGCTGAACAGAATGCAGCATCGTTATTTGGCATTTATGTTATTGGAAGATTATTTAGTTCTGTTTTTACTTTCAGTTTGTGAAAGCCTTTGTTTCTATGTTAATGTGTGAACACCAAATATAATATAAATTAGTTTTTTTTACCAAGAAAATTAAGGCTTCTGTTAGAGTTGGACGCTTGTTAGGAATGAGAATAAAACATTATTATACCGAATATGTATTATAGAATGACCACGAAAAGTATGCCTTCAGAGTTGAACCCTTGTAAGAATGAAGAATACAAAATTATTATACCCACCGTGGGTGTGTTTGGTAAGTCCAATAAGTTAGCTTATAGCTTATTGGATTAGCTTATAAGCTTGTTTTAAAAAAATAGATGTGTTTCGTAAAAAGTTTTTCTCATTAGCTTATATTTTTTTTTGAGATGTTATTTCAAGTAGCGTTTGAGCTAATAGCTTATAGCTTTTTATTGTTATTTCCATTTTTAACCTTTAATTTTATTATTTTTTATAAAATAAAAAATTATCTACTAAAAGGAATAACTACCCACTACATGTCCTTTTATGTAATTTTATATTTATTAACCATTTTAAAAGCTAATTTTACCAAACACTTTAATTTTAATCAGCTAGCTTTTCAGCTATCAACTATAAGCTAGCTTTTCAGCTATCAGCTAGCTTATTAGCTATAAGCTAGCTTTTAACTTAATTTTACCAAACAGACCCCGTATCTACTAAATTTTCTAGTGGCAAATAGATAATCTCTCTGTCATAAATATTTTGTCCTTTAGATTAAGAAGTAATAAAAATTTACAAATTGCATTTTTTATTCTTACTTTTTTAAGAAAGAAAATTTATTGAATGTTTGGTCTAATTTTTGTAAGGGTATATATAAATTGTAAAATATCTTCAATTGTATCTTGATTTCTTAAAAGAATCAAAGTTGAGACAAAAATAAAAAGATAAAAGGATCAAAGTTTTAGGACATAGGGAGTATATCTTATAAATGGAAAAAATTTCAAAGTACAAATGGTGAGTAGGGTTGGGAATAGGCCAGGCGGCCTCCATGGACCTTCGGCATGGCATGTCTTAGGCATGGCATGGCATGACATGTTTAGTAAAAATGGCAGGCTAAGACTTTGAAAAAAGCCTATTTAGATAAATAGGCCAGGCTTAGGCTTTTAAAAAAGCCTATTAAGCCTATTAGGCCGGCCTATGTATATTTAATTTAATAAATATTTTTTATATAATATTTTTTTTAATGTTAGGCTAAGGATTTGATGTTAGGCTAAGGATTTTAGATGTGTTTTCCTTACACTTGAAGAGTCTAGATTTGAAGATCTAGTGTTTTGCTAACTTATGGTGTATATTTTAGTTGTTGCCGACTACACCGATTAACATTAGTGCTTAAGAAACAATTTGTATTATGGCATACTTAATAGACTTTGTCGTAATCGTATTTCTATTTTATTAGCTATTAACTATTGTGCTAACAATTTTATAAGCTTTTTCTTAACATTGTAGAAATTATAAAAATTTAAATGTGAAATAGGCTTCAAGGCGTATTTAATTAGCCTATTTAAAAAGATTACATGGAGGCCTTTATGTAATGCAGGCTTTTAAACAGGCTACAAGGCCAGGCTTTAACAAGGCCCAGGCCAGGCAAAAAAAATAGCATTTGATAGGGCGTAGGCCAGGCTTAGGCTTGAAGAAAAATCATAGGCCAGGCTCAGGTCTGTCAAAGCATGGTATGGCATAACCTATTCCCAACCCTAACGGTGAGTACGAGATATACTTAGAAGAAAAATCCCAAGAAAAAAAATGAAAAATAGCAAAAGTTTTGAAAAAGCACTAAAAAATCGACACCCCTCGAGCCATCTAGAGTGGCCACCTGAAAAATAAGAGCAACATAAGAGAGTAAGTGTGTGAAATTTTTTTTGCTACCAACACAAAGACTAGAGTTTTAGAGAAAACATAAATGTATTTCTCTTGGTATAATTCTAAGGTTGAGCAAAAGGTCATTCAATTAACCTTGGGAAACACTTATCAAATTGAGTATCTTAGCCACGAGAAGAGATTTGAAAAAATGGTAGAGTTAGGTTTGAAGGCAAATTCTTGTAACCCTCTTTTGAGAATCCAGTGTAAGGTTACTTTATTTATTAATAGAACGGAAAACTGCTATCTTCCTAGAATTGGCCACCGAATTGGATAAACAAATTATTATTTTCTTTTTCTTATTATGTTTCTCTTTTTCAGTTTGGATTACAAATTATTGTGTTCTTTTTCTTGTGCACTTACGAGGCTATCAAAACCCCACTTCAAAATCATTGAGATGCAACAATGAGATTTTTGAGGTATCTAAAATTTTCTCTCGGTCAAGGCATAATCCTAAGAAAGGATAATGATTAAAATCTTAGGTTTTGTAGTTTTGAATTTTGATCTTCATATTTTTACTATTTTGTAGAATTGGTCCACCTATGTAACAATTTTGGTCTAAACTATGGTAATAATATGATATGTCTTATATGATTGTTTTTCTATGCACCTAAGAAACAAGCAATATTTACATAGAGAAAGAAAGGAAACAAACAACCAGGCATACATCTTACATTGATTTAATGAATGTACACATTAATTAACAACACAATAAAAACACTAAAATCTGTGGGGAAATTAAACAAGCAGAAGCTACCATATAAGACATCATCTTTCTTCAAAAGCAAACTTTATGGAATTAATCTCGATGATAACTTTTTGAGCGCGGCATCATCTTTCCTTCATTGTGGAGTGGACTCCATACCATTTCGATTTCTTGGCATCCCGGTAGGTGCTAATCCGAGAAGAAGATCTACATGGTGCCCGGTTGTTGAGTCCATGAAAAAAAGGCTTAGCAATTGGAATGGCCGTCATTTATCTATAGGAGGCCGAGTGACTCTTATTAACTCTGTGTTGTCTAGTTTACCTTTATATTTCTTCTCCTTTTATAAGGCTCCGGTGCACTACAAGAAATATGATTTTTGACAACAACTTTTTTTGTTACAGGTCGCTGGCAAAACTATCTTGGGTAGTTTTGCCAGCGACTTATAACAACTTTTAACAAAAAAAGTTGTTGCAAAAAATCATATTTCTTGTAGTGGTGTGTGTGTTAAAAGAAATGGTTAGTATTCAAAGAAATTTCTTATGGGGTGGAGGTACGGAGGGTAATAAAATGTGTTGGGTTAGTTGGGATCGTATTTGCCAGCCAAAGGAAAGAGGAGGCTTGGGGATAAAAAACATGGAGTTGTTCAACTCCTCTCTCTTGTGTAAATGGAAGTGGAGATGTTTGGAGGATAGGATGGCACCGTGGTACCAGCTTTTGAGGTTTAGATATGGATCTCTAATAGCCAATTTCTTGTATAATGAAGGAAATGAAGGTCTTAATCGTGCTTCCATTTGGTGGAGAGATATTTGGAGGTTAGGTAGTGTGTTGGAAGGTGGTTGGTTTAGTAGTAACGACATCGCTTTTTGGAAGGATAGATGGATAGGATCGGCGCCGTTGTGTGAAATGTTTCCAATTCTTTTCACTAAATCTATGCATCCCAATAATTCTATTATAGCGATGGGGTCTTGGAACCGCGACTCTTGGGACTGGAACATTGAATGGGCGACTGTTTTGACCGTATCAGAACATGATCTAGCAAGCGATTTATCTCTTTTATTGGAGCAGGTTCAGCCTCGCATAGGTGTTGTTGATCGGCGTAGATGGTTGCCTCACGAAGCTGGTTTTTTTACTGTCAAATCAACATATATAGCGCGGCTGGACAGTCTGGTTATGCCGGCAATTGATGCAGATACGGTGCAAGCTTTAAAACACCTTTGGTTAAATAATGTTCCATCGAAGGTGAGTATTTTTGGTTGGAGGTTATTACTTGAAAGATTACCAACAAGGGAGACTCTTTTTAATAAAGGTGTTATTACTAATCACCTTGAGAAGAGTTGTGTATTTTGTTTTAACATGGAAGAAACCTTGCACCATTGTTTTCTTGGGTGTCATATTACTGCTACTGTGTGGCGTGATGTCTTTCATTGGATGTGCATATCTCACTTATTTGCAAGCAATGTGCAGCAGCATTTTATTTTGTTTGGAGATATATTTAAAGGGAAACAATGCAAGAGAGTTAAGCAACTCATTTGGTTAGCAACAATGTGGTGCATATGGCAGTTGCGCAACAATATACTATTTAGAGGGGATGTTGTGAATGTAACTACTCTAGTGGATCAAATTAAATATATCTCGTGGCTTTGGTTTATAGGTCATGTAGGGCCTAATGCTAATTTATCATTTTTGAATTGGTGTATAAATCCTCTACAATGCTTTCAAAGCATATAGAGTGAGATCTTTGTTGTCTTGTAAGGGTTGAGTACCTCTTGTACTCCTTATAATACAATCTTTGCTTATAAAAAAAAAAAACAAGCAGAAGCTACCACACTTATTCAAACATGCAGAAATTTAGCATATTATTGTAAAATGCCATGAAGTGCCGGCCAATCGTCATGGATTAGCTTTATGAAACCATTTACAAACTGCTTAGTCCTAAAATTAAAATGTGCATAGTATTTTCCTTTGAAAATGAAAGCTTCGTCTTCATCGTGAGTATTAAAAGCTGCATCAATACCCTGTTCAAAGACGGTACCAAGAAGTGGAGGATAAACAGAAGAAATCTTTATACGACCTATGACTTTATTGTCGATAATATCCAAAGCAAGCCGCTCTTTTCCTTTGAATAAGTAAACATTGTCTTCATAGCAGGACCTTGTTGCAGAATCTATTCCATTTTCGAAACCAGTTCTTCTCAGAATAGGAAACATTTTAGTGATTAGCATAGGACCTGAAAGTAACCTGGCGTTTCTTGATTTTGGAGCTGTTGTTTTGGCACATTGATTTCCACAGAAAATGAATGCCTCATTCTATGTGGTTTCAAAGGCGCAATCTATTCCATTTTCAAATATCGTTTTCGCAAACATTGGAAATCCATCTACAATTTTTTTTGGACCAGTAATTATTTCTCTCTTTTTGCCTCCAGGAGCATAATTCAAAACCACATACTTATCTTTCACAAATATGTAACACTCATTTGTTTTCTCTGAACAGAATGCAGCATCTATGTCAAAATATTTTGGCATTTGGAGGATTATTTATCTTTTTTTCAAGGTAAAGGATATGAAATTTTATTTTCAGTTTGTGAAAGCCAATCTCTATATAGATGTTAATGTATAATAAATTAGTTAAATCAAGTTGCTCAATATGTATTAAAGAATGACCAAGAAATTAAGGGTTACTATATTATATATTAGAGTTGAGTTGACCAAGAAAATTTGTTAAATCACGATTGCTTAATATGCATTAAAGAATGACCAAGAAGAGTTGACTAAGGCTTCTCTTAGAGTTGGACGTTGTAACTGTAAGGAACATGGTTGTTAAAATCACGTGTTAACACGTAAACTCGTATGAGTTTAGGTGTGAAAAATGTGTTAACTCGCATGTGAATTTGTTTTTTGGTAAAATCGCAAAAAAAAAACGATTTTGACCGAGTTAACTCGTTATGAAAACGTTAAAATCGGATAAACTCGAGCGAGTTTACTTGTTTTTTCGAGTTTACCTTTTCAAACTTTTCTGCCCAATTTCATTTTTTTTTGGGCCGTTAGACAACTTTCTCTACACGTTTTGAAGAAAAAAAACCACTATGTATTTGTTTAAAAGGTAAAACGTTCACACTTTCATTATCTTTTTTTTCTCAAATAACTATTCATCTTCTCCAGAGTCAGATGAGTACAGTTATGAAGATGATGTTGTAGCCTTGTCGAAGAATATAATTAAGTTAGAAATCTATGAATCTTTTTATTTTGAATTTGTTATTTGGATGTTTATATGATTTTGTTGGGGATAATTATTGTATTTTGATGCAAGTTTATGGACATGGTGCTATTTACATGAAGATTTTGTCTATTTTGGCTTTATAATTAAGTTAATTTTTTGAAAAACTAACATTTTTATAATATTATTTTAGTATATATGTCATATAAATAATAATATTAATATTATTTTAATTTTAGATAAACTCGTACGAGTTTACGATTCGAGTTTACATGTCGAGTTTACCTATACAAAACGAGTTAAGATAAAAACTCGATTCTAACAACCTTAGTAAGGAATGAGAATAAACATTATTATACAGAATTGTATTAAAGATACTTTTTCCGTCCCTAATTTAAGACGTTGTATGACAAAAATGTACTCTTTATTTTTCTTATTTTGATCCTTTTTTTTTAATAATATATAGATGTAAATATGAGCATATGAAATCTTGTTCTATTTGTTTCGATACGTATTTTAAAAATATTAAGTTTTTATAATTTTTACTAATATACAATTAACGATATTAATGATCAAAATTGTGCATTGCCGTACTGTTTAACAACGTCTTATCATTAAGAACGGAGGAGTATAAATTAGAAAATGACCACCAAGATAATTAATTAAATCCAATTTGATCAATATTTATTAAAGAATGATCAAGAAAAGTAAGGCTTATATTAGAGTTGGACAGTTGCAAATAATCAAAACAAAAAATTATTTAGTGCAGAATATAAATTAAAGAATGACCAACAACAAAATTAGTTAAATCCAACTTGCTCGATCTATGTATATATTGTTTCCACTAGTGTCAATATGTATTAAAATATGATCAAGAATTTTTTTTTATTTTTTTGAATTGCAAATATATTATTTCCACCTTCGTCCCTAATTATAAGATCCATTGAGAAAATTATGGAGATTAAACAATTGGGTTGTGACATAATGACATTAAATTTGCTGACAATTGGTACTAGTTTATCCTTTAAGAAAAAGAATGAATTATTATTTTTCTAAAATATTTATTACAGATTGTAGAAATTTATGCACTTTAATTATCTGAATTGAACTAGGGATCCAACAATTTGTTTGTTACCGCACATAAATTTTTATTTATATAATTGTTTATAAAAACTTACTTTGTGTGGATAGATTTTTTAGTTTGTGATCTTACCTGATCAGAATGACCTCGCCGGTAGTCTCTTGAACGCGAGTGAGTCCCTTGTTGAAGCGAAAGGGGGTTGTGTACTTGTATACACTCCGACGCTCAAGTCAGTTTATGCAGAATATGGTTTTCAGAGGTAAAGATTGCATACCTGAATCCTTCAGAATGAAGAGTATATATAGCCCCCAGCGCTGAGCTAATGCCATTAATGAGCAATAAATGCTCATTAAGTAGCTGCTGGAAAACGGCTCTGGGGAGCCAAAGTGAACTGTAACGTTTACTAATTCTGGGGCGAGCGTTACGCTCGGCTGTCTGTCCGCTGCTCCACTGTGCATTATCGGACCATGCTGGTCAGGGCCGACTCGACTATTTGGAGGCCCGGTGAAATATTAAAAATAGGCCTTTAAAAAAATTGTCATCTATTTAATTTGTAAATAATATAAGAAACAAAACAAAAAATTAATTAAATTAGAAAATGACCACCAAGATAATTAATTAAATCCAATTTGATCAATATGTATTAAAGAATGATCAAGAAAAGTAAGGCTTATATTAGAGTTGGACAGTTGCAAATAATCAAAACAAAAAATTATTTAGTGCAGAATATAAATTAAAGAATGACCAACAACAAAATTAGTTAAATCCAACTTGCTCGATCTATGTATTTATTGTTTCTACTAGTGTCAATATGTATTAAAGAATGACCAACAACAAAATTAGTTAAATCCAACTTGCTCGATCTATGTATTTTTTGTTTTCAGGCCGATTTTAGGTTTTTGGTTGATTTTTGAGGTTTTCTGTTGATTTTAGGATTTTTGGCTGATTTTCGGGGTTTTATGCCAGTTTTAGGGTTTTTTGCCGATTTTAAATTTTTTGCCGTTTTCTGAGTTTTCGGCCGGTTTCAGATTTTTCGACCGATTTTTTTAGGTTTTTCGGCCGATTTTTGGGGTTTTATATCGATTTTAAAGTTTTTGGCCGATTTTAAATTTTTTGACCGATTTTAGGTTTTTCGACCTATTTTTAGGGTTTATAGTCGATTTTAAATTTTTCCGCTGATTTTAAGTTTTTTGATCATTTAGTAATTTTTAAAAGTTTAGATTTTGATTCGCTTCAGTTTTATAATGAACTTATAAAGTTTGTAAAAAAAAAAAAATCAATTACGGATCACAGTACAAATTACCCAACCTCAATCTTGAATATTCAATGACATTAATTTTTAATAGTCAATATTATTAAGTTTTAAATATGCTTTTGGTCCCTGTAATTATGCCTTGTTTTGAAAAGAGCCCCTGTAAAAAAATAATTTTGTTTTTAGTCCCTGCAATTAATATCTCAAAACTTTTATAATAGCCCCTGACCTGAATTTCTTGATGACATGTCACTTTTTAAATATGTTTTTGGTCCCTGCAATTATGTCTTGTTTTGAAAAGAGCCCCTTTAAAAAAAATAAAAATTGATTTTAGTCCCTACAATATCTCAAAACTTTTAAAATAGCCCCTGCAATATCTCAAAACTTTTAGACCAGGGGCTATTTTAAAAGTTTTGAGATATTGCAGGGACTAAAATCAAAATTATTTTTTTACAGGGGCTCTTTTCAAAACAAGACATAATTACATGGACCAAAAGCATATTTAAGCCTATTATTAAATTTTTTTTATCAAGGTCAGTGGCAAAAATTTCACCTCCTTAAGATGAATAATAGAGAAGTCATTTGTTTGAACACTAACGCACATATTTAATGTCTCTGTGAACTACTAAGTTAACTCTTCTACTAATTTTAACCAATTTCAACTAATGGTAACAAGCTTGCAACTATCTATAACAAAGTCCAACTAATTTCAACACACTTTCTTCGGCGTTAATTCTAAGCAAATATTCCCGTTTTAAATTTATTGAATATCCGGTATGAATTTGAAAAGTAATAGAAACGTGAATAATGAAGTGGACATTGATTATGGACCCAAGCCTAGAGTATGGAAAGTTTACACTAGGAAGAAGACAAATAGGAGGTGACGTGGCAGAGAATGCATGAAGTGCATGGTGTTGGTTAATCCAAAATATAAGTCGTTTTGATCATATTACACAAATTAAGAAATGTAATCATTGTTATATAGAAAAGAGAAATTATGAGTAAGTTTACAAAATTATTCTTCATTTATTAATGAATGAAACATAATGAAAGATGGAACTTGAATCAAGAGCACTTAAGATAATTGTATCATTTATTAACTTAGCATAACTGAACACAACAAATTGTAAATTGTATAAAGCATAGATTCTTTTCATTGCAATAAATCAAGTTGGAATTCTGCTACGTGCTTAAGGATTGGTGGTTCTCTACCAATTTGTTATTCTCTTTGTTGTAATTGTGGAACCTTTGCAATAGTAACAGATTTACATCATATTCATTCATTATATTCCTACACTATTCCACTGTTATTTCATATATTTTCATACTTGAATCCATCAGAATATTTGTTAATTAAGACCAGAGCAACTACAGTATATGACAATGTGGACACTGTTATCGGCGACCACCGTGCCGGGAACAATCGATAGTACACATTATGAATGGCACTAAAAAGCTAAGAAAATATGTTTCTGCCACTCATAAATTTTAGGACACACTATATTAATTAAAAACTGTGTCTTCAGCTGAATAAAAAAATTCTGATGCTTAGCATCATTAATATATATATATATATATATATATATATATATAAGATATAGAATAGAATCTGAAACTCAATCAGACATTAGAACCAACTCGATAAATTCCGAAAGAACACTGTCACGAATTATGCCATGCTTCGATTCTACCAAATGTCAGTCTACATAGATTGGATTTGAAGTTCAGACATTATCCACAAAAATTGAGAAAAGCTTGTTGGTTCAATTGATGCCGATAAAAACCAGAATAATTAGTTTATAAAAACTACATAATATGCAAATATTTTAATTCGCACAGTTAACCTAAACACACCATATAACTTTGGGTCAGTAGACTAATTCATTGGATGGACAAAGTGATCAATATAGTAAGTAGTAACCATGCAAAAGGTCGAAAACACAGAGCATATTGCAAAAAATATTGATAACTTAGCTCAGACATTGTTGTGACTTTGAACAATGTCTTCTGTTCAAAGTTTCTGAATCTGAGGTATGTTCGTGTTTCTCTTTTCATTCTTAAGCTCAGTTCTTTGTTCAATCATCACCATTAAATTCAACTTTTTACTTTTTCTTTTCTCTCTTTTCTCCTAAATCAATGGTTTGAAAAACATTTTACCTTAAAGTGGACTTGAGAGAGGATCCGGTCTCACTTACTCGCTCTTGTTTTATGTGCTTGTAAATAAATTATTGTGATTTCATTTAATAATTTTGGATTAAATATACTTTTAATCTTTCTACCACATATATATATATATATATATATATATATATATATATATATATATATATATATATATATATATATAGAGTCAGGATCCGTTGACACCAAATAGTTTGACATCAAATCTTACACCTCTCAATAACATCTTAACCGATATAAATTTTATAAAATCCACCGTTAGATTGAAAATTTATATCATATAGATCATTTATGTAAAGTTTCAAAAAAATCTAAAATCATTTGATATGTTATTGAGGTACATCAAAGTTAACAGTTTGCGTCATTTTTTAAATGTCGTTGATCTTTATATGTCTCAATAGCATATCAAATGATTTTGGATTTTTTTGAAACTTTACATAAATGATCTATATGATATAAACTTTCAATCTAACGGTGGATTTTATAAAATTTATATCGGTTAAGACGTTATTGAGAGGTGTAAGATTTGGTGTCAAACTATTTGGTGTCAACGGATCCTGACTCATATATATATATATACACACTTGGTCCTATAAAATTACGAGTTTTCAATTAATTTAGGGTTAAATAGTTGATACCCCTACAAAGTAGGTCGGTTTTGGGATACCCCCTGTAAATTTTTTTTTTAAGATCCCCCCTTGCAGACCGAAGATTCTTTGGGATACCCCCTGGAGTGACACCAATGCAGGGAATCTCCACGTGGCACCTCCACGTGGATATTTTTTATTTTTTAATTATTTTTTTTGCCACGTGGCATTAAAAAAAAAAAAAAAACCAAATTATTTATTAATTATTTTTTTTGCCACATGGCATTAAAAATAAAATTAAAAAAACCAAGTTTTTTTTTCTGTTTTCTTTCTTTTTTTTTTATTTATATTAATTAATTTAAAAAACAGTAAATATTAAATAAAAACATTAAAACTTATTATTAATTTTAAAAACTTAAATAAATTATATAAAAAATAAAAATCAGTTACTAGTTTGTGAGACAACAGTTCAGTTAACTAGTTTTTTTAAATACAAAACCAGTTAACTGTAAACTGAACCAAAAACCAAAAAATTACTAAAACCCTAAAATCAAAATTGAAATCAGCTTCTCTCTAAACCCAAAAACAATTACAATTACAACTTCATTCAAAAAATCAAATCCATCCATTAAAGATAAAATCCAATCTAATCCATCCATTATTATCTTTCTGATGGATGAATATTCAATCAATCCAACAAAATTAATTGAAATATTATTGTTTAATTTCACTTTTAATATATAACTTTGATTTTGAAAATACTTTTTGAGACGAATCCAAAAACATCTTATAATAAAGAAATAGAGATTTTGATCTAATTCAAACACATAACGTTAACGATTAATATCTTTAATTGTATGATAATAAAAATTACAAAAAAATGATATCTTGAAAATGCTCTTCGAGACGAATTCAAAAACATCTTATAATAAGAAAACGGAGATACTGATCTAATTCAAATATATAACTTTAACGATTAATATATTTAATTGTATGATAATAAAAATTATAAAAAAATGATATCTTGAATATATTCTTCGAGACGAATCAAAAAACATATTACAATAAAGAAATAGAGATTTTGATTTAATTCAAACACATAACTTTAACGATTAATATATCTAATTGTATGATAATAAAAGTTATAAAAAAATGATATCTTGAAAATACTCTTCGAGACGAATCCAAAAACATCTTATAATAAGAAAACGGAGTTTAGTAGCAGCCTAAATATCAAGTTGTGTTTGGAACCATAATTTTCTACTAATATGTTAGTATATTAGTAGCAATCTAATTGGTTTCATTATCAATAATTTAGTAGCAGCATAATTTTTTATTAATATTATTTTGTCAATTTTTTTTTTAATTTTATTATTAATTCAGTTCAGTTTTTATGCAGTTTTGGTTTTTAATACGGAAAATGTAAAAAACTGAACTGTAAAAAATTTGGGAATTTGGGAAAATGTATGAAGATGAGAATTTGGGAATTTAGTGTATTAATTTGAATTTGTTTGGATTTTGAAGATTTGTTATTTGAGAAGAAAATGTATGAAGAAGAGAGAAATATGAAATGGAGGTGGTGATGATGAAGATGTTGAGAGAGATGATGATCCGTTACAATCCCTTTTTTTATTTTTATTTTTAATTTTCAAAAGCCTATTATTTCTTTTTTAATTAATAAAAAAATAGAGAAATCAGAAAAAGCAAGGTGGGAAAAAAAATTCTTTTTTAATTAATTATTTTATTTCATTATGTTTTTATTTTTTATATAATTTATTTAAGTTTTTAAAATTAATAATAAGTTTTAATATTTTTATTTAATATTTACTGTTGTTTTTAAATTTATTAATATAAATAAAAAAAAGAAAAAGAAAGAAAACAGAAAAAAAAAATTGGTTTTTTTTTTAATTTTTAATGCCACGTGGCAAAAAAAATAATTAAAAAATAATTTGGTTTTTTTTTAAAAAAACTTTTTAATGCCATGTGGCAAAAAAAATAATTAAAAAATAAAAAAATATCCACGTGGAGATTCCCTGCATTGGTGTCACTTCAGGGGGGTATCCCAATGAATCTTCAGTCTGCAAGGGGGGATCTTAAAAAAAAATTTTACAGGGGGTATCCCAAAACCGACCTACTTTGCAGGGGGGTATCAACTATTCAACCCATTAATTTATTGTAAATAAAAAAATTCAAAATAAGGATTGTTCTTACATAATGTAATATTTTAGAGGATTAAATTTTACAGTTAAAATTTAATAGGACTAAACATAAAAATTCATTATTTGTAGGGACAAAAAAAAATATTTAACTTTACTATTTATTATTAAAAAAAAACACCCCCTTTTGATTGATTTCTCTGAAAATATAACATATAATATAAAAATTAATATTATGGAATGATAATTATTGATTATATTTGAACATATAAAATAGTAAAAAAAAGACGAATTGTATAACATCCCACGAAGAATTGTCTAGAATAACTCGTGAATTATTATAATGTAGTACAAAAGTCATTAAAATTATTACAACACTTGAGAATTATTGAAAACGCACGCGTAGGTGCTGAATACAAGATACGAAATACAAGCACGATACTAAACGGAATAAAACATGAACTGAAAGATGATACAACAAGTCTGAAAAGAAACAACAACATTATTGGAATGAAAGCAAAGAGGCAACATAAATCATATAAATCTCCTGATGTAGGCCTAGGCAAATCCAATGCTTACCCTGCATCCTGCTTATCTGGAAAAAAAATTGAAGGAGTGGGGTGAGACTACTAAGCCTCAGTGAGTCCTACTACCCGCCTAAAGGTGACTACACCGGGGAACTAGAGTGTGTAATATACTAAGTCAACTGGTTTTTATATACAGATGTATTAATAATAAATGAATAAGGGTGTATCACAAAATTATTATCTTGACAAGTTACTCTTCAAAAGTCACCCGAGGCAAGCCGGTCTCAGTGCCTGACTCTGCGTACTACCGAAACAGAGGCTCGGATTCCGACGTTGCCTCACATAAGAAGTAATAGAATTCAGAGGTATTCTATTAACATGACATAATACCATTCATTCCAATGATTTAACAATTCTACCAATATATCCCCCCAAAGGTTCCTAAACATGTTATTAATCATAAATTGATAATCATAATATTCTCTGACTATATAATCCATTTTATACAGCTAAACACGTTCATGAAATCCCAGTTGCATTCAAACATAAAACGAGTGGTCAAGAGTTTTTAAAAGAAAAATTATGCAGGTTCTGACCTGCTATACTCGCTGCGGCGAGCTCATTCTCGCTGTCAGGACCTGTAACACTCGCTCAGCGAGTCAAGAACTCGCTTAGCGAGCAATACATGGAACGAACCTCGCTACGGTGAGTCAGTGCTCACTACGGCGAGCGTATCAGAAACATCCCCTGTTTGCTGCAGAAACACGAAAATTGGATTTTTCACCTACAATCTTCATGCAACCAGTTATAAACATATTTAATAATATTAAACAAGTTATATAGGAGTAGGAATTGGGATTGATTCCTGCTCTAATGTAAAATTGATCCTAAAACCTATGTTTGCATGCATTTTCACATATTTGGGGAAAACTAGTTTCTAATGAATAAACTAAGGTAAGGACCTAAAGAACCTACCTGAAATGATGCTCTAACTCTATTGCAATGCTCTGCTACAGCCCAGAAGCTTTGCTTTAAACTCTGACTCACAACCCCAACTTGACCAAGAACACGAAAATTGAAGAGGAAGTGAAATTGGAAATGTTTGATGTGTTGATTGTTTGATGAGTAAACTTCTGAGTTCTAGGGGTATTTATAGCACTTTTGGTACTGATTAGAAACAGTGGGTAGTTTGTTTGGGTCCTCTTTGCATGTAAGTTCATTGGTTGGGTTTGGGTGGTTGAAATGGGTAATGGAGATTTCAGAACCTTGGAGAGAGAGTTGTGGTGTGAGGTTTCTGCAGGATTCCTGATCAGAGCTCCATGTGATGCTTGGTTTAAAGAGAAATTGCAAAGTTGGTATTTTTGTGGCATGTGAAGATGGTTGGAATTTGGAGAATTTGTTTGCATGCTTATGTTTGTTTGTTTTGGCGTGGAGAAAGAGAGTGAGGGAGAAGGATTCTGATTCTTTGCATGTGGTTTGCAGAGAAAAGGAAGAGCAAGAGAGAAATGGGTGGAGGTTAATGGCTTAGGTGTTAATCTTTCTTATGCATGCATTTCTATAGGTGGACACAGTGGGGAGGGATGAGAAGTAAGGATGGGGGCGTGAGAGAGATTTAAAGGAGTGGAGAATTCAATTTGAATTTCCTCTCTTATGACATTGGTAAAATACTAGTTTATTTTAGGAAATGTGCTAATTGAAATTAATCTCACTTAAATCATAACAATACCACTTAATCAAATTAACACAATTTTAATTAATTAGTGGGATGTTACAAATTGAGGTTCAATCCGATGTGAACCATGAAGCTTAAATAATTGAGGCTGAATTGGAAGTGGGGTTAACTGGAAGAAGGATAACGGTGCAACAAGTTAGAAATTTAAAGGACAAATTTGTTCGATAAAAAACTTAAAGGATTTAATTGTTACAAACGCAAAACTTAAAGAACTTACGGATGCATTTGGCCTAAAAAAATAATTAAAAACCAACAAATAATAGGTTAATGTAATATATCATATTAATAAAAAGACAAATAAGTATTAAAATATACTATTAATGTTGTTTAATTTGCTTTGGATCAATTTCGAAATATCAATAAAAAATTTAATCCGTTGCGCGCCTGCTGCCTTCCTTGGATGTGGTAGCCGTTTCTCAGGCTCCCTCTCCGGAATCGAACCCTAATTCTCCGTCACCCGTCACCACCATGGTAGGCCACTATCCTACCATCGAAATTTGATAGGGCAGAAATTTGAATGATGCGTCGCCAGCACTAGGGCCGTTCGATCCGACGAGTTATCATGAATCATCAAAGCAACAGGCAGAGCCTGCGTCGACCTTTTATCTAATAAATGCGTCCCTTCCAAAAGTCGGGGTTTGTTGCACGTATTAGCTCTAGAATTACTACGGTTATCCGAGTAGTAGATACCATCAAACAAACTATAACTGATTTAATGAGCCATTCGCAGTTTCATAGTCTTAATTAGTTCATACTTACACATGCATGGCTTAATCTTTGAGACAGGCATATGACTACTGGCAGGATCAACCAGGTAGCATCCATTAATGACTCTGCGCAAAGTGCAAGTTTTGCGCCCACAAAAGGGGAACAAAACAAGCAATAGAGCAGGCATAATTTAAGGAAACCGATAATCAGGGACATCATTGGAAGAACCAAAGGTCATCTCAAACACCGCGTCCAAAAAATCTATGAATACATGCGCACCGCAAAAGACCCCGCAAAGGAAGCCTAATACAAGGCATATGTAAACATTCAAAAGCCACCACAACACCATTCAAGGGTATGGGATGGTAAAAGCCTAACAAGCCACTTATGTACCATTTTATAGGTAAGCCAAACAGAAACAACGAACAAACACCGTAGTAAGGGGGGGTAGTAATGTAACATCCCAATTTTCGTAACTCGATATATTTTATTTTACTTAAAATCTTGATATTTTATTTCTTTATAATTTTATCATTTTTGCCGTGATTAATATATTTTTGATTTTGAAAGTTTTTCATTTAAATTTTTAAAGGGTTTGAAGAGGGATAATTATTTATAAAAAACATAATAGTTATTTTATCTAAAACTATGAAGAAATATTTATACTATTTTATGAGATCAATATCTTAAATTAATTGAGCTTTGTATTCTTGATAAATGAGAGGGGTCTATACTTATTTTGAGATACAAAATATTTATTATTATATTATATTTTCATATAAAAATTGGTAGTTCTATATGTATATATACACGTTAGTTCTTGTGTGAATATATCTATGTAATTGTAAACTAACTTATTAATTTATATATTCATAGTATAATATATAAATAATTGATAGTCACATATTTGCATATACATGTATATATAGAGCAAAACGTACCATATTTTTAATATACCTATATATGCATGCATGTTACCAAGTTAACAATAATATGGGAATTGATATTAAGTTACTACACACTATCTATATGAATGGTGATACACCCTGTACGATATATCACAAGTATAAATATAAATTATGGAAAAATTAGTAAGTATGAATAATAAGTCTAGTAACCTATATTCTTTTATGTTGGACCAATTAAATTTAACCACACTTATAAGTAAATGAGTCATACTCCTAAAGTTACATGAGTCATACCTATATTTTTCATGATAAATTACAAACCGTAAATAAATAGTATGTCTTAGTTTACCAACAAAAAAAAAAAATAGTATGTATGTTAGATGAATTCACATGGTGTATTAATAAGATGAAACACAAGGCCACCTCATCTAATTCTACATGATTCCAAACTTTCCAACACATAAACCTAAAGCTAAAAATGGTGTGTTGGTATATCTATGCATAGGTTAGTAATCATATCATATAGAAGAAAAATTTAGTATAAATAGAGGAGTTCATACGTTCATTTCCTCCATCACAAGAATCAAATCTCTCTTAAAAATTTCTTCTTACTCGTAGTCTCAGTTTGGGAAACTTTTAGTGGAAGCTTTGCCACTTTGGTTCCGTCTCGGAAGATTTACAAAGGTATTTTCTAGTAATCTAAATATTTTCTTAATATTATAAGATATCAGGATTATATACAAATTAACTCATTTTCTTTCAATTATATTTTATATATAATATAATGAAGTACTTATAATAATGATGTATACGATAAAGATGTTTTTTACGCCGCTATTAGGCTTCTACTATAATTTTATTTGAAAGACATTTATAAGCTTCTAGTCTAAATTTTTATTTAATTACATATTTTAACTACTAGAAAAATTATCGGCAATTACGCTCTTAGCAGAATTACCACCGGAGGAGCCGTTTTTCAAGAGTTTTATCAAAAGCTAAGGTGGGGGCAAGATTTCGTACACGTTGGGACGGTTAGCGTAAAATAGCTTAATATATATGTGTAGTGGTGTACCCATAGCCACTACATCCGATAAATAACTAAGGAGAGCTTATTCTCTTTTAGTGATTTTTCTGGAATTACTAAATGAGGTTACGCCAGCCTTAATTATTTATCATATAAATAATCTATGATAATATGTGTTTGTATTGTGCTTGCCTTACTTGATTAATTGTCTAAATGTTTACTTGATTATTTGAATGATTGTGATTGCTAGAATAAGCATGAGATATACTCTTTAAGGTTAGAAACAATAACATCGTTAGTGTAAGATTCCCAATGACAAAAAGACAGTTTGTAACTTTGACTAGTTGTATTCGGTTGGGTTCTGGCTAAGGAAAGACTTGGTAGGCTATGCCTCTTACGGTTACCCCTCTTTCCTGGGAAGTCAATCATACACTATTCATTGTAAGAATTGAACTTTTGTGTAGAAGGGAAGTTTGTGTGAGCAAAGGATGATAAGAGATACTTTGAGGTTGTTGGTTTGTGTGAGGAAATAATGATAAGAGATACTTTGAGGTTGTTGATGGTAATTGGCACTCAACTTATGTGACTAGAGTATGTTATAACTAGATGAATTGATGTGATGAATTCTCGAGTATTGTATTAGTACATAGGGTTTGAGTTGCCATGATCTTATTGAGAGTGCATATAGAATTGCATTTAGGAATGTGTAAGTCCACTGCCGTGTGTATGGGCGCACGAGGTTGATCAGCTGCCCAAATCCTGACGAGGATTTTTCTGCGCGCTTGGCAAGATAGTGAGATCTTGGCCTGTTTTCTTAGGGGCGATCGACTAATAACACTTGGACTCCACGTGAAGTCAAGTGGCGTAGCTCTTCGTAAATGAGAGTACGTTGGTGGCAAGTGGTCTCGTGATATTTGATCTCGGTAATTGGGAGGATATCCTTGACAGCGTCTTGAGGCCTGAGTCGACATGTAGTTTAGGATTGCATTTGGATAGATAGAGGCTATTTTGGGAGAAAAATAATAGAGGATAAATAGAGTACATTTTTGGAGATAAACACGAGAGGATAGGACGCCTGATTGATTACTTGTGTTTAACATATATATTCCTATTTTACACATCATCACTACTTTCTAAACTTGTACGTATGTCTTAGCCCTGTGTTTGTTTTGTCTTGTATTTTTATCTATATATTTAGGTTCCATTGAAGATGAGCTTAAGACTGAAGATGGTGCAGTTCTTTCTACTCTTTATACGGTTGGCGATATAGATGTCAGTATCGCACAATGATAATCGAGGTCTTGTTTGGGCAGCCAGTGTGTCTTTTGTAGTCTTATCTTTTGGGTCTCTTTAAATATGATGTATTCTTTATTTCACATGTAATACGCGATATTGGATAGATCCGCTGACATCTTTATTTTTATGTAATAAATAAATAAAATAAGTTTTGAATCATATCTATTATCTATTCCTTATCTATTTAAATTTAAGTTGCTCTGTATTTCTACGATATAAACGGGTTAGAATAGTTATTTCGGTCTCACCGAGACGTTGGGGCGTCTCATTATGGTATCAGAGCTGGTCGATTCAGTTCGGACCATGTGTGTCTAGGGTTATACTGGCTGTGTCAGTTGGATTCCACCTCGGATGATAACTATGTTTAGATTGGGTAGAGGGTCCGATTTTTACAAGCCTGTATTAGCTATTTTCCTCTCGATTAGATCCTTCACGAGACAAAGTTTTACGAACTTTGTGACCTATTAGAGCGGAGCGATAGTTTTCTTATTGTTCAAGAAAGAACGATATGACTAGGATGATAAACTTTGATGATGGAAAGTCAGGTCATCGACGGAAGATAAATACAAAGTCGGGTCATTTGAGATCATTGACATGGATGAAGAGTTGAGTTTGTAAGTTATACGATGCTCAGTCGTCACAAGAAAGAAATGGTGTAAATTGGGAAAATTCACCAAGACCAGTTAAGTTACGATTTCAAAAGGATCAAGTTGAGATCTGTTGCAATTAGAGAAGACATTGTATTCTTTAAATGCGACTTGGAAGGTCATATTGTTGATGATTTCCCTTATAGAGGCATGGTCATACATATAAGAGACAAGAGAAGCAGCTTATGGAATTGGATCAGGTATTATTGTCGATTTGGAAAATAAAAATCAAAATAAAACGATGAAAGTTGTGAAAGATAGTAGAGAACGATATGTCATATATCATGGAGATATCGTGTGTTAAGGATTTCACTCTTGTAGGAATTGTCCACGCAGAGCAGTAGGAACATGCTTTCAGTATCGTTAAGCGAGAAATGTTGTGAGAAACTGTTTTAGGAAAAAAAAATAAACCAAGAAGAGATAATAGCGATTGATATTTAAGTTGGTCAATGAGTTTATTTAAGTTTTAGTTAGAGCATTGGATTTGATGTGTATAATAGAAAGCGTATCAGTATGTATCTTTGAAGTACTGCATTCTGATGATCCTCGTAGATCAAGGGAATGGCTCAAGAAAATAGTAGGAACTCAATTTAGGTATTGTAGCTTGAACATGTGATTAAGAAGTGTTCCTTTAGTCAGGAACATGAAGTGAGACTTGTAGCAATCAATTATGGAATATAGGTATAAAAGGATTATAGAGTAGTGATAGAAATGCGACCACAAGTTTCAAGAGTGGTAATTTGACAATACGTAGAATAAAGAAGTTATTGGACTAAATGTTGAACCTCATAAGTTGATGTTGTTTATTTAAAAAGGGTAATAGGTCGTAGGTGTGGATAGATATGAGAAACCATTTAAAGAGGTCATTAAGGATTAAGGATTAAGAAAGAGATCTTTCACATTTAGATTGGAGAAAGATGGTTTTGATGATAGGGAAAGTTTATAGGACATGGTTGCAATCATTGGAGTATGAGACGTCGTTGTATGACCGTCTAAGTTTAGATTTTGGTTTAAGGGAAGTATAATTTTGTGGATATTTTGCAAGTATAGAAGTATACCCTTAAAAAGTTGGGATAAATTGTTGAGATAGAAATGTTCGTGGATAGTTGGTGAATTAAGTTGTTTACTTGGACTAGAGAATGAATTATTGAAGAGTCATTGTAGAATTTATCTATTAATGATGCATTTGTTTAGAAAGAGTGAAATTATTGGATAAGTTAGAAGTTCGATAAGTTTAAGAATTTAAGATTAGTTTCAAGGAAGTTTTCATAGTTTTCTAGATCTTTTTTTTTTTTGATTTGTAAGGTTTACTATAGGTTTGATGGTACGAGGATACAATGAGATTAAGTGGTGGTGTATGATTTAAGACAACTTAAATTTGCGAGAAGGATTGTCTTACTGGAAACAAGAAGGATCAATGATTAGAGTTCAGACCAAACAATTATAGTTAAGTACGTGCTTGGATTTAGGAAACAATGAGTAAGCGGATAAATTTAGGAAATCATTTTATTAAGTTTTTCACGGGAGCTTAGAAAATATATGACAAGTCTTGAGGAAGAAACTATGGATATTAAGTAGTACGGATCCTTTGGAGTCTAGACTGTTTACGCCGAAATTATCACATATTGAGCCTAGCCAACTCGATGAGAACCGAAGTGGACCAAGGAGGTCGAGTAGTGAGAATGAAGTAGGAGTGCGAACTCGAAAAGGAGTACGAATGAAGATCTTTGGAATCTGATGTTGCAACTTTAGTAGTCAACACCACATGAGTAAGTAATGTGACACCAACAAGTGGTGTGAAGAATTCAGGAATAATACGTGGCTCAGTACCAGTAGTAAGAGGTATGTCGAGATACAAATCAGTATGGAATAAGATATAAGAGTTTGTACAAGTAGAACAAATTTTCAATTGTAATGCCTGTTGACACGGTGATAGTAAATTATAGAGCAAAAGTTGAGGAATTAGGAAGTGACATGATAACCAAATGTGATTTGACTTTAGTAGTTAAGATAAGGGATTCGTCAAGAATATAAGATGAAAGGATCAAGGGTCGATTTACCTATTACAGTATCTTGACTTCCTAGAGAGAAAAGAAAAAGTATGGTCGGAAGTCTTAAGAAGGTGAACTAGAATTGGTTGTTTGAAAATAGTTTGTTAAGAAAGGGGTTTCAAGTACATAAGTTTATAAGTGATGAAGTTTTAGATTGATTTCACATGTAAGTTGGAAAACGAGAATCATTTCAAACTAGTGGTTAAGTCATCAGACTTATAGTTCGATTGGTTGAAGACCTTCTGAGAGTTTATACATAGGTAACTAAAGTCGTTATTTCATTTAATGGTATGTTATCTGTGATTGCCATGGTATTCGTAGTTGAAGTAGAATCTCTAGAGATCATAGGTTTATTGGAATTATTTAGATATGACTAGCTGGGAACCGGTAGATTATAATTAAGGAAGTTCAATATAGTAACAAGGGAAGAAGTGTGTTTACCTCTTAGAGTCATTGTTCTAAACCATAATTGATCAGATCGGAAAATTGCAAAAGGGTGTGATAAGAGATGATTTGGATTAAGGTATTACTTATTCGGATTACAAGATCGGTTTATTCCTATAGTGAAGAGAGTTGAGATAATGTTATTGGCAATGCTTCAAAGGAGGAAGACGACAATGCAAGTTGCATATTATTGTTGTCCGGGTACGTTAAATTTCGGGACGAAATTTCTTTTAAGGGAGGTAGTAATGTAACATCCCGATTTTCGTAACTCGATATATTTTATTTTACTTAAAATCTTGATATTTTATTTCTTTATAATTTTATCATTTTTGCCGTGATTAATATATTTTTGATTTTGAAAGTTTTTCATTTAAATTTTTAAAGGGTTTGAAGAGGGATAATTATTTATAAAAAACATAATAGTTATTTTATCTAAAACTATGAAGAAATATTTATACTATTTTATGAGATCAATATCTTAAATTAATTGAGCTTTGTATTCTTGATAAATGAGAGGGGTCTATACTTATTTTGAGATACAAAATATTTATTATTATATTATATTTTCATATAAAAATTGGTAGTTCTATATGTATATATATACACGTTAGTTCTTGTGTGAATATATCTATGTAATTGTAAACTAACTTATTAATTTATATATTCATAGTATAGTATATAAATAATTGATAGTCACATATTTGTATATACATGTATATATAGAGCAAAACGTACCATATTTTTAATATACCTATATATGCATGCATGTTACCAAGTTAACAATAATATGGGAATTGATATTAAGTTACTACACACTATATATGAATGGTGATACACCCTGTACGATATATCACAAGTATAAATATAAATTATGGAAAAATTAGTAAGTATGAATAATAAGTCTAGTAACCTATAGACCAATTAAATTTAACCACACTTATAAGTAAATGAGTCATACTCCTAAAGTTACATGAGTCATACCTATATTTTTCATGATAAATTACAAACCGTAAATAAATAGTATGTCTTAGTTTACCACAAAAAAAAAAAATAGTATGTATGTTAGATGAATTCACATGGTGTATTAATAAGATGAAACACAAGGCCACCTCATCTAATTCTACATGATTCCAAACTTTCCAACACATAAACCTAAAGCTAAAAATGGTGTGTTGGTATATCTATGCATAGGTTAGTAATCATATCATATAGAAGAAAAATTTAGTATAAATAGAGGAGTTCATACGTTCATTTCCTCCATCACAAGAATCAAATCTCTCTTAAAAATTTCTTCTTACTCGTAGTCTCAGTTTGGGAAACTTTTAGTGGAAGCTTTGCCACTTTGGTTCTGTCTCGGAAGATTTACAAAGGTATTTTCTAGTAATCTAAATATTTTCTTAATATTATAAGATATCAGGATTATATACAAATTAACTCATTTTCTTTCAATTATATTTTATATATAATATAATGAAGTACTTATAATAATGATGTATACGATAAAGATGTTTTTTACGCCGCTATTAGGCTTCTACTATAATTTTATTTGAAAGACATTTATAAGCTTCTAGTCTAAATTTTTATTTAATTACATATTTTAACTACTAGAAAAATTATCGGCAATTACGCTCTTAGCAGAATTACCACCGGAGGAGCCGTTTTTCAAGAGTTTTATCAAAAGCTAAGGTGGGGGCAAGATTTCGTACACGTTGGGACGGTTAGCGTAAAATAGCTTAATATATATGTGTAGTGGTGTACCCATAGCCACTACATCCGATAAATAACTAAGGAGAGCTTATTCTCTTTTAGTGATTTTTCTGGAATTACTAAATGAGGTTACGCCAGCCTTAATTATTTATCATATAAATAATCTATGATAATATGTGTTTGTATTGTGCTTGCCTTACTTGATTAATTGTCTAAATGTTTACTTGATTATTTGAATGATTGTGATTGCTAGAATAAGCATGAGATATACTCTTTAAGGTTAGAAACAATAACATCGTTAGTGTAAGATTCCCAATGACAAAAAGACAGTTTGTAACTTTGACTAGTTGTATTCGGTTGGGTTCTGGCTAAGGAAAGACTTGGTAGGCTATGCCTCTTACGGTTACCCCTCTTTCCTGGGAAGTCAATCATACACTATTCATTGTAAGAATTGAACTTTTGTGTAGAAGGGAAGTTTGTGTGAGCAAAGGATGATAAGAGATACTTTGAGGTTGTTGGTTTGTGTGAGGAAATAATGATAAGAGATACTTTGAGGTTGTTGATGGTAATTGGCACTCAACTTATGTGACTAGAGTATGTTATAACTAGATGAATTGATGTGATGAATTCTCGAGTATTGTATTAGTACATAGGGTTTGAGTTGCCATGATCTTATTGAGAGTGCATATAGAATTGCATTTAGGAATGTGTAAGTCCACTGCCGTGTGTATGGGCGCACGAGGTTGATCAGCTGCCCAAATCCTGACGAGGATTTTTCTGCGCACTTGGCAAGATAGTGAGATCTTGGCCTGTTTTCTTAGGGGCGATCGACTAATAACACTTGGACTCCACGTGAAGTCAAGTGGCGTAGCTCTTCGTAAATGAGAGTACGTTGGTGGCAAGTGGTCTCGTGATATTTGATCTCGGTAATTGGGAGGATATCCTTGACAGCGTCTTGAGGCCTGAGTCGACATGTAGTTTAGGATTGCATTTGGATAGATAGAGGCTATTTTGGGAGAAAAATAATAGAGGATAAATAGAGTACATTTTTGGAGATAAACACGAGAGGATAGGACGCCTGATTGATTACTTGTGTTTAACATATATATTCCTATTTTACACATCATCCCTACTTTCTAAACTTGTACGTATGTCTTAGCCCTGTGTTTGTTTTGTCTTGTATTTTTATCTATATATTTAGGTTCCATTGAAGATGAGCTTAAGACTGAAGATGGTGCAGTTCTTTCTACTCTTTATACGGTTGGCGATATAGATGTCAGTATCGCACAATGATAATTGAGGTCTTGTTTGGGCAGCCAGTGTGTCTTTTGTAGTCTTATCTTTTGGGTCTCTTTAAATATGATGTATTCTTTATTTCACATGTAATACGCGATATTGGATAGATCCGCTGACATCTTTATTTTTATGATATAAATAAATAAAATAAGTTTTGAATCATATCTATTATCTATTCCTTATCTATTTAAATTTAAGTTTCTCTGTATTTCTACGATATAAACGGGTTAGAATAGTTATTTCGGTCTCACCGAGGCGTTGGGGCGTCTCAAAGAACATGATGATTTTCACCAAATCCGCCCCAATTTCTAGTTTTTGATTTAATTCCGACATGATTCTTGATGATTTTGATTGATGAAATCAAAATTTTGCTTGGATTTGCAGGGTTTAGCTTGTTAGAATCATGTTTTGCCTTGCCTAGGACGCCCATGGGCGCGCCCGTGCCTGCCTGCCTGCAGCCCACACTTGCCTCCCCCCTATATAAGCTTGATATGCAATTTTCACATTTGTAGAAAAAGTGCCTTTTTTTCCCTGTATCCATAAGTTTTTGAAAGGGCTTAAAAGTGGACCTAGAGGACGTATTTGTTCATAATTTTTTTTATGCATGTTAAGCAACTAGAGAAGAGGCTAACCACGAAAGAATCGTAATTTTCCGATGTCGGATGAATTAATTACGATTTGTTTTGCGGCAACGTCGCAAAAAACGGATAAGGGGTAAAACACCACTTAGAAATCGAATTTTTGCTTGCAAATATTTGTGCACACCCCACACAATATATATAAGTGGACTGGAAAGTGGCTTGGCTTTCCGACGAAGTTTCGATTAATTTTGATTTTTCGACCGAAATGTCAGTTGTGGACTGATAAGGGGTAAAACACCACCTAGAAATTGAATTTTGACTTGGTTTTTTGTGTGCACACCCCACGCAATAAATATAAGTGGGCTGGAAATTTTCTAAGAATTCCGACGAAGTTTTGATTTATTTTGAATTTTCGACCGAAATGTCGGTTGTGGACGGATAAGGGAAGCTATGGAAAGAATTTTCGGAGCAATGAGGTGTTCGGAAGTTCAAAAAGTGACTTTGGGAAGCTATATGTTGCATGAAGATGCGAGTTATTGGTGGAGGAATACATGTCAAAGGTTGGGCCAAGGAGGAGCTATCATTACTTGGGATATCTTTAAGAGGGAGTTCTTGACTAAGTACTTCCCAACGGACATGAGAAACCGGAAGGTAGTGGAATTCATGGAGCTCAAGCAAGGAAATCTATCGGTTGCGGAGTATGCAACCAAGTTTGAAGACTTATGCCGTTTTTGCCCACACTACAACACCGTAGAGGCGGAAGGGGATAAATGTGTGAAGTTCGAAAGTGGTTTGCGTCCCGATCTCAAGCAATTGGTTGGTATCTTGGAGATAAGGAATTTTGCTAACTTGGTGAACAAAAGCAATATTTGTGACTTAGATGGGAAAGCTAAGACAAGCTACTATAAGGAGATGAATGATAAGAGAGGAAAAGGTCAAGACCGTGGTAAGCCTTATGACAAGAGGAACAAGGGCAAAGTTGGAGGTAGTGGAGAGAAGGGAAAGAATGCTAATGACAAGTGCTATAAGTGTGGTGTTTTGGGTCATCGTTCCTATGATTGCCCAAAAGGAGATAGATGCTTTAGGTGTGGGGAGTTTGGACACAAGGTTGATGCGTGCAAGAAGAAGGTCACTTGTTTCAATTGTGGTGAAGAAGGTCACAAGAGTCCGGAATGTAAGAAGCCAAAGAAAGCGACCGGAAAGGTGTTTGCTTTAAGTGGAGATGGATCGGAGCAAGTGGACAATCTCATTAGAGGTACGTGTTTCATCTATGACACTCCTTTAATTGCGATTGTTGATACTGGAGCAACACATTCTTTTATATCTTTTGAATGCATGAAGCGTCTTAATATTCATGTGTCTGAAATGCTTGGTTGTATGGAAATAGAAACCCCTGCTAGTGGTTCTGTCACTACTCAACTTGTTTGTCGTAAATGCCCTGTGACCGTGTTTGGTAAATCTTTTGATATGGATCTAGTGTGTATTCCACTTAGCGGTATAGATGTGATTTTTGGTATGAACTGGTTAATCTTTAATCAAGTCCATATTAACTGTTGTGAGAAAGTGATTACATTTCCGAAGTTGGAGGAAGAGTCTAAGTTGATAAGTGGGAAAGAAGTAAGAGAATCCTTATTGGAGCATGGTGAATTGTTTGCTATGTTTGCATCTTTGAAGATTGAGAATGAAGTTGGAATTAAGGAACTACTGGTTGTGCAAGAATTTCCCGATGTGTTTCCGGAGGATGTGTCAGATATGCCTCCAGAAAGAGAAGTGGAGTTTACTATTGATTTGATACCTGGTACAAGTCCTATATCCATGGCACCGTATAGAATGTCGGCATCTGAGTTAAGTGAATTGAAGAAGCAACTAGAAGAGTTACTAGAAAAGAAGTTTATTCGTCCGAGTGTATCGCCGTGGGGAGCGCCTGTGCTTTTGGTGAAGAAGAAGGACGGAAGTATGAGGTTGTGTATTGATTATCGTCGTTTGAATCAAGTGACAATCAAGAACAAGTATCCGTTGCCAAGGATTGATGATTTAATGGATCAGTTAGTGGGTGCTTGTGTGTTTAGCGAGATTGATTTGAGGTCCGGATATCATCAGATTCGAGTTAGGGCGGAAGATATTCCGAAAACTGCTTTTAGGACAAGATATGGTCACTACGAGTATTCAGTCATGCCTTTTGGAGTAACTAATGCACCGGGAGTGTTTATGGAGTACATGAATCGGATTTTCCATTCGTATTTGGATAAGTTCGTAGTGGTCTTCATTGATGATATTCTAGTGTATTCTAAGACCGAGGAGGAACATGCAGAACATCTGAGAATAGTGTTGAGAACCCTGCAAGAGAAGAAGCTTTATGCGAAGTTGTCTAAGTGCGAGTTTTGGTTGAAGGAGGTGAGTTTTCTAGGCCACGTAATATCTAGTGGAGGTATTGCAGTGAATCCTTCTAAAGTTGATGCGGTAATGAAGTGGGGAACTCCAGAATCAGTGTTTGAGATTAGAAGTTTTCTCGGATTGGCCGGTTACTATCGGAGGTTTATTGAAGGTTTTTCAAAGCTAGCTTTACCGTTGACCCGATTGACTAGGAAAGATCAACCTTTTGTTTGGGATAGTTTGTGTGAGAAAAGCTTCCAAGAGTTAAAGAGGCGGTTGACGTCGGCACTGATTTTGATTCTACCGAAACCGAATGAACCGTTTGTTGTATATTGTGATGCATCTTTGATGGGATTGGGTGGTGTTCTTATGCAAAATGGACAAGTGGTTGCTTATGCTTCTAGACAATTGAAAGTGCATGAGAAGAACTATCCAACACATGACCTTGAGTTGGCGGCCGTTGTGTTTACTTTGAAGATATGGAGACATTATTTGTTTGGTTCTAGATTCGAAGTCTTTAGTGATCACAAGAGTTTGAAGTATTTGTTTGATCAAAAGGAGTTGAATATGAGGCAAAGACGTTGGTTGGAATTTTTGAAGGATTATGATTTTGAGTTGAGTTACCACCCCGGAAAAGCTAATGTTGTAGCCGATGCTTTGAGTAGAAAATCCTTGCATGTGTCTTCACTTATGATGAGAGAGTTGGATTTAATTGAAGGGTTTAGAGATTTGAGTTTGGTTTGTGAAACAACTCCAAGAAGTGTAAAATTGGGAATGTTGAAGTTGACTAATGATTTTCTTGATGAAGTAAAGAATGGTCAAAAGGGAGATTTGGATTTGGTGAATCGTCTAGCACTGATTGATCAAGAAAAAGAGACCGATTTCAAAATTGATGAGAATGGAGTTATAAGGTTTCGAGAAAGGACATAGCCGAGTTGAAGAGAAAGATTTTAGAGGAAGGACATAGAAGTGGTTTGAGTATTCATCCTGGAGCTACTAAGATGTACCAAGATCTTAAGAAGTTGTTTTGGTGGCCAAGTATGAAAAAGGGAGTTGCCGAGTTTGTTTATGCTTGTTTGACTTGTCAAAAGTCCAAGGTTGAACATCAAAGACCATCCGGATTATTACAACCCATGTTTATTCCAGAATGGAAGTGGGATAGTATTGCTATGGATTTTGTAAGTGGTTTGCTGTGGACTACAAAAGGGAATGATTCGATTTGGGTGATTGTTGATAGGTTGACTAAGTCGGCACATTTTATTGCTTTTAAGACCGGAACTTTAATACCAAGGTTGGCGGAGATTTATGTTGAGCAAATTGTGAGATTGCATGGTATTCCATCTAGTATTGTGTCGGATCGAGATCCAAGATTCACTTCGAGGTTTTGGGAAAGTTTGCAAGAGGCTTTGGGGACTAAGCTAAGGATGAGTTCGGGTTATCATCCTCAAACGGATGGACAATCGGAAAGAACTATTCAATCACTTGAAGATTTGTTGAGAGCTTGTGTTTTGGAAGATGGAGGGAGTTGGGATAGATATCTACCTTTGATAGAATTCACATACAACAATAGCTATCATGCGAGTATTGAAATGGCACCTTTTGAAGTTTTGTATGGTAGGAGATGTCGTACTCCTTTGTGTTGGTATGAAGATGGAGAAAGTGTTGTGTTGGGACCGAAATTGGTTCAACAAACTACGGAAAAGATTAGAATGATTCAAGAGAAAATGAAAGCGACTCAAAGTAGACAAAAGAGCTATCATGACAAGAAGAGGAAGGATGTGGAATTTCAAGAAGGAGATCATGTATTTTTGAGGGTTAATTCAACCACCGGTGTTGGTCGTGCTTTGAAATCTAAGAAGTTGACATCGAAGTTTATTGGACCTTATCAAATCTTGAAGAGAGTAGGAAATGTGGCTTACAAGGTTGCCTTGCCACCATCATTGTCTAATCTTCATGATGTGTTTCATGTGTCACAATTGAGAAAGTATGTATCGGATCCATCACATATGATTGTATCGGATGATGTGCAAGTAAGAGATAATTTGACAATTGAAACTAAGCCTTTGAGGATTGAAGGTAGGGAAGTGAAGAAGTTGAGAAACAAGGAGATAGCGTCCGTTAAGGTCATTTGGGGAGGACCCGCGGGAGAGAATGCTACTTGGGAGCTAGAAAGCAAGATGAGGAGTTCTTATCCAGAGTTATTCTCAGGTAAATTTTCGAGGACGAAAATTCTTTAAGGGGGGTAGAGTTGTAACACCCGTATTTATTTATTTTATTTTTAATTAGAGTTGATTAGCCTTTTTATAGTATTTTATAGTGAGTTAGTAATTAATTAAGAATTATGGCTATTTTGGGAAAGAGTAGTGTTTTGAGTAGGATAAGTTTTATTAGAATTATAATGATAAGAGTTGGGCTTGAGTGTTATTGGGCCTAAGTTAATAAGAGGGATATTATGGTCTTTAATTAAGCTAGGATTATGTTAGAGTTATGAGAATAGTGAGAGAGTGCTCATAACTTAAGAAAATAGCAAGAGGTAGAAAGAGAAAACTTTGAAGAGAAGGAGGTAGAGGGGAAGATTAGAGAAAGCTTTAGAGAAGGAGAAGAATCCGAATTTCAACAATTCCAAGGTTAGAGAGTAGTTTATAATTCATGTGAGATGATCAAAGAGGGGAGAGATGACTATTCTCCACACCCAAACCCTCTCATCTCTTTGATGGGTTATGGGATCAAGGGAATGTGATTTAATGAATTTCTGTGCTATTGCATGATGTTACTATGTTATTACTTGATCCTAATTGCTATTTCAATCATCAATTTCGTGTGTTATATGAAGATTGTTGTTATTGATATTTGAAAATGGGTTTTGAATAAAATGAGGAAAAATCTCTACTTTCTACTTGAAATGATGTTTGATGATGTTAGAACTTGTACTTCTGGGTCTATAGATGATATGTATGCTTAAATGTGATGTCTTTAAGGGTTTATAACATGAAATTCGTGATTTTTATGTGATTTTATGTCAAACCCGCGAACAGAGCACGAATTCTGGGTACGCTCGCTAGCTCTTCGCCAAGCGACTCATGTTGTTCTTGCTAGAAACCCAGAAATTCATCTGCTCGCTTAGCGAGCAGTAGCGAGTGTTAGCGAGTAGCTCGCCAGGACTCGCCAGATGGGGGTTACAGTCTGTATCTTCTTCGCTAGGGCTCGCTAGATGTTCGCTTAGCGAACATACCATAATTTTGAGAATTTTCTTGATGTTGCATGATGATTATGAGCTTATAACATGATTAGATTTGGTCATATAACATGTTATTGATTTGGATTGATTGAACCTTGAGTAGTATGATGATGAAATGCTTTTATGTATGTAATTGATTGAAATCGAGATGATGAGCTATGATTAGCTAAGATGTTAGGTGTGTTGTATCTTGCTTGAATGTATACTTTAATGATGATATGATGATGTGAATTTGATGCGAATTGTGTAACACCCCGTTTTTCAAAGCCTAAAAAGGGGCATTATTTTTTTATTTTTTTATTTTTTTTTAAAACACGAGACAGAGTGCGCGGAAAATATTTTACAAGAGCCGGCGTTATTCATACAACAGAACTAAAGCATATAATAGTACGACCAACAAGGTGACTGAAATAGTACTATATGCATCAATAGTGCTTCTCAAAGCAAAGTGTGTACCTGAATATTTACATATCCAAAACATAACATCTAGTTCACGACAAATATACAAGGTAGTCGTGACTAGGGAAATACTACAGCCAATACCAAAAGAGGCTCATCCTAAGTGTAAGAGTATAGAGTACAGTCATCCAAAAACGTTAGAACCTACCACAAAACATGCTACCAGTCACCGGCCAACAAGGCCTGTCCAAAAGAATCCTACTCTAAAGTCAGTGGTCCTAGTCCTATCATGCACAACGGCATCAGGAGTCGTCCGTATCACTCGACAACAGTACCAAGCTCAAGGTAGAAGTGGGAGATACCAAGTGAGGTACTCCGGGTCCTCCAATGGACCCATCCCCTGCAGCAGCCGCTGCCTCCTGAAAAACACCTTCCGGCTCCCCTAAGAAGTCGGGTAATGCCCCATCACCCCAACTGCCCATGGAAGAGGAAGAAGAAGTGACTAGTCCATCCGTGGAGGTCTCTCCAACGACCGATCCACCACCCTCTGGTGTGTCTGGCGCCCCTGGCAGGGGTCCCCCAGGAACCGTCCACAGTGCACTGAGCAGTACTGGTAGAGGTATGGAGAAAGGTGGAGTCTGCCATATCAGACACTGGTGAACCTGACGGGTACCAAGATAAGTAGTAATCCTAACGCGCCCGTGGTAACTAGCCATGCCGGAAGCTGGGTCGAGGCTCCAGGCAGGCAGAAGCAGGCGATCAAGAAAGTCCCACCTCGTCACCGTCTCCCTCACGAGTACCGGTAACAAAGGGTGATCCATCGTCTGGGTGGGAGGAGCCCGCAAATGAAAGGATGCAAGGGTCACCACACATAACACAACAACAAAAACATATATATATAACAGCGAATAAACACTTAGCAATTCATATACTTGCACACAGTATTGAAATGCACACCAGCCTATCAATGCAGACTCTAAATGATTGTGATCACCCTAGCCGGGTCTTTTTCACATGCATGAATTATTCCGGAATAAACCTCTGCAGAAGGTCGTAGGCTCAGGTGGGATAACACCTCCTACTAGTGGTGGGATAACACCAGGTAGAGTCACTCACTCAATACCAAAACAATCACGGTGGGATAACACCGGGTGAGTCACACGGACAACACCAAACTCAAAAAGGAGGACACCAATCACTGGTCGTCGCACCCCGTGGTCCATTCCCGATAACCACTTACTATGAATGCATGAGCATACGATTCCCCTTATATGCTAATGCAACAAATACATACCTCTCAAGCGTATGTAAACCAATCATAATATGTACATATATTTTCAAAATCATATGCACGCCAATCACAAATTCATACATACATTCTCAAACATATGTAAACCGTACATGAATTGTAAACAATTTCTCATCCCGAGAATACATCACACATACATGTCAAGCACTCAAAACACACCACAAACAAAGCATACACACATGCCATTACGGAAATAATACAAAAGAAAGGTGCCCTTACCTTAGCAAGCTTCCGTTACTTTAATTTCGCGGAAATCTACAACACACGCTACCTAAAATAAATGTAGCGTAATATCAATAAAATACTCCTCGTTTATTCTATCGAAACGAACTCGCTCTCAAAGCTCCAGAGGGGTCTAAGGTACTTCCTAAAGCTATCCCTCAATGATTTCAGGTTATTCTCATAGTGTTTAAAAATTCACGAAGTTAATTGCACTATTTTTATAACACGAAAATCATTTTGTTTTCAAATCATAAACTAAAACCATTTTGGATTTTCCACTTCAAGGACTTGTTTCAATCTAGGCCATTGGATCAAACTAACTTTTGCAAGGCTAAACCCTAGCCCTTGGATCAAAAGGGTAATCATTACCTTCTTTGAAAAATATCTAAGATATTTTCTCTTGCGCTCGCAGACGAGTCGTACTCCGTCGACGGTCTATCTTGCGAAAAATATAAAACTCACGAGGTGATTGTTCGTCGTAAAACATTTCCAAAAATTATCGCTAAACTTTATTCTCCGACTGAAATTTATTTCCTTAACTCCCAAAAATATTCTGAAACTAGATTCCAACTCGCGCCGATATATAAAGTTTCCAATTAAAATTCGACGGAAAACAGAAACCGTAAAATTTTAAGAAGCGGGTACAGTTTTCTACTCGTTTTTCCAATAAACGGAGAAAGTCGAAACTCAAAATTCTGAAATCACAGGAACGTTCTCGTATATAAAAGAGGACTAAGGACCAAAAGCCTGGGCTTAAATAGCATACGAGTCCAAAACCAGTTCCAACTCAGCAAAAACGCTGTTATTACACGATACTTATGAAACTAATCTTACAGAAACCCTAAAAACTCTTAGCCACTACTTACGCTTATAACTTGCGTACGATACAGAAGAATTATGGGTCTTACATTACTTCCCCCCTAAAAGAAGTTTCGTCCTCGAAACTTAGACATCGCTAAATAACTCGGGGTATTGCTCTTTCATCTTGCTTTCAAGCTCCCAAGTCGCATCTCCCGTAGCTTCATTCCATATTACCTTGACTAAGGGTATCTCCTTGGTCCTTAGACGTTTCATCTTTCTATCCGCAATCTTAACTGGCGGAACTTCAAATGACAAGTTCTCTTTCAACTGAATGTCATCTGGCGTGATTACATGTGACGGGTCGGGAACATACTTCCTTAACTGAGACACATGGAACACATCATGAATCTGGGACAGTATCGGTGGCAATGCAATTCGATAGGCTACCTTTCCTATCCTTTCCGTAATCTGATACGGTCCAATAAATTTCGGAGTCAACTTTCTTGCTTTTATTGCCCTTCCAACGCCAGTAGTTGGAGTAACTCGGAGAAATACATGTTCTCCTGCCTCAAATTCTAAGGGTCTACGACGCCTATCTGCGTAACTCTTCTGACGATCCTGTGCGACCTTCATTCTTGCCCGTATCTTCCGGACCTTGTCTGTAGTCTGTTGCACCATTTACGGCCCTACAATCATACTTTCTCCATCTTGATACCAACACAATGGAGTTTGACACCTTCTCCCATAAAGAGCCTCATACGGAGCCATTCCAATGCTCGTGTGGAAACTGTTGTTGTAGGTGAACTCTATTAGTGGTAACACATCGTCCCAACTTCCTCTATCATCTAGCACACATGCCCTCAACAAATCCTCCAAAGATTGATTCGTTCTTTCGGTCTGTCCGTCTGTCTGCGGATGGTAAGCCGAACTTAACCTCAACTTCGTCCCTAAAGCCTCATGCAGAGTTCTCCAAAAATGTGAAGTGAATTTTGGGTCTCGATCTGAAACAATGCTTGACGGCATACCATGGAGTCTCACAATCTCAGCAACGTAGATGTCTGTTAACTTCTCTGCAGTGTCGGTAATCCTGACAGGCAGAAAATGAGCGGACTTCGTCAATCGATCCACTATCACCCAAATAGAGTCATGCTTCCTTCTTGTCTTGGGTAAACCAGTGATGAAATCCATAGATATGCTATTCCACTTCCACTCTGGTATATCTAACGATTGCAGCATTCCTGCAGGTTTCTGATGTTCCACCTTAGCTTTTTGACATGTCAAACACGATGCCACATACTCTGCCACATGCCTCTTCATACCCGGCCACCAATAGTCTAGCCTCAAATCCTGATACATCTTGGTAGCTCCAGGATGTATACTCAGTTTACTCTTATGCGCTTCCTCTAGAACCGTATTTCTCAAGTTCTTAGCATCGGGTACGCACACTCTCCCATTGCATCTCAAAATATTATCTGATCCCACCTTGAACTCTGTGGTGGTTCCTCGATCTATCAAAGCTCTCTTTTCCATAAGTAGACTGTCGTTTTGACAACTAGCAATGTCTTCCATCAATCCGTTCGAAATCGTAATCATACCGAGTCTCAAATTCCCAGGCGCAAACTCTACCTCAAGGTGTAGATCTCGAAACTCTTCTAATAACTCTTGCTGACTAGCCATCTGAGCTGAGCATACCGATACACTTCTTCTACTCAAAGCGTCAGCTACCACATTAGCCTTTCCAGGATGGTACTGTAACGTGAAATCAAAATCCTTCAGTGTTTCCATCCACCTCCTCTGCCTCATATTCAACTCTTTCTGATCAAACAAATATTTCAGACTTTTGTGATCACTGAAGACGACAAAAGTACATCCATAAAGATAATGTCTCCAAATCTTCAAAGCAAAAACTACTGCGGCAAGTTCTAGATCATGAGTGGGGTAGTTCCTTTCGTGGTTCTACAACTGTCTGGACGCATAAGCCACTGCCCTCTTGTGTTGCATCAACACACATCCGAGTCCCTGATGCGACGCATCGCAATAAACTTCATACGGTTCGTCCGATTGGGGTAAAACTAACACCGGTGAGGTCGTCAATCGCTCTTTCAACAACTGAAAACTAGCTTCACACTTCTCTGTCCAAGCAAATGGCTGATCTTTCCTCGTAAGTTGTGTCATTGGTGCCACAATCTTAGCGAAATCCTCAATAAACCTCCGATAATATCCCGCTAAACCCACAAAACTTCGTATATCCGTAACGGTTTGCGGTTGTTTCCATGCAAGTACGGTTTCAATCTTTGCTGGGTCCACAGATATTCCCTCTTCTGAGATGACGTGACCAAGAAAATTCACCGTTTTCATCCAGAATTCACACTCTGACGGATTTGCATACAACTTTCTGTCACGCAGAACTTGTAAAACCAAGCGGAGATGCTCTTCGTGTTCCTCTTCATCCTTCGAATAAATGAGTATATCGTCGATGAACACCACCACAAACTTGTCTAGGAACGTATGGAAGATCCTATTCATGTAATCCATAAAAATCGCCGGTGCATTCGTTACTCCAAACGGCATCACGAGATACTCATAGTGTCCATAGCGTGAACGAAACGCTGTCTTCTGGACATCTTCTTCTCTTACTCTTATCTGATGATATTCGGACTTCAAGTCAATCTTTGAAAACACGGACGCACCCTTTAACTGGTCCATTAAATCATCAATTTGTGGCAAAGGATATCAGTTCTTAATAGTAACCTTGTTGAGTTTCCGATAATCCACACATAAACGTGACCGTCCGTCCTTCTTTTTCACCAATAAGACTGGCGCTCCCCACGGGGACACACTTGGCCTAATAAAACCCTTTTCTAACAAGTCCTCAATCTGACTCTTCAATTCCACTAACTCAGCTGGGGCCATCCGATAAGGTGATTCCGAGATTGGTCCCGTTCCTGGATGTAAGTCGATAAAGAATTCCACTTCTCTGATCGGAGGAAATCCCGGAATCTCTAACGGAAAAACATCCTGGAATTGTTGAACTACGCGCAACTCCTCTATGTGCACGTCTGAAGTCACTCCTATAGAAGCAAGTGAAATAATTTCTGGCTCTCCATTCCTCATGGTTACTGTAAGCCGGTTCGCCGACAAGTACCTCTGTACTCCTGGTTCGGGGAAAAAGACCATCTTACGAGCACAATCTAAAATAACATAGTGATACGACAGCCAATCCATCCCAAGAATAATCTCGAGTGACTGAAGGGGTAGACAGATCAGATTAATCAAAAACTCTCTATTCTGAATCATCACTAAACAGTGCAAACATGTTGTATTAACCACTAGATCCTTTGCAGGAGTAGAAACATTCAAATCAAAAGGCAGCGGAGAAACAATCAATTTCATACGATTTGCACAATCCACAGATATGAAAGAATGGGTTGCCCCGGTATCTATCAATGCAGTTAAGGTGTTACCTGCAATCTGGCAATTCTCATGTATGGCATTACTGGCCTCGCCACTCACTTCCGTGCCCATACAGTAGACACGTCCCCTAGCAGTGGGTTTGGCTCCTTGTGTCACATTCACAGATGGTTCAGCCTTCTGAGCCTTGCAATCCCTAGCCATGTGACCTGGCTTCTTACAATTATAACAAATAATCCCGGGCTCCGCGTTCCTACAGTCGTTCGCATAATGTCATTCCTTCCCACACCTGAAACAACTCTGCTTCGCCGCATTCGGATTTCCTTGATTCACCGAGCGATCCTGCCCTTTGTTATTCTGAGGGCGGTTGTAAGGCTTATTTCCTCGCCTTCCACGGTTCTGAGCCTGATTACTTGGACGACTAGGTCCCCCAGCAGTAGAATTCACATTGCGATTCACTCGCTTGTTCTTCATGTCCTCAATTTCCTGACATTTCTCAACCAGCACTTGGAAATTCCGGATTCCCAATGGTATCACTGAATCCTGTAACTCATACCTCAGCCCATCTTGAAAACGGCGACACATATAAGTCTCAACTACGCCATCCCTGAAGAAACGGAAAAACCTTGACAGTGATTCAAATTTCTTAGCATAAGCTTCAACATTCATCCCTCCCTGACGCAACCTCAGGAATTCCTCTCCATACCTTTCCCTAGCGGTCTCTGGGAAGTACTTGGCCAAAAACTTTCTCTTAAAACTTACCCAGTTGATTTCCTCGTGAGCGGCCTCCATCATAAAACTAGTACTCTTCCACCAATACTCAGAGCCTCCCGACAACTGGTAGGTGGCCAGAGTCACCTTTTCGCCCTCGGGGCAGTGGATTGCTCCGAAGATCTTCTCCATCGCCTGAAGCCATAAGTCAACAGCATCAGGACCTCCCTCTCCGTTATACTTCGGAGGACTCTGATGGTTAAAACTCGTGAGAACTCGAGATCCAGCAGCGAGAATCTCTCTTTCCCTTTTTTCCATATCCCTCTGCGCCTTAGCATGGGCTTGGGCAGTCAAAGTTGCTGCCATGGCATTCATTGCATGAGCCATCTGGTTTACCTGATTATCATCAGCTCCAGTAGCTGCAGGTGCCCGTCTTGGAGGCATGTTTTCCTGCACAAACCACTTTCTGGTTAAATTTCTTTTCCAATTCTCTTAGAAATCTTATACCATAAGTCTATAACATCAACACACTCAAGCAATGGTCACTTAGAACTAATCCAACTCTAGTTCTAACTCGACTGACAACTCTTACGACACACCTTTCCCTTGATGATCTAAAGTCGGGCTCTGATACCACAATGTAACACCCCGTTTTTCAAAGCCTAAAAAGGGGCATTATTTTTTATTTTATTTTATTTTTTTAAAAACACGAGACAGAGTGCGCGGAAAATATTTTACAAGAGCCGGCGTTATTCATACAACAGAACTAAAGCATATAATAGTACGACCAACAAGGTGACTGAAATAGTACTATATGCATCAATAGTGCTTCTCAAAGCAAAGTGTGTACCTGAATATTTACATATCCAAAACATAACATCTAGTTCACGACAAATATACAAGGTAGTCGTGACTAGGGAAATACTACAGCCAATACCAAAAGAGGCTCATCCTAAGTGTAAGAGTATAGAGTACAGTCATCCAAAAACGTTAGAACCTACTACAAAACATGCTACCAGTCACCGGCCAACAAGGCCTGTCCAAAAGAATCCTACTCTAAAGTCAGTGGTCCTAGTCCTATCATGCACAACGGCATCAGGAGTCGTCCGTATCACTCGACAACAGTACCAAGCTCAAGGTAGAAGTGGGAGATACCAAGTGAGGTACTCCGGGTCCTCCAATGGACCCATCCCCTGCAGCAGCCGCTGCCTCCTGAAAAACACCTTCCGGCTCCCCTAAGAAGTCGGGTAATGCCCCATCACCCCAACTGCCCATGGAAGAGGAAGAAGAAGTGACTAGTCCATCCGTGGAGGTCTCTCCAACGACCGATCCACCACCCTCTGGTGTGTCTGGCGCCCCTGGCAGGGGTCCCCCAGGAACCGTCCACAGTGCACTGAGCAGTACTGGTAGAGGTATGGAGAAAGGTGGAGTCTGCCATATCAGACACTGGTGAACCTGACGGGTACCAAGATAAGTAGTAATCCTAACGCGCCCGTGGTAACTAGCCGTGCCGGAAGCTGGGTCGAGGCTCCAGGCAGGCAGAAGCAGGCGATCAAGAAAGTCCCACCTCGTCACCGTCTCCCTCACGAGTACCGGTAACAAAAGGTGATCCATCGTCTGGGTGGGAGGAGCCCGCAAATGAAAGGATGCAAGGGTCACCACACATAACACAACAGCAAAAACATATATATATATAACAGCGAATAAACACTTAGCAGTTCATATACTTGCACACAGTATTGAAATGCACACCAGCCTATCAATGCGGACTCTAAATGACTGTGATCACCCTAGCCGGGTCTTTTTCACATGCATGAATTATTCCGGAATAAACCTCTGCAGAAGGTCGTAGGCTCAGGTGGGATAACACCTCCTACTAGTGGTGGGATAACACCAGGTAGAGTCACTCACTCAATACCAAAACAATCACGGTGGGATAACACCGGGTGAGTCACACGGACAACACCAAACTCAAAAAGGAGGACACCAATCACTGGTCGTCGTACCCCGTGGTCCATTCCCGATAACCACTTACTATGAATGCATGAGCATACGATTCCCCTTATATGCTAATGCAACAAATACATACCTCTCAAGCGTATGTAAACCAATCATAATATGTACATATATTTTCAAAATCATATGCACGCCAATCACAAATTCATACATACATTCTCAAACATATGTAAACCGCACATGTATTGTAAACAATTTCTCATCCCGAGAATACATCACACATACATGTCAAGCACTCAAAACACACCACAAACAAAGCATACACACATGCCATTACGGAAATAATACAAAAGAAAGGTGCCCTTACCTTAGCAAGCTTCCGTTACTTTAATTTCGCGGAAATCTACAACACACGCTACCTAAAATAAATGTAGCGTAATATCAATAAAATACTCCTCGTTTATTCTATCGAAACGAACTCGCTCTCAAAGCTCCAGAGTGGTCTAAGGTACTTCCTAAAGCTATCCCTCAATGATTTCAGGTTATTCTCATAGTGTTTAAAAATTCACGAAGTTAATTGCACTATTTTTATAACACGAAAATCATTTTGTTTTCAAATCATAAACTAAAACCATTTTGGATTTTCCACTTCAAGGACTTGTTTCACACACAACAAGACCATTTGAAACACAACTAAAACTTTTCAAAATTATTTTTATGAAAAAAATCAAAGTTTTCTTGCGTTACAAGTTACACATTTTTTTCCTAACAACCTTTCCTATACTCATTTTTCTTCAAAACTAAGATTATCCAACACATACAAAATTTTCACACAATTGTGGACTTAGAAAAAATTTTGGAATTTCTTCCCCCACACAAAGGAAAGGCCACGGCCATTTTTCTTAAAAACACCCTTCTACTCAAAATTTTTCACTTCTAAATGCATGGTAATATCCCATAATACCTAACTAGCACTTATCAAAACGATTTAGAAATTATCGAGTCGAATCGCAAATTTCGAGAAATCTCAAATAAGGTTTTTCTTAAGGCAAGTAATTATTTTCTTTTCAAAACATCCCATAACCAATCAAACAATTAAACAATGATCATGGGAAGCTATTTGCCTCTAAACAATTTTCGAAATTCGATTCCTCGAACCCTATATGGGTGCCACGGCCAAATGAGGCAAAAAGGGCAACCCTACACATTTTTCTCATTTGAAACCCTAGCCCACATGTGTTAGCTCGTAACGATATTCGATCGTATACCCGACTCTTTTTGAAACTCGAAATAAAATTTTTCTAAATTGCGTTCTTCGAGTCGCTCAAGAACACAAGAAATTTTTTTTTTCTTATTTTTCGAAACAAAATTCATATTCACCAATCCATTTTGTTAAAAAGCTCAAAACTAACTTCAAAAACCAAAATCTTACAACACAATCCAAGTTTGTGATCTTTTTCAATATTTTCTTAAAAACCCTAAACCAAAAATTTGTGAAAACAAGATTTAACCATGGAAATCAACACATGTTTCACTCATGTGTACTAATAACTCTTATGAACACATCTATGGAACCAAAACTAATCAAAACTAAATTCTAAAATTTTTCTTCTCAAGAACATAAGAAAAATTTGTGTTAGAATCTATGGATTTCATTAGAAATGATGAAAGGAGGAGGTCTAGTTACCTCAAAATGAAGAAGATGGTCCAAGAGCTTGATGATCCTAGCACAAATCCAAGCAAGTTCTTGAGAGGAAGAGAAAATTTGAAGTGGATGAGTGTGAGTGAGAAGGGCGGCCGAGAGAGTGAGAGGGGAGGAAGAGTTTTTAGTGTGATTTTTGCTTCTAAGACTAAAACATAAACCTCCTTACTATTAATCACCCTCTTGTGCAATCTAGGCCATTGGATCAAACTAACTTTTGCAAGGCTAAACCCTAGCCCTTGGATCAAAAGGGTAATCATTACCTTCTTTGAAAAATATCTAAGATATTTTCTCTTGCGCTCGCAGACGAGTCGTACTCCGTCGACGGTCTATCTTGCGAAAAATATAAAACTCACGAGGTGATTGTTCGTCATAAAACATTTCCAAAAATTATCGCTAAACTTTATTCTCCGACTGAAATTTATTTCCTTAACTCCCAAAAATATTCTGAAACTAGATTCCAACTCGCGCCGATATATAAAGTTTCCAATTAAAATTCGACGGAAAACAGAAACCGTAAAATTTTAAGAAGCGGGTACAGTTTTCTACTCGTTTTTCCAATAAACGGAGAAAGTCGAAACTCAAAATTCTGAAATCACAGGAACGTTCTCGTATATAAAAGAGGACTAAGGACCAAAAGCCTGGGCTTAAATAGCATACGAGTCCAAAACCAGTTCCAACTCAGCAAAAACGCTGTTATTACACGATACTTATGAAACTAATCTTACAGAAACCCTAAAAACTCTTAGCCACTACTTACGCTTATAACTTGCGTACGATACAGAAGAATTATGGGTCTTACAAATTGAGAATGAGTAATAGGGTTGAGCGGCCTATTATTCATGAGTAGTTGTTTAGGGTATCATCATTATATGGTATGTGTACATTCATGCATTCATGAGTCAACTTGATGCGATGTCCCCCATGACTTAAAACTGACTTGATGCGATGGATATATGTTTATCCTAATTTGATGCAGGTACCACATGCATTAGCGATGTCTAGGTGACATACATTATGTGTTTTCATTAGCTTGCATTAGGAGATTGTGCACTATACTTGGTATTTGGTAATTGTGTTGTCTTCCAATGTAATCTTGTGAATGTTGAGTTATGCGAGTTTTACTTGAATATCTTGGTTTTGTTGATGAACATGATGAACCATGATATTATATTGTTAGCTCAATATGATATGCGTATGATTTATTTTTTGATATAAATGCTTACATAATATAAGTGTATGCTATGCTTACTATTATGAACTTGAATTATAACTAACTCTCTATTTTTGTGTATGTGTAATGGTTTGAATCCAGATTCTCCACTTGAGGAGTAGTTTCGTGGCTTTGGAGTTTAGCTCGGTGGACTAGCATAGCTTGGTAAGGAGGGGAGTAGGAGAATTCTAGGAGCTTAGTTGTCTAGAATTGCTCTGATACTTGTAACCTTGCTTAGACTAGTATTAAGTTCCTCGTTTGTTTGAGATTATGTATGACCTTGCTATTTATCTTATCTTATTATATCTTTAATTTCTTGTTGAATTATCTTGGGTTATGAAACGGGTCTTCATTGTGGAAGTACCCAATTGAAGTTGTAATATGATTTATGACTTGCATGCTTGGATTTAATTATTATGAGTTATTTTATGAGAATTTTATATGCTTCCGTTGTGGTTAAGTTACTCTATGCATGCTATTAGTATCATGTATTAAGTAATGTTCTTGATTATTTATATGTTGAATGTTTTACATTAATTATTGCATGCGAATTGATTAGGAGCGTTACAGCCCACGCATGGAATTTTCTTGGCCTTCTTTGCCCATGCTCTTGCCTCGATACATGGAGGTTTCGGGACGCCTCCGTGTGCTTTTCGGAGCACTTTGATTTTTTTGACCCCGCGCGCCGTGCCACGGGCTTAACGCGTCGAGATACGGTGCCTTGGGCAAATTTTGCCCACGCATGGAATTTTCTTGGCCTTCTTTGCCCATGCTCTTGCCTCGATACATGGAGGTTTCGGGAAGCTTCCGTGTGCTTTTCGGAGCACTTTGATTTTTTCGACCCACGCGCGCCGTGCCACGGGCTTAACGCGTCGAGATACGGTGCCTTGGGCAAATTTGGCCTACGCATGGAATTTTATTGGCCCTCTTTGCACATGCTCTTGCCTCGATACATGGAGGTTTCGGGACGCCTCCGTGTACTTTTCGGAGCACTTTGATTTTTTCGACCCCCGCGCGCCGTGCCACGGGCTTAACGCGTCAAGATACGGTGCCTTGGGCAAAATTGGCCTATGCATGGAATTTTCTTGGCCTTCTTTGCACACGCTCTTGCCACGATACATATTTTTCTTTTATTATTAGCATATGATACTTATCAAATACTTTCAAAAAATTTAGAAAATGAGCTCTTTGTCAAATTATTTCATAAAACAATTTCACAAACTTCTAGTTGTGAGTTGTCTGACGATTTAGTTGATGCATCAATTAAAGTCGTAAAATATCTAAATAGTAATTGGTGTATTGATCTACGAATAACACCTTATACATTCTCAAATTTCGAGTGACTCAAATTTTTAATTTTTCAACTTTCTTTGGGAACTATAAATTATTGGATTGAAGAATCTTCTGGTTCTTCAATACATATCCAATAAAAAAAATTATTTTTCGCATCATAATAGATCCGGGATGACCAAACCGGTCTTACCAAAGACAAACTTAATATGATTTGTAAACTTCTGGTTTACAAAAATTTGTGCTTCAATTGCATCAATATCTTCTCTAAGTTAAAATATTAGCTCTTCTAAAGCTTTCAATAATTTTGTAGTATATAATTTTAGTTCTTCTGAAGCATTTAGAGTATTTTACATATTAGCTCTTCTGAAGCTTTCAATAATTTTGTAGTATATAATTTTAACCAAATTCTTGCAGAGAATATATAACTCAATTATATATTAAACTTTCATATATATCATCACTAGTACAAAAATATCTTTATAATTTAGCGCTTAAGTCGGTTAAATTTGCCACCCGTCTTAAGAAATCACGCGGTGGCAATTCCGTTAATATCTGTAACTTTGGTAGGTCGGTTGCTTGATTAGCCCGACTTAACTAAAATTAAATAAAAAAATTATAATTTTTTTCAATTGTTTAAGTCGGGTGTAAATTGTGACCGGCTTAAGTAATGAGTTTGTTAAGTCAGGTGTCTGGCACCCGTCCTAAGAAATTTTATTTACATTAATAATTTAAATCAAAATGTGTTGTATGAGAGAATCGAACCCAGTACCCCCTAGTAAAAAAAAATGCCTTTTATTCAAAAAAAAAAAATCCTTTTGATTTAGCGCTTAACTGATACGCGTAGCACAGCAAACTCTTCTTCTTCATTCATCACACAGCGAACTCTTCTTCTTCGTCTTCTTCAGTGAAACCCTAGAACGTGAAACTCCCAATCCTTCTCACTCAAACTTTTCCCTGTTTCGTCTCTACCCAATCTGTTTCTCCCTGCTTCGTCCAAAACCCTCGAACGGAGATTGAAGTTCAAATGGATAAACCCTAAAACGTGAAACTCTAAATCGCAAGGTTCAATTTCTGTTTTCTATTTTCTATTTGTTACATTGTGTTTCTATTTCTATTACTTGGTTTTCGATTTCTATTACTTGGTTTTGACACTTTTGTTTTAGTTTCTATTTTTGATTTCTATTACATTGTGTTTCTATTTTCTATGTTCTGTTTTCTTATTTTCGATTTCTAGTTCTGCTCTGCTTTTCTTCTTCTATCAGTTTGAGTGCATCTTTTTTTGCTTCAGTTTTATTTGTATACACTAACATAATGCTTGCTCATTAAAGTTTTACGGTTTATGTTATTAACAAAGTATCATGAGGGATTGAAGGGAGTTGAATTCGTTATAAATTTGTGTGATTGACAAGTATAACCAAAGTGGGAATGTGACTAGAAATCAAATTCCTATAAATATATATGAAAGATAGAAATCAAATTCCAAAGTGGGAATTTATAGTTTGGTTTGATAGAATGGAGGCAAAAACTTTTGGTAGACTATTGAGAGAATAAAAAGTGAAGTTAGATGTATCATGCTTTTATAATGTTTTATTCTTACATAGGATCAGATTCTTAAAGAACATCAAGGAGTATATGTCTATGAATTTTATGCCATAGTTTCTTATTGTAGACATTTCTTCTCTCTATGTTTTAACATTCTAGTGTAAAATTTATAAGGAGACATGTCAATGGTTTAGCTCATGCCTTTGGAAGTGCTGCCTCATATTTAACTAGTTTTGATCTGGGTAGCTGTCAATGGTTTGTATTACGAGTGGAGTTGGGATCCGGGTAGCTGTTTTGTGAGCTAATTTTTTGCTGTCCTGGTATTTTCTCCCTGTTTGCAGGTGTTGTCCTTCAGTTTTTTCTGGTTTTTGGTTATGTTTGGGGCTGTTTTTTGCCTTCTGGTTGTGTTAGTATCAGGGAGGGGGTTTAGGTGCTTTGGTGTTTGTATTAGGTGCTTCTGGTTGTGTTAAGCTTTTGTATTTTAGATTAAATAAATTAGATTTTAAGCTTAGTATCTTAGATTAAATAATTAAAGTCTATATTGTTTTATGCACAAATTTTGTGAGCATGCAATCCAAATCCATAAATTTGTTTAGATATTTTGGGATTCAAATCCATTTGATAAGTACGGAGTTAAAAATGCTCAAGAACGTTGTGCAAAGATGATTTTGGAGCATATTGAAGCAAATGCATGCGGATAGTTGCGATTATGTGTGTTGTTAGCTTTTCAAACAATGATATGATCCTTTAAGGTCTTTAAGGATTCTTGTTTTGATTTTATTTTGACAAGTACTTAGTTGTTTCATCTAGATAGTTTATCTTAGTGTAATTGATCTTAACCTAGTATTGAAGTGTTAGTTTATCTATTTTGATCACAATATTATATTTTAAATTTGGAATGACATTATTGGTTGTTTAAATATCTTATCACAATACTATGTTTTAATTTGTTATGACATTATATATTTTTACTTTTATTATTTTATTTTGAAATTTGGGTGAGACATGAAACATAATATGTTGTAATATATTTATTTTGATATACTGATGTTGCAGTAAATTAGGAGTATACAGGTAGGGAAAAAATGTAATATCATAAAATAAAATAAAAACTGCAGGAAAAAAAAACTAGTTTCTTAGGACGGTTAAATATAGCCGTCTTAAGAAACAACCTTCTTAGGTCGGTTGCGTGTGCCAGCTGGGTTTTTTGAAAACTGAAATTGTTAAGACGGGTGAAGTTTAACCGACCTAACTTATAGTTTTTTAAGTCGGGTCAAAAATCGACCTAAGAAGTCAAAACTTCTTACGTCGGCAACTCTTAAGACGGGTGCGGAACCGTCTTAAGAGGTCCTTTTTAACCGACTTAAGAAGCATTTTTTGTACTAGTGCATAATAATTGTCAAAATCCATGTAGGAAAAATAAAGAAACTAAGCAATTCTCAATATGAGTTAATAATATTGAAAACAATTTTCTCCTTTTAAGCAATAATAGTAAGTCACAAGAAAATAAATATATAAATAAATAAATACACAACTGACCTCCAATAGTGTGACATTCATCCTTGTAAATGGAGTCAATGAACTTTGATGACTTAATAAAATCTTTTATATTATCATCTCGAACCGTTATATCAAAATAAAATACTCTAAATGCGGTGGACACCCTGGTCTCAACCAAAAAATATAAAATACTCTAATAACAATATAATAAATAAAGTGCAAGAAAATCATAATTAATTCTTACATAAACAAGGAATATCATAAAAAAAAATTGCAATCTTTCCGGGATTTATTAAATTATTAATTAGTTCTTCAGAAACTATACGACAAATCTTCATAAACAATAAAAAAATTTAAACTTCGTTGAGTTATCCTTCAGGGATGCTTTATTATATATCAAACTTTTAGTTCTTCAGGAACTATATAACAAAGATTTTCATAAATGGATTGTTACGCAATCCTTCAAGGATGCTTGATATTAAATTTCTTATTCTTCAAGAATCATGTCTCAAATCTTCTGGAATCAATCCTTATGTAAATTCTTATGGAATTTGAATTCTTATGGAATTCACATAGAATAATGTTGAGTTCTTCAAGAACTACCTTTTTGAATTTAGGAATTCACATAGAATAATGTGAGTTCTTCAGGAACTACATAATGATTATTATACTAAGATACTAACTTGAACTCACAAATCACTTGATACTAAACTCAATATATATATAATCCCACATAGAAATATATTTTACACAAATTAAATTGCAAATATCAGTTTAATTTATACTAGATAAATTTTCAACTTTAAAATCTTATCTCCGGAGAAACATCATTCACATACAGCATAGCAAACAACTCATTTTATGATAAAATCCATAAGCAAATTAAATTTCAGCCTTTAAATATAATCCTTAAAGTGGCTAAACATAACAAGCATAAACAATCGCCTAAATATATAATTAACACAAACAAATCATGTGGCATCTACAATTTTTTTTTTAATTAACTCATTTCAATTTCAACCAAAGTAAGTAATTCTATTTAACCTTTAAATTCTAAGAGGTTTCAAAAATTAAATATATAGCAAAACAAAAGCCACTTTCATGTTAATTAAGAATTAAACAAATCAACTTTAAATAATTCTCATTTTTAAGTGACGACACCCATAAGCATGAACCAGTTTACCTCTACTAATAAGCATGAATAAGCATTTTAATATAAAGACATATGTAACCATAATTTCGACAATGATAGCATATTAGCATCGACTCATTTGTCCATGCATTTTATCAAGCAAGAGTACATAATTACTTGATTGTTTGTTCACTCATATTTATATGTCCATGCATTTTATAATAGAGCTCAAACTCATTACTGTGAGTTGATAGATCCCATCTTGATTAATCATTAATTATACAAGTATTTAATTGTATCCAATATCTTTTCAACTAACACTCTAAGGTATTAGGTGTCAAAAATTAAAATACAATAAATATTTTGTTAATTACAATGATAATCTCAGGTCAAAGAAAATCATTTTATTTCTTCTTGAGATTTTCTTTTGACAATTTACAGTAATATTAACCATTAAGAAAATCTCAGCTGAGTTAGTTCAATGATCATATATGCATATGCATCACCTATATATGTAATTTAATAAATGAGATTTATTAATCTTTATCCAATAAAGACTATTACATATATATTGATCTATCCGGATTGTTGTTGTCCTACTCACAATAATCCTATGATCAAGAAAAATTTAGATTAAAATACTAAAAGACTTGTCTCTCATTATCAAGATATCTATCATGATAACAAATCTATAATTTTAATCAAGGACTTTATCAAATTAACTATTTCACTAAATAGTAAATATGATAATAAACTAAACATTGAATCTTAAAATTGATTACACGGTTGATTGGATCTTGGGCACACTTAATTATTCCCAACAGTAGATATATCGAAATATCTTATTAAATGATTTTTATGAATTTTTTCTTGTTTTTCTAGTATTTTTTTTTGTATAGTAATTTTATGGAATTTTTTAGAAATCTTTAAAGAAAATAATTAGGTGGATAAAAATAATACACATGTTTCAAAAAATTAATATAACATACACATCATCATTGTCACATAAGTAAAAATAAGCCAAATGTGATTGGGATGAAAAAAATTCTGAAAAGTCTAAAATAGAGGGGGTTGAAAGAGTCTATGAAAGGAATCATTTAATTTTTTTATTCAATATTCATTCATTTCCTAATCTTGATTTTAAGATTTTTTTGATTCTCCATTGTTGCAATAGATTGGTGAGAACGAGAAATCTTTAGTTTGGCATGGTTGAAATCTTGAAAACGAGACATGTGCAAATGTTTGAATTATCCTAAAAATAAGTGAATCTTTGGCTTCATATATCTCTTCACTTTTTTTTTTTTGTATATCTTTGGCTACATATATCTCTTCACTTTTTTTTTTCAATCTGATACCAATATTTGATGCTTATTTTGCGTTTTATTTCAAACCAAAATATATAGTATGGTTCGCGTTTATAAATTACTAGTATGTTAGTCCGTGCCGTGCACGGGATTATTTTCTTTTTTAACATTATTTTTTAATTTATTCTAAATTATTATTTGATTACTTTATTTTAATATTCAATAATAATTTGAGATATTATATCTTATGAGTTGTTTAAATATAAATTGTTGGAGTAAATATATTTTTTGACAGATATTTTTATAAATCACAAAACTCTCACATTCTTTTGCCAAAAAAAAAAAAAAAAATCTCACATTCAGTGAATTTTAACGTTTATTATAGATTTATTCAACTTAATTTCATCAAACTACATTTTTTTTAAATACAATGTAAAATAAAATTATTTTTTCATCATCTTTTCACTTTATTTCGTAGTAATCCATATATAAATTTTTTTTAAAAAAACATAGAAATAGACAACCTTGTATATCACGAAACACCCACATTTTTTCGTCAACTGAATCTCATCAAACTACATGTTTTTATAAATACAATGTAAATTAAGATAAACTTTCCCATCATTCTCTCACTTTGTTTGAACTTGGTTAGTAGTAATCTTAGATGTAAATTCTTAGAACAAAAAAAATTCAAATAAATAGACAACCTTGCATATCATAAAACTCACACATTTTTTCGTTTCTAGTCCTCATTGAAATTACAAAAAAGATAGGGTTGTGTATTAATATATGAGTATAAATATTGATAATCGTGTAAATTATAAAATCAAAAGACACTCGTATTAATAGGAGTGTTAATATAAGTCATATTATAAAAAATAGGTTTTCCTTATTAATATGAGTATAAATATTTAATTCCTATTAAAAAAGTCTTTCGTCTCGTATTAATAAATTTCGTATTAAAATATTCGTAAAAATATAATTTTGTAAAAACTACAAAAAAAAAAACCCGTACATGAGTATAAATATAGCTCCAGTAGAAATTATAAAAAAATAGTCCTCTTATTAATATATGGATAGAAATATAAATCCTCATAGAAATATACATTATCGTAAAATTACAAAAAAAAAGTCTCTAGATACTGATCTCCCACATTCTCGTATTAATATATGGTTTTTTAGTTTTATATTACGTAGACGTTCATTTTATATTGATTTTATTTAAATATGAAAAATAATACTCCCTCCGTTCCTTTTTTAAGTGTCCGAAAACATCGAATTTAACGTTTCTATTTAACTGTTCATTTAGTATTTTAAGGGTACGATTTGTCAATTATACCCTTTGTCAATTATTCATATCCTTTTCAATAAAACTAATTATTGCTATATATTTGGAAAACTAAATCTTTTTATTTTATTTGGTACATAACATATTAAATTTTGTTTTTTTTGTGTGCATAATATATTAAATTTATTGGAAAGAGAAAGTGTGTGCAAAAAAATAGGATTTTGATGGTGAATTAGAATTAGGGTATAATAGGAAAATAAGGTGCAAAAATAAACTTTCTTAATTTGCTGTTACTATTCAAAACGGACACTTAAAAAGGAACGGAAGAAGTACTCTAGAGAGTGATCTCCCACTTTCCGTTTTCAATAATATGATATTTTCTCTCCCGTCATCGTAGAAATTATTAAAAGAAATATAAACCTTGTATGATATATGAATATAAATATAAATCACGTGTAAATTACAAAATGGGTTTGCACATGTATTCAGGTTCGATACTTCAAATATGCAGGGAGCTATGAATTATAAGTTATAACTCAATAGTGTTCACATTTGTACTTTGTAGATGGATTTGTGTTGGGATGTTACACTCGTTAATGGAGTCAAGTCCAACGATTGTGAGGTTGATGTTTTTTATGCTACGAAGACTTAATTTTGTGGTTCTTGAAAAAACCTTGAACTGTCATTCTATTTCTATGCATGTTTGGGGGAATTGGGAAAATAACCATTACGTTATAGAATCGCTCAATTGTCATTCTATTTCTAAGCAGTAACCACCAGCATGGCCAGGGCCGGCCCGATGTATGTGGAGGCCTAAAGCAAAAATGTAATTGAGGCCTTTAAAAATAGTAATATTTTTTTAAATAGAAAATATCATCGGTTTTTTTTTGGTACAATATCATCGGTCTTTTTATTTATTTGTAAATGTCACATTTTTCCTTACCAAAAAAATGTCACATTTGAAAAAAAATAATTAAAAATTGGCACTTTTAGTTTCTAATATAATTTAAATTTATTTTTCTTAATTGTGTCCTATAGTTTTGTGCTTTTTATTATAATAATGAGAATATATTTGTTTTATTAAATAATGAGAATATATTTGTTTTATAAAATAATGAGAATTTATTAATAACAAATAAAGATTTTTTTACGCAAAATAAAAATAAATTAATAAATCCCAATTATTTTTCTTTTATATATTTTTTTCTTTTGTTATCTTAGTGTCTTGGACCACAATAAAGTTTGACCAATTTTTTAAGGAATAAAATAATTAAATAAAGTGATGTGTTCATATTAAATTTATAAATAATTTTGCAAATAAATAGTTAATAATAATTTAACCATTTTACACTTTTAAATTTTTTTTAAAACCATTTTACAATAAATTATAATACAATATTGAGTCATACATGTAAAAAAGAAAACTTTAGTTAGGGATCATTGAAAAGTTATATGGTGGATATTATTATCTTGGTAAGTAACTTGAAAAAAAAAAAAAATTAAAATTTAATGGGAGAAAAAACAAAAACTGCTAAACATGGGATTTAATCCCAGGACCATAGATACACGCAGGCACATAAAGGGGCCTATAGCCGCTGGGCTTCGAGCGGAATTTTGCCAAAATATACACTCAAAATGTATATATTATGAAATTGTGAGGCCTTTATAAAAACCCATAGCTTTTGGGCCTAAAGCCCTAGCTTCATTTGCTTTGGGCTTGGGCCGGCCCTGAGCATGGCCTGGTCCTGAAATAACTCATTCAATAAAGCAGTCACCCCACTAACCTATATTCTGTTATAGAACTTTTCAGGTCAAATCCTCCTTGCCTCTATCAGACGACAACTGTTACAAAATTCTCCACATCTTACATGCATCTCATCTAAAAGGCTGTCAATATTTAACATCCAAACTACACATACACATCTATCTACTATCTGATGAACTTGAGCCGCAAGTTCAACCAGGAAATTTCTAGATATATATGTAAGCATGCATTGGATAGAACTGGAGAGATTTTAGTACCTCACTTAGTTTTGGTATTTGCCCGGGCCTTTCTCTCTGGGTTTTGCCTGGTCGGAGAACTAACCAAAGAAGCACCTCTCTTCTTTGGTAAATTACCTTTATCTGGTGAATCACGCTTTTGCTTGCAGTAAGATCGTGCGAGATTTACTTGGGCTTCTTCCAATTCCCCTGGCTAAAAAGACATGACATAAATGAATATTTAGAGGAGCTAGCCACTATCAAGAATCAAAATATAAGATTACAAGAAACACAAACCTTCAATTTTTTGAAGAATTTGTCAATATTCATCCGCACACCACGAGCAATGTCAGTGTGAATCACATTTGATGAGCAAGCAATTTTGGCTTTTACTATTTTTCCCGATATAGGTGCGTTCAAAAGGGCAAGTGAATAACAATGTTCACCACCCTCCATCCTCTTTGATGGAAGATTTTTATCCAGGAACTCAAACAATTTCTCGGGCAGTGTGTCTACAAACAACATAAGCATTAGCATTGCTGCTTAAATACAACAATTCATAAATAAAAAATAGACAGTGTGATTACGAGGCTAGCTAGCATATGAGTTACAATTCATACGAATTTTAGACTTTAATCATAAAAGAAAACGACATGATAATGGAGTATAACAAATTGATGGATGCAGTGAACAAATTTCATTTCTATGAAGGAGAATATGTATGTACCTAATAGTATAATCGTAAAAGGCATTAGGCAAAACACTCATCCTTAATATTCATAATATATAAGTGCGTAAGAACTTACGAGAGCTAATTAATTCTTTGCAAGCCCAAAAAAAAAGAGACAAAAATAAGAAATACAGAAATTGGTGGTTGAAGGGTTTTTCTTTTTGTTGCCAAATTAAAGTATAAACAACAATTTTTCAATGTTTGTTACAAAAACATGGTTAGAAAGAAATTGATTGTTGGCATTATAGAAAACCTCAACTTGGGTTTGGACATATGCAAAAGTATTGCCAAGAACTGCTATTTTAGTATTATGGAGATGTGCACCGCTATGGATATGAACCTAGTGCATCGACATATGGATTTGGCTTTGGTTAGAAAATGTGCCCGAAATTTTCTGGGGAAAAGTGCTCTAGCTAAAATGGCGATGATGGGAACTACGTCATCGATCAGACAAATTTCCCAACTTTGAACTAAGGGAGTATTGAGGATAATTCAAAGTTGATTTGAAAATTTGAAACATGTATACTATTGCTTCATGATTACTTGGGATAAGTAAAATAAATTCAAATGATAAGATTAATAAGTTAATTAGAACTCAGTATGGCAACTATATACAAGTTCATTCTATTGACAGTGTGTATAAGTCAACAAGAGGAAGATTTGTGTATTCTAAAAAAAATAGCCGTAAAAAATAAAATCATTCCTCCCACACAATATGTTATCTTATGTTTACATTCTAGAAAAACCAAAAATAGTCCTTCCACTATATAGTCCCTTGTTTTCCCTAAATTTATAAGATCCAGCCATAAATATTTCCTTCAATAGGCGTGATATTTACTACTCTAATTACTAACAAGATTACATGAACACTTTGACGCTCAAACAAATAGGCTATAAATGAGATGATCCTAACATTTTTTATAATCACATTGAGAAACATAATCAAATAGGCTATATGGGATGATCCTAACATTTGTATAATCACATTGAGAAACATACCATTTTTTATAGCGTTGAGGTACTTCAAAGCTTCATCAGTAGACCCAAAAGCATAACAAGCAACAAAGCGAAAGATTGTATTGAAGTTTTTGATATATTTCTCGGTGGCAATATAATGTGTCTCAATATTATGCATGCCAAAAACTTGGAAGAGAGCGTATCCGTGTGACGATTCAAACAACATATATTTCGGTAGGTCCTTCAAAAAAGAAGAGAATCAAATGGTTAAAGTCTTAGGAAAAAGACAAAAATAATGAATAAGAGACGAAAAAATTAAGAAGTGAATGAAGTACATAAAATTAAGTTAACCTTAAGCTTTTCATATAAAGTAACAGGCCTCCTAACACCCCTACAATCATAAATTCAAGAAATCAAATAAGCCAAATTTCAGTTAACTCACTTTTCATTAAGAACCAAAAGTTGGATTAGCGAAAAAATGAAAGAAAAAAAAAGGTACCCATGTATATCTTGTGATGTCGCAAACTTGATGCTCACTAGACAACTTTGATCAATCTCATCAACCTAAGTTGGATAAATAACCATATAAGACTACTTTTATTTCAATGATGAATAAACAAAGGTGAAATTGGACACAGGGTTTGGAGAACCACTCATTTCATGACAATCAAATCAATTCAAGTTCTTTTCCTACCAAACAACAAAACATCATCATTGCTCAGCCATTGAACTACACATAATTAGTTGACTAGAACAATATAAAACAATCTCTGAACAGTTGTATAAACACTTTCCACAAAAACATCGATGTAGTAGCATGAACTTATCTTCACAAGACAATTCAACTTACAAAAAATTAAGGGTTAGGGGCCATTCAATTTTGACGATTTAGGGAAACAATGGAATGTATATCATATATGTACCTAAAAATTGATGGTAGTTGGTGGGGCATATTTCTTACAAGCAGTGTTGTTAATAGCGAATCGCGGAAAATAGCGGATTGCCAAAAAACCGATATGAGAAATATCGGATAGCGTAGCGGGCAAATAGCGGAAGCCACAAAGCGGTTAAAATAAATAATTATATATAAAATAAAACATACTCCTAGGTATAAAACACAAATAAAGCTACATGATATTAAAAAAAATTGACCGACATTAAGCTGAAAATGTCAAATTCAAACAACTAATAAAGCAAAAAACAGAAATTAAAAACAACTTAAAACTCAAAAGCTAAGTAGTTCAAACTTCAAAACAACTAATAATCGGTAGTTCTAGCTCTAACTAGTGAAATGGTGAAGGAGAAGAGCAACAAAGTGTGAAGGAGAAGAGAAGTGAAGGTGGTGGAGGCAGGGGTTATGAGATATGCGAGTTATGCGAGTCAGTAGTGAGTTTGTTTACCTAGGTAGTGGTTTTAGGGTAATATTATAGTATTATCTATACATAAACCCACCCACACCAACTCAGCACTCACTCCACCACTTCGCATTGTTTTATTTCCACTGCTAAAAGCCTAAAACATTAACCAATTCCGATATCTATACATAGCGGCTATACCGGTTTATGAGAAAATCGGCGCTATTTTGAGCATAGCGGAGTCAAGATGCCGTACCGGCTTTCGTATCGGATAGCCAAAATTCCGATACGCAATACCGGTATACCGGCGCTATACCGGATATTTAACAACACTGCTTACAAGATACCCCTGCTTCCCCGTTACTTAGATTAACACCACGTCGCTACTTAAAATAGAAGTATGACCACTGATATGAAAATTTAAAACTTCAACCACGTTTTTAAAGTTTGACCATAGAAATGCAATAGACTAAAATATATTCTTAGACTAATTGTTGGCACTAACATACACACCTCCAACGTGGGAAAAACACCACTAACATACACATGGTCTCCATCAAAAGGTTCCAAAGTGACTCGCTCCTTTCGCTGGAACTGAACCTTTTTCTCTTTGCTCAGGGTTTTAAACACGCCATCGCCTTGGTTTGTTGATTCAGTGCAATTGCCCTGTCATTTACACTGGTTTGTAACATGGTTCACAAAAAGTTCATGAATAAAATATTATCAAAAGAATATACATCAAGATATAATAAGAAGAAAAAAAACCTGGACATAAAGCATATAATGTCCACCAGTTTTAAGAAAATACGTAGCATTCAAATATGTCGACGTGGCCTGACAAATGAAGACAACAACAGATGTAAAAAGGAATCAACCTATAATGGATATCAAATGCAGTGTATATACAGGCAAAATTACTGTAAGACTAATGAACTGTGTATGTCCTCCGCGTTGTCAATAGTTGGGTTCTATACTTTCTGATATTATTTGGCTCCAAAATGATTTCTAAAAATTTAAGGAGTCTCTCCTCCATCCTTCTTTCAATAAAATTTTAATTTAGCTCCAATGTTTCTGTGAGATTTTCCACTTTAATTTCAATAAAAGTAAAAAATTTGAAGATATATTTATAAAACATCATCGACTACTTTTTAAGGCTAATCATTTAAGGAAAAGATGACCAAGAAAAAACTTTGTAATATAGAAAATAAGAATTATCAAGAGATTCAAAACACAAGATTAAAAGAGAGGGGGAAAGCTACCTCTTGTCGACTATCAGGATTAGGAGCAGCAAACACTACATCCACCAAATTAATAAGCATGTTATATTCGTATGCAGCAAAATAGGTAAAACCGTAACAAATTGGTACAATATTGGACCGATTTTCTGCCATGTGTAGAAGAGAGTTGCAATTAGTTTCCTCTACTACATATACCATGCCTTCCTGTGGCATACAAAACATAGAATAATAATAATTAATAATAAATCGACAAATATGTAATATAGAAATAATAAAGAAGAAAGAAGACTGACAGAGCCAACAATATCAGAGACATGTGATAGTGTGATTCCAAATTGAGCATCATCTCGTGATGAGATTATAAGTACACGTGAACCACGTTTCTGCAAAACATATGGATAAATCACATAAATAACTGGATAGTTAGCTAGCAGCAACAACAATAACCTATATGAAACTCCGACACTCCTCAGATTAGGCGTGTCCGACACCGACACGACACTTATAATTACATTGAATTATATCTAGGGATGTCAATGGATATCCATGGACGCGGATAGTGTGATATCCGTGCCCGCTCCGTAAGACAAATATGATATCCGTATCCGCTCCATATCCGTGCGGATATCCGCTAAGCGGGTAATCTGCGGATATTGAAGTATCCACGGATATTAACAGATATCCATGAATGATATTTTTTTATTAAAAAAAGAACTAATTTTTGAAAAAAAATTAATTTTTTTTAAAGACAAAATATTAACACATAATATTCATAAATTTTGCTCTCTATTTTTAATGAAAACACTCAATCCACAAACAAAAAACACATCACAAAATTGCAAAAGAGCTTAACAAAAATATAATTTATATAAAATAGCCAAACTACAAAAGATAAAATATAAAAATACAATTTTTTTATATAAAAATTCTAGAATTTATATTTAAATAGAGATATTTAAGTAATTTTAATAATTATTTAGCGGGTATGGATATCCGCGGGCGCGGATAGTACTAAATCCGTATCCGTATCCATTAAATGCGGATAATTGAAATATCCATTTATTTTATCCATGGATATCCATTAAACTATCCGCTCCGTATCCGTTGCGGATTTTATCCGCAGATATCCGCGGGTATGGATATTTTTGCCATCCCTAATTATATCTCAAAAAAATTATCTGTGGCAACGTATCAATGTTCGTGTCGTGTCAGTGTCCGTGCTTCATAGGCCATAACACAGACAAATTGAATTGATTTAAAACATGCATGCATACATAATTTCAAACGAACGAAAACTTACTATCCAAATATTTTTTGCACCAGAAAGAATAGCGGCAGCCAATCTTGATTTATATGGATCCCATTCTCTGTACTCCACTGTACCACCATCCTCATCCTGAAAACACACACACACAATTGATTCATTATTAATTAATATATCTATATCTATAAAAATAAAAAAAAATAAAAAAGTAATTGCATTGCATTAATTAATTGAGTATACCTGAACAGAGAAAACGACGTCTTGGTCGTGAGATTTAAAACCAGGTACGAGATTTCTCGTGTAAAGGAAGAGGGACTCAGAATCATTAAGATCATCAAGATTACGACCGGAAGCAACATAAACATCTGGAATGAGTGGATGTGGAGTTATGACAGAAGGATGAGGAAGCTTAGAGGGTCTTTGGGGAACGTTAAAAGAGTAACGAGGTGGTGGTGGTGGAGGAGGAAAATCAGCGAAAGATTCCCCAAACATTGCTCGATATAGATTATGTACTTTTTCCATTTCCTTCCATTCCGAATACGAAGAAGAAGACGAAGATGACGACATGATCGATAATGTTCGTTATTCCGCGCCTAGCCTAGGGTTCCGACCTCTCGATTTCCATTTCGATTTGGGAATTTTGGTAGGAATAGGATTTGAAAGGATTTAGGGTTTATGTATTATGAACGATTTGGTATTTTGGTTATCTGGGAATGAAAGAACCGCTTCTCATTTATGTATTATGAACGATTTGGTATTTTGGTTATCTGGGAATGGAAGAACCGCTTCTGATTATGAACCGCTTCTTATAAAACACAATTAAATAAAAAATAAAAACAATTGAAAATGATTGGTTAACTAAATAGTAATGCTTACTCTCCTAGGGTTTGTGCCGTCGCCTTCCCTTAGTGAGTGTGTCATGAAGTCGTTTGGTTAGGGCTTTCCTGGCCTAAACGTGTTGCCTATATATCTCCTTGTCCTTGATATCTTTTGCTTACTTATCCAACAAATATAGCCTTTCTATTTTTGCCTGTCAATATTCTCCCACTTTTTTTGTCTCTAACTGGCTCACAAAACCACACCACTTTTCACAGATTATTCATATTGACTCTCATCTACCTTACCTGCACCATGGAACTAATTACCTTGAAGGCCATACTCTTGATGAGGGGGGGATGACACTTAATCTAGAGGCTGATGTTGATGCTATCAGTATTCTGGATCACTGTTTGATTGGGAGGATATTGACCGACAAACCGATCCGTCTCCAATTTCTCAAAGATCGTCTGGCGTTTCTGTGGCAACCAGTAAAAGGAGTCAAGGTTATACCGCTGGATCAAGCAAAGTTTCTGTTTCAATTTTACCATAAACTGGATGTTGAAAGTGTGTTGAATGGTGGACCATGGTCATATGAAAATTTTATGATCATTCTCCAGAAGATTGCACCAGGTACGGTTCCGAAGGAGGTGATTCTTGACAAGATGGATATGTGGGTTCAAGTGCATAACCTTCTTTTTGGTTTTATGCAAGAGAAAGTTGGTAAGACTATCGGTGGATATCTTGGCGAGTTCAAAGAATATGATTCAAAGAATGACCTTCATAGCAAGTTTATGCGCTTGAGGGTGAGCATTAATGTGAATTTACCACTCAAGAAGGACTGGCAGGTTCGCTCTATGGGAGGTGCATGGACCACAATCAAATTCAAATATGAGAGACTTGGAACATTTTGTTTCAAGTGTGGTGTTATCGGCCATACTGATAAAAAATGTTCCAAATTATTTGAGATGGAGGATGACGACGGACAAAGAGAATGGGGAAACGATCTTAAACCGGAGCCCCACAGAGGTGGAGCCGCCACGAACCGGTGGCTACGAGAATCCAAGGTGGTGCTGCAGAACAAGGCTACTATCATTAATGGTGGCAGCGAGAATCATGGCGAGAATAGTAACAGTGATACTGTTATGGAAGCTAATAATGATGGAGTTAATGCCAATAATGAAGAAAACGGTGCAATCATAAGTGTGGGGAGACAATCCCATTATGAGGCATTAATTATTCAAGGACCCAACAATATACCAAGGTCAATGCCACGTTCAAGAATTGTGGGGCTTCTTAATGGTCCAGCTCAACTTAACTCTACTGAAGAACAAATTGAACATAATGACACAGATGATACCGGCGGAGATTTGAAGAAAAGGAAGAGAATTTTGAGTGGTGCTAGCAGCAACAATGATTCACGTGTACTCTCTCTTGAGGATGGTGGGGATATTGTTATGTTAGATAAATTAGCTAATAATAGTAGTGGGAGGGCTGATGTATTGAATGTGAAAAATAACCCATTGTATGATGTTTCTTTTTTATCGGCAGGTCATGGCAACCAGGCCTGCCGGGAAAAATGAGTATTATTAGCTGGAACTGTCGAGGCCTGGGAAACCTGGGTGCAGTTCCAAAATTTAAGTTCCTACTCCGGTATTATAATCCGGATATTATCTTCTTATGTGAGACATTAGTCCACCAAAATAAAATTGAAGAATTACGTTATTTGCTTGGTTTTGAGAATTGTTTTGCTGTTGATAGAGAAGGTCGAGGAGGAGGCCTAGCTTTGCTATGGAGGTCCTCTTTGCATTGTAACGTTACAAATTTTTCATCAAATCACATCGATATTGAGATTACTGATACTAGCAGAGGTACCTGGAGACTCACTGGTTTCTATGGTTATCCGGGGGGAAGCCGACGACGAGATTCTTGGAATTTTCTTAGAAGATTATCTCAAAATTCACAACTTCCATGGTGCATTATTGGGGCAGAGCATTAGCTAATGAAGCTTGGTTTCAAATTTTTCCAAATGCCAAGTTAGAGAATTTGGTTGCGCCTGCCTCTGACCACTACCCAATTCTATTGGATCGTGATCCTGTTGTGCGACTTGGTAGACCCCATCGTAAGTTTAAATTTGAAAATGTGTGGCGTCTAGAATCTGAGCTTGATGAAGTTGTGCATCGTTGTTGGAATAATTATTCGGATAAGCTGATTATGCCAAGGCTTCAAGCATGCGCGGAAGATTTATCTCATTGGAGTAGAAACCATTGTCATGACTTTAAAAAAGAGATAGAGGAGTGTCGGAAAAAATTGTTACAAGCTCATGAACAAGGAGGGGCGAGTAATGCTAATTATGTGGGTGCTTTACAAAAACGCATGACACACTTACTGGTTCAAGATGATATGTTCTGGAGACAACGTGCTAAAACACACTGGTACAAGGATGGTGATCTTAATACTCGGTTCTTTCACGCATTAGCCACCTCACGGAAGAAGGTAAACCGTATATCGTTTTTAGAAGATGCAGGTGGATTGAGAATTACTGATAATCTTGGTATGAGTATTGTGGCGAAAGACTATTTTAATGAATTGTTTCAGAAACAAAATAGTATCCGTGACCCAGTGCTTAGCGCTATTTCTACTACTATCCTTGAATTTGACAATGAGCAACTCACAGCCTCATTTACCAAAGAGGAGTTTAAAGAAGCTTTGTTTTCTATGCAATCTGATAAATGTCCCGGTCCCGATGGCTTCAATCCAGGATTTTACCAACATTTTTGGAATTTATGCAGTAATGATATTTTCCATGAATGTTGTTCTTGGCTCAATACGGGGCAACTCCCTGCTACGCTTAATATGACAAATATTGCCCTCATACCGAAAGGTGAAGAGCAAAAGTCCATGAAAGATTGGAGACTGATCGCCCTTTGTAATGTCCTTTGTAAATTGGTGTCTAAAGTCCTTGCTAACCGGCTGAAGGTTGTTCTTGACAAGTGCATTTCAGATAACCAGTCCGCATTTGTTCCAGGGAGGTCCATCTTAGATAATGCCATGGTGGCAATTGAGTTAGTGCACTATATGAAGTCTAAAACAAAAGGCAAAATGGGTAATGTTGCGCTTAAGCTTGATATTAGTAAAGCTTATGATCGCATTGACTGGGACTATCTTAAGGAGGTGATGATCAAGATGGGTTTTTTCCAATAATGGGTTCAGTGGGTTATGATGTGTGTTGAGTCAGTAGATTACTCTGTTATTGTTAATGAAGACATAGTGGGTCCTATTATTTCGGGACGTGGGTTACGACAAGGAGACCCTTTATCACTGTACCTCTTTATTATATGTGCTGAAGGACTCTCAGCTCTTATTAGACAAGCGGAAGATAGAGGAGATATTCATGGCACCAAAATTTGTCGAAATGCACCCATCATTTCTCACTTGTTATTTGCAGATGACTGTTTTTTGTTTTTCAGAGCGGTGGAGCACGAAGCACAAATCATGAAAAACATCCTGGAAACATATGAAACAGCATCAGGACAAGCAATTAGCCTTCCGAAGTCTGAGATTTTCTATAGCAGGAATGTTTCACAATCAGTCAATCATGCCATTACAAACATCTTGGGTGTACAAGCTGTATTAGGCACAGGAAAATACCTTGGGTTACCTTCAATGGTTGGAAGAAGCAAGAAAGCCACATTCAATTTTATTAAAGATAGAATATGGCGGAAAATTAATTCTTGGAGTAGTAAGTGTCTTTCCAAAGCAGGGCGAGAAGTGTTAATAAAATCGGTACTACAAGCTATTCCATCTTATGTTATGAGCATTTTTCTAATCCCCGACTCGCTCATTGATGTAATTGAAAAAATGATGAATTCCTTTTGGTGGGGTCACGGTGGATCCAATCAAAGAGGCATTCACTGGATGTCATGGGAGAAACTCTCGGTGCATAAAAATAGTGGAGGTATGGGGTTTAAAGACCTTACTGCATTCAATTTAGCAATGCTTGGAAAACAAGGGTGGAAAATTCAATCACAGCCAGATAACCTTGTCTCCCGTTTATTCAAGGCAAGATATTTTCCTAATAGCAATTTTCTCGCATCATCTATTGGACATAATCCAAGTTTTGTGTGGAGGAGTATATCAAAAGCAAAATTCCTGGTACGGGCCGGGTCTCGTTGGTGTATTGGATCAGGGGTGAATATTCATGTGCTTGAGGAACCTTGGCTCACTAATGGAGCATGTATTGCAGCATCTGCTAGTAGTCTAGCATTTCTTAAAGATGTAAGGGTGGAGCATCTCATTGATAGCACAACAAAAGAATGGAATCGAGATGTTATTAGCTCTTTATTTGATCAAGGGACTGTAGAGAAAATTGTGAAAACACCACTGGTGCAACAAGTTGATGTTGATAGATTGGTATGGAAGGCTGAGAAGAGAGGGAATTATTCGGTTAAAAGTGCGTACCGCTTGTGTGTCGACGAGCTAATCGACACCTCTCATCTTAAACTGCCTGGTTATTGGTCAGGTATATGGAGACTCAAAGTCCCTCCGAAGGTTAAAAATCTAGTGTGGCGAATATGTCGTGGTTGTTTTCCAACTCGGGCTCGGTTGCGAGATAAAGGAGTAAATTGTCCACCGAACTCTGTTGTGTGCGACGATAATTATGAGGATACAGAACATATCTTATTTAATTGTCCTTTGTCTACAGCTGTTTGGCGTGCCGCTGGTTTGTGGGGGTATAGTCCAAAGTGCTGTGAACAGTTCAACTCACACTGCTGATACAATTTTTCCGTTATTGCAGCGTTTAAATGATCAAGATGCTGCTCACATGGCTGGTATATTGTGGAGTTTATGGAAACATAGGAACATGAGGTTATGGCAAAATGTAGTAGAAACATGTGCTCAAATAATGGAACGTGCCCTTCATTTAATTCAAGATTGGAAGCATGCTAACAACAATAGCAAGCCTATGCAGCAAGCACATGACAGTAGTGTGACAACAACAGCAACAATGAATCATGATATTGCAACAAATAGTAGCAGCAGATCTGAGATTGTAGGGACTGGTTGGAAAAAACCGGCAAGTGGAAGATACAAGTGCAACATTGACGCGTCGTTTTCGTCTCAACGAAATCGCGTGGGCTTGGGAATGTGCATTCGTGATGATGAAGGTCTGTTTGTGTTAGCTAAAACTAGGTGGATTTCACCAATATGTAGTGTGGACTTAGGTGAGGCATTGGGACTCCTTCATACCATCAATTGGGTTCATGGGCTTCAACTTCAAAGGGTGGATTTTGCACTTGATTCAAAAACGGTGGTTGACTATTTTCATAAGGGAGGATCTGATGTTACCGAGTTTGGGGATGTATTGAATGAATGTATCCGTAGTTTTAAGTCATATTTTGAAAACTCTCGTGTTGAGTTTAATAGAAGACAAGCAAATGAGGTAGCTCATGCTTTAACCAGAGTAGCCCCATCTATAGCTCGCTCCCATATTTTCATTGATGTACCGACATGTATTAGTCATTTGATTATGAATGAAATGTTATAAGTATCCTTTTGTCAAAAAAAAAAAAAAATATCACGGTTCGGTTCGTCAAAATCCACTTTTATTTTTAATTGATCCTATCTTTTTCTTTTGTAATAAATTAATTACTAGTTTATGAGCCCGTGTCATGCACGGGAAAAAGATACGTTTGTAGATTTATTGACTTTTAAACATATTTTATAAAAGTATATACCAACAGGTAACAATGGATTTGTCCAAATTGTGAGTATGTTGGTCTTCTTATGCATGTGGTCATGAATTCGATTATTGGCTCATGCGTATGCAGAAAATTCGGTTGGGAAGGGAGAACTCACCTTATGTACCCATAAGTTCCCCGACAAAAATTAGTCATCGCTAATGGCAGTGGAAACTTCATATCAATATCATAGTAACTAAAAATATATATATATACTTTTATACATTTTATAAAAAAAAGCTCATGTGCATCTTTCTTCTCATTTTCAATGTAAATAAGTGGTTTTCACATCTATAAGGTTTTCTTTTGGTTTTTTGTTTGTGATTTTGTTGTATTAGTGCGATGTTTGTTTGTCTTACCGTCGTGTGCATTGTTTTTGTTTTCCCATCTTGTGCAATGTTTTTGTTTTCCCGTCTTGTATGATGTTTTTGTTTTCCCGTCTTGTGTGATCTTTATTTGTTTCAGATTGACCGATCAACTTTGAATGAATTTGTTCTTGTATATAATATATTCTATCTATTTGAATATGAATGAATATCATTATATTTTTGTCAAAAAAAAGCCCCCTAAAAAAAGTCAAATTAATCTCATAATATCTATAGTAAAATAAATATGAAACAAAAATAAACATAATAAATTACTCTAATATATCTTATATTATTTAATTTATACATCAATGCCTTCAAATAAAAAATCACATCTATGTGTAAATATATGAATAAAAATATAGTCTCCATAATAATATATGCTTAAAGGTATCGATTCCGTATTAATTATAACTAAAAAAGACTCGTATAAATTTTAAAAGGGTCGCAATTCAAGTAAATAAGTGGTTTTCACATCTATAAGGTTTTCTTTTGGTTTTTTGTTTGTGATTTCGTTGTATTAGTGCGATGTTTGTTTGTCTTACCGTCGTGTGCATTGTTTTTGTTTTCCCATCTTGTGCAATGTTTTTGTTTTCCCGTCTTGTATGATGTTTTTGTTTTCCCGTCTTGTGTGATCTTTATTTGTTTCAGATTGACCGATCAACTTTGAATGAATTTGTTCTTGTATATAATATATTCTATCTATTTGAATATGAATGAATATCATTATATTTTTGTCAAAAAAAAGCCCCCTAAAAAAAGTCAAATTAATCTCATAATATCTATAGTAAAATAAATATGAAACAAAAATAAACATAATAAATTACTCTAATATATCTTATATTATTTAATTTCTACATCAATGCCTTCAAATAAAAAATCACATCTATGTGTAAATATATGAATAAAAATATAGTCTCCATAATAATATATGCTTAAAGGTATCGATTCCGTATTAATTATAACTAAAAAAGACTCGTATAAATTTTAAAAGGGTCGCAATTCAACCCCTCCCCCCCCCCCCCCCCTCCCCTTCTTGTGACTATTTTTTCCACTTCACAAGCTTCAAGCCAACATACTGCACTTGCTTTCTATTACCTCAAAGGAGAAAATTGCAGATATTATGACCAAGTCTCTGCATCTTGGACCTTTCAATTCACTACTTGGAAAGCCAGGAGTCATTGATATATGCTCTAGCTTGAGGGGGGCTGTGAAAGCTAATGCATAACTCTGTTACTTGTTCTACAAGTTAACAGAGTTACCAACCTATCCTAACTAACTTTAACTGCATTTGTAATAGTTAGTTAGTTGGTTGATTAGCTTGTCAGATAGTTAGTTTCTTACTTCACACACTTTTACATAAGATCATAGCTTAGCCTTGTAATAAACTAGTTGTGAAATAAAAGTTTTCTATGCCCTAAGTCTCACATTGAGCTTATGCATTCTCTTATGCTTTGTTATCTTTCTTCTCCATTTCACACTCAAGCTTTTTCAATGGAGTTTTCTATTCAGTTTTCCCAATTATCCTTTTTTTATTAGTAATAAAAGCAAATCCAACATAATACAAAATTTCAGTCGAAGTCACACCAACTATCTCAAACAACGACATTTTATACTGGTACGTTTTTGTACGTGGAATATATCAACAAAACAGTATAAAAAGTGTTAAAACAATTTCACACTTTTCGTATGTACCCAGAAAGTATCTTGAACAATTATAGACTCACCAACTCTTAAAAACTTGTAAACATATGTATGATTTTTCAAACTTTTCAATAGTTGTTGCATTGTAGATCTTATACCTCTCTAATGAAAATTTTATATTTTTGTCTCTCATAGTAGACATGCTTAATTTCAGTCCTACTTTCTTTAATTCTATTTTTAAAGGGGACAACATATTGTTAGGTGGTACAAAATTCTTTTTCGTCTCCGAAGTTCCAAACCTCCATGCGCTTTCATAACCTCCGGCGGGGTTGTCAGTTTATATATTTTTTGAGAGAAAGTTGCTATATTTGGTTCCTTAATTTGTTCTTTGACTATAATGCCCAAAAATACTAGCTAGTTAACATGACCTTATAAAAAACATTGAGTAAAGATAAATTTGTAAAAATAATACATATTTCAGATAAATTTATCGCTCAATCAACTTTTTTTAATATTTGTATTTTTTGTCAAAAATCCAATATAAAAAGGAGAAAGGATTATTATGAGATGGAGAGAATACCATTTATTTTCAAAAGCTATCATAAGGTCAATCGTCAATGATGAGGACATAAAGAAATCAGTTCTCCTTCCTCAAAAAGAAAAGCTCACCACATCGCACGTTTCATGAATGTAGTTATAAAAACAAAGCCTTAGGTACACAATATTCACTAAATTTTCTTAGCATTTCCTTCGTTGAACTATTAACTTGAGCGTTGGATTGCTAACATTTTTACAGATACATTTTCCCTCTGTGCCTGAAGCCAAAGCCACCATATCAACTTCCTGTTCTCATCATTGGAGAAATCCAGTTTTGCCCATTCAGAGCATTAATAATGAATTGTAATATATCTATGACCACAATAAAATGATTCAAAACAACCTAATTGGGTTTTCTCATCTGAATTCAAAACAACTTATCTTTATTGCTATTATTATTGTTACTATTTTTATTTAATCAATCGCAAAATCCCCCAAATTATTGCTTTAATCCTAAATCTATTTGAATTAAATTTTGTTTTTTTACACAATTTGAATTAAATTGTTGAAATAAGCAATCTTTGTAAAAAATAAAATATTATAAATATTATTGATGTTTGTAATCCAAGTTCTCAGGTCCTCAGAAGCTGAGCTCCAGAAGCTCAAGAAGCCAGAAGCTGAGCTTTAGGCTCAGAAGCTCTAACAGGTCAAGAGGTTCAGAAGCTGAGAAGCTCATGTTCTCAGGCTCTGATCACACAGGTTCTGAACATGTAGGTTCTGAACGCTGAGACTTAGTTAGTTAGTTAGTTAGTTAGAGATTTTTGTTTTGTCTTAGGTAGTTAGTTACAATTGCTTGGTAGTGAAGCAAGCCTCCACTTGTATATAATTACCTTTGCCCCTAGTGGATGAATAACAACTTATCTTTTTCTCTATTCTTTCTTTCGATTCAATTCCTTTTCTCTCATTCTCTCAATTACTCCAACAATTATTACTTGAACGATAATTTATTACACTTGCTAAATAATCTATCGGTGCTCCCGAACACTGGTTAAAGAAACCTAAAGAGATAATTTTTTTATTAAAACCAATCTTTTCTATATTTTAAAATAATGAATTACACAAGTACATTTTACGTCTCTTTTAACTTTGTTATTTGTCACCATTATATTGTCTATTATGTGTAGAAAAATTTGGTTCAAGTTTGAATTCTAGAAGTTATTGCAAAGTTCTTGTGGTCATAAAGGCCTTTATTGTTAGCTTTCATGAAGTATTATAAAGAAAAAAACTTAACTGGCATTGATGCTTAGCTCTCCAACCACCTCTCTCTCATGACAAATAGTAACTTATTATTTAGTTGTTAAGATAGAATTGGCAATACGTTAGATATTGGCTACATCTTAGACAATGTTGTAAAAATAGCTCTTGATTTAAATTCCATTGATGTGAATATATAATGCAAGAAAGATAATATCATTGTTAGAAATTGGTTTCATGTTTCTAAAAACAACTATGTGGACATATCAGAAAGGAAAAAGAACAATGTGTCATGAGGTAACTTAGGAGTGAGAACTTTATTCATAAAAAGAAATAGAGAATGACATTGATATAATTATAGATGTTTAGAGATACAAATTTTTAGAATTAGTGACAAAATTTGGTATTTATATACAAAATTATTATATGAAGCTCTCAATATTTTTTTAAAAAAATAAATAAATTGGGAAGGCACCTAGTGCCTTTATTGTACTCCCTCATTGAGTTTGGTTAAAAACTACCTCCTTCTTAAGACTGGAATATATATAGAAAACAGAAAAGGAATGAAAGAAAAATATAGGAAGGGAAAATGGGGGATCGGGATTTGTTGTTGCGCAAAAGCACACAGTTTCACACTGTTTTATATCTCAGTTGTTGATTATCAGATCGGATGGTTCATATTAACTCACTTACAAAATTAATAAAAATGATTTCAACTACACGATTATGATCAAACGGCCTATCTGTTACCGCATAGGAAATGCTTTCCCGAAAATGGGTACCATAATCAAAATTGATTGTCATAGTCGAATTGATTTCCTTTATACCGTAGAGAATTGCTGTAAAACATGACAGAAACTATTTAATCGTCCTTGTGTAGCATTCGCGGAGACATAAAATACATTGATGCATTTTAGAATCCTTTAGAACCTGCATACTTCAATTTCTCTTAAGCTAGAACTAATTAGTTAATATTGTCCAAAAGAAAAACTTATTGTTAATGCAATTCTTTTTCAAGCAGTACTTGTTGAATTATTTATCAAAATTAACTCCAAATAACTATTTAATTGAGATTCTATATTTACTTTGAAACTAATCTAAACATGTCCTATTAGATTCAAATTTAAGCTTCTTAGTTGGTGTTAAGACTTAACATAGGGAGAAATTTCTATTTCAAGCGACTGCGACCGCAAAATCAATGGGAAAAAAAATAATAACAACAATGGCAAAAAATTTATTCTTTTCTATTTGAAGAAATTATAATTTCATGTCAAAATTATCTCTAAGAAATCAAGTAGTGCATTTTAACCTATTGCACATTCTTGATAATAAGGGTGACTTTGATTTATGTACTTGTGCCATAGTGGCCTATACCGACTTATAGATAATCGCAGCCATGGTTTCATGTTCCCATTGAAGTGAATAACAGCCGCACTTTCAATGAGCCGATTATCGATATTTAAGTCATAACCTAAACCTAAAACATGCCATCTTCGGTCAAGTGGTTCGGCTAAACCATAAAAACTAAGAAGTGCAGCAGGAAGTGTACCGAGCTTCCAGAGCGATCCCTTAGCATTCTGCTCTTGCCAATAGTGATATATTGCGGTTACGTTTGCTTTCTTCCATTTAACCAAATCAAAAACATTCATACCTAATGCCCAGGCGCATGCTTGTGGGTCGAACTTTGAGCTTATGATTGAATTTGAGAAGTTGAGATACTTGTAGTAACGATGAAATGCTTCAAGACAGGTTTCGACTGCTCCGATTACGTTTCCATTCAACTCAAGTGAGAAAAGTGGTGTTAGGTCTTTCTGGACGACAACATCGTCGTCAAGGAAGACAATCTTCTCAAGTTGTGGATAAATCTCGGGGATGTAAAACCGAAGATGATTAAGTAAAGACAAAAACTTGGAGTTCCGCAATTTTGGTTCAGCATTGACCTCTGGATATGCACCAAAATAAAAGGCTCGAGATTCGGAATTGAGCAGCTGCTTCACAATCGGAGAATAAGATTCATTCAGCCAATGAAATTCCTCGACATTCTGCACCTCTATGGTTGCACCTTTAAAGTCATTACTAAGAAACCACGCTTGCATCGTTCCATAGTTGACACCATCAGTTACAATATGAAAAACAAACTGCATTGGATATTCAGCATTAAGAACTGTTGAATTAACAACAACCGATGTTGCCAGTACATTATCCGAAAATATGCAGAAATGATATAGATGCTGATCCGTAAGCTGTAAAGAGTTTCTCGTCTCATCTGCAAGTTTTTGCAGGGAAGGTTTCTTTAGCCAATCCTCAGTAAGTTTCACATGTATGCAATGAAGACTCTTCGGTAGTGCTTCGGCCGATATTTGAGCAAACACGTTGCTTTGAACTGTCGCCGCAATCGCTCGCTCTTCAAGTGCTTGAATATGTGATTTCATTGTAACTATAGTGGTTGCAATGTCATAATGGATATCTTGTGCCTTGAAAATTAAAGAAGATAGGCTTTTAATAATCGGTTCGGCTTCCTCCTTGACAATCGGCTTTCCGGTCATGGCGGCTTTTGAAAGCAAAAGCTGAGAACTTCTAATCTTTGAGCTAAGCTCCCATGCTAGGTGAAGATTATTGTGTTCTTTGGCAATAACCACATAAGCTTTCGCCAGAACCATTTCCTCCGATAATTGCCTTGAAAGAGATGTTGCATACAAACTTTCTTCGGGTAAATTCACTCTATCCTTTGAAAAACGTTCAACATTTTGATTCCTTTCCTGCATTAAGTCACTTACTCAGTAAAATATAGTTTCACAGCAAATAGCTATATCACCAAAAGCGTAACTAACAACAGTTGCTATGTTATAACGTATATGAGGCGCATAGCTGCGTCACTACTTATGGCTAAAAAGACCATTTACTCAACTTCAAATTTTGATCCAGACGCATGGATAGTTCTTTTATTGCATAATTTATCATATATAGAAGCAAATTGGTATAATTAACACACTATATTCATGAAGAATATATTTCACAAAAAGCATATATTTTTAAATATTTTCATTGAAGCAAAGAGCTTCCATAATAATGAGGGCAATGACAGAGTAATAATAAACACAAAAGCTTTATAGTTACAACACAATCTTGAATGTAGATTTTCAATGCTACATAACTTTTTTCAAATGAACTAAATAAGTGATAGATTGATATTTAAAATCAGTTTGGCTCACAAGCACAGCAGACATAAGAAAACAAGAAATGATGGACAGATTCTACAGATTCTACAAGGAATTGCAAATGGTATAACCAATTTTTAAACTTCGACATAACCGCGTTTTCTACTTCATGAAGTATGCCTCAAATGACCATTTACTCAACTTCAAATTTTGATTTAGAAACATGGATTGGTTTTTATTGCATCGTCCATCATTCGTTATATATTTAACAAAAAGTCGAATGTATTTGTTCCAAATTTGAGCCAAATGCATTTGACATTTTGCTTATATTCAAGACCATAGAGAGTAACACAAATAAGAGCAACAAATACAATTACTCCAGCTTGTCTTAAATATACACATAAAGTCAAATGTATTTGCTCCAAATTAGAATCAAATACATTTGACATTAGTAACACAAATAAAACCAACAAATACAATCATCAAACAAAACCATCTAAATTAATGAATTGATTTAAAACACAATTATTCATAACATGAATAACACTAATTAAAAAAAACTACTCCCATTTTAAATATAAGCAAAAAATGGCTTTTTAGATTCATTCAATAATGCAAGTATTTGGTCCATTTTTTTGTCCAGATACATACTCTATTCAATGAATCTAGAAAGTCATTTTTTGCTTATATTCAAAACCGGAGGGAGTATACAAAAAAGAATCCGGCACAAGACAATCCTTCAAAACCATAACAAACCACATCACATCCATAGTTCTAAATTGCAGTCTACAACTGTAATTACCCTTACAATATCAAGGTTTTAGAAGTCTCAACGGCGTCACAGCCGCAATTATACATTTGCTACGATATAAAGGTTTACAACGTAGCAATTTAGAACCATGATCACATTTCAAGGTATAACCCCAATAAAGCATCACCAAACAAAAAAAAACACAATCCATGATCACATAATCACATTCCAAGGTAGAACTCCAATACAGCATCACCCAGAGTTTTTTTTTTTTTTACTCTGTATGAACTAGCCCACCAAACTTACACCAGGGGAAATCGAACCTGAGACCTTGAGAGGAACTACAACTGCAATTTGGAACCATGATCACATTTCAAGGTCTAACTCTAACCCCCCAATAAAGCATTAACAAACAAAAAAAAAACAGAAATCATGATCACGTTCCAAGGTAGAACTCCAATAAACCATCACCAAACACAAAAACAAAATCAAAAGAACAAAATAAATAAAATAATTAAAAAAAGAAATGAGAATGTAATGTTGTTGTTACCAGAAAAGGATGTTGGTGGACCCGATCTTGATGGTAATTATGTTGAACAAAAAACAAAACCAAACCGACAACAAAGAACGCTCCAAGAAGAAAACAGATCCCATAAGACAACATCCGTCTAATCGGGCGCCGAAACTCGGCTGCCCGACGCCGCATTTCTAACAACCTCAACAAAAACAGTAACAACTCAGCTCAAAATACAAAATCAACAACAACCCATGATTTTAATTTCATCAACAAAACATAAAAACATGTTCTTTATATATAACAACAAATGTTCACTCACTCACTTTGAGGATTGTGTGAATTTCTGAAAACTAGTAAGCGTTACTTGTGAAAGAAGTGAGAGCAAAAAACAAAAAATTATTTAATTAATTAAATGATGATGAGATCATAAATTTTTGTGAGTATATTTAGTGAAAGTGGAAAATTGAGTAGAGAAATGAAGCCGACAAATGGAAAAGAGTAAAATAAAAGAGTGTGGTTTTTTCTTTTTTCTATTTAATTAATAAGAATTAAAGACAAGATGTACACGTAGGATGAGAAATACCAAGTAAAGAAAAAGTTGAAACTTAAAGTTGTATCTAATGTTTGCTTTATATCCACCGTGGGATTGGTCATGATGAATGAGGAAAAAACCTTAGAAGAATTGACAAAAAAGATGAATAATATGAGTGTTTGGATCAGGGACGGATCCGTGTAAGGCATGGAGCCACACCAGCCTAGTCTGGAATTTTTTTTGAAAAAAATAAATATATATTTTATAAATAATTTCGAATTATTTTGTATATATATTTGTATAAATATTAATGTAAATATTAGTTTAGAGTTTATTAGTGACGACTGTAAGTTTCTCGTACGTATATTAGTTTAGATATTAGTGTAAATATTAATTTGTAGTCTATTATTGATGATTTCAAGTCTTTTGTTGTACATACGATATTATTTTAAGTTATATAGTTTAATTTTATAACAATCAATTTTAATTTTGTTTGTCAAAAAATAGTGGATAACTAATTGAATGAGTAAAATTAGCAATTGAACTAGCATATTAATATGAAATGACATAAAAAAATATGTTTAATCAATATTTAATTTTTTCGAATAAGATAATATCGATAAAATTGGAATAAAAATTAATAAGTTATAAGCTAATTGAATTATCTTATCAAAATAAACTAGCTATAAGCTTGTAATTTGGATTCAATATATTTTGGTCCAAAGTAGGATCTCGTGAAACACAAAATAATAGTGATATGCATGATTTAACATATATTCAATAACGTCTTTTTTTTCAAATAGAAATTTTGTAATTTCTTAGATATAGTTTGTTGGTTTCCTTTTTTGAATAAAATTTTTCTAATTTATTGGTTTGTTTTTTTTTTTTTAATATGCATGTTGTATTAGTAGTAATTTCATATATTATTTGTTGTTTAACTGAAATGTCACGATGAATAATTTTTTTTTCGGTAATGCTTAAAAATTTTAGCCCCACCGATATTTCAAGTTCAGGTCCGCCCCTGGTTTGGATTGACTTATTTTTGAGCTTATATGAAATAGTTTATGTAAATGAATAAGTTTTTATGTATTATTATAAATTTTTTAAGATTGTTTATAATAAAATAACTTATAAAAATACAATTTTTATCAGTAAGAACTTATAAATCAACCTAAAATTTTATTGATTTGCATAAGCTATTTTTATAAGCTCAAATATACGCCGCATCCAAATGGGCCTATCTCATTTAATTACTTCAAAATTTAACACTTATATTTTCATTTTTTTATATTTGACCAATGTATACTAGAAATAAATGCAACATAAGGTTTTATTTATATATTTGGAAATAATTTCATGAATAAATGAGGAATTGAACAAATATAGTTTTAATTTTGCCTATACCAAGGGTCCGTTTGATGGCCAGGATATGATAGATACAGGATATGATATGGGGTTGGATAAAGTTAGGATATGATATTAACATGATAAAATTTATCTTATTATGTGTTTGATGCGGATATGATAACAAACAAGATATCATTATTTATTTTCAATTAAATATAATTAAATAACAAGTTTCCATTGTAGGTGGTTTTATTTTTGGCAAATAAAGATTTACTTTCTTAATAACACAACAGGATAATTTCTAACCCAGCCTAAACATAGGATAGAAATTACAAAGGAGTGATAGGATATGATTAAAAAAGGGAATAATTTATCATATCCTATTGGTGCATCAAACAAAAAATTAAAACATGATATGATATAATTATCATATCCTACTCATTATCCTGACCATCAAACGGGAAAGCTAATGAATAATGAATAATTGATATTAATTGAAATATACACACATAGGAGAATAGATCCTCTAATTTTTTTTCCCTCAATTTTCACATCTCAACTATCAATCAACTTTTTTTCAATTTTTTTAGATTTAAATGTTATTTTATACTAACGGCGTGCCCGTTTGTGTGATTTGCGTTTTCTATTCTACTGAAGTATATAAATTATAAATTGTGGTTTATTATAAATTTGATTTTTATTTAAATTAATGTGTGTATCTTTAGTTTTCCTATTTTTTAAGTCTTTCATGTGGGCTCAACTAATAATCCAAATCATAATTTAATTTAGCAAACTTATGATAAGTAATTTTTTTTGTTCTGTTTAGTTTACTTCTATTAGCAAGCTTACATAATTCATTTGTTATCATAGTATCGTTCTTTTGGCCTAAACTAATTCATGTTGCTATCATTCATAATTTCAATTTGGGTTTTCCTATATTTTAATAATAATCAACTTAAAATGTAATATATAATTGAAGATTATTAATGTATACATAATAGTATTATGGTATAGAAATGTATTAAAAGTCCCATCTTCTTTTTTCTCTCGGATGTTTCCTTTTATCATTTGCAACAATAGTAAAATTAAGGTCTGAAATGATAAATAAAAAATTAAACAAAAAAGCATATAAAATCATCATATAATAAAAAAAAACATTTGATTTTTTGTATACATATGATTACAATGTAAGTACCGGCAAAATGAAAAATAGAGAAGGTTGTCTCTCACATCAAATATAATAGTTAAAACTTTCCCAACATCTCAACTTCAATAACTAAATGACATTATAAAAGATTCACTACAAGAAATATCATTTTTGGCAGCGACAAATGTCGCTGCCAAAAACGCAAAGTTGCTGCAAAAAGTGTTTTTTGCAGCAAAAAAAATGTTGCTGCATGTCGCTGCCATAAGTGCCGTTGCGAAAAGTTTTGCAAGGACAATTAATGTCGCTGCCATAACTAGTGTTTTGCAGCAACAATTAATGTCGCTGACAAAACTAGTATTTTTAGCAACAATTAATGTCGCTGGCATAACTAGCGATTTTTTGCAACAACATTTATTGTCGTTGTCATTACTAATGTTTTTTGCAACAACAATTATTGTCGCTGGAAAAAAAAATGTGTTTTTTGCAATGAAAAAAATTGTGAGAGTGATTTAAAATTGTTGGAATATATCATTTTTACCTCAGCAATAAAAATTGTTGGAATATATTATTTTTTCCAAAAATAAAAGATATACAACATAAACCAACAAATTAGATTCACAATAAAAGATATACAACATAAACCAACAAATTTATTTCCCAATATATTTTGTGAAATAGATCAATTTAAAGATAACAAACAAGTGTTTTAAAAATTATAATAATATAATTCCTAAATATAACAATCTAATGATAACAAAACAATATTTAAAATATAGTCAGATAAGCTCCCTACTCGGAACATGCTTGTTACAACATATTTCCTACTCGAAAAACTTGCAAAAACGGTCTCCAATCGTAAGCTCCCTTCTTTGTATCTCTTAATTAGTCATAAAAGCTTGTTATAACTCAACTTACAGGAACAACTGTTTAAAATTTTCATTTGTGTGACAAAGCTTAACAAACCTGAAAAGCACAACAAACTCAAAGAAAACTGAAAAAGAAAACCGTGACTTTTTCTTTTAGTAATGACTATTCAAAGGTAAGTTATTAATGCGATAAAAAAATTATCTATTATATTATGAATTAAAGTAACATATGAATTCTTGTACCAAAAAATTAAAGAAAAAAAGTAACATATGAACTATTATAACAATAATTAGTAAGTAACTATCCATAATATTAGTTAACTTTACTATGTTGTTTTTTTTTATTCCTCTCAATTAGTTATATCATAACTTGTATAACTCCATTATACAAAAGCCACGAATTAATCAATAAAAACATAATATGAATCATAAACTCAAAGGAATCAAAATATTAAAAAGAAAAGGGAAACAAACAAGGGGAAACGGAAGGAGGGCAAGGTCCCCTCGACTATTCTTATGGTCAACACTACCCCTATGCATGAACAATCTCCCCCCTTACCTAGAATTTGCAGAAACTTCCTCCAGCTAAATTGGGATATCTACTGTGCCCTTGCTCCTACGGTCGTTCAGCAACAAACAGAATCGAATTCGGACTTCGGATGAGAAAGTTATGAGTATTTTAGTATTGCTCTCGAAATCCACTATTTGGTCATAAAGGTACACGAATTTTTGTTTGTAAATTGTGGTAATCCTAATTCTAAGTTATTTTGCTCCATTTATAGAGGGAAGTTTATGTTTTTCTTTTCCTAAAAACAAGCAAGATTCATAACGGATTTGTTTCTATTTTAATTCCCTAAAAACTCTCATCTTATTCCTCATGAAAATTCAAATCTTTTATTTTGATGATATATTCCTAAAATATACTGTATTTCAATATTATATCTATGATTCTAAAATATATCTTAATTAATTCTATCTTTCAAATTATTCTCCTATTCTCACTATATTAAATAAATTCTAATTTATCAAATAGTTTACTTAGCACATAATCACTTAAATAAACTATATTCTAAATAAATAACTATTTTTAAATTTTAGGTTGTTACAAAAATATCCAATTAGTATAAAAAAAATAGAATAAAAATCATGCATATCCCAAATAACATAATTTCTATTTAATTAATAGATTTAGTAAAAAAATAATTAATAGATGACAATTGAACGTTTTTAGGCGTCAGTTAAATGTTTATGTCTATCCAATTAGTCAAAACGTACAAATATTAATTTTCAATTAGAATTAAAAAAAACAAAAAAAATCATTGTAAATACTAACAACTAACATTGCCTATAAAAAGAAAACAAACCAAAAAAAATCATGTGTATCTCAAATCCCAAATAACATGATTTCTTTTTAATTAAAAGATAACATAAAAAAAAATGAACCTTTTTCATTTAAATTAATTATTCTATTTAATAATTAACAATAAAAAATAAAGTAGTTAGAAATTAATAAATTAAATAATTAAAAAATAATTAAAGATAGTCATAGAAATATTATTATTAATAGCAATTTTAAAAATAGTAAGCATTCTCATTAGATGACAAATGAAAAATTTGTCAAAGAATCATCTTGCTTTATTATATTCAAATTAAAATAATGTATTTCTATTCTATTAACAATATATTAAAAGGAACAAAAAAACCTTAATTTGTTCTCATCAAGTATGATAATATTTCAAATATTCAATCCTTAAATGTAATTATTAAAAAAAAGATGCAAAACATAAAAATAGTAACAAAAATAATAATTTTATGTTAAAAGAAATATTTACGCATAAAAATAGGAACAGAAACCATGATAAAAGATAATATAAAAAAAATAGTAATTGAGTGGTTTCCCAGCGACTTTACAAGGTTGATGCAAAAAAGTTATACTATTAGCGACAATAATAATTATTGTTGAGATAATTAACTTTTCCCAGCGATAATGTAATTGTTGAGAAAAAGACTAACTTATAACAACAAGTTAAATTAGTTGTTACTATATGTATATTTTTATCAACAATTTTAATGTCGCTGCGAAAAAGTCGCTGCCAAAAATCTTATTTCTTGTAGTGATTAGATTAAATATTATAACAATAATTGAAAATTTTAAAATATAAAATATCATGGTTTAAGTCCTCTTGATATTTCTCTTTTATATTCTTCCTCTTGATTTTTCACTTCAATGTATACCAAACACAAAAAAAAAAGTAACAAATAAAAATTTGTATCCTTTTTATATATAGTTATAGATTGGTGATTACTTTTTATGTTGGTATTTTTTTTTAAGGGTAAAATAAGAATAATGAAAAAGTCATCCCAAAAATTTGTATCCTTTTTATATATAGTTGATTACTTTTTTTGGTGGTAGTTTTTTAAGGGTAAAATAGGAATAATGAAAAAATCATCCCAAAAGTAGTTATAGATTTATAATTCAATGGTCTATTATCCACATTGTTTCCTCAATTTTTTTCAACATTAGAGAATTCATTCTCATACACATAGACTACACATATATTGGCAATGATTAATATATTGTTCTACATTTATTTATTTTTTTATAGTATATTAATATTCTTTTTGTCAAAAAATAATATATTAATATTTTTTGTTTTTATGTGCAGAAAAAACTTTAATATGTTCGTCTTTGCTAAATAAGGAAATTTTTATATTATCAATTTTTAACAAGTAAATAATAATTTATATTGTCTTTTTATTTTCTAAAGTTTTCTTCTTTACTATCACACTATCATTGTCTTTATTATCAACAAAAGTTTGGGCTAGTCACTCAAACATGTTGGCGTATATCCTCTAAGCAATAGTATATGTTTCAATGTAACTTGAAGGAAAAACATGAAAATATTGATAACCAAAGAAATACGGTTTATAAAGTTTTCTATAATTTTATTAGTTAATTTGTAAACCTATTAATTAATTTGTAGAAAACGAAAGGAAGGATTTTTGTTTCGTAGCAAATGAAAATGTGCAAGGACATTGCTGGCCAACCATATCAAGCGCCCTCTGCACAAGAAGCGCACCAATTTGTTTCGTAGTTACCGAAACCAAGATTCGTTTTGTACGAAACGAACATGCTGACTTTCGTCTTCTACGAAACGAAGCTACCTTATATAGCTGCAGAACAACTACTTGTCCTTTCATAATCACTATTACACTCAAACCCCCAAAAAAGAGATCTAGGGCGATTTTGACTTTTAGGAAGGCTTGAAATCGACGTTGATGCACTCATAGAAGGTACCCAAACTGATTTGGAGTAATATAACAGGTAATGCATGCTTTAATCGGTTTATTTTTTTTATTTTGTTGTCAAAGCCAAATTTGTCATGTAGAGCACGAATTTATGCATTTCGTTTTCTACGTAACGAAATCGAGCTTACCTGCAACAATTCATCATATTTGTTTTAGTTTTGTATTTTCATTATTACTGTATGTTTTGGTACTATGTTTTTTTATATTGTTTTTGTATTACGTTTTTGAAGATCTTGCCATGGCCGAATCTCCGGCTCAATTGAATCAAAAGATTGATGAACCCGACAATAGTAAAGATGTGGTTGTTCCACCCGACGTTACTAAAGATATGGTAGTTGGACTCGGCATTGCTCAATCTAATGTTGTGGAACCCGACATTGATCAAGCAGATGTTACACCCGGCATTTCCGTTAACATCAGCAAGTATTTTTTTAATGCCGTAAAGTATAAGAATTGAGATGAATTGATCGATTGGTGTAAAAGTGAGGCTGCAAAAGTTGGATTTACCATTGTGATCGAGAAATCTGATAATGGTAACAATAAAGGGAAGTCGTATTTCGTGTTGATTTGCGAAAGAGGCGGTGAAAAATAACACAGTTACACAAACACGACTAACACCACGCCCACTCAGTCTGACTGTATAGACCTGCTCTAATTGACACATAATCCACACAGTTCAATTGGACCAGCCAGACTCTGATACCAAATTGTAAGCCATTACCTAATATTCATATTATTCTAACTTCAAAAAAGTTTTTTTTAGAACTCGCAGTGATTAATAAAATTTCACAATTCAAATTCAATGATAAAAGTATAGAATATTTGGTCCAAGCTGGTATTACATTCTTCTTCAAAACATTACTAATATAATTAATAAATAAAACATTACTTATATAAAAATCTTTTCCTAAAAGATACACTTTTAATTAAATAAGATAAGATGAGAACACTAAAAGACTCTATAAACCCTTCCCCGTGTCACAATTGAAGTGGAGCTTCACCGATAACTCGAACATCAAAAAACACATAATCTGATAACTCGAACCCCTGAATATCCAACACATGCACAAAACAGAGAGTTAGCTATTAAAATCCACAAAGTGCAAGCATTAAGAATACTAAGACTTAACTAAATAAAGACAATCGAATTAATACATAAGCATATAATTCCTCAAATTAAACACCATCAAATCTAAATCATTAGCATAAAGTCATACTAACAATTAAGAAAAATTAGGCATTCACATAATATCAATCATCATTTAAATAAAATCATCACCAATTAATAATAATGAATCATCACCAATTAATAATAATGAATCTCATCAAGAAAATAGTGAATTAAAACTCATCTAAACACCTCTAACAATTAGGAAGAACTAGTTTAAATTTTAGGGATAAAAAAGAGTTAACAAAACGGGCGCAACGACACAAAACAATATACAAAAGGCAACTTGGGTCGTTATCCAATTGAGACAAGTAAACCTGCATTAGAAAGATAAGGGAAAGAGCTACAACTTTCATGTTTAACAAAAATTTCAATTTGGAGTGAAAAAGGGGTCATAAACAATGTTTTTGCTTCAGACTTTATAAAAAAAATAACAGTTTTTCTTACACATAAAAATCAAATCTTTGATTTTCTAAAAACACAAGTGAAGTCCTACTAACCCAAAAGTTTCCTTAATCATCACCTATGATATTTGAATTTCTACAACATCATTAAACCATCATGGTAATCACATAAAACCCATTTTCCCCTAAAATTCCACACAAATAACTACCACATCAACAAACATAGAAGTACAATTAAAATCATGGGTTAACATCATTTCATACAAAATCATCATGATTCTTCATCTTCTCATAAAAGCACATAAAAACTCAAACATCTACACATTTCCGTCTTTAATTCCCAAAATTTGTACTTTCAAATAGAAGTAAGTTTTTTTTTTTTATAAACAAAACCGCAAAACATTTTCCTGAAATTGGATGTCTGAAATGAAACCATACGATAGCAGTTTCTAAAACGAATGCAACACCATAAAATTTTGACAACTTCAAAAATGGAAATGCAAAGAACCTTTTAAACTGATGAGGAGAACCAAGTTACAAAAAATTAATGTAGTTATTATTTATTAAACAAGCAAGGAAAACATCGACTTCGGATGTTTTGCTACACTTTGAAGTTCTGAAAATCAATAGCCCCAGTAATCGTTCCTAATCTCATCATCAAATTTCTTCTTCAGTTCAGGATGCTTGGCAAAGTACTCATCTACTGTCATGGTGCTAAGCTTTTTCTTTAACTCTTGCATATCAGCAATTTCCTTTTCCAAACGCTCAGATTCTTTCAGAGATTTCTCTTCTGCTTCTTTAAGCTCAACCAACAGTGCCTCAAATTTAGGCTTATATTGAGGAGTTACGGTGTCAACAAACTTGGGGATCTCAATGCTCTCATAATGCTCCTTGTACATATCCACCAAACGAGTTCCAATCCCTTTTCTATAATATTCCCAGTCTATGGGCTCAGGCTCCGGACTGAATTTTGTTTGAAGCTGAGTGTTAACCTCACCGAAAGCATAACGGAGATTGTAGAATTCACGGCGAGCTTCATCGGAGATGAGAAGCTTAGCCATCCCTTCCCAATCAATGTTCCGTCCGGCTTTGAAGGCTACATCCGCCACTTTTTTTGTTGTTCCGCTCATTTTCGCTTTCTCTTCTCAAACGCGAGATTATGATTCTCGATATTGCTTATGCTCTCTAAGAAGTAAGTTTAATAAACAACATTGCATAAAAATGTTTCATTTTTATAAAGAAATCGCAAACGCAAAGAAAAAGAGTGTAGAAAGATTGGGATGAATAGAGTAAAATTTTCTCTTTTTTCTAGGAATCACTCTTTACTCCTTGACTCTTCACTTGTTCTTCTCTTCTTTGTTCTTTTCTCAAACTCTTTTTCTCTTCTTTTTCTCTTTCTGTCTTTTCATAAAGTATGACTTATCTCTCTACTTCTTTATATCTTAACCTAATTTCTCTACTATTTTCTTATTCACACTCCCTCCATACTCTCATATTTGGTCCTATTCACTCATTCCCACTTAAGGCCCAATAACTTAAATGGCCCATAATTAACATTATTCCGTAATGATGAATTATTTTCCCACCCCATATATCTTTTTCACCCTCTTGAAGGCAAAAAAAATTCGGTAAACACGACCCGATTTTTCTTACTGCAAATTTGAGTAAAATTTACACTAAAAAAATTTCAGTTTACGTTTACCGAAGTTTGCTGAGGTGAAAAAGAGTTTTTGAGGGGTAGAAAAAGTATTCATCTTCCATAATTAATTATTCTATCCAGAGACGTTTAACCCAATAAACTAACACATAATTAATTAATCAAGTATCCCCACAAATCTATTCCTAGAGTATTAAAACATGCCCTTAGTGTAAACATACCCACCCCCTTACTTCAATTTCATCAGAATTTCCTTGAGTTTTTCTTGTTGATTCCTAGCTTACTGCTCTTCTCTCCTTAAGAGATCAAATTTCTAAGTTCTGCAATTTATTTTTCTTTTTTGTAAATTTTGGTAATCCTAATTTCTGCATTACCTTAATCTATTTATAAGGATGAATTAATTAGGTTTATTTTTTAAAAACAAGGGATCTTAACAGATTTGTTTCCTCATTTAAATTCGTAACATATCTCATAATTTTGATACTCTTCCATTTTTCATAAAAATCCCTCTTAGACAGAATTTCAATTCATACCCCCCATTATTACTAAAGTTATGCGGCCCATTCCCTTTTTACACTAGTCCACTACAATTTTACTTCCATATACTGCTCCTCGTGTTTATTATTTGAAATTTTATCATCTACATTTTTTCTCGCGATTTTACCAAAATACTCGTAGCGGATACCAAAAAACACTATTATTATAACGTCCGTTAATTAAATAGTGGACGAAAATTTTCAAAAATTACTCTTTTTATATTGTCCGCTACTTAAATAGCGGAAGAGTAAAATAAAAAATGCATAGAGCGCGAGAGTAATCTATAGCAAAAATAATTTTCTTATTATTTTACGTCCCCTTAATATCAGGAATCGACCTTTTACTTAATTAGCAATATAAGTTCATACATGATCTATTTTACTTCGATAAATATGATTGGTATAAGTAACATTGAGATATCCCACAATAGGACATGAAAGTTACGAAGGTGTTGGAGTATCATTGCAACAGTTCAGCCGCTCTACAATAATAACATCTTGAAAAGCTTCTTTTGCCAATAAATTAGGATATAACTCCCTGAAACTATTATTACCAAAAGCCGATGTTTTTACCGTCACCAACAACACAACTCACATGGGGATGCAGAGTGAGCGACAGCATCAGACCTATTACCTCCTTCCACCAAATTGAAAACTTGCCACCTATTACCTCCTTCCACTTTAGCTGAAAACTTGCCACCTATTCCTCCTTCCACCAAATTGAGTCGTTTACTCCCAGGCCCGGCCCCCATAGGGATACAAAGTGAGCGATGACATCGAACCTCAAAATTTTGAGGGTTTCAAAATAGTGGCAGATCTTTGGCCAAAATTGTTACTATTTTTAAGTGTTAGTTTAGCACAAAATAAAATATTTACTTTTTGAAGAGTTAATTAGGGCAAAATTTAGATGTTTTGTTAAATTATTTATATATTATATCACCTATGAAATTTTACCCACCACAAATTCTGACTCTATAATAATTCTGACTCTATAATAATTTAACAAAAAAACTAAATTTTGCCTCCACCACAAATTAACTGTGTTGGTTTGAATTTTGAAAAGTACCTGAATAGAAAAATCATCAAAGAGATTACTGGGTTGAGTCACGACCAGGTCGCTTTCTTTAAGACGTTTCACGGCTCTAGCCCAAGTTTTGTGCAAGGTAGACTATAAGTTGTGCGCCTCCAGGATAAAACAGCCCAATTCACTGTGCGATCACCGACTGCACGATCGTTAATCGATTGAGAAGTTACACCTTCTATACAGTATTTAAATACCAGTCGAATATGGTAACGTATACCACTCAAGAAAGAAAAGATGAAGTGAGTAAGAACAACTCGTAAACACAAGTCGAAGGGAGAAAGAAGAAAAAGATTTGAAGTCTCAAGAATACTTTTTCGGTGTACCGAATGAACTGTACGAGCCTTGCTTTTGTAGGAAAAGGTTCGTAACTGATTTGAGGTCGAATTTCCACGGATCAGATCGAGTAAAATTCGGATCTTTCAGTTGCTTCTAATCTTTGAAAGCTGGATCGGATTTGAACAAAACAAACTTATCCGATTAAGTAAACAATATTTCGGATAAGTAAACCAATCCAAGCCGGCCGGACGGACGGCAGCGTCGTTGTCGTGCGTATGATATATATATTTTTTGTAAGGTTCTCTCCGATCACAAAATTGGATACCCCAAGGGCACACCCTTAAGAATGACAATCCCATATATAAACACTACTAGTGTGTGTTCTACCCAATGTGGGACTAATATTTTTTTCAATTCACACAACTTTCTACTAGTGTTCCAACAAAATGAATTGTGACTCTATAATAATTCTAACTCCACCATAAATTCAAAACCATATAGAGACACAATATAGCTAAGAGCGGCTACGAAAATCAAAGGATATTAATTTTCTTAATCCAGAAGCGACTACCGTTAAATAAAGCTTAACCAGTTAACATGAACCATGCTTGTGAGATACGACAAGATCCATTGAGAAGTAAATGCTTTAATATATGGTTGTCAAAAACGAATGATGTGAATTCGACAAATAACTCACACCAATAATAAACTGATGTGTGGGGCAAGCGTAACAAGTAACCAAATAATGAATGAGATAGAGACGATGATGCAATAATTCAAACAATAACTGGCGGAAGAAAAAGAACACAATCAATTTGTTTACCCCGTTCGGTGTTAATTAACCTACGTCTGGGGGAGAGAGCACCTCTCCGTTCCACTAGAATCAAATAAGTCACTTAACAAGAAATTCTCAATTGGGTTACAAGAATTAATCTTAATTCTACCCAAAATTCCGAATCTCTTCCCGTGGCCAAGAGACTCAATTTGACCTAGTCTACCCAAGGTGATCCCACAAGATGATCCCAAGAATAGTTTTCCCTAGGATTCCAAACCCTAGCCTTTTGTGGTGGCAAACCCTGATTCCCTACATCTTGTCCCTCTCTTTGCTCTCAAATTTTTCTATGAACAAAGCATTCTCTATTTATCGAAAAATATATGTCTATTATTTTAAAAGCAATCTTTTAAAATAAAACCAAATCTCACATTATTTTAAATATATGTCTATTATTTTAAAAGCAATCTTTTAAAATAAAACCAAATCTCACATTATTTTAAATATATGTCTATTATTTTAAAAGCAATCTTTTAAAATAAAACCAAATCTCACATTATTTTAAAAACAAAATAGAATCCAAGTCAGATATTCTTCAAAAACATATTTTTCCACAAAATCTGCAATATTCTGACTTCCAACCTTGAGATTTAAAGGCATATCCAACAATTCTACACCTTGCCTTTAAATCGATGGTGATCCAATCAACCATTGTGTGCTCTCTCCATCTTGAATCTTCTTCAAGATCCCCGGCCAAGTCCATGACCTAGGCGTTCGCCTCCACTTGCTTCCCGCAAGCATTACCTCATCCCCTTCAATTGCCTCCCTGAAGATCCTTTCAAGGTCTTGCACTTCTTCAACCACAATTGAAACGTTTCCCACAAGGTCTCCATGGTTACACCCCTATGGTTCAACACAACCACTCTCCTCCCTATCTCCGATTAGATACCCGAGAGTCAATGTTGACAGCCTCTCACTCTTAGAAGACTCAACCTCAAACTGAGTTTCCACCAAAGTACACCAACCATCCCCTTGTGATAAGCTAGACCTATTCAATCGTGTTTCTCCCTTTAACGCCTCAACACTTGTTTTGAATTAAAACTGCCATCATCTTCACCTTCCACAACACGTAGTCGTTGAAGTAACAAGGTTTGTCACAAGAAAGGGGGGTTGGAATTGTGACCTTTTAAAATTTTGGCTGCAAGCTATGATCAACACAAATAACTTAACACAGAAAACTGTGAGAACGTTCTGAGAACGATAACAGTTAAAGATAAGAAAATATAAAGTGATTTGTGTGTGATGTGTTTGCTCAAATAAAAGAGTAGGGAAAGAGAAGATCAAACACAGTAATTTATCCTGGTTCACCCCTTAACAATTGGGCTACGTCCAGTCCCCACTTGCGTGAGATTTCCAATATAATCTAGTCCGAGATTACAATGAGTCCCTTAACCTAAAACCGAGGTTAAGTCACAGATTAGTTATCACCAACTAATCTGAATCCAATTCACAAATCAGTAATCACCTACTGATTTGAAACACTTCACAAATCAGTTATCACCAACTGATTTGAACACTCAATCAATTCTAACCAATTGACTTGAGCAAGTTCTTACAATTTAAGAAGTGGTTGTTGAAACTAACAAGCCTATATCAACCTAAACTAGTTGTATAGCTTACAAATGAAATACACTCAGAAATGCTCAAATGGATTTATCTCCTAAGATCTAGACCTTGAAGTATGAGTGTATAAAGAAGAGCTTAAAGTGATATGGAGGTCACAAAAGTATGTTGGCTTTTTGCAATTTGAAACTCTTGTTCTTCAAATGATATCAACGTGCTATTTATAGATGAGGAGGCTCCTTGATGTCTTGAGCTCCAAGTATGACCGTTGTAAGTGAAGAAATAGCAGTTGTGAGACATATGAGATGAAAGAGAAAAATCTGTCTCATAAAGCAACCTTCCCATAACGTTCTCCCATTGATATCTGACATTGGGACAGAATGTACAATGATGATCTGAGTTCTTGGAACTTGATTTAGATATTCCTGATCATATAGTCGTTGCAAAGGTGTTGAGTTTGAATTAAAATAGCTCATCAAAAGGCTGGACATAAATCAAACAGTTGAAATACTTTGCTGGCATAACTGGGAGATCGTTCTCTGATCATTCTCTAAGCTCATGGAAAATATCACATGTGATTAAATGAGCTGTTGATAGTTGTCTTGCAGCTGGAGAGCTTCAGTCTATGAAGATAGAGCAATTATGCAGAACTATTCACTTGTCCTTGCTGGTTCATAAAGTCTTTGTCCTTGTAAGACTTTATGGGAGAATGTAGCAACTCCTTGTCCTTTTTCCCTTAAAACGTGGATTGCTGTCTTCAGTCTCACTTCAGTGTGTTGTATCAATTTCATTGGACTAGATTAATTCTGAAGGAATCACTTTAATAACATGAAGCCTTGTCATGAACAATTGAACTTATGATTCCTTAAAAGTGCTTATTTGAACTTGATGCCTTGTTCAAAAATGATTCCATGCCTTAAATGACTTATGCACTGTTATGATCTTGCATTTACTTCCATGAAAAAGTTCTTTCTTGTTTGCACCAAGTTGACTCTTGAAAAGTGATTATTCTTTAATCACATGAACTTAGAAACATGGTACAGTGATATTCTGAGAACGTTCTTCTGGGCAGAATCTTCAAATGATGTTTTGTTTGTATCTTGTGAGTGAATACTTATTGAAATTAATCCTTTAAAGCTGTCTTAGATTAAATCACTCAAAAGCACTTGTTAGATAACAAAATGATCAGAATCATATTAAAATTTAATTAAGGGTTTGTTATCTTTAAAACATCAAAATGGATTTTGTCTCAACAATCTCCCCCTTTTTGATGATGACAAAACCTTGATTAGATTTTAAATTGTGATTCTGATTAAACCAAAATGAGTAATAATACTAAGTGATTTAATCAAAGAGCTCCCCCTCAATTTATGCATTCTTTAATCAATGTTCAAAATATGCATATGCTTAATTGAGAAAATAAAATCACACAATGTTGAATCAAATATAACTTTCATTAATCAAAGCTCATATCTGAGCACAAACATCATTCATACAGATTAATGATCAAAAGTGATTCAAAAACAAAGGATTGAAATTCAAAGTACAAGATTCAGAATTTAAACATAAAAAGAGAAGTTTTCTAAATTAGCAAAAAGAACTTCTCATCATATCTAAATTATTCTGATCTTAAAAACAAACAAACAAGAGAATTAAAATCTTCAAATCTCCCCAAAAGCACAATTTCTTCTTTAATCTTCTCCCCCTTTTGTCAACAGCAAAAAGGCTTGGGAGGTAAAGGGAACGATCACTGAGGTGCATCAGGGGTGGAATCATCAAAGGATGGAAGCTCTGTGGAGGGAGGAATTTCTGGATTCTCAGGTGGAGGAGCAACACGCATAGCAGGGCAAAATTCATTAACTAGCCAAGTCCTAAGAATGCTATTCTCCTTCATGTTATAGGTTTGAATGTTGTTAGTGATGGTTAAAGCTTTAAAGATCTTCCCCATATCTTTCCTAGTTTTGGTGACATCCTTCTCAAATTTAGATTGCTTAGAAGGTCTAGGATCAAAGTGGAAAATGTTCTCAGAATCTAAGCCTACAGCAGCTTGATTAGTAAAGGTCATGCTAAAAGAGCTTAGAGAAGCAAAGTTTTGGGGAAAGGAGGGTAAAGATGGACCAGCATCAGTAAAAATGGGAGCATGGATATTTGAGAGGTTTGGTGGTGCAGTATTGAGCCATTGTCTCATTGCATCTGTGGAGTGAAAGGTTTCAAAAGAGCTTGGTTGAGAGGTCATCAATGGTGAGAACAAGGAAGTGTTGACTGGATTGTCTATAGTTGAAAAACCATCAAGCAAGGTTTGATTGAAAATGGGTGGTCCTAGGCTAGCTCCTGGAGTTGAATCAAACTCTAAAGACACACCTAAATCTCTGGAGTCAGAGAGATTTCCTTCTTGCAGAACTTTTTTCCCTCTTGAACAGGCAGGGAGAACGTTCTGAGATTGATCTTGTTGACTGGTAACAGCTTCTGCTAGGATTTCCAAATTACCTGCAGGCTCAGCTTCATCTCTTTTCCTTTTTACTCCTTGATCTTGAGAGGATGAAGTACCAAAATCACTGAGCATTCTCATCACATTCTTCATAGAAAACACTTTAGAAGTGTTTCTAGGCTCTTCCTTTTAGAAACTTACATTGAACCTTCTGAAAATCTTTGGTAGAATCATCCCATATGGCAAGGTCTTCTTCTTAGCACCTGATTCCACAATATTTATCATGTGATGGAGGATGGCATAGGGTAGGTTCAGAGGGATTTTGTTGTACATATGGTACATGACCATAGCATCATTGTCAGTAACTCTATGCATGCTTCCTGTCCTAGGAAAAACAGCATGAAGACACATGTTGTGGAGTAGTTTGAAACTTGGTAAAAGCTTAGAGGCTGGGGGTTCCTTGAGATCAACTCCTTGTTCAAACATTTCTTTAAAAAGTTGGGTTTTGTTGACTTGAGCCATGGAATACCAACTCTGTCCATAAAGAGTGTTTCCTTCATTGGGTAGGTCTAGAAGTTGACTTAAAAGCTTGGTTGAGACAATGACTTTGACTCCTTTAAGGTAAGAGATGATCATTTCTTCTTCATGATACACTACAGCATTGAAGTAAAATGCTGAAACTAGGCTAGGGTAGTGGGTTTCCTTGATATTGAAAAAATTGGTCCAACCTAAGGGGTGAGTGTATTGAGTTAGGTCAATACCTTTGTTTGCAAGTTCAACAAAGTTGTAGGTTCTACCTGCTGCAACTGGTTTGTCTTTCCAAAACTCATCAAAAGTCAATTGAGCATTTTGATGGATTAAAGGGATTGAAAGTTTACGACGACTAGGGATACTTTCCTTAAGCAGAGCATCATCAGAGGGTAAGGAATGAAGTTCAGAAGATGATGATTTTTCCGAGGAATAGGGTTTCTCAGAAGATGAGGAAGGTGAAACAGAGGAGGATGATTTTGGATTTTGGTGTTTGGAAACTGGTGTGTTGTCTGAGAGAGTGTTCTCAGAATCACTGTCTGAAACTGAGTAGATGGTGGGATCAATTGTTGGTTTCTTCCCAGAGCCTGAAGCAATCCTGTTTGATCTCCTGATTTTCGAACGATCAAAATGTTTGGATTTCTTGATGGTAGAAGGCTTGGATTTTGGTGTTTTTGAGGCCTTTGAGACAGTTACAGTTTGCGAGTGGTTTTCATGTGTGGTGGGTGGTTTCTTCAGAGTTGGTTGAACTGTAGGAACAATGGTTGGAATAGAAATGGGTATGCTTCCAACAAGGATTTGATTTTGAGGAGTAGAGACTTGAAGGTTGGTTTGCAAACTTGATGCTCCAATGGCTTCCATTACCATTTGAGTGATGCTAATGGTAGGAATGGATTCATTTTGGGATTGAATTTCTGGAACATTTGTGGTTTCAGAAACAGGGGTTTTCAATGGAGGTGGAGGAGACAGAGGAGAAGGAGAACGAGGTGGAGATGGAGAATCAGAGGAGTATTCTGATCTTCTTGCTGGGTTTTTGGTTCTAGCCATTGGTGAGGTTGTTTGAGAGAAAATGAAGAAAGAACAAGGTTTGAATAGTAACGGTGAGGGAGAGTGAGAGGACGGTTACGAGAGAGAGAAGAAGAGTGGAGTAGTGGATTGATTTGAGCTGAAAGGATTTGCTTTGGTTAAGTAGATGAAATGATGATAGAGTGTTGAGAATTGGAATTGGAAGAGTAGGTTAGGTAATAGGTACCAATTAGGAATAGTGCTAATGTGTACTTTGGGTAAAGTAAAAAGTTATGACAAGAGGGAGAGAGAGAGTCAAGTTGAAATGTGCCTTAGGGAGAGTAAGAGTTTTGTCTAAAAAATATCAGATAAAACAATTAAAAAACTAAGACACATAAATGAACAATAAAATGACTTCCTGAGAAAGTCATAAATTCTGTTGTTCGCAAAGCAGAGAGAACGTTCTCAGACTGTTCTCAGATTTTGTTCAACAATGATCAGTTGGGATTTTTTATGATATTCAAACTTTCTTTAAGAAAATTAAATCTATCCTCAACTAAAGGTTTTGTAAAGATATCAGCAAGCTGAAAATCAGTATCAACAAATATCAATTCAACATGTTTTTTGCAAACATGATCACGTATGAAATGATGTTTAATTTCTATATGCTTTGAGCTAGAATGTTGAATGGGGTTCTTTGATAAATTTATGGCACTAGTATTATCACAAAGAATTTTAATATTTGTGTACCTTAGTGAGAAATCTTCAAGTTGGTTTTTGATCCATATCACTTGAGAGCAACAATTTGCAGCTGAGACATATTCAGCTTCTGTTGTTGAAAGTGTTATGGTGTTTTGCTTTCTGCAACTCCAACTTACAAGAGCTTCACCAAGAAATTGACAAGCTCCACTTGTGCTCTTTCTTTCAAGCTTATCACCAGCATAGTCAGCATCACAATATGCTTTGAGGTCAAAATGTGATCCCTTCTTGTACCAGAGACCAACATCAGGAGTGCCTACTAAATATCTGAAGATTCTTTTGACTGCTGTGAGGTGAGATTCTCTTGGAGAAGATTGAAATCTTGCACAAATACCAACTGAAAAGACAATGTCTGGTCTACTAGCAGTTAGATAAAGGAGTGATCCAATCATTCCTCTATATTCCTTTTCTGAGACAAGTTTTCCATTTTCATCCTTGTCTAAACTTGTTGATGGATGCATAGGAGTTGACATGATCTTTGCTTCATTCATCTTATACTTCTTGAGTAGATCTCTGATGTATTTCTCTTGACAAATGAAGATCCCATCATCTTGTTGCTTGATTTGCAAGCCAAGAAAGAATCTGAGCTCTCTCATCATACTCATCTCAAATTCACTTTGCATGAGATTAGAAAACTCTTCACACATTTTCTCATTAGTAGCACCAAAAATAATATCATCAACATAAACTTGCACAATTAATAAATCTTGATCATTTGTTTTTCTAAAAAGAGTTGTATCAATTTTACCTCTTGAAAAACCATTGTCAAGTAAAAATGTGCTTAACCTTTCATACCAAGCTCTACGAGCTTGCTTAAGTCCATAAAGAGCTTTGGTTAGTTTGAAAACATGATTAGGTTTATGTTCATCCTTAAAACCAGGAGGTTGATGTACATAAACTTCCTCATTTAGAAAACCATTTAAAAAAGCACTTTTCACATCCATTTGAAAAAGCTTAAAGCATTTATGAGATGTATATGCAAGTAAAATTCTAATGGCTTCTAATCTTGCCACTGGTGCAAAAGTCTCATCATAGTCTATACCTTCTTGTTGGTTATAGCCTTGAGCAACAAGTCTTGCTTTGTTGCGAATTACCTTACCTTCTTCATCAAGCTTGTTTCTGAAGACCCATCTAGTACCAATGATGGAATGATCTGAAGGACAAGGCACAAGCTTCCATACTTCATTCTTTTCAAATTGCAGTAGCTCTTCCTTCATGGCTTCAACCCATGATTTATCAATGATAGCTTCATCAATAGACTTTGGTTCAATTTGAGAGATCATTGCCAGAACGTTCTCATGAACTTGAAATGATCTTCTGGTTCTTATGCCATCAGCAGTTTCTCCTATGATCTGATCTTGTGGACGATATCCAACTATTCTCCAAGTCTTAGGAGGTTGTTGAGATGGAGTTAAAGGTTCTGCAACAGCTTGATCTTGTGTTAAAGGTTGAACTTCATCTTCATCAATGTTAGCTTGACTAGGCTGTTCCTCAAATTCATCAAACTTGACATGCATGCTTTCTTCCATGTTGTTAGAAGTCAAATTGAAAACTCTATAGGTTTTGGATGTTAGAGAATAACCTAAGAATATTCCTTTGTCTGACTTTGCATCAAACTTTCCTAGATTATCTTTGATATTCAAAATGTAACAATAACATCCAAAAATATGAAAGTAAGAAATATTTGGTTTCCTATCTTTCCAAAGCTCATAAGGGGTTTTATTCAAAATTTTTCTTATTGAAACCCTATTTAAAATGTAACATGCAGTGTTAATGGCTTCAGCCCAAAAATATTTTTCAAAATTTGATTCATCAATCATTGTTCTAGCCATTTCCTGCAAGGTTCTATTTTTCCTTTCAACAACTCCATTTTGTTGTGGAGTTCTTGGACAAAAAAAATTATGAGAGATGCCATTATCATTAAAGAATGATTCAAAGTGGAAGTTTTCAAATTCTCCACCATGATCACTTCTCACAGAAATGATATTGGTACCTTTTTCATTTTGAACCTTTTTACAAAAGCTTTTAAATGATTCAAAAGATTAATCTTTGTGTTTAAGAAATAAGACCCAAGTGAATCTTGAATAATCATCTACAATGACAAAACCATAATTCTTACCTCCTAGACTAGTAGTTTTGACAGGTCCAAATAAGTCTATGTGAAGTAATTCAAGAGGCCTTTTTGATGAAATAAAATCTTTTGGTTTAAAACTGTTTTTGGCTTGTTTTCCTCTTGTACAGCTTTCACATAATTTGTCTTTGTCAAAACTTATCTTAGGTAATCCTCTTACTAGATCAAGTTGAGAAATTTTAGCCATTGTTCTCATACTTACATGTCCTGCCCTTTTGTGCCAAATCCATTTGTCTTTTTCAAGAGACACAAAACAAGATTCAGCAGACAATTAATCTAAGTATAAAACATACACATTTTTCATTCTTGATCCATTAAACAGAATTTTTCCAGAAGATATTTGTCTAACTTCACAAGTGTTGGTTATGAAAATAACTTCAAGGCCATTGTCACATAATTGACTAATGCTTATTAATTTATGTTCAAGACCCTCAACATAGTGAACATTTTCAATTTTAGCAGAATTAATCTTACCAATAATACCTTTACCTTTGATACTAGCTTTTTCATTATTTCCAAAGGTAACAAGTCCTCCTTCTTTCTTCTTAAAAGAAAGAAAGCTATGTCTGTCTCCAGTCATATGCCTTGAGCAACCACTGTCCAAGTACCATGGCTTGCTCTTCTTTGTTATGAGACATTCCTGCATGAGAGTTTAATAAGACTTTTGGTACCCATACTGACTTGGGTCCTTGAGAGTTAGTGTTTCTTATAACAGTTGGTTTCTTATATAAAGCATTTTTCTGAAACCTGTTTTGAATAAAGTTCCGATTTCTCATAACATTTGGTTTCTTATATGGAAAATTTTTCTGAAACCTGTTTTGGAGAATGTTCTGAGAATCATATTTCTGTTTGTTCAAAGCTTTTCTTTTGAAACAGAAAAATCTAACATGACCATGTTTATGACAGAAGGAACAAAAGAGTTTTTGTACATATTTTTCTTTATGAGGAATAAAAGATTTTTTACATATCTCTTCCTTTTGATGAGGTCCAAAACCTAAACCAGATGCACTAATGATGTCTAAACATGTTCCATTGATTTTTTCAAAAGTTTTTGTAGATGTTAAGAATCTAGAAAGATCTTTTTCTAAGACAGACACATCCTTTTTTAACTTAGCATTTTCCTCTTGTATGCTAAAATCATTGACTTGTTTAGATGAACTCTCATGACTGACTTGCATATTTTTGAGAGCTTCCTTTAAGGTTTCTACTTCATTTTTATACAAGTCTCTTTCTTGAGTTATCTTTATGACTTCATCTCTTAGTTCATTATTTTTCTGAGTTGTGATTTGACAGTCATATAACAAGTTATCACAAAAATGTTCAGTTCTAATGCATGATGAGCAAGGTTCAAGAGTTACCTCATCATTGTATGATTTTGTCATTAGGCAAACATTTGCTTCTTCTTCCTCCATTTCTGACAGTTCTTCCAAGTCATCCCATGTAGCCATAATAGACTTTCTTTTGAAGGATGGCTTGCTTTGCTTTAGCTTTGGACATTCTGTCTTGAAGTGACCTAGTTGATTGCATCCATAGCACCTTATTTGACTCATATCAGTTTCAGGCTTTGGATCACTTCTTCTTGCTGGAAAGGATTTCTTGAGTTGATTCCTTCTTAACATCAGCTTCTGAATTCTCCTTGACAGAAAGGCTAGCTCTTCTTCATCATCTTCATGAGATGCATTATCACCTTCTGTCTGTTCATTCTCAGAATGTTCTTTAGTTTGAGACTCAAGAGCAATCATCTTTTTCTTCTGAGGTTTATCTTCTTGAAGAATTGCTTCATGAGCTTTTAGAGAACCAATGAAGTCTTCTAACTTCATCTCGGATAAAACTTTGGATTCAGTAATAGCAGTTACTATGTGTCTCCAATGTTTTGGTAAACACCTTAGTAACTTTCTGATCCTTTCATGTATGGTATAACTCTTCCCAAGAGAGTTTAGCTCATTTATGATAACTGTAAATCTTCCATACATCTGATCTACAGTTGCATCTTCTTGCATCTCAAACAATTCAAACTTTCTGACACCAATGTCAATTCTAGTTTCCTTGATACGACTAGTTCCTTCATGGTGAGTTTGAAGTGTGTTCCACATTTCTTGTGCAGTTTTGCATTCCATGATCCTGTCATATTCTTCCCTGCACAAAGCACACTTAATAAATAATTTAGCTTTAGAGTTTAGGAGTACCCTACTAGCTTCATCAGTGAGCCATTCAGCTTGAGGCTTTGGAGTGGAGGTATCTTTGGCATATGGAACATATTCTTCATTTTCAATGACAGACCACATGTGGTTGTCTTGTGATCTTAAGAACAGCTCCATCTTGTCTTTCCAATAGCAGTAATTCATCTCCTTCAAATAGAGGTGGTCTATTTGAAGAGCCTTCTTCTGAAATGAATTTTGCAGCTTTGGCCATTACTTCCTTCCTGAATCTTTTCCTCTAGCACTTGTCAAATGCTCAACCTTGAGAGGCAGAGCTCTGATGCCAATTGAAGTAACAAGGTTTGTCACAAGAAAGGGGGGTTTGAATTGTGACCTTTTAAAATTTTGGCTGCAAGCTATGATCAACACAAATAACTTAACACAGAAAACTGTGAGAACGTTCTGAGAACGATAACAGTTAAAGATAAGAAAATATAAAGTGATTTGTGTGTGATGTGTTTGCTCAAATAAAAGAGTAGGGAAAGAGAAGATCAAACACAGTAATTTATCATGGTTCACCCCTTAACAATTGGGCTACGTCCAGTCCCCACTTGCGTGAGATTTCCACTATAATCTAGTTCGAGATTACAATGAGTCCCTTAACCTAAAACCGAGGTTAAGTCACAGATTAGTTATCACCAACTAATCTGAATCCAATTCACAAATCAGTAATCACCTACTGATTTGAAACACTTCACAAATCAGTTATCACCAACTGATTTGAACACTCAATCAATTCTAACCAATTGACTTGAGCAAGTTCTTACAATTTAAGAAGTGGTTGTTGAAACTAACAAGCCTATATCAACCTAAACTAGTTGTATAGCTTACAAATGAAATACACTCAGAAATGCTCAAATGGATTTATCTCCTAAGATCTAGACCTTGAAGTATGAGTGTATAAAGAAGAGCTTAAAGTGATATGGAGGTCACAAAAGTATGTTGGCTTTTTGCAATTTGAAACTCTTGCTCTTCAAATGATATCAACGTGCTATTTATAGATGAGGAGGCTCATTGATGTCTTGAGCTCCAAGTATGACCGTTGTAAGTGAAGAAATAGCAGTTGTGAGACATATGAGATGAAAGAGAAAAATCTGTCTCATAAAGCAACCTTCCCAGAACGTTCTCCCATTGATATCTGACATTGGGACAGAATGTACAATGATGATCTGAGTTCTTGGAACTTGATTTAGATATTCCTTATCATATAGCCGTTGCAAAGGTGTTGAGTTTGAATTAAAACAGCTCATCAAAAGGCTGGACAGAAATCAAACAGTTGAAATACTTTGCTGGCATAACTGGGAGATCGTTCTCTGATAATTCTCTAAGCTCATGGAAAATATCACATGTGATTAAATGAGCTGTTGATAGTTGTCTTGCAGTTGGAGAGCTTCAGTCTATGAAGATAGAGCAACTATGCAGAACTATTCACTTGTCCTTGCTGGTTCATAAAGTCTTTGTCCTTGTAAGACTTTATGGGAGAATGTAGCAACTCCTTGTCCTTTTTCCCTTAAAACGTGGATTGCTGTCTTCAGTCTCACTTCAGTGTGTTGTATCAATTTCATTGGACTAGATTAATTCTGAAGGAATCACTTTAATAACATGAAGCCTTGTCATGAACAATTGAACTTATGATTCCTTAAAAGTGTTTATTTGAACTTGATGCCTTGTTCAAAAATGATTCCATGCCTTAAATGACTTATGCACTTTTATGATCTTGCATTTACTTCCATGAAAAAGTTCTTTCTTGTTTCCACCAAGTTGACTCTTGAAAAGTGATTATTCTTTAATCACATGAACTTAGAAACATGGTACAGTGATATTCTGAGAACGTTCTTCTGGGCAGAATCTTCAAATGATGTTTTGTTTGTATCTTGTGAGTGAATACTTATTGAAATTAATCCTTTAAAGCTGTCTTAGATTAAATCACTCAAAAGCACTTGTTAGATAACAAAATGATCAGAATCATATTAAAATTTAATTAAGGGTTTGTTATCTTTAAAACTTCAAAATGGATTTTGTCTCAACAGTCGTTACTCCCGGTGAACTTCTCAATATCCCCCTTCAAACCCATGGTACTTGAATCGACTGATCCCCTTGCCCCACGGTGGGCGCCAATTGTTGTGAATTTGACAAATAACTCTCACCAATAATAAACTGATGTGTGGGGCAAGCATAATAAGCAACCAAATAATGAACGAGATAGAGACGATGATGCAATAATTCAAACAATAACCGACAGAAGAAAAAGAACACAATCAATTTGTTTACCCAGTTCGGTGTTAATTAACCTACGTCTGGAGGAGAGAGCACCTCTCCGTTCCACTAGAATCAAATAAGTCACTTAACAAGAAATTCCCAATAGGGTTACAAGAATTAATCCTAATTCCACCCAAAATCCCGAATCTCTTGTTGTGGCCAAGAGACTCAATTTGACCTAGTCTACCCAAGGTGATCCCACAAGATGATCCCAAGAATAGTTTGGCCTAGGATTCCAAACCCTAGCCTTTTGTGGTGGCAAACCCTGATTCCCTATATCTTGTCCCTCTCTTTGCTCTCACATTTTTCTATGAACAAAGCATTCTCTATTTATAGAAAAATATATGCCTATTATTTTAAAAGCAATCTTTTAAAATAAAACCAAATCTCACATTGTTTTAAATATATCCAATTTAAAAACAAAACAGAATTCAAGTCAGATATCCTTCAAAAACATATTTTTCTACAAAATCTGCAATATTCTGACTTCCAATCTTAAGATTTAAAGGTATATCCAACAAAGAAATCATATACCACCACACCATGTGACACTTTTCTAGTAGATGTCGATCGTTATTTTAGTTACGTGCTTTTATGATTTTTTTTTGACAAAACGTGCTTTTATGAATTATGACCCAAAATTACACAACCTGATCTCATAAGGGCATAAGGCATAATATAAACTTATGAAACCCTATCATAGACACAAACATCCGACATTAGAGTTGATAACGGTGATTATTTGAAAAATAATAAAACATTTAAATGTTACTACATGCAATGTTTTGATGTTACGCAGATATAATTAAGTTGTTCACTTGTTTGCATATTTTTATACTTGTTTTTTTTTTTTGATATAGCATATTTTTATACTTTTAAGTTGAAAATTGTATACTTGTTTGCATAATTTTATATCTTTAATGTTTTTGTTTGCATGTTTTTGCCATTAGTTATATGCATCTTAAGCTTTTTCAGTTTATGGTGTTTTGCTCCGTTATGATATATAGTTGGTTAGAGTTGTTTTGCTTCTTGGTGTAGAAGGATTAGGCTCGGACCACGATTTGGTGCTGTCAAAAATCACATAGTTTCACGCTGTTTTACATCTCAGCCATTGATTATCAGATTAGACGGTTTAGATTAATTCATTTACAAAATAACTAAAAATAATTTCAACCACACAATTCTGATCGGACGATTTGTATCTGTTACAGGCTTACAGCGTCCTGCTGTATCACCAGGAAATCCTTTCCGCTTGTGTAGAGTGTTTTGCACACTTTGTGCTCTCTACACTCTTTAATTAAATCTTTACTTTTTCAAAAAAAAAAAAAAGTTGAACCTAAATCAACCTTACAAAATCAATTTTTAAGTAGATAAATATTCTCAATTTATAAAGCACATGTTCATATCATATTATCTATAGATCCATGTGAAACACGAGTTTATATATCAGACTTTTTTTTTATATATATATAACAGATTTTAAAAACCATGCTTTCAAAGAAAAAGCCTAGCTGACAGAAAAACAAGGGAACATAACAGATTAATTATAATGGCCAATATAGCAACTCGGTTGTAGGGGCCTGATCGATGGAGTGATCTTCTTTTCCATAATAACTTTTATGAATGATCGATGGATTTATGATCCATTCCTGGTAGATGTGAGATAACGAAATTAGAGTATGAGCATTGGCCAATAGAGAACTACTTATCTGATAATCTAGGTTGTCTTAAATTAGAGATATTCTTAAAATAATTAAATAATGTTTACTTTTAAAATTATTAAATAATGTAATATTTTTTATAAGTGTGACTAAATATAATTTCTTTGGTCACATGACTATCTAATAATATTTTCTTAAATTATTAGGATCTTTTAGAAAATGACTATGATATTTAAACACCATTTATTCTCTCACATTCATTCAACTCTTATTTTACTACTACTTAATTTGTATCTCTATTTTTCACCACTATATCACATCACTAATTTATTACATTTATCAAATCATTTTTGTGTTATCCTTTTCTTTCTCAAGGTATATATACCTATAATTAGAGAGAACAAAGTGTGTTGATATGTTAATTAATACTAGTTATACTTTTTGATATTTTAATCAAACAATTTTTAAATGGTTTTGATAATGTTGATATTGATCATTCCTGAATTGCACATGAGCCACCATATAGGCCTCTAAAATTTGGAAAATTTGGAGGTCTCCAAACTCTAAATTTTCATAGATGAAAGTTGGGATTTTGAAGAAGAAAAATAGAATTTTGCTTCTGTTACACTACTAGAAAACACGCTTTTGGCAACCGATTTAGAGACCGAAAAATTTTGGTTACTATAGAGACCGATTTAGAGACTGATATTTTGAATGTAAACTTAAAAAAAAATCAGTCGCTATATCGGTTGCTACATAATTATAGAGACCGAATTAGAGACCAATAATCAGTGTCCAAAAAATCAGTTGCTTTTAGAGACCAAATTAGAGACCAATATTTCGACTTCAAAATGAAAAATTTATCTGTTGCTATATCAATTGCTATAGAGACCTAATTGGAGACCGATAGATAGCGAGCAAAATATCTGTCGCAAACTTTCTTTTTATAATTTTTTTTACAAATCACTAGAAAAAGCATAAACACTTTCGTTTCATTCAACCTTCAAACTACCCTCCATGGCCCTACAACAACACCCACCCATAAAACAGAAGCAACAATAGCGCTTAAAAACAACCCTGGAAAAACAAACCGCATGACAATACCTGAAATAGAACCAAACAACCAATAAGCTGAAACAATGAAATCAGAGGAGAGGTCAGAGAAGAGAAGAATCAAGCTGAAACAATGAAGCCGATGGGTACAGTTACATTCTTCTTAATTCTTCGTAACGATCCATTCTTCTCAATCAATAGCGATTCTCCAGAGCTATTGCTTCTCTCTTCACCGCTTCACTCAGTGAAGAATGCTTCCTCTCTGTCCCTTCGTTGCCTCTCTCCGGCCGCCACTTCCGGTGAAGAAACTTTTGATTTCTGCATCTCGCGCCAGGTAATTTTTCAATTTCGTTCAAATATTTCCAAACCTTCTTTCTCAATTTCTATTTCAATTACTGATTCTCATTCAGTTTCAATCAATTTCTATTTCAATTTATACTTAGGGTTTCTTTTCAAAGTACCTTTTTCATTTTCGTTTTCTATTTCAATCAATTTCTTTTTCGATTTTATTTTAAGTTTCAATGAATTTTTATTTCAATTTCCAACTTAGGGTGCAAACTTAGTTGTTGTTATTGAGATTTGTACGAAACTGAATCGATTCGTTTGAGTGTTGAGTATATGATTTGTTATAGTATGTAAGTATAAATTGTGTGTTGCTGCTGTTGAATGATTTGTTTGAATGTGATAGGAGTTTGAAACTTAATTGTTGTTTACTCTATCTTAGAAGAGTAAGAGTTTTTGTTAATTAATATCCTTATGTCTTACTCCTATGAGCATTATTACACTTAATAGTATGCTTTAGCTTCTTTAAGTTTGAGTCCTAAGTTGTTGCCTTCAAATATAGAGAAGCTGTGTTTTGTTTTTTCTTGAATCGGCTCTCTTCTTTAACTTTTATTTACAATAATGAGGCGATGAAGATCGAACTCTAGACTATATGTTTACGGAGAGTCTAATATCATGTCATAAACTATTCCAAAAACTTAAGTTATTAGGTGGCGGCAAATGAATGGATTTTATATCTAACATGCATGATGACTTTTTGCTACATGATCTTGCAGCTTAAAATCGAGGATTACACTGTCAATTAAACAGCTAGAAGAAGATCCACTTCTAGAAACTCTGGACAAAGTGATGCCACAGGTTTGTATAAACTAAATGTACACATATTTAGCTATGAACTAAAAATCTACATCCATATGGGTGTCTAAATGCATGTGTGTGTGGATATGTGGCGATGTGAGTACCTAAATGTGTGTATGAGCATGCATGTGTATCTGTCTCTGGACAATTTTGTAACTATCAAGTTTTATTTGCAGGATGGTTCAGCTGCTCCTTCCAGTGATAGTGGTCGCATTGAGCCCCTTCCAGGACTTGAAACAATTCTTGAAGAACTACTGCAGGAAGATGGGTATGTTCCAATAACTGTTTTAAATATTTAAATACCTGAGATACCCAAAATCATAGATACTTCCATGCCCTTCCCCAAACAGTTTCAATCTTTCTTTTGATAAAATATTATTACAATGAAAGGAGAGATAGTAATAACGGGTAAATAGCTAAGGGTAAGAAATCCTCTTATATATAAAAAACGAAGGGAAATGCCAAAGTGACTCAAAAATGTAAACAACTACGTGATGTATATCAAATACCATATCCTATTACAAGAGATCCCTTGAATGCTGCACATGAAAGTGTTAACAAATAAGTTCAATGACATGTAAATAAGAATGTTATTATTGGGAGACTAAATTGATTAGGCATACAAGGCAACATAAGATTATGATTTATGTATTATGAAAGAAAAATCAAGGGAGACTAAATTGCGAAAAGATGGTAGAATCTTGGTGTTAGCTCGGTTGAGTGTGGAAAAGATGAAGTCTAGTAAAGAGAACAGGTCAGATAAGTTAATAGTTAAAAGGTGATCAAGTAAAATTATAGACAAACTATTATAGATAAAATTATATTCAAAAGCTATCTATAGAGATGATTTATGATAGGACATTATATATGATGCTATTTAATTAATGTCAAGGATCCCACCTAATGGGAAATGATTGTTGTTGTTGACTAATGTTTTTCTGGAAATTGCTTGCTCTGCAAGTTTTACATAATTCCTATTTCTGCTGGAAAATTTCTCCCTATAAAGTGAGGGTTGAAACTTGAAACCTAATACACTATAGTTTTAAATCTTGGAAATTTATTGAAAGAATTAGATATTGATGTCACAGGATTGTTGTGTGCAATATGTAATGAGTTACATATGATGTTGAACTAATTCAACTTGTTGTTTGACAGCATATTCGATGCAAGAATCAGCCGTTAGGGGTTTGAAAAAAGAGTGGTCTCACAAGACTTGCAGCTTTGGCTTTCTAATGTGAGTTTTCAAACTTATCAGTATTAGTTACTAGTATTATTTTTTTGTATAAAAATGGTGTTTCTAATTACTGAATCTTACATTTCATCATCGTAGGCACCTCCCATGGAGCAAAGGTTTACTCGCCTTGCTCGAGCCGGAAGACAGGTAAATTTCTTTAATCAAATTACTAGTGTTACTTATTGTGTGTTTATTAGTTCACAAAATGACAATTTATGAGAAAATGTATTCAATTCGGAAGTATACTTGCGGATAAACATAATTTTTTGCTGCATTAGATTTCTTTTCAATCTCATTAAGTTGTTGCTGCATTAGTAGATTGCTTTTGTATTTGCACAGATTCCAATTTGATGTTGTTTTCATGTCTATGTGTAATTATATTGTAATTTGCTGCTGTTTCATAGTTATGCTTAATTAGATTGCAATTTCCTTCTGTTTTCATGTTGCATTAGATTTTTTTCCAATCTCATTCTATGTTTGGATCTATTTGTCTTTGAATGATTCATCGAAAGAACTAATGAATGAAGCTAATAATTAAGGGGATAATGAAAAGGAAAAGTGGGAATGGCTGTTACATATAGAAATTTGTCATTGTTTTTCCTTGTATTGTAATGTTAAAATCTTCTCTTTAAAAATTATAATTCTTAACAGGTTTCTTGTAACAAGCCACAATATATTATAACTAATTAAGAGTAGATATGGTAGTAACATTCATATTAGGAATAGAGAATTAGTGAAGGGCAATAATGTAATAATGCAGCCAAGGGTATTTGTATGCAATCTTGACCTTTACCAACTTATTCATTCATTTTTCTTCAACACAAAATCAGCCCTTTCTCCTTCTCCTCACCACTCCCACGCCACTTTCTCTTCACTCACATCAAAAGCTCCATTTCCACTCAATATTCAACCAAACCACCACATGCAAACTCAATTTCATCATCATTGTGCTACCAAGAGGTAAGGTTGATGGTTTAAAATTTTGTCCCTTGTGTATTTGACTCTCTCTCCATCGTGTTACCCTTTCCTTGTACCAAATGAGAATTCAACAAATTTCATGTTAAGATATTGTTTGGTTAAGTCGATTCCATTAAGAGAACTTTGGGTACTGTAGGAATTGAATTTGAGGAAAAAATAAGCTAACACTGGGCTCAATCCCCTCTTTTCTCTTACTGTTTTGTATTATTTATTTATTTTTTTTTTATTTTTGTTTATAAGCCAATAGATTAATCTAACGGTATAGAATGGAACAGGAGACAGAACAGGAGAGAAAACACTGTCGAGGATCCAAATCCCATAATGCTGAGGCGAGGCCGTTGGTGGAGCAATGTGTTTTACCACTGGATTTTTTTTTATTTTTTTTGAGGTATTTTACTACTGGATTTTGTTTAGCTTCTATTCAGTTTGGATTTATTTTGTTGCTTGTTGGTAGCCTATTTTTAAGGTTATTTTTGTATCTCTATCTCTTCAAACTTGCCTTATATTTGATAAAGTTATTAAATAAAATTTTAGATGTTAAAAAAAAAATTATATGCAACAAAAAAAAAACAAATTAACTTTGTATAAGAAAAACGTTTTAAAACAAACTAACTTTGAATAATATTTTTTTTTTGGAATAACTTTGAATTAGGTAAAATATTCCAAAACTCAGTTAGAGATATTAAAACAAAACCAAATCGCAAAGTTCAATTTTCATCTGCTTATTAAAAGGCATCACTTTTTCTTTTGTTTAGATAACTATAAATATTAAAATATAGCTCAGAGGGAAAAATCAAAAGTAGAAATTGAAAGAGGAAGTGAGAAACAAACAACAACTCAGTTCAGTGAGAAGCCTCAGCCGCGTTCGCTGTTCCACTGTCCACCGTAGTTTTTCTAATGTTCCCGCTGCCCCTGTTTGTTGTTTTTTGTTTGGTTCTGGTGTGGCTGTTTTCCTGCTGCGTGTGTGCTTGTTAGTTGTTGTGTGGGTCCTAGTCTTAGGAGGTTTGCTTTAGCCTTTTTAGTTGTCGTAAGCAGGTTGTGCTTCTTTGTGTTGCTGCTTGTATTCTTGTTATGTTTCTTGTCCAGGCTTGGTACTTCTTGTGCCTTGTTATTGGCTTAATAAATCTTTGCTATTTCAAAAAAAAAAGTTTTTCTCTTCATGTTTGGTTTATTGAGATTATATGTGATATATTCTATCTTAACCGTAGTGTATTTTCTTGTTCTTCTAATCTTTGTGTGAACCTTGCTAATGATTTTGGGGCCTCTATTTTGTTAGCATGTCGCTGGAAAACTAATTACAAATATGTGTATGTGTTTTTTATTGTTTTGAGTTTGGTGCCGCATTAGAATTTCAATATAGCTGGTTCAATTGTTTGCTGAAGTTTTATGTGGATTGAGAAACTTTGTCTTTCAATTGGTTGATGACTTTAAGCGGTTTATTAGGCAAATTTGAGTGTTTTATTCTTTGCAAATTGCACAATATTATATTATAGTGGGCAATTTTATTTTATTTTTTCCTTTCCAGAAATTGAATGATTTAATTGACAAATTGATTAGTTTTTCAATTTAATCAAGAAATTTGTTGGCTTTTCAATTCCTTTTCTCTCTGACCTTTTTTTTTAGATCAAATTTTGTAAGGTATATGGATTCAACAATTAAATTAAGATGCACTTTCCATTACAAACTTCTTTATTTGCACTTTCCATCCTTCTATTTACTTGTTTGTCCCTTTACATTCACCTGTTATATTTTTTGGCTTCTGCTTTATTAATTTATACTATAAATAAGTCTTTTTTTTTAATTAATTGCAGATGGCAAATAAAGCTACAGAAAAGGCTTCCAAGAATCATAAACTAAAACATCTCAAACGTTCAACTCAACAAATATCATCTCATGATGCAACTCCTCATACTATGCCATCAACTACTAGGATATCTAATGGCACACATACTAATACTGCACCTCATATAAGGGAATCTGCTGCTAGGACATCTAATATCCCACCTCCTAAAGTTGCATCAACTGTTAGGACATCAAATGTTTCACATGATCATGTTCTTCACGCTGCATGTGCTACTAGGACATCTAATGTCATACCTCCATTTAATTCACAACCATGTGATTCTGAGACACAAATATCATCTCATGATGCAACTCCTCATACTATGCCATCAACTACTAGGACATCTAATGGCACACATACTAATATTGCACCTCATATAAGGTAATCTGCTGCTAGGACATCTAATGTCATACCTCCATTTAATTCACAATCATATGATTTTGAGACACAAAGTAGTGGCGGAAAGCAAACTTTAATACTTGAGTTACAAGGGTATATATATATATATATATTTATATATGTGTGTGTATATATTTTCAGTTCTTTTCATATACTATATAAATTTGTTAATTATTAATATGTATTGTTTGTAGATTTTTGCCTTCGTATGCTGCAGCTAATGAGATTGGAGATATCATGAGGAGTAATTATAGTAAGCCATGGTACTCATGGAAAAAGATAGACACTGACACAACAGACTTATGGTTTAGAGCTTTTAAGGTATTTTTCTAATTTTGAAAGGATGACTATGGTATCTAGTATAACTATTACTTCACTCCATTACACACATCAAGGAAAGGAAAATATTTTTATTATTCTGCATACTTCTTGTGTTAGTCATGCTGTTTGTTTATACTATGAAATTTTTTTTCCCATGTTGATATCATTTTATTTTACTTAATTTTAAAATATTAATTAGCCTTATATTTGTGGCAATAGGGAAAGTATAATCATAAATGAGAAGAATTAACCCAACAAGCATCTTTGGAAGGAAATCCGCCACCAAAGGAAATAGATGTGTGGACTGAGGTTGCAGGAATAAGGAAAGGACGTATATATGGTCTTGGGAGTGAATCTTCTTTATTTGCAAGCCGGCGAAATTACCGTGGTTCAAGTTCCTCTTCAACTGAATGGGTGCAAAGACATGAATTTGAAGAAATGAAGTTTGAAAGGGATGAACTTCGTGATATGGTAAAACAATTAATGGAAAGCTTGAAGTTTCAGCCCAAGCCATATACTAGAGATCAAGTTTATGAAGATGATGTGGTTGATGATAATGAGGATATAGTTGATAATAATGATGATAATGAGGATGTGGTTGATAATAATAATGATAATTCCGATGGTAATTCTGATGATAACGATGGCATGTTTGATGATGACAATGGCATGTCTGATGATGATAATGAGGAAAGCTTTTAATGGTGTGGTTTACCTTAGTAGTTTTTATTTGAGTTAGGATATTAACTTTGCGGTTTAATTTAGTAGTTTTTATTTGAGTTAGGATATTGAATTTTTGTATCCAAGAATTGAAAGGAATTTATTCCATCTTTTGAATTGATATTTCTTATAAGTATTTCTTTTTGAACAGATTTTTTATAAGTATTTGGTAATACTTAATTATATTATGCTTATATTGTTTTGTGGATTATAAATTAGATTTAAAAAATTGCTTTGATGGGAATGTAAATTAATAATAATAATAATAATAATAATAATAATAATAATAATAATAATAATAATAATAATAATTAGTATATACTGAAATAGAGACCGAAATAGAAATCTAAATATAGACCGAAATAGAGACCGAAATAGGGACTTAAATAGAACCAACATAGAGACTGAAATAGAAACCGAAATAGAGATCCAAATAAAAGTTTGTCCTGCCACTGGCGCACACTCACAACTACGCCACAAATATCCTCAGAGTCTCCAAATTGCTCCCCAATTAAAGCCATCAACTATTTAATAGGAACACCACAATTAGTCACAACAATCATAAATACCATATCACCCTGTATTCTTTAAAAAAATAAAATAAAAAACAGGTTTAGTAACAAATTACAGTTTCAAGCCACACGGTATCGAGGTTGCCCTTTCCTTTGCTGGTAAGGGTCCACTTTCCTCCATTGGCACACTCAGGATCTTCCCATTTTGGTTCAATCCCATCCTTAAACAAGTGAAAGTCAGCACTGGCAGGTAACTTGCTTGGCTTGAATATCTGATCATGCAAACTGCAAAATTTCCAAATCACAATTTCATCAAATTTCTATCAGTATTCACCAAAATCTGAATGTTCAAATAATTAATAATAAAATCGCATGCATAAAAGAGAGATTAACCATAGCTTGAGTGGGATTCGATACAACCTTCGCAGAGAGTTTTGGGTATGAACGGCAAAATCAAACTCGAAGGAAGCACGCAAACTCTTCCGATTGTTGAACGGCGAAATCAAAGGGTTTAGAGGGTGTGAGGACAATAGAATCAATTTGGGGCGAACTTGAATCGCTTAAAGGGTTTAGATGAAACTCAAAGAATAAGGTAGGGTCTGTGTTCTCTCACTCTACGGTAGTATAGGATTAGGAATTAACCAAGGTTATTTTTTTTATTTATTATAATAATAAATAAATGAATAAATATCTCTAATTCAGTTATAAAAAAAACAAATATTTGCGTCAGATTTTTTTTCTCGCTATTTTTCGGTCTCCAATTCGGTCTTTATAGCGACCGATTTAGCAACCGAAATATTTTTGGATTTGACCTCAAAATATCAGTCTCTATAGTTACCGAAATATTGGTTGCTAATTATTGGTCTTTAATTCGGTCTCTATAATTATGTAGCAACCGATATAGCGACTGATTTTTTTTTAAGTTTACGTTCAAAATATCAGTCTCTAAATCGGTCTCTATAGTAACCGAAATTTTTCAGTCTCTAAATCGGTTGCCAAAAGCGTGTTTTCTAGTAGTGTATTACTACTATTTAGTAATAAATGACAGAAAATTACTAGTAATAAAATGACCATAGTATTAGTTTTTTTTTTTTATCATATACAATATGTAGATTTAGTGATGAATTTACTTCGAAAAATGTTAAAATGATGACTCATTTTAAGTAGTTAGAAGATTGATAATAATATTAATTTGAAATTGTATTTAGATCTTATTGATTAAAATACAATATCTCTTTTTATGATGGTTATTATTATTATAAGAATGGTTTTTTTTTTTTATGTTATTTAAGATTTAAATATATGATAGTTTTTTTCATTTTTTTTATTAGGATCTACTTTTAACAGTTGAGCAGGGCCTCTAAAAGGTTAGGGTTGGCCCTGCTAAGAAGATAGTTACATGGGTTTATAGGTGTGTTTGTATATCTAATTAAATCATTTAACACTCAAGTCAATGAGAGTTTTAAAATAGACGGTAGTTTTACCAAAATAGTTAGAGCGTTTGTATATGAATTTCGATGTGATTCAAACATTTTTTTGATGATCAAACAGTGGTGATTTGATGAGGGAATTACTGAAATTTTCTCATCCCACCCCCCGTGACTCTTTCCACCCCCCCCCCCCCCCGAATTTCCATTTTTGCCCCTAATTTTAAACTTCGGAATGTGTTTTCCGAAGTTTTTTTTGCCTTGAATACGAACTTCGGAATGTATTTTCCGAAATTTTGATGTATTTGAACTAGAAAAACTTCGGAAAACATGTTCCGAAGTTTTTGTACAGGGGTAAAATTGAAATATTGGGGGGTTAAAAAGAGTCATGGGGGTGGGAAGAGAAAATTTCGGAATTACTAGTATGTCTTGTAGGAAGATTTAATACTTAAGCTTCTTGGACTGAATATCCATAACGAATGGGCCTTGGCATATTCCCAATATCCAAAAACAAAGTAAACTAGAAGAATTCTTTCCCCACCCCCGTGTCTCTTTTTCACCTCCCGAGTTTCCATTTTTACCCCTAAAAAAACTTCAGTAAATACGAACTGAAGTTTTAAACGGTTGAAAAACACATGTTTTTCTATATTAGAAAAGTTCGGTAAATGAAAACCGAATTTTTTGGAGGTAAAATTAAGGGTAAAATTGGATTTTCAGGGGGTTAAAAAGAGACACGGGGGTGAGAAAAGAATTCTTCAGTAAACTATTGAAGTTATGGTAATTGACTAATTGTTGCTTCTTTGCATGAAGTTATCTTTTCTATATATCCAAATCAATTTTTATTTGTGATTTTTCATCTTTGTATTGCTACATATCAGTGAGATGTGACCAAAAAATTGATCGCAGTATATTTTTTTATTTTTTTTATCTGATATTATGGAGGGTGAAGTCTAAAAAGAGAATTACATAATAATTAGTCAGAAAGTGCTAGTTCCGACTGTATCAACTATCACTAAATGTTTAACTTGAGTTGGACATGACTCATAAAACATCACAAATTTTTTCAAATCACAATCTATATGTGCAAGAACATCTTCACACATATACATATTAGGGTTAAATATGTATTTAGTCCTTACATTTTGCCATACTTCTAAAAATATTCTCTACATTTTTTTTATTATATTTTTAGTCCCCACGTTTTTTCCGTTTCCAACATTGGTCCCTACTGTGAAATTTTGATTGATTGGACAGACGAATAAAGCCACATAGATGCCACACAGACTTATTTAATGACGTCTCAATGAGCATTAAATGAGTCTCGGTGGAATCTATGTGGCATTTTCCATTTGTTCGGTCAACCAAAATTTCATATTAGGGACCAATGTTGGAAACAACAAAAACATGGGGAATTAAAAATATAATATAAAAAATATATATAGGGACCAGTTTTAAAAGTCCGCCCAAATATAGGGACTTGAAACATATTTAGCCCTACATATTATTCTTCTTTACATTTGCATTATTTAAAAATTTTAAAATTAAAATGCAGAATATCTAATGAAAATCACATTTTCTTTCTACACAAAAACAAATTATAAAAACACTGCATTTTTTGCTTCTTTGTACTCCATGGTCGAATCTCCCGAAACCATTGTTTCAACCATTCTTTGGCTTCTTTCATCAAAGTTTTCACTTCACCCTCCTCGTGTCCTTCTAAAAGAGCCAAGTTTGATCCTAAAGGAGTATTTTTAACGCCAAAATACCCTTGTATATGCAATTCATTCTGAATATTAATATTAATATTAATATTCAAGAACAAGATTGTACATTACCGGATGCACAACGTTCCCCAATAAAAGTCTTATGCTAATCTTGACATATCATCCATCTCCACCTCATACGAAACACATGGTATGTTTCTGATGTGCTCCTTATTTCAATTGCCCGCCATCTCATACAACATGAACATCTACTATAATCTAAGAAAATAATATACTACCAAATTTACTTGATTGTCCCTTATTTCATTTTTTTATGTTTTTTTTACTGTTATAAAGTAGGGACATTATTGTCATATTTGAGTGAAAATCTCATTTTTCATCCTCACAAATTTAACCATCAGTCTGCCAATTTTACCCCTTGCAAACACTTTGGGTATTTGAAAAAATTCAAAATGAAGGATATTGTGGACTTTTGTCTACTGAAGTACAAGTTTATACACTTTGACTTACTTTTCCTTTCCTTTTGCTGACGGATGGGACTTAATTGCTACTACTACATCATTTGCTTTGGTTACATACAATACACTTTCAAATTCCCTCTCTTCATAATTTCAAAATCTATAATACTATTACTATCTTTCATTTCAACATTCAAATATAAATTTTTCATCCTCTTCTTTATCAATTTTTATTTTATCTAATTTTTTTCATGTTATCAATTTTACTAATCTCTACTATTTTCTTCTGAGCAGGAAAAAGAATAAAAGCAAGTGAAATTCTTATTCTCTTCACAAAGGTAAGAACATACATCTTCATTTTTTCCTATACTTGATATCATCTATAACAAACAAATTTTTTTCTTTATCTTCGTTAACATGAATGATTCTATATAAAAATATAGCAAACATTATCTATTATCTTTTCCTTTCTTTTTATTCATTCATGTACAACAAAAATCCATTTTTATAGAAGCATCATCATTTTTTTTTGTTACAAAGTTCATAACCCACCATTTTTTTAACTTGTCAGATCAATAAATAAAAATATATAAGCTCACTTGAACTGAAAATATATCAACCATTTCTAGAATAATACAAGTATATTTCAAATATATTATACATTCAAAAACAAAAAATATATCAAATAAACAATGAAACGGGTATATAAACAAAAATTATTTTCAAATCCAAAATCAACTAATTAGTTTCTCTACTTTATTCCAAAAGCATTTGATTACTTTTTTACTCTATATTATTATTTACAAAAAAAAATTTAGCTTTTAAATAGAAAAACAGAGAAAGTTTCTTAAAAATAAAATAAAAAGAAAGACAAAATTGTAACCGTAGGTAAGAGAGAATAAAAATTGAAATTAATAGTTGCAAATTTAATGGATGTTGAAAATATTTTAGAAATTAATGAATTTTTTTGCAAAATATTTTTTTATATAGTAGACATAAAAATGACTTTTAACTACTTATTTACCAAAAAAATCATGATCTTTTTTTATCAAAAATATAAATAATAATAAATAACACAATTTTTTTATTCCTTTTCAGTTATGTTTTTGTTATTTTTGAAAGTACACAAAAAATAGAAGAAAAAAAAAGAACAGGAAAATTTCTTATAAAAAAAAAAACCAGCAAAAGAAAAAGAATGTGCAGTATATTCCAAATCTAAAAAAAATAAATAAATAAGAAGAGTAGGCTCTAATACCACACTCAAATTTCAATCCAGATCTACAAATAAAATATATCTTTAAAATCTCTACCTTTGTTTTACATGATGTGTGATAGAAGTGATGAAAAAGAAAAAGAGATGAAGTCACAGGAAAACTCCGGCAGGCCGCGGTGCGATTTCCGGCATGATGGATGAAAAATTCCGGTATGGCGATCGCTTTGAAAAGGTGGTCCGGCTGTAATTTTTGGTTGGGTTTTGTTAAGGAATAAGATAGTATTTTAGTGGTTGTTGCATCATGTTCAAAGGTGGACGCCGGTGGCCGGAAAGACAAGCTATAAAAATAACAAATTTACAAGCAAACTCTTTTTTTAAATCTAATTTAACAGAAAGATAGAGGAGAATAAAAGGATAAATAATATGTAGTCTTTTTAACTAAAGGTCGCCGGAATAAGGTTTTTTGTGATTGGAAGAAGCTGTGTTGGTGGTTCACGGCGGTGGTGATAAGAAACAGAAATGATGAGAGAGAAATGAGAAGCAAAAATGTATCATTGAAAAGTGAAAAGAATTGGATACTTGACTTCTGATTTTTACTTCTTTTCTTGTACTGTGCAGTGACTCAATATATTAGGCAGTGCAATATTTTTTGATTTGGTAATATTGGACAGTATACCACATTGGTGGCTGTAATTTATTTGATTTTGTCTAACATGTATAATGTTGCACATCTTAAAGCAATTAAATGTAGTATGTGGTACAAGTGGTAGATACTTGGGTCCCTTAATTATTTGGTATTTGGATAGATCAACCCTTAAATGGATCTCAGTTACCTCGAGGGGATTAGTCTCTGCAGTTGCGCGCGGAGGATACTTTTGGTTTACTAAAAAAAAATGTAGTATTTATTTTTATTGAAAACAATAATTATTTATAAAAAAGATATATATTTAAATATAAAATACAAAAATTTCAATATAAATTAAATTTTTCAACTTCTTAAGTCTTGTAAATACAGTTTACTCTTTGATAGTACTATAAACATGTTTAAAATCAAGTTTTTAAAACTATTTCTCAGGGGAGATTTTAAAAGTTTAAAATCACTTTTTTGAAATTTATAATTTAAATTGAATGTAGCGATTGTAACTTTTATCACTGATAAAAAATTAAAATTATTATTACACACGGGGAGTTGGCCAATTCTTTTTGTTCATGTTGGCCAATTTTATCTTCTTTAATTACATGATCAATTATTTTCTAAAAATTGTTAACTATATCACAAATTAAATTTTTAAAATCAATATTATACATGGATTGAGATTTTAATTTCCTTGATTGAATAGTCAATTATTTCCTAAGAACAATATATTTGTTATGTAGACTTCATATGTAATATAATAATTTATAGTTGGACATTAAAAAGTTATTGTGAAAATATTTTAAAATCACTTATTAAATTTATTACTAATAAAATTTATAATTCACGAGGAAATTGTAACTTTTAGAGCTGATAAAAATTTTAAAACTATTATTACACATGGGGAATTGGCCAATTTTATCTTCTTTAATTACATAATCAATTATTTTCCAAAAAATTGTTAACTATATCACGGATAAAAAAATTAATATCATTATTATATGTGGGAAGCCACTTTTAATTTTCACTTATTGTATTGAAATTGAAAATTAATAGATTCACACACATTCATTCAATTCAATATTTATATGTTAAACATAACTATAATGATCAATTTTTTTTATTTTTTATTTTTTTGCATTAGGATAACTTCATGAAACCTACTTTGATATTTTATATCCATTGGTCCCTTGGTTTCACGTGCAAAAGCTATTTGTCCCATACAACTTGTGTTTCTGTCAAAAAAAAAAAACAAAAAAAACCATACAGCCTGTGTTGATTGAAATTTTAGTCTACTGACCACACTAGACGTACACATCTTGCAACCAAATGACATTTTACTGATCTCTTTTTATCACAGGCTATTTCACACTGTCTCATAGCTTCAAATTACTTTTTCTATAGTGCTGTCTAATTCTAATTGAACCTTAAATATTAGGGGTGTTCACAATGCGGTTTGGTTCGGTTTTGAGTATAAAAGATATCATAACAGTGAGATAAAAATGCATGTGGTTCGGTTTACGGTTTTACTAATCATAACTTCATATGTAATACAATCTATAGTTGGACATTAAAAAATTATTGTCAAAATATTTTAACTGACTTTTAAAATTTATTACTGATAAAATTTATAATTCGTGGGAAATTTTAATTTTTATCGTTAATACAAATTTAAAAATCATTATTACACATGGGGAGTTGGCCAATTTTAGCTTCCTTAATTATATGATCAATTATTTTCTTAAGAAATCAGTTGGCCATTTATAAAAAATTTAAAATCAATAATGTACAAAATACTCCCCCTGTTACTTTTTATAAGAAATAAAAGTGGAATTTTTTTTGTTCATTTTTATAAGAATCTTTGACTAATTTTCAAATGTTTTAAATGTTAAATTTCACTTATGCCCTTATTTAGTATGAAAGAGAATATTAAAAATAAGTAAGTTAATTGAATTTAGAGAAATTAAATAAGGGTATAAATGGAATAAGTTTAAATTTATAAGAGTATTAAATGAAAAGAACTATTTACAATGTGTTTTCTTGGTATGTGTAATTTTTTCAAACTGTTTATTATAAAAAGGAACGGAGGGAGTACATGATATCTATATACGGGACAAATTGTTGCCGATAAAAATCTAAATTAATTATTAAACACGGGACAAGTTGTCTTTGATAAAAATTCTAAAATAACTATTATACATGGAACAAGTTTTTGTTGCTAAAAATTTGAAAACAACTATACACTTGACAAGTTGTCGCTGATACAAATAAATAAATAAATATTACACACGGGACAAGTGTGTTATCGATAAAATTTATAAAATCATTAGTATACAGGGAACAAGTTATCATTAATAAATAAACAACGTAGGGAGGACCACAGTTCGATCCATAAAATTACCTACTTTGCAAACATGTGATGAAAAGAAGTGATGTGAACTAACACAAGTAGACTTTCTATAGCAACCTAAATCACACTAACATAGTATATATGTACAATAAACTAGGGTAAATCATCACGGAAAATATTTGGTTAGGCACAATTTCAAATTTGATGTGTTAGACACACATACATAAGCAAAAAAAAAAAATTAAAGAGAAAATGAATAAAATAATATTAATTGATGTGACTATTTTATTTTCATTTTAATTTTTTTGATTGATGTGTGTGTGTTTAAACATTGTGCCTATATTACTGTGCCTAAGTAAGAATGTCTCGATTATCACATTCTTACAAAAATTATGATAGCCTTCTTCCATAGGAGTCTTCACGTTTCAACAACTTGGATAAACACAAAAATCACGATACTGTTAACTTTTATCTAACACTTTACTAAAGCTACTGCAACAAAAGCAACATTGAGAAGAAAATGAAATTTACAGCATAAAAGAAATGCTAAACTAAAATCAACAACTAACTAAGACTAAAGTAAGGGTAATTTTTGATGATTTTTTGAAATTTTTCTTAAGCTCTTTTTATAAGAGATGCTATTTATTACGAAAAAATTAAGAGAATAAATGTAAAAATTTACATTTAGCAATATCTTAAAAGATTATGTGACTTTTTTTTTTGACTCAAAACAAACAATATTCATTCATTCAAATTATAGGAGTACATCGATGTAATACAAATTCCAAATCGCTAAAAACAAAAGGGATAAATCTACGAACAAACTCGCAGTATCCGTGTTAATGGCATAAAATGAAAAATTACATAAGCCTACGAATATGATTATATTGAAGTGTCCGGAGTATCCAAGCATCCGGATCTGTAGCGTTGATGACACCAAAGTCGACATTGATTGAATATGCACTAGATCAGAGCTAATCCTTCAACCTGAAACAAATGAATACACGATAAAACAAAATACACCGCACAAAGACGGGACAACAAAAACACTGCACAAAGACGGGACAACAAAATACACAGTACGAAGACAGGAAATCAAAACAAATAAATATGTGAAAATCACACTTATTTATTACAACGAGAAAGAAAAACAATTTGGATGGGTGATTTCAGGCCAAAATTGACCTTAAATCACCCCTCTGTGATAAACTAAGAAGATGAAAAAAGAGGCGACGGCTAGGGTTAGAGGAGAAGGAGAAAAAAGGAGCAGCAATTCTTATATTTTTCAAAGATCATGTGACTTTAATCTCCTATGTTAGTTGAAAAAATTATTGGGGGCAATATCTTTAAATATCTATGAGATAATTTATCGCTGATAAGAATTTTAAAATAACTATTATGCACAAGACAAATACAAAATAAATTATCGCTAATAAAAAATTTAAACGGATCATGATTTTATTTTTTTACAATGTTTTCAACTTCTTTTTTGTTTACACAATGTTTTCAAGTTAATATTACACCCGAGATAAAATGACTAAATTTTGATTCAAATTTTGACAGTTGAACTACATATGTGGACTCTAAAATAATTTTAATTATAATAAAGTATGTTTATTATTTTACTTCCAGTTATTTAATTATATTTGACTAAAATAAATTCATTTAATTAAATACGGTACAAATTGTCAATTATAATTTAAAATATGAGAAAAAATTATGTGTTACTGATATTAAAAATGCTGGACATCTATATACGGGATACATTGTTGCCGATGAAAAACCTAAATAACGATTATATATGGGACAAATTGTCATTGATAATTTTTTAAAAATAACAATTTTTCACGGGATATATTATGGATGGTAAAAATTTAAAAATATACAGAACATCTGTACAAATTATTTGTTTCGTATTTTAAAAAAAATACAAAACCATTTTTTTAGTTATTGTCTCTTTAGAAATCAATGACACAGTCTTACGAGTCTATAGAACATATATATCATGTTCAAGTAAGGTCGTGAAAGCAATATTTGTTACTAATATATAAAATACGGGACATCAACACGTGGAATACACTGTTGTTCATAAAAAAAAGTCTAAATTGTCTACTATACACGGGATGAATTGTCGCTGATAAGAAGTTTAACATAACTAATATACATAGGACAAATAAAATATAAATTATCGCAAATAAATTATTTTAAAATCAAAATGTTTTATTTTTTGACAATTTTTATACTTAATTTTATACACAGTGTAAAATGATTAGATTTTGACATTTTTTAACAGTTGAACTACGTTTGTGGATTATAAAGTAATTTAATTATACACTACAATTTGTTCCTAGTGTATAAAAAATAAATTTACTTTATCATGATAAAAAATAAATATAATTTATATTTTAACATAAATACATATTTTTGTGATAACAATGAACTTTAAACCACTATTTAAAAATAAAACTTTAATTCATCATTGAAGAAATTAATTTTTCTTTCTTTGAGAATTTTTTTATTTTAGAGTATAAATTTAATATATAATATTTTTTAAATTGAGTTTAGTAATTTATCCGAAATTTTTATTTTATTTTATATAGCTTCATAATTTAAAAAATATTTAACATTATATGTTAATGATGTGCGTAGAAAATAATAATAAAAATATTTGCATTAGAAATTTGATTATATTAAAATCAAGTTTTATTAAAAGATGGAAATATAAGTTTAATACTAGGGGGAGGAGAATCAAATTCAAGCTTCTTTTAAAAAAGGGAGTGTATATTTTAACATAAGAGGGGAGGGTAGGGTAATTTACTAAAAATTTCATTATCATACACGAGGAAAAAGTTTTTGTCGTTCAGTATTTTAAATTTTTACGTCACAATTGTTGATCAAAATTCTAAATTAATTTTTATACCAAGGAGAAGCTGATAATTGCTTCAAAAAAAAGGAGAAGCTGATAAAATTTTAAATTAACTAATATACACTAGACAAACTATAGTTATTAAAATTACTAAAATATACATGATAAATTGATAAGTTTTTTAAAATATCTACTATACATTGAACACGTTAAAATGTAGGGCACGGAAGACGAGTTGTTATAGATGAATAATTTAAATTAACTATTATACATGAGGAAAAAGTTTATTTTTTTATGCAAAATTTAAATAACTACAATACACGAGGACCAAGTTGTTGATGATGAAAAAAACTAAATTAACTGGGTACATGGAAAACAAATTATTGTTGATGAAAAATTTAAATCACTACTCTTCATGGGGAATAAATTTTTGTTGATGAAAAACTAAAACTATTAAACATGGGGAACAAGTTACTGCTGAATAAAAATTTAAAGGGTTGAAGAAGTTTTTTTGTCCATATAAATATTTCAAATTTTATTTAATCCATATAAATTGTCTATGTCTATTTATGCAGTCTATTAAGTTCTTAATCAAACTTTTTATGTATTATCACCAGTGACAATTGCTATTTTTAATTATCAATAGTATTATGTCCATGTTATCTTTTTTTTTGGAGCCGGATCTCAAACTGAATTTCGCTAGATTGAAGAACAAATCCTCAACCAAGTGACTTCTCGGGAGACAGACTATGTCCCTGTTATTTTAGTCCTTATAATTTATGTCTATTTCATTAGTTATTTTTATTACAACTTTTTTTTATTTTTCCGTTCAACCTAAATAAAGTTGATTATATCCGGTTAACTTCACTTTAAACAATTTTTAAAAAAATTTATATCACACCGCTGGCGACCCAACGTCCCCCACGAATATAACGCGCCGAAGGCGCGTCCCGTGCGTATGCACGGGTACATACCTAGTAGGTTTCGATAATTTCCTCCCGAGCTTGATGATTATTCTGCCGAGTTCTTGGTTGAGCACGATTGTTGTGTCTGATGAGCCAATGGAACATTGAATTTTCATGTACTGGGTGAATTTTCGGACTGCAAGTTGGGCTGAAAATACTTGTAATAAGTGGGATTCGCCGATAGAGAGAATGTGGCCCAATACACCCAATGATGAAGAGGCATGGTACCGTTATAGGACTAGGTCATATGGGGGCTCGCCAACGGTCGTTGGGAAGGGATAGGTCCGGATTTAGTTGAAGGGCAACGCTCGTCCCTAAAATTTAGTCCACGCGAGACGATTTCCTCCACTTTGTGGTCTATATATAAGAGAAACCCTAGTGGATTATGGATCATCACATTTCTACATATATATACTCACTTATTCTAACACTAGTTTCAATACATTTCCGACTAATTATTACTATAAATTTTCTACGTAGAAACACATAACAATTCTCTCCGATAATAGAATCTAAATTTGATCCTTGTAGTTATCTATTTTGAAAGTAGAACTCTAATAAAAGATTTAAATACTCTGCTACTGACTCGAAGACTAATTCTCACTGTGAATCCAAAGAGCATAAGCTATGAAAATATCTTAGAACACATATTAGAGATCAAACATTCTAATTATGGTGGATTAGAATGAAAAAAACTAAGTTGAATTTTAAGAGTCATTAATAAAAGACACGAACTTCAATACATCAAACGAGGTTGAGAAATGTTATTTGAACAACTATTTTTTGACAGCTTTCTCTCTCTTACTCATGTTATATTCTTATTCTCTTTCATTTTTTTTCTCCCTCTATTGTTTTTATCCAATAAGAAAAGGGGAAAAACTAAATTGTCAAAAATAATTGTTTACATAAAATTCCTCTATTTGCTATGGTAGTAAAGGTTAAATTGACCTAAGGTTCCTCCAAAACTATGACTAAATTTTTACTATCTCTATCAGTAAGTATTGGTTGGCTAATAGCTACACTTCTTACTAATATATTATTCTAAGGGGTATTTCACCTACGTTATGCATGATTTGTATGAATGATGAAATGAGTAGTCTAAATACGGTTATAAAAGGGGGGGCACTTGAAAGTGGTCCCATTGCCATAGTAACAAAAATAAAAGACAAGGCAAAGTTTGTGGACATCCTACCTTTGCGTCTAAAACAAAAACAAATAGGGATACAAGTGTTGTCGTGGTCAAGCCCATATGGTTTCCACACTACTTCTGAATAATTGATGACATCAATGTATAATGATTGTTGGTTCAATTGTTAATGAATTGATTTAAAGTACGTAAGATCGTGGATTTAATTCTTGTGGTGGGAATTTTGTTAGTAGATAATTAATTTGTAAGTACTAATATTATAGAGATGTCAATCTAGACGATTGCGCTTATCTGATGGATCATGTAAATCAACTAATTTAAGCTTTTCTTTATATTAAAAAAAGAGTAAATATATATTTTTTTTTATAAAATTCCTGAAAATTTATTTTTCATACACAAAAAGCCGCATTTTTTTTTGTTTGTATAGAATTGTTTTGCAAGAAATTCAAAATTTTGTCTTTACCGTTAAATCAACATATTTTTGAATAATTGTTTGAAAGTCTCTTTAAAATATTATACAAAAATTAGTTCAAAATTTGTTTTTTAGATCGAAATAGTGTTTACTATAACTCGAGTTTTTTGAATAAAAAAATCTATATTTAATCATTTTATGTTAATAAATTCTAAATTTTATTGAAGTATTGTTTTTTATGAATATGGAAGTAATGTTCAAAACATTACTACAAAATATTATTCAAAATTTAAAAGCTGAAGCAACATTGACCTATCACATTTTTTATTTTCATAAGAATAAATAAAAACTTAATTAGTCCACAAGTTTCAGCTCAACTGGCAAAATATTGCTGGAATTGCTAGGCCGGATGCCATAATTGAAGTTCGAATCCCAACTCCCTTACTTATGTGTGTGAGTTCATAGTGGTTTTGTCATTTCGTCTAAGTACAAAAAAAAAAAAAAAACTTAATTATTCTATAGAAAATAAAACATATTTAAAATAAAATAAATTGATGACATCAATGAGGCCATACAAGTCCGAACTGCAACCAGCTCCATCTGGGCTGGCCTCATGTGAGATACTAAATATTGTGGGCCCATATTTAATCTTTCGCTATATGGTCCCCTTCCTATATATATGTGTTTCTTTTTTTCTTTTTTTTTTTTTTTTTTTTCCTTCTCCTTGTTTAGTTACATTCTTGAAGGTGACATATGCATGTATGAATAGATTAAGTCAGTGAGTAAACAAAGTGCTTTTGAGCATCTTTTTCACACGCACTATAAGATTGTTATTTGTAGTTGTAGATCTTGTGTTGTCTTGTATTATTTGTTTGTCCCCCCCTTACACTCACTTAGCTACTTGCTTGGTGGTATCCACCACCCTTGTTCCCTCCTCACCCATCAGGCCCCAATTTGGTTCTTTTCTCTTTGAAAGAAATTTTGATCATTTTTAAGTACATTTAAAAGCACATTTTACTTTACTTCCTTTTAATACTCATATTCACATATGTAAATACAAATGAACTAGAATGAATAATCTCTTTTTTTTTTTGGCTCCTTTTATAGTCCTCATTTATTGACCTGATGTATCTCTCTTTGGATATCCAAACCGATCACTACAAGAAAACAAGAATTTTGTGACGAAATTACCTTATAAGGTATTGAGGGCCTAGGCCGTCAATAAATTAGTGACGGCCAGATCCGTCAATAAATATAAAAAGTTGTCACAAATTTAAAAAAAAAAATTTTAAAAAATCCGTCAAAGATTTACTGACGGAAAATTCCGTCACAAAATATTAAATTACTGACGGATTTAGCCGTCACAAAGTTTGGAGGGATTTACTGACGGAATAATCCGTCACAAAGTATTGACGGAATTAAAAAAAATTGTTGTTCAGGCTTTGGTCAGCGCAGTGTCAGTTTTGAAAGTAGCAAAACATTTAGTGACGGAATAATCCGTCAGTAAATGTTGTCCATTTCAAAACATTTGTCTCCAACGGTTCAAATTGTTTGGTTTTTCACATTCAATATATTCATTCCATTTCCATTTCATTTCCACAAATCTATCACTAAATTTCTTTCTCTAGTTCTTCATCTTAGAAAAAGTTTCTCCAACATCTCACTAGAATTTTTCAACTTCTTTTCTCTAGTTCTTCATCATATATAATATTTTTATTAACTTGATCTACATTCAATATATTCATTCCATTTCCATTTCATTTCCACAAATCTACCACTAAATTTCTTTCTCTAGTTCTTCATCTTAGAAAATTTTTTCTCCAACATATCACTAGAATTTTCCAAGTTCTTTTCTCTAGTTCTTCATCATATATAATATTTTTATTAGTTTGATCTCTTAGTAAAAATGTAAGTGTTTTCTATTTGTTCAAATTTAAAAGTTTATTTTTTTATGTTAATATTTGATTGATATTGTTTATTTATGTAAGTGTTTTCTATATGTTAATATTTTCATTGCTACTCTTAGAGTGTTTTTTTTTTTGACATTGAAACTGAAATAATAGGAGAATGAAACAAACTCAGCATCAAGGACATCATTGGTTCTATTCTATGGAAAGATTGGTAAAAGAGTTAACAGCTAACACAATAAAATAATTATATGAATTATTACTATTAGTAAAAATGTAAGTGTTTTCTATTTTTAATTTATTCTAGACTTTAATTTTTATTTAAATATTTAAATAAAAACTATATAATAAAATAATTAATAAGTTTTTCATGCATTTTTTAAAATAATTAATAAATTTTTTTTTGAAAAATAATTAATAAAACAATTAAAATATTTATTTTTAAAAAAAAACTTTGTGACGGATATTGTGACGACCTAAGCCGTCACTAAATAATTCAAAATTTTGTGACGAAACTGGCGCAGAAATTTGTGACGACCTGAGCCGTCACTAAGTTGAATTTTGTGACGACCTCAGCCGTCACTAACTGGTTGCCAGAAAAGTGACCGTTCTCACTTTGTGACGACCTGAGCCGTCACAAAGTTTCGTCCCAAAGTTTGTGACGACCTGAGCCGTCAATAACTTTTCCACGAGCTATTTACTGACGAAATTTGGCCGTCACAAAGTCGTCAGTAAATTTTCACTCTGTGACGGATTTTCCCATTTATTGAGGGCTTTTGGCTGTCACAAAATGGCTGATTTCTTGTAGTGGATTGGGTTCGTCTCTAGGATAAACACAATTGGTCGCCATATGAATATTGTAACGCGTGAAGCTAGAGCTAGCACGCTTCGGACATGCATGTTTGATCATTTGTACAGGATGCGTGGAGTTGGATCACATATAATATAACTCATGTGTCCGTCCTCAACGGAGGACGCATGGTTGACCATGTAATGTTTCTCAAGAGGACCACAACTTTCATTTGGACAATATCTTGGTGCAATTCATATGTTAAAAGTGGACCCTTAATAAAAAGTTAATAAAAACATCCTTGATTTAAATTATAAATAACATAAAAAATAATCATTCTTGTTTTTTTTTTTTTGGTACAATAAATAATCATTCTTGTAACTAACATAAATATGATTCATATTCTAATCAATAATACCAAAATAATAGCATTTTTTGAAGTGTCATCAATCAATTCTTCATATTAATTATCTGTTCTCCAAGAGATCATTCTCAGTTGCTATCAATTTTAATCAATTAATTTTGTTTGTAACTCCAATTTACTAATACTACTACATATAACTTTTGTTTAGGCCTCCATTTCTAAGAGGCACTATGTCATAGCCGATGTGACACATGCATAGGAGTCGGCTCTGCCTATGCCCCCCGCCATGGGTCCATGACGCAGAACATGAAACTCCTGGAAAAAAAACACTTACATTTTAAGGCGCACGCAACATGAAGATTTAATAACATTCTTCTTTCATATTTGATCACATGTCAAACCATTCATTCTTTAGAGCTTTGGAATATCAAGGTAAAGGAAATTTTATATAGTATGTTTTTTAGGAATGTAGGCGCAGTGCTTAGTTTTTCTAGGTATGGCGGGATGACAATTCCTTGTAAATATTGTGTTTGTAGGATTGTGTGTAATAGTAAAGAAATTAATATTTCATTGCATACGTACGGTGTTTGTATGATTGTAATTTATTTATTTTTGATAAGCAAAGAAGCATTATTATAAGGGAGTACAAGGGATACTCAATCCCTTACAAAGTACACAAGAAATTAAGAGCTAAGGATAAAGCTCATAGGGTCTTGGCACCAATCCGTAAAAGGAATGCAAGAATTTCGAGCAAAACGCCCACTAAACCACAACCACGAAAAAGATTTAATATCTTGCAGAAGTGAGGAAGCATTTGGGATGACTCCATTAAAGGCCACTTGATTTCTAAGTTTCCAAATATTCCATGTTGGTGCCAGCCATATCAAGTGATTAGTTTGCCCTCCTTTTTGATAATTGAACAAAGTACCAAAAGAAGAAAAATGAGTTCCCACCGATGGCGTCTGTAGAAAATCTCTTTCCAACCCAATTGAAAACTGCTTCCCATATACCCTTACTAAAAGAACAACGGTAGAAAAGGTGGGCACAATCTTCAGTGTAACGAAAACAGAAAACACAAGGCAAATCATGAGGATTATTCAGGATACCTCTATAGTGAAGAGTTTCTCTCGTTGGTAAGCGTTCAAGCAAGAGACGCCAACCGAATACCTTGATTTTAGAGGGTACATCATTCCTCCACAACTTGGTAGTAGCTTCCAAAACTTCTTGATCCAAAGCTTCATGTTGACGAAGGTCTAATAACAAGTTATAACAAGACTTAACGGAGAATATACATGTGGGCCCCGACATCCACTTCCACTTGTCAGGACAATTCCGTTGAACCGAAAACCGACTAAAAGCTCACGGAGGTTATTTAACTCCTGCTCCTCAAAATCAGTCAACGAATTAATCCATTGCCAACTCCAATTAGTACCATTTTCATCGGAAAGTTGCTTGTCGGCTATTCTAATGTCTTGGACAACCTCTTTAGCAAAAAGATTAGGAAAAATCTTGAAAAGCAAGATTTCCATACCATTTGAACTTCCAAAATCCAATGTCTCTCCCATCACCTACACTACAACCCACGTTTGGTCTAAACCACTCTTCTTCAAATCCTCTACCCGAACCTATGACATCCTTCCACCAAAGTGAGTCCTTAGCGCCACTTGTGAAAGAAGCACTGCCCATTAAAATAGAGGGTATATGACCATATATGAAACGCAACAAATCTGCCCACATGGCTTCACCCTCCGATAAAAATCGCCATTTCAACTTACTTAATAAAGCAAGATTAAACAACTCTAAAGTTTTAACTCCCAACCCTCCTTTGCCTCTTGGTAAACAAATGTGGTCCCATTTAACCCAACACAATTTTTTGTCTTCTACTCCACCTCCCCACAAAAAATTTCTTTGAATCCTTATTAATTGGTTAATAATGCATCTGGGAGCTTTAAAGAACGAAAAAAAAAGTAAAGAGGTAGACTAGACAATACCGAGTTAATAAGAGTGATCCTTCCGCCATATGAGAGATTTCGACTGCTCCAAGTAGACAATCTTTTATTATGATTGTAATTATAGTTGACTATATAATGATTGCTTAGGGAATCGGATTCCTGCTGTCACAGCAGGGTGCTATAACAGGTCTTGGCGGTCCGATTTCTAATCGACAGTTGAGATCGTTTTACTTGATTAAACTATATTTTTAAATCTAAACCATCTGATCTCTATCTAACGGCCGAGATTCAAAACCGTATGAAACTGCGTGCAAAATGCACAACAGGAAATCCAAATCCACTGCGTAGCATATATGTGTTGATTGAAATATGATAGTGGTAAGAGTCCCATATAGATATAGCGTAAGATACGTTTATAAGTGGCGGTAAACTTCATTTTATAAATTATTTTATAAGGTTAAGTTAAAACTAAATTTTTAAAATGACATTATTTTATAAGTCGACTTTATATGATTGGGTTAGACTCAATCGAAATTTGAGTTAGTGATGGAAAAATGAAATTAATACTTAATTTTAATACTTTTATTTATGCAATTTAATTTTAATGTTTATAATATATATATATATATATATATATATATATATATAACTTTCTTTTTTACTAATAATAGATAGATTGAATTTGAGACTCTTAGTGGTAAGGAATTTGAAACTCTTAAACAAGTGGTTTGGTGTTTGCTTTCCAGCTCTTACGTAAGAAGAAAATTAGATTAAAAGAGTAGAAACTATTTTGTGTGTTCAATAATTTTATTTATGATGGAGTTTATTAAATGATAAAAACTTTGTATCAAATAACATTGTAAAAAATATAGGGAAAAACTAACATGTGTCTTAAAGACACATAATGATTCAAAAAAGAAAATATTTTATCATAATTCATGTAATTCACTTTTTCAACCTAATTACAAATTAATTTTACAAAATTTAAGTTAATATTTCTACTTTTGGATTCTTAACATGTGCTCTTAGGACACTTGTCGGCAAGACCCAAAAATATATAATCATTTGTTTTTATTTCTTTTCTAACTTACGTGACTAAGGCTCTGTTTGGTAAAAAATAGCAGATAGTTGATAAGCTAGCTTATAGCGGATGAGCTTATAATGGATATCTTATAAGCTAGCTTTTAGCTTATAGTGAATAAACTAGCTGATTGAATTTGTAGTGTTTGGTAAAATTAGCGGTTGAACTAGCTTATAAGTATGAAATGACACAAAAAATATATGTTTAATTAATATATTATTTGGAGAAAGCTACTTGAAATATCATTTGAAAAATAAGCTATGAGCTCTTTTTTAAAAACGGTTACCAAACAGAGCTTTTAGCTTATATAAGCTAAAACATCTAAGCTAGCTTATTTGACTTACCAAAGAGAGCCTAAGTACTCATTCTTTTATACTTGTCTTAATTGAGAAGAAAGAAGCCAAAACAAAATTCGTTGTTTTTCCCTTGTGAGTGTTTTTTAGGAAGAAGGGGATATGGTGGAGCAATTGAGAGAAAGATATGGCATTATATAATGATGACAATATTTACGATATGAATGAAAATTCGAATGTACGTTGGTTAGCAAAGTATTCTTTTTATATTATAGGGGAAACAGTCATTTTGGTCCCTGACTCTGCAGCTCGCTGTCATATTGGTCCCTGATTTAAGGAAAAACACAAAATAGTCCCTGACTCTGAAATCAGTTAGTATTTTTACGGACTGCAGGGATCAAAATGACTAACGGAATGCAGAGTCAGAGACCAAAATGACAGCGAGCTGCAGAGTCAGGGACCAAAATGACTAACGGACTGCAGAGTCAGGGACTATTTTGCATTTTTACATAAGTCAGGGATCAATGTGACAGCGAGCTGCAGAATCGGGGACCAAAATGACTGTTTTTCCTATATTATATTGATACCCACATTACTCTGCTCCTAGCAACGATTACTCTGCTCGTCATGCGTTACATCTTTTGACTTATTAAGATACAGGTACTTTAAATGCAGCTGAAGATCCTGTGTAGAACAAACAAATTTTGTTGAAGGTTTCCATATTAGCGTGGTGTCTCTTGCGTGACAGGTTGACAAAAAAAAATGAAGTTGGTTACTCGTGGCATTATTTCCCTAGAAGTTCACCTTTGCGTATCTTGATGTGGAGGCGACGAATCGGCTCAACACTTATTTATCTCATGCAGCACCTTCGGTTCTCTTTGGGCGCTAGTCCGATCTTGGATTGGTTTTTCGGCGGTGGATTCTCAAAATCTATCTGATCACTTTGTCCAGTTTACTTATTCATCAGGTGGTCTTCGAGCGCGGCGATCTTTATTGCATCTTATATGGCTAACCTGCGCCTGAGTCGTGTTGAATGAAATAAATCATAGATTGTTTAGAAACCCAGCTAGCTTCTCGCGTCAACTATTAGACAAGGTCAAAATCTTCTCTAATCGGTGGTTGAAGACGACAAACATTAATCTAGTTTCAAACTACCATAGTTAGTGGTCGAGCCTATTGTTTAATTTTTATATTTCTTAATGATCCTTTGTATGATACTTTTGTGAACTCTGTACGTAGTCATCTTCGATATACCTTATACAAAGGGCATTATTTGGTTGTTATTATATATATATATATATATATATATATATATATATATATATATATTCGATTTATGCTTGTTAAAAAATTTGACTTTGGAAATCATATTAAGAAATTTTGGTCAATAATATTCAATTTATAAGAATTTCATAATCTAATATAATATAATAATATATGTCTTGTACAAAAGTATTGAGAAGCCGTATAATTTCCTTATACATACAAAGGGAAAGAGAGGCAATAATTTGCATATCAAATCCTATAATGAAAATTGGGACCATATAGAAACATTGAGTAGTTGAATTGAGAAAGCTTTCACACATAAGGCCATGCGATTGAGATGGGGATGACCATGAATTTAATTTAGCTATTATGACTAGAGTTTTCATGTTCACATCATCAAGAGCAATTTTGCTAGGTTGGTGCACAAGTTAGATTTTCTTTCTCACAACTTTACCCCACCACACCACACCACATTTTTACTACACATAATAAAATAGACCACGTAGACATAATAACATTAATTCTTTCTACGTGTCAAGAAAAACCTATCTCATGTTTGGGGTAGCACAACTACATTAATTTCTAAGCTTTGTTTCTTTAGCATCAATCTTTTCGTCGTATATATTCCTTATCTTGTGGTGTTAACCCAATGGATTTGTGTATTTTGTAGGTTACTAGTGTAGTGTCCTCAACCTACTCGACGTGTATCATTTTGTGTTTAAAAACTTTGATGGAGAAATGTCTTAATGTGTGAGAAATCTCCATGTGTACGATTTTTTTCTTTCTGGTTTCCTAAGAAAGGTTTATTTATTAGTTCAAAATTATTTTTATATTGGTCTTACAAAGAAAGAAAGTTTAACATTGATCTCTTTAATGATGTATCTGTTTGTCATTTGGTTCATTCCATTAGTTATTGGCAAAAAAACATTAATTTTTTTTACTAGATAGGGAATTAATATAAAACTTATTAAATTATATAAGGGACCAATATGAAACCAAAGTTAATGTTTTCAGGAAAAAATTAACAGAAGGGACCAATGTGACAAACAGAGATGTCTTTAAGGATCAAAGTGAACCTTTTTTTCTATGGATCAATGTAAATAAAAAATATTTTTAAGAGACCGACGGACTAATTAAGCCTCTAAGAAACAAGTGTAAGTTTAGTATAAAAAAAAGTGTAAGTGCACATATATTCTTGCTTGTTTTGAATGATGATAAAAATAGGTTTAAAATAAATTGATTTGGTTAAGACATTTTTAGGTTCATAAAGTTTTTCAAAAAGATTTTCAAAATGCCTTGAACTTGACTAAAATTTTCAAAATCAAGCATTTTGAACCGGTGCATACAAGGTATGAACCAATGCATGTTTTCCGAAATTTATGCACTGTTGCATAGAACTTTTGAACTGGTTCATGACTCATTTGACAAAAGTCTAAAGCTTTTTTGTACCAATACAAAGCATGTTGTATCGATACAAAAACATGTTTTTGGGAACTTAGAACTGGTACAAGAACTTGTCAGATTTTTTTGTTTCAAAGTCTTTTTTGTATGAACTGGTGCATAGCCTTTCAATTCATCGGTGCATGTGTCTGTTACTCACTTAAAAATTATCTTGATGTCAACTCAATCAATTTACCTATAAATAGCATTTGCAAAGGAAAAATGAATTTTTCAAGAGAATTCAAAGAGAATATAAAGTCATTGTGTATCATTGAGTGAAACACATGACAACATCATCTTCCTCATTCTTTATCACTCTCACCATTGTCAATTTAGCAATTTACCCAGTGTTTATCTTCACTTGATTTTTTATTCCGGTCCCAAATGAGCAAAAATCCTCAACTTGGATGCACTTTTTCGATAAGCAAGGGTTTGGGGCAATTTTTTTCTTTTATTTTTTCGTTTTTGGAAACTGTTAAAATGTGGAGAAGAAAAATCAAATTTTGCTTATATAGGTCATCCGTTCGCTTTCTAGAAAGCGAACGGATAAGTGAGAATGCGCTTTCTATGAAGCGAATGTATATTTTTCAAAATTGAAACTTGGATGTGGAAGCATTTCAAACAGTCATAAAATTAACACGCTCACTTTGTAGGAAGCGAAATTGGCTCACACCCTATACACGAGCGGTAATTTCACAGGGTTTTTAAGGAAATCGGGAGAGTGCGAAAAGTATTCTCATGATTTTATTAGCTCTGCCATCCTCATCATGCGTTATTACACATTGAAAGCAAAGTTGACCATAAAGGAAGTGTCGTTGACATAGATTACTTGTGGAACAAGTAACTGGAGAGTAGTGTAGTTCCATAATAGACTCGAGTGTACGGTCTGTATGTAACTATTTCCCTTTTAGTTATTAATTAGTTAGTTGTACTTATACTAACAGAAGTTTGTTAGAGTTACTTACATATAAGCTTCTAGAGATTTCATCTACTTAGCATTGTATATAAGGATTCACTTAATTTCTCATTTTGTATCAATGAACTCATATTTTGAGCTTTCTATTATCATGATTCTCTCTAAGTTTCTTTCTAATTTGCTATCTTTATGATGTGTCTTGTCAAAGGTTTACGCGGGGAGCCCCTAACGAGAATTATTTTTATTTTTAGAATTATTTTTTTTCCTTAATTTTTTTTTGAAAATAAGACAAATAAAATAGTATAATGTCTTAATTTAAATCTTGTTTGATTTTCTTTTAAATAATAAAATGACCAAAAGATGTCGTAATACTCTATCATATAGGTATTTTTTTTTACGCGTATAAGATAGGTATTTAGTTGGGGGAAATAGCATAGTCCTAGTCCCGATTCTCAAAATTTCATAGGAGAATTTTCTCCCGTTTCCCCGTTCTTGTGGTAAAAAAATTTGCACAATCAAAGATCAAAACGAGACAATATCCACATAGATCTCCACTTGTAGAGACAACTTGACACCTCTATATAGAGTAGAGTCCAAATTCATATCAAATTGTGGTTAATTGACTATCGAGATCTAAATGAAATAAAAACTATCAAGATTTCATAAGTTTTGCGTGCTTATTAAAGATAGATATGTTTTAATCTCGATATATAAAATACAATGTTCCTATCAATTTATCTAAACATCTTGAAATTTAAATTGATAGGAAATGATCGAGATTAAAATTCAAAGTTTTACTACACTTCAATTAAGATTCATTGTCGTAGGGTTCAAGTTGGCAACTGAAAAATAAAAGAAGAAAAAAAGTTGGCAACTGAATCGCACCTTTAGCCAAAGTCACAGCTTTCCAAGTCAACGAGAACAATTATTTGCTCAACAAATAACGTAAAAAACATGATAAGGAAAATGATGTTGACTACCAACAATTGTATGTAGTAGTACTATTTATTTTATTTACATAATAAAACTTAATAGACCCTCTTAATTTTGAAGTGATTATATTATAATTTAGTTCATCGATAAAATCTCATTTGTTTACATTTTTTTTTAAACAAAACTCTAGGATATTTGTACATGCATGCTTGTTTTAAGAGACTTCCAAACCAATGGACTCAAAATTGTACCCAAAAAAAAAAACAATATGAACTCAAAAGTACCGACCCCAAAACATAATAGAATCGCATGTTTCAATTATTAAGATCAAAAGAGAAACTATGCTGCTTGCTCCTTAACTTTATTGTTTTTTTGTTGAGGAAAAATTAGATTTTTTCTGAATTTTCAAGTGGATTTAATGCACGCATGTCAAATAAATCAATATACATGAACCAAATTATGATTTTTTTTTTTTTTTATATATTAAATTATGATTTTTTTTAAAGATGCCGAATAATATTTTTTTTTGACACATGCCGAATAATATATTGAGAAATCACAATTTCAATCAAGTAGATGATGTACCTAATTTTAGGTAAAAATGTAAAAAGTTTAAGAAGAGATGTAATTAATTCGCCTCTTCATAAGGACAAACATTATAAAAAAATCAAATGAATCAAATAATTTTAATTGATGGGGTGAGTAGCTCAACTTGTTTGAGCTAAATGTGAAAAAAGTTAAGGAGTAAAATATACAGGGCTTAAATCGTACATGAAGTCTTTTTTTTTTATCTTCAACCACCAACAAACGAGAATCTTAACTATATCAAAAATAAACTCAATCAATTAAAACATTTTGAGAGAAAAATTTATTAATCCTTTCTTTCCAAAGAAGCAAATAATATGCCTTCCAAATTGCTATAAACGCTTGCATATCATTGGACTTGGATCATCTCCTTCTATGATTGATCTCAAACTTTCTCCTAAATTATATGAAGTTCCATCAAATCCACATATGCACATGCATAATTGACACTATTTAACATTTTCCTTTTAATTTTTATCCGATCTTTTAGTTCTTATTTATCCGATATGATAAACAGTTTTAAAATTAAACACAACAAAAAAAATTTATGACTTACTACAGCAATTGAGATGTATTTTTAAAGTCTTAACCCTCTTGAGAAGATATCAAAGAATTTAAAACACTACCAAAAAATAAATAAGTTCTTGTCAAATAATAGATTCTGAGAGTGATTATTATACCATTAAGTTTGAACAAAGTAAAAACTAAAAAAGCTCTTTTGGGTTAATCCAATCTTACAACAAACAACCTTTTCTAGAAATAGTACCCACAAAACAAGGGTCATAAATTTCCATGGAGTTTTGGAAGCACTTTGAGAGTTGCATCACCCTCAAACCCATTCCACTGCTCTCCACTACTTCTTCAAGTACAAACTGGTAAAAGTGTTTCAATGTTTCTCTTTCATAATTTTAAGCAACTTTTTTATAACTTATTTTTCTTTTTCCAAAATGACTTATCTTCATTGTGTTTTTGCCTCCATTAAGTCCTCTGCTTCTGCTGACACACTCTTTCCATTAACCATATCTTTCTTCTTTCCACAAACTTTTCTTCATTCTCATCACGTGGGGTTCTGACATTTTTTCTACTCTCTCTCTCAATCATCAATCTTTTTTTGGTTCAAGATTGTTACTTTAGCTTAATACAAATTTCATTTTCTTATCTTTTTTGCTTTTTCTTTCAATGGTTGTTGTTTTCTATATTTTCACCTTTCTTATCTTCTAAGGTTTATGCAAAGATGAGATTTTTCTAACTGTTTTGAGGTACTATTCTACTATTCCTTCATAAATTTCAAGTGGGGTCTTTGATCTTGTTATGGATTCATGGAGTTTTGTTCCTGAAGATAATAATAATAAAGGGTATGTTTCTAAAGGTTCAATCTTGGGTTGGGAACTTAAAACCCCATCTAGTTTTTTAGGTCAACAAAACATTGAAAATGACAATAATCAATGTTTTGAGGAATTGGGTTTTCATGGTATGTTGGGAAAACAATTGTCTAATGTTGTTGTTGTTGATGATGTTGTTGATGATGTTGTTAATGATGATGTTGTTGTTGATGATGTTCATAGAAGAAACATGGATAATGATGTTGTTATGGCTGCACCAAGAATAGAACTTTCAAACACATTAGGATGTAATTCACTCATTGATTTAAAGCTTGGTAGGTTTGGTGATCATAAAGATGCAATTGGAAATGCATTTTCAAAAGGGACGGCGATTTTATCGTCGTCTGGTTCATCGTCTACGCCGCCTAAGAGAGTGCGGTCTTCGAGCATTCATTCTCAAATTGCTTATTGCCAAGTCTATGGTTGTAATAAGGATCTGAGTGGTTGTAAAGATTATCACAAGAGACATAAAGTTTGTGAGATTCATTCAAAGACTTCTAAAGTTATAGTCAATGGTATTGAACAAAGATTTTGTCAACAATGTAGTAGGTTGGTTAATTTTATTATAAGCTATTGTTTTGTTTCAAATCTTTGTGTTTGCAAGTTGTTGTTAATATAATCTATTTTCACATGTTTTTCCTAATTTAATATAATCTATTTTATTATAATCTATTTTCACATGTTTTTCCTTCTAGTTACTTCAAATCCACCAATACAGATGAAGTACAAGTAGTACTCTACCGACCAAAACCAACAAATCCACATTATTAGGGAAAAAATGTTGGCTTTACTAACATTTTTAGTAGTTCAAATTAATGAATATATGCTGTTGGATAAGCTTCTTGAACTAATAGATTTGGTCGGTTTCGGGTGCTACTTCTCTTTTCTGAAATGGAAAAACCAACCATTTTATGAATATTCCTATTTTTCTATCAATTATACTATTTTGGCTTTCTAATTATTTCAAACTATTCTCTACTAATGTTGGGTTTATGTCACTTTAGGTAGGAAAATAAGAAATAATTGCTAATATTATCGATTTGTTTAAATGTAATTAATCGTACTTTTACTTACTTTAGACAAGTCAAATTCTAATTTTTTGTTCTTCGACTCTTCTAAAATTGAGAAGCTTGAAACAAAAAACTATACTTCTTTTATGATATCAATATAGCGGTTCTGTAATGTTTAGCTTACTATCCAGGTTTCATTTGCTGGCTGAATTTGATGATGGTAAGCGTAGCTGTCGTAAACGCCTTGCAGGCCATAATGAACGCCGCAGAAAGCCACAAGTCGGTATTCACTCGGGAAGAGCTGGGAGATTGCTTCAGTCATATAGCGGTAATAATAATTTATTTAAGTAACATGATTTAATCCCTTGCTCCTTCTCAATGTTCGTACTTCGTGTATGTAGTTTGTATTTGGACATACATGTACTTTTTTGCACCGGTTAAATTGTGTTTGTGAAGTAATTTTCAAAGAAAAACGTGCACGTGTTCTTACCCTGAAGAAGAGGAAAAATAGATGTGATGCTTTTCGAATTCTGATTGATTCTATGAATATAGATCTACAGTATGATGATTATGTGCCATTTATTACAAATTGTCTTTTTTGTTTCTGAATTATTCTCCCCACTTTTGTTGGTTTTGCACCATCCTTTATCATTTGTCATCTTTGTTGTAAAGCTATAGCTTTAATTTGGATTCTTTAGTCACATGGTGGATGTGAACCATATTTGACTTGTTCAACAGTAATAATAGAGTCGCATCTAAAACAAAAAAGTTTCATATAATTTAGAGTCGCATCTTCGAGTGCTTGATTTTCTTCAATGGAAACTGTTTGGACAAATAACTTAACTAAGCACTTATCATATAAGTGCTTATGGATAAGTTATTTCTATTAGAAAGATAAAATAAACTCTTGACTGTTTTTATAAAATTATAAGTTGTTTTTATATGTTATATTGGAGAGTTTATGGAATAAGTTAAAAACAGCTTATGGACATGTCGCAAGTAGTATCCTTATACGATATTCTAAACAGTCTCACAAGTGTTTATGCCAGAAATAAGTACATCTAAACAGGCCCTAAAGCTATCTGCTTATGTTCGATAAGCATTGTTTGATTTTCTTGTGTAAATGACTTTTTTACCTTGTGGCTAACAGTTGTTGTGGTTTTGAATGTTCAAACCTCATTTCCTACAATTGTTCACAAAAGTTATATTTTAACAGATACTAGTTTTATTTACTTATCCATTCTTCTTATATTACTAAAATTTCATCGATCTTTTGGTTATCGGCAGATAGCAGATTCCAGGGAAGCATGCTAACATCAGCATCTTTTATATGCCAAGATATACTCCCCAGTGAGGTTTTGTCTTCTGAGAAATGTGGAACTAGTAACTGGTGGAGGCCTATAAAAGGCGAAGACGGAACTGGAACCGGTTTTCGGCCTCTTTCTTCTATTCCAATTACCAATGCACATCCTCATTCCCGAACTCTATTTCCTTCGTACAGTGATAAACAATTTCCGTTCCTTCATGAAAACGGAGCTGCATCTGCTACAGGAAGCATGTTCTGCGAAAACAATACTCAATATCCTCCTATCCTCGGAGGCTCGACTTCCGGATCACAATCATTATTCCAAGATACTTCCTTAGGAAGCGAGGACTTTAACGTTTTCGAAACGGAATCAACTGTTCAAGGATTATCGGGAGTTTCAGACGGTGGTTGTGCTCTCTCTCTTCTGTCATCTCAATCCCAGAACTCTTCAAGCCAATCATCAGTAATCCCTTTGTCTCGTTCTTTGGTCATTCCAAGCTGCCATTACAGCATAAGTGGAGTGTCGGATAGGTTTCCGTCTGAGTTAAATCCTACAGATGGAAGTCATCTTAGTCCTATATTGATATCCGACAATAATGAAATCGTACATTTCGAAATGGCAGATGAGATTTTCCAAGGGTCTGATTTTGTCAATGTGAAAGATCGTCTTTCTTGTGAAGATGGCACGACCATTGACTTGCTTCAATTGTCAACACAACTTCAGCGCGTCGAACATCAGAGACGAGCCTTGCAGGTTAAGCAAGAAAACGATTCTTCTTTCTCTCTTCGGATTACTTAACAAGCTTTCAACAGGTATTATTCTCTAGCTTGAAATTTAGTTACTAACGATAAAAGTTAAAAGAGGAACTATTTAAACTGATTGAAATTTAGCTTATATTCAGCTTTTCTTTCCATTTAATCACTCACAACATATCTCATTCCAGTTACAAAAGAATTCGTTTTCCATTTTCGTAGGAAAAAACTCGTGCTTGTGCAGCATGTTGTGACAGACACCAATGGCAGCCAACTCATGAGACGCAAACTAGTTCGAGTAATTTTCTTTCACCGATTTGGTTCGAGAATCTGACCAATGGCCGGGACGCAATAGTCCCTCTCAATCAACGTAAAATCAATCTACGATGTAATAATAAAGAGATGTATCAAAGTGTGACATTTCAGGTTTATGGACAATGTTAACTATAAGTGACAAGTCATGTCCAATTCAGTGAAGCTGATCTCATAATGTTCATATCTTGATATCTTAATTTTTCACTAATTATTCCATCTTAGTGTTGTGGTAATTTTGTTATGAATCCAAATAGAAAACTAAATTAGAGTTTTTCATAGAAATACCGAGTACGAATACAAGTAGAGTACATAATTTTCCATATATATATATATGTTATGCAGTTTTTTAAAATATGTAAGAAAAATAGTTTTATATAAATACGAGACCAAAAAGACATGTATTTGTCAACGAGATTATATTCCCGAGCATGCATGGCACATACCGGAAGAGAGCTTTCTTACATAGACTGAGGGTTCATCGAGAGAAAACAAGCAAACCACTGGTAGTAAAGGGCTTTTCTCAGTCAAGTGGTAAGTAAGGTAGGGCGCTATTCGATGAAGAAAACATACTTTAGGAAAGTGGTTCAGGTAGCTCAACTGGTTAGAGCAAAGGATTGAAAATCAGAGTTATGCCTTGTCCATCCGAGGATTATTATGTCTTTTGTGCCCTTCTAAGCAAGATGTATTTTGACAGATGTTGATAATGTCGAAGACTAATTTGTCTATTCACTCGAATATTAGAACATGATTTGTCACTTATTGTACTCTATTACAATTACCACACACCCCAACCAACATATTTAAATTCATTTCAAATTTAGGTTATAGGCTTATAGCAATAAAAGTGTAACAGTGATCCGCCACATAGAACAATGAACAATATTTAAAGAACAGCAGGTTCTTCTGCATAATCGATCACATCAATTCCAGCATATATAGTCCCTACACACATAAGTAGAAAATTCCCCTTGCATTTTGTTTTGTTATGCACATCAATTAATTTGTACATCACAAATTTACACATAAGATGATTTATACTTGTTTTGTTGAGTTCAAATTTGTTTAGTTCAAGATCCAAATTAGTAAATCAAATGGGTTAAAATTCTTTCCAATTTTCATGAGAGAAGACCAAAAAATTTTAAAATAAATGATAAAAAACATTTAATGCACTCTAAACAGCAAAATTTGACTTCTTTTTTTTTTAAATAATAAATTGGGTATAAAGCCTAAAACTAAATATACTAGTAGTTGGTAAGGTCTAGCTCGTAATGGCGAAATTATCAACATTGTTGGAGAGAATTTGAGAAAAGGAAGAGTTTTAGAGACGAGAATAATTGTGCACAAAAGTGAAAGAATAAAAAAAAAATTATTTCACACTAGCTGATGCATTACAAGGAGGTTACTTTATGTAGAAGTAACTCAACTAACTTCAAAACAAACTAACTACACTTCACAACAAACTAACTAACTAGTTGCTTCACAAACAAGTAACTCAATTAATTGATTACTTCACAGAAAAGTAACTCAATTCACTCATCCACATTTGAAGCCATAACCCTTGACAAGTTGCTAATGATACAACAATATATTCAGCCTCACAAGAAGAGAGAGCTACCACACTTTGCTTCTTAGAACTACATGACACATCATTAATTGATAGCCTACTGTGCTTTTCCTTTCATCATTGTCATTACCCTAGTTTGAGTCCGAACAAAATAAAAAATTATTTCACTATAATTTCCAAATAAAAAATTATTTCAACTTGTATTTTTTATTTGGAAATCATAGTGAAATAAGAAATTTTGCCAAGATAAAAAATTTCAAATTCTTTCATCATGCATTTCTTGAACTTCACTATCTCAAGTCTCATTAGTGCCTGCTACTATGAGATCATCAACATATAAATACAAGTGTCTGAGCTCAAAAATACTTTGTGAATCTGCTTACTAGTCAGCTGTCTTAAGAAGTCAGTGCAAGGTAGACATTGAGGGTTGTAATAATCGAGTGAAGATTATTGGATTAAGCCCTTGAGATATAAGGCAAACCTACTCAAGTGAAGTGGACTGGAGTAGCCTCTTTAACGGTGAACAAGTATAAAAATTCACTTGTCATTCTTACTCCCTCACTCTTTTATTTTGCTATCGAATATCTTGTTGTCATTCTTGTGTGTCTCACTATAATTACAAAATCATTATTGCACTAGACTGCGGACTTGCTTTAAGCCATAATATAAAAGCCTTCTTAAGTCTATACGCTTTATCCTTCTGATCATGCTTCTCACATTACATAAACTTCTTCTACACCATTGAGAAATGCTGATTTTACATGTAGTTGATACATAGGTCAATCTATGCTTGCTGCTATAGTTGCTACCAACCTTATAGTTTCAAGTCTGGTAACTATTAAGACCAATTCATTGTTGGTACTACTATTATTTAAGTATGATCTTTAACTTGGTTAAATAATTTAAGCAATTCTAAAAATTCATTTTTAAAGATAAGATATAACATAAAACAAAATAAACAAAGATAGAATATAGGCAAAATCACATTAATTTCATGTAACACTTTAATCCTTTATTTTTTTAATAGCATTGTAATTTGCAATCATAAATATATCTATACCATAAAAGAAAATCATAAATTTGAAGGTTGAAAAATCATATACAAATATGACGTAAAAAAAATAAAGAACTAAATCATTACCTAAAATTAAATTAAAGGACTAAAAATGTAATTTTGCCTAAAATACATTGAAAATTCAAAAGATGTTAAAGAATAATAAATTTAACTAAATAAATTATGATACAATTAAATTAAATTAAACAAAATTATTAAAAAATAGAAAAAAATAGAATGTATGTTAATTTAAGATCATTTTTTTTACACAAACAAATTTAATTCATTTTATTCATAATTGTAGTTTCAATACAAGGTGAACAATAATTATAAACTTGGTGACTAGCGATAAAACGAGCCGCTTGAGCTAAATCGTGAGTTACTCAATTTGTTTGCCTATAACATAACTGACCTTACAGTTGTTACTTAAGGCTTTGTTTGTGAATTGGGTTTTAGAGGGGAGGGGAGGAGAAGACTTATTTTTCTTTTCTAAATTAAGAACACTATAAAATGCTTTTAAAAATAATTTAAGTGTGATTGAAATATTATATAATCACTTATCTTTCTTCTTTCAATTATTATTTTAATAGTAACAATATAGACCTACAGTTTAGAAAAGAAAATAAATTCTCCCCTCTCTTTCCAACTAAAATCCAAGTCACAAAGCTTAAAGATAATAAATTTCTAAGGATAATACTCCCAAACTTGGTGTTGTTTGTGTGCCTTGAGTTGATGGCTGCTTAGTTTCGAAAAATAAAAAATATTATGAGAAATTAAATATTTGGCTTAATAGATCTTTTGGTCCTTGTATGTTCGTGAATTTTTGGTTTTAGTCTCTGTATCGTGTTTTGTTGCAAATAAGTCCCTCAATGTATAAATTTTTTTGGTTTTAGTCCCTAAAGTCAAAATCCGCAGGAAAATCTGAAGAAAAATCTCCACAAAAACTGCAAATTTTCCTGCGAATTTTGACTTTAGGGACTAAAACCAAAAAAATTTATACATTCAGGGACTTATTTACAACAAAACAAAATACAGGAACTAAAACCAAAAATTCGAAAACATACAGGGACCTAAAGATCTATTAAGCCTAAATATTTTAATTTATTATTCCATCAAGTTGTATTTTGTTAAAATAATTCAATTATTGGATGGGCCAAACATACAGGCCCATGAGATAGGGTGTATAATTTCGTGACCATGCACAACTTAGAGTTTATAAGCGCTTTTCTTCAAGAAAACAACCACCAAAGACGCACGCAGTGTGAGAGAGAACAATGTATGAACGCTCGTCGCAACATCATCAGAATCTGCTTGTTTTGCGACGGTAAGTTTTTTGTTTTCACCGCACATATATTCATCGATCCATATTTAGATACCCATTTTTTATTGTTCAAGAACATTCAATCTTCTGCAAATGTGTTCTTTGGTTCAAATATTTTGAAAGATAATATTAGGGTTTGCAACGGTGATTTTGGAATTTTCATTCCAACAATTCGGTTTAAGATCGATACCCGGTGGTTTTTACATTCTTATTCAATCTTCTGAAAGAATGTTGATCGTTGTGAGATGAAATCTTTTTCATTATCTAAAAAAGGGGTGGAGTATATGGCCCTAAACCCCAAATCTGAATGTTGAGATAAATGAATATACTTTGTTTCATAAATTTTGTAAAGGATTGATGCCTCAATGACCGTAGATTAAAATGCATTATGAACTGATGGCTATAAATTATAATGAAATATTCATATGAAATTGTATTCATGATGTAAGGGATGGTGTTTATTGTTGTTTTATGACCCTCGATGCAAATCTGGACTATGAATTGTCACTAAGAGATGAAATATTTTTTCATTATCTTAAGAGGTAGTATACATGGGGCTAATAACTCCACATTCAACCATAAGATGTTCTTTGTTGCGTGGTTTTCATAATGGATTGACAATGTCTTGATGCTCAAAAATGATGGATGACGTCTGAATGTGAATGCTAGTTGTTTCCTTAAATTATGGATTTTTATTCATAATGCATGGATGGATGGATATCTTTTGTGCTTTTTTGACCCTTAGTTTATAAATTCAATTTTGCAACTGCAATTATAAGTGATTTTGCATTATGAACTTAATGACCCTAGTCCCTAGTGTTTCATAAGTTTTGTAAGGGATGGATTCCTCAATGACCTTTGAGTAAACTGCATTATGAACACTTTTTTCATTTGTTAATATTCAACAACATTCAATTTTCTGATTGAGACAAGAAAACAAAATAATCTTATTTGAACAAAAGTATTTTGTCCCAGCAACTTTTATTATAACTTTGCCTATGTTTTTCTCATTCTTGATTATTCAAGAACATACAATCTTCTGCTTGAGAAAAAACTAAAAAAAACCTTATTTGAGCAAAGATGTTTGGTACCAATGTTTTGAAAGATAATAATTTAATGTATTTGTATTGATATACATGTTGGGATACCTATTTTTTCATTTTTATTATTCAAGAACATTCAATCTTCTGCAAATGTGCTTTGTCCCTAAGACCTAATTTGGTTCCAACATTTTGAAAGATAACTTTTTTGGTTTTGTTATGGTGATTTTGGAATTTTCATTCCAACATACCGGTTTACGATTGATACCTGATGCAATACAGATTTTTATTATTTTGAAAGTGTGTGGATTATTGTGAGATGGAATCTTTTCATTATCCAAAAAAGGGGTGGAGTATATGGTCTAAACCCCAAATATGAATCTTGAGATCAATGAATATACTTTGGTTCATAAATTTTGTAAGGGATGGATGCCTCAATGACCGTAGACTAAAATGCATTATGAACTAGTGGATATAATGCAATACTTCATCTCTATTGTTACCAAGAGATCAAATATTTTTTTCATGATGTAAGGTAATATTTGTTACATGGTTTTCATAATGGATTTGATGCTCAAAAATGCTGGATGATATCTGAATGTTAAAGCTAGTTGTTGCCTTAAATGCAATTCTAATATGAATTTTTATTCAAAATTCATGGATGGATACCCATTGTGCTATGATTACCATTAGTCCCAAAATTCAATTTTGTAGTTGCAATTAGAAATGATTTTTCATTATGAACTTAGTGACCCTGGTCCCCAGTGTTTGATAAGTTTTGTAACGGATGGATGCTTCAATGACCTTTGAGTAAACTGTATTATGGTGGCCTTCAAAGCAATTTTAATATGAAGCTCTGCGACTTTTGTGTCCAGGCTTCACACTCCGTCGTGGCATTTATATATTGTTAAAAAGAAGTATTATATGCAATTCTGACATAATTACTGGTGCAGTTCAGTCTCTTATGAGCTGGATTATGGCTGATATACCAGGTTTTTCTTGGATTCTTCCTTTATTAGCCTGAGGTTTACTTTGCCAAATTTTGGCACATAATATGAAAGTTCATGGAATTGTTATTTGTAGTTATTGCATAATTACCGGAAAAGTTGATACTCTTACATATATGCCTTTTTTGTTGTCTGACAATTCCATGTCTCAAATTTAAGATAGAGGTATATGCTAATTCTTTTAAATCATAATGACAATTTTCTGCATAGCTTGAACATGAGAATGTGACAGTAGTAGTATACTATGTCTTCAATTTCTCCCTTTGATTATCGTTGGACATGAGGATATATGCAAAGCTCACAAGAACTCTTCATTTTATAAAAGTAATCCCCATTCTAAGTAAACACTTTTCTGCAAATTGATATGCTATCTTGCTTAATATTCTCTAACAATTAGATAGCCATATGATCTTTGCGCAACAACAATTATAAAACCGAGTCTCGGTGTAAGATGTGCAATTTGTTACTTGCTGTTTTACTTTTTCATTATAGTTGTCTGTCTTGGCTTTATGAGTTCAAAATATGGTTGAATTATTTATAGTTGTCTGTCTTGGCTTTATGAGTTCAAAATATGGTTGAATTATTTATCGCAGTTCTATAAAACAGTTTTGGGCTTCTATTACTAGGAGCACCAGATTTATTTTCTCTCTGATGACTTGAATTATTTGCTGAGGATGAAAATGGTGACATTGAGGGTTGGCATACATAGGATTGGACGATTGGTGTTCATAGCAAATGGTCATCCTTTCAGCTGCCTTTTCAATAACTGTGAGTGTTGTACTGACAGCATGCGGTTTAATATTCTATATGTTTGTTTTTTATTTTCACTTTTATTGAATTTCTTTGTAGTTAAAAACATGCTCCATCCGAAGCCCCTATTTTAGCACCAATGTATTGAAAGATGTTGTTTGTTTTGGTTTACGGTAATTTTTGAATTTCCGGTCCAACATATTTGCATTGACTGTTAAAAAAATTCAATCTTCTGCTTGAGAAAAAACAACAGCCTTAATTGAGCAAGCATGAGAGAAATATTTCAAAAGACGGATTTTTCATTTTCTACGATGATGGAGTTTCATAAGAGAAATTATTCAAACCCGAGTCATAACAAAGTCCGAACAAATTCTCATTGTATAATGAAAGATTTCTTTTGCATTGAAGTAATCAATTTGTGTGTTTTTTTTTCTTTTGATAATTTAATCTGGAGTCTGTACTCTGTAGGTAGAAGGAAATTAATTTTAAGAGTTGTAGAGTAAACAGTATGATTGAGGAAGAGAACGAGATAATTTATATTTTTTCTCCCTATTACAGCTGTTGTTGCTCTATACTTGTTGTGTGCTTAAAACAATAAAAAGTACATTTATGGTTAAACTTTTTTGACGTATAAACCTATCAATGTTTTAAATTCTCAGGGTTGTACAGAGACTTGATCTTTCCAATTCAAAAGCTTCAGTTCTATCATCTGTAAGTTTTAAAGTTAAAGGTCTTACCTATTATGCTAATGTTATAGGCTTGGCTCTCATCTTTAAAGATAATTTTTCAAATTGAGTTATGCTTCTTCAATATCTTCAATTTCTTTTAGGGTATTACGACAATTGGAAATTCTATGTTTTTTCACGCCAGTCGATTAGGAGACAGTATGCTGGTGCAATTTTCTTGTGGATCGGGTGTTTCAATGTCGTCGTCCAATCTAAAAGAAGAGGTGCATATTGGATGCCTTGAATTTTTCTGCTGCCTTCTCATAAATTCTTTTAAAGATATTTCTTTCAGTATATAAAATGTGTTACATTGACGCTTCTATCTTTATTATTACCTCTATTGTCATTTTTAAATTTTAGCACATTTTCCTGCAAATTTATAGGTTGGTGATTATGACGTAGATGCTTCTTCAGCAAAGAGATTGCGGAGGTCGCCTTCTGATTCTTTGCAAGATATGGTTTGTGGTGAGGAGCTCTCCTTGTATGGATCTGCTCCAAATAGAACAGAATCAGCACAGGTAGTGTTTTGTTATGCACAGGGGAAGTAACATCTTTCATTTGTTCTATTTGCTGAAAGGCCTATTAAACTTGCTGAACTAGTTATACGTTGTCTGCAGAAATCTTTCTCGTTTGCATTGAGGCATTCATTGATTAATGTTAGTCCTTTGAAAGATTTTTCGTACGGTTTAAGAATAAATGCAGATGCAAATGCTACAGGGATAGCCAAACAGAGTAACTATGAATTGGTCAGTATTTTTAATGTTACTATGTGTAATTTAATCAAACTACTTGCTTAGATTGTGCTGAGAAGAAAGCTGTGTTGTCAATAGCAGAAAATGAAGTGTAGTGGCATACCTGCTAAAGGCTGTAGCGGTATAGCAAGTAGTTGTATGGTTGCTACCTCAAAGTTTTGGGAAATAAAAGTTATTTGTTTTCAAGAATAGACAAAATTAAACACATATTCATAACTGATAAACAAATTTTATTGTCACTTATAGTAAAACTCATTCTAAGGCAATACATTTATTGGTGAAATGACCCAAAAAAAGTCCAATAAAAATCAGAGGAAACAGCTATAGTTGAGATAGATTCACTGTAGCGGCTGCTAGTAGCCTCTATTTTGTTGTCACTTAACAATTCAACACAATGGGGTTTGATGTAGCGCGTAGGGGCTTCTATGCTATGCCATACTGCTATTAACTATTTATTAGTATTCCCTTGAATACAACTTCAAGCACAGTTTTTGTGTCATAGTTCTTTTATGACCCAAGATGTAAGCTTTGGAGCTTCTAACTCTGAATCTAATTATGGATCTGAGAGTGCTTTGGCACTATCTGTTTCTATAGCTGATCCATTGCATGGGGTGATCAATGGTGTAACCATAACAGGTTCTCTACTACAATGAATACTTTTTTTGACAATACTACAATGAATACTTGTGATCACTATTTGGAGGATTCAACATTTGACTTTTTTCTTGGTGGATGTTTTGATCGGTTGTATGCTAACTCTTACCTCTTATGGCAAAGTTATATTTCTGGTGGCTTTTCTTGGTTCACTAATGATTTGAATGTTTCTTTTTGAGATAAAATGGTCGTCCTAGACTTTGCCATTTGACTGTCTTTTGTGTTAGACACTAACGATACAATAGAACTAGAAGTTCTATACTTTCATATATTGTGTGCAACTGTTTCAACCTTAAAAATGGTTGACAAAGAAAGAATGTTCAGGGAATGATAATTATATTAATTCATATACTGAGTATATATACACATGAGTATATTCCTTACATTATGCCTAGCTATAACTACGTAATACTATTATAGGAAATAGAATAAAGTAGCCATTAATTAGGTACAACATTGCCCATTTTTTTTTCTCATTCTTGATTATTATTCAAGAACATTCAATCTTCTGCATTATGAATGTTGAGATCAATGAGTATACTTTTGTTTCATAAATTTTGTAAGGGATGGATGCCTCAATGACCATCGACTAAAATGCATTATGAACTAATGGCTATAATAGAAATATTCATATGAAATTGTATTCAGGATGTATAGGATGGTGTCTATTGTCACCAAGAGATGAAATATTTTTTCCATGATGTAAGGTAATATTTGTTACATGGTTTTCAAAATGGATTTGATGCTCAAAAATGCTAGAAGTTGTTGCCTTAAATGCAATTCATATATGAATTTCTATTCATAATTCATGGATGGATACCTCTTTTATGATGACCCTTAGTCCCTAAATTCAATTTTGCAACTGCAATTAGAAGTGATTTTTCATTATGAACTTAATGACCCTAGTCCCTAATGTTTCATAAGTTTTGTAAGAGATTGATGCCTCAATGCCCTTTAATTAAACTGCATTATGAACACTTTATTTGTAATGGATAAGTTGGATGGTGGCCTTCAAAGCAATTTTAATATGAAATTTTATGACCCTAATTGTGAAACTGTCACTGTCTCGCTGTGATGAATTTTTTTTCTTCATTATCTATTAAGTATAAAGGGTGGTATGCTATATATGCCCACTAACTCCAAATTTGACAATAAGATTGATATACTTCCTTTTATGATTTTTGTATGGGATTGTCTTGATGGCCCAAAAATGTTGGATGATGCCTTAATGTGGATATTATTTGTTGTCTCAAATGGAATTTTAATATGAAACTTTATGCATAATATAAGGTATGGATGGTATCATTTGTGTTTTGATGACACTAGTCCCAAAATGCAAAATGGAGTGCTTGCTTGTGTTGGATTAACCCACTGATAAAGGTTAGGTAAAGGTTTCAAAGGAATTCTCTAACGAAGAAACAAATCAACTGAAGCATAGTACAAAGAACACTTATGCAGAACACATTCATATATAAGGATGCTTGCATTGTAATCAATGGAGGAAACCACAACAAGGTTGTGTCTGTCAATGTTTTTTTACTGCAGTCCTATTATGAAAATCTGATAAAATTTGGTGGGTGCTGATAGCATTAGATTTGTGTTGATAATTATAAATGCAAGGCTTTGGATTTAGTAATTGAACACAGGTGAGGTCTTATATGTGGGTACAATAGTTGCAATTGCAGAATTGAATCAATTGATCACACAAACTTGATGTGATGACTGATGACAGTTCTTTCAGAAAATCGGAAAATAAGCACTGCAACTTTTGTGTCCAGGCTTGACACTCGCTCGTAGCGTTTATATATATTGTTAAAATATTTGGCCTCTTTCAAAAGAAGAACAAGAAATAAGAGCTTGTTTGGAAGTGTTAAATGCAATTCTTACATAATTACTGGTGCAGTTTTGTCTCTAATGAGCTCTGGATTATGGTAGATCATATGAAAGTTCATGGAATTTTTATTTGTAGTTATTGAATAATTACTGGGAAAGTTGACACTCTTTTATCAGCTTGGGTTTTGAATATATCACATGTGTGCCTTTTTTGTTGTCTGATTCCATGTCTCAAATTTAAGATAGAGGTGTATGTTAATTCTTTTTAATCATAATTTCAAAATTTTCTGCATAGCTTGAACATGATAATGTGACTGTAGTAGTATACTATGTGTTGACTATTTGATGTTGGCTGCATTTTGGTAAAACAATATTTAGGCAGGATGTGGTATGTAATGTTACAACATCATGACCTGACGTGAGCGCGCCAGCTGGCGGCAGCATTTAATGCGCGCGCGTTTTATTTTTAGAGAAGATCTTTTTCTCTTACATATCAGTTCTTGGCTTGTGCATCAAGGAAGTTTTATTTCCTAAACATATCTTTCACTCAGAGATTGTTTTGGGAATTAATATTGAAGAATTATATTTTATAAACATATCAAATCTCCAAAGATATGGTTTTATTTTATGTGTGAGCTGGATGTTTCTCTTGTGGGCAAAGCTACTGAAGCCCAATATTACCAGCTATATATTGAAGGACGAAAACCTAATTTAGGCAGTTGTTCAAGCGATATTGTTGAGTCTAGCCGTATTAGGATTCGTGTGTGTGCTTGTGTTTTGTGAGTCTTTCTTGTATCTCTTTGATGCAAGCTTAGGACTGTGTGTTCTATTGAGTTGTAATCACAATTGTCTCTGAAGCTTTTAAGCAAGGAGATAGTTGTTGTGTGTGTGTCCACTCCAAAGCTTTTAAGCAAGGAGTTTGGATCTTAGTGCGTGTGTATCACTTGAAGCCTTTAGGTAAAAGTGATCTAGTGTCTAGGAGAGTGTCTCCATCACAGTGGTTGAATTAACAATAGTGCTGTCTGTACTATTGAGCTTAAGGAGTGAGTTGGGAACTCATACCTAGGAGTTCCTAGGTAGAAGGACATAAGGATAGTTGCTAGGTGATAAGTTGTAAACGAGGAGTTTGCTGTAAGACTTTGAACTAGGGCTATTAGTGGAATTCCTCATGGATTGGTATCCCCCAGACGTAGGTGCGCCGAACTGGGTCAACAAATCACTGTGTGTTTATTTATTTCTGCACTATTTACTATTTTACGATTTGTCTATTAAAGCTGGTAAAAGTGTTGTAACATCGTGTACAACATCTTGTACTGGTGTGCCAGAATTTTCAATTGGCATCAGAGCAGGCACCCTGCCTGTTTAGGGTGAGATTCAGGAAGTTTTAACTGGCAAAATGGACAAGGAAGGAGGATTCGTGAACAGACCCCCTATGCTGACTGGTTCCAATTATGATCATTGGAAGCCAAAGATGATTGCATTCCTAAAGTCCATTGATAGTAGGACTTGGAAGGCAGTTTTGAAAGGTTGGGATCATCCTTTAATTGTGACCAAAGAAGGTACTTCCACTGGTGAACTAAAGCCAGAGGCAGATTGGACAAAGGAAGAAGATGAAGCAGCTCTCAGCAACAATAAGGCAGTAAATGCTCTCTTCAATGGAGTAGATACAAATATGTTCAAGCTCATCAAAAAATGTCTATCTGCAAAGGAAGCCTGGGAGATATTGATGACATGCTATGAAGGCACCTCTAAGGTAAAGATGTCAAAGCTTCAAATTCTTACTACCAAATTTGAAAATCTGAGAATGAAAGAGGAGGAAAGTATTCAAGATTTTCACATGAGTTTGGTTGACATTGCTAATGCCTTTGAGGCACTTGGTGAGAAAGTATCTGATGAGAAGTTGTCTAGAAAGATGCTCAGGTCACTTCCAAAAAGGTTTGACATGAAAGTGACTGCCATTGAGGAAGCTCAGGATATAGCTAACATGAAGATAGATGAACTGGTGGGTTCTCTTCAAACATTTGAACTGACCATTAATGAGAGAGGAGATAAAAAGAGTAAAAATGTAGCTTTTATCTCAAATGATGATGAAGAGGAATCCCAGACTGTTGTTGAAGGAGATGAAAGTATTTCTGATGCTCTTGCTCTAATTGGAAAACAATTTGGAAGAGTTCTAAGGCGGGTTGATAGGAGAGCCAGCAGAATGGGCAGAACATTAGATTCGACATCAACAAACAGCAAAACAATGTCAAGAAAGCTAGACCTGAGGAGAAAAGTGGACCAGTCAAAGAATTACAGTGTCATGAATGTGAAGGTTATGGACATGTCAGAACTGAATGTGCAACCTTCCTGAAGAAACAAAAGAAAGGTTTGTTTGTTTCTTGGTCTGATGAAGATTCTGAAGAAGGTGAGGAATCTGCTAGACATGTTTCTGCTATGACTGGGGTTTGTGATACTGTGGCCGATTCAGATGATGATGTGGAGGTAGTGTATGAAGAGCATTCTGATGATGAGGAGAATGACACCTATGAGGAATTACTTGGTCTCTACAATGACCTTCTTGTTCGCTATAAAGAGGTGTGTAGAATCCTGGAGAAACAGAAGAAGACTATAAATCAACTTCATACAGAAAAGGATTTCCAAATTGGCCAAGTGCTGAAAGTTGAGAAGGAGCTAACTCAAGCAAATGCAGACATGGAAGAGTTGAAGAAAAGAGTCAATCAACTGAACTGTGGGGCCAACTTACTTGAGGAAATCTTAGATGGTGTCCCTAGTACAAGAATGAAAGCTATAGGATATAACTACACTGCTCTTAATCAACATCAACAGGACAAAAACACCAAATTCCTTCCAGCTGATGAGGTAATTAATCCATACACTGGGGAAAAGATGTTACAACCTCCTGTACCACATCCTAAAACCTATCCAAATGTTAAGCTTGGACAAGGCCCCATGACTTTTGCTAACCATCGTCGTGCCCCAGGACACCATGGTCATTCAAGAAAATGGTTCTGTCATCATTGTGGAATGAAGGGCCACATAAGGCCTTTTTGCTACAAATTGTATGGATATCCAAGACATTGGCAACAACCAAAAACTGCTCCTAGAGAGGATCCTGTCAGAAAAGTGTGGCAACCAAAAGCTGAGAACAGAGGGCTGATTGCACACACATCTCTCAGAGCATCATCCAGAGAAGACTGGTACTTCGATAGTGGCTGTTCTAGACACATGACAGGGGTAGAGACGTATCTGAAGGACTTGAAAGGGTATGCTTCTAGTTCTGTAACTTTTGGAGATGGAGCCAAAGGTGAAATTCTGGGGATAGGCAAACTTGTCAACAAAGAGTTGCCTAACTTAGAAAATGTGTTGCTAGTAAAGGGACTCACTGCAAATCTGATCAGTATAAGCCAACTGTGTGATCAAGGATTAAGGGTGAACTTTACAAAAGAAGAATGTCTTGTTAGCAATGATCAAGGAGAAATTCTGATGAGAGGTGGCAGATCCAAAGATAATTGCTACTTGTGGGTATCCCATGAAGAAATACAACAAGGAAAATGTCTACTTGGTAAAGAAGATGAAGTTCAACTGTGGCACCAGAAACTTGGTCATCTAAGCCTAAGTGGAATGAAGAAAGTTGTTACTGCTGAAGCTATCAGAGGGGCTTCCCAAACTCAAAATCACTGAGGGAAGTATATGTGGTAAATGTCAGATTGGAAAACAAACCAGGATGTCGCATCCAATGTTGGAACATCAGGTAACATCAAGAACTCTAGAACTTCTACACATGGACCTCATGGGGCCTATGCAAGTTGAAAGCTTAGGAGGTAAGAGGTATGCATTTGTGGTAGTAGATGATTTCTCCAGGTACACCTGGGTTAATTTCATTAGAGACAAATCTGACTCATTTGATATCTTCAAGACTCTATCCACTCAAGTTCAAAGAGAAAAGAACTGTGGAATTGTGAGAATCAGAAGTGACCATGGAAGAGAGTTTGAAAATGAAAAATTCAGTGAGTACTGTGCGAATGAAGGAATTAAGCATGAGTTCTCATCACCCATAACTCCTCAACAAAATGGTGTGGTGGAAAGAAAGAACAGAACTATTCAAGAATCAGCTAGAGTGATGTTACATGCAAAATCCCTACCCTACCATTTCTGGGCTGAAGCTATGAATACAGCCTGCTACATACACAACAGGGTGACTATAAGAAAGGGGACATCAGCTACTTTATATGAGCTATGGAGGGAAAGAAAACCAACTGTCAAGCATTTTCATGTTTTTGGTAGCAAATGTTATATCCTGGCAGACAGAGAGCAAAGAAGGAAGCTTGATCCCAAGAGTGATGAAGGGATCTTCCTTGGATACTCTACCAACAGCAGATCTTACAGAGTATACAACTCAAGAACTAAAGTCGTTATGGAATCTTACAATGTGGTAGTAAATGATGTGGAGACTGAGAAGGTTGACAATGTGGAATACGATGTTGGAACATCAGGCCCTGTCCTAGAAGAGCATGATCTAGGAGAACAATCTGATGATAAACAAGAAGAGAATATTGAGAATACTACATGTGACACCACTAATCAACTCACTCAGAACAAAGGACCATCTGTGAGGGTCCAGAAGAATCACCACTTGGACCTAGTCATTGGAAATCCTGAACAAGGAATCACCACTAGAAGATCCAATGATGTGATAGCAAATTCCTGCTTTGTTTCCATGTTTGAACCTAAGAATGTGAAAGAAGCTCTCACTGATGAATTCTGGATTGAGGCTATGCAAGAGGAATTGAATCAATTCAAGAGAAGTGAAGTGTGGGATCTGGTTCCAAGACCTGATAAAGTAAATGTCATAGGTACAAAATGGATCTTTAAGAATAAATCTGATGAAAAAGGGGTCATTACCAGAAACAAGGCTAGGCTGGTTGCTCAAGGTTACACTCAGGTAGAAGGGCTTGACTTTGAGGAGACCTTTGCCCCTGTAGCTAGATTGGAATCAATTAGACTACTATTGGGGGTTGCTTGCATCCTGAAATTTAAACTCTATCAAATGGATGTCAAGAGTGCGTTTCTGAATGGGTATCTTCATGAAGAAGTCTATGTGGAGCAACCAAAAGGGTTCACTGATCCTGTGTATCCTAATCATGTCTACAAACTGAAAAAGGCTCTCTATGGTCTAAAACAGGCGCCTAGGGCCTGGTATGAAAGACTTACTCAATTCCTAGTAGGTCAAGGCTATAGAAAGGGTGGATCTAATCAAACCTTGTTTGTAAAGCAAGTGAAAGGTAAGTTCATGATTGCACAAATTTATGTGGATGACATTGTCTTTGGAGGAATGTCGAATACGATGGTACAACATTTTGTTCAACAAATGCAATCAGAATTTGAAATGAGTTTAGTAGGAGAATTGACCTACTTCTTGGGACTACAGATCAAGCAAATGGAGGATACTATCTTCATTTGCCAAAGCAAGTATGCCAGAAACATTGTCAGGAAGTTTGGTCTAGATAATGCTTCTCACAAGAGAACTCCTGCTCCAACCCATCTGAAGCTAACCAAAGATGAACAAGGTGTGGGTGTAGACCAAAGTATGTATAGAAGCATGATAGGAAGCCTACTGTACTTGACTGCAAGTAGACCAGATATTACCTTTGCTGTAGGGGTTTGTGCTAGGTACCAGTCAGAACCAAAGGTAAGCCATCTCAATCAAGTCAAGAGGATTCTGAAATATGTCAATGGAACATGTGATTATGGGATGATGTATTCACATTGTGAAGATTCAAGCTTGTGTGGATATTGTGATGCTGATTGGGCTGGTAGTGCTGATGACAGGAAAAGCACATCTGGTGGGTGCTTCTTCCTAGGAAGTAATCTTATTTCTTGGTTCAGCAAAAAGCAAAATTGTGTGGCCCTATCCACAGCTGAGGCAGAGTATGTAGCTGCTGGAAGTAGTTGTACTCAACTTGTTTAGATGAAGCAGATGCTGAAGGAATATGATGTGGAACAAGATGTTATAACATTGTACTGTGATAATTTGAGCGCCATAAATATTTCAAAAAATCCTGTTCAACATAGCAAAACCAAACACATTGATATTCGCCATCACTTCATCAGAGATCTAGTGGAAAATAAAGTTGTGACACTGGAGCATGTAGGAACTAAGGATCAAGTGGCTGATATCTTCACCAAAGCACTTGATGCAGTTCAATTTGAAAACTTGAGGGGCAAATTAGGGATTTGCCTATTTGAAGATCTGTAGCAATTACAGTTATTAGGAGGGAGACATGCAGCAGTTATTATTCTCTCTCCAATCCGTGTGCTGCACGATAAACAAGGAAATCATGTTCCTTACACTCCTATAAACACGCCACCTATCTCTAGTGGTTATTTCCTTACCAAATCAACTTTCAAATATTTTCTTTCTAAATTTCACCATCTCTCTAACCTCTCAAATCGTTCCAATTCTCAGAACCTCTACATTCAAACTTACTCCATCAAAACTCAAACCTCAATCTTGTCTCAATCACCAAACACCATCTCTCCCATGAACTCCACCGATTCACCAAACTCATCACCTATCAATGCTACCCCCATCACCACCGTTCATCCCTCATTCGCATCTGCTCTCAACCCAAAACCAAAGAAAACCACCGCAAAGAGGACTTCTACTTCCAAAGTTCCAATATCAAAGAAGAAATCTAAGACCTCTTCGTCCTCTGTTTCGAAGAAATCAACAAAAGCCAAATCATCAAAATCGAAGCCGATCCACACCATGCAAGAGCTGTATGTGGATGATCTTACTAAAGGGAATGCGGAATCGAATGTTGAAGCGTCCAACAATGATACTTCTGATTTGAATGTTAAAGAAGGTAACTCTGATTTTGTTGTTGAAACCCTAGAAAACCAAAAAGGGGTAACAGGTGACAATACTGTTGTGACTGAAGCCGTTGGTGGAGGAATTGTTCAGGATTCGCCTGATGCTGAAGAAACAATGAACAATCAAGTTGTGGAGGAAGCTCTGAACTCCTTGAAGGATACCATTCCAACATCCAATGTTGTGCCGGATGTTGAAACATCCTTGGCACAGGATGAACCAACTCCTGATATAGTTGGTAATGCTGTTAATTATGCAGAACAGGTTGATGAAGGACCTGCTACTGATGAGATTGTGGTTCCACAGACTGAAAAGGAACCTGTTACTGATGAGGAGGAAGATACAAATATACTTTCTACTGACAATGCTATGTCAGTAGATGATGATGTGGTTGATGTGGATGCTATGGAGGATCTGGAGCAAACAGTTAGTGAAGTGGCTAGTGGTAGCATTGCAAGAAGGTTAAGAAACAGAAAAGGGAAAGCTGCTGATGTGGTAACTGAGGTTGTGCCTAAGGCAACCCCATCCAAGAAGAAAAAGGTGATTGGCCCTAGCAGAAAGCCTAGCAAAGTTGAAATTGCTAGTGAAAAGAAGAAAGCTAGTGGGAAAAGAAAGCATGTTGAAGCTGGAGACTCTGACTATGAAGTGGAAGAGGATGTGCCACACATTGCATCCAACATTGTGTCCCCTTCCAAGAAGAAAAGTCAAAAGAAATTTCGCAGAGCTGCTATTCCTGATCTTGATGTGGTAGATGATGTGCCAAACATTGTGTCTACTAGCAAGAAGAAAGTTGGTGGAAAGATTATTCCCCAAAATGTTCCTGATGTCCCCATGGACAATATATCATTCCATTTCATTGAGAGTGCTCAGAAGTGGAAGTTTGTTGCTAATAGAAGACTTGCTCTGGAGAGGGAGTTGAGTGCTGAAGCCTTGGAGCAAAAGGAGATCATTGCTCTCATTGAGAAGGCTGGGTTGATGAAGACTGTGTCTGGCATTGGTGAATGCTATGAGAAATTGGTCAAGGAATTCTTGGTCAATATACCTGAAGACTGTGATAATCATCTGAGCAAAGAGCACCATAAAGTGTATGTGCGAGGTAAATGTGTTCATTTTTCTCCTGCTATTATCAACAAATTTCTGGGGAACAAAGAAGATGGCTATGCTGAATTGGAGGTCACAAACACTCAGGTCTGCAAGACCATCACAGCTAATCAGGTCAAGGTTTGGCCAATGAAAGGTAAAGTGCCCTCTGTCATGCTCTCGGTTAAATATGCCATCCTTAATAGGATTGGCACTGTAAATTGGGTTCCCACTACCCACACCTCTGATATTGCTACTAGCTTAGCTAGGTTTGTATATGCTGTTGGTACTGGTACTGAGTTCAACTATGGGGCTCATATTTTTGAGGAAACTGTGCAACATGCTAAGTCATGGGCTGTTAGAATGCCTATAGCTTATCCATCTCTTATCTGTGGAATCATTCTAACTCAACACCCCACTATTATAACTGCTGATGATGAGGTGAGTAAGAGGGAATCTCCTCTTGATTTTCACCCTAGACTGTTTGAAGGAACACATGCTGCAGATATTGAGATTACAGGCCCTTCTGTTGCTGCTCCTACTGGTTCTGGTTCTATGAGCAGGAAGGAGATGATAGCTTCTTTGGAAGCAGCTTGCAGAGCTCTAGATGAAAAGAAAAAGAGCCTTGAGCAAGTGATTGTGGCTCTTAAGCAAGAAGAAGCTGCTGAAGAGGGTGAGCAGGTGCAGGTTGGACAAGAAGGAGGTGATCAAAGTGAGGATGGAGGCACTGAGGAGCTGGAGCTCTCAGATGCTAGTGCTGATTTTTAGTGGTTGTATTCCACCTTTATGTGTACTTTTTTAAAGTTGTTTATGTTTCTGGCTGTAATTCTGGTACTTATGTTCTTTTGATGGGCTATGCCCTGGATATTTTTAAGCACTCCCTAGTGCATTTGATAGTACTTAGTACTCTATGATCTGTGCTGCTACTACTCTATTTTGGCTCCCAAAAGCATCTTTGTCAAATTTGTGGTAAAAAGGGGGAGTAGAAAGTTACAACATTTGTTTCCACATGTTCTCTGGTAGTAGTTGTTCTCTGGTAGTAGTTGTATGTGGTATTTGGTAGTAGATGTACGGTACTCTGGTAGTGGTAGATATTCTGTGCTGAAATGATCTGTTATGATATGCCTATGTGTTTGTACCTGATTGATATGCATGATCCTATGTGTTAGTCTACTATGCACCATTTCAGGGGGAGTACTATGTATGTGATGCAGGGGGAGATGTTGTATGTGATGTTGGAACATTCTGTTTGTGTCATCCATGCTTATGTTTGTGATCACTTAAGGCGATGTTGTTTTTCTGTGCTTCTGCTGTTGTATGCCTCTGATGTGCTCTAAAGATACGACTGAATTCTGATCTAATGTTTTCCATGGAGGAGTATGTTTGGAAATCATTTTTGAAGATGTGCTACGCTTCTCTTCTTTTGTGTGTTTATGTTGATGTGAAGAAGTTGTAGTGATGTATGTATCCTTGTAGCTTGTCTGAGTGATCCCAAGTTGTTTTAGCCAAAAATTTGCCAAAGGGGGAGTTTGTTGACTATTTGATGTTGGCTGCATTTTGGTAAAACAATATTTAGGCAGGATGTGGTATGTAATGTTACAACATCATGACCTGACGTGAGCGCGCCAGCTGGCGGCAGCATTTAATGCGCGCGCGTTTTATTTTTAGAGAAGATCTTTTTCTCTTACATATCAGTTCTTGGCTTGTGCATCAAGGAAGTTTTATTTCCTAAACATATCTTTCACTCAGAGATTGTTTTGGGAATTAATATTGAAGAATTATATTTTATAAACATATCAAATCTCCAAAGATATGGTTTTATTTTATGTGTGAGCTGGATGTTTCTCTTGTGGGCAAAGCTACTGAAGCCCAATATTACCAGCTATATATTGAAGGACGAAAACCTAATTTAGGCAGTTGTTCAAGCGATATTGTTGAGTCTAGCCGTATTAGGATTCGTGTGTGTGCTTGTGTTTTGTGAGCCTTTCTTGTATCTCTTTGATGCAAGCTTAGGACTGTGTGTTCTATTGAGTTGTAATCACAATTGTCTCTGAAGCTTTTAAGCAAGGAGATAGTTGTTGTGTGTGTGTCCACTCCAAAGCTTTTAAGCAAGGAGTTTGGATCTTAGTGCGTGTGTATCACTTGAAGCCTTTAGGTAAAAGTGATCTAGTGTCTAGGAGAGTGTCTCCATCACAGTGGTTGAATTAACAATAGTGCTGTCTGTACTATTGAGCTTAAGGAGTGAGTTGGGAACTCATACCTAGGAGTTCCTAGGTAGAAGGACATAAGGATAGTTGCTAGGTGATAAGTTGTAAACGAGGAGTTTGCTGTAAGACTTTGAACTAGGGCTATTAGTGGAATTCCTCCTGGATTGGTATCCCCCAGACGTAGGTGCGCCGAACTGGGTCAACAAATCACTGTGTGTTTATTTATTTCTGCACTATTTACTATTTTACGATTTGTCTATTAAAGCTGGTAAAAGTGTTGTAACATCGTGTACAACATCTTGTACTGGTGTGCCAGAATTTTCACCATGTCTTCAATTTTTCCCTTTGATCATTGGTGGACATGAGGGTATATGCAAAGCTCACGAGAACTCTTCATATTATAAAAGTAATCCTCATTCTAAGTAAACACTTTTCTGCAAATTGATATGCTATCTTGCTTAATATTCTCTAACAAATTAGATAGCCATATGATCTTAGCACAACAATTATAAACCGAGTCTCGGTGTAAGATATGAAATTTGTTGCTTGTAGTTTTACTTCAATTTGATGACACGGAACTCTCCAAACTTTTTCATTGAAGTTGTTTGTTTTGGCTTTATGAGTTCAAACATGGTTGAATTATTTAGTGCAGTTATGTAAAACCATTTTTGGGCATCTCATACTAGGAGTACTAGGTTTATGTTCTCTGTGATATGACTTGAATTATTTGTTGAGGAGGATAATTATGACATTGAGAGTTGGCAATTGTCATACAAGTGGTAACACCGGTGCATACATAGGTTTGGCGTTAATAGTAGAATGTCATCCTTTCAGCTGCCTTTTCAATAACTGTAAGTGTAGTACTGACAGCAAGCGCTTTAACATTTTTTATGTTTGTTTTTTATTTTCAATTTTATTGAATTTCTTTATTGTTGAAAATGTGCTTCGTCCCAAGCACCTATTTTAGCACCAATGTTTAAAGATACTACTGTTTTAGTTTGCTACGGTATTTTTTGAATTTCTGGTCCAACATATTTGCATTGATTATTCAAAAACATTCAATCTTTTGCTTGAGAAAGAGTTGATTTCTTCAAAAGACGGTTTTTTTTAATTTGATATGATGATGGAGTTCAGTACAAGAAACTGTTCAAACTTGAGTCATAACAAAGTCTGAACAAGTTCTTATCATATCTGTCATATAAGGATGCTTGCATGGGGATCAATGGAGTAAACCATAACAAGTTCTCTACTACAATGAATACTTTGTGACTATTTAGAGGATTCAACAGTTAACTTTTTTCTTAATGGATATGTTTTGATTGGTTGTATGCAAACTCTTGCCTCTTATGACAGAGTTATATTTTTGGTGGATTTTCTTGGTTCATTGATTATTTGAAAGTTTCTTTTTCAGAAAAATTGATCGTCTTAGACTTTCTTTTTACAGTGAAATGTGTTGATATGTTTGACCAATTCAAAGGGAAAGTGGTTATAGGATGAACTTATTTGTCATTTAAATTTAAGGTTAGTATGCTTGGCCAAAATGTTGAATACGAAATGTCTTTTTCCCTTTGGATTTGTCATTTTTTCTTCTTCTTATGTTTTCTGTTTATTCTGCTTATTCCTCCTATTTACATAGCTTTATGTTGACTCATCCTTCTGAGCTATTTCCAATTTGGAAAATGGGATTATTTTTTTTTGTTTCATGAATTGTACCCTGAATTGGAAACTACATGACTTTGAGTATCCATTGTAAGAATCAGTTTAAGTATCAAGATCGGTAGAAAGATCATGATCGGGAAGAGCTTCTCTCCGAAGGTGCCGCTGAGGAGCTCTGTTCGGGTACCCCCCCTCCGGCTCGTAGTTGAGAAAAGCTTTAGTTCTTGTTCCTTGACATGTGATTTGAACACCACATATCAAGATACCATAAGTTCGAGTCTTCAATATTGGTGATAACCATCAGCAATACATCATCAGAGTCTATATCATCAGCATGTGCAAATTGGACCTCATCATCAGAATTCTTGGACTTTTTCTTTGATCTACACTCATCAGCAAAATGTCCAAACTTTTGGCAATTATAGCATTGAACATTTTTTTTTATTGAATTTCTTCTTGTTACCATTTGTACTCTTCTTACTTGTGCCTTCACCATTGTTCTTGGAATCATTGTCTTCAGAAGATCCCTTTTCTTTGTTATGGTTCACTTTCTTTGCTACTTGAGCTTGAAAAGCTTTGAGTGCTTGTTCAGTGTTCTTGTCAAAGCTCCTTTGTTTAACTCTCAACTCATGTACTTCCAATGAACCCTGAAGCTCTTCTAGCTTCATCTGCTCAAGATCCTTAGATTCCTATATTGCTACCATTATGTGATCAAACTTAGGAATCATGGTTCTTAGAACTTTCTCTATTTGCATCACATTACTTACTATTTCTCCACAAGCCTTCATTTGATTGGTCAAGGTCACTAACCTTGTAAAGAATTCTGCAACACTTTCTTGATCTGACATTTGCAGAAGTTAATATTGAAAGTATCTTAGGCTTCTTTAGCAGTTTCTTGGTCAAGTATCTTTTCAAAGATGTTATGATCGACACGCTGATCGATAATGAATAGGACTTTTCCATCCTTCTTTCTTTGCTCACGATGCACTGTTCTCTGGGTTTCTGTTGCAGCAGCACCCAAGTCTTGAACACCATCATTCACTATTTCAAGCACATCTTGATATCTGAATATAACTTTCATCTGAGTACTCCATCAATCATAATTCTGACCCTTGAAGACTGGTAAATTTGCTGGGAATTGACCATTGTTACTTGAATGGACTAATTTCAAAACAAACTAACTACACTTCATAACAAAATAAATAACTAGTTACTTCACAAACAAGTAACTCAATTGATTGATTACTTCACAAAAGAGTAACTCAGTTAACTGACTCTAACTAATTGTTCTAACACTGAATTACACCCTAGAAACATAAACACCTTCACCTATATTCGAACTATATGAACTACAATAGAAGTGTTTGCCATAATAAAATCACGATCCACGAAAATTACAATATAACTAGAATAAGAAGTGTTATCTGACTTTATCATTGTGTACATTTTGATATATTGTTCATAATATTCTAAAAGACAATAAAATTATAATCAATTATTTTGAATAGGTGTAAAAGAAAGGACGGCAAAATGATATTGGAGGAATTTTTATTAAATAATTTCGGAATTTAAATTAGAATAATACTGTATTTGAATTAATTGATCTTTTTATTTTATTTGTTTTATAGTTGGACTTTCTTTGCCTTTAGGTCCATTTTATTACTTTTGCCACCTTATGATTTTTGGGCACACTCTACGAAAATGACCAAAATACCCGTCTGTGACTTGTGCTACGGACATCCCCCAGAAACATCCTACCAATTGTAACATCCGTGACTTAAGTAGTGGAAGTTATTTTTCAATATTATAATTTTTCTTACATACGTGGCTTAAGCCACGAAAGGGTATTTTGGTCATTTTGTAGGGCGCGCGAATAACACATATAGTGGCAAAAGGAAAAATCATTTTGGACTGGGGAAAGGCCCGAAATCAGAACATAGGCCCAAATTCACTAAAGGCCCAATGAGATAGTCCATAACATTCAAATAATCAAACTTGGCGCCAAAGCAAGAAGGCGGCGACACGCCCCATAGGTGTCGCCCTCGCCCCAGGAATAACTACTCTTATGAAGAAGCTACAAGGTAACCGTCCTCGTATGTGGAAGCAACCACCACCTGTCAGCGCGATCACCGTGGAAAGAGGAAGAAACCGCCCACTTCAACCCAAAGAATGGAGGAAACCGCCGTTATCATGGGGACTACATGATCGTGGCTCCTTGATGTAACCACCCTAGTCCTTCTATAAATAGGAAATAGATCTTCATTGTAAAGGAGACAATTTTTTATATACATACAGAAACGCTGCGCAATTGACAGCAGCCATTTACTCTTTGGACACGATCCAACTGAATATAACCCCCCTTATTTGTTCACCAGAACATTTTGGCGCCCACCGTGAGGCTGCGGTAAAACGATTCCCAGCCTACCATTTTCAAGTGACGAAAGCCTCCCAACATGACGGGAGCAACGCCCAATCATGGATTCGGTACCGGCACCGGCACAGGTAACAACATGACGTTGACAGAGGCCGTCAACGAACTAAGGCGACTCCAAGCAAGAGTAACGTCCTTAGACCAAGAAAAGGCAGACAAAGGGAACGAGGACAACGATGACGAAATCAACGATTCTCAGCCCCTGGCACAAGCCTTATGGGATGCAAGGGTCCCAGAAAACTTCAAAACACCACACCTTCCAACATTTGACGGAAAAACGGACCCGTCAGAACATTTGATGGCAGTTGGAACGCAAACCGCCATCATAGGAGCGGCGGACCATTTAAAATGTAAACTGCTCTCCGGCACTTTGAAGGAAGCAGCCTTGAGATGGTACATGAATTTGCCAAGGAACTCCATAACGGATTGGTCAGATTTCCAGCGCAAGTTCATCCAGCAATTCTCCGGATCAAAACACATTAAGGTCACCGCCACCAGCCTCTTCACCATTCGCCAAAACCACACCGAAACCCTGCGTGAATATTTGGCAAGATTCTGCGAGGCGACCATCAAAGTATCAAATCCTAATCAGGAGATGTTTGTGGCAGCGTTTCACAACGGTTTAAAGGCAGGACACTTCAACGAGTCCCTAGCGCAAAAGCCCGCAACCACGATGCAAGAAGTCATCAAGAGAGCAGAGTGTTACATCAAAGGCGAGGAAAGCAACGCCGAGAAAAGATCAAGGGACGCGAGGGAAAAAGAGCCGTCCAACAAAAGTTACAAAGCCCCAGAAGCATACCCGCCAAGACGACGTCAACCAGATCATAGAGGGTACAACCCCCAAAGGAAGCCATACCATCACCAGATGAGGCGAGATGCAGGCAGTTTCCCAGAAAAAGGAATATACTCCATTAAACAGGGCAAAGGTCTATGTTCTAGATGAAATCCTCGAAACAGGACTCTCCAGATTACCTCAAAAGAGAGGAAAAGATTATCAGATGGGACACAACACTAATGCGTGGTGCGCATACCACAGATGTAAAGGACATGACACCGAGAAATGCTTTAGACTAAGAGACCTCATCGAGGAACTTATAAAAAGCGGCCATCTAAGGAAATTTCTAGAAGACGCCACCGATGGAAAGGTTGTAGTCCCAAAGGTGAGAAGAGACCCACAGGAAAACCATGAGGAAAACCTAGAAGGAGAAAAAGTAAGGATAGCAGTTAACACCATCGCAGGAGGTTTCGCAGGCGGAGGCGAGTCCAGTAACGCCCGAAAGCGCTACATAAGGCGTTCCGAGTTCGAAGCAAAATTCGTGGGACACACTTCCATCTCGCACACTCCAGATTTAGCCTTCACCAAAGACGATAAAAGGGAGGTCATGCCCCATGACGACGACCCGTTAGTGATCCAAGTGCAAATCCTAAACTGCGACGTTAAGAGGGTGTTGATTGACTCAGGAAGTTCGGCCGACATTATGTACTGGGAAGCCTTCAAGGCCATGCAACTATCTAACGAGCACCTGCTGCCCTACAACGGCACGTTAGTAGGTTTCGCAGGCGAGCAAGTAGAAGTTATGGGCTATACCACTTTGCTCACAACATTCGGAGTCAGAGATCAAGCCAAAACCATCAAGGTAAGATACTTGGTGGTAAAAACCCCCTTCACATCGTACAACATCATTATTGGAAGGCCAACTTTTAACACCCTGGAAGCGGCCATGTCAACGCTATACCTCTCCATCAAATATCCATTAGATAACGGAAAAGTCGGAACCATCAAAGGAGATCAAGCATTGGCAAGGCGCTGCTACGAATCAAGTCTAAAAATAAGACACAGAGCAGTTAACGCCTCAAGTTCGGCTCGCCCAGTTTCCAAAACAGGAGGCGTCAACATGATCAGCTCCTTAGATCTAGACCCAAGAGAAGAGCTCCAAGACAGAAGAGTCAGCCCCATCGATGAGTTAGAAAAAGTTCAGATTGGTAGTGAGGTACACCAAACAACAAACATAGGCATTTCCATGAAGCCAGAAGAAAGAGAAAAAATCCTGGCGACACTCAAGGAGAACATCGACCTATTCGCATGGCACCCCTCAGATATGCCTGGGATAGATGAGACGATAATAACACATAAATTATCCATCTCGCCAGAGACCAAGCCCGTCTCACAAAGGAAAAGGAAGGTCGGAGAAGAAAGGAGAGAAGCCATCAATGAAGAAGTAACCAAATTAAAGGAAGCAGGATTCATAGAGGAAATCAAATATCCATCATGGCTAGCCAACGTCGTGATGGTGAAAAAAGCAAATGGAAAATGGAGAATGTGTGTGGACTTCACGGATTTAAACAAGGCATGCCCCAAAGATCCTTATCCGTTACCCAACATTGACAGACTGATAGACGGAGCGTCAGGCTACAAGATGCTCAGTTTCATGGACGCTTATTCAGGATATAACCAGATCAAGTTGAACCCCGCCGATGCACCCCACACAGCTTTCATGAGCAACACCTGCAACTACTTCTACAACGTCATGCCATTCGGTTTGAAGAACGCAGGAGCAACTTACCAAAGGCTTATGGATAGAGTTTTCTCGGAACATATTGGTAAAAATCTGGAGGTGTATATCGACGACATGGTGGTCAAAACCACAGAAGAGGGCGAGCATGATCAGGATTTGGGCGACATCCTCGCCTCAGTAAGAAAGTACAACATGAGGCTAAACCCCGCCAAATGCTCATTCGGAGTACAATCAGGGAAATTCCTTGGATTCATGTTAACAAACAGAGGAATAGAGGCAAATCCTGACAAATGCCAAGCCATCATAGACATGAGAAGCCCAGCGTCGGTCAAAGAGGTACAACAGTTGACAGGAAGGATCGCAGCGCTATCAAGGTTTCTATCCTGCGCGGGAGAAAAGGCTTTCCATTTCTTTTCCACCCTCAGGAAAAGCGAAAGATTCGTATGGAGTACCCAATGCGAAGAGGCATTCCAAAAGTTAAAAACATTCCTCGCCTCGCCACCAATCCTCACTCGCCCAGAGAAAGGGAATACTCTTTACCTATACCTCGCCGTCTCGGACAAAGCGCTTAGCTCCGCATTAGTTCAAGAAATAAAAGGAGAAGAGAAGCCTGTCTACTTCGTCAGCAGGACGTTCAAAGGCGCAGAGGCAAAGTACCAAAAGATTGAGAAGCTCTCACTAGCGGTCATAGTGACGGCGAGAAAACTAAGGCAATACTTTCAGAGCCACAAAATTGTGGTAAAAACGGACTACCCCATCAAAAATGTTTTGAGAAAACCAGATTTGGCAGGAAGAATGGTAGCATGGTCAGTTGAGCTATCAGAATTCGACGTGACTTTTTCCTCAAGAGGCGCCATCAAATCACAGATACTAGCAGATTTCTTGCTGGAGCTTACAACGCCCGCTGAAGAAAATAGCGAGCAACCTTGGACGTTATCTGTGGATGGAGCCTCCAACATCAAAGGAAGTGGAGCCGGAGTAGTATTGGAGGGACCAGACGGAGTCCTAATTGAGCAATGATTGAGGTTCGCCTTTAAGGCGAGCAACAACCAAGCAGAATATGAAGCCCTGATCGCCGGAATGAAATTAGCAAAGGAGATGGATATAACGGACTTAAAGGCCAAGAGCGACTCACAACTAGTAACAAACCAAGTCTCAGGAGAGTTCCAAGCCAAAGATCCTCAACTAATAAAGTATTTGGAGAAGGTACGCAGCCTCGCTAACCTCTTCAGATCTTTCGAGCTGATCTATGTCCCACGAGAACAGAATGCCAGAGCAGATTTGTTGTCAAAGCTGGCGAGCACTAAGAAACCTGGAAGCAACAGAACTTTTATCCAAGAAACCATTGCAAACCCCAGCATCACCACAGAAGAGGTCTTGATGATCATCGAAGCAGAGGATTGGAGAGCACCAATCATAAGATATCTCCAAGAGGATGTGCTACCAGCAGCAAAGGAAGAAGCATACAAGCTCAAAAGGGCAGCAGCATGGTACTCCATGCTAGGAGACAAACTCTATAAAAGAGGATTTTCAGGCCCAATCATGCTTTGCGTCAGCCAAAAAGAAGCCAAAGGGATACTAGAGGAAATACATGAAGGATCATGTGGAAGCCACATTGGGGCGAGAGCCTTAGCAGGAAAAATCCTAAGGGCAGGTTTTTATTGGCCAGAAATACACAGAGACGCTGCCAGATACGTCAAAACATGTGACAAATGCCAAAGATTCGCAAATTTGCATTACGCCCCAGGAGAACCATTGAAATCCGTCATATCCCCTTGGCCTTTCTTCATGTGGGGAACAGATATTTTAGGACCTTTCCCCGCCTCAACGGGACAAGCAAAATGGATCATTGTTGCAATAGATTATTTTACCAAATGGATAGAAGCAGAAGCCCTTTCAAACATCTCAGCAGATCAGGTCAAGAAATTCTACTGGAGAAAGATCATATGCAGGTTCGGACTACCAAAATACATCGTCTCCGATAATGGAACTCAGTTCGCCAGCGAAAAAGTAGTCGACTTTTGCAAAGGAAAGGGCATACAAAACACTTTTATCTCTGTAGAACACCCTCAAGCCAATGGTCAAGCAGAATCCGCTAACAAGGTAATCCTGAAAGCCATCAAAAGGAGAATCACAAGCAAAGGCGAGGGTTGGGTCGCCCACCTCTTACCAATTCTATGGTCATACCATACCACGCCTCAATCCTCAACAGGCGAGGTGCCCTTCACCATGGTATACGGCACAGATGCAATGATCCCTGCAGAGATAAACCCACCAAGTTGGCGAAGGGACACCCTTACGCTAGAAGAGAATTCAACAGCATTGGAAGAAAACCTGGATTTGATGCAGGAACTAAGAGACAAAGCTCACTTCAGAGAATTTGTCTTAAAGCAGAGAGCAACAAGAAGATATAACACAAGAGTTATTCCAAGGAAGTTCAGAGAGGGAGACTTAGTCCTCAAAAGACCCATGGGAAAAGACAAAGGAGGAAAGCTAGCAGCAAATTGGGAGGGTCATTTCCGTGTCAATGAAGTGTTCGAGGGAGGCGCTTACAGATTGGAAACAATGGAAGGAGAAGTCCTACATCGAACATGGAATGTGGCCAATCTCAGATTTTACTACAGTTGAAATCACTAAGAGAAACATTGATGAAGCAGCGCCTCGGCGTATGACTTTCTAAATTTGTTTTTAAATTTGTTGCATGTGTATCAAAAATTGTACTGAAATCTTTCTTCCAATTAATAAATAACGGTGGGACACTCTTTTCTCCTATGAAGATAAGAGTTTTTAACGAGGCCCACCGCTTTAAAATTTTTTGGTTTGCGAAGAACTGTCACATATGTTTGAAGCACATTCTAAAGGAAACGAGTTGAAACACCTTGACGTCGCCTGTAAATCTTACGAGTAGGGGGCGTCAGAAATAGAAACGGCGATATCCGTAAAATCTTACGAGTAGGATACGACGGAAACGAGTTGAAACACCTTGACGTCGCCTGTAAATCTTACGAGTAGGGGGCGTCAGAAATAGAAACGGCGATATCCATAAAATCTTACGAGTAGGATACGACGGAAACGAGTTGAAACACCTTGACGTCGCCTGTAAATCTTACGAGTAGGGGGCGTCAAAAATAGAAACGGCGATATCCATAAAATCTTACGAGTAGGATACGACGGAAACCAGGTTGAAACACCTAGGCGCTACCCTTTAAACTTTTTAGTGGGGGGCGTCCAGAATAAAACCAGGTTGAAACACCTAGGCACTACCCTTTAAACTTTTTAGTGGGGGACGTCCAGAATAAAATCAGGTTGAAACACCTAGGCTCTACCCTTTAAACTTTTTAGTGGGGGGCGTCCAGAATAAAATCAGGTTGAAACACCTAGGCGCTACCCTTTAAACTTTTTAGTGGGGGGCGTCCAGAATAAAAACAGGTAGAAATACCTAAGCGACACCCTCTCCACCTTTTAGCGAGAGGAGGACGTCCAGAATAATCAAAGAATGGTTGAAAACCCAGAACGTTACCCAGAAAACTTTTTAGTTGGGAACGAGGAAAACACAAAAATACGTCAAGGCAAAGCTTATCAAAAGGGCGACGCCCAAATAAAAGGTAACTTTATTATACGTTATCACATGCATTCTGTCTGTAACAGGTAAAAATACGATCCAAAGATTAGATATGATAAAGAACAGAAACCACAGCAGAGTCATCCAAAATCTGATTTCATTCATTGAAGATTGGATACAAATTCAAAGAAAACTACATCAAACTTGAATACAAATTCAAAGAAATACATTACAAACATTAGAGAACAAAAGGTACACAATACAAACATCCAAACACAATACATACAACAGAGGGGAAATCTAAACTACTAGAAAGCGAAACTACTTAAGCAAAGGCATAGGCAGCCGCGACAGTGTCGGCCTGAAGATCTTCGATCTCTTCTTTGTACTTTTTGGCCACCATAAGGTCAGGACTAATTTTATCCTGATCATCCTGCAACCTGTCCATCTTCTCCCTGAGGCGAGCAAGTGAAGAACGAGTCCTAATAAGGCGAGCAACATCATATTCAATATCCAGTTGGAGGTTTCTCTTTCTCTTCATCAAAGGACGAAGTTCCTTCTCCAACACTTCAATGCGGTTCTCAACAGCCTCCTCAGCGGATAAGTTAAGATAAAGCGACTCCTCTTGCAGATCAATGCTGTCTTTGGTAACAGATATCTTCTTCTCCAGTGTATCCTCAAGTTCGTTATAGCAAGTTGCGACGGCATTAGTGGTCTCAATGAAGGCAGCATCTTTCTCCAAGCGTTTAGACAACTCTAAAGCCAAGTCTAGAAAAGCCTTCTGAGCGCCGGTCAAGCGCCATCTGTAATCATTGAGCTCCTCAACGTAATCCTGGAACTCCCCCACGCTATCCAAGAGATCGTCTATGTTATCTTCAACCTTGGTCTTCACACGTCTAAGTGCAGGCATAGCAGGCGACTCCAATACAGAAAGAGAATCTGCCATGGTCATCAGGAATCAAAAAGAAAAGCACAAGAGGTTAACAAAAATATGGAAGTATGAGCGAGACCCAAAGTATTCACAAGGGTTACTTATAGGGGCAAAGGCGATGCAAGCAGAAGAAAATTAATGGGCGGTTACACCCCACGATCAATGTTATTGGCCTCACCCCCATCATCACCACTTCGCCTCTTTGAGCCTTGTGCTTGGGGGGCTGTGGACTGGGGAAAGGCCCGAAATCAGGACATAGGCCCAAATTCACTAAAGGCCCAATGAGATAGTCCATAACATTCAAATAATCAAACTTGGCGCCAAAGCAAGAAGGCGGCGACACGCCCCATAGGTGTCGCCCTCGCCCCAGGAATAACTACTCTTATGAAGAAGCTACAAGGTAACCGTCCTCGTATGTGGAAGCAACCACCCCCTGTCAGCGCGATCACCGTGGAAAGAGGAAGAAACCGCCCACTTCAACCCAAAGAATGGAGGAAACCGCCGTTATCATGGGGAGTACATGATCGTGGCTCCTTGATGTAACCACCCTAGTCCTTCTATAAATAGGAAATAGATCTTCATTGTAAAGGAGACAATTTTTTATATACATACAGAAACGCTGCGCAATTGACAGCAGTCATTTACTCTTTGGACACGATCCAACTGAATATAACCCCCCTTATTTGTTCAACAGAACACATTTATTATATAGTATCTCTTGAGACACTATGGAAATAATCCAAAATGAAATGAAGTCTTTATTTTATTTATCTTTATCTTTACTTTTTATTATGCTTTCATCAGATTAGTAGTAGCTTTCTATCACAAAAGCAATAAATTTAGTCCTGATAGAAATTCTATATAACTTGCACTAAATTTTTCCATCATTTAAGATAATAATTTTAAATTAAGAGAAATCTACGCATAAAAATAGGAACAGAAATCACAATAAACACTACAAGAAATAAGATATTTTGCAACGACTTTTTTTGTTAAAAGTTTTTTTTGCAACGACTAGTTTTGCCAGCGACTTTTAACAAAAAAAGTTGTTGCCAAAAATCATATTTCTTGTAGTGAAAATATATACATAAAAAATACTAACTCTGCGGTTTCTCAGCGGCTTTACAAGGTTGTTGCAAAAAAAACTATATTATAGAGGCAACAATAATTATTGTCGAATTATAAATTTTTTCCAATGACATTGTAATTGTTAAAAAAAACTAACTTATAACAATAACTTAAATTAGTTGTTTCTATATGTATATTTTTGTGAGCAATTTAAATGTCGTTACGAAAAAGTCGCTATCAAAAACCATATTTCTTGTAGTGATACATTTGAAAACACTAGTTGTTATCGTCTGCTCCCTCCGTCCCTAATTATAAGAGCTAGTTTGACAAATTTTTTGTCCCTTTTTATAAGAGCTAGTTACAAACCTCAATGACATTAATTATTTTTTTCCAAAACTACCCTTATTTACTTTACCTACTTTTTTGAATGTGTACATGTATTTGCAATTCCAATGTGTGTAATTAAAGTGATATTTCCAATCCACTATGTTGGTGATTAATTATAAATAAATCATTACTAAGGGTAAATTTGTAAGTCATTATCATTTGTCAATCAATTTAATACTAAGACTAATTTTCTTAATACCCGTGTTTTGTCAAACTAACTCCTATAATTAGGGACGGACACTACTAAAAAACTCGCGTTTAGCAACCGATTTGGCGACCGATTTTAATCAAAAATCGGTTGCTAATCACATTAGCGACCGATAAAGCGACCGATTTAAAAAAGTAGCTAAAGTCTTGGTCGCTGATCTGTAGTAACCGAATTAGCGACCGATTTCTTAGCAACTGAATTAGCGACTGATTTCAGCAACCGAAATAGCAACCGAATTAGCGACCGGTTTAGAGACTGAGTTTGCGACGATGTTTGCGATGCTTTGTCCGACACTATAGCGACCGATTTTGTGACTGATTTGCTATACTTTCTCTACTCATTGCGACCGATTTTGCAACCGATTGGGAAACACTTTTGAGATAAATTCGGTCTCTATTTCGGTCTCTACTTCGGTTTCTATTTCGGTCTCTAATAACAAAAAATTGAGCAATTATTATTATTATTGTTATTATTAATTTACATTCCCAATAAAATAATTTTTTTAATCTATTAACTATTTCATACACTACTAGAAAAAAATCTAATTAACTATTTCATACACTGCTATATATATACAAAACATAAACTAATCAAAGATTACTATATTAAAACTTACAATTGAAATAATGCAAACCAAAAATCACACAACTAGTGACATAAGAATTGTCAATACATTCAAACATAAATTTTTCATTGTAATACACTTTATAACTCTAAAAGAAATTTCAACACCTCCATAGTTGTATCATTGTAATACACTTTATGGCTGAAATTTATCCATTATTGTATCATTGGATGGTGCTCCTAAACTATCATAGTGATTGATTTTTTCCTTTTGTCTCTGACTCATTATCTAGTAAATAATAAAAAAAAAAATCAGTTCCAACATGCTAATCGAAGAAAGCAAAGCAAAATAGCAATAGTAAATACTAAATAGTAATTACCTTGATTAGGAGATAATCTATTTTTTTTGTTACATATGCATGAAGTGGAGTTTTTCCTTTACACATAATTCTCACCAATTTCAACAAATTTATTTTCTTCTCCCTCTTAGTAAACTCATACTGAGTATTTAACTGCAAACAAGAGTGATAAATTGATTGTAAGAACCCAAAAAGTTAAGCACCATACAAAAAACAAAGCATCTAGTGCTATCCAAAAGTGATTCAAAGCATTTTCAACAAGTGGTATATATTTGAGATTTTTAGAAAGACATTGAAAGTAGCATGATAAATGATCATCCAAACACAGAAAAATAGAACACGACCTAGTCAAATAATACAGAATATTCAATTAAATCATAAGTATCTCCTTCAGAAGCAGAGTATTCAAACACATGACCAAGAAATTTTCCTCCAATAAATTCACATGGGATGGGAATGGAATGTTGATTCTAAAATATGAAAAAATATTATCATACTATGTCACTATTATTATAGCTCATTATAACTTTAGGTGAATTGGTAACAATTTTTATTGCATGAAGGTTGCTATATTTGCGAGTTCAACTAAAGGCATAACATAGTCGGGAGCTAAAGCTACATCACACCCTTTCACACACTTTGATTCTACTTTGAAAATAACACAATGCAGAAACATAATGAACAATAGGAACCTATTTTTGAGCTTCATTGAATAAATAAGAAAGAGAGATCAAGAAACAAAAAAAGAAATTAACTCAAATAAAATAGATTCATATGTAGTACAATTTTTTCTTTCTTGAAAGTAATGTCACACATTCAATCTTAAACATATAATTAATAGATAGGCTATTGATTTTTAATAGATATGCATTGCACACGTTTTTCTCCTATGATCAGAACATAATTGCATGTATCTGGAAAATGTATCATTTACCAAAATACATTCTAACCTGTCAGTTTTAACTTCTATCTTGTTCAAATTAATTCCAAGAGATACAAGAACAACATATGTTCCAAGTGTGGCCTAATAACCACTTGCTGCTGGTTCAACATATGTTCCCAAAAGTATAAAGTCCAACCTCCTTTCGTTTCAGAGTACCAACCTAAATAATATAACAGTCAATAAGTAAAATAAGATGTAATGCTTATAATATCCAAGTTTTATACTTTATGACTCAAATTCTTTCTAAGACATATTCATATGCATTTTAAGTTGAATTCCAAATAAGACATGTATCAGTTTTTTTTTACAACTATCAATTTAAATACCTAAATGTTAAATTTGAAGCATAGTACTCCCATTACAACCACTATGCTACTAGAAAATTCAAGTTAGAGTGCACAGCAGAACGAGAACCCAGATAAAAATCCAAATAAACACAAACTATTTTATTTGCTTAAAATTGTGTTTAATTTAATATAGTAGCATTAAGTTTCACCTAAACTATCTAATTAGGTGTCTGTATAGAACATGACTTTAATGTTGGTGGATAGTTATTACACGAAAAAATGATAGCATTTTCATTGGAAACAAGAAATTTATGTGTAATAATTGGACTATTTGAGAATCCTAGTTTGAATAACAATATAAGCCAATCATAAATGCATGCCAATAGTTTCCAAATCACTACAGCGTAGAACCTATAATAATATATATAGCTTTATATATATATGAACAAACCACTATGGTCTTTTTAAATCATTTTCTCAAACTAAATATAACGCTACTATCTCCCATATGTGAACATTATGTAGTAGGACATCTTTTTCATTAATCTATCTCATTGAAGAACTCTACAAATCTTATTATTGGTATGAATTTACACAAACAGGTTATAAATATAAACATAGAAAACTCGAGATAGACCTGCAATTTCCAATAACTTATGAAATTCTTGGCCTATTGCATCATTTTCAGCCTGCAAAGTGAAATCCAGAAACAATGTAAAACATTAATATTGTCTATTATAATTAGATTATCACATTAGAAACTACCCCGATCAATCGCATATAAAGAAACGACATAAATAGCTCAAAGGACCAGTCACGAGTGGTCTACTAAAATTGTTTAAACATAGAAGACAGAAAGCACCATGCATAATGAGGCATACTTGGACAAAATAAGAATTAAAAGGCTAGACTTTAATTGTTAACATGTTTCTATCAACATGTCTAATATTACTTTAGGGGCCATATACAGTGCAGCACACACACACACATCGACAAGCTGCCTGGATAGACCAAAATATCTAATCTGACAATAGTATATACATACATGTGTCCCAAATTGTATGTTTTAATCTTTTTCCACCTACAGTGAGCATCTGATCAATCGAAGAGCCTTGGGTTTGGACGATTTGATGATGAAAAACCTCAACAACATAGTATTATTGGACGATTCCCAAGTCTCATGAATTAAAAAAAAAAATGGTATAACATAACAATAAGCATTCTTTCAATGTAAACATATTCTGTCACCACAAAAATACAAAGTATCAGACATAAGAGATTACTAAGCATACCGTGCGATTTGGGAATCGTGGACGGCAAAATCAGTGGGCAAAATCGTGAATGGCAAAGTCTAAGGAATTAGAGGCAGACAATGATTCAAAATCAAAGGTTATAGGGCAACCGTTAAAATCAAATGTATTTGGGCATGAACTCGACGAGATTTGTTGAAATCGAACTTCACTTGTCACCTTCTATGTCGAAATCGGAACTCGATCTGTTGCGAGAATATTTGTAGAAAGAAGGATATGGAGAACTCATGCACCACGACGGTTTGGCGGATAACTCGGTCAGGAAAGGAGAAGAGAGGGTTTGGTGGAGAAGAAGGGTTTGCAAAAGGGGTTAGGCATGAAAGATAATAATATTTTTTTAATTTGTTTTGTGTGTTTTTTTTTCACGTGAGTAATAATATAATAACATACGGTAATAATATAATAATATTTGAATAAATTTTTTAGTGATTTGTAAAAAAAAATTCATTTGCGACGGATTTTCTGAACGCTAAATATCGGTCTTCAATTCGGTCTCTATAGCAACCGATTTAGCAACCAAAATGTTTTTGAATTTGAAGCTCAAATAACGGTCTCTAAATCGGTCTCTAAAGCGACCGAAATATTGGTTGCTAAATATCGGTCTCTAATTCGGTTGCCAAAATTACGTAGCGACCGATTTAGCAACTGAATTTTTTTTTACTCTGACGCTCAAAATATCGGTCTCTAAATCGGTTGCTAAAGCGACCGAAATTTTTCGGTCGCTAAATCGGTTGCTATAAGTGAAATTTCTAGTAGTGGGAGGGAGTATATAACTAGTGTGTTGCATGTATAAAATAATTCTACGCTCACAACTAAAATACCTAAAACTTGACAAAAGTCAAATATTTATCATTTCCTCTTTTTCAGAAAAAGATTTAAGTTGACATTGATTATTTTTGTCTTTCTCTTTTAAGCTCAGATATAAAACTGAAGAAAAATTTAAAGTCAAACACATGTCTTCATGATTACTCGTGTTTTAAATAACATACAATAAATGTTATATATATATATATATATATATGAGAAGGTTATTTAAAAAAAATATTTGAGCGAAAAATTTGTGTTTATTAATTAAATTAGTTCTAATGCCCATTTTACCTCTGTCTAAAGAGATTTGAAATCTAATCAATTAATTAAATTTATTCCTAATTTCAAATTTGAATGAAATCAAATTTGAAATAATTCTAATTTAAACTTTAAATGAAGTTTAATTTAATTATTGAATCAATCTTAATAAACCAATTCTACTAATTATAATTTAATTTCAAATTAAAAATATAGTTATTAAAATAAAATTAATCATAGTAAATGATATATTTTCATCCAAAAATTCAAGCTTTATATTTATCATCATAGATGTATATCATAGTCTTAGTTCGAGAAAAGAATACATTTTAAAACATTAATTACGGTCTGTACAATTAGCGTGTTATATGTATAAAACAATTCTACAGTTAAAATATTTACTAAAACTTGACAGAAGTCAAATATTTTATCATTTCCTCTTTTTCAGAAGAAAATTTAAGTTGATATTGATTCTTTTTATTTTTCTCTTTTAAGGTCAGATATGAAATTGAAAAAAAATAAAGTCAAACCATCTTTTTACGATAACTCAGATTTTAAAGAACATACAATAAATGTTATTTACGTTAGAATGCATTCTTAAAATAAATTGGGGGAAAAAACAAAATTATTAATTACTCCCTCCGTCCCTTTTTATAAGAGTTAGTTTGACAAAAAATTTGTCCTTTTTTATAAGACCTCATTACAATTATCAATGACATTAATTACTTTTTTTCCAAACTTACCCTTATTTACTTTGAATAGTTTTTTTAATAGTATTAAATTCTCCTTTGTTTGATACAAAACACTATAATTAATTGTAAGGGTAAACATGTAAAATCAATATAATTTGTCAATCAATTTAATACTAAAATCCACTTTTTTAATATCCGTATTTTGTCAAACTAGCTCCTATAAATAGGGACAGAGGGAGTAAATTAGTACTAGAACTCATTTTTTAAGGTCTCTGAGGTGATTTGAAACATAATTAAATTTATTCCTAATTTCAAAATTAAATGAAATAGAATTTTATTTAGTTCTACTTTAAATTTGAAATTAAGTTTAATTTAATCCATGAATCAATCTTAATAAACCAATTCTATACTAATTTTAATTTAATTTTAAATTGAAAATATAGTAATTAAAGTAAAATTAACAATTGTAAATGACATCATCCAACAATTCAAGCTTGATTTTTACCATCATAGATGTTGACTATGGTCTTAATTTGAGGAAATTATACTCCCAAGAAATATAAATTTTTGCAACAACTTTTTTTGTTAAAAGTTGTTACAAGTCGCTGGCAAAACTATCCAAGATAGTTTTGTCAGCGACCTGTAACAAAAAAAGTTGTTGCCAAAAAATATTTTTCTTGTAGTGGATCCCTTAGTACCAAAATATAAATTGTTTTGACCATATTACACAAATTAAAAAATATAATTAATGTTTATGAAAAAAAGAAATTACGAGTTACAGTAATTTTTAAAATTGTCCTTCATTAATTGGATGGGAAAAATAAATTGATGAATTGAAAGAAGAAATGTAAATTAAATAGTTAAGGGTATAATAAAAAAATGATCAATTAAATACCCCTTTGGTAATGTAAAATGACTTATAATTTATTACGATTTTTTTTTCCTCAAAACGACTTATATTTTAGTGCGGATGGAGTATCGTTTGTTCTACATCGATTATAAAAACTTTACTAAACCTTGACAAAAGTCAAATATTTTGTCTCTTTCTCTTTTTTAAAGAAAATTTAAGTTCATATTGATTCAATGTGTCTTTATCTTTTAGTGTCAAATATGAAATTGAAGAAAAAATTAAGTCAAATACATTTTCTCATCGTGACTCATGTTTTAAAGAACATATAATAAATGCTATTTAAGGTTCATGGCTATTTTCATGGGGAAGAAAAAATTTATTTTTGTTTAAAAAATTACCACCAATGTCCATTTTATAATTGTCCCCAGAGATAATATAAACTTTTGTACCTTTGAAATCACAATGTTTACAAATGAGCTTACGTCTCAATTGTGTTAAAATATAGATTACTTTGTGTTTAAACATAAATTATTTTCCTTGTGAGTTTAAGAAACATAATTAATGTTTATGGAAAAAAGAAATTATGAGTTACAGTAATTTTTAAAATTGTCCTTCATTAATTGTATGGGAAAAATAAATTGATGAATTGAAAGAAGAAATGTAAATTAAATAGTTAAGGGTATAATAGAAAAATGAGCAATAAATACTCCTTTGGTAATGTAAAATGACTTATAATTGATTACGATTTTTTTTCTCAAAACAACTTATATTTTAGTGCGGATGGAATATCGTTTGTTCTACATCAATTATAAAAACTTTACTAAAAGTTGACAAAATTCAAATATTTTGTCTTTTTCTCTCTTTTAAAGAAAATTTAAGTTCATATTGATTCGATTTGTCTTTATCTTTTAGTTTCAAATATGAAATTAAAGAAAAAATTGAAGTCAAACACATTTTCTCATCGTGACTCATGTTTTAAAAAACATATAATAAATGCTATTTAAGGTTCATGGCTATTTTCAAAATAAATTGGGGAAGAAAAAATTTATTTTCGTTAAAAAAATTACCGCCAATGTCCATTTTATAATTGTCCCCAGAGATAATATAAACTTTTGTACCTTTGAAATCACAATGTTTACAAATGAGCTTACGTCTCAATTGTGTTAAAATATAGATTACTCTGTATTTAAACATAAATTATTTTCCTTGTGAGTTTAAGAAACATAATTAATGTTTATGGAAAAAAGAAATTATGAGTTACAGTAATTTTCAAAATTGTCTTTCATTAATTGTATGGGAAAAATAAATTGATGAATTGAAAGAAGAAATGTAAATTAAATAGTTAAGGGTATAATAGAAAAATGAGCAATAAATACTCCTTTGGTAATGTAAAATGACTTATAATTGATTACGATATTTTTCTCAAAACAACTTATATTTTAGTGCGGATGGAATATCGTTTGTTCTACATCAATTATAAAAACTTTACTAAAACTTGACAAAAGTCAAATATTTTGTCTTTTTCTCTCTTTTAAAGAAAATTTAAGTTCATATTGATTCGATTTGTCTTTATCTTTTAGTGTCAAATATGAAATTAAAGAAAAAATTGAAGTCAAACACATTTTCTCATCGTGACTCATGTTTTAAAGAACATATAATAAATGCTATTTAAGGTTCATGGCTATTTTCAAAATAAATTGGGGAAGAAAAAATTTATTTTCGTTAAAAAAATTACCACCAATGTCCATTTTATAATTGTCCCCAGAGATAATATAAACTTTTGTACCTTTGAAATCACAATGTTTACAAATGAGCTTACGTCTCAATTGTGTTAAAATATTAATTACTTTGTATTTAAACATATAAATTATTTTCCTTGTGAATATAACTCAGGTGGAGACATCATATTTTATATACATGGTTTAAATTCGAATTCTAAATACTTTACTTATTTATTTTAAAAGTTAAAATTTCAACAACTAGACTACATGACACAAAATATATAATAACTCCATTACTATTCCACAAGTATTTAAATAAAAAAAAATTTGGTTATGCAAAAAATTGTTAGTATTATTAATTATATATTTATATGTTGCCAATAAATATTACAGTAGTATTTTACAAAGTTGTACCCAAAAAAAATACAAAAGTATTATTTTACAAAGTTTACCCTCTCTCCAAGACCCTCTATATATAGAGTACCATTTCCTTTAGATTTTCATACCTTTGGTTAGAAAAACATCTATTTGTTTTGGTTTTAATTTCTTTCAAAAATATTGTTTCAATGGAAAAACTACTCATCCTAGGCTTTTTGGTTGTTGTTGTTCTGATCTCCCATGAGGTGGCTGCTATTAGAGACTTTGCTAAGGCTTCCTCAATCTCTAAAAAATGTAAGTTTTTGTCATGCTTTCATTTCCTATGTATAGATACAGTTTTTCAAAAATGGTTGCAAGGAGTACTATACAAAAACTTGCTAAGGTCAAATTCTCAAACGATATATGTCAGCATATAATAAAATCATTTTCGAATGGTCATCAAAGAGATATTTTTTTTATGGTATTAAACTAACAATGTTTCTTACTTCTTTTTTCTTGCTAAATTTTCATGAAAAAATTGTCTTCATTGCACTATAAAACTTATTAAAACTAACCAATTTTTTAAAAAATATTAGCACTCATTTATTACTCAATTATTTAATATATTCATAATTTTTGTGATTACAGTTGAGGTCTTTGAAGAGAAAAATGATGCAAGTACTGGTGCCAAACATAGAAAATATATGTGCACAACAGATAATAGTGGTCATTCTGACTGTTTCATAATTCCTTGGCTACCACAACCATGGATGCCCGGTGCTGGTGGTGGTAAGACACCTGAAACGCCTGCCCCCGGTGGTGGTTATGGGAAACCTGGAAAACCTGAAGAACCTGGCAAACCTGGAGGATATCCTGGAGAACCTGAAGGCCCCAGTGAACCTGGAAAACCTGTGGGACCTGGTGAACCTGAAGCACCTGGAGGACCTGAAGAACCTGGAAAACCTGGTGGATCTGGAGAACCTGAAGGTCCTAGCGAACCTGGAAAACCTGTTGGACCTGGTGAACCTGGAGAATCTGAAAAACCAGGCGAACCTACAGGGCCTGAAGAACCTGGAAAACCTAGTGAACCTGGTGGACATGAAGGATCTGGTGAAATAAGTGAACCTGACCAACCTATTGGGCCTGGCAGTAATCACAGGGGACAGAGCGGAATTAGTGTGCAACCCCCTGTGAAATCATGATGCTAAAGTTTGTAATTACATTAACTTTATGAATAATATATATATATATATTTCAATTAAATATATTGATATTATGTCTTTTTTGTTAAATATTTCTTTTTTAGGTAGAGAAATATTTTTTTTATTCTACTTACTCAAGTTCATTATTAAATCTATTAATATAATATTAGTGTGAGAGTACTCGTGCAGTGGATACAAATTCTCTCCAATCACATGAGAGAGCAGTGAAATTTTGTCCATTGATTAAAAAGTTAAAATTTAAAAAAATAAAAAATTGAAATTTTAATGGTGGAATGGTTCACTGCTTCCTCACAATGGAAAAAGCAATTGAGAAAGAGGATCTGCTCTCCTCGTACAGTACACATGAAAATATTTGCTGATAGAAATGCATATAAAATCTCTATTTTAATAATATTATGCATAGAAACTTGCATTCCTACCAAATGCATAAAAACTTGCGTGAGAAAATATATATCTCAATACATAATTGCACAAATTATATCAGAGATACTTAGAAAATAATCTAAATTACTACCAAAAAAAAAATCTATAATCTACTGATAATCAATTTAGTTTTATACATTATAAGTCGATCATGGGCGCAATACTTCAACCAAAAATCTTTGAAGGGAATATTCACAAAAATATTATTCACAATACATCAACCAAAAATCATTGAAGGGAATTCCTTGTTGTCTTACACAAGTATGAAATATGTATCTTCTGTTATCACTTATCATCAAAAACTAGTTACAAATATTTATCGCCTTGGATTTCTTTATTTTCTATTGATGAGGTTTGTCTTGTTTGCCGTAAAGCATGTTTGGATAATTTTGGGAAGCATGCAGTACATTGTAGAGAGTTTCCAAGCTTCAAATGCAGGCACGACTTTGTCCGAGATGTCCTTTTTGATGTTTTTAGGCGTGCAGTAATATCTGCAAAAAAAAAACGCCTGTGAACTTTTTAACCGACCCACATGAATGACGACCAACTCTGCGACCGGCGGATGTTATGGTGTATGGGTGGATAGGTGGAAAACATGCATGTGTGGATTTGACCGGAGTTTCGCTACTTGTTGGTTTAAGGGCCGAGACTTTTACTGTGGAGCAAACAGCCCTCAAAGCTGCTTCAAGTAAAGTGGCAAAACATGAGAAAACATATTTTGACAATCAACATCCTTTCATACCACTTGCTTTTGACACTTTTGGCTTCCTAGCACCAGAGGTTACGAGTCTTTTGCAAAGAGTTCAAATGATTATGCCTAACAATGTTGTGTCCCCTAGAGTTAAGAATGTTATTTTTACGTGAATTAGTTTTGCTATTCAAAAAGGGTCAGCAACGCAGCTTGTTGCCCGTTTGCCTTTAATTCATATGTAATTCCTTCATCTTGCAAATAATTGAGAATGTTGTGTGAAATCCGATTTATATGTATGAAAACTAAATTCTAAGCACACCCTCTAAATTACTAAAGGCTTAAAGAGTACTAAATTATCACAATTACAAAAGGAGAAAGCTAAAAGACATGAAATGTAAGTTTCTAACAATTTTAGAAAATTTATCTTCCAGCCCCATGTTTCTTTTATACCCACCAATAATCCGATTTTGCCCTTGATAAAAAATTCGGTTCGCAGAAACCGAAATTTTTCTAGTTCAAATTTCAGGAAAATTTCGGTTTTTAAAAACCAAAGTTGGATTTCAAGACAAAAAAAATTCGGTTTATAGAATTTTTTATGAAGGGCAAAATAAGAAACTCAGGGGGTAAAAAAGAAACGTGGGGCTGGAAGAGAAAAGATCACAATTTTATTACACTTCGAAGAAAACTTATAATTAGAAACAAAGAGCATCTCACACCCCTGTAAAATTTCTAAAATGTCCTGCGAACACTTTTTGCACCCTATACAATGGAGTAGAAAATTATTCTGACACACGTTTGAACCCCATTATTTCTTGTTGTTATTGTTGTTGTTGTTGTTTATAATCATGAATTTCACATATTGTTGATAAATGTGTTTTTTTTTTTTGAGAGTGTTGATATATGTGGTTGTTGATGATGTGATTTGAGAAAAATAGATTTTTGTAGAAATTTCATGAAGTTGATAAATCTTGAATGATTTAGTGTTGATTATTAATTTTAGGAGTTGGATTGATATTCTAAAACCATAGGAGTTGAACAATAAAGCTTTTGGCGAAGAGATTAATTAATTAATTTGCTGACGTACGGTATATTGGGACCATAACCTATATATAGGGTGATGACGCATTATGGTTCCCATTATTTTGAAATGGACTATCACATTCACTCATTTGACATCATATCCAATTTATTAATTTCTAAATAGAAATCAAATTAGTCTTTTAACTTTATTTGATCACTTAATCAATTCAGACTCTTAATTTAATAAATAGCTAATTATTATGTGGGCATATGTATTTATATTTATATTAATTATTAAGTAGTGGATGTTATAAAAATGAGAAATTTTGAAAATTATCGTCCGCTACTTAAGTAGCGGACATTGTAATGGTTGAGTGTGTTTTAGTGTATCCGCTACTTAAGTAATAGATAAAAATATTTTGGTTAATTCGTAGGGCGCGCGAAAAAATGGTAGGATGGCAAAAATATTTTTCATCATTTAAATCTGTTCTTTTTAAGTCAATCTGCATAATTCTTTGACAAGGGTATATCAGAAAAAGAATTGCAAGGTCCTCTGATTGAATCCAAAAAAATTTATGAAAAATAATATGTAAAAAGTTGGTGATCGAAGATCAAGAAATTAACAATCAAGGTGAAAATCTCATTATGGCAAAACATTCCCAAATGCAATAATCTCAATATTAAATTTGAAAGTTAACATAGTCTAATAATAAGAGCTACAACCCTTCCTGAAGAAATTATATAAAACAATACAATCAAAATCCATTCAAACTTTATTATTGTTCTAAGAAAAGAACCAGAAAAAAAAAACAAAAGTAAATTGATAAGTATGTATAGCCATAAGAACAAATCAAGAATCTACTTTGCTATACCATTAGGCAAAGTAACAGATTTTTCCTCAGATGGGTTAAGTTCATCCCAAACTTCAATCCAAGTAACCATAGCATCTGCAAGCTTGTTGAAGTAATCATCAACTAATCCAAGTTTAGCCTTAACTTTTTTGGAGAGTTCAATGTAACATTTCTGAACAGTTGTGCTTTCTTTTGAAAGAGAAACAGATTGGAAAAATGGGATAAGCTCTTCTTGCCAGTAAATTCCTTTGTACTCTTTTTTAAGATTCACAAATGGATTGCTTGCTTTGCTGTGCCAGATATATGGTAAACCTGTTTTCACTCCTAATCCCAAATGGTCACTTATCACCTGCATCATCGATATGAGAGGGTCTTGTTAGTACAAAGCCGAAATATTGTAATATATATAACATGAGAATCGCAGGCAACATATTTTGTGACCTGGATCCGACGACTCCTGTAAAGTGAGCAAGTCGCTTTAGAGAGTATAGAGGGTATTATGGACCATTGATTAACAAATCAAAGGTATATAATAACAAATCATAAGTTCGTTGAAAAAACAATCTTTTTTTTTTTGTTTTCACCACCAGTTTAATCTGACTCGGAGGTCAGTTTTGGCATCAATTGGTTCTAGCCTCTCCCGATCGCAGTTGCGAAGGATCGAACTGTGATCCTCCCTACCAAGTAACGATTTAGATTAGCCAAATTCATCAAACAATTTTTCTATTATTGGCCAAACCTTATGTGAATCCAACAAATTTATGTTAGATCCATACAATTTCAGTCAATAATAGAGACCATGTTGAAAAGATAGTGTGTTGCTCGCACTCTTCAAATAACGCATACATGAAGGAGATGAGTAATTCAATAAAATTGAAATTTCGAATACCTTCATGCACCAGCCAGCCCACATATCATCGTAGCGACCAATAGGTTGGCCATCGCCCATGAGTCCAAAGTACAATGCAGGACCAATTAATTCGCGGTTGAATGCCAAATTCATACCACACATGGGAAAGAGGGTTCCCTTTGGTATTGTCAGAACAGCATCCACATACCTAAGAAGAAAAAAAACAATCTTATAAAACAAGAAACCAGACAAAAACACAGACGAGATTAACACGTAGATATCAGTAATAATTTGACAAAATGAAAGCGTCTTGTGTCTAATATCAGACAAGTGTTACATAGGCTGCAAGAGATACCAAAATCAATACCTATTGTTTCTTTCAAGAGGCTTGACAAGCTGAGTTGGAGCATCATAATCAGGAATGTTGAGCCAGAGGCCATGAGAAACAGCTGTTGGGACACCTTCACGAAGACTGAAAGGATATCCGCGAACAAAATCAGCACCTTCTCTATATGGATCATAGAGAGTGTTGAAGAAAAATGGAGTTGATGGAGTCAGCAAGTTCTTGATGTGCTGCTGCAGGGCATCAATTTCTTTGCCTGTTGGGTCTTTTGCAACCTGAAAAAAACAAAGATGCATCAGACCAAGGAAGGATCTAGCAATAACAAACACTAGTGCTGATATGATGTTATCATAGCTATAAAACATTGACAAGACACAGACATCAGACACGAGACTAACACTGGTAATAATTTAACAAAATAAAAGTTATTAAAGGTAATGAAATATGTTGGTGTACGATACTGACAAGTGTTGGAAACCGGATACGTTTTCAATATGTTAACTATGAAGCACAGACTCCAACACGAACACAAACACGTCGACACTGCTAATATGAAAAACATAAGACACAAGTTTTAAAACAACATACAATAGTATTTGATCTTTAGTTATCCATCTACTATCGAAAAAGCTAAAAATATTGTAAACAAAATGTAAAGTCTTTAATCCATCATTGATCATCATTGTTGTTTCGACACATCTTTAATCCGTGTGGATATGTCTTATATGTTTTTAAGGAGAGTAGAAATAAAGGAAACAAAATTCTTTTGGGACACTTGTCCGACAAATGTCGTACAAGTGTCTTACAGGTGTCGGACACCAATTCAAAGAGTGTCGAACTAAAAAAGAAAAAATGATGTTTTTTCTAGTGTCGGGTACCCGTGCTTCATAGTACTGTATGTTAATAAAAGAGTGACAACTATCATGATAAAAGAACATGTACTATCAGATTTGAAAAGATAATGAGTCTAATGATTGAATTTGAACCACCAACATGTTTCCCTTTCCATGTACATATATACATAAACAGACGAGGTAATTATGCAGAGCATGTCCTATCAGATTTCAACTCTGTTACCAATCATAACATTGGAAAAACTATTCCAATGCAAAGCACTACAGAGAAGTTCACTGTAAGCATAGATCTGAAATCTAAACAGTAAAACCAAGAAATAGAACAACAAGAACGACAAATAATTTCAATTATATTTTTAAAATCTCCAAATGACAAAGGTCTATAGAAATAAACAAAGGAAACAACATAGATCATGTCAAATTCCAGCTAAGATCTCAAGTCAAACAACTTAAATCATCAATGTAGTTCCAAACATCGATCAATTTGATCATTGAAATTAACAAAATTAAAAATTAATTCTAAAAACAAAATATCTTAGATGATATTAATTCTTTCGAGTCGATTTGATCTTAAATTTAAAAAAAAAAAAATCAAAAATATCAATTCTTAAAATTAAACATCCTTAGATCACATTAGTTCTTTTCGGATCCGTCGATTTAATCTCTAAAATTGTCCAAAAAAAAACTAAAGTAATTTAGAATGTGCATTTTCAAAGATGATTTTAAAATTATGTTAATTTCATAGACCAAATTAAAATTTTGTTATCCAACACATTAAAAAAAATTAATTAATTTTCGGTCAGATGCATATTTAAATTGACGTTGAGCTTGACAGAATCATAATAAATTGTTACGATTTAAACCAAAACTACCATTAAAACGTCAACAAAACCATTTTATCATATAGTAATCATATCAAATTCATCGTAACAACAAGTCAAATCAAAGGTCAAACAAAGTAAAACTAACAAATGACAAGCACACATAAACACTCACCATATGATGCACGGATATAGACACATACACTGAAATCAGACACGACCGATAATAACTTAAAAAAATGACATAACACAGTGTAATCTAGTAAGTGTACGTGTCGTGTTCGGGAAACTCTAATGTCAGGAGTGTCGGTGCTTCATAGCATTTGACAGATGAATAATAGGAAAAATAAATTAGAATTAAAGAGAAAATAACATAAAATAGAGATGAAGAAGACATACAAAGCAATCATCATCAATAGTAAAGATATACTTCTTTTTGGAAACAGCAAAACCAAAGCAACGACAAGCAGAATCTTTGAATGAAATGCAAGAAGCTTTAGGACCCAAAATGCGGTTAATATCATTTCTGTTATAAAGTTCATAATCAAAACCTTCAGGAACCTTAATGACCTTAGAAGGGTCACCATCTTGAACAATGATTAGATGATATTGTTGGAAAAATGGTCTCCACTGTTCCAAGAAATCAAGGTTTCTTATTGTTGGAATCACTATGTCTAATTCATCTTTCAGAATTGGTGTTGTTGTTGATGATGACATGGTTGGAGAGAAAGACAAGGTTTCTTGTTGTTACTTGTTTGTGTTTGACGAGGATAGAATGGAATGAAATGTGTTGTTGTTTTTGGGGTTTGAGGGGTTTTTGTATTTGAAACTTCTTGGGATTTGGATTCGCACGTGCCAATTGTGTTCATGCGTGTGAGAGTAAGGAAAGCTTTAATTAATCTTTTAAGTTGGTCTTGATTATTGTCAAAAAAAAAATTGGTCTTTTTTTTTTAATGTGAAAGAAAAATAAAAAGTTGGTCTTGATTATGTAGTCAACAAAATAAAAATTGGTCTTGATTGAATTTATAGAAATGTAATTAAGTTTTTAAGTTTTTCTTTCGACTAAACTATAATGATGAGACTCCTACACTATAAATTTTTTTTTTTTTTTTGAAAAAAAAAATTATTGTTCAAATTGAAAAATACATTGATCATTAAAATTTTAAGATTGCTAAAAATTAAAAAAGGTGAATCTTATAGCACTTAGGTTAATAGCATACAACGACAACAGAAAAGTGCCTACAAATATGATAAAATAAAAGTCACCAGAATATCCATACCCCCGGATCTGCAACATTGACGTCAAGTCTTCATCAGATATGTAATGAGTTGAAGTAAATATGTCAATTTGAATCAACGAACCTCGTACTAAGACGAAAAACCACAAACGCCACACAAAGCGACAAACAAACACAACGCCATATAAAACGACGGACAAACACAACGCCGCACTAAGATGGCGAAAACTTAAAAAAAACGAAGAAACAAACTTATGTGGATAACCATTTATTTAAATAAAAAGAGGAAAAAACGATGTTGATGGGTGATTTCAGGCCAAAAATAGCCAAAAGCCACACCTTACAATGGAAGAATGAATAGAAAAAGATGAAAGAAGGGCGACGACTAACCCTAATAGAAAGAAGAAAAAAAAGGTGGTCAATTCTTCCTACACTTAAATGTTGAAAAATGAAAAATTGGATATTCGAATTTTAACTCCTCTGATAATATCTCAGATTAATTTAGCTGCTAATAAGTTATACTATATATTTCTCATAAATATAAACCACACATGTATTCTGACAAAGGAAAAATCTAATCGGTGATAAATCATTCGTGATGCATTCGTGAAAATAACTCGTGCATTTTGCTTATAATAATAATAGTCGGAAAAAGCTGTTAAATTATCTTTTAAAATAAGTCATATAAATAGTCGGAGTATGTGTTTAAATAGATTCATAAGTTATACGTTACCAAAAAAAAAGATTAATTAGTTATATTAGACTTTCAAGAGGTCAAAATGGAAGCCAAACAAATATATCTATGACAAACTAAATATAAAATTTAAGTCGGAACTGCGATTGGGAGAAGACTAAAATTCAGAACTAATTAAAGTGAGGCCGAAAGCTAAAAAAATATGAAACTTAAGCATTACAATTTTTTAATTAGATTTTGTAAAGCTTAACTCCTGGTCTACTCTTGCACCCCCTAACATGGAACATGTTTGGAGTAAACGTAAATAGCTCCAAAAGTGAGTGACTAGCTCTGAATTCTTTGGTACATCCGCAACACTATGTTTGCGTCTTTAACGATGTCAATGTTGCTTTGTAGAAACCAAAAACGGCTTGGTTGTGTTGTGTGTTCACAATCACAATCTTTGCTCGGATATTTGTGCGCTGTTACCAGATTCTCTTGGATCCCGTTCGTTACGTTAGGAGTATTGGAAACTGCAGAGTCATAAATTTCCCCCTGCAAAAAAACGGTTAAAAATACAAGACAATTCATCGACTCAAGTCACTCAAATTAATAGCTGAGCCGAATTATTGTAGAGATTGGGCAAAATTTCACGTATATTATATTACATCCGTCCCAAAATAAAAGAACTAGTTTGACTGCTGCACGTATGTCAATGCCCGATTTTGATCACTAATATCTTTAATTCTCTATTAGTAAACATTATAAAAATTGGGTATTTTGAAAATATTCATCAAAATAAATCAAACAAGATTTTATATGCTTTTATTTATATTTATATATTATTAAGAAAGTATGATCAAAGCATAATAAGTGAATAATGTCATTTAATCAAAAGATGTCTAATAAAATGGGATGAAGGTAGTAACACAAAATTTTAGTTTTGTCTTAAGCTAACCCTTTAAAACCCCAAACCTAAGCGAACCCCTAACCGTGTGTTTGATTTGAGAGAGAAAAATAGAGACGAAAAAAGTTCACGGAAACCAATGAGTCATTTTGGATAAATAATTTTGGCTAGAATCCGAGCAACTTTCCAGGCATGTTGTGCCTTAGAACCGCCCATGCTTTAAATCCCTCAAATCATGTCTAAGAGTTTTACATGAGTGTAGCTCAGTTGTAGAAATATCACATTATTAAGTAGCAAGGGTGGACCTTCTTGAGGCTTAGTGTGGCTATAACCACATCAATCCAGCCCGATTTTTTTTAAAAAAATTAATTAATTTAAATATTAGTATAAATATTAATTTATAGCCTATTATTTATGATTTAAAATCTTATACGTAGAATTTAATTCATTTTGTATACATGTTCATATAAATATTAATATAAATATTAGTTTATAGTTTATTATTGATGATCATAAGTCAATCGGTATACATATTAGTTTAAATATTAGTACAAATATTAATTCATAACTATTATTTATGATTTCAAATCTTATACGTAGAGTATTAGTTTAAGTAATATAGTATAATTTTTGAATAATTAATTTTTACTTTGTTTGTCAAAAAACAGTGGATAGCTAATAGAATTTATAATATTGAGTAAAATTAGCAATTGAACTAGTATATAAATATGAAATGACATAAAAAAAATGATTTTTTCAAGTAAGATAATATGGAAAAAATTGGAATAAAAATTATTAAGTTATGTTAAAAAGTCTCACATTGGATGTGAGTTGGCCTGGGCAAGTGTTTACAAGTAAGTGACAATCCTCTCCTTACAAGCTGGTTTTGTAAGGATGAGTTAGACTCAATACTCAATTCTAAGAAGTTATAAGCTAATTGAATTAGCTTATCAAAATAAATTATAAGCTTGTATAATTTTGAGTTATATATATTTTGATCTAAGGTAGAATCTTGTGAAGCATCATATACATGATTAAACCGATGGTGAAAATAAAAAAATAAAAAAAATTTAGCCCCACTAGTAATTTGTGTCTAGGTCCACCCATATTAAATAGGGACTCCATTTGAACCTAAATTCGGGTCCGGTTATGGTGCATAAGCAATTGCTTATGCAACGCGCATAAAGAAGTAAGTTTACCGGTACACTTGTTTTAAAGTATACCGGTTTGGAAAAAAGTTATCGGCACAGTTAGGTTTGAGTGTACCGGTTTGAATATTGATACCGGTATGAATATTGATACAAGTACACTTTTGTGTGACTGCACCGTTATGTATATTCATACCGGTATACTTTTTCTCAACTGTACTAGTATGCATATTAAATCGCGCTACAATTATTACACGTGGAGGGCTAATCTAATGGTTGTTATTCAGTTATGCACCGTGCATAAAGAAATTGACTTGTGCAAAGTAACTTTTGCCCCTGAATTCTCCACTTACTTGCCTTTCTACCCCCTTAATTGCATCAAATAATATCATAATGTTTTTGCAAGGTGTATAGTTTAGAAAATTATTGTCCTGGTTGTGTTCGGACAAATCAACAATTTGTTAAAACTCCAATGACTATTCTGTATGCAATTTGAGCAAACAGAAAATGATAGATGAGAAATGTTTGGCAGGATTCATAATAATCAACGTTGACGCCACTAAAGTTTGGCGATGGCTTCAAAGTTCTCTCTTATTAAAATATTCAAATCGATGCAATGTAATGAAACGGTCCCAACCCAACAAAATGCCAAATCAACACTTGTATTGTGGAAGGATCATCCACTCATCCAGTGCTAAATACAAGTTGACCGATTTTGAAACCATTTTAGAGATCTGAAATACTATAGTAACGAAATGATAAATTATTGAAAAGTCACATATAAATTGGAGAGATTGGGATTTGAACCCCGACCATAACATCTAATACTAATAATTTCAATATTTTTGACAATTGAACTACAATTTTTAGACACTAACATATTACTTGTTTTATTGGTCAATATTATCAAATTACCCGTAGTTTAGCAATCACGATAGAAAGTGACAAAGGGTAAGGCCAAATTTGGAATTTAGCAAGGCGAACAGTACTATAAGTTACACTTACACATCACATATATATTTAAAAAATTTAATTACATTATATCCAAATATATATATATATATATATGGGGATGTTTCAAGTGAGAGAAACTTTATAGTGAGAGATGAGAGGGTTAAATAACAACCCTTTGATCAATCTTTATTGTGATCCTTAATTTTCATAATTGCAGTGTATCTTTTCAACTCTTATCCCTATGCATCTTCTCCCTCTCGTCGTGACTCTTAACCCTTCTCTCTCATACCAAAGTTTATTCTTCTAATCAAATATTTTCTTCTTCACCGCCATAGTTAACCAATAACCATTATTTTCTGATCCAGTTATTTTCTTCATCATCACCATAATTTCAGATATTGAAGACTCAACCTACAAAAGATACAAATAACTTAGTCTGCGCTCTTGCCCTTACATTTGATTCAATTTGTAGTTACCATATCAATTAGTATTTAAAGATTGAAATAGTTGTATCTATAGGATTGAACAATCTAGAAAAAAATATTGAGAGGATATTCATGTGATACAATCAATTGGTGGTGTGTGAGACTGAGTCACGATAACAGGGAAAAGAGACGGAACGAGATGAAAAGACGAGTAGAGTGTGCTACTTAACAAAAAACAACTGTTTATGCGAGAAGAAAAAAAAAAAAGAAGAAGAAGAGGCTCATCAATGGAGTTTGTAGTTTGTACAAAAAGAAAAACTTCGATGCAAAAAAAGCTTTGCTGGACAAAAATGGCTTCAAACGATTTCAAGTTTGAAAATTTTAACACAATAATCAGTTTTTACAACTTGTTTCATGATGGGGAAAAATCGTTTCCGTAGATTTTCAAATTTAATTTGTCATCAGTTTTAAAATTTCACATGAACAATTGCAAAATTTCTAAAGTAGAATTTCAAAAGTTTGAAGAAAGAGATCAATAGTTTGTAACATTACTAGATAAATGATGTTGGAGACTTTTGCAGGATTCTAAGAGTCTTTGATTCAAGGTGTTGGCAGAAAAATATGGTTTTAAAGACAGATAGCTAGATGGATAGTAGGGGAAATATAGCGTCTAATTTGTGGAAAGTAATTCATACTAGTATGAGGTGTGAGATTGGTACAGAGGAGGGGAGGTGGTGGGAAGAAGACTTTATTTTGAAAGGATGGTTGGTTGGACGGGATTCCTCTTAAGTCTCAATTTAGTAAATTATTTGAGTTGAGTTTCGACAAAGATAGTACGGTGGCAGACATGTTTAGATTGTGGTGGGACTGTGGTGGAAATATGGTTGGAGGTGGCGTAGATAGTTATTTGGCTACAAGGAAGAGTTGTGGGTTGAATGGTGCTCTGTTTTGGCTATGTTTTATTGATGAATGAGAATGTGTGTCAGATCCTACAGAAGGTTATTCAATACATGGGGCATATCTTGTCTTAACTAGTCCACCGCGACTGGGAGGAACATTCATTGCGACCTCATTTGGAACAAGGTTGTTTTGGCGAAAATTTCTACATTTGCGTAGCGTCTTTTGTGTGAAAAGTTTCTACGAAGTATAACTTATTTGTTTATGGGTGCCTTCGTAATGACTCTATTTTGTGTCCGACCAGGTGTAATGTTGTGGAGGATGTTCACCATTTATTCTTGAATTGTCCTCTCTCTAGTGTTGCTTGGTATAGTATTATTTCTTGGTTATGGATTCTATACATTCTTCTTAATAATGTTATAGCTTTGCCATCTCAGTTTTGTGGGGAGCACGACCTTCGCAAACCTTTCAGGAATTGTTTTCAAGTAGTATGACTAGAAACAGTATGGTTTCTTTAGAAAAATTGTAATAATTCTGTGTTTAACAACAAAGTATTTTCAATTGATAAAGTGGTCTACACTATCAAAACGCACTTGTGAATATAGTTGAAAGCTAGAAAAAAAATATTTTGTATTGATTAACATTATTGGTTCTTCGATCCAACTATTCATAAAGTTGAAGTAATATAGTCTTGATTATATCTTAATATAATAAAACGAGAGTAACTAAAGGCACCCTAAACCATAACCCTAATATGAATGGTTTAGATTTTGACACGTGGAAAAAAATATTATATCAATGGCTACGATAAAAACTTGAATATTATGTTGCCACATTAATTAATGAATGTGACACGTCATGTGTTTAAAAACGCAATACATGATGTGTCAATATATGATTGGATGTGTGTATAAAATAATTTCACACCAATCCCTAATTTTGTTACCTACTAATCCCTAATTATATGCTTTCATTTGATGATTGGATATACTCTGTCTCTATAGAATCTATTTTATTTATAGCCTTAAATTATGCATCTTTTACCATAAATAGAAACCCTTTTTATTTCTTTCTCCCAATAGTGTATCTTTCACATTAATTATAGCCTTAAATTATGCATCTATTTTCACTTTTTTCACATATTTACTTTTTTTTTTTAAATTTGATGCAGATTTGACTTTGGGGTTCTATTCTATAAAGGTATGGATTGCTATAGATATTTTAGATGTTTAAACTCTGATTATAGTTTGTAGTGTTTCATATTAATTCTGATTCTTCCATTTAAAAACAAAAATTGGGTTTTATTTTTCTTAAGTTTAATATATTTTCTATTTAATGCAGATTTTGCTTTGCGGTTATAAAGGTATGTATTCATATGAATATTTTTAGGTGTTTGAATTCTAATTTTTTTATTGTTGTGTTCTGTATCAAGTTGGTTATTATTTCATTTTTTTTTCTATTGTTGTTTTCATATTTTCAATTTAATTTCATGTCAAAATTTAAGATTTATAAGATTTTTGGATATTTTTTTTCCTTAAGGAATATAAAAGTTAACACGTTTCTTCTTATTTGAGAGGAAAAGAAATTGAATGTATCTAATATAATTTGTTGTGTTTTGTTCGTATTTATCAGTTTAATCTTAATATATTTTTGTCCATAAATTTGCTGATTCATGAATTCGTTGATTGCAGACATTAAACATGGTTGCTGAAACCAATATAGATCCTCGATAGTTTTGAAGTTAAATAGAATGCTTTATTCAATTTGTTGAACCCAACCATGCACAAAGGTAGAAAGTGTGAAACAACTTATGTTTTATTCTTACTCAACTTTTCAATTTTAAAACAAATTTATCTTTTTAAGCCATTGATTGGCCATAATTTTATTGATTATATTTCACCTAATATGTTCACAAATTTTATTTCTACTTAACTTTCTAAAAATCTTTAAGTGTTTTGGTTGACAAATGTTCTTGAGTTTTTATCTATTAATTGAATATCTTCTAAACAAATCAAGATGAAATTTGAAAATTAAGGCTATCCATTTGACCATAGTTTCATTTTATTTCATATAACTTTATTGATTGACCATAATATGTGTACGTTTTACTATACTTTTAGTATTTTTTTTGGTATAATCCTTTTAGGATTTTTTATGTGCTTTGCAATCAATTAAAGTTGCACTGAGGCAGTATATACACAACAATTACCTAAAACACATATCAATTCTAAGAAAAATAAATAAGATGTAGTCTATTATGTGATAAAAAAGAAAAGAAATCAGATGAATTTATGCTCTTTGAATTTTAAATTGTAAATCATATTTCTTTCTTTTATATGCAGTCTAAAGAAAAATTGTCGAGATGTTTTGTCAATAATTACGGGTTGAAGCTTGAGAATTATATGTTGCATTATCAAGGATTACACCAAGAAAAGAGTTAAAGGTAGTAATAACTGGCGATGAAGGTGAAGATTCAAATACAATTGAATTTTTAGTAGTTAACAATGAATCATTATGTTTTTTATGTAATTTTATCATTATTTTTATGATTTTAATTATTCATTGTTGTTACATATGTACTGCATAGTTTCAGTTCCAATTTATCTATATTTTCTAAAAAAAATTATTTTCAACTTTTTAATATAAGAAATTAAATTATACATATAATATTCTACACAATCCGTGCATCGCACGGGTATTATAGTCTAGTTTGTATAAAAGAAAGCAAATGTTTTCTTGCAAATCAAGGTTCTAAGAACTAATATAAATATAATACTATATTTCTATGAAGATAGAAAATATGATTTATCAAAAAGAAAATCAAGACATAATTTGCAACAATATGGGATAGGCCTGTGAAGTGAGAGAGTTAAGGATGAACTTATAAGGAAGTTGATGAATGATAAGAAGATTGGAGATTCGATCTATAAGTTTACGTAGATACAGGGTAAAATTTTACACTACAATTAAAATTCACACGCAATTGTGATATCTTTGATTCAAACTCGGCTTATGGTGTCTAGTCTGATTAACATTGTCAATTGAACTTTGATTTAGGACTAGTTGAATATATATTTTGTTTAAGGAAAATGATAACCAGTCTTCTTGGACATTAGTCAAACATATTGAAACATAAATTTTGTCTTATAATTTGTGCATTCAATCCCTTAAAAATATAAAAGTTATTTTATCAACATTAATTTTATCTTTTTTTTTTGTATGTTTAACAAGTATCCCGGGAGCACTATTTAGCATGACCCATTGTTTAATACAAAAAATAGTAGAATATTTAAAATAAAAATATAATTAATATAGTAGTAGCATAGCGTGGGGTGCAAACAGCAACCGTCATAATTATTGTTTGATAGATAATCTCAAGATGATGGCCCAATAAATTTAACTTAGATTTAAGGCCCATTTATTGCTGGAGAAATCAATTATTCAATTTATCGGTTTAATATTAAATGCGTTGCAACAATATACTAATATTTTTCGATCAATCCTAAGATGGTAACTCAACATCACATTCCTCAAGCCACTATATGGCTTGATTGCCATATTATATCATAGAGATAACACATGATTTATCTATTTTCTCTGTAAACCTAAATATTTTCACTGATAGATGTTGATGTATTAATTATATTATAACCCTAGACATAAACTAAATCTAGATATATACATGATTAAACCAAGATATATTATGACCACAAAAAATAAACCAAGAAATATTTTTTGTGCATAATTGTAAATACTAAAATTCATTTAAGAAGTTGATCTCTCCCGATAAATCAATAATCATTCATTTGGTAAGGTTATTTTTTTTGACTAAATCGTTCTTTAAACAAAAATAACTTTTTTTTTAAGCATTAAACAAAAAATAACTAACATCAACATTATTAAAGAAAAAAACATGAATTTTTTTTTCTTTTTCCTTATCTTCAATACCAATGGAGTATTTTGATCAAAAACATACTGATGGGACGAAATTATAAAAAAGTGACTAAAATGAATTGTCCATCAAGTGTCATTCAATGGGACGAAATTATAAATCACTTTGAGAAAAAATTATATAAAATTATAAGTCACTTTATATTACTAATGAACTATTACTAACGAAACATTTCTTTTCTTTTTTGAAAGGGCTAAAAATGAAACATTTCTTAATTTGTGTAATATGGTTAAAACGACTTATATTGTATTACATATAGAGTAATAAATAAATTTCTCGTTTCACAATTTAAAAAAAAAAATAATAAACTAGGCTTAAAAAATCTCAAACCATAAAGCATAATCACCAATTTAAAGTTAATGGTTTAATAAATGAAAAGTGAGTGAAAACTAAAGAAAGAGATAACTGATTAACACTTGATGTGTCCTAAGGCAAAACAGAATATTTTATATGAAGATGGTACCATGTTTTCACAAGGACCTTACAACTACTAGATTATAACATACTTCAATCACATTGCTATAACATTTTGCTATAAACACAAGCACATTTACACACATGCAAATTGTGTAAACACATTAGAACTTGTGATTCTTTAAACTTCAACTTCAGGCATGGAATTTAATAATGGTAAAAAGACTCATAGCTGCACATTTAGAGAACTGAAGTTGGTTTCTTTTGTTGCTTTATGCCTCATTCTAATTTCTCCTGCTGGTAAATTTCTTCAAGTAGTGAAAATATAATATAGTTGCTCATATCATATCATAAGGATTTATTTTAACTTAGTTTTATTTTGTGCTTATAGAGGCATTTGATCCATTGGATCCAACTGGAAATGTGACAATAAGATGGGATATCATGTCTTGGACATCAGATGGTTATATGGTAAGTAACTTCTAAATTCTTACTACTTCGGTCTCATATATATAAGCAACTTTTCATTTTTTAGGTTCATTCAATAATTCATTTGTATTGAATGAACCTAAAAAGTGAAAAGTTGCTTATATATAAGACCGGAGGTATCATTCTATTCTAATTATATTTATCTAAGAATATGAAATTATAAAGTATAACCTATACTATGATGATCAAGTCGAACTAAGAAGCTAAATAGATTCCATGACACATCATATTCAATTCGATATAATTATTTCATCTTAATAATCATCTAATGAAAACGAGTGTGGCATAAACGATAGATGCTTAGGTTGTATAACCATTTGGTCGAGGGTCCGATCCCTAGTCACTGCTTATGGAAATCAAGGATTAGTCTTTGTAGTTACTTAACGTAGTTTACCGAAAACATATTCACCAAAACAATGCTCTAGCTATCGTCAAACTAATCGTGAGATACTATTGTATGTTGAACTTTTTCAGGCAACTGTAACATTATTTAACTTTCAACTATACCGAAATATTATGAGCCCGGGATGGACACTAGGATGGACATGGGCGAAAAAAGAAATCATATGGGCCATGATGGGAGCACAAGCTACAGAACAAGGAGACTGTGCAAAGTTCAAGTTAAAGATTCCTCATAGTTGCAAAAGAAGTCCTCAAGTTGTTGATTTATTACCAGGAGCATCTTTCAATATGCAATACACAAATTGTTGCAAAGGTGGTGTGTTAACTTCTTGGGGACAAGATACATCAGGTGCAATCTCAGCATTTCAGATGGGTGTAGGACTCTCTGGAAGAACTAACAAGACAGTGAAACTACCTCAGGATTTTAAATTGCTTGGACCGGGAGCCGGTTATTCGTGTGGCCCTGCTAAGAGAGTTCCTTCAACTGTTATTCTTACCGATGATCGTAGGCGAAAAGCTCAAGCTTTGAGTATGCATTCTAATTCCCTTTGTTAAACTTATACTCCCTCCGAAACAAAATATAAGCAACAATTCACTTTCTAGGTTCATTGTATAATTAATGTATCTGAACAATATATTGACCAAATACATTAATTATATAATGAACCTAGAAAGTGAATTTTTGCTTATATTTTGTTACGGAGTAGTATGTGCTTGATAAGAACGTGCGTGCATGCATGATTGACACTTCCATCTAAAACCTTGATTACAAATGTATTAGCATTATCTAAAAGTTCCTATATTTTTTTTCCTATGCAGTGTCCTGGAATGTGACGTGTACTTATTCACAATTTCTTGCCTCCAAGAACCCTAGCTGTTGTGTTTCTTTGTCAACCTTCTACAATGACCAAGTCACAGCTTGCCCAACATGTGCTTGTGGTTGTCAAAATAATGCTACTTGTGTCACGTAAGCCGATTTAATTTCCACTTTCATATCATTGGTGAAGTCAATATATAGAATCTTAACTCCTAATGTGGAAATAATAATGCTAATTTTGATTTGTGATTATGGAAATGCAGGAAAGATTCAAAGATATTGAAAGAGGCTGAGACTAATAAGACTAGGAAGGGTGATATTATGACACCAAAACCGTTATTACAATGTACACGCCACCTTTGTCCGGTTCGCGTGCATTGGCATATAAAAGACAACTATAAAGATTATTGGCGTGTAAAGATCGCAATCATCAACTTCAACTATAGAATGAATTACACACAATGGGGTCTTGTTGTTCAACACCCTAATCTTAATAATGTTACACAAGTCTATAGCTTTGAATACATGCCACTTCTTCCCTATCAAGCCATAAGTAAGTCCTTTAAATTTCGAACAATGTGTCTGAACTGAATGCAGAAAGAATTGCATGCATCCCGCTGTCAACACATTTATAGTGAATCGTGATTAACATTTAATATCGAATGTTCCATTTTTCAAATATTTGATACTGAGTTTGAAATCTGGATTGTCTGATCTTAACTGAACAGGCACAAATGTGCTGATGGTATGAATGCATACTGTTCTGACTGCATACAATCCAAATCCATCTAATACTTATTAACAGAACTAAAGATAAATTTATGCGTCACTTGGCCGAAATTAGAGACGAGTTTGATTGATTTATTTTTAACTTATTGCATGGATTGAATTGTGTATGCAGATGACACAGGAATGTTCTATGGTTTGAAATACTACAATGATCTATTAATGGAAGCTGGTGCTAAAGGGAATGTACAATCTGAGGTACTTATGAAGAAGGACAAGAATACCTTTTCACTCAAGCAAGGATGGGCTTTTCCTAGAAGGGTATACTTCAATGGTGATGAATGTATGCTACCACCTCCTGATTCATATCCATTTTTGCCAAATTCTGCTCATAAGCTACCATCAAGTGTTGTAACAATGGTAGCCTATGTGATTTTTGCTTCATTTTTCATTTGGTTGTGAGTCTTTTGTGATGTATAATATGAAGCTTATGATGAGTTTTGATTTTGATGTGAAATATGCAACATGGAATTTCTTGTGACCACTGATGCATATTATCACCAAGAGAAAATGTATAAGTTGGTATCTCACCCGATTATTTATAAGTACAGATATATATCTGTTTCGCTTGTTTTTTGCTGAACCGACACCAACTAAGTCACAGTCCTTGTCTCGGGACAAGTAACCTCATCAACTTCTACTTACTTGAAGCACCATCAGTCATTATTAGAGTTTTGGATATTTTTTAAGCATCAGTCTATCGCGGACCATGTGAACCCTTCCCTACCCTAAAAGTTGCACATATGGTCTAACCTAAGATATCTCCACCCTTACTAACAAACCATCTAACACCCCATTGCGATTCGCGTCCTAGGGGTAGCAGAGGAACTCAAACTACATGGTCCCTTAAGTATAGTCCTTAGGATAAAAACAATTAAATTCTTCATCAGAACTCAAAAAATAAATTGGATATTCTCTGATTGGAAAAAATAATTATCCAAGCAAGTAACTTAACATAATCATCCCTATAGCAAATAATTATACAATACAAAACCAGAAAATATGTTACATATATGAAGGTTTAAATAAATAACAGGAAAAAATTCTTGTGGCAACTATTCATCCACCTGCATCACTTTTTATTGCTTCATTGGCAGCTTCTTGTGCATTTCTCACAATGAGGTTATCACCATCTTTAACAATTTGATGCAGAATGAAATTTTACTATGATCAATTCAATATGATTAATAAAGAAGCTAAAGCGGCTACGAGTGTACTAAGTAAAGAAAAAACAAGTTGCGAAGATGCATTTGGTGACCAAGGGTATGCATCTGGCGGAGGCATAACACAGTTATCACCATTGAAATAAATTCTTCTTGGAAAGGCCCATCCCTTATCAAATGTGAAAGTTGATTTATCTTTTCTAAATAAGATTTCAGATTGAACATTTCCTAATGATCCAGCCGATGAAAGAAAATCGTTGTAGAACTTTACTCCCCACAACATACCTGTATCGTCTGTAAAACCACATCCCAAAACAACATCAGAATTGAAATAAAAAATTGTTAACATGTTTCGATATTTTTTTGAAATATAAAATTAAAAATGTATATTCATTGTGAGTATAGAACTTACTTAAGCCTTCATAGGGATTTAGTGACTTGTACTTAAAGCTGAAAAGCTGAGTAAGATTATCAAAATTGGGATGTTGCACCACAAGATTCCATTGTGAGTAGTTCATTCTGTAATTAAAATTTGTGATTGTGATCTTGATCCTCCAATACTCTTTATAATTCAGCTTCACGTGCCAATGCACTCGTATCGGACACATGTGACTTGTACATTGGACTAGAGGTGTATTTGCAGGTTTTCCAGATGATGATACTATTGAAGATAAATGTGGAGAGTCTCGACTGCAATACAAATTCAGAAAAAATAAATCATGAGTTGGTAAAATAATGACAAATTCCACTATGAAACGTTCTTCTTAAGTACTATAGGCTCTATTTGCATAAACAACTTAATTAAGCGTTTATAATATAAGTCAAATTGTTTTCATATAAGCTATCTTGGAGAGTTTATAAAAAGAAGCTGAAAACAGCTGGTGAACATGACATAAGCTTTCTCAAACAGTCTACTAAAACAAGATGAATAAAAATGATAAATTGGAGACTTACTCTACACAACTGTCAGGTTGTGTTTTGTTTTGGCAGCCACATGTGCAGGTTGGGCAGTTTACTACCGTGTCATTATAGAAGGATGAGAGTGAAACACAACAAGTTGGTGTCTTTTGCGCCAAGAATTGAGAATAAGTACAGGTAATGTTCCAAGTCACTGCCACAAAAACATGCATATTAAGTTATAGAAAACCTCAAATTTGAATAGTGTGGCTACTATAAACTGCGGTCTGTAATCGCAATTACAGCTGCTATGTTAAGGATTTTAAGATCTCTACAACGATATTGCAACTGCAATTTTGATGCATAGGCCGCATTTTCCCATAAAATAAAGACTTGCAACATAATCACATTTTAAAACCATGATCTAGATGCTGATATTATTAAAAAAAGTTAGCAAAAGAAAAAAAAAATTGTAAATGCAATTAGCAACTTACTCAAGGCTTGTGTCACTCTCCTCTTATCACTCGTAATAAATTGAGTTGGTCTAACAATTTTCGCAGGACCACAAGTATAACCAGGACCAGGAGCTCTAAGTGTGAAATTCCTTGGAAGTTTTACTGTTTTATTCGTTGTTCCGGCAGAACCAACACTAAGTTGAAAAGAACTTACTGCATTGCTTGGATCTTGAGCCCATGAATTCAAGACTCCACCTTTGCAACAATTTGCAATTTGTTGGTTGTAAGGAGTTCCTGGCAACATATCAACTACGGTTGGATCTTTCTTACAACAATGTGGAGTTCCAGCTTTGAATTTCGAACAATCTCCTTGTTCGGTTGTTTGGCTTCCCATCATGTTCCAAATTACTTCCTTTTTAGCCCATGTCCACCCTAGTGTCCATCCTGGCTCTTGAATATGTCGATATTGTTGAAAGTTGTACATTGTAACAATAGCCTGCTCAACACAAACCAATCAACATGTTATAGAAATATTCAAGTCTATTTGGCTTCAGAAAACATTTTCTAATTTTGATACTAATTGCGAAATTCTCATTTGTTTGTACAGAAAACGTTGGAAAACAACTTTGTTTTTGTTTTCCATTGTTTTTCAACCCTACAAAATGAGCTTGTTAGGTGAGGGATATCTCCCACTTATAAATTCATTAATTCATTTTCAAGTCATATTTCATCAAATGTCGTCCACCTCATATTGAGCGTGATAGGAGTGGCCTTATAGCAGGTGAACCAATGGATCTTGAATAGACTCTGATACCATTTTAAAATCTAGGTTAGGCCTGATAGTAAGGTGAGAGATGTCTCCCACTTATAAACTCGTTTTCAACTCATATCGGACAACGGAGAACATTCCAACAATAATAATAAACAAGTTAACCCAATCAAAAAACCTTTGAAGTACTTGATTGAAAAAGGTATGTACAATAGAGAATATTCCATCAAACATAGTTTTACATGTTCCTAATATTTAGGGTCCGTTTGGATTAGTTTATTTTTGAGCTTATGCAAACAGTTTATGCAATATAAATTAGGTTTTATGCTGTTTTACAAGTTCACACTAGTGAAAATTGTATTTTTATAAGCTATTTTATCATAAACTACCTTGACAAAGTTATAATAATACATAAAAATTGTATAAGTTGTTAGCATAAGCTCGAAAATAAGCTAATCCAAACAGGCCATTAATCAACATTTTACATAGTTCTTTACTTGTTGATTCCATAAAAATTTTCAAATCACAAGTCAAATTACAGAGTTCTGATCACTTAATCAAATTAAGGAAGTTGTGAACACTTACAACATAGCCATCTGCAGTCCAACTCATGACATCCCATTTGAGTGTTATATTTCCGGTTGGATCTAACGGATCATAGGCTTCTGTAAATCAACAATCACTTTCAAATTATCAATACTATTCAAACCAATTGATATATTCACTAAATTGTTTATCAAATTGATATTAAATAATCAAACAGATAAAGAAGAAAAAAAATTAAAAGTAATCTGTACCCATTACTTATTTTATTTTTCCCTCAAGATGTAGAAAAGATCTTTATCATAAATCCATAATTAGAATCACCAAAAATCACTTACTCAAATCAATTTTCATATCCATAATGGTTGTAACTAACTAACTAACTATCATATTTACTGTGTAACCATATATCAATTGAGTAGCCAAAAAAATTATATGAATCCATTCATTCATGTATTGAAATCTCAAAAATAGAAACTAAATTTTATAAAAAAACAGAAAATGTAAACTGACTAATTCAAATAAGTATAAGTTGAAAGAAGTAGATTTACCTGTGGAAGTGAATGTGGAGCAAGAGAAGAGTAACAAGACTAAAACTATAATAGACTCCATTTCTTGATGCAGATTTGCTTGTTTTTTCAAACAATGAAGCTCAAGTTAAAGATCTGCAGAAGAAAGAGGGAGAGAGAAGCAAAAAGGGGGTGTAAAGAATATTAGCTCTATAGTTTCATGAAGTGATATAGTATAATCATGAAGTTGAATGTGATCACTGTCTTTTATTATGATTAACATGTGGAAGATCTGAAACAAGACATTAAACGTTAAATATCAATAATACCCTTATTAGTGACAACAATCAAAGTCTATATTTTTCAAACTAATAATATAACATTGATTGAGATTTTTAAATGCCAACTAGGCGTATCTAATTAAAGACATAATAATAGTAATAATAAGGTTGGTGTGTGTTTAAATTATTTAAGATAAATTAGACTCCTAAAGATGGATCTAAAAAAAAATTAGACTCCTAATGAAATTTCCCTTGTATTCATAGTATATATCAATATAAAAATAAAATAATTACATATGACTCTGAGAGGTAAACGGACGATAAGTTGTGCCGCTACCCCTTTTTGAATAGCAAATTCAGTTCTCTTAAATACAAATTATGATATTTTACAAATTGGACTCCAAATGTAAAATATGTTTAAATATAGTACATATTATGATATTTTTTAATAAATGTATTTACTTTTGCTTTATTTTTTATTAATCTTTTAATTTTTGAAAAGAAAAAGAATTCAGATTATTTAGAGGTCAACGTAAAATAAATAAATTCTAATTAAAAATTATTCACATCAAAATCAAACTAGAATCTTTCTTAATAATTTATCCTAAAAATTCATTAACTGAGTTTTTAAAATGATAATTCATTCTTCTTTTTTCTACCAATTAAAGAAACATAATATAGGGCTTTGCCCTCTTTTATCTACCAAAAAAGAAAACTATATATAATATAAAATAAAACAATGAGACTACTTATTAATACTGTAGCATATAAAACTCAAAATAAATAACAAAATACTCTAATGATGATGTAGTTGAAGAAGGTGTGTGGACAAATAGTGAGTGAGATTAGAAATGAATTAGTAATTGCCAAAATATTTGGGGACATTATGGGAAAAATGAATGGTACACCGACAGTGAAGAAGCTGTGAATTAAGAAAGACAAACAAAGTGATGAGTATGAGTGGGCCTACATGTAAATATAAATAAAAAATAAAGTTGAAAATCTCTCCTTCCTCTTTCTGTCGGTGCTCCATTGTAGAAGTTAGTTGCTCATGTTTGTCTTTACAAGATATTTATTTATGTATCATTTGTTTAATTTTTTCTTAAGTAGTTTAATGGTTGCTTAAAAAAAAAGTTTAGTGTTTAGAAAATTCATTTTTTAAAATAAATTAGTGGGAGCATCATGGTTTGGTTTAGTCTTTATATATATTTCATTTTCATACAATATGTTTACCGATTAAGTTATATTTATGGGACATCATATATATATATATATATATATATATATATATATATATATATATATATAATTTTAACAAGCTCTGAATTAATTATTTTTTATATATAAAAAATAGATAAATATTATTTGAAACTTGTACACAATTGTGAAATTTCAGCTTTTAAATTTGAATTGATTAAAAATGTTCAGCCTAATAAGTTGAGTTATGTTTAGGAATAATAAACTTTGTACTATATTAAACTAAAAAAAAAAACTTTGTACGTAGATCTATTTATTACAGACAAATAGATATGATAAACGAGTCACTATAATATGAGCAACTAACAATAGTTATTTATTAGTAAAAAAAACAATAGTTATTTATCTATATAAAAAACAATACAGTTATTTTATATATTTATGAACATTATTATTTGATGTCTCATTCATGCTAAGCAATAATGCAACATTACTCAAGTAGAAGGAACGTAAATGGATTATTTTTCTCAAAAACCTTTTGGTACAAGATACATTATTAGAGTTAAGTCCCTACATACAGACTTCAACTCAAATAAAATTAAGTGGTTAATTTGAGCTGTGTTATTATGTCTTATTTCTCGTATATTCTTTAATTTTGTGGTGCTCAGTTATTTTAGAAAGAAACACAAATTGGTTTGTTAATAGAAACACAAAACTTGAGTACGCTTTTTATGACAGAGTCTCCGCTAAATTGGCTTCCTAAAAAAGTAAATTATTGAACAAACCTGATAGAGTTGTGTTAGCTAACCAGGGGCGAAGGGTAGTGTATTCATGGGGTAGCCCTTGCTACCCTAAAAAAAATAAAAATTTTATTTAGTAGGTATAAATTTATGTTTAGCTACCCCTAATTATATATATTTGGCTACCGTATATAAGTTTATTTGTTTAACAAGAACAACAAATATATTAGTCTATTATTAGTCCAAATAGATATAGGCCCATAACTCATTTTTATTATATTATTATTATGGCTTAATTCATAATTTAGCCTCTTACGGTTATTTTAGCTCTCAATTTGGTCCATTTTGTTTTAAAAGGTTCACGTTAATCCCTTATGTTTTGAACGTTATCATTAATTGGTTCCTTCCGTCATTTTTTTTTTAACGCCGTTATTTTTTGACATGCGGCTAACGGTGACGCCACGTGGATTTTAAAAAAAAAGAATTAATTATTAATTTGGTCATTTATGTTTATTTTAGGTATCAATTTGGTCTCTTATGTTTTAAAAGTTTCACTTTAGTCCCCTATGTTTTGAACGTTACCATTAATTGGTCTATTCCGTCAATTTTTTTTAACGTCGTTATTTTTTGACACATGACTAACGGTGACGGTCCAGTCCAAAAGTTAATGTTAATCTTTTTGCTTATTGGGTTATTTTACTATTACTTTTGAATTGTTTTTATATTTAATTTGGCCACCTTATGGAAATATGGCTAGCTTCGCCGCTGTAGCTAACTCGTGTTAGCTAACTCTATTATCTCTTTCTTTCCATCTTACCATATGCAAAATGTATGTGTCATGTTTTGGATAACACTCAGGCACAAGTGATATTTTGGCATGAATTTAGTTGGTGTTGAAACAAAATTACTAAGCTACATGACTACATCACTTTAGGGAATTAAGAGTTTGTATTGACTTATTTACATAATGTCTTCCTTATTGATAAACTTGTATAGGAGATTATGGGTGAAACTCTTTCAGGGAGATATCTAAAAGCATAAATATTGGACGTTGTTCCTTAAGAGATAGTTATGTCTCTAATTTGATTCTTTACAATGGTTGCAGTTTTACTTATCTCTGTGTGTTTGGTATTACGATGAGCAGGGGCGGAGCCAGGATTTTAAATTAAGGGGGGCCGTGAATTAATGCATCATAATTAGTAAAAATAATAATTAAATGTGCAATATATACAAAAAAATTAATATAATTACAATTTGTTTTTAGAGACGAAATGATAAAATTGTTATAAATTTACACACATAAGTGGAGGAGTCGGGATTCGAACCCCTTCATGAGATCCAGTCTAACAATTTTAAATTTTTTTTTTATCAATTGAGCTGAAACTTAACACTATTTTCTTGTATTTAAGTAAAATAGAATAAAAATATATATATATCTATTAGGAGGTACTAAACAACAAAGGAAAAGAGGTTCACATCTAATATTAATAGATACCTTCAAGAAAAAAAAGTGACAAAATCCTTTACACTACTATTTTAGTTTAGAAAAAAAAAAGTAGTCCCATTTCTTACAAACAACATCAAGACCTCATGCATGAACTATATAAAAGCATGCAGACAACAACTTATTGGATGGTATGACTATATGATAAGAGAACTTAATATTATTTTTACTATGTATTTTATTATGATTTGAAAAGTCAAAGAAATTAAAATAAATTTCGTAGCATACATATATATATACCTATAATATACAAAGTTTTGTAGAAAACTGGGGGGGGGGGGGACCGTGGCCACCCTGTGTCCCCCCACTCCCTCCGCCCCTGACGATGAGTATGTCAGAATCATGGTGGCTCATCGTGATTTTACAGAAGCTACATTGTAGCTTCTGTAAAATCGCGGTGAGTCATCGTGATTCTAACATACTCACCTTAATACTAAACTTAGGCTCTCTCTTTTTCTTTTCTTTTTTGCAATTTGATTTCGGGTTCCGTGTTGGACTTATTGAATTGTGTTTGATGTGTATTTGAATGCTTCGCATTTTGCACTCATTATATTACTTACAAATAATTTATATTTAAAAGGATATATGCATGTTACTGTCAACAAAATTATTGATGGGCACACCTTTATAATTAATATAAAAATGGAATAGCGTTCCTCTTCCCTGTTCATCGATTTTTAATCAAAAATATTGAGGAGAAAATAATTAATTTGGCTATCTCCAGGAATCAAATAGCATCATTTGTTAAAAGCTCTGTGTTTTTAAAAATAAGTAGTTATTTTCAACTATCTCCTTTTATTCAATAGAAATAAGTTACTTATTTTTCTTTTTGAACTTATTTAAAAATAGTATTCGACCCTACTTCTCTTTTTAAGTGATAAGAAGTTGAAAATAAATCAGGCCAAGTTCTATCTTAAACTCTAGATTTTATCTCTTTCATGGTAGTAGTTGGCAGTGGCGTCGCCACATTGAGGTGAACCCCCGGACTTAAAAAAAATACATATATAATCTTATATAATTTATATTTTGAACTCCCTCATTTTTCTATATTGAACCACTGACCCAATTAAACTCAAAACAATTTTAACTTACTTATTTTTAAATTTTATTCTCTCTTTATTAGGGTTGACAATGAACCTAAACAAGTTGAATAAAGTTTGAGATCGATTTGACAATTAATTCGTTTAACTTGCTCGATTCATGAATAAATGAGTCAAACTTAAGCTAAATAATAAGTATGTTAATTAAATAAGCTGAACTTAGGCTATATATAGTTCGGCTTGTTTGGTTTTGAACTTGTTTCATGAACCAAATAAGTCGAACTTAAGCTAAATATTAAATTAGTTAATTAAATGAGTTGAACTTGAACTATATATAGTTCGGCTTGTTTGGTTTTGAACTTGGTTAAAGAGCCAAATGAGTCGAACTTAAGTTAAATATTAAGTTCGTTAATTAAACGAGTTGAACTTGAACTATATATAGTTCGGCTTGTTTGGTTTTGAACTAGGTACATTAACCAAATGAGTCGAACTTAAGCTAAATATTAAGTTCGTTAATTAAATGAACTAAACCTGAGCTATATATAGTTCGATTTGTTTGGTTCACAAGCTGACTTGATTATATATATAACACTTAAAAATATATTTTTAAATAACACTTCAAAAATAATTTAAAATTTATATAATTTAAAATGGAGAATAAATATAATGAAAAAAAAATTCATATCGAATTCTTGATTTTAGTTTCAAGTTGAAAATGAATTGAACCTAATGAGCTGAACCGAACTGCTCGCAAACTATAAACGAGTCGAACTCGAGCTGAAAAAATAGTTTATGTCAAACTCACATCCGTTCAATAATCGATCTGATTCTGATTCGCTTGGTTAACTAACACTTTTTTGTAAGATACTAACCCGACTATTAATTTTGTAGAACATTTTTTTGGATGAATTTAACCTTAGGATAATTTTTTTAAAAATATTTTCTATTTTTTTTTAAACTATTTAAGCCGTTTTCAATAAAAATTTTCCCATAGAAAAACAGTTGCTAACTAGAATATAAAAAATATTTTAAAGCAAAAAATTTCTTAAAGTAAAATAGTCTGAACCCCTTGCTCCAGGTTCCTGGAGACGCCACCGGTAGTTGGTATATACCATTCTACTTTGAAGTGCTTCTCTCATTGATAGTGCACTTCATTCCATGATTCAAATGTGAGTGTGTTTCTCTCTTATTGATATTCTGCGTAGTACTTCTCTCTATCATATTGTACTACACCCCGCCACACAAACATGACCGTGTTTCTCTCTATAATACTCACTGCAATGTGTAATACTTCTCTCAAGTGATACTGCACCATGTGGTCACATCTCTCTAGTTAATCACTTTCTTTTACTAACACAAAGCCAAACTACAAATACAATCTTACTTCACAACTAAAATATTAGTTTTCAAATTATTAAGATCGTTTTCCACAGGAATTGTAGCGAATCAAACGCATTGATTGAAAGCATACGTACATAATTTGACATAAAGTAAAAGGGGGAATTTTTCAAGATTAGGTTTTTGAGAAGTAAAACTGCAAAAAGAAATTAGGATTTGATTCAGAGAGAGAAGACAATTGGATCTTTTCGGTTCATCTAATTACTATTATCTTGGTAGTTCATGCATGTTAACAAATTTACAACTTTAGTTTCACGATTTGATTAAAAAAAAAAATTATGCTCAATCACTTGGTAACATAATTCTCTCCCTTGATCATAAATTCCTAATCTCTTAGGATGATTTATGATTAAGTGAGGTTTTGGAACTTTAATCTTTAAATTCCCAATTAACAATTCGAAATCTCTTAAGTAACGGTTAATTGAACAACTATTTCTAAATCGATGATTTATTCTTATTCTCATAGTAAAACAAATAATTGGAATCATCACATAATTGGCCAAATTTGGCCAAATCATACAAAACATTAAACATAAAGAAAATTGACTGAAACTAACTTCGTAATTTATTAACATATCATATGAAACTACATGGTTCAAGCTAAGTAGCAATTAGAATCCCCTAGGATCCAATCATAAGAATTTACCTAGACGTGGTTACAATAACCATAGCATAAAGTTTGAAGAAAGAATACATGATTAAGATGATATAAGGTTGTCGAATCTTCCTCTCGGTTGAATCTCCAACCCTAGGTCAGTTCTGGAAACCCCTATTTATAGAAAAACACAAAATTAAGATGTGTTGTCACGAGGCTGCGCCGCTTGTTCTTGCGCTAGGTGCAGGAAGCCGAACTCAAATGACTTTTCTTTCTTCATGAAAGTTGTAGCTCTTGATCTTCGATCTGGATTCCCTGCAGTCAAATGGTGACTGCAGGTGAATCTCAACCACCCATTTTATTTGTACCTTTTATTTATTTTGTGAGCTTTAAATCTGTACCATCAAAATAGGTGACTCCATGATTGCACAGCCAAAGTGAATGCACCCAATCCATATCCCTTGATCTTAGTTTTCATTTGGCGTAAGTCCTGCCTCATTCCGAGTTACGAAACTGTAGATATGGTCAAAATATTGTACATACGTCATGATGCAAATTGTGTTGATTTTGTTGTTCTTCAATATGCACGAGGCGCGGATAATAGTTTTGGGAAACCTCCAGTTTTTCTCCTGTTTCTTGTGCTCCAAGCAATCGTATATTGATGAAATTTCTTCTTTATTCATTGCGGAAAATATAATAAAAGTACCTAATAATGCCTTGAATTGTTTTAAAAACATAGTAATGACATGAAGTCATCAGAGGTCGGGATTTGAACCATGGTTATCCCACTTATTCACTTTAAGGGTGAAATTTTTAGTCACTATGTTATTTGAAGAAAAAAAAACACATCACCTTATTGTATTTAATCGATGATCCCCAGTTCCCTGTTCTACAGATTCGACCATTTAATCCTATTTTCAAATTACTACTTTTAATTGTAAAGTCACCTTATTGGATCACGTAAATCATAGAGACCAAAATCATCTATTTTTAAATTTATTGAAAGAAAAAAAACTTACATATAAAACAATAAATAAGTATATACATACGAGGATACTAAAATCATATTTATTTGTCCCGTGAGTTTGTTCAATTGGTAAGATATTACAATATATATGCAGAGGATCGAGATTCGAACTCCGTTCATCTCACTTATCCACTTTAAGGATATCAAAGAGAGTTTCATAAACTAATGATCTGCATCTCCGATATGTGTATCCATGACTAATAATTAGAGTTCCATGACGTGGAATAGATAATATCAAAATTGATGATACAATTTTTTATTTAAGTACCTTATAATCAATTTAATATTACATCTTTTTATATCAAATTAAATAAAAGATACCACTTGTTAGTATTGTATAATGCACAAAGTATTATCCATATTAAAGTAAAATATATAAGAGTTGCATATGTGTTATGGCCCCAAAAGATACCACTTGTTACTTAATGATAGGACCCGAGTTGGGATCCTTTTCATTTCCTCTTTCCATTTCCTCCATTATTATATTGTTTTGGAAATTTAAATGCAAAAGGGTAATATTAAATGAGTCCAAATATCTTTTATACATCCTAAAATATTTAAAAAATTTGATAACAGAAGAAACTGATAGGATCCCAATGCGGTAAGACCCATATTTCATTTTAGTATCTATCTCTCTAAAATATAAGCAAATTTACAAACAAAAAAAAAATTCCTTTAAAAAAAGTATCTAAATGCATTTAAGTCGTACAATTTTCTAATTTTTCCTCTATCTTTTGACTTGGAAACTATTAAAAACATGGAATGTGAAAAATGTATGGATATATTTTAAAAAGTAATATTTATTGTAATAATTAGAGATTACTTTTGTTTATATTTAAGATTTTCAATTTTTTTATTTTATTATTTATATATAAGACCGGATGAAATATTTCCATTAATTTTGAGAAATGAAGAGAATCTTACTCCCGAAAGTGGTATCACCACCGCTGTCTTAGAATTTTAAAGACAGATTCTGTCCTTTGGTCTAACAAAACAAAACCCACACGAGTGAGTGACGGCGAAGTGAGCAAAACAGGTGAGAGGATTCTCTCATTCATTCATTCATTCTCGTTAGACAACTTTACTTACCCAAACAAGCAATTGATTATTATACTGTACACTCTCATTCTGATTATTCTATTTCTAGGGTTGATTCTATTCTATTCTATTCTATTCTATTCCACTACATACATTTTTCAGTACAAGAAGAAATCAACAACTTATTAGATGGAAAACAACACTATCAGTTCCGAGCAAACAGTGCAAGATGGAAAACTCTACAGACACCTCAATTCTCTAATTGTCTCTCATCTTCGTCACAACAATCTCACTCAGGTTACATATTCTTTAATCCTTTCTTCCAAAAATTATTCTTCATTTTTTATATAAAACAAAATGTTGTTTTTTCATTTCAGGCTGCAACTGCTGTTGCTTCAGCAACTATGACACCATTGAATGTTGAAGCTCCACCCAATAAGCTTCTTGACTTGGTTGCTAAGGTTCTTACTTCTACAAATCCCTAAATTCATATTTTATTTGTGGTTTAAATATGATATTATTCCCTGCAATAACAATGTATTTTGGTTTTAGTCGCCGTAATTTTTTTTGTTTGGATTCGGCTACAATTTCGAAAACAGTTGCTTTTAGTCCCTAAAGTCGCCTTACTGGCCCAGGTGGCACCATATGTCATGACTATATTGGGTCACATAGGACATCGGGCCAATGTTTGGGTATATCGGAATCACAGTGATCCACCGTGATTTTCCAAAAGCTACACCGTAGTTTCTGCAAAATCACAGTGGATCACTGTGATTTTGACATACTCATCCGTGATACATACAAAAGCAACAATTTTTGAATTTGCAGGGACTAAATCCAAACAAAATACGCAATATTTACAAGGACTAAAATGATATTTAAACCTTTATTTATTGACTATTGCGATGGATAAATAAATATGTCCCTTAAAATGCAAAAAATGTAGTCTAGTTATTGTAATGCTCAAATGTCTGTCATGTTAAACGCTATCTATGAAGCCCAGATGCTCTAAAATATGAAATGTGTGGGTGTTGTACCCAAGTGTGTGTGAACTCATCAGTTTTCCAGGTCTGCGGATTTTACCGTTCTAGCTACCTTCCCGAGCACGAAACCCCTTGAAAGTCAAAATTTTACTGTTCCAGTTGTCTTCACGTGCAGAAGGTTGTTATATCTGCATGTGAAGTTATAGTCACACTACATTGTCTTCAATGTATAGAACATAGCAATGTAGTCAACAATAAAATAAGACAAGTAAAATGAAGGTATCCAGAATTTGGAACATACCTTGTTGGAAGTCATGTCGTATCCTGAATTTAAAAAATTTCTCATATCCTCGTATGACTATCATACTAGGTATCTAGGGCTCATCACTATACGTTGGATGGCTGTGCCCCTATCCCCAATAAGGACTAATATGTCTTATATTTGGGACTCTTAGGGACTATAGTGGTTTTTTTTTGGTTTGCATTTTTAGGGACTAATGTGTCTTGCGGGAAGACTAATCAAATATGAACTTGGGAGTTTACTCCATTCTTTTGTGTAATCTAAACTTGCCCTTTAATGCGAGCATGAGGAAGCATTTTGTTCTAAAGAAATAACAGGGTCTTGCAGCGGAAAAGGATGACGTGTCAAGAGGGATTTCATCTTCTCCATTTCAAGATTTGGGTGCATCATTGCCCTTGCCTCGTCCGGGTGCAACAGCCATTGACTTTAGGCAAATTTTCTACACTTGTTCTGCTGTTTTGGTCAATCTCCTTTTGCATTTGAATTCAATGGAACAATATTTAATTCTTCGTTCAGAGAAATGCTTGATATTATGTTGTTACTTCTTGCTACCACCATTGCCCGTTATAGTGTTTCATTGGTGTTATGCTCTGAAAAACAACCCTGTGTTTTGCTGTAACAGCTCTTTGCCAGATTTAAAAGGTTCGTCAAAAGGTTTCCCAAAACATGAGACACGGCACCTTTCAGAACACAAGGTATGTAATATGCTTTAATAACTTCAACATATCTTGCTGCATTGTACTTTCAAAATACCATTCAAACCCTACGAATGAACAGTTCTTTTTTGTTATTTGATTTTGGAACTGATTGGCTTAATTTCTAGAATGTTGCCAGATGTGCTAGGTTTAGTCCTGATGGAAGGTTTGTTGCTACTGGAAGTGCAGATACATCAATAAAGCTATTTGAGGTGCTAATTTATTATTTAGAATAAACGTATTGCTCTTTCTTGACACAACTTTCAAACTTATGCTTCAATTTATTTGGCAGGTTTCAAAAATCAAGCAAATGTTGCTCCCAGATGCAAAGGATGGTCCTGTGCGGTCTGTTGTAAAAACATATTATGACCATATACAAGTATATTTGCATTTTTCCAAGTTCTATTGAGTTTATCATTTGAAATTGTTTCTTTTATTGGATAGTTTGATATTTCTGTATGATTTTAAACTAATATTTATCTTCTGCACTTATTGTTGACAATGACTTATAAAATCCACCATTCAATTGAAAGTTTACATCATATAGATCATTTGTGTAAAATATCAGACAAATCCAAAATCATTTGATATGTTATTGAGACAGATAAAGATTAACGGTTTACATTACACAAACATAATATTTGAATATCAACGTGCCAACTTCTATTTCTGTGCTGTTGTGGAATTTATTTTACCTGTAATACATTTGCTCTAATACTGACGAGGTTTCACTGGTTTTTTATTTTACATATCTCTCGTTATACTTTTACGTGGTGAGAAGTAAAGCTTATAAAATGATTCTGAGAAACTGTCCCCTTATATCTGACTTTTCTTATATATTTAACAAAACTGCAGCCGGTAAATGATTTGGATTTTCATCCGCAAGGTACTATCTTGGTCTCTGGAGCCAAAGATCGGACAATAAAGTATAATCTCTTGTAGTAAAATTATTTGATTTGTTTCTTGTCTTTGTCGTTTATATTTTGGAATTGCTCTTAGTATTTGACATGCTGGTGTAATATCATTTAGGTTTTTTGATATTTCAAAAACCAACGCCAAGAGATCTTACAGGGTTATCCAGGTAGTGCTATTCTACATTTATATACTCGCAACAAACGAGAAATAATAAGAATTAAGTATAAACTTTCATTTGTGTTGAATTGTCTTGCAGGATACGCACAATGTTCGCTCTGTATCTTTTCACCCCTCAGGGGACTTTCTCTTGGCAGGTATTTACGTTTTTAACATCTTTCTGCATAATAATATGCTACCAGTGTATTTTTCATTACTAAAATGGATTCAAGGCCCGTTTGGATTAACTTATTTTTCAGCTTTTGCAAAACAGCTTATGCAAATAAATAAGGTTTTATGTTATTTTATAATTTCTCACTAATGAAAACTATATTTTATAAACTATTTTTTCATAAACTACCTTGACAAACTTATAATAATACATAAAAACTTATTTATTTGCATAACCTGTTTTACATAAGCTCAAAAATAAGTTAATCCAAACGGTATTCATTTATGTGTTCTTGTTGTGTTTCTTAATTGTATGCAAATTTTCAATTACAAACATCATGCTCCGTTATAGTTGCTGTGGAGCTATATTCATTGTATCATGTCATGTTCACCTTTCAGTATTATTTGCATGAAACCGAGCTTAGGAAGTCTGTGGTCCAATGAATTACTTCTGGTTGGTATCAATAAGCCAATACTTTTAGGTTTATATTTCAATGAATCCACTCGTATTTCTGTGTTAAGGCAATAACTCGGCAATTTTAATAATTTCCTCTTTATAGCGATTATGATATCGACTGCAACTGGGAGACCTTGTCTTTGTTTCTAGATTACCAATTACCATCCAATCAGCATCTTTGCTTTCTTCCTTGATTTTCTCAAAACATTGAAGATGATAAATATCAATTTCTGACAGGCACTGATCATGCGATTCCACATTTGTATGATATAAATACCTTTCAATGCTATCTGTCCGCAAATGTCCCAGATAATAGCCCTAATGGAGCCATAAACCAGGTATGTCAATCCTCTCTTCCTCACAAACTATTAACTATTTTACTTTCATCGGTGCTACAGTGATTGAATTGTTTCCTTGTCTGTTTTGTAGGTTAGATATTCTTGTACAGGTGCCATGTATGTTACAGCATCGAAAGATGGTGCTATTCGATTGTGGGATGGCATGACTGCCAATTGTGTGCGCTCAATAACTGCAGCACATGGAACAGCAGAGGTTACCAGTGTAATTTTTACAAAAGATGAAAGGTATAATACATTTTGGAGCAGATATTTGTTTAAGTCACTGACAGACAAGTGAGTCGATCCACCTCGGGCTCGCAGGCCAAAGCCCCACTCTGACAAGTCTACTTTGAAGTTATTGCTCCTGTTGGAGTTCTGACCAACTATTTACACTTTTAATTTTTCGAATAAGCTTAGCTTGGTGTATCAATATAACTGTTAATTTTCTAGGTTTGTCCTCTCTTGTGGTAAGGACTCTACCATAAAGCTTTGGGAGGCTGGTTCTGGAAGATTAGTCAAACAATATCTCGGTGCCGTACATACACAACTAAGATGCCAGGTACTTTGATTTGGTTAATTTATATACTGTTTAGTAGTTATCACATTTTCCATCCATGTTCTCATAGTTACCATTCTGTGTACTCTCTATGCAGGCTATATTTAATGCGACAGAAGAATTTATTCTATCCATAGATGAGCTGAACAACGAGGTTTATTTAGCTGTCTACTGTTTGGTGATGTTAGCTTTATACAACGGACTTTATATGAAGAATCTCATGTATTTTGCAGGTTGTTATCTGGGATGCAATGACAACGGAAATAGTAGCAAAATGGCCTTCTAATCACGTTGGTGCACCACGCTGGCTTGAACACTCACGAGTAGAGTCTGCTTTTATTTCATGTGGAACTGATAGATCAATCCGGTTCTGGAAGGAGGCTTAATATATATGCAGTCCTTAATTAAAGAGATCAATGAATAAAATTTAGCTCAGGAAAACTCTCTTTCGCTCAAGTTGTGGTACTATTTTTTCCTGCAAAATCAGTAAATGCATTTGCCGCATAAAATTGGGGGATTATGTTTGTGCTGATGTCGAGTACTTCTTAATAACTTTTTGTTTCACATGCCCTGTTTGGACCAACTTAGCTTAATTTTGATATGATTATATGAAAAGATTTACTTTCTTGCTATTGTTAAATCATTTAAATCATTTAGAATTGGCAGTTGGACTTTCTTGCTTGGATCTTGATTTAACAAACATTTAAATGACTTTAGAATTGGCAATTGGATCAACTCAAACTGTGGTTGATACTGAAGTATATTAACTTTTTTTGACTCGTTTTTTATTATAATTAAGGTGAGGGAGTAACTAACTAAGACTTTGAATGCTTGAATTGTCATGCTAAGGGATATACATTTTTTATCAGAAAAAGTTTCAATTTTCCTGAATGACTTTTAGCCATTAATTACCACAAAATTTAAAGTATTCTTTTAAAGCAATTAATTTTATTTATGAGAGAGTACAATATTACTTTCTTTTTAATTAGAGTACATTAAGATTACTCTTAACCCTTTATGACAAGCAAACTAATAGTAATATTTGTATCTGCTACATTTAATCATTAAATAACCCTCTACACTATTTAGTGTGTGCTAAACAAATTTAACTGAGGTAAACCTCTGAAGTCTGAAAATTTATCAAAATAATATATTAAACACATAATTGACCTTTGTTCTCCCACACATATTAAACTCATACTTAAGTACCGATAAAAAGTTGACTCATACTCTTTATATGCATGAGTTCAACTCCCGCTATCGACGTTAGGACTTCGTTAAAAGTCATTATGTAAGTATTAATTTGTTCTCTAAACCTTAAGGTCTGTCACTCCGATGAGCCTTCATACCAAATTCAAATAAACATTTATTCATAAAAAAAAATGTCTTATTCAAACTATAAATTCAAAGCACTAAACATAATGACCTTATAATTCCGCTACCTAGCTAGGTTGCCATAATAACTAAAGTCAAAGAACATATATCATGTCTTAGTATTGAATTAATTCAATTGACCACCCTACACAAACTGCATATAAATATTGCATTCACCATGATCCATCATGCAGGGTTGCAATATAGTCTTTGTTTAGTTGCCTCTTGTCATCCTTAACATTTGTCCTCATTTATAACTTGTAAGAAGCTTAATTAACAGCTACAAGACTGCAAAACAAAAATATGAAGGGTTACTCTCTTATAGTAGCACTTAATGAAATCTCTCTCATCATTATTTTCCTCCTCTTACTCACTTACTCCATGAATGTTCATGGCATGAGACCTCTGAAAGATCAATCTCCTCCTTCATTCATAAGTTTAATAATCAACCAGGCTTATTTTGGACCAAGTCGCAGAGGTCGCGGTCACTGAGAATATTTTAAGACTTTTAAATAAAATTGTGTTAGACTTATTTTTATTTTATTTTCTCCATAAGATACTACAAGCATGCATATGTTGCAGTAGTTTTGATAATTCTGATCAATATTTGGAAGTTAGCAAAGGGGGAAATTATGTTTTTGATTATAAAAGAATGTAACCAAGTTATAGTTAGTGACGATTGCAAGGCCTAAATAAGGCTTGTAATTGATTCATTCATCAAAGCAATAATAAACCTAATGCATTCCACAGTATACTCTCTAAGTTCTCTCAATTCTTTCTATTATTGCTATTTTTAGAATTGAGTTTTTTGGGCCTAACTCATCCTTACAAAACCGGTTTGTAAGGCAAGGATTGCCACTTGCTTATAAACACAAACCATCTCGCAAGTGAGGTGGGACGTCTTTAACATTTATTTTTAATAATGAACAAGGTTCAAATTAAATCATCACACCACTAATATTGGATTGAATACATTGTTTTTACCAAGTTGGATTGGATACATGAAAGTACAGTATGTTGAAGAGATTAATTATTTTGATAGAAACTAGTACTTAAAAAGTTGGGAACTCAATCTCAGATCCACATTTGCCATGAGGGAAACCAACTGCATTTTGTATCAGAACCTATCCACGATCCGCTGGGCCACTTCGTCGGGCCGCCTGCAATTAGGTTTCTGATCCCATCTTAGAATTGAGTTTTTTGGGCCTAACTCATCCTTACAAAACCAGCTTGTAAGGTGATGATTGTCATTTGCTTATAAACACAAACTTAGGCCATCTCGCAAGCGATGTGAGACTTCTTTAACAGCTATTATATCTTTTTTTCATTTGGTATTACTCAACCAACATATTGTTGCCACTTTAGTCTTAGCTGATGAAGCAAAATTACCTTGACAAGAGTACCTTGACAGAAGAAGAAGGATATGCTTGACAGAGTTCATAGTACCTTGATCACAAAGCAACTTATAGATACCATGACCAAGCATTTGAAGTTAGAATCTTTCTTAAAGCTTAGAAGTATGTTAGGAATGTGTATCTTGTCTGAATTAAACTAATTGTAATATACAATTCAGTTTAAGGGAGGATTGGTTAATATGTTTTGCTAGTTGGTCCTTGTAAAATAGTTTTTTTGAATGGCAAACAAATATTATTAGAACCCACACTTACAAGGCTCAAGAAGAGCCACGAAGGGGCAAAATGAAACATACAAGGAGGGTATAAATGGTGGCCGAAAACAGCAGCCCCATACACCTTAAAAACCTGCTACATAACAAGCCAGCAGCAGAAAATAAAAAACGCCCCCCCACCACAACAAGCAACAGCAGACCCGAAAGAAAAACAATAAAATCATCTTAGGAAACAATCTCCCGGATCCCATATCCATTCATAGAAAAGACACGGAGAAATTTTTAGCCGATCCGCGCTCCACTTCCAAGATAGCACTTTGATATCCTCCACTATATCCGAGGCCCCCTTCTTGACACCATTAAATATGTCGTCATTCCTCGCTCTCCAAAAAGACCACACTACCGTATGCCACACCAAATAGAAACCACCCCTAACTTTCTTGTTTCTAGCCGCCTCACTAATACAAGCAAAAAGGGACATAATATTCGACGGCATAACAATCACCACTCCCAACCATTTAAAAATCTCATACCAAACGTTATGAGCTGTATGACAATGGAGGAACAAATGGTTCGCCGATTCCGGATAGTGATCACACCAAGCACAATTCCTTCCCACATCTTGTTGAAGCACTCCTCTCCTAACAAGATTATCCTTCGTAGGGAGATGGTTATAAAAGAGTTGCCAAGAGAAAGCCACGACTTTGGAAGGAGCCGGGCTCTCCCAAATTTTAGAAAACATCTTTAACTCAAAATCATTAAGCAAAGGCCTATCCGCTCCATCCACAAGCAAGTCATAAGCCGACTTTACCGAAAAACCATCACTCGGATTAGGAGCCCAAATCCAACCGTCCTCACTAGTGGATAACGACACATTCACAAGAAGATCCACTAACATGTCCATCCTCACCACTTCCCATTGGAACAAATTAGCCTCCAATGAAAATCCCACCACCTACGATCCTCTTCCTCCTCCACCTTCAACAACTCATCCACACACGCCTCTTTTTGCAAAGAAATGGAGAATAATCGGGGAAACTTTATACACAACGGAGCATCACCAATCCAAACGTCCCTTCAAAACCGAATTTGCCTACCATTACCAAGTCTACGGACAACAACATCTTCCAACCAATTTAAATGTCCCCCCAGTCATCTAGAGCACACAAATCTTCTCCACCATAGGCTCCCAAGTAGACATCCTTCTCGGATTAGCTCCAACCGGGAGACCAAGATATTTGAACGGAAATTCCCCACGGATACAATTAAGAAAATTACACGCCATATCCATAAAAGTATCATCAATATTTACTCCCATCAAACTACTCTTCCAAAAATTCACTTTTAGACCGGAAGCCCTTTCAAAGCCTCTAAGGATCGCTTTCAAAGTCCAAAGGTTGTCCACCGTCGCTTCTCCAATGCAAAGAGTATCGTCCGCATATGGTCCTTGTAAAATAGTTGTTGTTTAGTCCTTCATTTTAGTCTTGAATTATGTTTATTTAGTTGTGAGTTGATATTGTCTATGATTTGGTTTATTTGAATGGTTTGATTGACAAGTATAAGGTAATTAAACCATGATTACAAATTAGTAGAACTGTAAAAGCAATCTTGTTTAATAATAAAGTTCCAATGAAACATTATGTAATCACACAAAATTCATGTACTACACATTTATTGATGTGGACACTAATTATAAAGACTAAAATTCATCATACATGTATAATTTGTCAGGGAAACAGCCATCAGCTAGTGCTCAATCAGCCAAATCTAAATGGTAATTTCTTGTAAAGCAAGATACAAAAGATGGTATTGATATTTGATACAGCAAAAAAATTATAATTGTCACGACTAAATTTGCCGAATTACTGAAACAATTTCGAAAATGCTCTCAAATTTTCTTCTTTCTATGAGAAGTATCTTAGCAAAATCAAGCGCTCGTTGTTCACAGGTTGCCCGTTTAGCAGCATCAGTAATTGATTCAAAATCTTCAGCATGTGCCACACCAACAATTCTCCTGTCAATCAACCGAGTAATTAACATTGCATATGCTTATTTTATCTGAAATTCAATTTTTTTTTTATTAAAATTATGATGAAGAGTCAGACCTTATAATTTTGGCAGCGGCGAATCCAAGACTATCATGAAACAAATCTGTCATGTATTTCTTCTGTACAAGCAGCGGAACCTCAGGATTGTTATAGATTGCAGGAAGATATGCCTCACCGGCACCATTTCTATGCTCATCCCAAAGTGCAGTGAATTTATGGTGGAAAAGATTCCATGTGTTTTCAATTGTTTTAAGAATCCATTCCTTATAATCCTGCATAACACTGTGTTTTAGACAAGGAAAAACAATTACAGTTTAAATGTCGAATCTAACTATTTCCTTTACCTTTCAACGCAATGTAAAATACCAATTATGAGATGAGCAAATAAAAAACAACAGATGGAAATCATTTAAGTAGGTAAATTAGATAATGTAGAAAATAGGCTGCACAAAAGATGAGTGTGAATAGTGTACATACTTTTCGATCGTTTGTTTCATCAGCATGTCCATCTTGAGAAAAGAAAGCCAATACCAAGTTTCCAAGGAATGCTCCAATATCAAAACCCATTGGTCCATAAAATGCAAATTCGGGATCAATAATTTGAGTTGATTCGCGAGTAACCATGACTGAACTAGTATGTAGATCTGCATGTAGTAGTGCTTGAGCCCTCTGACGGAACCTGAATGAACATAAATTAAAATCTGACAATAAAACTAGTGGATGAAAAAAAGAAAAAAAAATGAGACATATATATTAATACTTTGATTTCAGTTCAGCAACTTCAAGCTTCAGTAGATTGTCTTCCCGAATAGCCTCAGCATCGCGATCAAGATAAGGAGAAGTCCAATGATTATGTTCAGAAACTTTATAAGGGTCAGAGAAAATGACCTGCTCAGTGAGCCTGCATAACTCAACGTTCCCGCAAAATTCAGCAACTGCATCAAACCAGTATGAATTAAAGCTAATGGTGTTTGGAGCTTGATTCTCAGATTCAATTTCACTCTCAAGAGACATAGACTCTTGGTGTTTGGCTGCAAATTCTTTTTCTTTCCTGTCATCACATTATTGAACTTTTTTTATGATCATCCACCTTATGTAACTGCGGCTTAGCATCTACTTCCATCGAAGCAAAGACGCTATCATCTGAATAAGATGAGATTTATTCGTGTACATGCTTACCACCTTTCTCATTCATTCTTTTTTTCCTTTTAATTTGGTTATAGCTTGACATAAATCCCTCTCCAACAAAAACACACTTAATCTGTTGGAAAATGCTCTTCTACTTCCCACCAGCCCCTCGAACTAATTCAGATACAGCACCAAGCTGTCTCTATAGAACACCGAACGAATCCCAAGCCATATGCTGATGGCATAATGGTAAGACATGAAAACCAATACCTTAAATTTATATTCGAATCCAAAGATCAAACCACTATGAATCCATGAAAGCCTGAATGTTCTTCGCATCTTTATCGGTTTGAGTAAACTTTTGTGGTTTGAACAGCTTCCAAAGTCCAGCTGGATGCTTGATTTTAATTTCAACCTTACATGAAAATCTGCCATATATTTTTTCGCATTCAGGGTAAGGCTTGACATAAAGATTATAAAATCTAAGCCTAGTTGGTTTGATAAGGTCCTTCAATCCAACTTCAAACCCAATTGCACCCTTTCCATTCAAATATTCGATCACATTGTATCTAGGAACAATCTGCTTTTCAAAATTCACACCCAAGTATTCAGGAACTTCATGCAAACAATCAATACCATATTTCATCCTATGAACTAAAAACTCGATCTTCTTCTCAATATCCTCCAAATCATAAGTCATCAACCTCGGTTCCTTCCACAATACCTTCAAAGCATCCCTACGAATCAAACCGTGACTGCATAAACAATCGACCCTCAGCTTCACTTCAAAACAAGCCCTAACCAGACCATCTCCGAAAATCTTCTCTTTAATTGCCTCCCTGCATTTCAAACTCTGCAACAACTTCAAACACCGCGAAAATTCCCCAATTTCCATTCCCAGAATCCTTGGATCCCTAACAACCTCCGCCCTAACTTCGCGTCGCAAAAACCCCAAACCCCTCAACTCATGTATCAACGGCTTCAACCTATTTTCAACTCCAAATCCCAAAACCCTAGGATACAATCTAACAACTCTATCAATTTCATCTCTAGAAACACCAAATTCCACAAGAAAATCAATCACAGCAATAATTTCACTTTCGCTCATTACAACCGCACTGGGAAATTCTTCCAAAACCCTAACCACAACATCCTCAGAAAACCCTAAACCCCTAAAAACCTCAACTTTTTCGGAAATTTCAAGGGGATTTAAATGGAACCGTCTAGAACATCGCAACAAATTCGCAATCATCAACGGGGAAGGATTACAAACTTTGGATTTCAATTGAGGAAAACCTAATTCCCAATTATGTAGAAATTGAGGTTCCAACACAGAAGGACAATCATGAACAAGGGAAATTAAGGTTTTCTGCGGAATTCGGAAGGAAAAGAGGGTTGTTAACGATTTGTGAAGCTCGGTTGGATCGGAATTGAAGAGGAAGTGATTTTTGGAGAGGAAATTGAAAAGGGTTGAAGAAGGGAAACCATAGGTTTGAAATAGATTAGCGAGTGAAATTTGTTTTCTGTAATGAGAAATAGTGCTGAAATGAGTTGAATAAGTGTTTAGGTGAAAAAACACGTTTCTTCTTATAAATTTCATTGGTGAATATGGTCTTATTCAACAGTGAGATTGAAACATCAACAGTGAGATTGAAACAGAATGCAACATGAAAAATGAAAATCATAATACTGATAAAGAAAAAGAAAGAGGAAAACATTATCAGTAGTAGGAAAAGAATGATGAGTGGAGAGTTCTCGTGCTTACTCTGCCTTCTAGAACATTCTCTTCACCTTCACCACCACCCACAACTCGTCCGAGTCAAACTCAGTCACTCTTCGACATGATGTCAGAAGATCATCAACTAAAAAACGCCGTAAAATGCAAGATCGGATTAAGAAGCTTCTAGAAGAAGCACCGTTTAACGGCGGTGATGTGAAATTGACTGTGGTTGGGAAAGAAGGATGTGAAGAAGAGTGTTCTTGCTGATAAGAGTAGATTCTTGGATTGGGCTTGAATCATTTTTGTTCACATTTTTTTAAATGTGTTTTTTTTTTTTACCGTTAATTGTTAGTTAAATTAAAAAACCCTTTTTAGTAATTAGACATCCCGAAAGCAATTTTGATTTGAATTATCTAAACAATATAAATTGGTAAAAATCGCTTTTATTAAATGTATATAAACTTAAATCAATTATGTTCAACTCACTTTTAATCAAAATTAATTTTCTCAAACTCAATTCTGTCAAATTCAATTATTTTCACCGCATAACTAAACACACACTATATTTGTTTTTTGAGTTAGGTTCGTTTACACCGTCAAACTTTAATTTCACACTAAATTTTGACCGTTTAAATCAGATCTAACTGTTTAAAATGTAAATTATAACTATTACTCACTCTGGTCTCATATATAAGCAACAAAAAAAATAAAATTAAAATCTCAAATATAAGCAAAAGTAACATTTAATCATTACAATAAATGTTACTTTTCTAAATATATCCCTACTTTTTTCACATTCACATGTTTTTAATGGTTTCCAAGTCAAAAGATAGGGGTAAAATTAGAAAAGTGTATGACGTAAATGCATTTAAACACTTTTTTCTTTAAGGAAGAATTTTTTTGTAAAATTGTTTATATATGAGACCGGAGGGAGTGTTTTTTAGGGTCATATATTTTTTTTTAATGGCAAATATACAAAACTAAGTCTCCGTACAAGACGGACAGAAATCGGTAAAAGAGAAACTACATAACAAAAGTGTTTGTATATAAGCGGAACACCAATGAACAAAACTAGGCCCCGTTTGGCCCGGCTTATTTTTTACTTTTTATTTTAGCTTAAACGAAATAAAGAAGTATAAAATTATATTTGACATTATTTCTCCTTAAAAGTATTAGAGAAATAAAATAAAGAAGTGAAAAATAAAAAAAAATTAAGTCAAACACAATTTTTTTCTACTTTACTATTTTTAAGGAGGAGAAAAAAAGAGAAAAATAAGTCAGGCCAAACGGGACATAAAACTAACACCACCTAGAAGAGCTCTAAATCTAATCTTATTCTTAAAAAGATACTCCACAATTTCCATACCACCGGAGAAAACATCTCACTCTAATCAACTTTTCACATTTTTTACTAATTCTAACTTTATTCTCTTTTTTAGAAATGAATGACCTAAATTACACATTATTCTCTCGATTGTGGATGTAAATATGAAATTATTTTATCCGAGTTAAAAATAACAAGTACTGTATTTTTGGAGTAATGGAAGATGCGCTATTGCCTTTTCGATTTTCGGTCATTACTCTGTTACCACTCCCACCCCAAACTAAACTAAACAACTATTATCATCTTCTTGTTCTTCTCAGTCCTCACTCTCCACCCCCAATAACAATTTCTTGAATTAGGGTTTATCTCTATCACACACCCTATTCTCAAACATTTCTTTCTTCTCACACCGCAACAAAACCCTACTCTTCCCCAATCACGATTCATTCCCCCCCGCTTCTCTTTTCCCAACCAAATCCCCGTCGCTCCACGCTCTAAAACCTGCGCGTTTGTGTTTTCAGAGGGTTCCATTTCGAAAACATTGCTGGAAAAATAAATTAAACGCTGCGTTTCACTTGTTGTAGTTCTTTCTATTCCGTGTTGCGCAATGTCGATAATTTGGGAAACAATTTCAACTATTCGGGTTGTCGTGTGTTCATTCAAAACGGTTAAGAATTCTGTTACGGTATGTATTTTGGATTCATTTCTTATTCTGTTATAGGTTCAGTTAGCTCATAAATTAGTTCTGTAAAGTTGCACATTTAACATTTTTTTTTAATATTTTTTTTTATATATCTTGTAGTTTTGATCAGAGTTGTTTATGTTTGTTTTTTGTTCAGGGGATTCTCTATTCAGTGTGAAGATTGGTGTTTTTTTTTATACATATTTTATTTTTGTGTTGCTTAATTGAGGGTTAGTTCAGATTTGAATATCTGGTTTATGCTTTAGAGATGTATAATAATCAAGTGAATCGCGGTCCGAACTCAGGACAGAGTTCTGCCCCTCTACCTCCGGCTGCCCTGCCGCCACCACCACCACTACCACCGGGTTATCAGCAGGCACTGCCACCTCCACCGCCGCCTCATTTTCAGCATTTTGTCCCACCAGTGCCACCACCACCAGCTCCATCAGCAGCTCCCCATGTTTATTTACATGGAACCCCTTCTACGCCAAATACAAGACCTTCATATTCCATCCCTTCTCAAATGGCGCCGCAAACATTCCCTATCCTTGGACAAAATTCACAACATTCTTCTAATTTAGGCGTCCATAGTCATACCATTTCGCCCTCGGTTCCTACTCCTGTTGGCCGCTCACATCAGGACACATCTTGGGCTCCTGGGCTGCCAAGTAGAGTGTTGCCACCTCCTCCCTCTTCTTCCCAAGGACAAATTTTGCAAAATCAACATCTTCCTGCACCGCCACCACCCCCTTTTCGTGCTCCGTCTCCTGATGGAGTTTATTTCCATTCTACTGTTGGGAATTACCAAGTACCTTCTGTTGTTCCTCCACTGCCACGGCCACCATTGCCAACCTCTCCACCACCAGTTCTGCCATCTCCACCACTTCCTACCTCTGTGACGACTTCTACATCCTCCCATGCTGCATGCACTGATGTCCCGAACTCTAAGAAGAATCCTAGCTTTGAATCAAAGGATGTGGATTCAGCAGATGAGTTTGTCGCTTCATGTCTATCTGGTATTGTGCCGGTACATAATTCTGATTCTGACGCCAATCGGGATGGTGGAAATTGTAGAGAGGTAGCGCCAGTTTCCCTCAGAGATGAGCCAACTAGAAGTATGATGAGTATTCCCTCTCCTCCACCCAAGCCAGCAGAAGAAAATACTGTAGGCGCTGATTCTGACATGGAGATGGAAGGTTAGTTTGCATTGTTATCTAACACTTTTTTTTTTTTTTTATTTTAATGTTTCAATGAATTATGATATCTATGGTACTTATCTAGAATTGGTGCGAGTGCTGAATAGGTGAGCAAGTGTATGAATATACTGTTATGTATTCTAAATATTACTTTTTTATATTGAATTTGGATGCTAATAAAATGTGGAGTTTACTATAATTTTTTAGAGATGCCAATGGATTAGAGTTTTGTATTATGATATAATATACAGGAAACTGGATAAAAAATTACAGATAATTGTGATCCCTCCTTAGTATTCCATCGAGGGTAACTGCATACGCTATAAAAAGTAAAGACATACTGTTCACTTGAATATCTTAGCTATTACTTTCTGATAACATGTTCTCTGCTATGTTTATACAGCTGAATAGGCAAACATGTATTTGGTGGGTGTAATTGGTTTAGTTTAACTGTTGGTATGCATTTTAATTTTTGGATGATACCTGGCTGAAAATTGGCTAGGGGAAGAGAGGAGTTGCTTTTAACAAATAAAACCTTATTTGATAACTTGAGCCTGATCTGCTTTATTTGATTTCTCATGGTCTTGTTAAGATGATATCACGCTTTCTGACAAAGACCAAGGATCAACTTATGCAATTGAAGTGGTAACTCAGCAGCATGATCGGGTTGATGAGGTTAGCATGAATGAGAAAATACAGCTGCCGCAGAATTCAACAGAAAACAAACCTGCCAAGACAATCTTATCCAGTGATGCATCATGCTTTGGATCTACAGGAGTCAGCAAACAAAATGAAGGTTTCATTTTATTGTTTGTTGTTTGATTTTTGTATTACTTGTGTGATTGAAGTTTCCGTACAGTTATATATTTAGTCAATCAACTATTCATCATGGTTATTGATATTTGTCAATATTTGGGACAAATATTTTCCAATTAGTCAATGTTGTCTATGGTGGAATGTGGCACATAAACACGTCATTGTGGCTTATGTTGCCGCTATGTTGTCTATGGCTGTTGTAAAAAACTCCATCATGCCATTCCACCAAGGTGGTACCATGGCTGCCGTTAAACAATGCTGAATCCAGCACTTTTTTTATCGTGTTAATGAGGTAGCCCTCTCCTAATTCAATAGCTCTTACTTGCTAGGATTTAGGAACTCACAATGGAAATAGGGAAAATTGAAAGAAGAACAAACAGAAAAATTAGAAAGAATTCTTCTCCAATGGTTTCTTCTTCACAAAGAGTTCCTCCTCTGTCGTAGAAAATTTGTAATACCTTGAATGAATTCTTACATCTGCTGATCCCCCAATTTTATAACCGGTACCACCTAGCTGATTAACCAGCCAAACTATCCCCTACCACACTATCTCCTACCTCATTATCCTAACAGTGATGTTAGAATATTATGCATCTATTTATTATTTGATGCCAATTCCATCCTAGAGTCAACTATCTTATATATTCCTTTATTCAGAGAATTTTATATTCCCGTGTTGATAAGACTCTTAAAATAAAATGCAGGACCAGGACCTTCATCCGATGTTGAGCCCATGAAATCTGCAAGATCAGTTACCAAGGTTCTTAGTCCCATGAATGACTCAGTGGAAGTAGCTGAATCACTCCCGAGCACTGGGTCGGGAAGATTGGCAGCTCCTCTAGACAAGGAATTTATAAGATATGGTACTTCTGATCATAGCGAAGCCACTGATCCCAACAGAGATTCTGAGCAACTTATGCGGATTGGCAGCCCAATAAGACTTCTTCAAGACTATGCTTCTGATGGAACTTCAGATAATGAAGATGAAGGCCGTACAAAAGATGCGAATAATGTTTTTACAGTCTCTGCAGGAGCTGTTCCCCGTGTCCCGGATGCCCGTAAAGATTGTGAGAGTAATTTGGAGACTGACATGGGATTTAAACGTTCCTCCTATAGTCAAAAGGAGATTGAGTTGTTCTCCAAATCTTCACAGAATAATTCAGAAATATCTCCATGTTTAGTACAAGAATCCGAGGAAACCTGTAAAAGATCCGCGTCACATACTACTGGTGATGGATGTGTTGATGGATTTGGTGATACTGGCTTTAACATTGATGGTAAGAGTGGTACTGCTGAACAGGAACATGAGAAGGAAACCTCAAAGTTTGAACCAACTGGTCTGAAAGTAGATGAATTCGGGAGGCATATCAGAGAAGGTGCTACAGATAGTGACTCTGATGAATCTCGCAGTCGTCGTACTAGGAGGATGAAAAAAAGAGATAGAAGCCGGAGTCGCAGCAGGTCTCGATCTCCGGTAGACAGGAGGAGTAGAAGAAGAAGAAGTCCTCGGAGGAGAAAGGATAAAAGAAGCCAGTCTCGCAGGTACGTACTGCTGTAGTGCATTGTAGGATGCCTTGATTACCTTTTTTTTTTACAGTATTATCTACAAACAAATGGGGTTTGTGTAGCATGCACGGGCAGTCTTTTCCTAGGTTATTTTGTTGTATGAGTTGAACCTTGGCTAAAACCTCCCTGTTAGTTGAGGATCTATGATGCACCGATATTTATTTTTCCTTCTGTACTGTACTTATTTATCTGTGACACATCAATACTCCATTCCACCGTCGATAAGTGTTAGTGCAGTATTAGAGGCCATTTAAAAAAAATTAAAATAAATTTGGATACTTTTGGTATGCCGCTGACAACCTGACATGCTCCTGACACGCTGTAGATACCTCATTTTTCATGACTCGTCACCTCTCAGATACATATTTTATAGTATATGTTGAAGCTCTCACTCATTAATTGCAACAAATATAATTTATATCACCACTTCCCCATTCAGCTATTAATCTCCATTTATATATGTTAATTGCAACCGATGCAATGTATGTTACCTGTTGACAAATTTTTCATCCTTATTCATATCTTCATCACTATTTTCAGCCATGATTGTTGGAATGCAGTAATATTTTTTTTCTATTTTGTAAATTGCAATACTATATTTATTATATTTTGTGGATTATTTATTTTATATTGTATCCTAATACTCATATCGTATCTTTGCATCATAATTGAGGATTGATTATCTTTCTTGCATTTCTACTCCTGGATCTTGACCACTTCTATTATTCCTTTGAAGAATATTATATTTATAAAATTTCAATGTTTGTTTGTTGCAGCTGGTCTCCTCGGCGGCGTCGAAGCAGGAGTAGGTCTCCAATCTTAAGACGTTCAGGTGACATTCACAATGAGAATGTGAGAAGGGACAAGGACAAGGCTCAATGTTTTGATTTCTCACGTAGAAAGTGCTATCGTGGAGCATTATGTAGGTTCTCTCATCATGAATCTGACAGGAATGCTACATCAAGGCGCTCTAGGAATAAACATGATCTGGAACCTTATTCTCGTGAAAAAAGTTCTAGGATTAATGAAGGAGTGAAGAGTATTTCTTCTAAAGTGTCAGATCATGAGTATGATGGAGTCACAATTCAGGACATAGATCGTCACCAGAATATAACTGGCCAGGAAGTAGTGCAAAAAATGGAAGATTCTGAGGGCCAGGCTGTTGTGTCTACTACCTTTGGTCAATCGGTTAATTGCAATCCAAGCTCTGAAGGCGTCAGAGAGGTTTCTCCTAAGGTGCAGGAAAACTTAGTAGTTATAGAAAAGCCAGAAACTTCAATACATAATAATGATAGTTCTCAGAACACAGTAAATTCTCATCAGCAGCACTTGGTTGATGACTTTCAGCCTGAGGCTTTAAGCAGTGCTGATGCTGCTAAAGATTTTATTCCCTCAGAAGGTGGTTCATTTGTTCAGCAACTACATTCCAATGTTTCTGTTGATGTAAAAGAACATTCTGGTGGTGCATCTAAAGATATTATTCGTTCAGAAGACGACTCATCTGTTCAGAAACTACAGTCCAATGTTTCTGCTGAAGTTCCAGAACATTCTGGTTACCCTTCTCAGCTTCTAAATGCGGCCTGCGTGAATGATTTGTCATCCGATAAAAGATCAATGATTTCTGCTAATGAGGTTTCTGGTAGTGAACCTTTACCATGTACATCATCTTCTACACAACTACAGCCAGTCACTAGTGCTGTTGGTCCATCAGAGCAGCCTTCATTGCATTCTCAGGCTTCTAAAGAGTTACCTCCACAAAGTGTTTCATCAGTGGAATTTCCACTTCATACTTACCCATTGCCTGCTTTTGTTGGTTCACATTCCCAGGGTGAAAATGCTGTGCATATACCACAAATTCCAAGGCAATATGGTGTGATGCAGCAAAATGCACTCTTTCCTTTCCAGTCCACTGCCAGAGAAAACTTTGAACCTTACCCAGCTCCATTACAGACACCAAATTCTCATTTCAGTGGACCACCTCATAGCTCTTGGACATCCTTGCCGCCGCCACCGCCGCCACCATCACATACGGTGTATAATACCAGTTCAAACATGGGAGTTGCAAAATCATTCATTTCTTCAGAATTTAATCAGAATCAACTGCATTCACGAACTGACTATGTTTCTCAGAATTCCATGATTCCCGGATTACCAACTCATTCTCAAAGTTCAAAATTTGAGGATCAAGTTTATCCTCCAATGCAGGATCATTCGCGAACTTTCATGCGCACAGAACCTTTCTCTCCCAAGCATCTCCATCAGGGGAACCCGGCATACCAATCGCTTTCAAGCTCCACATCTTTTGGCGGCCTGCATCATCAACCAAAACAATTTTCTTGGGAGTCAGATGTGAACAGACCACAGCCTCCTTTGGGTGGTAGGTTGCCTCCTGAAGGACATTTCAGCACATCATCCCTCACTCGTCCATTATCACAGCAGCACCAATCAGCTCATAATTTTCAATATACTTCATCCGATGTTAATTTGGCTGGACCTGGAGGGACTGCTACTGTATCCAGATATCCACCAGATGTTCCTGATAGCAATCATTCAACATCTCTTCCGGGTTTTGGAGCATCAAGAGCTTCTGCTCACTATAATCCTTATGCATCGACCTTTGAGCAGCCACTAAGTTCAAAACTCAGTTCAAACTTTTTACAAGACAATGATATGATTTACGGTAATAATTATGGTCCTTCTAGATATAGGGAAGGGGATGGTGTTGGATCAAGAGAGACAGCATCGCCAAAACCAGCAGGAGCTGTTGGTCAGATCTTGCCAGGGCCTGGTGAACAATATGATCCAATTTTTGACAGCATTGAACCATCATCCTCTTTGAAGAAATTTGATTTTGAGCAGAAGCAGGAAGTTACAGGTGAATCTAATATCAGCCTAAGGCCTAAAAGTTCTCAAATGTCTTTGGATGCCAAAGAGAAGAAGCATGGGAAGGTTGGGGCTGTTGCCTCTACCAGTTCTCTAAATAATGATGAATATGGTGAAACAGCAGATGCTGAGGTGGGTGCTGTTGAAAATGAGAGCCTGAGCAATGATATGGATGATGCAAACTTATCTCCGGGGGAGGATGAGATTAATCAGATAAAATCTCCAGGGAAAAGAAAGAAGAGCAAGGATTCCAGATCAATGAAATTGTTCAAAGTTTCCATTGCAAACTTTGTGAAGGAGGTTTTGAAACCATCATGGAGACAGGGTAATATGAGTAAGGTGGCTTTTAAAACCATTGTGAAAAAGACTGTAGATAAGGTGTCGGGAGCTATGAAAGGCCACCGTATACCCAAATCTCAAGAGAAGATAACTCAATACATTGACTCATCACAGCGAAAGTTGACTAAACTTGTGATGGTAATTGATCTTCTCATCACTTAGTGTTTTTACCTCATTAGAAGTATTTAGGTAACTGTTTTATGTTGGTTTTATGTTTTTACATCCCCATCTCAAGTGGTGTATACTGCACAGAAATAACCCAGGTCTGCATTTTGTTAATAATATGTCTGTTAGGAGAAAATGACTTGAGTCTGGATACACGGACTTCTGTTTTCTGTCTTGATATGAGTGTATGCAAAGAAAGAAAGAATAATCTCTGTAACTTGGTTGAGAGGGCTAGTGCGGCATCTTAATCTTGAGTATAAATATTTGTGTTTTTAATTAAAAGTTGCTCATGTGTTGACTAGATCCAAAATTCTTGATTTTTCAACTCATATTGCTTATATATGAAGACAGAATTTAGAGATTTTTGAACTTCATAGAACTGCTTCTTTTTTTTTGGTAAAAGACGAATAAGTTGGTTTAAACTTTGTATAACCAAAAAATTATAAATTACTGATCAGAATTGTAAAGTTGGTTTAAGCATATAACATGCCTTAGTGTTAACATGCAAATTAATTTTAATGAATTTTCATGTCCTTCATTTTTTGTAGGGTTATGTTGACAAGTATGTCAAGGTGTGAAGGTTGGAAGGGAACTATGCAAATGTTTCTTCAACATTCAATTGCCAGTTTACACCACTTTTGTAGGATATACCGGCGCTTACCTGGAGTTTGTATCAGATGATGATCTGTGACAATTGTTCATCAGCATTCCATTTCCTGAGATTTCATGGTCAACCTCAAATGTGTATGTATATTGTGATATAGTTATTTTGTAGTATTTTGAAGAGGTTTTCCCATAAATATGATGAAGTTGGAACTTTTTCCCCAAGTTCTCTTTTGTTGTTTTAATGAGCTATTTACTTAAAGAAATTACAGTAAAAATTCGCTGCAACGAAAGTAAACTTTTCCATTCTTTTTTCTTGTACAAAATTTTTTCTTTTGACTTTTCGAGTACTATGGGTTCCAAGGCGTCTCGTGGTTGAAAGAAATCTTCCTCATGGCCTCATCAAATATTTTCCCTGAACTATGGAAATGAAAAACTTTTCTTGCAGAGGTGCTGTTAATCCAAATTGTCTTCAATTGTGGAGGGTTTATGATGAATTATTATGTCATGATGATATAATACTACAAAATGTCACAGTTCTGTTTTTTTCTTATAAATTTCTTTGAGGCATTTGCTTGCTACTGAGGAAGGGATTTGAATAACTTTCTTTGGTAGAAAATCAGGTTAGCACCTAAGGCTAATACTCTTGGGTACTTGTTGGATCAAGATCACTGAGTTCTTCACAATTTTACAGTTTCTTGGAGAAGAAGAGATTGAGAAGGGATGAAAATTAGAAAGATGAAAGGATTTAGTCACAAAATGAGTTAACCTTTATTCACTAATGATCTCAATTATTTATACATCCACTAATGATGACTACACGCCCCTTAATGATCCGGTACATTTCACAAAGTAGTTACAACTGCCCTTAACAAACTCACACAGAATTCTAACTACTAGAACTAACACTAGACAATTAACTTACACTACTAGCTACCTTATAGTACAACATGAATTATATCACATACACTCAACCGTACTGCCATTGGTTTTCACTGTGTAGCACACAGGTTGGCACGTGAAAACAATATTCTCGTGGGTGATTTAATTTACAAAGGTTTTCATGTATGTGTGCCGGGGTGGACAATGGGTAGGGTAGGGCGGGTTTGAACCCAAAAACACCACCCATTACAATAATAAGATCCAATTCAACCAATTTTTAAGGGAGGTCTACTTTTTGCATCCCCCGTAACACTCACGCACCCCTAATGTTCACAATTTACCCCCCTTCGCATCCCCAATAGGAATGCAGCAAATTTTCTATGCAGCTTAATCTTGGGTCGACGGATGATGAACTTTCCGTGACCAATCTTCCGTGACCAATCTCACCACTTTCTCTACTGCAAAACTGTGTAGGTCCAAGAAATTTTGGTTCCTGCACAAGTTCAAACCGGTGAGGCATCATGCTTAGGAGGGAACAAAAAATGGCAAGAGGTGCCACACCTCTTTTATCCCATTATCCCTCATGTGGTGCTTCCAATTTGTTGTTTATTTTAATGTAATTTTTTTGTTTAGTCAAATTTATTACGATGTAATTGTTTTGTCTAATGATTTGCATTGTAATCATCATTTCATTACATAATAAAATTGTATGTTGTTAAATCTCGTACAATATTCGTATGCATGGTCTGGTCTGTATTCCTTAGGTTCGTGTACTAGAAGGCGAAATCATACACTGTTCGCCACATAGAGAGTGAGTATATAAGTATTTCGCTGCCTACATAGCGAATACCACAAGAACTTGAATTAAATAAAGACATGAAAATTTTAGACTAAAACCACAACAACAAAGTACATTGGACCAAATTATACCATACATAAATTAAAAACTGTAAATAAAAAAGTAAAGACACTACGAATCAGATACATTAATGTCTTCAGCTTCGTCCTCTCCGGGCTGAACCATGCAAGCCTCAATTTCATCGAATGTCCTCAGACAAATAAAGTTTGAATATATGGTTTGAACAGATCTAATCAACTTAGCGTCGAGCTCGATTGGTCCCTTTGATCATGTACTGAGAAAAAATATAGAACATTATTAGTGCATTGATTGTCATGACCCAAAATGATGATTAATTATACATAAACTAATAAACTAGTTGATGACTAATGATAAACAAGTTGATAGAGATGAACTTTGAATAACTTGATAAACTAATTCATTGATTTTGTAGTGTTTGATAAAATTAATGGTAGAATTAACTTATAAATATAAAATGACATAAAAAAATATTCAATAAAAAATGACATAAAAAATATATTTAATTTCTTTAGATAAAATATCAGAGGTAAAATTGAAAAAATAAAATAAATAACTATAAATTAATTGAATTAACTTATCAAAATAAAATATAAATTAGTAGAAATAAATTTCCATTTATCGTAGAGTTTGAAGTCGGAATATCCATTTCTCAATATTCTCATTGATAAGATAATTCAATTGATAGAAATATCACAGAGTTTGAATTCAGAATATCCATTTATCGACTTTAAAAAATAAAATTCTAATCATTACTTTAAAAGGTCATGCTAACTAGTGCTCCCGGGGCACTAGTTAAGAAATCAAAAAGAGAAATTTTTGCATTGAAAATGTCACATTTACATTTTTTAAAAGTTGATTGCACAGATTTCAAGATAACCTTATTATACTTAACTACCTTAACTAGTGCCCCGGACTATTTAACATTTTCCTGCTTTAAAAAACAAAAAATGCAAGTTTTTTTTTTTTGACAGAAACAAAAAATGCAAGTTGGAACCATGAAAACCCGAGAAAATAAGGATCCGGTGATTCATATATGCTACAGTAGTATTAATTAGTGTTAACTGTTGTTCCGTGTCTTAGTTGAACATTCTTTTCGTCTTTCACCTTCTTCGGTAACAACCCAATAAAAGTACAAAACCCTCGCGCACTCTCTCTCGCTCCATTTTCGAGTACAAAAAAAAAACAAATTCATATCCTAATCTCTCTCTCTCTCTCTCTCTCTCTCTCACATCACTCTTCGCTTCTCAACTCAACTCAGGTAACTACCTTCTTTCTCTCTCAATCTCAACTCTATTTCTCCTTCATTTCAACGCATTCCGATTTTTCTCATTTTCAATTCTACTTCTGTTTTATTCAATCTGTTACTAGAAACTGCATTTGGTTGCTTTCAATTGTTTCTAAAATTCAAGATCTGAAAATTCAGTTAGGATATGAACTTTGTTTTTGAATCTGAGGCTTAATTTCTACATTGCTGTGTTACGGTTTTGTATTTTCAACATTGTTTTGACTTACCAATTGGAAATTGATAATTCTAGCGATGATAGTATTTTCTTTTGTTTGTGTTTTTTCATGGATTTATAGTTGTGTAATATAGTGGATGAATAGAAATTCAATGGTGGAACAATGCATTGTTATGGTCATGGATTTGGATTTGGAAAAATCAAACCAGGTTTCTCTAGTGATATATGTTGCTTTCACTTACAATTTCTTTCTATGAAGCACGTACACTTCTCGGATTTGATCAGATACGCGTCGATGTCTGACACGACACATGATTACATTGAATTATGTAGTTTTTTCAAATTATTATTTGTGTTGATGAGTCCGTGTTTGTGTCGTGTCGGGTTTCTGTGTCTGTATCAGTGTTAGTGCTTCATATATTTCTTTTCTGTAGATATTTGGATTTTTCAAATTCCGATATATGCTTAAAATGTTTAGTAGTTTTCTGTTTTGGAATGGCTAGTGAATTTTAGAGCATTATTTGTTGGATCGATATGGTAGTGAGGGCTCAGTGGACTTCTAAACCTGGGCATTTTAGGGTTTATGTTTTGTTTTTAACCCACTATTATTGCAGGCTGTTTAATGGAAGGGGCCGAAAAAGGATATAATAATTGATAGAAGTATTGAATTTGGAGTAATCAACATAGAAGTAAACTGGTTGTGAAAGGTATTGGGTGATCTTACTGACACTATTGAGATTAATTTGGAGTTCCACTGTTTTTAATAGTTCAGAAGGTTTGTTGTCGTCTGAAGATCCGTGATGGATTTGGATAATGATATGCACGAGTCCCCAGCTTTGCCTAATTTGTCAGATTCCCAAGATGTTAAATTGACGAAGAAAAATAATAAGAGAAAAAGAAAGAAGACTAAATGTAATGCTGTCATCAATGAGGCTGCAGAAAAGGGCAATGGAGAGAGTGGTATCGAAGACAAAGGGGGCAACTTCAATTCAGTTGTAGTCGATGCAGAGTTATTTGCAAAAGAGTCTGTGTCAGAAGTTGTCAAAATGAACAGAGAGCAGAGTATAACTGCAAGCAGTTCCATCCCTGAGGAAACAAGTGATTCTGTGAAGAATGGAAGTCTGGCAAAGAATCAGGATGAGGACCTAGAAGTTCATGAAATGCACGAGTCCCCAGCTTTGTCTAATTTGTCGGGTTCTCAAAACAATGTAGATGTTAAATTGACGAAGAAAAATAATAAGAGAAAAAGAAAGAAGACTAAATGTAATGCTGTCAAAAGCGATGTCAATGCTTGTGGCACTCCAGAGAATATTTGTTCATCAAAAACTTCAACATCTGGATTGGATATTTGTTTGGGCGAAAATGAAAAAAGGGATAAGAATATCATCAGTGAGGCTGCAGAAAAGGGCAATGGAGAGAGTGGTATCCGAGACAAAGGGTGCAACTTCAATTCAGTTGAAGCTGATGCAGAGTTATTTGCAAAAGAGTCTGTGTCAGAAGTTGTCAAAATGAACATAGAGCAGAGTATAACTGCAAGCAGTTCCGTCCCTGAGGAAACAAGTGATTCTGTGAAGAATGGAAGTCTGGTAAAGAATCTGGATGAGAACCTAGAAGTTCATGATTTGTCTGATAAATCTCGGTGCATTAAAACCTATTCAAGGAAAAAATTAAACAATGCCAGTTTTGAGGGAAACTTGGATGGCCCAAGTCCTGTAAATTGTAACAAGGAACCTACTATCCAGGATCATCACAATGATAATTCACATGAAGTTTCTGATGGACCATTGACAGATGGTTTAATGGAAACAGAGATGGAGCAGTCGACTGATCAGAACAAAGTTGATGCTGAGGAAATTGGGTTGATACCAGAGAACAATTCTGAGCAAAAAACTACGACTACATCTTCTGTTGTAGACGTTCCGGTGACACAACTTGAAGAAACAAATGCTAGACAGGTAGATCATGCCGAGGTTACAAGAAATGATACATGTTGTCCAGGTGACGTTTCTGAGCAAAAAACTACGACTGCATCTTCTGTTGTAGATGTTCCGGTGACGCAGCTTGAAGAAACAAATGCTAGACTGGTAGATCATACTGAGGATACAAGAAATGATACGGGTTGTTCAGGTGATATTTCTGAGCAAAAACCTACGAGTACATCTTCTGTTGTAGACATTCCGGTGACACAGCTTGAAGAAACAAATGCTAGACAGGTAGATCATGCTGAGGATACAAGAAATGATACGGGTTGTTCAGGTGATGTTTCTGAGCAAAAACCTACAAGCACATCTTCTGTTGAGGACATTCCGGTGACACAGCTTGAAGAAACAAATGCTAGACAGGTAGATCATGCTGAGGTTACAAGAAATGATAGGTGTTGTCCAGGTGATGTTTCTGATTTAAGCTTAGTCGCCGCAAATGGTGGTAATTCAAAGATGTCACAATGCTCAGTGGAGAGAACTATTATCAGCAACTCAAAGAACAAGCTTCTCATCCTTGATGTGAATGGGCTACTTGCTGATTGTGTCAGCGATGTTCCAAACGGATATTATCAACCAGAACCAGATTTTTGGATTCGAAGGAGAAAAGGTAACATGGTCAAATATCAAGTTTCCTCATATCATAGAGTTCATATCTGATCTTGGTTGAATTTGACAGATTTTACTTGTGCCTTTTGCAGTGTATAAGAGGCCCTATTGTGATAGTTTTCTACAGTTTTGCTTTGACAAATTTCATGTGGGCGTTTGGTCATCTAGAACCAAGTAATTGCTCATCTGTGATTGGTTTTCTCTTATTGCTTGTTTTTATTAGTTTGACTTGGGTTTACGATGCAATCATGGGCTTTTTTTTTTTTTTCTCTTTTTCTTTTGCATTTTGGAATTTAGGTTCATTCATTCTTAAGCTTTGATGTTTGCATATATTGGCAGGTGTAATGTTGATGAAGTAATCAAATGTCTTATGGGGAAATCCGCATCCAGACTGCTTTTTTGTTGGGTAATCTATTCTAATTCTTTAGTTTTTACCATCATTTTAGGGGATTTTGGTTAGGTAAGTAAGTTTGCTGTAAATAATTTCTATATCTCAGGTAGTACTGGGAGATGGTTAGTGCTTATTACAATTAATTTATATTTTATATGTTCATTGTTGTATTTTGAATAATAATAATAATAATAATAATAATAATAATAATAATAATAATAATAATAATAATAATAATAATAATTCTTGCTGATCAACAAAATATTGCAGTATTCCGTCGCCTATTTAATTTTAGCATATACTATACATATGTGGGAAATAATTATTGTACGACTGAGTGATGAACTTACATTAGAGGGATCAAAAAGACATTTTTTCCATTGATTTGGAGAATGTGCATGGTAGAGTGCCAAGTGAGTTTTGAAAAGAAAGGGGTTTGGATTTCCCACATTAGATCTTCAAGGATATGTATGAGGGGGGCACACAAGATTTTCCGATAGCTACAGGACTGCACTAAAGGCCAGCTTTGAGTCGCCATCTTTTTAAAGTCTTGGATGTACTTATGAAGCACATTCAAGAGCCAACACCAATAGTGTATGTTTTTTTAGATAATATATAGTCCTACTTGAAGAGTTAAGACATAAGAGAGGAAATAAATTGGAGGTTAGAGGCTTGGAGACAAGCATTAGAAGCATATGGCTTCTGCTTGAGTAGAAGTGTGAAGGAGCATAAGGAATGTAAGTTTAGCATAAGGTAAAGCATCCTTAGCTTAGAGGTGAAAGTTGGATAGCTCTAGTCACAAGATTTAAATATCTTGGATCTATCTATTGTACAAATAGAGGGAGAGGTAAATCTTCATATTCAAGCGGGGTTGTTGAAAATGAAAGGGAGTAGAGCCTTGGGTGGTTTGGTCAAGTGGGGTAGAGGCCTTTAAATTCTGTTGTAAGGAGAATAAATCAAAGAAGGATAACCCAATTGCTAGAAATGGAGGAAGGCCAAAAAGCTATAGGAGAAACTACTAAGAAAAAAGTAGAGGTCTATGATTTGGCTACAAGAAATATATGATTCATAATAGAACTTTGTAGCCGTTGTTTGATCTATATAGCCGACCACACCTAATTGGATATGACTTAATTGTTATTGTATGCTTCTGCTGTAGAGACATTTACTAACTACTACCATCACTAAGAAAAAGAAATAAATTTTGTATACGAATTTCACTTTGGAAAAATAGTTTGTTTTTCATATTACAAACAAATTACTAAATTAAAGAAGCAGTTGAAAATGATTACTGCTAAAAATTCATTCTTACTTGGAATTTTTCTACACGCTAATGAATCTTTGTAATATGTTTTATGTAGAATCAATCCCACTGTACTACAACAAAATTCAGTACTGTTGAGAATAAAGACAAGCCCCTTGTGTTGAAAGAACTCAGGAAGTTATGGGAGAAATTGGAACCTGGTCTTCCGTGGGAGAAGGGAGAGTTCCATGAGTCGAACACATTATTATTGGATGACTCCCCTTACAAGGCACTTGTGAATCCTGTAAGTTCTGTTCTTTACCTTTTGTTCATTATAAGTATTAAGCTTTGCTTTCTTGTGTAACATACACTGTTTTTCCACCTATTGGAATTATTTTCAGAAGTATACGGCTATATTCCCTTATTCTTACCGGTACTACCACACTAGAGACTCAGCATTAGGTACAATCTTCTGCTCATCTTTCTCTCCTCACACCCTTTACATCTTTGCATATTGTTGGCTAATTAGTAATTTCCATTGGCTATGCTTTTACCACACATATATATATATATATATATATATATATGATTGTTTATTTATGTTTACCCACATATTCCTTTTTTACTATAACAGGACCTAAAGGTGATCTTAGGGCTTATCTAGAAAGGTTAGCTATGGCGGACAATGTTCAAAAGTTTGTGGAATCAAATCCATTTGGGCAGCGGCCCATAAGAGAAGCAAATCCATCCTGGGGTTACTATCTCAAAGTTATAGAATCGGTTAAATGCAGGGAAAATGACAGGCCCTCAGCATCAGATAAGGAGCAAACTGCTTAAAGAAGAACGCAGGTTGAAAGCTTTGGAGACGAAAATTGATTTATGCCGTTCATATTTTGGAGTGTGTTTGTTTGTGTTACAAACAAATTACAGAAATCCTAGGACACAGATACGAGGGCAAACATTTTTTGATACGTTTGGATTTTTATTGCACGCATTCAGGTCTCAAAGTATATTTGCCTTAGAAAAACTAGATAGATAGATACGTACATTTACAGTTTCTGAACTGCATACCAAGCATACACACAAATGTTATCCGGTCAAATGCACGTCCAAAGCAGTTTAAATGCCAAATACAAACTCACTTTATTTTGAGCTGGTAAGGTGTTTTTATATGTTATGCATACACGAATGTGTGCTGTTTAGGTGAGACAAGCTTTGGCATATATGATTAATAATGCCTTCTTCAGGGTAGCATCTCACTAATATTATGTTTATCTTTCTTTAGGATTTTTCACGCGTTGTTGGTATTCAAGCAATGATAATTTTGTTACTTATAACTTTGTATCAGTTTATCTATTTAGAATTGAATTATATTTTATTGCAGTTTATCATATTATCAGCAATAGGTTTTATCTATCTTGTCTACTTAAGTTTTTGCATTTGTTATTTTTTCCCTTCACTATTTTGACTCCTTATTTTTTCTTATTTGATATGTAAATTTATTATAGATTGCTACATATGATAGTTAGAGTCTAAGATGTCAACAAATTATGTATTGTTCTTTTATGTTGCTCTTGCCATCCATGCTTTAGGTGTTTTTTGAGGCTTGACAAAATTATGCATTATAATAAATGTTGGTGTAAAATATGTCATCACTGCTTAATTCGAGCTAGTTGTTTGGTTTTGTGGGTGCAATTTACCATTTGTTGTTATTGACTGCTCCACCATTTGTTGTTATTGACTGCTCCACCTATAACGGTTATGACTTACGAGGAAGACAATACCAGCACCTTGTTGTCTGCCCTTATTTCTCTTGCTCTTCGGTCTTCCTTGTCTTCTCCGTCTTCGTCTTTTGTTTCCCTCCTTCCTAGGTACATATTCGACATCACATTATTTCGTCAAAAAAAAAAACATCACATTAAGTCATTAGTTGACAATTAACCTACAGAGAGTAAGTCAGTGTTTTCAAAAATTAGTTGAAGAAAATGAATTTGTTGTGGTCAAAGACAATCACACTCATAGTTATTGTTGTAACTAAATTACATTAAATAAATTGATATTTGTTGTGTAACCATCAATTGAGTAGCCAAAAATGAATATATTATTTCACTTTCATATATATATATATATATATATATATATATATATATATATATATATATATATATATATATATATATATATATATATATATATATATATATATATATATATATATTCAAATGTGCTTGAACAATTCAACCACATTCACCAAAGTTGTAGTATAGAGACTAACTTGAAAGAACTTGAAAGAAGTAGATTTACCTGTGGAAATGTATGTGAAGCAAGAAAAGAGTAACGAGAGTAAAACTACAATAGACTCCATTTCTTAATGCAGATTTGCTTGTTTTTTCTAATACTGAAGCTAAGCTAAATATCTTCAGCAGAAAGAAGTGAAGAGCGAAAAAACGGAGCTTGTAAGAGCTGTGTCAAATTAGTTGATTTATTGTTACGAATAGTAAGTGTTCAACAATTTGATTGGATGACCATGAATTTGAAGCTTTGGAGGAAGTAGTAGGAATCTCTTTTGATTAGTGTTAAGAATATAGATCAACTAGAGTTAGTTGATAGGTTAGTTAGTTAGTTAGTAAGTAGTTATAGACTTATAGTTGGTTATTCACTAGTTGATGTAAATAGATCCTATAAATAGGATTACTTTGTACACTTCTCATCATTCTTTTATCAATTTATATTCATTCGATATGAATTTCTAAGAGTATATTCCTCATGAATACTCTCTATCTTGCTTATGAATTTGATCTTCATCCTTATGATTCCATGATTTTTAACAATTAGGTCGTGTAGTGGTAACTGGTTAATGATAATTAATGTGCCTGCCACAAGTTAAGCGAAACTAAGGTGCAAATCGTTATGTAATTAATTAAGCCCATAAATCACTATAGTAAGCAGGTTCCCACAAAGTGAGTGGTACTAAGGTACCAAAATATGCATTTCATTTTCAAAATGCTATTTTTTACCTTATGAGTATTTTTTATAGGCACCAGAGGGTTTCAGAGAGTATTCGAAAGGAGCGACCGTACAAAGTACCAACTTTTTATGACTTAGAGCGTGTGTATGTGCGTGCGTGCGTCCTAGTGTTAAATTAAATAAATATTATAACTAAATTTTAAACTAGATTTAGACTTTTGTGATTTTGATAATAAAACATATTTGAAAAATTAAAAGTTATCAGATAAATTATAACAATTGAAAGTATAGTTACTATGCATTAAGTATAGTACATCTTCAATAATTTAGTTGGATGACCATTGACCATGAACCTTTTTTTTTGACAAACTGATGACCATGAATCTGATAATATTAGGTTGTGTAGTGGTAAAGGACAATTAATGTGTCTGCTAGCTTTTTTTGTTATTAATTAGGCCCTAATATGGATGTTCCCACAAGGTGAGTGGTACTAAGGTACCAAAATATGCATTTAATTTCCAAAATGCTAATTTTTACCCTATGAGTATTTTTTATAGGTATCAAACATGTCTGGTAACCATCGACTTGGATTCCTTTAAAAATGTTTTAGATTCGAGTCTTATGGATGGGAAAAAAATATAGTTGAGAAGCAATACACCACCAAAAATGGTTCATCTTGGCAAAATTTAATAAATGGCATCATATAAAGCAACACACCACTAAAAATTAGAATAATTCCTATTAATTTATGGCATTATATAAAGCAAGACACCACTAAAAATGGTCGATCATGGCAAAAATTAGTAAATGGAATAGTTACAAGAATAGCTCCAGCAAAATATGAATAACAGATTACAAAAATAACTCCTCAAGAATGGCAATGATCCATATTGCTTCAGAGAAAGAAAGTTTTGACGATGCACTTGGTAACCAAGGATATACATCGGGAGGAGGCATAACGCAATAATCACCGTTGAAATATATCCTTCTTGGAAACCCCCATCCTTGATCCAATGTAAAAGTCGATTTATTTTTTTCTGAACAAAATTTCCGACTGCAGATGCCCATGTGGTCCAGCTGAAGAAAGAATGTCATTGAAGTATTTTATTCCCCACATTACACCTGTATCATCTATAAAACCACATACCAAAATAAGGATTGAAATATAAAATTATCAACATGTTTAGATATGTAATCAAAAATGAAAAATTTGGTATATGTTTAAGGCTAAAATATAAGGTCCAAAATATGTTGAAGGCCTAGTATAGAATTTACTTAAGCCCTCATAGGGCATTAGAGGCTTGTACATGAAGCTGAAAAGCTGAGTAACATCATCAAAATTAGGATGCTGCACCACAAGATTTCAGTTTGTGTAGTTCATTACATAATTGAAATTTGTGATGGTGATTTTAATCCTCTAATACTCTTTATAATTTTGCTTCAGGTGCCAATGCACTCGTATCAAACACACGTGACTTGTACATTGGACTCAGGAGGGTTCCAGATGTTGCTCGAGAGGAGGCACAAGGCACCAAAATTTTAGGGATACCAATTTTTTTTACTTAGAGTGTATGTATGTGCGTGCGTGCACTCACGTGTGCGTGCGTGCGTCCTGGTGATAAATTAAATAAATATTATGACTAAATTTTAAACTAGACTTAGACTCTTATGATTTTGATAGTAAAATTTATTTGAAAAATTAAAAGTTATCAGAGGAATTATAGCAACTGAAAGTATAATTTTTAACTTTTCTTTCACATATATTTTTATATTTTCTTTCACATAAGTACATTGTCATAATTTTTTGATTCATTGCCATGAGTAAATATGTAATTCTGTAATACAATGAATCACTGATAATTGGCTTGCAGTATACCATGTAGTTCATATGTTTGTGTCCCATACGTAGTATATATGTGTATACATGTAAGTAAAATAAAAATGAATGAAAGTGATAAATGGAAGACTTACTTTACACAAATTTCGGGTTGTGTTTTGTCTTGGTAGCCACATGTGCAGGTTGGACATTTTACTATTGTGTCATTATAGAAGGATGAGAGTGAAACACAACAAGTTGGCGTCCATTGAGCCAAGAATTGAGAGTAAGTACATGTAATGTCTCAGGTCACTGCCACAAAAACATGCAAATCAAGTTATAGAAAACATCAAACAAAAATGAAAAAAAAATACTTTAGATAATGGTGTTAGCAACTTACTGAAAGCTTGTGTGGTTCTTCTCTTATCACTACTCAAATATTTAGTTGGTCTAACAATCTTTGCAGCCCACAGGTATAACCAGGACCAGGTGTTTTGAGTGTGAAGTTTTTTGGCAATCTAATAGTCTTGCGTGATGCTCCGCTGGAACCAACAGTAAGCTCAAACTTACTTACTTCATTGGTTGGATCTTGAGCCAATGAAATCAAGATTCCACCTCTGCAACAGTGCGGCTGCTGGTTGTAATGTGCTCCTGACAATAGATCAACTATTGTTGGGTCCTTCTTGCAAGAATGTGGAAGTGGATTAAATGAATTGAATTTTGAGCAATCTCCTTGCTCTGTTGCTTGGCTTCCTATCATGTTCCAAATCATTTCATTCTTAGGCCTTAGTCCAGGTCCACCCGAGCGTCCATCCAGGCTCTTCAATATGTCGATATTGTTGATAATTATACGTTGTCACGGTAGCCTGCTCAACACAAACAAAAATAATCGGCATAATTAATAAGGAAGATATTCTTAATATTAATAAACAAGTTGTTAATCAAATCAAATTAAGGAAGTTCTGGACACTTACAATATAGCCATCTGCAGTCCAGCTAAGAACATCCCATCTGATTAATTCCTAGAAGTAGAACTTGAAAGTATAAATGTGGAAGTGAATGTGAGTAACAAGAGTAAAACTATTACAGACTCCATTTTTTCCTTCTAACAATGAAGCAGGGGTGTGAAGAAGTTGTATGTGGCTTGGCTTTGTGATGAAAATGAAGAGTGAGAAACAAGGGGTGAAGTAGAAGTTGAAAGAAAAAACAATGTAAATTGATTAATTCAGAGAAGTAGAAGTTGAAAGAAGGACATGAGGGTTTCAGAGGGTGTTCGAGAGGAGTGGCCGTTCAGGGTACCAAAATTTTAAAGGCACCAACCTTTTTACTTAGTGCACGTGTATTTACGTGTGTGCGTGCGTGCGTGTGGTGATAAAATAAGTAATTAAATAAATATTATAACTAAATATTAAAATAGACTTGGCTCCGTTTGGATTGATGGAATATAATGGAATGAAGCGGAGCGGAATAGAGTGGAGTTGAATGTGATAGAGCGGAATGGAATAAAAATTTTATTTCATTGTTTGAATATTTTAAAAAGGAGAGAAACAAAATTGAAGGTAAGTGGTGGTATGAGATGAAATTCATTCCATCATATTCCATTCCTTTATTATTTTCCATCAATCAAAACAATGGAGCATTATTCTATTTCATCGATTGAAACATATGCTATCCCAATTTTTTATCTTTCATTTCTTAAAATTCCTATCCTAGTTTGGAAGAAAATTCGCCGGATTCAACGTGAATTTTTATGGGGAGGAAAAGGGAGTAGAAAGAAAATTAGTTGGGTTAAATGGGATGTTGTTTGCCAATCTAAGCGTCTTGGAGGGTTAGGTATCCGAGATCTTAGAACAATGAATATTAGCTTGTTGGCTAAATGGCGTTGGAGGCTTCTTCAAGATGATCATGCGTTGTGGAAAGCGGTTCTAAAAAGTAAGTACGGGGATGCGGTGATTGGTAGAGTGGAGATGGGTGAGGAGAGTACCCCATGGCACTCTTCAACTTGGTGGAGAGACTTGTGTTCGATTGGTAAAAATTTGGACCATAATTGGTTCTCCGAAGAAGTCACAAAATAGTTGGGTGACGGTGCCCAAACAAGTTTTTGGACGGATTCTTGGTTAGGCTCAGTTCCGTTGTGTGAGAAATTCCTCCGTTTGTTTTCTATTTCATTACAAAAGGAAGCATCGGTTGCGAATTTATGGAGTCCAAATGCGGATCATGGCTGGAACTTTGTTTGGCGTCGCAATTTGTTTGTTTGGGAGACCACTTTGTTGGAGGAGTTGTTATTGTTTTTAAGACCTGTGGTTTTGTCGACAGGTAAGGATGATTGGGGGTGGAGACCAGAGCAAGGGGGAGAGTTTTCGGTAAAATCCGCTTATGTTTTGGTATCTAATCTTTTAATTGAAAGGAGGAATTTTTCGCTTGATCAACAACTAGCGTTTAAATTTATTTGGAAGTGTCCGGCGCCGTCAAAAATGTTGGGTCTGGTTTGGATGGTGCTGCATGATAAAGTGCCAACTAGAGTGAATTTGGTCCGGCGGGGAGTTATACCGGGTAATGGGGATCAGGCCTGCGCTCTCTGTGGAGAGGGTGCTGAATCGGTGGAACATTTGTTCCTTTACTGTAAAGTTATTATGCAGGTTTGGGAGAGGATATTAGTCTGGCTTGGTTTGCAATTTATGTTACCTCACAACATTTTGTCCTTGCTTATTTATGTAGCGACAATTCTGGGCTGCAAACCACTGAGGCGGGGTTTGATTATGATTTGGTGTTCGGTTATTTGGATCGTGTGGCGTCATCGAAACCGGATAATTTTCAAAAATGGGATAGTGGATGGAGCGGGTCTGTTGGAAGAGATTAAAGTGGCTTCGTGGAAGTGGTGGATCGGCCGAGGAAGTTCTTCCCCATGCTTGTATTATGAATGAGTTTCAGAACTGGAGTTATGCATGAGAAAGAGATAGTTCAGCTGCTGGTTTTTTTTGTTTCTTTTTTCTTTTTCCTGTTTTGGGTATGCTAGTTGTTGTTTTTTGTTTTTCCTTGTTTTTGCGGCAGGGGTTTGTATTTTGCAGTCCTGCTCAAGACTTGGGTTACTTATGCCTTCTTTGAGTTTTTCTTGTGCACTTCTTGTGCCAAGAGCTCTCTTTTATTAATATATTCATTTGCTGATTTCAAAAAAAAAATAGTCTTAGACTCTTATGATTTTGATAGTAAAATCCATTTGTAAAAGTTATCAGAGGAATTTCCTCTAACAATTGAAAGTATAAATTTTTTTTTAACAATAAAAGATTTTATTAAATAAAGCAAGTGGAAATAGCACAAGATGTGCACAACCACGGGCACCTCAAATTCTTGTAAACAACTAGAACTTTTTTTTATTTTTTATTTATTTTACTAAGAGCATCAATATTCTCACATTTCAAATAACGGTTGAATTTATACTATTAAATATTATCACATCTAGTCATCAATAAATTTGATGATAACAAATAGATCTTAAGTCAACAATTTGTTTTGTGATTTCTAGCTAAGTGCATCAAGTGTATCAAGTGTACCATTTCTGAGCTGTACAATTTGTTTTGTCATCAATTTTTTTTTTCTTTTTCATAACAAAAAAGCATACAAGAATTGTCTCTCTCTATTTCACTGCCATGATATTATATGCAATTGTCACCATCATTCAACAATGTGTACAAAAAATATGATTGGATGAGAAAAGTTCAAAACGGTGTCATACTTTTCCAATTTCCATGAACCTTCCTATTGACTTGGTGAGGTTCTTCCTTTGGGTCTCCTCTATTATTATCACTCAATTAGCACTAAACTATCACACACATAATAGTATCCAAATTCCAGTTTAACAATCAGGCATTCATTTATTTTATCATTATGGCTTTGGAAGTTTTGGGTGGAGCTTTCTTAGAGGCTGGTTTTGGTGTTTTGCTTGAAAAAATAGCCTATCCTGCAGTGGTCAAATTCTTTAAGAAAACTAAAATCAGTGATTTGCTGCTCAAGAAGTTGAAGATCTCTTTGTTATCCATTCATGCAGTGCTCAGTGATGCCGAGGAAAAACAAATGAGAAATGCTTCTGTGAAGGAGTGGATGGAGGAACTTAAAGATGTTGTCTTTGATGCTGATGATCTAATGGATGAGATATGTACTTATGCAAAGATAGGTGAGAATCGAGATTATAACTTCGCAAAATTTAAATCTAGAATAATATCGTAGCGTTACAAATAGTACCTGAATAATTAAAATTACAACTTTCTGTCCATGTTTAAGTACGACAAACATGTATGTACTATCTGCTACATAAACTAAGGGTCTGATTGGATTAGATTATTTTTTAGCTTATGAAAAGGAGTTTATGCAAATAAATAAGTTTCTATGTTAATTCATAAGTTTTTGCTAACAAAAATTGTAGCTTCGTTAGCTGTTTTTTCATAAACTACCTTGACAAACTTATGAATAATACATAAAAATCTATTTATTCGCATAAGCTAAAAAATAAGGCAATCAAAACGGGCCTTAAGTACATAACTTTATTAGGTACTGATGAATATTTTAATTTTTTGGGATGTTACCAGAGATGATGATGATGATGATGAACACCAACTTTACTCCTACTGCTGTTAATTTGCATGCTGTTGAACATGAACAGAAAGTACAAGACATAATTGAAAGATTAGACTTTATCATAAAACAGAAAGATATGTTTCAACTGCAAATCGGCAAAGAAGTAAAAATCCTACCGAAGATACCAACTTCATCTGTAGTAGGATCAAATGTTGTGTATGGTAGGGAAGATGATAAAGAGGCCTTGATGAAACTGCTATTTTCCGATGACGCAGACGGTGAATGCAACATAAGTGTGATTCCTATAGTTGGTATGGGAGGGATTGGAAAAACCACCTTAGCTCAATTTGTTTACAATGATGAAAAAGTTCAAAAGGAGTTTGATCTCAAAGCTTGGGTTTATGTGTCTGAGCAATTTGATATTCTCAAGATTACAAAAACCATTGTGGAAGAAATCACTTCATGCAGTTGCAGTACTGAAGATTTGAATTACCTTCAACAAGATTTGAAGAAAAGAGTGTTAAAGAAAAAGTTTTTGTTCATTTTAGATGATGTATGGAACCAAAACTACATTAAATGGGAAACTTTGAAGAATCCATTTGTGTATGGTGCTCCCGGAAGTAAGATTATCGTAACAACAAGAATTGCTCATGTTGCGTCGATTATGCAGACTGTTGAGCCTTATTATCTTTCCGAGCTGCGCGATGATGATTGTTGGATGTTGTTCTCGAAACATGTATTTGGATATGCAGATTCAAGTACTCATCCAAATTTAAGAAAAATCGGTAAAAAAATAATTAAAAAGTGCAAAGGATTGCCTTTGGCTGTGAAGACACTTGCAGGACTTCTGAGATCGAAAGTTGATGCAAGAGAATGGTACAAAGTACTAAACAGCGAGATATGGGATTTGCAGGATGACGAGAGTAATATCCTCCCGGCTTTGAGATTAAGCTATCATTATCTTCCATCGCATGTAAAGAGATGTTTTGCTTATTGTTCAATTTTTCCGAAAGATTATGAATTTGAGAAGGAGAAATTGATCTTACTGTGGATGGCGGAAGGTTTGCTGCAACAATTGAGAAGACACAAGAGAATTGAAGAAGCCGGAGATGAGACCTTTTGTGAACTAGTGTCTAGATCTTTTTTTCAGCAATCGAAACGCAATAAGTCGTGTTTTGTAATGCATCATTTTGTAAATGATTTAGCTCAATTTGTATCTGGAAAATTTTCTGTCAGAGTAGAAGGCAATTACGGTGAAGTGGAAGAAAGTGCTCGGTATTTGTTGCATTTGATTGCACATAAATTCCCTGCTGTACATTGGAAGGCTATTCGCAAAGCTATTCACTTAAGAACCTTCATGGAGTTAAGGTTAGTAGATAAATCTGTGAGCTTTAGTGATGAGATTCCACATGACTTGTTGATCAAGCTAAAGTGTTTAAGGGTGTTATCTTTGGAAGGAATCTATCTTAAGGGGTTGCCTGATTCAGTTTCCGAATTAATACATCTCCGGTATCTTGATCTTTCTGGGGCTAAAATGAACATGTTGCGGGAAAGCATCAGTAGTTTGTACAATTTGGAAACTCTGAAGCTGGCTGGATGTTCTTACCTACAAGAACTCCCAAAAGATTTCCATAAGCTAGTTAACCTGCGTTACTTAGATATTAGTTGTACGAGTTTGAAATGGATGCCGTTGTTTATGAGTGCATTGACAAACCTGCAAAATCTAAGTGACTTTTTTGTAGGAAAAGAATATAGATCTTCAATTGGTGAACTAGGAGAATTGTCTGATTTACATGGATCATTGTTCATTCACAATATTGAACATGTTAGCTTTGTGGATTCTGAAAAGGCCAAGTTGAACGAAAAGGAATTTCTCGAAAAGTTAACTTTGGAATGGGGTGAGAATTCTGATACCGATAATTCACAGCAAGAAAAAGAAATACTAAACATGTTACAACCACATACAAATCTTAAAGAGCTTTCTATATATAACTACCTAGGGACAGAATTTTCTGATTGGGTGGGAAACTCTATCTTCCGCAACGTGTTGTTCATCGAGCTTAAGGGTAGTAAATATTGCTGTAAACTACCTACACTTGGGAAACTTCCTTCTTTAAAAGAGTTACGGATTGCTAAATTCGATGGATTAGTGAGCGTGGGGTCTGAGTTTTATGGGAATGAAACTTGTTCTTCTGTTGTAACCGTGAGCTTTGGTTCCTTAGAAACTCTTCGGATTGAGAACATGTCAGCTTGGGAGGATTGGAAGCAACCTAATGAGGCTAACAAAGCTTTTCCAGTATTGAAAGAACTTCATATAAATAGTTGTCCTAAATTGACAGGAGATTTACCGATTAACCTTCCATCATTGACATTACTCGTGATCAGAGATTGCAAGAAGCTCATTTCATCGTTTCCGACAACTTCAGCTTTGCGAGTACTTAACATTGACAACTGTGGGAACTTAAAATTCCCGTCATCACGCATATATCGGTTCAACCAGACACTCACATCTCTGTACTTACACAATAGCTTTGATTCACTCGAGCTATTGTCGTTAGATATCTTTCCAAACCTCAAGTCCCTTGATGTTTCTGGTTGTAAAAATCTAAAAGCAATTACAATTTCAGGGAGAATGCGACTCCGTCCTCCAATTCTTGATTTCTTATGTTCCTTGTCCATAAGTAACTGTCCAAAGTTGGTATGCTTTCCGACAGAAGGGTTCTTCGCCCCAAAGCTCCTGTTCTTGAGTATTGACAACTGCAAGGAGCTCAAGTCCCTGCCGCCGAAAATGGACCACCATATGCCAAGCTTGATAGAACTCCAACTATGGAGATGTCCACAAATTCAGCCAATTGAAATATGGCCTACTGATTTGAGATCAGTCAGCATCAGGAACTGTGGCCAACTCGTTGCCCATCAGTTAGAGTGGAAACAATCCAATCACATCGATTTTACAGACTTAACAGCGTCTCAGGCTTTCACTGTCAAATCTGACGACTGCTTCTCAACAATTACCAGTTCAACTCTTGTCTCTGATAGGAAAGCATTATCAAGCTCTTCTCAGAAAATATCGTTTGTTAAAAGAGTATTCAGATGATAGTCTCGGTGGAAATTATATCAACAGCAATGGATTATTACAGGTGTGCTTGTTTGGTATTTCTACTTAGCGGCACATGCTATCTTGCCATATAACTAAGACTAATATGATAATTTTTTCTTGTGTTCTGTCATTTGTGCTCTTAGGTTGTTATTTCTTTGTTGCAAAGCCCACTCAGGTTGATTCATAACTGCTCATGTCCATGTTCTTCATACAGATTGAAGAAGGGTGGCGAACAACTCATTATATGAAGTTTGGCATTTGGAAGCTTCTCATCCATAAACTATGAAGCACGAACACTGACAGGGACGCAGGAGATGATGCAAACAATGACACGCCGACACTGATAATAATTTAAAAAAATTCTCTGTGCCGGTGACGGACACCTTCATTCATTCAATGTTGTCACATATCAAGATGTACAAGTCTAGTATGCTTTGCATGAGTCTCGACTTCAAATATATGATTGAGTTTCTAAGTGGTTTTTTTTTTAAAAAAAAGAATGATGTAGGATTTATTTTTTCTGAATCTGCCAATTTTTAGTTTGGGTTGGATTGGGTTACGAAAATTGTTCTTCTGGTCCCACTGCATTGCTTTCAGGCCCCTCAAATGTTCGAAATTACCCTTGAGTGCCATTCGAAAGTTACAATTTGAACACGTAGGATTTCAGAAGGTAGTTTCCGAAATTTACCAACATAGGAAAAAAAAAGGTGGTCCCTGAGACCTTGAGTCATACCAGAAATATACAAAAGACGGTCACTGCTTTATTCCCCTTTGTTACAACGAAGATCCATAAAGTATGAAGACGAGATAAACAAAAGGTGGTTACTGAGACCAGGATTAATCCCTCATCCAGTAATTCCTAAGGTAGGTAAGATGCCAACTGGGTATTAACAATAAGCTAAGTTCCATGAAATGCCTAATGACTTCAATATTTTAAAAATAATGTATACATTGTTGGCCAAACAAATACAGAATAAGCGATAAGGCAAAGTCTTACATTAAAAAAGATTCATATTAGTGTCACTTCTGCTTCTTATTTCCCGGTATAGGCCGGGTCAAAGGAGCTGGTGCCTTCCTCTTGGCAAACGCATTAGTTCTGCTTTCGTCTTCATCATCATCGTCACTTGCAATTGTAGTAGACTCTTTGGCAATATTGGCTGCTTTTCTTTTTTCAGCACCTAATTTGGCATTCAATTTCCTTTCAACAGGGTCATTTGAAAGCCCGACTTTGGTTTGCCGTGAAATTTTTGCACCTAGACCAAGCCTGCAAAGATTTGTGACGTGTTATGTTACAACATAAAGTAGGTATATAGTATATATCAAACAGATTTGCAGAAGCTAAACGGTCAACAATTAGACGGCAGTGTTGATTATACTGACCCTTGAGGTCGACCCTCTGTATCCACATTTGGTGTTTCATCGTCTGCAGTTCTGCTCATATTTTTTACCCATACCTCAGCCTGCCAAACAGAATAGCAAACAAGTAACTCACAGCAGAACCAAGAAATTCACAATGTTTGAGAAAATCCCTCCCAACGTATCCTAAAAAAAATTAAAAATGAAACTTTAGGACAAAAAGGAGTTTAAGATATACATGAGTTATCCACTCACCACAGTTTGTGACAAGATTTGGATGTAAACATATTTTTCACCGTTTCCTATTACTTTTTCTTTGAGGATAAGAGTGAGAGTATAGATAAAAGAAGGCTAAACTGTTCACTTGGTCCCTTACGTTTATTTTAGGTTTGAATCAGGTCCCTTACGTTTTAAAAGTTTGAATCTGGTCCCTCACGTTATCAACATTTGGATTAGTTAGTACCTTCCGTCAAATTTTTCACTAACTTTGTTTGATCCTTACACATGGCTGACAGTTTACACATGTGAAAGTGATTTTGGACACGTGGAATGCCATATAATAAACAGAACCAATGTAGTCAGGGTCGCGTGCTGGGTCGTAGGAGCGCACGACCTTACGTGCTCCGGCCGGCCAATCGTGCATCGATCTTGTCATGGTTCGTTTTTGTGTCTACCCGTGGTCAGGAACGCGTTTTTGATGCAGGGACGTAATTGGCAGCACTGCAGGGACGTTTTTTTTGTCTGGGCTGATAGGCAAAAGAATTGGGCTTTTGAACCGGGTCGGGTTATGTTATAACCCACATCTTATTTTTTACAAAACAGGGCTGCGTATTGTAAACTGAAAGCTGCGTAAACCTAAACAAAGCATCTCTCATCTTCAACCAACGATCTCTCAGCTCTTCAACCATCTCTCATCTTCAACCAAAATGTAAACTCACCGATCTCTCTCACCGAGGATGAAGATGAAGATGGTGATCTTGATGACTATCAAGATCATGGATTGGACGATATCTTAAATGTCTTAAAAACCTAGATTATGTCTTTTGTGAATGATAGGTCTTTTTTGAATGATGCATATCTTTTGTGAAGGATAGATAGGTTTGAATGATGCATAGACCTTTTTTTTTGGAGTGAGGCATCATGCATAGGTCTTTTGTGAAGGATAGGTCTTTTTTTTGTGAATGATGTATAGGCCTTTAATTGTTAATGATGCATATATATGCCTTTAGTTGTTAATGATGATATATAATATATCACATATTTTATGAACTTAGAACTTGGTGTTATGAACATTTGGAATGATAATATAATTATGAATTATTAATTAACTTTTGTTCATGTATTATATTTTTTGTGTTTGTATGTATATGAATATATGTGAAGTTACAATTTTGCCCTTGAGTAGGGTCTTACGATCCCGTGCTACGACCCCGTGCTTACGACCTGTCACCAGCCTCACGATCCTATGTAGAAACTCGACCCTGACTACATTGAACAGAACCTTTGCAAATAGAAAAAAAATACGACAAAGACCTTTGCAAACACTAACTCTTTTTTTCTATTTGTGAAGGTTTTGTTTATTATATGGTTGTCAACGTGTCCAAAATCACTTTCAACTATCCAAACTGTCAGCCACGTGTAAGGATCAAACGAAACTAGTGAAAAATTTGACGGAAGGGACTAACTAATGCAAACGTTGATAACGCGAGGGACCAAATTCAAACTTTTAAAACATAACGGACTTGATTCAAACCTAAAATAAACGTAAGGGACCAAATGAACAGTTTAGCCATAAAAGAATTAAATTACAAATCAACCATAAATCGGTTCATACTGAGATCCAACATAAATAAATGCAAATTTCACATATTTCTTTCAGCAAATTTCTTAAGAGATAAACAAAGGAGCCTATGTCAAAATTAGAGGGTGGGGGCAATGCTTGAAGCTTTCGTAACAAATAAATAATTTTTTCAATCTTTAAGAGTTAAATTGCGGTTACCAATATTTGACACACTATCAAGTTCAAGTCCACAAAATAGTATTATGGGAAATAAAACAGTTTTTTAGTTATAAAATTGAACATCATAAATAAGCTAAGTGACACTAGCAACAAACTTTGCATTTTATTGAAGCTCAAACACTCTTCTGTGGGTTTTTCTTTTAAATGCAGCCTTCTAAGATATCTATATATTTTACACATAATCAACACTTGCTTGAGAAAGAAAATATAAATCAAATGGAGTAAATCCTTCAGAAACATGGTAATCATTTTCTAGAACAAGATCCACAAAACAACTATCTTGTTACTAAATACTTGCTGCAAACTTAGAAAACAGATCTAACAAAACATTCATCACTGTAAGTTAATACTCTGAAATTTGAATGAATGCAGATCAATATCATATCAAATAATCCACCAACCACTTCATAGACATATAATACATAAACATTGTCCTCTATTCATAGCAAGATGAGCAAAGAATATATTTACCAATTTCAAGGCCTTATTCAACTTGACAATTGGGGGAGCACCATTTTTTTTTGGATTTTCTGTAGCACTCATTTCAAGCTTTCCGTGCCTTGATAAATTGAAGAGAAACAATTAATATATAGTACTTACAGGCCAGTTTTGTAAGGATGAGTTAAACCTAATATGAAAACTTAATAAGCAGCGGCCCCGACATATGAATAGTTGTCAGGCCACAAGATCTATTAGCAGCTGACAAAAGCTGAACGCATGTTGATAATTTACTGTCAAACGATCTTAAAGGCTACTAATTATTTTACCAGCATGCATTTAACTCTAATTTCACCAACTGTCAGTATTCTCTTATACTTAAATATCTAATTCTATCAATTGGGAAAAGATGAATGAGGTTGAGCAGGTTATTTATGGAATAAACATCTTGTAAACAAAAAACAAGGAAAAACATGCAGAAAATGTATGAATGTGCCATTTTGGTTTTGTAGCAGCAACATATCATATTTTATGTTGTTAACAGATAGCGAATACTACAAAACATTGTACAAAGTAAACCAAATTCCAACAAAAAAAACACTCTAATATTAAAAACTGGGCCCCTAATAAAAAGGAGCACAAAATTGTAGCTTATATCTCAAAGACTTTAAAGATAGATTAGACACTCATGTTCAACTTAAATTTTCATACACTAAACTAAGTACTTCCGATCCCTACACCATATACTATTATAGTGGATCACCTCCCCTCATTGCTAATTTACTTTATGTGCTTGAAGCTATATCATACATGGTTATTCTCACCTTGCAGCTACTCATATACTACTCTTAGTTCACAAAATATACATATTTCTATCTCCCTTCCCCTATATAAAGCCCTATTGTATGTTACATTGCTTGCTTTGTACAATTTTCATTATATCATTTTAAGATGACAATAACTAATTTAAATTTATTATCTTACTCAGTCTTCAAGTCCGTTGATTATTTCTCCCAAAATTGCACAACAATATCTTTGATATGTTTGAGCCTAAAGTTCATCCTTACTTTTTTTCCTTATTTCACCAATCTCAACACTTTAATCTCCTTGACCTTTTAACTTAGCAGTCACTTTATTGTTCATCTAACTCTTTCTCTATATTTCCTATATATCCCTACTCTATATGATACCTATCCATTATCTTACCTTATGATGTTATACGTGTTAGAATAATATAAAACCATTGATATGCCCTATCCTAACAGCTTAAACTTTTGGGATAATCGGTTATTTGACAATACGGTGTTAATACAAATTTAAATACCTTATCTCTAACTTTTTTCAAGTCAATGGATTCTCAACCTCCTAGTAAACTATCCATTAATCATCATACTTGAATCCATTACCATGATAAGTCCTAAATCTCAGTTTAACAACCAAATGTAGTCTCTCTCAAGAAGATTCAATATGAGCCTGAAATATTCAACACCTATTTCATACATATAAGTATAAAATAAATAAATAAGCTCAATGCAGATGGAAAATATCTCAATATAAACAATTTCACCATATTACAACAAATAAATTCCATAACATATTCCCTTCAAAAGTCCAAACAAGATCATGTTTTAAAAGTGTATGTAAAAGTTATATACCCCAATTTGTCACATGAAACATAACATCACAAATGTTTTAAAAGAGATAATTAGAAAATTAAACCACAAATTAGCAAACTAACCTTGAATTTCGTTTTCTTCCCTTTACTGTCGGAATCAGATATTTAGAGAGAGGATGAAGATTGAAGTTCAGTAGCCGGTTGTGGGCGGCGGCGTGGTGCGGTAGGCAGAGAGGAGAAGGTCAATGGAAATCGCAGACAGAGAGAGGAGAATGAGAAGTGATCGTTTGCTATGCCTATGGTTCAGTGACACTGTGTGGGTTTAATATTTTTTGGTTACGAGTTTAATCTAGTTGGGGTCACTTGTGCCAAGTGGTTCACACCTTGTGGAGATCGAACTCTATTCTCCTGGTAAGTTCGGTGTTAATTATCACTGAATCAACTAAGATTGTTGTATGTCTAGGATTGGTATGATAAACACACGAGTAAACACACACACATTTTCAACCTACTATTTTTTATTTTAAAATTGTTCTTTTAAGAGGAACAAATTGGAGAAAAACAATTCCCTAAAATATCAAAATAATTTTTTGTCATGTACTATTTTGTCTTATATTGTCATGTATGTACGGTTCTGTATAGTATTTAAATCCAAAGTTTTTTGTTTTCTTTTTCTTTTGTGTGGACTGTGTTGTGAGTTGAGCTTCTTTGCCAAGTCTATATCCTCTCCGTTGTTCTGGCCCCCAATTGTTCTCGGACGCTCCAAATATTTGAAATTATCTTTTAAGTGTCGTTTGGAAGTTACAACTAAAAACATAGGATTTTGAAAGGTAACTTCCAAAATTTATCAATATAGGAAAACAATTTAAAAATTTATGGGTTTCGGAAATTACAAAGTGAATAGGGAGAATTTCATAATGTAATTTTCAAAATGGTATTTGAAATTCTGTTCTTAGGCACGGCAGATGTCTTACACAATGTCTAGGACAATGTGTCTATAGTCCACATGTCTTAGACAACTGGTTCGACAACTGGTTACGAGGATCACAAGTTTATTGCAGTACTGAATTAAATAAAATCAATAAAGAACACCAGTAATTTGTTAACCCAGTTCGGCGCTAAACAGCCCTACTCTGGAGGATACCAATCCAGGAAGTGAACATTACTAATCCGAATTAATACTTAGTCTTACAACCACACCAAACACCTATTGGCATGTATGTCTTTTCTTAATCTTAGTAATCTTCTACTCAAGGACTAACTCCCCCTAAATATGAGAACCTGCCCAACTCCCTCTAATCACTAATCTCAAGTGACGACAACTTTAAACTTCTAAGTTTAAAGACTTAGTTGAATGACAACATTCAACGACACAAAGCTACAAAGTATTAAGAATAATACTAAGAGCCACTAATGCTTTGCACAGTAGGCACAAAGCTTTGAACTCACAATCTTCAGTTCTTGTGGGTTGAGTTTTAAGCTCTATGTTGAGTTCTTTATATAGGCGTGCAATTCTTCAGATCATCTTCAGTCTTTCAGATGCACTACAATTAAGAGTTATTTTTAAAACAAACTTGTTTAAAAACAAACTCCATAAGATAAAGAAATTAATCTTTATCCACAAATTAAATATGAATCCAATCGTATCTAACACTTAGAATTAATAACAAATTTTATCATTAATCATGATCTCAGCTTGTTACTTAAAGATCCGCGCCATATTCAAATTTGAACAAACACGCGTGCTTAATGGATTAACTTTATCTTTTAAGCTGAACTGGGTCAAGATGTCTTACCCACATGTCTTAGGACATCTTGTTCGACATGTTACCTTAACATGCTCTGAACCCAGTGACAAGATGTCTAGGACATCTTGTTCAACATGTTGCATCTGCACATCTTCAATATGTACAAGTGGTTTAGACTTAATTACTTTAGCATTGGTGCTTCAGTTAAGTCACTCTGACTAAGTTGTTTTAGCCTTATGATGCAGCCAATCTCAAAAGAACTACAATCTCCCCCTTTGGCAAATTATGGCTAAAACAACCACAAACCACTTTGTTGAATGTGCACTCTTCAGTCTTCAATCTTCAAATTCTTCAATCTTCAAATTGATCTCTGTTGATGCAATCTTCTGTTCTGAGATCTTTAGGTCTTCAAGGTCTTTGATCTTCAGAATCTTGTGTGTCTTCAATATTCAAGACTTCTTTTAATCTTGAATGTATGATGAACCTAATCTAGTATGAGACAGTCTTAGTCTTATCTTCATATGATCCGTTACAATGAATTTTCTAAGTCCAGGGATGAGATACCTATTGACTTAGTGAACCAAAGTCTTGAGTTGCAGCGGAAAGTACTTAATCAGAGTGATCAAGACTCACTAGACTTTTTAGAGGTTCAATTTTAGCATTTTAATTATGCTCTGGACACACTTATTAAGCATAGCTTTTAGTTTTTAATTTTTTAAAGCTTGCCATATTCATCCGTAAAGCAAGAGAAGATTCTACTTGCCAAAGAGCTGTTCTAAGCATCAATTATTTCTCCCCCTTTTTACCATAATTTGTCAAAGGTTGAAAGGAAAATATTCATTGATTTAAAAGAGAGAACAACTTACAAAAAAGTGCACTAATCATAAGTGTCGGATGTCAAAGCCTCCAATGTCTAGACATTTGGTAGGCCACAATTCTTACAAGAAGATGAACAGAAAAGGAAAAATACAAAAGTACTTATTTTCCTACATTACTCAGGGTTTGTTCTTCAAGCTTCTTCTTCTTCTTGCTCAGCCTCAGCTTGAGCATCTCCAACTTCTTCTTCACCTTCACCCTCCTCCATGATGGACTTGATCAGATTGTCCACATGGATTTTCCTTGTTGTGCTGGTCTTGATGGTTTGTTCCAAGGTCTTGGATATTTGCATCAGTTCAACAAGTACATCCTCCTTGTTTGCTCTAGGCATAGAGCCTGATGCTTCAGCAGCTTCCTTCTTCTTTGGAAACACAATGTCTGAGACATGTGTACCAGCAAAGAGCTTGTAATCAAAACTTAGGACTTGAGGTTTCTTGGTTGGAGCTTCATCAGGGTACAGGATAACTGGGTATTGCCTTAAGATCATTCCAGTTATTAGGCAGGGAAAGGCAATGGGCAGCTTTACTGCATATGTTTCAGCATGCTTCATGGTCTGATTGAAGATATGATCACCAAAGTTGAGTTTTTTCTTTGTTCCTATGAGATAGATCATCTTTGCAAACATAGGAGTGATCCCAGAGTTCTTCACAGTCTTCATCAGCTCAGCTGCATCCAAAAGCTCGATGATTTCTTTGCATTCTAGAGCTTCTTGATTAAGCTCTCTTTCTTGAGCAATTCTTCTCTGGTAAACAAACCTCCACCTTTGAGCACTATCTTCAGAATGTAAGGAAACCTTATCCATTGGTGCTGGTGGGATGTTTCCAGGAATTCTTCTTCCTCCAATTCTCTTTTTCCCAGAGGTCATGATGTCTAGGACATCTGGCTCACCATCAGTGTCAGAGTCACTTACAGCCACAACCTGTTTCTTCTTCTTTGAACTTTTCTCACCAACAGCTTTCTTCTCTGTCTTTCTCTTTCCTTCCTTCTCAGTGATGGATGTCTCCACTTGCTTAGACCTATACGTCTTAACTCTTATTTTGATTGGAATGCTGATGTGTATTCCTTCATTTTCCTCTGAGCTTTCTTCTTCTTCTTCATTCCTTGAAGAATGTTGGCCAGAGGAACCTCATCTACATCTTCTTGATCTTCTTGTTGATCTTGAACTTCTTGTTCAGGAATTGGTGCATAACCAGATGTTGGGACATTGGGTTCAACATCTTGTGCTGGAACTTCTGCTGAAGGTGTAGTTTGATCCAAGTTGGGATCATCTTCCTGAGGTTTTGAGGAGATGTTGGTGGCTGTTTCTGATGGAGGAACTTCTTTGGTTGATGGAGAAATCTGCTCAGCAGTCTTGTTATGATGTGCATCAGGTGATGTTGTTGTGAGTGCTTCACCAGATGTTTTGACATCTTGCTTTGGTTCCTCAGAAGGCTTTGGTTCAGAGTTTATGTTTTCTTGATCACTGCCTGTTGGTTTTTCATGATCATCTTCTTTATTTTGAACCGGAGATTTTTCTGAGGAGTTACTCTTCTTCGTCTTCTTTGTTGATCTTTTGGACTTCTTTCTTTTCTTTGTTGGTCCTTCAGTTGGAGTAATCATGCTGATTGGTACATCGTTGGTGATAATCCCTTATTGATCAACGCAAAATTCTGAAACCCTAGGCATTTGAGAGGTTGCCTCTTCCGTTTGCGTCTTTGAATCATCTGGATTTGAGTTGTTGTTTTTAGATGATTGTTAAGACATTGTTGAAGAGTGTTCTTGAGAAGAAAGAGTTTCTATTTTTTTTTAGAGGGATGTCAGACAAGATGTTGAGACGTTTGGTAGTGTCACATATGAGGTCATAGTAGCCTTTTATAGATTGGTTGAGAATTTAAGACTACCTTTTTTTACGTGCAGATGTTTAACGTTTCTTTACTCTGCATATTACCTCTATAATGCTTATGACACGTTTTTGAGCGTGTGAATACCCAGAGGCACTCTAACACTCCCAATCAAAATCTCTTCAGCATCTTGTCCATTGTACAGATGTTGGGACATCTGGTGGGACATCTTGTCAATATCTTCCTTGGCAGACAAACAAGCTATTTCTGGACCATTGTTTTGAGCTGTCCAAGTATAGCACTTATCACTTGACATTGTCCCTTTCATCACTACCTCTTGATCATTAGCAATGGTGCATTCATGGTTGTTGAAGTGCACTTTTAGTCCTTGTTCACATAGTTGACTAATGCTAATCAAGTTTGCAGTGAGACCTTCTACTAGTAGAACATCATCTAGGCATGGAATGTTTGGACCAGCTAGTTTTCCAATGCCTATGACTCTACCTTTAACTCCATCACCAAAGGTAACACTTCCTTTTGAGTGAGACCTTAATTCTCTAAGATATTTCTTATCTCCAGTCATGTGTTTAGAACACCCACTGTCAAAATACCAATTTTTGGATAGAGATATTTCTAGAGGAGTATGAGCATTTTGGGGTGGTATTGGCTTCCATACTTTAGTCAGAACTTCTTTGTATTTCACCTCTTGAGGTAGGGTCTTCTTTTTGTTCTGACTTAGTGATTTAGGCTTCTGAGGGTAGCCATGGAGGTGGAAGCATTCTGAGACTAGATGGCCAGCTTTTCTACAATGTTTACATCTTTTAAGTGGTCCCTTATATTTTTTGTATTGAGGGGACACATGTTGAACATGATGTTGGGACATGTGGTCTGGCATGTGCTTCCTCTGTTGAGCTGGAGGCTGAGTCCTTTGTTCAAACCTTTTATGCTTGTGTTGAGTCGGATGATGAGTCTTTGTCACCTATTTCTTTTGTCTAGCAGGTTGTTGAGGTTTGGATTTTGTCTTCTTATGCTTGTGCTGAGAAGGATGTTGTGACATGTGGTTTGACATCTGGTCCTGAAAGTTAATCTTTAGGGAAATTTTCTTCTCAGGAGTGTTGTTGTAGTTGTCATACCCTAACCCCTTCTTGTCACTTGGGTTTCTACCAAGCTCAAGGACTTCTTCAAGCATGTCAGTTCCCTTGTTTAACATTCTCACATATTTTGTCATCTCAGTGAGTTTTGAGTTTGACAAGGTGACTTGTTCTTTTAACACAGCTGTTGATGCTTTTAATGCCTCCTTTTTTGTGCAAGTAACTACGGTCTGACAAGTGTACCGGTCTGTCGTCGAGTAATAATTCACACTCTACTGAGTAGAATGAGTTCGTATCCACAGGGACAGCGCCTCGGTCACTAAGCTTATTCTAGGATTTGTTGAGATTGCCTCCGCTTTATAAGTTGGGATAATTTTAGATTCAAGAAACAGAGAATATAACTAGAAAGAAAGACAAATTAAAAAGATAGGTTAAGTAGTTGGAATCCCTCCCTTATTCCTGCTGGATAAGTGGTGCTATATCGTTGACTATTCATTTTTATTATTGACAAACTAATATAAGTAGTAATAACCGCGTACGAGAATTACCCTAATTACGAGTATAAAAAACATTAATTAATATAACAGGGAACCCGTGTTAGACACGTTGTCACGTCCCCACGCTAGCAATTAGACTCTAAATAAGTAGTCAATTAAGATTGGTTTCAGTAGTTCTTTAGCCCTTAACCATGTGAATGGCTAAGCTATTGTCTAATTGGTCGGGGTTGGCTGCCGGTTTTGAGGCACAATACTAGATCACTAACCCTATAAGTTAGTTGCCGAACCTTGGGTAATCCTAACCTTGAGGCACAATATTAAATATCACTAACCCTATTGAGGTTAGTTGCCGGCCAGTGATAAACCCTGGCCCTAGGCGCAATGCTAGATATCACCATCCCTAAAAGTGTTCCCTAATTGTAGCTATCAATCAGGTTACGTAATTAAAGCATAGACGATAGAATAAATAAAACTGAATAGAAAATTATATAAACTTAGTACCAATTTACATGATTCCAGCATTCCTAAGGGAGTTCATCTTCTCCACCTAACATAAAGGAGTTTAGCTACTAATAGACATAATTAAATTACAAAAATTAAATAAATGCACAGCAATAACCTTGCTACCTTGCGGAGGAAGTTACCTTTCCCGTTGAAGGGGGAAAGTTCCTTCCCTAGAGCTCCTCCTCCTTTGCTCCTTATAGAGAAATAGTTCTCTAAATTTCTAAATGAATAATTGTGAATGAGGAGAGCTCTATTTATAGTTTTTTAGACTTGGGCGGCAAGGCACATCGCACTGCGATGGACCCATCGCAGTACGATGTGTAGATTTTCTTCAAAAATATAACTGAATATTCTGTTCTTTTCTTGGGCGCGAAGTTTTCTTTGGCTTCAACATGAAAGTTGTAGCTCTTCGTCTTAGCTTTCCAACGCATGGTCATGGACCTCATTCCGATACTCGTAGCTCAAGTTATGGTCCGCAGACTGAAAGTTGCGTATTTTCTTCCTTTTAGCCTCTTTTTAAGCATTTTCTTCAATTCTTGACTTCTTGGACAAGTAGTTTTGCTTCTTTAGGTTTTTGCCTTGTAATTGGTCTAAAACTAATACTAAACTAACAATAAATAATACTAAAAACATCACATAAATTACTGTCATCAGCAAGCAAGGTGACTTGTTTTCTCAATTCAGCTATTGATGCCTCTAGTGCTTCCTTTTCTTGAGTAACTTTCTTCATCTCCTTATCTTGTCTACTTATAAGTTCACAAGATTGTTCCCATTTAATGGTGAGATTGTTGTATCTCTCATCCAATTCTTCTTGTAGGAGATCTTCATTACTGATGCTAGTTTCAAATGTTCCAGCAAATGCTTTATTTGTTGGTTCTTCTTCCTTCTCTTCCTCAGAATCAGATAAAGTAGCTTCCATTCCCTTTTTCTGTTTCCTGAGAAAGTTTGGACATTCTGGTCTGATGTGTCCAAATCCTTCACTTTCAAAACATCTTACTTCTTTGTTTTGCTCAGAAGTATTCTCTTCCTTGGTCTTGCCCTGTGACTTGATGTTGGACCATTTGTCTGGGACATTTGACTTATACCTGACTTGTAGCTTATTCAAAGATTTATTGAAATTCTTTGTAAGGTAAGCTAATGCTTCTGATAGCTCATCATCAGTTTGACTTTCCTCAGATTTAAAAGTCAGGTTCTTCTTCATCTTCTTCTCTGGTTTATCATCCAGAGACATCTTAAAAGTTTGTAATGAGCCAATAAGTTCATCAACTTTCATTGTGCTCAGGTCTTGAGATTCTTCTATTGCAGTCACCTTCATGTTAAATCTCTTAGGCAGTGATCTAAGGATTTTTCTGGCTAGCTTTTCTTCAGGTATCTTCTCACCTAGGGCAAATGTTGAATTTGCTATATCTCGTATTCCAGTGTTGAACTCAGATATAGTTTCTTCATCCTCCATCCTTAAGTTCTCAAATGTTGTGGCGAGAAGTTGCAGCTTTGACATTCGAACTTTAGAGGTTCCTTAATGTGCAGTTTGAAGAATTTCCCAAGCTTGTTTGGCTTCAGTACAAGTGTTGATTAACTTGAACATGTTTTCATCAACACCATTGAATATGGCATTGAGTGCTTTAGAGTTGTCACTTGCCTCAGTTTCTTCTTCTAGACTCCAATCTGCTACTCCTTTTAGACTTGTGGAGCCATCTGCTGCTGTGATTATTGGATGATTCCACCCAGTGATAATTGCCCTCCATGCTTTTTGATCCATGGATTTGAGAAAGGCAACCATTCTTGCTTTCCAATAATCATAATTTGATCCATCCAAGACAGGTGGTATGTTGATTGAGCCTCTCTTGTCCATCTTGAACAAAATATATCTCCCTGGAGCTTACCCAGCAGGTTAGGCTGCCTGCTCTGATGCCAATTGAAATTCTATTCTTAGGCAGGACAGATGTCGTACACAATGTCTAGGACAATGTGTCTATAGTCCAGATGTCTTAGACAACTGGTTACGAGGATCACAAGTTTATTGCAGTATTGAAGTAATAAAAGCAATAAAGAACACCAGTAATTTGTTAACCCAGTTCGGCGCTAAACAACCCTACTCTTGAGGATACCAATCCAGGAAGTGAACACTACAAATCCGAATTAATACTTAGTCTTACAACCACACCAAACACTTATTGACATGTATGCCTTTTCTTAATCCTAGTAATCTTCTACTCAAGGGCTAACTCCCCCTGAATATGAGAACGTTGCCTCTAATCACTAATCCCAAGTGACGACAACTTTAAACTTCTAAGTTTAAAGACTTAGTTGAATGGCAATATTCAACGACACAAAACTACAAAGTATTAAGAACAATACTAAGAGCCACTAATGCTTTGCACAGTAGGCACAAAGCTTTGAACTCACAATCTTCAGTTCTTGTGGGTTGAGTTTTAAGCTCTATGTTGAGTTCTTTATATAGGCGTGCAATTCTTCAGATCATCTTCAGTCTTTCAGATGCACTACAATTAAGAGTTAGTTTTAAAACAAATTTGTTTAAAAACAAACTCCATAAGATAAAGAAATTAATCTTTATCCACAAATTAAATACGAATCCAATCGTATCTAACACTTAGAATTAATAACAAACTTTATCATTAATCCTGATCTCAGCTTGTTACTTAAAGATCCGCGCCATATTCAAATTTGAACAAACACGCGTGCTTAATGGATAAACTTTATCTTTTAAGCTGAACTGGGTCAAGATGTCATACCCATATGTCTTAGGACATCTTGTTCGACATGTTACCTTAACATGCTCTGAACCCGGTGACAAGATGTCTAGGACATCTTATTCCACATGTTGCATCTGCATATCTTCAATATGCACAAGTGGTTTGAACTTAATTACTTTAACATTGATGCTTCAGTTAAGTCACTCTGACCAAGTTGTTTTAGCCTTATGATGCAGTCAATCTCAGAAGAACTACAACATTGATTATGCTAGATTATAGAACTTGGTCGGAAGATAATTTCCGAAGCAGAATGGTAGATGAATTTTTTTAATTTTTCCAACAAATTGACGTGTCGTGCATTTTATGTACAAATAAAGCAAAAAGAAGTTATATGATATTTTATAATAGGCCCATCAATATGCTCAGACGCCCCTCAATTTTTTCTATAGCGACGGGGCTTGTTTATAGCACCCAACAAACTTTTGTATAGAGGGATTAATTTTTTTGTGTCATCGACCTTTTAGTGCCATCGGTTTTCTCTCTGGAAAATTCTTTTGGCGATGGTTGTTATAAGTTTCACCAATCCTCTTCCAGAAACTATCTCCTTTTTTATTAATCCCAACAATTGTATCCCTAGAAATGTTGAGCCATGATTGAATGAGAAGTTCATCCTCCTTTGGTTGAAAGTTAATTGTTTCTAAGCCATATTGAGTGCAAAATTGTGGTGCTTCAGGATCTTGATCATTTAATTGCACATGACTATTATATATCCATTTGAACTCCATGGGACATAGTAAGACTAGTTGATTGAAATTAAAAGTGTTGATAATGATATGGGTAAGGTGGAATATGATACGAGTAATTTTCAAAGTGTGAAATATTTTGTTGATTTGAAATAAAAGTAGGATTTTGAAAATTTGAGTTAGGATGTGAGGTTGGGTTATTGGATGAAATTTCAAAGTATGAAGTATTTTGCTGATTTGGGATAAATGGTGGAAAGCCATCATTTTGCATGAAATTGGACCAATAATTGTGGTGGTTAGGGTTCATTGGCAAATGAAATAATGTGTGGAAGAAATTTTTTTTTAAAAAAATAAAAAATAAATGATTCAAATTTAGACTAAATGTAGATGAACAATTGTGATAGATTGAAATGATTGATCACTTATTTATTCTCAAAATGCAACGGTAATTTTCTTACGATAATAAGTAATAAATGTAATGTTGAAATATCATTTTCTTCTATTATTTTAATATTACAAAACCTTTTGAAAAAGAAAAGAAAAATGTAAACTCCGTGTCCATCCAAGGAAGCGGTGACAAATAACACTCCCAATATTTATGTTCTTATTTCTTGAATTTACATATTTATAAAAAAATTTAACTACTAAACTACTTAAAAAAAGAGAAATGATATTTGTACATCTAAAAATCGGAGAACTTTGGACAACTCTCTCTTACTCTCATTATATTCTTACTCTATCTCTTCTCTTCTCACTCTATTTTTTTATTGTAAAAGAAAAAAGAGTGTTGTCCCAAAAGTTGGGTGTACAAAAACACCACTCTAAAAAAATAGTATGATAAATACAATTTAGTTGTAGAGTTTGAACGTGTGTGCTTTCACGAGGTAAAACTAGTTGAAAAGCAAAAAGAAGAAGAAAAATATTTTTTTGACAGGAAAAAGGAAATTACTGTATTATTTGCAGAATTATTTATTTTTATTTAAATTAAAATAAATAAAAATTATTAAGAAAAAGAAGCGACTCGCTCGTACCCATAACTCAGTGTCCGAGTCCGACACGACAAATCGAAACTCATCAACTCTACACAAACCTAACTACGATCTTCGATTTTCCTTCACCAAAACCTCAATCAATCATTGTTCTTCTATTCTTCTTCTTCTTCTTCTTCTTCTTCTTCTTCTTCTTCTTCTCCTTCCCCATTCTCTTTCAATTCCCCTCAAAAACTCTCTTTCTCTGCTTTTCTCCCTCGATCTCTCTCTCCCTCTACTTCTCTTGTTCCCGTCAAATCTGGCTATGGATTACGAACCCTATGATAGTAGCGGTAAGCTTCATTCTTAACTTCTTCGTTACTTTATTGCCTCATTATTCCAAAAACTTTAATCTTTCTCTTATGAGTCTCTTTTTCAATTTTAGGGTTAGGGTTTTGTTTCGTTTTTATTGATTTATAGCTTTGTTGATGATTTTATTTCGGTGAGAATTTCAGTTATCACTATAATTTGTGCTTTTGTGGTATGGGTTTTCTGTAATCTGTGGAATGATGAGTAACTTAAAGAGTGTGATTAAATTATGATTATAATGAAAATGTTGTTTCGTTATTAACTTTAGAGTGTGATGAAATTGGTAATGTCTTGTTTTCAAAGTGTGGATTTACTTGTTAGTGAAGTGTTTTTTTTTGCGGGTTTTAACTCTCTGGTTCCCCGGTAATCCAGAGTTCGGCTGCGAGGTAAGTAATACCTAGCCAAGAATTGCTCCCACTAGAATCGTACTTGGGGGAGCTCATTAACCACTTGAGTCCGATGTCTTGGTGAAATCTGATGCACTTGGTGAAATCTGGTTGACGGCTTGATGTATATTTCAAGGATTTATTGTCTGGCCACACTTGTTATTATACTTATAGACATTCACGTGATATAATGATTGCAGGAACCGATGACGATCTTCCACCAACACATCAAAATAGAATTCCTAGAGGAGCACGTCTTGCTGGGAATGGAAGATCAGCAGTAGGTTCAATGTCATACCCCAGGATGTATGGGGAAATTGACATGGAAGCTCAAATTCACCAACTTGAGCAGGAAGCATATAGTTCAGTTTTACGAGCCTTTAAAGCTCAAGCTGATGCCATTACATGGGTACATTTTCTGAATTTCTTTTCGCCTGTCTTTATTTTTTTTTTCTTTTTCACTTTTCTAATTTGTTTGACCAGGTTTAAATGACTTCTAAATACATGTTTCTTCTTCAGGAGAAGGAAAGCTTGATTACAGAACTGAGAAAAGAACTAAGATTATCAAATGAGGAACACAGGGAACTTCTAGGCCGTGTTAATGCAGATGATGTCATACGAAGGATAAGGTGTAAAAAATTGCAATACATGTTTTCTTATTGATCTATGCTTTAGAAGTGAGATTTTCGTTGCTATTTGCATATAGACATTGCTATTTTGTTAATCAATACTTTGTTGGATGTTGATTTAAGGGAGTGGAGACAGACAGGAGGCCATCAGCCTGGTATGCTGAGTTCTGGACAAGTTATTCATGATTCGGTTCCAAGTCCAACTGTCTCTGCCTCTCGTAAAAAGCAGAAGGTAACAACGTCTGTACCATCACAATCTTTTGGCGGGCCTTCTCCTTCATTTCACCCCCAACCCGTGGCTGCACCCCACCAGCCATCTTCTTCTGTTGGAAAACGTGGACCTGTTCCGGGATCTAAGGGAAAGAAGCAGAAACCAGTAAGTAAATGCAACAGTCCTGTTACATTGTTCTTCTCTCTGTTTATCTGCAGTGAGCTTGGTTTTATCCTCTTCATAGCTCCTTAAAAAATTATTTGCCACTATGATAACCTACATCAGCAAATTATTGTGTTTATTTTGGTTCTTTTATTTGCAGGGCCAAGCATTACCAGGAGTATCTTCAACAAAGCAATACCCTTCATCAGGACCAGGGGGAAGGAATCAAGTACCTAATAGAGTTACTTCTGGTACAGTCGCAGGTGAACTTGCTGAGGGAGGATCACTTGAGTCACTCATTGGAAGGAGAGTACGAACAAGATGGCCTGATGACAATAACTTCTATGAAGCGGTTATCACCGCCTACAATCCAGTAGATGTACTTGCAGCCACCTAATTGGTTTAAGATTTGTTTGTCAGTTAATTTACAGCTGGCATATGCTTAAGTTTTACCTCTTAACTTTTCAGCGTCGGCACAATCTGGTTTATGACATGGGGAGTGCAAATGAATCACTGGAATGGGTTAATCTGTCAGAGGTATATCTGTTACTGATGACTGTCATGTAATTTTTTCTGTTATGACCTTCACTGATTCCCCAAAATGCCGCCCTCTCAAAAACTGATTTTCCAAACCTAGAGAAATTGAAACGAAAGAATAAAAAAGTACAAGTGTATTATTGAAAACTGAATAAAAATGGAGTAATTTCCTATCCAAACAATCTATCCATTCACATATGAATTCTCAAATGCACCAAAAAAATCCCTAATATTCCCATTTCACTTGTTTCTAATACTCTCTTACTAATTAACTAAACCTAACTAATCCCAACTACTTTAATTTCCCTTTACCATCCTTATATTCAGTCACTTTCAATTAATTCCTATGTTGGTTCAATCATAAATAATTTAACTTCTAAAATAATCCATTATATTATTATTTAGTAATTAGTAATTTAATGTCTTTGATTAGAGCTCTGAAAGTTTTAATGTATCACATCCAGTAATTATGTAAAAAGTTTGTATTTCTTTAGTATGTCTGTTGAAATATTTTGTTAAGCTTTTGTTTCCATCTTTAAATTAAGAGTTAGGTTTCCAATGTGTATTGCTCCAATTGGGAAAGGGTTTGGATCCCATAAGCATGTGGTCCTCGGTAAGTTAAATCCTAGGATTCTTACGAATGATTAAGGTACTATTGGGATGTGTTCAAACTTTGACGTCTAATCTAATAATTTCTTTAGGTGCTCTTGTGGGTTAGTGATGTTAGCCTGTCGTGTGTACAGGGGAATAGAATAATTGAACATCTTGTCATTGAGAGAGTTTGGACCTTTGGGCATTAGAAGAAGTGCAGACCCTTGTAATTCTTCCATCTATACTATATTGAGGAGATTCTTCCCTAGTTTTTTCTAATAAAGATAGAAGTTTCTATCACATACCTCAGGAGATTTGTCTCTTACCTACCGGGTAAAATGCTATGGGGCCCAAAAAATAGAGGGATGTGTCTAATACCTTTTAGCATAAATTAGACACTGAATTTGAAATGTTAGAAAATATTCATTTTAAATGCTAAAAATGTTTTGAAGGAAACAATTAAGCATTTAATGTAATAAAATTGATTGTACTATTGTTGAAAACCATTTTCGCATAACATGTTAAATAAGGAAATAGCGGCTCATAAATACATTTATGTGTCGAATAGCTTGTGCTGAATTATTTTTTAGCATGTATTACAAACTTTTCTTTACCAAATTGAGATTTGAAACCGGCTTACATTACTTTTTATAACTATTTTCGTTTATCAATGAAGGCATAATATGGTATTAAATGCCACAGCTGATGACTGCAGCTGCCGATTCCACATGAAAATAATATGTAGTAAAATAAATCAAGTTTTTACTTGTTTACACTTTCACTAATCCTGAATTGTGACGGTTATTTGAACTTTTAGAATTTGGATTTTCTATTTGATTGATATGCTTAGCACTTGCCAGTACCTAATTAGATATATTCTTGTTACTGCAGATCTCTCCGGAAGATATTCAGTGGGTAGGGGAGGATCCTGGAACCAACCATCGTTTTGGGGGATCCGGTCAGGGGATTAATAGGTCTGTAGGTCGTGATAGTGTTCCAGGAGCTGGAAGAGGTAGGGGAGGTACAAAGGGTAAATCCAAAAAAGATTTTTTGCCATCGCAGAATGGAATCAGAAAAAAGGCTCCTGATGATATACAAATACTTCACACAGACACACTAGTTAAAGAGGTAACTGAAAAGTTCAAACAGAATACTCTTCCATTGAGTTTTTTTTTTATCTTTTCATGGAAAACATTTGAATTTCTGGGTGACTTGTCAGGTGGAAAGGGTGTTCAGTGCAAATCATCCTGATGTACATGAAGTTGAGAAAGCCAAGAAAATATTGAAGGTAAGAAACAATTTTATTTGTTAGTCTTCCATTTCTTTTACTGCTAGCTGCTAATTTATCTTATGTTCTTGCAAATGGTGTATGTGCAAATAATCAATATAATGAATTAAATGCAGGATCACGAGCAAGCTCTTATTGATGCAATTGCAAGACTTGCAGATCTTTCTGATGGCGATAGTGGTAATTCTTATCCTCATTTTGCACATGTATTTGCACTTTTGCAGTATCATGTGACATTTGTTCTTTCATACATAGTCCTCTAAATTTAAATTTAAATTGTATGAATGTTGTTTGGGTGTTTTATTTACTATATATAGTTTCTTGGCATAGAAAATCATATTTTGCATTGGTTCATCACTGGATTTCTGTACACGCAATTAGAATCGAGTTACACGTGAAAGGGATATTGGCATAATACAGATTAGTTTGGTCATTTAACAACGTTCACTTTGAAAGACTAACATTTTGATTTCACCAATTACCTGGGATTCTGCTAATTTAAATGTAAATACAAGTACAATGGTTTGGGATGACAAGGATTTGATTTTCATTTATCATCGGTTACAAGTACAATGGTCCGATGACAAGGATTCGATTTTCGGCATGTGAAAGTTACCAGATGAATAATATATATATATTGGTGTTTATAGGTTTGTTACGTTATTGAATGTAATTGTGATCGGTCCCGTCCCAAAATTGATTCTGTGTATAACCTAACCTTTCTTGATGATCTTATTGTTTAAACAGATGAGGGTGGTCGCCATTTCTCGCATGCTAAATCAATGGATCGAGAATGATGGAACACCAACAATGTACAATGGGAAAAAAAAGCATTTAAGGTAGCAAAAGTCATGGGAAAGCTTAGATTTTCTCTTGTATTTTGTCATAAAGTTAACTGACATGTGATAGCTCTGGAGCTTGTGTCTTGTGCATTAGTCATTCAAGTAGGATGGACAATTATGTAATAATTATTTATTGAGGGTAAGATTTGACCTAGGATCAGCTCATGCTTGTATAAAAATTATGATCATAGTGTATACATTCCTATATTTGTTGTATCAAATTAAGAGTCGACTCTTTCATTTAAAATACTTGATAAATTACACTCCTAAGCATGAATTACACTTTATCTCTTATGTTTTTTTTTAAACAACTCTTTATCTTTATCTCTCTTTTTTTTGTGTGCGTGTCATCCTTGCGTAGGGGCCATCCTTGCGCAAGGGCCATGCTAATCTTCTCTCTATCGTTCCAATTTTATCGGATGTTTTTGAAGGGACTTTATCTCTTATGTTAAAAATAAATAGATGTATTAAGTTTTAATTCTATAAATACTTGATTTTTTTTTATCTCTAGAAATCCTATGTACCAATCACTTGCACAAGACCTCAATGGTTATTATATTATAATTTTATTTTAACTTAAATGATCATTTTATTGATGAACTATTTTGGTTGGTCATTCCAAAAATATTTTTATCACTTTTAGTATTACAAATATCTAATTATGAATATTTTAGTATTGATTTTACTAGCCCTTTTGATCAATATATAAAACCTTTGATCAACCATATTGTGTAGCTTTTGTTTGAGGAGTTATTTTTGTAATTTGTTATTCATATTTTGCTGGAGTTATTCTTGTAACTATTCCATTTACTAATTTTTGCCATGATCAACCATTTTATATTAATAGGAGTTATTATAATTTTTAGTGGTGTCTTGATTTATTATGTGATGCCATTTACTCTTTTGAGTTGTCCATTTACTAATTTTTGCCATGATGAACCAGTTTTGATGGTGTATTTCTTCTCAAATATATTTTTTCCCCATCCATCAGACTCGAATCTAAACATTTTTAAAGGAATCCAAGTCAATGGTTACCAGACATGGTTGATACCTATAAAAAGACAAAAGTAAAAGTGATTTGAATCCATAAATCCATTACTTATTTCATTTTTCCCTCAAGATGTAGAAAATTTCTTTATCATAGACGCTTCAACAATTCAACCATCATTCACTAAAATTGTAATAAAAAGAGACTAAATTTTATAATAAAACAGAAAACGTAAATTGATTAATTCCTAGAAGTAGAAGTTGAAAATGTAAATTTTATGGAAGTGAATGCGAGTAACAAACAAACAAGAGTAAAACTATTACAGACTTCCTTTTTTTCTAACAATGAAGCAGGGGCGTGAAGAAGTTGTATGTGGTATAATTTTATCTTAGAAAATTTGGATTGATTTCCTTTTGATTTGTTACAAACTAGTGTAAGACCCGTGCCGATGCACGGTGTAACTATTTTTGTTAAAAAAGGAATTTTTATACATAGAATAAATATTATCAATAATGTAAAAATAAAATAGATGTATTATAATTTTATTATAAAAAAAAGATGCGTCATAATTATTTATTTATCAATTACATGTGTTTTGTTTATATAGATTTATGATTAGCAAATATTTGTACATTTTTACTGTATTAGTGATCAACAAATTTGTAAGACAAATAATGAGATAAGATATAAATTTAATACTACTAATACAAATAGTAATATAAAACATTATACTTGAATAAAATTTTAGAGAAGGTTACTTCATCCATTCATCCATCTTATAAACATGAGTTACATCTATATTTTATCTTATATAGGACTTATATTTAATACTAATACTAATCATAATAATTTCACTAAAATTATACCAAGATAAGTTTTATGAATAGTTTTTGCAATTTATTGAACCAAAGAATTAATTTGTCCCAATGGTTCCAAACGTTTATTTTATAACATCAAATTAAAGTATGAAATAAAGTGAAGTATATCACTCTAAAAACATGAAATGAGCATCTAAGTCACTCTTCTCATTCCTCATAAATATGCTTGATCAAGGATCAAGTCCACCATTCTTTATATTGAGTCTTTCTCTTTATCCATACTTGGCTTCAGCCCCTCAATCAATGTCATGCATATTGCACCAGCCAAAATTCTTCCTTACATAACCTAAGCAATCTTACAACATGACATTACAAAGCCACAACACATTTTTGTAATACTGGCAGTAGATTTGGATTTTCCCTTGTCTTCAATGTTTTCCATTTTATGAATCTCCACATTATAGGTTTCATAATTAGTCCCTTAAAATAAAAATAATATAGAAAGAGTAAAAGTGATAATCCTGGACAATATATATAGGGATATTAACCACTACAATATCACTGTAATTAGACAATAATCGCACACATTACATATACTCAAAAGATGGAAACATAAATCTTAATGACACTTAAAGGAAAAAAAACATTATCATTACTACTACTATTCCAGCTTTCGTTTCCATTTCATGGTTGATTATTTAGGCAACCAGCACTTCATAAATCATGAATATGAAAGTTCATGATTTTAACATGCATGCCAACACCCTCCACTACCAACCTGCATACTCTAGCAATTATCTCACCAATCCATGAGTAATTTCACTTGTCAAATGGCTCCTCTACTTAACTTATCTCCAAGAAGCCACACAACCTGCATCATAGTATTCACAATTGTAATAGGAAGCATAACTTATGGTTTATGAACCGACACATACAAAAAGTTCTTATAAAAAGCTTATGTACCGGACAAAATACCGGGGTACCATTCACCTAAGCCCAACACGCTCAATTGGGCCACTTGCTCAAGTCATAGGGGCCCAAGAAAGACTAGGTCATAAACTAGCCCCACTATCCCACTACTCCACTACTCCACTACTCCACCATCACCCCACTACTCTACATAATCTCTCAACTACTCCCACTACGTCATGACAAGCCTCGTGCTTGGGGGGCTGTATACCGGATGAAATAATTAAGCCCCAATTGATCAAAGGCCCAATCCATAAAACGGCCTCATCCGCCTGGCACCAGGCCCATTTCGCTAGTTCCCATGATCGGCACCATATGAAACACATGCTTGATAATAGCGGTTATGAGGAGGTGGCAGTGAGTTACCCTCCACTATCACTTAAAGGAGATCATGGGATCATGGGAGATTTCTAGACCCTCCATAAGCTCTATAAATACACACCCCAAAACATTTTCCAAGGCCAAGCAATATCACCATTTCACACCCTTACATAATGATAGCATTCAGCAAATATACACCCCCTAGTGTTCTATCAGGAACATTTGGTGCCCACCGTGGGGCTCCGGTAAAACTCTTCCCGGGCCACACATCATTTACCATCAAAGCTTCATTCCATTGCTTCATATTATCTACAACTCACATCTCTTTCCGTATAACCACACTGCTGTGTATCACGCCAAGAGATTTTCTACCTGAAAAGAGACCGCTTCAACAGAGAAGTCCATGTTAGATTATGCAACTTCACTCATCATTGTTTCAAACATGGGTGTCGTCGTCACCAAAATCATGCACCTGTTTTGCGAAAACCGAATGAGGAATATGGTGGAACGAAACTGAACAACAACTGATGACCTGGAGGCGAATGCAAGGCCATAGTCACACGGTTCGCAATTCGTTTCGGTACGCGGTACGGGTTCGGGTACGCGGTACGCTACCTTTAAAGAATTCGGTACGTGAGGGGTATACATAGTCGGTACGCTAATCGGTACGTTGTTAATAAAAAATTAAATAAAATATTTGATGAAAATATTAATTAGTATTAAATTTATGTTAATTAATATTATTAATCTAAAGTTTATATTGATCATAAAATTGAGATGCATTGTACTAGTGGACAAGTGATGTTATACTTGTAACCATCATATTCACAGCTAAATCTAAATCAGTCTCAATATTTTATATTTTCTTCTTATTTGATTGTTGGAGTGGTTCGCCGGTACTTAGGTTTTAAAGAATTCGAAGAGAATTACGACGAACCAATTCGCAAAAGTACCACGAATTGGTACGCGCGAACCAATTCGCGGTTCGTCACCTTTTAGGAGAATTATGTGACTATGTGCAAGGCTTTGAGCCGTTACCGATGTGACTTTGTCTTGGAGCAGGTGTGAAATAGCCATGGCGGTGTCAGTTGAAAATGGACACTGATGATACTATTTTGAGTTGCAACCTACAACATCTTATGAGAAATTCCAAACCAGGTGCAAGCATTCAATTATTTATTGTTTAATTATATTTCTTCTTTGATAAATAAACCCATTCCACAAGCAACTATAAGATCGGGATAAATCCCTATTTTGTTGCCATTAGCATAAAAACAAGTAATTTGTATTTGTTGTATATGTATATGTTTTCATTGATAAATATACCACTAGTTATGAGAAGATATCAAAACCCATCTTTTATGATGCAATCAAGAGACAAGATATGTTGGATGCTTCAATCTCTTCCAATTGATGGGCTCTGTTGTTAGTCTAAGTTGGTGTTATTAGCCATTATTGTTCATATGTGAAGATGTAGTGGTGTTACTAGTGATATGGCGACATTGGTTCTATGGCCTTGTCTTGTGCTGCTACTAATTTTAATTTTAATTATGTACGGTCCTATAATGTTTTGTAAACTGAATATCAGCATATAATTATAGTATGCTAATCACTCGCACAGATTAAGTGGTCTCCCAACCATTACTACTGTTATTATTCTTATAACGATGTTCGTGTTATAGTTCCAATTACTACTGTTATTAATAATTTTAATTTGCCACAAGTGCTATAGTTCCAATTTAATTATGTAGTAATTTCATTTTCTTATGACGTTATCTGTTTCATTCTTACATGTGCAAAAAATTTGGAGCGTAACACTCTTTCAAGAGACGACCATAAAAAACGAGGCGGACAAAGGAAATATATGAAACGTTTCATCTCGTTCATCGACTCAACAACGACGTACATTTTATAACGTTTTCAATATTCCAATGGAGGAGTTCATCCATATGTCGTGCTTCTCATCCACCGTTTTCAGCATAAGATCATAGAGAATAAGTCTTCTGGCTCCAATCCAGCGGTTATCGTGTTTGTGGGTGGCGATAGAAGCGGTTACCGTGTTTGAGATGTGTCGCTTTTCAACTCAAAAAGCCCAAGCTTATTCAAAAGAGCACCGTCTCTTAATTTGAGAGACTTATCAGCTACTATATCAGAACCGACCGCGACTTGCCGACTTCATGTCAGTTTGCAAGGTTTGGCTTTTAAATGCTAATTAACAAGTTATATGTTAAATTTTGGTGTGAATCAAAAATAGGAATGTAAATATATTAGATATTTATTATTGGCCTTATTTTGACGTGCGTGTTGAGATCGCAAGTCAGATTAAATGAGTAAATTTCATTGTGGAGCTATAAAGAAATATAGAGGTTTGATGTGCGTGTTTGACTTTTCTGTTAAGAATGAAGTTGTGGTATTTTCTTAAAACAATATGACATGCTTGGATAATCTATACTTAAATTGTGCTTGTGATAGAAACACGTTATATTTAATTTCATTGGTAGAAAAAGGTTAATATGTTATGACTTATGATGGCTAACTCATTTTAATTTGATTTATGTTTAATTTGTTGGATCAATTATGTGGATTTAAACTCCCCATCTTGCCGAACCATTGTCATCAAGCAACGACGCCGTCTAACCGCCAAATCGCCGGCGTGGCACCTTCACTCATTATTGTTTCAAATACGGCGGTGTCCGTTAACAAGAGGCAGTGTAATCCGACATCACTCAGGCTTTGCTTTGTTGATCTGTAGCATGGAGATGAAGCCTAGAATTATGATTTGGTGATATCTATTAACCTTCTTTATAGCATGATTTATGAACAATATGAATTCATAGAGGAGAAAAGAGAAGAGAAAACACAAAGAAACTAGAGTTCACCTTTTGTAAACTGTCAATAAAAAATACTAATTCCTATTTACATAGATTCCACCATAAAGAAAAAACAAACAAACAATAATAATAATAATAAAAATAAGTAATATAAAGTTTAATATGTAAAGATATTCTAAATCTTCATTACTGTTTGTTGATTTTATTGTGATTTGTGATATGATGATGATATTCCTAAAAAGATACCCTCTTCATTATAGTGGTCAAAGGAGTCTTCTATACTAGGAGGAAGCCAAAGTAGTGTCATTTTATGTGGATACATGATCTTGCAAATTGTGTTGAGAATAATATGTCTAAATATCTTTTGAAGATCTTAGATTTAAATATAGTTTAGATTTATATTTAAAATAAAATAATATTATGGTTTATGATTTATATTTCTGTTTAAAATTCTAAGGATTTATTTAGTATTTATATTTATAGGATTAGTTTATTTTTATAAAGATATGTTTTAGAAGTTTGTTTTATTTGTAGCTCTATATATAGAGCCATAAGCATAAATAAAATAAGAACTTTAGTATTCTTCATATAACCCTATATTTGAGGAGAGCTTTCTCCCTAAAATTATATCTCACCAAATTCCGCAATACCAAAAACACAAAAAACCATATCAGTGGCATCCGAGCCAACGTTCATAAGGACCTGTGAATATGGATTTTTCAAAGGTTGCTCCTCCGATCTTTGATGGAGAAGACTATGATCTTTGGGCGGTGAGAATGGAAACATTCTTAGATGCTCTAGATCTATTGGAAACTGTGGAGGATGATTACGATATTTCTTCGTTACCAGAAGATCCCACAGTAGCACAAATGAAAATTCATAAAGAAAGAAAAATCAAGAGGGCAAAGGCAAAGACTTGTTTGTTTGCAAGTGTCTCACAAACTGTCTTTGTTAAAATCATGACTCTCAAAACACCAAAAGAAATTTTGGATTACCTGAAAGAAGAATATAAAGGAGATGAAAGGATTCGAAGCATGCAAGTTATGAATTTACTGAGAGAGTTCGAGTTACAAAGAATGAAGGAGGATGAAACAATCAAGGCATATGCCGATAAATTATTGGGTATCGCTAATAAGGTACGATTGCTAGGCACTCAATTTTCTGATTCCAGAATCGTAGAAAAAATCCTTGTAACGGTACTTGAAAGATATGAGGCTTCTATAGCCGCCTTGGAGAACACAAAAGATTTGAATAAAATTGCTCTGCCAGAAGTATTACATGCATTGCAGGCACAAGAACAAAGAAGACTTATGAGGGAAGAAAGAACTATAGAAGGTATATATCTAGCCAAAGATTTTGGAAATAAATACCAACATAAACCATGTCCTCATTGCAACAAGGATAATCACCCACCAAAGAATTGTTGGTGGAGGCCTGATGCAAAATGTGAAAAGTGTGGCAAATTAGGTCATATGAAGAAAGTATGCACATCACAACAACAACAACAACAAGAAAGAGATGTTAACATTGCTCAGGAACAATATGAAGAAGACCAGGAACTACTACTTGCAATCTCAGGTTTTACAACCAACAAACCGTCAAAAGAATGGCTCATTGACAGTGGTTGTACAAACCATATGACTTATGATCGAGATCTTTTCAAAGAGCTCAATAAAACTTCTATTTCCAACGTCAGAATTGGGAATGGAGAACAAATTGCAGTAGAAGGCATTGGAACAATTTCAATTAAAACTCATGCAGGTATGCAACAAATTTCCAATGTTTTATATGTTCCTGAAATTAATCAGAATCTTTTAAGTGTTGCTCAGTTGTTGGAGAAAAATTATAAAGTGATATTTGAACATAAAAGTTGTGTGATTAAAGATCAAAACAATAAAGAAGTGATCACATCTCAGATTAAAGGCAAGAGATTTGTTTTAGATTTGATGAAGAATGATCATATTATTGAAGAGAAAAAGGAACTTAAATTCAAAGAAGATCGTGAAAATTCAGGTGCTTTGAAGAAATTTCAAGTTAAGGAGGAGAATGAATATGCTTGTGAAAAACCTCCTAAAAGTCATAACAAATGCAATGTTTCTACCATAAAGTTCACAAGGCACAAAGACACTAAAGCTTGCGATAAAAAGAAGAAGAAGAATAAAAAGAAGAAGAATAAATTTTCAAGAAGCTCAGATTGGATATGCACAAAAGATATTCAGTCAAAGAGGAGTGTTGAGAATAATATGCCTAAATATCTTTTGAAGATCTTAGATTTAAATATAGTTTAGATTTATATTTAAAATAAAATAATATTATGGTTTATGATTTATATTTCTGTTTAAAATTCTAAGGATTTGTTTAGTATTTATATTTATAGGATTAGTTTATTTTTATAAAGATATGTTTTAGAAGTTTGTTTTATTTGTAGCTCTATATATAGAGTCATAAGCATAAATAAAATAAGAACTTTAGTATTCTTCATATAACCCTATATTTGAGGAGAGCTTTCTCCCTAAAATTATATCTCACCAAATTCCGCAATACCAAAAACACAAAAAACCATATCAAATTGGATGGAAAATTTGGTCAATTCTTTTGAAACTCTATACATTTCAGTTTATATTTTATACTCAACACATATTTGGAACCCATGGCAGGCTAAGATTCACATACTTATTGTTTAGCTTGGGATTTTGGATAGTGTTAGAGTTTTTATGTATATGCACCAGGAATGTAAGTGTGAATGAAGAAAGAATGACGAATTCGTGACAACTTGGTTTGGCTTATGTTGATGTGCTTTCATTTGGTTATCTCTACTTTGACTATGAATTCATCATGTTTCTTTGCAATTTTTGAGGATCCAGTTTTCTTGATTCCAAGGACCTGTTTTTGCTTTGGTGTTACAGAGGAGAGCGCTGTGAATGTATTGTGGAATTTCAAAGCTTTGAGCCTTTGAATTCAACGCGTGGTTTGTCAAAATAATGATGTTCTTTCATCATAGCATGGAGCTTGAAGTTTTGGTTTGCATATTTCTCTTTAAAACATATTTTCTTGATATTTTACTCCCTCGTGTTTCAGGGACAGGCAGTGTGTTTGAAACAATAACATTTTATCAGTATCAAGCCTCAGATGTGAGATGATACCACCATCATGTTAGTACCACACGAATATAATGGAGGGTTAAAGTTAGTACCAGAAGCACGCTCGTCGTGTTGCAATCTGTATGACACCTCTGTCAAAATTTAAAGCACTGGCCAAGAGAGCCACAATATCAGAAGAAATGGAAGACAATTTTGTGTCAGTCTCCGTGTAATCAGGCAGTTGTAAAAAAAAGAAAAGAAGAGTGAGATAACCATCATCAACCATCACATTTGAATCAAAATGACATCGACATAGTTACTACTTGCTGTGAATATAAATTCTCCGACTCGCCAAACTGTCGTCGCCGACTTACCGTTCAACATTTTAGTCTCATCGTCAATCTTTTTGTGGCTAAGCGACTTCCAATCCAGGTGGTAATGTTCTTTTCCTTTATTCTACTATATATATAGTTTTCATATGTTTCACTTTGATAACATGTTGTGTGTCTATATGTCATCAGTTTTATAACATATGTGATTAATTTTAAAGAGTTCTAAGCGTTTGAAATCATGAAAAAAATATATCAACGACATAAGTTTCTTTTACTCTGTTCTTTAAGAAGTGTTGCGCTTGCAACTATCATATTAAATGGAGATGCTTTTGGGATCTGAAGTCCTGTGGCAGTTAAGTTTGTTGGCTTTTGAATTTGAAATCCATACTTCATAACTAGAATACTTGTCTCAACTTTTGTGCTATTCAGCAGTTTATGTCATTTCATTCTGCATATGTTACTTACATGCAATTGGTAAGTACAAATTTTATGGATTGCAATATTTTGATTTTTGATAGAAGCCTCCTATTGATGATTGTGCATTGATGGTAACTAAATATCCTGGTTATTCCCGTAGTTATTGTTTCTTGATCGACCCTATCGACTTTTCAATATTAGATGATGTTATTTTTAGCCCATGTTATCTTTTTGTTGCGATACCGAAATGGGGTTATTAAATCAAGAAAGGGGTTATTAAATCTGCAAATTATGATCCGAAATGGTCAAATTAAAGTGTTATCTGATGCTGCCATTAGTATTTGCTTGATAACTTCTATTCTTCTAATTTAATGCATCTAGTGGGAGTTTTACTTATTTATCAATAAGAAAAAATGAGAAGATTCTTGCAAAGCTAAAGAAAATTCAAACAATATCACTGCTAGTTAGTCATGTATGTTTATGTGAAAGTGCCAACTTGATTAAGGCCAAGCAGATAATGTGATAGTGCTTATTGCTCCAACAGATAATAACTATAGTAACAGTAATAAGTTAAGATTAGTTGAACAATTTTGGCGAGGCGATGTCGCGAACCGTGAGTAATTGTATTATTATGGTTGAATTATCTTTATTTTCATGCTCTTTTATTTACATCAACAAACATATTGTTAGACGCATATTTTTACCCTCATTCTATATGATTCTTCTCGGGCGACCACTTTGATTGTACCACCATTCCAAAAATAAAGCGATAAATAATTTAGTAATAATGATATATGATTTTGATATATCTCTAACTCCATTTCTCATAACGGTCTTTATATTTTCTTACATGTGCAAAACACTTTGAGCACAACACTTTTCCAAGAGGCGATCACAGAACACAAGGAGGACAAAGGAAGTGTCTGTGACATATATGAATGATGTTCACACTGCGGAATTCGTCACCTCCAATCCAACGCTGTTGTCTTGTTGTTAATTGTTGGTGCTGCAACTCGTTATCCATGTTTCAAGAATGACGTCAGTGCTGCCGTCAAAATCACGTAACTATTTTGTGGGTGTCGAGCACACAAATCAACACTACATCGAAACATCTATATCCTTAACAATCATAATACAGGTGACATCAATCCCGCCAACGACGGCCTTGCAAGAGATAAATATAAAACGGCTTTGTTTCGTCCAAACCGCCTTTGCGCGTGAATAAATATAAAACGGCTTTGTTTCGTCCAAACCGCCTTTGTGCGTGAATAAATATAAAGCGACTTTGTTCGTCCAAAACCGCCTTTGGGCGTGAAAAATTATCAAGGCCGCCATGTAAGACTACGGCATTGGCGTGCAAAATTTTTAAAGCCATCATGTTAGACTACGGCGTTGATGTGCATATTATCATGGCCACCATGTAAGACTACAGCGTTGGTGTGCAAAATTATAAAGGCCGCCATATAAGACTACGGCATTGGCGTGTAAAATTATTAAAGCCATCATGTAAAACTACGGCGTTGATGTTCATGTTATCAAGGCCGCCATATAAGACTACGGCATTGGCGTGCAAAATTATCATCGCCATCATGTGAGCACAAGGGCATCACCAACGATTCATTCAAGAAATCATCAGGCGAGTCAAAGCGAAACGCCCAAATAATCTCACCAAAGAAGCAAAGAAAAGCCAACGCCAACGTACTAAGGCACGTGAGCAAAAAGAAAAAGAAAAAGTATTTTACTTGCCACCGCAAAAGTAAGGGATGCAATATTTATACTTATTTAAGTTATTTCAAACATTTAAATTTCCTATGAGGATTATGAAACAATAAGGAAGGAGTTAAATGCTTATAAAACCAAGTTTACCCCAACGAACAATGTCTGTCATGACGACGTCATAACCACATCGCCAAGCAATGGCTAACACATTTAAAAACAAGGTTATGTCGCCATCGCATATTACTTTGTGCAGGTTTAGCACGGACCGATAACGTTTGATATTAAGATCCAGTCAAATTAAAGTTGTCTCGCCTAAACTCGTCATTATAGCGAGAGTGGTGCTATTGGGCCAAATTTAACTTTACATTAAAACGCGTCTCGCCAATGAGAGTGAAATTATCTCACCTACGAAGATTAGATGAATACAAATGTGTTAACCATGGTTGTTATCTTAAGCATTTCGCCCTTACAGACCTCATGCTTGGGGGGCTGTGTACCGGACAAAATACCGAGGTACCATTCACCTAAGCCCAACACGCTCAATTGGGCCACTTGCTCAAGTCATAGGGGCCCAAGAAAGACTAGGTCATAAACTAGCCCCACTATCCCACTACTCCACTACTCCACCATCACCCCACTACTCTACATAATCTCTCAACTACTCCCACTACGTCATGACAAGCCTCGTGCTTGGGGGGCTGTATACCGGATGAAATAATTAAGCCCCAATTGATCAAAGGCCCAATCCATAAAACGGCCTCATCCGCCTGGCACCAGGCCCATTTCGCTAGTTCCCATGATCGGCACCATATGAAACACATGCTTGATAATAGCGGTTATGAGGAGGTGGCAGTGAGTTACCCTCCACTATCACTTAAAGGAGATCATGGGATCATGGGAGATTTCTAGACCCTCCATAAGCTCTATAAATACACACCCCAAAACATTTTCCAAGGCCAAGCAATATCACCATTTCACACCCTTACATAATGATAGCATTCAGCAAATATACACCTCTAGTGTTCTATCAGGAACAACTTACCTATTAGCTTAACCTTTTAAGCTAGTTGTTATTTGATACAAATATCGGAAACGGTTGGCAAAATATACAATAGATTTGATGATAATTAGAGATAAATAAAAAGAAAATATTATTTCAAATAAAATTCTAACCAACTAAAAAATCATAGTCTTGTGTATGGCTGCAAATTTCAGCAATACTCATCAGTGATGATCCATTTAAAGGGATTGAAGAACTATCATATCATCCCTTTGTACCTTTGACTTTAGTTGGAAAAAGGGTATGCAATTGTGAAGAGTGGTCAAATATGAACCAACATTTTGAACAAAAGAAAAATATGACAGCGTATATAACTACCCCTTAGTCAACTTTTGTTCAGAGATAACAATATATGCTCCTTACAGTTGCATGTATTTAAACACCCTTGAAACAGAGCAATAAATAACAACATTATCACCAACATAAAAGACATATATAGGTTCTAGACATAAGTAGATCAAAATAAACAAAATGGAAATAAAACTTGACAATACCATTTCATCAAGAAACTCTGTTTCAACATAATTAATCTGATCAGGATTAAAAATGATGGCATCTTCCAAATCCTAATAATCTGAACTTTAATTTTCCAAGCTTCCTTCCAGGGACAGCATCATTCCGGTTATCAATTTTTTTTCTTCATATTCAGACTCGACTCAACAGATAAATGCAATGCACGAGAGTTACAAAAAAAAGGAAGGGGGGAAAGTGTGAAGTGCCATGCAACTCAAACCAATATACATATAGCAAACTGGAATGGAAGAAGCATTAGACTAATATTCAAATTTCAGTTCACAGTCAAAGTGTGGAGGGAGTTTATTTAACAAATCCTAAAGTCAAATAGTAAATATTTTGCAAGATCAATGAAGTTTGGCTGCATAAAGCTTTCTTCTCATTAGCTGTTAAGACAAACCCAACAATCACTTTTTAGCAATGAGTTTTTGCTATATGGATGGTTTGATCATTTTTGTAAGATTAAAAAGTTTACACATAAAAAAGAAACACATGAACCACTCATTGTACCTGTGCTCAAAGATTGTGATCAAAGAAAATAATTATCTCTCCATCCATTGTTCAACTTTACCTTTTCATCATAACAGAAAAAAAGAATGGAACTGTAACAAAATAATCAAAACAAAGACTTCGTTCAATAATATAAATCCACAAAACGTAAATTTGCATGTGAAAATTAAACATAATACTAAGAATGAAAGTGATGATCATGGACAATTTATATACCTTGGGTTTAGTATCTTGAATTCATACTATTGGTGACTATTTAAAGTCAACTTTCACATACTATCTTAAATCACCATAGTCATTTGCATAACCATAAATTTTATATGAAGTTCAGATTGCTATGATAAGGAAGAATCACTCTCATCCTATTGATAAATTATCCTCTGATTAGATATCAATATTTTCTGCTATAACTTAAATTTTCCCTCGGTATTTGCATAACCCTTATTTCATACTATCTGAATTCACCAGTCATTTAATCAATAGGATGTTAGTGGAAGGGGTAATGTTGGAAAGACTATCAGGATCATGTTCTGATGAAGCAGACAAATTAGTGTATATTTGAAGAGTAGAATGAAATTATATTAGTGTTTAAAAATTTTAAACATATTTTGGTCATGTAAAGGAAACTTATGGTGGGAAATGCAATAGAATCAACTGTGTCTGTCGTATTTTCGCTCAATTTAGAGACTTGAAAATCATCTAAAGGATTGCCTGGAGGCATCTCCACATGGTTTTAACATAAGTAAGCCCTGCAAGTAGTAGTGAAGTCATATATCAGGTCTAAAAATAAGGAACTGAATTGGCATAACCCTTTTCAGCTTAATGATATCTAATAGCCGAAGTCTTATGCTTTAAATTCTGTGATGCTTCTTAAGGATTCAATCATGTGTTATTTCAAAACTAAAATTAATTTTATTCTATGATATAATAATACATATTGATTTTGATTGGGAACAATACCACATTGATTTCCTGAAAACAAAAACATGAAGGAGCAGAAAAATGAGATTATAGAGGAATGTAAAAAGTGGTTCAAAAGTTGAGTTTCTATCTCCATATAAAATGAACATAACAGAATAAACAAAGAAAATCTAAATAATCCTATGTTTTAAATATCCAATCACATTATGAATATGATACAATAGATATAGATATTAGCCAAACATGATGATTGTTGATAGAAGCTTGAATGTTACCAACTGCAACAATATCACAAAACTAAGCAAAGAGTAACTTTAATTCTCAAAGCACACAAAGAACAAAGATGATGCACATTCCAAACTTACAATGGAAATTATGAGATAGAGCAAATTTACATTTCAATGATTTATCTATCTATTAAAATGCCAACAGTCATAAGAGTTCACTATATCAATATCAGAGAATGAGGAATGTAAAATATTTTACTCACAATGATACATGTGTTCAAAGGAAACATGTTAGTTTCCATCCTCTGAACTCAAACCTGCAATCTTAGACAGTGAGGGTGTCAAAAAATAGCACTTAATATTGTAACACATTAATATGAGCTTGATAGAGACTTGAATTGTGAAGTGGGCCTGATTATGATCCTAAGCCCAACGTAAGCATGTGCTGATGGTGTGAGCATGTCAAGGAAGAGCATGAGTAATGCAGTAGCTAGTTACTATATAAGGAGTAGTGAGGCAAGAGAATATTTTAGCCTAGTTTTCAGTTAGAGAAGTGGGGTCACCTTACTTGGTGATTTGGGAGAGTCTACGTACTCTTTGGGGGAGTGGTAGTGTCACTACCATTCTTTTATCTCTTTTCATTCCCTATTTGCAGTATCATACATTTGAATTGGGAATGCTATTCAAATAACCTTATATCAGTTGTGTAGAAATTGTCTTGCCTATTTGGCTAGTTCTATTTTTTACCTTTGAAAGTAAGTGGAACTTCAAATGTGAGTGAACAACTACAACTATAACCACTATACGCAGAAATAGGCAAGTTAGCATATCAACAACCTTGAATTGAGGCGTAGCTAGAACATTTTCAGGGATTTTCAAAGCTTTAGAACTTGCTACAATCTCAAGTTCTTTGTCATCAAAGAAATGGGATGAAGACAAATCCTTAGGTAGAACCTAAAATAGAAAAATAATATGCAATGTATTAAATAACACACATATATGATATATATATATGTGTAATTGTTTAACATTTGTCATCCATGTAAAATCAATAACAATACATGAAGAATGTTATTATACCAGACTAAACAATCCCTACCCCTCTCTAGTGATGTGTACATGACACAGGGACGAACCTACATTGTCACTTGTGTAGGCACCCGCTGAAGGTGTGAAAAACACAAGAAGGGAGGGTTGAATTGTGTTTTGGGTAGTTTGAAAAATTCTTCTAAGTTATAAAAACTTGTCAGAGTTTGCAGCGGTTTATAACACAGAACACAATCAAACAGTAACTTAAAAGATGAGAGAAAGCGAGAGAGATAGAGACAGAGTTTTATACTGGTTCCTCTCACAAACCGAGAGTACGTCCGGTCCCCTTGCACTTCCAAGGGAGTTCACTATAATCAAACAAGATTACAATTGCTCAAGCACGCAGGCAAGAGACTTCCAATGCTCAAGTAACACTTACAAGAGACTTCCTTTGCTCAAGCACACAAGCAAGGGACATCAAACAACTTTACAAATAAAACAGAGTTTGTGAACACTGATATACAAATCAATGTTCAAAAGAATAAATAAAATACAACTCAATTACAAGACTTATCTTAGAATCCTAATAAAAGAAATCTAAGGTTCAACAACTGTATGAATCAGAAGCTGAAGCTTGAGTCTTGGATTTTCAAATGAGTTCAAGTTGTATTCAAGTTGTTTTGTTCACAGAATGATTTTTGCAGAGTAACAGCTCTTTCAAATTGTTCAATTGTTCTGTGTTCAAAACTTCACTACCACTCCTATTTATAGTGAGGGGTGGAGCGCCTTGAATTTGAATACGTTGCAGGAGATTTCGCCAGCTGGTAATAGTACAATTTCGAACCATATCCGGTAACCTTTGTGTACGACCAAACTTGGAAATAAAGATTCGTCCATTTGAGGTAAAAGGTTCGTACAATAGTGCTAACGTTACTATTCTGTGGATAAGGTTGATTTTCCAGCTTTTGAGTTGTCAGATGATGATGAAATACAATCATTGTAGCAGAGAATGTTCTTCTGACAAAACGGCCTTCACTGCAAGTATCAGAATCTGATGTAATTAAACACAACTTCTGATGACGTATCCTCTGATATGTAGCTTCTGACGAGACTTGACATAGCATCTTCTGATGAGCATGTTCTGGTCAGAATTTGCTTCCCATTTCAGAGCCTTCAGTGTACTTATAGAAAATATAAAATTTTAGCTTATATATCTGCACACTAGAGTAGATAATTAGTATACCCTATTGTATATTAATACCTTTGTTATCATCAAAACTTAATTGAGTCATGTCAGAACCTCTTTTGTTCCAACAATCTCCCCCTTTTTGATTGATGACAAACCAAGTATTAATTTACAATGGTTGTTGATTAATTACATCATGCTTCTCTTAGGTTTATGAGTTTTGCAAGCTCCCCCTAAGTTCAGCAATGATTAATTAAATCAGTTTAAAAATTTTCATTTGAATTTTGAACTAGACTTATACACTTGACTATCAGAGGCTAGGTTTGCAAGCTCTCCCCCTAAGTCTGATACTTATAAAAGAAAATTGCACTCTTCTCTTATATGTACCATGTATAATAAGTTCAGATTTCAAATAGAAATTTTCCTTCATATAAGTCAGAACTTAAAAAAAATTATAAGCAAAATTTGGGATATTTGGCTTCAGGTATAGCGTTCAGAAAATTAATATACTCTTACTCCCCCTTTTGTCATTAAACAAAAAGATAACAAAGAAACAGACAAGAAAATAAATGCAAAGTTTGAAAAAATGGTCAAAGGGAGTTTTTCAAGACAGTCAATGTTTAAGAAGGTGGTTACAACTACATCAAATAAATGACTTGTCGTAAATCCATAAACATGTCTGTTTTGAAATCCTATATAAAGACCAAAAAAGCTTTGTCATTTCACTCAACACTTCCATTTCAGGTTGAAAAACAACAATGGAGAAGGATAGAAGTGTGATCGAGAGTAAGAAGTCACAGGAGAAGAGGAAGAAGGTGAAGATTCAACAAGACTCAGAGTCTAAGAAGAATCGTCAGAAAATGAAAGCATCAACTTCTGCTCCTATCAGAGCCAATTATCAAACAAGATCCAAGTCCAAACAAAAGGAGTCATCTTCTGAGTCAGAATCTGAATGGGATTCTGATTGGAAAGAATTCCTGAGTACATATGTTCCTCCTAGGGAAGAATACCCGTTCTCACCTTCTGATTCTCATCATCTAGAATCAGAACAAGCCGTTTCTGATATAGAATCCAAGTGAAAAGTTGGATAAGAACTTATGTAATCAACAATTATTAGTGGAATAAAACTCTTTAATTTGTTATGGAATCTTGTGTTTTGATATTTGTCTCAAAAATATTTGCATGCATGAATATAGATAACCAAATATATAACAAAAAAATTAATCAAGATAAAAACAAATACTTGAATATTTATCAAAATAAATAAGTTCACACAATATAATAACCAACAGATTCTGAGAATAAGTTACAAAATATAAAGAGAAACAAGTGCATAGATTCCTAAGGTTGAGGTGGAGGAAGAGGGGGTAGTCTCTCATTGATCCTTTTGAGAGTCTCAAGAATAGAAGCTAGGAGGCCAGCATGTACATCAACTTTTTCCTTCAGTTTTTCTTGATCATCTCTCATCAGAAGGGCAAACTCTGGTGCATTCCTTTCCAGATTTTCAATCCTTGCCTGTTCAGCAGCTAGTCTTGCTTCTTCTGCTAACCTAGCTTGCTCTCTAGCCAGAGCCTCCACCCTTTCTTTTTCCAGCCTTTCATCTTCTAATCTCTTCCTTTCACGCTCTTCAGCTTCTCTTTTCTCTTGTTCTGCCTTGAGTCTAGCCAATTCATTACGAAATTCCAATTCTTTCTTGTAGGAGACTCTGATTGCCCTAATCATGTTTTGCAGTCCAACTTCCATAATTTCACATTCCTTATCAATTTCTGCTGTCTCAATAGATCTATTAGGAATAGCATTTTGGATTCTCCTAATATTCTTGTCAACAGCTTTCAACATTTTAGTGATATCCTCTTTGGTTTCATCAATTGGTTCGTTTAGAATCCTAGACGGTAAGAAACGAGGGACAAAAATGTTGGAGTAAGCCCTAAGAGCCAATCTATTTTCATAGTATTTGCTTTAGGAGTTTGAATATAAATATGGCATTTCTTTATTATGTTTGTAAGGTTGCAAAATAATGAAGTCCCTAGAATAGAAAGTCCGTTTAATAATTAAGTGTGACTTAATCATGAGATAATATTAAACATAAGGACACTATTCTTAAAGTATCCGTAGTCGAGCTTTAAGGTAAAGGGGATAACCTTAAAGCATAAAGACTATTATGAAGATAGACTGATGATCACATCTCATGGATCATGGGATAAGGAGTTATCAAGTCTTGACGTAGGTATAAATATTAGGAGTAATATTTATACTGGATTGACCCGCTATGAGAGTACTACATGCAAAGTTATGCAAAGTGTCATAAGTTACTCTCATGGTGATAATGGTGTAGACCACCCTTAGACCTGAAACCACTTTGTACCCTAGATGGGGAGTGAAGTACTTTGTTGTTGATCTAACGTTATCCGTAACAGGATAATTATAAAGGCAGTTGATGGGTACTTTACGAAGCATGCTGAGGGACAGTAGTGACCTAGATGGAATTTGCCAATCCTGCATAACAGGATAAATGTCACGGGCCCAATATTGAACTGGACAAGGATGACACTGTGTATGCCTTGTGTTCAATACAGACATAAGGGCAAAGGGGTAATTATACACACTGATATTATCACAAGAGGTTATGTTTAGATCACATGTTAATTTCTCGTAACTTGAGTAGCAGTGATGTGTTGCTAGATACCGCTCACTGTTTATTATAATAAATAGTGATTTATTATAATTGTCAACGTTACGGAAACCTACAGGGTCACACACATAAGAACAATCTAGTGAGATTGGAACACCGTAAGGTACGGTGCACCTTGGAGAAATAAGGAAATATGATAAGGGTATTATGGTAATTAAAATGAGCATTACATCATATGGTATGATGTAGCAAGAAGGGGGTGCAAATATGTACTAGACATATTTACATGAGAATGGCGCCCACTATAGCCCATTTAGTTAAAAGGGCTTTAGTGTAATTTTGCCATGGCAAGTGGTTCTATAAATAGAACCCTTGTGGTAAGGAGAAAGTGTTACACACTTTTGTTACTCATTCTCATGAGCCTTTGTTCTCTCCTCTCTTGAGAAACCCTAATCACCTTTCTAGAGTTTTTGTGAAAAACCCTAATCCTTATTTTGTGCCTCCTTTCTCCTAACCCTTCAAACCATTGGAGCTAGCACTCCATTGAAGGTTGTTGTTCGTGTGGACTGGCTAGAGGCGTTATACCTTTAACGCTTGTGATCAAATTCGTTGGTGACTTGGTGGTGACCTTGTTCGTGACGGTTCGAGGTTCTTGTTCGTGACCTTGTTCGTGATTCGAAGTGTTCGATAGCCGTTCGTGATTTAAAGGGAGTTTTCGAATCAAAAGGTAAAACTCTAAACACAATTCATGACCATTCGTAAGGATCACAAAAGGAAAATTTTAAAATTCCGCTGCTTTTATCGTATCAATTTTCCTTCAGTGGTATCAGAGCCACTTACGAAACCATGAATTGATGTTTGTTTAAATTCATGAATTCAGTTTTAATATGATTAAAACGGTTAATAAAAGATTAAAATCGAGTAATTAAAATTTGACGGTTGTTTGTGTATAAATTGGATGATTAACATTGAAACGGCTCCGGAATCCGACACTTGTATGGTGGAGCATGCGATATGTTGATTGTCCTAAGGTTACACGAACAAGAACGGTCAATACTTACATGTGATGTAAGTTTTGTGTATGAATTGGGTAATTAACATTGAAACGGCTTCGGAATCCGACATTTGTATGGTGAAGCATGCGATATGTTAATTGTCCTAAGGTTACACAATCAAGAACGGCCATAAACTTATATATGATATAAGTAACCGTAATGCAAAATGGTGTATGTGATATACCGTTAGTAATTTCGTTAAAATTATTATGAAAGTTATTCAATTAAAGCGAGCCGTGTTCATTTGTTTCGGAATCCGACATTTGTATGGTGAAACAATGACATGTTGATCAATTGGATTGAATTTCGGTCATAAGGAATTTTGACGGCACGAAATTGTTGCATTAGGATTCGCGAAAAACTAGGTTTTTCCCACGGGCCTGCGCGGGGCGCAGGTGGCAGAACCAAAATCACTTTTTGCTGAAGACCTGCGCGGGGCGCAGGACAGTCTGCGCGAGGCGCAGATGACAGCTTCGATTTTGACCGTTCGCCAAAATTTTAATTTCATTAATCTACACGACTTAAGCCGATCGTAATAATAAAATATGTGTTTATTGTTATGATTTGTGATGATCAATTAAGGGTTGCACAAATGTTGTGTCATTAAAATTAGGATTTGCAAAACGTATCAAGTGTTGATGCGAAAACTAGATGATAAATATATTTAATTTTGAAATCGTTTCAAAATTCTAGAAATATCTTTTAAAATTGTTTTAAAAGATAATATCATCAATTTTGGAAATATTTTATTCAAAAGGGTTTTGATTAAATAATTTTCCATATTTGACAAATATATTTAATTATGAAATCGTTTCAAATCTCTAGAAATATCTTTTAAAATTGTTTTAAAAGATAATATTACCAATTTTGGAAATATTTTATTCAAAAAGGTTTTGATTAAATAATTTTCCATATTTGGAGAATTGTCAAAAGATTTAATTCTACTTTAAAATAATGTTATTTATTTTAACAAATTTTGATTCGAAATATTTAATTGTGAATTAAATATTTGAATCAAACTTACCTGATTTGATCAATCGCCGGATTTAATTAATTATGATACTTTAATAATAATAAAGTTTGTTTGTTATTATTATATTTGATGATCGGTTATGGCCTTAGTTTATTTATTTTATTGCATTTGGTTTTTAAATACGGCCTGCGTGTCGTGCCTTATCTCCATTCTCTATATTCTCTTCTCATCCACTCCCTCGTATGTAAAACGAGTATTCTTTTGTATTATTATGTAATATTATGAAGAAGAAGAACAATGGAGGTCAACCTTGGAGATCATGCTTGGAGAAGTATAGATCGTTTTAGGTTAGATTAGGTTCTCTCATTGGCTTGGGAGAACAAATGCGCTAGGGGCCATAACTGTTTCATTTTATTTATTTATGTATGTTGATGCATGTGAGTGACGATTTATATGATAAATAAGCCGGTGAGATCAAATTAAATAAAATCCCTCAAAAGACACATAAGAGATTAATAAAGAAAATGTAGGTTCGCCCACCGCGGAGTACATTCTCTTTAATAATAAAATATGTGAATATTAAGTTTACGCTTTCCAAGCTTTAGAACTCATCAAGACTAGTATCGAACTATGTAGGTTCGCCCACCGCGAAGTGCATACTCTATATTGGTAAGGTGCGATGGGATAATTGTAATATCCAACTTCTAAAGTAAGGGTCAAACTTAACTTAATAAATATAATGAGATTATATGAGTTTAAGAAGCAATGGTTGGGAATAATTCATAAGATGAATTAGAATAAGGAGTTATACACCCAATTGATATATTCAAGAATTGTATGAGATACAATTGGAAGGAGTTCCTACCTAAATAACTAAGTCTTGTGTAATCTGCCCACCGCGGACTTAAGACAAAGTGAAATATGGATCTTGACCCACTAGAAAATCTTCCAACGGGATTTTCCGAATCAAATGATGAGGGTCATTTGTTTTGAGTAAAATAGTGGGAGCGTATTTAATTAAAGACCAAATTAAATATGATTTAGTCATAATATCTTACATATCTTTGTAATTAGAATTTCAAAATACAATACATATTAAGTTGTCCTTATGAAGGACAAGATTTTCAGAAAGGAGTTTTTGTATTGGTACAAATTGAGAATTGTTCTCAAATGCGAGAAAACTATAAGTCTTGAACTATAAACTGTGAACAACCTACTATAACTAGATTGGAAATGGGATACTTGTTAGAAGCATCAAGTTGACGTCTAGATATAGAATATATAATAAATGATGTGATCATTTAATCTCAAGTAAGATCCTTTTGAAAGAACTTTAGAGTATGATAAATTTCTCAATGGATCAAAAAAGTTGGTCATAGGATCAATCTAACAAATTATAATGGAATAGATATAGACAAAATTGTTTTGAATATCTACCGGAATTTGTTGAGTTGAATGAGAATTAATTTGCACTATCAAAGATTTGAGATATAATATAAATAAGATTTATATTCCTCTTATTTGAATAGTACAAAATGGTTGTCAAAGTAGAACGGCTATGGTTAGACCATTAAATAAAATGACGTAAATAGTTCTTGGAAGAGTCAAACCAAAAGTATGAAGTGAGACTTCAATAATGCACATATTGTTATAGAAAGTCAAAATTTCTAATTCTACATCAAAAGTATATGATACAAGATGTTGAATCTCAATTTTTCGAAAATAGAGATGCTTAAAGAATTAAAACATTGGCTATAATTTTAAGTCAACCCATATCTAGAATGAAAATTGTTTCATTGATAATGAGAGCTTATGCAATGACTTAAAATCGAGTTTGAAATGGAACACAATAATTGTTATTGAATTCCATCTAGTAATAGAAGTAGCAATTGTATATCTTGTATTGACAATATATGAATTGTAGCCTTAAATGATAAGACAAGTAATAGTCCTATCATTTAAGCATACTATTACTCCAAGTCAAGTAATGGACTGAGGTTCCATGGTCTTGATAGGGTTATCTATAACAGTCGTGATAAGAGCCAAATATGATTTGGACCTTAAATATATCAAGAGCATTGTTGTTTAGTACAAATATTCGATGTGTCAATAAAATAACACATGACCTGTTTGAACAATATACATGAGATGTATGTCGACCACTAAACATATTTGGTATATTGAGTTTATTTTACTTCATTAACATTGATGATTAAAATCATTAGATGTTGGTAGGTGTATGACACCAATTAGAAATCTTTGAATTTGTCAAAGAAATTCAACAATGAAGAAAATAGAACTCGACAAAAGTATTTAAGTTATATGAATGAGTCATATCAGTAAATACTTAATTAAAGGACTATAATAACTATTTGATCACATCATGTTTGACATGATTTAAGGATAGTTTAATTATATATTGACTCTTTCTATAAATCTCTTTACTTATAATTAATCTTCACCCACAATTAGTTCCCTTTTAAAATGATCATAAAGACACCATATGCGATATGGAGGTAAGAGTACCAAGTTTGTCTTTATGAGAATTTTGGATTAAAATTTATTAGATAAATCTAATTCCAAATGAATGAATGAATAAGTGGAAATATCCTAAAGAAAGGGATATTGGTCATATATCACTCTTAAGGACAAAAGGTTGTTTTGTTGCTAGGTTTGAAACATTCCTCTAGTGGGAGTGTGTCTCTAAAAGAGACAGTGAGAGTGATATAGAACTTGAATAAATTCAAGTACCACAAAACGTATTTATTTAAAAGGGAATGCAAACCGGTTCCTCAAGGTTGTTGAAGAACCATTGTTTTAAAGTTGCACAAATCCAAGATAAGTCTAACATATCACATATGGCTACAAGGTATGGTTTTATCCTGACTCAGCAATGTGATATGATTCTCATGGAAGATGAGTCTTTGACTTTCTAAAAGGTCGTAAGACGATCTAGATTATGAGAAGTGGCTAAATGCCATGAAATCTCATACATAATCCATATACACTCACCTTATGTAGATAATGGTTATGTCTTCAAGATGAGTAAGACTCATACGATGAAAATGAGTATTCTTTTTGAACACTGATATGGATGGTATTAAGAATACCTTATAATATTTGATTGCTTCTGCTAAATGTTGTACTACATGTTTTGGTAGATGGATAACAAAGTTGCATTCCTTAATTGAAATGACCTCATATATATGTGTTGGACATATACGTAAGGGTTTTGTTGATCCAAATGATGCTAGAAAGGTATATAACTTGTAGCTATCTAATTTTGATTCGATAGAGTTCTCAGAAAATTAAATTATTGTTTGTTCCTTTTATGAAGTTTTATGAAAACAAATTAACAAGGACAAACCTATCTAATTTTGATTAGATCGAATAAATTTGAATATTTGTTCCTTTTGAAAGTTTTGTGGAAAACAAATGAAGGACAAATATAAATCTTGTGCATACAAAGTTTTAGTGGGAGTGATAATATCTGATATCATATTAATCATCAAGACATTTTTCTTATACATGTGAGACATGACTAGGAAAATAACTCTTGATGAAACACTTAGGCAAGAATTCCTAAAGAGTTAGGAATAACCTATGTACCAAAATTGAAATTAGTGTTTGACACTAACTTACCTTCAAGAATATCCCTAAGGACCTTAAAGGAACTAAGGCCTATTTCTTGAAATAAATAGGTATGGGAAGGATCATTATAAGGAAGTTATAATGAAGGAAGTTTCCATACCAATGTATTGTATATCATGGCTGAATACATCAAATAAATGACTTGTCGTAAATCGATAAACATGTCTGTTTTGAAATCCTATATAAAGACCAAAAAAGCTTTGTCATTTCACTCAACACTTCCATTTCAGGTTGAAAAACAACAATGGAGAAGGATAGAAGAGTGATCGAGAGTAAGAAGTCACAGGAGAAGAGGAAGAAGGTGAAGATTCAACAAGACTCAGAGTCTAAGAAGAATCGTCAGAAAATGAAAGCATCAACTTCTGCTCCTATCAGAGCCAATTATCAAACAAGATCCAAGTCCAAACAAAAGGAGTCATCTTCTGAGTCAGAATCTGAATGGGATTCTGATTGGAAAGAATTCCTGAGTACATATGTTCCTCCTAAGGAAGAATACCCGTTCTCACCTTCTGATTCTCATCATCTAGAATCAGAACAAGCCGTTTCTGATATAGAATCCAAGTGAAAAGTTGGATAAGAACTTATGTAATCAACAATTATTAGTGGAATAAAACTCTTTAATTTGTTATGGAATCTTGTGTTTTGATATTTGTCTCAAAAATATTTGCATGCATGAATATAGATAACCAAATATATAACAAAAAAATTAATCAAGATAAAAACAAATACTTGAATATTTATCAAAATAAATAAGTTCACACAATATAATAACCAACAGATTCTGAGAATAAGTTACAAAATATAAAGAGAAACAAGTGCATAGATTCCTAAGGTTGAGGTGGAGGAAGAGGGGGTAGTCTCTCATTGATCCTTTTGAGAGTCTCAAGAATAGAAGCTAGGAGGCCATCATGTACATCAACTTTTTCCTTCAGTTTTTCTTGATCATCTCTCATCAGAAGGGCAAACTCTGGTGCATTCCTTTCCAGATTTTCAATCCTTGCCTGTTCAGCAGCTAGTCTTGCTTCTTCTGCTAACCTAGCTTGCTCTCTAGCCAGAGCCTCCACCCTTTCTTTTTCCAGCCTTTCATCTTCTAATCTCTTCCTTTCACGCTCTTCAGCTTCTCTTTTCTCTTGTTCTGCCTTGAGTCTAGCCAATTCATTACGAAATTCCAATTCTTTCTTGTAGGAGACTCTGATTGCCCTAATCATGTTTTGCAGTCCAACTTCCATAATTTCACATTCCTTATCAATTTCTGCTGTCTCAATAGATCTATTAGGAATAGCATTTTGGATTCTCCTAATATTCTTGTCAACAGCTTTCAACATTTTAGTGATATCCTCTTTGGTTTCATCAATTGGTTCGTTTAGAATCCTAGACGGTAAGAAACGAGGGACAAAAATGTTGGAGTAAGCCCTAAGAGCCAATCTATTTTCATAGTATTTGCTTTAGGAGTTTGAATATAAATATGGCATTTCTTTATTATGTTTGTAAGGTTGCAAAATAATGAAGTCCCTAGAATAGAAAGTCCGTTTAATAATTAAGTGTGACTTAATCATGAGATAATATTAAACATAAGGACACTATTCTTAAAGTATCCGTAGTCGAGCTTTAAGGTAAAGGGGATAACCTTAAAGCATAAAGACTATTATGAAGATAGACTGATGATCACATCTCATGGATCATGGGATAAGGAGTTATCAAGTCTTGACGTAGGTATAAATATTAGGAGTAATATTTATACTGGATTGACCCGCTATGAGAGTACTACATGCAAAGTTATGCAAAGTGTCATAAGTTACTCTCATGGTGATAATGGTGTAGACCACCCTTAGACCTGAAACCACTTTGTACCCTAGATGGGGAGTGAAGTACTTTGTTGCTGATCTAACGTTATCCGTAACAGGATAATTATAAAGGCAGTTGATGGGTACTTTACGAAGCATGCTGAGGGACAGTAGTGACCTAGATGGAATTTGCCAATCCTGCATAACAGGATAAATGTCACGGGCCCAATATTGAACTGGACAAGGATGACACTGTGTATGCCTTGTGTTCAATATAGACATAAGGGCAAAGGGGTAATTATACACACTGATATTATCACAAGAGGTTATGTTTAGATCACATGTTAATTTCTCGTAACTTGAGTAGCAGTGATGTGTTGCTAGATACCGCTCACTGTTTATTATAATAAATAGTGATTTATTATAATTGTCAACGTTACGGAAACCTACAGGGTCACACACATAAGAACAATCTAGTGAGATTGGAACACCGTAAGGTACGGTGCACCTTGGAGAAATAAGGAAATATGATAAGGGTATTATGGTAATTAAAATGAGCATTACATCATATGGTATGATGTAGCAAGAAGGGGGTGCAAATATGTACTAGACATATTTACATGAGAATGGCGCCCACTATAGCCCATTTAGTTAAAAGGGCTTTAGTGTAATTTTGCCATGGCAAGTGGTTCTATAAATAGAACCCTTGTGGTAAGGAGAAAGTGTTACACACTTTTGTTACTCATTCTCATGAGCCTTTGTTCTCTCCTCTCTTGAGAAACCCTAATCACCTTTCTAGAGTTTTTGTGAAAAACCCTAATCCTTATTTTGTGCCTCCTTTCTCCTAACCCTTCAAACCATTGGAGCTAGCACTCCATTGAAGGTTGTTGTTCGTGTGGACTGGCTAGAGGCGTTATACCTTTAACGCTTGTGATCAAATTCGTTGGTGACTTGGTGGTGACCTTGTTCGTGACGGTTCGAGGTTCTTGTTCGTGACCTTGTTCGTGATTCGAAGTGTTCGATAGCCGTTCGTGATTTAAAGGGAGTTTTCGAATCAAAAGGTAAAACTCTAAACACAATTCATGACCATTCGTAAGGATCACAAAAGGAAAATTTTAAAATTCCGCTGCTTTTATCGTATCAATTTTCCTTCAAAAAATGCAATCATTTGAAAGTTTTTGCATCAGATTATCAGGATTGGTGATGTGATTTGGAGGTGGTTGTTGGTTGTTTGGTAGGACCTCAGTAACAGTGTTGTCCGCCACGTGTTGTGGGGATTTTTCAACATAGATTACTGGGGAGGTATTTTTATGAGAGGCTTCAGAGTTTGGAATAATAGTCTCATTTGGTTCAGGGGATTTGTGAGAGTCTGAGGTAGGCATTGTGTGTTCAGAGGTTGGTGGAGGTGATGGAGGATTGTTTTGGTTATTTTCTGGGGGTGGTGTTTGTGGTTTGTGTTGATCATTCTCTGGATTTGGTGTTGGTGATTTTTCTTGATTGTTTTCTGGTTGTCTATCTTTAGAGTCTGGTGTAGGATCCATAATTGAGATAGCCTTGTTTGTGAGGGATTTTTCAGGAGGTGGGGAGGGTGTACGTTCAGAATCTTCATTCACAATTTGAATGACTGGTGCAGTACTTGTAGTAGCTTGTGCTGCATCATTACATATAGAATTAGTTTGGGATTCTGATGGGTTAGTTTGAAGAGGGTTAAACTGCTCTGATGATGGTTGATTCTTAGAAAGAGTGAGATCTTTCATAGAATTAACTCCTTTAAAAATTCTATCAAAAGCACGTTTAACTGGGATTTCAGAAGGATGTTGGAGTCTTCTGAAATAGTCTCTAAAAGCTGAGCTATTGCCAATGAAAGTAGAATACTTACCATCAGCTGATCCATACATAGTCTGTTGAGCCAGCACATCGTCAGGAATATTTCTTGGAGGAAGTTTGGAGTACATGTCCTTAAAAACTTTAGGGTCAATCCCAGAGTCATATCCATCCTTCAGAGTCTCTTCCTTCTGCTTCAGAGCCTCAACAAGTGCAATAGCATCATTCTTTAAAGCTTCTTCCTTATCATCATCAGTTACTTCAGGCAACACCAATTTTCTCTTCCTTGTAGTCTTAGGTCCAGTATTCTTTGAAGTCTTAGCAACCTTTTTCTTTTCAGCAACTGCAGGACTCTTAACAGGTTTTCTTTTTGCAATAGTTTTGGTTGGTTGAGCCAAAATTCTTGCTTGCCTTACAGTCAGTTCATTAGATTCTCCAGTACCAACGTCAGCTCCTAAACTTTTCAAAAATCCAGCATGAGCTTCTGCTATTCTTCTAGCATCTCTATCACTCACATGGATGAGCCTACATTCATCAATGTTTTCTTCAGATTCTCTGAGTAACAGAGGGTGTGTAGGATGAACAACCTTTTTGTCTTTCAACAGGTGTAGATACCTCAGAGTAGTACTATTGATGATTTTAGAGCTAATCAGATAAGTACCATACCCAGGGAAGAAAGGTTTGATTGCATCCATCAGTCCACACTGAGCAAACATGTGACTTAGAAATCTCCCATGACGAATGATAGGTTTGCTTGAAGTTATAGATTCAGCAAGATGATTGAAGATTAGTTTACCAATGTCAACAAAGTTTCCTTTACCAACATGGAATGTAAATAGCTTTTGTATGGTAGAGATTTGATCAGTACCACCAAGTTTGGTAATGATACTGTTGATAAGGATTCTGTAGATAACCTTGCTTAGGTCTTTCCATTTAGTCTTGTCTCCAGGATTTACTTTAGGTTTGAATATGAAATCATCAACGTCTTCTGTAACAGAGTCTGTAGATTTGAAAATTAATCCACCATCTGATAGTTTCAGAGCCTCATTGACATGATCTTCTCTGAATGAAATTCTAAATCCACCAACATAAGATTCAATTTCTGTAGATACCAACGGTTTCAAACCCATCTCAGCAGGAGTTTTTCCAATTAACTCAGGCTTTTCTTTAGCCATCTCAACCATTCTTTCAAGATACTTAGCCTTGGTGATTACAGACGCCTTCATCCAAAATTCCTTGATAACTTCACCATATGTTGGTCCATTCAACATATCAAAGTAGTACATCATGTTTTGCCTTTCAAAACGTGTTTTAACCACCGGAAATCCATTTACCCTTAGACTCTCGAAGTCTACAGGACATTCTATGGCGAAGGTTAGGTCATCACAGTTATATGGACGTTGATCTTTTGCAAACTTGTCTGGAATGGATTTTGCAATGTCGATTATACAATCTCTAGTACTGATTGAAGCCATTGATGGAGTTTGGGGGTTAGGGTTTTGCTAATATTGAGAGAGAGAAAGAAATATTGCTTGAGTTTTAGAAGAGCAAAAGTGTGGGTTGTGAGAGTGCAGAAAGTGTGAATGTGAACAGTTGTGTGTTTAAATAAAAATTTTCACGCAAAAACAAGTACAGACACATAGGGGTAGCAGAGTCTTTTACCTATTACAAATAGGAATTAGAACGCCGATCATTATAAACCAACTTCTCATTCCACTTGCATCAGAACACGTGTATTAAAAGTTTATTAAATAACTGACACGTAAGTTAAGAGAAAAACGAACCGTTTTTACAAAAGATTTTTACTTACGCGCCAGAGCCATCTCCTTTTCAGAGTCTGATAGTACATCAGAAGATGGTTTCATCACAACTTCTGATACAGAAGGTTCTGATGACCTCAGCTTCTGATAGCTATTAGATTCTTGCAAAAATCAATTTTTCACCAGAGTCTTAGCTATTCAGGGATTTCCATCATATTCAGATTCTTTTTGATAAAATCAAACCGTTCAACAGCCAAGGGTTTTGTAAAGATATCAGCCCATTGATTTTTTGTTTCAATGAACTTAAGATCAATTACACCCTTTTGAACATAGTCTTTGATGAAATGGTGTTTAATCTCAATATGCTTAGCTCTTGAGTGTAAAATGGGATTTTTGGAAAGGTGGATAGCTGCAGTATTGTCACAATATAAAGGAATATTGCTACTACTTATTTGATAATCTTCTAATTGATATTTCATCCAAAGTAGTTGTGTACAACATTTTGCTGCTGTTACAAGTAGCTTTCAGATACCTAAAGATTCTCTTCACAGCAGTGAAATGAGATTCTCTAGGATCTGATTGAAATCTTGCACACAAACATACGCTGAATAAAATATCAGGTCTTGATGCAGTTAGATAGAGAAGAGATCCAATCATACCTCGATAGAGCTTCTGATCAACTTTGCCTTCAGATTCTTCTTTGCTTAAGCTTGATGTAGGATGCATTAGAGTGTTCATGGGTTTGCAATCTTCCAAATTGAATTTCTTCAGAAGATCTTTTATATATTTTGATTGATGAATGAATGTTCCTTTCTTTGTTTGATTTATCTGAATTCCAAGAAAGAACTTCAATTCTCCCATCATGCTCATCTCGAATTCATCCTGCATAAGCTTAGAAAAAATTCTTGCACAAAGTGGCATTAGTTGATCCAAAGATGATATCATCAACATAAATTTGAATGATCAAAATGTCTTTCTTTAGTATTTTTCTAAATAGTGTATTGTCAACTTGTCCTTTTTCAAAACCATTGTTGACTAAGAAAGTACTCAGTCTCTCATACCAAGCTCTGGGAGCTTGTTTGAGTCCCTAGAGTGATTTCTTTAGTCTAAACACATGATCTGGATTTGCTAAATCCTCAAATCCAGGAGGTTGTTTGACATATACTTCTTCAGAAATAACACCATTAAGAAATGCATTTTTAACATCCATTTGATAAAGAGTGATATCATTGTTAACTGCATAAGATAAAAGTAAGCTGATTGCTTCCAGTCTAGCTACAGGAGCATATGTTTCAGTGAAGTCAATTCCTTCTTGTTGACTGTATCCTTGTGCAACAAGTCTTGCTTTGTTTCTTGTTACTTCACCTTGTTCATTCAATTTGTTTCTGTATACCCATTTTGTTCCAATAATGTTCTTATGCTTGTGTTTGGGTACCAGATCCCATACATCATTTCTCTTGAATTGATTTAACTCTTCTTCCATAGCAACTATCCAAGCATCATCTGAGAGAGCTTCATTCATTGTTTTTGGTTCAATCAAAGATACTAATCCAAACAATGATTCTTCATCTCTGAAGTTTGACCTTGTTTTTCTTGGACTATTCTTGTTTCCAAGGATAAGCTCTTCAGGATGTGATGATTTGTACTTGAAAGTATTTCTTGGAATCTATGTTGCTTCAGAGTTGTCATCATTTGTTTGATGTTCTTAAGCACCACCAGAAGGTGTAGCTTCTTGAGTTTCAGAGTCTTCTATAGGTTCTATGTAGTTGTCATACTCTGGAGCTTCATCTTCTGATTCATCAGAACCTGACAAATCTTTAACAGGCTCTGACTTTTTATCATCAGGCTCTTTATCATCAAACTTTTCGTGCATTGATTCTTCCACTGTGTTAGTTTCAGAATTATACACTCTGTATGACTTAGAGCGTTCAGAGTATCCAATGAAGATACCCTTACAGGCTTTAGAGTCAAATTTCTTAAGATGGACTTTATTATTTAGAATGTAACATGTACAGCCAAATTGATGAAAATAAGAAATATTGGGTTTTCTTCCCTTAAAGAGTTCATATGTTGTTTTGTTCAAAATAGGTCTTATATAGATTCTATTTTGAATATAACAAGCAGTGTTAACAGCTTCTGCCCAAAAGAATTTTGCTAAATTATTTTCATGCATCATGGTGCGTGCCATTTCTTGTAAAGACCTATTCTTTCTCTCTACAACTCCATTTTGTTGTGGAGTTCTAGGAGAAGAGAATTCATGGAGGATTCCATGTTCTTCACAATTTTTTTCAAAAGGTTCATTTTCAAATTCACCACCATGATCACTTCTCACTTTCAAAATCTTGGAATCCTTTTCATTTTGAATTTGGGTACAGAAGATGCTAAACACCTCATATGTGTCATCTTTAGTTCTCAGAAACTTAACCCAAGTCCATCTACTATAATCATCCACAATAACTAATCCATATTTCTTACCATTGATTGAAGCAGTACTAACTGGTCCAAAAGATCAATGTGTAAGAGTTCTAAGGGTCTGGTAGAGGAGACAATGTTCTTGTTCTTAAAAGAACTTTTGACAATTTTCCCTTTTTGCAAGAACCACAAAGTGAGTCTGAGTGATATTTAATTTTTGGAAGGCCTCTGACAAGATTGTCCTTACTAAGCTTAGAGATTAACCTCCAGTTAGCATGACCCAATCTTTTGTGCCAGATCCATTTTTCATCACTCAGTGTCAAAAGACAAAGCACTTGTTGTTCCTTTAAATCAGAAAAGTTGACTTTATAAACATTGTCTTTTCTATTACCCTTAAAAACAACAGATTGATCAGAATTTCTGATTACAGTACATGAATCCTTATTAAACATAACATCATAATTACTATCACACAATTGACTTATGCTAAGTAAATTATGATGTAGTCCATTTACTAACCAAACATCAGAAATTGACAAAGAAGAATTACCAACTGTACCTATACCAATGATATTTCCCTTCTGGTTGCCACCAAACCCTACTGTTCCTCCATCTTGCTGATTCAGGGTGTGGAATAAGAGCTTGTCTCCAGTCATGTGACGTGAGCAGCCAGAGTCCAGATACCATGAACTTTCTTTTCTTCTTTGGGTGCATACCTGCAACATATACTATTTCAGATTTTGGTACCCATACTCCGATGGGTCCATTTTGGTTAGTCCTATGAATCTTATTCTTCTTCTTAGAGTATTCAGAGGATCTAGAGTCAACTGAGCCTTTGGAAAATGGTTTAGGCTTATGTTGTCTCTGAGACTTTCCTTTTGAATGTGTCAGAGAGCCAGTTACCAAGTTTGCTTTAGAAGTACTGGTGCCCCGCTTATCAACAGGCTTTGGTACTCTGATAGCTTTAACTTGAGTAGACATGGATACTGATGTGAGGGGAACCTGGATTTTAGAAGACTTAGGTTCATAAGATGAGTTATCTTCTGATGCCTTATCTTGTGGTTCCAAGCTCACAAGAGTATCAGACACATTGAGAGGCTCTGATCTACCCTTAGTGAAGTTAGAATAAGCTTCTGATGGTAACTTGCTTAGACAGACAATATTGTTTGATTTTCCTACACCAGAAGATGTAAGAGAACCAAGTCCTTGCCTTTTATGATAATTGTTAAGCCCACCATGAATAATAGAAGACATCCTAGTTTTGTCAATGTTATGGTATAAAAACTCTTGAAGAGATAGTTCATACTCATCATGAGGTTTTTGACATGTTCTGCATCCAGTCTCAAGCACTTTAATTGTTTTAAGAGATTTTTGATAGTTTGCTTGAGTCTGGTTGAGATTTTCATTAAGTAGCTTCAATTTTTGTTTACAAAAATCTAGCTCACTTAACTTTTCCATGTACTTAACCATAACATCTTTCAAAGTTTTAGCCATCTGAGTACTAGTCATTTTAGAGATTACCTCATCAACATCTTCTGTGTCAGACTCTGAATCACTTTCATTGTCTGATTCGCCAGTGGCCATGAGTGCCAGATTTGCTTCCTCAGAGTCTTCGTCCTCAGATAACTCATTTATGTCTTCCCATGTTGCCATCAGACTCTTCTTGGCTTTATTCTTGATTGTACTTTTTCTTCCTTTACCCTTTGAGTTGAGTTCGGGGCAATCAGCCATGAAGTGTCCAGGCTTATGACAATTGAAATAATTTTTTGTGTCATCCTTCTTCTCTTTGCTAGTGTTGTTTCTGTAAGTGCACCAGTTCATCCTCATGTTTTAATAATTGTCAAAACACATGAAAATAGAGTAGAACATATTTTGGCAAACATTACAAATGACTTGACAGCGAAAAACTATTTTTAACACTTTGAAAAATTGTTTTTAGGTATTATGTATCGATACATAAACATGTGTATCGATACAAATGTCCTGAAATTACTTTAGACTGATTTTGTGCAATTTGTATCGATACATATATCACTTGTATCGATACAAAAGTGGTTTCTCAGAGGCAGAGAGTTACCTGTGTATCGAATCATGCTTGCATGTATCGATACACACCTATGTCTCTCAGAAATCCAGAAACATCATGATGTATCGAATCATGATTGCATGATTTGATACATATCAGTCAAGATTTCAAGAAACTGATGTATGTATCGATACACACCCGTGTTTGTATCGATACATAGGTCAAATCTTTCATTTTTAAACGCTGGTCAAAGGTTTTGTATCGATACAAATCATCAGTTGTATCGATACATGTCTGTGAAATTTTGCCCAAATTTGCTCAATTTTATTCTCTCTTTAAATAGCAATGTGTTGTGTCATTGTAAAAAAGAGGAAACTAGTGTGAAAGATCAGAAAACGCTTTGGATACAAATTGAGTGAGAATTTGCATCAAAGGTTTGATTCATCAAAAATTCATCATCTTCATCAAGGATTGCAATCAAATTGGATTTGAGTATGGGATCAATTCGATAAAGATTGCGTTTTTGTGTGATAACGTTCGATACGGTTCGCGGTGAATCAGAATCGTAGTCGGGTTGAATTGTGTGACAAAGGTTCTAGTGTTTCTCTCAAGTGATTCAAGATCGTGCGTGTCTTGAAGGATTCGACAACAAGGAACGAAGGACTCAGCTGGACGATTGGGTGCGGTTCGGCACAAGGTGAATCGTTGGAATCAGAGGGCGAAGTTCCGTTGGGTGTCGAGGTTATTCGCATTAGTTTACATTTTGTCTTGCTATAGGATTATAGATTTCAATTGTAAACTGTGCACTGTTTGTTCATCAAGTTTTTGATCTATAAACTCTCAAATAACCCGTTTGGTTATTTGGGGGGAGATGTACTCGGATAAATGCGTGGACGACGCGTAATCCGGGGAACTCCCTAATCACATCGTGTGTCTCTCTTTATCTCTCTCTTTTAATTTCGTTAATTTTGTTAATTTGTTAATCGATTGAATTTTTGTTGTTCGTATTGGTTCACAAAAATTCAATTGGTTCTTGCTTGATTGTGATTGATTTGAATATTGATTTGTAACTTGCTTGGGACTGAAGTTATATTGTTTACATTCAAATAATTTTGAACTCAAACATTTTCGTAACTTTTCACAAATTCGTTCAAGGCTTAATACTATTTTTCTTTTGGTCAATCGGTGCGTAGACTACCGATTCGGTGGCTCTTCCGCTCGCTTGATTAATTTGAAACAATTTTTTAAAAAACCCCATTGTTTCAAGGATCACTTATTCAACCCCCCTTCTAAGTGATAAGCCTAGTAGTCTAACAAGTGGTATCACGAGTCCGGTTCAATTTTGTTTACAAAATTCGGAGGATTGTGCCAATTATTAGAAAACATGGCTTTCGCACCGAAAAGGGGCGTATAATAGGGCTCCTATATTCAATGGAGATCATTTTAACTATTGGAAAAGTAGTATGCGGATTCACATCAATTCTTTTGATGGTGAAGTGTGGAATGCTATTGAGACCGGTCCGTTTGTTCGACAATCACCGATCCTAATGGCATTGTCACTATTAAGCTTATGGCACAATGGACGGATGATGAAAAGAAAAAGGTCAATTATGATGCAAAGGCACAAAACATACTTATTTCATCCCTTGGGATTGAACAATTTTATAATGTGTCGCATTGTTCTACGGCTAAGGAAATGTGGGATACATTAGTTACTCACTTTGAGGGAACTAATGAGGTCAAAATTTCGAAAATAAACACTTTAACCCAAGAATTTGAGTTGTTCCATATGCAAGATGGTGAAACCATCGCGGATATGCAACAACGATTTGTTAAAATCACAAACAAGTTACATGGCTTAGGCAAACCAATCACTAATCAAGATGCTACTAACAAAATTTTGAGGTGTCTTAATAGGTCATGGCAACCTAAGGTCACCGCGATCAAAGAGGCGAATGATCTTACTACCTTGAGCCTCACGACTTTGTTTGGTAAGCTAACGGAACATGAACAAGTGCTTAGTTTGTTGGAAAAACACGAAAAAGGTGAGAAAAAGGAAAAACACCATGAAAAAGAAAAAGAAAAGGACAAAAGGTCAATTGCTCTAAAAGCCTCAAAGTCAAAGTCCAAAAAGGTTGAGCATGTTGAAAGTAGCTCAAGCGAAGACGATTTCGATGATGAGGAAATGGGACTCTTCGTGAGACGCTACAATAGGTATGTGAGAAAGAATGGGATAAAACATTCCGATGACAATCTTAAGAAGTTTCGGAAAGATAGTGGTTACCGCCGGAAGAATGAAGATGCTAGGTACTCCAAGAAAGGGATATGCTATGAGTGCGGCCAAGTTGGTCACTACAAGCCGGATTGTCCTAATCTCAAGAGAAAAGAAAAGGAGTCATCTTCAAACAAAAGAAGGAGCAAAGGAAAGAAAGCTTATGTTGCATGGGAGAGTAGTAACTCTTCATCTCATTCATCATCAAGCTCTAGCTCAAGTGATGAAGACGAAATGGCTAATGTATGCTTCACATCTCATCATCACAAAAAGAAGGATAAAGCTTCCAAAAAGGTAAACCAAAATCCCTCTAGCTCATATACCTCGTTAGAATATCATGACTTGCAAAATGCATTTGAGGACCTATGTAGTGAAACTAGGAAAGCTTTCAAACGATTAAAAGAAATTATAAAAGTTAACAAAGCTCTTGAAAAGAGAGTTTCTGAAACGGAAGAAGAGTTGAAAGCTTTCAAAGTATCATTATTAGAAAGGTCAAGTACAAGTCATGATAATGGTGATATAGTTGGTTGTGACAATTGTACCACTTTGACAAAAAATATTAACGCTCTCAAGGACAAAGTGGAAAATTCATCAAAACCTAGAGTCTATCATCAAGTTGATCCAAAACATTTTCAAAACACTTTGAAAGTTAAAAACAAAAATTCAAAAAATGTTAAATTGGATCAAAAGAAGAATGACTCACATATCACTTGTCACTATTATTGTTGTGAAGGTCATACCATTGCAAAATGTAAAGCTAGGAAAGTGTTGGTACCTAAGGGCGTATTGCAATGGATGCCAAAACTCAACAAAACTTATTTGCCTCACCAATTAGGACCCAATGAAAATTGGGTACCTCTCTCTTATGTTTAATTGTTGTAGGAAAAGTGCCTTGATAATCTAGAAAGGAGATGGTTTCTAGATAGTGGATGTTCAAGGCACATGACGGGTGATGCCTCGCTTTTTATTGAGTTCAAAGCAAAGAAGAAAGGCTATGTCACCTATGGAGACAACAATAAAGGCACTATTCTTGGTGTAGGTACTATCGGTAATCCTTCTACTATAACCATATCTAATGTTGTACTTGTGGATAACCTTAAGCACAACTTGTTGAGTGTTGCTAAGCTTTGTGATAAAGGGTTCATAATCAATTTCAATCCAACCTTTTGCACAATCGAAAGTAACAAAGACAAGAATGTGACTCTTAAGGCTATTAGGCATGGAAATGTATACATGTTGGACCTAGATGATGATTGCCTAACTGGTGCTAAGTGTCTCATAACCAAGAATGATGAATCTTGGTTGTGGCATAGAAGAATGGCACATCTTAATTTCTATTTACTAAATAAGATAGCTTCTAAAGATCTTGTAATCGGTCTACCTAAAATTCGCTTTTCAAAAGATCACTTGTGTGACGCATGCCAAATGGGTAAACAAACTAAGGCTTCTTTCAAAACTAAAAAGTTTATTTCAACTACTAAGCCTTTAGAGTTAATCCATATGGATCTTTTTGGACCATCAAGGACCAAAAGCCTTGGTGGTAACTACTATGGACTTGTGATTGTAGACGATTACTCAAGATTTTGTTGGACATTATTCTTATCTAGTAAAAGCGATACCTTGTCCGCTTTTAAACAATTTGCTAAGATGATTCAAAATAAGCTAGACCTTAAGATCATTTCCATTAGGAGTGATCATGGAGGTGAATTTGAATACAATAACTTTGATAAGTTTTGCTCCAAACATGGCATTGAACACAATTTTTCGGCTCCACGAACACCACAACAAAATGGGGTAGTGGAGAGAAAAAATCGAATTCTAGAAGAGTTAGCTAGGACTATGTTAAGTGGTCTTCCTAAGTATTTTTGGGCCGATGCGATAAGCACCGCAAGTTATGTTCTAAATAGGGCGATCATTCGACCTATTTTGGACAAAACTCCCTATGAAATACTCAAAGGAAGAAAACCTAATCTTAGTCACTTGCGCTCTTTTGGATGCAAATGCTTTATTTTAAATAATGGAAAAGAAAATCTTGGCAAATTTGATCCAAAAGCGGATGAGGGCATTTTCTTAGGTTATTCATTATCTAGCAAGGCATATAGAGTATACAATAAAAGGTTACAAATTGTTGAAGAGTCGGTTCATGTAAACTTTGATGAGACTTTTCCGGAAGAAAACAGGAAAGGTGATTTTATTGGTACAGGTGTCGACACAATAGACATTCTAAAGGATCAAGAAGTTGTTGGAAGTGATCAACCCTCAACGGAAGTTCCAAAAGAAAAGGACGATAAGCCGTCACCATCCAATGAAGACAAAGATGATGGAGGATCTTCTTCATCAAAGAATCATCATAAGCAAAGAGGAGCCGGTCTTGCAAAGGAATGGCGTACTCTAAAAGACCATCCCATTGACAAAGTCTTAGGTGATATCTCAAAGGGAGTGGCTACTCGATTTCAAATAAGTAACTTTTGTTCTCACTATGCTTTTGTTTCACAAGTTGAACCTAAAAACTCAAAGGCCGTACTCTAAAAGACCATCCCATTGACAAAGTCTTAGGTGATATCTCAAAGGGAGTGGCTACTCGATTTCAAATAGTAACTTTTGCTCTCACTATGCTTTTGTTTCACAAGTTGAACCTAAAAACTCAAAGGCCGCATTACTTGATGAACATTGGATTCTTGCAATGCAAGAAGAACTAAATCAATTTAAAAGAAATGATGTGTGGGATTTAGTACCACCTCCTCCAAGTCATCAAGTGATTGGGACACGTTGGGTTTTTAGAAATAAACTCGATGAAAACGGTGTTATTATTAGGAACAAGGCACGGTTGGTAGCTCAAGGCTATATAACCAAGAGGAGGGCATTGATTATGAGGAGACCTATGCTCCGGTTGCTCGCCTTGAGGCTATTAGACTTTTATTAGCTTATGCATGCAATATGAATTTCAAGTTATATCAAATGGACGTTAAGAGTGCTTTCCTAAACGGATACATAAATGAAGGGGTGTATGTCAAACAACCTCCCGGTTTTGAAGATAACGAACATCCGGACTATGTTTTCAAATTAAAAAGAGCCTTATATGGTCTTAAACAAGCTCCTAGAGCTTGGTATGATAGGCTTAGCAAGTTCTTGATTAAAAACGGATATTCAAGGGGAAAGGTTGATACTACACTCTTCATTAAACGTAAAGGAAAGGACGTCTTATTGGTTCAAATATATGTTGATGATATTATCTTTGGTTCCACTAACCCATCTCTTGTCAAGAGTTTTTCTAGTCTTATGCAAGGTGAATTCGAGATGAGCATGATGGGTGAACTAACCTACTTCTTGGGACTACAAATCAAGCAACTAGAAGAAGGAACCTTCATATATCAAACTAAATATTGCCTTGAGTTGCTCAAGAAGTTTGGGATGACGGATTCAAAAATTATGGAAACTCCCATGGCATCAACTTGTGCGTTAAGCAAAGATGAAGAAGGTAAAGATGTGGAAATTACAAAATATAGAGGTATAATCGGATCCTTACTCTACTTAACGGCATCTAGGCCGGATATTATGTTTAGTGTTTGCATGTGTGCACGATATCAATCATGCCCCAAAGAATCACACCTAAAAGCCGTAAAAAGGATTTTAAAATACTTGAAAGGAACATCAAATTTTGGCTTATGGTACTCTAAGGGGAATGATTGTTCTTTGGTAGGTTATTCTGATTCCGACTTTGCCGGTTGCAAGTTGGATAGGAAAAGTACTAGTGGAACATGTCACCTATTTTGTAATAGCTTGGTAAGTTGGCATAGCAAGAAACAAGTATCAGTTGCTTTGTCAACCGCTGAGGCGGAATACGTTGCGGCCGGAAGTTGTTGCTCCCAAATACTTTGGTTAAAACAACAACTTCTCGACTACGATTTAAAACTACAACGTGTTCCAATCTTGTGTGACAACACTAGTGCTATAAACCTCACAAAGAACCCCGTGTTGCATTCAAGGACTAAGCATATAGAGATTAGGCATCACTTTCTTCGCGATCATGTAGAAAAAGGGGATGTTGTTTTTGAGCATGTGGACTCGAAAAATCAACTTGCGGACATCTTTACAAAGCCACTTGCAACGGAACCCTTTATCTTTATTCGCGGAGAATTAGGGATCCTAGATATCTCTAACCTAGAATAATATACATTTGTACATGCACTTTGTATACATATCATACTTCTTGGCAACTTGGAGTTTTATACAATGGGAAGTGCATCAACACCCTACGGTACAAGGTTAAAAGGTATCATCTCTATCTTCTCTTCTTAAAACTTACACTCTTATGCCTATGTGAATGCTTTTCAAAACATCAACATCACATATTAGTTCTTTTCAATACATTTCATATGTTTGCTCATTTCCAAAAATTCTTGCTTTAAGATAAGTAATAATTCTTGAAGTCTATATGTATCAAATGGCAATATATGAAATATTGATTACTTGATGTGTTTATAGCCTAACATGTTGCATCAATACTATCCGTGTATTTCATTTCTTCATGAACATCGTTATATGATATGGCAACATGATATTATGCATTTGTTGCATTGTTTTGTTTATTTTCGTCCCATATTTTGATATGTTGGTTGATTTAAAATGTCGATATGTTACGATATTCATGCGTTGGTTTCGGTTTGTTGTTCTACATTCCATATTTGTCATGAAATTTGGTATTCGTCATTGATATATTTTGGCATATCTTTGTATGTATTTATATTGATTAGGAACTTTCATCATATATGTGCATTTTGACAAATGTAAGTGTACAATATGACTTTGGATTGAAATTGTTTGAACATGATACTTCTAATAGACCCTCTTCTTCTTTTTGATATTGTCAATGGGGGAGAGATTTGGATGCACAAGCTAAGGATGAATAGCTAAAAGAGTCTTGAATATTATCTACTACTCCCTCCGTTTCGTTTTAATTGTCTTTTTAGAAAGATAACACCAAATTAAGGAAGTGTATTTTTGCACATTATCTTCCTGTTATACCCTCGTTTTAATCCCCCAATAAATTCCTATTTTTTTGCCCACACTTTCTCTTTCCAATAAATTTAATATATTATATACAAAAAAAAATTTAATATGTTATGTACCAACAAAAAAAATTAAAAAAAAAAGATTTAGTTTTCCAAATATATAGCATTAATTGGTTTTATGGAAAAAGATAAGAGCAATTGACAAAGGGTATAATTGACAAATCATTCCCATAAAATACAAAAAGGACAATTAAATAGAAACGCTAAATATGATAATAAAAGACAATTAAAAAGAAACGGATGGAGTATATGACAATCGCATTATGGCATCAACTCAGGGTGAGCGTGCTTATTGTTAGCCTTGGTGTTTTAATTGCGTCTGTATACATATTGTTATTTTATTGCATATTAGGTATAGGCTTAGTTAGCTTATGCATAGTTTTGACAATTATCAAAAAGGGGGAGAGTGTAAGTGCACCAGTTCATCCTCATGTTTTAATAATTGTCAAAACACATGCAAATAGAGTAGAACATATTTTGGCAAACATTACAAATGACTTGACAGCGAAAAACTATTTTTAACACTTTGAAAAATTGTTTTTAGGTATTATGTATCGATACATAAACATGTGTATCGATACAAATGTCCTGAAATTACTTCAGACTGATTTTGTGCAATTTGTATCGATACAAAAGTGGTTTCTCAGAGGCAGAGAGTTACCTGTGTATCGAATCATGCTTGCATGTATCGATACACACCTATGTCTCTCAGAAATCCAGAAACATCATGATGTATCGAATCATGCTTGCATGATTTGATACATATCAGTCAAGATTTCAAGAAACTGATGTATGTATCGATACACACCCGTGTTTGTATCGATACATAGGTCAAATCTTTCATTTTTAAACGCTGGTCAAAGGTTTTGTATCGATACAAATCATCAGTTGTATCGATACATGTCTGTGAAATTTTGCCCAAATTTGCTCAATTTTATTCTCTCTTTAAATAGCAATGTGTTGTGTCATTGTAAAAAAGAGGAAACTAGTGTGAAAGATCAGAAAACGCTTTGGATACAAATTGAGTGAGAATTTGCATAATAGGTTTGATTCATCACAAATTCATCATCTTCATCAAGGATTGCAATCAAATTGGATTTGAGTATGGGATCAATTCGATAAAGATTGCGTTTTTGTGTGATAACGTTCGATACGGTTCATGGTGAATCAGAATCGTAGTCGGGTTGAATTGTGTGACAAAGGTGCTAGTGTTTCTCTCAAGTGATTCAAGATCGTGCGTGTCTTGAAGGATTCGACAACAAGGAACGAAGGACTCAGCTGGACGATTGGGTGCGGTTCGGCACAAGGTGAATCGTTGGAATCAGAGGGCGAAGTTCCGTTGGGTGTCGAGGTTATTCGCATTAGTTTACATTTTGTCTTGCTATAGGATTATAGATTTCAATTGTAAACTGTGCACTGTTTGTTCATCAAGTTTTTGATCTATAAACTCTCAAATAACCTGTTTGGTTAATTGGGGGGAGACGTACTCGGATAAACGCGTGGACGACGCGCAATCCGGGGAACTCCCTAATCACATCGTGTGTCTCTCTTTATCTCTCTCTTTTAATTTTGTTAATTTGTTAATCGATTGAATTTTTGTTGTTCGTATTGGTTCACAAAAATTCAATTGGTTCTTGCTTGATTGTGATTGATTTGAATATTGATTTGTAACTTGCTTGGGACTGAAGTTATATTGTTTACATTCAAATAATTTTGAACTCAAACATTTTCGTAACTTTTCACAAATTCGTTCAAGGCTTAATACTATTTTTCTTTTGGTCAATCGGTGCGTAGACTACCGATTCGGTGGCTCTTCCGCTCGCTTGATTAATTTGAAACAATTTTTTAAAAAACCCCATTGTTTCAAGGATCACTTATTCAACCCCCCCTTCTAAGTGATAAGCCTAGTAGTCTAACAGTTTCTTGATCCAAATCCTCTGCTTGGGAAATTCTTGCCTTTCCTTACTGACCACTTTTGAAACTTCTTGGACAAGAGTGCAAACACATCATCATCTGATCCATCTTCTTGGTCATCTATGAAAGATTCTTCTGCTTCAGATTCTGCAACTTTGGCTTTCAGAGCCTTAGATGAAACTGAAATAGATGGCAAAGCCACAGATTTTAGTTTCTTCTGAGGCTCATCAGAAGATAGTTCAATCTCATGACTCATGAGTGAACTTATCAATTCCTCCAAGCCAAGTGTGTCCAAATCTTTAGCTTCCTGAATAGCTGTTACCTTAGGCCTCCACCTTGAAGGTAAGCTTCTCAGAATCTTTCTTACATGATCAGAAGTTGTATAGCTTCTCTTTAGAACTTGGAGACCAGCCACTAGAATTTTGAACCTAGAATACATAGATTCAATATTCTCATCATACTTCATTCTAAAGAGTTCATACTGTTGGATCAAAAGAGTGGCCTTTGCCTCTTGAACCTGTTTGTTCCCTTCATATGTGGAGCATAAGGAGTCATAAATACTTTTGGCAGTGGATTTGTCTGTGATCTTGAGATATTCATCATGAGTTATACAACCAATAAGAAGATCCTTGACCTTGTGGTGTTTCTTTTAAGCATTCTTGTCTGTAGGAGTGAACTTCTTTCTTTCTTCAACAGATAACTTTCCCTTTTCATCAAGTCCTTTAAAAGTTACCCCTTCTTCAACCAAGTCCCAAAGCTCATCATCTAAACCAATAAGATGACTGTAGATTCTATCTTTCCACCAGGAAAAGGTAGCACCATCTCCATTGAACTTTGGTGCTTTGTTGTTTGTCTTATCTTCAACATCATAGTCATGAGAAACTGCTTTCATGTTACCACTTGGAGATTCAGTCATAGTGTTTTTCAACAGGAAACTGTCTCACTGTTAGGTGATTAAAAACAGAACCGGGCTCTTGATGCCAATTGAAGGTGTGAAAAACACAAGAAGGGGGGTTAAATTGTGTTTTGGGTAGTTTGAAAAATTCTTCTAAGTTATAAAAACTTGTCAGAGTTTGCAGCGGTTTATAACACAGAACACAATCAAACAGTAACTTAAAAGATGAGAGAAAGGGAGAGAGATAAAGACAGAGTTTTATACTGGTTCCTCTCACAAACCGAGAGTATGTCCAGTCCCCTTGCACTTCCAAGGGAGTTCACTATAATCAAACAAGATTACAATTGCTCAAGCACGCAGGCAAGAGACTTCTAATGCTCAAGTAACACTTACAAGAGACTTCCTTTGCTCAAGCACACAAGCAAGAGACTTCAAACAACTTTACAAATAAAACAGAGTTTGTGAACACTGATATACAAATCAATGTTCAAAAGAATAAATAAAATACAACTCAATTACAAGACTTATCTTAGAATCCTAATAAAAGAAATCTAAGGTTCAACAACTGTATGAATCGGAAGTTGAAGCTTGAGTCTTGGATTTTCAAATGAGTTCAAGTTGTATTCAAGTTGTTTTGTTCACAGAATGATTTTTGCAGAGTAACAGCTCTTTCAAATTGTTCAATTGTTCTGTGTTCAAAACTTCACTACCACTCCTATTTATAGTGAGGGGTGGAGCGCCTTGAATTTGAATACGTTGCAGGAGATTTCGCCAGTTGGTAATAGTACAATTTCGAACCATATCCGGTAACCTTTGTGTACGACCAAACTTGGAAATAAAGATTCGTCCATTTGAGGTAAAAGGTTCGTACAATAGTGCTAACGTTACTATTCTGTGGATAAGGTTGATTTTCCAGCTTTTGAGTTGTCAGATGATGATGAAATACAATCATTGTAGCAGAGAATGTTCTTATGACAAAACGGCCTTCAGTGCAAGTATCAGAATCTGATGTAATTAAACACAGCTTTTGAAGACGTATCCTCTGATATGTAGCTTCTGACGAGACTTGACATAGCATCTTCTGATGAGCATGTTCTGGTCAGAATTTGCTTCCCATTTCAGAGCCTCCAGTGTATTTATAGAAAATATAAAATTTTAGCTTATATATCTGCACACTAGAGTAGATAATTAGTATACCCTATTGTATATTAATACCTTTGTTATCATCAAAACTTAATTGAGTCATGTCAGAACCTCTTTTGTTCCAACACCCGCCCCCACTATACTTTGAGCAACTTTATTATATATACGTAGGTAAATATAGAGAGAAGGAAGTGAAGGCATAGCATTTCTCAGGCTGAGAATAAAATGTTTGGCAGAAACTCCATATACATACATTAACACTATATAATACATATGTTCTAATCAAATTAAGACAAATAGTATCTCAAAGTAGCTTGTTAAGAATTTAAAAATAGAAAGTTCTTTTAGTTATTGTTTAGCTAACACATCAAAAATTTTAATTTTAGTTTTTTCAATACAAAACTTCTATTTATTTTTCGGCTTAATTCAACATTTGATCCCTTAGATTTATTTTAGGTTTTAACTTGATCCCATATATTTTAAAATTTTTAATTTGGTCCTTAATGTTTCCACCGTTTGCATAAGTTGGTCATTTCCATCAGTTTTGTCATTAACACCATTTAATTTGGACATGTGTCCCAATGTCAATGTGTCCACGTGTCTGTCCATATATGCAAACCGTCTATCGCATGCATGCAGGGGCGTCTCAAAGTTTTTAGAGGCTACGTGCAAAATGTAAAAGTGACCCTTTTTAAGAAAAAAAAAAACATAATTTTTTTATTAAAATATAACCATGGCCAATTTAAATTGCAACTAACATAAAAAAAAAATCATTTTTCTAATTAACAAAAAAGGGATTCATAATCTAATAATAACATTAAAATAACTTCTAGCTACATAAAAATAAATAGATTGTATTACCATCGCAGTGTTGTAATACAATTATTTTTTACAGTGTTGCAATACAATTATTTTTACACCCCTTATTTACTAATACTACTACTATATTATTCTTAGAAAAAACTGGGCCTGAACTTTATAGTTTTGCAATACAATTATTTTTTACACCCGCTTATTTACTAATACTACTACCATATAATTTTTTTTGAGGCCCTCAATATTTGGAGGCCCTGTACAACAGCCCATGTTGCACATGGGCCTGGGACGCCCCTGCATGCATGTGACAAAACTGTCAGAAATGACTAAATTAAAACCTAAAATAAACATAAGAGGTCAAATTGAAACTATTAAAACATAAAGGACCAAATTAAAACCTAAACATAAGAACCAAATATTAAATTAAGCCTTTATTTTTCAATTCCTTAACTAGTGTATGCAAGCATTAATTAGCAAGATTCTTAAATTAAAAGATTATAAAAGAAATGTTGAGAGTGAGAGAGAGACGAGAGAGGTTAAATGTTATGTTATCTTAGGAAACTCAATTTATAAGCTTTATTTTCTCCACACTCATGTATAAATAAAAATTAGTAACAAATATTTATGCATTTAGTCCAAAATTTAAATTAAATGTATTTTAAAAAAGAAAGGTATTGTATTGTCGCATGTTAAGTTTTACATTAAAAAATAAAAAAAAAGTTTTTAAAAAGTTAAATTCACATTTTTTAATATGGATTTTCTAAGAACGTGTTAACATTTTCTTTAAAAATATTGATTACTTTTTTACTTGTATTTGAGACCATATAAGATATACATATGCCCCCATTCCTCCAAATTTCTGGGTCCGTCCCTGACAGGACACGACACAACATTGATAAACCAAGTTTGAAATTACCCCAACGTATTCATTCATCAGAAACAATTAATCTTCAAAAAAACAATCAAATCCATCACATAACACGACATACATCAATTTCTCTCTATATCTCTATATACAAACTAAAAGAAAATTTTGACAAACATTTTCATCAATGAGAACCATTTCCAGAGAACTTATCTCACCAGGTTCATAAAGGAATCAATCAACCACATACGGAGAACACGAACTTTAAATTTCCTTACAGTTCTGAATTTTATTCTCTATACTGCAACCTTCACTTTAGAGAAACCAAATTCAATATGTGTGTGCATACATATACGGATATACCGATTATCTCTACACACAATTGCAGAGACTAATCCCTCGAGCCGGGTAGGACCGGAATGGGATATGAATGCATCATTTTCACTATCAAATTAAATTTAAATACATAGAAACAATTTAATACTCAAAATCAAACTACACATCAAACTTCTGCTCCTAATCACAGAACCACAAAATATACAAATAAATAAAAGCTTCACCTCAGAGAGAGCAGCAAGAAGCAAAATTCGATTAGATAAAGACTTTGACCCAGACAATGTGATGGTACCAGAACTTTCACTAATGGATTCCAACACAATCTCCGGCACCGTCAATGGCTTCTCAGCAGCAACAACCGAAGCAGAAGCCTTCAAAACAAAGGAATTTCCCCTACCCATATCACAATTTTCAATAAAGACTCCATTTTTATGCTTCAAGCTCCATGATTTTGAAGAACCCCAAAGATTTGACCTCAATGAAACTGATTTTGCTGAATTGGGTTTGCGGGAAGTGGATGAATGGTGAAAAAAATCGGTAATTTGAGCTAAATTGTTGATTCACATCCAGGAACAAAAACAGAGAAGACGAAGAATCGATTGAGGGTGGATTGTGATGGACAATGGAGAATCGAATCTGATAAGAATAAGAATAAATTTGAAATACAACGTATACCCTTACAAACAAACCACGAGAACAGAGGTGGATGAATCCCCAATGCCTTTGAAATATACAGTACCGCAAACGCCGAGGGATCAGGATTTTGAAATCCTTGACGCTCAGCCACTCTCAGCTACTCAACAGTACTCTTAGAAGGAGTTTCTATTGTTAATATATCTTAATCTTAATATAATAAAACGAGAGTAACTAGAGGCACCTAAACCCTAACCTTAATATGAATGGTCTAGATTTTGACATGTAGAAAAAAATTATTATATCAATGGCTGCGATAAAAACTTGAATACTATGTTGCCACGTCAATTAATGAATGTGACACGTCATGTGTTTAAAAACACAATACATGGTGTGTCAATATATGATTGGATGTGCGTATAAAATAATTTTACACCAATCCCTAATTTTGTTACCTACTAATCCCTAATTATATGCTTTCAGTTGATGATTGAATATACTCTATGGAATTTATTTTATTTAAAGCCTTAAATTATGCATCTTTTATGATAAATAGAAACCCTTTTATTTTTCTCTCTTAAGAGTGTATCACTTTTTCTCACATATTTACATTTTTTTATTTGATGCAGATTTGACTTTGAGGTTCTATAAACGTATGGATTGCTATAGATATTTTAGGTGTTTACTTTCTGATTATAGTTTGTAATTTTCAATATTAATTCTCTATTCTTTTTTAATTTGATTTTTATTCTAATAGTTATGGATTTCTAAATGTATGAATTCCATTTTATTTTATTTTTGTAGTGTTTCATATTAATTCTGATTCTTCTATTTAAAAAAAATGGGTTTTTTTTCTTCTTAAGTTTCTTATATTTTCTATTGGATGCAGGTTTTGCTTTGGGGATCTATAAAGACATGCACTCCTATGAATATTTTTAGGTGTTTGAATTCTGTTTTTTTCTATTGGATCATATTAATTCTGATTTTTAGATTTTGTTTGAATTCTTAAGTTTCTTATTATTTGTTGATGTTGTTGTTTCACCAAAATTTCCTAAATGTTCTTATGATATGTTTTGTTTTAATTTCTTGATAGAGTGCAGTAATGTGTTCAAAGATGTTTACCAGTCACGAAGTTAGGTATTTTGCAACGTTGATTCATCCTTTAGGAAATCAATTTGACGTATAAGTGGAAAAAATTAATGGGAATATTTGTTTTTTCTTTATATTTTAATTTAATTTTGAATTAATCTGTTTATTGTAATGTCAAATTTGTTTCTTATTAATCAATAGTTTTCAATAGTTTCCCATCATTTGAATTCCACCATCTTTTATTTTAACATAAATATATCTATCTTACTTATTTCTAATTTCTCGAATTACTTATTTCTAATTTTTCTAATTATGTATCATATTAAACCCTAATTTGCTAAGTAAATTGGCGGGCTAATTATAATTAATTGTACCTGATAAGCATGAGAAAGCAAAAAAAAAATTCCCCGATAAGCATGAGAAGAATAATTATGCATCAAATTAATTAATGATTTTATTATTTAAAAAAAAAATTGTTAACAAAAAAAAATACGCAACACGCAAATGATAAGTATGAGAATGCCAAAAAAAAAAATTCTATGATAAGCATGAGAAGGATAATTATACATTACTAGCCGCCAAACGGGCACGTCGTGCCCGTTTGTGAGATCGATATAGTTTTTTTTATGATCGATATTCTCTACTGTGCAAATATAAATAACTAATTAATCTTCTTTTTTATTGGACTTAGTTAATTGAAAACTACGTAACCTTTTCTTTTATGGTTAGTTATTAAGAAGAAAAAAATATATATTTTTTTTAGTATAAAAAAAACTGAAAACCTACTTTTATGTGGAAGCTGTGCTTAGTTGTTAAGAGAAAAAAATTATTTACTAAAAAAAACTGAAAATCTATTTTTATGTGGAAGTTATTTTTTAAGGGTAAAATAGGAATAACAAAAAAGCCATCCCAAAAATTTGTATCCCCTTTATATATTAGTATAGATATTAATTAATAATTTTATTTTCTAAAAAAAAAAATTGTTAACAAAAAAAACTATATTCCACACACAAATGATAAGCAAAAGAAAAACAGCAAATATTTCAAGCTTATCGTGCTTGAAACTTATCTCTCCTATTATTATTTCCGGATTAAAATAAAAATTATTTGGAATTCACATCTAAAAAGTCAAGAAGATTCTACACTATGGCCCCTTTGATTTGGCTTTTTTTTGGACAAAGTTTGAATTGGCTTATTTAAAACTTATATGAGCTTATCTATCAACATAAGTCACTATATTAATATTGGGATAAATTAATAAAAGCTTATCACATTCTTATAAACTACTTATGCCTATTTTGATAAGCTCTCCCTATTAGCTTATACAAGTGCTTATACGCCAGCTTATGTAAATTTGGAAAGCTTCGATTCTTGCCTCAGCCATTCGGATTAACATATTTTTCAAACTTTTATTTTACCTAATCTTTATTTTATCTTTGTCTCTTTATGCTTATCCATCTTATCTACACACTTTTGTTTTTCTTTTTCTTCTTTGACCGAAACTTTCTGTTTTTCATTTAAGTTATCTTTTTTACTTCTTTTTTTGGTAACGTAGCTTAATGGATTTTTTTTACTTTATTTATAAAGATAATTATATATATATATATATATGTGTGTGTGTGTGTGTATGTATTATTATATTTTTAATCTTGATTCTTTAATTTTGTTTTTTGAAATTAAAATCATATTAACATTCTATAGTTGCCTATATAATAACACATCCAAACAATTTAATTTATATAAGTATTTTTTAGTATATATCCAAACACAAAGGGCTTATTGAACATTAGAGCTTATGATGTAAGTTCTCATACTATAAGCTCTAATGCTATAAGCACTTTTATAAACTATTTATCCAAACGGGCTCTAAATGCTTACTACTATAAATAATCACACATTATCAACATTTCCATTGTATAATTAAATTGAATGATAGTAGGATAAATAACATTAAAGACCAAAGTATTATAAAAAAAATAATATAAGAATCTGCCGTAAAATTTTATTTTACTTATTTAAAAATTTAGGTTTAATTCAACATTTGGTCCCTTATGTTTATTTAGGTTTCAATTTGGTCCCTTATGTTTTAAAAGTTTCAATTTGGTTCCTTATGTTTATTTTAGATTTCAATTTGGTCATTTTCGTTAGTTTTGTCACATGTAGCAGACGGTTTGCATATGTGGACAGACACGTGGACATCTGGACACTTGTTCAATTGAAACAATGGAAACATCAAAACTGATGGAAATGACCAACAACTTATGCAAACGGTGGACCAAATTAAAACTTAAAATAAACATAAGGAACAAATGTTGAATTAAGCCAAAAATTTACTATACGTGATCCTCCCTTTAGTCCTTAATATAAGAAAGAGTTCACTTTTTATGATATAGTCTAGATACATTAATCTTTCAATATATCTAAAAAGTCAATTTTTTCTGATATTAAAGACCGGAGGGAATATCTTTTTATGCAATTATGTCTATGACTTTTGTCCTTCAACAATTGGAGAGAAAACATGAGAGAATAATTGGAGAGGATCCAAATCCAAAATATTTTGGACCTAACAATTGTGTAATTTCAAACTTGTTTGACAGCTACACATTTTGTGACTATTCTAAAACAATGCATTTTTTTTACTTTCGTACCGATTTCCGACCTACTAAAAGTGAGTGACTAATCCGGCTCGTGCGTAAAGGCATGCGCACTGACCAACAATACCTTTTTTTAATGGGTCATGCGAAACACTAGTTAAGGATACAAAAAAAAAATTGTATTGAAAACAATATTTTTTGTATTTTACAAACATTGACGGTACAAACTCCAATGTAATTTTACTATATTGAGTATCCTTAACTAATGCCCCGGGCACTAGTAAACATTTTTCTTTTTTAATTAATATTTTGACTTATATTTTGATGTATTTGATTTAAAATTTGTATTAAATATTTATTTTTGTTAACAAATTTTGACTTATATTTTGGGAGATGAAGAGTATAGTTTAGAAAAAATTACATTATGATCAGTCTTTTATCTTGTTTATTTATAATAGATTCGTCCTTTATTATTTTTTTCCCAAATGAATCTTTTATCATCTTATTTATGTGTATCATATTCGACTTTTATCATCTTGTTTACAATGGTCTTTTATGTTTATAAACTTGCATGAGTTAGTCTTTTATATTATTTATTTGTCACATAATGAAGGTTTTGAAACATGGACACATATAAAAGTTTGAAACATTTCATTAAACCTAAAAAAATTAAGTTTATAAATTTAGGGTTTATCAAGAATTGAAGATTTCAATTTTGGAGTTTAGAAGAAGTTTAAAGCAAACAAAACACATCAATTCACACAATTTTGAGGTGTATTTGAGTGTACTTTATTATAAATTAGAGAAGAATATAATTTATCTCTCCAATCAGTAATTGTAGTTATAATTTATCTCAAGTTTTTCCTCACACATCACCACCGCTTCACACCTTCAATGACATCTATGGCTGCTGACAAAAGTGGACTCAAACAAAACAACCGCTTTACCTCACCTCCAACATTAAGCGTTGTGTGTTTTTCACACTACTATGCATCATTATTAACAAAAAGTACAACATGAGGACAAACCTTACTTTTGGAAGATAATCAATAATCAATAATAATAATAATAGATCATGTGTCCTGTAAACATTCATTAATGTCTTATGGTTCAAAAGAAGTGCCTTAGTTCAAACCTTTTTTTAAATTTAAAGAGAAATAAGTCTCAGTTGAGATATGAAAATATTGATTAAAATTGAAAAGAAGGTAAGGTGAGGAAGGTCAAGCGTAGAAGAATTATGTTTTTTGTTTGAAAGTCAAAAAAAACATCAGACTGGACTATAGTAATGAAACTGATTCAAAAAATGCTTGGAATGTGAGGAATGTGAATTATATTTTATAATCGTATTGTAATATATCATATAAAACTAATGATTCTACAAAACCGCAGCACATCAAGCTAGGTTCAATCACAGGAACCAAAAAAATTTAAAATGCATAGTTAGTTTTTTTTTGACAAGAAAACGCATAGTTAGTTAAACATATATCTTAATGTTAATGAGTTTGTGTCATTAACATTAGTAACAGACCAACAAACAAAGCCACACCAACAACTACTTTATACAATCAAAATGGCACCAAGCAAATGCTGCTACTACTACACCAAGTATGAGAAACAAACAACATGCATGATTAACATCGGCTACATAGGCAAAAAATAGGCACCCCTATACAAACTGCACACATGCAAAAACCACAAAAGTAAGGGAAAAACGACAAAAAAACAATTCCTAACTATTTGAAGGTTAACTATTTAATATTTATAGTGCAAACGGAAATCGACATATGCAAGAATACTGCAATAAACAACTATGCAAGAATAGAAGAATTACTAACCTTCAGAACTTGCAAGGATCAATGGTGAAACAATTCTTAGTGAAGACAAAGAGACGGCGGAAAGTCTAAGGCGGGAAGTCTTATATAGAATTAGGGTAACACAAGGATATTATTGGAATATAAAAAATTATATAAGGATATTTTTGTCTAAAAAATATCTCTAACTTTAAACCATTGTTTTCTCTTTCCTCTAAAAATAATCTATTTTTTAAGAAGCTACTATTTTTAGCTTCTGATTTTTAGCAGTTTTTAGATTATTTTTAGATTTTGATTATTTTTAAAATCTATAACAAACGGATGTAATATCTCTAACTTTAAACCATTGTTTTCTCTTTCCTCTAAAAATAATCTATTTTTTAAGAAGCTACTATTTTTAGCTTCTGATTTTTAGCAGTTTTTAGATTATTTTTAGATTTTGATTATTTTTAAAATCTATAACAAACGGATGTAATATTCTATAAAGTGATTATTTTTTAAAAAAAAGTGATTTTTTTTAAAAATAATCTGTAACAAACGGGCTCTGAATCAATGATAAATAAAAATATTTTAGGCACTAATTTGTGACTGCACTAAATCCAGTTCTAGAATAAATCCATGCTGAATCACGTTATAGAGAATGTATGAGCATGTATATGGTGAATCATCAAGGTACACACATCAAAGCATTTTGAGTCATCATTCATCAATCAAGTTCTACCTCATTTGGTGTTACTGTCAGAAAATCAATTCAAGAATCCTAAATGTCACACCAGAGCTTTGTTCCTCTTTTACATTTGGCTATTTCATAGGTGAATATGGTTATTAGGATTGGTTTGTTCATGTGGAAGACTCCACATTAACATCCAATATGCCATGTACTCATAACATCTTAACTGTTTACTAAGGAATTAATAGTTGAACCACAATTGCAAAAATTTAAAAATGTTATGACCAAAAGCATCATATTAAAATTACAGGAACTACCAATGTATAAAATTCATACTAAAAGTAACCAAAATTAACAGAAAAACACAATGCAAAAAAGAAAGAAAAACACAGCAAATGAACGTATATATCCAAAAAGAAACAGATTAAGTGACACACGAGCAAAAGCACTGGCTATACTTTCCTGTTAAACAAAAAAATCAAGAAAAGCAGTGTGCCAAAGGGCAATGTTGTTAAACAGTTTTAGCCCAAATGAAAAAACAATTGTTACATTTTACCTAAGAACTGACTACAAGCTAAAGCTGACCAATAAATTAACAGTATAATAGAACAAACACATACTTTAACAATAATAATAATAATAAATAATAATATACAGGGGAAAGAAGAACTAACTATGAAACCGAAAATCATTTCTTTGAACGTTTTTTCGGACGCTTATCTTTGCTACCACTTGCGCTACTTTCCCTTCCACGCTTTGTACTAACTACATTGGTCTCTGCTCCTTTCTTTGGAGGTCTTCCAACATTCCTCCTAGAGTTATCAATATTCTTATTCCTCTTATCCCCAGACCCTCCTCCATCGTTATACCTTGAAGCTCTTTCTTTCCCTTTCTCACCCTTTCCATTATTCGCTACTTTCTTCTGCTCTTTCCTATTAGCACTACCTCCACCGCCCTTACTGCTACCACTACTACCTCCTCCACCACCACTACTTCTCAGCACCTCCACAGAGGCATTTCGCTTTATTCTCTTCAAGAAATCGGCAGCAGCATTCTTCTTCTTGTCGGGCACCCCTTCTGCTTTGTTCTTCTCTAATTTTGGGGTCTCAGCAGGCTTGGTTGCCGAGGAAACTGTTTTAGAAGTTGAGTTAGAGGGTAGTTTCTTGTTGTCAGCATTGCTGTTGAGGTTCTTGTTGCTTCTTCTGCTTCTAGCTCCAGTTACAGGCTTTTCTCTAGCCAAAGGAGGCTCCTCATCATCTGTCTCAGAATTACTTGCTTTCAAGGTTGGTTTTGCATCAGAAGATTGCCTTTCCTTTTTGACATTGATGATGGGTTGGTGATCACCCTTTTGACTCAAGGTGGTTGCGGAAGGCTTAGTTGAGATTCCACTGCGTTTACGGCAAACTAATATAGGAGCAGCTTTAGGAGGGAGTGAATCGGTCTTCTGGGTGATAGGGTCGGATTGTGTTTGGCTGGAGCTTTTCATCTCAGCAATAACAAGGTGTTCAAGCTGATGCGCCGCCCGCGATTCAGATGAATCGCGAGGGAAGAACACAGCGGCATTGGTGAAGAGGAGGAGGAGGTCGCGGAAGAATGAGCTAGTGCATGAGGAATAGTGACCTTTTTGGAGTCTCAATTGTATGGTTTCCAGGTCCACGTGCTGTCTCACAATGTCTTTGTATCTATCCAAATCCTGCAAGGACAACAAAAACAAGTTCATCTTAGACAAGCCCATATGAAATTTTGTCACCTTTCCCAAAATATTAATGTATTTAAATATTTAAATTTAACATTCATAAAGAATGAATATTTTTTTTTAGTCCATTCAAATTGGCACTAGAGATAATCCAACTTGAGACCTTAAGAAGGAACACACTCTCAAGTCCCAAACCAATACCACCAAACCATCCCAAGTGAGTTAAGAATGAATATTATCTGACAAATAAAATAAAGTGAATGTTATAACTTATAGATGGATGTGCATAGTTAAATTATCATAAGAACATGAAGAATTTTATCCATAAATTACATGGGGCATTATGAAATTACATATCTTAGGGTGTCGTGTCATTAATGATAATGGTATAAATTTTAGATTTTATCGGTGAAGGAATTAACAGAATCCACCAACAAGTTTATCATGCCAAAAAAGGGACGTTGCGAAGGAACCAAAAAGGAAAGTGCTCAAAAGAGATAGGACCCATTTTTAATTCCACAATACCATAACGTTTCCGTCTAATTTGCGAGCTTGGATTTCCTCCATTTATTATCCCTCCATTTATTTTTTATTTGGAGAGAGATAGACACATTAAAAATTAATGGGACCCATTAAAAGTGGGCCTCACTAATTTGTGGACCCCACTAATTTTTTCTTGTGTCTATCTCTCTTCAAATGGAGAATAAATGGATAGATAATAAATGGAGGAACCTGAACTCCTAATTTGCACCTTAGATTAGACTATGAACAATAAGGCACTCGTTAAAAGAATCCTCGTGTTATTTGAAGTGCGATCTAGACCACACATATTATTCTAAAGCGTCACTTAGTTGAGTATTCTTTCTGAAAGGTCACTTAGTTGGGTATTCTTTCTTCAATTTCAAGGTACTCGGTTCGAGATCCAGAACCGAGAGAAAAGTATAAAATAAATGTGGTAACTTAGAGGGCTTTGGAAATTTACTTTCAAATTGATCTTAAAAGTGAAAAAATATTATGGGTGGTGTTAAACTATACTCCATTAAAAAAGGTGAAAAATACTTCCTCCGTTCTTTTTTATAAGAGAGAGTTGACTTTTTAGGTTCATTCAATAATGAATGTATTTAAACTATAATATAGACCAAATACATGAATTATTGAATGAATCTAAAAAGTGAATTGTCTCTTATAAAAAGGAACGGGAGGAGTATTCTAGAAACATTGAGGACTCGACTCGTTTCGTGGACAGGATAAGAGACAGTATAAATAATTGCATTATATACTATCTCAATTCAGTGTTTGATAAAACAAGATATAATCCGTTAATTTAATTATTGTAGTGGCTTCTCCCCCTAAAAAGAGTAATTTAATATCGTGTGACTCATTGAGTCACATCACATATCAGATATTAAATAGAAAATTATATTAAACAAGATATCATTTATTTTTATACGTTAATCTTGAAACTTATCATATCATGTCTCACTAATCAAAAACCTTATCTTGAATTTTAGGTTGGTTAATAGTAGAATAGGATAAGAAAATAATTATTGATTTATTTTATACAATATATTTTAAAATAAAAAATAAAATAATTTGATATTAAATTGAAAATAAAATAATTAATTTTTAAATATATAAACAATTTTGTCACATTTTGTAATTTATATATAATCTAAAAAATCAAAATTTCACTAAAATTACAAATTTAAAAGTGAAATAATTTTTTAAAAATTTAAAATAGGGATATCAATTTAAATTTTATAACAAATTAAACATAATTTTCTTAAAATGATAATTTTATTTTATTATTTAGATATAAGATATATTCATATATCATATATTAATTTGACTTACCTAACATATATATTAAGTTATTTATTTGATCATGACTCATAAAAAAATTTTAACTTGTTTATTTGCCCGTAATTTTTATTTAAAATTGTATAAAATTAGTTGATTACTTATTTAAATTTTTTATTTATAAAATTTAAAGTATTACAAAATAATTTAGAAAAAATATATATTTTATCATATTATTATGAGGTACATATAAAAATCATGATATAGTAATTATCATGTTTATTAATCTGTGCGCACCAAACACATGATAAGATAATTGTTATCTTACTTATTTCATATTCTATTATTATGCTTTTTATATCTTATCATGTCACTATCATATCTTGCACATCAAACGGTCCCTAAATAACAAGTCGTGCAATTTCCAATTACTTAATTCTATTTTATATTAATCTTCTGATTGGTTATAGGTAAGATAAAAGTTGTACAATTTATCAAAAATATTATCACTAATACTAGGCAAAATATAGATCACTAATATTATCACTATGATATGGATTTGCTATTCAAAAAGGGGTAGCGGCGCAACCTGTCGCCCGTTTACCTCTCAGTCATATGTAATTATTTTATCGATTAATATAATATATATAATAGATTAATCAAAATTAAAAATCAAACACAAATTTAAAGAAAATGTAGCTTACACTTTTCTCTTAGGGTGTGGAAAGAATTAGAGAAGATAAATAAAAAAGAAAGAAATTAAGTAGAAATTGTGTGTCGTTTGAATGTATATAGACAAAAATATAATAATAATAATACTAATAATAATAATAATAATATAATAATAATAATAATAATAATAATAATAATAAATTAAATCTTCTTTCATCGTGTTTGAATAGGTAAAAATATTAGTCTCTCACCCACATAAATATGTCTTATTTGAGTTGTGTGCAATTTTTTAAAAGATAAATATGTTAATTTTAATGATAAAACAAATTGTATTTATTTATTAAAATATTCTTATTAATTGTAGTTAGTGAAGTAGTTGGATAAATTAAAATATAATTATTAAATAAAATGCAAGTATATTAAAAAACTCAAAAAATAATCAATACTTCATTAATTGATATTATAAAGATGATAATTATTTTGAGACAAAATAAATATTGAAAATGAGTCATTATTTGGTGGAAAAAAGTTTAAATAAAATAAATTTAAATATATAAAAAAATAAAACGGAGAAATGGAACGCAGCATGGAAAAGATGGTAATACCCCCACACACTTCACGGCACAAGTCTCGCCTTATTAAAAAAGTTTTAAGTGGGTCCAATCCCAAATCCAAACTAGATAAAGCCTTTATTTCTCTTTAACGATCTCTTTCTCTATTTTCCAAATCTACTAATCCAAACAAAGAGTAAAATTTCACATTTCTTTCTTTTCAATCTCTATCTTTCCAAACAACACAATTTCTCCAAGTTTTTTTTTTATCTCTATTGTCTATTACAAGGTTAAAACTCATACACACAACACAACTATTGTCTTGTAACAAAAAAAAAAAAAAAACTATTGTCTTTTAAGTGAAAATGTCAAACCAAACAATACCCAACATTGTCTTTTAAGATGACCGTACAAACTCTCTTCTATTTAATTTCTATCTTCACTATTTTTGTTCTTTTCTATTTCTCTTGATATAAAAAAAAGTTAAACAAAAACACGGTGATATCTTCTCCGGTCAAATGGAGGGTCATGTGTAATCCTAGTCTTAGAAAAATAAATGCTAAATATGGTTAATTATCAAAAGTTTATTTTAATGGTATGTGTTTGAGGAATTTCCACTAGAGGAATCCTTTTTCGCTCCCTATCCCATAAAACTACCATGTGAGAAAAAAAAATTGTTACTATTTGTAATTTCTATTTATCGTGTGAAAAAAAATGCAATATGACATTATTTTCAACAAAAGAAATCTATATTCAAAATCAAAAGGAATAGGGTTGAGTGAAAAAATAAAATACTCCATAGACGTTCAACTTTAAAGACAGTTGGATGATTACGACTCGGGACCAAACACGTCACCACCGCAAGGCAATAAAGGGAATAAAGGGTAGTATTGATTTATTTATTTTTGTCCGGTTCAATAAATGTGCAATAATAAAATATTGGATATTAAAATTATTTTGGGTCTATTGTCAAAAAATATTATTTTGGGTCATGAGGGATTTGGTAGCAGCCCAAAATTAACCAGTTCTTGGGCTTAACAAAGCTTCAGCCTGGAATCATCGTTAGGCACGTTGCATGGAGATGCACCCAATCCTGGACTCAGGAGATGCACGTGCTCAGAGCTAAGCTCTCAATTTTTCTTCCAAACTTAGGAAGAAATAAACCTTTCTATTTTGGTGGCAATAAAACTTAAATTTGTATTTCCCAGTTACTGTCTCAAAATATTAGAACTAGTTTGACTACTGCACGTATGCCGATGCATAATTTTGATCACTAATATCTTTAATTCTCTATTAGTAAAAATTATAAAAATTGGATATTTTGAAAATACTCATCAAAACAAATCAAACAAGATCTTATATGCTTATATTTATATCTATATATTATTAAAAAAGTATGGTCAAAGCATGATAAGTGAATAGTGTCATTTAATCAAAAGAGCTCTAATAAAATGGGACGGAGGTAGTATTATGCGTACAAAATTCAATTTAGCAAATATTAAATAAAAATTCAATTGTCCGGATAAAAATTCAATGAAAAATATTATGAAAAAAATCAATAAAATTCAATTGTCTGTGTAAAAAATCAATGAAAAATATTATAAAAAAATCAATGAAAATTAAATTATATCTTATTATTATGTTCATTTTTAAAATTATCTTTACAAATATCGATGTAGCGAGAAGTGATTAAATGAATGTGTAAAACACAACACATGTCATTTTGTAGCGAATAGCTATTAAGAACATTATTAAAGGAGTCAGAATTCAAACTCTGAAATCGAAAGAGTTCTAGGATTTTCCACTGACAAACAAACAAAGACAACTTTGTTAAAAAAAAACAACCAAACACAACACACACCAACAAGATTGCTTGATATGGATATCATGAACGCATAGAGCCATAAACAATAGGTAGCCTTCAACAAAACAAAAACAAAAATAATATGGTCATATGGAGCCCTAGCGTTTTAAGCTGTAGGATACTATCGAATATACAACTCTTCTTGGACAAATATATAGTTTTCGTTGGACCCATGAAATTGGAACTTGAAACCCATTTTTTAAGAATAAACTTAATTACTTATTTCACGAAGTTTTTACATTTTCATTGTCCTCACAAACTTTGTACTCATAAGAAATCTACCTAATCTTCAAGAGTGGTCCCTTTTTGTTCAACGTCGTGATTTAAGATCGTATCCAATATTCGTACTTGTAATTATATTTCAAGCTCTATTTTACGATTTTCTTATTAAAAATTAATTCAATAATAAAAAAAACATTTACTAATAATACTAAATTATTTTTTTCTTTCAAACATTTGAAAAATTCTGAAATACCGATTTTGTCCACGCGAAAATGAATGAAATGAAAAAATGTAATACCTGGTTTTTTTCAAGACGCCGTTCAAACAATGGAAATTTTTCATGTCTTTCGATCATCTCCAACACGCCAACCAACGGTTCTGATTTCACCATCGCCATGTCCTCATTCCCCGGCGTCACATCTCCATCTCCACCGGAAACATCCTTCCTCCGCCGTGTCCTCCTCATTTTCGACAAACTCGAAGAACTCTGCACTTCGCTACTCTCTCTCGTCCCTGTCTCCTCCGAGCGAGTCACCGAGTCATGTAACTCGGATGAATCACCTTCCACCTTCCTCTCCTCACTCGGAGGCACCGACTCGCACGTTAAAACTTTAGCCTCGTTATCATAGCTTCCGTTATTCGATTCTTCCTCAATAGATTTTTTCTTCCTCCCGGTTTGAACCGGCTCGTTTGGACCGGATTTAACATGAACCGGACCGGTACCTAACTTTACATCAAGATCACCGGTTTTCGCTAAATCGAACCTCGAACCGGTTGAGTTCGACTCATTAACCGATTGATTATCCCGGTCCGATTCCTCTCCAGTTGTTGGTAACAGTTTATCAGTATTAGTTGTGCTTTCATCGAGCCGTCGTATATCCGGTTCGGAATTAACCGGTTCAGCCTCCTCCATTTCTCCACCGGTTTTTTCATTTTCTGGCTGCTGTTCCTCGCCGGTAACCGTCAGATCTGGTTTCTTATCTTCTTCTCCGTCGTTTTCTTTCGTTTTCTCTTCCTCTAACTTCTTTACCTGCAACTGCAACGACCTTGAAAAAATTCAAAAACTCAAATATTAGATCTAAAAATATTAATAATCTAAAATAAAGAGAGAGAAAAAGATAAATATATAGAGAGAGAAAGGAACAGAGAGATTTACAAAATGGATGCATCGCTGCGTTGGACATCACGCCGGAGCTCCACAACGCGTTGTTTACGCAATTTCTCAAGCCAGGGAACATGATCGGAATCAACGTCAGCGGAGTCTCCATTCTGTTGCGGCGGAGTAACGTCATCGGTGAATCGACGATTTAGATCGTGAAACTTTTGTTCGCAGTGGTGTGCGGTGGCGAGGAGCGTAGGGCGGTTGGTTCGGGACTGAACCTCCATGGCGACGGTGTCCCAGTCTTTGAAGCCATGGCGGTTGACGGCGCACGCTAGTAAAAGTTCTTCCCACGTGCCCCAACCCTCCTGGTGTTGTTGTTTGTTGTCTAGGTCTTGCTCTGGGTTTTTGGTTTGGTTTTGGTGGTTTTCCATATCATATGAGAAAAATAAAAAAATAAAAGAGGATGGTTTTTATTAACCATAAACTGCTTCTCCTATGAGTACTATCCTTTTTTTTTTTTTTTTCTTGTTGCCTCCTTTTCTCACACCTCTTCAAATCCAAATCCACTCTCTTAATTTTATTTTATTTTTTCCTTTTTGAATTTAAAATAAAATAAATTAAAACGGACCAATTAGGGTATTTAAAAATTTAATGGGTTTGTTATTATTACATAGTTAAATAAATCTAACATGTTATAATTATTTGATGTTGGTGTTCATGGGTGGTGAAGGGGTTTTGAAGTTTATATGTTATGTTATGTTTGTGTGGGTTGGTTGGGTTGGGTGGGAAAGGAATGGTATGTATGATTTATGTGTTGTATGTAATAAAGTTTGTGTAAAGTATGTAACGTGATGCAGCATAGACTCTGTGCAGTAACGTATTCGCTGCTGTGATACACGGGGCTTGTCACATTACATATATTGAATTAGTCACGCGTAACTGAGTTTTGAGGGTTTCGATTTTGCTTCTGCGATACGGACCGCAAAATTTCGTTGTAATTTCCCCAATTTGTCCCTTTGGGTTTTTTATAAGTAGAGATATTGGACTTGGGTTTTATTTTGTAATTTTGGCGGAAGATTTCTTTCCACACCTCCATGTATCTTTTTAACCTTCCAAAAATTCAATTTTACCCTCTAAAATTTCGGTAAATACAAACCAAACTTTTAAAACTTCGATTTCTATTTACCGAATTTTTTCGATATAGAAAAACAGTCTTTCAACCGTTTATTTTTCAAAAAACCCAAAAACATCGGTAAATGTTTTCCAAATTTTTTATAAAAAAATGGTTTTGAGGGCATGAATGGAGGGGGATGAAAAAGATACACGGGGTGGAGAAAGAAATCTTCATTTTGGCCTGCTTGATGGCCCGAATGAGTTATGCGATCCATGATGTAAAGCCCTATGAAAAAGTTCCAATTGTAGCAAATCGGATTCTCTCTTCTTCTTTTTTTCTCTCCCACCCTCTCATAAGTCTTTATCCCTCTCTTAATTTTGCTCTATCTCTTAATCATATTATTTTTTTTTTAATAAGAAGAGAGAATGAAATTAAAAGAGAGATAGAATTAGGAGACAGAATAAGAGAAAGAGATGATCGTAATCCCAATTGTAGCAAGTCTCAGGCAATTTAAGGAAGAGTTTTCCTTTTTTTTATCAAAGGAAATTTAAGTGAGTAAATAATCAACTTAATTCTTAAATTTTTACGCATTAATCAATTTTGTCTTTAAATTCAAAATATTTAAAAAAATTCATAATTTTTGAAAGTTATATCAAATCAGTCCCTAAGCAATTGATTGCGGGATAATTTAAGGACTAAATTCATCTAATTTATAATAATTCAGGAATACAATTAATTGAAAAAGAGTCTAATTTGATATAATTTTCACAAATTGAAGGATATTGTAGTTATTTTAATAAATTCATGGAAGAAATTGGTTGATTGGCGAAAATTCAAGGACTAAGTTGCTTAATTTACATCAAAAGTCACATGAAACTGATTATAAAGAGGAACAATATCAAATACATGATGATTAGCTCAAGCAATGAATTAATACATGATATGCTACAATTATCATATTTGTCTCTTATCATAGCAATGATACAATTCCATATAATTTGTGAAATAAATTTAACAGAATTATAGTTTAGAGATTAATAGTTCGTTTAATGTGCAAAATATAATAGAAACAATATAAAAGTGTTGTATACTACGAATAAGCTATTTATTTGAAGATACTTCTTTACAAGATAATGAAGTGAACTTCTCCCAACATCTGCAAATTATTTGTATTTGATCTGTGAAGAAATGTTTCGTCATAAAAATTTGACAATGGCAACTTAGAGATTAATAGCTCGTTTGATGCACAATATATAATAGAGACAATATACAATATAAAAGTGCTATATACTACAAATAAGCTATTTTTATTTGAAGATACTTCGTTACAAGATAATGAAGTGAACTTCTCCTAACATTTGTAACTTGTTTGTATTCTGGAATAAGCAATTTATAGAGGAGATTATGTGCCAAAGTATCTCCTTCACCCCCACCAAGCAGACCGTTACAAACACAGCCCTTTCAAAAAGATGGTTTCGTCTATGACGCTTTGTTCCTCTTCTCGACTTCATTACCGCTTCATTCACTCCGTCTACTATGTCTTGATTTTTCAATGCAACACGAATCACTCTATCACTACAAGAAAAACTCAATTTCCTAACAAAATTTGTTGAAGTCTAAAAGCCCTCGACACATTTATTCAAATTAAAAAATAATTGAAAAAAACAATCGCGGCGGTTTGCGCCGCCAACAAATTGGACTACTTTAAAAAAAATGACAAAACACTTATTGGCAGTTTGGGACTGAGTTTGGGACTGATCAGTGCATTTTAACTTGTCCTACTCTTTTACCTTGTGTTATGCAATTTTATAGTTTCTTCTGTCATATTTATTGTTTTGAGTATCATTTAAAAAGTTATAATAACTAAATATTTTTTTCTAAAACTAAATATTATAACTTTTTAAATGATAGAAAAAAGAAATATTTTTCAAGAAATACTCAGTTACCTATTAATTAAAAGACCTGATGTAAAGATTAACTTAAAACCTTCCTTTTGTTTCAATAAAACACAATTTCTTTATCAATAATTTTTATATGCAATATAATTTTCATATTTAATTTATTTATTATATTGTGTTAGTGGCCCACCCAATATTATTTTTTGACTCTGCCTTTTTTTTTAATAATTATTGGGCTACCTGACAAAAATAATTATTGGGCCCACGACAATACTCCGAGAATTGATTATTTTATTAGGATATATTAAGTACAATTTAGTTAATTTTGATGTGTTATGTATTATTTGGCTAGACATATGGGGTTTGGGTAGTGATTTATTAGAGGAACATGATTAAATAAGATCTTAGTTGAGAATAGTAGTTAAAAATAAGAAAAGAAATGAGAGAAATTGGGTTTGAAAATAGAAATTTAGAGAAAACGGGACGGAAGGGGTGCAGAATAGGTAAATCTAGGAAATGGGGGTATGAGATAGAAAAAACAGTAGAATGAAAAGAAATGGACCTTTGGGCTAGTAAAGAGTAGATTGTGTAGCTGTTAGTAAAAATGTTGGTGGGTATGGTTACATTCAAGGGCTCGTTTTAATCAAGGCTATCAGAATCGGACCGGTTATTGGATCGGGTTCAATCAGGTCGGACCGTTTTTCATTAAGTATATATTTTTTATATTTTAAATGATATATAATAATAATAAACTAAAAGAGACAATATTATATAATTTTACATTATTAAAAGTTGAAGTCCATATAAAATCTTATAGTTGTATAATTTAAATTTTTAAAAAATAGTTATTGGGAAAGTTGGTGGTTTCTTTCTTTATATTTATTAATATGTTTATTTTAAATTTGTTGGTAATTTACAACAAATATAATTTAATTGTGTTTTGTAAAATAAAATAAAATATATCTTTTTTAATCTTATTATAAATTATTTATAAAACATAAAGTTAAGTGTGTTTTTTAAATAAAAATGGAAAAATTACACATTTGATCATTTATCTTATTTCTTTGTAACACTTTGGTCTTTTATCTTTCATTTGTAACATTTTGGTCATTTATCTTATCGTTTTGTAACACTATGATTCTTTATCTTTTATTTGTAACACTTTGGTCATTTAAAGAACATGAAGATATAAAAGAATTGATGAAGATGATGAACATATTCATCAAAATTATGAGTTTTATTTAATTTTAATAAAAAGGAATCTTAACAAATAAAATTCAGCATTTTTTTAATAAAAAAATATGAAAAAAAGGATTTATATGTGAATTTTATAAAAGATAAAGGACTTAAGTGTTACAAATAAAAGATAAAGGACCAAAGTGTTACAAATAATTAAGATAAAGGACCAAAGTATTACAAATAAAAGATAAAGAATCAAAATGTTACAAAAAAATAAGATAAAGGACCAAACATGTAATTTTGCCAATAAAAATAAAGTGTGTCATTGTAAATGAATTACTCCATGAATCCCCACACTGGAGAAATCACACACCTATTCACTTACGAATCATTATAAATAAGTCTTTGTAAGCATGTTTCCTAGTGCATTTGAAGTCTTCCATTTGATTGGTCATCATTTAATGTGACTTTTTGTGGTATGAGATTGGTCCCACTTAATTTGTGAATTTTGGCCTAAATGCAGTTTTACCCCTCTTATTTTGAGTGAATCGGAATTTTACCCCCTATTTTTAAATCCGGAATTTTACCGCCCCCCCCCCATTTTATAATTCTTTGGATTTTTGCCCCCCCTAAAGCACAAATGCAACATGTCATGTTTGGTTTAATTGAATGATCCGAGGAATTGTGAAGTAGTATGCATAAACATTGGATTATGACATACAAGAGTTAAATAGATTATACATATTACTTTCTGATATGAATACAAACGGCGTTGAATTTCTATCCTATATATCTTAACTTTACTTTGCCTTTTCATTATTGGGTGCTGCTATATAGTATTGTTATTGTTATCAAACAACTTACTATAAGAGAAAGAAAGAAAGTAGTAGTGTTGTTTTACTAGTTGTGTTCATCAATCAATCATTCATATCGAAGCCTATGAGAAATGGTGAGTGGTGCTGGATTGTATCAACAATGTTTGTATATTTCACGCTTAAGTCTATAATCAACACAGTATAATATTTTTTTATAACTTTAAAATTTTAATTTATATGAGCTAGTTAACCAAGCACAAGAAGTGCTAGGAGAACTCAAAGGAGATACAAGCAAAAGCCAAAAGCAACCAGGGGAACAAAAAACAAAACCAACCATGAGGTCAGCCATGGCAAAAACAAAACACACGCAAAAGACAGGCCTGGAAGCAAAAAATAAAAAACAACAGCAAAAACCGGTTCACACGTTGAACCGCCGGTTTTTATCGGTTCACGACCGATTTTCCGGTCTAATAACCGGTTCGCCTGTGAGCTATTTTTTTGCTAGACTCGGACCGAATCTTGGCCCGGTTTTTGGTCCAACCGGTCGAACCGGCCAGTCCAGTCCGATTTTAATTACCCTCATCCCTTTCCCGTTATTATTTTTGTTGTTTTTCTTTTGATAATTTTAATTTTACGAATTTTGAATTCTAAATCTCGTCTATATTTCGCAATCTTCATGTCAAATTTGTGTGGTTAATTTGTGTTGCTAATGTTGTAAGGTTGTCAGAACCGGACCGATCATCGAACCGGTGAGTTCACCGGTTCAAGGTTCAAGTGGTCGGACCGGAGTCGGACCGGGTCGGACCGTTTTTAATTAAATATATATTTATATATGTTAAATAATAAATAAAATAGTAATAAAAAAAATTACACTTTTTTTATTACATATATTGGAAAGGGGTTGAGTTTTAACTAACAATTATTATATTATATGAGATATTTTTTTTGGTTACATGAGAGAAAAAAGAGGAAAACAAAAACAAAGGGGTTATTCCCTAACAAACGCTACACCCCAAGCATCTGCTCGAAGAGCACTAGAAAGTTGGGCTGGTGGATTCTCCAAAATAACCAGAGGCAGATTCGCAGACGCTCCCATCTTTGCCAACAAGTCAGCACAAGCATTACCCTCTCGAAAGGTGTGGTTAATAACAGTGTTCCAATCTTTACTCAACAATTGTCGAACTCTTTGAATCTCATTCGCGAACTGGTGATGATGCGAAACACCGGTTTTTATCAACGTAACCGCTTGCAATGAGTCGGAGTAGCAAGTTACATTCCTGAAACTATTATCCCAACACAACTCTAGGCCATGAAGAATTGCTATAATTTCAGCATAAAGCACGCTTGGATGAGACGCAGTGCCATAAAAACCTTTTAGGAATGCTCCAAAATTATTCCGTATAAGACCCCCAAAACCTGCAGTTTGTAGTGACCCCAGCATGCTCCCATCAACATTTAAACAAACGGTGCCCTCGTGTGGACACGACCAGGAGACCAGTTGTTGATCAACGGCCTGATTAGACCCCAAGGAGTTGGTTTCAAAAGCAGCTGAACAGCACGAGGTCAACGCCAGAACCTTAGCCACACTGACATGTACCATGACTTTGTTGTTATTAAAGATAAAATCATTTCTGGAACACCAAATTACCCACATAACAATGAATATGATACTTCCATGGGACATATTTACTTGTCTACACCATTGAAATAGATCAACATCAGTTGTTGTAGGGAGAAGAAAGTCTAGTCCGCACCCTCTCCATATGTCGACAGACTCAGCGCAAGCAAACAGACAGTGTTCGATCGACTCGGGCAGCGTAGTACATCTAGGACAGAGATTAGAAGCACAAACCTTAGGTTTAATAATAATAATAATAATTATGTCATGTATAAACTACCTTCCGTAAAAAAAAAAACAAAAGCATGGGACATTTTTTGTGTCTATGTTTGGTTTTTAATTGGGCTTTGGACTGGGGTAAGACCAAAAAATAAAGATATAGGCCCAAATGAGCAAATGACCCAATTGTACAACCCATTAAATTCAAATGAGCAAATTTGGCGGGAAAGAAAGGAAGAGGCGACACGCCCAACAGACGGCGCCCTCGCCCCAGACGTAACTGTCTTCTCAAAGACCCTGCCAGCACGTCAGCACGCAGAAGGGAGTAACCACCCCCTACCACCACGATCACCACCAGGATAGGAAGAAACCGCCCATCAACACCACGTGGGAGGTGGAGCAAGAAGAAGAAACCGCCACGACCATGGGGTACCCATGATCGTGGCACTCCATAACTACCATCCATTGAAATCTATAAATAGGAGCTTATGCTTCATTGTAAAGGGTTGAGACTTTTTGGAATATACATGAATTATTGATTCTTTATACGGTTCATATACTTTATCACCCCCCTTATTTGTTCACCAGAACATTTTGGCGCCCACCGTGGGGCCGCGGTAAAACGATTCCCAGCCTACCACCTTCAGCAGACGGAAATCTCCCAACATGACGGAAGGAGCACCCAATCATGGCACTGGTTCATGCCCCAACATGACCTTAACGGACGCCGTCACCAAACTGAGGCGGCTTCAGGCAAAGGTAACAGCCATGGATCAGGAGAAGGCCGATAAAGGAAACGAGGAGGGCGAGGACGAAATTAACGATTCCCAACCCTTATCTCAAGCCTTATGGGACGCAAGAGTCTCAGAGAACTTCAAAACACCACATCTCCCAGCATTTGATGGAAAAACTGACCCCTCGGAGCACTTGATGGCAGTTGGAACACAAACCGCTATCATAGGCGCCGCAGACCATCTGAAGTGTAAATTGCTCTCAGGTACCCTGAAGGAAGCAGCTTTGAGATGGAAAATGAATTTGCCAAAGAACTTCATAGAAAGTTGGACAGACTTCCAGCGCAAATTCATCCAACAATTCTCAGGATCAAAATATATAAAGGTCACCGCCACCAGCCTCTTCACTATTCGCCAGAACCACGCTGAAACCCTGCGTGAATACTTGGCCAGATTCTGTGAAGCAACCATCAAAGTATCAAATCATAATCAAGAGATGTTCGTAGCAGCATTCCATAATGGTCTAAAAGCCGGACACTTCAACGAATCTCTGGCACAAAAGCCAGCAACCGCGATGCAAGAAATTATCAAGAGAGCGGAATGCTACATCAAGGGCGAAGAGAGTAACGCCGAGAAGAGATCACGAGATGCGAGAGAAAGAGAGTCAGTCAACAAGGGTAACAGAGCCCCGGAGTTTTACCAACAGAGATGACGTCAACCAGACCACAGAGGACATGAACCCCAAAGGAAACCATATCATCAACAAATGAGGCGAGACATGGGTAGATTCCCAGAAAAAGAATACACACCCTTGAATAGGGCAAGAGTCTATATTCTGGACGAAATTCTGGAAACAGGACTCACCAGACTACCCCCTCCAAGAGGAAAAGAGTACCAATTGGGACAAAACATGAACGCATGGTGCGCATATCATATATGCAAGGGACACGACACAGAGAAATGTTTCAAGTTAAGAGATCTCATCGAAGAATTGATAAAGAATGGCCATCTAAGGAAGTTTCTGGATGACGCCGCCAATGGGAAAGTTGTAGTCCCAAAAGTACGAAGAGATTCATAAAGAGATCAAGGAGAGAACCCAGAAGGCGAAAAAGTAAGGATAACAGTTAACACTATTGCTGGAGGTTTCGCAGGAGGAGGCGAATCGAGTAACGCCCGCAAACGTTATGTGAGGCGGTCAGAATTTGAAGCAAAATTTGTGGGACACACATCTATCTCATCCACCCCAGATTTATCTATCACAAAAGAAGATAAAAGGGAAGTCATGCCACACGACGACGACCCATTAGTAATCCAAGTCCAAATTCTGAATTGCGATGTGAAGAGAGTGCTTATCGACTCAGGCAGTTCAGCAGACATAATGTACCGGGAAGCCTTCAAAGTCATGCAACTATCCAACGAGCATTTATTACCCTACAACGGCACGCTAGTAGGCTTTGCGGGCGAGCAGGTAGAAGTCATGGGCTATACCACATTGCTTACAACATTCGGAGTTAAAGACCAAGCCAAGACCATTAAAGTACGATATTTGGTGGTAAAGACCCCCTTCACATCGTACAACATCATCATTGGAAGACCAGCTTTTAACACTCCAGAGGCAGCCATGTCAACGCTGTATCTATCTATAAAGTATCCATTAGAGAATGGAAGAGTATGAACCATAAAAGGAGACCAAGCACTGGCGAGGCGTTGCTATGAGTCAAGTCTAAAGATAAAGCAGAGAGCGTCCAACGCCCCAGACTCGACTCGCCCTGTTCCTAAAACAGGCGGCGTCAATGTGATCAGTCCATTGGACCTGGACCCAAGGGAAGAATTCCAAGACAGAAGAGTCAGTCCCATTGAGGAATTAGAGAAGGTCCAAATCGGTAGCGAAGCACACCAAACGACCAACATAGGCACATCCATGCAGCCAAAAGAGAGAGAGAGAAAATCCTGGCGACACTAAAGAAAAACATAGATCTGTTCGCATGGCACCCCTCAGATATGCCAGGAATAAATGAGACAATCATCACACACAAGCTATCCATTTCCCCCGAAACAAAACCCGTTTCACAAAAGAAGATGAAAGTTGGCGAGGAAAGAAGAGAAGCCATCAATGAGGAAGTAACCAAGTTAAAGGAAGCTGGGTTCAAGTACCCGTCTTGGCTAGCAAACGTCGTAATGGTGAAAAAAGCGAACGGAAAGTGGAGAATGTGCGTGGACTTTACAGATCTGAACAAAGCTTGCCCAAAGGACCCTTATCCTTTGCCCAATATTGATAGGCTGATAGACGGGGCATCTGGGTACAAGATGCTCAGCTTCATGGACGTATATTCAGGATACAACCAGATCAAGATGAATCCCGCCGACGCTCCTCACACAGCATTCATGACCAACACCTGCAACTATTTCTACAATGTCATGCTGTTTGGCTTAAAGAATGCAGGAGCCACATATCAGAGATTGATGGATAGGGTATTTTCAGAGCAGATAGGAAAAAATCTGGAGGTGTACACTGATGTCATGGTTGTGAAGACTACAGAAGAGGGCGAGCATGACCAAGACTTAAGTGACATCCTCGCCTCAGTAAGAAAGTACAACATGAGGCTAAACCCTGCCAAGTGTTCGTTTGGAGTACAATCAGGCAAATTCCTTGGGTTCATGTTAACTAACAGAGGAATAGAGGCGAACCCAGATAAGTGCCAAGCAATCATTGACATGAGGCGCCCCACATCAGTCAAGGAAGTACAGCAGTTGACAGGAAGGATCGCAGCGTTATCATGATTTTTATCTTACGCATGATAGAAAGCATTTCACTTCTTCTCCACACTCAGGAAAAGTGAAAGGTTTGTATGGAGCACTCAGTGCGAAGAGGCTTTCCAAAATTTAAAAACATTCCTCGTCTCGCCTCCAATTATGACTCGCCCTGAGAAATGTAACACCCTATACCTATACCTCGCCGTTTCAGACAAAGCCCTCAGTTCTGCACTGGTACAAGAAATAAAGGGAGAAGAGAAGTCCATCTACTTCGTAAGCAGAACATTCAAAGGAGCAGAGGCTAAATACCAAAAAATTGAAAAAACTTTCATTAGCGGTAGTAGTAACGGCGAGAAAATTGAGGCAATACTTCCAAAGCCACAAGATCGTGGTAAAAACAGACTACCCTATCAAGAACGTGTTGAGAAAACAAGACCTAGCAGGGAGAATGGTAGCATGGTCAGTGGAATTGTCAGAATTTGACATAACCTTTTCTTCAAGAGGCGCAATCAAGTCACAGATATTAGCGGACTTTTTGCTGGAGCTTACGACGCCCGCATAAGAGAATAGTGAACAACCTTGGACGCTATCAGTTGACGGAGCCTCCAACATCAGAGGAAGTGGGGCCGGAGTAGTGTTAGAAGGGCCAGATGGAGTCCTTATTGAGCAATCGTTGAGATTCGCTTTCAAGGCGAGCAATAACCAGGCAGAATATGAGGCTCTGCTCGCCGGAATGAAGTTAGCAAAGGAGATGGACATAATAGATCTCAAAGCAAAGAGCGACTCGCAGTTGGTAACAAACCAAGTCTCAGGAGAGTTTCAGGCCAAGGATCCCCAGCTAATCAAATATCTGGAGAAGGTACGCAGTTTGGCTAGTCTCTTCAATCATTCAAGTTGGTTTACGTACCACGAGAGCAGAACGCAAGAACAGACTTGTTATCAAAGTTAGCAAGCACCAAAAAACCTGGAAGCAACATAACTTTCATTCAAGAAACCATTGCAAGCCCTAGTATCACTGAAGAGACAGTCATGATGATCATAGAAGCAGAAGATTGGAGAGCGCCAATCATAAGGTATCTCCAAGAAGACGTGCTACCAGCAGCAAAAGAGGAAGCATATAAGTTAAAAAGAGCAGCAACATGGTACTCCATGCTAGGAGATAGACTCTACAAGAGAGGGTTTTCAGGACCCCTCATGCTTTGCGTAAGTCAAGAAGAAGCCAAGGGAATATTAGAAGAAATACATGGGGGATCATGTGGAAGCCACATTGGGGCGAGGTCCCTGGCAGGAAAAATACTTAGAGCAGGTTTCTACTGGCCAGAGCTACACAGCGACGCAGCCAGATATGTGAAGACATGTGACAAATGCCAGAGATTTGCGAACTTGCACTACGCCCCAGGAGAGCCATTGAAATTTGTACTGTCTCCATGGCCTTTCTTCATGTGGGGAACAAACATCCTATGACCTTTCCCCGCCTCGACAGGACAAGCAAAATGGATCATAGTGGCGATTGATTATTTCACCAAGTGGATAGAGGCGGAGGCCCTTTCCACTACTACAATTTTGGCTTACAATAGCACAAATTTAATAGCACTTTTACACAAGTGCTATTAAAAATCTGACTATGATGTTTACAATAGCGTTTTCCTGCCAAAAGCGCTATAATATAGTGAAAATTAATTTTGAGAGTGGCCTTCAATAGCACTTTTATTGCGGGTGCTATCAAAAGTGTATCCCTTTGATAGCGCTTTTGGTGAAACGCTAATATAGGGCATGAGATTAGATAGCGCTTCTTCAAAAGTGCTATTATAGGTCTTTAATGAAGATTAAAAACACTAAAAGGTAAACACGCTTTCAGACACTTCACTCATGCCTTTCACTCACCGTTCGCTCACCCTTCACTCGTTCCTCATCTTCCCATCGTTGTTCTTCATCTTCCTCACTCTCAATCATTCCTCACTCTCCAATGTTCCTCACCACTGTTCCCCACTCTCCATCGGTTAACTCACTGTATTCTCCATCACCCCGACAAACTTGCCGTCTTCTTCGAAGAATTCGCTATCTACTTCGATGAAATCAACCCTTCTCCGATGAAATTAGCCCTTCTCTTAGACGAAATCAACCATTTCTCTCCATTTTTCACCATTAAATGAACCCTAAAACCTGTTTGTCTCCATCATTCCCCAAAACTTGTTAAACCCTAAATCCCAAATTGAACCCAAAAATTGAAGGATTGGCACCGTTGTTGAAGGCTTGAATGAGGTAAATATTTTCCCTTTTCTTATATCCATTTCCCCCATTTATTTTTCCGTTGAAAATGAGTTTGGATTTTTGTTACTTCATATAAGTTTATAATAATGGATTGTGTGAATATTTTGTGTGATGGTTTAGCTGCTTTGCTTGTTACTTCATGTCAGTTTATAATAATGGTTTGAAAGGGTAAAATCTTTTTCAGTTCACCCAAGTTTTTTGTTAACATTCCAAGTTTCATGTATCTATAGATTGATGCTACTTGCAAAGTTTTGACAATTGAAGTTTACAAGTCTAACCATTCTCGTTCTTCTAAAAGTAGTGAAGTGAATGCATTCACAGCTGGTGCAACTTCTCTCTTTGATTAAAGTTTGTTTGTAGACTTATAATTTGTATTTTGATATTGTGTCTGGAATTATAGTAGACTGTTATGAATGGAGAAATTTTGATTTGGTTAATTTTATGAGGATGCATGGTCATATGTGCTGAGTTTGGTTAGTTATATAATGTTGTAAATGGCTGAGAATTTTGAGTGCAATATTTCTGCTGTGCCTAATTTCTCTGTATGTGCAGTAGACAGTGCTATAATTATTTTGGCACTTATTGGTGAAGTATTGGTTTATTAGCATGGAAAGAATTATAGAACTTTTTTATCTGCATGAACTGTAATCAAATGTACAGTGGTAGCCTAGCCTATAGTGAATGACCACTTTAATTTAATATCATACAATCTGTTTTGTTTAAAGTTCATTGATTGATACTTTTCTATCATAAATCACACCAGGAGCATTCCTCCATTTCATCCACAGAAGCATATTCTTTTATTTCCTTAACTTTTATATCATACAAAACAAAATGCTAGATGAAAAACTTGTAATACATTATCATAATTAGCATAGAAAGTTGGCCTATGAAGAACAATATCAGGTAGTAGGACAAACTATTAACTCATCATCAATTAATAAGTGCTTGAATTACTAGTGGTAGTGCACTAGTAGATGATTGAAACTTGAATTTCCAAAATATTTGGAGAGGCAAAATATTCTACAAAGGTAATTTAAATCTTAAAAGAAAAATAGTATTATCTCTCATTTACTATACCTCATTCAAGTTATTTAAACAAATTCATCCCATCTATTTAAGGTTGTGGCAATATTCCTATTATTGTTTCTCTAGGTATTCAATTTTTAGTATTCTTCAACTATTGTATGTTCACTATTTAGGTTTAAGTTATGTTTTTGCAATCTTATGATTTTTTGCTAATAATTATCATACTCAATCCTTTATCTTGCATGGCATTTAGAGTTCATTAAATTTAGGTATCTGGTGCTGAATTTTGAAGGCAGGATATCAATTATCTAAATGGATTAGTCTATAGGTTGGAGTCATCAGTTTTATGTGTGATTGCAGGGTATTAACAAATTTTTGCTGCTGTGTCTGTTTCAGATGAGAGTGTTTGTCTGCTGTCACTCTTCATTTCTATTTTCGGATGGCGATACTACTGATGCTGCTGTCAGTTATCTGCTTAACTTTGTTAGTCTTTCTGCTATTGTCTTGCTGTATTTTGGTCCTCTTTCAGTTCAATTTTGTCATCCAAATGGTATGCTATTAGTGCCTGGTTTTAGCTCTCTGTGGCTGTTTATCAATTTTGAGTTTTACCCTCAAGTAATTAACTTTATTTGGAAATATAAAGCTATAGGAAAAGGTTCCATTCCAAAATCATTTTTGGTTTAGAAGTAGTACTCATCTAGATCTTTTTTGGCTTAAGTTAAGTTAGCTTGTTGAATTCTACCCTTACGAATAATTTGAACCTTTTTGAGGTAGTTGCTCATCACAAGGAAGTTGTAGTGCTGTTTTGGACCTTTGGTTTTGTGGACAACATCTCAGGTATGTTCATTAAAGATGCTCTTTTATGGTCATAAGACATGTTTTTTGATCACCATATACATACTGTTGTGTATAGAGAATTAAGTAAAAGAAAATATTCCTAAGATATATAAATATTTATTGTTTAAAATTATTATTATTAATATAAAGCCCTTGTTGATTGAAGGAAGTAGTTGAATCCATATTTTGTTAAAAAAAATAAATTGATTCACATCTTGCTTGTACTTGTTCAAATTCATACACATGAAGACTCAATACTTGATGTTGTCTGCTGTTTGGCACCACCTTGGCGTGTCAGTGGATTCTCAATATCTGTGTTCTAATGGCATAGACGACCGAGATCTAGTGACATCCAGTTCTGCTTCGCCATTTTTATATGCAAACTGTATTGGCGTTATACTTATAGCCTTAAGGATTTAAATCATCGTTGTAGGTTGTTAAAAAAAGTATCAGGTCTAGAATAACATCTTTTAAGTTAACTGAATTTGTGTGATTGTGCAGCGAACAGTACCTGCGGCTGGAACAAAAGCCACATTCTTTCACATCTTCAGGTTAGTTTTCTATACATTCATGGAACAAGGTTCATGGTTTTCGTAGAAAGTACCAAGTAATTTATGAAACTTTATCAACTGGTTTATTATTAAATATCAGAAAGATTTGTACTAGAACATATACCTTGAATTGAAAACATGTGTTTAGTTACTTTGTTCATATGCAGACTGTGCTGCTAAACTTGTTATGCTAAACTTTTACATTTTCTTCTTTTTCATTTTTCAGAGATTTATTGAAAACATGAGAGAGATGTTGGCTTTGGATTGGAAAATCGCAAAAGGATTGCTTAAGTTAATTAGTTTGTCTATTATAAACATCATCTAGTGGCTGGCTTAAGTTAATTAATTAGTTTTGAAATGGTGTGGGAGCTTCTTGTGAATGTTGTACTAAACCAAGCTTTGGTACTTAATTGTCATGGGAGCTTATTGCTTTTTTGTTTGTTTTGTGAAGGGAGGGAGCCTTATGTAATTTGATTGTACTTATTGGCCTTCCTTGTGGCTTTTTATCTTCAATATATTCTTTTGGCTTTGTATTATTTGCTACTATATATGTATTAAGTTTCAAATTATATATGCTTCAGGTCATTGATTGAAAAAAAATTAAGTTATAGGTTGTATAAGAAAATATTGAAAGGGACCTGTTGAAAAAAAAAAAGAAACAAATTGTAGGTATAAAAAAAAAGACATACAATAGCACTTTTGTGATGAAGTGCTATTAAAACTGGCACCTACGATAGCGCTTCGCTGAAAAGTGCTGTTAAATCGTCTTCTCAAAAGCGTTAAATTGCACACATGACAGGCATACGATAGCGCTTTAGGGATACGAGCGCTATTAAAAGTTGGATGTACGATAGCGCTTTTAAAAGTGCTATAATAGCCACAGACTTATAATAGCACTGGCTTCTATAGCACTTAAAAGTGCTATTAAAGCAAAAAAAAAGTGCTATAAAAACCTTTTTGTGTGAATTCAAACATTTCAGCTGATCAAGTCAAGAAGTTCTATTGGAGAAAAATCATCTGCAGATTCGGGTTACCCAAATAAATCGTCTCAGACAACGAAACTCAGTTTGCAAGTGAAAAGGTAATCGACTTCTGCAAGGCAAAGGGAATTCAGAATACTTTCATATATGTAGAACATCCACAGGCCAATAGGCAAGCTGAGTCCGCCAACAAAGTAATTTTAAGGGCAATCAAAAGAAGAATTACAAGCAAAGGCGAGGGTTGGGTAGCACACCTTCTACCAATCTTTTGGTCATACCATACCACGCCCCAATCTTCAACGGGTGAGGCACCCTTCACCATGGTATATGGAACGGACGCTATGATCCCAGCAGAAATAAACCCCCCAAGTTGGCGTAGAGATACCCTCACACTAGAGGAAAACTCAGAAGCATTAGAAGAGAACCTAGACTTGGTACAAGAGTTAAGAGACAAAGCCCACTTCAGAGAACTCGTGTCAAAGCAACGAGCAGCTAGGAGGTACAATACTAGAGTTATAGCAAGAAGATTCAAAGAGGGAGACTTAGTCCTCAAAAGACCTATGAGAAAGGATAAGGGAGGAAAGTTAGCAGCAAATTGGGAAGGCCCCTTCAGAATCAACGAGGTATTCGAATGAGGAGCTTACAGACTCGAAACAATGGAGGGAGAAGTCCTACACAGAACATGGAACGTGGCCAATCTCAGGTTTTACTACAGTTAGCCGCCACATGAAGCAAGAAAAATGTAACACCCTATACCTATACCTCGCCGTTTCAGACAAAGCCCTCAGTTCTGCACTGGTACAAGAAATAAAGGGAGAAGAGAAGTCCATCTACTTCGTAAGCAGAACATTCAAAGGAGCAGAGGCTAAATACCAAAAAATTGAAAAAACTTTCATTAGCGGTAGTAGTAACGGCGAGAAAATTGAGGCAATACTTCCAAAGCCACAAGATCGTGGTAAAAACAGACTACCCTATCAAGAACGTGTTGAGAAAACAAGACCTAGCAGGGAGAATGGTAGCATGGTCAGTGGAATTGTCAGAATTTGACATAACCTTTTCTCCGAGAGGCGCAATCAAGTCACAGATATTAGCGGACTTTTTGCTGGAGCTTACGACGCCCGCATAAGAGAATAGTGAACAACCTTGGACGCTATCAGTTGACGGAGCCTCCAACATCAGAGGAAGTGGGGCCGGAGTAGTGTTAGAAGGGCCAGATAGAGTCCTTATTGAGCAATCGTTGAGATTCGCTTTCAAGGCGAGCAATAACCAGGCAGAATATGAGGCTCTGCTCGCCGGAATGAAGTTAGCAAAGGAGATGGACATAACAGATCTCAAAGCAAAGAGCGACTCGCAGTTGGTAACAAACCAAGTCTCAGGAGAGTTTCAGGCCAAGGATCCCCAGCTAATCAAATATCTGGAGAAGGTACGCAGTTTGGCTAGTCTCTTCAATCATTCAAGTTGGTTTACGTACCACGAGAGCAGAACGCAAGAGCAGACTTGTTATCAAAGTTAGCAAGCACCAAAAAACCTGGAAGCAACATAACTTTCATTCAAGAAACCATTGCAAGCCCTAGTATCACTGAAGAGACAGTCATGATGATCATAGAAGCAGAAGATTGGAGAGCGCCAATCATAAGGTATCTCCAAGAAGACGTGCTACCAGCAGCAAAAGAGGAAGCATATAAGTTAAAAAGAGCAGCAACATGGTACTCCATGCTAGGAGATAAACTCTACAAGAGAGGGTTTTCAGGACCCCTCATGCTTTGCGTAACTCAAGAAGAAGCCAAGGGAATATTAGAAGAAATACATGGGGGATCATGTGGAAGCCACATTGGGGCGAGGTCCATGGCAGGAAAAATACTCAGAGCAGGTTTCTACTGGCCAGAGCTACACAGCGACGCAGCCAGATATGTGAAGACATGTGACAAATGCCAGAGATTTGCGAACTTGCACTACGCCCCAGGAGAGCCATTGAAATTTGTACTGTCTCCATGGCCTTTCTTCATGTGGGGAACAAACATCCTAGGACCTTTCCCCGCCTCGACAGGACAAGCAAAATGGATCATAGTGGTGATTTATTATTTCACCAAGTGGATAGAGGCGGAGGCCCTTTCCACTACTACAATTTTGGCTTACAATAGCACAAATTTAATAGCACTTTTACACAAGTGCTATTAAAAATCTGACTATGATGTTTACAATAGTTGGCGTAGAGATACCCTCACACTAGAGGAAAACTCAGAAGCATTAGAAGAGAACCTAGACTTGGTACAAGTGTTAAGAGACAAAGCCCACTTCAGAGAACTCGTGTCAAAGCAACGAGCAGCTAGGAGGTACAATACTAGAGTTATAGCAAGAAGATTCAAAGAGGGAGACTTAGTCCTCAAAAGACCTATGAGAAAGGATAAGGGAGGAAAGTTAGCAGCAAATTGGGAAGGCCCCTTCAGAATCAACGAGGTATTCGAATGAGGAGCTTACAGACTCGAAACAATGGAGGGAGAAGTCCTACACAGAACATGGAACGTGGCCAATCTCAGGTTTTACTACAGTTAGCCGCCACATGAAGCAAGAAAAACAACGCCACGGCGTGCAAATTTCTAATGTTATTTTTATGATTAAGTTATTACTCATGTATGACAAAATGTACTGAAACCTTTCATTCCAATTAATAAATAGCGGCGGGACACTCTTTTCTCCTATGAAAATATGAGTTTTTATCGAGGCCCACCGTTTTAAAATTTTTTGGTTTTGTAAAGAGCTGACACATATGTTTACGTCACGATCAAAAAGAAAGAAAAAACGAGTTGAAACATCATGGTGTTACCCGTGAATTTTACGAGTTGGGAACGTTAGAAATAGAAACGGCGATATCCGTAAATCTTACGAGTTGGATACGACGGAAATGGGTTGAAATACCAAGGCGTTACCCTTTAAAAATTTTAGTGGGGGGCGTCCAAAAAATTAAAACCAGGTTGAAAATCCTAGGCGTTACCCTTTAAACTTTTCAGTGGGGGGCGTCCAAAAAATCAAAGCATGGTTGAAAGTCCAAAACGTTATCCGTAAATCTTACAAGTTGGAAATGAAGAAAAGAAAAAGAAACACATGTCAAAATATCAAGGCGCAACCTACCAAAGGGGAGACGCCCGAAAGAAACGTTACAGAACATAAACAAAGGTAATGCAATATATTACTTTTCATTATTTATTAATTCATCTTAAAGACAGGCAGGGCCATAGTCCAGGAAATCGTAAAGGAACAAATGTTCAAAGGCAACAAAGCAGTAACGATTTCATCCAAAGTCTGATTTTATTCATTGAAGATTGGATACAAATTCAAAGAAAACTACATCAAACTTGAATACAAATTCAAAGAAAATTAAATCAGATTTGGATACAAATTCAAAGAAAACTACATCAAATTCAAAAGGATGTGCGAAGTGCTAATACAATAAGCATCAATAGTGGCATTATCCGAAAAGAGATCCTACAACTACAATACGCATCAACACTCGCGTTATTCGAGAAGATATACGAAGTGCTTGAAAACTACTACAAAAAGCATCAACACTCGCATTCTTCAAGGGGATTCCATGGTTCCTGGCATTATATTTCCACTCTTTTTTGCCCAGGTGAACCAGGAGATCCATCATCCTCATCCACGAGGTGTGTCACTTGGAGGTTTTCACCTTCGAGGATTTCGGCGCCTTCGCCGCAGATTCCACAGTGATTTGGGAACCTTCTTCCTCGCCGGGAGGAGATCCATAAACATAAAACTCCTCAGGAACGCAGGTCTTCAAGAACTCGGCACAATCTTCATCAATATCATCAGAGCTTGATGAACTTGGCGAAACAGGGACGTTTTTCGCCTTAACCTTCCTTGACGCATTGGTACGTGGAGGTTTGGAAGCAGATGCACCAGTTTTCTTCTTTCCCCTATAGGATTTAGATTCCCCAACAATGTTTTTCTTGGTATTGTTCCTATCCATCTCAAAATTTTAAACGAAAAAGAAAGGAGGCGATGGTATAAAGATAATAGTTGCAAAGAGAAAGTGTGAGAAAGGAAGGAGGAAAAGATCGCTATTTATAAGCAAGTGTTATCAAAACCTAGCATGTGTAACCGCAATCCCCAAATAAATGAGGAAGCAGTTTTTCAACCACCGTAATAAAGGGATTGGCCAGTTCAATAGGCGGTTACGAAAACCAAGGAAGACCTAACAGAAAAGTTGGACCGGTCAACACATAGAAATTCACGCCGAGTAAACCGGGGCGTGACCCTGTATGACGCCTCAGAACCACAACACAGTATCTCGCCACACAACGAAGTTCAGGAGATATATGCATACAAGCGAAAAGATAGAATATAACATTCAAATATCTAGTCAAAATGGAATAAATAGCATGCAATTATAGAGAAAATGTTCACAAAGACAGAAAGCCTCATAAGGGCACCCAAGTATTGTCATTACAAAATATATCAAGCCCACGCAGGGGCGATCATCAAAACAAGTTAAAAGATTACAAAACAATAACAGTGAAGAGAAGGAGGAAGCCTATTCCTTAGCGGGCGATCCTTGAGCTGGTGGTTCCTCTGTGGGTGATTCCTTGGGTGGCGAGTCAGGAACTGTCTCGGCAGGAGCATGGGGGATCAACTTGTCGCCCTCTATGGTAGACATATCATCATCCTTACCGAGAACATCTTGGTCAAGGATAGGAAAAAAAATCCTCACTTGTTCCAATGCAAACTGGAAGCCTTCATCATACTGTTCCCCAATCATGGCTTCAAGATTGTCCTTCTCGGACCCCCACTTCACCTTTTCCTGCTTCAAGGTTTCCAACTCAGCCTCGTTCTCTTGGGCCAGAGCCTTGATACGCTCATCCTTGGCGTTCATACCGGCTTGGACGGTGCTCATGGTCTTGAATGCAGACTCACGGTCCCTCTTGGCTGCCGCCAACTCCTCTTCATATTTCTTGGTTAATTTGGCGACCTCCTCAGCATGTTTCTCCCTCAGAGTCTTCAAGTCGCCCTCACATCTCTCCTTGGCAGCTTTCACATCTTTCTCAAGGATGGCCAAGTTTTTCTCCACCAAAGCCTCTTTATCTTTGGCAATAGAAAGCTCAGCCTTTTGGCGAGACGCCAAGGCGTAATTCAAAAGGAGACCCTTGAGCTCGTAACCGAGAGCCATCCTCGCCAGCTCATCAGACCCCGTGGTGTTGAAGCGGGCAGAATTCCCTGCCATATCCACCATCCTAGATAAAAACACCTCAGGATCAAATAGAGGATCCCAAGGCGAAGCTCCTCCAGTTTGGCTCGCCCCAGCTTGGCTCGCCCCAGCTTGGTTTGCCCCAGCAATTACTTCCTCAATCACCGGAGAAGCTTCCATCACATGATCGTCAACCTCAGCCAACTCATTGTCTACATCCACCACCTCTTGATCCTTTTTGGTCTTACGAGACAGAGTTTTCGATTTCTTCTTCAAGGGAGATTTAACTTCCCCTTCAACTTTGGCGGCTCTCTCGCCAGCAACAGGGCTAGAACTGGAAGGCTTCACCTGAAGACTGACCCGAGAATCACCACCTTTCCTTTTCTTCTTATCCTCGCCCACATCCAGTTGGCTGATGACCTCAACCTTCTTCTCAGGTTGCTCTTTCCTCTTTCTCGCCTTCTCCATATACTGCAACCTCTAAGTAGGAGTCAAACTTGACATATCTTCTACAAAGGAAAAGAAAAATATTAGTCACATATGGGTTAACGAGAAGCAATAAGAATCACGCCATACAAAAAAGCAAAGAGATTCACAAAACAACTTATTGAGATATTTTTCTAAAACAGCAGGGGCACGATCAGCATCTAAATGTTCCCTAGGACTCATCTGGTTTAGGGATTCTAGATACGCCATCGTATCACTCTCAAATTCACTCAGCCTCTCATATATGGCGCCCCTAATCAATCTGGGGTTAGCCGTCCAATGAAAGGGAAAAAGGGGAGCGCCATCATCACCATACATCATGCCTCGGCAATGTTCAGCACCACGAACACGTACAAAGGTGTCCTTATAGTTCTTATAGTTAGAACTATACAAACTAAACAAACCCCTGTTGGGCTGAGCACTCAAGGAAACCACGTTCTGGGGAAACAAGTTTTTAACATGATAAAAAGAGAAGAAGACAGCCACATAAAGCTCAGAAATCTCAAGGCCAAAACTAACTAACTCAAAAGGCTTAATGAAAGACCAACTATTAGGGCTAAGTTGAGGGTGAGCAACATTAAGGACCTTAAGCATGGATTTTTGGAATTCGGTAAAAGGGAAATACAAATGGAAATCCTCTATGAGCCTAGTGTACATATAGAAAGAAATATGTTCGGAGCGAGGCACACCAAGCACGTACTCGCCCTCCTCCACCGGTTCCAATATGACGTCATTCTCGTCAAAGGTCCCTGAAACATCAAACTTCTCTCTGTACTCCGCCACACTCTCAACATTTTGATAAGTGGAAGAAAACTCCATGGCCATAACTTCAGATCCTACAGCAACTAAGACGAATGAGAAATTATCATACAATCACTACTGTGTCCGCTACTACTATCACTAGTATCATCGCCACTACTACTCTCAAACTCCCTAGGGCTAATGGGTTCACCCATAACTTCAGAAAGATAGCCGCTGTGGTTGAAAAAACCATCAAGCCTAGTGAAGTGGGCACGAACTTGACGCTCTAAAGGAGAACCAACAATGAGAGGACGAGGAAGATCCCTCTCGTCCTCGTTACCAAGATCTCTCAAAATAACCATTTTTTCGGAAACCCTAGAAACCCGATCGCGAAATCAGAAAATAAGAAAAGAGAAAAGAGAAGTAGCGGTTATACCTGGTTGATAAAGAGCGGTTACTACTTGAAAAATAGTGGAGAACGTGGTTGGCGGGAAACTCGCGAAGAAAACGGGAAAATAGTTACTAGAATGGTACAAAATTGATCTCCGTAGCACGAGAAAATGAAGAACAAATTGGAAAAATCCTTAAGTGTTTGGTCGAAGCAGAGAAAATAATGAAAGAGATGCAACGTATATATAAGATCAAAGCTCGGTTGAAAAAAGAATTTTGAAAAGTTGAAACGTTTCGAAAAAGCAAGCCAGTACGATGACTGACGCGTGTCCTAAGGCGAGCTGCGTGCTCGACCATACCCAAGGTCACGCCCAAAGGCGAGGTAAAAAGTAAAAGATGCATTTTTTCTGCGGAAATAAAAGCTTCATTGATTACGAAACAAAGTACAACATTGAGGAAATAAAGGATACAAGATACAAGGGCACCAAGACACAATACAACTGAGAAATGGAAAAACCTAAACACTAGAAAAAGAAACTACTTAGGCGACAACATAGGCAACATCTTTCTCCAACCTCTTAGACAACTCCAAGGCCAGTTCCAAGAAGATCTTTTGCTCATCAGTCAGGCGTCATTTGTAGTCATTAAGTTCCTGAACATAAGTCTGGAACTCCTCCACATTGTCCAAAAGATCTTCAAGGTTCTCTTCAACCTTGTTCCTCACACGCCTAATGGCAGACATAGCAGGCGACTCCAACACGGGGATAGTGTTATCCATATTCTGAAAGTAAGCAAGAGCACAAAAGTTAGAGAAAAAGAAGAAGTATGAACAAGACTTAGCGCCACATTGGAGATTATTTATAATGGAAGGGCGATGCACACGAAAGAAAGCAGTAGGCAGTTATACCCCACGATCACTACGATCCATCACGACCATTACTATCACCACTTCGCCTCTTTGAGCCTCGTGCTTGGGGGGCTGTGGACTGGGGTAAGGCCCAAAAATAAAGATATAGGCCCAAATGAGCAAATGACCCAATTGTACAACCCATTAAATTCAAATGAGCAAACTTGGCGGGAAAGAAAGGAAGAGGCGACACGCCCAACAGACGGCGCCCTCGCCCCAGACGTAACTGTCTTCTCAAAGACCCTGCCAGCACGTCAGCACGCAGAAGGGAGTAACCACCCCCTACCACCACGATCACCACCAGGATAGGAAGAAACCGCCCATCACCACCACGTGGGAGGCGGAGCAAGAAGAAGAAACCGCCACGACCATGGGGTACCCATGATCGTGACACTCCATAACTACCATCCATTGAAATCTATAAATAGGAGCTTATGCTTCATTGTAAAGGGTTGAGACTTTTTGGAATAAACATGAATTATTGATTCTTTATACGGTTCATATACTTTATCATCCCCCTTATTTGTTCACCAGAACAGACTTCTAAGTTTATTTGGGCTAAAAAGGAGTATTTATATATATTTTTTCATAACCCACCTTATAACCCTAATTCTATAATTTGAGGATTGAAGCAGCTGTCATCTTTTTTTTCTTCTCTCACCCTCCACTCTTCCATAGGCATTCTTCATCTTCATCTACTTCTCTTTATTCTTACTTCTAATTAACTGAAAGTGAAACACGTGAAATAAAAACAACACCACTTTGTTATCAACATAAACCTATTTATTATTACTTTTATTCCTAGCTATCTCCCTTTTTTTCTTGCTGTGATGGATTTTTGTTTTGTTTGCGTGTTCTGTTGCTTGTTCTTGTCTAGATGGCTGGGTTTTATGTTAGCTTACTAAGTTTTAGCTTTTTAGTAGCTTTCTCTTTATTTTGTCCCTTTTGGTTAGTGAATAGGGTCTGGCAAGTGCACCAGTCTGTCGTCGAGTAATAATTCACACTCTAGTGTATAGAATGAGTTCGTATCCACAGAGATCGTGTCGAAGCTTCACTAGCGTTATTTAAGTTTGTGATAGTTTGCATTCGCTTTGGTTTTTGGAAAAGGTTTTTATAAAAATAGCGTAATGCGTTGGAGAAATATAAAAGCAGAATGTATAAATATAATAGATTCAAGAAATATATAGGCTAGGTGTGGTGGTTGGACTCCCTCCCTTCTTCATATTTGGCATGACCGGTGTATAACATAGTTATTTAGATTATGTTCGGCGGTGAATTATCCTTGTTGTAGTAATACCTTACTATTACACTATGTCTATTAAAGTTTCCCTACATTAACAACTAAGGTACCTACGAGAGCCTAACCTCGATGTGTCACATACCCTAATTACTAAGTGAGTTGTTTATAAACATGCATTATACTCTTCACCAATTAACCTCTAGGTCCTAGTATCGGGCTGTTCATCTTCTAAGTGCTCAGATCACACCTAGTGCATGATTCCTCCTTTAACCGCTCAGTTCACGACTAGTTCAGGATGTTACCGTCTCTATTCACCTAGCATTATTTACTACGAGTTCCGGACCATACCAAGTCAAAACCTGATATCAATTATATGGGCGCTCCCGCTTATCCGGCCAGATTACGAGAATACGTTATTAAAGTGCACGAAAGTAAATAACAAACATAATACTTTACATATCATTTATTATAACTTAGACTCAATCACAGACTCCAAATATTCATAGGGGAGTTCATCTTCTCCACCACAACCTAAGGCATAAATTATAAAGACTACATATTTAAATTACAAAAATTATAACCTAAATACAAAAGCCTAAAGAAAACATATCTTGCTGAGTTAGTTTTCCCGTAAGGGGAGAAAACTATGCCCAATAGAGCTCCTCTGAACCTCTCCTTATAGTAGAGAGTGTTCTACTATTTCTGAATGAATAAAACAATGAAAGGGAGACTCTATTTATAGTGTTCGTAATGGGCCTCAGCAAAGCATCGCAGCACGATAAGGCCATCGTACTGCGATGTGAAGATTCAGTTCAATTTTATAATTGATCCTGTGCATTTCATCAGCTTGGGCGCCAAGTTACATCATCGTACTGCGTTGTAGGGCATCGTACTGCGATGGAAGATTTTCTCAAGATTTATTTCTTCTGATTGCTTGGCGTGCAAGGAGCTTTCATCGTGGCACGATGGCACACATCGTGCTGCGATGGAATGCTGTATTTCTTCACTTTTTGGGCTTTTTCTTGTCTTTTTGCATCTTGGACTCTGTCTTGATGTTTTTTCTTGCTTTTGTAGGTTTTCCTTCGTATTTGGGTCTGTCTTGGTTATTTTACTACTAATAATAATACTAAAAATACCGTAGAAATTTCTGTCATCAGTTAGCCTATTCCTTCCTATGTGATTAATATAAATTTTAACCTCTTCAAAAAATAAATTCTACTAAAGAGCTACATAGAAATAAAAAAGAACAAACAGAGGGCTGCTGAAATCGAACAAGAAGGAGAACAAATCTTTTTTCAATTAAAAAAAAACTAAACCAATTTGAAAGAAAAAAAAGGAACGCCGAACCATTTGGACCGCCCGGTTTACCGGTTTTGCGCCGGTTCGCACGGTTTTTCCTTGGTTCACTCGCAGAACGGTTTTAGGTAGTAACCGGATCGGATATGGGTTCGGTTCACGATTCAACCGGTCCGACCGGCTGGTTCGGTCCGATTTTGTTGATAGAATAATTAATGATTATTCTGATGTGGATAGAGTTAATCTAATAATTATTGTAATGTTGTAATTCCTGATATTGTGTTGTTGTTATGTATCAGTGTTATGTTGTATAATATGCTCTTGCATTCATTTATATGTAAAGTCCCCGCTATTGATTGTGTAATTAACTTGTTAATTATGCTGATGTTGTTTATAAACTAATTAATTTAATAATTATTCTGATGTTGATAGGGTAATTAATTATCTTGATGTTGAGGACTGTTTAAAATACTACCTCCGGCCATAATTATAAGCAAAAGTGAACTTTTTAGATTCATTAAATAATTGATGTATCTAGACTTTAATATATATTAGATACATCTGTTATTCAATGAATCTAAAAAGTACATTTTTGCTTATATTTGTGGCCGGAGGGAGTATATCCCTACCTTTGACTTCAAATCCTAGTACCACATGCATTTAGAGAGTCTATAAAATGCATCTAATATATTATGATTGTGTTGTGAATCATAAAAATATAATTGTCATACTGAGTTGTTAATTTAATACTCTTTCCGTTCCATATTATAAACAAACAAAAATTCACACGAAAAGTTAAATTAAAAGAAGAGATAAGGTAAATTAAACGTAATTTGCATTAAATTTCAAAAAAATAAGAAAAAATGAAAAATGGTACAGTCTACGACACTTTTTTCATCGCTCACGCACGACACGGTGGCAATTGCAATATATGGTAGTTTGTTTGTAATGTTTTCTACTCTTTGCTCTTTTAAATTATTTTTATATTTTATTTTAGTAGTGTAAGTTATTTTATTTTAATTTGGTTCCGTAATTTATAAATATTATATTTTTTAATACCTTGAGACTTTTTTTGTTCTAATTTGATCTTTTAAATAACATATCTTTGTTTTCGTAAAGCTCAGTTAGTAAAAATATTGCATATAAAATGCAGATATTGAGTACACTCATTTATTCACTTTGGAGATGAAATTTTAGTCATTAGGCTAGTTGACAAAAAAAACACACATGTTTGTTATTTACATAGTAAAAATGAAATAAAAAATTTTGTACCAAAAAAAAAAGGAAATAAAAATTATTAAACTAAGGCATCGTTTTGAGAAGTTTTTGATAGAAAAAAAGTAGTTTAGTTTTTATTAGTAAAATACATAGATAAATAATTTTTGAAGCTAAAAAACAACAATTACTAAACAACTTTAGTTTATTTTTTTTGAAAATTCTTATTTTTACTTTTAGCTTTCAAATATCTTCTAAGACTTAAAAAAGTCAGATCAAACAATACATATAACGTGTCTAATATTTATAAGTAAAAGACAAACAAAACAAAACAAAACATAAACCTTAACATGAAAGAGCTAAATTAGTAAGATTCTTACTATCTAAAGTAAAAAAAATTAAATAAATCAAAAAGTTGAGCCAATTTTATTTCAGTCGTTCTGTAATTTAAAATTGGAAACCTTTTTACATCTATTTTAAGATTATTTTTTTTGACAATTATTTTAAGATTGTTATTCATTATTCTGTTATGAATAATTAGTATAAGGTTAGTGGATGTTCATCTTATCACTTCCCTTTCCTATAACTCCCACTAGTAAGTGGTATTCATTGCCTTTGTCCATTCACTTACTTCTTTGTGTCCTATAAATAGGACATTTGATATGATGTAATACACACATGTGAAGAGTTGAATACAAACCTCTCATTCTCTCTATTTCTATGTTTTAGCTTTAGTAGTTTATTTCTAACACGTTATCAGCACGAAAACTCTTTACCGAAACTCTGACAGTATTGTTCTTACTTTCTCTCTTAAGTTTTTACGACGTCAAAATATGAGGTTTGCTTTATGTTTACTCACTAAAAGAACCATGTAAGTATCTTTAACTAATCTTGATGAAATTCTATTTTATATGTATAGGTGATGATTTATTTGTGTTAATATATAGTCTTACAATAATTGAAAAGTATAAATCTTACGGTGTTTTACAGTATAAATATTTGATTGTTTGATTTCCTTTAAAATGATGTGATTATGTTGGTTTAGTATCTTCACACATATTAGTTCTGTTTATTTTTGCTACAAATTGGGAAATTATAACGATCTTTTATTTGAATCAAATGCTGGCAGCTTGATTGGAAATGCTGCAGTAGAAGTGATTATAGGTAACAAAGGAAATATATCTACACTGTGATATGTGATGTTTGTAATCCAAGTTCTCATATCCTCAAGAGGTTCTTAGGTTCAGAAGCTCTAACGAGTCAAGAGGTTCAGAAGCTGAGAAGCTTATGTTCTCAGGTTCTGAACATTCAGAGTCTGATCTCTCAGGCTCTGATCACGCAGGTTCTGATCATGCAGGTTCTGAACACTGCAGACTCTGTTAGTTAGTTAGTTAGTCAGTTAGAGATTTTTTTGTTTTGTCTTAGGTAGTTAGTTACAATTGCTTGGTAGTGAAGCAAGCCCCCACTTGTATATAATTACCTTTGCCCCTAGTGGATGAATAACAACTTATCTTTTTCTCTATTCTTTCTTTCGATTCAATTCCTTTTCTCTCATTCTCTCAATTACTCCAACAAATTGGTATCAGAGCCCGGTTCGTATTCATCGTTTTCGTTTGATTCCTTGATCAAGAATCATGGCAAACAATGGTACAACCTCCACGCAATTCCCAGCAAATCTTCCAGTTTTCAAAGGCGAAAACTATGATCGTTGGTGTGCACAAATGAAAGTGATTTTCAGATTTCAAGATGTTCTTGAAATTGTAACTGATGGAGTAGAAGAATTGGCTGCAGATGCTGATGAAGCAGCAATAACTCGACACAAAGAATTGAAAAAGAAAGATGCTAAAGGCTTGTTCATCATTCATCAATGCGTGGATTCTAATATCTTTGAGAAGATAATAGAAGAAGAAACCTCAAAGGGAGCTTGGGATACATTGAAGAAAATCTATGGTGGTGATGAGAAATTGAAGGGTATCAAGCTTCAAGCTTTGAGAAGGCAATATGAGATGATGCAGATGAATGAACAAGAAACGATCTCTGAGTATTTGACGAGAATGCTGGCCTTGACAAATTTGATGAAGTCTTGTGGAGAAGCAATGACTGATAAGGTCAAGATTGAGAAAATCTTGAGGACCTTGACAGAGAAATTTGATCACATAGTGGTTGCTATTGAAGAATCAAAGGATTTGGCAACTATGAAGATTGAAGAGCTGCAAGCATCCTTAGAAGCTCATGAGCTAAGGGTTAAGAAGAGGAGTTCGAACAAGGCAGTGGAACAAGCATTACAGGCCAAGACTCAGAACAAGAAAGGAAAAGATAAGTGGAAGAAAAAGAAAGAGGATTCAGAGAATTCAACCAAGAATTCAAAGAATCAGAATGTAGATTCCATTAAAGATTCAAGTCAGAACAAGAAGAGTTCCAAGAAGAAGATTGATAAGAAAGAAATTCAATGTTACAACTGTCAAAAATTTGGGCATTATGCAAGAGAATGTCGCTCTAAGAAGGTAGCCAGAGAAGACAAAGATGAAGCCCAATATGCTAATGGAGGTGGTAGTGATTCTGATGATTCACTCCTAATGGCAATCACAAATTCTGAGGCAGACAAGTCAAATTTGTGGTATCTTGATACAGGGTGTAGTAATCATATGACTGGTAACAAGAAGTGGTTCTTGAAGCTTGATTATTCAGTGAAGAGAAACATCAAGTTTGCAGACAACAGTCAAGTTACTAGTGCTGGCGTGGGAACTGTTCTTGTGAAAAGAAAAGATGGTCAAGAATCAACCATCAATGAGGTATTGTATGTTCCTTCTATGGCAAGTAATTTGATAAGCTTAGGTCAATTACTTGAGAAAGGTTATACAATGAAGATGGCTAATAGAGAGTTGAGAATTTATGATGCTAAGAGTAGATTAATTTTGAAAACTCCACTGTCGAACAATAGGACTTTCAAAATTGAAATCAATGTAATTGATCATCACTGCCTCGCTTCAATTACAAACTCTGAAGGAGATTGGATGTGGCATCATAGATTTGGGCACTTGAACTTCAAAAGTTTGAGCTTGTTGAAGTCAAAAGAGATGGTACATGGCTTGCCTCTGATAAGAACACCAAGTACAGTGTGTGAAGAGTGTTGTGCAGCCAAGCAAACCAGAAATTCATTCAAGAATGAATTGCCCATGAGATCAACTCAGAAGTTAGAAATGGTGTACTCAGATGTTTGTGGACCTTTTGAAGTAAAGTCCATTGGAGGTAACAGCTATTTCTTAACTTTCATAGATGACTATACCAGACATGTGTGGCTCTATCTTATTGAGAAGAAGAGTGAGGTATTCACTAAGTTCAAGAAATTTAAGACACTCGTTGAAAAGCAAAGTGGCTGTAGTGTTAAGAAATTGAGAACAGATGGAGGTGGTGAATACACTTCACTAGAATTTGCAAAATTCTGTGAAGAAGAAGGTATAGTGCATGAAGTTACTGCTCCTTACACTCCTCAACACAATGGTGTTGCTGAAAGGAAGAACAGGAGTATAATGAACATGGCCAGAAGCATGCTAAAGGGAAAGAACATGCCTCATAAATTCTGGGGAGAAGCAACCTCAACAGCAGTACATATCATCAATAGAAGTCCAACCAAGAAGCTGAAGAACAAAACTCCTTATGAAGCTTGGACAGGTCTCAAACCAAGTGTAAGTCATTTCAGAATCTTTGGCTCACTTTGTTTTAGACATGTTCCTGATCAAGTGAGAAGAAAGCTTGATGATAGAAGTCAGCAGATGATTCTATTGGGATACCACCCCACTGGTGCCTACAAGCTTTATGCTCCAAAAGAGAATAAAGTTGTGATAAGCAGAGACATAAAGTTTGATGAATCAAAGGGTTGGGACTGGATTGAGAGTACTAGTGCTGAGAACACCAGTTCATTGCTCAATAGAAAGCTTGTGCTTGAGGAAATAGATGATCAACCAGAAGATGATCAACCAGAAGCTGATCAACCAGAAGATGATGCAGCTGGTAATCACGCTCATATTCCTAATAATCAGCCTAATCAGACTCTGAGAAGATCTACAAGAGATAGAGTGCAGTCAGTTAGGATGAATGAGTATGATGTATTTCCAGATCAAGCAATAACAGAAGATGGTGAACTGATCAATGAAGCTATGATAGCTGAATTGGAGCCAGTTACATTAGAACAAGCTCTAAATGACTCTAAATGGAAGGCAACCATGAAAGAAGAGTTAAAGTCTATTGAGAAAAACAACACTTGGGAGTTAATGCACAAAACAGTCAACAAGAGGCCAATTGATGTGAAATGGGTCTTCAAGTTGAAGATGAAACCCAATGGTGAGATTGCTAAGTATAAAGCAAGGCTAGTAGCAAAGGGTTTTTTACAAAAGCAAGGACTTGACTTTAATGAAGTATTTGCACCTGTGGCTAGGATAGAGACCATTAGATTAGTTGTTGCAATAGCCACTTACAAGAATTGGTCTATGCATCAGCTAGATGTGAAATCTGCCTTCTTAAATGGACCTCTAGATGAAGAAGTTTATGTGAAGCAGCCACCAGGTTTTGAGATTAAAGGTCAAGAGAACAAAGTGTTCAAACTGAAGAAAGCCCTCTATGGCTTGAAACAAGCTCCAAGAGCTTGGAATAAGAGAATTGATAGCTTCCTAATTGATTTGAAATTCACTAGATGCACAACAGAACATGGTGTATATGTGAAGGGTTCAAATCATGAAGAAATGATAATACTATGTCTGTATGTTGATGATTTGTTGATCACTGGATCACACAAAGCTGTATTAGAGAAGTTCAAAACAGACATAATGAAAGAATTTGAGATGACTGACTTAGGTGAGCTATCATATTTTCTTGGCATGGAGTTTGCCAAGACAAGCAGAGGCTGTTTCTTGCATCAGAAGAAATATGTTGCTGACATATTGAAGAGGTTTCATATGAGCAATTGTAATCCAGCAATTACTCCTATGGAAACTGGTGTGAAGCTGAGCAAGAATTCAGATGATGAGTTGGTTGATTCAACCTTGTACAAGCAGATAATTGGTTCATTGAGGTACTTGTGCAACACTAGAATTGATCTATGTCATAGTGTTGGTCTGTTAAGCAGATTCATGGATCAACCAAGGATGTGTCACTTGACTGCTGCAAAGAGAGTGCTCAGATATGTAAAGGGTACTAATGATCATGGCATTTTGATTCCAAACCAAAAGAACAATAGTAAGAAGTTAGAGGCTTATGGCTACTCAGACTCTGACTGGGGAGGAGATCAAGATGACAGAAAGAGCACTGCTGGTTATTTGTTCATGATTGGGAATGCACCAATTTCCTGGTGTTCTAAGAAACAAGGAATAGTTGCATTATCATCATGTGAAGCTGAGTATGTTGCAGCTTCATTTGCAGCTTGTCAGGCAAATTGGATTGAGATGTTACTATCAGAACTGAAAGCAGTTGAAGTAACAAAGATGAAGGTGCTTGTGGACAACAAGTCAGCAATTGACTTGGCTAACAATCCTGTGAGTCATGGCAGGAGCAAGCACATTGAAAGAAGGTTTCACTTCTTGAGAGATCAAGTGAACAAGGAGAAGCTTGAGTTGGAATATTGCAACACTGAGATTCAACTTGCAGATATTCTGACTAAACCTATGGCTAAGGCTAGGTTTGATGCTTTGAAGAAACTGATAGGAATGGGATCGTTGGAGAACATGAATTAGGAGGTGTGATGTTTGTAATCCAAGTTCTCATGTCCTCAAGAGGCTCTTAGGTTCAGAAGCTCTAACGAGTCAAGAGGTTCAGAAGCTGAGAAGCTTATGTTCTCAGGTTCTGAACATTCAGAGTCTGATCTCTCAGGCTCTGATCACGCAGGTTCTGATCATGCAGGTTCTGAACACTGCAGACTCTGTTAGTTAGTTAGTTAGTCAGTTAGAGATTTTTTTGTTTTGTCTTAGGTAGTTAGTTACAATTGCTTGGTAGTGAAGCAAGCCTCCACTTGTATATAATTACCTTTGCCCCTAGTGGATGAATAACAACTTATCTTTTTCTCTATTCTTTCTTTCGATTCAATTCCTTTTCTCTCATTCTCTCAATTACTCCAACAATATGCAATTGGACATGTATAAAATAAATGTATATAGTATTGAAATTATACCTGTTTATGCATAATATGAGTCATACAGACAACAAATTAAACTCTAATTAAGAATATAGTATAGATCTAGTTTAGTTCAACTCAATGAATTCCAAAACTCTATTGCACAAGTATGCATACATACACTCTCCTCCTCGTCATATTTGGGCACCACAATTATTCTGATTACCTCTAACAAAACAACTGGAGGTAAAAATTGTTTCATCCTTGTTTTCTTTATATTATTTGTAATATTGTATACTTTGTTTGTAGATGACAATATTAGTTCATGTTTATTCTTGATATTTTATTGCCAAATCGAACTCTATCAAGTTATTATTATATGAAAACTGCCTTGTCAATTCAATTAGCCGCATTATATGTAATATCAAGAATTAGAAGCATTTAACCAATCAATGTGTAATTGGACTCGCTTTTGCGTTTGAATTCATTTAAGGGAACTTGAGCTGCAAATTTTTGTTTGACTTTTGAATTAGAACATACAAGAACTAAGAATATGAAAATCAATAACCACAAAAATATCACTCAGATTCAATAAAACCATATTAAGCAAATTAGAACTTCATGGAAAGAATTAAAATCTTCTGATAGCAGTGGCCTCCGCTGCCAAGTGTTTCTCACTGTGTTAAATTTGCTCAACAAAAGGTACCGATCGATATGAACATTGATTGTGTTGTTTGCCTTTATCGACAATGGTTTGATACTAAATTTATCATACATGAAATTAAAGGACACATAAGTTTTGGTTAAACTTCTTTGAATGTGCATTTGACGCTTTAATATTTTGCCACCGCTGGTTGGATTATTGTATCCATTATGCGTTGAATTTTGAATCTATATGTCACTTAAAACCAAGAGTATAAACTCTGAAAATTGGTATCAAATGTGTTTGTTTAAAACTTCCCAGATTATGATGAATCTTTGTAAAGTTGTCAATCTTGTTGTGAGTATATTTTGTGAAAATAAAGTTATTATATTATGGCAAGCAGGGAGATAAAGTATATCTTCAGTTTTCTTGACTATCTCTTATGAAGTTTTTTTTTATTTAAAGAAAAGTATGGAGTTTTGTCATATAGTTGAATTATAATTTAAGTGTGGATATATATCAATCATATCAGACAACTCTTCAAGAGTTTACATATCCTCATTTGGGTTATCTTTCCTTTTAGCTCCTTTTCTTGTTTGAGGATTTTTATATTTGGAACCAAGTAGTCTACCACGCTTCATGCGCGGTTGATACTCATTTGCAATATCTATTTTCTTTGGAGCATTAGCAGCTTCTATTTAAATTTCTTAACTTTGCAAATGAGTTATATTTTGAGGATCAAGATGAGACAATAATATTTATTTTCAAATAATTCATTTGAACTTCAGGTTCATATTTTTCAGCTGCTTCTTCTCTCCCCCTAATATTGGAAAAACTAATTCATCACTTGATAATCAGCCTTTTGGGCTGTAAACAAGTCTCCAATTTTTAACTCAATATACTTTATAATAGATGGAGATTCATCTCAAATATATTTTCCCAATATTCTTTAATAATTCATCTTAGTGTATTATATTGGAGCAATTGGAACATACCAACACATCCGAAAATGCTTATATGAAAAATATTAGATGAAAAATATTCGGTTATAAACATAAACTTAATTGCAAATTAAGGGGAGAACTTTCATATAATAACTTATTGGCTTGATGCGAAGCAAAAACTCAATATAAATGATTGTATGTTCCCAAAGTAGAATTTTGAAGCTCTTATTTCATAAGTATCAATCATACATTTAACTTTAGACGTCTAAAGAATGGATCTTCAGGTCCGTATTTTTTAATGAGCATATGCTACAAGATATTCAAGTCAATATATATATATATATATATATATATATATATATATATATATATATATATATATATATATATATATATTTGATTTACAAATATCACCTATTCTCAAAATTTGTGGGAGGCTCAATTTTTTCTAATTTTCAATTTCCTTTGGGAACAAAGAATACACAAATTTTTGGATTGAAGAATCTTATGGCTCTTCAATACATATTCAATAAATAAATATTCTTCGCATAATAGATCCGGGATAACCCAACCGGTCTTGCCAAATACAAACTTAATATTATTTGCAAACTATTGAATTCTTCTTAAATTCATAGAGAAACTAATTTTATGTTCTTCAGGAACTGAATTATTAAATACTTACCGGACTCGTAGCAAATAAATAAACATCAAAACAAATTATAACATATCTATCTACTTAAATATATATAAAAAAATAAAAAAGGAGCTAAAAGGAAAGATAACCCAAATGAGGATATGGAAACTCTTGAAGAGTTGTCTGATATGATTGATTTTTAAGTTCCAGAAGAACTTATCAGGTACCTGAAATTTATGAAAATAAAGAGATCTCGATATGGAACCAAAAAGGAAAGTCAACGTTGACGATGTTTTTCTATAGCGCATATGTGATAAGTAATAACGAGGATCATGAATCAAAGTCTATCAACGATTATAGATAAAGAAAATATCTGCAGATGGAAATAGACAATTCAAGTGAAATCAAACTCTATCTATATAGCTGAACTGTTTGGACTTGTAGTCCGCTCACCTGAAGATGTGAAGTTAGTTAGTTATATATGACTCTTTACGTTAAAGAGAATTATATTGATATAATACATACTTATAGAGTTTGATATGTTCACCAAAAGTGGATGGTAAATGTCTATGATTTACTTTGATGAGACATATTCACCTGAAGTGAATTTAATATAATCAATTTTATATTGATATAAATATTATTAGGACTCTAGAAGAGATCCTAAAATATGTTGATTATAGAAAGATTTGAAATTTCATATGACGCATGCGAAAGGTTTGTTTGGATTTGCAAATTTATTATTTAAATGAGAATTTGTGCATCAAGAAACTTATATAAAAATTTATATAGCAAATGCATTAAAATAATTTGATATGGACAAATCTAGTTGATTGTGTACTCGAATGATTGTGATGTCACTTGATGTTAGTATAGATCACGTCTTCAAGAAAATGATGGACAACTTGAATTGGTCATGAAGTACCATATCTTAGTTCAAACGAAGAAATTAATGTATTTTGTTAATTATATATATCGTGGTATTTTGTTTTTGTCAATATTTGTAAATACAGGTATCAAAACAAAGGCAAACATACGTTTTTCATTTTGGAGAAACAATGTAATCAAGGAAGCGGTGAATGTTTTTTCATTGATGATTATGAGTTTACAAATACAATAAACTTGTGGTTTTCTCGTTCTAAAAGGAGGCTCTTTCAAGTGGAAAGTTTCAAACACTCAACTTGGGTATAATATTTCAAGCATGACTAATTTAAAGAAGAGTATGAAGATAAACTAGATCTTTTGGTTGAAGTCTATGATTCAAAACATACAAGAAAATTGTGGTTTATCTGCCAGAAGAATATTGGTCTTCGTCGTCCTTTAGATGGTTGTATGGTTGAGGGGGAAAAATAAATATATTATGTAAAAGGATGGTGTACTCTTTTTCCTTCACTAGAAATTTTTTCCCATTGGGTTTTTTTTCTAGTAAGGTTTTAACGAGCCACATCTTCGATGGACATTCAAGGGGGAGTGTTATGAATAATTAGTATAAGGTTAGTGGATGTCCATCTTATCACTTCCCTTTCCTATAACTCTCACTAGTAAGTGGTAGTCATTGTCTTTGTCCATTCACTTACTTCTTTGTGTCCTATATAGGACATTTGATATGATGTAATACACACATGTGAAGAGTTGAATACAAACCTCTCATTCTCTCTATCTCTATGTTTTAGCTTTAGTAGTTTATTTCTAACATATTCCAAATATTTGGAGATGATATTTGAATTTTAGTTGATTTCCGCTGCGTGTTTTAAATAAGTATTGATGTTTTTGGTAATATAATATTCTATTTAAAATATAAATTGAAGGTTTCAAAATATTACATATTATTGCATTTATATTACCAAAATTTTAGTAATAAAAAAATGGAAGTAACAAAAAATAAAGAGAATACTTTTGTTTTTTATTTTATAAAAATAGAGAGAATACTAACTACTGCAAAACAACTCTGATTATTATTACCATGCACTAGTAATTAAGGTTGGATATTAAACAAGTAGTACCCATAAATAACCTTTCCATGTCAAAACACTTTAATAATATTGTCTCTTTTATTATTGTTGGGTGCTGAACTGAAATAATTTTCACCCTCTTTAGTTCTATGTACACTTGTATCAGTAACCCTTTTGAGTTTGGGCTCATTATCTCCAATCGTAAGTTAACATCACTCGTTATATTATTTTAATTAATTGTTTATACTTTATGGTTACATTTTAGGTGTAAGGCTAAAAAGTAAGAAACAATAACTATGATAATTCTAACCCAACTTGATAAACCCGTTGCAACCCATTGAGAATGAATTTTAGTAAGGTATATCAACAAACACATTGGGGGAATTAGAAAAACAAACTTATAAAGAACAATTATATGGAAAATGCTATATCTCCCGAAAATCTCATTCCCGAAAATCTCCCGAATGACGTGTCCATGATGTGTCCCAACAATTCTGGTCTTTCTCTCTCTGCAAAGCAAACTTACACAAAAGTTTTTTTTTTTCCTGTTTCTTTTTGTTTTCGTTTTTTCATTCTTTCCCTTCATGTTATGATTTTTGTAAAAATGGATGAAAAATTAGTAACCTGTCGAGACAAAATTTGAGAAGAGAAATTATGTTTTTTTTTCATTCTTTTTATAATGATGCGAACTAGTGAATAGATTGAATACAAGAGATACTCCATGAGAAGATCGGTGGTTGAGGTGTAGAGATCCAAAACGACTCGTGTTGGATGTCGTTGACGATGAGCCTGCAAGTGAGCAATCAGAGATATGGACACAAAGATTGCAGTTAACTCAAACATGCAGAGAAGTTGTTTGATGAAATGCTTGAAAAGGGATGAATCTCACTCCTTCAATTCAGACCAAGCTTTTCCACCCCTTTGAATCCTAGAGCTTGTCTCAGATGTTTGGAGAAATGAGTCAGATGACAGATCGTATTGGTTTCGGATTGGTTGCTTCCTGGTGTGGGAGTTTGCTATCCAAAATTTCCTAATTGTTTGTATAGTAGCAGTGCAATTTCTGCTGCCTGTAGTATCAATGCAGTTGTACAGTTGTTGTTGTGATCTCTTGCATATGTATAGATATAGTTTCAATACTTATGGCTAGTTTGGTAGTTAGCAGTGTTCCAATTAGTGGTGCGATAGTGTGCTTAGTTCTGGTAATTTGTTAATTTCCTAGGAGTTTGTTAATTTTCATCATGCTAAACATTGGAGTTACTATCACAACCGCACACATGAAAAAACAGGGCAGGTCTCTGATTTTGCTTTAGGTTAAAAATTAGCAGCGCAAGGTTAGTGCTTTGGGGAGGTAAGACCAATTTTTTATCAATTGTCTGAGATGTTAAAAGAGACCCCACTTTCCAAAAGTACATATTGCATCCACGTTCTAAAAAAGGAGGAAAAGATGCCACGCAAGCTTTCGGGATAAATTCGGGAAAATAAGTTCGGGACATATAGCAATGCTGCAATTATATTATGGGGTCAGTTACATATTATATGGAGCTCTTCAACATCTGTTTTGGATTTTAAGTCCAGCCCAAAGATGAAAAATATGAACCAGTAACCAATTTGTAATTAGAGATTTACTTTCCGCACCGCTGAATCTCATACGCACCCCCTAATATTCCCAATTTACTCATCTCATTACTTATGATCAAGTGCGTAAATAGTAAAAATTGGAGAAAAAAGAGTTTACATTCTAGGATACAAACTGCAAACTGAGTTCGCTTTCTATGGAACTCTTGTAGGCTTGATACATGTTTATTGTAAGTATAAATGTAAACTTAGTCATATCAAATAAAGTAACAATTCAGTATAGCTATCTTTACGGTGTTATGATCGGTCGATAATGTCACAACCGCTCCCGTAACAAATTAAAATATGATATAAGATAGTGGCCACATTTTTATAAGGTTCACTAGTCAAAGTGTAAACTGAGTTCGCACTCTAAATAGCGAAATGTATTTCCGTTCGCTCTCTAAGTAGCGAATTTTGTTTCAGTTCGCACCCCAAAATAGCGAGTACCAATATTTTATACTCAAACTGAACATTCTCACCCTTCATGAATGAAAAAATCATGAAAAAAAGAGTTCACTTTCTATATAACAAACAGTGCTCGCTATCTAGAATGCAAACTCTTTTATTTCATATTTTTTAATTTATGGGGGGTGCAGACGTTAAATGGAGAGGGGGTACTATGGTCATTTTGGGGGTGAGAAAAGAAATCTGGGACGCGCGAAAAGTAAACCTCTTGTAATTAAAATAAAATACCAGCACCCAAAATGAAATTCTGGGGCAGTTATGGATACCCAAAATAAAAAACCAGTACTCTCCTGTGTTGGCACGGCAGCATCCGGTGGATTTTCCGGCGGATCCGCGACAACCGATAGAGCTTCGGTGACAAATTTTAAAATGAATTAAAATAATTATAAATTAGTTTTGAACCAGTTCTAAACTGAACTGAATCAATTTTGTAAAATAAATTGATTTTAGATATAAATTGTATTGGTTTGTGAAATTCCTGGCACGCTATGCACGATGCTCTACTCGATGCTCTAGCAATCTATCCGGCCTCGCGCGTAACAGAATAAAACAAGCAAATGAACAAATAAAGAACACAGGATATTTGTTAACCCAGTTCGGCGCTTAAACAAGCCCTAATCTGGGGGATACCAATCCAGGAAGGAATATCACTATAATAGTCCTAGTTACTAAGTCTACAGCAAACGCCCCGTTTACAACTTATAACTTAGGCACTACCAATGACTCTTCTACCTAGGAACTCCTAGATATGAGATCCCATCTCACTCCCTTACAACCTTACAGCCAGCAAGGATTTCACTAACACAAGAACAAAACGTTTTGGAGACACACTCCTAAAACTACACACTCGTGCCTAAAGGCTTTGAGTGTTAAACACACCAAAAAGTCCTAACTCCGTACTTCAAAGCTTAGGAGAAGGATCACACAAATACAACTCAAGAACACGTCCTAAACTTGTATCAATGAGACACAAGAAAGGCTCACAAATAACACACACGCAAAACCTAATTTCTTAGACAAAAACACAAGACGGCGTGAACAACAACTTGATTAGGTTTAGCCCCTTCCTCATATATATATATATAGCTGGTGACATGGGCTGAAGAAGATCTGAACCAAAATAACATCCAACTCACAAAATAAAAATAAACCATATCTTAAAAGATTAGATATGTTTTTAAAATAAATCTTCACAATAATTTCTGAACCAATCTCTAAACAAAAGATTTGTTTAGAAAATAAAGCCTTTCTTTTCGCACAAGATATGATTCATGAGAGAGAAATATAAATTCCATAAATAGGAAACGCGCATGCTTGGCGCGCAAGCAACACTTCCAGTGAGACGCTACAATGCTCTATGCAATGCTTGAGGCATCGGATCCAGCATCCTGCTACAGAGTTTATTTTACCAAAAATGAAGCCAACACCAAAGACTCAACAAACTCCCCCTTTGGCAAATTTTTGGCTAAACAAATTAAGACCATACAGATACTACTTAAACAGATACTTCAACTACATATCTTTTTCTCAACATAAGCACACAAGCATAAAGATCAATAGTAGTAGCTATCCTTTAAAACAGTTACCATACTACTCCTTCATGGAGAACAGTAGAAAAGAATAAGATGTATCTTTTTAAGATTATCAGAGAGGCATGCAACAGCGGAACACAAAATAACTACTTCGCCTTAAATGGTCAGGAAAATAAACTTGATAGGATGTGGAATAGAATGCTTCAACATTTCACACAACTACTCCCCCTGCACACATGCATGGGATATTGGAGCATTGTATCCAACATCTCCCCCTGCGTAATACAAATCAGCTCCCCCTCAACATCTGCATATATCAGATCATGCACAACCACACACCAAAGCACACATACCAGAACAAACACAGTTCTCAGTCACAACACACATCAGAAGCACATACCAGAAACAAGAGCAGGTAACCAAACCAAACCAACAAATTAATCATAACATTTACTCCCCCTTTTTGGCCACAAATTTGACAAATACACACCAACCGAGAGTACAGAAGTACATGACTTTAATGCACACCAACAGACGGGATACATAACTCACCAGCTCCCCCTCACTACCAACATGCAGAGAAAAATAGATTCTCGCACATAAGGAGCACATACAATAATAGTAAAAATCACCACCAACTATCACAAGAGTTACTCCTCCCCTCACTACTCAATCTCATGCACATAGGCCAGACAGGCTATATGCAACCACACCACAACTACAAATGCACATGGGGCAGACAAGCCATGTGTAACCATCATAACATACGCATGCTTCTATAGGCAAACATGCTACAACTGATCTACAACTACCAACATCAGAACGATCAGGAATCAGTAGACAAATGCAAACATACAGATAACACACACCTGAGGATAGGACATATGATTGCATATACCACATGTAATGAGAAGAAAGAATTTGATCTGATTCTCCTAGGATAGCGTGCAAACATAGGTTGGAGAAGAAAAAACTGACAGTTGCACGCCTTAAGCTCATTAACTGCTATAACTCTTCATAGAGGCAAATTCCTAACTTGCCCCTCAACTTCTCAAATTGAACTGCATCTAGTGCCTTAGTGAAAATATCTGCAACTTGTTCCTTTGTGCCTACATGTTCCAGAGTTACAACCTTATTCTCAACATGATCTCTTATGTAGTGATGGCGGATGTCAATATGCTTTGTCTTGCTATGCTGAACTGGATTCTTTGAGATGTTTATGGCGCTCATGTTGTCACAGTACAATGTTAGAGCATCCTGTTCAACATTGTATTCCTTCAGCATTTGCTTAATCTGAAGGCTAAGAAAATAGGTCAACTTACCAACGAGACTTATCTCAAACTCAGACTGCATCTGCTTGACAAAATGTTGTACCATTGTATTCGACATCCCACCAAAGACTATGTCATTCACATAAATCTGAGCAATCGTGAACTTTACCTTTTCTAACTTCACAAACTTAGGTTCATCAGATAATTCTCTTTCCAGACCCACTCTTCTAGCAAAAACATACTTCCACTTTGCAGCACCGTCAATAAAGTGGAAAGAAACATTATCCACTAGTACATCAGGAACATTTGGGGGAATGAATCTTCCACCAATTCTCCTCTTAGCAGACACAATGTTTGGAGCATTGTCCTCAACATCTTTATCAGATGCACCACCAACAGTTTTCTTCTTCTTTGGTGTTTTTCTCTTTGAGCTTTGCTTCTTTTGTTTAGAAGGGATCTCTACTCTGCTTGTTCTTCTAGTAGGTCCAACAATCTTTTTCTTCTCAGACTTTGTTGCCTCAGCTGCAACCTCAGTTTCTTTCCCTTTCCTTTCAACTACACCATTTTGTTGTGGAGTTATAGGAGAAGAATATTCATGCTTGATCCCTTCAGTAGAACATAATTCATTGAACTTGGATTTCTCAAATTCTCTTCCTTGATCACTTCTGATTCTTACCATATTACTTCCTTTCTCCCTTTGAATCTGAGTACACAGTTCCTTGAAAACATCAAAGGCATCTGACTTCTCTCTAATGAAATTCACCCATGTGTATCTAGAGTAGTCATCAACAACCACAAAAGCATACCTTTTGCCTCCCAAGCTTTCAACCTGCATGGGTCCCATGAGATCCATCTGTAGCACTTCAAGAACCTTGGAAGTTGTCTGATGCTCCAACATCGGATGCGACATTCTGGTTTGCTTCCCAATTTGACATTCTCCACACACATTCCCTTCAATAATCTTGAGACTGGGTAGCCCCCTAATAGCTTCAGCTGTCATTGCTTTCTTCATCCCTTTCAGGTTGAGATGACCCAATTTCTGGTGCCATAGTTGGACTTCATCTTCTGTGGAAATAAGACAAGTGGATGTGTGGGCTTCTTCTTGTGACATCCACAAGTAGCAGTTATCTTTAGATCTAGTGCCCTTCATCAGTAATTGTCCCTCTTCATTATTGACAAGACATTCAGATTTGGTGAAATTTACTTTCATCCCTTGATCACATAGTTGGCTGATACTAATTAGATTAGCTGTAAGGCCTTTAACCAAGAGAACATTCTCCAAGTTAGGTAATCCATGGTTGATCAGATCCCCAATTCCTAATATTTCTCCTTTTGCACCATCTCCAAAAGTTACAAAGCTAGATTTGTAGGGTTTCACATTTATAAGATACTTCTCAACGCCAGTCATGTGTCTAGAGCATCCACTATCAAAATACCAATCTTCCCTAGAAGATGCTCTAAGAGATGTGTGAGCAATTAAACTAACATTTTCTCCTTTAGGCTTCCACTCCTTCTTGATAACTTCCTCTTTCTGCACAACATTTGGTTGAGGCTTCTGATCAGGATACCCATACAGCTTGTAGCAAAAAGGTCTAATGTGTCCTCGTTTCCCACAATGATGACATACCCATCTGCGATATCTCCTCTGATTTTTGGGTCTTTGGTGAACAAGAGGTTTTGAATCAAGAGCAAACTTTGGAACAGGATAGGCTTTAGAATGTTGAACATGATGCTTCAGCATCTGCTTCCCAGTACAAGGATCAAATACATCTTCAGCTGATGTAAACTTGGTTTCAGGATTCTGTTGATACTGATTCAGACTTGAATAGTTGTACCCAACAGACCTCAACTTTCCACTTGGTACATTATCCAGAATTTCTTCAAGAAGATTTGTTCCTGAGTTCAGTTGGCTTACACGTTTTCTTAAATCATCCATTTGAACATTAACTTGGATGACTTTTTCTTCTGCTTGAGTTGCCTTTTCAACCTGTATGTTTACTTCAGCTTGAAGTTTGTTGATAGTCTTCTTTTGCTTTTCAAGAATCCTACACATCTCTTCATATCTTGTGAGTAATTCTCTATAGGTGCTAACAAGTTCCTCATAAGATACATCACCATCTTCATCAGAGTCACAATCTGAAACGCAAGTTCCAGTAAAGGCAGCCATATGTCTTGCTGATTCACCTTGTTCATCACTGTCTTCATCTGACCAAGAAACGGTTAGCCCTTTCTTTTGTCTTTTCTGATAAGTACCACATTCTGACCTTATGTGTCCATAACCTTCACACTCATGACACTGAACACCCTTGTTTTGACTGCTCTCTTCTTCAGGCTTGTTTTTCTTGAAATTATTTGGCTGCTTGTTGATGTCGAATCTGATGCTTTGCCCATTCTGTCGAGTCCTATGATCAACTCTTTTCAACAATTTGTTGAACTGTCTTCCAAGCGTGGCAATAGCATCTGCTATGCTATCTCCCTCTTCATCATCACTTTCAGCAACATCATCTTCAGTGTTTGTGACAAAGGCAATGCTCTTGTTCTTTTTGTCACCTCGGTCATTGAGAACAATTTCAAAGGTTTGAAGAGATCCAACCAATTCATCCATTTTCATGGTAGAGATATCGTGTGCTTCCTCAATAGCAGTAACCTTCATATCAAATCTCTTGGGAAGAGATCTAAGGAGCTTTCTCGACAGTTTCTCATCAGATATTTTTTCTCCCAAGGCTTCAAAAGAGTTTGCAATGTCTAGGAGACTCAGGTGGAAATCTTGGATGCTCTCATCATCTTTCATTCTCAAGGCTTCAAACTTGGATGTGAGATGTTGAATCTTTGACTGTTTCACTTTGGTAGTTCCTTCATAGCACTTTTCCAATATTTCCCATGCTTCTTTGGCTGACACACAATTTTTGATGAGTTTGAAAACACTAGTGTCTACTCCATTAAACAAGGCATAGATGGCCTTGTGGTTATAGTGAGCTGCAGTTTCCTCTTCTGGAGTCCATTCTACTTCAGGTTTTAGCACTCCCGTTGAAGTACCTTCCTTGCTAGCATAGGTGGGACGTTCTCATCCAGTCAACACAGCTTTCCAAACTTTGCTATCAATTGATCTCAAAAATGCCGTCATCTTGGATTTCCAATGATCATAGTTGCTGGATCCATTGAGCAAAGGTGGTCTGTTCATGTACCCTCCGTCTTTTTCCATGATGCCAGAGATTTCAGGTCCTGAATCTCACCCTAAAAACAGGCAGGGTGCCTGCTCTGATGCCAATTCAAATTCCTGGCACGCTATGCACGATGCTCTACTCGATGCTATAGCAATCTATCCGGCCTCGCGCGTAACAGAATAAAACAAGCAAATGAACAAATAAAGAACACAGGATATTTGTTAACCCAGTTCGGCGCTTAAACAAGCCCTAATCTGGGGGATACCAATCCAGGAAGGAATATCACTATAATAGTCCTAGTTACTAAGTCTACAGCAAACGCCCCGTTTACAACTTATAACCTAGGCACTACCAATGACTCTTCTACCTAGGAACTCCTAGATATGAGATCCCATCTCACTCCCTTACAACCTTACAGCCAGCAAGGATTTCACTAACACAAGAACAAAACGTTTTGGAGACACACTCCTAAAACTACACACTCGTGCCTAAAGGCTTTGAGTGTTAAACACACCAAAAAGTCCTAACTCCGTACTTCAAAGCTTAGGAGAAGGATCACACAAATACAACTCAAGAACACATCCTAAACTTGTATCAATGAGACACAAGAAAGGCTCACAAATAACACACACGCAAAACCTAATTTCTTAGACAAAAACACAAGACGGCGTGAACAACAACTTGATTAGGTTTAGCCCCTTCCTCATATATATATATATATAGCTGGTGACATGGGCTGAAGAAGATCTGAACCAAAATAACATCCAACTCACAAAATAAAAATAAACCATATCTTAAAAGATTAGATATGTTTTTAAAATAAATCTTCACAATAATTTCTGAACCAATCTCTAAACAAAAGATTTGTTTAGAAAATAAAGCCTTTCTTTTCGCACAAGATATGATTCATGAGAGAGAAATATAAATTCCATAAATAGGAAACGCGCATGCTTGGCGCGCAAGCAACACTTCCAGTGAGACGCTACAATGCTCTATGCAATGCTTGAGGCATCGGATCCAGCATCCTGCTACAGAGTTTATTTTACCAAAAATGAAGCCAACACCAAAGACTCAACAGTTTGGTTCATTAACTATTTATTTTGGTTCAATTTGGTTCAGTTATCAACCATGAAATTTGGTTCATTAGGATGTACACATGTATGATTTTCACCCTTTTGAATTTTGGTTCATTATCTGCAATTGTGATTCGATGGCGTCTATTATTTTATTTTTTAGATTTACGTTGCAGGTGTATGGCTAAGAAAGTAGAAAACAATAACTATGATAATCCTAATCCAACTTGATAAACCCATTGCAACACATTTGAAAATGAGTTTGAGTAAGCCATATCAACAAACACATTTAGAGCAAACATATTTAGAGCATTAAACGACACAAACTTATAAAAATCCAATTATATATTTTTTGGGTCGGTTACATTATACCTTTGTTTTTGTATTATGTTTGTGAAGGTGTTGACATGGACGAACATACGGCTCAATTTAATCAAAAAATTGATATACCCGACATTGTTAAAGATATGGTTGTTGCACCCGACATTGCTCAAGATATATTTGTTGCACCCGGATTACTCAATCTAATATTGTGGAACCAAAGGTTGTCGTTAACACCGCCAATTATTTTTTTAAGGCCCCGAAGTATACGGTTCGAGATGACTTGATCGATTGGTGTAAACGTGAGGCTGAAAATGCCTAGAGAAACAACAAGCCTAATTCAATCAACCCAAGAACACGAATCCCAAATTACAAACAATCAAAACCCTAGACATTTACAATATCAAAATCATAAACAAAATAAATTTCCTAAACACCAAATTGATGAAAATACAATCCCTAAACACATTAACAAACAAAAAACATACACAAAATCAAACCCCTCTTTCATTTTGAAAGTTAGTAGTTTTTATTATAATAAGTCAGTCAATAAATAAGAATCAATAATAATTGAACTGGATGAGCTAAAAGTCGGGATGGCTTGGTAAGCAAGCAACCTGTTATGTAGGCGCCAACTCCCATTTCTTTCTCTTCTTTCTTTTTGAAAGTGAATTCGTGATAGGGATTAAAGAAATTTTACTTGGTGATTTGTTTTGTAGGATCTGAAATCCCTTTCCGTGACTTTGATTGGAGAATGGAAAAGATGATTAAACTGGAGATTGAATGGAGAAGAAGGTTTTGAGAAATCCCTCCCCTTTGGGACCCTAGAACTCGTATCTTTTATCTCAATTGATGTTTTAATCAAACTGATTAACTTCTTCTACTATATATCGTGTTCATATTAAGCCATTTCGTAACGTAGGAAACGATGGGGAGCGTGTTTGTAAGCTAGAAAACGAAGGCAAGGATTTTGTTTCGTAGAAAACGAAATGAGTAGTTTTGGTTTGTAGAAAACGAAATATTGGTTTTTTTAGGGGAAAGAAGTTACTAATCCTGCTCAAAGTCTCTATTTGGGGTAAAACACTATTTCGTTTTCTACGAAACGAAAAAATGTTGATTTCGTATCCTAGAAATCAAATTTTCCTGGATCCAAAAATGGAGGTATTTTGGAATTTATGGGGGCCTAAAAGCATGTAGGGGGCTAAAAAGAAAAATTCTAATATCATGGAGATATCGGACTTGTATATACATTTGATTTGAGTTAGGGACAAAATAAAAAACCGAAAGGGTGCAAATATTAATAAAAGATGATTATTAGTATAAATTATGAAAATCCAAGGGGTGCAAAATGTGGGTCTGCCATTGAACATTATCATCTTATCATAAAATAATGGTATCCATATGCAGCCCGTCTGTACAGAATATGTGTAATTGAAGTATGTGTAGCTCTCGTCTGTGCCGATAACGTGGAGCTGGAGCACACGTTGCTCACATCGCTATGTTCTTCCAAGACACGTGGCAGACCAAGACCATGTCCAAATTGAGCTACAAATCCATCTATTTTTGTTTGTCTTAATTAACTCTTTAATGAATCTGAAAAGAAATAAACGCTAGTAATTCAGAGTTTAATAGAGATATAAATAAAGTATGCCTATGTAGGTTCGAAGCCGCGATATTATCCTTCTTCTCGGTACTATTTGTGTTGTGTGTGTAGGAGGGAGGGGGAGGGAGAGGGGGAGAGAGTTTTGCTTCTTTGAGGCAAAGAAAAAAGTTGGGCCCAAAGCATAAGAATCATTTGTTTTATATTCTTATTTTCTTTTTTTACTTGGTACAATTATATTCTTATTTTCTATTTTCGGTTACAATTACAAAATGTCACATTATTTTCACTTTGTTTTATTTTCAAATTTGTGCATAAAATTAAACTGATTTTTTAATAATTGAAACTAAAAACAGAAATTGTTGTGCTTTAAGATATGGAAACTTGAACTGAAATCTTAAGTATAAGATAGTGACATATATCAACCAATATTTGTAGGTTTCTAACATCCATTAAGTGAATGCTACATAACTATAACCAAAACAAAATTCCCTATATCAATGTGCAGAACTCCAAATCTCAAGAATATCAAACACATTACTCAACAATGATGAGGCTTTGTTTTTCATTTCTTTGTGTTCTTGTGCTATCCTCTTATGCTGGTGAGATATAAATTTTAACTCTTTGATTATTTAATTTATTGGTTTTTATTTTCACTTGTATATACATTTTCAACTAATTATTTTTATTTAATTTTTCTTCTTTCTTTCTTTCTCATAGTTGCTTATGATCCTTTGGATCGAAAGGATCCAAATGGAAACATAACAATCAAATGGGATGTTATTTCATGGACAGAAGATGGTTATGTGGTAAGTATGCATTTCTACTTGTTTCATAAGTACTGAAACTGAGATGATGAGAATTAATTTGCCTATATTTGGAAGCAACCTACCTTCCAAGTGTTTGATCAAATGCCAAAACGTGATAGTCACAAGGCATTTCTAGATTTCTTGTGCTCAAGTTGGCAGTTACAATGTTATTCCCAAGAGTTGACACATGAATTACAATTTGTTCACACTTGGAGCTACTTGAGCGATCTTTTTCATGTTGTCTGTCTATATGCTTTGGCAAATATTCACTCCTACTTTAATGACAGTGCAAGGGGCAGAATATTTGATTTTGTTTTTGAAGCTGGTGGAATTAAACATATCATTGGAGAGTTATTGGATAAGCACTTAAATTCTCAATGGTATGAATTAAAAGAAGTCAGGTTATGTGCTCCAAACTTTTTATTATTCCTTCTTTCTATCTTTGGCTCCAAAAGTTGGATAATGAATCTTGTTTATGGTTGTGAGCTAGCTAATACCTTTAAAATTAATGGTAAAATTAATGGTAATGATGATTATAGTTCTATTTTGGTGGATCGTCAAGGTTATTTTGATTGTTGTGTAAGATTAATCGATGGTGTTGCATTTCCTTCTAATATGATGGTGAGAACTTATGGTTTTCTGCTGCCGATGGCTACGAGTTATGTAGACTTGTTGGTTGAAGCTAATTTGGATAGCGGAAAAAAGTGCTTCATCGATGTCGATAATTCTCCTACGTGGAAATCATGTTTAGCACCACTTTATGATACTTACCGCCATTTAACTATCAATTTTTTGCTGATCTCGCGACACACAAAGTTGTTGATTGTTTTCCATAGGAAGATGATCTACAATGGTGGTTTTTATGCTCTAAAAGTGTTAAGCAAGTGGAAACATGGATCATATCCAAACACATCTTTAGGAACTGCCCCAATGATAATCATGCATTTCAATTGTAGATCTTTGAACTGGTTTTTGAAAATATTTAATACAATGGTTAATAGAGATACAAATTATTGGAGGGCTTTCATGTCTCCTTCTTTGAAAGTAAATTATTTTAAGGGTGTGTGCTCTCTTGAGTCAATACCAATATGCCTCGGAATCACAACATGTCAAGCTACCTGTTTTGCAGTTGTGCTTAAGTTCGAATGTAAAAAATATTCTGTTGTGGCTGTTTGGCATGGGAAAGGAGCCTTAATTGCAAATCATTCTATATCATGCTTGCAATTGTGGTTTATGTCAACAGAGGAAGTGTTCTTGATACTAAAATTATGCTCAAATGGATGGACTTGCCTCCTAAGCATGGTACGTGGGAATTTACTATTGTTGAATTTTTCATTGTTGTTCATGTCATACTTCTTGCATGGGACAACTTACTCAAGAGAAATTCTGGTTCTCATCCTTTTGAGAAACACTCCTCGACAAGGCCATCTCTGCTAGTTCTTCACCGATTTATTTTTGTAGCTATTTTTCACAGAAAGATGGTCAATAGAGGAAATGTTCGAGATGCTAAAGTTCTAATCAAATGGAAAGTTTTGCCTCTTAAACATGGCACTTGTGATTGTTCATCCTTGAGGACAAGGATGTTTCAAGGGGAGGGTATTGTAACAGGAAATATAAGTATTAGGTTATTAATATTTTAAATATTAATTTTATATTATGTCAATTTACCTTTGTAGCCTTTGTGGTTGTATTTAAAGGCATTGTGCCTCATTTGAAACTTTAATCAATCAATAATTCAACAAATTATCTTCTTCCCTCAAACTCTCTCATTCAATATTATGTTTACATAATATCTCTTAATTGTACCAGATTCTATTCTAGATCATTGGAATCCCTACTCTTGAGACCTTGATTCTACCGGTTCGTCCCTAGAATCCATTTTCCCGTCTCAAGATACACCATGGCTCTCGTGCTTACATGACTCTGTAGCAAATCAAAAGGCAGACTATGAGGTTGTTGTTGTATTGGAGAGGAGGAGGAGGGGTAGAGGGAGTCTGACTACACAGTGATTGTTTTTGTTTGTAATAATTTTCGAATACTTTTTTCTATTTATGGATAATTTTTTTCGTTTATGAATGGGTTATTATCTAATGTTGAGCTTATATGATGTTTTGAGTATTTTAATTTGTGTGTGGGATTATATATTTTAATTTATCGAAACAAGTTCAATAACACACAACAACATTTGTCCAATTATGGAATTGCATTATTCACACATTAAGTAGCGAACCACGATAGTACACATATGTGTGGTGTAAAATGCACTAGACAGTTTGTCTAGTCTAAAACACATTAGAACTTGTATAAATAAACGTGTTTGATTCATTTTCATTTACAACACAGAAAAATAGACATTTATTCACTGGACATTTACTCACATGAAAAGAACACCCACCTAGTTGTAGTATATTACAACAAGGGAAAACCCACTTTGTTTCAGATCTACATGGATGTTACCTTATGCGGTTTGAAGCACCAACTAGACCAACTCAACGGTCGTCTCAACAAGGGAGACGCACGAAGGGTTGCCTGTGACTCGGACGTGTAAGTGCACATGCATTTTCACTTGTTTTGAATGATATCAAAAATAGGCCAAAATATGTTGATATGATTAAAGGCAGAATTTTGATCCAAAATAGGTTTTTCAAAATACTTTGGAACTTAGAAAATTTCAATTACAGGTATTTTGAACCGGTGCATGCAGGGTATGAATCGATGCATGTATTTTGAACTGGTGCATACTGCATAGAACCTTTGAACCGGGTCATTAACTGGTGCATGTTTTAAGTGTGCACTGGTGCATGTCTGTTAAAGACTCAAATATTTTGCCTTGTTATCCAACAATCTATTTTGTCTATAAATAGCAAACTACACTTTTGTTTGTAACCAACTTTTGGAATTACAATTTGTGGGATTGCATTTGTGAGTAATTCAAAGAGAGCTTAGTGAGTCTTCTAAGAGAGTTTTTGAGAGAATCGTTGTGAGGGCACAATCAAACAAAGAATCATATATCTTCCTCAATGTTCATCAATGTGGATTGATTAAAGAGAGTTGAAGATAATGTTCGAAAATCAAGAGGGTTTGATCATCGAGTTTGATTACGGTTTGGAGATCATCGTCAAGGGAGAGCTAAGCAACGGAAATTCAATCGGTGATTGAATTGGTGATCGCAATCGAAGGTTCGAGGGAATTGACCACAAATCGAGGATTGGTGACTTGTTCTTGCGGAGAATTGAAGACCAATCAAGGATTGGAGGAAATTGAAGAACGAAGATTGGGATAATAATCTTGGTGTGCAAAATCGGTTGAGATTAGGATTAGCAATTGTCGGATTGTTTTCCAAAACTCTTGTACTCATTTCTTAACAAAATTTTGAATAAATAAAATGGAAATTGGGAGGGAGACATATCGGACCACCAGCGAGGACGAAAGGGAATTCGGAACACCCTGATCACGTCTCATGTGGCTTTACCTTCTTTATCGCTTTTTGATTAATTTCTTTGAATTCACTATAGAATTCTAGTTGACAGCTTGTTGCTTGTTGTTGAGATTCACACATATCAAGTGTTTGTGAAAACGCTTGATTTAATATTTTCAAAGTAAAACCTCAACAGCGAACACCAAGTGTTCGATTAAAGTTCTAAAGGACTTTTCAATTCTTTGCTTTGTTGAAAACTTGTTTATCCATTAACTTGCATAATCGAATTAATCCATTGATCATATAATTTATTAAATTGTCTTCAAATTAATCAACTATAATATTTAGTATCCTATCATTAATTGAATTTTTGCGTTTTTTGGTTTATCCACATTGTCTCTTATGCAATACGTTCGGGTTAGATGTGATCTAGCATTGCTTCCGTGCCATACTCTTTTTGGTAAAAACTTTTTGAAAAGTGTACCTCGACTTATTGAACCCCCCTTCGGCTAAGTCGTAGTCTAAACGTCCAACAACTGGTATCACGAGCTCTGTTTCATGTGAACCAGTTCAAGTCCTGCATGCACCTGTTACTTTTCAAATCTCAGATATTACTTCTTTTGGTTGTTTCTATGAGCTTCGGTGTTTATTCATCTCTCATACTTTTTGCAATTTTTTGTTGTTGTTGTTGTTGTTGTTGTTGTTGTTAATCCTTAAATCTTTTTTTCTTTTGAGATGGTTAATCCTTAATTCTAATAATGAAGAAACTTTCTTGTTTTTGTTGTCCTTGTTGTTTGCAGATTTGGCTGTCTTTTGAGTTTTGTTTCAAACATTCGCAATTATATGATTGGAATTGAAAGGTTTTTATCCTATTTTCAAGAGTTTCATTGCCTCAATTTCAAGATCTTCATCCTTTACCACGATTTTTGAGTTCTGCGATTTCTGGATTTTATATGAATGTATGAAAAAGTTGAAGAATAAGAGGAAGAAGATGAAGGAATGAAAAAGAAAAAAAAGTGTTGTCATTTTGGTCCCTCGCCATATCATCAGGCCACCTGCCAACTAATGCCTACTCAGCGTGCCATGTGTCCCCAAAAAATGTCATATCAGCTTTTTTGTAAAGTTAACAGTCAATTTTAACGTCGGGGACTAAAGTGACTAACGAATTACAGAGTCGGAGATTATTTTGTATTTTTTCTTCAGTCAAAGACTATTTTGTATTTTTTCCCCTTCTAGTTATTGCCCCTTTCTCTTAAAAATTTCTCTTTCCACCCCCATATTTCTTTTTCACCTCCCAAAATTCCATTTTGCCTTGAACAAAAACTTTATAACGCATTTTTTGAAGTTTTCTAGTTCAAATTCGGAAAAAATTCAAAAAATACGTTCTGAAATTTTCATTCAAAGCAAAAAAGGAAAACTCGGAGGGTGAAAAATAGACATGGGGTGGAATGAGAAATTTTTCTTTCTCATTTTGTTGACTGTGTCATGGTCAATTCTGGGTTTTTTTTTATCGTTGTCGGATGATTGATGGAGGGTTTGAATGATCCACAACGTCAAATTTGCGGATGGGCAATGTTGAATATGTGAATGACAAGTAAAAGTGGGTTTGCAGTGTTTGTATTATGGAATAAATATTCTAGTAGAATATTTGCTCAATTATACAAACATTCTTCATTCAATTTTATTTGTAAAATTTCTTCGTTCTAACACTATTATACCCATATGTATACAGAACACAACAGTATCTAATTTTGTTGACAAATTTCTAAAACGACCATGATGTCTTAATTTTGTTGACTGCCCCAACTTTGGAAGAAAACAAAACAGTATCGTGAGATTTTGATAGAACATACATACAGTAAAAATACTGTAGAACAGATAATGCAATCAAACACAAGTAGAATGAACCAGCCTTGCTCAATTTCTTCCCACACATGGGTTGTACAATGTTTCAGGGATAGAAGAGGAAACATATGATTGATCGGCAAGCTCCAATTCGTAATAGAAACATAAATACAATGTTCAACATCAGTATTGAGTTAGATACTAAAATATAACAAGGATATATCAATTCAGTGATCTCAGACAACAAGTAAAAGTTTAATCTAATATCACAAAGTTTGAACAGTCATGTCCTTATTAAGAACTCAATCTCGCTCGCTGATGGCAGTCAAGTGTTCATCAATTTCCTCGGTGGTCAAAACTCTAAATTCTGGTTTGTCCTTCTGCACCACTCCAACCTAAAAAAAAGCAAAATACAACAATTTACATCAAATACTGGTGAAAAGCACTTGTTGGATGGCAATAACCACAAATTTTAATCATTCCTAACCTATAAGTTTAGAACAAAAATTTCAACACTTAAATATGCCACAACAACTATGTAATTTTAATATAACTAAAGAATCTTATTGTAGAAAAGCTAAAATTAAAATTACAGATTACAGATTACAAATACAATACATTGCAGGAAAAACAAGCCAATACCTATATTAGTTATTAACCTATACATTGAAGGAATAAGTAGCTTGCAAATAATCTACAATTGAAGATCATAAATTATTTGGCACTTCAGGGACTAGACAAGAATGAAATCCTTAAATAATTAAAATACTTAATTTACTAAATTTCAATTAACATGGTGTCATAAAGGTATTTGAGCATTTAAAAATGAAATTCTACCTCTATCTCAGTGGCCTTAAAATCCTCTTGAAGAACTGATTGCAAAGCAGAAATTGCAGTCTGAATTAAAAAGCAGAGAGAACATGTAATTAGAACCTTAAAAGCATGATCAAGTAACTTTTAGACAAAATTGATATGCACCCGTAGACATAATAATAATAATAATAATAATAATAATAGCATAGTAAATACAATATTTTTTTTGCAAAAGGCATAGTAAATACTACTTATTAAGAAACATTTTAAATTAGTTGGCCAGAAAAGGGATAAAAAATTTCAATTGTTCATTATCCTCAATAGATTCTAAAAAAATATTCAACGTGTATAAATATATCCTTGAAAGCACGCAAGTTCTCAATGACAACTAAGAACGTAGTATTCCTCAAATAAAAGAAACCAAGAACATAGTAGTCTGCTCTTTTCATACCAAAAAAACAGCTAAGCCTAAAAGACTGTCAATGAAATAATGCGAAAGAAGATCAAGAGGGAATGAAAAGCAAAAATGTTACCTGAACGGTCTCATCATAGGTAAATGAAGGGTCGTTCTTCATCTTCTTTTCCAAGAAATTAATTGCCTCTTGATCCTTCGATCCAGCACTTGTGGCCTGAGTACATCAAATAAAATCTTAGAAAACAAATATTTGATTACTGTCTGTGAGTGCATATAATTACACAAACAGATCTGAACACGTAAGTAATGATGAAACAAGAAACAGTGCTCCATACTTTCAAAGCATGAGGTTCAAATTTAATGCTTATCACTATCTATAGATGCATCCGGGTAAAGAGAAAAATTAAGCACTTATTAGATAAGTATTTATTATATATGCACTTGTGTATTAACTATTTCTATAATCACAAAGTGGTTAAACTATTTTAATATAAGCTGTAAAACTTGCTTTAGTCATTCACAACCCCCTTTAATATTTTATGATTACAGATAATAGTTCACAATGCATAAGATATTATGATAGATAAATAAAGAATCTAGCTCCTTTAAAATCAGAAATTCAATTTAGAAAGTAAAGTAATCTTATAAATAAAATCAGCAACATAAACATACATAACAAATCAAGGATATATTAGAAATTTGAATAGCAACCGCCAATTTTCTTATCAATGGTTAAAATGTCATACTTCAATTTCTAAAGTATGCGATAAACTTTTAAAATAGTAAAATTATATTAAAAAGAAAATCATAAGTTTTTATTCAATTCAATTATTTTGAGCAAGAAATAATTGTATACACGGAAGAAGAAATTAACATTGATCAAAGTAAGAAATGATCTCCTATGTACCTTGTGACCAAAGTAATGTCCAGCGGGGTCACATTTGTAAAGCTGAGCCCCATTTTCGTCATCAATACCCAAGACCATGGCAACTTTGCAGCCCAATAGATTTGAAATCATAGAATGAGAATGATATCAATAATGACAGTATATATTTGAATTATAAAACATCATACAAGACTAATTATATAATCATTCGTCCGAGATTACAGTGAAAAGGCTAAGAAAAATTTACCTACTCCAAGTGGTCTCATATAAGCATGTTGAGTATAGACCTGTGATTTGTCTGCAATCCTGTTAATGTAAAAGAATACATGTCAGATACAAAAAAGTTATCGACAAATTGTAAAAACCTATAGATGTAAAGTCAAATAAAATGTCTGTTGACAAAAGTCAAAATTACAGTCAAGTCGACAGATGCATTATAATAATCAGGTTATTGCAATCTGTGAGTAAGAGGTGTGCATTTTTTATTTTAAAAATATTTTTTTTCATAAGCTTATTTTAAAAATAATTACTCTAGTTGCAGTAGCCAAGAAGTACATTCGTGGTGCTCAAGTGTTGGAAATGTCCTAATTACACACAGGTTTTCTTCAGGGGGTGCCACTAGCCAGAACCCATTTTTTATTTAGCCCATTTTAAATAACTATTTCAAAATCCAAAGCAAAACATAGAACAGCATAGACAAAATAATGTTACGATTTCAAATGTTTGAGCTAGCAGCCATGTTACGTTACACAGACCTCTTTGACACTCCTTTTAGAGATTGTAGAAGTGAATCCTAATAGAATAGAACAGACTAACCAATTATAATACAGTGCATCCACACCCAGTATTGAAAATGAAAGCAAAAAGATGATAATTTATGAAGAACTACTAATGATGGTACTATAATAAAAACACTACTAATGATGATAATTTCAGGAGTCAACTAAAGCATCCGTAGAACTCAGGTGGCAAGAATAAATGGTATAGTATACTATCCTTCGGTTACAATATAGCTTAAATATCACAAATATTTAATCATAGATGGTGCTGTTCCGGTGACTGGGTGAAAACCTTGACACTTTATTACATGAACTAACAAGCAAATCACATAACTACAAAGAGAGAAAAGGAAAGTAAAAGCCACTCAATTCAAACACTATTGACTTTAATACAAGATTTAGAATTAGGGATTTATATTTTTATTTGATGATTTAGTGAATAAAATTTGAAGTTTAGGGGATGGTGCCCAAGACCCCATTGCAAGGCATGGGAAAGCCTCCAAAAGGAAAAATCAAATAACACTTACAGAGAATTTACATTTACTTTTACCCCTAAAGAGACGAGTCAAAACAAAAAGAAAGCGATTAGCAACCTCAATTATCACGCCCTAATGAGGCATTTGGTATGTGGAATCTTTTCGATTCCTGGGAATCATGTTTTTATGGGAATCAAATTTCCTGGAAATGACTAAAATTGCATTTGAAATGCTTTAAAGTTTCACAGGAATTTTGACAATGTTTGCGGAAAACTTCTCACCTTCATGTCAATCTTGGATTTCCACCCCTCCCCTTTGGTAATGTTTTGTCATGAAACATGATTGAAAATACATTCTTAGGAATATTGGTTTCCTGGGAACAATTTTTGAAAGATTCATACCAAATATGGCCTTCTCATACCGCTTAAGATTCTAAGAAAGTTTATAATTTCTCTCCTACCACACCCCGTAAAATTAAATTTCCATGTTTACTATTGAAATAACATTTTCATTGTTTATTATAGGATCCCTGTCAGAACACATTTGATTAATCAATAGTTGAGGATCCAATGACTTGCTAATAGTCATAGCCATAGGTATATTGTTTTCTACATCAGAATATGTGAACATCTATTTGGAAGGAAAAGTAACAATAACTTATGCATTGTTTTAATACATTAGATGCTGAAATAATTACCATTTAGCCAACACATCAACAGGCATCTCATATCCATATTTATGGCGAAACTCGGCTGCTTCATTTCTTGCTTGTTGAACCAGTGTCCTAGCATCAGCTGGAAAAAAGGGTTTCAACAGGATAAAGTGAAGGTGAGCATAGTATGTTAAGATATATATATATATTAATTTATTTATTTTTATTTTTTTTCTCATGTTGAAATCTAAATATCTTTTGTGTCAAAAAAAAATTAAAATATCTTATCATATGTCATATATTAAACTGATCGAAAAACAATATAGCATTGTCTATATTATATATACTGAGTCTGTAATCATATATCTAGTTGGCCATAGGCATGCAGCAGTTGCAGTGCAGCACCCACAACTTTGACAGTAACATTCAGGTCTACTAGAACTATTTTCCCATCATTGATCATACTTTGGATTGAATTGCTGCATGGATTTCGGGACCAACATCCCAAATAAAAAATAGATGAGTGAAGCTTTACCATAGGTTTGGCTTCAGAAATGATCTCAAATAGCCAAACCGCCATAATCAAGGCAAACGTAAGCATTCTAATATAAACACAATTGCCTTATTATTTCCCCACTAATTAACAAGCTGTTTTAGGATGATATCAGGTTATTCAAATCCTAATATATAATTTACTAGATGGAAGAGTGCAGACATTGTCAGATACATGTTTCCTGAAACAACTTTTACATAAACCAAAACTATATTTTTAACTGAAAATGTATGCAAATAGATACTGAGACCTACAACAAAATGATGAAGAGATGCGATGAAAAACATACCTGTCATGCCAGTTGCCAATAAACCAAGGTACTTTGTGATGGGAAAGAGGTGTGTAACACTCGTCTGATCCAAGAGCTTGTCCTACAATAAACATTTCAACTTAAGCAGTCAGCCCAAATACTCATAAAAGCATAATAAAGTCTACAGTCAACCTCTTGTACTCACCGGAACCTTTTTTTGAGTAACGACGCAAACAGAATCTTTTCCTCGGACACCAATCGAGGTTATCCCTGCAGCCTTAACAGCCTTGAAAGCATACTCTGTTTAACACATTGAAAAATCCACAAGTTAACCTACCAAACTAGTCAACTAATTTCCAAACAAGTTAAGTAAAACAAACACGATTGGAAATTTCCGTGAGTCTAAGGTGATCAAATTACGTACCCACTTGAAAGAGACGCCCCTCGGGGGAGAAAATAGTGATGTGACGATCGTATCCACCTCCACTTCCTCGACTCATGTTTTTGGGTTACTTTGACCTTAGGAATTCCTTGTGGCAACAAGAAAAGAGACTGAAGTAATGATTTTTCTTTCTTTCAAAAAAGGCAATAAACAAGGAGATGGGGTTCTCCTACTTAAAGTGTTGATTTCAATTTTCTGCCAAAGAAAAGGGTTCTACATGTTAAATAACAATAAAATTAAGCGAAAAAACTAGAAAAATTACCTAAGAATATAATACTTATAGATATAGATAGATTATACTTTCCTCCTAAATAAATAATTAAAGCTTCTAGTTCTAGATACTATGAAAAATCATTTTCATGGTTCCAATAACTTTCATTGAGACAACCAACCAAGAGCAACTAGGACGGAAATAGGAGCAGCGAAAAAATAAATAACATGTCCCGCAGAAAATAACAAACAATTCCCAAATCATACAAATTTTATCAGCCTGTTTACTTTCTATTGCTGGAAATCCGAAATCATATATTGTTCAAAAGGAAACCCAAGAAGATGCCAACAAAACATCTTCACACAGTTGGACTGCACAACCAGTTTTGTCAATAGCGGATTGAAGACAGTATTAGTTTGTTTGAATTTCGCTATTTGACAACACATTGTAATAAATGGCATATCGTAGAACATTAATCATTCGTTCAAATTCCGCTACACTAAAGCGCCACTAAAGGCACTATTTGACAACATTGTGTGCAACTAAAGTTGAATTAAGGAAAAATGGTATAGTTTGAGAAGTGAAACAATCCAAAGGGTTTAGAAGAAGAATAGTGTTTAATTAGGAGCACGAAGACTATGATGTTTCCTTACTAAGCAAACAGAACACGTTATGCAACAAACAAGTCCCATCTTCGGAGGTTTAGAAATATAACGACACCTAAACATTTCTCATTTCTATTTTCTATACAGCTGTAAAAATAGCTAGGGCACATTTTAATGAATTGCAAAAGGTTGTGAAAGAAATTGGGAAACTATAACCTATGAAGCACGGACACAACACAGATTCGTTGATACCGTAATAATTTGAGAAAATGACGTAATTCAATGTAATCATATGTGTATGTGTCAAACACATATGTGTGTTTGCGTGTCTGACGCAACACACCAAATCCGAGGAGTGTTTCTGCTTCATAGACTATAATATAGTAATGATGTTTTCATTGTTTTGCTTGCATTGATTTTGGAACTATCAACCAACAAAATTAATATCAAAATTGCTAACAGAATTAAGGCTATTTTAAAAATAACATAAGCTTTAACTATTTAATGTGATCTGAAAATAATAGTATTCTATAGAACAGATCTACACTATAGTTCGTTTCAATAATGATCTTTTTATCACTCAGATTCAAGAAGAACAAAAAAGACAATCATGCACAGATCTAAATTGTCGATCGCGCCGCTTTGCAGCGGTGGATATCACGGTGGAATCGCATCCTCGCGCGGTGCCACACCGTGAAAGAGGAAGGAAAATCCGAAAAGGAAATAAGAGAAAAGAGAAACCTGGTCGATGATGATGATGATGATGATGATGATGATGATGATGATAATGATAATGAGTTTTGTCACAAGGGTTGATATCAGTTCGACTCCAATTCACTAAGCTGCTTCAGTTTCGTTGTTTTAGGGTTTTACTTGTTAAAATGCCATACCATTTTTTAATTTTTATTATTTTAATTTTTGTATTTTTATTATGAATCTATTACTATATATAAAAAGTATAAATATTTTTGGATTATTTTTTCATTATTCCTATTTTATTCTTAAGAACCTACCAAAAACAAAAAAATAACTACTCTTCCAAATTATTAGCACTATTGATGAATAAAATCACCAAATTAATAGAGATGATTTGTTATCTATTATCTATTACTATTATCTATACCAATATATAAAGAGAATACACCATTTCGCATGAACTTTTTTTATTGTCATTTTTGTCCTTCACTCTATTTAAATATTTGTATATGTTGAAAAATAACTTCCACATAAAAATAGATTAAGTAGTTATTTATATTTGTACAATAGAGAATATCGATCACACAAACGGGCACGGAACGGAACGTGCCCGTTTGACGGCTAGTTAAAATAAATTGAATTAGTGACATGGAAAATGTTAATATATGTGGACTCTGAAGGTGGAAAAACACAAGAAGGGAGGGTTGAATTGTGTTTTGAAAGTTAAAGTTTTTTCTCAAATAAAACTTGTTTTGCAGCGGATTAAACACAAATTAAAAGAGAATCTGAGGGAGAGAAAGAATGACACAAGATTTATCTTGGTTCCTCTCACAAATTAAGAGTACGTCCAGTCCCCTTGTTACTAACAAGAGCTTTTCACTATAATCTTCACAAGATTACAAACTGCTCAAGCACACTTGCAAGAGACTTCTCAAATGCTCAAGTTACACTTAACGAGAGACTTCTCAAACAAACTTGAAGATAAGAATGAATGTTAATGGACACTTGATATACTATCAGAGGTGTTTACAAAATACAACACAGATTTGCCTTAAGAGTATGAATGACAGATAGAGCTGTAGTGTGAGAATGTTTCAGAGTCTTAAACGCAGTAATAGAAACAGTAGTCATTTCTTCCATTTGAGTCTTCTATTTATACTTCAATGGAATGTGATGACCGTTGCAGAGAGATAAGGTGCCAGCTGGAATTTGATCGTACAATTGATAGCTGTAGATTACCTTCTTTGGTAAAGAATTCCAATTCCACTATCTTGCAATTTGAAATATCATTCAACCATTTTGAGTAATAATAGTACGATTGTACAATCCTCAAATGCGCTCCACTTATGGATAAGGTTAACGTTGTACCAACGAATATTCCTTCATGTGGATGTGACAGAGTCTTAAAATAGATTGATCTTCAATCATTGATTTTGATCCTGTCAGTCTTTGAGTGACGCAAATTCCTTTTTTTTTTCAGAGTCTGTAGTTATAGCTTCTTAAGGTCTTCAGCTTCTGAGCTTCTCAGAGTCTAGCTTTTGTCCTCAGAGCCGCTCACTTCAGAACTTGAATTTTAAGCTTCTGATGATCAGCGATATGCTTTCAGAGCTTCTTAGCTTGGCTTATCTGCTTTTGTTCATAGTGCTTCTGAATGAATTTTAACTTACAATTCTGCACACTAGAACAATCATTAGTAATACCAATTGCAATTTTAATACTTTGTTATCATCAAAACCAATTAAAAAATTTAGAAGGTTTATGTCAGACCCACTTTGTTCCAACAATCTCCCCTTTTTTGATGATGACAAACTAAAGCATTAAAATTCAATTGTTGTTGATTTAATTAATTATGTTAACTTCAGGTTTCAGAGGTTTGCAATCTCCCCCTGAGTCTGATAATCCATAGGGTTAGGTTTGTAAGCTCCCCCTAAGTTTTATCCATAATTAATTAAAACAGTTTAAGAGTTAATTTTTTAACTTGAAATAAATTTTCATATTTGACTCTCAGAGGCAAAGGTTTGTAAGCTCTTTCTTCAGAGTCTGATAATATTCAGAGAAGGTTTGCAAGCTTCTCTAATATTATCTATGAAAATGTATTTTGTTGACTATTTGGTGTTGGCTGCATTTTGGTTAAACAATGTTTAAGCAGGATGTGGTATGTAATGTTACAACATCGTAACCTGACGTGAGCGCGCCAGCTGTAGCGTGTCATTAATGCGCACGGTTTTATTTTTAGAGAAGATCTTTTCTTTTTCATCAGTTCTTTGCTTGTGCATCAAGGAAGGTTTTTATTTCCTAAACAGATCTTTTGCTCAGAGATTGTTTATGGAATTATTGTGAAGATTTATTTTATAAACATATCAAATCTTTAAAGATATGGTTTTATTTTATATTTGTGAGCTGGATGTTTCTCATGGGCAAAGTTACTGAAGCCCAAATTACCAGCTATATATTGAAGGACGAAAACCTAATTAAGGCAGTTGTTCAAGCGTGTTATTTGAGTCTAGCCGTATTAGGATTTGCGTGTATGCTTGTGTTTTGTGAGCCTTTCTTGTATCACTTTGATGCAAGCTTAAGACTGTGTGTTCTATTGAGTTGTAAACATAATTGTCTCTGAAGCTTTTAAGCAAGGAGATAGTTATTGTGTGTGTGTCCTCTCCAAAGCTTTTAAGCAAGGAGTTTGGATCTTAGTGCTTGTGTATTGCTCGAAGCCTTTAGGTAAGAGTAATCTAGTGTTTAGGAGAGTGTCTCCACCATAGTGATTGATTCAACAACAGTGCTGTTTGTACTGTTGAGCTTAAGGAGTGAGTTGGGAACTCATACCTAGGAGTTCCTAGGTAGAAGGACATAAGGATAGTTGCTAGGTGATAAGTTGTAAACGAGGAGTTTGCTGTAAGACTTTGAACTAGGGCTATTAGTGGATTTCCTCCTGGATTGGTATCCCCCAGATGTAGGTTGCGGTTTGCACCGAACTGGGTTAACAAATCACTGTGTTTTGTTTATTTCAGCACTATTTACTGTTTTATAATTTGTCTATTAAAGCTGGTAAAAGTGTTGTAACATCGTGTACAACATCTTATACTGGTGTGCCAGAATTTTCAATTGGTATCAGAGCGGGCACCCTAACATATTTGGGTGAGCTCCAGGGAAGTTATTTTCTGGTACTATGGACATGGAAGGATGATCGTTTGGCAGACCACCGATTTTGGATGGCACCAATTATGATTACGTGAAGTCGCGTATGATGGCTTTTCTAAAATCTATGGATTGCCAAACTTGGAAAGCAGTTATCAAAGGTTGGGAACACCCTGTGATGAGGGGCACAACCAATTTAAAGCCAGAAGAGAACTGGTCTAAGAAAGAAGATGAGTTGGCTCTTGCAAACAACAAAGCCTTGAATGCTTTATTTAGTGGAGTAGACAAATACATGTTCAGGCTGATCAAGCAATGCACTGTGGCAAAAGATGCTTGGGAAATTCTCAAGACCACTCATGAAGGGACACCCAAGGTAAAGATGTCAAGGCTCCAACTTCTGACCACTAAGTTTGAGAACCTCAGAATGAAGGAAGATGAAAGTGTACATGATTTTCATATGAACGTGATTGATTTTGTCAACTCATTTGATTCACTTGGTGAAAAGATCCCTAAAGAAAAGCTTGTGAGAAAAATTCTCAGGTCTCTACCTAAGAAATTCGACATGAAAGTTACAGTCATTGAAGAAGCTCAAGATATCTCAAGCATGAAAGTGGATGAGCTTATTGGATCACTTCAAACCTTTGAATTATCTATAAATGAAAGATCTGAAATGAAGGACAAAAGCATAACGGCTATCTCCAACACTGATGATGATAATGAGATTCGATGTGACATGGAGACGAATAAAGGAATTTCTAATGATATTATAGATCTTGGGAAGCAATTTAATAAGGTGCTGCAAAAGATGGATATGAAACCAAGACCAAATGTTGAGAACATGTCATTCAACATCAGTAAAAACAGTAATGTTCAGAGAAAAGGTGCACCTGATGATGAAACTGTTGAGCATATTGCAGCATTCACTGGTAGATATGAATCTTGTAAGTTTAAGAGTGCAATCTAAGAGAATTTTGAATTAGGTTCTTAGATTTTTTCGGTTATTTTAGAGATGGTAATATGTCTCTTATTTTTCTTGAAATGTTGTGATGAATATATGAATAAAGTGTTGAAAAATAAAGAGATAAGGGAAAGAAGAAAGAACACAAAAGATTTATACTGGTTCCCCTTCTAACCTAAGGGTACGTCCAGTCCCTTCACTCCTTGAAGGATTTTCCACTATTAGAATACTTGTTACAAGACAACCTTACCCCAAGGCTTCCCTAACAAAATCCTAATACAACACAAAATAGCAATCCCACTATCTTTAACAACAAGAATCTTCACCAAACCCTATGGTGAAATTCTCATACAACACAAGATAGCACACCACTATCTTAACAACAATTCTCAACAAAACTATGATGAGAATTTACAAACAAATGTTGAAGAATAATAATAATGTATGCCTGTTATCAGATCAATATCACTTTCAAATGAATATAACTTAATGCTCATAAACCTTTTTGGATATGAAAATATAATCAAGGTTTCACAAAATTGATATTTGAAAGTTTATGAGAAAAGTGACATTGATCAATATTTTGAGAATATGAAAGTTGTTAGTAATTGAAATGATCATAAACATATTTATAGAGGCTTTAGAAAATGTCTATGAAGCAAGGCAACTCTTCAAGAAAACTTATAATAAAAAGTTGTAATTGAAAAATCACAATGGTTAAAAAAAATAAAATTCTGGCCAGGACTTATTACATCAGGTATGACGGACATGCGATTTAAAAAGTCCTGATTTCAAAATTCAAACGTTACTTTCTGTTTTCAAAATACAAACAGCAACAGACTTTTTACATCTGTTGGGCGGAAGGTGTGATATAAAAAGTGCTGACAGCTTTTGTTAAAATTTAACTTTTTATATTTTTAAAAGCTTGCTTCATATGGACTTTTATATTTAACTTAGCAATTTATTTGTAATTAATTTTTAAAATATTTTCTGAGCATTCTAAGTTATATAATTATTAAAAGTGATAAATCAAAGATAAAGACCATACTTACAAATAATTTAATTAATAAGCCTAAGTTTTGGTCTTCATTTTGTTTTCTCATCTTGAGCCTCCATAAGCTTTCTTCTTTTGTGATGTGAGTTTGTTATCATCAAAACCCAGCCAAGTTCAAGAAGGAAATCTTCTTCACAAATCTGATGAAGATTCTTGTGATGAAGATATAACTTTTGATGAACTTGCTAACACCTACAAAGAGTTACTCACTAGGTATGAAGAAATGTGTAGAATTCTTGAGAAGCAGAAAAAGACCATTAACAGACTCCAAGCTGAAGTGAACATACAGGCTGAAAAGGCGTCAAAAGCTCATGATGAAGTCACCCAAGTTAATATCCAAATGGATGACTTAAGGAAACGTGTGAGCCAGCTGAACCCAGGAACCAATTTTCTTGAACAAATCCTGGAGAGTGTACCAAGTGGTAAGGCAAGGTCAGTTGGGTACAGCTACACAAGTCTTAACCAGCATCAACTGAATCCGGAAACCAAGTTTATGCCCGCTGAAGGAGTTTTTGATCCTTGCACTGGAAACATGATGTTGAAGCATTATACTCAACATCCTAGAACCTACCCTGTTCCTAAATTTGAGTCTGATCCAAAACCTCATGTGCACCAAAGACCTAAAAGTCAGAAGAGATATCGAAGGTGGGTATGTCACCATTGTGGTAAGAAGGGACATATAAGGCCTTTCTATTTCAAGCTGTACGGGTATCCCGAGCGGTATCAGCAAGCAAAGCCTGCACCTGAAGTGATAAATGTCAAGAAGGAATGGAAACCCAAAGATGGCTCCTTTACTTTAATCACCAAGGAAACTCCCATTACTATTGTTTCAGTCATTACCGCAAATAAGAATAAATCTTCTAATGTGGAGAAAGGAACATTTATGCCTGTAAGTGAGTCTCCCTCTACGTCGATTTATGTCCCTTTTGGTACTGAAACCAGGCCACTAGTAAAGCCTAAATCTGATGAAACTCTCGGACAACCTAGTTTGAATGTTGCTATTGAATGTGCCAGTATGTCACCTACCAAGGTGGAGGGAAAATCTAATTCTGGTGTTGAAACCCTAGAAACTCAAAAAGGGGCAACTCATGAAATTCCTACTGTATCTGAGGTTGTTGCTGATAAAGTTGTTCTTGATTCACCTGTTGCTGAAGAATCATTGAACAACAAAGGTATGGAGGATGTACTGAACTCCTTGAAGGATACCATTCATATCCCAAATGTTGTGTCGGATGTTGGAACATCCTTGGCACAAGACAAACCAACTTCTAGTGTAGTTGGTAGTGCTACTGATGTTGATACTGTTATTGGTTCGCTCAAGGAAACTCTACATGAGTCGAATGTTGTGCCAGATGTCCCAGCATTTGTGGCCTTGACTTGGCTGACATCCGATTTGTTGTTATTATTCTGATTCTTAGGCTTGCCCTTGATTTTGAGCACTCCTTAGTGCATTTGGATGTAATAGTACTTGGTACTCTGTGATATACTCTGCCGCTACACTGTTTTGAATCCCTATATGCATCTTTGTCAAATTTGTGGTAAAAGGAGGGAGTAGATGTTGGAACATGTTCTCAGTAATTGATATGCATGCTCTGCTAGTGTGTTAGTCTGCTATGCATCATTTCAGGGGAGTACTATGTATGTGATGCAGGGGGAGATGTTGTATGTGATGTTGGAACATTCTGTTTGTGTCATCTATGCTTATGATTGTGACTGTTTGAGGCAAAGTAGTTTTGTTTGTGTGTTCTCCGCTGTTGCATGCCTCTGATATGCTCTAAAGATACGACTGAATTCTGATCTAATGTTTCCTTGGAGGAGTTAGTTTGGAAACTATTTTTGAAGATGTGCTATGCTTCTCTTCTTTTGTGTGTTTATGTTGATGTGAAGAAGTGTTAGTGATGTATGTATCTTGTCTGTGTGATCCCAAGTTGCTTTAGCCAAAAATTTGCCAAAGGGGGAGTTTGTTGACTATTTGGTGTTGCTGCATTTTGGTAAAACAATGTTTAAGCAGGATGTGGTATGTAATGTTACAACATCGTAACCTGACGTGAGCGCGCCAGCTGTAGCGTGTCATTAATGCGCGCAGTTTTATTTTTAGAGAAGATCTTTTCTCTTTCATCAGTTCTTTGCTTGTGCATCAAGGAAGGTTTTTATTTCCTAAACAGATCTTTTGCTCAGAGATTTTTTATGGAATTATTGTGAAGATTTATTTTATATACATATCAAATCTTTAAAGATATGGTTTTATTTTATATTTGTGAGTTGGATGTTTCTCATGGGCAAAGCTACTGAAGCCCAAATTACCAGCTATATATTGAAGGACGAAAACCTAATTAAGGCAGTTGTTCAAGCGTGTTATTTGAGTCTAGCCGTATTAGGATTTGCGTCTGTACTTGTGTTTTGTGAGCCTTTCTTGTATCACTTTGATGCAAGCTTAGGACTGTGTGTTCTATTGAGTTGTAAACATAATTGTTTCTGAAGCTTTTAAGCAAGGAGATAGTTATTGTGTGTGTGTCCTCTCCAAAGCTTTTAAGCAAGGAGTTTGGATCTTAGTGCTTGTGTATTGCTCGAAGCCTTTAGGTAAGAATAATCTAGTGTTTAGGAGAGTGTCTCCACCATAGTGATTGATTCAACAACAGTGTTGTTTGTACTGTTGAGCTTAAGGAGTGAGTTGGGAACTCATACCTAGGAGTTCCTAGGTAGAAGGACATAAGGATAGTTGCTAGGTGATAAGTTGTAAACGAGGAGTTTGCTGTAAGACTTTGAACTAGGGCTATTAGTGGATTTCCTCCTGGATTGGTATCCCCCAAATGTAGGTTGCGGTTTGCACCGAACTGGGTTAACAAATCACTGTGTTTTGTTTATTTCAGCACTATTTACTGTTTTATAATTTGTCTATTAAAGCTGGTAAAAGTGTTGTAACATCGTGTACAACATCTTATACTGGTGTGCCAGAATTTTCATATTTCAAATCTAAAATTTTCTCCCCTTTCAATAAGGTTCAGAATTAATGAAATCAAAAGAAGATATAGAAATTGATTCAAAATGCATAAACATAACAGTTTCAGATTTTTTTGCACAGTTATGGAATCAATTATTATCAATTTTAACGCTATTCTTACTCCCCCTTTTGTCATTAATCAAAAAGTAACGAAAAACAAGAGAATCAAGTCAAATAACGCATATCACAAGACAATCAAGTCAAAGATTGGTTACAACTATGTTCAATTAAATGAACTGTGTTGATTTCCAGACAGACATGAGTGTTTGAAAGCATTATAAAAGGAGATGAGTCTTCTCATTTTATTCACAACGAATACATTATCAAGCACACACTTGAAAATCAAGTAATGAAGAAAGCTTCAGGATCAGAGAAAGAGATCAAGAAGAAAGCAACATCTTCACACTCAAGAAGAGACAAGCAACCAAAAGAAACAACTAAGCAAGTGATTGAAATATCAGATGCTGATGAAACAGACTCTGATTATGCAGAGTTTTTAAGAACATACGATCCTGAGGAGGAGTACTCAGATTCTGAGTTCCACAAAGCCATTCTTGAATATCTTTCTGATGCAAACACTTCTGGTGATTCAAAGCCAGAGGTGCCCAAGAAAGATGAGTCATAGGCTAAGTCAGATGTAGAGTCTAAGTAGTGTCCTCACTATCTTATGTAATAAAACTTTGCATCAATAATAAAAAAATTGCTTTTAAATTGTTTATTTTATTTGCATGTTTCTTATATTCACTTAAGAATGTCAGAACACCAGTTACCAGATACGCCTCATTCGGTATTGGTGCCTCGCTATTAAACAAGCGATAATACTAAGAAGCTATGTCATGAGTAAACAGGAATACTGATGTGAGGGAACCTTAGGTTTTCAGAAGCAAATATAAGTTTAAAAACAAGATGCTCTTCAGCATTCACAAGAGTATCAGACATAATTAGTAAATACATTTTAAATTTTGAAAAACAAAATTAAAAATAACACACAATTAAGCACACAATTAATCAGACAGGATAATCAGAAGTTAATTAATCACAAAAATTATCCAATAGTTACACAACAAAAATATATAACAAATAAGGTGCTTGATGACAGTAATTTATCTGATGTTTTTAGTACTATTTATTATTAGTTTAGTATTAGTTTTAGACCAATTACAAGGCAAAAACCTAAATAAGTGAAGCTACTTGTCCAAGAAGTCAAGAATTGAAGAAAATGCTTAAAAAGAGGCTAAAAGGAAGAAAATACGCAACTTTCAGTCTGCGGATCATAACTTGAGCTACCAGTATCGGAATGAGGTCCGTGACCATGCGTTGGAAAGCTAAGACGAAGAGCTACAACTTTTGTGTTGAAGCCAAAACCTAAATTTGCCATCGCAGTATGATGACACCCATCGTAGTGCGATGGGAGGAAAACTTCGCGCCCAAGAAAAGAACATAATCTTCAGTTATATTTTTGAAGAAAATCTACACATCGTACTACGATGGGTCCATCGTAGTGCGATAAGCCTTGCTGCCCAAGTCATAAAAACTATAAATAGAGCCTCCCTCCTTCACAATTATTCATTCAGAAATTTAGAGAACTATTTCTCTATAAGGAGCAAAGGAGGAGGAGCTCTAGGGAAGGAACTTTCCCCCTTCAACGGGAAAGGTAACTTCCTCCGCAAGGTAGCAAGGTTATTGGTATGCATTTATATAATTCTTGTAATTTAATTATGTCTATTAGTAGCTGTTAGCCTGTATTTTCGACAGGCATTAATGAATTGGAGAGAGATGATGAAATCTCATTTAATGTGCATGATTGCATTTTCAATATTCTCTTGGGAATTGATTCTGGCAATAAATCAAGAGAGAATCAAAGCATTTGACATTAAAGATTTTTGATGTGTCAAATCCTGAAAATCTGTCGAATTCGACAGAATCATGTTTATCCAAATAAACATGCTGGTTCGACAAGAGTATGTTTGTCGAAAATATTGTATATATATATATACGTGTGTTGTTTGTTTGTCTAACGTACTGTGCAGAACGGAGAAAGCATACTCTGGACTTAGCAAATTATTCAAAAGTGGATAACGTTCAAAAGTCCCACCAGGTGTCAAAGGGAATTCAAATTGTCAAAGACACGTGGAGCATAGTTAGGCATTTTGTAGGTTTATAGCAGTTATTCTAGTTTGCCTATAAATATTAGTTTTTCATAAGAGAAACGGGTCCACAATTCATAATACATGCAAATTCCGTAGAAATTCAGAGTACCCATGTCAACGAGCGAAATGAATGCAAACAGGAACATGTACGAATCTGTGTACCATTCTTTGTAAACATTTTTACATTGTCAAATGCAATTTATCTTTCAAGTATTGATTACTTGCCTTTCATTTAAGCTTTCTGCAATTTAAAGCTTTTCTGCACTTTAAGCATTCTGCAATTTATTTCATTGCATGCCTTTACATTTCAAAGTTTTTCTTTAAACTTTATTTGCAATTCATTTACAAGTTTTCTGCAAATTTAACTTTGAAGCATTTTACTTTAAACAAACCATTTGACTGCGTCAAATGCTTTTACTTTTTATCAACTTATCCGATTTAACCCAAAAAGATATGAATATGTTTTCATCATCTTCTGCACAATCCATATGTCCCAGGATTTACTAGTTGATCCTTCTTGTAATAATCAAACTAGCGGTTGTTTACTAAAAATCGGGGTAAACAAATTGGCACGCCCAGTGGGACAATTGGATTGTGTATTTTTATTTAGTGTGTTTTTGAAATTTTTTTACAAAAATTCGTTGTTTGGTGTTGTACTTTTGATTGTGTGTATATTTTTATATGCATTTGAGGAGTGGTAAATCTCTCCCAGAATTTTCAAGTGTACCAACTCGTCCTCGTTCCAGAATGGTGAGACCACCAAACAATCCCAATAATAATAATAATAATAACAATAATGGGGCAGAAACAAATCCTGTTCCAAATTCGACAGGGCAACCAAATCAACCAGTATCTGGCAATCCTAGCGCCAATCCTACTGGTGGGCCAACAAGCCCTGCCCTGAACTCTATAAATTCTGAAAGTATCCCAAGCAATAATGTTAATGGGGGGAGTTCGAACCCTGTAATAAGTTCTGCGACCGTTGGCGTGAGCGCTAGTGGGTCAACAATGCCTGCCACTACTTCAAGTATGGCAGGAGGGTTTGTTCCTCCAAATACGAATGGTGCAATAATGACACAAATGAATGTATCATCTATGCCAACGAACGTGTCACACACACATGGATACACAGACGGTAGTCAAGTTGGTGGAACACCGTCAAGACCCCCATGGTTGCCTAGAAACCCACAATATGGAATGCCAACAACAACGATGGCAAGCCTGTATAATTGGCCTTCGATAGAAAATTCTCCCTCATCTTCTGCGATGGGAAACAGGGGAAATTGCTTGAATTTGACAAATAATTCCATGAATACACTTAGGCAACAAATGGATGAAAGTAACCATGATATGGTGAACGCATTGACCCAACAGATTGACACAGTTTTTAACCCAGTTTTACAAACAGCCAATGATAATTACTTGTTGTTAGCCAATCAAATGGGAAGGATGGCGGACTTTTTTGGTGCCCCTGATGCTCCAAACAACCAAAGGGATCTTCGTGCAAACCCGGAGACTCAACCAGAAGTTCAAGCCCAACCAGTGCGCGTCGAAAGAGAACAGCCAGAACAGGGAGTGGTATTGGTTAATAGAAACCAGGATGCTGATAATGTTCTTAGGAATGTTCGACAAGAGAATGTTGCAGGGCATAATAACTTAGCCAATTTAGTAGAAAATATCTTGGCCCAAAATGGTTTGAATATAGGGTTGCATAGGCCAAATTTTGTGTCAGCATTGTCTGAATACGTATTGCAGGCAGAATTGCCAAGGGGATGGAAAATTCCCAAATTCACAAAATTTGCTGGTGATACTAATGAGTCTACTGTCGAACACATTGCCAGATATTTGGCAGAGGCAGGGAATTTGGCAAATAATGAAGATTTAAGAATGAAGTTTTTTCCCAATTCCCTCACTAAAAATGCTTTTACGTGGTTTACCACACTTCCCCCTCATTCAATTCATACTTGGACTCAATTAGAAAGGCTATTTCATGAACAGTTTTACATGGGACAATCTAGGATTAGCCTCAAAGAGTTAGCCAGTATGAAGCGCAAAATCTCAGAAGCCATTGATGACTATCTGAACAGGTTTCGCCTCCTTAAGGCAAGGTGCTTTACTCAAGTGCCTGAACATGAATTGGTTGAGATGGCTGCTGGTGGCCTTGACTATTCCATTAGGAAAAAGTTAGATACTCAACATTTAAGAGACATGGCCCAATTAGCAGATCGTGTTCGACACGTCGAACGCCTCAGGGTTGAAAAAGTCAGAAATTCTAAGTTCCACAAGAAAGAAAAAGTGGCTTACATAGAAACATATGAAAGTGAAAATGAGTTCGACGATGGTCAGGATTACATGGAAAATAATGAAGTTAACATTGCTGAGTTAAAACCAGGCCCTCCTTATACTTGTAAAATGTTAAAACCATCAAATGGGAATAATCCTGTCGAACCAAAAAATGATAGATTTGTTTCTAAGACATATACTTTCGACATTACTAAATGTGATGAAATTTTGACTTACTGGTCACTGATGGCCAAATAATTGTGCCAAAAGGTTTAAAAGTTCCACCTTTGGAACAACGTAAGAAAAGAGGTTTTTGTAAATACCATAATTTTTTGGGTCATAAAACCTCACAATGTGTTCTTTTCAGGGATCTGGTCCAGAAAGCCCTGCAGGAGGGAAGGCTTAAATTTGGCGAAAAGCCAAAATCCAAACAGCAGGTGGATGAAGATCCATTGCAGATTGCTGATGCTGCTTACACAGAGCCATTTGAGTGCCTGATGTTAGAAGCATTGAACCTCACTGAAGGGGGGCAACTAGTTTCTATTCCCGAAGAAGAATACGAAAACAAAGTGGAAGAAGTATATCCACAGGCTGGGGAAACTTTATTGGATTTCCTTCAACGCTGCAAAGAGAATGATGGCGAAGCTACATTATGTCCTCATTGTAGTGCCATGTTCGACAAGAAGGCTGCTGCAGGCCTCAACAAGTTTTTGCCTCATAGTCAAGGTAGAAACAATTGGCCAAATCAAAGGCCAACTTATTCTAATGTTCTGAATAGCCAACAGGCGCCTGTACATCAGAGGTTGGGACCACAAAAATCATTTGTCCCCTCAAGCATGACACCTGTCAATCAATGGGTTCATGGAAGAAACATGGACTATGGTCAAAGGAATATTGAGAAAGGAAACTCCAGTAACTTCAATCCCAAAAAAGATCCTGAATCAAGGAAATATGATTACAGGAATAATTACAAAGGGAAAAATCCCATGACAAGATCTCAATGGCGCAGATATCAACGCCAGAAGAAAGTGGCTGCTCAAAAATCCCAAATTACTGCTGATGGTAATGGAGAGAGGCCTATGGAATTGGCGAAGAGGCCAATGAAAGAAAGGTTAGGTGAACCAAAAGTCGAGTCTTCAGTTGCTGATAATGTCGAAGACGACCACATGGAAGCAGATGACTTTTTGGATTCTGAACCTGACCTCGACATAATAGTAAATGTTGTGTCGATTCTGCCAAGAGAGTTCGACGTCTGTTCTGAAATAACGGACGACGAAGAGGAATCTGGGATGCAAATGGCTCTTCACAGGCCAGTTTGTTACTATGTGATGAGCAATGGTGCTTTGGAAGACCAGATGGCTACATTTGAAAGGCCAGACGAAGGCATGAAAAGTCACTTGAAGCCTCTTTTCATACAGGCTAAGGTGAATAATGTGGGAATCAACAAAGTACTAATTGATGGTGGTGCTGCTGTTAACCTCATGCCAGAATTTCTGCTCAGAAAGATTGGTAAATCTTTGGTGGATCTTCATCCTCACAACATAGTACTTTCAAACTATGAGGGTGAAACTGGGTTTTCTTTGGGAGCAATCCAGTTGGAAGTGGTTGTTGGAAGCACTGTAAGGCCAACCTTGTTCTTGGTTGTGGCCTCTAAGGCAAATTACAATCTACTTCTAGGTCGAGAGTGGATTCATGGAGTGGGGGCAGTTCCATCTACCCTGCACCAGCGCCTCATTATCTGGCGAGAGGATGGAATAGTGGAAAATGTTGAAGCAGATCAAAGCTACTTCAAAACTGAAGTCCATCATCTGACGAAGCACTCCTTCGACAAGAAACTGGCAACAATTTCACCATGCACTGAGAGAGACTTTGCACATCGTCTAGCAGGAAATGGTCACCATGCAATCAAACTGGACCCCACACATGGTTTCTTGTGGGAGAGAAAAGATGGAAACAGTGAGGATGGCGAGTATGAAGGCCACAACTACCCAACTGGGTGGGATGTCAAAGATAACTACTATGTCTGAGTCCCAAACTTGGGCAAAGATTACGGCCTATATGGCTGAAAATAGAATCAAGATGGCTTTGGAAGCCAATTCGTTGTCAGAAAATATGGCTGATGCAGCCAATGGCATAAAAATTGGCAAACACGAGCCAGAATTGCAAAAGCTGGATTGCATCTATGATGACGAACCCTTAGGATTTGAAAAAGATCCAATTAGTCAAAGTCACAAGATGCAAGCACAGGATCCTTTGCAAGAAATTGACCTTGGAGATGGTTTGACAAAAAGACCAACATATATTAGTGCAAACATTCCTCCAGATCTGAAGGTAAAATTGGTGCAACTTTTGATGGAATTCAAAGATTGTTTTGCTTTGGATTACAACGAAATGCCAGGTTTGAGCAGAAAATTGGTGGAGCATGAACTACCAGTTCAACCAGATAAAAAGCCAGTGAAACAGTTACCTAGAAGATTTGCACCAGAAATAATGTCAAAGATCAAGGAAGAAATTGAAAGGCTGCTGAGGAGCAAATTCATCAGAACAGCAAGGTATGTCGAATGGTTAGCAAATATAGTGCCTGTAATTAAGAAAAATGGTTCTCTTAGAGTATGTATAGACTTTAGAGACTTAAATAATGCTACACCAAAAGATGAATACCCTATGCCTGTAGCAGAAATGCTAATTGATTCAGCAGCCGGGTTTGAATATTTAAGCATGTTAGATGGCTATTCTGGCTATAACCAAATTTTCATTGTTGAGAATGATGTACCCAAAACTGCCTTTAGATGCCCAGGAGCATTAGGCACATATGAATGGGTAGTGATGCCCTTTGGTTTGAAAAATGCCGGGGCTACTTATCAAAGAGCAATGAATTTAATTTTTCATGAATACATTGACACTTTCATGCAAGTGTATATTGACGACATAGTTGTCAAATCCTCGTCAAATGATGATCATCTAGATCATTTGAAAAAATCTTTTGAAAAGATGAGGAAATATGGATTAAAAATGAATCCATTAAAATGTGCTTTTTGTGTTAATGCAGGAGATTTCCTTGGGTTTGTTGTGCACAAAAAGGGCATTGAAATAAATCAAAACAAAACAAAGGCTATTATGGAGACCAAATCTCCAACTACAAAAAAGCAACTTCAGTCCTTACTTGGGAAAATCAATTTCTTGAGAAGATTTATTTCAAACTTAAGTGGTAAAGCTCAACCATTTTCACCACTGCTTCGACTCAAGAAAGAAAGCGTTTTCACTTGGGGGCAAGAGCAACAACAAGCTTTTGACGAAATCAAGAGTTATTTGTCAAAGCCACCAATGTTAATGCCTCCAATAAGGAACAAATTCATGAAGTAGTATATTTCAGCATCAGATTCGACGTTGGGTAGCATGCTGGCCCAGGAAGATGAAAATGGTGAAGAAAGAGCCATCTATTACTTAAGTAGAGTATTAAATGATGCTGAGACTAGATATAGTAGTATTGAAAAATTATGTTTATGTTTGTATTTTTCTTGTATGAAACTCACGCATTATATAAAGCCTGTTGACATTTTGGTTTACTCTCATTGTGATATCATCAAACATATGTTATCTAAACCAATCCTGCATAGTCGAATTGGAAAATGGGCTTTAGCCTTGACAGAATATTCACTAACTTATAAACCTTTAAAGGCAGTTAAAGGCCAAATTGTGGCTGATTTTATAGTGGATCATTCTGCATTAGAAACTCCTCAAAATTATGTGGATTCAGAACCTTGGAAATTATACTTTGATGGTTCTAAACATAAACATGGAGTTGGAATTGGGATTCTAATCATTTCCCCTTCCAGAATTCCCACTAAGTTCAAGTATAAAATTAATGGGTTCTGCTCAAATAATGAAGCAGAATATGAGGCTTTGATAACAGGCTTAGAAATTTTATTGGACTTGGGGGCAAAAAATATTTTGGTCAGAGGTGATTCAGAATTGGTTTTGAAACAATTGACAAAAGAATACAAGTGTATAAAAGAACACTTGATGAAATATTTTGTCATAGCAATTTCTTTGTTAAAACGTTTCGACCAAGTCACCATTGAACATGTGCCTCGTATAGAAAATCAAGAAGCCAATGATTTGGCTCAAATAGCTTCTGGTTATAAAATTTCCAATGAGAAACTGGAGGAGTTGATTGAAATCAAAGATAAACTCATTATTGATCAACCTGCTCCTTTGGAATTGTCAATGCCAAAACTTGTGGGGGCAGATGTACCACAAGACAATGGTCAAGATACCATTTATGATGGTGATGAAAATTCATAAATTGGCAAAGGTGATAATCTTCAAAACTGCCATTTCTCCTTGTTGTATTCGACATGCAGTCGAAATTGGCATTTTTGAGGGGGCAATTTGTTAGCCTGTATTTTCGACAGGCATTAATGAATTGGAGAGAGATGATGAAATCTCATTTAATGTGCATGATTGCATTTTCAATATTCTCTTGGGAATTGATTCTGGCAATAAATCAAGAGAGAATCAAAGCATTTGACATTAAAGATTTTTGATGTGTCAAATCCTGAAAATCTGTCGAATTCGACAGAATCATGTTTATCCAAATAAACATGCTGGTTCGACAAGAGTATGTTTGTCGAAAATATTGTATATATATATATATATACGTGTGTTGTTTGTTTGTCTAACGTACTGTGCAGAACGGAGAAAGCATACTCTGGACTTAGCAAATTATTCAAAAGTGGATAACGTTCAAAAGTCCCACCAGGTGTCAAAGGGAATTCAAATTGTCAAAGACACGTGGAGCATAGTTAGGCATTTTGTAGGTTTATAGCAGTTATTCTAGTTTGCCTATAAATATTAGTTTTTCATAAGAGAAACGGGTCCACAATTCATAATACATGCAAATTCCGTAGAAATTCAGAGTACCCATGTCAACGAGCGAAATGAATGCAAACAGGAACATGTACGAATCTGTGTACCATTCTTTGTAAACATTTTTACATTGTCAAATGCAATTTATCTTTCAAGTATTGATTACTTGCCTTTCATTTAAGCTTTCTGCAATTTAAAGCTTTTCTGCACTTTAAGCATTCTGCAATTTATTTCATTGCATGCCTTTACATTTCAAAGTTTTTCTTTAAACTTTATTTGCAATTCATTTACAAGTTTTCTGCAAATTTAACTTTGAAGCATTTTACTTTAAACAAACCATTTGACTGCGTCAAATGCTTTTACTTTTTATCAACTTATCCGATTTAACCCAAAAAGATATGAATATGTTTTCATCATCTTCTGCACAATCCATATGTCCCAGGATTTACTAGTTGATCCTTCTTGTAATAATCAAACTAGCGGTTGTTTACTAAAAATTGGGGTAAACAGTAGCTAAACTCCTTAAGGTTAGGTGGAGAAGATGAACTCCCTTAGGAATGCTGGAATCATGTAAATTGGTACTAAGTTTATATAATTTTCTATTCAATTTTATTTATTCTATTATCTATGTTTTAATTACGTAACCTGATTAAAGTACACAATTAGGGAACGCTCTTAGGGACGATGATATCTAGCATTGCGCCTAGGGTCAGGGTTTATCACTGGCCGGCAGCTAACCTAAATAGGGTTAGTGATATTTAATATTGTGCCTCAAGGTTAAGATTACCCAAGGCTCGACAACTAACCTATAGGGTTAGTGATCTAGTATTGTGCCTCAAAACCGGCAGCCAACCCCGATCAATAGATGATAGCTTAACAAGTTAAGGGTAAAAGAACTAATGAAACCATGCTTAATTGACTACATATTTAGAGTCTAATCACTAGGTTAGGGACGTGACAACGTGGCTAACACGGGTTCCCTGTCTAATAATTGAGATTCTCTATAATCGTAATTAGGGTAATTATCGTATGCGGTTATTACTAATTATATTAGTTCACCAATAATAAAAGGGAATAGTCAACGATATAGCACCACTTACCCAGCGGGAATAAGGGAGGGATTCCAACTACTTAACCTATCTTCTTAAATTGTCTTTCTTTCTAGTTATATTCTCTGTTTCTTGAATCTAAAATAATCCAAACTTATAAAGCGAAGGCAATCTCAACAAATCCTAGAATAAGCTTAGTGACCGAGGCGCTGTCCCTGTGGATACGAACTCATTCTACTTGTAGAGTGTGAATTATTACTCGACGACAGACTGGTACACTTATCAGACCGTAGTAAAGTTTTTGGCGCCGTTGCCGGGGACGGTGTAGACGAAGTTGATAAGCTAATTTTAGGAATTTGTATATATATATATATATATAAATCATATAAAAAAAATATATAAAATAAAAATTAAAAATTTGTTCTTGCAATATTGAACTTACAGACGATTCTGGCTAAGGCAAGGCTTGGTATTTAAGCGATCCATTGTGATCTACCTCCCTTACCTGGGAATCCCTGGGGTGATAGACTTGCAAAAACAACAAAAAAAATCAAAACTTTTTTATCTCTGTTTATTATCATTATTATTGTGCTTTACTACTAATCAAATTCTTTGAGTTTAAGCAATGACACTCAGATGGGAGGACTTTCCATAGAAATTAAATGAAATTGGTGGCTACATCTTTGAAGTATGTGAAAGCCGTAATATTCGTTTATGTGAAGCCTCTGAAATTTTCACGGAATTCATCCAAAGACCTAAAAGACACTTACTCTTTGAAGACGACTGGATTGAATTCATGGAAGAAAAGGAGTCTAAAGCACAAGAAGAAGCGTCAACTGAATCAGTTACAACCCAAATTAGCCAGATTCCAAGAGAGATACAGGGAAAGACCCTAAAGTCGAAAAAGTAGTAGAATGGGACAAAGATGAACAATTGCTTATCCTGGAAACTATCATCGAAGAGGGTGCAGAATACAATACACCCATAGAACTAGCCTGTGAATTATTCAACGAGTTCATCCAAAGACCTCGAAGACATGAGTCCTTTTTGGACAATTGGGTTGAATTCAATGAAGAAAAGGAGTTTGAAGCACAAGGAGTAATGTCAACTGAATCAGTTGCCACCCAGAATGAGCTAGAGTCCATAGGCGATGAAAGTCGAGACTCCGAGGTTAATGAAGTACCATCTGAAACCTCAAGGAGTAAGCTAGAAGCAGGATCACCAAAAGAGGAGCAACCACAAAAGAAACCTCAACAACAGCGGGACGACCCAAGAAGTCTCCCAATACCTTACTCTATTGGTGAGGTGAATTTTAAAGGAGCAACATGTGACCTTGATTCTAACATAAATTCAATGTCTTTGTATCATGTAGACAGGTTGAAAGAAGCACATGATGAACAAGAAGATCAAGAGAAACAATTGGTTGAAATAGAAACGAACCAACGCAACGCGTCAAGTGTTCGGGATGAAGATTTCTATAAGGGAGCTGAACCCCAACCAATGAAGTCTCGAGCAAGATCTCCAACAAAAAGAACAACCTAGCAACAAAGCCGAAGAAAAAGCAGAAATTGATAAAATCATAGATATGATTTGTGCTTTGTTTGCTACGGTCAAGCTGAAGAGGGTATGAAAGCAATATCCTCTGTTTCTCAAATTCCTGGGATTCTTAACAAAGAAGAGGAAGAAGACGGATGATATATTCCATCTCTCATATAAGACGCCCTAACAGTCTTCTGACGTCTAGCTAATGATTTTAAAGAAGCGCTTCTTGGGAGGCAACCCAAGGTCTTTTTATTGCTTTCATTTATTTTTCTCGCATTTTAAATTTCTTTTCAAATTTAGGTATTTTTCAAAACTACAAGATCTGTTTTCAAAAGGGAAGGAATGCAAAAAATTTATGTCCAAAAAAGAATTTTTAAAAGAACTGTTCCAAAGCCCATCGTGCAACAAATTTCCTATTGTGCCACGATGAAAATAAAAACTTTTGAAAAACATGGCATTGGAACAGCCATCGTGCAATGAAACTGCTCATGACACAATGAAAGTTTGGAAGTTACAAAAAGAAACACCGGTTGCAACACTTACACCATCCACCCAATTAACCCTACACTTCTAAACCTTCAAATTCACCATCATCTTCTCTTTTCTATTCATTCATCCATCACCACAAAAATCAAAACTCGATATTTTCCTACCCCTCCATTCCCAAAACTTCTATAAAGCCATTAGACCACAAATTCAATCCCATTGCACCAAAGAAAAATAATAATAACCTCCAGATTCTTATCCAGTCAAGATGGAAGGATGAATGAACGTCTCAAGTCCCAAGTAAAGGAGAGACGATCTCTTGGGACAGAGACGCAGACATTCTTAACCGAGCAAAAAGGATTACCACCAAATTGAGCAACAGAAGACAAAGTCAACTATCAAACCTGATCAGTCACAGTGCACAATGGATGAAAAGGTGAAGTAGCTATGACAACGTTACAAAAGTTCAAAGTTTGGGGTAACAAACCCATAGCAGCAACATGCTGCATATGAGACTCAGAGCAGACACAAGCAGGTCACTACTCAGATAACATCATGGACCTGTTGAATAGGGAGTTGAACCCTATATTCTTTACAATTGGTGTGTCATCAACCAGGGTGGGCAGTAAGTCATGGAGCATTCCCGCTGTTCCCTTCTATCTTTCTATCTTTGTAGTTTATCATCTATGTAATGAACTAGTATTCACACCCGTGCAACGCACGGAGAAGAATTTGCTTATGGTCATAAATTATAGGAATATTGCTTCAAGATTATTATTTAAAAAAGAATAATATAATGAATAACAGTAGACACAAAATTAATTGAATGCGAACATTGTCATAAAATTAGACACATAATATGATAACCAATATTAAAGTAATACAATTACGACCGATATAAATTAGAAACAATAACTTAAAATACATTAAAGTTTGAAGTACAATTTAGGATACATGAAAGCAATTTTAAAAATAACATAACATGGACTGAGAATGAGATTAACTGGGGCTTTGGAATGGGTCTGGAAATAGGTCAGAGATTCAATTGAGAAGAGAACCTAATTTACAAACATAAACATGAAATTAATCATTCCACAAAAAAATCAGATAATGAAATCAAAGATTTCAAATTAGGGTTTCAAAAATCAACATCATGATTACATATTGTTAAACGGAAAAACGAAATCAAAATTGAAACAAAATCAAAAAACAAATCGAAGAAATAGATGAAAGGGGGAAATAATATTGTTCTCTGTTTCTTTTCGCTCTCTCTTCTTCCATTCGCAGATTTATTTCCACCAACTCCTTCAACCTATCGTTCTCTGTTTTTATCTTTTCTAATCTCTTTATTCTTCTATGAATCACCATCTTCGTTTTCCAATTCTTCGAACCTCATGTATCATGTTCTTTAAATCCCGAAGAGAGAGAGAGAGAGAGAGAGAGAGAGATGAAACCAGATGAGAAGTTTGAAGAATTTGAAATTTGAAATTTGAGAATATGAGAGGAGGAGGTTGGAGGATAGAAAGTGATGTTACCTTTATTGTCTGATATGGAGCAGGGAGTTACATGAATTGGGACTTAGGTTTCCTGTGGTTTGGCGTGGAGACAGAGCAATTTTGCCAAAATTGTGTTCTTGCACGCGTATTCTGTTTGCTTGTGTTTCAATGTGAATTCTTGAACACGTGACACTTTTTTTGTTTCAGCCAAGAGAGTTTAAGCTGGGCCGGATTGTAATGGGTTTAAAATTTGTGGCCCAAAATTTCAACATTGTTAGAAGAGGGAAAGAAGAATTCAAATCTTTCCCAATTGAAGTAAAGTTTTTGTCATCATGTCCACCTAGGATTTTGAAATGGTATGTCTCAAAACTTGACATGTATTTTTTTTTGCCAAAAGCTTGGTGCTGCTTGTGTAGTTTTAGGATGTCATTTGCTGACAGCCCCCTATGCTTACTAAAAAAATGCAATAACTGTTTGCTTGTTTATTATCTAGTGCATGTTAAAAGTTATAGGCAAAGTTCCAGTGACGTAACGACTAGATGTGGATGATTTGAATTTCATGCCTTTATACAATGAACACCGAAGGTGATTGCTCAGAAAGCGCGGAAGTTTGAGAGACAGAGAGACGAGTGATGAAGTTGATGTCTTTGAGATAAGTGTTCAACTTTTAGATATACCTAAGCCATGTGAGGATTTGAGCCAAATATTTCCAAACGGTATTACTACTTTCTTTCAAATTACTATGAGAGTATCGTGCACTTGTTTATTTTCTAGAACTTGCTCTAATTCTCTGCTGACTGGTTAATTTGATATATATGCATTGAGGCAATTGTTTGTTATAACCCAGAGCCTTTTCAAGCCACCCTTTATTATATTATTATCCTTTGCTAGCCAATTTTGAGCCGTAAAAAATAATTATCCCTTTTGTTTCGGTGACAAACCATATTACAAGCCTATAGACCTGAAAAACAATGATTTACCCTCTTTGGAGTTAGGTAATAGTTCTCAAAAGTCTTGGCAACAAAATAAGTTTGGGGTTTGATGACAGGAATTTCTACGGTATTTTTAGTATTATTATTAGTAGTAAAATGACCAAGACAGACCTAAATACAAAAGAAAACCTACAAAAGCATGAAAAAGCATCAAGACAGAGTCCAAGATGCAAAAAGACAAGAAAAAGCCCAAAAAGTGAAGAAATACAGCATTCCATCGCAGCACGATGTGTGCCATCATGCCACGATGAAAGCTCCTTGCACGCCAAGCAATCAGAAGAAATAAATCTTGAGAAAATCTTCCATCGCAGTACGATGCCCTCCAACGCAGTACGATGATGTAACTTGGTGCCCAAGCTGATGAAATGCACATGAACAGTTATAAAATTGAACTGAATCTTCACATCGCAGTACGATGGCCTTATCGTGTTGCGATGCCTTGCTGAGGCCCATTACGAAAACTATAAATAGAGCCTCCCTTTCATTGTTTTATTCATTCAGAAATAGTAGAACACTCTCTACTATAAGGAGAGGTTCAAAGGAGCTCTATTGGGCATAGTTTTCTCCCCTTACGGGAAAACTAACTCAGCAAGGTATGATTTCTTTAGGCTTTTGTATTTAGGTTATAATTTATTGTAATTTAAATATGTAGTCTTTATTATTTATGCCTTAGGTTGTGGTGGAGAAGATGAACTCCCCTATGAATATTTGGAGTCTGTGGTTGAGTCTAAGTTATAATAAATGATATTTAGTAATTGTGTTTATTATTTACTTTCTTGCATTTAATAACGTATCTCGTAATCTGGCCGGATAAGCGGGAGCGCCCTTAGAATTGATATCAGGTTTTGACTTGGTATGGTCCGGAGCTAGTAGTAAATAATGCTAGGTGAATAGAGACGGTAACATCCTGAACTAGTCGTGAACTGAGCGGTTAGAGGAGAAATCATGCACTAGGTGTGATCTGAGCACTTAGAAGATGAACAGCCCGATACTAGGACCTAGAGGTTAATTGGTGAAGGTTATAATGCATGTTTATAAACAACTTACTTAGTAATTAGGGTATGTGACACATCGAGGTTAGGCTCTCGTAGGTACCTTAGTTGTTAATGTAGGGAAACTTTAATAGACATAGTGTAATAGTAAGGTATTACTACAACAAGGATAATTCACCGCCGAACAGAATCTAAATAACTATGTTATACACCGGTCATGCCAAATATGAAGAAGGGAGGGAGTCCAACCACCATACCTAGCCTCTATATTTCTTGAATCTATTATTTATACATTATGCATTATATTTCTGCAAAACATTACGCTATTTTTATAAAAACCTTTTTCAAAACCCAAAACGAATGCAAACTATCATAAACTTAAATAACGCTAGTAAAGCTGCGGCACGATCCCTGTGGATACGAACTCATTCTATACACTAGAGTGTGAATTATTACTCGACGACAGACTGGTGCACTTGCCAGACCCTAGTCAAGTTTTTGGCGCCGTTGTCGGGGATTGTGTTTACAAAGCCTTATTAGATTTATTTAAGTTTGCAAAAAAATTTCAATAATACAAAAAAATTAAAAATTCAAAAATCTTGTTGATGATTGTGGATTTTGATCTATGGAAATTCTGGCTAAGGATAAGTCTTGGTATTTAAGCGATCCGGTGTGATCCACCTCACTTACCTGTGAATTTTCATAGTGACAAAGACACATGAGACAAACCAAAAATAGTTTCATGATTTACTTTTCCAGTGCTACTGAAGGTATTCATTTGTTGTGCTTGATAACATGATATTCTGGAGTTAAAGTACGACCCTGAACCCGAAAGAACGTTCCGGAAAAGAAGAGCAGCACAAAAGCTTGCAAAATCCAGTAATCTCAACAAAGAAGAAGAGCCTGCCACCAAAGCCATGGGAGACAAACCTCAAGAAAGGGATTACTGCGGGAAGGTCAGCATTAAGCAAGAACCAGAATGGAGACCACCTCATGACAACAACGGTTCTGAAGGAATATTTTGGGACGACTTGGCAGATATAGAAGTCAAATCTCAAGGGGACAATTTCTCTGAGGTCTCAAAACCATCCAGGGAAGACAGTTGGAAGCCCGTGATACCTTTAGATACCAGGTGGAAAGAACATTCAAAATGGATGAAGAAATGGATGAAGATAGCACCAACATCCAGGAACTACGTGAAAAGACCATTCTCAGGCAAAAGGATTCGGAAGATTGAGTATCAGCAACATGTTGTCCGTGAATGGCAGCTCCGCACTTATCGCATTTTCGATGAAGACTACATGAACGCCATGTGCAGCAACGAAGAAGTCAATATAGGCAATCAAAATGAAAAATGCACGGCGCTTAAAGAAAAGAAGCGTGAAAGAGAGACTGAAGGCGAGTTTCAAGAAAGAATAGCAAAGAGATCACAATTGCCACCCAAGAAGGAGGATCCTGGAAGCGCCACCATCATCTGTCAGATTGGGAAAGCAGGAGTCAATGCACTATGTGATGTAGGCACAAGTGTGAACGTAATACCATTATCTTTGGCAGATAAGTTCAAGCTCGCATCACCTATTGCATGCACATCTAAGGAACTCATACTAGCTAATCAGTCGTCCATCCACTCAGTAGGTACAGTCAGAAATGTCTTGGTGAAAGTCAAAGACCTGGAATTTCTAGTAGACTTCGTGATCCTAGACATTGGAGAAGACGAAGAGCACCCCGTCATTCTTGGAAGGCCATTCCTAGCCACCTGCAAGCCACTCATTGATATGAACCTTGGAGAAATAACGCTAAGGAGTGGAGGTAAGTCTACAACCGTAAAAAATTTCAATGCAGGAAAGGAGAAATGCTTCATGCTAGAGTGGAAAGACAGGGAAGCAACACCACCGACTCCAGATCAAGAAGTACAATTAAAGGTAGAGATAACATAACTGGAGAATGAAATGGCGCAGCTAGAAATAGAGACAACTCAGGAAGAGGAGGTACCCGAAGAACTCACTGAAAAAATTGAAGAGGCTAACCATTGAAGTGGACATCCGAGCAACATGGGTCAAAGCATGGGGTAGAAACCGAAAGGTGACCAGAAGATCTAAGTTTAAAGTGAATACGCCACCTCTGAAAAAGCCTCCTGCCGAGAGAAAAGAGGAAAGAGAAAAGAAAAGCTGGGTTAATGCACCAAAAGAACAAAAGAAGGAACATCCACCAAAAGGCAAAGGGAAGTCCATCATAAAAACAATACCTTCAGAAGATGATGGACAACTATAACACCCCACATGAATTATCTAGAATATCAGTGGATTATTATAACCGGAACTGAGTTCATTATTATTACATTGAGAAATTCAAGCACACGCAGGTGCTAAGTACAACATAGATTAAAAAACAACGGAAGCAAAAACAGATGATTAACGATACAACAAAGGATTATTGATAAACAACAAAATACGGAAATAAGGAAAGCAAGAACAAATGCAAATCCTCCAAGCATAGCAGCTAGCACACCAACGAGCATACCTTAGCCAACCTGTTTATCTGAAAAAAATTTGTTTGGAGTGGGGTGAGACAACTAAGCCTCAGTGAGTCCTACTACCCTCCTAATGTGACTACACCGGGGAATCCTAATCAGTCATGCATACTAACAGATATATCATAATACATAAGCATAAATAAAGGTGTAACACAAAAGTATATCTTATTCATTTTAACACTAGGACACTCTGAGGTGAGCAGGTCTCAGAGGCCTGCCATATCCGTCAACCGATTCGGTCACGGCATGAAGCTCACATAGTCATAACCTAATGGTTTATCCCATTGGGAGTCCATAGTGCGATATAATTCGCTCTTAATTAACTGATACTAAATTGGGTTATTACTACCATGAATTTCCAAATCCCGGGGAACATGCAATCTTAATTATTTCTAGGTTATACCCTAAGATCATCTGTGATTAACATTCTATTTAACATTATACCAGTCACATTTCTGCAATTTATCTATCTCAGATGAGGAAATAAAACGAGTGATTAAAACAGTTTGAAAATCAAAAGTTGCAGGCTGTTCTGTGTAAGCTCGCCACGGCGAGTTACCTGCTCGCCATGGCAGGTTTACAGGTCATTCTGGACAATCTCGCTATGGCGAAACGCCAGCTCGCCACGGCGAAATATCAGGCACTGACCTAAACAACTCGCCTGGCGAGAGAATACTCGCCTGGCGAAGTTCTTCAGCCCAGAACCTTATTTTCGCCATGAGTGCTCGCCATCAGTTCGCCATGGCGAGTTCATGCAGAATGGCCCCTGTTTTGCGAAATTCATAAATTTCTAATGGTTTCACCTACATTCCTCATTTAAGCTAGTGCAGAAACATAAAACATATAATATGAGATAGAATGGAGGGAAATTTGGGAGTTAATTTCCCTCACACAACAAGTTCCTAATTCCTATGTTATCATGCATATTTTCATAAGATTGGGGAACTAAACTACCTAACCTAAGAACCCACCTAGAAATGAAGCTTTAACCTTGCTTCTGGACTCTAACCACAGCTACTGAAACCTCCAGAAATGCCCCACGAACCCCAGACCAGAATTTGGGAAATTTGAACTCTTGGACCCTTATTTTGCTCTACGAATTTGAGGGATTGTTTGGTGATTGAATCAGCTGAAGTGAAGGGGTTTATATAGTTGGTTTCCTGATGCTTCAATAGTGAAGAGTTTGTTCTGATTGGGTTTTGCATGTTGAGCCATTGGTTGATGAAAGGGTGGTGGAGATGGGTTGTTGTTTTGTAGCAACTTGTGATGACTTGAGGAGTTGATTATGCAGAGATTCTCTGTGTTGATTATTGCATGTGAAGGATCTCTGTTACCTAGAGAAAGTGGTTGAAGAGAAAGACAAATCCTTGAGTTTGGGTTAATGAAGAAATTGGAATTTTGTGTGATTGTTGTTCTTGTTTTTGGCGTGAAAGAGGGGAGAGAATTTGAGAGTGCTAGCTTCAGATTGTTGCTGAAATGAAATGAGGGTGAAGTGCACTAGTTTGCATGTATGATGAGTGGTTTAGTGACTCACAAGTGAGTGGTGAGGTGGAGGCTTAAGAGTGAAGGTGGTGAGTGAGTCATGAGCAAGAGAAAATGAGAGAGGGAAGTTTGAATTTGCTTATGTTAATTTAATCTCATTTGTTGGACTAATGTATTATTTGTGCAGCTTAGACTTAATTAAACTTGCCAATTTACACATAATACACTTAATTCCGCAATTTAATTAATTAACCATGTCCAAAAGATACTAATTTTTAATAGATAACCTCTATCTAAAATTAGTTAGATAATTTAGGAGTTGAGATATTACAACCTACCCCCCTTAAAGAAATTTCGTCCTCGAAATTAAGAAATTTACCTCGAAAACAGGTAAGGATAACTCTTCCGCATGTCTGACTCCAGTTCCCATGTGAATTAACCATCAGGAGACTGAGCCCATTCAACTTTGACAATTGGAATCCTCTTGTTTCGAAGTATTTTGGCATCACGTTCAACAATCCGCATAGGATCCGGCTGATAGGTTAAATCTGGCTGAAGATCGATCTGTTCTAATTCCACTGGACGATAAGGATCAGGAATGTACTTCCGTAGCTGAGACACATGAAACACGTCGTGTAATCCTGACATAGATGGAGGAAGAGCTAACTGATAGGCTACAGGACCGACGCGTCGAAGGATCTGATAAGGTCCAATGAATCTTGGACAGAGCTTCTTAGTTTTGAAAACACCTCGCAAACCCAACTTAGGAGTAACTCTCAAGAACACATGGTCACCTTCCTGAAATTCCAAAAACCTTCTTCTCTTGTCGGCATAACTCTTCTGCCGACTCTAAGCAACTTTTAGTTTATCCCAAATAGACTTAATCTTTAAAGTGGTCTCTTGGACTATATCTGGTCCCAAGAAACTACGATCACCAACTTCTGTCCAACACAACGGAGTTCTACACTTCCTGCCATACATAGCTTCATAAGCCGCCATACCGATACTGGCATGGTAACTGTTGTTATAGGCAAAATTCAATTAGATGTAAGTGATTACTCCACGAACCACCATCTTCCAATACACAAGCTCGAAGCATATCCTCAAGGGTCTGAATAGTCCTTTCCGACTGACCATCAGTTTGAGGATGATGTGACGTACTCATCTTCAATCGAGTACCCATCGCATTCTGAAATGCTTTCCAAAATCTTGAAGTGAAAATCGGGTCCCTATCTGACACAATACTCATAGGTACCCCATGTAGCCTTACAATCTGCTCCATGAATATAGCTGCATATTGAGGGGCCTTGTAGGTGGATTTCACTGGAATGAAATGAGCTGACTTAGTCAACCGGTCCACGATTACCCAGATCGAATCTTGACCTCTCTGGTTACGTGGCAGTCCTCCTACAAAGTCCATGGTGATATGTTCCCATTTCCACTCAGGAATATCCAATGGTTGCAACGGTCCTCCAGGTTTCTGATGTTCAATCTTCACCTGTTGACAAACAATACACCTGGACACGAATTCAGCAATCTCTGCCTTCATGTTGGGCCACCAATAATTCTCCTTCAAATCATGATACATTTTGGTGGATCCAGGGTGAATTGAAAATCCACTCTTGTGTGCTTCCTCCAGGATTAACCGTTTCAGTTCATCATCCTGAGGTACACAGAGTCTTCCTTCATAGAGAATAGCACCGTCCGTGGCTACTGAAAACTCCAGATGGTTTACTCTCTTCTGCAACTCTACGTCATCCTGCTGAGCCTGCACAATCCTTGGGCGTAACTCACAGGACACTTCAATTCTGTTGATGTGAATACCGCTCTTACGATATATCACGTTTAGGTTGAGATCCCTAAACTTCTCGTACAGACCGCACTGTTGCATCAACAACTCTGATGCAAACAATGTCTTTCTGCTCAGGGCATCTGCCACCACATTGGCCTTTCCAGGGTGGTAATTGAGATTGAAATCAAAATCTTTGAGATACTCCATCCAACGTCGTTGCCTCATATTCAACTTTTTCTGATCAAACAAGTACTTCAGACTTTTGTGATCACTGAACAGATCAAACTGCACTCCATACAGATGATGTCTCCAGATTTTGAGTGCAAAGATAATGGCTGCTAACTCCAGATCATGGGTAGGATAATTCTGCTCATGAGGTTTAAGCTGCCTGGATGCATACGCTACAACTGCTCCATCTTGCATCAATACACATCCAAGTCCCTTGTTGGACGCATCACAGTACACCACGTACTTGCGGGTTGGGTCAGGAATTACTAACACTGGTGCAGTGGTTAGCTTTTCCTTTAAAGTTCTGAAACTCCATTCACAAGCAGCATCCCAATCAAAGGTCGCATCTTTCCTGGTCAGACGGGTTAACGGTAAGGCAATCTCCGAAAATCCTAAGATGAATCTCCGGTAATAACCTGCCAAACCAAGGAAACTTCTGACTTCGGTAACACTTCTGGGTCTTTCCCAATTCAACACTGCTTCAACCTTGGATGGATCAACAGACACACCGCCTTGCGATATGACATGTCCCAAGAATTTAACTTCAGATAGCCAAAATTCGCATTTGCTGAATTTGGCATACAGTTGCTTCTCTCTTAGGATGCTCAACACGATTCTCAGGTGTTCCGCATGCTCCTGTGAATCCTTAGAATAGATCAGGATGTCATCAATGAAAATGACAACAAACTGGTCAAGGTACGGCTGGAATATCCGATTCATGTAGTCCGTAAAGATGGCTGGAGCATTAGTCAAACCGAACGGCATGACCAAGAATTCATAATGTCCAGAGCGAGTCCTGAATGCTGTCTTGGAAACATCCGAGGACTTGATACGGATCTGATGATATCCAGAACGAAGATCAATCTTGGAAAAGACAGTAGCACCTCTGAGTTGATCCAAAAGGTCATCGATTCTTGGTAAGGGATACTTGTTCTTAATTGTGACCTTGTTGAGTTGGCGATAATCAATGCACAGACGCATCGTACCATCTTTCTTCTTCACGAGTAACACCGGTGCTCCCCAAGGTGAGACACTGGGTCGGATAAAGTGTTTCTGAAGTAACTCTTCAAGCTGAGATTTCAGTTCGTGAAGCTCTAAGGGAGACATCCTATAAGGAGCAACTGAGATTGGCTGGGATCCAGGAACTAGGTCGATAGAAAACTCAACTTCCCTTTCAGGAGGTAAATTCATAATATCATCTGGGAAAACATCTAAGAACTCACTAACAACTGGAATATCACTGGGGCTCAAACTGGGTTCCGGATCGATGGTGAACAAGACACTGAAACACTTAGTACCGGCACCTAAGTACTGGATCATTTGATGAGTATTCTGGAGTAAAGTGGTAATAGCTCTACTTTCTGGTGAAGTTTCGGTTGGAATGAAGAGATTCTTTTCAGCACATCCAATGTACACAGTATTGGCGGAAAGCCAATCCATGCCTAGGACCACATCTATATCCTTCAGAGGTAGACAAATCAGATCTATATGATAGACCTTACTGCCCACAAGAACGGGACAATTCTGACAAACACGTTTAGAGGTAACCTTGCCACATGTAGCAACAGCTACAGTCATTGGGGGAATTAAAGGCACAGAGGGTAATTGCAGTCGCTGAACACAGTCAACGGCTATAAAGGAATTAGTAGCTCCACAATCAAACAAGACTAAAACTTCAGACTGGCCTAACTTGCATACATCCATAATTAAAGCATTATTAGATTTGACATTCTCACCGTCAAGTGAGTATACCCGACCTTTGCTCTTTGAGGCACCGCTGGAATCTCCCTGTCTCTTCAGTTTAGGACATTCATGCTTGTAGTGGCCTGGCTGCTTACAGTAGTAACACATATTCCTTCCCTTCATGCATTCTCCACTGTGAGGGAAACCGCACTCTGCACAATTCTTTGGTGAACGTTGAGAGTAACTCTGTTTTCCCTTACTTGTAGTACCTTTAGTCCTCACTTGGAGATTGAATTTTCCAGAATCCTTCTTCTTCTGAAAGGCTTCACTACGCTCCTTGTGTATGTTACCCAGATCAACTTCAGCATGATAGCTCTTTTGCACCAAATCACCAAAGGTAGTGATATGTTGCATAGAGACATCGTGCGCTATGTCAGCTCTCAACCCAAACCGATACTTCTTCATCTTCCATGATTCACTGGGAGCATCATTCCCATCCATCACATAACGGACCAGCTCATTGAACTTCATGGTGTACTCCGCCACTAACATGTTTCCCTGCTTCAGTTCAGTCAACTCACGTTCCATTTGGAATTGGTAACTCTCTGGGATATAATGTCCAACGAAAAGGCGTCGGAAATTTTCCCAATTCATCTCCATCTGACTGGCCTCCATGTACGCCTTGGTTCCATCCCACCAGTTACACGCGTCGCCCCTAAAGAAGCGGGAGACGAATGTCACTTTGTCAACTTCGGTGCAATCCATGGATTCAAGGATTCCACTCATTCGTTGAATCCATTCCCTGGCTTTCGCTAGATTGTACTCCCCATAAAACTCCGGCGGACTCATTCGGCAGAATTCACGGAATGCAGCGCTTGATCCCTGCTGCTGAGGTGGAGGATTGTTCATATGCTGCTGAAACATATTCATGAATTCTTGATGCTGCTGGGCTTGTTGGGCTTGAAACTGCTGCTGCTGATGCATCATCTCAGCCCACATGTTTGCATTGGCGTCACCATACATTCCAGGTTCGTCATCATCATCAGCAACGTTCCTTCTAGGCCTTCCAGGTCATCGTCTTGCTCCTGACATAGTGCTCTAACTGCCAATATCAAGTCAAGTTAGCTAGGCTTAAAGTGACATGACATCTAGAACAGATGTTAGAAATCCAGACAAATACTGGGATTCAGATAGTAATACTAATGAACTCTGGCACGATCTGAATCGACTTGCTCTGATACCAATTATAACACCCCACATGAATTATCTAGAATATCAGTGGATTATTATAACCGGAACTGAGTACATTATTATTACATTGAGAAATTCAAGCATACGCAGGTGCTAAGTACAACACATATTAAAATACAACGGAAGCAAAAACAGATGATTAACGATACAACAAAGGATTATTGATAAACAACAAAATACGGAAATAAGGAAAGCAAAAACAAATGCAAATCCTCCAAGCATAGCAGCTAGCACACCAACGAGCATACCTTAGCCAACCTGTTTATCTGAAAAAAATTTGTTTGGAGTGGGGCGAGACAACTAAGCCTCAGTGAGTCCTACTACCCTCCTAAGGTGACTACACCGGGGAATCCTAATCAGTCATGCATACTAACAGATATATCATAATACATAAGCATAAATAAAGGTGTAACACAAAAGTATATCTTATTCATTTTAACACTAGGACACTCTGAGGTGAGCAGGTCTCAGAGGCCTGCCATATCCGTCAACCGATTCGGTCACGGCATGAAGCTCACATAGTCATAACCTAATGGTTTATCCCATTGGGAGTCCATAGTGCGATATAATTCGCTCTTAATTGACTGATACTAAATTAGGTTATTACTACCATGAATTTCCAAATCCCGGGGAACATGCAATCTTAATTATTTCTAGGTTATACCCTAAGATCATCTGTGATTAACATTCTATTTAACATTATACCAGTCACATTTCTGCAATTTATCTAACTCAGATGAAGAAATAAAACGAGTGATTAAAACAGTTTGAAAATCAAAAGTTGCAGGCTGTTCTGTGTAAGCTCGCCACGGCGAGTTACCTGCTCGCCATGGCAGGTTTACAGGTCATTCTGGACAATCTCGCTAAGGCGAAACGCCAGCTCGCCACGGCGAAATATCAGGCACTGACCTAAACAACTCGCCTGGCGAGAGAATACTCGCCTGGCGAAGTTCTTCAGCCCAGAACCTTATTTTCGCCATGAGTGCTCGCCATCAGTTCGCCATGGCGAGTTCATGCAGAATGGCCCCTGTTTTGCGAAATTCATAAATTTCTAATGGTTTCACCTACATTCCTCATTTAAGCTAGTGCAGAAACATAAAACATATAATATGAGATAGAATGGAGGGAAATTTGGGAGTTAATTTCCCTCACACAACAAGTTCCTAATTCCTATGTTATCATGCATATTTTCATAAGATTGGGGAACTAAACTACCTAACCTAAGAACCCACCTGGAAATGAAGCTTTAACCTTGCTTCTGGGCTCTAACCACAGCTACTGAAACCTCCAGAAATGCCCCACGAACCCCAGACCAGAATTTGGGAAATTTGAACTCTTGGACCCTTATTTTGCTCTACGAATTTGAGGGATTGTTTGGTGATTGAATCAGCTGAAGTGAAGGGGTTTATATAGTTGGTTTCCTGATGCTTCAACAGTGAAGAGTTTGTTCTGATTGGGTTTTGCATGTTGAGCCATTGGTTGATGAAAGGGTGGTGGAGATGGGTTGTTGTTTTGTAGCAACTTGTGATGACTTGGGGAGTTGATTATGCAGAGATTCTCTATGTTGATTATTGCATGTGAAGGATCTCTGTTACCTAGAGAAAGTGGTTGAAGAGAAAGACAAATCCTTGAGTTTGGGTTAATGAAGAAATTGGAATTTTGTGTGATTGTTGTTCTTGTTTTTGGCGTGAAAGAGGGGAGAGAATTTGAGAGTGCTAGCTTCAGATTGTTGCTGAAATGAAATGAGGGTGAAGTGCACTAGTTTGCATGTATGATGAGTGGTTTAGTGACTCACAAGTGAGTGGTTAGGTGGAGGCTTAAGAGTGAAGGTGGTGAGTGAGTCATGAGCAAGAGAAAATGAGAGAGGGAAGTTTGAATTTGCTCATGTTAATTTAATCTCATTTGTTGGACTAATGTATTATTTGTGCAGCTTAGACTTAATTAAACTTACCAATTTACACATAATACACTTAATTCCGCAATTTAATTAATTAACCATGTCCAAAAGATACTAATTTTTAATAGATAACCTCTATCTAAAATTAGTTAGATAATTTAGGAGTTGGGATATTACAACAACTCTGTTTTGCTACCTTCAAAGAAAAACAGAACCAAGAGAAGTATGAAAGAAGCAACAAGAAAGAGGGAGGAGCTAAGGCAAAGGCTCTTACAGAAGAGAGAGACATGCGAACCTATCCTCTGTAATGGAGGAAATGCCTTAAGCTAATGAGAGGCTAAACAAGCGCTGCTTGGGAGGCAACCCAAGGATAAGTATTAAGTATTTTCAATTCCGTAATTTCAATTCAGCATTTTCAATTCAGTTTTTCAATTCAATAAATGTATGCCTAGAATTCCGCATGTCATCTTCATCTGTCAACAGCCCTTATTCAAACTTATAAAAAATTAAATAACTGCTTGCTGTTTATTATCTAGTGCATGAATAACTGTTATAGGTAAGATTGCGGCGAAATAAGTTATAAATCTTGATGAGCCGAATTTCACACCTTCATACAGAAAACCAAAGGTGATTGCTCCGAAGTGCGAAGTTCGGGAGACAAAGAGACGAGTGATGAAGCTGATGTCTGTAAGACAAGTATTCAACTTCAGATACCTAAGCCATGTGAGGATTTGAGCCAAATATTTCCAAACGGTATTACCACTTTCTTTCGAATTACTATGAGAGTACCGTGCACTTGTTTATTTTCTAGAACTTGCTCTAATTCTCTGCTGACTGGTTAGTTTGATATTATATGCATTGAGGCAATTGTTTGTTATAACCCAGAGCCTTTTTCAAGCCACCCTTATTATTATTATATCATTTGCTAGCCAAATTTGAGCCGTAAAAAATAATTATCCCTTTTGTTTCGGTGACAAACCACGATACAAGCCTATAGACCAGAAAAACAATGAATTACCCTATTTGGAGTTAAGGTAATAGTTCTCAAAGTCTTGGCAACAAAATAAGTTTGGGGTTGCTCATGGAACTAGCAACGTTTAAGTTTGGGGTGGGTATACGGAGAACTATCACTACAAAAAGAAAAAAATGAAAAAAAGAGACGGGAAAACATCAAAAATTCCCTAAAAAAATAGTCTCTTAAAAAAAATGAAAAAGAAAGAGCCAAAGGGCAAAAGAAAGAGCCAAAGGGCAAAGAAAGTGATAGAAAAGAACCACACAAAGACACATCTGGTTCTTATTTTCCGATACCAAACAAAAAAAGGCACCCTGAGGAACACAGGTTGTGTACACAAGAAGGAACAACAAAGTAGAACTTAACTCCAATGTTTAGCCTACTATTCCAAAAAATTTCCTACCTTGACCTAAGCCACGTTATAACCCTGAAAAAGACCTCCAATAATACATGTGTATTGAATTTTGACCGGTTGCTTAGAGTTCTTGTAAGCCTATGGTAAAATGGCAGGTTGTACGACGATTAAGAGATAACCCTTTCAATTATGAGCGAAAAATACAAATGTGAGAGAGAGAAAAGGTTGAACATGGACTCTTGCAGACATTTGTCCGATTTGCTACTATTGATGTCTTTTGAGCCCAAGTGTTGACTGAGCATGATCGCTGAGGTGAAGTTCAGTGGTTCCATTGCTGACAAATACATAAGGTTGTAAAATTCCTGTCATCTATATCTACTTGTTGTTTCACTGACGATTTTGCTTGGCAGGCATGTTACTTGAGGACAAGCAACTGTTTAAGTTTGGGGTTGTGATGACAGTAATTTATGTGATGTTTTTAGTACTATTTATTATTAGTTTAGTATTAGTTTTAGACCAATTACAAAGCAAAAACCTAAAGAAGTGAAGCTACTTGTCCAAGAAGTCAAGAATTGAAGAAAATGCTTAAAAAGAGGCTAAAAGGAAGAAAATACGCAACTTTCAGTCTGCGGACAATAACTTGAGCTACCAGTATTGGAACGAGGTCCGTGACCATGCGTTGGAAAGCTAAGACGAAGAGCTACAACTTTCGTGTTGAAGCCAAAATATAAATTTGCCACCGCAGTACGATGACACCCATCGTAGTGCGATAGGAGGAAAACTTCGCGCCTAAGAAAAGAACAGAATCATCAGTTATATTTTTGAAGAAAATCTACACATCGTACTGCGATGGGTCCATCACAGTGCGATGAGACTTGCTGCCCAAGTCATAAAAACTATAAATAGAGCCTCTCTCCTTCACAATTATTCATTCAGAAATTTAGAGAACTATTTCTCTATAAGGAGCAAAGGAGGATGAGCTCTAGGGAAGGAACTTTCCCCCTTCAACGGGAAAGGTAACTTCCTTCGCAAGGTAGCAAGGTTATTGGTATGCATTTATTTCATTCTTGTAATTTAATTATGTCTATTAGTAGCTAAACTCCTTTAGGTTAGGTGGAGAAGATGAACTCCCTTAGGAATGCCGGAATCATGTAAATTGGTACTAAGTTTATATAATTTTCTATTCAGTTTTATTTATTCTATTATCTATGTTTTAATTACGTAACCTGATTAAAGTACACAATTAGGGAACACTCTTAGGGATGGTGATATCTAGCATTGCGCCTAGGGTCAGGGTTTATCACTGGCCGGCAGCTAACCTCAATAGGGTTAGTGATATTTAATATTGTGCCTCAAGTTAGGATTACCCAAGGCTCGGCAACTAACCTATAGGGTTAGTGATCTAGTATTGTGACTCAAAACCGGCAGCCAACCCCGATCAATAGATGATAGCTTAACAAGTTAAGGGCAAAAGAACTAATGAAACCATGCTTAATTGACTACATATTTAGAGTATAATCACTAGGTTATGGACGTGACAACGTGCCTAATACGGGTTCCCTGTCTAATCATTGATATTCTCTATACTCGTAATTAGGGTAATTATCGTACGCGGTTATTACTAATTATATTAGTTCACCAATAATAAAAGGGAATAGTCAACGATATAGCACCACTTACCCAGCGGGAATAAGGGAGGGATTCCAACTACGTAACCTATCTTCTTAAATTGTCTTTCTTTCTAGTTATATTCTCTGTTTCTTGAATCTAAAATAATCCCAACTTATAAAGCGGAGGCAATCTCAACAAATCCTAGAATAAGCTTAGTAACTGAGGCGCTGTCCCTGTGGATACAAACTCATTCTACTCGTAGAGTGTGAATTATTACTCGACGACAGACTGGTACACTTGCCAGACCGTAGTCAGTGCTCAAACATAAGGTTAAGACTTTGGTAGTTGACTGGCAAGCTTTTGCTGAAACAACATCATTTCATCAATCTTCTTGTGAGTAGCTTCACTTGATGTATTCATATCAGCCCTTAACTCATCAATTTCATTTCTTAGCTCTTCCCTCATCTCATTCTTCATCTCTTCTAAAGCCATTTGTACAGCTGAAGGTATAGCAAAAGATGAAGATCCAGGAATAGGTCTGACCGGAGATCTAGGAGGGGTAGTGTCAACAATAATAGTTTTACCTTTATCAGAAGCTGGCTCAATGTCATCTTGTTCAGACACGATGGTGTCCTCACCCTGTTGAGGACCCATGGTTTGAGCTTCAAGCAGCTTCCGAGTTTCAACTTCAGCAATCCAATTGGCTCTTTCAACAAACACTTTCAGAGCCTCTTCTTCAACTCTTTTCTTGAATTCAGCTTCAACCAGATTAACATATGTTGATTCCTCTTCATCTAGCCTCTTAGCTGCTTCAACAGATCTCTTAACACTTTCACTCACAACAGCTATCATGTCTTCTTTAAGCTTGCACTCTTCTTCATGATTGAAGTTAGTGATTCTGAGAGCACTAGAGTGATCTGCTTTTTCCATGACTGTTCTCACAACCTTCATCCCTTTTCCCTTTATTTTTTCTTTCACATAATCAGCCAGTAACTGCAAAGACTCTCTGAAATTCTCTTCTATCTTCCTAGCTTCAGCATCCACATCAGAAGGGAACACAAAAGCTGCTTCCTTCACGTTCTTTAGTCTCTTAAGACTAATATCAACAACAATGTTTAACAGCTCAAGGTTTGATTCAGAAGCAGGATTAAAGAAGGGTTGGTCTCGGTTGAAGGGTATGGTGGGTTCAGGCCTTTTCCTTTTTAGAGGTTTGATGTAAATTTTCTAAGGTCAATCTTGGCGTTCAGAGGTGGAAGCTCAAAAGAATCATCAATGTCTGTGGCTTGTTTCATGCTGGCTTCTATAAGGGGTTGAATTTGTTCATAAGGTAGAACAAATTCACCATAGGTCAGAGGTTTATAAACAGGCCCAAAAGTTTGAGAGGGTTGTTCAGCAGCAGGGGATGAAGGATAGGATGAAGTGGGTGAATCCTTATCCAATGTTTCAACGATGATGGGTGGTTGTTCAACAATGTCTGTTTGAGTTTGTGTGTGGACAGGTTCTGGATTAGGATCAACAGATAAATTTTCTTGAGGCATCTCAGTCATATGCTCAAGATGTTCGGTGTTTACTGGAGAGGTTTGATGAATTTTTGGTTCTTGGAATGTTTCAGTGGTTACATTCAAGAACTTGTTAATTGGATGATTTGGGGAGTTGAGATTTGAGGTGGTAAAAACATCACCTGATAGATGGGGTGTAAGATGGTCTAAGAAGGAAGTGTCTTCAGCAACAACTTCTTTTGGTGCAGGGGGTTTTGTTTTATGTTTAGGTTGTTGTTTAGGCTATTGTTTTGGTTTGGGTTTTGGTTTTGGTGCATGCTTTACAATTTCTTCTAGGCTCTCACTGCTAGAGTCAGTGAGAGTACCTTCAGATGATGATGATGATGATACAATGACAATTCGGTGAGTTTAGTGAGGTAGAATTATGGATATAGGTTTTGACATATCTATGGTTGAGCTGGGAGTAGGTAAATTTTGAGCTATATCATTGCTATTAATATTAGGCTCAGAGACATTTCCTTTGGGATTGTCAGCAACTTTGTTGGGAAGCCTTTTAGCTTTGGTCTTTGTTCTTTTAGGGGCTATGACAGTTTGATCTTCCTCAGAAGCTGAAGGCCTTTCATTCATCTTCTTGCTTCTCTTCTCCTTCTCAGCATTTGTTTTCTTGACTGCCTCAGCACCTCTATTTTCTTGTGTCTCAGAGGTTCCAATATCCTGTTGAGTAGCTGTAGCTTCAGCTCTAACCTCTTGACCGTGAGAGACTTCAATTGTTTCCCCAGCAATTGTTGCATTATCCACTATCTCATCTATACTATCCTGCTCAGCGTCTTCATTGGCATTTTCAGCTTCTTCCTCAACCATCGCTTCCTCAAACACTACGGGCTTCCTCTTTGATCTAGTGATTTCCTTAGGACCATTGAAAACATCCCAATCTGGGACATCAACAACCATTCTTCTATCCATCTTTACTCCAGTATCTTCTCTAACCAAATCCAAGAAGTTCTCAATGACTTCATCATTGTCATGTTCTGAGATGGTTGAGAATCCATCACACCAGAAGTATTCTTCCCAGATCTTCTTGAGAGGGTTTTCTGGCTTCTTTAAGTCTTCTTTCTTTACTAGTTGCATGTTTACCAAGATGGTTGCATCAAATTTTGCAGTACAGAAGACTCTCAACTTTTCATTGGTTCTCATAATCTCTACCAGCTTTGTTTGACGAATTAGCTCTGAAATCAATCTTGGATGATGAATTGTTGCTGTTGCTTTGTGATGGTTCTCAGTTATGCATAAGCAGAGATGCTCAAATAAAGTATCAGCCAAGTTGATTTTTACTCTTTGATGCATAAACCAGAGAAAATGACTGTGAGGCCATGAAATTGAATCTTTTCCTCCTTCTCTTGTGACTATAGAAGCAAGCATTACTTTGAAGGCAAAGTGAAATTCCTTCTTCATGCATTTAGCTATGCCAAAATCAGCACCTTTTGTACCAGGGGGAAAGAGATCAGCTTTGATGGACTCAGCAAATTTGCTATTTACCTTGTATGATCCTACTTTCTCACCCCTATTGTCTAAACCAAGCAATTTTGCAATATGCTCTTGAGTTATCAGAACATCAATTCCAAGTAGATTAGACCTTATTTCCTTTTCCTTGAAAGGTCTTAACCCCAGTTGTGTTCGAGTCTTTCCTCTAAGAGATACATCCTTAGCAACCAACTGTCTAACTTCTTCATCAGCAGCATTCTTATCAAAAACATATGCTTTATTCCAATTTTTTTTGACAATGTCGTAATACACAAAACCATTAAGCATATGAAAGTAATTACCCCATTTCTGATCGTAGAAGAGGTCCTTGATATCAATATCATTCACTTTTAAACTCTCGAAATCCACGAACTTCTCTGTGAGGAATTCCATCCCATCTCTACCACAATCGTTCGTGTTCGAAGGAACAACTAGTGAAGCTTGAGAGTTTAGGTCAATCACTGGTGGTAACTTAGGATTGAGAGGTTTTTGAACACTGATGCATGAAGGACGAGCGGCCATTGTTGAAGAAATTTTGTGATTGATGAGAGAATTTGGGATTCTGAGTTTTAGGGTTCGTGTTGGTAGTGATTGTGTAAAAAATTGTGCTATGTTAGTGAAGTGACTATATATAGCAAGCAATATACACACAAAGAGAAAATAAGCCAAAAGGAGGGTGCGCGAACAGTTTAAAATTAATTTTAAATTGTATTAACTGTAAATTCATCATTAACTGTTCTTTAGCCATCAGGATCTAGACACGTGTTAGAGAGAAGTTAACAAAGCTGACACGCGTAAGGACAACTGTTGTACACTTACTAGTAGTAAACGTTTCATTTTCGTTTAGTTCATAGCCTGACTCATTAGTATCTAATACCTCATCAGAACCTGTTTCTTTTCAGAGCTCATCTCATTCAAAGTTCCTCAAAGGAGGCTCTGAACATTTAGAGGCTCTGAAAGAGCTCCAGACTCTGACTATTTTACATCTCAGAGCTAGTTTTCTTCAGAGATAAAATGCATGTTCAAATTCTTTTTAATAAAATCAAATCTTTCAATAGCTAAAAGCTTAGTAAATATATCAGCCCATTGATGTTCAGTATCAATGAATTGAATATCTATTTTACCTTTTTGAACATGATCTCTTATAAAATGATGTTTTTTTTCAATATGCTTAACTCTGGAATGCAAAATTGGATTTTTAGATAAATGAATGGCAGCAGTATTATCAGAATAAAGTGGAATATTGTTTTCAGCTATGTTATAGTCCTCTAACTGATATTTCATCCAGAGAAGTTGGGTGCAACATTTAGCAGCTGAGATGTATTCTGCTTCTGCTGTAGACAAAACAATAGTTGATTGTCTCTTGTTGGTCCAAGATATGAGATTCTCACCAATAAATTGGCAATTTCCACTAGTGGATTTTCTCTCAATCTTGTCTCCAGCATAGTCAGCATCACAGAATCCAACTAGCTTACTATATATGGATTTTTTATAAAGAAGTCCTAGATTAGTTGTTCCTTTCAGATATCTAATGATTCTCTTAACAGCTGTTAAATGAGATTCTCTAGGATCTGATTGAAATCTTGCACACAAGCATACACTATATAAAATATCTGGCCTAGATGCTGTTGGATAGAGTAAGGAACCAATCATACCTCTATACAACTTTTGATCTACTTTGCTTCCAATTTCTTCCTTGATTAAGCTCCTTGTAGGATGCATAGGTGTAGTCATTGTCTTACAGCCTTCATGGTTGAACTTCTTCAGAAGCTCTTTTGTATACTTGCTTTGATGAATGTAAGTTCCATCTTTTCCTTGATTGATTTGAATCCCAAGGAAGAATTTTAATTCACCCATCATGCTCTTCTCAAATTCATCCTGCATAAGCTTGGAGAAATTCTTGCATAAGGAAGCATTAGTAGACCCAAATATTATATCATCAACATAAATTTGAATAATTAAGATATCCTTCTTAGTGGTCTTTCTGAAGAGTGTATTGTCAACTTGACCTTTTTGAAAACCATTTTCTAAAAGGAAATTACTCAGTATATCATACCAAGCTCTTGGAGCTTGTTTAAGACCATAGAGTGATTTCTTAAGTTTATAAACATAATCAGGGTTTTTCAAATCCTCAAAACCTGGAGGTTGTTTGACATACACTTCTTCAGAAATGACACCATTTAGAAAGGCACTCTTAACATCCATTTGGTATAATGTAATTCCATTATTGACAGCATAAGATAGCAATAACCTGATTGCTTCCAGTCTAGCTACTGGAGCAAATGTTTCAGTGAAGTCAATACCTTCTTGCTGACTGTAGCCTTGTGCTACAAGTCTAGCTTTGTTTCTAACAACTTCACCTTGTTCATTTAGTTTATTTCTGAATACCCACTTGGTTCCAATGATGTTCTTATGTGTTGGTCTTGGAACTAAGTCCCATACATCATTTCTTTGAAATTGGTTAAGCTCATCTTGCATTGCAACTATCCATCCATCATCAGTTAAGGCTTCATCAACATTCTTGGGTTCAATCATTGATATAAGTCCCAATAGAGAATCACTTTGTTGATAAGCTGATCTTGTTTTTCTTGGACTCTCTTTGTTTCCAAGAATATGATCTTCTGGATGTGATGACTTGTATTTGAATTTCCTTTTTGGAGCTTCAACATTCTCTTGCATTTCATCTTCTGAGATATCATCATGTTCTTCAGATGCTTCTATTGGAGATGCTCCTTCAGAGACTACTTCCATTTTAGCTTCTGAAGCATCATTAGCTTCTGATGTCTTCTCAGGTTCTGGAAGGTTGTATTGATATGGCACACCTGCATAGCTATCATCTTGCTCTGTCATTTTACTGTCAGGCTCTTTATCATCAAATCTTACATGTATAGATTCTTCCACTGTGTTAGTTTCCGAATTATACACTCTGTATGCCTTTGAGCGTTCAGAGTAACCTATAAAGATTCCCTTACAAGCTTTGACATCAAATTTCTTTTTATAGACCTTATTGTTTAAGATGTAGCAAGTACATCCAAACTGATGAAAGTAAGAGATATTAGGTTTTCTTCCTTTGAAAAGTTCATATGTTGTTTTATTCAATATAGGTCTGATATAGATCCTATTTTGAATATAACAAGCTGTATTCACAGCTTCTGCCCAAAAATGCTTAGGAAGTTTAGTCTCATGCATAATGGTTCTTGCCATCTCTTGTAGAGACCTGTTCTCTCTCTCTACAACACCATTTTGTTCTGGTGTACTAGGAGCAGAGAACTCATGGATAATTTCATGGTCTTCACAGAAAGTTGCAGAAGGTTCGTTTTCAAACTCACCACCATGATCGCTTCCGATCCTTAGGATCTTGAGACTTTTCTCACTTTGTACTTGTGTGCAGAAGATGTTAAATACATCATATGCATCATCTTTTACTCGCAAGAATTTAACCCATGTCCATCTACTGTAATCATCAACTATGACAAGTCCATATTCCTTGCCATTGATTGAGGTTGTACTTACAGGACCAAATAAATCAATATGAAGCAATTCAAGAGGTCTTGAGGTAGAGACAATGTTTTTGGGTTTAAAGGAAGTTTTAGAAATTTTCCCAATATGACAAGGACCACACAGAGCATCTGAGTGATAGTTAAGATTGGGTAGGCCTTTAACCAAGCTTAGTTTGCTGAGCTTGGAGATTAATCTCCAATTAGCATGTCATAAACGCTGGTGCCAGACCCATTTCTCATCACTCAGAGATAGTAGACATACTATCTTTTGCTCTGTGAGTTCTGACAGATTGACCTTATAAACATTGCCTTTTCTTATGCCTCTGAATACTACAGACTTATCAGACTCTCTAGTTACAGTACATACATCTTTATCAAATACTACCACAAATCCACTGTCACAAAATTGACTAATGCTAAGTAGATTGTGTTTAAGGCCTTATACAAGCCATACATTATTAATAGATAAAGAAGAGTTACCAACTGTACCTGTCCCAATGATCTTCCTTTTTTGCTTTCCTCCAAACCCCACATTTCCTCCCTCTTTCAGAGTGAGGGTTTGGAACATATGCCTTTCTCCGGTCATATGTCGTGAGCAGCTACTGTCCAGGTACCAAGAATGCTGCTATGGCCTTCTTCGAGTGCAGATCTGATGCAAACACAATTTCAGACTTTGGTACCCATATTTTTATGGGTCCTTTGGAGTTAGTCTTAATTGCCTTAGGTGATCTTTGTTTGAAAGATCTATCAGAAGTTCTAGAATTATCAACCCTTTTTGAAAATGTTTTGGGCTTTGAATAATTCTTAGACTTAGCTCTTGAGTATATCATAGTCTCTTTTGTTTTAACATTGGTCTGAGGTTTGGAAGTCTTAGCTTCTGATCTATTCAGAGTCTCTGACTTCTTTACTTCAGACTCAGATGTCCTTTCAGAGTCTGATAAACTTTTGACTTATGATTGACTTTTCACAAAGACAGCCTTAGGTTTTGTTTTATCAATGTTAGAGGGTTTAGAAAGAATGGATTATCTTTAAAACGTGAGAATCCAAGACCTTCACCTCTATTTCTATTTACATGGTAAATTAAGGAAGCTATCTTACTTCTCTTCATGCCATTGATAAGAAGTTCTTGCAGAGCAAATTCATGCTCTGGAGGAACCTTATCATCATATACGTAATGAGTTTCAAGAAATGAGTTTCTACTTTTCAGAGACTCATTTTCTTCACTCATTACGTTTGCTTGTTCAGTCAGGTGATTGTAAGCCTTTTTGAGAACCTTACATTCACCTGCCTTCTTTGTGAGCAATTTTAAGGCATCTTTAAGAGAGTCTACTAATTCTGATCTAGAAAGTTTAGCAATTACCTCTTCTTCATCCCCAGAGTCTGAATCTGCTTCAGAGTCTTCTCTATCAGAAGTAGTTGCCATTAAAGCTAGATTGGCTTCCTCATCACCATCAGAGTCCGAGTCTTTATCAAGATCTTCCCAAGTTGCCAAAAACTCTTCTTGACTTTACTCTTATATCTTTCCTTGCTAGAGCTTTGCTTGGATGATCTACTCTTGTTTTCTGGGCAGTCAACAATGAAATGACCAGGCTTGTTGCACTTGAAGCACTTGCTTTGGTCTTCCTTTTTGTCTTTAACAGCACTAGGTCTTTTGGAAGACCCTCCAAACTTGCCTGGATATTTCTTGCTTCGTTTTGCCCATTGAGAAACCTTAGCAGCCATCAGCACCATCTCTTCTTCATCATCAGACCCAACTTCATGACCCTTTTCAGAAGCTTCATCTTCAGATTCTATAACCTTATCTTTCAGAGCCTTTGATGAACCCTTAGAGCTTAAGGCTATTTCTTTCAGCTTCTTGGTTGATTCATTAGTCATTAATTCCATTTCATGACTCTTTAATGAATTGATTAAATCTTCCAAGGTTACTTCATCTAAATCTTTGGCTTCTTGAAAAGCTGTCACCTTGGGTCTCCATTTTGGAGGTAAGCTTGTGAGTACCTTTCTCACACGATCAGCCACAATCAGCCACAGTATAACTTTTGTCTAATACTTGAAGTTCAAAGACTAGAATTTGAAACCTAAAAAACATAGTCCCACACGATTAGCAAGTCTTGAAAAGTCTCAACCATGATATGTTGATTGATCGTTTTGTTCAATTTCTCTAGGGTATACCTTTTAAGCATGCGAAGACAAAGAAAGGTATGGCGATTGGTTTCGTTACTTTTGAAGATGAAGAACAATTGAAGAGTTCCTCTAAGGTATATTTGTTATGAATTACTATGGTAACGACTAATAAGTAATAATCCATATGGATGTACTACTGTTTTCATTTGTTGTTCTTAAAACTGAAGTTTGCAATTGATGATTGATCATTGTTGATTTAATAGGCTTTACAAGGAAAACAAATTGGCAACAAAACGTTAGAGGTAGCTGATGTTAATCCTCGATCATTTGAGAAGAAAAGTAACTCTAATGTTCCTTCAAGTGGGACATTGGGAGATGAAACAAATGATGATAATTTGGTAATTGATGGTTCCGAGTCAAAGAAAAGAAGCTCGCGTGAAGTTGTGACTCCTCTGGCACATTTATCCTATGCTGATCAGTTGGAACAGAAAAAATACTCTCTCATGCAGATTCTCAAAAAACTTGTTAGTCATGATTGTTTCTATTTTATCATTGTAGTTTTATATATGCATTTCTTCAACTGAACTATTAAATTGCTTTGGCAGCCTAGAAATGCACGTAAAGCTTGTCCAAATGGCGTTCCAGTTCCTGAATGGATTCTGAAGTCTAGGGAAATAGGTAGTGTTTTATATCTGTGAAGTTTGTTAAAATCTTCAAGGATAATTTCAATTTAAAATGTTCTGGAGTTTAAGATTTGAGATGCTAGTTTTGAAATATGTGATTTAGATTTGTCTTCATGATTTCACTCCCTATGTTATCATTTCTGTAATCTGGTTTACTATAAAAAGTACAGGAAGAAATTTAGTGGATACGTTCTTTAGTCACTTCTTTCTCACACTCATGCAGGTGGTCTTCCATGCAATCTGGAGGGTATTATTGAATCGCCAATTGTTAATGGATATCGTAATAAATGTGAATTTTCAATTGGATATTCTATGGGAGGCAAAGTAACAGTGGGCATCAGCCTTGGAAATTTTAGGTATTCTGCACCTTCTCTGTTTGTAGAGTGGCTTACTTGTAAGTTCTTAATTATATACTAAAATATTTTAATAGGGAAGGTGTAACAGCAGTTGAAGAACCAGTCGACTGCCCAAATATTTCTACCATTGCGTGTAAATATGCTGCTATCTTTCAAGAATTTCTACAGCTCAGTGATTTACCAGTTTGGAACAGATTTAAAAATTGTGGATTTTGGCGTCAATTGACGGTATACTTTCTGGATTCTGTGTTGCAAATTATGGTCATGTTGATTACTTTTTTTAGATATTTTTATTTATTATGTATTTTTAACATTTTCTGAAACTAATTGGTTTTACAAGGTTCGAGAAGGGAGGTCAAATGGGAACGTTGTTGATGGTGAAACTTTTGACGGTATTGCAGAAGTCATGCTTATTGTGCAGGTTATTTATGAACTTTTTGGTGAATGTGCTGGTTATTATCTTATAAAAATATTGTCAGCAACACCCTTTTAGTGTAAGGTTGATGGGGGCAGGGGGTGATGGTTTATTGTTTAACATCCCTGTATAAAGGCTCAACCTGATTGGGAACATTTAGAATGAAACTGGTATGTAAACATTGTAAATTTGGGGTATGGTTTAGATAGGGATACAAGACCCAGTTACTTGTAGCTTATGATTTGAGTATCCCTTCCTTCTTTTATATGCAATTCATAACTTGTTGCCTTTGTTCTTGATTTTAGGTTTCTACTGCAAGTTTTGATAATGCACAAGTAGATGCTGAATTTAAGAGGCTTGCTCAGGCATTTGTTACAGGAGCTACCTCTCATCGTCCAACTTTACCCCTTACAGCTCTGATTGTTCAGGTATCTGCCTGTTTAATCCAAGTTTCTTTTGTCAGTGATTGTATATTAATATAAATTAGAACGATACAATGATCTTACTGTTCCCATGTTTGTTACTCTTTCTTTCCCTCTCTCAACATCAGTAGAATTAGGTTCTTTTTTTGAGAAAAAAATCCATAACATTGTCATTTATATCAAATAATATCTGTAGTGTTAGACTTAGATATTTGATGGTTCCACTATAAATTTGGGCAGATCTATAGTGTTGGATATATATATTTTATGGTTTGCTTTCAATTTTGATTGCATGTTATGGTGTAACTTAATTTTCTGAATGGCTTCCAATGTGGAAATTGGTCTTACATGTAGGATCACCAAGGAATATACAATGTAGCCCCATCTGATGCACCATTGCATTCACTTCCCATAGCAGCTGGTGATCCTGAGAGGAATGTAAACATTAGTGCCGCAGATGTGAGAATCCATGATTATGGGTGCGTTTGTTTTAGCTTTAAAAAAATAGATTTTTTCTTTGTATTTTTGAAAATGAATTTTGTAAAACCGTTTTTCAAAATATTATAAGTTTTTTTATATTCATTTTTTCTAAATTTAAACACTAATTTTGACATCATATAACATAAACATACATTATTGAAGAACAAAACATAGTCAAAATCACAATTTTTTGAAAAAGTTGTATTTCAAAAATGATTTTTATGAAAATCTATTTGAAATAGCTTCAAATTAAATGATTTTTTCGGAATTTTGATATCCAAAAAAATTTTCAATAAAATGATGAAATGCCTAAAATCACATTTTAAGAATAACTATACAAACCAAATTTTCATTTTCATTTGAAGCTTTTATAAAAAGTTTCTTTGTAAATTGTTTTTACATAAAATTATTTAACACTATAAAATCTATTTTTAAAAAAATCCAAAACAAACGCACCCTATATCAGCAATCTCCGGTTCTCTATATCTCCCACCTCATTTTTTCAGGTTTGAATGACAATTATTGTTTTGCACTGGTTTCGACAGGAGAATAAATTCTCCTGGAATATGAATTTTGGAGTCTACTGCTGCAGGTTAACACACTTGCTGCTGAGAAGTTATACTCCCTTGCTGGAGATTGGGCATGCTTAGGTCCTGATACATTGCTATTCGATGTATGCTGTGGGACTGGAGCAATTGGCCTGACATTAGCTCATCGTGTTGGAATGGTAATAATCATTTTATTTAGGAAATTTATTGTTCAATATGCCCCTTTGGTGGTATTATATGATGTAATCATAAATTTTGTATTGGTTGGAAGAAAAAAAAAGCTCTATTATTTAAAAGCTTATTTTCCAAAACTTTCCTACTTTTCTTTTTTTGGATTTGCTATAATAAGATTTGTTTTGGGTTCTTTCAGGTGATTGGAATAGAAATGAACGCTGCTGCTGTATCTGATGCTCATAAGAATGCCGAGAATAATGGCATAAAAAACTGTAGATTTATTTGTTCAAAGGTGAGATCAGCCGTCTTGATTTTTCAGATACTGGTTGCATTTATATTTAGCATCAGATATTGAAACTGGATTTTTTCGCCCATGGGAAAATTTTCAAATTGCTATATTTTTTTCCGTGTATTAAAATTGTAACTTTTGCATCCTTGCTTATATGAGGAAACAGGCAGAGCAAGTTATGGGATCTCTGTTAAAGGAATACCTTGATGTGTCCAAGGAACAAACTGATGATCCTAATATATGTGGAAGTGTTAATGACGTTCCTGAAGATAATGCCTGCCCAGAGCACGGAAATGGTGAAAGCGTATCTCACAGTTCTGAAAATAACAATTCAGAAATTGAAAATGATGTTCCAAAGGGTAGCACTTCCGAAAATGGGAATACTTCCAGGAAACAGTTTAAAAATGTTGTTGCCATTGTTGATCCTCCTCGTGCTGGACTTCATCCAACTGTAAGAATCACTCTATAGTTTCTTCATTATATTTATACTAGTGATTACTACCATAACTCTAGTAACACTTTTGTCCAAAATATGATGGAACTTCCATGCATTTTTTTTCTTCTTGTTTTGTCTAGCTATCTACCTTTTTCGTAAAAGTGCATAGAGACTTGTAGAGCAATTTTATTCGCCCTTGAAGTAGAGCATATATCATAGTTTCAATTGCAGTTACTGAAACTGAAATCCCTCCTTTAATTACGATTATGCGGTGGTTCCCCACATCCCCCCATTGTTCCATTTGTTCCAAGATTTCTCTCCCTAGAACCAGAAACAAAAATCATGTCCATGCTTTTGCTTAAAATTCAAGTATGTAATATTGTGATCCTCGAGTCGTTCACTGTGTGGTTTTCTCATTGGGTCCTGTTCCACAATTCCTAGAGATGATTATTTATAGTTACCTTCTTTACACAGCATCAGCATAACATGTCTTTTATTGGAATATTTCTCTTGTTCCATTTGTTTGAAGAATAATATATTATAGTCTTCTATATTATTGGGCAGATTTGTTAAATTTTTTATTTTTTCAAAAAATATGTTATGCTGTCTCTCAAAAGCTGAATTTCTGACTTTTGAATTGTGGGCTTGCAGGTAATAAAAGCTTTAAGAACTCATACACTCCTGCGGAGGCTCGTGTTAGTTCCTGTTCTGAATTATGCTATATCTTATTAGCATGTTATTTTCATTTTTCTCGGCAATCTAATTGTGCATCTTTAAATGCAGTTATATATCATGTAATCCGGAAAGTTTGGTGGCAAATGCTATTGAGCTTTGTACGCCATCCCCAACAGAAATTGAGAGAGGAAATAAAGACAACAGAGGATGGAGACGGATGAGTAGTGCTGGTCTAGCTCGGCATAGGGCAAAGTCTATGCCCATTTCAGAGGCCTTCAAACCCGTAAAATCCATGGCTGTTGATCTTTTACCACATACTCCACATTGCGAATTGGTTATGCTCCTTGAGAGGTAGGTGGACCAGAGTTTGGGTTGAAGTCTGTTTTATTTGCTAGGGCCTCAAATTCAATTGTCCAACAAAATTTTGGCTGCATTGCAAGCTGCTACGAATGTTAGTTAGTTCTTATATATTTTGATCTTGTGCTCTTTTAAACCGCGCTATAATTTCCTTTTTGCATCTTGTAATTTTCTTGAGCTTGATTACTGCTGTGAAACTATTAACCGCGCTAGATTATTAATCTGACATTTCTTCTAATTCCATTATGATACCTAATAGCGAAAATTTATTGTATTCTCTTTGAGCAACAGTTAATACCTCGAGATCTCCATTGTTCATTGTAGACAAAGTTAGTTAGACGCAATTGCTTATTCCGAAGATAAAGTTAGTTAGACGCAATTGCTTATTCCGAAAATGAAAATCTACTCATGTCAAATATTTTCCTATTTTATTTTATTTCAGAACTTATCCGACTCCATTTAGTGGTATAAGGCTTGACTGATTTATTTATTTTTTCTTTTTCAGAACTTATTCTATTCTGACAAGAACACTGGATAAATTCTGTTTTATTTTTGGGGTTTTTAAAGAAAAAAAAACTTTTCTAACTGTTCCTTTCCAGACATTTATTAATTACTAGAAAACTATGTTCCTTAAATAAAAAAAACATAGTGGTGGAATGTTAGGACTGCTGACTCAGCTGTTGACTCTAGTGGGCCAGGAGAATCATTAATCAACAATGAGACTGTGGGCCCAAGGGTGTGGAAGGTTTATTCTAGAAGGGGCAGAAAGGTCACTCCAAGATAGTGGGAGTGAGTGACGCGTGGAGAGAGAAGGGTGAGCTAGTAACGGAATTCTCTTACATAAGGAGGAGAGGGTTGGTAATGATTGGTACCTTGGATTCTGTATTTTCCATTGTGGTTAGGTAGCGTACTGCTAGCCTAAAGGAGCTCAGCTCCAGGACAGAATTTAATCTCTGTTGTTCCCTTGCTTTCTGTAAACACTCCATTATTAATCATTAATAAAGCTCTCATTATTGCCCCATTTTACTGTTTCATTCATTTATTATTAATTGTTAGATCTGGTTCCTAACAAATTGGTCCGACCTGCCGGATCATTGCGCCGGAGACCAGTGAATGCCACCGAAACATAACCAAATTACCTTGATACGAAGAATGGATGCTCGGGTGGAAGCTCTTGAGGGTGAAATCGCCGGAATCAAAGCCACTCTGTCGTCGATGGAGCAAGGCCAAGCATCGCTCATCGCGATGTTCGAGAGGAGCATTGGTAAGAGAAAGGACGACGTTGATGTTGTCGTGGTGGGAGAAACACCGGAGAAGAGTTCCGGAGAAGGATCGAAACCCAAGACGGAAGGATCTGGTGCGAATAACAACAACGATGTTGCGTTGTTGGAGTTCCGGCAAGCAGTGAAGAAAGTCGAACTCCCAATGTTCGATGGTGGAGATCCGGCGGGGTGGATATCTCGTGCTGAGATCTACTTTCGCGTACAGGGAACCAGGCCGGAGGTGAAAGTTCAGTTAGCCCAACTCTGTATGGAGGGAGCAACCATACACTTCTTCAATTCGCTGCTGAACGAAGAAGAAGAAGAAGAAGTAACTTGGGATCGGTTGAAAGAAGCGTTGCTCGATCGCAATGGTGGTCACGGAGAGGGTGACATTTATGAGCAGTTGACGGAGCTCGGACAGACAGGAAACGTGGACGAGTACATCACCGACTTTGAGTATCTCATCGCTCAAATACCACGTCTTCCAGATAAGCAATTCCAAGGTTATTTTTTACATGGGTTGAAGGAGGAGATTCGGGGGAAGGTAAGGAGTATGGCGGTGATGGCAGATCTGGGCCGAACCAAACTCTTACAGGTGGCACGGGCTGTGGAGAAGGAGCTTGGTGGGTTTAATGGGCCGGGTCATGACAAAGCCTCTAAGGCGGGTTATGGGTCGAACCGAACTGGAGGGTATGGGTCCAGTAGTAAGGGAGGAGGATCTGACTGGGTATGGGTCAAAGGAAGCAAGGAGGAGAGGCCCAATGGTGGAAGTAGAGGTAATGATAGGGGGTGCAAAGAGACAGACAGACCCAAGATGATAGAAGGAGGTCTGGCCCAAGAGATAGGGGGTACACCCACCTTTCCTACAATGAACTCATGGATAGGAAACAAAAAGGGCTTTGTTTCAAATGCAAGGGTCCTTATTCAAAAACTCACCAGTGCCCAGAAAAACACTTGAAGGTGTTAGTGACGTGTGGTGTTGAAGGGAGTGAGGAGGAGGAAAAGATTTTGGCTGTGGAGGTTAGTGACGAGGAGGATGGAGTAGATGGGGAGATGAATGTCATAAGCTTATCACAATTGGGCCACATGGGCCAATCAGGCAGGCCCCAATCAATTCAGCTTAGAGGAACAATACAGGAGGTGCCAGTAGTAATCTTGATAGATAGTGGTGCAACTCATAATTTCATTGACAAATGGCTGGTGCATAAAATGGGCTGGGCCGCAGATCATACACATTCTATGTGTATCCGTTTGGGTGATGGATCCAAGGTGTTGTCTGGGGGTGTATGTAACAATCTGAAGGTGGATATAGAGGGGGTGCAGTTAGACATTAACGCCCAATTATTTGACTTAGGAGGAATGGATTTGATCCTAGGAGTGGATTGGCTGAGAACATTGGGCGACATGATTATGAATTGGAGCAAACATACCATGAGCTTTTGGTATAATAAAAGGTGGGTGACGTTCCAAGGGTTGAATGGGGACTTGGAAACATTGAATCACGTGTTACGGTCCACAAGAAGGAAAGATGTGGGTTGGTTGAACAGTTGTGAGAAGGAAGCGAATTCCACCCATAGTAGAGAACAACAAGGAGAATTGAATAGGTTGTTGAGCAAATATGATGGGGTTTTCAAAGAACCTACTGGCCTACCCCCAAAAAGGCAAAAAGAACATGTGATCAACTTGAAGGAAGGGCATGATGCTGTAAATGTGAGACCCTACAGGTACCCACACCATCACAAAAATGAAATAGAAACACAGGTGAAAGACTTGCTGGCCACAGGAGTGATAAGGCATAGTACTAGCTCATTTTCAAGTCCTGTTATCCTTGTCAAAAAGAAGGATGGGTCTTGGAGAATGTGTATTGACTATAGAGCCTTGAACAAAGCAACAATTCCGGACAAATTCCCCATTCCCATTATTGAAGAATTGTTAGATGAGCTCAATGGGGCTAGTATTTTCTCCAAGCTAGACTTGAAGTCCGGTTATCATCAAGTACGGGTTAGAGAGGAAGATGTACACAAAACGGCATTTCGTACCCACGAAGGACACTACGAGTTCCTTGTTATGCCTTTTGGTTTGATGAATGCTCCCTCTACGTTCCAAAGTCTTATGAATGAGGTTTTTCGCACTATGATGAGGAAGTTCGTGCTGGTGTTTTTTGATGATATACTCGTATACTGTAGAGATTGGGATTCTCACATGATACACCTAGGTGAAGTGTTGAGGACGTTGAAGGAACATGGTTTGGTGGCTAATCGAAAGAAATGCTTGTTTGCTCACAAGTCCGTGGATTACTTGGGTCACGTGATCAATAACGAAGGAGTTGCAGTAGATCCCAGCAAAGTAGAGAGTGTGATGAAGTGGCCAACACCCAAAAATGTAAAAGGGGTGAGAGGATTTTTGGGTCTAACTGGTTATTACCGGAAGTTTATTAAGGATTATGGCAAGGTGGCCAGGCCATTGACTGATCTGACTAAGAAGGATGCTTTTCATTGGAACACAGAAGCACAAAAAGCCTTTGACAGTTTGAAGGAGAAGCTTACAACAGCCCCTGTTTTAGCACTTCCAGACTTCAGTCAAGAATTCATGATTGAATGTGATGCTTCCGGAGTAGGAATTGGTGATATCCTAATGCAAAACAAGCGGCCTGTAGCGTATTTAAGCAAAGCATTAGGAGTAAGGAACGTGACCATGTCAGCTTATGAAAAGGAGTTGATGGCCGTAGTGTTAGCAATCCAACATTGGAGACCTTATTTGATTGGTAGGCGTTTTATAGTGTCCACAGATCAGAAAAGTCTCAAGCAATTACTTCAGCAACGAATTGTCACTGCAGAGCAACAAAATTGGGCAGCAAAACTTCTTGGTTTTGATTTTGACATTGTGTACAAACCGGGAAAGTTGAACAAGGGGGCTGATGCGTTGTCACGCATTCATGAAGGAGGTGAGTTGTGTATGGTGACAACCAGCTTGCAGTGGAAAGATACAGAGGTATTGAGGGAAGAGTTCACTCAAGATGAGCATCTACAAAAGATTGTGGCAGAATTGCAGCAAGACTCAAATTCCAAACCGGGTTTTGAGTTCAAACATGGAGTATGGTTATACGAAGGTAGGCTGGTAATTTCAAGCAAGTCAGCACTAATCCCTACCTTGCTACAGGAATTCCACTCTTCACCTTATGGAGGCCACTCAGGATTTTACAGAACATATAGAAGGATTGCTGCAAATGTGTATTGGGTGGGTATGAAGAATACCATTCAGCAATATGTACGAGGTTGTGATGTGTGTCAAAGGCAGAAATACTTAGCAAGTTCACCTGGGGGTTTGCTGCAACCTTTGCCAATCCCAGAAAGAATTTGGGAGGATCTTTCAATGGACTTCATTACCGGACTGCCAAAATCAAGAGGAAGTGAAGCAGTTTTGGTGGTGGTAGATAGGCTGTCTAAATACAGTCACTTTATAACTTTGAAGCACCCTTACACGGCCAAGACCATAGCTGAAGTTTTTGTGAAGGAAGTGGTAAGGTTACATGGGATTCCTCTATCCATTGATAGTGATAGGGATCCTATTTTTATGAGTAATTTTTGGAAGGAGCTGTTTAAATTACAAGGGACTCATTTGTAGATGAGCACTGCCTATCACCCAGAGACTGATGGACAAACAGAAGTGGTGAATCGTTGCTTGGAGACCTATTTGAGGTGTTTTATTGGAGATCAACCTAAGACTTGGGCACACTGGATTTCTTGGGCTGAATATTGGTTTAACACCACTTACAATGCCTCTACTGGACAATCCCCCTTTGAGATCGTGTATGGTAGGGAGTTATTGGATAGAGATGAAGCTATTAGACAGTTGAGGGACCACCTCATGCGTGCTCAAGAGAGAATGAAACATTTTGCAGACAAAAAGAGAAGTGATAGGAGCTTTGAAATTGGGCAATGGGTCTTTGTCAAGTTGAGAGCCCATAGGCAAAAGTCAGTGGTTTCAAGGATTCATGCTAAGCTTTCTGCCAAGTACTATGGTCCTTACCCGGTGGTAGAAAGAATTGGGGCTGTTGCATATAAAGTCAAGTTACCTGATGGATCACGTGTTCACCCCGTTTTTCACGTTTCACTTTTGAAAAAAGCTGTGGGTACTTACCAAGAGGATGCTGAGCTACCGGACCATTTGGAGGGAGACAAGGGTACTTACTATGAACCAGAAGATATATTGGCTAAAAGAACTATTGTGGTACATGGCGATGAGGTGTGTCAGTTTCTGGTACGGTGGAAAGGACAAGATGCTGCAAAAGCTACTTGGGAGGATGCAGTAACTTTGAAAAGCCAATTCCCTACACTCAACCTTGAGGACAAGGTTGTAATTTCAGAAGGGAGTGTTGTTAGGACTGCTGACTCAGCTGTTGACTCTAGTGGGCCAGGAGAATCATTAATCAACAATGAGACTGTGGGCCCAAGGGTGTGGAAGGTTTATTCTAGACACTACAAGAAATATGATTTTTTGCAACAACTTTTTTTGTTAAAAGTTGTTACAAGTCGCAGGCAAAACTACTCAAGATAGTTTTGCCAGCGACTTGTAACAAAAAAAGTTGCCAAAAATCATATTTCTTGTAGTGAGAAGGGGCAGAAAGGTCACTCCAAGATAGTGGGAGTGAGTGACGCGTGGAGAGAGAAGGGAGAGCTAGTAACGGAATTCTCTTACATAAGGAGGAGAGGGTTGGTAATGATTGGTACCTTGGATTCTGTATTTTCCATTGTGGTTAGGTAGCGTACTGCTAGCCTAAAGGAGCTCAGCTCCAGGAAAGAATTTAATCTCTGTTGTTCCCTTGCTTTCTGTAAACACTCCATTATTAATCATTAATAAAGCTCTCATTATTGCCCCATTTTACTGTTTCATTCATTTATTATTAATTGTTAGATCTGGTTCCTAACATGGAAATGTTTTTTATGCACTCAATTGTGTTGCTCCACAAATACAGAATACTGGACTATTTAGGTAGCACCTGTTGGCCAGCTTTATGAAAGATAATTCTTACACGTTGGAGTACACATTCGTAAAAGGAAAAATTGCTACAAACGGAAAAGAAGTACAAATTTATATGTACTACTCCTACTCATACTCATTCGTGATGCAAAATTTCAACTTATGCTGCCAAATAGTAGTATATATAGTACCACTTTATAACAAAAGTGGCTCCGCAGCAATTGTGTAAGCTTGAAAGGTTTTTACACTTTTGGAAGAAGATTTGTTTGTTATTTCAAGTTTAGTACTCCTTTTAAAATAATTATTGTATTTGATCTAATTTTTATACTAAATATATCAATCATTTTATAAATTTGAAAAGTAAAATGTTTTTATATAAAGGACTATACTATCATCTTTTATCTAAAATATTCTGCATTCAAGTTTGAATGAATTACTTTGACTGTTGGCGATTTGATTTCATACTAATGTTCAGTATTGTTGACTGAGCAGTCAAAGATTCAGTGGTTTAAATTGGCAAATGGTGGTACTGACGACACATGGTCATCACTAAGTAGTACATAGTTGGATATGAGTCATCCCCAAACACTTTTCACAGAAGCAATTAGCTGACATATCCATTTTTCAATTCAAATTTGTAGACTTCATTTCATTTGCACCACTTTACCCAACAGTTGGACTAGTAGTATCTGCCCACTTTGTTATTTTGTGCTTACATTAAATCAGTTGAAAAAATCTGAAATTTTTTTAGTTTATCTTCCATTTTCGACATCATTTACATTCTATAAAATTTAAGAGATTAGTCTTTTAAAGTTGCGTGTAAAGATACTAAGATTAAAATAATATAGAAATGAGTCAAGCACTATCCGACAAAAATAAGTTACCTTTTTACAATAAAATTACTTTTGTCACCTTATAGGTTGCTCGCGCGCTGTACGAACTGACCAAAATACCCTTTCGTGGTATAAGTAACAAATGTTGTAAAAATGAGTAATTCTTGAGTAATTTTCACCGTCCATCCGTGACTTAAGTCATGGAACCGTCAGTGGTCAGACACATCTGTTTCAGTCAAAGGTCTGCCACGTGGCCAATTTTAAAATTGACCACATGGACGGCCAAATTTCCTATAAATGGAAGGGTTCAGAAAATTTGAGGTCACACCTCTCTTTCTCTTCCTCTGCTTCATTTTTTTCTTTTTTATAGTAATGTTACTTTGTTTAATTTTGGTCATTTTGTGTGTAAATGGGCACATAATTCTCCGTCGGTTAGTCATAGAACACCCACCGGTGTGTTTATTCACCATATTTGGGTGCTCTATGCTAATCCGTGAGGGACTTTTGTGTCCTAATAGTGGGTACTCTATGACTAATCGAAAGATTCAAGGATGATTCGTTGAAACATGGTCCAAGCTAGGTTTTTGACTGTTGCACCCGAATCCAAAATATGTAGACCCCGCCAAACTTTTTGTCGTTGCTCGAAATTTTGGCTAAATCTGCAGTTTATGATTCGACGACAAAAATTCACAAGAGGAGGTGTTTACTTTATTTAATTAGAAATTGAGATTTTGTATGTGATGTTTAAATCGATGTAATTTTTGTGTCTAACGTCTTAATAAAAATTAATTATGTTATACCACATTTTGGCATTTCCTTATGATTCTGACATTTTCAATCTTCCTATCACTTATTCATTCGTGCCCTAAGTCACGGAACACCACAAGCAATTTGTTCCAATCCGGGCTTTGAAGTTACGGATACCTTTTGGACTTGTTTTTGGCGTCGAAATTTTATTCGATATTAATGCGCGTTATTATCCAAACAGAATGTATTCAATTTGTATCGTTGTTAATACGCATAATTGTCCAAACAAAATGAAAACTTTAAAATTAATAAACCAAAATTTAACAAAAATACTTCATTACAAATATAAAATTATCCAAACAACAAAAAAATTATCCGAGCATTCAACAACAAACATAAACCATAAATAAAAACAAAGGCTACTGCGAAGCCGCACGTCCACCACCCCTCCTATGATAACTCTTGGTATACTGTTGTGCCTTCGATGCAATTTTCTTCACCTCCTTATAAGCAACAGAGTCCTCCGCCAAATCCCCGCTCGCCAACAGTCCGTCTGCTATCCCCGAATGCTCATCAATTTGCTCTCCATACGTGCAGTAAGCGGTCCTCCAAGCTTAGCTTCCTCCTCAATAATGGCCTCCAACTCACATGGCCTTGGTAAATCATCTCCCTCAGAAAGAGGACTCATGTAAGGATGGAAGATGCAAAAATACCAAGACATGTATCCAGGCGCTGCATACCAATTGGATATATAGCACGGAATCCCCTCTGGTATGGCGTCAAGATCCACACCTCCCAGGTGGCGAACTGAATCGAAGCTGCTTCTAGGGTGGCGCTAGGAACGTTGACTGAAACACAAGACTCTGAAGGCAGGCGTGAGATGGTCTGTGTGTAACTGAACTGCCGGAGGACCCGCTCAGGGAGGTACACTCAAAAGCCTGGGAATTTGAGCAATGTGAAACTCAAAATAACTTTAACATCCACCCTCACGTCTAGCGTGAGCCTGAGTTCAATTCTCACATTGTAATCTTTAACACGGTTCTGATATCATGTTAAATATGCTTGGATCTCATCCCTAAAAACTAGCTCAAATGATGAAAGTGTCAAAATATATTTATACACTCAATAATCCGAAAACATGAGCGATGTAAGATTCCAAACATATACTGCTCATATTTACTTGAATAGTATTTTTTTTATAAATATAATTATTATAATGGGATGACGTTTGTTTGAAGTTGTGAATTCATCTGCAACTAGAACGATGAAAAAAGAGCATTTATTGTGCCATGACATCTCAACAAACATGAATCCTCATTTCCTTATCGAGTAAACAGTCACTTTGGTCCCTGAAAGTGGCACTCGCTGTCATAGTAGTCCTTGAATCATCGGAAAAAAATTTAAAGTCCTTGAATGTCAATTTCCGTTAGTCAAATTAGTCCCCGACGTTAACTTTTAAATTTTTTGCCATGTAAGCAGGGATCATTTTGAAGGTTGAGTAAACAAAAATGATATGACTGTTGAGGGACTAAATTGATAGAAAAAATAAATCACCCCTAAATATAAATCATAAATCAATCTTCCTCTTATCATCTCCATCTTCTTCCTATACTCATTAAAACTTTATCAAGCATCATCTTCTTCCTCTTATCTTTGAATTATGGCTTTAAACTAATGTCATTTCATTGCAAAAAGCTTAAAACTAGTTAATTACTAAGCAGTAAAATAACCAGCCAATTAAAACTAGTAAATTAATAAAATCAGTAACTTAATAACTATTAAACCAGAAAATCAGTAGCATAATAAAAACAGAAAATCAGTAGCCAAAAAACAAAATCAGTAGCATAAAAACAGAAAATCAGTAGCATAAAAACAGAAAACCAAGAGCAGAAAATCAGTAAAAAAACCAGTAAAGCAGTAGAAAATCAAGAGCAGAAAATCAGTAAAAACCAGTAAAGCAGTAGAAAATCAAGAGCAGAAAATCAGTAAAAACCAGTAAAGCAGTAGAAAACCAGTAGAAAACCAGTAAAGCAGTATAAAATCAATAAATATGCTGAAAACCAGTAAAAAACCAGTAAAAAAACAGTAAAAAACCAGCAGAAAAAATCAGCAGCAGAAAAACAGTAAAAAAAACAGTAAAAATAAACCAAGCATTACATATAATTAAACATAACATTACTTAATTTGTCATCAAACATCACATTACAAGTCTTCAAACATCAAATTAAACCATCCTACAGTAGGATTCATCAAAATATAAATAAACATAACATTACATATATTAATATGTCTTCCAATATGACTAATCATTTCAATGGCATCAAACTATGCATAAACTAAGCATTTCATTTTCAAAATATGCCTTCAAGTAAGCATAAACTAAGCATTACATAAACTAAGCATTTCCTTTCAGTTAGGACCTCTTGGTGGACCTCTTGGTGTTGGCATAAAGGTCATGAAACCTTGTACAGCACTTGATGTTTCTCCTGGGAGTGGTACACGATACATGTTTGGAGGGGCCCTAATTGGTGGTGGTCTAACCCCTGTTGGCAATAAGCACCTTTTGCATGTCACTCATAAAGTTCCATCCATGTTGCCTATAGTCACCCAAGTCTTCATGGAGTAGTGTGAGGAACCATTTCCAATTTTCTTTGTTCTCTACATCAACTACAGCATATGCAACCACATATATGTGATTGTTTGCATCTTGGCTAACAGCCGACAACAATTGCCCACCATAGTAACCCTTCAAGAAACACCCATCAAGACCAATGAAGGGTCTACAACCAGCCTTAAACCCCCGTTTGCATGCATCCAAACTAATGTAGATTCTTTGGAATTGTGGTGGACCATTAGGCCTAGGAATGCAATTAATCTTCACTGTAGAACCTTCATTACTCCTAGTTAATTCATGAGCATAGTCCCATATCCTCCCATATTGTTCCTTCAAACTCCCTTCAACTAACTCTTTAGCTTTCTTCATTGCTCTAAACAATTTGGTTTCATTGACATGAACACCAAAGTCTCTCTTCAGCCAGTCAAACACTTCAAGGTAAGTCATATTTGGTTGCACTCTCAATTTCATCTCTAATTTGCTCACAACCCAATTTGTTTTTGCTTGAGAATTTTTGAACACCCTACAACATGAATGTTCAGTTTCAAATGTCTTAACTTGAAAGCTCAAGTTCACTTTACTCCATGAACAAAATATTTCCCAAGGACAATCTTCTTGCCTGCATTTAGCTCTCACCCTTTCCTTGTCATTCTTCACCCACCTAAATACTCTTCCTAGTGCTATGTTATACTCTCTAACAGCATTTTTAAAGGTTTTTAGTGTTTCAAACTCCATGCCTTTTTCTAGATGGACTTGACCAAATTCAGCTTCAGTATATTGTGGAAATACCTCTTTCTCCTTACCTTCGCCTTCATCATCAGTGCTAATGGGGCTTTTTAACTCTTCTGAATGATAAGAATTCCATTCTTCATCACTACTTGAAGGAATGACATTTTGATGAATGATATTCTCTTGAACCTCACCTTCATCATCATTATGCCAATTAAAAGCTGCATCTAAATTTGCATTCTCAGCATCAGAATCACCATCCACATTAGTGTCAGAATCACCATCCACCTCAGTCTCAGCATCATAATCACCATCCACCACAGTCTCATCATTTTGCACCTCCACCTCAGGCATGTCATCATCATTTTGCACCTCCACCTCAGGCATGTCAACCTCATTTTGCACTGGCTCATCATCAATGTCTTCATCACTTGCAGGTACGATGATTGTAGGTACCTCCATGCCATGTTCAAAATACAATTCAATCTCATTGTTGTTATCCTTAGCAACAGAAACCATGTCCATAAAGTCTTTATCGTTAACCACTTCTCTTAAACCATCAAGGTTGTTCATCTCAGGGAGCAAGTACCATATATGGTTAATGTTGAAGTAGCTTCCACACTTCTTCACCATTGCTTCTAAGTCAAATTTGTTGAGGAAATCAGCTTCAAGTCTTTCCCACACACACATTTGACCTCCAATGTACTGAAAGTCGGCGTTTCCAAACTTAATGAAATCTCCACCATGGTGGAAGATCAGTGTTAACTCAGTTTCAGCTTGCATCCTAAAAATGATAGAAAATAATCATTTAAAAACACATTCAAATCCATTACATTTTTTTGAAACCCTAAAAAAATTCCTAATGTTAAAATACAACTATAGAACATAACTAAACAACCACAAATACACTTCTACAAAAATATTAAACAAAAAAAAAAAAACAAGTATCAAAAAAGCCCTAAAATAGCAACAATGTTAACAATCAAATAGACACTAGCACACTGAAAACTTAAAAAATTTGCATTTGAGAGAACAACAACAACAACAAAACTTAATAAATGAAAAAACTCAACAAAAGAACACCATTTTAAGCCAAAAAAGGTGACGAAAAAAAAAGAGAAGATGAACAACAACATTACCTTGCTTCACAGAAATCGTAGGCTTTGTCGATCACCTTAGACCACACCACCGAGCTTAATAGCGAACAACAATGGAGGAAGAGTGGTTGATGAAGAAGGAGACGAGTGGGTGTGCTAGGGCACTTTGAGAAACTTGTGAGACTTTGTAATATGTTTGTCTGAAAAAGTGAAATGTATAGAAACCAAAACCAGAATTTTTTACCAAACTAAGCTTACTATTCACAAAAATTCCCAAACTACACCTCCTTTTTCCTTAATTCCCGTAATACACCTCCTTTTTGACTGGCTTCTGGCGTTTGCAGGAAATGTGGGTGGCGGAATTGAGGACGACGCCACATGCACATGGGTGGCGGAATTGAGGACGTCGCCATTGACCCTCATATCTGCACGGAAATTCACGGTTTTGTCTCCTGCATGGGAGACTGCCGTTTTTTTTTTTGTTTTTTTTATTTAAATAATAAATATTTTTTTTTTACAAAAATAATAATAAATTTAATATAATTATTCATTATAAAAATTAAGTAGTTATTTTTTATGTTATGTAATTTATTTTTTATGTTATAGGTGATTTATTTTTTATGTTATAGGTGTTTACAATTTTAATAATGATAAAAAAACTTAATGATAGAAAGAAGTTAAATAATATATTATTCAAAAAAATAAAGATTACTCACATTACACCAACCAACCGATACAACCCCAACCAACCCAACCATTCGGCGAAAATATCCCGTGGGAACAAACAAACGACTTTTTAAATGCCTCGTGGGCGGCTTATGCTGGAAATCAAGGTGGTGAAAGTTCAACGGCGGTTCATGGTGGTGAAACTTCAACAGTGGGTGAGGATGGTAGTCCAATGACAACACTTTATAATTTTCTTGGGGTTCCTCGCGATGATGAACAACAATATGGATTTGGACATCGGCAAGGTCATCCTCCACCTTGTGGCACCGGAGGACATAGGCATAGACATAATTAGTTTTATCATTATTGTAATAATTTAATTTTTTTTTGAATAATATATTATTTAACTTTTTTCTATCATTAAGTTTTTTTATCATTATTAAAATTGTAAACACAAAAAATAAATCACCTATAACATTAAAAATAAATTACATAACATAAAAAATAAATCACCTATAACAAAAAAATTAAATTACATAACATAAAAAATAACTACTTAATTTTTATAATGAATAATTATATCAAATTTATTATTATTTTTGTAAAAAAAAATATTAATTATTTAATTAAAAAAAAATAAGCCTGTCTTCTTCTTCTTCTTCTCCTTTCCAGTAGTTCAAAGTAAAAGTTTATGGCCAACATATAGAGGTCCTAAGCTTATTCCCCACGGCGACTTGAAAAGAACAAAAAAAGGACGTCCACAAAAGAACCGCATTCCAACTGAAATGGACGAATTTGAAAAAAGGGAGCGGTTATGTGGCTTATGTAGGATGCCGGACCATAACTATAGCAATTGTCCTAATGTTGGGGGACCCTCTTCTTAATAATACTAGTTTATTTTTATCATATATTATTTTATTTTTTTGAATAATATATTATTTAACTTCTTTCTATCATTAAGTTTTTTTATCATTATTAAAATTGTAAACACCTATAACATAAAAAATAAATCACCTATAACATAAAAAATAAATTACATAACATAAAAAATAACTACTTAATTTTTATAATGAATAATTATATTAAATTTATTATTATTTTTGTAAAAAAAAAATATTTATTATTTAAATAAAAAAAACAAAAAAAAAACGGCAGTCTCCCATGCAGGAGACAAAACCGTGAATTTCCGTGCAGATATGAGGGTCAATGGCGACGTCCTCAATTCCGCCACCCATGTGCATGTGGCGTCGTCCTCAATTCCGCCACCCATGTGCATGTGGCGTCGTCCTCAATTCCGCCACCCACATTTCCTGCAAACGCCAGAAGCCAGTCAAAAAGGAGGTGTATTACGGGAATTAAGGAAAAAGGAGGTGTAGTTTGGGAATTTTTGTGAATAGTAAGCTTAGTTTGGTAAAAAATTCCCAAAACCATCCATCTACCTTTTATGTTTTATAAAACCTTCAAAATAGTCCCTGCTTACGTGGCAAAATTAACGGTTATTTGGTAAAATTAACGTCGGGGACTAATTTGACTAACGGAAATTGACATTCAGGGACTTTAAAATGTTTTTCGATGATTCAGGGACTACTATGACAGCGAGTGCCACTTTCAGGGACCAAAGTGAATGTTTACTCTTTCCTTATCATGGGAAAATGGATTGAGTCGGTGATAATGGCAAGCTGCATGCGTATATATTATGATCCATAATGCTTGATTGCTTGTCATCCATAAATTTATGCTTGATTGCTTGCATGTATGATGTATCAATAAATTTAAGGGACACGTCAATTATTAAGATCTAATTGGGTAAAATAACTGATACCCCCTGTAATATAGGCGTGTTTTGCTTTTGCCCCCTATAAAATTTTTCTTTGCAACTCGCTCCTTGCCAAATATTGACTCATTGCATTTGCCTCCTATTACCAAAAGCTGGCAGCTGACTGTGCACTTTTGCCACGTGGCAAATCCACGTGTATTTATTTTATTTTTTATTTAAATTTAATGACACGTGTCACTGACACGTGTCAAACTAATTATTATTATTTTATTTTTTTTACAAAATTAATTATTTTTTTTTTTAATAAACTGAATTTAAAATTAAAAAAATGGTGGAAATGTCCACACAGAGGTTTGAACCATCGCCATCTCTCTCCAAGACTCGCCTCTCAACCAACCAAACTACATGCGCGCATGTGATCTAGTAGCAGCTTAAAATTTATTTGAATTAAGACAGGATCGAAAAAATAAAAAAACAGAGCAGCAGCCACCACCATCTAAACCACCATCAATCCATAAACACCATAATCATCACCATAAGCAATTTATCATCTTCTTCTTTCAACCACTACAAACCTTCATCTTCAATCTTCCATTACTCTAGTAACTCCATACCAAACCATCTTAATCAAATCTTCTTTCCTCTTGTAAACCTTGCTATTCCTCTTGTAAACCTTGCTATTCGTCTTCGTCGGAGCTATTAGCGTTAAAGCAATTACAGCGGCAAAGATTGATACATTAAAGGATAAATCTCATTGTGAGAGGATCCTCATTCTACCTGAATTTTATGAGAGCTTTGATAATATTAAGAGGAGGTACACAAATTAATGCAAATACATGTTTTTTGAGAGCTTTGGTAAGGTAAGATAGTATTATTTTCCCACAACTTGCAACTAATAAACAGTTGTTTTAAATGAGAACAAGCAAGGAACCACGATGAATAGATCACATACTTGAGGTCAATACTCATGAAATGAGGATTTAATTGTATTCCAAACCACCTGTTAAAATAAAATAACAAACAAAAATCAACAAGATTAACCATAAAACACGATTAGTTAGCCAATAATAATACAATGTAGTCTATCAACATCTTATTTAAAATGAAAACATAGTAAAGAGAACATATCGATGTTCTTATTTATATCTAGTACTAGTATATGGCTCATGCAGTAGTATACGAAGAAGTATTTCTACATATTATTAGTATAACCTCTTGAAGACAACAAAATTTTGCAGGGAGCCTAGGGCCAGAAAAATGGAACAAACAAGAAGCTCATTATGGTTTAAATGAAGTAGGAACAAAATGAAGCAAATTAAAATTGAAAACGAGGGATGAGGTTCATGGAATAAGTCATTGCAATGCATTTTATTGTCTTTTCCATTAGATACCATGGGGTAAATCCATGTCTCTCTCTCTCTGTGTGTGCAGAACCAGTGGCAAATGCTGCTACTTGGCCCTTGCGGATCCTGCCTTTATTCAAATAAACTTTACGCTGCTACTAGATCACATGCGCGCATGTAGTTTGGTTGGTTGAGAGGCGAGTCCTGGATAGATGAGGTCACGGGTTCGAACCTCTGTGTGGACATTTTCACCATTTTTTTGATTTTTATATTCAGTTTATTAAAAAAAAAATATAATTAATTTTGTCAAAAAAAAAAAATAATAATAATTAGTTTGACACGTGTCACAGGCATTAAATTTAAATAAAAAATAAAATAAATACACGTGGATTTGCCACGTGGCAAAAGTGCACAGTCAGCTGCCAGCTTTTGGTAATAGGGGGCAAATGCAATGAGTCAATATTTGGCAAGGGGCGAGTTGCAAAGAAAAATTTTATAGGGGGGAAAAGCAAAACACGCCTATATTACAGGGGGGTATCAGTTATTTTACCCGATCTAATTCTAGTGTTAATTAAGTTTTTTTTTTTGACGGAAAGAGACTTATATCATTTCATTATCAATAAGAGTACGAATACAAGAAGGTATATCAATGTGAAGGTGGACACTAGCTAAAGATGAGGCCGCCTTTGCTAACGTATGAGCAACCTCATTGACTTGTCTCCAAATAAACTCAACACTAGAGTTTGAAAAATAAGAAGCGTGTAGACGTTGACAATCTTTAATAACATCACCTAACTCAGAACGATCTTCCCTATGACCATGTAATTTGGCAACAACATTCTTAGAATCTAACTCAAAACCCACATTGTGTAGCTGTAATTCATGAACCCATTTAATTGCAGAGAGTAAACCGATAGCTTCACCAAGATCAACATTCATAATGGGGGACTTCCACACAGTTTTAGCAATTACAAATCTACCTTGATCATCTCTGATGCACTTTCCAATTCCCACCCTGTTTAATCTTGAAGAGAATGATGCATCCACATTGCATTTGTAACGACCTTGACTTGGTTTCATCCATCTAGCGGCATTTCCGGTTTGTTGCTGCTGATGTTGTCTGCTACGTTTTATTTGAGCAGCACTCCAATCGGACAACATGTTATTAGCACGATCCATTACCACTCGAACTGGTTCATTAGTGTTAATTAAGTTGAATTATTTAGAAAAATCTCAGTTTGATTTTTAATGAAACAATTTTTTATCAGACTTATTTATCTTACAGCTGAATTCTGTATCAAATAAAATATATATATAGGCAAAAATACACCAATGGTCCTTTATCTTATTTTTTTATAACGATTTGGTCATTTATCTTTCGTTTGTAACGATTTGGTCCTTTATCTCTCAAAATCGTAACACTTTGGTCCTTTTCGTTAGGGATGTGCATGGTCGGTTATTTTGCTAAACCAAATTATATTCAAACCAAAACCAGATATATGGATTTCGATACCTGACCATAACCATTATTTTTTATAAACCGGTTATATAACCAGCTATAAATTTGGATACAGATACATAACCAGATATTTTTATAAAACCGGTTTAAAAGCGGTTAATTTTTAAATCCAGTTTTAAACTGGTTATTTTTAAAACTTGATAAATAAACAGTTAATTTGGTCTGTTTTTTTTTAACGCAGACGGAAAACATATTAAAAATCGTAAAAAAATACACTTTTCTTTTTTTATTCTTTGCAGCAAATAGCTTTTGATATGTGTTTGAAAGAGATGGAAAAAAAACATGTGAAGAAGACCATTCACATTCCTTCTTCTAGATTTCTTTTTTTTCAATTCCAACGAGATAAGGGTATACAAATTATTAGTGTAAAGATAAGGGGCTGTTTATTTTCTAAAAATATTTTATGTTTATTTTTTATCTGGAAGCAATTTGAGAGAATGAGTGTGGTTCGATTGGAAGAGAATATCGTCGATTAGCGTTCAATTGGAGAGATTATTGTAGATTTAGGGTTTAGGGTTCATCGCAAATCACAATTGCAGAGATCATATGGTGAACCGGTGATGGTGTGTGCGTGAATTAATTTTAATAAAAGGATTTTTTTTTTGTCAAAAAAAAAGATATTTGTTTGTTTTGTAAATTAAAAAAAACGGATTTGGATCCGGTTATGAGTTTGGGCCTTCTAACCGGATATTTTGCACACCCCTACTTTTCGTCACTTTCGTGGAAATAATTACTGATGCGTCTATTTTGCTACTGACATGTCTATTTTGCTGCTGACGTGGCTTTAACACCGTTACCCAACATTACACATACAGAATAGGATTGAAAACGTTGAAACATACCAAACTCTTCCTTTTGTGCGATTGAACATGTGCGATTTGGAACGGATGAACAGCTAGGGTTTCTGCGATTCTGATCGATTTTCTCTTTGCGATTCTTCATGCGATTTGGTTCGATTACTGCTAAGGAAGGTACGATTCTGGAAACTCTTCCTTTTAGGGTTCGTATTAGGGTTCGTAAAAGGGGCGATTTGGATTTTCTCTCTGCGATTCTTTTTGCTTTTTTACTTTTCTTACTTTTTACTACTTCATTTCTTACTTTTTACTTTTCAATTTTGAAAGAATTTTTCTTTTTTTATTTATACTTCGGAATGGGCCATGGGCACTAATCCTACTAGAACTCTTCATCCGTCTATACGAATTTGGCTTATGACCTACAATGGCTGTTGAGTCTTTGGTGTTGGCTTCATTTTTGGTAAAATAAACTCTGTAGCAGGATGCTGGATCCGATGCCTCAAGCATTGCGTAGAGCATTGGAGCGTCTCACTGGAAGTGTTGCTTGCGCGCCAAGCATGCGTGTTTCCTATTTATGGAATTTATATTTCTCTCTCATGAATCATATCTTGTGCGAAAAGAAAGGCTTTATTTTCTAAACAAATCTTTTGTTTAGAGATTGGTTCAGAAATTATTGTGAAGATTTATTTTCAAAACATATCTAATCTTTTAAGATATGGTTTGTTTTTATTTTTTGAGTTGGATATTATTTTGGTTCAGATCTTTTTGACCCATGTCACCAGCTATATATATGAGGAAGGAGCTAAACCTAATTCAAGTATTGTTCACGCCGTCTTGTGTTTTTGTCTAAGAAATTAGGTTTTGCGTGTGTGTTAATTTTGTGAGCCTGTCTTGTGTCACCTTGATGCAAGCTTAGGACGTGTTCTTGAGTTGTAACTGTGTGATCCTTCTCCTAAGCTTTGAAGTACGGAGTTAGGACTTTTGGTGTTTTACACTCTAAGCCTTTAGGTACGAGTGTGTAGTTTTAGGAGTGTGTCTCCAAATCTTTGTGTAACTGAGTTATTGAAATCCTTGCTGTTTGTAAGGTTGTTAGGGAGTGAGATGGGATCTCATATCTAGGAGTTCCTAGGTAGAAGAGTCATTGGTAGTGCCTAGGTTGTAAGTTGTAAACGGGGCGTTTGCTGATAACTTAGAACTAGGGCTATTATAGTGATATTCCTTCCTGGATTGGTATCCCCCAGATTAGGGCTTGTTTAAGCGCCGAACTGGGTTAACAAATATCCTGTGTTCTTTATTTATTTGCTTGCTTGTTTTAATTTCATTGCGTGCGAGGCCGGATAGATTGCTAGAGCATCGAGTAGAGCATCGTGCATAGCGTGCCAGGAATTTCAATTGGCATCAGAGCAGGCACCCTGCCTGTTCCTAGGGTGAGATTCAGGACCTGAATTCTCTGGCATCATGGAAAAAGATGGAGGCTACATGAACAGACCACCGTTTCTCAATGGATCCAGCAACTATGACCAGTGGAAATCCAAAATGACGGCCTTTTTGCGATCGATTGATAGTAAAGTGTGGAAAGTTGTGCTAACTGGATGGGAATGCCCTACCTATACTAGCAAGGAAGGTAGCTCAACGGGGGTGAAAAAACCTGAAGTAGAATGGACTCCAGAAGAGGAAACTGCAGCTCATTACAATCACAAAGCCATCTATGCTCTCTTTAATGGAGTAGACGCTAGTGTTTTCAAACTTATCAAAAACTGTGTGTCAGCCAAAGAAGCATGGGAGATATTAGAAAAGTGCTATGAAGGGACTACCAAAGTAAAACAGTCAAAGATTCAACATCTCACATCCAAGTTTGAATCTTTAAGAATGAAAGATGATGAGAGCATCCAAGATTTTCATTTGAGTCTTCTAGACATTGCAAATTCTTTTGAAGCCTTAGGGGAAAAAATTTCTGATGAAAAATTATCAAGGAAACTTCTCAGGTCCCTTCCCAAAAGGTTCGATATGAAGGTAACGGCAATTGAGGAAGCACATGACATCTCCACTATGAAGATGGATGAACTTGTTGGATCCCTCCAAACCTTTGAAATTGTTTTGAATGAACGTGGTGACAAGAAGAACAAAAGCATTGCTTTTGTTTCAAACACTGATGATAGCAATGACCAAAGTGAGGATGAAGAGGAAGATAGCATAGCTGATGCTATTGCCATGCTTGGTAGACAATTCAACAAAGTGTTGAAAAGAGTTGGAGGTAGGAATCGACAGAATGGGCAGAGCATCCAGTTCGACATCAACAAGCAGCAGAATAGTTTGAAGAAAACCAAGTCTGAAGAAAAGAGCAGTCAAGGCAAGGGTGTTCAGTGTCATGAGTGTGAAGGTTATGGACACATAAGGTCAGAATGTGGAACATATCAGAAAAGACAAAAGAAAGGGCTAACTGTTTCTTGGTCAGATGAATACACTGATGAAGAAAGTGAATCAGCAAGACATGCGACTGCTCTCACTGGAACATGTGTTAATGTTGAGGATTTGGAATCTGATGAAGATGGGGATGTGTCTTATGAAGAACTTGCCAGCACCTACAAAGAATTGGTCACTAGATATGAAGAGATGTGTAGAATTCTTGAGAAACAAAAGAAGACCATCAATAAACTTCAAACTGAAGTGAACATGCAAGTTGAAAAGGCTACACAGGCAGAAGAAAAAGTCATCCAAGTGAATGCCCAAATGGATGATCTAAGGAAACGTGTTAGCCAGCTGAACCCAGGAACAAATCTTCTTGAAGAAATTCTGGATAGTGTACCAAGTGGGAAGTTAAAGTCTGTTGGATACAACTACTCTAATCTCAATCAGTATCAACAGAACCCTGAGACCAAGTTTACATCCAGTGAAGAAGTATTTGACCCATGTACTGGGAAGACAATGCCGAAGCATCAGACTCAACATTCTAAAGCCTACCCAGTTCCAAAGTTTGCTCTAGATCCAAAATCTTCAGCTCATCAAAGACAAAGACCTTTCGCACATCAAAGGCCTAACAACCAAAGGAGATATCGTAGGTGGGTGTGTCATCATTGTGGAAAAAGAGGACACATTAGACCTTTTTGCTACAAGTTGTATGGATACCCCAACCAGGAACATAAACCAAATATGGTACAGGAAGAAAGTGTTGTGAAGAAGATGTGGAGACCTAAAGAAGAAAATGTTGAGCTTCCTATAGAAGAAGATGTTGGGTTAATTGCTCACACATCCCTCAGAGCTTCCTCTAGGGAAGATTGGTATTTTGATAGTGGGTGCTCTAGACATATGACTGGTGAAGAAAAGTATCTCAGAAATGTAAGATCCTATAAGGCCAGCTTTGTAACTTTTGGAGATGGTGCAAAAGGAGAAATAGTAGGGATTGGGGATCTAATCAGCAATGGATTGCCCAACCTGGAGAATGTACTGTTAGTTAAAGGCCTTACAGCAAATCTGATCAGCATTAGCCAGCTGTGTGATCAAGGCATGAAAGTTAACTTCACTAAGTCTGAATGTTTAGTTAACAATGAGGAAGGTCAACTAATGCTGAGAGGGACTAGATCTAAAGACAATTGTTACCTGTGGATGCCTCAGGAAGAAGCTCTCACATCCACCTGCCAAATCACCACAGAAGATGAAGTTCAACTATGGCACCAGAAACTGGGACACCTGAATTTGAAAGGAATGAAGAAAGCTATATCAGTAGAAGCCATTAGAGGCCTTCCCAAACTCAAGATCGTTGAAGGAAAGGTGTGTGGTGAATGTCAAATTGGAAAGCAAATCAGAATGTCGCATCCAATGCTGGAGCATCAGACAACCTCCAAGGTTCTTGAATTATTACACATGGATCTCATGGGACCCATGCAGGTTGAAAGCTTGGGAGGAAAGAGGTATGCTCTTGTAGTGGTAGATGATTACTCTAGATACACATGGGTGAATTTCATTAGAGAAAAATCAGATGCTTTTGATGTGTTCAAGGAGCTGTGCATTCAACTTCAAAGAGAGAAAGGAAGTAATGTTGTTAGAATCAGAAGTGACCATGGAAGAGAATTTGAGAACTCAAAATTCAACGAATTCTGCTCCACTGAAGGGATCAAGCATGAGTACTCGTCTCCTATAACCCCACAACAGAATGGTGTGGTTGAAAGGAAGAACAGAACCATCCAAGAATCAGCTAGAGTCATGCTTCATGCCAAAAGCATTCCATATCATTTTTGGGCTGAAGCCATGAACACTGCTTGCTACATACACAACAGAGTTACTCTAAGAAAAGGTACTTCTTCTACTTTATATGAATTATGGAAAGAAAGGAAGCCAACTGTTAAACACTTTCATGTTTTTGGGAGTAAGTGCTACATTCTAGCTGATAGAGAACAAAGAAGGAAACTTGACCCTAAAAGTGATGAGGGAATCTTCCTTGGATACTCTACAAACAGTAGAGCATACAGAGTTTACAACTCCAAAACTCAAGTTGTGATGGAATCTGTGAATGTTGTTGTAAAAGACACTCCCTTAGAGAAGAATGATGACGTTGATCAAGGTGCACCCATTATTGACAATGTTGAACGAGATGTTGGAGCCTTAGAACATCCCAGTAAAGAAAAATCTGATGAAAAGACTCTTGAAGAAGATGCTGAGACAAGTAATGAACCTCAAGTCCAAAACAAAGGTCCCTCAGTTCGTGTTCAGAAAAATCATCCCAAAGATCTCATTATTGGGAATCCTGAACAAGGAATAACCACTAGAAGGACAAATGATGTAATTGCAAACTCTTGCTTTGTATCTATGTTCGAGCCAAAGAATGTCAAAGAAGCTCTCACTGATGAAGCTTGGATTGAGGCTATGCAAGAGGAACTGAACCAATTCGAGAGAAGTGAAGTGTGGGACTTAGTTCCAAGGCCTGAAGATGTGAATGTAATTGGAACCAAATGGGTGTATAAAAACAAGTCAGATGAGAATGGTACCATTACCAGAAATAAAGCCAGGCTTGTGGCACAAGGGTATACCCAGATTGAAGGGCTTGACTTTGATGAGACTTTTGCACCTGTGGCCAGACTAGAATCCATCAGATTGCTTCTAGGAGTGGCTTGCATTCTCAAGTTCAAACTATACCAAATGGACGTGAAGAGTGCATTTCTAAATGGATACCTACAGGAAGAGGTGTATGTTGAGCAACCTAAAGGGTTTGTGGACCCAGAACATCCTAACTATGTCTACAAGTTGAAGAAAGCCTTGTATGGTCTAAAACAGGCACCTAGGGCATGGTATGAAAGGTTGACTCAATTTTTGGAAGAACAAGGATACAGAAAGGGAGGATCAGACAAAACTCTGTTTGTGAAAGAAGAAAGAGGAAAGTTTATAATAGCTCAAATCTATGTTGATGACATCGTGTTTGGTGGAATGTCGAACACAATGGTCCAACATTTCGTCCAGCAAATGCAGTCAGAGTTTGAGATGAGTCTTGTTGGAGAATTGACTTATTTTCTTGGTCTTCAAATCAAACAAATGGAAGACACCATCTTTATATCCCAGAGCAAGTATGCTAGAAACATCATCAAGAAATTTGGGATGGACAATGCTGCACACAAGAGAACACCAGCACCTACTCATTTGAAACTCACCAAAGATGAGAAGGGAATAAGTGTTGATCAAAGTCTCTATAGAAGCATGATTGGTAGCTTGTTGTACTTAACTGCAAGTAGACCTGACATCACCTATGCTGTTGGAGTGTGTGCTAGATATCAGGCAAATCCTAAGGTAAGTCATATGACTCAAGTTAAGAGAATCTTGAAATATGTGAATGGAACTAGTGATTATGGGATAATGTATTCCCATTGTGAAGATTCTACTCTATATGGATACTGTGATGCTGATTGGGCCGGAAGTGCAGATGATAGAAAAAGTACTTCAGGAGGATGTTTCTTTCTGGGCACTAATCTAATATCTTGGTTTAGTAAAAAGCAGAATTGTGTGGCACTATCTACTGCTGAGGCAGAATACATAGCAGCTGGGAGTAGCTGCTCACAACTCGTGTGGATGAAACAAATGCTGAAGGAATACGATGTTGAACAGAATGCTCTGACATTGTATTGTGACAACATGAGCGCCATAAACATCTCAAAGAATCCAGTTCAGCATAGCAAGACAAAACATATTGATATTCGCCATCATTATATAAGAGATTTGGTTGAGAATAAAATTGTGACTCTGGAGCATGTGGGTACAAAGGAACAAGTGGCAGATATTTTCACTAAGGCGCTTGATGCTGTGCAATTTGAGAAGCTAAGGGGCAAGTTAGGAATTTGCCTCTATGAAGAGTTATAGCAGCTAATGAGCTTAAGGCGTGCAACTGTCAGTTTTTTCTTCTCCAACCTATGTTTGCACGCTATCCTAGGAGAATCAAATCAAATTCTTTCCTCTCATTACATGTGGTATATGCTATCATATGTCCTATCCTCAGGTGTGTGTTATCTGTATGTTTGCATTTGTCTACTGATTCCTGATCGTTCTGATGTTGGTAGCTGTAGATCAGTTGTAGCATGTTTGCCTATAGAAGCATGCGTATGTTATGATGGTTACACATGGCTTGTCTGCCCCATGTGCATTTTCAGTTGTGGTATGGTTGCATATAGCCTGTTTGGCCTATGTGCATGAGATTGAGTAGTGAGGGGATGAGTAACTCTTGTGGTAGTTGGTGGTGATTATTACTATTCTTGTATGTGCTCCTTATATGCAAGAATCTATTTTTCTCTATATGATGGTAGTGAGGGGGAGCTGGTGAGTTATGTATCCTGTCTGTTGGTGTGCATTAAAGTCATGTACTTCTGTACTCTCGGTTGGTGTGTATTTGTCAAATTTGTGGCCAAAAAGGGGGAGTAAATGTTATGATTAATTTGTTGGTTTGGTTACCTGCTCTTGGTTCTGGTATGTGCTTTGGTGTGTGGTTGTGCATGATCTGATATATGCAGATGTTGAGGGGGAGCTGATTTGTATTATGCAGGGGGAGATGTTGGATACAATGATGTTGGATACAATGCTCCAACATCCTATGCATATGTGTGCAGGGGGAGTATTCTAATTCCCGTCCTATCAAGTTTATTTTCCTGACCATTTAAGGCGGAGTAGTTTTTGTGTTCCGCTGTTGCATGCCTCTCTGATAATCTTAAAAGATACATCTTATTCGTCTCTACTGTTGACCATGAAGGAGTAGTATGGTAACTGTTTTGAAGGATAACCTCTACTGATCTTTATGCTAGTGTGTTTATGTTGAGAAAAAGAAAGGTAGTTGAAGTATCTGTTTAAGTAGTATCTGTATGGTCATAATTTGTTTTAGCCAAAAATTTGCCAAAGGGGGAGTTTGTTGAGTCTTTGGTGTTGGCTTCATTTTTGGTAAAATAAACTCTGTAGCAGGATGCTGGATCCGATGCCTCAAGCATTGCGTAGAGCATTGGAGCGTCTCACTGGAAGTGTTGCTTGCGCGCCAAGCATGCGTGTTTCCTATTTATGGAATTTATATTTCTCTCTCATGAATCATATCTTGTGCGAAAAGAAAGGCTTTATTTTCTAAACAAATCTTTTGTTTAGAGATTGGTTCAGAAATTATTGTGAAGATTTATTTTCAAAACATATCTAATCTTTTAAGATATGGTTTGTTTTTATTTTTTGTGAGTTGGATATTATTTTGGTTCAGATCTTTTTGACCCATGTCACCAGCTATATATATGAGGAAGGAGCTAAACCTAATTCAAGTATTGTTCACGCCGTCTTGTGTTTTTGTCTAAGAAATTAGGTTTTGCGTGTGTGTTAATTTTGTGAGCCTGTCTTGTGTCACCTTGATGCAAGCTTAGGACGTGTTCTTGAGTTGTAACTGTGTGATCCTTCTCCTAAGCTTTGAAGTACGGAGTTAGGACTTTTGGTGTTTTACACTCTAAGCCTTTAGGTACGAGTGTGTAGTTTTAGGAGTGTGTCTCCAAATCTTTGTGTAACTGAGTTATTGAAATCCTTGCTGTTTGTAAGGTTGTTAGGGAGTGAGATGGGATCTCATATCTAGGAGTTCCTAGGTAGAAGAGTCATTGGTAGTGCCTAGGTTGTAAGTTGTAAACGGGGCGTTTGCTGATAACTTAGAACTAGGGCTATTATAGTGATATTCCTTCCTGGATTGGTATCCCCCAGATTAGGGCTTGTTTAAGCGCCGAACTGGGTTAACAAATATCCTGTGTTCTTTATTTATTTGCTTGCTTGTTTTAATTTCATTGCGTGCGAGGCCGGATAGATTGCTAGAGCATCGAGTAGAGCATCGTGCATAGCGTGCCAGGAATTTCAATGGCTATACACTCATATAATCATATCCTCTTATCCATAACACCCAGTTATCTGGTGTGAATTTGACAATAAATTCACATTAATAATAAACTTGATGTGTGTGGTAAATGTAACAAACAACCAAATAATAAGATAGAGATGATGATGATACAATAATCCAAAGCAATAAACGACGAAAGAAAATAACACGATAACAATTTGTTTGCCAAGTTCAGTTATAACAACCTACTCTGGGGGAGAGAGCAGTTCTCCATTCCACTATGATCAAAGAGTAACTTACACTATTAATTTGAAATGCAAAATGGCCGTTTTCTTGCGTTACAAGCTACACACTTTCCGAATACCCGGAAAACTCGTTTCCAATCCCAACCACTTCCATAAATTAATAAAAAGGGATTAGAAAGCTAAAAACCCAGTTTAGAAATCAGAATCCAAAATCTCAACTCCCAGAGCTCGCCCTGGCGAGTTGGTGGCGAGTGAAGGCAGAGAGTACTGGTCTTACTCGCTCTGGAGCTCGCCCTGGCGTGTTGTCATGACCTGTGACACTCGCCCTGGCGAGTAACCACTCGCCCAGCGAGTTGCACCTGTCATGACAGCACAAGACAGCAACTCACACCACCTTTTTCCACCCCAAGCCTAGTTTGATTCTATTAGTTCCCAACATCTTTTCAAGGCATAAAAGCAAACCATTTTCATAAGCAAGCAACACATTTCCGAAAGCATGTTGGTTGCTTCGAGTGCAAGTTATTTGATTTTCATTTCCAAAATCAAAACCAAACCCAAGCACAAGTTTTGTTACGGGCCTTAACCGTCCGGTAATCATTTTCAAACATGTTTTCAAAGTACAAAGCGACACCACATGTCACAATAGTTTTAAACCATTTTGGCCCCAAAACACAACCCAAAACACTTAGGAAATATTTTCATAAACCTCAAAATATTTTTCATCGGATTTTCCAAAACAAAACCATACAACGCATTTCCCTTTTGCTCAAAGGTTCAAAGACAACTTTTCTTTTCAAAACCTTACAACATAACCTCATGTAATTGATCAATACATAACCAACTCAAAACCCTAACTTTTCTCATGAGATTCTCACAAACTCATGGAAAAATTGAAACAACAAAGCCTAGCATGCTTACTAAACTCTCATGAACAACTTTCATGAAACAAGAACTAGCAAGAACAACCTTTCTCACCAAACCCTCTTAAGAACATAAACTCAAAAACCTCACAACTCTAAAAATCTACCAACCTAGGAGATAAGAAGAGAGGGTTACCTTAAGAAAGTGATTCTCTACAACTTTCCTCAAAGCTCCCAAGCTTGAAATGGAGTGAAATGGTGAGGAAATGAAATTTGTGAAGGTTGGAAAGTGAAATGGAGTTTCACGTACAAGAGAGAAAGAATGGAGATGTTTTGTGATGTTTTTCTAATTGCCAAGGTCATCAAACCTCCTTACTAAGACAAAGCTCTTGCTAACTCATGGCCATTGGATCAAAAACACCATGCCAAGACCAAACCATAGCCAATGGATCAAACCAATTCAACCCACTTGAGATAAAACTTAATATCTCATAGAAACACTCGCACGTTCAGTTCTCGCGCGCCGCGACGAACGTAAATCACAAAAACGTAAAACCTACGGAAAGAACGTCTAACGTTTTTCCATTCCAAAACTTATCGCCGAATCTTTTTCCGCGACTGTAATTTTCTTCCATACCTCAGAAAAATAATCTCAGAATATATCCTAACTCGCGCAGATATATAAAACTTCCATCCGAAACCTCACTCAAAACAGGCGCAATAAGATTTTACAACGACGGGTAAAATCCTACTCGTTTTTCCAAAAACAAGAATAATCCAAAACTCGTTATTCTAAGACCACAGAAATCTCCTCATACTTAAAAGAGGATCACGACCCGAAAGTCTGTGCCTTTCCAGCGCACGAGCACAAAACAGGCTCCGTTTCAGCAAAAGTCTCATTAATGTGACGATATTCACAAAACCGCCTCCCCAAAAACCCTAAAACTCGTAGCCGACACTAGAGTTCCTTGGAAAAACTGTACAGTGAAATCTTGGGTCTTACAGTTATGATTTCATAAGTATCAATCACACATTTAACTTTAGACGTCTAAATAATGGATCTTCAAGTCCATTTTTCTTAATAAGCATATGCTATAAGATATTCAAATCAATTTTGGTCGACCAATTTCACAAACTTCTGGTTGTGAGTTGAATGAACATTTAGTTGATGCATCAATTAAAATCTAAATTGTAATGGGTGATTTGATTTGCAAATATCACCTACTCTCAAAATTTGTGAGAGACTCACTTTTTCAAATTTTCAACTTCCTTTGGGAACAAGCAATACACAAATTATTGGATTGAAGAAACTTCTGGATCTTCAATACATATCCAATAATATAATAATTATTCTTCGCATCATAATAGATCCGGGATAACCCAACCGGTCTTGCCAAATAGTAACTTAATATTATTTGCAAACTTCTGGTTTGTAATAATTTGTGCTTCAATTGCACTAATATATATAAGTGTAGTACAATCTAGAGGAAAAGTATGATAACTTTGTTCCTCCATGTTACATTAGCTCTTCAGGAGCATTCGATAATTTTGTAGTTCTTCAGGAACTATATCACAAATGATAAAAAAAAATCATTGTTTGAATAATCATTGAGGGATTGTTTACTACACTCAATAAAGAATATTTGAAACATGATTGTAAACTTCAAGTTTACGATAATATAAATCATACATTTTTTTTTAGGTCTGTAATCAGACAACACAAATTGTCAACAAGATTTTTTTTTTTTTTTGGAAGTATCTTCTTCAAAGTTTATATTATATGTAAGATCTTAAATCAAATAAATTTATTTTTATAAGAGAATATGCATACTTCCATGTGATATTTATGAACTAGAAATCTTGTGGAATAAGAAAGAATACAATCATAATCAAATATATATTTTCATAGTATAAGAAAACAAAGTATATAATGGAAGTTTAAATATTACCTCATAAAAAATTTCTCTGATCAAATCATGGAATAAACTAAATTTTTATCAAAACTAATTTCACATCTCAACTTTAAGTTTATAGTAATGAAATTTGACATCTATCATATCAACAATAAATCAATCACCATAACCAAAACATTGATTATACAAAATAAATAGTATGAACCGTTCACTTCTGGGAACGATTCAAATAATCACTCTATGTTTAATTATGAATATAACTAATCTTTAATTTTGCTACTTTACTATACAATATATTTTAACAATAAAATAAAATCTCCAATCAATCCTTCAGGGATTAACCCTTTTAAATTCTTCTGGAATTCACATAGAATAAAGTTGAGTTCTTCAGGAACTACCATTTTGAATTCTTCAGAAATTCTCACAGAATAATGAGTTTTTCAGGAACTATGTTTTTGAATTCTTCAAGAGTTCAAATAGAATGATATAAATTCTTCAGGAATTACATGATAGTTCTTTTGATCATATAATATAAGTTCAATCTTTATACAATACTTCAGGAATGCATAAGGAATGAATAAACACAATAATATATTACAATTCAAATAATAATGATTCATCGTATCAATAAAGTACTAATTTCAATTGATGAAATTGTAACAATATATGGACTTGTATTGAAGATCCAAAAGAAACGATTATAACTCTAAGCATAGATCATAATAATTCCAATAAATCCAAGACACTATCACGTAACAAGAAGAAAGAACATAAGATTTTCAAAAGATCAAGAACAAATCATCTGTTATGAAATTCTCCAGTAATGCTTGATATTAAATTTCTTATTCTCCGTGAATCATCATGTCTCAAATCTTTTCACATTGATAAAGAAAAATAGTTCTTTCATAAATTAATAATAATATTAAAACTCCATGTATATCAAGTCGTCAACTGAAATAAAACTTGTCAAACTTAAAAGATTATATGTGCAATAGCTCCATATATATAATTCTTTCACAAGAACTAAACAAGTTAAACTCAAAAGTTAAGGTGTAAGCTACTGACAGAGCAGAAACATATCCTTAAATCAACACCAGCATATTTGAAGCAACTATAATATCAGACACATACAAATATGTGAATTTGCATTCTACAAATATACCATTCACAAAAAAAATCTTAACTTTTGAATTGCCAATTTCTTAGACTGATCAATTAATATTTTCAGAAATGCTAATTAAGAGACTATATAATTCAAGTTTGACAAACCAATATTAAATATTGTTAGAAATTGAATTATGACAAGAGAAACAAATAGAACATGTTATAGTAATATACTTAATTACTATGATTGGACCTCAAATGAAGAGGCACCGCCCACCTTCATCTCTTTACCACTTCCACCGTTTTTCTATTTCCAGCTTAGTAATTTTTTTAACTTAATTGTTAAGAATCATTTATCAAAAGCCTATATAAAGGCATATTGTATCATATATCATTTATCAACGCACTGTTTGATTTACTAATTTGATAATTTGAACAAGTTTACATACATATATCAATGTAAACTATTATATGCACAAAATTTTTAACTTTAGAAAACATATTTCAATTCTATACAGAAAGAATTTTAATGCATGCTTATTTAACTCGCATGTATATATAAGTAAACAGAAACAATTTAATCACTTTGCTACCCTCTATATATATAGTCTGCAAGAGAAAATCATAAAGCCACATGTATGCATATTTACATTGGTTGATATTGTAATTTTAAATTGAAACAAATTATTAAGGTTCTAGCTGCTCAATCATAACATCCCAGAATACACAATTTAACTCGTCTCCTGTTGTTGTTAGCATGACAATAAATAATATAAAATAACAAATGATATGAATATAAATTACAAGAATGAATGAGAGATCAAACATACATATATAAGTGTTCATAGTATTTCTAAATCTAAACACATATTAAGTTTATCACATTATTTTTAACAAATTGAACACAGTCAATCAGATTAAATATAAAAGCGAAATTTTGTAAGGTGTTTAAAGTTGAGAATATATAGACCTGAAATCATGTGGAAGATTTCAAGCGGAGAATATGTAAAACTTACAAAGGATTTGATCACCATGCTCCGATCTCTCAAGTTGTTTTGCTAGAGCTTCGTGCTGATAACGTGTTAGAAATAAACTACTAAAGCTAAAGCATAGAGATAGAGAGAATGAAATGTTTGTATTCAACTCTTCACTTGTGTCTATTACATCATAACAAGAGTCCTATTTATAGGACACAAAGAAAGAAATGAAAAGTCAAATGTAATAAAGCTCCACTACTTAGTGGGAGTTATAGGAAATGGAATGGATATGGACATCCACTATTCTTATTATTCATAACAGATGGAAAGATTAAATTAATTGATTTTTTTATGTAAAGTAGCTAAGTATCTATTTCACCAATATAAATGACTAAATTATGGAGGATATCTCTTGATGGATGAATCAAGCTTAATAGTGGTGCTTGTTGAATTTGAATTCTCTCTAATTTTGTTTCTTATGTTTTCTTTCCTTTTGTTAATCTAATGGTTGATAAATTACAATGAGTATAAAAACATTTAAGAAAAGAGAAAAACATTCCTTCAAAAAAAAAAGAAGAAAGAAACATATTGAATGAATGACTAAGTTTAACATAGGAGAGAAAACGTGAGAGAAAAATATATTGGAGAGAATCCATGGGGAATAATAACATTTTAGGGTGTGGAGGCTTTTTTCGCAATTCAGATAAGAGGTGGATTAAAGGCTATATATGCCAAGAAGATTGGATTGTGCGATTCTATTTACGCATAAATGTAAGATTTATACCTAGGCTTGGATATGGCTTGGAGAGATCATGTTTGATATCTTATTATTGAGAGTGACACAAAACTCTTGATAGACATGATAGCGGGAAACTACACTATTGAAGTGGCGGTTTCTATTTTGGTTAGGCGTATTCACAATCTTTGAACTTTGGATTGGCAAGTCCAAGTTCATCAGACATGGAGGGAGGAAAACAGAAGTGTTGATTGACTTGTTAATTATAGTCTTTCAATAAAATTTATTTAGTTTGTTCTATGATGAAGTCTCCTCCTAGTGAACTAAATAGTTTGCTTTTTGATGATTTATTTGGAGATTGACATGCCTAGAAATCTTAAACTAACTCTTTGATTTCGTTTTTCTCGGTGGACTTATCTCTCTTCTTAAAAAAAATGACTAAATTAACATATCATTAGTTCATTACAATTTAAATGGCTAAAAATACTTATTTACTACCTTATTACATTTTAATTTCTCTTTTATAAAAAAGTGTATTAGCATACCACAGTCCACACACACAAAAAAAAACTGATGCACACATTTTTAAGCCATTTGTCGGAATAATATGTCGCACGATAATTTAGTCAAAAAAAAATGTCGCACGATAATTGCATAAATACAAATCAAAGCGTGAATGAATGAATAATTCCAAAAACAGTTGCAAAATTTGTCAAGTTGCGTAAATCAGCTGCTGACACCAATTTATTGGAAAAGAGTTATTCATACTAAAACAGGCATGGAGTTTAGCCTAAAGAAACATTGTTAGTATGAGTTTTACTGGTAGAATTTATCTCCTAACTCTCTTTTTTTTTTTTCTCTCTTAATAAATAAATGTAACATTAATAAAATCTAATGAAGAATTATTTACTTCAAACAAATAAATGTTTATTTAAACTTTAATTACTTATAATTGTACAATATTTTTCAAATCAAATAAAAAACTCTTACAAAAGAAAAACTTAACTCATCTAATAGATGATTAACGATGAATGTTTTCGTCATGAGAAGTTAAAATACAGACACAATTGTGAGACTGCATCCTACAAAACAGGAAAAAAGAAGAATGATTACTTTAGGGTGAAGTTTACTCTACTTCTTTATAATTTGAGAATATTTAGCCACTAATTAATGAGAACAAACCATATAAATATATTTGTATGGGTACATAAATTTTTTTTGATTAATACAAAAAATAAATTTTTATTAAAGACCTAAATCCAGAACTAAAGTAGCTTTGTCCTTAATCGACCATGAGAGCTAGCTAGTGTGAATATGATTCAAAGTTTGTATCTTTTATTATTTTTCTTTCCTCTTAACTTTCTCCATCCTTCGACCTTACCTTTATCATTTTGACTCTTTGAGTAAAGCTACATAAGAATATATCCTTTTTTATTTTTGACAAAACATAAGAATATATCATTTGTACTATTACATTTGACTTTAATTATAATACATTGTCGTATAAAATAAATAATAAATGTCAATAAATTATAATTAGTTTAGTGTAATTTTAAAATTACTTATAAATTACAATTCCTTTCCAAAAAATAATATAAACTAATTACAATTAGATTAATGTAATTGTTAGTATTGAAGAAACAAGAGAGTTATTATTCATTGATCAGAATCAGAGTTATTACAAAGTATTACTATTACAAAGCTTGTTTATTCTATATATAGTGAGCTAAGACTATAACTAACTATTGCCACCTCATCACATATGTAACTAACTATTGATATACTCTAATATCCCCCCTACAAACTCATGGTGGTGACATAAATGAAAACACTTTGAGTTTGTGTCGGATAGCTTCATATTTGGTGGGTGATAATGGCTTTGAGAGAGGATCAGCCAGCTGGGCAGAGGCAGGCACATGAAGAACATAAAGGTGCTTGGAACTGACTTTCTCTCTAACAAAGTGAATGTCAAGTTCCATATGTTTTGTGCGTGAGTGAAGAATAGGATTGTGAGACAAAGCCACTGCACTCAAGTTATCACATAGTAGAGTAGGAGTGTGAAACTTGACCTGTAGTTCTTGCAACAAAGATTGAATCCACAATAAATCAGCAGTGGTGTTAGCCATGCTTTGATACTCAGCTTCTGTGCTTGATCTGGCAACAAGGGGTTGCTTCTTTAAAGACCATGACACAAGGTTTGAACCAAAGTAGATACAAGAGCCTGAGACAGATCTTCTATCATCCTGATCAGTGGCCCAATCAGCATCACTATAAGCTCTGAGTGAGAAAGGAGGTCCTTGAATAGAAGGTTGAAGACATAGACCACAACTAATAGTGCCTTTGAGATATCGCAAGATTCTCTTGACTGCCTTCCAGTGAGACTCTAGAGGTCTAGATATGAACTGACACACCTTATTCACACTGAATGCGATATCAGGTCTAGTTAAGGTGACATACTGAAGTGCCCCAACTATTGACCTATATAAGGTAGGATAACTGAGAGTGTTTGAACCTGCTCTACTCAATCTACAATTAGAAGCCATGGGTGAACCTATAGGATTGGAATCTTCCATCTTTGCCTTGGTGAGAAGATCTCTGACATATTTAGCTTGATTGAGAATCAAGGCACCACTGGGTAGATAATGTACTTCAATCCCTAAGAAGTAATCCAGCTGACCAAGTTGCTTAAGTGCAAACTGCATATTGTGAAATTCCTGGCAAGCTATATACGATGCTCAACCCGATGCTATAGCAACCTATCCGGTCTCGTGCGTAATGAAATAAAACAAGTAAATAAACAAATAAAGAAGACAGGATATTTGTTAACCCAGTTCGGCGCAAACAGCAACCTACGTCTGGGGGATACCAATCCAGGAAGGAATATCACTATAATAGTCCTAGTTCTAAGTCTACAGCAAACCACCCGTTAACAACTTAAAACCTAGGCACTACCAATGACTCTTCTACCTAGGAACTCCTAGATATGAGATCCCATCTCACTCCCTTACAACCTTGCAAGTCAGCAAGGATTTCACTACACAAAGTACAAAAGATGTTTTGGAGACACACTCCTAAAACTACACACTCGTACCTAAAGGCTTAGAGTGTTAAACACACCAAAAGTCCTAACTCCGTACTTCAAAGCTTAGGAGAAGGATCACACAGTTACAACTCAAGAACACGTCCTAAGCTTGCATCAAGGTGACACAAGAAAGGCTCACAATACACAACACACACGCAAAACCTAGAATCCTAGTCAAAGCACAATAACGGCGTGAACAACTGTCCAATTAGGGTTTTGCAGCTCCTTTAAATACTTCAGACAATTAGACAAACATGGGCTTGGTTTATTTGACCCAAGCATTAACTCCACATTAAATAAAAGAGATTCTTCCAAAATATATTCTTCAAAGAAGATACTCTTCAGAAATATTCTTGAACTGAATCTGAAGCATTAAAAACCTTCCTTACATAAAACCTTATAAAACGCGCCAAACAAGATACATGAGAGAGAAACCAACATTCCATAAATAGAACTTGTCATGAGCGCTCCTCCTGAGACATTTACAATGCTCTACACAATGCCAGAGCATCGGATCGCACATTTGACACCAAGTTTATTTTTCCAAAAATGCAGCCAATAACAAAGACTCAACAAACTCCCCCTTTGGCAAATTTTTGGCTAAAACAAATTATGACCATACAGATTTTACTTAAAGAGATACTTCAACTACATTTCTTTTTCACAACAAAAACACACAAGCATAGATATCAGTAGATGCTATCCTTCAAAACAGTTACCATACTACTCCTTCATGAATAACAATAGAGAAGAATAAATTGTATCTTTTAAGAATATCAGAGAGGCATGCAACAGCGTAACAAAATAGCTACTTCGCCTTAAATGGTCAAGAAAATAAACTTGATAGGATGTGGGATATAATGCTTCAGCATTTTCACAAGTCTACTCCCCTTGCACACATGCATGGGATGTTGGAGCATTGTGTCCAACATCTCCCCCTGCATAATACAATTCAGCTCCCCCTCACAACCTGCATATCAGATCACAGCCACATAGCTACATACTCCATTCAAGATACACTACTAGCTACACTATATCATAACCAGAGAATATGCAGATAATACCACCAGAGCAGATCATAATTAAACAAACCAAGTTTTTACTCCCCCTTTTTGCCACAAAATTTGGCAAAGGTAATAGTGCAGAGAGTTAATAGGTACAGAGCCATAATACAAATCAGCAGAAATAACACAATCTATGCCCAGAAATAGCAACAAAACAGAACAAAACAAACAGGGCAACAAATTCATTACATCATCTAAAAGGAGCCACTGGAATCAGATACTTCCAGCTCCTCTGTGTCACCTCCATCTTCTTCAACATCATCCCCAGCTGCATCACCATCAGCAGCTTCTACATCAACACCAGCAACATCTCCACCTTCAGCTTCAGCCACTAACCCTGGTTCCTCAGCTTCCTCTTGCTTTAGGGCAAAAATGACCTTCTCAAGCTCAATTTTCTGCTCATCTAATGCCTTAACAATAGCTTCCATGGATATGATCATAGCTTTCCTGTTCATGGGGGTTGGTACTACATTCTCCTGAGGAACCACTTTCTTTGGAGGCACAATTATGTCAGCAGCATGTTTGCCCTCAAACAGCTTATAAGAGAGAGTCATGGGTGAATCTCTTTTACATGGAGCATCCTCAGGGAGTAGGATGTTGGGGTGTTGATCCAAGATAATACCACATATGATAGTTGGATAAGCAATTACCAATTTCATAGCCCATGATTTTCCATGTTCAACAATTTGATCAAATATCAGGGATCCAAAGTCAGCATCAGCACCAGTTCCAATGGCATAAATAAACATAGCCAGGCTAGTGCCTATAGTTGAAGAGTGGGTAGTGGGAACCCAATTAATAGCACCTATCCTATTCAGAATTGCATACTTCACAGACAGCATGGCAGAAGGAACCTTACCTTTAATGGGCCACACCTTGACCTGGTTGGCAGTGATAGTCTTGCAAACCTGGTTATTAGTGGGTTCAAATCCAGGATAGCCATCCTCCTTTCTTCCAAGGTAAGCATTGATCACAGCAGGGGAGAATTTGACACATTTACCTCTGACAATGACTTGATGAAACTCCTTGCTGAGTCGATTGTCACAGTCTTCTCCAATGTTGACAATAAATTCCTTCACCAGCTTCTCATAGCACTTCCCTAGCCCACACACAGTCTTTATTAAACCAGCTTGGTGAATCAGGTCCATTACCTCCTTACACTCTAGGGCTTCTTCAGACAGTTCCCTTGCTAAGGCCAATCTCCTGTGGTAGACAAACTTCTATTTAGCAGCACTGACACTGAAGTGGAATGACACATTGTCCATTGGCACATCAGGGACATTTTGTGGAATGGATCTCCCAGCTTTCTTCTTCTGTGTAGACACAATGCTTGGAGCATTCACCTCAGCATAAACAGCAGTGACACCAACATCAATCTTTCTTTTCTTTGGAGTCTTTTGCTTGGATGCCGTAGAGATTGGTGGAACATCTTCCTCAGCATCCGACTCTGAGTCACTCAGATCAATAGTTTTTCTTTTTGATGCCTGCTTCTTCTGTTTAGAAGGAATCTCTACTCTGCTGGATCTCCTAACAGGGCCATACATCTTCTTCTTTGTGGATGTGGTAGCTTCAGCCGCTACCTTCTTTTTCTTAAGAGATTTTGTTGCTTCATCAGCAACATTCTTCTTCTTCTTTGTTGACTTTGGTTCTTCAACTACAACCTCAGTCAATTGCTCTTTTCTTACTCTGAGCCTACTACCAACACCAGTCTTGCCACCTTTCTTTCTAGAGTCACCAACAATCTTCATGATTGTCACATCATCTTCAGTGCTATCATCTTCATTAGCACCCTCATCTTCATCAGCAGCCACATGATCCAAATTTTCTGACATAGCATTGTCAGTATTCATATCACCAGTCATAGCTTCTTCTTGTTGCACAAATGTATCAGCAACAGTTTCATCTGGTTGCATACTAGGATTGCCAGACACATCAGCAGCAGCATCCTCATCTTGCTGCACAGTAGAATCACCCACCACATCAGCTTGTGGTCGATCTTGCGCCAAGGATGTTGAAGCATCCGGCGCAACCTTAACACCAGAAATAGAATTCACTAGCGATTTGAAAGCATCTTCAGCAATTTTGATCTTCTGAGCATCTTCATCATCTCCTTCATCACTAGGAGTATTAGGAACACAGTGTTCGCCCATTTCAGCAGTTTCCCCCTTTTTGGGACTTAGGGTTTGAGTAGGATCTACCTTGTTTTCTTGAATCTGAGTACCAGAGCACGGTGTAGTGACATCAAACGCAACATTGGGACTCGCATTGCCAAGATCACTAAGATACAACTGTTGCATGTTGAAGTTCGATGAGTATCGAGACTTAGATTTTTGGGACTTAGGTTTTCTGGTGGTTGTGGATTTGGTTTTCTTCGTGGATTTAGGTTTGGGTGAAGATGAAGGCTTTGATGGTGTGGGGTTCAGAATAGAGTTGAAAGAAGGGTGAATCATGGTGAGAGGAGTGGCGTTGATGATGACATCAGAAGGTTGAGTTAAGGGAACAGAGAGATTGTCAGTGATGTTGGGAGTGGTGGTGGTTGTTTTTGACGGTGAGGGTTTTTGTGGTGAAGATTTGGTTGGAGAGGTTTGACGAGGAGATTGAGACATTGTAGTAGAGAAAAAGTTTAGAAAGTAGGATTGAGAGGGTGATGAAGTTCTGAGTTTGATGGGAAATTTTAGAGAGGAAGTTGAGAGGTTATGTGAGTAGATGAGTAAATTTGGAATGAAAATATGTTGAAAAGATTTGAAATTAAAATAACCGGTATTAGTGGATGGCGTGTTTGTAGGTAGTTTTAGCCCATGGTTACCTTGATTAACGTGCGCTACTATAGTAGACGGAAACGCAATAACTGCTGCACGCCACGCCATTACCAACGGTAATTGCTATAACTCCTCATAGAGGCAAATTCCTAACTTGCCCCTTAACTTTTGAAACTGAACAGCATCAAGAGCCTTGGTAAAAATGTCTGCAATTTGTTCCTTTGTACCCACATGCTCCAAAATCACAATTTTGTTTTCAACCAAATCCCTTATATAGTGATGACGAATGTCAATATGCTTTGTCTTGCTATGTTGAACTGGGTTCTTTGAGATGTTTATGGAACTCATGTTGTCACAATACAATGTTAGAGCATCCTGTTCAACATCGTACTCCTTCAGCATTTGTTTCATCCATACCAACTGAGAACAACTACTCCCAGCTGCCACGTATTCAGCCTCAGCTGTAGATAGGGCCACACAGTTTTGTTTTTTACTAAACCAAGATATCAAGTTAGTGCCTAGGAAGAAACAGCCTCCTGAAGTGCTTTTTCTATCGTCTGCATTTCCAGCCCAATCAGCATCACAATAACCATATAAGGTAGAATTCTCACAATGGGAATACATTATCCCATAATCACTAGTTCCATTCACATACTTCAAGATCCTCTTAACTTGAGTCAAGTGACTTACTTTAGGATCTGCTTGATATCTAGCACACACTCCCACAACATAAGTGATGTCAGGTCTACTTGCAGTCAAGTACAACAAGCTTCCAATCATACTTCGGTAGAGACTTTGATCCACACTTATTCCCTTCTCATCTTTGGTGAGCTTCAAATGAGTAGGTGCTGGTGTTCTCTTGTGTGCAGCATTGTCCATCCCAAATTTCTTGATGATGTTTCTAGCATACTTGCTCTGGGATATAAAGATGGTGTCTTCCATTTGTTTGGTTTGAAGACCAAGAAAGTAAGTCAATTCTCCAACAAGACTCATCTCAAACTCTGACTGCATTTGCTGGACGAAATGCTGGACCATTGTGTTCGACATTCCACCAAACACGATGTCATCAACATAGATTTGAGCTATTATAAACTTTCCTCTTTCTTCTTTCACAAACAAGGTTTTGTCTGATCCTCCCTTTCTGTATCCTTGCTCTTCCAAGAATTGAGTCAACCTTTCATACCATGCCCTAGGTGCCTGTTTTAGACCATACAGGGCTTTCTTCAATTTGTAGACATAGTTGGGATGTACTGGATCCACAAACCCTTTTGGTTGCTCAACATACACCTCTTCCTGTAGGTATCCATTTAAAAATGCACTCTTCACGTCCATTTGATATAGTTTGAACTTGAGTATACAAGCCACTCCCAGAAGCAGTCTGATGGATTCTAGTCTGGCCACAGGTGCAAAAGTTTCATCAAAGTCAAGTCCTTCAATTTGGGTATATCCTTGGGCCACAAGCCTTGCTATATTTCTGGTAACTGTGCCATTCTCATCTGACTTGTTTTTATACACCCATTTTGTTCCAATAACATTCACATCTTCAGGTCTAGGAACCAAGTCCCATATTTCACTTCTCTCAAATTGGTTTAGCTCTTCCTGCATAGCCTCTATCCAGGCTTCATCAGTCAACGCTTCTTTTACATTCTTTGGTTCAAACAGGGACACAAAACAGGAGTTTGCAACAACATCATTTGTTCTTCTTGTAGTAATCCCTTGTTCAGGATTCCCTATTACCAGATCTAAGGGATGGTTTTTCTGAACACGAACAGAAGGACCTTTACTTGTAGCTTAAGGACTTGTATTTTCCACACCTTCTTCTTCAAGAGTCTCTTCATCAGATTTATCAATAGATGCATGTTCGAATGCTACAGCATCTTGTTCAGCATTCACACTGACAGGAGTACCTTGATTTATCCCTTCATTTTCCTTGACAGGAGAGTCTTTAACAACAACATTTACAGATTCCATCACAACTTGAGTCTTTGTGTTATAGACCCTGTAAGCTCTACTATTTGTGGAATATCCAAGGAAAAAGCCTTTATCACTTTTAGGGTCAAGTTTTCTTCTAGGTTCTCTATCAGCTAGAATAAAGCATTCACTTCCAAAGATGTGAAAGTGTTTGACAGTTGGTTTTCTGTCTTTCCATAGTTCATATAGAGTGGAGGTAGTACCTTTTCTCAGGGTGACTCTGTTGTGTACATAGCAGGCAGTGTTCATAGCTTCAGCCCAAAAATGATAGGGAATGTTTTTAGCATGAAGCATGACTCTAGCTGATTCTTGAATCGTTCTATTCTTCCTTTCTACTATGCCATTCTGTTGAGGGGTTATTGGAGAGGAATACTCCTGTTTAATTCCTTCAGCAGCGCAAAATTCATTAAACTTGGAGTTCTGGAACTCTCTACCATGATCACTTCTTATTCTTACAACATTGCTACCCTTTTCTCTTTGAATCTGGATGAACAGTTCTTTGAAAACATCAAAGGCATCTGATTTTTCTCTAATGAAGTTCACCCATGTGTATCTAGAGTAGTCATCTACTGCAACGAGAGCATACCTTTTTCCTCCCAAGCTTTCAACCTGCATGGGTCCCATGAGATCCATGTGTAATAATTCAAGGACCTTGGAGGTTGTCTGATGCTCCAGCATTGGGTGTGACATCCGGATTTGCTTTCCAATTTGACATTCACCACACACATTTCCTTCAATGATCCTGAGTTTGGGAAGACCTCTAATGGCTTCAAGTGATATGACTTTTTTCATTCCTTTCAGATTAAGATGTCCCAATTTCTGGTGCCACAGTTGGACTTCATCTTCTGTGGTGACAAGGCAGGTGGATGAGAGAGCTTCTTCCTGAGGCATCCACAGGTAACAATTGTCTTTAGATCTAGTACCCCTTAGCACCAGTTGTCCTTCTTCATTGTTAACTAGACATTCTGATTTTGTGAAATTAACTTTCATGTCTTGGTCACACAGCTGGCTGATGCTAATCAAGTTTGTAGTGAGACCCTTAACTAGAAGCACATTCTCTAGGTTGGGCAATCCATGGTTGATCAGATCCCCAATTCCTACTATTTCTCCTTTTGCACCATCTCCAAAAGTTACAAAACTGGCCTTGTAGGATCTTACGTTCATGAGATACTTCTCTTCGCCAGTCATATGTCTGGAGCACCCACTATCAAAGTACCAATCTTCCCTAGAAGAAGCTCTTAGGGATGTGTGAGCAATTAGCCCAACATTTTCTTCCTTAGGCAGTCCAGCACTTCCATTCCTTCTTCATTGGAATCTTCTCCGGTATCACATTTTGTTTAGGCTCCCAGTTGGGGTATCCATGTAGCTTGAAGCAAAAGGGTCTAATGTGCCCCCTTTTTCCACAATGATGACACACCCACCTACGGTATCTCCTTTGATTATTTGGCCTTTGATGAACAAACAGTCTTGGTCTTTGATGAACAGAAGGTTTGGGATCAAGTGCAAATTTTGGAACAGGAAATGCTTATGTCGAGGCTGATGCTCCAGCATTACCTTTCCAGTGCAGGGATCAATCACATTTTCTCCTGATGTGAACTTGGTTTCAGGGTCCTGTTGGTACTGATTCAAACTTGAGTAGTTGTATCCAACAGACCTAAGCTTCCCACTTGACACATTTTCTAGAATCTCTTCAATGAGATCTGCTCCTGAGTTCAGCTGGCTTACTCGTTTCCTTAGATCATCCATTTGAACATTAGCTTGAATGACCTTCTCTTCTGCTTGAGTAGCCTTTTGAACCTGAATATTAACTTCTGTTTGAAGTTTGTTGATGGTCTTCTTTTGCTTTTCAAGAATCCTACACATCTCTTCATATCTTGTCAGCAAGTCTTTGTAGGTGCTAGCTAGTTCCTCATATGACACATCTTCATCTTCATCTGAATCCCAATCCTCAACATTAACACATGTTCCAGTGAGAGCAGTCACATGTCTTGCTGATTCACCTTCTTCATCAGTATCTTCATCTGACCATGAGACAGTTAGTCCCTTTTTTTGTCTTTTCTGATATGTTCCACATTCTGACCTTATGTGCCCATAACCTTCACACTCATGACACTGAACTCCTTTGCCTTGAGTGCTCTTTTCTTCAGGTTTGGATTTCTTCAGACTATTCTGTTGCTTGTTGATGTCGAATCGGATGCTTTGCCCATTCTGTCGATTCCTACGGTCAACTCTTTTTAGCACTTTGTTGAATTGTCTGCCCAGCATGGCAGTAGCATCTGCTATGCTATCTTCCTCCTCATCTTCAATCTGATCATTTTCTTCATCAGTTTTTGAGACAAAAGCAATGCTCTTGTTCTTCTTGTCTCCACGTTCATCCAACACAGTTTCAAAGGTCTGGAGAGATCCAACAAGTTCATCCATCTTCATAGTGGAGATGTCATGTGCTTCCTCAATGGCCGTCACCTTCATGTCAAACCTTTTGGGAAGAGATCTAAGGAGCTTTCTTGACAATTTTTCATCAGACATCTTTTCTCCCAGGGCTTCAAAATAGTTACCAATGTCCAACAGATTCAAGTGAAAGTCTTGAATGTTCTCATCATCTTTCATTCACAGAGCCTCAAACTTGGATGTAAGGTGTTGTATCTTTGACTGTTTTACTTTGGTAGTCCCTTCATAGCACTTTTGCAATATTTCCCACGCATCTTTGGCTGACACACAATTTTTTATGAGTTTGAAAACACTAGTGTCTACTCCATTAAACAAGGCATAAATGGCCTTGTGGTTCTGGTTGGCTGCAGCTTCCTCTTCTGTAGTCCATTCTACTTCAGGTTTCATTACCCCCGTTGAGGTACCTTCCTTGCTAGCATACGTGGGTTGTTCCCATCCAGTCAAAACAACCTTCCAAACTTCGCTATCAATGGATCTCAAGAATGCTGTCATTTTGGATTTCCAAGAGTCGTAGTTGGCAGATCCAGTGAGCAAAGGTGGCCTGTTCATGTATCCTCCTACTTTCTCCATAGTGCCAGACATTTCAGGTTCTGAATCTCACCCAAATAAACAGGCAGGGTGCCTGTTCTGATACCAATTGAAATTCATGGCACGCTATATACGATGCTCTACCCGATGCTCTAGCAACCTATCCGGTCTCGTGCGTAATGAAATAAAACAAGTAAATAAACAAATAAAGATGACAGGATATTTGTTAACCCAGTTCGGCGCAAACAACAACCTACGTCTGGGGGATACCAATCCAGGAAGGAATATCACTATAATAGTCCTAGTTCTAAGTCTACAGCAAACCACCCGTTTACAACTTAAAACCTAGGCACTACCAATGACTCTTCTACCTAGGAACTCCTAGATATGAGATCCCATCTCACTCCCTTACAACCTTGCAAGTCAGCAAGGATTTCACTACACAAAGTACAAAAGATGTTTTGGAGACACACTCCTAAAACTACACACTCGTACCTAAAGGCTTAGAGTGTTAAACACACCAAAAGTCCTAACTCCGTACTTCAAAGCTTAGGAGAAGGATCACACAGTTACAACTCAAGAACACGTCCTAAGCTTGCATCAAGGTGACACAAGAAAGGCTCACAATACACAACACACACGCAAAACCTAGAATCCTAGTCAAAGCACAATAACGGCGTGAACAACTGTCCAATTAGGGTTTTGCAGCTCCTTTAAATACTTCAGACAATTAGACAAACATGGGCTTGGTTTATTTGACCCAAGCATTAACTCCACATTAAATAAAAGAGATTCTTCCAAAATATATTCTTCAAAGAAGATACTCTTCAAAAATATTCTTGAACTGAATCTGAAGCATTAAAAACCTTTCTTACATAAAACCTTATAAAACGCGCCAAACAAGATACATGAGAGAGAAACCAACATTCCATAAATAGAACTTGTCATGAGCGCTCCTCCTGAGACATTTACAATGCTCTACACAATGCCAGAGCATCGGATCGCACATCTGACACCAAGTTTATTTTTCCAAAAATGCAGCCAATAACAAAGACTCAACATATTGAGTTTAACAATAACATCATGAACCAATGCAGGAGAGGAACCAGTAATAAGGATATCATCAACATAGATGAGAACATAGGTACAAGTGCCATTGTGACAGTTAACAAGAAGGGAAGGATCACATTTGCTTTTGTTGAAGCCGAGTCTAAGTAAAGCTTGAGTGAGACGATCATACCATGCATGTGGTGCTTGCTTGAGTCCATATAAGGATTTATGAAGCTTACACACCAATGACTTGTTAGAAGCTTCAAAACCAGCTGGTTGTCTCATATACACCTCCTCTTGTAACACACCATTGAGAAAAGCATTGTTAACATTAATCTGCTGCACTTGCCATTTATAGGTCACTGCAAGGGTAAGAATGATCCTGACTGTGATAGGCTTGATAACTGGAGAGAAGGTCTCAGTGAAGTCAAACCCAACAGTTTGTAAGAAACCTTGAGCAAATAGTCGTGCTTTGAACTTATTGACTGTCCCATCAGGATTCTCTTTGACCCTAAAGATCCACTTACAACCAATAGCTCTTCTGTGAGGTGGTAAAGGGACTAGAGACCATGTATTTTTATCCATTAGGGCCTTATATTCTGCCTGCATAGCTGCCAGCCACCTAGGATCAGATAAAGCACCCTTCACTGTCTTAGGTTCAGTGATAGCCATGAATGCCTTAGGTTTCAAATTTCCTCTTTTACCTCGAGTAACCATAGGATGATTATTATGATACGAGATAACTCTAGAATCAGCTGGAAGAGGAGGAGGAGTGATATGTGGGGACTGTGTGGATAGAGGTAACGTGACATTATTATTAGGGAAAGAGCTGACCTGCGTTAGAGGAGTGGAAGATGACAAAGCATCTTGAGTAAGGTCTAAAGACGTGGTTGGTGAAGTTGGAGAATGACTAGAGGCATTGTCATCAAATGTAGGAAAAATGAGATTTGAAGGATAGTTGATAGTTGGGGCAGAGGGAGTATATGATGATAGGAACAAAGAGGTATAAGGAAATGTTAATTCATGAAAAACAACATCCTTAGATATGAATATTCTGCCACTAGAATCAAGACACTTGTGACCTTTATGATTAGGAGATACACTGAGATAAACACATGGGCTTGATCTATTATGAAACTTGTGTCTGTTGTAAGGTCTGAGATGAGGAAAGCATAAGCAACCAAAGACCTTAAGAAGGGTGTAATCTGGTGGAGAGTTAAACAAGGCTAAGTGAGGTGACTTGAAATCAGATAAGGCACTGGTAGGAGTTTTGTTAATGAGGTATACTGCCTGTGTGAAGCAATGATCCCCGAATTTTAATGGCATAAAGGAATGAGATAACATTGTGAGCCCCATCTCAACAATTTGCCTATGCTTTTGATCAATGCATTTTAATGCACATTCTTCTACTATTGTAGTCATGTATTCCTATAGTTTATTCTACTATTTTTACTATTTTAGTGTGTTTTTATATTTAAGATTATTTCTAGCTTTATTTTATTTTCGCACTTATTTTCTGGAGCTAGGAATATCAGATCGAGGCATGCTAAAATGCGTTGGAAAGCTAAGAGACAGAGCTACAACTTTCATGTTGAAGTCAGAAGCCAATTCGGAGTGCAAAGGGGTCGAATAAATGCGTTTATGTTCCAGGCGTGATAAACTTAAGTTATCTTTCGCGACAAGTTATGTTTTCGGCCCAATTGTTTTAAGGCCTGTTTCTCTTGCACTTTAAATAAGAACAACGCAGCTAAGAAACCCTATTTAATATTCACAATTAAAAATCCTTATTGTGCTGTCTTGATCATGAGTAACTAAAAACCCTAGATTGATCCGTTGGTGTAAGGAACCTTGTTCTTGATTCTTGAGGTTCGGTTTTTATAATAATTCATTATGTTGATGCTTATTATATATCAGTTTTCATGTCTCTCTTTCATGTATGAGTTTGATACAATTGATGCTTAATTACTTTGTTCGTATTCATACCATTGAGACTATTCAGATTAATTCATCGCTTGTTTAAATTAATTTGAATAGAAAATTGTTATATGTCTTTTTCGCATGCAAAAAGGGGCTGATTGAATTATTGTCATGATATTAACTGTGTTATTGGTGACGCTTGATCATCGTCATAGTTAATTGAACATGTTGGTGCTTAATCAACGAATTCATTTTAAACTGATTTTCGCTTGTTAAATCAGTCTTATAATAATCAGCTGAAGCATAACTGAATGAACATCCTTATGAACCTGTGATAGATGATAAACAAGGTCTCCTAAAACCAAAGGATTGATTGCTTTTAATTAATTGAATCAACCAATCTCTTTGAACTGTTTTTTGAAATCGAAACCCCCCCATATTTTATAGCTTTTAAACTGTTTCTAAAATTGCGTAAACTGATTGTGAGTCTTTGGGAAACGACCTAGGTTAACTACCTAGTACTACTCTCAATTAAAACTTTATTTTGATCACGAAACGACGGTGATCAAATTGGCGCCATTGCCGGGGACTCTTAATTGATTTAGGCAATATTAAATTCATAGTTACTGTGTTCTTGTGTTTAGGCTTTAATTTCTTCACGATTTTAGCCAATTCGCGACCTAGAATCAAAAATTATGTTTTCTGAAAAATTGTGTCCGATTGTAAATCTGTTTTGTCTACTGGGAGCAGAAAAATCGTGCGATCATTACTCCCTAACTCTAAAAGAGTTAGGGGTTTCGCTTCCAAATTTCCAAATTCGTCTTTTTTCTATTTTTAATGATTTAATTACTGTTTTCATAGTTTCAGAAAATTCCAAAAAAATTTCCAAAATTTTTATTTTCCTTAATTAGAATAGATTTACCGTTTTTATATTTTTCTGAATTTATTTCAACCATATCTCTTTCTATCGTTTTGTTTCTGCTTAAATAGGAACATTCTCACCTTTGTTGTTGCAGTGCGATTCAGTCTGGCTACAAGGTCTACTTGTTCTAACTTGATTGATTTGAATCCTGAGATTGAAAGAACCTTTCACGCACGCAGAAGACATAATCTGGCCAACATTAGCTCATCACCCCTTGACAAGCAAAAATTTGCATATCTGAGCACGATAAAAATCTAAGTGATACAGTTCTGAACGCACTATTCTGAACGCAATTTCTGAAGTCTCCAGAATCTGAAGCAAAGAAATCCGAGCCAGCGTATCTGAACTCTTGGGATCTGTGCCTCATAAGTCTTGGTCTCTCAAATAGATTCGATGCAAAAAGGTTTGACCTTGGAAAGGTCGCTTTCAAGTCAGACTCCAAGAACGAGTATTTCCTTATTTGGCTTAAACTTTGATTCTGAAATCGAAAGCCAAAAGGAATCATCCATTTTGTTGAAAACGTCAACTGTGCTAACACTGCCATTCAGAACAGCTACTAAACACTCGGATCAATACAAATGGAGCGTCTTCAAATCCTCAAACGGCTACAAATGCTAACGTTCATATTTCCTAGCTATAAAAGGAAGAAGAACTCTGAAGATAAAGTAACAAGACAAAAGCTTCTGAATGTGCCTATACTCTCTCAAATTCTAAAGCTTACAAACACTTAGAAATTTTCTTGAATCATTTTTAAGTAGTCTTGTCATTGAGCTTTATTTTGTAAACACCTCTGATAGTATATCAAGTGTTCATTTCATATATCTTTAAACACACAAACTGTTAAGAAGTCTCTTGCTTTGTGCTTGAGCATTGGAAGTCTCTTGCTTGGTGCTTGAGCATTTGTAATCTTGGTGATTATAGTGAAATCTCTTTTGAGTACAAGAGGACTGGACTACTCCTAAGTTGTGGGAGGAACTAGTATAAATCTTTGTGTGTCTTGCTCTCTTTCTCTCTTTTCATCTTACCTTCAGATTGTTGTAACAAAGTTGGTTCTAATATAACCCAAAAGTTTTGATGATAACAACAGTATTAATGAACAATATGGAGCACTGATAATTTACTCTAGTGTGCAGGTATATAAGTTAAAATTTTTATATACACTAGAATGTTGAAGTTCTAGTTGATAGAGTTAAAGAGCTCCAGAAGCTGAAAAACAAGTTCTGAGGAAGTGACACCAGAAGCCAAGTCACCACCAGAAGTTGTAAGTCAAAGTCAACCAGAAGCTATTTTCGTCGGAACCTGAGTAGGATACTCAATATTCTGATGACGATGAAACAACAGATATTGTCAGAAGAACATTCTCGTCTCAGAACGAATTTCATCTATTTGGCAAAATTCAGAATGGCAGAAGAAATCTCGTACAAGACTGTTATCCCATGATAATGACGTTTATAATCAAGGACCAGAATTTCAATCTTTACTTGATTTGGATAAGCTTATTTCAAACGGAAATAATAGTACAGTACTATGCAGCTGTTTTCATCATTGTCTTCACAAATTCATACGCTCCACCATCGCCTATAAAAGGAGGAAGAATTTGAAGAAGAAGACAACACACCATTTACAAATCAACGAACAAAAGCGTTGTTACTCTGCTGAAACTTTTACAAGCTTTCTAGCTTAGAAAAATACAACTTGAGCTTATATCAAAATTCAAGACATATAGCCTTCAACTTCTGATTAGTCAGTTGTTGAACCTTAGTTTTCTTTTATAAGAATTCTAAGATAAGTCTTGGTTTTAAGGTTGAATTCTTTTGTTCAAAGAACTCTGATTTTGTGTATCAGAAGTTCATATTTGTATTTCTTTCTATCTGTGTTTAGAAGTCTCTTGCTTTAGTGCTTGAGCATTTGGAAGTCTCTCGTAGTGTGTTACTTGAGCAAAGGAAGTCTCTTGTTGTGTGCTTGAGCAATTGTAATCTTGTGTGATTATAGTGAAATCCCTTGGAAGTGCAAGGGGACTGGACTACTCTCGGTTTGTGAGAGGAACCAGTATAAATTCTTGTGTGTTCATTTCTTCCATTTCTCTCTGTTTTATTCTCCTCATCGTTCGAAGTTAATTGTGTTTGATTATTTCCGCTGCTAGTTCTGATAAGTTGAAAAACTTTGAAGAAGTTTTTAAAACTACCAAAAACACAATCCAACCCCCCTTCTTGTGTTTTTCACACCTTCAATTGGCATCAAGAGCCTTGCTTCTGTTGTATCACCTAACAGTGAGACAGTTGTTTGTTGTGATAAAACACTATGTCTACATCTGGACCTGAATCTCCTAAAAAGACTGCTATCCCTTTCAACTATGATGTTGAGGATAAAAACTGTTGGAGTAAGCCCTAGAGGCCAATACTTTTATTAATAAGAGATATGCTAATTACACACGCTCAGTCACTCACCTTTCACCACACGCTCCAATAAAGTGACACGTTTTCACTTTGTTTCATACTTTTACCTGTTAACCGGATCAATAAGTGATTCAGTCTCAATTTTTGATTTTAAATTTTTTTTAATAAGAAAATTAATTTGAGATTTACAGAATGCATAAACCGCTAATTAACACTATCGGTGCACTGCAAATCTGCAATTGGTATCTCCGATGCTACTAATTAACACTATCTTTTTCTTCCACTCCGTCACTGATTCAATTGATGGGTAACGCTATATGACACCATTGATGAAAGGGTAGAACTGGGTGACGCTGATGACGTAAAGGGCGGTGCACGGTGGATCGGTAGCGTTTGTCTATGCCAACAATTGATGGGTAACGTCTGATTACAGTGGATTAAGGATTGATTTCTTGTGCTTTGGTTAGGGGAGATTGACTAGTAATTTGAAATTAGAGATTATTAATGGTGGATGGAGAAGAAATCCTTGGTAGGGAAGACAGCAATGAAAACCATAGTTAAAAATAAAATAAAAAAATTAAATTAATTGATTTAACCGTACGAAACAGTAGCCTATTAAATGGGTCAAATTTTTTATGAGCTGGACCAATCAGAGGGCGTGTGACAAAGAGAGAGTGTCTGAGCGTTTGACGCTAGCACTCCTCTTATTAATAATAATAGGCATTTCTTTATTATGTTTGTATGTCCAAAATAATGAAGTCCCTAGAATAGTTAAATCCATTTAATGAAATATTAAGTATGACTTAATCATGAGATTCATTAAATACAAGGACACTATTCTTAAAGCATCCGTAGTCGAGTTTTATTATGAATTGGGAAAATGATAAAACATAAAGACTATTATGAAGATAGACTGATGATCGCATCTCATGGATCATGGGATAAGGAGTTATCAAGTCTTGACATAGGTATAAGAAACATTAGGAATAATATTTATACCGGATTGACCCGCTATGAGAGTACTACATGCAAAGTTATGCAAAGTGTCATAAGTCACTCTCATGGTGATAATGGTGTAAACCGCCCTTAGACCTGAAACCACTTTGTACCCTAGATGTGGAGTCAAGTACTTTGTTGCTGATCTAACGTTGTCCGTAACAGGATAACCATAAAGGCAGTTGATGGGTGCTTCACAAAGCATGCTGAGGGACAGTAGTGACCTAGATGGAATTTGCCAATCCTGCATAACAGGATAAATGTCATGGGCCCAATATTGAACTGGACAAAGATGACACCAAGTATGCTTTGTGTTCAATATAGACATTAAGGGCAAAGGGGTAATTGTACACGCATATATTATCACTAAAGGTTATGTTTTGATCACATGTTAATTTCTCATAACTTGGGTAGCAATGATGTGTTGCTAGATACCGCTCATTGTTTATTATATTAAATAAAGGATTTAATATAATTGCCAACGTTATGGAAACCTACAAGGGTCACACACATAAGAACAGTCTAATATTGAGATAAAAAGGGAACACCGTAAGGTACAGTGTATGTGCAATGTGATAAGGGTATCACAGTAATTTAAACGAGCAAGAACACCAAAGGTTATGGTGGGAGGGTGCGCACATGAGTAATATTACTCATGGGGGCGCGCGCCCTAGTAAATTGTTTCTTGTTGGGCTTTGCCCAATAAGAGATATCTTGGTGCCCAAGACAAGAGTTGTCTTATTGGACAAGACAAGAAATATCTATAAATAGAGACCTCTTGTCATAGCTCTGTTAGTTGTTGGTTAGTTGTTGTTGAACACACTAAAAGGCACAAGAATTATTTTAAAGTTAAAATAATTCTCTCTTTCTCTCTCTCTCTCTCTCTCTCAATATTCTTGCATAACCTTCAAACATAAAGGGCTAGCACTCTATTGAAGGTGACTGTTCGTGTGGACTAGTTAGAGGCGTCGGTGACTTTTCATCAACGCTCGTGATCATCATCATTGTTCGTGATTTAAAGTTGTTCTCTACAAGAGGTAAAAACTCTAAACACGAATCATGCTCATTCGTAAGGATCATTAAGGGAAAATTTTAAAATTCCGCTGCTTTTCGATCTCTATTTTCCTTCAGTGGTATCAGAGCCACTTACGAATCCATGATTTGATGATTGTTTAATTCTTGTATTTTGTTTTAATTTGATTAAAACATCTAATAAAGATTAAAATCGAGTAATTAAAAAATTGGCATCTATTTGTGTGAAAATTGATGATTGACATTGAAACGACTTCGGAATCCTACAATTGTATGGTGAAGCAGCGATATGTTAATCATCATAGGTTTATACAAATAAGAATGATCAAGACTTATATGTGATATAAGTGATTGTGATGCAAAGCGGTGTATTTGATACATCGTTCATAATTTCGTTCATTAAAACATATTATGAAAGTTATTTGATATTGAATTGGTTCATGTTCATTTGCTTTGGAATCCGACATTAGTATGGTGAAGCAATAACATGTTAATCAATCATATTGAATTTCGGACATGAAAGGTTTTGACGGCACGAAATTGGTGGATTAGGATTCGCAAAAAACAAGGGTTTTTCACAGGCCTGCGCTGGGCGCATAGCGCAGATGGCAGAGTCAAAATTGAGCATCAGCTGCAGACCTGCGCGGGGCGCAGGCAGGCTGCGCGGGGCGCAGCTAGTAGTAGCTGAAATTTTGATCGTTCGCCGAAATTTTAATTTTAATTATTCTACACGACTTAAACTGATAATAATAAAATATGTGTTTATTATTATATTTTTGTGATGATTGGTTATGGCCTTAGTTTACTCTTTTGTTTTAATTTGGGATTTTAAATACGGCCTGCGTGTCGTGCCTCTCTCTAAACTTCTTGTGTAACTTCTTTTCTCATCTTACTCCCTCGTATGCAAAACGAGTATTCTTTGATGTAATATTGTAATAGAATTATTAGAGGAACAAAGGAGGACTGCCATGAAGATGATGCTTGGAGAAGTAGATCATCGTTAGGCTAGTTTAGGGTTCTCTCATTGGCTTGAGAGAACACTTGCGTTAGGAGGCCATAATCATATCATTTTATATTATTGTATGTATGTATGTTGATTTATGTGAGGGCGTTTAATATGTTAAACAAGCCGGTGAGATCAAACTAATTAAATATCCCTCAAGAGACACATAAGAGATTAATAAAGAAAATGTGGGTTCGCCCACCGCGGAGTGCATTCTCTTTATTAATAAAATATGTGAATATTAAGTTTACGCTTTCCAAGCTTTAGAACTCATCAAGACTAGTATCGAACTATGTAGGTTCGCCCACCGCGAAGTGCATACTCTATATTGGTAAGATGCGATGGGATAATTGTAATATCCAACTTCTAAAGTAAGGGTCAAACTTAACTTAACAAATATAATGAGATTATATGAGTTTAAGAAGCAATGGTTGGGAATAATTCATAAGATGAATTAGAATAAGGAGTTATTCACCCAATTGATATATTCAAGAATTGTATGAGATACAATTGGAAGGAGTTCCTACCTAAATAACTAAGTCTTGTGTAATCCGCCCACCGCGGACTTAAGACAAAGTGAAATATGGATCTTGACCCACTAGAAAATCTTCCAACGGGATTTTCCGAATCAAATGGTGAGGGTCATTTGTTTTGAATAAAATAGTGGAAACTTTTTAATAAAAGTCCTTATTAAAATTTTACAAATATCTTACATATCTTTGTAATTAAAACTTTATACAATATAAATTATATTGTCCTTATGAAGGACAAGAATCTCAGAAAAGAGTTTCTGAATTGGTACACAAATTGAGAATTGTTCTCAAACACAAGAAGAACTATAAGCTATTGAACTATACTCTATAAAAGTACCTACTATAAACTAGATTGGAAAAGGATGCTTGTCAGAAGCATCAAGTTGACATCTAGATATAGAATATTTCATACTTTTAAAAGAAATGATGAGATCATTTAAAACGAGTTCTTTTGAAAGAACGACAAAGTATGATAGAATTTCTCAATAGACCAAAGAGTTGGTCATAGGTTCAATCAAATCAATTTTAGTGGATAGATATGGTCAAAATTATTATATCTATCGGAAAATTGTTGAATTGAATGAGAGATAATTTGCACTGTCAAAGAATAGAGATATAATATAAATGAGATTTATGTTCCTCTTATTTTGAATAGAACAATAAAGGTTGCCAAAGGAGAACGGATGTTTCAAATTGTTGAAATGGGAGAACCGTAGATAGTTCATGAAAGAGTCAAAATAAAAGAATGAAGTGAGACTTCAATATTGTACATCTAGTTATAGAAAGTCAATGTTTCTATTTCTACACCAAGGGTATATGATACACGATGTTGAATCTTTAAAGAGATGCTTAAAGAATTAGAACATTGACTATAAGTTTAAGTCAAGCTATGTCTAGAATGAAACAAGTTGTTTCATTGACAATAAGAGCTATGCCATGACTTAAAATCGAGTTTGAAATGGAATACAATAATTGTTATTGAGTTCTACTTGGTAATAGAAGTATTAATTAAATACCTTGTATTGACAAGATATGAAAAGTAGCTTTGAATGATAAGACAAGTAGTGGTCCCATCATTTAAGCAAAGTCTTCTATACTAGTGCTCCAAATCAAGTAATGGACTAGGGCTCCATGATCTTGATAAGAACATCTATAACAGTTGTAATAAGAGCCAAATAAGATTTGGACCTTATATGTATATATCAAGAGCATTGTTATTTAGTACAAACATTTGATGTGTTAATTACTTGTTGAAAGTAAATTGACACATGATCTATTTGAACAATATACATGAGATGTATGTCGAGTACTAAACATATTTATTTGATATATTGAGTATATTTTATTTCATTTACATTGATGATTAAAATCATTAGATGGGGATATGTGTGTGACACAAATTAGAAAATCTTTGAATTTGTCAAGGAGTTCGATAAATGGAGTAAAAGGATATGACTCGACAAAAGTATTTAAGTCATATGAATAAGTCATAGTAATAAATACTTAATTAAAGGAGTATAATAAACTAATTTTATCACATCATGTTTGACATGATAAAAGATAGTTTAATAATATCATTGACTCTTAGAAATTTATTTGCTTAAAATTAATCTTCACCCACAAATAGTTTCCCTTTTTAAAGTAATCATAAAGACACCATATATATGATATAAAGGTTAGACCACCAAGTTTGTCCTTATGAAAATTTGGACTAAAATTTATCAGATAAATTTAACTCCAAAATTGGAAGAATAAATATGTGGAAATATCCTAAAGAATCTAAGGGATATTGGTCTTATATCACTCTTGGGACAAAAGTTGTTTTGTTGCTAGATTTGAAGCATTCCTCTAGTGGGAGTGTGTTTCTAAAAGAAACAGTGGGAGTGATATAAAACTTGAATAAGTTCAAGTACCACAAAACATATTTGTTTGAAAAGGGAACATAAACCGGTTCCTCAAAGTTGTTGAAGGACCATCGGTTTAAGTTGCACAAAATCCTAGATAAGTCTAACATATTACATGGGTGAGATGTATGATCTAATCATAACTCAACAAGGTGATATGGTTTTCATGAAAGATGAATCTGTGACTTGGTAAAAGGTCGTAAAAGGCCTAAAATCTGAGAAGTGGCTAAATGCCATAAAATCTTGTACAGAATCCATATACACATACCTTATGGTGATAATGGTATTGTCATCAGGATGAGTAAGACTCATACGATGAAAGTGAGTATTCTTATTGAACACTGATATGGATGGTATTGAGAATACCCTTTAAGATTTGATTGATCATTTAAGGTTTCACACAAAGTCATAATGCAAGTTATGATGAAACCCTAAATATAATTATAGAGCTTAAAATCTGTTTAATTGTTTTTACTAAATGTTATACTACATGTTTTGGTAGATGGATAACAAAGTTGCATTCCTTGAATGGAATGACCTCATATATATGTACTAGACATATACATAAGGGTTTTGTTGATCCAAAGGATACTAGAAAGGTATATAACTTGTAACTATCTAATTTTGATTAGATAGAGTTCTCGGAAATTTAAATTATTATTTGTTCCTTTTATGAAGTTTTATGGAAACAAATTAATGAAGAACAAATAATAAAATCTTGTGCACACAAGGAGGTTAGTGGGAGTTATAATATTAATCTGGTGTTATATGTGGCTGACATATTAATCATCAAAAACCTTTTCCTTTTACATGTGAGACATGGTTAAGGAAATAACTCTTGATGAAATACTTAGGCAAGAATTCCTAAAGAGTTAGGAATATCCTATGTATTTGGGCAAGGATTCCTAAAGAGTTAGGAATAGCCTATGTACATATATTGACGAAGTGTTCAGACACTTGATGTGTAAAATCATCGCATGTGTCAGAAGAATGGTCTTTGTCTTAAGGACAATAGCATATCTCATTGGATGAGAGAGAGACACGTGAAAATAATCCATATGCTTTGGAAGATGGATTAATATGTACTTAATCAGATACACCATATGCTTGTAGCATATTCAATAAGTACCAAAATTGAGACTAGTGTTGGACACTAACTGATCTTCAAGAATATCCCTAAGGACCTCAAAAGGAACTAAGGACCATTTCTTGAAATATGTAGGTGTGGGAAATATCATTATAAGGAAGTTATATTGATGGTAGTTTCCATACTGATATATTGTATATCATGTCTGAATATAAACATTGTAAGCTATATAGCTAAGTAATATGTTTATTTCAGTTACAGAGGTGGAGTAATTTTGGATCGTTTAGCTCATGATTGAGCTAAAGCTATATTTCCGGTGTTGCGGATTACATTAAATCACATTAGTGATGGTAATGGTTTGATCTTGCAAACAATAACGGAGAATAGATCTCACTGACGATTCATATATATATTTATATATATATACTTAGACACTTCTATATTTCGATAAAGATCGAAATAAAAAGTTGGATAGATATGTAAGGTACCAACATAGGAAACAGTTCCTAATCCACTAACAAAGGCTCTTGCGCAGTTGAAGCGTGATGGGCATACTAGGTCTATGGGTATTAAGATAATGCTTCATTGACTCTAGTGCTAGTGGGAGATTGTTGGAGTAAGCCCTAGAGGCCAATACTTTTATTGATAATAATAGGTATTTCTTTATTATGTTTGTATGTCCAAAATAATGAAGTCCCTAGAATAGTTAAATCCATTTAATGAAATATTAAGTATGACTTAATCATGAGATTCATTAAATACAAGGACACTATTCTTAAAGAATTTTGTAGTCGAGTTTTATTATGAATTGGGATAATGATAAAACATAAAGACTATTATGAAGATAGACTGATGATCGCATCTCATGGATCATGGGATAAGGAGTTATCAAGTCTAGACATAGGTATAAGAAACATTAGGAGTAATGTTTATACCGGATTGACCCGCTATGAGAGTACTACATGCAAAGTTATGCAAAGTGTCATAAGTCACTCTCATGGTGATACTGGTGTAAACCGCCCTTAGACTTGAAACCACTTTGTACCCTAGATGTGGAGTCAAGTACTTTGTTGCTGATCTAACGTTGTCCGTAACAGGATAACCATAAAGGCAGTCGATGGGTGCTTCACAAAGCATGCTGAGGGACAGTAGTGACCTAGATGGAATTTGCCAATCCTGCATAACAGGATAAATGTCATGGGCCCAATATTGAACTGGACAAAGATGACACCAAGTATGCTTTGTGTTCAATATAGACATTAAGGGCAAAGGGGTAATTGTACACACATATGTTATCACTAAAGGTTATTTTTTTATCACAAGTTAATTTCTCATAACTTGGGTAGCAATGATGTGTTGCTAGATACCGCTCATTGTTTATTATATTAAATAAAGGATTTAATATATTTGCCAACGTTATGGAAACCTACAAGGGTCACACACATAAGAACAGTCTAATATTGAGATAAAAAGGGAACACCGTAAGGTACGGTGTATTTGCAATGTGATAAGGGTATCACGGTAATTTAAACGAGCAAGAACACCAAAGGTTATGGTGGGAGGGTGCGCACATGAGTAATATTACTCATGGGGGCGCGCGCCCTAGTAAATTGTTTCTTGTTGGGCTTTGCCCAATAAGAGATATCTTGGTGCCCAAGACAAGAGTTGTCTTAATGCACAAGATAAGAAATATCTATAAATATAGACCTCTTGTCATAGCTCTGTTAGTTGTTGGTTAGTTGTTGTTGAACACACTAAAAGGCACAAGAATTATTTTAAAGTTAAAATAATTCTCTCTCTCAATATTCTTGCATAGCCTTCAAACATAAAGGGCTAGCACTCTATTGAAGGTGACTGTTCGTGTGGACTAGTTAGAGGCGTCGGTGACTTTTCATCAACGCTCGTGATCATCATCATTGTTCGTGATTTAAGGTTGTTCTCTACAAGAGGTAAAAACTCTAAACACGAATCATGCTCATTCGTAAGGATCATTAAAGGAAAATTTTAAAATTCCGCTGCTTTTCGATCTCTATTTTCCTTGGCAAGTAAAAGGCAAACCACCATTGCTATGTCAACTGCATAAGCAAAATACATTTCAGCAGCTAAGTGTTGTACACCACTACTCTGGATGAAATATCAATTAGAAGATTATCAAATAAGCAGTCATAATATTCCTTTATATTGTGATAACACTGCAGCCATTCATCTTTCCAGAAATCCTATTTTGCACTCAAGAGCTAAGCATATTGAGATTAAACATCATTTTATAAGAGATTATGTACATAAGGGTGTTATTGATCTCAAGTTTGTTGATACTAAAAATCAATGGGCTGATATCTTTACAAAACCCCTGGCTGTTGAGAGATTTGATTATATCAAAAGAAATCTTAAAATGATGGAAATATGTGAATAAGCTGAAACTCTAGCGAAAAATATTATTTTATGGAAGTTCTGGTAGACTATCAGAAGCTAGGGGGAGTCAGAACATCTGTATCAAAAGTTTAGACAAACCATCTTCTGGTTACGTTATCAGAAGATACATTTGAAGTGGTTCTGGTACATTACGTGGCAGTAACTGTTGAGTAACCTCTTCAACTGCTATTGATGATGTGTCAGTTATTTAAATAAACTTCTAATACACGTGTCTTTTTGCTATTAGAAAAAGAAGTTGGTTAGTGATGATTGTGTTCAAATTTTGTGTAATATTTTAAATTACTCTTTTACCCATGTCCTTTCAGTTAGTACGTTTTTGCGCGATTTCTTTTCCTTTAAACTCACTAACTGTACACATTCACACTTTTGCACTCTCACTACCCACACTTTTATTCTTCTAAACTTCAAAAAAATTTCTTTCTCTCTCAATCTAGCAAACCCTAACCACAGAATCATGTCTACTTCAACATCTTCTCAACCACAAGAAGTGATCGTCCCTCCTATTGCTGACATTGAAGCTTCTACTCCTGGTACTATCACCAAATATACTATGGAATTCCGTATTTCTGAACTCTTCTATTTTATCGAGAAAGCAGTTGATTTTGAAAGTTTGAGAGTTAATGGAATGGGAATAATCAAAGAACTTCTTGACAATCAAAGTCTATCTGTGTACTTTGACATTCTTAATGGACCTGTCTATCCAAACTTGGTTAAAGATTTTTGGATGAAGGCAGATGTACTCAATAAGAATTCTTTTCAAAGAGTTGCTGAATCAGGGAAGACTTCAGAGTATTTGGGTCAAGAAATCAGATCAGAAGTTGGTGGTGTCTGTATAAGGATAAGAGCAGAGCACATAAGGCAAGTTCTAAGGTTACCTCTGACTGGATTGGTTGTTCGTACTGATGAGAAGGAGTCAAATCCTTTAATGCAAGAAGAAATTTACTGTAAAGGGTCTACATCCAAGAGTGATCAAGATATGAAGCCTCTCTACAGAATGCTCTACAAGATTCTGCATGAGTCAATCATTCCTAAGGCTAGTTCTACAGACCAAATTTCTCAATACTATAAGTCAATCTTATATTATGTGGGAAAAAGTGCTCTAGTCAATTTCTCAAGGGTGATTCATAATCATATGTGCCAAGCTATCAAGGAGAGTAAAACAAATGGGATCAAAAACCTGCATTATGGCAGACTCTTGTCCTTTATGTTTTACAGCAGTCATCTGTTGGATTCCTTAAGACCTATCTTTCCTGGATACGGTTCTTATTTTGATGCAAACCCTCCTTTGATAAATGGTCATACCATGAAGAGGATTTTGAAGTCTACAAGTCAAGTTATCTACCCTCAAGTTCAATTCACACCCAGAAGACAAGAGCAGAATAAGTACTTATTTTTAACTTCTGTTCCTCAGAATGAAGTTACTACTATTGCTACTGAGCATAAAAAGCTTCTGTAAGGAAACTCTGCTAAGATGGAAGACAGACTGGCTACATTGAGGTTGTTGCCACCTGTATCTTTGAAGAAAAGAAAGAATCAGAATCAACAAGACTCTCAGGAATCTGGATCTAAGAAGGCTAGAAGATACTCCTAAGAAATCTGTGAAAACTTCTATTGTGGAGGATACATCAGAAGCTGATAAGAATGTTGTGGAAGATGAGGTTGTGATTGTTGATGATCCGGTGTCTGATAAGAAAGTTTTGGAAAAGGAAAGTGGAAACTCTTATAAGAGAACAACTAGAGCTTCTGGCTCTGTTGCTGATGTTCCAAAAGTCCCTCAAAAACGGACTTCTGTTACAAAGCGCAGAAGAAAGTTGAAGTTGTCTGCTGAAGAACAAGAGGAATTGGATAAAGAAGAAGCCATTAAGATAGTGGAAGAATTGAAAGAGAAAGAAGCTGCTGAGGAAGCACTTCTGGTGGACAGTTGGGAAAGTTCAGAGAATGCTGCTCCTAATCCGTTTTTGGATGATCCTCTGTCAAAGGATGAGTTAGTGGCCAAGCTTGCAAATCAAGGTATTTACAAGAAGGTTAATTTTGATGAAATTCCTAATTATGTTATTAATGGTCCAAAGCATGCTATAAACATCGCCTATACAATTCCTGTCCAAAATGCTTTTTCTAAAATACTATTTAATGTTTTACCAAAGACCAACTGTATAGAAGAAGTTGCTGCTAGTGCTTCTGATGAAACACCAGTAGTTAGCTTTGTACCATCCCCTGAGTCCATGAGGAAATTTTCTGAACATGTTAAATTATTGATTGCAGAAACAGGTGGTGAATCTTTTGTCCAAATGAAAAATATTGAACAGAAAGTACCAGAAGCTCATGCAGAACCTACTAGAGTTGAACCTGTAGTTGAACCTATAATTGAAGTTGACCAGCATGCATCTTCTAGTGTTGTTGAATCCTCTATCCCTGAACAAGAAAAAGCCAAACTACAGAAGTTAGCCCTAGATTTAGAAAATCCCTCACCTCAAAAATCTATAAACCTTACCCCTGACCAAAACACCTTCATCAAGTCATTTGAACAAGCAATTACATCTCAAAATGACTTTTCCTTAAACATCACTCCATCACCCCTGGGTATTGCTTCATCATCTACTCATACTGCTCACACTCCCATTACATCTAAAGATGTTGAGCGTGTGCTTTTGAGTATTAATGATAAAATTAAAGAATTTCATCAGAATCTGCCTACACTTTCTGTTGCACCTAGTATGATTGTTTCAGAGTGTGATGCTCTATCCAAGATGTGCCAGCAAATGTTTGTGGACTATAGCTTTCAATAAGAGAAAGACTATATTCTCAACATTGCTAGACAAAAGTTTATCCAAGACAGAGTTGATGTTGCTAGAGTGGAAGCCCATAAGCTATATGATGAGAGGATGAAGGTAGTACAAGCAGAAGCAGAAGATCAGTTGTCTACTATATTTGCACAAGAGATGAAGAAAATGCTACAAGTGGAAACTGAGTCTGCAGAACGTATCAAGAAGACTGGGTCAGATGGTTTATTCAAGAGGCTGGAACAGATATCTGCAAATGTTCTGAAGCAACTTCAAGAAGAGATGCTTAACCCTTCTGATTAACCCCAAACCTAGGATTCTGGCACATTTTTTTTGTCTTGTTTGAATGATATGTTTTGAACCTGTTTAGTTTTGTTTATTGAATATTGCTTAATTATTACTTTAATTAATTTGCTTCTGTTCTGTTTATATTTTATTTGTTATTATTGCTCAAGAATATAAATTGATGCATACACTTTTTTTTTGCATAAAAATGATGTTATTCATAAAATGAATTTTGCATTACAATAACTTTACATTGTTTTTTATTTTTGCATTACAATAACTTTGTTCTAAAACAAGTTTTTGCATATGAAAAATCTAGGTACATATAAAAACCTAAGAATTTTTTTACAAAAAGATAAGAAAACAACTAAGGTGTTGATCCAGCCTTCAGCTTGGAGCCTGAATTTTATCAGCTAATCTGATAGATTCAGCTAAACCTCTCAAGCTAGAAATTTCCTATTTTGGAAACTTGGAGCTTCCCCTTGTTTGTCTTGCCTATCCTTTTGCATTAGGAGAGATCTTTGTTCTTTTAAGAACAAAAGATGCTTGAGAGTGTGGCATCTGGTTTTGATTCCAAACTCTTTAGCATAAGCATATGATTCTTAGAAATCATATTCCATGCTGTGACATCTCGTAATCTTGCTTTTACAGAGATTTTACCTAGAATCTCCTCTAAAAATTTCTTAAAACCATTTCTTTCAATCACTCTTCTATCCTCATCTATATTTTCTTCCATTTTGTTGAAGAATTATCATGGAAGTATTGAGTGAAATGACAAAGAGTTGATGCGTTTTTATAGTCCAATAGATGGTTGGAGGTTACCTAGTTTTTCGTTTTTGCATTTAATTCTCGTAGTTTTTATCGCTTTTGTATTCTTGACTTGACTATTTCATTGGTTACATTTTTTTACTTTGACTCTTTCTTTTTATTAATTCTTTTTGTTAAATGACAAAAGGGGGAGTAAGAGTAAATTAATTTATTGATTATTTGAACACTAACTGAAACCAAATTTATTTTGTTCATATGCTATTTTCAGTTAGTAAATATTAGGCTTAATTACTAATTTGGTCCTTTATCTTTAATTTAGTTCTCAATTTGGTCCCTTATCTTTTAAACATCTCAATTTGGTCCCTTATTTTTTCTGAAGTTTTCAATTTGGTCCCTCCCGTCAAATTTTTCACTATTACCATTAAATTTGTACACGTGTCATCTGTCCAAGTGTGTCACGTGTCCAAAATTTTAAAAGACAAGGGACCAAATTGAGAACTACAGAAAAGATAAGAGACCAAATTGAGACTTTTAAAAGATAAGGGACCAAATTGAGACGTTTAAAAGATAAGGGACCAAATTGAGCGCTAAAATAAACATAAGGGACCAAAGTATGAATTAAGCCTGAATATTATCAATTTTGATTTTAAAAGAGAAAATTTTTCTATTGAGATTAGAACTTTCTATACATTATACACGTAAGAGAAGATTGCACTTTCCTCTTAGGTAGATCTGACCAACAGAAGAAAGCTTGCAAACCTATCTTCTGGAAGTCAAGTGTATAAAGAAGTTCTGGATTCATTGTTAAAATTTTAACCTATTTTAATCATTCATTACTGAAATCAGGGGGAGCTTGCAAAACTCATAAACCTGAAGAACGTTTCTATGATTAAAATAACAACCATTGTAAATTAATACTTGGTTTGTCATTGTAAGACCCAAGATTCCACTGTACAGTTTTACTATGGAACTCTAGTGTCGGCTACGAGTTTTAGGGTTTTGGTGAGGCGGTTGTGCGAATATCGTCACATTAATGAGATTTTTGCTGAAACGGAGCCTGTTTTGTGCTCGTGCGCTGGAAAGGCACAGACTTTCGGGTCGTGATCCTCTTTTAAGTATGAGGAGATTTCTGTGGTCTTAGAATAACGAGTTTTGGATTATTCTTGTTTTTGGAAAAACGAGTAGGATTTTACCCGCGGATGGAAAATCTTACTGCGTCTGTTTTGAGTGAGGTTTCGGATGGGAGTTTTATATATCTGCGCGAGTTAGGATATATTCTGAGATTAATTTTCTGAGGTATGGAAGAAAATTACAGTCGCGGAAAAAGATTCGGCGATAAGTTTTGGAAATGTTAAACGTTAGACGTTCTTTCCGTAGGTTTTACGTTTTTGTGATTTACGTTCGTCGCGATGCGCGAGAACTGAGCGTGCGTTTTGTTGTGAGAGGTTGTGAGAAATATCTCGTGAGGATAGACTTGCTTTTGATCCAAGGGCTAGGGATTAGTCTAGAAAACTTTTTACTATTTGATCCAATGGTGGTTGGCAAGCAAGACATGTGGTAATAGTAAGGAGGTTTATGTTTTGTTGACTTAGGAAGGAAATTGATCACAAGACTCTCATTCTCTCTTCTCTTAACCGTGGCCTTCCTTCTTCTTCCCTTCCTTGAGCAAATTTCATTTCTTCACCATTTCCTGGGATTTCAAGCTTGGAAGCTCTAAGGGAAATTGTAGAGAAGCTTTTTCTAAGGTAACTTGATCCATTCCTTTCTCTTTACTAGCCAAGCTCATGTAGTTTAGTGGAATTTTATGATTTTGTTCTTGAGAGAAATTTCATAAAATTTGGTGTTGGTTGATTCTTGCTTCATGAAAGTTGTCCATGAGAGTTAGTAAGCATGTGTAGGCTTTGTTATTTCAATTTTTCCATGAGTTTGTGAAAATCTCATGAGAAAAGTTAGGGTTTTGAGTTGGTTATGTATTGATCAATTACATGAGGTTATGTTGTAAGGTTTTGAAAAGAAAAGTTGTCTTTGAACCTTTGGGCAAAAGGGAAATGCGTTGTATGGTTTTGTTTTAGAAAATCCGATGAAAAATATTTTGTGGTTTATGAAAATATTCCTAAGTGTTTTGAGTAGTGTTTTTGGGGTCAAAGTGGTTTAAAACTTTTGTGACATGTGGTGTCGCTTTTTACTTTGAAAACATGTTTGAAAATGATTACCGGACGGTTAAGGCCCGTAATAAAACTTGTGCTTGGGTTTGGTTTTGATTTTGGAAATGAAAATCAAATAACTTGCACTCGAAGCAACCAACATGCTTTCGGAAATGTGTTGTTTGGTTATGAAAATGGTTTGCTTTTATGCCTTGAAAAGATGTTGGGAACTAATAGAATCAAACTAGGCTTGGGTGGGAAAAGGTGGTGTGAGTTGCTGTCTTGTGCTGTCATGACAGGTGCAACTCGCTGAGCGAGTTGTTACTCGCCAGGGCGAGTGTCTCAGGTCATGAACACGCCAGGGCGATCTCCAGAGCGAGTAAGACCAGTACTCTCTGCCTTCACTCGCCATCAACTCGCCAGGGCGAGCTCTGAGAGTTGAAATTTTGGAATATGATTTCTAAACTTGGTTTTTAGCTTTCTAATCCCTTTTTATTAATTTATGGAAGTGGTTGGGATTGGAAACGAGTTTTTCGGGTACTCGGAAAGTACGTAGCTTATAACGCAAGAAAACGGCCATTGTGCATTTCAAATTATTTAAGACTTTTGATTATTGTTTTGGGTCCTAAAAATAGTACAGATAACTCATGGTGGTCGATCAATACGGTAGTTTTTGGTATGGTATCCGAAAGAGGGATTTTCCTTAGGAACCTTTAGGTTTTTGGGGTTCTTGGTTTAGTTTCAATACTTTTGGTTAGAGAACAAAGTATTGATTGTTGCGCTGCTTGTTTTAGGAAGCGCGTTGTGTTGTTTGAGCGTGTGTTGTTGACGGAAGCTTGCCGAGGTAAGGGCTCCACTTTATTTCCGTCTTTTAAAACGGTTACGACATGCTTGGTTTGCTGTTATGCGTGTTTGTGTGTTTGGCATGTATGTGTTATGTATTCTCGTGATGAGAAGGTGTTTACAATACGTGCGTTGTTTTACATATGATTGGAGATGTATGTATGAACATGTGGGTGAATACATATGATTGGAAATGTATGTATGTTTGTTGTGGTTTGTTACATATGATTGGATATGTATGTATGTTGTTGGGATGGTTTACATATGCTAGGGAGATATGTATTTGTTGCATTAGTATACATGGAGAATCGTATGCTCATGCATTGTTAGTGCGTAGTGGCGGGAGTGGACTACGAGGTGTGGTTGCGGGAGTGGACCCACCTGATTCTTATAGGGTTTTATTGAGTTCAACACATGGTTGCGGGAGTGGACCATGGGGTGTGATTGCCGGAGTGGATCCACCTAAATCTTGTGTGATTTAGTTGAGTTCGATACATGGTTGCGGGAGTGGACCATGGGGTGTGATTGCGGGAGTGGATCCACCTTAATCCTTTGTGATTCTGTTGAGTTCGATACATGGTTGCGGGAGTGGACCATGGGGTGTGATTGCGGGAGTGGATCCACCTTAACCTTGTGATTTCGTTGGTGTTTTAGTAGGGGTTGGACCTACAGTTCCGGAACTCATGCATTGTGGTAGCTAGGGTTAGTACCACGCATTGTAGAGGTTGCATTATAGGCTACGTGTTCATTGCTTATATGAACCCGTTGGTGGGAATTGCTTTGGTGGTTAAGAGCTTTCTCTTGTGTTTGTGGAATTATTGTTATGTGTACAATCTTTCGCACCGGTTATATATATACATACTATATATTTTGTGGTGACCCTTTCTTTCATTTGCGGGCTCATCCCACCCAGATGATGGGTTAGGTCGTGGTGACGACGGTGGCTGTTCCAGGCCCCAGTGAGATGTTGGAGTTTTAGCTTAGTTAGACTATGCGCCGGTGTGGGTTGTACACCGTGCTTTTTGGGTTTAGGCATAGGATTCTAACTTGTTTTGTTGTAAGTATTTGAATACTTAGACTTGGATTGTAATTATTCAGGAGTACACTTTGCTTGTCGAAGCACCTTATGTTAATGAGTTCTTTTGTATATTTGAATGCCGGCTCATTGAAAAATATTCCATGCACACTCTGTCTTGTGTTTTAAAAAAAAAAAATATTGCCTTTTTGGCCTTTGAAAAACGGGTTGTTACAGTCATCAATCAAAAAAGGGGAGATTGTTGGAACAAAGTTGGTTCTAATATAACCCAAGTAGTTTTGATGATAACAATAGTATTAATGTACAATAGGGAGTACTGATAATTTACTCTAGTGTGCAGGTATATTAGTTAAAATTTTATATACACTGGAATATTTAAGTTCTGGTTGAAAGAATTAAAGAGCTCCAAAAGCTGAGAAAACAAGTTCTGATGAAGTGACACCAGAAGCCAAGTCACCACCAGAAGTTGTAAGTCAAAGTCAACCAGAAGCTTTTTCGTCAGAACCTGAGTAGGATACTCAAGATTCTGATGACGATGAAACAACAGAATTTGTCAGAAGAACATTCTCGTCTCAGAACGAATTTCATCTATTTGGCAAAATTCAGAAAGGAAGAAGAAACCCCGTACAAGACCGTTATCCCATGATAATGACGTTTGTACTATTGTACTATGTATCTTTTCCTGATATGGGCGAATCTTCATAATCAAGGACCAGAAGTTCATTCTTTACTTGATTTGGATAAGCTTATTTCAAACGGAAATAATAGTACAGTACTATGCAGCTGTTTTCATCATTGTCTTCACAAATTCATACGCTCCACCATCGCCTATAAAAGGAGGAAGAATTTGAAGAAGAAGAAGACAACACACCATATACAAAATCACAATTAGCGGGAGTTGTAAAATTAATAGTATCAATAGAAATCCATTTCAAACACGACCGTTAATTAGTGTCCATTGAATATAAGTCAATTTAGTTGTCAAACACTTCCTGTGAAAGAGGCAAAGAAGAATGACTTCCCCCTTTCCAGTTAATTAGTTTCGATTCATTTATATGGTGACTGTAATTCATTCTCATATTCTCATATATCTTTATCATTCTCATATTCTCATTTTAATACTCGCTTAGAGCTTCAACATCTTATGAAAACAACACAGAACATAGAAATTGCAAACGAAGTTGAAAAGTAAATACCGATAATCGATAAATTGCAAGCAATGTTGAAAAGTTAATATTTTATTAAACATCAGGCACAAAAATTACATCAACTTAAATATTTTATCTAAATCATCCTTCTTCTCTATGCTAATTAAATAAATAATACACGTTAGACATAAAAATTACATAAAAAAAAACATTTAAATTAAATACAATGACCGACCCAGACGGGGAAGAGCTGGTGTGTTGAAGATTTTTCATACGGCTAGTATATCATCCTTTATCACCAGACAGGGAAGATGTTGAAGGATAGGACGGTCCCATTTGTGTTAGGAACCTCTTCCCTTTTGAACATGCGTCTCTGGTGGTACTGCAACCTTCACCTTCGGCACGGCCATCGATATTGATTAGTCATAGTATACCCAAATCTTCTATCTTCTATTATACTAAAGGCAAGGGTTGAAACCCTAATGCCTTTAGTGAAACCCTACTGTATGACATCATATGTGATGTCATGCATGTGTAATTCACTCCAATATCCAACCAATGCTTGCCACTATATCATTCACATGGATTGGCCTATGGTTAATTGACACACACCTTTCCATTTGCTTCCATTTGGTTATTGACATATGTATTGCTTCTTACCATACTATGGACTTCTTTTCTTACGGAACCATGGTTTTGTGGTGTCTTCTTGCTGCAAATTTATTGGTTGCATGCTGTCTTTTGCTAATTGAGTGACACTTGGTATCTTGCATGCAACCTTGCTGGGCCTCTACATAGACACACTGCACACTCCCTCATTCCCTCACTCACGCTCTTTCTCTCTCACTCGTCCTTCCTCCATCTTTCTCTCTCTCCCTCGCTCTGTTTCTCTCTTTCCTCAATCTTTCTCTCTCGCCCTCTCTGTTTATCTCCTTCCTCCATCTTTCTCTCTCACCGTCGCTCTGTTTCTCTCTTTCCTCAACCTTCCTCTCTCACCATATGTATCTCATCCAAACATCATCTGTGCTTCATCACCGTTCTCTGCTTCTCCGTCCTCTGCGTTCAAAGTAATAGCCGTCCTCTCCGTCGTCGTCATCTTCATTCAAGATCGTCTCATATCATCGGTAACTTTCTCTTTCACTTGTGTTGCATCTCTCTCTGATTACTTATCTTTTTGCTGATCTGATTTCTTTATGCTCAATCATACGCAGCTAAGGAGCATCTCTAACGGAAATAGACCGTGGATCCAACAACGCATCAATCGCTGTACAACATGCATGTAAGTTCTGGATCTGTGGTTTTTTTGTCTTATGCGATAAAATGGGTTTTCAATCCCTGGTTGTTGAAATTTTTTTGTTTTCTACAACCAACATTTGTGGATCTATGGACTTTTTTTCCTTGATCAATAAAAAGGGTTTCGAATTTTAAAGCCCCAATTTTGTTAGAAATTTGTTCACCCTTATAAAAAGGGTTTTGAAATTTGGGGTTGTATTTTGTTTGAAATTTCTTCGCTGTTATAATTTGTGTTTGGGTTTCGTTTGAAATTTCTTCTCTGTTGTTTATTGCATGTATTTTACAATAACAATTTTTTTAATTTTCCAATTTTTATGCACAGCATGCATGCAAGTATATTTACTTCCAACCAGGATTGTTGGATTTCTGGATGCGACGCTTGGTAAGGACCCCTTTTGTTTTCTTCATTTTCTCAGATGCATTCATTGTTGTTGTGTAATTTTTCTTAGTTGATCAAAACGGTTTTCAATCACCTCAATCTAAAAAAAAATTGATTTGTTGTTTTTAGCTGGATTTTAAATTTGATTCTTAGTTCACAGTTTTGATTTACCAAATTTGTACACTTCAAAGGATGCATGACAATGTTTCTAGATGGAACACAACTTCTATAATGTCTTCTTTTTGATTTGTCTAACCTATTGGTCAATTTCTTTCTTAATTATTCCAACAGGGTTTTGAACTTTGGATTTGGATATTGTATATTTTCCTTTTTTTCATTTTATTGTTGTTACCCTTATTATTAAAAAACATTCTCTCATCCATATGTGGTTTTAACTTATTTATTTATCTGTTGATGTTATGATTGTTTGGGTTTTCATGGATTAGGTAAATTTATTGCCATGCATGTAAGTTTTATCTCAGTTTCCTGTCTGATGTGTTTTGGATTTCAGTGTTTATTTTGTTTGCATGTTATGGTTTCTTTGTCTTTATTAGCATGCATGTGTAACTTCAGGGTTCCTCTTATTCATTTAACAGCAGTCCTTTTTTTTTCTTTTTGGATTTTGTGATCTTTTGTTCAGTTTTGTCAATGTTCGTGTGTAAGTGATTTCAAATGTTAACCCAATGTATAAAATCCTCTTTCTCTTTTATTTGTCCATACACTAATTTTGCTTCCAATGGGTTGAATCCAAGAATAATGTACTCAATATTCCAGCAATATATTCCTTTTCATGGCTGTGGTTCATGCTATTGTTTATATAAATTTGTTTGTTTTGTTTTGTGGTTTGCAAGTAGCTAATTGTTGCTACATTTTTTTTGTCAATAAGAGTATGTGTGAAAATGGATGCTACACTGCTTTTGTTTTGTTTATAACAGACAGGGAGTGGGTTTCTGAACTTAACACTGTGACTTTGATTATGTTGACTAATTGCATGCAGGTGTTCTTTGTTTTTGGGTTTAATTTTTGAATTTATTTTGTTTGCATGTTATTTTTCAGTACACTTATTGATATGCATGTATAAATTTATGCTGGTGACCAATACCTTTCTAATTTTTGAATTTATTTTGTTTGAATGTTGTTTTCCAGTATACTTAATGATATGGACGTATAGAATTGTGCTGGTGTCTCTCCCTCTCAATGACACTCTTTCCTTCATTCTATGGATGGTCAGTTCTTCTTTTAAATCCCTGCATCTAAAAAAATAAAATTGATTTGTTGTTTTTTCCCTAGATTTTAATTTTGTTTCTTATGCTCACATGCATAGCTACACTTTTTCCCATCATGGATTAAAAGATCAAGAACATCATCAGATAATTTCTATTGTTATATACGAGGTAAATAGTTTAACTCATATTGATTGCAATAAATTTACACTATCATTATATACGAGATGAATAATTTTACTCATCTTGATTACAATAATTGATTAAATGATATTTTCATCTTTCATTGATACAAGAATGGTAATGCTAGAGGATCTCAACCAGAATTAAAAAATTTACTTGCTTATTGCCCATTGTATCAGATAAATTCATTACTGTTTTCTGAGTTTTTCCCTCAATTGATGAAAAGTTTCTTGATCTTTGCAATTGGATTTTCTTTGGAATTGGTTCACTGTTTTTGACGCATAATTCTTAAGGGTTTTTTTGTTTTTTGTTTGTCATTCTTTTCTTGGTCCGTTTGTATTTGATGATATCTAATTGAATTTAAATTTGGGAATGATTGAATGTTGACCTGAAATATATTATTTGTTTCCAAGTAAAATCTAACTGAAATATTTGAAATTATTTTAGAATTGCTGCGTATATGTTTTTTGTTCAGTTTTAGTATGGTTTGTGCAAGTAAATTGACTTATAATCTGGGTTATATTTTTGAAAAGGTATATGTATCATCATCAGTTAGACCTTATAAAAGACCAGAAACAGTTTAGGAGAATTTTAGATTCTTGCATCTGAGCTAATTTATATCTGAGCTGATTTATATCAAGTCATTATAGAAGTAGTGTTTATATCTGATTTATAATGTGCTCAATATTCCAGCAATATATCCCTTTGCATAGCTGTTGTTGAGACTATTCTTTATATAAATTTCTATGTTTTGTTAATCCTTTCATTTTTCAATAGCAGATTTGCAAACCACCTGCTTATATTGGAGTGGATTCCATGGATATTGAGCATTGAGTTTGTGCAAGGCCTCATAGCTAATGTGGTTTGCTTTTCATCTAGCCTCTTTGCTTGGTATTTTATTTTGGTAAGTGAATATTTGAGTTTAAATACTCATTTGCGTTGACTAATATTAAAATTCATCTTTATTCTTTCAGATTTAAAATAAACTCTTCATTGTTAATACTTACATCTGAGATTTCTTGATGTGTAATCAAGTCCCATGAAAAAAAATCAGAATTACTAGAAATGAAATCATGAACCACATAATATGGAGAATGAATATTTCAGTTTGCATACTTTTTTGAGTTGGTTAAAATTCAAATTGATCTTTGTTAATACTTACATCTACGTTACAGTAATTTTCTTTGTTTTAGTTTTTTTGCCGGGTGATGAAGGTTCATGTGAAAATACAGAGTTGTTAGAAAGATGAAGGTCCATGGGAAATGTTACACCCCGATTTTCAAAGCCTAAAAAGGGGCATTTTTTTTTTTTTTTTTGACAAACAACAGAGTTGCGCATAAAATATTTTACAGTGAGCCGACATTAAATTTACAAACGAACCCATATATAATATATAGTGCATCCGAGACGCAAAGTATTCACCGGAATAATTTACAATCCACAAGTCTAAGTACTCAAAGTACAAGTGCAACAACACAAGTTAGAATCCTATACCTAACCAAAAAGCACGGTGTACAAACCACACCGGCGCATAGACTAACTAAACCAACATGCTCCACTCGATCACTGAGGGCCTAAGAATCCACTGTCGTTCCCACGACCTACGGTATCTGACAGATCACCATCATCTAGGGTGGGAGGAGCCCGCAAATGAATATTGAAAGGGTCACCACAAAATAAAAGTATATATATAATTAACCGGTGCGAAAGATGTACACATAACAAATTTCCACATACACGAGAAAAACTCTTTAACACAAAAGCAATTCCCACCAACGGGCTTATATAAACCAATGCACACATAGCCTATCAATGCAGACTCTACAATGATTGTGATCACCCTACCCGGGACTGTTTTACATGCATGAATTCCGGAATTTAACGGTGGAATAACACCGGGTACGATCACCTAGATCAAACACCGACTCAATTTGGTGGAATACCCCGAGTACAATCACCCAGATCAAATACTGACTCAATTAACGGCGGGTACAATCACCTAGATCAAATACCGGCTCAATTAAAGGCGGGATATCACCTGGAACAATCACCTAGATCAAATACCAACTATGAGTGCATGAGCATACGATACTTCTTATCTATGCTAATGCACAAATTACATATCATCCAAAATATGTAATTCTCAACCACATGTCAACACATATATTTCGCAAAATCATACGTAAGACAATCACACAACATACATATATTCTCACAATCGTATGTAAACAACACTCGTATTATAAACAATTTCTCATCACGAGAATACATAATATATACATGCCAAACACACAAACACGCATCACCGAAAATAACCAACAAACATGTTATAACTCAGTGAAAGACAGGAATAAAGTGATGCCCTTACCTCAGCAAGCTTCCGTTATTTTAATTTCGCGAAAATCTACAACACACGCTACCTAAAATAAATGTAGCGTAACATCAATAAAATATTCCTCGTTTATCCTATCGAAACGAAACTTGCTCTCAAAAGTCTCGGGGGGTTTTAGGTACTTTCTAACTCTCTCACCTAGCGATTCCAAGTTCTTCCCAATCCGATAAAAATTCACGAAGTTAAAGACATTATTTTTCGCTACAAGAAATTCATTTTGTTTTCAAAGCATACCAAGGACCACTATTGTTTTCAACCTCAAGGAACCCATTTTCACACTACAAAAACATTTGAAAACAAACCAAAAACTCTTCAAAAATAAATCAACAAAATCAGAGTTTTCTTGCGTCGCAAGTTTCAAGTTTTTCTTACCAATTAAAAACTCTATACTCATTCTTTTAAAGCCTATGATCACACACCAATGTCATGATCATTTCTCACCATTGTGGACTTAGAAAATTTTGAAAGCTCATGGTCCCTTACTACTCATAGGCCACGGCCAAGAAAATGAAAATGGCACCAACACTCAAAATTTTCCACTTCCAAAGGCATGGTAATATCCTATAATACCCTAAAATCATTTATCCGAACAATCCAAATTATTTTAAATCAAACTACACATTTTGACAATTTTGAATGGATTTTCCTTAAGACAAAATCAACACATTTTCTTCTCCAACAAACCATATCACAATCATTTCTTTAAAACCATGATTAAGTCCCCTTAAAATGACTTAACAAAATTTGAAACTCCTCCTCCCTAGCAAAAGGGGTGCCACGGCCAAACCAACAAAACAAGGCCAACACCTAAAAATTTTTCCATTACAAAACCCTAGTAATCATCTATTAGTTTGCAAAGGCATCTAATTGCTCAATCAACTACTTTGAGAATCGAAACGAAATTTCTTAAAATATGTTCATCGAATCGCTCAAGAACACCAAAATAAATTTTTTCTTATTTTTCAAAACAAAGTTTATAATCAAGAATCCATTTTGCCACAAAGCTCAAAACTAACATCAAAAATCAAATCACAAAACAAAATCCAAGTTTATGATCTTTTCAAAAAAATTCTTAAAACCCTAACTAAAAAAAATTTGTGAAAACATAAATCAACCATGGGAAACTTCTCATGCTTCACTCAAGTGTACTAAGAAACTCTCAAGAACACTTCTATGGAACCAAAACTAATTAAAACTAAATTCTAGGATTTTTCTCTCAAGAACATAATCCTCAAATATCCAAAAATCTAGGAATTTCATGGCTAGATGAGGAAGAGAAGAGGTTAGTTACCTTAAGTGAAGAAGATTCCTTGGCAAGTTAATGATCCAAGCTTGAGAAAAATGAGAAATGGAACTTTGAATGGATGAGTGAGTGAGAGAGAGGGTTGGCCGAGAGAGTGAAGAGAGGAGGGAGAGTTTTTGTGATTTTTGCTTCTAAGTCCAATTGCTAAATCTCCTTACTATTTAATTCACTCTTGAGCAATCTAAGCCTTTGGATCAAAGCAAAACTTGCAAGACTAAACCCTAGCCTTTGGATCAAAACAAACTCATGATTGCTTTATGAACAAATATCCACTTTACGCTACTCAGCTCATCGCGTTCTCTCTCGGCGAGTCGTACTTCGCTAACGGTCTAACTCGCGAAAAATAGAAAATCTACGAGATAAAAGTTCATCGTAAACCATTTCTAAAAATTATCGCTAAACTTTATTCTCCGACTGAAATTTATTTCCTTAGCTCCCAAAAATATTCTGAAACTAGATTCCAACTCGCGCCGATATATAAAGTCTCCAATTAAAATTCGACGGAAAATAGAAACCGTAAAATTTCACAACAGCGGGTAAAATTCCTACTCGTTTTTCCAAAAGCGAGAATAATCCAAAACTCGTTATTCTGACTACACATAAACCTTCTTATACTCAAAAGAAGACTACGACCCAAAAGTCTGTGCCTTTCCAGCGCACGAGCACAAAACAGGCTCCATTTCAGCAAAAATTCCATTAATGCGACGATACTCACAAGACCGCTCCACCAAAAACCCTAAAACTTAGCCGACACTAAAGTTCCTTCGAAAAACTGTACAGTGGAATCTTGGGTCTTACATTACTACCCTCCAAAAAGAAGTTTCGTCCTCGAAACTAAAGGTAAGAGTAACAACCCAACTGGTAATTACCATCCCCAACACAACAAAATCCCTCAGGATTAGGTGTAGCCACACAGATGCTAACACCGGGTGAAGTCACACAGATACTCTCACCAACACACTGGCACACCCGTGCACCAACCGCAACTCTCAACGAGTGCACCACTCAAGAATTAACCTCACAACAGAGGTTCACAACCTCGAGTTCCTCAAATATCCTAGGGTCCACACACAAAATTTCCAAAGTCACTTCTTTTGCCTCCGCGACATAGTCTATTCCACTAGGCTCACCCAAAGTGGTGACGGCTACCCTCCAAAAAAAAACACTGAAACTCTCTGCGCATCACCAAAGCTAGCAAAACTAGTCAATTCCAGTCAACATGATTCCGTCTATTATTAACAAGAGATTAAGGGTGATCAGTTCCTCAATTTGTTAACAGATAGCCAACAATCATGATGGTGTCTTAGACCATTTTTTACCTAACTTTAATAATGCTCCCTTCCAATTGTGCTTCAGGTCATCCGAGGCACAATGGTCCAACAATTTCCTCAATTCTTATTATCTCGATCTCGTTAGTGAGATCCAATCGCCCAAAACACGTCACGTGGACTCTCATGCTTCCGCTCACGAAACATCCATTTAGTATCATTCAATCAGTAAGTACAAGGCCACCATGGCAAGTACCACTCATACCATTATACTCTGAAGGAAGTTGTCATATCTATAGAACTTCACAACTTCTCCAATATCTATAAGTCCTTAACTTTTCCTTCAATCCCATAATTGTGTTGAACTGTACACTTTCACTTTCAAATCTCATTCTAACCATAAGCTTAATGACATCATCCCAACATCCGGTTGGTGATGACAACTCATCAATTTTTCTTGGCACATGCAAGACGATACCATCTACTTCACTGTGACTTCTTTTATACAAATCTCAAATTCCCAAAATTCAATCTCTCGGCCGTCGAATATTATTTTCCAAATTAATACCTAGCTTATACTTGCCAACCTTTGTATAAAACGTTTATCCTCGTCGACTGCCATCATTGGCACAAACCATTTCAAATCGTATTCTCATTCTATTTCTAAACCCTCTTTAGTTTCTTTCCTCTTACCATTAAATCATCTCCTACTCTAAAGAGTTTGTCACCCTGGCCATTCTTAATTACTCCGACATCACCTCTCATGTCGAGCTACCTACCTCAAGAATATATCTTAAGGTACTTCCCACATCACTATTATTCAACCGTCCATGATGACAATATCTGAAGTCCTTTACTTATTCAATACAAATTTCCAGTATGCTACGTCTCTCTTCATTGTAACCACTACAATGAATCGAAGCTCTACTAGCTTCCACCAAACTTTGCCACTAGGCATTTGCTTACCCTTTATTATTACCGCATACAACACATACGCCGCCATGACATCCATTCAGGTGGTGCTTTCGAATCCTTAATATACACGCACAATCATAATTTTCGAAATTATGTGGGAGGGAATTTCCTTTCGCCAATCCTCCATTGACATAAGCCACATTCTCATGTGCTTCTCTCTTACTCATTCTCAACACGACTTTCCAACGGCTAACATCCGCTGCGACTAATCTCATCGATCTACTAATTTGCAATTTTCCAGCTCAACAACTGCCTAGGGTTGGTTCCCAAAACCATGGCCCACAACTTGTTGATTCCAACCAACCTCTTTAATTCGCCGCACACAAGCCAATTACTCTCGTCCCACATCAACTTGTTCCCAAACAAGCACACTCTTCTCCCATTCGATTGATCCTTCATCATCGTGACTATTCAAAAGTCATAAAGTTTGTTCCCACCAGGGAATAAATTCCTAGACCTCAAGTTCTGGCTAACCAAGCTCTTACATCCCGTCACTCATCGTTTTCTTATTCACTTCTAACTTTTTACTAACAATCATCTCTTATGAATGACTATATCTAAACTCGTCCTTATAGGGTCACTGTAATTCGCCTACAAATCGACTCATCTTACTCAGCTATCAAACCTTTAACACTTATCTCAAATCTTAATGCTCGACTTATCAAAAATATCTACCAACGCACGACACTTCGCTATGATTTTATCCTTAGTACGTTCGATACCCACATCAAACTCTTGAATTTACTGCTCAAGAACTACAATTACTTGTCATACCATCCGTTTAATCCTAATATACAATAAAAGTCCTTCCAACTATCAACTCTTATTGTCTTAGTACTCTTACTAACAACTTTTTTTTCTTGCTCATACACGACATTTCTAGAATATCTCCAAAAATTCTCGTCCATAACTTGAATTATTTAAAACTTGCCTACCTCGACTCTCATGGTATCATAAATTCAAGATGCCACTTAGTCCTTCAACCCTCTTGGTCGATCAAAATTGTTAACTTAAACTCACATCCGCACAGGATCTCTACTCAAATCTTGGCTAATCTCTTCAACTACTCAATAGTTCTTGACTAATCCCGAAGATTTTCTCAAAATGTTTACTTTCTCTTATGGTTTACCTGCCAATAACTGACAATTCCAGCTTCTACTGCTACAATTCTCTAGGCATTCCCATACTACACACCTCCGGTATCACCCGTCATCGACATACAACTCATTTTCCAAGGTTGAACTCCTCGTTCTTACCTAAACATCTCTCCAAATCCACCTTTTATCCAATAATCAATCACCTATAATTTCGTTTCACACCGACATCTATACTTACTATCTCCCGAACTATGTATAGATTGTCACTTATCAATGTGATACTTGGTCTCCTACCTTTAATCATCACGAGGTTCATCCTTACAAATCATAGTTTCGAATCTAATTCATCTCACACACTTAAATTAAACCCTTAAGTTATCCACCATTTGCATAAATATCGTCTAACACCACCAGGTTTCCTCACTCTGGACGTACAACGTCCTTTAATTCCAATTCAAAGTGCCTCAATTATTGTCCAATCGTTGCAATTAAATCCAATTGACATCTCGCATGCTCCACCATTCCATAGTGGCTGCGTTCTCTTGAAAACCTAATGACTTCATCAAGTCGCACCCTAACTCACCAGAGCATATATTCAATATCTTCTTCAAAAGGTCGTCCTAATCCGATCCTTACTTACAATCCTTTTTCAATTGACGTTCACTCGTCCATACTCAGTACCTTTGAGTGACAACAACCAACACCACTTCCCATCCATTATATTACTTCCAGGAATCCCTTGTGGTTCTCGTTCGCCTCAAGTCCATCATCTTCGGACCATTCCGTTCAAGAAATTCAGAGACACTTTTCGAATAAATTCGACCAAACCTCGGGGTTTCACAATTCCACTTACTGAAGCCTCACTCCCTGCATTACTTCGGTAAGACACAAACCAGTGTCTAAGCATATCCCATGCTAGACTCAAAACAACCAACCACATAACCCACAACACAATAAAAACAACCGCTAGAACTAACACAACTCTAGCTATGTTCTAACCGACTCTGGACTAACGACTCAAGTGCCCACTTTCCCTTTGAAGATTTAAAGTCGGGCTCTGATACCACAATGTTACACCTCGATTTTCAAAGCCTAAAAAGGGGCATTATATTTTTATTTTTTTTTAACAAACAACAGAGTTGCGCATAAAATATTTTACAGTGAGCCGGCATTAAATTTACAAACGAACCCATATATAATATATAGTGCATCCGAGACGCAAAGTATTCACCGGAATAATTTACAATCCACAAGTCTAAGTACTCAAAGTACAAGTGCAACAACACAAGTTAGAATCCTATGCCTAACCAAAAAGCACGGTGTACAAACCACACCGGCGCATAGACTAACTAAACCAACATGCTCCACTCGATCACTGAGGGCCTAAGAATCCACTGTCGTCCCCACGACCTACGGTATCTGACAGATCACCATCATCTAGGGTGGGAGGAGCCCGCAAATGAATATTGAAAGGGTCACCACAAAATAAAAGTATATATATATATAACCGGTGCGAAAGATGTACACATAACAAATTTCCACATACACGAGAAAAACTCTTTGACACAAAAGCAATTCCCACCAACGGGCTTATATAAACCAATGCACACATAGCCTATCAATGCAGACTCTACAATGATTGTGATCACCCTACCCGGGACTGTTTCACATGCATGAATTCCGGAATTTAACGGTGGAATAACACCGGGTACGATCACCTAGATCAAGCACCGACTCAATTTGGTGGAATACCCCGAGTACAATCACCCAGATCAAATACTGACTCAATTAACGGCGGGTACAATCACCTAGATCAAATACCGGCTCAATTAAAGGCGGGATATCACCTGGTACAATCACCTAGATCAAATACCAACTATGAGTGCATGAGCATACGATACTTCTTATCTATGCTAATGCACAAATTACATATCATCCAACATATGTAATTCTCAACCACATGTCAACACATATATTTCGCAAAATCATACGTAAGACAATCACACAACATACATATATTCTCACAATCATATGTAAACAACACACGTATTATAAACAATTTCTCATCACGAGAATACATAATATATACATGCCAAACACACAAACACGCATCACCGAAAATAACCAACAAACATGTTATAACTCAGTGAAAGACAGGAATAAAGTGATGCCCTTACCTCAGCAAGCTTCCGTTACTTTAATTTCGCGAAAATCTACAACACACGCTACCTAAAATAAATGTAGCGTAACATCAATAAAATATTCCTCGTTTATCCTATCGAAACGAAACTTGCTCTCAAAAGTCTCGGGGGGTTTTAGGTACTTTCTAACTCTCTCACCTAGCGATTCCAAGTTCTTCCCAATCCGATAAAAATTCACGAAGTTAAAGACATTATTTTTCGCTACAAGAAATTCATTTTGTTTTCAAAGCATACCAAGGACCACTATTGTTTTCAACCTCAAGGAACCCATTTTCACACTACAAAAACATTTGAAAACAAACCAAAAACTCTTCAAAAATAAATCAACAAAATCAGAGTTTTCTTGCGTCGCAAGTTTCAAGTTTTTCTTACCAATTAAAAACTCTATACTCATTCTTTTAAAGCCTATGATCACACACCAATGTCATGATCATTTCTCACCATTGTGGACTTAGAAAATTTTGAAAGCTCATGGTCCCTTACTACTCATAGGCCACGGCCAAGAAAATGAAAATGGCACCAACACTCAAAATTTTCCACTTCCAAAGGCATGGTAATATCCTATAATACCCTAAAATCATTTATCCGAACAATCCAAATTATTTTAAATCAAACTACACATTTTGACAATTTTGAATGGATTTTCCTTAAGACAAAATCAACACATTTTCTTCTCCAACAAACCATATCACAATCATTTCTTTAAAACCATGATTAAGTCCCCTTAAAATGACTTAACAAAATTTGAAACTCCTCCTCCCTAGCAAAAGGGGTGCCACGGCCAAACCAACAAAACAAGGCCAACACCTAAAATTTTTTCCATTACAAAACCCTAGTAATCATCTATTAGTTTGCAAAGGCATCTAATTGCTCAATCAACTACTTTGAGAATCGAAACGAAATTTCTTAAAATATGTTCATCGAATCGCTCAAGAACACCAAAATAAATTTTTTCTTATTTTTCAAAACAAAGTTTATAATCAAGAATCCATTTTGCCACAAAGCTCAAAACTAACATCAAAAATCAAATCACAAAACAAAATCCAAGTTTATGATCTTTTCAAAAAATTTCTTAAAACCCTAACTAAAAAAAATTTGTGAAAACATAAATCAACCATGGGAAACTTCTCATGCTTCACTCAAGTGTACTAAGAAACTCTCAAGAACACTTCTATGGAACCAAAACTAATTAAAACTAGATTCTAGGATTTTTCTCTCAAGAACATAATCCTCAAAAATCCAAAAATCTAGGAATTTCATGGCTAGATGAGGAAGAGAAGAGGTTAGTTACCTTAAGTGAAGAAGATTCCTTGGCAAGTTAATGATCCAAGCTTGAGAAAAATGAGAAATGGAACTTTGAATGGATGAGTGAGTGAGAGAGAGGGTTGGCCGAGAGAGTGAAGAGAGGAGGGAGAGTTTTTGTGATTTTTGCTTCTAAGTCCAATTGCTAAACCTCCTTACTATTTAATTCACTCTTGAGCAATCTAAGCCTTTGGATCAAAGCAAAACTTGCAAGACTAAACCCTAACCTTTGGATCAAAACAAACTCATGATTGCTTTTTGAACAAATATCCACTTTACGCTACTCAGCTCATCGCGTTCGCTCTCGGCGAGTCGTACTTCGCTAACGGTCTAACTCGCGAAAAATAGAAAATCTACGAGATAAAAGTTCATCGTAAACCATTTCTAAAAATTATCGCTAAACTTTATTCTCCGACTGAAATTTATTTCCTTAGCTCCCAAAAATATTCTGAAACTAGATTCCAACTCGCGCCGATATATAAATTCTCCAATTAAAATTCGACGGAAAACAGAAACCGTAAAATTTCACAACAGCGGGTAAAATTCCTACTCGTTTTTCCAAAAGCGAGAATAATCCAAAACTCGTTATTCTGACTACACATAAACCTTCTTATACTCAAAAGAAGACTACGACCCAAAAGTCTGTGCCTTTCCAGCGCACGAGCACAAAACAGGCTCCATTTCAGCAAAAATTCCATTAATGCGACGATACTCACAAGACCGCTCCACCAAAAACCCTAAAACTTAGCCGACACTAAAGTTCCTTCGAAAAACTGTACAGTGGAATCTTGGGTCTTACAGGAAAATCCAAAATTGTTGGAAATAACACAGGTTTGTGAATATCATTAACCATATTTTAAACTCCTATAACTATGATATCCAATATATGTGGCAAGAATATATAAACTAAAATTAAAATTACTTTACAATTTTTAACTAATTGTATATATTCTTTGCCAATATATATTGAGGCATAAATTTCGTAATGAACGGGTTACTTTTGGGATTTTAGGGAGTCTGGATATGGTTGACCTATGGTCTCTTCGTTTGTTAGGCTAAATCTGAATCCAACAGGATCGACATGCAGGAACTATGTGGGTATTGTTGTTATTTATCAATTTTGTGCTTTGCTTAGATCTTGAAAGCTAGAATGGGGCATGAAAATCAATATTCAGCAATGGTCCACCCTGGGTTGTCCTGAAGCTGTGTTATCATGTTCATCTACCTTAAATGAAGCTAGGTGCATGGGATAATCCAGCTTCACAGCGACCTAGAGTGGACTATTATTGAGTGTAGGCTTTCATGCCCCAATTTAGCTTTCAAGATCGAGTTCATACACAAAGTTGGTAAATAATGCCAGACTCCATGTGGTTTCTTAATATCGATCCTGTTGGAATCGGGTTTCGTCCAACAAATGATTGTGTCATTGGTCTATTTTATTTATTTATGCTAAAATCTCATCATATCCCTTTCATTACCTTTCTTTTTTATCAGATCACATTGTCAATGAATATGTGCATTAAATACAATTGGTCCTCTTTTTTTTTAAACTTACAGTGTGTGGTTAAAATCAAGTATTAATTCAGACAGTCAGAGTTCTGGCGTCTTTCAAGTAGTGATAATGGTATTTACAAATACGATTGTCATTAATTGGAAGACACCAGAACACGGGTCGTCTGAATAAATGCTCGCTTTTAACTGTGTACTTTACATTGCCGAAAAATGCGAGATCATGGTGATGATGGATAAAATGGCTCTTCCGTTTTCACCTAATGCACATATATCTTGCACCCTACATATTATTTGTTTATATGCGTTGGTGGGGGAGATTGGTAGTGAAAGGAGTGTTGTTGGGATTATAGGGGATCTGGATATGGTAGACCTCGGGCCACTTCATCTCTTAGACGAAATCTAAATCCAGTATGATCGATGTGCAGGAATCGTTATGGGATTGTTGTTGTTTGCCAATTTTGCGTCTAAATTGGATCTTGAGTGCTAAATTGAGGCATGAAAACCTGTATTTAGTGATTGTACACTCTGCGTGATCCCAAATCTGTGTTATCCCATTAATCTGAATTAAATAAAGTCAGGTTAGTGGGATAATTCGGGTTTCGAGTCTCCCAAAGTGGACTATCATTGGGTATAGTTTTTCGTTCCCCAATTTAGCATTCAAGTTTCAATTTGACCGCAGATTTGGCAAATAACAACCATCTTTGCATGGTTTGTAAACATCGATCATGCTGGGATCGAAATCCGTCCAACGGATGCATAAGCCAGTTGTCTGATCTATTCACTTTCCTTATAATCCCAGCATTACCCCTTTCACTACCATTCTTCTTCCTCAACACACATTGTCAAGAAATATGTATTATTTTATAGCTGGTACATTTTCTAACTATTTGTTTGTTCACTTTCCGGCATTACATCTGACTTTTTTTTTTTTTTACCTTGCATTCTTCATACAACCTTTTTGAGCTTTACAATCAAAATAAATGGTCCCTTTAGAAGGTAGTATATATATTCTTTATTCAATCTCTATCATTTCATTGTTTGAAACTTTTTTTTTTAATTTTTACATATTATACACTGTCTAATTTTTATTTTTATTTTTTGCTTTTCATGTGACCTCAAACTCTTCTTTTGAGCTTTTCATTCAAAGTCACCGGTTGCTTCCGAAGGTGATGTATATCTTGCTTATTCAAATCTAATATGGTCATTTATTCGACAATCAAAGTTTAATAGCACAGGATATTTGTTGCTTATCACATGTTTTGGTTTCAGATTTTGTGTGCAATTTAAAATCAAACTGTTCTTCTGAATCAACTACATCTATGTTTTTTGTTTTTTATGTGCCCTCTGTTCTGTGTACATGGATCTCTCATTTTGTTCCTTCTTATGAAATTCAAATAATGATGGAACAATTGTTAAAAGAATGATGAGGGGTCATAATTTATTTTTAATCTCATGAGATATATCAGTTTAGCAGAACAGATTGTCATATATAAATTAGCTTTACATTGTGATGCAGGCTATAACACAAAGTTTATGGGTCATCATAACAAGAGATATGCAACTTTACAAGCTATGTACTTTAGAAAAAGGTAGCTTTATCTTGCTTTGGTTTATCACTTATTTTTATAGTGGAATTGGGATGGAATAGCAACCATTCTCATATTACTTAAAATGCATCCATTCAACCAATAGTATGTGCTAAAATCAAAATTCATGCAAATCCAGATATACATATGCATGTCACTTTGTCTAAAATGGAATCCAGGAATAATATGCTCAATATTCCAGCGATATATCCCTTTGCATAGCTATGGTTGAGGCTATTCTTTATTTAAATTTCTATGTTTTGTTAATCCTTTCACTTTTCAACTGTAGATTTGTAGGCCACTTGCTTATATTGGAGTGGATTCCATGGATATTGAGCATTGAGTTTGTGCAAGGCCTCATACCTAATGTGATTTGCTTTTCATCTAGCCTCTTTGCTTGGTATTTTATTTTGGTAAGTGAATATTTGAGTTTAAATACTTATTTGAGTTGACTACAATTAAAGTTGCTCTTTATTCTTTCAGAGTTTAAATAAACTCTTCGTTGTTAATACGTACATCTCAGATGCAATGATATTCACAGTGTTGGGTTGGCTTTTTTTTGTTTCATTTCCCGGAGTTTTCAACCTATGGGGGTTTCGTGGTGTGTAATCAAGTCCCATGGAAAAAATCAGAATTGTTAGAAATGATATCATGATCCACATCATAAATATAGTGGGTATTTGAGTTTATTAAAATTTATCTTTATTCTTGAGTTTAGGTATTTTTTAAAGTTGATTGTTATTATTTATCAATTTTGTGCGTGACTTAGACCTTGAGGGCTAAAATGTGGCATGAAAATTAGTATTCAGCGATGGTCCACCCTGGGTTGTTCTAAAGCTGTGTTATCACTTTCATCTACCTTAAATGAAGTTAGATGCATGGGATAATCCATCTTTACAGCGACTTAGAGTGGACTATCATTGAGTGTAGGCTTTCATGCCCCAATTTAGCTTTCAAAATCGAGTTCATACACAAAGTTGGTAAATAATTACAAATTCTATGTGGTTTCTTAATATCGAACCTGTTTTTTCATCAATACACATTGACAATGAATATGTGCATTAAATTCTATTGGTCTTCTTCTTTTACCAATATTAAAGTTCCATCGAGCCCAATAATAAAACCATACAATGTAATATGTAAAACTGCATGCGTTTTCTTATTCATCATCACCATCATCGTCTGGTTCTGTTTGTGTTTTTTCCATTGTACAGTGTGCGGTTAATATCGAGTGTTAATTCAGACAATCAAAGTTCTGGTGTCTTCCAATTAGTGATGATGGTACTTATAAATACAATTGTCATTAATTGGAATACACCAGAACATTGGTCGTCTGAATAAATGCTCGCTTTTAACTGCATATTTTACATTGCCGAAAAATACGAAAAAGAATAAGATGAGAACCAGATGATCATGGTGATGATGGATAAGAAGGCTCCTCTGTTTTCACCTATCTCATTTTGTGGTACTATTATTGTTATCAGTGTAACTATTCTTTGGGTAGAATTAATGGGTCAATGCACATATATCTTCGTCAACACATATTGTCAAGAAATGTGTATTATTTTATGACTGGTGCATTCTATAGCTGTTTGTTCATTCACTTTCCCGCGTTATACCTGATGTTTTTTTTTTTTTTACATTCTTCATACAACCACGACAAGGTAGTGTATATCTTACTTGAAATTTTTTTTTTTTTAGCACATTATGCACGACCTAATTTTTATTTATATTTTTTGCTTTTCATGCAACCTCAAACTCTCCTTTTGAGCTTTCCATTCAAAATCAACGGTTGCTTCCGGAGGTGATGTATATCTTGCTTATTCAAATCTAATGTTCGCTAAATTCTTGCACCACGTTTTTTAATCCCAACATTACCACTTTCATTACAGTTTTTCTTTCTTAGACTATATTGTCAACAAGTATATGTTAGTAAGCAATCCTGGTGGTGTAGAGGCAAGGGTTTACTACAGTCATCCAACCATAGGAGAAAGTTGTTTGTTGAAGAGACATTTTGTCTCCGGAATATGACCCGTGAAAAGGCAACCCAGGTTTATTTTTCGCGAGGCAGCTTCTCGACACACAATATCTCTTCAGAGAGCCATTTTCTCTTTTGATTGGATGACTGTAGCAAACCTTTATCTCTAAGCCGCACTTGCTTTATTCTTCTTATTGCTTTATGGTCATTTGCTTCATATCTCTTAGCTAATAGTACATGTTCTTTGTTGATATGTGTTGATGAGGGAGAACGGTAATGGGAGGTGTACTGTTGGATTTTCGGCACTATCCCTTTCATCACCGTTCTTCTTGATCAACATCTATTGCCAAGAAATATGTATTAATAGTTTGTAGATGTGGCGAAGGTGACTATCCATTATTGGTCTCGCTAGAGTCAGGGGTTTACTACAGTCATCCAACCATAGGAGAAAGTTGTTTGCTGAAGAGACATTTTGTCTCCGGAATATGACCCGTGAAAAGACAAACTACGTTTGTTTTTCGCGGGGCAGCTTCTCGAGACACAATATCTCTTCAGAGAGCAATTTTCTCTTCTGATTGGAAGACTGTAGCAAACCTTTATCTCTAAGTTTGCTTTATTCTTCTTATTGCTTTATGGTCATTTGCTTCATATCTCTTAGCTAATAGTACATGTTCTTTGCTGATATGTGTTCTCTTCTTCTATCAGTAGCAGACTTTCGCGTATCACAACAGTAACATCATGCAAACAGAAGATTTTTCTTAATCATCACCATCATGAGCATCTGATTCTGTTTACACTTTTGTCAGAGCCAGATGATCATGGTGGTGATGGCCAAGAATGCTCTCCTAAAATCTAATTTTGTGTTCCTGATTTGTATATCTTTCTTATTGATCAAGGGGATGCGTTGGATTTATAAAGGACTTGGAGAATTATTATGAGTCAAATTATTTAGTAGTTATATAAATCCGATTTATGCCATGAAGTTTTTCGATCATGCAGGATTTGAGCATATTATGAGTAAAATTAGAGCTCCTGAATCTTATCGTTTCTACTTTCTTTGAGAAACCACGGGTTAAAGACATGGTTCTTGAAGGGATCTCATTGATGAACCACACATGAAGTGGCATACATATATTTATTTCCTTTATGTTGATGGAATATTTTACTTCTTTCTTAAATCAGCTTTCAATTGTGTGGTAAAATTGATGTAGTAATGGAAATTGTATCAAATTTCATCATGTCTAATATATATTGTTTATTCATGTAGTATTTTACTTCTTTCTTGAATAAGCTTCCAATTACATATTGTTAATTATCAATCTGTTTTCTTTTATGTTCATGTAGAATTGATGTAGCGAAAGAGCAGGTTGTTGATGAAAATTGTATCACTGTTTACGATCATTATTAATTATCAAATTATCATGCAGGATTTGAGCATATTATGAGTACTACTTTCTTTGAGAAACTACAGGTTAAAGACATGGTTCTTGAAGGGATCTCATTGATGAACCACACATGAAGTGGCATACATATATTTATTTCCTTTATGTTGATGGAATATTTTACTTCTTTCTTAAATAAGCTTTCAATTGTGTGGTAAAATTGATGTAGTAATAGAGATTGTATCAAATTTCATCATGTCTAATATATATTGTTTATTCATGTAATATTTTACTTCTTTCTTGAATAAGCTTCTAATTACATATTGTTAATTATCAATCTGTTTTCTTTTATCTTCATGTAGAATTGATGTAGCGAAAGAGCGGGTTGTTGATGGAAATTGTATCACATTTTATTCGGACTAACATATTGTTTACGATTATTATTAATTATCAAATTGTCCTGTGGGAATAACAGTTTGGTTCACTTTTGTATTGTTCTATCCTATTATTCGTATTGTCCTATCCTATTATCAATAATTTTGTTAAAACGTATAGCTTAAGACTCTTTCATTTTGTATCAATATCTGTCATCTTGGAAATTATAGTTTGATATAAACTTTTATGATTGGCAGCAACCATGATTGGCAACAACCATGATTGGCATACATATGCCGACCCATCAAACCCGTGCAACGCACGGGTAGCACGCTAGTTAAGACATTAAAAAGAGGCCTATGCGGCCATTTACTCACAAAATGATACAAAATCAACATTATAACACTACTAAAAGAAGGAAAAAAGGTTGTGACATTTCTCATTGCCAGATGTTTCCTTATATAGGCATTTTGGCCGCACACGTGGCAAATCACAATCGGCCACGTGGCAGGCCTTTGGCTAATTCAGTTGGACTTAACCACCGACTATTCCGCAATTTAGGACACGGATTGCATGCGAAGGGTGTCTGTGACATATGTCACAGATGTGTAATACAATAGATAAATTTTGCGAACGAAGTGAAAAACAACATATTTTAAAAACTTCATCAGCTTAAATATGTCATCTAAGTCTTCTTGCTCCTCCACTCTAATTTTTCCAAAATAAAAACTAATTAAATAAATATAACAAGTTAGACAAAAAAATTACATATAAATTAAATAAAAATATGGGTAAATAGGTCTTTACCCCCTGTAATATAGTCAAGTTTTGTTTTTCCCTCTGTAATTTTTTTTTGTGACTTGCCCCTTGCAAAGTAAATTTTTTTGGTTTCCCCCTTGGGTGCAAGGAATTTGCACTTTTTAAATTGGTTGAACAGATTAACGGTTTTAAAAAATAGCACTCTTTATATCGGTTTGAACAAAATAACCAATTTAAAAAGTGCATCCAAGAGACGAGTCCAAAAAATTCAACATTACAAGGGGCGAGTCACAAAAAAAAAATTTACAAGGGGAAAAACAAAACACGCTTATATTACAGGAAGGGTATAAGCCTATTTACCCTAAAATTATAGTTTTGCGAATGCTTCAACGGCCACTTGCTCCAATATGCAGATATGAGAGTCTCATTTGTGTTAGGAAATGTTCCAATTTTAAACCTGTGTCTCAGGTGGTACTTTGAGACTCCATTTCCCCAGTCTTCCTAAATGGAGATTGGGTTGATTATGCTTCAATCAGTCATAGCGCACCCAAAATGTACACATTAAAAAAAAGTCCTATGCGACCATTTACTAACAAAATGATATAAAATAAACATTCTAACACTAATAAAAGAAGGGAAAAAAAAATTGTGACATTTCTGATCGATGAAAGTTTCCTTATATAGGCATTTTGGCCGCACGCGTGGCCAATCACAATCGGCCACATGTCAGGCCTTTAACCGAAATAGGAAGAAGTTACAACCGACGCGGATCCGCAACTTAGGACACGGATTGAAACTGTAGGGGGTCCGTGACATATGTCACACATGTGTATGTGACAGAAACCAAATAACAACAGGAATTAAGCAGGAGAGTAGTGTAGTAAGTTGTTATATTTTTTTATTAAAACAGGCACAAAAACTACATCAATTTGACTGTTACATCTGGGATTTTCATTTCCAGTCAAATAATTATATTAATATGTCATTATAAAAATATAAAATTAGGAGATGTTCTCCAAAAGTTCCCACCGGCCATTTTTGCAAGCGAATCAGCAGCATTGGAACTTCCCATTTTGGAACTCCTAAATGGAAACTTGGTAGTTTCTTTCTCAGTTAGTCATAGCGTACCCAATAATTAGGACACAAAAGTCCCTCGTCGATTAACATATCGCACCCAACCATTGTGAATAAAACACTGGTAGATGCACTATGGCTAACCGACGAAGGACTATGTGCCCATATTTTACACACCAAATGACCAAAATAAAACAAATTAAAAACACTAAAAGAAAAAAAAATGTATAAGAGAGGTGGGGGAGGTGTGAGGCTTGCATGCACCGAGTTTGCCATTTATAGGCAATTTGGCGAACTTGTGGCCAATTAAAATTGGCCACGTGGCAGGTCTTTGACTAAAGCAGTAATGCCTGACCATAGATGAATCTGTGCCTTAAGTCGCGGACGGCCGGTGAAAATTACTCAAAAATTACTCAATTTTTACTACATTCGTGGCCTAAGTAACGGAATGATATTTTACTCAATATTTTAGGAATATCAATCAAAATTTGAAGGGGAAAAAAAGTAAAAAGGTGGTTTCTGCATTATGCAAACAAGAGCTAATAGCCAGCCACCATAGGTGATTTCAGTAAATAATTTTTAAGACATCTTTCATCGTACAAACTACATAGGACTACGATGCTCTCTCTCGAAATAATTAAGGTTCGGTAGAAAATGGAAGCATAATTCACCCAAGAGGACAAAAAAGAGTTCATGTATACTCCTGAAACTCATGATCACAACTGGCGCATGTGTAGAAAACTTTTTCCCCTTCTCTCGTCTGAAATTAACAAGATTTAGTTACGTGAAATTTGAGTACTAAATAAGCTTCAAATTAAATTGGAAAAACTTCATTATGAAGTCTAGTAATACCTGTTTTGTATAATAGGTAGCTTCACCATGATCACATTTCTCACATATCTTGATGGCCTGTAAAAAAACATTACATTAATACATGTAAACATATGCTTAAAGATCAAGCCATTAAATATATATTGCAGGATGCATAATTACCTTAGCAAGTTGAACCGTAGGATCTTCTTGGCAACTTTTGGGAATTAAAAATCCAATAAAATAACATCCATCAAAATTTAGTATTGAGATCTCCTTAGGGCACAGATCGCCGTCCTTCATCCTCTTCGTAAAAAAAGCTTCTCTCCTTAGGGTTTACTTTCCCCCTTTTCAATTTGAATCCTCTGTGAGTGCTTGTTTTGTCGGTACGATTGATTCTTGATTTCAATCTGTCCGTGCGGTGCGGTTATTTTTGTCTCCATCTTGTCACCTCTATTCATGCGGTGCAAATCATGTCATTAAACCAACAGATTGCTCCAGATCCTGGCATTTGTTTTGGAAGTCAGAAGGATAGTCTTGTGCACAGCTGGCTCTCAATCTTTATTGTTCTCATATGGTGTGATTTGGCTCTTAATTATCTCCTCTCCAAGAATGATATTTTGGGATTCAATTACATGTCGATGCGACTATTCTGGGATTCATGTTATAGCTTGCGATACGATTCTGATCTGATTCTTATCGAAGACAATCAAATTTCAATGCCCAGGTTATCTATTCCCTTGATTTTCGATTGGAATTTGGTTGACCTTGCTGATTTACAGGGAGGGAGCGTCATTTCTCTCCATCTATATATTGAGTTGCGATCAAGACACTTAGTCACAACACACCAATTCATGCTCTCAATCAAAATTACTCTTGTTTTCCCTATCCTGTTCATTTTCTTTACTCTCACTATGGAGAATCTCAACATCAATGATAATGCTAACAACGGCAGAAACTATGTCGATCCTGCCAATTTGTCGTCGGATGAATTGCTGGAATTGTGCCTTGTTGGTACCCTTCTGTCCAACAAATCCAACAGATTCCATGTGATGAAGGAAAACCTTGCCAATTTGTGGAAGCCAGGGCAGGGAGTTTCTATTTCTGCTATCGAGGAGAACAAATTCCTGTTCCAATTCTTCCACATGTGGGATATGGAACGTGTTTTCCAGGGGGGACCTTGGCTGTTTGATAACCATATGTTAGTTCTCAAGAAACTAAATGTTGGTGATGATCCTATTACTACAGAGCTGGATGAAGCTGAGATGTGGGTGCAAATTTACAACTTGCCTTTTGGCTACATGTCTCCTTCTATCGGAGAGTTCATCGGAAGCCATCTCGGCCGATTCATCAAGTATGATGACTTTAACAGTTATGGAGCTTGGAGACTGTACATGCGTATTCGTGTTGCTGTGAAGGTTAATGAGGCTTTGAAAAAAAGTCTTACTTTTGAGAAGGAGGACGGAGGTATTGTTCACTTGCATTTCAAATATGAAAAACTAGGTGTGTTTTGCTTTGAATGTGGCTTGATTGGACATTCAGAAAGGTTCTGTCCTAAGAGGCTGAATCCTGACTTTGTGGAGGGGGAGAAAGGATGGGGCAATTTTATCCGTGCGGGCAACAGTGCTATAGGAGGCGGAGCCACAGTTAATAAGTGGCTGCGGGGAGGAAGGTCACACAATCATGGTGGACGAGGTGGAGGTCGTAATAACAATGGAGAGGCTGCAGACATAAATGCCGCAACTGAAAATCTTGGCGTTAATGTGGGGCAGCCGGTTCAACATGCTTTGTTCGGTAGAGTCAAGGTTCTAAGAGGTGGACAGCGCAGAGGCTTCGTCTTTCACATTGCTGTAACAAACACTACAAACAATATCTCTGCTTATGATGCAGGAGTTCAGTGGGTTCCCTTTGAGATTAACACGGAAACCTTGGCTAGGCCTTTTATTAATTCTGCCATGGGTCAGAGGATTGTTGCGGTACGCAGCACCAATATTCTGCAAACTATAACAGGAAATTCCACACCTGTTCTGACTGCTGCTGCTGTTCCTAATACCAATTCTGCTTTGGTTGTGAGTTCTAGTTCTGCTGTGCCTGACCGTGTCCTATTGACCACTGCTGGAGGGACAAGTACTGCTCTCATTTCTAATGCAACTATGACTCATGTGTTGGGTCAGAATCCTGCTGGTATGAATGATAACCTTGTGACAATTCCCAAGAAGCGTCTCAGAGTTGATCACACTGTCCAGGCTGAAGTGGAGCAAGATATAGGGTTGGATTCTGAGGATATGCTGGTTGACAAACAGAATGAAGGCTTGGCTGCTGCTGACATTAGTGTTTCTATGCATTCAAATCCTTTATTTGATGACAAAATTGTAAAGGCGGGATCTGGAAACCAGACCCGCCAGCATAAATGAATATTATTAGTTGGAATTGCCGCGGTTTAGGTAGTCCGTGTGCAATTCCTAACTTAAAATACCTCGTCCGTGTTTATAAACCGGATGTATTGTTTCTTAGTGAGACACTATGTGATTCTAATAAAACTGAAGAATTCCGCTATTTATTGGGTTATGATTTTTGTTTTACTGTTAATCGAGAAGGAAGAGGAGGTGGTCTGGCTTTATATTGGAACTCGTCTTTTAATTGTTCTATTACAAACTATTCTCAAAATCACATTGATGTTGAAGTTGTTGATTCTAGTCATGGTAATTGGAGATTAACAGGTTATTATGGTTTTCCCGAGAATGGGCGGAGAAGGGCTGCCTGGGGTTTTCTCAGACAGCTATCACAACTCTCTAATCTTCCTTGGTGTGTCATTGGTGACTTTAATGACATCTTGGCGCCTTCTGAAAAGAAAGGTAGAAATGAAAGAGCTTCTTGGCTAATCAATGGGTTCCGTTCAGCTGTGTCAGACTCCGGGCTGACTGATGTCCACATGGAAGGTTACCCGTTTACTTGGTTTAAAAGTCTTGGAACAGTTAGAGCGGTGGAGGAAAAACTAGACCGTGCTCTTGCTACTGAAACTTGGCATAACTATTTTCCACATGTTGTTTTGGAAAACTTACCTGCACCGACTTCTGATCATTATCCCATCTTGTTGATTCGTGAACCTAGGCCTCGTAATGGGCACAAACAGAATAGATTCAAATTTGAAAATGCGTGGCTTGTTGACCCGGAATTCAGCTCCTTTGTTCAAGAGCAATGGTTGTCTTATGGAACTCAAGAGATTGTGCCGAAACTGAACTGTTGTGCATCAGACTTGAATTTTTGGAGTAAAACTCATTTTCATCATATTCGGCGAGAAGTGGACAAGTGTCGGAAACAACTTGAAAAGGTGAGAACTCAGGTTGATTCGAACAATATTAACTTGTTCAATGCTCTTCAGAAGCGCATCTCCTTTCTCTTGGTTCAAGAAAACACCTTTTGGCGTCAACGCGCTAAAACTCATTGGCTGAAGGACGGCGATCTCAATACTAAATTTTTCCATGCTTCAGCCACCTCTAGGCGCAAGGTCAATAGAATTACTTCTCTGATTGATTCTTCTAATTCTCTGGTTACCAACAATACTGATTTATGCACAGCTGCTCGTGATTACTTTGTGGTTATTTTTCAAAGAAAAGATAGTGATATAAATCCTGTCATTAATTTGATTAATTCTGCTATCTCTCAGACTGATAACGACATGCTGACAGCACCTTTTACTCTTGGGGAATTCAAAGAGGCTTTGTTTTCCATGAAGCCAGATAAGTGTCCAGGTCCAGATGGATTTAATCCGGGTTTTTTTCAGCATTTTTGGCCTATGTGTGGGCAGGAGATTTTTCAACAGTGTTGTTCATGGCTTTCATCAGGTTCTTTTCCGGCTACTCTTAATATGACTAATATTTCTCTGATTCCTAAAGGTGATGTTCAAATTTCTATGAAAGATTGGAGACCCATATCTTTGTGCAGTGTTGTCTACAAACTTGTGGCTAAAGTCTTAGCTAATAGATTAAAGACTATTCTTCACAAATGCATCTCAGACAATCAGTCAGCTTTTGTCCCTGATAGGTCCATTTTAGATAATGCCATGACTGCTATTGAAGTAATTCATCATATGAAGTCCAAAACTAAAGGCAAGCTGGGTGATGTGGCTCTCAAGCTTGACATTAGTAAAGCTTATGATCGTATAGACTGGAGTTACCTTAGAGGCATTATGATTAAAATGGGTTTCTCTACTGAGTGGGTCAAATGGATTATGCTTTGTGTTGAGACAGTTGACTATTCTGTTCTGGTTAACAATAGTGTAACTGACCATATTAAACCAGGCCGTGGACTTCGCCAGGGAGACCCTTTATCGCCCTACTTGTTTATTATATGTGCGGAAGGTTTATCAGCTCTCATTAAATAGGCAGAAGCAAGCGGGGATTTACATGGAGTGAAGATTTGCAGAAACGCTCCCATTATCTCTCATCTTCTATTTGCAGATGACTGTTTTTTGTTTTTTAGAGCTAATAACCATGAAGCGACAGTTATGAAGAATATTCTTACTACCTATGAAGCGGCGTCTGGACAAGCTGTCAACTTTCAGAAATCAGAGATTTTTTGTAGTCGTAATGTGGTTCAGGCTGATCAACATATTATCTCTTCTACTCTTGGTGTCCAAGCTGTGCTAGGAACTAGTAAATACTTGGGATTGCCATCGCTGATTGGTAGGAGTAAAAAATCTATATTCAATTTTATCAAGGATAGAATTTGGAAGAAGATCAATGCTTGGAATAGTAAATGCTTGTCGAAAGCGGGACGTGAAGTGCTCATAAAATCTGTTCTTCAATCCATACCAACTTATTTCATGAGTATTTTTACGCTCCCCTCTTCTCTGATTGACGAGATTGAAAAGATGTTGAATGCGTTCTGGTGGGGGCACTCTGGAACTCATAACAAAGGCGTTCATTGGCTTTCTTGGGACAAATTGTCTATGCATAAGAACGAAGGTGGTATGGGTTTCAAAAATCTATCGGTTTTCAATTTGGCAATGTTGGGTAAACAAGGTTGGCGCATCTGGACTAATCCTGATACTCTTATTTCAAGATTATATAAAGCAAAATATTTTCCAAAGTGTAGCTTTCTTGATTCTAGTCTTGGTCATAACCCGAGCTTTGTCTGGAGGAGCATTTGCAGCTCCAAATTTATTCTTAGAGCAGGAAACAGGTGGAGAATTGGTAACGGTAATAACATTCCACTTTGGAATAAGAGTTGGCTAGCCGATGCCTTACCTCTTGAACCAGTTAACAACAATGACTTGTTTTATGCTGATTTTTTTGTCTCTGACATTATGGAGCACAATCCTAAGAGGTGGAATAGCGATATTGTGTTGTCCTTATTTGACGAACCATTTGCGGCTAGAATTCTCGCTACTCCACTATATCCTTCAGTCACAGATGATCGACGTATTTGGCGTGGTGAAAGTAATGGAGACTATTCCGTTAAAAGTGCTTATAGAACCTGTGTGCAGGATCTTGATACTTCCCACTTGCGAGTAAATGGCAATTGGAATTTACTTTGGTCAATCAAAGCCCCACCAAAGGTTAAGCACTTTCTTTGGCGTATTTGTCGAAATTGTATTCCGACCCGGGTTCGGTTAAGGACTAAAGGGGTAGACTGTCCAACAGTTTGTGCTTTGTGCAATGTGGAGGAAGAGGATAGTAAACATGTGTTCTTCAACTGCCCGAGTAGCCAAAATGTGTGGAGTATGTCTGTTTTTTCTCAGGTGGTCTCTAACGCTGCTAATGGTGACAATGATGTCAAAACCGTGATCTTCAACATTCTGCAACAAATGTCAAATAAGGATGCAGCATTACTTGCATGTATACTGTGGAGTATCTGGAAGCAACGCAACAATAAAATTTGGAATAATATCATTGATGCTCAGAGTTTTGTTTTTTCTCGTGCTGTTTCAATGTTGCAGGATTGGAGAGCTGTGCGCGGTGCTGCGACCACATCAGGCACAACATCACAGGCTGAAGTGCAACAAATGTGGCGTAAACCGATGGCTGGTCGGGTAAAATGTAACATAGATGCTTCATTTCCAAATAATTCCGATAGAGTCGGAATTGGTATTTGCATCAGAGATGAACACGGAGCCTTCATTTTAGCCAAGACCGAATGGTTTTCTCCTAGAGTTGATGTTCACATTGGTGAAGCTATTGGATTACTATCTGCTCTTACTTGGATTCATCAGCTCAATTTAGGACCGGTAGAGTTCGAGTTGGATTCTAAGCGAGTGGTTGATAGATTTCACTCTTCCAGCCGAGACCTTACGGAATTCGGTGTTATTATGGATCATTGTAAATCTACCTTTTCTACTTATTATAGAAACTCTAGTGTAGAGTTTGTGCGGAGACAAGCAAATGAGGCTGCCCATAACTTAGCTAAGGCGGCCACGTTGTCTGCTAGTTTTCAGGTTTTGGTCGAGGTACCAAATTGTATTGAACACATTTTAAGTAATGAAATGCTATAAGCAACTTTTAGTCAAAAAAAAATAATCAAAAGTTGGGTCTGTCCCCTTACTGATAAGGAAGGTTGAAGGTGGTGGAGAATTTTTGAAGTAGATATGTTACCATTTCTCTTACACTCTCATCACATGTATGTGAGCAAGATTCCACTTTCAATGACTTCAATTTAACAAAACTAGGAAGTTGAGCTGTCGTTGAACCATTATTTTTCAAAACCTGCATATTATTATATATATAATATTAGAAAAATTGTATGTATTAGGCATGGCAATCGGGCGGGGCCAGATTTTGCCTCCCCAAACCCATAAAGTTTGGGTATCCCCATACCTGTCCCAATCTCAACGGGAATGAAAACTAAAACCCCAAACTCATACCCAACGAGGTCAGGTATTGCTGTGGGGCTCAAGTATCCCCATTCCTCTATACTTCCATATAAACTTGAGTTGCTAATCAACTTATAAATATATAGAGTTTGTTTAAGAGTTTTTAATTTAAGAGTGGTAAAATGTAAGTCGATATAAGTGGGGCAGGTTCGGGGTGGGCATCAATATCTCCATTATTCACCCCATCCCCATCTTTTAAAATCGGGGAAAACTCATACCCGAACCCCAACCCAATCAACTCGAGTTTTCCCCGTCAAAATCAAGGAGGGGCGGGCGGGTACCCGCAAGTATGAGTTTTATTGCCATGCCTAGTATGTATACATTCAAATAATACATATAATATACTCCCTCCGGTCCTTTTTATAAAAGACAGTAGACTTTTTAGGTTCATTCAATAATTAATGTATATAAGCTATAATAGAAACCAAATACATCAATTATTTAATGAATCTAAAAAGTAAATTGTCTCTTATAAAAAGGACCGGAGGAAGTAATAAAAAAATATGAACTAGAGAATAGACGCTAAAGTAACTTACATTAACCATCGATTCAAGGAACAAGATATTGAGAGTCAATCTCTCGACTATAGCAAGCAAATGCAACCAACTAATGTAGATATCTTCTCCCATAGTAAACTTGCCATGCGGACAATCAAATTTTAGTTCTTCCAACAAAGTCAAATTGCATGTAGAAGGGGCTGGGAATGCAGGAATAATCCCGTTGACAGTGAGAGAAGTGACTTTTGGAGTACAAAGTATGACTTTGTGAATGTTGGTATGAGGAGAAAACGCACCTATGGCCAAATTAGAAACTTCAAAATTGGATATGCAAAGGCCTTGCGCATCATCCTGTATATAACAAGCTAAAATGGCCAACTTGCTCAACATATTACATGTTGAAAAGGGCTCAGCATAGCCATTGTCACTAGTAAAGAATTTGAAACACGCAAGTCTTAAAGTTTTCAATGCCGGCAAGTTCAGAGATTTTGGAAACATTATGGTAGCAGGTACTTTTACATTCCACAGGCAAAGATTAAGAGATGTCAAAGAACCGCAATTAAAAATGGAAGGGGGCAACTCAAGATTACTTATGTGGTCTATTTGAGAATTGATTTCCAGTCGTTGCACGTTATGTGACGCAGCATATTCCATGATCTCTACGGGAATATTAGTTTCGGGGGGAAATGGATAATTCATACACCCATTCATATATGATATGCTATGAAGGGGAATAGAGTTGTCACGGCCAGATAGAAACCCCGATACAAACTTATCGAAGATAACACCATTGTATAGATCAAGGTGATGCAACTTGATATTAGTGACACATTTCCAAAGGTTTTTCCATCTTTTAGACAAAACACAAGTCTGGGCAGAATGTTTTGTGATCATAAATTGAATTATATGCAAAAGGAGGTGGTCGGGTAAGGCATTGAGTCTGTCTGTGTCACTTTTCTTTTGTCTTTTCATTTTCAATACCTTTTCTAACATGCCTTTTCTCTTTAGTCTTTTCATTTTCAATGCCATTTGTGACCTAACAAAGTAACGCAAAGCCATTAAATAAAAAAACAAATTAAAGTTCACAAATATTTCATTAAATCACAACTTGGTATATATTCATATAATAAGATCTTCCAATCATTGCATGCTAGAATCACAACTCAGTAAATTTTTTATGCTAGAATCTAAGCCCCAATAATCTAAAAAAATTTGGTCCTTTTTATAAGAAACTTTGATCAATTTTCAAATGTTTTAAATGTTTAATTTCACTTATGCCCTTATTTATTATGAGAGAGAATATTAAAAATAAGTAAGTTGATTGAATTAAGAGTAATTAAATAAGGGTATACATGGAATAAATATAAAATTAGAAGAGTATTAAATGAAAATAACTATGCAAAATGTGTTTCCTTGGTATGTGTTATTTTTTCAAATTGTTCCTTATAAAAAGGACCGAAGGGAGTAGTACTTGAACAAAAACCAGTTTTGGTGAAAAGAAAAGCGACAACAAAAATGTCTTTGTAGGGTTGAAAAGTCTTGATAGTTTGAGTGAGATTGTTAGTATATATGTATTTTTCACTAAAAGGTCTCAAAATCCTTTCCAAGTAAGAATCCATTGAAATTCTTGTATAATTATGGATACCAAGAAATATTTTATAAGTCATAAGAAAATCTCAATTAAATTATTGCTCTAAAAAAATGTTGATTGTCTTGATTGAATACCAAGAGATTTATTTAGACTTTATAAAAGTCTTAATTCAATACCACAATTTTTTATCATAAAAAAGTCTTTCAAAATCCCTTGAAATCGATATTCAATACACCCCTTTAGATTGATAACAACCCAAGTTAAGGAGTAGTAGCTCAAAAGACAGAGAAGACAGGTTTAAGTGCAAACAACATGACAATACAGCAATTGCACAAGAAAAGTGGAAGAGCAAAAACACACCTGAACTGTATCCTCTTAGAGACAAACATTTTGTGCCTAATGGCCAAGGCTAAGCAAAACACCCTCCCTGCACAATAACAGCAGATACGAACAGCACGTCAGCGCAGGAGACGACGAACAGCAAAATCTATTATTGACTTAGTTTAAATGAGAACAACTGTGTGGTGGTGGTGACAGATTGTTACAATAAGATCAGTTTTAGAATCGGAAACTACAATTTCCAGCTTCGAATGGAATCAATTCTAAAGGCAAAATCAAATCAAACATGACAGAATCAATTTTACACGTATACAATCAATTGAATGGGAAGCAAACATACAAGTAACCTCACAAAATAATCAAACACATCGTCTCAATAATCAAACCCTTTCTAATAGATTTGTAACGGAAAGGAAACCTTCAACTTTCAAAGACTCAAACAACAAATTTAAAACGAAAAGAGAAGTACAAACAAAATACAGGGAAAGCCATTAAACCCAAAGATTGGGAATTAAAACTAGAATTGCATAAAATGAATCTAAAAAGGATAGGAAAGTACTTGATTGAACCGTCGTGTGTTCGGTGATCGTTGTTTGGTGTTTCGATTGATCCAGTGGCGGAGCCAGGATCTTTAGTGAGCCTGGGCAAAATTTTAACCATAAATTTTTACGTGACAAAATATATTAGTCATAAATTCACATGTGACATAATTCATTGCTCCAAACTAAGTTTGATTACAAAACAATCACCAATACATATGTTTTAAATCTCATATTCAACCTTGATCTTACGCTACAGACTACTAATATTTAAACAAAACTGCCAAGGAACAAACACCAAAACTAATGCATAAAGGTGCATTACAAAGGAGCCATTACAACATGATCTATATAAGCCAATAAAGGATAATCATGCAAGAATTCAGCCACTGTCAACATAGGTAAAAAACTCACCTCTACATAAAGAGCTAGCTAAAAATCTATCCAAAAAAGCTCAGCATGCCAGAAGCCAATTTTGACAGCAAAACAACAAGTAACAACAAAACAAAATTCACATTCACATTCTTGCTTTAGGATTGCACAACATTCACATTCTCAATACTTGCTCTAGGAACCAAAAACTTCCTCATCTCTAAAATTAAAATTATGGGATTTGTCAATGGCAACTCACAAGTTAGTGATTTGGAAAATCACCACCTCATGTGATGGGATTTCTCCTAAATAAACACATGTGGAACTAAACTGGTCATTAGGAATGAAATCAAAATCAAAAGATAGCTCAAACTACAACCAAAATTGAATTCGTGTTGTTGGGAAATCAAGTCAGTCAGCTTATTTATAAAATCAAAACAGCTTATTTATATAATCACTTTACAATCAAAACAGCTTAACAAAAATATAAACATAAAATAGAGTTTGTCTAGGAAATCAAGCCATCAAACTAAGATTCTAGACGCTAGAAACAGAAACATAAAATAGAGTTTGCTTACCTCAAATTAAATCTGCGAGAGGGAAAAAGAGTGAGAGCGGTGGTGCGGTGGAATGGCGGATTTGAGAGCAGCCGAGAGATTGAGCGGTGAGGGGGAGAGAGAGAGAGCTTCAGCGGCGAGGGAGAGAGATTGAGAGCAGCGATTGCGAGGGAGAGAGAACGAGAACGAACGCTTCCTGTTTTGTTTTGAGAAAAATTGAGAGCGGTGAGGGAGATAGCATATTCTGTTTGTATTTTTTTATTTTTAAAAATATATATATAAGTGGGGCAGCGTGCCCAGCTGATCCTTGGAACCGCCACTGGATTGATCCTGCAAAAGTGAGAGAGTCAGAGAGACGGCGAGGGTGAGAAACGGATCCCTTTATCTTTGTTTTTAGGGCTGGAAATGAGTCGAGCTGAGTCGAATTCGTCTGAGCTCGACTCGGCTCGATAGAAATTGGTTCAGCTCAAAACTCGGCTCGAGTTTGACATGAACTATTTTTTCTGCTCGAGTTCGGCTCGTTTAAAGTTCACGAATAGTTCGGTTCGGCTCGTTAGGTTCAACTCGTTAAGTCAAATCATGTGATTTTAAAGTTTTTTTTTTGTCAAAATTTCAAAATTTGATCTTTAACCTTTAAACTATTTTTTTTAAAAGAAAAAAGCAAATACTAAATTAAAATAAAGGAGAGAAAAGGTAATGAAAAATGAAAATTATCTTTTGAGAAAGAGAGTTTAAATGAGTAATTTTTTTTTTTCCATAAAGACAAAGTAAATAATATTCGTATATGGTGAACTAAAACGTTCATTGATGTGTCAAGTTAACAATATATATATATATATATATATATATATAAACGAGCTAGTTCATGAGTTAAATGAGTCGAACTATATATAGTTTACGTTCAGCTCATTTATTTAACGAACTTATTTTTTGACTCAAGTTCAGCTCATTTGGTTCACGAACCAAGTTCACGAGTCAATTATCGAATCGAACTTCGAACTATTCACGAGTTGTTCACGAACCGGTTAAGTGAACTCTTTGTTTTCTTTCTTGTTTTTATAATAGACAGCTGACTTGTCAAAATACACTTTTTCTATTAACATTGTTATATCGTAGTAGGTGTCTTTCTGTTTTTTTTTTTTCTTGTTTTTTTTTCTATTTTCTATAAAGTGCAGTTTCAATAAAAATATTTTTGTTACTCGATGACAAATTAACCTCATTTTTTATCGTGTTTAGATATTAAGAAAAAAATCTTTTTTTTACTAAAAAAACTAAAAATTTTCACTTATCTCTTTTTAACTTAACTCTAGTTCAAAACTTTTCACTCATCTCAAATTTATGTTGTTATACATATATTATAGTACAAATAATTTTAATAAGATTTGTGCGATATTATGATTAATTTACATCGCGACGACCGTAATCCGTAACGCAACGGTCGTAACAGCCGAAATCGCAAAATCCTTAACATAGCCGTAACCGCGACAGCTATTTAAAACATTGGGTTGAGTAACTCACATGATTGGTGTGGTCATATGAAGAATTGGGATTCCATATGCATATTCCATGCATTCACTTGCTAGTGCACCGTCGTTGAATCAAGATCATACGATTTAAAAAGAATTGAAGAATTGATTTATTGACTTTAAAATCAAAATTGTTGATACTAAACTCTATTGAACTGTTGACTATGTGAATGTGTGAAATTTTTAATAATAAAGAATTTCCATTGATTTTGGTTGGTAAGATTGATTTTCAATTGTCAAGAGAATAAAAGTTTGAAGTCACTTGAAAAAAAATTAGGTTTTAGAAAATTAACCGTACAAAGTATAATGATACCCGTGATCTATATTATCTATTATGCTAAATTGCACTTTTAGCCTCCTATGTTTCAGAAACTTGCAATTTTGGCCCTTTAATTTTTAAAATAGCATTTTTGATCCCCTATCTTTATCCATTTTTGCAAAAGGGCCAATTTTAAAAAGTTCATGGCTAGTTCCTTATGTGACCTAGCTGCCACCTAATCACTTTTTGCCACCTAAATAATAATTTAAAAAAAAAAAAAAAAAAATTCACGTGATACTATGAATTCACACTTTCACATTGCACATTGCACTTTCACTTTCACTTTGAATATAGAAGGTGCACTTCTTTTAGCATGGTTAGAGTTTAGACAAGTAATGAGATTGCAACATCTCTATGCTTGTTTTTGTATTCGTTCTTAATGGACCAAGTTCATACTATTTTATAATCTCTCAGTAACTTCTATCATAATTAATCCAATAAATTTTTATTAAAGATAGTTATATTGATAGTGTAGTTGCTCCTTTAAAACTTGACAGGAGTTGGAACGACGTAGAGAAGAATGATAATACAGGAGTTGGAATAGAACAAAACATAACAGTAACAGGACATTGAAATAGAAATAGAACAAGTTATTCTCATTTTCATTTCAATTCTAAAATTGAAATTCCTGGCACGCTATGCACGATGCTCTACTCGATGCTCTAGCAATCTATCCGGCTCGCACGCAATGAAATTAAAACAAGCAAGCAAATAAATAAAGAACACAGGATATTTGTTAACCCAGTTCGGCGCTTAAACAAGCCCTAATCTGGGGGATACCAATCCAGGAAGGAATATCACTATAATAGCCCTAGTTCTAAGTTATCAGCAAACGCCCCGTTTACAACTTACAACCTAGGCACTACCAATGACTCTTCTACCTAGGAACTCCTAGATATGAGATCCCATCTCACTCCCTAACAACCTTACAAACAGCAAGGATTTCAATAACTCAGTTACACAAAGATTTGGAGACACACTCCTAAAACTACACACTCGTACCTAAAGGCTTAGAGTGTAAAACACCAAAAGTCCTAACTCCGTACTTCAAAGCTTAGGAGAAGGATCACACAGTTACAACTCAAGAACACGTCCTAAGCTTGCATCAAGGTGACACAAGAAAGGCTCACAAAATTAACACACACGCAAAACCTAATTTCTTAGACAAAAACACAAGACGGCGTGAACAATACTTGAATTAGGTTTAGCTCCTTCCTCATATATATAGCTGGTGACATGGGTCAAAAAGATCTGAACCAAAATAATATCCAACTCACAAAAAATAAAAACAAACCATATCCTAAAAGATTAGATATGTTTTGAAAATAAATCTTCACAATAATTTCTGAACCAATCTCTAAACAAAAGATTTGTTTAGAAAATAAAGCCTTTCTTTTCGCACAAGATATGATTCATGAGAGAGAAATATAAATTCCATAAATAGGAAACACGCATGCTTGGCGCGCAAGCAACACTTCCAGTGAGACGCTCCAATGCTCTACGCAATGCTTGAGGCATCGGATCCAGCATCCTGCTACAGAGTTTATTTTACCAAAAATGAAGCCAACACCAAAGACTCAACAAACTCCCCCTTTGGCAAATTTTTGGCTAAAACAAATTATGACCATACAGATACTACTTAAACAGATACTTCAACTACCTTTCTTTTTCTCAACATAAACACACTAGCATAAAGATCAGTAGAGGTTATCCTTCAAAACAGTTACCATACTACTCCTTCATGGTCAACAGTAGAGACGAATAAGATGTATCTTTTAAGATTATCAGAGAGGCATGCAACAGCGGAACACAAAAACTACTTCGCCTTAAATGGTCAGGAAAATAAACTTGATAGGATGTGGAATAGAATGCTTCAACATTTCACACAACTACTCCCCCTGCGTAATACAAATCAGCTCCCCCTCAACATCTGCATATATCAGATCATGCACAACCACACACCAAAGCACACATACCAGAACAAACACAGTTCTCAGTCACAACACACATCAGAAGCACATACCAGAACCAACACAGTTCTCAGTCACAACACATATCAGAAGCACATACCAGAAACAGGAGCAGGTAACCAAACCAACAAATTAATCATAACATTTACTCCCCCTTTTTGGCCACAAATTTGACAAAAACACACCAACCGAGAGTACAGAAGTACATGACTGTAATGCACACCAACAGACGGGATACATAACTCACCAGCTCCCCCTCACTACCATCATATAGAGAAAAATAGATTCTTGCATATAAGGAGCACATACAAGAATAGTAATAATCACCACCAACTACCACAAGAGTTACTCATCCCCTCACTACTCAATCTCATGCACATAGGCCAGACAGGCTATATGCAACCATACCACAACTGAAAATGCACATGGGGCAGACAAGCCATGTGTAACCATCATAACATACGCATGCTTCTATAGGCAAACATGCTACAACTGATCTACAGCTACCAACATCAGAACGATCAGGAATCAGTAGACAAATGCAAACATACAGATAACACACACCTGAGGATAGGACATATGATAGCATATACCACATGTAATGAGAGGAAAGAATTTGATTTGATTCTCCTAGGATAGCGTGCAAACATAGGTTGGAGAAGAAAAAACTGACAGTTGCACGCCTTAAGCTCATTAGCTGCTATAACTCTTCATAGAGGCAAATTCCTAACTTGCCCCTTAGCTTCTCAAATTGCACAGCATCAAGCGCCTTAGTGAAAATATCTGCCACTTGTTCCTTTGTACCCACATGCTCCAGAGTCACAATTTTATTCTCAACCAAATCTCTTATATAATGATGGCGAATATCAATATGTTTTGTCTTGCTATGCTGAACTGGATTCTTTGAGATGTTTATGGCGCTCATGTTGTCACAATACAATGTCAGAGCATTCTGTTCAACATCGTATTCCTTCAGCATTTGTTTCATCCACACCAGTTGTGAGCAGCTACTCCCAGCTGCTATGTATTCTGCCTCAGCAGTAGATAGTGCCACACAATTCTGCTTTTTACTAAACCAAGATATTAGATTAGTGCCCAGAAAGAAACATCCTCCTGAAGTACTTTTTCTATCATCTGCACTTCCGGCCCAATCAGCATCACAGTATCCATATAGAGTAGAATCTTCACAATGGGAATACATTATCCCATAATCACTAGTTCCATTCACATATTTCAACATTCTCTTAACTTGAGTCATATGACTTACCTTAGGATTTGCCTGATATCTAGCACACACTCCAACAGCATAGGTGATGTCAGGTCTACTTGCAGTTAAGTACAACAAGCTACCAATCATGCTTCTATAGAGACTTTGATCAACACTTATTCCCTTCTCATCTTTGGTGAGTTTCAAATGAGTAGGTGCTGGTGTTCTCTTGTGTGCAGCATTGTCCATCCCAAATTTCTTGATGATGTTTCTAGCATACTTGCTCTGGGATATAAAGATGGTGTCTTCCATTTGTTTGATTTGAAGACCAAGAAAATAAGTCAATTCTCCAACAAGACTCATCTCAAACTCTGACTGCATTTGCTGGACGAAATGTTGGACCATTGTGTTCGACATTCCACCAAACACGATGTCATCAACATAGATTTGAGCTATTATAAACTTTCCTCTTTCTTCTTTCACAAACAGAGTTTTGTCTGATCCTCCCTTTCTGTATCCTTGTTCTTCCAAAAATTGAGTCAACCTTTCATACCATGCCCTAGGTGCCTGTTTTAGACCATACAAGGCTTTCTTCAACTTGTAGACATAGTTAGGATGTTCTGGGTCCACAAACCCTTTAGGTTGCTCAACATACACCTCTTCCTGTAGGTATTCATTTAGAAATGCACTCTTCACGTCCATTTGGTATAGTTTGAACTTGAGAATGCAAGTCACTCCTAGAAGCAATCTGATGGATTCTAGTCTGGCCACAGGTGCAAAAGTCTCATCAAAGTCAAGCCCTTCAATCTGGGTATACCCTTGTTCCACAAGCCTTGCTTTATTTCTGGTAATGGTACCATTCTCATCTGACTTGTTTTTATACACCCATTTGGTTCCAATTACATTCACATCTTCAGGCCTTGGAACTAAGTCCCACACTTCACTTCTCTCGAATTGGTTCAGTTCCTCTTGCATAGCCTCAATCCAAGCTTCATCAGTGAGAGCTTCTTTGACATTCTTTGGCTCGAACATAGATACAAAGCAAGAGTTTGCAATTACATCATTTGTCCTTCTAGTGGTTATTCCTTGTTCAGGATTCCCAATAATGAGATCTTTGGGATGATTTTTCTGAACACGAACTGAGGGACCTTTGTTTTGGACTTGAGGTTCATTACTTGTCTCAGCATTTTCTTCAAGAGTCTTTTCATCAGATTTTTCTTTACTGGGATGTTCTAAGGCTCCAACATCTCGTTCAACATTGTCAATAATGGGTGCACCTTGATCAACGTCATCATTCTTCTCTAAGGGAGTGTCTTTTACAACAACATTCACAGATTCCATCACAACTTGAGTTTTGGAGTTGTAAACTCTGTATGCTCTACTGTTTGTAGAGTATCCAAGGAAGATTCCCTCATCACTTTTAGGGTCAAGTTTCCTTCTTTGTTCTCTATCAGCTAGAATGTAGCACTTACTCCCAAAAACATGAAAGTGTTTAACAGTTGGCTTCCTTTCTTTCCATAATTCATATAAAGTAGAAGAAGTACCTTTTCTTAGAGTAACTCTGTTGTGTATGTAGCAAGCAGTGTTCATGGCTTCAGCCCAAAAATGATATGGAATGCTTTTGGCATGAAGCATGACTCTAGCTGATTCTTGGATGGTTCTGTTCTTCCTTTCAACCACACCATTCTGTTGTGGGGTTATAGGAGACGAGTACTCATGCTTGATCCCTTCAGTGGAGCAGAATTCGTTGAATTTTGAGTTCTCAAATTCTCTTCCATGGTCACTTCTGATTCTAACAACATTACTTCCTTTCTCTCTTTGAAGTTGAATGCACAGCTCCTTGAACACATCAAAAGCATCTGATTTTTCTCTAATGAAATTCACCCATGTGTATCTAGAGTAATCATCTACCACTACAAGAGCATACCTCTTTCCTCCCAAGCTTTCAACCTGCATGGGTCCCATGAGATCCATGTGTAATAATTCAAGAACCTTGGAGGTTGTCTGATGCTCCAGCATTGGATGCGACATTCTGATTTGCTTTCCAATTTGACATTCACCACACACCTTTCCTTCAACGATCTTGAGTTTGGGAAGGCCTCTAATGGCTTCTACTGATATAGCTTTCTTCATTCCTTTCAAATTCAGGTGTCCCAGTTTCTGGTGCCATAGTTGAACTTCATCTTCTGTGGTGATTTGGCAGGTGGATGTGAGAGCTTCTTCCTGAGGCATCCACAGGTAACAATTGTCTTTAGATCTAGTCCCTCTCAGCATTAGTTGACCTTCCTCATTGTTAACTAAACATTCAGACTTAGTGAAGTTAACTTTCATGCCTTGATCACACAGCTGGCTAATGCTGATCAGATTTGCTGTAAGGCCTTTAACTAACAGTACATTCTCCAGGTTGGGCAATCCATTGCTGATTAGATCCCCAATCCCTACTATTTCTCCTTTTGCACCATCTCCAAAAGTTACAAAGCTGGCCTTATAGGATCTTACATTTCTGAGATACTTTTCTTCACCAGTCATATGTCTAGAGCACCCACTATCAAAATACCAATCTTCCCTAGAGGAAGCTCTGAGGGATGTGTGAGCAATTAACCCAACATCTTCTTCTATAGGAAGCTCAACATTTTCTTCTTTAGGTCTCCACATCTTCTTCACAACACTTTCTTCCTGTACCATATTTGGTTTATGTTCCTGGTTGGGGTATCCATACAACTTGTAGCAAAAAGGTCTAATGTGTCCTCTTTTTCCACAATGATGACACACCCACCTACGATATCTCCTTTGGTTGTTAGGCCTTTGATGTGCGAAAGGTCTTTGTCTTTGATGAGCTGAAGATTTTGGATCCAGAGCAAACTTTGGAACTGGGTAGGCTTTAGAATGTTGAGTCTGATGCTTCGGCATTGTCTTCCCAGTACATGGGTCAAATACTTCTTCACTGGATGTAAACTTGGTCTCAGGGTTCTGTTGATACTGATTGAGATTAGAGTAGTTATATCCAACAGACTTTAACTTCCCACTTGGTACACTATCCAGAATTTCTTCAAGAAGATTTGTTCCTGGGTTCAGCTGGCTAACACGTTTCCTTAGATCATCCATTTGGGCATTCACTTGGATGACTTTTTCTTCTGCCTGTGTAGCCTTTTCAACTTGCATGTTCACTTCAGTTTGAAGTTTATTGATGGTCTTCTTTTGTTTCTCAAGAATTCTACACATCTCTTCATATCTAGTGACCAATTCTTTGTAGGTGCTGGCAAGTTCTTCATAAGACACATCCCCATCTTCATCAGATTCCCAATCCTCAACATTAACACATGTTCCAGTGAGAGCAGTCGCATGTCTTGCTGATTCACTTTCTTCATCAGTGTCTTCATCTGACCAAGAAACAATTAGCCCTTTCTTTTGTCTTTTCTGATATGTTCCACATTCTGACCTTATGTGTCCATAACCTTCACACTCATGACACTGAACACCCTTGCCTTGACTGCTCTTTTCTTCAGACTTGGTTTTCTTCAGACTATTCTGCTGCTTGTTGATGTCGAACTGGATGCTCTGCCCATTCTGTCGATTCCTACCTCCAACTCTTTTCAACACTTTGTTGAATTGTCTACCAAGCATGGCAATAGCATCAGCTATGCTATCTTCCTCTTCATCCTCACTTTGGTCATTGCTATCATCAGTGTTTGAAACAAAAGCAATGCTTTTGTTCTTCTTGTCACCACGTTCATTCAAAACAATTTCAAAGGTTTGGAGGGATCCAACAAGTTCATCCATCTTCATAGTGGAGATGTCATGTGCTTCCTCAATTGTCGTTACCTTCATATCGAACCTTTTGGGAAGGGACCTGAGAAGTTTCCTTGATAATTTTTCATCAGAAATTTTTTCCCCTAAGGCTTCAAAAGAATTTGCAATGTCTAGAAGACTCAAATGAAAATCTTGGATGCTCTCATCATCTTTCATTCTTAAAGATTCAAACTTGGATGTGAGATGTTGAATCTTTGACTGTTTTACTTTGGTAGTCCCTTCATAGCACTTTTCTAATATCTCCCATTCTTCTTTGGCTGACACACAGTTTTTGATAAGTTTGAAAACACTAGCGTCTACTCCATTAAAGAGAGCATAGATGGCTTTGTGATTGTAATGAGCTGCAGTTTCCTCTTCTGGAGTCCATTCTACTTCAGGTTTTTTCACCCCCGTTGAGGTACCTTCCTTGCTAGTATAGGTAGGGCATTCCCATCCAGTTAGCACAACTTTCCACACTTTACTATCAATCGATCGCAAAAAGGCCGTCATTTTGGATTTCCACTGGTCATAGTTGCTGGATCCATTGAGCAACGGTGGTCTGTTCATGTAGCCTCCATCTTTTTCCATGATGCCAGAGAATTCAGGTCCTGAATCTCACCCTAGGAACAGGCAGGGTGCCTGCTCTGATGCCAATTGAAATTCCTGGCACGCTATGCACGATGCTCTACTCGATGCTCTAGCAATCTATCCGGCTCGCACGCAATGAAATTAAAACAAGCAAGCAAATAAATAAAGAACACAGGATATTTGTTAACCCAGTTCGGCGCTTAAACAAGCCCTAATCTGGGGGATACCAATCCAGGAAGGAATATCACTATAATAGCCCTAGTTCTAAGTTATCAGCAAACGCCCCGTTTACAACTTACAACCTAGGCACTACCAATGACTCTTCTACCTAGGAACTCCTAGATATGAGATCCCATCTCACTCCCTAACAACCTTACAAACAGCAAGGATTTCAATAACTCAGTTACACAAAGATTTGGAGACACACTCCTAAAACTACACACTCGTACCTAAAGGCTTAGAGTGTAAAACACCAAAAGTCCTAACTCCGTACTTCAAAGCTTAGGAGAAGGATCACACAGTTACAACTCAAGAACACGTCCTAAGCTTGCATCAAGGTGACACAAGAAAGGCTCACAAAATTAACACACACGCAAAACCTAATTTCTTAGACAAAAACACAAGACGGCGTGAACAATACTTGAATTAGGTTTAGCTCCTTCCTCATATATATAGCTGGTGACATGGGTCAAAAAGATCTGAACCAAAATAATATCCAACTCACAAAAAATAAAAACAAACCATATCTTAAAAGATTAGATATGTTTTGAAAATAAATCTTCACAATAATTTCTGAACCAATCTCTAAACAAAAGATTTGTTTAGAAAATAAAGCCTTTCTTTTCGCACAAGATATGATTCATGAGAGAGAAATATAAATTCCATAAATAGGAAACACGCATGCTTGGCGCGCAAGCAACACTTCCAGTGAGACGCTCCAATGCTCTACGCAATGCTTGAGGCATCGGATCCAGCATCCTGCTACAGAGTTTATTTTACCAAAAATGAAGCCAACACCAAAGACTCAACAAAAATTACAACAACAAAGCACTATTTGATTCAACGATGGAGAGAAGGTGAAATTTGGAGAGGAGAGTGGAGTCAGAGGAGATGAAAATGGGAGAGGAGATGATGTCAAGGTTGAAGATGAATATCAGGTGACTTTTCATTTTTATTTTTTTAATTATTAGATGGCAAAAAAATTGACGTGGCAACCGAGTCACATAAGTAATTAGCCACAACAGCGTTGACTTAGTCAAAATTAATATTTTGCAAAAAAGCGTAAAGATAGAAAGTTAAAAATGCTATTTTGAAAATTAGGGAACCAAAATCGCAAAATTTTTAAAACATAGAGGCCAAAAGTACAATTTAACCTATCTATTATCTATATAGAATATTTTGAAAGGATCAAAGATACATGTATATATACTTTGTAGAAATGTAGAATACATAATTTTTGTTGTTGTAATGATCAACCTAATAGCAAAGAAAATCTTATCCAACAAACGTGGCACCGACATATATAGTTAGGACAAAACATACACAGCCAAAAGAGTTTTCATTATAATATGAACTAGTGTCCACGCTCGTGCCAAGCACAGATTAACTGGATTTTACAAATTTTATAAATATTAATGTATTATTTAAATATTATTTATTTTGAAATTAATTTTTTCATAATTTGAAATTTTATTAATACAAAAAATTGAAAAATATAAAATTATGGGACATAAACCGAACAATTGATTCCTTCAATTTTTTAATTTTACAATATACCAATTTTCATCTCAATTTAGATTGGACATAAACTCGTTCAACTGGTCAAACTCCAGGCTTAGTCCAATTTGATTTGACTACCTTGATATATTAAATTCATTTAATTATTTTGTTTTGACAAATTTATATTATTATTATTATTATTATTTTATTTTATATTTAATAAATATTATAGAAGTAAAGAATTTATGGTTTGAATCTTTGTCGTGAGCAGTTAACTTTTGCTCATATAAATAGAAATACATATTATTTTGAACTATAAAAGCACAAATAATAAAGTTAAAAACATAAATTAATATTCACATATAAAACAAACACATTTTAATATTGGTCTTATGATATGATTCCTCTAAAGTGAATAATATTAATAATAATCAATAGAAAACATGTGTTACATGACAAAGCTTGTGCGGCGAGCTACGTGTCGATTATGTCGTATGTAGACAAAATATTATAAAATGTTATAATAAAATATAACTAAAGATGTAAAAACCATATAAATAAATTGTGATAAACTCACTTAATTTAATCTCATAGCTTAAAAGGACAATAACAACATAAAAAAACATTACACAATCGAATTTGAAGTAAAAACAACTAACAAAATTTTAAATACATGATACATCTAGTGAAAATTTTAAAATTTGAACCGAATAATAATAGGCCTCCATTTAAATTACCAAAAAAATAGGCACTCATATTAATATAGATGGAGAGACCAAAAAAAGAAATTATAAATATATTTGCAAATTGCATCTGTGTAATATATCCAATTAGTGGCCAAAGAATTTACGAACGTCTAGATCGTGCCTTGTGTAATAGCCAGTGGAGAGTTATGTTTCCAGATGGTTTTGTGAAGGTGCTTACTAGGCTTGATTATTCAAATCATCACCCTATCCTTATTTCACCTAAGGAAGCTCCTCACTTGGTGGCTCATAAAATTTTCCGTTTTGAGAGTGCTTGGATGACAGATGGTAAGTACACTGACATGTTGCACCAGAGTTGGAACAGTGTGGGATCAATTGTTACTAATTTGACCAATGTTGAACGAAATATCAAAAACTGGAAATTTCAAACTTTTGATCAAGTGTTACATCAAAAAAGAGTTCTCATGGGTAGAATTGGATGAATTCAGAAAAATCTTTAGACAAGCACTAATAGAGGTGGTTTGCAGAGTCTGGAGCAAAGATTACAGGGTGAGTTAAATGATATTCTTCGTAAAGAGGAGCTTATGTGGTTTCAAAGGTCTCGGGCGAAGTGGTTGAAGGATGGTGATCGCAATACGAGGTATTACCATATTAAAACTGTGTCTAGAAAAAGAATAAATAATGTCATTATGCTAAAGAATGACAATGGCCAATGGATTGAAGATGTTACCGATCTTCAGAACCTTGCTACTAACTTTTACAAGAAGCTTTTCTCAAATGATAGGATGAGTAGACCTTGGTCAAAGACTGACATTTCCTATCCGGTGCTGGACTCGGAAGTGATGACTAAGCTGGTTAAGCCTATTAGTAAAGAAGAGGTGAAACGAGCTATTTTTAATATGAAACCTTGGAAAGCTCCTGGGCCAGCTGGATTTCCAGCAGGTTTCTACCAAAAGTCTTGGGCTATTGTTGGTGACTCCGTCCATAAGTTTGTTGAGGATGTGTGGCACAATCCTAGCCTTATTGCAGATGTGAATTACACGGATATTTTTCTTATTCCTAAGATCCAGAGTCTGTAGTATATTAGACAATTCCGTCTCATCTCTCTTTGCAACACTAGCTACAAAATTGTGAGTAAAGTTATAGTGGAGAGACTCAAGGATTGTATTGCGTCCCTTATATCTCCCTACCAAACTGGTTTTGTCCCAGGGAGAAATATTCATGAGAACATTTTTGTGGCGAAAGAAATGGCGCATACCATGCATCGTATGAAAGGGAAACAGAGTGCTTTTGCTATTAAAGTTGATTTAGCAAAAGGCTTATGATAAAATTAGTTGGGAGTTTATTTGGAGAATCCTTGTTGAAATAAATCTCCCGGTAGTCTTGATTAATGTTATTATGCACTCTGTGACTAGTGTAATGACAAATGTGAAGTGGAATGGTACTAGAACGGATTTCTTTAAACCTCAGAGGGGCATCCGTCAAGGTGATCCTATCTCAACTTACTTGTTTGTTTTGTGCATGGATAAACTTTTGCATATTATTCTTAAGGCTGTAGAAGATGAGAGTTGGAAAGGCATCAAGGCAGGAAGGACTGGTTTGATGATCTATCATCTTATGTTTGCGGATGACCTTCTCTTGTTCGGGGAAGCAAGTGGGTCTCAAATGAAATATGTGTTAGATAGTCTTCATTTGTTTTGTAGTATGTCCGGGCAAGAAACCAGCCAGGAGAAAACTAGTGTGATGTTTTCTGACAATGTGGAAAGAAACATTAGAAACAAGTTACTTCACATGTATGGCTTCAAAGAAAGTAGTAATTTTGGTAACTATTTAGGAGTTCCTCTTCATGGTCGTGCCCCTCGAAAAGCAGACTTTCAATATTTATTGGACCAAGTGAGCTCCAAATTATCGAAGTGGAAAGCTACTCATCTCTCTTTCACAAGAAGAGTTACTCTTGCCAAGAGTGTTATTGAAGCAATCTCGACGTACCCTATGATGTCAACCCTTATTCCTAAGGCTTGTCTAGATGAGATTCAGAAGATGCAACGCCAATTCATATGGGGTGATACATAACATAAGCGAAGATTCCATGCTATTGGATGTGATCGGATTACTATACGGAAACGGCTGGGAGGGTTGGGACTCCGAAAGCTTGAGATCATGAACAAAGCGTGTCTCCTAAAATTGGTATGGAAATTTAAGGATAACGGTGATGATTACTGGTGTAAGGTTCTACGCGCAAAGTATGGTGATGAGATGATGAATGGTAACAATAGCAGAAGAGCAACTCATTCGAGTCTCTGGCGAACTTTAAACGGTCTGCACGCTTGCATTGACAACTATTGTTACTAGAGTATAGGTAATGGGAGAAGTATAGATGCATGAAGTCAGGTCTGGATTGAAACTGGTTTGTGTATTGCAGATGCAGTAAACATCCCGGAGAGCCTGCAGAGTGTGAAAGTGAATGATCTTGTGGATAGTAAGGGTAAGTGGAATTGGAATTTAATTTCAAATTGGATTCCGGAGGAGATTTTAAGGAAAATTGCAGCAATTTCTCCTCCTAGAGAGAAGTACAGTGATGATGAGAGAGTTGGAATTGGAGGCAATTCGTGTGGCTACTCGGTTGCGAATATGTATAATAATCTTTGTGGCTACCATGGTGAAGATGATAACTCTCTTTGGAATAATGTTTGGAGGTTGAAAGTTCCTGAGAGAGTGCGTACATTAGTCTGGATGATGAACCACGATAGATTGCTCACAAACTCTCTTAAAAACAAGATGGGCTTGAGTCATGTTGTGTGTGGGTATTGTGGTGACGAAGAAGAGACCATTATTCATGTCATGAGAGATTGTCCCAAAGCCAAGGAATTATGGGTTGGTGCGATAACAGTTAGGGACAGAGGAAAGTTTTTTACAGGTAATCTTCATCAATGGACTAGTGTTAATCTTAATAACACTATTCAATGGACGGGAAGAGGAGCATGGTGCGACTTTTGGGCAACAAGTTGCCACTGTTTGTGGATTTGGAGGAACAAAGAGATACATGTTGACGAGTTCGTGAGACCTTATAAACATTTTCAACATGTAATGAAGATGATGGGGGAATATTGGAACGCGGTTACAGTAAATTATGTAGTAGCAGGTCGAAATAAAAGCCTGGTGTTGATTTCTTGGACTCCTCCTAAACCCTTGTTTGTTATGCTTAATACGGATGGAGCATACAAAGAACACCATATTGCGGGGTGTGGTGGGGTGATAAGGGGAACCCAAGGTGAGTGGCTTGGAGGCTTCGCGAAGTGTGTTGGGTTGTGTAGAGCCTTTGTGGCAGAGCTTTGGGGGGTTGTTGAAGGCTTATGGTATGTGTATCGGCTGGGATGTCGGAAGATAGAGCTAAATGTGGATTCGGTTGCTGTCGCTCAAACTCTTAGAAATGGCAAGTCGAATAGCATAATGGGTAACTCCTTGCTAAAACAGATTAAGAATTTGTTGGATTTGGATTGGATAGTAGAGATTTCTCATATGTACCGTGAGGCGAAAAAATGTGCAGATGCATTGGTCAACATAGGATGTTCACTCAATTATGATACTACCTTCTATGCTAATTGTCCGAAGCTTATTAGTGATGTTTACTCTGCTGATATTCAAGGGAGTTCTACTCCTAGGCTAATTGCCTTGTAATCTATATTTTTTTCCTTTGGGCTGATGCCCTCTTCAAACTCCAAACTTCAAACTTCTCAACTCCCAAATCTGGGTTTAATGTGTTTTCTCTTACATGGTTTTTATGGTCTCTCACCAGGATATGGATCTTCGGCAGCAGTGATTCATGCAGCTCCCTTTGCTGCTCAATTTCTAGCTGTTTGATTGAATCAACTATAGAGATATAACAAGAAAAGCCACTCGAGTGGTGTTTTGTTTCTTTTGTGTTTATTTTGCCACTACCAGCCTCATGGTGATGCCTCTGTCGTTGCCGAGATTTGTCTGTCTTGGTTTGGTGACTGCTCTGGTAGTCTAGAATCTGAAGGGTGTCTTTCTGATTTGGGATTAGGAGATGAATCTTAATTTGGTGATGTTTGTTTAGGGGTTTTTCTCTTTGGGTGTTCCGTATATATACGACACCTATGTTATGTAGTTTTTTTTATCGGTCTCTGTTCATTTTGTGCAGAGACCTGATTAATAATATATTTTGCCGTTAAAAAAAAAACCAACAATGCTGGCTTGATTATTGTAGATAAGGGAATCCCATGCTTTCCCGTCCCAAACAACCCTTTCAAAAATGGCCAATTACATGCAACCAAATAAGCACTACATAACACTTCTCCAAGCCCACTTCTTACATGTTGGGAGTTAGAGTAAGTATAGGAGTTAGAGTTAACATATGACATTAACAATCCATATATATAGGATTTTAGTTGTGATACTGATGCTACGAAGCAATGTACTAATTTAATTGGTGTACATTGTTTATTAGGAATCCGACAAATTATTTCACTCAAACCTACTATTTATAAATCGGTCATTAAATATGGAGAAATGCTGGATGTAGCGAAATTAGGATTACGAAAGCATCACGAAGACAACGTGGCATGGCAATGCGCGTTTCTCATTCATGCGTTCCTTTCTCCCCCTTATTATCTATGAAGCACAGACTCTGACACGGACATCGCGACAGACACGACACGGATACTCCGACACCGATAATGTAAAAAATATAGGACACTGACACCGCTATATATATGATATAATTTGATTTTATTTATCGATTTATTATTAAAAAAAATGAAAAATATTCTAATCAAAATTAATATATTTAATTCTGCATTGATAACATTGTTTCAATGCATGTTTAACTTTTTTAGAGTGTCAAAGCAAAGAAAAAAAATTATTTTTTTAGTGAAACTTGTTTGACTACTCCGACAGGTGTCGTACGGGTGTCATACAAGTGTCGGACACTGACGCGTATCGGACACCGCGACACGCCACGCCACCTCCTAGAGGTGTCCGTGCTTCATAGCTTATTATTGACTTGTAATGATGATGATGACTCTATTTCTGTTTTTCTACACAACCGCTTCACTCACACCTTTGTGCATAGTTGTAATACACTATAAAGGGATCCCAAAGTAGAACATTGATATCTCACCATACAACAATAAACTACAAAGGGTCTCTGTTCTAACTAATCCTGATGGGAATGAAAAATAAAATGATTAGAATTTAGAAGAAAAGAGGTTAGGAATTAGTTAGCCTTAGAGATGCTCCGTCATTGAAAATGAAGTCTCATTTTTACCGCCAGGAATTGAAATACAGTGATGTCTAGAAGAAAGCTAATATGATATTACTTCAAACTAGCAGATTTATGATATTGGTTCAAAGTGTGCTAGGAACAATTATTCTAGCGGTGTGACCGACACAGAGTAATACTAGTTTAATAATGGTTTTTTTTTAAGGAAAATGATAAATCAAGCGACATAATGTATTGCGAATGTATCCCGAAAGTTTTTTATTGGTTGTCAATCTTTGACTACCCCATGATTCCCTTAATTTCAGGAAGTGAAATCTCTTTAAACCATTACACATCAGCTTCGTGATGTATTCGTGAAACAAACTTTCGCTTGATATAGCATTACTGTTTTTTTAAATATATAATAGAGTGCTGCTATTTATCGCGAAGCAACTCTTCGCGAATGGATCACGAAACACTTTTATGTTATATTATATATTAAAAAAAAAACCATTATTAAACTAGTATTACTCTGTGTCGGTCACACCGCTAGAATAATTGTTCCTAGCACACTTTGAACCAATATCATAAATCTGCTAGTTTGAAGTAATATCATATTAGCTTCTTCTAGACATCACTGTATTTCAATTCTTGGCGGTAAAAATGAGACTTCATTTTCAATGACGGAGCATCTCTAAGGCTAACTAATTCCTAACCTCTTTTCTACTAAATTCTAATCATTTTATTTTTCATTCCCATCAAGATTAGTTAGAACAGAGACCCTTTGTAGTTTATTGTTGTATGGTGAGATATCAATGTTCTACTTTGGGATCCCTTTATAGTGTATTACAACTATGCACAAAGGTGTGAGTGAAGCGGTTGTGTAGAAAAATAGAAATAGAGTCATCATCATCATTACAAGTCTATAATAAGCTATGAAGCACGGACACCTCTAGGAGGTGGCGTGTCACGGTGTCCGATACGCGTCAGTGTCCGACACTTGTATGACACCCGTACGACACCTGTCGGAGTAGTCAAACAAGTTTCACTAAAAAAATAATTTTTTTTCTTTGCTTTGACACTCTAAAAAAGTTAAACATGCATTGAAACAATGTTATCAATGCAGAATTAAATATATTAATTTTGATTAGAATATTTTTATTTTTTTTAATAATAAATCGATAAATAAAATCAAATTATATCATATATATAGCGGTGTCAGTGTCCTATATTTTTTACATTATCGGTGTCGGAGTATCCGTGTCGTGTCTGTCGCGATGTCCGTGTCAGAGTCTATGCTTCATAGATAATAAGGGGGAGAAAGGAACGCATGAATGAGAAACGCGCGTTGCCATGCCACGTTGTCTTCGTGATGCTTTCGTAATCCTAATTTCGCTACATCCAGCATTTCTCTATATAATATAACATAAAAGTGTTTCGTGATCCATTCGCGAAGAGTTGCTTCGCGATAAATAGCAGCACTCAAACAAATAAAGACTCCAATGATAAAGCATGCATGCATTCACGAATGACGTGGCTATCACGAATGATGTGGCTCCGATTTATAAAAGTCCAACAAATATAGCAAAACCCGTCTAAATGGGATAAATACAATCACGTGACACAACGATCACAATCCTACACTACGAGCATGGATAGAGACGAAAAGTCTCCAAAATCTCAAACGTGCCTTCTAATTAAAAGGACAACCCAAAGCAAATGACAATACAGTTGTCAAGTGTGGTTGATCCTAATATTCTCCCATATATAAACAATCATATATCAATCGATAGGTTTGAAAAGATCTGCGCCTCTAATACTAAACTCCTTATTCTTCATTCAAATACTGACTTGAGCATTGGAGTGCTAACATTTTTGCATGTGCCCACTACAACATTTCTGGCATACCGCAACGCCTAAATTTTGACATGTAAAATAACTGTTCTCGTAGCATGTTAAAGACAACACTTTTTGTAAATCGTTCTAGTAGTATATATATTTTCGTCAATTGTATGCAACAACAGAAAACCGTTGTCAAAGATACCAACAAAAACGATTTTCTATCTGTAATCTACGACAACGGTTAAAAATCATACTGATATAATTTTAAATTATTTTAATAAAATATATATATATTTTATTGTATCCTTTTTTTGTGAAATTTTGCTGAAAACCATTTTCATAGTCTATTGCAACAAGAACAGTTTTTTTTATCTGTAAACTATAATAACGGTTATAAATCGTATTCATATAATTTTTTTAAAAATAAAATAAAATAAAAATAACAACACAGCACAAGCGTTTATGTTTATCATCCTTGAATAAAAACAAATAAAGCAAACATGATTCTTATCTTCCCCAAAACCATGTTGATCAAAAAAAAAATTGTCCCCAAAATCATGGATATTAGTATATTGTTTCTTCTTGTTGATTTCATCCCCAAAATCCCAATTGATTTTGAAATTCCGGTAACAAGTTACAGATGTGCAACGTGATGTGGTGCACGTTAGGGTTTAGGTGTACGATGTGTTGCCTAATGTGCCAACATCATAAACATATGATAACTTGATGAACAAGGAAAATAAAGTGCAGAAGATAAATAACACAATGAGTTTGTTAACCCAGTTCAGTGCAACTCACTTACGTCTGGGGGATACCAATCCAGGAATGAATCCACTATGATAGCTCTAATTCAAAGCTTAAACTCCCCGTTTACAACCTCTCGCTTAGATACTACCTTGTGTAACTCTATCTTGCTCCTCCACAAGATATGACTTCCCCCAGTCACTTCCCAGCCTATCCTACCTTGCTCCCCGCAAGGACCTTGCTCAACCACAAGGAATTTTACAATCTTGTTCCCACCAGAACCTTGCTCAACCACAAGGATTTTTACAAACTCAATGATGGAGACGCACTCCTAAACTAAAGAACCAACTCGTGCTTCAAAGCTTTGAGTGATTCAAAGTCCAAATCTTGTTTCAAACTAGAACCAAGAAAGGAACAGCTCTGTGCTTAAAAGCTTAAGAGCTAAATACAACCCTAATTCAAGTTTCAAACGAAACAAGAAATCCTAGGGACAAAGACTTGAAATCCTAAAGACTAGATTTATGAATATTGATTTCAGTGAATAAAACATGTCTTCAGCATTCCTTTATATAGAACGAGATCTGGTAGCTGTTTGTTGTATTCTTCAAAAAACAAACTTAATCTTTTAATAAAAGATATGGTTGTTTTAAATCTTTTTGAATCTTTTTCAATCTTCTAGTAACAAACCAGCTTTTAAATCTTTTCTGAATCTTTTTCAATCTTTCAGCTCGTTCCTTGGCGCGCAAGCTAGCGTAGATATGTTTGTTTCAAAACAAATCTTTTTCAAAGATCACATGCAAATATTTGAAAGCGCGTTTATAGGGCATTCAGTTCAGGTACCGCATGTGTGCACATCAGTCACCACATCTGGACCAAATGCTTATTTTAACAAATGAAGCCAACCCTAAAATAAACACAACCTTGCAGGTTGAAAACACTAACAATCTCCCCCTTTGGCAAATTGTGGCTAAAATAACCTTTGGAGTCAGCCAGCTAGACTTTGGAGAGAATCATTAGAACATCAAAGGCGTTGCAGCAGCGGAATCTTGCCTCATATCTTCTGAGAGAATAAAACTCCCAACATACAAGGATGGTGATGAATCATGCACACAGTAAAGAGGGGAAGTGTCTTCAGCAGCTTCAGTAAAATCTTTACTCCCCCTAAATTCAAGCCCCATCTTCATCAGTCTTCAAAGGACCAGTCTTCATTCGTCTGGTTCTTCAAAGTCTTCAGAAAGATGTGCAGAATACAAGCACAATCTGTCTTCAACGATGTGCACACATCTGGTACCACATCATGTACCAGAGTAAACGTTTTGCACTACCTTACCTGTTACTCCCCCTAGATATACTACTTATCTTTTCTCCCCCTTTTTAGCCATAATGTTGACAAAAAGTAAAGATCAGAAAGAGTAATCAAAAAGTACGAGGCTATTAATTGTTCAATGACTACAAGGTAGGCACTTCAAGGTGCAAAAGCATAAAAGCAGGAAAAACTAAACTACTGCTTAAAACAGCTGATACAGGGAAAATATGAATTACAACAATTCAAAAATCAGCACTCCCATCAGTGTCCTCAACTGCATGATCTTCAGCCTCTTCATCATCTTCAGCATTCACCTCAGGCTGATCCTGCTCTTCCTCCAATTCCAAACCTGCTATAACAGCTTCCAACCTAGTCTTCTTCTCTTCTAAGGCCTTGCAGGTTTCCTTCAAAGTAGAAATCATCTCCTTTCTACTCAAAGCACCAGTTGCTGATGTGCTCACATTTGAGTCCACATTCAGATCCTGAGCACTAAAAGAGACGGCAGACTCTCTTCTACAAGCCATATCCTCCTTAACCAGAACATCAGGTCTCTGGTTCACAATTATTCCACACAGCAGAGAGGGAAAGGCTATAGGCATCTTAACAGCTAGGGTTTTAGCATGCTTGACAGTTTGTTGAAAGATGTAAGTGCCAAAATCAAAATTTATTTTGTTACCTACATAGTAGATAAACCTAGCCAAACCAGTTGCAACTTCATAGTTGTGCGTTGTAGGCACCCAATTTACAGCAGCAACTCTATTGAGGAGAGCAAACATGGGAGTGAGCTTACTTGTAGGCAGCTTTCCCTTCTTGGGCCAATGATTGACCTTTCCTCCTGTGATGCTCTTGCAGATTTCATCAGTAACTTCCAGCTCAGGGTAGGGCTCTTCACTTCTTCCCAGATAGGTGTTGATGGTGTCAGGTGAGAAAGAGATCTCTTTTCCTCTCACAAAAACCTTCTGGTACTCCTTGCTTAAAGGATTGTCACAGTCTTCAGGGATGTTGACCAGGAACTCCTTGACCAACTTCTCGTAGCAGTTACCTAACCCATGCACATTCTTCATCAAGCCAGCATGCTTGATCATCTTCATCACCTCCTTGCATTGCAGAGCTTCTTTGCTAAGCTCTCTCTCCAGCGCCAGCCTTCTATTCACCACAAATTTCCACCTTGACACATTCTCCAGTGAATGGAAAGAGATGTTGTCAATGGAAACCTCAGGAACCCCTTGTGGTATCTTCTTCTTTTTGACAGATTTCCTCTCAGAAGCTTCAATGTGGACCACATTGAGCTCTACATCCGGATTCACTTCTTCTTCTGCCTTAGATTCACTGATGTGGGGCACATCCTTCTCCACATCAAAATCAGAGTCACTTGTTGGTGGCTCTTTTCTCTTAAGACTCTTCTTCTTCACAGCCTGAGTTACCACTTTGCTTGAGCTTCTGCTGGGACCATACTTGACAGGCTTGGCTGCACTCTTCTTCTTTTCTTTGTCTTTCTTGGAAGGTGCAATAGCAGCAGCAGAGACCTTTCCACTTCTTGTCCTTCTGGCAATGCTGTCTTCAGCAACTTGCCTTAGTGACAGGTCCAGATCATAGTTGTCAGCATCTACTATGTCCTTTTCTCCACCAGTATTTTGATCAGAGGCTTTTGAGCCTTCTTCTTCTTCTTCTTCTTCAGAATTCTTGGAATCTTCACTCTTATCAGCCTGAGTGTCATCCTTAGGACTTTCTTGATTGGAGACTTGGTTCTCCACTATAGCCTGATCATCTTTGGGATTTGTGTCATCATTGGAGACTTGTTTCTCCACATCATCATGATCATCTTCAGGATTTTCTCCTGTGCCCTGTTCTTCTTGTGCCAAAGATGTGTCAACATCTGGCACATCATCATCACTGTTGATCTTTCTAAGAACATCATTGATGATCTTCTGAGTCATGGGGTGGCGTTTATCTTCTGTGATCTTCTTTGAAGCAATTTTGTTGAACATCTCCAAGGTCTGTGTAGGATTACCTTGATCTTCATTACCTGTCTTCTCAGATTCTGCAGGTTGATCACCAATAGGATCAATATAGAGACTTTCCATGGTGTGAGCAATCTTGGGAGTCTCAGCCTTTTATTTCTTGCTCTTCTTCTTTTTCTTTGATTTCTCAGCAGATGGAGGAGGAGTTACAGTTTCTTCTTCTGCAACATTTGTGATTTTCTTCTTTGATCGCGTAGACCTCTTTTTCTTGATGCTTGTTGGAGAAACCATTGAGATAGGTACTGCATTGGTGATGATCGCACCAGAATCAATTTCTTGATTAGGGTTTGGTGATGATGGAGCAGTGTTTTGTTGAGATGTTTGTTCAGCACTTGACATGGTGAAGATTGGATTGTGAGATGAGTTGCAAAAGAGAGAGTTGAAGACTAATAGGGTTTGATCTTTGTGAGAGCAAAACGAAAAATGGTGAGATGTTGAAGTGTTTGCGTGAAAGAGGGGAAGGCCTTGATATAGGGAGTGATGACCGTTGCAAAAATCTTGTGATGATTGCCTTTGGATTGTGTGCACTAATAAACGGAGGGAAAGGCAGGTATCCGTTGCGCGCTTGAATAGCATTAGTTGCTATTGATCATTAAGAAGGCAAATACCAAGTTTGCCCCTTAATCCTTCATATTTTCTTGCATCCAAAGCCCTTATATATATGTCAGCCAGTTGATTTTCTGTGGCTACATTTTTCAAGGTCACAAGAGTATCTTCCCTAATAAAGTTGTGACAGACATTAATGTGCTTGATCCTATTAAGTTGGATAGGATTTTTGGAAATATTGATAGCACTCTTATTGTCACAATGTGATGTGAGCCCATCTTGCTTCACATTATACTCACTCATCATCTGCTTCATCTCAAACAATTGGGAGCAATTGCTTTCATCTGTACCATACTTAGTTTTGGCTGTGGAGAGAGCTACAAAACTTTGTTTCTCATTAAACCCTGATATTAGGTTGTTGTGTGGAGAAAAACATACACCTGAGGTACTCTTCCAGTTGTCTTTATTCCCATCCAAAACATAGTCTATCAACCTTGAGTCTTCAGGATTGGAGACTGATGTGACCACATAAGGTTCCACATCATAATCTTTGGATGTTACCTGCTGTTGAAGGATTGGATGAATCTTCTGGATTTGCTTGTCAATCTGTCCTTCATCATATATATCCTCCTTTTTAATAATGAGCTTTGGTGGAGATAGCTTAGCTTCATCTACTTGACTGACAGGACATGTGGTAGGCTTAGTGGTCTCTTGAGGAACCCATAAGTAGCAGTTGTCTTCTGATCTGGTTCCCTTCATTAATACTTCACCTTTGTCATTAGTGACTAGACACTCATTCTTTGTGAAGTCAACCTTAAGCCCTTGATCAGATAGTTGGCTGATGCTGATCAGATTAACCTTTAGTCCTTTGACAAACAGGACATTGTCAAGTTTGGGCAAACTATTGCTGATTAGTTTCCCAACTCCCATGATTTGTCCTTTTACACCATCACCAAAGGTTACATATCTTGAAGTATATGACTTGATGTCTTCCAGAAACCTTTCTTCACCTGTCATGTGTCTAGAACACCCACTATCAAAGTACCAATCCTTTTTAGATGAGGTTCTGAAGGATGTGTGAACTATATGAGCAGCTAATTTGACTTTTGGCTTCCATTCTTTTCTGTTTCTGGCCATTCTATAATATGATCTAGGTTGAGGCTTCTTCCTTGGATAACCATAGAGCTTATAGCAGAAGGATTTGATATGGCCATACTTACCACAATAGTGACATTTCAAGGAAGTGAGCTTTCTTTTGTTCACAGATTTCTGATGTGGTGCAGGATGTGGCAACATCTTGAAGTCAGATCTATTTCGAGCAGGAACAAAGGTTGATTCTAGGGTTTCATTATTATACGTTACTCCATACCCTACTCCAGTTGGATCATTAGCATGATTTCTGATGCTGAGAATCTCATTAAGCTTCTTTGTTCCCGTACCAAGCATTCTAACAGATTTTGGTCATGATCTCCAAATTAGAAGTTACTAGCTTGACTTCATCTTCAAGGCTGGTTACTTTTGCCTGTAGCTTCTGTTCCTTCATCTTGAGTTGCTCATGTTCTCCAGCTGTTGATTTTTCTGACTTGAGTTGATTGATGGTAGTCTCAAGTTATGTATTTTTTCTGCATACCTCTTCACTTCTGATGCATAGTTTTCTGTATGCTGAGGCTAGTTCTTCATAAGTGAGATCTTCATCACATGATTCATTGTCAGAGAGACACACACCAATCATGGCATTCACTTGATTGGAAGAATTACTTGCTAACTCACTCACAGAGTCATCTTCATCAGACCAACTCACAGATAGTCCCTTCTTCTGTCTCTTTAAGTAGGTAGGACATTCAGATCTATAGTGACCATAGCCTTCACATTAACGACATTGAATGTCTCTGTCTTGAATTGGTTTGTCATCAGTTTTGGTTTTTGCTGAAGTATTTCCTTGTTTCCTGATGTCAAACTGGATGTGCTCCACATTGCTCTTTGGTTTTCTTCCCACATTCTTCAAGATTCTCTTAAATTATATTTCCAAGAAGAGTTATATCATCTGAGAGGTCTTCTTCATCAGCTTCCTCATTATTAGTGTTAGAAGAGAGGACTATACTTTTCTCTTTCTTCTCAGGTTTATTGCTAAAGTTCATCTCAAAGGTTTGGAGAGAACCTACCACTTCTTCTACTTTCATACTGGCAATGTCCTGAGACTCTTCAATAGCTGTGACCTTCATGTCAAACCTCTTTGGTAAGGATCTGAGGATTTTCCTTACCATCTTCTCATCAGATAACCTTTCTCCCAAGGAATCAAAGGAATTTGCTAAGTCAAGAATATTCATGTGAAAGTCATAAATAGTCTCTTCCTCCTTCATTCTGAGATTCTCAAATTTTGTGTACAGAAGTTGAAGTCTTGAGCTTTTCACCTTGAAGGTCCCTTCATGAGTAGTCTTGAGTATCTCCCAAGCATCTTTGGCAACCGTACATTGTTTGATGAGTCTGAACATGTTTTTGTCAACTCCATTGAACAATGCATTTAAAGCTTTATTGTTGCCAAGAGCTAGTGTATCTTCTGCTGGAGTCCAATCTTCTTCTAGTTTGAGTTCTTCTGTATCAGCTCCATTAGCATCCTTGACTTTGGGATGTTCCCAACCTCTTAGAACTGCTTTCCAAGTTCTACTATCAATGGATTTTAAGAAGGCAGTCATGCATGATTTCCAATAATCATAGTTTGTGCCATCCATAAGAGGTGGTTTGCTGACCAAAGTGTCGTCCTTGTCCATGGTTCCGAAAAGTATCTTCCCTGGAGCTCACCCTAAAGCAGAACAGGGTGCCTGCTCTGATGCCAATTGAAATTTCGGTAACAAGTTACAGATGTGCAGCGTGATGTGGTGCACGTTAGGGTTTAGGTATATGATGTGTTGCCTAATGTGCCAACATCATAAACATACGATAACTTGATGAACAAGGAAAATAAAGTGCAGAAGATAAATAACACAATGAGTTTGTTAACCCAGTTCAGTGCAACTCACTTACGTCTGGGGGATACCAATCCAGGAATGAATCCACTATGATAGCTCTAATTCAAATCTTAAACTCCCCGTTTACAACCTCTCTCTTAGATACTACCTTGTGTAACTCTATCTTGCTCCTCCACAAGATATGACTTCCCCCAGTCACTTCCCAGCCTATCCTACCTTGCTCCCCGCAAGGACCTTGCTCAACCACAAGGAATTTTACAATCTTGTTCCCACAAGAACCTTGCTCAACCACAAGGATTTTTACAAACTCAATGATGGAGACGCACTCCTAAACTAAAGAACCAACTCGTGCTTCAAAGCTTTGAGTGATTCAAAGTCCAAATCTTAATTCAAACTAGAACCAAGAAAGGAACAACTCTGTGCTTAAAAGCTTAAGAGCTAAATACAACCCTAATTCAAGTTTCAAACGAAACAAGAAATCCTAGGGACAAAGACTTGAAATCCTAAAGACTAGATTTATGAATATTGATTTCAGTGAATAAAACATGTCTTCAACATTCCTTTATATAGAACGAGATCTGATAGCTGTTTGTTGTATTCTTCAAAAAACAAACTTAATCTTTTAATAAAAGATATGTTTGTTTTAAATCTTTTTGAATCTTTTTCAATCTTCTAGTAACAAACCAGCTTTTAAATCTTTTCTGAATCTTTTTCAATCTTTCAGCTTGTTCCTTGGCGCGCAAGCTAGCGTGGATATGTTTGTTTCAAAACAAATCTTTTTCAAAGATCACACGCAAATATTTGAAAGCGCGTTTATAGGGCATTCAGTTCAGGTACCGCATGTGTGCACATCAGTCACCACATCTGGACCAAAGGCTTATTTTAACAAATGAAGCCAACCTAAAATAAACACAACCTTGCAGGTTGAAAACACTAACAGATTTCATCTCCAAAATTGCAATTGATTCTTCCCCATATTGTTTCTACTTCTCATAATCGATTCTCCTCGAACATAAAACGCTTCCTTCCGTGCATCTAACTGTTGAATTAGGGTTCTTCACACTCTTCTTAATCGTCCTTTCGTCGCTACTCAATTTTCTGCAATTAGGGTTCTTCACACTTTCTGAATGGTATGCTCCTTCCTATTACTTTTTGGTTTTTATTTAGAATTACAATTTGTTAAACTGAATAATAATTTTCTGACTGAAGACGAAGGTCTCCCAAAACATCGACGATGCATTGGCGTATGTTAAGGCATATACTTGGAAAAAGCATGATGAGTTTTTACGTAATTGATTTGAAATTGAAGAAGGGTGGAAGAAGAAGAATTGCTACATGAGTGAAGAGGTTGTTCAAAGGGCATTCGAATTTTATGTTGGGATTCAACACCTTAATGTCAACAGAATATCAAATCAAACTTCCTCATAATACTGGTTATGGTTTATCATTTTTTTTGACATTTAGTATGGTTTATCATTATTCATTGCATTAATATACTACTATAATATTAATTTAATTTTATTAGTTTTTTTTTTGGTCAAGCAATAAATTGTTCAATCTTTGTTCATGTTTAATTAGAGACAATTAATCGATGGGTGGATTAAGTTGTAACACTCAGCAGCATTGTTGAACAAGAACTAAAATTAATTAATTAATTCATAATACAATTTTGAATCTATGGTGTCTCAAAAACCCATTTCAATAGCTCTTGGATCCATAATGGTATATAGTTCTAGATCTTTGGAAGCTATTTGATAGTATCTCATAAGGGTGTTCTCATAAATAACCATAGTCACACGGTTCGCAATTCGTTTCGGTACGTGGTACGGGTTCGGGTACGCGGTACGCTATCTTTAAAGAATTCGGTACGTGAGGGGTATACATAGTCGGTACGCTAATCGGTACTTGTTAATAAAAAATTATATAAAATATTTGATGAAAATATTAATTAGGATTAAATTTATGTTAATTAATATTATTAATCTAAAGTTTATATTAATCATAAAATTGAAAATCAAATTTCCATCAAATAAAAGTTGAGTGTATGCTGATAGCATATGTGTTTCGTGTATCTTATTTGATTGTTGGAGTGGTTCGCCGGTACTTAGGTTTAAAAGAATTCGGAGAGAATTATGACGAACCAATTCGCAAAAGTACCATGAATTGGTACGCGCGAACCAATTCGCGGTTCGTCACCTTTGGGAAGAATTATGTGACTATGTAAATAACTATGTTCATGCGACTAAAATCTTTATAAGACTAGATAATCATTTCTTTGCAGAAGGGACTTCCATTGTAGTATCCGACGATAGATGAACATTGCTCAGTACTGAAAGACATATCACATAAGTATCAGACAAAAACCTTATTTTTTCTATGAATTTTGAGTGATATATATATATGTATCCTCAATTTTACACGTCGCAAAATTTGTCTGGTGATATTTTTACTATTAGGCCAATCCTGTCATAAACTTAATTTATTAATTAGACACATTGGTTTGAGAATTTGTGTTAGCACAGGTTCTAACATTGTGGGGGTTCTGAAGTTATTTGGACTTGAAAGAAGGTATCACTATCAAATATGTTTGGCGCATGTCTTTATTGTTTAGAAGGGGGGCTTGTTATTATTTCTAGTCCTGGTCTGGTGTTGCTTGTTTGCTGTGTTGGGCTCATCAAATTCATTTTGATTGTACTAGTGTGTAGTAGTTTTGTGTTTGGGTGTGTTTTTGGCCTTGTATGTATCTCATCATTTGAAACCATGTACAGATTTCTCCCTGAAGCATGTCTTATGCTAGAGGCTTGTTTTAATATATTGTTTTTTGCTTTTTCAAAAAAAAAAAAACTATCAAATATGTTTTATGATACTGAAACAATTTTGCCTTTTTCTAGTTAAGATTGTACATAGAAGGAAGGATCTATATCACCACTCAAATTGTGTATGTTTCCTAATGAATCCAATGTAATATATATGTTGTGTTGAAGCTCAAGTGAGATTAGATACTGAAATATGACATTAAAAGATTGAGATTTAAAATTTTTTCCATTTAATTTAATTATACTGTATTTAAGTTTAGGTGATTTTAGAGTACTATGTTATATAATTGCTTTTCTTCTTTATAGTGTAGGGAACCATTTACAATACAAAGTACAATTTATCTAGTGCTGACATTATAAAGAAGCTTGAACTTGAGGTGACTTTGATGATATGCAATTCTTTCTATCAAACTTGAACTAGTATATGCAATTGCAGAACAAAGACAATGCATACTTAGTAGTTATACTTTATAATTGCTTCTTTGAGCCATTGCCTTTTACCATATTGGTCTTCTAGTTTGTTATTGAACTGCTTTTTTTAATGTTTAAATTTCATTGCTTCTTACGGCAGATGTACTATGATAGAACAAAGTATGTGTAAAGATGTCAAAGTTGGCTGTGATGATCAAAATTCAAAAGAGTACCTCAAAAAAATTAACCAGGTTATTTTAGTATTTTATGAAGATTTAAACATGATGCCTGAACCCATATATAGAACTTTTGCAATTTATCTTTGCATAGTTACATTGATAAGTTGGAATGTAATTTTGTTGTCCCTAGGGTATGCTAGATTCTCCATTTGATTGCAGGAGATAAATTTAAATTTGCTTAATCTTTCACATCCAAACATTGTTCAATACCATGGGAGTGAACTGGTATGCTAGAAAATTTCAAGTTTTGAGAAATTAAATAATGACCATAATCATGTGTATGAACTCTTTTGTTCACTCTTTCATTTCCCTGTCCTTCACTTGATCGTTGCCTTTGTTCTTTGTGGTATTCAATTATAGATCATTTTCATCTACTTGTGTAGAGATGTCAGCGGCTTCTTCCACTCTCATAGCTAATACACTACAAGAAAAAAAGGGTATAGCGACAGGCACAAAGAGGCGGTTTAATCTGAACCGCCGCCGCTCATGCATGTGCCGACCGTTATTGCGGCGGTTTCAACCGCCGCCGCTAATAAGCAAATACCGACAGGCCATTCTCAGCGGTTTTAGTGTGGTCCGCGGCGGTTTCAATCAACAGGTCGCTTGTTTAAAATTTGGAGGATTGTGGCCCGTGGAATCTTCACTAGCATTCCCTATTCTTTTTTCCATAACCCGCTGATTTTTCACGAATCAACAAGTTCGACATACCCTAAGCTATTCAATCACAAGTTTTCACAAGTTCAGATTCAGATTTGTAAGTAAGCTTCCAATTCAATATCCTCAGATTCTCCGTTCTTCCAATCTTCGTTTGTTCGTTAAACACAAGCTGCAATTTTCGTTCAGATTCAATCTTCATCTTCCACTAAGCTATTCAATCTTCGTCTTCACCTAAGATTCAGATTTTCAAACTCGTTCGTTATTTGTTCGTTCAACCTAAGCTTCAGATTCAAACTCGTTTGTTCAACGTAAGCTTCAGATTCTCCTCAAATTCTTCAAACAACCTTCAAAATCACCTTCAGGTTCAGTTACTCACTTCGTTACTGTTGAATTTTTTATTTATTGTTCCAATTTTTCATCATATGGTAGATTAGGTAATTGGTAATTAGGTATATGAAATTTATGAAAAATTAGGTATTTCAAACTTTCCGACAGTCGCAAATGTCGAGACAAAACTAATATGAACAGAGCTAATATGAAGAATTAGATTTTGAGGAAGGTAGTGGGAGAAAGAATCATGTTGTTTGACATAGATCCAAGCTCGGACTTTACACAAAGGTTTACATTCTAAATTAAAGCTTATTTTCTTGTTTAGAATTTTGTTTTTTCTATGTGTGTATTTTGATGGTTTTGATTGTTCTAATTGTATTTGTGGCAAATAGTTACTTAGGTAGTATTAAGATTAACATAGATGGAAAATACTACATGTTATTCCTATTAATTAATAGTCAAAATTAATGGTTTAACTTTGTGATTTCTGATTAGTCATAGTCACTACTTAACCATTAGTTGTTGTGGAGTTTGGTAAACCTGCCTGAGGCTCAGTAGCCTTGGCAGCAGGAGAAGGTTCAACAGGCTTTCCAAGTAAATCCGCAATTAACCTTATAATAAAAAAGTGTAGAATAGCTTAAATGGGAACACAAGTTGTTGAAGTTTAACTTGTCCATAAACACCTTTTCAGAACCTCTGTAACAACTAGATATGTATCTTGGTATGTTAAATAAGGTCCTTGAATTATTATATGATCATAGTCACCAAATTTGAAGCTGTAAATAGCTTCATATCTGTCACCCTTTGTCTCAGCTTCATGTTGGATCAGTATTCATAAGCCTGAAGTTATTCCTAACCTTTTCCCTAAGTTTCCTGTGCACAGTTTGTTGCTTAATGGTACTAAATCTCCAAGAGAGTTTGTTAATTTTTGACTTAGTCTAAGGTATGCAAGACTTCCTCTGTCACGTTCATTGATCTCATAAACAAAAATTTCTTGAACTTTAGCTACAAAAATTAACAAATAAATTAATTATTCAATTCTAGACATATTTTTAACTGGCCTACAAACATGTAAATGGTTTATTATTAGCTTAGACTCAAATCTCAATACATAATCATGCTAGTTGAATTCCATGAAACCATCAAAGGGTCACACTCAACTCCAACAAAGTCTTTCTTTTTGCTTTAGTGAGTGCTTCACTTCAAACACTGACCTTATGATTCAAAACCATGTTAGTAAGAAAAAATATTGAATTAGGCACAATTTACATGATTCTTTCATTAATAATATGTTATAATATAAAGATGATACATGTTCCTGATAAACGTGCTAGATAGTTTCCAAATAGCATTCATCTTTGAATAAAAAAGATGATCTAGGTTTGAATGTTGCTAGGAAAATAAGAATATTAGCTAATGAGAATGTAAGACTTTTAAAAAAAAGTGAGAAGATCCCCATTCGGCCGTAACTGATTATAAACTAATTGAATGAGTAACACTGTCCAAATAAATACACTTCCTAAAATGATTTTGTTTTATAAGAGATTATAGCAAATAGATATTCCGATACTCTTTACATTTTGAATGTAGAATATTATTATAATGTGCATTTCATTAGTATTAGAGTAGTTCATTCTCACCAAAGGCTTGAAAGGTGTTTAAGAAAATGTGATATGAAATTTAGAAGAATGTGAGAAACTAAATTACTTTTTTCTTTGATTAGTGCACATAGTAGATATGGAATATGGAAGTTAAAATGAATTATACCTTCCAAGTTCCATCTCATGTTACAGCATTAAGATGAATGAGGGTGCATGTAAAGATTGTAATTAATTATAACTCTAGTTCTTTCTGTCTCATTTCAACCAATTATGATTTGAAGTCTAAATGAAACTGTTAATCTTGAGCATTGCATACTAATGCCAATAAATAGTTGAGATTTGGCTAGAACTGGTTTGACCAATTTTATGAGCTACACAGAAACAGTTCCTGTCATATAGTAAGCAGCATACATACTAAAGACTCTTGCAATTTCACAAAATTTATATAAATGCGCTTGTAACACTTTAATATCACATTGATTGAATTGGTGTCCTTTAACACTGTAAGTTGGTTTGTTTCATTGACTATTTATTTCCACTTTGATTTTTTAAAGAATACAGTCGTTGCTTTAATTGTTGCAACTTCTCTCATGATTTATTTATGGGTGCGTCATAAACACTTAAAAACAGTCCAGTATGATTTTTCTCATTAATGGCATTGTGTAATGAGGTTAAATGTGTTGAATAACAATAAGATCTGTTCAACAATTGTCCTGATGAATTTGGTCATTGATAGTTTATTTTGACTTAATTGGACTTGTACCTTTTTTATTATTATTTGGTGGATCAAATTTAGTTACCATCTTGCTTATAGTCTTTTAGTGTCGATGGTTTCATTGCCTCTTCAGCTGTGTAGTAAACTTATCAAATATTTTGAGAAAATTAGAATGTTAATAAGCCACATATATTTTTGGTCTCCGGTTAAGTCTTTCTTTTGAGTATCATAATGCTCTCGACATTTATCAAGAGTTTTCTTTTATTATTATGTTTTGGCATGTGGACTACTATATGTTTTTGCTTCACTCTTTGCCTCTTTGGATATTCTGTTTTATTAAGCCCTGTTTATGAGCCTGCTGAAACTTGAAGCTGCTTATGCTAAAATGTATTTTGAAGGAATGTAGTCCAAGCTTTATAAAATTCTTGTATTTTTGTATCATATTCTTGCATTGTTTTTGTATCATGACTTTGCCCCTGTTTTTTTCTCACAGATTTACTTACTATGTGTAGGCTGTTGTTTTGCAATGATGGTCATTAGCAACTCTATGCAATTCCATGCTATTGGCCCGACAAATGAGCAGGCTGAAAAGAATGTCTGGTAAATTTTCATTTTGAATTTGTCCTTGGTTAGTTTTATATTTAGTTACTCTTTCTATTCACTTGCTTAGTATATGTTATATATTTGTAATGACTTACTGTACTTGTCTTAGAGGGTGGTTGAGATGATCTGCAATCTAGTAAAAAACCTGCCTCTGAATTCCTATGGTGCTGTGCTTATGGCAATGGGCGTAAAGATTTTGTGGGTATCATATTGATTTGGTAATTGAACTTATTCTTTTAAAGAAGTTAACAATTTTTGCTAATCAAGTATTTAATCTGTATTTGTATCTCTAAAGAGTAAAATACTTATATTTGGAGGACTGTTTTAGGCTTTCTCCTTCTTGGATCGTCATCTGTTTTGGAATTAATTATATTGTCAATCTGCTTGTATTTATTATTCAAAGCTATATTTACAATGGTTTAAAAATACTACTTTGGAATCAAATATAATCAAGGAATGGGTTTTTTCAATACTCTGAAAGAAATTGTTCTTTCTATTCAAAGTACTTAATAGTTTTATCATTTTGCATTATGCCATCATCTAAACTTGAGGATAATTGTTAGTCTTGTTTTGGCTAAAAACATTTGTGTTTTCTCAGAGAATGAGTTGAAAATTAAGATAGTAGAATTGAATGAGGCTATATCGAATTTGAGAATGACGATTTCCTCTTTAGAAGAGAAGATTGCAAAGGAAGAATCATATAAATTGGTATTGTTGTTAGCCACAATGTTATGATTGGATATTCTGGGTGACGTTTTATTTTGCCATATGACCTTATTTCTTTTGTTTTTGACTACTAGGAAGCGATTGAATGTTGTAGAAAAGAAAAACAAGCCAGAAATGAAGCAGAGCGGATGAACGTTTCGCTTACAACTGAACTTGAGAAAGTTTCCAATGTGAAATCAGCTGTTGAGCAGAAGGTAATTCTATGTTATTACGGTTACTTTTTAAATTTGTAAGTCCACAAGTCCCGTAGGAAGGTAGGATCTTGCTTTTGATACCATCAGGCAGCAGATTGACTCATTTCTCTTTCCCCCCTCCCTTTGAATTTGTTGATTTTTGCAGGCCATTGCAAACGAGGAAATGTACAAGACATCGCAAGAGTTCAATAATAGGTTGCTGCCGCACAATAGTTGTCTTCAGTCAAATCTTGAAACCACTAATCAGGCGCATAATCGACTGGAAACAGAGAAATCAAGTATTGTTGAACAGCTTAGCACTGTAAGAGGCCACAATAAGGCATTGCAAGAGCAGTTGGCATCTCTTAAAGTAAGTTATCTAAGTTTTGTTAATGCCATCAAGTCATCATTTATTTTCCTTCGATGACTTCAATTTATTCATTTCATTATTTTTGTAATGGCAGTGACTGTGAGGCCAATGGTTGGTTGGTGAGAACTTCCTTAGGATTTGATGCATGTGTTTGGACATGAAAACATTAGAGGGATGATTACTTATTTGTGTACTAGCTAGAGTTAAGGTTCCATTGTTTCATTTTTCTCTGTTTCTTGTTAATTGGCCATACTTTCCCCATAGAGGAAAAGAAAAACTCGAATTGTGGTATATTATGAGTAAATGTGATTGCAGATGGATGCAGAAGTTATATTTGCTGGAATATTGAGAGAGGTGCTGGAAGTAGGCGAGTTAAGTCTACATGAAATTCGAAGTCAGATAGGTTCTGCGACTGCTCATTTGGTTCACGAGAGTTTGCATGTTAAGAACTTTGCATCTAGAGTTGATGTTCTGGATGATCATAACGCTGCTGCTTTGAGAAAGTTCTGTCTAACTTACTATGACATCAGGGCTTTGATTTTGGACTTGGCTTTAAAGCTTGACATGATGAGGCATCTCGGTCATCTTCCAAGGTATCAGCAGCAGATCATTTCTCTGCAAGTTATGAAAATATATGCTCCTCTTGCTCATGCTGTAGGAACTAACTACATATCACTTGAATTGGAAGATCTCTCATTTCAGTATTTGTTTCCTTATTCGTATCTTTATGTGGATACATGGTTGAGAAGTCAAGAGTCAGGAGGTATATCTCTTATTGATGTATACAAGGACAACCTCCTTCTTGGTGTATTTGTTGTTCAAATGAAATGCTCCACCTTTATATGGAGATATTGTTATATTACAGATTGACCACTCCACTATTATGATTTAGATTCATCACTAATAATTGATAACTGTGAAAGTAGCTTTCACTTGTATTTTTACTCTATAATAATAATAGCTGCAAGTTAGAGTGTCTTCTGATCAATATAGCTACTATTGAATAGCAATTGTTTGTAATATGATCAAAATTTCATGTATAAACTTCCTCATTTTTCTTTGTAAAAAAATATAAAAAAACGGAAAAAGAATTGAGTAAATACCCAATTTATTATTGGGATTTTTTAAAAAAAACATTTTTAAGTTTTGCGGCGGTTTCAAACTGCCGCTATTATTTCAATATTTTTTTTAAAATTTTCTGTATAAACCGCCGCTAAACATACAAAACCGCCGCAAAATACCGTACTGGCGGTTCTTCCAGCGGTTGCCAAAACCGCCGCTAAATGACCTAGCGACGCCGAAAACAGGGACGCTTGGAAACCGCCGCAACAAGCAATTAGCGGCAGTTCAAAACCGCCGCCGCTTGTGACCTCTAGTCGCACAATAGAAATTCCTACCGTTGCACTAAGGCTCCCATTCACATATTGTGAACAAGTAACCAAGAAAAAAAACAAGGTTCAACACTACTACCACACAATTAGGTTTCTTGTTTTCGGAATCACTCCAATAGGCCTGACTATCTAGTGGTTATCTCTATTTTAAATTCTAAAACTTTTTAAATAAGAAAATATGAAGAGAAATTGGTCAAAGAGTTAGCCGAAATTTTTTCCCAATTTCAAACCCTGTCATTCGCATATTTTCGTGAATCATACTCTCGCACTATTAAGCAATTTCCTTTAATTATATTACTTTTATTTTGCAGATGATGAATAATGATGATATCAATGAAGAAATGCAGGATTTTAAAGAGGAAGAGAGATGTAGCTGTTTAAGTTTTTGTAATAGAATACATTTTGAAGATATTAGTTTGATTGTATGATTCACATTAGAACATACACATAAGTTGTTAGTTTCATCTTGAAGATGTTAGTTATAATGTGAATGGTTGACATTACCAATGTACATTAAAGTTCCAACAACTTTATGTTGATCAATGTTATTTTGATATATATGAATGAATCGCAATCATTTTATTTTAATTTGATATGTAATTTTTTAATTTAGGACTATATTAAAATTACTGTTCTTTAAGTCTAATATAATAATAATAATAATTTTTTGTAAATCTTTAAAATAAAATTAGCTTTTGCAATGGTAGAAAAAATATTTTGTAGCTGAGAAACTGTTGTCGTAGCTACTGAAGAAATCATATAGCAAAGGGGCTATCAAAACGGTTTTTGATTGGGCAACGGTAAGAAAGCGTTGTTGTATCAACAAAACCATTGTCGTAGCTTCTGAAGAGGTCTATAGTAAAGGGTATACCAGAACGGTTATTGATTGGGCAACGATGGCAAAGGGTTGCTGTAGCGGAAAAACTGTTGTCGTATCTACTGAATAATCATAGAGTAAAGGGTCTACCAGAATGGTTTTTTATTGGGCAACGGTGGAAACCCGTTGTGATAGACCATACCAAACCGTTCTCTAAATTCAATCAATCGCAACGGTTTTTAAATAACAACAGATAGAAACCGTTGTTGTTGGGAACTTTGAAAACCGTTCTGTTAGAAACTATAAGACAACGGTTCCCTACAAGGTGTTGCAGTTGGGTAAAAAACTGTTGTGATTGCCTAAGACAACGCTTCGGTACACAACGGCCTGAAAACCGTTCTCATAGCCTTTAACAACGGTTTTTTTGCATTACACAACAGTTTTTTGACGTTGCTATAGAATGAAAATGTTGTAGTGGCCTTTTCCCCAAAAAATTAGAAATCGATCGTTCATCCTCAACAATCACCAACATTCAATGTGTCAACACGATCGAGCTAAGGCATTCATTTCTGAAGCAGCATTTCGTATGTTATTTTTAATTTTTTTACAAGTATATATATTTATAATTATATGAAATTGTAAATCTAGTAAAAAAAAAGGATGTCTTTAAAAAAAGGTACTAAATTTATAATTTCAACAAGGCACTCAAAATTTCGATTACGGCCATGGACATATTCCCATTAATTTGCTCTTATGAGAATGGACGTTTTATCCGAAAATAAAATAAATAATTAATTGGCCAAAAAATAAAATAAACAATTACTGGCTATATATAGATTAAATGTATGCTAAGATTAAATAAGCCATTCTTATTCCCTATAAAGCACGGACACCGGACACGACACGGATATTGACAGGTCGACACCGATAATAATTTGAAAAAATAATATAATTCAATATAATTATAAATGTCATGAGTGTCATGTCTGACCGACATGGGTCCGATACGAACACGCTTTATCCAAAAAATGTTTGTGCTTCATAGCTTATTACACACGGAAATTAATAGGTCTCCATCAGGCTGGTGTGAATAAGTAAGAATTAAAAGTTACATAAAATTTTATTCTATTTCACTCAAAATTATGTTGTACAAGTTAACATGAAAAATAAATTAACACACTTTCTCTTCTTAATTCATATAGAAACTTAGAAAACTATGGTATTAATTTTGAAGTACAACAATATTTAAGCTACAAATAAGCTAAAGGTATATGGAGTGGAGTGAAACAAATTACATACATTCACGATTAGGTTAACTGTCGTTGTTTGATTGAGATCAGAATATTTAAATTTTAATATAAAATTTAAATTTTTTAATACCAATTAAAGTACCATTGCATCTGTGAATGCATATTGTTGACTATTTGGTGTTGGCTGCATTTTGGTAAAACAAGTTTAAGCAGGATGTGGTATGTAATGTTACAACATCGTAACCTGACGTGTGCGCGCCAGCTGGAGCGTATCTTTTATGCACGCGTTTTATTTTTAGAGAAGATCTTTTCTCTTTTATCAGTTCTTTAAGTGTGCATCAAGGAAGGTTTTATTTCCTAAACAGATCTTTCATCTAAAGATTGTTGCAGGAATTATTGGGAAGAATTATATTTTCTAAACGTATCTTTTTAGATATGGTTTTATTTTATTTGTGTGAGCTGGATGTTTCTCTCGTGGGCAAAGCTACTAAAGCCCAATATTACCAGCTATATATTGGAAGACTAAAACATAATTAAGTTTGTTGTTCAAGCGTATAATTGAGTCTAGCTGTATTAGGATTTGCGTGTGTGCTTGTGTTTTGTGAGTCTTTCTTGTATCGTATTGATGCAAGCTTAGGACTGTGTGTTCTATTGAGTTGTAATCATAATTGTCTCTGAAGCTTTTAAGCAAAGAGATAGTTATTGTGTATGTGTCCTCTCCAAAGCTTTTAAGTAAGGAGTTGGATCATTGTGCTTGTGTAATGCTCGAAGCCTTTAGGTAAGAGTGATCTAGTGTTTAGGAGAGTGTCTCCACCATAGTGTTTGAATCAACAATAGTGTCGTCTATACTATTGAGCTTAAGGAGTGAGTTGGGAACTCATATCTAGGAGTTCCTAGGTAGAAGGACATAAAGATAGTTGCTAGGTGATAAGTTGTAAACGAGGAGTTTGCTGTAAGACTTCAAACTAGAGCTATTAGTGGATTTCCTCCTGGATTGGTATCCCCAGATGTAGGTTGTAACATCCCAAATTTTTAATAAAAAAAAATTGGTTAAAAAAGGAACTTTATTTCTTTAAAAAGTCTGACTATCATTTTTTTTTTCTAAAGATTCAAGTTTATAAATAACAACTATACAACGAGAAAAATATTTCTTTCACATTACAAATTAATAAAACCCATATTTGTTTATCCCCGCGCACGTACAAGCAACTTATCAATTTCACACACTTCATCTTTAGCACCTACAACAATAATCATGTAAGGGTCAATTTCCATATCCATATTGAATCATACTCACCACAAGAATATGTCATAAAACAATAACAAAACACTTCACCTTATAAAAAAATATAATTATTAGTTTCTTTTTAAAATGTAACTTTTTTGCTCATCAAATGCAATGCAATGCCACTAAGACCACTCTAGATGAGAACACAAATGATCCGGAAAATAAAATCTCATACCAATGAGAAACCTGCCACAAAGGCACCTGCCACAAAGGCAAAAATATCGAACTTGCCACAAAGGCACCTGCCACAAAGGCAATGCAATATGATGCATGAATCTCCACTTTTTAACAAGACCAATTTAACCAAAATGATAATAAATTATTCTGATTTGTAATTACTTATTTATGTATTTCAATTCTTAATTTTTAACAAATGATTATATAAATAGCAACTCCGCTCATGACATGAACTCAATCTTGATTAGCAAACATAAGAACATATCCATCACAATTCAATTATCACAAGCATATATACAACCGACACATAAAATTATTTATTTATTTTTATATAATTGATTCAATTCCTTTGGTTCATTTTAAGTGGCAAAGGCTCTACTATCATCTCACAACATAATCCTATGCAATATGATTGTATGGGGAAAAAGCCCTTACCTCGAACGCTTTACTTCCAAGCATAAAATTAGTCTAAATTCGCAACTACAGTAGTGCACACGCTATATCTCTCGCTCCAAAGTTCATCTCGACAATCCGACGGTGGAAAATGTAGAGTCATGTTTCGTCAAAATAAATTGATTTAATAGGAATGAAATAACTCATCGTATAAAGAAAACAATGTCATACTTATCACTAGAACAAAGTTGTAGTTCATGTTTTGCTTTCTTCCTTTGCATCACTTGGTGTGTTGTTTCAAAATATGAGGAAATTGAGTGGTGTTTGTTGTAACAAATTGGCTTCCGTTGGAAATCAAGAAGAGAAGGAAAAGCATGGTAATTATGATATTGAAAGCCATTAAATTGGAATAAAATATGTGGGGGAAAGAAATAGTGGTGTGAGGCTTATAATGTAAAGGAGGTCATTATTTTGTAACATAATGTATAATCAATTGAAATAATGGCAATTTAAGTAAATGAATGTGCAATCAATTGAAATGATGGAAATTGAATGAAATCTCTTACCTTGCTAATATATTGGAATGAAATTTGGGTGAGAGGTACATGTATAGACACTGGAACGTGTGAGAAAAATTCAATGACCAATAAATCTTGACTATATTTGATTAGGTTGAAAATTATCTAAATAATACCATTAAATAGGAGTAATTGGTTTCAAAATTATAGAAATAAAGAATGTTACTTGCTGATGATCATTCACGTGTGATAATGAGAATTCATTGGCAAAGCTTTTCCAATGACTAATATATTTATTAAGACTAATATATATAATTGATTTCAAAACCCACAATTTAGTTAAACAATAATAATAGTAAAAATAACCATCATCTCAATCAAATAATAAAATACATAGAATATAAAATAAAATAATTAATTATACAATATTATCAAATAATGAAACAATAAAATGAATATATAAAATATTGGGGTCTTACATTATTACACCCTTAAAAGAGTTTCGTCCTCGAAACTAGAAAATAAAAAGATAGGTCAGATAGAGTTCCCTCCTTAAATAAAATCGTAGAGTACGAAAATCACTTTATAAAATAGAAATTTAAATGTTCTAACTCGTAAATAGTATAAAATATTTATCGATAACATAAAATTCTCGGGTCTTACATTCTACCCACCAAAAAGTTTAGTTTCGTCCCCGAAACTAGACAATAAAAAGATTTGAAGTAAAATTTCCAAAAACTCTTTATGTAAGGTACCCCTTTATCTTTAAAAAAAATATCAAAAAGATAAGAGAGTTTAGGAATGAAGTAAAACATCAAGCGTTCGCTGCGCACTCTGATGTAAAATAAAAAAAAATCGATATCATAAATCGCAAAATCATAAGCAAGGTTAAAATCATTTATGGACAAATTAAGTAAAATAGTCCAATATAGATAAAATAAAATACTAGTAGTATAATATAATTAGATACTGCTCAAAGAAAATATTTATGAAAACAATTAGCCTTTCACAAGTGGGAGCATAGTTTCTAACAATCGCAAAGTCACCTCTATTAGACAAGAAAATCATACAATAATCGATTCATCATACAAGAATCACATTAAGAATCACATACCATAACAAATTCAACCACAAATTCCCAAATCAATCAAAGCATGCGACATAAAAATAAAACATCGCTCCCACCCCAAAAATATTTGTCCGAGGATTATTGCTCTGATACCAAATGTAACATCCCAAATTTTTAATAAAAAAAAATTGGTTAAAAAAGGAACTTTATTTCTTTAAAAAGTCTGACAATCATTTTTTTTTCTAAAGATTCAAGTTTATAAATAACAACTATACAACGAGAAAAATATTTCTTTCACATTACAAATTAATAAAACGCATATTTGTTTATCCCCGCGCACGTACAAGCAACTTATCAATTTCACACACTTCATCTTTAGCACCTACAACAATAATCATGTAAGGGTCAATTTCCATATCCATATTGAATCATACTCACCACAAGAATATGTCATAAAACAATAACAAAACACTTCACCTTATAAAAAAATATAATTATTAGTTTCTTTTTAAAAATGTAACTTTTTTGCTCATCAAATGCAATGCAATGCCACTAAGACCACTTTAGATGACAACACAAATGATCCGGAAAATAAAATCTCATACCAATGAGAAACCTGCCGCAAAGGCACCTGCCACAAAGGCAAAAATATCGAACTTGCCACAAAGGCACCTGCCACAAAGGCAATGCAATATGATGCATGAATCTCCACTTTTTAACAAGACCAATTTAACCAAAATGATAATAAATTATTCTGATTTGTAATTACTTATTTATGTATTTCAATTCTTAATTTTTAACAAATGATTATATAAATAGCAACTCCGCTCATGACATGAAATCAATCTTGATTAGCAAACATAAGAACATATCCATCACAATTCAATTATCACAAGCATATATACAACCGACACATAAAATTATTTATTTATTTTTATATAATTGATTCAATTCCTTTGGTTCATTTTAAGTGGCAAAGGCTCTACTATCATCTCACAACATAATCCTATGCAATATGATTGTATGGGGAAAAATCCCTTACCTCGAACGCTTTACTTCCAAGCATAAAATTAGTCTAAATTCGCAACTACAGTAGTGCACACGCTATATCTCTCGCTCCAAAGTTCATCTCGACAATCCGACGGTGGTAAATGTAGAGTCATGTTTCGTCAAAATAAATTGATTTAATAGGAATGGAATAACTCATCGTATAAAGAAAACAATGTCATACTTATCACTAGAACAAAGTTGTAGTTCATGTTTTGCTTTCTTCCTTTGCATCACTTGGTGTGTTGTTTCAAAATATGAGGAAATTGAGTGGTGTTTGTTGTAACAAATTGGCTTCCGTTGGAAATCAAGAAGAGAAGGAAAAGCATGGTAATTATGATATTGAAGGCCATTAAATTGGAATAAAATATGTGGGGGAAAGAAATAGTGGTGTGAGGCTTATAATGTAAAGGAGGTCATTATTTTGTAACATAATGTATAATCAATTGAAATAATGGCAATTTAAGTAAATGAATGTGCAATCAATTGAAATGATGGAAATTGAATGAAATCTCTTACCTTGCTAATATATTGGAATGAAATTTGGGTGAGAGGTACATGTATAGACACTGGAACGTGTGAGAGAAATTCAATGACCAATAAATCTTGACTATATTTGATTAGGTTGAAAATTATCTAAATAATACCATTAAATAGGAGTAATTTTTTTTTTTTTTTTTTTTTTTTTTTGAAAAATGGATGAATCTATCCACTATGATTGTAAAACTAAACCTGAAAAATATGTTCGTTACAATATTTAAGTTAAGAATATATATTAAATAGAGGTAATTACACTTTAATGCAAGGTAAACGGGCAACAAGCTGCGCCGCTAACCCTTTTTGGATGGCGAAACTAATCCTTTTAAATACAACATCTTGAGACCTAGGAGACACCACATTACTATGCATGACTCTTTGAACTCTTTTCAAAATTATAGAAATAAAGAATGTTATGATCATTCACGTGTGATAATGAGAATTCATTGGCAAAGGAGTTCAGATCACCTCCATTTCTTTATCCTCCATTTATTCCAGTACTTTAACGGATCTCTAACACGTGGCAACTATTAATTTCAAAGGCCCAGATTAAGACTGTGTAAAGCTGTTTATTTTCCAAAAAAAAAAATCTCTTCTCCTACTTCAGGATCCAATCGCGTTTCTGTCCGTCACAGTCTCGTCTCCACGACTCCATCTCTCGCCGGCGTATCTACTGCACCATCTCGTTGCTCACAGTCACCGCTGTCATCGCCTCACCATCTCTCTTAGCCTTCTTCACCACTTCTTCTAATTTTAGGCTGTAATCTCCAATTCTAGGGTTCAATTTCAATTGTCAATGGCTGTGTTTTTTGAAAAATATTTTTGCAATTATTTTGACCACTTTGAAAAAGATTGGGAACTATTTTGCAGAAAGATTTGGAAAAAGATGTGCAGAATCAAAATAGTGAATTTGAAACGGAGAAGAGTGTAACGGAGTGGTGGTTTATGACGGCGGGGCTGCGGCGAAGTACTATTGAAACGGAGGAGGAGTCATAAGATCTGTTGTATGAGAAAAGAAAGAAAAAAACGAGAAAGAGAAGATGGAAGGATTGGAGGCACGACGGCGATGCAGCTAACAACAACATCGTTTGGGTTGTTTGCCTCTTCAGTTTGTTTTTTTATTTGCTACATTAAAACTGAAAGCATCCCATTAAATCTGAGCCGCTGATTGCTGTTTTTTACATGTGTCACTCATCAATTAAAAGAACCGGAAAACTGGAGGATAAAGCCACTGGAGCAGATCCAAACTCTTGGCAAAGCTTTTCCAATGACTAATATATTTATTAAGACTAATATATATAATTGATTTCAAAACCCACAATTTAGTTAAACAATAATAATAGTAAAAATAACCATCATCTCAATCAAATAATAAAATACATAGAATATAAAATAAAATAATTAATTATACAATATTATCAAATAATGAAACAATAAAATGAATATATAAAATATTGGGGTAAAGTGTTTTATACTTTGTCTATCAGATCTGGTAAAGTGTTGTAACATCGTATACAACATCTTATACTGGTGTGCCAGATTTCACATATGTCAAATTATAATTTAGCAGCCACCGCCCCCACCTCCACAGCCTCCGCCGCCACCACCACCACCTCCACAGCCTCCGCCGCCGCCACCACCTCCTCCATGATGACCATGATGACCGTGATGACCATGATTTCCATATGAAGTCGTTGTAGTTGCTGTAGCAGTAATAGCACTCATAAAATTCATGTTGCCATGTTTGGCACCACCATAACCTTTTTTCTTCTTTTTGTTATTATAATCTCCTTTATTCCCGTGTCCGGAGCAAAAATTTCCCATATCTATATTTGTTGGCTTTAAGTCTTAGTTTCCTATACAGCTTTACCCCTTATTATATACAAGTATATAATTTATAGTCATCAACCTTGCCTACACGAAAAGTTCAATGAATTTCTACACAATTACATATGGAAACTATTTGTCAGCCATATGACGTTATAGTAATTCACTACAACAAATATGAGATTTAGTAACATTTAAAAAGTGTTACTAAATCCAAAAAAATGTTACTAAAGATTTTTAGTAACATTTGAACAAGTGTCGCATAAAGCCTATGTTACTAAAGGCTTTTAGTAACATCTTAGAATATTATTAGTAACATTGGAAAAATGTTACCTATACAGTAGCTAATTCGTAGCTAATTTCCAGCAAATAAGCTAAGCTATAAGTTATGCATGGATTGAGCTACAAATTGGCAATTGGCTATGAAATATTTTCCTAGCTAATTCATAGTTAATTAACCTTGAATTAACAACACAGTCAAGTGTTGCCGGATGTGTTACAAGCGGAAATAGTAACATTTTTTTAGGTTCACAAATAGGCATGAAACTTGATCAAATATATAGTAATTAGTAACACTAGTAATTAGTAACACTTGCATCCAAGGCTCACAAATAGCTAGATATCCACATAAATATACAATAATATGCTATCTATTCATGTATTCAGCAAAATCCTATCTAAAACTCCAATCTCTATTTTACCACCCTAATTTAAAAAACTACATAACAATCTAAATGTACAAACCTTTGTTGTTTAGCTCTATGTCTTGCAAGATTGACTCATTATGAAGTAACAAATCTTGACTTGGTCAGAATCAAAGTAATTTGGCAGGCACCAGGGCTGTGAAGTAACATGGCCTCAAAAGTGTACTTTCTAAAAACTAACACATGCAATTACATATTAATCATTATCGATAATTTCTCAGTATTAATATGTCACCATAAAATAAACAAAATATAGATCTGAAAAAAGTTTATCATAACTTACCGAATGAAGAAGACATGAAGGTCGTAGATGAAAGTGGAAACTCGCTGCCAGAAGAGCAAAGCTTGAGTATTTCAGAATCGAAAACATCAAAATACATACAAACAGAAAGCAATTGAACATCTAGAATTCGGAAGTGAAACTTAAGATCTCTTACTCTACAAGGGTGCATATGAAATTTATTTATACCTCATATTCTATAGAAAGCATGCACAAATAAATACAGCAAAATTGAAAAGAGTCAGTAGTGATTCCAAGTTTCCAGTTCATTCATTAGAATATAGTAGTAAACAAAAGAAGCAAGTTAGTGAAATTTGCAGAGAAAGAAGTACCGCAACAGTGAGACCCCGAAAGATGTCAAGCGACGCAACATACTGTGCTCTCCTTTGCCTCATCATTAATTTATGCTCTGTTCCGCTTCTTGTGAGCAATTTCGTGCATGTCCCCTCTGCTGTAGGCCTACCCATCTCATTTTCCCTAAAATATTGCACCATATAGTTATATAATTATGTAATAATTTTCTAATAACGATACAATGTAATGACTTTCTAATAATTTACCATATCATCTCTTCTTCTTACTAGTGTCTTTGCGCCTAAGGTATGGGATTAAGTCTCGCACTTCTAAATGTTTTTGCTTAACATTACCATCATCATCTAACACAAAAACTAAACCAATTAGTATTCCAAAATATTGCACAAAAATGATACAAAAAAGAGAATTATTATATAGATATACCAACAACATCCACAATCCAATGTGTATGATGAGGACGAAACAAAAGACATATGTTGAATATCATTGTCTCTCTTGAAGCTCTAAATTGCATAAGTTGATTCAAGTAGACAGTATGAGAGATTAGATTCCAAACAACAACAAACAGAAGAGAGAAAAAGAAAACGAAAAAAAGAAGCCAGCACAACCATGTATTGAACACTCAAGATAACCATACTTCGGGAACTCTAACTAGGTACTTCATGAGGGTTTTATAGACTCCTGTTGCAGAGCCAAGCTGAGCTAAATAAGCAATTGTCAGGTGAAGTTTATCTTGCAGCTTCCAAATTCCTCAAAGTATGATGAAGTTTATCTTGCAGCTTCCCAAGCATAATGGAAAATTCAACATTATCAGATATGGACTGCTGCAATCATCCACAAATTAACAATTTGAACTTTAAAATTCATAACAAGATACATTTATTTAATAAAGTGGTGCAGATTAGCATGAAGAGCTCAAGATACTTGTGTAAGAACAAAATCTTATTTTAATGTAAGATACTTGACAATATTTTAATGTAATAAATTTATTTATACCTTAGTTTCTGCAACCCTGAGAAGTGGTTCAACATATACTCACAGGTCCACTTGTTCCCACTCTTATCCACTATATATATCACTGTTCTTGTTAGATATGCCACTGCTACTTTAACCTTTGTTGGATTAATTTTCTGAAACAAATCGAAATAGAAACTTAACATCAATTGATGCATTAATGCAATATAGAGACAATAAGTGCAAATTCTTTGAAATTAAGTACTTTGTGGTACTTTGTGTCAAATAAATTAAACACCTACAGGATTTTAAAAGTATAAAATTATAAACAGGCCATTACAAAGGTTCATATCATATGCATATAACATGTAACAATTTTACAAATTCATTGGATTACTATGCTATCAAGAGATATAATAAACCAGAAACAGTACTAGATAAAGGAATCTCTGCATAAAAAACTAATAATAACTATTTACTTCACCAAAGTTCAAATATTAAAGACAAGAACCAGAATATTACAACTCAACACTAAAGAAAGCATTCCATTCAACTACTAAACCAAATACATATTGCCATTACCAAATTAAGGTATCACGGTCCTCTCTAGTTTAGAAAATAATACATAAAACCAAATACAAACCTTAGTGCCTCATCAATGTCCCATGGGAAGTTAGTAGATGCAAAGACCATTACTAGTTTTCGGCTATCATCTTCATACTTGTAAAAGGATTGAATCCACAAATTCTTTTTGAGCACATGGAAATACCTGTCATGTGATATGATAAACAAAAGTAACATCTAATAATTAATATGGGAACTAAAATATGATACATCCAAATCAAAATCAGATACTGAAAAAGAGAGGCATTCATCTTTATTTTTGGCACAAGATGGCACAAACATATGGTGTGCAGGAAAAATGTTAAAATTAAATTACTACAATCTTACCTTGCTTGCGGCGTCTGCATTATTTAATCTCTTGAGATAGATATGCAATGGAAAGTACTTCTACAAAAGGAATTTAAGACTAGGTAAGTAATAAAAAAGGACAACAAACAAACCTTATAATCCCTTAATATAAAATCAAAGTAAACAAACTCCACTACCACTTGTTGAAGCTTTGAGATTATGTTTGGCCATGTGTATTTAATTATCAACCTTCTATTATGGACCTGTCAAAACAAGAGGACTAACAGAACCACTTCCACAAGAAATTGGAAATTTGGGAAGCTAGCAAAAATTTAAGTCTGTGATAAAGAAAGACACTATTATGCATCAATTATATATATTGAACTTTCACTACTTTAAGATATAACATCTAATTTATATATACTAGTAAACAAAATATTGCAGGACACTAAATTATAAAACTCTGCTCCACACTTAACTAAACACAATCTAATTTATATATATTGAAGTTTCATAGTGGTATCAAAGAGTAAACACGGATCTTATAAAAACAAAAAGAGTACACACAGATTAATAAGACCAAAGACTGCTCCACAAAATGCATTCAAAAAACAACAGAATCTTGCAAGACACTAAACTAAAAAACTCACAATCTTAAACCAAAAGCCACTCAAGTGTGAGGAAGAAGATAAGAGGCGGCGACCGACGATAAATAAACAACCAATTCCAATCAAAACAAAGTTTCTACAATTATACAAGAGCTTGAAGCTAATTCAAACTGGTATCTCATTTAAACAAATTATAAACAGAAAATCCTAATTCAAACTGGAAATTGGACAAAATTGATCCAATTGGTATCACATTCAAACAAACCATATACAGAGAAACCCTAATTTAGATTGTTTCACTTCTTAGACTATATACAGTGTTTTTATTTTGGTAGAAACTATATACAGTGTTTGAATTGATGAACTAACCACAAAAATTTAATGTGAATTTGAAATGAACCTGAATCGATGTCGTTTTCCAATGTGCATATGTTCGTCATCCACATTTGCTCTTCTGCACAAATCTTTGCGGTTTGATCCTCAGTAACTGAAACGAGTTTCAATTTTCGAATTCAGATTGATGCAAAAATTGTGAAGAGATTTGTGATTTGGAATGTACCGTTCATGTGAGAGCGTAAATGTAACTTAGGATTTCGACTTTCAATCAATGAATGCAGAAAATTCGGCATAATCGCAACGGATGAAGCTAAGTTGAGGTCTATACGGAAAGTTCCATTGCCGTTGAAATTGAAACTTCCATTTTGATTCATTGCGGTTGAAATTGAAACTTCCATGGAAAGAGTGAGAGAGAAATTTGTGCGATTTTCGTATGTGAGAATTGAGAGAGAGAGAGAGAGAGAGAGAGAGAGAGGGGTAGTACAAATGGGTAAAATAGTTTTGTAAATGTTAAAGAAAATGATAGTAAGTAAGTGGTATAATTATAATTAAGAAGAATCAGTAACACTTTTCTCTGTGTGTTACCCAAAAAATGTTACTAAATGGCATATGTGTAGTAGTGTAATCAATGATAGAGAGAATGTTATCTATTAGAGATATAATTAGTTGCTCTAGTTACTAATTAGTTGCTCTATTAGAGATATAATTAGTTGCTCTAGTTACTAATTCAACAACAACGGGTGGCCCAAATATGGGAGGTCTCCACAACAAACAACAAATGGATCTAGGCCAGGCTCTGATACCATATTAGAATTTGTGAGGCCTATACTCAACCACAAAAGCTAGCTTGAGAGTTGAGGTTTGCACTACACTTATAAAGGCCATCTTTACCATATCTTTAGCCAATGTGGAACTTCTAACATTATCAACAATCTCTTAAGGTAATCATCTCCACATTGGTTTTTGCTACAACAAAAAATATTGTTTTTATTATAAAAGTTTTACTTTTAGGTTCATTGTAAAATGAATGTATCTGAACTATATTATTGTCTAAATACATCCATTTTACAAAGAATCTAAAAATTAAATTTTTTCTTATATATAAGATCGGCGGGGGGTATTATATTGAGTCCAACAAAGAAAATAATATATTATTTTAATTTATTTGAAATAGAAAAATATGCAAATTATAGTGATAAATTAGTCGAAAAAGGAGTCTCATAAGTCATAGTTCAATTGACAAAAATACCGAAATTGTTAGGCCGAACGTCGTGATCCGGATTCTCATAATTCACTACAAGAAATATGATTTTTGACAGCGACATTTTTTGTTATAAGTTGTTACAAATCGTTTGCAAAACTATCAAAGGGTAGTTTTACCAACGACTTGTAACAACTTATAACAAAAAAAGTCGCTGCCAAAAATTATATTTCTTGTAGTGATTATGTGGGTTTAATTTCAGTGGATTACCATTTTATCTAAGACATAAAACAAAAAATAGTCAGAAAAGGAAATTTAAAATTTAAAATAGAAATGTAAAGGGAAATGTAAGAGAAAATGCAAATATGTTTGACCAAAGAATTCGTGAAGAAGGAAAGTACCACGTTGTAAAATGTCTCCCATCAAGTAATCGTGTTTAAGTGGTTAACAAAATCCAGTTAAGCACAAATTAAGCAACAATTTTTAGATTTTGTTTGATAAAATTGGCGGATTTCTGATAAATTAGTTGATAACTTATAATTGATGACAAATAAGTTAATTAAAATCTTTTTTTTTTAGAATGAAGGTTAATTAAAATATTTGATGAAATTAGCAGTTCAATTATTTGATAAATGTAAAATTATATAAAACAACATTCTTAAATAATAGTAAAAGTTATATCATATTTATATTTAAAATAGTAATTTAAATTTATTATTGAATAATATCTTTTATATATTATTAAATTAATTTTTAGGCTAAATTAGATATTTGGCTTTAACTTATTTATAGATTTCATTTTAGTTCTATAATTAATTGTTGTTACATTTAGGTCCCTTAACTATACTTTTGTTTTGTTTGCTAAATAAGTCATTTCCATTAAGTTTTATGAATAAAGTTAGCATTTATCTTTCATTCATCATTAAATCCAGAAAATTCATCTTGCCCTTCATTATTTTCATCACAAAATCCATAAAAAAATAACCTCTCAACACACCCAAAAAAAATTCTTCCAGCTCCAAGATCACATACAAAAATGATGCTTCCTCCATAAAAGAAAAACTAAGAGATTCATACAAACCACAAATCCAAGTCCTTCGACACATGATGCTTTATATAATTGAAAATTGGCAAGGTTATCACGCAATGATTTTTATCTTTTCTGGGCAGTCCACTTCTGTTAAGCAATTGGTGGATAGGATTAAACTCTACTCTTGAAATGGTTCCATGGTAAAAATTCTGGTCACACCTGCTCTCTTTATGAGTGGGAAGTGGAACCTATTTCGTTTTGGTGCCTATCCTTTTGGTAATGAAGAATGTGAAGAGGTGATCAGTTTTCTGGGCTTAGTGATGAATCTATGGGTTTAGTGATGGTGAAGATGAATGTCAACTTTTAATTTTTTTTGAAGCATTGCTAACTTTTATAATAAAACTTAATAGAAAAGATTTATTTTAGTTCCGTTAGTTTAGCTCAGTTGGCAGAATATTACATTATATATGTCGTGGGTTGGGCTTCGAATCCCGATCAACCCATTTATCCATATGAATGAAGGAATTTCTAGCCACTACTTAATCAAATAGAAAAGGAAGGACTTATTTCACAAAAAGAAATATAGTTAAGGCACCTAGGCAGGGGCGGATCTATATAGGGACATAGTGTGGCTATAGCCACACCAAAATTTTCGATTTTTAATAGGTATATATACATATATTTGTTATTTATTATATTATACTAGACTTTTTATCCGTGTTCGCACGGGTTCAATCATTCAATTATATAATAGAAATGTTGATAATGTGTGATTATTTATAGTAATAAGCATTTATGGTCCATTTGGATAAATAACTTATACAAGCTTATAGTATGAGACCTTACATCATAAGCTCTTATACTCAATAAGCCTTTTGTATTTGGATATGTACACTAAAAAGTACTTATATAGAATGTTAATATGATTTTAATTTCAAAAAACAAAATTAAAAAATCAAACCATGATTAAAAATATAATAATTATATATATATATATATATATATATATATATATATACTAATATATAAAGGGGATACAAATTTTTTGGATGACTTTTTTATTATTCCAATTTTATCCTTAAAAAATAACTTCCACATAAAAATAGATTTTCAGTTTTTTTTAGTAAATAATTTTTTTTTCTTCTTAATTACTAAGCACAACTTCCACATAAAAGTAGGTTTTCAGTTTTTTTATAGTAAGAAAAAATATATATATTTTTTTCTTAATAACTAACCAAAAAAAAAAAAAAAGAGGTTACGTAGTTATCAATTAACAAAGTCCAATAAAAAAGGAGATTAAGTAATTATTTATATTTGCACAATACAGAATATCGATCACACGCGAAAAAAAAAGAATATCGATTACACAAACGGACACGGAACGTGCCTGTTTGGCGGCTAGTATATATAAAGGGGATACAAATTTTTTGGATGGCTTTTTCAATATTCCTATTTTACCCTTAAAAAAACTACAAAAAAAAAAAACTAAGCACAACTTCCACATAAAAGTAGGTTTTCAGTATTTTGTATAGTAACAAAAAAAATATTTTTTTTTTCTTCTTAATAAGCAGCCACAACAAAAAAGGAGGTTAAATAGTTATCAATTAACTAAGTCCAATAAAAAAGAAGATTAAGTAGTTATTTATATTTGCACAATAGAGAATATCGATCACACAAGGCGGCTAGTATATATAAAGTAAAAAAAAAATCCATTAAGTTATGTTACCAAAAAAAAAAACAAAAAAAAAATAACTTAAATGAAAAACAGAAAGTTTCTGTCAAAAAAGAAAAAGAAAAAAATAGAAGTGTGTAGATAAGATGCATAAACATAAAAAGACAAAAATAAAATAAAAATTAGTTAAAATAAAAGTTTAAAAACCATTATCTTCAGGTGGTGTGTAATATAGATCATTAGGCATGGATAACAATTCAATTCCATTGAAGAAAACATAGTTATTAGAATTTCCATTACTTGGAATGAAACTTAAATCAAACCTTTGATCCTCACCAACGTTAATAATATATTCTTTCAACAAAGTATCAACACCTTCACCATCAGCGTTTAATGGAGCATTAAAATCCTTAAGAAGTGTGAATCCGTTGAAAATAACAGTGAAAGAAGCATCGTGACGGTTAAAACCGTTGGTATAAGTAGAAGGTAGAAAAAAGACGGAGGAATTTAGGACCTGTAGCAACGGGAAAAGAGTAATTGAATATTGTAAGCCACTATGTTTGGTCTAGTGGTGAGGGGTTTGGATAATATTCATGGGGTCCTAGGTTCGATCCTCATCGGCAACATTGTAAAACAAAAAAAAAAAGTAATTGAATATTGTGTGTGATAAACGTGCTGATGAATAAAGAATTTTGCATCTATACATAATTTTCGTAACTGATTATTAGTTATTTTTGTTATATTAATGTTTATCCATTTTCTTTTTTTTGACAGATCTCAATTTTTTTTTTAAACACATGACATGTCACATTCATTAATTGATGTGGCAACATAATTTTGGTTTAAAAATTGATTATTTAAGTTTTTATCATAGCCGTTGATATAATTTTTTTTTCCAAGTGTCAAAATCTAGACCATTCATATTAGGGTTAGGGTTTAGAGTGCCTCTAGTTACTCTCGTTTTATTATATCAATTTTTTTTAAACACATGATATGTCACATTCATTAATTGATGTGGCAACATAATATTGGTTTAAAAATTGATTATTTAAGTTTTTATCATAGCCGTTGATATAATTTTTTTTTCCAAGTGTCAAAATCTAGACCATTCATATTAGGGTTAGGGTTTAGAGTGCCTTTAGTTACTCTCGTTTTATTATATTAAGATATATGTTTAAGCGAAACTTATGATAATAGATCATCTGCTGTAGTTGTTCAATAGCGCCTATGTTATATTGTTGTTGCGGGTTCGATCCTTGGTGGGTTTTGTTTTTGACATTTAATTGATATTTTTACAAATAAATTGCTAGAGAAATGCTATCCTGCTTCATTTTCTTCTATATACTAGTACTTCAATTTTCCAACAAGGCAACAACACTATCCGGTCTGTTCCACACACTAAAACTGTATCTTCAACTTCTAAAGATTCAACAATCCAACTTACAAAAGAAATTACAACAACCCAAAACAAAAGTTATCTAAAACATGTTTCACACTAAAGTCACTGCATCACACCACAAGAAATCAAGAATAACAGTTGTGGTCAATTGTTTTTTTAAAAGGATTGGTTAATATACATATATATATATATATATATATATATATATATATATATTGACACATTGGGGAAATCAAATTGTACCAAACAAATATAAATTTATCCTTAAAGTTTATACATTTTTATTGAGCACCATTAATTTTAATGGATTTTAATAAAATATTAAACTATTTTAAATGTTATTGAACAATGTAATATTATTGGTTCTTTGTTATTTTTTCTAGTTCTTTCTAGAGGCAAAACTACTTCTTCGGCTAATTTGCAAGCATATGGAACATGATTTTTCTATTATAAACTTTTGTTTTTTTTTTTTGAATGGCAAATATTCCATTAAAACTTTGTGAGTGTCTTTTTTTAGCCACACCAATATCCGAGGGCTAGATCCGCCACTGCACCTAGGTAATTGTAGCATCAATTAGTTAGGAACTAAAATAAAGCTAATAAATAAATTAAAAGACCAAATATCTAATCTAGTTTAATTTTTATATATTAAAATTTTATTTTTATTTTTAATTTTATTTTTATGTTTAATTTTATATATCTTTCACGTCAAAGTGTACATATACAAGAGTCGACTTGTGATAACCAATCGTTATGTTGGTTCAGTGGTGATTGACGCTGAACTTGGTAGGGAGGACCACGGTTCAATCCCCCGCAACTGCGATCGGAAGGGGGCTGAAACCACTTAATGCCAGAACTGACCCCTGAACCAGATTCAACTGGTGGTGAAAGCAAAAAAAAAAGAGTCAACTTGTGATACGTTAAAAATGACTTCATGCTCTACTAATGCAAAATTGTGAAGGCATAATCTACTATCTATCTATATAAAAAAATTTGATTATCTATATAATTACATTCATATCCTTCCTCCAAATAATTAAAATCAACTCTTTTTAGGGATAAATAAGTCATTTTTATTTTTTCTTTGAATTCTTTGTTATTTTCTCATTGTTATTTTTTCAACTTTTACGACGTACTTTTCCACTTTTGACATATTTTCAATCTCTCACCTTTTCATTATTATTATTATTGCTTGCTTCAAAAAAATTATTACTATTTTTGGACAGGATGAGTTCCTCAAACCTAATGGGCTAGCCCTGCCTATAGAGCGAGGAGCCCAATAGGGTCCAAGATACGCACCCACCTGATGAAACACCCGCCTTTATGAGATATCGAAAGACATAGTTGTGGACCAACGGATAGGCTCGAAAATATAGGCCGTATGAGCCAAATATCAAGGAGAGTGGGCTCAACCGCTCCTCCTATCAAGGAGGCACGACGGCCACCTCCACCAGGCGAGGGGCACCTATATATAGAGGTTTATGATCATTAAGTCAGATATGTCTAATACCTAATATACTAAACCATAATTCAGCATCTTACTACGTTCACATAATTAAATAACCTTAGTAAGAACAATTTTCTTTTTATTTATTTATCTCTCTCTCTCTCTCTCTCTCTCTCTCTCTCTCTTATTTTTTTTAATATTTTTTTTGCTTAATTACATATTTGGTCCATTATATTTATTTTAGGTTTCTATTTGGTCCCTTTAGTTTAAAAAGTTTAAAGTTAGTCCTTTTAGTCAAATTTCGGTTTAAATCATCCATGTAGCTAACAAATTTGCATACGTGGATAACTTAATTAGGAGGGCGTCACGTGAAAGTTTTAAACGAAATTAACTCTTTGAACTTTTCTTCTTACATCTCTTTTAATTTTACAATTCAATTTACCACTTTTCGAAACTAATATATATATTTCTCTTTCTAATTCGCCAACAATATTTCTTTCATATCTATTTATTGTTTAACTTCGATTGTATTGTTTATATTTCAACTCTCAATAAAGAATATCTAACATTTTTCTATAATATCATATAATATCACCATTGTATATGATTAGAGTGGATTCAAATGATTTGAATTTCTATCATTATACTAGATAAATATTAAAAGAATACATGATAAATATTTATCAATGATGAATATATTTGGACATAAAAATTTGCACTTGCAAATATAAGCACATAAAATTTGCAACGACCACGATACAAATATTTTTAAAAAAATTATTGTATAAAATAAATTAATGTTTAGACAAATATTACATTAATATTAGTATTTTGAAAACACTTACGGAGTTTTCAAAATTTTATCATGCCGACTATATATATCAATTGAAAATTTATATTATACAAATAGTGTATTAATGTTGGTGTTGTGAAACAACTCATTATTTTTTTTATTTTTTTCATATAGACATTATCATATCGGGACATAAAAGTATGTTTTCATAATATAAATACATAAAATCCGCAACGAGTGTGATACAAATAATTAAAGGATTTTTGCATACAAAATACGCAAAGATTTTTAGTAGTGATTTTATGATGACAAACTTTGGCTTTGTTTCCGAAAATAGTGGATAAGCTAACTAATTATAGCACATAAGCTAACTAATTAAATTTATAGTGTTTCATAAAATTAGAGATTGAACAAGCTATTAATATATAAAATTTTAAAATAAGTTAATAAGGGTAAAATTGGAAGAAAAAATAATAAATTTTAAGTTAATTGAATTAGCTTATCAAAATAAGCTGTAAATTAGTAAAAATAAGTTATAATATCGTGAAAAAAAAGTTACCAAAATGTTCATTATTTTCAAATGAGCTTATAAGGTATAAAGTATATAGGAAAATGCTGACTAGTATCTTGGATCCCCAATATAGCAAAGTTACATTGAAATTTGTGTAGTGATGACAAGATTTTCTATAGTATTTTTAGGATAGTTTTAGTAGGTAGTTTAAGACTTTGAAGACCAATTACAAGCAAAAGAAGACAAGAATTCAAGAAAATGCCAAAAAGAGAGCAAAAAGTGGATAAACACAGTGCATCGATCGTGGCCACGATGTCTCCTGTCGTGCCACGATGAGAATACTTGGTGCCCAAGGAAACAGCGTAGAATCTGTCTTATTTTTGAAGCAAATCCACTTCCATCGTGGCACGATGAGATCCATTGTGGCCACGATAGCATGCTGAGGCCCGTTAGAAAACTATAAATAGAGCTTTCCTCCTTCACAATTATTCATTCAGAAAATACAATTCAGTCTTCTGAAAAGTATTCAAGTCTCTTAAGAGCAAGGAGGGAAATGAGCTCTCTACGAGAAGAACTTTCCTCACCACGGGAAAGGTGGTAACTTCCTCAGCAAGACATCTACGCCATTGGTATCAATAATTTTTTTTCTTGTAATTTAATTATGTAGATTAATAGCTTAGATATATTTAAGTTTAGGTGGAGAAGATGAACTCCCTTAGAAATGCTTGAGAACATGTAGTTGGTGCAATAAATCTATAATATTTTATTATTTAGTTTCTATGTTTCTTATTCTTTATGCAATTAATGACGTAATTCCGACTGTTAGACACTGATCGAGGAACGCTGATAGGATTAGGATTTAGTTACAAATTAGATTGACAGTCCCGAACAATAAATCAAAGGGCTAGTTACGTAGGAACGGAAACTCCGACACAATTCGCGACAACCAATAAAAACAGAAACTCCGACACTAAGTTCTAGTGGAACGAGGATTAATTGAATGTAATTGAACATCCACACTGAATAAAATATCTGGTCTAGAAGCAGTTAGGTAAAGGAGAGAACCAATCATACCTCTATATAGTTTCTGATCAACTTTGCCTTCAGATTCTTCTTTCAGAAGACTACTTGTAGGATGCATAGGTGTAGTCATTGGTTTGCAATCTTCAAGTCCAAATTTCTTCAGCAAATCTTTTGTATATTTTGTTTGATGAACATATACTTGTTAGCCCATATTTTTACCAAGTAAAAATATGTTCTAAGTGCATAATTAAAATAATTATGTTTAAATATGTAATTATTTTAAAAAAGTCATTAAATACATTTGGTTTTCAGAGCCAATGAATTTAGTGATCATTCATGCATGAACATATAATAAATGTTCTATTATTGAACATTTCTCTTTAAAATTGCGTATTCTTCAGGGTCCTTTCGATTTGGTCGAAACGTCAGTAGGGTCGAAGCACCCAGTAGTGCAAGATTGTGGACTTGGTGAAATATTCAAAGAAAGGAGTTATCATTTCGACTTCGATGGATACAACGGCTAATTCAGAAGATAAGAAAGATTCAAATTCAAAATACGTGTCAAGAAAGATAAGAAAGATTCAAAGAAAGGAGTTATCATTTCGACTTTCTCTTTGAATCTTTTATTGTATATTCTACTTCCCTTGTTAAGTCTATAAGGTTATATTTGGAATTTCAATTCTTTCCATAGATCCAGCGCTGCACCCAACTCGCCGTCGTATCACCTACCGGAGATCTGCAACTTCCCACCGTCCAAAACACCGAATTTCAGCCATGATTTCCGAGATTTTACAATGGAATATCTCGGTAGTGAGTAGAAACCGTTCAACCATGGCCGGAAAAGGCGCAACACAGTAGACGATTTAGTTCACCATATCCTGCTTTTGGGAAGAAAGAAAAAAAAAATCAGATCTGTCAACTCCATCCGTCCACTGTCTCTATATCGCCCCACTGTCGTCCCGTCGACGCCACAACCTTGCCGTAGAGGTGTATTTATGTTTTCTTCTTTTGAATATTTCACCGTAATAGTTTGATCTACAAAGACTACAAGATATGATTCATAATTTTGGAAATTAAATTGAAATCCCTTTCAAAACTTTATTTGGATCTAGGAGGAGGTATTGAAGTTGAAAAATCTTGAACGCGAGATCTGGGCGATGGACGACGGCGTACGACGGCGTGTTTCCGGTCATCAATGGTGACTTTCCTTCGTCAATGGTTTCTTTCTGGTTTCTTTAGAAGGGGAAGCTACTATGTTTTTAAGTTTGTTTTTCTCAACAAAAGAATAGACACGTGGGTTGTCCTAGATCGTTTGATTCATCAGGCGCATAAAATTAGTCCAAAGTCAAGGTGACTTTCTGTGGTGAAAGTCACGTGATCCCTTTCCGGTGATACAAGTTACAATATTTTATTTTAATAGAAATTAAATATATATCAATTAATATTGATGCAGAAACAAATTAAATTGTTTTTTTTAATTAAAAAAAAAGTTATTGGCGGAATATTCCGCCACAAAGTGAAGGAATCTGTCTAGTTGGTTACTGGCGGAATTTTCCGCCACAAAGTGTAGGTATTTTGTTTGATGAACTTATTGGCGGAATTTTCCGCCAAAAAACTTACTGGCATACGTTTTACTGGCAGATTGATTCCGCCAGGAAATCATCACTTTCTGGCGGAAAGAAGCACTTTGTGAGGGAAAACTGCTGCCACTAAATCAATGTTTTCTTGTAGTGAAGACACGCGTCCTCTCTATAATAATTTAGGCGTTATTAGCAGTTAGGATTTAGTGTCTATAAATAGTTTAGTTCTGTGATCGAAATAGGGGTCACAATCATTATACAAAATCCACTGAAAACTCAAAGTACCCATGTCAAAGCGAGAAACGAGTGCTCGAAGGAGAATGTATGTAATGTGAACCACTTTTCATTCTGTAATCATTTACATTTTGAATGCAATTTACAGTCCTTTTATTCATTCAAATTGCTTTTTACTTTCGACTCAACCTCTCCTTCTGTTTATTCAATTGAATAAACATTCTTTCTTGCATTTCAAGTTACTTAAGAACATAAAAACAACACTTTATGAATATAAGAACAATAATGAATACCATTTACTTTGAAAATATAAACAAAAGCACTATGTCCCGAGATTTACTAGTTGGTCTCTCTTGTAATAATCAAACTAGCGTTGTTTACCAAATTTCACAGTAAACAATACTTCATCTTTTCTTTGATTGATTTGGATTCCCAAGAAGAATGTTAGCTCACCCATCATGCTCATTTCAAATTCATCCTGCATGAGCTTAGAGAAACTTTTGCAAAGAGATGCATTAGTTGAACCAAAGATAATATCATCAACATATATCTGAACAACTAAAATATCATTCTTTAAAGTTTTTCTGAAAAGAGTGTTGTCAACTTGACCTTTTTGAAAACCATTTTAAAGCAGAAAAATACTTAACCTCTCATACCAAGCTCTAGGAGCTTGTTTTAGACCATAGAGTGATTTCTTCAGTTTATACACATGATCAGGACATTTCACATCCTCAGAGATAACTCCATTCAGAAAAGCACTTTTAACATCCATCTGATATAAAGTGATTCCATGGTTTACAACATATGATAGAAGGAGTCTGATTGCTTCAAGTCTTGCAACTGGTGCAAAAGTTTCAGTGAAATCTATGCCTTTCTTGCTGACTGTAACCTTGTGCAACCAATCTAGCTTTGTTCCTAACAACTTTTCCTTGTTCATTTGTTTTATTTATGAATACCCATTTTGTTCCAATAATGTTCTTATGTTTGGGTTTGGGTACCAGATCCCAGACATCATTTCTTTCAAACTGATTGAGTTCTTCTTGCATTGCAATGATCCAACCATCATCCATAAGAGCTTCTTCTATGTTGGTTGGCTCAATTAAAGATATCAACCCTAATAGAGATTCATTTTGTTTGAAGGCTGATCTGGTCTTTACAGGACTATCTTTATTTCCAACTATTAGATCTTCTGGATGAGAAGATTTATATTTGAATGTCCTTCTGTGTTTAGGTTCAGACTGAGTAGTTTCCTCTTCTGAGATGTCTTCATATTCATTATTGACAGTTCCTTCAGAGACATGTGGATCTTCAGTTGTTATCATGTTCTGAGTATCAGATGCTTGTACCAGAACATATGAGACTTTTGGTTCTGAACATCCGGATGAGATTTGAAATTCTGCAAAATTCTCAACTTGCTCTGACATGTTATTGTCAGGCTCCTTGTCATTAAATCTAACATGTATAGATTCTTCAACTGTGTGAGTTTCAGAAATATACAATCTGTATGCTTTTGAGCGTTCAGAGTAACCTATAAAGGTACCCTTATAAGCTTTAGCATCAATTTTCTTTAGATGGACTTTGTTGTTTAGGATGTAACATGTGCATCCAAACTGATGAAAATAGGAAATATTGGGTTTTCTTCCTTTGAACAGCTCATAAGCAGTTTTGTTTAGCATAGGTCTTGTGAAGATTCTATTCTGAACATAACATGCTGTGTTTACAGCTTCTGCCCACAAATGCTTTGCTAGATTAGTTTCATGCATCATGGTTCGAGCCATTTCTTGAAGAGATCTGTTCTTCCTTTCTACAACACCATTTTTCTGTGGTGTTCTAGGTGAGGAGAATTCATGAATAAATCCACAAGTTTTACAAAAGGATTCAAAAGAATCATTTTCAAATTCTCCACCATGATCACTTCTAATCTTCAGAATCTTAAGATTCTTTTCACATTGTATTTGGATGCAAAATTCACTAAACACATCAAAAGTATCACTTTTGGATCTGAGAAATTTTACCTAAGTCCATCTACTGTAATCATCAACAATGACTAATCCATATTTCTTTCCATTAATAGAGGCTGTAGACACAGGACCAAAGAGATCTATGTGAAGCAGCTCTAATGGTCTAGAAGTAGAAACAATGTTTTTATATTTAAAAGAGGTTTTAGCAAATTTTCCTTTTTGACATGATCCACAAAGAGTATCTGAGTGATAGTCAATGTCTGGCAAACCACTAACAAGCTTTTGTTTGCTAAGCTTAGAGATTAACCTCCAGTTAGCATGACCAAGAGTCTGTGCCATAACCATTTCTCATCACTCAGAGATAGAAGACATATAATCTTTTGATCAATCAAATCAGAAAAGTTTACTTTATAAACATTGTCTATTCTTTTACCTTCAAAAACTATGGATTTGTCAGAGTCTTTTGATACAATACATGAATCCTTACTGAAAGTCACAACACAACCATTGTCACAAAATTGACTTATGCTCAATAGATTGTGTTTTAGTCCATCTACTAACCAAACATCACTAATAGATAGAGAAGCATTACCAACTGTACCTGTACCAATGATCTTCCCTTTTTGTTTTCCTCCAAACCCCACAGTGCCTCCCTCTTTCAGAGTCAGGGTTTGGAACATATGATTTTCTCCCGTCATATGTCATGAGCAACCACTGTCCAGGTACCAAGGCTGCTGCTTTACCTTCTGTTGCATGAGCATCTGAAGCAAAAAGTATCTCAAATTTTGGTACCCATATTCTGATGGGTCCTTTGAAGTTAGTTCTTTGAACTTTATTTTTCTTTCTTCTCTTGTGAGTCACAGATGATCTAGAATCAATTGAACTTTGATAAAACTGTTTAGCTCTGAATTGATTCTTAGATTTGTATTTTGAATATATCAGAACTTCAGATTTCAAGCCAGCATTAAAAGTGTTTATCCTTTGAGATTTCAAAGGTTTTGACATCTTCTGAGCTTTGACTTGAGTTTCTGAAGTGATAAGACCTTTGGGTTCAGAGGTCTTAGGCTCAGATGAACTTACAACTTCTGACCCTTTCCTTTGAGGTTCAGAGGTCTTTTCAGTATCAGATACATTCAGAATTTCTGTTCCACTTTTAACAAAAGTTGAATATAGTTCAGGAGGAATCTCACCTTCCCAAGATGATTGTTGTGGTTTGTCCCAGTTTTTAAAATGAGAGTAACCAATACCTTCACCATTGTTCCGGCTCACATTATAAATCATGGATGCAATTTTACTTCTGTTAAAACTACAACGAATGAACTCATGAAGTGCATCTTCATGATCATCATTGAATTTTTCAGCTAAAACATAGTTTTGCTCAAAATCACAGATACAAGTTTTTAAAGATTCATTTTCATCACGTAAAATAAGAGCACACTCATTCAATGCATCATAAGCATCTTTCAAAGTCTTATATTGCATTGACTTTTGTGTGTAATGTTTTACGGCTATTTTCAAGGAGTCTATTAATTCAGATTGAGTTAGATTAGAGTATACCTCTTGTTCTTCATCAGAATCTGACTCATATTCTGCTTCAGAGTTGCTATCTTCAGATGTCTTAGCCATCAGGGCTAGATTCTCATTTTCCTCAGCATCACCATCAGAATCATTTTCCAGATTTTCCCAAGTGGCCAAGAGACTCTTTTTCACTCTATCCTTGAATCTTTCTTTGCTAGAATTCTTATTCTTGAATTTATCCTTTGAAGACATTTCTGGACAATCCGCAATAAAGTATCCAGGTTTCTTACAATTGTAACACTTGTTCAGATCTTCTTTTCTATCTTTAGATCCTGATCCTCTTGACCCATTTCCTTTGCTTGGAAATTTCTTGTACTTCCTTTGCCATTGCTGAAACCTTCTTACCATGAGAGCCATTTCTTCATTCTCAGAACCTTCTTCCAGAACCTCTTCAGAACCTTCTTCCTCAGACTCAAGAGCTTTAGCTTTCAGAGCTTTTGAAGTATTCTGAACAGAGTTCAAAGCAAGAGCTTTTGTTTTTCTGACAGGTTCATCAGCCATGAGTTCTAGTTCATTACTTCTGAGAGAGCTTATCAGATCTTCATAAGTAACATCATCCAGATTCTTGGATTCTTGAAAAGCTGTAACTTTTGGTCTCCACTTAGCAGGTAGACTTCTCAAGATTTTCTTGACATGATCTGGGACTGTATAGCTCTACTTCAGAACTTGAAGTCCTGAGACAAGAGTCTGAAACCTAGAGAACATGGTTTCAATATCCTCATCATCTTTCATTTTGAACAACTCATACTGATGAACTAGTAAATTAGCTTTAGCCTCTTTAACCTGTTTGTTTCCTTCATAGGTAGAACATAGTGAATCCTAAATAGACTTAGCAGATGATTTGTTGGTGATTTTCAAATATTCAGCATGAGTTATAGCACCAACAAGCATATTCTTAACAGTATGATGCTTTTTGTATTCCTTTTTTCTTTCAGCAGTGAACAACTTTCTGTAGAGATTTCTAACAATTCCTTCATCATCAAATCCTCAACAATATCCCACAAATCATCATTTGTTCCAATGATGTAGCTATACATTTTAGTTTTCCAAAAAGGAAAGGTTGTGGGATCACCATTGAAGAAAGGTACTTTATCTCTATAGTCACTTCTTTCCTTATCGTAGCTTGGTGGTGGGGGAACTAAAGTGTAGTTAGGAGAGTTTACACCAGAACCACTTTCACTAGTCATGTTTTTCACCAAGGTACACCCAGATCTTTACTGTTTCACTGTTAAGTAAGAATAGCAACAGACCGGAGCTCTGATGCCAATTGAAGGTGGAAAAACACAAGAAGGGGGGGTTGAATTGTGTTGACTTTTTGGACTTTTAAAAATGTTTGCAGCGGTTAAATAAACACAATCTGAAGGGAGGATAAGAAAAGAGAGAAAGCAAGACACACAAAGATTTTATACTGGTTCCTCCCACAACTTAGGAGTAGTCCAGTCCTCTTGTACTCACAAGAGATTTCACTATAATCACCAAGATTACAATTGCTCAAGCACCAAGCAAGAGACTTCCAATGCTCAAGCACAAAGCAAGAGACTTCTCAACAATTTGTGTGTTTTAAAGAAATATGAAATGAACACTTGATATACTATCAGAGGTGTTTACAAAATACAACTCAATCACAAGACTACTTAAAAATGTTTCAAGAAAATTTCTAAGTGTTTGTAAGCTTTAGAATTTTGCAGAGTATAGGCACGCTCAAAAGCTTTTTTCTTGTTGTCTTATCTTGAGAGTTCTTCTTCCTTTTATAGGTAAGAAATATGAACGTTAGCATTTGTAGCCGTTTGAAGATTTGAATACGCTCCATTTGTATTGATCAGAGTGCTTAGTAGCTGTTCTGATTGACAGTGTTAGCATCGTTGACATTTTCTACAAAATGGATGATTCCTTTTGGCTTTCGATTTCTGAATCACAGTTTAAGCCAAATAAGGAAATACTCGTTCTTGGAGTCTGACTTGAAAGAGACCTTTCCATGGTCAAACCTTTTTGCCTCGAAGCTATTTGAGAGACCAAGACTTATGAGGCACAGATCCCAAGAGTTCAGATACGCTGGCTCAGAAATCTTTGCTTCAGATTCTGGAGACTTCATAAATGTGCGTTCAGAATAGTGCGTTCAGAATAGTGCGTTAAGAATTGATTCACTCAGATTTCCAACGTGCTCAGATATGCAAATTTTTGCTTGTGATTCTGCATACTCAAGTAAAGTATTAGTACACCAATTTAATCTTAAATACATTGTTATCATCAAAATCAATTAGGAGGATACAAAACCAATTTTGTTCCAACAGGGAGGTGCGCGAGAAATTTGGGGGTGCACTAAGTAATTTCCAATGTTTATGCACATGGTGCATAAGCTTATGCACCATAACCACTCCCCATAAGAAGTGGCTTGCTTCCATCTTGCGTTTCGAGTTTAACTTGGATTCGATAAGCAAAGATGAGAGATGAGGTTAATCGGTTATTTTTATTTTATTTTAAATTTTAAATAAAGTATATAGCCACGTAATCACTAGTGGAAAAAAGCCTTTTTAGGTCGGTTCCTAGCCACTTTTTAGGTCGGTTTCGTGCGTGGCTTAAGTTATCCTGACATAACAAGTTTTGACTTGTTAGGACGACTTGGACCTGACTTAACAAACTACTTATTAGGTCAGTGAAACTTTATGCGTCTTAAGGAGTCCAGATTTTACCAAGCTCTAATGGCATGTTTAGCCGACTTAAGAATGTTGCTTTTTAAGTCAGCTATTAGTAACCGACCTAAGAGGTTTTTTTTTCCTGCAGTTATATATATACAATGCAACATCAATTCATCAAAAGAAATATTCAGCAACATCATATTATATTCTATTACCATATCTCAAAATAAAACCGTAGAAATAAAAATATTGTCATATCAAATTAAAATATCATTGTAATCAAAATCAGTACACAACCACACTACTACTAGGCAAATTCAGTTGCACTAAAATGAAAACTCAACAAATATAACTAGTCTTATAAAAAAGCTAGCATAAACAAAGAGCAACTACCTAGGTGAAATAACAACTACGTATTTATCAAAATACCATCAAAACACTAGAAACCTTAAAGACTTGCCAATATCCAACACATAATTGCACCCTAATTCATATCATTGTCCGTACTTGCTTCAATATGTTCCAATATCATGTTTCCACAGCGTTCTTGAACATTTTTAACTTCATCTTTTTGAAATGGCTTTGAATCCTCAAATATCTGTATCAATAAATGTTGACACAACATTAAATTACTATATTAACATAAAAAACTGTACTAATTAAGTGATACATGCAACTTGTTAACATAATTCTATTACTTACTTGTGTCCATGAACCAACAAGAGTCGCAGATACAATGTTCAACATGTGAATCATGATGAAATAGGCGCACTCATAACTAGTTTTTTGCTTTTGACTCTAAAATTTAATATGATCAAATTAATGTGAACGTCAACTAATTGTAGCAACAATAAAGAAATCTCTAAAACACAAAATTACACATTAGTATCTTTATTAAGATACTTCATCAAAACAAAGAGAAAACCAGCAGAAGCATATATAGCCACACATCTATACTAATCTATGAAACTCTTCTATAGGCAAGTCTTGTGTACTATAAACAAACTATATAGGCTATGTAATTATGGAAGAAGGTAACAAACTAGTTGAAACTCCAATTCTGTAAACAAACCAGAGGCGTGAATCAACTTTTGGAACAAACCTTTGCTAACAAATCATAGTAAAAATTACCTCAAATTATAATTGAACACCGACCCTTTGTATATACACAATTTAGTACCTACACATCAAAGAATAAAGTATGAAAAAAATTACAAGAAATTCTCTAAAATTTGTTCAATTGCAACATAAGGTATGAGTGTAATTTAATGTAATTGCATACAAGGCAAAAACAATGAATAATCAACTGAGTCCAGTTATGCAAAAGTTTAGCAACTATTTACAACTGCAATTCACTCTTCAATAGAAGAGAGGCAGCTCACATATTATTCATCACAATAAAATTAAGAGTATAAATTAACTATTTTATGAGTTAAAATTGAAAAGAATAAGAAATACCTGAATCTCATTCTTTGACCAAATTGGTGCTATAAGAACATCATCATCAAAATTGGTCTTACAATTGCTTTAAGTAGAGAGAAATTAATTCTTTTGCACTAATCCAGCACGTTCAGTTTCAAAATCAACAACGCCTTCAACAAACTTGGAAACATGATGGCATTCAGAATAAAATAAGAAAATTTCAACTCAACGCATTAATGTATATTATTTTACATAACACTCGATATTACAACTCTAAATAGAAGGGAAAGAAAATTGTGGTAGGCATAAATAAGATAAAGAATTGAAAATATTGTAATACCTTAGAACACAAAGTCACAACTAGTCATTTGTAAGTCGAACGCATTCAATATGTTTTATCACATTAAGGCTAATGCATATATTCTACAATTTTATGTAACAAATAATTAGCATAATTTTCAAACATGAATAACAATACCTATTACTGTTATAGACCTGCTACCAACATTAACTTCTCTAAAATAGAGGCATATATAAGATATGATATGATAATTTTTCTAAAGTCCTTTATACACCAAGTAAAGGAGACAGAGGCCTAAGACCAACAACTAACAAAAGCTTCCCAGTTTAAGACCTGCCAAACACCATGAAGAACTCAAGCCTCCACGCAACCAAGACGCACTCTTAAGATTCAAAAATCACTGAGTAATACAGCCCCTAACTAGATAGCAGCAGCAAGAAAAATGAATAAAAAAGTAAGGAACGTATAAGAGAACCTGTAAGCTTGAAGTTCCCTTTCAGCCATTGTGTGATTGGGAGCCATCCAAGTACTACTTCACAAGATGACATAAATTAACCTCACAACCACATAAGAGCTCAAGTGGGTTCTGGAGTTCCAAATTTGTGCAGAACACATAAGTTTAGTATATTTTACACCCAAAATAGGAGGGAAAGGTACAATGAATAAAGGGAAAAGTGAGTATTCTATAGAAGCTAACCAATTATTGTTGTAGAATTCCATTTATTTCGACCAGAGATCTTGTCCACTTTCTACACTAATATTCCTCTCATACTATCTGCCAATAATTGGAAGCTAACCAAGTACAAGAAGTATTTGATGGGGACAAACAAAGTTAATAATCAGAACAAATAAGCATTAGAAAGCCCCCACTTACAACAACAACGAGTATCCCTTTACTAAAGTATCAGTAGCAAATAAAACCTTCTCTACACTAATAACAAACAGATACATCAATCTACCAAAAACACTATACTTTTGCATTCAACCACAAGCTTTTAGATAAGCTCTTTTTGAAGACAGTACTGGTAATATTGATGCAGCAGTTCACCAACAGCATTGTTAATTTCAATATATATTAGTAAATAGTTAGATTTTAGCAGGATTAATTCAAATATGGTCAAGTTTAAGCAAAATTAGTTCTAGCTAAATACATAAAATATTGAAATCAAAACTTAGTTACATACACAAAAATTGAGATATTCTGCTAAATAAAAAATCAAAACTAAAATCTAACTATTTACAAAAATTGAGATATTCGGCTAAATAAAAAATCAAAACTAGCAACACTAACAACAAACCCAAAAATTGAAATCTTGCAACAAAGAAAATAAAAAGTTAGGGTTTGGAGATTACATACCTATGAATGAGTAGCGACTGGTATTGCAATCAGACAGAATATTATGACTTGCAGAAAGTTAGGGATTGAAAGTTCGATTTTGAATGAGGGGATTGAATTCGATTGAAGGGTTTCGATTTTGAATAAGCGGGTTGAATTCAATTGATTGTTTGCAGCGAAGAAGAAGAAGAAGAAGAAATTGGATGGTGAAGAAGAAGTTCGAAGAAGATAGCAGGAACGCAGGTGAAGAAGAAGTTCGAAGAAGATAGCAGTAACGCAGGTGAAGAAGATACGCAGTACCAGTAACACAGTATTAAGATACAGAAATTGGATGCGTGATATAGAGTTTTTTTTGGTTAATTATTTATTTTTTATATCTTTTTAAATATTCTTTTAAAAAAAAATCTTTTTAAACATTAGGATTTTTCTTTTAAAAAAAATTATGATTTTTCTTTAAAAAAAACAAAAAGATTGTGATTTTTTTTATATTAGTTAAGGGACATGGGTTCGATTCATGTATGCCATATTTTACAATTTAATTGGTAAAATTAAATAATACTTCTTAGGTCAGATAAATGTCATCTGGCTTAAAAAAAAAGTTTCTAAAGTCAGTTGAGAGTCACATGACTTAACAAAAAGTGTTTCTTAGGTCAGTTAATCTACATCTGACTTAACATAAAGGTTTTTGAATTAAATATTATTTTTTTTAATCCCTATTAGGTCGGTTAACATTGTAACCGGCTTAACAAAGTTTAACTTAATTACGGAAATGCCACCGCGCCTCTTGTTAGGTCATGTGGAAATATTAACTGACTTAAAAAGTTTTCTATAAAGGTATTTTTGTACTAGTGAATTCGTTATTCTCGTGAAAACACCTTCATATGAAAAAACATTTCTTATTGAAAATGTACACTCCATCATCCCAATTCTAGCGTATTAATTTATGTCACTAGACTATAATACCCGTGCGATGCACGGATTGTGTAGAATATTATATGTATAGTTTAATTTCTTATATTAAAAAGTTGAAAATAAAAATTTAAGAAAATATAGATAAATTGGAACTGAAATTATGCAGTACATATATAACAACAATGAATAATTAAAATCATAAAAATAATAATAAAATTACATAAAAAACATACAAAGTGATCTTTATAATGATTCATTGTTAACTACTAAAAATTCAATTGTATTTGAATCTTCACCTTCATCGCCGGTTATTACTACTTTTAACTCTTTTCTTGGTGTAATCCTTTATAATGCAACATATAATTCTCAAGCTTCAACCCATAATTATTGACAAAATATCTCAACAATTTTCCTTTAGGCTGCATATAAAAGAAAGAAATATGATTTACAATTTAAAATTCAAAGAGCATAAATTCATCTGATTTCTTTTCTTTTTTATCACATAATAGAGTACTACATCTTATTTATTTTTCTTAGAATTGTTATGTGTTTTAGGTAATTGTTGTGTATATACTGCCTCAGTGCAACTTTAATTGATTGCAAAGCACATAAAAAATCCTAAAAGGATTATACCAAAAAAAAAATACTTAAAGTATAGTAAAACGTACATATATTATGGTCAATCAATAAAGTTATATGAAATAAAATGAAACTATGGTCAAATGGATAGCCTTAATTTTCAAATTCCATTTTGATTTGTTTAGAAGATATTCAATTAATAGATAAAAACTCAAGAACATTTGTCAACCAAAACACTTAAAGATTTTTAGAAAGTTAAGTAGAAATAAAATTTGTGAACATATTAGGTGAAATATAATCAATAAAATTATGGCCAATCAATGGCTTAAAAAGATAAATTTGTTTTAAAATTGAAAAGTTGAGTAAGAATAAAACATAAGTTGTTTCACACTTTCTACCTTTGTGCATAGTTGGGTTCAACAAATTGAATAAATCATTCTATTTAACTTCAAAACTATCGAGGATCTATATTGGTTTCAGCAACCATGTTTAATGTTTGCAATCAACGAATTCATGAATCAACAAATTTATGGACAAAAATATATTAAGATTAAACTGATAAATACGAACAAAACACAACAAATTATATTAGATACATTCAATCTTTTTTCCTCTCAAATAAGAAGAAACGTGTCAACTTTTATATTCCTTAAGGAAAAAAATATCCAAAAATCTTATAAATCTAAAATTTTGACATGAAATTAAATTGAAAATATGAAAGCAACAATAGAAAAAAAATGAAATAATAACCAACTTGATAACAAACACAACAATAAAAAAAATTAGAATTCAAACACCTAAAAATATTCATAGGAGTACATACCTTTATAACCGCAAAGCAAAATCTGCATCAAATAGAAAATATATTAAACTTAAGAAAAATAAAACCCAATTTTTGTTTTTAAATGGAAGAATCAAAATTAATATGAAACACTACAAACAACAAAAAAAAAAGATGGAATCGATACCTATACTTTTCATTAATAAATATAGAACAACTACATATATATTTTTATTCCATACCAATTGGAATAAAAATCAAATTAAAAAAGAATTGAGAATTAATATGGAACACTGCAAACTATAATCAGAGTTTAAACACCTAAAATATCTATAGAAATCCATACCTTTATAGAATAGAACCCCAAAGTCAAATCTGCATCAAATTTTTTTAAAAAAAGTAAATATGTGAAAAAAAGTGAAAATAGATGCATAATTTAAGGTTATAATTAATGTGAAAGATATAGTATTGAGAGAAAGAAATAAAAAGGGTTTCTATTTATGGTAAAAGATGCATAATTTAATGCTATAAATAAAATAGATATATTCTATAGAGACAGAGTATATCCAATCATCAAATGAAAGCATATAATTAGGGATTAGTAGGTAACAAAATTAGGAATTGGTGTGAAATTATTTTATACACACATCCAATCGTATATTGACACATCATGTATTGTGTTTTTAAACACATGACGTGTCACATTCATTAATTGATGTGGCAACATAGTATTCAAGTTTTTATCGTAGCCATTGATATAATATTTTTTTTCCACGTGTCAAAATCTAAACCATTCATATTAGGGTTAGGGTTTAGGGTGTCTCTAGTTACTCTCGTTTTATTATATTAAGATATTATATTAAGATATTAAGATATGCTTAAGAAATAAAATCAATGAATACTAAATAATCAGTGTATATATTATATGTTAATTCTTTGGAACACCGTTTATTTTTCACATCAAAATAAATTTTTTCTAGAGCCTTCCACTATTTAATTCAATTTAAACTATTCAAAATATATAATTCCAAAATAAATTAAAAAAGATGTTTTACATATTTTCATTTAAGTTATTATGTCTAATATATATTAATATATTTCCTTCATTTTATTAATTGTAATCATCTTTAAACCTTATTTGTCTTGCGCAATACTCTTTTATTCATGCACTTTTTTTTTTCTTGCAAATTTTGATCATGTCCCACAATTTAATTGCAACCAATCTTGCTATTCATTGTTTGAGAGGTACAATTCTCTCATAGATTTTTCTTTTATATTTTTGTATTATTTTTCATTTAGTTATTAGAAATTGTTTTCTTTATAATATGAACAGGTCTTTTGGATCCAAACTTATAACTGATCAAGAAAAATATATCAATGATTTACGAATTAAATATCGAAGCGTGAATTTGTTTTAGGTTTCCCAGATTTTACTTTGCAAGGGGAGAATCCTACAAAAAAAAATTTGGAGGGGTAAAACAAAACACGTCAACTTTGCAGGGGTAAAGGTCAATTTATCCTATAAAAAATAATATTTTTTGTCAATATTCTAAAAAAAAATATTTCTCCCAGAAACTCTAATTGATTGCCATTTAAACAATTTATATTGAAAATGCACGAGAAAGTTCAATGAAAATATTGTAATGTATATTATAGAGATAGAGATTTAAACTCGTCCATAAGTCTTAATTCAAAATTCAAATTGTATAGTAGAATACCATTATCTGAGTTCGAATCTGAACTTTTATTGTTGTGCGTAAATTTAATTTTGGTAATTTACTTCTTTAACTTTGACAAAAAAAAAAACTATATTTAGGCCCGAGGCCAACTATTCGTTTAAAATAAAAAAAAGCCCAATATCACACTTTTTAGTACACCCTAATTTTTCTAATAAATAGCGTACACCCTAATTCATTCCGTGTTCCCTTCTTAAGTTATTAAGCGCTACAGAATTTTTAATTTTTCTTCATGGAAAATGTTTAAACACGCGTTCTGAAGAGAAACCCTAAAAATCAAGATTAGAGTTACGAATCATCTCTAAAACCCTAAATTTTGTGTCTATCGATCATCTCTGAAACTTGTGTGGCATCTTCAAATTTCTGCAGTGTCGCAAATTTGCGCTCCTCTTCGAAGATTGCAGCGATAAGGGTTCAAACGTGCGCTGAGTTTTGAAAAGCAATCTATTGATTGTAATTCGATCTTTCCTCAGGTAATAGAAATTCGATCTTTTGATTGTAATTTTGGAATTTCGTTACAAAAGATTTTCCCCTTCGATTTAATTTATAGTTGGTACCTGTTTCAATCTTCTGTTGTTGGATTACCAATTTTTTCATTCTTGATTCAAGATACTTCATTATTCTGCTTTTTTTTTTTTTAATAAAGAACTTACCATTTTGTTTTTGCTAGAAAATCCTCTAATGTTGTGAAACACTATAATATTGTAAGAAAATACTATGGGAACTATATTCATAATGGAATTCTTTACCGTGAATTGTTCATGTAAAAATTTACAATGCTTTAAATCCATTATGAGTGTGAATTTGTATTCACAATATAAGGATGGTATCTATTGAGCTTTTATGACTTGAATGCAATTCTATACTGTGAGATAAAATATGAGCCTAAATTTTGAGACTGTTGGCTGCCTCGATGACACGAAATGATACTGTGAATATTATTTGTTATATAAACTGTTACTAGTAGGAAGGCTCATTGACGGTAAAAACATTATGAACACTTTACTCATAATGTAAAAGTTTCCTGATGCCTTCGATGTGATATCAATATAAATTGACTTTGATTCATTCATAATAAAAGGGATGGATTATTGGATGCCTCTATGACCTAAAGAGAATCAACCAATATTATTAGTTATATAAATCGTTGCTAGTATTTGGATGCCTCATTGACCGTATAAAAACATTATGAACTCTTTACTCATAATGTAAAAGTTACTTGAGATGGCTTCGATGCAATATTGTATGAATTGAATTTGATTTGTTCATAATATAAAGTATGGATTATTGGATGCGCCTCGATGACCCGAAAGGAATCAATTAATGTTATCTGTTATGTAAAATGTTGCTAGTATTTGGATGCCTCATTGACCATAAAAAAACATTATGAATTCTTTACTCATAATGTAAAAGTTGTTTGATGCATTGAATGCGATATTTATATGAATTTAATTTGATTCATTCATAATATAAGGGATGGATTATTGGATGCCTTGATGACACGAAAGGAATCAATGAATATTATTTGTTATATAAATTGTTGCTAGTATTTGGATGTCTCATTGACTGTTAAAAAACATTATGAACTCTTTACTCATAATGTAAAAGTTGCCTGATGCCTTTGATACAATATTGATATGAATTGAATTTGATTCATTCAAAATATAAGGGATGGATTATTAGATGCCTCGATGACCCAAAAGGAATCAATGAATATTATTTGTTATATAAACTGTTGCTAATATTTGGATGCCTCAATGACCGTAGAAAAACATTATGAATTCTTTACTCCTAATGTAAAAGTTGCATGATGCCTTCAATGCGATGTTGATATGAATTGAATTTGATTCATTCATAATATAAGGGATGTGGATTATTGGATGCCTCGATGACCTGAAACGAATCACGGATATTATTTATTCAATAAAATGGTGTTAGTATATGGATGCCTCATTGACCCTAAAAAAAGTTATGAACACTTTCTTCATGATGTAAAAGTCGTTTGATGCCTTTGATGTTGTGTTGATATGAATTGAATTTTATTCATTTATAATATAAGGATTATCGGATGCCTCGATGACCCGAAATGAAGCATGGATATTATATATTCCATAAAATGTTGTTAGTATTTTGATGTCTCACTGACCCTAAAGAAACATTATGATGCCCTTCAATGAGATATTGATGAGTTAAAGTTATTCATTCAAAATATAAGAGATGGATTCGTTGAGATATAATGTTCCTTATAATGATCCTAAATGCAATTGTTGAATGTGAACTGCCGCCATGAGATAAAGTATGGGATGCCTCGATGAATCCATGAATCATGGATATTATTTATTGTATAAATGTTTCAAGTATTTGGATGCTTCAACGACACTAAAGCAAGCATTGTCAATTTACTTATAATTTAAAAGTTGTCTGATGCCTTCAATGTTATATTATATGAATTGAATTTTATTCATTCACAATAGAAGGGATGGATTTTTGTGATTTAATGACCCTGAATACAAATATAGACGGAGAATTGCCGCTGCGAGATGGAACATGTGATGCTTCGATGACCCAAACTGAATTGTGGATTTTATTTGTTCTATAAATGTTTCAGGTATTTGGATGCTTTGATGACCCTTAAGAAAACATTGTGAACACTACACATAATTTTGAAGTTGGATGCTATCTTAAATGGTATTTTGATTTGTGAAATTTGATTCCTTTAAAATATAATAATGGATAATGGATGAATCTATTGTGCTTTTTATGATTCTTACTGCAATCCTAGATTGAGAATTGTCGCTTGAGATAGAACATGAGATGTCTCGATGATTTGAAATGAATCATTTATATTATTTGTTCCATGAATTTTTGAAAAGTTGGTATGGCTCATTGACTCTAAAGGAAACATCAATATCTTTCTCACAATGTAAAAGTTGGATGCTGATGTAAATAAGATATTGATATGAAATTTGATTCATAATGTAAGAGATGAATCTATTGTGCTTTTTATGACCTAATTCTAAAATGTCCACTATAATTTATTTCTTCCATGATCCTGTATGAATCATCATGAACTTTTTGTTCTAAAAGTTGGATGACGTGTTAAATATGATATTGGTATGAGTATGAATTTGTATTTGTAATATAAGCAATAACCAGTGATATGTATTGTGCTTTTATAGGTTTGAATGCACTACTATAATGTGAATGACCATTGAGAAACATAATTTACTCCATTTTAAGTGACGGCTGCGTAGACGACCCTCTAAAAGAAGCATTGGAACATTTTACTCAAAAGTCGGATGATGACATGATATGAATTTTTATTCGTAATGTAATGGATAATATCTATTGTAAGCTTTTATGATTCTAAACACAATTTTTTACTGTGACTTGCCACTGAGATGGGATCATATTCCTTTATATTAAAAAGGGGTGTATATATGAGCCTAATAAACCCTGATTTTGCTAAAGGGGTGTATATATGAGCCTAATAAACCCTGATTTTGCAGGAATCAGTGGATAATTTTTGCTTCTTGATTTTGTAAGTATTGGGATGCCTTCATGACCATTGAAGAAACTACACCATGAACACTATTCATAATGGGAAAGCTTGATAACGCTTTGCTCAATGATTTTTTTCGAATATCGAAATGTGCTGATGATCCTAAAATCTTAGATGAAGCGTTAGTGTAATAGTTGAAGGATGACAATGATCCACTTTAATATGGATATGTGTTCATAATATAAAGGATGATATTTATTGTACACTTATAAACTTTAGTATCTAAATGCAAATACTATATAAAGTGATTGTGCAAATATAATGTTATGAAGTGTGTTGGATTAGCCTATGAACTGATATACTTATGTTGTAGAAGGATGCCTGATCTGCATGTTGGAGATCAACGGAGGAAATTCTTATAGCTATGATGGCTTAGAGGTTGAGGATCTCCACTACTACAAATATAATTGTCTCGGGAAAATGAGGACAATAAGGAGGATAACACTGAAAAAGGTTGCTAGCCTTTCTGCCCCAAAGTAACAAAATATGAATTTGTGAGTAAGAAAATATCATACTTTCACTTTCAATGTCGGTGGTATTCAATTCTACTTTTAGAGAGGTTGAGAGGCTGATATTGTTATGTAATTGCCCAAATCTTTGTAACTAAGCATGTTGTCTACTGTTGGATATGTCGTGTTTCTCTTGATATTTGATTCGATAACATAGTACGTGTTATACTTCATTTGCTTTTCTATTTATATTAAATACTTGAAAGTATTATTGTTTAGTTACACACTGCGCTGCCTAAGTTGTTGAATTTATGATCTAAATAAGTTTAATCTTTTCTGCTAATGATTGAAAAGAAAGTTCTTGTCGAGTCTATAAGTGATAACATTGATATAGGATTTACATTCATAGTAGTTTGTCAACCTTTTAGATTTATTATGAGACCACTGACCCTGAGATTTGAAGAGACTGTGGAGGAAAAACTGAGGTGTTATAAATAAGAGAAAGGGATTAGAAAGAAGCATCTTGTCACTTATGGAAAATTGTGCATTGCAAGGAGCTAACCGTCAAAGTTCTACAATCTATACTGTAATATGGAAAATTGTTCCTTAAATCTTCTAATGAAGACACCAGTTCTTTTCAAAATGGTATCAAATCTCCATTCAGGATCAACATCGATGACGAGAATGGGAGGCAGATTGGTAGAATCAGTGGATGGAGAGAAGAGAACTAGTGTCTTGGAATCAAGACAGAGAAGGACACGAGGTACGGCTCAATATATGAGATAAGCCACTGCATAGTTTGGTAATTCAACTTATCTTTGCTATTCACCTTGGAAATGCTCTCCACATTTTGAATCAAATGACCGACACGCAAATGATATCATTTACTTTACACCGGCTTAAATATTCTTCATTGTTATTGGCTGCTTTTCCTTCGCTCCTAAGGAAATACATTAAGGTACACATAGGTCATTGATCATCTAATCAATGTTCACTACAAAATTATTTCACCTCATCGATGAACATTAGTACTTTTAAGTTTGTGGCTCTGTGAATATGTTTGCCAATGCTACATGATTATGGCACCTTTCGATCTTGTGCAGTAATTGATGAATCAACTTAATAGATGGACAACAATGAACTAAAACTTTTTGAAATCTGAACCATATAATGATACATTTTTCCTTACATAAACAAGATTAAGAATTGTGCCATTTGCTAAACTTGCTGTTGCAAGCATTTTGTTTTTTCCTTATAAGTGTATACTTTTGTTAATGAACTTCTCGGTGTGGATCTTCCGACTGCATATCAACATGCCTTCACTTTTATCCGACAGCTTGCCATGATTTTAAGGGACGCACTTGATACAAAAACCAAGGTGCTGTTTATTAACATTTTGAATTTATGGAATTGTCCATGCTGTTTATATTTGGATTTTAAGTAGTTTTTACTTTGAACAAGCATGGCATAATTTTCTGTCTGTTACAAATTACAATGTACTCGAAGGTATTGATTGTTGATAAAGGAAACACCAAAATAAGGGTGTGGTATAAGGATACAAAAATATAGAAAGGCTGTTGCTCAAAGCAAAAATTATGACTAGAGGGATACAATCAATCACCTGGAACCAATTATAACATTTGATCTATCTTGACTTTTGAGGTTGACACTTCCATAACTCATTAGTAATGAGTAGAGGAACTGTGATCAGGCATTTTTAAAAGTTTTTGTTTCACTCGCGTTTGATTGGAGCTTTTCACAAATTGAAACTCTGCATTTTTTACAGTTTTTTTGTATGGTCCTTATGTTGCTCTTTTGATGTCTGTATGTTTTCTTCAGGAAGCTTTTCGCAAGGTTTATGAATGGAAGTTCATAAACAGTCTTGAACTTTGGACTGATGCTGTCCGTGCTTACAGTTCACAATCCGACTTTAAGCATCTTGCATATCCGCTGACTCAAATAATTTCTGGGGTAGCCCGTCTAGTTCCCACTGCTAGGTATATTCCCCTGAGGTTGAGATGTATCCGGATGCTGAACAAGCTTGCTGCTTCTACCCAATCTTTTGTACCAGTATCTATGCTCCTTTTGGATATGCTGGAGATGAAATAGTTGAATAGACCCCCTACAGGAGGTGTTGGCAAAGCTGTTGATTTACACAGCATATTGAAGGTACTCATTGTTAACTATTCAAAGAGAAAAGGAGGCTAGGGTTTTCCATTACAATTACAATAAGCAAAGAGACATCTAAAATAAGAGTTACAATAGAGTATATAAACTAGGGATTGTAAAAGACTAAACTACCCTTACAATAATAATATAACTATTATCTAACATCTCCCCTCAAACTCACGATGTGTTAACATCAAGCATCGAGAGTTTGTCAATTAAGAAACGAAAACGTTTAATAGAATGCGTTTTCGTGAACAAATCAGCAATCTGCAAGGAGGAAGAAATAAACGGCAAAGTAATGGTACCATTTTGAAGATGGTGACGAGTGAAGTGACAATCAATCTCTATGTGTTTAGTACGTTTGTGAAATACAGAGTTGTGGGCAATTTGAATGGCACTCTTGTTATCACAGTACATATGAGTTGGTTCAGAAAGAGGCACACCCATATCAGAAAGTAACCAACGCAACCAAACTATTTCAGTAGTGGTAGATGCCATAGCACGATACTCAGCTTCTGTAGAAGAACGAGAAACAATGTCTTGTTTCTTACTCTTCCAAGAGATGAGAGAATCTCCAAGAAAAATACAAAAGCATGTGGTAGACTTACGGTCAGTAGGAATACCAGCCCAATCAGCATCAGAGTAAGCACGTAACTCTAAGGAAGAGGATGATGGAAACAAAATGCTCTGAAATTGAGTTCCTCGAAGATAACGGAGAATACGAAGCACGGCTGCCCAATGAACTGTGGTGGGAGAAACAAAAAACTGACTAACGACATGCACTGCATAAGCAATATCGGGTCTAGTAATAGTAAGGTAGACTAAGTTTCCAACCAAAGTACGGTACAAAGTAGGATCGGGTAGAGGAACCCCGTCAGAAGGAACATATTTCACATTCAGCTCTAAAGGACTATCTACTGCCCGAGTATCAGAGAGGCGAGCTTGCTCAAGAATGTTTGCAATGTACTTGGATTGAGATAAAAGAGAACCCTTAGGAGAATAGGCAACTTCAATCCCTAAGAAGTAGCGAAGAGGGCCTAAATCCTTCATCTCAAATCTTTTAGCTAACTGTAATTTCAATTCACTAATCCCATCAACATCATCACCTGTAATAATCATATCATCAACATATATAGAGAGTATAATACGACCATGAGAAGATGTCCTAACAAATAAAGCAGAATCATGATCACTAAGGCAGAATCCAAGAGATCTAATCACAGTAGAGAACTTCTCATACCAAGCTCTTGGAGCTTCTTTCAGACCATATAGAGCTTCCTTCAACTTACATACTTCACCCTGATTATGAGAGACACCTGATGGAGGTACCATATAAACTTCCTCCTGAAGATCACCATTTAAAAAAGCATTTTTAACATCCAATTGAGAAATATCCCACTGACGAACAGATGCAACAGCAATAAGAGTGCGAATAGTGGTCATTTTGGCCACGGGAGCAAATGTTTCTTCATAATCCATACCATATTGTTGAGAGAATCCCTTAGCCACAAGATGGGCTTTGTAACGCTCAACTGACCCATCAGACTTGGTTTTAATTTTGTATACCCAACGAGACCCAATAGCACGTTTCCCTGGCGGAAGAGGTACTATGTCCCAAGTATTTGTCTTGTGCAAAGCTTCAAGTTCCTCAGCCATAGCCTTTTGCCAAAGAGGATTAAGAATGGCTTCTTTATAGGACGAGGGCTCAGACAAACTATGAACAGATGTAAGAAAAGAAGCAAAAGCAGGAGAATAAATTGAATAAACAAAATCAGGCAATTTAGTAGACTTACGATCACGTGAAGGATAACGAGGAGGAGGTGGTTTGGAGGTGGAGGTGGTGGAGGAGGTGCAGTAGGAACAACAGTCGCAGGAGGTTGTTGAGTAGCCGATGGGACAAAAGGGGCATATGTATCTGGAGCAACACTAGTACCATCCCTGCAGTTCTCAAAATTACAGTCACTAGAAATATCATTATCAACACCGAAAGGATCAATATTAGTTAGTTCAGACCTGCTAGAAGTATGTGTATCAGACGAAAGAGAGAAAAATGGTATGTGCTCAAGAAACACAACATGACGAGAAACATACAATTTTTTACTTGAAGGATCATAACAACGATAACCCTTTTGACCATCCCCATAACCAAGAAAAACACATATCATAGAACGAGGAGACAATTTATTTCATTCTACTTGTGGGAGAAGAACAAAACAAGTAGAACCAAATACCTTCAAAGAAGAATAATCAGGACTAGAACCATACAATTTTTCAAAGGGAGACAAACCTGAGGTGACTGACGATGGAATCCTATTAATAGCATGGACAGCGGTGAGAATTGCTTCACCCTAAAACTCACTTGGAACAGAAGCAGACAACAAAAGAGAACGAGCTGTTTCAACAATATGACGATGTTTTCTTTCAGCAACGCCATTTTGTTGAGGAGTGTCAGTACAAGAGGTTTGGTGAATTGTTCCATCATAAGCAAGCAACTCAGAAAATTTATTAGAAGTATATTCACCACCTTGATCACAGCGGAAACACTTTATTATAGCATTATGTTGAGTTTTAACCATAGCACGAAACATATGATAAATGCTGAAAAACTCAGAACGACTTTTCATTAGATAAACCCAACAATAACGAGTATAATCATCAATAAATGAGACATAATATCGAGATCCACCTTTCGTAAGAATCGGTGATGGACCCCAAACATCAGAATGAACTAAGTCAAAAGGTGCTTTGGACACAGAAGCACTTTTATTAAACGGCAAAGCAGAAAATTTAGCAAGTTTGCAGCCACAACAATCAGAAATATCACTAATTTGCAATTTTCCTAAAGCTCCAGTAGAGGTCAAATATTTTAATCTAGATGCAGAAACATGACCAAGACGAGAATGCCACAAATAAAATTTAGAGGATGATAAATTCAAACGAAAAGATGATAAATCAATTGGAGTAGAGGTCGAGGCTGCAGTATCCGGAACTCTCAGCTCATCCAAAACATAAAGCCCCCCCATGTCTACTACCTTTTCCAATCAACCTCCCTGAATGTGGATCCTGCACCTGACAATGAGTAGAAGAAAACATAACCGAGTAGCCAGAATCACACAACTGACTAACAGAGGCAAGACTCAAAGTGAGATTAGGAATGTAATAAACTTCAGAAAGAGACAAATTAGATGTGCACACCGACCCAATCCCTGCCAATGGCATAAGAGTGCCATCAGCAGTCATAATAGACATGGATGAAGTAGAATTTAAAGACAAAAAAGACTTACGATCATATGACATATGATGCGATGCTCCAGAATCAAGGATCCATATAGAAGAAATACCTGAACAATTGGAAGGGGTCAAACCTTTAATAGAGGAGACAGATGTTGCATGTGGCTGGGTGGCGAGAAACTTTTGGAACTGTTCAGCAAGATCAAACATTCTTGAAGTAGTCTCATGTGGATATACATAATCATTACCAACGCCAACGGATAGAGGAGCAGCCAAAGGAGACATTGTCATATTATCAAACAATCAAATGAACCAACAATCAATTAATTCAACCGAAGAAATCCAACCAATACCAATAAGAAATTCAATAAGCAATATACCAACGAACCAACCAATTAGACTTCAAATTGCTCCTCAATATTGCAAAATAATTCAAATAAAAAACCAACAGTTACATAACCAGTCTTCTAAACAATAACTAATCAAATCACATATTGTACTACTAGCCAAAATCATAACAAGCTAAGCCAACAATACATACTTCTATTTATCTTCAATGGAAAAGGCGAGCAGCGATGTCAATTTGGTTGAGAAACAAAACAGAGAAATATAAAGGAAAATCAATCAGCGAGATACACATATGCAAAGGTAAATTGCACAACTACCATCAACAAATTGCTCATGGATTAACCAAGCTCTGATACCATGTTAACTATTCAAAGAGAAAAGGAGGCTAGGGTTTTCCATTACAATTACAATAAGCAAAGAGACATCTAAAATAAGAGTTACAATAGAGTATATAAACTAGGGATTGTAAAAGACTAAACTACCCTTACAATAATAATATAACTATTATCTAACATCTCCCCTCAAACTCACGATGTGTTAACATCAAGCATCGAGAGTTTGTCAATTAAGAAACGAAAACGTTTAATAGAATGCGTTTTCGTGAACAAATCAGCAATCTGCAAGGAGGAAGAAATAAACGGCAAAGTAATGGTACCATTTTGAAGATGGTGACGAGTGAAGTGACAATCAATCTCTATGTGTTTAGTACGTTTGTGAAATACAGAGTTGTGGGCAATTTGAATGGCACTCTTGTTATCACAGTACATATGAGTTGGTTCAGAAAGAGGCACACCCATATCAGAAAGTAACCAACGCAACCAAACTATTTCAGTAGTGGTAGATGCCATAGCACGATACTCAGCTTCTGTAGAAGAACGAGAAACAATGTCTTGTTTCTTACTCTTCCAAGAGATGAGAGAATCTCCAAGAAAAATACAAAATCATGTGGTAGACTTACGGTCAGTAGGAATACCAGCCCAATCAGCATCAGAGTAAGCACGTAACTCTAAGGAAGAGGATGATGGAAACAAAATGCTCTGAAATTGAGTTCCTCGAAGATAACGGAGAATACGAAGCACGGCTGCCCAATGAACTGTGGTGGGAGAAACAACAAACTGACTAACGACATGCACTGCATAAGCAATATCGGGTCTAGTAATAGTAAGGTAGACTAAGTTTCCAACCAAAGTACGGTACAAAGTAGGATCGGGTAGAGGAACCCCGTCAGAAGGAACATATTTCACATTCAGCTCTAAAGGACTATCTACTGCCCGAGTATCAGAGAGGCGAGCTTGCTCAAGAATGTTTGCAATGTACTTGGATTGAGATAAAAGAGAACCCTTAGGAGAATAGGCAACTTCAATCCCTAAGAAGTAGCGAAGAGGGCCTAAATCCTTCATCTCAAATCTTTTAGCTAACTGTAATTTCAATTCACTAATCCCATCAACATCATCACCTGTAATAATCATATCATCAACATATAGAGAGAGTATAATACGACCATGAGAAGATGTCCTAACAAATAAAGCAGAATCATGATCACTAAGGCAGAATCCAAGAGATCTAATCACAGTAGAGAACTTCTCATACCAAGCTCTTGGAGCTTGTTTCTGACCATATAGAGCTTCCTTCAACTTACATACTTCACCCTGATTATGAGAGACACCTGATGGAGGTACCATATAAACTTCCTCCTGAAGATCACCATTTAAAAAAGCATTTTTAACATCCAATTGAGAAATATCCCACTGACGAACAGATGCAACAGCAATAAGAGTGCGAATAGTGGTCATTTTGGCCACAGGAGCAAATGTTTCTTCATAATCCATACCATATTGTTGAGAGAATCCCTTAGCCACAAGACGGGCTTTGTAACGCTCAACTGACCCATCAGACTTGGTTTTAATTTTGTATACCCAACGAGACCCAATAGCACGTTTCCCTGGCGGAAGAGGAACTATGTCCCAAGTATTTGTCTTATGCAAAGCTTCAAGTTCCTCAGCCATAGACTTTTGCCAAAGAGGATTAAGAATGGCTTCTTTATAGGACGAGGGCTCAGACAAACTATGAACAGATGTAAGAAAAGAAGCAAAAGCAGGAGAATAAATTGAATAAACAAAATCAGGCAATTTAGTAGACTTACGATCACATGAAGGATAAAGAGGAGGTGGTGGTTTGGAGGTGGAGGTGGTGGAGGTGCAGTAGGAACAACAGTCGCAGGAGGTTGTTGAGTAGCCGATGGGACAAAAGGGGCATATGTATCTGGAGCAACACTAGTACCATCCCTGCAGTTCTCAAAATTACAGTCACTAGAAATATCATTATCAACACCGAAAGGATCAATATTAGTTAGTTCATACCTGCTAGAAGTATGTGTATCAGACGAAAGAGAAAAAAATGGTATGTGCTCAAGAAACACAACATGACGAGAAACATACAATTTTTTACTTGAAGGATCATAACAACGATAACCCTTTTGACCATCCCCATAACCAAGAAAAACACATATCATAGAACGAGGAGACAATTTATTTCATTCTACTTGTGGGAGAAGAACAAAACAAGTAGAACCAAATACCTTCAAAGAAGAATAATCAGGACTAGAACCATACAATTTTTCAAAGGGAGACAAACCTGAGGTGACTGACGATGGAATCCTATTAATAGCATGGACAACGGTGAGAATTGCTTCACCCCAAAACTCACTTGGAACAGAAGCAGACAACAAAAGAGAATGAGCTGTTTCAACAATATGACGATGTTTTCTTTCAGCAACGCCATTTTATTGAGGAGTGTCAGTACAAGAGGTTTGGTGAATTGTTCCATCATAAGCAAGCAACTCAGAAAATTTATTAGAAGTATATTCACCACCTTGATCACAGCGGAAACACTTTATTACAACATTATGTTGAGTTTTAACCATAGCACGAAACATATGATAAATGCTGAAAAACTCAGAACGACTTTTCATTAGATAAACCCAACAATAACGAGTATAATCATCAATAAATGAGACATAATATCGAGATCCACCTTTCGTAAGAATCGGTGATAGACCCCAAACATCAGAATGAACTAAGTCAAAAGGTGCTTTGGACACAGAAGCACTTTTATTAAACGGCAAAGCAGAAAATTTAGCAAGTTTGCAGCCACAACAATCAGAAATATCACTAATTTGCAATTTTCCTAAAGCTCCAGTAGAGGTCAAATATTTTAATCTAGATGCAGAAACATGACCAAGACGAGAATGCCACAAATAAAATTTAGAGGATGATAAATTCAAACGAAAAGATGATAAATCAATTGGAGTAGATGTCAAGGCTGCAGTATCCGGAAGTCTCAGCTCATCCAAAACATAAAGCCCCCCATGTCTACGACCTTTTCCAATCAACCTCCCTGAATGTGGATCCTGCACCTGACAATGAGTAGAAGAAAACATGACCGAGTAGCCAGAATCACACAACTGACTAACAGAGGCAAGACTCAAAGTGAGATTAGGAATGTAATAAACATCATAAAGAGACAAATTAGATGTGCACACCGACCCAATCCCTGCCAATGGCATAAGAGTGCCATCAACAGTCATAATAGACATGGATGAAGTAGAATTTAAAGACAAAAAAGACTTACGATCATATGACATATGATGCGATGCTCCAGAATCAAGGATCCATATAGAAGAAATACCTGAACAATTGGAAGGGGTCAAACCTTTAATAGAGGAGACAGATGTTGCATGTGGTTGGGTGGCGAGAAACTTTTGGAACTGTTCAGCAAGATCAAATACTCTTGAAGTAGTCTCATGTGGATATACATAATCATTACCAACGCCAACGGATAGAGGAGCAACCAAAGGAGACATAGTGATATTATCAAACAATCAAATGAACCAACAATCAATTAATTCAACCGAAGAAATCCAACCAATACCAATAAGAAATTCAATAAGCAATATACCAACGAACCAACCAATTAGACTTCAAATTGCTCCTCAATATTGCAAAATAATTCAAATAAAAAACCAACAGTTACGTAACCAGCCTTCTAAACAATAACTAATCAAATCACATATTGTACTACTAGCCAAAATCATAACAAGCTAAGCCAACAATACATACTTCTATTTATCTTCAATGGAAAAGGCGAGCAGCGATGTCAATTTGGTTGAGAAACAAAACAGAGAAATATAAAGGAAAATCAATCAGCGAGATACACATATGCAAAGGTAAATTGCACAACTACCATCAACAAATTGCTCATGGATTAACCAAGCTCTGATACCATGTTAACTATTCAAAGAGAAAAGGAGGCTAGGGTTTTCCATTACAATTACAATAAGCAAAGAGACATCTAAAATAAGAGTTACAATAGAGTAAATAAACTAGGGATTATAAAAGACTAAACTACCCTTACAATAATAATATAACTATTATCTAACACTCATAATATGACATGGTGACAATGTGCATTTGTTGAAATCCACCTAAGTGCCTAACCGTAGAGGTATTCTTTCATATCAGGTTAGCATGCCGACTCTAAAGACACGAGCATTTCAAGAGGCTTGTGTTTTTTCTGTGGTTGAAGAACTTACAGAACACCTAGCACTGTGGAGTTATTCTGTTGCGTTCATGGAGTTTTCCTTTATTCCAATTGTGAGGTTGCGTAGCTTTTGCAAATTGACCAAAGTTGAGAGGTTTCGAAGAGAAATGAAGCAGCTTATACGTGAGGTAGCTTTTATGTTTTACTTTTATCATTGGCATACAGCAGATGTTGTGGCATTCATTTCTAATATTTAAGTTTTCCACACTCAGATTGAGGTTAATGTCCAGTTTGTGAATGAAAAGCGCATGTCGGTTTCCTTTCTACCTAATGATCCAGCGGCATCATCTTTTCTTGAGGTTTGCTCATGTTTTCTCTTAACTTTTGGAGAAAGAGTATTGGCTGTTTGAGCTGTTTCTTTGTTGGATGTTGGTTGGCCTTTTTCATTCATGTATTTACCGACATTATATCCTGCACCGTATTTCAGCTACCTGCATAATTTATTTATTTATTTTATTTCTTAAGCCAAGAGAGCTAAGGCTCTTACCATCCTCACTCTGCTGTGAATGATGATGTTTTCATGAGAATCTCACACTTAGAGACAACAAAACAAGTTCGGGAGAAGTTAGAAAAAGAGTTTTTTGGGAATGAAAGAACCAAGCAAATGCAGGTTCTTTATCTCAAAAGAGAATTTGAAGCCTTGAAGATGAATGAGGCTGAAAACATAAATGATTTCATCACCGAAGTTTTGAAAGTTGTCACCCAATCTGATTGTTGGGAGAACAATTTCTTGACAGCAGAATTGTAGAAAAAATCTTGGTGGTTTTACCCGAAAGATTCGAATCAAAGATTTCTTCACTTAAAGGATCTAAAGATCTTTCTAAGATAAGCTTAAAAGAGCTTATAATTATAAATGCTCTTCAAGTTGAAGAGCAGAGAAGACTTTTGGGACAAGAGGAAGCAATAGAAACGGCTTTACAAGTCCAACACAAAGGAAAATCCATAGCAACCAAATGTGAAAATAAATTTGTTGGTTATATTTTTACGTATCTTTGTCAAACTCTAAAAGAACAACCATACATACTATTATATTGTTGTGAATCCGATGAACCATACCAATAACCTTTAACTGGTGCGAGGCAAAATAAACAAAGCAACCAACAACAATAACAGACCAAACAATAATAATCAACCAACAACAATAATGGACCAAACAATAATAATCAACCAACAAAAGCTAAACAAAAGCAATAAAGAACACAAATCAAATTTGTTTACCCAGTTCTGTGTTAATGAACTTATTCTAGGGGAGAGAGCTCTCCTTTTTACTATCAATCTTGTTCCTTCTTGATTACAATGAGATTTTACAAAGAGTTGCAAGAAATTAGAAAATCCCTAATTTCTACCCTGTTTCCAAATCTCTTCATGTAACCAAGAGATTTCAATGATAGCAATTACAAGGTGTTAGAATCACTTTGCAATCCCTAGAGTTGTTCGCAAGAGCTTCCTCTATGAACCCTAGCTTGTATTGGATGCACAAACCCTAAAAACCCTTTTTTCTTTCTGTCTCTCCGGGCTGCAAAACAGAACAGGGGTTTATATAACCCACGCCTGCGCCCCGCGCCACTAAGAGGATTCTAAGTTTTGATGATAACAAAAGTATTAAAATGACAATTGGTATTACTAATTATTGTTCTAGTGTGCAAGATCATAGATTAAAATTTTATGGCCACTCAGAACATTGCAGAAAAGAGGATATGCCAAGCTCTTAGAGTCTGAAGACATCAGAAGATGACAAGAATGTCAAGCTTTGAAGACCTTCAGAAGCTGCAAGAAGTCAAGATCTAAAGAGAGCATCAGAGGATTAAGTTCATCAGAAGATGCATCATCAGAACTTGAAGAATAAGATTGATTCTATATGATAAATGTCACATGCTACTGGAATGTTCGAAGAATAATCTCTTTGTGACCGTTTTGATGAAAGAATAATCATAGTACATAATTCTTATCCTTTGGAGGAGCGTATAGTACTATTGTACTATATTTGCTCATAACGGTTAAGACGCCATTTGATTTGAACAAGTAGTGGAAATTTATTTCCTATCTGGGCAAAAGATCAAATCCATATCTTCAAGGACTGTAATATTGTAGTTGGGGAAATTTTTTTTTCTACCCCAACAATTATCCTTTCACCCCTACATGTAATTTTTTCTTCCCAATTTTACCCTTTTTAACATTTGACTTCACCCCTACAATTTTTATTGATAGTCAAAATTTCATACCGGAATGCCTAAAAAAAGATTTCCGGTACTAATTTGCAGCATCATTTTCTTTTCAAAATTCAACCAACACATCTGTGTTGTTGAACCACGAAGCACCACCTTCCAAACGTGAGATCTGGGTGAAGGGAGTGGGAAGTGAAAATTCATGAATGGGTGAAGGGATTTGTGGATCCAATAAACTGGTGTGGCCTGGTTTATTGAATTAATTGGTATAAAAATTCATGCATAGCATCCAAAGATTTTGATACTGCCTCGTTAATGGGTACTATAAAGGCATCACGCTGGAAATTCCCGATTTTGTAGCAACCATGTATGTACCAGTACTATTGAACATTCACGCTGAACATTTCAGATTTTTCTATTCCGGATTTCTTTGTTAAAGTTTTCCGGTTTCAAACTTATTTTGGTTATGGATTATAAATTATAATGTATCGGAAATCTTTTTTTAGGCATTCCTTCCGGTATGAAATTTTGACTATCAATAAAAAATTGTAGGGGTGAAATCAAATGTTAAAAAGGGCAAAATTGGAAAGAAAAAATATATGTAGGGGTGAAAGGATAATTGTTGGGGTAGAAAAAAAAATTTCCTGTAGTTGGCTACCTTATCTTCTAAAGAAACGGTTATTTTCAAATCTCTCTATAAATAGAAGAACTCATTTGAAGATAAACAACAAACCACACACGAAAATCTCTGAATTGTTGCTCTGCAAAAATTATCTTACAAGACCTTGAAGCTCTGACATCTTGGATAAATCTGTCAAACACTTAAGTCTTTTATTTTATGTATTATATTTTGTAAACACCTCTAATTGTATATCAAGTGTTATTTGTAAACTTTCTTAAATCACTTTAAGTTGGTGAAGTCTCTTCTTGCTTTGCGCTTGAGCATTGTGAAGTCTGTTGCAAGAGTGTTTGAGAATGGAAGTCCTAAGTAGGTGTACCTAGGCAGGATGTCCTAAACTTGTGTGTTTGGCCAATTGTAATCAGAATTGATTATAGTGAACTCCTTTGGAAATGCAAGGAGACTGGACTACTCTCTGTTTGTGAGAGGAACCAATATAAATTTGCTTGTGTCTTTTCTCTCTCTTTATCTCCTTACCTTAATATTGTGTTTAATCCGCTGCATAAACTCTTTAAAGCTTGAAAAAGTTTTAAACTTTAAAAACACAATTCAACCCCTCGTTCTTGTGTTTTTCACACCTTCAATTGGTATCAGGAGCACGGGTTGTTGTCTTGATATCACTTAACAGTGAAACAATAAAAGATCCAGTGGAAAAACATGTCTGGTGGTGTTGAGTTGACTAGTACTGGCTCTGGTGGAAAGTATAGTCAAGTTTCTCATGACTATGGTTCTGAAAGAAGTGACAACAAAGAGAGAGATCCTTTCTTCAATCTCTACAACCTTTCCCTTTTGGAAAACAAAGATATATAGTTACATCATTAGTACTGATGATGATTTGTGGGATATGGTTGAAGACGGTGTTACCTTTGAAGGAATGAATGAAGAAGGAATTATTGATAATGCTGGAAGAAAAGAATTTATTGTTGAACAGAAGAAGCAGTACAAGAAACATCATAAGGTCAAAGGAATTTTGATTGGTGCTATCACACATGCTGAGTATCTAAAGATTGGAAATAAAGCCTCAGCAAAATCCATTTGGGATTCCTTGTGTTCTACTTATGAAGGAAATCAACAAGTCAAAGAAGCAAAGACTAATCTCTTGGTTCAACAGTATGAACTCTTTAGAATGAAGGATGATGAAGATATTGAAACCATGTTCGCAAGGTTTCAAACTCTTGTATCAGGTCTTCAAGTTATGAAGAAAAGTTTGTTGGAACAAAGTGGGTCTGACATGAACCTCTAGTATTTTAATTGGTTTTGATGATAACAAAGTATTAAAATTGCAATTGGTATTACTAATATTTATTCTAGTGTGTAGAATTAATAGTTAAAATCCACTCAGAAGCACTATGAATAAAAGCAGAGAAGCCAAGCTTAGAAGCTCTGAAAGTATATCGCTGATCATCAGAAGCTTAAAAATCAAGGTCTGAAGAAAGTGACTCTGAGGACAAAAGCTAGACTCTGAAGGATTCAGAAGTTGAGGACCTTAAGAAGCTACACTGCAGACTCTGAAACAAAAGGAATTTGCGTCACTCAAGAACTGACAGAGTCAGAATCAATGATTGAAGAACAATCCATTTTGGGACTCTGTCATATCCACAGGAAGGAATATTCGTTGGTACAACGTTAACCTTATCCATAAGTGGAGCGCATTTGAGGATTGTACGACTGTACTATTATTACTCAAAATGGTTGAGTGATAATTCAAATTGCAAGGTAGTGGAATTGAAGTTCTTTACCAAAGAAGGCAATGTACAACTATCAATTGTACGATCAAATTCCAGCTGGCATCTTATCTCTCTGCAACGGTCATCACATTCCATTGAAGTATAAATAGAAGACTCAAATGGAAGAAATGACTACTGTTCTATTACTGCGTTTTAAGGCTCTGAAGCAATCTGACATTCAAGAACCTATCTGTCATTCAAAGACTTAAAAGCAATATGTGTTGTATTTTGTACACCTCTGATAGTATATCAAGTGTCCATTAACAATCATTCTTAGATTTTAAGTTTGTTTGTGAAGTCTCTTGTTTAGTGAAACTTGAGCATTTGAGAAGTCTCTTGCAAGTGTGCTTGAGCAAATTGTAATCTTGTGAGATTATAGTGAAAAACTCTTGTTAGTAATAAGGGGACTGGACGTACTCTCAACTTGTAGGAGGAACCAGGATAAATTTTGTGTCTTTCTTTCTCTCTCTCTCAGCACCTCTTTGATTTTGTGTTTAACTCCGCTGCAAACTTGTTTTATTTTAGAAAAAGATTCAATTTTTAAAACACAATTCAACCCCCCCCCACCCCCCCCCCCCCCCCCCCCCCCCTTCTTGTGTTTTTCCACCTTCAAAGTTATACTGTCCCAGATCATGTCAAGAAAATTCTGAGAAATGGAGACCAAAGTTTACTGCTTTTCAAGAAGCTAAGAATTTGGATGAAGTTACTCTTTAGAGCCTAATTAGTTCACTCATAAGCCATGAGATGGAACTAATGGCTGATGCTTCTGCAAAGAAGTTAAAATCTTTAGCCCTTAGCTCAAAGAGCCCCTCTAAAGCTTTGAACGCTAAAGATATAGAATCTGAATAAGAAACTACTGAAGAAACACCAGAAGATGGGTCAGAAGATGAGGAATTTGCTCTTATGACTAGAAGATTTCAACAATGGGCAAGAAAGAAGTTTACAGGAAGAGGAAGTGGTTCAAGAAGTTCTGGCTTCAAAGATAAAAAGGAAGATCAGAACAAGTGCTTCAAATGCAACAAAACTGGCCACTTCATTGCTGAATGTCCATAAGCTGCATCAAAGGACAAAAAAAGTCTGATGGCAACATGGGAAGAAATAAACAATTAATGATTCATAAGCTGAAGAAGAAGAAGTCAATCTAGCTCTGATGGCTACTGCCTCTGAAGATCCAAGTTCTGACACTGAATCATCTTCTGACTCTGATGAAGAACAAGAGGTATTTTCTAACTTATCTCAATTTGAATTATTTTAAACTCTGAATGATGCCATCAAACTCTATACCAAGAAATCAAAAGAATAGAAAAATTTGAAAAATCACTATGATTCCTTGGAGAAAAGTGCAAACAAAGTTCTTAAAGAAAATGAACTCCTAAAAGCTAGGAATCTATTTCTTGAACGACACTTTGTTCACAATGAAGATATTCCTGAAGAACATGAAAATGCTCTTCAAGAATTTCTCAAGTATGGCATCAAAAGGAGTAAACTTGCCTCTATGATTTATAGTGTTAGCAGAAACAAAGGTGAAGGGATTGATTATTCACAACTAAACAATTGTGAACAATCAAACCATTCAATTTGCATCAGCAAAACACCTCAAGGACTTTACTCAACTTTTGTCAAAAGTGGTTCAAAAGATCAAGAGATTTCTACAGTCTATAAGATCTTGGAGTCAGAGATGACAGAGTCGAGTGCTCTGATTACATCAGAGCCTGAGACGTCTAAAGTCAATGCTCAGGTCAAAGTGATCCTTAGAGCACTTGCACAGACGATGTCAAAGCCCAAGATTATTCGGAGCACCGATACTCTAGTTGCTGGTAGCTCAGGATCCGGACGACTGATATACTCAAGGGCTGGTACTAAAAATCAATCAAAGACTAGAACTTACTTTTAGAACTTTGGGAAATCAAAGACCAGAACTTATGTTCAAAACATTGAGAAACCAAAGACCAGAACTTATGTTCCGAACTTTGACAAATCAAAGACTAGAACTTATGTTAAGAACTTTGGGAAATTTAGTCCACCTGTGAAACCATATAGACAAAATAGGAACAGAACCCCCAAAACTAACTAAAGAGGACCCATCAGGGGAAAATGATGTACTTTTCCAGTGCCACAGTTGTACTTGTAGCAATATGCCAAAACAAAAATCCATATGATATCTTTTGAGTGTAATCTGGTAGGAAGATTGAAAATTATTATGAGAAAGATTGTTCTTGGTCTCGAATTCTCGCTTGCTTGAAATTGTTGATCTTTCTTTAGACTGAGTTGCCTGCAGAAACTCTGATGTTTCTTGTTTGGATGTTTTTCAAGTGTCTGCTTAGTATAGATCTTCAGGAAAGTCAAAAGTGGTCTGATTGATTAAAAATTGTGAACTCAGTAATGATGTTTTGGTGTTAACTTTATATTTATGTAGATTTAGAACTTCCTTCTCATTTAGATTAAAGTGGATGTTTTTTCATTTTAGTAATATTCACACAATTTTGATAAATTTATTATTCTAATAATTTTTTTAATAAAATTAATTTTTTATAGAGGTTCACATAATAAACGACTGAGAAAATATATTTTATAGATTGAGGGATTTCACCCTATAATAATTCATTATATTGCATTAATATTCACAAATTACAAAATATTTTTTTTCCTGTTCCTTCTACCATATGGTATATGGGGATTAAATTTTAAGCATGCACGAATTTGGCCACCACAAATCTAATTGAGATTCCGTTAAATCTTCTAACGGCAACAACACATTTCTCATGTCACCAACTGTCAACTCATAACGTCTGTCATCTCTAACATAAACCTTCTGCACACCGCTGGATTCAATTCCAGCGGCGTTTCTGATGTCAGACGCCCACCCCATAGTCACCGTTGGTATCCTACGCCGAAGCCGTGTATCCCAAATCCCCAATGTCAAATTCCCGGAAGCATTTGCTCCCACCGCGCCGACACGCTATGTTTCTCATCATCGCCGTAAACTGACACGATTCTTCCATCGTCATAAGAATCAGAATCGTCGAATCCAAAACCTAACCCTAACCCTATCGTATCGCAAAGCTTCACGACACTTTTGCTATTTGCGATTTCTGATAGCGAAAAGATATCACCAATGCTTTGACGACAACTGTGTAGAAATCCACCATCACCGTTTCCGTCACCTCTGACTCGAAAATACTCACCGGCTCTATTCTCATCTTGTACCTCCTCTTCTTCATGGTCTTCTTCAAATTCCGACGATGTAGATGACAACGAGCAGGTTTCGTCATCGTCGTTGTCGAAGTCGAAATCATCTTCCGTGATGAGAGAAGAGATAGAACTAGAAGTGTTTTTACGGAATTTGATGATGAGAATGGTGAGAAAGGTGGCGAGTATAGCGAGAAAAAAGCACCCCATGTGCAAAGGTTGAGAATTATAGAAGAAGATTGAAGATGCAGAAAATTGAGGAAATTGTTGATTTTGTGAGTCGCAGGAACTTGTAACATTTTTTATGGTTTATGTTTTTTCGGGGCTGGCCCAAGGGTAAAGCCCGCCAAGCTAGGGCTTTAGGCCCATCAAAAAAATATTTTTTTAATAAAGGATTTAGGCCTCCAAAAAAAAATCTTTGAATTTTATATATATATATATTTAGGCCCCATTTTTTTCATATAACGTATTATAGTTGAGTTGGCCGAACTTCAGGAGTGACATTGGGAGGATGCGTGTTCGAAACATGCGGAGGCTTGTTTTCTATTTTTTACCTTATTTTTCATAATCTTCCAATTCTTCTAATTGTTAATAATAAATATTCAAAAAGATAAATTGTTTAGAGATTATTATTTATTTCAAACAAAGATTATTAGCCTATACCATAATATAAAAAATGGAATACAAAATTTAACCACAAATTTTAGTTGAATTTTCTTTTTTTGAATAATTTGTTTTTAACAATATTTTTTTCTAAAATTTACAACACCTCGAAATATGAAAGCTGGAATTTTAATAACTTTGAATAGCTAAAAATTATGAAAATGAAACAAATAAATTAAAGGTTTAATTGTAGTTTTGATTCCCATATTTTTACCATTTTGTGTAATTTATCTCTTTTTTTAAAATTTAACCGTTTTGGTACTCTATTATAGTTTTTTAACTATAAATTGACGATATAATATTTTTTAAAAGACGTAATATATAATCTGATAATGAGAAAATATCAATATTAACGAAATTCAGAAAAGACAATATTATAGAATAAAAATCATTTATTTTATTTTATTCATATTATACAAGTTTTTTCTAATCACCAAAAATAAAAGGAAGTTTTTTCAAATAGTATTAATTTTATTACAAATATAATTGCTACATTTTACCAATGTTTTTTTAACTGTTTGTAAATATAAATTTTACGTTTTTTTCTTGCACTATGTTTTACTAAAAAAATATTCTTACTACCGTAACAAAAAAATTCTTACAATGTGGTGAACTTTATGTTGAGTTAAAAATTATGTTAGGCCTCATGTTAAAGTTTGTTTTAGGCCCCACTTTATGTTGGGCTGGCCCTGTGTTTTTTACAAGAACCTTAAACCCTCCAAAGGCAATTATATAATTATAATTGTTTGTTATGTGATAATAGTTGTTATGACAATGAGAAAATAAAGAGTATGGATGATGATATATATATATATATATATAAAAGGGGAGGGATCAAATTACACCGGTGTAACATTTGAGTAATGTTACACCGCTCAATAACGCTTTAATGAATTCAAATTTTACAAAATCCATCGTTAGATTGAAAATTTATATCGTATAGATCATCTATGTTGAGTTTTACAAAATTCTAAAATCGTTTGACATGTTTTTGAGACACATCAAGATTGACGGTATTCAATAAAAACGCATAAACCGTTAATCTTGATATGTCTCAATAACATATCAAACGATTTTAGATTTTTGTAAAACTCAACATAGATGATCTATACGATATAAACTTTCAATCCAACGGTGAATTTTGTAAAATTTGAATTCGTTAAAGCGTTATTGAGCGGTGTAACATTACTCAAATGTTACATCGGTGTAATTTGATCCCTCCCCATATATATATATATAAAAGCCAAATTAAGGGGTGGTTAGTGGTAGTTAACGCAATGTGTGTATATATATAGACTATATATATAGTTGATAGATATGTTAGTGTAACAAAATGGAATGATATTAAATTTGTTGATTAACTTGTTTGGATTGTTGGATTATGATGAGTTTGTTGTTGTATGAATCAACGTGGATGTGGATAATAATGATGGATATGAATGATGACCAAAGCCCCACATATTTTAGAGTATAGAAGAGACTTAGATTTGTTGAAATTTGGAACTTTTCTTGTGTGGTCATGGTCACAACTTGGATTCAGGCTATGTTTGGATTGATGGTATGCAATGGAATGGAATGCAATGGAATTAGTCTATGTTCCATTGTTTGGTTTATTTAAAAATTGATGGAATGGAATGGAATAGGATGGAATAGATTCCATCACATTCCATCACTTACTCTCAAATTTGTTCCCCTCCAATTTGGGAGGAATAGGATGGAATGATATATTGCTTAATTAAAAATTGATTAAAAATATTATTCTACCATTCTTTTTATTCTCTTCTCAGCTTCGTTCTTCATTCACCCAGTGATTTCTCATTCCATGTTTTTTCTATTGTAGGTTTCTTTCTTCTCTTTGGCAAAAGTTATTCATATTTTAAAGTTAAAAGTTGTGCCTACCCATAGACACACATCAACAACAACAACATAGCAGATAATAACAATTGCATAAAACCACACACAACAATTGCATAAAACCAAAAACAATTGCAGAGATAGAAAAAAGGAATTGCATAAAACCACTCTCAATAATTGCAGAGATAGAACCAGTCTAACAAATCAATAAAACCCCGGTTATTATAAAAACTGTTGATTATTAATTAAAAAAAAAATTCCTTTGTTTTATTATATAATAAAGTAGATCATGTTGAATTTTACTTCAGTGTTTTTTCAAAATGGGGTAAAATTGGAACAAAATAATTATCATTCATTTTATCATATTCACTTCTCAAGCAATGGAATGACAAATTTGTTCCATTCTATTATAATATCCCAAACAATGGAATGGAAACTGTGTTCCATTCCGCTCCGCTTCATTCCATTCTATTATATTCCGTTCCGCTCCATTCCGTTTCATACCATCAAAGTCTAACTTTCAACATTTTGAAAACGTGTAGGGCTTGTACCAAAATACAGTAAAATGAAAAACGTGTGTAGTAAATGGCCTTGTGTGTTTCATGGAAATTTCTACCTTAGCGGTTTAACACGAAAGATATTTCCTTATGGGATTGACACAAAGATATTATTCAAAATCATTGAATATAAATATATAAATGTATTTTTATAAAGTTTAACATAAAAATTAATTTTTATAAGATATTATCCAAAATCAGTTTTTTTTTTAATGGCAAATATATATATATATATATATATATATAAGAAATCTACCAAAAAAAATATATATAAATAAGAAAGAATTAGTACATTCAAAATAGTTCACAAAAGAGAGTATAAGAAGTACCGAGCTCCAAAATAAAGAGAAAATACAAAGAACTCGTAGATAGAAAACTCCTAAATATTCGACAATCAAAAAAAGAAAAAGAAGAAATCAAGAAAAAAAAAAAAAAAAAACTGACATCCCTCCAAGATCACCAAGCCCAGAGCATCAAATTAAATTTGATGTTAGTGGACTAATTTAGCTTATTAAAAAAAATTAATATATTGGATGCGGTTTTATTCGAACTCGCAATTTTCTGACTATTTACATTTTGTTGTGTGCGTTTTGTCGATAGACACTTTAAAAAAGTTATAAGCAAAAATTACCGACTATAGTTCTAGTATATATATAAAGGGGATACAAATTTTTTGGATGACTTTTTTATTATTCCAATTTTACCCTTAAAAAATAAGTTTCACATAAAAATAGGTAGGTTTTCAGTTTTTTTATAGTAAAAAATATTTTTTTTTTCTTCTTAATAACTAACCACAAAAAAAAAAAAGGTTACGTAGTTATCAATTAACAAAGTCCAATAAAAAAAGGAGATTAAGTAGTTATTTATATTTGCACAATACAAAATATCGATCACACACGAAAAAAAAAAAGAATATCGATACACCGTGCCCGTTTGGCGGCCAGTAATAATAGCACTCTTTCGTTGCAGCAATTGATGTGTTATTCCTGATCAAATTAAATTATTATGAATTTTAGAGAAAAGAGCACATTAGGTCAACAATAAAAGAAAAGGGATTCGCTTTTTATGTTTATTTTCGTGTGTGATAATTTACACTTGTTTATACATGGTGACCAACAGGAACTCAAAAACCCACATACCACCACTACAATATGGAAAAAGAGCGTGAGTAGTTTATTTATCAGTTGAGGATTGAAACTTGCATGATTTATGAGATATGTGGGTTCCAACATGAGGAACAGTGTTCTATTATCCGGAGAAGAGGCTATGCTGACACCCAAGCCCGACTTTGAGGATATGCAATGAGTGTCATGGCCTAAGGTCCATTATTTTTAGGGCCTAAAATATTTTGTTATACCTATTTACTATTATTGAAAATAAAAAATCAATTATATTTAAAGAAAAAAAAAATACTATTATAAAAAAAAAACAATTATATTTAAGGAAAGAAAATATGATTAAGCTTAGGAAATATGTGTTATTTAAAATGTAATTGAGGTCCAATTTTTTTTATACCTAGTACCTAGTAAATAATTAGGCATAATGGTAGGATTAAAATAAAACCCTGTAGAGCAACAAAAAGACGGCACCACTTGTCTTTGTTCCTAATTTCCTATTGAGTTTGTTTTTTTTTTTTCTTTCTAATTCTTGCATTCTTGTAAGGTATTTAATAGGTTTTTCTTGTTTAGGTTTTGGCGTTGTATTATTTTGTGTGTTCCTAATTTTATTAACAAGTTATTTAATTTATTTTCTACAAATTTTTAATACTTAACATGTTATTTTTTGCATCCAGGGTCAACTATTTGGATCTTATGATTTTTTAATTGTTCTTTGAAGTCAGCATTCTACTTCCATGTGCTATTGTTCTCTACTTGAGTTTTTTTTTTTTTTTTCTATCATGAAAGGAAGAGCTAATAAAATCACAACAAGGGGGCTCTTAAAAAATTTGTTTTTACAAAGGTATACCCAAGAAGTATGTATTAATGCTATTATATTAAATAAAAGAATTTTTTTTTGGCACTCAAAAAATGTCAAGAACGACACTGCTCACACCGATGAGGAGTACGATGAGATGCTACACACACTTGCCCTTCCATACAAGGATTGGAGGTATAGCACAGATGGCTCTAGGATTCGACTGAATTCAACTGATATGGAGCCAATGGTGAAGGCATAGGCTATATGGTTCATGTCTAATTTTGGGAGCTGCTCGAATACATCTAAGGTCATCATGAGGTGTAGTCTTTTAATTGGTTGTGTAAGCATTAAATTAGTGCGTTCCCACTCAAATATTTCTGTAACTTAAAACTCTTATGATTTGTATGTTCAAGAAAATTCTGCTAGAGAACTTCAAAGTCTCTTTTTTATGATATTTTTGATGTTTGCATGCTTCATAATGTTCACGTAATTTTTTAATTTCTTTTTCTTTTGGACTTTGCCCTCTTTCTTTACAAAAATAAATAAGTAAAAGTTTCTATAGACTTTAAAAAGTCATAAAAATATGGATCTTTCAAGATATGCCCCTTGACCCTTACAAAACATGCAATAGAAAAAAACAATTCCTTTTACCGGTGGTGGATTTAGAAAATAAAATTTGGATGGACTGCTAAAAAACTATAATATATAAATTCAATACAAAAATTATATTTCATACAAAACAATTCGTGAATGTGAATTGTTGTGAATTCGACTATAACTCACACCAATAAAAACTGATGTGTGGGGCAAGTGTTACAAGCAACCAAACAATAAGGACGATAGATATGATGATGCAATAATTCAAAGCAATAAAACGGCGGAAGATAAAGAACACAATAATATTGTTTACCCAGTTCGGTGTTAATTAACCTACGTCTGGGGAAGAGAGCAACTCTCCGCTGCACTATGATCAAAGAGAAACTTTACACAAGAAATTCCCAAACAAGGGTTACAAGAATTAATCCTAATTCTACCCTAGTCCCGAATCTCTTCCCGTGACCAAGAGACTCAATTTGACATAGTCTACCCAAGGTGTATCACAAACCCCTTACATGTTTGCTTTCTTATTTTTCTATGAATAAACAACCTCTATTTATAGAAAAATATATGTCTATTATTTTAAAAGAAATCTTTTAAAATAAATCCAAATCTCCTATTATTTTTAAATATATCCAATATTTAAAAACAAACACAATCCAAGTCAGATATTCTTCAAAAATATATTTTTCTACAAAATCTACAATATTCTGACTTCCAATTTTGAGATTTCAAGGCATATCCAACATGAATGCTGAGCAAAACAACTTTTCCTCCTCTATGGATTCCCACCCAATTGAAGTGTCGAATGATAAGGGTTGTGGTGGAGGTACTTGTAGCCAATTTTTCAATGCGGAGGGGATCGGGCTGGAGGTGTGCTTACCTCTTCCAGGTAGCGAAGAAATATCGCCAATTGAGACGGTGGTACCTTCCTCTCTTCCTGGGCATGGTGGGTCTGGTACGTCGGGGTTAGGAGTGCTACTTGTAGATTCATTAGCTTCTGAAATTGAGCTATCTAATCAAGGAGTGATGTTTGACAAAGAAATAGGGGATGTTCATCACATAATTGACATCCAAGAAGACATAGGCATGAATTTCAAAGGGATGGGAGATGAGGATGTAGAAAGAAGCTTGAGGCATGAAAGGAGGGATCGACAATTGAAGAATGATTGGGTGCAAGGTGAGGGTTATCAATGATAATTTGTTCTTTCAATATAAGAGGGTTGGGGAGTAGGGTGAAGAGGAGCAAATTCCGAGAGGTGGTTAGAGTGGAGAAGGTAGATTTTTTGGCGATTCAAGAAACCAAATTGGAAGATGTACCGGAGTCTCTTGTCGCTAATATTTGGGGAAATTGTGATTATGGTTGGACCTTTCTTCCGGCAACCGGTAATAGTGGAGGCATTCTTTCGATTTGGAATAAGGTAAAGGCTTCCCTTGTCTTTACTTTTTTCGGTGTTGGTTTTGTTGGAGTTTGTTTAGATTTAATTGCGGAGAATAGGAGATGCTATATCGTGAATGTGTATGCTAAATGTCATATCCGCGATAAAAGGAGATTATGGGATGATATTTGTATGTCTAAAAGTGGGTTTGGTGATAGGTTATGGTGTGTGGTGGGAGATTTTAATTCGGTTAGAAATGCGACCGAAAGAAAAGGGGTTCGAGCTCTCTCACTAAATAGTAGAACTTCGGAGATGCGAGAGTTTGATGACTTTCTTGAAAGGTTGGAATTGGTGGATTTACCTTTGGTAGGTCGTAAATTCACATGGTTCCACCCTAATGGTATTTCAATGAGTAGATTGGATAGAATATTCATTTCACCATCTTGGTTTGATTGTTGGGGTGATCCATTGGTTCAGGTGTTGGAAAGAGATGTGGCGGATCATTGCCCCCTTGTGCTTCGATATAGCTCCGATGATTGGGGTCCAAAACCCTTCCGTTTCAACAATTATTGGCTCCAAAGTAATGATTTCAAAGATGTTATTCGTACGGCTTGGGACTCTTGTCAAGTTGATGGGTGGATGGGATTTGTACTTAAAGAAAAACTCAAGGTTATCAAAAATGCTATCAAGGTGTGGAATGCGGCTAAGTTTGGGGAGGTTGGGAGGGAGAAGACTCGTCTTATAAAAAGTATCTTGGACTTCGACATCAAAAGCGAATCCACCGGTTTGAATGATGGGGAGGTGATGGAGAGGAAAAAGTTATTTGAAAATCATTGGAGATTACTCAAGAACGTGGAGGCTTTAACATTTTAAAGTTCTAGATCAAAATGGTTAAAAGAAGGAGATTCGAATACCCGGTTTTTTCATAATTGTATCAAGACAAGGAAGAGAAGGAATAATTTGAATGCGTTGAAGACTCTAAGGGGGTGGGTAGAAGGACCGGCTCTTGTTAGGGGCGAGGTGGTGTCTTATTTTAAAGATCACTTTGGTAACGATGATTGGCAACAACCTACACTAGATGGTATTAATTTCATGCAATTATCAAACGACAAAGTGGAGAATTTAACGGCTATTTTCACCTTAGAAGAAATCACGGAGGTTGTTATGAGTTGTGATGGAACTAAAAGCCCGGGGCCGGATGGTTTCAACTTTGCTTTTGTGAAAGAATTTTGGGACTTGTTGAAATTCGATGTTCAGATAATGTTTGACCAATTTTATGGGAACGAATGTCTACCTAAAAGTTTGTGTTCCTACTTTCTCACTCTTATCCCCAAAGTGTCGTCTCCTCAAACACTTGGGGACTTTCGGCCTATTTCTTTGATCGGGTGTCTTTACAAATTGGTGGCAAAGGTTTTAGCGGCTCGTCTTGCTAAGGTGATTGGGGAACTAATCCCTCATACCCAATCGGCCTTCATTAAAGGTAGACAATTGGTAGATGGTGTTGTTGTTGTTAATGAGGTTATTGACTATGCCAAAAAGTCGGGTAAAGAGTGTGTGATCTTCAAAGTGGATTTTGAGAAAGTATACGATTCGGTGGATTTGGGCTTCTTGGAATATATGTTGCGGAGGTTTGGGTTTGGGGATAAGTGGTGTGCTTGGATGAAGGTGTGCGTTTGTGCCGGTAATATGTCGGTGTTGGTGAACGGTTGTGCTACAGAGGAAATAAGTATTAAAAGGGGCTTAAAGCAAGGGGACCCTCTTTCTCCTCTTTTATTTCTTATTGTGGCGGAAGGTTTGGGATCCCTTATGAGGATGGCGGTGGATCGTGGGCGGTTTCAACCCTTTAAAGTAGGTAGGGGAGGTGTGCCGGTTTCAATCCTTCAATACGCGGATGATACTTTATGTATTGGGGAAGCTTCGGTAACCAATTTATGGGTGATTAAAGCGGTTCTTAGAGGCTTCGAATTGACTTCCGGTTTGAAGGTTAATTTTTGGAAGAGTTGTCTCTTTGGGGTGAATGTGTCAAACGAATTTCTCACTATGACATCCGAGTTTTTGAATTGCCGGCTTGGTGTTTTGCCTTTCAAATACTTAGGTCTCCCGGTAGGAGCTAATCCCCGGCTTTGTTCGACATGGAAGCCGATGTTGGATACAATCAAAGGAAGATTAGGTGCTTGGGGTAATAAGTATGTGAGCCTCGGTGGCCGAATTGTCCTCATAAATGCGGTATTAAATTCTCTTCCAATTTTTTTCTTATCTTATTTTAAAATGCCGGTTAAAGTGTGGCAAGAGGTTTTAGCGGCTCGTCTTGCTAAGGTGATTGGGGAACTAATCCCTCATACCCAATCGGCCTTCATTAAAGGTAGACAATTGGTAGATGGTGTTGTTGTTGTTAATGAGGTTATTGACTATGCCAAAAAGTCGGGTAAAGAGTGTGTGATCTTCAAAGTGGATTTTGAGAAAGCATACGATTCGGTGGATTTGGGCTTCTTGGAATATATGTTGCGGAGGTTTGGGTTTGGGGATAAGTGGTGTGCTTGGATGAAGGTGTGCGTTTGTGCCGGTAATATGTCGGTGTTGGTGAACGGTTGTGCTACGGAGGAAATAAGTATTAAAAGGGGCTTAAAGCAAGGGGACCCTCTTTCTCCTCTTTTATTTCTTATTGTGGCGGAAGGTTTGGGATCCCTTATGAGGATGGCGGTGGATCGTGGGCGGTTTCAACCCTTTAAAGTAGGTAGGGGAGGTGTGCCGGTTTCAATCCTTCAATACGCGGATGATACTTTATGTATTGGGGAAGCTTCGGTAACCAATTTATGGGTGATTAAAGCGGTTCTTAGAGGCTTCGAATTGACTTCCGGTTTGAAGGTTAATTTTTGGAAGAGTTGTCTCTTTGGGGTGAATGTGTCAAACGAATTTCTCACTATGACATCCGAGTTTTTGAATTGCCGGCTTGGTGTTTTGCCTTTCAAATACTTAGGTCTCCCGGTAGGAGCTAATCCCCGGCTTTGTTCGACATGGAAGCCGATGTTGGATACAATCAAAGGAAGATTAGGTGCTTGGGGTAATAAGTATGTGAGCCTCGGTGGCCGAATTGTCCTCATAAATGCGGTATTAAATTCTCTTCCAATTTTTTTCTTATCTTATTTTAAAATGCCGGTTAAAGTGTGGCAAGAGGTTGTCAAAATTCAACGCAAGTTCTTTTGGGGAGGGATCGGAAGTAGGAGGAAAATTTGTCGGGTGAAATGGTCCGAAATTTGTAAACCAAAGAAGGAAGGAGGGTTAGGAATTAAAGATCTAAGGTTAATGAATATAAGTCTCCTTGCTAAATGGAGGTGGAAGTTGCTTAAGCGTGACGATGAGTTGTGGAAAAAGGTTGTTGTTGCGAAGTATGGTAATAATGTCATTGGTAACCCGTGTTTGGATATTGAGTATGTTCGGGTGAGTGCATCGGTGTGGTGGCGGGATATTTGAAGATTGGAGGGTGGAGTAGGGTGGTTCTCACAAGCGGCAAGTTTAAAAGTGGGAAGAGGGAATATTACTATGTTTTGGAAAATTGTTTGTCTAGGGGGAGTCACTCTTCAATCGAGATTCCCTAGACTTTTTGGTGTTTCGTCTCAACAAGACAAGTTAGTGTGTGAAGTTGGTAGGTGAGAAAGTGGTGTGTGGAGGTGGGAGTTGGAATGGCGTCGGAACTTTTTTGCTTGGGAGGAGGAATTATTGCACGAATTGACGGGGTTACTTGATCAAACGATTATCACGTTGGATGATGATAAGTGGATGTGGAACCCGGGGGCGGATGATGGTTTTTCGGTTAAGGCTACTTATATGTTTCTTGACCATTTGTTGTTGGGTGCTATTATGAGAAGCTCCTTGGAATCTTTTGTTTTCAAATTTATTTGGAAAAGTGGTGTGCCAAGTAAAGTGAGTGCCTTATCTTGGCAAGTCTTACTTGATAGAGTACCTACAAGGGACAATCTCCGGAGTCGCGGGATTATTACGGCGGTTGATGCTCGGTGTCCGCTTTGCAATGATGATGTTGAAACTGCTACACATTTATTTTTACAATGTAGGTACGCGACTGGAATTTGGTTTGCAATTCTTAGGTGGTTGGGAGTGTTCTCGGTGTTACCTCCGTCACTTGCAATGTCATACGCTCTGCTAGTTGGCTACGGGACAAACAAAAAGCGAAGAAAAGGCTTTTCGGTGGTGTGGTTGGCTTACGTTTGGGCGGTTTGGAAAGCTAGAAACGATCGGGTGTTTAATAACATTGCTTTCGATGCCTCGGTGGTAATGGATAATATTAAAAGATTGTCATGGAATTGGTTTATGCACAGTACTGCAAAAAGGCCATGTCTGTTATATGAATGGGAATGGGAGCCAGGGGATTGTATGATCTATTGAGGTGCTGAGTTTTTTCTGCTTGCGTTGGTGCTGATATTTTGTCAGGTTCCCTGTTTTTGTTTCTGCTGTTTGTTTGATGTGCAGCGCCACTTTCTAGCTATTAGGTGTCTTTGGTTTTTTTTCCTTGTAGCTTAGTTTTTTGTGGACCTCTTTGTCTTGTCCACTGCCTTGTGTTTTTGGTTTTACTACTATGTGTAATAGTGGTTATCTTTATTTGTATCATTTGTATCTCTTGGATCCTTGTAGGCCTTTGTGTACAGCTTGTACTATATTGTGCCTCTGAATAAAAGTTTGATGTTAAAAAAAAAAATATAATTAAATAAAAAGTATATATTGTATATGAATAGTAGTTTTTTTTTTTTATAAAAAAAGTAGCTTTACAAATATGAATTAATTAATACATCAATTAATTTTTTGTCTCTATAAGTATCTCACATTTTGTTAAAAATTCTATAATTTTGTGGGTGAGATTCTTATAATATCATGAATAAGAATACAAAAACTCATTCAAAAAAGTGAAGAGTACATATAAGTTGCTTAAATATAGGGACTCAAATTTCTGACGTCACATTTTTTTTATGATATCTCCCGTCACATATTTTGATGACCAAAACTAATTACTCAAATTTTTTATATTGACTAAAAATGAAATTTGAGATATTATAGGAACCAAAAACTTATTAAATCCATATATTAATATATATACAAGTTTGAGTTGTAAGACAAAAAAATAGCCTAAAACAAATATTTGTTATTTGATGATGAAGAATAAAGCAGGACAAACATTTGTTGTTAATACATACATAAATAAATACGAGACATATTTATCAATGATGCCTAAAATTTAACCGCTACTCTGCACAATGTAGTAGGAACTCGTATTACTACCCCCTACGTTCCATAATGATAGAAAAATAGTTTTGAAACCTATTATCACAGGTAAAACCTTACCGCACTCTAGGTAGGTATAATGAGCGTCGGTCCTATAAATTATAGTCTGTAAATTTTATTCCATGTCAAATCTTCTTTATTGTATTTTAAAAATTTGTAATATTTTAATTAATAATTTTATTCCATGTCAAATTTTTTTTTTATATTTTGTAGAACACGTATATGATAAATTGTTACTATTAAAATTATAAATATCATCCCAATAAGTTCAACATTATTCATATATAAACAAGTTGTCACTGAGAAATATTACAATTATATCAATTAAATACTAGACAATAATCTTGCAATGACAAATAATCAATAAAAAATGACACTTAATAAGGAAGGATCAGAGGCAGTAATATTTTTTAATTATTTATTATGCTATTAAAAATTTTAAATTAATTATTATACACAGGGAAGTAAGTTGCTGCCAATGAAAAATTTAAATAAATACTATACACGATGAACAAGTTTTTGCTGATGAAATTTTTTTATAACTATTATACACGAAAAATATGTTGTTGTTGATGAAAATTTTAAGTAACTAATATATCAATTTTTTTTATTATAAACAAAAATATTTATTAATCAAATTTGTCAACTTTAATATTTAGTAATATTTATAATTCAAAGTCCTGTGAGCTTAGCTCAGTTGGTAGGACATTGCATTATATATACAGGGGGCGGGGTTTGAACCCCGATCATCCGATTTATCCACCTTAAGATGGAATTTCTAGTCACTAGGCTACTTGACAAAAGAAAATATTTATAATTCAAATAAACGACCAATAAAATACTGAATATATATTTATTAGCGATGTCTAAAATAACTACAAGTCAGTAGGAATCGATATTACTACTCCATCCATTTCAAAATGATAGAAAAATAATTATTCATCATCTTACTCCATCCGGTCCTATATATAAGAAAAAATTTACTTTTTCATAAATGACATAAATTAATAATAAACTCAATAAAAAAAAGATGTCACACTTTTTTTATCTTAGGTAAATTCGGCTTTTAGTGTTGGAATATCTTATAGCCGTTAAGAAAAAGGGAATACAAACTAGGGTTTCATAACATTACAATGGTTTAACCTTACAAAGAATAAGAGAATATATATAATAATACTTAATGGACTCTAAACTAACTAGTATAAAGGTCCAATAGCTTAAGCTCAATACTTTATTATCTAACACATACCCTCAAACTCATGATGCATCAACAAGAAGCATTGTGAGTTTGTCAAATAAAATACAAAAAACATATTAAATAATATAAACTTTTAACACTACCCCTCAAGCTAAAGCTTACTAAGCTTTAAGCTTGTTACAAATTAACTGAAAATAATAAACCAAATCAGTTGATAACCAATGGAGAGCAGCAACCAAAGTGAGTTGACATCATAGAGAATGCAGCAAGAACCATCACCGTTAACCAGCCAAAGAGAGTGACCATCCAAATAGAACAAAGTCAAACTAAATAGAAGAATCAGTGGGGAGAAGCAACCAAGACAGGAGAAGACAACACAGAGAGAAACAACCAATTAGAAGAAACCAATAGAAATAAGCAATCAAATGGAAGAAACCAAATAGGGAGAAAGAAGCAATCAAATAGAAGATCCAATAGAGAGAGACAATCAAAGAGAAGAACCAAATAGAGAAAACCAATGAGGGAGAATACCATTCAAACAAAGAGGAGTCAAAAGTGGGAAAGCAATCGATCAGGAAAGACCATAGTGAGACAATCAATCAGAAGAAACCAAATTGTGAGCACTCGATTCACCAAACAAACAAATTGTGAGTAATTTGACTCATCAAACAACCAAATTGTGAGCACTCGACTCACCAAACAATCAAATTGTGAGTACTTGACTCACCAAACAAACAAATTGTAAGCACTATTATGACTCACCAAACAAACAAATCCAAATGGAATTTAACCAAATAAAACAAAACCAACAAATTGTGAGTATTATCTCATCAAACAAATCCATTCAAACAAATCTTCAAATTAATGGAATCTGTTAGTTAACCAGGAACAAGTAACTGAGCTGGACTTAACTTCAGCCAGACGCGTGACACTTCCACATATTCAGACATTTTAGCTAAGAGACTATTAGGACCAGATAGACCTACCCAGCCCATAAGCTCGCCATAGCGAGTAGACGCTCGCCGTAGCGAGTTTAGCAGGGACAGAACCTGCATAACTTTTCTTTAAAAAGTCTAAAACACTCGTTTTATATTCAAGAGCAACTTGGAATTAATGAATATGTTTAAGAATCAAACTAACGAAGTCAAATCAAACTGAATCAAACTAAATCGAACGAACCAAACCAAGACAAATTGAAGAACCAATACCAAAGCATAGATACGAAACCAAACAAATATACAACATTAAAAAAGAACCTCTTTCCCTTTGACCTTGCGCTAACCCTCAAATCCCTCAGATTTTCACTTATCCCTCTCAAATCCAAATCTTTCCCTTCACAATGTAGACAAGGCGGCGGTGGTGGTGCGACGAGGATGTGGCCAGCCTCCGCACCACCGTGTCCCGATCGGCGCCGGTAACTTCTTCTCCGGTTCCGGCCGCTTCTGGATTGTGCTCTGTTTTTTCTGTTATCTCTCTTTGTGTTTGTTTTTGTTTTTGTCGGATCTGTTCGTGTTCGTGTGTATTTCTCCAATTCCGACCGTGTTTATGTTTTCGTTCATCTTCGTGTTTTTTTTCTACGGTGCCGGATTTGGTGCGGTGTGGTGGTGGGTGAAGGTGCTGAGGTGGTGGGTGGTGGTTTTAGGATAAGCAGAATGGTTAGGAGGGTTCTCCCTTGGTGTTGACTTGGGAATGGTTCGTACTGGCCTTGCTCTCAGCAAAGGCTCCCTTGGTGTTAACATTAACAACATTTTCACTTTCTTTTGCTTTTACAGAAAACCTTTTTTTTTTTTGTGGTTTGTTGTTTGCTGTTGGCGGGATTTGTGTTGGCGTAGCTGCCGGCTTGTTTTGGCTCCGGTGGTGGTTTTGACTCGGTGGAGGTGGTGAGGTGATGTTGTTGTGGTGATGTGGTGGCGTTTGGATTGCGTCGTTGGTATGTTATTGATGCTGTGTGCGAGTGGTTTTTCTAGATATTTGATTCTCTGACCATTTTCAAATTTGTTGAGATTTGCAGGATTCTTTTTGAGTATTTGTTGGTGTCCAAATCTGTTGAGATTTGCAGGTTTCTTATGTATCTGGTTGACCTCTACCGTTTCGGTGTTGATTGCTTGGAGGTTGTCTGCAAGCCGAGACTTATCTACCTAGGTTCTCATTCTGTTGTTGTCTCATCAACTTTTGGCTCACGAAGCTGCTTTTTGGATTCTGATGGGCCGGTCACTTTTGATTCGAGATCGGGAGTTAATGTCTAGTGGTGTTTTATGGGTCGGGTTGATGTTTCCTTGATGGTCTGGAAGCTGAGCAGTGTATTTCTAAGAATGGGATTAGAAGTAGACTTTTATTAGGTGGAGTTTGTTTTGCTATTTTTATTGGTGTTCCGCTTATATACGGCGTCTTTGTTTTGTTGCTCCTCTTTTACCGATTTTTGTTCGTCTTGTACGAAAACATGATGTTTATTAATAATATATTTGCCGTTCAAAAAAAAATCAAAGCATAGAGACAACAACTCATACAATGCTTTTACCTTCAAAGTGCATTAAACCATTTACAATGGTTTCAACACTCAACACCAACTTTATCTATTTCAAACACTCCACATTATTTTCTTGACATCCCTCTTGAAATTTTGCAAATAACTTATCGGGTTCACTTTGAGGAAGTCTAATCGATTTGACGAAAGTTGGATAAGAAGGGTAAATACCATTAGCTAGATAGTATGCCATATTATATGGACGTTGATTCACAAAGAAATTCACACTTGGAGCCTTTCCATGTTCCAAGTCATCAAACACTGGTGACCGGTCTAGAATGTTTATATCATTCAACGTTCCCAAACATCCAAAAAAGGCATGCCAGATCCATAGATCATGAGATGCAACTGCTTCAAGAATAACTGTGGTGGTTCCCTTATCCCCCCATAGTAAATTGACATTCCCATGCTTTAGGACAATTTTTTCACTCCCAGTGCATGCAGTCAATACTCCCAACCATCGCTGGGAACCCCCGCATTTCACTAACATGTAGTATTCTTTGCAGGTCATCTTAGGTTGGTGCTCTCAGATACACTTGCTCATACAATCGTATGATTCCTTTACAGAATCTACGTAAGCACTCATATGTTGTAGTACTTCCTATTTTGATGTACTTATCGACCACATTTGTTGCCACACCATATGCTAACATTCGCATTGATGTGGTACATTTTCCTAAGGGTGATATACCTTCTTTATTGGCTTCATCAACTCGCTGGATGAAGCAGTTATCACTACTTGAAAGGTCCCCAATGATTCGAAGGAAAACATGTTTTTGCATCCGGTACCGACGACGAAACATTGCATCGTCATATGTAGGCTCACTGGCAAAGTAGTCGTCAATCAGTCTTTGGTTTGCCGCTGCATGATCTCTATTGAGATATTTTCTATTACGAGGTGCACTATTTTCCAACATTTTGTTTCGACGCTCTCTAAATCGATTGACTATATAAGTTTCTTCAATTTCTCGATTTTGATTGTAGGCTGCGATATCAAAATGATATTCTGATGGATCCAGTTTGTGTGATGTTGGAAGTAGATCGGATGAGATTTGGGATATTGGTACATAAATGGATGTATGAGTCCCTATATATAAATGGATGTATGAGTCGAATTGGGTGGTTGACAATTGAAGGATTTGAAATAAGTTATTGTATATAGTTAATTATCAGATAAGGATTAGATTCGAATTGCGTGGTGGACCACTGGCGGATTCGAAATAAGTTATTGTATAGAGTTAATTATCAGATAAGGATAATTATCAGATAAGGATTAGATTCGAATTGGGTGGTGGACCACTGACGTATTCAAACACAATAATTAAAGCAAACACTATTCTGACATATTCAAACACATTAATTAAAGCAAACACTACACTCACATATTCAAACACAATAATTAAAGCAATCACTACACTGACATATTGAAACACATTAATTAAAGAAAACACAACAATTTTTCCATCATATCTTTCTTCCGGTCATCGAGATGCTCGTCGGAACTTAACTTTAGATACAATTTCATTTTCTTAGTCTGAGTCTTTTCTTTCATCAATTGGTTAGCCTCTTGTTGCATTAAGGCTATCTTGTCCAATCGTTCAAGCTCTTTCTCCTTGAATTGTTTGTATTCAGCCCATTCTTTGTCCACCACCTCCGAGGCAGCTTCCTTGCTTTTCTTTTTACCCTTTTTTTTAGCTGCCTCCCTACCCATAGGACGAGCACTAGATCCTACAGAGTTGGAGCCACATGCATCACTCTCGTGAGATATCTTAGATCCACTACTTCATGAGCCAATATTTCCTCCTACTTGACTACCATAACGTGGTTGATCATGGAGAGCGTGTCATTCTGCCATTAAAGTGAATTGAACATTCTTCCCACATGCGTATAATTCTTGCGCTTTTCTCAAAATATCATTCTCCGACCAACCGCTTCCTTGCAAACGCTTAGCGCCATCATAAGCGCCAATCCATTTACCCAGTATTTTGTTCATATAATTAAAATAATTTCGGCATGCAACTCCATCACGCGGAGGATCGAATGAGCAATGCTCATTACAATACTCAGCAATTTTACCCCAATATGTTTCACCTTTCTGGTTTCTTCCGACAACACTACTTGTTCCAAATTTAATCCACCCACTAATTAGCACCAAATTTTGTTCAGTGTTCCATGCTGGTTGCTGGTTTTTCTTGCTCTTAGGAGTTGAATCCTCTGAATTTGGAGTGACTTCATTAGCAACTGGCATGCCACCAATAGTTATTTGTGTTGAAAATTCGGGAAATTCAGGTGTACTACCACTCGGAAAATTTTCATTCACCATTGGCATATAACCATTAAATGGGGGTGTTTGAGATAGATTTCTCATCATAGATCCATAATATGAATGAAAGTCTGGAACAGAGGATGATTGGTTGAAATTTGGTGCAAAACCAAAATTAGGTATGTTTTGAGGATGTTGGTTGGAAAATTGATTGGGATTTTGATAATTGTTTTTTTTTAACAAGCCAAAATGGAATATATATATATATATATATAAAGACAAATCGCCCTAGCACAAGGTGTGCCAAGGTCGATTACCAACGTTTACAGAGAGTCAAAAAAAAAAAATGAGAGTCAAAATATACAGAGAGAAAGCCAACCAAACATAGGTCATACAAGGCCCAAACAGAGCAAATGAGAAGACCACCAGCAATGACAGTTAGAAGCTAAAGTAACACTCGTTGCCTGCAACCACCGAAAGGAGAAAAGCTTGACCTTGTCCAACAGCTGAGAACAAGTGCTAGCTGTGCCTCTGAACACCCTGTTGTTTCTCTCCGACCACACAACCCACACGCACGCAAGCCAAATAAGCTGCAAAAAGGCTCGACGTGCCCGAGAGCCACCTGCTGAATATGTAAAATGGACGAGATGGTCACGTAAGGAAGTGAACTCCACCTCCGGAATGCCAATCCACGTGTACACTAAAGCCCAAAGAGAACCAAAAATATCACATGAGAGGAATAAATGATGAGCTGACTCCGCCTCGCCGCACCCCGAATTACACAAGTGAGCTGTAGCAGATATGATGCTGCGGGTGACCAGGTTGACTTTAGTGGGCAACCTATCACGCAAAAGACGCCACGCATAGATGGATACCTTCAGCGGAACCTGAGGGTGCCAAATGAGTCTGTCTGCGTCATCCATAGAACCCGGATCCTGGGAAGTCAAAAGCTGATAAGCGCCCCGTACAGTATAGCCTCTATCAGGGTCAGGCTGCCACTGCCAACTATCTGGATGGTTGTCCTGCAAAGAAAGGGTAAGCAATAACGAATGACACTCCCTCAACTCCTCCTCCTCTCAACCCCGCAACTACTTACGCCACACCAAGGCCTCCCCATCTACCCCCCATCCTAGTAAGGACATCTCAGCCACCGTACACCGCTTGGTCTCCGCCAAAACAAACAGACGACCAAAACGCTCACACAAGGGAATCCCGTCCACCCAGGGATCAGTCCAGAACAAGGTGTCAGACCCGTCCCCCACCCTCCTGACAACACGCTCCTCAAACCATTTGTCCCCTGTATCACCTCCCTCCCTAATACGAGCTATCTCCCTCCACCAAGAAGAGCCTCTCCGTCCCCCCTCGCGAATCCTACCTCCCTCCACCCCGTACCGAGATGCCAACACTCTAAACCACAGTCTCTCTCGATCCACCAACATCCTCCAACACCATTTCCCTAAAAGAGCCAGATTAAACTCCCTCAACCTCCTAACCCCCAAACCTCCGTACTCCATACTCGAACAAATGGATTTCCAACTAACCCAAGAAATTTTCCTAGAGTCCTCACATCCCCTCAAAAAAATTTAATTAAAAGAGATTCAATAGAGGAAATGATACCTGAGGGGGCTTTGAAGAAGGAAAGGGCATAGACAGGGAGAGAGGTCAAGACAGACTTTAGCAGAACCAGGCGACCACCAAAAGACAGAAAATGACTCGTCCACCCAGACAATCCATTCTTTAATCGAGCCACCACCGGTTCCCAAAAAAGCAAACGACGCGGATCACCCCCAATAGGGAGCCCCAGATAAAGGAAATGGATCTTTCCCACTCTATAGCACAGTACAGAAGCCACTTCGCCCAACCACGAATTAGGAATGTTAACCCCAACCAGCATACTTTTGTTAAAATTTACCTTCAAGCCCGACATAGCTTCAAAAAGCACAAGAACCGCTCGGAGAGCACGAACATTCGCCCAACTTTTAACCCCCAGCAGGAGCATGTCGTCAGCAAACTGAAGATGAGACACCGTCACAGGGTCCTGCTCACCAACCTTATACCCTGTGAACAAATTTTGTGCTACCACAGCCTCCATCAGCACATTTAGGCCCTCCGCTGCCAAGAGAAACAGAAAAGGGGATAACGGATCCCCTTGCCTATGGCCCCGCTCTAGGGGGAATTCCTCGGTTGGACTACCGTTAACAAGGACCGACGCAGTAGCCGTACTGACACACTCTCTAATCCATTTCCGCCACAGGGCCGGGAAAGCCATCTTTCCCATGATCTCATCCAAGTAACCCCAATCCACAAAATCATAAGCTTTCTCAAAGTCTACCTTAAAAAGCATGAGTTCCTTTTTAGTTCTTCGTGCCTCATCCACCACCTCATTAGCGACGAGGACGCCATCAAGAATCGGCCTATCCTTCACAAATGTCGTTTGAGCCTCGGATACCACGCTGTCGATCATGAGACGCAACCTATTTGCTAACACTTTCGCCAGGATTTTATAAAGGCTTCCCACAAGCGAAATAGGTCGCAAATCATGGAGCCGTTGGGGACAATCTACCTTAGGAATCAGGGCGATGAAAGTGGAATTTAATCCCTGGGTCAACTTTTGGGATAATTAGAAGAATTTTGGGTGTTGAAATGATTATTGGGATCCATTTCACTAAAAAAAGACTAAAACTTCAAATTAAACACTAATAGAAAGATAATAATAAAAATTAATTTGCAATGAAATAATTGAGTTCAAAGTATTAATATGATAAAAATCCAGAAAGCCAATCGCAGAGTACGTGTCCCTTCTTTATCCACTTGATCTTCTCTCTCCGTGTCCAGCATCCTCCGATGCGCCCTGTCGGCGCGTGTCGTGCACGCGCGTTTTCTCAGCCAACACGAGCGCGCCACGTGTATTCTGCGTCAGGATTCAATTTGACCTGGTATTGTTGCAAAATGTTTCATCCAAGATACCATTAAAATAATGAACTTTTCAAAGTCTATGGAAACCAAAACACAACAATAATAATGGAGCAAAGCAGAGTCATGTTCAACTTTTACATACTTCAAAATTCAAATCTTGACCAACGGATGAGAGGCAATCAAATAAAGAAAACATACCCACTAAATTAGCAAAAGAGAGACCTAAACTTTAATACCAGAATCAAACATTCATCAACCATTGAAAGCAACCGAATCAAAAAGAGGCAAATACAAGATACCGACCAGAAGCAAATCAGAGGCACCTACGGAATGAACCAATAAACCCTCCAACAAATCAAATTGCACTGTTCAACAAAAAAACTCCCAATTGAAATCGCAAAACAAAATTGTTTGTCTAAACTTCAGAAAAAACAAAATGAAATCACACACGTTCCCAAACTTTTGAGAACTTGACAGCGGAAACAACAAATGGTTCAAGGAAGGTCGAAACAAGCTCCGATACCATGTTACAAACTAGGGTTTCATAACATTACAATGGTTTAACCTTACAAAGAGTTATAAGAGAATATATATATAGAAGATTTATCTTCCAGCCCCCCACGTTTCTTTTATACCCCCCATAAATTCCATGTTGTACCTGAAAATTGTGTAAAATATGAACAAAAAATTTCGGTTTTTTCGAACCGAAAAACTTGAAACCTCGGTATGTGAACTTTAGCCATCCTCTAAACTTCAGTTCGTAAAGACCGAAATTTTTTGCAAGGACAAAAATGTCAGTTAGGGAGTATATAAAAGAAACGTGGAGGGCTGGAAGAAAAATCTTCATATATATAATAATACTTAATGGACTCTAAAGTCTAAACTAACTAGTATAAAGGCCCAATAGCTTAAGTTGTATTATCTAACAATAGCTATATCTAAAAGCTTACACAAAATACATCATTCTTTCAAATTTAGGTAAAGATGATATGGCTTCTATTGCAATGCCCAGAGGCCATGCAGCTTCCACAAAAGCATCTTGATATTCAATTTTCTCCCCTGTTGTAATCTCTTGCAATGGATCTAGGCCTGCCAACAAAGAGAATCAAGTATTGCATGACCACATGATTAATCATTTTAGTTTGCAACAATTTTACAAAGGAATTAATCTAAGTTTTAAATCACAATCGTGCTCGCCTCGTGAATCATGATCATTTATAATGCAACTAAAGACATATCAAAATCTCTAATGTCTTGACCAAAATCATATCGCACTCGTAGAACTTTATTTAAAATCATGGTGAAGATATCAACTTTCATCGGAAAAACTTACCAAATCCATCAACAAGCAACTCATACTGATATATAAGATCCATGCATACATATGGAACTATATTGAACTTCTCAAGAAGTGGGTAAGCTGATTTTGCATCCTCAACATTTAATGTACAAGCTATTTTAGCTTTAATCTCAAGATCCACTGGACGAAGTTTTAAATTAGATTTATTTGGATCAACCATACCAACCTAAAATAATAAACAGTGTAATTATAAATTGTTAAGGATCATATCATCAAATCAAAATAATTGGAAAAAAAATCAATAATATATACATCTTGAGGTAGGTAAAAGAAAGATGAAGCAGCAAAAAGTTTCTTCTGTCCACTTCCCCCTCCACCATTCCATATTCCACCAAAACTGCAATTTTGATAAGGACATGGATAATTCAATTCAAGAGCCTTTTGAATTATCTTTTTACATTTATCAAAGTTGGCTCCAGAAGCAGGGGCACTGGCCTTAAACTCTTCTCCTGAATATGTGTAGATTCCTTTAAAGAAAAAAAAAATCCTTGATCATATTAGTCTTTTGATTCAGTTAATTTAATCTCTGAAACTATTATAGATTTTGTTTAGATAAACAACTTATTTGCAATTTATGGGACAAGCGTTTATGAAGATAAGCGCTTATGTATAAATTTACGAACTATTTTTAATCTCTGAAACTATTTTTATAGTAAAAGATAAAATAAAGATAATTTGTTTTATATATACCACGAACTGTTTTCATAAGTTATATTGGAGAACATATGAAAATAAGCTGAAAAAAAACTTATAAAAATTGTCATATGTTGTTTTTATTTTCATAAGTTTTCCTAAACAGTCTCACAAAACTTATGTCAGTAGATAAGGTAAAATAAGTCAATCCAAACATACGCTAAGTGACATCCCTTAGTGGTAAAAGTTTAAGCCTTGTAACATCAAGGTGTTGAATTCGAATCTCGCGAACTTGAACCTTATTGATATTTCCACAAAAAAACGAACACGTGCTACAATGAAAATTACAATGGGAAGCAAGGTTGTAAGGCGGAGCGAATCCGAAAAAATTTCAGAGACAAGTTTAGCCTAGTAGTGATTAGTGTCATGTCATGAATTAATATATTTTCCACTTCTCCAATTTTGTATAAAAAAAATATAGGGTGATCGAATATAATTTTCGTAGCATCAACAAACAAAACAATTTGAAGTTTCAATAATTTGTGAAACCAATTTGTGTTTACCATCAAATCCAGCTAAAATGCAAGGGCTAGCGGAATCATGTGTGACCTTCAAAATCTCTGCTCGAGATGCTTCTCTACCAAAGCGTAAGTAACTGGAAGAAAGAAGTTAAGATCTCAATATTAATCATGGTATCTATGCTATGAGAAATTTAATACTACCTCATCGATCAGATACACCAATTATTTAATCTTTATTATATTAAGTGAGAATAACAAGCTACTAACAAAGTAACTCCTAAACCCTAATTTGTTATGCTAATGGGCGGGAATCACTCCAATTAATTGCATAAGATGCTAACCGACCACTCCTTAAATGCTGCGCTGGTATATATGCTATCTCCTCATTAAGCATGATTAAGGGCGCCAATCTCCTCATTAATTACATCATATATCTGTTAACAACCCACACCTACTTAAATGCTTGCTTTTTTGTTGCTTTTTATTCTCTCATTAAATATTAAATAGGCAGTAACCAATGACATTGCGTTTTTTCCAATAACATTGTCTAACTCATGCTTATTGCTGGTGCCTTCCTGTTATTAATGAGGCAGTTACCAATACATCACATATTAAACTACATTTAATCTCTATATAAATTGTCATTTTCCTTTCCTTATTCATTCACGTTTCACAATCTTGCAGCCATTATAACACTTGATTTTCTTTCTTTTTTCCCTTTGATGTACACGCTCTGCAGCAAGCAAAACCCTTGCTTTCTTTCAATTTTCAAATGCTATACACAAATTGCACAACAATCATCAACTTCCCATTCTTATCAAAACATGACTAATCTTAACACTTTTTCCAACTTTGCTCTAAATTCATTGAGGTTTATATAATTGCATATGGTGTATATATTTTTATTTTTTTTATGTTTTATTACTTCCATCTGCAATTTTAATGTTGATAGTAACATCAATTTTGACACCTACAATTTTCAGGTCCTATGAATCCTAATCCAATGTTATTACAATATGTTTCACAAGGTACATATTTGGAGCAATCACTCATTATTGGAGTGATTTCGTGGTAAGTGTGAACTGTGTTGCAAGTTAAAGGAATTTTCAAAATGCAAGGTGTGTCTTTTCATTTTCTAAGTCTATTGTCTGACCCTGACTATAAGTTTTTTGTAACAAATTGTATGAAAAGAAACAAAATAGTTAAGACCCATGCACTATGAATCAAGTAGCAAAGAAAGAAACATCTACTCAAATAATTCTCATTTTCTCATAACTAGCTTATAAACTATGTAACTGCAGTGTGTCACACTTTCTGCACATGAACTATGATATCAATAGTCATTATATGAGATTATGAATTATCTAAGAAAACTATGAATCAGGTTTGGGTGCATATATTATACAAAAACTGGTTTAATGTATCTTTGATGAAATGTGTTGCATTTGTTACTTTACTTTCTTAACTTTCATACCATATATTTAAACTACTTTTGTTTCAAGTGCACCTATACAGTAGGTATTCTTTTTGACCAGCAAATAAAACAAGTCAAAGAAGAAGAAGAAGAAGAAGAAGAAGAAGAAGGGAAAACTGTGCATTCAATTTGTTGACTCTATGTTTGAAAAGATTTTCATGTAATGATTTAAATTTGAATTTGCAGTTAGACAAAAGTTAAATATTTTATTACTTTAAGGAAATTATGATATATCCTTTTTCTCTTAGTAGTGATTTTTTTGTCCTTGGCAATGAGATAGGGAAATTTGTTACTGATGCAAGGATGCAATCGACCAATAACGAAGCATGATAATATAAAAAAAAAGGAAGAGTGTCTCATATATATAGAATATTTTAAATTTTAAATTATAGTTTTTTAAAAAGTATAAAACTAGGTATAAAAAATTCGAAATTTATTAGATTAAGCCTATATTAAGGCATATATATGTCATCTATAATAACTAAAAATTTGCTTTCTTTACTTGGAAAGTTCAAGAAAGAAAACAAACTGTTATCAAACCCAATGAAGGAGTAAAACATTATAATAGCACCACATTAATAGGGAATTGGTGTCTGGTTATCATTTAAGCATAGCATATAAACAAAAACGTTGGTAGCTGAAAAGCATTTTTCCAAGAGATGTATGTATTACTTTAATGAATTTTTGTAGATACAAGGAAACATGAGTCCACATGCTAACCATGTCTGCCTCATTATTAACGCATGTAGTTCCAAAAAGAAAACATAATGAATCAAAATCCATTGGATTAATGGTTGTAGTTATAGGCATAGATTATTGAGCAAGTGTAGGGCTGCATAATTTATGAGAGGAAAAGAAGATTCTACACTGTATGTATATTACGAGTATATCATACATAGGTTGGGTTTATTGTGTTGTTCACCGGACAAAGGAATAAATTCTTATGTAAGTAAATCCATTGTTTAATAATCGTGAATTATTATATTGATTTAAACAAAGTATAACTTTGTATGTGATAAATCTATTAAAAAACTTATGCTCTAACAAATTCACAATTCATTGATTTCATATATATATGACCCGTGCATCGCACGGGCAAGATGTCTAGTTAATATAAAAAGGAGTTACTTGTCTCTTATAAAAATGAACGGAGATGAATTAGAAGCAAATTAAACCTGTGAACATAGAGATCATATGGTTTTCCCTTGAGTACAATTTTCTTAATGTATGGATCATCTCCATCTGCAACTTTTGGAGCATTTTTTGCTGTTTTCTTTGACACTGCATATGCCATTTGAACCGATCCACCTCCAAGATCCATTACTCCCACAGTTTTTGTGTACCTTTTTCCCAAATTCCCCAATACATAGTTTACTGTCACCTATTAAGACAATGTTAAAAATTAATCTACTTATACATATCAACTTATTATTTTGTCTGTAGACGAACTGACAAACAACACGTGAAACTCGGATTCGAACCCGATTGAAGATGTTCAACTTAACAATATCGGCATTGTCAGTTGAGTTAGGTCTTACGGACAGGATATCAACTTATAAATAGTGCACACAAGATATACTAGTATATATTTGAAAAATTCTCAAGAAATTATAGATGCACATTCAAATGAATTATAATGTGACAAAAGAGATATCAATGTCAAACAAAACTTAGGATCATGTTTACTTTCTAAAATTTGTGTACATTTCAAATTTCTAACAAAAAGATTAATGACTTATGTAATGAAAACGTACGGTGTTTTAATCATTTTCAAATTTTTTGAAAGCTAGATTTGTTTTCAAAAAATTTAAATAAAAATATTGGACTTATATTCGCTTATATTAGTTGAAAATTAGGAATCATCGAAAGAAATAAAGGCTCGTAGTTTTTTAATAATCATACCCATAGATAAGAACCTTCTTGGGTTCCATCAATAATAGAAACTGCATCAGGTTGAACGTTGAAGGTACTTCTACTGTTGAGCATATCCCTTACCTAAGGTAATTAATTAAGAACACAAAATTAACCTTAATTAAAACATGAAATATTAAAAAAAACATGAATATATAAATTCATTAATATTGTAAAATTTAATCGAAGGCTTATAACAATAATTAAACATTTAGGGCCCCTTTGAATTGGCTTATTTTTTAGCTTATGCAATATAAATTAAGTTTTATGCTATTTTAAAAATTCAGACTAGTGAAAATTATATTTTTAAAAACTATTTTATCATAAACTACCTTGACAAACTTATAATATACATAAAAATTGTATAAGTTGTTTGTATAAACTCAAAAATAAACTAATCCAAACAAGTCCATAATAATATATATATATATATATATATATATATATATATATGGGGAGAGATCAAATTACACCGGTGTAACACTTGAGTAATGTTACACCGCTCAATAACGATTTAACGAATTCAAATTTTACAAAATCCACCATTGGATTGGAAGATTATATCATATAGATCATCTATGTTGAATTTTATAAAAATCTAAAATCGTTTGACATGCTTTTGAAACACATAAAATTTACGGTATTCAATAAAAATGCATAAACCGTTAATCTTTATGTGTTTCAATAACATATCAAATGATTTTGTGGATTTTTTAAAATTTGAATTCGTTAAAGCGTTATTGAGCGGTGTAACATTACTCAAGTGTTACACCGGTGTAATTTGATCCCTCCCCTGTATATAATAAACACTATTATGTAACTAAAGAAATATATTTAATCATTATAATTTATAACCTTGTATTGATACCAAAAGCTATTAAATAACGTCTACAAAATAACCGTAAACTATAATGAAATAAATTATTAAATATATCTTATTTAGTCATACGAATTTATAAGTTACTAGCCGTCAGTGCCCGTTTGTGTAATCGATATTCTTTTTTTTTTTTTTTTGTGATCGATATTCTATATTGTGCAAATATAAATAACTACTTAATCTCCTTTTTTATTGGACTTTGTTAATTGATAACTACGTAACCTCCTTTTTTGTTGTGGTTAGTTATTAAGAAGAAAAAAAATTATTTACTAAAAAAACCTGAAAATCTATTTTTATGTGGAAGTTATTTTTTAAGGGTAAAATTGGAATAATAAAAAAACCATCCCAAAAATTTGTATCCCCTTTATATATTAGTATAGATAAATTAATTTATTTAATGGTCTCTTCAAATAGTTGTTGTTGTTTTGAGATTAAAAAAATACAATTATACATAACATTAAAAAAATTAAAAAACAAAATTATAAACTAGCTTACGTACCGCTTGCAATATCTTTTCAGAAGCATCCCCATTCAAAAGCCTTAAACCTGCAGTTGCCTGCATTATTATCATATATAAATTTGGTTACAAATTATTTACTAATTAACTCCTATTAATTATATAATAATTATATATTGAACCAGTTAAATAAAACCCACGTATGTACCCCAAGTCTAACTGGTGTCTTGCGATGAAGATCCTTAGGAACCACACTTTCTGCTTGCTCTAAAAGTGGAATCAATGATTTTGCAGCTTCTTCCGGATTCTTTTCGTATGCACTCAAACCAGGTGTTGTCTACAAAAGATCACAAATAATGATGATTCACATGAATATGAATAAAGATATAAATATAATTTTTTTTGTTTACAATGGAGCTGATGATCGAACACAAATCTCTAACATACTATTTATATCCCTCACCACCAGTGGCGGAGTCAGGAAAAAAAATTTGGGTGGGCCACTAAAAATTGTAATATATAAACTAAATACAAAAATTATTTTGCACAAAAATATTTATGTTATAATAAGCATAAAGTTGATTATAAAAAATTTATTTAAATACCTTGAAAAAGTATTTTGTGTATGAAGTAACTTGAAATCATTAACAATCGACTTTGAACTAATACTTGCACAAAGTTGATAATAAACAATTATATATTTTATTATATTACATGTATATCAAAAAGAAAATGATTGTGCTTCAAAAAAAAAAAATGATTGTTCTTAATTGCCCGGCCTGGCCACCCCTGTCTCCGCCACTGCTCACCACTGGATTAAATCTAGTTGCTTAAAGATAGATATAACTTTATTATAATGAAAAACGTGTTATTAATTGTCACCTTATTAAAAAACTCAACAGCTTTGCCAATATGAAGAAGATCTAAGTTCTGATCAAAATGGTAGACATGGATACGGCTACCAGTGCTACCGGCGTCAAAAACGACAGCGTAAGAGGAAATTGTTTCTTGTTTTGAAAATATTTTTCGATTAGTGAATAGGTTGTTTCCTAAATATTGTGAGCAAGTGATTGTAGGCATTAAGAAGAGAAGAAAAGTAATGAGTTTAATCAGGAACTCCATGTTGTTATTTTCTTTTGTGTGCAAATCAAAACAATTTTGAAGCTAGTAGTACTTCCAATATGTGTTTTCTCGTCATATGTATGACTCACACGCCACTATGTATAGTAGGAAAAAGTGAAGATCAAACAATTTTTTTTGGTTACGATCAAACAATTAATTAAGACTCATGTTTAACTCATGTTTTCTTTCTTAAATTATTAATTTTTAATAATTCTACCAGGTCTCTGAAGGCCTATTATTAATAATTTCACAGGGCCTCCAAAAAATCGGAGACGCCCCTGATATTATTATTATTACGGGTTTTTTTATATGTTCAAATTTAATAGTTTTGTATTAAAACTTATGTATTTTATATTAAATGTATAATTTTTTATTAAATAATTATTATTTTTTAATAAAAAAATTAATTTTTTTAATTGTTTTAACATGTACAATATTGCACGTGTTAAATAATCCCTACTATTTTTTTTTTGGTCTAGTAGACTAATGACTTGAAATTTCATCCTTAAGGTGAATAAGTGGGATGACCGGGGTTCGAACCCCGATCCCCTGCATAATAATGCAAATGTCCACCAATTGAGCTAAGTTCATGAGACAAATAATCCCTACTATTATTTAGGTTTGCTTCATTTACTATATTTTATTTGTTATGAAATTATTTTCTCTAGCAGGACAGATGTCGTACACAATGTCTAAGACAACTTGTGTAACAATCTAGATGTCTTAGACAACTGGTTCGAGAGGATCAATAATAATATACTGAAGTAAAGGGAAAGCAATAAACGACACAAGTAATTGTTAACCCAATTCGATGCAAATCACACATACTATGGGGGATACCAATCCAGGAAAGGAAACCCACTGCTCTGAATTAATACTTAGTCTTACAGCGCACACCAAAACCTATTGATGTGTATGCCTTTTCTTAATAGTGTTTTTCTACCCAAGAGCTCACTCCCCTGGATATGAGAACCTATTCACTTCCCTCTAGTCACTAGTCCCAAGTGAATGAACTAAACTTGTCGTTTAAAACAATGATGTTGAATAAACCATTCAACAAACAACAAGCAACTAAACCTTAAAACCTAAGCTTTAGAAGCTACTATTACTTTGCACAGTGGGTACAAAGCCTTGGCCTCACAATTCTAATATGATATTAGAATCTTTTCAAGATCCATCCATTGAGTCACTTGCTATCATGCAACCCTCCATTAATTGTATCCACGTAACGCACCAAACTAAATAGTGTTGGTCATGTGAGAGTGTGTTAAGAAGTTGTACATTGGATGTGAGATAGTTTGGACGTATTTTAAATCTTTTTTTTTTAACATATCTTGAATATAAGAGTCATACCTTTGACAATAATATGAATGTAAATTGATCATTATTAAGAATTAAAAATGAAACAAAAAAATTTAGGAGGACAAGAATATTCAATTTTTATGTTTTTACAAACTAAAATCAAAATTTGATATGTTTTTAAAAACAAAATAACATATTTAATTTATTAAAAAAATGTCATAATTTTTATTTTATTTTATAAAAGCAACTAATATAATTTTATTATTTTTTTTAATAATATCTACTAGTATAGTTCATATTTTTGATAAAGTGAGGGAGTGTGTTAAGAAGTCCCGCATCGATTGTAAATTGGTCTGAACAAGTGTTTATAAGCAAGTGACAATCATCACTTTATAAGTTGATTTTGTTAGAATAAATTAGACCCATAATTATTTCTAAAGTTAACAGATTTTTATCCCTGCAAAGTAGGCAAGTTTTATTTTATCCCAGGATAAAACAAAACTCGTCTTGCATGGTTAATTATCTATTAACCTTTATTTCTAATATAATATACTATAACTTTAATCATGAGAAAAATATACTCCGACATTTCAATATTTAATTTCCTCGTGTTCCTCTCTGTCCTTCAGAGTAATAATATTCTAGCAAGAAAGAAGAAATAATTGAGCGTCTATATTTAACAATTGTCAAGTGGATCTTGGTCTATCAAATGTAACTTTAACAATTGTCCAGGACAAGTGATTTTACCATCCTATATTTTTTTTCGCGCGTCCTATAATTTTATCAAAATAGTTATGTCCGCTATTTAAGTAGTGGATATCCCCAAAAACATTCTACCATTATAATGTCCGCTATTTAAGTAGCGGATGATATTTTTCAAAAATTTCATTTTTATAACTAGGGATGGCAATGGGTAGGGTATGGGTAGGGTACTATAGTCCCCGTTCCCATACTCACAGTTTGAAAAAATATCCGTACCAATCTCCATACCTGTCATACCCTAATTTTGCCCCATGATATTTTTCACACTTTTGCATTTATTAGAAAAAGTCAACACTTTGACTAAAAAGTCAACAAAATCAATTTTTAATGGGAAAACAGTCATTTTGGTCCCCGATTCTGCAGCTCGTTGTCACATTGATCCCTGATTTATGTAAAAATGCAAAATAGTCCTTGACTCTGCAGTCTGTTAGTCATTTTGGTCCCTGACTCTGCAGCTCGCTGTCATTTTGGTCCCTGACTCTGCAGTCCGTTAGTCATTTTGATCCCTGCAGTCCGTAAAAGTACTAACTGATTTCAGAGTCAGGGACTATTTTGTGTTTTTCCTTAAATCAGAGACCAATATGACAGCGAGCTGCAGAGTCAGGGACCAAAATGACAGCGAGCTGCAGAGTCAGGGACCAATATGACAGCGAGCTGCAGAGTCAGGGACCAAAATGACTGTTTTCCCATTTTTAATTGAAAAAGTCAAAGTTGGCACAAAAATAAATGGAGTCATTTTTCTTGCATGGTTTTTGCATGGCATGATCATAAAGGGCCATATTTACCATTTTACCCTTCCATTAATTTTTATTTTTTTATTTATTATTTTTAGTTAGTTACTTGCGTTTCAAGAAACCTTTTTAACATCAAATTTAAATCCTTTTTTCTCATTTTTAATCCATAACCATTTTGCATAATCACATTTCATCATCATGCATATTTTTATTTTTGCATATTTATTTTTAATTGGTGTTTTTAATTTGTTATTTGTTCCAAAAAAAAAATCAAAAGAAATGCAAAAAAAAATTCCTCCAATCATTGACACCTCATCATTCCTATCTCTAGTAAACTAGAATCTTCCTCATATCCACCTCATCATAGTACAACCCAAAATTCCCCATTTATCCATTTTGAAAAATCACAAAAAAATCAATCATTTGTACTATGTCTTTTCTACCCTCATTCTCATTGATTCTAACCTAATTCCAATCATATATAAGCCTTCATCAAGCCTCAGCTGCGCAGCCAGAGAAGCCTAGGTCAGAAAATCACCCAAAAAATTCATCAACTTTTTCTCTCTTTTCTCAAAATTCGAAATCCATCAAAACTACCTTCAAGCTTCAAATTCTTGATCAAATAAGCTTCTAATAACTTCCAGTAGCATAAAACAATCATAAAACACAAGCTCTAACCCATAATTTGAGAGATTCAAAGCTCAAAAAAACCTTCAAAAATGTGATAATGGAGTAGGAGTTTCTAGCCTCTGTTTCAGTCATTTTTCAACACCATTCATCATCAAATAACACATAGATCCTTTTCCCATCATTAATCGAACTTAATTCCACTCAAATCGTGTTTTCCCAATTTTTCATTTAAACTTTTTCTCGTTTTTATTCACAACTGAAGCACTTATTGAGGAAACCAAGAGTAGATTCATGATCTACGTAAAATTCCGAGCAAAACCATGTACCCACTTGTCATTTTCATGGAGGTTTTGAAACTCCGGTGAAGGTTACCGTCGCCGGCGCCGTCGTGTTCGTCGGGGAAGAAGAAGCCTCACTGTACTCCCTCTAAAACCCAGATCGTGCAGGTACCGTCAGATCGTTGGATTAAGTCAGGACCGTTGGATTATTCTGTTTGATCGTGTGCGTCAGATCGTCTTAAAGTCAGATCCTGCGTACTGAAACATGCTTGTACCATGGACGTCATTTCCTGCGAAGCACGAGATCCAGTTCCTGCTGTTTTTGAATCCTGGCCATCAGATCTCATCATACGCTCCAGGAATGCGCGCCTGCACCGTAGGTCTCCATCTCCTGCACACACCGGATCCTTCAGGGTCTGCTGGACACGCATCTGGGCTTGGGCCTGACTGGTGAGTTTGCTACGCGCACCCCCATATTTTTGCTAGGTCTGAATAATTTGCACCCCCTCCTAATTTTGATTTTAAGTGATTTTTAGCTTATTTGTAAAAGCACTTACGTGACTTATTGGCTTATTTAAGTTTATTAGGTCACTGTTTATGCTTATATCATATTATTTTCATTTGTGAACTTTTCTAACTTGTTTAAGTGATTATTTTTTATTAATTGATTTTAAACCTAAAAGTGGATAAGTGCTTATTGATGATTCTATTTAGCTTTTTAGCTTATTTGATCTCAACACATGCACAACATTGATTCATACACAGTAGTCACTGTGTACAAACTTTTCCAAACTTTTTAAACTTATTTTCATAAGTCATTTTCAACTTGAGTGCTTTTTAGCTTATTTCAACAAGTGCTTATTTGAACCAAAAGCTCTTTAGCTTATTTGGATCAATTTTTTGCACTAAATCAATTAATTTTCCAGATTCTTTAATCTAAAATTGTTGACTTATTTTCATAAGTTATTTTCTAACTCAATAGCTTTTTAGCTTAGTTAATCACTTTTTAGCTTATTTTCATAAGCACTTATTTGGTGCTTGAGCTTTTTAGCTTACTGGACCATTTTGCTTTGCTTAAATCATGTTTGATTTCAGATTATGTTCATGCTTCCCTTAGCTTGTTGTTTAATCACTTTTTTCTAGCATGTAGCTTATTTATTTAAGCGCTTAATTATGATTAATTGCTTATTTTTATTTCTAATGCTTGTCTTCAGCTCTTTAGCTTTACTTCAATTCATTCTAACTCATCTCATTTACTTTGATTTAATTTAGCATGTTTATGTCATTTAATTCATTGTACGCTACTTTAGCTTATGCATTTTTATTTAATTATGCATTATATCTACTCATTCTTGTTTCATTCATGCATATTCAATTATGTCATAGTGATTCATGCATTTTAATTTAAGCACTTGCATTCATGCATTGTTTATTTTAATTATCGCTTTATTATTGTATCAATTGTAATTGTTATTATAATCTTGCGATCCTTTTCATTCTCTTGCTTTTTCCTTTTGGACTTTGTTTTCATAATCAAATTAATAAACCTTTTCACAAAAACTAATGAATGAAAAAGGGAGAATCTGGCAGTTGCTTCTTTCTTCCCTGAGTTGTCTTGGTAGCCGGTCAGTTGACTAGTTTACTCAAGCTGCTCTCATTCTAAAATAAGCGTTAAAATTAACCAACACTCGTCTATCTTTCGGACATTATTTCTTAAATAAACTTAATCAACGATTTTCATAACAATTAAAGAATGAAAAAGGGAGAATCTGGCAGTTGCTTCTTTCTTCCCCGAGTTGTCTTGGTAGCCGGTCAGTTGACTAGTTTACTCAAGTTGCTCTCATTCTAAAATAAGCGTTAAAATTAACCCCACACACTCAAACTTCTTTTCAGAAAACATGGATATACGCTTTATCCATTCCTCTGATACATACACAGATTACGCCTCTAAGTAGAGCATACAAGCGTCGTTGTATCAGCGGAATGCGAAATAAGCAACATCCGTTATTCAAACTTTCTTTTTTACAATGGATATACGCTTTATCCATTCCTCTGACACATACACAGCTTAAGCCTCTAAGTAGAGCATGCAAGCGTCGTTGTATCAGCGGAATGCGAAATAAGCAACATCCGTTATTCAAACTTTCTTTTTTACAATGGATATACGCTTTATCCATTCCTCTGACACATACACAGCTTACGCCTCTAAGTAGAGCATACAAGCGTCGTTGTATCAGCGGAATGCGAAATAAGCAACATCCGTTATTCAACTCTTTCACAATGGATACACGTTTTATCTATTCCTCTGATACACACATAGCTTAAGCCTCTAAGCAGAGCATACAAGCGTCGTTGTATCAGCGGAATACGAAATAAACGTTATTCACTAAAATCAACCAACCACACAAACATTTTTTACCGGAACTACGTGAGTTTTGAGTTTCCCATTGCACCGGGGAATACGTAGGAGCGGGCTCCTACAATCGTCAAACTCAAATAATAAAAACTTTTCTTTTAATTTCTTTGGAAACGAAGTAGAAAATAGCCAAGTGATAGAGTAACTTAATTCAAACCTACGCAAACAAACCTAAACCACCTAAATGGTTCCCATCGAGTACGATGGATGCGAGGGGTGCTAATACCTTCCTCTCGCATAACCAACTCCCGAACCCACCATGGTTCTTCAACCATGTTAACCTCAAGGTTTTTTTTTCGATATTTTCCTTTCCCTCTATTTGGGATAAATAAAAATCGGTGGCGACTTCATTGTGTTACAACGAGAATTTTCCAGCCCGCTACAGCTGGCGACTTCACTGGGGACTCTTGAGAGTTAAGCCTAGTTTAGGCGGTTTATTATTTGTCTGCTATTTCCAGGTTTGCAGTATCTTACTATATCTTTTATTTTCTGTCAATTATATGCTTGGCTGGCTGTTTCTCTTCTTCTACTCCTTCTTTTCTTTTTCTTTTGACTTTGTGGCGTGGTTACTTTGAGAAGCTCTACACCCGAGCTTGAGAAAAGCTTAGGTTAAGCTAGAGGTCTTTATGTTGGGTCACCGGACAGTTGACTAGTGACTCTGACATAATCACCTCGCCTAGAGTAGATCCTCTTGGAGATGTCAGGACACCGGACAGTTGACTAGTGTCTCTGATGTTTTCTCGTTGGGTCCGTGACTCTAGGGACCTTTTGTTAACCGGTCTAGAACCAAACCTTGTTGTTAGGGACCTCTGTTTAGAACCCGAGTCAAGGTTGTGCAATGACCTTACCTAGAGGAGAAGGACCATATCAAACTTAGAACAACATGTGAGAGGGATGGGTTACAGGTAACTTTGAGCCTTTCGACCTCAGAAATGATAATTGAACCTCTGCTTCGCCATGACAGAATCCGCTACAAAAGTGCATCCATGCACTCATGCATTCATTCATAAATTCATACAAAAACCTTTTTGCATAACATTTGCATAAAAAAATGATAAAGCATAAAAAACTTTTACATGCATTTGCATTCGTACAAAAGATCACCATCTCATTCTCACCATTCCATCTCAACAGTCATGTCCCCGACACCAACATTGGACAAGGAGTGCCTCTAGATTCATCATGGAAAATTGGCAAGAACAGCATAACGACTTGAAGGGAGAGGTAGCCCAGTTGGCTGCAAAGATGGATCAGGTCCTCGAAATGTTGCTTAATCAAAACCAGCCATCACCTCCAGTTGTGAATGTGGAAGCACCGCCTACTGAACCTGCAAACATGGTGTGGCCAGCATTCGGTCTACCGCCCGGGTATACACCACCAGGTTATGCACCTCTTGTAGATGGGGATACATTTGTTCCGCCACCAGCTAACAACGCGGAAAATCAAGCAGTGGCAACTTTAGTTCAGCCAAGGCCTGTTCCATCTCAAGAAATTCAGAAGGACCCCAGAGATGCTTACCTAGGTCCGGAGATACAAGGTCGTGGACCAAAGCTTGATTTTGACATTCCTCAGCTGGAGGAAGCAAAGATGAAGTTCATAGCTATTGAGGACCGGTTGAAAACCATGGAGGGAGCTAATGATTCCCTGGACTTCTCCAGCATGTGTTTGGTGCCAGACTTGGTACTACCTCCAAATTTTAAGGTTCCAGAATTTGAGAAGTACATGGGTTTGAGTTGTCCAAAGAGTCATTTGATCATGTATAGTAGAAAGATGGCGTCCTACGCCAATGATGACAAGCTGATGATTCATTGCTTTCAAGATAGCCTTGCAGGGGCATCCCTCAATTGGTATATGCAGCTAGAAGCAAGTAGTGTCCGATCATGGAGAGACTTGGCCAATGCTTTCATCATGCAATATCAGTATAACTCGGATATGGCTCCCAGTCGCACCCAGTTGCAGAACATGACTCAGAAAGAGGGTGAATCTTTTAAGGTATATGCCCAAAGATGGAGAGAGTTGGCTGCACAAGTACGTCCCCCACTCCTAGAGACGGAACTTGTTGATATGTTCACAAATACCTTGCAAGGGGCATACTTTGAAAGGATGATTGGTAGCGTCTCATCTAGTTTCTCCGACTTGGCCAGGATAGGGGAAAGAATTGAAAGTGGACTCAAAAATGGAAAAATCCAAGCCACTACTGGAAGCCAAGGCAACACAGTGAAGCCTACAAGCAGCTTTGTAAAGAAAAAGGAAGATGAGGTAAATGCTGCCACTCCCCAAAATGGTCTGACATCACCAAATCAAATCCCATACCTCCAGTATCCATACCTAGCAGCTGTACAACATCAGCAACCTCAAGGGTACTCCTTCCAAATGCCTGTGAATCCCGTGCCACAAAAAGCTCAAAAGCGAGCTAAAAAAGTCTTTGATCCGATTTCTGTGCCATACAGCCAGTATCTTTCTTATTTGGTACACAACAGAATGGTAACCCCTAGGGCCCTGAATCCCATGACTGCACCATTTCCAGCTTGGTATAACTCGGAAGCAAAATGTGAGTTTCACGAGGGGGCAGAAGGACATACTATTGACAACTGCATAGCCTTTAAATACAAGGTTCAAGAGCTCATTGATCAGAAACTGTTAACTTTCAAAGAGGGAGAGCCTAATTGTGAAGGATAGTCTGTTGTCCGGTCATGTAGACCCATCTTTGGATGCTAGTTGATGAGTTCAAGGATTGAATCAAGCCATGAAACTGTCTTTATGTTGTCCTGTTTTAATTTCCTTGTTGTTAAGTTTTATTAGCATTTAAACTTTGTTTGTTTGCAATAGTAATCTTAATGAAATAATAATGCATGTTTTGAATCAATTCTTTCATGTCCATTCACTTTTCTCTCTTCTACCTCACAAAAGCAAAAAATATATATCAATATTTCTCATTTCATTTCTTTCTTTAAAATTTCTGTGTGAACAAAGATTGGAGAATGGATGATGAAAAACGAAATAACCAAGTTGCTACGGTATGCTTTTGAATAAAACTTTGCTGATGATGTAAGGCATTGTTTCAAATCCCCAAACACCGGAGAAATAAGGAAGATAATCCGTAGTCACCCCCTTTGAGCCTAGAAGTTGGTGTTTCTTTCTATACGAAAAAACCGCAATTTTTAACCCGGGGCAGGGTAGTGTTCAATTAATTCGACCATGCGTTCGAGTTTCAAGAGAAAAGAAAAAATCAATAAGGTGTTCCTCATCACCCATTATCAAGGCAGTCACAATTCGCCAAACCAAATTCAAAAAAAAAAAAAGAGCCCGCTAAGTCAAAACCTCAAAATGGCTTAGGCAAAAATTAGGGTATCCCGCTAGACTAAAAATGCAAAAGAATAGTCTAGGCAAAAGTTAGGGATTGAAAAAAAAATGAAAAAAAAAATGCAAAAAGTGAAGGTCACCAAGACTCACGACAAAACAAAATCATGTGATCAAAACAAAAGGCAATGTGACTGCCACGCAAAAAAAGGAACACGTCCTCGGCTCCCAAGCCATCATATACTCACAATGACAATCCCAAAAACCTCTTGGTACTTAAATTCATGAGTTGAGTTAATTGAACATAGCGCTGAAGATCATCACGAAGAATGTGACGGGTTAAAATCAAACTTTGAGCCTTATATCCTTTTATTCAGAAACCGTGAACCAGGCCACGTTACAACCTTTAAAAGACCTAATTGAAGCAAGGTTTAGCTTGAAAGCATACGGTAGCAAGGTTGCGTTAACCTGACTCCCAAAAATCTTTTGTTAATATCTTACTCTCCCACCATCTTCCACAATATACATCCATTGTACATAAATACCATCTCAATTTCAATTTCAAACTTGCATTAAAATTGAATTAGAATTACTATTTCAAGTAAACAGGTTTATCTGCAAGTCAGCACTTAACAAAAAGGAAGTTCCAACTTTGAGTTATTACCAAGTCTTCAAGAAGAACCTTGGACCAATCTGGGGCAATCGTCTCAGAACTTCATTCAACCATGGGGCATATTCCCTAGAAAGGTCATGCAACACGGATAAAGTGTTCTAAGATCGCATCATGAAAAGCAGTATCAAAACTCAGATTTCAAGGACCTAACAAATCAGTTCAGGACGCTCCTAATCAGGGGCAAATCACCTTGGGATTCAGCCAATCAGGAACAAACTCTTATGACCATGGGGCAGATCACCTGAAGATCCTGTTGGCTCAGCGAAACATGTTTCAAGAATGGGTCGATTTAGAGGCAAACCTCTCAGAGAGGGAGAACCAATATCAGTAAGTTGGCCAAAAATAAAAAAAAAAGCCAAATACTTCAAATGCCCAACAGACTGGGGCAAGATATGATACACAGGGTCAAGTTCTCCCTATACCTTCCTGCTACTTAAGCTAAGACTGATATATCCGCAACCATTAAGTCCGGAACTGGTGTCGGGGATTAACTTCAAGCCATCATCCCACGAAAAGCCATTCACCACCCACCATAGGGGCACTAATCATTGTCATGCATTAGCCATGTCATTTCATTCATGCAAATAATCGTCATGCATCAGTCATGTCGTTTCATTCATGCAAATAATCGTCATGCATCAGTCATGTCATTTCATTCATGCAAGCAAATAATCGTCATGCATTAGTCATGTCATTTCATTCAAGCATCAGGTATGCCCCATACCACAAGACCAATGACTCAGAAAAAACCAAATAGCCAAATCAAATATCCACAGTCAAGAACCTAACCCTGCATTGACAAAGTCAAAGTCCAATCATTATTGGCAAACACCCTTAAGGTCCAATCATTATTGACACACCTTCAAAGTCCAATCATTATTGGCACACCCTCAAAGTCCAATCATTATTGGAAAACCCACTAGAAGTCCAATCATTATTGGAAAACCCCCCTAAAAGTCCAATCATTATTGGCACACCCTCAAAGTCCAAACATTATTGGCATCCACTCAAAATCCAATATTCAATGGAACCCAAATAAAACCCAATGTTCATTAACACCCATGTTGAAACCCAATTTCCAATAGCACACAGTTATTTCATGTCATCATATACATTAATCATGCACTTCATTTCATGCACAAATAATCATGGCAAACATGCATTCATAAAGCAGGTTTAAAGGTTATTGCTCGCATAATACAGGTTTTGGTCACTTAATCACAAGAAAGGCAGTTTGACCTTTTTCCTAGCAAGTCGGTTGGTAAACTGTCTCCCCAGCAGATTAGTTGAAAAACCATATCCAATCTCCTCCCCATTGAATTGCAAACCCTCTGGAAAATTTCTTCTACAGGATAACCACAACAGTTTGCATAAGCACACCCTTACAACAAACTTCAGATTGACCTTCAGTGAGAGCGGCTGGATAAAATCTCCTCAATTTCAGATTGACCTTCAGTGAGAGCGGCTGGATAAAATCTCCTCAACTTCAGATTGACCTTCAGTGAGAGCGGCTGAATAAGATCTCAACAACTACAGATTGACCTTAAGTGAGAGCGGCTGGATAAAATCTCCTTAACTTCAGATTGACCTTCAGTGAGAGCGGCTGGATAAAATCTACTCACAATTACAGATGGATCTCCAGTGAGAGCTGAATAAGATCTACTCAACTTCAGAGGGATCTTCAGTGAGAGCTGGATAAGATCTACTCAACTTCAGAGGGATCTTCAGTGAGAGCTGGATAAGATCTACTCAACTACAGATGGATCTCCAGTGAGAGCTGGATAAGATCTTCTCAACTTCAGATGGACCTTCAGTGAGAGCGGCTAGATAAAATCTACTCAAACTTCAGATTGACCTTCAGTGAGAGCGGCTGGATAAAATCTACTCAACTACAGATGGATCTCTAGTGAGAGCTGGATAAGATCTTCTCAACTTCAAATGGACCTTCAGTGAGAGCGGCTGGATAAAATATACTCAAACTTCAGATTGACCTTCAGTGAGAGCGACTGGATAAAATCTACTCAACTTCAGAGGGATCTTCAGTGAGAGCTGGATAAGATTTACTCAACTTCAGAGGGATCTTCAGTGAGAGCTGGATAAGATCTACTCAACTTCAGATGGATCTCCAGTGAGAGCTGGATGAAATCTTCACAACTACAGATGGATCTCCAGTGAGAGCTGGATAAAATCTTCACAACTACAGATGGATCTCCAGTGAGAACTGGATAAAATCTTCACAACTACAGATGGATCTCCAGTGAGAGCTGGATAAAATCTACACAACTACAGATGGATCTCCAGTGAGAACTGGATAAAATCTTCACAACTACAGATGTATCTCCAGTGAGAGCTGGATAAAATCTTCACAACTACAGATGGATCTCCAGTGAGAGCTGGATAAAATCTTCACAACTACAGATGGATCTCCAGTGAGAGCTGGATAAAATCTACACAACTACAGATGGATCTCCAGTGAGAGCTGGATAAAATCTTCTCAACTTCAGATGGACCTTCAGTGAGAGCGGCTGGATAAAATCTACACCACTTCAGATTGATCTTCAGTGAGAGCGGCTGGATAAGATCTACTCAATTTCACCAAGTATTTTCAGCATAGATGGCTGGTTAAGGTTGGTGTCATTCATTTTACTTTCGAGTTTGCCCGGTTCCCCTAAAGGAATAACAACAGGTATACTCGTTCCTCTCATCATCACTCATGCTCATGCAAAATTAGGGCATTCTGTATTTAATTATCTTTCACCAAAAGAATACGAATACCAGGGTTATTCGCATTCTTACGGTTTAAGCTAATTAAATAGGGGCAGCTGTCATACCCTAATTTTGCCCCATGATATTTTTCACACTTTTGCATTTATTAGAAAAAGTCAACACTTTGACTAAAAAGTCAACAAAATCAATTTTTAATTGAAAAAGTCAAAGTTGGCACAAAAATAAATGGAGTCATTTTTCTTGCATGGTTTTTGCATGGCATGATCATAAAGGGCCATATTTACCATTTTGCCCTTCCATTAATTTTTATTTTTTTATTTATTATTTTTAGTTAGTTACTTGCGTTTCAAGAAACCTTTTTAACATCAAATTTAAATCATTTTTTCTCATTTTTAATCCATAACCATTTTGCATAATCACATTTCATCATCATGCATAATTTTATTTTTGCATATTTATTTTTAATTGGTGTTTTTAATTTGTTATTTGTTCCCAAAAAAAATCAAAAGAAATGCAAAAAAAAATTCCTCCAATCATTGACACCTCATCATTCCTATCTCTAGTAAACTAGAACCTTCCTCATATCCACCTCATCATAGTACAACCGAAAATTCCCCATTTATCCATTTTGAAAAATCACAAAAAAATCAATCATTTGTACTATGTCCTTTCTACCCTCATTCTCATTGATTCTAACCTAATTCCAATCATATATAAGCCTTCATCAAGCCTCAGCTGCGCAGCCAGAGAAGCCTAGGTCAGAAAATCACCCAAAAAATTCATCAACTTTTTCTCTCTTTTCTCAAAATTCGAAATCCATCAAAACCACCTTCAAGCTTCAAATTCTTGATCAAATAAGCTTCTAATAACTTCCAGTAGCATAAAACAATCATAAAACACAAGCTCTAACCCATAATTTGAGAGATTCAAAGCTCAAAAAAACCTCCAAAAATGTGATAATGGAGTAGGAGTTTCTAGCCTCTGTTACAGTCATTTTTCAACACCATTCATCATCAAATAACACATAGATCCTTTTCCCATCATTAATCGAACTTAATTCCACTCAAATTGTGTTTTCCCAATTTTTCATTTAAACTTTTTCTCGTTTTTATTCACAACTGAAGCACTTATTGAGGAAACCAAGAGTAGATTCATGATCTACGTAAAATTCCGAGCAAAACCATGTACCCACTTGTCATTTTCATGGAGGTTTTGAAACTCCGGTGAAGGTTACCGTCGCCGGCGCCGTCGTGTTCGTCGGGGAAGAAGAAGCCTCACTGTACTCCCTCTAAAACCCAGATCGTGCAGGTACCGTCAGATCGTTGGATTAAGTCAGGACCGTTGGATTATTCTGTTTGATCGTGTGCGTCAGATCGTCTTAAAGTCAGATCCTGCGTACTGAAACATGCTTGTACCATGGACGTCATTTCCTGCGAAGCACGAGATCCAGTTCCTGCTGTTTTTGAATCCTGGCCATCAGATCTCATCATACGCTCCAGGAATGCGCGCCTGCACCGTAGGTCTCCATCTCCTGCACACACGGATCCTTCAGGGTCTGCTGGACACGCATCTGGGCTTGGGCCTGACTGGTGAGTTTGCTACACGCACCCCCATATTTTTGCTAGGTCTGAATAATTTGCACCCCCTCCTGATTTTGATTTTAAGTGATTTTTAGCTTATTTGTAAAAGCACTTACGTGACTTATTGGCTTATTTAAGTTCATTAGGTCATTGTTTATGCTTATATCATATTAATTTCATTTGTGAACTTTTCTAACTTGTTTAAGTGATTATTTTTTATTAATTGATTTTAAACCTAAAAGTGGATAAGTGCTTATTGATGATTCTATTTAGCTTTTTAGCTTATTTGATCTCAACACATGCACAACATTGATTCATACACAGTAGTCACTGTGTACAAACTTTTCCAAACTTTTTAAACTTATTTTCATAAGTCATTTTCAACTTGAGTGCTTTTTAGCTTATTTCAACAAGTGCTTATTTGAACCAAAAGCTCTTTAGCTTATTTGGATCAATTTTTTGCACTAAATCAATTAATTTTCCAGATTCTTTAATCTAAAATTGTTGACTTATTTTCATAAGTTATTTTCTAACTCAATAGCTTTTTAGCTTAGTTAATCACTTTTTAGCTTATTTTCATAAGCACTTATTTGGTGCTTGAGCTTTTTAGCTTACTGGACCATTTTGCTTTGCTTAAATCATGTTTGATTTCAGATTATGTTCATGCTTCCCTTAGCTTGTTGTTTAATCACTTTTTTCTAGCATGTAGCTTATTTATTTAAGCGCTTAATTATGATTAATTGCTTATTTTTATTTCTAATGCTTGTCTTCAGCTCTTTAGCTTTACTTCAATTCATTCTAACTCATCTCATTTACTTTGATTTAATTTAGCATGTTTATGTCATTTTAATTCATTGTACGCTACTTTAGCTTATGCATTTTTATTTAATTATGCATTATATCTACTCATTCTTGTTTCATTCATGCATATTCAATTATGTCATAGTGATTCATGCATTTTAATTTAAGCACTTGCATTCATGCATTGTTTATTTTAATTATCGCTTTATTATTGTATCAATTGTAATTGTTATTATAATCTTGCGATCCTTTTCATTCTCTTGCTTTTTCCTTTTGGACTTTGTTTTCATAATCAAATTAATAAACCTTTTCACAAAAACTAATGAATGAAAAAGGGAGAATCTGGCAGTTGCTTCTTTCTTCCCTGAGTTGTCTTGGTAGCCGGTCAGTTGACTAGTTTACTCAAGCTGCTCTCATTCTAAAATAAGCGTTAAAATTAACCAACACTCGTCTATCTTTCGGACATTATTTCTTAAATAAACTTAATCAACGATTTTCATAACAATTAAAGAATGAAAAAGGGAGAATCTGGCAGTTGCTTCTTTCTTCCCCGAGTTGTCTTGGTAGCCGGTCAGTTGACTAGTTTACTCAAGTTGCTCTCATTCTAAAATAAGCGTTAAAATTAACCCCACACACTCAAACTTCTTTTCAGAAAACATGGATATACGCTTTATCCATTCCTCTGATACATACACAGATTACGCCTCTAAGTAGAGCATACAAGCGTCGTTGTATCAGCGGAATGCGAAATAAGCAACATCCGTTATTCAAACTTTCTTTTTTACAATGGATATACGCTTTATCCATTCCTCTGACACATACACAGCTTAAGCCTCTAAGTAGAGCATGCAAGCGTCGTTGTATCAGCGGAATGCGAAATAAGCAACATCCGTTATTCAACTCTTTCACAATGGATACACGTTTTATCTATTCCTCTGATACACACATAGCTTAAGCCTCTAAGCAGAGCATACAAGCGTCGTTGTATCAGCGGAATACGAAATAAACGTTATTCACTAAAATCAACCAACCACACAAACATTTTTTACCGGAACTACGTGAGTTTTGAGTTTCCCATTGCACCGGGGAATACGTAGGAGCGGGCTCCTACAACCGTCAAACTCAAATAATAAAAACTTTTCTTTTAATTTCTTTGGAAACGAAGTAGAAAATAGCCAAGTGATAGAGTAATTTAATTCAAACCTACGCAAACAAACCTAAACCACCTAAATGGTTCCCATCGAGTACGATGGATGCGAGGGGTGCTAATACCTTCCTCTCGCATAACCAACTCCCGAACCCACCATGGTTCTCAAGGTTTTTTTTCGATATTTTCCTTTCCCTCTATTTGGGATAAATAAAAATCGGTGGCGACTTCATTGTGTTACAACGAAAATTTTCCAGCCCGCTACAATACCCGCGTAGGTGACAATCTTTGTCCCCGTGCCCATACCCTATGGATATCTAAGTACTCATACCTGTACCTGTTATCCGCATTTTTGCTAAAATTAAATTGATCAATTATAAAATATCATATCATTTTAATAAAATTAAAAAATTCAAAGATTTTAATGTTGATTCATGAAAATTATAAACAAAAATATTAGTAATGTCATGCTAAAGTTCATTTCTCTTTGACATATTTGCATTATATATGTTATAAATAAACATTTTTTTATTAAGAATGTGTAATAGTATAATAATATTGTATTTCTTAAAATTAATTTATATATATTATTATATAATTATTATATAATAATATAATTAAAATAAATAAAAATATATTATGTGGGTATATGGGATGGATACTAAGGTACCCGTACCCGCACCCAAACCCGCTCAATTTTATGGGTAATTACCCACACCCACGCCCATATCCAAAATGCGGGTTTATACCCTAACCATTGTGGGTATTTTTTATGGGTACCCATTGGATATGAGTAAATTGTCATCCCTATTTATAACGTCCGCTACTTAAGTAGCAAAAATGTAAAATGAGAAAAACATAAGGCGCACGAGTAACTGATAGGACGGCAAAAGTAATTTTGATTGTCAAATGGATAACTTGATGTGATACTATAATCTTTGAGGGGTGGAGATCCTCTCCAGTGACATTTTCCTCTAGTTAAATCATGGCCATCAATTTAAATAGTGAATAGTAACTTACATAATTAAATAATTAAATGAATGGTAGATCCTTGCACTCCCTCATGTTGTTTTTTCACGGGAGATAATCTACTCCCATCTTTGAGTGTGTGCAATTATTTTATAAGTTTACTTTTGCCACCTATGTTTTATGGGGCGCGCCTTACGAAATGATCAATATATCCATGTTCGTGACTTAAGCAACGGACCCCGTCCGTGTCATAAGTACCGAATGTGTAAAAAATGATTAATTTTTCCCATGCATGAAGTCTAACACCCCAGAGGGACCCTACTTGAAAAATATATACCCGCGACTTCTGACACGGACACCTGATAACAATCCGTGGCATAAGTCACAGATTATCGTAAAGTATATAAAGGCGCGCCCTTCTTCTTCCCTCTCAGAAGTCAGTTTCAATTACTTTCAAACACGAGTATAAACGTCCCAAAACCCCAATTTCTCATTTCAAGTCCAAATTCGCTCATTTCTTCACCAATCTACTCGGAATCAAGACACAAACTTAATGGCACCAAGAAAAGGACAAGGTTAGTTCATTTAATTGGTGCATTTGTTCAATTTTTCATTTTTTTTTTTGTTCTTGATTGTTACAATTTGTGGCTTAGGGAACGAATTTAGGTTGCATGTTTATTTTTGTGGCATGATGTTATTGTAGTTGATTTTTGTTGATTTAACTGTGAAATTAAGATTAATTTAGTTAGGGTTTCCTTGTTTTGTTTTTTGGAACTTATATAATTCGTGCCCTAAGCCACAGATTGCATTGATGTTGTTTGTTGTTTTGGTCTTGAATTGAACATTGGTTTTTATTTGATTTCAACAGGAAAGAATCAACAACCTCCACCATCTGAACCCGCACCTTCAACGCGTTCGAAGGGTCCGACCACGTCTGTGCGACGGGCAAAATCACAGGTTGTGGAAGAGGCTGAGGGTCCTCCTCGGAAACAAAGAAAGCTGACTCGGCAACATGCATCATAGGCTCAGGCTGAGGCTCAGGTTCATGGACCACTTGCCGAGCCTGCTGGACCATCATATGTTGTCTCTGAGCCTGAGGGTGGTAGTTCAGCTGAGCAGGAGCTGCATTTGGATTCGGGTTCGGCTGATCCTGATGGGGAGGCGAGGAGCTAGGTGAGGATAATATTGCTGAGCCAGAAGAGCCTGTTGAGGGAGAGGTTGAGGTGCCTACTATTAAGAACAAGAAGAAGATGAAAGAGTTGGAAGGAACTATTTAAAAGGATTGTGTGTTTCCCAACGCACATCCAGAGACTTCAGAGAGCATATCGCTAGATATGTTTACACCGACTACATAAGTTATATATTTTTTTTTTTACTTTTCCTAATTTTTTTACAATTACCATTATGATTAATTTAATTTTATGTTGGTCATTTTATGATTAATTTAATTTTACTTTTCCTACGTAAGTTTTATGTTGATTCATTCTATGTTTATGCCATTGTAATTAATTTAATTTTATTTGTATGTTGGAACCAAAGTGGTTTGACATAACCCATTGTATGTTTTGATGATAACAATAAGTATTAATATTCAATAGGGTACACTGATAATTTACTCTAAGTGTGCAGGTATATATGTTAAAATTCTATATGCACTAATGAGTATGTGAGGCATTCTGAAAACGCATCAGAAGATGACTAGCAAGATTCTGAAGGATAGCACAAGAAGATTCAATCTTCAGAAGCTCCAAAGTCTTAGGCGTATCAGAAGCTTGAACATCAGAAGTTGTGTTTGAACACAAGGTTCTGATATATGCAGTCGTAGCCGCTTTGTCAGAAAACATTCTCTGTCTCTTATGATTTGAATTCATCATGCACTGGCAAATTCAAATGGAGAATTTTCATAGTACATCATCCTTATCTTTATGATAATGACGTTAGTACTATGGTATTATTTGTAGTTCTTCTGAGATTGGCTGCATCATAAGGCTAAAACAACTTGGTCATAGTGACTTAACTAAAGCACCAATGCTAAAGTAATTAAGTCTAAACCACTTGTGCATGTTGAAGATGTGCAGATGCAACATGTTGAACAAGATGTCTAAGACATCTTGTCACTGGGTTCAGAACATGTTGAAGCAACATGTTGGAACAAGATGTCCTAAGACATGTGGGTAGGACATCTTGACCCAGTTCTGTTGGTGTAAGCCCTAGAGGCCAATGACTTTATTACTTGTATCGAATAAATTATTAATAAATGTATTGTTTCTTTATTAATAATAAAAGGCATTTTCTTTATTATGTTTGTATGTTCAAAATAATGAAGTCCCTAGAATAGAAAGTCTGTTTAATATTAAGTGTGACTTAATCATGAGATTACATTAAACATAAAGACGCTATTCTTAAAGTATCCGTAGTCGAGTTTTATCATGAATTGGGATAATGATAAAACATAGAGACTATTATGAAGATAGACTGATGATCGCATCTCATGGATCATAGGATAAGGAGTTATCAAGTCTTGACATAGGTATAAGAAATATTAGGAGTAATATTTATACCGGATTGACCCGCTATGAGAGTACTACATGCAAAGTTATGCAAAGTGTCATAAGTTACTCTCATGGTGATAATGGTGTAAGCCGCCCTTAGACCTGAAACCACTTTGTACCCTAGATGTGGAGTCAAGTGCTTTGTTACTGATCTAGCGTTGTCCGTAACAGGATGACCATAAAGGCAGTTAATGGGTACTTCACAAAGCATGCTGAGGGACAGTAGTGTCCTAGATGGAATTTGCCAATCCTGCATAACAGGATAAATGTCATGGGCCCAATATTGAACTGGACAAAGATGACACCGAGTATGCTTTGTGTTCAATATGGACATAAGGGGCAAAGGGGTAATTGTACACACATATATTATCACTAAGGTTATGTTATGATCACATGTCAATTTCTTATAACTTGGGTAGCAATGATGTGTTGCTAGATACCGCTCATTGTTTATTATATTAAATAGATGATTTAATATAATTGCCAACGTTATGGAAACCTACAAGGGTCACACACATAAGAACAAGCTAGTGTGAAAATTGGAACACTGTAAGGTACGGTGCACCTCAGAGAAATAAGGAATTATGATAAGGGTATCATGGTAATTAAATAAAGTAATTCATAATTTGTTATGAAATAGAAAGCACTCATGTGTACATAGCACATGGGGGGTGCGTTTCTTAAAAGGTTTATTTAATTAAAAAGGTTTTAGTAAAATTGTGGCCCAATGACAAATGGTTTGTCTTGGTGCCCAAGACAAGTGGTTCTATAAATAGAACACTTGTGAGAAAGAAAATAACTTGATGAAAATCAATCTCTAAAACCCTAATCCTTATTTCCCACCTCTCACTAGAAACCTTCATTCTTGGAGCTAGCACTCTCTTGGAGGGATCTTGTTCGTGTGGACTAGTTAGAGGCGTTATACCGTTAACGCTCGTGATCAAAGGTGGTGGTGATTAGCACGTGACTTGTTCGTGATTCAAAGTCTAATCTCCAGCTGTTCGTGAAAAGAAAAGAATTCTACAAGAGGTAAAATTCTTAAACCACGATTCATGATCATTCGAAAGGATCCAACGAAGGAAAAATTTTAAATTCCGCTGCTTATCTCTTGTTAAGTTCCTTCAATTGGTATCAGAGCCACTTACGAATCCATGAATCGATAATTGTTTATTTTCATGAATTCAGTTTTTAATATGATTAAAACATTTAATAAAGATTAAAATCGAGCAATTAAAAATTCGGCATCTATTTGTATGAAAAGTTGATGAAGAACATTGAAACGGCTTCGGAACCGACAATTGTATGGTGAAGCTGTGATATGTTAATTGTCATAGGTTCATACAAATAAGAATGATCAAAACTTATATATGATACAAGTGATCGTAATGCAAAACGGTGTATTTGATGCATCGTTCGTAATTTCGTCCAATAAAACAAATTATGAAAGAAAATTGATATTGAATTGATTCATGATCATTTGCTTTGGAATCCGACATTAGTATGGTGAAGCAATGACATGTTATTCAATCATATCGAAATTCAGGTCATAAAAGGTTTTGACGGCACGAAATTCTGCATTAGGATTCGCGAAAAACTAGGTTTTTCGCACGGGCCTGCGCGGGGCGCAGGGTATCTGCGCGGGGCGCAGATGGCAGCAAGCAAATGGTGCTCTGCTCAGTACCTGCGCGGGGCGCAGGACACTCTGCGCGGGGCGCAGTTAGCAGACCCATTTTTGCCCGTTCGCCGAAATTTTAATTTTAATTAATCTACTCGACCAGAATTGATAATGATAATAAATATGTTTATTATTATGTTTTGTGATGATTGATTATGGCCTTAGTTTACTCTTTTGTTTTTATTTTGGATTTTAAAATACGGCCTGCGTGTCGTGCCTCTCTCTAAAATTCTTGATGTAATTTCTCTTCTCATCTTACTCCCTCGTATGTAAAACGAGTATTCTTTGATGTAATAATAGAATTACAATAGGAACAAAAGGAGGACAGCCATGAAGATGATACTTGGAGAAGTAGATCATCGTTAGGCTAGTTTAGGGTTCTCTCATTGGCTTGAGAGAACACTTGCGTTAGGAGGCCATAATCATATCATTTGTTATTATTGTTTTATATGTATGTTGATGCATGTGAGAGCGTTTAATATGTTAAACAAGCCGGTGAGATCAAATTAATTAAAATCCCTCAAGAGACACATAAGAGATTAATAAAGAAAATGTGGGTTCGCCCACCGCGGAGTGCATTTTGTTTTTTAATAAAGTATGTGAATATTAAGTTTACGCTTTCCAAGCTTTAGAACTCATCAAGACTAGTATCGAGCTATGTAGGTTCGCCCACCGCGAAGTGCATACTCTATATTGGTAAGGTGCGATGGGATAATTGTAATATCCAACTTCTAAAGTAAGGGTCAAACTTAACTTAACAAATATAATGAGATTATATGAGTTTAAGAAGCAATGATTGGGAATAATTCATAAGATGAATTCGAATAAGGAGTTATTCACCCAATTGATATATTCAAGAGTTGTATGAGATACAATTGGAAGGAGTTCCTACCTAAATAAACTAAGTCTTGTGTAATCCGCCCACCGCAAGGGAGATGCCAAACCAAAAGAAACTCCCCCTGCTTTAAAGCCTAGTGGGAGCATATCAAAAGAAGGCAATTGTTTCTATTGCGGTAAGACCGGACATTGGAAGAGGAATTGCCCAAAGTACCTGGAAGATAAGAAGAAAGGAGTAGCTCCTACAACTTCAGGTATTTTTGTTATAGAAATTAATTTATCTACTTCTACATCATGGGTATTAGATACTGGATGTGGTTCTCACATTTGTACTAATGTGCAGGAACTAAAGGAGAGTAGAGAATTGGCAAAAGGTGAAGTGGACCTACGAGTTGGCAATGGAGCAAGAGTTGCTACTTTAGCTGTAGGGACTTATAATTTAGCTTTACCTAGTGGTTTAATAATTCAGTTAAAGAACTGCTATTATGTACCTGCCATTAGCAGGAATATTATTTCCGTTTCTTGTTTGGACAAGTTTGGTTTTTCATTTATAATAAAGAACAATTGTTGCTCTATTTATTTGAATGATATATTCTATGCTAATGCTCAAATGTATAATGGACTATATGTCCTTGATCTTGAAACACCAGTTTATAACATTAATACTAAAAGGATGAAACCTAATGAGTTGAATCCTAGTTACCTTTGGCACTGTCGCTTAGGCCATATAAATGAGAGACGCATATCCAAACTCCATAAAGATGGACTTTTGGACTCTTTTGATTATGAATCATATGATACATGTAGATCTTGTTTAATTGGAAAGATGACAAAAGCCCCATTCAAAGGAAAAGGTGAAAGGGCTAATGATCTTTTGGCACTCATACATACTGATGTATGTGGACCATTGAACATACCTGCTAGAGGTGGTTTTACGTACTTCATAACATTTACTGATGACTTTAGTAGATATGGATATGTGTATCTAATGAAACACAAATCCGAATCCTTTGAAAAGTTCAAAGAATTCAAAAATGAAGTTCAAAACCAATTAGGCAAGAATATTAAAACTCTTCGATCAGATCGAGGCGGTGAATATTTAAGCCAAGAATTTAATGACCATCTTAAGGAATGTGGTATAGTATCACAACTAACTCCTCCCGGAACACCACAATGGAATGGTGTATCTGAGAGAAGAAATCGAACCTTGTTAGACATGGTGCGATCCATGATGAGTCATGCGGATCTTCCAAACTCCTTTTGGGGACATGCCCTATTGACAGCAGCTTATACACTTAACCACGTTCCATCCAAAAAGGTTGAAAAGACACCATATGAGATATGGAGTGAAAGAAACCACACCTGTCTTTCATGAAGGTTTGGGGTTGTGAAATCTATGTTAAGAGACTAATCACAACTAAACTTGAACCCAAATCTGACAAATGCCTATTTGTAGGATATCCTAAAGAAACAAGAGGATACTACTTTTATAATCCTTCCGAGGGCAAAGTGTTTGTCGCTCGAACTGGTGTCTTCTTGGAAAGAGAATTCATTTCCAAAGGAATCAGTGGGAGGAATGTGGAACTTGAAGAAATTCAAGAACCACCAACTATTGGGCAATCAATGGAGGAACATGAGCGGGAACCACAAGATGTTGTGGAAGAGCAACCTGCTCAAGTAGAACAAATCCAGCGTAGGTCCAACAGGATACGTCATGAACCTGAGAGATATGGGTATCTCATAACGGAACAAGGTGACGTATTACTCATGGATCAAGATGAGCCTGTAACCTACCAAGAGGCCATAACTGGTCCCGAATCTGAGAAGTGGCTAGAAGCCATGAAATCTGAAATAGATTCCATGTACACAAACCAAGTTTGGAACTTGGTGGAGCCTCCCGTAGGAGTTCGTCCTATAGGATGCAAGTGGGTCTTCAAAAAGAAGACTAACATGGATGGTAAAGTACATACCTACAAAGCAAGACTGGTTGCTAAAGGATATAAACAAATTCATGGTGTTGACTATGATGAAACCTTTTCACCAGTTGCAATGCTTAAATCTGTTCGGATTTTACTTGCTATCGCAGCATATCATGATTATGAAATATGGCAAATGGATGTCAAAACTGCTTTCCTTAATGGAAACCTCCTTGAGGACGTGTACATGACACAACCCGAAGGATTTGACATACCAAATGAAGCTCATAAGATATGCAAGTTACAGCGATCAATCTATGGATTGAAGCAAGCTTCCAGAAGCTGGAATCTTCGTTTTGATGAAACTGTAACAAAATATGGATTCATTAAAAATGAAGATGAGCCTTGTGTCTACAAGAAGGTTAGTGGGAGCAAGATCGTTTTCTTAGTATTATATGTAGATGACATATTACTAATAGGAAACGATGTCCCTACCTTGCAACAAGTAAAAACTTGGTTAGGGAATTGCTTTTCTATGAAGGACCTTGGCGAAGCAGCCTATATATTGGGAATAAGAATCTATAGAGATAGATCACAAAGACTGCTTGGTCTAAGTCAGAGTACATACATAGACAAAGTGCTAAAGCGCTTTAATATGCATGATTCCAAGAAAGGATTCATACCAATGCAACATGGAATATGTCTTTCGAAGACACAATGCCCTTCATCTAAAGAAGAAAGGGAACGCATGAATGAGATACCGTATGCATCAGCAATCGGATCCATCATGTATGCCATGTTGTGTACTCGTCCAGATGTCTCGTATGCCTTGAGTGCAACGAGCAGGTACCAATCTGATCCCGGTGAGAGTCACTGGATAGCTGTCAAGAATATCCTTAAGTACTTGAGAAGAACTAAGGAAACATTCTTGGTATATGGAGGTGAGGAAGAACTGTCGGTTGTAGGGTACACCGATGCCAGTTTCCAAACCGACAAGGATGACTTTAGATCGCAATCTGGTTTCGTGTTTTGTCTAAATGGTGGCGCTGTAAGCTGGAAGAGTTCAAAGCAAGAGACAGTGGCTGATTCTACAACAGAGGCTGAGTATATTGCTGCCTCAAGTGCTGCAAAGGAAGCTGTTTGGATTAAGAAGTTCATATCTGAACTTGAAGTGGTCCCTAGCATTGTTGATCCCATTAGTCTGTATTGTGACAACAATGGTGCAATTGCACAAGCTAAGGAACCTAGATCTCACCAACGGTCCAAACACATACTCAGGCGATTCCATCTTATTCGAGACATAATAGATAGAGGAGATGTGAAAATATGCAAAGTACCTACACTTGATAACATAGCTGATCCACTGACAAAGCCTCTTGCACAGTTGAAGCATGACGGCCACACTAGGTCTATGGGTATTAAAGTAATGCCAGATTGGCTCTAGTGCTAGTGGGAGATTGTTGGTGTAAGCCCTAGAGGCCAATGACTTTATTACTTGTATCGAATAAATTATTAATAAATGTATTGTTTCTTTATTAATAATAAAAGGCATTTTCTTTATTATGTTTGTATGTTCAAAATAATGAAGTCCCTAGAATAGAAAGTCTGTTTAATATTAAGTGTGACTTAATCATGAGATTACATTAAACATAAAGACGCTATTCTTAAAGTATCCGTAGTCGAGTTTTATCATGAATTGGGATAATGATAAAACATAGAGACTATTATGAAGATAGACTGATGATCGCATCTCATGGATCATATGATAAGGAGTTATCAAGTCTTGACATAGGTATAAGAAATATTAGGAGTAATATTTATACCGGATTGACCCGCTATGAGAGTACTACATGCAAAGTTATGCAAAGTGTCATAAGTTACTCTCATGGTGATAATGGTGTAAGCCGCCCTTAGACCTGAAACCACTTTGTACCCTAGATGTGGAGTCAAGTGCTTTGTTACTGATCTAACGTTGTCCGTAACAGGATGACCATAAAGGCAGTTAATGGGTACTTCACAAAGCATGCTGAGGGACAATAGTGTCCTAGATGGAATTTGCCAATCCTGCATAACATGATAAATGTCATGGGCCCAATATTGAACTGGACAAAGATGACACCGAGTATGCTTTGTGTTCAATATGGACATAAGGGGCAAAGGGGTAATTGTACACACATATATTATCACTAAGGTTATGTTATGATCACATGTCAATTTCTCATAACTTGGGTAGCAATGATGTGTTGCTAGATACCGCTCATTGTTTATTATATTAAATAGATGATTTAATATGATTGCCAACGTTATGGAAACCTACAAGGGTCACACACATAAGAACAAGCTAGTGTGAAAATTGGAACACCGTAAGGTACGGTGCACCTCAGAGAAATAAGGAATTATGATAAGGGTATCATGGTAATTAAATATAGTAATTCATAATTTGTTATGAAATAGAAAGCACTCATGTGTACATAGCACATGGGGGGTGCGTTTCTTAAAAGGTTTATTTAATTAAAAAGGTTTTAGTAAAATTGTGGCCCAATGACAAATGGTTTGTCTTGGTGCCCAAGACAAGTGGTTCTATAAATAGAACACTTGTGAGAAAGAAAATAACTTGATGAAAATCAATCTCTAAAACCCTAATCCTTATTTCCCACCTCTCACTAGAAACCTTCATTCTTGGAACTAGCACTCTCTTGGAGGGATCTTGTTCGTGTGGACTAGTTAGAGGCGTTATACCGTTAACGCTCGTGATCAAAGGTGGTGGTGATTAGCACGTGACTTGTTCGTGATTCAAAGTCTAATCTCCAGCTGTTCGTGAAAAGAAAAGAATTCTACAATAGGTAAAATTCTTAAACCACGATTCATGATCATTCGAAAGGATCCAACGAAGGAAAAATTTTAAATTCCGCTGCTTATCTCTTGTTAAGTTCCTTCAAGTTCAACTTAAAAGATAATGCTTATCCATTAAGCACACGTGTTTGTTTAAGGCGCGAATCTTTAAGTAACAAGCTGAGATAAGGATTAATAATGAAGTTTGTTATTAATCCTAAGTGTTAGATACGATTGGAATCGTAACTAATTAGTGGATAAAGATTAAAATCAAATCTTTTATCTTATGGAGTTTGTTTTAAAACAAGTTTGTTTTAAAACTTAAATTCCTATTGTTGTGCATCTGAAAGATGAAGATTATCTGAAGACTTGCACATCTATATAAAGGACTCAATGCATGAAGAATAATCGAACCCACAATAGCTGAAGATTGTGAGTCCAAAGTTTTGTACCCACTGTGCAAAACACAAAGTGACTCTAAGTATTGTTGTTTGATACTTAGTAGCTTGGAGTTGTTGAACATTGTTGTTCAACGTTTATTAAACTGTAAAGTTTAAGGTTTCGTCACTTGGGATTAGTGATTAGAGGGAGTTGGGTAGGTTCTCGTATTCAGGGGGAGTTAGCCCTTGAGTAGAAGACTACTAGGATTAAGAAAAGGCATACATGCCAAAAGGTGTTTGGTGTGGTTGTAAGACTAAGTAATAATTCAGAGTAGTAGTATTCACTTCCTGGATTGGTATCCCCCAGAGTAGGGCTGTTTAGCGCTGAACTGGGTTAACAATATTGTGTGTTCTTTATTGCTTTTTATTTACTTCAGCATTGCAATAACGTGTGATCCTAATAACCAGTTGTCGAACCAGTTGTCTAGGACATCTGGACTGTCACACAAGTTGTCCTAGACATTGTGTAAGACATCTGTTCTGCCAGAGAACAGAATTTCAATTGGCATCAGAGCAAGCACCCTAACCTGCTGGGTGAGCTCCAGGGAGACTAATTTTGTTCAAGATGGACAGGAATGGAGGATCAATCAATAGACCACCAGTTTTGGATGGATCTAATTATGACTATTGGAAAGCAAGGATGATTGCATTTCTCAAAGCCATGGACTACAAAGCATGGAGGGCAATTGTCATGGGATGGACTCATATCAATTCTAAAGCACTTAATGCTATATTCAATGGTGTTGATCAAAGGAGTAGCAGATTGGAGTACTGAAGAATAAACAATGGCTAATATCAATTCTAAAGCACTTAATGCTATATTCAATGGTGTTGATCAAAATATCTTCAAATTAATCAACACATGTACTGAAGCCAAACATGTAACAACCCGTTTTTCAAAGGCCAGAAAAGGCATTAAAATTTTTTATTTTTTTTTCTAACAGAACAGAGCGCGCATACAAACTGTGAGAGCCGACATTAAACATACAAAAGAACTCATTACCATAAGGTGCTTCGACAAGCAAAGTGTATTCCTGAATAATTACAATCCAAGTCTAAGTATTCAAATACTTACAACAAAACAAGTTAGAATCTTAAGCATAAACCCAAAAAGCACGGTGTACAACCCACACCGGCGCATAGTCTAACTAAGCTAAAGCCCCAACATCTCACTGGGACCCGGAACAGCCACCGTCGTCACCACGACCTAACCCATCATCTGGGTGGGATGAGCCCGCAAATGAAAGAAAGGGTCACCACAAAAATATATAGTATGTATATATATAACTGGTGCGAAAGATTGTACACATAACAATAATTCCACGAACACAAGAGAAAGCTCTTAAACACCAAAGCAATTCCCACCAACGGGTTTATATATATAATGCACACCAAGCCTAATGCAGACTTCTACAATGCGTGGTACTAACCCTAGCTACCACAATGCAAGAGTTCCGGAACTGTAGGTCCAACCCCTACTCAAACACCAACGAAATCACAAGGTTAAGGTGGATCCACTCCCGCAATCACACCCCATGGTCCACTCCCGCAACCATGTATCGACTCAACAAAATCACAAAGGATTAAGGTGGATCCACTCTCGCAATCACACCCCATGGTCCACTCCCGCAACCATGTATTGAACTCAACACAACCCTATAAGAATCAGGTGGGTCCACTCCCGCAACCACACCTCGTAGTCCACTTCCGCCACTACGCACTAACAATGCATGAGCATACGATTCCCCATGTATACTAATGCAACAAATACATACCACCCTAGAATATGTAAACCATCCCAACAACATACATACATATCCAATCATACGTAACAAACCACAACAAACATAAATACATTTCCAATCATATGTATTCACCCACATGTTCATACATACATCTCCAATCATATATAAAACAACGCACGTATTATAAACACTTTCTCATCACGAGAATACATAACACCTACATGCCAAGCACACCAACACACATCACCGAAAATAACCAAACATGTTGTAACTCAGTGAAAAGACAGAAATAAAGTGATGCCCTTACCTCGGCAAGCTTCCGTTACTCTATTCCGCAAAATTCTACAATTCACGCTACCTAAAATATATGTAGCGTAACATCAATAAAATATTCCTCGTTTATCCTATCGAAACGAAACTTGCTCTCGAAGCTCCAGAGGGGTCTAAAGTACTTTCTAAAGCTGTCCCTCAATGATTTCAGGTTATTCTCATAGTGTTTAAAAATTCACGAAGTTAATTGTACTATTTTCATAACACGAAAGTCATTTTGTTTTCAAATCATAAACTAAAACCATTTTGGATTTTCCACTTCAAGGACTTGTTTCACACACAACAAAACCATTTGAAACACAACTAAAACTTTTCAAAAATATTTTTATGAAAAATCGAAGTTTTCTTGCGTTACAAGTTACACAATTTTTTTCTTCCTAACAACCTTTCCTACACTCATTTTTCTTCAAAACTAAGATTATCCAACACATACAAAATTTTCACACAATTGTGGACTTAGAAAAAATTTTGGAATTTCTTCCCCCACACAAAGGAAGGCCACGGCCACTTTTTTTAAAAACACCCTTCTACTCAAAAATTTTCACTTCCAAGTGCATGGTAATATCCCATAATACCTAACTAGCACTTATCAAAACGATTTAGAAATTATAGAGTCGAATCGCAAATTTCGAAAAATCTCAATTAAGGTTCTTCTTAAGGCAAGAGATCATTTTTCTTTTCAAAACATCCCATAACCAATCAAACAATTAAACAATGATCATGGGAAGCTATTTGCCTCTAAACAATTTTCGAAATTCGATTCCTCGAACCCTATATGGGTGCCACGGCCAAATGAGGCAAAAAGGGCAACCCTACACATTTTTCTCATTTGAAACCCTAGCCCACATGTGTTAGCTCGTAACGATATTCGATCGTATACCCGACTCTTTTTGAAACTCGAAATAAAATTTTTCTAAATTGTGTTCTTCGAGTCGCTCAAGAACACGAGAAATTTTTTTTCTTATTTTTCGAAACAAAATTCATATTCACCAATCCATTTTGTTAAAAAGCTCAAAACTAACTTCAAAACCAAAATCTTACAACACAATCCAAGTTTATGATCTTTTTCAAAATTTTCTTAAAACCCTAACAAAAATTTTGTGAAAACTTTTAAAACAACCATGAGAATCATCCATGCTAGGCTTGAATAGGTGGTACTACTACTAAATAAAACCTCCAATGAATTAACAACCACTTTTCTCATGAATTTTTCTCAAGAACACAAAACTTATAACTTAAAAATCTAAGAGGTTTCATGAACATAATGAGGGAAAAAGGAGGTTAGTTACCTTAATTGCAAGTGATCCCTTAGTAAGCCAAAGATCCAAGCTTTGAGAAGATGAGAAATGAAATTTGAATGGATGATGAGAGTGAGAGAGAGTTCAGCCGAGAGAGTGAGGAGAAGGAGGAAGAGTTTTGTGATTTTTTTTTTTTTGCTTCTAAGACAAAAACATAAACCTCCTTACTATTCTAAACACTCTTGTGCAATCTAGGCCATTGGATCAAACTAACTTTTGCAAGGCTAAACCCTAGCCCTTGGATCAAAACAAAGTATTCATTACCTTTTTGAAAATATCTAAGATATTTCTCTTGCGCTCGCAGACGAGTCGTACTCCGTCGACGGTCTATCTTGCGAAAAATATAAAACTTACGAGGTGATTGTTCGTCGTAAAACATTTCCAAAAATTATCGCTAAACTTTATTCTCCGACTGAAATTTATTTCCTTAACTCCCAAAAATATTCTGAAACTAGATTCCAACTCGCGCCGATATATAAAGTCTCCAATTAAAATTCGACGGAAAACAGAAACCGTAAAATTTTAAAGAAGCGGGTACAGTTTTCTACTCGTTTTTCCAATAAACGGAGAAAGTCGAGACTCAAAATTCTGAAAGCACAGGAATATTCAGATTGATAAATAAAGACCATGGGCCAAAAGTCTGGGTTTTATTTATGCATAAGGAAAAAGCAGTCTCCAAAGTGATCCAAAAAGTGGTCTTCGTTCATGGCAACCATTGGATCAAAAGGCAAAGTTCAAAGATTAAATCCTAGCCATCCATCTCTTCACAAATATCTAGATATTCTTATGGTCTTAGCCCACTAGCTCGCTCAGTCCCTGTGCTCGCGCTTAAACGAGCCGTATCTCGCGTACCGATAAATTTTACGGAAACATAAAAAATTCTACCGTAAACCTTTTAATAAAAACAATTCACAAACTTATCGCCGAATCTTTTTCCGCGACTGTAATTTTCTTCCTCACTCTTGAAAATTATTCTGACAATATATCCTAACTCACGCCGATATATAAAACTCCCATCTAAATTTTTACGGAATTCAGACATCGTAAAAATTTCCAACAGCGGGTAAAATTCCTACTCGTTTTTCCAAAAGCGAGAATAATCCAAAACTCGTTATTCTGACTTCACATAAACCTTCTTATACTCAAAAGAAGACTACGACCCAAAAGTCTGTGCCTTTCCAGCGCACGAGCACAAAACAGGCTCCATTTCAGCAAAAATTCCATTAATGCGACGATACTCACAAGACCGCTCCACCAAAAACCCTAGAAACTTAGCCGACACTAAAGTTCCTTAGAAAAACTGTACAGTGAAATCTTGGGTCTTACATTACTACCCTCCAAAAAGAAGTTTCGTCCTCGAAACTAAAGGTAAGAGTAACAACTCAACTAGTTATTACCATCACCAACACAACAAAATCCCTCAGGATTAGGTGTAGCCACACAGATGCTAACACCGGGTGAAGTCACACAGATACTCTCACCAACACACTGGCACAACCGTGCTTCAACCGCCACTCTCAACGAGTTCACCACGCAAAAATTAACCTCACAACAGAGGTTCGCAACCTCGAGTTCCTCAAATTTCCTAGGGTCCACAAACAAAATTTCCAAAGTCACCTCTTTTGCCTCCGCGACGTAGCCTAAACCACTAGGTTCACGCGCAGCAGTGACTGGCTACCCTCCAAAAAGAAACACTGAAACTTTCTGCGCACCACCCAAGCTAGTTAAACTAGTCAATTCCAGTCAACACGATTCCGTCTATTATTAACAAGAGATTAAGGGTGATCAGTTCCTCAATTTGTTAACAGATAGCCGACAATCATGATGGTGGCTTAGACCATTTTTTTACCTAACTTTAATACTGCTCCCTTCCACTTGTGCTCAAGGTCCTCCGAGGCACAAGGGTCCAACAATTCCTTCGAGGTTTTCTACAAGTTTTCCTCAATTACTTACTACCTCGAACCACTTCTACTTCGATCTCGTCGACAAAACACGTCACTCAAAATACGTCACTTAAACCCTCATGCTTCCACTCACGAATCATCCAATGAGCATCATCCAACAGTAAGTACAATGCCACCATGGCAAGTACCACTCAACCATTACATCCTAAAGATGTTGTCATCTTATAAGTACTTCACAACTTCACCAATATCATGAGTCCTAAAAATGTTTCCTTAATCTCGTAACTGTACTGAACTGTACATTTTCCTTCAAATCTCGTTCTAACCATAGGCTTAACGACATCCACCCAACATCCAGTTGGAGATTACCACTTTTCAAATTTTCTTGGCACATGCCAGACTATACCATATACTTTTGGACTCCCTTTATCCAATTCTCAAATTCCCAGAAATTCAATCTCTTAGTCGTCCACATTATTTTCCAATTTAATACTTAGCATACCCTTGCATGCCTTAAAAAAAATGTTTCTCCTCGTTGACTGTCATCGTTGGCACACACCTCCTTACATCATATCCCCATTCTATTTATGAACTCTCTCTTGAGTTCCCTTCCTCTTACCTTTGAATTCTCTTCTTCCCTAAATGACACTTCACATTCAACCTCGTCTCGACTTCCAAAGTCTCATGTGAAGTTCCTCAACATGCTTTCCACTTAGTATTTTAATCGTTCGGATATCGACCGCAACATTTCTTCCAATTCAAAACTCTCTTTCCCATTTCTATTCTTTTGTACTTTTATCCAAATATGTCAAGCTCCACTTTCATTGGCATACACTCCTCATGTGTTTCCAAACTCAACCTTAACCCCTTACGAGGTACATCACTGCAGTCCCTCTTAACATTCCTTTTAACTTTTCCACGTTAATCAATGAGGTTGTCAGCCTCCCCTTACATCTCGTATTACCTACTCACTTTCTTGCTAACGTACAACGTTAACCCTTCCTTTTGCGACTATCTTGTCAATGTTATAAACTTTACAAAATTCCAATTAGGTCTTTACAAAATTCCAATTAGGTCTGTCTCATCGATCTACTAATTTGCAACTTTCAAGTTCGACAACTGTCTAGAGTTGGTTCCCAAACCACCATGACCAATAACTTGCTAAATCAAAACAACATCTTTAATTCGCCGCACACAATCCAAATACTCTCTCATTTCACATAATTTTGAATCACCACAAGCATACCCTTCTCCGTTCGACCAATCTCAAATCTTCATAACCATCTAAAGCTACAGTATTCTCCAATAACAATAACCAATTTCCCACATACGTTCTCGCTATCCAACCTGACACATCCATTCACTAACTGGATTTATCCATCTCTAACTTCCCTTACGGTGTCAACTATTGTACGTGTCGTAATCAAACGCTCCAAATGATTAATTCCTCAAGTTTCTATAAAGTATCTCCTCTCCATTCGATTGGTCCTTCATCATCGTGACTATTCTAAAGTCATAAGGTCTGTTCCCACTAGGGAATCAATTCCCAGATCTCGGTTCTGGCCAATCATATTCTTACATCTATTCACTCATCGTTTTCTTATTCACTTCTAACTCGTCCTTAAAAGGTCACTGCAATTCACCTACCAATCGACTCGTCTTACTCATCCATCAAGCCATTAAACATTCATCTCAAATCTTAATGCTCGACTTATCAAAAATATCTACCAACGCACGACACTTCGCTATGATTTTATCCTTAGTACGTTCGATACCCAAATCAAACTCTTGAATTTACTGCTCAAGAACTACAATTACTTGTCATACCATCCGTTTAATCCTAATATACAATAAAAGTCCTTCCAACTATCAACTCTTATTGTCTTAGTACTCTTACTAACAACTCCTTTCCTGCTCATACACGACATTTCTAGAATATCTCCAAAAATTCTCGTCCATAACTTGAATTATTTAAAACTTGCCTACCTCGACTCTCATGGTATCATAAATTCAAGATGCCACTTAGTCCTTCAACCCTCTTGGTCGATCAAAATTGTTAACTTAAACTCACATCCACACAGGATCTCTACTCAAATCTTGACTAATCTCTTCAACTACTCAATAATTCTTGACTAATCCCTAAGACTTTCTCAAAATGTTTACTTTCTCTTATGGTTTACCTGCCAATAACTGACAATTCCAGCTTCTACTGCTACAATTCTCTAGGCATTCCCATACTACACACCTCCGGTATCACCCGTCATCGACATACAACTCACTTTCCAAGGTTGAACTCCTCGTTCTTACCTAAACATCTCTCCAAATCCACCTTTTTATCCAATAATCAATCACCTATAATTTCGTTTCACACTGACATCTATACTTACTATCTCCCGAACTATGTATAGATTGTCACTTATCAACGTGATACTTGGTCTCCTACCTTCAATCATCACAAGATTCATCCTTACTAATCTTAGTTTCGAATCTAATTTATGTCACACACTTGAATTAAACCCTTAAGGTACCCATCGTTCGCGCAACCGTCTTCTAACACCACCAAGTTCACTTACTCTTGACGCGCGATGCACTTCATTTCCAATACAAGTTGCCCCAATGATTATCCAATCATTGTAATTAAATCCAATTGACATCTCGCATGCTCCACCATTCCATAGTGGTTGCGTTCTCTTGAAAACCTAATGACTTCATCAAGCCGCACCCTAACTCACCAGAGCAGATATTCAATATCTTCTTCAAAAGGTCGTCCCAATCCGATCCTTACTTACAATCCTTTATCAGTCGACGTCCACACGTCCATACTCAATACCTTTGAGTGACAACGACACAATGCCACTTTCAATCCATAATATTACTTCCAAGAATCCCTTGTAATCCTTGTTCGCCTCAAGTCAGTCCTCCTCGGACCACTTCGTTTAAGGAATTCAGAGACACTTGACGACTAAATTCGACCAATGCTCGGGGGTTTCACAATTCCACTTACTGAAGCCTCACTCCCTGCATTACCTCAGTAATACACAAACCAGTGTCTAAGCATATCCCATGCTAGACTCAAAACAACCAACCAAATAACCCACAACACAACAAAAACAACCGCTAGAACTAACACAACATCTAGCTATGTTCTAACCGACTCTGGACTAACGACTCAAATGCACACTTTCCCTTTGAAGATTTAAAGCCGTGCTCTGATACCAATTGTAACAACCCGTTTTTCAAAGGCCAGAAAAGGCATTAATTTTTTTTTTTTTTTTTTTCAAACAGAACAGAGCGCGCATACAAACTGTGAGAGCCGGCATTAAACATACAAAAGAACTCATTACCATAAGGTGCTTCGACAAGCAAAGTGTATTCCTGAATAATTACAATCCAAGTCTAAGTATTCAAATACTTACAACAAAACAAGTTAGAATCTTAAGCATAAACCCAAAAAGCACGGTGTACAACCCACACCGGCGCATAGTCTAACTAAGCTAAAGCCCCAACATCTCACTGGGACCCGGAACAGCCACCGTCGTCACCACGACCTAACCCATCATCTGGGTGGGATGAGCCCGCAAATGAAAGAAAGGGTCACCACAAAAATATATAGTATGTATATATATAACTGGTGCGAAAGATTGTACACATAACAATAATTCCACGAACACAAGAGAAAGCTCTTAAATACCAAAGCAATTCCCACCAACGGGTTTATATATATAATGCACACCAAGCCTAATGCAGACTTCTACAATGCGTGGTACTAACCCTAGCTACCACAATGCAAGAGTTCCGGAACTGTAGGTCCAACCCCTACTCAAACACCAACGAAATCACAAGGTTAAGGTGGATCCACTCCCGCAATCACACCCCATGGTCCACTCCCGCAACCATGTATCGACTCAACAAAATCACAAAGGATTAAGGTGGATCCACTCCCGCAATCACACCCCATGGTCCACTCCCGCAACCATGTATTGAACTCAACACAACCCTATAAGAATCAGGTGGGTCCACTCCCGCAACCACACCTCGTAGTCCACTCCCGCCACTACGCACTAACAATGCATGAGCATACGATTCCCCATGTATACTAATGCAACAAATACATACCTCCCTAGCATATGTAAACCATCCCAACAACATACATACATATCCAATCATACGTAACAAACCACAACAAACATACATACATTTCCAATCATATGTATTCACCCACATGTTCATACATACATCTCCAATCATATATAAAACAACGCACGTATTATAAACACTTTCTCATCACGAGAATACATAACACCTACATGCCAAGCACACCAACACACATCACCGAAAATAACCAAACATGTTGTAACTCAGTGAAAAGACAGAAATAAAGTGATGCCCTTACCTCGGCAAGCTTCCGTTACTCTATTCCGCGAAATTCTACAATTCACGCTACCTAAAATATATGTAGCGTAACATCAATAAAATATTCCTCGTTTATCCTATCGAAACGAAACTTGCTCTCGAAGCTCCAGAGGGGTCTAAAGTACTTTCTAAAGCTGTCCCTCAATGATTTCAGGTTATTCTCATAGTGTTTAAAAATTCACGAAGTTAATTGTACTATTTTCATAACACGAAAGTCATTTTGTTTTCAAATCATAAACTAAAACCATTTTGGATTTTCCACTTCAAGGACTTGTTTCACACACAACAAAACCATTTGAAACACAACTAAAACATTTCAAAAATATTTTTATGAAAAATCGAAGTTTTCTTGCGTTACAAGTTACACAATTTTTTTCTTCCTAACAACCTTTCCTACACTCATTTTTCTTCAAAACTAAGATTATCCAACACATACAAAATTTTCACACAATTGTGGACTTAGAAAAAATTTTGGAATTTCTTCCCCCACACAAAGGAAGGCCACGGCCACTTTTTTTAAAAACACCCTTCTACTCAAAAATTTTCACTTCCAAGTGCATGGTAATATCCCATAATACCTAACTAGCACTTATCAAAATGATTTAGAAATTATAGAGTCGAATCGCAAATTTCGAAAAATCTCAATTAAGGTTCTTCTTAAGGCAAGAGATCATTTTTCTTTTCAAAACATCCCATAACCAATCAAACAATTAAACAATGATCATGGGAAGCTATTTGCCTCTAAACAATTTTCGAAATTCGATTCCTCGAACCCTATATGGGTGCCACGGCCAAATGAGGCAAAAAGGGCAACCCTACACATTTTTCTCATTTGAAACCCTAGCCCACATGTGTTAGCTCGTAACGATATTCGATCGTATACCCGACTCTTTTTGAAACTCGAAATAAAATTTTTCTAAATTGTGTTCTTCGAGTCGCTCAAGAACACGAGAAATTTTTTTTCTTATTTTTCGAAACAAAATTCATATTCACCAATCCATTTTGTTAAAAAGCTCAAAACTAACTTCAAAACCAAAATCTTACAACACAATCCAAGTTTATGATCTTTTTCAAAATTTTCTTAAAACCCTAACAAAAATTTTGTGAAAACTTTTAAAACAACCATGAGAATCATCCATGCTAGGCTTGAATAGGTGGTACTACTACTAAATAAAACCTCCAATGAATTAACAACCACTTTTCTCATGAATTTTTCTCAAGAACACAAAACTTATAACTTAAAAATCTAAGAGGTTTCATGAACATAATGAGGGAAAAAGGAGGTTAGTTACCTTAATTGCAAGTGATCCCTTAGTAAGCCAAAGATCCAAGCTTTGAGAAGATGAGAAATGAAATTTGAATGGATGATGAGAGTGAGAGAGAGTTCGGCCGAGAGAGTGAGGAGAAGGAGGCTAAACCCTAGCCCTTGGATCAAAACAAAGTAATCATTACCTTTTTGAAAATATCTAAGATATTTCTCTTGCGCTCGCAGACGAGTCGTACTCCGTCGACGGTCTATCTTGCGAAAAATATAAAACTTACGAGGTGATTGTTCGTCGTAAAACATTTCCAAAAATTATCGCTAAACTTTATTCTCCGACTGAAATTTATTTCCTTAACTCCCAAAAATATTCTGAAACTAGATTCCAACTCGCGCCGATATATAAAGTCTCCAATTAAAATTCGACGGAAAACAGAAACCGTAAAATTTTAAAGAAGCGGGTACAGTTTTCTACTCGTTTTTCCAATAAACGGAGAAAGTCGAGACTCAAAATTCTGAAAGCACAGGAATATTCAGATTGATAAATAAAGACCATGGGCCAAAAGTCTGGGTTTTATTTATGCATAAGGAAAAAGCAGTCTCCAAAGTGATCCAAAAAGTGGTCTTGGTTCATGGCAACCATTGGATCAAAAGGCAAAGTTCAAAGATTAAATCCTAGCCATCCATCTCTTCACAAATATCTAGATATTCTTATGGTCTTAGCCCACTAGCTCGCTCAGTCCCTGTGCTCGCGCTTAAACGAGCCGTATCTCGCGTACCGATAAATTTTACGGAAACATAAAAAATTCTACCGTAAACCTTTTAATAAAAACAATTCACAAACTTATCGCCGAATCTTTTTCCGCGACTGTAATTTTCTTCCTCACTCTCGAAAATTATTCTGACAATATATCCTAACTCACGCCGATATATAAAACTCCCATCTAAATTTCTACGGAATTCAGACATCGTAAAAATTTCCAACAGCGGGTAAAATTCCTACTCGTTTTTCCAAAAGCGAGAATAATCCAAAACTCGTTATTCTGACTTCACATAAACCTTCTTATACTCAAAAGAAGACTACGACCCAAAAGTCTGTGCCTTTCCAGCGCACGAGCACAAAACAGGCTCCATTTCAGCAAAAATTCCATTAATGCGACGATACTCACAAGACCGCTCCACCAAAAACCCTAGAAACTTAGCCGACACTAAAGTTCCTTAGAAAAACTGTACAGTGAAATCTTGGGTCTTACAAAACAAGCCTGGGAAATTCTCCAAACTGCACATGAAGGAACTTCTAAGGTTCGTATGTCAAAGCTACAACTTCTCACCACAAAATTTTAGAACTTAAGGATGGAGGATAATGAAACAATATCAGAATTTAACACTAGACTTCGTGATATAGCCAATTCATCCTTTGCCCTAGGTGAAAAGATTCTTGAAGAGAAGTTAGCAAGAAAAATCCTTAGATCACTACCTAAGAGATTTAATATAAAGGTAACTGCTATTGAGGAATCACAAGACTTAAGCACAATGAAAGTTGATGAACTTATTGGTTCACTACAAACTTTTGAAATGGCCTTTGATGAAAGACCTGAGAAGAAATTGAAGAACCTGGCTTTCACATCTAAGGAAGGTCACAGTGATGAAAGTATAGCAGAAGCAATAGCCTTCATTGCCAAAAAGGTCAACAAAACCTTGAATAAAGTACAAGCCAAATGGAGGACAAATGTCCCAGACAAAGTGTCAGACATCAAGCCACATAGAAGAGTCAAAGATGAGAACAACTATTATAAGAAAAAAAGGTGTTCTGAATGTGAAGGCCATGGGCATAACAAACATGAATGCCCCAACTATCTGAGATTAGAAAAGAGAGGTATGAAAAGCACGCTATCTGAGTTTGAGGAAGTATCCAACAAAGAAGTAAGTCCAACCACCATACCTAGCCTCTATATTTCTTGAATCTATTTATCTTTATATTTCTGCAATGCATTACGCTATTTTATATTAAAAACCTTTTACAAAATCAAAAGCGAATGCAAACACACGAACTTAAATAACACTAACGAAGCTGCGGCGCGATCCCTATGGATTCGAACTCATTCTAGACACCTAGAGTGTGAATTATTACTCGACGACAGACTGGTGCACTTATGAGGCCGTAGTCAAGTTTTTGGCGCCGTTGCCAGGGATTGCGTTTACAAAGCTTCGTTAGATTTATTTAAGTTTGTCAAAAATTTCAAAAATACAAAAAAAAATAAAAAAATCAAAAATCTTGTTGATGATTGTGGATTTTGATCTGTGAAAATTCAGGCTAAGGATAAGTCAAGGTCTCCGAGCGATCCATTGTGAACCACCTCACTTACTTAGGAATTTTCATAGTGACAAAGACACATGAGACAAAACAAAAATAGTTCTACCAAAAAATCTTAAATTCCAGTGCTACTAAGGTATTTGTTTAAGTGCATGCAGACAGGTACTCAAGGCATTAGGGATCACAAAGGCTAGCAACAGCAAATTAAAGACAACATTCTCACAGTAAAACTCCTAAAGTGATAGGAGACGTAATGAATTGCAAAAGAGAAAGCTGCAACAAGAAAGTCAATGGTCAGGAGGATCATTTGACTAAAGCTTCCACAGGAAGTAAGAGAAGACAAAGCTGTTAACAGGAATGGTTCGGAGACACAGGAACCATTGGCGAAGATGGCATGAGAAAATAGAGGCCATCAGGGATGAACTACTGCAATCAGGAAAATCAATCTGCAAAGTCACCTAAGAAGAACAACTTCTTTCTTGAGAAGAAAGCATAAAAAAGAAAGACATGCACAAATATAAGTTTGGGGTGAAATCACTACATTATATGAAACTGCACCGGTAAATAAGTCGCCAACCGGATAGTTGAGGGTATGGTGAAACAGACCTGGTCCTGCCCATATTGTAATCAATATGAATGGAAGATGGCCAGTGCTTCAAGCTGTAACAAAGAAGCACAATAGAGAGACATGCGAACCTATCCTCTGTAATGGAGGAAATGCCTCAAGCTAATGAGAGGCTAAACAAGCGCTGCTTGGGAGGCAACCCAAGGATAAGTATTTATTTTCAGTATTTCAATTCAGCAATTTCATTTTAGTATTGTTTTTCAATTCAATAAAGTATGCCTAGAATTCCACATGTCATTTTCATCTATTTTAACCCTTTTTCAAACTTACAAAAGAATTAAATAACTGTTTGCTGTTTATTATCTAGTGCATGATAAACTATTATAGGTAAGATTGCGGCGAAGTGAGTTATAAATTCTGATGAGACGAATTTCACACCTTCACACAAAAAACCAAAGGTGATTGCTCCGAAGTGCGAAGTTCGGGAGACAGCGAGACGAGTGATGAAACTGGTGTATGTGAGACAAATGTTCGACTTTCAGATATACCTAAGCCATGTGAGGATTTGATCCAAATATTTCCAAACGGTATTACCACTTTCTTTCGAATTACTATGAGAGTACCGTGCACTTGTTTGGGGTTGCTCATGGAACTAGCAACATCTAAGAAAAAAATAAATAAAAGAGACGGGAAAACATCAAAAATTCCCTAAAAAAATAGTCTCTTAAAAAAATGAATGAAAAGAAAGAGCCAAAGGGCAAAATAAGAAAGAGCCAAAGGGAAAAGAAAGTGATAGAAAAGAACCATACAAGGACACATCCGGTTCTTAATCTCCGATACCAACACAAAAAGGCACCCTAAGGAACAAAGGTTGCGTTCACAAAAAGGAAACAACAAAGTAGAACTTAACTCCAATGTTAAGCCTACTATTCCCAAAAATGTCCTACCTCGACCTAAGTCACGTTATAACCATGAAAAAGACCTCCAATAATGCATGAATATTAAATTTTGACTGGTTGCTTAGAGTTCTTGCAAACCTATGGTAAACTGGCAGATTGTGCGATGATTGAGAGATAACCCTTTCAATTATGAGCGAAAAATACAAATGTGAAAGAGAGAAAAAGTTGAACATGGACTCTTGCAGACATTTGTCCAATTTGCTACTATCTGAAGGTTTGAAAAACACAAGAAGGGGGGTTGAATTGTGTTTTGGGTAGTTTAAAAATTTCTTCTAAGTTTGAACACTTATCAGATTTTGCAGCGGTTATAAAAACAAAACACAATCAACAACGCTTAAGAAAGAGTAAAAGAGTGAGAGAAAGGTAGAGACAGAGATTTTATACTGGTTCCTCTCATAAATCGAGAGTACGTCCAATCCTCTTGTACTTCCAAGGGAGTTCACTAATAATCACAAAAGATTACACTTGCTCAAGCACACAGGCAAGAGACTTCTAATGCTCAAGTAACCTTACAAGAGACTTCCTTTGCTCAAGCACACACGCAAGAGACTTCAAACAACTTACAAATGAAAAACAGAGTATATGAATACTGATTACAAAAATCAATGTTCAATGAAGAATAAATACAACTCAATAACAAGACTTAACTTAGAATCCTAGTGAAAGAAAACTAAGGCTCAACTACTGTAATGATCAGAAGCTGAAGCTTTGAGTCTTGGATATTCAAATGAGTTCAAGTTGTATTCAATTTTTTTTTGTGCTTAGGATGTTTTTGATAGAGTAACAGCTCGTTCAAAATTGTTCAATGGTGTTGTGCACAAAAACTTCAATTTAGCTCCTATATATAGTAGGGGGTGGAGCGTCTTTGAATTGAATCCGTTGCGGTGAGATTTCGCCAGCTGGAGTTAGTACGATTCCTTAACTAAATTGGGTAGCGTTTGTATACGATCAATCTTGGGGAGAACGTTTTAACCAAATCAGGTAATAAGTTCGTACAATAGTACTAACATCATTATCCCTGAGGCTAAGATTGATTCTCCAACTTTTTGAATTGTAAGAGGATGATGAATTCCAATCATCGTTAGCAGAGAATGTTCTTCTGACAAAACGACTCTCACTGCTCTTATCAGAATCTGATGTCTTCAAACACAGCTTCTGATAGTGTAGCTTCTGATATGCAGCTTCTCACGCAACTTAACTTTGCATCTTCTGATGAGTATGTTCTTGGTCAGAATTTGCTTGCCTTTTCAGAGCCTCAAATGTACTCATAGTGAATATAAAATTTTAGCTTATATATCTGCACACTTAGAGTAAATAATCAGTATACCCTATTGTATATTAATACTATTGTTATCATCAAAACTTAATTGGATCATGTCAGAACCTCTTTTGTTCCAACAATCTCCCCCTTTTTGATTGATGACAAACCAAGTATTAATTTACAATGGTTGTTGATTAATTATATCATGCTTCTCTCAGGTTTATGAGTTTTGCAAGCTCCCCCTAATTTCAGCAATGATTAATTACCTCAGTTTAAAAAAATTCATTTAAGTTCTGAACTTAGCTTATACACTTAACTCTCAGAGGATAGGTTTGCAAGCTCTCCCCCTAAGTCTGATACTCATAAGAGAAAATTGCACTCTTCTCTTATATGTATCATGTATCAGAAGTTCAGATTTTAAATAAAAATTTTCCTTAATAAATATATCAGAAGATAAAATAAATTGACAAAAACAAAAGTTGGCAATTTGGCTTCAGTTTAGCGTTTCATAAATTAATTTACTCTTACTCCCCCTTTTGTCATTAAACAAAAAGATTTAAAACAGACAAGGAATAAATGACAAGTTTGAAAAAGATGGTTAAAGAGAGAGTTTCAAGACAGTCAAGTGAAGATAAGGTGGTTGCAACTATACCAATTTAATGGTTTGTCGTAAAACCATAAACTTGTCTGTTTTGAACTACTATATAAGCACCATAAACCTTTGTCATTTCACTCAACACTTCCATTGCATGTTGAAAAACAACGATGGATAAGGATAGAAGAGTGATCAAAAGTAAGAAATCACAGGAGAAGAAGAAGAAGAAGAAGAAGAAGAAAGTGAAGATTCAACAAAGTTCAGAGTCTAAGAAGAATCCTCAGAAGATGAAAGCATCAACTTCTGCTCCTGTCAGAGGTAACTATCAAACAAGATCCAAAACCAAACAGCCAGAGTCCATATCTGAGTCAGAATCTGAATGGGATTCTGACTGGAAAGAATTCTTAAGTACATACGTTCTTCCTAGAGAAGATAACTCTTCTTCTCCCTCTGATTCTAGTCAGCTAGATTTAGAACTAGCTGTTTCTGATGTAGAATCCAAGTGAAAAGTTGGATTAGAACTTATGTAATCAACAATTTCTTTTGAATAAAACTCATTATTTAGTTTTTGAAATCTTTGATTTGATATTTCTCTAAAAACATTTATGCATAAATAAATAAATAAATAACAGAATATAAATCCATAAAATATAATTGACAGATAAACATCAAGTACTTTATTAATTAATTAAAAGCAAAAAATCCAACAAACATTGACAAAACAGATTCTGAATAATGTCAAGACAACATAAAAAAAATGAAGTGCATAGAATCCTAGGGTTGAGGAGGAGGAGGTAATCTTGCTTCAATACTCTTAAGAGTGGCAATAATAGCAGCCAGCATTGTAGAATGTTTAGATACAGTATTCCTGACAGTTGCATTCTCTTCTCTCATGAGGATAGCAAACTCTGGAGCATTCCTAACAATCTGCTCTAGTCTTGCTTGCTCAGCAGCTGCTCTTGCTTCCTCAGCTAGTCTAGCTTCTTCTCTAGCCTGAGCCTCTTGTCTATCCTTCTCAATCCTTTCATCCTCTAGTCTTTTCTTCTCCCTCTCTCTTCATCTTCTCTTTTCTCCCTTTCCAGCCTCTCAGCTTCCTTCCTAGCCAATTCTTGTCTGAAAAATAAGTCCTTCTTATAGGCTTCTCTTACTGCCTTCATCATGTTCAAGTAACTAGCTTCCATTAGATCACACTCTTTGTCAATATGAGCTGACATATTAGGAATAGCAATGGAGAGTCTCCTAATATTCTTGTCAACAGCTTGCAGTAATTTTGTAATGTCTTCCTAAGTGTGATCTAAAGGTTCTTTTAAGATCCTAGAAGGTAGGTGAGGAGGGACATAGATGCAATCATGAGAAAGATCATGCATCAGGTTGTTGAGATCAAAGGTGTGATGAGGAGGTGTTTTGTTAACTAGGTCCATGTTCAAGGTCCTAGAGATCTCTTGAAAATGTTGGTTGATTGGTATTTCTGCAGTAAAAGTGTTGTCCATTGCCACATGATGTGGGGATTCTTCAACAGCAGTTACTGGAGAGTTGGATTTCTGAGCAACATCAGAGTCTGGGTTGATTTGTTCATTAGGTTCTTGTGATTTAAGAGACTCTGATGCAGGATTTATTTGTTCAGCATTTGGGGGTGATGATGGTGGTTTGTTTTGTTCATCTTCTGATGGTTGTGTTTCATCAGCTTCTGGAGAAGGTTCCGGATTTGAAATGTTTCGATTGATAAGGGAAACAAACTTTTGAGGATGTGGGGATGGTGTACGATCAAAATCTTCATCTTCATCCACGGAGTGAATGACTGGTGCAGTACTAGTAGTTGCTTGTGCTGCATCATTAGATATTGTATTAGCTTGAGATTCTGATGGGTTAGTTTGAAGTGTGTTAAACGGCTTTGACATTGGTTGATTCTCAGAAAGAGTAAGATCTTTCTTAGAATAAACTCCTTTGAAAATTCTATCATAACCACGTTTAACTGGGATCAAAGGAGGATGTTTGAGGGTTTGAAAGATATTTCTAAAAACTGAGCTATTAACAAGATTATCAGGAGTCTTACCATTTACTGGTCCATATAGAGTTTGTTGATCAGCCAGATTTTGAGGATCATTTCTTGGAGGAAGCTTGGAATACATATCTTCAAACTCCTTTGGGTCAATACCTGAATCATAGGTATTTTCCAATTCCTTTTCCTTTTCTTGAAGAGCAGCAACCTTCTCCAAAGCTGCTACTAATTCAGCTTTCTCCTTCTCTTCTTCTGTTAGATCCTCCAACAATTTCTTAGAAACCTTTGGCTTTCTTGGCTTCCTAGGTCCAGTATTTGACTTTGTCTTGGCGATCTTCTTGCCACGAGATTCTGCAGGAATCTTAACACCTTTTCTTTTCAAGTAAACTATAGATGGTTGACCTAGCAGTCTTGCTTGTCTCACAGTCAATCCCTCTGTTTCTTCACTACCAACTTCTGCTCCATGTCCTTTCAAAAAGTTGGCATGAGCTTCTGCTACAATTCTGGCATCCCTATCACTCACATGAACCAGTCTACATTCACCAATGTTATATTCAGTTTCTCTAATGATCAGAGGATGTGTTGGATAAACTATCTTGGCAGTCTTCACCAGATGAAGATACCTTAGAGTAGTGTTATTAACCACTTTAGAACTAGTCATATAGGTACCATACCCAGGGAAGAATGGTTTGACAGCATCCAACAATCCACACTGAGCAAACATGTGACTTAGAAGTCTGCCATGGTGAATGATAGGTTTGTCAGATACTATAGAGTCGTCTAGATGAATGAAGATGAGCTTAGCAACGTCCACAAAATTTCCCTTTCCAACATGAAATGTGAACAGCTTCTGAACTGTAGAAATTTGATCAGTACCTCCCAGCTTGGGTACAATACTCTCAATGAAGATTTTGTAAATCACCTTGCAGATATTTGTCAGTTCAAGCTTATCTTCTGGATCAGTTTTGGCTTTGTAAATGAATTGCTCAACATCTGGGGCAAAAGTGTATGTTGTCTTGAGAAAGAGTTCATCAGGAGATAACTTCAAAGCCTCGTAGATATGAAATAATCTAATAGAAACTCTGAATCCAGCCACTAAGGATTCAATCTCAGTAGACACAAACGGTCTTAAACCCCTTTCACCAAGAGTTTTACCTTGTAACTCTGGTTTCTCCTTAATCAAATTCTTCAACTTTGCATTGTACTTTTCCCTTGTGATAACCGACGCCTTCATCCAAAACTCTTTGATTAAGTCAGTATAGGTTAGACCATTCAAAATATCAAAGTAGTACATTAAACCATGTTTCTCGTAAAGTTCCTTTACTTCAGGAAAACCATTTACTCTGAGGCTTTCGAAATCAACAGGATTTTCAACGGCGAACTGGAGATCATCATATTTGTACGACCGTTGATCCTTTGCAAACTGAGTAGGGTTGGAGTTCTTGGTTTCGATTATGCATGCGTTAACTTTCAAAGTGGGAACAGTTGCCATTTGTTGAAGTTTGGGGGTTAGGGTTTGCTAATTTGGGAGAGAAAGAAATTGCTCTGTGTTTTAGAGGAATAAAAGTGTAGGTTGTGAGAGTGCAAAAGTGTGAATGTGAACAGTTGTGTGTTTAAATAGAAAGTTTCGCGTAAAAAATAGTACGAACACACATAGGGGTAGCAGAGTCTTTTACCTATCAAATAGGGATTAGAAATACTAATCATCACTAACCAACTTCTTTATCCACTTGCAACAGGACACGCGTATTAGAAGATTATTTAAACAACTGACACGTAAGTTGAGGAAAAACAAACGGGTTTTTATAAAAAGATTTTCCTTACGCGCCAGAGCTACTCTTTCTAAAATAGATTCTGATAGTTCATCAGAAGATGTTCTCATCACAACTTTTAATACAGAAGGTTCTGATGAATTCAGCTTCTGATTACTATTAGATTCTTATACACACAAATTTTACATCAGAGTTTAAGTTAATCAGAGATTTCCATCATATTCAAATTCTTTTTGATAAAATCAAAACGTTCAACAGCTAGGGGTTTTGTAAAGATATCAGCCCATTGATTTTCAGTTTCAATGAACTTAAGATCAATTACACCCTTTTGACCATAGTCTCTTATGAAATGATGTTTAATCTCAATATGCTTAGCTCTTGAATGTAAAATAGGGTTTTTAGAAATATGAATAGTTGCAGTATTATCACAATATAAAGGAATATTGTTACTGCTTATTTGATAATCTTCTAATTGATATTTCATCCAAAGTAGTTGTGTACAACATTTTGCAGCTGATATGTATTGAGCTTCTGCTGTTGACATAGCAATGGTGGTTTGCCTTTTACTGGCCCATGAAATTAAATTTTCATCAATGAATTGACAATTGCCACTGGTGGATTTTCTTTCAATTCTATCACCAGCATAGTCAGCATCACAGAATCTACTCAGCTTGTAGTCATTGGATTTCTGATACAGAAATCCAATGTTACAGGTAGCTTTCAAATACCTAAAGATTCTTTTCACAACAGTGAGATGAGATTCTCTAGGATCTGATTGAAATCTTGCACACAAACATACACTGAATAAAATATCAGGTCTTGAAGCAGTTAGGTAAAGAAGAGATCCAATCATACCTCGATAGAGCTTCTGATCAATTTTGCTTTCAGATTCTTCTTTGCTCAAGCTTAATGTAGGATGCATTGGAGTATTCATGGGCTTGCAATCTTCTAAATTAAATTTCTTCAGAAGATCTTTTATATATTTTGATTGATGAATGAATGTTCCTTTCTTTGTTTGATTTATTTGAATTCCAAGAAAGAACTACAATTCTCCCATCATGCTCATCTCAAATTCATCCTGCATAAGCTTAGAAAAATTCTTGCACAAAGTGGCATTAGTTGATCCAAAAATGATATCATCAACATAGATTTGAATGATCAAAATGTCTTTCTTTAGTGTTTTTCTGAATAATGTATTATCAACTTGGCCTTTTTCAACCATTGTCAACTAAGAAGGTACTCAATCTCTCATACCATGCTTTGGGAGCTTGTTTGAGTCCATAGAGTGACTTCTTAAGTCTAAACACATGGTCTGGATTTGTTAAATCTTCAAATCCAGGAGGTTGTTTGACATATACTTCTTCAGAAATAACACCATTAAGAAATGCACTTTTTACATCCATTTGATATAGAGTGATACCATTATTAACTGCATAAGATAAAAGTAACCTGATTGCTTCCAGTCTAGCTACTGAAGCATATGTCTCAGTAAAGTCAATTCCTTCTTGTTGACTATATCCTTGTGCAACAAGTCTTGCTTTGTTTCTGGTTACTTCACCTTGCTCATTCAACTTGTTTCTGTATACCCATTTTGTTCCAATAGTGTTCTTATGCTTTGGTTTGGGTACCAGATCCCATACATCATTTCTCTTGAATTGATTTAACTCTTCTTCCATAGCAACGATCTAAGCATCATCTGAGAGAGCTTCATTTGTGTTCTTAGGTTCAATCAAGGAAACTAGTCCAAATACTGATTCTTCATTTCTGAAGTATGATCTTGTTTTTCTAGGACTATTCTTGTTTCCAAGGATGAGCTCTTCAGGATGTGAAGATTTGTACTTAAAGGTGTTTCTTGGAATATCAGTTGCTTCAGAGTTATCATCATCAGTTTGATGTTCTTGAGGAGCATTAGAAGGTGTAGCTTCATGTGAGCCAAAATCTATTACAAGTTCTGAGTAGTCATTATATTCTGAAGCTTCATCTTCTGAATCATCAGATCCTGAAATATCTTTAACAGGCTCTGACTTTTTATCATCAGGCTCTTTATCATCAAACTTTACGTGCATAGATTCTTCCACTGTCTTAGTTTCGGAATTATACACCCTGTATGACTTGGAGCGTTAAGAGTATCCAATGAAGATACCCTTACAGGCTTTAGAGTCAAATTTCTTAAGATGAACTTTGTTATTTAGAATGTAACATGTACAACCAAATTGATGAAAATAAGAAATATTGGGTTTTCTTCCTCTAAAGAGTTCACATGTTGTTTTGTTCAAAATAGGTCTTATATAGATTCTATTTTTAATATAACAAGCAGTGTTAACAGCTTCTGCCCAAAAGAATTTTGCCAAATTATTTTCATGCATCATGATGTGTGCCATTTCTTGTAAAGATTTATTCTTTCTCTCTACAACTCCATTTTGTTGTGGAGTTCTAGGAGAAGAGAATTCATGGAGAATTCCATGTTCTTCACAAAACTTTTCAAAAGGTTCATTTTCAAATTCACCACATTGATCAGTTCTTACTTTCAAAATCTTGGAATCTTATTCATTTTGAATTTGAGTGCAGAAGATGCTAAACACTTCATATGTATCATCTTTAGTTCTCAGAAATTTAACCCAAGTCCATCTACTATAATCATCAACTATGACTAATCCATACTTCTTACCATTGATTGAAGCAGTGCTAACTAGTCCAAAAAGATCAATATGTAAGAGTTCTAAAGGTCTAGAAGTAGAGACAATGTTTTTGGTCTTAAAAGAGCTTTTGACAATTTTCCCTTTCTGACAGGAACCACAAAGTGAGTCTGAGTGATATTTGATTTTAGGAAGACCTCTGACAAGATTGTCCTTACTAAGCTTAGAGATCAATCTCTAGTTAGCATGACCCAATCTTTTATGCCAGACCCATTTTTCATCACTCAGTGTCAAAAGACAAAGCACTTGTCGTTCCTTAAGATCAGAAAAATTGACTTTATAAACATTGCCTTTCCTATATCCTTTAAAAACAATGGATTGGTCAGAGTTTCTAATTACAGTACATGAATCCTTATTAAACATGACATCATAATTACTATCACACAATTGACTTATGCTAAGTAAGTTATGATGTAGTCCATCTACTAACAAAACATCAGAAATTGACAAAGAAGAATTACCAATTGTACCTATACCAATGATTTTTCCTTTCTGGTTGCCACCAAATCCTACTGTTCCACCCTCTTGCTGATTCAGGGTGTGGAATAAGAGTTTGTCTCCTGTCATGTGACGTGAGCAACCACTGTCTAGATACCATGAGCTTTCTTTTCTTCTTTGGGTGCATACCTGCAGTGTAAACTATTTCAGATTTTGGTACCCATATTCTGATGGGTCCATTTTGGTTAGTCTTATGAGCTTTATTCATCTTCTTAGGGTATTTAGAAGATCTAGAGTCAACTGAGGCTTTAGAAAAAGGTTTAGGCTTATGTTGTCTCTGAGATTTTCCTCTTGAGTGTGTCAGAGAACCAGTTACCAAGTTTGCTTTAGAAGTACTGGTGCCCCGCTTATTAACAGGCTTTGGTACTCTGATAGTTTTAACTTGAGTAGACATGGATACTGAGGTGAGGGGAACCTGGGTTTTAGAAGACTTAGGTTCAGAAGATGGGTGATCTTCTGATACCTTATCTTGTGGTTCCAAGGTCACAAGAGTATCAGACACAGTCAGAGGTTCTGAACTACCTTTAGTAAGATTAAAATAAGGTCCAGAAGGTGGTTTGCTTAGACAGACAAGTTCACTTGATTTCCCTTTATCAGAGGATGTAAGGGAACCAAGTCCTTGTCTTTTATAATAATTGCTAAGCCCACCATGAATAACAGAAGATATCCTAGTTTTGTCAATGTTATGATGAACAAACTCTTGAAGAGAAATTTCATACTAATCATAGGGTTTGTGACATGTTCTACAACCAGTTTCAAGCACTTTAATAGTTTTAAGAGATATTTGATAATCTGCTTGAATGTGGTTGAGTTTTTCATTGAGCAAATTATTTTTTTATTTAACAAGATCTAGCTCATTTGTTTTTTCCATGTACTTCATCATAACATCTTTCAAAGCTTTAGTAACTTGAGTACTAGACATTTGAGAAATTACCTCTTCAATATCGTCAGTGTCTGACTCTGAGTCACTTTCATTATCTAATGTGCTAGTGGCCATGAGTGCCAGATTTGCCTCCTCAGAGTCTTCATCATCAGATAATTCATTGATATCTTCCCATGTAGCCATCAGACTCCTCTTAGCTTTATTCTTTATAGTGTTTTTCCTTCCTTTACCCTTGGAGTTGAGTTCAGGGCAATCAACTATGAAGTGTCCAGGCTTGTGACAATTGAAACAATTCCTTGTATCATCCTTCTTCTCTTGGTTACTTGAGTTCCTTGAGCCAAATCCTCTGCTTGAATAGTTTTTGCCCCTTTTTGTCCACTTCTGGAACTTCTTGGATAAGAGTGCAAAGACATCATCATCTGATCCATCTTCTTGGTCATCTATGGAAGATTCCTCTGCTTCAGATTCTACAACCTTGGCTTTCAGAGCCTTAGAGGAAATTGAAGTTGATGGCAGAGCCACTGACTTTAATTTCTTATGAGGCTCATCAGAAGATAGTTCAATCTCATGACTCATGAGAGAACTTATCAATTCTTCCGAGCCAAGAGTGTTCAAATCTTTAGTTTCCTGAATAGATGTTACCTTAGGTCTCCACCTTGAAGGTAAGCTTCTCAGAATTTTCCTTACATGATCAGAAGTTGTATAACTTCTCTTCAGATCTTGGAGACCAGCCACTAGAATTTTGAATCTAGAATACATAGATTCAATATTCTCATCATCCTCCATTCTAAAGAGTTCATACTGTTGGATCAAAAGAGTGGCCTTTGCTTCTTGAACCTGTTTGTTCCCTTCATATGTGGAACATAAGGAGTCATATATACTCTTAGCAGTAGATTTGTCTATAATCTTGAGATATTCATCATGAGATATACATAAAATGAGAAGATCCTTAACTTTGTGATGTTTCTTGTAAGCCTTTTTCACTACAACAAAAATGTGTTTTAGCTTCAGATTTTTTAGCGTCTGCCCCGACACGGACGCTAATAGCGTTAGACTTACGTCTGTTCTGCGGACGCTAATGTTTTTATCCATTTAATTTTTATTTTAAAAGACACATTAAGTTTAGTGTCTGCCTAGACAGACGCTAAAATGAAGCTAAATAAAAACAAAATTATAATATATATTAGCTTCCGCTCTTGTTAGACTCAAATGATTTTTTAATATTGAATTTTATTAAAGAACAGTGTAGCGTCTGCTTTAGCAGACTCTAAATTGACATTAAAATTAAATTAAAAATACTACATATTTATTAAGCGCCAAAAAAAATCCCAAATTTTCATTTTCCCACTTTTTTTTTCTTCATTCCCACCTCAACAATATTATATCCTTTAATTTATTATTTCTTAAAATTGTTTTCCTTTTCTCTCCCAAATACAGACAGAAACATTGAGAAACAAAACCTAAAAACGCAAAGCAAAACAAAACATGATGCTGATGCTCGCGATTCCACCGTTGTTCCTTTTCTACTAATCCACCGTTGTTCTCGCGATTCCAACGCAGAAGCACCTCAATCACTCCGTTGTTCTCGCGATTGAAGCACCTTACTAATCCACCGTCCGTCGAAGCACCTCAATCACTCCGCCGTTTCCACTGTTCTCGCGATTCCAAGGTAAGTAACTTCCTCTTCAGGGGTGTTTCTACTGCTGAAGCTCTGCTGTCTGATTTTTTCACTATTGTTTGCGTGCTGTTGTGTTGTGCATTTTTATTGTTGTAATCTGCAGTGGCAGTGATTTTTATTGCCGTGTTGTTCTCTTTGTTCCTTTGTATTAGGTATGTTTGTTTTGTGTTCTTTGGGTCCCCTATGAATTGTATTTTGATTCTATTCTTCACCGGTATTGTACTTTACGGTGTTATTAATAAAGTTTCTTTGCGGTTCAAAAAAAAATCATAGGACAAAATTAGGATCATTTAAAATAGCTAATACTAAAATTAGGAGATGATGAAACTGAACATAGTCCAAATAGATGGCCAAAGCATAACAAATCAGTCCAACAATAGCTAAAGTGAAGTCAACAAATCCCCAATCTTGTACACTGTATGTTGTGATTAAAAATGCTCCTAAGGCAAGACATAGCAATAACATGTTTACTCAAAACTTTCAAATAGTGTTCAAATTAAGTTCACTACTGTATTCTTTATCTGATAAGCTTAACCATCCTTACTAGTTTCAACTTTTAAAGAGTAGGTAGGGGGTGTTGGTAGGGGGTGTTGCTGCAGTTCGGTCTTTGGTGTTGGTAGGGGGTGTTTTTTTCCTGCTGCTGACTTTGCTTTTTTTACTGCTCTGTGTTTTTTCACCTGCCCCTAGTCTCTCTCTTTGTATTGCTCTTTATCACATCTTGGTACATCTTGTGCCATGATTGTGTTTCCATTAATAAATAAGTTTGCAATTAAAAAAAATACTTTTAAAGAGTAGGGATAAGGTTGACTTATGGTATAAATTTTAATAATGATACGTATGACCCAAAATAGAACACAAGACACAAGGATGGCCTACACAATTCAAAATGTGCTACTTGGCAGTCAATGTCATGATAATATTATAAGAAAATCAAGAGATTTTGGCTGTGAAAATGACAATAATAATATATATGATCTTTTTTGTTGCATTACAATATGCTAGGTTGATAGAGATTGAAATTTTTTATCTTACTTGTCTAAATTTTCAAAAAGCTAGCCAATCCAATTTGAATTTTTAAACTGTCATGTGAATTGAAGAAGCATATTTGTGAGTTGTTCTTATACTCTCAATTTATGCTTTGTTTATTTTGCTATACTATATTTTTTATTTCATGATGATGTAAGAGTAGTACATGTAAACCAGATTTTTTTCATGCATATCATGATGATTTGGTAACAAAAACATGTTATTCTATTATGTAAGTTTTGAAAGATCTAAACTTCAATTTGAGCTTGACTATTTTGTAATCATGACCATGCTTCGGTAATCCATCTCAAACTTAAATAGCTACAGTTATATATATTCTTTTTGTAGTTTACTTTCACCTTAAGTTTATTTGTTATGTGATTCCGTTGTTAGCTTATGAGTTGATACAATAATTTTGTGTTCATGTATTAATCTTAAAATAGAAAATTTCAGCCATGACTTGTTTAATACATTAGTTATGTAGATCAATTTGCTATGTTGTTTTTAAATTCTGAGATATCCCTGGTGGTTGAAAGATAGAGTAAATAGTAATAGGTTTGGTATTCAACTAGTTTTGTCCAACATCCACTACAAGAAATATAATTTTTGGTAACAACTTTTTTTGTTACAGGTCGCTGGCAAAACTATCTTGGGTAGTTTTGCCAGCGGCTTGTAACAACTTTTAACAAAAAAAATTGTTGCAAAAAATCATATTTCTTGTAGTGATCCCTAATGATTGATAATTTCATTTCTTTCATGTAGAAAATGGATCGTAGTTGGAGGTATCATAGAGTAAATAGTAATATGTTAGGTTTGAAAGATAGCTTTCTTAGTGGAGTTGGAGAGTTTGTTAACAAGGCTATGGAACAAGCACAATTTTTAAACCACGGAGTGATAAGATATCCATGTGTAAATTGCAAGTGCATTGACTTGAAGACGCCTAGAGAGGTCAAACATCACTTGTACAAATATGGTTTTTTGCCAAATTATTATATATGGACTGAACATGGAGAAGAAGATCAAGACGTGGACCTTGGTGGTCATTTTAGCGGTGGTGAGGATGTTGGAGTTGAAGATCAGTTTGAAGCAATGAATGAGATGATTAATGATGCTTTTAGGCCATTTTCCAATGTCTTGAATGTGAATGCTAATATGGATAATGAGACACCTAGTGACGGTGAGGTACCCAATGAAAAAGCTCAACAATTTTACAATAAATTGATCTCTGCAAACCAACCCATCTATGAGGGAGCTGCTGAATCTAAATTATCTATTTCTGTTAAGCTTTTGGCTGCTATGTCTAATTGGCACGTCCCTCAAAAGTGCATAGATCATTTTGCTCAAATGCTTGTTGACGTTTGTCCAACAAAACAGTGTTTACCCCAAAACCATTATCAAGCAACGAAGTTGGTGTCTACATTAGGGTTGGAGGTTGAAAAGATTGATTGTTGTACAAATGGATGCTTATTATATTATAAAGAAGACATCCATTTAACTGAGTGTAGAGTTTGTCAAGCTCCTAGGTATGTTCCTCGAAAGAAAGGAATGGGAAATCACAAAGATGTGCCACAGAAGAGAATGTTCTATTTTCCAATCATTCCTAGATTACAAAGATTGTATGCCTCGAAGGAATCTGCATCTCAAATGATATGGCATCGCAATAACATAAGCAATCCAAACATTTTGCGTCATCCATCTGATGGAAAAGCATGGAAACACTTCGATGAAGTTTATCCTGATTTTGCTCTTGAATCAAGAAATGTAAGATTGGGTTTATGTTCTGATGGGTTTACCCCTTACACCCAAGCCTCTAGTTCTCCATATTCATGTTGGCCGATAATAGTCACACCGTACAATCTTCCTCCTGAAATGTGTATGACCAAACCATACATGTTTTTGACTTGTCTTGTTCCTAGACCATCTAACCCGAAAGCTAAGATAGATGTCTACTTGCAACCGTTGATTGATGATTTGCAACGTTTGTGGAAAGATGGTATTCTTACATACGATATATCTTCAAAAGAGAACTTTGTAATGAGAGCATATTTAATGTGGACAATCAACGATTTTCCAGCATATGGTATGTTATCTGGATGGATGACGCAAGGTAAATTAGCATGCCCTTATTGCATGGAGGACACAAAAGCTTTCACCTTAGAATGTGGTGGCAAAAATTCATGGTTTGATTGTCATCGCCGTTTTTTACCAACAAATCATTCATTTAGAAGAAGTAAAAGAAGCTTTATAAAAAACAATGATGAGAAAGACGGTCCACCTAAGATGTTGTCTGGAAATGATGTATGGGAAGCTGTTTGTGATTATCCAAAAGTGACAGACGTTGGTTGGGGCAACAAAATTCTAGGGTATGGAAAACTTCATAATTAGACCAAGAGAAGTATATTTTGGGATTTTCCATACTGGAAAGACAACTTGTTGCGGCACAACCTTGACGTGATGCACATAGAGAAGAATTTCTTTGATAATGTATTTAACACTGTCATGAATGTTACTGAAAAAACAAAGGACAATGATAAGGCGAGAAAGGATTTAGCTAAATTGTGTGTACGTGGGGATTTAGAGATGCAACCTTTGCCTAACGGAAAGTTGGCTAAGCCAAAGGCAACATATTCTTTAACATCTGAAGAGGCAAAGTTAGTATGTAAATGGATTAAGTAACTAAAAATGCCTGATGGCTATGCCTCAAACCTTTCCAGGTGTGCTGATGTCACCAAGGGTAAGTTGACCGGGATGAAAAGCCATGACTGCCATTGTTCATGGAGTGTTTACTTCCAATTGCTTTTCGTTCTTTGCCAAGCGAGATATGGAAGCCACTTACAGAATTAAGTTGTTTCTTTAAAGACTTGTGTTGCAATACATTGAAGTTGGAAGACTTGGTCAGGATGGAAAAAAAATATTCCCATCATCATATGCAAGCTAGAAAGAATTTTTCCACCAGGTTTCTTTGACTCAATGGAACATATCCCGATTCACTTACCTAATGAAGCAATCCTTGGTGGTCCAGTACAATACCGTTGGATGTATCCATTTGAAAGGTAATTGAGGTGTAATTTTTGTTTAAGTATATACATTTTATTTTATAGATATTTTTAGCAACACAACATCATTTTACGTGTAGATTGATGGGTGACTCGAAGCGTTCAGTGAAAAATAAAGCTAGGGTTGAAGGTTCCATATGCACTAGCTACTTGCACCGTGAAACTACATATTTTTGCTCTCACTATTTCAAGACCTTTAATTTGTTGACAAGTACAAGTTTAAGGAACAATCCTCAATCAAATCTGAGAATGTCCAACCAACACTTTCACTTTTGAGCAAATATGGCCGTCCTAGTGGGAAGTCTCAAGTCTATTGGTTGCTTGACGAGGAATGGAAATCTTCTCATGTGCATGTCCTAATCAATTGCGATGAGGTTAAATCATATCTGGAGTACGTTTTTTTTTTTGTTAAAACATTGTTTACATTCTCAACCCATTGCATGTATATACTCATCAGTTTTATGGTTGATGTTAGAGCGTTCCTACATTATCATTCTATCGACGAGCAAGATGCTTCTAGTCTTATACACGACGAGTTTCCCAATTGGCTAAAGACATATGTAAGTGTAATTCTCACTGTTGATGTAGTTAACTAATAAAAACCCTCTAAGTTTAGGTGTAACTTTTGTGTAGGTGCAAGATCAAAGAAATGGCACGATCAACCCATACGTGAAGGCATTATCTTGCGGTCCTTGTTCAAAGGCAACATCATGGCATATGTACTTTGTTAATGGGTACAAGTTTCACACTCAAGATTGGAGTCATGGTAAAAAGACCACTAATTGTGGGGTGCATGTTAAAGGTCTTACAAATGGAGGAGAAGACGATTATTATGGCATCATCCAAAATATCTTGCAATTGGAATACAATGACTTTGACGATAAGATTACTCTATTTCATTGTGAATGGTTTGATCCAACAAAGAATAGTGGCACAAGGGTTAAAAAGCAATACAATATTGTTGACATTAAGATGAATAAACGGTATCGTCAATATGATTCGTTCCTTCTTGCACAAAAAGCAAGACAAGTGTACTATGTTGCTTATCCAGAAATGTGTAGAGTTGAGAATGGAAAAATTGTCCAGTGGTGTGGAAAGGCCAATTTTGTCGAGGAGATCATGGCAAACCAACAATCATGCTTGAGGCAGTTGCGTCATATGACTTATGGATTTGACATGCTTTTTTTGGAACTCTGGGGTCAAACAATGACATTAGTGTTTTAAATACATCTAATGTGTATTCAACATTTTGGAAGGAGAAGCGCCCATCGTACAATACACAATGAATACAACCTCTTATAATATGAGGTACTATCTAGCAGATGGAATTTATTCTGATTTGGATACAATTGTCAAAACTATCCTGATGCCTCAAGGAGAAAAAATAAATATTATTTGTCAAACGACAAGAATCAGTAGGAAAGGATGTGGAGCGAGCATTTGGTGTGCTCCAATCTCGATTTGCAATTGTGTGCGGTCCGTCGCGTTCTTGGCACATGGATACAATGAAACATATCATGTATGCATGTATCATACTGCATAATATGATTGTCGAAGGCGAACACGACACATATGATAATAATTTTGAATACGATCATGATGATAATGGCATTCCATCGACGGAAGTTTCTAATGGTCCTCATCCACACTTTTTAGAAACATACATGCAAAGGAGGACACATTCATGAAAAATAAATTCATCGTCAACTTCAAGCATACTTGGTGGAATATATTTGGGAACATTTTGGACAAGAGGACAACGAAAATTAATTTATGTATTTCTCATTGTTATGTATTTCGCTTCATTATGTATTTCTCGTTGTTACTTATTTACTGTCATCATGTATTTCTTATTGTAATGTATTTCTAATCATTTTTATTAAATTTCATTTTATAAACATAACAATTAATATTTTTATTTCTAGTCATTTTATTTTAACATATTAACAAAAATAATTGAATTTTTTTAATTAAATCCAAACATGACAATTAATGAGCAAATGGGTAGGTTGGACGGTTACTTTAATTTTTTAATTAAATCCAAAGATGACAATTAAATCCAACTTTCATCCAAGTTAATGTGATTTTTTTTTTAATTTTTTCTCATACAAATTGGTGTCCAACGGTTACTTTTTTCCATAACAATTGGTGTGTGGTGGTTGGACTTGTATTAATGCCTTGAACAGAATTTATCAGAATTGGTGTGTGGTAGGCTAGACTTGAATCAATACCTTAATGTTCATAAACGGTTATATTGGAAAATTTGTGTATAAATATGAAACTTATATCATTTTGTGTGCAATTTTTTATTTTTTATTGTAAATCAACTCACGACTTTGTAGTTTTTATATTCAATGGATCCTTCTCAACCAAATTATCAATCATATATGAATCTTTTGCAAACTCAACCACCACACTTTCCTAGTGACACTTCTCAAAATACCCAATTTTATTTTTATCAACAACAACCAACAAATTCTAATATGTGGTATAAGTCTCCAATGGGTTATAGTGGTGGTGTTTAGTCTTGTAATGACATGCCACAATTCTCAATTCAAGTTGGTCTAGAAAATATTAAGTTGGATGAAGGACAACATTCGACTAAAAAAAATCTCGTGCAAGATTTTCAACAGAAGAAGATATATTTCTACTTCAAACATGGCTTAACATATCGAATGATTCAATTGTGGGAGTCGACCAAAAAGAATATTGTTTTTGGTCAAGAATCAAAGACAGGTACAATATCTACCGCAATCAACTTCCAAAGAAGGAAACAGGTCAACTAAAAACCCAATATCATCGGTTGAATTAATGCTCGTATTCAAAAGTTTGCAGGCTGCTACAAAGCAGCCGTTAGTGAAAACAAAAGTTTGACGCTCCGAGAGTGATATCATGAACGATGCACATAAGATTTATGAACAAGATGAAAAACGAAAATTTCTTGAGGAGCGTTCTTGGAGGTTATTGAAAGATGAACCAAAATGGAAGGGGAGATGTAATTGTAATTTTTTCAAAAAGAACAAAGGTTTCAGTGGGGGGTACACAACATCTTCAAATCCAGGGACACCTATTAATTGTTCGTACTATGACCAAGCATCACCAGCATCCCCCCAAAGGGACAAAAGATGGCGAAAAGGAAGAGCAAAGGAAAATCGGTTGCAACTCCTTTTGATGTTGATTTAACTGTCATGGAATCAACTTTATCAGAAAGAATTGTTGTCATGTTAAGGGTCACTGAAGTAAGAGAAAAGGAGGCCAATGCTAGGGAGCTAGAGGCAAAGGCAAGGGAGGCGGAAGCAAAGGCAAAAGAGGAAGAGACTGAGGCAAAGTGGTACGACATCCTCTTCAAGGATACATGATAAACTCCAATCTAGTGTATTATATCTAGATATTTTTGTGTTAATTTAGAGTATATATTTACTATTATATCTATAATAACTCACTTGATTTGCTCTATATTTTACAAAAGTGATGAAATGATAAAAAAAGATGCAAATCTAATTATTTGAATCACCTGAAGATAAACTTATTATTATTATTATTATTATTATTATTATATACTTACCAATTTTTGTCATATTATGCTAGCCCACATGTGGTATTCACGCTGGCCCAACTAAAGATGGAAAGCATACACATATTAGAAAGAAATTGAAGAGTTGCCGAGGAGTGAAATCCACCAACAGAGACGGTGCACACACTAGTGGATGTTCACTTCACTTAATTTCTATCAAATAGCAACAAGCCTTCACAATGAAGAAAATCAATTTGTCTTCTAAGCAATAGAGGCGGCAGCAACACAAGTGGAAAATCCAATAAGCTGGTGTGGCGGTGAAAATACAAAGAGAAAGACTTAAAGCATAAGGAATCTGCAAATTGAAGGGAGAAGAGCTGAAGGCGGCACAAAGGGTTATAAATAGGAGCATCAGTTTGTAAAGAGGGATATCAGATTTTCTTCTGTTTTGAAACACGATAACAGTGAGCACAAATTAGAAGTGGAAATTCACTTTATTGGAAGAGCTTTGGATTGAAGATTGAAACATTGAAGCAACATATTTTCTTCATTCTAGGGTTATTCCTTACTCTTATTTCAAGAATTCTATATCTACTTTTGTGTTCTTTTTTATTATGGATAGCTAAATATTTTCTAGGGTTTAGGTGGATCTTGTAAGTTAAGAATCTCTTTATGTTCTAGTTTCTAATTGAATATCAGTTTTTATTTCAATTATGTTTATCTTATTAATTTTATCACTTGACTAGGATTGATCAAACCTTTTCATGTTAATAATCACTTAATTGATCGGCGACCGTACCGCAATTAGGTGGTGGACCTATAGGATAATTGAGAGTAAAATTATTGCATGACCAAACTCTAATTTTAATCTTCCAATCATTCAACCTTTTTGTGTTTTATGCTTTTCTTGAATTTAAACTCTTTGCATGACCAAACAAGGGGTCAATTTAGGAAATAGAATATTAATCTCGCATGACCAAACGGATTAATAGTTTTAGTGAAGGGATTGGTAATTGAATACAAGTAAAGAAATTCAATTGGAACTAAAACATAAGGGAATCAAGACTTACAAGTGAAACCGCGACCCTAGACCTCTTTTTACTGATTTACAACTTTACGTTTTTATTCTTTGTTCGTCATTATTTTCTCTTTAGTTATCATAACAATTCAACTACTCATTAGTCGAAATAATAAATAATCTTAACTAGTTTTGTTCTTGTTAATTAATCTATGTGGATACGATAAATCTTTTATACTACTTCTGCGATAGAGTACACTTGCTCTAAGTGTGTTTTTAACGTAACAAGTTTTTGGCGCCGTTGCCGGGATTAATTTAACAATATTGGACGAAAAAGTTTTTCTTTTGTTAATTTTTAGTGTTATTATTACTCGTGCATGCTCACCCGCTCTAAGGAGCCTATTTTGATTTTTGATCCATAAATTGAAAGAACTGCTCGCAGAAACAGAGCAAATAGTAGAGCAATTGCTGAAAATCCAAGAAGAACGCTTCGGGACCACTTCACTCCCTCAACAAATATTACTTCCAGCATAGTCAACCCACCTGTGCAAGCCAACAATTTTGAGCTCAAATCGGGTTTAATTCAAATGGTTCATAATTCGACTATGTTTAGGGGTGCACCAACTGAAGATCCGAATGCCCATCTGAGGAACTTTATAAGAGTGGCAGACTCCGTAAAATGCAATGGTGTCACACCCGAAGCCATTAGACTGCGACTATTTCCATTTTCGTTGGCCGACAAGGCAATGACATGGCTATATTATATGCCTAGTGAGTCTTTCACTACATGGGAGCAATTGACACAAAAGTTTTTGAACAAATACTTTCCTCCGGGAAAGGCTGCCAAGATTCGGGCTGAAATTACAAACTTCTCTCAATTTGAAGAAGAATCATTACATGAAGCATGGGAAAGACTTCAAGACAAGCTCCGAAGTTGCCCTCACCATGGGTTTGAGAAGTGGCAAATACTTCAAATTTTGTGCAATGGATTGTCAGCTCAGAATCGGGGAGTTATTGATTCAGCATGCGGTGGTTCTATGCTAAACAAAGAGGCAGAGGAAGTGTATAATTTAATTGCAGAGATAACTGCTGACAGTGCTCAGTGGGCCACAGATGACAGACACTTGAAAAAGCCGGCTGGAATGTACAAAGTGAATGCTGAAACCAACTTTGACATAAAGTTGGATATCATTTCCAAACAGATTGAATCATTAATGAAGGCACAAGCGCAGCCTGCTCCCACGGTTCACTCAACTGATGACAACACAAGAAACCCGTGGGTCAGCCTAACTGAAGAAGCCAATTTTCTCGGCCAAAAGAAAAGTGACTTGAGGCCTGGGATGCAAGATTCTTTGGTTAGATACATGGAGAAGGTCGGACATCCATGCATGGGTGTGTTAGCTAACTATATGAACAAAACCAATGAAAGACTCCAATCCATTGAAGACTTGATAAAATCACAAGGTCAACGCGCTACTGCAACTGAAGAGACCAATTATATTCACAATCCCAACCGGAACCATAATGATCCTTTTTCAAACACATACAACCAAGGTTGGAGAAATCACCCCAATTTGTCATGGGGAGGACAACAAAAAGGGAAAAGCTCTAATTACTATAAGCCACCACATATGCAAATGCAATAGGAGAAGAAGCCGGAAGCCAATGATGTTTTGGTCAAGTTTATGGAGCAGACAAATGAAAAATTTGAAACCTTGGAAGACCATATCTCAAGTATCCTTACCTTGTTATCACAAAGGGCTCAAGGCTCACTACCTACTCAAACCGAGCCTAATCCGAAGGAGAAGAATGAACATTGCAAAGCTGACACTCTCAGAAGCGGCAAAGAGCTAAGTCAAGAAAACAATCAAAATAAGCATGAGTCTGAGCAAGAAAAAGAAGCTCTTACTGAAGAAAGCACTTCTGAGGATCACAAAAAAGCAAAAGAGAAAGATGAGAAAGTCAAGGTAAGTGAACCTTTTCCTCAAAGACTTAGAAATGAAAAACATGATAAACAATTTGCTAAGTTTCTTGAAATATTTAGGAAATTTCATATTAACATTCCTTTTGTTGAAGCTATTGCTCAAATGCCTAAATATGCTAAGTTTTTAAAAGAAATTATTTCCAACAAAAAGAAGCTAGAAGGCTTTGAGACAGTTAAACTTAATGAGGAGTGTTCTGCTATAGTTTTGAAAAAGTTACCACCTAAGCTTAAGGATCCCGGTAGTTTTAATATACCTTGTACAATTGGTAACTCTCATTTTGATAAGGCATTGTGTGATTTAGGAGCAAGTATAAATCTGATACCTTTGTCTGTGTTTAGAAAACTTGGCTTGCAGGAACCTACACCTACAAACATCTCTTTACAATTAGCTGACAGGTCCATAGCTCACCCTCATGGGATAGTGGAAGATGTTTTGGTCAAAGTAGAGAAATTTATTTTTCCTGCAGATTTTGTGGTGTTGGACATAGAAGAGGATGAGAACGTTCCAATAATTTTGGGACGACCCTTTTTAGCAACCGGAGATGCCACAATTGAAGTTAAAAATGGGAAATTAACCTTGAAATTAGAAGAGGAAGAAGTTGTGTTTCAAGTTTTTAATTCATTGAGAAATCCTTCTTCCTTTGCTTCATGTAATTTTATTCAAACCGTTGATATTAATGATATGATTACTTCTGACGTGTTTGATGATTTTAGGGACCAAGATCCTCTAGAAAAAGTACTTACCGTGCAGGGACTTGGTATGATAGAGGGTGGTGAAGAAGAAGAGTTCTTAAAGTTTTTGCAGGCTCACCACCCTCAAAAGAATTGGAGTAACCATAGATTCGAGGACTTGGAATGAGGAAATACTCCAAAGCCTAAACTGTCAATCGAAGAGGCACCTGAGCTTGAATTAAAGCCTCTTCCATCAAATCTGAAATATGCTTTCTTGAACCCCCCCCCCCCCCCCCCCTTCCTCTTTACCTGTGATTATCTCTGCAGATTTGACAGATACGATGGAGGAGCAGCTTTTGAGAGTATTAAGGGAAAACAAAGAAGCCTTTGGCTGGTCAATTCATGATATAAAAGGGATTAATCCCTCAATTTGCACTCATCGGATTTACATGGAGGATGATTACCAACCTCGAGCACTACCTCAACGTCGATTGAATCCCAACATGATAGAGGTAGTCAAAAATAAAGTAATTAAGCTTCTTGATGCAGGTATTATCTATCCTATCTCTGATAGTAAATGGGTAAGCCCTGTACAATGTGTTCCTAAAAAGGGAGGTACTACTGTAATAGAAAATGATAAAAATCAATTAATTGCAGTTAGAAAAACTATTGGGTGGCGTATGTGCATTGACTTTAGAAAATTAAATGATGTCACCCGAAAAGATCACTTCCCCCCTTCCTTTTATTGATCAAATGCTTGAGAGAGTGGCAAGGCATGAATATTATTGTTGTTTGGATGGTTATTCCGGTTATTTGCAAATACCAGTGGCTTTACAAGATCAAGAAAAAACTACTTTTACTTGCCCATATGGTACTTTTGCATATAAAAGGATGTCATTCGGTTTATGTAATGCCTCTGCCACTTTCCAAAGATGCATGATGGCTATTTTTTCTGATTTAATTGAAAAATGCATTGAGATATTTATGGATGACTTTACTGTATTTGGGTCATCTTATGAAAATTGTTTGTATAACTTGAATCTAGTGTTGCAGAAATGTAGGGACACTAATTTAGTACTTAATTGGGAAAAGTGTCAGTTTATGGTGCAAGAATGCATTATTTTGGGACACAAAGTGTCCAATAAAGGCATTGAGGTGGATCCTGCAAAGGTTGAGGTAATTTCTAAATTGCCACCTCCAAATTCTGTTAAGGGGGTGCGTAGCTTTTTAGGCCATGTTGGCTTTTATAGGAGGTTTGTAAAAGATTTCTCAAAAATTTCAAAACCCATGACTAATCTCTTAGTTAAAGATTCTACTTTTGATTTTTCTGACAGTTGTTTGAAAGCTTTTAATTGTTTAAAAGAAAAATTAATTAGTGCCCCTATTGTTGTTGCCCCTGATTGGTCACTCCCCTTTGAGATTATGTGTGATGCGAGTGATAGCGCTGTAGGGGCAGTTTTGGGGCAAAGAAAGAATAAGGTATTTTACACAATCTATTATGCTAGTCGCACTCTTGATGATGCTCAAAGAAATTACACAACCACAGAAAAAGAGTTACTAGCGGTAGTTTTTGCATTCGATAAGTTTCGTCATTATCTCATTCTTTCTAAAGTAATTGTTTACACTGACCACGCTGCTATTAGATATTTGGTTGGAAAACAGGATGCAAAGCCTAGGCTGATTAGGTGGATTTTATTGCTACAAGAGTTCGACTTAGAAATTAGAGACAAGAAAGGCTTCGAGAACTTTGTAGCTGACCATCTCTCAAGGCTTGACCATAGTGTGATGCAACCCTCCAATGACGAGAAGATCAAGGAGATGTTCCCTGATGAGAGGCTTTTAGCTATTTCAAATTATCCATGGTTTGCAGATATTGTTAACTACTTGGTCGGTAAGGCAGTCCCGCCTCACTTTTCATATCAGCAAAAGAATAAATTAATTTCTGATGCTAGAAAGTACATGTGGGATGATCCGTACCTATTTAAAGTATGTGGAGACCAGGTAATCAGGCGTTGTGTGCCTATGGATGAGGTAACTTCTATCCTTGAGCATTGTCATTCTAAAGAGGTAGGTGGCCATTTTGGGCCAAATAGGACTGCATATAAAGTTCTGCAATGTGGTTTTTATTGGCCTACTATTTTTAAAGATGCTCATAAGTTTGTAAAAACATGTGATAGCTGCCAAAGAAGTGGTAATATTTCTAGGCGTCATGAGATGCCATTGAATAATATTTTGGTTTGTGAGATATTTGATGTTTGGGGCATTGATTTTATGGGCCCCTTTCCTAAATCATTTTCAAATCAATATATTCTTGTTGCTGTAGACTATGTGTCTAGGTGGGTGGAAGCTTCAGCCTTACCCACTAATGATGCTCGGGTTGTAGTCAAATTTTTAAAGAAAAATATTTTTACTCGTTTTGGCACTCCCCGAGCTATTATTAGTGACGGCGGCAGTCATTTTTGCAATAAACAATTTGAATCACTCTTAAGCAAATATGGTGTCACCCATAAGGTATCAACTCCATACCATCCACAAACTAGTGGACAAGTTGAAATTTCAAAAAGAGAATTGAAAAGGATTTTAGAGAAGATTGTTAATGCATCTAGAAAAGACTGGTCTTTAAAATTGGATGATGCATTATGGGCATATAGGACTGCATTTAAAACTCCTATTGGAATGTCTCCTTATCGCCTTGTCTTTGGTAAATTATGCCATTTGCCTGTTGAATTAGAACATAAAGCCCTTTGGGCTTTAAAATTTCAGCTTATAGGTGAAAACAGGTTGATGCAGTTGGATGAATTGGATGAACTCCGTCTCGACGCATATGAAAATGCGAAGTTATACAAAGAGCACACTAAAAAGTGGCATGACAAGCGTATACAGCGGCGTGAGTTCCAAATTGGTGAAAAAGTATTAATCTATAACTCACATTTGCGTCTTTTTCCCGGAAAGTTGCGCTCGAGATGGTTTGGACCTTACACTGTCAGTCAAGTTTTTCCTCATGGAGCACTTGAGGTCTCCAAAGAAGATGGCACCACTTTCAAAGTCAACGGACAGCGTGCAAAGCATTATGAGGAAGGGATGCTCCAAGTGAGCTATGTCACTCGCCTCAGTGATTGAAAGCTTTTTCAGGGAAGTTTTTTGTTACTCTCTCACACTTATATTATTTATTTTGTCTAGTTAAATTTTTTTTGCATTGAGGACCATGCTTATTGCTAGTGTGGGGGGAGGGAATATTTTGTGAATATTTTTTTTTAGGGAATATTATGTGAATATTTTATTTTATTTTGACACTGCCTTCTATTCTTGCTGGTGGCAAATTTTCTGGCTTGTTTTGATTAAGTTATGCTTAAAAATAGAGAATATGTCTTTGAGAGACCTTGAAAATTTTATTTGAAAGACTTGTTCAATGGTGATATTGGGGTTGTCTTTTAAAAGCTAATAATTAGCATAATGTGCTATGTTGACTATCTTTTTGTGAACCAACTTCTATATGTGAGTTTTGAGCCTTTATAAGGGGATTTATCTTGAATTATAAATGTTTACCCCTTCTCTTTCTATGAGTGTGTTTCCCATCTTGTTACATTCTAGAACTTGTTTCTTGACCGTTTCAAAGTGAAAATTGATTTGCATCATGTGAAAAATGTTGGGGCATTTGTAGGTATTTCTTCTGGCCTTTAATTTTATTGTTTTGAAATCATCCTTAGTTGCCCACTTTGAGCCTGTTTATATTATATATTTCCTTGGTACCTTGATATGATTAAATTTTTTTTTATGGTAACTATTTGGAATTGAAAGTGGAGCAAACTATTGAAAATAAAAGAGAATTGTCCTATATTTGAGTTGCTCATGTATTATGTGGGGCTGAAAAAATATTATATACCATATTTGAGTGATGATTGTTTTATGAGCATGATAGAACTAAAATAGAAAAAAAAAGGAAAAAGTGGCTTTTGTGGTTATAAAGAACATCCATCAAAGAAAAAAAAAGTGATTGAAAAAAAAAGAAAAAAAAGAAATAGAAAAAGAGAAACAGGGAAAGAAAAGAAGAATGAAAGGGGAGAAATAGAAAGGTGACATTTTCGTAAAAAAAAAAAAAGCAACAGAGGTGTTGGTTTGGAGTTGAGCAAAAATTGTAAAAATAGACAAGAGCTCCATTTATGTTTCAAAGGTTGCTATTTGTTTCTTGTTTTTTTTACCCCTTTGATTATCCATTTCTTCTTATATCCAACCTTGAATGAATTAACATTGACCCCGTTACAACCCGTAAGACCTCTTCTTTTGCATGCATGTGGACTATTTAGTGGAGATTTGGTTAAGTTACAAGTTTATGGTAATGTGCATTTTCTGGAAACTTGAGTGCTTATTTTCCAAGTCCCTAAACACTAAGAGAGATTGTGAGAGTGTCCTTGTTCATTTAAAGATAGTTTTCATGGACATTAAAAGTCTCTAATTGGGCAAACTTTTGACACCCCATATATTTTATATTGTCTGTCATTAATTGATTATAATTTTTGGTTTCTCATTTGCCTATCTCTATTATCTTTTTAGAAAACTATATTAAGTCAGATAATTTGCTTGAGGACAAGCAAAGGTTAAGTGTGGGGGAGTTGATAAACTCCAATCTAATGTATTATATCTAGATATTTTTGTGTTAATTTAGAGTATATATTTACTATTATATCTATAACTCGCTTGACTTGCTCTATATTTTACAAAAGTGAAGAAATGATAAAAAAAGATGCAAATCTAATTATTTGAATCACTTGAAGATAAACTTATTATTATTATTATTATTATATACTTACCAATTTTTGTCATATTATGCTAGCCCACATGTGGTATTCACGCTGGCCCAATTAAAGATGGAAAGCATACACATATTAGAAAGAAATTGAAGAGTTGCTGAGGAGTGAAATCCACCAACAGAGACGGTGCACACACTAGTGGATGTTCACTTCACTTAATTTCTATCAAATAGCAACAAGCCTTCACAATGAAGAAAATCAATTTGTCTTCTAAGCAATAGAGGCGGCAGCAACACAAGTGGAAAATCCAATAAGCTGGTGTGGCGGTGAAAATACAAAGAGAAAGACTTAAAGCATAAGGAATCTGCAAATTGAAGGGAGAAGAGCTGAAGGCGGCACAAAGGGTTATAAATAGGAGCATCAGTTTGTAAAGAGGGATATCAGATTTTCTTCTGTTTTGAAACACGATAACAGTGAGCACAAATTAGAAGTGGAAATTCACTTTATTGGAAGAGCTTTGGATTGAAGATTGAAACTTTGGAGCAACATATTTTCTTCATTCTAGGGTTATTCCTTACTCTTATTTCATGAATTTTATTTCTACTTTCTTGTTCTTTTTGATTATGGATAGCTAAATATTTTCTAGGGTTTAGGTGGATCTTGTAAGTTAAGAATCTCTTTATGTTCTAGTTTCTAATTGAATATCAGTTTTTATTTCAATTAAGTTTATCATATTAATTTTATCACTTGACTAGGATTGATCAAACCTTTTCATGTTAATAATCACTTAATTGATCGGCGACCGTACCGCAATTAGGTGGTGGACCTATAGGATAATTGAGAGTAAAATTATTGCATGACCAAACTCTAATTTTAATCTTCCAATCATATTCAACCTTTTTGTGTTTTATGCTTTTCTTGAATTTAAACTCTTTGCATGACCAAACAAGGGGTTAATTTAGGAAAAAGAATATTAATCTCGCATGACCAAACGGATTAATAGTTTTAGTGAAGGGATTGGTAATTGAATAAAAGTAAAGAAATTCAATTGGAACTAAAACATAAGGGAATCAAGACTTACAAGTGAAACCGCGACCCTAGACCTCTTTTTACTGATTTACAACTTTACGTTTTTATTCTTTGTTCGTCATTATTTTCTCTTTAGTTATCATAACAATTCAACTACTCATTAGTCTAAATAATAAATAATCTTAACTCGTTTTGTGCTTGTTAATTAACCTCTGTGGATACGATAAATCTTTTATACTACTTCTGCGATAGAGTACACTTGCTCTAAGTGTGTTTTTAACGCAACAATACATCTACTATGAATGAGACACAACTTCGAAATCATTAATTTTATTGTAATCATATTAGGAAGAAGTTAGGAATGATATAATTAATTAATGTAATTTTATGCATGAATCGTATTAGGAAGAAGTTACGAGAAGTTAGGAATGACATAATTAATCTCATGTAATCTTATTTCGATTTTTATTATTTATGAAAAACTAGTTGTTAAAAAATAGCCTTTAAAAAACTAGCCGTATTTCTAGGAATTTTTATTTATTACTACGTGCCCGTTTGTGTGATCGATATTCTCTTCTTTATTTTTTGTGATCGATATTCTCTACTGTGCAAATATAAATAACTATTTAATCTCATTTTTTATTTGACTTAGTTAATTGATAACTACGTAACCTCTTTTTTTTTATTAGTTATTAAGAAGAAAAATATATATTTTTTTACTATAAAAAAACTGAAAACCTACTTTTATGTGGAAGTTGTGCTTAGTTGTTAAGAAAAAAAAAATCTTAATATAATAAAACGAGAGTAACTAGAGGCACTCTAAACCCTAACCCTAATATGAATGGTCAAGATTTTGACACTTGGAAAAAAAAAATTATATCAACGGCTATGATAAAAACTTAAATAATCAATTTTTAAACCAATATTATGTTGCCACATCAATTAATGAATGTGACACGTCATGTGTTTAAAAAAAAATTGAGATCTGTCAAAAAAGAGAAAATGGATAAACATTAATAAAACAAAAATAACTAATAATCAGTTACGAAAATTATGTATAGATGCAAAATTCTTTATTCATCAGCACGTTTATCACACACAATTTTCAATTATTCTTTTCCCGTTGCTACAGGTCCTAAATTCCTCCGTCTTTTTTTCTACCTTTCTACTTATACCAACGGTTTTAACAGTCACGATGCTTCTTTCACTGTTATTTCCAACGGATTCACACTTCTTAAGGATTTTAATGCTTCATTAAACGCTGATGTTGAAGGTGTTGATACTTTGTTGAAAGAATATGTTATTAACGTTGGTGATGATCAAAGGCTTGATTTGAGTTTCACTCCAAGTAATGGAAATTCTAATAACTATGCTTTCATCAATGGAATTGAAGTGTTATCTATGCCTAATGATCTCTATTACACACCACCTGAAGATAATGGTTTTTAAACTTTTATTTTAACTAATTTTTATTTTATTTTTGTCTTTTTATGTTTATGCATCTTATCTATACACTTCTATTTTTCTTTTTTGACCGAAACTTTCTGTTTTTCATTTAAGTTTTTTTTTTTTGGTAACATAGCTTAATGGATTTTTTTTTACTTTATATATACTACCGTGCCCGTTTGTGTGATCGATATTTTTTTTTTGTTTGTTGTGATCGATATTCTCTATTGTGCATATACTATGGCTTAATTACTCTCCAGGTCCCTTAAAGAATTTTTTGGTTTCACTTTGGTGCCTTAAAGAAAATAAGTCTCACTTTGGTCCCTTATTCATGGTTTGATTTTTTAATTTTGTTTTTTGAAATTAAAATCATATTAACATTCTATATAAGTACTTTTTAATTTATATAAGTACTTTTTAGTGTACATATCCAAACACAAAAGGCTTATTGAGTATAAGAGCTTATGATGTAATGTTTTATACTATAAGTTATAATACCTGTATAAGTTATTTATCCAAACGGGCCCTAAATGCTTATTACTATAAATAATCACACATTATCAACATTTCTATTATATAATTGAATTGAATGATTGAACCCGTGCGAGCACGGGTAAAAAGTCTAGTTATTTACTAAAAACAACTGAAAATCTATTTTTATGTGGAAGTTATTTTTTAAGGGTAAAATAGGAATAACAAAAAAGTCATCCCAAAAATTTGTATCCCCTTTATATATTAGTATTAGTATAGATATATTTTTTAAGTATTTAAATATTTACGATATTTAACATGTTAATAAAAATAATTGAATTAATATTTAAATTTAAATAAGAATTAAGTGAAAATAAAAAAATATTAATTTGGTGTGGTCAAATATGGATTGCTTATTGGAATTGCCATTGGAGTAAAATTTGTTAAGATTGCTTATGAGTTGCTTAGATCCCATGTGGCAACTTGGGTCCGCAAAAAACAAGTTAAGCAACCATCTTAAGTTCCCCCTATTATTGATGCTCTTAGTACTTAATCGATGCAAAAAATACTAATCAACTCAAGATCCTACAAAACCAAACAAACTAATTAATTAACTTGAAATTAGAATTCATAGTCATAAAAATTAAGATAAAATGGCAATTTTAACTTTCATAATCGGAGCCGCAATACACTCCCACTCCCTTTGTATCTCCTCCTCCTTCTCCTATATGTCATATAGTAAATCATCACCTGCAAATCTCCCCTCCTCCATAGCCTCATGCTCATCATGCTCAGCCTGAGCATGCTCACTCTAATGATGCTCAGGCTCAACAACCTTAAACTGAGTCGACTGCTTGCGTGTTTGCTTCTTAGGAGGATTCTCAACCGCCTTTGTCTCCCAGGAAGATGTGCTTGCCCTAGTTGGGCGCTTACCTTTCTCTGCATCCTGAGACGTATCCTCCATACCTAAACATTAAAAACAAAACAATTCATTCAGCCAATGATTAGATAAAGAATCAACAATTGACTCAGGGTCAGATGAGTTCGCTTTATGGTTAGCACCAGTCACATAAAAAAAATTAGAAAAATAAAATCTAACAATAAAAGTCGAGCATATCTTATGTTATACGAGCTTATAACAATCAAAGGCGGGCTTACCTTATGTTATACGAGTTTAATATTCACTTATTTGTTGATTGCGATCCCAAACGAGCAAGAATCATTTGATTTTGACGAATTTTTCGAGTACTGGGGGTTTTAATAAAAAAATTTCGTGCTTTTTTGTAATTGGATAATGGCGTGTGTAAAAGCTAACACAGAATCTGTTACTTGTTCTCCAAGCTAAACAGATAGTTAGTTACAAAACTACCATTTTCCATTTTCTGTTAGTTTGTTAGAAGTTAGTTATTGTAGCTATCTTAGTTTGAACTAGTATATAAGATGTATGAACCATTCTTACAAGTTAGTTGTGTAATAATAAAGTTACAATTTTCTCTCATTCTCAATTACTCAATTGTTCTTTATCTTCTCTATTGCATCAACTCAAGCTCAAGCTTTAGCTATGGAGTTTTGTCCATGGTTTTCACATGGTATCAGGCCTCCAATGAGGTACTACCATTGATATTTCTTCATTTGTTTTCGATCCAATCCGCTGCTTCATTCTCCTTCTTCTTTTTCTCTATTTTTCCTTCTCTGATTCTCTTTTGTTCATCTTCTTGATCTTTCTTCGATCATTTTCTGTTATTCCTTTGATTTTTTTCGTCTCATCTTCTTCAACACTATGTCTGTTAGTAGCTCTGCAAGTGTCAATGGAGGTCCTTCAAATCCTCCAAACAAAGGTTATCAAACAGATACTTTGAATCCCTACTTTCTTCATCCCAATGAAAATCCTGGCAATGTTCTTGTTACTCCATTACTATCTGGATCCAATTAACACTCTTGGTCCCGTGCTATGCAAGTTGCTTTGAGATCCAAACACAAACTTCACTTCATCAATGGCTCTCTCCCTCGTCCAATTGATGAAGATCATGATTCCATTGCTTGGGATCAGTGCAACACAATGATCATGTCATGGATCAGCAATTCAGTAGAGCCAGAGATTTCTCAGAGTATTCTATGGATGGAATCAGCCTCAGAGATATGGCAAGACCTCAAAGATCGTTTCTATCAAGGTGATATCTTTAGAATTTCTGATCTGCAAGAAGAAATTTATCTTCTCAAACAAGGTGATTCCTCAATTTCTTCTTATTACACTAAGATGAAGAAGCTTTGGCAAGAATTAGATAACTTTAGACCTTTACCTGAATCTAATTGTCTTGCCAATTGCAATGCTCTTACTAAAATGAAAGAATACAAAGATAGTGATCAAGTAATTAGATTTCTTAAAGGCCTAAATGAGCAATATCATGCTGTGAGATCTCAGATTATGCTTATGGATCCACTCCCACCAATTGGTCGTGTTTACTCCTTACTCGTGCAACAAGAAAGACAGATTGTTATCCCATTAGATGAGTCAAAATTGATAGCTGCTGTAGGAAATTCATATATGGGAAATTCTTATGCTGGTAGAGGCCAATTGAGTGGTGGAAGAGGTAGAAATCCTGGTAGAGGTGGTAGATCTAATGGTAGAGGTCGTGGTAACAAACTTTGTTCATTTTGTGGACAAACTAATCATGTTGTTGATACTTGCTGGAAGAAATATGGTTATCCACCTCACCTGCAACATCTTCAAGATTCAGGGAAGGTTAACAATGTGAATAATGTTGAAGATGAATCTCAATCTATTGGCTATGTAGAGGAACAAGTTGACTCTGATTCAAGCAAGTTATTCTTCACTCCTGAGCAGCACAAAGCACTCTTGGCTCTTCTTCAAGGCTCTAGTTCATTGCATCCTCATAGCCTTAACCACATTACTAGTACTTCTGATGGTGCAGGTATCCTTTGTACTGTCCCTAACCTAGCCAATTCAGATCATTTTATTCTTGATACAGGAGCTACAGATCATGTCTGTTTCTCCATCAAATTTTTTCAATGTTTGAAGAGAGTTAAGCCTATTCATATTAAACTACCAAATGGAACCATTGTTTCTACCTGTTATGCTGGCACTATAATCTTTGATAAAAACCTGTACCTCACTGATGTTTTATATTTTCCTGAATTTTCTTTCAATCTCATTTCAGTGCCTAAGCTAACTTGTTCTCTCAAATGTCAATTAATTTTTGATAATGATAAATGCTTGATACAGGACTCATACTCCCAGAAGATGATTGGTGCAGCTAGCTTGGATAATGGATTGTATTTGCTAACCCAACCTTCCATTACACTTGGCCCAACATCTTTGAACTTTTGTACTCAAACCTGTCTTCGTTTAGCCAATAATAGACACAAAAATGTTGATTGTAATACATGGCATATGAGATTTGGCCATGCATCATATGCTAAACTTGTTGAATTGAATAAAATGTTTCCTTCTATTACTATATCTAAATCTTCCATTCCTTGTGATATTTGTTTTTATGCCAAACAAAAACGTTTACCTTTCCCTAATAGCTCTACTATTTCTGCAAACACCTTTGATATTGTTCATATGGATATATGGGGGCCTTTATCTACTCCTTCCATACTTGGTTTTAGATACTTCTTAACTGTTGTTGATGATAAGAGTCGTTTTACATGGCTATATTTCTTAAAGCTTAAGTCAGAAGCTTCCACCTATATTAAGTCATTTGTTTTTATGATTAAAACCCAATATAACATAGCTGTCAAATGTATAAGATCTGACAATGGACCAGAATTTCTACTCAAAGAATTTTATAATGAACATGGCATTATCCATCAATGTTCATGTGTTAGTACCCCTCAACAGAATGGGATTGTTGAAAGAAAACATCAACACATCCTTGGTACAGCTAGAGCTTTGCTTTTTCAATCAAAAATACCTCATATTTTTTGGGCACATGCTGTTGGTCATGCTGTTCATATCATCAACAAACTCCCCACACCTTTCTTGTCCAACAAGTCACCTTACCAAGTCCTTCACAATTGTTTACCTGACATTGATTCTCTAAGAGTTTTTGGCTCTCTATGTTATGCCACTACTCTGCAACACAATAGAAGGAAACTTGACTCAAGATCTCGAAAATGTGTTTATCTTGGTTTTAGAATGGGAGTCAAAGGTCACACTTTGTTTGATTTACAATCTAGAGAAATTTTCATATCTAGAGATGTTGTGTTTTTTGAGCATATTTTTCCATATCACTCTAAAAATATTCAGTCTGATGCATCTACATCTCATGTTCACAATTTTGACATGTCTTTATTTGATGACCTGATTTATCCTACTACTGCTCATAATCATTTCACTGATTCACCACCTAATACTACCACTAACCATCATTCATCTCATCAAGATGCATCACTTATACCTCATAATTCCACCTCTAATCCATTAAATTCATCTCAACCTCACCACTCTGAACCTCACATTGATCACCATACTCCTTCTCCTTCATCACCCAACATCAATCCACCAGTTCAATCAAATAACTCCAACAGTGATAATCCTATACAACCTCAACAACCTCTCAGAAAAACCACCAGAATCACTAAACCTCCACCATATCTTCAAGATTATCACTGTAACCTCATCCATAATACAATTCCTTATTCATCTCAGCCTGCTACTACATCATCTTCTTCTAGTACGTACCCTTTATCTTCTTATTTATCTTATCATAATCTCTCTTCATCTCACAAAAATTTTATTTTCAATCTTTCTACCATTTCTGAACCCACTTGCTATGAGGAGGCCATGAAAAATGAACATTGGAGAAGTGCCATTAATGCTGAGTTATCTGCTCTCAGTGACAATAACACTTGGACCTTAGTTGATTTGCCCTCTAATAAAAGAGCTATAGGCTGCAAATGGGTGTTCAAATTGAAGTTACATGCTGATGGATCTGTAGAGAGATACAAGGCCAGGTTAGTAGCCAAGGGATTCACACAAACTGAAGGCATTGACTACTTAGATACATTCAGTCCTGTTGTTAAAATGACTACAGTTAGAGTTCTAATGTCTATTGCTGCTTCTCAGAATTGGCCTTTATTTCAATTAGATGTTAATACTGCTTTTCTCCATGGTGATCTATCTGAGGAGGTTTACATGAAGCCCCCACCAGGTCTTCATCTCCCACATCCCAACCTTGTCTGCAGGCTACAGAGATCCTTATCTGGCTTGAAACAGGCAAGCAGACAATGGAATACCTAGTTGACTGAAACATTGGTCTCTTCAGGCTATACACAGTCCAAAGCTGATTATTCATTATTCACCAAACATACCAATATTGGTTTCACCATTATTCTAGTATATGTTGATGATCTAGTTTTAGGGGGTACTGATTTGACAGAGATCCATCACATCAAATCCCTCCTTGACATTAAATTCAGCATCAAAGACCTTGGTGTTCTTAAGTATTTTCTTGGTTTTGAAGTTGCCAGATCACAAGAGGGGATATCACTATGTCAGAGAAAATACACACTTGATCTTCTTCAAGATGCAGGCTTACTAGCAGCTAAGCCTTGCCCTACACCCATGCAGCCACAACTTCAACTCTCTAAGTCACAAGGTGAACTTCTTACTGATCCTACTACATACAGAAGATTAATTGGCAGATTACTTTACCTTACTCATACTAGACCAGAAATAGCTTATGCAGTAAGTAAACTCAGCCAATTCCTTGATGCTCCTACCACTACTCACATGTTAGCTGGTTTACATGTTCTCAAGTTCCTCAAAAATCATCCTGGTCAAGGCTTGTTCTTTAGTTCTTCTTCTTCTCTACAACTTAAAGGCTTTTCTGACTCAGATTGGGGAGCTTGTCCAGACACTAGGAGATCCACATCAGGCATTTGCTTCTTCCTTGGTACCTCTCTCATCAGCTGGAAGAGTAAGAAGCAATCTGTAGTGTCAAGATCTTCATCAGAAGCTGAGTATCGAGCCCTCGCACAAGCTACTTGTGAAGGACAATGGCTCCTATACTTGTTAAAAGATCTCTGCATTGATCATTCTTCACCAGTTATCATCTATTGTGACAACCAATCAGCATTACACATTGCAGCAAACCCTGTGTTTCACGAAAGGACCAAGCATATTGAAATTGATTGTCACCTTGTTAGGGACAAAATCCAAGATGGCACCTTACATTTGCTACCTGTCACTTCCAAAGACCAGATAGCTGATATTCTCACCAAGTCACTTCAACCTGGCCCTTTCTACACTCTCTTAGGCAAGCTTGGAGTCAAGGACCTCTACTCCAGCTTGAGGGGGGATGTAAAAGCTAACACAGAATCTGTTACTTGTTCTCCAAGCTAAACAGATAGTTAGTTACAAAACTACCATTTTCCATTTTCTGTTAGTTTGTTAGAAGTTAGTTATTGTAGCTATCTTAGTTTGAACTAGTATATAAGATGTATGAACCATTCTTACAAGTTAGTTGTGTAATAATAAAGTTACAATTTTCTCTCATTCTCAATGACTCAATTGTTCTTTATCTTCTCTATTGCATCAACTCAAGCTCAAGCTTTAGCTATGGAGTTTTGTCCATGGTTTTCACAGCGTGAAGAAGAAGAACACACCTCATATAGATAAACCGTTGCTTTATAAAAATCGAACAGATAAAAAGAGTGTTCGCCTCCTATAAAACAGATTTTTTTTTTTAATTCTTCATAAAAAGTGACCATATTTTGAGGTGACCCAACTACCACCTCACACTCGCTTTCTAATCGGCTAGCAGTGTTCGCATTTTAAATGACGAAAGGGTTTAGATATATTTTCAAAGGGCAGGTGAGTCTTGCTGGGACGCGAGAACAGAAGCTGCATATAAAGCCAAAAGGCATCTCCTAGATAGAATAGTTTATTTTTTTGGTACTGAGTTGAGACTTAGTGCGGCAGTTTCCTCCACCAACAACCATACTTCCACCGTTACCTTTCCCCTTTCTCATTAGGTTTCAATTTTCCACAAATCGTTCAAATCATGTCAAATAGAAACCGCGGCCACCCTCATCCTCCTCCACCACCACACGCCGCCTTATCTCCACCAATTCACGATCCAATCTTCGCAATGCGAGGTGGTGGAGGAGGCCATCCTCCACACCCATCCCTTCTAGAAGATTACCGTGAATCTCAATTAGGGTTAGGTCACCGTCCTCTCCACCTCCACCCTGCTGCCGTCATCGAAGAGCGTCTCGCTGTTCAGCACGGAGAGATTCAAGGTCTATTAGGTGACAATCAGAGATTTGCCGCCACTCATGTGGCACTGAAACAGGAACTTGAAGCTGCACAGCATGAATTGCAGAGAATGGCACATTTTAAGGATTCTCTTAGGGCTGATACTGAGGTTCGGATGAGGGAATTGTATGAGAAGGCGGGTAAATTGGAGGCTGAGCTTCGTGGCGCCGAGGTAGCTAGGGCTGAACTTCAACAGATTCATGGTGATGTTAAAGAGCTTACTGCTGTTAGGCAGGATTTGTCTGGACAAGTACAGGCTATGACACAGGATTTGACGAGGATGACTGCTGATTTGAAACAAATGCCGGCTTTGAGAGCTGATGTTGATGCTATGAAACAAGAATTGCAACGTGCAAGGTAGTACTAGTACTAGACTTTGATGTTTTAAACTGTTGTTGCGGTTGCGTGCCATTGTTGTTACCTTGTGATCCTTAATATCGCAAAGAATTGCGTATGAATATGATTGATGAGACCAAAATTACAGTTGTGTTGCAGTCACCTAGATCAGTAAAAATCTTGATATAGTGTGACTGACTGCATACGAATATGGAAATTATATATGCCGCATACGAATATGATTTAGTTATGAATTTTTTGAGTTATGTAGCTGGACATCAATCTGTGGAATAATTACTGAATACTGAATCCTATACATGGAAATTGACGATATATCTACAAGAGTTGCAATTCTATAATCGATAATAGAGAGAGCATTTTAACAACCATTAGTGGAAATAGTTATATGGATCAAATCATACTTCATTTGATTTGATATGATGTCCTAAATCCTAATCCTAATCCTATTATAAATTATGTGAGATGACAAATCATAAAGTTAAAATGATTTTAATGGTTTGTCGTCTATATTTGTATTTTAAATTATTTTTTTGTATGTTAGGTGAGCCCATTAACACCATTCTTAATTTTTGTTGCCTCTTTCCCTTTAGAGCTGCCATTGAATATGAGAAGAAAGGATTCACGGAAAACTATGAACATGGTCAAGTGATGGAGAAGAAGTTGATTGCCATGGCTCGGGAGATGGAGAAGCTTCGTGCAGAGATTGCAAATGCAGAAAAAAGATCACGTGCCACCGCTGCTGCCGCAGCAGCAGCTGGGAATCCAGGTATACAATTGTGCACATGTCTATTATATCTGCTTTGTGGAATTTAGACTAATTATTTTCCAACTTTGTTTGATGTCCTTTGCTATGATTTTATTTGTAGGTCAAGGGTATAATGCAAATTATGGCAATGCTGAGACTGGATATGCTGGAAATCCTTACCCTGCCTATTATGGCATGAATCAGGTAACATAACATTTTTTATATTTCTTGGTCACTTAACATTTGTTTTTTTTTTTCGCTTTCAAATGTATCTTCTTGAGCATACTTGACCTTATAATATGCATTTGATCTGAGCTGATGAACTAAGTGGACCTTCCCTAATCATAGGATTACTTTTACTTTTCATTTCTCAATTAAATGACTTCCATTTAAGTTTCTTGGAAAATATTTGGATCGTTAAGTACTTTTGGTTGAATTGGGAGGAACAATTTATTAGTAAAACCTTTAATATGTCGATACATACTCATGTATAGGGATGGCATATAACTTTCATATGATTTACTAATAGACTAGGTAAAATGGATTAATTTCTGATAGTTACTGGATTGCACACCATAGAATATCCATTTGCTATCCACCAGTGACTCTGCTTCAATTGTGATAATTTGATAGTGTGTGTACAAATACAAATTTCATGGTCACAGGAGGGTACATGCATATGTGAAGATCTTTTCTATCGGTTGCATGTTATTATGTTCCCTATTTGGATAGTAAGCTGATTGCCCGGGCATCATTTGAATTGAAGCTACTTTCCCAAGCTTGAATTCATCTTGTTTTTCTTGTGTAACAACATAAGGTGTAATGTCATCTTGAATGAGGTGCTTGCTGGTTAAGCACCACCAACCATTAGGGTCATTCTAGTTCTAGATAAGAGCCAGTGTTTATTAAGGCACTCTTCTGAATTGTAGAGCAGTGTAGTGCTAGAATTAAGTTAAAATGTTAATGAATAGTAAGATGTGGGGTCATAATGAAGCCTATTTGGTAATTTTTTTGATGGTGCTGGGTTGAAGAGATGTGGTGTTAGGTTGTAAAAGGTAAAGACGAGTGGTGTATCCACAACCACTCCAGATCCCCAAAATGTAAAAATGTGGGGGTTAGAGATACTCCAAGAGCCTGTTAGGTTGAAATTGAACCTTACAAGTAGAGTCGAGTTTCTTTTTCCCAGCCAATTTTTTTGGGTAACACGCTCTATTATCCAATTGTGAAGCAAGTAGAGCAAGTATTGATCTAGTGGCAGAATAGAACAGACTTCAAGAGGTAGCGACAAAGTTGGCTCTTGAAACCATCAAATGTTAATTACCAGGTTTCAACCTTGAGGACAAAGTCAATCATTTAGAAGAGAATATTGTTAGGCTTGGGCCTCAGCTCAATAGAAGCGATTAGGTTTGGATGTGTACTCCATGAGGAATAAATTGTAACTGCAATTCAGTAATTAAACTCAAGTATAAACTGTTACAGCTAGTTTTACCGTGTGAAACTAAGGGGTACTGGATCTATTTCATCGAGTTTGCATAAGAAACCTGATCTATTTTTACCTGGTTTTCCTCTTAAACATCGATATTGTAGTATTTATGTTTGATTTGGAGTTTTTTTTTCTTATGTATCTGAAAGCTTTGTGCAAGATTCAGATGGTAAAATTTGTTGGTTTGAGGTTGTTGTTATTAGAGCCCTTGCCTGAGTTCCACCTGTTCTAGTGTTGTTTGTTTGTCGCCATGGTATTATGGCACTGGATTTTTTGCCAGCCATCATAGGTCACAATGCCTATTCCATAGGTTGCAATGCCGTGTTTATATGGTGATTTTTTGGTTGACCTCCATAATTCGCCATTGATATCTAACCTCCAGAATACCATGTTTGATCTCTGAAACTATTAGGACCCCATAAATTTGATTGAATACAAAGAACACTTTTATCAAGAAAATAGGAAAGAATAGGAGTGAAAATGCTCCTCCAAGAGTTTTCACTTCTACAATAGAATCACTATTCACTAAGAGTTTAAATACTCAATGAATGATCTCCATCTTTTGATGCCAAGAACGAAACCTCACATCATCCATGCTCAATGCTCATGAACGCCCATTGCAATTTATGGAACCCATGAATTTTTTGCACCTCAAGTTTTTTTCCGCTTCCCTTGCAATCCATCTACTGTGGTTTATCCTCGTATGTATTGGCAGCTTCACCTAATGCACTTCCTCCATCTCAAGCAAAGCAACAGCAGCACTCCTCGATGGTTTCACATGTTGGACCAATTGTTAGGACCCCAGAAATTAGATTGAATAGAAACTAGAAAGAACCCTTTTGTTAAGAAAATAGGAAATAATAGGAGTGGAAATTCTCTTCCAAGCGTTTCCCCTTCTACAATAAAGTCACTACTCTATTCACTAAAAGTTTATAATACACGATGAATGATCTCTATCTTTCCATTATTTTATTTATACAAATATTCTAACTAACTTCTCTATCCACTCTTAACTACTCTAATTCCCCTCTATTCTATATGCTAACAGAAACCGGTCAGTTTGAATTGGTCAATTTGTTATCAGTGGATGACAAAGTTGTAGTGAATATCTTAGTTCATTGACAACCCTAAATGTATTTGATTAGTTCATTGATAACCCTAAATGAATTTGACTATATATTGATGGAAATTTCAGGTACAGCCTGGTGTCGAGAATTTTCAGCAGTATGCAGCAGCACCTGGACCGGGACCTGCTGCTTGGGGTGCATATGACATGCAGCGAGCTCAGGGACATCGATAGACTTCTATCCTGTTGAGAAATCTATAACCGGTATCCTGGGCTGCAACTTTCTAGATTGATTAGGGGTTCTACTCATGGGCATCATGGGAAATTGTTTCTTAGATGCTCCTCAAAATGTATTTTTATTAGAAGGCTCACATTAGCTTGATCGTGCAGTATATGATGTTTGTCTATGGTGTCAATTAATGGATATTTTGCTTTATAATAGCTTATTTTTGAGGTTTGGCACTTATGCTAAGCTTGCTCCTTTGTTTTCAGCTTAAGTTTTCTTCTACTTCTATCTCATATTGATAATCTAAGGTTGGTTATCATCAACATTGTTCACCTACAGTTAAGATTTTATGTAAATATTAGATACTTGTTAACCATCATCACCACCACCACCACCAAGGAGAACATGGGAAATAGAAGTTGATATTCTTCCCTCCTTCACTTGTATAACAGGTTTTTTTTTTTTTTTTGATAATGTGTATAACAGGTTTTCTAGAAATGGTATGAATTTGCTTAAAATATACAATCTCTTTGAAGATTGTGTTTTTAAATTAAAAACTGAAAGTAGTTTGATTTTATGTAATTATCAACTGCTTGGCAATCATCACTAGCTGTCGAGAAAGCTTGAAAATAAAATTGTTCTTGTCTTCCTCTTTTGTTCATAATAGGTTTTCTAGGAATCAGAGTGAAATTGCTTAGCACATGAAATCTCTGGTTAAGCTCTTGATAGTTAGGAAACTGAAAATATTTCGGGATCCCGTCGTACCTTAACACGCAATATTTTTTTTTTTACACTTTGATTCTTTATTCTTTGTTCCTATGCTATATATTACGAACTCGAGTTTAAGAAATGTTTCTTGTAGCCATTTTACTTTATAATTTGCTCTAATCTGTAGCTTTTATTTAATGCGACTTATATACCTGTTCAATGTCGTTGTTTCTCATGACATTCAATGCATTGCATTCTGTAGGTCTGCCTGCAGTTACTATTACTGTTAATTAGTCTATCCTCTTATTACCTGCCTTATCTTCAAATAAATGTGTCAGCCCTTTCATATCATTCACTCTTAAGGGTCTAAGGAGAAAATCTAACTTCATTTCAGGTTTCCTCTTTTTAAATCTAAAAAACTGTCTGCTATGTGTCAAAATAATAATTAAAGAGAAGTTCCTAAAATGGCATGCATTTTAGTGAGGGGCCTCTGTTGAATTTGAATTTATAATGATAATTCTGTCCTCTCTTGTTTGTTATTGTCAAATATCCCTGGCATTCCCCTATGGAGAGTTATTCCTAACAGCAGCAGCTTATAGAAAGATGAATCCATTGAAATTGGGGGTAGGTCAATCCAGCCACAGCGACATCTTGTTGGGTTCTTGGAAATTCTTTTCCAAGTGTGTGCCTCTTTTAGTCCATTTACTTAAAAGCAACTAATGGCGATCTCATTTGATTTTTGGTGGATAATTCTTTTTCAAGGGTAATCACTGTCCATCATCTCTCTTTTGCATCATTCGCGTACCATAATTTTTTTATAGTGAACAGTCATTTATTTGATCTTCCATTTCCTAGAAACTTCTGTGACACAAAACTCATGAGCTTGTGTTCCTTCCTTCTCTTCTTGCTTGTTTTTGCTGTTATGCATTTTAATTTTTTATTGGAGAATTTAGACTTTCAATTAATTTTGTTATGTTCTAATGTAAATCTTGTCTATAGTTTCTCAGCTATTTTCCATAGTTAAGTTCCTTCTTGAAAAACCCATTTGACATTCACACACTCCTTAATGTATAGTCATGTATCTGGATATCAATAGAATAGTTCAATGGATATCAATAGAATAGTTCAATATAGTTGCTAACACATGCTGTGTATTCATAGATTTGACTAGGCTTTATATTGTAATATATATATATTTACACACACACACACACACACACACACACACAGATAGACATTTATTTCTATGTTCTGCATTAAGCTGTAATTTGTAGAGTTTGATTAACATTTTGTAAATCTTAAAAAGTTGGAGCAATTTATATTTTGTAGTGAAAGGATTGAATGTTTTGTAGAGTTTCTACCTACTTCCACGTGATCTTCATTGTGATTAGGCTTGCAAAGGGATTGTAGAGCTGTGTTCTTATTTTGTAGTGGTTTTGTTTTGTTTTTGTTGGTTCTTAGCTCTGCTTTGTAAGGATGGATTCCTTTCCTCTCCCTCTTATGGTTTTCAAGGCATGATTTATTCCTTGGAGTTTTCCATGTCAGGTTTGCACAGGGATTGGAGAGCTCTGCTCCCATTTCATTAGTGGTTGTGGCTTTGTTTCTGTTGGGTTCTTTGTTCTCTTCTCAAATGAAGATTTCTTTTACTTTGTCCGTTTCTCTATTCTAATAAAGTTTTCTTTTATATTAAAAAGAAAATGAATCCTTCAATGCTGCCATATTTTATTTTTCCTTCATGGTTCTATATAGACACCTGTGGAGCCAATTTCATGCAGTATTTTTGTTATAGCAACAATTGTCACTTTGTAAGTTGGAGTCAGCTGTTTCACCAAGGGAAATGAAATGTCATTATTTTATCCAGTACCATCCTATTGTTCACTTTTTTTGAAGTATTAAAATATTGATAATCTATAATTCATGCTTTGAACTTGCTCCAGCTGGAAATGAAAATGTTGTGATAGAAAGGTTTTGTTCAAAAGGAACATTTCACAGCATAGTCATAAGACCAACAATGCTCATGGTTCTACATATTGGTATTGGATGTTTGGTAGTAGCAGCTATTGGGAAAATGTTTTTATTTTTTGTCTGTATCTGTCTTGTTTTAATTTTGTATGATGGCTTTCCTGTTTTTAACTTGTGCTCTATTATGACGTGAATTGTTTTATTTCTAGGATTATGAACCTCGGGCCCAAACTCCTGTCTGATGCTGTTACAGTCACATCTGCATGTTTGAGGTATGTTCTATTTTCCGCTTTTTGTATCTTTATACAAGGTTTCATTGTTAATGAAAAATCTCCAAATGGGATTGGTTACATATGGTATAAGGAAAGTTCTTTAACCAAACTTTGTCCTAATTCCTAGTAGCAATCTGGACCATAATATGGGCAGCCCAATTACTATTTCTACCCACATGTCTGACATGAAAATTTGAAAACAATCCCAGATTTCGTTGGATAACCCTTATGATATCCCCCCAATAGGTTCGCGCCTCATCAGCTTGTCCAAACGAATCTGCAATAGTTTTGCAGTCAGTTTCAAAAACCACAGAATCCAGACACAAGTCACTAGCGAGCAACACCGTTTGGAGAAGAGCAGCAGCTTCTGCTGTATTGATGTCGTCGGAATCACCTAGGAGTCTCCAGTTTGCTGCCGCTATGATTGTGCCAGATTCATCACGAAATACCGCTCCTAACCCCCAAATCCCTCCTTCGTCGGAGCTGCATCACAATTCGCTTTCACCCACCCTCGTGGCGGCTTATCCCACTGGCTTTTCGTCTGATTTTCCGTCTTCTGCCTCTGGTTACTGGAACCCGATCTATTGGCTTGATAATAATTATTCCATCTCTGCATCACTACTTCAATGGTCATTTGAACAGGTACGTCCCTATCTTCAATTTTTTTTAATGTTTCTAGCATTCCATATGTGGTAGAATGTAGATTAGAGCGCTCATCATATCTAAGGAATCATTGTCTGCATTTTGGAGCATATACAAAATCCAGTTTTTGAAACTTCCAACATTTGTATGTTAAAATTGATGTTTAATTGGGACCCAAAACAGCACTGTTCCATCCACATTCCACACACACTCTTTGAAAATATGATCGACTGTTTCGCGTGTCTGAGACATATAGGGCAAAAAATAGGGCATTGAACTCCTCGCTGAATAAGAGACATTCTAACAGGCATGGCGTCATTAAGAATCCTCCAAATCACAACCTGATATCTAGGAGGGACCTTAATTTTCCATATTCTGTTCCAAGCTCTTTGATTCACCTGGCGATTAGATTGCCCTGGTTTGTGATTTCTAGCTTGTTGGCTGATATAATGATACCCAGATTTAACACTGTAATAGCCACTCCTAGTACCCATCCACCGCAGCTTCTCAGTGCCATCCTAGGTATGAAGAGGAATTTTTAGAATCTGATCTCCCTATCAATAGGTAAGAAAATATGGTTGATTAGATTATGGTCCCCACTAGTAGTGCCTTCCTTGACAAGATCACTGACCCAATTTAGAGAGCAATCATCAGGCTTCTGTGTCAAAATCTTGAACCCCGGCTGATTAGGCAGCCACTTATCAGTCCAAATGTTGGTGTTTTCACCATTTCCAATCTGCCTAATACCCCCCTTTTTAATGTAGTCGATGGAGCTGTGAATACTTCTCCAACAGTAGCTAGGAGCATTGCCTAAACCTGCTGACAAAATATCTAAATTAGGATAATACTTGGCTTTTCAAACTTGAGCCACTAAGCTGTCCGAATCAGAAGTAATCCTCGACACTTGCTTGGCTAACATAGCCATATTAAACTCCCTGAAGGTTCTAAAACCCAAGCCACCTATATCTTTGGGTTTGCAAAGATTTTCCCGTGTAGTCCAATGAATCTTTTTCTAAGGCTTTGTTTGCGAGTTTGGAGGGGGAGGGGTGGGAAGGGTTTTGAAAAAAAGGAAGAAACAAGTGGAAGGAATAGAGAAGTTTGGGGGGAAGGAGCTTGGAGGGTTATTTTTTCTTCATAACACAAAAACCCCCCAATTTGGGGGAACTCAAAAATTGTATTGGATGGGGGTTTGGAGGGGATTTGGAGGGTTTATATGAATTCTTCAAATTTAATTAATGTTGTTATAATATTGTTAAATTCATAATATATTAATCATAAATATTTATTTGTCATTCTCTATAAAAAATACTTTCTCAAAAAATGTAAAAGATTTTTCTAATTTTCTCTCTATTTCCCTCTCTCCAAAGCCCTCCCCTCCCTTCCCCTCCAAATTCACAAACAAAGCCTAAGTGTCCTTTGTCAGAGAGTTTCGGGAAGGAGCAAACAGATCATGACATAGGTAGGGATATCCTTAGCAACTGCCCTGATAGGAACACCCCTTCTAGCAAAGGATAGACATTGCTCTTTCCAACCTTTAAGCTTCGTCCATACACCAGCAGCTATGAATCTGAAAATAGCCCTTTTAGATCTCCCAACATATGAGTAGGCAGACCCGAATACTTGACAGTTCTACTAGTTTCTTTGATAGGAAGCCAGTCCTGAAACACTTTTTTTAATCTGGTCTCAACCTTGCATATGAGCATAATCTCAGATTTCTCAAGATTAATCTTTTGCCCTAAAGCTTGTTAATACATATTAAAAATATCACTGACGGCCTTAGCATCTGCCTCATCATTCTTACAAAATATAAGGCTATCATATGCAAAGAAAAGGTACGAGATAATAGAAGCATTTCTAGCCATCCTTATACCCTGGATTCTCCTTCCTCTTGTCCTTTGAGAATAAGGCCAGACAACACCTCAGCACAAAGAATAAAAAGGTACGGGGGTAACGGATTCCCCTGCCTCAGCCCTCACTGGGGCACAAAACTAGAAGTAGGTTTCCCGTCAATAAGGATAGAGAAGGAAACAATGGTAACACACCTCATAATAGTGTTGACCAGAGTCATAGGGAAACCCATAGAAACAAGAGTATTCTGCAAAAATTGCCATTCAACCCTGTCATGGGCTGCTTTTGCCATGTCTAACTTAATGCCCACAAATCCTTTCTTTCCCTTTTTTCAATGATTAAGAGCATGAAAGGCCTCAAAAGCAATCAGAATGTTGTCGGTAATAAGCCTTCTCGGGATGAAGGCACTTTAGTAAGGTTTAACAATGTTGGGCAGATGGACTTTGAGTCGATTGACAATGGTTTTAGTGATGATTTTATGGATTACAATGCACAAGGATATTGGTCTGAAGTCAGAGGGAGCAAGAAGGTTGTTCAACTACAAGTTGTCAATTTTAATTAACAAATGATGTAACATAATTTTCTGACAAATATAATGAGAATCAATGTCTGTGTTTAGTCCGCTGATAGGAGAATGGATTTGATTCAACATGCAAGGCTACCTGATTATCCCAAAGGGGAGACAAACCGGCTGTATTTAGAAAACTTCAATTCACAAAGTTGTTTCAGTACTCTACATACATATACATACTTAATCTAGCACCGACTCTCTGCATCTTGCTCTTCCAAAAGATACAATTTCCTCCAATGAGAATATATAACCAAATTCTGACTATCTTTCATTGGGGAATCTAGCCCAATCTGTATAAAGCCATCTTAATGGCACAAGTTTAGTATACAGATCGATGAGAATACCGATCGTTTTACAGTCTAACATTGTCTTTTCCTCCATAATGTTGAGAGCATACCTCTGAGAGATGGCAACACTTGTTTCGATTGGGCCACTTCAAATCCAAGAAATATCTAGTTGCCATGAGGGACTGGAGGAATGTTTATAAAATGCAAATTGTTTGCCTCATTGTGGATCAAACCAAAATTCTGAGGGACTGTGCTTGTATATGCCAAACCATGGTAAAAATAAATAAATGTGTAGCAGTTCTTATTAGTAATAACATCTCTCATCTTTCCCCCCCTTCTTTTTTAGCTTCCATGTATATATAAAAACCGATTGTAATGTTGTTCTAGGCACATTGACGCTTTTACTTTTGGCTATTGTATATTTGTATGTATATCATACTTTTTTTTTCCTCTTCAACATTTTTTATTTATCTTTGTCTCTCTCTAAATCATTTCATTTTTCTTTGTTCATTAAAAACATTTATTTTTAGGTACCGTTTGACCCAGCTTTTTTAAGCTTATTTTCTCCTTTTAAAAAGAAGTTGGGCCAAACATGTTTTGATTCAAAGCACTTGCAAAATTAAGAAGCTTAATTTTGAAGTTTTCTTTTCCCACCCCCCGCTTTGCTTTTTCACCCCTGAGTTTCCCTTTATGCCCCTGAGAACAAAAGTTCGGTAAACGCGAGCCGATCTTTTTCTTAATTTAAACCCCCTACGTTGAACCGAACTTTTTTTTTAGTGTAAAATTTACGCTAAAAAAAAATTCGGTACGCATATCCCGAACTTTGCTTCAAATTTTTTGAATTTTGAGGGGTAAAATTGGATTTTAGGGGGTGAAAAAGAGATAGGGGGGTGGGAAGAGAAATCTTCCTTAATTTTTATGAAGAAAAAACCCAAAATAAGAACTTTAGTTAAAGTAGATTTTAGTAGCTTTATATCCACTTCTCGGAGCTTTTAAGAATCTACCAGCCTTCGACACACACTGGCAACAATTGAGGTATTTATTTTGCATATGATATCAATTATGCATGATCCATTATATTTTATTATTGTTTCAATACCATTTTTTACTTTTTTTTTTTAACTGTTGTTCTTTCTCTTATGACAACAAATCACTACAAGGAAAAGAGTAAACAGCGGCAGTTGGTTTTGACAAGCGGCGGCGGTTTGGAACTGCCGCTATTGTGTTTGCGGCGGTTTTTCAAGCGTCCCAGTTTTCGGCGTCGCTAGGTCATTTAGCGGCGGTTTTGGGAACTGCTGGAACAACCGTCGCTACGGTAATTTGCGGCGGTTTTGTATGCTTTGCGGCGGTTTTTGTAAAAAAAATTTAAAAAAATATTGAGATAATAGTGGCGGTTTGAAACCGCCGCAAACCTTTAAAATGTTTTAAAAAAAATCCCAATAATAAATTGGGTATTTAGTCAATTTTTTTTTTTTCTTTTTTATATTTATTTCATTAGCTTTTTATTCTGTTAACCATTTTTAATACCTCAATTAAAAGTCACTTTTCATAATGTAATCATTTAATTACTATCTAACAGTACATTTGAAAGAATGTAAACTATTATGCAAGTAGATCAATCCAATCAAAGTAGATCGATCCAAGTTATGTGTCAATACAAAATGTAGTGCAATGATGAATATCCAGAACCTCAAGTGAAGTGAGGTGTCACATACTTTCTGGCAAGCCTCTCACTCTTGAAAAGACAAATCATTGCAGTCAAAGATAGCCAGATGCTCCAAAGCTCAGGTGAAGGGTTCATTTTGTAACTCCTTCAATGGGACATTACTTACACTCAGATCTTGAATTCAAGTAAGATATGGAAGTCCAAGTTTAGTGGAATGGAAGATTGCAAACTAGCAAGACAGAGAAATATATCCATTTTATCCACTTTAAAAAACAGCTCTAAGTTTTAATATGAGTACCATCTCCAGAGATTAGAAAACCCTCACCTCCATACACCGTGAGTACTGCAAGTGATTGGATCAAATGCACCTTCAAACTACCATCTGCACTAACGATGCTAACTGTCATCCCATTTTGAAGCTTCACAGTCACAGCCATTACAAAAATAATGAAATGAATAAATTGAAGTCGTCAAAGGAAAATAAATTGTAGCTGTCATATTTGAAGAATTACTCACCTCTACATCATCACCTCCACCAAGCTTAGCAGTGCTGGTTGCTTTCTGGGACTCTTCTGTGGTGGAGGTAAGAAAAATTCAGTAAACATTGATAGAAAAGGACCACAAAAAATGCATAACTACCACAATTAATGTTCATCATTAAACCTCACTATCTAGGTGCCTTCATACATAGTTAAGCATCCTATAGTACCAGTTTCATGAAATTTTTTTAGCTAGACATAATCTAGAGAAAGGTGCATTTATATTTTGTGCTTCAATCCATTGAACATGTTGGACAATCCAGGGGTTTATGATAGACTGTGGCTAGGAAATAATCAAGCTTCAAACCCAATAGTTATCATCTATTTGTACATGTACACATATGACCGATTGACCTTGTCACATCCTCTGGAACTATCCATAATTCTTGTTAAACATCTCAAAAGAAATATATTTGTAACACATTTATTGATAATTACCTCCATCTTATGTGATGTCAGAAGTCTAGAAAGTCAGATTGTCCCTCAGAAGTTGAATGATCAACGTACTATCTTTGAAGAACTCCTCATTAAGGTGTCACACTCTGAAATTTCTTCATCAAAACCCTGCTTTGCAAGAGTCTCTGGAAAAAGGAAAACATATTCTCTCTCAGCAAGTACACCACCAATTTCAATTAAAATTCTAGTTAAAAATTAAATAGACAAACCTTTATGGTGAGTTCAAGATCTCATAATAGAAAACTGAGAAATTCAAAGCCAGACCCAATCGAATGGGATGGGTGGGAGATATTTCAGCCTCTCCCGCAGTGGTAGCAGACTGCAATATAGTTAACAAGTTTGAGGTAGTGTCATAAAAGGATAAAATAAAGTATTCTGAATAGGAGGTACAAAAAAAAAGTATTCTAAATAGGATACTCCTTTGCTTAGTAGCTATTTCAAACTGAATGTAGTTAAATGTAATGCTGATGTAAAAAGGTAAGCAGCCTGGCAAGAATGCTGATGTAAATGCTCACTAAAACTTGCCAAAAGTTTAATAAATATGAAAGTTTTGATATAAGGACAATAGTAATTAATATTTTCAAAGAGGCAAAACAGTAGACTCATTACCTTTTCTTGTAGCTCACTAAATCACATCAACATGAACCTGTAATGACTTAAAACCTCTTCCATTAGCATCAATGATATTGATTCAGCACTTTAATGCCTTCAAGGCACTCTAAAGATACAATTAATAAAGAGGTCAATCAACAATGTATATTTCAAAGCAATAAAAAAAGGAAAACCAAATCTATCTATGTATGAACAAATTATAATAACCAAAACCATAATTGACTCGTGCTGTGCAATTGGTGCTCCGGCAGGGTCAAGTTCATTCCAAGCTTTAAATCTAGGTTCAGCTGCATCTGCATTCTTCAAACTATCAAAATAAGGATCAACCATGGTTGCAAAAAGAGGGGGAAATACCCTGCAAAAGTATATTTAAGGCTGTCCAAACCATGACAAATGTTAGATGGATATTGATTTGGAACAAGACATCACTAACCTTTGATTTCATGGAAGATTCAAGATAAAAATCATTCGCAGAACTGCATTGATTCAAAACCAATTAATAATCACGTAAAAACACACTCCAAGCATTAAAATCTAAAAATAAGATTTTGTAAACAACTTACCTTATAGGAATCCCTTAACCAAAAGTCTTATTTCTAGTAGTGTTTAATCCTTACTGCAATTGACAATATTTCGCGACCAAGACTATCTAATTTAAATACTAATCTGCAGTAAGAAGAAACAAAGGAAAAACCAAAGAGGAAGTAGTTATTGGATATTGCAAATGAAGGCTTAATAATAAACAATTTTCATGTAAGTGTGCATAAGGACACAAGGCAACCACTCTATAACACTCGTACTGAGTTGAACAATTAACTACATTTGGAAGATTCTTGGCAGTTCTGTAATATATAAGAATATCATGAAAATGAAAAAGAAACATTGAATATCACATGAATCCAAAAAGGATTAAACAGATAAATTTCACATAATTTGATCTGGTTTATTATACAAAAATTGAAACAAGAAATAAGTACACCATAAGGCCAAGTAATTGAATTAGTTAGCTGGCCAAGTATGATGAATTCAGGACCAGCTGCTTCCACTATAACCTAATCACCCAAACATCAAAGACCTAGTTCATTATGATTCAGTGTAACTCAAATGCTAAAACAATTCAACTACACTACTAGCATAAGTAGATCAAATGCCAACATGAAAAACTAAGTTAACTTGCCCGATTTAATGCTTAAATGCTCTGAATCTTAAGTAACCGCTAATAAGGACCATACCTGAATTGAATTATTCACCGAATTTATTGATAGAAATTCAACAAAGACAAAAATATTATTCCTGCTACAAAGCCAAAAAAGTATTCCTGCTACTGCAAAGACAAACACAAATAGTTTCCAAAAAAGAAAAACTTAATTAGGAATGAAGAAACAACATAAATAATACTTTAAAGGTTTTATTTAAGGGAAAATTTGGAATGTAAATGGATTATCCTCTCAACTATTAAGGATAGGATACATTAACTAGAGATGAAATATAAACACGCGGCGGATATAGGGAACACGACACAAAATGATTACGCACAACCAATCACTACACGGCTGCGGGGCTGTGGCTGGGTAGATTAAGCAACTCTCAACATGGAGTAAGGTATCAATCATAAATTAAATAGATTTTTATAGAGAATTTGCAATCTGAGGGAAATGTAAACAAATTTAACATAGATATACAAAGACTTTCACACTTTACATGACATTTTCTTATTAATTAGAACTGCAAAAACCTTGTTTCTACCTAAGAACGAAAGCGTTTCCTGCAACTTACTAGTACATACACACAAAGAGAGAGGGAGAGAAAGAGGGGGTGAAATAACAGGTATAAATGAATTTTATCATAAAATGAAAGCTTTTCTCTCCCCCTCCTTTTTGGCAGATATTTTAGTGATCAGTAACAGTAATAACACTCATTATTATATTAACTATACATACCAGACTTCGTGTGAATAGCCACAAAAAGATTAAGTTCATGGTGGTGGTCAAAGCAGAAAACATTGTTGCGGAGATGACTCATGTTATTACAAATGTACTTAGGAAAGGTGGTGATACCTTGTCCATAACTGATCTCAATTTGTTGAAGTGAACCATCTGATGTAATGACAATGAACCTACACCTCAAACAAATTCCAAACTTCAAATGTATACTATCTTTCCGTTTAAGAAGTAGTTCCTAACAATATTTTAAGCCGTGTAAGTAAGTTTACCAAATTATGACAGCAATAACACATTTTCAAGATCACTAACAAACTAATCACGTCTCAAATATTCGATATAGCATACCAAAAACATAAGAGGCAGAGAAAGGAAAATTACTTACGGGTAAGACTCGTGCATATCAGAGTCCTATCAGCAAGCTCCCACATGCGATGAACAACTTCCGACTTCTTCGGCATTATCAGAATATAAACCAACAATTGGCAAAGATATTTTCAAATGCTCAGACTCCCTTTCATAGTTGTTGTAACGTCCCCCCATCACCACAGTCAAACTGTCCATAATCAATAACCAAGCTCTACCATCACCCTTATCTTATTCAACCAGCAGTAAAACCATGCATTACCATGATGTATACAGTTTGTCTTGGAGCTGAAGATGAAGAGAAACCAAGACTCTTAAAAAATATTCAAAATATCAGAAGTAGTGGATTGCAAAGGTAGTCTCTCCCACCTTTCAATTATTTTTCTGCAAACAGTTGACTAAGTGGATCTCTTCTAAAACAATCTATCTTGGCTACACAATCAACACTGCAACAATTATCGCTATCGCAAAATGCAAAGAGAATTCCAAAAGAACAGCGGTAAGAAAATATGGGCCAAAAAAACTGAACATTATTGCAAAATTAAACACTAGATACTTGCAAATCATGTTTTACAGCTAGCAAAAGGACACCTACCAAAAAAAAAAAAATCAACGCCTTGCTTTTTTCTATATTTAATTACTCAAATTCATGGTAAACAAATACAAATATACATCTAAACATTGTAGAAACTAAAAACTGAGATCTCTGGAATAATTCTCTGATATAATTTAAAGCTAATAGAAAAGAAACAAATATAACCTAATAATTACAAATTCACAGCTAATAATGCCATAAATGCGATACTAGTCCAATCCCTTAATCCTTTGGATTATAATAAGAGTCCAACACACTCTTCATTACTCAATACACCTCAAGTGTAATTCAATCCTCCTTTAGAGTATCATTTATGCTTTGTATTATGTCCATGCTCTTTTTTGTGTGACTGAATTGATAATAACTATGATCCATTCAACAAAATAGTAATAACAACAACAATAATATAACTTAATGTAGTAAAGTGAACAACAATCTAAGATCCATTCAACAAAATACTACAAAAGCTGTAAGTATATATCTATATAGTTCTATACTCTATCTATTAATCCATTACTCCATCCTAAAAGAAGAACAACAACTTACAACACAACAAGAAAACCAATTTGAATCAAACTATAAACAACCCCCAAATTATAAATACTCAATTTCATACTCTTTGTGAAGAATTAAAAGATCAAGCATCATAAAAAACCAAACTTTAACCTGAAATGTTTGGCTTTCAGCCCTATTGTCTATATTTATTCAATCAATCAAAGAAACAAATAAAAAATTTCCAAAAACCTAAAACCTAGAAAATTATAGAAATTTGTCTCAGTTCATATCAAAATTTCATCACCTGAAATTGAAAACAAGAGGTTGATCAAGTTTCATCACCTGAAATTGAAAACAAGGGGTTGGTCAAGTTTCATCACCTGAAATTGAAAACCACAACCTGAGATTGAAAACTAGGGGTCGAAGAAGAGAATCAGAGAAGAGAAGTGTCGTGTGGTGGTGATGAAGTGATGTGAAGCAGAGAATAAGAGAAGAGAAGTGTCGTGTACTCGTGTGTTGGTGATGAAGTGATGCATCTCGTGACAGAGAATAAGAAAGAGGGAGAATGGATGAAGTGATGCGATGGATGAAATTTTAATTTCCATCCTTCCTAATCCGCCGCGGACCACAGTGAAACCGCCGAGGATGCCTGTCGGTACTTGCTTATAAGCGGCGGCGGTTGAAATCGCCGCAATAACTGTCGGCATATTCAAGAGCGCTGGCGGTTCACACTATACCGTCTCTTTGTGTCTGTCGCTATACGCTCTTTTTCTTGTAGTGAATACACCGTGAATGAAAAGAAATACACAATCATTATAAATAAAATAAAATAAAATAAAAATACACAATAATACAAGTTTTTATTCATGAATTTTAGTAAAACTGTTAATATTATTTATCTTACGAATCTATTTAATTTTTTTAAGTTAATTAATTCTTTGACTCTTAAGGAAATGAGCCATGACATTTTATCAAATTATTTAATATGATACTTTATGATTTTTTTTTTGACAAAACTTTATGAATTTAATAAATAAATAAAATCATGTCTTTGAATATATTAATTTTTTGTAAGAAATTGTTTAATTTTTAAAATATTTAGTTATTTATTAGAATTTATGATAGAATGATTATATAAAAAAATATTCATAATAGAATGACAGATTTTCTTAGGATATATAATATATAGTTTGTGAAATAGAGAAATATTTACCAAACGACTTTAACTTTATTTTTAAAGTTCTTAATCTCAACTTTAAGTTTAAAATAGCATTTACGCTTGAAAAAAGCTGGGTCAAACGGTACCTTAGTTATGTTTATGTCTTTTAAAATAATGAAGTAAATGATAGCTATCAATGATTTTTTATTTGGTAAGACAAAAATAAGAAGTGTGATGAGAATGAAGAAGATATGAAACAAAATATCAATATAAGGGTGTGTTTGTTTTGGAAAAGAATGTAGAAGGAAAGAAAGTGAAAGGAAAGAAAGTATAAGAAAAGAAAGATAGAGGAATTTAGGGGATTATTTTAGTTGTTTGGTATAAGAGAAAGTTGAAGGAAAAAATGATAAAAATATTTTGTTTAATTTCATATTAGGGAGGAAAGGTTTTTTGTTTTATTTTTTAACTGAAATATTGATACGAAATTTTTACCGTCGTTAGCGATGATTAATCTCCGTCGGAAATCTATAGAGAACACAAGGTGAATTTTCCCCTTCCAACCGTATTTTGCTCTATACGCATGAATGAGAAATCCAGACCACATACTTAAAAGGATCAAGATCTTTACCACTTGAATCAATTCATTGTTGTACGGTTCAAGTAAATTCTATTACACAAATTAAATAATTTATGTTTAGCTACAATTCTGTCAAAAAATATGTTTAAATACAATTAAATAATTTAATATTCTCAAAAGAGTTTAATATATTATTAGTCCATACAAAATTATCAAATTTTGTTTTAAGTTCTTTTTATGATCGCTACTATGATGTTGCAACAATTATTGGATGTATATATATATATAAGTTTATTAAATAATGAGAAAATATGATATGAGTTGACAGTATAATATTATTGTACACGGTTATCTAATAACAATTACATATTTCCACCTAACAGTTTCACTACAATCAATTTAAAAATGGGCATTGCTATTTAGTAAGAAAGATTTGCATAAGAAATAGAAGAATTTATAAAAATATGGGATTTGACCGGTCAAAAATTGTTTAACCATATATGAGAGAAAGAGTGGTTGTGATGTGTAAGTGTTAAATAATGCCACATATTATTCTTACCTTCTTGCTTAAAATTTTTCTTACTAATTAGCATTTTGCATTTCAAAATATAATATGGAAAAATAAATGATTCCTATTAAACGTCAATGAGTACTCACATCGTGATAAAATATACTACTGCGGCTCTGAATATAAACAAAAAATAATTTTTTTGGGTTTTATTGAATAAAATATGCATTTAGGCTAAGATAGTCCAAATAAATGTTATATTCAATGAACCTAAAAAATGCTTATATTAAAAAATAATAAAATTGTTGTTGAACTATGCCATCAAAAGCTACATTTCTAACCACTTTGAGCTCGTCTGTAAATACATTTTGTTGCTTTTACATAATTACTAGAGATAAACCTGTGCGTTGCACGGGTTCGATTAAAATATATACTTATAATATTTTCACAAATAAAAATAATAATTATGATAATTATAATTATAGTTAAATGATTGGGGATATTATTTTAAAACATGATTATATTTAATATAATATTAATGTATGTTAAAAATAAAAGATTGTTTAGAAATATGACATTTTAATTTATTTATATCGCAAATTTGTTTATTTTAATTTTTTTTATACTAAAGGTATCATCCAAGCATATCTGCAGAGATTATTCCTCTCGAAGTAACTGAGAATTATTTAAGGGGTTAATCTCTCTTGATAAACGTTTCACTTTAAAAATAAATATTATAGTTTGTAATGAATCTCTTATTCTAATAGTGTATTCATTTATAAGAACTTAACTTTCTTAATTATATGGGTTGTATTTTATAGACGTAATTCATTTTGCTATTTATTTTTATATTTGTACTTAGTTTTCTTATTAAAATTTTATTCTAACTCTTTATAAAGATTAAGGAATCTATATATACTTGTCGACAATATTGGTCATGACAAAGGTTGGAATAAACTTTATTTATAGAAAATGATTAATATATTGTGGTTTTGTCATTTTTTTTTACCATGTCCATTTTTAAAAAATTACTTACCAAATAGTTTAACTACATACTCTTCTCTAAACAATTCAATTCTTGTGTTGGTATATTGACTTCTTTTAAAGTTCTTTTTCCACATATTTACCTGGTGGAATTTTATCCCGAATTTATCAATCCCAAATTTTTTAGTGTGTTGTTTAGTTTGTATTTTTTTGTATTTTTGTGTGGTTATATTTTATAAAAAAAAATATAGAAAATAAAAGAACACTACTATTAAAGCTTATAACTTAACATATGGAATCGGAATTAGTGAAAAAAATAGTTATGGAATTGGAAAAAGTAGTAGTTTAAAGGTTGGTGTGACAAAATTTATTCTTTAAAAAATATTAGGACAATAGCAATTAATTATTAAAAATTGTAACTAATAATTTTATTCATATAATTCATTTGATAATTTGCAACTTACCTAATTTCTATATTTGTTATATACATATTTTTAATATATTAGAGGTAAGTTTAATTTTTAATTATCAAAATGTTTTTATTTATTTTTATTGTAAATATCGTATATACTAATCTTTCTTATAACATATAGAGAGAAGTTTCAATTTTAATTACCCGTAAGTTAATTTTATATGTAAATATGTCATATCTATACTAACCTCTTGATTTATATATTTTAAAAAAAATCTTGATTTATAATTTTAGCCTATAACTCAATAATAATAATAATGCATTTCCCTCCTGATTTAATCATTTTGCATGCATGGTTTATTTTTTATGTTTGGTAGTATAATTGAAAAATGATTTACACTAATTAAAAAATAGTATATACTATTTCAAAAGACACATATCTATTCATTTTCTTTTTATAATTTGATTTTTTTTTACATTATTATTTTTAATTCATACTAACCTCTTGATTTATATGTTTTTTAAAAAAAGCTCTTGATTTATAATTCTAGCATATTAACTCTATAATAATAATAATAATAATAATAATAATAATAATAATAATAATAATAATAATTAATAATGCATTTCCCTCTTGATTTAATCATTCCACATGCATGGTTTATTTTTTATCTTTGGTAGTATAATTGAAAAATGATTTACACTAATTAAAAAATATTATATACTATTTAAAAATATATCTATTCATTTTATTTTTATAATTTGATTTTTTTTTACATTAATTTTAATTTATGTTATAGATTACATTTGCTATACTAATTTAAGTTACTTTATCATTTGAACTTTCACATGCATAATTAGTCAAAAATATATATCAATCTCAGCATTTTTTGTTTAATTTTTTTTCTTTATGTAAAAAAAATATTGTGACAAATGTATAAGTTAAATAAAACAACAAAAATATAGTAAATAACTAATATTTGGTTATAGAAACTCTTCCACCATTCTATTTACTTTTTCTACTCCTCCCAAATTTTTTTATCTTTTTTTTATGAACATCAATTTAATCTTTTTTTTAGAACCATATTTTAATCTTTTTATTATTGTAACAATATAATTATAGGGAAGTTAAATTTTTAATTACCAAAATGTTTTTATTTAGTTTTATTGTAATTTGTAAATATCAGATATACTAACCTCTTATAACATATAGAGGAAAGTTTCATTTTCAATCTTAATATTTTTTGTTTAATTTCTTATTATTGTAACAATTCAAGTTTTGGGGGTTGGAATTCCTAGAGTTGTAGCAATTAAATTTATATAACTTTGTTATAATATATTATTATTATTATTATTATTATTATTATCATCATCATTATTGTTTACATTTATTTATTTAATTAGAATAAGAAGTTACATGAAATTTTTTTAGAGGTGTCACATCATCATAATCCTTGCATATAAGCTAATATACACACTAACCTCTTGATTTATATGTTTAAAAAAAACTCTTGATTTACAAACATAAAATAAGGATCATAATTCTATAATAATAATAATAATGCATTAGTTTTTTTTATATCTAATATCAATGTTTTAATAGAGTTTAGAAAATTTAATCATGAAGGTGACTCAGATATCTAATATCTAGTGTGGGTAACAAAATCTAGTGTTTTAATTAAGGACTTAATAATAGAGTTTTAATAGAGTTTGAAGATTTATCAATGTAGCTTGGTTAAACTCTGATATTATAATATTCTAAACTCAATTTGGTATGCAAGAAATCAAGCAGTTCAAGGTTCAGTTAATACCCTGGAAGTCCTCAGTTGCTGATATTTCAAGAGTATTTTTGGCTGGTAATCTCACTAGTCTGCCTTCTATGCAGAGACTGCTACAAAGGTATATTTATGTTGAGTTATTGAGATTTGATATTAAAGCGTGTAACACAACTAAACAAGCTGGATCAAACAATATATATATATATATATATATATATATATATATATATATATATGACATATCATATGAGAATGTCAAAGTTATATGAGAATATGAGAATACAATTTCAGCCCTTAGATTAAAATTAGTGGTTATGATTAAAATAGCCAATTAAAACATCAAGTGCACTCGTTTGTATCCAATCCCATCAATTTCTTCTTCCACCCAGGTGCTGCAACCAAAACCTTTCATTCAATATTCATTAAAGAAAGCCTCAAAATTCATCGAACAAAAAACTTCCGTTCACCCCCAAAAGCAATTGGCAACTAACCCCTTCACTTCCAATCAACATCCCAATCGTTTTTTTAATTGATTTATTCGTAAAAATTGAGACGGGATAGGTGAAAATTGAGCACCATTGATTTTTCACCGTAATTATGTAAATCTTGTTCAACACCAAACCAAATCCCAACGCCAGCACAGTTTCGCCACCGATTTTGGACGTTGTTCACCGGTTAACCACCTGGTCGCCGTCGTTTACCCCAACCAGAGCTAGGAAGAATGTCCAAATCTAAAATCTCAAAAACGATTGGGATTTAGGGATTTTTTTTTTTATGAATTTTCAAATAAACCATTTGTTCCTTTTTTATGAATTTTGAGAAGATGAGTGGCCTGAATCGGTGGTGGAACTTTCCAACAAGTTCAACTTTCCATTTGTTAAACTAAACACTGTTCAGTTTCTTTTTTGTTTGTGTGTTTTGGTGATTCTCGAAAATTGCTATGGTTTTTTACTTTGCTGCAAAATCAAAGAGGTGGCCGGAAAGAGAGGTGGTTGCCGGAAGTGAGATGGTCGCCGGGGAGCGGGATTGCCGCAAGGGAGAGAGGTAGAAAATGAAAAGCTCGTGTGTGTTTTGTTGGGGAAGAGAGAAAGTTGAATTGGAATAAGGATAACCTAAGACAATGGCACATTGTTATGTTTTAATCTAAGCCTTTCATTTAAATCGGACGGTTCATATGTATTCTCATATTCTCATATAACTTTGGCATTCTCATAGGATATGTCCTATATATATATATATATATATATATATATATATATATATGTTCCTGATAGAACACTAGGGGGTGTATATTTGCTAAGGGTTAAGGTTATGCAATGGTGTTAAATAGTGATATTGCTTAAGTTTTTAATTTTGATTGGGGGTGGTATTTATAGAGCTAAGGAACAGAGCTAACTAGCTCCCATGATCCCACGATCTCCCCTCCGATAATAGGGGTACAACGACGGTTACCTAATACCCACGATCCCTTGCGAGGGAGGGTGGGGTTGTATTTGGCGCCAACCTCCGTAGTGGGTATTTGGAGCACGATTTGCATGTGCTTTTGGCCTAGCTGAGGCAGTGGTAGTGGGGCACGAGGCGTGCACGTGCCAGCGCTTAGGGCGGAATGGGCTCGCTGCCTGGCGGATTGGATCAGAGCGAATTGGGCCTTCTATTCAATTGGGCTTAAATTATTTTGACCGGTACACAGCCCCCCAAGCACAAGGCTCGAAAGAGGCGTAGTGCTGATAAGCTTGTATTGTTAGGATAAATCTATTTTTTAGGCATGTTTTGATTTGGGGAAACAAACTCTGAGATATATACGCCCTGTATTTTCCAACTTTGCGACTTATGCGCCCAATATTCCCTCTTTCTTCGCCAGTTCATGAACTGCTTTTTGTGCCCTTTATAAAGACAGGTATTCGTAGCTTCATTTCTCACCTTTGCTTCCTCTCTACTAATGGCTTCTACTGTGGGTTCACTGATTGACGCGCTGAAATCCTTAATTTTGCAGGATCCAGAAGATTTGATGGATGACTATGAAGATTTTGCTTCCCTAGCCACCAACCTTCGCAACTTCTCCTGGCGATTAACCCCGCCTCAGCACGAGTTTCTTGATAGTGTGTTGGCGTTGCGGGATCAAATGATCAAAGATTTCCCCTTCATCCTGGCGGTGGAAGAATCGTGCTGCCATAGCCAAAGGACGATCGCAGCGATTTTTGACGAGATGTGGCTTACGAAGAAAGGTATGCGCATGTATGAGAGTAACTTGGCAGTTTGTTTCGATCAGGAGGATGACGTTGATCACCAACTCGCCAGGCTGCGAGGTGAGATCGATCAATTGGAGGCGAAGAAGCGCCAGTTGCAGGGCGATATCAAGGATGACATAGCGAAGCTACTGGAGAAACGCCGCGCCCTGCTGGAACTACAAGATCGTATGCGGATTCATGATGGGCACGCCTCTAATGTGCATGGCGACCTGGCAGTCGCTGTTAGCCCATATTTTTACTAAGTAAAAATATGTTCTAAATACATGAATAAAATAATTATGCTTAATTATATAATTATTTTAATGGTCATTAAATATGTTTGGTTTTCAGGGCCAATGAACTTAATGAGCAATCATGCATGAACATACAATAAATGTTCTATTATTGAACATGTCATTTTAAAATGTGTATTCTTCTTCTTTCAGGATCCTTTCGATTTGGTCGAAGTGTCAGTAGGGTCGAAGTACCCAGTGGGTAAAAGTGACTTATGGACTTAGCGAAATATTCAAGGGAAAGCATGGTTACTTCGACTTCGATGGAAACAACGGCTAACTTAGAAGATAAGAAAGGATTCAAATTCAAAATATGTGTCAAGGACACGCGTCCTCTCTGTAGTTATTTAGGCGTTATTAGCAGTTAAGAATTAGTGTCTATAAATAGCTTAGTTATGTGATCGAAAAAGGGGTCACAATCATTATACAAAATCCTCAGAAAAACTCTAAGTACCCATGTCAAAGCGAGAAACGAGTGTTCGAAGGAAAATGTATGTAATGTGAACCACTTTATTCTGTAATCATTTACATTTGAATGCAATTTACAGTATTTTCATCTCTATCTTATTTAATCCTTATTTCGACTCTTTTCTCCCATTCTGTTTATTCAATTGAATAAACATTCTTTCTTGCATTTCAAGTTATTTAAACATAAAAACAACACTTTATCAACAATAAGAACAATGATGAATATTATGTACTTTGAAAATATAAACAAAAGCACTATGTCCCGAGATTTACTAGTTGGTCTCTCTTGTAATAATCAAACTAGCGTTGTTTACCAAATTTCACAGTAAACAAATTGGCACGCCCGGTGGGACTGTGTGCTTTACGTTTAAATTTCTTCAAAGTTTGTATATTTAATTTGTTCTGCATTTTTAAATTGTTTCCAAAAAGTTTTGTGTGTAGTGTATGCTTCTTAGAAACGGGAAGTCACTCCCTGAAATGGTTAGACCACCACTCAGAAGTAACCCAAGACAAAACATGGATGTTGCAAACGGAAACAATAGCAATAGCGGTTCAAATCCCGCAACCGCTTCGAGCGTTTCAGAGGCGATAGTCTCTCCTGTAATCACTGAGATTGCGCCCAACGCTAGTGGGGCAACAGTTTCTGCCCCGACGTCTTCTGTGGTGAGTGCCACAATGACAATGCCAACGTCTATAGGGGTGCCTTCGACCACTACAGAACCCATTTTGACTTTCTCTCATGCCATGGAGAGGAATTTTTCTCCAAATAGGTCAGATGTTAATGGGGGTGGCGCTGGCTCGTCCACTTTTGCATTACCTTTTTCCCAATATATAGGTCAAGGTTCCAGTAGGAATTACCCCTATGGTATGCCTACAAGCATGATGCAGGGTTTGCAAACAAGTGCATCATTGTTCACAGAGTCAGCACCAGGCGTATTTGTGCCTAATAATCAGATAGTTTCTGGTTCTGCTACTCGAAATGGCAATCCCTCATTAACCAACAATGCCTTGAATGCTTTAAGGCAACAAATGGATGAGAGTAATCATGACATGGTAAATATGTTAACACAACAAATTGGTACAGTATTTAATCCATTAATTCAAAATACAAACCAAAGTTATCAATTATTGGCTAATCAAATGGGAAGAATTGCTGATTTCTTTGGGGCTCCTCAAGCCCATAATCAACAAGTTCCCCAAATTCTGAATGTGGTGCCTTTGCAAGTTGCACAAGCACCAAATAATGCCATTATGCCTGCCCCAAATAATGTTGTAAACCCCATAAACCAAGTCCAACAACCAGTGCCAGTGGTCGAACCGCAGGTGCAAATTCAGGCACAACAACAGGCTTTGCCCCAGGTCGGACAAAATCCTGGAATTGTGCTGGTGAATAGGAACCAAAATGCAGATGATGTAGTTAGAAATGTCCAGAACAATAATTTTGCTGGGCAAAATAATATAGCCAATTTGGTCGAAACCATCCTGGCACAAAATGGTTTAAACATAGGCATGCATATGCCTCATTTTGTTTCTGCCTTATCAGAATATGTATAACGCCCCAACTAAAATATCTAGAATATTTAGTCAAGACATACATAATATGGATCTGAGTACAATTAAAATTTACTGAATAAATTAGCAAGATACTAATTGCTTAAAATGCAAAAGGGATAACAAATAAAATACAGCGATAAATGCTAGTATTCCGAGTAAACAAGATAATAAACTAAAAGCAAGACGAAGAAAATAAAATCTTCAAGGCGGACAATCCAAGCTCAGCTCCAACTGTCAGCCTCCTACCTGGTCCTTGCTCCGAATATCCTGTTTACCTAAAAAAAATTGTTTGGAGTGGGGTGAGACTACTAAGCCTCAGTGAGTCCTACTACCCTCCTAGAGGTGACTACACCGGGGGCACCTAAAATCAGTCGTTTCAATACTAACATCATCATAACATAATAGCATAAATATAGGTGTAACACAGAAATTAACTCTTATTCATTTTAACCGCAAGGATTCTCCGAGGTGAGCATATCTCGGAGGCCTGCCTTGTCCGTCGATCGGATCGATCACGGCATACAGCTCACAATACATAACCTGATGGATATTCCCAATGGGAGTCCATAATGCGATAAAATAAATCGCTCATAAGTGACTGACACTAAATTATGTTCTTACTACCATAATTCCCAAAATCTCGGGGAGCATACAATCCTAATAATTTCTAGGTTATGCCCTACAGATTATCTGTGCTTAACACGCTATTCGACATTATGTCAATCACATCAATGCAAGTTATCTGACTCTGCTGAGGGTATAAAACGAGTGTGTAAAGTTTCAAAGATAATTATGAAATTATAGGCCTTTCTGTTCAAGCTCGCTCTGGCGAGTCACTAGCTCGCTATGGCGAGATTATAGGTCCTGACCTAAATCAACTCGCTGTGGCGAGCAGTAGCTCACCATAACGAGTTTCATCAGCCCAGAACCCAGCTCGCCATGAATGCTCGCCAACTACTCGCTGGAGCGAGTTCATGCAGAACTGCCCTGTTTTTACAAAATTTATGATTTTTCAACTAACACCTACAACCCTCATTTTAGACAGTGCATCAACATATATTAACATAATATAGAATAGAATGGAGAGGAATTTGGGATTTAATCCCTCTCACACAACATTTCCTAAAATCCTAGATTAACATGCAATTTATTTAATTTAGGGGAAACTAGCTAAACTAGCCTAAAGAACCCACCTGTATTGAGATTAACTCAGAAGCTTTAACACTGATAATAAAGCTCAGCTACCGCCACGAACTCTAACCAACAGAACTCACTTGTAATTCCCAACTTGTGTTCTTGAACAAAATGGAAAAGGAGTGGATTAATGAGTGTTCATGATCTTACCAAAGTCCAAGAAACGAACTGTCATAATAGTCACTGGAGAGGTAATGGAAAGGTTAGAAACACTTACCAAGAATTGAAACTAGGTGACACGCAAGAGAGGACACAAGCAGCAACATTGAGCTATACTGCTCAACTCGCCGTGGCGAGTATTTCCGCTCGCTAAGCGAGCTTAGCAGATGAAAGAGTAGAGTTCTGCTGCTCCAAAAATCCACTTTTCCCATAGTACCCACCACCTTCCAGATAGCACCAAGCTCGAATTTAATGATTTAATCACAGAGGTAACCCAGAATTTCAAGTATAAATTAGGATTGAGTGATTGGATTAGAAAGGGAAAACTCAAGAGTTCATGAATGGTGAGTTTCTTACCTCTAGGTTTTTGAACAGAAATTCTTCAATCCTTTAAGTATCTAAATCCTGCAGTGGCTGAGGTTTAAACACTTAACTCCAAAGCTTGAAAACTCTAGAATTTGAGAAATTCCAACACATGCATGTGTTCTTGGCACCAATTTTGTAAGTGAAGGATTTGGGTGGGAAAAGGGGTTTTTCTTCAAGAGGAAAAGAACAAGGAAGAATGATGCTTATTTGATTCTGTATCTCATGAGAATTCCAAAACTTGTTTTGCATGTTCCACTCACTAAGAATCAAAAGTGTCTTATGGAAGAAAGTAATGGTGTGTGCGTGAAAGAGAGGAAGGAAGAGGAAGGTGGATTTCTAATTTTGCTTTACTGATACATTCAGTAAGAATGAGAAAAATGAAAGGCTTGGTTTACTAGTGGTCCATATATAAAGGGTGGGTCCCACTTGCACCTCTTATACTAGAAATGTCATACAACTCTCTCATTTAATTATTTACTAGTTTGCCAAGCTCTCACTTATTTCAATTTGTCTCTAACAATCCTCTTTTAATTAATATTCTCCTATTAATTAAATTTGGGTTGTTACAATCTACCCCCCTTAAAGAAATTTCGTCCTCGAAATTCAAACTTCTCCATTCCACATCAGGATAGGTGGCCTATGTCTGCATCTGAAACTACACTTCGTCTATTCCTCAGTTTAACGCATTCAATCCCTTGGAACAAAACTTTCCTCTCTCAGGGGTTATTGGCTAAAGGTTAATCTCACGTTCTTAAGGTTACAGTGCTGCGCACTCTGATTCGACGTCTTACTACCAATTACACTCCTTCCATTCCCAATGGAATTAGTTCCAGTTTCAACTGAGTTAGAGGGTCGGTATCTGGCCTGGTATTGATATTGTCATATCCAAGTTCTCCCAATTATATTGTCGTTCTCCTTTCTGGACACCAACATGCTTGACATGTATATGTACCTCTGTATCACGGGTTGCGTAATTTCTCCGGAATCGATCGAAATATAAAACGAGTGGAAAATTGTCTAGACACTACTGGTTCCTCTGCCAACGAGTGGAACTCATCCGCAGACGAACTTATAGTTGTCCGATAAAATCCCACCTACAATCTCTATCTATTCCGACACGACACGCTGATTAAGTTGTACATTTAACACGCGGACGCACTTAGGTGCAGATCATTCCTCAGGGTTACGAGTCAAACTTGTTTGAAATCCTTTGCTGGTAACTAAGGTATGGAACCTGGCTAACTGGAAGCATAAGGTCCGAGTTTGTAACGCTAAGGCTGATTTGAAAGGCTCGGCTTAGCACGGTTGATTGAACTATCTTAACATATCACTAAGGATAGAAAAGGGTTTCCAGATGAGATTGGTGTAATGCTCCAAACGAGTAGTCAACTCTTATACTTATACCAACTAATTACTGGCAACTAGACTTGGAATTGGAATGCTCTGGTTCAGGCGTTCAGACTTCTATACTTGATCTCACGAGATTATAGGAATTGAATCATGGAAATTTGAAATGTTCGGCAGGGACACTCAAGGTTAACACACTGATCTTACATGGTTAGGAGCACGGAGTTAGCAGGTTTGATTCCTTGACACTGCTTTCACTGGTATAACTTAATTCCACTGATTTAGGGGCTGGTCCAAACTTAATTTTGAGTTCGACTGATAAGGCTACGAAAGATAGGTAACTTAACTTTATTGAAGAGCATGTTACTAGTCTTGAGTGCACGAAGTTTAACTGATTTGCAGATACTGAGCTGGATAAGTTTTACCGGGGTGGTTTAAAGTATGTTGATTGACAGATTGAAAAAGCGGGTAAGAAACGAAACTGAAAGTATTCTTGACTTTCTCAAGAATAATTAACTTCTGCAAGTGGATGGAGCTACTGATAACACAACAGGAAAGACACTGAGAACAGATAATTTGAGTACCTAAGAGTGACGTTGATCACTATTAGCTTAACCAACTAGCTTCGAGGGAGTTTAGAAAGTTGCATCCTAACTGAATTTAGGCACTGCGCGTGGTTGTCAAGCCATTAAGGCACGAGAAGAATTTGTCCAACTGGAGCATGATTAGACGGGTTAGAGAATACACACGTCCATGGTGTTCCAAGACTTGCGAATGTTGAATTGGGCATTGTTCGGTTCGATGACTCTGCTGAATTAGGATTCCTAGAGATACACAGACGATCAGATATTTGTTTTCTACTGGGTTATACTCCTATGCTACATTTCTAATTCTTCTATCAGTTTTCTCAGGGTAGGACAACTACGTTTCCACTCAATGTTTCTTGCTGACAGTTTCTCACTGGTAGATCTCACTGATTCACATAGACTCTAAATTGGAAGGTTTAGTTATGAGGGAATGTCGGTGGTGGCTAATGCTAAAGTTAAACTTAGTTACTTGTTTCTGCGTTATTAACATATACCTAGAGATTGACCTAGGTGTTTGATGTTTACTACGGCCTGCTATTAATATTGGTTTCGCACTGAGATGGTGGCTCTACATCACCTGTATCTAGTATTAACATTCGAAATGATATTCTAATTGGCTGGTTACTAATTTCACCGGTCTCTTATTTTAAAGGTTCTAATAACTTACTCGGTGACTGGTCGAACTAATGTTGAATTGGATTTATCAAGTCGTGTTCCTTATTATTTGGTACTATGCTAGTGGTAGGATATGGCTGGCCAAATCTAAACCTCATCCGGCTAACTAATTGGTCTGTAATATTGAATTACTAACCTAGGGACAACTGATAGGCAACTCCCGAGGCACGGTTACTAATCCTGCTCACTTCTTAGCTGGGTGGTCAAATGTGTGAGTTTCGTTTAGTTAAAGTCAAACCGGTATTAATTTGAATCATCGGTCTCTAAACTATCTAATGGCCAGGCAACTACAGATTGGCTTTAGTGTCGGATTGTGCTAAAGGTAACTCTCAATTGCTATTACTAATCAAAATCTAGCCTATGATGGTTCGGTGTAATTTCTGGTATGGAGCGATAGACTAGTCCTATTGATGACATCTAGAGGTGGTTATCTTAAGTGTTTACTTAATAGGTTCTGCGACAAGGAATTATTTAAGGTATAAGTGCTAAGATGTTTTTTTTTTTTTTTTTTCTATTCTTACCGGGGTCATCAACTGGTCGGAAGTGCTGGGTTACTAGTCTATGGATACTTAATTGTAATGGTCATAAACAAACCTATTTAGGTGGCGGTATTGCTAAGGAAGAATTCAGCTTTGATGTCAGTCAAGGTTATACTCAGGTGACAGGTCCTATTACTGGTTTGGTTTGCTAAACTATTCGATGGTAAAGTCCCAGGAATTTTTGACGGAAAGGTTCCAGTGATGTTGTCTAGCTGTTCGGTGATGATGTTCTAGGGATTTTGACTGAAGAGTTCCCAAGATGTTATAAGGATTCCTAACTATTGATCTAGTTTATGTGTCATAATGATTCCTAATTGTTAATCTAGTCCTTATTTGGGTCCCTAAAAGCTTGCCGGATTTATCGCTAAAGGCTGGTAATAAAAAGGGAATTCCTACTTGTTATATTAAATGAAGCTTAGCTCTTAATGGTGAATTAGAAATGCTATTACGAGGTGATAGGTCGAAGTAAATTAGGTAAGGCATTCTAAACGGGTGCCTAATAAGGTAACTTGAGGGAACATAGGAATGTGATTTTGTTTCTAATTTGGTTTCTCTAATACGAACGGTTCGGTTGAATTTCTATTATATCCCTCAGGTTCACTATGTTGAGTTACTGGTTCGGAGTCCTATAGGTGATTGGACTTAATATGCTTTCTCGGGTACGGATGCAGATTACAAGGGTTCTAATAGTTCCACTATACTTACGGGCTTTGATAGAAGGGTACACTCAGTCCAATTTCTTATCGTCTCCGATTCCTAATTTCATCTCCAAACGTAATTCCTTAACAACCCTTATGCTCACAAGGACGCTTGGGATTGCTTACACCAAAACTCCAAAAGGTGGAATGATAAGATACATAAGGAGAGCTTGAGACTGTTCATCATGGCAAAAATGACTGAACCGAGGACCAGGCTACAACAAGCAACAGCAGCAGCCTGCTAAGCTCGCTGCAGCGTGTTTTTACTCGCTAAGCGAGTGAAGCAGAGTGAAAGAGAATGATTATGTGGTTCGTCCAATTTTCTACTTTGCACAATACCATAACTCCTAATCCTAAGCTAACTTGAATTTAGGATGAGTTTTGGTTTACTGCGTACCGTTCTTGGGTGTTGATTTGATCCACGAACTTAGCTGAATTTATACTCTCACTTGGATAAAGTTACTTATAGGTTCAGGAAGTTTACCTGACATACCGTGTCAGTTGAATACTGTTGTGTACTCCACAATTCAGTATATGGATACACTTGCATTCCTTGCTTGCATACACAACTTACTCCCGTGGCACCGTTTGCCACTGTTCCATTATTCTCTTATAAGAGTTCCTTCGACGACTGCTCCTCGCTTGTAGTTTCACTACGGATTTAACGCTGGAATTTCAGAGTTCACTTCAGTTCTAAACCATAATACCCTGCCTACCATACACAATACTGAGTTGATCAGGCTCAGCATGCGGTGGTTTCAGCGTAAACAGTCCAGATCCAAAGGGTCTGTATTATTAGGGAGGATTGGAATGACTCATGGCAAGGTCCGATACTGGATCGACCTGCTCTGATACCAATTATAACGCCCCAACTAAAATATCTAGAATATTTAGTCAAGACATACATAATATGGATCTGAGTACAATTAAAATTTACTGAATAAATTAGCAAGATACTAATTGCTTAAAACGCAAAAGGGATAACAAATAAAATACAGCGATAAATGCTAGTATTCTGAGTAAACAAGATAATAAACTAAAAGCAAGACGAAGAAAATAAAATCTTCAAGGCGGACAATCCAAGCTCAGCTCCAACTGTCAACCTCCTACCTGGTCCTTGCTCCGAATATCCTGTTTACCTAAAAAAAATTGTTTGGAGTGGGGTGAGACTACTAAGCCTCAGTGAGTCCTACTACCCTCCTAGAGGTGACTACACCGGGGGCACCTAAAATCAGTCGTTTCAATACTAACATCATCATAACATAATAGCATAAATATAGGTGTAACACAGAAATTAACTCTTATTCATTTTAACCGCAAGGATTCTCCGAGGTGAGCATATCTCGGAGGCCTGCCTTGTCCGTCGATCGGATCGATCACGGCATACAGCTCACAATACATAACCTGATGGATATTCCCAATGGGAGTCCATAATGCGATAAAATAAATCGCTCATAAGTGACTGACACTAAATTATGTTCTTACTACCATAATTCCCAAAATCCCGGGGAGCATACAATCCTAATAATTTCTAGGTTATGCCCTACAGATTATCTGTGCTTAACACGCTATTCGACATTATGTCAATCACATCAATGCAAGTTATCTGACTCTGCTGAGGGTATAAAACGAGTGTGTAAAGTTTCAAAGATAATTATGAAATTATAGGCCTTTCTGTTCAAGCTCGCTCTGGCGAGTCACTAGCTCGCTATGGCGAGATTATAGGTCCTGACCTAAATCAACTCGCTGTGGCGAGCAGTAGCTCACCATAACGAGTTTCATCAGCCCAGAACCCAGCTCGCCATGAATGCTCGCCAACTACTCGCTGGAGCGAGTTCATGCAGAACTGCCCTGTTTTTACAAAATTTATGATTTTTCAACTAACACCTACAACCCTCATTTTAGACAGTGCATCAACATATATTAACATAATATAGAATAGAATGGAGAGGAATTTGGGATTTAATCCCTCTCACACAACATTTCCTAAAATCCTAGATTAACATGCAATTTATTTAATTTAGGGGAAACTAGCTAAACTAGCCTAAAGAACCCACCTGTATTGAGATTAACTCAGAAGCTTTAACACTGATAATAAAGCTCAGCTACCGCCACGAACTCTAACCAACAGAACTCACTTGTAATTCCCAACTTGTGTTCTTGAACAAAATGGAAAAGGAGTGGATTAATGAGTGTTCATGATCTTACCAAAGTCCAAGAAACGAACTGTCATAATAGTCACTGGAGAGGTAATGGAAAGGTTAGAAACACTTACCAAGAATTGAAACTAGGTGACACGCAAGAGAGGACACAAGCAGCAACATTGAGCTATACTGCTCAACTCGCCGTGGCGAGTATTTCCGCTCGCTAAGCGAGCTTAGCAGATGAAAGAGTAGAGTTCTGCTGCTCCAAAAATCCACTTTTCCCATAGTACCCACCACCTTCCAGATAGCACCAAGCTCGAATTTAATGATTTAATCACAGAGGTAACCCAGAATTTCAAGTATAAATTAGGATTGAGTGATTGGATTAGAAAGGGAAAACTCAAGAGTTCATGAATGGTGAGTTTCTTACCTCTAGGTTTTTGAACAGAAATTCTTCAATCCTTTAAGTATCTAAATCCTGCAGTGGCTGAGGTTTAAACACTTAACTCCAAAGCTTGAAAACTCTAGAATTTGAGAAATTCCAACACATGCATGTGTTCTTGGCACCAATTTTGTAAGTGAAGGATTTGGGTGGGAAAAGGGGTTTTTCTTCAAGAGGAAAAGAACAAGGAAGAATGATGCTTATTTGATTCTGTATCTCATGAGAATTCCAAAACTTGTTTTGCATGTTCCACTCACTAAGAATCAAAAGTGTCTTATGGAAGAAAGTAATGGTGTGTGCGTGAAAGAGAGGAAGGAAGAGGAAGGTGGATTTCTAATTTTGCTTTACTGATACATTCAGTAAGAATGAGAAAAATGAAAGGCTTGGTTTACTAGTGGTCCATATATAAAGGGTGGGTCCCACTTGCACCTCTTATACTAGAAATGTCATACAACTTTCTCATTTAATTATTTACTAGTTTGCCAAGCTCTCACTTATTTCAATTTGTCTCTAACAATCCTCTTTTAATTAATATTCTCCTATTAATTAAATTTGGGTTGTTACAATATGTGCTTCAAACAGAATTGCCAAGGGGTTGGAAAATCCCAAAATTTACTAAATTTGCTGGTGATACTAGTGAATCTACTGTTGAACACATAGCAAGATATTTAACTGAGGCAGGAGATCTAGCGAATAATGAGAATTTGAGAATGAAGTATTTTCCAAATTCTCTAACAAAAAATGCTTTTACATGGTTTACCACTCTCCCTCCACATTCAATTTTCAATTGGAACCAATTAGAGAGAGTTTTCCATGAGCAATTCTACATGGGACAGTCTAAGATAAGTCTCAAAGAATTAGCAAGTGTTAGGCGCAAAACTCCTGAGTCTATAGATGATTATTTAAATAGATTTCGTTTACTTAAGGCTAGGTGTTTTACTCAAGTGCCTGAACATGAATTGGTCGAAATGGCTACTGGTGGCCTAGACTATTCGATCAGAAAGAAATTAGATACTCAACATCTAAGGGATATGGCCCAATTGGCTGATAGGGTTCGACAGGTCGAACGCCTGAGAGCAGAAAAGGCTAGAAATTCAAAATATCATAAAAAGGAAAAAGTTGCTTATGTAGAAACACATGATAGCGACCAAGAATATGATATATCTTATGAAAATGTTGAACAAGGGGAAATAGACCTAGCAGAATTAAAACCTGGTCCCCCTTATACTTGCAAACTTTTAAAGCCTTCAAATGGAAAAAACCCTGTTGAACCAAAAAATGATAAATATGTTTCAAAGACTTATACTTTTGATATAACAAAATGTGATGAAATCTTTGATTTGTTGGTTACTGATGGCCAAATAGTGGTTCCAAAAGGTGTTAAAATACCACCATTGGATATGAGAAAGAAAAGAGGTTATTGTAAGTATCATAATTTTCTTGGACATAGAACCTCACAATGTGTGCTTTTCAGGGACTTGGTTCAAAAGGCTTTGAACGAAGGAAGACTTAAATTTGGTGAAAAACCCAAAGCTACAAAAGCAGACCCAGAGTCTTCACAGAATGCTGATACCCTCTATGCTGAACCACAAGCTATTATGATGGTCGAAGCCATGGAGGTTTCAGAGGTGCAAGTGGAAAAAATCCCTGAAGAGGAATACTTTGAAAAAATGAAAGTAGTATATCCTCGTGCTGAAGAGGACTTGATTGACTTTCTGAACAGATGCAAGTTAGAGAACAAAAGGGTGATGCTTTGTGCTCGTTGCAGTGCTGTTTGCGATAAGGAGGCTACTGCAGGCCTCATGAAGTTCCAACCAGTGGCAAATAGGCAGGGGGCAAACCCAAAACCGCCTCGTGACAAAGGAAAGGGCATTCTAACTCGACCAAATAATATGGTCCAGATAGATCGAAGGCCCACTTTCCTTCCTTCGGGTTCGATTCCTATAGAACGCTGGATGCACCAAGGAACCATAAAGTTCAACAAGGGTGCAATGGAAGTTGGTGGCTCGAGTGGCACCAAAATAAGCTACTCAGAGGATGCTAACAAATACTCTTACAAGAATAATTATAAGGGTAAACATCCAATGACAAGAACTCAATGGCGTAGATTCCAACGCCAGAAGAAATTGGCTGCAACTAATCTTCAAACAGGCCAATATAAAGAACTGGCAAGAAGGCCAGCAAAAGAAAGGATCCTTCCTCCTATAGAAGAAAACAAAATGGAAGATGATGATCTGCTGGACTCTGAGCCAGATTTTGATGTAATATGTGTGGTTTCCATATTACCATCGGAGTATGACGTGCAAACAGAGATAACTGAGCTCGAAATTGATTTCGACCAGTTAGAAATGGCTGACCCCAAGCCAATTTGCTACTATGTCATGAACAATGGCTGCGTCGAAGAGCAACAGGCTACATTCGAAAGGCCAGACTTAGGCATGAAAAATCACCTCAAACCCCTCTTCATCAGAGCAAAAGTTGAAGGAGTTGGAGTTAACAAAGTGCTGGTAGATGGAGGAGCCGCTGTGAATCTAATGCCTCTATCTATGTTACCCAAGATTGGCAAGTATGACTGTGATTTGTCAGCCCATAACATTGTTTTGTCCAATTATGAAGGCAAAACAGGACATTCAAGGGGGGCAATCCAAGTAGACGTTGTTGTGGGCAGCACAGTTCGACCAACTTTGTTCTTAGTGGTTGAATCTAAGGCAAATTTCAACTTGCTGTTAGGGAGAGAGTGGATTCATGGAGTGGGAGCTGTTCCTTCGACCCTTCACCAGAAGTTGATACTTTGGAGGGAGGATGGCTGCGTGGAAAATATAGAAGCTGATCAGAGCTTCTATATGTCAGAGGTAGACACCATAAATCAACAAACCTTTGACAAAAATTTGGCGAACATTGCGCCATGTTATGATAGAGAGAATGCTTTCACACCTTCAGATAATGTGATACATTCTGTCAAACTCCACCCAACCCAGGGCTTCATATGGGAAAGAGAGGAAATAGATGCTGTGTCCTCAGAAGATGGAGTTATACCACCATCTGGGTGGAATGTTTATGAAGATTATGATGACTGGGTCCAGTGCATGGGCCAGGATTACGGCTTATATGGCCGAAAATAAGTTAAATACGGCTTTGGAAGCTGATGTTCATCAAAATCTGGCTACAGAAGCCAAGGTCGAAAGTGATGGCATTTCTATGCCACAAGCACAAAGGCTCGACTGCATCTATGATGAAGAACCTTTAGGGTTCGAAAGAGATCCACTTAATGAAACTCCTAAGATGCAAGCTCAAGACCCTTTGGAGGAAATTGATATTGGAGATGGCTCGGTAAAAAGGCCAACATACATTAGTGCTAATATTAGCCCTGATTTAAAAGGGAAGTTGGTACTACTTCTCATGGAATTTAGTGATTGTTTTGCTTGGGATTATAATGAAATGCCTGGACTCAGTAGAGAAATGGTCGAACTCAAGCTACCAATCAAGGCAGGTAAAAAACCAGTGAAACAATTGCCAAGAAGGTTTGCACCAGAGATCATGTCCAAAATCAAAGAAGAGATCGAAAGGCTGCTGAAGAGTAAATTCATCAGAGCTGCCAGGTATGTAGAATGGTTAGCAAATATAGTTCTTGTCATTAAAAAGAATGGTACACTTAGGGTATGTATAGATTTTAGAGACTTAAATAATGCTACACCTAAAGATGAGTATGCCATGCCTGTGGCAGAAATGTTAGTGGATTCAGCAGCAGGCTTCGAGTTCTTGAGCATGCTAGATGGTTACTCTGGTTATAACCAAATATTTATTGCTGAGGAAGATGTATCTAAAACAGCGTTTAGGTGCCCTGGTGCTTTAGGCACTTATGAATGGGTTGTTATGCCTTTTGGCTTAAAAAATGCTGGTGCCACTTATCAAAGGGCAATGAATTCCATGTTTCATGATTTTATAGATACATTCATGCAAGTATATATTGATGATATCATCATCAAATCCTCTTCTGAAGATAACCATTTGCTATATCTTAGGCAATCTTTTGAAAGAATGAGGAAACATGGATTAAAAATGAATCCATTAAAATGTGCTTTTTGTGTGCATGCAGGAGATTTCCTTGGTTTTGTGGTGCATATAAAAGGCATTGAAATAAACCAAAACAAGACAAAGGCTATCTTAGAGACCAAGCCTCCTTCGACCAAAAAACAACTTCAATCTCTGCTGGGAAAAATCAACTTCTTGAGAAGATTTATTTCGAATCAAAGTGGAAAGGCTCAAGCTTTCTCACCACTACTTCGACTCAAGAAAGATGATCCATTCAAATGGAAGGAAGAGCATCAAAAGGCTTTTGATGACATCAAAGAATACTTAACAAAGCCTCCAGTTCTAATGCCTCCTAGTAGGAATAAAGCTATGAAGTTGTATATTGCTACGTCTGATAAGACAATAGGAAGCATGTTGGCTCAAGAAGATGATAATGGCATAGAAAATGCAGTTTATTACCTTAGTAGAGTTTTAAATGATGCAGAAACTAGATATACTGTCATAGAGAAACTTTGTCTTTGTTTGTATTTCTCTTGTACAAAACTTAAGCATTATATAAAGCCTGTTGATGTTTATGTCTATTCCCACTTTGATGTTATTAAACATATGCTAACTAAACCTATATTACATAGTAGAATTGGAAAGTGGGCATTAGCATTAACTGAATATTCACTGACTTATAAACCTTTAAAGGTTGTGAATGGCCAAATTGTGGCTGATTTTATAGTAGATCATTCTTTGGTCGAAATGCCACAGGATTATGTGGATATTCAACCATGGATTCTTTATTTTGATGGGTCCAAACATAAATATGGAACAGGAATTGGAATATTGATTATATCTCCTACTCAAGTTCCAACTAAATTTAAGTACAAAATAAATGGACTTTGCTCTAATAATGAAGCTGAGTATGAAGCCTTAATTACAGGTTTAGAAATACTAAAAGACTTGGGGGAAAAGAGCATTAAAATAAGAGGTGATTCCGAATTAGTATTGAAACAATTAACACAAGAATATAAATGTGTAAAGGAGCACTTAACAAAATACTTTTCTATAGCTAGTTCTTTGTTAGATTGTTTCGATCATGTAGACATTGAACATGTACCTCGATTAGAAAATCAAGAAGCAAATGACTTAGCTCAAATTGCTTCAGGATATAAAATGTCAAAAGAAAAGTTGACACAATTGATCGAAATAAAAGAAAAAATGGTTTTACAGGAACCAATATCTGAGCAATTGTCAATGCCAAAACTTGTGGGGGCAGATGCTATACCACAAATAAATGGTGAAATGAATCCCCTAGAAAATTTTCAAATTTTCGCCATTGACAATTTGTCAGATAATGATTGGAGAAAGCCTATAGTAGATTACCTTAAGAATCCAACAGGAAATGTGGATCGAAAAGTAAAATATAGGGCTTTAAGCTATATAATTTTTGAGAATGATCTTTTCAAAAAGACTTCCGAAGGAATTTTGTTAAAATGCCTTAATGAAGCAGAAGCATATATAGCAATCTCTGATGTTCATAGTGGTACCTGCGGTTCTCATCAAGCAGGACATAAAATGAAATGGCTCTTGTTTCGACAAGGTTTGTATTGGCCTTCTATGTTGAAAGATTGTATAGATTTTGCTAAGGGTTGTCAAGAATGCCAAAAGCATTCAGGCATTCAACATGTGCCTGCAAGTGAACTGCACTCGATAGTAAAACCATGGCCCTTTAGGGGTTGGGCTCTAGACCTTATTGGTGAAATTAAACCTGCTTCATCAAAAAATCAACGTTATATCTTAGTTGGAATAGATTATTTCACAAAATGGATAGAGACAATTCCTTTACCAAATGTTGATCAAGAGGCAGTAATTAATTTCATACAAAATTACATAATCTACAGGTTTGGAATTCCTGAAACAATTACTACTGATCAAGGTTCAGTTTTTACTGGACGAAAGATGCAAGAATTTGCCCAAGAAGTTGGTTTTAGACTGTTAACTTCAACACCATATTATGCACAAGCAAATGGTCAAGTCGAAGCAGCCAATAAAATTATTATAAATTTGATAAAGAAACACATAGCCCAGAAGCCAAGAAATTGGCATAAAACCTTAGACCAAGTGTTATGGGCTTGCAGAAATTCTCCTAAAGAGTCAACTAACACTACCCCATTTTGACTAACTTATGGTCATGATGCAGTATTACCAGTCGAAATACATTTGCAATCAGCAAGGGTACAAAGACAAATGGAAATACCTCTAGACCATTATTACCAAATGATGTCAGATGAGTTAGTTGATTTAGATGAAGAAAGGCTTGGTGCTTTAGAAGTTTCAACAAAACAAAAAGAAAGAGTTGCTAAAGCATATAACAAAAAGGTTAAGTCTAAGTCTTTTAACATAGGGGAATTAGTTTGGAAAGTTATTTTGCCTATGGATAAAAAAGATAGAGTCTTAGGCAAATGGTCTCCAAATTGGGAAGGACCATTTAAAATTGTTCAAGTTTATTCTAATGGCGCATTTGAAATTGAGGAATTAAATCCTGAAAAACGTACTTTGGGTATTAATGGAAAGTATTTGAAAAAATATAAACCTACTTTACTCGAAGTAAAAATAAGCGCAGAATAACACTTAGACATATAAAAAATAAAATGGTAATTATAAATTGCCATAAAAACATGGACTTTGTTCAGAAATTACAAGATCCAAGAATTGTTTGAAAGGACAACAAATAAAATAAACTAAAGGAAATTATAAGTTCTTGGTGCAATCAGCATAGATCTTCTTGAGGGTAGCCAACTCTTTCTCAACTACAAGGTTCGAACTCTCCAAAGACTTGATTTCTTCGCCAACAACCTCTGCTGAGTCAAAAGCTTGAAGCCCTTCTCTCCCATGGGCATCAATCTGCTCTTGGGTCGAAGCTTTAGCCTCTTTTTCAATTCGAGCTCTCTTGGTTTCTTCCTCAATGATCTGGCGCTTGTAACTGACAATTTGTTCCTCTAAGAGTTTAATTTGATCTTTGTAGTGGGCAATATTGTCATCACATTCTTTCAGCTCTACATTTCCCTCGATCATTTGAGAAGATAGTCTTTCCACTTCAGCTTGGGCTTTCTGAGCTTTCTCAAAGAACATAGCTTGAGCCTGTTGTTGGGTAGCAAGTCTTGTATCATTGTCAAGCCGCCTCTGCACTGCCTTTGCATACTGGTCCACAATCGAACTGAGTTGGATAACTTTGCCAAGAGTCTCCTCATCAGTCCTTGGGTTATGTAATTTCTTCAAGAAAGCCAAGTGGCTATAAGCGCAGGCTGGGTTTTCTTCAATTTGCTTCAATACATCCCTGTAGACAAAGGTCGTTGTAAGCTTTAGCAGCAAGGAGTCCCGGCGCACCATTGAATCAATGTCAGCATTTGAGGGCGCAGAATCAGTAGTGGTATGTTCGCTCGAAGTGGCGCCTGGATGTTGTCTCTTGGAAAGCAGAAGTTTAAGAGTGCCTGCAGGGTCAGACTTTTGCATATTGGCGAATTCTTCCTCCTGCACTCCAAGACTTGCAGAAAGCCTTGAGGTCAAAGAAACGGAGATAATCCCTGAACCACCAACTTCAGCTTCAGGCATAGCATCAGAATCATGGTGAGATTCCTGGGTCGAGCTAGCTTGGCCTGAGTGTGTAGAGATACTAGGCATTGGGTACTTGATGTTTGAAGTGTTAGGTTGAACTTGGGTACCATCCTTTCCCATGTTGGTTCATGAGCCTCCTCCTACGTGGCCTTCATTGAATGGCCCTGATTCGACCTTATCATCATGCAAGGAACCCTGATTATTATCATCCTCCTTGTTTTCTACGGGACTCTCCTTCGACTTATCCTATAAACACGAATAGAATCAGTAAAGATCAAAAGGTGTTATGAAAATTTGAAGTTGAGAACGAAGTGGAACATACCTCCTTGCCTTCGACCTCAGGGTCAATAGTGGGGTTACCATTCTTCTCAGCATTGGGGGCGTTTTCGCTTGGTTGCGCATTATCGTGCTTCCCCTCATCAGTGATTGGTTGGTCATTGACCAAGGTCTCTGAATGTGGTGCAGGATTACCTTGTGGCCCATCAACCTCCTCTGCTGCAGTCTTGGTAGTTTGGTCCTGTTTGACCACATCTTTCTTCGAAGTTTTATTTTGGGGAGATGGATTACCGTCACTTTCACTCGAAACATGAATCTTCGTACCCTATGGACCTTAGATTTCTTGATTGCTGATTTGACTTTTCACAGCAATTTCAGCCTTTTTCTCTTCATGCTTCTTTTTCTTTCTCCTTTCACCCCCTTGATCCTTTGATGGGGTTAGCTGACCCTTGGGTTCTTCGACCTTTTTCTTTTTCTTGGCTTTTGTAGCCTCATCCCCCTCGACTTCTTGTGTAGATGGTCCCCCTTCATTAGGTTGTGAGGTTGAAGTCAAAGGTTGTTTCCTCTTCCTGACAAAAGGAACTTCTTGCTCTTCTTCATCCTGAAATAATGAAAGTAAATAATGTCGAAATTTATCTAAAATACACTATTTTGACAAAAGCCAAAGGGTTTTGGTATGGAAGGATTGATCTTTACCTCTGCATCCAAGAGGACAGTATCCTTGTTTTTCTTCGAGCTAGCAGATACCGTCTCAATGCTGCTCCTACCTTTCCCACTCTAAGGACATAAATGACCAAAGTTAAAAACGTATGTTCGAAGGGAAAAGGGAAGACAGGTGAAAAGTTAATGCTAAAATTACCTTGGGTTTAGAGGTTTCGACCTCTGATTTAATCTTCACCCCAGTGGGTTTCTTCACTTCAGTCGAAGTCTTTGAAGACCCACTATCCTTCTTTGTACCTTTGCCTAAAATATGTTATGTTAGTAAATGTAAAAGAATAGAAGTAGCAAAAATCATGTGAAAGTAGATGAAACATAAGAGACCAAGTTTTTACCTCGACCTGAGACACTGATCGTCTTTCCAAGAGATGGCACTATGAAGCCACTCTCCACCATCCCCAACAATTGCTCTGCATTGCCGATCGAATGCTTGGTGTAATGGTCACTCCACCATTTGCTGAAGCCATCAGTACAGTAGAAGGAAGGCTTGTACTCGAAGGGTTTGAAGTTAAACTCATATTTCTCCAGCATCCTCATGTACTTCCTGAAGGTCTTCTCAGTTATACCAGTGCCCAACACCATTTTATCAAGGCTGTCGAAAAAGCTCTTTGGCCTGATCTGAGACATGCCAAATTGTCTAGCCACACAATTGGGCAGATATCCAACTAGCCCATATTGGTTCGCGTTCGACCCAATTCTACAAGAGAGCACAGTTTGCTCTAAATAAGCCCTCCAAACCTCATTAACTTCGTCTTCATTATCTGGGTTGAACGCAGGGAAATCTTCAACAAACCACGCGGCACCAGACTTGCGCTCAACAAAAGGAGCATGGCGTGGAAGAAACTTGTCAAAATTTAAAAACATCTTCATATGCTTCATGAAGAGTCTCCTTGTATCTTGATCCAGGGATCTAGGGGCCAACCTAACCAATCTCTGCCCTTCGATCTCCCGGTCATCTACTTCTTGTTGATAGTCAGAAGGCACTATCAACCCCAATTCCGTCTCGAAAGTGGCGTTTAGCCAAAGCTGTAACAACCACATGGGTCCAACTATTGAAACCTTTGATCCATCCTTCGATGCCTTGATAGAGTCACTGGCATTTCCCATGGCTTCATACAAACATGCCAATAACAAACGCCCTAAGCTGAAGAGCCTCCCTTCATTGATCTGTTGTGCTATGGGGATGTACATGCGCGCTACTTGAAGAGACTTCGAGCAGAATACAAAGTGGGACAGCCACAATGTTAAAAAGGCCACATGCTCCTCATGTGACACTTCCTCTCCCGCTTTTCCCATGTTCTCTGCTATATACTTAGAAAACGTGGCTTCCTTAAAATTGACTTCGATTTTATCGCCAGTCTTGGTTGGGTCGAAATGATCACCAATAGGCCTAAGGCCTGTGATAGCAGCTATATCTAAGAGGGTAGGAGTCAACATGCCACACTTAAACTGAAAGGTATTTATGGACTTTTCATAGAAATGAAGGGCTGCTACAAGGAGTTCTGGTTTGTACTTAGGACCAGTTCGACTAAATTGGATAAGTTCATAAATCCCATAACTTTTCCAGGAATCCTTAAAGTCTTTTTCGACCCTATCTAACCAGGGAATATAATCCTTATGCGCAGTATAGGGGGCAGCTCTAAAAATCTTAAGCGCATTTTTCAAATACCCAAAATTATAGGGAGTAGAGTCGAAGATCCTAGGGCCACAAGTGACATGCAAAGGGAAAAGATCATTTACCTCCTTTGCTAGAACTTCAGATCGTGTTGGATAAGGTCCACAGAAGGCATGATCATCCTTCTTTATGGAGAATGGAATCATGAGTTGGTTATTCCAGATCTTCCTTTCCGCCTCAGTTCCAGAAGGCTCTGGAACCACTTCCTCTCCATCTTCAAGGATACGAAGATCCTTCCATTTACCAGCAGTGGGTATATCAAAATCCAAATTAGACGCCATTGATGAACAGTACGCAGGAATTTGCAGAAAACCTAAGAACGGAAAGGGTTTTGATATGAAATCTGGGAAATGAGTTGCTTAGGATCAAATTAAGGATGAATCTGAGCGGAATCTTGTGTAGAAGTGTTTGTACGGTATAGAATTACAAATGCGCTGAGAATCAAAGCTTGATTTGCAGAAAGGAAGAAGATGAACAATGTTGTTCGTAGAAAGCTCTGAACTTGGGAAGTTGGTAAAAAGTGTTCCTTTGTTCTTTTGTTACTATTTATAGGGGAACGTGTCTGTCTCCAGAAAATAAATCAAAAAGAAATTCAAATAATTTCTCTTCAACTTCTACGTGTGCCACGTCATCCACTATGCTAAAACCTAGGAACAATGATGGATTGTGGGAATCAAGGTGACAGTTACTGCTGAACATGACATAAGCGCCGTCATTGGTAACAGTGCCAGGCACGTGGGTTGAAAATGCCCTTTCCTTTCTCGTTCGACCACTCGATCGAAACAGGCATTTGGGGGCAATTTGTTAGCCCATATTTTTACTAAGTAAAAATATGTTCTAAATACATGAATAAAATAATTATGCTTAATTATATAATTATTTTAATGGTCATTAAATATGTTTGGTTTTCAGGGCCAATGAACTTAATGAGCAATCATGCATGAACATACAATAAATGTTCTATTATTGAACATGTCATTTTAAAATGCGTATTCTTCTTCTTTCAGGATCCTTTCGATTTGGTCGAAGTGTCAGTAGGGTCGAAGTACCCAGTGGGTAAAAGTGACTTATGGACTTAGCGAAATATTCAAGGGAAAGCATGGTTACTTCGACTTCGATGGAAACAACGGCTAACTTAGAAGATAAGAAAGGATTCAAATTCAAAATACGTGTCAAGGACACGCGTCCTCTCTGTAGTTATTTAGAAGTTATTAGCAGTTAGGAATTAGTGTCTATAAAGAGCTTAGTTATGTGATCGAAAAAGGGGTCACAATTATTATACAAAATCCTCAGAAAAACTCTAAGTACCCATGTCAAAGCGAGAAACGAGTGTTCGAAGGAAAATGTATGTAATGTGAACCACTTTATTCTGTAATCATTTACATTTGAATGCAATTTACAGTATTTTCATCTCTATCTTATTTAATCCTTATTTCGACTCTTTTCTCCCATTCTGTTTATTCAATTGAATAAACATTCTTTCTTGCATTTCAAGTTATTTAAACATAAAAACAACACTTTATCAACAATAAGAACAATAATGAATATTATATACTTTGAAAATATAAACAAAAGCACTATGTCCCGAGATTTACTAGTTGGTCTCTCTTGTAATAATCAAACTAGCGTTGTTTACCAAATTTCACAGTAAACAGTCGCCCGGGAATGCCGCAACAAGATTCAGGCGCTTTGGGATAGCGCTAGGGAGGCTGCTGATCAGGCCTAGTTTTTCCTTAGGATATTTGTAATTTCATTTTATTTTACTATGCCCTGGGGCATGTAGTTTGAATTCATGTAATAAACCACTCTCAATGATGGAATAAAATGTTTTGCTGATGTCACTCTATGCTTTTTTACTTTTAGGTTTGCCTTTCTGACACGTGTTGATAGCGTGTCTGTGTTCACGCTTTTACCCAATGGGTATTAGAACGGTTCAGCTTCTATTACCCCTTTGACAACGAACGGTTTCTTCTTTCTTTAAATATGCCCTAAACCGTAGTTCCTTCCCCCCATTCTTTTTCTTGCTTCTTCATCCTCTTACTTCAAACGAAACTTTTTCGCCCGCTGCTCCTCTTTCATTCATTCGCTTCGGTCCGATACCTAAGGTATAGATTTTCCTTTCCTCTAGATTATACTTTTTTAGGTTTTCTATTTTTTCATGCCATGGTTATTAACCGCGAATTAGATAGTGAGGGGGGTTTTACTTCAATTCCCCCCTTAGGATCCGCTACTGAGCGTCAAATCTATTTTCATAGCATTAGGTGGGATGGATCCTTTGATGAGGTTAAGTATGTCGACGAGATGCTTAATCTCCCTATCACTGAGAGCGGTAGTGATTCCTCAAGTGATAGTAGTAGCGGTAGCGATAGTGATTGTATAATAATCCCACGCTCATCTTTCACAGGAAAGGAACTGGTGCTTTTCGATCCCTCCACTACAACGATGTTTACCAAGTCAAAATATTATTCCCAGGATAGTGTCGAGACCCTCCGAGGAGCCATCAAATTTTCCGGTTCTGGGAAGGAGTGCGATGTTATTGTAGAACCTGTGGGCGGCGAGGACCTTGTAACTATAGTTAATCCTGATCCCCCCCCACTATTTTCTGATGTATGGGGTTGTTGTGCAGACCTTCAACCTTTGGTTCCCTTTTACTCAATTCGAAATTTCTTTGCTTCAGACTTTAAATGTTGCCCCCATCCAACTGCATCCTAACAGCTGGGGTTTTGCTAAAGCTTACCAAATTGTTTGCCTTGCTTTGGGTATAACACCCAGCATAGGTGTTTTCTTTTCGTTTTACCATCTTAAGAGTTTCATTCCTGGTCGCCTGGTTTCCTTATGTGCTTTGCCCAACAGAACTCTCTTCGCCCTATACGCAAACAACTTCAAAAACTACCAGGACTCCTTCTATAGGATACGTGGGGGGCCTAATTGCCCTGACGTGATGTATGACAGTGATGGATCCTCTTTGTTTCCTTTTTACTAGTCTCCCAACCCTAGGTTGGTGAAGGGTTCTGAGGCCGAGAGCCTCTCTCCTTTCGAAACGGAAACCGTCGTTTTCTTAAATTCTCTTAACACCCTCAGTACCAAGGAACTTGTGAAACTTGAAACAAACCCTCGAGGGGTGATTGACTACCTGAGTAAGTTTTACTTTGTAGTGTGCTTCGCTTTTTATATGCCTTTAAAGTGTTAAGTCTTTGCTTACGCCTTTTCGTTTCTTGCAGGAAGGATGAAGACAATTTCAGATGCTGAGTTCGCCTCTTACCTGCTTAGGGCGAAGCAAAAGCTGGACGCTCCTGATTCCCAGGTTGACCCGCTGTCTCAAGTAGTGGTGGTTGAGAAAGCTGATGGAAAGGGGTTGAAGAGGGGGCGGAGAAACACTGCTGCGTCTACCCCCAACAAGGCTCCGAGGCTGGAGGAAGATGTTGTTGAAGTCGCTGGCGATGACGTTTTGCAAAAAGTCTCTCCCCCTCCTGTGAAGGGTGGAAGATCAAGTCGCCACCGCTCTTCTGATACCAACAAGCCCGTGGAGTTGCAGGATGACGTTACTGGTTCTGCGGCCTTGGAGGGGGAATGTTCTAAGCATGACTCTCCTCCCACTTGGGGCGAAGATTTTGATCCCGTCGCCTTTGTGGCGGAGAACCTGAAGGGCCATTCAACTCGCCTGGAGGCGCTTAGTTTGGAGGAGCTCCGTAAGCTGGCTGTTGGGAGCGGTTTGAAGTGCTTGGCGCTGAACCAGATGGTTTTCAATCGCCAAGAGAAAGAGGCTTCTTTGAAATTGGAGAAGGAGGTTGGTGCTACCAAAGAGGAGTTGGAGAAAGAGCTCGCCAGCCAACTGGCGAAAAGCCAGGCTGATTTTAGCAAGAGTTTGGGGAAAGAGAAGAAGAAGAACTCCGCTCTGAGGAAGGAAAAGAGAACTCTCCTCACGGCGCGCAATGCTGCAATTGTGGCGTTGGTGAAGATTTGGAGAGATGCCACTAAGCGTGATGACGAAATGTCTGCGCTTAATGCGGCGACGGAGAGACTTAATGGCGATCTGAAGGAGTTGGAGGCGGAGAATGACGAATTGAAAGAAGGCATGGCTGGACAATTTGTGGCTGGCTTTCAGGCTGCGTTGGATCAGGTCAGGGTTTTATTCCCTGAGATTGATGGTGATGTACTCGCCCAGGCGGACTTCCTTAAGAGGGTTGAAGATGGAAAACTGGTGTCTCGCCTCCCATCCTAGAGCCTTTTACTTTGTTTTATCAATATGTATTTTTATTTTGTATTATTTTGGAAGTACTTTTGTCATGGCCCTTTGGATTGGTCTTTTGTAATATTAACTGAATCTTTTTAAGATACAAGTTTGCAGTTGTGCTGATCTCGCCTTTTTTCCCTTTTTTAACGCCTCTGAGTTCATGATCGCCTGTTAATGTTACCACGATTAAAATATCTCTTAGTCTGAAGATATCTGCTGTACTTTTTCTGACGTTATCATTGGTATATGCGTTCCAACTTCGTAACTATCCTTTATCCTTGATATAAGCGCTTCCCCATAAATAGGTAGTTGTAACTGCTCTCCCGTATTTATTGCGGAGTTCAGTTGCTCCTTTTTGGGTTTAGTATCCTAGTATAAATACGGGCCTTTTCCTTTCTGTCTTTAATAAGTTTCCTGATTAACCCTAGTTTTTCAATGGCCAGAAAAAGCTCAAAGAAAGGTGCCGTTGCGGAATCGAGCACTCGGAAGGGAAAGAAGAAGTTAGAAGAACCTAGCCTAAGGTCCAGGCGTGCTCAAGATCTTAAGGAGGCTAAGTTAAAGAATCCCCGGCTTCCACAGGATTCTTCGAGTTCTGATGAAATTAACGAGGATTATGCTGAGTTCTTGAAGACGTATCGTCCTGAGGAATGCTATCCTCTTGTCGTGGTTCCACAAGATTCTTCCAGTTCTGACTATGTGGATGAAGATTATGCAGAATTTTTAAGGACTCACAATCCTCAGGAATTTTATCATAGCGGCTATACCTCTGAAGAAGAAGACGGTTCACAGATTACAGCTGAGCCCAAGGCAAAGATTGCCGGATCTCCAAGGGCACAACCCCCTAAGTGACGCTTTTTAGGGCCGAAATAGTTTCTTTTCGTTGTTTTGTTTTTTCTTTTTGATGTAAGCCTTTGGGCGTGATGTGTTTGCTTATTGCCTTTTTAATGGCTCTTTAATGGACGTTTCTCTTGGGTTTGTTTGTTGTTTATTTTCTTGAATCTTCTGTAGCTGAAGTCTTTCTTGCATGATGATTTTAAGAATTTTGCGCATTAACGCCTTAACTTTACGTAGTGATATGAATCTTGCTAAGATATTTCCAACGCCTCAGTCTTTCGTGGTTATTGGAATTTACTTCGCCAAAGCCTTAGACTTACATGGCGAGATGAAATTCCGCACATCAGTGCCTTAGACTTACATGACGGCGTTTTAATCTTTACTTGATACTGCCAATGCCTTAGTCTTACATGGCGAATTGAATTTTATACCACGCCAAAGCCTTAGACTTATATGGCGATGAAATTCCGCACATCAACGCCTTAGACTTACATGATGGCGTTTTAATCTTTACTTGATGTTGCCAATGCCTTAATCTTACATGGCGAATTGAATTTTATACCACGCCAAAGCCTTAGACTTATATGGCGATGAAATTCCGCACATCAACGCCTTAGACTTACATGATGGTGTTTTAATCTTTACTTAACCCTGCCAATGCCTTAGTCTTACATGGCGAATTGAATTTTATACCATGCCAAAGCCTTAGACTTATATGGCGAGATGAAATTCCGCACATCAACGCCTTAGACTTACATGATGGCGTTTTAATCTTTACTTAATACCGCCAATGCCTTAGTCTTACATGGCAAATTGAATTTTATACCGCCAAAGCCTTAGACTTATATGGCGATGAAATTCCGCACATCAACGCCTTAGACTTACATGATGGCGTTTTAATCTTTACTTAATACCGCCAATGCCTTAGTCTTACATGGCGAATTGAATTTTATACCACGCCAAAGCCTTAGACTTATATGGCGATGTTATGCTTTTCTCATCAACGCCTTAGCCTTACATGATGGCGATTTAAATTCATATTTCGCCAATTTGAGATGCTGCTTAGTGAATGGGACAAGCTTTTGAGAACAGACGATAGGCCTCGATAAAAACTCCTGCCCTTGCAGGAGAAAAGAGTGTCCTATCGCCACTTTTATTGATAGATTTAGTTCGAAAGTAAATACAATAATGGGAAAGCGAAAATAACTTGCGATAAAGAAAGACAAAATGATAAACTACGTGCTACACTACTGCTGCTCCGTGTGTTTCAACTGTAGTAGAACCTGAGGTTTGACACGTTCCACGTCCTGGGCATCGCCTCGCCCTTTAGTGTTTCCAGCCTGTATGCTCCTCCTCCGAATACTTCTCGTATCCTGAATGGTCCTTCCCAATTTGGGGCGAGCTTTCCCCCTTTGTCTTTACCCATTGGTCGCTTGAGGACTAGGTTGCGTTCCACGAAGTTCCTGGGCATTACCCTTGTGTTGTATTTCCTTGTCGCTCTTTGCTTCATTGCAAATTCCCTGAAGTGTGCAGCTTCTCTTACCTCTTCCAGTAAATCTAGGTTTTCTTCGAGTGCTTTTGTGTTTTCTGCTGATGTTACTGTTTCTCGCCTCCAGCTTGGGGGATCTATTTCCACTGGTATCATGGCATCTGATCCATACACCATTTTGAACGGGGTTTCGCCCGTGGATGATTGGACCGTTGTGTGGTACGACCAAAGGATTGCTGCTAGCGGTTCTGCCCAGTTTTTGTCTCTTCTTTCTAGCTTTCTCTTTATGGCTCTTAGGATCACTTTATTTGCCGACTCCGCCTGTCTGTTTGATTGGGGATGTTCTACTAACACAAAGGTGTTTCGTATGCCGTAGCCTTCGCAGAATTGAACCACTCTTTCACTGGTGAACTGCGTTCCATTATCTGAGACGATGAACTTGGGGAGCCCAAACCTGCATATAATTTTCTTCCAGTAAAAACTTATTACCTTTTCAGATGATATTGTGGCTACCGGCTCCGCCTCGATCCATTTGGTGAAGTAATCCACCGCCACTAGCAAGAACTTGACCTGGCCTTGTGAGGCAGGAAAAGGTCCTAAGATGTCCACTCCCCACATGTAGAATGGCCATGGGGATATGACTGTCTTCAGAGGCTCGCCTGGGGCGTGGTGAAGCTCGGCGTACCTTTGACATTTATCACATGCTCGAACGTAGCTCTTTGCGTCCTGTAGGATTGTTGGCCAAAAGAATCCTGCTCTTATGACCTTCCCTGCTAACGACCTTCCACCAATGTGGTTTCCACATGATCCATCGTGGATTTCCTTCACAATTCTTCGTGATTCCAGCTCGCCCACGCAAAGTAACATTGGAGCTGAGAATCCCCTCTTATATAGCTTGTCTCCTATCATGGCGTAGTGGGTTGCTGTCTTTTTGAGCCTCACTGCTTCCTCTTTTTCTTCCGGTAGGATTTCGTTCTGCAGGTATCTGATCAAAGGGTATCGCCAATCGGTACCTTCTACCACCATGAATATTTCGGTCGTTTCTGCGCTGGGCCTGGCTATTGTTTCCTGTATGACGGTCCTGTTGTTCTCGGGTTTTTTAGTGCTTGCTAGTTTGGAAAGGAGGTCAGCCCTGGCGTTTTGTTCCCTTGGCACGTAAATGAGTTCAAAATGTTTGAACTGCGATGCTAGACTTTGCACCTTTTCTAAGTATTTGACCAGCTGTGGGTCTTTTGTTTGGTACTCTCCAGATACTTGATTTGTGACTAGCTGCGAGTCGCTCTTTGCCCGTAGATCTGCGACCTCCATCTCTCTGGCTAACTTCATTCCCGCTATGAGGGCTTCATACTCCGCTTGGTTGTTGCTCGCCTTGAAGGCGAAGCGTAGTGATTGCTCTATGAGCACTCCATCTGGTCCTTCTAGGATTACACCTGCTCCGCTGCCTCTTATGTTTGATGCACCGTCTACTGAGAGTGTCCAGGGTGACTTACCTTCTTCTTCCAGCGGGGACGTCATCTCGAGTACGAAGTCTGCCAGTATCTGCGATTTAATGCTTCCTCTTGGCGAGAATGTTATATCAAACTCTGACAGCTCGATTGACCACGCCACCATTATTCGCCCTGCTAGATCTGGTTTCTTGAGTACCTGTTTGATCGGGTAATCCGTCTTGACTGTTACTTTGTGGCTTTGGAAGTATTGGTGAAGCCTCCTGGCGGTTACTACTACTGCCAGCGATAGTTTTTCCAGTTTCTGATATTTTAGCTCCGCTCCTCTGAGGGTTTTGCTCACAAAGTACACGGGTTTTTCCTCACCTTCTATTTCTTGCACAAGGGCGGAACTTAGGGCGCTATCTGACACTGCGAGGTACAGTACGAGGGGTGCGCCCTGTTTGGGGCGCGTCAGCACCGGTGGCGAGGCTAAGAATTCCTTCAATTTGCCAAAGGCATCTTCACATTGCTCCGTCCACGCAAACCTTTCTCCTTTCCTTAGTGCTGCGAAGAAGTGACAGGATTTTTCCCCAGCACAGGACAAGAACCTGGATAACGCTGCTATTCGCCCTGTTAGCTGTTGTACTTCTTTCACTGTTGTTGGACTTCGCATGTCTATTATTGCTTGGCATTTTTCGGGGTTCGCCTCTATTCCGCGGTTTGTAAGCATGAAGCCTAGAAATTTGCCAGCTTGAACGCCAAAAGAACATTTTGCAGGGTTGAGCCTCATATTGTATTTCCTAACTGAGGACAGGATCTCAGCTAGGTCTCTATTGTGGTTTCCTTCTTCGGGGGTCTTGACAACCATGTCGTCGATGTACACTTCCAAATTTTTCCCGATTTGTTGTGCAAACACCCTATCCATCAGGCGCTGGTAGGTGGCGCCTGCATTTTTGAGGCCAAAAGGCATGACTCTGTAGAAATAATTGCAGGTGTTTGTCATGAAGGCGGTGCTTGGCGCATCCGCTGTACTCATCTTGATCTGGTTATACCCAGAGTATGCATCCATAAAGCTAAGGGTTTTGTAACCTGAGGCGCCGTCTATGAGCCTGTCAATGCTGGGGAGTGGGTAAGGATCTTTGGGGCACGCCTTGTTCAGATCTGTGAAGTCTACGCACATCCTCCATTTTTCGTTGCTCTTTTTTACCATGACAACATTGGCGAGCCACTCCGGATATTTGATTTCATCGATGAATTGGGCCTTCCTTAACTTTGCTACTTCCTCATCCACTGCTATTCTTCTCTCCTCCCCTTGCTTCCTTTTCCTCTGAACCACTGGTTTGGCGTTGCTTGCAATGGCTAGCTTGTGGGTGATTACGGTTTCATCAATACCTGGCATATCTTCCGGTTTCTTTGAGGATGGCGAGGACCTCCTCCCTCTCTTCCACGCCCATGGTGGTGCCAATATTGGTTGTCTGGTGCTGCTCCTTCCCTATCTGGATTTCCTCTAATTCTTCAATGGGGCTCACTCGTCTTTCTTGGAAATCTTCCCTTGGATCAAGTTCAGCCGCTTCCTGTGTGTTGGCGTTGTTTACGCTGAGCCTGCTTAGCTCCTTCTTCTTTATTTTGAGGCTTGACTCGTAACATTGGCGTGCCAGAATCTGATCGCCTTTTATTGTCCCTACTTCGCCATTATCCAGAGGGTATAGAGTGGACATTGCTGCACCTAGCGTGTTGAACGTTGGTCTTCCGATGATTATGTTGTAAGATGCGTAGGGGGTGCGTACCACCAGGTACCTTACCTTGACGGTCTTTGCATTTTCTTTTATGCCAAAAGTTGTTAACAGCGTGATGTACCCCATCACCTCTGCTTGATCGCCGGTGAATCCTACTAGTGTCCCGTGGTATGGCTGTAGCTGCTCGCCAGAAAGCTGCATCGATTTGAAATCGTCCCAGTACATTATATCGGCTGAGCTTCCGGAGTCGATTAGGACTCGCTTGACGTCGCAGTTAAGGATTTGTACTTGAATCACCAGCGGGCCGTCGTCGTGCGGGACGATGTCGGTGGCGTCTTTGGGTGAAAAGGACAAGTCTGGGGCTGGGGGGAAGGATACATGTCCCACCATGATTGATTCCCGTTCTGATTTTCTCACATAGCGTTTCCTGGCGTTGTTGGAGTTTTCGCCACCTGCGAATCCTCCCGCTATAGTATTGACCGCGATTCTGGGCTGGTCTTTTTCCCTTGCGTCTTCCGTTGGTGGGTTGCGTGGCGACCTTGGCGATCTTTGTCTGGCTTTGTTGTCTTGAGCTGCTCTTTCTATGAACTTCTTTAGGTGTCCACTCCTTATTAGCTCCTCTATCAGATCTTTGAGCCGAAAGCACTTCTCTGTATCGTGACCTTTGCAGCGATGGTAATGACACCGCTCATTTTCGTTTCGCCCCATGGTGTACTGGCGGTCAGGGGCGGGGGGACGCTTTGCTAACTTCGCCTGCAGGATTTCATCAAGGATGTGTACCTTGGATCTGTTGAGTGGCGCGTATTCCTCGAATGGTTTGCTGGCTCTCCTCGGTGGGTAGTACGAGCCTCCATTGTTTCGCGGGGTTCTATGATCTTTACTGGGCCAGCGTCGCCTCTGGTAATCTGGGTATCTGCTATTTCCTGATTCCGGATCTCTTTCTTTATGGTCTCTTGACCGCTTTTCTGCGTTGCTCTCCTCGCCTTTGATGTAGCACTCGGCTCGTTTCATGACTTCCTGCATGGTTTCGGCGGGCTTCTGCGCCAATGACTCATTGAAGTGTCCTGCTCGCAGCCCATTATGAAAGGCGGCTACGAACATTTCTTGATTCGGGTTGGAAACCTTGATGGTGGCTTCGCTGAATCTCGCCAAGTATTCCCTCAGGGACTCTGAGCTTTTTTGTCTTAGGCTGAACATATTTGTGGCTGTGACCTGTATATGCTTGCTCCCAGAAAATTGGTGGATGAGTTTTCGGTGAAAATCTTGGTATCCCGTTATGGAATTTTTGGGGAGGTTCATATACCAGCGTAAGGCAGCGTCCTTAAATGTGCTTGATAGCAGCTTGCATTTCAAATGCTCTTCTGCTCCGAGGATGGCAGTTTGGGTGCCAACTGCCATCAGGTGTTCCAATGGATCCGTTTTACCATCGAAGCTTGGAAGCTGCGGTATTTTGAAGTTTGGCGGAACTTGAGCATCCCACAGTTGCTGTGCAAGGGGTTGTGAGACCTCAATGTCATCTTCCTCTTCCGTTCTGGCTATTTCTTCTGCCTTGTCCTTCTGGATTTCGGCGACCTCCGCTTGGAGGCGACGTATCTCATTAATCGCTGCTTGCAAATTAGGCTGGTTCTCGTGGTTAGGAGTACCTCCTGCCATTGATTGTTGAGGTGTTTCTCGGTTATGTCTTGAGGCCTGGGAAGTGTTTTACCAGGGCCCCACAGTGGGCGCCAAATGTTCCTGATAGAACACTATGGGGTGTATATTTGCTAAGGGTTAAGGTTATGCAATGGTGTCAAATAGTGATATTGCTTAAGTTTTTAATTTTGATTGGGTGTGGTATTTATAGAGCTAAGGAACAGAGCTAACTAGCTCCCATGATCCCACGATCTCCCCTCCGATAATAGGGGTACAGCGACGGTTACCTAATACCCACGATCCCTTGCGAGGGAGGGTGGGGTTGTATTTGGCGCCAACCTCCGTAGTGGGTATTTGGAGCACGTTTTGCATGTGCTTTTGGCCTAGCTGAGGCAGTGGTAGTGGGGCACGAGGCGTGCACGTGCCAGCGCTTAGGGCGGAATGGGCTCGCTGCCTGGCGGATTGGATCAGAGCGAATTGGGCCTTCTATTCAATTGGGCCTAAATTATTTTGACCGGTACAATATATATATATATATATATATATATATATATATATATATATATGGGGAGAGATCAAATTACACCAGTGTAACTTTAAAAAAGTTACACTCATTAATATCCCTTGATTTCATTTTGATCTAATGACTATTAAAAAATTACTTATAGGCTCACATAAGTTCATTACTAAATAAAAAATTTCCTTTTTTATTTTCTTACCTTCCTTTTCCGCCTATACTTTTTTCTTGCAACTTTCTCCATTGTTCACTCCATATATATCACCACTGTTTTGGTATAATATGGAAAACAAATTTTTTCTCTATAATATTATTATTAAAAAAGTTACAATATGGAACACAATTTTTTTAAAAAAATTACAGCTTCGTTAATATGTGGTTCTCCAGCACCTTTGTTCCCCATTAACCCAAGAGCCAACAAATTTCCATTTCCCACTCCAATGGAAAAACTGGGCAGCAAAATTAATTTAGAAATAAGCTTGAAGCATAAAAATAATTCGACACAAAACGGATGGAATGACATAAGCACTATCCAATATAATTAAGTTGACCAAGTCGTTGAATATAGCAACTGTGGTTAGAAACTTAGAGAAGACGAGATAATTACAGACTTTTTCTATGTTAGACACCATTTGTGAATTTTTCAAGAATATAGCTTTCATGAGATTAATCATTATGGTGGTAGTAACTCCAATAATATGATTTTGTCAAAAAATAAAATAAACTTCAATAATATGGCTGTAGAAATTAAGGAAGGTGAGAAAATATAAATGGAAATTTTTTATTTAGTAATGAAGTTATGTGAGCCTATAAGTGATTTTTTAATAGCCATTAGATTAAAATGAAATCAAGGGGTATTAATGAGTGTAACTTTTTTAAAGTTACACTGGTGTAATTTGATCCCTCCCCTATATATATATATAGGGGAGGGATCAAATTACACCGGTGTAACATTTGAGTAATGTTACACCGCTCAATAACGCTTTAACGAATTTAAATTTTTCAAAATCCACCGTTGGATTGAATATTTATATAGTATTGATCATCTATATTAAATTTTACAAAAATCTAAAATCATTTGACATGTTTTTGAGACACATGAAGATTAACGGTATTCAATAAAAACGCATAAACCGTTAATCTTCATGTGTCTCAAAAACATGTGAAACGATTTTAGATTTTTGTAAAATTTAATATAGATGATCTATACGATATAAACTTTCAATCCAACGGTGGATTTTGAAAAATTTGAATTTGTTAAAGCGTTATTGAGCGGTGTAACATTACTCAAATGTTACACCGGTGTAATTTGATCCCTCCCTATATATATATATGTGTGTGTGTCAAAAAAAAAAAATATATATATATATGCCGTCTCCGAATATATATATATGCCGTGCTATAGGCCTCCTTGCATGGGTTCAAAGACGACCATATATATAATATATATATATATATAAGGATTAAACAAAAAATAGAGTTCTATTTTTAATATGACGGTGAGAGGGAATGAGATTAATATATACAAGGAAAGTTTTTTATTTCAATCAATAAAATTATACTAGGAAAGTTTACCCAAAATAATTTCATTGACCACAAAAACATAAGAGACATGGTTCCTAAAAAAGTGGGAGGATTTCAGGGATTTTTCAATACAGGATTTGGAAACTCCAAATTCTTCTCCGATGAAGATTTTATTAGCATTCATTCTTCACTATTTACCACTATAAATAAGAGGGTATCCATTCTTCACTATTCATTCTTCACTCTTCTCTTCTTTTTTGCTATCAAATAAAAAGTTCAAAGTATGGTAAAACCTGATTCATTTTTTATTTACCAAGAGGTATGTATGTTATTGCATATTTTATTCTTTTAACATATAGTTCTTCATCTCTATACTCTCTTCTTCCCTTTCATTCCTTTACTATTCTTCTCTCTTTTTGTTCAATCAATTTTCCATTCCATACTCTGTTTCATTCATTATGTGCATTATGTTGTTGCTTTGTTTATTACTATATTTGTTTCTCACTTGCTCATTCTTTTGAAATAGATCCTGGTTAAAGGGATCAAAAGTTGTTTTTTATGACAAATATTAATAATAATAGTATTTTTTTTTATAATCAAATCTTCATATATATAGTGTTTTTTTTTTTAAAGTACATATATATAGTTTGTATTGTGTTGAAAAAGAAATTACTGAGGTTTTTTGTTTGAAATGTTTTTCCATATACAAAATCTGACATCAACACTATATTTATATAGAATTTTCAACTTTTATATTAATTTTTTCTCTTTTCTAGATTATGATAATCACACATCCAATTTATATTTTACAAGGTGCAGTCTTATTAGTGTCTAATTTTTGCGTGTTTAACAATTTTTTGTAGTGTTTCTATCTTTGGTTAAACCTTTTTTTTTTTTGCAATAGTAAAATAGTGCGTAAATAATCAAAAATATAATTCTCCATGCATTAATTTTCATCACCCATTGTTATTTTTTATACAACCACAATTTTCCGCAATTTCGTCAATATTGGCCCTATCTTTTAATATCTCCTCCTTCCTAATAAATTTTGGGCAGTAATTGTTATTAATTATTATTACAGTGATTTTAGGAAAATTAATGTGACCTTTTTCTTGTCTAAGAAGGAATGTTTTTATCATTGACGCATATTTCCGGTAATTAATTTACTTTCATTTTACAAAAATACCCATATTATTATTATATTTTTGGTAATTAAAAAAAAATCCCATATTCTCTCTGTTTCTATGTAAGACAATTATAATATTTTATTTTGTCATCAACATGAAAAAATATTTTAATTTATCTTGGGAAAAAATATTTCAATTAAACTACATTTTAACTTTTCCTCTGGTGTTGTTTGAGATTATACCATTATTTGATAATCCAAAAACCATATGTTATATTTTTAATGCCTAAATATATAAGTTATGACATTTTTACGAGTCATGTCATATTTAATGTGAAACTCTCAATTATGTCCGAGCTATAAACCTTGATGTTTACTCTATTGTTTATTTACCATCCTATGTTTAATTTAGCCTTCTTATTATTAGATTCAATTTCGGATTCTCATAAAAAAAAGTCTCATAACATGTTTTATATATTGTTTTATTTTTGCCCAACGGCCACTTATGTATTGACTGCGTGAATACATGAGATTCCTGACAACTAACACATCTCAGAACTGTAAAATTCAAGCTAGTAAACCTAGTAGTTTCATGTAGAAGTGTTTCCTTGGCTTCAAAATTTTTATTCCTTCAAAACCAACTAAAAGTTTTCATGTGTTGATTTTGCAGAGGAAACATGAACTAAGACGGAAACTGATAAACGCAACACTTGAACTTGAAGCTATGAAAAACATCAAAACAGTACTCTTGAATCTACTCCAAACTTCTTACCAAGAAAGAGATGAAGCTAGGAATCAGCTACAAAATCTAATGATGAATCTTATTCCAACTAGTCCAATCCATTTACAAGACATGCTTGTTCAACTAGAAAACCCTCTCATGTTTCATTCTTCAAAACCAATTCCAAGTATCACAGAATCAAGTACAATCTCACACGGTTCACCGCCGGTAGATTCATTCTTTGAAACTGTTTCTTCACCTGAGTTCTCAAATACCAACATGGGCCATCTCAAATATCATCAAAATCAACAAAATTTGGTTCAAGTTCAAGACTTGAATCATTTGATGGGGTTTACTCAAAAACCGGTTTCAGTGGATCACGGAACTTCTGTTATAGATTCTTTGGCTAAAGGAAGAGTTTTGCCTCAAAAGGGTAAACTCTTACAAGCTGTGATTGAAGCTGGTCCTTTGCTTCAGAATATTCTACTTGCTGGACCACTTCCTACTTGGAGAAATCCACCTCCTTTGCAAGATATTAAAGTTCCACATTTGAATATCAAAGACTATGGTAATAGTACCAATAATAATGTTGCTGCTAGAATCATTGAGCCGGTTTCTTTTCCGAAGGCTTCATCGGTTTTGCAATCTTCAAATGCTGCTTCAAGCTGTTCAGCTACTCCAATGCTTCATTTTGCTGGTAATCATGTTCTTGGTTCGTGGAACGGTTCGCAGAAGTTTATTAGTTATGATTCTAGTTCTAGTTCTAGTTCTAGTCTCGGGACTCAAGCTGGGTCGAAGAAGCGACAAAGGTATCAATGATGCGTAAATGGAGATACAACAGTTGCTGTAAGGAAAATGCTGCAATTATTATTTGATTTCTTCCCTTTAAGAGTTATATTTCATTTGTGGGGTTTTGTTTGTTTTTTGAATTCCTTTGATGAGTGTTTTATTCTTGTAAACCGCTTGTTATAGTTTCACAGTTATTTTATTTTTTATAAACTAAGGGTTTATCTACATTCATCTAGTGTATAATTGGACTAGTTTAAATTGGTTTTTGGTAAACCAATGAGCTCTCAATTAGGTCGGTTTGGTTTTTTGTGTTTTTCAAAAATGAAACTGAACCAAAATAATCGGTTTGGTTCAGATACTTTAATCGGTTTATGGTGTTTTTATTTTTACGAAGTATTCATTGCTGTTATTTTTTTCCACTATATTTCTTGCTATTATTTTTTCAATCACATTAACACTTGATAGTTCTTGCTATCATATTATTAATAATAGGCATTTTGCCGTTGTATGCTATTAACTTAGATGTTGTGGGTTTGTTCGCAGATTCATCCTTTATGTTTTTAACGAAATTGAACATGTGGTTGTATTTGATGTATTCTGTCGATTTGAATGAATGAATATTATTTTGTTTGTGTCAAAAAAAAAAACAATAACGACATAGTTTTCAAACATATTTTCAATTTAAACAAAGCTGACAATAATAAATCAATAAGTTTTCAAATACAAACCATGGGGTTTCAACTCACCAAAAAAAAGAACCATATGATTTTCAAATACAAAGTTTGTTTAAGATATTTTTGTGAGATTGGGGTCTAAGACTGTTATGTTATTAAGTTGGACCATTTGTTTTTTACAATAATATGGATTAGTTTTAGATGTAAGTTGTTGTGGGTTATTGAGTTGAACTGAGTATATAGTTTATAATATATATATATAATTATTGGTGCGGTTTTCCGACTTTTTTCTTATAAATTAAAATGGAGGAATATTTTTTTTCTTTATTAAAGCAACAATATTTTGATTATGTATACTGTTTTGTTTAAGTATTTAATGAAACAGTTAAACTATATCATTAACCTATGTCAAATGAGCAAATTAACTGAAGTTTTGACATGTATATTCGTATAGGGTGAGTGTCGTGCTATATAGCACCACTCATGAACTTGCAAGTTTTGGAAAAAAATTAATTTATGTCACTAAATCTAATTTTCATCTTTGTCATGCAAATTGATTTTTTTTATTATCCATGATTATTTTACGACTAGTATTAGTCGAACTCGGGACTCTAGAGTTTACAACACTCAGATACTCTATGCCTATTGCTTATGCTAGACTTACGTGGTGACAATATGTTACATGGTTCAAATGGGCGGCAATTTATATTTAATTTTGCGTTGAAGATTCATTTTAGAGATTCTAACTTAGTAAAAATTACATTTATAAAAAAAGTTATCTCTAAACAATGATTTTTATGAAAAACTATTTATAATAACTACTTTTTTAGATATTTTTTTTGAAATTTTATAATCTAGAAAAATTTATAACAAAATGATGAAATATTTAAACCAATTTGTCATTTGACACTTTTATAAAATAAATTATTTATTAAATACTTTTATCGTATATAAACATTATAAAATCCATTTTTAGAAAAAGTTAAAACAAATGCACCTTAATTTTAAACTAGTTGCCTTGGCTTTCAAGAACTCTTCTAGATCCATTAATTTCATTATTTCTCACTAGCCGCCAAACGGGCACGTTCCGTTTGTGTGATCATATTCTCTTCTTTATTCTTTGTGATCGATATTCTCTACTGTGCAAATATAAATAACTATTTAATCTCTTTTTTTATTGGACTTAGTTAATTGATAACTACGTAACCTCTTTTATTTTTGTTAGTTATTAAGAAGAAAAAAATATATTTTTTTTTACTATAAAAAAACTGAAAACCTACTTTTATGTGAAAGTTGTGCTTAGTTGTTAAGAAAAAAGATAAAATATTATTTACTAAAAACAACTGAAAATCTATTTTTATGTGGAAGTTATTTTTTAAGGGTAAAATAGGAATAACAAAAAAGCCATCCCAAAAATTTGTATCCCCTTTATATATTAGTATAGATATTTTTAGAGAGGATAATCATTGGGCACATATTTTAGCTAACATTGGCCTAAGTATTTCCACTAGTTTTTAGTGGGAGGATTTGCTTGTGAAAATTAGGAGTGATTATTTATTGGATTAATTATTTAATTAATCAATTATCGATTGACAATAATCAATTATTATAAATTATTGTCAATATAAATTATGGTTTATTGTTATTAAATATTTATCGATGAATTATTTAATTAATCTTTTGTTTCTGAATAATTCGTGATGGATTGAATAATTCAGTTAAACCCAATGAGAGGTCTCCGGCTCTCCGCCCTCAGTAATTTGTTATATAAACATTAAATCCAATAAGAGGTCTCCGCCCTCGGTAGGGTCCGTTTGGTTCGAAGTTTTTGGAGGGGAGGTGAGGGAATATTTTAAATTTTGGAGAAGTAATTTACTTTTTTACTCTTAACCTTATAAACTCAAAATAAGGATTAAATTATAATGGATATATTACGTCAAAAAAAAATTTAATGGATATATAACAAAAAAAAATCTAATGAGTAGAAAACCTAAATTTTTTTTGTTGTAAAAAAAAAATAAAACCTAGAATTTTAATATTCCAATAAGGATAATTTTGAATTTTAGTAAAAAAATGAGGGTAATTTTGTCAACATAATAAATCTCTCCCCTCCTTCTCAATTGAACCAAACAGACCCTAAGCGTTTTGACATATATGTTCATGATCTCTCTATTTTCATTCTATGGAATCTAAAGGTACGTACGCCATTCATGATTTGTTCTTGATACTATGATATTATAGATATGCTATAATTTGTATTTTCATGGTTTATCCGTTAAAATTCCAACACTATTTTCATAATATGCTTGATCTTCTTTGGTCCTTTGAAATTGTAGTGGAGGTTTTGCATCTTTTAGTTTTTATTTTTAAAAAAGTCTTGTATCAATAATTACTGATTATGATTTGTCAATGACAGTTGCACTCGGCATTAGTATATTTTATTGTTTGTGACATACAAGGAATTTATTTTTACAAAGCTCATTTACCATAAAATTCACCTTTTAAGTGTGAATTTAAGAGTTGTATTGTATTTGTGATTCATCATGTATAGTAGAAGATTTTGAAGAAAATTGACACAATATAATAGCTGAGTATCATTTGAAAGAAAAATAAAACGATGGGTTTAAGGTTTATGCAATATAAGAGAGTTGTGGTTTTTTGTTTATAACATAAATACATTTTTTTTGCTAGGATGAACACTACACAGAGGAGTGGGAACATCAACATCAACATGTTTATTTATTCTTTTGTTGATTCTTCAACCGATATTTGTAGTGAAAATTGGCAAAACACTTGGTAGTCACTATGAAAAAGGAAAAAAAAAATTTGAATTGAGACATTGATGATTGATCACATAAGTGTTGGAACAAAAATTGAATGGCATGCTGCACATAGTATTTACAATAGAACAATTTTTAATAAATTTCAAGATGATTCTGCAAAGACTATCCAATTCACCAATACATAGAAGGTATGCAATTGCTTTGATTCTCAAAAGGTATTAGAAGTGTAGGATACAAAGGAGACTATATTTGGTATCACGGTGGATATGTTAGAATTACGACTCACCGTAATTTTACAGAAGTTACAGAGTGTAGCTTTTGAAAAATCACGGTGGATTACCGTGATTCTGGTATATCCACCGTGATACCAAACATAGACGGAGTGTCATGCGTGATTTTCAACCTTTTGAATTTACGAGGATATTACGTAGGCATTGGTGATTTTTCAAGCAAAAAATGTTTCCACCTGTCCTAACCTAAATTATAAGGAAAAAAAATGATGGTGACTAGATTAATACATGTAGTATATTCTTATATAATAACAAGCAAATTTGACAATTGTTTACATTGCTTGTTATCAAATTAATATTTAAACTTTCAAGAATGTACAATAACTTCAACAACAAAAACAGCAAAATTGGTTGCTATAGTAGCTGATTATTTTACATATGAAGTTTTCTCATTTGCCAAGAAACTCAACATTTTATCTTATACATTTTTTCCTGCATCAGCCACAGTGTTATCACTTTGTTTTCATTCAACAATTCTAAATGAAACAATTTCTTGTGAATTTAGAGACTTACAAGAACCAATTCAGATCCCAGGTTGTGTACCTATTCAAGGAACTGATCTTCCATCTTCATTCCAAGATAGGACAAGTGAATCTTACAACCATTTTATACTCCGTTCGAAAGGGATAAATCTTTGCAACGGTGTAATAATCAATAGCTTTGTAGAATTGGAAGCAGAAGCTGTTAAAGTCATGGCTGAAGGAAGCATCAATGGTTCTCACTCTCCTGTTTATATGGTTGGACCAATTATGCAACAAAATTGTGACAATACTCAAAATGGATCAGAATGTTTATCATGGTTAGATGAACAAAAACAAAGTTCTGTTGTCTTTGTTTCATTTGGTAGTGGAGGAACCATTTCTCAAAACCAAATGAATGAGTTGGCATTAGGATTAGAATTGAGTTGCCAAAAGTTTCTTTGGGTTGTGAGAGAACCCAATGATATAGCTAGTGCTGATTATTTTGGTGTTTCTAATTCTAAACAAGACCCTTTAAGTTTTTTACCAAAAGGGTTCTTAGAAAGAACAAAAAAGCAAGGATTTTTGGTTTCAAATTGGGCACCACAAGTTGAGATTCTTAGTCACAAAGCTATATGTGGATTTGTTACACATTGTGGTTGGTTTTCTACACTTGAGTGTGTTGTGAGTGGTTTGCCAATAATAGCTTGGCCACTCTTTGCTGAGCAGAGAATGAATGCAGCCATTCTAGCTGATGGGATTAAAATTGCTATAAGGCCAAAGATTGATAATGTGAGTGGTGTTGTGGAAAAGGGTGAAATTGTCAATGTTTTGAAGAGGTTAATGGTAGAGGATGAAGGACTTGAGATTCGTGAAAGGATGAAAGTCCTACAAGATGCTGCTGCTGCTGCAATGAAACTAGATGGATCTTCCATAACTAATATGTCTCAGTTGGTCACAAAATGGACCAATTTCGAAGGTTGTAATGAAAGTTTTTTTTGACCCAATGTTGTAACGAAAGTTAACTTCTCTGCATATGCATGTGATCAGTTTTTCTTAACTTGGTTTAGATTTAACTCTTCAATGAATAAACAAGTAGATTCTACTATCCTGTGGTACATTTTAATATATAAATTTCTATCATTATTTTGAGTATTTTAGTTATTAGAAATTACAATCTACCACTTAGAGAAGGTGAGATATTTTTGCAAGGAACATTGACAAGTATGCTCTTATTGACATGGGTTGGTTTGGAACAAAATTAACTTGGCAATATTAAGGTCATTGTAGAACTAGAAGGGGTAGGTTGCAAAGAATGATGTTGCAAAAACCAGGTTGAATTTGTCAGTTTAATTGGTTGAATTGAGAATCGGTCAATTTGTTGATGGGCTATGTGGGTTATAAAGGATATAAAACACGCACAACAGCGCGGGGAAGGTTTGTGGGAGCATTCACATGATGATTAAGGCTTTGTTTGCGAGTTTGGAGGGGAGGGGAGGGCTTTGGAGGGAGGGAAATAGAGAGAAAATTAGAGAAATCTTTTACATTTTTTGAGAAAGTATTTTTTGAACTTCCCATTACAAAAGAAAAGAAAATTAGGGAAAGACCACCTACACATATAAGTATAACATACATATCAATTAATTTGAACTTTCCATTTTATTAGATCAATAATTAAATAATGGTAATTAAACAAGAAAAGAAAAGGCTTTGATTCAAAACAAAATAGTTTTTCTAATTTAATTCAACTTACTCATTACAAAAGGAAACTGTGGAGTTCGATGGTCAATTCAACTTCACCAAAACCTCCTCCTCTTTCTTAACTTGTAATCGAATATAACGCAAAATAGCATTCCTCTCACACTCAAGTCTCAACAAATCTCATTTAAGAGCTTCCAAAGTTCTTAGCATGGAGAGGAGATCTTCTCCAATCAAATTTATGTCCTGTTAAATCTCAGCCTTCCATTACTTTTTTGCTGTCCACTGTTCATTCAAATAAAAAAAATTGGAAGATGTGGATTAAACTGCACCACCTCCGATGGAATTTACACTAGAGAGGATCCTCTCTCGTGTACAAGGCCATGAAAACAGAATCATAATTGATCCCACAAAAGTTAAATCTCTTAGCAAAGGCTTCATCATTAACTCTTGAATTTTATTTTAATAAGCAAAACCTATTAACAAATGGTAATCCAAGCACAAGACATGAAAAGATTAAATCACCAAGTCAACAATGTTTCTGCAATGTGCAGCAAAACATCACTATGTAAAACATACCAAGCCTAGTAATACAGGAACCCAAAACCTAACAGATCTGCGACACAAACCCTTAAATATTTACTGTAATGCAACATAGACATAGAGGCATACTTTATACTGTCTTGAATACCTGTTAGCTCAAAATTAAAATCAAGTTCACTATGTATGGTGCAATATTTACTGTCATCTTTCTAATGCAAACAAATCAAAAGATAGTCTGCTAGATGGAGGGTCTATAACTCTGCTCAAATCCTTTCTTCTTATGGGTATTACAACAATTCTTTATCTCACTGTTTTCCAGGGCAATCTCTCAGCTATTAGAAACAACCCATACCATAAATTATTACAGTAATTTGAACGTTCCATTTCATTATATCAACAATTGAAAAACAGTAATTAAACCAAAGAAGACTTGCTGTTAAAACAGAAAAAAACCAAAGACTTGATTCAAAAACAAAGTTTGGGCATATATTTTAGAAAATTCTTCAATATGGAATTGTAGATCATAGTTTCAGATTCAACTAAAACTAACTAGCATTCATCATTATTCAGAAATGTGTTTAGTCCTTGCTAGCAATTGTCTGAACATTTTGTGTGCATCTTGATGTAAATACAATATACTAAAATGTAAGGAAAATGCAGCATACAAGCAATTTTGAAATCCATTATCATTAATTAAACCATTTTCATACACAGAAAGATCAACAAGGTTCCATTAATTCATTACAACTAACCAATGTTAAAAGCTAAAAATTAAAAAGTCTAATTGCGCCCTAAACAGATAGATACAGTAACCACCGAATACAACCATAAAATCAAATCAAGTCTAAGAACTTGTGAATTTAGTGACAGCTTTGGTACCCTCAGAAACAGCATGCTTAGCCAATTCACCAGGAAGAACAAGTCTAACAGCAGTTTGAATTTCCCTAGAAGTGATTGTTGGCTTCTTGTTGTACCTTGCAAGTCTTGATGATTCTTGAGCGAGTTTCTCGAAGATATCGTTGATGAAACTGTTCATGATTCCCATGGCTTTGCTTGAGATACCAATGTCAGGGTGAACTTGTTTCAGAACTTTGAAGATGTAGATCTTGTAAGTCTCAACGCTCTTCTTGTTTCTCTTTTTCTTCTTGTCTCCGGCGGCTAAACCACCTTCCTTTGGTAGCTTCTTTCCGGCCTTTGGCTTCTTCTCTGCTACGGTCGACTTCTTCTCTTCTGCGGGTTTCTTCTCCGCTGGCTTCTTCTCTCCTTTTGGTGCCATTGAATTGAACAAATTGGGAATTTGTTAAAGTTAGGGTTTCGAACTGTGTGAAAACTGAGAATGGAAATGGTTGTGGAGTGAAATATATTATATAGGGTAAATAGGCCCATCCTCCCTGCAAAGTGGGTGTATTCTTGTAAATGGAAATGTGTGAAAACTGAGAATGGAAATGGTTGGGGAGTGCCTTAGGGCATCTCCAATGGAAGCAGTTTTAGATAAGCGGAAGTTATTTTTTGTGGACCCAAATTGTCATGTAGAATCTAAGAAATTGATAAGCAATTTTAACCAATTTTACTCCAATGGCATTAAAATAAGCAACTCATATTTCATCCCACCAATTTATATATATTTTTTATTTTCACTTAATTTTGATTCAAATAATAAGTATGGGCCCCACCTAATCCCTATTAAAATAATAAATTTTATTGCTAAGCCACTCAAGGTAAGAGTTGCAACATGAAATTTCATCCCTTATTTCTAAGCAACTTTGAATGTAATGTCATCCAACTCCAATGGTAAAATAAAATAAGATATGATTGTTAAGCTTTAAGAACTCAATAAAACACTTGCATTGGAGATGTCCTTAGAGCATCTCCAATGGGGAGTTCTTATGATTTAAGAACTAGTACCTATTAAGTACCTCAATTGGAGCAAAAATAAAATGGTACTTATATAAGTACTTATTCCTATTTAAACATTTTCTCTCTCCGGTTCTTATCATTTTCTTTCTTTTTTTCCACCATAATTAAAAACTATCAACCAATTATAAATGGTGTAGAGTTATTAGCGGGACCCATTAAGAACTTTTGAAAGAAGTACTTGGTTGGAAGAATTGGGTGCTTAAATAATTTTAAATGATGTTTACACATGAGACCCAGTTAAAAGGTGATGTGTACATTTAAGTACTAAAAAATGGGGAGCTCCATTGTGGATGCTCTTAGGATTGAAGTCAATTATATATATATTTTTTTTGATATAGAAGTCAATTATATTATATATATATAAAAGCATTTTTACGTTCTGATTGGCTAGTGAGGGTTTCACGCGGATAAGTGACGTGGAATTCTAGAATTGTTAAATATTTCTTCTGGAAAAAAAGAAGGGTAGATGCTCTGATTTTTCATGTGGATTGATGAGTTGGCAGTCGTCTTGTCCATTGAGATGCTCTCTTATTGGACGGTTGGGATACATTACTAGATTTTTTTTCTCAAATTGGAATCTCGTCCCAAAAAATACTCAAAACTTGTTTTTGTTTTTCGTTTCCCCTTCCGCACCAAGGGATGCCATCATGCCACCCCTTCATTTTGCGAAAGTATTTATTTTTGTAGATTTTTTTTCACATCATCTTTTATGAAGACCATTAAAAAAATCGGTAAAATTACATTAAGAGTATAAATTATACTATTATTCATCACACTTTAGCTCTTTATTTTATTTTTTTTCCGTTTAGATTCTTTTATCTCTTATATAAAGCCAAGAGACATATACTATATTAAATTAATTATGTGGCATTGTTATGACTTAAGTGAAGCTAGTATCATAGCTCGTGCCGTGCACGGAATTATTTTCTTTTATAATATTATTTATATGTATATTTTGATATATTATTGATTATTTTGGTTTTTTATTAAAAAAAATTATTGATTATTTTGGTTTAAAATTCTAAGGTAAAATTGAGATAAGTTTTGCATGATATAAATTTAATGATGTTACAGAATAAAGCGAAATTAAGAGTATTACTTCGCTTCCCATTTTACACTATTATGAGATAAATTATTTATCTCATCTTCATCACCGAAACTATATAGTGATCCTATAAATATAAAATAATTATAAACTTCATTCTCAAAGGAAAATATGCTTTGATTTTTCATGGCCTTAAGATTTTTTGGGACTGTACCCATAAAATTAAAATATACCATGATTTTTTTTTCATCTCGTGCTGGCTCTTTATTGAAAATTTACATTAGGTTCATTGTCAAACACGGATAATTTTTATTTTTTAATAATATTTATTTCCATATGTTATTTTTCTTTTGAAGGTTGTCTATGTCTTATTTTTATTTTATATTATTTAGAATGTTATCTACGTTTCTATCAAAAAAATATTTTATCTACGTTTTTTCAAGTCTAACAGCAGTATGAAAATTTTATCTACGTTTCTTCGTGATAGATAAAATTTTGAATAAGTTTTCCCTATGATAAAATATGAATATTGAAATAAGGATAATTCTTGCAGTTGAAATTCAAATTTTTATTTATCAATGTGTATTTTTAATAGTAGGGTGGGAATAGAGATGACAACAATATTCATACCCGCAGATTTCTGCGGATAAAATCCGCCATGGATGTGGAGCGGATAACTTAATAGATATCCAAGGATAAAATAAATGGATATTTCAATTATCCGCATTTAATGGATACTATCCACTCCCGCGGATATCCATACCCGCAAAATAATTAGTAAAATTACTTAAATATCTCTACTTACATATAAATTCTAGTATTTTTATATACAAAAAATTGTATTTTTATATTTTATCTTTTGCAGTTTGGCTATTTTATATAAATTACAGCTTTGTTTGGCTCTTTTGCAGTTCAGTGAGGTGATTTTTGTTTGTAGATATTATATTTTCATTAAAAATAGAGAGCACAATTTATAAATATTATGTGTTAATGTTTTGTATTTTAAAAAACTATTTTTTTTTCAATAATTAGTTCTTTTTCTTAATAAAATATATCATCCATAGATATCTGTTAATATCCGCGGATACTTCAATATTCATGGATTACCCGCTTAGCGGATATCCGCAAGGATATGCAACGGACACGGATATCATATATGTATGACTGAGCGGATACATATATCACACTATCCGCGTCCATGAATATCCATTGACATCCCTATGTGGGAAGTACTTGCCGTTTATCATTCTCCAACACTGAGAGCTTTTTTTTTGTCTCTCTGTCTCTCAAAATCTTCTATTTTATTTTTGTCTCTAATGAACATAATTTTTTCTTTCAAAATAAAATGTTTTTAAGTAAAAAAGAGTTTACAGATATGTCATAAGCTATTTTTTGGGTTCAAGACTACAATTCTTCAAGTGATCTTATCCATAAAAAAAATTGTGTACTTTCTTATTTCAATTTGTTTCAAAGTAATCTAAATATAAATGCCCCTTCATTTTACAAAATTAAATATTAAAAATGTACCAAGATAGTGTCGCACAAGTGGTAGATATTTGGGCCCCTTAATGATTTGGTCTTGAGATCGATCCTGGACGGGGCATATGGAGAATCATTTCTAAATGGCGCAGCTAGAGATAGAGACAGCTCAGGAAGAGGAGGTACCCAAAGAACTAACTGAAAAATTGAAGAGGCTAACCATTGAAGTGGACATCCGAGCAACATGGGTCAAAGCATGGGGTAGAAATCGAAAGGTGGCCAGGAAGTCTAAGTTTGGGGTTAATACGCCACCTCTGAAGAAGCCTGCTGCTGAGAGAAAGGAGGAAAGAGAAAAGAAAAGCTGGGTTAATGCACCAAAAGAACAAAAGAAGGAACATCCACCGAAAGGCAAAGGGAAGTCCATCATAAAAACAGTACCTTCAGAAGATGATGGACAACTTTGTTTTGCCACCTTCAAAGAAAAACATAACCCAGAGAAGTATGAAAGAAGCAACAAGAAAGAGGAGGAGCTAAGGCGAAAGCTCCTACAGAAGAGATAGACATGCGAACCTATCCTCTGTAATGGAGGAAATGCCTCAAGCTAATGAGAGGCTAAACAAGCGCTGCTTGGGAGGCAACCCAAGGATAAGTATTTAAGTATTTTCAATTCAGTTTTCAATTCAATAATGTATGCCTAGAATTCCGCATGTCATCTTCATCTGTCAACAACCCTTATTCAAACTTATAAAAAATTAAATAACTGCTTGCTGTTTATTATCTAGTGCATGACTAACTGTTATAGGTAAGATTGTGGCGAAATAAGTTATAAATCTTGATGAGACGAATTTCACAACTTCATACAGAAAAACCAAAGGTGATTCCTCCGAAGTGCGAAGTTCAGAAGACAGAGAGACGAGTGAGGAAGCTGATGTCTGTGAGACAAGTGTTCAACTTCAGTTATACCTAAGTCATGTGAGGATTTGAGCCAAATATTTCCAAACGGTATTACCACTTTCTTTCGAATTACTATGAGAGTACCGTGCACTTGTTTATTTTCTAGAACTTGCTCTAATTCTCTGCTGACTGGTTAGTTTAATATTATATGCATTGAGGCAATTGTTTGTTATAACCCAGAGCCTTTTCAAGCCACCCATATTATTATTATATCCTTTGCTAGTCAATTTTGAGCCGTAAAAAAATATTATCCCTTTTTTTTTTCGGTGACAAACCACGATACAAGCCTATAGACCAGAAAAACAAAGAAATTACCCTCTTGGGAGTTAGGTAATAGTTCTCAAAGTCTTGGCAACAAAATAAGTTTGGGGTTGCTCATGGAACTAGCAACATCTAAGTTTGGGGTGGATATACGGAGAAGTATCACCAAACCCTATTGTTCCTCCCTCTTGCTGATTCAGGGTGTGGAATAAGAGCTTGTCTCCTGTCATGTGACGTGAGCAACCACTGTCTAGATACCATGAGCTTTCTTTTCTTCTTTGGGTGCATACCTGCAGCATACACTATTTCAAACTTTGGTACCCATATTCTGATGGGTCCATGTTGGTTAGTTTTATGAATCTTATTCTTCTTCTTAGAGTATTCAGAAGATCTAGAGTCAACTGAGCCTTTAGAAAATGATTTAGGCTTATGTTGTCTCTGAGAATTTCCTCTTGAGTGTGTCAGAGAACCAGTTACCAAGTTTGATTTAGAAGTACTGGTGCCTCGCTTATCAACAGGCTTTGGTACTCTGATAGATTTAACTTGAGTAGACATGGATACTGAAGTGAGGGGAACCTGGGTTTTAGAAGACTTAGGTTCAGAAGATGAGTTATCTTCTGATACCTTATCTTGCGGTTCCAAGGTCACAAGAGTATCAGACACAGTCAGAGGTTCTGAATTACCCTTAGTAAGGTTAGAATAAGATTCAGAAGGTGGTTTGCTTAAGCAGACATAATTGCTTGCTTTCCCTTTATCAGAAGATGTAAGGGAACCAAGTCCTTGTCTTCTATAATAATTGCTCCCACCATGAATCATAGAAGACATCTTAACTTTGTCGATGTTATGATGGACAAACTCTTGAAGAGAAATTTCATACTCATCATAGGGTTTGTGACATGTTCTGCAACCAGTTTCAAGCACTTTAATTGTTTTAAGAGATTTTTTATAGTTTGCTTGAGTCTGGTTGAGATTTTCATTGAGCAGTTTCAATTTTTGTTTACAAAGATCTAGCTCATTTGACTTTTCCATGTACTTCATCATAACATCTTTCAAAGCCTTGGTGACTTGAGTACTAGACATTTTTGAAATTACCTCTTCAATATCATCCGTGTCAGACTCTGAATCACTTTCATTATCTGATTCACCAGTGGCCAAGAGTGCCAGATTTGCTTCCTCAGAATCTTCGTCCTCAGATAATTCATTGATGTCTTCCCATGTAGCCATCAGACTCTTCTTAGCTTTATTCTTGATTATGCTCTTTCTTCCTTTACCCTTGGAGTTGAGTTCACGAGGACAATCAGCATGAAGTGTCCAGGCTTGTGACAATTGAAACAATTTTTCGTGTCATCCTTCTTCTCTTTGCTAACGTTGTTCCTTGATCCAAATCCTTTGCTTGAGTAGTTTTTGCCCCTCATTGACCACTTTTGGAATTTTTTGGACAAGAGTGCAAAGACATCATCATCTGATCCATCTTCTTGGTCATCTATGGAAGATTCCTCTGCTTTAGATTCTACAACTTTGGCTTTCAGAGCCTTAGACGAAACTGAAATAGATGGCAAAGCCACAAATTTTAGTTTCTTCTGAGGCTCATCAGAAGATAGTTCAATCTCATGACTCATGAGAAAACTTATCAATTCCTCCAAGCCAAGTGTGTCCAAATCTTTAGCTTCCTGAATAGCTGTTACCTTAGGCCTCCACCTTGAAGGTAAGCTTCTCAGAATCTTCCTTAAATGATCAGAAGTTGTATAACTTCTCTTCAGAACTTGGAGATCAGCCACTAGAATTTTGAATTTAGAATACATAGATTCAATATTCTCATCATCCTTCATTCTAAAGAGTTCATACTGTTGGATCAAAAGAGTAGCCTTTGCTTCTTGAACCTGTTTGTTCCCTTCATATGTGGAACATAAGGAGTCATATATACTCTTGGCAGTAGATTTGTCAGTAATCTTGAGATATTCATCATGAGATATACAACCATTGAGAAGATCCTTGACTTTGTGATGTTTCTTGTAAGCCTTCTTGTCAGTAGGAGTGAACTTCTTCCTTTCTTCAACAAATAACTTACCTCTTTCATCAAGACCTTGAAAAGTTACCCCTTCTTCAACCAAGTCCCAAAGCTCATCATCTATACCAATGAGATGACCGTAGATTCTATCTTTCCACCAGGAAAACGTAGAACCATCTCCATTGAACTTTGGTGCTTTGTTGTTAGACTTATCTTCAACATCATAGTCATGAGGAACTGCTTTCATACTTGCAGCTGTAGCGTCAGTCATTGTGTTTTTCAACAAGAAACTGTCTCACTGTTAAGTGATAAAAACAGAACCAGACTCTGATACCAATTGAAGGTGTGAAAAACACAAGAAGGGGGGGTTGAATTGTGTTTTGGGTAGTTTGAAATTTCTTCAAAGTTAGAACACTTATCCGATTTTGCAGCGGTTATAAAAACAAAACACAATCAATAACGTTTATGAAAGAATAAGAGAGTGAGAGAAAGATAGAGACAAAGATTTTATACTGGTTCCTCTCACAAACCGAGAGTACGTCCAGTCCCCTTGCACTTCCAAGGGAGTTCACTAATAATCACCAAAGATTACAATGCTCAAGCACACAAACAAGAGACTTCCAATGCTCAAGTAAACTTACAAGAGACTTCCTTTGCTCAAGCACACACGCAAGAGACTTCAAACAACTTACAAGTAAAACAGAGTATATGAACACTGATATACAAATCAATGTTCAAGAAAAATAAATACAACTCAATGACAAGACTTAACTTAGAATCCTAATAAAAGAAATCTAAGGTTCAACTACTGTATGATTCAGAAGCTGAAGCTTTGAGTCTTGGATGTTCAAATGAGTTCAAGTTGTATTCAAGTTGTCTTTGTAATAAGGATGATTTTGGCAGAGTAACAGGTCTTTCAAAATTGTTCAATTGTGTTGTCGTGCAGAAAAACTTCAATTCAGCTCCTATTTATAGTAGAGGGTGGAACGTCTTGAATTTGAATCTGTTGCAGTGAGATTTCGCCAGCTGGAAATAGTAAAATCCTTAACCATATCAAGTAACCTTTGTGTACGAACAATCTTGGGAAGAAAGATTCGTCCAAATCAGGTAATAAGTTCGTACAATAGTACCAACATCATTATCCCTGAGGATAAGGTTGATTCTCCAACTTTTGGGTTGTTAGAAGATGATGAAATTCAATCATTGTAGCAGAGAATGTTCTTTTTACAAGACGGCTCTCACTGCACTTATCAGAACATGATGTCTTCAAACACAGCTTCTGATAGTGTAGCTTCTGATATGCAGCTTCTGACGCGTCTTAACTTTGCATCTTCTGATGAGCATGTTCTGGCCAGAATTTGCTTGCCATTTCAAAGCCTCAATTGTACTCATAGTGAATATAAAATTTTAGCTTATATATCTGCACACTTAGAGTAAATAATCAGTATACCCTATCGTATATTAATACCTTTGTTATCATCAAAACTTAATTGAGTCATGTCAGAACCTCTTTTGTTCCAACATAATATACATAAAAAAATTGAATTTTGTAGAGATGACACATAAGCAATAGAGGCTTGTAAAGATGCCACATAGGATTAATATAGTTTGCTTTACAATGGTATAAGTTAAAAGAGTGATCTTTCACCTTTCATAACATTTTTTTTATAAGTTATTCAATTAATTAGTATGTGAAGAATATAATTGGTTAGTAGGTGAAGGAAACAAAAAGAATGCACATAATAATATACATAAAAAAAGTTGAATTTTGTAGAGATGACACATAAGCAACAGAGGCTTGTAAAGATATTGATTGTTTGATTGATGATTGATGATTTGGATTTTAATGTTTCATTTTAAAAAAATATCATTCCACTAAGCCTCTCCCTCACCTCACGTTATCTAGATAATTCTATAAATAAATTAATTTTTGCTTCTAGATACTGTTAGTCCATATTTTTACCAAGTAAAAATATGTTCTAAATGGATAATTAAAATAATTGTGTTTAAATATGTAATTATTTTAAAAAAAGTCATTAAATACATTTGGTTTTCAGAGCCAATGAATTTAGTGATCAATCATGCATGAACACATAATAAATGTTCTATTGTTGAACATTTCTCTTTAAAATTGCGTATTCTTCAGGGTCCTTTTGATCTGGTCGAAGCGTCAGTAGGGTCGAAGCACCCAGTAGTGCAAGATTGTGGACTTAGTGAAATATTCAAAGAAAAGAGTTATCATTTCGACTTCGATGGATACAACGGCTAATTCAGAAGATAAGAAAGGATTCAAATTCAAAATACGTGTCAAAGACACGCGTCCTCTCTATAGTAATTTAGGCGTTATTAGCAGTTAGGATTTAGTGTCTATAAATAGTTTAGTTCTGTGATCGAAATGGGGGTCACAATCATTATACAAAATCCACAGAAAACTCAAAGTATCCATGTCAAAGCGAGAAACGAGTGCTCGAAGGAGAATGTATGTAATGTGAACCACTTTTCATTCTGTAATCATTTACATTTTGAATGCAATTTACAATCCTTTTATTCATTCAAATTGCTTTTTACTTTCGACTCAATCTCTCCTTCTGTTTATTCAATTGAATAAACATTCTTTCTTGCATTTCAAGTTACTTAAAAACATAAAAACAACACTTTATGAATATAAGAACAATAATGAATACCATTTACTTTGAAAATATAAACAAAAGCACTATGTCCCGAGATTTACTAGTTGGTCTCTCTTGTAATAATCAAACTAGCGTTGTTTACCAAATTTAACAGTAAACAAATTGGCACGCCCAGTGGGACTGTGTGCTTTGTGTTTAAATTTCTTCAAAGTTTGTGTAATTAATTTGTTCTGCATTTTTTTTTTGAATTGTTTCCAAAAGTTTTGTGTGTAGTGTATGCTTTTGAGGAATAGGAAATTACTCCCTGAAATGGTTAGACCACCACCCAGAAGTAACCCAAGACAAAATATGGAAAATCCAAACGGAAACAATAATAATAACGGTTCGAATGCATCAACCGCTTCGAGCGTTTCTGAGGCCGTAATCTCTCCTGTAATCAGTGAGATTGTGCCCAACGCTAGTGGGGCAATAGTTTCTGCCCCAACATCTTCTGTGGTAAGTGCCACAATGACAATGCCAACGTCTACAGTGGTACCTTCGACTACTACAGAACCTATTTTGACCCTTTCCCATGCTATGGAGGGAAATTTCTCTCCAAATAGGTCAAATGTTAATGGGGGTGGCGCTAGTTCCTCTACTTTCTCATTACCCTTTTCCCAATATGTGGGTCAAGGCACAAGTAGGAACTACCCATATGGTATGCCTACCAGTATGATGCAGGGTTTGCAAACAAGTGCATCATTATTTACAGAGTCAGCACCAGGCGTATTTGTCCCTAATAATCAAATAGTTTCTAGTTCTGCTACTCGAAACATTAACCCCTCTTTAACCAATAATGCCTTGAATGCTTTAAGGCAACAAATGGATGAAAGTAATCATGATATGGTCAATATGTTAACACAACAAATTGGTACAGTATTTAACCCATTAATTCAAAATACAAACCAAAGTTACCAATTGTTGGCTAATCAAATGGGAAGAATTGCTGATTTCTTTGGGGCTCCTCAAGTCCCTAATCAACAAGTTCCACAAATTCAAAATGTGGTGCCCCTGCAAATTGCACAAGCACCAAATAATGCCATTCTGCCTGCACCAAATAATGTTGGAAACCCTTTAAACCAAATCCAACAGCCAGTGCCAGTGGTCGAACCACAAGTGCAAATTCTGGCACAACAACAAGCTTTGCCCCAGGTCGAGCAAAATCCTGGAATCGTGTTGGTAAATAGGAACCAAAATGCTGATGATGTAGTGAGAAATGTCCAGAACAATAACTTTGCTGGGCAAAATAACATAGCCAATTTGGTCGAAACCATCCTGGCACAAAATGGTTTAAACATAGGCATGCATAGGCCTCATTTTGTCTCTGTCTTGTCAGAATATGTGCTTCAAGCAGAACTACCAAGGGGTTGGAAGATCCCAAAGTTTACTAAATTTGCTGGTGATACTAGTGAATCCACTGTTGAACACATAGCAAGATACTTAACTGAGGCAGGAGATTTAGCAAATAATGAGAATTTAAGAATGAAGTATTTTCCAAATTCTCTAACAAAAAACTTTTACATGGTTTACTACCCTCCCTCCACATTCAATTTTCAATTGGAATCAATTGGAGAGGGTTTTCCATGAGCAATTTTACATGGGACAATCTAAAATAAGTCTCAAAGAATTAGCAAGTGTTAGGCGCAAAACTCCTGAGTCTGTGGATGATTATTTGAATAGATTCCGCTTACTTAAGGCCAGGTGTTTTACTCAGGTGCCTGAACATGAATTGGTCGAAATGGCTGCTGGTGGCCTAGATTATTCGATCCGAAAGAAGTTAGATACTCAGCATCTAAGAGATATGGCCCAATTGGCTGATAGGGTTCGACAGGTCGAACGCTTGAAAGCAGAAAATGCTAGAAATTCTAAGTATCACAAAAAAGAAAAAGTTGCTTACGTGGAAACACATGATAGCGACCAAGAATATGATATCTCTTATGAGGATGTTGAACAAGGGGAAATAAACCTAGCAGAATTAAAACCTGGTCCCCCTTACACTTGTAAACTTTTAAAACCTTCAAATGGGAAAAACCCCGTTGAACCAAAAAATGATAAATATGTTTCAAAGACTTACACTTTTGATATAACAAAATGTGATGAGATTTTTGATCTGTTGGTTACTGATGGCCAAATAGTGGTTCCAAAAGGTGTTAAAGTACCTCCTTTAGACATGAGAAAGAAAAGAGGTTATTGTAAATATCATAATTTTCTTTGACATAGAACCTCACAATGTGTACTTTTCAGGGACTTGGTTCAAAAAGCTTTGAACGAAGGAAGACTTAAATTTGGTGAAAAACCCAAAGCCACAAAGGCAGATCCAGAGTCTTCATAAAATGTTGATACCCTCTATGCTGAACCTCAGGCTATCATGATGGTCGAAGCCATGGAGGTTACAGAGGTGCAAGTGGAGAAAATACCTGAAGAGGAATACTTTGAAAAAATGAAGGTGGTATATCCTCGAGCTGAAGAGGATTTGATTGACTTTCTGAACAGATGCAAGCTAGAGAACAAAGGAGTGATGCTTTGTGCTCGTTGCAGTGCTGTTTGTGATAAAGAGGCTACTGCAGGCCTTATGAAGTTCCAACCAGTGGCAAATAGGCAGGGGGCAAACCCAAAACAGCCTCATGATAAAGGAAAGGGCGTTCTAACTCAACCAAATAATAGGGTCCACGCTGATCGAAGGCCCACTTTCCTTCCTTCTGGTTCGATCCATGTGGAGCGCTGGATGCACCAAGGAACCATAAAATTCAACAAAGGTGCAATGGAAGTTGGTGGCTCCAGTGGCACCAAACTAAGCTACTCAGAGGATGTTAACAAATACTCTTACAGGAATAATTATAAGGGTAAACATCCAATGACAAGGACTCAATGGCGTGGATTCCAACGCCAGAAGAAATTGGCTGCAACTAATCTTCAAACAGACCAATATAAAGAAGTGGCTAGAAGGCCAGCAAAAGAAAGGATCCTTCCTCCTATAGAAGAAAACAAAATGGAAGAGGATGATCTGCTGGACTCCGAGCCAGATTTTGATGTAATATGTGTGGTTTCCATATTACCATCAGAATATGATGGATGTTCAATCAGAAGTAACTGAGCTCGAAATTGATTTCGACCAGTTAGAAATGGCTGACCCTAAGCCAATATGCTATTATGTCATGAACAATGGCTGTATCGAGGAGCAACAGGCTGCATTCGAAAGGCTAGACTTAGGCATGAAAAATCATCTCAAACCCCTCTTCATCAGAGCAAAAGTTGAAGGAGTTGGAGTTAACAAAGTGCTGATAGATGGAGGAGCTGCTGTGAATCTAATGCCTCTATCTATGTTACCCAAGATTGGCAAATATGACTGTGATTTGTCAACCCATAACATTGTTTTGTCCAATTATGAAGGCAAAACAGGACATTCAAGGGGGCAATCCAAGTGAATGTTGCTGTGGGCAGCATAGTTCGACCAACTCTGTTCCTAGTGGTTGAATCTAAGGCAAATTTCAACTTGCAGTTAGGGAGAGAGTGGATTCATGGAGTAGGAGCTGTTCCTTCGACCCTTCACCAGAAGTTGATACTTTGGAGGGAGGATGGCTGCGTAGAAAATATAGAAGCTGATCAAAGTTTCTATATGTCAGAGGTAGATACCATAAACCAACAAACCTTTGACAAAAATTTGGCGAACATTGCGCCATGTTATGATAGAGAGAATGCTTTCACACCCTCTGATAATGTGATTCATTCTGTGAAACTCCATCCAACCCAAGGCTTTATATGGGAAAAAGAGGAAATAGATGATGTGTCCTCAGAAGATGGAGTTGTACCACCATCTGGGTGGAATGTTTATGAAGATTACGATGACTGAGTCCAGTGCATGGGCCAGGATTACGGCTTATATGGCCGAAACTAAGTTAAATACGGCTTTGGAAGCTGATGTTCATCAAAATATGGCTACAGAAGCCAAGGTCGAAAGTGATGGCATTTCTATGCCACAAGCCCAAAGGCTTGATTGCATCTATGATGAAGAACCCGTGGGATTCGAAAAGGACCCATTGAACGAAACTCCTAAGATGCAAGCCCAAGACCCTTTGGAGGAAATTGACATTGGAAATGGCTCAGTAAAAAGGCTAACATACATTAGTGCTAATATTAGTCCTGATTTGAAAGGAAAATTGGCACTACTTCTTAAGGAATTTAGTGATTGTTTTGCCTGGGATTATAATGAAATGCCTGGACTCAATAGAGAAATGGTCGAACTAAAGCTACCAATCAAGGCAGGTAAAAAACCAGTGAAACAATTGCCAAGAAGGTTTGCACCAGAAATCATGTCCAAGATCAAAGAAGAGATCGAAATGCTGCTGAAGAGTAAATTCATCAGGGCTGCCAGGTATGTAGAATGGTTAACAAATATAGTTCCTGTTATTAAAAAGAATGGTACACTTAGAGTATGCATAGATTTTAGGGACTTAAATAATGCTACACCTAAAGATGAGTATGCCATGCCTGTGGCAGAAATGTTAGTAGATTCAGCAGCAGGCTTCGAGTTCTTGAGCATGTTAGATGATTATTCTGGTTATAACCAAATATTTATTGCTGAAGAGGATGTATCTAAAACAGCATATAGATGCCCTGGTGCTCTAGGCACTTATGAATGGGTTGTTATGCCTTTTGGGTTGAAAAATGCTGGTGCCACTTATCAAAGGGCAATGAATTCCATGTTTCATGATTTTATAGATTCATTTCAAATCTAAGTGGAAAAGCTCAAGCTTTCTCACCACTACTTCGACTCAAGAAAGATGATCCATTCAAATGGAACGAAGAGCATCAAAAGGCTTTTGATGACATCAAAGAATATTTAATAAAGCCTCCAGTTCTAATGCCTCCTAGTAGGAATAAAGCTATGAAGTTGTACATTGCTACGTCTGATAAGACAATATGAAGCATGTTGGCTCAAGAAGATGATAATGGCATAGAGAATGCAGTTTATTACCTTAGTAGAGTTTTAAATGATGCAGAAACTAGATACACTGCCATAGAAAAACTTTGTCTTTGTTTATATTTTTCCTGTACAAAACTTAAGCATTATATAAAGCCTGTTGATGTTTATGTTTATTCCCATTTTGATGTTATTAAACATATGCTGACTAAACCTATATTGCATAGTCGAATTGGGAAGTGGGCGTTAGCATTAACTGAATATTCATTGACTTATAAACCTTTAAAGGCTGTTAAAGGCCAAATTGTGGCTGACTTTATAGTAGATCATTCTTTGGTCGAAATGCCACAAGATTATGTGGATATTCAGCCATGGGTCCTGTACTTTGATGGGTCCAAGCATAAACATGGAACAGGAATTGGAATTTTGATTATATCACCCACTCAAGTTCCAACTAAATTCAAGTATAAAATAAATGGACTTTGCTCAAATAATGAGGCTGAGTATGAAGCCTTAATTACAGGTTTAGAAATACTAAAAGACTTGGGGGCAAAGAACATTAAAATAAGAGGTGATTCTGAATTGGTGTTGAAACAATTGACACAAGAATATAAATGTGTTAAAGAACATTTAACAAAATATTTTGCTAGAGCTAGTTCTTTGTTAGATTGTTTCGATCATGTAGATATTGAACATGTACCTCGATTAGAAAATCAAGAAGCAAATGACTTAGCTCAAATTGCTTCAGGATATAAAATGTCAAAAGAGAGGTTGACACAATTGATTGAAATAAAAGAAAAAAATGGTTTTACAAGAACCAATATATGAACAATTGTCAATGCCAAAACTTGTGGGGGCAGAGATTATACCACATATAAATGGTGAAATGGAAAACTCCCTTGAAAATTTTCAAATTTTTTACATTGACAACTTGTCAGATAATGATTGAAGAAAGCCTATAGTAGATTATCTTAAGAACCCAACAGGAAATGTGGATCGAAAGATAAAATATAGGGCTTTAAGCTATATAATTTTTGAAAATGATCTTTTCAAAAAGACTTCTGAAGGAATTTTGTTAAAATGCCTTAATGAAGCAGAAGCATATATAGCAATCTCTGATGTTCATAGTGGCACCTGTGGGTCCCATCAAGCAGGACATAAAATGAAATGGCTTTTGTTTCGACAAGGTCTATACTGGCCTTCTATGCTAAAAGATTGTATAGAATATGCCAAGGGTTGCCAAGAGTGCCAAAGGCACTCAGGAATTCAACATGTACCTGCGAGTGAACTACGTTCAATAGTGAAACCATGGCCCTTTAGGGGTTGGGCTCTAGACCTGATTGGTGAAATTAGACCTGCTTCATCAAAAAATCAACGTTACATTTTAGTTGGGATAAATTATTTCACAAAATGGATAGAGGTCATTCCTTTGCCAAATGTTGATCAAGAAGCAGTAATTAACTTCATACAAAATTACATAATCTATAGGTTTGGAATTCCTGAAACAATCACTACTGATCAAGGTTCAGTTTTTACTGGACGAAAGATGCAGGAATTTGCCCAAGAAATTGGCTTTAGACTTCTAACTTCAACACCATATTATGCACAAGCAAATGGTCAAGTCGAAGCAGCTAATAAAATTATTATTAATTTGATAAAGAAACATATAGCCCAAAAACCAAGAAATTGGCATAAAACCTTAGACCAAGTGTTATGGGCTTGCAGGAATTCTCCTAAGGAATCAACTAACACAACTCCATTTCGACTCACTTATGGTCATGATGCAGTATTACCAGTCGAAATACATTTGCAATCAGCAAGGGTGCAAAGACAAATGGAGATACCTTTAGACCATTATTACCAAATGATGTCAGATGAGTTAGTTGATTTGGATGAAGAAAGGCTTAGTGCTTTAGAAGTTCTAACTAAACAAAAAGAAAGAGTTGCTAAAGCGTATAACAAAAAGGTTAAGTCTAAGTCTTTTAACATAGGAGAGTTAGTTTGGAAAGTTATTTTGCCTATGGACAGAAAAGATAGAGTCTTAGGCAAATGGTCTCCAAATTGGGAAGGACCATTTAAAATTGTTCAAGTTTATTCTAATGACGCTTATGAAATTGAGGAGTTAACTCCTGAAAAATGTACTTTGGGTATTAATGGAAAGTATTTGAAAAAATATAAACCTACTCTACTCGAAGTAAAAATAAGTGCAGAATAATACTTAAACATAAAAGCAAAATGGTAATGAGAAATTATAAGTTGCCATAGAATATGGACTTTGTTCCAAAATTACAAGTGCAAAATCCAAATAGAATGGGATAACCAAAAATTGTTCGAAAAGGTAGTAAACTAAGAAAAATTATAAACCCTTAGTACAATCAGCATAAATCTTCTTAAGGGAGGCTAGCTCCTTTTCGACCACAAGGTTTGAGCTTTCTAGAGACTTAATCTCTTCACCAACAACTTCTGCTGAACTGAAAGCTTGAAGTCCTGCCCTGCCATGTGCATCAATCTGCTCCTGAGTCTAAGCTTTTGCCTCTTGTTCGATTCGAGCTCTCTTTGTCTCTTCATCAATGATCTGGCGCCTGTAATTAACAATTTGTTCCTCTAAGAGTTTGATTTGATCCTTATAATGAGCAATATTGTCATCACACTCTTTCAGCTCTGAATTGCCTTCGATCAATTGAGAAGATAACTTGTCTACTTCAGCCTGTGCCTTCTGAGCCTTTTCCAAAAACATGGCTTGAGCTTGTTGTTGAGTAGCAAGCCTTGTGTCATTGTCAAGCCTTTTTTGCACTGCCTTGGCATATTGATCCACGATCGAACTAAGCTGTATAACTTTGCCAAGAGTTTCTTCATCAGTCCTAGGGTTATGCAGTTTCTTCAAGAAGGCCAAATGGCTATAAGCACAAGCTGGATTCTCTTCGATCTGCTTCAACACATCCCTGTGGACGAAGGTAGTTGTAAGCTTCAGCAGCAAAGAGTCCTGACGCACCATTGAGTCAATATCAGCGTTTGAAGGCGCAGAGTCAGTAGTAGTGTGCTCGCTCGTAGTGGCGCCTTTATCTTGTCTCTTGGAAAGCAGGAGCCTAAGAGTACCAGCAGGGTCTGATTTCTGCATATTGGTGAACTCTTCCTCTTGCACGCCTAGGCTTACAGAGAGCCTCGAGGTCGAAGAAGCAGATACAATATCTGGACCACCAGCTTCAGCTTCAGGCATAGTGTCAGAATCATGCTGAGACTCTTGAGTCGAGCTAGCCTGGCCTGAAGTTGTAGAAATGCTGGGCATTGTGTACTTGATCCTTGAAGTAGTGGGCTGAACCTCAGTGACATCCCCTTCAGCATTGGCTTTTGGTCCTCCTCCCGTATTGCCTTCATTAAACAACCCTGATTCGACCTTACCATCACCCAAAGGGGCTTGGTTGTTATCTTCCTTATTCTCTGTTGGCATTTCTTGGAAGATTGGTTGTTTGTCCTCTTCAACTAGATTCTCCTTCGATTGATCCTGTAAACACAAAGAAAATCAGTTAAGGCTAAGGAATGACTTGGAAAATTTGAAATTGAAAGATAAAGTGAAATATACCTCCTTAGCTTCCACCTCAGGAACAGTGAGGTTGGCTTTTTCCTTCTCAGTGTTGGGGGCATCTTCATTTCCCTGCTGGTCATTTTGTTTACCCTCATCATCAAGCTTGTGATCCTTGACCAAAGTTGCCAATTGTGACGCAGGATCACCCTTTGGCCCAGCAGTCTCCTCCCCTGCAGGTTTGACAGTTTGGTCTTGTTCGACCACATCATTCTTTGCAGTGCCACTTCGAGGAGTTGGATTACCACCACTCTCACTAGAGGTGTGAATCTTTAGTGCTCTAGGCACTTTAGATTTCTTAATGGTTGGTTTGGCTTTCACAACAACGCCAGCTCTTTTGTTTTCACTCTTTTTCTTCGTTCTTTTCTTCTCCCCTTGATCCTTCGTGGGGGCTTGCTGAGCTGTGTTCTCTTCAACCTTCTTCTTCTTCTTCTTGGCTTTTGCAGCCTCATCTTCCTTGACCTCTTGTGTAGAGGGTCCCCCTTTCTTGGGTTGCGAGGTCAAAGTCGAAGGCTGCTTTCTCTTTCTTACCAAAGGAACCTTTTCTTCCTCTTCATCATCATCCTGAAATAACAATATTAGGAATATAAAGGATGTCAAAATTTGGTTAAGATATATTATATAAAAAAGAGCCAAAATAATTGGTATGAAAAGAGTAGTTTACCTCCACTTCCACAACAATGGTATCTTTAGATTTCTTCGAACTGGCAGACACAGTCTCAGTGCTGCTCTTCCCTTTTCCACTCTAAGGACATAAATAATCAAAGTTAAAAATATATGTTAAGAGAGAAAAGGGAAAACAGGTAAAGTACAAGACTAAGTTACCTTTGGCTTAGAGGTTTCGACCTCTGTTTTAATCTTCACGCCTGTGGGTTTCTTCACTTCGAATGAAGTCTTTGAAGACTCATCATCCTTTTTAACACATTTGCCTAAAAAATAGTGTGTTAGTTAATATAAAAGGTGTCAAGTATTAAATCATATGAAAATATATAAAGCTTAAAGGATAAGGTTTTTTACCTCGACCTGAGACACTAATCTTTTTCCCAAGATCTGGCACTATAAAGCCACTCTCCACCATTCCTAGCAACTGCTCTGCAGTACCAATTGAATGACTCGAATAATAGTCATTCCATCATTTGCTGAAACCATCAGTACAATAAAATGAAGGCTTATACTCGAAGGGTTTGAGGTTAAACTCATAATTTTCTATCATCCTCATGTATTTTTTGAATGTCTTCTCAGTGATGCCAGTGCCTAGAACTATTCGATCAAGGCTCTCAAAGAAGCTCTTTGGCCTGATTTGAGACATACCAAATTGTCTGGCTACACAATTGGGCTGGTATCCAATCAACCCATACTGGTTTGCATTAGACCCAATCATACATGAAAGGACTGTTTGCTCCAGGTAAGCTCTCCAAACCTCATTCACCTCATCCTCATTGTCTGGGTCGGATGCTGGAAACTCTTCAACAAACCACGTTGCCCCATACTTACGCTCAACAAAGGGAGCATGACGTGGAAGGAACTTGTCAAAATTTAGAAACATCTTCATATGCTTTATGAAGAGTCTTGTGGTATCTTGATCAAGAGATCGAGGGGCCAACCTAACTAATCTTTGCCCTTCGACCTCTCTAGAATCTACTTCCTGTTGATAGTCAGAAGGCACTATCAACCCCAATTCCGTCTCAAATGTGGCATTTAGCCAAAGTTGTAACAGCCACATAGGTCCAGCCACTGAAATCTTCGATCCATCCTTTGATGCCTTGATAACATCACTAGCGTTGCCCATTGCCTCGTACAAACTTGCCAGCAGTAAACGCCCCAAGCTGAAGAGCCTCTCTTCGTTGATCTGCTGCGCCATGGGGATAAACATCCTAGCTACTTGCAGGGATTTTGAGCAGAAAACAAAATGTGAAAGCCACAATGTTAAGAAGGCCACATGTTCCTCTATGGACACTTCTTCACCATCCTTACCCTTATTTTCTGCTATATACTTGGAGAAGGTATTTTCCTTGTAGTTCAGTTCGACCTTATCTCCAGTCTTAGTAGGGTCGAAATGATCACCATTAGGCCTAAGGCCTGTGATAGCAGCTACATCTAAGAGGGTGGGGGTTAACATGCCGCATTTGAATTGAAAAGTGTTTGTGGACTTTTCATAGAAATGGAGGACAGCTATAAGAAGTTCTGGTTTGTACTTGGGACCGGTTCGACTAAATTGGATCAAATGGTATATCCCATAACTTTGCCAAGAATCCTTGAAATCCTTTTCGACCCTATCTAACCAGGGGATATAGTCCTTATGGGCAGTATAAGGGGCAGCTCTGAAAATCTTAAGGGCATTTTTCAAATACCCAAAATTGTAAGGGTTCGACTCAAATATCCTAGGACCACAGGTAACATGCAAAGGGAAAATAGCATTTACTTCTTTTGAAGTAGTCTCAGAATGTGATGGATATGGGCCACAGAAGGCGTGAGCATCTTTCTTTAGAGAAAAGGGTATCATAAGCTGGGTTGCCCAGATTTTTCTCTCAGCCTCAGTTCCAGAAGGTTCTGGAATTACTTCTTCACCGTCTTCAAGAACTCGTAGATCTTTCCATTTCCCAGCGGTTGGTATTTCGAAATCTACGTTGGAAGCCATTGTTGAAACTGTTCAAGAACTTAAAAAATGGATAAAGGGTTTTTGTGGAGATTCAGAAATTGAAATGTGATTTGTGATTGAAAAGTTGATGAATCAACGCGGAATTAAAAATAGAAGTGGATTGATGGTTTGAAATCGTTGAATCTCAAAGAACAAGAACGAGATTTGCAGAAAAACTAAGAATGGATTTTCGCAAGAAAAGCTCTGAATAGTGAAGTTGGTGAAAAATGTTTCTTTGTTCCTTTGTTGCTATTTATAGGGGAACGTGTCTGTCTTCAAAAAATAAATCAAAAAGAAATTCAAATAATTTCTCTTCAACTTCTACGTGTGCCACGTCACCCACTATGCTAAAACCTAGGAACAATGATGGATTGTGGGAATCAAGGTGACAGTTACTTCTGAATATGACATAAGCGCCGTCATTGGTTACAGTGTCAAGCACGTGGGTTTAAAATGCATCTTCCTTTCTCGTTCGACCACTTGATCGAAACAGGCATTTGGGGGCAATTTGTTAGCCCATATTTTTACCAAGTAAAAATATGTTCTAAATGGATAATTAAAATAATTGTGTTTAAATATGTAATTATTTTAAAAAAGTCATTAAATACATTTGGTTTTCAGAGCCAATGAATTTAGTGATCAATCATGCATGAACACATAATAAATGTTCTATTATTGAACATTTCTCTTTAAAATTGCGTATTCTTCAGGGTCCTATATATATATTTTCAGATTTTCCCTTCACTTTTCAACATCTTTCTTTCTCTTCACTCCCATCCTCTCTCTTAGTCTTTCTCATCTCTCTAGCTGACTCAAGAACACATTCAAGTGTTCTTCATGAATCGAGAAACCATGCGATAAACCACCGTGCCGGACGAACTCTGGCGGCATCGCCACCGTGCCGGCTGCCACTTACCGGAACCCTAAAATCCCCAAAAAAAATCCCAAATTACATCTAAACCCCTTTTTACCACTTGTAAGCACATATTCAAATTCCAAAACCCCAAAATTAAACGAAAATCCAGAAATCTAAAACCCTATATCCCTTCTCTGTCAAGGATAAAAAAAAATTGAGCGCCGAGAAAGCTAATTTTTCTTATTAATAATTCTAAAATTTTATATTTTATTCTAAAACTAACCTTGCACTAGTATGTGAAATATGTCTTTCTAATTGATCCACTAGTATTGGAATAAATTATTTGATTTTATTTAATAAGAGTACAGATGCAATTGTGTATATAATAAAGAATAAAAAAGATCATTTTAACGGAGGGAGTAATAAAAGTTAGTTGTTTTAGTTTATAATTTGGGACAAAAAAAAATGATTTTTTTCTGCTTATAAATCGAAAGGGAAGTTTAACAATTTGAATCTACATTTTCTACATGCTAAAGTGTGTTATAACGTTAAAAAAAGAAAAAGAAAGTTGTGTTTCAATCAACGTAGTCAGAACCGAACCGACCATTGAACCGACAAGTTTACTGGTTCAAGTTCAACTGATTGGACCGGGGTTCAATTAGATCGAACCGTTTTTCATTAAATATATATTTTTTAAATAAAATACAAAATATCTATACTAATATATAAAGGGATACAAATTTTTGGGATGGCTTTTTCATTATTCCTATTTTACCCTTAAAAAATAACTTTCACATAAAAATCGATTTTCAGGTTTTTTAGTAAATAATTTTTTTTTTCTTCTTAATAACTAAGCACAACTTCCACATAAAAGTAGGTTTTCAGTTTTTTTATAATAAATTTTTTTTTTCTTCTTAATAACTAGTCACAACAAAAAAGGATGTAACTAAGTCTAATAAAAAAGGAGATTAAGTAGTTATTTATATTTGCACAATAGAGAATATGGATCACCAAAAAAAAATATCGATCACACAAACGAGCACGGGACGTGCCCATTTGGCGGCTAGTTAATAATAATATTGATGATAATATTATTAAGTAGTTACTTATATTTTAACAATATGTAAAACAAACCCGTACAATAGCACAATGTGACACTTTTCTATTCCAACGGATATCTATCGACTATATATATGCAGTTCAACGTGAACAATTTATTTTTAGTGAATATGAACGTCATACATAGAAGTAGAATTCAGTTGAATTGTAGACAAACTAGATTATTCAAGTTATTTGATTTCCTACTAACAAAGCTGAACTACGATCCGTAAATATTATTTTTCTAATACTTTTGAAGTCTGTAATACTTCACGTCTGAAAACGTTACCACTATGTGTACTTAAAATCCATCAGGTTGTAGCCATTTCGATCAAACTATTAATTAATTTTGTGAGCTTTCTTCCCTATTATCCAGTTACCATGGTGCTAAAAGTCATACAAGCCAACCAAATTACGATTTCGTTTAAAGCTACTCTAGGAATTTACTCGACTGCCAAATATGTCGAACCTTCGCCCACATCTCCAAACAGAGGCATTCTTCTATAGACACAACCACAAATAAATTTTATTTAGGCACACATACAAAAATTCAACAAATTAAAAGAAAAATAATATAGTCACATCAATCAATATCATTTTAATTTTTTTTCTTCAATTTTTTTCTTCTTTATGTGAGTGTGCCTAACAATGAGGTGTTGAATTTGTGCATAGGTTAGACTTTCTCCTCCAAATAATAAAAACAGATAACACACCATAAACTCCGAGGATAAGAAAGAATGCCTCAACAACTAAGATTAAATCTTGTGGAAGCCTCATACATTTTGATTTCACTACGAAACAGATCAAATCAAAGATATTATTGTTGTCTCTCTGGCGGACTGTAACACCCAAACCCGTATTTAAAAATACTACTTTAATAAAATACTTTTCATAAAACACAGCGGAAAATAAAAGTTGGGTTTATAAAATGAATGGTTCGAGTATTACATCGTACACATAAAAACTTACCAATAACTTAATTAGTAAAACAATTATTGTACAAAATAAGTTTCTAAGAAAAAGTACACCAGAGTGGAGCTTCACCGACAACTCGGTCAAAAACATAACCTGAGAACCTGAACCCCCAAAGGTTCAGCACATACAAAAAACGGAGGGTTAGATAATATAACCATAAAAGAAACTAAGTATAAGAACACACTTAATACTTAGGACATAGCATGGTCATGTCTAATAACTCATTCCATAATAAATATCAATCTTAAATCATTCATATTTCATATTCATATAAAGTACAATGCATCATAATAATATCACATTCTCAATCAATTGACAAGTATACACATCATCATCAATTATTAATCATTATTACACATCTCATAATACACTCAAACATTTTATTGAGGATTATCAATCAATGCCAAGTACCAACTATCACATTATTCAACCATTCACAATCATAATGTAAAACAATGACCATTACCAAATACCAATTAGAGTGCACAATTATCCCACTGCAAACTAATGTCACAAATCTAATGTCATGCCACTCTAGACATAGCTACATGCTTGTGGTACCCACATCAAATTAGGATAAACATATATCCATCGCATCAAGTCAGTTTTAAGTCATGGGGGACCTCGCTCAAGTCAGTTTTAAGTCATGGGGGACCTCGCTCAAGTCAGTTTTAAGTCATGGGGGAATCTTCTCAAGTTGACTCAGGAATGCATGAATGTACACATACCACATAACACTCTACATCTACTCATGAATAATAGGCCACTCATCCCTATTATTCCTTCTCAATTCGCATCAATTCACATCATCATATCATCATTAAGGTATACATTCAAGCAAGATATAACCACACATAATATTTTAACTAATCATAAGTCATCATCCTTAATTTCAATCAACTATACATATATAAGCATATCATTCTCATATAATCCCAAGATCCAATCAATTCAAGTCTATAACATGTTACAAGATTAAATCTAATCATGTTATTGTTGGAGTAAGCCCTAAACGCCAATCTATTTTAATAGTATTTGCTTTTGTATTGTGACTTTGAATTATATATTTAATGATAAGGCCTTTCTTTATTATGTTTGTTTTCCAAAATAATAAAGTCCCTAAAATAGTTGGTCCAGTTAATGGAACATTATAAGTGTGACTTAATCGTGAGACTCCATTAAATATAAGGACGTTATTCTTAAAGTATCCGTAGTCAAGCTTTACTATGAATTGGGATAATAGTAAAACATAGAGACTATTATGTTAGTAGACTGATAACCACATCTCACGGGTTATGGATATGAGATATCAAGTCTTTACATAGGTATAAATATTAGGAGTAATATTTATACTGGATTGACCCACCATGAGAATACTACATAGTTTGTTATTTAGGTGTCATAAGATATTCTCATAGTGATAACGGTGTATAGCACCCTTCGACCTGAAATCACTATGGACCCTAGATGTGGAGTAGAGTGCTTAGTTGCCGTTCAAACGTCCGTAACAGGATGGCTATAAAGTCGGTTGATAGGTACTCCACAAATCATGCTGAGGGACATGAGTGACCTAGATGGAATTTGCCCATCCTACATAACAGGAGTGATATCTGTAGGCCTCTTGATAGAATATGACTGCAATATGCGTGGCCACGCCGAACTAAGTCAATATGAGATATTGAGCTTATTCGTTACTCAGTATATTCTGGGATCAAGAAACATGATATTGAACTATACAAGGGTGACACGATCTATGCCTTGTGTTCAATATAGATATAAAGGGCAAAGGGGTAATCATATACACGATCGTTATCACAGAAAGGTTTTGTCAGATCACATGACATTCTCGTCACTTGGGTAGCAGTGATGTGTTGCTAGATACCGCTCACTATTTATAATATTAAATAGGTGATTTATTATTATTGCCAACGTTACGAGAACCTACAGGGTCACACACAAAGGACAGATAAATGAGAGAAATAAATAAGTAAGACTTATTTATAAAATAATAAGTAGGACTTATTAGTAATTAAATAATTAAGTATGACTTATTATTTAATTTATGAAAATAGAGAAATGCGGTCCACCGTAAGGTACGGTGTATTTAAGTGCTTGGCTTGATGACCACATAAGTGGTTCTATAAATAGAACCCTTGTGGTGAAGTTTTTTTTATGCTTAACCAAATTCAAAAACCTAGCCGCCGTTCTCTAAACCCTATTCTCTCTAAAGCTCCACTCGATTTGGCTAGCACCGATGATTGGAGAAATTCTGTTCGTGTGGACGAGTAGATGCATCGCTACACTTGCTTTGCTCGTGATCAATCGGAATCGTTTCGACATCTCCTCGACGCTTCAAGAGGTAAACACATGAATCCTTTAGTGAAATATTGTGCTTTCGAGGTCCATGGTAACGGGTTTATTCCGCTCTAGAGTATGATATTAAAAGAGTTTTAATAATATATCTCTAGAAAAACCCAACAGTGGTATCAGAGCATTGGTCGTTTTAGCTTTATTTCCTATGATTTCATGTGTTTTGAAAATATGATATATTGTTTCGAATGTGATTCAAAAGTTCCGTGTGTTAATATTTCTTAGCATGTTGCAAATATTAATTTTATACATATGTATGTGCATCGAAGGAGCCGTCGATGTTCTGGGTTTTAGAAATCATGTGTTATTGTTTTATTTTGATATGGCATGTCACTGTTATTGAAGAGTGAATTCAAAAGGTGTTTTGAATCGGTTATGAACCAGTGCTCGTATTGTCATCCGTGATAGGTTTAAATCAAAAGTTGTTTTGATATGGTTAAATTTTGAATTTGATTCAAATGTTTTATTCATGAAATCAATTACATGTGTGAATTTTATTTTTCACATGTGTTTGTAAATTGCCATGTTAATTTGTTTTCAAAAATTCCTGATTTCATTCATGCTATAAGAGTTATACGTGCATGACTAAAGAAAACATGTTCTTTATTTTATTTTTAAACCAATAATTTGCTTTCAAATTTGACTGCAAAATAAAGTGTTTTGATCATTTGATAATCATATAAATAAATTTCCTTATTTTGTGATACAATTTTATTTGGCATTCAATGTTATTAAATGGCTTTGATTAGTATCTGGTTTTATTCAGATTATCAGTGGCGGAGCAAGCCCAAAAAGTTGGGGAGGGCCGCTTTAGTTATAAATCGAATATCAAAAGTTTTTTTAATAAAAGATTGATCAAACATGAATTTTGTATACACAAAATTCTATTTTAAATAAAAATTTGAATACTTTTTTTCTCAAAAATATATATTTGAACACTTTGAGAAAATAAATTATACATTTTAAAACATCTAAAATTTATTAACAATAAAACATTAGAAGAAATGCTTCAAAAAGTAAAATAAAAGTTAGAAATTTCAACTTCCATATAGAGGCGGTTTGAAACCCCCACAAACTGGAAAGCATTAAAGAATTCTGGGTCCAAATAGCGGGAGTTTTAATCAGAAAGTATTAAAATTACACAAGCTATTTTGCGGGGGTTTATAACCGCCGCTAATTGATATACCCATGAAAAAAAAAATTAAAAAATCTGGGGCGGGCCATGGCCCTGTTCAGCCCTCAAAGGGCTCCGCCCCTGCAGATTATTACGTCCACCTTTCTATGGCTCTAACGCTAACAATAATAACGAGTGATTATTAGTTTAATTCTGTGACGCATATTGTGTTAATTAATTAAATCGTAATTAAATTATTAGAGGTGTATAGTTATGGCCTTAGCGTGTTTTGCTTTTTATTTTGTTTGGTTAAAATACGACCTGCGTGTCGTGACAATTTATTTATTTTATTAATTTAAAATAATTTGTAAATTGTAAATTGCTCGTGATGACGGAAGATAAAGCCAAACAATGATGCCGTCGGAGTAGCTTGAGAAGTTTGCTCGAGGGTCAAAGAATTGTAATAAATTAGTTTATTTAATTCTTTCGATTTAGGAGGCCATAACTATACTACCTAAGTTAATTTTTTATGTATGCGATGCATGAGATGTATGTTTTAATTATATATGCCTTGTATGTTTTACATAATTGTTAAACATATATTTACGTGAATGTCATGTAAATTGAAAGACGTGTTGTATGAGATACAAAATACGGTGAGATCAAATTTAATTAAAATCCCTCTAGTACTCATAAAGACTAATATAGAAAGTGTAGGTTTTGCCAACGCAAAGTGCATTTTCTATACTAATAATATGTGTTAATATTAAGTTTAAATGCTTTCCAAAGGATAGCACCCTTCAAGACTAGTATCGAAAGGTGTGGGTTCTGCCAACGCGAAGTACACTTTTCTACATTAGTAAGTTGCGGTGCGGTAACTCGTTTATCCAATTGCTATTCTTTGGGTTTAACTTAACTAAATTAATTTTAATGAGATTAGAATAAATTTAGAAGAAATAATTGGGAATAATTCATATGATGAATTTGAATAAGGCGTTATTCGCTCAATTGATCCGAGAATTGTATGAGATACAATTGGAAAGAGTTCCTACCTAAATAACTAAGTTTTTGGGGATCAGCCCACGCTGACTCAAGACGTAGTGAAATACGGATCTCGGCCTACTAGAAAATTTCAGCGGGATTTTCCGAATCAAATGTTAGAGGGTCATTTGGTTTGAATAAAATAGTGGGAGCATTTTAGTAAAAGTCCTTATTAAAATGATTTAATCACAATACAAATATTTTACATATCTCTATAATTATAAATTTGGAATACAATACAAATTATATTGTCCTTATGAAGGGCAAAAATTTCAGAAAAGAGTTTCTGAATTGGTACACAATTGAGAATTGTTCTCAAATGCGAGAAAAACTATAAGTTCTTGAACTATACTCTAGCAACCTACTATAACTAGATTTGAGAAGGATGCTTATAAGAAGTATCAAATCGAACGTCTAGATATAGAATATTTCATACTTGTAATTTTGAAGAAGAAATGATGTGATCATTGATCTCAAAGGAGTTCTTTCAAAAGGGCTGCAAAGTATGAAAATAATAGATTTCTTAATAGACCAAAGAGTTGGTCATCTGTTCTATCAAATAAATTTAATGGATAGATATAGTAAAATTTATTTAACATGAATTTTTTATATCTACTAGAACTTGTTGAATTAAATAAGAAATAATTTATAGAAATTGAGCTGTAATATAAATGAGATTTATATTACGTTCCTCTTATTTGTATAGAACAACCATGATTGATAAAGGAGAACAATTATTTCAAGATGGTTAAACCATTGATTGAAATGTTGTTAATAGTTGTTGAAAGAGTCAAAATAAAAGAATGAAGTAAGACTTCAATTTTGTACATCGAGTTATAGAAAATCAAAGTTTCTATTTTGCATCAAATGTATATGATACAAGATGTTGAATATCATATTTATCAAAATATAGAGGCTTAAAGAATTAGAACATTGACTATGAGTTAAGTCAACATGTGTCTAGAATGAAACAAATTGTTTCATTGACAATGAGAGCTTATGCTATGACTTAAATTTGAGCTTGAAATGGAACCAAATAATTGTTATTAAGTTCCATCTAGTAATAGAAGTATCAGTTCTACATCTTGTATTGACAAGAGATGGATTGTAGTTTTGAATGATAAGACAATATTTGGTCATAACGTTTAAACAAATTCTTCTATACTAGTGCTCTAAATCAAGTAATGTACTTGAGTTCATGATCTTGATAAGATTATCTATAACAGTTGTGATAAGGACCAAATAAGATTTGGACCTTGTATATATATCAAGAGCGTTGTTGTTTAGTGCAAATATTTGGTGTGTCAATCACTAACTGAAAGTGAAATGACACATGATCTATTTGATCAATATACATGAGATGTATGTCCACAACTAAACAAACTTATTTGATATATTAAGTTTATTTTATTTCATTTACATTACTGATAAAATTAGTATATGTGGATATGTGTGTGACACAAATTAGAAATCTTTGAATTTGTCAAAGAATTCAACAATGAAGTAAAGAAAATAACTTGACAAAAGTATTAAAATCATATGAATAAGTCATAATGGTAAATACTTAATTAAGGAATATAATGACTATTTTATTCCATCATGTTTGACATGATTTGAATTAAGATGGTTTAATTATATATCATTGACTCTTTCTAGAAATTCACCCGCTTATAGTTATTCTTCACCCATAACTAGTTCCCCTTTAAAAAGTGATCATAAAGACACCATATATAATATGGAGGTAAGAGTACCTAGTTTGTCTTTATCGGAGTTTGAATTGAAAAATTTATCAGATAAATTTAGTTCCAAATTGGATGAATGTGGAAGTACCCTAAGGAAACTAAGGGATACTTGTTCTACATCACTCTTTAGGACAAAAGTTGTTTTGTTGCTAGAACTGAAGCATTCCTCAAGTGGGAATGCATCTCTAAAAGAGTCAGCGGGAGTGATATAGAACTTGAATAATTCAAGTCCCAGAAAATTAATATCCGTTTAAAAGGGAACATGAACCGGTTCCTCAAGATTGTTATAGGACCAACGGTTTGAGTTGCACAAAAGACTAGACAAGTCGAACATATCACAAGACTGAGAAGTATGATTTTATCATGACTCAACAAGGTGATATGGTTTTCATGGAAGATGAATATTTGACTTGTTAAAAGGTCGTGAACGACCTAAATTTTGAGAGGTGGCTAAATGCCATAGAATCTTATACATAATCCATGTACACATACCTTATGTGGATAATGGTTATGTCATCAAGATGAGTAAGATTCATAAGCAATCTAATTTTGATTAGATCAAGTTCTCAGAAGTTTAATTATTTGTTCTTATTTATGAAGTTTTATGAAAACGAATTAATAAAGGACAAATATAAATCTTGTGCACACAAGGAGGTTAGTGGGAGTAATTATATTCATCTGGTATTATATGTGGATGACATATTAATTATCAAAATATTTTCCTTATACATGTAAGACATGAATAAGGAAATGACTCTTGATGAAATACTTAGGTGAGGCTTCCTAAAGAGTTAGGAATAGCTTATGTACATATATTGACGAAGTGTTCAAACATTTAATGTGCATAATTTCTTGTTTAAATTGTTGCATGTGTAAATGGTTGGTTTTGTCCAAAGGACAATATTGTATCTCATTGGATGAAAAGAAATACATGAAAATAATCCATATGCTTTGGTAGATGGATCAATCAATTAATACCATAATATGTACAAGACCAAATACACCATATGCTTGTAGCATATTCAGTATGTACCAATATTGAAACTAGTGTTTGACACTAACTGACCTACAAGAATATCCCTAAGAACCTTAAAAAAACTAAGGAATATCTCTTGAAATAGGTAGGTATGGGAAAGATCATTGTAAAGAAGTTACAATGATGCTAGTTTCCAGACCAATGCATTGTATGTCTAGTTATAAGCACTGTAAGCTATAAAACAATATGCTTCATAAAGTGTTTATTTCTGTTACAAATGTTAGGTATTTAATTTGGATCGTTTAGCTCATGATTGAGCTAAAACTATGTTTCCGGTATTGCAGATCACATTAATCACATAAGTGATGATAATGGTTTAAATCTTGCAAGCAATGGAGAATAGATCTCACCAACGATTCAAATATATACTCAAACACTTTTATATTTCGATAGAGATCGGAAGAGAAATTTGGGAGATATGTAAGATACCAACAAAGGAAATAGTTCCTTATCCACTAATAAATCGTCTTGCTCAGAAGTTGCTTGATGCTCACACTAAACCGATAAATGTTAGATGATCATTTGATTGGCTTTAGTGCTAGTAGGAGATTGTTGGAGTAAGCCCTAAACGCCAATCTATTTTAATAGTATTTGCATTTGTATTGTGACTTTGAATTATATATTTAATGATAAGGCATTTCATTATTATGTTTGTTTTCCAAAATAATAAAGTCCCTAGAATAGTTGGTCCAGTTAATGGAACATTAAGTGTGACTTAATCGTGAGACTCCATTAAATATAAGGACGTTATTCTTAAAGTATCCGTAGTCAAGCTTTACTATGAATTGGGATAATAGTAAAACATAGAGACTATTATGTTAGTAGACTGATAACCACATCTCACGGGTTATGGATATGAGATATCAAGTCTTTACATAGGTATAAATATTAGGAGTAATATTTATACTGGATTGACCCACCATGAGAATATTACATAGTTTGTTATGTAGGTGTCATAAGATATTCTCATAGTGATAACGGTGTATAGCACCCTTCGACCTGAAATCACTATGGACCCTAGATGTGGAGTAGAGTGCTTAGTTGCCGTTCAAACGTTGTCCGTAACAGGATGGCTATAAAGTCGGTTGATGGGTACTCCACAAATCATGCTGAGGGACATGAGTGACCTAGATGGAATTTGCCCATCCTACATAACAGGAGTGATATCTGTAGGCCTCTTGATAGAATATGACTGCAATATGCGTGGCCACGCCGAACTAAGTCAATATGAGATATTGAGCTTATTCGTTACTCAGTATATTCTGGGATCAAGAAACATGATATTGAACTATACAAGGGTGACACGATCTATGCCTTGTGTTCAATATAGATATAAAGGGCAAAGGGGTAATCATATACACGATCGTTATCACAGAAAGGTTTTGTCAGATCACATGACATTCTCGTCACTTGGGTAGCAGTGATGTGTTGCTAGATACCGCTCACTGTTTATAATATTAAATAGGTGATTTATTATTATTGCCAACGTTACGAGAACCTACAGGGTCACACACAAAGGACAGATAAATGAGAGAAATAAATAAGTAAGACTTATTTATAAAATAATAAGTAGGACTTATTAGTAATTAAATAATTAAGTATGACTTATTATTTAATTTATGAAAATAGAGAAATGCGGTCCACCGTAAGGTACGGTGTATTTAAGTGCTTGGCTTGGTGACCACATAAGTGGTTCTATAAATAGAACCCTTGTGGTGAAGTTTTTTTTATGCTTAACCAAATTCAAAAACCTAGCCGTCGTTCTCTAAACCCTATTCTCTCTAAAGCTCCACTCGATTTGGCTAACACCGATGATTGGAGAAATTATGTTCGTGTGGACGAGTAGATGCATCGCTACACTTGCTTTGCTCGTGATCAATCGGAATCGTTTCGACATCTCCTCGACGCTTCAAGAGGTAAACACATGAATCCTTTAGTGAAATATTGTGCTTTCGAGGTCCATGGTAACGGGTTTATTCCGCTCTAGAGTATGATATTAAAAGAGTTTTAATAATATATCTCTAGAAAAACCCAACAGTTATAACCTTATACTCATCACGCAAGCCTTAAGAAAATTCTCAAATCAATACACGCTCGCTGATTGAGCTCCAGCGATGGACTAGCGAAGGAGTTACAGAGTTGTCCTCGCTCCCAGCGAAACCTAGCGCAGGATCGTTCGCTACCGCTCACTGAGCGAGCATTAAAATTATGGATAGCTGAGCAAGAACATGAGTTCTCGCTCGGCGAGGAATCACTCGCTCCAGCGAGCATGCCCGGAAATTGGTGCTCTGCTCAGGGGTTCCACACGAAATTGCACAAAGATAACATTTTTCAAGTTATAAACTCCTAAACCTATCAACTTTAAGCATACTAAATACATACAAGCTTAGAAGTACAAACTTTAACATTATTAAACATCATTTCAAGCCAAAAAGTAATGATTTTCATGTATTAACTTATAAAACTCATTTATCACATAATCAATCAAAATCAAAGTTCAAGTAATCAACTTTATCATGGATTTTACACAACAATCATAAATAGAAGCATATTATACATGAATTATTATCAAGCTTAAATTATAAACACATTCCCAAAATCCCTTTCTTCCCAAAACCCAAAAAGAGTGAAGAGAGTTTGGGTGTGGAGTCATAGACAAAATCCCCTCTCTTTGATCACTCAAAATTATATTATCTAAGCCTCTTACCTTGGATTAGTTGGATTCTTTACTACTTCATTCCTAGCTCCAATCCTTAAGCTTAAGCTCCTCTTTGTTCTCCCATTAATCACTATTTTCTTCCTAAACAAACTGCTATACTCATAACGTGATTTCTCCTTCCTAGGACATTATTTCGCCGATCCCAACGGTAAAAGGTTGGCTTCCGGTGTTGTGAACCTACCCTCAAAATCGCGTCAAAATCCAACGGTTAACGAATCGGGAATTGAAGTTTTAGTGAGGCTGCTGTTTGGAAAACGGGATTTGTTCTCAAATTTCATTGTTTCTCTATTTCAAAATTCTCTCTCACTTTCTCTTTCTTCCTCCATCAAAATTTGTGACAAATGAGTTTCTCTCTCTAATTTTCCCCTTTTATAGGTTGATTACCACTCATCAATTAACAAAACACCCTTACTAACTTAACCTAGGCCCAATACCAAAGCTCAATTCTCAATCTATCGTAACTTTACTCTTTACTACTCATCTCTACTCATTCTATTAATAAATGGAAACCACATAATCAATAATAATTAACTCCTTCTAATCTTAATTAAAGGCTTTCAACTAGATTAATAATCCTAATATATTACTAAATTACCCTTCACTTAACCAGAACATAATAATTCATAAAATCACAAAATCACATATATTCAATTAAATAAATAGATAAATAAATAATCATACAAAAATCCTATTTATTAAAATACGGCTGTTACAACTCTCCCCCGCTTAAAAGAATTTTCGCCCTCGAAAATTGTCCGATTAAACAACACAAATATAATCACTTATTCAATCTCCAACAAAATATCCAAAACTCTAGACACTATCAAAGTTTGACAAGATTAGTATCATCCAATCAACACAATCTTGTCTATCCATTAACAAGAGATCAAGGACGGTCAGTTCCTTAATTTGTTAATAAATGGACAACAATCATGATGATGGTTCAAACCATCCTTACCAAGCTACGATAGTGTTTTCTTAAGCACGAAACACATAAACATTTATGAGTAAGAAAACATAATATGTAGGTAGCATAACTGAATAAATATGTATAACTTTTACACATGAGCATACAAAAGCATATCACATCGTCTCACATAAACATTTAATTAGAATACATCACCTCTAAACTTAAAAGTTAAGAATCAACTTAAAACAAGAAAGATAGATATTCCACAACAATAAACCTTAAGAATTCAACCATTCTTACCAAACAAAGACACTATCACTAAAACATCGCATTTAAATCATGTAATGACTAATAAGAGAAACTCTTATGGAAATATAGTTCATTCATACATAGATTCATATTTTTTATTTATTTTTTTTCCTTCAGAATTCATCGCAAGAATGAAAATACCAATTAACAAATCCTTAAAAGTCATGACAACATTTTTATGAAATTAGCACATTTGAAAGATTAATGTACAATGCACAATTCATTTGGTTACTTACATTCGAAATCATGGTAAAGGGTATTCAAATCATCTACAATTAAATCTATCATGGTATATTCATCTAAAATTTCAATGATCGAAAAAACAACACATTACCAACATATGCATAATCTACACAAGGGCACACAATACCTACATGAAATTTCTCATTCTTAAATCATTAAATCTTAGAGTTTAGTCATGGTAAAAGAATGAACATTTCTTAACAACGAATTCCAAATAACTCAAAGATTCACATTTATACAAATATATCATGCAAGAAGACAGTTAGCTTAGCATGACAACTGACTTAATAAAATAAGATAATTAAACTTTCGCATCAAATTTGAATCCATTCATTCTCAACTCTTCTAAAAAAAAAGAACAACACAATTATCAACTCCCTAAAGGTATTGCAACAATTTACGAACATAAGGCATATCATTATCCATCAAACACAAATCATCATAAGCATACTTATCACTTAAATATTTTCAAATACTTCGACAATGATTAACAACAATATTAGTAAGACAAATTGAACACATGAATGTCTATCCCACATTGCAAAAGAGCATAACACAACATTTCACACAAAATATCATACATGATAAATAATTAACTTAACACGACACTTAATCATGGTAAGACAATATAGGTAAAATTTGTACAACGCCTTTACGAATCGATTCTTAGAAACATAGCATAGTCATTTACCTTAACGTACAAATAACAAAAGAACAAGTCAAGTATCATAATAATAATTTAGCACACATCATATATGAAAATAAAACATATACCAAACATATTCAAGAATCCACTTAATCAAAAAGAACAATTACATTTTCGACAAGATCCACATAATCAAGAATTAATGCTACTTCCAAAATTAACTCATGTAAAAAGAATTACACAAAGATATACACGTAGTCATACATAGAAATTCAGATTTAATAAAAGAACAAACCAAGTCAACTTCATGGTCATAATCTAGTGCATGTTACAAACTAACTGTTACACCCCGATTTTCAAAGACTAAAAAGGGGCATTATTTTTTTTTTTTTTTGAAACAAACAGAGTACGCGTGGAACGAGTGATAAGCCCGACGTTATAACATACAACGGAACTAAAGCATACCACAGTACAATCACATGAGATAACAGAAATAGTACTATATGCATCATAGTGCCTCTCAAAGAAGCAAAGTGTGAACCTGAATATTTACATCCCCAAAATATAGCATGTTCATGAGAATATAAACAACCAGTCATAAACCTGTGCATACTACGGCCATAAACAAAAGAGGCCGGTCCAAAAGTGTAAGAGTATAAGTACAGTCATCCAAAATATTAGAACTACTCCTAGTCAGTGCTAATCTAAATCAGCGGTCAAAAGTCCTAGGGTGGACAACGGCAAGGGTGCTCTCCACACACCAAACAGGAGCTCTCCGAAGGGGCTCGAGCACGGGAAGTAGCCTCGTACTCCTCAGGTCCGAAGTCCGAGTTACTCGAGAGTAAGATAAAATCCATGGTAGGTGTGGTCGAAGAAGTAGTAAGGACAGGTGCAGGTGGTGGAATCTCTACACAACTACTGTCCTCCAAAACAGCTGCCGGTATAGTGAGGGTACTCGATCCATCTGAAGACACCTCATCAGAAGCTGAACCCTCAACCCCGGTCGCACCCTGCGCCCCAGGCTGGGGTCCCACGGGAGCCGTCCAAAACATCCCTAGTAACACCTGTAGTGGCACGGGGAAAGGTGGAGTCTGCCACAGCATGCACTCATGAATCCGCAAAGTGCCACGACTAGTAATAATCCTAACACGCCCATGATAGGAAGCTGTGCCTGAAGCTGGGTCGAGGCTCCAAGCAGTCAGCAGTAACCGGTCAACGTAGTCCCAGGTAGTCACCGTCTCCCTCACGAGCATCGGTAACAGGAGGTGGTCCATCGTCTAGGGTGGGAGGAGCCCGCAAATGAAATGTTGCAAGGGTCACCACAAATACCACAAATAATACACTTACCAAATACGGAAAAACAAGTAATCATATAATATTTTCACATCAGCGTACATGATATATTTAAATGCACACATAGCCTACAAATGCAGACTCTACATGATCGTGACCCCAATCACTGGCTGTCACATGCATGAAATTCCGGAATTTTAACCTCTCCGCAGAGAGTCGTAGGCCCAGCCTACTAAACCCCGCAGGGCGTCAATAAAATCCTGTGGCCCATCGCGGTCACCACATAGGATTAGAGTGGACCCAATCACTGTCAATCACACCCCGCGGCCCATCACGGTCACCACGTATTGGACTCAATAAAAATCCCGCAGGATTAAGGTGGACCCAATCACTGTCAGTCGCACCCCGTGGCCCATCACGGTCACCAGTGGCGGGGCTGCATGGCAGCCAGGGTGTGCACATGCACCCCCTCATATTTTAAAAAGTCCACACATATATTGCTATTTGCTACTATTATATAATAATACTATGTGTTTTCTTACTTTTGAACCCCCTGAAGTTTATATATCTGTACACCCATTGCACTCTTTTCTTTTCTTTTTTGTTGGTTGAGAGTTGAGATTCATTGCACCCTAAACGAGGAGATTGAGGAGAGTACGTACTTTAGTTGCAGGCCAAAATTAATAAGTGAATTCACATTTAAGTGTTTGATTGCTACATGTTATAACACAAAATCATATACTCTCTCTCAAAATAAATGATTTATTTAACCACTTTTACGTGTGTCAATGTGCAACTTTAATTCTTAATATTTTAGGTTATCTATTACAAAAAAATTACTAAAAATTATTCTCTTTGTCATTTTTATAAGAGACAATTCACTTTTTACGTTCATTCAATAATTGATGTATTTAGTCTATATTATAACTTAAATACATTAATTATTGAATGAATCTGAAAAGTCAACTGTCTCTTATAAAAATGACCGGAGGGAATATATATTTTAAAAATAGTTATCGAGACAAATCAAATAACATTTTATATGCTAATATTTCTATCTACATATTAGTAGAAAAATATTATCAAAGTAGATCATATAAATAGTACACCAAATCAATATTAGGTCATTTATTACAGAGGGAGTAGAATTAATGGTCGTCCCTCTTTACTAATAATATACACTTTATAAATTTGCTCGACTCCTAATCTCATCGGTATGTTTGTGAAACTGATTTTTCTTTCAATTTTCCAACTCATATATTTAGTACATTTTAGTTATCAATAAAGGTAAAATGTTAGACTTTACTTACGTCACGATCGAATTTTAAATTATTTGCACCCCCTGACCCAGGGTCCGAGAGACGCCACTGACGGTCACCACGTACTATGAATGCATGAGCATACGATACCTCTGATCTATGCTAATGCACCAATTACATACCATCTAGCATATGTAATTCCATATCATATTCATACATAAATTTTCACAATCATATGTAACAACGCATGTAACTTCTAAACAATTTCTCATCACGAGAATACATAATATATACATGCATAACACTCCAAGCACACCACAACAAGCATACAAACAATGCTACCAACGGAAAATAAAACAAAGGAAAGGTGCCCTTACCTCAGCAAGCTTCCGTTACTTTAATTTCGCGAAAATCTACAACACACGCTACCTAAAATAAATGTAGCGTAACATCAATAAAATAATATTCCTCGCTTATCCTATCGAAACGAAACTTGCTCTCAAAAGTCTAGGGGGGGTTTAGGTACTTTCTAACTCTCTCACCTAGCGATTCCAAGTTCTTTCCAATCCGATAAAAATTCACGAAGTTAAAGACATTATTTTTCGCTACAAGAAATTCATTTTGTTTTCAAAGCATACCAAGAACCACTATTGTTTTCAACCTCAAGGAACCCATTTTCACTCTACAAAAACATTTGAAAACAACCCAAAACTCTTCAAAAATAAATCAACAAAATCAGAGTTTTCTTGCGTCGCAAGTTTCAAATTTTTCTTTCCAAGTAAAAACTCTATACTCATTCTTTTAAAGCCTATGATCACACACCAATGTCATGATCATTATTCACCATTGTGGACTTAGAAAATTTTGAAATCCCATCACCATTTTCCTTCCTTTGGCCACGGCCAAAAATTCTAAAAACCCACAATCACTCAAAATTTTTCGATTCCAAAGGCATGGTAATATCTTATAATACCCTAAAATCATTTATCCGAACAATCCAATTCGTTTTAAATCGAACTACACTTTTTGACAATTTTGAATGAATTTTCCTTAAGACAAAACAACACATTTTCTTTTCCAACAAACCATATCACAGTCATTTTCTTTAAAACCATGATTAAGTCCTCTTAAAATGACTTAACAAAATTTGAAAACTCTTCCTCCTCCCTTTATATGTGCCACGGCCTAACCAACAAAACAAGGCCAACACCAAAAAATTTTCCATTACAAAACCCTAGTAATCATCTATTAGTTTGCAAAGGCAATCCCATTGCTCAATTTAACTACTTTGCGAATCGAAACGAAATTTCCTAAAAATGTTCATCGAATCGCTCAAGAACACCCAGATAAATTTTTTCTTATTTTTCAAAACAAAGTTTATATTCAAACATCCATTTTGCCACAAAGTTTAAAACTAACATCAAAAATCAAATCACAAAACAAAATCCAAGTTTATGATCTTTTCAAAAAATTTCTTAAAACCCTAACAAAAAAATTTGTGAAAACGTAAATCAACCATGGGAAACTTCTCATGCTTCACTCAAGTGTACTAAGAAACTCTCAAGAACACTTCTATGGAACCAAAACTAATTAAAACTAAATTCTAGGATTTTTCTCTCAAGAACATAATCCTCAAAAATCCAAAAATCTAGGAATTTCATGGCTAGATAAGGAAGAGAAGAGGTTAGTTACCTTAAGTGAAGAAGATTCCTTGGCAAGTTAATGATCCAAGCTTGAGAAAAATGAGAAATGGAACTTTGAATGGATGAGTGAGTGAGAGAGAGGGTCGGCCGAGAGAGTCAGAGGGGAGGGAGTAGTTTTTTTGTGATTTCTTCTAAGTCCACAAAGCTTAAACCTCCTTACTATTTAATTCCCTCTTGATCAATCTAGGCCTTTGGATCAAAAGCAAAGTTACAAGACTAAACCCTAGCCTTTGGATCAAAAACTCATGATTGCTTTCTTTGAACAAATATCCACTTTACGCTATTCAGCTCATCGCGTTCGCTCTCGGCGAGTCGTACTTCGCTAACGGTCTAACTTGCGAAAAATAGAAAATTTACGAGATAAAAGTTCATCGTAAACCATTTCTAAAAATTATCGCTAAACTTTATTCTCCGACTGAAATTTATTTCCTTAGCTCCCAAAAATATTCTGAAACTAGATTCCAACTTGCGCCGATATATAAAGTCTCCAATTAAAATTCGACGGAAAACAGAAACCGTAAAATTTTAAGCAGCGGGAACAGTTTTCTACTCGTTTTTCAAAAAAACGGGGAAAGTCAAATTTCGAAATTCTGAAGACACATGAACGTTCTCATATATAAAAGAGGACTAAGAACCAAAAGCCTGGGCTTTAATAGTACACGAGTCCAAAACCAGCTCCACCTCAGCAATAATGCTGTTATTACAACGATGCTTGCGAAATACTTAAAAAAACCCTAAAGCTCTTAGCCAACACCAACGTTCCTTAAACAAAACTGTACAGTGAGATTCGGGGTCTTACACTAACATATCCTAGAATCCACACAACTTTGTTACTGGTTCTACTCTTCTTATTTCCACAAAATTAACTTCACTCACTCAAGGAAAATAATTAAACTTCAACAAGATTCTCATCATTTGGAAATTAAATTAATACTAGTCCTAAAATTATCATGTCACAAAGAACTAGCCACATAAGAACATGCATAATAATACACATAAACTCTATTTCAATTAGCAACATTAACTATCAATTCATTTATCATACCTAAGTCATATCGAATCTTACATTGCACAAAATAAATCACATTAGTCTATACAAGTTCAAATAACAAAATCATTACCACCATTTAATCTACTTGCAATAAAATATCAAGCAAGCAAGAAGTCTCATATTCAAGCAACTAGAACAAAATATCATTTATCATCAATCAACAAGGATACAATCACATCATGTACTAGTTTAAGCATATGAAGTTATAAACTAACATAGAAGCATAGTAATAATGAATTAACTTCCAAACATGTGAAATTACATAATCATCACATTTTCTCATAAGGCTTATAGCAACTCAAGTATTAACAAATTAGTACTTAAACTATCATCATTTTAGCATTCGAACATGAAGTAAAATCATAATGACTAAAGTCGATATCAATTAAAACACATGTTAACAAGGAACTAATCACCAACATTTATGAAATTCATTTCACACATAATTAACAAGCTATTGCAATACACATAATTCACAAATACATTTTCATCTTCCGAGATCAAAAGATTTCATGAATACATACATATCATCATTTAATTAATTCAATCATACTACAAAAGCAATCATCATAAATAAATTACTACAACATTCAATTACGACACATGCATAACAATCATACTTAATTTCATATAACATAGATTTTCATCAACAAGGAAATCTATACTTTCATATAAACATAATCATTTGAATAGAGCAATAACAAGAAGACATTATCATTTAAGTCATTACCTTGAAATCATACAACAATCATATCCTCAAGTTTTAAGAATAAACACAATTGATGACAATAATAATATTCACTCATTCCATCGAATGTAAATATCAACAACAACAAATATCATCATTAAGTCACATTTCAAAACAACAATGATGAATGCATATTCATTATCAATTACGCACAATTATATCATGTTATCGTCACTCACTTATCATGGAATCACAACGAATAAAATCATGTCACAACTACACGAAGATTATAGCTTTAAGCACCTACAACTATTATAATCATAAAGCATAACATAAATCATGAATCAACATCAAGGAACACATACTCATTACTGGACTTAATAATTTATAACTAAGATAGTTATCAATCTCAACAATTACTCACCAAAAGAATGAATAACATAATTCAATTCATATTACTCATAGTTCATGAATAAACAATCACCAAATAAATTCATAAAATAAACACATCACAACTTATCAACATTTAAGAAACAATAGATTCATAAGTTAAAACCAATTAAAACACAAGTCTCAAGAATTAAGTAAACTAACATGTGACAAAATTCATGAAACTAATCATACTTTTGCAAAATAAATTAATAGTGACTAAGGTGCAAGTGTAGTTACAACAATTAAATCATAAAATGACATAACAATTACACAAGACACTATGCTCAAATAGTCTGACCGCACAGACTTGCTCTGATCGACACACATAGCTCATTCAGTCCGAGAACAACCGGAGCTCTGATACCAAATTGGAACATCCAAACACGTCTTTAATAAAATACTACTTTAATAAAATACTTTTCATAAAACACAGCGGAAAATAAAAGTTGGGTTTATAAAATGAATGGTTCGAGTATTACATCGTACACATAAAAGCTTACCAATAATTTAATTAGTAAAACAATTATTGTACAAAATAAGTTTCTAAGAAAAATACATCTTCAATTACATTGGAAATAAGAAGCAAGACTCTAAATATACATTATAGAAATGATCTCATCCCCGTGTCACATCAGAGCGGAGCTTCACCGACAACTCGGTCACAAACATAACCTGAGAACCTGAACCCCCAAAGGTTCAGCACATACATAAAACGGAGGGTTAGATAATATAACCATAAAAGAAACTAAGTATAAGAACACATGTAATACTTATGACATAGCATGGTCATGTCTAATAACTCATTCCATAACAAATATCAATCTCATATCATTCATATTTCATATTCATATAAAGTACAATGTGTAACTCCCAAACCGATTATTTTACTACTTCTACTTTTATGAAATCTTTTTCAAAGTGCACAACGGAAATAAAGTTTGAATTATAAAAACAATGGTTCGAGTATCACATTTACTTTCAAAACACTACTAATAATTTAATTAGTAAGATAACATCTTTTGCAAAATTACAAATTCTATAATAATACACTTTTAAATAATAAAGACAACAACAACGAATCTATACATAAAAGGTAAACCCATTTCCCGTGTCATAATCAGAGCAGAGCATCACCGACAACTCGGACATCAACAACATAAAACCTGATGATCTTGAACCCAAATCCAGCACATACACAAAACAGAGGGTTAGATAATATAACCATAAAAGAAACTAAGTATATGAACACACTTAATACTTAGGACATAGCATGGTCATGTCTCACAATTCATTCCATAAACAAATATCAATCTCATGTCATTCATATTTCATAATAATAAAATATAATGCATCATAATAATATCACATCCTCAATCAATTGACAAGTATACACATCATCATCAATAATCAATTAATATTATACATCTCATAATACGTTCAATCATATGTATCACATTATTCAACCATTCACAATCATAATGTAAAACAATGACAATTACCAAATATCAATTAAAGTGCACAATTACCCTAATGCAAACTAATGCCAATTACTCATGAAATGCTCCCTAACATTTACTAATGCATGAGGTACCTTATCAATTCGTTGGAAAACTTATTCCAACTATACTTTAACCACCTCGTTAAAGTATTACCATACCTTAGTCACCTCACTAAGATATCTGCTCATCATACATATATGGATGCATGAATGTCTAATTACCAAACATATGGTTTAATTATCTCATCCTATAAAAGATATCACAATCGATGTACTTCAATCACCTTTTACAAGCACATCTCTATTAATTAACATTATGTACTTCAATCACCTTTTACAAGCACATCTCTATTAATTAAAACTATGTACTTCAATCACCTTTTACAAGTACATCTACTCCATTAAATTAAATAACATTAATTGATCTATCACATACTTTAATCACCTTACTAAAGTATTTACTCAACATAAAAGGATAATACAATCCATATACATATATTCCAACCACATCGTTAGAAACACATGTCATCTATTAATTAAATCACATAAATTAATCTCCTCAAGTTATCACACATATAAAAGATTATCATCATCATAATTCATTATCATAATTTCATCCACATTTATGATACCATGAATCAACATACACAATCAAATTCATCACATGACTTAATTCATTATTTAAGTCTCATGTATCCAATATATATAATCTCATAACCAACATACACAATCATCATACAATCTCATAATAATCATCATTTAACCAACATATATGATATCATAACTCAAATTCATCATCCACGACTCAATTTAAAGTCATATATATCATATAATCATCATAAGATCATAATACAATAATAGTATAAGCATAAACATCATATTTTTCAAGAAAAGTTGAGTTTTAGGGTTGCTAAACTCGCCGGGCGAGCCCAGAGCAAGTTCAGAGTGAGTTAAGGTAGAGAGTAGTAGGGGAACTCGCCCTGTACTCGCTACCAACTCGCTGGGGCGAGCTTGACAGGTCTGTTTTACCAAATCGGCCATAACTCGGCTACATTGATCCAAATGCGATGGGTCAACATGCGTTGGAAAGCTAAGAAAGAGACCTACAACTTTAATGTTTAACACAAATTCCAATTCGAAGTCCAAAGGGGTCAAAAATGACGATCTTTCTTCAGATTTTCTAAAAGACAGTTTTTCTTACACAATTCCTTGATTTTCCAAAATACAAGTTGAAACCCATTAACTCAAAGGTTACTAAATCATTATCCAATGCATAGAAACACATAAAGGAAGCAACTTTAATCATTTATAATCATCTCAAGTATAGAAGTACAATATTCAACTCAAATAAACATCATTTCATCCAAAAGTAATGATTTTCATGTATTAACTCATAAAATCCATTTATCACATAATCAATCAAAATCAAAGTTCAAGTAATCAACTTTATCATGGATTTTACACAACAATTATATGTAAAAACATATTATACATGAATCATTATCAAGCTTCAATTATAAACACATTCCCAAAAACCCATTTCTTACCAAAACCCAAAAAGAGTGAAGAGAGTTTGGGTGTGGAGTCATAGACAAACTCCCCTCTCTTTGATCACTCAAAATCATATTATCTAAGCCTCTTACCTTATAATAGTTTGATTCTCTAGTCCTTCATCTTCAACTCTATCCATGGCTCTTCTTCTCTTTATCTCTTCCTTTTCTCTAAGCCTCCTTCTCTTCTTTCTTTCTCAAACCCTTTCTCTCTTCTTTCTCTTTTCTCTCTCTACCTCTCTTTCTCTAATATTTTATGATAATAAAATCACACCACTACTCTTCACAAAACCCTCCTATATATATAACCCCAACTTAGGTTATATGAAATCCCTCAAATACCCTTAATTTCACTACAAATCCCACTCATAATCTCAACTTTACAATTACCACAAATTCTTGTACTATTTACACCATTGCCACTACTTTCTCTCCAAGACACTCTATCCTTTAAGATAATAACCAAAGTGCTACTCCTATCTCTACACAATCCACTAGCTCACTAGATTACCATATTACCCTTAATTATACCACACACTCTTATTCATTCTAATTAAGCCCAATATTCATAAAAGCCCATTATCAACAAACATAAATGTAACAACTAATTAATACATATAAAACATACCAATTATCATACACAATTAATTAAATAACATCAATTAATTAAATATAATAAAATATAAGATTTGGGGTGTTACACAATGCATCATAATAATATCACATTCTCAATCAATTGACAAGTATACACATCATCATCAATTATTAATCATTATTACACATCTCATAATACACTCAAACATTTTATTGAGGATTATCAATCAATGCCAAGTACCAAATATCACATTATTCAACCATTCACAATCATAATGTAAAACAATGACAATTACCAAATACCAATTAGAGTGCACACTTATCCTAATGCAAACTTATGTCACAAATCTCATGTCATGTCACCCTAGACATAGCTACATGCATGTGGTACTGATGAGAGGAATTTCTACGGTATTTTTAGTGTTATTATTAGTAGTAATATGACCAAGACAGACCCAAATACGAAGGAAAACCTACAAAAGCAAGAAAAAGCATCAAGACAGAGTCCAAGATGCAAAAAGACAAGAAAAAGCCCAAAAAATGAAGAAAATCAGCATTCCATCGCAGCACGATGGCTCCCATCGTGCCACGATGGGAGCTTGCTCGCCAAGAAATCAGAAGCAATAAATCAGAAGAAAATCTTTGCATCACAGCACGATGACATAACTTGGCACCCAAGTTTATACATTCCGCATTTATATTTCTGCAAAGCATTACACTATTTTTATAAAAACCTTTTCCAAAACCAAAGCGAATGCAAACTATCACAAACTTAAATAACGCTAGTGAAGCTTCGGCACGATCCCTGTGGATACGAACTCATTCTACTCGTAGAGTGTGAATTATTACTCGACGACAGACTGGTGCACTTGTCAGACCGTAGTCAGGTACCCGCATCAAATTAGGATAAACATATATCCATCGCATCAAGTCAGTTTTAAGTCATGGGGGACCTCGCTCAAGTTAGTTTTAAGTCATGGGTGACTCTTCTCAAGTTGACTCATGAATGCATGAATGCACACATACCACATAATGATGATAACACTCTACATCTACTCATGAATAATAGGTCACTCATCCCTATTATTCCTTCTCAATTCACATCAATTCACATCATCATATCATCATTAAGGTATACATTCAAGCAAGATACAACCACACATAATATTTTAACTAATCATAAGTCATCATCCTTAATTTCAATAAACTATACATATATAAGCATATCATTCTCATATAATCCCAAGATCCAATCAATTCAAGTCTATAGCATGTTACAAGATTAAATCTATTCATGTTATAACCTTATACCCATCATGCAAGCCTTAAGAAAATTCTCAAATCAATACAGGCTCGCTGAGCGAGCTCCAGCGAAGGAGTTACAGAGTTGTCCTCGCTCCCAGCGAAACCTAACGAAGGATCGTTCGCTATCGCTCGCTGAGCGAGCATTCAAATTCTAGGTAGCTGAGCAAGAACATGAGTTCTCGCTCCAGTGAGCATGCCCAGAAGTTGGTGCTCTGCTCACGGGTTCCACACGAAATTGCACAAAGATCACATTTTTCAAGTTATAAACTCTTAAAGCTATCAACTTTAAGCATACTAAATACATACAAGCTTAGAAGTACAAACTTTAACATCATTTCAAGCCAAAAGTAATGATTTTCATGTATTAACTCAAAAAACCTATTTATCACATAATCAATCAAAATCAAAGTTCAAGTAATCAACTTTATCATGAATTTTACACAACAATCATAAATAGAAGCATATTATACATGAATCATTATCAAGCTTCAATTATAAACACATTTCTAAAACCCTTTTCTTCCCAAAACCCAAAAAAAAGTGAAGAGAGTTTGGGTGTGGAGTCATAGACAAACTCTCCTCTCTTTGATCACTCAAAATTATATTATCTAAGCCTCTTACCTTGGATTAGTTGGATTCTTTACTCCTCCATTCCTAGCTCCAATCCTTAAGTTTAAGCTCCTCTTTGTTCTCCCATTAATCACTATTTTCTTCATAAACAAACTGCTATACTCATAACGCGATTTCTCATTCCTCGGACATTTATTTCGACGATCCCAACGGTCAAAAGTTGGCTTCAGGTGTTGTGAACCTACCCTTAAAATCTCGTCAAAATCCGACGGTTAACGAATCGGGAATTGAAGTTTTAGTGAGGCTGCTGTTTGGAAAACATGATTTGTTCTCAAATTTCATTCTTTCTCTATTTCAAAATTCTCTCTCACTTTCTCTTTCTTCCTCATCAAAATTTGTGACAAATGAGCTTCTCTCTCTAATTTTCCCCTTTTATAGGTAGGTTACCACTCATCAATTACCAAAACATCCTTACTAACTTAACCTAGGCCCAATACCAAAGCCCAATTCTCAACTATCATAACTTTACTCTTTACTACACATCTCTACTCATTCTATTAATAAATGGAAACAACATAATCAATAATAATGAACTCCTTCTAATCTTAATTAAAGGCTTTCAACTAGATTAATATCCTAATAGATTACTAAACTACCCTTCACTTAACCAGAACATAATAATTCATAAAATCACAAAATCACATATATTCAATTAAATAAATAGATAAATAAATAAATAATCACACAAAAATCATATTTATTAAAATACGGCTGTTACACGGACAATCAATGATGTCTTTGGTGCTCATTGTTCTTCAATTATTAGATTCTTTGCAAATTAGTCATCCTATTTTCTAGTATTATATTATAGGCAAAATTACACCAATGGTCCTTTATCTTATTTATTTGTAACGTTTTGGCCCTTTATCTTTTATTTGTAACATATTGGTCCTTTATCTTATTTATTTATAACACTTTAGTCCTTTATCTTTTATTTTCCCATATAGATCCTTTATCTTTTATAATTTGTTCATATAAACCCCTGTCTTCTTTTTTTTAATTAAAAAATGCTGATATATATTTTTTAAAAATATTTTATTTACTAAAAAATTAAAAATCCAAAAAAATGAAGAACATCTTCATCTTCATCATTTTTCATGAATCTTCTTCATCATCTTCTTAGAATTAAAAAAATGTTTACTCAAATTTACCTCAAAATATCATAAATCTATGCTATACTTATTTTCAATCTTTTTATAAACACAAAAATCAAAACCCCAAATAATTAATAAATCTTTTTATATGATTTCAAAGCAAATTTGAGACCTGGCATATGATTGTTGTTGTTTTCCTATCCCTGCCGTGTTGGTGCTGGGTGTGTTTGATTGTTCCAGGGAGTGTGCTATTTGCTTTGTTGCATTCCCTGTGGTTGTGTTTTGTTTGGATGCTTTTTCCCTCTCTTGGTATTTCATGATATTTGGAAGTATATTTAAGTAGATATTTTTTTTTATTCATGAAAGAAGATGAAGATTTAAGGATGGAGATTGAAAGGAGATGTTGAAGATGAAGAAGTTCATCATATTTCTGGATTTTTTACTTTTTAATAAATAAAATATTTTTAAAAAAATAAAAAATAAATATCAGCGTTTTTGTTAATTTAAAAAAAGGAGATAAGGGTTTATGTGAACAAATTATAAAAGATAAATGATCTATATGGGAAAAATAAAAGATAAAGGATTAAAGTGTTACAAATAAATAAAATAAAGGACCTATATGTTACAAATAAAAGATAAATGACCAAAATGTTACAAATAAATAAGATAAAGGACCACTAGTGTAATTTTACCTATATTATAATAGTGTATCCTAATTCTATTTGTCTTGCGTCCCTCATGAACTATTTATTTAGACCCTGTTTATGAAACTATTTGTTTTCAAGGAAAATTCTAACATGGACCACTTCTTCAAGTGGTCCATGGTGGACCATTCATGAAAAGTCATATAACGAATACGAATTTTACAAAATTCACCGTTGGATTGAAAGTTTATATCATATAGATCATCTATAGAAAATTTTAGAAAAATTGAAAATCATTTGATATGTTATTGAGATCCATCAAAATTAACGGTTTATTAAATACTGTAAATTTGATAAATCCCAATAAAATATCAAATGATTTTCAATTTTTTTAAATTTTTTTATGGATGCTCTATATGATATAAACTTTCAATCTACCAATAAATTTTGTAAAATTTGTATTCGATTAGCTCACTTTCCACGGTGGACCACTTGTGAAGGTGGTCCACCGTAGCATTAGCCTTGTTTTCAATGCAGAATCCCATCAAATGCGCATCTACTAGAATCTAAAATTTGTAACTTCATAGCAGAAATAAAACACAGACGCGCGTTCACCATTGCAAAAGCAAAACCAAACACGCTATAAATATATCTCGGCGCAAACTCACTTATTTTTTCAAGATAAAATACAAATCGCCATATATTTTTAGACTTTATGCCTCATATCTTACTTACCCCAAAAAATTAAACTCCATGAAACGTAATTTAAATTTAAATCCAAAACATAAAACATACATCATTATTTCCATTTTAAGTCTTGACATTAAAATATCCAAACTCTCCAAACCATTATTACTAGTGTAGTAACGCTAAAAATTTCCTCTATCAAACATAACTTAAATCTTGATTATATATTATTAACTACCCATTTATAGCCATGATTCTACTCCTTCATTACTCCCACAACAGTTACGTTACACTTTCCTTTTGGTCCCACACCGAGAAAAATTCAAAACCCAACTTTTTTTTTCTTTCCTTTTTTTCTCTTTTATTAATTATTTTTCCTTTCCCTCCTTTTTTTCTCCAATCTTCACACAATAAAATCGAAAACTCAGAAAATTTCTTCACCTTCACTTTCACTTCATCACAGTTCAGTTCAACTATTCACAAGATTCGTAAAACGATGTCGTTAGATCCAGCTACAACCGTCACAACAGCAGCAACAACCGCCACGTCATCAAGACCTATTTCACCGTTCCCGAATCCGAACACAAAACCGCTTCATCATTACGCATCACATTCTCAACAACAACAACAAACCCTTCCTGTTCGTTCTCCGAATCCTTTAATTTACCGTTTCGGTTCTCCTTCACGCGCCGCTGCTAATCACGCTGTTGGTGGTGGTTATCTTCCTCCGCCCCAGCAACCACAGCCGCCGCTTTTGTATTCTCACGGCGGAGTTCGCGGTATGAATTTGGATTATTTAAGTCATGCTTTGCACGTGACTAGACCTCTGTCGCACGTGCAGTTTCCTCATCTTGCTGCTGCTGCTACTTCCTCTCCTACTGTTAAAGGACACCCTAAGGTTTCGATTTTCAACTTTGAATTTGAAGTTTTTTATTTTGTTGAATTGTTTGATGAAAATTGGAATTTAATGATGATTATGAATTTTCCTTTTTGTTATGAGGTGAATTTAATTTGATTAAACAATTGTATAAATTGGATTCAATGTTTGTGGATGGTGAATTCAATTGGAATTTTCTGATTTGAAATTGTTATTGTTCTTGTTGTTTTTATGATTACTGATTTGTTATTCCGAGCTGAATTTTAAGTGTTGTTTTTGTGATTACTGATTTGTTATCAGGATCGTCGGAAGGTTTTTTGAAGCTGAATTTTAAGTCTTGTTTTTATTTTTGATGAAATTTTGTATTGGTTTTGTTTTAGGTTGGTAGATCTACGGTTTCTGATGTGAACGGCCATAAAGATTCAAGTGCGAGGTGAATTTTTTTGAATGATTTGCGGTGTATTCAATTCGGTGTTTTGTAATGTTTTATTTTGGTTATGGAGTTTGATTAATGTTTGTGATGTGTTTCTCAGGGAAAGAAGCAGAGATGATACACTTACTGTTGTCAGAGACCGAAAAGTGAGCCCTAATTCTCTTACTTTACAACCTTTGCATTATATTATATATTATATATATCTTTTACAATCAAACCCTAATTCTGTTAATGCATTCATCTCGTTTACTTTGCGAGTATAAGATGATTTTCCCTTTTGTTTGTGCGTGAGTGACATGGAAAATTCAATAGATTGCAAATACTTGTTTGATTTGTTTTTTGAAACACAGTTGGAATTGCATATTCTTGTTACTGCTAATCATATCTATATTACTGTGTCCTAGTCTTATTTTGACTTTCTTGTTTAGATTTCTTTCTAAGGTAAAAATGGTCTTCATGATATGTCAACAACTATAAACCGGATTGATAGAAAACCAAAAAATAATATCATAGGTCTCAAAGTAAAATATTACCACTAGTCTTGTGGGAAAAATGAGACAGAGAGTAAGGTGAAGATAATAACTTGAGTATGACCTATCGAAAAATTTGCAAAAAGAAAAAAAAAGGTGACATCAGAAGTGTTGGTTTTTTTAGAGGAAGGATGGAATAAAACTCACATAATTTTATTGATATTATCATCCTTTAAATACATGAAAAACATAACATAGAGAAGATAAACATAAATCACAATTAAACTACCTTAAATTTGTAACATACCCACTAATACTCATAATTCCTATAGTTAAAACTTATAACAATAGGAATCCTAAGAAATTCAATAAACTCAATTAAACTATCATAATAATAATAATAATAATAATAATAATAATAATAATAATAATAATAATATTGATTCATATCTTCAACACTCCTCTCCTTGAATCAATAGTTATTGACTTCACATTCCTCTTCTTTGGACTTCTCAACTTCTTTAATGAACTTTGTAGATTTTCTCAACTTCAAGACTTGCCCCTTCATGAATCGCCACATCAGCAAAATCATTAGAAAAATGAACTTCATGTTCCAGAAAGCCTTTATCAACCAATTTTTCCAGAAATTTGTTCTTAGAACCATTATGATCAATTTTAGTTCTACAAACCCACTTAACATCAATCAACTTTTGATCTCTTGGCTTGTCTTCAAGTTGCCAAGATTCATTTTTCTCTTTCATACTTTTCTCCGTCTGCATGACAACTCTCCAACCATCCATGCTTGCCACATTTGAATCACCCAAAGGATTGACCATAGCAACATTGCACATTTCAAAAATTTCAGCAAGAGGTTCACACTTTTTAACAGAAAAATTAGCATTATCATTAAATTTTCCTTCTACAGTTTTAGAGCTTTGGCCTTGGAGATTTTCTACTCCAATCTTCTCTTTATTTGAGGCTTCTACTACCCTTGGAGATGCATGTATTGCTGCTTGCTTCCACTCTATCGGAAAACTTCTATTTCTCATTTTAATAGACATTACTTCACAACCAACAGGATCAAATATAGTGCATTTCATGTCCTTAAAATGCAAAGTGTAGTGTTTTTCCAGCATTTGTCCAACACTCAACAAATTTTGATTCAACTCAGGCACAAATAAAACATCAGAAATATATTTAGTACCTGAGTTAGTTTCAACAGCAACAACTCCTTTGCCCTTGACATCAACACTCTCTCCATTGCCAATGGTAACTTTTGAAGCAATTGTTTTGTCTAACTCCTTGAACAACTCTTCATCACAAGCCATGTGATGTGTGCATCCACTATCAACCAACCAATTTTTATTATTTTTGTTTGTTGAAAAGCATGTTGCTGCGAATAAGTACTCCTCCTCCTCATTTTGATTAGCCACTTGGGCCTCAACTTTTGGTTGTTCTTCACTTTTTGCAAAATTTTGCAATATGACCCGGCTGATTGCATTTGTTGCCGGAAATTTGGTCTATTCCAACATTTAAAATGTGCATGATTTGTTTTTCCACAGTGTTGGCATGGAGGATTATTTGTCTTCTCATCTTCAGCTTTATTAGAACTTTCTCCTTTCTGAAAATTGTTCCATTGGACATTTTTCTTCTGTCCTTTGTGACCTTGATTGAGCTTCAATTTGGCCATTAAAGCACCTTCAACCGCGCCTTCCTCCCTCATGAGTCTCCTTTGTTCTTGGGCTTGCAACGCATACACCAATTCTGACAAAGTAATGTTTGACAAATCTTTGGAATTTTCCAAAGAAGAAATGGTAGATTCAAACCGCTCAGGAACAGTCACAAGAATTTTTTGGACTATCCTTGTATCAGAAAATTCAGTTCCAAGCAATCTTACATTGTTGACGATGCTTAGAAGTTTGTCAGAATACTCATTGATTGTTTCTGACTCCTTCATCCGCTGCATCTCGAATTCTCTGATCAGATTCAGCACTTGCATCCCTTTGACTTTCTCATTTCCTTCATACTCCTGTTTGAGAAAATCCCAAATTGCTTTGGCTGATTTCAGAGTCATAACTCTTGTAAAGATTGCTTCGGAAACAGCTGAAAAAAGATAAGATTTTGCCTTCGATTTTCGCTGCTTTCTCTCCTTATGATTTCTGATTTGTGCAATCGTTGGATTGTCTGGTAATGGATCAACCACATACTCATCCTCAACAGCCTCCCAAAGATCATTAGCATCAAGATAAGCCTCCATTCTTGTTGCCCTTAAGTGATAATTTTCACCCTCAAAAATTGGCAATTTTATGGCTAAGTTATCAGAATACATTTTCAACTCTTGGGTAAGTGTTTGGTTTTTTAGTGGAACTCTCAACCTCACCAGGTCCCTCAAGAAAAAAGCTCTAGATACCAATTGTTGGTTTTTTTAGAGGAAGGATGGAATAAAACTCACATAATTTTATTGATATTATCATCCTTTAAATACATGAAAAACATAACATAGAGAAGATAAACATAAATCACAATTAAACTACCTTAAATTTGTAACATACCCACTAATACTCATAATTCCTATAGTTAAAACTTATAACAATAGGAATCCTAAGAAATTCAATAAACTCAATTAAACTATCATAATAATAATAATAATATTGATTCATATCTTCAAAAAGAAGTGAGGAAATGATTATTAAAGCAAAAAAATAGAACTGAAATGAAAAATGTGAACAAAAGGAGATAATAGAAAATAAGAAGAAAATTAGAAATAGGAGAAAATATAATTTGCAAAAGTAACAGCATAAATAGGATAGAATGCAGATAAAGTACATAAAAAATTGAAAAGGAAGAAGATGATATGCTTACTGGAGAGGAAGCGCATGTTTGTTGGAGAGTGGAGGTTGTTGGATGCTAGAGAAGGTCTGAGAAATGTTGCTGAAGATGAGAGGTTGAGAACAATGAGTAATGAAGAATTGTGAGTAGTGTATGAAAATGGGGCTGCTAAAAGTGATCAAACATTAAACTTTGTAGTTTTTACCCACAGGTCACCAGTATCTTGTTGAGTCATGCGATCCAGCTCTCCTGCCATTGGTGCCATAGGTTCCATGAGAATGATGACTTCCTTAGTCTGCAAGAGAACCAAAGTTACCCAACAATGCCGATTACGACTGGTTATCAAAATTCTGCCTAGCCATGGCACCATAGTGCTGCAATGGTGGCAATCTAATAACATGAATTCCTTTTTTCCCTGTGATTTTGAAGTTATCATATAAAACTTCAGCCATAGATCTTCCCATAAAGTTCACTTACCAAGTTGGTTTATAACTCTTCATTTAGTCTTGCTAGAAGGAAAGAGTTCCCTAGCAAGACAGGAAGTGAAGTAAAGATATGGAGATTAATGATTCATTAGTCATGGACATTATAAATTAATAGACGAGTATATTGTGTTTGCAGTGATTGGCTGTATTGAGTTAAAAGAAAATTAACAGAAACTGAAATCTCATACATTGAAAAAATAGTAAAATGAAAAGCTTGTTGCGACCATAGTAGGCTATCCCAGCTGTAGCGCTCCGCACAAACGCTATCCCGGCTGTAGCGGCAGCTAAGGCTCCGCTCCACCAGGATCCCGCGGGATTGACTACCCTGGCTGTGACAACAGAGTGGCTCAGCTATATAACCAAGCTATCCATCTAGCTGTAACTAACTGTAAGTATAATCCAGTAGATAGTCTCAATTAAGGATAAAGAGGAAGAAGTGGTTTTCATTAGCTTTATTATGTCAAATATAGAGGTCTAATAGGGCATTCATAATTCAAATTTACAGAATGAAGGGAGGGTGTGGAGAAACTATAGCAAGTTATAGGATGTAATTAATCTATGAGAAGTTTGATGTATGGAATAGCTTTATAGAAAAGTAAAGGCTAAACTACACGTTTAGTCCCTTACGTTTATTTTAGGTTTCAATTTGGTCCCTTACGTTATCAACGTTTGCATTAGTTGGTCCCTTCCGTCAGTTTTCACTGTTTCAATTGGACGTGTCCATGTGTCCACGTGTCAAGCCACATATGCAAACCGTCTGCCACATAGGACAAAACTGACGGAAAGGACCAAATTGAAACCTAAAATAAACGTAAGGGACCAAATTGAAACTTTTTAAACGTAAGAGACCAAATTGAAACCTAAAATAAACGTAAGGGACCAAATGTTTAGTTTAGCCAAAAGTAAATGTAAAAATAGAATTTGTGGTAAATGCTAAGAAGTTTTTGAATGTGGCTAACTGTTTGATGGTCATGGCATGGCGACCTACTATGGCGGGTGCTATTTCTGTATATAGCAGTTCTGGCTGTGATGGAGAATATAGCTGCTATTCACCTAAAAAATATAAAAGAGACTGTATAGGTGATTTGTTTTAATCCCTAATAACCTGTAAAGGCCAAAATGGTAAAAAAAATGCAAGAAACCACACTAACCAAAATGAGCATATATGTGCTCTCGCTTGTTGATATCTTTGCTGCCTACTCACATGAAAGAGAGGTGCTGCAGCAGTAAAGGGAGAGGAAGGTGTTGAATTGGAATTAATGAAATTTTGGGAAAGAGATAAAGGTCTGATATTTGATGGAGGAACAATGAGAATGCGAAAAAGAGAAACAGATTGGAGCAGATTGAGGATGAGGTGATGTGGTGGGAAAGAGTTGATAATGAAATCTAGATTCAATGAAAAGAACATCATGAGATAAAAAAAAATTCAATCGGGGAAAGACCTTTGTAGTCTTTATGTTATGTTGAGTAACCTAGACAAAGACATTCATAAGAATGAAAATCAAGCTTGTGAGGGTTATAAGGCTTGATTAAAAGAAAGCAGGCACAGCCTAAAACTTTTAAAATTGGTAATCAGGTTGCCAGTTGAACAAAATAATATTAGGAATGTCCTGATTTAGAGAAGCTGTGGGAAGTCTACTGATAAGATGAACAGTTGAAAAAGCATGGTCCCAAAATTTGAGAGAGATGCATGACTTAGGAGAGTAGGACCTAAATCTAGTATATGTCTATGATTTTTTCCACTACACCATTTTGATGGGGAGACTAAGTGACTGACTTGGAAGAAGGCCCCGAGATGCTGAGTGCAGATACATAAGAAAAATGCTTGGCGGCTGGATGCGTGTACTGGACAATCTAACGCCGGCGAATTTGTTGGTTTGTCGCCGTGACAACTAGGGCAATCGTTACTGGATAGGCGATGAAACAACTAGAGTATGAGACTCACAACTATGCTTTGCAGACTTTATTTTTGTATGACCTATTGATTATGATCTCTAATACCAAGTTAAGAATAATGTTTTGGTTCTGAATAGCTTGAGAGATTAGCTCTCAACCTGATTTCAGGGATTAAATTTGGTCTATATCTACGGAATTACATCATAATATATACATGGAAATAGAAATTGTTTACATAGAAGAAAATATCTCAATCAAATATTCTTTTAATCACCCCATATCTCAAGAAGCCCAACATTTTTTTTAATATTTTTGCTTTCAATTGTGGTATTTTTCTTTTTTGTTTCGGTAATCATGCTGTATTTCAAATTTTTAGGTCAGAATAACAGAGGATGCTTCTCTGTATGCACTTTGTAGATCATGGATGAGAAACGGTGTAAATGAAGAATGCCAGGTATCCGCTTCTGAGTTCAAGCATGTAATAATAAATTACTATATTTTGATATTCTAGTATGATCTTGAGGAAATGATACTGAGTGCATACATGCTTTGGTGATTTATAAAAGCAGCATCAACTATTGCCAAAATTTTGCTATAATTAAACTCACATTTTAGATGCTGTGCAATGAAATTACTGATAATAAATAAGTTTGAGTTGAGGAGACTTGATAAATGTTTGGTTGGCCCAGTCCTTTTCACCGTAAATAAGGGTTTGCAATTTTTTATCAAGTTAAAGATTTATTTGCATAATTTGTATCGATATTTTTAAAGTGTACAGAGTGATTAGTTGATCTTAATTCTATGAAGATGCATGATATTTTCTATCATTTGGCAATTTTGGAAATGAATGGGATTAGTAAATCCTTAAGAAAAATAGAATTTAATGGTTTATTTTGGCTCATGTATGTTCTTTTCATGCGGCACACATTGCATCCAGTAGCAATGCATTGCAATAGGGTTTAGGTGAGGGGTGGAGTATGGACAAGGGAGGGTTCTGTTCACAATGCTTCAATTTTAACTTGACTATGCAGTCAAGTTTTTAAATCCATGGCTGGGATATAGCTCTCCCAGACAGTGTCAGTTAGAATCAGATGTAGTTATGCTAGAATTTACTTATTTGGAATTGGATCCATATCATCTGAAAGAAGCTGCTTAGATTATTAGATGAGAACCTTTTTTGTCATCATCATACAGCTTTTGCATGGTAGTGAATTGCCGATCCTAAGTAGGCTACAAAGTACTCCCTCCGTTCCTTTTTATAAGAAATAGTTTGAAAAAATTACACATACCAAGGAAACACATTGTAAATAGTTCTTTTCATTTAATACTCTTATAAATTTAAACTTATTCCATCTATACCCCTATTTAATTACTCTAAATTCAATTAGCTTACTTATTTTTAATATTCTCTTTCATAATAAATAAGGGCATAAGTGAAATTAAACATTTAAAACATTTGAAAATTAGTCAAAGTTTCTTATAAAAAGGAACAAAAAAAATTTCACTTTTGTTTATTATAAAGAGGAACGGAGGGAGTAGGTCTCAAGCTTTATTACAGATTTTGTTTGATGCTTGTTTTTTTACTTTGAATGGAATATACTATGTCAGAAAAATATTTTTTGGGATGATTTGTATGCAGTATGATATGTGGTTTCCTAACAACTATAATATACCTCTATTTTTTTATTGGTTGCAAATAAATATGGCAATTATGATTACTTTCCTTATAATTTTCTCATAGTAAAGCGCTAAGGATTAGTATACTATGGCAAATGACTTACTTCGTAGGGCTGAGTATTTTATTTACATCTGCTTATTTTGATGTGTTATTTGGCTATTTATTTATTTATAAGCTTATGTTTCATTATACTTGACAGCCACTGCATAAAGATGTAACGATGGCACTTCCGAAACCAGCACCTGCATCTATGGTGGATACCTGTACCTCGAACAAGAAAGATGATGAAAATGATGAAGATGAACAAGAAGAGGTTGGGTTTTTTCTGGTTAACAGCCTATTAAAGTCATTTGTGAAAATGAAATTTATGGACTTGAAAATATATTTACGTATTGCTTACGTTTTCATTTATATTCACAATTCACATCATCATCATCATAATCATAATAATAATAATAATAATAATAATAATAATAATAATAATAATAATAATTATTATTATTATTATTATTATTATAAAATTGATTTTCAATATATCATTATCAGGGATTATGTGAATAATATACTTCAAGTATTTACAATTTCCTAATCTAAATATGTACAGAGACAATCTATTAAAATATACTTAGGGATATGGTAGTTAGTTAGGAAATAGAGTAATATTACCACATGGATAATAACCATTTCTTTGATATAATATAATGTGTGTCAAATTAAGTTTTATTGGATAGTGCAGTCCTCATGCGGATCTTTTAAAATGATGCTTCTTTTGAAACTGGAGTTCTTTTGCTTCAATTCTGTCATGTCATCATCCCACTTATTCATATCCTTTGAGTTGATACCCATCTCTGCTTTCAGGATGAGAAGTCTGTTGAACACTTATCAACACAAGATCTATTGAAGAGACATATTAAACGTGCGAAAAGAGTTAGAGCACGGTAAGTTTGATTTTTTAACACTCCCTTTCACCTTTTAGATTATGTGAATGTTCTTGATTAACCATTTAGATTATGTGAAATTGTGAAGCGACACAACATTCACATAATCAACAGTTAGCAGGGCAGCTTCTGATTTATGTGGTTAATAAACAAGTAATTAAGCTAGCACTTATACTACTTCCTATGATACATTGAATCAATTCTGATTTTATGATTGAGCACTCCCTTTCACCTGTTGATCTTATCAACACATGATGATATTGTAAAATTTTTAGGCTAATATTGGTTCAAATTTGAACATAAATGGATTTGATTAATAGTCTGTACTCTGTTCATGTACAGAAATTTGCTTTGCTAAATTGTGAATTTGCTCCCTTCTCCGGTTTCTCTGAATCAATATATATTTGAATGTATATTGCCTTGTGTATGATGGATGATGGCATATCTTTTGAAAACTTGGACTTATATTTAGACAGCTTAATTTAGTTATGTCATGATCATAGAAATTGTTTGGTTTTTTTTAGCATATGCATGGTTTATATGCGTTTGTCGAAAGTGTTTTTTCCTGCATTGTTTCAATGACTGCCCTTGTATTTTTCTTTGAGAATGCTCTCTTTGTACCCTTTGGGTAGAGTCTAGATCCCTAAAGAACTGTAGGGATATTACATCCAGAAAGTCTTATAACTAACATTGTTATTGTTACTTCCTTATGTTTCTTGAAGTTTGAGGGAAGAACGGTCACAGCGCATTGCAAGATACAGATGTAGGCTTAGGCTTTTGGTTCCTCCACCTGCCTGAACGGTTTAGAAATGACATAGCTGCTGGGCACTTACCTTGCTGACCCTAAAGACATCAGGGTTGTCAGATGACTCTTCATTGTATTGTACTTAATTTAAAACTCTTTGTGGTTCCTTAAAGAGCAATATTTATTTTTCGCAGTAGTAGCTGATGTAAAAATCTAATTGAAAATGGATGTAGATTTTTCATCTTTTCTAGATAATTTCTACTATGGCTGGTCTTTGACCAATAAAATTGTAGTAGTTATTAGGGTTTGAATGAGTAGAATGAAACAGAAAACTTGGTCATTGTACATTTTTTACCTATGTGCGTGTAATGTAGGATTGAGATCTTTTTTTTTTTTTTTGACACACATGTAGGATTGAGATCTAAATTTATGATCTCATGTATAATATGTATGGCTCGATTTGGATTAGCTTTAGCATATTGGAGTTTCTCAATTAAGTTAATGGTTCTTTAATTACAAAAATGTTCCAAGTTTACCGATCTTTATGTAAAAATTAATTTCAAATTACATGAAAAACTATCTGAAAAATTGTAGATATTACAATTTTTTAATACATCTTATTTTTACTTATTTTCACAACTAGCTTAATCTTAAAAATTGCCCCTTTTCCCCTGTATGATTGTACATCGTTATTTTCTATTTATAAAAATTTACTTTAGGGAGTTTATTTTCTAAAAATTGTCCCTTTGCCTTAATTACTGGATGAGAAGTTATACATGCAATGCAGAATACATAAATAAACAGGTGATTGCAAATATTATTAATAACAATAAAGAGGGTAGTCTTACGAGAGCGTTGGTAAATAAGATTCGTTTTTTCATTGCTTTGGATTGGAAGGTTGTGGTAAGGCATACCTACCGTGAATCTAATTAATGTGTTGATGCATTAGCAAATCCCGGTTGCTCTTTAGATTTGGAGATGTGTGTTTTTGAGTCGTGTCCAACTCAGTTTGGTAATTTTTTACTTGCAGGTGTACTATGTGGAGAATTTTTCTCTTCCAACCCCCCGTGTTTCTTTTCTACACCTATTTTTCCATTTTTGCCCTTGAATAAAAACTTTGAAATGCGTTTTCCGAAGTTTTTCTAGTTCAAATTTAAAAACAATTCGGAAAACACATTATGAAGTTTTTTTTCCAAGGCAATTTTTTTTAAAAAATGCGTTCCGAAATATTTATTCACAGAAAAAAGGAAGATTGGCGGTATAAAAGAAATATGGGGGATGCGAAGAGAAATTTTCTTATGTGGATTTCTGTTTCTTGAGGTGTAGTTTTTTTTTCTTTTGGGTGAAGCCCTCCTTGTAGTAGTAGTAGTAATAATAATAATAATAATAATAATAATAATAATAATAATAATAATAATAATAATAATAATAATAATAATAATAATAATAATAATAATAAAACGACGGTTATCCATCATTTTTATTGTTTATTTGTGAAGAAATTCTTCTTCCCACCCCCCACCTTTCTATTTTCGAGCAGAAAATTTTGGGAAACATTTCTCGAAATTTTTTTTTAAGGCAAAAAAGTTTCCCACCTCCCATAAATAAATGAAAATTTGGGGGGAGGGGGGGGTGGGTAAAAGAGAAATGACATTGAAAAAATTTCCCGAAATTTTTCTGCGCGAAAAGGGAAATTTGGGGGTGGGAAGAGAAACAATCATTTGTGAATGTGGTAGACTCAATGCTAGTTTAACCAGGGGGTCTGATCTATGAAAATTTCTTTTCTCACCACCAAATTTCTTTTGTCATTCAGAAACTTCGACAAATGTTCCTTGAAGTTTTTTTTACGGCAAAAGAAGTTTCTTACCCTCCAAAAATAAAGGAAAATTCGGGGGGAAAAAGAGAAATTATATTGAAAATAACTACGGAAAAGATTTTTCGAATTTTGTGTAAAAAGAGAAATTTGGGAGGTGTGAAGAGAAACCATCTATCTCTACTCAAATAACAAAGGTCTATCCATCATTTTCTGTTTCAATACAGTCATAGAATTGTCCTCTTTGGAGTAAATTTATATTTAAAGGTCTGCAACGAGTGCAATGTCAAATACCTCCCTGAAATTTCAAAATTCGTTAAATACCCCCTAAAATTTGGAAATAGGCAAATAGCCCCCTGAAATTATAAAATGCCAATTAAATACCCCCTTCGTCCATTAACTTTGTCTATATTGATGACATTAACCTTAATCAACAACAACACTCAAGTCTCCTTCAACAGCAAAAAAATCCACCTCAACTCAAGCAAAATCCAGCAAAACAAAACCGCAAATTGATCCAAAAACCCTAATTTATTCACCACTAGTTTCACCGTAATTCTGTTTCCGGGTTCAGTTTCTCAGATCCGTCATACCGGCTTCGCACAATATTGATTTTATGTGTTTTTGAAGTTAGACTGGCGTTTGCCACATACTCAGTTAACATCCACTTCATCAAAATAGACGGAGTTAACAGACGAATGAGGTATTTGATTGACGTTTTACAATTTCAGGGGGATATTTGCCTATTCCCAAATTTCATTGGGGTATTTGACGAATTTTGAAATTTCAGAAGTGTATTTGGTATTTCATTCGTCTGCAACCCAAGAAAATTGATTTCACGGTAGGCATTTTTTTTAATGTATGAATCACATTTCATGTAGATTCAATTTTGTTTAAATATTTTGTAGATGTTCATAAAGATTTTTCTTTTGGGTTTGAATCAGATAACCTCACGGAACTGTAAATACTAATTCACTGAATCGGGTAGAATGACAATGAACGACAAAATTCTATTGAAAAATTTAGCATTATTTCATTTGCAGGACTAAATTTGAACACAATAATTTTGTTTAATATGAAAAGTGTTCTTGGGTACTAGTGAAGATGTTTTAGAGACTAATATAACAAAGTCATATAAACTCGATTCTTTTTAATGGCTATATCAATTATTCTAAAGGAAAATGTTAAATAGTGCTTCAGACGTACTTGTTAAAAAATTAAATTTAGTAAATTTTTTTGGAAATGGTGTAGTCAATGCAACAAAAGTTCAAATTTTGGTATTTTCAATGCAAAAACTTTTATTTTCTTTTTCTTTTTAGTTCCTTAACTAGTGCCACGAAAACACTAGTTAGCAAGACCCTGTTCTAAATTATAGTACAAAAGGAATTTATTAAGAAAGACCGTACATAATGAAAGATTGCATAAAAGATTTGGTTGGTACTATGTATGCCAACAAGATGTTGTTGGGGATCCAGAAAGTAGTTTGGGTTACATTTTTTAGATTTAAATTATAAGATGTCGTGTAGGTGAGTTGGGTTGTCATGTTAAACAGTATTGAAAATTTCTCTTCCGACCTCCCATGGTTCTTTTATACCCCCCTAAGGTACGTTTTTTCCCTTGCACGGTATCGTGGTTTATAGAAACCGCAATTTTAGGTTTCCGCGGTTCGTGGAAACCGCGACGGGTTAATATAGTAACACATTGCTTCTCTTCTGTCAGTTACGAATATTTTTTAAAAACACAACATAACAACTCCTTCAACCTCTCAAGTGCGATTTTTGCAAGAACAACAACTTAGGGCTTCAAAATATACTTAATCAAGTAAGTTACATACATTTTTGATCATTCATTGTGTTTGACATCAAAATGCATTACTCTATGATTTTTTTTTCTTCATAATGAAATTTGTATCTTTGAATTTTTGATTTTGTGGTTGGAAAGGTTGATTTAGTTGTTGGAATTGTTGATTATTTGTTATTTGTCAAATTAAATTACATGTTTACATGATTGCATGTGGAGTTCTATGTTTTATTTGAATTTGATGTTGTTTCTATTGTATTGCATCCTAAGTGTTTGACAAAATGTCTAAATGAAATGGGAATATTGATTTTGCTATTTTTTTGTATGTTTAGGTATGGATCGACATATTGGCAGAGGTAGACACGGTAGGGAAACTAGCAAGGCACATGCTTCTGCTCGTTTGAAGGGTACCGCTCCTGTACCAAAAAGAGGACGTGGTAGGCAAGGACAAGCATTGGTGCAAGGAACACACGATGGTGAAGCGGGTGCGTCGGTTGGTTCGCGTAGCAGATCACGTGCACGACGTGTTGAGGAGCATGTCGCCCAACCTGATTTTGATACAAACGAATATATTAATGACGATGCCGATTATGCTGAAGAACAAGCACCACCACCTCCGCAACAAGCACCACAAGCTCCAAATGAAGTGCAAGTTTATGGAGGAGGACCCCATGATTTGTTGTTGCTAACGGAATACTATAAGCACAGGGCAATTCCGATATGGAAGGCAAATCCTAATAACCATGATGTAAGTTAATAATCATTGTTGTGTGATAATAAAGTATAGATTACCATTGTGCTTAACATGTTCAATATTATAATTATGCTTAATTAATAATGGTTTATATTGTTGGAATTATTTCAGGTTTTAAAGAGAAACTTGCGTTGCATTGCTGGCGCAAAGAGGGTGACAAATATCTACAAACCGGATGACGACCAGGCGTGGTTTTGGGGTATAGTTGAAGCAACCGGGTTGAAGCGGCTAGTCAAAACAAATTTTAGCGTGCTTGACTATGGACTTATTTGGGCTTTTGCTGAAAGATGGCATCCGGAGACGAGTACCTTCTGTAACAGCCCGGCGACCAGCCACACAGATGCTGAAGCCCCGCTGCTCGTTACCAGCTTAATCACTACCCCCCTTGTAGTGTTTTTGCCTCCGTAGTGATTCGAACCATGCACCCTGGGGATAAATACATGTTCAATGCAATCACTACTACCAATTGAGCTAGCTCAATTGGTAGTAGTGATTGCATTGAACATGTATTTATCCCCAGGGTGCATGGTTCGAATCACTACGGAGGCAAAAACACTACAAGGGGGGTAGTGATTAAGCTGGTAACGAGCAGCGGAGCTTCAGCATCTGTGTGGCTGGTCGCCGGGCTGTTACATTAAAAGGCGCCTTTTAATGTAACAGCCCGGCGACCAGCCACACAGATGCTGAAGCCCCGCTGCTCGTTACCAGCTTAATCACTACCCCCCTTGTAGTGTTTTTGCCTCCGTAGTGATTCGAACCATGCACCCTGGGGATAAATACATGTTCAATGCAATCACTACTACCAATTGAGCTACTAGCTCAATTGGTAGTAGTGATTGCATTGAACATGTATTTATCCCCAGGGTGCATGGTTCGAATCACTACGGAGGCAAAAACACTACAAGGGGGGTAGTGATTAAGCTGGTAACGAGCAGCGGGGCTTCAGCATCTGTGTGGCTGGTCGCCGGGCTGTTACACCTTCCATCTTCCTATAGGTGAGTTGGGCATCACATTGGACGATGTCCAATGTTTGTTGCATATTCCAATCGGGGGAAAGTTTTTGAATCATAGGAAGATGACAAGGGTAGAAGGGACTGACATGTGTAGTACTTATCTAGGAGTTTCCCCTGGGGTGGTGATGAAAATGTTTGATAAACTTGGCGGTCCGTATTTGAAGCTTAAATTTTTGGGAGCTGTTTATATAGACAATTGGGATGAAGCTGAAAAAGCGAGTGTTGAGAAAAGGCCAATGCATCAGATTAAGTTGTTAAGGGAGAGGGCGATACGAGCTTTTTTGCTATTTTTGGTCGGGTGTACAATATTTAGCAACAAAAGCAACTACTATGTGGAAGTTGTTTATCTACAATTTTTTCAAGATTTGTCGATTGTCCATCAATGGAACTGGGGCGCCGTTGCTCTTTGTCACTTGCAAATGTATTTGGAGCAGGCTTCTTGGGCAAAAACGACTCAGATGGTTGGCTACATGTCATTTCTTCAGGTACAAATATATGTGAGATTATCATATTACGTTACTTATATACGATATTATTTGATTATAACGACCATGTTTTTTTTTGTCATTATTTCAGGGATGGATAATTGTTCACTTCCCTCGCCTTAGTGTCTGGGGTACTGACACTACATACGAAGACCATATGGGTTGGAATGCGTATTTTGTTCCTGGCCAAGGTCATAAGGAGTGTGATGGATATAGGCTAAGTTTGGATAACATCCAAATGTCCGACTGCGCATTTAGTCTGTATGATGGCCTAGGCATGTTCGCCCGTTGATAAATGCATGTTGGTTTTCAGGATGGCTAAGGGATGGTGAAGTTAGAGGTAAACATTTGCCGGAACGTGTGCTGTGACAGTTTAAGTTTGTACAAGGCATTCCAAGACATCCGAGTACGTATGCTACTCCGGGCATGAACTTATTTGAGATTGACCGGGTGTGGATGGAAGAGTTGGAGTTGCGCATGATTGATGAAGGTATGAGGGGTGCGGCTGTGGTTAACCCATGAGATCATGAACCTGGGTATATCATATGGTTTTATCGAGTTTCTCATCCCATTATGCGTCCCGTGGATGGTGCTGAAGAACCACCAAGGTCGGCTAACTTGGAGGTTCTGATGGAGGAGCAGGAAGCAATGCGTGACCCTAATGCACTGCATGTATGTCGGAATGTCAGTACCGAGCTTCAAAGGGCACTTGACGCAGGTGAGGCGGAGGAAGGTTCTCCAATTTGGCATACAGTGCGGCGGGTGTTGGGAATGCTCAACCCGTGTATAACGTATCGACGACTTAAGAGGGGGACACGACGTTATCATCAGCGCACTTGATGTTTATGTTTTACCTTTAGTTTGATGTATTTTGTTTCAGACAATATTTGTGTTGATGTTTGATGATGAGGCACTTTACAATTTATTTTAGTTTGATGTAATTTGATCGTTGACAATGTTGTTTCGTTTATGTTGGTTGTATTTTGATTAATGAATTTGTATTAAATTTGGCGTATTGTGTTATTATTATTGATAAGCTTTGGTATCTTTAAATTTGCTCACAAATACTTAAAATTTGCGCACAAACACAGGTTTGCAGCTCACCTTTGTGGTGTTGCTGGACAGTACCTGAAGCAAATGGTTCCTGCCTTCTGTTAAAGACGTCGCGGTTTGTAGAAACCATGGAAGTCCTTTTATGTGTTTCAGTTTGTAGAAACCATGGTAGTCTTTTATGTGTCATGGTTCGCAGAAACCATGACGCTGGAAGATGTACGTTGCAAATTTAGAAACATCATAAATTAAACTTGGTGAAAGTTGGAAGCATTTTCCTTGATTGAAACAATAAAAACAAACATTTACAAACATCATTCTTACCGTAAACAAACTAAACAACGATTACATAACTGATACTTAATGAAAACAAACTAAAAACCTTCTTAACGGAAACTAAATATGACGTTTCGATAGAACACATTTAACACTTTAAATGTGAACATAGTTTGGATCTTGAGGACCAACACAACTTGCAAGGATAGCCTCAACAGATCTTGTCAGTGTCGCATCTAGCTCGATAGGACCCTTTGTGCTAAACTGCTTGAAAGTTGAAAGCATCACGTCAATGTCATCGTTGTTTTCAAGCTTCATAGAGGTGAAACTTACGCTTCCATCAGAACCAATTGAAGGTTTTCGATACGTTAGACGCGATACCGTTCTGTTGTCGTTCCGATTGTTGACAATTTGATTCAGCTGCTGTTTGAGACCATCGAATGTTTCATCGTCGTTAATCCGAAACAAATTTGGTCTTCCGCTGTTGAAGTAAACTGCTGCTAGGTGAGACCGCATTCGTTGAGTGAGTGAAACATCCATATCTTTTTTGTGATGAGAATTTACACAAGAGCACAAGTGAATTTAAACACCAATGAGTGTGGGTGTGAATTAAATTTGGTTGGTGTGTGTTAATGAGATAGGTGAACAAATTTATGGTGGTAGATGAAATTTAATTAGGTTGTTGGATGTTTATCCGTTATAAATGCGTTAGGTGAAAACGTATTAAAAAAAAATAAAATCACTCACATAAAAAAGGAACAACCTTTATTAAATTCCAGAGATTTTAAACACGTACAATAACTGGAAATCACAACAACGTAATTGAAAATACGACAATTGCATAAAATCTTAATACAAACGTTAAATACTAGCTTGAACATTCAAGTTGTTCATCATGGATATTTGGGATCAATTAAAACGGAGTTGAACATAGATTCCACATCTTCATCGGATTTCAACTCTTTCCACTCGTACTTACGTGTTGCATCGTCGAAATCACACACACGATCACATGCTAGATCGATGAATGGTTCGTAATAACCAAGTTTGTCAATCTGGATATGTCTGGCATATTTGAAATGGTACATAACTTGAATCTTGTCTTTGAGAGTAAAAAGACTCCTTAAATTGTCCTTCAATTCAACGCAGAACAGTTCATCGATACCGCGAAACCTGACAATGAATGCATGATATGTCACTGAACAATTACGATTGGAAGAGTTCATTTTCTAAAATTGTAAATAATGTTTTTGGATGTGTGAGAATGTGGGTTAGGGTTATGTATTTATACACGAATCCGAATAATTATAGCCACAAAACTTTTCCGATGTTATCTTAACCACAGAAAAAAAGGTAGAGGGTGCAATTTAAACCACATGTGAGTTTCGATGCAATCTCGACCACAAAAGAAGTGTCGGTGCAACATCGGCAAAAAAAAATATGTCGATGTATTGCCGATATATTAAAAATATGCATTGAATAACTACCTTTCTTTTTTTCCCCCTCAGATCTCTTTTTATACCCCCCAATGTTAAATTTTCAGTAAACTCCCGTTTCGGTTCGCAGAAACCGCGAAAAACCAACATTTACAAACGTCGTGGTTTATATAAACCGCGACAGCCAAATATACCAATGTCGTGGTTTGTAGAAACCGCAACAGACTGATATGCAAACAGAAGCTGTTGCTTCTGACTTACAGAACCACCTCATAAAAAATGAGGTCCAAACCTGTTTTTTCACATGCCAAATATTAAGTTTACGCAGTCAATTCATTACATCGAAATTTAACTATCATAATGTTCAATTAAAATACATGAATATACCAAATATTACATAACCATAATCTTCACAAGTTTCATTAAGTCCATAATCATAATTACATCAAAATACCGCCTAACCAAAATATCGCAAATATGAATCGTTACAACGCATAACCAAAAAATGATGTGACTGCCAACAAAATACCAAAATAACCGAATCACCTAAGTCAATTACATAATAAAATAACCTAGCACTCGATTGGTTCCTCTGAAGAGCTTTCTACACCACGTGGCTTCACCAACAAGTTTTCGCTTCTGTCAACTTCCAAGAGCTCTTTAAGACGTTGCTGCCTATCCACAAAAAGTGACTCCCATGCAGCAGCTTCTGCGGTACACACTTTCTTCCATCCAGGAGCCGTTGGAGGTATCGGGCATCCTTCCTTCAATGTGACCAGGAGAAAGTGATCCGGAATTGCGCCAATGCAAATTATCTTGGAAGTAAGTGTTGTGGGAATTTTGCCATGCAACGGGAAACATGTTTTTGAAGCTCCACATCTATCAATCTTCGACAACTGAACCACAACCTTTTCGCACATCGAAGCTACAACGAAGCCCATGTCTGGAAACGTAAACCACTTTTCTTTAAGTGCAACACCGTGCCTTGATGATTTTCTCTTAGACGACACTAGTGCATCTTCAATATATTTCATCCGCTCTTGATCACCAAACAAGTTCACATACATTTCCCTGTGCAAGTTCAACTCCCTCTTCATGTGAAGCTTTATAAGCTCAAAGTCTTCTTCGCAATCATTTACAAACAAACTTATAGCACAATATCCACAATTACCGTCACCGGATACGTCCGTAATATCTTGAATGTACAGACGCATAAACTTCAGCATATGCTCAAAGAGAGGATTTTGAGGTGCATAAGAAATAGGTATTGGAGCCAAACTACCAACCACAACCTTTGTGGACACCGGAGGCTTTGCTTGTGAACTTGACGGTTTTTTTTGTGAACTTGACGGCTTAGATTGAGAAGATTGCGAATTGGCCACTCGTTTACCAACATGTTCAAAACGGGATTTTTCTCTAGTTGTGCCACGAACCCGTTTTTTCTTCTTTGCACCTTTTGACTTCGCATCTTCCATCGGCGCTTGCAAATTGGTCGTTTCCGGAAACGCAATTAGACGGAGTTGATTTCTAATATCATTTTTCACACTGACATCAGATCTTCTCAACTGTTCCAACACAATAAACACGAAAATTATAATCAACAAATAATTAAATTTGCAAAATTGAAATCAACAAAAGAAAAAAACGCAAAATTTAAATTGTACGAACCTGAATTGCGTGCCACTCTGCCAAGCAAGCATAATCGTTAGCCACTTCTTCAGCAACAACGTCTTCCTCGAAACATAGTTTCTTCCAATGACTGTATATCTCATCAAGTCGAATAGGAAGCTTGTTTTTCATCTTCTTAGAAATGAGACATGCACACGGTAACCCGAAGGTTCTTTTGATAACACACCCACATTTTTTGCTATCCATTCCAACATCTTCAACCCTTTTCGCTTCGTTGTAGATATGATCCATTGCGGCCCTTGAAATCTTGTAAAACAAAAATGAATAAAGAGGATTGTCCTCGTATCTATGCTCCGCAACGGACATACTTTGACTGAACTGGGTTTGCACCTCAGTTCACTGAAGCACCAACATTTTATCAATCACTTCAAAACCCTTCACAAGATCGCCATTCCCGTCCTTCAACAAGCCCTTATACACACCATGTGCCAATTCAGCTCTGTTCGTGGTATAATTTCCCATATGCATGAACTTGTCCACCCAATTACGGACCACTTTCTCTTTGTCGGTATCCAACACCGTTTCTTCAACGTACTGGATAAACTTTGGCCACCTAGCACATAGTTTCCTAAATTCCAACACCGAATCTATGTAGTCTTTTTCGGTAGGCGAGTCCAACAAATCTCTAAAAGCATTTGATATGTTATTCCACACCTCGGATTGTGTCACCCCCTCTCCACTTTTCACGAGAACCAAGTCCTTCATCTTAGAAGACACATTCTTCTCCACATGCCAACGACATACCATCGAAGCCGAGGTTGGAAATACTTGAGCAACAGCATTCACCAACGCTTGATCTCTGTCAGTCAAGATCACTCTCGGCATCTTGTCCTCACTTTTCAAGAGACTACGGCATTGTTGGAGAGCCCATACGAAGTTGTCTTCCCTTTCGTTACTAAGCCAAGCAAACCCGACGTTGAAGGTTCTTTGCGTTGATGTGAAACCAACAATCTCAAACAATGGCATTTTGTATTTGTTGGTTTTGTACGTCGAATCCATGGCCAACACGGTAGGAAAGGAGTTGAAGAGACTTATAGACCTAGGATGTGCAAAGAAAATATCCTGAACCACCGGCGTTCCTTCTTGATCAACCGACCGCGTCTTGAAAAAAAAAAAATTTCGGCGAACTTCTTGAATATGTGTTGCATTTCGGTCATTGAAGCCCGCATAGAAACTTTCAAACGATAACGAGCATTGTAAATTTTTCTTTGGTTGGTCTTGTTCTCCGGATCTCTCTCCTTCAAAGTGGCAAGTATATTTTTTGGCGCCACCAAATTCCGAGTCAATTCATCCATAGTCTCCTTCTCGTTCCGCTTCAATCGACCAACAATCAAATGCCCTTCAAGTCCTTTATCCAGCTCGTGGTTGTGTGTGCCGTTGACAACGGTCATGTACCATTTTTTATCGGTTACATGAAAGTAACCACGGAGACGAAAGGGACATTGGCAATTCCTCGTCCCGGTTTTTTCCGTTTTCAACTTCTTTCCTTTTGAAACATAGGTACCGCTTCGCTCGCAAACCAACATGAAATACGGTTTCCGTCTATTATCACCAAAATCAGATTTCCCAATTATAATCCCAAAATTCAACTTCACGGCGACTTTACGAGCCCATTCAATTAATACGTTGCGGTCTTCATTTCCCTCTGTAGTATGAAAGTGTGCTCCTGTGTCGATCTCAATGACAGGAGGCTTTGAACCCGAAGGTTTAAACTCAACAATGCCTGGTGCATTTATGCCCAACACAATTTGGCGATGTGGTTCGCCATCGTCCGACATAACTGAAAATTATAAAAACGTATAAAAAAAATTAGCGACATATAGCACACATATTCATACTAGTTTGCTTGTTTTAATAATTCTAATCTAACATGTAAATTATAACTAGTGCAAGGCAACACTTAAAAAAAAATTAGGCAGCATTTATCCTAAGTCAGTGAGCAGCAATTTTTTTTTCAAGTCCCAGGATTTCGCAGTTTTTAGAAACCATGGCCAGTCGCGGTTTATAGAAACCGTGCGATTCCGAAATCGCGACCTAGAAATTCTAGACCAATATGACAGCTTTAAAAGAAAAATTAAACCGAACATTACCTTTAGTTTGAGCGTCAATGCGTTTCCCAGGCGTTAGTAGACCCTCCAATGTTGATTTTAAGCTAGTAAAAGGGTGAAAAACGGATTTGGTTCTTGGAGCTCTTTTTGTAGTGTGGTGATGAAGTTTGAAACTGATGAGCTGGGTTTCAGTTTCAGATACATATAAAAGTGCTTCGGTTCGTAGAAACCGCGGTCGTTACTAATTAAATCTGCCGCGGTTTATAGAATCCGCGATTACTCAGCGTCATGGTTCGCAGAAACCGCGGTAATTGTTGCAAAAAGTATACCGTTTTGGGGGCCAAAATTGGAGTTAAGGGGGGTATAAAAGAACCATGGGGGGTCGGAAGAGAAATTTTCAACAATATTCTTGGGGTACTTGTTAATCAAACTAAAAAAGAAAATAAAAGAAAGATTTAATATTTGAAAATTAACTTTTTACATTTTCAAAGTGTTAATGCATATATTTCGAGACAATTTTTCTATTTTAATATGCTTAATCATTGCCTAGGGGCACTGTTTAACATTTTCATTAAACAAATAACATAGTAAATTAAGTGTTACACTGTGTACTCCCTCTGGTCTTATATATAAGAAACAAAACAAAAAAAATGAAAGTCTCTCAAATATAAACAAAATTAACCTCTAATCATTACAATAAATGTCACTTTTCCAAATATATCCGTACCTTTTTCATATTATCATGTTTTTAACGGTTTCCAAATCAAAAAATAGGGGTAAAATTAGAAAAGTGTATGACTTAAATGCATTTAGACACTTTTCTTAAAGATAGAGTTTTTTTTTGTAAATTTGCTTTTATATGAGGTCGGAGGGAGTATTTTGTGTTTCCGTTTTGGTGCGGTGTTTATTTGTTTCAAGCTGAAAGGTTAGAGTCGATATACTGCAGATCAAATCAATGATTTTGGTGTCATCAATTCTACAAATTCGACACATGAAAGCAAACTTTTCGTTTTTTTGCTATTAACATGGATACTGTGAGTTTGTTCGCAGATTCATCTTTTTTAATTTTAGCGATTTTGAATTCCTATTACATCGATTTACTCTATCAATTTGAATGGATAAATATAGTTTGTGTAAAAAATTAGAAGTTACTCCATCCGGCGTTAATTATAAGCAAATTCAATTTTTTTAGATTCATTTGATTATCAATGTATCTAGATTTAATTAAAACCAAATACGTTGATTGTCCCATGAATCGTCTAAAAAGTGAAATTTGCTTGGAGGGAGTATTAAAACTTAAGGCGGCTAGCTTTTTACAGCCATCAATAATCAACATTTGTAGGTCAAGGTAGGGTAGGTAATAGGAATTTAATTCTCACCATTTGCAAGAATCAAATCCCACTTACTCCCTCCGGCCTCTATTATAAGCAAAAATTCCATTTTACACACTTTTTAAGGAGTTGTCTTTTTGTCTTGATTTTATGTGCAATTTCTATTATAATTCCTAAAATGACCTTCTAATATTATTGGGATTCTACAATCATGTAAAAAAGTTAAACAATTAATTAGGGGTACTTTTGGAATGATAGCATTTAATAAAGTTACTTTTGGTAACTTTTGCTTATATTTGAGGCCAAAAGTTTTGGTTGACTTTTGCTTATAAATAAGGCCGGAGGGAGTAGTTGCTAAATTTTACTCCTAATGAAAGACTTCATCACAATGAGTCAGCTAATTTTTAATTCTAATTTTCAAAGGTCAAAATTCATTTGCAGTGACACGCACGAGTCAAATTTGTGGCAAAGAGAATTTGCCGACAAAACCATTGTTTGAAAGTAGAGTGATAATAATGTTCATAAAAAAAATACGAAATCAATATGAACTATACTAAAGTGTTGAACTTAATGGTAGAACCACAAAATGAATAATGCTACTATTTGAGAATAAAATAAGGGCAAAAAATTGAAGATAGATTAATTTTGATGTTGATATAAATTTTTTTACACGTCAAAAAATAAAAAATCATCATTTGCATAACTTTTCTGGTGGTTATAATATACTTCATTCGTCCCTATTTATAAGAGCTAGTTTGACAAAACACGAGTATTAAGATAGTGAGTTTTAGTATTAAATTGATTGACAAATTATATTGACTTTACATGTTTACCCTTACAATTAATTGTAGTGATTTGTATCAAAGAAAAGATAATTTAATGCTATTAAAAAAACTAGTATGCAAAGTAAATAAGGATAAGTTTGAAAAAAAAATAATTAATGTCATTGATAATTGTAAAAGAGTCTTATAAAAAGGGACAAATTTTTTGTCAAACTAGCTCTTATAGAAAGGGACGGAGGGAGTAATAATTAAAGTTACAAAATTTTAGTTAAAAGTAAATATATTATGTGAAAATAAATTAAGTGTCAAAATTGAAGAGATTAATTTTGATACCTATATAAATTTTTAACCACCAGTCACAATCACAAAATCATAAATTATCAAGATTAACATAAATTCTGTGGTTGTACAAAAAAAAACATAAATTTTGCGGTCATTATGATTAGAAAAATGTTAAATAGTGCATCCGGTGCACTAGTTAAAAACATAAATAAGAAAATTTTGTTTTGAAATTCGTACATTCAATACGTTGAAAGTGTAAAAGGTTGTTTTTATCAACATTAATTTTATGTTTTATTTCTAATTTTGGTATGCTTAACATATGCACCGGATGCACTGTTTAACATGATCTTAATAATTAATATCGAATTTTTATTTTTTTTTGTCTTAGATGAAATGGTAATCCACTGAAATTATACTTACACACAACTGTGAGGTCTCAGGTTAGAATCTGAGTTTGAACCCGGGTCGAACCCGGGTCATGACGTCCGTCCTAACAATTTCGGCATTTACCAGTTGAGCTAAAATTTATAAACAATATCAAATATCAAATATTTTTCTAATAGCTGTGATCGATAGTGTAAAGAAACCTCATATTGTCTATGCATTTCAATTAAATTGAAATTTAAATACCGTATTATGATCATTTTTAGTGTTGTCTAATCAAAATATGACAAATGAATCTTAATCTTATCTTATCTTAATCTTATCTTAATTATTTACCGTAATTACTTATTGCACTACTTACGGTATACTGTCATCACTTATTATTACTTTTTTTTCTTTTTTTTCAGAAGATCACTTATTATTACTTTGGGGATCAGCATGTTTAACCAGTTATTAATTACGGTGGTTACTCATTCTACCAATGCCAACAAACTACTACTTTAGTTGTTGCAAAAGAATAAAATTTGAAGGCTACAATTAATTGCATCATCACTTACCAATGCTACCATCAACCTCACTTACTGCAAGTAATTAATACATTAACCACTCAAATCAATTGCCCATTAGTTGCGGATGTATTGGTACTCATAAACACTCTGTCACGTTAATAACACACACTAACTCTTCCTTGAAAACAAACAATATTAGGGACAAGTTATTAAATTTCTTGCTGTTTCCACACTCTTCTCTCATACAATCCGCCTAAATCCAATTTTTAACCCTATTTTTTTTTCTTTCTCATTTTTACTCATTACCTTATGCTCTATTATTAAGATTATACTTACTGGGCTCAAGAATGTTGCGCACTAGGCTTAAGAATAACCAGTAAAACTAATTATTAATATATACCAATAGAACCACAATTACACATCTATATCTCCACTCTTCATTGTTCAATCATGGTTTCTGAGATTCATCTTTGTTGCTGCTGCACAGTTTTGGGGTTTCTCCATCTATGCTTAATGCTTCAATGGTACTTACTCCATCATCATCTTCTTCTTCTCCTTCTCTGCAGTCTGTACTTAATTATTACTTTAACAATTTCGTGTGAATCAATCGCAGGTAAGCGAACCAAAGTAAGAGGTTGTGCTAAAGTAAGAGGTTGCTTCTCTTTTTGTTATTGGAGTCAACTACTATATATGACACACGAGTGAGTTCTCTTTCTATTTTGGTTGCTTTTCAAATGCATCTTTTGACAGAATCCAAGCAATTTTTCCAATAAATATTATATCTTCATACTTTAAAGCATGTTTATACTTTATAGTTTCTTCTTCAGTTCTATCTGAATTAAGGCCAACATTTCTCTCCTGACTAGAATAGCCAGCTATAGGTTTTGGGTGAATTCGGGCTGGAAGCTATGACATTAGTTGCAGTCTATCAATCTATTAACTATACTAAAAGTAAGACATACTTTTCAAATTCCAACCCTAACTCCAACCCTAAAATGCCCCCAACCCTAATTCCAACCCTAGAACTATAGTTATTCCAACCCTAGATCCAACCCTAGAGTGACTCCAACCCTAGCTCAAACCCTAGGTGCCACATGGAATCCACATGTGCCCTATTTTCCCTTTGGCCAATAATCTATTAACATGTTATTTTTTTACTACAAATAAAAGATAAAGGAAAATAAAAGAAGGAAAAGACAAGTGTCTTCATGCATGTATATCAATGATATGTTATGAAAGGCAAGAGACAAGTGTATATGAAATGAAAGACATAAGTGTCATCATGCATGTATCTCTATAAACAAGTGTCTTCCACAAATCATTCTACCAATTCTATATAACCAAACTCTTTCTAAAACTACACCACTCACACACTTCATTTTCACTTTCTTTCCTTCAATTTATTCTCACTTTCAACAATCTATTTTTTTGCATTTTATGTGTTTATTCTCCTCTCTCTCTCACACGCGCACACACATATCAATTTTTTTCTCCTCAATTTGTTTTTATTTCACATTGTAATATAATATTACTAACAATTTTTTTTTTTTTGCAGTTGAGGATGTTCGAAGAAAAAAAAGAAGAATTGGATTTGGAGTTATTACTATTTAGTTTGATTTTCTTTTTTGGCTTAGGTTCCATTTGTATAAAAAAATGTATAGAATAATAGATCTAGATAGAAGAAAAATAAGATCTGAAACATTGCTATTTAGTCTTTTTTTTTTTTGGCTTAAGCCCCATTTGTATAAAAAAAATGTATAAAAATTGGCAGATTTTTTTTTTTGAACATCAAAAATTTATTCAAAAAATCAACCAAATATTGGTACACAAGAAATAGCAACAAACATAAGCCATGTATGGAAAGTAATATTGGTACAAAAGAAACCTTAAAAGAAGGATACAAAATAGCAACAAACATAGTTCCACTTCTGCTAGCAAGACAGAGGCCACTAAAACAAAAGGAAACAAAAACAAAGCATTGCCACAACAAAAACCAGCGCATAAAAATTGGAAGACCTAATTTATTTGTTTTTTAAAATTGCAAATAAATATTATAAGGCACACAGATAACACAAGAAATGGTATAAGACCACAAAAAAACTTTCAAAAATACAAAAAACATACAGTAGATGAGTCATTAAAAATAGAGCAAAAAGTTTCATTAAAAAGAATAGTGCAAGACTTAATTTTATAGTAATGAAACTATTTTAATATAATAACATATACATATAATAATATATAAACAATACCCAAAAAAACTAAAGCCCTAAATCTAAAAAAAATATCAGCCTCTAGCATTCATCAAAACCTGAAAAAAAGAAAGAGAAAGAAGAATAAGAACAGAAGATAAAAAAAACGAAAATAAATAGAAAAGAAAAAAAAAAACTTACAGTTTATTTGGAATTTTTATTGCTGCAGTTGTATATTTCATTATGATTTTTAGGTTGGATTGGTGTTAAAAAAGGTAAAAATAGAACCGATCTAAGGTTTTTTGGTTTAATTTTTTTTTTGGAGTTTGATTTTGTGTTTTTGAGGCTTAATCGGTGTATAAAAGGGATAAATAAGGGTTTTTGAATTAAGGCCACATATATAAATTGTGTTTACAATTATACAATTTAAAAAGAGATAAAAGTCCATATTACAAAACGATAAAAATTTAGTTCTATATTTAAATAATAAAATTCATGAAATTATTTTGTTCTACATGATTTGATTTAACATTTTCTGTAAAAAGAGAGAAAGTTACACAGAGAAAAGAAAATATTTTATATATTAATTTATTTAGATCTAACAAAAAAAAAATAGAAACATATCTAAAAAAGGAAAATAAAAAAGATCTTTTCCATTTATAAAAAAGGTAAATATCCAAAAAAAAAAATCGAATTAACTCAACCAAAAAAAATTGTCTAGACAAAAAAAAACTTTATTTTCTACAATCCTTGCCTCCATAGTAACCTAGCAAGATGAGAAAGAAGAAGAAGCAGTAAGAGAAAGGAAAATAGAAGAACAAAAAAAAAAGAAAGAAAAGAAAACAAAAAGAGAATTAAACTTACCCTTCTTTTTGCATGTATTATTGTTGATTCTCTATTGCATGATTATGTGAAGATCTAGGTTTTTTTTGGGAACTTTTGAATTTAAGGTTCGTTTGATATTTCTATTGTTTTATTCATGATTAAAACTGAAAAAAATAAGGATTTTGGGTTAATTTTTGATAATTTTGAGATTTTGGTGGTGGTAGGCGGCGGCCGACCCGGTGGCGCCGCCACCGAAGTCTCGCCGGTCAATGGTCGCCGCCGGAAATTGGCTTGGGTTTGATAAAAGTTTATACAAGATGATGAACACAGTGGGAGAGAAGAGAGAGCAGAAAGACAGAAAGCAAGTGAAGAGAGAGAAGGAAAATTAAGAAATGAGGATTCTGTGAAGAATTTAGGTATTTATGCCCCTTTGGTTCCAATACGCGCACGCTTATCATGCACCTCCTATCACATCCATTTGATCAAATCTGATGGCCCAGATGCTTTATAACTTGATCAAATCAGGGACGTTTGATCAATCAGACGACCCTGGTCATTCCCTTCATTTTTGTTTGGAGCTTAGCTCAGCTGGGTTTGTTGGGCTGAACCTTGGATTTTCTTTTTTGTGTAGACTAATGCATTTTTGCACCCCAATGTCCTTTCAATCTTCACCCCTTTTTGTTTGTATTTTTTTTGTGTTATTTATTTATTTTCTATTACTTTATTCGAATATTTTTTTCCTCATTTTATCTAAATCCAATGAAATAATAAAAATACAAAAATATTAAGTTATTAGTTTTCTTTTCTTTTTTAAAAAACCAAATAAACGAAAACCCTTTAATGAAATAAAGCATAAAAATGTCAATCTTAATATTAGTTTTCTATTTACAATGAGTTGATATTAATTTGTGATGTTCATAACTAAGTCATGTTTGATTAAAAAATAATGTCATGCTTATGTTTCACTAATTTTCTTCTTAACTTAACTTATGAGTTTTTTTTTTTTTTTTTTGCAGCCAAAAAATTTAGACAAAGAACACATCTCATATTTGAAACAAGAAAGCTTGGAATTGTGTGGGAGCATTTTGTTAAGAAGCAATGTTAATTTCATTCATATTTTATTATGTCTCCTTTCTTGAAATGTGTAGAATCCACTTGATTTATTTTTTGCTTCAATGACTAAAATGGTGAAGTATTGTTGACTTGGTGCATTTTGGTTATAATATATTTTTGTAAGAGATCAAAATTAATGCAAATTATTTTTATAAGATAGAATTTAGTGTATAGTGTTTCTTACACTTTATTTATTATATACAACAAATATATAAATCACAAACTATAACATATAATATCCACTAGAAATAAAAACCACATTATAATTTTTGCAACCGTATATAAAGATTTGAATTAATTGTTAAATCAATGGCTTGGATTATTCCTTTCCAAATCATCTAATTTGCCTCTTCCTCGATCAAAATCATTTATTCATTCTTTGATCAAAGAATTGACAATATAGGATATCATCAATCGAATAACCAAGGCCTTATAAATTATTAATAAAAATTTATAATTCACAGACGAATGACAATTTTTATCGCTGATAAAAAATTTAAAATCACTATGATAAACTATTATTGTTACAAAATTTTAACTCACAGGAAGATGACAATTTATATCTCTAATAAATTTTTTTAAATTAATATTATAAGTTAGTATTACTAATAAAAATTTATCGTTCCTTATCCCTTGCAAGATAAGAAAACCCTTCTTTTTAGTTTGCATCTATAATTATTAATTTTTGAATGAGGCTTAGCCTTGGTTCCGTCTTTTTAGTTTGACATTCTCACAAAAAAAAAAAAAAAAAACTAAAATCAACTACACAACTAATGTATTGCCATTCTCACAAAAGCATTTTCATACCTTATGTTGAATTGGAAAATGTTAATTTTTTTTTTATAATGAGTGTTTGATGTAAAATTTATCCTCTTCATTGATATGTCATAAAGCTTATTTTTGTTGTTACTACACTCGCAGTTTTGCTTAAAATATGTTTTTCCATTGATTTTGCCCTGCATAGGGCTTGATTTGAAGCCAAGGCTAAGAATAAGCCATGATTAAACATGAAACTTAGATGACGAAAGCACCATTGTCCTTGATTATTTAAGATATGTATTTGAGTTTAAAATGATTAACTTTTTGTTATTTTTTATCACCAGCAAAATTTTTGAAATAACTATTATAAGTTTTTATTAATTTTTAAAAAAATTCATGGGGAGATGACAATTTTTATTGCTGATAAAAAATTTAAAATCACTATTACAAACTATTATTGATACAAAATTCTAATTTACATTTTTAATCTCTGGTAAAAAACTTAAAATAACTATTATAAGTTATTACTAATAAAATTTTAATTCACGGGCAAATGGCTATTTTTTTATCGCCAATAAAAGTTTTAAAATCACTATCATAAGTTTTTTTTTTACAAAGAATCACTATTATAAGTTATTACTAAATTTTTTTAAAATTCGTGTGAAAATAATAAATACATGAAAATAATACAACTTGAATATTACAAAACCTAAATCCACAAAAAAAAATATCTTATAGCTTAATTTATATGGCTTGACGATCCGTCAAACCGTGCGTAGCACGGGCAGCACACTAGTTATTTATAAGGAGTTAACATCGAAGAAAAAAGGTCCTCTAAGTACAATTAAATTATAGTTACAAAGACGTTAATATTTCATATGTATGAGTTTGAGTTAAAACTAATATTTTCTATTTCTTTTCTAATTCTCTCTAATTTTTTATATTAAAGGTATAAAAATCTAGACGTTAAAATACAAAAAGTTACGCACCAAATTGTCATTTTTTTAGTAAATGTAATTTTTTTATAATATATCTATACTAATATATAAAGGGGATACAAATTTTTGGGATGACTTTTCTATTATTCCAATTTTACCCTTAAAAAATAACTTCCACATAAAAATAGATTTTCAGTTTTTTTTAGTAAATTTTTTTTTCTTCTTAATAACTAACCACAACAAAAAAAGGAGGTTAGTAGTTATCAATTAACAAAGTCCAATAAAAAAAGAGATTAAGTAGTTATTTATATTTCCGCAATACAGAATATCGATCACACACGAAAAAAAAATATCGATTACACAAACGGACACGGAATGGCGGCTAGTATAGGATAAAGGGAATATAATTTTTTTTGTCTTCCTTAATTATTTCTTACGGTCATCACGATAGTTATAATTATTTTCGTAATCATAAACAAAATGACATCGTCACTATACAACCACTACCATTTGAATTTTGATTATCTTGTTTTTTTGTTTTCCTTTTAAGAGTCAGCTGGTTAGTAGTACTTCCTCCGACCATTATTATAAGCAAATTTCACTTTTTTAATATATTGTAAAAGTAATATATGTGGTCCATATTATGAACTAAGTACATCACTTATAATAATAACCAGAGGGAGTAATTGAAAGATGTCTCAAAGTCAAAAAGTTTTATGTTTCTTTAAAGCCACCAAATGTCAAAGCTTGGCACGCGCGACTCTCTGCATTATAATTTTTATATGCTAGAATTATTATATGTATATTAAATATGTTGAGAACAAAAAATTTACTAACATTTGTCACTAATATTATAGAAATATGAAGGTGATCAGAAAAACTAGAAAACAGGGAATGATACAAGCTAAAGTTAACCCTAAGGAAACATTAAAAATAATAATTGCAAGACAAAGAAAATAAGATAAAATAAATTTGATTTCATTCATTAATTTTCAAAGTATTACAAAGACACTATTTAAAGTGCTACTAGTTGGATAATAATATAAATGGTCATTCTAACCGGTGCCCCGGGGCATTGGTTAAGGATACCTAAAAAAGAAATTTTAAAATTGAAAATAACACTTTTTATATTTTCGAGGAGTTGATTGCACTAACTTCAATGTTATATTTCTATTTTTGCTTCCTTAAACAGTGCTCCGGGAGCACCATTTAACATTTTTCTAATATAAAAAGACCTAAAAAGTCCAACCTAAAAAGCCCAAATGCCAGGAAACCTAACATTTCAAATAAAAATTCAAATATGATAAAGATAAATTCTACCTCTAATTTAACACTTAAAACTAACTGCAAAGTTAGTTAAACCTTTTTAAATTAGGGTCTTGCTAACGAGTGCCCCCGGGGCACTCTTTAAGCATTCCATTTATAGAAGTTTTTTATTCAAAAAATTAAGCATTACAATTTTCAATGCATTGACTTTACGCATTCCCGTACAAATTCTATAAAAACCTTACTATTTAAGGTCTTAAAGAGTGCCCTGGGGGCACTCGTTAGCATTTGCCTTTAAATTATAAGGACCTAACAAAATATTCAATAATGTTATAAGGATTTTGTACCGTGATAATTATCTTAGGCCCAAAAGACACTATCGGCCCAGTATGACTATCACGGGTCACGCCTTGAGGGCCCAATAAGGACGTATCGCCCATTGCAATGGATAAACCGCACCTCATCCCTCACGTGGTCATAACTGACTTAGTGGCCTAGAAACTAGGATGATGGAGGTTTGGCGGGAAAAGAGAAAGCTCCCACGACCTAGGGGGTGGAGCGGTTAAAGAGCAACATGGAAACCTCTTCCATGCCTCTATATATATGCGTAGACACCTATGTTGAAAAGGATCGAAGCAAAAAACACCAAAAAAACTAACACCACAATCAAGAGAAGAAAGATTCTAAGTTCCACACAGGAACATTTTGGCGCCCACCGTGGGGCCTTGGTAAAACCATTCCCAGGCCTCAAGAAAAACGAGTATAATGGCCACAAATAATGGCTGGCGATACTCCCAACGACAACCAAGCCACGGTTCTACAACAGGCGATCGGCGAAATACGTCGTCTACAATCCAAAGTAGCGGAAATCCAAAAAGAACGAGAGGAAGAAAATGAGGCAGAAGCTAATCACGACTCAGACGAGGAAGAACTCGAAAGCTCGCAGCCTCTGATACAAGCATTGTGGGACGCACAAGTCCCAGCCAACTTTAAAATCCCCCAACTACCAAGCTTCGATGGGAAAACAGATCCCTTAGAGCACTTAATGGCAGTTGGTACCCAGACATCCATAATTAGAGCGGAAGAGCACTTGAAATGCAAACTCCTCTCAAGCACCTTCATGGACGCAGCACTCCGGTGGTACATGAACCTACCCAACAACTCCGTCACCGGATACGCTGACTTTCACCGCAAATTCGTCCACCAGTTTGCAAGTAGCAAGCACGTTCAGGTCACAACCACCAACATGTTCGCCTTACGTCAAGGCAACTCTGAAACGCTGAGAGAGTACCTCGCCAGGTTTAGCGAGGCTACTATCAAAGTATCCACCGAGACCCGAGGTGGCATAACAGACAAGAGAGACCGCAGTATCCACCGAGACGCAACGATGGATACCGACCACAACGCCGGTATAAAGAATACAAGAGCCAACTTAGCCACGAGACCACAAGAGCCTGACAACCACATAATGCTCGGACCCAACACAAATGAATGGAGTCGCTACCACCGTTGCAAAGGCCACGACACAGAAAGGTGTTACAAACTACGCGACCTCATCGAAGAGCTAATCAGAATTGGCCACCTAAGGAAGTTCATTGAGAGAGCAGCCCAAGGAAGAACAGGGAGATCAGGAACGACGAAACAACCACGCAACCCGCCCCCCGAAGACGACAAATGGAAGAAAAGGGCGCGAATCGCGGTCAACACCATAGCTGGAGGATTCGCAGGGGGAGGCGAATCAAGTTCGGCGAGAAAGAGATACCTGCGGCGAATAGAAAGGGAAACCCATTCTACGAATCACGTAGCTTTCCCCCAACCCCGGACCTATCTTTTTCTCCCAAAGACGCGAGGGGAGTGATCCCACATGATGATGACCCGCTTGTAGTCCAAGTGCAAATTCTGAATTGTGACGTGAAGAGGGTCCTCATAGACTCAGGTAGCTCGGTGGACATCATGTATTGGGACGCCTTCAAAGCCATGCAACTTGCAGGCGAACAATTACAACCTTATCACGGGACGTTGGTGGGATTCGCGGGCGAGCAAGCAGACGTGATGGGACACATTACATTGCTCACAACCTTCGGCGACAAAGAAAACGCCAAAACAATTAAGGTACGATATCTCGTGGTAAGAAATTTATGTGCATCATACAACATCATAATTGGCAGGCCCGCGTTCAACACCCTAGGAGCGGCGATGTCAACCTTATATCTGGCGATAAAGTACCCGTTGGAAAACGGAGGAGTAGGAACCTTGAGAGACGATCAAGGTGTGGCTCGCCAATGCTATGAATCCAGCCTAAAAATCAAAAAGCCGCCGAGCACAGAGACAAAACACAACAGCAACATGGTAGAAGCCACAGATTTGGACCCAAGAGAAGACTTTCACAAAGACAGAGTCAGTCCCATTGACGAGCTGGAAGAAGTGCGCATCGGAGAAGAAGAGCACCAAACCACGAAGCTAGGAGTTAATATGCAGCCAAAAGAAAGAACGAAAATCCTTGAAATCCTGAGGAAGAATGTAGACCTGTTTGCCTGGCACCCAAAAGATATGCCAGGAATTGATGAAAACATCATCACGCACAAGCTAGCCATATCTCCACAGGCAAAACCCGTATCTCAACGCAAAAGAAAACAAGGCGAGGAGCGAAGGCTAGCAGTAAGCGAGGAGGTAGCTAAACTCAAAAGGGCGCAGTTCATTGAGGAAATCAAGTATCCAGAGTGGTTGGCCAACGTGGTAATGGTTAAGAAGAGCAATGGTAAATGGAGGATGTGCGTAGACTTTACTGACCTCAATAAAGCCTGCCCCAAAGATCCGTACCCGCTGCCAAGTATTGACAGGCTCATAGACGGCGCCTCAGGGTACAAGTTACTAAGCTTCATGGATGCTTATTCCAGCTACAATCAGATAAAAATGAACACCCCAGATGCCCCCCACACGGCTTTCATGACGAATACTTGTAACTACTTTTACAAGGTAATGCCCTTTGGCCTCAAAAACGTTGGCGCAACCTACCAGAGACTGATGGACAGGGTGTTCGCAAATCAAATAGGGAGGAACCTAGAGGTCTACATCGACGACATGGTCGTAAAGACAGCAAAAGAAGACAGCCACCACTCGGACCTTGAGGAGATATTATCCTCAGTACGAAAGTACAACATGCGGCTCAACCCCACAAAATGCTCGTTCGGAGTCCAAGCAGGAAAATTTTTGGGATTCATGCTGACAAACAGAGGTATTGAAGCCAATCCGGAAAAATGTCAGGCAATAATTGATATGAGAAGTCCGACGACTGACAAGGAGGTGCAACTACTGACGGGAAGAATAACGGTGTTATCACGATTCTTATCATGTGCAGGGGAAAGGTCTTTTCACTTCTTCTCAACACTAAAAAAAGGGGAGAAGTTCACATGGACCGAACAGTGCGAGGAAGCGTTTCAAAGATTGAAGGAATTCCTGACGACACCCCCTATCCTTACTCGCCCCCAACCCAAAATCCCACTGCTGTTATACCTCGCCGTTTCAGAGAATGCAATGAGCTCTGCGTTGGTGCAAGAGGTAGAAGGGGAGGAAAAACCGGTATATTTTGTCAGCAAAATCCTCAAAGGAGCAGAAACTAGATACCGGAAGATTGAGAAGCTGGCCCTAGCAGTAGTCAGTACTGCAAGGCGATTGAGGCACTATTTTCAGGGTCACCAGGTTATAATAAAAACGGACTATCCCATCAAGCAAGTCCTAAGAAAGTCGGACCTCGCAGGAAGAATGGTGGCGTGGTCAATCGAATTGTCAGAGTATGACATAGTATTCTCGCCCAGAGGAAGCATCAAGTCCCAAGTGCTAGCGGATTTCGTTTTGGAATTGTCAACGCCATCACAGGAGGCGAGTCTTGAGCCATGGATCCTATCAGTAGACGGGGCGTCCAACTTAAGGGGAAGCGGAGCAGGAGTAGTATTGGAGGGACCCGACGGGGTAATGATAGAATAGTCTATACGATTCGCCTTCAGAGCAAGCAATAATCAAGCCGAGTACGAAGCTTTGATCGCCGGCATGAAACTCGCCAAAGAAATGGAAGTGACAGACCTCAGGGCGAAAAGCGATTCCCAGCTGGTGACCAACCAAGTCTCAGGCGAATACCAGACAAAGGACCCGCAGCTAATGAAGTATCTGGAAAGGGTAAACAAACTAAAGGACCAGTTTAACACTTTCGAGCTGATCTTCGTACCAAGAGAACAAAATTCAAGAGCAGATCTGCTTTCAAAACTGGCGAGCACGAAGAAGCTAGGAAACAACAGAACGGTGATACAGGAGGTAATATCCAAACCTAGCACAGAAGATACAGAGATAGTGATGATCGTCGAAGAGGAAGATTGGCGAGGCCCCATAACCAAATACCTGCAGAACGAAACCCTTCCACCAGAGAAGGAGGAGGCCAACAAACTGAGAAAGGTAGCGGTACACTACACCATACTGGGAAACAGGCTGTACAAGAGAGGATTCTCAGCTCCGTTACTCTTGTGTGTGGGCGAGCAGGAGTCACAGAGAATTTTAAAAGAAATCCATGACGGATCCTGCGGAAATCACATAGGAGGAAGATCCTTGGCGGGAAAGGTAATTAGAGCCGGTTTTTTCTGGCCAACAATCCGGCAGGATGCATCTAGTTACGTACGAAGCTGTGACTCATGCCAGAGGCACGCCAACCTGCATCATGCGCCAGGAGAACCATTAAAAACAGTGATGTCGCCGTGGCCGTTTTACATGTGGGGCGTGGATATATTGGGACCATTCCCGGCGGCACATCACCAGGTGAAGTTCTTACTAGTAGCGGTGGATTACTTCACGAAGTGGATCGAGGCCGAACCTGTGGCAACAATATCAGCTGAAAAGGTAAAAAAATTCTACTGGCAAAAACTTATATGCAGGTTTAGGATTCCAAAATACATAGTATCGGATAATGGTACGCAATTCACAAGTGAAGCTGTCATCAAATTTTGTGAGGAGAAAGGCATCCGCAACACTTTTGTGTCAGTAGAACACCCCCAGGCGAATGGACAAGCAGAAGCGGCGAACAAGGTCATACTCAAAGCCATCAAAAGAAAGTTAACCACGAGGACTAGGAACTGGGCGGAACCGTTACCAGAGATACTTTGGTCATACCACACCACCGTTCAGACATCAACAGGCGAAACACCCTTCAAAATGGTATACGGAGCAGATGCAATGATCCCGGTGGAAATTGATCCCCCCAGCTGGAGAAGAGAAACGATAACAACTCAAGTTAATGAAGAAGCCCAACAGGGAAACCTTGACCTGCTGGAAGAAATAAGGGAGAAGGCGCACTTTAGAGAGTTCACGATGAAGCAAAGGGTGACACACAAATACAACACCAAAGTCATCCCCAGAAGCTTCCGAGAAGGCGACTTAGTCCTCAAAAGACCAATGAGGCGAGATAAGGGAGCCAAATTGGCCCCTAACTGGGAGGGCCCGTTCAGAGTTCAGGAAGCATATGTATGTGGGGCGTACAGATTGGAAACGCTACAGGGCGAGACGCTGCCGCGAACGTGGAACGTCTTGAACCTCAAGTTCTACTACAGTTGAAACCCCACTTTGTGTTTTGTTTTACTTAATTTACCTTTCTGCTGTTTTTGTTTGTACGCATTCGAACCATTTAATATTCAACAAAGGATGATGGGACGCTCTTTTCTCCTGCAAGGGCAGGAGTTTTTATCGAGGCCCATCATCTATTTAAAAAATCTCTCTTCTCCCACATATTTCAAACAAGTTCAAAGCAAAGAGCGGGATCAACAAAGCGTAATGCTTACCCGCCACATTTCCAAGGGCGAGATCAACGAAGCGTAATGCTTACTCGCCACATCTTAAAGGGCGGGATCAACAAAGCGTAATGCTTACCCGCCACATTTCCAAGGGCGAGATCAACGAAGCGTAATGCTTACTCGCCACATCTTAAAGGGCGGGATCAACAAAGCGTAATGCTTACCCGCCACTTCTCAAAGGGTGAGATCAACGAAGCGTAATGCTTACTCGCCATATCCTGAAGGCCTAGTCGCCTCAAAAATAGAAGGCGAAAAGTAATGTTTTCTCGCCACACAAAGAACAAAACCAAAACAGCGCACAATAACAACAGTGATAAAAACGTTATGCTTAAACAACAAAAGCAAGATATCATCACAAAAGCAAAGCATCGTCAAAACCACATCACAAACACGATTCATTCGTACAAAGCCAAGGATCCAAAAGGAAAAAACGAGACAAAAGACAATACATCACGATGCAACAGAAAATAAGAGCAAACTAGCCAAAACAATACAGAAATTGATCCAGAAAAACTACGAATAGGTTCAACGCTTTTCATCTTCAGCCTGAACCGTCTGGACCACCCCTTCTTGGGTATTAACAATAAGAACCGACTCTGCCTCTCCACCTGAGGAAACCGTATAAGGATAAACCTCCTGCGGATCATAAGTTTTTAGAAATTTGGCGTAGTCCTCATCAATCTCATCAGATAAACAGGGTGAGGCCAGGAGATGTTTAGTGTCACCCTTCCGTAAACTGGTAGTATTCCGAGACTGAGAAGCAGAAGCTTTAGTCTTTTTCTTCTTCTTACCCTTTTGAATTTGGGACCGGACAACAGCCATTTTCTCCGTATTTTTTCTCTCCATCGAAAACGTCAAAAACAAATAGCAAAAAAAATTATATTGGAGAGAAGGGAAAACTGCAATGATATTTATAGACATCCACGCCTAAACCCTAATAAATGCGGTCAAAAACGGTTACAACTGCCCCAAGGCAAACGGCTAGGGATTTGTGTCAAGTGAGAACATTAAATCCAAGGGAAACGGATAGGACCGGCAAACATGCAAGGTAATGAGGGAAGTTAGCAATGAAAAGAAACATGCACAACACATAAGAAAATAAATTGATAATCCCCTGAATTAAATCAGGTGCTACATCCAAAAAGTTAAACATTACTTAAAAATTACATGCAGCCCCAAGGGTGATACATTAGAGAATACAAAGGAGTTATAAAAGTTCGCCTAAGATTCTAGAGAAGTATTAGAATCAGGCTGCTCGCCAATTTTCCCCTCCTCAGGAACACGAGACACCAGCTTATCACCATCAACCACCTTCAGGATATCGGCCTGGCCAAGAGTCGCCTCGTCCAAATCAGGGAAAAGAACCCTGACTTGCTCCAATGCGGCAGAAAACCCCTCAGCATACTTCTCCCCAAGAGCATCCTTAAGGGCGGCGTTGTTTTCCTCCAGCTCCACCACCTCTTCCTCAAAGCCCGAAGTGTCGTCCTCAGCCATCGCCAAAGCCACTATCAAAACATTTCAAACCTTGGTGGAATTCCTCATGTCCTTCTCAAGGCCCAACAACCTTTTTTCCGACTCAGCGCGATCCTTCGCATATACTTCCTTCAAAGCTGGGAGCCTATCCTCATAGGCAGCCTTGGTCTTATTCAAAGCGGATCGATGGTTCTCCACCAATTCCTCCACGGAGGTAGCATGAGAAGCCTCCAAGGTCTTCCTCAGCCCGTTCAGCTGATCTTCAAATGTATGACTCGCCCTCTCAGCTTCACTCTCCTGGCGAGCAGACAAGAAGTAATTCAACACCATTCCTTTGAATTCAAAGCCTAAGCCAGCTTCCGAAGATCCCGTATCTCCATTGATTCGAACCGCTCGAGATTACCTTTCAGCATAAAGGTGGACTTGATGACAGGGGCGGTGCTGTGTGTATGTGAGGGGGTGCAGGTGCACCCTCTGGAATTTTAAAATTTTCATCAATACTCCTATACTTTTTGCATTTTGCACCCCTTGATTTTTTTTTGCACCACTTACTTTTAAAAATCCAAAACACTTTTCACTATCATTTTTTTCGTTTCAATTTCTCTCAAACAAAACATCAAATCAAATACGTAAAATAGTGATAAATCCTCAAACAATCTTGAAACAACACTAAGTTAATCAATAAAAAAATCTATAGTTTAGGGTTTAAAATTTGGAATTTTTTTTATATAATTTCAATAGTGATAAATTGATTGATGAATTATTCAACTGGCCGTTTTAAAAACATATTTATGTGTTTTGTTGGTTGCTTGTTTCTAATTTGTAATTTGGTCGAAATGCATATGTGGATTTCTGTTTTACGATTTCTAGCTAATCCATCCACAAATTTGTTTCAATTTTAGCCATGTGGAAATCAATGTGTTCATGAAGCTAATATCCGATTATTGGTCTGGCAATGAAAAAACTATCCACTTGATTGTGTATTTATGTTGTTACCATATCAATATTTATGCACTGGTTTGATTTCTTTTTTATTTAATATATTTCTCATGTGCAATCAATATTTATGTCGAAAGAGATTTGTTCAACAATATAGATAATAAATTGATTATTTGACAATTTAAATACATGAAATCGCACAGCAAACAATTATCAAACATATGTATGAAATTTTATATATAATTAATTATTAAAATATTAATTAAAAATTTGCACCCCCTGAGCCAGGGTCCGAGCACTGCCACTGCTTGATGAACTCTTCAGCGTCAAAGAAATCGCCCAAGGGAGAAGGAGGTGGAGGGACAACCCCGCCTCCATGAGATGACTCGCCTCCAATCTTATCCTCCTCCAGATCCAGGCCCGAATTGTCGCCGGTGTCCTTCAAACCATGATCCTGGTTCTCGCCCCCCTCCACACACGCACGCTCGGGACCAGTCTTCACAGTTTTGACAGGCTTAACCGCAGGTGTCCTCCTCTTCCTTTTCGTCCCTTAGGAGGATTCGAGTCCCGAACCTTCAAAACTGAAGAAGGATCGACAGTGGCCTCCTGTGCCTTTTTCTCCTTAGCACGAGTCAAGATAGCCGCCCATTCATCAGGAGAGATTGTCCTCATTCTTTCTGCACAAAGGAAAACACAGGGCGAGCAAACCAATAAGTATGGAGATATATGTGGAAACATAACAGATAAATAAAATGAATGGGCGAAGGAATAACTTACGCAAATAAGCGACAAGGCTTGGGTAATCAGTTTCTAAGTCTAAAAGTTCCTTGATCTCAAAAAGTGAAAAACTATCAAGAAAAGCTACTGCTTCAGACTCATACGGAGTAAGCAACCTCTCATCTACCCCCTTTATTTCACACGGGTTCGAAGTCCAATAGAAGGGGAATAAGGGACTTCCATCCTTATCAAACATCAAGTCAGAGAGTTGAGGCCCACATCTAATCCGAAAGAAGGTGTTCCTAAAGTTTTTAACATGGGAAGCATAGAGGGTAAAAAGACCCATGTTAGGTTGGCTACTAAGGGACACAAGTTTCCCAACCGATAGACTCTTGATATAATAGAAGTGAAAGAAAACGCCCAAGCGAGGCTCCAACCCCAGTCCTAAACAAACAAGCTCATAAGCTTTCACAAAGGCCCAACTATTCGGATGAAGCTGTAAAGGAGCAACATTCAGGGCTCGCAAGATGGCGAACTCAAAGTTGCACTACAAGAAATATGATTTTTTGCAACAACTTTTTTTGTTAAAAGTTGTTACAAGTCGCTGGCAAAACTACTCAAGATAGTTTTGCCAGCGACCTATAACAAAAAAAGTTGTTGCCAAAAATCATATTTCTTGTAGTGTTGGTAAACGGAAACCACAAGTTCAAGTTGGTAATCACACTAGAATACATATAAAAGTAGTGGGGGGCCTGAGTGTTCACCGTCGTCACTAACTCCCCCCATCACTGCCTCAACAATGATATCATCCTCCTTGCCCGAGCCAGATATCTTAGTCTCGGATCTAAATCGGAAGACAGACTTCGTCGTCGTATACTTCGAAGTGACATCCATGCCTATGACAAGACACCGTTATCCTTTTCGCCTGTGAAAAGATAAACGGGGGTTACAATGTAATCTTAACAACCCTCTAGAGGGACTTATGCAAACCCTGAGAAGAGTCCGTCACGGAAAGCAAGGCCGCGACCCACAAGGCCAACTCAGGCCTTGAGACTCCAAGACCCAGCAAACACAACTAACATAAAAACGCTTAAAAGACCTAAAAGGGACACAATCTGATCGTCATACCTTGGAAAATGTGGGATTGATGCTAGAGTGTTGGAGGATCGGCGTTCCGATTCGGATATGAGCGGGACCAACTTGGATTAACAGCAACGGAGGAATGAGACGGGATGAAGAGAACAGGCTATATAAAAAAAATTTGCGGAATACAGAACGATCCAACGAGTAAAAGACGAAACGCTTCATTACCCAGCGGACAACACCACATGTCGCTTCGGATACATAGCGACAGCCACCTGGCAAGTTAGGCGGCATCAATTGTGCACATAGGCGACGGGCGTCGAACTGATCGCCCAAGATGAAATCAAGGGTCGTCACTCCATAAGATGCATTGGAACAATAAAAAAAAAGGTAAATCCAGCAATAAAAAAGTAAATCGAGTCGTCAAGATATTTCATTATCACAAAGTTATCACTTCATTACCAATTAAAATGAATACAACGATGAAAGAAAAAGGACAAGGACAAACTAAAACTAACAAAAGCAAAAGGGCGACAACAAAAGAAAATAAACTAAACGACTAAAGGAAAAGTATCAAGCTAGCTTTCCCATCTCTGTCACTTTCTTCCACCTGGCTTCCAAGGCTTCTTTGCAATCCATAGCCACCTTCATCTCAGCTGAGGTCCTATCATGAGCTATCCCTGCTATTTTCCGCTTATCCTTAAGTTCCAAAAGGGATCGACGGCGCTCCAACAGTTGGGCGATGTCATCCCTGATATCCACTTGTAATTTCTTTTTCTTCTCTTTCAACAGCTTTATCTCCTCCTGCAGTTTAATAATGGCATGATCATACTCCTCCTCCATGTCGAAGGAGGCACTAAGAGTCCCTTCATACATCCTCATCGCCTCTTTTAGATCCCACGACTTGTCCAAGATATCTGACAACATTGTCTGACTCTCAGCTTCGGCACACTCAACCGACGTTATGACAGGAGCATCTCGCACCAGCTTATCTCGAAAAGGGACGAGATAGTCCAAGAAACGGCGTTCAGTAGGCGTCAAATCTGAAGCCTCATCCTGCAAATCATTCACCAGCGTACAAAACCTTTCGGTGTCGTCGATGAGATCACCAACTCCCCATCGCAGCACGTTCCTCGCCTCGAGTATCAAAGGATTGACACTAGGAGCCATGAGAAATTGCAAGGTAAGTGATAAAGGCAATCACCTGCGAATATCTATATATATAACAAAGGACACGCGATCCCTATCGCCACCTGTCCTGATTAGACGGAGATGCCGCTAAAAAATCAGTTCCACTTCCATCTATGGAGGCGTAAAGAGAGGAGTATACGAATCAGAGGTAACCGCCCACCCCCCTCGCTCGGGGGAACCAGGTGTATTCGACTAAATCAGCACTGCAGTCCACCTCGACCTTTGTGCTTGGGGGGCTGTGTACCGTGATAATTATCTTAGGCCTAAAAGACACTATCGGCCCAGTATGACTATCACGGGTCGCGCCTTGGGGGCCCAATAAGGACGTATCGCCCATTGCAATGGATAAACCGCTCCTCATCCCTCACGTGGTCATAACTGATTTAGTGGCCTAGAAACTAGGATGATGGAGGTTTGACGGGAAAAGAGAAAGCTCCCACGACCAAGGGGGTGGAGCGGTTAAAGAGCAACATGGAAACCTCTTCCATGCCTTTATATATATGCGTAGACACCTATGTTGAAAAGGATCGAAGCAAAAAACACCAAAAAAACTGACACCACAATCAAGAGAAGAAAGATTCTAATAGAAAAAGAACAATCATGATAGCTTTTAAAGGTGCCTTGTTTCCCATTAATCATATGTAACTCTTAAATAAAAATCATCTGGCATGCAAGAAGTAACTTAAAAAGAGAAGTCATATTAGTAGTACTAAACAATTTTGAATACTATAAAGCATGAAAATAGAAATTCATTGTTACTTTGTTAGATTAAGTCTTCAATATATAACTAATCATAGATGATGAAGATACCATCATTCCTAACCAGGACAGAAGGAAAAAGTGTAAGTGCTAACATCTCTTCATAATGCTTAAACTCATATACTATTCCCAAATTATAACTACCATGTGGTTTTTGAAACATCCTGCATTATATAATCATTGAAACAAATAATAACACATTGTCGAATCTCGAGGCTCAATGCTTGTTATTTCTATGTCTCCCTGTGGCTATTGACAAATCTGAGTGTGTAAATATACGAGTTAGGATCCTCTCCATTTCTCATTCTTTCCATTTCCTCAATTATTATATAGTTTTGAAAATATAAATGCAAAAGTGTGACATTAAGTGGGTCCAAATATCTTTTATACACCCCAAAATATTTAAAAACTTTGGTAATGGAAGAAATGGAATACATTGGAAATGGAGAGGATCCCAACTCGTAAATATACCAAGCTTTAATGAAATTCTCTCATTGGCCCAAGCTAGCTAGTAAACATGTTTTCACATAGAAACCCAAAGCAAAACACCGAAGTGTCAAGCAACATATCAACAAACAATGATAGAAGACCAATAAAAAGCAACAATAAAGTTCCACAACAGGGTATTGTTTATGTTGAAATTTAGTAAACAAGCGCTAATTTAAGTTTGAATGTTCATCATTATTAATTGAGCATTTATCACATTTAGAGGCATTAATTAAATGCAAGGAAACTTGTACAACAAGTAACGTAAAAAGGGCTTTTGAAAGTGAAATTACAAAGAACTTGTAAATTGACAAAGTTTAAGTATTTGTAAAAGCAAAAAAGGGCTTTTGAAACAGTTTCATTCGTTAAATAAAATGCAAAAAAGTTAAATGAAAGGCAAATAACTTATGAATTGCATTGAATTGTAAAAGCTTTACATAGACTGTACACAGATTCACACATTTTTCTGCATGTGAATTGTGATTTTTCCTTTTTTATTTTATTTTTACTTTTACTCTACTACTATGCATATCAAAATTAAGCACTAAAATTAATATAAACCATTGCAAGCGTCAAGCACATCAGAAATTGATAAACAACATGTCTATTTTTTTTTTTATCACGAAGGCAAAGCACATGAGAAATCAACCAAGTCGAGATATGGTCAAACAACGGCAACAAAATATACAAGCCACTTGACTAATAATATAAACGAAGTTCAAATTATCGAAATTTCTACAAATCCACCAAAATAACATAAACTTAGTTTAAATTCTTCAAAACAAAGTTCAAATTCTAAATTTTTTAAAAAAATCATCTCAATGACTTGGCCAATCTTCACAAATTTCCATCATATTTATCAATATTAATATATTATTGTCATCATCTAGTTCTACAAAATAAAATAAAAAAATTGATTGTTAAAAATAAAGATATAAATTTTTTGGTTAATTAAACATTTGAAAAATAATAAAATTTTAATAAGCATACTTTCAAACCCCTATAAAGATATAAAAAAAATTATTTGTAATTTATTCGGGCCTCCTGGCGGCCCATTCGGGCTAGCCCATATTTTTTGCAGGCATTATCGGGCCGGACTAAAAAGCCCCGGAAAAAATTCGGGCTTGAATTTCAAAGGCCAAGCCCGGAAAAAACTCGAATTCGAGTCAGCCCATTTGGACTAACCAATTTTGACAGCTCTACTTGGAGTACTTTGAAAAATATTCCAGGTCCACAATGGTGTCGAAACACCTAAGGAAAGTGAAACCCTTCTTATGAACATGATACCTGCTTCGACTCTCATGATAATGCGTTGAATGGTTTGACAATCAAAGAGAAAAATCGATCAATAATCAAATTAAACTAATCAGATAAGATTTTCTCTCTTGTCGTCTCAGCTTTAGATTTGTGGATACTCTTCAATGAAATATATATATATATATATATATATATATATATATATATATATATATATATATATATATATATATATATATATATATATAGTTATGTATTTTAGACTATTGAAATTCAACGGTTTTTTCTAAAAGTTTTTCGTACGTTCAATTAAAGTGTTCATAAAAAGTATCAAAAGATTTTGAATTTTTATAAAAATTTGTGGAATTGATCTACTCAATGAGATCTTTAAATTCAACGGTTGGATCGAAGAAATATAATACCAATATCAATTTTCTATCTAAACTTATGAATATTCCCCATTTGAAAACACCTCCTTTTTAAGGTGAAGGTTAAGGTGGGAAGGGCTCATAATTTTCCCATCATGGGAAATTACTTTTGACCGATTCTAGACTTACAAAGAATGTACGTAAACAAAAATAGATTATAGGCTAAAAGTTTTTATAATTTTAAGAATTTAAATCGTATTTAAACTTATAAATATAAGGCTTAATTGCAGTTTTGGTCCCCCTATTTTCAACTTTTTGCAGTTTTGATCCCCTTATTTTAAAATTCGACAGTTTTGGTCCCCCTAACACATATTTTGTCTAAAATATGATGATACAACATGTTTTAAATCAATTTTATAAAAGATTTTTCTTACAATTACATTGATGTTGGTATTTTTTCATCATCGAATCATATACCACGCCGTTTAAATCATATCATATCGTCAATTTATACTTAAAAATTATGATAGGGGGACCAAAACTGTCGAGTTTTAAAATAGGGGGACCAAAACTGCAAAAAGTTGAAAATAGGGGGACTAAAACTGCAATTAAGCCTAAATATAATTAATTAATACAGGTCGTATAAGGTTTTAGTCCTTTATTTTTTTAATGATCCTTTATTATTTATTTGTAACATATATGTCCTTTATTTTTATAAAAGATAAGATAAGAGACCAAAGTGTTACAAAAAATGGACTAAAGTGTTATAAATAAGAAAAAGATAAATGATCAAAATGTTACAAAAAAATGTAAAGGATTAAAGTGTTACAAAAATAAGATAAAGGACATGCAGTGTAATTTTGTAAAAAAAATAAAACACAATATTTACATATAATGAGTTTGTTTGATTGGTAAAATGCAAAACAATCTATTAAGTTTAAGATATTGACAAATTTTATCTTATATGATGCTTGATGGATAAAAAATTTATTTTGGTATTTTAGACAATTTGTGTATAAGATAAAAATTTAAATTTTTATCCAATCTCTTAGCTCCCAATTTACATAATCTCAAAAATAATTTTAAAATCAAACACAATTGAAATTGTCTTTTCCAATCTTTTATTTATTAGAAGATCAAAAGGACTCATAAATATATTTGAAGCAAATATAAAACTGTTTAAAATGCAAGGCATATTAATAAATAAACAAAGTTTATCAAGGTAGTTGCAACGTGGTAGTTGGTACAAAAAGTAGTCTTTCTTAAATCCAAACCATTCAATATTTTAACAATATATCAATGGTAAATTTGGGCCTTTCCATGATAGGAAAATTATGAGCCCTTCCCACCTTAACCTTCACCCCTTTTTAAATGCATATGTAGCATTAAATATACTGCCAACTCAACATTCCTGCATTAAATATATCCTATCGAAAATATAGGATAATAAATTGCCTCCCAAAAATGTCATTTTCGACTGAGTGTCGAAATGAAGAAAGAGTGATCAATATATTTTTAATATACTTTCTTTTATCTTATGCTACGACAATTCTATGATTTCTTCCTTTATTTTTAGTGTTTGTTTTGTGTCTTTATGATACTTGAGCTATCTTATTACAATTATCTTGATCCAGTTGCATAAGCAAATGGAAATGTGACATTGTCAATCCCATTTTGAAGACTTATTGCTTAAGGCATAACTTAAAGATGATGTGGGACTTCCCTTAATTAAAAGATATTAGAAAATCAATGCATATATGTTAAATTCGTGCACGGCCAAATGGGACGTTACACTTTGCATTGAGGAAGAGAAAAACCGAGAATCACAATTCTGAAGCCTGTCACGGCCTATGTCAAGCCTTACACGGCCGTGATAGACACTGAAGATTGGACTTCCTCGTCCTGAAGCAAGGGGCACAGGTCGTGCCATGCCTCCGCTCACACCGGTCATGCCAAACCATGCAGCTTGGTTTTGGCAGTTACATGTTTTCTCTCCCTTTATGATCATAATGTTTGTAACACTCTGATTTTCAGAGCCCAAAAATAGGCATTTTTTAAAAAAAACAACAAAGACTTTGAAATGAAACATTCACAATCATCCTTAAATTAAATCAAAGTAAACTTTTTTTAAACTGGCGATCGAAATGCAATGCTTTTTTTATTTTTTATAAATTGTTTTGTAAATAAATACTTTACAAACATAAACCAAACACTATGTTCAAACTACATGGTGGCAACATTCATTCCAAATAAAAATATATATATCGTACTACCAATTTGAATACAAATACAGGGAACAATAAAGAAGAGTAAACAAGACTCAAACGATGTCGCATACACACAAATAACTGATTCATATATATTTTAATAGAGGACAAATGTAATCATAAATATTTAAGTTTTACGTTTATATTAGATATGTCTTTTAAATTTTTATGCGATAAATAAATCATTTAAGTTTTACTTTGGTAACATATAAGTCCTTTAAGTTTTTTAAGTAGCAAATTGGTTCTTTAGTTTAAGTTTGTAATTTGTAACACCGATCTAGGTCCTATTTTTAGTAATAGAGAATAACTGCAATTACCTAAATGTTACAAATTATAAACTTAAATGATTTATTTATTACTTAAAATACTTAAAAACACTATCTATTAGAAATATAAAACGTAAAGGACTTATAAATACATTTTATCTTTTTTTTTTGGTCAAGTAGTCTAGTTGCTAGAACTCACAATTTAATTGTTGAGAAGTGGGATGTTCGGGATTCGAACTCTGACCCCTACATATAATATGCAATATCCCTATAATTGAGCTAAACTCACGGGATAAATACATTTTACCTTTAATATATAGTATATGAATCTCCTCTCTAGCTATACCATAACATATACAATTTCTGGCCATCCCTACTCACATTTTAATATCTCTAGCTATACCATAACATTTTAATGTGAAATTTGTTAACATAAAATAACTGTAAATACATTTTGAGATTTTTTTTATAAAACTCGACATCCGACCCAAAGACCGACTAATCCGAGGGAATCAATCCAACCGTTCACTTGCGATGATTCCGTTTAAAACCAAAGTTTTTTTACTTTGTATGGACTGCCCCACCAGAATTAACACCAGATAAAATCGAACCTGAGACTTTGAGAGGAGCAAATTCCAAAGACCAAAGCCAACATCACTACTAGATCAATTGAGTTAAATTCATTTTGAGATTATCTCTCTATCATTATCTTTTCACTTTTAAAAGGAGGTATACTATTTTTTTAAACAACAAAGAAGTGGGTACTATCTTAAATCTTAATGTCTACAATTGATATTGATGTTCTCGTCACAAGGTAATAAAAATAGAGAAATTAATCAAGTTGTGACTGTTAATCATTCTTTATGTTCAAAAAGAGCGTAGTGAAATCATGCATGAAATAAGACACAAATCGTAGCACAAATCATTGGGTGACATATAATAATGGCAGTTGAACTTTTCTATTAAGCTGATTAGATCATGTCTATTATTCTTTTCATTTCTTTTTCCTTTAATCTTGAGAGTTCCCAATGAAGATAAGAAATGAATGGGTCCATGGTCGGTTTAATAATTTAATCATAAGCTTTGTTTTTTATTTTTATTTGATCACTATTAGTTTAATCTGATTTTGAGGTCAGTTCTGACAACAATTGATCTCAGTCCTCTACCAATTATAATTACGGAGATCATATCATGATCCTCTCTATCAAATTTAGCGTTAATCACCACTAAACCAACTAACGATTGGTAATCACAAACTTTGCTTTTACATGCTATGCGCTGTGTCTCAACATTTGTGCGTGACCACCCGTATATAACAAATACTAGTTTCAATATTTGAGAGCCAACGCATGCCTTGCATGAGTAATTAACTACTACTTAATTTCATGTCTTGGGTGCTAGCTTAATCATAGAAAATGATGTCTTTGTCTTTTACAGTTTATTATTATTATACTCACTTGCAGTTTTTTGTTTCAATAGATAACCATTTGTGAAGAGGGAAATGAATAGGATTTACTATTATGGAATCATCTATGTTAGCTTTTCATTTGTTTATTTATACTACATGCATGAGTGGATAAAATATAAAATATGGTATTTTTTTTCCTTTTTTTTTTCGAGCAGTCTATATTCTTAACTTTGCTATCAATTAATCTCTAAGTATATATTTGTTAATGTTTGGTTGCTAAAAAAATTATTTGCCCCTATAATATATATGTCAACTCACATTCTTAATTTTGCTATCAATTAGCCTTAATCTATGCTTATCAATTAATGTTTGATTGCTAAAAAATATCATTTGCGCCTATTATGAGCCAGCCAACATTCTTAATTTATATGCGTCAATCAATCTTAATATATGCATATCAATCAATGTTTGACGGTTACAAAATTGATTTGTGCTTATAAATTTTGCACCGCACATGCTAAATAATTTTACATTACAAAATTCTTAGTTAACTAATCCAACCATATTTCAAAATGAATTAAAGATATAAAAATCATAGAGCAGATACTTAATCAAATACCAAATATAAATTTTCATGTATTATACTACCAAGTATCAAATCAAGCTTCATTTTAAAAGTTAGTTAATATATTTAATATAAAATAATTTTTATCGTATTTACATATTTCTTATTTTAAATTCAAAATAACAGTCAATTACAAATAAGTTTAGACGAAATAAAAGCAATTACAAAAATATAAAAAAAATTAATGTGAAAAGATATGACAATATGTGTATATAATTTTTACACGTGTAATTACAAAAAATATATTTACTCCTTTTTTAAAAAAGAAAAAAATTACAAAGCAAGTCACATTCTTTTTTTTTTTCTTTTTTCGTTACCGCTATTTTTTTATATCAAACAAATCAAATTAATTCAATTGAAGATCACAATGTGACCTTTTATATCTAATCAAATTTTAAAATAAAGAGTGATGGACAATCTCTTAAACATGTTGAGATATATTTTCCGTCGTCAGTATTTTTATATGGTCAATTGTATGTTGCGATTTCAACAGTTACTTCTAGAGGTTGATTAAAGATTTTGATTATCGACTTAAATGGTGAATATACAAATAAAACTTCCAACGTCTATAAGGTAGCATTTCATCATAATATATTATAATTTATGTTTATGAATATTTATCAAATTTATTGTTGAACTAATGTTTAATGTTACTCCACTTTTTCATATACCTTTTGTAAGACCCAAGGTTTCTTTGTATAGTTGGTTTAAGGAATATTAGGGTTTCGATGTGTTCGTGTGACGAAACATCGTGTAATTATTAAGATTTGCTGTAATCGAGTCTGTTTTGTGCTCGTGCATTGTAACTGTATAGACTTTTGTCTTGTGATCCTGTTGCTTGAATAAGAAGTTATTTGTGGTTTCAGAATAATAAGTTTTGGATTATTCTTGTTTTTGGAAAAACGAGTAGGATTTTACCCGTCGTTGTAAAATCTTATTGCGTCTGTTTTGAGTGAGGTTTCGGATGGAAGTTTTATATATCTGCGCGAGTTAGGATATATTCTGAGATTAATTTTCTGATGTATGGAAGAAAATTACAGTCGCGGAAAAAGATTCGGCGATAAGTTTTGGAATGGAAAAACGTTAGACGTTCTTTCCGTAGGTTTTATGTTTTTGTGTTTTACGTTCGTCGCGTCGCGCGAGAGCTGAACGTGTGAGTATTTCTATGAGGTTTTAAGTGTTATCTCAAGTGGGTTTGTTTTGGTTTGATCCAATGGCTATGGTTTGGTCTTGGCATTGTGTTTTTGATCCAATGGCCATGAGTTAGCAAGAGCTTTGCATAGTAAGGAGGTTTGGTCACTTGGTCACTTAGCAAAACATCACCAAACATCTCATTCTTTCTCTCTTTCACGTGGAACTCCATTACTCAACCCTAACCTTCACAAATTTCATTTCCTCACCATTTCACTCCATTTCAAGCTTGGAAGCTTAGTGGAAAGTTGTAGAGAATCACTTTCTTAAGGTAACCCTCTCTTCTCATCTCCTAGGTTGGTAGATTTTTAGAGTTGTGAGGTTTTTGGGTTTATGTTCTTAAGAGGGTTTGGTGAAAAAGGTTGTTCTTGCTAGTTCTTGTTTCATGATAGTTGTTCATGAGAGTTTAGTAAGCATGCTAGGCTTTGTTGTTTTTGTTTTCCATGAGTTGGTGAAAAATCTCATGAGAAAAGTTAGGGTTTTGGTTTGGTTATGTATTGATCAATAACATGAGGCTATGTTGTAAGGTTTTGAAAAGAAAAGTTGTCTTTGAACCTTTGGGCGAAAGGGAAATGCGTTGTATGGTTTTGTTTTAGAAAATCCGATGAAAAATATTTTGAGGTTTATGAAAATATTTCCTAAGTGTTTTGGGTAGTGTTTTGGGGTCAAAATGGTTTAAAACTATTGTGACATGTGGTGTCGCTATTTACCTTGAAAACATGTTTGAAAATGATTACCGGACGGTTAAGGCCCGTAATAAAACTTGTGCGTGGATTTGGTTTTGATTTTGGAAATGAAAATCAAATAACTTGCACTCGAAGCAACCAACATGCTTTCGGAAATGTGTTGCTTGCTTATGAAAATAGTTTGCTTTTATGCTTTGAAAAAAGTGTTGGGAACTAATAGAATCAAACTAGGTTTGGGTGGAAAAAGGTGGTGTGAGTTGCTGTCTTGTGCTGTCATGACAGGTGCAACTCGCCGGGCGAGTGGTTACTCGCCAGGGCGAGTGTCACAGGTCATGACAACACGCCAGGGCGAGCTCCAGGGCGAGTAAGACCAGTACTCTCTGCCTTCACTCGCTATCAACTCGCCAGGGCGAGCTCTGGGAGTTGAGATTTTGGATTTTGATTTCTAAACTTGGTTTTTAACATTCTAATCCCTTTTTATTAATTTATGGAAGTGGTTGGGATTGGAAACGAGTTTTTCGGGTACTCGGAAAGTACGTAACTTATAACGCAAGAAAACGGCCATTTTGCATTTCAAATTATTTAAGACTTTTGGCAATTGTTTTGGGTCCTAAAAATAGTACAAATAACTCATGGGGGTTGATCAATACGGTAGTTTTTGGTTCGATGTCCGAAAGAGTGGTTTTCCTTAGGAACCATTAGGTTTTTGGGGTTTTGGTGTAGTTTCAATACGATTGGTTAGAGAACAATGTATTGATTGTTACGCTGCTTGTTTTAGGAAGCGCGTTGTGTTGTTTGAGCGTGTGTTGTTGACGGAAGCTTGCCGAGGTAAGGGCTCCACTTTATTTCCGTCTTTTCAAACGGTTTTGTTAAACATGCGTTAGATTTTGCTGTGATGCAATTGGTGGTGTGCTTGGCATGTTTTTGTGATGTATTCTCGATATGAGATCGTGGTAAATACATGATTCGTTGTTTTACATATGATTGGAAATGTATGTATGAACATGTGATTAAATACATATGATTAGATATATATGTATGTATTGTTGTGTTGTGGTTACATATGCTTGAGAGGTATGTATGTGTGGCATTAGCATATGTAGAGAATCGTATGCTCATGCATTCATTGTGCGTAGTTGCGTGAGTGGACTACGGGGTGTTGGTTGCGTGAGTGGACCCACCCAAAATCCTACGGGATCTTTTTGAGTACAATAAGTGGTTGCGTGAGTGGACCACGGGGTGTGATTGCGTGAGTGGATCCACCTTAACCCTTTGCGGTTTTATTGGTTATGATTAGAAATTCCGGAATTCATTTGCATGTGGTAGCTCTGGTAGTACCACACCCATTGTAGAAGTCTGCATTAGGCTTGTTGTGCATTATATATATAAGCCCGTTGGTGGGGATTGTTGAATGTTTTAAGAGCTTTCTCTTGTGTTTTGTGGAAATTCTGTTAAGTGTACAATCTTTCGCACCGGTTATATATATATACTTCTATTTTGTGGTGACCCTTTCTTTCATTTGCGGGCTCATCCCACCCCAGATGACGATGTAGGTCGAGAGGATGGTGTTGGCAGCTCTAGGCCTTAGTGAGCTCGTGTTGGTGCTGGAGTGGTAGTTTTAGTTAGACTATGCGCCGGTGTGTTTTGTGCACCGTGCTTTTTGTTTAGCATAGGACATTCTAACTTCTTTTGGTTAGTTAGTGCTTGTAAGCACATAGACTTATGGATTGTAATTATTTAGGTTTACACTTAGCATTTCCGAATACGATATATATATGGTGTGATATATATATGGTTCGTTTGTAACATTTAACGTCGGCTCAATTAAAAATGGTTTGCGCACTCTGAGTGTTAGTTGAAAAAGAAAAAAAAAAAAAAAATAATGCCCTTTTTGTGTTATGAAAACGGGGTGTTACAATTGTGGTATCAGAGCCCGGCTTTAAATCTTCAAAGGGAAAGTGTATACTTGAGTCGTTAGTTCAGAGTCGGTTAGAACGTAACTAGTGTTGGGTTAGTTCTAGTGTTTGTTCTGTGTCGGGTTTCGAGTTAGTAATCCGTGGTGTGAGATATTCTGTTAGGATTCAGAATTGTATGACTAAGGATCTAATCAGAATTGGTATTGTGCAGAAATCGAATGCCTCCAAGAAGGGCACCTACTGTACCTATGGCGGACAATGTGGATGTGAATCAGATGGCTTATGCCATGCATACAATGGCAGCGGCTGTGACTGCCCAGAGCCATGCTACGGCGCAAAGGGATCTGGAGAAGCGCGAGAGGGAAATACTTGCGGCTGGATCTAGACTTCTTTCGAATTTCAACCACCAGACTCCTCCAAAGTTTAATGGGGAGGGAGGTCCGGAAACTGCTGATTTGTGGCTCCAATCTGTGGAGAGGATATTCGGGGCAATTCATTGTCCAGAAGGAGAGAAGGTAGTTCTAGCTACCTATCAGCTGCTTGGGGGTTCCGAATTTTGGTGGAGGAACACCCGACTGATCATGGAGAATGGCCATGAGGAATTGAATTGGGAGAACTTCAAGAGGAGGTTTTTGGCCAAGTACTTCCCTGAGACTGCAAGGGAAAGGTATGGAGAGGAGTTTCTGAGACTACGTCAGGGGAGTATGAATGTGGAGGCATATTCCAAGAAGTTTGAATCATTATCCCGTTTCTTCCGCTTCTTTAGGGATGGGATAGATGAGGTCTATATGTGTCGTCGCTTCCAAGATGGGCTTAGGTACGAACTGCAGGATGCGGTAGTGCCATTGGGTATTCGGCAATTTCAGGTCTTGGTTGAAAAGTGCCAAGAGGTTGAAGATATGAGAAACAAAAGGGTGAACCGTCAGGGTGGTTTTAGTGCTGGGGGACCAAGTCGTTCCGGTGGTCCGAATCAAAGTCAGAACCGTGGAAAACAAGGCAGTAAGCCATATGACCGTCCACAGTATAACAAGGGACAGGGTCGATCGGTGAATCAGAACAGTCAGAATACCGGGAAGCAGGGCTGTTTTAAGTGTGGTGAAGTGGGCCACTATGCGAATGAGTGCCGGAATCAGGGGCATGTTTGTTTTAATTGCAAGAAGCCGGGACACTTTGCTAGAGATTGCAAAGCCCCGAAGGCCGGGCCGTCGGCTAATGTGGCACAAGGCTCACAAGGTACCAGACCTGCGGCAAAGGCACGTGCTTACTGTATGGGCACAGAAGTGAGTGGGCAGGCTAGCAATGCCATTCACGAGAGCTGTCACATTGCAGGTAATTCTTTAACTGCTTTGATTGACACGGGGGCAACCCACTCATTCATATCTTTGGCATGTGCAAATCGTTTAAACTTGAATGTTTCTGTTCTTCCGTTTGATTTGAATGTCTTGACTCCTGCTAAGGATTTGGTAGTAAATACTGCATGCTTGCATTGTTTGGTAGTAATTCAGAATAGAGATTTTCTGGTCAATTTGGTGTGTTTACCGCTTACATCTCTCGAGATCATTCTCGGGATGGATTGGCTATCTTATCATTATGTTATACTAGATTGTGCTCGGAAATTGGTTTTCTTTCCCGAGCCAGGTGTGCGAAGGTACTTGTCTGCAAATCGGCTTTCTGTGGTTATGTGTAATGGAGAGCCGGAGATAGTTTCACTTGCTAGCTTAGGAGTGACGTCGGAGATCCGAATTGAGGAAATTCGTGTGGTTCAGGATTTCCAAGATGTGTTTCCATCGGAGATTCCAGCTTTTCCTCCATGTAGAGAGGTGGAATTCTTTATTGATTTGCAACCGGGTACAGGTCCGATTTCAGAATCAGCATATCGGATGGCTCCAGCTGAGTTAGTAGAGTTGAAGAGTCAGATTGAGGACTTGTTAGAGAAGGGTTTCATAAGGCCTAGTGTGTCGCCTTGGGGAGCACCGGTCTTATTGGTTAAAAAGAAGGATGGTAAATCTCGTATGTGTGTGGATTATCGGAAGCTTAATAAGGTGACTATCAAGAACCGATATCCGTTGCCACGGATTGATGATTTGATGGATCAGTTGAGGGGAGCCTCAGTGTTTTCAAAGATTGACTTGAAGTCTGGTTATCATCAGATAAGAGTACGAGATGAGGATATTCAGAAAACGGCGTTTAGGACGCGGTATGGGCATTATGAGTTCTTAGTGATGCCGTTCGGAGTGACGAATGCACCTGCTATCTTTATGGCTTACATGAATCGGATATTCAACTCATTTTTGGACAGGTTTGTGGTGGTGTTCATTGATGACATTTTGGTGTATTCGAAGAGTGAAGAGGAACATGGAGAGCATCTTCGCTTGGTATTGCAAGTGTTGCGGGAAAGTAAACTGTATGCAAACCCGTCAAAGTGTGATTTTTGGTTGGAAGAGGTGAATTTCCTTGGCCATGTTATATCAAAAGAGGGAATTGCCGTGGATCCGGCCAAGATTGACACAGTACTTGCATGGAAGCAACCGCAGACGGTGACGGACGTGAGGAGTTTTGTTGGTTTGGCCGGTTATTACCGGAGGTTCATAGAAGGATTCGCTAAGATTGTGGCACCAATGACGCAACTTACGCGAAAAGATCAACCGGTTGCGTGGACTGAGCAGTGTGAACTTAGTTTTCAATTGTTGAAGGAGCGGTTGACAACTTCACCGGTGTTGGTGTTACCACAGTCGGAGGAACCGTATGAGGTTTATTGTGATGCGTCTCATCAGGGTTTGGGTTGTGTGTTGATGCAGCACAAGAGAGCAGTGGCTTATGCATCACGACAGTTGAAGGTGCATGAGAAGAATTACCCTACGCACGATTTAGAGCTTGCGGCCGTTGTTTTTGCATTGAAGATTTGGAGACATCATCTTTATGGTTGCACTTTTGTCGTGTTTAGTGACCATAAAAGTCTTAAGTATCTGTTCGATCAGAAAGAGCTTAATATGAGGCAAAGGAGGTGGATGGAAACATTGAAAGACTTTGACTTTACCTTAGAATACCATCCGGGGAAGGCTAATGTGGTAGCCGATGCTTTGAGTAGGAGGAGTGTGTCGGTTTGTTCGGCACAAATGGCTAGTCAACAAGAGTTGTTGAGAGTGTTTCGTGATTTGCACCTAGAAGTGGAGTTTGCGTTAGGGATTATGAGATTGGGTATGATCACCATCTCGAATGGTTTGTTAGAGGACATTGCTAATTGTCAAGGTGACGAGTTTCTCATGGAGAAAAGAGCTTTGATTGTTCGGGAAACCAACCGAGATTTCAAGGTGGGACCGGACAATATTCTGAGATGTCAAGGTAGAGTGTGTGTACCCGATGTTATGAACTTGAGAAACACCATCCTAGGGGAGGCACACAAGAGTAAGCTTAGTATGCATCCCGGGGCAACAAAAATGTATCAGGACCTGAGGCAAGATTTCTGGTGGCCGGGTATGAAGAGGGATGTGGCCGAGTTTGTGGCGTCGTGTCTGACTTGTCAGAAGGCGAAGATTGAACATCAGAGACCAGCAGGGATGCTGCAGTCATTAGATATCCCCGAGTGGAAGTGGGATAGCATTTCTATGGATTTCATCACTGGTTTACCCAAGACCAGGAGGAAGCATGATTCCATTTGGGTGATAGTGGATCGTCTGACGAAGTCCGCTCATTTTCTACCGGTAAGGATTACGGATACGGCGGCAAAGTTGACCGATGTGTATATTGCTGAGATTGTGAGGTTACATGGGATTCCGTCAAGTATAGTGTCGGATAGAGATCCAAAGTTCACTTCACATTTTGGAAGACTTTGCACGAGGCGTTGGGGACGAAACTGAGGTTGAGTTCTGCCTATCATCCCCAGACCGATGGGCAAACTGAGAGAACGAATCAGTCACTAGAGGATTTATTGAGAGCATGTGTGCTGGATGATCGTGGGAGTTGGGACGACGTGTTGCCGTTGATAGAGTTCACGTACAACAGTAGTTACCATTCGACTATCGGAATGGCACCATATGAGGCTTTGTATGGGAGGAGATGTCAGACTCCTTTGTGTTGGTACCAAGATGGGGAAAGTTTGATAGTGGGACCGGAAATGGTACAACAGACGACGGACAAGGTCCGAAAGATAAGGGCAATGATGAAGGTTGCTCAAGATCGACAAAAGAGTTATGCGGATAGGCGTCGGAGGCCTTTAGAGTTTGAGGAGGGAGACCACGTATTTCTCCGTGTTACTCCAACAACGGGTGTTGGAAGGGCTTTGAAAGCAAAGAAGTTGACTCCGAAGTTTATAGGGCCTTATCAGATTACGGAGCGGATTGGGAAGGTAGCATACCGGATCGCGTTGCCACCGGTACTATCTTTGATTCATGACGTGTTCCATGTGTCGCAATTGCGGAAATATACACCGGATCCATCACATGTGATCACACCGGATGATATCCAGTTGAGGGATAACTTGTCGTTTGAGGTTTCGCCAATCAAGATTGCGGATAGGAAGATGAAACGTTTGAGAACGAAAGAGATACCTTTAGTGAAGGTAATATGGAACGAAGCTACAGGAGATACCACCTGGGAGCTCGAGAGTAAGATGAAAGAGTTATACCCCAGTTTGTTTGACGACGTCTAAGTTTCGAGGACGAAACTTCTTTTAGGGGGGTAGTATTGTAAGACCCAAGGTTTCTTTGTATAGTTGGTTTAAGGAATATTAGGGTTTCGATGTGTTCGTGTGACGAAACATCGTGTAATTATTAAGATTTGCTGTAATCGAGTCTGTTTTGTGCTCGTGCATTGTAACTGTATAGACTTTTGTCTTGTGATCCTGTTGCTTGAATAAGAAGTTATTTGTGGTTTCAGAATAATAAGTTTTGGATTATTCTTGTTTTTGGAAAAACGAGTAGGATTTTACCCGTCGTTGTAAAATCTTATTGCGTCTGTTTTGAGTGAGGTTTCGGATGGAAGTTTTATATATCTGCGCGAGTTAGGATATATTCTGAGATTAATTTTCTGATGTATGGAAGAAAATTACAGTCGCGGAAAAAGATTCGGCGATAAGTTTTGGAATGGAAAAACGTTAGACGTTCTTTCCGTAGGTTTTATGTTTTTGTGTTTTACGTTCGTCGCGTCGCGCGAGAGCTGAACGTGTGAGTATTTCTATGAGGTTTTAAGTGTTATCTCAAGTGGGTTTGTTTTGGTTTGATCCAATGGCTATGGTTTGGTCTTGGCATTGTGTTTTTGATCCAATGGCCATGAGTTAGCAAGAGCTTTGCATAGTAAGGAGGTTTGGTCACTTGGTCACTTGGTCACTTAGCAAAACATCACCAAACATCTCATTCTTTCTCTCTTTCACGTGGAACTCCATTACTCAACCCTAACCTTCACAAATTTCATTTCCTCACCATTTCACTCCATTTCAAGCTTGGAAGCTTAGTGGAAAGTTGTAGAGAATCACTTTCTTAAGGTAACCCTCTCTTCTCATCTCCTAGGTTGGTAGATTTTTAGAGTTGTGAGGTTTTTGGGTTTATGTTCTTAAGAGGGTTTGGTGAAAAAGGTTGTTCTTGCTAGTTCTTGTTTCATGATAGTTGTTCATGAGAGTTTAGTAAGCATGCTAGGCTTTGTTGTTTTTGTTTTCCATGAGTTGGTGAAAAATCTCATGAGAAAAGTTAGGGTTTTGGTTTGGTTATGTATTGATCAATAACATGAGGCTATGTTGTAAGGTTTTGAAAAGAAAAGTTGTCTTTGAACCTTTGGGCGAAAGGGAAATGCGTTGTATGGTTTTGTTTTAGAAAATCCGATGAAAAATATTTTGAGGTTTATGAAAATATTTCCTAAGTGTTTTGGGTAGTGTTTTGGGGTCAAAATGGTTTAAAACTATTGTGACATGTGGTGTCGCTTTTTACCTTGAAAACATGTTTGAAAATGATTACCGGACGGTTAAGGCCGTAATAAAACTTGTGCGTGGATTTGGTTTTGATTTTGGAAATGAAAATCAAATAACTTGCACTCGAAGCAACCAACATGCTTTCGGAAATGTGTTGCTTGCTTATGAAAATAGTTTGCTTTTATGCTTTGAAAAAAGTGTTGGGAACTAATAGAATCAAACTAGGTTTGGGTGGAAAAAGGTGGTGTGAGTTGCTGTCTTGTGCTGTCATGACAGGTGCAACTCGCCGGGCGAGTGGTTACTCGCCAGGGCGAGTGTCACAGGTCATGACAACACGCCAGGGCGAGCTCCAGGGCGAGTAAGACCAGTACTCTCTGCCTTCACTCGCTATCAACTCGCCAGGGCGAGCTCTGGGAGTTGAGATTTTGGATTTTGATTTCTAAACTTGGTTTTTAACATTCTAATCCCTTTTTATTAATTTATGGAAGTGGTTGGGATTGGAAACGAGTTTTTCGGGTACTCGGAAAGTACGTAACTTATAACGCAAGAAAACGGCCATTTTGCATTTCAAATTATTTAAGACTTTTGGCAATTGTTTTGGGTCCTAAAAATAGTACAAATAACTCATGGGGGTTGATCAATACGGTAGTTTTTGGTTCGATGTCCGAAAGAGTGGTTTTCCTTAGGAACCATTAGGTTTTTGGGGTTTTGGTGTAGTTTCAATACGATTGGTTAGAGAACAATGTATTGATTGTTACGCTGCTTGTTTTAGGAAGCGCGTTGTGTTGTTTGAGCGTGTGTTGTTGACGGAAGCTTGCCGAGGTAAGGGCTCCACTTTATTTCCGTCTTTTCAAACGGTTTTGTTAAACATGCGTTAGATTTTGCTGTGATGCAATTGGTGGTGTGCTTGGCATGTTTTTGTGATGTATTCTCGATATGAGATCGTGGTAAATACATGATTCGTTGTTTTACATATGATTGGAAATGTATGTATGAACATGTGATTAAATACATATGATTAGATATATATGTATGTATTGTTGTGTTGTGGTTACATATGCTTGAGAGGTATGTATGTGTGACATTAGCATATGTAGAGAATCGTATGCTCATGCATTCATTGTGCGTAGTTGCGTGAGTGGACTACGGGGTGTTGGTTGCGTGAGTGGACCCACCCAAAATCCTACGGGATCTTTTTGAGTACAATAAGTGGTTGCGTGAGTGGACCACGGGGTGTGATTGCGTGAGTGGATCCACCTTAACCCTTTGCGGTTTTATTGGTTATGATTAGAAATTCCGGAATTCATTTGCATGTGGTAGCTCTGGTAGTACCACACCCATTGTAGAAGTCTGCATTAGGCTTGTTGTGCATTATATATATAAGCCCGTTGGTGGGGATTGTTGAATGTTTTAAGAGCTTTCTCTTGTGTTTTGTGGAAATTCTGTTAAGTGTACAATCTTTCGCACCGGTTATATATATATACTTCTATTTTGTGGTGACCCTTTCTTTCATTTGCGGGCTCATCCCACCCCAGATGACGATGTAGGTCGAGAGGATGGTGTTGGCAGCTCTAGGCCTTAGTGAGCTCGTGTTGGTGCTGGAGTGGTAGTTTTAGTTAGACTATGCGCCGGTGTGTTTTGTGCACCGTGCTTTTTGTTTAGCATAGGACATTCTAACTTCTTTTGGTTAGTTAGTGCTTGTAAGCACATAGACTTATGGATTGTAATTATTTAGGTTTACACTTAGCATTTCCGAATACGATATATATATGGTGTGATATATATATGGTTCGTTTGTAACATTTAACGTCGGCTCAATTAAAAATGGTTTGCGCACTCTGAGTGTTAGTTGAAAAAGAAAAAAAAAAAAAAAATAATGCCCTTTTTGTGTTATGAAAACGGGGTGTTACACCTTTGATGGTAAAAAATTTCTATCATATGTTTTATAGCTACATATTACGGTTATTAAACTCGTGCACCGCACGGGTCGAAGTTCTGGTAAATGATAAAATTACTCCATCCGGCTTTATTTATAAATTATCTTTTTTTTTACACAATAAAAAAAGTTTTCTTATTTCACACATATTAAGAAATTGTTATTTTTACTAAATTAGTCCTTACAATATATTAAATTTGCATTGGTATATGCAATCATGTCAAAAAAGTTGAACAACTAATATGGGTACTTTTGAAAGAATAACATTAAATAAAGTTACTTTTAGTAACGTTTGCTTATATTTGAGCGTAATATTTTTTGTTGACTTTTGTTTATAAATAAAGTTGAAGGTAGTAAATCATAAATAATTTAATCACATCAATTGAATCAATTAATTCTTTTATCTTTAAATTTTATTTAGGTTTTGTATGTGGGTCGAAATTTGAATAGTTGTACTTTCTCTGTCCAAAAATAAATGATCTAATTGTAATTTTGTGTACTATTCATGTGACCTACTTTGACCATATTTTTTACTACTAATATACTTGCAAATATTAGCATATGAAGTGCTGTTTGATTTGTCATGATTAATTTTGAAAATATAAAAATATTTATTGCGCGTATAGTTTGATCATTGCGCGTATGTCAATGCACAATTTTGATCAATAATAATTTTAATTTTTTATTAGTAAAAATTATCAAAGCTTAATATTTTGAAAATATTCATCAAAACAAATCAAATAAGATATAATATTTACATCTATATATTATTAAAAAAATACAATCAAAACTTAATTTTTTTTTATTTTTACAAATTTGTCTTTTATGAGCGAAAATTAGTTGATAATTTTACAAAATATTTATTACCAATTGCAGATAACCATGTATCATGATTAGGGATATGAAGAAAAAGAAATAATAAATTTATTTAAAAATTGAAAAGAATTTTATAAAATAAATAAAATAACAAAATGAAAAGGATATAATAATATTTTGAGACGATATGTCCCTCCTATAAAACACTAGGGACCCGGCCTGATTAGCATCCCTAAGATGGGAAGACATGCGTGTCGCAAAAGGCATGTATTCTACCATTAATAAACCATAATGAAAAGTGTACTTCTCTCGTGCAATCTCATAATTGGGGTACCCCACTTTAGGGGACAATATTTATCAATGTGGTATTCTTGTCATGTCCCTTTAATTTGGGTCACACTCCCAACCCAAGTCCAATTTATCGGATTTGGATTCCCTGCAGTCACTGCAGGGTAATCTCAGCCGTCCAATCTGCTTTATATTTTTATTTTTGTATTATTAATTGTCACCGTCTGATCACAATTAAACGGTTCAGATTTGACCGTCTGCAGTACAGTCATCTCTCTCCAACTGCACTAAATTCAGGTCCCAATTTATCGCCCTCCTCAAGTCCCACAACCACGGTGAAGCGCAAAAGGGATGCCATTGATAGGAGTACATGTTTATATAGTCCCTCCGGACACCGGACATCGGACACATATATAAGCAAATTTAATTTTTTTGGTACATTGAGAAATGGATTAAAGCAATCAATAAAATAGGTCACATACATCTATTCTTCAATGTATAAAAAATGTCAAATTTGCTTATAAATGTGTCCGAAGGGAGTACGTATTAAAATCATTTTATCATAATTAAGGTTTTAATAAATATCCTAAACATATTAGTCACCAATTTTTCTTTGGGTCTTATTAACGCCCAAGAGAATAATGAGTATTGAAAATAACATTTTTGACATTTTTAAAAATATTGACTACATAAGTTATAAAATACTAGTATCTCCAACCTTATTTATAAGTAAAAGTAAACAAAATCTTTTGACCTCAAATATAAATAAAAATAAATTAAATCAACTTTATTTAATAATTTTCATTCAAAAGTATCCCCTCCGTACCAAAATGTAAGTCACTTTGATCATTTTACACAAATTAAAAAACGTAATCATTGTTGAATTAAAAAGAGAAAGTATGAGTTAGTTGACACAATTGTCCCTGATTAATGATATGAAAAAGATAAATTGAAGAATTAAAAGAAGAAAGAGAAATAAATAATTAAGGGTATAATAGAAAAAATAACATTAAATGCTTCATTGGTAATGTAAAGTGACATATACTCCATTCGTCCCTTTTTATAAGAGCTAGTTTGACAAAAAATTTGTCTCTTTTTATAATACTCCCTCTGTCCCAAAATAAATGACCTGTTTGACCGCTGACACGTTTGCCAATGCACAACTTTAATCGTTAATATCTCTAATTATATATTATTAAAAATTATAAAAATGGTATATTTTGAAAGTACTCGTCGAGACAAATCAAACAACATCTCATATGCTAATATTTGCATGTATATATTAGTAAAAAAATAAGGTCAAAGCAGGTCAAATGAATAGTATACTAAGTCAAAAAGAGGTCATTTAAAATGGGACGGAGGGAGTACTCTTTTACAATTATCAATGACATTAATTATTATTTTTCCAAATTTACCCTTATTTACTTTGCATAGTTTTTTTAATAGCATTAAATTCTCTTTTTTTTTTATACAAAACACTACAATTAATTGTAAGGGTAAGCATGTAAAATCAATATAATTTATCAATTAATTTAATATTAAAACCCAATTTCTTAATACCCGTGTTTTGTCAAACTAACTATTATAAATAGGGACGGAGAGAGTAATTTGGTAGAAAATTTTTTCTCAAAGCGAGTTACATTTTGATACGGATAGAGTACCTCTCATAAATTGTTACTACCTCTAGTCCTAAATATAAAAAATGTTTATTTTTTAGATGCATCGAAAGTTTAATGTATCTAGTACTCTAAATTATTAACCAGATATATTAAACTTTTAATGTATCTAAAAGGTAATTATTTAACATTTTCCTATATTGTTAAGGATAATTTAATAAATAAAATCATAGGTAATTTTTTGATATTTGCAATCTCTAACTAAGGTTCCAGAGTGCTTTTTAGCATTTTTTTTTTCATGTTAAACAGTGTATTTAGTACACTTGTTAAGCACATTAAAAATATAAATAAAAAGTAAAATTAATAAATAAATAAATCAACATTAATTTTATTGTTTTATTTACATCAATTTGAAAATCCCTGAAGGATTCAAATTGCGAGAAAATATTATAAGAAATATTGATGTATCATTTTATTTAAGACAAAGTTCTACATTTGAAAGGCGAATATAATGGCATGACCGGTTAGACCATCCCGAGTCTTATGATGCAATCGAAGAGTATGAACATTCTTCAATATAATAAATTATCAAATTTTGTTCTCAAAGCCAATAAAAGGCGAAATAAGGGGTTTGAATTTCCCATTATTTGATATGATACATGTGCATATATCTAATAGTTTGTGGGCCACATAGATATTATACAAGTTTATCGATGCATCGACTAAATGGCCAAGTAAATGTGACCAACCTTGATCAAGTTGGTGTGTGACATATTTTGAATGTCGAGTTGCACATGTTCATATTTAGAATGGTTTGGAAAAGATATTTAGCTAAATGCTTCATATTTATAGCCAAACAATTATTATGAGAACAAATGTCCTTACTTTGACATGTTACTTTGCTAGTAGTAACATCTACGTGGATCAAGCCAATGAATCATTAAAATTCTCCCCATTAAAATTTGTTCATGGTCAGGAACTTAATATCTTTCAGCTAAGAATTTTTTATGTGAACTATATGTTCTCCATTGTCCAGCAGACAACGTTAGATGAAACTACAGAAAACTGAGATTATGTAATGAATTTGAGTTATTAGTTATCGGCATTAGGGGGAGAGAAAATTAAATATAAGCAGCTCTGAAATATTTGTTTAGAATGCATTCAAATACTCGCACACAACAATGTGAACTTGAAGTTCAAAAAATGCATTCTCTGACCCAAATGGGATTTCTAAATTCCTTTATGCTGCAAATATCATTTTCTATTGAAATTTTAATATGCTAAGGCATGCCTAAAACTTGGTTCCAAAGATAAAACTTAGAGAAGGAAGATGATCTTGTTGGTGAGAAAAACAATCATGAAAAGTGTAGAGATTGCAAAATGTTTATACCTCCCGAAGAGGTTCAGGTACCTGTCATTTATGATAATAAAGAGATCTCAATCAGTTATATCTCTACAAATTAAAACAAGGAACCAAGAACTTGAAAAATTGTCGACAAATGAGGTAGCGCTAAATATTATAAGTGCGAGAACATTGAACCCAAATTAAGAGGTGTGGTTAACCAAAATATAAAGAAGCAATTCATTTGCAAAATATAATGGTTTTTGGATTTGAAGTCTATGCCCTGAAGGTATAAATTCAATAAGGCATATATGAGCCTTCGTATTCAAGTGAAATGAAAAATATTCATCTGAAGTGAAATCAAAATGTTTTCTTAATTTTGGTAACACAAAAGACTCACTTTTTTTTTTGTACACATCAGAGATACGCATACACGCATAAAAGATTTTCAATGAGCTGGCATTCAAATATACAAAAGAACTCATTACCATAAGGTGCTTCGACAAGCAAAGTGTATTCCTGAATAATTACAACCAAAGTCTAAGTATTCGAACAAGTTAGAAATCCTATGCTAACCAAAAAGCACGGTGCACAAAACACACCGGCGCATAGTCTAACTACTCTAGGCTAAAGCTCCAACCGCTCACTGGGGCCTGGAACAGCCACCGTCGTCACCACGACCTAACCCATCATCTGGGTGGGATGAGCCCGCAAATGAAAGAAAGGGTCACCACAAAAATATAGGGTATGTATATATATAACCGGTGCGAAAGATTGTACACAAAACAATAATTTCCACATACACAAGAGAAAGCTCTTAAACTCAAGAGTAGTTCCCACCAACGGGTTTATATAAATAAATCACCAATCCTAATGCAGACTTCTACAATGAGTGTGACAACCGATTACTGGTTCGTCACATGCATGATTTTCCGGAAAATTAACCTCTCCTCGGAGAGTCGTGGGGTAGGCAAAGCCACACAGAAATATACGTACCCGCACTAAAAATGCCACACAAGGCAGGTGAAGTCACACAGACAAACACCAGGCGAAGTCACACAGACAAACACCAACTCAATATAAATCCAGAGGGATTTGGCGAAGCCACACAGTCAAACGCCCGGTACGTAGGCAAAGTCACACAGACATACACCTAGGCACGCAACTATGAAATGCATGGCATATATTCTCTTTGGCATATACACGATAGTCACACAGACAAAATCCCCGCGCAGTCCTATCCGACGCACGCAATCATATATGCTCATGCAAACAATCACATAGCCTAAAGCCTATGTACAAGCATCACAACATACATACATTTTCTCAATCATATGTAAATTGCACACATATATATCACCACGTTCTCATCAACGAGAATACATAAGTACAAACATGCCAAGCACACAGCAAATGCATAAACAGCAAATTCAAGCATGTCGTAACCGTTTTAAAAGACGGAAATAAAGTGGAGCCCTTACCTCGGCAAGCTTCCTTTACTAAAACTCGTCCAAACAACACAACGCGCTTCCTAAAACAAGCAGCGTACCATCAATACATTGTTTCCCAACCAATCGTATTGAAACTAAACCAAAAACCCCAAAAACCTAAAGGTTCCTAAGGGAAAATCCCTCTTTCGGATACTATTCCAAAAACTACCGTATTGATCTACCCCATGAGTTATATGTACTATTTTTAGGACCCAAAACAATAGGCCTAAGTCTTAAATAATTTGAAATGCAAAATGGCCGTTTTCTTGCGTTATAAGTTACGTACTTTCCGAGTACCCGAAAAACTCGTTTCCAATCCCCACCACTTCCATAAATTAACAAAAAGGGATTAGAAAGTTAAAAACCAAGTTTAGAAATCAGAATCCAAAATTTTAAGTCTCAGAGCTCGCCCTGGCGAGTTGGTGGCGAGTGAAGGCAGAGAGTACTGGTCTTACTCGCTCTGGAGCTCGCCCTGGCGTGTTGTCAGGACCTGTGACACTCGCCCTGGCGAGTAACAACTCGCTCAGCGAGTTGCACCTGTCATGACAGCACAAGACAGCAACTCACACCGCCTTTTTCCACCCCAAGCCTAGTTTGATTCTATTAGTTCCCAACATCTTTTCAAGGCATAAAAGCAAACCATTTTCATAAGCAAGCAACACATTTCCGAAAGCATGTTGGTTGCTTCGAGTGCAAGTTATTTGATTTTCATTTCCAAAATCAAAACCAAATCCAAGCACAAGTTTTATTACGGGCTTTAACCGTCCGGTAATCATTTTCAAACATGTTTTCAAAGTAAAAAGCGACACCACATGTCACAATAGTTTTAAACCATTTTGACCCCAAAACACTACCCAAAAACACTTAGGAAATATTTTCATAAACCTCAAAATATTTTTCATCGGATTTTCCAAAACAAAACCATACAACGCATTTCCCTTTCGCCCAAAGGTTCAAAGACAACTTTTCTTTTCAAAACGTTACAACATAACCTCATGTAATTGATCAATACATAAACCAACCAAAACCCTAACTTTTCTCATGAGATTTTTCACCAACTCATGGAAAACAAAACAACAAAGCCTACACAAGCTTCTCTAGACCTCATGAACAACATTCATGGAACAAAAACCATGTAAAGTAACATTTTCTAACAAACCCTCATGAGAACATAAACCCAAAAACTCTTAAACTCTATAAGTCTACCAACCTAAGAGATGAGAAGAGAGGGTTACCTTTAGAAAGTGATTCTCTACAACTTTCTTCAAAGCTCCAAACCTTGAAATGGAGTGAAATGGTGAGGAATGGAAAATTTGTGAAGGTTGGAAGTTAGAAATGGAGTCACACGTGAAAGAGAGAAAGAATGAGATGATTTGTGATGTTTTTCTAAGTGACCAAGCCACTAAACCTCCTTACTATTACAAGACTCTTGCTCACACATGGCCATTGGATCAAAAACAAAATGCCAAGACAAAACCCTAGCCATTGGATCAAACCAAATCAAACCCACTTGAGATAAAACTCAACACCTCATGGAAACACTCACACGTTCAGCTCTCGCGCGCCGCGACGAACGAAACTCACCAAAACAGAAAACCTACAGACATAACGTCTATCGTCTAACATTTCCAAAACTTATCGCCGAATCTTTTTCCGCGACTGTAATTTTCTTCCATACTTCAGAAAATTAATCTCAGGATATATCCTAACCCGCGCAGATATATAAAACTCCCATCCGAAACCTCACTTAAAACAGACGCAGTAAGATTTTCCCATCCGCGGTAAAATCCTACTCGTTTTTCCAAAAACAAGAATAATCCAAAACTCGTTATTCTAAGACCACATATAACTTCTTATTCAAGCAACAGGATCACAAGACAAAAGTCTGTACAATTACAGTGCACGAGCACAAAACAGACTTGATTACAGCAAGAGCTAGTAATTACACGATGTTTCATCACACGAACACATCGAAACCCTAATATTCCTTAAACCAACTATACAAATAAATCTTGGGTCTTACAATACTACCCCCCTAAAAGAAGTTTCGTCCCCGAAACTTAGACATCGTCAAACAAACTGGGGTATAATTCCTTCATCTTACTCTCGAGCTCCCAGGTGGTATCTCCTGTAGCTTCGTTCCATATTACCTTCACCAAAGGTATCTCTTTCGTTCTCAGACGCTTCATCTTCCTATCCGCAATCTTGATCGGCGGAACTTCAAATGACAAGTTATCCCTCAACTGGATGTCATCTGGTGTAATCACATGCGATGGATCCGGTGTATATTTCCGCAATTGCGACACATGGAACACGTCATGAATCAAAGATAGTACCGGTGGCAACGCGATCCGGTATGCTACCTTCCCAATCCGTTCCAAAATCTGATAAGGCCCTATAAACTTTGGAGTCAACTTTTTCGCTTTCAAAGCCCTTCCAACACCAGTTGTTGGAGTAACGCGGAGAAATACGTGATCCCCCTCATCAAACTCTAAAGGCCTCCGACGCCTATCCGCATAACTCTTTTGTCGATCTTGAGCAACCTTCATCATTGCCCTTATCTTTCGGACCTTGTCCGTCGTCTGTTGTACCATTTCCGGTCCTACTATCATACTCTCCCCATCTTGGTACCAACACAAAGGAGTCTGACATCTCCTCCCATACAAAGCCTCGTATGGTGCCATTCCAATACTCGCGTGGAAACTGTTGTTGTATGTGAATTCTATCAAAGGTAACACATCATCCCAACTTCCACGATCATCCAATACACAAGCTCTCAACAAATCTTCCAAAGATTGATTTGTTCTCTCGGTCTGCCCATCTGTCTGAGGATGGTAGGCGGAACTCAATCTCAGTTTCGTCCCCAACGCCTCATGCAACGTCCTCCAAAAGTGTGAAGTAAACTTTGGGTCTCGATCCGACACTATACTTGACGGAATCCCATGTAACCTCACAATCTCAGCAATGTAAATATCGGTCAACCTTGCCGCTGTATCCGTAGTTCTTACCGGTAGAAAATGAGCGGACTTAGTCAAACGATCCACTATCACCCAAATGGAATCATGCTTCCTCCTGGTCTTAGGTAAACCAGTGATGAAATCCATAGAAATGCTATCCCACTTCCACTCGGGAATATCTAACGACTGCAGCATCCCTGCCGGTCTCTGATGCTCAATCTTCGCCTTCTGACAAGTCAGACACAACGCCACATACTCCGCCACATCCTTTTTCATACCCGGCCACCAGAAATCATGCCTCAGGTCTTGATACATCTTTGTTGCTCCGGGATGTATACTAAGTTTACTCTTGTGTGCCTCCCCTAAAATGATGTTTCTCAAGTTCATAACATCGGGCACACACACCCTACCTTGACACCTCAAGATATTGTCCGATCCCACCTTGAAATCTCGGTTGGTTCCTCGAACAATCAAAGCCCTTTTCTCCATAAGAAACTGGTCATCTTGACAATTAGCAATATCCTTCAACAAACCGTTCGAGATGGTAATCATACCCAGTCTCATATTCCCTAAAGCAAACTCTACCTCTAGGTGCAAGTCACGAAACTCTCTCAACAACTCTTGTTGACTAGCCATTTGTGCCGAACAAACCGACACACTCTTTCTACTCAAAGCATCGGCTACCACATTAGCCTTTCCAGGATGGTATTCCAACGTAAAATCAAAATCTTTCAAGGTTTCCATCCACCTCCTCTGTCGCATATTAAGCTCTTTCTGATCGAACAGATACTTAAGACTTTTATGGTCACTAAGCACGACAAAAGTGCAACCATAAAGATGATGTCTCCAAATCTTCAATGCGAAAACAACGGCCGCAAGCTCTAAATCGTGCGTAGGATAATTCTTCTCATGCACTTTCAACTGCCTTGACGCATAAGCCACTGCCCTCTTGTGTTGCATCAACACACAACCCAAACCTTGATGAGAAGCATCACAATAAACCTCATACGGTTCCTCCGACTGTGGTAGCATCAAAACTGGTGAAGTCGTCAACCGTTCTTTCAACAACTGAAAACTCAACTCACACTTCTCTGTCCAAGCAAAAGGTTGATCTTTTCGCGTAAGTTGTGTCATTGGCGCCACAATTTTAGCGAACCCTTCAATGAATCTCCGGTAATAACCGGCCAAACCAACAAAACTCCTCACATCTGTCACTGTTTGAGGTTGCTTCCATGCAAGTACCGCATCAATCTTGGCTGGATCCACGGCTATTCCCTCTTTTGATATAACATGGCCAAGGAAATTCACCTCTTCCAACCAAAAGTCACACTTTGACGGATTAGCATACAACCTTTTCTCCCTCAAAACTTGCAAAACCAAGCGAAGATGCTCTACATGTTCCTCTTCACTCTTCGAATACACTAGGATGTCATCAATGAACACCACCACAAACTTGTCCAAAAATGAATTGAATATCCGATTCATGTAAGCCATAAAGATAGCAGGTGCATTCGTCACTCCAAACGGCATCACTAAGAACTCATAATGCCCATAACGCGTCCTAAACGCCGTTTTCTGAACATCCTCATCTCGCACTCTTATCTGGTGATAACCAGACTTCAAGTCAATCTTAGAAAACACTGAGGCTCCCCTCAACTGATCCATCAGATCATCGATTCGTGGCAATGGATATCGGTTCTTGATAGTCACCTTATTAAGCTTCCGATAATCCACACACAAACGAGACTTACCATCCTTCTTTTTAACCAATAAGACCGGTGCTCCCCAAGGCGACACACTAGGCCTTATGAAACCTTTAACCAACAAGTCCTCAATCTGACTTTTCAACTCTACCAACTCAGCTGGAGCCATTCGATAAGCTGATTCCGAAATCGGACCCGTACCCGGTTGTAAATCAATAAAGAATTCCACCTCTCTACACGGAGGAAAAGCTGGAATCTCCGATGGAAACACATCTTGGAAATCCTGAACCACACGAATTTCCTCAATTCGGATCTCCGACGTCACTCCTAAGCTAGCAAGTGAAACTATCTCCGGTTCCCCATTACACATAACCACAGAAAGCCGATTTGCGGACAAGTACCTTCGCACACCTGGCTCGGGAAAGAAAACCAATTTCCGAGCACAGTCTAGAATCACATAATGGTAAGACAACCAATCCATCCCGAGGATGATCTCGAGAGATAACAGCGGTAGACAAACCAAATTGACCAGAAAATCCCTATTCTGGATTACTACCAAACAATGCAAACATGCAGTATTCACTACCAAATCCTTAGCAGGAGTCAAAACATTCAAATCAAACGGAAGAACAGAAACATTCAAACTCAAACGATTTGCACATGCCAAAGATATGAATGAGTGGGTTGCCCCCGTGTCAATCAAAGCAGTTAAAGAATTACCTGCGATGTGACAGCTCTCATGGATGGCATTGCTAGCCTGCCCACTCAACTCAGTGCCCATACAGTAAGCACGTGCCTTTGCCGCTGGTCTGGCACCCTGTGAACCTTGTGCCACATTTGCCGACGGCCCAGTCTTCGGGGCTCTGCAATCTCTAGCAAAGTGTCCCGGCTTCTTGCAGTTGTAGCAGGTGTTTCCCACCTTCGGTTGCGTGCACTCATTAGAAAAATGCCCCGCTTCTCCACAGTTGTAGCAAGCCCCCTTACTACCCTCTGATTTTCCCCGGGTTCCCTGATTCACCGATCGGCCCGGTCCTTTACTGTGTTGAGGACGGTTATAAGGCTTACTCCCTTGCCTCCCACTATTCTGAGTCGAACCACGATCATTGGTACGACTTGGTCCTCCAGCACTAGAATTCCCTTGGCGGTTCACCCGCTTATTCTTCATGTCTTCCACCTCTTGGCACTTCTCAACCAAGACTTGGAATTGTCGAATACCCAACGGCACAACCGCATCCTGCAGCTCGTACCTCAACCCATCTTGGAAGCGACGGCACATATAAACCTCATCTATCCCATCCCTAAAGAAGCGGAAGAAACGGGATAGTGATTCGAACTTCTTGGCATAAGTCTCAACATTCATGCCCCCCTGACGCAACCTCAGGAATTCCTCTCCATACCTTTCCCTTGCAGTCTCAGGGAAGTATTTGGCCAAGAACCTCCTCTTGAAGTTCTCCCAACTTAACTCTTCATGGACATTCTCCATGATGATACGGGTGTTCCTCCACCAATACTCTGAACCCCCTAGCAACTGATAGGTAGCTAAGACTACCTTCTCCCCTTCTGGACAATGAATTGCCCCGAATATCCTCTCCACAGATTGGAGCCATAAATCAGCAGTTTCCGGACCTCCCTCCCCATTAAACTTAGGAGGAGTCTGGTGGTTGAAATTCGAAAGAAGTCTAGACCCGGCAGCAAGTATTTCCCTTTCGCGCTTTTCCAGATCTCTCTGCGCCTTAGCATGGCTCTGAGCAGTCACAGCCGCTGCCATCGTATGCATGGCATAAGCCATCTGGTTAATATCAACCTCGGGTACCATAGGAGCTGGATTCGCCCTTCTTGGCGGCATTCTATTCTGCACAATACCGATTCTGATTAGATCCTTAATCAAACAATTCTGAATCCTAACAGAATATCTCACTCCACGGATTACAACTCGAAACCCGACACAGGACAAACACTAGAACTAACTCGACACTAGTTACGTTCTAACCGACTCTGGACTAACGACTCAAGTATATACTTTCCCTTTGAAGATTTAAAGCCGTGCTCTGATGCCAAATTGTAACACCCCGTTTTTCATAAGCCAAAAAGGGCATTATTATTTTTTTTTGTACACATCAGAGATACGCATACACGCATAAAAGATTTTCAATGAGCTGGCATTCAAATATACAAAAGAACTCATTACCATAAGGTGCTTCGACAAGCAAAGTGTATTCCTGAATAATTACAACCAAAGTCTAAGTATTCGAACAAGTTAGAAATCCTATGCTAACCAAAAAGCACGGTGCACAAAACACACCGGCGCATAGTCTAACTACTCTAGGCTAAAGCTCCAACCGCTCACTGGGGCCTGGAACAGCCACCGTCGTCACCACGACCTAACCCATCATCTGGGTGGGATGAGCCCGCAAATGAAAGAAAGGGTCACCACAAAAATATAGGGTATGTATATATATAACCGGTGCGAAAGATTGTACACAAAACAATAATTTCCACATACACAAGAGAAATCTCTTAAACTCAAGAGTAGTTCCCACCTAAACTCAAGAGTAGTTCCCACCAACGGGTTTATATAAATAAATCACCAATCCTAATGCAGACTTCTACAATGAGTGTGACAACCGATTACTGGTTCGTCACATGCATGATTTTCCGGAAAATTAACCTCTCCTCGGAGAGTCGTGGGGTAGGCAAAGCCACACAGAAATATACGTACCCGCACTAAAAATGCCACACAAGGCAGGTGAAGTCACACAGACAAACACCAGGCGAAGTCACACAGACAAACACCAACTCAATATAAATCCAGAGGGATTTGGCGAAGCCACACAGTCAAACGCCCGGTACGTAGGCAAAGTCACACAGACATACACCTAGGCACGCAACTATGAAATGCATGGCATATATTCTCTTTGGCATATACAGGATAGTCACACAGACAAAATCCCCGCGCAGTCCTATCCGACGCACGCAATCATATATGCTCATGCAAACAATCACATAGCCTAAAGCCTATGTACAAGCATCACAACATACATACATTTTCTCAATCATATGTAAATTGCACACATATATATCACCACGTTCTCATCAACGAGAATACATAGGTACAAACATGCCAAGCACACAGCAAATGCATAAACAGCAAATTCAAGCATGTCGTAACCGTTTTAAAAGACGGAAATAAAGTGGAGCCCTTACCTCGGCAAGCTTCCTTTACTAAAACTCGTCCAAACAACACAACGCGCTTCCTAAAACAAGCAGCGTACCATCAATACATTGTTTCCCAACCAATCGTATTGAAACTAAACCAAAAACCCCAAAAACCTAAAGGTTCCTAAGGGAAAATCCCTCTTTCGGATACTATACCAAAAACTACCGTATTGATCAACCCCCATGAGTTATATGTACTATTTTTAGGACCCAAAACAATAGGCCTAAGTCTTAAATAATTTGAAATGCAAAATGGCCGTTTTCTTGCGTTATAAGTTACGTACTTTCCGAGTACCCGAAAAACTCGTTTCCAATCCCCACCACTTCCATAAATTAACAAAAAGGGATTAGAAAGTTAAAAACCAAGTTTAGAAATCAGAATCCAAAATTTTAAGTCTCAGAGCTCGCCCTGGCGAGTTGGTGGCGAGTGAAGGCAGAGAGTACTGGTCTTACTCGCTCTGGAGCTCGCCCTGGCGTGTTGTCAGGACCTGTGACACTCGCCCTGGCGAGTAACAACTCGCTCAGCGAGTTGCATCTGTCATGACAGCACAAGACAGCAACTCACACCACCTTTTTCCACCCCAAGCCTAGTTTGATTCTATTAGTTCCCAACATCTTTTCAAGGCATAAAAGCAAACCATTTTCATAAGCAAGCAACACATTTCCGAAAGCATGTTGGTTGCTTCAAGTGCAAGTTATTTGATTTTCATTTCCAAAATCAAAACCAAATCCAAGCACAAGTTTTATTACGGGCCTTAACCGTCCGGTAATCATTTTCAAACATGTTTTCAAAGTAAAAAGCGACACCACATGTCACAATAGTTTTAAACCATTTTGACCCCAAAACACTACCCAAAAACACTTAGGAAATATTTTCATAAACCTCAAAATATTTTTCATCGGATTTTCCAAAACAAAACCATACAACGCATTTCCCTTTCGCCCAAAGGTTCAAAGACAACTTTTCTTTTCAAAACCTTACAACATAACCTCATGTAATTGATCAATACATAAACCAACCAAAACCCTAACTTTTCTCATGAGATTTTTCACCAACTCATGGAAAACAAAACAACAAAGCCTACACATGCTTCTCTAGACCTCATGAACAACATTCATGGAACAAAAACCATGTAAAGTAACATTTTCTAACAAACCCTCATGAGAACATAAACCCAAAAACTCTTAAACTCTATAAGTCTACCAACCTAAGAGATGAGAAGAGAGGGTTACCTTTAGAAAGTGATTCTCTACAACTTTCTTCAAAGCTCCAAAGCTTGAAATGGAGTGAAATGGTGAGGAATGGAAAATTTGTGAAGGTTGGAAGTTAGAAATGGAGTCACACGTGAAAGAGAGAAAGAATGAGATGATTTGTGATGTTTTTCTAAGTGACCAAGCCACTAAACCTCCTTACTATTACAAGACTCTTGCTCACACATGGCCATTGGATCAAAAACAAAATGCCAAGACAAAACCCTAGCCATTGGATCAAACCAAATCAAACCCACTTGAGATAAAACTCAACACCTCATGGAAACACTCACACGTTCAGCTCTCGCGCGCCGCGACGAACGAAACTCACCAAAACAGAAAACCTACAGACAGAACGTCTATCGTCTAACATTTCCAAAACTTATCGCCGAATCTTTTTCCGCGACTGTAATTTTCTTCCATACTTCAGAAAATTAATCTCAGGATATATCCTAACCCGCGCAGATATATAAAACTCCCATCCGAAACCTCACTTAAAACAGACGCAGTAAGATTTTCCCATCCGCGGTAAAATCCTACTCGTTTTTCCAAAAACAAGAATAATCCAAAACTCGTTATTCTAAGACCACATATAACTTCTTATTCAAGCAACAGGATCACAAGACAAAAGTCTGTACAATTACAGTGCACGAGCACAAAACAGACTTGATTACAGCAAGAGCTAGTAATTACACGATGTTTCATCACACGAACACATCGAAACCCTAATATTCCTTAAACCAACTATACAAAGAAATCTTGGGTCTTACAATACTACCCCCCTAAAAGAAGTTTCGTCCCCGAAACTTAGACATCGTCAAACAAACTGGGGTATAATTCCTTCATCTTACTCTCGAGCTCCCAGGTGGTATCTCCTGTAGCTTCGTTCCATATTACCTTCACCAAAGGTATCTCTTTCGTTCTCAGACGCTTCATCTTCCTATCCGCAATCTTGATCGGCGGAACTTCAAATGACAAGTTATCCCTCAACTGGATGTCATCTGGTGTAATCACATGCGATGGATCCGGTGTATATTTCCGCAATTGCGACACATGGAACACGTCATGAATCAAAGATAGTACCGGTGGCAACGCGATCCGGTATGCTACCTTCCCAATCCGTTCCAAAATCTGATAAGGCCCTATAAACTTTGGAGTCAACTTTTTCGCTTTCAAAGCCCTTCCAACTCCAGTTGTTGGAGTAACGCGGAGAAATACGTGATCCCCCTCATCAAACTCTAAAGGCCTCCGACGCCTATCCGCATAACTCTTTTGTCGATCTTGAGCAACCTTCATCATTGCCCTTATCTTTCGGACCTTGTCCGTCGTCTATTGTACCATTTCCGGTCCTACTATCATACTCTCCCCATCTTGGTACCAACACAAAGGAGTCTGACATCTCCTCCCATACAAAGCCTCGTATGGTGCCATTCCAATACTCGCGTGGAAACTGTTGTTGTATGTGAATTCTATCAAAGGTAACACATCATCCCAACTTCCACGATCATCCAATACACAAGCTCTCAACAAATCTTCCAAAGATTGATTTGTTCTCTCGGTCTGCCCATCTGTCTGAGGATGGTAGGCGGAACTCAATCTCAGTTTCGTCCCCAACGCCTTATGCAACGTCCTCCAAAAGTGTGAAGTAAACTTTGGGTCTCGATCTGACACTATACTTGACGGAATCCCATGTAACCTCACAATCTCAGCAATGTAAATATCGGTCAACCTTGCCGCTGTATCCGTAGTTCTTACCGGTAGAAAATGAGCGGACTTAGTCAAACGATCCACTATCACCCAAATGGAATCATGCTTCCTCCTGGTCTTAGGTAAACCAGTGATGAAATCCATAGAAATGCTATCCCACTTCCACTCGGGAATATCTAACGACTGCAGCATCCCTGCCGGTCTCTGATGCTCAATCTTCGCCTTCTGACAAGTCAGACACAACGCCACATACTCCGCCACATCCTTTTTCATACCCGGCCACCAGAAATCATGCCTCAGGTCTTGATACATCTTTGTTGCTCCGGGATGTATACTAAGTTTACTCTTGTGTGCCTCCCCTAAAATGATGTTTCTCAAGTTCATAACATCGGGCACACACACCCTACCTTGACACCTCAAGATATTGTCCGATCCCACCTTGAAATCTCGGTTGGTTCCTCGAACAATCAAAGCCCTTTTCTCCATAAGAAACTGGTCATCTTGACAATTAGCAATATCCTTCAACAAACCGTTCGAGATGGTAATCATACCCAGTCTCATATTCCCTAAAGCAAACTCTACCTCTAGGTGCAAGTCACAAAACTCTCTCAACAACTCTTGTTGACTAGCCATTTGTGCCGAACAAACCGACACACTCTTTCTACTCAAAGCATCGGCTACCACATTAGCCTTTCCAGGATGGTATTCCAACGTAAAATCAAAATCTTTCAAGGTTTCCATCCACCTCCTCTGTCGCATATTAAGCTCTTTCTGATCGAACAGATACTTAAGACTTTTATGGTCACTAAGCACGACAAAAGTGCAACCATAAAGATGATGTCTCCAAATCTTCAATGCGAAAACAACGGCCGCAAGCTCTAAATCGTGCGTAGGATAATTCTTCTCATGCACTTTCAACTGCCTTGACGCATAAGCCACTGCCCTCTTGTGTTGCATCAACACACAACCCAAACCTTGATGAGAAGCATCACAATAAACCTCATACGGTTCCTCCGACTGTGGTAGCATCAAAACTGGTGAAGTCGTCAACCGTTCTTTCAACAACTGAAAACTCAACTCACACTTCTCTGTCCAAGCAAAAGGTTGATCTTTTCGCGTAAGTTGTGTCATTGGCGCCAAAATTTTAGCGAACCCTTCAATGAATCTCCGGTAATAACCGGCCAAACCAACAAAACTCCTCACATCTGTCACTGTTTGAGGTTGCTTCCATGCAAGTACCGCATCAATCTTGGCTGGATCCACGGCTATTCCCTCTTTTGATATAACATGGCCAAGGAAATTCACCTCTTCCAACCAAAAGTCACACTTTGACGGATTAGCATACAACCTTTTCTCCCTCAAAACTTGCAAAACCAAGCGAAGATGCTCTACATGTTCCTCTTCACTCTTCGAATACACTAGGATGTCATCAATGAACACCACCACAAACTTGTCCAAAAATGAATTGAATATCCGATTCATGTAAGCCATAAAGATAGCAGGTGCATTCGTCACTCCAAACGGCATCACTAAGAACTCATAATGCCCATAACGCGTCCTAAACGCCGTTTTCTGAACATCCTCATCTCGCACTCTTATCTGGTGATAACCAGACTTCAAGTCAATCTTAGAAAACACTGAGGCTCCCCTCAACTGATCCATCAGATCATCGATTCGTGGCAATGGATATCGGTTCTTGATAGTCACCTTATTAAGCTTCCGATAATCCACACACAAACGAGACTTACCATCCTTCTTTTTAACCAATAAGACCGGTGCTCCCCAAGGCGACACACTAGGCCTTATGAAACCTTTAACCAACAAGTCCTCAATCTGACTTTTCAACTCTACCAACTCAGCTGGAGCCATTCGATAAGCTGATTCCGAAATCGGACCCGTACCCGGTTGTAAATCAATAAAGAATTCCACCTCTCTACACGGAGGAAAAGCTGGAATCTCCGATGGAAACACATCTTGGAAATCCTGAACCACACGAATTTCCTCAATTCGGATCTCCGACGTCACTCCTAAGCTAGCAAGTGAAACTATCTCCGGTTCCCCATTACACATAACCACAGAAAGCCGATTTGCGGACAAGTACCTTCGCACACCTGGCTCGGGAAAGAAAACCAATTTCCGAGCACAGTCTAGAATCACATAATGGTAAGACAACCAATCCATCCCGAGGATGATCTCGAGAGATAACAGCGGTAGACAAACCAAATTGACCAGAAAATCCCTATTCTGGATTACTACCAAACAATGCAAACATGCAGTATTCACTACCAAATCCTTAGCAGGAGTCAAAACATTCAAATCAAACGGAAGAACAGAAACATTCAAACTCAAACGATTTGCACATGCCAAAGATATGAATGAGTGGGTTGCCCCCGTGTCAATCAAAGCAGTTAAAGAATTACCTGCGATGTGACAGCTCTCATGGATGGCATTGCTAGCCTGCCCACTCAACTCAGTGCCCATACAGTAAGCACGTGCCTTTGCCGCTGGTCTGGCACCCTGTGAACCTTGTGCCACATTTGCCGACGGCCCAGTCTTCGGGGCTCTGCAATCTCTAGCAAAGTGTCCCGGCTTCTTGCAGTTGTAGCAGGTGTTTCCCACCTTCGGTTGCGTGCACTCATTAGAAAAATGCCCCGCTTCTCCACAGTTGTAGCAAGCCCCCTTACTACCCTCTGATTTTCCCCGGGTTCCCTGATTCACCGATCGGCCCGGTCCTTTACTGTGTTGAGGACGGTTATAAGGCTTACTCCCTTGCCTCCCACTATTCTGAGTCGAACCACGATCATTGGTACGACTTGGTCCTCCAGCACTAGAATTCCCTTGGCGGTTCACCCGCTTATTCTTCATGTCTTCCACCTCTTGGCACTTCTCAACCAAGACTTGGAATTGTCGAATACCCAACGGCACAACCGCATCCTGCAGCTCGTACCTCAACCCATCTTGGAAGCGACGGCACATATAAACCTCATCTATCCCATCCCTAAAGAAGCGGAAGAAACGGGATAGTGATTCGAACTTCTTGGCATAAGTCTCAACATTCATGCCCCCCTGACGCAACCTCAGGAATTCCTCTCCATACCTTTCCCTTGCAGTCTCAGGGAAGTATTTGGCCAAGAACCTCCTCTTGAAGTTCTCCCAACTTAACTCTTCATGGACATTTTCCATGATGATACGGGTGTTCCTCCACCAATACTCTGAACCCCCTAGCAACTGATAGGTAGCTAAGACTACCTTCTCCCCTTCTGGACAATGAATTGCCCCGAATATCCTCTCCACAGATTGGAGCCATAAATCAGCAGTTTCCGGACCTCCCTCCCCATTAAACTTAGGAGGAGTCTGGTGGTTGAAATTCGAAAGAAGTCTAGACCCGGCAGCAAGTATTTCCCTTTCGCGCTTTTCCAGATCTCTCTGCGCCTTAGCATGGCTCTGAGCAGTCACAGCCGCTGCCATCGTATGCATGGCATAAGCCATCTGGTTAATATCAACCTCGGGTACCATAGGAGCTGGATTCGCCCTTCTTGGCGGCATTCTATTCTGCACAATACCGATTCTGATTAGATCCTTAATCAAACAATTCTGAATCCTAACAGAATATCTCACTCCACGGATTACAACTCGAAACCCGACACAGGACAAACACTAGAACTAACTCGACACTAGTTACGTTCTAACCGACTCTGGACTAACGACTCAAGTATATACTTTCCCTTTGAAGATTTAAAGCCGTGCTCTGATGCCAAATTGTAACACCCCGTTTTTCATAAGCCAAAAAGGGCATTATTATTTTTTTTTTTTGTACACATCAGAGATACGCATACACGCATAAAAGATTTTCAATGAGCTGGCATTCAAATATACAAAAGAACTCATTACCATAACGTGCTTCGACAAGCAAAGTGTATTCCTGAATAATTACAACCAAAGTCTAAGTATTCGAACAAGTTAGAAATCCTATGCTAACCAAAAAGCACGGTGCACAAAACACACCGGCGCATAGTCTAACTACTCTAGGCTAAAGCTCCAACCGCTCACTGGGGCCTGGAACAGCCACCGTCGTCACCACGACCTAACCCATCATCTGGGTGGGATGAGCCCGCAAATGAAAGAAAGGGTCACCACAAAAATATAGGGTATGTATATATATAACCGGTGCGAAAGATTGTACACAAAACAATAATTTCCACATACACAAGAGAAAGCTCTTAAACTCAAGAGTAGTTCCCACCAACGGGTTTATATAAATAAATCACCAATCCTAATGCAGACTTCTACAATGAGTGTGACAACCGATTACTGGTTCGTCACATGCATGATTTTCCGGAAAATTAACCTCTCCTCGGAGAGTCGTGGGGTAGGCAAAGCCACACAGAAATATACGTACCCGCACTAAAAATGCCACACAAGGCAGGTGAAGTCCCACAGACAAACACCAGGCGAAGTCACACAGACAAACACCAACTCAATATAAATCCAGAGGGATTTGGCGAAGCCACACAGTCAAACGCCCGGTACGTAGGCAAAGTCACACAGACATACACCTAGGCACGCAACTATGAAATGCATGGCATATATTCTCTTTGGCATATACAGGATAGTCACACAGACAAAATCCCCGCGCAGTCCTATCCGACGCACGCAATCATATATGCTCATGCAAACAATCACATAGCCTAAAGCCTATGCACAAGCATCACAACATACATACATTTTCTCAATCATATGTAAATTGCACACATATATATCACCACGTTCTCATCAACGAGAATACATAAGTACAAACATGCCAAGCACACAGCAAATGCATAAACAGCAAATTCAAGCATGTCGTAACCGTTTTAAAAGACGGAAATAAAGTGGAGCCCTTACCTCGGCAAGCTTCCTTTACTAAAACTCGTCCAAACAACACAACGCGCTTCCTAAAACAAGCAGCGTACCATCAATACATTGTTTCCCAACCAATCGTATTGAAACTAAACCAAAAACCCCAAAAACCTAAAGGTTCCTAAGGGAAAATCCCTCTTTCGGATACTATACCAAAAACTACCGTATTGATCAACCCCCATGAGTTATATGTACTATTTTTAGGACCCAAAACAATAGGCCTAAGTCTTAAATAATTTGAAATGCAAAATGGCCGTTTTCTTGCGTTATAAGTTACGTACTTTCCGAGTACCCGAAAAACTCGTTTCCAATCCCCACCACTTCCATAAATTAACAAAAATGGATTAGAAAGTTAAAAACCAAGTTTAGAAATCAGAATCCAAAATTTTAAGTCTCAGAGCTCGCCCTGGCGAGTTGGTGGCGAGTGAAGGCAGAGAGTACTGGTCTTACTCGCTCTGGAGCTCGCCCTGGCGTGTTGTCAGGACCTGTGACACTCGCCCTGGCGAGTAACAACTCGCTCAGCGAGTTGCACCTGTCATGACAGCACAAGACAGCAACTCACACCACCTTTTTCCACCCCAAGCCTAGTTTGATTCTATTAGTTCCCAACATCTTTTCAAGGCATAAAAGCAAACCATTTTCATAAGCAAGCAACACATTTCCGAAAGCATGTTGGTTGCTTCGAGTGCAAGTTATTTGATTTTCATTTCCAAAATCAAAACCAAATCCAAGCACAAGTTTTATTACGGGCCTTAACCGTCCGGTAATCATTTTCAAACATGTTTTCAAAGTAAAAAGCGACACCACATGTCACAATAGTTTTAAACCATTTTGACCCCAAAACACTACCCAAAAACACTTAGGAAATATTTTCATAAACCTCAAAATATTTTTCATCGGATTTTCCAAAACAAAACCATACAACGCATTTCCCTTTCGCCCAAAGGTTCAAAGACAACTTTTCTTTTCAAAACCTTACAACATAACCTCATGTAATTGATCAATACATAAACCAACCAAAACCCTAACTTTTCTCATGAGATTTTTCACCAACTCATGGAAAACAAAACAACAAAGCCTACACATGCTTCTCTAGACCTCATGAACAACATTCATGGAACAAAAACCATGTAAAGTAACATTTTCTAACAAACCCTCATGAGAACATAAACCCAAAAACTCTTAAACTCTATAAGTCTACCAACCTAAGAGATGAGAAGAGAGGGTTACCTTTAGAAAGTGATTCTCTACAACTTTCTTCAAAGCTCCAAAGCTTGAAATGGAGTGAAATGGTGAGGAATGGAAAATTTGTGAAGGTTGGAAGTTAGAAATGGAGTCACACGTGAAAGAGAGAAAGAATGAGATGATTTGTGATGTTTTTCTAAGTGACCAAGCCACTAAACCTCCTTACTATTACAAGACTCTTGCTCACACATGGCCATTGGATCAAAAACAAAATGCCAAGACAAAACCCTAGCCATTGGATCAAACCAAATCAAACCCACTTGAGATAAAACTCAACACCTCATGGAAACACTCACACGTTCAGCTCTCGCGCGCCGCGACGAACGAAACTCACCAAAACAGAAAACCTACAGACAGAACGTCTATCGTCTAACATTTCCAAAACTTATCGCCGAATCTTTTTCCGCGACTGTAATTTTCTTCCATACTTCAGAAAATTAATCTCAGGATATATCCTAACCCGCGCAGATATATAAAACTCCCATCCGAAACCTCACTTAAAACAGACGCAGTAAGATTTTCCCATCCGCGGTAAAATCCTACTCGTTTTTCCAAAAACAAGAATAATCCAAAACTCGTTATTCTAAGACCACATATAACTTCTTATTCAAGCAACAGGATCACAAGACAAAAGTCTGTACAATTACAGTGCACGAGCACAAAACAGACTTGATTACAGCAAGAGCTAGTAATTACACGATGTTTCATCACACGAACACATCGAAACCCTAATATTCCTTAAACCAACTATACAAAGAAATCTTGGGTCTTACAAGAGCTCTTGAAATCCATTGATTAAAGAAAAATTTGGAATGAAATATGTTGAATGGTCAAAGTTTGTTTTGGATTGCAAATTTAGTATTTCAATGAGATTTTATGCACTAAGACACTCATATGAAATATGTTGGAATGAAATAAGGTACTAAACACATTTTATATGAAAAAATATAATTTGTGTATCGATGTCACCTGATGTGAACAAAGATTATCACACGTCTCAAGAAAATGATGACTTACTTGAATTGGTCCTGAAGTACCACATTTTAATTCAAAAGGAGACAAATACATTGTTGACATATTATTTGTTATTATATATATTTTGTTATTTTGAGATATATGCAGGTTATTTGTATAATACAAACTATATGTTTACATGAGTAAATACAGTCACTCATGAAGATCTGTGAAACTAACTACAATAACAATCTTATGAAATAAAATGACGAGGAAAGTTTAGCACTACATGAGATAATCAAGAATGTGGTTTGGTTCAGGTACGAGATTCATCAGATACAAGAGATTTGTGAATTTTCTGTCAAATGGCTCTTGCAACAATTCAGTATGAAGATAATGTCGCACAAAATGCAAATTTAGAGAAGCGTACGATAAATAAGATATGATAGATCTTTCTATGAACTCAACTTCAAGTAAAGCTTTTGAGAAACTAATATAGAAGATTATTTGGTTTTTCTTCACCTCATATATAATTGTCTTTATGAGGGGGAGACACAAATATGTTCTGCACTCTTTTTCCCTTCGCCATGGTTTTATCCCATTGGGTTTTCCTGGTAAGGTTTTTAATGAGGCAGTTCACACACAAAGGATGATGTACTCTTTTTCCTTCACTAGGATTTTTTCCCAATAGGTTTTTCTCTAGTAAGGTTTTAACGAGGTATATCCTCAATGGACATCTAAGGGGGAGTGTTATGAACAATTCTAGTTAGTAGATGTCCAATATGTTTTGGCCCACATCATTGGCCCAATATATTGTCTTATATATATGACATGTGTTACAATGTAAAAGACACTTGTGAATAAGAAATAATAGTTCTCTATTCTCTTTCTCTCTTCCATCTTCTCTCTATCTCTATTCCTTTGTCTATTACTCCCTCCGGCCACAATTATAAGCAAAATTGCACTTTTTAGATTAATTGAATAATTGATGTATATGGACTATTATACAGACCAGCTACATTTGTTATTCAATGAATCTGTTATGAATATTATTAGTGGATGTCCATATAGGTCATTGGTCCATATAATTGGCCCATTATGTTTGTCTACATATAAGACCTATGTATCATTGTATTAAAACCCTAATCCTAGTGATGAATAATGCCGACTATTCTTCTCTCCTTTCTCTATTTTCCGTATATTATATTACTCTTATTTACATCAGTTTATAACACGTTATCAGCACGATACTCTACCGAAATATTATTGCAAAGGTATGATAACATAATTCTTTTATTTCACTTCTGCGTCACGTACAGCCTTGCTATTCTGCTATGATTGTCATTTCAATATATATGAACACAAATACACAAATATAACAAATCTCTTTATTAAGATATGTTTACCAAATCTCTTTTCATTTTATTTTGTCTCATACTGATTTGTTTTCAAATTTTTAAATTAATTCATGCGGATAGTTGTGTATGTATCACTATATATAGAAGAAAATGTGAAACAAACCAAATCAATATGAATCAGTATAGTATCAAATCATAATGTATATAATATTCAAATCAACGAATCAAAACCTTTAATTATTTTTTTATTTCGGCAATTTATTTATTCCATATATATTTCCATAAGAAATATATTTATGCATCCTCGAAGGATTGCAAAAGATATTGTTATTATATAGTTCCTGAAGAACTTATAAATTTAATCTTTGAATTTCCGAAGAATTCATCAATAATTAAGTTCCTGAAGAACTTAGAAATTTAATATATGAATTCCTGAAGAATTCAATAATATTAGTTCCTGAAGAACTAAGAAATTTAATTTATGAATTCCTGAAAAATTCAATAATATTAGTTCCCGAAGAACTAAGAAATTTAATCTATGAATTCCTGAAGAATTTAACAAACTTAGTTCCTGAAGAACTAAGAAATCTAATTTATGAATTCCTGAAGAATTCAACAAATGGTCTAGTTCCTGAAGAACTTAGAAAAATATCAATATTAATGAATTCCAGATGAATTCAATATTGCTACATCCTTGAAGGATTGTAAATTGATAATGATTTATTATATAGTTCTTGAAGAACTATAAGAACCAAATTTTGTTCTCCATAAATTCTTGAAGAATTCAATGGTATAATACATCCCTGAAGGATGTATAAATAATTGATAATAACTATTATAGAGTTCTTGAAGAATATCGATTCACAATTTATGGTCTAGAAGCACCATAGTGAAATTTTTGAAATATGAATCCTAAAGATTCATAGGATACGATCCAGAAGCATCGTAGTGAAATTTTTAAAATATGAATCCTGAAGATTCATAAGCTTATGTTTTTAGAAGTACGTAGAATGTCTTTTATAATATGAATCCTGAAGATTCATAGTTATAAGATTCATATCTATCTGTTTGTTTCGTAACAAATATAATATTGAAACAATAAAGAAGAGATGTCAAATATCTCGATATATTACGAAACATATTTTGGATAAAATAAGTGTAATGAAAAAGTTATAAACCATAAGTTTATACTACACTTATAAATATACTAGTGCAATTGAAGCACAAAATATTGTAAACCAGAAGTTTACAAATCATATTAAGTTTACTGTTGGCAATACTGGTTGGGTCATTCCAGATTATTATGATGCGAAAAATTTTTTTTATAGATATTGAAGGGCGTGAAGTTCCTTCATTCTAGTAATTTTATGTATTACTAGTTCCCAAAGAAAGTTGATAAATTAAATAAATGAGCATATTTTATTGATATATCATGTGAACCAATTATATTTTTAATTGATGTATCAACTAAATGGTCACATGTACGTTTGACTCACAAACAGAAGTTTGTGAGGTACTAATTTGGTTAAAAGCTCATTTTTATAAAGCATTTGATAAGTATCGTATGTCAAATTAAAATTGATATTGAACATATTGACGTATATGTTCATAAAAATGGACTTGAAGATCCATTCTTTAGACGTCTAAAGTTAATTAAATGAACGATACTTATGAAATCAAAGCTTCCAAGTTATATTTTAGGAACACTTAAACGTGTATGTTGAGATATTGTTTTGCATCAATGCCAATAAGTTATAATATAAAAGTCATCCCCTTAATTTGCAATTAAATTTAGGTTTATAACCTAATACTTTTCATATAAGCATTTTTGGATGTGTTGGTATCACTACAAGAAAATTGTCACTTTGCGACACTTCAATTGTGACATTTAGAAAAAAACCGTCGCAATGTGATTTTTCTAATGATACTAGGACGGTTTGTGTGACAGTTTTGAGAACCGTCGGAGTGTATGTTCTTAAATCTTAACACTGGGACTCTGGGAGATTTTTTCATTTTAGCACTTCCTTACCAAAAATCAATTTGTTCACCATACTCGCACAATAAACTCTTCATCTCGGTTTCCTTCATCATCGCTGAATCTCCGTCTCCGTTTCCTTCATCGCCGCATCTCTGTTTCTTTCATCTCTGTTACCTTCATCGCACAATGGAGTTCTTGCGGCTACAAATCCCTAATTTGGTTCCAAATCCCTAACTCGGTTCCAAATCCCTAACTCGTTCCAAATTAGTGACTGCAAATCAAAACCCCTAACTTATTCATCATTCCAATCAATCCCTAAATCTTTGTTCAAGCTTCTATTTCTCTCGTTGGGCAGATTTCGCTATTTTCATCTCAGGTTGGTTGTTCTCTCGTTGAGGAGAGTTCATTGTTTCCTTCAAGTTTGTTGTTTTCATTTTGTTTCCTATTATTTCTGCAAACATTTATAGTGCTTGATGTTTTCATTTGATATTATTATAGGGGTTACTGGTAGTCATAGCTTTGTTTTGGGTCTATATTTGATACTTGATAGTTTGTTATTGATGTCTTATGCATCTCTCAGTTTAACTAATTAATTTTCCTTTTAAAGAAAAATAAAATACTACTGCTATGATATATGATAAGAAATAGAAATTGATGTTACATGTGAATAGAGGAAGTAGCAGAAGAAGGCTTGAATTAGTTGAGAATTGAGGTAACAAGAAAATAAGCAAATAGAGGTAGAAGAGAGCTGGTATTGTGAGTGTGAGTCAGTTAGTGATATAGACTCAATCATATAGACTAGTTGACATATTGGTTTGTGTTGCTTTTATTTAGATAATTCTGTTGGGTTATGAACCTTTGGTTTGGCTTATATTTTTGTTTCCTGTCATGTTGTTTTGGTGTTTAGTGTGTTGCCTTTTCCTTGAAGGAGTTCGGATGATTTGACATCACTTAAGGTAAATACATGTTTTGTTTTAGACTGGTTAAGTAATTTGTCTACTGTGTTGGGGCTGAGTTGAATCTAATGCTTTATTTGGGGCATAATTGGAACACTGTATATTAATTATAAATGCATAATTCAGCATAATGAACTTGACAATAATGTATAGGGTAATATCAATTTGAGGGTCACCTTGTGTTTCACTGGTTGTTAGTAACTTGACATCTTTTGTGAATTAATATTTGGAGAGAAACTTCTGGTGTAGGTACTTTGTGTATGTCATACTATGAATGTGCTACTTAGGTGCCGTGAATTATTTTGCAGGGATTGAAAGGGCTATGTGCCGGCTTTCTTGCTGGGGCGCTTGGGTCAACGATTTCATGGGTTTAGTACTATTATTGTAAGTAGTTAAAAAAATTTACCTTTCATTTTTACATCTGATGCTCACTTGAAGGGAATGATATATTAGGATGGCACCTGATGCTCACTTGAAGGGAATGATATATTAGGATGGCATCTGATGCTTTATTTAATTAGCTTAACTCATTATTTTAGAAACTATTATGATTGTGTTTGCTTTTTAAATTTAATGTATTCATTCTTTTGAATTTGGTGTTGCTCTATTTCCGTTTCAGTTATGCACACTATGTGTTTGACAAAATGCTGCAGTGAGTTGTTATTGATTTCGGCGGTCCCTACAAACACAATTATTACAGCTCGCTGTGGTGAGAGCTTGAGCTTCTTGTCACTGGCTGCAACGAGAGCCACACACAACAATAGACCAAAGAGAGAGGGATGTCTCCATTGCGGTGGTGATGGTTCATGCTTGCTCTATATTTGTACTTGCTTTTTATGTGTTATTCTTTCAATTAAGTGGTTTTGGTCTTTCATTTTTTCTGATTGAATCTATTTGTGAACTTGAATTTTTCTTTTCATTGAAGCATAAGGACAAGGTAAGAACTTGAATTTTTCTTTTCATTCAATTTCTCCCTCTCTCACGGCAAAACCCTCTCACTCTAGTGTTCTTCAATTTTGATTATGTGGAAATTGACTTGCATTCGGGATTAACTCCTCTTGGGTGATTATAATTTTGTTTAGGGGCTGATTTCAAGAGGCTAGAAGTACCATAAGAGGAGGGTTGGAGTTGGGGCTGTTATTGAAGGATTTATTGGCAAGGATTTATCAACTTCTAAGGTGAGTTCCCTAGGTTAGAAACCACATCTCATAGGTTCCTTATTTCTTTTAATAACTGAAATTAACATTCAAATAGTGTAGGAAGTGGTATACAAGTTAGATTATGAGACATAGAAAGAAAACTAGAAATACCATTTTTCTTGCTTATGGTAGTAATGTTGCAATGCTGATGTTGGACTAATAAATCCAAATGTTATGATAGTTGTAATCTTCTCCACTTGTAATGATGTTGTACTAATAAGACAAAAATTGGGCATATACAGTAGTTTTAAATTTGGGTGAAAATGCTTAAAATTGGGATTGGTTTGATGTATTTTTCTGCATAAAATGGGGCTGGTTTACAATATTTTTCTGCATTAAAATGGGACTGGATTGCTGCATTCCCTGCATAAAAACAAGGGACAGGTTTGCTTTATTTTCTGCATAAAGAATAGGACTGGTTGCTGTATTTTTCTGCATTAAAATAGGACTGGTTTTCTCTTATTTTCTGCATAATTCAGCATGTTTAATGCTGCTCCAACTCGCTCTGTTTTGTGTCTTTTTCAACGATTATAGGTACTGTAGGTCCCCAAAATTATTAGTACAACATCATCAAATGATCTTCACCAAGTTGGAAACTTAGAACTTGGATGGACTAGGACAAAGTAGAAATTATTTAATTAGGTTGTAACTTAGAACTAACACTAAGTGCCCATATTTAAAATGGGATGTGGTAACATCTATATATCCATAATACTATATGAATGTGTGTTTAATATGTATGTAAATAAGTTGATCAAGAATATATAATGGACTTGGGCCATGTTCAAGAATTAAAATGTTAACTCATGGTTCATTAGGCACCAGACAAACTGCTTAGATAGTAGTTTGGCGGTTGGTTGGAATTTCGAAAGGGAATTCCACATGACGATAAGATGAGTATGATCGCGCTATAGCATTTATAGGGAATTTAGCCGGCTAGCTAGACCTCTTGAGACTACTCACCTCAAGTTGTCTATAAAATGAATCTAGATAAATTATGTGTGTGACACCTTTAGTATGGATGTATCTAGTACCACTATGTTATGTCCATCTGAATTATTCTAGACAATTTTTAGTATGGATGTTACACATTATCTTGTGGAATTATGCCATGGAACTAAGTCAATATTCACAATTCCGTTTGTTTTTTTAACTATCCTAATATATACTTATCATTTTTCAGGTAACTAAATAAGAAGAGTCAAAAGATGGTAGGCGGCGATCCAATTCTAGCTAGCACTAATTAAGGATCAAGAAGCAACATCACACACTAATGTTTATGTTTTAATTTTTGAATGTTTGAACTATTTTTTTTTTTTTTTTTGGAGTTTCAAATACTTTTTATGTATAGATGTTTCAAGTACTTTAATTAAATTTTTGGAATTTAAGTTTTCTATATTTATATACTTGTGTATTTTAATGTTCTTACTCTTGTATGAATATTGAAACATTTATTTAATAAGCCACCAAAATAAATAAAAAGTATTTTAAATTAATATTTTTTTTCAAAAAAAGAAGTTTGCGACGGTTTTGTAACCGTTGCAACCCATGCAGTAAAATTTAGTATTACATGGGAAAATATATAGGGACGGTTTGAAACAGTTGTAACGACGGTTTTAAGAACCGTCGCAAAGTGTTCTTGCGACATAGAAATCATCAACGGTTTCAAAACCGTCGCAGGTGTGCAATTGCGACGGTTTCAACCGTCGCAAACTGCAATTTTAACTGTCGCAAAATGCTAATTTTCTTGTAGTGTATGTTCCAGTTGCTCCAATATAATGCATTAAGATGAATTGTTAAAGAATATTGGGAAATTAGATTTATAGCCCAAAAGGCTGATTATCAAGTGAGAACTAATTTTCCCAATATTAGGGGGAGATAATAAGCAGCTGAAATTGTGAACCAGAAGTTCATATGAATCACTTGATATAAATTATTGTTATTATCTCATCTTGATCCTCTTAGAAATCAGTATGAACAAGAAGTTCATAAGATAAATCATTTGCAAAGTTTATGAAATAAACTATCTGCTGCTAATGCTCCAATCAAAACGGATGTCCCGGTTGGACAGTCTTATATTGCAAATGAGTTTTAACCACCCTGAAGTGTGGTAGGTCAATCGGTTCCAATGATAAAAATCCTCAAATAAGAAAATGAGCTAATATGAAATATGACCCACGTGAGGATATGAAAATTTTGAAAAGAACATTTGACATAATTGATTTATCAGTTCCAGAAGAACTTATCAATTACTTGAAAGTTATGAAAATAAATAGATCTCGACGAATTATGTCATTGATGGAAATTATGTCATGAATGAAATATGATTGAACCGAGATGAAGTCAACGTTGACAATATTTTTGCACATAATAAAGCGCTATATGTGATAGATGACAATCAGGATCATGAATTAAAGTCTATTGAAATTATAGACAAGACATTGATTGTCTAAATGAAAATACGCAATTGCTATGTAATTAAAGTCACTTTGCAAAGTGAAAGATTTTTGGACCTGTCGTCCGTACATGAAAATGATGAGATAAGAAACAATTTTCTTGCGAAAAAGAAAATGATATTTAAAGTTTGACTTGTTATTCAAGGATATTGATAAATGTCTATTATTGATTTTCAAGAGGCGTATTCACCTGAAGTGAATTCAAAAATCTTTTTGTAATTAGTTAAGTTGAGTAACATATGAAATACTCACTTTATGTGAAAGATGTGTTTTAGCATACTTGAATGATTCATTTAATAATGATGATTATATGAGAATCCATGATGGATTTCGTTTTTGTGAGACATATAAGTCAAACTATCGAAGAGATGACTTACTAAAATGAATAAGTCTTTTTGTGTATTCATACACCCAAGGTGTATGTCGTATAATATTTTAATGGGTATTCCCAAATGAGAAATATGAGAATGACAACACTTGTCAATTTTTAATAGAAAATATTTGAAATTAAATATGTTGGATGATCAAAGTTTGTTTGAAAATTGCAAACTTAGTATTTCAATGAGGTTTTGTGTATGATGTCACTTGATGTGAACAAAGATCTTTTCATATCTAAAGAAAATTATCAGTTACTTGAATTGGTCTTGAAGTACCATATTTTAGTTCCGTTGAGAACACTATTGCATTTTGCTAATTATGTATGTGATGATATCAATAAACTCAAAGATATTGGAACAAGTCATGTATATAATTTGTATGTTGGAGATACAACAGTATCCTCCAATTATGTGGAAGTTTTAACACTACATCCATAAAGTTCAGAATGTGGTTTTGTTGAGATTTGTGATTCTACACATACAAGAAACTTGAAGAAGATGATATCGCATTCACGAATAATGCAAAGAAGAGTATATTAAAGGAGAAGAATCTGATCTTTCTACAAAGCCATCGTCAAGTAAAACTTCTGATCAACAATATTGAAGATTAAGTGAGCTTCTTCGTCTCATATATCATTGTCTTTATGAGGGGGAGATAAAATTGTGTTCTGCACTCTTTTTCCCTTCACCATGGTTTTGTCCCAATGAGTTTTCTTGGTAAGGTTTTTAACGAGGCAGATTAAACACAAAGAATGTTGTACTCTTTTTCCTTCTCTAGAATTTTTTTCCACTGGGTTTTTCTAGCAAAAGTTTTAACGAGGCACATTCTCGATGGACATCCAAGGGAAGTGTTATGAATATTATTAGTGGATGTCCATATAGGTCATTGGTCCATATAATTGGCCCATTATGTTTGTCTATATATAAGACCTATGTATCATTGTATTAAAACCCTAATCCTAGTGATGAATAATGCCGACTATTCTTCTCTCCTTTCTCTATTTTCCGTCTATTATATTACTCTTATTTACATCAGTTTATAACAGAATCTAAAAAGTGCACTTTTGCTTATATTTGTGGTTAATATTAAGTTAATATTTTCCTTATATGCTTTGTTTTTCAATTATCTGAAGCTAATTCATGGTTACCGAGGTTAAAATTCAGGAGATCATGATTCTCCAATGAAACCCTAATGCCTTATGTCATTGCTTATGTCATGCGACCTATAGTTAATTGACACATATTCTTCCATTTGCTTATTGACACATGTATCCTTTATGCATACTATGGGCTGGTTTGGTTTTGTGGTATGTTCTTGCTGCAAAACAATTGGTTGCATGTTGTCTTATGTTAATTGAGTGACACTTGGTACCTTGACCCATTCCACATTCTCTCATTCACTCACAGATCTCTTCTCTCCTGCTTCTTTTTGGAAATCCACCCTTTCTCTTTCTCTCTCATCCTCCCTCACACTCTCACGCTTTTCTCTTTCTCTCTCTCACTCTCACGCTGCTTCTGACTCTATCTGCCCTCACCATCTCATCACTCTCACGCTCTCTCTCACTCTCACGATCTCTCTCACTCTCACCACCGCAACCACAATCACAACCGCCACCACAAGAGCAGTGATCTTCTTCTTCTTCTCAGTCGATCTTCTTCTTCTCTAAGCAGAGGTTCAGTGTTCCCATAGCTGCTGCTGCTCCTAAAGGTTACTTCTTCTTCTTTATCAATCATCCAATTTTTTCTTTTCTTTTTCTCAACATGATTAATTTTCATTCTTTTGTGATGGTGGTTGTTCATTTGAGAGCCACCGGCGATGTTCCTATTCTCAAACAATCCAAATTCAAGGTATTCCTATCCCATTTTCCTATTTAATTAATGGGTATTGTTTATTCTTCAATTTTCTTATTAAAAATCGATAATTTTTAACCCCTTTTATTAATATTCATGAGTTTTGGTTTTTCTTTGAAATTCAAGCTTCTGGGGTATGAAGATTGTGCTTGAATCTGAATTTGTTGTATTCTTTATTAATAAACACAGTCGCCAATTTGAGTAATTTCTGACTGACAAGTTTTTATTTTTCAGGTTGGTGAGATTATTAGCAGGTTTGAGAAGAAGGGTTTCTACTTGAAGGGTAATCCCTAAATTATGCTTATTTTAAATCCTGTTATATTGCATGATCAACACTGAAAAAGCTTCTGCATATATAGATCTATTGTTTAAATCTGTTTTACTTATAAATATTTGTTATGATAGTATGTTAATAATTCATATCCTGATTATTTCAAAGTTGAGTTATTTCTCAAATTTATGTTTGTAAGTGTAATTTCGATTTTGTTTGTGATATGTATAATTTTTTTTAGGTTATTTAAATTGCATTGCGGTAAATTGTATCATCCTTTGGATTTTGATATTGTTCATGATGTTGAATGATTTTTGTGACTTGATTTTAGGTTTGATTCAGCTGAAAATAATGGATTTTTCTCTACAGTTGAAAACATGTTCAGAAACAGTTTCAAAACAAGTAAGATCAATGACTGCTTTCTTTTTTTGTTAATTCAGTTTATTATAATCCATTTTTCTCTTTTCATTTTATTCTCTCAATTTCAGATCCCAATTTCACATTTGCATGCATGTTTTGATTATCCATTTACTTATCTGATTTTGCTGGAATTAGGTCTTTAGGGATTTTATTTCAATTTCAATTTTGTGTTTATGTTGTTTCAATGCTGATTAGATGATAAATCTCTATTCAGTTTTTTTTCCACATTCAAATTCGTCACTGTTATTGATTCTCAATTTGATTTGATTTGTTTCTGTGTTGTAGTTCGTCGTAGACACAATTTTTTCACTGAATCGAATGAGGTTTTGACAAGAGAGCTTGCTGAGGATGGGTATTCTTGGTAATTTGTTTCATCAATCCTCCAATTTTAATTACTTTGATTGAATCTGATCTAAGATAGTGACAGTGATTAAGATATTATGAATTTTATTTTTGTTTCATTTTGTGTTTGTCTTATGATATATGATAATGTTTATGAATATATGATTTTTGTTTTATTTGGATTTTATTCTAATAATGTATGATAATTATTAATGATGTTTGATTTATTTTTTTGTGATACATGATTTTTTATGTTAATTTTGTTTGCAATTTCAACCTCATTTAGGTTTTGATTTTGTTTGTTGGTGATATTGAAGTTTTAATTTTCACAGTTCTTTCTAAGGCATGTGTGGATAGCAGAGGTAGATTGGGGCTGCAAATGTGAAAAAATAGTTCTTTCATGTTGTGATGTGGTAATGTTGATTTTTGTGTGTTGTTGCTATGTTTGTATATGTTTTCTTTGGTGCACAAAGCTGTGTTGTAGATTGGGACTTTACGCATTACTATTATGATGATGATAATGATGATTAGCATTTTGAGCAGCCATTGTGGAAGGGGAATTGGACTTGAGACAAGAGGTCTTGATATCATGATGATAGAGTATCACATGAAGAGAAACAATTAATTCTTCACTAAGAAAATCGGCTATAAAAGTAGCACATTCCATAAACATTTCACTAAGCATCAAAGAAAAGAAAACTATCACTAAACACCATTCCTTCACTAAGCATCAAAGAAATTACTCCAAATTCTATCCATCAATCATCAGCCAAGCACATCACCAAGCAAATTTGCAGCATTTTCACAGAGTCCTCCATATTTTCCAAACACTCCAATATATTCATCCATCATCACACTAAATAGTAGCAATGAAGCAGTACAACTTCATGTTGTTGACATGGCTTCCTCTCAGCTTTTTCATACAATTCATCAATATCACTCCTACTTCATGTGATATATGATTTTTGTATTTGGTGTTTGTTGTAATGCTTTTGATTGATGTTTTGGATTTTGCAGTGTAAGTTTTAAGCTCAAGAAGTCAAAGAGCTTATGAAGGGAGAAAGAAATGTTCCTCTTATTATTGATTTATATGCAACATGGTGTGGTCCATGCATCTTAATGGATCAAGAAATTGAAATGGTATGAGACAAAATTGATTTATATTCACAGAATGTATTTAACCGTTGTTCTGGTCTGATTGTGAAGATTTGTTGCTTATCACATGTTTTGGTTTCAAATTTTGCATGTAATTTAAAATCGAACTGCATTTCTGAATGATCTCAATTACATGACATTACTTTCTTACTTTCTTATATTCAGGAGGAAGTTATTACTTTCTTTTATCTGGACCTGCAATGGAACCCAAGAACCACAATTCAGTTTGGTCTTGCAGGTACGAATGAATGAAATTTAGTATCGCCTTTCTATTGCAAATAATGTTCCTTCTCTAGAAATTGTTATATGACATATTGCTAATAATCAATTTGATGCTCTTTCAGTGACTTAGATTTTCAAGGATAAACATAAGGATCAGGTTCAGGAAGAAGAGGTAGAAGAAGATAGAGCGATGAAATTGTGGCCGTTACCTGAGGATGTAGTCGACGATGAAGTTTCGATTACTGTTAGGAAGTTCAGGTGGCTTTCTCAACGGCTTGAGGCGTTGAGATCTAAACCTGGAGGTGTTGAATCTGTGAAATCTTCTGTGGATGAGGAGAAATTGGAGATGATTTGTCCGGTTTGTCGAGATTTCAACGCTGCTACTGTGACGGCGGTGAACGCTCACATCGATAGTTGTTTAGCTCAGGCGGTTAGGGATGAACGGCGTCAGACGATAAAGACTGGTGTCAACTTCAAGTCCAAACCTAAAGCTCCTAAGAAACGTTCGATTGCTGAGATTCTTAATGCAGCGCCACCGATCCAAGCGATTAACAGTAAAACTAAAGCGATTGAGGTTGAAGAAGATGAAGATAAATTCTCCGATTATTCCGGCGACGATTCTAGTGCTTCTGATGCTGCTGCTACTTTTGTTTCAATAAGGAAGAGCAAGAAGAGTTTGAATAAAAACAGCAAAAAGAAAAAGACGAAGAATAATAAGAGTAAGAAGAAGATGATGATGATGAAAAGGAAGTTGGGAAAGGACTTTGATAGTGGTGTGTTGCTGAACAATGAGAAGAAGACTGATGTGAACATGAAAAAGAAGAAGAAAAAGAAGAACATCTTCAACAGTGAGGTCAATGGGAAGAAGGTATGTGATTTATGTCTCATGAAATATAAGTTAATATTTTCCTTATATGCTTTGTTTTTCAATTATCTGAAGCTAATTCATGGTTACCGAGGTTAAAATTAAGGAGATCATGATTCTCCAATGAAACCCTAATGCCTTATGTCATTGCTTATGTCATGCGACCTATAGTTAATTGACACATATTCTTCCATTTGCTTATTGACACATGTATCCTTTATGCATACTATGGGCTGGTTTGGTTTTGTGGTATGTTCTTGCTGCAAAACAATTGGTTGCATGTTGTCTTATGTTAATTGAGTGACACTTGGTACCTTGACCCATTCCACATTCTCTCATTCACTCACAGATCTCTTCTCTCCTGCTTCTTTTTGGAAATCCACCCTTTCTCTTTCTCTCTCATCCTCCCTCTCACTCTCACGCTTTTCTCTTTCTCTCTCTCACTCTCACGCTGCTTCTGACTCTATCTGCCCTCACCATCTCATCACTCTCACGCTCTCTCTCACTCTCACGATCTCTCTCACTCTCACCACCGCAACCACAATCACAACCGCCACCACAAGAGCAGTGATCTTCTTCTTCTCAGTCGATCTTCTTCTTCTCTAAGCAGAGGTTCAGTGTTCCCATAGCTGCTGCTGCTCCTAAAGGTTACTTCTTCTTCTTTATCAATCACCCAATTTTTTCTTTTCTTTTTCTCAACATGATTAATTTTCATTCTTTTGTGATGGTGGTTGTTCATTTGAGAGCCACCGGCGATGTTCCTATTCTCAAACAATCCAAATTCAAGGTATTCCTATCCCATTTTCCTATTTAATTAATGGGTATTGTTTATTCTTCAATTTTCTTATTAAAAATCGATAATTTTTAACCCCTTTTATTAATATTCATGAGTTTTGGTTTTTCTTTGAAATTCAAGCTTCTGGGGTATGAAGATTGTGCTTGAATCTGAATTTGTTGTATTCTTTATTAATAAACACAGTCGCCAATTTGAGTAATTTCTGACTGACAAGTTTTTATTTTTCAGGTTGGTGAGATTATTAGCAGGTTTGAGAAGAAGGGTTTCTACTTGAAGGGTAATCCCTAAATTATGCTTATTTTAAATCCTGTTATATTGCATGATCAACACTGAAAAAGCTTCTGCATATATAGATCTATTGTTTAAATCTGTTTTACTTATAAATATTTGTTATGATAGTATGTTAATAATTCATATCCTGATTATTTCAAAGTTGAGTTATTTCTCAAATTTATGTTTGTAAGTGTAATTTCGATTTTGTTTGTGATATGTATAATTTTTTTTAGGTTATTTAAATTGCATTGGGGTAAATTGTATCATCCTTTGGATTTTGATATTGTTCATGATGTTGAATGATTTTTGTGACTTGATTTTAGGTTTGATTCAGCTGAAAATAATGGATTTTTCTCTACAGTTGAAAACATGTTCAGAAACAGTTTCAAAACAAGTAAGATCAATGACTGCTTTCTTTTTTTGTTAATTCAGTTTATTATAATCCATTTTTCTCTTTTCATTTTATTCTCTCAATTTCAGATCCCAATTTCACATTTGCATGCATGTTTTGATTATCCATTTACTTATCTGATTTTGCTGGAATTAGGTCTTTAGGGATTTTATTTCAATTTCAATTTTGTGTTTATGTTGTTTCAATGCTGATTAGATGATAAATCTCTATTCAGTTTTTTTTCCACATTCAAATTCGTGACTGTTATTGATTCTCAATTTGATTTGATTTGTTTCTGTGTTGTAGTTCGTCGTAGACACAATTTTTTCACTGAATCGAATGAGGTTTTGACAAGAGAGCTTGCTGAGGATGGGTATTCTTGGTAATTTGTTTCATCAATCCTCCAATTTTAATTACTTTGATTGAATCTGATCTAAGATAGTGACAGTGATTAAGATATTATGAATTTTATTTTTGTTTCATTTTGTGTTTGTCTTATGATATATGATAATGTTTATGAATATATGATTTTTGTTTTATTTGGATTTTATTCTAATAATGTATGATAATTATTAATGATGTTTGATTTATTTTTTTGTGATACATGATTTTTTATGTTAATTTTGTTTGCAATTTCAACCTCAATTAGGTTTTGATTTTGTTTGTTGGTGATATTGAAGTTTTAATTTTCACAGTTCTTTCTAAGGCATGTGTGGACAGCAGAGGTAGATTGGGGCTGCAAATGTGAAAAAATAGTTCTTTCATGTTGTGATGTGGTAATGTTGATTTTTGTGTGTTGTTGCTATGTTTGTATATGTTTTCTTTGGTGCACAAAGTTGTGTTGTAGATTGGGACTTTACGCATTACTATTATGATGATGATAATGATGATTAGCATTTTGAGCAGCCATTGTGGAAGGGGAATTGGACTTGAGACAAGAGGTCTTGATATCATGATGATAGAGTATCACATGAAGAGAAACAATTAATTCTTCACTAAGAAAATCGGCTATAAAAGTAGCACATTCCATAAACATTTCACTAAGCATCAAAGAAAAGAAAACTATCACTAAACACCATTCCTTCACTAAGCATCAAAGAAATTACTCCAAATTCTATCCATCAATCATCAGCCAAGCACATCACCAAGCAAATTTGCAGCATTTTCACAGAGTCCTCCATATTTTCCAAACACTCCAATATATTCATCCATCATCACACTAAATAGTAGCAATGAAGCAGTACAACTTCATGTTGTTGACATGGCTTCCTCTCAGCTTTTTCATACAATTCATCAATATCACTCCTACTTCATGTGATATATGATTTTTGTATTTGGTGTTTGTTGTAATGCTTTTGATTGATGTTTTGGATTTTGCAGTGTAAGTTTTAAGCTCAAGAAGTCAAAGAGCTTATGAAGGGAGAAAGAAATGTTCCTCTTATTATTGATTTATATGCAACATGGTGTGGTCCATGCATCTTAATGGATCAAGAAATTGAAATGGTATGAGACAAAATTGATTTATATTCACAGAATGTATTTAACCGTTGTTCTGATCTGATTGTGAAGATTTGTTGCTTATCACATGTTTTGGTTTCAAATTTTGTATGTAATTTAAAATCGAACTGCATTTCTGAATGATCTCAATTACATGACATTACTTTCTTACTTTCTTATATTCAGGAGGAAGTTATTACTTTCTTTTATGTGGACCTGCAATGGAACCCAAGAACCACAATTCAGTTTGGTCTTGCAGGTACGAATGAATGAAATTTAGTATCGCCTTTCTATTGCAAATAATGTTCCTTCTCTAGAAATTGTTATATGACATATTGCTAATAATCAATTTGATGCTCTTTCAGTGACTTCATCACAAAACTAGGAGGTTGAAAATTTTAAATGGATTCCATTTCTCAGGTGGATTTCTTAGGAGTAGTTAGAATAGTTTAGTTTTCCCCAAAAATAATGAATTGCATTTGTTTATGTTAATTTTGTCTGCAATTTCAACCTCAGTTAGATTTTGATTTTTTTTGTTGGTGATATTGAAGGTTTAATTGTTATCATTTAATTGAAAGGTGTTTTTAGTAATGGGGTTGCAATTTTTTCTTCTAGCCTTTTAATCTATTAATTAGTTGTGTTGATTTTTATTTGTAGGTGAAAAATGGCACAAATTCATCTTCATGGTACTCTTCATGCTATTCATCTCTCTTTCTTTTTCTTTATTGGGTGAATCTCAAACTTTTTTTTAAAATTTATTTTTGCAGAAAAAAGTTTTCACCAAGAAATAACTAAGCAAAGTAAAGAAAAGGGAAGGGATGAAAAAGAGTTTTGTCTGCATTTTTTTGCAAAGTAACTATATGTAAATGTTTGATGCAGGCTGATAAAGAATTATACGGTCCCAATGACGGTAAAGCCACAAAAGTGACGGAACAGAAAGAATCCAACATGAAATCAAAAGAAAATATAAAGAAAAAGTCAGGTTTAATTTTCTCAAAATTTTCTTTAGGGGATGTAGATGTTAAGAGATAAGTTTTTCAACTACATTGGTGTTTTTTGTTTTTTATGTGCCCTTTGATCTGTGTACATGGATCTCCCATTTTGTTCCTTCTTATGAAATTCAAATAATGAGGGAACAATTGTAAAAAACATGACGAGGGAACATAATTTATTTTTAATCTCATGAGATATATCAGTTTAGCAGAACAAATTGTCATATCTAAATTAGCATTACATTGTGATGCAGGCTATAACACAAAGTTTATGAGTCATCATAACAAGAGATATGTAGCTTTAAAAGCTATGTACTTTAGAAAAAGGTATATACCGTCACTATTTTATCTTGCTTTGGTTTTCTATCTTAAACAATTGCCTCATAAGATTGTGTTTATGGCTCTGTTTAGGATGGCAGATAAGCTAACTTATAACTTATAGCTTTTAGCTTATAAGATAAAAGCGGAAGATGGGTCTTCTTCAAAGCAAGGAGATTTCGTTATTGTAAGTCAAAATCTAACTCTTTTGAAGATTTTTTCTACCAATTTGTAGTTTATGAGATGAAATCTACGAACAAGTGAAAAAGATTTGTTTTTTAGTTTTGGGGTTTGTGAAAATTTGATTTTTTTTTTTCACGTTGGTGAGGTTGAGTTTTAGGATGTTTCTGCTGTGTGGAATTTTTCAGAGAATTATCCGTTCTCTCTCTGTCTAGGTAATTTCATCTCCCCTCTTCTCTCATAAACATCGGTTACCATGTTTTGAGGATTTTAATCAGTTTTGTCTCAATTTCATATCCATTCTATTTTTCTTTCGTTTCTACTTCGTTTCTGATTTCCCATTATTTATATATTGACATTGTGATTGGATTTCCTTTGTTGTGATAGAATTGTTTTTTTATGAACTGTGATTTTGGCTTTTGTTTTTCTATTTTTGTTTGTGTGTATTATAGGAAAGAGGAAACTAAGAAGAAGATTTATAATGTTTAATGTGAGGGTATTTTGGATTTGACTGTGAGATTGATGAAGAGACTTCTAATAAGCTGGAAGGTATAAAGGATGCATTTCAACCACTTTTGATGAATGCAAATGGAGTCATAATTTTCTAAGGTAAAGAACTAAAGATCTTCTACATGCATTTGATTTTAATGATGAGGTTGTGGTAAGAGATTGTAGAAGTTGTAGTTGGTAAATCATTTTCTCACCACTGCAAGCAATTTGAGTTTTGTTTTGTTTTGTTTTTTTTCTTCGCCTCTTTCTCCTTTCCCTACTATCATTTTGTAGGTGGTCGTCCTCCCTTATGCCGTCGTCGACTCTTGATGGTAAAATGGCCTGTCCTTGACCACCAATGTCGGATAGGTGCCAATGTTAAGGTGGGATACATTATTCTTGCACTATAACAGAAAGTTTGATTTTGGGCCTTTGATTTATTTGTAATACAATGATTACTTTTCTAATGTATTGTCTTCAATAATTTTGTTGAGTTTTCTCTAATATGCTTTTATGTTATATTATATGTATGCAGATTGTTAATTCCATAGTTATGAACCATGTTACTATTGGTGACTTTTGTTCATATGCAACCTAAGACAATTAGAAAAAGAAAGAAAAAAAACTTAGAAATAAAGGGCAACAAAAACATGTGTTTTAGTGCATTAATGTCTCATTTGGAACCTACAAGAGTACATCTCCTCTTGAGATGCCTGCACATCAGTTCATGATACAATAACAGTTTCACTCTACACATGAAATCTCATCACTCTTATGGGAGATGTAGAATTAAAACCAAATAATACAAATAAAATTGGATGGATCCACCATTTAGCTACATGAACATTCTTTTAGGTCTTTTTTTATTTGTTTATCTTGAACAAGAACTTACTATGTTACAATCAATTAACCTCAGGCAATGTTTACAGCCATAGGGGTTGGATACTCCAGTTCCCTTCCATCAGCTGCTGCCCTTAATTGGGTCTTATAAGATGGTCTTGGACGACTAAGCAGATGCATATACACTGCTAGCCTAGCTTCAGCTTTTGATACTAATTTAAAGGTATTTTAACTTCCATTTTTAAAGTGCATGATAGCAATTGAAACTTCATTTGACATGTTCTAATCAGAAATTAAATCTAATTAATCTTTCTTCTATAAAAAGAAAGAAGCTTCATTTCCAAAATTATTCCTGCTGCTTGCAACTATTGCCAATATTGCTAAACAAATAAGCTTGGGATGCTACTTAGCAACTCGGGTAAGAGCTATTCACATGATGATATTATTCTTTAAATGAATTTGCTTTTCTGTATATCTTCAATATAGAGAGTTTCTATAGCAAGATTTGTATTAGTATAATGGAAGAGGGTGAAGTCTTGCTCATCTCCGCGCATCTACTGTGGGGAAATGTGTTCTTACGGAGATAAAAGCTACTAATCCAAAGGGTTGGAATTTTCTCAAACCAATATGCTTCTGATTTGTTTCATTTGTATTGTATATAACTTTACGCATGTACCTTATTTTAACAGATAATTGAGTTTGTCAAACTTGGGGGAAAAAAAAGGAATGGTAAGAACATGTTGTAATAACATGTTTCTTAATTCACTTTATACATAATCACTCTTCTTTATACATAATCACTCTTCGTGCCTTTCACACAATGCATATTGGGTTTCTAAAACATCTTTTTGTTTCGGCTATATATACTAATAGACATTTTCTCACACACTCATTTAATCTTCCTCTCTCTTCTTTCTTATAAAAGATTGGATGCAGTCTGTTGTTGCTGTTATGTTGTTTGTCTGCAGGCTATAATCAGAGTAATGTGGTGGTTCATGTAGCAGAAAAGTGCTGCTGTAATGGATGATGCTTGCAGATCCTGGTATTTCGGCCTTAGCTGCTGGCTGTGTCTGTGTCTTTGTTGGATTCAAGATTTTTTCTTTTGCGTGTGCTGCTTAGTTGTAGTCTGTAGCAGTAATGAGGATTCAAGGTTAATTGTTTATGAGTTGATGCAAAATGGTATTCCGACGTTAGCTGCTGGCTGTGTCTGTGTCCTATTATTGTATTTAGAGTCGAGAGTTACATCTATATATTTGATGGGATGTTGTTAATGATTACTGTCTTGGATAGTTTGTTGCTTCTATACAGAATGTGTGAATTGTGTTTCTGTAATGGGTATTTTGCTTTAACTGTATGTATAATTTCTTTCCAGTCTGGGTATTCCCTCCGCACTTTTACCGGACATTCTGCATATGTTATGTCACTAGATTTTCACCCAAATAAAGATGATCTTATCTGCTCCTGTGATGGTGAGATACGGTATTGGAGCTAAACAATGGCAGTTGTGTTAGAGTCTCTAAGGTAGAATCTTGGTCAATTTATCTTATTTTCTATGCATTTTCCTGTGCACTAGATGATTTACAGCCTCCCTTGAGCTGTACTTGACTACTTGCTTTGAGAAATTTTTTCCTTTATGTGCATAAGCATATTTCTTATGGTCTATTATTAATTTGCTACTGGATTTTATATTGGATTATGTCTTTCTTTTTGCCAGACATTGCCCTTTTATACTTGAAAAAGAAGAAAATGAAAAAGCGGAGAATGAGGTTGAAGAAACCAAAGGTGGAATCAACCAATGAAAAACAAGAAGAAAGTGATGTGGTTCAAGGGAAGAGAGAGTCTTCTCAAGTTTCCAATGATAAAATTGAAGAGACTGCAATTTAATAGAAGAGAGAAAGAATAAGTTGATATCATTGGCTGATGCATTTCAAACTATTAGATGAAAATGCAAAAAAAAATCATTTAGTTTCATTTGAGAAAATGAGAGGTTGCAGTGGACCATGATGTGGATTTTCTCATCTAGATGAGTACATAAACATGTGTAATTAATACCATTGTAATTTGTAATTAAGTTAACACCTGATTCCTGATAAAAATACATGTAATTTAAACTTTTGTAATCATATATGTGAAAAGGGTTAAATAGATAGTCAGTTTTTTGGTTATGAACAATCTATATGTTTTAGGTGCATTAGAGAAAGCTCCTTAAGACTACAAATTAAAGGCACTCTCACAAGCCAATATTAACTTATGCCATGGAATCAAGCATTCTTCAAGTGAAATGATGCACAATTTCGATCATTGTCTGTATAAACTTTTATGAACAACAACGACCATGATTGGTCGCAACCATGATTGGCCCATCCAACCCGTGCAACGCACGGGTAGCACACTACTCCCTCTGTCCCAAAATAAATGACTTTTTTGACCACTGACACGTTTGCCAATGCACAACTTTAATTGTTAATATCTCTAATTATATATTATTAAAAATTATAAAAATGGTATATTTTGAAAGTACTCGTCGAGACAAATCAAACAACATCTCATATGGTAATATTTGCATGTATATATTAGTAGAAAAATAAGGTCAAAGCAGGTCAAATGAATAGTATACTAAGTCAAAAAGAGATCATTTAAAATGGGACGGAGGGAATAGTTGTTATATAAGGAATAATGAGTACTCCAAGTACTGTGCACATACTAGTAATAATAATAATTAATAAATGAATGAATTTAATGAACTCCCCACCACACCTATTTGTTTGACTCTTCTCTCTCACTAGTCTGAATACTTCATGATGAGTGACCGCTTCTATGGTTGAAGTCTTCAAGAACGAAATCAATAAAAAGCAGAATGATTAATGGGTTTGAAAATCACTTGGTTTTTTTTGAATTTTTTTCTCAACTGCACCTGACCCAATTATTTTTTTTTAAAATACTTTATATTTTAATTTTTTTTTCTTCAAACTATCCTATTTTTCTTTGTGTTTTAGACGCTACAGTCTCAATGGTGCGTCCAAGACACAAGGAAAAATAGAGTATTTTAAAAAATAAAAAAAAATTGTGTCAGATGCACTTGAGTTTTTTTTTCTCAAAAGGTAGCCTTGAACCACGTCCTTAGCCTCCTCACCCCATGACCATTAGGTCATACCCTACCAAACTTTACTGTTCACCTTTATTGTTATTGTTATTTTCCACCAACAATATTCATGTGAAAGTGAAATCTTAATTCTTAATCTTTCCAATCATCTCTCTTGTTTGTTGTTACTGTATTTACTGTACATAAAAAGAGTCACCTTAACTTGTTGCTTAATGACATATGTTAAAGTTATTTAAAAATAGAAATATAGTATTGAATATACCATAAGTTTAATAATTTTTTTTCACATTTATCTTTTTAACAGTGCCCTTGGGCACATGTTTTCAAAAAAATTATTCTTTCGGTGCAAAAAAAATGATCTAATTTTTACTTAGTATTCATTTGACCTACTTTCATCATATTTTTCTACTAATATATATGCAAATATTATTATATGAAATGTTGTTTTATTTGTTTTCGACGAATATTTTCAAAATATACAATTTTTATAATTTTTAATAATAGACAATTAAAGATATTAAATATCAAAGTTCTACAATGGTAAACGTAAATGAAATTAAATGGATCATTTATTTTGAGACGAGGGATTAGTTTTTGGGTTAATTAGAAATTCTATATATTATAGACAACATACATTAATTTTTCAATATGAATCTAAAAAAATGTTTTTCGTTTATAATAATGACCGAGTAAAGATAAGAAACACTTTAAGCACAACATCAAGTAAAAAGGTGTTGAACACACACATATAGTTTAAAAAAATTAAAGATAAAATGATTCATTAATACTTGATAATGTGACAAAATTATTTTTGATATTTTTTTTATATGTATATGTGCTTAAGTGTATTTTATTTGAAGTTTGAAGTTGTGCTCAAGTAAGCATTGCCCCATAAAGATTTTATTGGAAAAGACGAAGTAGCACCGATTCTATATTTATACACGTTCCAATTTTATAATTTTAATTACTAATTCATATTATTATTTTTTTGGTTCAATTACTAATTCATTTCTATTAATGATAATAAAGTAGTATTTTATCATGTGAAACGCAAAATTTAATTTAGTTGTTACTAAATTTGTTAGGAAAATTTGATTAAAACATTTTTGTTAGAAGTACAAATTTAAAATCTAAGAAAATATTTAATAGTGTCTCCAGCTAGTTAAAGAGCTTAATTATAATAAAAATATTTGAAACTTGTATAATTAATCAGTTTTTTTAAAATGTAAAAAATAAATTTTCAATACAAAATTGAAATTTATTTTATCACCCTAAAATCAAACAATGGAGTTTGCTAGGAGTATGGATTAGTATGTAGGGAAGGGAAGTCTTATGATTGATACAATTGTCTGTTGTTATGTCTACATATATGATACCTAACTATAATAATTTTGATGTAACAGATTACATTTTTTTATCTTCAATTACTAATATTATTTTTAATATCGAAAATAATATTTTGGCAACTAAATATTGTTATGACAAAAAAAATGGTATATTAATTGTTTTTTACATATTTTTATCACAAATATTTCTTTTGGATTTAGGTTACCCTTAATTTTGATGTGTTTAATTTCTTAAGATCTAATTTTTTTTAATAACATTTTTTGACTATCTAATGTGATTTCATACATGTAATTTTGTGACTTAATTGGATTGATAGAAAGTTTAGCAAATGTACTAAATAGCCGTAAAATAGTAAAATAAAGATTGTTTTTTACAGGAATTATAGGGAATCAAACACAGTTGATTGGAATCATATGTAAATAATTTACATAAAGTAAACGAGGAGATTTTTTTCAAGTTTAGGGTTTGAGAAATAAAACGGGAAAAAGAAATTAGGATTTGATTCAGAGAGAGAAGGCGATTGAACCTCTTCGGTTCATCTAATTACTATTATCTTGGTAGTTCATGCATGTTAATAAATTTACAACTTTCGTTTCACGATTTGATTAAAAAAAGTAATTATGCCCAATCTCTTGGTAACATAATCCTCTCCCTTAATCATAAATCCCTAATCTCTTAGGATGATTTATGATTAAGTGAGGTTTTGGAACTTTAATCTTTAAATTCTCAATTAACAATTAGAAATCTCTTAAGTAACGTTTAATTGAACAACTATTCCTATATCGAAGATTTATTCATATTCTCATAGTAAAACAAATAATTGGAATCATCACATAATTGTCCAAATCATACAAATCATTAAACACAAGGAATAATTGATTGAAACTAACTTCATAATTCATTAACATATTATATGAAACTACACGGTTCAGGAATAAAAGCAATTAGAATCTCCTAAGATTCAATCAAGAAGATTAGCTAGGCATAACTAAATAAATAACAGAAAGTTTGAAGAAAGAATACATAATTAAGATGATATAAGGTTGTTGAATCTTCCTCCCAGATGAATCTCTAGCCCTAGCATTCTCAAAGACATGTTCCTTGATATTTTTGCACTGAAAACCGACCCCTAGGTCAGTTCTGGAAACCCCTATTTATAGAAAAACACAAAATTAAGATGGGTGGCACGAGGCTGCGCCGTGTGCACCTTATTCTTGAGCTGGGCGCAGGAAGCCGAACTCAAATGACTTTCCTTTCTTCATGAAAGTTGTAGCTATTAATTTTAGCTTTCATTTGCCACAAGTCCCGCCTCATTCTGAGTTACGACACTCTATATATGGTCAAAATACCGGACATACGTCATGATTTTGGTTGGGAATAGGCCAGGCGGCCTCTAGGGGCCTTCGGCCTGACCTGTTTTAGGCCTGGCCTGGTCTGGCCTGTTTATAAAAATGTCAGACTTAGGCCTTGAAAAAGCCTGTTTGCATAAATATGTCAGGCTCAGACTTTTAAAAAAGCCTGTGAGGACTGATAGGCCGGCCTGACCTGTTTATATTTTATAATTATTATTTATATAATAAATATAACTTTTATCATCTTGTTTGTATAAAAAATAAATATTATTTATATAAATACAAAATATTTAATAAACAAAATATATTTGTTTTTTTTTTACGAAGACAAATTATAGTGTATATTTTTGTTGTTGCTAACTTCATCGATTAACATTAGTGTTTAACAAAAAATTTGTATTATGGCATACTTAATAGACTTTGTCTTAATCATATTTGTTATTTTATTAGCTTTTAATTCTTGTGCTAATCATTTTATTAGCTTTTTCTTAATGTTGTAGAAATTATAAAAATTTAAAAGTGAAATAGGCTTTAAGGCATATTTAATTAGCTATATATTTAAAAAGACTATATAGAGGGTTTTATGTAACACAGACTCATAAACAGACTACCAGGTCAGGCCAGGCTTTTAGCAGGCCCAGGCCAGGCCAAAAAAAATGCATTTGATAGGCCATAGGCCAGGCTTAGGCTTAAAAAAAATTCGTCGGCCAGGCTCAGGCCTGTCAAAGCCTGGTCTGGCCTGTTCCCAACCCTAGTCATGATGCAAATTGTGTTGATTTTGTTGTTCTTCAATCTGCGCGAGGCGCAGACAACAATGTTATGAAACCTCCAGTTTTTCTTCTGTTTCTTGTGCTCCAAGCAATCTTATATTGACGTAATTTCTTCTTTATTCATTGCGAAAAACATAATAAAAGTACCTGATAATGTCTTGAATTATTGTTAAAAACATAGTAATGACGTGAAGTCATCACAACCTCAAACTTGAACTTTTCCTTGTCCTCAAGGAATATCTACTTCTATTGGAAAACCTGACACTATCTCAATAGTTTTATTTAAAGACAACAAAGTCAATCAAGTCAAAATTCTAATCAACACTTCAATGATCATCCATATCATGAATCTACTTGCACACCGAATACTATCGAAAAACAAAGAACTTTTCACAAACATTGATCAATCTATAATCACTGCACTCCCTCACATTCTCTCCTTTTATATGGTCAAGTTCACTCAATCAACACAGTCATAGCCATTCAACCATAGGCTTGTAAGCATTCTAACAATCGATCGACATACATTAGAATTCACACCTTTAGAGGACTTCAGGTTATACCGGGGCTAAGGTTTAAGGGTGGATATTTTTGGATGATAAGCATAAAAGCTTGGAGTTTTCAAGATCAATTTTTTTTTCAATATAATTTGGATTTTTGATTCTTTGAGAGGAGGAGATTGGACCTTTTCGGTTCATCTAATTACTATTATCTTGGTAGTTCATGCATGTTAACAAATTTACAACTTTAGTTTCACGATTTGATTAAAAAAAGTAATTTATGCCCAATATCTTGGTAACATAATTCTCTCCCTTGATCATAAATCTCTAATCTCTTAGGATGATTTATGATTAAGTGAGGTTTTGAAACTTTAATATTTAAATTCTCAATTAATAATTCGAAATATCTTAAGTAACGGTTAATTGAAAAACTATTTTGAGATCTATGATTTATTCCTATTCTCATAGTAAAATAAATAATTGGAATCATCACATAATTCGTCAAATCATGCAAAACATTAAACACAAGGAATGATTAACTGAAACTAACTTCGTAATTCATTAACATATCATATGAAACTACATGGTTAAAGAATAATAGCAATTAGACTCCCCTAAGATCCAATCAAGAAGTTTAGCTAGACATAACTAAATCAATAACATAAAGTTTGAAGAAAGAATACATGATCAAGATGATATAAGTTTGTTGAATCTTCCTCCCGAATGAATCTCCAGCCCTAACACTCTAAAAAACGTGTTCCTTGGTATTTTTGCACTAAAAATCGACCCCTAGGTCAGTTCTGGAAACCCCTATTTATAGAAAAACGCAAAATTAAGATGTGTTGTCACGAGGCTGCGCCATGCGTAACTTATCCTTGCGCTAGGCGCAGGAAGCCGAACTCAAATGACTTTACTTTCTTCATGAAAGTTTAGCTATTGATCTTAGCTTTCATTTTCTGCATGTCTCGCCTCATTCCGAGTTACAAAACTCTAGATATGGTCAAAATACCAGACATACGCCATGATGCAAATTCTGCTGATTTTGATGTTCTTCAATCTGCGCGAGGCGCAAACAGCAGTGTTGGAAAACCTCCAGTTTTTCTTCTATTTCTTGTGCTCCAAGCAATCTTATATTGATGTAATTTCTTCTTTATTCATTGTGGAAAACAAAATAAAAGTACCTAATAATGCCTTGAATTGTTGTTAAAAACATAATAATGAAGTGAAGTCATCAGATGCAATTAGTGTTTCTTATTTTGAAGAGAAGTTTAGCTTGAGTTGTGTTTGAAGCGTATAAAAAAATTCAAAATTTAGTTTAATTGTCGTAGTAATATTATGCATATTATTATTATTTTTGGTAAATTTTGAAATCATGTATATTATTTTTTTTTTGGTAAATTTTGAAATCATGTTTGTTATAAGATAAATTCATGGCTCATTCACCTAAGATAAATTCGTTAATTTATTTTTCTCCATAGATTTGAGATAATTTCATGTATTATTGAACTTTTATTGATTAATAATATGAATTAATTTTATTTTTATCAAACAAAATAACTGATATACCTAATTATATATATTATATATATGGTTATTCAATAAACCTAAAAATATATTATTTTTTTTTTTTTATAAAACGATTATAGAAAATTGCCACTAATTATACGTATCCTTAGAAAAAAAATTGTCACTAAATATAATTTCGAGAAATAGTGGAATCTTAACCATTGAATAAAATTGAGATATCAAATTAAAAATAAGAGAAAAATGTTTAAGGGTGAGATTAAAGACACATGAAAAACATGAATCTTACCAGCTATTTAACCCTAAATAAATTGATACAATTCATTCTCTATAATTCCCTTTACAATTTTCTATCACAAAAACCATTATCATTAATTTCCTATCCTTTTGAATAAATATCTATCATCACTTGTTTAAAAGTTCCTTCTAACTTCTTTCTGATTTCACCATAAATTCAACTCCCTAAAGAAGGAATATCCAAAGAAATTTAAACTAGAAAAAACCAAAATCCAATTATCTTATAAATTCTATACCATGTCCCAAACAAACAAAGGGAGCAAAAAAAAAAAAAAATACACTATCATCCTCTCACAAATTAAATTCCCTATATACAAAAAATGAAATCAATTTCATTTCCAACAACTTTCTTTATATAATAATAAATCAATTCAACTCATGATGTTGTGTTTGAAACCTTGGTTTTCCAAAAGGGAATCCAATATTGACCTTTGAAGTGGAATCATCACTTGTTTTGTTATTAGCATTGATTGTGGTATTTGTAGTGACAGAAGAAGTTGCTGTAGAATTAGTTGCTACACGTTCACATGAAGGACACATAGTTAAAGTAGTTGCTGGTAATTGCATTTGAAAGGGATTTGAAGTTTTTAAAGCTCTTAATTCTAAAAGTTCCTTGTGTAGTCTTCTATTCTCTTCTGTTAGTGTCTCACAACAATTCTTTAAATATTCGCAATCTACTTCTGTTTGCTTCAACTTAGTCCTGCATCAACACATAAATTCATATTATCATTATCTTAATTAACATAAAATAAAGGTCTACGATAGCCGACATCAATATTTTTTATGTCTCTACAAACATCATGAAAATATTATATGTCATATTAACATGTCTATATTAACATGTATAGTAAAAGAATATATTAGATGTTCTCTGCAAGTTTAGTTTAATGGGTAATGACATTATATTATATATGCATGCAGGATGGATGCTGAAATTCGATCTCCAAAAACTTCATTTATTTATTTTTAAGGATGAAATTTTTAGTTATTAGGTTACCTAAAAAAAGACATGTTAAATTATTTAAAAATAAAAATTTAGTATTTAATATATAAAAATTTAATATTTAAAAAGTTGAATATACAAATTTTTTTAAAAATATTTCTACTTTTTCATATTATATATCTAATATTGTTAGAAAATAAAGTTGTACTCCTATTGCATAGGTTGTGTTTGATTGTGATTTTCTTTAATATTAAATGATTGAAAATAGAATAGAAGAGGTGATTTAAAAACTAGTACTAATTGACAAAGAAAATTGCAAAACAAAAAATTGATAAAAAAAAAAAAATTGTTACACCAATTAAGATGATTGTATACCTTGCTCTTCTGTTTTGGAACCAGACTTCTACTTGGCGAGGTCGAAGATTGAGTTGTTTTGCAAGAGCCAGTTTTTGTTTCTACAGCACATTAATTGTGTCCAATCAATAAAAATTAAAAAACAAAAACAAAACAAAGAAATGTGGCCAAAGAAGGATTTTCATAAAATTTCAATCTTATTATTACAAAATCATGTCAAAATACTTGTCTAAATTTAAACATTAATTTAAATCCAGGTAACAACAATACTTCATATTAAAGATGTGTTTAATGCCGACTTATGTGATTAAATTTAATTATTTTATTTTTTAAATTATTATTAATGTCATCATTTTAATATATTATATTTAAGTCTATATTTGATATATGTGGTTTCATATATCAAAATTGGGTTGATCTACTATTGATTTTTCAAATATTACACTCAATTATAGTTTCTATAAAATCACCATGAATTATTATAATTATGATATATTCACCCTGATACAAAATATATTCAACTTTTTTTTATATATATTAAATATAAAATAATTACACATGAATAAAATGAAGACGAACAACAAACTACATATGAATATAAGATAATTCACCTTTAGTAAAAAATATTGATATATTGATCGTGATACTAAATATACAATAAAATTGTTTGTTGTTTGATGTGATGTCCTGATGTTTGTGTTAGTGAATTAAACATATTATATCTTATGATTAAGTGTTAAAATCATAGAATTAGAAAATATAAATAAAAGTATTACAAGAAAAACAATTTTTTTTTTTTTTTTGCATCATATGAGGGGAAAAACACATACAGGATTAAGAGTGTGGTGTTCTTTGAAACTCTCTTCAAGAAAAGCAGATTGATCCTTGGAGAGCCTAAGCTTCTTCCTTGTGTTTCCACCACCACAGTTATCATCTTCATCACTAACTCTTGAAGAGTTTCTTTGATCATAACCTTCACCATCAGAAAACTCTCTTTTGTTCCCTCCTGATCCACTCAAACTTCCACCACCACCGCCACCACTTCCTCCTCGATTGTATATACAGAGATCCATTGGAAAAGAAGATGCTGCGCTATTAGGCGACGAAGAAAGCACCGCCTCATCGTCCGCTATAACAACCGCTGTCGCCGGTGGAACCACGTTCACATCCAAGTACCTTGAAGAACCACCAAACTCAGTTGATAATAATCTACCAACTGCAACAACAAAAACCAAAATTATACATCATATATCTCATAATTCAATTAATGTTTTAAAAACCGAATCAAATAGATTAATCTGATTTGTTGAAAAGTCTTACATCGGATATGAAATAGTCTTAACAGTGTTTATTAGCAACTGACAGTTCTCACTTTAAAAACTGATTTTGTAAGGATGAGTTAGACCCATACTTATTTCTAACATAGTATCAAAGTCCAGATCATATGTCTGGTCCGGTTTTTAAAACATTGATTTCTGTCAACCCTTTAACTAGTTATGAGATAAAAATAAAAGGAAATGAAAAACATAACAACTTGGTAATTTTTTAAGAAGAGGATTGCTACCATTTTGAGAAGGAGGATGCCATGGTAATGAGAGTTGAGGAAGAAGATCAAGCTGATGCAACACAGAGTTTGGATTTTCAGTTCTGTTGTTCATGATGTCCCTTTTAGTCTTTTCATCTTCTTCTTTTTGTTGAAGTTGATCTCTTTGTGTAGTGTTGATTGGACCAATTGATAAAGTGGTGTTGAAGCCTAAACCAAGTTCTTTGGAAGATTCATGAGGATGTTTTTCCATTAACCCAATTAGAGGCTTTGAAGAGTCTCCTAAGCTTAAACCAAGCTCCATGATCTTTTTTCTCTACTTATGCATAGGGAAGAAGGAATTAATATATATATATATATATAGAGAGAGAGAGAGGGAATGAAGAATGTTAGTGGGGAAAGGGATTTGAAGCTTGGACTAATAAATGAAGAGGAATCGAAAAGGTTGAAAGAGAAGAGTCTTTATAATCATAGTAAAGAGAGAGAGAGTGTCCAACGTGATCATAGCAAGACCAAAATGGTCACTTACTTTTTTAAAGAAAAATGCTGGTAAAAATAATTTTGAAACTAGTGTAATTAATATTAGTAGGAGAATCATTAAGGCACATGTTAATAAGATAAATGTGGAAAATATTTATTAAAGCATGTATACTATTTAATTATTTAAGCATTAAATTTTTTGTATCATTAAATGCTACATTTCTATTTTTAGGTAGTTTATCATATGCTCTTAGAGGACAAGTTAACATGACCCATATTAGTAAAATATAAAAAGTTATATTTTCAATAAAAGTTACATTTTTGTATCCTTAAGCACTAGTTAACATAACTTTTCTTTAAAATATAGTGTGGTGGCTATTTTCTTTTAGGTTCAATAATTTTTATTTTTTATTCTTTTAAATATACAGTATTAATTATAATTATTATTTTTAATTGAATGGTTATTTTTTCTTTCAAAGTTTAGTCTTTCTAAAATTTTCGTTATCAATTTTAACTTCTCTGTTTTAATAAAAGTATATTATATTTTAATTAACTTTTCAGATAACAAGTTATTGTTATATATTTTTAATATTATTTTATCTTAAGATAATATTAATTTAATAATTTAACTGCTAAGTAATCCACTTTATTTGATTTAATAGTGTTGGTTCACTACAAGAAAACATGAATTTTGTAAGACCCAAGATTTTACTGTACTATTTTTCTAAGGAACTCTAGTGTCGGCTTCGAGTTTTAGGGTTTTTAGTAGAAGCGGATTTGTGATTATCGTCACATTAATGAGATTTTTGCTGAAACGGAGCCTGTTTTGTGCTCGTGCGCTGGAAAGGCACAGACTTTCGGGTCGTGATACTCTTTTAAGTATGAGGAGATTTCTGTGGTCTTAGAATAACGAGTTTTGGATTATTCTCGTTTTTGGAAAAACAAGTAGGATTTTACCCGCGGATGGAAAATCTTACTGCGTCTGTTTTGAGTGAGGTTTCGGATGGGAGTTTTATATATCTGCGCGAGTTAGGATATGTCCTGAGATTAATTTTCTAAGGTATGGAAGAAAATTACAGTCGCGGAAAAAGATTCGGCGATAAGTTTTGGAATGGAAAAACGATAGACGTTCTTTCTGTAGGTTTTCTATTTTTGCGAGTTTCGTTCGTCGCGATGCGCGAGAACTGAGCGTGCGTTTCGTTGTATGAGGTTATGGGAAATATCTTGTGAGGATAGACTTGGATTTGATCCAAGGGCTAGGGATTAGTCTTAGAAACTTTTTACTATTTGATCCAATGGTGGTTGGCAAGCAAGACAAGTGGTAATAGTAAGGAGGTTTATGTTTTGTTGACTTAGGAAGGAAAAATTGATCACAAGACTCTCATTCTCTCTTCTCTTAACCGTGGCCTTCCTTCTTCTTCCCTTCCTTGAGCAAATTTCATTTCTTCACCATTTCCTTGGATTTCAAGCTTGGAAGCTCTAAGGGAAATTGTAGAGAAGCTTTTTCTAAGGTAACTTGATCCATTCCTTTCTCTTTACTAGCCAAGCTCATGTAGTTTAGTGGAATTTTATGATTTTGTTCTTGAGAGAAATTTCATAAAATTTGGTGTTGGTTGATTCTTGCTTCATGAAGGTTGTTCATGAGGGTGTAGTAAGCTTGTGTAGGCTTTGTTATTTTTGTTTTCCATGAGTTTGTGAGAATCTCATGAGAAAAGTTAGGGTTTTGGTTGGTTTATGTATTGATCCATTTCATGAGGTTATGTTGTAAGGTTTTGAAAAGAAAAGTTGTCTTTGAACCTTTGGGCAAAAGGGAAATGCGTTGTATGGTTTTGTTTTAGAAAACCCGATGAAAAATATTTTGAGGTTTATGAAAATATTTTCTAAGAGTTTTTGGGTAGTATTTTGGGGTCAAAGTAGTTTAAAACTATTGTGACATGTGGTGTCGCTTTTTACCTTGAAAACATGTTTGAAAATGATTACCGGACGGTTGAGGCCCGTAATAAAACTTGTGCTTGGATTTGGTTTTGATTTTGGAAATGAAAATCAAATAACTTGCACTCGAAGCAACCAACATGCTTTCGGAAATGCGTTGCTTGCTTATGAAAATGGTTCGTTTTTATACCTTGAAAAGATGTTGGGAACTATTAGAATCAAACTAGGCTTGGGGTGGAAAAAGGTGGTCTGAGTTGCTGTCTTTTGCTGTCATGACAGTTGAAACTCGCTGAGCGAGTGGTTACTCGCCAGGGCGAGTGTCACAGGTCCTGACAACTCGCCAGGGCGAGCTCCAGAGCGAGTAAGACCAGTACTCTCTGCCTTCACTCGCCACCAACTCGCCAGGGCGAGCTCTGGGAGTTGAGATTTTGGATTCTGATTTCCAAACTTGGTTTTTAGCTTTCTAATCCCTTTTTATTAATTTATGGAAGTGGTTGGGATTGGAAACGAGTTTTTCGGGTACTCGGAAAGTACGTAACTTATAACGCAAGAAAACGGCCATTTTGCATTTCAAATTATTTAAGACTTTTGACAATTGTTTTGGGTCCTAAGAATAGTACAAATGACTCATGGGTGTTGATCAATACGATAGATTTTGGTATGGTATCCGAAAGAGCGGATTTTCCTTAGGAACCTTTAGGTTTTTGGGGGATTGGTGTAGTTTCAATACTATTGGTTAGAGAACAATGTATTGATTGTTGCGCTGCTTGTTTTAGGAAGCGCGTTGTGTTGTTTGAGCGTGTGTTGTTGACGGAAGCTTGCTAAGGTAAGGGCATCACTTTATTTCTGTCTTTTCACTGAGTTATAACATGTTTGTTGGTTATTGTCGGTGATGCGTGTTTGTGTGTTTGGCATGTATGTGTTATGTATTCTCGTGATGAGAAAGTGTTTACAATACGTGCGTTGTTTTACATATGATTGGAAATGTATGTATGTTTGTTGTGGTTTGTTACATATGATTGGATATGTATGTATGTTGTTGGGATGGTTTACATATGCTAGGGAGGTATGTATTTGTTGCATTAGTATACATGGGGAATCGTATGCTCATGCATTTTCAGTGCGTAGTTGCGGGAGTGGACTACGAAGTGTAGTTGCGGGAGTGGACTACGAGGTGTGGTTGCAGGAGTGGACGCACCTGATTCTTATAGGGTTTTATTGAGTTCAACACATGGTTGCGGGAGTGGACCATGGGGTGTGATTGCGGGAGTGGATCCACCTAAATCTTGTGTGATTTAGTTGAGTTCGATACATGGTTGCGGGAGTGGACCATGGGGTGTGATTGCGGGAGTGGATCCACCTTAACCTTTGTGACTTTGTTGAGTTTGATACATGGTTGCGGGAGTGGACCATGGGGTGTGATTGCGGGAGTGGATCCACCTTAACCTTGTGATTTCATTGGTGATTTAGTAGGGGTTGGACCTACAGTTCTGGAGCTCATGCATTGTGGTAGCTAGGGTTAGTACCACGCATTGTAGAGGCTGCATTATAGGCTATGTGTGCATTGCTTATATGAACCCGTTGGTGGGAATTGCTTTGTTGGTTAAGAGCTTTCTCTTGTGTTTTGTGGAATTATTGTTATGTGTACAATCTTTCGCACCGGTTATATATATATACATACTATATATTTTGTGGTGACCCTTTCTTTCATTTGCGGGCTCATCCCACCCAGGTGATGGGTTAGGTCGTGATGACGACGGTGGCAGTTCTAGGCTATAGTAAGCATTCGGTGAAGCTTAGTATAGATAGACTATGCGCCGGTGTGTTTTGTGCACCGTGCTTTTGGTTAGCATAGGGTTGTCTAACTTGTTTTGTTGTAAGTACTTGATACTTAGACTTGGATTGTAATTATTCAGGAATACACTTTGCTTGTCGAAGCACCTATGGTAATGAGTCTTTTGTATATTTGAATGCCGGCTCATTGAAAAATATTATATGCGCACTCTGAGCGTTAGTTGAAAAAGAAAAAAAAAAATATATGCTCTTTTCTGACCGTTGAAAAACGGGTCGTTACAAATTTTGTGACGAAATTATCTTATAAGGTATTGAGGGCCTGGGCCGTCAATAAATTAGTGACGGCCAGATCCGTCAATAAATATAAAAAGTCGTCACAAACTTAAAAAAATCCGTCAAAGATTTACTGACGGAAAATTCCGTCACAAAATATTAAATTACTGACGGATTTAGCCGTCACAAAGTTTGGAGGGATTTATTGACGGAATAATCCGTCACAAAGTATTGACGGAATTAAAAAAAAATTGTTGTTCAGGCTTTGGTTTTTCACATTCAATATATTCATTCCATTTCCATTTCATTTCCACAAATCTATCACTAAATTTCTTTCTCTAGTTCTTCATCTTAGAAAAAATTTCTCCAACATCTCACTAGAATTTTTCAACTTCTTTTCTCTAGTTCTTCATCATATATAATATTTTTATTAGCTTGATCTACATTCAATATATTCATTCCATTTCCATTTCATTTCCACAAATCTACCACTAAATTTCTTTCTCTAGTTCTTCATCTTAGAAAAAATTTTCTCCAACATATCACTAGAATTTTCCAAGTTCTTTTCTCTAGTTCTTCATCATATATAATATTTTTATTAGTTTGATCTCTTAGTAAAAATGTAAGTGTTTTCTATTTGTTCAAATTTAAAAGTTTATTTTTTTATGTTAATATTTGATTGATATTGTTTATTTATGTAAGTGTTTTCTATATGTTAATATTTTCATTGCTACTCTTAGTTTTTTTTTTTTGACATTGAAACTGAAATAATAGGAGAATGAAACAAACTCAGCATCAAGGACATCATTGGTTCTATTCTATGGAAAGATTGGTAAAAGAGTTAACAGCTAACACAATAAAATAATTATATGAATTATTACTATTAGTAAAAATGTAAGTGTTTTCTATTTTTAATTTATTCTAGACTTTAATTTTTATTTAAATATTTAAATAAAAACTATATAATAAAATAATTAATACATTTTTCATGCATTTTTTAAAATAATTAATAAATTTTTTTTTCGAAAAATAATTAATAAAACAATTAAAATATTTATTTTTTAAAAAAACTTTGTGACGGATTTTGTGACGACCTAAGCCGTCACTAAATGGTTGCCAGAAAAGTGACCATTCTCACTTTGTGACGACCTGAGCCGTCAATAACTTTTCCACGAGCTATTTACTGACGAAATTTGGCCGTCACAAAGTCGTCAGTAAATTTTCACTTTGTGACGGATTTTCCCACTTATTGAGGGCTTTTGGCCGTCACAAAATGGCTGATTTCTTGTAGTGGTTTGAGACCTTGAAGTATGTTCCCCTCAAGGTTTCATGTTTAATATTACTAATTTAACAACTTTTAAATTAATAGTTTAATATTTAATTTGAAGATATAAATAAATTAATATATTACCCGTCTTAAAATGAGTGATCTACTGTATCATTTTTCTTATACTAAGAAATATTTATAAAAAAATAAGATACTTCATCCGTCCCAAAATGTAAGGAAAAAAAAATTCACATTTATTAAGAAAAGTAAAATGCGATAATTTGAATTATGACTTTTTTTGTTTTTTTAGAAATAAGTTTTATGTGAAGACGTAAAAAGAATTTTTTTTTGAAACAAAGGAAATATTGAATTACTTAGCAAAAGGCCATATCAGCAAGGATATGAGAAACAATATGGGGGGTACAGAGGTTAGCCATCCAGAATTGGGCTGATTAAAAGCCCATCTAGCTAAAAGATGTGCAACCTTGTTCCCTGTTCTCCTACCCCAACAAACAGATACATTAGGAAGATTACACAAGAGATTCCCCCCGTTTATAGCGATGCTACCCCAATAAACCCTAGGGTAATCCTTCTTTTGAATTGCATTAACCACCGTGCTAGAATCCATTTCCACGATGATTTCATGATTAGAGAACCGGAGTATCGAGCGCAACACCTCTTCTAGACCCTTCGCTTCCGCTTCCAAGGCGTTTCGAGCTTGAACAATTCGGATCGCAGCTCCGAGGCAAATTCCGTCACCATTCCGCACAACCCACCCTAAACCCCAACGGCCATCACCTTTACACTGAACATCCACGTTGATTTTTAGAGCGGTTGAGGGAGGGGGACTCCATTTTAGTTCGTTACTGCGAGGTGAGTTGTTTGCTCCATGACGCGTGGAACCTTTCTCCATCTGCTTTGTGTACTCTAGAAGATCTTGACTGGCTTTGTTCACCACCACCATGACAGGTATGTCTTTTTGTTGAAAAATGAGCATGTTTCTAGCTTTCCATATCTGGTAGCAGAGAGAGCTTATGAGATTAGTGCAATTGTTCTTCGTCTGATTTTGAGCAAACATATCTTGAACCCAGTCAACAAAGCTTTTGTTGTCTTGCTTGTTAAAGTTTATAGTGAGTTGAGAAGCGAACCATACCTGTTTTACCCATTCACAATCTCTAAAAACATGATTAGTATCTTCGATTTTGGCATTACATCTTGGGCAAAGTGGGTTACAATGAATCCCTCTAGCTATAAGGTTGCTTCTCACTGGTAAAGCATTCTGATTGATACGCCACGTTGGCTGGTTCATTTTAGGGGGGATTTGCTGCTGCCAAATATTCTCCCAGATTGGGTTGGAGTCTATAGGATTACTGGTGGAGGGGTCAGAGCTTTTTCCTTTCCAATCCTGCATAGTAAGGTATCCGGATTTGACAGTGTAGACACCATCCTTAGTATTAGGCCAATAGAACTCATCTGGATAGTTAGTGTTGATGATGAGAATATTCAGAATTTGAGTAGCTTCAAAAGGTAGAAATAGCTGCTTAACTAAGCTAGTATTCCAGTTTTTTTATATGGGTAGGATAAGATCTTTGACCAGCTTTTGAGGGGCTCTATTACTTTCCACAGACCAGATCTTGTGCCCTGGTTGCTCAGGGAGAGCCAATTGTCATGCCAAATTTTTATGTTCTCCCCATTTCTTATATTCCATAGCCCACCTTTTTTGAGAATCCAACTAGCTTTTAGAATGCTATTCCAAGTGTAGCTCATATTTTGGCTGGGTTTGGCATGCAGAATATCACTTTTGGGGAAGTATTTGGCTTTTAGAACTTTAGATAGGAGGGAGTCAGGTTTGGTGATGCACTGCCAAGCTTGTTTAGCCAAGAAGGCTTCATTAAAATCCCTGATACTTCTGAAACCTAGACCACCCTGCTTCTTATTTTTACATATTTGTTTCCAAGTCATGCTTTCAATGTGGCTACACAGGCTTTTAGGCAATAGAAAACAACTCATGATGTAAGTAGGAATGGCCTATGCTACTGCCTTAATTAAAGTGCTTCTGCCTGCAAAAGAGAGATGTTTCTCCTTCCATCCTTTAAGCTTCTTCCACACTCTGTCTATGATAAAATCAAAAGCCAGCCTCTTTGATATGCCCACATGGGTTGGCATACCCAAGTATTTTGAGAAGTAAGGGACCATATTCATAGGGAGAATAGAGTGGATCTCATTTTTGCTGGTTTGAGGAGTGAACTTGTTGTAGGTAATTTCAGATTTGTTCATGTTGACCAACTGGCCAGAGGCCTCTTGATACTCATTTATGATGTTTTTAATAGTTTGAGCTTCTTCTTTGCTAGCTCTACAAAAAAATAAACTATCATCAGCAAAGAATAAGTGACTGATAGCTGGGGCACTATGAGCTATTTTAATGCCATGCAGCTTTTCTTCCTGTTCAGCTCTAGTGATAAGACCAGATAAAACATTAGCACAAAGAATAAACAAGTAAGGGGAAATGGGGTTTCCCTGTCTGAGCCCCCTTTGGGGGGTAAAAAGATTAGAAGGTTTCCCATTAATGAGAATGGAGAAAGAAACATTTGAAACACAGTCCATAATGGTGTCAGTGATGTTGTGAGGAAAACCCATTGCTTCTAGAGTATTTTGTAGAAAATTCCATTCAACTCTGTCATAGGCCTTTGCCATGTCAGTCTTAACACCCATATAGCCTTTCTTGCTGGCACTGTGATTAAAGTGGTGGAAAACTTCATAGGCCACAAGGGTATTGTCAGAGATAAGCCTCCCAGGCACAAAAGCACTTTGGTTGGGGCTAATGATGGTGGGGAGGATCAATTTGAGCCTATTGGCAATAGTCTTAGTGATAATCTTCAGTGTAACATTACATAAGGATATGGGTCTGTAGTCACTGGGGTGGATGGGATTATTGTTTTTTGGGATAAGACAGATGTTAGTATGGTTGAAAGGTTTAGAGCTGCCTTTGTTATTTAGCACCTTCAGAACAACCTCAGTAACATCATTTCCAATATGTCCCAGTAGGTGTGATAGAACAAAGCAGCCATACCATCAGGGCCAGGGGCAGCAAGGCCCTTCATGTCTTTTATGGCCTTGGTAACTTCCTCCTTAGTGGACTCATGCTGGAGGAAATTATACATATCTTCAGTAATACTATCCTTCACAACTTCAACAGTCTCAGGTATATGCATAGTGTCTTGTCTGGTGAACAAGTCTTTAAAGTGGTTGATTAGAGTTTCTTCAATCTTATCATGTTCAGTATGTACATTCCCCTCACAATCAGTTATAGCCTCAATTATGTTCTTCTTTCTTCTTTGAGAAGCTTTCTTGTGTAAAAAACTAGTATTCTTGTCCCCATGCTTTAACCATAGCACCCTAGATCTTTGATCCCACCACATCTCCTCTTGATGTAAGAGGTTGTCAATCTCTGTTTCCTTTGTTCTGACCATATCCATCAGATTTCCATTGGTGTTTTGGTCATTGAGTTGATGGAGGTCTTCTTGTGCTTCTCTGATTTTTCTGGGTAAGTTGCCAAATTTCTGTTTGCCCCATCTGTGCAGGCTGTTTAGGGTCCCATCTAGCTTGCTTTGAAGGACTTGATTGTTGTCCAACCAAGCTTCTTTCACAATGTTGATGTGTTCCTCATTTTCAGTCCACAGTTGTTCAAACTTTTTCCCCTTGTACCTGTTATTGTCCTGGTTATTTGGGGGGGGGGGGGGGGGGTAGAGAAATTCAACAATATGGGGCAATGATCAGAGCCATATCTAGTTAGGTGGGTATTCTGGCGGTAAGAGAAATTGTAGATCCAATTAGTTGAAGCACAGAATCTATCCAATCTAGCTTGAATGTAGTGGTTTTCATCTTGTCTGTTATGCCAGGTAAACTGAGCTCCTTTATAGCCAAGATCCTCTAAATTATTGTCATCCAGGTTGTTCCTAAAGGCCTCAGCAATGTTGTAGTCTATGGGATTACCTCCTGCTTTTTCAAAAGAGCTAAGGACCAAATTAAAATCACCAAAAAGCAACCAGTTAGTGTTGTGATTAGAATTATCTAAGTTATTGATCAGATTACAAGTCAAAATTTTCTGGTTATTAAGAGGATAACCATAAATTCCAGTTGCACGCCAATGAATATTATGAGAGTAAATAAGACAGTCAATGTAATTCAAATCATATGCAATTATATTCAAATCATCAATATTACAATTTTTCCACATTAAGGCAAGACCCCCAGCTTTCCCTCCACCAGTAGTGGAGCAGTCCACAATTTTAAAACTATAGTTATTAGCAAAAGAGGACAAGAAATAGAAGTTTGAACTTAGCTTTTTTGTTTCCATTAAAAACACTATGTCTGGCTGATGTAGGGCAATGAGCTTTTTGAGGGCTCTAGCTGTCCTAGGGTTGCCACACCCTTGATAATTCGAGGAAAGTAGCTTCGTGGCTTTTGGCTGGCCTGCTGGGCAGGTCCTGCCATAATGATGTCTTTTGCTTCTTTACTTGCTTCTTCTTGTCTAGGCCTCTTTGTAGTCATATGATGCTCCTCAATATGTGCTAGAACCATACTTTCTGCTGGATTCACTTGACCAGTTTTTGGTGTTTGTCTTCTAAATCTGCTCTTTTGAGGGCTATTCTGGTGGTGATCCTCAGATTGATTTTGCTCAGCTGCTTCATTCTCTTCCTTTATCTTCATAGCTGCCATCTGTTCTAACATAGTAGCAGGGATAAGAGGGTTGTATTGTCCATAGTTGCTACCTTGTGAAGGATTGCTGTGATATCTCTTGTCCTTCTCATCCACTAACCTTCTGCCATACTGATTTGATCGAATCCATGGGCCTATAGGGGTCTGATTTTCCATGTTGATAGCTTCATTCATGCATAATTTGTCACTGTGACCAAGTAATCCACGTTTGAAACATACTTGTGGCAGGTTTTCATACCTGAAGTCAATCCAGTGTGTACCATCCCTTTGATTTCCAATTAGAATGCCTGTTGTTATTGGTTGATACACATTTATGAACACTTTAATCTTCACAATCACCTTCTTCCCTGGATATTCATATAGATCAGCCACTTCAACTTTTCCCAATAATTCACCTATGCTGATTCCTAGTTGTTTTGTTTTGCAATGTGGGGGTAGTCCCCAAAGCTGGATACAGACTGGAGCATGGTTGAAATCCAGGTTTCTTGGATCAGATTGTCTGTCCCATGGTTGCACAATTAGCCAGGCATTCCTAAATATCTAAGGATTGCCCATAAGGATTCTTTTCTGATCATAGCTTTTAGACATGAAGAATTGTATGATACCTTTCTCAATTTCTTGTATATTTAGACCCTCAGGAGAACCCCAGATATTATCTAAACCATTTTGAATAGAACTAATGTGAATAGGTTTTTCAGTGATTATCTTACCAAGAATACTGTTCTGACATGCATTAATCCCTTCATGAATGCTTTTTTCAGGATACACGAAGAAACTTGGTTTTCTTGATGGAGATGGTTCTTGTTGATCTTTGTTCTGTTGGGGTGAGTGTGTCTGCTGTTCTGATTGTCTTTGAGGTATCTGAGTATTTTGCATTTGTTGGTGTGTAAGATCATAACTGTTGTTTGAGGATTGACCCCGTTCCCATTGGGTTTGAATCTGGGGAGGTTTGTTGCAGGTTATAGAGGTGATCTGAGACATGGTGGAAGGAAAGAAAAGCAAGAAAAGTGAAGAGAAACAAGAAAGGTTGAAAACAGGTGAGAAAAGAAGCAAAAAAACCAGATAAAACTTCCTCTAAATGGGAGATAACTACCACGCCGTTACAACAGCAAAAACAAAAAAAACCCGACGAAACAACAACACGGGATCCTCAGGAGAGGATGGAGAGGGAGCAAAGGAAGCTCAAATGGGAGGAGAGAGGTGGAGAAAGATCACACTGAGGAAGATGAAGAAAGATTCAGGGATGAATCAGATTCTTGGAGCGATGAATCTGCTCCTAAATAAATCATTTGGAAAAACTTGATTTCTATTCACGTAAAAAGAATTTTTTGTAGTTATTGATTATAAGAAAAAGAAGAGAGAGTAAATTAAATATAATTTACATTTAATTTGATGAGAATAAGTAAAAGTAAATCTTGAAAATTATTAAAGTTGATTTTTTTTCTTAAAATTTGGGTAAAAAAAAATGATTTTTTGCTTACATTTTAGGAACTTTTTAAAAAATCAATATGTTTTAACTTTTTAATCAATATTTACTCTCTGTCCCTAATTGTAGGAACTTTTTAAAAAAAAAAAACTCAAAATATAAGAACCTTCACAAATTTTTAGATATAATTATTACTCTTTTTACATATATATATTTTATGTTTGGCAAGCACAATAAGCGAGCTTATAGCTTACTCCCTCCGGTCTCGAATATAAGCAACAAAACAAAATAATTAAAAGTCTCAAATATGAGCAAAAGTTACTACATTTATTACAACTTTTTATAAATATATAATAATTATACTATTTTTTGCGGTTTTTAACACAATTTTACTCCACTCCACCAATCCATACAACTTCTAATGTCATAAAAAACCCAAAAGCAAGGGTAAAATTGAAAATGAAATAATTTTTGTCATTACTTAATGCACTTTATTCATTTCCTTAAAGAGTATCTTTTTTTTTATGCTTATATACAAGACTAGAGAGAGTATTACTTATAATTTATAAGTTAAAAGCTATGTTTGGTAAATTTTTAAAAAAAGAGCTTATAACTTATTTTTCAAACGCTATTTCAAGTACCTTTTGAGCTTATAGCTTACCATTTTTCTTCCAAATTTACCCTTGCCATCTTACTTGAAAAAAATTAAATATTAGTTAAACATATCTTTTTTATGTCATTTCATATTTAGAAGTTAGTTAAACCGCTCATTTTACCAAACACAACAAATTCAATCAACTAGTTTATTTACTATAAACTAAAAATTAGCTTATCAGTTATCCGCTATTTTATACCAAACATAATCTTACATTAAAATTTGAAAAAATGACATTGAGTACATTAAATTTAATAACTCACACAAGTCAGAAAAATTATTACTCCGATTATTTTTAAAATATTCGTATTTTTTTATAAAAGTTCCTACATTTAGGAACTGAATAGAGTAACTTTTTTCAAGTAAGATGATTAATGCAAAATTTAAAGAAAAATTATATCTAAAATATAAGTTATCTATTAACTTTTTAAAATTAGCTACGAGCTTGTAGAAAATCTTATCAAACAAGTTATTTTAAAAAACTTATTTTATTTTGCTTATATTAAAAATAATATGTTTTTAAAATCATATTTTTTCTTTTATAATAAATAGAGAGTTTGGCGAAAAAAATTAAATAGAGAGAAAATGCAGTGGTACTTAAATAAAGTGTGGAAGGAAATGAGTGTTTGACCGACAAAGGTTAACAAGGTTGACAAACACACGTGAAATCCTATTTTTATGGTAGATACTCATGCTAGATTGTAGATAGCATCTGTCTAGAGAGTAGATTTTGCAAGAGTAGATAGAATCGACAACATTATTCCTCAAAAGAATTATGTTTGGCGCGTGATCATCATCCATGTGAGTAGCTCTCAGCATGAGGTAGTGTTGGTACTAATACTCTTAAAAATAAAATTTAGAAAAAATTATAAGAAGCAGATATTTTAAAAATACTCATCAAAACAAATCAAACAAAATTTTATATCCTTATATTTATATGGAAAATACTAATTAGTGTCCTCGGGGAGTTAAAGATATATAAATATGAACATATAAGATCTTGTTTGATTTGTTTTGATAAGTATTTTCAAAATATCTAGTTATTATAATTTTTACTAATAGAGAATTAAAGATATTAGTAGTCAAATTATTTCTTTTATTTTGGGACAGAGGTAGCATTTGCATAATATGAACATAGACCGATAAAAAAGAGTTACAAAATAAAGACATGGAACACCAATGAAAACACAAAAACAAACATCTCCTAATAAATATCTATTTATAATCTCATTTTTAAAAGACACTTCTCAGCTTTCAGACCACCAGAAGAAAACATCAACTCGACACATAAAGATGCTACAAAACACTTATAACTCCCGATTTAGAATCAAAAGTGATCGGCCTATTAGAACAAACAAAGTAGTACCTGAGCCAAAAGATGATGTGACAACGACAAAATGAAAACTTCAGCAGAGAAGTCTCAGCTTGTAGATCAACTCCAAACAATCAACACCAGCACGATAGAGGTCAACCAGATACACAATAAACCTGTAAATCTTAACAGATTTGGACACCAACAGAGATTTAAAAAGAATCCTACAAATCTTAACAGATTTGAAAAACGATTAGAAAATCAAGTATTATAGAAAAACCACTCACTCACACGATATCAACTAGATACTGACGGCGCCAGATCCAAACAACACCGTATCAACAACATCACCACCAATTTTGTTTTATGAAATGGTATATAAAAACATTCAAATTTCTGTTTTAACAAGTTCAAACATTCTAGTCAAAAAACAAAGCCCAAATTTAAGTGAGCCCAAAACTTTTTTCCACACCTCCTAAAATCATTTCGACACCTTGTCAACGCCGGACCTCTGGTGTCGGAACGGCGAACGGAGGTGACCGGTAGAGCTCCGATGACCAGTACGGCAGTGGGCGGCGAAGCTTCGGTTGTCGGTATTGCGGCTGGCGGCGCTTTCGTGGCCTGCCACCACCTCAACCCCTATTTTATTAATTAATTTAATAATAAATATAATATAATTATACTTAAACTATTATTTAATTTTAAAATTTTCAAAAATAGTTTTGTTAAGTATTAATTTGAAAAAATATGTATTATAATTTTGTTGTATAATAAATATCAGTTTTTTTTATAATAAAAATTACTAATTTTTTAAATAATAAAAAATGTTTTAAAATAATTCAAAATACAATATATATATAAAAATAATAATAAGAAATGACTTCATTATTACATGTAAAAAGGAATTATTTTTTATTTATTAATATGGTTTTAAAAAATAAAATCAAATTTTGTTACGATTGGATAAAAACAAAGTTTAAAATGAATTAAAAACACTGGTTTTTAATTATAAACTGATTTTGAATCGGTTATAAACTGATTTTGGATGCAAGTGGTTTTAATTTATTTCATAAACCATTTAGTTTAATGTAATTTGATTCGGTTATGCTCCACGAACACCCTTACTAAAGAGTGTTATTTTGGGAGATAAAATTTGCTTGTGAGATTGGTTCTACGCAGAATATATTTATGAATTAGTTGTATCAATATTTTGAACTATATGGTTGGATCAAGTGAGGAAACAAATATTATTCCTCCCCTTTTTGTTTATTTGATCTACATAGTTAATTTACACGGATTAAGAAAAAGGTAGAAAAAAAAGAAAAAAAGAGAAGAAAGTTTTTACTAAACTATCTTTAGTTATAGAGTATGAGTCGTCCTAATCAGGGCCCTGGTTAAAAATATAAAAATAAGAAAGTTTTAAATAAAAGATAACACTTTTTAAAATTTCGAGAAGTTGGCTGCACAAACTCAAATGCAATATTACTATTTTTGCTTTCTTAAACAGTGTCCCGAAGGTACATTTAACATTTTCCATAAAAAGTTTGTTAAGCTGAAGATGTTGACTTTGAACCTCTGATAGTAATAATAATTAGAAGGTATTATTCACTACAAAAAAATTATGTTTTAGCTTCCGCTAGCTAAATCACAAAAACGAGACGATATTAAAAGCATGTTGGCGTCAAGTCAAGTTAGCATCCAAAAATGTGAAAACAATAAAAGTTTTGATACTAAGGTACAATTTGGCTTAATTTATTTTAGACTATTTTACTTGATAAAAGAATAAGCTAAACCAAACAGATTTTTAAGAAACTTTTGATAGAAAAAAAAGTTGCTTAATTTTATGAGTAAAATATATAGATTAAAGACTTTTAAAGCTAAAAAAATAACAATTATCAAACAACTTTAGCTTTCAGATACTTTTTAAGATCAAAACAATGTAGGCCAAACGATACCTAAGCACTAGTATCGATATTGAAGCCGATTACTGTTTATTGTTACGGAAGTTAAAACTGAATCTACACGTCTATCTAGATATTTTCGCTACTCAGCATTAGTAGTTGCAGACGCTAAATAATGTTAAAACTTGAATGTGAAATCAGTTAAAACTTCAAGGATTTAAAAAGTTTATTTTCTAATATAAGAAAAGTTTTCTATTTTTCTTCCCCACATAACCAAAGTTCAGTACATGGTCATAATTTCATACAAACTCACTTATGGCCCAACTCACTAGGATGTAGAGAACAACTCAAGAAGACCAGTCTCATTCAGTTGGGTCAAACAAGACATTTAACATGTCTTCCTTCGTTGAGGACACACCATCATCTAATAGTTCTAAAATCAAGGTGCATATTAATTGCATTATTATGACGATACATGGTTTTTTAAATGCTACAACCATTTAAAGAATGATAAAATCAGTTGTCAATTTAGAGTCATACTAAAGAAAATTTATGTCCCTTCACACAATTAAGGCCCTGCACAAGCTTAAAATATTTAGAAGTGATTCAATATTACATAACTTAGAATGTTTGCGATATTGTTATCCGAGGAATTCTTACTTGGGCACAAATCCAAGAAAAAATTATTTAGGCACACATTCACAAATATAAAAAAGTTAAAACAAAATTAATATTGTCACATAATTGAATTATTTTTTCTATAAATTTTTGTATTCATGTATGTGTGCCTAAAAGATTTTTTCTTGGATTTGTGCTTATGTCAGCATTTTCTCTTGTTATTCTGGAATTTCAAGGGGATGCATTTAATGAGATTTCGACAATGAAATTGGTAAATTTTATAATAGTAAAATCGTCACTCTGTAAAGTAAAAATTCCCATATCTTACAATATGATTGGAAAAATACTTTGAAATATGAGAATAATCTAAAAGAATAGGAGGCCACTTTAGTTCATGCGGATTGTCTGTTAACTACCTTGATTTTTCTAAAATTACTATATAAATTAATTAATATCCTAATCAACTCTCAACAAAATCTATATATTTTCTAATTAACTAAACATAAAATAAGAAAAATCTATATATGTTCACAAGTCATTGTGACATTTATATGTTTTTCTTGTAGTGGTGTGTATAATCTTTTTGTGTAATTGACTAGTCATATATGGCTTTGTCTCCCGTACGAGACCTCCATAGGTCTCCTACGGTACATATGCATCATGATCAATTTTTTTTTTTTTCACCAAGTTTTTTTTTCAAGAAGGCTTGAATTTATTTTTGGTCAAATTGTCTAGTGGCTAGAAACTCCATCTTTAAGGTGGATAAGTGACATGACCAAAATTCGAACCCCGGCTTCCTGCATATATAATGCAATGTGTTATCAACTGAGTTAAGCTCACGACTTAGTTGATCTAACAGAAGAGTGTAGTTTCTTAAGTTATGAAGAATTAAATTAAGTATGTGTAAAATGTAATAAAATTTTGGACCATAACCTTAGGCTCACATCGTAATTATCTATTACTATATATAAAAATGATACAAATTTTTGGGATGATTTTTTCATTATTCCTATTTTACCCTTAAAAAATAAATTCCACATAAAAATATATTTTCAGTTTTTTTTAGTAAATATTTTTTTTTCTTCTTAATAACTAAGCACAACTTCCACATAACTAAGATACAAATTGTGATTTTTTTTTCTTCTTAATAACTAATGCCAAAAAAAATTGAATTTTGTGTTCAATTTGATATTTCATCTTTATATTCAATGTTTAAGATAATTAATCACCTTAATGGCCAAAAATCACAATTTTTAGAGTAAAAATATAGATTGTTGGTACTAAAATTGTAACATATGAAAATAGAAGGGCCAAAAAATTCAATTTAAAAATAAATTGACTATTTTTCGGCCCACCCACTAATTTTTCTGGTTCCGCCACTGTATATAATACAATGTCCTATCAACTGAGTTAAGTTCACATCTTAATTGATCTAACAGAAGAGTGTAATTTCTTAAGTTATGAAGAATTAAATTAAGCGTGTGTAAAATGTAATAAAATTTTGGACCATAACCTTAGGCTCACATCGTAATTATTTTTAAAATGGTTATTATAATTTTTTTATAGAAAAAGTAATTTTTTATAGTTAAAAAATTATAATAACCAAATATTAATGGTTTGTTTGTACTTTCTCTAGTCTCTATTGTGATTACGAAAAATTATCAAAGTCTATAAGCTACTTGCCATTTCTTACGATGTCTATATAGGATTTTTAATTCTTAAAATTAATTTATTTTTATGTTTTGCGATGGGTTTGAATATGAAATATTTTTACACGGGCTTTATTTGATTCATTATACTGTAAGAGATTATCATCTTTCGTTAGAATAAATTTCTTGGGATATTTTAATTGAATTTAAAAATATTTAAGATGTGGAACCTAAGGTTATCATTTCAATTGTTTTTTTTATTGAACCAATGATTTCAATTGTTTTACTTTATACACGAGCTTGATTTAGTTCTTAACATTGTAAGATATTACATTCTTCTGTTATATCTGATCTCTCTGAATATTTTAAATAAACATTTTATAAATACTAGCCGCCAAATGGGCACATTCCGTGCCCGTTTGTGTGATCGATATTCTTTTTTTTTTTTTGTGATCGATATTCTCTATTGTGCAAATATAAATAACTATTTAATCTCCTTTTTTATTGGACTTAGTTAATTGATAACTACGTAACCTCTTTTTTTTTGTGGCTAGTTATTAAGAAGAAGAAAAAAAATATTTTTTTTAACTATAAAAAAACTGAAAACCTATTTTTATGTGGAAGTTGTGCTTAGTTATTAAGAAGAAAAAAAATATTTACTAAAAAAACTGAAAATCTATTTTTATGTGGAATTTATTTTTTAAGGGTAAAATAGGAATAATGAAAAAATAATCCCAAAAATTTGTATCATTTTTATATATAGTAATAGATAATTACGATGTGAGCCTAAGGTTATGGTCCAAAATTTTATTACATTTTACACATGCTTAATTTAATTCTTCATAACTTAAGAAACTACAATCTTCTGTTAGATCAACTAAGTCGTGAGCTTAACTCAGTTGATAGCACATTGCATTATATATACAGGAAGTCGGGGTTCGAATTTTGATCATGTCACTTATCCACCTTAAAGATGGAGTTTTTAGCCACTAGACAATTTGACCAAAAATAAATTCAAGCCTTCTTGACAAAAAAAACTTGGTGCAAAAAAAAATAAAATTGATCATGATGCATATGTACCGTAGGAGACCTATGGAGGTCTCGTACGGGAGACAAAGCCGTCATATAAGATGCGCTTTGTAAAACTCCTGTGGTGGTGCGTGTGTCCCTAGTTAGATAGCTCAGGAGTCATGTTAGATCATTGTAAAGGGGAAGTCTTTTGTTTTTGTATTGGTGGTTTCGTGCACAACTTGTGTTAAATTTACTCTTTAATAAAATATTTGCTTTTTCAAAAAAATAAATAAATTATGATGATAGAAATTTGCACATGTTAAACAGTCTTTAAGAAAGAGCTCACAGGTATGGTTGGTTCTCTACTATTATTTCTCTTTTTTTATATTTTTCTCTTGTCTATCATGAAAAGTTAAAAGAAAAATATAAAACAATATATATTAAAGTTTTAATTAAAAAAGAAGAATTTTTTTTGAAGATGAGCGAAAGCGATAAACATGACACATTGATATACCTTAAAGACATTTATTAATACTAGCCGCCACTTTGTTGATCAATATTCTCTACTTTTTTTGTGATCGATATTCTCTATTGTACAAATATAAATAACTACTTAATCTCTTTTTTTATTGGACTTAGTTAATTGATAACTATGTAACATCTTTTTTGTTGTGGCTAGTTATTAAGAAGAAATTTTTATTTTTTTTTACTATAAAAAAACTGAAAACCTACTTTTATGTGGAAGATGTGCTTAGTTATTAAGAAGAAAAAAAATATTATTTACTAAAAAAAACTGAAAATCCATTTTTATGTGGAAGTTATTTTTTAAGGGTAAAATAGGAATAATGAAAAAGCCATCCCAAAAATTTGTATCCCCTTTATATATTAGTATAGATATAGTTCAAATTTTGTGAATGGCTTCTTGAAACTTCTAAGGTTAAAAATTATTTCATTGAAGTTAACAAAGCATAAAATTGTTGTTTATAAATTGATCTAAAAAGTTCCTATTTATTACATAAAACAAAAGGAGAAAAATATGGCTCGTGTCCAAGGTTTTTATTTTACTCTTGTCATCTTTTTTTCACTATTTCTTGCCGCAACCAGTCAGAGTGAGTAATTTTTCATATCATTTTAAAATTTCTAATCTATCATATATACAATATTTTGTCACCTTTAGTAACATTTGTTTTGTTCTTATTAGCCGAAGAAGTGTTTCCTTGCATGTTTACCATGGATTGTCCAGATTCTTTCACTTGTCCCCCGAAGTTCATTCCTAAGTGCATTAATCTAAAATGTCTATGCCATTTGGACAAAGAGCCAAAGGAGGATTTTTAATATGTTACCTATAATCATAGAATGTTATTTGTAAGAATAATAATATTGCGAAGCTTTTATAATTGCCCGCACAATTTTATTTATGTTTCCTTTGGTTGTTAATTTCATTGACAAAACCCAAAGTATGTATATTGTTATATTATTTTACACAAGTATGATATCTTCATGTATGATATCTTCATGCGCTCATGGAAGTAATTGGCAATAAATAAAGACTTTTATAATTGTAGATGAATTTTATATTCTAGATCTATATGTTGCACAAGATGGCTAATTGATATCAAATTGAATACATAGTAGTTTGTATTTATAGATACGTTATTTTTTTCCTATAAACAAGATGAGAGAAAAATATCTAGTTAGAAATTGATATCGTAATAGCTACACTATCTGCCGCCTGTCTGATTTAATAATATTATTAAATTAAAGAATTATTAAATTAAAGAAAAAAAGAAAAAGAAAGAAATTGGAGTGGGTTTGGGGTAGGGGCAGATCAAACCAATGTTTTAATAATCGGACCGGAGCTCGAACCGGTATGGCCATTGGTTCAAGGGTCAACCGGTCAGACCGGTTCAATTATTATTGAACCGTTTATATTGAACCGTTCATATAATTTTCTTTTTCACGGTTCAAAAACAAATTAACATCAACAAAATAGAAACTTTATAAATTCAAAATAGAAAATAAACTTTATATTGGTATTAAAGTAACAGAACATACAATTCATATAATTCATGTGGCTCTATTACATGAGTATATATTTTGCATTTATTTACTATTTATTTATTTTTTTAAAATTTTCACGGAGATATATATTTATACTTATTTATTAATATGCGTATCAATTTTTTTTAAATAATTTTTACTAATATATTAGGACGCGCTATAAAAATAATGTCATCTTTAGATGGTTATTTTTTTAAAAATACAATCTTTTGTTACCTTTCAAGAGTGCTTTTTTGTACAAATGTTGTCTACTTTAGACAACATTTTCTTATATAAATGCTGTCTTTTGTTATCTTTAGATAGCACTTCCTTTTACAACTTATGTCTAATATTAACTTCGGACATCACTTTTTATTAATAAGTGCTTCTTAGGCCATTTTTTATTTTTCCTTATTTTATACTACATTATTTTTAATTTTATTCTACTGATAAAATTACACAATATTTGTAAAACTTTATTTACAATTTTCTAATAATATTCAAGGGGAAATATTTTGTTTTAGATCCGAAGTTTACCTAGTTAGATAGCTCCAAAGTCCTGTTATTTTTGTTTTAGATCACTATAAAGGGGAAGTAATTTGTTTTTGTATTGGTGGTTTCAAGCACAACTTGTTCCAAATTCACTCTTTAATAAATTATTTGCTTATGATGATAAAAATTTGCACATGTTAAGCTAGTCTTTGAGAAAGGGTTCAGAGGTATGGTTGGTTATCTGTTATTATCTCGCTTTTTATATTTTTCTATTGTCTATCATGAAAAGTTAAAAGAGAAATATAATAGAATATATATTGAAATTTTAATTAAAAAAGAAGAAAAAACTTTGAAAATGAGTGAAAGAGATAAACAAGACACATTGATATACCTTAGTGACATTTAATATAATATAGTTCAAATTTTGTGAATGACTTCTTGAAACTTCTAAGGGTAACAAATATTTCATTGAAGTTAACAAAGCATGAAATTGTTGCTTATAAATTGATCTAAAAAGTTTCTATTTATTACATAAAAGGAGAAAAATATGGCTCGTGTCCTAGGTTTCTATTTTACTCTTGTTATCTTTCTTTCTCTATTTCTTGCCGCAACCAGTCAGAGTGAGTAGTTTTTCGTATCATTTTAAAGTTTCTAATCTATCATATATACAATATTTTTTCACCTTTAGTAACATTTCTTTTGTTCTTATTAGCCGAAGAAGTGTTTCCATGCTTGTTTACCCTGGATTGTCCAACTACTTTCACTTGTCCCCCGAAGTTCATTCCTAAGTGCATTAATCTAAAATGTCAATGCCATTTTGACAAAGAGCCAAAGGAGGATTTTTAATATGTTACCTATAATCATAGAATGTTATTTGTAAAAATAATAATATTGCCCGCACAATTTTATTTATGTTTCCTTGGGTTTTCAATTTCATTGACAAGCTCAAAGTATGTATATTGTTATACTATACAAGCATGATATCTTCATGCGCTCATAGAAGTAATTGGCAATTAATAAAGACTTTTATAACTTTGTAGATGAATTTTATATCCTAGACCTATATTTTGCATAAGATTGCTAATTGATATCAAATTGAATAAATAGTAGTATGGATATGTTGAAAATAAAATTTGACAGTTTTGTATCAATATATTTTAGACAAAATATGTGTTATGGGGACCAAAGATGTGAAATTTTAAAATAAGGGGACCAATTCTACAAAATAGTGAAAATTGAGGGACTAAAACTGCAATTAAACCGTTAATTTTTTTTGAAATTTCGATAGATATTTATATTTATACTCATTTATTAATATGCTAATCAAAATTTTTTTAAAATAATTTTTACTAATATATTAGGACGCGCTATAAAAATAATATCATCTTTAGACAACTTCCTCTACAATATGATTGGAAAAATACTTTGAAATATGAGAATAATCTAAGGGCGCTTGAAGTGATAAAGGGTAAAAGTTCTAGCAAAGTGGTAATAAACCATAAGAATAGGAGACCACTCTAGTTCATGCGGATTGTCCGTTAATTACCTTGATTTTTCTAAAGCCACACCTAATCAACTATCAACAAAATCTATACTTTTTAGTCAAAAAAAAAAAAAAACAAAATCTATACTTTTTTTAATTAACTAAACATAAAATATCGAAAAATTAAATCTATATATGTTCACAAGTCATCGTGGGATTTATATGTTTTTCTTATATTGGTGTGTATATAATCTTTTGGTGTAATTGACTACTCACATAAGATGCGCTTGTAAAACTCCTGTGGTGGTGCGTGTATCCCTGGTCAGTTAGCTCAGGATTCATGTTATTTTTTGTTTTAGATCACTGTAAAGGGGAAGTCTTTCATTTTTGTATTGGTTGTTTCGAGCACAACTCGTTCCGAATTCACTCTTTAATAAATTATTCTCTCCGGTTTTATATATATAAAAAATTTACTTTTGAGATTTGTTGTATAATTGATGTATCTAAACTATATAATTGTTTAGATATATCCATTTTAGAATTAATCTAAAAATCAATTTTTTTCTTATATATAAGACCAGAAAGAATATTTACATTTTTAAAAAAAAGAATTATGACGATAGAAATTTGCACATGTTAAGTCGGTCTTTGAGAAAGAGTTCAGAGGGATGGTTGGTTCTCTAGTATTATTTCTCTTTTCAAATTTTTCTCTTGTCTATCATGAAAAGGTAAAAGAGAAATATAAACCAATATATATTGAAATTTTAATTAAAAAAGAAGAAAAAGCTTTGAAAATGAGGGAAAGAGATAAACATACATTGATATACCTTAGACACATTTATCAATATATACTTCAAGGTTTTAAATAAAGGTCCGCGACCGCGAAAACGGCCGCGACAAAACAGTTTTGGCAGGTGCCGATACCGTTACCGTTATCACCGTTTTATATATTAAAGAACAAATTGTGATTAATTCACACCGCGACGACCGCAATTAATGTCGTAACACCTGTACCGACCAAAATCGCGAAAACCTTTACGTAACCGAAACGCGACCGCGATCGTTTTTTAAAACCTTGATATAGTTCAAATTTTGTGAATGGCTTCTTGAAACTTCTAAGGGTAAAAAAATATTTCACTGAAGTTAAGAAAGCATGAAATTGTTGCTTATAAATTGATCCCAAAAGTTTCTATTTATTACCTAAAAGGAGAAAAATATGGCTCGTGTCCTAGGTTTTTATTTTACTCTTGTTATCTTTCTTTCTCTATTTTTTGCCGCAACCAGTCAGAGTGAGTAATTTTTCGTATCATTTTAAAATTTCTAATCTATCATATATACACAATATTTTGTCACCTTTAGTAACATTAATTTCTTTTGTTCTTATTAGCCGAAGAAGTGTTTCCATGCTTGTTTACCCTGGATTGTCCAACTACTTTCACTTGTCCCCCGAAGTTCATTCCTAAGTGCATTAATCTAAAATGTCAATGCTATTTTGACATAGAGGCAAAGGAGGATTTTTAATATGTTATACCTAATGTGTAAAAAAAAAGTCATGCTGCTAAATATTGTTTCCGGACCACTTGTTAAGCATGCCAAAAATGAAAATAAAAGAAAAAATTAATGGTGATAAAATAATTTTTACAAAGTATTGGATGCATAAATTACATGACAGAATTTCTATATTAATAAACTTAACTAGTGTTATGGGGATACTGTTTAACATTTTCCAATTAATAATAATCGGCGAGTTGGATCTCAAAGTATCATTCTTGTACCTTTGGTATACCATTTGCAATTGATGATGGAACCGTAACCCCATGTGACCTTTCTTCTCTTGAATAAATTAAATGACATAAAGCACTACATTTGCAATGGTACATAACCAACTAACCAAGTCTATAAAAAGCCATTTCCATAAATTATTCCAAGTTCTACAAATTTCTTCTCTCATAATTTGAAGTGATCATCAAGCTTTTGATTTCCTGAGCATTGTTTTGTGGGCTTTAGAGTTTCTTCGATTAGGAAGTAAAGTGATTAAGATAAAGGGATTGATAGCCTTGTTTAAACTGAATTTATAGTAATAAGAGTGTAGCTCCTTCTCTTTGTTGTGTTGTTAAGCATGTTCAATTTGATTTTCGATTCTGTACCTGTGATTGTTGATGACGATTCTGTTCAATTTTATTATGATTGACTGATGATTTGTTATGTTTTCATCACTGATTTTCGATTCAATTTGATTTTCATTACTTCTGTATCCGATTTGTTTATAGATGAGTGGTGACTACTCCTCTACCCTTTTATAAATTGGGGGCAACTACCCTCAACTGACATGACAGTTGACACCATTCAGATTCAGCCAAGTCGAGTAAATTATTGAAGTCAAACATATAAGTAATATTTTACCATAAGGTAATTTTGACCACCTTTATTTTCAATAATTATATTTTATGCTATCAATTTTGATTAATTTATTTTTGTCAATTTTAAACTTCATCTTTTGTTTCTCTCCATTTTGCAACACCATCATCCTCCACCACCCTCCACTTTCGATTTACCCTTATTTAAAATCAGAATTGAATAATAATAATAATAATATAATAATAATAATTGTTTATTTTAATAAAAGGATTGAGAACCCCTGAAATTTCAAATTTGTTTTCAAAGTTGAGAATAATTATAAAGATGAAGTTGACTATGGTGATGATGATGACAAGGATAAGCAGGAGAATCTTCAAATATAGAATCTTCCTCTTCTTTCTTTCTTGATTTAAATTTTCTTCAAATAAGGGAAAATTTGTTGTTAATTTTTTTTCTTTTTCAAAACTCATAATGGGGTTTTCATGGATTTGATGGAGAAGATGCAATTGGATTATGTCGTGAGAGAGAATGATGAGAGAGTGAAGAATTTTGAAACAATTGATTTAGGAATTTTTTTGGTAACAATTGATTTAGGAATTTGATTTAGGTTTTATTATTTTGACCCTTTTTTTTTAAAAAAAATCCTTAAAAAATAGCATTGGTCAAAAAAATAAAGTAGCATTAATTAAAGCAAAAATAAATAGTTTTTAGGGGGAACAACACTTGGCCAGTGTCCATGCCTTTACGCACGAGCCGGATTAGTTGCCTACCTTTAGTGGGTCGGAAACCGGTGCGAAAGTAAAAAAAAATAGCAAAACAACCCTTACAAATAAAATGTTAATAGTGAATAAAATTGCAAAAAATGGCCATATGCGTGTATATGCAAGTCAAATTGAATAAAATTCTTAAACCGGAGTATACATGTAAGTCAAATTCTAAGGTCATAACTACTTAACTTAACTTAAACTAGTGTGTACGCCTAAGTCAAATTGTAACAGCCCGTTTTTTCATGGCCCAAAAGTAGGCACTTTTTTTTTTTTTTTATAACACGGGACAGAGTGCGCGGAAAATATTTTACAATGAGCCGGCATTCAAATATGCAAAAGAACTCATTACCATAAGGTGCTTCGACAAGCAAAGTGTATTCCTGAATAATTACAGTCCAAGTCTAAGTATTCAAATACTTACAACAAAACAAGTTAGACAACCCTATGCTAACCAAAAAGCACAGTGCACAAAACACACCGGCGCATAGTCTAACTATACTAAGCTTCACCACGTGCTCACTATAGCCTAGATCTGCCACCGTCGTCACCACGACCTAACCCATCACCTGGGTGGGATGAGCCCGCAAATGAAAGAAAGGGTCACCACAAAAATATAGGTATGTATATATATATTCGGTGCGAAAGATTGTACACATAACAATAATTCCACAAAACACAAGAGAAAGCTCTTAACCAACAAAGCAATTCCCACCAACGGGTTCATATAAGCAATGCACACACAGCCTATAATGCAACCTCTACAATGCGTGGTACTAACCCTAGCTACCACAAAATGCATGAGCTCCGGAAACGTAGGTCCATCCCCTACTAAAACACCAACGAAAACCCCGTAGCCCATCACGGTCACTACGAAACCCGATAAAACACCGTAGAATAATAATAAAACCCCGTAGCCCATCTCGGACACTACGAAGATTAGAGTGGACCCAATCTCTGTCAATCACACCCCGCAGCCCATCACGGACACTACGTATTATAAACCACATAAACACCGTGAAACATCAATAAAATCCCGTAGCCCATCACGGACACTACGAAGATTAGAGCGGACCCAATCTCTGTCAATCACACCCCGCAGCCCATCACGGACACCACGTATCGATCTCAACAAAAATATCGTAGCTCTCCCGATCACTACGAATAAAAAGGTGGGCTCTCCCGATCACCACACCGTACACGCAACTACCGAATGCACGAGCATACGCTTCCCCATATATGCTAATGCAATGAATACATACCTCTCTAGCATATGTAAACCAAACATAACAACATACATACATTTCTCATAATATGTATTCCAAATACCTGTTCATACATATATTCTCATGATCATATGTAAACAGCGCAAGTATTATAAACACTTTCTCATCACGAGAATACATAACACATACATGCCAAGCACACCACAGCACATCACAGAAAATAACCAAGCATGTTATTAACCAGTGAAAAGACAGAAATAAAGTGATGCCCTTACCTCGGCAAGCTTCCGTCAACACACACGCTCAAACAACACAACGCGCTTCCTAAAACAAGCAGCGCAACAATCAATACATTGTTCTCTAACCAATAGTATTGAAACTACACCAATACCCCAAAAACCTAAAGGTTTCTAAGGAAAATTCACTCTTTCGGATACCATACCAAAAACTACCGTATTGATCAACCCCTATGAGTTATTTGTACTATTTTTAGGACCCAAAACAATTGCCAAACGTCTTAAATAATTTGAATTGCAAAATGGCTATTTTCTTGCGTTATAAGTTACGTACTTTCCGAGTACCCGAAAAACTCGTTTCCAATCCCCACCACTTCCATAAATTAATAAAAAGGGATTAGAATGTTAAAAACCAAGTTTAGAAATCAAAATCCAAAATCTCAACTCCCAGAGCTCGCCCTGGCGAGTTGGTGGCGAGTGAAGGCAGAGAGTTCTGGTCTTACTCGCCCTGGAGCTCGCCCTGGCGAGTTGTCAAGACCTGTGACACTCGCCCTGGCGAGTAACCACTCGCCTGGCGAGTTGCACCTGTCATGACAGCACAAGACAGCAACTCACACCACCTTTTTCCACCCCAAACCTAGTTTGATTCTATTAGTTCCCAACACTTTTTCAAAGCATAAAAGCAAACCATTTTCATAAGCAAGCAACACATTTCCGAAAGCTTGTTGGTTGCTTCGAGTGCAAGTTATTTGATTTTCATTTACAAAATCAAAACCAAACCTAAGCACAAGTTTTATTACGGGCCTTAACCGTCCGGTAATCATTTTCAAACATGTTTTCAAGGTAAATTGAGACACCACATGTCACAATAGTTTTAAACCATTTTGACCCCAAAACACTACCCAAAACACTTAGGAAATATTTCCATAAACCTCAAAATATTTTTCATCGGATTTTCCAAAACAAAACCATACAACGCATTTCCCTTTCGCCCAAAGGTTCAGAGACAACTTTTCTTTTCAAAACCTTACAACATAACCTCATGTAATTGATCAATACATAACCAACTCAAAACCCTAACTTTTCTCATGAGATTCTCACAAACTCATGGAAAATTGAAATAACAAAGCCTAGCATGCTTACTAAACTCTCATGAAAAACTTTCATGAAACAAGAACTAGCAAGAACAACCTTTCTCACAAAAATTTCTCAAGAACATAAACTAAAAATCCAACAAACTCCATGAGTTTGACCAACTAAGAGGAAAGGAGAAGTCTAGTTACCTTAGAGAAGATACTACTTGCAATTCCTATGATCCAACAAGCTCTTAAAGAGTGAAAATGGTGGAGGAATAAAATTTTGGTGATGGAGGAAGAAGAAAGAAAACTCACGGCCAAAGAAAAGAGAAAGAAAGTCTTAGGCAAATTTTCTAAGTCCACCAACAACAAACCTCCTTACTATTACCACTTGTCTTGCTAGTTTATGGCCCTTGGATCAAATAGGATAAAGCTTCCAAGACTAATCCCTAGCCCTTGGATCAATCCGAGTCTATCCTCACGAGATATTTCTCACCACCTCTCACAACAAAACGCACGCTCAGTTCTCGCGCATTGCGACGAACGTAAATCACAAAAACGTAAAACCTACGGGAAGAACGTCTAACGTTTCACATTTCCAAAACTTATCGCCGAATCTTTTTCCGCGACTGTAATTTTCTTCCACGCCTCAGAAAATTAATCTCAGAATATATCCTAACTCGCGCAGATATATAAAACTCCCATCCGAAACCTCACTCAAAACAGACGCAGTAAGATTTTCCATCCGCGGGTAAAATCCTACTCGTTTTTCCAAAAACAAGAATAATCCAAAACTCGTTATTCTAAGACCACAGAATTCTCCTCATACTTAAAAGAGGATCACGACCCGAAAGTCTGTGCCTTTCCAGCGCACGAGCACAAAACAGGCTCCGTTTCAGCAAAAATCTCATTAATGTGACGATCTTCACAAAACCGCCTCACCAAAAACCCTAAAACTCGCAGCCGATACTAGAGTTCCTTAGAAAAACTGTACAGTGAAAACTTGGGTCTTACATTACTACCCTCCAAAAAGAAGTTTCGTCCTCGAAACTAAAGGTAAGAGTAACAACTCAACTAGTTATTACCATCACCAACACAACAAAATCCCTCAGGATAGGTGTAGCCACACGGATGCTAACACCGGGTGAAGTCACACAGATACTCTCACCAACACACTGGCACAACCGGGCACCAACCGCAACTCTCAACGAGTTCACCACTCAAAATTTTACCGCACAACCAAGGTTTTCAACCTCGAGTTCCTCAAAAGTCCAAAGGTTCACACAAAAATTTTCCAAAGTCACCTCTTTCGCCTCTGCGACATAGCCCACTCCATTAGTTTCACACGAAGTTGTGAGTGGCTACCCTCCAAAAAGAAACACCGAAACTTTCTGCGCACCAGCAAAGCCGGCAAAATTAGTCATTTCCAGTCAACACGACTCCGTCTATTATCAACAAGGGATTAAGGATGATCAGTTCCTCAATTTGTCAATAAAGAGTCGACAATCATGATGGTGGTCTAGACCATCTTTACCCAATCTTAAGTGATACTTCATTCCACTTGTGCTCAAGGTCCTCCGAGGCACAATGGTCTCACACGTTTCCCTCAAACTCTTACGAATACACGTCGAAATCGCAAGACACAACACTCAAAGAACGTCACTCAAGCTCTCATGATTCCACTCATGAAACCTCCGCTGAACATCATTCAACAGTAATACCATGCCACCACGGCATGTACTACCAAAACCATTACATTCCGAACAAGTCGTCTTTTCTATAGAAGAATTTTCCGCTCTACCAATATCCACAAGTCCGCAACTCAGTGAATATGCCGAACCGTATGTTCACATTACTTCCAAAACGACACTTAGATGAATCTCGCGTGCCTTAAACAAAACGCTTGTCCTCGTCGACGGCCATCGTCGGCGCACATCCTCTTCACATCGTATTCTCATTCTATTCCTGAACTCTCCTGAGTTCCTTTTTCTCTTACGATAACATCCACTCTTACTCAAAAGAGTTGGTCACCCTGACCATTCCTAAACACTCCGAACATCATCACTCTCGCCGAGATACCTACCTTCAAGAATAAATCTTAAGGTACCCCCTCACATCACGATTGCCCCACCTTCCGTGGTGACAATATTCAAATTCCCTCACTTTCCTAGAATCAGAAACAGATCTCAAACCCTTTCATCTTCATCACTTATGGAAGATGAACCATCAAGTAAAAACAACCCAACAATGGAATACCTTTGCTACGAGTTCGGCTAGAAACACCACTAGCCACACGTATTGTTAACCCGTCCCTCCATGACTAACATTCCTCTACGACTAACTCATCGGCGTTATAACTCTACAACCTCCGATTGGGTCCTTCTCATCGATCTACTGGATCTCACACGCTTACCCTAACCCTTAAGGTATCCACCATTCGCACAATCATTATCTAACGACACTAGGTCCACCGACCCTTTACACGCAAAACGCGAAATTCCAAATTGCCACTAACAGTGCAAACATGCTATAACTACTACTAAGTCCTCCACAAAGTAGAAACATTCCAAAACAACCACAGTAACAAAACAAACAAAAGCACACACCAAGACACGCAAAAGTGGGTTGCCCCCAACCAACAACAAACAATGCAGTAAAGTGTTACCTGCAATCTGGCAATCCTCATGCCGCATTCGCCGACGACCCGGCTTTTGAGGCTTTGCAATCTCTCACAAAATGACCCGGCTTTTGACAGTTGAAACAAACAGCTCCTGGTCCCCTATTTCCACACTCAACTGCATAATGGCCCTCTTGACCACATCGGTAACAAGTCTGTTTCTCTCCATCCCGACTCCCTCGAGTCCCTTGATTCTCGGAGCGAGTTGGTCCTTGATTATCTTGGGGACGGTTATAAGGCTTATTCCCCTGCCTCCTCTGATTCTGACTCGATCTCTGAGTCTGACCACTTGAATTACTAGGTCCTCCTGCACTAAAACTTCCTTGGCGGTTCACCCGCTTGTTTCTCATATCCTCAACCTCTTGGCACTTCTCTACCAAGACTTGAAACTGACGAATACCCAACGGCACCACTGCATCTTGCAGTTCATACCTCAAACCATCCTGGAAGCGACGACACATATAGGCCTCATCTATCCCATCCCTAAAGAAGCGGAAGTAACGGGATAGTGATTCAAATTTCTTGGCATAAGCCTCAACATTCATGCCCCCCTGACGCAACTGAAGGAATTCCTCCCCATACCGTTCCCTAGCAGTCTCGGGGAAGTACTTGGCTAAAAACCTCCTCTTGAAGTTCTCCCAATTTATTTCCTCATAGGCGGCCCCCATAATGAGCCTGGTGTTTCCCCACCAGTATTCAGAACTACCCTGCAACTGATAGGTAGCCAAGGTTACCTTTTCTCCTTCCGGACAATGGATCGCCCCAAAGATCCTCTCAATCGACTGGAGCCACAAATCCGCGGTATCAGGACCTCCCTCCCCACTAAACTTAGGAGGAACCTGATGGTTGAAACTGGTGAGAAGTCTAGATCCAGCAGCAACGATCTCCCTCTCACGCTTCTCTACATCCCTCTGCGCCTTCGCATGGGTCTGAGCAGTCACAGCAACTGCCATCGTATTCATGGCATGAGCCATCTGATACATCTCGTTGTCATCTGCCCTATGGGCTGCAGGTGCCCTTCTCGGAGGCATTCTTTCTTTCCTGCACATACCAATTCCTCTTGGTTAGATCCTTAACCAAACATTCTGAATCCTAACAGAACATCTCACTCCACGGATTACTAACCCATAACCCGACACAGAACAACCACTAGACCTAACTCAACACAAGTTACGTTCTAACCGACTCTGAACTAACGACTCAAGTATACACTTTCCCTTTGAAGATTTAAAGCCGTGCTCTGATACCAATTGTAACAGCCCGTTTTTTCATGGCCCAAAAGTAGGCACTTTTTTTTTTTTTTTTATAACACGGGACAGAGTGCGCGGAAAATATTTTACAATGAGCCGGCATTCAAATATGCAAAAGAACTCATTACCATAAGGTGCTTCGACAAGCAAAGTGTATTCCTGAATAATTACAGTCCAAGTCTAAGTATTCAAATACTTACAACAAAACAAGTTAGACAACCCTATGCTAACCAAAAAGCACAGTGCACAAAACACACCGGCGCATAGTCTAACTATACTAAGCTTCACCACGTGCTCACTATAGCCTAGATCTGCCACCGTCGTCACCACGACCTAACCCATCACCTGGGTGGGATGAGCCCGCAAATGAAAGAAAGGGTCACCACAAAAATATAGGTATGTATATATATATTCGGTGCGAAAGATTGTACACATAACAATAATTCCACAAAACACAAGAGAAAGCTCTTAACCAACAAAGCAATTCCCACCAACGGGTTCATATAAGCAATGCACACACAGCCTATAATGCAACCTCTACAATGCGTGGTACTAACCCTAGCTACCACAAAATGCATGAGCTCCGGAAACGTAGGTCCATCCCCTACTAAAACACCAACGAAAACCCCGTAGCCCATCACGGTCACTACGAAACCCGATAAAACACCGTAGAATAATAATAAAACCCCGTAGCCCATCTCGGACACTACGAAGATTAGAGTGGACCCAATCTCTGTCAATCACACCCCGCAGCCCATCACGGACACTACGTATTATAAACCACATAAACACCGTGAAACATCAATAAAATCCCGTAGCCCATCACGGACACTACGAAGATTAGAGCGGACCCAATCTCTGTCAATCACACCCCGCAGCCCATCACGGACACCACGTATCGATCTCAACAAAAATATCGTAGCTCTCCCGATCACTACGAATAAAAAGGTGGGCTCTCCCGATCACCACACCGTACACGCAACTACCGAATGCACGAGCATACGCTTCCCCATATATGCTAATGCAATGAATACATACCTCTCTAGCATATGTAAACCAAACATAACAACATACATACATTTCTCATAATATGTATTCCAAATACCTGTTCATACATATATTCTCATGATCATATGTAAACAGCGCAAGTATTATAAACACTTTCTCATCACGAGAATACATAACACATACATGCCAAGCACACCACAGCACATCACAGAAAATAACCAAGCATGTTATTAACCAGTGAAAAGACAGAAATAAAGTGATGCCCTTACCTCGGCAAGCTTCCGTCAACACACACGCTCAAACAACACAACGCGCTTCCTAAAACAAGCAGCGCAACAATCAATACATTGTTCTCTAACCAATAGTATTGAAACTACACCAATACCCCAAAAACCTAAAGGTTTCTAAGGAAAATTCACTCTTTCGGATACCATACCAAAAACTACCGTATTGATCAACCCCTATGAGTTATTTGTACTATTTTTAGGACCCAAAACAATTGCCAAACGTCTTAAATAATTTGAATTGCAAAATGGCTATTTTCTTGCGTTATAAGTTACGTACTTTCCGAGTACCCGAAAAACTCGTTTCCAATCCCCACCACTTCCATAAATTAATAAAAAGGGATTAGAATGTTAAAAACCAAGTTTAGAAATCAAAATCCAAAATCTCAACTCCCAGAGCTCGCCCTGGCGAGTTGGTGGCGAGTGAAGGCAGAGAGTTCTGGTCTTACTCGCCCTGGAGCTCGCCCTGGCGAGTTGTCAAGACCTGTGACACTCGCCCTGGCGAGTAACCACTCGCCTGGCGAGTTGCACCTGTCATGACAGCACAAGACAGCAACTCACACCACCTTTTTCCACCCCAAACCTAGTTTGATTCTATTAGTTCCCAACACTTTTTCAAAGCATAAAAGCAAACCATTTTCATAAGCAAGCAACACATTTCCGAAAGCTTGTTGGTTGCTTCGAGTGCAAGTTATTTGATTTTCATTTACAAAATCAAAACCAAACCTAAGCACAAGTTTTATTACGGGCCTTAACCGTCCGGTAATCATTTTCAAACATGTTTTCAAGGTAAATTGCGACACCACATGTCACAATAGTTTTAAACCATTTTGACCCCAAAACACTACCCAAAACACTTAGGAAATATTTCCATAAACCTCAAAATATTTTTCATCGGATTTTCCAAAACAAAACCATACAACGCATTTCCCTTTCGCCCAAAGGTTCAAAGACAACTTTTCTTTTCAAAACCTTACAACATAACCTCATGTAATTGATCAATACATAACCAACTCAAAACCCTAACTTTTCTCATGAGATTCTCACAAACTCATGGAAAATTGAAATAACAAAGCCTAGCATGCTTACTAAACTCTCATGAAAAACTTTCATGAAACAAGAACTAGCAAGAACAACCTTTCTCACAAAAATTTCTCAAGAACATAAACTAAAAATCCAACAAACTCCATGAGTTTGACCAACTAAGAGGAAAGGAGAAGTCTAGTTACCTTAGAGAAGATACTACTTGCAATTCCTATGATCCAACAAGCTCTTAAAGAGTGAAAATGGTGGAGGAATAAAATTTTGGTGATGGAGGAAGAAGAAAGAAAACTCACGGCCAAAGAAAAGAGAAAGAAAGTCTTAGGCAAATTTTCTAAGTCCACCAACAACAAACCTCCTTACTATTACCACTTGTCTTGCTAGTTTATGGCCCTTGGATCAAATAGGATAAAGCTTCCAAGACTAATCCCTAGCCCTTGGATCAATCCGAGTCTATCCTCACGAGATATTTCTCACCACCTCTCACAACAAAACGCACGCTCAGTTCTCGCGCATTGCGACGAACGTAAATCACAAAAACGTAAAACCTACGGGAAGAACGTCTAACGTTTCACATTTCCAAAACTTATCGCCGAATCTTTTTCCGCGACTGTAATTTTCTTCCACGCCTCAGAAAATTAATCTCAGAATATATCCTAACTCGCGCAGATATATAAAACTCCCATCCGAAACCTCACTCAAAACAGACGCAGTAAGATTTTCCATCCGCGGGTAAAATCCTACTCGTTTTTCCAAAAACAAGAATAATCCAAAACTCGTTATTCTAAGACCACAGAATTCTCCTCATACTTAAAAGAGGATCACGACCCGAAAGTCTGTGCCTTTCCAGCGCACGAGCACAAAACAGGCTCCGTTTCAGCAAAAATCTCATTAATGTGACGATCTTCACAAAACCGCCTCACCAAAAACCCTAAAACTCGCAGCCGATACTAGAGTTCCTTAGAAAAACTGTACAGTGAAAACTTGGGTCTTACACAAATCCTAGGGTGCTTACTACGTAACTTAAATCAGAGTACATGTGTTGGTCGAATTTGAAGGTTCTTACTCCTTGAATTTAATTATTAAATATAAATTTTAAATATAAATTTTAATTTCTAAATATAATACTAAATATGATACTAATTTAATTATTAAATATAAATTTTAATTATTTAAAATTCTTAAATCGGAGTATACGTGTAAGTCAAATTCTAGGATTCTTAGTAACTTAAACCGAAGTGCACATCTAGGTCAATTTTATGATTGTTAGTATGTAACTTAAACCGGAGTACATGTGTTGGTCAAATACGAATGTTCTTACTTCTTAAATTTAATTATTAAATCTAATTTTTAAATAAGATATTAATTAAATTAAATTTTTATGTTTAATTATTAAATACAATTATTAAATATAAATTTTAATTATTTAAATTCTTAAAGCATAGTATACGTGTAAGTCAAATTTTAAGGTTATAACTACTTATTGTTAACCGGAGGATACGCCTAGGCCAAACTCTAAGGTTCTTACTACGTAACTTAAACCGGAATACATGTGTTGGTTCAATACGAAGATTTTTACTCCTTAAATTTAATTATTAAATACAATTTTTGAATATAAATTTAATTTCTAAATATAATACTAAATATGATATCAAATTTAATTATTAAATATAACTTTTTATTATCCAAAAATACAAAATATGATAATCAGAATCTACAATTGCTTTTACGAGTAACTAGACGCCGGCCCGTGCGTTGCACGGGTTCGACGGAACACCATAAATATACCAATCATGGTCATAATCAATCATGGTTGTTGTTTGAATAAAGGGATTTAAATTAATAGAGAAGGTTTAATCACAAACACTACATTGAATACTTAGTGCGAAATTTTTATTAAAAATATAAAGACACTAAAGAGAATATTTGACGCAAATTTTTATCAGCGATAAAAATTATTATCTCCCGTGAGTAATAAATTTTTATCGGCAATAACTTGTAATAGTAATTTTAAAAGTTTTCTCAGCGATCAACATTGTCATCTTCCCGTCAAATAACTTATAATAGTGATTTTAAAACTTTTATCATAATAAGTACAATGCATTGATTAATAATTTTTAATTTAGACTCTCTAAACTCTCCTCAAGGTAACAATAATGGGACCAATTTAGTAAAGAAAATTGAAAAATATAAAGAAGTTGATAGCTCATGAATGCATGATAGGTAGTTGTGCACTTGATTTGGTGACCATAATTTTGTGTAGACTTTCCAAATTTGATTATACTTGTCATGTCCTATATTTGCACATTCAACGCATTTTGTTTGTTTAAGGTTCTTGATTCAAGTTATTATTACCAATGAACCATTATTTGTTCCACACCCAACCCCTTGTCCCCATAAAATATGTTTATTATGATAGGCATAGTCACATGATTTGATTAATATTATAGTTTGTTATGGACTATATCACATTACTTTGCATCACAATGTGGCAATTATCTAAATAATTTTTATATGATTGTAGGATGGAAATGAAGTGTTCTTTAGAATTAAGAGAAACACTCAATTGAAGATGGCCATGAATGCAGATTATTAAACAACAATCAAAAACCTCCATTGAACAAAAGAGATAAGATTTAAATTACATTTAATACAATGCTGAAAAATCTATAAACAAACATTAAAAGATTAGATAAACTTTATATCAATATTTCAATCACGCAATACATTCCTGAAGCACATAATTACAAAAACCTAGAAGCCACCAAGAGTAAGCAAAGGAGGCGTAAGATGCAAGAAATCTATCACAGAGATTAATCTGCAAATATGCACAAACAAATGTGTTAATCATGATTATAGGGAAATGACCACACTACACTCAATGAACTATACCTAAAAAATATTCAGAAGTGGAGATTAAATTAAGCACTAACACTGTCATATGAAGCTTAAAGCAATGGATGCAATAGATAGAGTATTCATAAGTAGCTTAATGCAATCATTGTCATAATTACACAAAGTAGGGTAAATAGAACATGATTTGCTTTGATGGATGAGTTACTTGTTGAACATTCTCTCGTAGCAGTGACACATTAACTCAATTGATATAATCACACAAAGGCAATGGAAGCAAGGAAAACAAAATACAGATGAGCAGAATCCAGTCTGTGCTACCATCTCCATTAGGTGCATGTTCAAATTAATCCACCTGTCATACCAGGGATATGTAGAAGTGATTGCTTGCTTATTGAACTTTATCTGATGACAGTGAGAGCATAGCAGAAGTGGATGGGCACAATGGATTCTTTTCCAATAGACACTCTCAACCAATAAAAAGAGAAGCATCTTCATTGGATGAGCGTTGAAACTCAGCCACTTGTCATGCAAATAACTTATAGCAGTGACAGTTTGCTTGTGAAACCTCACACCACAGTAATGACAGTATAACTGAAGTAAAAGATATGTATGTAAGGCAAATAAAATGTTTTTTTTTTTCTTCAAAACAACAGATCTAAGTTAAGAGGACAGTGATCATGATCCATTGTTACCATATCCACTGGATGCACATTGAAATATATCCATCTGGCATGCAAAGAACTTGTATCAATGATAGTTTGCTTGCTGAACCTACTCTCATAGAAGGGATAGCACAACAGAATCAATGAGCATATTAAGAAGCCTGTTGCAACAACTTGAAAACAAACAAAATGCTCCCTTTTCCAGCAGAGATTTCCAACCAAAAGATTTAAGATGGCCAACATGTCTGAAATAACTGTGTGGAAGAATAGTGATCACTATCGACTGTCATCATCTCCACTGGGTGTATGTGAAAAATCACCCACTTGTCATGCCAAGAACATGTAGCAGTGATTGCTTATCCACTGAACTTTCTCTGATAACAGTGAGAGTAGAACTAAAATAATGGGCATAATCACACAAAAGACATGGATGCAAGGCAAATAGAATTTAGCCTCTTTTGTCAGTGATCATCATATTCATCCACTTGTCATACATATAGCTTGCATCAGTGATAATTTTCTTCTACAATCTTCTCTGATAAGAGTATCAGTTCAATCAAAATAATAAAGATCCATTGGTATAATTAGACAAAGACATGGATGCAGATCAAACAAAATATTTGGTGAATATATATAGCCCAATAAAAAATGGTCAAGAATTCTCTATAGAAATATTAAAAGATTAGAATATGTACTATCACAGAGTTATATAAGCTTTAGGCCAATACTCCAAGCCACTGAGAATAAGCAAAAGAGACGTAAGATGCAAGAAACCTCTTAAAGAGATTAATCTGCAAGCTTGCACAGACAATTCTTTTGATCATAACTGTAGATAAATGATCACACTACACTGCTGTGGCAAAAAATTACCACCATCCATCATATATTTAGAAGTGTTCAATTTAATCAAGGATTGCCTGTAAATTGCTATAACCATAGTTAGATCTATCATCTAGATTGGTAATAGACATAGCTAACTTGCTGAACATTTCCCCATAGTAGTGATAGGACAAATAAAAAAAATGAGCATCATGAAAAGTATCCTGCAACCATTGATATCATTGCACTAAAGCCATGGTTGCAAGGCAAATAGAATGCATTCTTTTCAAATAGATATTTCCAATCAATGTCTAGATCAACCAAACAGTCTGCATTCTCTTTCAATAGAGATTTCCAATCAATAAAAGGACAATGATCAGCATCAACTGCCATTATATTCATTGGGTGCATGTTGAATTGGACACAATAAGAAACTTCCTGCCATCAACTGCCATCATCTTCTCGGATCAGTCATAGTACTTCTCACAAATTGGACACAATAAGAAACTTCCTGCAACCATTCACACAATTACACAAAAGCCATGTATGCAAGGCAAATAGAATGTATTCTTTTCCAACTGAGATTCTCAAGCAATAGATCAGGATACTCTGTCATCCTCTCTATTGGGTGCATGTTGATATTTATCCATCTGGTCTGTAAAGAACTTGTGGCAGTGATAGTTTGCTTGCTGAATCTTATATGATAAAAGCAATAGTACAACTCAATCAATTATCATAATAAGAAGCTTCATACAAACTTCAGATGAAGCTTCATACAGACAACAACAAAATTTGGATTGTACCAACCTACAGATTATTTATTAAATAATGATTTACTTAATTATTTATTTAATTAATTGATTTTAAAATATAATGATTTATTTAAATCAAATATTTTGTTTTAAAAATATTAAAACAATAAATAATTAAATAAATCATTATTTAATTACCCTATTTTCTTAAATAAATCATTATTGAATAAATCATTATTGAATTAAATAAATAATTTATTTAATTATTTATTGTTTTAATATTTTTAAAACAAAATATTTGATTAAAAATATCATTATATTTTAAAATCAATTAATTAAATAAATAATTAAGTAAATCATTATTTAATTACCTTGTTTTCGTAAAAAAATAATTATTAAAATATAATTATTTAATTAAATAAATCATGATTAATTTAATTATTTATTGTTTTAATATACTTAGAACTAAACATTTGATTTAAAGAAAAACAAATGATGACATGGAAAATGTTTTGTCAACATTGACATTACTACGTCATTAGCGAGCTTGACACATCAGCAAAAAAATGGTCAAACTGAGTTGGAGACCAAAATTCCGAAAAAAAAAAACTAAAATAGGGGGACCAAAAAGCTGACTTTTAAAATATGGGATCAAAAGTTCAAATTCTTCAAAATAGTGGACCAAAAAGTTGGTTTTTAAAATAGGAAAATCAAAACTTCAGGTTTTTCAAAATAGGAGGACCAAAACTGCATTAATTTCACAAATGCACAAGAATTAAGAAAAGTAGATTTTAAATTTGTCAATAATATATTTTATTTTTCCAAAATTACCCTTCAATTATTAAGAGAGAGAAATAGTGATCTTTACTTTCTTTCTTTTTTCCCTATTTAGTTTAGGGTATTTTTGTGAAAATTTAATTAATATATCTTAAACTTTGAAAATAAACTTATAAAACGAGACAACAAAATTTGCTAAAAAAGTCATACATATTAAGACGAAGGGCCATTAATTATCCCAAAATACTCTCGTAGCAAGGGTGGCATTGTGTATCATACACATATAGGCAACACAACTACAGAGAGTAACTGACACCTAAATCCTTCAAAACAACAACATGCAAAATCACTCAAATTTTATAAGAAAAGAATAATCAAATTAATAAAAGAGATGTTTATTATATCAAACAACACTTGATTATAAATAATGAAACAAAGGGAAATACTTGCAAAAAACAACTAACTTATGCGGGCGCACACACATAAATTATTTGAAAGATAATTAAGTAATATTTTACGTATCTCGCATCGAACTTAAGATTACGGTGGCCTCATTCTCTTGAGAACCACATCACCCATAACAAAAAAAAATAAATTAAAATTATATTCAATGTCACTTTCTAACATTATGATAGTGTCTCTTCAAGATTTTTTTTTTCTTTTACCAAAATATTGATACGAAATTTTCACCATCATTAACATTGACTAATCTCCGTTGAAAAACCTGTAAAACATATAAGGTAAATTCTCTCCTCCCAACCAAATTTTTTCCATACACATATGAGACATAAATTAACATCTAATTAAACACATGCTTAACAGCTTAAGGGACCAAAAATCCTTACCGCTTCAACCAATTCATTTTTTTTTGTCTCTGCAAGAGTTACTATATAGATAAAAAATCGAGAAAATATAAATTAAGTGTTCCTCTAGTGTTAGGACATGCCACGTTGGACTAATCTCCCCTGTGCATATCAACTTCTTTTTAACTCCTACGGTCCTACTTTATAAAAAAGGTCATGCTAATTAGTGTTCCGGAACACTAGTTAAGAAATTAAAAGAAGAAACTTTTACATTAAAAATATCACTTTTTATATTATCAAAAAAAAAAAAAAAATCACTTTTTATACTTTCAACTCGGCAATTGTAATTTGTATTCAATCAGTTTATATTAACTTAACTTGCAATTTAATTTGTTATTTTGATAGACTCTCAATTAAGTGTTGATGTTTTAATCACCAGTAATTTATTATAAAATAGTGTAATGTCTCGACTTTTAGCTAGAATATTTAGTTATTTAGATTTTAACTAGTTTCTAATTTAGTTAATTAGAAATTTGCTTGTGTTGTGTGATTATTTACTTGTTTAACATGGTTGATTTGTGGGGTATTTAGAGAAGTGTGAGGAATAGTGAAAATAAATTATTGAATTATAATTAGGAGACTTTTAGTAAATTAATTAAGTGGAGAAAAATAGAGGAAATTGGGAATTTAGAGAAAACATAGGTGAAGAGGTGTATTTAAGTATATGGTGAAGTGGGTAGGCATGACAATAAAACTCAGATCCGCTGATATCTACCCAAATTTTATCGGCTTTGACGGGGAAAATCCGAATTGATTGGGTTATAGTTTTCTCCGATTTGTAAAAGATGCGGTTGAGGCGGGTAATGGGGACGTTGATACCCACCTCGAACCCGTCCCCAAACCCGCCCCGTTTATATTAATATATATATATATATATATATATATATATATATATATATATATATATGGGGAGGGATCAAATTACACCGGTGTAACATTTGAGTAATGTTACACCGCTCAATAACGTTTTAACGAATTCAAATTTTACAAATTTCACCATTAGATTGAAAGTTTATATCATATAAATTATCTATGTTGAGTTTTACAAAAATCTAAAATCGTTTGACATGTTTTTTGTAACACCCCGTTTTTCATAAGCCAAAAAGGGCATTATTATTTTTTTTTTTTCAACTAACACTCAGAGTGCGCATATAATATTTTTCAATGAGCCGGCATTCAAATATACAAAAGACTCATTACCATAGGTGCTTCGACAAGCAAAGTGTATCCCTGAATAATTACAACCCAAGTCTAAGTATTCGAATACTTACAACAAACCAGTTAGAAACCCTATGCTAACCAAAAACACGGTGTACGATCCACACCGGCGCATAGTCTAACTACGCTAAAACTCCAGCCACTCACTGGGGCCTGGAACAGCCACCGTCGTCACCACGACCTAACCCATCACCTGGGTGGGATGAGCCCGCAAATGAAAGAAAGGGTCACCACAAAATATATAGTATGTATATATATAACCGGTGCGAAAGATTGTACACATAACAATAATTCCACAAAACACAAGAGAAAACTCTTAACCAACAAAGCAATTCCCACCAACGGGTTCATATAAGCAATGCACACATAGCCTATAATGCAACCTCTACAATGCGTGGTACTAACCCTAGCTACCACAATGCATGAGCTCCAGAACTGTAGGTCCAACCCCTACTAAAACACCAATGAAATCACAAGGTTAGGGTGGATCCACTTCCGCAATCACACCCCATGGTCCACTCCCGCAACCATGTATCAAACTCAACAAGTCACAAAGGTTAAGGTGGATCCACTCCCGCAATCACACCCCATGGTCCACTCCCGCAACCATGTATCGACTCAACAAAATCACAAAGGATTAAGGTGGATCCACTCCCGCAATCACACCCCATGGTCCACTCCCGCAACCATGTATTGAACTCAATAAAACCCTATAAGAATCAGGTGGGTCCACTCCCGCAACCACACCTCATAGTCCACTCCCGCAACTACACCTCGTAGTCCACTCCCGCAACTACACCTCGTAGTCCACTCCCGCAACTACGCACTAACAATGCATGAGCATACGATTCCCCATGTATACTAATGCAACAAATACATACCTCCCTAGCATATGTAGACCATCCCAACAACATACATACATACATATCCAATCATATGTAACAAACCACAACAAACATACATACATTTCCAGTCATATGTATTCACCCACATGTTCATACATACATCTCCAATCATATGTAAAACAACGCATGTATTATAAACATTTTCTCATCACGAGAATACATAACACATACATGCCAAACACACCAACACACATCACCGAAAATAACCAAACATGTTGTAACTCAGTGAAAAGACAGAAATAAAGTGATGCCCTTACCTCGGCAAGCTTCCGATTATTACCACTCGACCAACAACACAACGCGCTTCCTAAAACAAGCAGCGTACCATCAATACATTGTTCTCCAACCAATAGTATTGAAACTAAACCAAAAACCTCAAAAACCTAAAGGTTCCTAAGGAAAAATCCCTCTTTCGGATACCATACCAAAAACTACCGTATTGATCAACCACCATGAGTTATTTATACTATTTTTAGGACCCAAAACAATTGTCAAAAGTCTTAAATAATTTGAAATGCAAAATGGCCGTTTTCTTGCGTTATAAGCTACGTACTTTCCGAGTACCCGAAAAACTCGTTTCCAATCCCAACCACTTCCATAAATTAATAAAAAGGGATTAGAAAGCTAAAAACCCATTTTTAGAAATCAAAATCCAAAATCTCAACTCCTAGAGCTCGCCCTGGCGAGTTGGTGGCGAGTGAAGGCAGGGAGTACTGGTCTTACTCGCTCTGGAGCTCGCCCTGGCGAGTTGTCAGGACCTGTGACACTCGCCCTGGCGAGTAACCACTCGCTCAGCGAGTTGCACCTGTCATGACAGCACAAGACAGCAACTCACAACTCCTTATTCCACCCCAAGCCTAGTTTGATTCTATTAGTTCCCAACACTTTTTCAAGGCACAAAAGCAAACCATTTTCATAAGCAAGCAACACATTTCCGAAAGCATGTTGGTTGCTTCGAATGCAAGTTATTTGATTTTCATTTCCAAAATCAAAACCAAATCCAAACACAAGTTTTATTACGGGCCTCAACCGTCCGGTAATCATTTTCAAACATGTTTTCAAAGTAAAAAGCGACACCACATGTCACAATAGTTTTAAACCATTTTGACCCCAAAACACTACCCAAAACACTTAGGAAAAATTTTCATAAACCTCAAAATATTTTTCATCGGATTTTCTAAAACAAAACCATACAACGCATTTCCCTTTCGTCCAAAGGTTCCAAGACAACTTTTCTTTTCAAAACCTTACAACATAACCTCATGTAATTGATCAATACATAACCAAACCAAAACCCTAACTTTTCTCATGAGATTTTCACCAACTCATGGAAAACAAAGACAACAAAGCCTAGCATGCTTACTAAACTCTCATGAACAACTTTCATGAAACAAGAACTAGCAAGAACAACCTTTCTCACCAAACCCTCTTAAGAACATAAACCCAAAAACCTCACAACTCTAAAAATCTACCAACCTAGGAGATGAGAAGAGAGGGTTACCTTAAGGAAGTGATTCTCTACAAATACCCTTTGATCCAACAAGTCCAAAATCCAAGCAAATGGTGAAGGAATGGAATTTTGCTCAAGGTTGGAAGAGAGAAAGAAAGTCACGGCCAAGAGAAGAAGAATGAAGTGAACTTGTGATAATTCTAAGTCCACCACTTATAAAAGTCTTGCTAGATTTAGGCCATTGGATCAAATAGTAAAAGCTTCCAAGACTAATCCCTAGCCCTTGGATCAAATCCAAGTCTATCCTCACAAGATATTTCCCATAACCTCATACAACGAAACGCACGCTCAGTCCTCGCGCATCGCGACGGACGAAACTCGCAAAAATAGAAAACCTACAGAAAGAACGTCTATCGTTTTTCCATTCCAAAACTTATCGCCGAATCTTTTTCCGCGACTGTAATTTTCTTCCATACCTTAGAAAATTAATCTCAGGACATATCCTAACTCGCGCAGATATATAAAACTCCCATCCGAAACCTCACTCAAAACAGACGCAGTAAGATTTTCCATCCGCGGGTAAAATCCTACTCGTTTTTCCAAAAACAAGAATAATCCAAAACTCGTTATTCTAAGACCACAAAAATCTCCTCATACTTAAAAGAGTATCACGACCCGAAAGTCTGTGCCTTTCCAGCGCACGAGCACAAAACAGGCTCCGTTTCAGCAAAAATCTCATTAATGTGACGATATTCACAAAACCGCCTCACCAAAAACCCTAAAACTCGTAGCCATTACTAGAGTTCCTTAGAAAAACTGTACAGTGCAATTACGGGTCTTACATTACTACCCTCCAAAAAGAAGTTTCGTCCTCGAAACTAAAGGTAAGAGTAACAACTCAACTAATTATAACCATCACCAACACAATCAAAATCCCTTCGGATTAGGTGCAGCCACACAGATGCTAACACCGGGTGAAGTCATACAGATACTCTCACCAACACACTAGCACAACCGTGCACCAACCGCAACTCTCAACGAGTTCACCCCTCAAAATTACCTCACAACAGAGGTTCTCAACCTCTTGTTCCTCAAAAGTCCAAAGGTTCACACAAACATTTTCCAAAATCCATTCTTTTGCCTCCGCGACGTAGCCTAAACCACTAGGTTCACGCGAAGCAGTGACTAGCTACTCTCCAAAAAGAAACACAGTACCCTCTGTGCACCACTAAGGTTAGTAAAACCAGTCAATTCCAAACAACACGACTTATAAACAAAACCCAAACAAACAGCATACATCCAAACATACAAGAGTGGGTTGCCCTCAAACAATAATCAATGCAGTAAAGTGTTACCTGCAACTAGTAATCCTCATGCATGGCATTACCGGTCTGACCGTCCGCTCCAGTACCCATACAGTAAGCACCTCCTCTAGCAGCGGGTCGAACTCCTTGTGCCACATCTGCCGACGTCCCGGCCTTTGGGGCTTTGCAATCCCTAGCAAAATGACCCGGTTTCCGACAGTTGAAACAAATATTCCCCGGACTCGGACATTCGTTTGCATAATGCCCCGCTTGCCCACATCTGAAGCAACCTTGCTTCTCTCCACCCCGACTCCCCTGAGTCTCTTGATTCTCAGAGCGACCCGGTCCTCTATTATTTTGGGAACGGTTATCAGACCCATTCTCTTGCTTCCTCTTATTATGACCCGAACTCGGATTCTGACCACTTGAATTACTAGGTCCTCCAACACTAAAATCACCCTGGCGGTTCTCCCGCTTCTTCCTCATATCCTCCACCTCTTGGCACTTTTCTACCAAGACTTGAAACTGACGAATGCCCAACGGCACCACTGCGTCTTGCAGTTCATACCTCAAACCATCCTGGAAGCGACGACACATATAAGCCTCATCTATCCCATCCCTAAAGAAACGGAAGTAACGGGATAGTGACTCAAACTTTTTGGCATAGGCTTCCACTTTAATGCCCCCCTGCCGCAGCTGCAGGAACTCCTCTCCGTACCTTTCCCTCGCAGTCTCGGGAAAGTACTTAGCTAAGAACCTCCTCTTGAAGTTCTCCCAATTTACCTCCTCATCAATATTTCCCATAAGGAGCCTGGTGTTCCCCCACCAATATTCAGAACTACCCTGCAACTGATAGGTAGCTAACACCACCTTCTCTCCTTCTGGACAATGAATTGCCCCGAATATTCTCTCCACAGCTTGGAGCCACAAGTCAGCAGTTTCCGAACCTCCCTCCCCATTAAACTTTGGAGGAGTCTGCTGATTGAAACTCGTAAGAACCCGAGATGCAGCAGCTATAATCTCTCTCTCACGCTTCTCTACATCCCTCTGCGCCTTAGCATGAGTTTGCGCAGTCACAGCAGCTGCCATGGTATGCATGGCATAAGCCATCTGATTCACATCAACCTCTGGTACTACAGGAACTGGATTCGCCCTTCTTGGCGGCATGATTCCCTGTACATACCAATCCTTTTGATTAGGTCCTTAATCAAACAATTCTGAATCTCAACAGAAAACTCACTCAACGGATTACTAACACAAGACCCGACACCAAACATACACTAGAACTAACACGACTCTAGTTATGTTCTAACCGACTCTGGACTAACGACTCAAGTATACACTTTCCCTTTGAAGATTTAAAGCCGTGCTCTGATACCAATTGTAACACCCCGTTTTTCATAAGCCAAAAAGGGCATTATTTTTTTTTTTTTTCAACTAACACTCAGAGTGCGCATATAATATTTTTCAATGAGCCGGCATTCAAATATACAAAAGACTCATTACCATAGGTGCTTCGACAAGCAAAGTGTATCCCTGAATAATTACAACCCAAGTCTAAGTATTCGAATACTTACAACAAACCAGTTAGAAACCCTATGCTAACCAAAAACACGGTGTACGATCCACACCGGCGCATAGTCTAACTACGCTAAAACTCCAGCCACTCACTGGGGCCTGGAACAGCCACCGTCGTCACCACGACCTAACCCATCACCTGGGTGGGATGAGCCCGCAAATGAAAGAAAGGGTCACCACAAAATATATAGTATGTATATATATAACCGGTGCGAAAGATTGTACACATAACAATAATTCCACAAAACACAAGAGAAAACTCTTAACCAACAAAGCAATTCCCACCAACGGGTTCATATAAGCAATGCACACATAGCCTATAATGCAACCTCTACAATGCGTGGTACTAACCCTAGCTACCACAATGCATGAGCTCCAGAACTGTAGGTCCAACCCCTACTAAAACACCAATGAAATCACAAGGTTAGGGTGGATCCACTTCCGCAATCACACCCCATGGTCCACTCCCGCAACCATGTATCAAACTCAACAAGTCACAAAGGTTAAGGTGGATCCACTCCCGCAATCACACCCCATGGTCCACTCCCGCAACCATGTATCGACTCAACAAAATCACAAAGGATTAAGGTGGATCCACTCCCGCAATCACACCCCATGGTCCACTCCCGCAACCATGTATTGAACTCAATAAAACCCTATAAGAATCAGGTGGGTCCACTCCCGCAACCACACCTCGTAGTCCACTCCCGCAACTACACCTCGTAGTCCACTCCCGCAACTACACCTCGTAGTCCACTCCCGCAACTACGCACTAACAATGCATGAGCATACGATTCCCCATGTATACTAATGCAACAAATACATACCTCCCTAGCATATGTAGACCATCCCAACAACATACATACATACATATCCAATCATATGTAACAAACCACAACAAACATACATACATTTCCAGTCATATGTATTCACCCACATGTTCATACATACATCTCCAATCATATGTAAAACAACGCATGTATTATAAACATTTTCTCATCACGAGAATACATAACACATACATGCCAAACACACCAACACACATCACCGAAAATAACCAAACATGTTGTAACTCAGTGAAAAGACAGAAATAAAGTGATGCCCTTACCTCGGCAAGCTTCCGATTATTACCACTCGACCAACAACACAACGCGCTTCCTAAAACAAGCAGCGTACCATCAATACATTGTTCTCCAACCAATAGTATTGAAACTAAACCAAAAACCTCAAAAACCTAAAGGTTCCTAAGGAAAAATCCCTCTTTCGGATACCATACCAAAAACTACCGTATTGATCAACCACCATGAGTTATTTATACTATTTTTAGGACCCAAAACAATTGTCAAAAGTCTTAAATAATTTGAAATGCAAAATGGCCGTTTTCTTGCGTTATAAGCTACGTACTTTCCGAGTACCCGAAAAACTCGTTTCCAATCCCAACCACTTCCATAAATTAATAAAAAGGGATTAGAAAGCTAAAAACCCATTTTTAGAAATCAAAATCCAAAATCTCAACTCCCAGAGCTCGCCCTGGCGAGTTGGTGGCGAGTGAAGGCAGGGAGTACTGGTCTTACTCGCTCTGGAGCTCGCCCTGGCGAGTTGTCAGGACCTGTGACACTCGCCCTGGCGAGTAACCACTCGCTCAGCGAGTTGCACCTGTCATGACAGCACAAGACAGCAACTCACAACTCCTTATTCCACCCCAAGCCTAGTTTGATTCTATTAGTTCCCAACACTTTTTCAAGGCACAAAAGCAAACCATTTTCATAAGCAAGCAACACATTTCCGAAAGCATGTTGGTTGCTTCGAATGCAAGTTATTTGATTTTCATTTCCAAAATCAAAACCAAATCCAAACACAAGTTTTATTACGGGCCTCAACCGTCCGGTAATCATTTTCAAACATGTTTTCAAAGTAAAAAGCGACACCACATGTCACAATAGTTTTAAACCATTTTGACCCCAAAACACTACCCAAAACACTTAGGAAAAATTTTCATAAACCTCAAAATATTTTTCATCGGATTTTCTAAAACAAAACCATACAACGCATTTCCCTTTCGTCCAAAGGTTCCAAGACAACTTTTCTTTTCAAAACCTTACAACATAACCTCATGTAATTGATCAATACATAACCAAACCAAAACCCTAACTTTTCTCATGAGATTTTCACCAACTCATGGAAAACAAAGACAACAAAGCCTAGCATGCTTACTAAACTCTCATGAACAACTTTCATGAAACAAGAACTAGCAAGAACAACCTTTCTCACCAAACCCTCTTAAGAACATAAACCCAAAAACCTCACAACTCTAAAAATCTACCAACCTAGGAGATGAGAAGAGAGGGTTACCTTAAGGAAGTGATTCTCTACAAATACCCTTTGATCCAACAAGTCCAAAATCCAAGCAAATGGTGAAGGAATGGAATTTTGCTCAAGGTTGGAAGAGAGAAAGAAAGTCACGGCCAAGAGAAGAAGAATGAAGTGAACTTGTGATAATTCTAAGTCCACCACTTATAAAAGTCTTGCTAGATTTAGGCCATTGGATCAAATAGTAAAAGCTTCCAAGACTAATCCCTAGCCCTTGGATCAAATCCAAGTCTATCCTCACAAGATATTTCCCATAACCTCATACAACGAAACGCACGCTCAGTCCTCGCGCATCGCGACGGACGAAACTCGCAAAAATAGAAAACCTACAGAAAGAACGTCTATCGTTTTTCCATTCCAAAACTTATCGCCGAATCTTTTTCCGCGACTGTAATTTTCTTCCATACCTTAGAAAATTAATCTCAGGACATATCCTAACTCGCGCAGATATATAAAACTCCCATCCGAAACCTCACTCAAAACAGACGCAGTAAGATTTTCCATCCGCGGGTAAAATCCTACTCGTTTTTCCAAAAACAAGAATAATCCAAAACTCGTTATTCTAAGACCACAGAAATCTCCTCATACTTAAAAGAGTATCACGACCCGAAAGTCTGTGCCTTTCCAGCGCACGAGCACAAAACAGGCTCCGTTTCAGCAAAAATCTCATTAATGTGACGATATTCACAAAACCGCCTCACCAAAAACCCTAAAACTCGTAGCCATTACTAGAGTTCCTTAGAAAAACTGTACAGTGCAATTACGGGTCTTACATTTTTGAGACACATAAAGATTAACGGTATTCAATAAAAACGCATAAACCATTAATCTTGATGTGTCTCAATAACATATCAAACGATTTTAGATTTTTGTAAAACTCAACATAGATGATCTATACGATATAAACTTTCAATCCAACGGTGTCTCAATAACGCTTTAACGAATTCAAATTTTACAAATTTCACCATTAGATTGAAAGTTTATATCATATAGATTATCTATGTTGAGTTTTACAAAAATCTAAAATCGTTTGACATGTTTTTGAGACACATAAAGATTAACAGTATTCAATAAAAACGCATAAACCGTTAATCTTGATGTGTCTCAATAACATATCAAACGATTTGAGATTTTTGTAAAACTCAACATAGATGATCTATACGATATAAACTTTCAATCCAACGGTGGGTTTTGTAAAATTTGAATTCGTTAAAGCGTTATTGAGCGGTGTAACATTACTCAAATGTTACACCGGTGTAATTTGATCCCTTCCCTATATGTATATATGGGATGTATCAAGTGAGAAAGAAATTTCTTATGTGAGAGTGCGAGGATAAAATATCAACCTTTAGATTAAATCTAACGGTTGTGATTATAATAGCTATCAAAATATTCCCATGTGCGTGCCGTAAATCTGTAACAAACCCTCATTCATGAAGCAAAATTAAGCTACCCGCTACCCATGAATGACTTTGTCTTCCTCCATCGCATATGCTAGTAGTGCAATTGCAAAAGGATAAATTGATTTATATATCAAAAAAAAAAAAGGATAGATTGATTTTCACTTTGTCCTTTCTCAATCGGTGGCCATATGAAATTTATCATGAATATCTATAATTAATTTCCACTTTTTCCTCTAAATAATTATTTAATTATTCACATAATTAAAACAAAAAACACAACAAGTTTAGGTAATCATGTTTTAGGAACTTATCATGAACGGATGCAACGGCAGAACCAATAGTTGTAGGTACACCTGATTTCAATTATGCATAATAACTCATTTGATTTATGTTTTTCTTCATAATATGATAGAGGAAGAAGAAGAGTTCATATGCGTGCCAAAAAATAAAAAACCAAAATTGAGAGACACGTGAATAGAAAAGACGCGCACGAGAATATTTTGATGGGTATTATAATCTCAACTGTTAGATTTAATTTAAAGGTTGATATTTTATCCTCTCACTCTCACATAAGAAACATCTTTCTCACTTGATACATCCCCTATATGTATATATTAGATTTTACCTCTTTTAAATTATAAACACTTAAACAATCAATTAAATCACATTAATATGTTTTTTTTTTAAAATTTTTAATTTGAGTATTAAACAAGTCGTTTTCTCTATTTCTTTTCTTTATTTAAAAAAATATTGTTGAAACAAAATAATTTTGAACTAATTTTGGACTTTTAACTTAATTTTTTAATAAAAAATACTAAAATACAATCCAAATTCATGTGGGAAAGAGACGTAACGGAGATACCCGATCCCCGTTAGATATGGATTTGGGGTTATATTTTTTATCTCCGCTTGAAATTGGAATGAATTTGGGGATACCCGAACTTTATGGGTTTGGGGAGGGCAAAATCCGTCTCCGCGCCTTATTGCCATGCCTAGAAGTGGGAGGTAAGAATTAATAAAATGGTAGAGAAAGAAAAGAAATAGAAATTGGGCCTGAGTGAAGGTGTAATGAGAATAGGGGGTGTGAATTGGAATTGCGTAGAGAAGAATAAGTAGGTTACTAATTACTATATAAGGTAAGGGATTAGAAATAGGATTTGCCACAATTACCTAAAATAGTAAAAAAGAATTAGAAACCAACACAGAGAGAGGGAGATCGCGTGTGAGAAAAAGAGAAAAAAATTCGCAAAGCTCATCACAGTCTTAGGAATTCACTGCAAATCATAACTAAGAGGTTTGTTCAACTCATTTAAAAAATTCTGATTTTATAGTGACATGAGTGTGGCCTTGTCCTTTTTCTTTTTTCGTGGTTGTTCTTAAGAGAATGGGTGCTTAACCGAATTTATATTAAGGGTCGAATTTTAATACTCATAATAAGTCATGAATGTAGTTTCGTGTTCTTCTCCTTTTTTTCGCAATTCACTATTTTGCAATTATTCTAGATTGATATTGAGTTTAATTTCAGTATTATATTATTTGAATAAAAGGACATGTATGATAATATGTGTAGAACATTGAATCAATTGTTACGTGTTTTTGTTTTGATTCAATTCTGTTGGATGGTATTTCAATTTGAACGTGATTTTACTTTTGTGTTATGCACTTATTCATTGGAAGATTTTAAAATTTATATTTTAAAGTGATTATAAAAGTTGTATTTTTACGATTATAAAAGTTCTTACATATGAAAATATGTTGAAACAGATTTAACATGTTTAGTGGACATGACTGAAATATTCACAGCTTGATAATGTCAATTTGTCTTGCACATACTAAATTTTCTTTGACCATTAATGATGAATTTTTTTTGTTTGTCCACCACCAATTTAATCTGGTATGAGTTATTGTGATCAAACCGTGATCCTCCAATCACTACCAAACAATTAGTTGATAAATTTGATTTTTTTGTTGCTATAATTATAAGATATATGAGATATGTTATAGTTATTAGTTATTGAATTTTCAAATGAAATCAATTGAATTGATATGCTAATAGCTGTAAAAAGATAAATTATTTAAGCATGAAAATTATTAGCTCGATTTGCTTCTAAATTGAAAATTGGTATCACGTTTTCTTTCGTGGCTTTTTGAATTTAAAGTATGCCATGTGTAGCATTATTTTATGAGATGATAATAATAAGAATTTTAATTATTATTTATTAAATTATTGGATGTGAAATATTCAATTTGTTTTAATATTAGAGGTACATATTTATGAGAATATATATTACAGTATCAATTGCTAGGAGAACTGGGTGTGAGTGTATTTGTAGTTGGACCCATTTGATGTTGAATTAAATTGATATTAATTTTAATTGGTGTCGAATTGATGTTTGACTTATTTGGTGTTATTTGAATTATTGTTTTGTTTGAGTATCGGGATTGTCTAAGTATATTCATGCATTGATACATGTGTCTAATGGTGTTGACTAATAAAGGTGAATGATGCTGAAATGGTGTTGAGGAGTGTTTTCATGGTCATAATTCAATATTGGTACCACATGCATTTAGATAGTCTAGGTCGCATTGCATCCATCATTTCATTGAGTTGAATTTAAAAAATATATTGAGTTGCTATGTTAACGGTTATGCTTGCTTATGTGTTTGATAGTCCCAAAGGATGGTGACTTATTTATTACCTGTTTATGTTTTGGCTATTGCTTCTGTTGCTATTTAATTCAGTTATTTTATGTGATGATGATGTTACTCATCCCTTCCGGTTTGACCCTACGATGTGTAATAGTAAGTTTTTAAGCAGATGACCGACCTTAGTACTCGAGTCTTGAGGATGACAAATAGGAGCTGTCTTATTTTCTGCTTTGAATAATGAGTCGCTCTGAATAAGATGTCATGGGGAATTCACTTTTAATTTTTCAGTTGTTATTTCATTTGGAAACTATCGAATTATGTTAGTTTCGAGTGAAGAAGGAGTTAGAGGTCAGTACACGAAGTCTGACGTTTCAGCAGGGGGCTGCAGGTAGGTTTAAGAATTGTGGGGGAGACAATCGACTGCTTTGGATAAGACATTGTTGTTTATGTTGCTATTGAATTTAGTTTTTAGAGAAGGACGATTAAATCCGACCATGTGAGTTATTTGTCAATCAGAGCAGGTCGGTCCAGTCAGACCAAATTTATTGCTTATTTTGTTTTGTAGGTGACACTTCTTCTATAAACGATTGAATGTACATGACTAAATGTCAGGAAGGAACGACGCAACAATCGCTTAAGCTATGACATCAATGAACCATGCTTTGGCCACATAAATGCAGCTTTTGTAGGACATCAGGGTCAACAAGTGTAACACCCCGTTTTCATAACGCAAACAGGGCATTATTTTTTTTTTTTTTTTTTTAAAACACTCAGAGTGCGCAAAACATTTTTAATTGAGCCGACATTAAATATTACAAACGAACCATATATATTTCACACCATATATATTGTATTCGAAAATGCTAAGTGTAAATCTGAATAATTACAATCCATAAGTCTATGTGCTTACAAGCACTAACTAACCAAAAGAAGTTAGAATGTCCTATGCTAAACAAAAAGCACAGTGCACAAACACACCGGCGCATAGTCTAACTACACTACCACTCCAGCTTCAACACGAGCTCACTAAGGCCTAGAGCTGCCAACACCATCCTCTCGACCTACATCGTCATCTGGGGTGGGATGAGCCCGCAAATGAAAGAAAGGGTCACCACAAAATAAAAGTATATATATATATATATAACCGGTGCAAAAGAATTTTACACATAACAAATATTTCCACAAAGCAGAGGAGAAAGCTCTTAGGACATTCAACAGCACCCACCAACGGGCTTATATATATAATGCACAACAAGCCTAATGCAGACTTCTACAATGAGTGTGGTACTGCCAGAGCTACCACATGCAAATGAATTCCGGAATTACTAATCATAACCAATAAAACCGCAAAGGGTTAAGGTGGATCCACTCACGCAATCACACCCCGTGGTCCACTCACGCAACCACTTATTGTACTCAAAAAGATCCCGTAGGATTTTGGGTGGGTCCACTCACGCAACCAACACCCCGTAGTCCACTCACGCAACTACGCACAATGAATGCATGAGCATACGATTCCCTACATATGCTAATGCCACACATACATACCTCTCAAGCATATGTAACTAAATCATAGCAATTCATACATATATTTTCCAAATCATATGTAAATTGCACAAGTAATGTAAACACGTTCTCATCGACGAGCATACATAACACAAATATGCCAAGCACACCAACACACATCACTAAAATAACCAACATGCTGTATCTCAGTGAAAAGACAGAAATAAAGTGGAGCCCTTACCTCGGCAAGCTTCCGTCAACAACACACGCTCAAACAACACAACGCGCTTCCTAAAACAAGCAGCGTAACAATCAATACATTGTTCTCTAACCAATCGTATTGAAACTACACCAAAACCCCAAAAAACCTAATGGTTCCTAAGGAAAAACCACTCTTTCGGACATCGAACCAAAAACTACCGTATTGATCAACCCCCATGAGTTATTTGTACTATTTTTAGGACCCAAAACAATTGCCAAAAGTCTTAAATAATTTGAAATGCAAAATGGCCGTTTTCTTGCGTTATAAGTTACGTACTTTCCGAGTACCCGAAAAACTCGTTTCCAATCCCAACCACTTCCATAAATTAATAAAAAGGGATTAGAATGTTAAAAACCAAGTTTAGAAATCAAAATCCAAAATCTCAACTCCCAGAGCTCGCCCTGGCGAGTTGGTGGCGAGTAAAGGCAGAGAGTACTGGTCTTACTCGCTCTGGAGCTCGCCCTGGCGAGTTGTCAAGACCTGTGACACTCGCCCTGGCGAGTAACCACTCGCCCAGCGAGTTGCACCTGTCATGACAGCAAAAGACAGCAACTCACACCACCTTTTTCCACCCCAAGCCTAGTTTGATTCTATTAGTTCCCAACACTTTATCAAGGCATAAAAGCAAACCATTTTCATAAATTAAGCAACACATTTCCGGAAGCATGTTGGTTGCTTCGAGTGCAAGTTATTTGATTTTCATTTCCAAAATCAAAACCAAATCCAAGCACAAGTTTTATTACGGGCCTTAACCGTCCGGTAATCATTTTCAAACATGTTTTCAAGGTAAAAAGCGACACCACATGTCACAAAAGTTTTAAACCACTTTGACCTCAAAACACTACTCAAAAACTCTTAGAAAATATTTTCATAAACCACAAAATATTTTTTCATCGGATTTTCTAAAACAAAACCATACAACGCATTTCCCTTTTGCTCAAAGGTTCAAAGACAATTTTTCTTTTCAAAACCTTACAACATAACCTCATGTTATTGATCAATACATAAACCAACCAAAACCCTAACTTTTCTCATGAGATTTTTCACCAACTCATGGAAAACAAAAACAACAAAGCCTAGCATGCTTACTAAACTCTCATGAACAACATTCATGAAACAAGAACTAGCAAGAACAACCTTTCTCACCAAACCCTCTTAAGAACATAAACCCAAAAACCTCACAACTCTAAAAATCTACCAACCTAGGAGATGAGAAGAGAGGGTTACCTTAAGAAAGTGATTCTCTACAACTTTCCACTAAGCTTCCAAGCTTGAAATGGAGTGAAATGGTGAGGAAATGAAATTTAGTGAAGGTTAGGGTTGAGTAATGGAGTTCCACGTGAAAGAGAGAAAGAATGAGATGATTTGGTGATGTTTTTCTAAGTGCCAAGGTCATCAAACCTCCTTACTATGCCATAACTCTTGCTCACTCATGGCCATTGGATCAAAAACACAATGCCAAGACCAAACCATAGCCATTGGATCAAACCAATTCAACCCACTTGAGATAACACTTAAAACCTCATAGAAATACTCACACGTTCAGCTCTCGCGCGACGCGACGAACGTAAAACACAAAAACATAAAACCTACGGAAAGAACGTCTAACGTTTTTCCATTCCAAAACTTATCGCCGAATCTTTTTCCGCGATTGTAATTTTCTTCCATACATCAGAAAATTAATCTCAGAATATATCCTAACTCGCGCAGATATATAAAACTTCCATCCGAAACCTCACTCAAAACAGACGCAATAAGATTTTACAACGACGGGTAAAATCCTACTCGTTTTTCCAAAAACAAGAATAATCCAAAACTTATTATTCTGAAACCACAAATAACTTCTTATTCAAGCAACAGGATCACAAGACAAAAGTCTGTACAGTTACAATGCACGAGCACAAAACAGACTCGATTACAGCAAAACTTAATAATTACACGATGTTTCGTCACACGAACACATCGAAACCCTAATATTCCTTAAACCAACTATACAATGAAATCTTGGGTCTTACAATACTACCCCCCTAAAAGAAGTTTCGTCCTCGAAACTTAGACGTCGTCAAACAAACTGGGGTATAACTCTTTCATCTTACTCTCGAGCTCCCAGGTGGTATCTCCTGTAGCTTCGTTCCATATTACCTTCACTAAAGGTATCTCTTTCGTTCTCAAACGTTTCATCTTCCTATCCGCAATCTTGATTGGCGAAACCTCAAACGACAAGTTATCCCTCAACTGGATATCATCCGGTGTGATCACATGTGATGGATCCGGTGTATATTTCCGCAATTGCGACACATGGAACACGTCATGAATCAAAGATAGTACCGGTGGCAACGCGATCCGGTATGCTACCTTCCCAATCCGCTCCGTAATCTGATAAGGCCCTATAAACTTCGGAGTCAACTTCTTTGCTTTCAAAGCCCTTCCAACACCCGTTGTTGGAGTAACACGGAGAAATACGTGATCTCCCTCCTCAAACTCTAAAGGCCTCCGACGCCTATCCGCATAACTCTTTTGTCGATCTTGAGCAACCTTCATCGTTGCCCTTATCTTTCGGACCTTGTCCGTCGTCTGTTGTACCATTTCCGGTCCTACTATCAAACTTTCCCCATCTTGGTACCAACACAAAGGAGTCTGACATCTCCTCCCATACAAAGCCTCATATGGTGCCATTCCGATAGTCGAATGGTAACTATTGTTGTACGTGAACTCTATCAACGTCAACACGTCGTCCCAACTCCCAAGATCATCCAGCACACATGCTCTCAATAAATCCTCTAGTGACTGATTTGTTCTCTCAGTTTGCCCATCGGTCTGGGGATGATAGGCAGAACTCAACCTCAGTTTCGTCCCCAACGCCTCATGCAAAGTCTTCCAAAAATGTGAAGTGAACTTTGGATCTCTATCCGACACTATACTTGACGGAATCCCATGTAACCTCACAATCTCAGCAATATACACATCGGTCAACTTTGCCGCCGTATCCGTAATCCTTACCGGTAGAAAATGAGCGGACTTCGTCAAACGATCCACTATCACCCAAATGGAATCATGCTTCCTCCTGGTCTTAGGTAGCCCAGTGATGAAATCCATAGAAATGCTATCCCACTTCCACTCGGGGATATCTAAAGACTGCAACATCCCTGCTGGTCTCTGATGTTCAATCTTCGCCTTCTGACAAGTCAAACACGACGCCACAAACTCGGCCACATCCCTCTTCATACCCGGCCACCAGAAATCTTGCCTCAGGTCCTGATACATTTTTGTTGCCCCGGGATGCATACTAAGCTTACTCTTGTGTGCCTCCCTTAGAATGGTGTTTCTCAAGTCCATCGCATCGGGCACACACACCCTACCATTACATCTCAAAATGTTGTCCGGTCCCACCTTGAAATCTCGGTTGGTTCCTCGAACAATCAAAGCTCTCTTCTCCATAAGAAACTTGTCATCTTGACAATTTGCAATGTCCTCCAACAAACCGCTTGAGATGGTAATCATACCCAGTCTCATATTCCCTAAAGCAAACTCTACTTCTAGGTGCAAATCACGAAACTCTCTCAACAACTCTTGTTGACTAGCCATTTGTGCCGAACACACTGACACACTCTTTCTACTCAAAGCATCGGCTACCACATTAGCCTTCCCCGGATGGTATTCTAAGGTAAAGTCAAAGTCTTTCAATGTTTCCATCCACCTCCTTTGCCTCATATTCAACTCCTTCTGGTCGAACAGATACTTGAGGCTTTTATGGTCACTAAACACAACGAAAGTGCAACCATAAAGATAGTGTCTCCAAATCTTCAATGCAAAAACCACGGCCGCAAGCTCCAAATCGTGCGTCGGATAATTCTTCTCATGCACCTTCAACTGTCGTGATGCATAAGCCACTGCTCTCTTGTGCTGCATCAACACACAACCCAAACCCTGATGAGACGCATCACAATAAACCTCATAAGGTTCATCTGACTGAGGTAACACCAACACCGGTGAAGTTGTCAACCGCTCCTTCAACAATTGAAAACTAAGTTCACATTGCTCAGTCCACGCAAACGGTTGATCTTTTCGCGTAAGTTGCGTCATTGGTGCCACAATCTTAGCGAATCCTTCTATGAACCTCCGGTAATAACCGGCCAAACCAACAAAACTCCTCACGTCCGTCACCGTCTGCGGTTGCTTCCACGCAAGTACTGTGTCAATCTTGGCTGGATCCACGGCAATTCCCTCTTTTGATATTATATGACCAAGGAAATTCACATCTTCCAACCAAAAATCACACTTCGACGGATTCGCATACAACTTTCTTTCCCGCAACACTTGCAAAACCATACGAAGATGCTCTTCATGCTCCTCTTCGCTCTTCGAATACACGAGAATATCATCAATGAACACAACCACGAACTTGTCCAAAAACGAATGGAATATCCGATTCATGTAGGCCATGAAGATCGCAGGTGCATTCGTCACTCCAAACGGCATCACCAAGTACTCATAATGCCCATACCGCGTCCTAAACGCCGTTTTCTGAATATCCTCATCTCGTACTCTTATCTGGTGATAACCAGATTTCAAGTCAATCTTTGAAAACACTGAGGCTCCCCTCAACTGATCCATCAAATCATCAATCCGTGGCAATGGATATCGGTTCTTGATGGTCACCTTCTTAAGCTTCCGATAATCCACACATAGACGAGATTTCCCATCCTTCTTCTTAACCAATAAGACCGGTGCTCCCCAAGGCGACACACTAGGCCTTATGAAACCTTTCTCTAACAAGTCCTCGATCTGACCTTTCAACTCTACCAACTCGGCCGGAGCCATCCGATAAGCTGATTCCGAAATCGGACCCGTACCCGGTTGTAAATCAATAAAGAATTCCACCTCTCTACACGGAGGAAAAGCTGGGATCTCCGATGGAAACACATCTTGGAAATTTTGAACTACTCGAATTTCCTCAATTCGGATCTCCGACGTCACCCCTAAACTAGCAAGTGAAACAATCTCCGGCTCTCCGTTACACATAACCACAGAAAGTCGATTTGCGGACAAGTACCTTCGCACACCTGGCTCGGGAAAGAACACCAATTTCCGAGCACAATCTAGTATAACATAATGATAAGATAGCCAATCCATCCCGAGAATGATCTCGAGAGATGTAAGCGGTAAACACACCAAATTGACCAGAAAATCTCTATTCTGAATCACTACCAAACAATGCAAGCATGCAGTATTTACTACCAAATCCTTAGCAGGAGTCAAGACATTCAAATCAAACGGAAGAACAGAAACATTCAAGTTTAAACGATTTGCACATGCCAAAGATATGAATGAGTGGGTTGCCCCCGTGTCAATCAAAGCAGTTAAAGAATTACCTGCAATGTGACAGCTCTCGTGAATGGCATTGCTAGCCTGCCCACTCACTTCTGTGCCCATACAGTAAGCACGTGCCCTTGCCGCAGGTCTGGTACCTTGTGAGCCTTGTGCCACATTAGCCGACGGCCCGGCCTTCGGGGCTTTGCAATCTCTAGCAAAGTGTCCCGGCTTCTTGCAATTAAAACAAACATGTCCCTGATTCCGGCATTCATTCGCATAGTGGCCCACTTCACCACACTTAAAACAGCCCTGCTTCCCGGTATTCTGACTGTTCTGATTCACCGATCGACCCTGTCCCTTGTTAGACTGTGGACGGTCATATGGCTTACTGCCTTGTTTTCCACGGTTCTGACTTTGATTCGGACCACCGGAACGACTTGGTCCCCCAGCACTAAAACCACCCTGACGGTTCACCCTTTTGTTTCTCATATCTTCAACCTCTTGGCACTTTTCAACCAAGACTTGAAATTGCCGAATACCCAATGGCACAACCGCATCCTGCAGTTCGTACCTCAGCCCATCTTGAAATCTACGGCACATATAAACCTCATCTATCCCATCCCTAAAGAAGCGGAAGAAACGGGATAGTGATTCAAACTTCTTGGCATATGATTCCACATTCATGCCCCCCTGACGCAACCTCAGAAATTCCTCCCCATACCTTTCCCTTGCAGTCTCGGGAAAGTACTTGGCCAAAAACCTCCTCTTGAAGTTCTCCCAATTCAATTCCTCATGGCCATTCTCCATGATCAGTCGGGTGTTCCTCCACCAATACTCAGAACCCCCGAGTAATTGATAGGTAGCTAAGACCACCTTCTCCCCTTCTGGACAATGAATTGCCCCGAATATCCTCTCCACAGATTGGAGCCACAAATCAGCAGTTTCCGGACCTCCCTCCCCATTAAACTTTGGAGGAGTCTGGTGGTTGAAATTTGAAAGAAGTCTAGAACCAGCAGCAAGTATTTCCCGTTCGCGCTTTTCCAGATCTCTCTGCGCCTTAGCATGGCTCTGAGCAGTCACAGCCGCTGCCATTGTATGCATGGCATAAGCCATCTGATTCACATCCACATTGTCCGTCATAGGTACAGTAGGTGCCCTTCTTGGAGGCATTCGATTTCTGCACAATACCAATTCTGATTAGATCCTTAGTCATACAATTCTGAATCCTAACAGAATATCTCACACCACGGATTACTAACTCGAAGCCCGACACAGAACAAACACTAGAACTAACTCCACACTAGTTACGTTCTAACCGACTCTGGACTAACGACTCAAGTATACACTTTCCCTTTGAAGATTTAAAGCCGGGCTCTGATACCAAAATTGTAACACCCCGTTTTCATAACGCAAACAGGGCATTATTTTTTATTTTTTTTTTTAAAACACTCAGAGTGCGCAAAACATTTTTAATTGAGCCGACATTAAATATTACAAACGAACCATATATATTTCACACCATATATATTGTATTCGAAAATGCTAAGTGTAAACCTGAATAATTACAATCCATAAGTCTATGTGCTTACAAGCACTAACTAACCAAAAGAAGTTAGAATGTCCTATGCTAAACAAAAAGCACAGTGCACAAACACACCGGCGCATAGTCTAACTACACTACCACTCCAGCTTCAACACGAGCTCACTAAGGCCTAGAGCTGCCAACACCATCCTCTCGACCTACATCGTCATCTGGGGTGGGATGAGCCCGCAAATGAAAGAAAGGGTCACCACAAAATAAAAGTATATATATATATATAACCGGTGCAAAAGAATTTTACACATAACAAATATTTCCACAAAGCACAGGAGAAAGCTCTTAGGACATTCAACAGCACCCACCAACGGGCTTATATATATAATGCACAACAAGCCTAATGCAGACTTCTACAATGAGTGTGGTACTGCCAGAGCTACCACATGCAAATGAATTCCGGAATTACTAATCATAACCAATAAAACCGCAAAGGGTTAAGGTGGATCCACTCACGCAATCACACCCCGTGGTCCACTCACGCAACCACTTATTGTACTCAAAAAGATCCCGTAGGATTTTGGGTGGGTCCACTCACGCAACCAACACCCCGTAGTCCACTCACGCAACTACGCACAATGAATGCATGAGCATACGATTCCCTACATATGCTAATGCCACACATACATACCTCTCAAGCATATGTAACTAAATCATAGCAATTCATACATATATTTTCCAAATCATATGTAAATTGCACAAGTAATGTAAACACGTTCTCATCGACGAGCATACATAACACAAATATGCCAAGCACACCAACACACATCACTAAAATAACCAACATGCTGTATCTCAGTGAAAAGACAGAAATAAAGTGGAGCCCTTACCTCGGCAAGCTTCCGTCAACAACACACGCTCAAACAACACAACGCGCTTCCTAAAACAAGCAGCGTAACAATCAATACATTGTTCTCTAACCAATCGTATTGAAACTACACCAAAACCCCAAAAAACCTAATGGTTCCTAAGGAAAAACCACTCTTTCGGACATCGAACCAAAAACTACCGTATTGATCAACCCCCATGAGTTATTTGTACTATTTTTAGGACCCAAAACAATTGCCAAAAGTCTTAAATAATTTGAAATGCAAAATGGCCGTTTTCTTGCGTTATAAGTTACGTACTTTCCGAGTACCCGAAAAACTCGTTTCCAATCCCAACCACTTCCATAAATTAATAAAAAGGGATTAGAATGTTAAAAACCAAGTTTAGAAATCAAAATCCAAAATCTCAACTCCCAGAGCTCGCCCTGGCGAGTTGGTGGCGAGTAAAGGCAGAGAGTACTGGTCTTACTCGCTCTGGAGCTCGCCCTGGCGAGTTGTCAAGACCTGTGACACTCGCCCTGGCGAGTAACCACTCGCCCAGCGAGTTGCACCTGTCATGACAGCAAAAGACAGCAACTCACACCACCTTTTTCCACCCCAAGCCTAGTTTGATTCTATTAGTTCCCAACACTTTATCAAGGCATAAAAGCAAACCATTTTCATAAATTAAGCAACACATTTCCGGAAGCATGTTGGTTGCTTCGAGTGCAAGTTATTTGATTTTCATTTCCAAAATCAAAACCAAATCCAAGCACAAGTTTTATTACGGGCCTTAACCGTCCGGTAATCATTTTCAAACATGTTTTCAAGGTAAAAAGCGACACCACATGTCACAAAAGTTTTAAACCACTTTGACCTCAAAACACTACTCAAAAACTCTTAGAAAATATTTTCATAAACCACAAAATATTTTTTCATCGGATTTTCTAAAACAAAACCATACAACGCATTTCCCTTTTGCTCAAAGGTTCAAAGACAATTTTTCTTTTCAAAACCTTACAACATAACCTCATGTTATTGATCAATACATAAACCAACCAAAACCCTAACTTTTCTCATGAGATTTTTCACCAACTCATGGAAAACAAAAACAACAAAGCCTAGCATGCTTACTAAACTCTCATGAACAACATTCATGAAACAAGAACTAGCAAGAACAACCTTTCTCACCAAACCCTCTTAAGAACATAAACCCAAAAACCTCACAACTCTAAAAATCTACCAACCTAGGAGATGAGAAGAGAGGGTTACCTTAAGAAAGTGATTCTCTACAACTTTCCACTAAGCTTCCAAGCTTGAAATGGAGTGAAATGGTGAGGAAATGAAATTTAGTGAAGGTTAGGGTTGAGTAATGGAGTTCCACGTGAAAGAGAGAAAGAATGAGATGATTTGGTGATGTTTTTCTAAGTGCCAAGGTCATCAAACCTCCTTACTATGCCATAACTCTTGCTCACTCATGGCCATTGGATCAAAAACACAATGCCAAGACCAAACCATAGCCATTGGATCAAACCAATTCAACCCACTTGAGATAACACTTAAAACCTCATAGAAATACTCACACGTTCAGCTCTCGCGCGACGCGACGAACGTAAAACACAAAAACATAAAACCTACGGAAAGAACGTCTAACGTTTTTCCATTCCAAAACTTATCGCCGAATCTTTTTCCGCGATTGTAATTTTCTTCCATACATCAGAAAATTAATCTCAGAATATATCCTAACTCGCGCAGATATATAAAACTTCCATCCGAAACCTCACTCAAAACAGACGCAATAAGATTTTACAACGACGGGTAAAATCCTACTCGTTTTTCCAAAAACAAGAATAATCCAAAACTTATTATTCTGAAACCACAAATAACTTCTTATTCAAGCAACAGGATCACAAGACAAAAGTCTGTACAGTTACAATGCACGAGCACAAAACAGACTCGATTACAGCAAAACTTAATAATTACACGATGTTTCGTCACACGAACACATCGAAACCCTAATATTCCTTAAACCAACTATACAATGAAATCTTGGGTCTTACAACAAGGTAGAGCTGATGTGCAACGTTTGGATAAGTTTATGAGAAACAACCCACCTATTTTCAAGTGGTTGCATGATCCTAAGGGTATACAAGACTGGATCCAGGAGGTAGAAAGAATATTTAGGGCTATGTTGTGCACAGATGCACAGAAGGTCAGGCTTGAGACCTATATGCTGACTGCTGAAGCTGAGAACTGGCAGGACAAAGTGCGATAGAGACTGGAAGCTGTAGGAACTAAGATCACTTGTGCTGTTTTCAAAGATGAGTTCTTGTGGAAGTACTATCTTGAGGATGTTCGTGCGAGGAAAAAAGCGGAATTTCTGGAATTGAATCAAGGGGACATGAGGATGGCAGAGTATGCGGCCAAGTTTAGGGTGCTGATCAAGTACAATCCTTACTATAATGTTGTTGCCTTGTTGGTGCAAAAACTTCAAAGGGAATCAAGTTTGAGAATGGGCTACGATCAAAGATTAATTAGTTTGAGAATGGGTTGCATGTAACAACCTGAGCCCCACCATTTTAGGCGGTCCCGATACTGCCACCTCACGATCTTCTCCACCCCTCACTTGTAGATATCCATTCTCACTCCCAATGGGCAATTGGCAGTGAGAATGGATTGAACATGTCCTTGAACTCCAGGGTACATGGTTCGATTTCCACGGAAGGCAAAAACTCCATTAGTGAAGGGGTGGAGAAGATCGTGCGGTAGAGTGCCAGGTTGAGCGACCCGGGCTGTTACATTGTAGATGAGCATGAGCAAACTGGGGGAGGGGGCTCATCTGCAACCTTTAATTTGTCTTTCTGACCTCTATCTTGATCTGACTGTTTGTCGCGGTTCTGACCGATATTTCTCTTCTCACTCGCAGCTTTATAGTGGTTGGATCTAGCACGTCTGTCTTCGTCATAGATTCTGCTTGGATCAAATAAATCCGTAAACCGGCGAATCCACTAATACCTAATGAACTGCTTAATCTTTGGTTGCAGCCCTTTCTCAAAATTGTTGCACTTTGAAGTTTCTGCACCAACAACATTATAGCAAGGACTGAACTTGATCAGCACCCAAACTTGGCCGCATACTCGACCACTATCATGTCCCTTTGCTCCAGTTCAAAAATTCCACTGCTTTCCTCGCACGAACGTCCCCGAGATAGTACTTCCCAAGAACTCCTCTTTAAAAACAGCCCAAGTAATCTCAGTGCTTGCAACTTCTAGTCTATGCTACGTGTTGTCCCACCAGTTTTCAGCTTTACCAATAAACGTATAGGCCTGAAGCCTAACCTTCTAGGCATCTGTGCACACTATAGCCCTGAAGATTCTTTCTACTTCCTACATTCAGTCTTGTGCACCCTCAGGATCATGCATCTCCTTGAAAGTGGGTGGGTATTTTCTCAAAAACTTATGCAAACGTTGCTCATCAGCTCCACCTTGCTGATCTCGGTGTCCTGCCAAAGCTCCATTGCGCCAAAGCCTGGGCTATGGCTGTCACAACTTGAGCGTTAGCTGCGTCGTTCCGTCCCACCAGTTCTCAGCTTTACCAATAAACGTATAGGCCTGAAGCCTAACCTTCTAGGCATCTGTGCACACCATAGCCCTGAAGATTCTTTCTACTTCTTGCATTCAGTCTTGTGCACCCTCAGGATCATGCATCTCCTTGAAAGTTGGTGGGTATTTTCTCAAAAACTTATGCAAACGTTGCTCATCAGCTCCACCTTGCTGATCTCGGTGTCCTGCCAAAGCTCCATTGCGCCAAAGCCTGGGCTATGGCTGTCACAACTTGAGCGTTAGTTGCGTCGTTCCTCCCTGCCATTTAGACCTGCACATTCAATCGCTTATTAGAAGAAGTGTAACCTACAAAACAAAAGAGGCGATAAACTTGATCTGACTTGTCCAACCTGCTCTGGTTGACAGATAACTCACATGGTTGGATTGAATCCACCTGCTTTGATAACTGAATTCAATAGCAACAAAAACAATAGAGAGTTACATGGCGACCTTCTGAAAATTTCCTGAAGAAAACATCCTCGGATATGATTCCTTCATTTGACTCTTCAACTAGTTGATCCATCAGTCGTCAATTCGCAGCAATTCGCATAAGGAGATACTTGTTCTTAATAATCACCTCAACTAGTGTATTTATTTTTGTCAAAAGAAAAATTAGTGTATTTATTTAAGTTCAATAAGACAATATATAAACTCGTTGTATTCAACGAAATTATCCTGTAAATTTAATGTATTCAGATTTCAATTATGTATTTAATTTGGAGTTCTAATAATAATAAAAGTTCAATAAGACAATATATAAACTCGTTGTATTCAACGAAATTATCCTGTAAATTTAATGTATTCAGATTTCAATTATGTATTTAATTTGGAGTTCTAATAATAATAATAATATTTAATAATTATTATTAATAGATTTATAATAAGTAAAAAATTAAAAGGAATTTCGTAAAATGACATGGAAAAGTGTTTCTTCAAACCACTAAAGCCACATCATCACCACCTTTCACTAAAATTAATTAGTGGGAGACTAAAACATTGGTGAAATTTTTGGTACTCATTTATTTAAATGTACATTGATATATTTGTTGAGATGGACAATTGTGTCAAACTCAACAATATTGTTTTTTAAATTTTTTATATTAAACATTATTTATGAACTTATTAGAATTGTCTACATTAACAATGTACTAGTATATGTCCAAATAAAATATGTATTAGAGTGTTCACTCAAAACATTGTATTGACTTTGTTTGCATTAGTTTATGTTTGAGCTTATGCAAAATAGCTTATGCAAATAGAATAATTATTTATGTATTATTATAAGTTTGTCAAGATATTAAAAAATATTGTTTTTTAAATTTTTTATATTAAACATTATTTATGAACTTATTAGAATTGTCTACATTAACAATGTACCACCCAAACATTTTAGATTAACTCGGCCACCGAGTACCGAAAAGTTTATTTTAATAAAAAGAGGGTCAAAAATTAAAAATATAAAAAAACTAAAAATACATTTATATCGTTCTGTTAAGTATAAATTTAGTTGAACGATATGTAATATTAATTAGTGGATCATCTTAAGGGTCAATTAATGGGTATAGTATGTGTTTTTTTTTGGGTACAATATAATGTGTGGTTTTATCAATGAAATTTACCGATTATCGTCCCATCCAATAATATATATAATATATTAGAGGTGGATCTTGCTGAAAATATTAGGAGCGACAATCTTTATATAATAAAACGAGAGTAATTAGAGGCACCCTAAACTCTAACTCTAATATGAACGGTCTAAATTTTGACACGTGAAAAAAATATATTATATCAACAACTACGATAAAAACTTAAATACTATGTTGCCACATCAATTAATGAATGTGACATGTCATGTGTTTAAAATCACAATACATGATGTGTCGATGTATGATTGGATGTGTGTATAGAAACTAATTTTAAGCAACAATATTATTTAATAATAATATTTACTACATATAGAAGGGAAAAAGAAACCATGCATCACCATAAAATAAATAATATCACCCATCTTTTTAGTGTATATCATTTTTTTTATAAGATTTAGTGTATATCCTTTTAGTGTATATTTAAATATTAATAATAGGAATATTTAGGTTCGGTTTTTTTTTCTATTGTATTTCTTATATATAGTATTTGCCATTGATTTGTTTTTCTTTAGATTAAATCAATATTTCTTTTTTTTTTTACAAATAGGCTCAACGTAAAAATATACTTAAAAATCGCACTAGATATACTTTAACAATCAATACTAATATGTACGATGGATCTGGATAACTATGTATATTGAATTTTGTACTTTTGATTATGGAATGACATTATCTGCCCCTTTTCTACCGTTATCTCTTCTAATTTATTTTTCAAATGGTGAGTGTATATTTAAACTTTAATTTGTATGTATGATTGCAGAAACATGGCTTTGTTTTTAGAGTTACAATTTTGAATTTTTAAAAGAGTTACTGAAAGTGTTGTATAATTTTAGGTTTCTATTGTAGTTTTTGCAGGTTTCTTCTTAACTTGGTTTATTTTTTTTTTTGTAATTCTTAGCTGTTACAGTAAATTAGTTTTAAAGAATTGGACGCTGATTATATATTGATTCTTTTTAGCTTCGTAACAGTGGATGTGCAAATGGCATATGGTGATATCATGGCAGTGATATAATAGCCCGTGGTTGAGTGTTTGAGCGAGGTTGGTTTTCTGTTGTGAACGTGGTAGTGTAAATCGTCCTACATAATTTTACAGATGATGTATCTTTCTTCTCTGGATTTTGAATGGATTTTCTTTGTATTGTTCCTTTTTATTTTGCATATTTTATTTGTTTCTCTTTTTATTCTCTCTTTTGTTGTTTCCGATTATGATTTTTTTTCTATCTTTTTAATTTTTTTTTCTTCTTTTGAATAGGAATAAGAAATCAGGAATACTTATTTTAACATGTATTGAATAACACAAAGGGACCAACTCAAAAACATCAAGACTATTTTAACATGCATAACAACTCTATTTTAGAATTCACTGTTGAAGAGATAATTATTAATTGGTAAGTAATTCTTTGATTGTGTTAAGTGATGTCTTCTAAGTGCATGCAAATTTTTATTTTTATTTTTGGAAACAATAAAGTGTTGCAAATATCATTATTTAACTTCCCCGATTTTTGTATAATAGATTACATGGTCTATATATTGATCTCATTTGAGGTAATGCATATGCATTATCTTTTTTTTTTATTTGGTAACATACCTGAATGGATTTTTTTTTTTTACGTTATATATATATATATATATATATATATATATATATATATATATAATTATTATATTTTTAATCATGATTTTTTAATTTTGTTTTTTGAAATTAAAATCATATTAACATTCTATAGTTGCCTGTATAATGACACATCCAAACAGTTTAATTTATATATGTATTTTTTAGTGTACATATTCAAACACAAAAGGCTTATTGAATATAAGAGCTTATGGTGTAAGTTCTCATACTATACGCTCCTCTAATGCTATAAGCACCTGTATAAGTTATTTACCCAAACAGGTCCTAAATATTTACTACTATAAATAATCACACATTATCAATATTTCCATTGTATAATTGAATTGAATGATTGAACCCGTGCGAGCACGGGTAAAGAGTCTAGTTAAAAGAAACATAACAGTTTAATTTATTTTTGTTATTACCCATTTGAGGTAATTAAGTTGGCGAGACAAAAAATGAACAATTTAATTCCATTAGGTTTGGTTTAGTGGTGAGGGGTTTGAGTAGTATGCTAAAAGTCGTAGGTTTGATCTTTAACTCCGTTGTAAACAAAAAAAAATGAACAGTCAAATTGCGATGACACAGACAAATAATGGATAGAAAATAAAATCACTCATTTTCATAACTTTCTTTTTTTATTTCTTCATTCTTTGAAATATTAAAACAAATGGTCCTCAATAAAACTCTAGATAACAAATAATATAAGTTATTTGAGAGTTGATGCAAAATTTCCTCATATGGCTCTACGAACAAATAATAACTAGAAATCCGCTCCTGTACTAATGCATTTCGTACAAGTTGCTTGTTGAATACTATCCATAATAATTGAAACCACAATAGCCTGCAAAAGTCACAAAACATAGATACCATTGTTATACATAATACTAATTTGATATGAGTAATTCATATTAATTACTATGGAACAATTTTATAAGATTTTTTTTAATTACTTATTTAGAGGAGGCTAAAATAAAAATTATTAGGTAGAGTCACCTACCCCAATAAAACAAGCAAGGTAGCCATATTTGTCTCGCATGTTTGCTCTAAAACAAATCATAAGTAAAAATATTACGGACCCAATAAACCATGGGATAGCAAGAAGAAAGAAACCCAATATAAACCTGCACATAACCAAAATGTAAATTAGAATTACATAACACCAGGTAAAAATTAATGCAACATAAGAAATAAAATTGCAATTGCATAACACCAAGATAATGCAACACATGTTAACATCTGGTGCACTAGTTAAACGCATAAATATTATTATTTTTATTTTGAAACTCGTGCATTCAATACGCTTGAAGTGTAAAAAATTGTCTTTATTAACATTAACTTTATGTTTATTTCTATTTTTGTTATAGTTAAAAAATGTATCAGGTGCACTGTTTAGCATACACTTAACTTGTATCTATATGTTACACTTATCACACCTGATATTGTATTAAAATTAAAGTTAGTCATCAAGATCTAGATAAATAAGAAATTGTGAAATCTTGTTAAAAAAAACTTGTGAATTCAAATTTACATTACAACACAACAAATGCCCTTTCAAATTAAACTATTACTACATGTAAAATTATTTTACTTACAAATCCCAGCCATAACCATTTCCAAAAAACCCAAGGCGTTTTTCTTCAACTACATCAACTTTGGAACCTGGAAATTAAAATTAAATCTATTATATTATGACACCACAATAATATACAACCAAATTAAAGTCAACCCAACCTTAGAGAATTTACCATTAAATACATGTTTTAATTTTACTCATTTGAATTTATCTATTGATATTAACATTCATACAACTGATTGTAGTTTATTTTCATAAGCTCTCTAGGAATGTTTATAAAAACAAATTGTAACATATATGAATAAAGTATTATTTTATTTTATATTTCAATGTAAATTAATTTGTATAATAAAAATCAGATTAGAACATATAACATATAAGTAGGAGTGGATACAAACCAAAATTAATGAACAAAACAAAAAATAAAGAATAAATAAAGGCCTTTATTTTGGGTTAGATACAATTTTGTACAATTAGTTTGTACAAAAGCATCAATCAATTTTAATAATCCTTATTTTATTCTTAGAGGAATTATATGCAAGACCTAAAGGTATATTTTTTTTTTCTTGTAACATTTAGTAAAACTAAAAACTTATATTGAATTAAACTTTTGTTAAGTATAAACTCAAAAGTTGTAATATTATCAAAACTACATTTAACTCATAAATACATAATATAAATCTTAAACCTAAACAAAAATAAAGAAGAGAGAAAAGGATAAAACAATACCAGGAAAAGCTTGGTGGTTGTGAGGGTAACCGTGCGTTGGAGGGGGGGCGGATACGACAAAGATAGAGTTAGGTAAATCGATGGCATGGTGTGGATCGTTGGGAGGAGTTGGGTGGTCGGAGAAGGCTTCAAGTTTGTTTTGTTCAGCCATGTTTGTTTGGATTGTGTTAGACTTATATATTTAAGTTGCCCAAATTAAGAAGAGAAGAGAAAATATAAAACTAAAAAATATATTCATTTGTCATCATAATGACCTTTTATATAGGAATCCATAATGAAAAGAATTTGTTGGCAATATTCGAACTCATGCTGTATGCATTTTGGTTATTATTAGTACTATATTTTAACAGCAAAATAAACCACTTTCTACATATGATGTGAGGTAATTGGCCAATGAAAATTGAAAATTTCTGTTTCGAATTGTCCAAAAATGGAGTGCTTCTTAATGAGCTGTAGTATATTATTGGTTGGCATAAGCTGTCTGTTTAGCATTCATTGTGACAGATTGTGACAATGAATTAGAGTTAATTTGCAATTCCTTATGTCATGGTCTGGAATGATCTACTTCCTAAAATAGAAGTCTTACTTGTCTCTTTGTATAGCTATATAATGATTGTAAATGTATACATAAAACTTAATCTCAATATAAACAATTTTTACTAAGCTTCTGTCATTTCATTATGGCATCAGAGCAAGTTTCTGATTCAGAAAGTGAAAATAGTAGCAACGTGAAAAGTGTGGAGAAGAATGATACCTCCAACACTACAAAATCGACTTCCGCTGTCACAAACACATCACCATATTATCTTGGTCCCTCTGATAATCCAGGAACACCGCTCGTAGCTACAACACTCAAAGGTGAGAATCACCGCAATTGGGCGCGCTCCATGAGGACAGCATTACGGGCGAAGAGCAAGCTGGGTTTCATTGATGGATCAATCAAGAAACCTGCAAAAACCAGTCCAGACTTCTACAATTGGGAGAAGGCTGATTCAATGGTCATGGCATGGATCATCAATGCGGTAGATCCGGTTCTGCACGGCAGCATCTCGCATGCATCAACTGCGAAAGATATCTGGGAAGATCTGGAGGAGCGCTTTGCTCAAACAAATGCTCCAAGGATCCATCAGTTGTGGCGCATGTTATGTCTGATGGAACATGAATCGGACATGACTGTGACAGAATATTATACCAAATTTAAGAGTCTCCTTGATGAACTAGGAGAACTGCAACCACTTCCAGAATGCACATGCGGTGCATCTAAAGAAATTATGCAGAGAGAAGGAGATCAACAAGTGCATCTGTTCCTCGGAAGTCTTAACAATGAGCGATTTGAACATGTTAAGGCGGCAGTGCTAAACACCGATCCTTTGCCTTCGCTTCGACGCGTTTTCAACCATGTCCTCCGAGAAGAAGCTCGAATCATGGGTGAAAAAGAAAGGATGGCTACAACTAAAAGAGAATCCGGCGGATCTGCTTTTTATGCCTCTAATCAAAATAGACAAAGGAGAAGAGATGGATCAAACTCAAAGTGCGATCATTGTGGCAAAACTGGCCACATTAAAGCAGGCTGTTTTGAGATTATAGGGTACCCAGAGAATTGGCACACACGAAGGACACAACGCCGCTCAAGAGATGGTGGAGGACAATCCAGTGCTCATCATACACATGCAACCGAAGAAACAGTGCAGGGGCGTGCACTCCATGGTTCTCGTGTGATGAAGCATGATTTTTGTGAATCCGGTAAAAATACATCTTGTAAAGATCTAGAATGGGTCTTGGACAGTGGTGCATCACACCACATGACTCCTCTCTTATCCTTAATGAGAGGGGTGACCAAGATTGAGAAACCTTTCTATGTCACTATCCCTACAGGAAACACAGTGTTGGTAGAGATGATGGGGACTATTGATCTTAGCAAAGACATTACTTTACAAAATGTTTTACTTGTTCCTAAGTTTGACTGCAATTTAATTTCAATATGTCAATTGACTCGTGATTTAAATTGCTTTGTGACTTATCATCCTAGTTATTGTATGATACAGGACTTTGCCACGAAGAAGAAGATTGGCTTAGGTGATGTACATGGTGGGGTTTATGTGTTGAAGCAACAAGTCCAAGGGTCTGCTTTCACAGCACATCATGAAGACAACACTGCTCTCTGGCACGCACGCATGGGACATCCCTCTTCTCAAGTTATGCAACGCATATCTCAGCTAGTGAATTTTAATTTTTGTTCAAATAAACTTCGTTGTTGTGACATATGTCATCGATCAAAACAATGTAGACTTCCTTTTCATATTAGTTATAATAAAGCTGAGAATCCTTTTGATCTAATACATTGTGATTTGTGGGGAAAATATCGTACTAGCTCACATAGCGGCTGCCATTATTTTCTTACGATTGTTGATGATTATTCGCGTGGAACATGGGTTTACTTGTTAAAAGAAAAGACAGAAGTTCTAAGAATTTTAACAAATTTTATCAACATGATAAACACACAATTTAATGTAAAGATCAAGAGGTTGCGGAGTGACAATGGGACCGAATTTACTAATCATGCGTTTCAAGGAATCCTACAACAAGAGGGAATCCTACATGAGACTTCATGTGTGGGAACACCTCAACAAAATGCAAGGGTAGAGAGAAAGCATAGACATATACTCAATGTGGCACGAGCCTTGAGATTCCAAGCTAACTTACCCATCTCATTTTGGGGGGAATGTGTCTTGGCAGCAACATACCTCATTAATAGAACCCCTTCCATGATTAATGATGGTTTGACTCCATATGAGAAGTTGTTGGGAAAACCTCCATCATATGAGCACATTAAGACTTTCGGATGCTTGTGTTATGTTAAAAATTCAAACAAGCAGCAAGATAAGTTTGATTCAAGAGCAGAAAAATGTGTCTTTGTGGGATATCCTAAAGGCCAAAAAGGATGGACAGTGTACAACCTAAAGACACAAGAAATCTATGTGTCAAGAGATGTGGTGTTCTATGAAGACATTTTTCCGTATGCATCACAAGAAAAGGACAGCAATGGAGAAGAACAAGTAGTTGAAACACATTCTGATGTGATCGCTGATGTAGAAGAACAAGTCGTTGAAACACATTCTGATGTGATCGCTGATGTAGAAGAATCTCAGAATAAGGGGGAGAGTGAAACCATGACAAACATAGACATGGGGCCAAGGAACAGACATCCACCCAAAAGACTTGATGATTATTATTGCTACTCAGCCGAGAAAACCCACACATGTACATCGCCAAAGACGTCAACTTCTTCAGGTATAATTTATCCTATATCAAACTATGTAAATTATGATGAGTTTTCACAAAAACATCATGCTTATCTTGCAGCAGTTGAAAGCATTGAAGAGCCCCAATCATATAAGCAAGCCATTCACAAACAAGAATGGAGAGAAGCCATGTCACAAGAACTTAAAGCCTTGGATGAAAATAAAACCTGGGAAATGTCAAGGCTCCCTAAAGGAAAGAAGGCAGTGGGCTGCAGATGGGTATACAAGGTTAAATACAAATCAACCGGTGAAGTTGAGAAATACAAAGCTCGACTCGTGGCGAAAGGATACACACAAGTCGAAGGAGATGACTTCAATGAAACTTTTGCACCAGTTGCCAAAATGACAACTGTGAGGTGTTTGCTTACTGTTGCAGTGGCCAAAGGATGGGAACTTCATCAAATGGATGTGAGTAATGCTTTCCTACACGGGGAATTAGATGAGGAAGTATATATGGAGGTCCCGCCAGGTTACGAAGTTTCCGATAAAGAGATGGTGTGTCGCCTAAGAAAATCACTATATGGTCTTAGGCAAGCCTCACGTAATTGGTACTCAAAATTGTCCCAAGCATTGGTAAAGTATGGCTTCCAAGAGTGTGAGGCTGATCATAGTTTGTTTACATATTCACATGATTCGACTTTTATAGCTGTACTAATTTATGTTGATGATCTTGTTGTGACTGGGAATGATGCAAAGTCATGTGAAAAATTCAAACAATACCTCAGCAAGTGTTTTCACATGAAGGATTTAGGAGAATTGAAATACTTTCTTGGTCTAGAGTTAGCTCGTGGCTCTTCTGGATTATTCGTATGTCAAAGAAAGTATGCCTTGGACATTCTAAATGAATGCGGGATGCTACCTTGCAAGCCTTCATCTATCCCACTTGAACCAAACCATAAATTAGCATTGGATTCAAGTCCTTTATATGAAAATCCTTCACAGTACCGTAGGTTGGTGGGGCGACACATATATCTCACAATCACTAGACCGGAATTAACATATTCAGTCCATATTCTAAGTCAATTTATGCAGGAACCTCGCCAGGGGCATTGGGATGCGGCTATGCATGTTTTGCGGTACTTGAAGTCTTCATCAGGACAAGGAATTATCATACCAAGGGATAATGACCTCAGACTAGTTGCATATTGTGATTCAGATTATGCATCATGTCCTCTAACCAGAAGATCAATATCAGGTTATGTAATGAAGTTAGGAACAGCTCCCATTTCATGGAAAACAAAGAAGCAAACTACCGTATCAAGGTCCTCGAGTGAAGCAGAGTATAGAGCAATGGCTCACGCCACAAGTGAAGTCATATGGTTGCGAAGATTACTTACACACTTACAAGTAAGATGTGACTATCCTACAGTCCTACATTGTGATAACCGTGCTGCTATTCATTTAGCGTCAAACCCGGTTTTTCACGAAAGAACGAAACACATTGAAGTAGATTGTCACTTCATTCGAGAATTTCTTGTCAAGGGAATTATAACTACTGTCTACATACCAACCAGATCACAACAAGCAGACATTTTCACAAAGTCTTTGGGAACAAAACAGTTTCGGGAACTATCTGACAAGTTGGGATCTCATCATCCTCAATCTCCAACTTGAGGGGGAGTAATGAGCTGTAGTATATTATTGGTTGGCATAAGCTGTCTGTTTAGCATTCATTGTGACAGATTGTGACAATGAATTAGAGTTAATTTGCAATTCCTTATGTCATGGTCTGGAATGATCTACTTCCTAAAATAGAAGTCTTACTTGTCTCTTTGTATAGCTATATAATGATTGTAAATGTATACATAAAACTTAATCTCAATATAAACAATTTTTACTAAGCTTCTGTCATTTCATTACTTCTCATCTCGACATGCAAAACTTCCTCATAGCTCAGGTTGCCGGTCAACATTCCAACAATTGTATTAAAATGTTTGAAATAAATAATATATATATATATATATATACCAGGGAGATATCAAATTATACCGGTGTAACATTTGAGTAATGTTACAATGTTCAATAAGGCTATAACGAATTCAAATTTTATAAAATCCACCGTTAAATTAAAAGTTTATATCGTATATAGATCATCTATGTTAAACTTTACAAAAATTTAAAATCGTTTAATGTGTTATTGTATAACGCCCCAACTAAAATACCTAGAATATTTAGTCGAGACATACATAAAAGGATCTGAGTACAAATAAAATTTACTAATTAAATTAACATGATACAAATTGATTCAATACAAAAGGATTTAACAAACAAATACAGCGGTAAATGCTAGTATTCTGAGTAAACAAGATATTAAACAAAAAGCAAAACGAAGAAAATAAAATCTTCAAGGCGGACAATCCAAGCTCAGCTCCAACTGTCGGCCTCCTACCTGGTCCTTGCTCCGAATATCCTGTTTACCTAAAAAAAATTGTTTGGAGTGGGGTGAGACTACTAAGCCTCAGTGAGTCCTACTACCCTCCTAGGGGTGACTACACCGGGGGCACCTAACATCAGTCGTATATACTAACATGGCTAACACAACATAATTACATAAAATAAGGTGTATCACAGATTAATTAACTCTTATTCGTTTTAAACACAAGGACACTCTGAGGTGAGCATGTCTCAGAGGCCTGCCATATCCGTCAACCGATTCGGTCACGGCATGCAGCTCACAATAACATATCCTAATGGATTGTCCCATTGGGAGTCCATAACGCGATATCACAAAATCGCTCATAACTGACTGAAACTAATTGAGTTATTACTACCATAATTTCCCAATCCCGGGGAGCATACAAACCTAATTAATTTCTAAGTTATGCCCTAAGATTCAGAATTGTGCCTGACTTCCTGTTTAACATTAAGTACATTATATAACTGCAAGCTATCTATCTCAGACGAGGATATAAAACGAGTGCTTTAGAAATATTCTTGAATTTGAAAATATGAGTCATTCTGCACTTGGCTCGCTACGGCGAGTCACCAGCTCGCCATGGCGAGATTATAGATCCTGACCTAAATCAACTCGCTGTGGCGAGCAGAAGCTCGCTACGGCGAGTTTCATCAGCCCAGAACCCAGCTCGCTATGAATACTCGCCGGCTACTCGCTGTGGCGAGTTCATGCAGAACATACCCTGTTTTAGCAAAATTCATAGTTTCTCAGAATTACACCTACAATCATCCTCTGAGAAAGTGCAGAAACATAATATAGTCAATATAGGACAGAATAGAAGAGAAATTGGGAGTTATTTCTCATCACACAATTAATCCCTAATTTCTTATGTTGCATGCATTTCCATAATTTTTGGGGGGACTAACTACACTATCCTAAAGAACCCACCTGTAAGGAAGCTTTAACAAGCACTTTATCTCAGCTACAGCATCGTAGTCTTGTGCATCAGAACTCACCTAAACCCCGAACTTGCATTCTTGAACAAAATGGAAAGAAATGGATTAATGAAGGTTTGGGAAGCTTGCTAAGGTTAGGATCATGGAACAATCTCCACACAACTTGACAACTTACCAAGACTGGAAGTGGATTACAGAAGCAAGAACAATTGTTGCTGCACCTGCTGAACTCGCTGGGCGAGTAGCAGCTCGCTGTGGCGAGTCAACACAGTAGCAGAAAATGCAGGCTTGCTGACTAGCTCGCTGGGGCGAGTACCAGTCCGCTGCAGCGAGTTCGACAGAGTTAAACTCCACAGTTCTGTCATTCGTCCAGTGTTGCATTTTTCCACAATACCCTTAGCTTCCAGTCCACTCTCAGCACGCATTTAAGGATGTACAAACACATTCAAAAGCCAATTTGAAGTATAGATAGGTATGTGAGTTTCTTGACAACAAAAGGGGATGAAACTTGAAATGGATTTACGAGAAAGAGGGAGAGGTCTAAGTTACCTGAATCTCTTAGTCTCAAGTTGGGTTTACTGGTTTGATGAACATCTTGGCTTCTCTTGGGATCATGTCTAAGAAATTGGTCTTGAAACCATCACTTCCCACTTGTCACTACAACATTTATAGTCTCTAACAACACTTGAAAAATGTTGCCACAACCGTGAAAAATGTCCCCAAAAAGAATAGGGGACGTTTTTCAAGTGTCTTGTATGCGAGCGTTGCCTATTGTCTGAGGGGACGTTTTTTTGTCACTTTCTGGGGACACTTTTTAAAAGCGTCGCCTAAACACATGAAAAGGGGACGTTTTTTCTTAATATCTCTGGTGACGTTTTTGACATGTTGTCAAAGCTTGCAACGTTTAAGAAACGTCCCCTAAACATGGTATAGTGAGAACACTCTTAGGCAACGATTTACAAATGTTCCCTTTAAATATATTGTATATGTACACTTAGTAAGTGTATCTATAAGAATTTCACTAAACATTAATTATGATCCAAACAAGAATTTCACTAAACATGAATTGCATTAAACCCAAATTGTACTACAAAGTGTCAATAAAATCTTCACATCAGCTCAAATACACATATAGTGGACACAAATTGTGTAAACATTACTTAATACCACAACAAGTTTAATACTTAGAAGCATAAGTCTAGCAAAATGACAAAATACATAGTTTGTTCAAGTTTATGCTAATTAGTGCAAGCCAAAAACAACATTATAAATCCAACTCATTTTAGTTTGTCGAACTCATCATCATCACTATCATCTTCATCATCCTCTTCGTCACTTATATTGTCATCTTGAAATTCAGCACTTATGCCTTCATCATCCTCTCGAGAGTCATCACTTACGCCGCCGTCCTCTTCACCACTTACACCGTCGTCCTCTTCATCATCTTCATTGATACCTTGCTGCATATATAAGAAAATAAATGAATACAATTAAAGGTTATTAGATAGAATCAGCCAAGACAAATCTTACAAAGTGGCCAGCCCTTATCTCTTCAACAACTCTAACACATTTAAAGCAACTTAATGCACAGTCCAGAAAAATCACAAACAGCAGACGAACAGGAGATACACAATCAGTACAGAAAATGCCTATTGAATTAAAATGTCTATTGTAGGAAAGTTACCAATCTTTCACGAGTTAAAGTGAAGTTTTGGGGACCGATTTGATGCACCCACTTTAGTTGAACTCTATTTCTAGTATTCTTTTCACTGATTGCCTACATTTAAAGTTGAAGGAATTATTGCATAAAAATCTGAAGAGAATAACCATATACATAAAAAGTTGCACAATTCATAAATAATTTATTTTATCAATCTTACTTGTATATCTTCCTTATTCCAATATTCACAAAGGTTCTTAAAATGAGCTTCTGGAACCTTTGGAGGACGATGTTTGAGTCTCTAAGTTATGTTGGAATACTTTGAAAAATGTTTCTTCTTAAGGCCATACTTATTTCTTTTCCATGCATCTCTAACAGTAGTGACAACCCATTTTCGTGCTTCCGCCGACAAAATATACTTCCGCTACGAATTCATATAAGATAAAACAGATCAAGAAATCAAAGTTTGTTTTTAATAACTAGATATTCAAATTCATACATACACACACCTGAGAATATCTCCAGCAACGTCTTCTATTCTTTTTCCTTCTTTATTTCTTTGAGTTTCTCTACCAACTCCTTGCTTGATCTTGATTGGATAAGAAAACCAGAACTTTTAGTAGGAGTTTTTTCAAGAGATCCACCATCTTTTGCACCTCTTACTTTGTCCATTGAGGCTAAAATGATCTACAAAGAGGAAAAAACATACAATTAATGAAACATACAATACAATCAATGTTCAAATTAACACAATTTATGAACCAAAATATATTGATTAACAAATATTTGTAAAAAATGATATAAACCAATGTAATATTGATTAACAAATTGGTAAAAGATATGATAAACACTACCTAAAAAGGCATTGCTTAACAAGTACTAGAATCATCAGTATATTCGTCATCACTTTCGACACTTGTGTCATTATCACTCATTTTTTTCTTGTTTGTGAAGTTCTGACAAAGGTATTTCAAAGATTTCAACAAATACATTCGAATGGTGAATGATAATGAGGAGAATTTTTCACAACCAGGATACAACTCTTGATTTGCATCATCAACTAGTTTATAAAATTTCTTTGCGTCTTCATTTAGCCCTTCATGCGCTCCACCTTCTTCGGCGACATCTTTAAACATCTCAAACAATAAGCCATCAATATCATCATATGATGTCTGATCATCAGATGATGAATCAAGCTCCATAAGAATTTTATCTTCACTATGGTAAATCCATTCTATGTATCCCTTTACAAATCCCTTGCTACATAAATGGCCAAACACTACATCCTTACAACAAGGGCACAAAATCTCTATTCCTTCAACTATCATTACAACATATAGCACAAGGGCACAAAATCTCTATTCCTTCAACTATTCCTTTTGTTTATGCAATATCCAACAAGTAATCAACACCATCCTTATAACCTTCACTATCTGGAGGCAACTCAACTCAATCCTTCCTTATCATGTGTAGTTTACTATAAAGAAATATAATATTACTATATAAGCCTATAAGGGAATAAGTAATTATAAGGTATTATAAGGCAAATAGAAGAATCATAAAATATTGAACTAATTAAAGATAAGATTATATGCCATTAAGGATGTTGTAAACTGATAATTAACATTTTATATCTTTTAAAAATGCTATTAACGATCTGTCATGCATATCTATGAAAATCAAATGTACTTATACCATACACACACACATAAACATGAGAAACAATGTATAAAATGTCATTACCTCATAAGCACACATACATAAACATAGAAACACAATCATACACAAACAATCTATAAAAATCTCATTATCTCATAAACAAACACAAACACACATACACACACAGTACGTGTGTTTCTACCAAAAACAAATAGATTTCCACCAAACCAAATAAACAAGAAAAAATATCATATGACCAACAAATATCTCATTGTCTTAGTTAGAATACAATACAAAATCAAAATTAGGAACACCAAAAAGAAGGGATTTTTAAGAAAAATCTAAACTTTAAAATAATTAAATAAAATGAAAATGGGACATTTAGAAAGAAACCCATGTCCATTACGGTGCAATATATTTCTATGAACCTTAAAAACATAAACTTAGTTTGTACTTACAATCTGATTAGGGCAATCGAAGGGGTTGGAGGATTGAGCTGCGAAATCGAAAGATTGGAGGATTGAGCTGCGAAATCGAAGAGATTAGATGCGAAATCGAAGAGAGTAGAAATCGAATTGGGTCAAGACAGTCTCGAAACTCGGTCACGGCGGTCTCGAACTCGGTAACGGCAAGATCTTGAACTGGAGATGACTAGTTGGAACTCTCACGAGTGTTTGCAGAAGACGATTTGAAGATGAAAAGGGTTTGGAGAAGACATTGATTTGGAGACGGTAGCGATTTGAAGAGGAAAGGTTTCAGACAAGTTTTGGTGTTTTCTTTCAATGAGTTATTCTTGCTCTTTCTTATTTTGTGTTTTCTTTTTATTTTATTAATAATGTTTTTTTAAATAAAAAAGAAAAACTAAAAAACTTTGAATGTTTGGAGGGAATATTGCCGCCTAATTTTTTGTTGTGTAAAATTTTTGTGCAACGCTTAAAAAATGTAGCCTTTTGTTAGAAATAATGCAACAATGTAAAATCGTCCCCATAACTCTTTAAGGGGACGGTTGTCAGTTATTGCCAAAGATATACGCTGAAGACGTTTGAAAATCGTCCCCAGAAGTATTTTAGGGGACACTTGTTGGATGTTGCAAATACCTTGTTGGCAACAACTATAAAACGTCCCCTATTCCATTTTTTGGCAACAATTCACACGTGTTGCATAAAAAAGTGTTGCCAAAGAGCATAAATGTTGTAGTGTGTGGTACAAAAACCCTTGCATGCAAGTACAAGAACACAGTTTGAATCTTTAAAAAGGAAAAAGGAATTCAGCAAGGTACAACCCAAAGGAATTGCAGAATGGTTTGAGTGATTAAACTTACTTTCTTTTAAGGGTTGGAACCTAATGGCCAAAAATTGATCCTTGCATGTGAGATTTGGTGAAATTGGTGAAGCTTGAATGATGATGATGATCATGCCGTGAGAAGGAGAGGGAAAGAAGGATGAGAACATCAATGTTTTGAAACAAAAGGGTGGGTTGTTGATGTTGTTGTTTTGGCCGAGAGAGAAAGCAAGGGGAAGGAGGAAGGTTTGTTTCAAGACTCTGTTACTTCAAGAAATGAAAATCAGAAAATGAATGTATTGTACTCAATTTAAGCTTAAGTAGTAGAAACGTGGGTCCCACCTGTTTCAAAGCCCAATCCTTTAGAAATATATATAAGGGTCCTAATTTATAGTGTGTTTATTTATTAAGAAAATTCTACCCATTTGTTCCAATTGGTCTCAAATAAATACCTTTAATTAATAATCTTCGATTAATTAAAGTTGGGTTGTTACAATCTACCCCCCTTAAAGAAATTTCGTCCTCGAAATTCAAACTTCTCCATTCCACATCAGGGTAGGTTGTTTATGTCTGCATCTGAAACTACACTTTGTCTATTCTTCAGTTTAACACATTCAATCCCTTGGAATAAAACTTTCCTCTCTTAAGGTTACTGGTTAAAGGTTATTCTCACGTTCTTAAGGTTACAGTGCTGCGCACTCTGATTCGACGTCGTACAACCAATTACACTTCTTCCATTTCCACTGGAATTAGTTACAGTTTCAACTGAGTTAGAGAGTCGGTATTCGGCCTGGTATTGATGTTGCCATATTCAAATTCTCTCAATCAGGTTGTCGTTCTCCTTTCTGAGCACCAACATGCTTGACATGTTATATGTACCTCTGTATCACGTGTTGCGTAATTTCTCCGGAATCGATCGAGATATAAAACGAGTGGAAAATCGTCTAGATACTACGGGTTCTTCCACCAATGAGTTGGACTCATCCGTAGACGAATTTATAGTTATCCGATAAAATCCCACCTACAATCTCTACCTATCCCGTCACAACACGATGATCAAGTTGTACATTTAACACGCGGACGCACATAGGTTCAGATCATCTCTTAAGGTTATAAGTCAAACTTGTTTGAAGTCCTTCGCTGGTAACTAAAGTATGGAATTTGGTTAGCTGGAATTATATAAGATCTGAGTTTGTAATGCTGAAGCTGAATTGAACGATCTGACTTAGATCGGCTAGCTGAAATATCTTAACAAATTACTAAGAATAGGAAAGGGTTCCCAACTGAGGAAGGTACATTACTCTAAGCGAGTAATTAGTTCTTACACTTACTCTAATTAATTACTGGCAACTATACTAGAAATTGGAAAGTTCTGGTTCAGGCGTTCAGGCTTCTATACTTGATCTCACGAGATTATAGAAATTGAATTTTGGAAAGTTGGAATGTTCGGGCAGAGACACTCAAGGTTAACACACTGATCTTACATGGTTAGGAGCACGGAGTTAGCAGGTTTGAATCATTAACACTGCTTTCACTAGTATAACTTAATTCCACTGATTTAGGGGCTGGTCTAAACTTAATTCTGAGTTCGACTGATAAGGCTACGAAAGATAGATAACTAATTTTATTGAAGAACAGATTACTGGATTCAAGTGCACGAAGTTTATTGATTTGCTGATACGGAGCTAGGCAAGTTTTTATGAGGTGGTTTGAAGTATGTTGATTGACAAGTCAACCGAGCGGGTAGAAAATGAAACTAAATTAGTCTTGACCTTCTCAAGAATAATTAATTTCCGCAGATAGATTTCTGTTAATGGCAACTTAACTGGAAAAACCGAAAACACTTAGTGCGGTTGCTCGAGGGTGACTTCATCACCCCTGATGTAACCAATTGACTTCGAGAAATTTGAAAAGTTTGCACCCTAATAGAATTTAGGTATAGAACGTGGTTGTCAAACCATTATGGCACAAGAAGAATTTATCCGACTGAGGCACGATTAGACGGGTTAGTGAATACACACGTCCATGGTGTCCCAAGACCTGCGAATATTGAAGTGAGCATTGTTCGGTTCGATGACACTGCTGAATTAGGATCTATAGAGACATATAGACATTTGAAGGTTTATCTCCCATTGGTTTATACTCCTGTTCTACAATTCTAATTCTCCTGTCAGTACTCTCAGGTTAGGGTAACTATGTTTCCACTCAAAGATTCTCGCTTAAAAATTCTCACCGGTAGAACGTCTAACTGATCCTAATATCCTCTTAGTTGGAAAGTCCGAATGTATGGAGGTATTGGTTGGCTAGCCTGAGTTGAAACTAACTGGTTTGCCTGTGTCTGGGTAACTAATCACGTGTACCAAAAGATTGGTTTAGGTGGTTGATGTCTCTAGTAAGGACTTCTACTTGCTAATCTAATCGAGTCATGTCTCCCACTATCCGGCACTAATGTTGGTTCGGTGTCGTCGACTTCTGGTATTAGTATCCTAAGGAGTAGTAAGGCTGGTTGGCATCCGGATGGTGTCAAAATATGACGGTGTAATCCTAATTTCCAAATTGGGGGCCTACTTTGTCTACAACACTGTAGTAATAGCCTAATGATATCTGACGGACAGCTCTCAATGTACGGTTAATGCTTCTGCTAATTTATAGTTGTCAGGTCCCAGTGCTTGAATCCGTGTAGTCAACTAGTATAGAACTAAATTGCCGGTCTCTAAACCATCTAATGGCAAGGCTAAGACGGTTGACCTTGGTGGCCGATTGTGCTAAAGTAACTCTCAATTTCTATCACTAATCAAGTGTTGGGTTACTAGTTTATGGATGCTTAATTTAACGGTCTTTAATAATCTACTTAAGTGACGGTATTGCTAAGTGAGGATTCAGCTTGATGTGAGTCGGGGTCATACCTAGGTGACACGGTCCTATCGTAAGCTTGATTGCTAACTAGTTGGTAATGATGTTCTAGGGATTTGACTGAAGAGTTTCCTAAGATGGTATAAGGACTCCTAACTGTTAACCTAATTTACGTTTGGGTCTATAAAGTTTGCTAATATACTGCTAAAGACTGGTGTGGTTGGAAAGGAAATTCCTAACTGTTACGTCAGTCATGATTAAGCTCCTAATAGTTCTACTATACTTATTGGTGTCTAGTACCAAGGGTACACTCAGTCCAAATTCTTATTGTCTCTTAATCCTAATATCATCTCCAAACGTAGTTCCTTAACAACTCTTATACTCACAAGGTAGCTGGGGATTGTTTATTCCGAATTCGAAAGGTAGAATGATAGGATACACAAGGAGGGCTTGAGACTGTTCACCATGGTTAAGAATGACTGAACAGGGAATCACTTTGCAATAAGCAGTAGCAGCAGCCTGCTAAGCTCGCTGCAGCGTGCGCTTGCTCGCTAAGCGAGTTAGACAGAGTGTGAAAGAATGATTTTATGGTTCGTCTAATTTTCTTCGTTGCATAACACCATAACTCCTAGTCATATACTAACTTGAATTTGGGGTGAGTTTGATTTACTACTTACTATTCTAGGGGGTTGATTGGCTCACAGACTTGGCTGAAATTAGGCCCTCGCTAGGATAAGGTTACTTATAGGTTCAGAGAGTTTACCTGACACATAGTGTCAGTTGAATAGTGTTGTGTACTACACAATTCAGTATATGGTCACACTTGCATTCCTTGCTTGCATGCACAACTTACTCCTGTGGCACCATTTGCCACTGTTCCAATATTTCTCTTGTAAGGATTCCCTTCAATGATTGCTTCTCGATTGCAGCTTCACTACGGATTTACCGCTGGAATTCCAGAGTCCACTTCAATTCTAAACCATAATACCCTGCCTACCATACACAATACTGAGCTGATCAGACTCAGCACGTGATGGTTTCAGCGTAAACAGTCCAGATCCAAAGGGTCTGTATTGTTTAGGAAGGAATTGTTCTGACTCATGGCAAGGTCCGATACTGGATCGACCTGCTCTGATACCAAATATAACGCCCCAACTAAAATACCTAGAATATTTAGTCGAGACATACATAAAAGGATCTGAGTACAAATAAAATTTACTAATTAAATTAACATGATACAAATTGATTCAATACAAAAGGATTTAACAAACAAATACAGCGGTAAATGCTAGTATTCTGAGTAAACAAGATATTAAACAAAAAGCAAAACGAAGAAAACAAAATCTTCAAGGCGGACAATCCAAGCTCAGCTCCAACTGTCGGCCTCCTACCTGGTCCTTGCTCCGAATATCCTGTTTACCTAAAAAAAATTGTTTGGAGTGGGGTGAGACTACTAAGCCTCAGTGAGTCCTACTACCCTCCTAGGGGTGACTACACCGGGGGCACCTAACATCAGTCGTATATACTAACATGGCTAACACAACATAATTACATAAAATAAGGTGTATCACAGATTAATTAACTCTTATTCGTTTTAAACACAAGGACACTCTGAGGTGAGCATGTCTCAGAGGCCTGCCATATCCGTCAACCGATTCGGTCACGGCATGCAGCTCACAATAACATATCCTAATGGATTGTCCCATTGGGAGTCCATAACGCGATATCACAAAATCGCTCATAACTGACTGAAACTAATTGAGTTATTACTACCATAATTTCCCAATCCCGGGGAGCATACAAACCTAATTAATTTCTAAGTTATGCCCTAAGATTCAGAATTGTGCCTGACTTCCTGTTTAACATTAAGTACATTATATAACTGCAAGCTATCTATCTCAGACGAGGATATAAAACGAGTGCTTTAGAAATATTCTTGAATTTGAAAATATGAGTCATTCTGCACTTGGCTCGCTACGGCGAGTCACCAGCTCGCCATGGCGAGATTATAGATCCTGACCTAAATCAACTCGCTGTGGCGAGCAGAAGCTCGCTACGGCGAGTTTCATCAGCCCAGAACCCAGCTCGCTATGAATACTCGCCGGCTACTCGCTGTGGCGAGTTCATGCAGAACATACCCTGTTTTAGCAAAATTCATAGTTTCTCAGAATTACACCTACAATCATCCTCTGAGAAAGTGCAGAAACATAATATAGTCAATATAGGACAGAATAGAAGAGAAATTGGGAGTTATTTCTCATCACACAATTAATCCCTAATTTCTTATGTTGTATGCATTTCCATAATTTTTGGGGGGACTAACTACACTATCCTAAAGAACCCACCTGTAAGGAAGCTTTAACAAGCACTTTATCTCAGCTACAGCATCGTAGTCTTGTGCATCAGAACTCACCTAAACCCCGAACTTGCATTCTTGAACAAAATGGAAAGAAATGGATTAATGAAGGTTTGGGAAGCTTGCTAAGGTTAGGATCATGGAACAATCTCCACACAACTTGAGAAAGGAGTAAAGAGGGTTTTAGACAACTTACCAAGACTGGAAGTGGATTACAGAAGCAAGAACAATTGTTGCTGCACCTGCTGAACTCGCTGGGCGAGTAGCAGCTCGCTGTGGCGAGTCAACACAGTAGCAGAAAATGCAGGCTTGCTGACTAGCTCGCTGGGGCGAGTACCAGTCCGCTGCAGCGAGTTCGACAGAGTTAAACTCCACAGTTCTGTCATTCGTCCAGTGTTGCATTTTTCCACAATACCCTTAGCTTCCAGTCCACTCTCAGCACGCATTTAAGGATGTACAAACACATTCAAAAGCCAATTTGAAGTATAGATAGGTATGTGAGTTTCTTGACAACAAAAGGGGATGAAACTTGAAATGGATTTACGAGAAAGAGGGAGAGGTCTAAGTTACCTGAATCTCTTAGTCTCAAGTTGGGTTTACTGGTTTGATGAACATCTTGGCTTCTCTTGGGATCATGTCTAAGAAATTGGTCTTGAAACCATCACTTCCCACTTGTGGTACAAAAACCCTTGCATGCAAGTACAAGAACACAGTTTGAATCTTTAAAAAGGAAAAAGGAATTCAGCAAGGTACAACCCAAAGGAATTGCAGAATGGTTTGAGTGATTAAACTTACTTTCTTTTAAGGGTTGGAACCTAATGGCCAAAAATTGATCCTTGCATGTGAGATTTGGTGAAATTGGTGAAGCTTGAATGATGATGATGATCATGCCGTGAGAAGGAGAGGGAAAGAAGGATGAGAACATCAATGTTTTGAAACAAAAGGGTGGGTTGTTGATGTTGTTGTTTTGGCCGAGAGAGAAAGCAAGGGGAAGGAGGAAGGTTTGTTTCAAGACTCTGTTACTTCAAGAAATGAAAATCAGAAAATGAATGTATTGTACTCAATTTAAGCTTAAGTAGTAGAAACGTGGGTCCCACCTGTTTCAAAGCCCAATCCTTTAGAAATATATATAAGGGTCCTAATTTGTAGTGTGTTTATTTATTAAGAAAATTCAACCCATTTGTTCCAATTGGTCTCAAATAAATACCTTTAATTAATAATCTTCGATTAATTAAAGTTGGGTTGTTACATATTGAGATATATCAAGATTAACGGTATTCAATAAAAACGCATAAACTGTTAATTTTGATTGGTCTCAATTACATATCAAACAATTTTAAATTTTTATAAAATATAATTAAATTATCTATCCGATATAAACCCTCAAACCAACGACGGATTTTATAAAAAAATTATTCGTTAAAACGTTAATTATTTAGTGGTGTAATATTACTCAATGTTACGCCCGTGATATTTCACTTTTATTCCATTGCAGAAAACATTAATGGAGAATGCTATTTAGCAAGAATTTTTTGATGCAAGAAAGAGAAGAATAAATCCTCACCCTTAATTACATCCATAACCACCCATGTTTTCCACTAAAAAAGAAGATTAAATGACATCATCCTTTAAAATTTTGCCATGTGTTAATTCTTGCATTTCTTGTGTAAAAATTTCATGCTAAATAGCAATGCTCTTACTTTGAACCGTAGTTAATGACGGTGACGGTGGTATAGCAATAATGTTTAGATTATTCCTACTTATTCTTAGTATTTTTCCGGTGATTCTATGCCAATTATTCCCAGCTCATGAATTATTTTGCTAGTAAGTGATCCTTTGATGATACAATGTTTAGATTATCCTTACTTATTTTTAGTATTTAGTTAGTGCTTTATTTTTAATCAGGTAAACTAACATGAAACCTATCAATGAGTAAATTGAGTGCAATTTTGCATAGCAAAGGGTGTCGTGCTATACAGCATCCCTTAAGTGTTAATTAGACACTCCATTGGAAGTACATTCCATAATGGTTCATCTTGTCTATGTTAAAATCAGAGATACAAATTAAGACAACGATAAAGATGTATGGTTAGGGTTCTAATAATATCTGAATAATATTCCTTGATAAAATGAAAATTACAATAAAATTTATAATAATATCTAATGGACTACTAGACTACTAACATATAAAGCCCAATAAAAACTATATAAGAAAAGATTTGCAGAAATCCAAAGTAGTAAACATTCAATTATTCTTCCAATATTTTCCAGTCTTTTTGTTTTGAAAGCATAAACACGTATTACGTAGGTTTTAAAATTTGTTGTATATATTGATCGGGTGAGGTGCCGAATCAATGAGATTTGTATTTAGATCTTCAATTTTAAGACTTGTGATGGGTGACACATTAAAAAGAGTGAAGTTTATAATTTTATATGGAAAATACACGTTGATTGCTCTTATGTTGCAAAAACATCGAATATTCTCGTAAAAGATATACTTCCTAGCTAAAGTGGTGATGACAAAAATAGCTGAAATAAAAAAGTTTATAGTTCACCTCATGTATGGGTTTTCGTTAAATGATAAATGAATATGATTAAAAAAAAATTAGCACACAAGTTAATCTTTTATAGGATACAAATTAAGATGTATATTATATCTCAAAAGATTATATATATTATTCAATGAAAACCTTCATATTGGGAATTGTGACCTCTTTGACTTTCATCATATAAAAACTAAAACTTAATTCTAGTTGCCTAGTGTTTATGTACAGATCTACTAATCTCCTAAATCAAACTAATATAAAGCCTTAACATGGCAAACCTTGCAAATTCAATATCAAAAAGGATGCAAGTTCCTACTCAATACATTCATGTTGGTAAAGATCCCGAATAATTGGTGTTTGTATGGCAAAAATGATTTTCGCTTGTTGCTCTCTTTCCTCTTTTTATTAGTCACATATATCTTTTCATAAGCCGATAATGCGCTTTTGTGTTTCTCATCCTTCCTCTTGTTTTCTACCTTTGGCTGGCTGGATTTTTTGGGAACTGAAGGATTCATTAAAACAAAAGAATCCTTATGGTCACTACTATTACTTCGAATATTTAGGTTTTCTTTAAATCTCCACAAATTTGACGTCCCTGTTGAGTTGCTTTTTGTATAACACTCACTCGAACCCTTTATCTCAACCGTTGTCCCATTTTTTTTCAGTTCATTTTGAAGTTCATTTGAAATATCGTCTGATCTTGAGTGCGATTTTATAGAATTCTCAATAAAGTTCTTCCTTATCGGTGGACAATTATATGAGGCATCGTTTTTTGGGTTGGGAATGAAGGGAAGAGATTGGTTTGAACTATGAATTATTGGTCGTATGTTTCCATTTTCAAATATATCATCGGCAAATATATGCATTTCTCGGACATTGGTGCATGCAAAACCAAACTCCTGCTCCTCCATATTTTCTTCAACGTTTTCACGAATATTTTGTTTGTTGCTACAATGTGGAACGCGTGTATCTTGGATGGGAGCAGATCCATCAAAACTAAAAAAATCATCGTTACTAATTTGTTGTTTTGTGCTACAATTGATATCAAGTTTCTCTTGTGCTGGAGCAAACCCATCAATATAAAAAATAGCGTCATCCTTAATTTGTTGTTGTGTTCTACAAAACGAATCAAATTTATCTTGAACGGGAGCATAACCAGAAAATCTAGAAAAGGGTGAGGTGTACAAATAATTGATAGCGCTTGCACTCTTAGAATATCAATATTTGAGGTTGATTTATGCATTTTATTTCAATTGTGATTTGGTGATGCGTGGTAAGGTAAATTGAATGTTGAAAGTGAATGTGAAATGAGAAATATTTATATATAAACAACAACCCAATGTTACATTATGTTGTTTAAATGGCACCCGATTAGCTTGGAGGTTTTAGGTGGTAGTTACATATTATGGGTGTGAAACAGTGTTAAGAAGTTGATGATTGCTTTTATGTTATACCTTATATTTGTTGCTGATCAATTTTAAGCAAGCATTTAATTTATTTTAATTTTTTAAATAATTTTATTATGTTGGGATTTACAACCATTTTCGTAGTATTAGTTAGTAGTTTCAACATTATTAACTTTTTTAGGTGTGCAACTGCTCATGCGTAGGTGCAACCGTCCCAGTTTCGCTTGTTATTTGCTACTTATTAAGTACATTATACTTTTTGCTTTCTTTTTTTATTAAATTAATAGATAAAAAATGAAATTTGTAGAAAGAAATAATTGTGGCTGAAAATATCTTAAGAATTTAAATCATAACATTGTTGTTATACGTGTAAACTATTTAGAAGTTGAAATTATCAATTATTTATAAGTTGGAAAAAAAGTTTTTGTTTTCCCAGAGTATTTGTTCTTATGAATCTATCATTCTACTAACCTTCTGATATTTATATGTTAGTGAAGTTATTACAAGTAAATACGGCATTACATTGTGTTGTTGTGAAATGTAGCCAATAACACAAAAAAGAAAGAAACTTTTATTTAACAAGCAATAATTATGAAAATTAAAATATGGATATTTATTTAGGCCAAATTCATGAACAATAGTCTTATTTGGCCCACTTTTTCTTATTCCCTTTTTAATATTTTCTCTTATAAACCTGATTTGTAATATTTTATGTTACCACTTTCATCTCCATGTTTAGATTGTGTGAATTTGATTAGATGATCTAATTCTCGTTAATAAGTGTGATATTGCTATGTTGTTGAAGAGTGCTAATACAATGTGGTATATGCATGATTTAATTTATTATATTTGTTTATATAATATAAGTGTGTACTTTGCTTATTATTATAGACTTGAATCGTAGCTAACTCTCTATTTTTGTGTATGTGTAATGGTTTGGGTCCAGATTCTTCACTTGAGGAGTGATCCCGTGGCTTTGGAGTTTAGCTCGTGAGGACTAGCATAGCTTGGTAAGGTGAAGGATAGGAGGATCCTAGAAGCTTAGAGGTTTAGGATATGCTCTGATACTTGTAACCTTGCTTAGACTAGTGTTCGGTTCTTCGCTTGTTTGAGATTTTATGTATGACCTTGCTACTTATATTATCTTATCTTTAATTACTTGTTGGACTATCTTGGATTATATGATGGGTCTTCATTGTGGAAGTGTCTAGTTGGAGTTGTAATATGACTTATGACTTGCATGCTTGGATTTAATTGCTATAACTTGTTAGTATAGTAGTTTTGATGCTTCCGTTGGCTTAAGTGAATTAAATGCATGCTATTAGTTATTTTGTGTTAAGTAATGCCTTGATGATTTGTATGTTGAATGATTTAAATTAATTGTTGCATGCGAATCGATTAAGAGCGTTACAGTGTACGTGCAACCGTCCCAGTTTTGCTTGTTATTTGCTACTTATTAAGTACATTATTACTTTTTGCTTTCTTTTTTTTATTATTATATTAATAGATAAAAAATGAAATTTGGAGAAAAATATAATTTTGGCTGAAAATATCTTAAAAATTTAAATCATAACATTGGTTTTACAGGTGTAAACTATTTAGAAGTTGAAATTATCAATTATTTATAAGTTGGAAAAAAAAAATTTGTTTTCCCATTGTATTTGTTCTTATGAATCTATTGTTCTACTAACCTTCTGATATTTATATGTTAGTGAAGTTAATACAAGTAACTAAGGCATTACATTGTGTTGTTGTGAAATCTAGCGAATAACACAAAAAAGAAAAAAACTTTTATTTAACAAGCAATAATTATGAAAATTATAATATGGATATTTATTTAGGCCAAATTCATGAACAATAGTCTTATTTGACCCACTTTTTCTTATTCACTTTTTAATATTTTCTCTTATAAACCTGATTTGTAATATTTTATGTTACCACTTTCATCTCCATGTTTAGTATCTCATCACTAAGTTTTTTATTTGGAGATGCCAACAAAAACTATATAAGAAAACACATGTAGAAATCCAAAGTAGTAAACAATCAATTATTCTTCCAACAGTTTCCAGTCTTTTTGTTTTGAACTCATAAACACATATTACACGAGTTTTAAAATTTGTTGTATATATTGATCGTGTGAGGTGCCAAATCAATGACATTTGTATTTAGATATTCAATTTTAAGACTTGTGACGGATGACACATTAAAAAGTGTGAAGTTTATAACTTTATATGGAAAATACACGTTGATTGCTCTTATGTTGCAAAACAATCTAATATTCTCGTAAAAGATATACTTCCTAGCTAAAGGGGTAATGACAGAAATAGCTGAAATAAAAAAGTTTATAGTTCACCTTATGTATGAGTTTTCGTTAAATGGTAAATGAATATGATTCAAAAAAAAATTAGGACACAAGTTAATCTCTTATGAGTTACAAATTAAGATGTATATTATATATCAAAAGATTATATATATTATTCAATGAAAACCATCATATGGGGGATTGTGACCTCTTTGACTTTCATCATATAAAAACTAAAACTTAATTCTAGTTGCCTAGTGTTTATGTACAGATCTAGTATTCTCCTAAGTCAAACTAATATAAAGCCTCAACGTGGCAAAACTTGCAAATTCAATATCAAAAAGGATGGAAGTTCCTACTCAATACATTCATGTTGGTAAAGATCCCGAATAATTGTTGTTTGTATGGCAAAAATGATTTTCGCTTGTTGCTCTCTTTCCTCTTTTTATTAGTCACATATATCTTCTCATAAGCCGATAATGCACTTTTGTGTTTCTCATCCTTCCTCTTTTTAAGGACGATGTTTTCTACCTTTGGCTTGCTGGATTTTTTGGGAACCGAAGGATTCATTAAAACAAAACAATCCTTATGGTCTCTATTACTTCGAAGATTCAGGTTTTCTCTAAATCTCCATAAATTTGACGTCCCTGTTGAGTTGCTTTTTGTATAACACTCACTCGCACCCTTCATCTCAACCAGTGTCACATTTTGTATCGGCTCATTTTGAAGTCCATTTGTAATACCGTCTGATCTTGAGTGCGGTTTTATAGAATTCTCAATAAAGTTCTTCCTTATCGATGGACAATTATATGAGGCATTGTTTTTTGGGTCGGGAATGAATGGAAGAGATTGGTTTGAACTATGAATTATTGGTCGTATTTTTCCATGTTCAAATATATCATCGGCAAATATATGCATTTCTCGGACATCGGTGCATGCAAAACCAAGTAGACATTTTCCTAGCTGTGCTTCTTCATGAGATACCCACAAGTAGCAATTGTCCTTGGATCTGGTACCTCTCATTAGAATTTCTCCTTCATCATTGCTGACAAGACATTCTTCTTTTGTAAAGTTCACCCTCAATCCTTGATCACACAGTTGACTTATGCTGATCAGATTTGCAATGAGTCCTTTTACAAGCAACACATTCTCTAAGTTGGGCAACTCCTTGTTGACAAGTTTGCCTATCCCCAGAATTTCACCTTTGGCTACATCCCCAAAAGTTACAGAACTAGAAGCATACCCCTTTAGGTCCTTCAGATATGTCTCTACTCCTGTCATATGTCTAGAACAGCCACTATCGAAATACCAGTCTTCTCTGGATGATGCTCTGAGGGATGTATGTGCAATCAGCCCTTTGTTCTCAGCTTTTGGTTGCCACACCTTTCTGACAGATTCCTCTCTATGAGCAGTTTTTGGTTGTTGCCAATGTCTTGGATATCCATACAGTTTGTAGCAAAAAGGTCTTATGTGACCCTTCATTCCACAATGATGACAAAACCATTTTCTTGAATGACAATGGTGTCCTGGGGCACGACGTTGGTTAGCAAAAGTCCTGGGACCTTGTCCAAGCTTAACATTTGGATAGGTTTTAGGATGTGGTGTAAGAGGTTGTAACATCTTTTCCCCAGTGTATGGATTAATTACCTCATCAGCTGGAAGGAATTTGGTGTTTTTGTCCTGTTGATGCTGGTTGAGAGCAGTGTAGTTGTACCCTATAGCTTTCATTATAGTAGTAGGGACACCATCTAAGATTTCCTCAAGTAAGTTAGCTCCACAGTTTAGTTGATTGACTCTTTTCTTCAACTCATCCATGTCTGCATTTGCTTGAGTTAGCTCCTTCTCAAATTTCAGTGCTTGGCCAATTTGGAAATCTTTTTCTGTGTGGAGTTGATTTATAGTCTTCTTCTGTTTCTCCAGAATTCTACACACCTCTTTATAGCGAACAAGAAGGTCATTGTAGAGACCAAGTAATTCCTCATAAGTGTCATTATCCTCATCATCAGAATGCTCTTCATAAACTACCTCCACATCATCATCTGAATCAGCCACAGGACCACAAACCCCAGTCATAGCAGATACATGTCTAGCAGATTCCTCTCCTTCTTCAGAATCTTCATCAGACCATGAAACAAACAAACCTTTCTTTTGTTTCTTCAGGAAAGTTGCACATTCAGTTCTGACATGTCCATATCCTTCACATTCATGACATTGCACTTCTCTGACTGGTCCACTTTTCTCTTCAGGTCTAGTTTTCTTGACATTGTTTTGCTGTTTGTTGATGTCGAATCTAATGTTCTGCCCATTCTGCTTGGCTCTCCTGTCAACACGTCTTAGAACTCTTCCAAATTGTTTTCCAATTAGAGCAAGAGCATCAGAAATACTTTCTTCTCCTTCATCAATAGTCTGGGATTCCTCTTCATCATCATTTGAGATAAAAGCAACACTTTTGCTCTTTTTATCCCCTCGTTCATTAATGGTCAATTCAAATGTCTGAAGAGAACCAACCAGTTCATCTACCTTCATGTTGGCTATATCCTGAGCTTCCTCAATGGCAGTCACTTTCATATCAAACCTTTTTGGAAGTGACCTGAGCATCTTCCTTGACAGCTTCTCATCAGATACTTTCTCACCCAGGGCCTCAAAGGCATTAGCAATGTCAATTAAATTCATGTGAAAGTCCTGAATACTTTCCTCCTCTTTCATCCTTAGATTTTCAAACTTGGTAGTAAGTAATTGAAGTTTTGACATTTTTACCTTAGAGGTGCCTTCATAGCATGTCATCAGTATCTCCCAAGCTTCCTTTGCAGACAGACATTTTTTGATGAGCTTGAACATATTTGCATCCACTCCATTGAAGAGAGCATTTATTGCCTTATTGTTACTGAGAGCTGCTTCATCTTCTTCCTTTGTCAATCTGCTTCTGGCTTTAGTTCACCAGTAGAAGTACCTTCTTTGGTAGCAATCAAAGGATGATCCCAACCTTTCAAGACAGCCTTCCAAGTCCTGCGGTCTATGGACTTCAGGAATGCAATCATTTTTGGCTTCCAATGATCATAATTGGAACCAGTTAGCATTGGGGGTCTGTTCACGAATCCTCTTTCTTTGTCCATTTTGCCAGTTAAAACTTCCTGAATCTCACCCTAAACAGGCAGGGTGCCTGCTCTGATGCCAATTGAAAAACTGGCCCACCAGTACACGATGTTGTACACGATGTTACAACACCTTTAACCACTTAGATGAACAAATAATGAAAACAGTAAATAGTGCAGAAATTAACAAACACACAGTGATTTGTTAACCCAATTCAGAGCAAACTGCAACCTACATCTGGGGGATACCAATCCAGGAGGAATTCCACTAATAGTCCTAGTTCAAAGTCTTACAGCAAACTCCTCGTTTACAACTTATCACCTAGCAACTATCCTTATGTTCTTCTACCTAGGAACTCCTAGGTATGAGTTCCCAACTCACTCCTTAAGCTCAATAGTACAGACAGCACTATTGTTAATTCAACCACTATGATGGAGACACTCTCCTAGACACTAGATTACTCTTACCTAAAGGCTTCGAGCAATACACAATCACTAAGATCCAAACTCCTTGCTTAAAAGCTTTGGAGAGGACACACACACAATAACTATCTCCTTGCTTAAAAGCTTCAGAGACAATTATGATTACAACTCAATAGAACACACAGTCCTAAGCTTGCATCAAAGAGATACAAGAAAGGCTCACAAAACACAAGCACACTGTAAGACCCAAGATTTCACTGTACAGTTTTTCTAAGGAACTTTAGTGTCGGCTAAGTTTTTAGGGTTTTTGGTGGAGCGGTCTTGTGAGTATCGTCGCATTAATGGAATTTTTGCTGAAATGGAGCCTGTTTTGTGCTCGTGCGCTGGAAAGGCACAAACTTTTGGGTCGTAGTCTTCTTTTGAGTATAAGAAGGTTTGTGTGTAGTCAGAATAACGAGTTTTGGATTATTCTCGCTTTTGGAAAAACGAGTAGGAATTTTACCCGCTGTTGGAAATTTTTACGATGTCTGAATTCCGTAGAAATTTAGATGGGAGTTTTATATATCGGCGTGAGTTAGGATATATTGTCAGAATAATTTTCAAGAGTGAGGAAGAAAATTACAGTCGCGGAAAAAGATTCGGCGATAAGTTTGTGAATTGTTTTTATTAAAAGGTTTACGGTAGAATTTTTTATGTTTCCGTAAAATTTATCGGTACGCGAGATACGGCTCGTTTAAGCGCGAGCACAGGGACTGAGCGAGCTAGTGGGCTAAGACCATAAGAATATCTAGATATTTTGTGAAGAGATGGATGGCTAGGATTTAATCTTTGAACTTTGCCTTTTGATCCAATGGTTGCCATGAACCAAGACCACTTTATAGTAAGATTTTTGGATCACTTTGGAGACTGCTTTTTCCTTATGCATAAATAAAACCCAGACTTTTGGCCCATGGTCTTTATTTATCAATCTGAACATTCCTGTGCTTTCAGAATTTTGAGTCTCGACTTTCTCCGTTTATTGGAAAAACGAGTAGAAAACTGTACCCGCTTCTTAAAATTTTACGGTTTCTGTTTTCCGTCGAATTTTAATTGGAGACTTTATATATCGGCGCAAGTTGGAATCTAGTTTCAGAATATTTTTGGGAGCTAAGGAAATAAATTTCAGTCGGAGAATAAAGTTTAGCGATAATATTTGGAAACGGTTTTCGACGGACGTTTATTTGTGAGATTTTATGTTTTTGTGATTTCCGTCCGTTAGCGAGGTGCGACTCGCCGAGAGCAAACGCGAGAGCTGAGTAGCGTAAAGTAGATATTTGTTCAAAAAACAATCATGAGATTATTTTGATCCAAAGGCTAGGGTTTAGTCTTGCAAGTCTTGCTTTGATCCAAGGGCTTAGATGGAGCAAGACCCTTTTAAATAGTAAGGAGGTTTAGCACTTTGAAGACTTAGAAAAAAATTGCACAAGACTCTCATTCTTCTCTCCCATTGCCGTGGCTTTCCACCCTTTGTATCCACCATCATAAATTTCTCATTTCTTCACCAAAGCTAAGGATTTCAAGCTTGTTGGAATCATAGTATTGCAAGGATCACTTTCTCTAAGGTAACTAAGTCTATTCCCTTCCTATTGTTGGTTAAATTCCTCATAGATTAAGTTATGAAAATTATGTTCTTGAGAGAAAAATTTTGAGAATTTAGTTTTAACTAGTTTTGGTTCCATAGAAGTGTTCTTGAGAGTTCCTTAGTACACTTTAGTGAAGCATGTAAGTGATTCTCATGGTGATTTCAAATTTCATAATTTTGTTGGTAAGGTTTTGAAGAAAATTCCTTAAAATGATCATATCTTTGAGTGTGTTGTATGATTTTGGTTTTTGAAGTTAGTTTTAAGCTTTGGGACAAAATGGATTGGTGAATATGAAATTTGTTTCGAAAAATAAGAAAAAAATTATTCTCGTGTTCTTGAGCGACTTGAAGAACACGATTTAGAAAAAAAGTTTATTTCGAGTTTCAAAAGGAGTCGGGTACACGATCGAATATTGTTACAAGCTAATGAATGTGGGCTAGGGTTTCAAATGAAAAAAAAAATGTGTGGGATTGCCCTTTTTGCCTCAAATGGCCGTGGCACCCAAATAGGGTTCGAGGAATCGAATTTCGAAAATTGTTTAGAGGCAAATAGCTTCCCATGATCATTGTTTAATTGTTTGATTGATTATGGGATGTTTTGAAAAGAAAATGATCACATGCCTTAAGAAAAACCTTATTTGAGATTTCTCGAAATTTGCGATTCTACTCTATAATTTCTAAATTGTTTTGATAAGTGCTAGTTAGGTATTATGGGATATTACCATGCATTTAGAAGTGAAAAATTTTGTGTGGGAGGGTGCTTTTCAAAAAAATGGCCGTGGCCTTTTAGTGTTGAGGGAGAAGTTCCAAAAAATTTTCTAAGTCCACAATTGTGTGAAAATTGTGTATGTGTTGGATAGTCTTAGTTTTGAAGAAAAATGAGTATAGGAAAGGTTGTTAGGAAGAAAAAAATTGTGTAACTTGTAACGCAAGAAAACTTCGATTTTTCATAAAAATATTTTTGAAAAGTTTTTGTTGTGTTTCAAATGGTTTTGTTGTGTGTGAAACAAGTCCTTGAAGTGGAAAATCCAAAATGGTTTTAGTTTATGATTTGAAAACAAAATGATTTTCGTGTTATGAAAATAGTACAATTAACTTCGTGAATTTTTAAACGCTATGAGAATAACCTGAAATCATTGAGGGACAGCTTTAGAAAGTACTTTAGACCCCTCTGGAGCTTTGAGAGCAAGTTTCGTTTCGATAGGATAAACGAGGAATATTTTATTGATGTTACGCTACATATATTTTAGGTAGCGTGAATTGTAGAATTTCGCGGAATAGAGTAACGGAAGCTTGCCGAGGTAAGGGCATCACTTTATTTCTGTCTTTTCACTGAGTTATAACATGTTTGTTGGTTATTTTCGGTGATGCGTGTTTGTGTGTTTGGCATGTATGTGTTATGTATTCTCGTGATGAGAAAGTGTTTACAATACGTGCGTTGTTTTACATATGATTGGAGATGTATGTATGAACATGTGGGTGAATACATATGATTGGAAATGTATGTATGTTTGCTGTGGTTTGTTACACATGATTGGATATGTATGTATGTTGTTATGTTTGGTTTACATATGCTAGAGAGGTATGTATTCATTGCATTAGTATACATGGGGAATCGTATGCTCATGCATTGTTAGTGCGTAGTGGCGGGAGTGGACTACGAGGTGTGATTGCGGGAGTGGACCCACCTGATTCTTATAGGGTTGTGTTGAGTTCAATACATGGTTGCGGGAGTGGACCATGGGGTGTGATTGCGGGAGTGGATCCACCTTAATCCTTTGTGATTTTGTTGAGTCGATACATGGTTGCGGGAGTGGACCATGGGGTGTGATTGCGGGAGTGGATCCACCTTAACCTTGTGTTTTCGTTGGTGTTTTGGTAGGGGTTGGACCTACAGTGTCGGAACTCATGCATTGTGGTAGCTAGGGTTAGTACCACGCATTGTAGAAGTCTGCATTAGGCTTGGTGTGTACTATATATATAAACCCGTTGGTGGGAATTGCTTTGGTGGTTAAGAGCTTTCTCTTGTGTTCTTGGAATTATTGTTATGTGTACAATCTTTCGCACCGGTTATATATATACATACTATATATTTTGTGGTGACCCTTTCTTTCATTTGCGGGCTCATCCCACCCAGATGATGGGTTAGGTCGTGGTGACTGTCATACCCTAATTTTGCCCCATACATTTTTTATTACCCTTTTGCCCCCCATATTTTTTGTTTATTCCAATTTTACCCCCCATGGCATTTTGCATTTTTAAATAAGTCAACAAAACCTCTTTTTCAATTTGAAAATCAAATGTTGACACAAAACACATGGAACTTTTTTTCTCTTGCATAAGAGACAAAATTTTACCATTTTGCCCTTACATTTTCTTTTTTTTCTTATTTATTATTTATTTTTAATTAGTTACTTGCATCTCAAGAAACCTTTTAAAAATCAAATTTCAATTCTTTTTCTTTCCATTTTTAATCCATAAACATTTCACATAATCATATCTCACCATGCATATTTTTATTTTTGACATATTTATTTTATTTTTATTTCATATTATTTTTAATTTGTTTTATTCCAAAAAAGATCAAGAGATACCAAAAATTTCCCCAATCATTTGACACATCATCATAAGCCTAGAACATTCCATTCTCTACACTTCATCATGTCAAAAAAAAGGAGCCCATGTGCCAACAAAAATCTCACAAAATATCATAAACCTCTTTCTCAATTCTACCCTTTTCTTGGCCAACAATCTCAACACCCTTAAACCCTAATCTTTCCCTATAAATAGAGCCTCATATCAGAGCAAAAAAATCATCAATAACAGTAGAGAAACTCTGCCGAAATCAATACTCATCAACATCCATTTTTTCTTCATTTTCACAAAAAACCAAAAACCTCAAAACTTCATCAAAACTCAAAAACAAAACATCAAACATCTTCAATCAACTGCCAGAAACGAGAATTCACGCAAGAACGAACGAAAAACACTTCCCTAAGCTCAGATTAAGGCCACGGTGGCCAAGAGGAGTTCAAGAAGATTTGGACCTAAAACGAGTCTAAACAACGTAATTAATCTCTAATTCTAACTCATTAACTTGTCCTAATGCTTTCTGGTTAAACGTTTCGCTTTAATTAGATCCGTATTTCGTTTTGCCATTTTTACTTTTTTTGAGTTCTTCACTTGATTCGTTCGAATCTTAAAAATAAGTCCTCGAATGTGAAATAAGAGCTTGGATTCGTGATCAGGAGGCAAAAACAAGTGGGTTTGAACTTCGTTTCATTTAATTTGAGTTTAATTTGAGAAATCCGGAAAAATTCAAATTTGGAGAAGATGAAGTAGCTACGAGAATATTTTTCGTAGCTAAATCCCGTAGCTAATTTGTAGCTGGCTATGAATTTCGTAGCTAAAGGTTTGAATACCGTAGGTAAAAGTATGAAGGTCGTCGCTAATTTGTTTTTTCCGTCGCTATAGGTATTTTTTTTTCTTTTTTTGTTTTTGGACTGTACGCGGACTGGGCCTTCTGGCCCAGATCTGCTTTTCGCACCCCATTTTATTTTTTCCTTGCTATTTGCACCTCCCTTGCTTAAGTTGATTTTAATTGATTTTCAGCTTATTTCCAAAAGCACTTAAGTGACTAATAGCTTATTTAAGCTATTTTAGTCACTTTGCTATGCTCAAATTTTGCTCTTCATCTTTGAGTTTTTATTCTAACTTTTTAGCTTATTTTTCTAGCGTTTTAGATTATTTAATCACTTTTTAGCTTATTTTCATAAGCACTTATTTGGTGCTTAAGCTTTTAGCTTACTGGACCATTTGGTATGCTTAAATAATGTGTGATTTCTGTTTATCTCATTTGAGCATTTATTTTTGCCTTTTAGTTTATTCTTTAGCTTTTTAGCTTAATTAATCACTTTTTAGCTTATTTTCATAAGCACTTATTTGGTACTTGAGCTTTTTAGCTTACTGGACCATTTTGCTTTGCTTACATCTCAGTAATTTCCAGATTTTATTTTTCCTCCTTTTAGCGTATTATTTAATCACTTTTAGCTTTTTAGCTCATTTATTTAATTGCTTAATTAGATTTAATTTGCTTCTTTAGATTTAATTGCTTACTTATTTTTCTTTGCTCATGAACAGTACCTTTACTTCATTCATTCTAACTCATCTCATTTACTTTGATTTAATTTAGCATGTTTATGTTATTTAATTCATTGTACGCTACTTTTTAGCTTATGCATTTTTATTTAATTATGCATCATATCTCTTGCTTCATACATGCTTGTTTATTGCATTCATGCATTATTTATTTACATCATATTGATTCATGCACTTTTATTTATGAACTTGCATTCATGCCTCTTGCTTCATTTGCATTTAATTATCATACTTCATGTGGTTTTTATTAATGTAATCCCTCAAACTTCTATACCTCTCATCTCTCTTCTATTCTTGGGCTGTCTGGTTTGAATTTGAGTTTTGCTTTCATAATAAACATAGTTAAAAAGGGTTGATCTGACGTATGACTTTTCACACCCGGATAATCCCTATCCCTGACGTATGACTCGTGATCTTGGGATTATCCTCACTATTGATTAAATCAAGATTTTCATAATAAACAAGGATGAAAAGGGGTTGATCTGACGTATGGCTTTTCACACCCCGGATGGTTCTTATCCCTGACGTATGGCTCGTGATCTTGGGACTATCCTCATCCTAAAACGTTAAAATAAACCAACATTCGTCTTTTCCTTTTGAAATACTTTCTTAATCAAACTAAATCAAGGTTTTCATAATAAACAAGGATGAAAAGGGGTTGATCTGACGTATGGCTTTTCACACTCCGGATGGTTCTTATCCCTGACGTATGACTCGTGATCTTGGGACCATCCTCATCCTAATCAAGCGTTAAAACTAACCCCACTCACTCAAACTTCTTTTCAGAAAAACATGGATATACGCTTTATCCCTTCCTCTGATACATACACAGCTTACGCCTCTAAGTAGAGCACACAAGTGTCGTTGTATCAGCGGAATGCGAAATAAGCAACATCCGTTATTCAAACTCTTTTTACAATGGATATACGCTTTATCCATTCCTCTGATACATACACAGCTTACGCCTCTAAGTAGAGCATACAAGCGTCGTTGTATCAGCGGAATGCGAAATAAGCAACATCCGTTATTCAACTTTTTTTTACAACGAATACACGTTTTATCTATTCCTCTGACATATACACAGCTTAAGCCTCTAAGTAGAGCATACAAGCGTCGTTGTATCAGCGGAATACGAAATAAACGTTATTCACCTAAAACAAACAACCACACAAACAATTTTTTACCAGAACTACGTGAGTTTTGAGTTTCCCATTGCACCGGGGAATACGTAGGAGCGGGCTCCTACAACCGTCAAACTCAACTAATAAAAACCTTTTTTTTTTTTAATTTATTTGGAAACGAAGTAGAGATAAGCCAAGTGACAGATTAATTTGATAAACCTGCGCAAACAAACCCCAAACCACCTAAACGGTTCCCATCGAGTACGATGGATGCGAGGGGTGCTAATACCTTCCCCTCGCATAACCAACTCCCGAACCTAAACCAAGGTTTTCGCGATATTTTCCTTTCCCCTCACGGGATAAATAAACGTCGATGGCGACTTCATTGTATGAAAAATGGAAGTGATTTTCCAGCCCGTTACAGCTGGCGACTTCACTGGGGACTATAGAGAGTTAAGCCCAGTTTAGTTGGTTTGTTTGTTTGTTTGCTTTGCCAGGTTTGCAATATCTTGCCTTTATCTTTTATTTTTCTGTCAATTATATCTGCTTGGATTGGCTGTTTCTCTTCTTCTACTCCTTCTTTTATTTTTCTTTTTGCCCTTGTGGCGTGGATACTGTGTGAAGCTCTATACCCGAGCTTGAGGAAAACTTAAGTTAAGCTAGGGGTATTTATGCTGGCCTCCCTGACGTATGACTCGTGAGCGCTGGCATAATCACCTCGCCTAGGGTAGATTCTTTTGAAAATGTTGGCCGTCCTGACGTATGTCTCGCTAGCGCCAGTGTTTTCTTGGAGAGTCCGTGACCCTAGGGACCTTTTGTAAACCGGTCTAGAACCAAACCTTGTTATTAGGGACCTCTGTTTAGAACCCGAAAGATTCCTCTTTGGACGCGTTTGCCGTGCAATAACGACATCGTTTCCAAAGAGGTGATCCGTGATTCAACCATGTTAAACTTAGAACAACATGTGAGAGGGGTGGGTTGCAGGTAACTTTGAGCCTTTTGACCTCAGAAATGATAATTAAACCTCTGCTTCAGCGCGACAGACTCTGCTACGAAAGTGCATCCATGCATCCATGCACTCATGCATTCATTCATAAAAAATTCATGATAAAAACTTTTTTGCATAACATTTGCATAAAAAAATAAAATGATGAAGCATAAAAACTTTTGCATGCATTTGCATTCATACAAAGGACCTTTGTCTCATCTTCATCTGTCCACCTCAACAGCTTCATTCCCGACACTACCGGACTCAAAGCATTTCAAGGAAACCATGGAAAACATGCAGAAGCAAATTGATGCCTTGAGAGGCGATGTGGACCAAGTGACTGACAAGTTGGACCGTGTTTTGGAAATACAAGCTAATCTCAGTTTGCCTTCAAGAGTGGACGCCGCAACAGTAGGGGCAAATCCTCCAATCGGTTCCCCTTTGGCAAAAGTGGTATGGCCTTCATCCGGATATACTTCCGCAGTTGCTCGAGACACCCAAGAGCCAATGGGCACCGACACTGAATTTCTGATTGGCCGGCCAAGAACTCATCAGGTCCAACCTAGTTTGGCCATGCCTCAACATCTAGAGGACTACAAGAATGCCCATGAGGGTGATGTCTCTAAGGGAAAGTCTATTGTATCCCCAAGTGAGGAGACTCGCCAAAAGTTCAAGGCAATGGAGGACAAGCTAAGGATGATGGAATCGTTCTTTCCCAGCAATGTCAGCCCACCTCACTCTCACTCTCGCTCAACGGTGTATGCTCGCACCCCATGCTTCGATCATCAGTATCCAACAGTTGGTCAACCTCAACAATCCCAAGGGTTTCCAAAACAGGTAATACAGACGCCTTTGAATCATTTCCAGCCAGGACAGTTCACACAGAACTTGGGACATTAGCAGAACCAACACGGGCCCCGAAAGGAAAGGAGAAATGTGCACTATGATCGTATACCCATGCCATATGGGCACATCCTGCCACACTTACTCCAAAAAGGGTTGGTCCAGCTAAAGCCCCTTGACCCCGTGTCACCACCGTATCCACCTGGTTTTGATGAGAATGCTAGATGTGACTATCATAATGGGTCGCTCGGACACAACATCGAGAACTGTAGGGGTTTCAAACACAAGGTTCAAGAGCTTATTGATCAGAAACTATTGACTTTCAAGGAAGATGAGGCAAATGCTGCCACTTCCCAAAATGGTCCAACATCACCAGCTCAAATCCCATACCTCCAGTACCCATATGCTGCAGCAGTACAACACCAGCAACCTCAAGGGTACTCTTTCCAAATGCCTGTGAATCCCGTACCACAAAAAGCTCAACAAGTACCACAGACTCAACAGCGAGCTAAAAAGGTATTTGATCCGATTCCTGTGCCATACAGTCAACTTCTTCCTTATTTGGTACACAACAGAATGGTAACCCCTAGGGCCCTGAAGCCCATGACTGCACCGTTTCCAGTTTGGTATAACTCGGAAGCAAAATGTGAGTTTCACGAGGGGGCAGAAGGACATACCGTGGACGATTGCATAGCCTTTAAATACAAGGTTCAAGAGCTCATTGATCAGAAACTGTTAACTTTCAAGAAGGGAAAGCCCAATTGTGAAGGATAGTCTGTTGTCCGGTCATGCAAACCCATCTGTGGATGCTATTTGAAGAGTTCAATGATTGAATCAAGCCATGAAACTATCTTTAGGCTGTCATGTTTTAATTGCTTTGTTTGTTAAGTTTTATTAGCATTTAAACTTTGTTTGTTTGGAATATTAATCTTAATGAAATAATAATGCATGTTTTGAATCCATTCTTTCATGTCCATTCACTTTTCTCTCTTCTACTTCACAAAAGCAAAAATGTATGTTAATACGCCTCATCTCATTTCTTTCTTTATCATTTATGTTTGAACAAAGATTGGAGAGAGGATGATGAAAAACAAAAAAAAACCAAGTTGCTACAGTATGCTTTCAAGTAAAACTTTGTTGATGATGTAAGGCATTGTTTCAAATCCCCAAACACCGGAGAAATAAGGGAGATAATCCGTAGTCACCCCCTTTGAGCCTAGAAGTTGGTGTTTCTTTCTATACGAAAAAACCCGCTATATTAACCCGGGGCAGGGTAGTGTTCAATTAATTCGACCATGCGTTGGAGTTTCAAGAGAAAAAAATAAAAAAATCAATAAGGTGTTCCTCATCACTCATTACCAAGGCAGTCACAACTCGCCAAGCAAAATACAAAAAAAAAAAGAGAGAAAGAAAAGCCTGCTAAGTCAAAACCTCAAAATGGCTTAGATTAGGGTATCCCGCTAGACTAAAAATGCAAAAGAATAGTCTAGGCAAAAGTTAGGGATTGAAAAAAAAAAATGAAAAAAATGCAAAAAGCGAAGGTCACCAAGATTCACGACAAAACAAAATCATGTGACCAAAACAAAAGCCAATGTGACTGCCACACCAAAAGGGGAACACATCCTCTGTTTCCGAGCCATCGTATCATCACCATCACAATCCCGAAAACCTCTTGGGACTTGAACACATGAGTGAAGTTAATTGAACTTAGGGCTGAAGATCATCACGAAGAATGGGATGGGTTAAAATCAAACTTTGAGCCTTATATCCTTTTATTCATGAACCGTGAACCAGGCCACGTTACAACCTTCAAAAGACCTAATTGAAGCAAGGTTTAGCTTGAAAGCATACGGTAGCAAGGTTGCGTTAACCTGACTCACAAAAATCTTTTGTTAATACCATACTCTCACACTTTCTTCCACAATATACATCCATTGTACATAAATACTATCTCAGCTTCAATTTCAAAACTTGCATTAAAATGGCATTAGAATTACTATTCCAAACAAACAGGTTTATCTGCAAGTCTGCACTTGACAATAAGGAAGTTCCAACTCTGAGCTGTTACCGAGCAATCAAGAAGGACCTTGGACTAATCTGGGGCAGCTATCTCAAGACTTCACTTAATCATGGGGCACATCCCTTAGAAAGGTCATTCGGCATGGACAGAGTGTCCTAGGGTCGCATCATGGAAAGCGGAATCGGAACCCAGTTTTCAAGGACCTAATGAATCAGTTCAGAACGCTCTTAATCAGGGGCAAATCACCTTGGGATTCTGCCAATCAAAAGCAAACTCTGATGACAAAGGGCAGATCACATGAGGATCCTGTTGGCCCAGCCAAACATGTTTCAGAATGGCTCAATCTAGGGGCATACCTCTCATAGAGGGAGAACCAATATCAGTAAGTTAGCCGAGAGTCAAGGCAAAGCACTTCAAATGCCCAACAGACTGGGGCAAGACAATACACACAGGGGCAGGTTCTCCCTATATCTTCAAGCTACTCAAGCAAAGCCTGTGAATGTCTGCAACCATTAGGTCCGGAATTTGTGTCGGGGGTCAACAACAAGCCATCATTCCACAGAAGGTCTTAATACCCGAAACACTCCCACCCTCCATAGGGGCACTAATCATTGTCATGCATTAGCCATGTCATTTCATTCATGCAAATAATCGTCATGCATCAGTCATCGTCATGCATTAGTCATGTCATTTCATTCATGCAAATAAGCGCCATGCATTAGTCATGTCATTTCATTCATGTAAATCATTAGCATGCATTGATCACGTCATTTCATTCAAGCATCAGGTATGCCCCATACCACAAGACCAATGACTCAAAAAAATCAAATAGCCAAATCAAACATCCACAATCAAGAACCTAACCTTGCATTGACAATCCTTCAAAGTCCAATGATTATTGGCACACCCTCAAAGTCCAGTCATTATTGGTGAGCCCAACTCAAAGTCCAATGATTATTGGCACACCCGCAAAGACCAATTATTATTGGTGCCCACTCAAAATCCAATATTCAATGGAACCCAAATAAAACCCAGTGTTCATTAACACCCATGTTGAAACCCAATTTCCAATAGCACACAGTTGTTCATGTCATCATATACATTAATCATGCATTTCATTTCATGCATAAATAATCATGGTAAACATGCATTCATAAAGCAGGATCGAAAGTTTTTCCTCGAAGAATACAGCTTTTGGTCCCTTAATCATCAAGAAAGGCAGTCTGGCCTTTTTCCTAGCAAGTCGGTTGGTAAACTGTCTCCCCAGCAGACTAGTTGAAAAATCATCTCCCCAGTGAATTGCAAATTTTCTGGAAATTTTCTTCTACAGGGTAACCACAGCAGTTTGCATAGGCAGATCTACAACAACTTCAGAGAAATCTTCAGCAAGAGCTGAATGAAACAAGCTTCAGATTGGATCTTCGGCGAGAGCTGGATAAAATCTTTCAACAGATGGATCTCCGGCGAGAGCTGGGTAAAATCTTTCAACGGATGGATCTTCGGCGAGAGCTGGATAAAATCTTTCAACAGATGGATCTCCGGCGAGAGCTGGGTAAAATCTTTCAGCGGATGGATCTTCGGCGAGAGCTGGATAAAATCTTTCAACAGATGGGTCTCCGGCGAGAGCTGGATAAAATCTTTCAACAGATGGATCTCCGGCGAGAGCTGGGTAAAATCTTTCAGCGGATGGATCTTCGGCGAGAGCTGGATAAAATCTTTCAACAGATGGGTCTCCGGCGAGAGCTGGATAAAATCTTTCAACAGATGGATCTCCGGCGAGAGCTGGATAAAATCTTTCAACAGATGGGTCTCCGGCGAGAGCTGGATAAAATCTTTTAACAGATGGATCTCCGGCGAGAGCTGGGTAAAATCTTTCAGCGGATGGATCTTCGGCGAGAGCTGGATAAAATCTTTCAACAGATGGGTCTCCGGCGAGAGCTGGATAAAATCTTTCAACAGATGGATCTCCGGCGAGAGCTGGATAAAATCTTTCAACAGATGGGTCTCCGGCGAGAGCTGGATAAAATCTTTCAACAGATGGATCTCCGGCGAGAGCTGGGTAAAATCTTTCAGCGGATGAATCTTCGGCGAGAGCTGGATAAAATCTTTCAACAGATGGGTCTCCGGCGAGAGCTGGGTAAAATCTCAAACTTCTGATTGACCTTCAGTGAGAAGCGGCTGGATAAAATCTACTCAACTTCAGATTGACCTTCAGTGAGAAGCGGCTGGATAAGATCTACTCAACTTCAGATTGACCTTCAGTGAGAAGCGGCTGGATAAAATCTACTCAACTTCAGATTGACCTTCAGTGTAAGCGGCTGGATAAGATCTACTCAACTTCAGATTGACCTTCAGTGAGAAGCGGCTGGATAAAATCTACTCAACTTCAGATTGACCTTCAGTGAGAAGCGGCTGGATAAGATCTACTCAACTTCAGATTGACCTTCAGTGTAAGCGGCTGGATAAGATCTACTCAACTTTAGATTGACCTTCAGTGAGAAGCGGCTGGATAAAATCTACTCAACTTTAGATTGACCTTCAGTGAGAAGCGGCTGGATAAAATCTACTCAACTTTAGATTGACCTTCAGTGAGAAGCGGCTGGATAAAATCTACTCAACTTCAGATTGACCTTCAGTGTAAGCGGCTGGATAAAATCTACTCAACTTCAGATTGACCTTCAGTGAGAAGCGGCTGGATAAAATCTACTCAACTTCTGATTGACCTTCAGTGAGAAGCGGCTGGATAAAATCTACTCAACTTTAGATTGACCTTCAGTGAGAAGCGGCTGGATAAAATCTACTCAACTTTAGATTGACCTTCAGTGAGAAGCGGCTGGATAAAATCTACTCAACTTCAGATTGACCTTCAGTGAGAAGCGGCTGGATAAAATCTACTCAACTTCAGATTGACCTTCAGTGAGAAGCGGCTGGATAAAATCTCCTCAACTTTACTAAGCTTTTCAGCATGAATGGCTGGTTAAGGTTAGTCCTACTTTAGAGTTTGCCAGTTCCACAAAAGGAATAACAACAGGTATACTCGATCCACTTATCTCATCACCATTCACTTCCTGGCAAAATTAGGGCATTATGTATTTAATTATCTTCCACCAAAAGAATACGAATATCAGGGCTATTCGCATTCTTATTGTTTAAGCTAATTAAATAGGGGCAGCTGTCATACCCTAATTTTGCCCCATACATTTTTTATTACCCTTTTGCCCCCCATATTTTTTGTTTATTCCAATTTTACCCCCATGGCATTTTGCATTTTTAAATAAGTCAACAAAACCTCTTTTTCAATTTGAAAATCAAATGTTGACACAAAACACATGGAACTTTTTTTCTCTTGCATAAGAGACAAAATTTTACCATTTTGCCCTTACATTTTCTTTTTTTTCTTATTTATTATTTATTTTTAATTAGTTACTTGCATCTCAAGAAACCTTTTAAAAATCAAATTTCAATTCTTTTTCTTTCCATTTTTAATCCATAAACATTTCACATAATCATATCTCACCATGCATATTTTTATTTTTGACATATTTATTTTATTTTTATTTCATATTATTTTTAATTTGTTTTATTCCAAAAAAGATCAAGAGATACCAAAAATTTCCCCAATCATTTGACACATCATCATAAGCCTAGAACATTCCATTCTCTACACTTCATCATGTCAAAAAAAAGGAGCCCATGTGCCAACAAAAATATCACAAAATATCATAAACCTCTTTCTCAATTCTACCCTTTTCTTGGCCAACAATCTCAACACCCTTAAACCCTAATCTTTCCCTATAAATAGAGCCTCATATCAGAGCAAAAAAATCATCAATAACAGTAGAGAAACTCTGCCGAAATCAATACTCATCAACATCCATTTTTTCTTCATTTTCACAAAAAACCAAAAACCTCAAAACTTCATCAAAACTCAAAAACAAAACATCAAACATCTTCAATCAACTGCCAGAAACGAGAATTCACGCAAGAACGAACGAAAAACACTTCCCTAAGCTCAGATTAAGGCCACGGTGGCCAAGAGGAGTTCAAGAAGATTTGGACCTAAAACGAGCCTAAACAACGTAATTAATCTCTAATTCTAACTCATTAACTTGTCCTAATGCTTTCTGGTTAAACGTTTCGTTTTAATTAGATCCGTATTTCGTTTTGCCATTTTTACTTTTTTTGAGTTCTTCACTTGATTCGTTCGAATCTTAAAAATAAGTCCTCGAATGTGAAATCCGAGCTTGGATTCGTTATCAGGAGGCAAAAACAAGTGGGTTTGAACTTCGTTTCATTTAATTTGAGTTTAATTTGAGAAATCCGGAAAAATTCAAATTTGGAGAAGATGAAGTAGCTACGGGAATCTTTTTCGTAGCTAAATCCCGTAGCTAATTTGTAGCTGGCTATGAATTTCGTAGCTAAAGGTTTGAATACCGTAGGTAAAAGTATGAAGATCGTCGCTAATTCGTTTTTTCCGTCGCTATAGATATTTTTTTTCTTTTTTTGTTTTTGGACTGTACGCGGACTGGGCCTTCTGGCCCAGATCTGCTTTTCGCACCCCATTTTATTTTTTCCTTGCTATTTGCACCTCCCCTGCTTAAGTTGATTTTAATTGATTTTCAGCTTATTTCCAAAAGCACTTAAGTGACTAATAGCTTATTTAAGCTATTTTAGTCACTTTGCTATGCTCAAATTTTGCTCTTCATCTTTGAGTTTTTATTCTAGCTTTTTAGCTTATTTTTCTAGCGTTTTAGATTATTTAATCACTTTTTAGCTTATTTTCATAAGCACTTATTTGGTGCTTAAGCTTTTAGCTTACTGGACCATTTGGTATGCTTAAATAATGTGTGATTTCTGTTTATCTCATTTGAGCATTTATTTTTGCCTTTTAGTTTATTCTTTAGCTTTTTAGCTTAATTAATCACTTTTTAGCTTATTTTCATAAGCACTTATTTGGTACTTGAGCTTTTTAGCTTACTGGACCATTTTGCTTTGCTTACATCTCAGTAATTTCCAGATTTTATTTTTCCTCCTTTTAGCGTATTATTTAATCACTTTTAGCTTTTTAGCTCATTTATTTAATTGCTTAATTAGATTTAATTTGCTTCTTTAGATTTAATTGCTTACTTATTTTTCTTTGCTCATGAACAGTACCTTTACTTCATTCATTCTAACTCATCTCATTTACTTTGATTTAATTTAGCATGTTTATGTTATTTAATTCATTGTACGCTACTTTTTAGCTTATGCATTTTTATTTAATTATGCATCATATCTCTTGCTTCATACATGCTTGTTTATTGCATTCATGCATTATTTATTTACATCATATTGATTCATGCACTTTTATTTATGAACTTGCATTCATGCCTCTTGCTTCATTTGCATTTAATTATCATACTTCATGTGGTTTTTATTAATGTAATCCCTCGAACTTCTATACCTCTCATCTCTCTTCTATTCTTGGGCTGTCTGGTTTGAATTTGAGTTTTGCTTTCATAATAAACATAGTGAAAAAGGGTTGATCTGACGTATGACTTTTCACACCCGGATAATCCCTATCCCTGACGTATGACTCGTGATCTTGGGATTATCCTCACTATTGATTAAATCAAGATTTTCATAATAAACAAGGATGAAAAGGGGTTGATCTGACGTATGGCTTTTCACACCCCGGATGGTTCTTATCCCTGACGTATGGCTCGTGATCTTGAGACTATCCTCATCCTAAAACGTTAAAATAAACCAACATTCGTCTTTTCCTTTTGAAATACTTTCTTAATCAAACTAAATCAAGGTTTTCATAATAAACAAGGATGAAAAGGGGTTGATCTGACGTATGGCTTTTCACACTCCGGATGGTTCTTATCCCTGACGTATGACTCGTGATCTTGGGACCATCCTCATCCTAATCAAGCGTTAAAACTAACCCCACTCACTCAAACTTCTTTTCAGAAAAACATGGATATACGCTTTATCCATTCCTCTGATACATACACAGCTTACGCCTCTAAGTAGAGCACACAAGTGTCGTTGTATCAGCGGAATGCGAAATAAGCAACATCCGTTATTCAAACTCTTTTTACAATGGATATACGCTTTATCCATTCCTCTGATACATACACAGCTTACGCCTCTAAGTAGAGCATACAAGCGTCGTTGTATCAGCGAAATGCGAAATAAGCAACATCCGTTATTCAACTTTATTTTACAACGAATACACGTTTTATCTATTCCTCTGACATATACACAGCTTAAGCCTCTAAGTAGAGCATACAAGCGTCGTTGTATCAGCGGAATACGAAATAAACGTTATTCACCTAAAACAAACAACCACACAAACAATTTTTTACCAGAACTACGTGAGTTTTGAGTTTCCCATTGCACCGGGGAATACGTAGGAGCGGGCTCCTACAACCGTCAAACTCAACTAATAAAAACCTTTTTTTTTTTTAATTTATTTGGAAACGAAGTAGAGATAAGCCAAGTGACAGATTAATTTGATAAACCTGCGCAAACAAACCCCAAACCACCTAAACGGTTCCCATCGAGTACGATGGATGCGAGGGGTGCTAATACCTTCCCCTCGCATAACCAACTCCTGAACCTAAACCAAGGTTTTCGCGATATTTTCCTTTCCCCTCACGGGATAAATAAACGTCGATGGCGACTTCATTGTATGAAAAATGGAAGTGATTTTCCAGCCCGCTACAGTGACGACGGTGGCTGTTCCGGGTCCCAGTGAGATGTTGGAGCTTTAGCTTAGTTAGACTATGCGCCGGTGTGGGTTGTACACCGTGCTTTTTGGGTTTATGCTTAAGATTCTAACTTGTTTTGTTGTAAGTATTTGAATACTTAGACTTGGATTGTAATTATTCAGGAATACACTTTGCTTGTCGAAGCACCTTATGGTAATGAGTTCTTTTGTATGTTTAATGCCGGCTCTCACAGTTTGTATGCGCGCTCTGTTCTGTTTAAAAAAAAAAAAAATTAATGCCTTTTCTGGCTTTCGAAAATCGGGGTGTTACATTGTGGTATCAGAGCCCGGCTTTAAATCTTCAAAGGGAAAGTGTATACCTGAGTAGTTAGTCCAGAGTCGGTTAGAACATAGCTAGAGTCGTGTCAGCTCTAGTGTTTGTTTTGTGTCGGGTTATGGGTTGGTAATCCGTGAGTGAGTTTTCTGTCTGAGTCCAGGAATGTTTGGATAAGGATCTGACCAATAGAACTTGGTATGTGCAGGAGTAAGAATGCCTCCAAGAAGGGCACCTGCAGCCCCTACGGCGGATGATGCGGATACATACCATATGGCTTATGCCATGAATACGATGGCAGCTGCTGTGGCTGCTCAAACCCATGCGAAGGCGCAGAGGGATTTGGAAAAGCGTGAGAGGGAGATCATTGCTGCTGGATTTAGGCTTCTCACCAGTTTCAACCATCAGGCTCCTCCTAAGTTTAGTGGGGAGGGAGGTCCTGACATTGCGGATTTGTGGCTCCAGGCGATTGAGAGGATCTTTGGGGCAATCCATTGCCCGGAAGTAGAAAAGGTAACCTTGGATACCTATCAGTTGCAGGGTAGTTCTGAGTATTGGTGGAGGAACACCAGGTTCTTGATGGAGGCTGTTTATGAGGAAATAAATTGGGAGAACTTCAAGAGGAGGTTCTTAACTAAGCACTTTCCCGAAACTGCGAGGGAAAGATATGGAGAGGAATTTCTTCAGCTACGTCAGGGGGGCATGAATGTTGAGGCATATGCCAAGAAGTTTGAATCCCTATCCCGTTTCTTCCGCTTCTTTAGGGATGGGATAGATGAGGACTATATGTGCCGTCGTTTCCAAGAAGGGCTGAGGTACGAACTGCAGGATGCGGTTGTGCCATTGGGTATTCGACAATTTCAAGTCTTGGTAGAGAAGTGCCAAGAGGTGGAAGATATGAGGAAGAAGCGGGAGAACCGCCAGGGTGATTTTAGTGCTGGAGGACCTAGTAATTCAAGTGGTCAGAATCCGAGTTCGGGTCAAAATAAGAGGAAGCATGGGAATAAGTCTGGTGACCGTTCCCAAAATAATAGAGGACCGGGTCGCTCTGAGAATCAAGAGACTCAGGGGAGTCGAGGTGGAGAGAAGCAAGGTTGCTTCAGATGTGGGCAAGCGGGGCATTATGCAAACGAATGTCCGAGTCCGGGGGATATTTGTTTCAACTGTCGGAAACCGGGTCATTTTGCTAGGGATTGCAAAGCCCAAAGGCCGGGTCGTCGGATGATGTGACACGAGGAACTCGACCCGCGGCTAGAAGACGTGTCTACGGTATGGGCACTGGAGTGAGCGGTCAGACCGGTAAGGCCATACAGCGGGATTGCCAGATTGCAGGTAACACTTTACTGCATTGAATTCTGTTGGGGCAACCCACTCTTGAGTATCTTGGTGTGTACTTTGCTTGGAATTGTTTGTTTTGGTCTTTGCTTTTGTTTTGAATGTTCTACTATATAAAGGACTTAGTAGTAGTTACAGCACATTGCACTGTTAGTTAAAATTTGGAAGGATGTGCGTTACACGTCAAGGGTCAGCGGACCTAGTGTCATTTTGGAGGTAATGTGAACGTATAAGGAACCGATTCTGTGGAATTGGGGATTTGGATAAAGGGAGTCCAAGAGGAGTAGATGTTATAGTTTGGCAAGTGCCAAGACTATGAGGAGTTGTAATCACCAACCGGGGGGTTGGGATGGTATTATTTAAGTCGTGTTTGGAAAGAGATTCGTATGTGAGCAGACGATTCGACGTATTCACCGAGTTGCGGACTTATGGACATTGGTAGAGTGGGAAATTCTTCTATAGAGAAGACAACTTGTTCGGAATGTAACGGTTTTGGTGGTACCTGCCGTGGTGGCATTGTATTACTGTGGAATGATGTTCAACGGATGTTTCATGAGTGGAATCATGAGAGCTTGAGCGACGTAGTTCGAGTGTTGTGTCTTACGAATACAAGGTCAAAAGGGAATGTTAGTCGTTGGAAAGCTATGTTAAGAGTAAGTAAGAGAGAAGCACACGAGCATGTGGCTTATGTCAATTAAGGATTGGCGAAAGGAATTGACTCACACATAATTTGGAAAATTATGATTGTGCGAGAGTAGTAAGGATTCAAAGGCACCACCTAAATGGATGTCATGGCGGTGTGTGTGTGGAATGTGGATACAAAAAGGGTGAACAATTGTCTAATGGCAAAGTTAAGTGAAAGCATGAGAGTCCAAGTAACGTGTTTTGGGCAAATTGGTCTCATTGACGAGATCGAGATCGTAAGAGATCGAAGGAAACATTAAGGAAAACCTCGACGGCGTTATTGAGCCATTGTGCCTCGAAGGACCTTGAGCACAAGTGGAATGAAGCATCATTTAAATTGGGTAAAGATGGTCTAAACCACCATCATGATTGTCGGATATTTATTGACAAATTGAGGAACTGATCATCCTTAATCTCTTGTTGATAGTAGACGGAGTCGTGTTAATTGGGATTGACTAGTTTTGCTAACTTTGGTGGTGTGCAGGGAGTTCTGCGTTTCTTTTTGGCGGGTAGCCAGTCACTGCTGCGCGTGAACCTAGTGGTTTAGGCTACGTCGCGGAGGCAAAATAGGTGACTTTGGAAATTTTGTGTGTGGACCCTAGGAAATTTGAGGAACTCGAGGTTGCGAACCTCTGTTGTGAGGTTAATTTTTGCGTGGTGAACTCGTTGAGAGTGGCGGTTGAAGCACGGTTGTGCTAGTGTGTTGGTGAGAGTATCTGTGTGACTTCACCCGGTGTTAGTATCTGTGTGGCTACACCTAATCCTGAGGGATTTTGTTGTGTTAGTGATGGTAATAACTAGTTGAGTTGTTACTCTTACCTTTAGTTTCGAGGACGAAACTTCTTTTTGGAGGGTAGTAATGTAAGACCCACGATTTCACTGTACAGTTTTTCTAAGGAACTTTAGTGTCGGCTAAGTTTTTAGGGTTTTTGGTGGAGCGGTCTTGTGAGTATCGTCGCATTAATGGAATTTTTGCTGAAATGGAGCCTGTTTTGTGCTCGTTCGCTGGAAAGGCACAAACTTTTGGGTCGTAGTCTTCTTTTGAGTATAAGAAGGTTTGTGTGTAGTCAGAATAACGAGTTTTGGATTATTCTCGCTTTTGGAAAAACGAGTAGGAATTTTACCCGCTGTTGGAAATTTTTACGATGTCTGAATTCCGTAGAAATTTAGATGGGAGTTTTATATATCGGCGTGAGTTAGGATATATTGTCAGAATAATTTTCAAGAGTGAGGAAGAAAATTACAGTCGCGGAAAAAGATTCGGCAATAAGTTTGTGAATTGTTTTTATTAAAAGGTTTACGGTAGAATTTTTTATGTTTCCGTAAAATTTATCGGTACGCGAGATACGGCTCGTTTAAGCGCGAGCACAGGGACTGAGCGAGCTAGTGGGCTAAGACCATAAGAATATCTAGATATTTTGTGAAGAGATGGATGGCTAGGATTTAATCTTTGAACTTTGCCTTTTGATCCAATGGTTGCCATGAACCAAGACCACTTTATAGTAAGATTTTTGGATCACTTTGGAGACTGCTTTTTCCTTATGCATAAATAAAACCCAGACTTTTGGCCCATGGTCTTTATTTATCAATCTGAACATTTCTGTGCTTTCAGAATTTTGAGTCTCGACTTTCTCCGTTTATTGGAAAAACGAGTAGAAAACTGTACCCGCTTCTTAAAATTTTACGGTTTCTGTTTTCCGTCGAATTTTAATTGGAGACTTTATATATCGGCGCAAGTTGGAATCTAGTTTCAGAATATTTTTGGGAGCTAAGGAAATAAATTTCAGTCGGAGAATAAAGTTTAGCGATAATATTTGGAAACGGTTTTCGACGGACGTTTATTTGTGAGATTTTATGTTTTTGTGATTTCCGTCCGTTAGCGAGGTGCGACTCGCCGAGAGCAAACGCGAGAGCTGAGTAGCGTAAAGTAGATATTTGTTCAAAAAACAATCATGAGATTATTTTGATCCAAAGGCTAGGGTTTAGTCTTGCAAGTCTTGCTTTGATCCAAGGGCTTAGATGGAGCAAGACCCTTTTAAATAGTAAGGAGGTTTAGCACTTTGAAGACTTAGAAAAAAATTGCACAAGACTCTCATTCTTCTCTCCCATTGCCGTGGCTTTCCACCCTTTGTATCCACCATCATAAATTTCTCATTTCTTCACCAAAGCTAAGGATTTCAAGCTTGTTGGAATCATAGTATTGCAAGGATCACTTTCTCTAAGGTAACTAAGTCTATTCCCTTCCTATTGTTGGTTCAATTCCTCATAGATTAAGTTATGAAAATTATGTTCTTGAGAGAAAAATTTTGAGAATTTAGTTTTAACTAGTTTTGGTTCCATAGAAGTGTTCTTGAGAGTTCCTTAGTACACTTTAGTGAAGCATGTAAGTGATTCTCATGGTGATTTCAAATTTCATAATTTTGTTGGTAAGGTTTTGAAGAAAATTCCTTAAAATGATCATATCTTTGAGTGTGTTGTATGATTTTGGTTTTTGAAGTTAGTTTTAAGCTTTGGGACAAAATGGATTGGTGAATATGAAATTTGTTTCGAAAAATAAGAAAAAAATTATTCTCGTGTTCTTGAGCGACTCGAAGAACACGATTTAGAAAAAAAGTTTATTTCGAGTTTCAAAAGGAGTCGGGTACACGATCGAATATTGTTACAAGCTAATGAATGTGGGCTAGGGTTTCAAATGAAAAAAAAAGTGTGGGATTGCCCTTTTTGCCTCAAATGGCCGTGGCACCCAAATAGGGTTCGAGGAATCGAATTTCAAAAATTGTTTAGAGGCAAATAGCTTCCCATGATCATTGTTTAATTGTTTGATTGGTTATGGGATGTTTTGAAAAGAAAATGATCACATGCCTTAAGAAAAACCTTATTTGAGATTTCTCGAAATTTGCGATTCGACTCTATAATTTCTAAATTGTTTTGATAAGTGCTAGTTAGGTATTATGGGATATTACCATGCATTTAGAAGTGAAAATTTTTGTGTGGGAGGGTGCTTTTCAAAAAAATGGCCGTGGCCTTTTAGTGTTGAGGGAGAAGTTCCAAAAATTTTTCTAAGTCCACAATTGTGTGAAAATTGTGTATGTGTTGGATAGTCTTAGTTTTGAAGAAAAATGAGTATAGGAAAGGTTGTTAGGAAGAAAAAAATTGTGTAACTTGTAACGCAAGAAAACTTCGATTTTTCATAAAAATATTTTTGAAAAGTTTTTGTTGTGTTTCAAATGGTTTTGTTGTGTGTGAAACAAGTCCTTGAAGTGGAAAATCCAAAATGGTTTTAGTTTATGATTTGAAAACAAAATGATTTTCGTGTTATGAAAATAGTACAATTAACTTCGTGAATTTTTAAACACTATGAGAATAACCTGAAATCATTGAGGGACAGCTTTAGAAAGTACTTTAGACCCCTCTGGAGCTTTGAGAGCAAGTTTCGTTTCGATAGGATAAACGAGGAATATTTTATTGATGTTACGCTACATATATTTTAGGTAGCGTGAATTGTAGAATTTCGCGGAATAGAGTAACGGAAGCTTGCCGAGGCAAGGGCATCACTTTATTTCTGTCTTTTCACTGAGTTATAACATGTTTGTTGGTTATTTTCGGTGATGCGTGTTTGTGTGTTTGGCATGTATGTGTTATGTATTCTCGTGATGAGAAAGTGTTTACAATACGTGCGTTGTTTTACATATGATTGGAGATGTATGTATGAACATGTGGGTGAATACATATGATTGGAAATGTATGCATGTTTGCTGTGGTTTGTTACATATGATTGGATATGTATGTATGTTGTTATGTTTGGTTTACATATGCTAGAGAGGTATGTATTCATTGCATTAGTATACATGGGGAATCGTATGCTCATGCATTGTTAGTGCGTAGTGGCGGGAGTGGACTACGAGGTGTGGTTGCGGGAGTGGACCCACCTGATTCTTATAGGGTTGTGTTGAGTTCAATACATGGTTGCGGGAGTGGACCATGGGGTGTGATTGCGGGAGTGGATCCACCTTAATCCTTTGTGATTTTGTTGAGTCGATACATGGTTGCGGGAGTGGACCATGGGGTGTGATTGCGGGAGTGGATCCACCTTAACCTTGTGTTTTCGTTGGTGTTTTGGTAGGGGTTGGACCTACAGTGCCGGAACTCATGCATTGTGGTAGCTAGGGTTAGTACCACGCATTGTAGAAGTCTGCATTAGGCTTGGTGTGTACTATATATATAAACCCGTTGGTGGGAATTGCTTTGGTGGTTAAGAGCTTTCTCTTGTGTTCGTGGAATTATTGTTATGTGTACAATCTTTCACACCGGTTATATATATACATACTATATATTTTGTGGTGACCCTTTCTTTCATTTGCGGGCTCATCCCACCCAGATGATGGGTTAGGTCGTGGTGACGACGGTGGCTGTTCCGGGTCCCAGTGAGATGTTGGAGCTTTAGCTTAGTTAGACTATGCGCCGGTGTGGGTTGTACACCGTGCTTTTTGGGTTTATGCTTAAGATTCTAACTTGTTTTGTTGTAAGTATTTGAATACTTAGACTTGGATTGTAATTATTCAGGAATACACTTTGCTTGTCGAAGCACCTTATGGTAATGAGTTCTTTTGTATGTTTAATGCCGGCTCTCACAGTTTGTATGCGCGCTCTGTTCTGTTTTAAAAAAAAATAAAAAAATTAATGCCTTTTCTGGCTTTCGAAAATCGGGGTGTTACACACACACACGAATCCTAATACGGCTAGACTCAACAATAACGCTTGAACAACTGCCTCAATTAGGTTTTGATCCTTCAATATATAGCTGGTTAAATTTGGGCTTCAATAGTTTTTCCTATGAGAAAGATCCAGCTCACATAATAAAATAAAACCATATCTTAACAAGATACGTTTAGAAAATATAATTCTTCAATATTAATTCCCAAAACAATCTCTGAGTGAAAGATATGTTTAGGAAATAAAACTTCCTTGATGCACAAGCCAAGAACTGATATATAAGAGAAAAGATCTTCTCTAAAAATAAAACCCGCGCGCATTAAATGCTGCCGCCAGCTGGCGCGCTCACGTCAGGTCATGATGTTGTAACATTACATACCACATCCTGCCTAAACATTGTTTTACCAAAATGCAGCCAACATCAAATAGTCAACAAACTCCCCCTTTGGCAAATTTTTGGCTAAAACAACTTGGGATCACACAGACAAGCTACAAAGATACATACATCACTAACACTTCTTCACATCAACATAAACACACAAAAGAAGAGAAGTGTAGCACATCTTCAAAAATAATTTCCAACCATACTCCTTCATGGAAAACATTAGATCAGAATTCAGTCGTATCTTTAGAGCACTTCAGAGGCATACAACAACAGAAGCACAGAAAAACTACATCGCCTTAAGTGATCACAAACATAAGCATGGATGACACAATCAGAATGTTCCAACATCACATACCCCATCTCCCCCTGCATCACATACATAGTACTCCCCCTGAAATGATGCTTAATAAACTAACACATAACAGAGAACATAAGCATATCATGACAGGTCATTTCAGCACAGAACATCTACCAAAAAAATTCTACTACCACTACCAGAGTACCATACATCTACCAGCTACCACATACAACCAAACTACTATCAGAGAACATGTGGAAACAAATGTTGTAACTTTCTACTCCCCCTTTTTACCACAAATTTGACAAAGATGCTTTTGGGAGCCAAAATAGAGTAGTAGTAGCACAGATCACAGAGTACTAAGTACTATTACATCCAAATGCACTAGGGAGTGCTTAAAATATATCCAGGGCATAGCCCAACAGAGCAGAAGTACCAGAATTACAACCAGAAGGAAAAAAATAACAAAATAACATCAGAAATGGGGAATAACACATCCATCAAAAATCAGCACTAGAATCTGAGAGCTCCAGCTCCTCAGTGTCTCCATCATCATCATTAGCACCAGCAGTTCCTCCTTCTTGATCATCCTGCACCTGCTCACCCTCTTCAGCCTCTTCCTCTTGCTTGAGAGCCATAATGACCTTCTCAAGGCTCTTCTTCTTCTCATCAAGAGCTTGGCAAGCTGCTTCCAAGGAGACTATCATCTCCTTCCTGCTCATAGAGCCAGAACCAGTAGGAGCAGCAACAGAACGACCAGCAATCTCAATATCTGCAGCATGTTTCCCCTCAAATAATCTAGGGTGAAAGTCAAGAGGAGATTCCCTCTTACTCACCTCATCATCAGCAGTTAAAATATTGGGGTGTTGTGCAAGAATAATACCACAGATAAGAGATGGATAAGCTATAGGCATTCTAACAGCCCATGACTTAGCATGTTGCACAGTTTCCTCAAAGATATGAGCCCCATAGTTAAAAACAGTCCCAGTACCAACAGAGTAAACAAATCTAGCTAAACTAGTGGCAATATCTGAAGTGTGGGTAGTAGGAACCCAATTTGCAGTACCAATCCTATTAAGGATGGCATATTTTACTGAAAGCATGACAGAAGGGACTTTACCTCTTGAGGGCCAGACCTTGACCTAATTGGCTGTAATGGTCTTGCAGACTTGGTTATTTGTAACCTCCATCTCAGCATATCCATCCTCCTTATTACCCAAGTACTTATTGATTATAGCAGGAGAAAACATAACACATTTACCTCTTACATATACCTTGTGGTGTTCTTTGCTCAGAGGGTTGTCACAATCTTCAGGAATATTGACCAAGAATTCCTTGACCAATTTCTCATAGCATTCACCAATACCAGATACAGTCTTCATCAAACCAGCCTTCTCAATGAGAGCAATGATCTCCTTTTGCTCCAAGGCTTCATCACTCAACTCCCTCTCCAGAGCCAACCTTCTATTTGCCACAAACTTCCACTTCTGAGCACTCTCAATGAAATGAAATGAAATGTTGTCCATGGGGACATCAGGAACATTTTGGGGGATAATCCTTCCACCAATTTTCTTCTTTCCTGTAGACACAATGTTGGGCACATCATGTACCACATCAAGGTCTGGTATTGCAGCCCTGCGAAACTTCTTCTGATTTTTCTTCTTAGCAGAGGACACAATGTTGGGCACAATGTTTGGCACATCCTCTTCCACCTCATAGTCAAAATCACCCACTTCAGGTTGTTTTCTTTTCCCACTCTTCTTCTTCTTCTTCTTCTCACTAGCAATTTCAACTTTGCTAGGCTTTCTACTAGGGCCAATCATCTTCTTCTTCTTAGATGGGGTTGCCTTAGGCACAACCTCAGCCACCACATCAACATCCTTCCCTTTTCTGTTTCTCAACCTTCTTGCAATGCTACCACCTGCCACTTCACTAACAGTTTGCTGCAGATCATCCATAACATCCACATTAACCACATCATCATCTACTGACACAGCATTGTCAGTAGAAGGAGTATCTGTATCTTCCTCCTCATCAGCAACAGGTTCCTTTTCAGTCTGAGTAACCACATTTTCATCAGTAGCAAGTTCTTTATCAACCTGTTCTTCAGTATCACCAGCATTACCAACTATATCAGGAGTTGGTTCATCTTGTGCCAAGGGTGTTTCAACATCTGGCACCACATTGGATGTTGGAATGGTATCCTTCAAAGAATTCAGAGCTTCCTCCACTTCTTGATTAGTTGTTGTTTCTTCAGCATCAGGCGAATCCTGAAAAATTCCTTCACCAACAGTATCAGTCATGGTGGTATTACCACCAGTTACCCCTGTTTGAATTTCTAGGGTTTCAGTACCACATTTTGACTTGTCTCTTTCAACATTCAGATCTGAATCACTCTTCTCAGAGCCATCAACATGTGATTCCACATTCTTCTCAGCGACTTCATCAACATAGAGTTCTTGCATGGTGTGGATCGACTTCGATTTTGAGTTTGATCCTTTCTTTTTAGAAGTTCTCTTTGACACAGAGGATGAAGAACGTTTGGTTTTCTTCGATTTTGGTGTTTTGAACGGAGAAGGTCTGTTGGCGGTTGATTTCTTTGGTTTGGGATTGAGAGCGGATGAGAATGATGGATGGATCGTGGTGATCGGGGTAGCATCAGTGATAACAGGTGAGGAATCAAGTGTTTCAGTGGAAGGAATGGGGGTAGCAGAGTTTGGTGATTGAGACATGGTTAGAATTTGTGTTTGAGAGGAATGAGATTGAATGGAGAAGTTCAGAGTGTTTGAACGGTTTGAGAGGTTAGAGATAAAGTGGAATATGGAGAGAATCAGTTTGAAAATAGATTTGCTAAGAAAATAGCCACTAGTGTTATGTGGCGTGTTTATAGGGATGTAGGAACCATCATTGCCTTGTTTATCGTGCAGCACAAGGATTTGAGAGAGAAAAATAATAACTGCTGCATATCTCCCTCCACATAACTGTAATTGCTACAGATCTTCAAATAGGCAAATCCCTAATTTGCCCCTCAAATTTTCAAATTGAACTGCATCAAGTGCTTTGGTGAAGATATCAGCCACTTGATCCTTAGTTCCTACATGCTCCAGTGTCACAACTTTATTTTCCACTAGATCTCTGATGAAGTGATGGCGAATATCAATGTGTTTGGTTTTGCTGTGTTGAACAGGATTTTTTGAAATATTTATGGCGCTCAAATTGTCATAGTACAATGTTATAACATCTTGTTCCACATCATATTCCTTCAGCATCTGCTTCATCCAAACTAGTTGGGTACAGCTACTTCCAGCAGCTATATACTCTGCCTCAGCTGTAGATAGGGCCACACAATTTTGCTTCTTGCTGAACCAAGATATAAGATTACTTCCTAGGAAGAAGCACCCACCAGATGTGCTTTTCCTATCATCAGCACTACCAGCCCAATCAGCATAACAATATCCACACAACTTTGAATCTTCACAATGTGAATACATCATTCCATAATCACATGTACCATTGACATATTTCAAAATCCTCTTGACTTGATTGAGATGGCTTACCTTTGGTTCTGACTGATACCTAGCACAAACCCCAACAGCAAAGGTGATATCTGGTCTACTTGCAGTCAAGTACAACAGACTTCCTATCATGCTTCTATACAGACTTTGGTCAACACCCACACCTTGTTCATCCTTGGTTAACTTTAGATGTGTTGGAGCAGGGGTTCTCTTGTGAGTATCATTATCCATACCAAATTTTCTGATAATATTTCTAGCATACTTGCTTTGGCAAATGAAGATAGTATCCTCCATTTGCTTGATCTGTAGTCCCAAGAAGTAAGTCAATTCTCCCACTAAACTCATCTCAAATTCTGATTGCATTTGTTGAACGAAATGTTGTACCATCGTATTCGACATTCCCCCAAAGACAATGTCATCTACATAAATTTGTGCAATCATGAACTTTCCTTTGACTTGCTTTACAAACAAGGTTTGATCAGATCCACCCTTTCTATAGCCTTGACCTACTAGAAATTGTGTAAGTCTTTCGTACCAGGCTCTAGGCGCCTGTTTTAGACCATAGAGAGCCTTTTTCAGTTTGTAGACATGATTAGGATACACAGGATCAGTGAACCCTTTTGGTTGCTCCACATAGACCTCTTCATGAAGATAACCATTCAGAAACGCACTCTTGACATCCATTTGATAGAGTTTAAATTTTAGGATGCAAGCAACGCCCAATAGTAGTCTAATTGATTCCAATCTGGCTACAGGGGCAAAGGTCTCCTCAAAATCAAGTCCCTCTACTTGAGTGTAACCTTGGGCAACCAACCTAGCCTTGTTTCTGGTAATGACCCCTTTCTCATCAGATTTATTTTTAAAGATCCACTTAGTACCTATGACATTCACTTTATCAGGTCTTGGGACCAGATCCCACACTTCACTTCTCTTGAATTGGTTCAATTCCTCTTGCATTGCCTCAATCCAGAATTCATCAGTGAGAGCTTCTTTCACATTTTTAGGTTCAAACATGGAAACAAAGCAAGAATTTGCTATTACATCATTGGATCTTCTAGTGGTGATTCCTTGTTCAGGATTTCCAATGACAAGCTCCAAGGGGTGATTCTTCTGGACCCTCACAGATGGTCCTTTGTTCTGAGTGGATTGATTAGTGGTGTCACCTGTAATATTCTTAATATTCTCTTCTTGTTTATCATCAGATTGTTCTTCTAGACCATGCTCTTCAAGGACAGGACCTGATGTTTCAACATCGTATTCCGCATTGTCAACCTTCTCAGTCTCTACATCATTTACTACCACATTGTAGGATTCCATAACAACCTTTGTTCTTGAGTTGTATACTCTGTATGCTCTGCTGTTGGTAGAGTATCCAAGGAAGATCCCTTCGTCACTCTTGGGATCAAGCTTCCTTCTCTGCTCCCTGTCTGCCAGGATATAACACTTGCTGCCAAAGACATGGAAATGTTTGACAGTTGGTTTTCTTTCCCTCCATAGTTCATATAGAGTAACAGATGTCCCCTTTCTTATAGTCACCCTGTTGTGTATGTAGCAGGCTGTATTCATGGCTTCAGCCCAGAAATGATATGGTAGGGATTTTGCATGTAACATTACTCTAGCAGATTCCTGAATAGTCCTGTTCTTTCTTTCCACCACACCATTTTGTTGAGGAGTTATTGGTGATGAAAACTCATGCTTAATACCCTCACTAGCACAGTACTCACTGAATTTTTCATTTTCAAACTCTCTTCCATGGTCACTTCTGATTCTTACTATCCCACAATTCTTTTCTCTTTGAACTTGAGTAGATAAAGTTTTGAAAATGTCAAACGTGTCAGATTTGTCTCTAATAAAATTCACCCAGGTATATCTGGAAAAATCATCTACTACCACAAAGGCATACCTCTTTCCTCCTAAGCTTTCAACTTGCATAGGCCCCATAAGGTCCATGTGTAGAAGTTCTAGAGTTCTTGATGTTACCTGATGTTCCAACATTGGATGCGACATCCTGGTTTGTTTCCCATTCTGACATTCTCCACAGATACTTCCCTCAGTAATTTTCAATTTGGGAAGCCCTCTGATGGCCTCAACAGTAACAGCTTTCTTCATTCCACTTAGGTTTAGATGACCAAGTTTCTGGTGCCACAGTTGAACTTCATCTTCTTTACCAAGTAGACATTTTCCTAGCTGTGCTTCTTCATGAGATACCCACAAGTAGCAATTGTCCTTGGATCTGGTACCTCTCATCAGAATTTCTCCTTCATCATTGCTGACAAGACATTCTTCTTTTATAAAGTTCACCCTCAATCCTTGATCACACAGTTGACTTATGCTGATCAGATTTGCAGTGAGTCCTTTTACAAGCAACACATTCTCTAAGTTGGGCAACTCCTTGTTGACAAGTTTGCCTATCCCCAGAATTTCACCTTTGGCTCCATCCCCAAAAGTTACAGAACTAGAAGCATACCCCTTTATGTCCTTCAGATATGTCTCTACTCCTGTCATATGTCTAGAACAGCCACTATCGAAATACCAGTCTTCTCTGGATGATGCTCTGAGGGATGTATGTGCAATCAGCCCTTTGTTCTCAGCTTTTGGTTGCCACACCTTTCTGACAGATTCCTCTCTAGGAGCAGTTTTTGGTTGTTGCCAATGTCTTGGATATCCATACAGTTTGTAGCAAAAAGGTCTTATGTGACCCTTCATTCCACAATGATGACAAAACCATTTTCTTGAATGACCATGGTGTCCTGGGGCACGACGTTGGTTAGCAAAAGTCCTGGGACCTTGTCCAAGCTTAACATTTGGATAGGTTTTAGGATGTGGTGTAAGAGGTTGTAACATCTTTTCCCCAGTGTATGGATTAATTACCTCATCAGCTGGAAGGAATTTGGTGTTTTTGTCCTGTTGATGCTGGTTGAGAGCAGTGTAGTTGTACCCTATAGCTTTCATTCTAGTAGTAGGGACACCATCTAAGATTTCCTCAAGTAAGTTAGCTCCACAGTTTAGTTGATTGACTCTTTTCTTCAACTCATCCATGTCTGCATTTGCTTGAGTTAGCTCCTTCTCAAATTTCAGTGCTTGGCCAATTTGGAAATCTTTTTCTGTGTGGAGTTGATTTATAGTCTTCTTCTGTTTCTCCAGAATTCTACACACCTCTTTATAGCGAACAAGAAGGTCATTGTAGAGACCAAGTAATTCCTCATAAGTGTCATTATCCTCATCATCAGAATGCTCTTCATAAACTACCTCCACATCATCATCTGAATCAGCCACAGGACCACAAACCCCAGTCATAGCAGATACATGTCTAGCAGATTCCTCTCCTTCTTCAGAATCTTCATCAGACCATGAAACAAACAAACCTTTCTTTTGTTTCTTCAGGAAAGTTGCACATTCAGTTCTGACATGTCCATATCCTTCACATTCATGACATTGCACTTCTCTGACTGGTCCACTTTTCTCTTCAGGTCTAGTTTTCTTGACATTGTTTTGCTGTTTGTTGATGTCGAATCTAATGTTCTGCCCATTCTGCCTGGCTCTCCTGTCAACACGTCTTAGAACTCTTCCAAATTGTTTTCCAATTAGAGCAAGAGCATCAGAAATACTTTCTTCTCCTTCATCAATAGTCTGGGATTCCTCTTCATCATCATTTGAGATAAAAGCAACACTTTTGCTCTTTTTATCCCCTCGTTCATTAATGGTCAATTCAAATGTCTGAAGAGAACCAACCAGTTCATCTACCTTCATGTTGGCTATATCCTGAGCTTCCTCAATGGCAGTCACTTTCATATCAAACCTTTTTGGAAGTGACTTGAGCATCTTCCTTGACAGCTTCTCATCAGATACTTTCTCACCCAGGGCCTCAAAGGCATTAGCAATGTCAATTAAATTCATGTGAAAGTCCTGAATACTTTCCTCCTCTTTCATCCTTAGATTTTCAAACTTGGTAGTAAGTAATTGAAGTTTTGACATTTTTACCTTAGAGGTGCCTTCATAGCATGTCATCAGTATCTCCCAAGCTTCCTTTGCAGACAGGCATTTTTTGATGAGCTTGAACATATTTGCATCCACTCCATTGAAGAGAGCATTTATTGCCTTATTGTTACTGAGAGCTGCTTCATCTTCTTCCTTTGTCAATCTGCTTCTGGCTTTAGTTCACCAGTAGAAGTACCTTCTTTGGTAGCAATCAAAGGATGATCCCAACCTTTCAAGACAGCCTTCCAAGTCCTGCTGTCTATGGACTTCAGGAATGCAATCATTTTTGGCTTCCAATGATCATAATTGGAACCAGTTAGCATTGGGGGTTTGTTCACGAATCCTCCTTCTTTGTCCATTTTGCCAGTTAAAACTTCCTGAATCTCACCCTAAACAGGCAGGGTGCCTGCTCTGATGCCAATTGAAAAACTGGCCCACCAGTACACGATGTTACAACACCTTTAACCACTTAGATGAACAAATAATGAAAACAGTAAATAGTGCAGAAATTTACAAACACACAGTGATTTGTTAACCCAGTTCGGAGCAAACTGCAACCTACATCTGGGGGATACCAATCCAGGAGGAATTCCACTAATAGTCCTAGTTCAAAGTCTTACAGCAAACTCCTCGTTTACAACTTATCACCTAGCAACTATCCTTATGTCCTTCTACCTAGGAACTCCTAGGTATGAGTTCCCAACTCACTCCTTAAGCTCAATAGTACAGACAGCACTATTGTTAATTCAACCACTATGATGGAGACACTCTCCTAGACACTAGATTACTCTTACCTAAAGGCTTCGAGCAATACACAATCACTAAGATCCAAACTCCTTGCTTAAAAGCTTTGGAGAGGACACACACACAATAACTATCTCCTTGCTTAAAAGCTTCAGAGACAATTATGATTACAACTCAATAGAACACACAGTCCTAAGCTTGCATCAAAGAGATACAAGAAAGGCTCACAAAACACAAGCACACACACGAATCCTAATACGGCTAGACTCAACAATAACGCTTGAACAACTGCCTCAATTAGGTTTTGATTCTTCAATATATAGCTGGTTAAATTTGGGCTTCAGTAGTTTTTCCTATGAGAAAGATCCAGCTCACATAATAAAATAAAACCATATCTTAACAAGATACATTTAGAAAATATAATTCTTCAATATTAATTCCCAAAACAATCTCTGAGTGAAAGATATGTTTAGGAAATAAAACTTCCTTGATGCACAAGCCAAGAACTGATATATAAGAGAAAAGATCTTCTCTAAAAATAAAACCCGCGCGCATTAAATGTTGCCGCCAGCTGGCGCGCTCACGTCAGGTCATGATGTTGTAACATTACATACCACATCCTGCCTAAACATTGTTTTACCAAAATGCAGCCAACATCAAATAGTCAACATTTTGTTTGTTGCTACAATGTGGATCAAGTTTATGTTGGACGGGAGCAGATCCATCAAAACTAAAAAAATCATCATTACTAATTTGTTGTTTTGTGCTACAATTGATATCAAGTTTCTCTTGTGCAGGAGCAAAGCCAGAAAAATCTAGAAAAGGGTGAGGTGTACAAATAATTGATAGCGCTTGCACTCTTAGCATCTCAATATTTGAGGTTGATTTAAGCATTTTGTTTCGATTGTGGTTTGTTGATGCGTGGTAAGGTAAATTGAATATTGGAAGTGAATGTGAAATGAGAAATATTTATATATAAACAACAATCCAATGTTAGATTATGTTGGTTAAATGGCACCCGATTAGCTTGGAAGTTTTAGGTGGTAGTTACACATTATGGGTGTGAAACAGTGTTAAGAAGTTGATGATTGCTTTTATGTTATACCTTATATTTGTTGCTGATCAATTTTTAGCCACGCATTTTATTTATTTTATTTTTTAAAATAATTTTATTATGTTGAGATTTACAACCATTTTCGTAGTATTAGTTAGTAGTTTCAACGTTATTAACTTTTTTAGGTGTGTAACTATTCATGGGTAGGTGCAACCATCCCAGTTTTGCTTGTTATTTGCTACTTATTAAGTACATTATTACTTTTTGCTTTCTTTTTTTATTTGATTAATAGATAAAAAAATGAAATTTGGAGAAAAAAATAATTGTGGCTGAAAATGTCTTAAAAATTTAAATCATAACATTGTTTTTACACGTGTAAACTATTTAGAAGTTGAAATTATCAATTATTTATAAGTTGGAAAAAAAGTTTTTTTTTCCTATTGTATTTGTTCTTATGAATCCATCGTTCTACTAACCTTATGATATTTATATGTTAGTGAAGTTAATACAAGTAAATAAGGCTTACATTGTGTTGTTGTGAAATCTAGCGAATAACACAAAAAAGAAAAAAACTTTTATTTAACAAGCAATAATTATGAAAATTATAATATGGATATTTATTTAGGCCAAATTCATGAACAATAGTCTTATTTGACCCACTTTTTCTTATTCACTTTTTAATATTTTCTCGTATAAACCTTATTTGTAATATTTTATGTTACTGCTTTCATCTCCATGTTTAGTATCTCATCATCACTAAGTTTTTTATTTGGAGATGCCAACAAATACTATATAAGAAAACACTTGTAGAAATCCAAAGTAGTAAGCATTCAATTATTCTTCCAACGTTTTCCAGTCTTTTTGTTTTGAACTCATAAACACATATTACATTAGTTTTAAAATTTATTGTATATATTGATCGTGTGAGGTGCCGAATCAATGGGATTTGTATTTAGATCTTCAATTTTAAGACTTGTGATGGATGACACATTAAAAAGTGTGAAGTATATAACTTTATATGGAAAATACACGTTGATTGCTCTTATGTTGCAAAAACATCGAATATTCTCGTAAAAGATATACTTCATTGCTAAAGGGTTGATGACAGAAATAGCTGAAATAAAAAAGTTTACAGTTCACCTCGTGTATGAGTTTTCGTTAAATGATAAATGAATATGATTCAAAAAAAAATTAGGACACAAGTTAATCTCTTGTGAGTTACAAATTAAGATGTATATTATATATCAAAAGATTGAGTCAGGATCCGTTGACACCAATTAGTTTGACACCAAATGTTACACCTCTCAATAACGTTTTAACCGATATAAATTTTATAAAATCCACCGTTGGATTGAAAGTTTATATCATATAGATCATTTATGTAAAGTTTCAGAAAAATACAAAATCATTTGATATATTATTGAGACGCATAAAGATCAACGGCATTTAAAAAAAGACGCAAACCGTTAACTTTGATGTATCTCAATAACATATCAAATGATTTTGGATTTTTATGAAACTTTACATAAATGATCTATATGATATAAACTTTCAATCCAACGGTGGATTTTAAAAAATTTATATCGGTTAAAACGTTATTGAAAGGTGTAACATTTGGTGTCAAACTAATTGGTGTCAACGGATCCTGACTCCAAAAGATTATATATATTATTCAATAAAAACCATCATATGGGGAATTGTGACCTCTTTGACTTTCATCATATAAAAACTAAAACTTAATTCTAGTTGCCTAGTGTTTATGTACAGATCTAGTATTCTCATAAGTCAAACTAATATAAAGCCTCAACGTGGCAAAACTTGCAAATTCAATATAAAAAAGGATGCAAGTTCCTACTCAATACATTCATGTTGGTAAAGATCCCGAATAATTGTTGTTTGTACGGCAAAAATGATTTTCGCTTGTTGATCTCTTTCCTCTTTTTATTAGTCACATATATCTTCTCATAAGCCGATAATGCACTTTTATGTTTCTCATCCTTCCTCTTTTTAAGGACCATGTTTTCTACCTTTGGCTTGCTGGATTTTTTGGGAACCGAAGGATTCATTAAAACAAAACAATCCTTATGGTCACTATTACTTCGAAGATTCAGGTTTTCTCTGAATCTCCATAAATTTGACGTCCCTGTTGAGTTGCTTTTTGTATAACACTCACTTGCACCCTTCATCTCAACCAGTGTCACATTTTGTATCGGCTCATTTTGAAGTCCATTTGTAATACCGTCTGATCTTGAGTGCGGTTTTATAGAATTCTCTATAAAGTTCTTCCTTATCGATGGACAATTATATGTGTAACATCCCGAAATTCTAAATTACCTAATTAAATTTAATTAGAGCTTTGCCTAATTATTCAATTTTAATTAGAGGTGATTAATTAAATTAGAAATTGTGATTAAGTGATTATGTGTAAAATTAGGAATTGTAATTAATCCTAAACTACACACTAATACACTAATGTCACAATTATGAATTTAATTAAACAAAAAGAGTTGAATTTTCCCTCCATTCTTCTCTTCCACCCGTGCTCTCCCTCCCTCCCACTTGTGACTCATTTTTTTCCACTCACACTCTCTTTCTCTCTAAGCTCAACACCTCACCACTTGTTAGTGACTCACCTTTCCACCCATTGTATCACTATTAAATGCATGCAAGAGTGTAAATATTGTAGTTCACTTCCAATCCTTCACTTTTCAGCAAACACAAAACTGAATACTCTCTCTCATTTTCTCTCTTCTCTCTCTCAAAAACAACAACAACAACAAGCTCTATCCCCCATTTTCCCAACCAATGAAATTGCATGCATGCAAGTTAAATTCAAGCAAGAACACCCACTGTGTTCCTCTGTAAACAAATCACCATAAAACCTTCATCACAGAACTGTATCAACACCAAACACCATTCCATTTCAAAAGAGTTTCAAGTCCATCATTTCAACATTTTCCAAATTCTGCCAAGTGGTTCGTGGGTTAGCTGGGAAGGTTTGTAGATGTTCAAGAGCTCAGGAATCAAGTATAAAGCTTCAATTCCAGGTGGGTTCTTAGGCTAGTTTAGTTAGATTTCCCAAATTCAAACTTTTGCATGTTAACTTAGGAAAATTAGGAAATTGTTGTGTGAGGGAGATTAACTCCCAAATTTCCCTCCAATCTATCTTATATTATATGTTTTATATTTCTGCACTGTCTTAAATGAGGAATGTAGGCGAAACTATGATAATTTATTGAATTTCGTAAAACAGGGGCATTTCTGCATGAATTCGCCACAGCGAGTTGCTGGCGAGCTTCATGGCGAGCTGGAGGATTCTGGGCTGATGAACTTCGCCACGGCGAGCATCTGCTCGCCAGGCGAGTTGATTAGGTCAGGGTCCGTGACTCGCCATGGCGCGTTGGGAACTCGCCGTAGCGAGCTAGTGCAGAGTCGACCAATAATCTCGCCATGGCGAGCAGGTAACTCGCCAGGCGAGCTTACACAGAACAGCCTGTAACTTTTGATTTTTAAACAGTTTTAATCGCTCGTTTTATTTCCTCATCTGAGATAGATAAATTTCAGAAATGTGACTAGTATAATGTTAAATAGAATGTTAATCACAGATGATCTTAGGGTATAACCTAGATATAATTAAGTTTGTATGTTCCCCAGGGATTTGGAAATTCATGGTAGTAATAACTCAATTTTAGTATCAGTCAATTAAGAGCGAATTATATCGCACTATGGACTCCCAATGGGATAATCCATTAGGTTATGACTATGTGAGCTTCATGCCGTGACCGAATCGGTTGACGGATATGGCAGGCCTCTGAGACCTGCTCACCTCAGAGTGTCCTTGTGTTTAAAATGAATAAGATTTATGATCTGTGTTCCACATTTATTCTGTTATTATTATGATATTATGATATACCTGTTATTAGTTATGACTGATTAGGTACCCCGGTGTAGTCACCATTAGGAGGGTAGTAGGACTCACTGAGACTTAGTAGTCTCACCCCACTCCAATTCAATTTTTTTTTAGGTAGACAGATTATTACGGAGCAGGGACCAGGATGGATCTGACGATTGAAGCCGAGCTTGAATTGTCAGACTAGAAGACCTTAGTCTTCTTCTTTGTTTTAGTTCTTATCTGTTTATTTAGCGTTTTATTCTTTTCCGTTGTGCTGTATAAATTATTGCTTCCTCGTGAAGAATTTTTGTAATTCCATATTCATCTTATTGTAATTTAATGTACTCAGATCCAATTTTATATGCCTTGACTAAATATTCTAGATATTTTAGTTGGGGCGTTACAATTGGTATCAGAGCAGGTCGATTCAGTATCGGACCTTGCCATGAGTCATTACAACTCTTTCCTAAGTAATACGGACCCTTTGGATCTGGACTGTTTACGCTGAAACCATCACGTGCTGTTTAGGCAGAGTATTATGGTTGAGATTTGATGTGGACCAAGAAGTTCAAGCCGTAAGTTCGCAGTAGAGTTGCAGTCAAGGGGCAGTCGTTGGAGAAAGTTCTTATAGCTGAACAAGGGAATTGTGGCAGATGGTGCCACAGGAGTAAGTGGTGTAACCTGAGCTAGTGGTGCAAGAGTTTAGACGTTGTAAACGGACTAAGATTCGGAAGTGAGTAGTAAGCCAGGAAATCGTAAGGACTTGGAGTAGTCTGGTGAATGAGTTAATCTTTAGGTGAACTAGTTAGAAGTAGAGTTGTAGCTCGAGGGAATGCAAACGAACCCTTATACTGGGATGTGTGGTACATACCAGTATTCAACTGACATTGAGTGTCGGATAAACTTCCTGAACTTAAGGAGTAACCTTACCCTATTAAGGACCCATGCTATCCAAGTTTAGTGACCGCATAATACCCAGCATTATTAGGAAGCCAACCAAATATTCATCTTGGACTTTTAGTTAAACATTCCAACCGAGAGTTTTACCCAATCCAAGGAAAACTTAATAATACCTCAATCATGCTTCAGTATTTCCCAGGAGACAACTAGTTAGACTTTTCCTAGATTATCAACTTAAGAGTATCCCCAATGGAATAAGTACACCCTTCCTTATAGGAACCAGTAACTACACCAAATCATTGAAGACTTAGCTTTATCTAGCCTAGCGATTAAAATTCCGTTTAGCAGAATCGTACCCAAGAGAACGCACCCTGGCACTAGCACTCGTAGACTCCTAAATTAGTAATTTAGTATAGTAGACCGGAAAGCTACCTTGTAATAGGAATTCTTATCAGACCATCTAAACCAAAGAAACCAAGATTAGAACCCAAGCCTTTTCCAAGTTTCTTCAAGTCACCTTATTAGACTACCCTCGAGGACGCCAGTTGTAGATGCCTCAATAAAGTTACTCCGACCTTACCATTTGTACCAGTATTCCCATCCTACCACTAGGGATTAAGTTTTAGTTGGTAGAACCATTAGAACAATCATTTTTAACAACGCCTGTCATTAGCAGTTGATTCACAAACCGTTAGAGGCCAAAGCATTGACTAAAGTAACAATTAGGAGACGTTTTGACACCGTAATCACCTAAGACAGATGTAGAATATTATCATTAAATAGAGTAGAGGCCAATGACAGTTTCATACCACATAAGCATAACCTAGTCACACATCAATCCGGACTTTCTTAAGTAATACCCGTTATCCGAATAGGTTTACTAAAGATTGGCATTTAGGTGCCCGAGGATTAGTAAGTCAGCGTTACCAGCCAATTAGCTACAACAATTAGATAGAGGACCTCTAGTACCTGCACTTAAACACAATACGACCTCGATCTACTAGCGTAGCACTTATGATACTGCCTTCAGATATCAGTATATAGGATCAGTCAACCATTGTATACCAGTAGCTGTACCTAACCTCCATAGGATAAGTCTTAGTAGGATTGACAGTTAAGAATTACCTTAGCACCATCAATCAGCATTAGTTCAACTTATAACCGAATGGATCATACCCATGAACCTTTGCTAAGAAGTCAGTGGAATTAGTTAACCATGCCTTAGGGAGTGTCAATAACAGTTAGCGTTAAGCTAGTAATTCGGTAGTATAAAATCAACAGGCATCCAGTTTGAGATTTAAATTTAGATCACCATATTTCATCACCATCTTGACATCGACCAGTAATTATCGCTTAGGATAGTTGAACCGGTTACCGGCGACCTAGAACCAACATTGTAGTGAGAGATCAATCTTTTAGGTGCACATGTGAGTAGCCAGCCTTAAGTGACCAAGTTAACTATCAGCCTAAATTAGTCACCTGAAATCTCATACTCAGATCTTTCAGCCAAGAGACTAGTAGGATCAAACCACTCTTTGGTGAGAGCTTATCAGCAAGAACCTTGAGTGACAACTGAGTTATCTTAACTTAAGAGAAGTGTTGGAGTAGTTGGAAGTAGGGATCATAAGTCGGAACCAAATAAGATTCAAACCTTTACATTCCTTAGGATCTTCCTTTCAGCCAATCTGTTGAATCGAGCGTCGTTCAATCACACGCCCGAAAATTTTGGAACACATGGACATGTGTAATTTTTGATTTATTTTTTTATGCCTCAGGTAAGTAAATTCTTCCGTACCTTAAGTACTTGTCAGTCAAGTGCTAAGCACAAATTCAGTTAAGATGCAATTTCTTAATTCCCTTGACCTCATTCAGTCGTTCGATTGGAGTGGAAGGTCACTCCTGAATAATCGCGTTCATCATCTTTGGTATTTCAACCATGATACTAGTAGCCTCCTCAGGCCTTCGTAAGTCAGTCATTCCGTTAGTCGCGAAAAATTTCAATCCAAAATCCTCGCCTGATGGTCAGCCAACATCCCTATTTGTTCTTAAAACAATCAACGTTGCCTCGTAGCAGCAAATCGTTTAGGCTTCGTGCTTTCGAACCTGGTAATCCAATTCTCCAATTTAATTAGTTATTCGTTTACATTGGAGTCCTTTCAGCCAAATTCAAAATTTAGTTTTGAGTTACTCCCAATTCAGTAGAGCTCAGCTATTCTAGTGGAATCAGCATTAAGAATTCAAGCCTATCAGTTTCGTTGTCTGAATCATGTCACATCAGTGTGATAATCTTGAGTACTTCTGCCGAACGTTTCAACCTTTCATCTTCAATCTTCGGTGGTCTTGTGCGACTAAACCCTGAACCCCAAACGTCTGAAACAAAATATTCCAATTCCAAGCTTAGTTATCAACAATTAGTTCGGATAAGTGTAAGAGTTAACTACTCGTTGGCATAAGATAAAATCGTAGTTGGAAACGTTTCTACCCTAAGTGATCTGCCAGTTAATTTATTGATCATCCCGAACCAAGCGGTATACTTTAGAGTCTGCTGTAATTAAGTACCAATTCCACTCAATTTTTCTGCGCGCCAAATGTACTGCTCGATCACAGTGTTGTGGTAGGATGAATTGAAATGGTAGGTAGAAAATTCTATAGTACTATGGATCCAGTTGCAGATGAGTCTAACTCGTTGGTGAAAGAATCTATAGTATTTAAGCATTTTCTGCTCGTTTTACATTTCGATCAATCCTGGAATATTTTATACAACATTGTGGTGTAGGGGTATATGTGACGTGTCAGACATTGTAGTATTCGAAAACAAGATTAACCTTGGGAACGACATTTTGGACTTGTTGGTATCAACACTCAAGCCTATACCCTTCAGTTAATCACTTAACACCAACCAGGCCAGATACCAACCTACTAAATCAGTGGTGTACTGGAGTTAACATCGATAGTAAGGGAAGAAACTTAATCGTACAGAAGGAGTAGAAGTACATAAGATAAGTTGATATACGAAAGTGTATTTGGGAACTATGGACTAAGATAGTAGTGACGCTGTCAGAAGGTGACAGTAGAATACAAATCAGAGTGCGCAGCCTGAGAGAAATGTAAGTGTGGAATAACTGACCGGTATTTTACCTATGACCCCAAGAGAGGAAAGTTTTATTCCAAGGGAATTGAATAAAACGATTGGTTTTAGGAGATCTCGTATCTTGTAGTGACACCAAAGTGGGATTACATGGTGTGCTCTTAACCCAGAAGCTCTATTTAGGTATATTGGTCTTTATCAGATCCTTAGAATTGTTGACCCTGTAACTTGTTCGTTAACTTTACTTTCATCCACGTCAGGGATATACGACGTGTTCCTTGTGTCTCAGTTTCAGAAGTAGATTCTTTACTCTTTTCAGCCTGTAGAGTTTGATCAAATTGATCTCCAGCCAGACCTGACCTTCCAACCGGAACCAATTCGGACTGTGGAATCTAATGCTAAGATGCTTGGGAACAAGAGAATTCCCATCGTCATATTAGTATGAGCTCAATTTCCAGATGGAGAACTCATTCGGGAACTGAAATCCGATATGAGAAGGAGTTACCCTTACCCCTTTGAGGTGAATTTCTAAAATTTCGAGGACGAAATTTCTTTAAGGGGGGTAGATTGTAACATCCCGAAATTCTAAATTACCTAATTAAATTTAATTAGAGCTTTGCCTAATTATTCAATTTTAATTAGAGGTGATTAATTAAATTAGAAATTGTGATTAAGTGATTATGTGTAAAATTAGGAATTGTAATTAATCCTAAACTACACACTAATACACTAATGTCACAATTATGAATTTAATTAAACAAAAAGAGTTGAATTTTCCCTCCATTCTTCTCTTCCACCCGTGCTCTCCCTCCCTCCCACTTGTGACTCATTTTTTTCCACTCACACTCTCTTTCTCTCTAAGCTCAACACCTCACCACTTGTTAGTGACTCACCTTTCCACCCATTGTATCACTATTAAATGCATGCAAGAGTGTAAATATTGTAGTTCACTTCCAATCCTTCACTTTTCAGCAAACACAAAACTGAATACTCTCTCTCATTTTCTCTCTTCTCTCTCTCAAAAACAACAACAACAACAAGCTTTATCCCCCATTTTCCCAACCAATGAAATTGCATGCATGCAAGTTAAATTCAAGCAAGAACACCCACTGTGTTCCTCTGTAAACAAATCACCATAAAACCTTCATCACAGAACTGTATCAACACCAAACACCATTCCATTTCAAAAGAGTTTCAAGTCCATCATTTCAACATTTTCCAAATTCTGCCAAGTGGTTCGTGGGTTAGCTGGGAAGGTTTGTAGATGTTCAAGAGCTCAGGAATCAAGTATAAAGCTTCAATTCCAGGTGGGTTCTTAGGCTAGTTTAGTTAGATTTCCCAAATTCAAACTTTTGCATGTTAACTTAGGAAAATTAGGAAATTGTTGTGTGAGGGAGATTAACTCCCAAATTTCCCTCCAATCTATCTTATATTATATGTTTTATATTTCTGCACTGTCTTAAATGAGGAATGTAGGCGAAACTATGATAATTTATTGAATTTCGTAAAACAGGGGCATTTCTGCATGAATTCGCCACAGCGAGTTGCTGGCGAGCTTCATGGCGAGTTGGAGGATTCTGGGCTGATGAACTTCGCCACGGCGAGCATCTGCTCGCCAGGCGAGTTGATTAGGTCAGGGTCCGTGACTCGCCATGGCGCGTTGGGAACTCGCCGTAGCGAGCTAGTGCAGAGTCGACCAATAATCTCGCCATGGCGAGCAGGTAACTCGCCAGGCGAGCTTACACAGAACAGCCTGTAACTTTTGATTTTTAAACAGTTTTAATCGCTCGTTTTATTTCCTCATCTGAGATAGATAAATTTCAGAAATGTGACTAGTATAATGTTAAATAGAATGTTAATCACAGATGATCTTAGGGTATAACCTAGATATAATTAAGTTTGTATGTTCCCCAGGGATTTGGAAATTCATGGTAGTAATAACTCAATTTTAGTATCAGTCAATTAAGAGCGAATTATATCGCACTATGGACTCCCAATGGGATAATCCATTAGGTTATGACTATGTGAGCTTCATGCCGTGACCGAATCGGTTGACGGATATGGCAGGCCTCTGAGACCTGCTCACCTCAGAGTGTCCTTGTGTTTAAAATGAATAAGATTTATGATCTGTGTTCCACATTTATTCTGTTATTATTATGATATTATGATATACCTGTTATTAGTTATGACTGATTAGGTACCCCGGTGTAGTCACCATTAGGAGGGTAGTAGGACTCACTGAGACTTAGTAGTCTCACCCCACTCCAATTCAATTTTTTTTTAGGTAGACAGATTATTACGGAGCAGGGACCAGGATGGATCTGACGATTGGAGCCGAGCTTGAATTGTCAGACTAGAAGACCTTAGTCTTCTTCTTTGTTTTAGTTCTTATCTGTTTATTTAGCGTTTTATTCTTTTCCGTTGTGCTGTATAAATTATTGCTTCCTCGTGAAGAATTTTTGTAATTCCATATTCATCTTATTGTAATTTAATGTACTCAGATCCAATTTTATATGCCTTGACTAAATATTCTAGATATTTTAGTTGGGGCGTTACAATATGAGGCATTGTTTTTTGGGTTGGGAATGAAGGGAAGAGATTGGTTTGAACTATGAATTATTGGTCGTATTTTTCCATGTTCAAATATATCATCGGCAAATATATGCATTTCTCGGACATCGGTGCATGCAAAACCAAACTCCTGCTCCTCCATATGTTCTTCATCGTTGTCGCTAATATTTTGTTTTTTGCTACAATGTGGATCGAGTTTATCTTGGACGGGAGCAGATCCATCAAAACTAAAAAAATCATCATTACTAATTTGTTGTTTTGTGCTACAATTGATATCAAGTTTCTCTTGTGCAGGAGCAAAGTCAGAAAAATCTAGAAAAGGGTGAGGTGTACAAATAATTGATCGCGCTTGCACTCTTAGCATCTCAATATTTGAGGTTGATTTATGCATTTTGTTTCGATTGTGGTTTGTTGATGTGTGGTAAGGTAAATTGAATGTTGGAAGTGAATGTCAAATGAGAAATATTTATATATAAACAACAATCCAATGTTAGATTATGTTGGTTAAATGGCACCCAATTAGCTTGGAAGTTTTAGGTGGTAGTTACACATTATGGGTGTGAAACAGTGTTAAGAAGTTGATGATTGCTTTTATATTATATTATACCTTATATTTGTTGCTGATCAATTTTTAGCCACGCATTTTATTTATTTTATTTCTTAAAATAATTTTATTATGTTGAGATTTACAACCATTTTCGTAGTATTAGTTAGTAGTTTCAACGTTATTAACTTTTTTAGGTGTGTAACTGCTCATGCGTAGGTGCAACCGTCCCAGTTTTGCTTGTTATTTGTGAAGGAAAATAGTAAAAGAAAAGCAGCGGAATATAAAAATTTTCCTTTAATGATCCTTACGAATGAGCATGAGTTTGTGTTTAGGATTTTACCTCTTGTTGAAAATCCTTTTCTTTTCTTTCACGAACGGTGGTTGATCAACACTTTAATCACGAACCGGATTGATCACGAGCGTTGATGACGAAGAACAACGCCTCTAGTAGTCCACAAGAACAGTCACCTTCAATAGAGTGCTAGCCCTTTATGTTTGAAGGCTATGCTTTGTGAAGTACCCATCAACTGCCTTTATGGTTATCCTGTTACGGACAACGTTAGATCAACAACAAAGTACTTGACTCCACATCTAGGGTACAAAGTGGATTCAGGTCTAAGGGCGGCTTACATCATTATCACCATGAGAGTAACTTATGACACTTTGCATAACTTTGCATGTAGTACTCTCATAGCGGGTCAATCCGGTATAAATATTACTCCTAATATTTCTTATACCTATGTCAAGACTTGATAACTCCTTATCCCATGATCCATTAGATGCGATCATCAGCCTATCTTCATAATAGTCTTTATGCTTTAAGGCTATCCCTTTTCACCTTAAAGCTTGACTATGGATACTTTAAGAATAGCGTCTTTATGTTTAATGTAATCTCATGATTAAGTCATACTTAATATTAAACAGACTTTCTATTCTAGGGACTTCATTATTTTGAACGTTACAAACATAATAAAGAAAATGCCTTTGATTATTAATAAAAGAAACAATATATTATTAATAATTAATTCGATACAAGTACTAAATCCATTGGCCTCTAGGGCTTACACCAACAATCTCCCACTAGCACTAGAGCCAATCTGGCATTACTTTAATACCCATAGACCTAGTATGCCCATCATGCTTCAACTGTGCAAGAGGCTTTGTTAGTGTATTAGAAATGTTGTCAAGTGTAGCTACTTTGCATATTTTCACATCTCCTCTATCTATTATCTCTCGAATAAGATGAAATCGCCTAAGTATGTGTTTGGATCGTTGGTGAGATCTAGGTTCCTTAGCTTGTGCAATTGCACCATTGTTATCACAATACAAACTAATGGGATCAACAATGCTAGGGACCACTTCAAGTTCAGTTATGAACTTCTTGATCCAAACAGCTTCCTTTGCAGCACTTGAGGCAGCAATATACTCGGCTTAAGTTGTAGAATCAGCAACTGTCTCTTGCTTTGAACTCTTCCAGCTTACAGCACCACCATTTAGGCAAAACACGAAACCAGATTGCGATTTAAAATCATCCTTGTCGGTTTGGAAGCTAGCATCGGTGTACCCTACAACCGCAAGTTCTTCCTCACCTCCATATACCAAGAATGTTTCCTTAGTTCTTCTCAAGTACTTAAGGATATTTTTGACAGCTATCCAATGAGCTTCACCGGGATCAGATTGGTACCTACTCGTTGTGCTTAAAGCATACGAGACATCTGGTCGAGTACATAACATGGCATACATAATAGATCCGATTGCTGATGCATACGGTATCTCATTCATGCGTTCCCTTTTTTCTTTAGATGAAGGGGATTGTGTCTTCGAAAGACATATTCCATGTTGCATTGGTATGAATCCTTTCTTGGAATCATGCATGCTAAAGCGTCTTAACACTTTATCTATATATGTACTCTGACTTAGGCCAAGCAGTTTTCGTGATCTATCTCTATAGATTCTTATTCCTAATATATAGGCTGCTTCACCAAGATCTTTCATAGAAAAGCAATTCCCTAACCAAGTCTTTACTTGTTGTAAGGTAGGGACATCGTTTCCTATTAGTAATATGTCATCTACATATAATACTAGGAAAACGATCATACTCCCACTAACCTTCTTGTAGACACAAGGTTCATCTTCATTTTTAATGAATCCATATTTTGTTACAGTTTCATCAAAACGAAGATTCCAGCTTCTGGAAGCTTGCTTCAATCCATAGATTGATCGCTGTAACTTGCATATCTTATGAGCTTCATTTGGTATGTCAAATCCTTCAGGTTGTGTTATGTACACATCCTCAAGGAGATTTCCATTAAGGAAAGCAGTTTTGACATCCATTTGCCATATTTCATAATCGTGATATGCTGCGATAACAAGTAAAATCCGAACAGATTTAAGCATTGCAACTGGTGAAAAGGTTTCATCATAGTCAACACCATGAATTTGTTTATATCCTTTAGCAACCAGTCTTGCTTTGTAGGTATGTACTTTACCATCCATGTCAGTCTTCTTTTTGAAGACCCACTTGCATCCTATAGGACGAATTCCTACAGGAGGTTCCACCAAGTTCCAAACTTGGTTTGTGTACATGGTATATATTTCAGATTTCAAGGCTTCAAGCCACTTCTCAGATTCGGGACCAGTTATGGCCTCTTGGTAGGTTACAGGCTCATCTTGATCCATGAGTAACACGTCACCTTGTTCCGTTATGAGATACCCATATCTCTCAGGTTCGTGACGTATCCTGGTTGACCTACGCTGGACTTGTTCTACTTGAGCAGGTTGTTCTTCCACAACATCTTGTGGTTCCCGCTCATGTTCCTCCATTGTTTGCCCAATATTTTGTGGTTCTTGAGTTTCTTCAAGTTCCACATTCCTCCCACTGATTCCTTTGGAAATAAATTCTTTTTCCAAGAAGACTCCAGTTCGAGCGACAAACACTTTGCCCTCGGAAGGATTATAGAAGTAGTATCCTCTTGTTTCTTTAGGATATCCTACAAATAGGCATTTGTCAGATTTGGGTTCAAGTTTAATTGTAATTTGTCGCTTTACATAGACTTCACAACCCCAAACCTTCATGAAAGACGGATGTGGTTTCTTTCCACTCCATATCTCATATGGTGTCTTTTCAACCTTTTTGGATGGAACGTGGTTAAGTGTATAAGCTGTTGTCAATAGGGCATGTCCCCAGAAGGAGTTTAGAAGATCCGCATGACTAATCATGGATCGCACCATGTCTAACAAGGTTCGATTTCTTCTCTCAGATACACCATTCCATTGTGGTGTTCCGGGGGGAGTTAGTTGTGATACTATACCACATTCTTTAAGATGGTCATTAAATTCTAGGCGTAAATATTCACCACCTCGATCTGATCGAAGAGTTTTAATATTCTTACCTAATTGGTTTTGCACTTCATTCTTAAATTCTTTGAACTTTTCAAAGGATTCGGATTTGTGTTTCATTAGATACACATATCCATATCTACTAAAGTCATCAGTAAATGTTATGAAGTATGAAAAACCACCTCTAGCAGGTATGTTTAATGGTCCACATACATCAGTATGTATGAGTGCCAAAAGATCATTAGCCCTTTCACCTTTTCCTGTGAATGGGGTTTTTGTCATCTTTCCAATTAAACAAGATCTACATGTATCATATGATTCATAATAAAAAAGGTCCAAAAGTCCATCTTTATGGAGTTTGGAGATGCGTCTCTCATTTATATGGCCTAAACGACAATGTCAAAGGTAACTTGGATTCAACTCATTGGGTTTCATCCTTTTAGTATTAATGTTATAGATTGGCGTTTCAAGATCAAGGACATATAATCCATTATACATTTGAGCATTAACATAGAATATATCATTTAAATAAATAGAGCAACAATTGTTCTTTATCATAAATGAAAAACCAAACTTGTCCAAACAAGAAACGGAAATAATATTCCTGCTAATGGCAGGTACATAATAGCAGTTCTTTAACTGAATTATTAAACCACTAGGTAAAGCTAAATTATAAGTCCCTACAGCTAAAGCAGCAACTCTTGCTCCATTGCCAACTCGTAGGTCCACTTCACCTTTTGCCAATTCTCTACTCTCCTTTAGATCCTGCACATTGGTACAAATGTGAGAACCACATCCAGTATCTAATACCCATGATGTAGAAGTAGATAAATTAATTTCTATAACAAAAATACCTGAAGTTGTAGGAGCAACTCCTTTCTTCTTATCTTCCAGGTACTTTGGGCAATTCCTCTTCCAATGTCCGGTCTTACCGCAATAGAAACAATTGCCTTCCTTTTCTATGCCTCCATTAGGTTTTAAAGCAGGGGCAGTTTGCTTTGGTTTGGCAACTCCCTTGCCTTTCCACTTACCACCTTGCTTATTGGGCTTCTTGTGATGCTTATATCCATTACTAACCATTAGAATGGATTTCCCCTTAGACTTCAGATTTTTCTCTGCAGTTCTCAACATGCTTAGCAATTCAGGAAGAGTTTTATCCAAATCATTCATATTGAAGTTTAGGATAAACTGACTGAAACTATCCGGCAACGATTACAGAATGAGATCAGTTGCAAGTTCTTTCTCAAGAGGGAATCCTAACCTTTCAAGGTTTCCCACATTCCCAATCATCTTGAGCACATGAGGACCTACCAGAGATCCCTCACTTAACTTGCATTGAAAAAGGGATTTTGAAACTTCGAACCTCTCATGACGCGCTTGCTCCGCATATAGAGTTTTCAAGTGTTCGATCATTTCAACAGCATTCATGTTTTCATGTTGCTTTTGCAGCTCAGAATTCATGGTAGCCAACATGAGGCATGCAACCTCATTAGCATCTTCAACATGCTTCTTGTAAGCATCCTTTTCAGCCTTAGGAGCATTATTATGAGGCTCCTCCTGAGGAACAGGTTCCTCTAAGGCATACAGCTTATTATCATGCTTGAGGACAATCCTCAGATTACGGTGCCAATCAAGAAAATTTGAACCATTCAATTTTTCTTTGTCAAGGATTGATCGCAAAATGTTATTTGATGTGTTTGATGACATGGTTATCTACATAAAGAAGTGAAAATATAAGTATCATTTTATTTAATTAGGTCTTTAATTAAATATGCTCCCACTATTTTACTCAAAACAAATGACCCTCATCATTTGGTTCGGAAAATCCCGTTGGAAGATTTTCTAGTGGGTCAAGATCCATATTTCACTTTGTCTTAAGTCCGCGGTGGGCGGATTACACAAGACTTAGTTTATTTAGGTAGGAACTCCTTCCAATTGTTGGAGTAAGCCTAAGAGCCAATCTATTTTCATAGTATTTGCTTTAGGAGTTTGAATATAAATATGGCATTTCTTTATTATGTTTGTAAGGTTGCAAAATAATGAAGTCCCTAGAATAGAAAGTCCGTTTAATAATTAAGTGTGACTTAATCATGAGATAATATTAAACACAAGGACACTATTCTTAAAGTATCCGTAGTCGAGCTTTAAGGTAAAGGGGATAACCTTAAAGCATAAAGACTATTATGAAGATAGACTGATGATCACATCTCATGGATCATGGGATAAGGAGTTATCAAGTCTTGACGTAGGTATAAATATTAGGAGTAATATTTATACTGGATTGACCCGCTATGAGAGTACTACATGCAAAGTTATGCAAAGTGTCATAAGTTACTCTCATGGTGATAATGGTGTAAGCCGCCCTTAGACCTGAAACCACTTTGTACCCTAGATGTGGAGTCAAGTGATTTGTTGCTGATCTAATGTTGTCCGTAACAGGATGACCATAAAGGCAGTTAATGGGTACTTCACAAAGCATGTTGAGGGACAGTAGTGACCTAGATGGAATTTGCCAATCCTGCATAACAGGATAAATGTCATGGGCCCAATATTGAACTGGACAAAGATGACACTAAGTATGCTTTGTGTTCAATATAGACATAAAGGGCAAAGGGGTAATTGTACACACTGATATTATCACTAGAGGTTGTGTTTTAGATCACATGTTAATTTCTCATAACTTGGGTAGCAATGATGTGTTGCTAGATACCGCTCATTGTTTATTATATTAAATAAAGAATTCAATATAATTGCCAACGTTATGGAAACCTACAAGGGTCACACACATAAGAACAGGCTAGTGTGAAATTGGAACACCGTAAGGTACGGTGCACCTCAGAGAATTAAGGAAATATGATAAGGGTATCATGGTAATTAAATAAGCATATCATAATTTGTTATGAAAAAGAAAGCACTCATGTGTACATGACACATGGGGGTGCGTTTCTTAAAAGATTTATTTAATTAAAAGGTTTTAGTATAATTGTGGCCCAATGACAAATAGTTTGTCTTGGTGCACAAGACAAGTGGTTCTATAAATAGAACACTTGTGAGAAAGAAAAAAGGTGGTTGAAAATCAATTGCTAAAACCCTAATCCTTATTTTCCCACCTCTCACTAGAAACCTTCATTCTTGGAGCTAGCACTCTTTTGGAGGGATCTGTTCGTGTGGACTAGCTAGAGGCGTTATACTATTAACGCTTGTGATCAACATGGTGGTGACTTGTTCGTGATCTTGCTCGTGATTCAAAGCACTAATCACCAACAGTTCGTGAAAGAAGGGATTTTCGTTAAGAGGTAAAATCCTAAACACGGTTCATGATCATTCGTAAGGATCAATTAGAAGGAAAATTTTTATATTCCGCTGCTTTATCGTATCCATTTTCCTTCAGTGGTATCAGAGCCACTTACGAAACCATGAATTGATGTTTGTTTAAATTCATGAATTCAATTTTAATATGATTAAAACGGTTAATAAAAGATTTAAATCGAGTAATTAAAATTTGACGGTTGTTTGTGTATAAATTGGATGATTAACATTGAAACGGCTCCGGAATCCGACACTTGTATGGTGGAGCATGCGATATGTTGATTGTCCTAAGGTTACACGAACAAGAACGGTCAATACTTACATGTGATGTAAGTTTTGTGTATGAATTGGGTAATTAACATTGAAACGGCTTCGGAATCCGACACTTGTATGGTGAAGCATGCGATATGTTAATTGTCCTAAGGTTACACAATCAAGAACGGCCATAAACTTATATATGATATAAGTAACCGTAATGCAAAATGGTGTATGTGATATACCGTTAATAATTTCGTTCAATAAGACAAATTATGAAAGTTATTTGATATTGAATTGATTCATGTTCATTTGCTTTGGAATCCGACAATAGTATGGTGAAGCAATGACATGTTAATCAATCATATTGAATTTCGATCATGAAAGGTTTTGACGGCACGAAATTGTTGCATTAGGATTCGCGAAAAACTAGGTTTTTCCCACGGGCCTGCGCGGGGCGCAGGTGGCAGAACCAAAATCACTTTTTGCTGAAGACCTGCGCGGGGCGCAGGACAGTCTGCGCGGGGCGCAGATGACAGCTTCGATTTTGACCGTTCGTCAAAATTTTAATTTCATTAATCTACACGACTTAAGCCGATCGTAATAATAAAATATGTGTTTATTGTTATGATTTGTGATGATCAATTAAGGGTTGCACAAATGTTGTGTCATTAAAATTCGGATTTGCAAAACGTATCAAGTGTTGATACGAAAAGTAGATGATAAATATATTTAATTTTGAAATCGTTTCAAAATTCTAGAAATATCTTTTAAAATTGTTTTAAAAGATAATATCATCAATTTTGGAAATATTTTATTCAAAAGGGTTTTGATTAAATAATTTTCCATATTTGACAAATATATTTAATTATGAAATCGTTTCAAATCTCTAGAAATATCTTTTAAAATTGTTTTAAAAGATAATATTACCAATTTTGGAAATATTTTATTCAAAAAGGTTTTGATTAAATAATTTTCCATATTTGGAGAATTGTCAAAAGATTTAATTCTATTTTAAAATAATGTTATTTATTTTAGCAAATTTTGATTCGAAATATTTAATTGTGAATTAAATATTTGAATCAAAGTTACCTGATTTGATCAATCGCCGGATTTAATTAATTATGAGACTTTAATAATAATAAAGTTTGTTTGTTATTATTATATTTGATGATCGGTTATGGCCTTAGTTTATTTATTTTATTGCATTTGGTTTTTAAATACGGCCTGCGTGTCGTGCCTTATCTCTATTCTCTATATTCTCTTCCCATCCACTCCCTCGTATGTAAAACGAGTATTCTTTTATATTATTATGTAATATTATGAAGAAGAAGAACAATGGAGGTCAACCTTGGAGATCATGCTTGGAGAAGTATAGATCGTTTTAGGTTAGATTATGTTCTCTCATTGGCTTGGGAGAACAAATGCGCTAGGGGCCATAACTGTTTCATTTTATTTATTTATTTATGTATGTTGATGCATGTGAGTGACGATTTATATGATAAATAAGCCGGTGAGATCAAATTAAATAAAATCCCTCAAAAGACACATAAGAGATTAATAAATAAAATGTAGGTTCGCTCACCGCGGAGTGCATTCTCTTTAATAATAAAATATGTGAATATTAAGTTTAAGCTTTCCAAATTTTAGAACTCATCAAGACCAGTATCGAACAATGTAGGTTCGCCCACCGCGAAGTGCTTGTTTTACATTGGTAAGGTGCGATGGGATAATTGTAATATCCAACTTCTAAAATTAGGGTCAAACTTAACTAAACTAAATATAATAAGATTATATGAGTTTAGAAGCAAGAGTTGGGAACGATTCATAAGATGAATTAGAATAAGGAGTTATTCACCCAACTAAGATATTCGAGAATTGTATGAGATACAATTGGAAGGAGTTCCTACCTAAATAACTGAGTTTTGTGTAATCCGCCCACCGCGGACTTAGAACAAAGTGAAATATGGATCTCGACCCACTAGAAAATCTTCCAACGGGATTTTCCGAATCAAATGATGAGGGTCATTTGTTTTGAATAAAATAGTGGGAGCGTATTTAATTAAAGACCAAATTAAATATGATTTAGTCATAATATTTTACATATCTTTGTAATTAGAAATACAATACATATTAAGTTGTCCTTATGAAGGACAAGATTTTCAGAAAGGAGTTTCTGTATTGGTACAAATTGAGAATTATTCTCAAAATGCGAGAAAATTATAAGTTCTTGAACTATAAACCGTGGACAACCTGCTATAACTAGATAAGAAAGGGATACTTGTTAGAAGTAATCAAGTTGACATCTAGACATAGAATATATCATACTAATAAATGATATAATCATTTAAATCTCAAGTAAGATCTTTTGAAAGAACTTTAAGAGTATGATAAATTTCTCAATGGATCAAAGAGTTGATCATAGGTTCAATCCAACAAATTAATGGAATAGATATAGACAAAATTGTTTTGAATATCTACCGGAATTTGTTGAGTTGAATGAGAATTAATTTGCACTATCAAAGATTTGAGATATAATATAAATAAGATTTATATTCCTCTTATTTGAATAGTACAAAATGGTTGTCAAAGAAGAACGGCTATGGTTAGACCATTAAATAAAAATGACGTAAATAGTTCTTGGAAGAGTCAAACCAAAAGTATGAAGTGAGACTTCAATAATGCACATATTGTTATAGAAAGTCAAAATTTCTATTTCTATATCAAAAGTATATGATACAAGATGTTGAATCTCAATTTTTCGAAAATAGAGATGCTTAAAGAATTAGAACATTGGCTATAATTTTAAGTCAACCCATATCTAGAATGAAAATTGTTTCATTGATAATGAGAGCTTATGCAATGACTTAAAATCGAGTTTGAAATGGAACACAATAATTGTTATTGAATTCCATCTAGTAATAGAAGTAGCAATTGTATATCTTGTATTGACAATATATGAATTGTAGCCTTAAATGATAAGACAAGTAATGGTCCTATCATTTAAGCAAAGTCTTCTATACTATTACTCCAAGTCAAGTAATGGACTAGGGTTCCATGGTCTTGATAGGGTTATCTATAACAATCGTGATAAGAGCCAAATATGATTTGGACCTTAAATATATCAAGAGCATTGTTGTTTAGTACAAATATTCGATGTGTCAATAAAATAACACATAACCTGTTTGAAAAATATACATGAGATGTATGTCGACCACTAAACATATTTGGTATATTGAGTTTATTTTACTTCATTAACATTGATGATTAAAATCATTAGATGTTGATAGGTGTATGACACCAATTAGAAATCTTTGAATTTGTCAAAGAAACTCAACAATGAAGAAAATAGAACTCGACAAAAGTATTTAAGTTATATGAATGAGTCATATCAGTAAATACTTAATTAAAGGAATATAATAACTATTTTATCACATCATGTTTGACATGATATAAGGATAGTTTAATTATATATTGACTCTTCCTATAAATCTCTTTACTTATAATTAATCTTCACCCACAATTAGTTCCCTTTTAAAATGATCATAAAGACACCATATGCGATATGGAGGTAAGAGTACCAAGTTTGTCTTTATGAGAATTTTGGATTAAAGTTTATTAGATAAATCTAATTCCAAATGAATGAATGAATAAGTGGAAATATCCTAAAGAAAGGGATATTGGTCCTATATCACTCTTAAGGACAAAAGGTTGTTTTGTTGCTAGGTTTGAAACATTCCTCTAGTGGGAGTGTGTCTCTAAAAGAGACAGTGGGAGTGATATAGAACTTGAATAAATTCAAGTACCACAAAACATATTTATTTAAAAGGGAATGCAAACCGGTTCCTCAAGGTTGTTGAAGAACCATTGTTTTAAAGTTGCACAAATCCAAGATAAGTCTAACATATCACATATGGCTACAAGGTATGGTTTTATCATGACTCAGCAATGTGATATGATTCTCATGGAAGATGAGTCTTTGACTTTCTAAAAGGTCGTAAGACGATCTAGATTATGAGAAGTGGCTAAATGCCATGAAATCTCATACAGAATCCATATACACTAACCTTATGTAGATAATGGTTATGTCTTCAAGATGAGTAAGACTCATACGATGAAAGTGAGTATTCTTTTTTAACACTGATATGGATGGTATTAAGAATACCTTATAATATTTGATTGCTTCTGTTAAATGTTGTACTACATGTTTTGGTAGATGGATAACAAAGTTGCATTCCTTAATTGGAATGACCTCATATATATGTGTTGGACATATACGTAAGGGTTTTGTTGATCCAAATGATGCTAGAAAGGTATATAACTTGTAGCTATCTAACTTTGATTAGATAGAGTTCTCAGAAAATTAAATTATTGTTTGTTCCTTTTATGAAGTTTTATGAAAACAAATGAAGGACAAATATAAATCTTGTGCATACAAAGTTTTAGTGGGAGTGATAATATCTGATATCATATTAATCATCAAGACATTTTTCTTATACATGTGAGACATGACTAGGAAAATAACTCTTGATGAAACACTTAGGCAAAAATTCCTAGAGAGTTAGGAATAACCTATGTACCAAAATTGAAATTAGTGTTTGACACTAACTTACCTTCAAGAATATCCCTAAGGACCTTAAAGGAACTAAGGCCTATTTCTTGAAATAGATAGGTATGGGAAGGATCATTATAAGGAAGTTATAATGAAGGAAGTTTCCATACCAATGTATTGTATATCATGGCTGAATACAAGCATTGAAAGCTATAAGATAAGCTTCGTAATATGTTTGTTTCAGTTAAATAAGTTGAGTATTTAAGATTGGATCGTTTGGCTCATGATTGAGCTAAAGCTATGTTTCCGGTGTTACAAGTCACATTAATCACATTAGTGATGGTGATAGTTTAATCTTGCAAGAACACTTGAGAATAGATCTCACCGACGATTCATGAATATACTTAGACACTTATATATTTCGATAGAGATCGAAATAGAACGTTGGAAGATACGTAAGATACCAACATAGGAAATAGTTCCTTATCCACTAACAAAGCCTCTTGTGCAGTTGAAGCGTGATGGGCATACTAAGTCTATAGGTATTGAGAGTAACCTAGATTGGCTTTAGTGCTAGTGGGAGATTGTTGGAGTAAGCCCTAAGAGCCAATCTATTTTCATAGTATTTGCTTTAGGAGTTTGAATATAAATATGGCATTTCTTTATTATGTTTGTAAGGTTGCAAAATAATGAAGTCCCTAGAATAGAAAGTCCGTTTAATAATTAAGTGTGACTTAATCATGAGATAATATTAAACACAAGGACACTATTCTTAAAGTATCCGTAGTCGAGCTTTAAGGTAAAGGGGATAACCTTAAAGCATAAAGACTATTATGAAGATAGACTGATGATCACATCTCATGGATCATGGGATAAGGAGTTATCAAGTCTTGACGTAGGTATAAATATTAGGAGTAATATTTATACTGGATTGACCCTCTATGAGAGTACTACATGCAAAGTTATGCAAAATGTCATAAGTCACTCTCATGGTGATAATGGTGTAAGCCGCCCTTAGACCTGAAACCACTTTGTACCCTAGATGTGGATTCAAGTGCTTTGTTGCTGATCTAATGTTGTCCGTAACAGGATGACCATAAAGGCAGTTAATGGGTACTTCACAAAGCATGCTGAGGGACAGTAGTGACCTAGATGGAATTTGCCAATCCTGCATAACAGGATAAATGTCATGGGCCCAATATTGAACTGGACAAAGATGACACTAAGTATGCTTTGTGTTCAATATAGACATAAAGGGCAAAGGGGTAATTGTACACACTGATATTATCACTAGAGGTTGTGTTTTAGATCACATGTTAATTTCTCATAACTTGGGTAGCAATGATGTGTTGCTAGATACCGCTCATTGTTTATTATATTAAATAAAGAATTCAATATAATTGCCAACGTTATGGAAACCTACAAGGGTCACACACATAAGAACAGGCTAGTGTGAAATTGGAACACCGTAAGGTACGGTGCACCTCAGAGAATTAAGGAAATATGATAAGGGTATCATGGTAATTAAATAAGCATATCATAATTTGTTATGAAAAAGAAAGCACTCATGTGTACATGACACATGGGGGTGCGTTTCTTAAAAGATTTATTTAATTAAAAGGTTTTAGTATAATTGTGGCCCAATGACAAATAGTTTGTCTTGGTGCACAAGACAAGTGGTTCTATAAATAGAACACTTGTGAGAAAGAAAAAAGGTGGTTGAAAATCAATTGCTAAAACCCTAATCCTTATTTTCCCACCTCTCACTAGAAACCTTCATTCTTGGAGCTAGCACTCTTTTGGAGGGATCTGTTCGTGTGGACTAGCTAGAGGCGTTATACTATTAACGCTTGTGATCAACATGGTGGTGACTTGTTCGTGATCTTGCTCGTGATTCAAAGCACTAATCACCAACAGTTCGTGAAAGAAGGGATTTTCGTTAAGAGGTAAAATCCTAAACACGGTTCATGATCATTCGTAAGGATCAATTAGAAGGAAAATTTTTATATTCCGCTGCTTTATCGTATCCATTTTCCTTCACCAATTGTATCTCATACAATTCTTGAATATCAATTGGGTGAATAACTCCTTATTCGAATTCATCTTATGAATTATTCCCAACCATTGCTTCTTAAACTCATATAATCACATTATATTTGTTAAGTTAAGTTTGACCCTTGCTTTAGAAGTTGGATATTACAATTATCCCATCGCACCTTACTAATATAGAATATGCACTTCGCGGTGGGCGAACCTACATAGTTCGATACTAGTCTTGATGAGTTCTAAAACTTGGAAAGCGTAAACTTAATATCCACATATTTTATTATTAAAGAGAATGCACTCCGCGGTGGGCGAACCTACATTTTCTTTATTAATCTCTTATGTGTCTTTTGAGGGATATTTAATTGTTTGATCTCACCGGCTTGTTTAACATATTAAACGCTCTCACATGCATCAACATATATACAATAATATAAGATGATATGATTATGGCCTCCTAACGCAAGTGTTCTCTCAAGCCAATGAGAGAACCCTAAACTAGCCTAACGATGATCTACTTCTCCAAGCATCATCTTCATGGCTGTCCTCCTTTGTTCCTCTAATAATTCTATTATAACATTACATCAAAGAATACTCGTTTTGCATACGAGGGAGTGAGATGAGAAGAGAAGTTACATCAAGAAATTTAGAGAGAGGCACGACACGCAGGCCGTATTTAAAATCCCAAATTAAAACAAAAGGAGTAAACTAAGGCCATAATCAATTATCACAAAAACATAACAATAAACATATTTATTATTATTATCAATTTAAGTCGTGTAGATTAATTAAAATTAAAATTTCAACGAACAATCAATTTTGGGGCTGTCATCTGCGCCCAGCGCAGCCTGCCTGCGCCTAGCGCAGGCTTGCAGCTGACAGTCAATTTTGACTCTGCCATCTGCGCCTAGCGCAGGCCCGTGAAAAACCCTTGTTTTTCGCGAATCCTAATGCAAAAATTTCGTGCCGTCAAAACCTTTCATGACTGAAATTCAATATGATTAATTAACATGTCATTGCTTCACCATACTAACGTCGGATTCCAAAGCAAATGAACATGAATCAATTCAATATCAAATAACTTTCATAATTTGTTTTATTGAACGAAATTATGAACGATGCATCAAATAAACCGCTTTGCATCACGATCACTTATATCACATATAAGTCTTGATCATTCTTATTTGTATAAACTTATGACGATTAACATATCGCTGCTTCACCATACAATTGTCGGATTCCGAAGCCGTTTCAATGTCAATCATCAATTTTACACAAATAGATGCCAAATTTTAATTACTCGATTTTAATCTTCATTAGATGTTTTAATCAAATTAAAACTAAATTCATGAAATAAACAAACATCAAATCATGGATTCGTAAGTGGCTCTGATACCACTGAAGGAAAATAGTAAAAGAAAAGCAGCGGAATATAAACATTTTCCTTTAATGATCCTTACGAATGAGCATGAGTTTGTGTTTAGGATTTTACCTCTTGTTGAAAATCCTTTTCTTTTCTTTCACGAACGGTGGCTGATCAACACTTTAATCACGAACCGGATTGATCACGAGCGTTGATGACGAAGAACAACGCCTCTAGTAGTCCACACGAACAGTCACCTTCAATAGAGTGCTAGCCCTTTATGTTTGAAGGCTATGCAAGAATATTGAGAGATAGAGAGAGAGAGAGAATTATTTTAACTCTAAAATAATTATTGTGCTTTTTAGTGGGTTCAACAACAACTAACCAACAACTAACAGAGCTATGACAAGAGGTCTCTATTTATAGATATTTCTTGTCTTGTGCATTAAGACAACTCTTGTCTTGGGCACCAAGATATCTCTTATTGGGCAAAGCCCAACAAGAAACAATTTACTAGGGCGCGCGCCCCCATGAGTAATATTACTCATGTGCGCACCCTCCCACCATAACCTTTGGTGTTCTTGCTCGTTTAAATTACCGTGATACCCTTATCACATTGCACATACACCGTACCTTACGGTGTTCCCTTTTTATCTTAATATTAGACTGTCCTTATGTGTGTGACCCTTGTAGGTTTCCATAACGTTGGCAATTATATTAAATCCTTTATTTAATATAATAAACAATGAGCGGTATCTAGCAACACATCATTGTTGCCCAAGTTATGAGAAATTAACAAGTGATCAAAACATAACCTTTAGTGATAATATGTGCGTGTACAATTACCCCTTTGCCCTTAATGTCTATATTGAACACAAAGCATACTTGGTGTCATCTTTGTCCATTTCAATATTGGGCCCATGACATTTATCCTGTTATGCAGGATTGGCAAATTCCATCTAGGTCACTACTGTCCCTCAACATGCTTTGTGAAGTACCCATCAACTGCCTTTATGGTTATCCTGTTACGGATAACGTTAGATCGGCAACAAAGTACTTGACTCCACATCTAGGGTACAAAGTGGATTCAGGTCTAAGGGCGGCTTACATCATTATCACCATGAGAGTAACTTATGACACTTTGCATAACTTTGCATGTAGTACTCTCATAGCGGGTCAATCCGGTATAAATATTACTCCTAATATTTCTTATACCTATGTAAAGACTTGATAACTCCTTATCCCATGATCCATGAGATGCGATCATCAGCCTATCTTCATAATAGTCTTTATGCTTTAAGGCTATCCCTTTTCACCTTAAAGCTTGACTATGGATACTTTAAGAATAGCGTCTTTATGTTTAATGTAATCTCATGATTAAGTCATACTTAATATTAAACAGACTTTCTATTCTAGGGACTTCATTATTTTGAACGTTACAAACATAATAAAGAAAATGCCTTTGATTATTAATAAAAGAAACAATATATTATTAATAAATAATTCGATACAAGTACAATCCATTGGCCTCTAGGGCTTACACCAACAATTTGCTACTTATTAAGTACATTATTACTTCTTGCTTTCTTTTTTTATTAGATTAAGAGATAAAAAATGAAATTTGGAGAAAAAAATAATTGTGGCTGAAAATGTCTTAAAAATTTAAATCATAACATTGTTTTTACATGTGTAAACTATTTAGAAGTTGAAATTAACAATTATTTTTAAGTTGGAAAAAAAGTTTAACAAGCAATAATTATGAAAATTATAATATGGATATTTATTTAGGCCAAATTCATGAACAATAGTATTATTTGACCCACTTTTTCTTATTCACTTTTTAATATTTTCTCTTATAAACCTAATTTGTAATATTTTATGTTACTACTTTCATCTCCATGTTTAGTATCTAATCATCACTAAGTTTTTTATTTGGGGATGCCAACATAAACTATATAAGAAAACACTTGTAGAAATCCAAAGTAGTAGGCATTCAATTATTCTTCCAATGTTTTCCAGTCTTTTTGTTTTGAACTCATAAACACATATTACATGAGTTTTAAAATTTATTGTATATATTGATCGTGTGAGGTGCCGAATCAATGGGATTTGTATTTAGATCTTCAATTTTAAGACTTGTGATGGATGACACATTAAAAAGTGTGAAGTTTATAACTTTATATGGAAAAGACACGTTGATTGCTCTTATGTTGCAAAAACATCGAATATTCTCGTAAAAGATATACTTCCTAGCTAAAGGGTTGATGACAGAAATAGCTGAAATAAAAAAGTTTACAGTTCACCTCATGTATGAGTTTTCGTTAAATGATAAATGAATATGATTCAAAAAAAAAATTAGGACACAAGTTAATCTCTTGTGAGTTACAAATTAAGATGTATATTATATATCAAAAGATTATATATATTATTCAATGAAAATCATCATATGGGGAATTGTGACCTCTTTGACTTTCATCATATAAAAACTAAAACTTAATTCTAGTTGCCTAGTGTTTATGTACAGATCTAGTATTCTCCTAATTCAAACTAATATAAAGCCTCAACGTGGCAAAACTTGCAAATTCAATATCAAAAAGGATGCAAGTTCCTACCCAATACATTCATGTTGGTAAAGATCCCGAATAATTGTTGTTTGTACGGCAAAAATGATTTTCGCTTGTTGCTCTCTTTCCTCTTTTTATTAGTCACATATATCTTCTCATAAGCCGATAATGCACTTTTATGTTTCTCATCCTTCCTCTTTTTAAGGACGATGTTTTCTACCTTTGGCTTGCTGGATTTTTTGGGAACCGAAGGATTCATTAAAACAAAACAATCCTTATGGTCACTATTACTTCGAAGATTCAGGTTTTCTCTGAATCTCCACAAATTTGACATCCCTGTTGAGTTGCTTTTTGTATAACACTCACTCGCACCCTTCATCTCAACCAGTGTCACATTTTGTATCGGCTCATTTTGAAGTCCATTTGTAATACCGTCTGATCTTGAGTGCGGTTTTATAGAATTCTCAATAAAGTTCTTCCTTATCGATGGACAATTATATGAGGCATTGTTTTTTGGGTTGGGAATGAAGGGAAGAGATTGGTTTGAACTATGAATTATTGGTCGTATTTTACCATGTTCAAATATATCATCGGCAAATATATGCATTCCTCGGACATCGGTGCATGCAAAACCAAACTCCTGCTCCTTCATATGTTCTTCATCGTTGTTGCGAATATTTTGTTTGTTGCTACAATGTGGATCGAGTTTATCTTGGACGGGAGCAGATCCATCAAAACTAAAAAAATCATCATTACTAATTTGTTGTTTTGTGCTACAATTGATATCAAGTTTCTCTTGTGCAGGAGCAAAGCCAGAAAAATCTAGAAAAGGGTGAGGTGTACAAATAATTGATAGCGCTTGCACTCTTAGCATCTCTATATTTGAGGTTGATTTATGCATTTTGTTTCGACTGTGGTTTGTTGATGCGTGGTAAGGTAAATTGAATGTTGGAAGTGAATGTCAAATGAGAAATATTTTTATATAAACAACAATCCAATGTTAGATTATGTTGGTTAAATGGCACCCGATTAGCTTGGAAGTTTTAGGTGGTAGTTACACATTATGGGTGTGAAACAGTGTTAAGAAGTTGATGATTGCTTTTATGTTATACCTTATATTTGTTGCTGATCAATTTTTAGCCACGCATTTTATTTATTTTATTTTTAAAAATAATTTTATTATGTTGAGATTTACAACCATTTTCGTAGTATTAGTTAGTAGTTTCAACGTTATTAACTTTTTTAGGTGTGTAACTGCTCATGCGTAGGTGCAACCGTCCCAGTTTTGCTTGTTATTTGCTACTTATTAAGTACATTATTACTTTTTGCTTTCTTTTTTTATTAGATTAAGAGATAAAAAATGAAATTTGGAGAAAAAAATAATTGTGGCTGAAAATGTCTTAAAAATTTAAATCATAACATTGTTTTTACACGTGTAAACTATTTAGAAGTTGAAATTATCAATTATTTATAAGTTGGAAAAAAAGTTTTTGTTTTCCTATTGTATTTGTTCTTATGAATCTATCGTTCTACTAACCTTCTGATATTTATATGTTAGTGAAGTTATTACAAGTAAATAAGGCATTACATTGTGTTGTTGTAAAATGTAGCCAATAACACAAAATAGAAAAAAACTTTTATTTAACAAGCAATAATTATGAAAATTATAGTATGGATATTTATTTAGGCCAAATTCATGAACAATAGTCTTATTTGACCCACTTTTTCTTATTCACTTTTTAATATTTTCTCTTATAAACCTAATTTGTAATATTTTATGTTACTACTTTCATCTCCATGTTTAGTATCTAATCATCACTAAGTTTTTTATTTGGAGATGCCAACATAAACTATATAAGAAAACACTTGTAGAAATCCAAAGTAGTAAGCATTCAATTATTCTTCCAATGTTTTCCAGTCTTTTTGTTTTGAACTCATAAACACATATTACATGAGTTTTAAAATTTATTGTATATATTGATCGTGTGAGGTGCCGAATCAATGGGATTTGTATTTAGATCTTCAATTTTAAGACTTGTGATGGATGACACATTAAAAAGTGTGAAGTTTATAACTTTATATGGAAAAGACACGTTGATTGCTCTTATGTTGCAAAAACATCGAATATTCTCGTAAAAGATATACTTCCTAGCTAAAGGGTTGATGACAGAAATAGCTGAAATAAAAAAGTTTACAGTTCACCTCATGTATGAGTTTTCGTTAAATGATAAATGAATATGATTCAAAAAAAAAATTAGGACACAAGTTAATCTCTTGTGAGTTACAAATTAAGATGTATATTATATATCAAAAGATTATATATATTATTCAATGAAAACCATCATATGGGGAATTGTGACCTCTTTGACTTTCATCATATAAAAACTAAAACTTAATTCTAGTTGCCTAGTGTTTATGTACAGATCTAGTATTCTCCTAATTCAAACTAATATAAAGCCTCAACGTGGCAAAACTTGCAAATTCAATATCAAAAAGGATGCAAGTTCCTACCCAATACATTCATGTTGGTAAAGATCCCGAATAATTGTTGTTTGTACGGCAAAAATGATTTTCGCTTGTTGCTCTCTTTCCTCTTTTTATTAGTCACATATATCTTCTCATAAGCCGATAATGCACTTTTATGTTTCTCATCCTTCCTCTTTTTAAGGACGATGTTTTCTACCTTTGGCTTGCTGGATTTTTTGGGAACCGAAGGATTCATTAAAACAAAACAATCCTTATGGTCACTATTACTTCGAAGATTCAGGTTTTCTCTGAATCTCCACAAATTTGACATCCCTGTTGAGTTGCTTTTTGTATAACACTCACTCGCACCCTTCATCTCAACCAGTGTCACATTTTGTATCGGCTCATTTTGAAGTCCATTTGTAATACCGTCTGATCTTGAGTGCGGTTTTATAGAATTCTCAATAAAGTTCTTCCTTATCGATGGACAATTATATGAGGCATTGTTTTTTGGGTTGGGAATGAAGGGAAGAGATTGGTTTGAACTATGAATTATTGGTCGTATTTTACCATGTTCAAATATATCATCGGCAAATATATGCATTCCTCGGACATCGGTGCATGCAAAACCAAACTCCTGCTCCTTCATATGTTCTTCATCGTTGTCGCGAATATTTTGTTTGTTGCTACAATGTGGATCGAGTTTATCTTGGACGGGAGCAGATCCATCAAAACTAAAAAAATCATCATTACTAATTTGTTGTTTTGTGCTACAATTGATATCAAGTTTCTCTTGTGCAGGAGCAAAGCCAGAAAAATCTAGAAAAGGGTGAGGTGTACAAATAATTGATAGCGCTTGCACTCTTAGCATCTCTATATTTGAGGTTGATTTATGCATTTTGTTTCGACTGTGGTTTGTTGATGCGTGGTAAGGTAAATTGAATGTTGGAAGTGAATGTCAAATGAGAAATATTTTTATATAAACAACAATCCAATGTTAGATTATGTTGGTTAAATGGCACCCGATTAGCTTGGAAGTTTTAGGTGGTAGTTACACATTATGGGTGTGAAACAGTGTTAAGAAGTTGATGATTGCTTTTATGTTATACCTTATATTTGTTGCTGATCAATTTTTAGCCACGCATTTTATTTATTTTATTTTTAAAAATAATTTTATTATGTTGAGATTTACAACCATTTTCGTAGTATTAGTTAGTAGTTTCAACGTTATTAACTTTTTTAGGTGTGTAACTGCTCATGCGTAGGTGCAACCGTCCCAGTTTTGCTTGTTATTTGCTACTTATTAAGTACATTATTACTTTTTGCTTTCTTTTTTTATTAGATTAAGAGATAAAAAATGAAATTTGGAGAAAAAAATAATTGTGGCTGAAAATGTCTTAAAAATTTAAATCATAACATTGTTTTTACACGTGTAAACTATTTAGAAGTTGAAATTATCAATTATTTATAAGTTGGAAAAAAAGTTTTTGTTTTCCTATTGTATTTGTTCTTATGAATCTATCGTTCTACTAACCTTCTGATATTTATATGTTAGTGAAGTTATTACAAGTAAATAAGGCATTACATTGTGTTGTTGTAAAATGTAGCCAATAACACAAAAAAGAAAAAAACTTTTATTTAACAAGCAATAATTATGAAAATTATAGTATGGATATTTATTTAGGCCAAATTCATGAACAATAGTCTTATTTGACCCACTTTTTCTTATTCACTTTTTAATATTTTCTCTTATAAACCTAATTTGTAATATTTTATGTTACTACTTTCATCTCCATGTTTAGTATCTAATCATCACTAAGTTTTTTATTTGGAGATGCCAACATAAACTATATAAGAAAACACTTGTAGAAATCCAAAGTAGTAAGCATTCAATTATTCTTCCAATGTTTTCCAGTCTTTTTGTTTTGAACTCATAAACACATATTACATGAGTTTTAAAATTTATTGTATATATTGATCGTGTGAGGTGCCGAATCAATGGGATTTGTATTTAGATCTTCAATTTTAAGACTTGTGATGGATGACACATTAAAAAGTGTGAAGTTTATAACTTTATATGGAAAAGACACGTTGATTGCTCTTATGTTGCAAAAACATCGAATATTCTCGTAAAAGATATACTTCCTAGCTAAAGGGTTGATGACAGAAATAGCTGAAATAAAAAAGTTTACAGTTCACCTCATGTATGAGTTTTCGTTAAATGATAAATGAATATGATTCAAAAAAAAAATTAGGACACAAGTTAATCTCTTGTGAGTTACAAATTAAGATGTATATTATATATCAAAAGATTATATATATTATTCAATGAAAACCATCATATGGGGAATTGTGACCTCTTTGACTTTCATCATATAAAAATTAAAACTTAATTCTAGTTGCCTAGTGTTTATGTACAGATCTAGTATTCTCCTAATTCAAACTAATATAAAGCCTCAACGTGGCAAAACTTGCAAATTCAATATCAAAAAGGATGCAAGTTCCTACCCAATACATTCATGTTGGTAAAGATCCCGAATAATTGTTGTTTGTACGGCAAAAATGATTTTCGCTTGTTGCTCTCTTTCCTCTTTTTATTAGTCACATATATCTTCTCATAAGCCGATAATGCACTTTTATGTTTCTCATCCTTCCTCTTTTTAAGGACGATGTTTTCTACCTTTGGCTTGCTGGATTTTTTGGGAACCGAAGGATTCATTAAAACAAAACAATCCTTATGGTCTATATTACTTCGAAGATTCATGTTTTCTCTGAATCTCCAAAAATTTGACATCCCTGTTGAGTTGCTTTTTGTATAACACTCACTCGCACCCTTCATCTCAACCAGTGTCACATTTTGTATCGGCTCATTTTGAAGTCCATTTGTAATACCGTCTGATCTTGAGTGCGGTTTTATAGAATTCTCAATAAAGTTCTTCCTTATCGATGGACAATTATATGAGGCATTGTTTTTTGGGTTGGGAATGAAGGGAAGAGATTGGTTTGAACTATGAATTATTGGTCGTATTTTACCATGTTCAAATATATCATCGGCAAATATATGCATTCCTCGGACATCGGTGCATGCAAAACCAAACTCCTGCTCCTTCATATGTTCTTCATCGTTGTCGCGAATATTTTGTTTGTTGCTACAATGTGGATCGAGTTTATCTTGGACGGGAGCAGATCCATCCAAACTAAAAAAATCATCATTACTAATTTGTTGTTTTGTGCTACAATTGATATCAAGTTTCTCTTGTGCAGGAGCAAAGCCAGAAAAATCTAGAAAAGGGTGAGGTGTACAAATAATTGATAGCACTTGCACTCTTAGCATCTCTATATTTGAGGTTGATTTATGCATTTTGTTTCGACTGTGGTTTGTTGATGCGTGGTAAGGTAAATTGAATGTTGGAAGTGAATGTCAAATGAGAAATATTTTTATATAAACAACAATCCAATGTTAGATTATGTTGGTTAAATGGCACCCGATTAGCTTGGAAGTTTTAGGTGGTAGTTACACATTATGGGTGTGAAACAGTGTTAAGAAGTTGATGATTGCTTTTATGTTATACCTTATATTTGTTGCTGATCAATTTTTAGCCACGCATTTTATTTATTTTATTTTTTAAAATAATTTTATTATGTTGAGATTTACAACCATTTTCGTAGTATTAGTTAGTAGTTTCAACGTTATTAACTTTTTTAGGTGTGTAACTGCTCATGCGTAGGTGCAACCGTCCCAGTTTTGCTTGTTATTTGCTACTTATTAAGTACATTATTACTTTTTGCTTTCTTTTTTTATTAGATTAAGAGATAAAAAATGAAATTTGGAGAAAAAAATAATTGTGGCTGAAAATGTCTTAAAAATTTAAATCATAACATTGTTTTTACACGTGTAAACTATTTAGAAGTTGAAATTATCAATTATTTATAAGTTGGAAAAAAAATTTTTGTTTTCCTAATGTATTTGTTCTTATGAATCTATCGTTCTACTAACCTTCTGATATTTATATGTTAGTGAAGTTATTACAAGTAAATAAGGCATTACATTGTGTTGTTGTAAAATGTAGCCAATAACACAAAAAAGAAAAAAACTTTTATTTAACAAGCAATAATTATGAAAATTATAGTATGGATATTTATTTAGGCCAAATTCATGAACAATAGTCTTATTTGACCCACTTTTTCTTATTCACTTTTTAATATTTTCTCTTATAAACCTAATTTGTAATATTTTATGTTACTACTTTCATCTCCATGTTTAGTATCTAATCATCACTAAGTTTTTTATTTGGAGATGCCAACATAAACTATATAAGAAAACACTTGTAGAAATCCAAAGTAGTAAGCATTCAATTATTCTTCCAATGTTTTCCAGTCTTTTTGTTTTGAACTCATAAACACATATTACATGAGTTTTAAAATTTATTGTATATATTGATCGTGTGAGGTGCCGAATCAATGGGATTTGTATTTAGATCTTCAATTTTAAGACTTGTGATGGATGACACATTAAAAAGTGTGAAGTTTATAACTTTATATGGAAAAGACACGTTGATTGCTCTTATGTTGCAAAAACATCGAATATTCTCGTAAAAGATATACTTCCTAGCTAAAGGGTTGATGACAGAAATAGCTGAAATAAAAAAGTTTACAGTTCACCTCATGTATGAGTTTTCGTTAAATGATAAATGAATATGATTCAAAAAAAAAATTAGGACACAAGTTAATCTCTTGTGAGTTACAAATTAAGATGTATATTATATATCAAAAGATTATATATATTATTCAATGAAAACCATCATATGGGGAATTGTGACCTCTTTGACTTTCATCATATAAAAATTAAAACTTAATTCTAGTTGCCTAGTGTTTATGTACAGATCTAGTATTCTCCTAATTCAAACTAATATAAAGCCTCAACGTGGCAAAACTTGCAAATTCAATATCAAAAAGGATGCAAGTTCCTACCCAATACATTCATGTTGGTAAAGATCCCGAATAATTGTTGTTTGTACGGCAAAAATGATTTTCGCTTGTTGCTCTCTTTCCTCTTTTTATTAGTCACATATATCTTCTCATAAGCCGATAATGCACTTTTATGTTTCTCATCCTTCCTCTTTTTAAGGACGATGTTTTCTACCTTTGGCTTGCTGGATTTTTTGGGAACCGAAGGATTCATTAAAACAAAACAATCCTTATGGTCTATATTACTTCGAAGATTCATGTTTTCTCTGAATCTCCAAAAATTTGACATCCCTGTTGAGTTGCTTTTTGTATAACACTCACTCGCACCCTTCATCTCAACCAGTGTCACATTTTGTATCGGCTCATTTTGAAGTCCATTTGTAATACCGTCTGATCTTGAGTGCGGTTTTATAGAATTCTCAATAAAGTTCTTCCTTATCGATGGACAATTATATGAGGCATTGTTTTTTGGGTTGGGAATGAAGGGAAGAGATTGGTTTGAACTATGAATTATTGGTCGTATTTTACCATGTTCAAATATATCATCGGCAAATATATGCATTCCTCGGACATCGGTGCATGCAAAACCAAACTCCTGCTCCTTCATATGTTCTTCATCGTTGTCGCGAATATTTTGTTTGTTGCTACAATGTGGATCGAGTTTATCTTGGACGGGAGCAGATCCATCCAAACTAAAAAAATCATCATTACTAATTTGTTGTTTTGTGCTACAATTGATATCAAGTTTCTCTTGTGCAGGAGCAAAGCCAGAAAAATCTAGAAAAGGGTGAGGTGTACAAATAATTGATAGCGCTTGCACTCTTAGCATCTCTATATTTGAGGTTGATTTATGCATTTTGTTTCGACTGTGGTTTGTTGATGCGTGGTAAGGTAAATTGAATGTTGGAAGTGAATGTCAAATGAGAAATATTTTTATATAAACAACAATCCAATGTTAGATTATGTTGGTTAAATGGCACCCGATTAGCTTGGAAGTTTTAGGTGGTAGTTACACATTATGGGTGTGAAACAGTGTTAAGAAGTTGATGATTGCTTTTATGTTATACCTTATATTTGTTGCTGATCAATTTTTAGCCACGCATTTTATTTATTTTATTTTTTAAAATAATTTTATTATGTTGAGATTTACAACCATTTTCGTAGTATTAGTTAGTAGTTTCAACGTTATTAACTTTTTTAGGTGTGTAACTGCTCATGCGTAGGTGCAACCGTCCCAGTTTTGCTTGTTATTTGCTACTTATTAAGTACATTATTACTTTTTGCTTTCTTTTTTTATTAGATTAAGAGATAAAAAATGAAATTTGGAGAAAAAAATAATTGTGGCTGAAAATGTCTTAAAAATTTAAATCATAACATTGTTTTTACACGTGTAAACTATTTAGAAGTTGAAATTATCAATTATTTATAAGTTGGAAAAAAAATTTTTGTTTTCCTAATGTATTTGTTCTTATGAATCTATCGTTCTACTAACCTTCTGATATTTATATGTTAGTGAAGTTATTACAAGTAAATAAGGCATTACATTGTGTTGTTGTAAAATGTAGCCAATAACACAAAAAAGAAAAAAACTTTTATTTAACAAGCAATAATTATGAAAATTATAGTATGGATATTTATTTAGGCCAAATTCATGAACAATAGTCTTATTTGACCCACTTTTTCTTATTCACTTTTTAATATTTTCTCTTATAAACCTAATTTGTAATATTTTATGTTACTACTTTCATCTCCATGTTTAGTATCTAATCATCACTAAGTTTTTTATTTGGAGATGCCAACATAAACTATATAAGAAAACACTTGTAGAAATCCAAAGTAGTAAGCATTCAATTATTCTTCCAATGTTTTCCAGTCTTTTTGTTTTGAACTCATAAACACATATTACATGAGTTTTAAAATTTATTGTATATATTGATCGTGTGAGGTGCCGAATCAATGGGATTTGTATTTAGATCTTCAATTTTAAGACTTGTGATGGATGACACATTAAAAAGTGTGAAGTTTATAACTTTATATGGAAAAGACACGTTGATTGCTCTTATGTTGCAAAAACATCGAATATTCTCGTAAAAGATATACTTCCTAGCTAAAGGGTTGATGACAGAAATAGCTGAAATAAAAAAGTTTACAGTTCACCTCATGTATGAGTTTTCGTTAAATGATAAATGAATATGATTCAAAAAAAAAATTAGGACACAAGTTAATCTCTTGTGAGTTACAAATTAAGATGTATATTATATATCAAAAGATTATATATATTATTCAATGAAAACCATCATATGGGGAATTGTGACCTCTTTGACTTTCATCATATAAAAACTAAAACTTAATTCTAGTTGCCTAGTGTTTATGTACAGATCTAGTATTCTCCTAATTCAAACTAATATAAAGCCTCAACGAGGCAAAACTTGCAAATTCAATATCAAAAAGGATGCAAGTTCCTACCCAATACATTCATGTTGGTAAAGATCCCGAATAATTGTTGTTTGTACGGCAAAAATGATTTTCGCTTGTTGCTCTCTTTCCTCTTTTTATTAGTCACATATATCTTCTCATAAGCCGATAATGCACTTTTATGTTTCTCATCCTTCCTCTTTTTAAGGACGATGTTTTCTACCTTTGGCTTGCTGGATTTTTTGGGAACCGAAGGATTCATTAAAACAAAACAATCCTTATGGTCACTATTACTTCGAAGATTCATGTTTTCTCTGAATCTCCACAAATTTGACATCCCTGTTGAGTTGCTTTTTGTATAACACTCACTCGCACCCTTCATCTCAACCAGTGTCACATTTTGTATCGGCTCATTTTGAAGTCCATTTGTAATACCGTCTGATCTTGAGTGCGGTTTTATAGAATTCTCAATAAAGTTCTTCCTTATCGATGGACAATTATATGAGGCATTGTTTTTTGGGTTGGGAATGAAGGGAAGAGATTGGTTTGAACTATGAATTATTGGTCGTATTTTACCATGTTCAAATATATCATCGGCAAATATATGCATTCCTCGGACATCGGTGCATGCAAAACCAAACTCCTGCTCCTTCATATGTTCTTCATCGTTGTCGCGAATATTTTGTTTGTTGCTACAATGTGGATCGAGTTTATCTTGGACGGGAGCAGATCCATCCAAACTAAAAAAATCATCATTACTAATTTGTTGTTTTGTGCTACAATTGATATCAAGTTTCTCTTGTGCAGGAGCAAAGCCAGAAAAATCTAGAAAAGGGTGAGGTGTACAAATAATTGATAGCGCTTGCACTCTTAGCATCTCTATATTTGAGGTTGATTTATGCATTTTGTTTCGACTGTGGTTTGTTGATGCGTGGTAAGGTAAATTGAATGTTGGAAGTGAATGTCAAATGAGAAATATTTTTATATAAACAACAATCCAATGTTAGATTATGTTGGTTAAATGGCACCCGATTAGCTTGGAAGTTTTAGGTGGTAGTTACACATTATGGGTGTGAAACAGTGTTAAGAAGTTGATGATTGCTTTTATGTTATACCTTATATTTGTTGCTGATCAATTTTTAGCCACGCATTTTATTTATTTTATTTTTTAAAATAATTTTATTATGTTGAGATTTACAACCATTTTCGTAGTATTAGTTAGTAGTTTCAACGTTATTAACTTTTTTAGGTGTGTAACTGCTCATGCGTAGGTGCAACCGTCCCAGTTTTGCTTGTTATTTGCTACTTATTAAGTACATTATTACTTTTTGCTTTCTTTTTTTATTAGATTAAGAGATAAAAAATGAAATTTGGAGAAAAAAATAATTGTGGCTGAAAATGTCTTAAAAATTTAAATCATAACATTGTTTTTACACGTGTAAACTATTTAGAAGTTGAAATTATCAATTATTTATAAGTTGGAAAAAAAGTTTTTGTTTTCCTATTGTATTTGTTCTTATGAATCTATCGTTCTACTAACCTTCTGATATTTATATGTTAGTGAAGTTATTACAAGTAAATAAGGCATTACATTGTGTTGTTGTAAAATGTAGCCAATAACACAAAAAAGAAAAAAACTTTTATTTAACAAGCAATAATTATGAAAATTATAGTATGGATATTTATTTAGGCCAAATTCATGAACAATAGTCTTATTTGACCCACTTTTTCTTATTCACTTTTTAATATTTTCTCTTATAAACCTAATTTGTAATATTTTATGTTACTACTTTCATCTCCATGTTTAGTATCTAATCATCACTAAGTTTTTTATTTGGAGATGCCAACATAAACTATATAAGAAAACACTTGTAGAAATCCAAAGTAGTAAGCATTCAATTATTCTTCCAATGTTTTCCAGTCTTTTTGTTTTGAACTCATAAACACATATTACATGAGTTTTAAAATTTATTGTATATATTGATCGTGTGAGGTGCCGAATCAATGGGATTTGTATTTAGATCTTCAATTTTAAGACTTGTGATGGATGACACATTAAAAAGTGTGAAGTTTATAACTTTATATGGAAAAGACACGTTGATTGCTCTTATGTTGCAAAAACATCGAATATTCTCGTAAAAGATATACTTCCTAGCTAAAGGGTTGATGACAGAAATAGCTGAAATAAAAAAGTTTACAGTTCACCTCATGTATGAGTTTTCGTTAAATGATAAATGAATATGATTCAAAAAAAAAATTAGGACACAAGTTAATCTCTTGTGAGTTACAAATTAAGATGTATATTATATATCAAAAGATTATATATATTATTCAATGAAAACCATCATATGGGGAATTGTGACCTCTTTGACTTTCATCATATAAAAACTAAAACTTAATTCTAGTTGCCTAGTGTTTATGTACAGATCTAGTATTCTCCTAATTCAAACTAATATAAAGCCTCAACGAGGCAAAACTTGCAAATTCAATATCAAAAAGGATGCAAGTTCCTACCCAATACATTCATGTTGGTAAAGATCCCGAATAATTGTTGTTTGTACGGCAAAAATGATTTTCGCTTGTTGCTCTCTTTCCTCTTTTTATTAGTCACATATATCTTCTCATAAGCCGATAATGCACTTTTATGTTTCTCATCCTTCCTCTTTTTAAGGACGATGTTTTCTACCTTTGGCTTGCTGGATTTTTTGGGAACCGAAGGATTCATTAAAACAAAACAATCCTTATGGTCACTATTACTTCGAAGATTCATGTTTTCTCTGAATCTCCACAAATTTGACATCCCTGTTGAGTTGCTTTTTGTATAACACTCACTCGCACCCTTCATCTCAACCAGTGTCACATTTTGTATCGGCTCATTTTGAAGTCCATTTGTAATACCGTCTGATCTTGAGTGCGGTTTTATAGAATTCTCAATAAAGTTCTTCCTTATCGATGGACAATTATATGAGGCATTGTTTTTTGGGTTGGGAATGAAGGGAAGAGATTGGTTTGAACTATGAATTATTGGTCGTATTTTACCATGTTCAAATATATCATCGGCAAATATATGCATTCCTCGGACATCGGTGCATGCAAAACCAAACTCCTGCTCCTTCATATGTTCTTCATCGTTGTCGCGAATATTTTGTTTGTTGCTACAATGTGGATCGAGTTTATCTTGGACGGGAGCAGATCCATCAAAACTAAAAAAATCATCATTACTAATTTGTTGTTTTGTGCTACAATTGATATCAAGTTTCTCTTGTGCAGGAGCAAAGCCAGAAAAATCTAGAAAAGGGTGAGGTGTACAAATAATTGATAGCGCTTGCACTCTTAGCATCTCTATATTTGAGGTTGATTTATGCATTTTGTTTCGACTGTGGTTTGTTGATGCGTGGTAAGGTAAATTGAATGTTGGAAGTGAATGTCAAATGAGAAATATTTTTATATAAACAACAATCCAATGTTAGATTATGTTGGTTAAATGGCACCCGATTAGCTTGGAAGTTTTAGGTGGTAGTTACACATTATGGGTGTGAAACAGTGTTAAGAAGTTGATGATTGCTTTTATGTTATACCTTATATTTGTTGCTGATCAATTTTTAGCCACGCATTTTATTTATTTTATTTTTTAAAATAATTTTATTATGTTGAGATTTACAACCATTTTCGTAGTATTAGTTAGTAGTTTCAACGTTATTAACTTTTTTAGGTGTGTAACTGCTCATGCGTAGGTGCAACCGTCCCAGTTTTGCTTGTTATTTGCTACTTATTAAGTACATTATTACTTTTTGCTTTCTTTTTTTATTAGATTAAGAGATAAAAAATGAAATTTGGAGAAAAAAATAATTGTGGCTGAAAATGTCTTAAAAATTTAAATCATAACATTGTTTTTACACGTGTAAACTATTTAGAAGTTGAAATTATCAATTATTTATAAGTTGGAAAAAAAGTTTTTGTTTTCCTATTGTATTTGTTCTTATGAATCTATCGTTCTACTAACCTTCTGATATTTATATGTTAGTGAAGTTATTACAAGTAAATAAGGCATTACATTGTGTTGTAAAATGTAGCCAATAACACAAAAAAGAAAAAAACTTTTATTTAACAAGCAATAATTATGAAAATTATAGTATGGATATTTATTTAGGCCAAATTCATGAACAATAGTCTTATTTGACCCACTTTTTCTTATTCACTTTTTAATATTTTCTCTTATAAACCTAATTTGTAATATTTTATGTTACTACTTTCATCTCCATGTTTAGTATCTAATCATCACTAAGTTTTTTATTTGGAGATGCCAACATAAACTATATAAGAAAACACTTGTAGAAATCCAAAGTAGTAAGCATTCAATTATTCTTCCAATGTTTTCCAGTCTTTTTGTTTTGAACTCATAAACACATATTACATGAGTTTTAAAATTTATTGTATATATTGATCGTGTGAGGTGCCGAATCAATGGGATTTGTATTTAGATCTTCAATTTTAAGACTTGTGATGGATAACACATTAAAAAGTGTGAAGTTTATAACTTTATATGGAAAAGACACGTTGATTGCTCTTATGTTGCAAAAACATCGAATATTCTCGTAAAAGATATACTTCCTAGCTAAAGGGTTGATGACAGAAATAGCTGAAATAAAAAAGTTTACAGTTCACCTCATGTATGAGTTTTCGTTAAATGATAAATGAATATGATTCAAAAAAAAAAATTAGGACACAAGTTAATCTCTTGTGAGTTACAAATTAAGATGTATATTATATATCAAAAGATTATATATATTATTCAATGAAAACCATCATATGGGGAATTGTGACCTCTTTGACTTTCATCATATAAAAACTAAAACTTAATTCTAGTTGCCTAGTGTTTATGTACAGATCTAGTATTCTCCTAAGTCAAACTAATATAAAGCCTCAACGTGGCAAAACTTGCAAATTCAATATAAAAAAGGATGCTAGTTCCTACTCAATACATTCATGTTGGTAAAGATCCCGAATAATTGTTGTTTGTACGGCAAAAATGATTTTCGCGTGTTGCTCTCTTTCCTCTTTTTATTAGTCACATATATATTCTCATAAGCCGATAATGCACATTTGTGTTTCTCATCCTTCCTCTTTTTAAGGACGATGTTTTCTACCTTTGGCTTGCTGGATTTTTTGGGAACCGAAGGATTCATTAAAACAAAACAATCCTTATGGTCACTATTACTTCGAAGATTCTGGTTTTCTCTGAATCTCCACAAATTTGACGTCCCTGTTGAGTTGCTTTTTGTATAACACTCACTCGCACCCTTCATCTCAACCAGTGTCACATTTTGTATCGGCTCATTTTGAAGTCCATTTGTAATACCGTCTGATCTTGAGTGCGATTTTATTGAATTCTCAATAAAGTTCTTCCTTATCGATGGACAATTATATGAGGCATTGTTTTTTGGGTTGGGAATGAAGGGAAGAGATTGGTTTGAACTATGAATTATTGGTCGTATTTTTCCATGTTCAAATATATCATCAGCAAATATATGCATTTCTCGGACATCGGTGCATGCAAAACCAAACTCCTGCTCCTCCATATGTTCTTCATCATTGTCGCGAATATTTTGTTTGTTGCTACAATGTGGATCGAGTTTATCTTGGAAGGGAGCAGATCCATCAAAACAAAAAAAATCGTCATTACTAATTTGTTGTTTTGTGCTACAATTGATATCAAGTTTCTCTTGTGCAGGAGCAAAGCCAGAAAAATCTAGAAAAGGGTGAGGTGTACAAATAATTGATAGCGCTTGCACTCTTAGCATCTCAATATTTGAGGTTGATTTATGCATTTTGTTTCGATTGTGGTTTGTTGATGCGTGGTAAGGTAAATTGAATGTTGGAAGTGAATGTCAAATGAGAAATATTTATATATAAACAACAATCCAATGTTTGATTATGTTGGTTAAATGGCACCCGATTAGCTTGGAAGTTTTAGGTGGTAGTTACACATTATGGGTGTGAAACAGTGTTAAGAAGTTGATGATTGCTTTTGTATTATACCTTATATTTGTTGCTGATCAATTTTTAGCCACGCATTTTATTTATTTTATTTTTTAAAATAATTTTATTATGTTGAGATTTACAACCATTTTCGTAGTATTAGTTAGTAGTTTCAACGTTATTAACTTTTTTAGGTGTGTAACTGCTCATGCGTAGGTGCAACCGTCCCAGTTTTGCTTGTTATTTGCTACTTATTAAGTACATTATTACTTTTTGCTTTCTTTTTTTATTAGATTAAGAGATAAAAAATGAAATTTGGAGAAAAAAATAATTGTGGCTGAAAATGTCTTAAAAATTTAAATCATAACATTGTTTTTACACGTGTAAACTATTTAGAAGTTGAAATTATCAATTATTTATAAGTTGGAAAAAAGTTTTTGTTTTCCTATTGTATTTGTTCTTATGAATCTATCGTTCTACTAACCTTCTGATATTTATATGTTAGTGAGGTTATTACAAGTAAATAAGGCATTACATTGTGTTGTTGTAAAATGTAGCCAATAACACAAAAAAGAAAAAAACTTTTATTTAACAAGCAATAATTATGAAAATTATAATATGGATATTTATTTAGGCCAAATTCATGAACAATAGTCTTATTTGACCCACTTTTTCTTATTCACTTTTTAATATTTTCTCTTATAAACTTGATTTGTAATATTTTATGTTACTACTTTCATCTCCATGTTTAGTGTAAGACCCAAGATTTTACTGTACTATTTTCTAAGGAACTCTAGTGTCGGCTACGAGTTTTAGGGTTTTTAGTAGAAGCGGATTTGTGAATATCGTCACATTAATGAGATTTTTGCTGAAACGGAGCTTGTTTTGTGCTCGTGCGCTGGAAAGGCACAGACTTTTGGGTCGTAGTCCTCTTTTAAGTATGAGGAGATTTCTGTGGTCTTAGAATAACGAGTTTTGGATTATTCTTGTTGTTGGAAAAACGAGTAAGATTTTACCCGCGGATGGAAAATCTTACTGCGTCTGTTTTAAGTGAGGTTTCGGATGGGAGTTTTATATATCTGCGTGAGTTAGGATATATCCTGAGATTAATTTTCTAAGGTATGGAAGAAAATTACAGTCGCGGAAAAAGATTCGGCGATAAGTTTTGGAATGGAAAAACGATAGACGTTCTTTCTGTAGGTTTTCTATTTTTGCGAGTTTCATCCGTCGCGATGCGCGAGGACTGAGCGTGCGTTTCGTTGTATGAGGTTATGGGAAATATCTTGTGAGGATAGACTTGGATTTGATCCAAGGGCTAGGGATTAGTCTTGGAAGCTTTCACTATTTGATCCAATGGCCTAAATCTAGCAAGACTTTTATAAGTGGTGGACTTAGAATTATCACAAGTTCACTTCTTCTTTCTCTCTTGGCCGTGGCTTTCTTTCCACCTTCCATCTTGAGGAAATTTCATTCCTTCACCAAAACACTTGATCTTAAGCTTGTTGGAAAGCTTGGAGTTGTGAGATTCTTCTTCCTAAGGTAACTAAACCTATTCCCTATCCTTGTTTGGCTAAGATTCTTAGGGAGTTAGGATTTTTATGATTATGTTCTTGGGAGAAATTTCATAAGAATTGGTTGTGAATGGTTTTTGTTCCATGAAAGTTGTTCATGAGGGTTTAGTAAGCATGTGTAGGCTTTGTTATTTCAATTTTCCATGAGTTTGTGAGAATCTCATGAGAAAAGTTAGGGTTTTGGTTGGTTTATGTATTGATCAATAACATGTGGTTATGTTGTAAGGTTTTGAAAAGAAACGTTGTCTTTGAACCTTTGGGCGAAAGGGAAATGCGTTGTATGGTTTTGTTTTAGAAAATCCGATGAAAAATATTTTGGTGTTTATGAAAATATTTCCTAAGAGTTTTGTGTAGTGTGTTTGGGGTCAAAATGGTTTAAAACTCTTGTATTATGTGGCGTTACTTTTGCCTAAGAAAACATGTTTAAAAACGATTACCGGTCGGTTGAGGCCCGTAATAAAACTTGTGCTTGAGTTTGGTTTTGATTTTAGAAATGAAAACCAAATAACTTTCACTCGAAGCAACCAACATACTTTCGGAAATGTAATACTTTGTTGTGCAAACGGTTGTTGGGAACCAATACTATGCGTATGTGGTGTGTTGCGTGAAAAGTTGTTTTGGGTGAAAATTGAGTAAACCAAGTTTTGCTGTTTCTGCTGTTTGTCTCTGGTGTACTCGCTGAGCGAGCTGTTACTCGCCGCAGCGAGCGTGCTTTGAAGCAACTCGCCAGAGCGAGCTCCAGAGCGAGCGAGATCAGTAGCTGTAACAGCCCGGCGACCAGCCACACAGATGCTGAAGCCCCGCTGCTCGTTACCAGCTTAATCACTACCCCCCTTGTAGTGTTTTTGCCTCCGTAGTGATTCGAACCATGCACCCTGGGGATAAATACATGTTCAATGCAATCACTACTACCAATTGAGCTACTAGCTCAATTGGTAGTAGTGATTGCATTGAACATGTATTTATCCCCAGGGTGCATGGTTCGAATCACTACGGAGGCAAAAACACTACAAGGGGGGTAGTGATTAAGCTGGTAACGAGCAGCGGGGCTTCAGCATCTGTGTGGCTGGTCGCCGGGCTGTTACATTAAAAGGCGCCTTTTTCTGTAACAGCCCTGGACCCCACCTCTCTGGTGGTCCCAGGCCTGGGTCACCCCCATAACTGTTACTTCACGGCCTTCTCCACCCCCCTTGTGGAGTTTTTGCCCTCGTGGTGAATCGAACCATGTACCTGGAGCATAAGTACATGTTCAATGCATTCACCACTACCAATTGAGCTAGTTAGCTCAATTGGTAGTAGTGATTGCATTGAACATGTATTTATCCCCAGGGTGCATGGTTCGAATCACTACGGAGGCAAAAACACTACAAGGGGGGTAGTGATTAAGCTGGTAACGAGCAGCGGGGCTTCAGCATCTGTGTGGCTGGTCGCCGGGCTGTTACATAAAAAGGCGCCTTTTTCTGTAACAGCCCTGGACCCCACCTCTCTGGTGGTCCCAGGCCTGGGTCACCCCCATAACTGTTACTTCACGACCTTCTCCACCCCCCTTGTGGAGTTTTTGCCCTCGTGGTGAATCGAACCATGTACCTGGAGCATAAGTACATGTTCAATGCATTCACCACTACCAATTGAGCTACTAGCTCAATTGGTAGTGGTGAATGCATTGAACATGTACTTATGCTCCAGGTACATGGTTCGATTCACCACGAGGGCAAAAACTCCACAATGGGGGTGGAGAAGGCCGTGAAGTAACAATTATGGGGGTGACCCAGGCCTGGGACCACCAGAGAGGTGGGGTCCAGGGCTGTCAATTGGTAGTGGTGAATGCATTGAACATGTACTTATGCTCCAGGTACATGGTTCGATTCACCACGAGGGCAAAAACTCCACAAGGGGGGTGGAGAAGGCCGTGAGTAACAGTTATGGGGGTGACCCAGGCCTGGGACCACCAGAGAGGTGGGGTCCAGGGCTGTTACAGAAAAAGGCGCCTTTTTTTGTAACAGCCCGGGCCCTTTTCTACGTATATAGTAGGCCACCTCGACGCTGTACATCACGATCTTCTCCACCCCCCTCTCTAGTGGAGTTTTTGCCTTCCGTGAGAATCGAACCATGTACCATGGGGATAAGTACATGTTCAATCCATTCCCACTACCAATTGAGCTACTAGCTCAATTGGTAGTGGGAATGGATTGAACATGTACTTATCCCCATGGTACATGGTTCGATTCTCACGGAAGGCAAAAACTCCACTAGAGAGGGGGGTGGAGAAGATCGTGATGTACAGCGTCGAGGTGGCCTACTATATACGTAGAAAAGGGCCCGGGCTGTTACAGTAGCTCCTGACTTCACTCGCCGTCAACTCGCCGTGGCGAGCTCTGGGACCAAAATTTTTGGAGTTTGATGTTCTAAAATTATTTTTAGGCTTCCTATCCTTTTTTATTAATTTATGGAAGTGTCGGGGATTGGAAACGGGTTTTTCGGGTACTCGGAAAGTACGTAGCTTGTAACGCAAGAAAACGGTCATTTTGCATTTCAAATTATTTAAGACTTTTGACTATGGTTTTGAGTCCTAAAAATAGTACAAACAACTCATGGGGATTGATCAATATAGTAGGATTTGGGGTGGTATCCGAAAGAGTGGTTTTCCTTAGAAACCTTGAGGGTTTTTGGGACTTTGGTATAGTTTCAATACGTTTGGTTTAGAAACAATGTATTGATCGTACGTTGCTTGTTTTAGGAAGCGCGACGTGTGGTTTTGATCGTGTGTAGTTAACGGAAGTTTGCCGAGGTAAGGGCTCCACTTTATTTCTGTCTTTTAAAACGGTTTGACATGCTTGGAATTCGCTGCGACGCAATTGTTTGTGTGTTTGACATGTTTGTGTTATGTATGCTCGTTGATGGGAACGTGTTTACATTACTTGTGCAATTTACATATGATTTTGAAAATATATGTATGAATTGCTATGATTTAGTTACATATGCTTGAGAGGTATGTATGTGTGGCATTAGCATATATAGGGAATCGTATGCTCATGCATTCGTTGTGCGTAGTTGCGTGAGTGGACTACGGGGTGTTGGTTGCGTGAGTGGACCCACCCAAAATCCTACGGGATCTTATTGAGTACAATAAGTGGTTGCGTGAGTGGACCACGGGGTGTGATTGCGTGAGTGGATCCACCTTAACCCTTTGCGGTTTTATTGGTTATGATTAGTAATTCCGGAATTCATTTGCATGTGGTAGCTCTGGTAGTACCACACCCATTGTAGAAGTCTGCATTAGGCTTGTTGTGCATTATATATATAAGCCCGTTGGTGGGAATTGTTGAATGTTTTAAGAGCTTTCTCTTGTGTTTTGTGGAAATTTTGTTACGTGTACAATCTTTCGCACCGGTTATATATATATATATCTACTTTTATTTTGTGGTGACCCTTTCTTTCATTTGCGGGCTCATCCCACCCAGATGATGGGTTAGGTCGTGGTGACGACGGTGGCAGTTCTAGGCTATAGTGAGCACGTGGTGAAGCTTAGTATAGTTAGACTATGCGCCGGTGTGTTTTGTGCACCGTGCTTTTTGGTTAGCATATGGTTGTCTAACTCGTGTTGTTGTAAGTATTTGAATACTTAGACTTGGATTGTAATTATTCAGGAATACACTTTGCTTGTCGAAGCACCTTTTGGTAATGAGTTCTTTTGTATATTTGAATGCCGGCTCATTGGAAAATATTCTATGCGCACTCTGAGTGTTAGTTGAAAAAGAAGAAAAAGAAATAATGCCCTTTTTGGCCTTTGAAAAACGGGTTGTTACATTTAGTATCTAATCATCACTAAGTTTTTTATGTGGAGATGCCAACATAAACTATATAAGAAAACACTTGTAGAAATCCAAAGTAGTAAGCATTCAATTATTCTTCCAATGTTTTCCAGTCTTTTTGTTTTGAACTCATAAACACATATAACATGAGTTTTAAAATTTATTGTATATATTGATCGTGTGAGGTGCCGAATCAATGGGATTTGTATTACACCCGGATTTTCAAAGGCTAAAAGTAGGCACCTTTTTTTTTTTCTACAACAAAGACTTTGACATAAAACATTCACGATCACCCTTAAATTAAATCAGAGTAAACCTTTTCCAAAATAGCGATCGGAATACAATGCCTGTTTTATAAATTGTTTTCACGAATAAAATTTTAGAATATAAACCAAACACTATGTCTAAACTAACATAGCGGCACCATTTATTCCAAATAAATATCATAATACAATTTCATAATACAAATACAGCGGACAATAAATAAGAGTAAACAAGACTCTTAAACTACTACCCCTAAGCTGATCTTTAAACTCTAACTGAAGATGACTGGGTGACGAAGACCCATAGACAGCTTCAAGCCTCGCCGCTTCTCCACACGGTACAAATAAAATCCCTAAAAAAATGCTCGTAGAGGGTCACCTTCTAAGAACCACATATAACTAAAAATACGCAGCACAAGATACACAACTCATGGCAACAAATACGCATTTAATCATATGAATCACACATCATACAAAGTAAGTGCACATATAGTCTATCAATCACACGCAATAGTATTCAAATGCACAATTAGCCTATCAATGTAGACTCTACATGAGCGTGACACCAATCACTGGCTGCCGCATGCATGAATTCCGGAATTTAACGGTGGGATAACACCGGGTACGATCACCTAGATCAAGTACCGACTCAATTTGGTGGAATACCCCGAGTACAATCACCTAGATCAAATACCGACTCAATTAACGGCGGGTACAATCACCTAGATCAAATACCGGCTCAATTAAAGGCGGGATATCACCTGGTACAATCACCTAGATCAAATACCAACTATGAGTGCATGAGTATACGTCTTCTCTACATATACTAATGCAAACAACTTACATATTCTCATAATATGTAATCTCATAACAACATGTCAACACATATATTTAACAAAATCATATGTAAGACAAATAAATATCATGTACAGCAAGATATTCAATCAAGTACATGCATCAACATTTCATATTATTCAACATATGAAATTCACAACAACAGCTCCAAACATGTGTAGAATATAGTATGTTTTCAAACAATTTCTCGTCACGATAATACATCACACAACAACCATGCTCATAATTCATATTGCATCACATCAAGCAAATACACATATTCAAGCAAACAATTACACATGCATAAAAAGCACTCGATATTTCGAGGTATATGTAATCGTTAGAAAGTGCCCTTACCTCGACAAGCGTTCCAACACGTACAACTTACTCTACGCGAGCAAAACCGTCTCTCTCGATGGAGTCTCCAATCCCGCTAATCCTCTTAACCTTTTTCAACACATAACTTATCTAAGTTAATACCACATTCTAATTGGTCACTCAAATAAGTCCTATCTCGGCTACTAATGGATTCAAGACCTATGGTTGTTCCCTCACAACTAACTAGGCTCAAATCATTTTCAAAATAACTCTTGAAAACATTACACTTAAATCAAGAGTTTTTCTCGCAAAAGCGCTATAACAAATAGTTTTATCCAAAAACGTCGCCAAATAAATTCAAACTATTTTAAAGTTTTTCCAAAAGCAAGAATACTTTTTCGAATAACTTACGCACTTCTTTATGAAACCAAACAAGTTCAAGCTACTAAAACTTTTCTCGTACGACTTATAATAAAATACTTTTAGCGCGTACGTAACTAAAACATTTTTCGAAATAGTTGACAAAGGTCAAATTCTTAAAATATAAGTCATCGACAAAAGAATGTTCATTTCAATTTACAAATCGATTTCAAAACATGTTTCTCTTTTTCGTAGAAAAATAATCTCTATTATTTTTCTACTACTATACTTCAGTTTCAACAATGGCGATAAAACAATTACAAACTTGAAACGGCCATAACTCGTTCAATTTTTATCCGATCGAGACGAGCCATACGCCAAAATCTTCGTCTCGAAAAGACGGATCAAATGTTTAAGTTTTCAGGTCACAAAACAATTTTAAAATGACCTAAATGTCCTTCAAGATTTTCGACCAGAATTGGAATCAGACCAAAATATTGTTATTCACTCCAATCATCACTAATTTTCTCAAATTGATCAAGCACTCACACCAATTTCATTTGAATCAAAAATGCCAATTTTCTACAAGACTTTGCAAAAAGTTTCACTTGTTCAATCAAGCCACAAGCTACTAGTTTTCTTTCCAAACAATACCTCTAAATTATTCCAAAGAAAACCATGATCATGCCTTCCCAATTATGGCTTAAAATCTAGAAATCTCATGGACATATACATAATATGCCACGGCCAAATTTTAAAAACAAGGCTAGTTCCCATTTTTTATTTATTTCAAAAGCATAGGATTAATCCTTTAGTTACCAAAATCACTTAATTGAATGAACAAAACATTTTCATAACACAACACCAAGTAAAGATTCATGTTCTTGATCAATATAAATTTTTCATCAAACCCTAACTCACAAATTATCATATATGATCATACAACCATGGAAATCTAAACAACTAAGCCTAAACATGTTAGATAATCACTTATAAACAACTTCTAAGCAATAAGAATCAATGATGAACAATTTCTCACAAATTTCTCTCAAGAACATAAACCAAAAATCTCATGAATCTCTAAGAGTTTGGCAAGCTAATTAAGAAGGAAGGAAGTTGGTTACCTTAGGAAGAAGGATCTCACAACTTCAAGCTTTCAACCAAGCTTCTAATGGATGATTATGGTGAAGGAAATGAATTTTTCTCATGGTTGGAAGAAGAGAGAAAAGCCACGGCCAAAACAAGAGAAAGAAGGAGTGAATCTGTGATTTTCTTAAAGTCCACAAAGTGACTTCCAAAAGTCTACTAAATAATGGTCTTGTTTCATCCTAGCCCTTGGATCAAATAGTGTAAAGTTGCAAGAGATAATCCTAGCCAACCACTCAATCTTGGTCACCAAGCTTCTCACATAAATATCTAGATATTTTGTGATTTAGCGCCACCTCATCTCGCTCAGTCCCCGCGCACGCGCTTAAATGAATCGTATCTCGCGTACCATTAAACTTTACGGAAACAGAAAATTCTACCTTAAACCAATTAATTAAAGCAATCCACAAACTTTCGAATAAATTTTATTCCGGATAAATTTTCGCTCCTAAGCTCGGAAAAATATAATGAGGTCAAATTCTCATCACAGTCGATATATAAAGTCTCGATTTAAATTTTGACGACAATCGGAAAACGTAAAATTTTCAAACAGCGGGTATATTTTGCCCGTTTTCTCAAAAATCACCAGAACAATATTTTCAACATTTCGACGTGACAAAAATGTTTCTAAACCCATTTAAAGCTTATAAAACCATTGTGCCAATTTTTCAAATGTTAAACTAACGCGCAGACACAATCTCAACGAAAATGCTGTCAAAACACAAAATCAAACAGAAAACCGATAAAAACAAATAGCAGAATATCATTTAATATATCTCAATTCTAATTCCTCCTATTGAAATTCTACGGGTCTTACATTACTACCCACCAAAAAGAAGTTTCGTCCTCGAAACTAAAGGTAAGAATAATAACTCAACAAGTTATTACTAACACCAACACTGACACAACCGTGCACCTATTGCAACCCTCTACAAAGTCGCACTGGTTCAAACTTTAGACACAAAGCTAGACATCAGACAATGAGTCACCACTCAAAATTAACTTTACTACAAAGGTTCACAAACCCTAGTTTCACAAAGATCCTAGGTCAACACGACAAATTCCCAAGGTTAGTTTTTTTTTTTTTTTTTTTTTTTTTCCGCCTCCACGTCACAACCAATTTCACTAGGTTCACACGAAGTGTTGATCGGCTACCCTCCAAAAAGAAACACCAAAATCTCTCTACACACCACCAAAGCTAGCAAAACTAGTCAATTCCTGTCAACACGATTCCGTCTATTATTAACAAGAGATTAAGGGTGATCAGTTCCTTAATTTGTCAATAGATAGCCGACAATCATGATGGTGGTTTAGACCATCTTTACATAACTTTAATAATGTTCCCTTCCACTTGTGCTCAAGGTCCTCCGAGGCACAAGGGTCCAACAATTCCTTCGAGGTTTTCTTAATGTTCTCCTGCATTACTTTACTACCTCTACCTTGTCGACGGGACACAACGCTCCAAACACGTCACTTTAAACTCACATGTTTTCACTTACAAAACATTTGCTGAGCATCATCTAACAATAGTACAATGTCACCACGACAATTACCACCAAAACTATTACACTCTGAAAGAAGTTGTCATCTCTAGAGAGAACTTCACAACTTCACCAATATCCATAAATCCTTAAAAAAAAGTTTCCTTAATCTCGTAACTGTACCGAACTATAAATTTTCTTTCAAATCTCGTTCTAACCATAGGCTTAATGACATCATCCCAAAATCCGGTTGATGATTACACTCGACGAGGAATACTTTGAAGAGGAATACTTTGAAAAAATGAAAGTAGTATATCCTCGTGCTGAAGAGGATTTGATTGATTTTCTGAACAGATGCAAGCTAGAGAACAAAGGAGTGATGCTTTGCGCTCGTTGCAGTGCTGTTTATGATAATGAGGCTACTGCAGGCCTTATGAAGTTCCAACCAGTGGCAAATAGGCAGGGGGCAAACCCAAAACAGCCTCATGATAAAGAAAAGGGCATTCTAACTCGACCAAATAATAGGGTCCAAGCTGATCGAAGGCCCACTTTCCTCCCATCTGGTTCGATCCCTATAGAACGCTGGATGCACCAAGGAACCATAAAATTCAACAAAGGTGCAATGGAAGTTGGTGGCTCCAGTGGCACCAAACTAAGCTACTCAGAGGATGTTAACAAATACTCTTACAAGAATAATTATAAGGGTAAACATCCAATGACAAGAACTCAATGGCGTAGATTCCAACGCCAGAAGAAATTGGCTGCAACCAATCTTCAAACAGGCCAATATAAAGAAGTGGCTAGAAGGCCAGCAAAAGAAAGGATACTTCCTCCTATAGAAGAAAACAAGATGGAAGATGATGATCTGCTGGACTCTGAGCCAGATTTTGATGTAATATGTGTGGTTTCCATATTACCATCAGAATATGATGTTCAATCAGAAGTAACTGAGCTCGAAACTGATTTCGACCAGTTAGAAATGGCTGACCCTAAGCCAATATGCTATTATGTAATGAACAATGGCTGTATCGAAGAGCAACAGGCTACATTCGAAAGGCCAGACTTAGGCATGAAAAATCATCTCAAACCTCTCTTCATCAGAGCAAAAGTTGAAGGAGTTGGAGTTAACAAAGTGCTGATAGATGGAGGAGCTGCTGTGAATCTAATGCCTCTATCTATGTTACCCAAGATTGGCAAATATGACTGTGATTTGTCAGCCCACAACATTGTTTTGTCAAATTATGAAGGCAAAACAGGACATTCAAGGGGGGAAATTCAAGTAGATGTTGCTGTGGGCAGCGTAGTTCGACCAACTCTGTTCCTAGTGGTTGTGTAAGACCCAAGATTTCGCTGTACAATTTTCCTAAGGAACTTTAGTGTCGGCTAAGTTTTTAGGGTTTTGATGAAGCGGTTTTGTGAGTATCATCGCAATTATAGGTTTTTGCTGTAATGGAGCCTGTTTTGTGCTCGTGCATTGTAAAGACACAGACTTTTGTCCTGTAATCCTATTTGGTTAATACGAAGGTTACTGTATATTCAGTATAACGAGTTTTGGATTATTCTCGCTTTTGGAAAAACGAGTAGGAATTTTACCCACAGTTGGAAATTTTTACGATGTCTGAATTCCGTAGAAATTTAGATGGGAGTTTTATATATCGGCGTGAGTTAGGATATATTGTCAGAATAATTTTCAAGAGTGAGGAAGAAAATTTCAGTCGAGGAAAAAGATTTAGCGATAATATTTGGAAACGGTTTACGACGGACGTTTATTTGGTAGATTTTATATTTTTGTGATTTCCGTCCGTTAGCGAGGTGCGACTCGTTTAAGCGCGAGCGCGGAGACTGAGCGAGCTAGTGGGTTAAGACCATAAAAATATCTAGATTTTTATTTGGTTGCTTGGTGACCAAGACTTGAATGGAGGGCTAGGATTTGCTCATAGAACTTTACACTATTTGATCCATTGGCCTAGATTAATCCATGACTTTAATAAGTAGGAAGACTTAGGAAAAATTGGAAAGGATTTTCACTCTTCCTCTCTTCTCTCTCACGAGGAACCTCTCTTTCTCTTCATTACCAAACACTTTTCTTCTTAAGTTAGTAAGCTTAATCCATTCTTGTGGGAAATCTAGAAAGAATTAGGAAGAAAGTTTGGAACCAAAGTTGATCCTCTCCTCATGGTGGTGATTATGAGCTATAGTTTGAGGTAAGAAAAATCTCCCTCCCTCCTTTCCTCTTTTTGGCCGTGAGGCCTTTTGTTAGGTGTAGGGTGAGTTTTAATTTTCTTACTTCCTTTAAAAGCTTGGATCATGCTCTTGTTGGATCATAGAAGTTGCTAGGAATCATCTCCTCTTAAGGTAACTAGCTTTATCCTTCTTATTGTTGGTTAAATTCCTCATAGATTAAGTTATGAAAATTGTGTTCTTGAGAAGAAAATTATTAGAACTTGCTTTTAATTAGTTGTTGGTTCAATAGAAGTGTTCATGAGAGTTAATTAGTACATATGAGTGAAGTATGAGATGATTCCCATGGTTGATTTAAAGTTTTCACAAATTTTTAAGTTAGGGTTTTAAGAAAAATTTGAAAAGAGCATAACCATGAGTAATTGATATGTGATTTGATTTTTTATGATAGTTTAGAGCTTTGTGACAAAATGGATTCTTGAATATAAACTTTGTTTTGAAAAATAAGAAAAAAATTTATTTGGTGTTCTTGAGCGATTCGATGAACATGTTTTAGGAAATTTCGTTTCGATTCTCAAAGTAGTCGATTGAGCAATTAGATGCCTTTGCAAACCAATAGATAATTGTTAGGGTTTTGAAATGAAAAAATTGGTGTTGGCCTTGTTTTTCCCTCTTTGGCCGAGGCAAAAAGTTAGGGTAGGAAGAATCGATTTTCGAAATTGTTCTAAGACAAATAGTTTGGGCATAATGATAGTCTTAAAAGTTTGATTGGTTATGGTTTTGTTAGAAAAGAAAATGAGTTGCTTTTGCCTTCAGAAAAACCAATTTGAGAATTGTCGAAAATTGCGATTCGACCTAAAATGTTTTGGATTGTGAGGATAAATGATTTTGGGGTATTATAAGATATTACCATGCTTTTGGAATTGAAAATTTTTGAGTGATTAGGTATTTTCCACATTCTTGGCCGTGGCCAATTAAGGAGAAGGGAAAAAGATTTCAAAATTTTTAAAGTCCATAATGTGGAGAAATTGATCATTGAGTTAGTATATGGTTATAGTTTTAAAAGAGTAGAAGTATATGGTTTTACTTGGTAAGAAAAACTTGAAACTTGCGACGCAAGAAAACTCTGATTTTTGTTGATTTATTTTGAAGAGTTATGGCTTGTTTTAAAATGTTTTTGTTGTGTGAAATTGATCTCTTTTGGGTTGATAACTCTAGTGTTTCTTTGTATGCTTTGAAACAAAAATGAATTTCGTGTGACTAAAATAATGTCTTTAATTTCGTGAATTTTTATCGCCATGGGAAGAACTTGGAATCGCTAGGTGAGAGAGTTAGAAAGTACCTTAAACCCCCCTAGACTTTTGAGAACAAGTTTCGTTTCGATAGGATGTACGATGAGTATTTTATTGATTTTACGCTACATTTATTTTAGGTAGCGTGAATTGTAGAATTTCGCGAAAAAGAGTAACGAAAGCTTGCTGAGGTAAGGGCACCTTTCTTTTGTTTTATTTTCCATTGGTAGCATTGTTTGTATGCTTGTTGTGGTGTGCTTTGAGTGTTATGCATGTATATATTATGTATTCTCGTTGATGAGAAAGTGTTTATGATACATGTGTTGTCTTACATAAGATTTTGTTAGAAATATATGTATTGACATGTGGTTCAGAATTACATATGCATGATTGGTATGTAATTGAATGCATCGGCATGGATAAGTTGTATCGTATGCTCATGCATTCATGGTAGTGGTTAGAAGACCACCGGGTGCGATTAGAAGATCCACCTTGAATCCTGCGGGATTTTATTGAGTCCAATATTGTGATTAGAAGATCACGGGGTTTGATTAGAAGATCCACCCTAATCCTTCGATTAGAAGATCGTCGTGATTGTATTGATTTTAGTGATTAGAAGATCACGACTCTCTGCGGAGAGGTTAAATTCCGGAATTCATGCATGTGGCATCCAGTGATTGGGTCACGATCATGTAGAGTCTGCATTTGTAGGCTATGTGTGCATTTAAATATATCATGTATGTTGATGTGAAAATATTATATGTTTACTTGTTTTTCCATATTTAGTAAGTGTACTATTTGTGGTACTTGTGGTGACCCTTGCAACATTTCATTTGCGGGCTCCTCCCACCCCAGATGATGCTGTAGGTCGCGAGGGCGGCGGCTGCTCAGGGCCCAGTGAACTCATGTCGGATCTATAGTTTAGAATTAGACTCTGTGCCGGTGTGGTTGTACATCATGCCTTTGGGTTAGGCATAAGTTTCTATCTTGGTTTGTTATGGGTTGTAGTGCTTGGAGTAATTTGAATACTTAGACTTGGACTGTAATTATTCAGGAACACACTTTGCTTGTCGAAGCACCTTATGGTAATGAATTCTTTTGTATGTTTAATGCCGGCTCTCACAGTTTGTATGCGCGCTCTGTTTTGTTTTAAAAAAAAATAAAATTAAATGCCCTTTTTGGTCTTTGAAAATTCGGGGTGTAACAGGTTGAATCCAAGGCAAACTTCAACTTGCTATTGGGGAGAGAGTGGATTCATGGAGTAGGAGCCGTTCCTTCGACCCTTCACCAGAAGTTGATGCTCTGGAGGGAGGATGGTTGCGTAGAAAATATAGAGGCTGATCAGAGTTTCTATATGTCAGAGGTTGATACAATAAATCAACAAACCTTTGATAAAAATTTGGCGAATATTGCGTCATGTTATGATAGAGAGAATGCTTTCACACACTCTGATAATGTGATATATTCTGTGAAGCTCCACCCAACCCAAGGCTTTATATGGGAAAGAGAGGAAATAGATGCTGTGTCCTCAGAAGATGGAGTTGTACCACCATCTAGGTGGAATGTTTATGAAGATTATGATGACTGAGTCCAGTGCATGGGCTAGGATTACGGCTTATATGGCCGAAACTAAGTTAAATACGGCTTTGGAAGCTGAAGTTCATCAAAATATGGCTACGAAAGCCAAGGTCGAAAGTAATGGTACATCTGTGCCACAGACACAAAGGCTCGACTGCATCTATGATGAAGAACCTTTAGGGTTCGAAAGAGATCCACTTAATGAAACTCCTAAGATGCAGGCTCAAGATCCTTTGGAGGAAATTGACATTGGAGATGGCTCAGTAAAGAGGCCAACTTACATTAGTGCCAATATCAGTCCTGATTTAAAAGGGAAATTGGTGTTACTTCTCAAGGAATTTAGTGATTGTTTTGCTTGGGATTATAATGAAATGCCTGGACTCAGTAGAGAAATGGTCGAACTCAAGCTACCAATCAAGGCAGGTAAAAAACCAGTGAAACAATTGCCAAGAAGGTTTGCACCAGAGATCATGTCCAAAATCAAAGAGGAGATCGAAAGGCTGCTGAAGAGTAAATTCATCAGAGCTGCCAGGTATGTAGAATGGTTAGCAAATATAGTTCCTGTCATTAAAAAGAATGGTACACTTAGGGTATGTATAGATTTTAGAGACTTAAATAATGCTACACCTAAAGATGAGTATGCTATGCCTGTAGCAGAAATGTTAGTGGATTCAGCAGCAGGCTTCGAGTTCTTGAGCATGTTAGATGGTTACTCTGGTTATAACCAAATATTTATTGCTGAGGAAGATGTATCTAAAACAGCATTTAGGTGCCCTGGTGCTTTAGGCACTTATGAATGGGTTGTTATGCCCTGTGGCTTAAAAAATGCTGGTGCCACTTATCAAAGGGCAATGAATTCCATGTTTCATGATTTTATAGATACATTCATGCAAGTTTACATTGATGATATCATCATCAAATCTTCTTCTGAAGATAGCCATTTGCTATATCTTAGGCAATCTTTTGAAAGGATGAAGAAACATGGATTAAAAATGAATCCATTAAAATGTGCTTTTTGTGTGCATGCAGGAGATTTCCTTGGTTTTGTGGTGCATAAAAAAGGCATTGAAATAAACCAGAATAAGACAAAGGCTATCTTAGAGACAAAGCCTCCTTCGACCAAAAAACAACTTCAATCTTTGCTGGGAAATATCAATTTCTTGAGGAGATTCATTTCGAACCTAAGTGGAAAAGCTCAAGCTTTCTCACCACTACTTCGACTCAAGAAGGATGATCCATTCAAATGGAAGGAAGAGCATCAAAAGGCTTTTGATGACATTAAGGAATATTTAATAAAGCCTCCAGTTTTAATGCCTCCTAGTAGGAACAAAGCTATGAAGTTGTATATAGCCACGTCTGATAAGACAATAGGAAGCATGTTGGCTCAAGAAGATGATAATGGCATAGAAAATGCAGTTTATTACCTTAGTAGATTTTTAAATGATGCAGAAACTAGATATACTGCCATAGAAAAACTTTGTCTTTGTTTGTATTTCTCTTGTACAAAACTTAAGCATTATATAAAGCCTGTTGATGTTTATGTCTATTCCCACTTTGATGTTATTAAACATATGCTAACTAAACCTATATTACATAGTAGAATTGTAAGACCCAAGATTCCACTGTACAGTTTTTCTAAAGAACTTTAGTGTCGGCTAAGTTTTAGGGTTTTTGGTGGAGCGGTCTTGTGAGTATCGTTGCATTAATGGAATTTTTGCTGAAATGGAGCCTGTTTTGTGCTCGTGCGCTGGAAAGGCACAGACTTTTGGGTCGTAGTCTTCTTTTGAGTATAAGAAGGTTTATGTGTAGTCAGAATAACGAGTTTTGGATTATTCTCGCTTTTGGAAAAACGAGTAGGAATTTTACCCGCTGATGTAAAATTTTACGGCTTCTGAATTCCGTAAAAATTTAGATGGAGGTTTTATATATCTGCGCGAGTTAGGATATGTCCTGAGAATCATTTTCGAGGGTGAGGAAGAAAATTACAGTCGAGGAAAAAGATTTAGCGATAATATTTGGAAACGGTTTACGACGGACGTTTATTTGGTAGATTTTATATTTTTGTGATTTCCGTCCGTTAGCGAGGCGCGACTCGTATGTGAGGCGTAAGTTTCTCATGAGAAAGAAAATATCTTGTGAGGATAAGCTTGGAATTGATCCAATGGCTAGGATTAAGTCTTGAAACCTTTTTACTATTTGATCCAATGGTGGATATGCAACAAGACCACTTGATAGGAAGAATTTTGGATGAGTTTTGTCTTAGAAAAAAATCACAAAGCACTTCCTTCTCTTCTCCCTTTGGCCGTGGCTTTCCCACCCTTGTGTTCTTCATCATAAATTCTCCATTTCTTCACCAAAACATTTGATCATAAGCTTGTTGGAAAGCTTGGAGTTGTGAGATTCTTCTTCTAAGGTAACTAGAACTTCTTCCTTTCTCCATAGCTTGCCAAACTCTTAGAGATTCATGAGATTTTTTATAACGCCCCAACTAAAATATCTAGAATATTTAGTCAAGACATAAATAATTGAATCTGAGTACAATAAATTTAACGAGATAAAACACATGAATTACAAATAATTCATTACAACAGTTGATGAGCTTAAATAATACAGCGGACATTAGAATTAAATTCCTCGATACACAGATAAACTAAAAACAAGGGAAGACTAAATCGTCTAATGCGATGATCCAAGCTCAGCTCCAATCATCAGCTCCATCCTGGTCCTTGCTCCAGTTAACCTGTCTACCTAAAAAAATTGGTTTGGAGTGGGGTGAGACTACTAAGCCTCAGTGAGTCCTACTACCCTCCTAGAGGTGACTACACCGGGGGCACCTAAATCAGTCGTATCATTCTAGCATATATATAATCATATCCTGAACTGAAAGTAAATGTGTAACACAGAAATTAACTCTTATTCATTTTAAACACAAGGACACTCTGAGGTGAGCATGTCTCAGAGGCCTGCCATATCCGTCAACCGATTCGGTCACGGCATGCAGCTCACAATAACGTATCCTAATGGATTGTCCCATTGGGAGTCCATAACGCGATATCACAAAATCGCTCATAACTGACTGAAACTAAATTAGTTCTTACTACCAATATTTCCCAAGACCCGGGGAGCATGCAACCTATTTTATTTCTAAGTTATACCCTAATGATTATCTGTGGTTAACATTCTGTTCGACATTATATTAATTATATTACTGCAAGCTATCTGATTATAGTGAGGATATAAAACGAGTGTAGAAATCTTTATTTAGAAAATGGAAAATGTAGGCCAATTCTGTACAAGCTCGCTACGGCGAGCCACCAGCTCGCTTTGGCGAGATTATAGGTCCTGACCTAAATCAACTCGCTGTGGCGAGCAGAAGCTCGCCATGGCGAGTTTCATCAGCTCAGAGCCCAGCTCGCCATGAATGCTCGCCAGCTACTCGCTGTGGCGAGTTCATACAGAGTTTACCCTGTTTTGCCAAAAATCATATTTTTCTAAAATACACTTACAATCCTCATTTTATCAGTGCAGTAACATATTTTGCATAATATACAAAACAGAATGGAGGGAAATTTGGGATTAATTCCCCTCACACAACTTTTCCTAATTATTTACCTAAGTTAACATGCATTTCATAATTGGGAGACTAACTACTCTATCCTAAAGAACCCACCTGTATTGAGATTAACTCAGAAGCTTTATCACTGAATCAAAGCTCAACTTCAGCCACAAATCTTTTAGCAATGGAACTCACTTGAAACCCCGTCTTGAGTGCTAGAATGAAATGGAATGGAAATGAATTGAAGAGTGTTTAGGATTTTACTAAAGTCCAAGAAATGAACCGTTATTTACAGTCACAGAGAAGGTAGTGGAAGGTTGGAAACAGCTTACCAAGGATTAAAAGTAGGTGACGTACAAGAGGAATACAAACAGCAGTATTGAGCTGTACTGCTCCACTCGCCGTGGCGAGTACTCCCGCTCGCTAGGCGAGCTTAGCAGGTGGAGGAATAATGTTTTGTTGCTCCAAAATTCTACTTTTCCATGACACCCATAACTTTCAGTCCACTCCCAGCACGCATTTAAAGTTGTTCCAGCACATTAAAAATGCCAATTTGAAGAATAGATAGATATGTGAGTTTCTTTACACAAAAAGGGGATGAAATATGTAATGGAATTACGAGGAAGGGCAGGAGGTTTAAGTTACCTGAATCTCTTAGTTTCAGAGTTGGGTTTATTGATTTGATGTACATCTTTGTTCCTCTTGAGGTCAAGGTTAAGAAATTGGGCTTGAAACCATCAACTTCCACTTGTGGTACAAAAACCCTTGCATGCAAATACAAGAACATAACTTGAATCTTTACAAAAGAGGCAGCATATTACAACCCAGAGAAATTGAAGAAGGAACAGAGTGATAGAACTTACTCTCTCTTAAGGGTTGAAATATAAGGGCAAGAATTGATCCTTGCATGTGAGATTGAGGGAAAAATTGGTGAAGCTTGAATGATGATGATGATCTGGCCGTGAGAGGGAGAGGGAGAAGAGGATGAGAACATCAATGATTTTATGATTTTTCTCTATAGCAAGATGAATCTTTGGGTCATGAGTTTCTTGTTGTTTGAAAGCGTGAAGGTGGGAGAAGGAACAAGAGAGAAGCTCTGCTTCTTTGCAGAGAAAGTGAGTGAATGATTTGAGATGTTTGGCCAAGAGTGGGTTTTTATGTAACTCATGTGGGTCCCACTTGGTTAATAAGTCTTGTGTTGGTCTCTTACTTTCTCACGTGGGAAGCATAGGAAATGGGTGGAGAAAATTTCATGATAATAGCTATCCATTTCCCCATTTAAATAGAAGCCTTCCAATTAAATTCCTAAATTGACTTTCAACCAATATTCTTTTTATTGATAAAATTTAGAATGTTACATTCTACCCCCCTTAAAGAAATTTCGTCCTCGAAATTCAAACTTCTTCACTCCACATCAGGGTAGGTTGTTTTATGTCTGCATCCGGTCTATACTTCGTCTATTCTCCAGTTCAAAGTGTTCAACCCCTTGGAATAAAACTTTCCTCTTTACAGGTTACTGGTTAAGGGTTAATCTCACCTTCTCAAGGTTACAGTGCTGCGCACTCTGATTCAACGTCCTACCACCATTACTCTCCTTCCATTTCCAATGGGATTAGTTCCAGTTTAAACTGAGTTGGAGGGTCGGTATCTGGCCTAATATTGATGTGGCTATTTCAAGTTCTCCCAAACATATGTCGTTCTCCTTTATGATGACCACCATACTTGGCATGTTATATGTACTACTGTATCGCGTGTTGTGAAATTACTCCAGAATCTATCGAGATATAAAACGAGTGGAAAGTCGTCTAGACACTACAAGTTCTTCGACCAATGAGTTGGACTCATCCATAGGCGTACTTATAGTTATCCGATAAAATCCCACCTACAATCTCTATCTATCCCGACACGACACGATGATTAAGTTGCACATTTAACACGTGGCGCACTTGGTTCAGATCACTCCTCAGGGTTACAGGTCACACTTGTTTGAAGTCCTTCGCTGGTAACTAATGTATGAAACTTGGCTAGCTGAAAGCATAAAGTCGGATTTTGTAACGCTAAGGCTGATTTGAATGGTTTGGCTTACAACGGTTGACAGAATTATCTTAACAGATCACTAACGATAGGAAGAAGGGTTTCCAACAAGGGATTGATATATTACTTCAAACGAGTGATTAACTCTTACACTCATGCTAACTAGTTACTGGCGACTAGACTTGGGATTGGAATATCCTAGTCCAGGCGTTCAAGCTTCAGTATCTGATCTCACGAAATTACAAGAATTGAATTTTTGAAGGTTGAAATGTTCGGGCAGAGGCGTTCAGGGTTAACACACTGATCTTACGTAGTTAGGAGTACGGAGTTGGTAGGTTTGAACCTTCAACACTGATTTCACTGGTATGACTTAATTCCACTGAACATGGAACTGGTTCAAACTTAATTCTAAATTCGACTGATAAGGCTACGAGAGAATATTTAACTAACTCTATTGGAGAACAGATTGCCGGATTCTAGTGCACGGAGTTTACTTGATTTGCTGATACGGAGCTAGGTAAGTTTTACCGGAGTGGTTCGAAGTATGTTGATTGAAAGATCAACCGAGCGAGTAAGAAATAAAACTGGAATTATTCTCGACCTTCTCAAGAATAATCAATTTCCGCAGATAGAGTTTTGTTGGTAGTAACACAACTGGCAAACTAGAACAACACCTAATGTGGTTAATTAAGTGTGACATTAACACTCTCGATGTAATTAACTGGCTTCAAGAAATTTGAAAAGTTTGCATCCGGATTGAATTTAGGTACTGCACGTGGTTGTCCAAACACTAAGGCACAAGAAGAATTTGTCCAACTGAGGCGTGGTTAGGGAATACACACGTGCATGGTGTTCCAAGACTTGCGAATATTGAATTAAGCATTGTTCGATTCAATGACTCTGCTGAAATAGGATCTCTAGAGACAAATAGACATTTGAAGATTTATCTTCCATTGGTTTATACTCATGTTCTACATTTCTAATTCTTCTGTCAGTTCTCTCAAGTTAGGACAACTATGTTTCCACTCAAAGATTCTCGCTGACAATTCTCACCGGTAGGACGTCTAATTGATTCTAATACTCTCTTAGCTGAAAGGCCTGAATGTATGGAAATATTAGTTGGCTAACCTGAGTTGAAACTAACTTGCTTGCCTGTGTCTGGGTAACTAATCATGTGTACTAAAGATTGGTCTGGGTGGCTGATGTCTCTAGTAAGGACTTCTACTTGCTAATCTAATCGAGTCATGACTCCTATTGTCTGGCACTAATGTTGTTTCTGTGTCGTCGGCCTCTAGTATTAATATCCTAAGCGGTAATAAGGTTAGTTGGTATCTGTATAGTGTTAAAATATGACGGTTTAATCCTAATCTTCAGACTGGTGTCTACTTGGTCTACGATACTGTAGTAATAGCCTAATGACATCTGACTGACAACTCTCAATGTACGGTTAATGATTCTACTAATCTATAGCTGTCAGGTCTTAATGCTTGAATCCGTGTAGTGTGTAGTCAAACTAGTACAGAACTAAATTGCCGGTCTCTAAACTATCTAATGACAAGGCAACTACGGCTCGACTCTGGCGTCTGATCGTACTAAAGGTAACTCTCAATTGTTATTACTAATCAAAACTTAACCTATAATGGTTCGGTGTAATTTTCCGGTATAGAGTGATAGACTGATCCTATTGATGGCGCCTAGGGGTGGTTATCTTAAATGTTCACCTAGTGGGTCTTGCGATAAAAGAACATTAGGGTATAGGTGCTGAGGTTCCCTATTCTTAACGGGGTGATTAATTGGTCGTAAGTGCTATATTGCTAGTTTTTGGTTACTTAATTTTTACGGTCTTAACAAACCTATTGGGATGACGGTGTTGCTAAAGGAGGATTCAGTTTTGATGTGGGTCAAGGTTATACTTATGTGACAAGGTTCTAACGTCGGTTTGGTTGTTAGCTATTCGGTGATGATGTCCTAGGAATTTTGATTGAAGAGTTTCCAAGAAGTTATAAGGACTCCTAACTGTTAGCTTAGTTTATGTTTGGGCTCTAAAATTTGCTGGGTATACTGCTAAAGACTGGCATGGCTGGAAAAGGAAATTCCAAATTGTTATACTAAATGTAATTTGATTCTCAGTGGTGAGGTAGAAATGTTCTTACGAGTTGGAGGAATATGGTAACTTAGTTAAGGGCATTCTATATGATAACCTAATAAGGTGACTTGAGGAGATATTGGAATGTGCTTGTCCTAATTTGGTTTCTCTAGTTTAGGTAGTTCAATTTGAAAGTTCTATGCCAAGGATATCTATTTGGTTCACTATACTGGGTTTCTAACTTGGAACCATAGGGGCGGGCTGAGTTTAAGGTGCTATCTCGGGTATGGACACGGATAATATGGAGTCTAATTTGTTACACTAATTACGGCTGAGTCCCAGTACTCTCAGTTTAATCATTGCTTTTTATTAGGACGGGTTTACTCATTCCCACTTTTAGTTTGCACTCAACTTCTAATTCTACCTCCAATTGGGTTTCCTCAACAATCCCTAAAAGTACAGGTTGGCTTAGGGTCAAATACACTGAAATTCTAAAAGATGGAATGGTAAGAACATGAATGAGGGCTTGAGACTGTTCACCACGGTTAAAAATGACTGAACAGAGAATCAGGTTGCAGCAAGCAGTAGCGGCAGCCTGCTAAGCTCGCTGTAGCGTGCGCTTGCTCGCTAAGCGAGTTAGACAGAGTGTAAAAGAATAAATTTGTGGTTTGTCCAATCTTCTTCGTTGCATAACACCATAACTCCCAGTCATATACTAACTTGGATTTAGGATGAGTTTTGGTTTACTGCCTACTGTTCTTGGGTGTTGATTGGCTCACAAACTTGGCTGAATTTTAGGCTCTTGCTAGGATAAGGGTACTTATAGGTTCAGGGAGTTTACCTGACACACAGTGTCAGTTGAATACTGTGGTGTACTTCACAATTCAGTATATGGATACACTTGCATTCCTCACCGGTCTTCCTACATCTTACTCCTGTGGCACCATTTGCCACGTTCCAATATCCACTTTTAAGAACTTCCTACGACGATTGCTCCTCGGTTGTAGTTTCACTACAGATTTAACTCGGGAATCCAGAGTTCACCTCAGCTCTAAACCATAATACCCTGCCTACCATACACAATACTGAGTTGATCAGGCTCAGCACGCGACGGTTTCAGCGTAAACAGCCCAGATCCAAAGGGTCTGTATTATTTAGGAAAGGATTGGAATGACTCATGGCAAGGTCCGATACTGGATCGACCTGCTCTGATACCAATTATAACGCCCCAACTAAAATATCTAGAATATTTAGTCAAGACATAAATAATTGAATCTGAGTACAATAAATTTAACGAGATAAAACACATGAATTACAAATAATTCATTACAACAGTTGATGAGCTTAAATAATACAGCGGACATTAGAATTAAATTCCTCGATACACAGATAAACTAAAAACAAGGGAAGACTAAATCGTCTAATGCGATGATCCAAGCTCAGCTCCAATCATCAGCTCCATCCTGGTCCTTGCTCCAGTTAACCTGTCTACCTAAAAAAATTGGTTTGGAGTGGGGTGAGACTACTAAGCCTCAGTGAGTCCTACTACCCTCCTAGAGGTGACTACACCGGGGGCACCTAAATCAGTCGTATCATTCTAGCATATATATAATCATATCCTGAACTGAAAGTAAATGTGTAACACAGAAATTAACTCTTATTCATTTTAAACACAAGGACACTCTGAGGTGAGCATGTCTTAGAGGCCTGCCATATCCGTCAACCGATTCGGTCACGGCATGCAGCTCACAATAACGTATCCTAATGGATTGTCCCATTGGGAGTCCATAACGCGATATCACAAAATCGCTCATAACTGACTGAAACTAAATTAGTTCTTACTACCAATATTTCCCAAGACCCGGGGAGCATGCAACCTATTTTATTTCTAAGTTATACCCTAATGATTATCTGTGGTTAACATTCTGTTCGACATTATATTAATTATATTACTGCAAGCTATCTGATTATAGTGAGGATATAAAACGAGTGTAGAAATCTTTATTTAGAAAATGGAAAATGTAGGCCAATTCTGTACAAGCTCGCTACGGCGAGCCACCAGCTCGCTTTGGCGAGATTATAGGTCCTGACCTAAATCAACTCGCTGTGGCGAGTAGAAGCTCGCCATGGCGAGTTTCATCAGCTCAGAGCCCAGCTCGCCATGAATGCTCGCCAGCTACTCGCTGTGGCGAGTTCATACAGAGTTTACCCTGTTTTGCCAAAAATCATATTTTTCTAAAATACACTTACAATCCTCATTTTATCAGTGCAGTAACATATTTTGCATAATATACAAAACAGAATGGAGGGAAATTTGGGATTAATTCCCCTCACACAACTTTTCCTAATTATTTACCTAAGTTAACATGCATTTCATAATTGGGAGACTAACTACTCTATCCTAAAGAACCCACCTGTATTGAGATTAACTCAGAAGCTTTATCACTGAATCAAAGCTCAACTTCAGCCACAAATCTTTTAGCAATGGAACTCACTTGAAACCCCGTCTTGAGTGCTAGAATGAAATGGAATGGAAATGAATTGAAGAGTGTTTAGGATTTTACTAAAGTCCAAGAAATGAACCGTTATTTACAGTCACAGAGAAGGTAGTGGAAGGTTGGAAACAGCTTACCAAGGATTAAAAGTAGGTGACGTACAAGAGGAATACAAACAGCAGTATTGAGCTGTACTGCTCCACTCGCCGTGGCGAGTACTCCCGCTCGCTAGGCGAGCTTAGCAGGTGGAGGAATAATGTTTTGTTGCTCCAAAATTCTACTTTTCCATGACACCCATAACTTTCAGTCCACTCCCAGCACGCATTTAAAGTTGTTCCAGCACATTAAAAATGCCAATTTGAAGAATAGATAGATATGTGAGTTTCTTTACACAAAAAGGGGATGAAATATGTAATGGAATTACGAGGAAGGGCAGGAGGTTTAAGTTACCTGAATCTCTTAGTTTCAGAGTTGGGTTTATTGATTTGATGTACATCTTTGTTCCTCTTGAGGTCAAGGTTAAGAAATTGGGCTTGAAACCATCAACTTCCACTTGTGGTACAAAAACCCTTGCATGCAAATACAAGAACACAACTTGAATCTTTACAAAAGAGGCAGCATATTACAACCCAGAGAAATTGAAGAAGGAACAGAGTGATAGAACTTACTCTCTCTTAAGGGTTGAAATATAAGGGCAAGAATTGATCCTTGCATGTGAGATTGAGGGAAAAATTGGTGAAGCTTGAATGATGATGATGATCTGGCCGTGAGAGGGAGAGGGAGAAGAGGATGAGAACATCAATGATTTTATGATTTTTCTCTATAGCAAGATGAATCTTTGGGTCATGAGTTTCTTGTTGTTTGAAAGCGTGAAGGTGGGAGAAGGAACAAGAGAGAAGCTCTGCTTCTTTGCAGAGAAAGTGAGTGAATGATTTGAGATGTTTGGCCAAGAGTGGGTTTTTATGTAACTCATGTGGGTCCCACTTGGTTAATAAGTCTTGTGTTGGTCTCTTACTTTCTCACGTGGGAAGCATAGGAAATGGGTGGAGAAAATTTCATGATAATAGCTATCCATTTCCCCATTTAAATAGAAGCCTTCCAATTAAATTCCTAAATTGACTTTCAACCAATATTCTTTTTATTGATAAAATTTAGAATGTTACATTTTTGGTTTATGTACTTGAGAGAAATTTGTGAGAAATTGTTCATGATTGATTCTTATGGTTTAGAAGTTGGTTATAAGTGATTATCTAACATGTTTAGGCTTAGTAGTGATGCTTTCCATGGTTAGATGAGAATCTCATGAGTTTTCTAGCTAGGGTTTTATGAGAAATTTCTATGTGTCATGAACATGAATTTTTGTTTAGAAGTTGTGTTTATGATGTTGTTTTAAGGCTTTTTATGGAAATGGATGTGTAGTAAATGATTTTGTTTTGATAAACAAGAAAAATTATTTTGTGTGTGTTCTTGAGAAATCTTGTGGTTTGTGGATTATGTTATGAAAATGTTTTGTTTGTCCAAATCAATGATTTTGGAAGCTAGTAGATTATCATTAAGTTTTGGAATGAAAAAAAATGGAGTGTTGGCCTTGTTTGTTGGTTTTGGCCGTGGCACCCCTTTGTATAGGGAGGAAGAGTTTCAAATTTTTCTAAGTCCTTTTAGGAAGGCATAATCATGGTTTAAAAGGGTGAGCAATTATAGCTTGGTTTAGAAAAGAAAATGTGTTGATTTTGTCTTAAGGAAAATCAATTCGAAATCGTCAAAAATTGTAGTTTGATTTAAAATGATTTTGGGGTATTATAGGATATTACCATGCTTTTGGAATTGAAAAATTTTGAGTGATAAGGTGTTTTTAACATTTTTGGCCGTGGCCAATTGAGGAGAATGGAAAAAGATTTCAAAAATTTTAAAGTCCACAATGTAAGGAATTGATCATTGGTTTGGTATATGTTTATAGCTATTAAAAGAGTACAAGTATAAGATTTTATTTGGTGAGAAAACTTGTAACTTGCGACGCAAGGAAACTTTTATTTTCTTCGTAATATTTTTGAAGAGTTTCTAGTTTGTTTTCAAATGGTTTGGATTCTGTGAAAATGATTTCCTAGAGGTTGATAATAATAGTGGTATGTGGTATGCTTTGAAAAACAAAATGAATTTCTTATGGCAAAAATAGTGTATTTAACTTCGTGAATTTTTAATCACTATGGAGAGAACTCGAAATCACTAAGTGAGAGTGTTAGAAAGTACCTTAGACCCCCATAGATTTTTGGGCTTTGGTTTCGTTGTGATAGAATACAGTGAGAGTATTTTATTGGCATTACGCTGCTTAAATTTTAGGTAGCGTGAATAGTGGATTTGAGCCTAGTAGTTGTGAGGGAACAACCATAGGTCTTGATCCATTAGTAGCCGATCTAGAACTTATTTGAGTAACCAATTAGAATGTGGTATTAACTTAGATAAGTTATGTTATGTAAAAGGTTAAGAGGATTAGCCAAATTGGAGTTTTCGTTGAGGGGGACGGTTATTGCTCGCGTAATGTAAGTTGTGCGTGTTCCTTTGTTTTATTTTCCGTTGGTAGCATTGTTTGTATGCTTGTTGTGGTGTGCTTTGAGTGTTATGCATGTATATATTATGTATTCTCGTGATGAGAAATTGTTTAAAAGTCACATGCGTTGTTACATATGATTGTGAAAATATATGTATGAATATGATATGGGATTACATATGCTAGATGGTATGTAATTGGTGCATTAGCATAGATAAGAGGTATCGTATGCTTATGCATTCATAGTACGTGGTGACCGTGATGGGCCACGGGGTGCGACTGACAGTGATTGGGTCCACCTTAATCCTGCGGGATTTTTATTGAGTCCAATACGTGGTGACCGTGATGGGCCGCGAGGTGTGATTGACAGTGATTGGGTCCACTCTAATCCTATGTGGTGACCGCGATGGGCCACAGGATTTTATTGACGCCCTGCGGGGTTTGGTAGGCTGCGCCTACGACTCTCTGCGGAGAGGTTAAAATTCCGAAATTTCATGCATGTGGCAGCCAATGATTGGTGTCACGCTCATGTAGAGTCTGCATTGATAGGCTATGTGTGCATTATATATATAAGCCCGTTGGTGGGAAAATCTTTTGTGTTAAAGAGCTTTCTCTTGTGTATGTGGAAATTTGTTATGTGTACATCTTTTGCACCGGTTATATATATATATACTTTTATTTTGTGGTGACCCTTTCAATATTCATTTGCGGGCTCCTCCCACCCCAGATGATGCCGTAGGTCGCGAGGGCGGCGGCTGCTCAGGGCCTCAGTGAACTCGTGCCGGAGCTATAGTTTAGAATTAGACTCTGTGCCGGTGTGGTTGTACATCGTGCCTTTGGGTTAGGCATAGGTTTCTATCTTGGTTTGTTTCGGGTTGTAGTGCTTGGAGTAATTTGAATACTTAGACTTGGACTGTAATTATTCAGGAACACACTTTGCTTGTCGAAGCACCTTGTGGTAATGAGTTCTTTTGTATGTTTAATGCCGGCTCTCACAGTTTGTTTGCGCGCTCTGTTTTGTTTTAAAAAAAAAAATAAATAAATAATGCCCCTTTTTAGTCTTTGAGAATCGGGGTGTAACAAGAATTGGGAAATGGGCATTAGCATTAACTGAATATTCACTGACTTATAAACCTTTAAAGGCTGTCAAAGGCCAAATTGTGGCTGATTTTATAGTAGATCATTCTTTGGTCGAAATGCCACAGGATTATGTGGATATTCAACCATGGATTCTTTATTTTGATGGGTCCAAACATAAATATGGAACAGGAATTGGAATATTGATTATATCTCCTACTCAAGTTCCAACTAAATTCAAGTACAAAATAAATGGACTTTGCTCTAATAATGAAGCTGAATATGAAGCTTTAATTACAGGGTTAGAAATTTTAAAAGACTTGGGGCCAAAGAACATTAAAATAAGAGGTGATTCTGAATTAGTATTGAAACAACTAACACAAGAATATAAATGTGTCAAAGAGCACTTAACAAAATACTTTTCTATAGCTAGTTCTTTGTTAGATTGTTTCGATCATGTAGACATTGAACATGTACCTCGATTAGAAAATCAAGAAGCAAATGACTTAGCTCAAATTGCTTCAGGATATAAAATGTCAAAAGAAAAGTTGACACAATTAATCGAAATAAAAGAAAAAATGGTTTTACAAGAACCAATATCTGCACAATTGTCAATGCCAAAACTTGTGGGGGCAGATACTATACCACAAATAAATGGTGAAATGGGAAATCCCCTAGAAAATTTTCAAATTTTTGCCATTGACAACTTGTCAGATAATGATTGGAGAAAGCCTATAGTAGATTACCTTAAGAATCCAACATGTGCCCGCAAGTGAACTGCACTCGATAGTAAAACCATGGCCCTTTAGGGGTTGGGCTCTAGATCTGATTGGTGAAATTAAACCTGCTTCATCAAAAAATCAACGTTATATCTTAGTGGGAATAGATTATTTCACAAAATGGATAGAGGCAATTCCTTTACCAAATGTTGATCAAGAAGTAGTAATTAATTTCATACAAAATTACATAATCTACAGGTTTGGAATTCCTGAAACAATTACTACTGATCAAGGTTCAGTTTTTACTGGACGAAAGATGCAGGAATTTGCCCAGGAAGTTGGCTTTAGACTGTTAACTTCAACACCATATTATGCACAAGCAAATGGTCAAGTCGAAGCAGCCAATAAAATTATTATAAATTTGATAAAGAAACACATAGCCCAGAAGCCAAGAAATTGGCATAAAACCTTAGACCAAGTGTTATCGGCTTGCAGAAATTCTCCTAAAGAGTCAACTAACACTACCCCATTTCGACTAACTTATGGTCATGATGCAGTATTACCAGTCGAAATACATGTGCAATCAGCAAGGGTACAAAGACAAATGGAAATACCTCTAGACCATTATTACCAAATGATGTCAGATGAGTTAGTCGACTTAGATGAAGAAAGGCTTAGTGCTTTAGAAGTTTTAACAAAACAAAAAGAAAGAGTTGCTAAAGCATATAACAAAAAGGTTAGGTCTAAGTCCTTTAACATAGGGGAATTAGTTTGGAAAGTTATTTTGCCTATGGATAAAAAAGATAGAGTCTTAGGCAAATGGTCTCCAAATTGGGAAGGACCATTCAAAATTGTTCAAGTTTATTCTAATGGCGCATTTGAAATTGAGGAATTGACTCCTGAAAAATGTACTTTGGGTATTAATATAAAGTATTTGAAAAAATATAAACCTACTTTACTCGAAGTAAAAATAAGCACAAAATAACACTTAAACATATGAAACAAAATGGTAAATTGTAAATTGCCATAAAACATGGACTTTGTTCAAAGGTTACATGATCCAAGAATTGTTCGAAAGGACAACAAATAAAATAAACTAAGGAAAATTATAAGTTCTTGGTGCAATCAGCATAGATCTTCTTGAGGGTAGCCAACTCTTTCTCAACCACAAGGTTCGAACTCTCCAAGAACTTAATTTCTTCACCAACAACCTCTGCTGAGCCAAAAGCCTGAAGCCCTTCTCTGCCATGTGCATCAATTTGCTCTTGGGTCGAAGCTTTAGCCTCTTTCTCAATTCGAGCTCTCTTGGTTTCTTCCTCAATGATCTTGCGCCTGTAACTGACAATTTGTTCCTCTAAGAGTTTGATTTGGTCTTTGTAGTGGGCAATATTGTCATCACATTCTTTCAGCTCTCCATTTCCTTCGATCATTTGAGAAGATAGTCTTTCCACTTCAGCTTGGGCTTTTTGAGCTTTCTCAAAGAACATGGCTTGAGCTTGTTGTTGGGTGGCATGTCTCGTATCATTATCAATCCTTTTCTGCACCGCCTTTGCATATTGGTCCACCACTGAACTAAGTTGGACAACTTTGCCAAGGGTTTCCTCATCAGTCCTAGGGTTATGTAATTTCTTCAAGAAAGCCAAGTGGCTATAAGCACAGGCTGGATTTTCTTCGATTTGCTTTAATACATCCCTAACAGGACTTTCCTTCGATTGATCCTGTAACACAAAAGAAAAATCAGTAAAGATCAAAAGGCAACATGAGAAATTTGAAGTTTGAAAGTAAAGTGGAGTCTACCTCTTTCGCTTCGACCTCAGGGTCAGTAGTAGGGTTACCATGCTCCTCAGCATTTAGGGCATCTTTGTTTGGCTGCATGTCATCTTGTTGCCCCTCATCATTAATGGGTTGGTCATTGACCAAAGTCCCTGGTTGTGGCGCAGGATCACCTTTTGGCCCATCAACCCCCTCTTCTGCAGTTTTGGTAGTGTAGTCTTGTTCGACCACATCTTTCTCTGAAGCATCTTTCTGAGGGGTTGGATTACCATCACTCTCACTAGAAGTGTGGATCTTCAATACCCTATGCACCTTGGGTCTCTTGGCTATTGACTTTACTTTCACAGCACTTGCAGCCTTTTTCTCTTCGTGCTTTTTCTTCTTTCTTCTTTCACCCCCTTGATCCTTTGTTGGGGTTTGTTGAGTTTTAGGTTCTTCAACCTTCTTCTTCTTCTTGGCCTTTGCAGCCTCATCTTCCTCGACCTTTTGTGCAGAGGATCCACCTTCACTAGGTTGTGAAGTCGAAGTCGAAGGTTGTTTCCTTTTCCTAACAAAAGGAACTTCCTGCTTTTCTTCATCCTGAAATAATGAAAGTAAATAATGTCAAAATTTATCTAAAAAACACTATTTTGACAAGAGCAAAAGGGTTTGGTGTGAAAAGATTGATCCTTACCTCTGCGTCCAAGATAACAGTATCCTTCGTTTTCTTTGAGCCAGCAGAGGCCGTCTCAATGCTGCTCTTACCTTTTCCACTCTAAGGACACAAATGATCAAAGTTAAAAATATATATCCAAAAGGGAAAGCAGAAAACAAAATTTTAAGGCGGAGTTACCTTGGGTTTAGAGGTCTCGACCTCTGATTTAATCTTCACCCCAGTGGGTTTCTTCACTTCAGTCGAAGTCTTTGAAGACCCACTATCCTTCTTTGTACCTTTGCCTAAAATATGTTATGTCAGTAAATGTAAAAGAATTGAAGTAGCAAAATCATGTGAAAGTAGATAAAACATAAGAGACCAAGTTTTTACCTCGACCTGAGACACTGATCTTCTTTCCAAGAGATGACACTATGAAGCCACTCTCCACCATTCCTAACAATTGCTCTGCATTCCCAATTGAATGACTCGAATAGTAGTCATTCCACCATTTGCTGAAGCCATCAGTACAGTAAAAGGAAGGCTTATACTCGAAGGGTTTAAAACTAAACTCATAGTTCTCTAGCATCCTCATGTACTTCCTGAAAGTCTTCTCAGTTATACCAGTGCCTAACACCATTTTATCGAGGCTTTCAAAGAGGCTCTTTGGCCTGATTTGAGACATACCAAATTGTCTGGCTACACAATTGGGCAAATATCCAACTAGCCCATGTTGGTTCGCGTTCGACCCAATCCTACAAGAGAGCACAGTTTGCTCTAAATAGGCCCTCCAGACTTCATTTACTCCATCTTCATTGTCTGGGTTGAACGCATGGAAGTCTTCGATAAACCACGTTGCCCCGTACTTGCGGTCAACAAAAGGAGCATGGCGTGGAAGAAACTTGTCAAAGTTTAAAAACATCTTCATGTCCTTCATGAAGAGTCTCCTTGTATCTTGATCCAGGGATCTGGGGGCCAACCTAACCAATCTTTGCCCTTCGATCTCTCTAGCATCCACTTCTTGTTGATAGTCAGAAGGCACTATCAACCCCAATTCTGTTTCAAAGGTGGCATTTAGCCAAAGTTGCAAAAGCCACATAGGTCCAGCTACTGAGACCTTCGATCCATCTTTTGATGCTTTGATAGCATCACTGGCGTTTCCCATTGCCTCATATAAACACGCCAAGATTAGACGCCCCAAGCTGAAGAGCTTTCCTTCATTGATCTGTTGCGCTATGGGGATAAACATCCTAGCCACTTGCAGGGATTTCGAGCAAAATACAAAGTGGGATAACCACAATGTTAAAAAGGCCACATGTTCCTCATGTGACACTTCCTCTCCCTCTTTCCCCATATTTTCTGCAATGTACTTAGAAAATGTGGCCTCCTTGAAATTGACTTCGATCTTATCACCAGTCTTGGTTGGGTCGAAATGATCACCAGTAGGCCTAAGGCCTGTGATAGCAGCTACGTCTAAAAGGGTGGGAGTCAACATGCCACACTTAAACTGGAAGGTGTTTGTGGACTTTTCATAGAAATGTAAGGCAACTATAAGGAGCTCTGGTTTGTACTTGGGACCAGTTCGACTAAACTGGATAAGTTGATAAATTCCATAACCTTTCCAAGAGTCCTTAAAATCTCTTTCGACCCTATCTAACCAGGGAATATAATCCTTATGGGCAGTGTAGGGGGCAGCTCTAAAAATCTTAAGGGCGTGTTTCAAATACCCAAAGTTATAGGGATCAGACTCAAAAATCCTGGGGCCACAAGTGACATGCAAAGGGAAAAGATCGCTTACCTCCTTCGATATGACTTCAGAACGTGGTGGATAAGGTCCACAGAAGGCATGATCTTCTTTCTTTATGGAGAATGGAATCATAAGTTGAGAAGTCCAGATCTTCCTCTCAGCCTCAGTTCCAGAAGGTTCTGGAACCACTTCTTCTCCATCTTCAAGTATGCGAAGATCCTTCCATTTACCAGCAGTTGGTATTTCGAAACCCAGATTGGAAGCCATTGATGAACAGTATACCAAAGGTTGAAGAACGAAAAGGGTTTTTGAGGAGATTTGTAGAAACTGATTTGTTTAGTTGAAACAAGGATCAATCAACGCGGAATCTAAGGTTAAATCACTTGTACGGTTTAGAATTGCAGGTTGGTTGAGAATCAGAGCTTGATTTGCAGAAAAGAAGAAGATGAACAGTGAGTTCGTAAAGAGAGCTCTGAAGTTTGGAAGTTGGTAAAAAGTGCTCTTTTGTTCTTTTGTTTCTATTTATAGGGAAACGTGTCTGTCTCCAGAAAATAAATCAAAAAGAAATTCAAATAATTTCTCTTCCACTTCTATGTGTGCCACGTCACCCACTATGCTAAAACCTAGGAACAATGATGGATTGTGGGTATCAAGGTGACAGTTACTTCTGAACGTGACATAAGCGCCGTCATTGGTAACAGTGTCAAGCACGTGGGTATAAAATGCCTTTTCCTTTCTCGTTCGATCACTCGATCGAAACAGGCATTTGGGGGCAATTTGTTAGCCCATATTTTTACTAGGTAAAAATATGTTCTAAATGCATGAATAAAATAATTAAGTTTAATTATATAGTTATTTTAATAGTCATCAAATATGTTTGGTTTTCAGAGCCAATGAATTTAATGATCAATCATGCATGAACATACAATAAATGTTCTATCATTGAACATTTCATTTAAATGCGTATTCTTCTTCTTCTAGGATCCTTTCGATTTGGTCGAAGCTTCAGTAAGGTCGAAGCACCCAGCAGTGTAAGGTTAACTTATGGACTTAGCGAAATATTCAAGAAAAGCATGGTTACTTCGACTTCGATGGATACAACGGCTAACTCAGAAGATAAGAAGGGATTCAAATTCAAATACGTGTCAAGGACACGCGTCCTCTCTGTAGTGTTTAGGCGTTATTAGCAGTTAGGAATTAGTGTCTATAAATAGCCTAGTTATGTGATCGAAAAAGAGGTCACAATCATTATACAAAATCCTCATAAAAACTCTAAGTACCCATGTTAAAGCGAGAAACGAGTGCTCGAAGGAAAATGTATGTTGTGTGAACCCTTTTTATTCTGTAATCATTTACATTTGAATGCAATTTACAGTTTTTAATCTCATTCCAATCCAGTTATCTTTTACTTTCGACTCTTTCTTTCCTTCTGTTTATTCAATTGAATAAACATTCTTTCTTGCATTTCAAGTTATTAAAACATAAAAACAACACTTTATCAACATAAGAACAATAATGAATATCATTTGCTTTGAAAATATAAACAAAAGCACTAGCGTTGTTTACCAAAAATCAGTGTAAACAAATTGGCACGCCTAGTGGGACTGTGTGCTTTAAGTTTAAATTTCTTCAAAGTTTGTGTAGTTAATTTGTTCTGCATTTTGTGAATTGTTTCCAAAAGTTTGTGTGTAGTGTATGCTTTTGAGGAACGGGAAATTACTCCCTGAAATGGTTAGACCACCACCCAGAAGTAACCCAAGACAAAATATGGAAAATCCAAACGGAAACAATAATAATAACGGTTCGAATGCATCAACCGCTTCGAGCGTTTCTGAGGCCATAATCTCTCCTGTAATCAGTGAGATTGTGCCCAACGCTAGTGGGGCAACAGTTTCTGCCCCAATATCTTCTGTGGTAAGTGCCACAATGACAATGCCAACGTCTACGGTGGTACCTTCGACCACTACAGAACCTATCTTGACTCTTTCCCATGCTATGGAGGGAAATTTCTCTCCAAATAGGTCAAATGTTAATGGGGGTGGCGCTAGTTCCTCTACTTTCTCATTACCCTTTTCCCAATATGTGGGTCAGGGCACAAGTAGGAACTACTCATATGGTATGCCTTCCAGTATGATGCAGGGTTTACAAACAAGTGCATCATTATTTACAGAGTCAGCACCAGGCGTATTTGTCCCTAATAATCAGATAGTTTCTGGTTCTGCCACTCGAAACATTAACCCCTCTCTAACCAACAATGCCTTGAATGCTTTAAGGCAACAAATGGATGAAAGTAATCATGATATGGTTAATATGCTAACACAACAAATTGGTACAGTATTTAACCCATTGATTCAAAATACAAACCAAAGTTATCAATTGTCGGCAAATCAAATGGGAAGAATTGCTGATTTCTTTGGGGCTCCTCAAGCCCCTAATCAACAAGTTCCCTAAATTCAGAATGTGGTGCCTTTGCAAATTGCACAAGCACCAAATAATGTCATTATGCCTGCCCCAAATAATGTTGTAAACCCCATAAACCAAATCCAACAACCAGTGCCAGTGGTCGAACCGCAGGTGCAAATTCAGGCACAGCAACATGCTTTGCCCCAGGTCGAACAAAATCCTGGAATTGTGTTGGTAAATAGGAACCAAAATGCTGATGATGTAGTTAGAAATGTCCAGAATAATAATTTTCTGGGCAAAATAACATAGCCAATTTGGTCGAAACTATCCTGGCACAAAATGGTTTAAACATAGGCATGCATAGGCCTCATTTTGTTTCTGCCTTATCAGAATATGTGCTTCAAATAGAATTACCAAGGGGTTGGAAAATCCCAAAATTTACTAAATTTGCTGGTGATACTAGTGAATCTACTGTTGAACACATAGCAAGATATTTAACTGAGGCAGGAGATCTAGCAAATAATGAGAATTTGAGAATGAAGTATTTTCCAAATTCTCTAACAAAAAATGCTTTTACATGGTTTACTACTCTCCCTCCACATTCAATTTTTAATTGGAATCAATTAGAGAGAGTTTTCCATGAGCAATTCTACATGGGACAGTCTAAGATAAGTCTCAAATAATTAGCAAGTGTTACGCGCAAAACTCCTGAGTCTATAGATGATTATTTGAATAGATTTCGTTTACTTAAGGCTAGGTGTTTTACTCAAGTGCCTGAACATGAATTGGTCGAAATGGCTGCTGGTGGCCTAGACTATTCGATCAGAAAGAAGTTAGATACTCAGCATCTAAGGGATATGGCCCAATTGGCTGATAGGGTTCGACAGGTCGAACGCTTGAGAGCAGAAAAGGCTAGAAATTCAAAATATCATAAAAAGGAAAAAGTTGCGTATGTGGAAACACATGATAGCGACCAAGAATATGATATCTCTTATGAAGATGTTGAACAAGGGGAAATAGACCTAGCAGAATTAAAACCTGGTCCCCCTTATACTTGCAAACTTTTAAAACCTTCAAATGGAAAAAACCCTGTTGAACCAAAAAATGATAAATATGTTTCAAAGACTTATACTTTTGATATAACAAAATGTGATGAAATCTTTGATTTGTTGGTTACTGATGGCCAAATAGTGGTTCCAAAAGGTGTTAAAATACCACCATTAGATATGAGAAAGAAAAGAGGTTATTGTAAGTATCATAATTTTCTTGGACATAGAACCTCACAATGTGTGCTTTTCAAGGACTTGGTTCAAAAGGCTTTGAACGAAGGAAGACTTAAATTTGGTGAAAAACCCAAAGCTGCAAAGGCAGATCCAGAATCTTCACAGAATGCTGATACCCTCTATGCTGAACCACAAGCTATTATGATGGTCGAAGCCATGGAGGTTGCAGAGGTGCAAGTGGAAAAAATCCCTGAAGAGGAATACCTTGAAAAAATGAAAGTAGTATATCCTCGTGCTGAAGAGGATTTGATTGATTTTCTGAACAGATGCAAGCTAGAGAACAAAGGAGTGATGCTTTGCGCTCGTTGCAGTGCTGTTTGTGATAAAGAGGCTACTGCAGGCCTTATGAAGTTCCAACCAGTGGCAAATAGGCAGGGGGCAAACCCAAAACAGCCTCATGATAAAGGAAAGGGCATTCTAACTCGACCAAATAATAGGGTCCAAGCTGATCGAAGGCCCACTTTCCTCCCATCTGGTTCGATCCCTATAGAACGCTGGATGCACCAAGGAACCATAAAATTCAACAAAGGTGCAATGGAAGTTGGTGGCTCCAGTGGCACCAAACTAAGCTACTCAGAGGATGTTAACAAATACTCTTACAAGAATAATTATAAGGGTAAACATCCAATGACAAGAACTCAATGGCGTAGATTCCAACGCCAGAAGAAATTGGCTGCAACCAATCTTCAAACAGGTCAATATAAAGAAGTGGTAGAAGGCCAGCAAAAGAAAGGATACTTCCTCCTATAGAAGAAAACAAGATGGAAGATGATGATCTGCTGGACTCTGAGCCAAATTTTGATGTAATATGTGTGGTTTCCATATTACCATCAGAATATGATGTTCAATCAGAAGTAACTGAGCTCGAAACTGATTTCGACCAGTTAGAAATGGCTGACCCTAAGCCAATATGCTATTATGTCATGAACAATGGCTGTATCGAAGAGCAACAGGCTACATTCGAAAGGCCAGACTTAGGCATGAAAAATCATCTCAAACCTCTCTTCATCAGAGCAAAAGTTGAAGGAGTTGGAGTTAACAAAGTGCTGATAGATGGAGGAGCTGCTGTGAATCTAATGCCTCTATCTATGTTACCCAAGATTGGCAAATATGACTGTGATTTGTCAGGCCACAACATTGTTTTGTCAAATTATGAAGGCAAAACAGGACATTCAAGGGGGGCAATTCAAGTAGATGTTGCTGTGGGCAGCATAGTTCGACCAACTCTGTTCCTAGTGGTTGTGTAAGACCCAAGATTTCGCTGTACAATTTTCCTAAGGAACTTTAGTGTCGGCTAAGTTTTTAGGGTTTTGATGAAGCGGTTTTGTGAGTATCATCGCAATTATAGGTTTTTGCTGTAATGGAGCCTGTTTTGTGCTCGTGCATTGTAAAGACACAGACTTTTGTCCTGTAATCCTATTTGGTTAATACGAAGCATACTGTATATTCAGTATAACGAGTTTTGGATTATTCTCGCTTTTGGAAAAACGAGTAGGAATTTTACCCACAGTTGGAAATTTTTACGATGTCTGAATTCCGTAGAAATTTAGATGGGAGTTTTATATATCGGCGTGAGTTAGGATATATTGTCAGAATAATTTTCAAGAGTGAGGAAGAAAATTTCAGTCGAGGAAAAAGATTTAGCGATAATATTTGGAAACGGTTTACGACGGACGTTTATTTGGTAGATTTTATATTTTTGTGATTTCCGTCCGTTAGCGAGGTGCGACTCGTTTAAGCGCGAGCGCGGAGACTGAGCGAGCTAGTGGGTTAAGACCATAAAAATATCTAGATTTTTATTTGGTTGCTTGGTGACCAAGACTTGAATGGAGGGCTAGGATTTGCTCATAGAACTTTACACTATTTGATCCATTGGCCTAGATTAATCCATGACTTTAATAAGTAGGAAGACTTAGGAAAAATTGGAAAGGATTTTCACTCTTCCTCTCTTCTCTCTCACGAGGAACCTCTCTTTCTCTTCATTACCAAACACTTTTCTTCTTAAGTTAGTAAGCTTAATCCATTCTTGTGGGAAATCTAGAAAGAATTAGGAAGAAAGTTTGGAACCAAAGTTGATCCTCTCCTCATGGTGGTGATTATGAGCTATAGTTTGGGGTAAGAAAAATCTCCCTCCCTCCTTTCCTCTTTTTGGCCGTGAGGCCTTTTGTTAGGTGTAGGGTGAGTTTTAATTTTCTTACTTCCTTTAAAAGCTTGGATCTTGCTCTTGTTGGATCATAGAAGTTGCTAGGAATCATCTCCTCTTAAGGTAACTAGCTTTATCCTTCTTATTGTTGGTTAAATTCCTCATAGATTAAGTTATGAAAATTGTGTTCTTGAGAAGAAAATTATTAGAACTTGCTTTTAATTAGTTGTTGGTTCAATAGAAGTGTTCATGAGAGTTAATTAGTACACATGAGTGAAGTATGAGATGATTCCCATGGTTGATTTAAAGTTTTCACAAATTTTTAAGTTAGGGTTTTAAGAAAAATTTGAAAAGAGCATAACCATGAGTAATTGATATGTGATTTGATTTTTTATGATAGTTTAGAGCTTTGTGACAAAATGGATTCTTGAATATAAACTTTGTTTTGAAAAATAAGAAAAAAATTTATTTAGTGTTCTTGAGCGATTCAATGAACATGTTTTAGGAAATTTCGTTTCGATTCTCAAAGTAGTCGATTGAGCAATTAGATGCCGTTGCAAACCAATAGATAATTGTTAGGGTTTTGAAATGAAAAAATTGGTGTTGGCCTTGTTTTTCCCTCTTTGGCCGAGGCAAAAAGTTAGGGTAGGAAGAATCGATTTTCGAAATTGTTCTAAGACAAATAGTTTGGGCATAATCATAGTCTTAAAAGTTTGATTGGTTATGGTTTTGTTAGAAAAGAAAATGAGTTGCTTTTGCCTTCAGAAAAACCAATTTGAGAATTGTCGAAAATTGCGATTCGACCTAAAATGTTTTGGATTGTGAGGATAAATGATTTTGGGGTATTATAAGATATTACCATGCTTTTGGAATTGAAAAATTTTGAGTGATTAGGTATTTTCCACATTCTTGGCCGTGGCCAATTAAGGAGAAGGGAAAAAGATTTCAAAATTTTTAAAGTCCATAATGTGGAGAAATTGATCATTGAGTTAGTATATGGTTATAGTTTTAAAAGAGTAGAAGTATATGGTTTTACTTGGTAAGAAAAACTTGAAACTTGCGACGCAAGAAAACTCTGATTTTTGTTGATTTATTTTGAAGAGTTATGGCTTGTTTTAAAATGTTTTTGTTGTGTGAAATTGATCTCTTTTGGGTTGATAACTCTAGTGTTTCTTTGTATGCTTTGAAACAAAAATGAATTTCGTGTGACTAAAATAATGTCTTTAATTTCGTGAATTTTTATCGCCATGGGAAGAACTTGGAATCACTAGGTGAGAGAGTTAGAAAGTACCTTAAACCCCCCTAGACTTTTGAGAACAAGTTTCGTTTCGATAGGATGTACGATGAGTATTTTATTGATTTTACGCTACATTTATTTTAGGTAGCGTGAATTGTAGAATTTCGCGAAAAAGAGTAACGGAAGCTTGCTGAGGTAAGGGCACCTTTCTTTTGTTTTATTTTCCGTTGGTAGCATTGTTTGTATGCTTGTTGTGGTGTGCTTTGAGTGTTATGTATGTATATATTATGTATTCTCGTTGATGAGAAAGTGTTTATGATACATGTGTTGTCTTACATAAGATTTTGTTAGAAATATATGTATTGACATGTGGTTGATAATTACATATGCATGATTGGTATGTAATTGAATGCATCGGCATGGATAAGTTGTATCGTATGCTCATGCATTCATGGTAGTGGTTAGAAGACCACCGGGTGCGATTAGAAGATCCACCTTGAATCCTGCGGGATTTTATTGAGTCCAATATTGTGATTAGAAGATCACGGGGTTTGATTAGAAGATCCACCCTAATCCTTCGATTAGAAGATCGTCGTGATTGTATTGATTTTAGTGATTAGAAGATCACGACTCTCTGCGGAGAGGTTAAATTCTGGAATTCATGCATGTGGCATCCAGTGATTGGGTCACGATCATGTAGAGTCTGCATTTGTAGGCTATGTGTGCATTTAAATATATCATGTATGTTGATGTGAAAATATTATATGTTTACTTGTTTTTCCATATTTGGTAAGTGTACTATTTGTGGTACTTGTGGTGACCCTTGCAACATTTCATTTGCGGGCTCCTCCCACCCCAGATGATGCTGTAGGTCGCGAGGGCGGCGGCTGCTCAGGGCCCAGTGAACTCGTGCCGGATCTATAGTTTAGAATTAGACTCTGTGCCGGTGTGGTTGTACATCGTGCCTTTGGGTTAGGCATAGGTTTCTATCTTGGTTTGTTTTGGGTTGTAGTGCTTGGAGTAATTTGAATACTTAGACTTGGACTGTAATTATTCAGGAACACACTTTGCTTGTTGAAGCACCTTATGGTAATGAGTTCTTTTGTATGTTTAATGCCGGCTCTTACAGTTTGTATGCGCGCTCTGTTTTGTTTAAAAAAAAAAAATTAAATGCCCTTTTTGGTCTTTGAAAATTCGGGGTGTAACAGGTTGAATCCAAGGAAAACTTCAACTTGCTATTGGGGAGAGAGTGGATTCATGGAGTAGGAGCCGTTCCTTCGACCCTTCACCAGAAGTTGATGCTCTGGAGGGAGGATGGTTGCGTAGAAAATATAGAGGCTGATCAGAGTTTCTATATGTCAGAGGTTGATACAATAAATCAACAAACCTTTGATAAAAATTTGGCGAATATTGCGCCATGTTATGATAGAGAGAATGCTTTCACACACTCTGATAATGTGATATATTCTGTGAAGCTCCACCCAACCCAAGGCTTTATATGGGAAAGAGAGGAAATAGATGTTGTGTCCTCAGAAGATGGAGTTGTACCACCATCTAGGTGGAATGTTTATGAAGATTATGATGACTGAGTCCAGTGCATGGGCTAGGATTACGGCTTATATGGCCAAAACTAAGTTAAATACGGCTTTGGAAGTTGAAGTTCATCAAAATATGGCTACGAAAGCCAAGGTCGAAAGTAATGGTACATCTGTGCCACAGACACAAAGGCTCGACTGCATCTATGATGAAGAACCTTTAGGGTTCGAAAGAGATCCACTTAATGAAACTCCTAAGATGCAGGCTCAAGATCCTTTGGAGGAAATTGACATTGGAGTTGGCTCAGTAAAGAGGCCAACTTACATTAGTGCCAATATCAGTCCTGATTTAAAAGGGAAATTGGTGTTACTTCTCAAGGAATTTAGTGATTGTTTTGCTTGGGATTATAATGAAATGCCTGGACTCAGTAGAGAAATGGTCGAACTCAAGCTACCAATCAAGGCAGGTAAAAAACCAGTGAAACAATTGCCAAGAAGGTTTGCACCAGAGATCATGTCCAAAATCAAAGAGGAGTTCGAAAGGCTGCTGAAGAGTAAATTCATCAGAGCTGCCAGGTATGTAGAATGGTTAGCAAATATAGTTCCTGTCATTAAAAAGAATGGTACACTTAGGGTATGTATAGATTTTAGAGACTTAAATAATGCTACACCTAAAGATGAGTATGCCATGCCTGTAGCAGAAATGTTAGTGGATTCAGCAACAGGCTTCGAGTTCTTGAGCATGTTAGATGGTTACTCTGGTTATAACCAAATATTTATTGCTGAGGAAGATGTATCTAAAACAGCATTTAGGTGCCCTGGTGCTTTAGGCACTTATGAATGGGTTGTTATGCCCTGTGGCTTAAAAAATGCTGGTGCCACTTATCAAAGGGCAATGAATTCCATGTTTCATGATTTTATAGATACATTCATGCAAGTTTACATTGATGATATCATCATCAAATCTTCTTCTGAAGATAGCCATTTGCTATATCTTAGGCAATCTTTTGAAAGGATGAGGAAACATGGATTAAAAATGAATCCATTAAAATGTGCTTTTTGTGTGCATGCAGGAGATTTCCTTGGTTTTGTGGTGCATAAAAAAGGCATTGAAATAAACCAGAATAAGACAAAGGCTATCTTAGAGACAAAGCCTCCTTCGACCAAAAAACAACTTCAATCTTTGCTGGGAAAAATCAATTTCTTGAGGAGATTCATTTCGAACCTAAGTGGAAAAGCTCAAGCTTTCTCACCACTACTTCGACTTAAGAAGGATGATCCATTCAAATGGAAGGAAGAGCATCAAAAGGCTTTTGATGACATTAAGGAATATTTAATAAAGCCTTCAGTTTTAATGCCTCCTAGTAGGAACAAAGCTATGAAGTTGTATATAGCCACGTCTGATAAGACAATAGGAAGCATGTTGGCTCAAGAAGATGATAATGGCATAGAAAATGCAGTTTATTACCTTAGTAGAGTTTTAAATGATGCAGAAACTAGATATACTGCCATAGAAAAACTTTGTCTTTGTTTGTATTTCTCTTGTACAAAACTTAAGCATTATATAAAGCCTGTTGATGTTTATGTCTATTCCCACTTTGATGTTATTAAACATATGCTAACTAAACCTATATTACATAGTAGAATTGGGAAATGGGCATTAGCATTAACTGAATATTCACTGACTTATAAACCTTTAAAGGCTGTCAAAGGCCAAATTGTGGCTGATTTTATAGTAGATCATTCTTTGGTCGAAATGCCACAGGATTATGTGGATATTCAACCATGGATTCTTTATTTTGATGGGTCCAAACATAATATGGAACAGGAATTGGAATATTGATTATATCTCCTACTCAAGTTCCAACTAAATTCAAGTACAAAATAAATGGACTTTGCTCTAATAATGAAGCTGAATATGAAGCTTTAATTACAGGGTTAGAAATTTTAAAAGACTTGGGGGCAAAGAACATTAAAATAAGAGGTGATTCTGAATTAGTATTGAAACAACTAACACAAGAATATAAATGTGTGAAAGAGCACTTAACAAAATACTTTTCTATAGCTAGTTCTTTGTTAGATTGTTTCGATCATGTAGACATTGAACATGTACCTCGATTAGAAAATCAAGAAGCAAATGACTTAGCTCAAATTGCTTCAGGATATAAAATGTCAAAAGAAAAGTTGACACAATTAATCGAAATAAAAGAAAAAATGGTTTTACAAGAACCAATATCTGCACAATTGTCAATGCCAAAACTTGTGGGGGCAGATACTATACCACAAATAAATGGTGAAATGGGAAATCCCCTAGAAAATTTTCAAATTTTTGCCATTGACAACTTGTCAGATAATGATTGGAGAAAGCCTATAGTAGATTACCTTAAGAATCCAACAGGAAATGTGGATCGAAAGGTAAAATATAGGGCTTTAAGCTATATAATTTTTGAGAATGATCTTTTCAAAAAGACTTCTGAAGGAATTTTGTTAAAATGCCTTAATGAAGCAGAACCATATATAGCAATCTCTGATGTTCATAGTGGTACCTGTGGTTCTCATCAAGCAGGACATAAAATGAAATAGCTTTTGTTTCGACAAGGTTTGTATTGGCCTTCTATGTTGAAAGATTGTATAGAATTTGCTAAGGGTTGTCAAGACTGCCAAAGGCATTCAGGCATTCAACATGTGCCCGCAAGTGAACTGCACTCGATAGTAAAACCATGGCCCTTTAGGGGTTGGGCTCTAGATCTCATTGGTGAAATTAAACCTGCTTCATCAAAAAATCAACGTTATATCTTAGTGGGAATAGATTATTTCACAAAATGGATAGAGGCAATTCCTTTACCAAATGTTGATCAAGAAGTAGTAATTAATTTCATACAAAATTACATAATCTACAGGTTTGGAATTCCTGAAACAATTACTACTAATCAAGGTTCAGTTTTTACTGGACGAAAGATGCAGGAATTTGCCCAGGAAGTTGGCTTTAGACTGTTAACTTCAACACCATATTATGCACAAGCAAATGGTCAAGTCGAAGCAGCCAATAAAATTATTATAAATTTGATAAAGAAACACATAGCCCAGAAGCCAAGAAATTGGCATAAAACCTTAGACCAAGTGTTATCGGCTTGCAGAAATTCTCCTAAAGAGTCAACTAACACTACCCCATTTCGACTAACTTATGGTCATGATGCAGTATTACCAGTCGAAATACATGTGCAATCAGCAAGGGTACAAAGACAAATGGAAATACCTCTAGACCATTATTACCAAATGATGTCAGATGAGTTAGTCGACTTAGATGAAGAAAGGCTTAGTGCTTTAGAAGTTTTAACAAAACAAAAAGAAAGAGTTGCTAAAGCATATAACAAAAAGGTTAGGTCTAAGTCCTTTAACATAGGGGAATTAGTTTGGAAAGTTATTTTGCCTATGGATAAAAAAGATAGAGTCTTAGGCAAATGGTCTCCAAATTGGGAATGACCATTCAAAATTGTTCAAGTTTATTCTAATGGCGCATTTGAAATTGAGGAATTGACTCCTGAAAAACGTACTTTGGGTATTAATGGAAAGTATTTGAAAAAATATAAACCTACTTTACTCGAAGTAAAAATAAGCGCAGAATAACACTTAAACATATGAAACAAAATGGTAAATTGTAAATTGCCATAAAACATGGACTTTGTTCAAAGGTTACATGATCCAAGAATTGTTCGAAAGGACAACAAATAAAATAAACTAAGGAAAATTATAAGTTCTTGGTGCAATCAGCATAGATCTTCTTGAGGGTAGCCAACTCTTTCTCAACCACAAGGTTCGAACTCTCCAAGGACTTAATTTCTTCACCAACAACCTCTGCTGAGCCAAAAGCCTGAAGCCCTTCTCTGCCATGTGCATCAATTTGCTCTTGGGTCGAAGCTTTAGCCTCTTTCTCAATTCGAGCTCTCTTGGTTTCTTCCACAATGATCTTGCGCCTGTAACTGACAATTTGTTCCTCTAAGAGTTTGATTTGATCTTTGTAGTGGGCAATATTGTCATCACATTCTTTCAGCTCTCCATTTCCTTCGATCATTTGAGAAGATAGTCTTTCCACTTCAGCTTGGGCTTTTTGAGCTTTCTCAAAGAACATGGCTTGAGCTTGTTGTTGGGTGGCAAGTCTCGTATCATTATCAATCCTTTTCTGCACCGCCTTTGCATATTGGTCCACCACTAAACTAAGTTGGACAACTTTGCCAAGGGTTTCCTCATCAGTCCTAAGGTTATGTAATTTCTTCAAGAAAGCCAAGTGGCTATAAGCACAGGCTGGATTTTCTTCGATTTGCTTTAATACATCCCTATGGACAAAAGTGGTGGTAAGCTTCAGCAGCAGAGAATCTTGGCGCACCATCGAATCAATATCAGAGTTTGAAGGCGCTGAATCAGTGGTTGTATGCTCGCTCGAAGTGGCGCCTTGATGTTGTCTCTTGGAGAGCAGAAGTTTAAGGGTGCCAGCGGGATCAGACTTCTGCATATTGGTAAATTCTTCTTCTTGTACACCCAAACTTGCAGAGAGCCTGGAAGTCGAAGAAACGGAGATAATCCCTGAACCACCAACTTCAGCTTCAGGCATAACATCAGAATCATGGTGAGATTCCTGGGTCGAGCTAGCTTGGCCTGAATGTGTAGAGATACTAGGCATTGAATACTTGATGCTTGAAGTGTTGGGTTGAACTTGGGTACCATCCTTTCCCATGTTGGTTCCTGAGCCTCCTCTCATTTGGCCTTCTTTGAATGGCCCTGATTCGACCTTATCATTCAAGGAACCCTGATTGTTATCATTTTCTTTGCTCTCTGTTGGCACCTCCTCAGAGATTGGTTGTTTGTCCTCTTCAACAGGACTTTCCTTCGATTGATCATGTAACACAAAAGAAAAATCAGTAAAGATCAAAAGGCAACATGAGAAATTTGAAGTTTGAAAGTAAAGTGGAGTCTACCTCTTTCGCTTCGACCTCAGGGTCAGTAGTAGGGTTACCATGCTCCTCAGCATTTAGGGCATCTTTGTTTGGCTGCATGTCATCTTGTTGCCCCTCATCATTAATGGGTTGGTCATTGACCAAAGTCCCTGGTTGTGGGGCAGGATCACCTTTTGGCCCATCAACCCCCTCATCTGCAGTTTTGGTAGTGTGGTCTTGTTCGACCACATCTTTCTCTGAAGCATCTTTCTGAGGGGTTGGATTACCATCACTCTCACTAGAAGTGTGGATCTTCAATACCCTATGCACCTTGGGTCTCTTGGCTATTGACTTTACTTTCACAACACTTGTAGCCTTTTTCTCTTCGTGCTTTTTCTTCTTTCTTCATTCACCCCCTTGATCCTTTGTTGGGGTTTGTTGAGTTTTAGGTTCTTCAACCTTCTTCTTCTTCTTGGCCTTTGCAGCCTCATCTTCCTCGACCTTTTGTGTAGAGGATCCACCTTCACTAGGTTGTGAAGTCGAAGTCGAAGGTTTTTTCCTTTTCCTAACAAAAGGAACTTCCTGCTTTTCTTCATCCTGAAATAATGAAAGTAAATAATGTCAAAATTTATCTAAAATACACTATTTTGACAAGAGCAAAAGGGTTTGGTGTGAAAAGATTGATCCTTACCTCTGCGTCCAAGATAACAGTATCCTTCGTTTTCTTTGAGCCAGCAGAGGCCGTCTCAATGTTGCTCTTACCTTTTCCACTCTAAGGACACAAATGATCAAAGTTAAAAATATATATCCAAAAGGGAAAGCAGAAAACAAAATTTTAAGGCGGAGTTACCTTGGGTTTAGAGGTCTCGACCTCTGATTTAATATTCACCCCAGTGGTTTTCTTCACTTCAGTCGAAGTCTTTGAAGACCCACTATCCTTCTTTGTACCTTTGCCTAAAATATGTTATGTCAGTAAATGTAAAAGAATTGAAGTAGAAAAATCATGTGAAAGTAGATAAAACATAAGAGACCAAGTTTTTACCTCGACCTGAGACACTGATCTTCTTTCCAAGAGATGGCACTATGAAGCCACTCTCCACCATTCCTAACAATTGCTCTGCATTCCCAATTGAATGACTCGAATAGTAGTCATTCCACCATTTGCTGAAGCCATCAATACAGTAAAAGGAAGGCTTATACTCGAAGGGTTTAAAACTAAACTCATAGTTCTCTAGCATCCTCATGTACTTCCTGAAAGTCTTCTCAGTTATACCAGTGCCTAACACCATTTTATCGAGGCTTTCAAAGAGGCTCTTTGGCCTGATTTGAGACATACCAAATTGTCTGGCTACACAATTGGGCAAATATCCAACTAGCCCATATTGGTTCGCGTTCGACCCGATCCTACAAGAGAGCACAGTTTGCTCTAAATAGGCCCTCCAGACTTCATTTACTCCATCTTCATTGTCTGGGTTGAACGCATGGAAGTCTTCGATAAACCACGCTGCCCCGTACTTGCGGTCAACAAAAGGAGCATGGCGTGGAAGAAACTTGAAACATCTTCTTGTGCTTCATGAAGAGTCTCCTTGTATCTTGATCCAGGGATCTGGGGGCCAACCTAACCAATCTTTTCCCTTCGATCTCTCTGGCATCCACTTCTTGTTGATAGTCAGAAGGCACTATCAACCCCAATTCTGTTTCAAAGGTGGCATTTAGCCAAAGTTGCAAAAGCCACATAGGTCCAGCTACTGAGACCTTCGATCCATCTTTTGATGCTTTGATAGCATCACTGGCGTTTCCCATTGCCTCATATAAACACGCCAAGATTAGACGCCCCAAGCTGAAGAGCCTTCCTTCATTGATCTGTTGCGCTATGGGGATAAACATCCTAGCCACTTGCAGGAATTTCGAGCAAAATACAAAGTGGGATAACCACAATGTTAAAAAGGCCACATGTTCCTCATGTGACACTTCCTCTCCCTCTTTCCCCATATTTTCTGCAATGTACTTAGAAAATGTGGCCTCCTTGAAATTGACTTCGATCTTATCACCAGTCTTGGTTGGGTCGAAATGATCACCAGTAGGCCTAAGGCCTGTGATAGCAGCTACGTCTAAAAGGGTGGGAGTCAACATGCCACACTTAAACTGGAAGGTGTTTGTGGACTTTTCATAGAAATGTAAGGCAGCTATAAGGAGCTCTGGTTTGTACTTGGGACCAGTTCGACTAAACTGGATAAGTTGATAAATTCCGTAACCTTTCCAAGAGTCCTTAAAATCTCTTTCGACCCTATCTAACCAGGGAATATAATCCTTATGGGCAGTGTAGGGGGCAGCTCTAAAAATCTTAAGGGAGTGTTTCAAATACCCAAAGTTATAGGGATCAGACTCAAAAATCCTGGGGCCACAAGTGACATGCAAAGGGAAAAGATCGCTTACCTCCTTCGATATGACTGCAGAACGTGGTGGATAAGGTCCACAGAAGGCATGATCTTCTTTCTTTATGGAGAATGGAATCATAAGTTGAGAAGTCCCGATCTTCCTCTCAGCCTCAGTTCCAGAAGGTTCTGGAACCACTTCTTCTCCATCTTCAAGTATGCGAAGATCCTTCCATTTACCAGCAGTTGGTATTTCGAAACCCAGATTGGAAGCCATTGATGAACAGTATACCAAAGGTTGAAGAACGAAAAGGGTTTTTGAGGAGATTTGTAGAAACTGATTTGTTTAGTTGAAACAAGGATGAATCAACGCGGAATCTAAGGTTAAATCACTTGTACGGTTTAGAATTGCAGGTTGGTTGAGAATCAGAGCTTGATTTGCAGAAAAGAAGAAGATGAACAGTGAGTTCGTAAAGAGAGCTCTGAAGTTTGGAAGTTGGTAAAAAGTGCTCTTTTGTTCTTTTGTTTCTATTTATAGGGAAACGTGTCTGTCTCCAGAAAATAAATCAAAAAGAAATTCAAATAATTTCTCTTCCACTTCTATGTGTGCCACGTCACCCACTATGCTAAAACCTAGGAACAATGATGGATTGTGGGTATCAAGGTGACAGTTACTTCTGAACGTGACATAAGCGCCGTCATTGGTAACAGTGTCAAGCACGTGGGTATAAAATGCCTTTTCCTTTCTCGTTCGATCACTCGATCGAAACAGGCATTTGGGGGCAATTTGTTAGCCCATATTTTTACTAGGTAAAAATATGTTCTAAATGCATGAATAAAATAATTATGTTTAATTATATAGTTATTTTAATAGTCATCAAATATGTTTGGTTTTCAGAGCCAATGAATTTAATGATCAATCATGCATGAACATACAATAAATGTTCTATCATTGAACATTTCATTTAAATGCGTATTCTTCTTCTTCTAGGATCCTTTCGATTTGGTCGAAGCTTCAGTAAGGTCGAAGCACCCAGCAGTGTAAGGTTAACTTATGGACTTAGCGAAATATTCAAGAAAAGCATGGTTACTTCGACTTCGATGGATACAACGGCTAACTCAGAAGATAAGAAGGGATTCAAATTCAAATACGTGTCAAGGACACGCGTCCTCTCTGTAGTGTTTAGGCGTTATTAGCAGTTAGGAATTAGTGTCTATAAATAGCCTAGTTATGTGATCGAAAAAGAGGTCACAATCATTATACAAAATCCTCAGAAAAACTCTAAGTACCCATGTCAAAGCGAGAAACGAGTGCTCGAAGGAAAATGTATGTTGTGTGAACCCTTTTTATTCTGTAATCATTTACATTTGAATGCAATTTACAGTTTTTAATCTCATTCCAATCCAGTTATCTTTTACTTTCGACTCTTTCTTTCCTTCTGTTTATTCAATTGAATAAACATTCTTTCTTGCATTTCAAGTTATTAAAACATAAAAACAACACTTTATCAACATAAGAACAATAATGAATATCATTTGCTTTGAAAATATAAACAAAAGCACTATGTCCCGAGATTTACTAGTTGGTCTCTCTTGTAATAATCAAACTAGCGTTGTTTACCAAAAATCAGTGTAAACAGCTTGCTGGATTTTTTGGGAACTGAAGGATTCATTAAAACAAAACAATCCTTATGGTCACTATTACTTCGAAGATTCGGGTTTTATAACACCCCACATGAAATATCTAGAATATCAGTGAAATATCATAACTGGTAGTTGAGTGCATTATTATTACAAATGAAATTCAAGGCATACGCAGGTGCTGAGTACAACACAGATACAAAAACAACGGAAGCGAAACCAAAAACCACGATACATCAAGAATTATTAGAAATGCAACAAGACAAGAGATAACTAGAAAGCATGAACAAGAATGCAATCCTCCAAGCACAGCTGCTAGCACACCAACAAGCATACCTTAGCCAACCTGTTTATCTGAAAAAAAATTGTTTGGAGTGGGGTGAGACTACTAAGCCTCAGTGAGTCCTACTACCCTCCTAGAGGTGACTACACCGGGGAACCTAATCAGTCCTAACATACTAGCAATATATCATGATTCATAAGCATAAATAAAGGTGTAACACAAATTATATCTTATTCATTTTAACACTAGGACACTCTGAGGTGAGCATGTCTCAGAGGTCTGCCCTATCCGTCAACCGATTCGGTCACGGCATGCAGCTCACATAATCATAATCCTAATGGATTATCCCATTGGGAGTCCATAGCGCGATATAAATCGCTCATAATTGACTGATACTAAATTGAGTTATTACTACCATGAATTTCCAATTTCCCGGGGAACATGCAAACTTAATCAATTCTAAGTTATACCCTAAGAGTGACTGTGATTAACATTCTATTTAACATTGTATCAGTTATATTACTGCAAAGTGTCTATCTCAGATGAGGAAATAAAACGAGCGATTAAAACAGTTTGAAGTTAAAAAGTTGCAGGCTGTTCTGTGTAAGCTCGCCACGGCGAGTTACCTGCTCGCCATGGCAGGTTTACAAGTCATTTTACACAATCTCGCCACGGCGAAATGCCAGCCGCCATGGCGAAATCTCAGGTACTGACCTAAACAACTCGCCTGGCGAGCAAATGCTCGCCATGGCGAAGTTCTTCAACCCAGAACCTTATTTTCGCCATGAATGCTCGCCATCCATCCGCCATGGCGAGTTCATGCAGAATGGCCCCTGTTCTGCGAAATTCATAGATTTTCCAAAGTTTCGCCTACATTCCTCATTTAAAATAGTGCAGAAACATTAAACATATAGTATGAGATAGAATGGAGAAGAATTTGGGAATTAATTCTTCTCACACAACATTTTTCCTAAATTCCTATGTTAACATGCAAAGTTTATAATTTTGGAAATTCTAACTAAACTATCCTAAGAACCCACCTGATTGAAGCTTTAATCTTGCTTCTGGGCTCCTAATACAGCTACTGAAACCTCCTAGATTGCCCCACGAACACAGGACCAGAACTTGGAAATTTGAAGAGATTGATGAACTTGTGAAACCTCTACTTTGCTCTAAGAATTGAATGATGTTTGGATGAATGTTTCAGCTGAAATGGAGGGTTATTTATAGTAGTTTCTGAGGTGTAGGAACAGTACAGAATTTGTCCCAATTTGATTTGCATGTCTTCTCATTGGTGTTCAAATGGTGTAAGTGGTGGTTGTTGTTTTGTGACATGTGAAACTTAGGGGAGGGTGATGATTCTGAGGATTCATTGTTTGATTCAGATTATTGTGAAGGAATCTCTGTAGAGTAGTGGTTTAGAGATAGGACAAACTCTTGAGTTTAAGCAAAATTGAGAATTTTGATTGTTGTTGTTGGTCTTGGCGTGGGAAAAAGGGGAGAGAGAGTTTGTGAGTGAACAATTTCTATTTTTCTGAATAATGATGGAGAGAAGCAAGTCTCTGGGTTATTACAGGTTTTCTCTGAATCTCCACAAATTTGACGTCCCTGTTGAGTTGTTTTTTGTATAACACTCACTCGCACCCTTCATCTCAACCTGTGTCAAATTTTGTAACGGCTCATTTTGAAGTCCATTTGTAATACCGTCTGATCTTGAGTGCGGTTTTATAGAATTCTCCACAAAGTTCTTCCTTATCGATGGACAATTATATGAGGCATTGTTTTTTGGGTTGGGAATGAAGGGAAGAGATTGGTTTGAACTATGAATTATTGGTTGTATTTTTCCATGTTCAAATATATCATCGGCAAATATATGCATTTCTCGGACATCGGTGCGTGCAAAACCAAACTCCTGCTCCTCCATATGTTCTTCATCGTTGTCGCGAATATTTTGTCTGTTCCTACAATGTGGATCGAGTTTATCTTGGACGGGAGCAGATCCATCAAAACTAAAATAATCATCATTACTAATTTGTTGTTTTGTGCTACAATTGATACAAGGTTTCTCTTGTGCAGGAGCAAAGCCAGAAAAATCTATAAAAGGGTGAGGTGTACAAATAATTGATAGCGCTTGCACTCTTAGCATCTCAATATTTGAGGTTGATTTATGCATTTTGTTTCGATTGTGGTTTGTTGATGCGTGGTAAGGTAAATTGAATGTTGGAAGTGAATGTCAAATGAGAAATATTTATATATAAACAACAATCCAATGTTAGATTATGCTGGTTAAATGGTACCCGATTAGTTGGAAGTTTTAGGTGGTAGTTACACATTATGGGTGTGAAACAGTGTTAAGAAGTTGATGATTGCTTTTATGTTATACCTTATATTTGTTGCTGATCAATTTTTAGCCACGCATTTTATTTATTTTATTTTTTAAAATAATTTTATTATGTTGAGATTTACAACCATTTTCGTAGTATTAGTTAGTAGTTTCAACGTTATTAAGTTTTTTAGGTGTGTAACTGCTCATGCGTAGGTGCAACCGTCCCAATTTTGCTTGTTATTTGCTACTTATTAAGTACATTATTACTTTTTGCTTTCGTTTTTTATTAGATTAATAGATAAAAAATGAAATTTGGAGAACAAAATAATTGTGGCTGAAAATGTCCTAAAAATTTAAATCATAACATTGTTTTTACACGTGTAAACTATTTAGAAGTTGAAATTATCAATTATTTATAAGTTGGAAAAAAAGTTTTTGTTTTCCTATTGTATTTGTTCTTATGAATCTATCGTTCTACTAACCTTCTGATATTTATATGTTAGTGAAGTTATTACAATTAAATAAGGCATTGCATTGTGTTGTTGTGAAATGTAGCCAATAACACAAAAAAGAAAAAAACTTTTATTTTACAAGCAATAATTATGAAAATTATAATATGGATATTTATTTAGGCCAAATTCATGAACAATAGTCTTATTTGACCCACTTTTTCTTATTCACTTTTTAATATTTTCTCTTATAAACCTGATTTGTAATATTTTATGTTACTACTTTCATCTCCATGTTTAGTATCTCATCATCACTAAGTTTTTTATTTGGAGATGCCAACAAAAACTATATAAGAAAACACTTGTAGAAATCCAAAGTAGTAAGCATTCAATTATTCTTCCAACGTTTTCCAGTCTTTTTGTTTTGAACTCATAAACACATATTACATGAGTTTTAAAATTTATTGTATATATTGATCGTGTGAGGTGCCGAATCAATGAGATTTGTATTTAGATCTTCAATTTTAAGACTTGTGATGGATGACACATTAAAAAGTGTGAAGTTTATAACTTTATATGGAAAATACACGTTGATTGCTCTTATGTTGCAAAAACATCGAATATTCTCGTAAAAGATATACTTCCTAGCTAAATGGTTGATGACAGAAATAGCTGAAATAAAAAAGTTTACAGTTCACCTCATGTATGAGTTTTCGTTAAATGATAAATGAATATGATTCAAAAAAAAATTAGGACACAATTTAATCTCTTGTGAGTTACAAATTAAGATGTATATTATATAACAAAAGATTATATATATTATTCAATGAAAACCATCAAATGGGGAATTGTGACCTCTTTGACTTTCATCATATAAAAACTAAAACTTAATTCTAGTTGCCTAGTGTTTATATACAGATCTAGTATTCTCCTAAGTCAAACTAATATAAAGCCTCAACGTGGCAAAACTTGCAAATTCAATATCAAAAAGGATGCAAGTTCCTACTCAATACATTCATGTTGGTAAAGATCCCGAATAATTGGTGTTTGTACGGCAAAAATGATTTTCGCTTGTTGCTCTCTTTCCTCTTTTTATTAGTCACATATATCTTCTCATAAGCCGATAATGCACTTTTGTGTTTCTCATCCTTCCTCTTTTTAAGGACGATGTTTTCTACCTTTGGCTTGCTGGATTTTTTGGGAACCGAAGGATTCATTAAAACAAAACAATCCTTATGGTCACTATTACTTCGAAGATTCAGGTTTTCTCTGAATCTCCATAAATTTGACGTCCCTGTTGAGTTGCTTTTTGTATAACACTCACTCGCACCCTTCATCTCAACCAGTGTCACATTTTGTATCGGCTCATTTTGAAGTCCATTTGTAATACCGTCTGATCTTGAGTGCGGTTTTATAGAATTCTCAATAAAGTTCTTCCTTATCGATGGACAATTATATGAGGCATTGTTTTTTTGGTTGGGAATGAAGGGAAGAGATTGGTTTGAACTATGAATTATTGGTCGTATTTTTCCATGTTCAAATATATCATCGGCAAATATATGCATTCCTCGGACATCGGTGCATGCAAAACCAAACTCCTGCTCCTCCATATGTTCTTCATCGTTGTCGTGAATATTTTGTTTGTTGCTACAATGTGGATCGAGTTTATCTTGGACGGGAGCAGATCCATCAAAACTAAAAAAATCATCATTACAAATTTGTTGTTTTGTGCTACAATTGATATCAAGTTTCTCTTGTGCAGGAGCAAAGCCAGAAAAATTTAGAAAAGGGTGAGGTGTACAAATAATTGATAGCGCTTGCACTCTTAGCATCTCAATATTTGAGGTTGATTTATGCATTTTCTTTCGATTGTGATTTGTTGATGCGTGGTAAGGTAAATTGAATGTTGGAAGTGAATGTCTAATGAGAAATACTTATATATAAACAACAATCCAATGTTAGATTATGTTGGTTAAATGGCACCCGATTAGCTTGGAAGTTTTAGGTGGTAGTTACACATTATGGGTGTGAAACAGTGTTAAGAAGTTGATGATTTCTTTTATGTTATACCTTATATTTGTTGCTGATCAATTTTTAGCCACGCATTTTATTTTTTTTATTTTTTAAAATAATTTTATTATGTTGAGATTTACAACCATTTTCGTAGTATTAGTTAGTAGTTTCAACGTTATTAACTTTTTTAGGTGTGTAACTGCTCATGCGTAGGTGCAACCGTCCCAATTTTGCTTGTTATTTGCTACTTATTAAGTACATTATTACTTTTTGCTTTCGTTTTTTATTAGATTAATAGATAAAAAATGAAATTTGGAGAAAAAAATAATTGTGGCTGGAAATGTCTTAAAAATTTAAATCATAACATTGTTTTTACACGTGTAAACTATTTAGAAGTTGAAATTATCAATTATTTATAAGTTGGAAAAAAAGTTTTTGTTTTCCTATTGTATTTGTTCTTATGAATCTATCGTTCTACTAACCTTCTGATATTTATATGTTAGTGAAGTTATTACAAGTAAATAAGGCATTACATTGTGTTGTTGTTAAATGTAGCCAATTGTAAGACCCAAGATTTCGTTGTATAGTTGGTTTAAGGAACATTAGGGTTTCGATGTGTTCATGTGGTGAAACATCGTGTAATTATTAGGTTTTGCTGTAATTGAGTTTGTTTTGTGCTCGTGCACTGTAATTGTACAGACTTTTGTCTTGTAATCCTCCTTTGTGAATAAGAAGGTTGATGTGGATTCGGAATAATGAGATTGGGATTATTCTTGTTTTTGGAAAAACGAGTAGGATTTTACCCGTCGTTGTAAAATTTTATTGCGTCTGAATTCAGTGAGGTTTCGGATGGGAGTTTTATATATCTGCGCGAGTTAGGATATCTTCTGAGAATAATTTTATGAGGTATGGAAGAAAATTACAGTCGCGGAAAAAGATTCGGCGATAAGTTTTGGAAGTGTTAAACGTTAGACGTTCTTTCCGTAGGTTTTATGTTTTTGTGCTTTACGTTCGTCGCGACGTGCGAGAGCTGAACGTGTGAGTGTTTCTAAGAGGTGTTGAGTTTTATCTCAAGTGGGTTTGATTTGTTTTGATCCAATGGCTAGGGTTTTGTCTTGGCATTTTGTCTTTTGATCCAATGGCCATGAGTTAGCAAGAGCCTTGACATAGTAAGGAGGTTTGTTGTTTGTGGACTTAGAAAAACATCACATATTCACTCTCATTCTTTCTCTCTTTCACGTGAACTTCATTGCTCATTTCCAACCTTCACAAATTTTCCATTCTACACCATTTGTGTCCATTTCAAGCTTGGGAGCTTTGTGGAATTGTTGTAGAGAATCACTTTCTTAAGGTAACCACTCTTTTCCTTTTCATTTTGGTTGATTAAAACTCTTGGAGTTATGAGTTTTAGATTATGTTCATGAGATGAAAATGTTAGGAATTGATTCTTGTTCCATGAATGTTGTTCATGAGGGTTAGTAAGCATGTGTAGGCTTTGTTATGTTTGTTTTCCATGAGTTGGTGAAAAATCTCATGAGAAAAGTTAGGGTTTTGAAAGTTTAGAGTATTGATCAATTTCATGAGGTTATGTTGTAAGGTTTTGAAAAGAAAAGTTGTCTTTGAACCTTTGGGCAAAAGGGAAATGCGTTGTATGGTTTTGTTTTGGAAAATCCGATGAAAAATATTTTGTGGTTTATGAAAATATTTCCTAAGTGTTTTTGGGTAGTGTTTTGGGGTCAAAGTGGTTTAAAACTCTTGTGACATGTGGTGTCGCTTTTTACCTCGAAAACATGTTTGAAAATGATTACCGGGCGGTTAAGGCTCGTAATAAAACTTGTGCTTGGATTTGGTTTTGATTTTGGAAATGAAAGTCAAATAACTTGCACTCGAAGCAACCAACAAGCTTTCGGAAATGAATTGCTTGCTTATGAAAATGGTTTGCTTTTGCGTCTTGAAAAGATGTTGGGAACTAATAGAATCAAACTAGGTTTGGGTGGAAAAAGGTGTTGTGAGTTGCTGTCTTTTGCTGTCATGACAGTTGAAACTCGTTGAGCGAGTGGTTACTCGCCAGGGCGAGTGTCACAGGTCATGACAACACGCCAGGGCGAGCTCCAGGGCGAGTAAGACCAGTCCTCACTGCCTTCACTCGCCACCAACTCGCCAGGGCGAGCTCTGGGAGTTGAGATTTTGGATTCTGATTTCTAAACTTGGTTTTTAGCTTTCTAATCCCTTTTTATTAATTTATGGAAGTGGTGGGGATTGGAAACGAGTTTTTCGGGTACTCGGAAAGTACGTAACTTATAACGCAAGAAAACGGTCATTCTGCATTTCAAATTATTTAACACTTTGGCCTATTGTTTTGAGTCCTAAAAATAGTGCAAATAACTCATGGGGGTTGATCAATACGATAGTTTTTGGTATGGTATCCGAAAGAGTGGATTTTCCTTAGGAACCTTTAAGTTTTTGGGGTTATTGGTTTAGTTTCAATACGATTGGTTGGGAAGCAATGTATTGATGGTACTCTGCTTGTTTTAGGAAGCGCGTTGTGTTGTTTGGACGAGTTTTAATAAACGGAAGCTTGCCGAGGTAAGGGCTCCACTTTATTTCCGTCTTTAAAACGGTTACGACATGCTTTGTTTTGCTGTGTATGCAATTGTGGTGTGCTTGGCATGTTGTTGTGATGTATTCTCGATATGAGATCGTGGTAAATACATGATTTGTTGTCTTACATATGTTTGGTGAAATATGTGTATGAGCAGGTGATTAAATACATATGACTAGATGTATATGTATGTGTTGTTGTGGTGTGATTACATATGCGTGTACGATATGTATGTGTTGCATTAGCATATAAGGGGAATCGTATGCTCATGCATTCATAGTACGTGATTATCGGGAATGGATCACGGGGTGTGATTATCGGGAATGGATCCACCTTACTCATACGGGAATTATTGAGTCCAATAAGCGGTTATCGGGAATGGACTGCAGGGTGCGATTATCGGGAATGGATCCATCCTAACCCTTTGTGGTTTTATTGATTATGATTACTGACTTCCGGAATTCATATGCATGTGGTAATGGGGAATCTACCACACTCATTGTAGAAGTCTGCATTAGGCTTGGTGTGCATTATATATATAAACCCGTTGGTGGGGATTTGCTTTGGTGGTTAAGAGTTTTCTCTTGTGTTTGTGGTATTATTGTTATGTGTACAATCTTTCGCACTGGTTATATATACATACTATATATTTTGTGGTGACCCTTTCTTTCATTTGCGGGCTCATCCCACCCAGATGAGGGGTTAGGTCGTGGTGACGACGGTGGCTGTTCCAGGCCCCAGTGAGCGGTTGGAGCTTTAGCTTAGAGTAGTTAGACTATGCGCCGGTGTGTGTTGTACACCGTGCTTTTTGGTTAGCATAGGGTTTCTAACTTGTTTTGGTTTTAAGTATTTGAATACTTAGACTTGGATTGTAATTATTCAGGAATACACTTTGCTTGTCAAAGCACCTTATGGTAATGAGTTCTTTTGTATATTTGAATGCCGGCTCATTGAAAATTATTCTATGCGCACTCTGAGTGTTAGTTGAAAAGAAAAAAAAAAAAAAAAATATGGCCTTTTTGGCCTTTGAAAAACGGGCTGTTACACCAATAACACAAAAAAGAAAAAAACTTTTATTTAACAAGCAATAATTATGAAAATTATAATATGGATATTTATTTAGGCCAAATTCATGAACAATAGTCTTATTTGACCCACTTTTTCTGATTCACTTTTTAATATTTTCTCTTATAAACCTGATTTGTAATATTTTATGTTACTACTTTCATCTCCATATTTAGTATCTCATCATCACTAAGTTTTTTATTTGGAGATGCCAACAAAAACTATATAAGAAAACACTTGTAGAAATCCAAAGTAGTAAGCATTCAATTATTCTTCCAACGTTTTCCAGTCTTTTTGTTTTGAACTCTTAAACACATATTACATGAGTTTTAAAATTTAATGTTTATATTGATCGTGTGAGGTGCCGAATCAATGAGATTTGTATTTAGATCTTCAATTTTAAGACTTGTGATGGATGACACATTAAAAAGTGTGAAGTTTATAACTTTATATGGAAAATACACGTTGATTGCTCTTATGTTGCAAAAACATCGAATATTCTCGTAAAAGATATACTTCCTAGCTAAATGGTTGATGACAGAAATAGCTGAAATAAAAAAGTTTACAGTTCACCTCATGTATGAGTTTTCGTTAAATGATAAATGAATATGATTCAAAAAAAAGTTAGGACACAATTTAATCTCTTGTGAGTTACAAATTAAGATATATATTATATATCAAAAGATTATATATATTATTCAATGAAAACCATCATATGGGGAATTGTGACCTCTTTGACTTTCATCATATAAAAACTAAAACTTAATTCTAGTTGCCTAGTGTTTATATACATATCTAGTATTCTCCTAAGTCAAACTAATATAAAGCCTCAACGTGGCAAAACTTGCAAATTCAATATCAAAAAGGATGCAAGTTCCTACTCAATACATTCATGTTGGTAAAGATCCCGAATAATTGGTGTTTGTACGGCAAAAATGATTTTCGCTTGTTGCTCTCTTTCCTCTTTTTATTAGTCACATATATCTTCTCATAAGCCGATAATGCACTTTTGTGTTTCTCATCCTTCCTCTTTTTAAGGACGGTGTTTTCTACCTTTGGCTTGCCGGATTTTTTGGGAACCGAATGATTCATTAAAACAAAACAATCCTTATGGTCACTATTACTTCGAAGATTCAGGTTTTCACTAAATCTCCATAAATTTGACGTCCCTGTTGAGTTGCTTTTTGTATAACACTCACTCGCACCCTTCATCTCAACCAGTGTCACATTTTGTATCGGCTCTTTTTGAAGTCCATTTGTAATACCGTCTGATCTTGAGTGCGGTTTTATAGAATTCTCAATAAAGTTCTTCCTTATCGATGGACAATTATATGAGGCATTGTTTTTTTGGTTGGGAATGAAGGGAACAGATTGGTTTGAACTATGAATTATTGGTCGTATTTTTCCATGTTCAAATATATCATCGGCAAATATATGCATTCCTCGGACATCGGTGCATGCAAAACCAAACTCCTGCTCCTCCATATGTTCTTCATCGTTGTCGCGAATATTTTGTTTGTTGCTACAATGTGGATCGAGTTTATCTTGGACGGGAGCAGATCCATCAAAACTAAAAAAATCATCATTACAAATTTGTTGTTTTGTGCTACAATTGATATCAAGTTTCTCTTGTGCAGGAGCAAAGCCAGAAAAATTTAGAAAAGGGTGAGGTGTACAAATAATTGATAGCGCTTGCACTCTTAGCATCTCAATATTTGAGGTTGATTTATGCATTTTCTTTCGATTGTGATTTGTTGATGCGTGGTAAGGTAAATTGAATGTTGGAAGTGAATGTCTAATGAGAAATACTTATATATAAACAACAATCCAATGTTAGATTATGTTGGTTAAATGGCACCCGATTAGCTTGGAAGTTTTAGGTGGTAGTTACACATTATGGGTGTGAAACAGTGTTAAGAAGTTGATGATTGCTTTTATGTTATACCTTATATTTGTTGCTGATCAATTTTTAGCCACGCATTTTATTTATTTTATTTTTTAAAATAATTTTATTATGTTGAGATTTACAACCATTTTCGTAGTATTAGTTAGTAGTTTCAACGTTATTAACTTTTTTAGGTGTGTAACTGCTCATGCGTAGGTGCAACCGTCCCAGTTTTGCTTGTTATTTGCTACATATTAAGTACATTATTACTTTTTGCTTTCTTTTTTTATTAAATTAATAGATAAAAAATGAAATTTGGAGAAAAAAATAATTGTGGCTGAAAATGTCTTAAAAATTTAAATCATAACATTGTTTTTACACGTGTAAACTATTTAGAAGTTGAAATTATCAATTATTTATAAGTTGGAAAAAAAGTTTTTGTTTTCCTATTGTATTTGTTCTTATGAATCTATCATTCTTCTAACCTTCTGATATTTATATGTTAGTGAAGTTATTACAAGTAAATAAGGCATTACATTGTGTTGTTGTGAAATGTAACCAATAACACAAAAAAGAAAAACACTTTTATTTAACAAGCAATAATTATGAAAATTATAATATGGATATTTATTTAGGCCAAATTCATGAACAATAGTCTTATTTGACCCACTTTTTCTTATTCACTTTTTAATATTTTCTCTTATAAACCTGATTTGTAATATTTTATGTTACTACTTTCATCTCCATGTTTAGTATCTCATCATCACTAAGTTTTTTATTTGGAGATGCCAACAAAAACTATATAAGAAAACACTTGTAGAAATCCAAAGTAGTAAGCATTCAATTATTCTTCCAACGTTTTCCAGTCTTTTTGTTTTGAACTCATAAACACATATTACTTGAGTTTTAAAATTTATTGTATATATTGATCGTGTGAGGTGCCGAATCAATGGGATTTGTATTTAGATATTCAATTTTAAGACTTGTGATGGATGACACATTAAAAAGTGTGAAGTTTATAAGTTTATATGGAAAATACACGTTGATTGCTCTTATGTTGCAAAAACATCGAATATTCTCGTAAAAGATATACTTCCTAGCTAAAGGGTTGATGACAGAAATAGCTGAATTAAAAAAGTTTACAGTTCACCTCATGTATGAGTTTTTGTTAAATGATAAATGAATATGATTCAAAAAAAAATTAGGACACAAGTTAATCTCTTGTGAGTTACAAATTAAGATGTATATTATATATCAAAAGATTATATATATTATTCAATGAAAACCATCATATGGGGAATTGTGACCTCTTTGACTTTCATCATATAAAAACTAAAACTTAATTCTAGTTGCCTAGTGTTTATGTACAGATCTAGTATTCTCCTAAGTCAAACTAATATAAAGCCTCAACGTGGCAAAACTTGCAAATTCAATATCAAAAAGGATGCAAGTTCCTACTCAATACATTCATGTTGGTAAAGATCCCGAATAAATGGTGTTTGTCCGGCAAAAATGATTTTCGCTTGTTGCTCTCTTTCCTCTTTTTATTAGTCACATATATCTTCTCATAAGCCGATAATGCACTTTTGTGTTTCTCATCCTTCCTCTTTTTAAGGACGATGTTTTCTACCTTTGGCATGCTGGATTTTTTGGGAACCGAAGGATTCATTAAAACAAAACAATCCTTATGGTCACTATTACTTCGAAGATTCAGGTTTTCTCAGAATCTCCATAAATTTGACGTCCCTGTTGAGTTGCTTTTTGTATAACACTCACTCGCACCCTTCATCTCAACCAGTGTCACATTTTGTATCGGCTCATTTTGAAGTCCATTTGTAATACCGTCTGATCTTGAGTGCGGTTTCTCAATAAAGTTCTTCCTTATCGATGGACAATTATATGAGGCATTGTTTTTTTGGTTGGGAATGAAGGGAAGAGATTGGTTTGAACTATGAATTATTGGTCGTATTTTTCCATGTTCAAATATATCATCGGCAAATATATGCATTTCTCGGACATCGGTGCATGCAAAACCAAACTCCTGTTCCTTCATATGTTCTTCATCGTTGTCGCGAATATTTTGTTTGTTGCTACAATGTGGATCGAGTTTATCTTGGACGGGAGCAGATCCATCAAAACTAAAAAAATCATCATTACTAATTTGTTGTTTTGTGCTAATATTGATATCAAGTTTCTCTTGTGCAGGAGCAAAGCCAGAAAAATCTAGAAAAGGGTGAGGTGTACAAATAATTGATAGCGCTTGCACTCTTAGCATCTCAATATTTGAGGTTGATTTATGCATTTTGTTTCGATTGTGGTTTGTTGATGCGTGGTAAGGTAAATTGAATGTTGGAAGTGAATGTCTAATGAGAAATACTTATATATAAACAACAATCCAATGTTAGATTATGTTGGTTAAATGGCACCCGATTAGCTTGGAAGTTTTAGGTGGTAGTTACACATTATGGGTGTGAAACAGTGTTAAGAAGTTGGTGATTGCTTTTATGTTATACCTTATATTTGTTGCTGATCAATTTTTAGCCACGCATTTTATTTATTTTATTTTTTAAAATAATTTTATTATGTTGAGATTTACAACCATTTCCGTAGTATTAGTTAGTAGTTTCAACGTTATTAACTTTTTGAGGTGTGTAACTGCTCATGCGTAGGTGCAACCGTCCCAGTTTTGCTTGTTATTTGCTACTTATTAAGTACATTATTACTTTTTGCTTTCTTTTTTTATTAGATTAATAGATAAAAAATGAAATTTGGAGAAAAAATAATTGTGGCTGAAAATGTCTTAAAAATTTAAATCATAACATTGTTTTTACACGTGTAAACTATTTAGAAGTTGAAATTATCAATTATTTATAAGTTGGAAAAAAAGTTTTTGTTTTCCTATTGTATTTGTTCTTATGAATCTATCGTTCTACTAACCTTCTGATATTTATATGTTAGTGAAGTTATTACAAGTAAATAAGGCATTACATTGTGTTGTTGTGAAATGTAGCCAATAACACAAAAAAGAAAAAAACTTTTATTTAACAAGCAATAATTATGAAAATTATAATATGGATATTTATTTAGACCAAATTCATGAACAATAGTCTTATTTGACCCACTTTTTCTTATTCACTTTTTAATATTTTCTCTTATAAACCTGATTTGTAATATTTTATGTTACTACTTTCATCTCCATGTTTAGTATCTCATCATCACTAAGTTTTTTATTTGGAGATGCCAACAAAAACTATATAAGAAAACACTTGTAGAAATCCAAAGTATTAAGCATTCAATTATTCTTCCAACGTTTTCCAGTCTTTTTGTTTTGAACTCATAAACACATATTACATGAGTTTTAAAATTTATTGTATATATTGATCGTGTGAGGTGCCGAATCAATGGGATTTGTATTTAGATATTCAATTTTAAGACTTGTGATGGATGACACATTAAAAAGTGTGAAGTTTATAAGTTTATATGGAAAATACACGTTGATTGCTCTTATGTTGCAAAAACATCGAATATTCTCGTAAAAGATATACTTCCTAGCTAAAGGGTTGATGACAGAAATAGCTGAAATAAAGAAGTTTACAGTTCACCTCATGTATGAGTTTTCGTTAAATGATAAATGAATATGATTCAAAAAAAAATTAGGACACAAGTTAATCTCTTGTGAGTTACAAATTAAGATGTATATTATATATCAAAAGATTATATATATTATTCAAGGAAAACCATCATATGGGGAATTGTGACCTCTTTGACTTTCATCATATAAAAACTAAAACTTAATTCTAGTTGCCTAGTGTTTATGTACAGATCTAGTATTCTCTTAAGTCAAACTAATATAAAGCCTCAACCTGGCAAAACTTGCAAATTCAAAATCAAAAAGGATGCAAGTTCCTACTCAATACATTCATGTTGGTAAAGATCCCGAATAATTGGTGTTTGTACGGCAAAAATGATTTTCGCTTGTTGCTCTCTTTCCTCTTTTTATTGGTCACATATATCTTCTCATAAGCCGATAATGCACTTTTGTGTTTCTCATCCTTCCTCTTTTTAAGGACGATGTTTTCTACCTTTGGCTTGCTGGATTTTTTGGGAACCGAAGGATTCATTAAAACAAAACAATCCTTATGGTCACTATTACTTCGAAGATTCAGGTTTTCACTAAATCTCCATAAATTTGACGTCCCTGTTGAGTTGCTTTTTGTATAACACTCACTCGCACCCTTCATCTCAACCAGTGTCACATTTTGTATCGGCTCTTTTTGAAGTCCATTTGTAATACCGTCTGATCTTGAGTGCGGTTTTATAGAATTCTCAATAAAGATCTTCCTTATCGATGGACAATTATATGAGGCATTGTTTTTTTGGTTGGGAATGAAGGGAAGAGATTGGTTTGAACTATGAATTATTGGTCGTATTTTTCCATGTTCAAATATGTCATCGGCAAATATATGCATTTCTCGGACATCGGTGCATGCAAAACCAAACTCCTGCTCCTCCATATGTTCTTCATCGTTGTCGCTAATATTTTGTTTGTTGCTACAATGTGGATCGAGTTTATCTTGGACGGGAGCAGGTCCATCAAAACTAAAAAAATCATCATTACTAATTTGTTGTTTTGTGCTACAATTGATATCAAGTTTCTCTTGTGCAGGAGCAAAGCCAGAAAAATCTAGAAAAGGGTGAGGTGTACAAATAATTGATAGCGCTTGCACTCTTAGCATCTCAATATTTGAGGTTGATTTATGCATTTTGTTTCGATTGTGGTTTGTTGATGCGTGGTAAGGTAAATTGAATGTTGGAAGTGAATGTGAAATGAGAAATATTTATATATAAACAACAATCCAATGTTAGATTACGTTGGTTAAATGGCACCCGATTAGCTTGGAAGTTTTAGGTGGTAGTTACACATTATGGGTGTGAAACAGTGTTAAGAAGTTGATGATTGCTTTTATGTTATACCTTATATTTGTTGCTGATCAATTTTTAGCCACGCATTTTATTTATTTTATTTTTTAAAATAATTTTATTATGTTGAGATTTACAACCATTTTCGTAGTATTAGTTAGTAGTTTCAACGTTATTAAGTTTTTTAGGTGTGTAACTGCTCATGCGTAGGTGCAACCGTCCCAGTTTTGCTTGTTATTTGCTACTTATTAAGTACATTATTACTTTTTGCTTTCTTTTTTTATTAGATTAATAGATAAAAAATGAAATTTGGAAAAAAAAAATAATTGTGGCTTAAAATGTCTTAAAAATTTAAATCATAACATTGTTTTTACACGTGTAACCTATTTAGAAGTTGAAATTATCAATTATTTATAAGTTGGAAAAAAAGTTTTTGTTTTTGATAGACCGAAAAATGTACTATTTATTTAGTTAAATTAATATAATAATTCAGTTATTTTTATTTCAATTTCGTAACTTTATATAATAAATCGTTATTAGTTTCTAGTATTTTATTTTATCAGTTGAAAAGTGAACGAATCAAATAAAGGAGCGAAAATGGACCGAAAAGAAGCGAAACGGGACAAAAAGGACCACACAAGTGCAGCCCATTAAGGACCACACCTGCGTGGAACAGCAAACAACAAGACACGTGCAGCCCAAATCCAAATTTAGCTGCCTTTGCAATTCAATCTCCAGCCAACAATGATCCAACGGACCCGCATGATTTGCAACAAGTCCCACATCGCTCAAATTTTGTGTTTGTCTTCTTATGTATTAGTATAAATAGAACCTAGTTTGTTTCATTTGGAACACAACAACCAACTTGAAAAATAGTTGAAGAGAGAATTGAAAATTAGACCTTTGTCTTAAAAAGTTTTCTTCTCTTAGTTTAAAATTTTATTCCGCTGTCCGTACTTCCAGTATTTTTAATTCAGGTTCTTATTTTATTTCATTGTCTTATTTATTTATTATCTTGTCTTATTTTATTTTATGCTTTTATTTATTTTCTACTTTTATTTATTTTTGTCTATTTAATTATTTGCTTATTTTATTTTTATGCTTTTAGTTTTAATTATGTGTAGCTAAATTAATATTGCTAGGATGTGTAATTAGGAGCTATTAGGGGTTCGGTAATTAAGTAGTGTGATTATATTTTTATATCCAATTTTTAGTAACGCGTTTTTATAATTTGTCACGAGAGTGAGAATTAATTAAGGTATAGGCCAACATTGACGAGAGTTGAGGCTTACACCGGATAGTAAAAATTGGACATTAATTCTAGAATCCGCGAGAGCTATTTAGGATTAATGAAATAGTTTTCTAAGCAGTTTTTAATTAAATCGAGATTTATAATTTATCGCGAGAGCGAGAATTAACTAAAGTAAAAATCAAGAGAGCGAGAGCGTGAGATTTCTACTAGATAGTAAAAACTGAACATTAAGTCTAGTTTGCAACGAGAGTTGGAATTAGAATTTAATTAAATTATATTGATTTTCAGAGAGTACTTTATTAGCGGATGTGAGAACGAGAGTTAAGCATCACCTTTATAATCTATAACGCTAGTCAAAATCTGCGAGAGCTGAGATTAGTGTTTTTAAATCAATATAGTTTCGAAAACTAAAATTTGTAGTCAAGCACGATTTAAGTACTGAACCCCCCAAACGCAACTAAGATCACATTCTAGCAACACGCTTTCCTATTATTACAAAAACCAAAAATATTTTATTACTTGAAACTTTCTTATTTAATATTAAGCCTTAGATTTACAACGTAACATTAGATAACGGTAGGTCGACTATTGGTCCCTGTGGGTTCGATATCTTTTAAAACTACGCGACAAGGCTGTATACTTGCAGTCACGTTGTCGTCGCATCAAGTTTTTTGCGCCGTTGCCGGGGACCAATTTAGTCGATATCGTAACACCAGTGTTACACCGTAGAGACTAAGGCATTTTTATTTTTATTTTCCCAATTAGTTCGCTCGTTGCATGCCAAGCACTCGCTCTAGAAGCGAAGAATTGGAGCAACTAGTTAGCGAACCTGAACGTCTTCTAAGAATAAGACGTAAGAATTTAGAAAATCAATTAGAGAATCCTCTTCCTGAAATAGTTAGAGAATCAGAAATGGCTGAAGGACCACAAGAACGACCACTAAGGTCTTACGCTATTCCTTCGCAACAAGAACCGCCCAATAGCATCGCTGCCCCCACTATTGAAGCAAACAATTTTGAGCTTAAACCTTCATTGTTGTCAGCCATACAACAAAACCAATTCTCCGGAAATCCCACGGACGACCCCAATTTACATTTGTCCATATTCTTGCAATACGCGGATACCGTGAAGGCAAGTGGTGTCAGTCCCGAAGCTATAAGACTTCGTTTATTCCCGTTCTCATTGAGAGATAGAGCTAGAGCTTGGCTCCAGTCCCTACCATCCAACTCAGTCACAACTTGGGACGAGTTGAAGAAAGTCTTTTTAGCTAGATACTTCCCACCTAGCAAAACAGCTATGTTAAGAGCTCAAATTAATGGATTTAAACAAAAAGACAACGAGTCTCTTTTCGAAACATGGGAAAGATACAAAGACATGATTAGGCTATGCCCATATCATGGACTCAAAGATTGGTTGATTATCCATACATTTTACAATGGTCTCTTGTATAACACAAGAATGACAGTAGATGTCGCAGCTGGCGGTGCACTAATGGATAAGGCCTACAGTGAAGCATATCAGCTTATTGATGAAAGCATGGCTCAAAACCACTACCAATGGGGAAGCGAAAGAACAACCGTCGAGAAACCTCAAATGAAGGGCGGTATGTACGAAAGCGGCATAGACCACGTGAATGCCAAATTAGATGCCCTAACCAAAAAGTTAGAAAGCCTAACCACCGCACCTGCAACCACCGTGGCTGCAACAACCCAAAATTGTGAGGTGTACGGAGTTCAAGGACACGTAGCTGCTGAATGTCATGTCCTAACAGGAGTTCCCCTAGAACAAGCAAACTACACTCAAGGAAACTCCTATAATTATAACCAAAGGAACCATCCGTACCTTTCGTACACAAGCAACAACGCTTTGTATGCACCTGGCCAAGCACCTTCTTCTGCACCTCCAGGATTTCAAAAACCTGCCTACCCTACCCAAAATGCTCCTAACCAGTCTAACATAGAAATTATGATGGAAAACTTCATAGCAGCTCAAGCTCAAACCAATAAAATGATTGGAAATTTCATAGCAGCTCAAGCTCAAACCAATAAAGATTTCCTAAATCAAAACATACACACTAGTGAGCAAATTAAGAAATTAACAAGCAAATTAGATGTCTTAGCCACACACAATAGAATGTTAGAAACACAAATCTCACAAGTGGCCCAACAACAAGCATCTACTTCTGCACCTGCAGGCATATTTCCTGGCCAACCTCAGCCAAATCCTAAGGGACATGTGAATGTTGTTATATTACGAAGTGGGACACAATACGATGGACCAGCTGATCCTAGAACTAAGAATTCAGCCATGCAGCCCAAGACTAATGAAACAATCGAGAGGGAAGATGATCAAAACGAGAAAGATAAGGAGGATAAGAGCGAAGAGGTCAAAAAGAAAACTTATGTGCCTCCGCCACCTTATAAACCACCCATCCCTTATCCTCAAAGATTTGAGAAATCCAAAAACGAGGGACAATTTAAGAAATTCGTAGAGCTTCTAAAACAATTAAATATCACAATACCTTTCATGGAAGCTATTAACCAAATGCCCTCGTACGCTAAATTTCTCAAAGAAATTTTAACCAATAAGAAAAAGATTGATGAAGAAACTGTTATGCTTACTGCCGAGTGTAGCGCAATTCTTCAAAACAAAATGCCTCCTAAACTACAAGACCCAGGAAGTTTTTCCATACCTTGTGTTATTGGACCATACGTTATAGATAAAGCCCTATGCGATTTAGGAGCTAGTATTAGCTTAATGCCCATGTCCATATGCGAAAAACTTAAGTTAGGAGATTTGAGACCAACTAGAATGTCCATCCAATTCGCGGACCGTTCCGTCAAATACCCCCTAGGTATTCTAGAAAATGTGCCAGTACGCGTAGGTCAATTCTTTATCCCTACTGATTTCATAGTCATGGACATTAAAGAGGACTCCAATACACCTATCATTTTAGGAAGGCCATTCTTAGCAACCGCCGGTGCCATAATAGATGTAAAGAGAGGAAAGCTCACTTTTGAAGTGGGTGAAGAAAAAATTGAATTTATTTTAACTCAATTCATGAAAGCATCAGTCGTAGACGATAGTTGTTACATGTTAGAGGTCATCAAAGAAAATCAGAAAGGAATAGGGAAGGATCAAAATAAAAATTCTAAAAACCTAAGAACATCCACCCCTCCGACCCTTAAAAATGATGACGCTCTAGGTGAATGTTTAGGAACCCCACCAGAATTTCAAAAAGGAGCCCCTGCTGCTCTAACCAAATTAAAAAGCCCCATTGTTAAACAAATACCTCCCGACATATTTAAAACTCACTCAAAGAGCAATATCCCTCATGATAAGACACTTTCTCCTGTCTCCAAGAAAAAGAAAGGAAAGAAGAAAAGATCTATGAAATGGTCTGAGATGTTCCAATGGAGACCTAAGAATATTCAGAAAAATATTAGAAATGTGAGTCTAGAGGAAGAGCCACATTGATCTACGGGGCTAAGAAGTCGAGCTAACCGACTTTAAACAAAGCGCTGCATGGGAGGCAACCCATGGCTTTTTATTTTTGCTCTTTTCAAATTTTAGATTTAATTTTATTTTGTTGCTATTTTATTTCTATTTAATTTTTGTTATACTGAAGATTCAGTGACTAATAGAGCTCCCACGCACATTTCTCAAAATGTTGCTGCTGGTGGGGGCGCCTAGTTTGTTCCACCTGCACACACTACACACCTTTCTAACACTTTTTCAGGTAGTTCCTCCTCATCAAGGCAACACACATTGATGATGTGATTTTTTTTTAGATGCGCACTCAAAATGCTATCAATCAAGAGCATGATGGACTTTTCTATGCCATACATCAGCAACAAGAGGAGATGTTGGAACAAATGGAATTCATGCAAGCCCAGCAAAAAGAAATTACTCGAAACCAACAAGAGATGCGAGGCTACTACAACAGATGGGAGAGCTCAGAAGAGCGTCGTCAGCAGTAGCTCGACAATGTCATACAAGAGCTAGGCGGCTTGAGGCTTCGGTTCAACAACTTCTAAAATTATCAACAGCCTCCCCGTGACTTTTCACACCTCCCCAGGTTTTTCACTCCAATTCTACTCTTGAGTCTCAATAGTGAGGACACTGTTGGATTTAAGTTTAGGGGAGCATTTTATCGCTTTCATTTATTTTCAGTTATTTCAATTTCTATTAGTTTATTTTCCCTTTTTTTTAATAATAAAATAAAATAAAATAAAATAATAGTCATTCTCTGGTCTGTTTAAATTTCTCCTTTTCTTGAGCCAATTTAAAAAAATTTCTAAAGATTTAGGATAAGCTATTCACTTTGAAAGTATATAGGTTAAGAAAAGACAAGAGGCTAAGTTAAGAAAACTAGGGAATTTTTCAAACCAAATCGGTATTTTTCCAACACCCAGAAGTCTCCCTAGTATGAATATCAATTTGAATACCCATTGTGCCAAAATCTCTTAATTTAAATTTGTGGATTCCTTTAGTAGTTTATTTACTCAGTCGGATACCATCTATAAAGTCACAGATTAAGTAGTTAAGTCGATGAATATAAGCGAATCATCTAACGCAATGTAAAGGTCATACTGTGGTAATACGGTTAAACCTTGAAAAAAAAAAACGTTATCATTAATGCTTATGAAAATGATACAAACACTTCTTTTGTCATATTGCGAAAAAAAAAGAAAAAAAAAGAGATGAATAAAATCGATAACCGGCTTTCTTACCATGTGTGTGACATAGATAAAGGGTCTTAATGTGACTGTCTTGAATGAACAAGGATGAAACAAAGAAGAAGATTTAGATTTTAGTACAACGGCATGATCCAAATTCGGTATTCATAAAGGGGAGAACTTTGTGTGTCGTTGAAATACCCTTCTTGATTGAATAAGCACCTAATTAATTGATCATAGCCGATTTGAATTTCTGACCGCGTATGAGTACTCGTGATGTTGTTTTTCTTAAGTCTGTGTGTGTGAGTTGCTTCGCATTTTAAATGTTTTCTATATGCAAGCTAAATTGCTTGAGGACAAGCAATGGTTCAAGTTTAGGGGAGTTTGATAGACCGAAAAATGTACTATTTATTTAGTTAAATTAATATAATAATTCAGTTATTTTTATTTCAATTTCGTAACTTTATATAATAAATCGTTATTAGTTTCTAGTATTTTATTTTATCAGTTGAAAAGTGAACGAATCAAATAAAGGAGCGAAAATGGACCGAAAAGAAGCAAAACGGGACAAAAAGGACCACACAAGTGCAGCCCATTAAGGACCACACCTGCGTGGAACAGCAAACAACAAGACACGTGCAGCCCAAATCCAAATTTAGCTGCCTTTGCACTTCAATCTCCAGCCAACAATGATCCAACGGACCCGCATGATTTGCAACAAGTCCCACATCGCTCAAATTTTGTGTTTGTCTTCTTATGTATTAGTATAAATAGGACCTAGTTTGTTTCATTTGGAACACAACAACCAACTTGAAAAATAGTTGAAGAGAGAATTGAAAACTAGACCTTTGTCTTAAAAAGTTTTCTTCTCTTAGTTTAAAATTTTATTCCGCTGTCCGTACTTCCAGTATTTTTAATTCAGGTTCTTATTTTATTTCATTGTCTTATTTATTTATTATCTTGTCTTATTTTATTTTATGCTTTTATTTATTTTCTACTTTTATTTATTTATGTCTATTTATTTATTTGCTTATTTTATTTTTATGCTTTTAGTTTTAATTATGTGTAGCTAAATTAATATTGCTAGGATGTGTAATTAGGAACTAATAGGGGTTCGGTAATTAAGTAGTGTGATTATATTTTTATATCCAATTTTTAGTAACGCGTTTTTATAATTTGTCACGAGAGTGAGAATTAATTAAGGTATAGGCCAACATTGACGAGAGTTGAGGCTTACACCGGATAGTAAAAATTGGACATTAATTCTAGAATCCGCGAGAGCTATTTAGGATTAATGAAATAGTTTTCTAAGCAGTTTTTAATTAAATCGAGATTTATAATTTGTCGCGAGAGCGAGAATTAACTAAAGTAAAAATCAAGAGAGCGAGAGCGTGAGATTTCTACTAGATAGTAAAAACTGAACATTAAGTCTAGTTTGCAACGAGAGTCGGAATTAGAATTTAATTAAATTATATTGATTTTCAAAGAGTACTTTATTAGCGGATGTGAGAACGAGAGTTAAGCATCACCTTTATAATCTATAACGCTAGTCAAAATCTGCGAGAGCTGAGATTAGTGTTTTTAAATCAATATAGTTTCGAAAACTAAAATTTGTAGTCAAGCACGATTTAAGTACTGAACCCCCCAAACGCAACTAAGATCACATTCTAGCAACACGCTTTCCTATTATTACAAAAACCAAAAATATTTTATTACTTGAAACTTTCTTATTTAATATTAAGCCTTAGATTTACAACGTAACATTAGATAACGGTAGGTCGACTATTGGTCCCTGTGGGTTCGATATCTTTTAAAACTACGCGACAAGGCTGTATACTTGCAGTCACGTTGTCGTCGCATCAGTTTTCCTATTGTATTTGTTCTTATGAATCTATCGTTCTACTAACATTTTGATATTTATATGTTAGTGAAGTTATTACAAGTAAATACGGCATTACATTGTGTTGTTGTGAAATGTAGCCAATAACACTATAACACCCCAACTAAAATATCTAGAATATTTAGTCAAGACATAAATAATTGAATCTGAGTACATTAAATTAAACAGGATAGTTAACTGAATTACAAATATTCTTCACAATAAGTGATAAACTTAAACAATACAGCGGAATGAATGAGAGTCTAAGATACACAGATAAAACTAAAACAAGGAGAATACTAAAGTCTTCTAATCCAATGATCCAAGCACAACTCCAATCATCAGCTCCCACCTGGTCCTTGCCTCAATTCACCTGTTTACCAAAAAAAATTGATTTGAAGTGGGGTGAGACTACTAAGCCTCAGTGAGTCCTACTACCCTCCTAATGGCGACTACGCCGGGGGAACCTAGATAGTGTAATAGTCTAAGTTCAAACTGTTTTACAATTAAGAGTAATATTAATAACAATGAATAAAGGTGTAACACATTTATCAATCTTGTCAATTACTCTTCAAAGACACGCCGAGGCAAGCCGGTCTCGGGTGCCTGACTCTGCGTACTACCGAAACAGAGGCTCGGATTCCGACGTTGGCTCACATAATAAAATGATTAGAATTCAGAGGAATTCTTTAATCACGGCATAAAGCTGCCATTTAATTTTAATGATTATAAACAGTTCTAACCAATATATCCCGCCCAGGGTATCCTAAACATGTTACTGATAAATTTAAAATATACAAGTTATTCTCTGACTATATATTCTATTTTATACTATTAAACCTGTTCATGAAATCCCGGTTGCATTCGGACATAAAACGAGTGTATGATATTTTTAAAATAGTAAAATATGCAGGTTCTGTCCCTGCTAAACTCGCTGTGGCGCGTGAATACTCGCCATGGCGAGATTTTGTGTCACTGACCTGTAACACTCGCCCTGGCGAGTCAATGACTCGCCTGGCGAGTTATACAAACAATAACACTCGCCCTGGCGTGTGGTTACTCGCTACGGCGAGCTTATCAGATATGTCCCCTGTTTTGCAGAAAAATACAATTTTAAAAAGAAACACCTACCATCTCCATGCAACCAGTTATAAACATATTTTACAGTATAAATTAGATTATATAGGAGTAGGAATTTGGGATTAATTCCTGCTCTTTCTTAAATTGGTCCTAAAATCCTAAGTTTGCATGCATAACATATTTTGGGGAAACTAGGCTTCTAAAATAATAACTAAGGTAAGATCCTAAAGAACCCACCTGGTAATGAAGCTCTAACTTGTATACCAGCTCTGCTACGACATCAAGCTCTATGTCCAGGACTCATTTGTAAACCCCCAATTGGTGTTCTTGAGCAACAATAGAAAGGAATGAAATTAGAAACATTCTAGAGCTTGCTAAGGTCAAGAGAATGGAATTGTTCTACTAACAGCTGAGAACAGAATCGAAATGGTTAAGAATAACTTACCCAGAGGTTTGGAACTAAGCACGAACAGAGTGAAACACATGCAGCAGTAACTGTCATACTCGCTGTGGCGAGTGTTCCAGCTCGCTAAGCGAGTAGTTCGAAAACAAGAGAAATGGCTCGGTTTGCTTGCTGCAGTAACACCCACCTATCATTCTTGATTCCCAGAGGTTAACCGGTCATCCACGAAGGTTTATTGAGTACATGCAAGTGACAAAACAGCAAGGCTTAGGTTTTGAGTTTTTGAATCAATTCAGAAAAAGGGAAAGTTAGGAACTATCATTTACCTTAGTTATAAGAACTTGAGTAGCTGATGCATAGTAAATTCCCAATTGACACATGCAGCACTTCAAATCCATCAGCCATGCATGTCATTGAAATTGGGTTTTAGAGGAAGAGAGTGAGAGGGAAACTCAGTCAAGAGAGGGAGAAGACAAGAGGATGGCTTCCTTGCTTTCACACTTTTGGAAGTAGTAACTAGAGGAAGAGGGAGAGCTGTCTTGCTGCATAAGTTCATAGAGGAGAGGCTAAGTAATGGGGTGGTCATGGATTTGGCGTGAAAGGAGAGAAAGAAGGGGTAATGTTTAGCTTACTGAAAGTGAATTAGAGACAAATGAATTATATTGGAGTGTTTAGATCAATAAATACCCCTCTTTATAAATTTACTACTCTGTCCTTCTAATACCAACTAAAAACAAACATGTTAATGTGTGATACTCCTCCAATCAACATGAGTTTAAGGGCTTTGCTTAGTAATCCTCCTATTAATGAAATTTGGGATGTTACAATTCTACCCTCCTTAAATAAATTTCGTCCTCGAAATTCAGATTCCTTCATTGTACATCATGGTAGATCGTCTATGTCCATATCCAATTTCTATACTCCTACTATTTTCTGGCCAATTCATCCATACTTACAACTAATCTTATGCTGCGCACTCTGATCCGAATACTTACTATCACCTTCTGACAGCGTCCCAATCACCTTAGTCTCATCCATCTCTACTTCATCTACTACGTTTCACTTCTTTCGTTACTAACGGTGATAACTCCACTACTTTACTAACTTGAGAGATCGGTATCTGGCCTGGTTAGGTATACACTAAAATCTGAGGTAATGGTGATGTTAAATAATGCGCTGAAGGGTGTAAGCTTGAGTATTCCTACTGGCAATTTCAAAATCTACTTTTCCAAAGTCGTTCTCTCTTCCGAACACTACTATGCATAACACGTCAAATATACTCCTGTTCCGCGTGTTGTCAAATTACTCCAGAATCGATTGAAATATAAAACGAGTGAAAAATTGTCTAAACACCACTGATTCTTCTGCCAACGAGTCCAACTCCTTCGCAGAAGATTCTATAGTTGTCCGATAAAATCCCACCTACAATTAAATCCATTCTGGTACGACACGATGATCGGGTTGTACATTCAAGATGCAGATGCATTTAGGTTCAGATTTTTTTCCTTAGGGTTAATGGCTAATCCTGCTTGAAGTCCTTCACTGGTAGCTAACGTATGAAACTAGGATGAGGTAATCAGATTCTCAACTTGACTGATTGCACACGTAAGGTTTGAACTTGTAAAGTTGAGGCTGAATTGAATAGTTTGGCTTAGAACGGTTGACTGAATTACTAACGGATCACTAGAGATAGGAAAAGGGTCTTCCAATGAGAAAGGTATAATACTCTAAGCGAGTAATTAACTCTTATACTTATATGGCCTGGTTAAAGGTAGAAAAACTTGGAGTTAGAATATTCTGGTCACGATATTCAGGCTTAACGCTTGGTCTCACATGTTTTACAACACAGAACTGAAAGATCAAGGCACTCAGGCAGAGGAGGAACTAATCTATGTGATTTCAGAGAGTGAGATTTGAAAAGGTAGTCCAATAATGATGATACTTGATCTCTTAATTCCTTAAGTTGAGTGGAACTACAACTTATTTTGAACTTATCTGATAAGACTTATACAAGAGGGTTAACTGATTCGGCTGGAGTAATAATTCAAATGTTCGAGAATACGAATGTCTAATTGGTCCACTGATACTGAGTTAGATAAGATACGCCGAAAATGTTTGAAGATGTTGGCTAACAGATTGGCCGAAATGAGCAAGAAATTGAATCGAAATTATTTCTCGACCTTCTCGAGAATAATTAACTTCCGCAGATAGGATGGAGTCACTGATAAAACAACTGAAAAGAACTGAGAACAGATAATATGATTACCTAAGAGTGACGTTGTTCAATATTAGTTTAACTAACTAGCTTCGAGGAAACTTGGAAAGTTTGCATCCTATTTGAATTTAGGCATTGCATGAGGTTGACAAACTATTAAGGCACGAGAAGAATTTTCTCATCTGACGCGTAATCAGACAAGTTAGAGAGTACACACGTCCATAGTGTTCCAAGACTTATGAACGTAGAATTGAACATTGCTCGATCCAACGAGTTGGCTGATAGATGGTCCAGAACAAATGAAAGGTAGTTGAAGGTTGGTCTCCTATTGGGTTAAGGCTAAAGTTCCATACTTCTACTTCCGCTGACAGAGCTCTCAGGCTAGGACAACTAGATTTTCACTCCCGTTTCTAGCTGATAAGTTCTCCCCGGTAGGTCTAACTGATTCTGATAGTCTCTTAGCTGAAGGGTTGCAATATGTAGGAAGTGTCGGGTGGCTAACCTGAGCTGAAACTAACTTGGTTACCTGTGTCTGGGTAGCTAACATGTATACCTAAAGATTGGTCTGGGTGGCTGATGTCTCTAGTAAAGACTTCTACTTACTAATCTAATCGAGTCATGTCTCCCCCTGTCTGGCATAATGTTGTTTCTGTGTCGTCGGCTTCTAGTATTAATATCCTAAGCGGTAATAAGACTGGTTGGCATCATGATAGTGTTAAAATATAGCGGTTCAATCCTAATCTTCAGACTGGGTGTCTACTTGATCTACAATAATGTAGTAATAGCCTAAAGATAACTGACTGACAACTCTCAATGTGCGGTTTAATAATCTACTAATTTTATAGCTATCAGGTTCTAATGTATGAATTCATGCAATGTGTAGTCAACTAGTATGGAACTGATCTGTCGGTCTCTAACTGTCTAATGGCAAGGCATCTACGGTTTGATTCTGGCGACTGATCGTGCTAAAGGTAACTCTCAATTGTTATTACTAATCAAAACTTAACCTATGATGGTTTGGTGTAATTACCAGTATAAGTGACACATTGCCTTATTTACTGACATCTAAAGGTAGTAATCTCAAGTGTTCACTTAATAGGTTTTGCGATAAGAGATATTATGGTATACGTGCTAAGGTTCCCTATTCTTAGCGAGGTAATTAATTGTTCAGGAGTGCTGGATTGTTAGTTTTTGGATACCTAATTTAACGGTCTTTAATAAACCTATTTAGGTGATGATATTGCTAAGAAGAATCCAGCTTTGATGTGAGTCAAGGTTATACTTATGTGGCAAGGTTCTATTATCGGTTTGGTTGCTAGCTATTAGGTGATAATGTTCCAGGAATTTTGACTGAAGGGTTCCCAAGATGTGATAAGGACTCCTAACTGTTAGCCTAGTTTATGTTTGGGTCTCTAAGGATTTTCTGGCTTACTGTTAATGACTGGTGTAGTAAAAAAAAAATAACCTCTAATTGTTTCACTAATCTACGCTTGACTCTTAGTAGTGGTGTAGGAATGGCGTTTCGGGTTTGAAGGGTCAAAGTAACTTAGTTAAGGCATACTAGTGGTCAGTCTAACAAAATGACTGGAAGGGATATTTGAATGTGTTCAAGTCCTAATTTGGTTTCTCAAACCTAGATAGTTCATTTGGAATTTCTATTGCCAAGGTATCTATTTGGTTCGCTACACTGGGTTGCTATTTTAGGAACATAAGGGTGGTGGAAATTAAGACGTTTTCTCGGGTACGGTACAGTTAATAAAGGATCCTAATCACTAGACTAGTTTAAACTGGATTTCTAGTGGTTGAGTTTAAATATGGGTTCCTATTAGGAGGAATGTACTCGTTCCATGGAGGGCATTAAGGTTTGATATCCTTGGGCTAATCTATCTAGTTGTCGTTAGGACATAATGAAACACGATTGTGGTCTTACTAAGTGTTCCTTCATAGGTGAATTTCATGGCTGCGTTGAACGACAGAATACTTATAAAAGAGATTTTGGTTAGCTGCTTACTAAAGTTGAGTGCTACTTGGTTAATCAAGCTCAGAAAAAATTTGGATTGAAGTTGTCCCTAGACTCAGAGAGCTTACCTGACACACAGTGTCAGTCGATTACTGTTATGCACTGCACCTTTCAGTATAATGGTACACTTGCATTCCTTAGTTGTGTTATACAACTTATTCCTGCGACACCATTTGTCACTGTCCCGAAATACACTTATACGATTCTCTTCAACGACTGCCCTTGACTACATCTTATCTACGATCTTAACGCTGGAGTTTTCAGAATCCACTTCAGTTCCAAACCATAATACCCTGCCTACCATACACAATACTGAGCTGATCAGACTCAGCACGTGATGGTTTCAGCGTAAACAGTTCAGATCCCAAAGGGTCTGTATTACTTAGGAAGGATTGGAATGACTCATGGCAAGGTCCGATACTGGATCGACCTGCTTTGATACCAATTATAACACCCCAACTAAAATATCTAGAATATTTAGTCAAGACATAAATAATTGAATCTGAGTACATTAAATTAAACAGGATAGTTAACTGAATTACAAATATTCTTCACAATAAGTGATAAACTTAAACAATACAGCGGAATGAATGAGAGTCTAAGATACACAGATAAAACTAAAACAAGGAGAAGACTAAAGTCTTCTAATCCAATGATCCAAGCACAACTCCAATCATCAGCTCCCACCTGGTCCTTGCCTCAATTCACCTGTTTACCTAAAAAAATTGATTTGGAGTGGGGAGAGACTACTAAGCCTCAGTGAGTCCTACTACCCTCCTAATGGCGACTACGCCGGGGGAACCTAGATAGTGTAATAGTCTAAGTTCAAACTGTTTTACAATTAAGAGTAATATTAATAACAATGAATAAAGGTGTAACACATTTATCAATCTTGGCAATTACTCTTCAAAGACACGCCGAGGCAAGCCGGTCTCGGGTGCCTGACTCTGCGTACTACCGAAACAGAGGCTCGGATTCCGACGTTGGCTCACATAATAAAATGATTAGAATTCAGAGGAATTCTTTAATCACGGCATAAAGCTGCCATTTAATTTTAATGAGTATAAACAGTTCTAACCAATATATCCCGCCCAGGGTATCCTAAACATGTTACTGATAAATTTAAAATATACAAGTTATTCTCTGACTATATATTCTATTTTATACTATTAAACCTGTTCATGAAATCCCGGTTGCATTCGGACATAAAACGAGTGTATGATATTTTTAAAATAGTAAAATATGCAGGTTCTGTCCTTGCTAAACTCGCTGTGGCGCGTGAATACTCGCCATGGCGAGATTTTGTGTCACTGACCTGTAACACTCGCCCTGGCGAGTCAATGACTCGCCTGGCGAGTTATACAAACCATAACACTCGCCCTGGCGTGTGGTTACTCGCTACGGCGAGCTTATCAGATATGTCCCCTGTTTTGCAGAAAAATACGATTTTAAAAAGAAACACCTACCATCTCCATGCAACCAGTTATAAACATATTTTACAGTATAAATTAGATTATATAGGAGTAGGAATTTGGGATTAATTCCTGCTCTTTCTTAAATTGGTCCTAAAATCCTAAGTTTGCATGCATAACATATTTTGGGGAAACTAGGCTTCTAAAATAATAACTAAGGTAAGATCCTAAAGAACCCATCTGGTAATGAAGCTCTAACTTGTATACCAGCTCTGCTACGACATCAAGCTCTATGTCCAGGACTCATTTGTAAACCCCCAATTGGTGTTCTTGAGCAACAATAGAAAGGAATGAAATTAGAAACATTCTAGAGCTTGCTAAGGTCAAGAGAATGGAATTGTTCTACTAACAGCTGAGAACAGAATCGAAATGGTTAATAATAACTTACCCAGAGGTTTGGAACTAAGCACGAACAGAGTGAAACACATGCAGCAGTAACTGTCATACTCGCTGTGGCGAGTGTTCCAGCTCACTAAGCGAGTAGTTCGAAAACAAGAGAAATGGCTCGGTTTGCTTGCTGCAGTAACACCCACCTATCATTCTTGATTCCCAGAGGTTAACCAGTCATCCACGAAGGTTTATTGAGTACATGCAAGTGACAAAACAGCAAGGCTTAGGTTTTGAGTTTTTGAATCAATTCAGAAAAAGGGAAAGTTAGGAACTATCATTTACCTTAGTTATAAGAACTTGAGTAGCTGATGCATAGTAAATTCCCAATTGACACATGCAGCACTTCAAATCCATCAGCCATGCATGTCATTGAAATTGGGTTTAAGAGGAAGAGATTGAGAGGGAAACTCAGTCAAGAGAGGGAGAAGACAAGAGGATGGCTTCCTTGCTTTCACACTTTTGGAAGTAGTAACTAGAGGAAGAGGGAGAGCTGTCTTGCTGCATAAGTTCATAGAGGAGAGGCTAAGTAATGGGGTGGTCATGGATTTGGCGTGAAAGGAGAGAAAGAAGGGGTAATGTTTAGCTTACTGAAAGTGAATTAGAGACAAATGAATTATATTGGAGTGTTTAGATCAATAAATACCCCTCTTTATAAATTTACTACTCTGTCCTTCTAATACCAACTAAAAACAAACATGTTAATGTGTGATACTCCTCCAATCAACATGAGTTTAAGGGCTTTGCTTAGTAATCCTCCTATTAATTAAATTTGGGATGTTACAAACACAAAAAAGAAAAAAACTTTTATTTAACAAGCAATAATTATGAAAATTATAATATGGATATTTATTTAGACCAAATTCATGAACAATAGTCTTATTCGACCCACTTTTTCTTATTCACTTTTTAATATTTTCTCTTATAAACCTGATTTGTAATATTTTATGTTACTACTTTCATCTCCATGTTTAGTATCTCATCATCACTAAGTTTTTTATTTGGAGATGCCAGCAACAACTATATAAGAAAACACTTGTAGAAATCCAAAGTAGTAAGCATTCAATTATTCTTACAACGTTTTCCAGTCTTTTTGTTTTGAACTCATAAACACATATTACATGAGTTTTAAAATTTATTGTATATATTGATCGTGTGAGGTGCCGAATCAATGGGATTTGTATTTAGATATTCAATTTTAAGACTTGTGATGGATGACACATTAAAAAGTGTGAAGTTTATAAGTTTATATGGAAAATACACGTTGATTGCTCTTATGTTGCAAAAACATCGAATATTCTCGTAAAAGATATACTTCCTAGCTAAAGGGTTGATGACAGAAATAGCTGAAATAAAAAAGTTTACAGTTCACCTCATGTATGAGTTTTCGTTAAATGATAAATGAATATGATTCAAAAAAAAATTAGGACACAAGTTAATCTCTTGTGAGTTACAAATTAAGATGTATATTATATATCAAAAGATTATATATATTATTCAATGAAAACCATCATATGGGGAATTGTGACCTCTTTGACTTTCATCATATAAAAACTAAAACTTAATTCTAGTTGCCTAGTGTTTATGTACAGATCTAGTATTCTCCTAAGTCAAACTAATATAAAGCCTCAACGTGGCAAAACTTGCAAATTCAAAATCAAAAAGGATGCAAGTTCCTACTCAATACATTCATGTTGGTAAAGATCCCGAATAATTGGTGTTTGTACGGCAAAAATGATTTTCGCTTGTTGCTCTCTTTCCTCTTTTTATTAGTCACATATATCTTCTCATAAGCCGATAATGCACTTTTGTGTTTCTCATCCTTCCTCTTTTTAAGGACGATGTTTTCTACCTTTGGCTTGCTGGATTGTTTGGGAACCGAAGGATTCATTAAAACAAAACAATCCTTATGGTCACTATTACTTCGAAGATTCAGGTTTTCTCTAAATCTCCATAAATTTGACGTCCCTGTTGAGTTGCTTTTTGTATAACACTCACTCGCACCCTTCATCTCAACCAGTGTCACATTTTGTATCGGCTCATTTTGAAGTCCATTTGTAATACCGTCTGATCTTGAGTGCGGTTTTATAGAATTCTCAATAAAGTTCTTCCTTATCGATGGACAATTATATGAGGCATTGTTTTTTTGGTTGGGAATGAAGGGATGAGATTGATTTGAACTATGAATTATTGGTCGTATTTTTCCATGTTCAAATATATCATCGGCAAATATATGCATTTCTCGGACATCGGTGCATGCAAAACCAAACTCCTGCTCCTCCATATGTTCTTGATCGTTGTCGCTAATATTTTGTTTGTTGCTACAATGTGGATCGAGTTTATCTTGGACGGGAGCAAATCCATCAAAACTAAAAAAATCATCATTACTAATTTGTTGTTTTGTGCTACAATTGATATCAAGTTTCTCTTGTGCAGGAGCAAAGCCAGAAAAATCTAGAAAAGGGTGAGTTGTACAAATAATTGATAGCGCTTGCACTCTTAGCATCTCAATATTTGAGGTTGATTTATGCATTTTGTTTCGATTATGGTTTGTTGATGCGTGGTAAGGTAAATTGAATGTTGGAAGTGAATGTGAAATGAGAAATATTTATATATAAACAACAATCCAATGTTAGATTATGTTGGTTAAATGGCACCCGATTAGCTTGGAAGTTTTAGGTGGTAGTTACACATTATGGGTGTGAAACAGTGTTAAGAAGTTGATGATTGCTTTTATGTTATACCTTATATTTGTTGCTGATCAATTTTTAGCCACGCATTTTATTTATTTTATTTTTTAAAATAATTTTATTATGTTGAGATTTACAACCATTTTCGTAGTATTTGTAACATTCCAATGTTTATTAAGTTAAGCCCTTAAACCCATGTTTATTGGAGGAGTATTATATTAAAATGTTGGTCTTGGTTGGTATTATATAAAAAGGGGTATTTATTGACATAACCACTCCAAGATGATTCATTTGTCTCCAATTCACTTTCAGTAAGCTAAAGACTATCTCTTCCTTCTCTCTTTTCACGCCAAACCCATGAACCCCACCCCATTGCTTAGCTTTCTTCATTTGAACTCTTGCAGCAAGACAATCCTCCTTCACTTTCTAATTTCTAATTCCAATTGTGTGAAAGAAAGGAAGTTATCACAGTCCTCTTGTCTCTTCCCCTCTTGACCGAACCACAACAACAACCATACCTCAAATCACTATTCCAAATCTTGTTTCATTTCAGCATGCAAATAGATCTCCTCTTCCTCCTCTGCATTAGAACCGTGAAAATGTAAGTTTCACTCCATAAACCCTTTGTAATATTTCAAATTTCATGATTTCCCTTCCAACCCCAAATTCTCATTTCTATTGTATCGCTGCTGCATGTATGTTCTTGGCCTTCGTGGGTGATTAGAAGGATGTTTAGAACCAAGTGTTGGAGGTGGGATTCACAACAGCTAGCAGCGGAGCAATTTCTTGTCAAATCGCGGCACTCGCTTGGCGAGTAAAATCCCTCGCCGCAGCGAGCTTATCAGAGCAACACCTGTTGCTGTTTGTGTTGAACTCTCATTCTGTACCTTGTCCCATACCCTTGGTAAGTCATTAGAACTCCCATTGTATCGTTCTCAGTTCCTGCCAATGTTAAGTCTCATTTCCTTGATCTTGGTTAACACTCAAACACTCATAATCCATTCTTTTCATTTCTTGTCCAAGAAAACAAATGGGGTTTGCAAGTGAGTTGGTGAAGAAGGTTCGTGGCTGTTGCTGAGTACTGCATCAGTGTAAAGCTTCAATCTACAGGTGGGTTCTTTAGGATAGTGTAGTTAGTTTTCCCCAAAATTGAATATTTGCATGTTAACATAGGAAATTAGGGATTAATTGTGTGAGGAGATATAACTCCCAATTTCTCTTCTATTCTGTCCTAATATTAATTATATTATGTTTCTGCACTTTCTCAGAGGATGATTGTAGGTGTACATTTTTAAATTAATGATTTTTCATAAAATAGGGTGTTTCTGCATGAACTCGCCATAGCGAGTTGCTAGCGAGCATTCATGGCGAGCTGGGCTCTGAGCTGATGAAACTCGCCATGGCGAGCTTCTGCTCGCCACAGCGTGTTGATTTAGGTCAGGACCTATAATCTCGCCATAGCGAGCTGGTGACTCGCCGTAGCGACCTATATTTTCAATTCCTAAAATATTCCTAAAGCACTCGTTTTATATCCTCATCTGAGATAGATAGCTTGCAGATATATAATGTATGTAATGTTAAATGGAAAGTCAAGCACACTTCTGAATCTTAGGGTATAACTTAGAATTAGGTTTGTATGCTCCCCGGGTCTTGGAAAATTATGGTAGAAATAACTAAATTAGTATCAGTCACTTAGGAGCGATTCTGAATTGTCGCATATGGATTTTCCCAATGGGATTATTCATCAGGTTATGTATTGTGAGCTGTATGCCGTGATCGGTCCGATCCACGGATAAGGCAGGCCTCCGAGATATGCTCACCTCGGAGAATCCTTGCGGTTAAAATGAATAAGAGTTAATTTTCTGTGTTACACCTTTACTTTCAGTTTTATGTTATGATTATGTATATGTTAGTATGATATGACTGATTAGGTGCCCCGGTGTAGCCACCATTAGGAGGGTAGTAGGACTCGCTGAGGCTTAGTAGTCTCACCCCACTCCAAACCAATTTTTTTTTAGGTAGACAGGTTTTTTGGAGCAAGGACCAGGATGGAGCTGATGATTGGAGCTGAGCTTGGATCATCGCATTAGACGACTTAGTCTTCCTTTGCTTTAGTTTATTCTGTTATTTCAGAATCTTATTTGTTTCCGCAGTATTCGTTTAAGTTCATCTTTTGATGTAAGAAATTCTTGTAATTCAGTTGTTTAAACTCGTTAATGTTATGTACTTAGTACAATTTATTTATGTCTTAACTGACTATTCTAGATATTTTAGTTGGGGCGTTATAATTGGTATCAGAGCAGGTCGATCCAGTATCGGACCTTGCCATGAGTCATTTCAATTTCTTCCTAAATAATACAGACCCTTTGGATCTGAACTGTTTACGCTGAAACCATCGCGTGCTGAGCCTGATCAACTCAGTATTGTGTGGTTGGCAGGGTATTATGGTTTAGAACTGGAGAGAACTCTGGAATTCCGGCGTTGAATCCGTAGTGAAGCTACAACCGAGGAGCATTCGTCGAAGGGAACTCTTATAAGAGAATTTTTGGAACAATGGCAAATGGTGCCACATGAGTAAGTTGTGTATACAAGCAAAGGATGCTAGTGTACCAGTATACTGAAGTGTATGGTACACAACCGTATTCAACCTACACTGAGTGTCAGGTAAACTTCCTGAGCCTATAAGTAACCTTATCCTAACGAGAGCCTACACTCAGCCAAATTTGTGGACCAATCAACACCCAAGGACAGTAGGCAATCCTAAATTCAAGTTAGTATACGGCTGGGAGTTATGAGTGTAGTGCAAGGTAGGAATTGGACGAACCACAGATTTATTCCTCTACGCTCTGTCAAACTCGCTTAGCGAGTAAACGCGCGCTGCAGCGAGCTTAGCAGGCTGTTGCTACTGCTTGTTGCTGCCTTACTCCCTGTTCAGTTGTTTTGATCCTGGTGAGTAGCCTCCAGCCCTCTTCCATAATCTCACCATTCTACCTTTCTAGTTTTAGTGTAGTAGTGTAGGTGATTCTAAACCACCCAGTGTGCATAAGAATTGTTGAGGAGATGCAGTGGAGATGATATTGGAAGTTGGATGCAACCAGAAATTAGATTACATATACCTTTCCTATTAGAAGCCAATGACTCTGTTGAATTATCAACAACTTAACCATAACCAATCGACAATTAGAATCCTTGTGAGCCGTATCTGAGAAAGTATATTTAAGTCCAATCACCTATAGGACTCCGAACCAGTAAATCCAGCATAGTGAACCTGAGGGATACAATAGAAATTCAACCGAAACGTTCAAATTAGAGAAGCCAAATTAGAAACAAAATCACATTCCTATGTTCCCTCAAGTTACCTTATTAGGCCCCCGTTTAGAATACTTTCCCTAAGTACTTCGGCCTTTCATCTCGTGTTAGTATTCCTAATTCATCATCAAGGACTAAACTTCATTTAGCACAACAATTAGGAATTTCCTTTCAACCACACCAGTCTTTAGTAATGGACCCAGAAGACTCATTAAGTACCTTCCCTACCTTGTCCCTAGAATAGTAACTTCATGGATTAGAACAACCGATGCTACGTGAATAGGATTTCAAATTAAACAACCTATACTAGAGAATCACATTAGAAGCCAACAATAGAACCTTGACACATAAGGATAAACCTTGCCTCACATTAAAATTAAATTCTTCCTTAGTGATACCGTCATCCAAATAGATTTGTTAAAGATTGTTAAATCAGCATCCAAACATTAGCGACCTAGAACTTCTGACCAACTTAATTACCCTGTTAAGAATGGGGAACTTCAGCATCCGTACCTTAATATTTTCTTGTCGCAAAAACCTATTTGGTGAACACCTGAGATAACTACCACTAGATGCCCTCATTAAGACCAGCCTAACGCTCCATACCTGAAATTACATCGAGCCATCATAGGCTAGGTTTTGATTAGTAATAGCAATTGAGAGTTACCTTAGCACAATCAGCCACCAAGGTCAACCCGTCTTAGCCTTGCCATTAGATAGTTTAGAGAATCAATAAATCAGATTAATACAAGTTTGACCTTGATCGAACTCACTCTTTTGACCACCCAACTAAGAAGTGAGCAGGATCAGTAACCGTGCCTCGAGAGTTGACCATCAGTTGTCCCTCGGTTAGTGATTCAATATTACAGACCAATTAGTTAGCCGGTTGAGGTTTAGATTTGGCAGCCATATTCTACCACTAGCGTAGTACCGAATAGTATGAAACACGATTTGATAAATCCAATTCAACACTAGTTCGACCAATCACCAAGCAAGTTCCTATATTAGAACCTTTGAAACAAGAGACCGGTAAGATCAGTTAACTAACCAATTAGAACATCATTTAGGATGTTAATACTAGATATGAGTGATGCAGAGCCACCATTTCGGTGCGAAACCAATATTAGTAGCAGGCCGTAGCAGACATCAAACACCTAGATCAATCTTTGAGTATATATTAGTTACGTAGAAACAAGTAGCTAGGTTTAAATTTAGCATCAGCCAACACGACATCCCCTCACAACAAGCCTTCCAATTTAGAGCCTATGTGAATCAGTTAGATCTATCGGTGAGAAATTGATAGTAAGAGACATTGAGTGGAAACATAGTTGTCCTAACCAGAGAGACTGACAGAAGAATTGGAAGTGTAGAATATAAGTATAAGCCAGTAGAAGACAAATCTTCAAATTATCTACTTATCTCTAGGGATCCTAATTTAGCAGAGTCTTTAAACCGAACGATGCTCAATTCAGTATTCGCAAATCTTGGAACACCATGAACGTGTATATTCTCTAACTCGTCTAATCATGCTCCAGTTGGACAAATTCTTCTCGTGCCTTACCAACTTGACAACCATGTTCAGTACCTAAAATTTAATTAGGGTGCAAACTTTTCAAATTGCTCGGAGCCACATAGTTACATCGAGGGTGATAATGTCACACTTAAGTAACTGCATTAAGTGTTTACCAATTTTCCAGTTGTGTTATTATTAACAAATCTATCTGCAGAAGTTAATTACTCATGAGAAGGTCAAGAATACCTTCAGTTTCATTTCTTATTCGCTCGGTCAATCTGTCAATCAACGTACATCGAACCACCCTAGTAAAACTTACCTAACTCAGTATCAGCAAATCAGTTAAACTTCGTACACTTGAATCCAGTAATCTGCTCTTCAATAAAGTTAGCTATCTACCTTTCGTAGCCTTATCAGTCGAATTCAGAATTAAGTTGAATCAGTTTCATATTCGATGGATATAAGTTATACCATTGAAAGCAGTGTTGGGGATCCAAACCTGCTAACTTCGTGCTCCTAACCATGTAGGATCAGTGTGTTAATCTTGAGTGTCTCTGCCCGAACGTTTCAACCTTCCAAAATTCAATTCCTGTAATCTCGTGAGATCAAGCGCTGAAGCCTGAACGCCTGAACCTGAGCATTCCAATTCCAAGTCTAGTTGCCTGAAATTAGCTAATATAAGTATAAGAGTTAATTACTCGCTTAAAGTAAAATACCATCCTCATTTAGAAACCTTTCCTATCCTTAGTGATCTGTTAAGATAATACGGTCAACCGTTATAAGCCAAACCATTCAATCTGGATCTTGTACTTTCAGTTAGCCAAGTTTAGAATCTGATTTGCTTTAGCCAAGTTCCATACATTCACTACTAGCGAAGGACTTCAATCAAGTTTGACCTGTAACCCTGAGAAATGATCTGAACTTAAGTGCGTCCGCGTGTTAAATGTACAGCTTGATCATCGTGTCGTGTCGGGATGGATAGAGATTGTAAGTGAGATTTTATCGGATAACTATAGGTTCGTCTGCGCATGAGTTCAACTCATTGGCAGAAGAACCAGTAGTGTTTAGACAATTTCCCACTCATTTTATATTTCGATCGATTCCGAAGCGATTACACAACACGTGATACAGAGGTACATATAACTTGTCGAGCATGGTGGTGTTCAGAAAAGAGAACGACATTATGATTGAGAGAAATTGGGTATGACAATATCAATACTAGGTCAGATGTCGACCCTCTAACCCAGCTGGAACTATAACTAATTCCATTGGGAATGGAAGAAGTATAAGTAGTAGTAAGAAGTTGAATCAGAGTGCGCAGCACTGGAACTTTCAGAATGTGAGGATAGCCTTTAACCAGTAACCCTTAAGAGAGGAAAGCTTTATTCCAAAGGATTGAACACTTTTGATTGGAAAATAGACGAAGTGTAGGATTGGATGCTGACATACACAACCTACCTGATGTGGGATGGAGAAGCTTTGAATTTCGAGGACGAAATTCTTTAAGGGGGGGGGGGGGGGGTAGATTGTAACATTCCAATTTTTAATTAACAAGAGAGTTACTAAGTTAAGCCCCTAAACCCATGTTTATTGGAGGAGTATTATATTAAAATGTTGGTCTTGGTTGGTAGTAGAAGGTCAAACTGGTAAATTGAGAAAAAGGGGTATTTATTGACATAACCACTCCAAGATGATTCATTTGTCTCCAATTCACTTTCAGTAAGCTAAAGACTATCTCTTCCTTCTCTCTTTTCACGCCAAACCCATGAACCCCACCCCATTGCTTAGCTTTCTTCATTTGAACTCTTGCAGCAAGACAATCCTCCTTCACTTTCTAATTTCTAATTCCAATTGTGTGAAAGAAAGGAAGTTATCACAGTCCTCTTGTCTCTTCCCCTCTTGACCGAACCACAACAACAACCATACCTCAAATCACTATTCCAAATCTTGTTTCATTTCAGCATGCAAATAGATCTCCTCTTCCTCCTCTGCATTAGAACCGTGAAAATGTAAGTTTCACTCCATAAACCCTTTGTAATATTTCAAATTTCATGATTTCCCTTCCAACCCCAAATTCTCATTTCTATTGTATCGCTGCTGCATGTATGTTCTTGGCCTTCGTGGGTGATTAAAAGGATGTTTAGAACCAAGTGTTGGAGGTGGGATTCACAACAGCTAGCAGCGGAGCAATTTCCTGTCAAATCGCGGCACTCGCTTGGCGAGTAAAATCCCTCGCCGCAGCGAGTTTATCAGAGCAACACCTGTTGTTGTTTGTGTTGAACTCTCATTCTGTACCTTGTCCCATACCCTTGGTAAGTCATTAGAACTCCCATTGTATCGTTCTCAGTTCCTGCCAATGTTAAGTCTCATTTCCTTGATCTTGGTTAACACTCAAACACTCATAATCCATTCTTTTCATTTCTTGTCCAAGAAAACAAATGGGGTTTGCAAGTGAGTTGGTGAAGAAGGTTCGTGGCTGTTGCTGAGTACTGCATCAGTGTAAAGCTTCAATCTACAGGTGGGTTCTTTAGGATAGTGTAGTTAGTTTTCCCCAAAATTGAATATTTGCATGTTAACATAGGAAATTAGGGATTAATTGTGTGAGGAGATATAACTCCCAATTTCTCTTCTATTCTGTCCTAATATTAATTATATTATGTTTCTGCACTTTCTCAGAGGATGATTGTAGGTGTACATTTTTAAATTAATGATTTTTCGTAAAATAGGGTGTTTCTGCATGAACTCGCCATAGCGAGTTGCTAGCGAGCATTCATGGCGAGCTGGGCTCTGAGCTGATGAAACTCGCCATGGCGAGCTTCTGCTCGCCACAACGAGTTGATTTAGGTCAGGACCTATAATCTCGCCATAGCGAGCTGGTGACTCGCCGTAGCGAGCTAAGTGCAGTATGACTCATATTTTCAATTCCTAAAATATTCCTAAAGCACTCGTTTTATATCCTCATCTGAGATAGATAGCTTGCAGATATATAATGTATGTAATGTTAAATGGAAAGTCAAGCACACTTCTGAATCTTAGGGTATAACTTAGAATTAGGTTTGTATGCTCCCCGGGTCTTGGAAAATTATGGTAGAAATAACTAAATTAGTATCAGTCACTTAGGAGCGATTCTGAATTGTCGCATATGGATTTTCCCAATGGGATTATTCATCAGGTTATGTATTGTGAGCTGTATGCCGTGATCGGTCCGATCGACGGATAAGGCAGGCCTCCGAGATATGCTCACCTCGGAGAATCCTTGCGGTTAAAATGAATAAGAGTTAATTTTCTGTGTTACACCTTTACTTTCAGTTTTATGTTATGATTATGTATATGTTAGTATGATATGACTGATTAGGTGCCCCGGTGTAGCCACCATTAGGAGGGTAGTAGGACTCGCTGAGGCTTAGTAGTCTCACCCCACTCCAAACCAATTTTTTTTTAGGTAGACAGGTTTTCTGGAGCAAGGACCAGGATGGAGCTGATGATTGGAGCTGAGCTTGGATCATCGCATTAGACGACTTAGTCTTCCTTTGCTTTAGTTTATTCTGTTATTTAAGAATCTTATTTGTTTCCGCAGTATTCGTTAAAGTTCATCTTTTGATGTAAGAAATTCTTGTAATTCAGTTGTTTAAACTCATTAATGTTATGTACTCAGTACCATTTATTTATGTCTTAACTGACTATTCTAGATATTTTAGTTGGGGCGTTATAGTATTAGTTAGTAGTTTCAACGTTATTAACTTTTTTAGGTGTGTAACTGCTCATGCGTAGGTGCAACCGTCCCAGTTTTGCTTGTTATTTGCTACTTATTAAGTACATTATTACGTTTTGCTTTCTTTTTTTATTAGATTAATAGATAAAAATGAAATTTGGAAAAGAAAAAAAAATTGTGGCTTAAAATGTCTTAAAAATTTAAATCATAACATTGTTTTTACACGTGTAAACTATTTAGAAGTTAAAATTATCAATTATTTATAGGTTGGAAAAAAAGTTTTTGTTTTCCTATTGTATTTGTTCTTATAAATCTATCGTTCTACGTACTAACATTTTGATATTTATATGTTAGTGAAGTTATTACAAGTAAATAAGGCATTACATTGTGTTGTTGTGAAATGTAGCCAATAACACAAAAAAGAAAAAAACTTTTATTTAACAAGCAATAATTATGAAAATTATAATATGGATATTTATTTAGACCAAATTCATGAACAATAGTCTTATTCGACCCACTTTTTCTTATTCACTTTTTAATATTTTCTCTTATAAACCTGAATTGTAATATTTTATGTTACTACTTTCATCTCCATGTTTAGTATCTCATCATCACTAAGTTTTTTATTTGGAGATGCCAACAAAAACTATATAAGAAAACACTTGTAGAAATCCAAAGTAGTAAGCATTCAATTATTCTTCCAACGTTTTCCAGTCTTTTTGTTTTGAACTCATAAACACATATTACATGAGTTTTAAAATTTATTGTATATATTGATCGTGTGAGGTGCCGAATCAATGGGATTTGTATTTAGATATTCAATTTTAAGACTTGTGATGGATGACACATTAAAAAGTGTGAAGTTTATAAGTTTATATGGAAAATACACGTTGATTGCTCTTATGTTGCAAAAACATCGAATATTCTCGTAAAAGATATACTTCCTAGCTAAAGGGTTGATGACAGAAATAGCTGAAATAAAAAAGTTTACAGTTCACCTCATGTATGAGTTTTCGTTAAATGATAAATGAATATGATTCAAAAAAAAATTAGGACACAAGTTAATCTCTTGTGAGTTACAAATTAAGATGTATATTATATATCAAAAGATTATATATATTATTCAATGAAAACCATCATATGGGGAATTGTGACCTCTTTGACTTTCATCATATAAAAACTAAACCTTAATTCTAGGTTCCTAGTGTTTATGTACAGATCTAGTATTCTCCTAAGTCAAACTAATATAAAGCCTCAACGTGGCAAAACTTGCAAATTCAAAATCAAAAAGGATGCAAGTTCCTACTCAATACATTCATGTTGGTAAAGATCCCGAATAATTGTTGTTTGTACGGCAAAAATGATTTTCGCTTGTTGCTCTCTTTCCTCTTTTTATTAGTCACATATATCTTCTCATAAGCTGATAATGCACTTTTGTGTTTCTCATCCTTCCTCTTTTTAAGGACGATGTTTTCTACCTTTGGCTTGCTGGATTTTTTGGGAACCGAAGGATTCATTAAAACAAAACAATCCTTATGGTCACTATTACTTCGAAGATTCAGGTTTTCTCTGAATCTCCATAAATTTGACGTCCCTGTTGAGTTGCTTTTTGTATAACACTCACTCGCACCCTTCATCTCAACCAGTGTCACATTTTGTATCGGCTCATTTTGAAGTCCATTTGTAATACCGTCTGATCTTGAGTGCGGTTTTATAGAATTCTCAATAAAGTTCTTCCTTATCGATGGACAATTATATGAGGCATTGTTTTTTTGGTTGGGAATGAAGGGAAGAGATTGGTTTGAACTATGAATTATTGGTCGTATTTTTCCATGTTCAAATATATCATCGGCAAATATATGCATTTCTCGGACATCGGTGCATGCAAAACCAAACTCCTGCTCCTCCATATGTTCTTGATCGTTGTCGCTAATATTTTGTTTGTTGCTACAATGTGGATCGAGTTTATCTTGGACGGGAGCAGATCCATCAAAACTAAAAAAATCATCATTACTAATTTGTTGTTTTGTGCTACAATTGATATCAAGTTTCTCTTGTGCAGGGGCAAAGCCAGAAAAATCAAGAAAAGGGTGAGGTGTAAAAATAATAGATAGCGCTTGCACTCTTAGCATCTCAATATTTGAGGTTGATTTATGCATTTTGTTTCGATTGTGGTTTGTTGATGCGTGGTAAGGTAAATTGAATGTCGGAAGTGAATGTGAAATGGGAAATATTAATATATAAACAACAATCCAATGTTAGATTATGTTGGTTAAATGGCACCCGATTAGCTTGGAAGTTTTAGGTGGTAGTTACACATTATGGGTGTGAAACAGTGTTAAGAAGTTGATGATTGCTTTTATGTTATACCTTATATTTGTTGCTGATCAATTTTTAGCCACGCATTTTATTTATTTTATTTTTTAAAATAATTTTATTATGTTGAGATTTACAACCATTTTCGTAGTATTAGTTAGTAGTTTCAACGTTATTAACTTTTTTAGGTGTGTAACTGCTCATGCGTAGGTGCAACTGTCCCAGTTTTGCTTGTTATTTGCTACTTATTAAGTACATTATTACTTTTTGCTTTCTTTTTTTATTAGATTAATAGATAAAAAATGAAATTTGGAGAAAAAAATAATTGTGGCTGAAAATGTCTTAAAAATTTAAATCATAACATTGTTTTTACACGTGTAAACTATTTAGAAGTTGAAATTATCAATTATTTATAAGTTGGAAAAAAAAGTTTTTGTTTTCCTATTGTATTTGTTCTTATGAATCTATCGTTCTTCTAACCTTCTGATATTTATATGTTAGTGAAGTTATTACAAGTAAATAAGACATTACATTGTGTTGTTGTGAAATGTAGCCAATAACACAAAAAAGAAAAAAACTTTTATTTAACAAGCAATAATTATGAAAATTATAATATGGATATTTATTTAGACCAAACTCATGAACAATAGTCTTATTTGACCCACTTTTTCTTATTCACTTTTTAATATTTTCTCCTATAAACCTGATTTGTAATATTTTATGTTACTACTTTCATCTCCATGTTAGTATCTCATCATCACTAAGTTTTTTATTTGGAGATGCCAACAAAAACTATATAAGAAAACACTTGTAGAAATCCAAAGTAGTAAGCATTCAATTATTCTTCCCACGTTTTCCAGTCTTTTTGTTTTGAACTCATAAACACATATTACATGAGTTTTAAAATTTATTGTATATATTGATCGTGTGAGGTGCCGAATCAATGGGATTTGTATTTAGATATTCAATTTTAAGACTTGTGATGGATGACACATTAAAAAGTGTGAAGTTTATAAGTTTATATGGAAAATACACGTTGATTGCTCTTATGTTGCAAAAACATCGAATATTCTCGTAAAAGATATACTTCCTAGCTAAAGGGTTGATGACAGAAATAGCTGAAATAAAAAAGTTTACAGTTCACCTCATGTATGAGTTTTCGTTAAATGATAAATGAATATGATTCAAAAGAAAATTAGGACACAAGTTAATCTCTTGTGAGTTACAAATTAAGATGTATATTATATATCAAAAGATTATATATATTATTCAATGAAAACCATCATATGGGGAATTGTGACCTCTTTGACTTTCATCATATAAAAACTAAACCTTAATTCTAGTTGCCTAGTGTTTATGTACAGATCTAGTATTCTCCTAAGTCAAACTAATATAAAGCCTCAACGTGGCAAAACTTGCAAATTCAAAATCAAAAAGGATGCAAGTTCCTACTCAATACATTCATGTTGGTAAAGATCCCGAATAATTGTTGTTTGTACGGCAAAAATGATTTTCGCTTGTTGCTCTCTTTCCTCTTTTTATTAGTCACATATATCTTCTCATAAGCTGATAATGCACTTTTGTGTTTCTCATCCTTCCTCTTTTTAAGGACGATGTTTTCTACCTTTGGCTTGCTGGATTTTTTGGGAACCGAAGGATTCATTACATCAAAACAATCCTTATGGTCACTATTACTTCGAAGATTCAGGTTTTCTCTGAATCTCCATAAATTTGACGTCCCTGTTGAGTTGCTTTTTGTATAACACTCACTCGCACCCTTCATCTCAACCAGTGTCACATTTTGTATCGGCTCATTTTGAAGTCCATTTGTAATACCGTCTGATCTTGAGTGCGGTTTTATAGAATTCTCAATAAAGTTCTTCCTTATCGATGGACAATTATATGAGGCATTGTTTTTTTGGTTGGGAATGAAGGGAAGAGATTGGTTTGAACTATGAATTATTGGTCGTATTTTTCCATGTTCAAATATATCATCGGCAAATATATGCATTTCTCGGACATCGGTGCATGCAAAACCAAACTCCTGCTCCTCCATATGTTCTTGATCGTTGTCGCTAATATTTTGTTTGTTGCTACAATGTGGATCGAGTTTATCTTGGACGGGAGCAGATCCATCAAAACTAAAAAAATCATCATTACTAATTTGTTGTTTTGTGCTACAATTGATATCAAGTTTCTCTTGTGCAGGAGCAAAGCCAGAAAAATCTAGAAAAGGGTGAGGTGTAAAAATAATAGATAGCGCTTGCACTCTTAGCATCTCAATATTTGAGGTTGATTTATGCATTTTGTTTCGATTGTGGTTTGTTGATGCGTGGTAAGGTAAATTGAATGTCGGAAGTGAATGTGAAATGGGAAATATTAATATATAAACAACAATCCAATGTTAGATTATGTTGGTTAAATGGCACCCGATTAGCTTGGAAGTTTTAGGTGGTAGTTACACATTATGGGTGTGAAACATTGTTAAGAAGTTGATGATTGCTTTTATGTTATACCTTATATTTGTTGCTGATCAATTTTTAGCCACGCATTTTATTTATTTTATTTTTTAAAATAATTTTATTATGTTGAGATTTACAACCATTTTCGTAGTATTAGTTAGTAGTTTCAACGTTATTAACTTTTTTAGGTGTGTAACTGCTCATGCGTAGGTGCAACTGTCCCAGTTTTGCTTGTTATTTGCTACTTATTAAGTACATTATTACTTTTTGCTTTCTTTTTTTATTAGATTAATAGATAAAAAATGAAATTTGGAGAAAAAAATAATTGTGGCTGAAAATGTCTTAAAAATTTAAATCATAACATTGTTTTTACACGTGTAAACTATTTAGAAGTTGAAATTATCAATTATTTATAAGTTGGAAAAAAAGTTTTTGTTTTCCTATTGTATTTGTTCTTATGAATCTATCGTTCTTCTAACCTTCTGATATTTATATGTTAGTGAAGTTATTACAAGTAAATAAGACATTACATTGTGTTGTTGTGAAATGTAGCCAATAACACAAAAAAGAAAAAAACTTTTATTTAACAAGCAATAATTATGAAAATTATAATATGGATATTTATTTAGACCAAACTCATGAACAATAGTCTTATTTGACCCACTTTTTCTTATTCACTTTTTAATATTTTCTCTTATAAACCTGATTTGTAATATTTTATGTTACTACTTTCATCTCCATGTTAGTATCTCATCATCACTAAGTTTTTTATTTGGAGATGCCAACAAAAACTATATAAGAAAACACTTGTAGAAATCCAAAGTAGTAAGCATTCAATTATTCTTCCCACGTTTTCCAGTCTTTTTGTTTTGAACTCATAAACACATATTACATGAGTTTTAAAATTTATTGTATATATTGATCGTGTGAGGTGCCGAATCAATGGGATTTGTATTTAGATATTCAATTTTAAGACTTGTGATGGATGACACATTAAAAAGTGTGAAGTTTATAAGTTTATATGGAAAATACACGTTGATTGCTCTTATGTTGCAAAAACATCGAATATTCTCGTAAAAGATATACTTCCTAGCTAAAGGGTTGATGACAGAAATAGCTGAAATAAAAAAGTTTACAGTTCACCTCATGTATGAGTTTTCGTTAAATGATAAATGAATATGATTCAAAAGAAAATTAGGACACAAGTTAATCTCTTGTGAGTTACAAATTAAGATGTATATTATATATCAAAAGATTATATATATTATTCAATGAAAACCATCATATGGGGAATTGTGACCTCTTTGACTTTCATCATATAAAAACTAAACCTTAATTCTAGTTGCCTAGTGTTTATGTACAGATCTAGTATTCTCCTAAGTCAAACTAATATAAAGCCTCAACGTGGCAAAACTTGCAAATTCAAAATCAAAAAGGATGCAAGTTCCTACTCAATACATTCATGTTGGTAAAGATCCCGAATAATTGTTGTTTGTACGGCAAAAATGATTTTCGCTTGTTGCTCTCTTTCCTCTTTTTATTAGTCACATATATCTTCTCATAAGCTGATAATGCACTTTTGTGTTTCTCATCCTTCCTCTTTTTAAGGACGATGTTTTCTACCTTTGGCTTGCTGGATTTTTTGGGAACCGAAGGATTCATTACATCAAAACAATCCTTATGGTCACTATTACTTCGAAGATTCAGGTTTTCTCTGAATCTCCATAAATTTGACGTCCCTGTTGAGTTGCTTTTTGTATAACACTCACTCGCACCCTTCATCTCAACCAGTGTCACATTTTGTATCGGCTCATTTTGAAGTCCATTTGTAATACCGTCTGATCTTGAGTGCGGTTTTATAGAATTCTCAATAAAGTTCTTCCTTATCGATGGACAATTATATGAGGCATTGTTTTTTTGGTTGGGAATGAAGGGAAGAGATAGGTTTGAACTATGAATTATTGGTCGTATTTTTCCATGTTCAAATATATCATCGGCAAATATATGCATTTCTCGGACATCGGTGCATGCAAAACCAAACTCCTGCTCCTCCATATGTTCTTGATCGTTGTCGCTAATATTTTGTTTGTTGCTACAATGTGGATCGAGTTTATCTTGGACGGGAGCAGATCCATCAAAACTAAAAAAATCATCATTACTAATTTGTTGTTTTGTGCTACAATTGATATCAAGTTTCTCTTGTGCAGGAGCAAAGCCAGAAAAATCTAGAAAAGGGTGAGGTGTAAAAATAATAGATAGCGCTTGCACTCTTAGCATCTCAATATTTGAGGTTGATTTATGCATTTTGTTTCGATTGTGGTTTGTTGATGCGTGGTAAGGTAAATTGAATGTCGGAAGTGAATGTGAAATGGGAAATATTAATATATAAACAACAATCCAATGTTAGATTATGTTGGTTAAATGGCACCCGATTAGCTTGGAAGTTTTAGGTTGTAGTTACACATTATGGGTGTGAAACATTGTTAAGATGTTGATGATTGCTTTTATGTTATACCTTATATTTGTTGCTGATCAATTTTTAGCCACGCATTTTATTTATTTTATTTTTTAAAATAATTTTATTATGTTGAGATTTACAACCATTTTCGTAGTATTAGTTAGTAGTTTCAACGTTATTAACTTTTTTAGGTGGGTAACTGTTCATGCGTAGGTGCAACTGTCCCAGTTTTGCTTGTTATTTGCTACTTATTAAGTACATTATTACTTTTTGCTTTCTTTTTTTATTAGATTAATAGATAAAAAATGAAATTTGGAGAAAAAAATAATTGTGGCTGAAAATGTCTTAAAAATTTAAATCATAACATTGTTTTTACACGTGTAAACTATTTAGAAGTTGAAATTATCAATTATTTATAAGTTGGAAAAAAAGTTTTTGTTTTCCTATTGTATTTGTTCTTATAAATCTATCGTTCTTCTAACCTTCTGATATTTATATGTTAGTGAAGTTATTACAAGTAAATAAGACATTACATTGTGTTGTTGTGAAATGTAGCCAATAACACAAAAAAGAAAAAAACTTTTATTTAACAAGCAATAATTATGAAAATTATAATATGGATATTTATTTAGACCAAACTCATGAACAATAGTCTTATTTGACCCACTTTTTCTTATTCACTTTTTAATATTTTCTCTTATAAACCTGATTTGTAATATTTTATGTTACTACTTTCATCTCCATGTTAGTATCTCATCATCACTAAGTTTTTTATTTGGAGATGCCAACAAAAACTATATAAGAAAACACTTGTAGAAATCCAAAGTAGTAAGCATTCAATTATTCTTCCAACGTTTTCCAGTCTTTTTGTTTTGAACTCATAAACACATATTACATGAGTTTTAAAATTTATTGTATATATTGATCGTGTGAGGTGCCGAATCAATGGGATTTGTATTTAGATATTCAATTTTAAGACTTGTGATGGATGACACATTAAAAAGTGTGAAGTTTATAAGTTTATATGGAAAATACACGTTGATTGCTCTTATGTTGCAAAAACATCGAATATTCTCGTAAAAGATATACTTCCTAGCTAAAGGGTTGATGATAGAAATAGCTGAAATAAAAAAGTTTACAGTTCACCTCATGTATGAGTTTTCGTTAAATGATAAATGAATATGATTCAAAAAAAAATTAGGACACAAGTTAATCTCTTGTGAGTTACAAATTAAGATGTATATTATATATCAAAAGATTATATATATTATTCAATGAAAACCATCATATGGGGAATTGTGACCTCTTTGACTTTCATCATATAAAAACTAAAACTTAATTCTAGATGCCTAGTGTTTATGTACAGATCTAGTATTCTCCTAAGTCAAACTAATATAAAGCCTCAACGTGGCAAAACTTGCAAATTCAAAATCAAAAAGGATGCAAGTTCCTACTCAATACATTCATGTTGGTAAAGATCCCGAATAATTGTTGTTTGTACGGCAAAAATGATTTTCGCTTGTTGCTCTCTTTCCTCTTTTTATTAGTCACATATATCTTCTCATAAGCCGATAATGCACTTTTGTGTTTCCCATCCTTCCTCTTTTTAAGGACGATGTTTTCTACCTTTGGCTTGCTGGATTTTTTGGGAACCGAAGGATTCATTAAAACAAAACAATCCTTATGGTCACTATTACTTCGAAAATTCAGGTTTTCTCTGAATCTCCATAAATTTGACGTCCCTGTTGAGTTGCTTTTTGTATAACACTCACTCGCACCCTTCATCTCAACCAGTGTCACATTTTGTATCGGCTCATTTTGAAGTCCATTTGTAATACCGTCTGATCTTGAGTGCGGTTTTATAGAATTCTCAATAAAGTTCTTCCTTATCGATGGACAATTATATGAGGCATTGTTTTTTTGGTTGGGAATGAAGGGAAGAGATTGGTTTGAACTATGAATTATTGGTCGTATTTTTCCATGTTCAAATATATCATCGGCGAATATATGCATTTCTCGGACATCGGTGCATGCAAAACCAAACTCCTGCTCCTCCATATGTTCTTGATCGTTGTCGCTAATATTTTGTTTGTTGCTACAATGTGGATCGAGTTTATCTTGGACGGGAGCAGATCCATCAAAACTAAAAAAATCATCATTACTAAATTGTTGTTTTGTGCTACAATTGATATCAAGTTTCTCTTGTGCAGGAGCAAAGCCAGAAAAATCTAGAAAAGGGTGAGGTGTACAAATAATTGATAGCGCTTGCACTCTTAGCATCTCAATATTTGAGGTTGATTTATGCATTTTGTTTCGATTGTGGTTTGTTGATGCGTGGTAAGGTAAATTGTAACAACCCGTTTTTCCAGGGCCAGAAAAGTTAATATTTTTTTTTTCTTTTCAACTAACACTCAGAGTGCGCATAGAATATTTTTCAATGAGCCGGCATTCAAATATACAAAAGAACTCATTACCATAAGGTGCTTCGACAAGCAAAGTGTATTCCTGAATAATTACAATCCAAGTCTAAGTATTTAATATTTACAACAAAACAAGTTAGAATCCTATGCCTGAACCCAAAAAGCACGGTGTACAACCCACACCGGCGCATAGTCTAACTAAGCTAAAGCTCCAACATCTCACTAGGGCCTGGAACAGCCACCGTCGTCACCACGACCTAACCCATCATCTGGGTGGGATGAGCCCGCAAATGAAAGAAAGGGTCACCACAAAATATATAGTATGTATATATATAACCGGTGCGAAAGATTGTACACATAACAATAATTTCACAAAACACAAGAGAAAGCTCTTAACCAACAAAGCAATTCCCACCAACGGGTTCATATAAGCAATGCACACATAGCCTATCAATGCAGACTCTACATGATCGTGATCACCCTAGCCGGGTCTTTTTCACATGCATGAATTCCGGAATCGTAGGTCCATCCCCTACTAACAATATCAATAAAATCCCATAGCTCTCCCGATCACTACAAGGATTAGAGTGGGCTCTCCCGATCACCGCACCCCGTGGCTCTCCCGATCACCACGTATCGAACTAAATAAAATCCCGTAGCTCTCCCGATCACTACAAGGATTAGGGTGGGCTCTCCAGATCACCACACCCCTACCGTAAGTATCAATAAAATTCTTGTAGCTCTCCCGATCACTACAAGGATTAGAGTGGGCTCTCCCGATCACCGCACCCCGTGGCTCTCCCGATCACCACGTATCGATCTCAACAAAAATCTCGTAGCTCTCCCGATCACTACGAATGAAAAGGTGGGCTCTCCCGATCACCACACCGTACACGCAACTACCAAATGCATGAGCATACGCTTCCCCATATATGCTAATGCAATGAATACATACCTCTCTAGCATATGCAAATCAAACATAACAACATACATACATTTCTCATCATATGTATTCCAACCACCTGTTCATACATATATTCTCATAATCATATGTAAACAGCGCAAGTATTGTAAACACTTTCTCATCACGAGAATACATAATACAAACATGCCAAAGCACACAACAATTGCATACACAGCAAAACAAAGTATGTCGTAACCGTTTTAAAGACAGAAATAAAGTGGAGCCCTTACCTTAGCAAGCTTCCGTTACTCTTTTTCGCGAAACTCTACAACACACGCTACCTAAAATAAATGTAGCGTAACATCAATAAAATACTCCTCGTTTATCCTATCGAAACGAAACTTGCTCTCAAAGCTCCAGAGGGGTCTAAAGTACTTCCTAAAGCTATCCCTCAATGATTTCAGGTTATTCTCATAGTGTTTAAAAATTCACGAAGTTAATTGTACTATTTTTTATAACACGAAAATCATTTTGTTTTCAAATCATAAACTAAAACCATTTTGGATTTTCCACTTCAAGGACTTGTTTCACACACAACAAAACCATTTGAAACACAACTAAAGACTTTTCAAAAATATCTTTATGAAAAATCGAAGTTTTCTTGCGTTACAAGTTACACATTTTTTTCTTCCTAACAACCTTTCCTATACTCGTTTTTCTTCAAAACTAAGATTATCCAACACATACACAATTTTCACACAATTGTGGACTTAGAAAATTTTTGGAATTTCTTCCCCCACACAAGGAAAAGGCCACGGCCATTTTTCTCAAAAACACCCTTCTACTAAAAAATTTTCACTTCTAAATGCATGGTAATATCTCATAATACCTAACTAGCACTTATCAAAACGATTTAGAAATTATAGAGTCGAATCGCAAATTTTCGAAAAATCTCAAATAAGGTTTTTCTTAAGGCAAGTGATCATTTTCTTTTCAAAACATCCCATAACCAATCAAACAATTAAACAATGATCATGGGAAGCTATTTGCCTCTAAACAATTTTCGAAATTCGATTCCTCGAACCCTATATGGGTGCCACGGCCAAATGAGGCAAAAAGGGCAACCCTACACATTTTTTTTTTCATTTGAAACCCTAGTCCACATTCATTAGTTCGTAACGATATTCGATCGTGTACCCGACTCCTTTTGAAACTCGAAATAAATTTTTTTCTAAATTGTGTTCTTCGAGTCGCTCAAGAACACGAGAATAATTTTTTTCTTATTTTTCGAAACAAATTTCATAATCACCAATCCATTTTGTCACAAAGCTTAAAACTAAATTCGAAACCAAAATCATACAACACAATCCAAGTTTATGATCTTTTCAAAAATTTTCTTCAAAACCCTTAACCAAAAATTTTGTGAAAACATAAACCAACCATGGAAACTTCTCATGCTTCACTCAAGTGTACTAAGGAACTCTCAAGAACACTTCTATGGAACCAAAACTAATTAAAACTAAATTCTCAAATTTTTCTCTCAAGAACATAATCATAAAACTCAAGAATTCAAGAGGTTTTCATGGAGAATTAAGGAAGAGAAGTGTTAGTTACCTTAAGAGAAGAAGATTCCTTGCAAGTCCTATGATCCAACAAGCCTAAAATCCAAGCTTTTGGTGAAGAATTGAAATTTTTATGATGAAGGGAAATGAAGAAGTAGTGCCACGGTCATTTGAAGAAGATGGAAGTGTTTTGTGATTTTTTCTAAGTCCACATCTAAGACCACAAGTCTCCTTAAGTAATGGTCATAAGGCATGGTGGCCATTAGATCAAATAGTGTAAAGTTTCTAAGACTTAATCCTAGCCCTTGGATCAATCCGAGTCTATCTACTTTAGATATTTCCCATAACCTCATACAACGAAACGCACGCTCAGTTCTCGCGCATCGCGACGAACGAAACTCGCAATAACTGAAAACCTACAGAAAGAACGTCTATCGTTTTTCCATTCCAAAACTTATCGCCGAATCTCTTTTTCCGCGACTGTAATTTTCTTCCATACCTTAGAAAATTAATCTCAGGACATATCCTAACTCACGCAAATATATGAAACTTCCATCCGAAACCTCACTTAAAACAGACGCAGTAAGATTTTCCATCAGCGGGTAAAAATCCTACTCGTTTTTCCAAAAATAAGAATAATCCAAATCTCGTCATTCTGACTTCACAGAAATCTCCTCATACTTAAAAGAAGACTACGACCCGAAAGTCTGTGCCTTTCCAGCGCACGAGCACAAAACAGGCTCCGTTTCAGCAAAAATCTCATTTATGCGACGATACTCACAAAAACAGCTTCACCAAAAACCCTAAAACTCGTAGCCATTACTTATTTTATTCACCAAAAAGTACAGTGGAATCTTGGGTCTTACATTACTACCCTCCAAAAAGAAGTTTCGTCCTCGAAACTAAAGGTAAGAGTAATAACTCAACTAATTATTACCATCACCAACACAACAAAATCCCTCAGGATTAAGTGCAGCCACACAGATGCTAACACCGGGTGAAGTCACACGGATACTCTCACCAACACACTGGCACAACCGTTCACCGACCGCAACTCTCAACGAGTTCACCACTCAAAAATTAACCTCACAACAGAGGTTCACAACCTCTAATTCCCAAAGATCCTCGTGCCCACAAACAAAAATTTCCAAAGTCACCTCTTTCGCCTCCGCGACATAGCCAATTTCCCTAGGTTCACGCGAAGCAGTTACTGGCTACCCTCCAAAAAGAAACACCGAAACTTTCTGTACAATACCAATTCTGATTAGATTCCTTATCCAAACATTTCTGAGTCTCAACAGAAAATTCCACTCAACGGTTACTAACTCACAACCCGACACAGAACGAACACTAGAACTGTCACTACTCTAGCTATGTTCTAACCGACTCTGGATTAACGACTCAAGTATACACTTTCCCTTTGAAGATTTAAAGCCGTGCTCTGATACCAATTGTAACAACCCGTTTTTCCAGGGCCAGAAAAGTCAATATTTTTTTTTTCTTTTCAACTAACACTCAGAGTGCACATAGAATATTTTTCAATGAGCCGGCATTCAAATATACAAAAGAACTCATTACCATAAGGTGCTTCGACAAGCAAAGTGTATTCCTGAATAATTACAATCCAAGTCTAAGTATTTAATATTTACAACAAAACAAGTTAGAATCCTATGCCTGAACCCAAAAAGCACGGTGTACAACCCACACCGGCGCATAGTCTAACTAAGCTAAAGCTCCAACATCTCACTAGGGCCTGGAACAGCCATCGTCGTCACCACGACCTAACCCATCATCTGGGTGGGATGAGCCCGCAAATGAAAGAAAGGGTCACCACAAAATATATAGTATGTATATATATAACCGGTGCGAAAGATTGTACACGTAACAATAATTTCACAAAACACAAGAGAAAGCTCTTAACCAACAAAGCAATTCCCACCAACGGGTTCATATAAGCAATGCACACATAGCCTATCAATGCAGACTCTACATGATCGTGATCACCCTAGCCGGGTCTTTTTCACATGCATGAATTCCGGAATCGTAGGTCCATCCCCTACTAACAATATCAATAAAATCTCGTAGCTCTCCCGATCACTACAAGGATTAGAGTGGGCTCTCCCGATCACCGCACCCCGTGGCTCTCCCGATCACCACGTATCGAACTAAATAAAATCCCGTAGCTCTCCCGATCACTACAAGGATTAGGGTGGGCTCTCCCGATCACCACACCCCTACCGTAAGTATCAATAAAATTCTTGTAGCTCTCCCGATCACTACAAGGATTAGAGTGGGCTCTCCCGATCACCGCACCCCGTGGCTCTCCCGATCACCACGTATCGATCTCAACAAAAATCTCGTAGCTCTCCCGATCACTACGAATGAAAAGGTGGGCTCTCCCGATCACCACACCGTACACGCAACTACCAAATGCATGAGCATACGCTTCCCCATATATGCTAATGCAATGAATACATACCTCTCTAGCATATGCAAATCAAGCATTACAACATACATACATTTCTCATCATATGTATTCCAACCACCTGTTCATACATATATTCTCATAATCATATGTAAACAGCGCAAGTATTGTAAACACTTTCTCATCACGAGAATACATAATACAAACATGCCAAAGCACACAACAATTGCATACACAGCAAAACAAAGTATATCGTAACCGTTTTAAAGACAGAAATAAAGTGGAGCCCTTACCTTAGCAAGCTTCCGTTACTCTTTTTCGCGAAACTCTACAACACACGCTACCTAAAATAAATGTAGCGTAACATCAATAAAATACTCCTCGTTTATCCTATCGAAACGAAACTTGCTCTCAAAGCTCCAGAGGGGTCTAAAGTACTTCCTAAAGCTATCCCTCAATGATTTCAGGTTATTCTCATAGTGTTTAAAAATTCACGAAGTTAATTGTACTATTTTTTATAACACGAAAATCATTTTGTTTTCAAATCATAAACTAAAACCATTTTGGATTTTCCACTTCAAGGACTTGTTTCACACACAACAAAACCATTTGAAACACAACTAAAGACTTTTCAAAAATATCTTTATGAAAAATCGAAGTTTTCTTGCGTTACAAGTTACACATTTTTTTCTTCCTAACAACCTTTCCTATACTCATTTTTCTTCAAAACTAAGATTATCCAACACATACACAATTTTCACACAATTGTGGACTTAGAAAATTTTTGGAATTTCTTCCCCCACACAAGGAAAAGGCCACGGCCATTTTTCTCAAAAACACCCTTCTACTAAAAAATTTTCACTTCTAAATGCATGGTAATATCTCATAATACCTAACTAGCACTTATCAAAACGATTTAGAAATTATAGAGTCGAATCGCAAATTTTCGAAAAATCTCAAATAAGGTTTTTCTTAAGGCAAGTGATCATTTTCTTTTCAAAACATCCCATAACCAATCAAACAATTAAACAATGATCATGGGAAGCTATTTGCCTCTAAACAATTTTCGAAATTTGATTCCTCGAACCCTATATGGGTGCCACGGCCAAATGAGGCAAAAAGGGCAACCCTACACATTTTTTTTTCATTTGAAACCCTAGTCCACATTCATTAGTTCGTAACGATATTCGATCGTGTACCCGACTCCTTTTGAAACTCGAAATAAATTTTTTTCTAAATTGTGTTCTTCGAGTCGCTCAAGAACACGAGAATAATTTTTTTCTTATTTTTCGAAACAAATTTCATAATCACCAATCCATTTTGTCACAAAGCTTAAAACTAAATTCGAAACCAAAATCATACAACACAATCCAAGTTTATGATCTTTTCAAAAATTTTCTTCAAAACCCTTAACCAAAAATTTTGTGAAAACATAAACCAACCATGGAAACTTCTCATGCTTCACTCAAGTGTACTAAGGAACTCTCAAGAACACTTCTATGGAACCAAAACTAATTAAAACTAAATTGTCAAATTTTTCTCTCAAGAACATAATCATAAAACTCAAGAATTCAAGAGGTTTTCATGGAGAATTAAGGAAGAGAAGTGTTAGTTACCTTAAGAGAAGAAGATTCCTTGCAAGTCCTATGATCCAACAAGCCTAAAATCCAAGCTTTTGGTGAAGAATTGAAATTTTTATGATGAAGGGAAATGAAGAAGTAGTGCCACGGTCATTTGAAGAAGATGGAAGTGTTTTGTGATTTTTTCTAAGTCCACATCTAAGACCACAAGTCTCCTTAAGTAATGGTCATAAGGCATGGTGGCCATTAGATCAAATAGTGTAAAGTTTCTAAGACTTAATCCTAGCCCTTGGATCAATCCGAGTCTATCTACTTTAGATATTTCCCATAACCTCATACAACGAAACGCACGCTCAGTTCTCGCGCATCGCGACGAACGAAACTCACAAAAACAGAAAACCTACAGAAAGAACGTCTATCGTTTTTCCATTCCAAAACTTATCGCCGAATCTCTTTTTCCGCGACTGTAATTTTCTTCCATACCTTAGAAAATTAATCTCAGGACATATCCTAACTCACGCAGATATATGAAACTTCCATCCGAAACCTCACTTAAAACAGACGCAGTAAGATTTTCCATCAGCGGGTAAAAATCCTACTCGTTTTTCCAAAAATAAGAATAATCCAAATCTCGTCATTCTGACTTCACAGAAATCTCCTCATACTTAAAAGAAGACTACGACCCGAAAGTCTGTGCCTTTCCAGCGCACGAGCACAAAACAGGCTCCGTTTCAGCAAAAATCTCATTTATGCGACGATACTCACAAAAACAGCTTCACCAAAAACCCTAAAACTCGTAGCCATTACTTATTTTATTCACCAAAAAGTACAGTGGAATCTTGGGTCTTACATAAATTGAGTGTTGGAAGTGAATGTGAAATGAGAAATATTTATATATAAACAACAATCCAATGTTAGATTATGTTGGTTAAATGGCACCCGATTAGCTTGGAAGTTTTAGGTGGTAGTTACACATTATGGGTGTGAAACAGTGTTAAGAAGTTGATGATTGCTTTTATGATATACCTTATATTTGTTGCTGATCAATTTTTAGCCACGCATTTTATTTATTTTATTTTTTAAAATAATTTTATTATGTTGAGATTTACAACCATTTTCGTAGTATTAGTTAGTAGTTTCAACGTTATTAACTTTTTTAGGTGTGTAACTGCTCATGCGTAGGTGCAACCGTCCCAGTTTTGCTTGTTATTTGCTACTTATTAAGTACATTATTACTTTTTGCTTTCTTTTTTTATTAGATTAATAGATAAAAAATGAAATTTGGAGAAAAAAATAATTGTGGCTGAAAATGTCTTAAAAATTTAAATCATAACATTGTTTTTACACGTGTAAAGTATTTAGAAGTTGAAATTATCAATTATTTATAAGTTGGAAATAAAGTTTTTGTTTTCCTATTATATTTGTTCTTATGAATCTATCGTTCTACTAACCTTCTGATATTTATATGTTAGTGAAGTTATTACAAGTAAATAAGGCATTACATTGTGTTGTTGTGAAATGTAGCCAATAACACAAAAAAGAAAAAAACTTTTATTTAACAAGCAATAATTATGAAAATTATAATATGGATATTTATTTAGACCAAATTCATGAACAATAGTCTTATTTGACCCACTTTTTCTTATTCACTTTTTAATATTTTCTCTTATAAACCTGATTTGTAATATTTTGTGTTACTACTTTGATCTCCATGTTTAGTATCTCATCATCACTAAGTTTTTTATTTGGAGATGCCAACAAAAACTATATAAGAAAACACTTGTAGAAATCCAAAGTAGTAAGCATTCAATTATTCTTCCAACGTTTTCCAGTCTTTTTGTTTTGAACTCATAAACACATATTACATGAGTTTTAAAATTTATTGTATATATTGATCGTGTGAGGTGCCGAATCAATGGGATTTGTATTTAGATATTCAATTTTAAGTCTTGTGATGGATGACACATTAAAAAGTGTGAAGTTTACAAGTTTATATGGAAAATACACGTTGATTGCTCTTATGTTGCAAAAACATCGAATATTCTCGTAAAAGATATACTTCCTAGCTAAAGGGTTGATGACAGAAATAGCTGAAATAAAAAAGTTTACAGTTCACCTCATGTATGAGTTTTCGTTAAATGATAAATGAATATGATTAAAAAAAAAATTAGGACACAAGTTAATCTCTTGTGAGTTACAAATTAAGATGTATATTATATATCAAAAGATTATATATATTATTCAATGAAAACCATCATATGGGGAATTGTGACCTCTTTGACTTTCATCATATAAAAACTAAAACTTAATTCTAGTTGCCTAGTGTTTATGTACAGATCTAGTATTCTCCTAAGTCAAACTAATATAAAGCCTCAACGTGGCAAAACTTGCAAATTCAAAATCAAAAAGGATAAAGTTCCTACTCAATACATTCATGTTGGTAAAGATCCCGAATAATTGTTGTTTGTACGGCAAAATTAATGATTTTCGCTTGTTGCTCTCTTTCCTCTTTTTTTTAGTCACATATATCTTCTCATAAGCCGATAATGCACTTTTGTGTTTCTCATCCTTCCTCTTTTTAAGGACGATGTTTTCTACCTTTGGCTTGCTGGATTTTTTGGGAACCGAAGGATTCATTAAAACAAAACAATCCTTATGGTCACTATTACTTCGAAGATTCAGGTTTTCTCTGAATCTCCATAAATTTGACGTCCCTGTTGAGTTGCTTTTTGTATAACACTCACTTGCACCCTTCATCTCAACCAATGTCACATTTTGTATCGGCTCATTTTGAAGTCCATTTGTAATACCGTCTGATCTTGAGTGCGATTTTATAGAATTCTCAATAAAGTTCTTCCTTATCGATGGACAATTATATGAGGCATTGTTTTTTTGGTTGGGAATGAAGGGAAGAGATTGGTTTGAACTATGAATTATTGGTCGTATTTTTCCATGTTCAAATATATCATCGACAAATATATACATTTCTCGGACATCGGTGCATGCAAAACCAAACCCCTGCTCCTCCATATGTTCTTGATCGTTGTCGCTAATATTTTGTTTGTTGCTACAATGTGGATCGAGTTTATCTTGGACGGGAGCAGATCCATCAAAACTAAAAAAATCATCATTACTAATTTGTTGTTTTGTGCTACAATTGATATCAAGTTTCTCTTGTGCAGGAGCAAAGCCAGAAAAATCTAGAAAAGGGTGAGGTGTACAAATAATTGATAGCGCTTGCACTCTTGGCATCTCAATATTTGAGGTTGATTTATGCATTTTGTTTCGATTGTGGTTTGTTGATCCGTGGTAAGGTAAATTGAATGTTGGAAGTGAATGTGAAATGAGAAATATTTATATATAAACAACAATCCAATGTTAGATTATGTTGGTTAAATGGCACCCGATTAGCTTGGAAGTTTTAGGTGGTAGTTACACATTATGGGTGTGAAACAGTGTTAAGAAGTTGATGATTGCTTTTATGTTATACCTTATGTAACACCCGTATTTATTTATTTTATTTTTAATTAGAGTTAATTAGCCTTTTTATGGTATTTGATAGTTAGTTAGTAATTAATTAAGAATTATGGGTATTTTGGGAAAGAGTAGTGTTTTGAGTAAGATAAGTTTTGTTAGAATTATAATGATAAGAATTGGGCTTGAGTGTTAATGGGCCTAAGTTAGTAAGAGGGATATTATTGTCTTTGATTAAGCTAGAATTAGGTTAGAATTATGAGAATAGAGAGAGAGCTCATAACTTGAGAAAAATAGAAAGAGGTAGAAAGAGAAACTTTGAAGAGAAGGAGGTAGAGGGGAAGATTAGAGAAAGCTCAAGAGAAGGAGAAGAATCAGAATTTTAACAATTCTAAGGTTAGAGAGTAGTTTATAATTCATGTGAGATGATCAAAGAGGGGGGAGATGACTATTCTCCACACCCAAACCCTCTCATCTCTTTGGTGGGTTGTGGGATCAAGGGAATGTGATTTAATGAATTTCTGAGTTATTGCATGATGTTACTATGTTATTACATGATTCTAATTGCTATTTCAATCATCAATTTCGTGTGTTATATGAACATTGTTGTTATTGAAATTTGAAAATGGGTTTTGGATAAAATGTGGAAAAATCTCTACTTTCTACTTGAAATGATGTTTGATGATGTTAGAACTTGTACTTCTAGGTCTATAGATGATATGTATGCTTAAATGTGATAGCTTTAAGGGTTTAGAACATGAAAAATGTGATTTTTATGTGATTTCATGCTCAACCCGTGAACAGAGCACGAATTCTAGGTTTGCTCGCTAGCTCTTCGCCAAGCGACTCATGCTGTTCTTGCTGAAACCCAGAAATTCATCTGTTCGCTTAGCGAGCAGTAGCGAGCAGCTCGCCAGGATTCGCCAGATGAGGGTTACTGTCTGTGTTCCCTTCGCCAGTGCTCGCCATGTGTTCGCTTAGCGAACATACTTTAATTTTGAGAATTTTCTTCATGTTGTATGATGATTATGAGTGTATAACATGTCTAGATTTGGTCTTATAACATGTTATATGTATGGAATGATTTAGCCTTGAGTTGGTATGACGATAACATGTTTATATGAACCTTGTTGATTGAGATTGAGCTATGATTAGCTAAGATAACATGTGTTATTATGTAATGCTTGGATGTATACCTTAATGATGATATGATGATGTGTTGAGATAAGTTAATAATAACTTAAAGAAGGAATAATAGGGATGAGTGGCCTATTATTTATGAGTAGAGTATAGTATTATCATCACTACTTGGTATGTGTACATTCATGCATTCATTCTTGAGTCGGATATTAGGATCATGTGAATTCTAATAAAGAGGATATCAAATGATAATATTTGATAAAGACGGATATTAGAGGTGAGATACTCTAATAAAGACGATGGTACCACATGCATTAGATATGTCTAGGGTGACATATGTTGTTTGATTGCACTAGTTTGCATTAGGGAATTATATATGTGACCTAATTGATAATGAATAATTGGTAATTGTGATTGCATTCCAATGTGATTCTATGAATATTTGGATTGTGTGGATTTGATTAGATGATCTAATTCTTGTTAATGAGTATGATATTACTATGTTGTTGTAGATTGCTAATACAATGTGGTATATGCATGAATTTAGTTATTATATTTGTTTATATGATATAAGTATATACTATGCTTATTATTATAGCCTTGAATTATAACTAACTCTCTATTTTTGTGTATGTGTAATGGTTTGGGTCCAGATTCTCCACTTGAGGAGTAGTTCCGTGGCTTTGGAGTTTAGCTCGGTGGACTAGTATAGCTTGGTAAGGTGAAAGATAGGAGGATCCTAGAAGCTTAGAGTTTTAGGATATGCTCTGATACTTGTAACCTTGCTTAGACTAGTATTAGATTCCTCGTTTGTTTGAGATTATGTATGACCTTGCTACTTAGTTATCTTATCTTTAATTACTCGTTGGATTATTTTTGGATTATATTATGGGGCTTCATTTATGGAAGTACCTAGTTGGAGTTGTAATATGATTTATTACTTGCATGCTTGGATTTAACTTTTGTGAATTATTTGAGGAGAATTTTATATGCTTCCGTTGTGGTTAAGTCATTCTATGCATGCTATGAGTATCTTGCATTAAGTAATGTTCTTGATGATTTGTATGTTGAATGATTTAAATTATTTATTGCATGCGAATCGATTAGGAGCGTTACACCTTATATTTGTTGCTGATCAATTTTTAGCCACGCATTTTATTTATTTTATTTTTTAAAATAATTTTATTATGTTGAGATTTACAACCATTTTCGTAGTATTAGTTAGTAGTTTCAACGTTATTAACTTTTTTAGGTGTGTAACTGCTCATGCGTAGGTGCAACCGTCCCAGTTTTGCTTGTTATTTGCTACTTATTAAGTACATTATTACTTTTTGCTTTCTTTTTTTATTAGATTAATAGATAAAAAATGAAATTTGGAGAAAAAAATAATTGTGGCTGAAAATGTCTTAAAAATTTAAATCATAACATTGTTTTTACACGTGTAAACTATTTAGAAGTTGAAATTATCAATTATTTATAAGTTGGAAAAAAAGTTTTTGTTTTCTTATTGTATTTGTTCTTATGAATCTATCGTTCTACTAACCTTCTGATATTTATATGTTAGTGAAGTTATTACAAGTAAATAAGGCATTACATTGTGTTGTTGTGAAATGTAGCCAATAACACAAAAAAGAAAAAAACTTTTATTTAACAAGCAATAATTATGAAAATTATAATATGGATATTTATTTAGACCAAATTCATGAACAATAGTCTTATTTGACCCACTTTTTCTTATTCACTTTTTAATATTTTCTCTTATAAACCTGATTTGTAATATTTTATGTTACTACTTTGATCTCCATGTTTAGTATCTCATCATCACTAAGTTTTTTATTTGGAGATGCCAACAAAAACTATATAAGAAAACACTTGTAGAAATCCAAAGTAGTAAGCATTCAATTATTCTTCCAACGTTTTCCAGTCTTTTTGTTTTGAACTCATAAACACATATTACATGAGTTTTAAAATTTATTGTATATATTGATCGTGTGAGGTGCCGAATCAATGGGATTTGTATTTAGATATTCAATTTTAAGTCTTGTGATGGATGACACATTAAAAAGTGTGAAGTTTACAAGTTTATATGGAAAATACACGTTGATTGCTCTTATGTTGCAAAAACATCGAATATTCTCGTAAAAGATATACTTCCTAGCTAAAGGGTTGATGACAGAAATAGCTGAAATAAAAAAGTTTACAGTTCACCTCATGTATGAGTTTTCGTTAAATGATAAATGAATATGATTAAAAAAAAAATTAGGACACAAGTTAATCTCTTGTGAGTTACAAATTAAGATGTATATTATATATCAAAAGATTATATATATTATTCAATGAAAACCATCATATGGGGAATTGTGACCTCTTTGACTTTCATCATATAAAAACTAAAACTTAATTCTAGTTGCCTAGTGTTTATGTACAGATCTAGTATTCTCCTAAGTCAAACTAATATAAAGCCTCAACGTGGCAAAACTTGCAAATTCAAAATCAAAAAGGATAAAGTTCCTACTCAATACATTCATGTTGGTAAAGATCCCGAATAATTGTTGTTTGTACGGCAAAAATGATTTTCGCTTGTTGCTCTCTTTCCTCTTTTTATTAGTCACATATATCTTCTCATAAGCCGATAATGCACTTTTGTGTTTCTCATCCTTCCTCTTTTTAAGGACGATGTTTTCTACCTTTGGCTTGCTGGATTTTTTGGGAACCGAAGGATTCATTAAAACAAAACAATCCTTATGGTCACTATTACTTCGAAGATTCAGGTTTTCTCTGAATCTCCATAAATTTGACGTCCCTGTTGAGTTGCTTTTTGTATAACACTCACTTGCACCCTTCATCTCAACCAATGTCACATTTTGTATCGGCTCATTTTGAAGTCCATTTGTAATACCGTCTGATCTTGAGTGCGATTTTATAGAATTCTCAATAAAGTTCTTCCTTATCGATGGACAATTATATGAGGCATTGTTTTTTTGGATGGGAATGAAGGGAAGAGATTGGTTTGAACTATGAATTATTGGTCGTATTTTTCCATGTTCAAATATATCATCGGCAAATATATGCATTTCTCGGACATCGGTGCATGCAAAACCAAACTCCTGCTCCTCCATATGCTCTTGATCGTTGTCGCTAATATTTTGTTTGTTGCTACAATGTGGATCGAGTTTATCTTGGACGGGAGCAGATCCATCAAAACTAAAAAAATCATCATTACTAATTTGTTGTTTTGTGCTACAATTGATATCAAGTTTCTCTTGTGCAGGAGCAAAGCCAGAAAAATCTAGAAAAGGGTGAGGTGTACAAATAATTGATAGCGCTTGCACTCTTAGCATCTCAATATTTGAGGTTGATTTATGCATTTTGTTTCGATTGTGGTTTGTTGATGCGTGGTAAGGTAAATTGAGTGTTGGAAGTGAATGTGAAATGAGAAATATTTATATATAAACAACAATCCAATGTTAGATTATGTTGGTTAAATGGCACCCGATTAGCTTGGAAGTTTTACGTGGTAGTTACACATTATGGGTGTGAAACAGTGTTAAGAAGTTGATGATTGCTTTTATGTTATACCTTATATTTGTTGCTGATCAATTTTTAGCCACACATTTTATTTATTTTATTTTTTAAAATAATTTTATTATGTTGAGATTTACAACCATTTTCGTAGTATTAGTTAGTAGTTTCAACGTTATTAACTTTTTTAGGTGTGTAACTGCTCATGCGTAGGTGCAACCGTCCCAGTTTTGCTTGTTATTTGCTACTTATTAAGTACATTATTACTTTTTGCTTTCTTTTTTTATTAGATTAATAGATAAAAAATGAAATTTGGAGAAAAAAATAATTGTGGCTGAAAATGTCTTAAAAATTTAAATCATAACATTGTTTTTACACGTGTAAAGTATTTAGAAGTTGAAATTATCAATTATTTATAAGTTGGAAATAAAGTTTTTGTTTTCCTATTATATTTGTTCTTATGAATCTATCGTTCTACTAACCTTCTGATATTTATATGTTAGTGAAGTTATTACAAGTAAATAAGGCATTACATTGTGTTGTTGTGAAATGTAGCCAATAACACAAAAAAGAAAAAAACTTTTATTTAACAAGCAATAATTATGAAAATTATAATATGGATATTTATTTAGACCAAATTCATGAACAATAGTCTTATTTGACCCACTTTTTCTTATTCACTTTTTAATATTTTCTCTTATAAACCTGATTTGTAATATTTTATGTTACTACTTTGATCTCCATGTTTAGTATCTCATCATCACTAAGTTTTTTATTTGGAGATGCCAACAAAAACTATATAAGAAAACACTTGTAGAAATCCAAAGTAGTAAGCATTCAATTATTCTTCCAACGTTTTCCAGCCTTTTTGTTTTGAACTCATAAACCCATATTACATGAGTTTTAAAATTTATTGTATATATTGATCGTGTGAGGTGCCGAATCAATGGGATTTGTATTTAGATATTCAATTTTAAGACTTTTGATGGATGACACATTAAAAAGTGTGAAGTTTATAAGTTTATACGGAAAATACACGTTGATTGCTCTTATGTTGCAAAAACATCGAATATTCTCGTAAAAGATATACTTCCTAGCTAAAGGGTTGATGACAGAAATAGCTGAAATAAAAAAGTTTACAGTTCACCTCATGTATGAGTTTTCGTTAAATGATAAATGAATATGATTCAAAAAAAAAAATTTGGACCCAAGTTAATCTCTTGTGAGTTACAAATTAAGATGTATATTATATATTAAAAGATTATATATATTATTCAATGAAAACCATCATATGGGGAATTGTGACCTCTTTGACTTTCATCATATAAAAACTAAAACTTAATTCTAGTTGCCTAGTGTTTATGTACAGATCTAGTATTCTCCTAAGTCAAACTAATATAAAGCCCCAACGTGGCAAAACGTGCAAATTCAATATCAAAAAGGATGCAAGTTCCTACTCAATACATTCATGTTGGTAAAGATCCCGAATAAATGGTGTTTGTACGGCAAAAATGATTTTCGCTTGTTGCTCTCTTTCCTCTTTTTATTAGTCACATATATCTTCTCATAAGCCGATAATGCACTTTTGTGTTTCTCATCCTTCCTCTTTTTAAGGACGATGTTTTCTACCTTTGGCTTGCTGGATTTTTTGGGAACCGAAGGATTCATTAAAACAAAACAATCCTTATGGTCACTATTACTTCGAAGATTCAGGTTTTCTCTGAATCTCCATAAATTTGACGTCCCTGTTGAGTTGCTTTTTGTATAACACTCACTCGCACCCTTCATCTCAACCAGTGTCACATTTTGTATCGGCTCACTTTGAAGTCCATTTGTAATACCGTCTGATCTTGAGTGCGGTTTTATAGAATTCTCAATAAAGTTCTTCCTTATCGATGGACAATTATATGAGGCATTGTTTTTTTGGTTGGGAATGAAGGGAAGAGATTGGTTTGAACTATGAATTATTGGTCGTATTTTTCCATGTTCAAATATATCATCGGCAAATATATGCATTTCTCGGACATCGGTGCATGCAAAACCAAACTCCTGCTCCTCCATATGTTCTTGATCGTTGTCGCTAATATTTTGTTTGTTGCTACAATGTGGATCGAGTTTATCTTGGACGGGAGCAGATCCATCAAAACTAAAAAAATCATCATTACTAATTTGTTGTTTTGTGCTACAATTGATATCAAGTTTCTCTTGTGCAGGAGCAAAGCCAGAAAAATCTAGAAAAGGGTGAGGTGTACACATAATTGATAGCGCTTGCACTCTTAGCATCTCAATATTTGAGGTTGATTTATGCATTTTGTTTCGATTGTGGTTTGTTGATGCGTGGTAAGGTAAATTGAATGTTGGAAGTGAATGTGAAATGAGAAATATTTATATATAAACAACAATCCAATGTTAGATTATGTTGGTTAAATGGCACCCGATTAGCTTGGAAGTTTTAGGTGGTAGTTACACATTATGGGTGTGAAACAGTGTTTAGAAGTTGATGATTGCTTTTATGTTATACCTTATATTTGTTGCTGATCAATTTTTAGCCACGCATTTTATTTATTTTATTTTTTAAAATAATTTTATTATGTTGAGATTTACAACCATTTTCGTAGTATTAGTTAGTAGTTTCAACGTTATTAACTTTTTTAGGTGTGTAACTGCTCATGCGTAGGTGCAACCGTCCCAGTTTTGCTTGTTATTTGCTACTTATTAAGTACATTATTACTTTTTGCTTTCTTTTTTTATTAGATTAATAGATAAAAAATGAAATTTGGAGAAAAAAATAATTGTGGCTGAAAATGTCTTAAAAATTTAAATCATAACATTGTTTTTACACGTGTAAACTATTTAGAAGTTGAAATTATCAATTATTTATAAGTTGGAAAAAAAGTTTTTGTTTTCCTATTGTATTTGTTCTTATGAATCTATCGTTCTACTAACCTTCTGATATTTATATGTTAGTGAAGTTATTACAAGTAAATAAGGCATTACATTGTGTTGTTGTGAAATGTAGCCAATAACAAAAAAAAGAAAAAAACTTTTATTTAACAAGCAATAATTATGAAAATTATAATATGGATATTTATTTAGACCAAATTCATGAACAATAGTCTTATTTGACCCACTTTTTCTTATTCACTTTTTAATATTTTCTCTTATAAACCTGATTTGTAATATTTTCTGTTACTACTTTCATCTCCATGTTTAGTATCTCATCATCACTAAGTTTTTTATTTGGAGATGCCAACAAAAACTATATAAGAAAACACTTGTAGAAATCCAAAGTAGTAAGCATTCAATTATTCTTCCAACGTTTTCCAGTCTTTTTGTTTTGAACTCATAAACACATATTACATGAGTTTTAAAATTTATTGTATATATTGATCGTGTGAGGTGCCGAATCAATGGGATTTGTATTTAGATATTCAATTTTAAGACTTGTGATGGATGACACATTAAAAATTGTGAAGTTTATAAGTTTATATGGAAAATACACGTTGATTGCTCTTATGTTGCAAAAACATCGAATATTCTCGTAAAAGATATACTTCCTAGCTAAAGGGTTGATGACAGAAATAGCTGAAATAAAAAAGTTTACAGTTCACCTCATGTATGAGTTTTCGTTAAATGATAAATGAATATGATTCAAAAAAAAATTAGGACACAAGTTAATCTCTTGTGAGTTACAAATTAAGATGTATATTATATATCAAAAGATTATATATATTATTCAATGAAAACCATCATATGGGGAATTGTGACCTCTTTGACTTTCATCATATAAAAACTAAAACTTAATTCTAGTTGCCTAGTGTTTATGTACAGATCGAGTATTCTCCTAAGTCAAACTAATATAAAGCCTCAACGTGGCAAAACTTGCAAATTCAAAATAAAAAAGGATGCAAGTTCCTACTCAATACATTCATGTTGGTAAAGATCCCGAATAATTGGTGTTTGTACGGCAAAAATGATTTTCGCTTGTTGCTATCTTTCCTCTTTTTATTAGTCACATATATCTTCTCATAGGCCGATAATGCACTTTTGTGTTTCTCATCCTTCCTCTTTTTAAGGATGATGTTTTCTACCTTTGGCTTGCAGGATTTTTTGGGAACTGAATGATTCATTAAAACAAAACAATCCTTATGGTCACTATTACTTCGAAGATTCAGGTTTTCTCTGAATCTCCATAAATTTGACGTCCCTGTTCAGTTGCTTTTTGTATAACACTCACTCGCACCCTTCATCTCAACCAGTGTCACATTTTGTATCGGCTCATTTTGAAGTCCATTTGTAATACCGTCTGATCTTGTGTGCGGTTTTATAGAATTCTCAATAAAGTTCTTCCTTATCGATGGACAATTATATGAGGCATTGTTTTTTTGGTTGGGAATGAAGGGAAGAGATTGGTTTGAACTATGAATTATTGGTCGTATTTTTCCATGTTCAAATATATCATCGGCAAATATATGCATTTCTCGGACATCGGTGCATGCAAAACCAAACTCCTGCTCCTTCATATGTTCTTGATCGTTGTCGCTAATATTTTGTTTGTTGCTACAATGTGGATCGAGTTTATCTTGGACGGGAGGAAATCCATCAAAACTAAAAAAATCATCATTACTAATTTGTTGTTTTGTGCTACAATTGATATCAATTTTCTCTTGTGCAGGAGCAAAGCCAGAAAAATCTAGAAAAGGGTGAGGTGTACAAATAATTGATAGCGCTTGCACTCTTAGCATCTCAATATTTGAGGTTGATTTATGCATTTTGTTTCGATTGTGGTTTGTTGATGCGTGGTAAGGTAAATTGAATGTTGGAAGTGAATGTGAAATGAGAAATATTTATATATAAACAACAATCCAATGTTAGATTATGTTGGTTAAATGGCACCCGATTAGCTTGGAAGTTTTAGGTGGTAGTTACACATTATGGGTGTGAAACAGTGTTAAGAAGTTGATGATTGCTTTTATGTTATACCTTATATTTGTTGCTGATCAATTTTTAGCCACGCGTTTTATTTATTTTATTTTTTAAAATAATTTTATTATGTTGAGATTTACAACCATTTTCGTAGTATTAGTTAGTAGTTTCAACGTTATTAACTTTTTTAGGTGTGTAACTGCTCATGCGTAGGTGCAACCGTCCCAGTTTTGCTTGTTATTTGCTACTTATTAAGTACATTATTACTTTTTGCTTTCTTTTTTTATTAGATTAATAGGTAAAAAAGGAAATTTGGAGAAAAAAATAATTGTGGCTGAAAATGTCTTAAAAATTTAAATCATAACATTGTTTTTACACGTGTAAACTATTTAGAAGTTGAAATTATCAATTATTTATAAGTTGGAAAAAAAGTTTTTGTTTTCCTATTGTATTTGTTCTTATGAATCTATCGTTCTTCTAACCTTCTGATATTTATATGTTAGTGAAGTTATTACAAGTAAATAAGGCATTACATTGTGTTGTTGTGAAATGTAGCCAATAACACAAAAAAGAAAAAAACTTTTATTTAACAAGCAATAATTATGAAAATTATAATATGGATATTTATTTAGGCCAAATTCATGAACAATAGTCTTATTTGACTCACTTTTTCTTATTCACTTTTTAATATTTTCTCTTATAAACCTGATTTGTAATATTTTATGTTACTAATTTCATCTCCATGTTTAGTATCTCATCATCACTAAGTTTTTTATTTGGAGATGCCAACAAAACCAATATAAGAAAACACTTGTAGAAATCCAAAGTAGTAAGCATTCAATTATTCTTCCAACGTTTTCCAGCCTTTTTGTTTTGAACTCATAAACACATATTACATGAGTTTTAAAATTTATTGTATATATTGATCGTGTGATGTGCCGAATCAATGGGATTTGTATTTAGATATTCAATTTTAAGACTTGTGATGGATGACACATTAAAAAGTGTGAAGTTTATAAGTTTATACGGAAAATACACGTTGATTGCTCTTATGTTGCAAAAACATCGAATATTCTCGTAAAAGATATACTTCCTAGCTAAAGGGTTGATGACAGAAATAGCTGAAATAAAAAAGTTTACAGTTCACCTCATGTATGAGTTTTCGTTAAATGATAAATGAATATGATTCAAAAAAAAAAATTTGGACCCAAGTTAATCTCTTGTGAGTTACAAATTAAGATGTATATTATATATTAAAAGATTATATATATTATTCAATGAAAACCATCATATGGGGAATTGTGACCTCTTTGACTTTCATCATATAAAAACTAAAACTTAATTCTAGTTGCCTAGTGTTTATGTACAGATCTAGTATTCTCCTAAGTCAAACTAATATAAAGCCCCAACGTGGCAAAACGTGCAAATTCAATATCAAAAAGGATGCAAGTTCCTACTCAATACATTCATGTTGGTAAAGATCCCGAATAAATGGTGTTTGTACGGCAAAAATGATTTTCGCTTGTTGCTCTCTTTCCTCTTTTTATTAGTCACATATATCTTCTCATAAGCCGATAATGCACTTTTGTGTTTCTCATCCTTCCTCTTTTTAAGGACGATGTTTTCTACCTTTGGCTTGCTGGATTTTTTGGGAACCGAAGGATTCATTAAAACAAAACAATCCTTATGGTCACTATTACTTCGAAGATTCAGGTTTTCTCTGAATCTCCATAAATTTGACGTCCCTGTTGAGTTGCTTTTTGTATAACACTCACTCGCACCCTTCATCTCAACCAGTGTCACATTTTGTATCGGCTCATTTTGAAGTCCATTTGTAATACCGTCTGATCTTGAGTGCGGTTTTATAGAATTCTCAATAAAGTTCTTCCTTATTGATGGACAATTATATGAGGCATTGTTTTCTGGGTTGGGAATGAAGGGAAGAGATTGGTTTGAACTATGAATTATTGGTCGTATTTTTCCATGTTCAAATATATCATCGGCAAATATATGCATTTCTCGGACATCGGTGCATGCAAAACCAAACTCCTGCTCGTCCATATGTTCTACATCGTTGTCGCGAATATTTTGTTTGTTGCTACAATGTGGATCGAGTTTATCTTGGACGGGAGCAGATCCATCAAAACTAAAAAAATCATCATTACTAATTTGTTGTTTTGTGCTACAATTGATATCAAGTTTCTCTTGTGCAGGAGCAAAGCCAGAAAAATCTAGAAAAGGGTGAGGTGTACAAATAATTGATAGCGCTTGCACTCTTAGCATCTCAATATTTGAGGTTGATTTATGCATTTTGTTTCGATTGTGGTTTGTTGATGCGTGGTAAGGTAAATTGAATGTTGGAAGTGAATGTGAAATGAGAAATATTTATATATAAACAACAATCCAATGTTAGATTATGTTGGTTAAATGGCACCCGATTAGCTTGGAAGTTTTAGGTGGTAGTTAAACATTATGGGTGTGAAACAGTGTTAAGAAGTTGATGATTGCTTTTATGTTATACCTTATATTTGTTGCTGATCAATTTTTAGCCACGCATTTTATTTATTTTATTTTTTAAAATAATTTTATTATGTTGAGATTTACAACCATTTCCGTAGTATTAGTTAGTAGTTTCAACGTTATTAACTTTTTTAGGTGTGTAACTGCTCATGCGTAGGTGCAACCGTCCCAGTTTTGCTTGTTATTTGCTACTTATTAAGTACATTATTACTTTTTGCTTTCTTTTTTTATTAGATTAATAGATAAAAAATGAAATTTGGAGAAAAAAATAATTGTGGCTGAAAATGTCTTAAAAATTTAAATCATAACATTGTTTTTACACGTGTAAACTATTTAGAAGTTGAAATTATCAATTATTTATAAGTTGGAAAAAAAGTTTTTGTTTTCTTATTGTATTTGTTCTTATGAATCTATCGTTCTACTAACCTTCTGATATTTATATGTTAGTGAAGTTATTACAAGTAAATAAGGCATTACATTGTGTTGTTGTGAAATGTAGCCAATAACACAAAAAAGAAAAAAACTTTTATTTAACAAGCAATAATTATGAAAATTATAATATGGATATTTATTTAGACCAAATTCATGAACAATAGTCTTATTTGACCCACTTTTTCTTATTCACTTTTTAATATTTTCTCTTATAAACCTGATTTGTAATATTTTATGTTACTACTTTGATCTCCATGTTTAGTATCTCATCATCACTAAGTTTTTTATTTGGAGATGCCAACAAAAACTATATAAGAAAACACTTGTAGAAATCCAAAGTAGTAAGCATTCAATTATTCTTCCAACGTTTTCCATTCTTTTTGTTTTGAACCCATAAACACATATTACATGAGTTTTAAAATTTATTGTATATATTGATCGTGTGAGGTGCCGAATCAATGGGATTTGTATTTAGATATTCAATTTTAAGACTTGTGATGGATGACACATTAAAAAGTGTGAAGTTTATAAGTTTATATGGAAAATACACGTTGATTGTAAGACCCGAGAATTTCATTTTATAGATAAATATTTTATTCTATTTATATGTGAAAACATTTTAATTTCTTTTTAGGAAGCGATTTTCATATGCTATGATTTTATTTAATGAGAAAAAAATTTACGCTAATATTTTACCTTCTAGTTTCGAGGACGAAACTATTTTAAGGGGGTAATAATGTAACGACCCAATATTTTATATATGCATTTTATTGATTTATTATTTGATAAATAATATTAATTATTTTATATTCTATTTGATATATTATAACTACATACTTTATGTTAATTATTGGATGATTCATTTTATTTTCAAGTATGAGCTAAATTATTGGTTAAGTCAAAATTGAAGTAATCTTGCACACTTATTTTTATTTCAAACTTTGAAGACTTGTTTCTATTTCAAATTTTCTCTCTCACGAGCCAATGTCAATTAAGGTTATTAAAAGATAATATTTTGATTTGTTTCAATTGTTCATTATTCCCTCATTTAATTTCCTTAATTCCACTTTATTCCAATTAAACTATATTGTACCTGGTGACCGAAAATTATCTGCTTGGCCTATTCAATTCATACATAATGTTTATCAAAAGTAAATATTCATACGTTTCACTTTAATGGCATTCAATCCCATAAATTCCTATGTCTCCCCTCCTAATATAAGTTTAGAAACTGAACGTTTGGACTTTAGCCTAGGACACAATCCTTGCCCTTTATTTAATCAGATTTATGAGGAGATTGTGATACTCTTATAATATTATAGTTCCACTCATATCACATACCTAAGTACAACCTCATATATAACTCTACCAAGAAATCTTAAGTCGTATTTTAACTCTCACAATAGAGGGACTGCCTAGCATTTCAACCTCCATATTTTATCGGTATCAGTAAGGTAACAACTTTTTCCTTCTTCCGTTCATTTCGTAGAATTTTTCCAGTCTCTAACTTTAGGATTTATTCTTTTTAAGTGTCAAGCCATTCTTTGCACGAGTGACACGGTAAACTTAAGGACTTTTGCGTTAGAGTAGAAAAGCGGCCAAGGTAAGGGCTTTTTCCCCATATATTCATATTACATAGGACTATGTTATGAGATGATAGTAGAAGCTTTATCACTTATAATGAACCAAAGGAATCAACTTTAATAAGTAAATAATTGTATTTTGTTAATTTTGTTTTGGTAGATCAGAATGTTTATTTTAATAGTACTGTTATATATATATAATTGTTATTGGTTCACTTGTTATATGAATATAATTATATGCATTTGTTGCTACGTGTGGTTTTGTTTAAGTTGGTGTTTATTGTAGTATGTATACATATTGCTACTTGTTATGATTTAATTGCCTTATATGATATGTATATATGTCGAGATGCTATTCAATCCGTGGAAAGTTTTATTTGTGAATCTATTTCATGACTTGAGTTTGGTTTGAAGAGGATGCATATATATAAAGGTGTAGAGACTAGTTCTTCTATTTATTTTTTGTTACGGTCATGTGGTTCATTTTCGTAGAAAAATACTTTATATTATTGAGACATGCATCATATAGGATGTGGATAGGAGTCTGTATGTTTGCCTGTGTGGCAGGTGCCTTTGTGGCATGTTTGATATGTTTGCCTGTGTGGCAGGTGCCTTTGTGGCAGGTTTGATATTTTTTGCCTTTGTGGCAGGTTTCTCATTGGTATGAGATTTATTATCCGGATCATTTGTGTTCTCATCTAGGGTGGTCTTAGTCGCATTGCATAGCATATGACGAAGGGAAAAGTTACTTGTTTTTATAAATTAATAATTATATTTTCGATAAGATAAAGTGTTTTGTTATTGTTTTATGATATATTCTTGTTGTGAGTATGATTCAATATGGATAAGGAAATTGACCCTTACATAATTATTGTTGTAGGTGCTAAAGATGAAGTGTGTAAAGTTGATGTGTTGCTTGTACGTGCGCGGGGATAAAACAATTATGGGTTTTAGTAATTTGAAAAGGTGAAAGAAATATTTTTCTCGTTGTATAGTTATTATTTATAAACTTGAATACTTATTATTCTTTATATGAAAAAAAAATGATAGTCTGACTTTTTAAAGAAATAAAGTGTTTTTTTTTATTATTTTCTTTATTAAAAATCCGGGCTGTTACATTGATTGCTCTTATGTTGCAAAAACATCGAATATTCTCGTAAAAGATATACTTCCTAGCTAAAGGGTTGATGACAGAAATAGCTGAAATAAAAAAGTTTACAGTTCACCTCATGTATGAGTTTTCGTTAAATGATAAATGAATATGATTCAAAAAAAAATTAGGACACAAGTTAATCTCTTGTGAGTTACAAATTAAGATGTATATTATATATCAAAAGATTATATATATTATTCAATGAAAACCATCATATGGGGAATTGTGACCTCTTTGACTTTCATCATATAAAAACTAAAACTTAATTCTAGTTGCCTAGTGTTTATGTACAGATCGAGTATTCTCCTAAGTCAAACTAATATAAAGCCTCAACGTGGAAAAACTTGCAAATTCAAAATCAAAAAGGATGCAAGTTCCTACTCAATACATTCATGTTGGTAAAGATCCCGAATAATTGGTGTTTGTACGGCAAAAATGATTTTCGCTTGTTGCTATCTTTCCTCTTTTTATTAGTCACATATATCTTCTCATAGGCCGATAATTCACTTTTGTGTTTCTCATCCTTCCTCTTTTTAAGGACGATGTTTTCTACCTTTGGCTTGCAGGATTTTTTGGGAACCGAATGATTCATTAAAACAAAACAATCCTTATGGTCACTATTACTTCTGTAAGACCCAAGATTTTACTGTACTATTTTCTAAGGAACTCTAGTGTCGGCTACGAGTTTTAGGGTTTTTAGTAGAAGCGGATTTGTGATTATCGTCACATTAATGAGATTTTTGCTGAAACGGAGCCTGTTTTGTGCTCGTGCGCTGGAAAGGCACAGACTTTTGGGTCGTAGTCCTCTTTTAAGTATGAGGAGATTTCTGTGGTCTTAGAATAACGAGTTTTGGATTATTCTTGTTTTTGGAAAAACGAGTAGGAATTTTACCCGCTGTTGTAAAATCTTACGGCTCCTGAATTCAGTAGGAATTTAGATGGAGGTTTTATATATCTGCGCGAGTTAGGATATGTCCTGAGATTAATTTTCTAAGGTGTGGAAGAAAAATTGCAGTCGCGGAAAAAGATTCGGCGATAAGTTTTGGAATGGAAAAACGATAGACGTTCTTTCCGTAGGTTTTACGTTTTTGTGATTTACGTTCGTCGCGATGCGCGAGAACTGAGCGTGCGTTTTGTTGTAAGAGGTTGTGAGAAATATCTTGGGAGGATAGACTCGGATTGATCCAAGGGCTAGGATTTTGTCTTGAAGCTTTATCCTATTTGATCCAATGGTTCTCATGAAACATGACCATGACCTTGAGAGTGACTTAAGGAGACTTTATGGACTTAGCAAAATCACAATTTATTCACTCCTTCTCTTCTCCTTGCCGTGGCTTCTTTCTCTTCCAACCTTGAGGAACAAAATTCAATCCTTCACCATTTGTCTTGATCTTAAGCTTGTTGGAAAGCTTGGAGTTGTGAGATTCTTCTTCCTAAGGTAACTAGAACTTCTTTCATCTCTTAGTTGGCTAAACTCTTAGAGATTCATGAGATTTTATGATTATGTTCTTGGGAGAAATTTCGTAAGAATTGGTTGTGAAGGGTTTTTGTTCCATGAAAGTTGTTCATGAGGGTTTAGTAAGCATGTGTAGGCTTTGTTATTTCAATTTTCCATGAGTTTGTGAGAATCTCATGAGAAAAGTTAGGGTTTTGAAAGTTTAGAGTATTGATCAATTACATGAGGTTATGTTGTAAGGTTTTGAAAAGAAAAGTTGTTTTTGAACCTTTGGGCGAAAGGGAAATGCGTTGTATGGTTTTGTTTTAGAAAATCCGATGAAAAATATTTTGTGGTTTATGAAAATATTTCCTAAGTGTTTTTGGGTAGTGTTTTTGGGGTCAAAGTGGTTTAAAACTATTGTGACATGTGGTGTCGCTTTTTACCTTGAAAACATGTTTGAAAATGATTACCGGACGGTTGAGGCCCGTAATAAAACTTGTGTTTGGATTTGGTTTTGATTTTGGAAATGAAAATCAAATAACTTGCACTCGAAGCAACCAACATGCTTTCGGAAATGTGTTGCTTGCTTATGAAAATGGTTTGCTTTTGTGCCTTGAAAAAGTGTTGGGAACTAATAGAATCAAACTAGGCTTGGGGTGGAATAAGGAGTTGTGAGTTGCTGTCTTGTGCTGTCATGACAGGTGCAACTCGCTGAGCGAGTGGTTACTCGCCAGGGCGAGTGTCACAGGTCCTGACAACACGCCAAGGCGAGCTCCAGAGCGAGTAAGACCAGTACTCTCTGCCTTCACTCGCCACCAACTCGCCAGGGCGAGCTCTGGGAGTTGAGATTTTGGATTCTGATTTCCAAACTTGGTTTTTAGCTTTCTAATCCCTTTTTATTAATTTATGGAAGTGGTTGGGATTGGAAACGAGTTTTTCGGGTACTCGGAAAGTACGTAGCTTATAACGCAAGAAAATGGCCATTTTGCATTTCAAATTATTTAAGACTTTTGGCAATTGTTTTGGGTCCTAAAAATAGTACAAATAACTCATGGGGGTTGATCAATACGGTAGTTTTTGGTATGGTATCCGAAAGAGGGATTTTCCTTAGGAACCTTTAGGTTTTTGGGGGAATGGTGTAGTTTCAATACTATTGGTTAGAGAACAATGTATTGATTGTTGCGCTGCTTGTTTTAGGAAGCGCGTTGTGTTGTTTGAGCGTGTGTTGTTGACGGAAGCTTGCTAAGGTAAGGGCTCCACTTTATTTCTGTCTTTTCACTGAGTTATAACATGTTTGTTGGTTATTTTCGGTGATGCGTGTTTGTGTGTTTGGCATGTATGTGTTATGTATTCTCGTGATGAGAAAGTGTTTACAATACGTGCGTTGTTTTACATATGATTGGAGATGTATGTATGAACATGTGGGTGAATACATATGATTGGAAATGTATGTATGTTTGTTGTGGTTTGTTACATATGATTGGATATGTACGTATGTTGTTGGGATGGTCTACACATGCTAGTGAGGTATGTATTTGTTGCATTAGTATACATGGGGAATCGTATGCTCATGCATTGTTAGTGCGTAGTTGCGGGAGTGGACTACGAAGTGTAGTTGCGGGAGTGGACTACGAGGTGTGGTTGCAGGAGTGGACCCACCTGATTCTTATAGGGTTTTATTGAGTTCAACACATGGTTGCGGGAGTGGACCATGGGGTGTGATTGCGGGAGTGGATCCACCTAAATCTTGTGTGATTTAGTTGAGTTCGATACATGGTTGCGGGAGTGGACCATGGGGTGTGATTGCGGGAGTGGATCCACCTTAACCTTTGTGACTTTGTTGAGTTTGATACATGGTTGCGGGAGTGGACCATGGGGTGTGATTGCGGGAGTGAATCCACCCTAACCTTGTGATTCCATTGGTGATTTAGTAGGGGTTGGACCTACAGTTCTGGAGCTCATGCATTGTGGTAGCTAGGGTTAGTACCACGCATTGTAGAGGTTGCGTTATAGGCTATGTGTGCATTGCTTATATGAACCTGTTGGTGGGAATTGCTTTGTTGGTTAAGAGCTTTCTCTTGTGTTTTGTGGAATTATTGTTATGTGTACAATCTTTCGCACCGGTTATATATATACATACTATATATTTTGTGGTGACCCTTTCTTTCATTTGCGGGCTCATCCCACCCAGGTGATGGGTTAGGTCGTGATGACGACGGTGGCAGTTCTAGGCTATAGTAAGCATTTGGTGAAGCTTAGTATAGATAGACTATGCGCCGGTGTGGTTTGTGCACCGTGCTTTTGGTTAGCATAGGGTTGTCTAACTTGTTTTGTTGTAAGTACTTGATACTTAGACTTGGATTGTAATTATTCAGGAATACACTTTGCTTGTCGAAGCACCTATGGTAATGAGTCTTTTGTATATTTGAACGCCGGCTCATTGAAAAATATTATATGCGCACTCTGAGTGTTAGTTGAAAAAGAAAAAAAAAAATATATGCTCTTTTCTGACCGTTGAAAAACGGGTTGTTACATTTAGCTCAATTGGTAGTGGTGATTGCATGGACTAGTACTTATCCCCAAGGTACTAGGTTCGAATCCCACGGGAGGCAAAAACACTACAAGGGGGTAGTGATTAAGCTGGTAACGAGCAGCGGGGCTTCAGCATCTGTGTGGCTGGTCGCCGGGCTGTTACAACTTCGAAGATTCAGGTTTTCTCTGAATCTCCATAAATTTGACGTCCATGTTGAGTTGCTTTTTGTATATCACTCACTCGCACCCTTCATCTCAACCAGTGTCACATTTTGTATCGGCTCATTTTGAAGTCCATTTGTAATACCGTCTGATCTTGAGTGCGGTTTTATAGAATTCTCAATAAAGTTCTTCCTTATCGATGGACAATTATATGAGGCATTGTTTTTTTGGTTGGGAATGAAGGGAAGAGATTGGTTTGAACTATGAATTATTGGTCGTATTTTTCCATGTTCAAATATATCATCGGCAAATATATGCATTTCTCGGACATCGGTGCATGCAAAACCAAACTCCTGCTCCTCCATATGTTCTTGATCGTTGTCGCTAATATTTTGTTTGTTGCTACAATGTGGATCGAGTTTATCTTGGACGGGAGCAGATCCATCAAAACTAAAAAAATCATCATTACTAATTTGTTGTTTTGTGCTACAATTGATATCAAGTTTCTCTTGTGCAGGAGCAAAGCCAGAAAAATCTAGAAAAGGGTGAGGTGTACACATAATTGATAGCGCTTGCACTCTTAGCATCTCAATATTTGAGGTTGATTTATGCATTTTGTTTCGATTGTGGTTTGTTGATGCGTGGTAAGGTAAATTGAATGTTGGAAGTGAATGTGAAATGAGAAATATTTATATATAAACAACAATCCAATGTTAGATTATGTTGGTTAAATGGCACCCGATTAGCTTGGAAGTTTTAGGTGGTAGTTACACATTATGGGTGTGAAACAGTGTTTAGAAGTTGATGATTGCTTTTATGTTATACCTTATATTTGTTGCTGATCAATTTTTAGCCACGCATTTTATTTATTTTATTTTTTAAAATAATTTTATTATGTTGAGATTTACAACCATTTTCGTAGTATTAGTTAGTAGTTTCAACGTTATTAACTTTTTTAGGTGTGTAACTGCTCATGCGTAGGTGCAACCGTCCCAGTTTTGCTTGTTATTTGCTACTTATTAAGTACATTATTACTTTTTGCTTTCTTTTTTTATTAGATTAATAGATAAAAAATGAAATTTGGAGAAAAAAATAATTGTGGCTGAAAATGTCTTAAAAATTTAAATCATAACATTGTTTTTACACGTGTAAACTATTTAGAAGTTGAAATTATCAATTATTTATAAGTTGGAAAAAAAGTTTTTGTTTTCCTATTGTATTTGTTCTTATGAATCTATCGTTCTACTAACCTTCTGATATTTATATGTTAGTGAAGTTATTACAAGTAAATAAGGCATTACATTGTGTTGTTGTGAAATGTAGCCAATAACAAAAAAAAGAAAAAAACTTTTATTTAACAAGCAATAATTATGAAAATTATAATATGGATATTTATTTAGACCAAATTCATGAACAATAGTCTTATTTGACCCACTTTTTCTTATTCACTTTTTAATATTTTCTCTTATAAACCTGATTTGTAATATTTTCTGTTACTACTTTCATCTCCATGTTTAGTATCTCATCATCACTAAGTTTTTTATTTGGAGATGCCAACAAAAACTATATAAGAAAACACTTGTAGAAATCCAAAGTAGTAAGCATTCAATTATTCTTCCAACGTTTTCCAGTCTTTTTGTTTTGAACTCATAAACACATATTACATGAGTTTTAAAATTTATTGTATATATTGATCGTGTGAGGTGCCGAATCAATGGGATTTGTATTTAGATATTCAATTTTAAGACTTGTGATGGATGACACATTAAAAATTGTGAAGTTTATAAGTTTATATGGAAAATACACGTTGATTGCTCTTATGTTGCAAAAACATCGAATATTCTCGTAAAAGATATACTTCCTAGCTAAAGGGTTGATGACAGAAATAGCTGAAATAAAAAAGTTTACAGTTCACCTCATGTATGAGTTTTCGTTAAATGATAAATGAATATGATTCAAAAAAAAATTAGGACACAAGTTAATCTCTTGTGAGTTACAAATTAAGATGTATATTATATATCAAAAGATTATATATATTATTCAATGAAAACCATCATATGGGGAATTGTGACCTCTTTGACTTTCATCATATAAAAACTAAAACTTAATTCTAGTTGCCTAGTGTTTATGTACAGATCGAGTATTCTCCTAAGTCAAACTAATATAAAGCCTCAACGTGGCAAAACTTGCAAATTCAAAATAAAAAAGGATGCAAGTTCCTACTCAATACATTCATGTTGGTAAAGATCCCGAATAATTGGTGTTTGTACGGCAAAAATGATTTTCGCTTGTTGCTATCTTTCCTCTTTTTATTAGTCACATATATCTTCTCATAGGCCGATAATGCACTTTTGTGTTTCTCATCCTTCCTCTTTTTAAGGACGATGTTTTCTACCTTTGGCTTGCAGGATTTTTTGGGAACCAAATGATTCATTAAAACAAAACAATCCTTATGGTCACTATTACTTCGAAGATTCAGGTTTTCTCTGAATCTCCATAAATTTGACGTCCCTGTTGAGTTGCTTTTTGTATAACACTCACTCGCACCCTTCATCTCAACCAGTGTCACATTTTGTATCGGCTCATTTTGAAGTCCATTTGTAATACCGTCTGATCTTGAGTGCGGTTTTATAGAATTCTCAATAAAGTTCTTCCTTATTGATGGACAATTATATGAGGCATTGTTTTCTGGGTTGGGAATGAAGGGAAGAGATTGGTTTGAACTATGAATTATTGGTCGTATTTTTCCATGTTCAAATATATCATCGGCAAATATATGCATTTCTCGGACATCGGTGCATGCAAAACCAAACTCCTGCTCGTCCATATGTTCTTCATCGTTGTCGCGAATATTTTGTTTGTTGCTACAATGTGGATCGAGTTTATCTTGGACGAGAGCAGATCCATCAAAACTAAAAAAATCATCATTACTAATTTGTTGTTTTGTGCTACAATTGATATCAAGTTTCTCTTGTGCAGGAGCAAAGCCAGAAAAATCTAGAAAAGGGTGAGGTGTACAAATAATTGATAGCGCTTGCACTCTTAGCATCTCAATATTTGAGGTTGATTTATGCATTTTGTTTCGATTGTGGTTTGTTGATGCGTGGTAAGGTAAATTGAATGTTGGAAGTGAATGTGAAATGAGAAATATTTATATATAAACAACAATCCAATGTTAGATTATGTTGGTTAAATGGCACCCGATTAGCTTGGAAGTTTTAGGTGGTAGTTAAACATTATGGGTGTGAAACAGTGTTAAGAAGTTGATGATTGCTTTTATGTTATACCTTATATTTGTTGCTGATCAATTTTTAGCCACGCATTTTATTTATTTTATTTTTTAAAATAATTTTATTATGTTGAGATTTACAACCATTTCCGTAGTATTAGTTAGTAGTTTCAACGTTATTAACTTTTTTAGGTGTGTAACTGCTCATGCGTAGGTGCAACCGTCCCAGTTTTGCTTGTTATTTGCTACTTATTAAGTACATTATTACTTTTTGCTTTCTTTTTTTATTAAATTAATAGATAAAAAATGAAATTTGGAGAAAAAAATAATTGTGGCTGAAAATGTCTTAAAAATTTAAATCATAACATTGTTTTTACACGTGTAAACTATTTAGAAGTTGAAATTATCAATTATTTATAAGTTGGAAAAAAAGTTTTTGTTTTCTTATTGTATTTGTTCTTATGAATCTATCGTTCTACTAACCTTCTGATATTTATATGTTAGTGAAGTTATTACAAGTAAATAAGGCATTACATTGTGTTGTTGTGAAATGTAGCCAATAACACAAAAAAGAAAAAAACTTTTATTTAACAAGCAATAATTATGAAAATTATAATATGGATATTTATTTAGACCAAATTCATGAACAATAGTCTTATTTGACCCACTTTTTCTTATTCACTTTTTAATATTTTCTCTTATAAACCTGATTTGTAATATTTTATGTTACTACTTTGATCTCCATGTTTAGTATCTCATCATCACTAAGTTTTTTATTTGGAGATGCCAACAAAAACTATATAAGAAAACACTTGTAGAAATCCAAAGTAGTAAGCATTCAATTATTCTTCCAACGTTTTCCAGTCTTTTTGTTTTGAACTCATAAACACATATTACATGAGTTTTAAAATTTATTGTATATATTGATCGTGTGAGGTGCCGAATCAATGAGATTTGTATTTAGATATTCAATTTTAAGTCTTGTGATGGATGACACATTAAAAAGTGTGAAGTTTATAAGTTTATATGGAAAATACACGTTGATTGCTCTTATGTTGCAAAAACATCGAATATTCTCGTAAAAGATATACTTCCTAGCTAAAGGGTTGATGACAGAAATAGCTGAAATAAAAAAGTTTACAGTTCACCTCATGTATGAGTTTTCGTTAAATGATAAATGAATATGATTAAAAAAAAAATTAGGACACAAGTTAATCTCTTGTGAGTTACAAATTAAGATGTATATTATATATCAAAAGATTATATATATTATTCAATGAAAACCATCATATGGGGAATTGTGACCTCTTTGACTTTCATCATATAAAAACTAAAACTTAATTCTAGTTGCCTAGTGTTTATGTACAGATCTAGTATTCTCCTAAGTCAAACTAATATAAAGCCTCAACGTGGCAAAACTTGCAAATTCAAAATCAAAAAGGATAAAGTTCCTACTCAATACATTCATGTTGGTAAAGATCCCGAATAATTGTTGTTTGTACGGCAAAAATGATTTTCGCTTGTTGCTCTCTTTCCTATTTTTATTAGTCACATATATCTTCTCATAAGCCGATAATGCACTTTTGTGTTTCTCATCCTTCCTCTTTTTAAGGACGATGTTTTCTACCTTTGGCTTGCTGGATTTTTTGGGAACCGAAGGATTCATTAAAACAAAACAATCCTTATGGTCACTATTACTTCGAAGATTCAGGTTTTCTCTGAATCTCCATAAATTTGACGTCCCTGTTGAGTTGCTTTTTGTATAACACTCACTTGCACCCTTCATCTCAACCAATGTCACATTTTGTATCGGCTCATTTTGAAGTCCATTTGTAATACCGTCTGATCTTGAGTGCGATTTTATAGAATTCTCAATAAAGTTCTTCCTTATCGATGGACAATTATATGAGGCATTGTTTTTTTGGTTGGGAATGAAGGGAAGAGATTGGTTTGAACTATGAATTATTGGTCGTATTTTTCCATGTTCAAATATATCATCGGCAAATATATGCATTTCTCGGACATCGGTGCATGCAAAACCAAACTCCTGCTCCTCCATATGCTCTTGATCGTTGTCGCTAATATTTTGTTTGTTGCTACAATGTGGATCGAGTTTATCTTGGACGGGAGCAGATCCATCAAAACTAAAAAAATCATCATTACTAATTTGTTGTTTTGTGCTACAATTGATATCAAGTTTCTCTTGTGCAGGAGCAAAGCCAGAAAAATCTAGAAAAGGGAGAGGTGTACAAATAATTGATAGCGCTTGCACTCTTAGCATCTCAATATTTGAGGTTGATTTATGCATTTTGTTTCGATTGTGGTTTGTTGATGCGTGGTAAGGTAAATTGAGTGTTGGAAGTGAATGTGAAATGAGAAATATTTATATATAAACAACAATCCAATGTTAGATTATGTTGGTTAAATGGCACCCGATTAGCTTGGAAGTTTTAGGTGGTAGTTACACATTATGGGTGTGAAACAGTGTTAAGAAGTTGATGATTGCTTTTATGTTATACCTTATATTTGTTGCTGATCAATTTTTAGCCACACATTTTATTTATTTTATTTTTTAAAATAATTTTATTATGTTGAGATTTACAACCATTTTCGTAGTATTAGTTAGTAGTTTCAACGTTATTAACTTTTTTAGGTGTGTAACTGCTCATGCGTAGGTGCAACCGTCCCAGTTTTGCTTGTTATTTGCTACTTATTAAGTACATTATTACTTTTTGCTTTCTTTTTTTATTAGATTAATAGATAAAAAATGAAATTTGGAGAAAAAAATAATTGTGGCTGAAAATGTCTTAAAAATTTAAATCATAACATTGTTTTTACACGTGTAAAGTATTTAGAAGTTGAAATTATCAATTATTTATAAGTTGGAAATAAAGTTTTTGTTTTCCTATTATATTTGTTCTTATGAATCTATCGTTCTACTAACCTTCTGATATTTATATGTTAGTGAAGTTATTACAAGTAAATAAGGCATTACATTGTGTTGTTGTGAAATGTAGCCAATAACACAAAAAAGAAAAAAACTTTTATTTAACAAGCAATAATTATGAAAATTATAATATGGATATTTATTTAGACCAAATTCATGAACAATAGTCTTATTTGACCCACTTTTTCTTATTCACTTTTTAATATTTTCTCTTATAAACCTGATTTGTAATATTTTATGTTACTACTTTGATCTCCATGTTTAGTATCTCATCATCACTAAGTTTTTTATTTGGAGATGCCAACAAAAACTATATAAGAAAACACTTGTAGAAATCCAAAGTAGTAAGCATTCAATTATTCTTCCAACGTTTTCCATTCTTTTTGTTTTGAACCCATAAACACATATTACATGAGTTTTAAAATTTATTGTATATATTGATCGTGTGAGGTGCCGAATCAATGGGATTTGTATTTAGATATTCAATTTTAAGACTTGTGATGGATGACACATTAAAAAGTGTGAAGTTTATAAGTTTATATGGAAAATACACGTTGATTGTAAGACCCGAGAATTTCATTTTATAGATAAATATTTTATTCTATTTATATGTGAAAACATTTTAATTTCTTTTTAGGAAGCGATTTTCATATGCTATGATTTTATTTAATGAGAAAAAAATTTACGCTAATATTTTACCTTCTAGTTTCGAGGACGAAACTATTTTAAGGGGGTAATAATGTAACGACCCAATATTTTATATATGCATTTTATTGATTTATTATTTGATAAATAATATTAATTATTTTATATTCTATTTGATATATTATAACTACATACTTTATGTTAATTATTGGATGATTCATTTTATTTTCAAGTATGAGCTAAATTATTGGTTAAGTCAAAATTGAAGTAATCTTGCACACTTATTTTTATTTCAAACTTTGAAGACTTGTTTCTATTTCAAATTTTCTCTCTCACGAGCCAATGTCAATTAAGGTTATTAAAAGATAATATTTTGATTTGTTTCAATTGTTCATTATTCCCTCATTTAATTTCCTTAATTCCACTTTATTCCAATTAAACTATATTGTACCTGGTGACCGAAAATTATCTGCTTGGCCTATTCAATTCATACATAATGTTTATCAAAAGTAAATATTCATACGTTTCACTTTAATGGCATTCAATCCCATAAATTCCTATGTCTCCCCTCCTAATATAAGTTTAGAAACTGAACGTTTGGACTTTAGCCTAGGACACAATCCTTGCCCTTTATTTAATCAGATTTATGAGGAGATTGTGATACTCTTATAATATTATAGTTCCACTCATATCACATACCTAAGTACAACCTCATATATAACTCTACCAAGAAATCTTAAGTCGTATTTTAACTCTCACAATAGAGGGACTGCCTAGCATTTCAACCTCCATATTTTATCGGTATCAGTAAGGTAACAACTTTTTCCTTCTTCCGTTCATTTCGTAGAATTTTTCCAGTCTCTAACTTTAGGATTTATTCTTTTTAAGTGTCAAGCCATTCTTTGCACGAGTGACACGGTAAACTTAAGGACTTTTGCGTTAGAGTAGAAAAGCGGCCAAGGTAAGGGCTTTTTCCCCATATATTCATATTACATAGGACTATGTTATGAGATGATAGTAGAAGCTTTATCACTTATAATGAACCAAAGGAATCAACTTTAATAAGTAAATAATTGTATTTTGTTAATTTTGTTTTGGTAGATCAGAATGTTTATTTTAATAGTACTGTTATATATATATAATTGTTATTGGTTCACTTGTTATATGAATATAATTATATGCATTTGTTGCTACGTGTGGTTTTGTTTAAGTTGGTGTTTATTGTAGTATGTATACATATTGCTACTTGTTATGATTTAATTGCCTTATATGATATGTATATATGTCGAGATGCTATTCAATCCGTGGAAAGTTTTATTTGTGAATCTATTTCATGACTTGAGTTTGGTTTGAAGAGGATGCATATATATAAAGGTGTAGAGACTAGTTCTTCTATTTATTTTTTGTTACGGTCATGTGGTTCATTTTCGTAGAAAAATACTTTATATTATTGAGACATGCATCATATAGGATGTGGATAGGAGTCTGTATGTTTGCCTGTGTGGTAGGTGCCTTTGTGGCATGTTTGATATGTTTGCCTGTGTGGCAGGTGCCTTTGTGGCAGGTTTGATATTTTTTGCCTTTGTGGCAGGTTTCTCATTGGTATGAGATTTATTATCCGGATCATTTGTGTTCTCATCTAGGGTGGTCTTAGTCGCATTGCATAGCATATGACGAAGGGAAAAGTTACTTGTTTTTATAAATTAATAATTATATTTTCGATAAGATAAAGTGTTTTGTTATTGTTTTATGATATATTCTTGTGGTGAGTATGATTCAATATGGATAAGGAAATTGACCCTTACATAATTATTGTTGTAGGTGCTAAAGATGAAGTGTGTAAAGTTGATGTGTTGCTTGTACGTGCGCGGGGATAAAACAATTATGGGTTTTAGTAATTTGAAAAGGTGAAAGAAATATTTTTCTCGTTGTATAGTTATTATTTATAAACTTGAATACTTATTATTCTTTATATGAAAAAAAAATGATAGTCTGACTTTTTAAAGAAATAAAGTGTTTTTTTTTATTATTTTCTTTATTAAAAATCCGGGCTGTTACATTGATTGCTCTTATGTTGCAAAAACATCGAATATTCTCGTAAAAGATATACTTCCTAGCTAAAGGGTTGATGACAGAAATAGCTGAAATAAAAAAGTTTACAGTTCACCTCATGTATGAGTTTTCGTTAAATGATAAATGAATATGATTCAAAAAAAAATTAGGACACAAGTTAATCTCTTGTGAGTTACAAATTAAGATGTATATTATATATCAAAAGATTATATATATTATTCAATGAAAACCATCATATGGGGAATTGTGACCTCTTTGACTTTCATCATATAAAAACTAAAACTTAATTCTAGTTGCCTAGTGTTTATGTACAGATCGAGTATTCTCCTAAGTCAAACTAATATAAAGCCTCAACGTGGAAAAACTTGCAAATTCAAAATCAAAAAGGATGCAAGTTCCTACTCAATACATTCATGTTGGTAAAGATCCCGAATAATTGGTGTTTGTACGGCAAAAATGATTTTCGCTTGTTGCTATCTTTCCTCTTTTTATTAGTCACATATATCTTCTCATAGGCCGATAATTCACTTTTGTGTTTCTCATCCTTCCTCTTTTTAAGGACGATGTTTTCTACCTTTGGCTTGCAGGATTTTTTGGGAACCGAATGATTCATTAAAACAAAACAATCCTTATGGTCACTATTACTTCTGTAAGACCCAAGATTTTACTGTACTATTTTCTAAGGAACTCTAGTGTCGGCTACGAGTTTTAGGGTTTTTAGTAGAAGCGGATTTGTGATTATCGTCACATTAATGAGATTTTTGCTGAAACGGAGCCTGTTTTGTGCTCGTGCGCTGGAAAGGCACAGACTTTTGGGTCGTAGTCCTCTTTTAAGTATGAGGAGATTTCTGTGGTCTTAGAATAACGAGTTTTGGATTATTCTTGTTTTTGGAAAAACGAGTAGGAATTTTACCCGCTGTTGTAAAATCTTACGGCTCCTGAATTCAGTAGGAATTTAGATGGAGGTTTTATATATCTGCGCGAGTTAGGATATGTCCTGAGATTAATTTTCTAAGGTGTGGAAGAAAAATTGCAGTCGCGGAAAAAGATTCGGCGATAAGTTTTGGAATGGAAAAACGATAGACGTTCTTTCCGTAGGTTTTACGTTTTTGTGATTTACGTTCGTCGCGATGCGCGAGAACTGAGCGTGCGTTTTGTTGTAAGAGGTTGTGAGAAATATCTTGGGAGGATAGACTCGGATTGATCCAAGGGCTAGGATTTTGTCTTGAAGCTTTATCCTATTTGATCCAATGGTTCTCATGAAACATGACCATGACCTTGAGAGTGACTTAAGGAGACTTTATGGACTTAGCAAAATCACAATTTATTCACTCCTTCTCTTCTCCTTGCCGTGGCTTCTTTCTCTTCCAACCTTGAGGAACAAAATTCAATCCTTCACCATTTGTCTTGATCTTAAGCTTGTTGGAAAGCTTGGAGTTGTGAGATTCTTCTTCCTAAGGTAACTAGAACTTCTTTCATCTCTTAGTTGGCTAAACTCTTAGAGATTCATGAGATTTTATGATTATGTTCTTGGGAGAAATTTCGTAAGAATTGGTTGTGAAGGGTTTTTGTTCCATGAAAGTTGTTCATGAGGGTTTAGTAAGCATGTGTAGGCTTTGTTATTTCAATTTTCCATGAGTTTGTGAGAATCTCATGAGAAAAGTTAGGGTTTTGAAAGTTTAGAGTATTGATCAATTACATGAGGTTATGTTGTAAGGTTTTGAAAAGAAAAGTTGTTTTTGAACCTTTGGGCGAAAGGGAAATGCGTTGTATGGTTTTGTTTTAGAAAATCCGATGAAAAATATTTTGTGGTTTATGAAAATATTTCCTAAGTGTTTTTGGGTAGTGTTTTTGGGGTCAAAGTGGTTTAAAACTATTGTGACATGTGGTGTCGCTTTTTACCTTGAAAACATGTTTGAAAATGATTACCGGACGGTTGAGGCCCGTAATAAAACTTGTGTTTGGATTTGGTTTTGATTTTGGAAATGAAAATCAAATAACTTGCACTCGAAGCAACCAACATGCTTTCGGAAATGTGTTGCTTGCTTATGAAAATGGTTTGCTTTTGTGCCTTGAAAAAGTGTTGGGAACTAATAGAATCAAACTAGGCTTGGGGTGGAATAAGGAGTTGTGAGTTGCTGTCTTGTGCTGTCATGACAGGTGCAACTCGCTGAGCGAGTGGTTACTCGCCAGGGCGAGTGTCACAGGTCCTGACAACACGCCAAGGCGAGCTCCAGAGCGAGTAAGACCAGTACTCTCTGCCTTCACTCGCCACCAACTCGCCAGGGCGAGCTCTGGGAGTTGAGATTTTGGATTCTGATTTCCAAACTTGGTTTTTAGCTTTCTAATCCCTTTTTATTAATTTATGGAAGTGGTTGGGATTGGAAACGAGTTTTTCGGGTACTCGGAAAGTACGTAGCTTATAACGCAAGAAAACGGCCATTTTGCATTTCAAATTATTTAAGACTTTTGGCAATTGTTTTGGGTCCTAAAAATAGTACAAATAACTCATGGGGGTTGATCAATACGGTAGTTTTTGGTATGGTATCCGAAAGAGGGATTTTCCTTAGGAACCTTTAGGTTTTTGGGGGAATGGTGTAGTTTCAATACTATTGGTTAGAGAACAATGTATTGATTGTTGCGCTGCTTGTTTTAGGAAGCGCGTTGTGTTGTTTGAGCGTGTGTTGTTGACGGAAGCTTGCTAAGGTAAGGGCTCCACTTTATTTCTGTCTTTTCACTGAGTTATAACATGTTTGTTGGTTATTTTCGGTGATGCGTGTTTGTGTGTTTGGCATGTATGTGTTATGTATTCTCGTGATGAGAAAGTGTTTACAATACGTGCGTTGTTTTACATATGATTGGAGATGTATGTATGAACATGTGGGTGAATACATATGATTGGAAATGTATGTATGTTTGTTGTGGTTTGTTACATATGATTGGATATGTACGTATGTTGTTGGGATGGTCTACACATGCTAGTGAGGTATGTATTTGTTGCATTAGTATACATGGGGAATCGTATGCTCATGCATTGTTAGTGCGTAGTTGCGGGAGTGGACTACGAAGTGTAGTTGCGGGAGTGGACTACGAGGTGTGGTTGCAGGAGTGGACCCACCTGATTCTTATAGGGTTTTATTGAGTTCAACACATGGTTGCGGGAGTGGACCATGGGGTGTGATTGCGGGAGTGGATCCACCTAAATCTTGTGTGATTTAGTTGAGTTCGATACATGGTTGCGGGAGTGGACCATGGGGTGTGATTGCGGGAGTGGATCCACCTTAACCTTTGTGACTTTGTTGAGTTTGATACATGGTTGCGGGAGTGGACCATGGGGTGTGATTGCGGGAGTGAATCCACCCTAACCTTGTGATTCCATTGGTGATTTAGTAGGGGTTGGACCTACAGTTCTGGAGCTCATGCATTGTGGTAGCTAGGGTTAGTACCACGCATTGTAGAGGTTGCGTTATAGGCTATGTGTGCATTGCTTATATGAACCTGTTGGTGGGAATTGCTTTGTTGGTTAAGAGCTTTCTCTTGTGTTTTGTGGAATTATTGTTATGTGTACAATCTTTCGCACCGGTTATATATATACATACTATATATTTTGTGGTGACCCTTTCTTTCATTTGCGGGCTCATCCCACCCAGGTGATGGGTTAGGTCGTGATGACGACGGTGGCAGTTCTAGGCTATAGTAAGCATTTGGTGAAGCTTAGTATAGATAGACTATGCGCCGGTGTGGTTTGTGCACCGTGCTTTTGGTTAGCATAGGGTTGTCTAACTTGTTTTGTTGTAAGTACTTGATACTTAGACTTGGATTGTAATTATTCAGGAATACACTTTGCTTGTCGAAGCACCTATGGTAATGAGTCTTTTGCATATTTGAACGCCGGCTCATTGAAAAATATTATATGCGCACTCTGAGTGTTAGTTGAAAAAGAAAAAAAAAAATATATGCTCTTTTCTGACCGTTGAAAAACGGGTTGTTACATTTAGCTCAATTGGTAGTGGTGATTGCATGGACTAGTACTTATCCCCAAGGTACTAGGTTCGAATCCCACGGGAGGCAAAAACACTACAAGGGGGTAGTGATTAAGCTGGTAACGAGCAGCGGGGCTTCAGCATCTGTGTGGCTGGTCGCCGGGCTGTTACAACTTCGAAGATTCAGGTTTTCTCTGAATCTCCATAAATTTGACGTCCATGTTGAGTTGCTTTTTGTATATCACTCACTCGCACCCTTCATCTCAACCAGTGTCACATTTTGTATCGGCTCATTTTGAAGTCCATTTGTAATACCGTCTGATCTTGAGTGCGGTTTTATAGAATTCTCAATAAAGTTCTTCCTTATCGATGGACAATTATATGAGGCATTGTTTTTTTGGTTGGGAATGAAGGGAAGAGATTGGTTTGAACTATGAATTATTGGTCGTATTTTTCCATGTTCAAATATATCATCGGCAAATATATGCATTTCTCGGACATCGGTGCATGCAAAACCAAACTCCTGCTCCTCCATATGTTCTTGATCGTTGTCGCTAATATTTTGTTTGTTGCTACAATGTGGATCGAGTTTATCTTGGACGGGAGCAGATCCATCAAAACTAAAAAAATCATCATTACTAATTTGTTGTTTTGTGCTACAATTGATATCAAGTTTCTCTTGTGCAGGAGCAAAGCCAGAAAAATCTAGAAAAGGGTGAGGTGTACACATAATTGATAGCGCTTGCACTCTTAGCATCTCAATATTTGAGGTTGATTTATGCATTTTGTTTCGATTGTGGTTTGTTGATGCGTGGTAAGGTAAATTGAATGTTGGAAGTGAATGTGAAATGAGAAATATTTATATATAAACAACAATCCAATGTTAGATTATGTTGGTTAAATGGCACCCGATTAGCTTGGAAGTTTTAGGTGGTAGTTACACATTATGGGTGTGAAACAGTGTTTAGAAGTTGATGATTGCTTTTATGTTATACCTTATATTTGTTGCTGATCAATTTTTAGCCACGCATTTTATTTATTTTATTTTTTAAAATAATTTTATTATGTTGAGATTTACAACCATTTTCGTAGTATTAGTTAGTAGTTTCAACGTTATTAACTTTTTTAGGTGTGTAACTGCTCATGCGTAGGTGCAACCGTCCCAGTTTTGCTTGTTATTTGCTACTTATTAAGTACATTATTACTTTTTGCTTTCTTTTTTTATTAGATTAATAGATAAAAAATGAAATTTGGAGAAAAAAATAATTGTGGCTGAAAATGTCTTAAAAATTTAAATCATAACATTGTTTTTACACGTGTAAACTATTTAGAAGTTGAAATTATCAATTATTTATAAGTTGGAAAAAAAGTTTTTGTTTTCCTATTGTATTTGTTCTTATGAATCTATCGTTCTACTAACCTTCTGATATTTATATGTTAGTGAAGTTATTACAAGTAAATAAGGCATTACATTGTGTTGTTGTGAAATGTAGCCAATAACAAAAAAAAGAAAAAAACTTTTATTTAACAAGCAATAATTATGAAAATTATAATATGGATATTTATTTAGACCAAATTCATGAACAATAGTCTTATTTGACCCACTTTTTCTTATTCACTTTTTAATATTTTCTCTTATAAACCTGATTTGTAATATTTTCTGTTACTACTTTCATCTCCATGTTTAGTATCTCATCATCACTAAGTTTTTTATTTGGAGATGCCAACAAAAACTATATAAGAAAACACTTGTAGAAATCCAAAGTAGTAAGCATTCAATTATTCTTCCAACGTTTTCCAGTCTTTTTGTTTTGAACTCATAAACACATATTACATGAGTTTTAAAATTTATTGTATATATTGATCGTGTGAGGTGCCGAATCAATGGGATTTGTATTTAGATATTCAATTTTAAGACTTGTGATGGATGACACATTAAAAATTGTGAAGTTTATAAGTTTATATGGAAAATACACGTTGATTGCTCTTATGTTGCAAAAACATCGAATATTCTCGTAAAAGATATACTTCCTAGCTAAAGGGTTGATGACAGAAATAGCTGAAATAAAAAAGTTTACAGTTCACCTCATGTATGAGTTTTCGTTAAATGATAAATGAATATGATTCAAAAAAAAATTAGGACACAAGTTAATCTCTTGTGAGTTACAAATTAAGATGTATATTATATATCAAAAGATTATATATATTATTCAATGAAAACCATCATATGGGGAATTGTGACCTCTTTGACTTTCATCATATAAAAACTAAAACTTAATTCTAGTTGCCTAGTGTTTATGTACAGATCGAGTATTCTCCTAAGTCAAACTAATATAAAGCCTCAACGTGGCAAAACTTGCAAATTCAAAATAAAAAAGGATGCAAGTTCCTACTCAATACATTCATGTTGGTAAAGATCCCGAATAATTGGTGTTTGTACGGCAAAAATGATTTTCGCTTGTTGCTATCTTTCCTCTTTTTATTAGTCACATATATCTTCTCATAGGCCGATAATGCACTTTTGTGTTTCTCATCCTTCCTCTTTTTAAGGACGATGTTTTCTACCTTTGGCTTGCAGGATTTTTTGGGAACCAAATGATTCATTAAAACAAAACAATCCTTATGGTCACTATTACTTCGAAGATTCAGGTTTTCTCTGAATCTCCATAAATTTGACGTCCCTGTTGAGTTGCTTTTTGTATAACACTCACTCGCACCCTTCATCTCAACCAGTGTCACATTTTGTATCGGCTCATTTTGAAGTCCATTTGTAATACCGTCTGATCTTGAGTGCGGTTTTATAGAATTCTCAATAAAGTTCTTCCTTATTGATGGACAATTATATGAGGCATTGTTTTCTGGGTTGGGAATGAAGGGAAGAGATTGGTTTGAACTATGAATTATTGGTCGTATTTTTCCATGTTCAAATATATCATCGGCAAATATATGCATTTCTCGGACATCGGTGCATGCAAAACCAAACTCCTGCTCGTCCATATGTTCTTCATCGTTGTCGCGAATATTTTGTTTGTTGCTACAATGTGGATCGAGTTTATCTTGGACGAGAGCAGATCCATCAAAACTAAAAAAATCATCATTACTAATTTGTTGTTTTGTGCTACAATTGATATCAAGTTTCTCTTGTGCAGGAGCAAAGCCAGAAAAATCTAGAAAAGGGTGAGGTGTACAAATAATTGATAGCGCTTGCACTCTTAGCATCTCAATATTTGAGGTTGATTTATGCATTTTGTTTCGATTGTGGTTTGTTGATGCGTGGTAAGGTAAATTGAATGTTGGAAGTGAATGTGAAATGAGAAATATTTATATATAAACAACAATCCAATGTTAGATTATGTTGGTTAAATGGCACCCGATTAGCTTGGAAGTTTTAGGTGGTAGTTAAACATTATGGGTGTGAAACAGTGTTAAGAAGTTGATGATTGCTTTTATGTTATACCTTATATTTGTTGCTGATCAATTTTTAGCCACGCATTTTATTTATTTTATTTTTTAAAATAATTTTATTATGTTGAGATTTACAACCATTTCCGTAGTATTAGTTAGTAGTTTCAACGTTATTAACTTTTTTAGGTGTGTAACTGCTCATGCGTAGGTGCAACCGTCCCAGTTTTGCTTGTTATTTGCTACTTATTAAGTACATTATTACTTTTTGCTTTCTTTTTTTATTAGATTAATAGATAAAAAATGAAATTTGGAGAAAAAAATAATTGTGGCTGAAAATGTCTTAAAAATTTAAATCATAACATTGTTTTTACACGTGTAAACTATTTAGAAGTTGAAATTATCAATTATTTATAAGTTGGAAAAAAAGTTTTTGTTTTCTTATTGTATTTGTTCTTATGAATCTATCGTTCTACTAACCTTCTGATATTTATATGTTAGTGAAGTTATTACAAGTAAATAAGGCATTACATTGTGTTGTTGTGAAATGTAGCCAATAACACAAAAAAGAAAAAAACTTTTATTTAACAAGCAATAATTATGAAAATTATAATATGGATATTTATTTAGACCAAATTCATGAACAATAGTCTTATTTGACCCACTTTTTCTTATTCACTTTTTAATATTTTCTCTTATAAACCTGATTTGTAATATTTTATGTTACTACTTTGATCTCCATGTTTAGTATCTCATCATCACTAAGTTTTTTATTTGGAGATGCCAACAAAAACTATATAAGAAAACACTTGTAGAAATCCAAAGTAGTAAGCATTCAATTATTCTTCCAACGTTTTCCAGTCTTTTTGTTTTGAACTCATAAACACATATTACATGAGTTTTAAAATTTATTGTATATATTGATCGTGTGAGGTGCCGAATCAATGAGATTTGTATTTAGATATTCAATTTTAAGTCTTGTGATGGATGACACATTAAAAAGTGTGAAGTTTATAAGTTTATATGGAAAATACACGTTGATTGCTCTTATGTTGCAAAAACATCGAATATTCTCGTAAAAGATATACTTCCTAGCTAAAGGGTTGATGACAGAAATAGCTGAAATAAAAAAGTTTACAGTTCACCTCATGTATGAGTTTTCGTTAAATGATAAATGAATATGATTAAAAAAAAAATTAGGACACAAGTTAATCTCTTGTGAGTTACAAATTAAGATGTATATTATATATCAAAAGATTATATATATTATTCAATGAAAACCATCATATGGGGAATTGTGACCTCTTTGACTTTCATCATATAAAAACTAAAACTTAATTCTAGTTGCCTAGTGTTTATGTACAGATCTAGTATTCTCCTAAGTCAAACTAATATAAAGCCTCAACGTGGCAAAACTTGCAAATTCAAAATCAAAAAGGATAAAGTTCCTACTCAATACATTCATGTTGGTAAAGATCCCGAATAATTGTTGTTTGTACGGCAAAAATGATTTTCGCTTGTTGCTCTCTTTCCTATTTTTATTAGTCACATATATCTTCTCATAAGCCGATAATGCACTTTTGTGTTTCTCATCCTTCCTCTTTTTAAGGACGATGTTTTCTACCTTTGGCTTGCTGGATTTTTTGGGAACCGAAGGATTCATTAAAACAAAACAATCCTTATGGTCACTATTACTTCGAAGATTCAGGTTTTCTCTGAATCTCCATAAATTTGACGTCCCTGTTGAGTTGCTTTTTGTATAACACTCACTTGCACCCTTCATCTCAACCAATGTCACATTTTGTATCGGCTCATTTTGAAGTCCATTTGTAATACCGTCTGATCTTGAGTGCGATTTTATAGAATTCTCAATAAAGTTCTTCCTTATCGATGGACAATTATATGAGGCATTGTTTTTTTGGTTGGGAATGAAGGGAAGAGATTGGTTTGAACTATGAATTATTGGTCGTATTTTTCCATGTTCAAATATATCATCGGCAAATATATGCATTTCTCGGACATCGGTGCATGCAAAACCAAACTCCTGCTCCTCCATATGCTCTTGATCGTTGTCGCTAATATTTTGTTTGTTGCTACAATGTGGATCGAGTTTATCTTGGACGGGAGCAGATCCATCAAAACTAAAAAAATCATCATTACTAATTTGTTGTTTTGTGCTACAATTGATATCAAGTTTCTCTTGTGCAGGAGCAAAGCCAGAAAAATCTAGAAAAGGGAGAGGTGTACAAATAATTGATAGCGCTTGCACTCTTAGCATCTCAATATTTGAGGTTGATTTATGCATTTTGTTTCGATTGTGGTTTGTTGATGCGTGGTAAGGTAAATTGAGTGTTGGAAGTGAATGTGAAATGAGAAATATTTATATATAAACAACAATCCAATGTTAGATTATGTTGGTTAAATGGCACCCGATTAGCTTGGAAGTTTTAGGTGGTAGTTACACATTATGGGTGTGAAACAGTGTTAAGAAGTTGATGATTGCTTTTATGTTATACCTTATATTTGTTGCTGATCAATTTTTAGCCACACATTTTATTTATTTTATTTTTTAAAATAATTTTATTATGTTGAGATTTACAACCATTTTCGTAGTATTAGTTAGTAGTTTCAACGTTATTAACTTTTTTAGGTGTGTAACTGCTCATGCGTAGGTGCAACCGTCCCAGTTTTGCTTGTTATTTGCTACTTATTAAGTACATTATTACTTTTTGCTTTCTTTTTTTATTAGATTAATAGATAAAAAATGAAATTTGGAGAAAAAAATAATTGTGGCTGAAAATGTCTTAAAAATTTAAATCATAACATTGTTTTTACACGTGTAAAGTATTTAGAAGTTGAAATTATCAATTATTTATAAGTTGGAAATAAAGTTTTTGTTTTCCTATTATATTTGTTCTTATGAATCTATCGTTCTACTAACCTTCTGATATTTATATGTTAGTGAAGTTATTACAAGTAAATAAGGCATTACATTGTGTTGTTGTGAAATGTAGCCAATAACACAAAAAAGAAAAAAACTTTTATTTAACAAGCAATAATTATGAAAATTATAATATGGATATTTATTTAGACCAAATTCATGAACAATAGTCTTATTTGACCCACTTTTTCTTATTCACTTTTTAATATTTTCTCTTATAAACCTGATTTGTAATATTTTATGTTACTACTTTGATCTCCATGTTTAGTATCTCATCATCACTAAGTTTTTTATTTGGAGATGCCAACAAAAACTATATAAGAAAACACTTGTAGAAATCCAAAGTAGTAAGCATTCAATTATTCTTCCAACGTTTTCCATTCTTTTTGTTTTGAACCCATAAACACATATTACATGAGTTTTAAAATTTATTGTATATATTGATCGTGTGAGGTGCCGAATCAATGGGATTTGTATTTAGATATTCAATTTTAAGACTTGTGATGGATGACACATTAAAAAGTGTGAAGTTTATAAGTTTATATGGAAAATACACGTTGATTGTAAGACCCGAGAATTTCATTTTATAGATAAATATTTTATTCTATTTATATGTGAAAACATTTTAATTTCTTTTTAGGAAGCGATTTTCATATGCTATGATTTTATTTAATGAGAAAAAAATTTACGCTAATATTTTACCTTCTAGTTTCGAGGACGAAACTATTTTAAGGGGGTAATAATGTAACGACCCAATATTTTATATATGCATTTTATTGATTTATTATTTGATAAATAATATTAATTATTTTATATTCTATTTGATATATTATAACTACATACTTTATGTTAATTATTGGATGATTCATTTTATTTTCAAGTATGAGCTAAATTATTGGTTAAGTCAAAATTGAAGTAATCTTGCACACTTATTTTTATTTCAAACTTTGAAGACTTGTTTCTATTTCAAATTTTCTCTCTCACGAGCCAATGTCAATTAAGGTTATTAAAAGATAATATTTTGATTTGTTTCAATTGTTCATTATTCCCTCATTTAATTTCCTTAATTCCACTTTATTCCAATTAAACTATATTGTACCTGGTGACCGAAAATTATCTGCTTGGCCTATTCAATTCATACATAATGTTTATCAAAAGTAAATATTCATACGTTTCACTTTAATGGCATTCAATCCCATAAATTCCTATGTCTCCCCTCCTAATATAAGTTTAGAAACTGAACGTTTGGACTTTAGCCTAGGACACAATCCTTGCCCTTTATTTAATCAGATTTATGAGGAGATTGTGATACTCTTATAATATTATAGTTCCACTCATATCACATACCTAAGTACAACCTCATATATAACTCTACCAAGAAATCTTAAGTCGTATTTTAACTCTCACAATAGAGGGACTGCCTAGCATTTCAACCTCCATATTTTATCGGTATCAGTAAGGTAACAACTTTTTCCTTCTTCCGTTCATTTCGTAGAATTTTTCCAGTCTCTAACTTTAGGATTTATTCTTTTTAAGTGTCAAGCCATTCTTTGCACGAGTGACACGGTAAACTTAAGGACTTTTGCGTTAGAGTAGAAAAGCGGCCAAGGTAAGGGCTTTTTCCCCATATATTCATATTACATAGGACTATGTTATGAGATGATAGTAGAAGCTTTATCACTTATAATGAACCAAAGGAATCAACTTTAATAAGTAAATAATTGTATTTTGTTAATTTTGTTTTGGTAGATCAGAATGTTTATTTTAATAGTACTGTTATATATATATAATTGTTATTGGTTCACTTGTTATATGAATATAATTATATGCATTTGTTGCTACGTGTGGTTTTGTTTAAGTTGGTGTTTATTGTAGTATGTATACATATTGCTACTTGTTATGATTTAATTGCCTTATATGATATGTATATATGTCGAGATGCTATTCAATCCGTGGAAAGTTTTATTTGTGAATCTATTTCATGACTTGAGTTTGGTTTGAAGAGGATGCATATATATAAAGGTGTAGAGACTAGTTCTTCTATTTATTTTTTGTTACGGTCATGTGGTTCATTTTCGTAGAAAAATACTTTATATTATTGAGACATGCATCATATAGGATGTGGATAGGAGTCTGTATGTTTGCCTGTGTGGCAGGTGCCTTTGTGGCATGTTTGATATGTTTGCCTGTGTGGCAGGTGCCTTTGTGGCAGGTTTGATATTTTTTGCCTTTGTGGCAGGTTTCTCATTGGTATGAGATTTATTATCCGGATCATTTGTGTTCTCATCTAGGGTGGTCTTAGTCGCATTGCATAGCATATGACGAAGGGAAAAGTTACTTGTTTTTATAAATTAATAATTATATTTTCGATAAGATAAAGTGTTTTGTTATTGTTTTATGATATATTCTTGTGGTGAGTATGATTCAATATGGATAAGGAAATTGACCCTTACATAATTATTGTTGTAGGTGCTAAAGATGAAGTGTGTAAAGTTGATGTGTTGCTTGTACGTGCGCGGGGATAAAACAATTATGGGTTTTAGTAATTTGAAAAGGTGAAAGAAATATTTTTCTCGTTGTATAGTTATTATTTATAAACTTGAATACTTATTATTCTTTATATGAAAAAAAAATGATAGTCTGACTTTTTAAAGAAATAAAGTGTTTTTTTTTATTATTTTCTTTATTAAAAATCCGGGCTGTTACATTGATTGCTCTTATGTTGCAAAAACATCGAATATTCTCGTAAAAGATATACTTCCTAGCTAAAGGGTTGATGACAGAAATAGCTGAAATAAAAAAGTTTACAGTTCACCTCATGTATGAGTTTTCGTTAAATGATAAATGAATATGATTCAAAAAAAAATTAGGACACAAGTTAATCTCTTGTGAGTTACAAATTAAGATGTATATTATATATCAAAAGATTATATATATTATTCAATGAAAACCATCATATGGGGAATTGTGACCTCTTTGACTTTCATCATATAAAAACTAAAACTTAATTCTAGTTGCCTAGTGTTTATGTACAGATCGAGTATTCTCCTAAGTCAAACTAATATAAAGCCTCAACGTGGAAAAACTTGCAAATTCAAAATCAAAAAGGATGCAAGTTCCTACTCAATACATTCATGTTGGTAAAGATCCCGAATAATTGGTGTTTGTACGGCAAAAATGATTTTCGCTTGTTGCTATCTTTCCTCTTTTTATTAGTCACATATATCTTCTCATAGGCCGATAATTCACTTTTGTGTTTCTCATCCTTCCTCTTTTTAAGGACGATGTTTTCTACCTTTGGCTTGCAGGATTTTTTGGGAACCGAATGATTCATTAAAACAAAACAATCCTTATGGTCACTATTACTTCTGTAAGACCCAAGATTTTACTGTACTATTTTCTAAGGAACTCTAGTGTCGGCTACGAGTTTTAGGGTTTTTAGTAGAAGCGGATTTGTGATTATCGTCACATTAATGAGATTTTTGCTGAAACGGAGCCTGTTTTGTGCTCGTGCGCTGGAAAGGCACACACTTTTGGGTCGTAGTCCTCTTTTAAGTATGAGGAGATTTCTGTGGTCTTAGAATAACGAGTTTTGGATTATTCTTGTTTTTGGAAAAACGAGTAGGAATTTTACCCGCTGTTGTAAAATCTTACGGCTCCTGAATTCAGTAGGAATTTAGATGGAGGTTTTATATATCTGCGCGAGTTAGGATATGTCCTGAGATTAATTTTCTAAGGTGTGGAAGAAAAATTGCAGTCGCGGAAAAAGATTCGGCGATAAGTTTTGGAATGGAAAAACGATAGACGTTCTTTCCGTAGGTTTTACGTTTTTGTGATTTACGTTCGTCGCGATGCGCGAGAACTGAGCGTGCGTTTTGTTGTAAGAGGTTGTGAGAAATATCTTGGGAGGATAGACTCGGATTGATCCAAGGGATAGGATTTTGTCTTGAAGCTTTATCCTATTTGATCCAATGGTTCTCATGAAACATGACCATGACCTTGAGAGTGACTTAAGGAGACTTTATGGACTTAGCAAAATCACAATTTATTCACTCCTTCTCTTCTCCTTGCCGTGGCTTCTTTCTCTTCCAACCTTGAGGAACAAAATTCAATCCTTCACCATTTGTCTTGATCTTAAGCTTGTTGGAAAGCTTGGAGTTGTGAGATTCTTCTTCCTAAGGTAACTAGAACTTCTTTCATCTCTTAGTTGGCTAAACTCTTAGAGATTCATGAGATTTTATGATTATGTTCTTGGGAGAAATTTCGTAAGAATTGGTTGTGAAGGGTTTTTGTTCCATGAAAGTTGTTCATGAGGGTTTAGTAAGCATGTGTAGGCTTTGTTATTTCAATTTTCCATGAGTTTGTGAGAATCTCATGAGAAAAGTTAGGGTTTTGAAAGTTTAGAGTATTGATCAATTACATGAGGTTATGTTGTAAGGTTTTGAAAAGAAAAGTTGTTTTTGAACCTTTGGGCGAAAGGGAAATGCGTTGTATGGTTTTGTTTTAGAAAATCCGATGAAAAATATTTTGTGGTTTATGAAAATATTTCCTAAGTGTTTTTGGGTAGTGTTTTTGGGGTCAAAGTGGTTTAAAACTATTGTGACATGTGGTGTCGCTTTTTACCTTGAAAACATGTTTGAAAATGATTACCGGACGGTTGAGGCCCGTAATAAAACTTGTGTTTGGATTTGGTTTTGATTTTGGAAATGAAAATCAAATAACTTGCACTCGAAGCAACCAACATGCTTTCGGAAATGTGTTGCTTGCTTATGAAAATGGTTTGCTTTTGTGCCTTGAAAAAGTGTTGGGAACTAATAGAATCAAACTAGGCTTGGGGTGGAATAAGGAGTTGTGAGTTGCTGTCTTGTGCTGTCATGACAGGTGCAACTCGCTGAGCGAGTGGTTACTCGCCAGGGCGAGTGTCACAGGTCCTGACAACACGCCAAGGCGAGCTCCAGAGCGAGTAAGACCAGTACTCTCTGCCTTCACTCGCCACCAACTCGCCAGGGCGAGCTCTGGGAGTTGAGATTTTGGATTCTGATTTCCAAACTTGGTTTTTAGCTTTCTAATCCCTTTTTATTAATTTATGGAAGTGGTTGGGATTGGAAACGAGTTTTTCGGGTACTCGGAAAGTACGTAGCTTATAACGCAAGAAAACGGCCATTTTGCATTTCAAATTATTTAAGACTTTTGGCAATTGTTTTGGGTCCTAAAAATAGTACAAATAACTCATGGGGGTTGATCAATACGGTAGTTTTTGGTATGGTATCCGAAAGAGGGATTTTCCTTAGGAACCTTTAGGTTTTTGGGGGAATGGTGTAGTTTCAATACTATTGGTTAGAGAACAATGTATTGATTGTTGCGCTGCTTGTTTTAGGAAGCGCGTTGTGTTGTTTGAGCGTGTGTTGTTGACGGAAGCTTGCTAAGGTAAGGGCTCCACTTTATTTCTGTCTTTTCACTGAGTTATAACATGTTTGTTGGTTATTTTCGGTGATGCGTGTTTGTGTGTTTGGCATGTATGTGTTATGTATTCTCGTGATGAGAAAGTGTTTACAATACGTGCGTTGTTTTACATATGATTGGAGATGTATGTATGAACATGTGGGTGAATACATATGATTGGAAATGTATGTATGTTTGTTGTGGTTTGTTACATATGATTGGATATGTACGTATGTTGTTGGGATGGTCTACACATGCTAGTGAGGTATGTATTTGTTGCATTAGTATACATGGGGAATCGTATGCTCATGCATTGTTAGTGCGTAGTTGCGGGAGTGGACTACGAAGTGTAGTTGCGGGAGTGGACTACGAGGTGTGGTTGCAGGAGTGGACCCACCTGATTCTTATAGGGTTTTATTGAGTTCAACACATGGTTGCGGGAGTGGACCATGGGGTGTGATTGCGGGAGTGGATCCACCTAAATCTTGTGTGATTTAGTTGAGTTCGATACATGGTTGCGGGAGTGGACCATGGGGTGTGATTGCGGGAGTGGATCCACCTTAACCTTTGTGACTTTGTTGAGTTTGATACATGGTTGCGGGAGTGGACCATGGGGTGTGATTGCGGGAGTGAATCCACCCTAACCTTGTGATTCCATTGGTGATTTAGTAGGGGTTGGACCTACAGTTCTGGAGCTCATGCATTGTGGTAGCTAGGGTTAGTACCACGCATTGTAGAGGTTGCGTTATAGGCTATGTGTGCATTGCTTATATGAACCTGTTGGTGGGAATTGCTTTGTTGGTTAAGAGCTTTCTCTTGTGTTTTGTGGAATTATTGTTATGTGTACAATCTTTCGCACCGGTTATATATATACATACTATATATTTTGTGGTGACCCTTTCTTTCATTTGCGGGCTCATCCCACCCAGGTGATGGGTTAGGTCGTGATGACGACGGTGGCAGTTCTAGGCTATAGTAAGCATTTGGTGAAGCTTAGTATAGATAGACTATGCGCCGGTGTGGTTTGTGCACCGTGCTTTTGGTTAGCATAGGGTTGTCTAACTTGTTTTGTTGTAAGTACTTGATACTTAGACTTGGATTGTAATTATTCAGGAATACACTTTGCTTGTCGAAGCACCTATGGTAATGAGTCTTTTGTATATTTGAACGCCGGCTCATTGAAAAATATTATATGCGCACTCTGAGTGTTAGTTGAAAAAGAAAAAAAAAAATATATGCTCTTTTCTGACCGTTGAAAAACGGGTTGTTACATTTAGCTCAATTGGTAGTGGTGATTGCATGGACTAGTACTTATCCCCAAGGTACTAGGTTCGAATCCCACGGGAGGCAAAAACACTACAAGGGGGTAGTGATTAAGCTGGTAACGAGCAGCGGGGCTTCAGCATCTGTGTGGCTGGTCGCCGGGCTGTTACAACTTCGAAGATTCAGGTTTTCTCTGAATCTCCATAAATTTGACGTCCATGTTGAGTTGCTTTTTGTATATCACTCACTCGCACCCTTCATCTCAACCAGTGTCACATTTTGTATCGGCTCATTTTGAAGTCCATTTGTAATACCGTCTGATCTTGAGTGCGGTTTTATAGAATTCTCAATAAAGTTCTTCCTTATCGATGGACAATTATATGAGGCATTGTTTTTTTGGTTGGGAATGAAGGGAAGAGATTGGTTTGAACTATGAATTATTGGTCGTATTTTTCCATGTTCAAATATATCATCGGCAAATATATGCATTTCTCGGACATCGGTGCATGCAAAACCAAACTCCTGCTCCTCCATATGTTCTTGATCGTTGTCTCTAATATTTTGTTTGTTGCTACAATGTGGATCGAGTTTATCTTGGACGGGAGCAGATCCATCAAAACTAAAAAAATCATCATTACTAATTTGTTGTTTTGTGCTACAATTGATATCAAGTTTCTCTTGTGCAGGAGCAAAGCCAGAAAAATCTAGAAAAGGGTGAGGTGTACACATAATTGATAGCGCTTGCACTCTTAGCATCTCAATATTTGAGGTTGATTTATGCATTTTGTTTCGATTGTGGTTTGTTGATGCGTGGTAAGGTAAATTGAATGTTGGAAGTGAATGTGAAATGAGAAATATTTATATATAAACAACAATCCAATGTTAGATTATGTTGGTTAAATGGCACCCGATTAGCTTGGAAGTTTTAGGTGGTAGTTACACATTATGGGTGTGAAACAGTGTTTAGAAGTTGATGATTGCTTTTATGTTATACCTTATATTTGTTGCTGATCAATTTTTAGCCACGCATTTTATTTATTTTATTTTTTAAAATAATTTTATTATGTTGAGATTTACAACCATTTTCGTAGTATTAGTTAGTAGTTTCAACGTTATTAACTTTTTTAGGTGTGTAACTGCTCATGCGTAGGTGCAACCGTCCCAGTTTTGCTTGTTATTTGCTACTTATTAAGTACATTATTACTTTTTGCTTTCTTTTTTTATTAGATTAATAGATAAAAAATGAAATTTGGAGAAAAAAATAATTGTGGCTGAAAATGTCTTAAAAATTTAAATCATAACATTGTTTTTACACGTGTAAACTATTTAGAAGTTGAAATTATCAATTATTTATAAGTTGGAAAAAAAGTTTTTGTTTTCCTATTGTATTTGTTCTTATGAATCTATCGTTCTACTAACCTTCTGATATTTATATGTTAGTGAAGTTATTACAAGTAAATAAGGCATTACATTGTGTTGTTGTGAAATGTAGCCAATAACAAAAAAAAGAAAAAAACTTTTATTTAACAAGCAATAATTATGAAAATTATAATATGGATATTTATTTAGACCAAATTCATGAACAATAGTCTTATTTGACCCACTTTTTCTTATTCACTTTTTAATATTTTCTCTTATAAACCTGATTTGTAATATTTTCTGTTACTACTTTCATCTCCATGTTTAGTATCTCATCATCACTAAGTTTTTTATTTGGAGATGCCAACAAAAACTATATAAGAAAACACTTGTAGAAATCCAAAGTAGTAAGCATTCAATTATTCTTCCAACGTTTTCCAGTCTTTTTGTTTTGAACTCATAAACACATATTACATGAGTTTTAAAATTTATTGTATATATTGATCGTGTGAGGTGCCGAATCAATGGGATTTGTATTTAGATATTCAATTTTAAGACTTGTGATGGATGACACATTAAAAATTGTGAAGTTTATAAGTTTATATGGAAAATACACGTTGATTGCTCTTATGTTGCAAAAACATCGAATATTCTCGTAAAAGATATACTTCCTAGCTAAAGGGTTGATGACAGAAATAGCTGAAATAAAAAAGTTTACAGTTCACCTCATGTATGAGTTTTCGTTAAATGATAAATGAATATGATTCAAAAAAAAATTAGGACACAAGTTAATCTCTTGTGAGTTACAAATTAAGATGTATATTATATATCAAAAGATTATATATATTATTCAATGAAAACCATCATATGGGGAATTGTGACCTCTCTGACTTTCATCATATAAAAACTAAAACTTAATTCTAGTTGCCTAGTGTTTATGTACAGATCGAGTATTCTCCTAAGTCAAACTAATATAAAGCCTCAACGTGGCAAAACTTGCAAATTCAAAATAAAAAAGGATGCAAGTTCCTACTCAATACATTCATGTTGGTAAAGATCCCGAATAATTGGTGTTTGTACGGCAAAAATGATTTTCGCTTGTTGCTATCTTTCCTCTTTTTATTAGTCACATATATCTTCTCATAGGCCGATAATGCACTTTTGTGTTTCTCATCCTTCCTCTTTTTAAGGACGATGTTTTCTACCTTTGGCTTGCAGGATTTTTTGGGAACCAAATGATTCATTAAAACAAAACAATCCTTATGGTCACTATTACTTCGAAGATTCAGGTTTTCTCTGAATCTCCATAAATTTGACGTCCCTGTTCAGTTGCTTTTTGTATAACACTCACTCGCACCCTTCATCTCAACCAGTGTCACATTTTGTATCGGCTCATTTTGAAGTCCATTTGTAATACCGTCTGATCTTGTGTGCGGTTTTATAGAATTCTCAATAAAGTTCTTCCTTATCGATGGACAATTATATGAGGCATTGTTTTTTTGGTTGGGAATGAAGGGAAGAGATTGGTTTGAACTATGAATTATTGGTCGTATTTTTCCATGTTCAAATATATCATCGACAAATATATGCATTTCTCGGACATCGGTGCATGCAAAACCAAACTCCTGCTCCTTCATATGTTCTTGATCGTTGTCGCTAATATTTTGTTTGTTGCTACAATGTGGATCGAGTTTATCTTGGACGGGAGGAGATCCATCAAAACTAAAAAAATCATCATTACTAATTTGTTGTTTTGTGCTACAATTGATATCAATTTTCTCTTGTGCAGGAGCAAAGCCAGAAAAATCTAGAAAAGGGTGAGGTGTACAAATAATTGATAGCGCTTGCACTCTTAGCATCTCAATATTTGAGGTTGATTTATGCATTTTGTTTCGATTGTGGTTTGTTGATGCGTGGTAAGGTAAATTGAATGTTGGAAGTGAATGTGAAATGAGAAATATTTATATATAAACAACAATCCAATGTTAGATTATGTTGGTTAAATGGCACCCGATTAGCTTGGAAGTTTTAGGTGGTAGTTACACATTATGGGTGTGAAACAGTGTTAAGAAGTTGATGATTGCTTTTATGTTATACCTTATATTTGTTGCTGATCAATTTTTAGCCACGCATTTTATTTATTTTATTTTTTAAAATAATTTTATTATGTTGAGATTTACAACCATTTTCGTAGTATTAGTTAGTAGTTTCAACGTTATTAACTTTTTTAGGTGTGTAACTGCTCATGCGTAGGTGCAACCGTCCCAGTTTTGCTTGTTATTTGCTACTTATTAAGTACATTATTACTTTTTGCTTTCTTTTTTTATTAGATTAATAGGTAAAAAAGGAAATTTGGAGAAAAAAATAATTGTGGCTGAAAATGTCTTAAAAATTTAAATCATAACATTGTTTTTACACGTGTAAACTATTTAGAAGTTGAAATTATCAATTATTTATAAGTTGGAAAAAAAGTTTTTGTTTTCCTATTGTATTTGTTCTTATGAATCTATCGTTCTTCTAACCTTCTGATATTTATATGTTAGTGAAGTTATTACAAGTAAATAAGGCATTACATTGTGTTGTTGTGAAATGTAGCCAATAACACAAAAAAGAAAAAAACTTTTATTTAACAAGCAATAATTATGAAAATTATAATATGGATATTTATTTAGGCCAAATTCATGAACAATAGTCTTATTTGACCCACTTTTTCTTATTCACTTTTTAATATTTTCTCTTATAAACCTGATTTGTAATATTTTATGTTACTACTTTCATCTCCAAGTTTAGTATCTCATCATCACTAAGTTTTTTATTTGGAGATGCCAACAAAAACTATATAAGAAAACACTTGTAGAATCCAAAGTAGTAAGCATTCAATTATTCTTCCAACGTTTTCCAGACTTTTTGTTTTGAACTCATAAACACATATTACATGAGTTTTAAAATTTATTGTATATATTGATCGTGTGAGGTGCCGAATCAATGGGATTGGTATTTAGATATTAAATTTTAAGACTTGTGATGGATGACACATTAAAAAGTGTGAAGTTTATAAGTTTATATGGAAAATACACGTTGATTGCTCTTATGTTGCAAAAACATCGAATATTCTCGTAAAAGATATACTTCCTAGCTAAAGGGTTGATGACAGAAATAGCTGAAATAAAAAAGTTTACAGTTCACCTCATGTATGAGTTTTCGTTAAATGATAAATGAATATGATTCAAAAAAAAATTTGGACACAAGTTAATCTCTTGTGAGTTACAAATTAAGATGTATATTATATATCAAAAGATTATATATATTATTCAATGAAAACCATCATATGGGGAATTGTGACCTCTTTGACTTTCATCATATAAAAACTAAAACTTAATTCTAGTTGCCTAGTGTTTATGTACAGATCTAGTATTCTCCTAAGTCAAACTAATATAAAGCCTCAACGTGGCAAAACTTGCAAATTCAATATAAAAAAGGATGCATGTTCCTACTCAATACATTCATGTTGGTAAAGATCCCGAATAAATGGTGTTTGTACGGCAAAAATGATTTTTGCTTGTTGCTCTCTTTCCTCTTTTTATTAGTCACATATATCTTCTCATAAGCCGATAATGCACTTTTGTGTTTCTCATCCTTCCTCTTTTTAAGGACGATGTTTTCTACCTTTGGCTTGCTGGATTTTTTGGGAACTGAAGGATTCATTAAAACAAAACATTCCTTATGGTCACTATTACTTCGAAGATTCAGTTTTTCTCTGAATCTCCATAAATTTGACGTCCCTGTTGAGTTGCTTTTTGTATAACACTCACTCGCACCCTTCATCTCAACCAGTGTCACATTTTGTATCGGCTCATTTTGAAGTCCATTTGTAATACCGTCTGATCTTGAGTGCGGTTTTATAGAATTCTCAATAAAGTTCTTCCTTATCGATGGACAATTATATGAGGCATTGTTGTTTTGGTTGGGAATGAAGGGAAGAGATTGGTTTGAACTATGAATTATTGGTCGTATTTTTCCATGTTCAAATATATCATCGGCAAATATATGCATTTTTCGGACATCGGTGCATGCAAAACCAAACTCCTGCTCCTCCATATGTTCTTCATCGTTGTCGCTAATATTTTGTTTGTTGCTACAATGTGGATCGAGTTTATCTTGGACGGGAGCAGATCCATCAAAACTAAAAAAATCATCATTACTAATTTGTTGTTTTGTGCTACAATTGATATCAAGTTTCTCTTGTGCAGGAGCAAAGCCAGAAAAATCTAGAAAAGGGTGAGGTGTACAAATAATTGATAGCGCTTGCACTCTTAGCATCTCAATATTTGAGGTTGATTTATGCATTTTGTTTCGATTGTGGTTTGTTGATGCGTGGTAAGTTAAATTGAATGTTGGAAGTGAATGTGAAATGAGAAATATTTATATATAAACAACAATCCAATGTTAGATTATGTTGGTTAAATGGCACCCGATTAGCTTGGAAGTTTTAGGTGGTAGTTACACATTATGGGTGTGAAACTGTGTTAAGAAATTGATGATTGCTTTTATGTTATACCTTATATTTGTTGCTGATCAATTTTTAGCCACACATTTTATTTATTTTATTTTTTAAAATAATTTTATTATGTTGAGATTTACAACCATTTTCGTAGTATTAGTTAGTAGTTTCAACGTTATTAACTTTTTTAGGTGTGTAACTGCTCATGCGTAGGTGCAACCGTCCCAGTTTTGCTTGTTATTTGCTACTTATTAAGTACATTATTACTTTTTGCTTTCTTTTCTTATTATATTAATAGATAAAAAATGAAATTTGGAGAAAAAAATAATTGTGGCTGAAAATGTCTTAAAAATTTAAATCATAACATTGTTTTTACACGTGTAAACTATTTAGAAGTTGAAATTATCAATTATTTATAAGTTGGAAAAAAAGTTTTTGTTTTCCTATTGTATTTGTTCTTATGAATCTATCGTTCTACTAACCTTCTGATATTTATATGTTAGTGAAGTTATTACAAGTAAATAAGGCATTACATTGTGTTGTTGTGAAATGTAGCCAATAACACAAAAAAGAAAAAAACTTTTATTTAACAAGCAATAATTATGAAAATTATAATATGGATATTTATTTAGGCCAAATTCATGAACAATAGTCTTATTTGACCCACTTTTTCTTATTCACTTTTTAATATTTTCTCTTATAAACCTGATTTGTAATATTTTATGTTACTACTTTCATCTCCATGTTTAGTATCTCATCATCACTAAGTTTTTTATTTGGAGATGCCAACAAAAACTATATAAGAAAACACTTGTAGAAATCCAAAGTAGTAAGCATTCAATTATTCTTCCAACGTTTTCCAGTCTTTTTGTTTTGAACTCATAAACACATATTACATGAGTTTTAAAATTTATTGTATATATTGATCGTGTGAGGTGCCGAATCAATGGGATTTGTATTTAGATATTCAATTTTAAGACTTGTGATGGATGACACATTAAAAATTGTGAAGTTTAATTTATAAGTTTATATGGAAAATACACGTTGATTGCTCTTATGTTGCAAAAACATCGAATATTCTCGTAAAAGATATACTTCCTAGCTAAAGGGTTGATGACAGAAATAGCTGAAATAAAAAAGTTTACAGTTCACCTCATGTATGAGTTTTCGTTAAATGATAAATGAATATGATTCAAAAAAAAAATTAAGACACAAGTTAATCTCTTGTGAGTTACAAATTAAGATGTATATTATATATCAAAAGATTATATATATTATTCAATGAAAACCATCATATGGGGAATTGTGACCTCTTTGACTTTCATCATATAAAAACTAAAACTTAATTCTAGTTGCCTAGTGTTTATGTACAGATCTAGTATTCTCCTAAGTCAAACTAATATAAAGCCTCAACGTGGCAAAACTTGCAAATTCAATATCAAAAAGGATGCAAGTTCCTACTCAATACATTCATGTTGGTAAAGATCCCGAATAATTGGTGTTTGTACGGCAAAAATGATTTTCGCTTGTTGCTCTCTTTCCTCTTTTTATTAGTCACATATATCTTCTCATAAGCCGATAATGCACTTTTGTGTTTCTCATCCTTCCTCTTTTTAAGGACGATGTTTTCTATCTTTGGCTTGCTGGATTTTTTGGGAACCAAAGGATTCAATAAAACTGTTGGAATATGCCTTGAAATCTCAGAATATATCTTTTGCTGATTTTGTGAAAAAATTAGTTTTTTGAAAGATATCTAATTTGGATTCGATTTGTTTTTAAATTGGATATATTTAGAAACAATATGAGATTTGGATTTATTTTTGTTTTGAACTCATAAACACATATTACTTGAGTTTTAAAATTTATTGTATCTATTGATCGTGTGAGGTGCCGAATCAATGAGATTTGTATTTAGATCTTCAATTTTAAGACTTGTGATGGATGACACATTAAAAAGTGTGAAGTTTATAACTTTATATGGAAAATACACGTTGATTGCTCTTATGTTGCAAAAACATCGAATATTCTCGTAAAAGATATACTTCCTAGCTAAAGGGTTTTGATGACAGAAATAGCTGAAATAAAAAAGTTTACAGTTCACCTCATGTTCGAGTTTTCGTTAAATGATAAATGAATATGATTAAAAAAAAAATTAGGACACAAGTTAATCTCTTGTGAGTTACAAATTAAGATGTATATTATATATCAAAAGATTATATATATTATTCAATGAAAACCATCATATGGGGAATTGTGACCTCTTTGACTTTCATCATATAAAAACTAAAACTTAATTCTAGTTGCCTAGTGTTTATGTACAGATCTAGTATTCTCCTAAGTCAAACTAATATAAAGCCTCAACGTGGCAAAACTTGCAAATTCAATATCAAAAAGGATGCAAGTTCCTACTCAATACATTCATGTTGGTAAAGATCCCGAATAATTGGTGTTTGTAGGGCAAAAATGATTTTCGCTTGTTGCTCTCTTTCCTCTTTTTATTAGTCACATATATCTTCTCATAAGCCGATAATGCACTTTTGTGTTTCTCATCCTTCCTCTTTTTAAGGACGATGTTTTCTATCTTTGGCTTGCTGGATTTTTTGGGAACCGAAGGATTCAATAAAACTGTTGGAATATGCCTTGAAATCTCAGAATATATCTTTTGCTGATTTTGTGAAAAAATTAGTTTTTTGAAAGATATCTAATTTGGATTCGATTTGTTTTTAAATTGGATATATTTAGAAACAATATGAGATTTGGATTTATTTTTGTTTTGAACTCATAAACACATATTACATGAGTTTTAAAATTTATTGTATCTATTGATCGTGTGAGGTGCCGAATCAATGAGATTTGTATTTAGATCTTCAATTTTAAGACTTGTGATGGATGACACATTAAAAAGTGTGAAGTTTATAAGTTTATATGGAAAATACACGTTGATTGCTCTTATGTTGCAAAAACATCGAATATTCTCGTAAAAGATATACTTCCTAGCTAAAGGGTTGATGACAGAAATAGCTGAAATAAAAAAGTTTACAGTTCACCTCATGTATGAGTTTTCGTTAAATGATAAATGAATATGATTCAAAAAAAAAATTAAGACACAAGTTAATCTCTTGTGAGTTACAAATTAAGATGTATATTATATATCAAAAGATTATATATATTATTCAATGAAAACCATCATATGGGGAATTGTGACCTCTTTGACTTTCATCATATAAAAACTAAAACTTAATTCTAGTTGCCTAGTGTTTATGTACAGATCTAGTATTCTCCTAAGTCAAACTAATATAAAGCCTCAACGTGGCAAAACTTGCAAATTCAATATCAAAAAGGATGCAAGTTCCTACTCAATACATTCATGTTGGTAAAGATCCCGAATAATTGGTGTTTGTACGGCAAAAATGATTTTCGCTTGTTGCTCTCTTTCCTCTTTTTATTAGTCACATATATCTTCTCATAAGCCGATAATGCACTGTTGTGTTTCTCATCCTTCCTCTTTTTAAGTACGATGTTTTCTATCTTTGGCTTGCTGGATTTTTTGGGAACCGAAGGATTCAATAAAACTGTTGGAATATGCCTTGAAATCTCAGAATATATCTTTTGCTGATTTTGTGAAAAAATTAGTTTTTTGAAAGATATCTAATTTGGATTCGATTTGTTTTTAAATTGGATATATTTAGAAACAATATGAGATTTGGATTTATTTTATAACAGATTTGTTTTAAAATAATAGGCATATATTTTTCTATAAATAGAGGTTGTTTATTCATAGAAAAATTGTGAGAGCAAAGAGAGCAAACATGTAAGGGGTTTGTGATACACCTTGGATAGACTAGGTCAAATTGAGTATCTTGATCACGGGAAGATATTCGGGACTAGGGTAGAATTAGGATTAATTCTTGTAACCCTTGTTTGGGAATTTCTTGTGTAAAGTTTCTATTTGATTCTAGTGGAACGGAGAGTTGCTCTCTCCCCCAGACGTAGGTTCATTAACACCGAACTGGGTAAACAATATTATTGTGTTCTTTATCTTCCGTCGTTTATTGTTTGGATTATTGCATCATCGTCTCTATCGTCCTTATTGTTTGGTTGCTTGTTTCGCTTGCCCCACACATCAGTTTATTATTGGTGTGAGTTATCGTCGAATTCACAACAATTGGCGCCCACCGTGGGGCAAGGGGATTAGTCAATATCAAGTACCATGGGTTTCAAGGGGATATTGAGAAGTTCACCGGGAGTAACGACTACGGGTTGTGGAAGGTGAAGATGAGGGCGGTGTTAATTCAAAACAAGGGTTGAGGCGTTGAAGGGAGAAACACGATTGGATAGGTCTTGTTTATCACAAGGGGATGGTTGGTGTACTTTGGTGGAAACTCAGTTTGAGGTGGAGTCTTCCAAGAGTGGGAGGCTGTCAACATTGACTCTCGGGTATCTAATTAGAGATAGAGACGAGAGTGGTTGTGTTGAACCAAAGGGGTGTAACCATGAAGACCTTGTGGGAAACGTTTCAATTGTGGCTGAAGAAGTGCAAGACCTTGAAAGGATCTTCAGGGAGGCAATTGAAAGCAACCTTGATCAAACTTGGGAACTTGTAGGACTACTGGAGGTAGTTGGATACAAGGAGAGTTTGATGTTGCAGCTTGTGGAACCACCTAAAATTCCAAGGTTGGTTTGGAGCCAAGCAAAACTTCGAGAGTACGGAAGGCATTCCGGGGGTCGAAGGGTGGTGAGGCTTGTAGGGCTATCCTAAAAATCCATGGATAGTCGGAGGCAAGCAATTCTCCAGGAGGACGGAAAAGGCACAATCCGGGGGCTGAAGAGGGTCCGGTGGAGCTTGTAGGGTTGTCCTAAAATTCCATGGACAATTGGAGGCAAGCGTTTCTTCGAGAGGATGGAATTGATCACTCCGGGGGTCGAAGAGGGGCTGGTGAAGCTTGTTGAGATATCTAAAAATCCGATGATAGTTGGGAGCAAGCGTTTCTTCAGGAGGTACGGACTTGACCAGTTCGGAGGCTGAAGAGGGTGCGGTGAATCTTGTGGGTGCTACCAAAAATCCTATGGTAGTGGGATGTAAGATCTTCATGAGGGAGGAAGGCATTCCGAGGGATGAAGAGGAGGTAATACTTGTGGTTCTAGCAATGGTTGTTGGAAGCAAGTGGAAGAGGTCGGGGTTCAAGTGGGACTTGGACTTGGCCGGTGATCTTGGATAGAAGATTCAAGATGGAGAGAGAAGCACGGTGGTTGGATCACCATCGATTTAAAGGCAAGGTGGAGAATTGTTGGAATATGCCTTGAAATCTTAGAATATATCTTTTGCCGATTTTGTGAAAAAATTAGTTTTTTGAAAGATATCTAATTTGGATTCGATTTGTTTTTAAATTGGATATATTTAGAAACAATATGAGATTTGGATTTATTTTATAACAGATTTGTTTTAAAATAATAGGCATATATTTTTCTATAAATAGAGGTTGTTTATTCATAGAAAAATTGTGAGAGCAAAGAGAGCAAACATGTAAGGGGTTTGTGATACACCTTGGATAGACTAGGTCAAATTGAGTCTCTTGGTCACGGGAAGAGATTCGGGACTAGGGTAGAATTAGGATTAATTCTTGTAACCCTTGTTTGGGAATTTCTTGTGTAAAGTTTCTATTTGATTCTAGTGTAACCCTTGGTTGCTTGTTTCGCTTGTCCCACACATCAGTTTATTATTGGTGTGAGTTATCGTCGAATTCACAACAAAAACAAAACAATCCTTATGGTCACTATTACTTCGAAGATTCAGGTTTTCTCTGAATCTCCATAAATTTGACGTCCCTGTTGAGTTGCTTTTTGTATAACACTCACTCGCACCCTTCATTTCAACCAGTGTCACATTTTGTATCGTCTCATTTTGAAGTCCATTTGTAATACTGTCTGATCTTGAGTACGGTTTTATAGAATTCTCAATAAAGTTCTTCCTTATTGATGGACAATTATATGAGGCATTGTTTTTTTGGTTGGGAATGAAGGGAAGAGATTGGTTTGAACTATGAATTATTGGTCGTATTTTTCCATGTTCAAATATATCATCGGCAAATATATGCATTTCTCGGACATCGGTGCATGCAAAACCAAACTCCTGCTCCTCCATATGTTCTTCATCGTTGTCGCGAATATTTTGTTTGTTGCTACAATGTGGATCGAGTTTATCTTGGACGGGAGCAGATCCATCAAAACTAAAAAAATCATCATTACTAATTTGTTGTTTTGTGCTACAATTGATATCAAGTTTCTCTTGTGCAGGAGCAAAGCCAGAAAATTCTAGAAAAGGGTGAGGTGTACAAATAATTGATAGCGCTTGCACTCTTAGCATCTCAATATTTGAGGTTGATTTATGCATTTTGTTTCGATTGTGGTTTGTTGATGCGTGGTAAGGTAAATTGAATGTTGGAAGTGAATGTGAAATGAGAAATATTTATATATAAACAACAATCCAATGTTAGATTATGTTGGTTAAATGGCACCCGATTAGCTTGGAAGTTTTAGGTGGTAGTTACAAATTATGGGTGTGAAACAGTGTTAAGAAGTTGATGATTGCTTTTATGTTATACCTTATATTTGTTGCTGATCAATTTTTAGCCACGCATTTTATTTATTTTATTTTTTAAAATAATTTTATTATGTTGAGATTTACAACCATTTTCGTAGTATTAGTTAGTAGTTTCAACGTTATTAACTTTTTTAGGTGTGTAACTACTCATGCGTAGGTGCAACCGTCCCAGTTTTGCTTGTTATTTGCTACTTATTAAGTACATTTTTACTTTTTGCTTTCTTTTTTTATTAGATTAATAGATAAAAAATGAAATTTGGAGAAAAAAATAATTGTGGCTGAAAATGTCTTAAAAATTTAAATCATAACATTGTTTTTATGTTAGACTACTAGGCTAAACCACTTAGAAGGGGGGGTTGAATAAGTGGCTTCTTTAATCAACGGCAATTTTTAAAAATTATTTGATTAAAAACAATGCGCGGAAGCACCACCGGATCGGTAGTCTACTTTGCACCTTTTGACCAAAGGAAAGATAGTATCGCCTTGAACGAATTAGGAAAATTACGGAACGATTAATGCAAGATATCCGAATTTAATTTGATTAACAAAAAATAGTCCCAAGCAAGTTTATATGGTTTGATTATCAAATTCAATCACAATCAAGCAAGAACCAATTGAATTTTTGTGAACCAATACGAACAACAAAAATTCAATCGATTAATCAAATTAACGAAATTAACGAAATTAAAAGAGAGAGATAAAGAGAGACACACGATTTGATTAGGGAGTTCCCCGGATTGCGCGTCGTCCACGCGTTTGTCCGAGTACGTCTCCCCCCAAATAACCAAACGGGTTATTTGAGAGTTTATAGATCAAAAACTTGATGAACAAACAGTGCACAGTTTACAATTGAAATCTATAATCCTATAGCAAGACAAAATGTAAACTAATGCGAATAACCTCGACACCCAACGGAACTTCACCCTCTGATTCCAACGATTCACCTTGTGCCAAACCGCACCCAATCGTCCAGCTGAGTCCTTTGTTCCTTGTTGTCGAATCCTTCAAGACACGCACGATCTTGAATCACTTGAGAGAAACACTAGAACCTTCAACGCAATTCAACCCGATCACGATTCTGATTCACCGCGAACCGTATCGAACGTTATCACACAATTCTGCAATTTCTATTGAATTGATCCCATACTCAAATCCAATTTTGATTGCAAACTTGATGAAGATGATGAACTTGTGTTGAATCAAACCTTTGATGCAAATTCTCACTCAATTTGTACCCAAAGCGTTTTTCTAATCTTTCACACTAGTTTTCTCTCACTTTTCTTTTTACAAAAATCACACACATTGCTATTTAAAGAGAAAATAGAATGAGCAAATTTAGGCATAATTTTTCATACATGTATCGATACAAATGATCATTTGTATCGATACAAATGCTTTGACCAACGTTAAAAATTGGAAAAATTGACCTTTGTATCGATACAAACACGGGTGTGTATCGATACAAATATCAGAATCTTGAAATCTTGACTGATATGTATCTAAGCATACAAGCATGCTTCGAATCATCTTGAGTTTTCTGGATTTTGAGAACAAACAGATGTGTATCGATACATGCAAGCATGCTTCGATACACAGGAGCTGTTCTGTCTCTGAGAGACCTCTTTTGTATCGATACAGACCATGTATGTATCGATACAAAATGCTCAAAATCAAGCAGAAGAGATTTCAGGACATTTGTATCGATACACCAATGTATGTATCGATACAAAATACCTAAAAGTCAGTTTTTCAAGGTTTTAGAAAATAGTTCTTTGTTGTCAAGTCATTTGTAATGTTGCCAAAATATGTTCAATCCTATTTTCATGTGTTTTGACAATTATTAAAACATGAGGATGAACTGGTGCACTTACATTCTCCCCCTTTTTGATAATTGTCAAAACTATGCATAAGCTAAGCCTATACCTAATATGCAATAAAATAGCAATATGTATACAGACGCAACTACAACACCAAGGCTAACAATAAGTACGCTCCCCCTGAGTTGATGCCATAATACGATTGACGTAGATAATATTCAAGACTCTTTTAGCTATTCATCCTTAGCTTGTGCATCCAAATCTCTCCCCCTTTGACAATATCAAAAAGAAGAAGAGAATCTATTAGAAGTATCAAGTTCAATCAATTTTGATCCAAGTCATATCGTGCACTTACATTTGTCGAAATGCACATATATGATGAAAATTCCTAATCAATATAAATACATACAAAGATATGCCAAAATATATCAAATGACGAATACTTAATATCATGATAAAACATGGAATGTAGAACAACAATCCATAAACCAACTCATGAGTATTGAAACACATCGACATTTTAAATCAACCAACATATCAAAATATGGGACGAAAATAAACAAAATAATGCAACAAATGCATAAACATAAAACCAAACATCCAAACATACGAAACAATCCAAATAAAGTCATACATATCCAAAATGAATGTTGCCCAAACATGACAATATTAAAAATATTCGTACAACCAAATCGAAATGATCCACAAGTCATAAGAGATAACAAAAGAAATTGTTCATGCGAAGATAGAAATAAAATGCAAAAGACATTTAATCATCAATGATCCTCATTCATGCCATCCGGGTTTGGGTCGGGGTTAAGGTAGTGGTCAACGGAAGTTTGTTGCTTGATGAGTTCATCCATTTGGTTTTGGAGATGATCAAACCTTGTGACATTGTAACCATGCATATCATCAAGTCTCTTAGTGACTTCATTTTGAAACATTGCTTGCCTTAAGCTCATTTCCTTAAGCATTTCCATGATTGCACTATTGCTAACTTCCGAGGAGTCACCTTCCATGCTTTCACCTCCACTCGATTCCACTCTTGGTCTTTTACCCCTTTCCTCTCTATTACCTTGCATTTGCTCCTCATCTTCATCCTCCTTTCCACAGAACTCATAGTCCTTAATCACATCATTCCACTTATAATCCATCTTCTTCATCTGAGTCATGCTAAAGATTTGATCTCTCTTTGGGCTAGTCCAAGATCCTGCCAAGTTAAGGGTTAGTTTGAAGTGTTTCAAGATGGTGCAAATCATACTCGCATATCCGAAGAATTGATCCTTCTTAGAGTTTCTCAAGGCAAACATACGGCTGACAAAGTAGTGTGGCCAATCCATTTGCTTCTTTTCCATCATGATGTACATAAGATCAATGTCTTTCCAGTCGAGTCTAGAGTATGGTCCACCTCTAGGTCTTAGAATGTGATTCACCACCCACAATAAAACTCTTGGACCTTGCTTGAGTCTACCGGCTTTTCCATTCGGACTTTTTCCATTCTTGGTTAGGGTGCTGGCAAACTCAGTCATATTGTACTTAGGACCCTCAGCATCAGTGAACTTGGTTAGATTCGTATCGGATTTCAAGCCAAAAAGTTTAAACCAAAGATTGTTAGAGACCTTGAAAATCTTCTTTCCTATACAAAACTCAAATTCAGCCCCATCTTGCTCTTGTATACCGGAATAGAAGATTCTAACTAATTCCTCTATGTAAGCATTTCTTAGATTGCAAAAGTTAGTAAGATTTTCTCTCCGAATAATTTCAGCAACATCACCCAAATGCAATTCCTCAAGTGTCTCAATACTCACAGCATTTTGGGGAATCACTTTCTTTTTCATGCAAGTTCTAATGAAGAAGTTGTAGTAATTCTCATGGATAAAATTTTCTCTCTTAAAGTTTTGATCATGAGTAGAAACCCGGATTATCTTAGTCCTACCATCATCCTTCTTTCTATTGCTAGACATTTTTAAGATGAGAAGTAGTGAAATGTTACCTTTGAGAGTTTGAAGAGATGAGGAATGTGTAAACCCAAGTTGAGATACTCCTTGCTTCCAATGTGAATATCATAGACTAAGAACCATTAAATTGATGGAGGATTATGAATGGGTACCAAATTTGAAGTGGTTTGAAGTCGCATGTTGGAGGTTTTGGTTAAGTTTTGAGGGAGATAGAGAATTGGGAATTGAGGGTTTTGAGAGTGTTCATGTTGGAGAAGAAGAAGTTTGTGATGATTTGATGCATAAATGAATGAAAATTGTCATATAAAACTGTTTCACGCGTTTTGTATCGATACATATTAATGTTTGTATCGATACAAGTCAGTCGTTTCGAAGCATGTATCGAAACATGTAGCCATGTATCGATACATGAGTAACGTTCTGTCCAAACTGAAGAGCTATGTCTCGATGCAAGATCATATGTATCGATACATATCAGTTTATTTTGAAAATTTGAAAAATAACTGACATGTATCCATGCAAAATTTATTTGTATCGATCCAAAATGCATAATTTTCAATTTTTCTTCAAACACATGAACTTATAGGTTTTCAAAAACAATTGTTATGACTTTCAAATAACACGTATGTATGAAACACATATAATCACAAAGGTACATGCATATATATGTGAACAGAAGCAATACCAAAGCATATCTTAACACGAGAACACATGTTAAACCACAAATGCATGATAAGGTAATCACATAAATCAATCAAAGTACCAAAATCAATCATATGAGAAATGTATGTCTATGTATGCACACAAAGTCACATAAAAGAAAAACATATACATCCTAATATGAACTTAATAAGATAGTAGTAGTGATCTTTGTCAAATCCCCATTTAAGACGTATGAGTCTCAAAAACTTATCAATATTTTTGAGCGAAAATTCTTGGAAATGGAGGATTAGACAACTATCAGAACCAATATCATATTAAGATAGAAATTGTATGTATATGAACCAAGATACAAATGCTAAGTAAAACGTATAAAAGTAAAGTTAAAGAATAGAATCTTCCCTCAAGTGTTTGGTGGAGGAAGTGATCAATTTCCACACCATGTGTGTGTTGAGTTGAATCTTATCTTGTCACTTTCCTTGTACATGAGTCTTGAACTCCATTGTTGTCGGTGTCTCTTGTCAATGGTTTCAAGACGATTCCCTACATACTTAGACATTTGAAATAGGTCCCCAACTCATGTTGGGTCCTAGTATGTTAGTAGCACCATATTTGTCTAACTTAGGTAACCATTGCAATTTGCCTCTTGGTACCAATACCTTTCTAGCATGACATTTTGCAATAGTATGACCTTTGTCACAACAATAATGACAAACGATATAAGGATTACTTTTCTTATGATTCTTTTCAACAAATTTATACTTTTTATTTTTAGGTTTCAAAGATTTGTTGAATTTAGATGGATCAATCGCAAAAGTAATCTCCGGCTTGGATGGCTCTTTTAGCTTATCTTGTAACTTTCGTAAGTCTCTACGTAAGTAAAAGCATCCATCACATCCGGTCCTATCGTTACCATAACTATCAAAAGTCACAAGAGGTTTTTGAATCAAAGACTTTTTTAGGGCTTTCAACTCAAGCTCCGTTTCCGAAACTTTTGCCTCAAGGTATTTATTAACTTCCATTAAACCTTTTAATCGTTGAAAAGCCTCTTTAGTTTCTCTGTGTAATTTTTTCAAAAGCAACTTGCAACTCATGATATTCTAAAAGAGTATATGAGCTAGAGGGATTTTGGTTTACCTTTTTGGGAACAAGTTTCTTATGATCATGAGATGTTAAGCACACATTCGCCAACACGTCTTCATCACTAGAGCTAGAACTTGATGATGAAGAGGAAGATGAGCTTCCGCTTTCCCATGCTACATAAGCTTTCTTTCCTTTATCCTTGCTTCCCTTTTTGAATGAAGGTGACCCTTTCTCCTTTCTCTTGAGCTTGGGACAATCCGGTTTAAAGTGACCGATTTGTCCACATTCATAACATGCTCCTTTCTTAGAGTACCTAGCATCTTCATTCCTCCGACGGTGACCACTATCTTTTCGATACTTTTTAAGATTCTCATCGGAGTGTTTTATCCCATTCTTTCTCACATACCTATTGTAGCGTCTCACGAAGAGTCCCATTTCCTCATCATCAGAATCATCTTCGCTTGAGCTACTTTCAACATGCTCTACCTTTTTGGACTTTGACTTTGAGGCTTTTAGAGCAATTGTCCTCTTGTCCTTTTCCTTTTCCTTATCCTTGTCATTGTGCTTTCCCTTTTTCTCACTTTTCTCTTGCTTTTCTAACAAGTTTAGTACATGTTCATGTTCCGTAAGCTTGCCAAATAAAGTTGTAAGACTCAAAGTAGTGAGGTCGTTTGCCTCCTAAATCGCGGTGACCTTCGGTTGCCAACACCTACTAAGACATCTTAAAATTTTGTTAGTGGCGTCTTGATTTGTGATTGGCTTTCCCAAACCATGTAGCTTGTTGGTTATTTTGATAAATCGTTGTTGCATATCCTCGATGGACTCGCCATCTAGCATATGGAACAACTCAAATTCTTGTGTTAATGTATTAATTTTGGATATCTTTACATCATTGGTACCCTCAAAGTGAGTTACCAATGTGTCCCACATTTCCTTAGCCGATTGACAATGTGACACATGATAGAATTGATCAATCCCAAGGGATGATATTAAAATATTTTGTGCCTTTGCATCGTAATTGACCTTTTTCTTTTCCTCTTCCGTCCATTGTGCCATAGGCTTATTGGTGACAATGCAATGAGCATCGGTGATTGTTGGAACAAACGGACCGTTCTCAATAACATTCCACACTTCACCATCAAAAGAATTGATGTGAATACGCATACTACTTTTCCAATAGTCAAAAAGATCTCCATTGAATATAGGAGCCCTATTATACGCCCCTTTAGGTGCAAAAGCCATGTTGTCTAATAATTGGCACAAATTTCCGAATTTTGCAAGCAAAATTTAACCGGACTCATGATACCACTTGTTAGACTACTAGGCTAAACCACTTAGAAGGGGGGGTTGAATAAGTGGCTTCTTTAATCAACGACAATTTTTAAAAATTATTTGATTAAAAACAATGCGCGGAAGCACCACCGGATCGATAGTCTACTTTGCACCTTTTGACCAAAGGAAAGATAGTATCGCCTTGAACGAATTAGGAAAATTACGGAACGATTAATGCAAGATACCCGAATTTAATTTGATTAACAAAAAACAGTCCCAAGCAAGTTTATATGGTTTGATTATCAAATTCAATCACAATCAAGCAAGAACCAATTGAATTTTTGTGAACCAATACGAACAACAAAAATTCAATCGATTAATCAAATTAACGAAATTAACGAAATTAAAAGAGAGAGATAAAAAGAGACACACGATTTGATTAGGGAGTTCCCCGGATTGCGCGTCATCCACGCGTTTGTCCGAGTACGTCTCCCCCCAAATAACCAAACGGGTTATTTGAGAGTTTATAGATCAAAAACTTGATGAACAAACAGTGCACAGTTTACAATTGAAATCTATAATCCTATAGCAAGACAAAATGTAAACTAATGCGAATAACCTCGACACCCAACGGAACTTCACCCTCTGATTCCAACGATTCACCTTGTGCCAAACCGCACCCAATCGTCCAGCTGAGTCCTTTGTTCCTTGTTGTCGAATCCTTCAAGACACGCACGATCTTGAATCACTTGAGAGAAACACTAGAACCTTCAACGCAATTCAACCCGATCACGATTCTGATTCACCGCGAACCGTATCGAACGTTATCACACAATTCTGCAATTTCTATTGAATTGATCCCATACTCAAATCCAATTTTGATTGCAAACTTGATGAAGATGATGAACTTGTGTTGAATCAAACCTTTGATGCAAATTCTCACTCAATTTGTACCCAAAGCGTTTTTCTAATCTTTCACACTAGTTTTCTCTCACTTTTCTTTTTACAAAAATCACACACATTGCTATTTAAAGAGAAAATAGAATGAGCAAATTTAGGCATAATTTTTCATACATGTATCGATACAAATGATCATTTGTATCGATACAAATGCTTTGACCAACGTTAAAAATTGGAAAAATTGACCTTTGTATCGATACAAACACGGGTGTGTATCGATACAAATATCAGAATCTTGAAATCTTGACTGATATGTATCTAAGCATACAAGCATGCTTCGAATCATCTTGAGTTTTCTGGATTTTGAGAACAAACAGATGTGTATCGATACATGCAAGCATGCTTCGATACACAGGAGCTGTTCTGTCTCTGAGAGACCTCTTTTGTATCGATACAGACCATGTATGTATCGATACAAAATGCTCAAAATCAAGCAGAAGAGATTTCAGGACATTTGTATCGATACACCAATGTATGTATCGATACAAAATACCTAAAAGTCAGTTTTTCAAGGTTTTAGAAAATAGTTCTTTGTTGTCAAGTCATTTGTAATGTTGCCAAAATATGTTCAATCCTATTTTCATGTGTTTTGACAATTATTAAAACATGAGGATGAACTGGTGCACTTACATTTTACACGTGTAAACTATTTAGAAGTTGAAATTATCAATTATTTATAAGTTCGAAAAAAAGTTTTTGTTTTCCTATTGTATTTGTTATTATGAGTCTATCGTTCTACTAACCTTCTGATATTTATATGTTAGTGAAGTTATTACAAGTAAATAAGGCATTACATTGTGTTGTTGTGAAATGTAGCCAATAACACAAAAAAGAAAAAAACTTTTATTTAACAAGCAATAATTATGAAAATTATAATATGGAAATTTATTTAGGCCAAATTCATGAACAATAGTCTTATTTGACCCACTTTTTGTTATTCACTATTTAATATTTTCTCTTATAAACCTGATTTGTAATATTTTATGTTACTACTTTCATCTCCATGTTTAGTATCTCATCATCACTAAGTTTTTTATTTGGAGATGCCAACAAAAACTATATAAGAAAACACTTGTAGAAATCCAAAGTAGTAAGCATTCAATTATTCTTTGTAAGACCCAAGATTTCTTTGTATAGTTGGTTTAAGGAATATTAGGGTTCGATGTGTTCGTGTGACGAAACATCGTGTAATCTTTAGCTTTTGCTGTAATTGAGCCTGTTTAGTGCTCGTGCACTGTAATTGTACAGACTTTGGTTCTGTGATCCTGTTGCTTGAATAAGAAGTTACTTGTGGTTTCAGAATAATAAGTTTTGGATTATTCTTGTTTTTGGAAAAACGAGTAGGATTTTACCCGTCGTTGTAAAATCTTATTGCGTCTGTTTTGAGTGAGGTTTCGGATGGAAGTTTTATATATCTGCGCGAGTTAGGATGTGTCCTGAGATTAATTTTCTAAGGTATGGAAGAAAATTACAGTCGCGGAAAAAGATTCGGCGATAAGTGTTGGAAATGTGAAACGTTAGACGTTCTTTCCGTAGGTTTTCTGTTTTGGTGAGTTTCGTTCGTCGCGGCGTGCGAGAGCTGAACGTGTGAGTGTTTCTATGAAGTATTGAGTTTTATCTCAAGTGGGTTTGATTTGGTTTGATCCAATGGCTAGGGTTTTGTCTTGGCATTTTGTCTTTTGATCCAATGGCCATGAGTGAGCAAGAGCATTGGCATAGTAAGGAGGTTTGTTGATTGTGGACTTAAGAAAATCATAAACTTCACTCCTTTCTTTCTCTCTTCCACGTGAAACTCCATTTCATTTTCTAACCTTCACTAAATTTTCCATTCTTCACCATTTCACTCCATTTCAAGCTTGGAAGCTTTGAGGAAAAGTGTAGAGAATCACTTTCTAAAGGTAACCCTCTCTTCTCATCTCCTAGGTTGGTAGATTTTTAGAGTTGTGAGGTTTTTGGGTTTATGTTCTTAAGAGGGTTTGGTGAGAAAGGTTGTTCTTGCTAGTTCTTGTTTCATGAAAGTTGTTCATGAGAGCTTAAGGAGCATGCTAGGCTTTGTTGTTTTTGTTTTCCATGAGTTGGTGAAAAATCTCATGAGAAAAGTTAGGGTTTTGGTTGGTTTATGTATTGATCAATAACATGTGGTTAGGTTGTAAGGTTTTGAAAAGAAAAGTTGTCTTTGAACCTTTGGGCAAAAGGGAAATGCGTTGTATGGTTTTGTTTTAGAAAATCCGATGAAAAATATTTTGGGGTTTATGAAAATATTTACTAAGTGTTTTTGTGTGGTGTTTTTGAGGTCCAAGAGGTTTAAAAACTCTTGTGACATGTGGTGTTGCTTTTCATTTTGAAAACATGTTTGAAAATGATTACCGGACGGTTGAGACCCGTAATAAAACTTGTGCTTGGATTTGGTTTTGATTTTGGAAATGAAAACCAAATAACTTGCACTCGAAGCAACCAACATAATTTCGGAAATGTAATGCTTTGTTGTGAAAACGGTTGTTGGGAACCAATACTATGCGTATGTGGTGTGTTGCGTGAAAGGTTGTTTTGGGTGAAAATTGAGTAAACCAAGTTTTGCTGTTGCTGTCATGAAGAAAACCAGTTCTGTCCTGGTGTGGTCGCCCAGCGACCAGATGGTAGCTTAGCGACCAGTTGGTCGCCAGCCTTCGCCCTGGGCGTGGAAGTTCTGACTTGCCATCGCCAGGTGGTCGCCCAGCGACCTCTAGCGACCCCTGGGACCCAAAATTTTGTATTCTGATGTCCTAACTGGGTTTTTAACTTTCTAATCACTTTCTATTAATTTATGGAAGTGGTTGGGATTGGAAACGGGGTTTTTGAGTACCCGGAAGGTACGTAACTTATAACGCAAGAAAACGGCCATTTTGCATTTCAAATTATTTAAGACTTTGGCCTATTGTTTTGGGTCCTAAAAATAGTACAAATAACTCATGGGGGTTGATCAATACGATAGATTTTGGTATGGTATCCAAAAGAGTGAATTTCCCTTGGAAACCTTTAGAGTTTTTGGGGTTATGGTGTAGTTTCAATACATTGGGTTTGGAAACGATGTATTGATTGTCCGTTGCTTGTTTTAGGGAGCACGTAGTGTTGTGTGAACGTTTTGTTGACGGAAGCTTGCCGAGGTAAGGGCTCCACTTTATTTCCGTCTTTTCAAACGGTTTTGTTAAACATGCTTTAGATTTTGCTGTGTTGCAATTGGTGGGGTGTTTGGCATGTTTTTGTGATGTATTCTCGATATGAGATCGTGGTAAATACATGATTCGTTGTTTTACATATGATTGGAAATGTATGTATGAACATGTGATTAATTACATATGACTAGATATATATGTATGTGTTGATGTGGTGTGATTACATATGCGTGTACGATATGTATGTGTTGCATTAGCATATAAGGGGAATCGTATGCTCATGCATTCATAGTACGTGGTTATCGGGAATGGATCACGGGGTGCGATTATCGGGAATGGATCCACCTTACTCCTACGGGAATTATTGAGTTCAATAAGCGGTTATCGGGAATGGACTGCAGGGTGCGATTACCGGGAATGGATCCATCCTAACCCTTTGTGGTTTTATTGATTATGATTACTCTTCCGGAATTCATATGCATGTGGTAATGGGGAATCTACCACACTCATTGTAGAAGTCTGCATTAGGCTTGGTGTGCATTATGTATATAACCCCGTTGGTGGGAATTGCTTTTGTGTTAAAGAGCTTTCTCTTGTGTATGTGGAATTATTGTTATGTGTACAATCTTTCGCACCGGTTATATATATCTATACTTGTATTTTGTGGTGACCCTTTCTTTCATTTGCGGGCTCATCCCACCCAGATGATGGGTTAGGTCGTGGTGACGACGGTGGCTGTTCCAGGCCCCAGTGAGCGGTTGGAGCTGTAGCCTAGAATAGTTAGACTATGCGCCGGTGTGTTTTGTGCACCGTGCTTTTTGGTTAGCATAGGATTTCTAACTTGTTTTGGTACTTAGACTTGGATTGTAATTATTCAGGAAATACACTTTGCTTGTCCAAGCACCTTTTGGTAATGAGTTATTTTGCATATTTGAATGCCGGCTCATTGTAAAATATTTTCCGCGCACTCTGTCCCGTGTTAAAAAAAAAAAAAAAAAAAAGTGCCTACTTTTGGGCCATGAAAAACGGGCTGTTACATTCTTCCAACGTTTTCCAGTCTTTTTGTTTTGAACTCATAAACACATATTACATGAGTTTTAAAATTTATTATATATATTGATCGTGTGAGGTGCCGAATCAATGGGATTTGTATTTAGATATTCAATTTTAAGACTTGTGATGGATGACACATTAAAAATTGTGAAGTTTATAAGTTTATATGGAAAATACACGTTGATTGCTCTTATGTTGCAAAAACATCGAATATTCTCGTAAAAGATATACTTCCTAGCTAAAGGGTTGATGACAGAAATAGCTGAAATAAAAAAGTTTACAGTTCACCTCATGTATGAGTTTTTTTTAAATGATAAATGAATATGATTCAAAAAAAATTAGGACACAAGTTAATCTCTTGTGAGTTACAAATTAAGATGTATATTATATATCAAAAGATTATATATATTATTCAATGAAAACCATCATATGGGGAATTGTGACCTCTTTGACTTTCATCATATAAAAACTAAAACTTAATTCTAGTTGCCTAGTGTTTATGTACAGATCTAGTATTCTCCTAAGTCAAACTAATATAAAGCCTCAACGTGGCAAAACTTGCAAATTCAATATAAAAAAGGATGCAAGTTCCTACTCAATACATTCATGTTGGTAAAGATCCCGAATAATTGGTGTTTGTACGGCAAAAATGATTTTCGCTTGTTGCTCTCTTTCCTCTTTTTATTAGTCACATATAACTTCTCATAAGCCGATAATACACTTTTGTGTTTCTCATCCTTCCTCTTTTTAAGGACGATGTTTTCTACCTTTGGCTTGCTGGATTTTTGGGGAACCGAAGGATTCATTAAAACAAAACAATCCTTATGGTCACTATTACTTCGAAGATTCAGGTTTTCTCTTAATCTCCATAAATTTGACGTCCCTGTTGAGTTGCTTTTTTTATAACACTCACTCGCACCTTTCATCTCAACCAGTGTCACATTTTGTATCGGCTCATTTTGAAGTCCATTTGTAATACCGTCTGATCTTGAGTGCGGTTTTATAGAATTCTCAATAAAGTTTTTCCTTATCGATGGACAATTATATGAGGCATTGTTTTTTTGGTTGGGAATGAAGGGAAGAGATTGGTTTGAACTATGAATTATTGGTCGTATTTTTCCATGTTCAAATATATCATCGGCAAATATACGCATTTCTCGGACATCGGTGCATGCAAAACCAAACTCCTGCTCCTCCATTTGTTCTTCATCGTTGTCGCGAATATTTTTTTTGTTTCTACAATGTGGATCGAGTTTATCTTGGACGGGAGCAGATCCATCAAAACTAAAAAAATCATCATTACTAATTTGTTGTTTTGTGCTACAATTGATATCAAGTTTCTCTTGTGCAGGAGCAAAGCCAGAAAAATCTAGAAAAGGGTGAGGTGTACAAATAATTGATAGCGCTTGCACTCTTAGCATCTCAATATTTGAGGTTGATTTATGCATTTTGTTTCGATTGTGGTTTGTTGATGCGTGGTAAGGTAAATTGAATATTTGTAGTGAATGTGAAATGAGAAATATTTATATATAAACAACAATCCAATGTTAGATTATGTTGGTTAAATGGCACCCGATTAGCTTGGAAGTTTTAGGTGGTAGTTACACATTATGGGTGTGAAACAGTGTTAAGAAGTTGATGATTGCTTTTATGTTATACCTTATATTTGTTGCTGATCAATTTTTAGCCACGCATTTTATTTATTTTATTTTTTAAAATAATTTTATTATGTTGAGATTTACAACCATTTTCATAGTATTAGTTAGTAGTTTCAACGTTATTAACTTTTTTAGGTGTGTAACTGCTCATGCGTAGGTGCAACTGTCCCAGTTTTGCTTGTTATTTGCTACTTATTAAGTACATTATTACTTTTGGCTTTCTTTTTTTATTAGATTAATAGATAAAAAATGAAATTTGGAGAAAAAAATAATTGTGGCTGAAAATGTCTTAAAAATTTAAATCATAACATTGTTTTTACACGTGTAAACTATTTAGAAGTTGAAATTATCAATTATTTATAAGTTGGAAAAAAAGTTTTTGTTTTCCTATTGTATTTGTTCTTATGAATCTATCATTCTAATAACCTTCTGATATTTATATGTTAGTAAAGTTATTACAAGTAAATAAGGCATTACATTGTGTTGTTGTGAAATGTAGCCAATAACACAAAAAAGAAAAAAACTTTTATTTAACAAGTAATAATTATGAAAATTATAATATGGATATTTATTTAGGCAAAATTCATGAACAATAGTCTTATTTGACCCACTTTTTCTTATTCACTTTTTAATATTTTCTCTTATAAACCTGATTTGTAATATTTTATGTTACTACTTTCATCTCCATGTTTAGTATCTAATCATCACTAAGTTTTTTATTTGGAGATGCCAACAAAAACTATATAAGAAAACACTTGTAGAAATCCAAAGTAGTAAGCATTCAATTATTCTTCCAACGTTTTCCAGTCTTTTTGTTTTGAACTCATAAACACATATTACATGAATTTTAAAATTTATTATATATATTGATCGTGTGAGGTGCCGAATCAATGGGATTTGTATTTAGATATTCAATTTTAAGACTTGTGATGGATGACACATTAAAAATTGTGAAGTTTATAAGTTTATATGGAAAATACACGTTGATTGCTCTTATGTTGCAAAAACATCGAATATTCTCGTAAAAGATATACTTCCTAGCTAAAGGGTTGATGACAGAAATAGCTGAAATAAAAAAGTTTACAGTTCACCTCATGTATGAGTTTTTTTTAAATGATAAATGAATATGATTCAAAAAAAAATTAGGACACAAGTTAATCTCTTGTGAGTTACAAATTAAGATGTATATTATATATCAAAAGATTATATATATTATTCAATGAAAACCATCATATGGGGAATTGTGACCTCTTTGACTTTCATCATATAAAAACTAAAACTTAATTCTAGTTGCCTAGTGTTTATGTACAGATCTAGTATTCTCCTAAGTCAAACTAATATAAAGCCTCAACGTGGCAAAACTTGCAAATTCAATATAAAAAAGGATGCAAGTTCCTACTCAATACATTCATGTTGGTAAAGATCCCGAATAATTGGTGTTTGTACGGCAAAAATGATTTTCGCTTGTTGCTCTCTTTCCTCTTTTTATTAGTCACATATAACTTCTCATAAGCCGATAATACACTTTTGTGTTTCTCATCCTTCCTCTTTTTAAGGACGATGTTTTCTACCTTTGGCTTGCTGGATTTTTGGGGAACCGAAGGATTCATTAAAACAAAACAATCCTTATGGTCACTATTACTTCGAAGATTCAGGTTTTCTCTGAATCTCCATAAATTTGACGTCCCTGTTGAGTTGCTTTTTTTATAACACTCACTCGCACCTTTCATCTCAACCAGTGTCACATTTTGTATCGGCTCATTTTGAAGTCCATTTGTAATACCGTCTGATCTTGAGTGCGGTTTTATAGAATTCTCAATAAAGTTTTTCCTTATCGATGGACAATTATATGAGGCATTGTTTTTTTGGTTGGGAATGAAGGGAAGAGATTGGTTTGAACTATGAATTATTGGTCGTATTTTTCCATGTTCAAATATATCATCGGCAAATATACGCATTTCTCGGACATCGGTGCATGCAAAACCAAACTCCTGCTCCTCCATTTGTTCTTCATCGTTGTCGCGAATATTTTTTTTGTTTCTACAATGTGGATCGAGTTTATCTTGGACGGGAGCAGATCCATCAAAACTAAAAAAATCATCATTACTAATTTGTTGTTTTGTGCTACAATTGATATCAAGTTTCTCTTGTGCAGGAGCAAAGCCAGAAAAATCTAGAAAAGGGTGAGGTGTACAAATAATTGATAGCGCTTGCACTCTTAGCATCTCAATATTTGAGGTTGATTTATGCATTTTGTTTCGATTGTGGTTTGTTGATGCGTGGTAAGGTAAATTGAATATTTGTAGTGAATGTGAAATGAGAAATATTTATATATAAACAACAATCCAATGTTAGATTATGTTGGTTAAATGGCACCCGATTAGCTTGGAAGTTTTAGGTGGTAGTTACACATTATGGGTGTGAAACAGTGTTAAGAAGTTGATGATTGCTTTTATGTTATACCTTATATTTGTTGCTGATCAATTTTTAGCCACGCATTTTATTTATTTTATTTTTTAAAATAATTTTATTATGTTGAGATTTACAACCATTTTCGTAGTATTAGTTAGTAGTTTCAACGTTATTAACTTTTTTAGGTGTGTAACTGCTCATGCGTAGGTGCAACTGTCCCAGTTTTGCTTGTTATTTGCTACTTATTAAGTACATTATTACTTTTGGCTTTCTTTTTTTATTAGATTAATAGATAAAAAATGAAATTTGGAGAAAAAAATAATTGTGGCTGAAAATGTCTTAAAAATTTAAATCATAACATTGTTTTTTCACGTGTAAACTATTTAGAAGTTGAAATTATCAATTATTTATAAGTTGGAAAAAAAGTTTTTGTTTTCCTATTGTATTTGTTCTTATGAATCTATCATTCTAATAACCTTCTGATATTTATATGTTAGTAAAGTTATTACAAGTAAATAAGGCATTACATTGTGTTGTTGTGAAATGTAGCCAATAACACAAAAAAGAAAAAAACTTTTATTTAACAAGTAATAATTATGAAAATTATAATATGGATATTTATTTAGGCAAAATTCATGAACAATAGTCTTATTTGACCCACTTTTTCTTATTCACTTTTTAATATTTTCTCTTATAAACCTGATTTGTAATATTTTATGTTACTACTTTCATCTCCATGTTTAGTATCTCATCATCACTAAGTTTTTTATTTGGAGATGCCAACAAAAACTATATAAGAAAACACTTGTAGAAATCCAAAGTAGTAAGCATTCAATTATTCTTCCAACGTTTTCCAGTCTTTTTGTTTTGAACTCATAAACACATATTACATGAATTTTAAAATTTATTATATATATTGATCGTGTGAGGTGCCGAATCAATGGGATTTGTATTTAGATATTCAATTTTAAGACTTGTGATAGATGACACATTAAAAAGTGTGAAGTTTATAAGTTTGAATGGAAAATAAACGTTGATTGCTCTTATGTTGCAAAAACATCGAATATTCTCGTAAAAGATATACTTCCTAGCTAAAGGGTTGATGACAGAAATAGCTGAAATAAAAAAGTTTACAGTTCACCTCATGTATGAGTTTTTTTTAAATGATAAATGAATATGATTCAAAAAAAAATTAGGACACAAGTTAATCTCTTGTGAGTTACAAATTAAGATGTATATTATATATCAAAAGATTATATATATTATTCAATGAAAACCATCATATGGGGAATTGTGACCTCTTTGACTTTCATCATATAAAAACTAAAACTTAATTCTAGTTGCCTAGTGTTTATGTACAGATCTAGTATTCTCCTAAGTCAAACTAATATAAAGCCTCAACGTGGCAAAACTTGCAAATTCAATATAAAAAAGGATGCAAGTTCCTACTCAATACATTCATGTTGGTAAAGATCCCGAATAATTGGTGTTTGTACGGCAAAAATGATTTTCGCTTGTTGCTCTCTTTCCTCTTTTTATTAGTCACATATAACTTCTCATAAGCCGATAATACACTTTTGTGTTTCTCATCCTTCCTCTTTTTAAGGACGATGTTTTCTACCTTTGGCTTGCTGGATTTTTGGGGAACCGAAGGATTCATTAAAACAAAACAATCCTTATGGTCACTATTACTTCGAAGATTCAGGTTTTCTCTGAATCTCCATAAATTTGACGTCCCTGTTGAGTTGCTTTTTTTATAACACTCACTCGCACCTTTCATCTCAACCAGTGTCACATTTTGTATCGGCTCATTTTGAAGTCCATTTGTAATACCGTCTGATCTTGAGTGCGGTTTTATAGAATTCTCAATAAAGTTTTTCCTTATCGATGGACAATTATATGAGGCATTGTTTTTTTGGTTGGGAATGAAGGGAAGAGATTGGTTTGAACTATGAATTATTGGTCGTATTTTTCCATGTTCAAATATATCATCGGCAAATATACGCTTTTCTCGGACATCGGTGCATGCAAAACCAAACTCCTGCTCCTCCATTTGTTCTTCATCGTTGTCGCGAATATTTTTTTTGTTTCTACAATGTGGATCGAGTTTATCTTGGACGGGAGCAGATCCATCAAAACTAAAAAAATCATCATTACTAATTTGTTGTTTTGTGCTACAATTGATATCAAGTTTCTCTTGTGCAGGAGCAAAGCCAGAAAAATCTAGAAAAGGGTGAGGTGTACAAATAATTGATAGCGCTTGCACTCTTAGCATCTCAATATTTGAGGTTGATTTATGCATTTTGTTTCGATTGTGGTTTGTTGATGCGTGGTAAGGTAAATTGAATATTTGTAGTGAATGTGAAATGAGAAATATTTATATATAAACAACAATCCAATGTTAGATTATGTTGGTTAAATGGCACCCGATTAGCTTGGAAGTTTTAGGTGGTAGTTACACATTATGGGTGTGAAACAGTGTTAAGAAGTTGATGATTGCTTTTATGTTATACCTTATATTTGTTGCTGATCAATTTTTAGCCACGCATTTTATTTATTTTATTTTTTAAAATAATTTTATTATGTTGAGATTTACAACCATTTTCGTAGTATTAGTTAGTAGTTTCAACGTTATTAACTTTTTTAGGTGTGTAACTGCTCATGCGTAGGTGCAACCGTCCTAGTTTTGCTTGTTATTTGCTACTTATTAAGTACATTATTACTTTTTGCTTTCTTTTTTTATTAGATTAATAGATAAAAAATGAAATTTGGAGAAAAAAATAATTGTGGCTGAAAATGTCTTAAAAATTTAAATCATAACATTGTTTTTACACGTGTAAACTATTTAGAAGTTGAAATTATCAATTATTTATAAGTTGGAAAAAAAGTTTTTGTTTTCCTATTGTATTTGTTATTATGAATCTATCGTTCTACTAACCTTCTGATATTTATATGTTATTGAAGTTATTACAAGTAAATAAGGCATTACATTGTGTTGTTGTAAAATGTAGCCAATAACACAAAAAAGAATAAAACTTTTATTTAACAAGCAATAATTATGAAAATTATAATATGGAAATTTATTTAGGCCAAATTCATTAACAATAGTCTTATTTGACCCACTTTTTCTTATTCACTTTTTAATATTTTCTCTTATAAACCTGATTTGTAATATTTTCTGTTACTACTTTCATCTCCATGTTTAGTATCTCATCATCACTAAGTTTTTTATTTGGAGATGCCAACAAAAACTATATAAGAAAACACTTGTAGAAATCCAAAGTAGTAAGCATTCAATTATTCTTCCAACGTTTTCCAGTCTTTTTGTTTTGAACTCATAAACACATATTACATGAGTTTTAAAATTTATTGTATATATTGATCGTGTGAGGTGCCGAATCAATGGGATTTGTATTTAGATATTCAATTTTAAGACTTGTGATGGATGACACATTAAAAAGTGTGAAGTTTATAAGTTTATATGGAAAATACACGTTGATTGCTCTTATGTTGCAAAAACATCGAATATTCTCGTAAAAGATATACCTCCTAGCTAAAGGGTTGATGACAGAAATAGCTGAAATAAAAAAGTTTACAGTTCACCTCATGTATGAGTTTTCGTTAAATGATAAATGAATATGATTAAAAAAAAAATTAGGACACAAGTTATTCTCTTGTGAGTTACAAATTAAGATGTATATTATATATCAAAAGATTATATATATTATTCAATGAAAACCATCATATGGGGAATTGTGACCTCTTTGACTTTCATCATATAAAAACTAAAACTTAATTCTAGTTGCCTAGTGTTTATGTACAGATCGAGTATTCTCCTAAGTCAAACTAATATAAAGCCTCAACGTGGCAAAACTTGCAAATTCAAAATAAAAAAGGATGCAAGTTCCTACTCAATACATTCATGTTGGTAAAGATCCCGAATAATTGGTGTTTGTACGGCAAAAATGATTTTCGCTTGTTGTTCTCTTTCCTCTTTTTATTAGTCACATATATCTTCTCATAAGCCGATAATGCACTTTTGTGTTTCTCATCCTTCCTCTTTTTAAGGACGATGTTTTCTATCTTTGGCTTGCTGGATTTTTTGGGAACCGAAGGATTCAATAAAACAAAACAATCCTTATGGTCACTATTACTTCGAAGATTCAGGTTTTTTCTAAATCTCCATAAATTTGACGTCCCTGTTGAGTTGCTTTTTGTATAACACTCACTCGCACCCTTCATCTCAACCAGTGTCACATTTTGTATCGGCTCATTTTGAAGTCCATTTGTAATACCGTCTGATCTTGAGTGCGGTTTTATAGAATTTTCAATAAAGTTCTTCCTTATCGATGGACAATTATATGAGGCATTGTTTTTTTGGTTGGGAATGAAGGGAAGAGATTGGTTTGAACTATGAATTATTGGTCGTATTTTTCCATGTTCAAATATATCATCGGCAAATATATGCATTTCTCGGACATCGGTGCATGCAAAACCAAACTCCTGCTTCTCCATATGTTCTTCATCGCTGTCGCGAATATTTTGTTTGTTGCTACAATGTGGATCGAGTTTATCTTGGACGGGAGCAGATCCATCAAAACTAAAAAAATCATCATTACTAATTTGTTGTTTTGTGCTACAATTGATATCAAGTTTCTCTTGTGCAGGAGCAAAGCCAGAAAAATGTAGAAAAGGGTGAGGTGTACAAATAATTGATAGCGCTTGCACTCTTAGCATCTCAATATTTGAGGTTGATTTATGCATTTTGTTTCGATTGTGGTTTGTTGATGCGTGGTAAGGTAAATTGAATGTTGGAAGTGAATGTGAAATGAGAAATATTTATATATAAACAACAATCCAATGTTAGATTATGTTGGTTAAATGGCACCCGATTAGCTTGGAAGTTTTAGGTGGTAGTTACACATTATGGGTGTGAAACAGTGTTAAGTAGTTGATGATTGCTTTTATGTTATACCTTATATTTGTTGCTGATCAATTTTTAGCCACGCATTTTATTTATTTTATTTTTTAAAATAATTTTATTATGTTGAGATTTACAACCATTTTCGTAGTATTAGTTATTAGTTTCAACATTATTAACTTTTTTAGGTGTGTAACTGCTCATGCGTAGGTGCAACCGTCCCAGTTTTGCTTGTTATTTGCTACTTATTAAGTACATTATTACTTTTTGCTTTCTTTTTTTATTAGATTAATAGATAAAAAATGAAATTTGGAGAAAAAAATAATTGTGGCTGAAAATGTCTTAAAAATTTAAATCATAACATTGTTTTTACACGTGTAAACTATAACGCCCCAACTAAACTTATCTAGAATATTTAGTCGAGACATAAATAATTGAATCTGAGTACATTAAATTGACGGAATAATTAACTTAATACAAGAATTCTTCACTAATGAGTGATAACTTATACAATACAGCGGAAAGAGAAATAACATTCTAAATAAACAGATTAAAGTTGAAACAAGAAGACTAAAATCTTCAAGTGTGACAATCCAAGCCCGGCTCCAACTGTCAGTCTCCTACCCGGTCCTTGCTCCGTGTAACCTATTTACCTAAAAAAAATTGATTTGGAGTGGGGTGAGACTACTAAGCCTCAGTGAGTCCTACTACCCTCCTATAGGCGACTACGCCGAGGGAACCTAGATAGTGTAAAAATCTAAGTTCAACTGTTTTAACATATTCATGTACTAATCATTAATAAATAAAGTGTAACACAAAATTATTATCTTGTCAAGTTACTCTTCAAAGGTCGCCCGAGGCAAGCCTGTCTCAGGTGCCTGACTCTGCGTAATACCGAATATTGAGGTTCGGATTCCGCCGTTGGCTCGCATAATAAAATGATCAGAATTCAGAGGAATTCTTTAATCACGGCATTTAATTGCCATTTAATTTTTATAATGAGTATAAACAGTTCTAACCAATATATCCCACCCAGGGTATCCTAGACATGTTACTGATTCATATAAATATACTTCTTTTCTCTGACCATATAGTCTATTTAATACTACTAAACATGTTCATAAAGACCAAGTTGCATTCGGACATAAAACGAGGGTTTAGAGATTTTAGAAAATAAAATTTACAGGTTCTGTCCCTGCTAAACTCGCTACAGCGAGCTCTTACTCGCTACTGCGAGTTTATGTGCTGACAGACCTGTAACACTCACCCTGGCGAGTCAAAGACTCGCCTGGCGAGTTATACAGACATCAACACTCGCTGTGGCGCATAGTTACTCGCTGCGGCGAGTTTGACAGTACAGACCCCTGTTTTTTAGAAAAATACGATTTTGAAAGAAATCACCTACAATCTCTATGCAACTTGTTTAAACACATTTTATAATATGAAACAGATTATATAGGGGCAAGAATTGGGATTTATTCTCGCTCTTTCATTAATTTGATCTTAAATTCCTATGTTTGCATGCATAACATATTTTGGGAAACTAAGCTCTAAAATAATACTAAGGTTAAGAACCTAGAGAACCCACCTGAATTGAGATCAACTCAAAAGCTTTAAACACAGTGCTAATGACATCTTTGAAGTTCTCCGAGAAACCGAATTTGCAGCGAAAAGCTTTAAATCCTTAACAGAATTTCTGTACAAAATCAGCTGCTGTCCTCCAACTTCAAAAATATCTCCAGACCTTACTATTGAGTCAAAAATTATGAAACTTATGTCAAAATGACTGATATTGAGTTATCTAACTACGGCAAAAAGAATCGTTTGAATCCGAGTTACAGGGAGAGAGCACTTACCATTTTAGTGCAGACCCATCTTAACCATTTTCTGCATAATTACTGTGTCGATTGTCCAACTTCAAAAATTCATACCGACTTCGTTTCTCGCTCAAAATGCACGCGGCTGGTACCAAAACGACCGGCATTTCGTCAGCTTTTCAGACATGTAAATACCATTCAAAGCGGATTTACGGTTTGTCGGCTACAGCCCAAATACCAGACACAGGTCCAAACAAAATTATGCAGAATTTCCTTACCATTCCAACTCTAACTTTCTCCAATTCTTGCTTTCATGTTTCAGCTCCTATATCTCAGACCAAAACGGTAACGGCACAAAAAAAGGAACAGAGTCACGCACATAGCAGTGCTGACCTGCTGAACTCGCCATGGAATTTTAATGGTAGATTAAAACACAATTCTTACCTTAATCCTTCAATTTCTCCAAAACCCCAAGATTACAACTCCTTACATTTGCCTCTGTAGCTTCAGGTTCATCATTTTCTGCACTACCCATGGCCTTTACGACATCTTAGGTCATGTATTGGAGGTGGTAATCACACATGCATCAACATACAATACAAGTCAAGAAGTGGGTTTTCGGCCAAACCAAAAAGTTGAGGAATTATGAGATATTTTCTTTCTACTGATGTTTCTTAGCACTCTAATTTCATGATTTAGCAAGATAAACTCACATGCAAGATCTTACCTTGAAGATTTGCCTTCAACAGAAAATGGATCGTGGAAGTTTGGAGTGAGAGAGAGAGCTTCGCGAGAGGGGTGAGAGAGGGAGGTGTTGTTGTTGCTTGCCGCGTGAAGAAAGGAGGGAGGAGATGTTTGTTTCCCTGACCTTTGAAAAGAAAGCGTAGAATGAATGAATGAGTGAATGGTTTAACCAAGTGGTCATGAGCTCATATAACACATGTAGGTCCCGCTTGCCCTTGGGTTTCTTCTCTTAAATGGGCCAAATTAAATTACTCTAATGTTTTTATCTTCACAAAATTGACACAATTTAACCCAATTACATCTCTATTATTATTACTCCTAATAATTAAAGTCGGGATGTTACATAAACTATTTAGAAGTTGAAATTATCAATTATTTATAAGTTGGAAAAAAAGTTTTTGTTTTCCTATTGTATTTGTTCTTATGAATCTATCGTTCTACTAACCTTCTGATATTTATATGTTAGTGAAGTTATTACAAGAAAATAAGGCATTACATTGTGTTGTTGTGAAATGTAGCCAATAACACAAAAAAGAAAAAAACTTTTATTTAACAAGCAATAATTATGAAAATTATAATATGGATATTTATTTAGGCCAAATTCATGAACAATAGTCTTATTTGACCCACTTTTTCTTATTCAATTTTTAATATTTTCTCTTATAAACCTGATTTGTAATATTTTATGTTACTACTTTCATCTCCATGTTTAGTATCTCATCATCACTAAGTTTTTTATTTGGAGATGCCAACAAAAACTATATAAGAAAACACTTGTAGAAATCCAAAGTAGTAAGCATTCAATTATTCTTCCAACGTTTTCCAGTCTTTTTGTTTTGAACTCGTAAACACATATTACACGAGTTTTAAAATTTATTGTATATATTGATCGTGTGAGGTGCCGAATCAATGAGATTTATATTTAGATCTTCAATTTTAAGACTTGTGATGGATGACACATTAAAAAGTGTGAAGTTTATAACTTTATATGGAAAATACACGTTGATTGCTCTTATGTTGCAAAAACATCGAATATTCTCGTAAAAGATATAGTTCCTAGCTAAAGGGTTTTGATGACAGAAATAGATGAAATAAAAAAGTTTACAGTTCACCTCATGTATGAGTTTTTGTTAAATGATAAATGAATATGATTCAAAAAAAAATTAGGACACAAGTTAATCTCTTGTGAGTTACAAATTAAGATGTATATTATATATCAAAAGATTATATATGTTATTCAATGAAAACCATCATATGGGGAATTGTGACCTCTTTGACTTTCATCATATAAAAACTAAAACTTAATTCTAGTTGCCTGGTGTTTATGTACAGATCTAGTATTCTCCTAAGTCGAACTAATATAAAGCCTCAACGTGGCAAAACCTGCAAATTCAATATCAAAAAGGATGCAAGTTCCTACTCAATACATTCATGTTGGTAAAGATCCCGAATAATTGGTGTTTGTACGGCAAAAATGATTTTTGCTTGTTGCTCTCTTTCCTCTTTTTATTAGTCACATATATCTTCTCATAAGCCGATAATGCACTTTTGTGTTTCTCATCCTTCCTCATTTTAAGGACGATGTTTTCTAGCTTTGGCTTGCTGGATTTTTTGGGAACCGAAGGATTCAATAAAACAAAACAATCCTTATGGTCACTATTACTTCGAAGATTCAGGTTTTCTCTGAATCTCCATAAATTTGACGTCCCTGTTGAGTTGCTTTTTGTATAACACTCACTCGCACCCTTCATCTCAACCAGTGTCACATTTTGTATCGGCTCATTTTGAAGTCCATTTATAATACCGTCTGATCTTGAGTGCGGTTTTATAGAATTCTCAATAAAGTTCTTTCTTATTGATGGACAATTATATGAGGCATTGTTTTTTTGGTTGGGAATGAAGGGAAGAGATTGGTTTGAACTATGAATTATTGGTCGTATTTTTCCATGTTCAAATATATCATCGGCAAATATATGCATTTCTCGGACATCGGTGCATGCAAAACCAAACTCCTGCTCCTCCATATGTTCTTCATCGTTGTCGCGAATATTTTGTTTGTTGCTACAATGTGGATCGAGTTTATCTTGGACGGGAGCAGCTCCATCAAAACTAAAAAAATCATCATTACTAATTTGTTGTTTTGTGCTACAATTGATATCAAGTTTCTCTTGTGCAGGAGCAAAGCCAGAAAAATCTAGAAAAGGGTGAGGTGTACAAATAATTGATAGCGCTTGCACTCTTAGCATCTCAATATTTTAGGTTGATTTATGTATTTTGTTTCGATTGTGGTTTGTTGATGCGTGGTAAGGTAAATTGAATGTTGGAAGTGAATGTGAAATGAGAAATATTTATATATAAACAACAATCCAATGTTAGATTATGTTGGTTAAATGGCACCCGATTAGCTTGGAAGTTTTAGGTGGTAGTTACACATTATTGGTCTGTTTGGTATGAGTGAAACAGGAGAGAGAGAAATTGAGAAGTGAGAAGTTGGAGAGAAAGATCAAATTTCTTTTGTTTGGTTGAAGAGAGATTGAAAAGAGAGATAAAAGAAGATATGGGACCCACACCTTTTTAGTTTCTTCTCTATGGTGCGAAGAAAGTCCAGCTACATGTATTTTTTTTTTGTTTTTCCCTCTTTACCCTTGTCTCAATGGAACTAGAATAAGTTGCCAATATAATATATACTACTAAATTGGAGCCATTGTTAGTGGTGGGATGTGCAGCACACTCTGTTGTGTGCACCGAGCATGTAAACTTTGCCAAGAGCTTTGTCTTTTGAAAAAAATAAAATTGTTAAATATAAATAACACTAATTGATTAAAAAAAATTAAATAACAATAATATAAGTTTATTATTTATTAGCAATTTAGTCAATTATAAATAATTTGAATTATGAATATTAGGTTAATTAAATTTACAGAAACAGAATATTAATTAAATACATTCATTTCTTAATTTAATTAAAATAAAAACAAAATTAGTTCAATTTATAAATTGAATTTTTCTATTCAAGGGTAGTTTAGTAACTTTTTATCACATCAACATTTCTCTCTCTTCTATTTCTCTTCTTTTTCTCTTATTCCAAACAATACTTCAATTCTACGCTATTTCTCATTTATTTCTCTCTTCTTATACTCTCTCTCACCTCTTTCTCTCTTTTCATTTTCTCTTCACAACCAAACATGCCATATGGGTGTGAAACAGTGTTAAGAAGTTGATGATTGCTTTTATGTTATACCTTATATTTGTTGCTGATCAATTTTTAGCCACGCATTTTATTTATTTTATTTTTTAAAATAATTTTATTATGTTGAGATTTACAACCATTTTCGTAGTATTAGTTAGTAGTTTCAACGTTATTAACTTTTTTAGGTGTGTAACTGCTCATGCGTAGGTGCAACCGTCCCAGTTTTGCTTGTTATTTGCTACTTATTAAGTACATTATTACTTTTTGCTTTCTTTTTTTATTAGATTAATAGATAAAAAATGAAATTTGGAGAAAAAAATAATTGTGGCTGAAAATGTCTTAAAAATTTAAATCATAACATTGTTTTTACACGTGTAAACTATTTAGAAGTTGAAATTATCAATTATTTATAAGTTCGAAAAAAAGTTTTTGTTTTCCTATTGTATTTGTTATTATGAATCTATCGTTCTACTAACCTTCTGATATTTATATGTTAGTGAAGTTATTACAAGTAAATAAGGCATTACATTGTGTTGTTGTGAAATGTAGCCAATAACACAAAAAAGAAAAAAACTTTTATTTAACAAGCAATAATTATGAAAATTATAATATGGAAATTTATTTAGGCCAAATTCATGAACAATAGTCTTATTTGACCCACTTTTTCTTATTCACTTTTTAATATTTTCTCTTATAAACCTGATTTGTAATATTTTATGTTACTACTTTCATCTCCATGTTTAGTATCTCATCATCACTAAGTTTTTTATTTGGAGATGCCAACAAAAACTTTATAAGAAAACACTTGTAGAAATCCATAGTAGTAAGCATTCAATTATTCTTCCAACGTTTTCCGGTCTTTTTGTTTTGAACTCATAAACACATATTACATGAGTTTTAAAATTTATTGTATATATTGATCGTGTGAGGTGCCGAATCAATGGGATTTGTATTTAGATATTCAATTTTAAGACTTGTGATAGATGACACATTAAAAAGTGTGAAGTTTATAAGTTTGAATGGAAAATACACGTTGCTTGCTCTTATGTTGCAAATACATCGAATATTCTCGTAAAAGATATACTTCCTAGCTAAAGGGTTGAAGACAGAAATAGCTGAAATAAAAAAGTTTACAGTTCACCTCATGTATGAGTTTTTGTTAAATGATAAATGAATATGATTCAAAAAAAATTAGGACACAAGTTAATCTCTTGTGAGTTACAAATTAAGATGTATATTATATATCAAAAGATTATATATATTATTCAATGAAAACCATCATATGGGGAATTGTGACCTCTTACACTTTCATCATATAAAAATTAAAACTTAATTTTAGTTGCCTAGTGCTTATGTACAGATCTAGTATTCTCCTAAGTCAAACTAATATAAAGCCTCAACGTGGCAAAACTTGCAAATTCAATATCAAAAAGGATGCAAGTTCCTATTCAATACATTCATGTTGGTAAAGATCCCGAATAATTGGTGTTTGTACGGCAAAAATGATTTTCGCTTGCTGCTCTCTTTCCTCCTTTTATTAGTCACATATATCTTCTCATAAGCCGATAATACACTTTTGTGTTTCTCATCCTTCCTCTTTTTAAGGACGATGTTTTCTACCTTTGGCTTGCTGGATTTTTTGGGAACCGAAGGATTCATTAAAACAAAACAATCCTTATGGTCACTATTACTTCGAAGATTCAGGTTTTCTCTGAATCTCCATAAATTTGACGTCCCTGTTGAGTTGCTTTTTGTATAACACTCACTTGCACCCTTCATCTCAACCAGTGTCACATTTTGTATCGGCTCATTTTGAAGTCCATTTGTAATACTGTAACAGCCCGTTTTTCCAGGGCCAGAAAAGGCAGTATATTTTTTTTTTTTTCTTTTTCAACTAACACTCAGAGTGCGTATATAATATTTTTCAATGAGCCGGTGTTCAAATATACAAAAGACTCATTACCATAGGTGCTTCGACAAGCAAAGTGTATTCCTGAATAATTACAATCCAAGTCTAAGTATCAAGTACTTACAACAAAACAAGTTAGACAACCCTATGCTAACCAAAAGCACGGTGCACAAAACACACCGGCGCATAGTCTATCTATACTAAGCTTCACCAAATGCTTACTATAGCCTAGAACTGCCACCGTCGTCATCACGACCTAACCCATCACCTGGGTGGGATGAGCCCGCAAATGAAAGAAAGGGTCACCACAAAATATATAGTATATATATATATATAACCGGTGCGAAAGATTGTACACATAACAATAATTCCACAAAATACAAGAGAAAGCTCTTAACCAACAAAGCAATTCCCACCAACGGGTTCATATAAGCAATGCACACATAGCCTATAATGCAACCTCTACAATGCGTGGTACTAACCCTAGCTACCACAATGCATGAGCTCCAGAACTGTAGGTCCAACCCCTACTATAAATCACCAATGAAATCACAAGGTTAGGATGGATCCACTCACGCAATCGCACCCCATGGTCCACTCCCGCAACCATGTATCAGCCTCAACAAAGTCACAAAGGTTAAGGTGGATCCACTCCCGCAATCACACCCCATGGTCCACTCCCGCAACCATGTATCGAACTCAACTAAATCACACAAGATTTAGGTGGATCCACTCCCGCAATCACACCCCATGGTCCACTCCCGCAACCATGTGTTGAATTCAATAAAACCCTATAAGAATCAGGTGGGTCCACTCCTGCAACCACACCTCGTAGTCCACTCCCGCAACTACACTTCGAAGTCCACTCCCGCAACTACGCACTAACAATGCATGAGCATACGATTCCCCATGTATACTAATGCAACAATTACATACCTCCCTAGCATATGTAAACCATCCCAACAACATACATACATATCCAATCATATGTAACAAACCACAACAAACATACATACATTTCCAATCATATGTATTCACCCACATGTTCATACATACATCTCCAATCATATGTAAAACAACGCACGTATTGTAAACACTTTCTCATCACGAGAATACATAACACATACATGCCAAACACACAAACACACATCACCGAAAATAACCAACAAACATGTTATAACTCAGTGAAAAGACAGAAATAAAGTGATGCCCTTACCTTAGCAAGCTTCCGTCAACAACACACGCTCAAACAACACAACGCGCTTCCTAAAACAAGCAGCGCAACAATCAATACATTGTTCCCTAACCAATAGTATTGAAACTACACCAATCCCCCAAAAACCTAAAGGTTCCTAAGGAAAATCCGCTCTTTCGGATACCATACCAAAATCTATCGTATTGATCAACACCCATGAGTTATTTGTACTATTTTTAGGACCCAAAACCATAGGCCAAAGTCTTAAATAGTTTGAAATGCAAAATGGCCGTTTTCTTGCGTTACAAGATACACACTTTCCGAATATCCGAAAAACTCGTTTCCAATCCCAACCACTTCCATAAATTAATAAAAAGGGATTAGAAAGCTAAAAACCAAGTTTGGAAATCAGAATCCAAAATCTCAACTCCCAGAGCTCGCCCTGGCGAGTTGGTGGCGAGTGAAGGCAGAGAGTTCTGGTCTTACTCGCCCTGGAGCTCGCCCTGGCGAGTTGTCAAGACCTGTGACACTCGCCCTGGCGAGTAACCACTCGCCTGGCGAGTTGCACCTGTCATGACAGCACAAGACAGCAACTCACACCACCTTTTTCCACCCCAAACCTAGTTTGATTCTATTAGTTCCCAACACTTTTTCAAAGTATAAAAGCAAACCATTTTCATAAGCAAGCAACACATTTCCGAAAGCTTGTTGGTTGCTTCGAGTGCAAGTTATTTGATTTTCATTTACAAAATCAAAACCAAACCTAAGCACAAGTTTTATTACGGGCCTTAACCGTCCGGTAATCATTTTCAAACATGTTTTCAAGGTAAATTGCGACACCACATGTCACAATAGTTTTAAACCATTTTGACCCCAAAACACTACCCAAAACACTTAGGAAATATTTTCATAAACCTCAAAATATTTTTCATCGGATTTTCTAAAACAAAACCATACAACGCATTTCCCTTTCGCCCAAAGGTTCAAAGACAACTTTTCTTTTCAAAACCTTACAACATAACCTCATGTAATTGATCAATACATAAACAAACCAAAACCCTAACTTTTCTCATGAGATTTTCACCAACTCATGGAAAACAAAACAACCAAGCCTAAACATTTAAGCTAAGCACTCATGAACAATTTTCATGAAGCAAGAATCAACCAACACCAAATTTTATGAAATTTCTCTCAAGAACAAAATCATAAAATCCTACTAAACTACATGAGCTTGGCTAGTAAAGAGAAAGGAATGGATCAAGTTACCTTAGAAAAAGCTTCTCTACAAATACCCTTTGATCCAACAAGTCTAAAATCCAAGCAAATGGTGAAGGAATGGAATTTTGCTCAAGGTTGGAAGAGAGAAAGAAAGCCACGGTTCATGAGAGAAAGAAATGAGGTTTTTATGATTTTTCTTAAGTCCAAAGATGTGACCAAAAGGCTTACTATCAAGTGGTCTTGTTGCATACTAGCCTTAGGATCAAATAGTGTAAAGGTTGCAAGATCAAATCCTAGCCCTTGGATCAATCCGAGTCTATCTTCCCAAGATATTTCCCATAACCTCATAAAACGAAACGCACGCTCAGTTCTCGCGCGTCGCGACAAACGTAAAACACAAAAACAGAAAACCTACGGAAATAACGTCTAACGTTTTTCCATTCCAAAACTTATCGCCGAATCTTTTTCCGCGACTGTAATTTTCTTCCATACCTTAGAAAATTAATCTCAGGACATATCCTAACTCGCGCAGATATATAAAACTCCCATCCGAAACCTCACTCAAAACAGACGCAGTAAGATTTTCCATCCGCGGGTAAAATCCTACTCGTTTTTCCAAAAACGAGAATAATCCAAAACTCGTTATTCTAAGACCACAGAAATCTTCTCATACTTAAAAGAGGACTACGACCCAAAAGTCTGTGCCTTTCCAGCGCACGAGCACAAAACAGGCTCCGTTTCAGCAAAAATCTCATTAATGTGACGATAAACACAAATCCGCTTCTACTAAAAACCCTAAAACTCGTAGCCGACACTAGAGTTCCTTAGAAAATTGTACAGTAAAATCTTGGGTCTTACATTACTACCCTCCAAAAAGAAGTTTCGTCCTCGAAACTAAAGGTAAGAGTAACAACTCAACTAATAATTACCATTACCAACACAACAAAATCCCTTCGGATTAGGTGCAGCCACACAGATGCTAACACCGAGTGAGGTCATACAGATACTCTCACCAACACACTGGCACAACCGTGCACCAACCGCAACTCTCAACGAGTTCACCCCTCAAAATTAACCTCACAACAGAGGTTCTCAACCTCTAGTTCCTCAAAAGTCCAAAGGTTCACACAAAATTTTCCAAAATCCATTCTTTTGCCTCCGCGACGTAGCCTAAACCACTAGGTTCACGCGAAGCAGTGACTAGCTACCCTCCAAAAAGAAACACAGCACCCTTTGTGCACCACTAAGGTTAGCAAAACCAGTCAATTCCAGACAACACGACTTATAAACAAAACCCCAAACAAACAGCATACATCCAAACATACAAGAGTGGGTTGCCCTCAAACAATAATCAATGCAGTAAAGTGTTACCTGCAACTAGTAATCCTCATGCATGGCATTACCGGTCTGGCCGTTCACTCCAGTGCCCACACAGTAAGCACCTCCTCTAGCAGCGGGTCGAACTCCTTGTGCCACATCTGCCGACGTCCCGGCCTTTGGGGCTTTGCAATCCCTAGCAAAATGACCCGGTTTCCGACAGTTGAAACAAATATTCCCCGGACTCGGACATTCGTTTGCATAATGCCCCGCTTGCCCACATCTGAAGCAACCTTGCTTCCCTTCACCCCGACTCCCCTGAGTCTCTTGATTCACAGAGTGACCTGATCCTCTAATATTTTGGGAACGGTTACCAGACATATCCCCTTGCTTCCTCTTATTTTGACCCGAACTCGGATTCTGACCACTTGAATTACTAGGTCCTCCAACACTAAAATCACCCTGGCGGTTCTCCCGCTTCTTCCTCATATCCTCCACCTCTTGGCACTTCTCTACCAAGACTTGAAACTGACGAATGCCCAACGGCACCACTGCGTCTTGCAGTTCATACCTCAAACCATCCTGGAAGCGACGACACATATAGGCCTCATCTATCCCATCCCTAAAGAAACGGAAGTAACGGGATAGTGACTCAAACTTTTTGGCATAGGCTTCCACTTTAATGCCCCCCTGCCGCAGCTGCAGGAACTCCTCTCCGTACCTTTCCCTCGCAGTCTCGGGAAAGTACTTAGCTAAGAACCTCCTCTTGAAGTTCTCCCAATTTACCTCCTCATCAACATTTCCCATAAGGAGCCTGGTGTTCCCCCACCAATATTCAGAACTACCCTGCAACTGATAGGTAGCTAACACCACTTTCTCTCTTTCTGGACAATGAATTGCCCCGAATATTCTCTCCACAGCTTGGAGCCACAAGTCAGCAGTTTCCGAACCTCCCTCCCCATTAAACTTTGGAGGAGTCTGCTGATTGAAACTCGTAAGAACCCGAGATGCAGCAGCTATAATCTCCCTCTCACGCTTCTCTGCATCCCTCTGCGCCTTAGCATGAGTTTGCGCAGTCACAGCAGCTGCCATGGTATGCATGGCATAAGCCATCTGATTCACATCAACCTCTGGTACTATAGGAACTGGATTCGCCCTTCTTGGCGGCATTCTTTTCTGCACAATACCAATTCTGATTAGATTCCTTATCCAAACATTTCTGAGTCTCAACAGAAATCTCATACAACGGTTACTAGCACATAACCCGACACCGAACAACCACTAGAACTGTCACTACTCTAGCTATGTTCTAACCGACTCTGGACTAACGACTCAAGTATACACTTCCCCTTTGAAGATTTAAAGCCGTGCTCTGATACCAATTGTAACAGCCCGTTTTTCCAGGGCCAGAAAAGGCAGTATATTTTTTTTTTTTTCTTTTTCAACTAACACTCAGAGTGCGTATATAATATTTTTCAATGAGCCGGTGTTCAAATATACAAAAGACTCATTACCATAGGTGCTTCGACAAGCAAAGTGTATTCCTGAATAATTACAATCCAAGTCTAAGTATCAAGTACTTACAACAAAACAAGTTAGACAACCCTATGCTAACCAAAAGCACGGTGCACAAAACACACCGGCGCATAGTCTATCTATACTAAGCTTCACCAAATGCTTACTATAGCCTAGAACTGCCACCGTCGTCATCACGACCTAACCCATCACCTGGGTGGGATGAGCCCGCAAATGAAAGAAAGGGTCACCACAAAATATATAGTATATATATATATATAACCGGTGCGAAAGATTGTACACATAACAATAATTCCACAAAATACAAGAGAAAGCTCTTAACCAACAAAGCAATTCCCACCAACGGGTTCATATAAGCAATGCACACATAGCCTATAATGCAACCTCTACAATGCGTGGTACTAACCCTAGCTACCACAATGCATGAGCTCCAGAACTGTAGGTCCAACCCCTACTAAATCACCAATGAAATCACAAGGTTAGGATGGATCCACTCACGCAATCGCACCCCATGGTCCACTCCCGCAACCATGTATCAGCCTCAACAAAGTCACAAAGGTTAAGGTGGATCCACTCCCGCAATCACACCCCATGGTCCACTCCCGCAACCATGTATCGAACTCAACTAAATCACACAAGATTTAGGTGGATCCACTCCCGCAATCACACCCCATGGTCCACTCCCGCAACCATGTGTTGAATTCAATAAAACCCTATAAGAATCAGGTGGGTCCACTCCTGCAACCACACCTCGTAGTCCACTCCCGCAACTACACTTCGAAGTCCACTCCCGCAACTACGCACTAACAATGCATGAGCATACGATTCCCCATGTATACTAATGCAACAATTACATACCTCCCTAGCATATGTAAACCATCCCAACAACATACATACATATCCAATCATATGTAACAAACCACAACAAACATACATACATTTCCAATCATATGTATTCACCCACATGTTCATACATACATCTCCAATCATATGTAAAACAACGCACGTATTGTAAACACTTTCTCATCACGAGAATACATAACACATACATGCCAAACACACAAACACACATCACCGAAAATAACCAACAAACATGTTATAACTCAGTGAAAAGACAGAAATAAAGTGATGCCCTTACCTTAGCAAGCTTCCGTCAACAACACACGCTCAAACAACACAACGCGCTTCCTAAAACAAGCAGCGCAACAATCAATACATTGTTCCCTAACCAATAGTATTGAAACTACACCAATCCCCCAAAAACCTAAAGGTTCCTAAGGAAAATCCGCTCTTTCGGATACCATACCAAAATCTATCGTATTGATCAACACCCATGAGTTATTTGTACTATTTTTAGGACCCAAAACCATAGGCCAAAGTCTTAAATAGTTTGAAATGCAAAATGGCCGTTTTCTTGCGTTACAAGATACACACTTTCCGAATATCCGAAAAACTCGTTTCCAATCCCAACCACTTCCATAAATTAATAAAAAGGGATTAGAAAGCTAAAAACCAAGTTTGGAAATCAGAATCCAAAATCTCAACTCCCAGAGCTCGCCCTGGCGAGTTGGTGGCGAGTGAAGGCAGAGAGTTCTGGTCTTACTCGCCCTGGAGCTCGCCCTGGCGAGTTGTCAAGACCTGTGACACTCGCCCTGGCGAGTAACCACTCGCCTGGCGAGTTGCACCTGTCATGACAGCACAAGACAGCAACTCACACCACCTTTTTCCACCCCAAACCTAGTTTGATTCTATTAGTTCCCAACACTTTTTCAAAGTATAAAAGCAAACCATTTTCATAAGCAAGCAACACATTTCCGAAAGCTTGTTGGTTGCTTCGAGTGCAAGTTATTTGATTTTCATTTACAAAATCAAAACCAAACCTAAGCACAAGTTTTATTACGGGCCTTAACCGTCCGGTAATCATTTTCAAACATGTTTTCAAGGTAAATTGCGACACCACATGTCACAATAGTTTTAAACCATTTTGACCCCAAAACACTACCCAAAACACTTAGGAAATATTTTCATAAACCTCAAAATATTTTTCATCGGATTTTCTAAAACAAAACCATACAACGCATTTCCCTTTCGCCCAAAGGTTCAAAGACAACTTTTCTTTTCAAAACCTTACAACATAACCTCATGTAATTGATCAATACATAAACAAACCAAAACCCTAACTTTTCTCATGAGATTTTCACCAACTCATGGAAAACAAAACAACCAAGCCTAAACATTTAAGCTAAGCACTCATGAACAATTTTCATGAAGCAAGAATCAACCAACACCAAATTTTATGAAATTTCTCTCAAGAACAAAATCATAAAATCCTACTAAACTACATGAGCTTGGCTAGTAAAGAGAAAGGAATGGATCAAGTTACCTTAGAAAAAGCTTCTCTACAAATACCCTTTGATCCAACAAGTCTAAAATCCAAGCAAATGGTGAAGGAATGGAATTTTGCTCAAGGTTGGAAGAGAGAAAGAAAGCCACGGTTCATGAGAGAAAGAAATGAGGTTTTTATGATTTTTCTTAAGTCCAAAGATGTGACCAAAAGGCTTACTATCAAGTGGTCTTGTTGCATACTAGCCTTAGGATCAAATAGTGTAAAGGTTGCAAGATCAAATCCTAGCCCTTGGATCAATCCGAGTCTATCTTCCCAAGATATTTCCCATAACCTCATAAAACGAAACGCACGCTCAGTTCTCGCGCGTCGCGACAAACGTAAAACACAAAAACAGAAAACCTACGGAAATAACGTCTAACGTTTTTCCATTCCAAAACTTATCGCCGAATCTTTTTCCGCGACTGTAATTTTCTTCCATACCTTAGAAAATTAATCTCAGGACATATCCTAACTCGCGCAGATATATAAAACTCCCATCCGAAACCTCACTCAAAACAGACGCAGTAAGATTTTCCATCCGCGGGTAAAATCCTACTCGTTTTTCCAAAAACGAGAATAATCCAAAACTCGTTATTCTAAGACCACAGAAATCTTCTCATACTTAAAAGAGGACTACGACCCAAAAGTCTGTGCCTTTCCAGCGCACGAGCACAAAACAGGCTCCGTTTCAGCAAAAATCTCATTAATGTGACGATAAACACAAATCCGCTTCTACTAAAAACCCTAAAACTCGTAGCCGACACTAGAGTTCCTTAGAAAATTGTACAGTAAAATCTTGGGTCTTACAAATACCGTCTGATCTTGAGTGCGGTTTTATAGAATTCTCAATAAAGTTCTTCCTTATTGATGGACAATTATATGAGGCACTGTTTTTTTGGTTGGGAATGAAGGTAAGAGATTGGTTAGAACTATGAATTATTGGTCGTATTTTTCCATGTTCAAATATATCATCGGCAAATATACGCATTTCTCGGACATCGGTGCATGCAAAACCAAACTCCAGCTCCTCCATATGTTCTTCATCGTTGTCGCAAATATTTTGTTTGTTGCTACGATGTGGATCGAGTTTATCTTGGACGGGAGCAGATCCATCAAAACTAAAAAAATAATCATTACTAATTTGTTGTTTTGTGCTACAATTGATATCAAGTTTCTCTTGTGCAGGAGCAAAGCCAGAAAAATCTAGAAAAGGGTGAGGTGTACAAATAATTGATAGCGCTTGCACTCTTAGCATCTCAATATTTGAGGTTGATTTATGCATTTTGTTTCGATTGTGGTTTGTTGATGCGTGGTAAGGTAAATTGAATGTTGGAAGTGAATGTGAAATGAGAAATATTTATATATAAACAACAATCCAATGTTAGATTATGTTGGTTAAATGGCACCCGATTAACTTGGAAGTTTTAGGTGGTAGTTACACATTATGGGTGTGAAATAGTGTTAAGAAGTTGATGATTGCTTTTATGTTATACCTTATATTTGTTGCTGATCAATTTTTAGCCACACATTTTATTTATTTTATTTTTTAAAATAATTTTATTATGTTGAGATTTACAACCATTTTCGTAGTATTAGTTAGTAGTTTCAACGTTATTAACTTTTTTAGGTGTGTAACTGCTCATGCGTAGGTGCAACCGTCCCAGTTTTACTTGTTATTTGCTACTTATTAAGTACATTATTACTTTTTGCTTTCTTTTTTTATTAGATTAATAGATAACAAATGAAATTTGGAGAAAAAAATAATTGTGGCTGAAAATGTCTTAAAAATTTAAATCATAACTTTGTTTTTACACGTGTAAACTATTTAGAAGTTGAAATTATCAATTATTTATAAAATGGAAAAAAAGGTTTTTGTTTTCCTATTGTATTTGTTATTATGAATCTATCGTTCTACTAACCTTCTGATATTTATATGTTAGTGAAGTTATTACAAGTAAATAAGGCATTACATTGTGTTGTTGTGAAATGTAGCCAATAACACAAAAAAGAAAAAAACTTTTATTTAACAAGCAATAATTATGAAAATTATAATATGGAAATTTATTTAGGCCAAATTCATGAACAATAGTCTTATTTGACCCACTTTTTCTTATTCACTTTTTAATATTTTCTCTTATAAACCTGATTTGTAATATTTTATGTTACTACTTTCATCTCCATGTTTAGTATCTCATCATCACTAAGTTTTTTATTTGGAGATGCCAACAAAAACTTTATAAGAAAACACTTGTAGAAATCCATAGTAGTAAGCATTCAATTATTCTTCCAACGTTTTCCGGTCTTTTTGTTTTGAACTCATAAACACATATTACATGAGTTTTAAAATTTATTGTATATATTGATCGTGTGAGGTGCCGAATCAATGGGATTTGTATTTAGATATTCAATTTTAAGACTTGTGATAGATGACACATTAAAAAGTGTGAAGTTTATAAGTTTGAATGGAAAATACACGTTGCTTGCTCTTATGTTGCAAATACATCGAATATTCTCGTAAAAGATATACTTCCTAGCTAAAGGGTTGAAGACAGAAATAGCTGAAATAAAAAAGTTTACAGTTCACCTCATGTATGAGTTTTTGTTAAATGATAAATGAATATGATTCAAAAAAAATTAGGACACAAGTTAATCTCTTGTGAGTTACAAATTAAGATGTATATTATATATCAAAAGATTATATATATTATTCAATGAAAACCATCATATGGGGAATTGTGACCTCTTACACTTTCATCATATAAAAATTAAAACTTAATTTTAGTTGCCTAGTGCTTATGTACAGATCTAGTATTCTCCTAAGTCAAACTAATATAAAGCCTCAACGTGGCAAAACTTGCAAATTCAATATCAAAAAGGATGCAAGTTCCTATTCAATACATTCATGTTGGTAAAGATCCCGAATAATTGGTGTTTGTACGGCAAAAATGATTTTCGCTTGCTGCTCTCTTTCCTCCTTTTATTAGTCACATATATCTTCTCATAAGCCGATAATACACTTTTGTGTTTCTCATCCTTCCTCTTTTTAAGGACGATGTTTTCTACCTTTGGCTTGCTGGATTTTTTGGGAACCGAAGGATTCATTAAAACAAAACAATCCTTATGGTCACTATTACTTCGAAGATTCAGGTTTTCTCTGAATCTCCATAAATTTGACGTCCCTGTTGAGTTGCTTTTTGTATAACACTCACTTGCACCCTTCATCTCAACCAGTGTCACATTTTGTATCGGCTCATTTTGAAGTCCATTTGTAATACCGTCTGATCTTGAGTGCGGTTTTATAGAATTCTCAATAAAGTTCTTCCTTATTGATGGACAATTATATGAGGCACTGTTTTTTTGGTTGGGAATGAAGGTAAGAGATTGGTTAGAACTATGAATTATTGGTCGTATTTTTCCATGTTCAAATATATCATCGGCAAATATACGCATTTCTCGGACATCGGTGCATGCAAAACCAAACTCCAGCTCCTCCATATGTTCTTCATCGTTGTCGCAAATATTTTGTTTGTTGCTACGATGTGGATCGAGTTTATCTTGGACGGGAGCAGATCCATCAAAACTAAAAAAATAATCATTACTAATTTGTTGTTTTGTGCTACAATTGATATCAAGTTTCTCTTGTGCAGGAGCAAAGCCAGAAAAATCTAGAAAAGGGTGAGGTGTACAAATAATTGATAGCGCTTGCACTCTTAGCATCTCAATATTTGAGGTTGATTTATGCATTTTGTTTCGATTGTGGTTTGTTGATGCGTGGTAAGGTAAATTGAATGTTGGAAGTGAATGTGAAATGAGAAATATTTATATATAAACAACAATCCAATGTTAGATTATGTTGGTTAAATGGCACCCGATTAACTTGGAAGTTTTAGGTGGTAGTTACACATTATGGGTGTGAAATAGTGTTAAGAAGTTGATGATTGCTTTTATGTTATACCTTATATTTGTTGCTGATCAATTTTTAGCCACACATTTTATTTATTTTATTTTTTAAAATAATTTTATTATGTTGAGATTTACAACCATTTTCGTAGTATTAGTTAGTAGTTTCAACGTTATTAACTTTTTTAGGTGTGTAACTGCTCATGCGTAGGTGCAACCGTCCCAGTTTTACTTGTTATTTGCTACTTATTAAGTACATTATTACTTTTTGCTTTCTTTTTTTATTAGATTAATAGATAACAAATGAAATTTGGAGAAAAAAATAATTGTGGCTGAAAATGTCTTAAAAATTTAAATCATAACTTTGTTTTTACACGTGTAAACTATTTAGAAGTTGAAATTATCAATTATTTATAAAATGGAAAAAAAGGTTTTTGTTTTCCTATTGTATTTGTTATTATGAATCTATCGTTCTACTAACCTTCTGATATTTATATGTTAGTGAAGTTATTACAAGTAAATAAGGCATTACATTGTGTTGTTGTGAAATGTAGCCAATAACACAAAAAAGAAAAAAACTTTTATTTAACAAGCAATAATTATGAAAATTATAATATGGAAATTTATTTAGGCCAAATTCATGAACAATAGTCTTATTTGACCCACTTTTTCTTATTCACTTTTTAATATTTTCTCTTATAAACCTGATTTGTAATATTTTATGTTACTACTTTCATCTCCATGTTTAGTATCTCATCATCACTAAGTTTTTTATTTGGAGATGCCAACAAAAACTATATAAGAAAACACTTGTAGAAATCCATAGTAGTAAGCATTCAATTATTCTTCCAACGTTTTCCAGTCTTTTTGTTTTGAACTCATAAACACATATTACATGAGTTTTAAAATTTATTGTATATATTGATCGTGTGAGGTGCCGAATCAATGGGATTTGTATTTAGATATTCAATTTTAAGACTTGTGATGGATGACACATTAAAAAGTGTGAAGTTTATAAGTTTATATGGAAAATACACGTTGATTGCTCTTATGTTGCAAATACATCGAATATTCTCGTAAAAGATATACTTCCTAGCTAAAGGGTTGATGACAGAAATAGCTGAAATAAAAAAGTTTACAGTTCACCTCATGTATGAGTTTTTGTTAAATGATAAATGAATATGATTCAAAAAAAAATTAGGACACAAGTTAATCTCTTGTGAGTTACAAATTAAGATGTATATTATATATCAAAAGATTATATATATTATTCAATGAAAACCATCATATGGGGAATTGTGACCTCTTACACTTTCATCATATAAAAACTAAAACTTAATTTTAGTTGCCTAGTGTTTATGTACAGATCTAGTATTCTCCTAAGTCAAACTAATATAAAGCCTCAACGTGGCAAAACTTGCAAATTCAATATCAAAAAGGATGCAAGTTCCTATTCAATACATTCATGTTGGTAAAGATCCCGAATAATTGGTGTTTGTACGGCAAAAATGATTTTCGCTTGCTGCTTGTAAGACCCAAGATTCCACTGTACAGTTTTTCGAAGGAACTTTAGTGTCGGCTAAGTTTTTAGGGTTTTTGGTGGAGCGGTCTTGTGAGTATCGTCGCATTAATGGAATTTTTGCTGAAATGGAGCCTGTTTTGTGCTCGTGCGCTGGAAAGGCACAGACTTTTGGGTCGTAGTCTTCTTTTGAGTATAAGAAGGTTTATGAGTAGTTAGAGTAACGAGTTTTGGATTATTCTCGCTTTTGGAAAAACGAGTAGGAATTTTACCCGCTGATGTAAAATTTTACGGCTTCTGAATTCCGTAGAAATTTAGATGGAGGTTTCATATATCTGCGTGAGTTAGGATATGTCCTGAGATTAATTTTCTAAGGTATGGAAGAAAATTACAGTCGCGGAAAAAGATTCGGCGATAAGTTTTGGAATGGAAAAACGTTAGACGTTCTTTCTGTAGGTTTTCTGTTTTTGTGAGTTTCGTTCGTCGCGACGCGCGAGAGCTGATTACGTGACTTGTTATGGAAGATTGGAGAAAAATCTTGTGATTAGTCATAAAGCAATTTGATCCAATGGCTAGGGTTTTAAGTTGGACTTTATCTATGATCCAATGGCCATGAGTGAGCAAGACTTTAGCATAGTAAGGAGGTTTGCTATTTGGTGGACTTAAGAAAAAAATCACACAATTCACTCCTTCTTTCTCTTGTTTTGGCCGTGGCTTTTCTCTCTTCTTCCAACCATGAGAAAAAATTCATTTCCTCCACCATAACCATCCATTAGAAGCTTGGTTAAAAGCTTGAAGTTGTGAGATTCTTCTTCCTAAGGTAACCAACTTCTTTCCTCCTTAATTAGCTTGCCAAACTCTTAGAAATTCATGAGATTTTTGGTTTATGTTCTTGAGAGAAATTTGTGAGAAATTGTTCATCATTGATTCTTATTGCTTAGAAGTTGTTTATAAGTGATTATCTAACATGTTTAGGCTTAGTAGTGATGATTACCATGGTTAGATGTGATTCTCATGAGTTTTTTTTTAGCAAGGGTTTGAAGAAATTTTTTTGAAGAGATCATAAACTTGAATTTTGTTTTGAGATTTTGTTTTTGATGTTAGTTTTGAGCTTTGTGGTGAAATGGATGTTTGAATATAAACTTTGTTTTGAAAAATAAGAAAATAATTTATTTGGTGTTCTTGAGTAGTTGATGAACATGTGTAGGGGAATTTTGTTTTGAATTTCAAAATTTGTTCTAAGACAATTGTGTAGGCATGATCATAGTTTTAAAGAAAAGATTGTGATATGGTTTGTTTAGGGAATAAAATGTGTTGATTATGTCTTAAGGAAAATCAATTCGAAATCGCCAAAAAATGTAGTTTGATTTAAAATGATTTGGATTGTTCGGGTAAATGATTTTGGGGTATTATAAGATATTACCATGCTTTGAGAATGGAAAATTTTTGAGTGATTATGGGATTTAGAAATTTTTGGCCGTGGCCTATATGTGTGTATAACAATGGGATTTCAAATTTTTAAGTCCTAAATTGGAAGGCAATGATCATAGGTTTAAGTGAATGATCATGGTCTTACAAAGGGATGATTAATGTGGTTTTATGTGAAAAGAAAAGATTGCGAAGTTTTGAAGAAAAAATGACATTCTTGGATTCGAAATGATTTGGTGTGAGTGTTGGATCAATTTGAGAAATTAGAAATGGTTTAAGTGTTTTACACTATGTTTGATTATGAAAAACAATGGTTTTGGAATAATTCCAATTCTGGCCGAAACTGGAAGGGCATTTTCGTCCATTTTAAATGTTATATTTTGTCATAGAAATTTGATCATTCAATCCGTTTTTTCGAGACGAAGATTTCGGCGTATGGCACGTCTCGATCGGATTAGAATTGAATGAGTTATGGTGATTTTATTTGAAAGGAAAAACTTGTAACTTGTGGCGCAAGTAAACTTTTATTTTTGTGAAAATTTTCAAAGAGTTTTTGGGTTGTTTTCAAATGGTTTTAGTGTATGAGTTTGATCGTTGGATTTAGAAATAAAAGTATTTCTTGATTATGTTTTGAAACGAAAATATTTTCGCGTAGCGAGAAATAGTGCAATTAACTTTGGGAATTTTTAATCACTATGAGAAGAACTCGAAATCACTATGGGATAGTTTTAGAAAGTACCTTAGACCCCTCTAGAGCTTTGAGAACAAGTTTCGTTTCGATAGGATAAACGAGGGATATCTTATTGATTGTACGCTGCTTAACTTTTAGGAAGCGCGAGTTGTAGAATTATGCGAGAAAAGTTAACGGAAGCTTGCTGAGGTAAGGGCTCCACTTTATTTCCGTCTTTTCAACTGGTTATGACATGCTTGGATTTCTGCTGTAATGCTTTGCTGTGTGTTTGGCATGTCTGGTTGATGTATTCTCGTGATGAGAACGTGTTTAAAATACTTGCGCTGTTTACATATGATTATGAGAATATATGTATGAACAGGTTGTTGGAATACATATGATTGGATAAGTATGTATGTTTGTTGTGGTTTGTTACATATGATTGGATATGTATGTATGTTGTTGGGATAGTTTACATATGCTAGGGAGGTATGTATTTGTTGCATTAGTATACATGGGGAATCGTATGCTCATGCATTGTTAGTGCGTAGTGGCGGGAGTGGACTACGAGGTGTGGTTGCGGGAGTGGACCCACCTGATTCTTATAGGGTTTTATTGAGTTCAATACATGGTTGCGGGAGTGGACCATGGGGTGTGATTGCGGGAGTGGATCCACCTTAATCCTTTGTGATTTTGTTGAGTTCGATACATGGTTGCGGGAGTGGACCATGGGGTGTGATTGCGGGAGTGGATCCACCTTAACCTTGTGATTTTCGTTGGTGTTTTAGTAGGGGTTGGACCTAAAGTTCCGGAATTCATGCATGTGGTAACTTTGGTTAGTACCACGCTTATTGTAGAGGTTGCATTATAGGCTATGTGTGCATTGCTTATATGAACTCGTTGGTGGGAATGACTATGTGTTTAAAGAGCTTTCTCTGTTGGTAATTGTATGTTTGGTATTTGTATACTCTCTCGCACCGGTTATATATATATATATACCTTTTATTTTGTGGTGACCCTTTCTTTCATTTGCGGGCTCATCCCACCCAGATGATGGGTTAGGTCGTGGTGACGACGGTGGCTGTTCTAGGCCCCAGTGAGATGTTGGAGCTTTAGCTTAGTTAGACTATGCGCCGGTGTGGGTTGTACACCGTGCTTTTGGGTTTAGGCATAGGATTCTAACTTGTTTTGTTGTAAGTATTTGAATACTTAGACTTGGATTGTAATTATTCAGGAATACACTTTGCTTGTCGAAGCACCTTATGGTAATGAGTCCTTCTGTGTATTTGAATGCCGGTTCATTGAAAAATATTCTATGTGCACTCTGAGTGTTAGTTGAAAAAAAAAAATATATATTGACTTTTTGGCCTTGGAAAAACGGGTTGTTACACTGCTCTCTTTCCTCCTTTTATTAGTCACATATATCTTCTCATAAGCCGATAATACACTTTTGTGTTTCTCATCCTTCCTCTTTTTAAGGACAATGTTTTCTACCTTTGGCTTGCTGGATTTTTTGGGAACCGAAGGATTCATTAAAACAAAACAATCCTTATGGTCACTATTACTTCGAAGATTCAGGTTTTCTCTGAATCTCCATAAATTTGACGTCCCTGTTGAGTTGCTTTTTGTATAACACTCACTCGCACCCTTCATCTCAACCAGTGTCACATTTTGTATCGGCTCATTTTGAAGTCCATTTGTAATACCGTCTGATCTTGAGTGCGGTTTTATAGAATTCTCAATAAAGTTCTTCCTTATCGATGGACAATTATATGAGGCATTGTTTTTTTGGTTGGGAATGAAGGGAAGAGATTGGTTTGAACTATGAATTATTGGTCGTATTTTTCCATGTTGAAATATATCATCGGCAAATATACGCATTTCTCGGACATCGGTGCATGCAAAACCAAACTCCTGCTCCTCCATATGTTCTTCATCGTTGTCGCAAATATTTTGTTTGTTGCTACGATGTGGATCGAGTTTATCTTGGACGGGAGCAGATCCATCAAAACTAAAAAAATAATCATTACTAATTTGTTGTTTTGTGCTACAATTGATATCAAGTTTCTCTTGTGCAGGAGCAAAGCCAGAAAAATCTAGAAAAGGGTGAGGTGTACAAATAATTGATAGCGCTTGCACTCTTAGCATCTCAATATTTGAGGTTGATTTATGCATTTTGTTTCGATTGTGGTTTGTTGATGCGTGGTAAGGTAAATTGAATGTTGGAAGTGAATGTGAAATGAGAAATATTTATATATAAACAACAATCCAATGTTAGATTATGTTGGTTAAATGGCACCCGATTAACTTGGAAGTTTTAGGTGGTAGTTACACATTATGGGTGTGAAACAGTGTTAAGAAGTTGATGATTGCTTTTATGTTATACCTTATATTTGTTGCTGATCAATTTTTAGCCACACATTTTATTTATTTTATTTTTTAAAATAATTTTATTATGTTGAGATTTACAACCATTTTCGTAGTATTAGTTAGTAGTTTCAACGTTATTAACTTTTTTAGGTGTGTAACTGCTCATGCGTAGGTGCAACCGTCCCAGTTTTACTTGTTATTTGCTACTTATTAAGTACATTAGTACTTTTTGCTTTCTTTTTTTATTAGATTAATAGATAACAAATGAAATTTGGAGAAAAAAATAATTCTGGCTGAAAATGTCTTAAAAATTTAAATCATAACTTTGTTTTTACACGTGTAAACTATTTAGAAGTTGAAATTATCAATTATTTATAAGTTGGAAAAAAAGTTTTTGTTTTCCTATTGTATTTGTTATTATGAATCTATCGTTCTACTAACCTTCTGATATTTATATGTTAGTGAAGTTATTACAAGTAAATAAGGCATTACATTGTGTTGTTGTGAAATGTAGCCAATAACACAAAAAAGAAAAAAACTTTTATTTAACAAGCAATAATTATGAAAATTATAATATGGAAATTTATTTAGGCCAAATTCATGAACAATAGTCTTATTTGACCCACTTTTTCTTATTCACTTTTTAATATTTTCTCTTATAAACCTGATTTGTAATATTTTATGTTACTACTTTCATCTCCATGTTTAGTATCTCATCATCACTAAGTTTTTTATTTGGAGATGCCAACAAAAACTATTTAAGAAAACACTTGTAGAAATCCAAAGTAGTAAGCATTCAATTATTCTTCCAACGTTTTCCAGTCTTTTTGTTTTGAACTCATAAACACATATTACATGAGTTTTAAAATTTATTGTATATATTGATCGTGTGAGGTGCCGAATCAATGGGATTTGTATTTAGATATTCAATTTTAAGACTTGTGATGGATGACACATTAAAAAGTGTGAAGTTTATAACTTTATATGGAAAATACACGTTGATTGCTCTTATGTTGCAAAAACATCGAATATTCTCGTAAAAGATATACTTCCTAGCTAAAGGGTTGATCACAGAAATAGCTGAAATAAAAAAGTTTACAGTTCACCTCATGTATGAGTTTTCGTTAAATGATAAATGAATATGATTCAAAAAAAAATTTGGACACAAGTTAATCTCTTGTGAGTTACAAATTAAGATGTATATTATATATCAAAAGATTATATATATTATTCAATGAAAACCATCATATGGGGAATTGTGACCTCTTTGACTTTCATCATATAAAAACTAAAACTTAATTCTAGTTGCCTAGTGTTTATGTACAGATCTAGTATTCTCCTAAGTCAAACTAATATAAAGCCTCAACGTGGCAAAACTTGCAAATTCAATATCAAAAAGGATGCAAGTTCCTACTCAATACATTCATGTTGGTAAAGATCCCGAATAATTGGTGTTTGTACGGCAAAAATGATTTTCGCTTGTTGCTCTCTTTCCTCTTTTTATTAGTCACATATATCTTCTCATAAGCCGATAATGCACTTTTGTGTTTCTCATCCTTCCACTTTTTAAGGACGATGTTTTCTACCTTTGGCTTGCTGGATTGTTTGGGAACCGAAGGATTCATTAAAACAAAACAATCCTTATGGTCACTATTACTTCGAAGATTCAGGTTTTCTCTGAATCTCCATAAATTTGACGTCCCTGTTGAGTTGCTTTTTGTATAACACTCACTCGCACCCTTCATCTCAACCAGTGTCACATTTTGTATCGGCTCATTTTGAAGTCCATTTGTAATACCGTCTGATCTTGAGTGCGGTTTTATAGAATTCTCAATAAAGTTCTTCCTTATCGATGGACAATTATATGAGGCATTGTTTTTTTGGTTGGGAATGAAGGGAAGAGATTGGTTTGAACTATGAATTATTGGTCGTATTTTTCCATGTTCAAATATATCATCGGCAAATATATGCATTTCTCGGACATCGGTGCATGCAAAACCAAACACCTGCTCCTCCATATGTTCTTCATCGTTGTCGCGAATATTTTGTTTGTTGCTACAATGTGGATCGAGTTTATCTTGGACGGGAGCAGATCCATCAAAACTAAAAAAATCATCATTACTAATTTGTTGTTTTGTGCTACAATTGATATCAAGTTTCTCTTGTGCAGGAGCAAAGCCAGAAAAATCTAGAAAAGGGTGAGGTGTACAAATAATTGATAGCGCTTGCACTCTTAGCATCTCAATATTTGAGGTTGATTTATGCATTTTGTTTCGATTGTGGTTTGTTGATGCGTGTTAAGGTAAATTGAATGTTGGAAGTGAATGTGAAATGAGAAATATTTATATATAAACAACAATCCAATGTTAGATTATGTTGGTTAAATGGCACCCGATTAGCTTGGAAGTTTTAGGTGGTAGTTACACATTATGGGTGTGAAACAGTGTTAAGAAGTTGATGATTGCTTTTATGTTATACCTTATATTTGTTGCTGATCAATTTTTAGCCACGCATTTTATTTATTTTATTTTTTAAAATAATTTTATTATGTTGAGATTTACAACCATTTTCGTAGTATTAGTTAGTAGTTTCAACGTTATTAACTTTTTTAGGTGTGTAACTGCTCATGCGTAGGTGAAACCGTCCCAGTTTTGCTTGTTATTTGATACTTATTAAGTACATTATTACTTTTTGCTTTCTTTTTTTATTAGATTAATAGATAAAAAATGAAATTTGGAGAAAAAAATAATTGTGGCTGAAAATGTCTTAAAAACTTAAATCATAACATTGTTTTTACACGTGTAAACTATTTAGAAGTTGAAATTATCAATTATTTATAAGTTGGAAAAAAAGTTTTTGTTTTCCTATTGTATTTGTTATTATGAATCTATCGTTCTACTAACCTTCTGATATTTATATGTTAGTGAAGTTATTACAAGTAAATAAGGCATTACATTGTGTTGTTGTGAAATGTAGCCAATAACACAAATAAGAAAAAAACTTTTATTTAACAAGCAATAATTATGAAAATTATAATATGGAAATTTATTTAGGCTAAATTCATGAACAATAGTCTTATTTGACCCACTTTTTCTTATTCACTTTTTAATATTTTCTCTTATAAACCTGATTTGTAATATTTTATGTTACTACTTTCATCTCCATGTATAGTATCTCATCATCACTAAGTTTTTTATTTGGAGATGCCAACAAAAACTATATAAGAAAACACTTGTATAAATCTAAAGTAGTAAGCATTCAATTATTCTTCCAATGTTTTCCAGTCTTTTTGTTTTGAACTCATAAACACATATTACATGAGTTTTAAAATTTATTGTATATATTGATCGTGTGAGGTGCCGAATCAATGGGATTTGTATTTAGATATTCAATTTTAAGACTTGTGATGGATGACACATTAAAAAGTGTGAAGTTTATAACTTTATATGGAAAATACACGTTGATTGCTCTTATGTTGCAAAAACATCGAATATTCTCGTAAAAGATATACTTCCTAGCTAAAGGGTTGATCACAGAAATAGCTGAAATAAAAAAGTTTACAGTTCACCTCATGTATGAGTTTTCGTTAAATGATAAATGAATATGATTCAAAAAAAAATTTGGACACAAGTTAATCTCTTGTGAGTTACAAATTAAGATGTATATTATATATCAAAAGATTATATATATTATTCAATGAAAACCATCATATGGGGAATTGTCACCTCTTTGACTTTCATCATATAAAAACTAAAACTTAATTCTAGTTGCCTAGTGTTTATGTACAGATCTAGTATTCTCCTAAGTCAAACTAATATAAAGCCTCAACGTGGCAAAACTTGCAAATTCAATATCAAAAAGGATGCAAGTTCCTACTCAATACATTCATGTTGGTAAAGATCCCGAATAATTGGTGTTTGTACGGCAAAAATGATTTTCGCTTGTTGCTCTCTTTCCTCTTTTTATTAGTCACATATATCTTCTCATAAGCCGATAATGCACTTTTGTGTTTCTCATCCTTCCACTTTTTAAGGACGATGTTTTCTACCTTTGGCTTGCTGGATTTTTTGGGAACCGAAGGATTCATTAAAACAAAACAATCCTTATGGTCACTATTACTTCGAAGATTCAGGTTTTCTCTGAATCTCCATAAATTTGACGTCCCTGTTGAGTTGCTTTTTGTATAACACTCACTCGCACCCTTCATCTCAACCAGTGTCACATTTTGTATCGGCTCATTTTGAAGTCCATTTGTAATACCGTCTGATCTTGAGTGCGGTTTTATAGAATTCTCAATAAAGTTCTTCCTTATCGATGGACAATTATATGAGGCATTGTTTTTTTGGTTGGGAATGAAGGGAAGAGATTGGTTTGAACTATGAATTATTGGTCGTATTTTTCCATGTTCAAATATATCATCGGCAAATATATGCATTTCTCGGACATCGGTGCATGCAAAACCAAACACCTGCTCCTCCATATGTTCTTCATCGTTGTCGCGAATATTTTGTTTGTTGCTACAATGTGGATCGAGTTTATCTTGGACGGGAGCAGATCCATCAAAACTAAAAAAATCATCATTACTAATTTGTTGTTTTGTGCTACAATTGATATCAAGTTTCTCTTGTGCAGGAGCAAAGCCAGAAAAATCTAGAAAAGGGTGAGGTGTACAAATAATTGATAGCGCTTGCACTCTTAGCATCTCAATATTTGAGGTTGATTTATGCATTTTGTTTCGATTGTGGTTTGTTGATGCGTGGTAAGGTAAATTGAATGTTGGAAGTGAATGTGAAATGAGAAATATTTATATATAAACAACAATCCAATGTTAGATTATGTTGGTTAAATGGCACCCGATTAGCTTGGAAGTTTTAGGTGGTAGTTACACATTATGGGTGTGAAACAGTGTTAAGAAGTTGATGATTGCTTTTATGTTATACCTTATATTTGTTGCTGATCAATTTTTAGCCACGCATTTTATTTATTTTATTTTTTAAAATAATTTTATTATGTTGAGATTTACAACCATTTTCGTAGTATTAGTTAGTAGTTTCAACGTTATTAACTTTTTTAGGTGTGTAACTGCTCATGCGTAGGTGAAACCGTCCCAGTTTTGCTTGTTATTTGATACTTATTAAGTACATTATTACTTTTTGCTTTCTTTTTTTATTAGATTAATAGATAAAAAATGAAATTTGGAGAAAAAAATAATTGTGGCTGAAAATGTCTTAAAAACTTAAATCATAACATTGTTTTTACACGTGTAAACTATTTAGAAGTTGAAATTATCAATTATTTATAAGTTGGAAAAAAAGTTTTTGTTTTCCTATTGTATTTGTTATTATGAATCTATCGTTCTACTAACCTTCTGATATTTATATGTTAGTGAAGTTATTACAAGTAAATAAGGAATTACATTGTGTTGTTATGAAATGTAGCCAATAACACAAAAAAGAAAAAAACTTTTATTTAACAAGCAATAATTATGAAAATTATAATATGGAAATTTATTTAGGCCAAATTCATGAACAATAGTCTTATTTGACCCACTTTTTCTTATTCACTTTTTAATATTTTCTCTTATAAACCTGATTTGTAATATTTTATGTTACTACTTTCATCTCCATGTATAGTATCTCATCATCACTAAGTTTTTTATTTGGAGATGCCAACAAAAACTATATAAGAAAACACTTGTATAAATCCAAAGTAGTAAGCATTCAATTATTCTTCCAACGTTTTCCAGTCTTTTTGTTTTGAACTCATAAACACATATTACATGAGTTTTAAAATTTATTGTATATATTGATCGTGTGAGGTTCCGAATCAATGGGATTTGTATTTAGATCTTCAATTTTAAGACTTGTGTTGGATGAAACATTAAAAAGTGTGAAGTTTATAACTTTATATGGAAAATACACGTTGATTGCTCTTTTGTTGCAAAAACATCGAATATTCTCGTAAAAGATATACTTCCTAGCTAAAGGGTTGATGACAGAAATAGCTGAAATAAAAAAGTTTACCGTTCACCCCATGTATGAGTTTTTGTTAAATGATAAATGAATATGATTCAAAAAAATAATTTGGACACCAGTTAATCTCTTCTGAGTTACAAATTAAAATGTATATTATATATCAAAAGATTATATATATTATTCAATGAAAACCATCATATGGGGAATTGTGACCTCTTTGACTTTCATCATATAAAAACTAAAACTTAATTCTAGTTGCCTAGTGTTTATGTACAGATCTAGTATTCTCCTAAGTCAAACTAATATAAAGCCTCAACGTGGCAAAACTTGCAAATTCAATATCAAAAAGGATGCAAGTTCCTACTCAATATATTCATGTTGGTAAAGATCCCGAATAATTGGTGTTTGTACGGCAAAAATGATTTTCGCTTGTTGCTCTCTTTCCTCTTTTTATTAGTCACATATTTCTTCTCATAAGCTGTAACACCCCCAATTTTATTAAGAGAGGAATATTATTTAAGAAAGGATTATTGGAGTTGATTGGTAATTAATTGATTTTCTTTAAGGGAAACAAAAATTAATCTAGTAAACCAAACCAATCACACTAAAGTGTTATCAATACTAAAGTGAGAAATCAAGTTAATCCCTCCACTAGCCCTCTCTCACCGAGCCCCCCACCATTCCTCCTAACACCCCCTCTAGCTTGACTTTTTCTATTTAAGCACATGCAAGCTTGACAAACAAAAAGCTCAGCAACTTCTTCTCATTTCTCTTTCTCTCACGCCAAGACAACAACCACACTAACCAAATCCTCCAAATTCCTAATCTTTGAAGCTTGCTCATGAGAATTAACCACATTGAAGTAACCACTCAATGAACAAAGCTTAATTCCTCTCCACCCTCTGTGAAACTGAAACGCAGCACTCATCATCAGCATTATCTTCTAATCCTTGTACCAAAATCAACATGCAATAGGGTTCTACCTCCTCCATCCTTGGAATCACTAATGGGTAAGCTTCAAGCTTTGATTTTTTTTCTTAAATCCCAAATTAGTGTTTTCCCCCTTCTAACCATTAAACTGAAATTGTCTTGCATGTTGGTGTTAATGAGTCTTCGGTGCTGTAAGTGTTGTATTGGAACCAAGAAATGGTTTAAATTCAAGAATTTGGAAAAGTGGTACAAAGAGTAAATTCTGGTGTGGCTGCTTCGTGGCTGTAGCAGAGCTTATGCAAAAGTTCAAAGCTTCATTATAAGGTGGGTTCTTAGGATCTTTAACCTTAGATTAATTGTAGAGCTTAGTTATCCCCAAATATGATTTTGTATGCAAACATAGGGTTAGGAATCAAATTAATGAAAGAGCAAGAATAAATCCCAATTCTTGCTCCTATATAATCCATATTACATTATAAGACATGTTTGTAACAAGTTGCATGGAGATTGTAGGTGAAAATTGGGAAAAATCACATTTTTGCAGAAATAGGGGTTTTACTGCTATGGCTCGCCATGGCAGGCATATTTCTCGCCGTAGCGAGAATTACAGGTCCTGACACGAAATCTCGCCATGGCAAGTGTATTCTCGCCATGGCAAGATCAGCAGGTCAGAACCTGTATATTTTGAAAAATTCCCAAATCGCTCGTTTTATGTCCGAATGCAACTTGGCTTTCATGAATATGTTTAATAGTGTTAAATTGATTATATAGTCAGAGAATAATATGTTTATTTATACGTATCAGTAACATGCTTAGGATACCCTGGGTGGGATATATTGGTTAGAACTGTTTAAACTCATTGAATTAAATGGTATTATGCCATGTTAATAGAACTCCTCTGACTTCTATTATTTATTATGTGGGCCAACGTCGGAATCCGAGCCTCTGTTTCGGTAGTACGTAGAGTCAGGCACCTGAGACCGGCTTGCCTTGGGTGACCTTTGAAGAGTAATTTGACAAGATAATAACTTTGTGTTACACTTTATTTATTTTAATGATTAATACATTTATATGTAAATCAGTTGAACTTAGATTATTACACTATCTAGGTTCCCCCGGCGTAGTCGCCATTAGGAGGGTAGTAGGGCTCACTGAGGCTTAGTAGTCTCACCCCACTCCAAATCAATTTTTTTTTTAGGTAGAACAGGTTCTCCGGAGCAAGGACCAGGATGGGACTGACAGTTGGAGCCGAGCTTGGATTGTCAGATCAGAAGATTATATTTTTCTTCCTTGCTTAGTCATCTGTTTTGTACTTGTTGTTCTTTCCGCTGTATAATTATGTTGACCTTATTCATTTCAAGTAGTAAATCGATCAAGTATTCTGTCAATTTTATTGTACTCAGATCCATTTATTTATGTCTTGACTAAATATTCTAGATATTTTAGTTGGGGCGTTATATTTGGTATCAGAGCAGGTCGATCCAGTATCGGACCTTGCCATGAGTCATTCCAACTCTTTCCTAAGTAATACAGACCCTTTGGATCTGGACTGTTTACGCTGAAACCATCGCGTGCTGAGTCTGATCAGCTCAGTATTGTGTACGGTAGACAGGGTATTATGGTTGAGAACTGAAGTGGACTCTAATGTTCCAGCGTTAAGATCGTAAGAAGCTGTCGTTGGAGAAAGTTATTATTATTGGATGAAGTAACGTTGGAAATGGTGCCACAGGAGCAAGTGGTGCAAAACTTGGACGTAGAAAATGGATTGAGACCAGTAGTAAGAGGTAAGCTCGGAGGTGTAATAAAGCAGCTGACAAAATGTGAAGAGTAGTTTATGTCTGGCGAATTAGTAATCTTGTGAGGTAACAAGTCCGGAGTAGAGCATACTAGGAATAGAGTTGTAGCTTGAAGGAATGCTAGTGTACCATAATACTGGAATGTGTAGTGAATAACAGTATTCAACTAACACGGTGTGTCAGGTAAACTCCCTGAACCTAGAAGTAACCTCACGTTATTGAGAACCTAATTATCCAAGATTAGTGACCCGAGTAACACTCCGCAACAATAGGAAGTAAACCAAAATTCATCCTAAACATTTAGTTAATCTTTGCAGCCGAGAATTTCACCCGTGTTAGGAAGACTTAGGTAGACCTCATCCATGTTCCATTAACTCCTAAGATTCCAACTTAACTAGACTATCCCAAGATTATCAAGCCTTAACTGTTCTCAACGGAATGAGTACACCTTTCGTATAGAAACCAATAGTTATACTGAACCACTAGCGACTTAGCCTTAACTAGTATAGTGATTAGAATTCTATCTTAGCAATACCGTACCCAAGAAGACGCATTAAGTATCATCACATATACATTCCCAAGATTAGTAACTCAGTGTAGTGAACCTGATAGATATCTTTGTAATAGAAATCCAAGCCGAACCATCTATAATAGAAGAACCAAATTAAGAAAACAAGCACATTCCAATATTCCTTCAATATCACCTTATTAGACTACCCTCTAGAATACTCTCAACTAGGTTACTTTGACCCTCCAACTCTTAACAGTATTTCTACCATGCCACTAGGAGTTAAGTTTTAACTAACATAACAATTAGGATTTCCTTCTAACTACACCAGTCTTTAGCAGTAAACCCAGCAAACCTTTAGAGACCCAAACATTGACTAAATTAACAGTTAGGAATCGTTTATGATACCGTAGTCACCTAAGACAGTTATGGAATATTATCGTTATATAGGTTGGAAGCCAATACCATGTCACATAAACATAACCTAGCCACACATCAAATCTGTATTTTCTTTAGCAATACCCGCAATCCGAATAGCTTTACTAAAAATCGTCAATTAGGTACCCAAGGATTAGTAAACTCAGCGTTACAAGCCAATTAGTTACGACGATAAGAATAGTTGAATCCTAGCACCCGTACTTAAACATCTTATGACCACGACCTATTAACTTGACACTTATGATACTACCTTTAGATACCAGTAAATAGGATTAGCCTACCTTTGTGTACCAAGTAATTGCACCAAGCCATCGTAGGTTAAGTCTTAGTTGGAATAATAGTTAAGAATTACCTTTAGCACAATCAGTCAACTAAGTCGACCCGTTGAGCCTATTCACTAGATAGTTTAGAGATAGATGATCCAGATCAATATTAGTCTGACTTGTAACCAAACATAATCATACATATGAACGATTTAGATAAGAGATCGGTAGGATCAGTTAACCGTGCTTTTGGGAGTGTTCATTAAGTTAACATTAGTCTAGTAATTCATTATGGAAGACCAACTAGTCACCCAGTTTGAGGATTAGGTTTAGACTGACGTATTTCATCAATATACTGATGCCAACCAGTTATAGTACCGCTTAGAATATTAATACTTGATGCCGACGACATAGAACCAACATTAAGCCAGATAGTAGAAGACACAGCTTAATTAGATTAACAAATATAAGTCATTATTAAGGACATCATCCACCTAGACCAATATTCTAAGTGAACATGTTAGTTACCCAGAGACTAGTAACTAAGTTTGACTTTATCATCAGCCAGCCGCCGACACCTCCACATATTCAAATCCCCCAACTAAGAGGCTATTAGAATCAGTTAAACTTCTCCTGTGAGAAATTGTCAGCAAGAAACTTGAGTGGGAACCTAGTAGTTTTAACCTGAGAGAAATGACAGAAGAAATAGTATTGTGGAACATAAGTCCGAACCCAGTAGGAGATAGATCTTCAGTTACCTTTTCATTCATAAGGATCTTCATTCAGCCAAATCGTCGAACCAAGCAAATGTTCAAATTCCACGTCCTCAAATTTTGGAACACCGTGAACTTAAGTACTCTCTAACTTGTCTGATTATGCTTCAGATGGGTAAAGTGCTTCTTGTGTTTTAAATATTTGTCAGTCAAGTACTATGCACAAATTCAGTTAGGATACAACTTTCCAAATTCGTCGTCAGTCAGTCACATAGATTGTGTAGAACGTTACTCCTAAGTAACCTTATTCAATGCCTTCAGTCTTTCAGTTTTGTCGTTAGTAACTCCATCATATTCGTTGAAGTCGGTCACTCTTGAGAAACCCACGAATAGTTTCAAATTCAATCTATCACTCGTTAGTAGATCTGTTAATCAACATTCTCAACTGTTCTGAGGCCAATGACTTAGCTCCGCACCAGCAAATCAGTTAAACTACGTGCACTCGAACCTAGTAATCAGTTCTTCAATATAATTAGTCATTCATCTCTTCGTAGCCTTATCAGCCGAATTCAGAAATAAGTTCGAATCATTTCTAATTCAGTGGACTTAAGCTCTGCAAGTGAAACTCAATGCTGAAGATTCAAATCTCTTAGCTTCGTGCTCTTAACCATGTGAGATCAGTATGTTGACCTTGAGTATCTCTGCCTGAACGTTTCAATCTTCCAGATTCATTTTCTGTAACCTTGTGAGATCAGGCACTTAACCCGGAAACCTTGACCAGAATTTTTTTTTCAACTTCAAGTTTAGTTACCACCAATCAGTTAGGTAAATATAAGTATAGTCGCTCGTTAGACAAATATACCGTTCTTGTTGGAAACCGTTCCCTATCCTTAGTGATTCGTTAGTTAGTTCAGTAAGTTATCTTAAGCCAGACAATTCAGTTCAGCCTCAGCATTACAAGTTCAGGCCTTGCATGTCAAACTAGCTAAGTTTAGAATCCTGCTGTTTTAGCCAATCTCCATACGATAGTTACCGGCTAATGAATCAGACAAGATTAACCATTAACCCTAAGAGATAATCTGAATCCAAGAGCATCTGCATGTGCAATGTACAACTCGATCACTGTGTCGTGCCAGAATGGATTGAAATTGTAGGTGGGATTTTATCAGGATAACTATAGATTCGCCTGCAGATGAGTCTAACTCGTTGGCAAAGGAGTCTGTACTATTTAGACAATTTTCCGCTCGTTTTATATTTTGATCGATCCTGGAATATTTACACGACACACGTGGTACAAGGGTACATTTGACGTGTCCTACGCTATAGTATTTGGAAAGCATTATAGCACTTAGAAGTGAGAATAACCATAGGAAGGGAAATTTTTAGAATTTGCCAGAAGGAATACTCAAGCTTATACCCTTCAGTTAACTATTTAACGTCACCGTTGTCTCAGACTTTAGTGTGTACCCAACCAGGCCAGATACCGATCTACCAAGATAGTGAAGTATTGAAGTTAATACCGGTGGTAATAGAAGAAGTTTAGTCGTAATAGAAGTAGAGGTGCATAAGACAAGCTGATGTACGAGTGTGTTCAGGAATTATAAGACTAGGTGGTTGTGACGCTGTCAGATGATGATAGTAATATTTGAATCAGAGTGCGCATCATGAGACCAGTTGAAAGTGTGGATTAATTGATCGGCTTTTAGCCAATGACCCTAAGAGAGGAAAGTTTTATTCCAAGGGAATAAATGCAATTGATCGAAGAATAGGCGAAGTTTAGACCTGGGATGTGGATATAGTTGAAATACACTGAGGTAGAATGAAGGAATTCTGAATTTCGAGGACGAAATTTTCTAGGGAGGGTAGATTGTAACACCCCCAATTTTATTAAGAGAGGAATATTATTTAAGAAAGGATTATTAGAGTTGATTGGTAATTAATTGATTTTCTTTAAGGGAAACAAAAATTAATCTAGTAGACCAAACCAATCACACTAAAGTGTTATCAATACTAAAGTGAGAAATCAAGTTAATCCCTCCACTAGCCCTCTCTCACCGAGCCCCCCACCATTTCTCCTAACACCCTCTCTAGCTTGACTTTTTCTATTTAAGCACATGCAAGCTTGACAAACAAAAAGCTCAGCAACTTCTTCTCATTTCTCTTTCTCTCACGCCAAGACAACAACCACACTAACCAAATCCTCCAAATTCCTAATCTTTGAAGCTTGCTCATGAGAATCAACCTCACATTGAAGTAACCACTCAATGAACAAAGCTTAATTCCTCTCCACGCTCTGTGAAACTGAAACGCAGCACTCATCATCAGCATTATCTTCTAATCCTTGTACCAAAATCAACATGCAATAGAGTTCTACCTCCTCCATCCTTGGAATCACTAATGGGTAAGCTTCAAGCTTTGATTTTTTTCTTAAATCCCAAATTAGTGTTTTCCCCCTTCTAACCATTAAACTGAAATTGTCTTGCATGATGGTGTTAATGAGTCTTTGGTGCTGTAAGTGTTGTACTGGAACCAAGAAATGGTTTAAATTCAAGAATTTGGAAAGTGGTACAAAGAGTAAATTCTGGTGTGGTTGCTTCGTGGCTGTAGCAGAGCTTATGCAAAAGTTCAAAGCTTCATTATAAGGTGGGTTCTTAGGATCTTTAACCTTAGATTAATTGTAGAGCTTAGTTATCCCCAAATATGATTTTGTATGCAAACATAGGGTTAGGAATCAAATTAATGAAAGAGCAAGAATAAATCCCAATTCTTGCTCCTATATAATCCATATTACATTATAAGACATGTTTGTAACAAGTTGCATGGAGATTGTAGGTGAAAATTGGGAAAAATCACATTTTTGCAGAAATAGGGGTTTTACTGCTATGGCTCGCCATGGCAGGCATATTTCTCGCCATGGCGAGAATTACAGGTCCTGACACGAAATCTCGCCATGGCGAGTGAAATTCTCACCATGGCAAGTTCAGCAGGACACGAAATCTCGCCATGGCAAGTGTATTCTCGCCATGGCAAGATCAGCAGGTCAGAACCTGTATATTTTGAAAAATTCCTAAATCGCTCGTTTTATGTCCGAATGCAACTTGACTTTCATGAATATGTTTAATAGTGTTAAATTGATTATATAGTCAGAGAATAATATGTTTATTTATACGTATCAGTAACATGCTTAGGATACCCTGGGTGGGATATATTGGTTAGAACTGTTTAAACTCATTGAATTAAATGGTATTATGCCATGTTAATAGAACTCCTCTGACTTCTATTATTTATTATGTGGGCCAACGTCGGAATCCGAGCCTCTGTTTCGGTAGTACGCAGAGTCAGGCACCTGAGACCGGCTTGCCTTGGGTGACCTTTGAAGAGTAATTTGACAAGATAATAACTTTGTGTTACACTTTATTTATTTTAATGATTAATACATTTATATGTAAATCAGTTGAACTTAGATTATTACACTATCTAGGTTCCCCCGGCGTAGTCGCCATTAGGAGGGTAGTAGGGCTCACTGAGGCTTAGTAGTCTCACCCCACTCCAAATCAATTTTTTTTTTAGGTAGAACAGGTTCTCCGGAGCAAGGACCAGGATGGGACTGACAGTTGGAGTCGTGCTTGGATTGTCAGATCAGAAGATTATATTTTTCTTCCTTGCTTAGTCATCTGTTTTGTACTTGTTGTTCTTTCCACTGTATAATTATGTTGAACTTATTCATTTGTATTCATTTCAAGTTGTAAATCAATCAAGTATTCTGTCAATTTTATGTACTCAGATCCATTTATTTATGTCTTGACTAAATATTCTAGATATTTTAGTTGGAGCGTTATATAAGCCGATAATGCACTTTTGTGTTTCTCATTCTTCCTCTTTTTAAGGACGATGTTTTCTACCTTTGGCTTGCTGGATTTTTTGGGAACCGAAGGATTCATTAAAATAAAACAATCCTTATGGTCACTATTACTTCGAAGATTCAGGTTTTCTCTGAATCTCCATAAATTTGACGTCCCTGTTGAGTTGCTTTTTGTATAACACTCACTCGCACCCTTCATCTCAACCAGTGTCACATTTTGTATCGGCTCATTTTGAAGTCCATTTGTAATACCGTCTGATCTTGAGTGCGGTTTTATAGAATTCTCAATAAAGTTCTTCCTTATCGATGGACAATTATATGAGGCATTGTTTTTTGGGTTGGGAACGAAGGGAAGAGATTGGTTTGAACTATGAATTATTGGTCGTATTTTTCCATGTTCAAATATATCATCGGTAAATATATGCATTTCTCGGACATCGGTGCATGCAAAACAAAACTCCTGCTCCTCCATATGTTCTTCATCGTTGTCGCGAATATTTTGTTTGTTGCTATAATGTGGATCGAGTTTATCTTGGACGGGAGCAGATCCATCAAAACTAAAAAAATCATCATTACTAATTTGTGGTCTTGTGCTACAATTGATATCAAGTTTCTCTTGTGCAGGAGCAAAGCCAGAAAAATCTAGAAAAGGGTGAGGTGTACAAATAATTGATAGCGCTTGCACTCTTAGCATCTCAATATTTGAGGTTGATTTATGCATTTTGTTTCGATTGTGGTTTGTTGATGCGTGGTAAGGTAGATTGAATGTTGGAAGTGAATGTCAAATGAGAAAAATTTATATATAAACAACAATCCAATGTTAGATTATGTTGGTTAAATGGCACCCGATTAGCTTGGAAGTTTTAGGTGGTAGTTACACATTATGGGTGTGAAACAGTGTTAAGAAGTTGATGATTGCTTTTATGTTATACCTTATATTTGTTGCTGATCAATTTTTACCCACTCATTTTATTTATTTTATTTTTTAAAATAATTTTATTATGTTGAGATTTACAACCATTTTCGTAGTATTAGTTAGTAGTTTCAACGTTATTAACTTTTTTAGGTGTGTAACTGCTCATGCGTAGGTGCAACCGTCCCAGTTTTGCTTGTTATTTGCTACTTATTAAGTACATTATTACTTTTTGCTTTCTTTTTTTATTAGACTAATAGATAAAAAATGAAATTTGGAGAAAATAATAATTGTGGCTGAAAATGTCTTAAAAATTTAAATCATAACATTATTTTTACACGTGTAAACTATTTAGAAGTTGAAATTATCAATTATTTATAAGTTGGAAAAATGTTTTTGATTTCCTATTGTATTTGTTATTATGAATCTATCGTTCTACTAACCTTCTGATATTTATATGTTAGTGAAGTTATTACAAGTAAATAAGGCATTACATTGTGTTGTTGCGAAATGTAGCCAATAACACAAAAAAGAAAAAAACTTTTATTTAACAAGCAATAATTATGAAAATTATAATATGGAAATTTATTTAGGCCAAATTCATGAACAATATTCTTATTTGACCCACTTTTTCTTATTCACTTTTTAATATTTTCTCTTATAAACCTGATTTGTAATATTTTATGTTACTACTTTCATCTCCATGTTTAGTATCTCATCATCACTAAGTTTTTTATTTGGAGATGCCAACAAAAACTATATAAGAAAACGCTTGTAGAAATCCAAAGTAGGAAGCATTCAATTATTCTTCCAACGTTTTCCAGTCTTTTTGTTTTGAACTCATAAACACATATTACATGAGTTTTAAAATTTATTGTATATATTGATCGTGTGAGGTTCCGAATCAATGGGATTTGTATTTAGATCTTCAATTTTAAGACTTGTGATGGATGAAACATTAAAAAGTGTGAAGTTTATAACTTTATATGGAAAATACACGTTGATTGCTCTTATGTTGCAAAAACATCGAATATTCTCGTAAAAGATATACTTCCTAGCTAAAGGGTTGATGACAGAAATAGCTGAAATAAAAAAGTTTAGAGTTCACCTCATGTATGAGTTTTTGTTAAATGATAAATGAATATGATTCAAAAAAAATTAGGACACAAGTTAATCTCTTGTGAGTTGCAAATTAAGATGTATATTATATATCAAAAGATTATATATATTATTCAATGAAAACCATCATATGGGGAATTGTGACCTCTTTGACTTTCATCATATAAAAACTAAAACTTAATTCTAGTTGCCTAGTGTTTATGTACAGATCTAGTATTCTCCTAAGTCAAACTAATATAAAGCCTCAACGTGGCAAAACTTGCAAATTCAATATAAAAAAGGATGCAAGTTCCTACTCAATACATTCATGTTGGTAAAGATCCCGAATAATTGGTGTTTGTACGGCAAAAATGATTTTCGCTTGTTGCTCTCTTTCCTCTTTTTATTAGTCACATATATCTTCTCATAAGCCGATAATGCACTTTTGTGTTTCTCATCCTTCCTCTTTTTAAGGACGATGTTTTCTACCTTTGGCTTGCTGGATTTTTTGGGATCCGAAGGATTCATTAAAACAAAACAATCCTTATGGTCACTATTACTTCGAAGATTTAGGTTTTCTCTGAATGTCCATAAATTTAACGTCCCTGTTGAGTTGCTTTTTGTATAACACTCACTCGCACCCTTCATCTCAACCAGTGTCACATTTTGTATCGGCTCATTTTGAAGTCCATTTGTAATACCGTCTGATCTTGAGTGCGGTTTTATAGAATTCTTAATAAAGTTCTTCCTTATCGATGGACAATTATATGAGGCATTGTTTTTTTAGTTGGGAATGAAGGGAAGAGATTGCTTTGAACTATGAATTATTGGTCGTATTTTTCCATGTTCAAATATATCATCGGCAAATATATGCATTTCTCGGACATCGGTGCATGCAAAACCAAACTCCTGCTCCTCCATATGTTCTTCATCGTTGTCGCGAATATTTTGTTTGTTGCTACAATGTGGATCGAGTTTATCTTGGATGGGAGCAGATCCATCAAAACTAAAAAAATCATCATTACTAATTTGTTGTTTTGTGGTACAATTGATATCAAGTTTCTCTTGTGCAGGAGCAAAGCCAGAAAAATCTAGAAAAGGGTGAGGTGTACAAATAATTGATAGCGCTTGCACTCTTAGCATCTCAATATTTGAGGTTTGTTACACCCCGATTTTTCAAAGGCTAAAAGTAGGCACTTTTTTTTTTTTTACAACAAAGACTTTGAAATAAAACATTCACGATCACCTTTAAATTAAATCAAAGTAAACCTTTTCCAAAATAGCGATCGGAATGCAATGCCTCTTTTGTAAATTGTTTTCACGAATAAAAGTTTTAGAATATAAACCAAACACTATGTCTAAACTAACATAGCGGCACCATTTATTCCAAGTAAATATCATAATACAATTTCACAAAACAAATACAGCGGACAATAAATAAGAGTACACAAGACTCTTAAACTACTACCCCTAAGCTGATCTTTAAACTATAACTGGAGATGACCGGGTGATGAAGACCCACGAACAGCTTCAAGCCTCGCCGCTTCTCCACGCGGTACAAATAAATCCCTAAAAAAAATGCTCGTAGAGGGTCACCTTCTAAAAACCACATATAACCAAAAATACGCAGCGCAAGATACACAACACATGGCAACAAATACGCATTTAATCATATGAATCACACATCATAGAAAGTAAGTACACGGATAGTCTATCAATCACACACAACAGTATTCAAATGCACAATTAGCCTATCAATGCATACTCTACAATGATTGTGATCACCCTACCCGGGACTGTTTCACATGCATGAATTATTCCGGAATAAACCTCGCTGCAGAAGGTCATAGGCTCAGGTGGGATAACACCTCCTACTAGTGGTGGGATAACACCAGGTAGAGTCACTCAGACAGTACCAAAACAATAACGGTGGGATAACACCGGGTGAGTCACACAGACAACACCAAACTCAAAAAGGAGGACACCAATCACTGGTCGTCGCACCCCGCGGCCCATCACGGTCACCACGTACTATGAGATGCTTGAGCATACGATACTTCCTATCTATGCTAATGCACCAATTACATATCATACAAGCATATGTAATCACACCACATGTCAACACATATATTTCACAAAATCATATGTAAGACAAATAAACATCATGTACAACCAGATATTCAATCAAGTACATGCACCAACATTTCATATTATATAATCATATGAAATTCACAACAACCACTCAAACATGTGTAGAATATAGCATGTTCTCAAACAGGTTCTCGTCATGAGAATAGATCACAAAACAACCATGCTCATATATCATATTGCATCACATCAAGCAAACACTAGTACAAAAACACCTTTATAATTTAGCGCTTAAGTCGGTTAAACTCGCCACCCGTCTTAAGAAATCACGCGGTGGCAATTCCGTTAATATCTGTAACTTTGGTAGGTCGGTTGCTTGTTTATCCTGACTTAACAAAAATTAAATAAAAAAATTATAATTTTTTTCAAATGTTTAAGTCGGGTGTAAATTGTGACCGACTTAAGTAATGAGTTTGTTAAGTCAGGTGTCGCGTACCCGTCTTAAGAAATTTTTTTTACATTAATAAATTAAATCAAAATGTGTTGTATGAGAGAATCGAACCCAGTACCCCTTAGTAAAAAAAAAGCCTTTTATTAAAAAAAATCCATTTAATTTTAGTAAAAAATCCTTTTAGTGAACTCTTCTTCTCTTCTTCAGCATCGCGCGAACTCTTCTTCTTCAGCATCACAGCGAACTTTTCTTCTTCTTCAGTGAAACCCTAGAACGTGAAACTCCCAATCCTTCTCACTCAAACTTTTCCCTGCTTTGTCTCTACCTGCTTCGTCCAAAACCCTAGAACGGAGATTGAAGTTCAAATGGATAAACCCTAAAACGTGAAACTCTAAATCGCAAGGTTCAATTTCTGTTTTCTATTTTCTATTTGTTACACTGTGTTTCTATTTCTATTACTTGGTTTTCGATTTCTATTACATGGTTTTGACACTTTTGTTTTAGTTTCTATTTTTTATTTCTATTACATTGTGTTTCTATTTTCTATGTTCTATTTTCTATGTTCTGTTTTCTTATTTTCGATTTCTAGTTCTGCTCTGCTTTTCTTCTTCTATCAGTGTGAGTGCATCATTTTTTGCTTCAGTTTTATTTGTATACACTAACATAATGCTTGCTCATTAAAGTTTTCTGGTTTATGTTATTAACAAAGTATCATGAGGGATTGAAGGGAGTTGAATTCGTTATAAATTTGTGTGATTGACTATCAGAGGATAATGCAAAACGAGTTTAGAAATTTCTATTATTTAGTCTTGTAAAGAGTTTAGAAATTTCTATAATAATGCTAATGGGTGACACATGTATAGCTTGGAAATAAGATGCCATAGTTTTTTCATTTACTCAGTTCGGTTGTAAGTGTCACAATGATTATGTCTCTGCCTTAATTTTCTAAATGGAAGTTTGAAAACAATTGTTTTATTTTCATTTTGTTGATACGACTCTGTTTCTACTTTCTAGTGAATTAAGGTATAAGGAGTCCAAATTGCATCTTTATCAGAAGCTACAGAAACATAGATGTGATTTGTTATTGCATCAAAGCCTTTCTTTGATGAGATATTATTTGGGTTTGCATCTTTAATAATAAATCACAGTATTTCATCAAACATGTATCAATGTTTTGTGTTAACTGTTTAAGAAACAATTTGGGTTGATATAAAGTAGATGTTATGTCTTGGATAATCCTTCTAGGCAAACATATAGTTTTATAGTACTCAGTTGTTTATTATCTGGCCTACATACATTTTTTTTATAGTACTAATTCAAAAATATTGAATAATGGAGTGATTTGCTCCTTACAAATTTAGATGGCAAAGCTTTGGTTTCACAGTTCTGTCAAAACTAAGCTTAATATGGGATGATCAAAGAATTACTTTGTATCAATGCATATATAAAAAATGTTTTGTATTTGTACAAAATCAGGATTTGGCCCAGATTGTACAAAAGGTGTTGACTAAGCATATCAAGTATCAATGCATATATAAAAATGTTTTGTATTTAATTTATGAAAACAGCTTAATATAATATGTATAGACATACCATTATACAATCTTCACCCACTTGGAAGAAATTTTGGTTAGGTACTTCAGCAATTAAATTTGTATTCTTTTTTTTTTTTTGGTGCAGAATTTGTATTCTAATTTCACTATCCATGTTTATGCATCATTTTTTGCTTCAGTTTTGATTTATGTTAAGTCCATGTGTTGGCAGGTTTGATTGATTTGTTTATGTACTTCTTGTTTTGATTTATTTTAAGTACTTCTTGTGCTTTCTTTCAATAAATTTAGACTTGTTCAAAAAAAATGTGAATGTATTCATATGGTTTGTTTTGTTTTCTGCAGGTGCTTTAAGACATTCATTATAGGATAGGTTGAGTAAGGCTACCTCAGGCAAGGCTCGAGATCAAATAACTTTGAAGCTACGCACGAGTACAGGTATGTATATGAATGAGTGATGATTGATTTTGGTTACCTTAATGTTTTTTATTTAGAGTATTAAACATAATAGAACTATACATATATGAAAAGTTAATAAATTTCTAAGTTAATAGAACTATCTGATATCTTAACATTACAAAGTTATTTTCCAATGCTACCTTTCTAGTTCCACATCACTTTTAGGATTTGTTTGTGCTTAGAGTGGTTTAATTTAACCTCGTCAAACATGTGCTTCACTTAGAGTGAAGTTGTGTTTGTTCCATCCTTAATCTTTGCGGATATTAATGTTTTTTTCAGAAATAGTTATGGACCGTAGTTGGATGAAAGCTAATCGTGTCAGTGCAGAGTTTACGAAAGGGATGAATGATTTTTTCCAATATGCTTGTGAAAAACTCCCTAATAATAACGGAAAGTTGCGTTGCCCTTGTGTTAATTGTTTGAACAGATTGCCGCAACTTTTAATAAGTGAAATACGAAATCATCTTGTTTGTGATGGTATTTGCGAAACTTATACCAATTGGATATGGCACGGTGAACCGGCAAAAGACATGCCAAATGTGTCGGAAAGGGAGGTAGTTGATGTAGATATGGACAACCAACTAGAGGATATGATACGTGATATTGGACCAGAGTCTTTTCAGCGTGATGTGTACGATGCTTTGTGCAGTGACAATAAAGAGCCGCTGTATCCAGGATGCACTAATTTCACACGGTTATATGGGGTGCTGAGATTGTTCAACTTGAAGGCAAGAAATGGATGGACAGATAAAAGTTTCACCGAACTGCTTGAGTTGTTGTGTGAAATGCTTCCCGAAGGTAACAAATTGCCAAATCGTAACTACGAGGCAAAGAAGATATTGTGTCCTATGGGTATGGAGTACCAGAAAATACACGCATGCCCTAATGACTGCATATTGTATCGAAATGAGTATCACGGGCTGAAGCATTGTCCCACGTGTGGGCAATCCCGTTTCAAAGTGAAGGATGGTGATTTTGATAGAGATGACAAGAAAAAGTGTCCTCCTGCAAAGGTGTTGTGGTATCTTCCAATAATTCCAAGGTTCAAAAGATTATTCGCAAATGCAAACGATGCAAAGAATCTTAGATGGCATGCACTTGAGAGGGAATGTGACGGACAACTTCGTCATCCAGCCGATTCTTTGCAATGGAAGAAAGTTGATGATTTGTATCCGGATTTCGGTAATGAGGCAAGAAACCTTAGGCTTGGACTTGCTACAGATGGAATGAATCCATATGGAAACTTAAGTAGTATTCATAGTTCATGGCCTGTTCTATTAATTATCTACAATTTGTCTCCTTCAATTTGCATGAAACGGAAATATATTATGTTATCTATGATGATTTCGGGCCCAAGGCAGCCAGGAAATGATATTGATGTTTATCTAAGTCCTTTGATTGAAGACTTGAGATTGCTTTGGGAGGAAGGTGTTGATGTGCTTGATGCGTATTCCAACGAGAATTTCAAGATGCGTGCAATGTTATTTTGCACTATCAATGATTTTCCTGCATATGGGAATTTGTCCGGTTATAGTGTTAAAGGCTACAAGGCATGCCCTATATGTGAAGATAAGACATGCTCCAAACAGTTAAGAAATGCGAAGAAGATTGTTTACCTTGGGCATCGAAAATTTCTCAAACCTAATCACCCATATCGCAGGTTGAGAAAGGCGTTTAATGGAGACCAAGAGACTGAAATTGCTCCATGGTCACGGTCGTTTTCGTGATCAAAAATAAGTAATTAAAAAGTAGTAACAAGGTAGTTAACCTTGGTCGTCTCACAAGGACCTCTAAATTAATAATTAGTAAAAATAAGAACGATGAATAACACAACTAAAAGGGGGGTTTGGTTTCGGATTAGGAAATTGAATAGAATTGTGGTGAAAACAGAATTTATAAACAAGCGGATCTACTGTATCGATTTCCAACTTTTCATCGGTTCTTATAGTTTCAGTATCCTAAGCGGTTTCAATCCTATTCGATAATAATACCTACTGACAAGCGCATTAGATATTATGTATGTTCCTAATATTTGAATTAAAAAAACGAATTAGACACTCCCACGAATTAAGCAAACGCGAGAGATCAAACGTAATAACGAATTAAGCAAACGTTACGCGGTTATAATTAAGAACATGCATTAATCGAATTAAATCAACTTTATCCTATGAATAACTAACGAATTAAGCAAACGAAAGTAATTCAATTAAGCATTGAATTCATAGGAAGAATTGAAAAGGAATTGAAATAAAACTGAAATTAATAAAAACCTCAAAGTGGAGTACGATTACAATAGATCGGCTCCAATGGATTAGTTCTCCATGGAAACTTGTAAATCCTTATTCTATTTTCGTGGTTGCTGACTGCCTAACCCTAGGCTGCGTTTTTCTATTTAAAGTGCAAGGAAAAACAGGCCTCAAAACAATTGGGCCGAAAACATAAGTTTGGGTCGTAAATAGTTAAAATGCATAAAGTCTGGAACATTGACGCAATTATTCGACACATTTTCACTCCGAACTGATCTTTGGCTTCAACATAAATGTTGTATCTCTTTCTCTTAGCTTTCCAACGCCACTGGCGGCGTCTCAATCCGATATTCCGAGCTCCAGTTATGGTCTGCGCAATGAGAAGGTGTCATTTAGTCATTAAATCCGAAAATTAATCAAATAAATTCATTAAGGCTCAATTGTGATCCAAGACTTAGAAACATAGTAAAAACATAATATTATAGTAGAAAGGCTATTAAAATGCTAAATTATAATGCTAGAAAATATGTGCTAAAATGCACTGATCACTCCACAAGCCTTAACTGGAGAGCAAGTTTTTGACCTAGTGAAGGATGTCAATGTTATATTTGGAAAGGACCAAAACCAAACCGCTCCTAAAAATATATGGAAGAAGAGGTCAGTGTTCTTTGATCTTCCTTACTGGTGCAATCTAGATGTCGGGCATTGTATCAATGTGATGCATGTAGAGAAAAATGTGTGTGATAGTTTAATCGGAACACTTCTCAACATTAAGGGCAAAACAAAGGATACTGAAAATGCTCGTTTAGATATGGTTGAGATGGGTATACGAGAAGAATTAGCCCCACAGTCAACTGATACCCGGACATTTTTGCCTCCAGCTTGTCATACTTTGTCAAGAAAAGAGAAGAAAAGCTTTTGTATGTGTCTACGTAGCATAAAGGTGCCTCATGGTTACTCTTCAAATGTCAAGAGTCTAGTCTCAATGAAAGACTTGAAATTGGTAGGCCTGAAGTCTCATGATTGTCACGTATTGATGCAGCAACTACTACCGGTAGCTATTCGTGGCATATTGCCTAAAAAAGTTAGAGATGTTTTAACTAGGCTGTGCTTATTCTTCAATGCTATTTGTAGCAAAGTCATCGATCCTAAAAAATTAGATGAGTTGGAAAATGAAGGTGTTGTTATCTTGTGCCAACTCGAGATGTATTTTCCTCCTTCTTTTTTTGATATCATGGTTCATTTAATTGTTCATCTAGTGAGGGAGATTAGATTGTGTGGTCCTGTTTATCTGAGGTGGATGTATCCAGTTGAGCGATACATGAAGATCTTAAAAGGGTATGTTAAGAATCAACACCGTCCTGAAGCATCTATTGTTGAGAAATACATTGCAGAAGAAGCTATTGAGTTTTGTTCTGACTACATGTCAGAAGCGGATGCTATAGGAATTCCTAAGTCTCATCATGGTGCTAGATGTGGAGGTATACGAGGTATAAAACTTAAGAGCGTGGGACGAGAGCAAGTACTTCAGGCACAGTTGTATATATTGAATAATACTGATGTAGTTCAACCTTACATTTTTGCTCACCAAAACATTGTCAAGGAAAATTTTCCTCGAATGAATGAAAAATGGTTGTTGAATGAGCATAACAAGACTTTCTTAAAGTGGTTTAAAGACACCATTTCAGCCGACAATTCATGTTCTGAAACATTAAAATCTCTAGCAAGGGCGCCTAAATTTGATATCATAACTTGGACCGGCTACGTTATCAATAATTTTACATTCTATACAAAGACCCAGGATGACAATAGTACTATGCAAAATAGTGGGGTTAAGATTGTAGCCGAGTCACTGCACTTTTCTAGCTCAAAAGATAAAAATCCTATTTTGGCATCAATATCTTACTATGGGATCATAGAAGAGATTTGGGAGGTCAATTTCATTACATTTAAAGTTCCTCTTTTTAAATGTAAATGGTTTGACACAAACAGTGGTGTTAAAACTGATGATTTTGGTTTTACATTGGTTGACTTTGAAAAGCTAGCTTATACGGGTGAACCTTTCATTATGGCATCTCAAGCAAAACAAGTGTTTTATGTTAGTGATCCTTCTAATAATTCTAACAAAAAGTGGTCAGTGGTTCTACAAGGTAAAACCAATCACGGGCCTAATGACAATGAGCATGCAACACTAGATATTAATGAAACTCCTTCTTTCTCACAACGGATGCCAACTTTAGTTGAGGACACTATTGTCGACGAGGTGTATGCCACTCGTGATGATCATCAAGAAGGGATAGAAGTTTAAACATTACAAACTTAGTTTTTCAGAATTTTATTTTCTTGCTTTTTTCTCTTTATTTTGCTTTTAATGTTTGAGAAGGTTTTGGTTCATGTCCCCCTTCTCCTTTGTTGTTGTTTCTTTATATATATATATATATATATATATATATATATATCCCACTTTTGCTTAATTTTTTTTTGTTAGTTTGTTCATATAATTTCATATTTTTCATATTATTGAGCTTGGATTGTTATTGACCATTATTATTCTTTTGTCTATAAACAGAGAGATGAGTGATTCAGCAGCTTCATCGCAAAGTGGGATGGATACTCAATCAACCAAAAAAAAGGGAAGAGGTTGCACTCGGATGAAAAAGTTGCAACTCATGGCTGCACGTGAACAGAAGCAAGTGATTGATTTCAATTCAGATGGACATCCTGTAGGGGAACATGCAAAAGACTTCAAGTATCATGTGGCTTCTCTTGCTCGAGAGTCGGTCAGTATTCTTAAAGAGGACTGGGATAACGTTAGTGATGATGACAGGGCACAGATTTGGAAAGGTCTTAAGGTAATTCTAATTGTATTTGTCACTATTGTACACAACTTCAATATTTCCATATAATAATTCTCCTATTTGTTGTGTAACATAGGAAGTATGGGTTATTCCTACAAATGAAGCTTTTACTAAGCAAACGATGATGTACGCGGCTGAACGTTGGAAGGCCTTTAAAAATAGCTTAACGAGTAGATATTTATTTAATGGAATAAAGAGTAATTCGCTTGCTTATAAGGATTACGACTTTATTGATGAAGAGATATGGAAGGCTTTTGTTAAGTCACGAGAGGACCCTTCCTTTCTGGTCAGTTGGCTTTATTATTTAGATCATCAATCATTTAAATTTTTAGTACTAACTAATGAATTTGTGTGCTATTTATAATGGGAGAAAAGAAAGAGGGGACAAGAGGCTCAGTCGCATAACAAGCATCCTCATAGATTGTCTCAAGGGGGATATGCTTTGCTTCACAAACAAATGATGGCAGAAAAGTTGAAAGAAAGACAAGATGCAGCTGGAGGGTCACAGGTTCCACCTCCATCTCCACCACAACGTCATGAATCGTGGACGAGAGCCCGACAAAAATCATCAGGCGAGTATACATCGGAAGAGACACGCGTCGTTGCTGAAAAAATTGTAAGTAAATACGTAATTATACAATTTCATACTTATAGCTTTATGGTTAGAAACGGGCAACTCACAACTTACACAAGTAACGATTGCATGTAATACTAGTGAGTGAATTGCAATTCTATTAAACGGTCTGCTTCATTTTGAGCTATTTTAGTATTTTATAAACTAATATTGAACTGAGACAATTAGAAAGTATGTCTTTGAACACAACTTACACAAGTAACTTTGAACACAACTGAAATTTTTTTTGTCATGATCTGACTTTGAACACAACTTACACAAGTAACTTTGAACACAACTGAAAAAAGAGTGTTAGACTTTGAACACAACTTACACAACTTATAGCCTTGGTGTTGTTTGTGTTTTAATTCCTTTGTTTTACTGTTGCAGATTGTTGTTTATAGCTTTTTGGTATAGTGTTGGGTGCTTAGCATTGTGTTGGCTTATTAACTAGTAGCTTAAACTAGTGTATGGATCATTATTTGTAACTATGCTGCAACATTGATTTATTGGAAAAGAAATAGTTGTTAGCAGAATTTAACATATTAGTATCCTTATAGTAAATAGCTAGAGATACTATTGAAAACTTCTGATGTTGGATCTCATGTCGTAGGATTCTCTGGTATCAGAAGGGACCTTTGTCCCACAAGGACGGCATGATATTTTGGCAGAAGCCACAGGGCGAGGTGAGCACCCTGGTCGTGTTCGGGGTGTTGGTCGAGGTGTGGGGATTCGACAATACTTTGGACCACATTCTCGTAAATGTTGTAGTACCTCGTTTGTTATGAGTACAGAACAACTAGAGACAATAAAGGCTGAGCTTACTAAGAATATTACACAACAAGTGATGCGGGATTTATCCTCTCAAAAACACCCAAATTACGCAGCTTGTTCTCCTAATACGACTTTACAATATGCGAGTACAATGGGTAGTAATTGTTCAAGGGTGCCGCATACACCAGATGATGATCCAGAAGATATTCCAGAAGAGTGTGAGTTGTATATTGAAGGAAACACTCATGTAGTGGCATATGCTAATGTGTATAAGTTGGGGCCCAATATACACAATCAGGTGCTGAACAATGATATGGTGAGAGTGGTTGTTACCAAGGTGATATACGCAAATGCTAAAGTACCCGTGCCCACGGATGAGGTTACAACAGTTGGTGAGGCCCCTAACAATTTCATTCAATGGCCGAAAAGACTTTTGCAACTTACTTCTAAGAAGGTATTCATGACCTTTGTTATTCTCTTTTTACACTAGATTTTTTAAATATGTTGTCTAATATTTTATCTTAATGATTCAACATGTTTGATCCAAGAAATGTGATGTTCCACCCAAAAATTCAGAACCCATCTGTCAAAAATTGGGTGTAATGGCAATGTATATGGATCGAACCTTAAAGTTTAATGATGAGCTCGGTGGGAAAAATTCCTTTATTGAACTCCCAAAAGAAGATATTGTAGACTTGTGTATGGGTAAAAAAGAATTACCCTTCACTATTTTACTAGTGTGGCTCATGTAAGTATTTTTTATTTGTAAATTTAATAATTTATCTTTTACTTAATTTCATTTATAATGTAAATAACTTTCAACATATATTAGATATCTGCACCGCCATTGTATTGAATTGGGAAACAATGAGATTTATGGATTTATTGATCCGCAATTCACTCATAGTCAAAATGAGCGTGGTAGAGTTCAATCCTACATACAAAAGAAGTTGTCCGATGATAAAAAAGATTGTTACCTTGCTCCTTATCTTAACAAGTAAGAATTTTTTTATACTTGTTATAGTCAATCACTTATAGTAAGTAGATAGAAATAATTAAATTAACACATTAAATTGTATGTTGTCTTTTGTAGTCATCACTGGCAATTGCTCATCATTAATCCTAAGAAGCTTGAAGTAGTCTTTCTATGTTCGTTGGGAAAGAAACCGGATAAAAAAATCACCGACATTGTTGAAATGTAAGTGTTCAATTTATTTATTGTAATTAAACATCGTGTATTCATATGCATAATCTGTGGAATATTGAACCAATTGGTATAAAATTACAATGATTTAGCTATATATACAAGAAGGCTTAAAATTTACTAACTATGAACTTATATATGATTAACCACTTGTCTTGAAAATTAGTTTGGTTTGCATAAGTTAGTTTGATAACATAAATAGTTTTTGTTCAGTGTACACCAAATTTGTATCAGATAGGTGCTCACTCAAATAAATATCCTTTCTGTTGAATTCTAACAAATCTAATGAATCTTTGCTGTAGAGCTTTGGGAGCTTATGCTAAGTTACAAGGTGTGAGAAAACAGAGGAAAGTAGAATGGTTATATCTCACCGTAAGTTGTTAAGTTAATATTTATAATTAATCAATATATATTCTATGACAATTTTTTAATAATATTTATTGACTAAACATTCTCATCTGATCATATTCAATTTTAGAGTCAAAAGCAACAAGCTAGTTATGAGTCCGGCTATTATGTCATGATTCACATGTTGAACATTGTTTCTGCTAGTATTGTTGGTTCATGGACCCAAGTAAGTAATAAAATTTTGTATCAAGTTGTATCAATTAATTAGTAATATTGTTTATCTAATTTATGTCAACATTTGTTTGTTTAGATATTTCGGGATTCAAATCCATTTGATAAGGACGAAGTTAAAAATGCTCAAGAACGTTGTGCAAAGATGATTTTGGAGCATATTGAAGCAAATGCATGCGGATAGTTGCGATTATGTGTGTTGTTAGCTTTTCAAACAATGATATGATCCTTTAAGGTCTTTAAGGATTCTTGTTTTGATTTTATTTTGACAAGTACTTAGTTGTTTCATCTAGGTAGTTTATCTTAGTGTAATTGATCTTAACCTAGTATTGAAGTGTTAGTTTATCTATTTTGATCACAATGGTATATTTTAAATTTGGAATGACATTATTGGTCGCTTAAATATCTTGATCACAGTACTATGTTTTAATTTGTTATGACATTATATATTTTTACTTCTATTATTTTATTTTGAAATTTGGGTGAGACATGAAACATAATATGTTGTAATATATTTATTTTGATATGCTGATGTTGCAGTAAATTAGGAGTATACAGGTAGGGAAAAAATGTAATATCATAAAATAAATAAAAAACTGCAAAAAAAAAAAAAAACTAGTTTCTTAGGACGGTTAAATATAGCAGTCTTAAGAAATAACCTTCTTAAGTCGGTTGCGTGTGCCAGCTGTGTTATCTGAAAACTGAAATTGTTAAGACGGGTGCGCGTTAACCGACCTAACTTATAGTTTGTTAAGTCGGGTCAAAAACCGACCTAAGAAGTCAAAACTTCTTACGTCGGCAACTCTTAAGACGGGTGCGGAACCGTCTTAAGAGGTCGTTTTTAACCGACTTAAGAAGCACTTTCTGTACTAGTGAAATACACATATTCAAGCAAACAATTACACATGCATAAACAGCACTCGATATTTCGAGGTATATGTAATCGTTAGAAAGTGCCCTTACCTCGGCAATCTTCCAACACATCAACTTACGCTACGCGAGCAATATCCGTCTCTCTCGACGAAGTCCCCAATCCGGCTAATCCTCTGAACCTTTTACAACACATAACTTATCTAAATTAATACCACATTCTAATTGATCACTTAAATAAGTCCTAGCTCGGCTACTAATGGATTCAATGCCTATGGTTGTTCTCTCACAACTAACTAGGCTCAAGTCATATCGAAAACAAGCCTTGAAAACATTAACACTTCGAAATATAGTTTCTCATCACGAAACGTCTTTTAAATAGACCTCTACTATTTTAAAACACTTAAAAAGCCAAAACCTTTTTCAAAACAACTATTGAAAATACAACACTTCAATCAATAGTTTTTCTCACAAAAGCGCTATAACAAATAGTTTTATCCAAAAACGTCACCAAATAGATTCAAACTATTTTAAAGCTTTTCCAAAAACAAATCACTTTTCAAACAACTTATGCCTCAAACCATAAGTTCCAAAATCTTTTAAAACTAAACAAGTTCGAACTAAAACTTTTCTCGTTCGACTTATAACAAAATACTTTTCGCGTGTACGTAACTAAAACGTTTTCTAAATAGTTCACAAACATCAAACTCTTAAAAATATAAATCCTCGACAAAACCGTTTCAAATTCAAACGGCCATAACTCATTCAATCTTTGTCCGATCGAGATGAACCATACGTCAAAATCATCGTCTCGAAACGGCGGATTGAATGGTTAACTTTTTAGGACTCAACAACAATTTTAAAATGACGAAAATGCCCTTTAAGATTTCGGCCAGAACCAAAATAACCTCAAAATTATTGTTTTCAAAAATCAAACATAGTTAAAATACTTATACAATACTAGTTTCTCAAAAACAAACTCAATTTGATTTAATTCTACACTTAACAACTTTTTTCAAAACCCTAACTTCATAAATCATAAAAAAATTTGGGGCTTTTGTTTTCTCACAATTTCTTTCCAAAATTGAACTCATAAAACAACTAGTGAGTACTTTAATTGCAAGAAAATGATATATCATAATTCACAAAAATATTCCTCAAAAACATTTTCAAAAGTAAAGAAAATTTATATCCCTTACCACTTGAAAATCAACTATCTTCATGTTAAATGTTTCAAACCAAACATAAATTATTTATACGGCTAACATTAAACAACTTAACAACATGAGGTAGTTCAAAAATCCACATCATCCTCAAACCCTATATGGTTCGGCCAGCTAGGAACAAAGGGGTGGAAAAGTATTTGTTTCCTCTAGATCCAACATCACAAGACTTAAAGCTATAACTTGTAGGATGAAAAGAAACAAAATTAAAAGCCAAAACCCCATTCATAGAACAAGGCCACGGTTTTGCAGGGAAAAAGGAAAGGAAAGATTTTTTCTTACCAAAATACTAGTATCAAAAGTTCCACAATGGAGAGGCAAACAACTTTCATTCTTGCACTTTCTTCCAATTCTTTCTAGAAGTCTCACAAAAGCAAAAGGGAAGAAAGTTTGGAATGGAGCTAAGGTGAGGGAGGGAGTTCACGTGATCAGAGAAGAGAGGAAGAGGAGTGAAAAATGATTCTTAATTTTCCAAAGTCTCCTTACATAAAAGCCTTGCTAACTTATGGCCTTTGGATTAAATCTATCATCATGTTCTTTGAATCCTAGCCCTTAATCCCATTACTCACACAATAAAATATCTAGATATTATGTGACCTTATTCCCACTAGTTCGCTCAATTCCCGCGTTCGTTCTTAAACGAGTCGTATCTCGCATACCGATAAACTTTACGTAAACAGAAAATTCTACCGTAAACCACTTAATTAAAACAATCCACAAATTTTTGAATAAACTTTATTCCGAATAAATTTTCACTCTTAAGCTCGGAAAAATATGATAAGGTCAAATTCTCATCACAGTCGATATATAAAGTCTCGATTTAAATTTTGACGACAATTGGAAACCGTAAAATTTTCAAACAGCGGGTATATTTTGCCCGTTTTCTCAAAAATCACCAGAACAATATTTTCAACATTTCGACGTGACAAAAATGTTTCTAAACTCATTTAAAGCTCATAAAACCATTGTGCCAATTTTTCAAATGTTAAACTAACGCGCAGACACAATCTCAGCGAAAATGCTGTCAAAACACAAAATCAAATAGAAAACCGATACAAACAAATAGCAGAATATCATTTAATATATCTCAATTCTAATTCCTACTATTGAAATACTACGGGTCTTACAAGGTTGATTTATGCATTTTGTTTAGATTGTGGTTTGTTGATGCGTGGTAAGGTAAATTGAATGTTGGAAGTGAATGTGAAATGAGAAATATTTATATATAAACAACAATCCAATGTTAGATTATGTTGGTTAAATGGCACCCGATTAGCTTGGAAGTTTTAGGTGGTAGTTACACATTATGGGTGTGAAACAGTGTTAAGAAGTTGATGATTGCTTTTATGTTATACCTTATATTTGTTGTTGATCAATTTTTAGCCACGCATTTTATTTATTTTATTTTTTAAAGTAATTTTATTATGTTGAGATTTACAACCATTTTCGTAGTATTAGTTAGTAGTTTCAACGTTATTAACTTGTTTAGGTGTGTAACTGCTCATGCGTAGGTGCAACCGTCCCAGTTTTGCTTGTTATTTGCTACTTATTAAGTACATTATTACTTTTTGCTTTCTTTTTTTATTAGATTTATAGATAAAAAATGAAATTTGGAGAAAAAAATAACTGTGGCTGAAAATGTCTTAAAAATTTAAATCATGACATTGTTTTTACACGTAAAAAGTTTTTGTTTTCCTATTGTATTTGTTCTTATGAATGTATCGTTCTACTAACCTTCTGATATTTATATGTTAGTGAAGTTATTACAAGTAAATAAGGCATTACATTGTGTTGTTGTGAAATGTAGCCAATGACACAAAAAAGAAAAAAACTTTTATTTAACAAGCAATAATTATGAAAATTATAATATGGATATTTATTTAGGCCAAATTCATGAACAATAGTCTTATTTGACCCACTTTTTCTTATTCACTTTTTAATATTTTCTCTTATAAACCTAATTTGTAATATTTTATGTTACTACTTTCATCTCCATGTTTAGTATCTCATCATCACTAAGTTTTTTATTTGGAGATGTCAACAAAAACTATATAAGAAAACACTTGTAGAAATCCAAAGTAGTAAGCATTCAATTATTCTTCCAACGTTTTCCAGTCTTTTTGTTTTGAACTCATAAACACATATTACATGAGTTTTAAAATTTATTGTATATATTGATCGTGTGAGGTGCCGAATCAATGGGATTTGTATTTAGATCTTCAATTTTAAGATTTGTGATGGATGACACATTAAAAAGTGTGAAGTTTATAACTTTATATGGAAAATACACGTTGATTGCTCTTATGTTGCAAAAACATCGAATATTCTCGTAAAAGATATACTTCCTAGCTAAATGGTTGATGACAGAAATAGCTGAAATAAAAAAGTTTACAGTTCACCTCATGTATGAGTTTTTGTTAAATGATAAATGAATATGATTCAAAAAAAAATTAGGACACAAGTTAATCTCTTGTGAGTTACAAATTAAGATGTATATTATATATCAAAAGATTATATATATTATTCAATGAAAACCATCATATGGGGAATTGTGACCTCTTTGACTTTCATCATATAAAAACTAAAACTTAATTCTAGTTGCCTAGTGTTTATGTACAGATCTAGTATTCTCCTAAGTCAAACTAATATAAAGCCTCAACGTGGCAAAACTTGCAAATTCAATATCAAAAAGGATGCAAGTTCCTACTCAATACATTCATGTTGGTGAAGATCCCGAATAATTGGTGTTTGTACGGCAAAAATGATTTTCGTTTGTTGCTCTCTTTTCTCTTTTTATTAGTCACATATATCTTCTCATAAGCCGATAATGCACTTTTGTGTTTCTCATCCTTCCTCTTTTTAAGGACGATGTTTTCTACCTTTGGCTTGCTGGATTTTTTGGGAACCGAAGGATTCATTAAAACAAAACAATCCTTATGGTCACTATTACTTCGAAGATTCAGGTTTTCTCTGAATCTCCATAAATTTGACGTCCCTGTTGAGTTGCTTTTTGTATAACACTCACTCGCACCCTTCATCTCAACCAGTGTCACATTTTGTATCGGCTCATTTTGAAGTCCATTTGTAATACCGTCTGATCTTGAGTGCGGTTTTATAGAATTCTCAATAAAGTTCTTCCTTATCGATGGACAATTATATGAGTCATTGTTTTTTGGGTTGGGAATGAAGGGAAGAGATTGGTTTGAACTATGAATTATTGGTCGTATTTTTCCATGTTCAAATATATCATCGGCAAATATACGCATTTCTCGGACATCGGTGCATGCAAAACCAAACTCCTGCTCCTCCATATGTTCTTCATCGTTGTCGCGAATATTTTGTTTGTTGCTACAATGTGGATCGAGTTTATCTTGGACGGGAGCAGATCCATCAAAACTAAAAAAATCATCATTACTAATTTGTTGTTTTGTGCTACAATTGATATCAAGTTTCTCTTGTGCAGGAGTAAAGCCAGAAAAATCTAGAAAAGGGTGAGGTGTACAAATAATTGATAGCGCTTGCACTCTTAGCATCTCAATATTTGAGGTTGATTTATGCATTTTGTTTAGATTGTGGTTTGTTGATGCGTGGTAAGGTAAATTGAATGTTGGAAGTGAATGTGAAATGAGAAATATTTATATATAAACAACAATCCAATGTTAGATTATGTTGGTTAAATGGCACCCGATTAGCTTGGAAGTTTTAGGTGGTAGTTACACATTATGGGTGTGAAACAGTGTTAAGAAGTTGATGATTGCTTTTATGTTATACCTTATATTTGTTGTTGATCAATTTTTAGCCACGCATTTTATTTATTTTATTTTTTAAAGTAATTTTATTATGTTGAGATTTACAACCATTTTCGTAGTATTAGTTAGTAGTTTCAACGTTATTAACTTGTTTAGGTGTGTAACTGCTCATGCGTAGGTGCAACCGTCCCAGTTTTGCTTGTTATTTGCTACTTATTAAGTACATTATTACTTTTTGCTTTCTTTTTTTATTAGATTTATAGATAAAAAATGAAATTTGGAGAAAAAAATAACTGTGGCTGAAAATGTCTTAAAAATTTAAATCATGACATTGTTTTTACACGTGTAAACTATTTAGAAGTTGAAATTATCAATTATTTATAAGTTGGAAAAAAAGTTTTTGTTTTCCTATTGTATTTGTTCTTATGAATGTATCGTTCTACTAACCTTCTGATATTTATATGTTAGTGAAGTTATTACAAGTAAATAAGGCATTACATTGTGTTGTTGTGAAATGTAGCCAATGACACAAAAAAGAAAAAAACTTTTATTTAACAAGCAATAATTATGAAAATTATAATATGGATATTTATTTAGGCCAAATTCATGAACAATAGTCTTATTTGACCCACTTTTTCTTATTCACTTTTTAATATTTTCTCTTATAAACCTAATTTGTAATATTTTATGTTACTACTTTCATCTCCATGTTTAGTATCTCATCATCACTAAGTTTTTTATTTGGAGATGCCAACAAAAACTATATAAGAAAACACTTGTAGAAATCCAAAGTAGTAAGCATTCAATTATTCTTCCAACGTTTTCCAGTCTTTTTGTTTTGAACTCATAAACACATATTACATGAGTTTTAAAATTTATTGTATATATTGATCGTGTGAGGTGCCGAATCAATGGGATTTGTATTTAGATCTTCAATTTTAAGATTTGTGATGGATGACACATTAAAAAGTGTGAAGTTTATAACTTTATATGGAAAATACACGTTGATTGCTCTTATGTTGCAAAAACATCGAATATTCTCGTAAAAGATATACTTCCTAGCTAAATGGTTGATGACAGAAATAGCTGAAATAAAAAAGTTTACAGTTCACCTCATGTATGAGTTTTTGTTAAATGATAAATGAATATGATTCAAAAAAAAATTAGGACACAAGTTAATCTCTTGTGAGTTACAAATTAAGATGTATATTATATATCAAAAGATTATATATATTATTCAATGAAAACCATCATATGGGGAATTGTGACCTCTTTGACTTTCATCATATAAAAACTAAAACTTAATTCTAGTTGCCTAGTGTTTATGTACAGATCTAGTATTCTCCTAAGTCAAACTAATATAAAGCCTCAACATGGCAAAACTTGCAAATTCAATATCAAAAAGGATGCAAGTTCCTACTCAATACATTCATGTTGGTGAAGATCCCGAATAATTGGTGTTTGTACGGCAAAAATGATTTTCGTTTGTTGCTGTCTTTTCTCTTTTTATTAGTCACATATATCTTCTCATAAGCCGATAATGCACTTTTGTGTTTCTCATCCTTCCTCTTTTTAAGGACGATGTTTTCTACCTTTGGCTTGCTGGATTTTTTGGGAACCGAAGGATTCATTAAAACAAAACAATCCTTATGGTCACTATTACTTCGAAGATTCAGGTTTTCTCTGAATCTCCATAAATTTGACGTCCCTGTTGAGTTGCTTTTTGTATAACACTCACTCGCACCCTTCATCTCAACCAGTGTCACATTTTGTATCGGCTCATTTTGAAGTCCATTTGTAATACCGTCTGATCTTGAGTGCGGTTTTATAGAATTCTCAATAAAGTTCTTCCTTATCGATGGACAATTATATGAGTCATTGTTTTTTGGGTTGGGAATGAAGGGAAGAGATTGGTTTGAACTATGAATTATTGGTCGTATTTTTCCATGTTCAAATATATCATCGGCAAATATACGCATTTCTCGGACATCGGTGCATGCAAAACCAAACTCCTGCTCCTCCATATGTTCTTCATCGTTGTCGCGAATATTTTGTTTGTTGCTACAATGTGGATCGAGTTTATCTTGGACGGGAGCAGATCCATCAAAACTAAAAAAATCATCATTACTAATTTGTTGTTTTGTGCTACAATTGATATCAAGTTTCTCTTGTGCAGGAGTAAAGCCAGAAAAATCTAGAAAAGGGTGAGGTGTACAAATAATTGATAGCGCTTGCACTCTTAGCATCTCAATATTTGAGGTTGATTTATGCATTTTGTTTCGATTGTGGTTTGTTGATGCGTGGTAAGGTAAATTGAATGTTGGAAGTGAATGTGAAATGAGAAATATTTATATATAAACAACAATCCAATGTTAGATTATGTTGGTTAAATGGCACCCGATTAGCTTGGGAGTTTTAGGTGGTAGTTACACATTATGGGTGTGAAACAGTGTTAAGAAGTTGATGATTGCTTTTATGTTATACCTTATATTTGTTGCTGATCAATTTTTAGCCACGCATTTTATTTATTTTATTTTTTAAAAATATTTTATTATGTTGAGATTTACAACCATTTTCCTAGTATTAGTTAGTAGTTTCAACGTTATTAAATTTTTTAGGTGTGTAACTGCTCATGCGTAGGTGCAACCGTCCCAGTTTTGCTTGTTATTTGCTACTTATTAAGTACATTATTACTTTTTGCTTTCTTTTTTTATTAGATTAATAAATAAAAAATGAAATTTGGAGAAAAAAATAACATTGTTTTTACATTGTCTTAAAAATTTAAATCATAACATTGTTTTTACACGTGTAAACTATTTAGAAGTTGAAATTATCAATTATTTATAAGTTGGAAAAAAAGTTTTTGTTTTCCTATTGTATTTGTTATTATGAATTTATCGTTCTACTAACCTTCTGATATTTATATGTTCGTGAAGTTATTACAAGTAAATAAGGCATTACATTGTGTTGTTGTGAAATGTAGCCAATAACACCAAACAGAAAAAAACTTTTATTTAACAAGCAATAATTATGAAAATTATAATATGGAAATTTATTTAGGCCAAATTCATGAACAATAGTCTTATTTGACCCACTTTTTCTTATTCACTTTTTAATATTTTCTCTTATAAACCTGATTTGTAATATTTTATGTTACTACTTTCATCTCCATGTATAGTATCTCATCATCACTAAGTTTTTTATTTGGAGATGCCAACAAAAACTATATAAGAAAACACTTGTATAAATCCAAAGTAGTAAGCATTCAATTATTCTTCCAACGTTTTCCAGTCTTTTTGTTTTGAACTCATAAACACATATTACATGAGTTTTAAAATTTATTGTATATATTGATCGTGTGAGGTGCCGAATCAATGGGATTTGTATTTAGATCTTCAATTTTAAGATTTGTGATGGATGACACATTAAAAAGTGTGAAGTTTATAACTTTATATGGAAAATACACGTTGATTGCTCTTATGTTGCAAAAACATCGAATATTCTCGTAAAAGATATACTTCCTAGCTAAATGGTTGATGACAGAAATAGCTGAAATAAAAAAGTTTACAGTTCACCTCATGTATGAGTTTTTGTTAAATGATAAATGAATATGATTCAAAAAAAAATTAGGACACAAGTTAATCTCTTGTGAGTTACAAATTAAGATGTATATTATATATCAAAAGATTATATATATTATTCAATGAAAACCATCATATGGGGAATTGTGACCTCTTTGACTTTCATCATATAAAAACTAAAACTTAATTCTAGTTGCCTAGTGTTTATGTACAGATCTAGTATTCTCCTAAGTCAAACTAATATAAAGCCTCAACGTGGCAAAACTTGCAAATTCAATATCAAAAAGGATGCAAGTTCCTACTCAATACATTCATGTTGGTGAAGATCCCGAATAATTGGTGTTTGTACGGCAAAAATGATTTTCGTTTGTTGCTCTCTTTTCTCTTTTTATTAGTCACATATATCTTCTCATAAGCCGATAATGCACTTTTGTGTTTCTCATCCTTCCTCTTTTTAAGGACGATGTTTTCTACCTTTGGCTTGCTGGATTTTTTGGGAACCGAAGGATTCATTAAAACAAAACAATCCTTATGGTCACTATTACTTCGAAGATTCAGGTTTTCTCTGAATCTCCATAAATTTGACGTCCCTGTTGAGTTGCTTTTTGTATAACACTCACTCGCACCCTTCATCTCAACCAGTGTCACATTTTGTATCGGCTCATTTTGAAGTCCATTTGTAATACCGTCTGATCTTGAGTGCGGTTTTATAGAATTCTCAATAAAGTTCTTCCTTATCGATGGACAATTATATGAGTCATTGTTTTTTGGGTTGGGAATGAAGGGAAGAGATTGGTTTGAACTATGAATTATTGGTCGTATTTTTCCATGTTCAAATATATCATCGGCAAATATACGCATTTCTCGGACATCGGTGCATGCAAAACCAAACTCCTGCTCCTCCATATGTTCTTCATCGTTGTCGCGAATATTTTGTTTGTTGCTACAATGTGGATCGAGTTTATCTTGGACGGGAGCAGATCCATCAAAACTAAAAAAATCATCATTACTAATTTGTTGTTTTGTGCTACAATTGATATCAAGTTTCTCTTGTGCAGGAGTAAAGCCAGAAAAATCTAGAAAAGGGTGAGGTGTACAAATAATTGATAGCGCTTGCACTCTTAGCATCTCAATATTTGAGGTTGATTTATGCATTTTGTTTCGATTGTGGTTTGTTGATGCGTGGTAAGGTAAATTGAATGTTGGAAGTGAATGTGAAATGAGAAATATTTATATATAAACAACAATCCAATGTTAGATTATGTTGGTTAAATGGCACCCGATTAGCTTTGAAGTTTTAGGTGGTAGTTACACATTATGGGTGTGAAACAGTGTTAAGAAGTTGATGATTGCTTTTATGTTATACCTTATATTTGTTGCTGATCAATTTTTAGCCACGCATTTTATTTATTTTATTTTTTAAAATAATTTTATTATGTTGAGATTTACAACCATTTTCCTAGTATTAGTTAGTAGTTTCAACGTTATTAACTTTTTTAGGTGTGTAACTGCTCATGCGTAGGTGCAACCGTCCCAGTTTTGCTTGTTATTTGCTACTTATTAAGTACATTATTACTTTTTGCTTTCTTTTTTTATTAGATTAATAAATAAAAAATGAAATTTGGAGAAAAAAATAATTGTGGATGAAAATGTCTTAAAAATTTAAATCATAACATTGTTTTTACACGTGTAAACTATTTAGAAGTTGAAATTATCAATTATTTATAAGTTGGAAAAAAAGTTTTTGTTTTCCTATTGTATTTGTTATTATGAATTTATCGTTCTACTAACCTTCTGATATTTATATGTTCGTGAAGTTATTACAAGTAAATAAGGCATTACATTGTGTTGTTGTGAAATGTAGCCAATAACACCAAACAGAAAAAAACTTTTATTTAACAAGCAATAATTATGAAAATTATAATATGGAAATTTATTTAGGCCAAATTCATGAACAATAGTCTTATTTGACCCACTTTTTCTTATTCACTTTTTAATATTTTCTCTTATAAACCTGATTTGTAATATTTTATGTTACTACTTTCATCTCCATGTATAGTATCTCATCATCACTAAGTTTTTTATTTGGAGATGCCAACAAAAACTATATAAGAAAACACTTGTATAAATCCAAAGTAGTAAGCATTCAATTATTCTTCCAACGTTTTCCAGTCTTTTTGTTTTGAACTCATAAACACATATTACATGAGTTTTAAAATTTATTGTATATATTGATCGTGTGAGGTGTCGAATCAATGGGATTTGTATTTAGATCTTCAATTTTAAGACTTGTGATGGATGACACATTAAAAAGTGTGAAGTTTATAAGTTTATTTGGAAAATACACGTTGATTGCTCTTATGCTGCAAAACCATCGAATATTCTCGTAAAAGATATAGTTCCTAGCTAAAGGGTTGATGACAGAAATAGCTGAAATAAAAAAGTTTACAGTTCACCTCATGTATGAGTTTTTGTTAAATGATAAATGAATATGATTCAAAAAAAAAATTGGACACAAGTTAATCTCTTGTGAGTTACAAATTAAGATGTATATTATATATCAAAAGATTATATATATTATTCAATGAAAACCATCATATGGGGAATTGTGACCTCTTTGACTTTCATCATATAAAAACTAAAACTTAATTCTAGTTGCCTATTGTTTATGTACAGATCTAGAATTCTCCTAAGTCAAACTAATATAAAGCCTCAACGTGGCAAAACTTGCAAATTCAATATAAAAAAGGATGCAAGTTCCTACTCAATACATTCATGTTGGTAAAGATCCCGAATAATTGGTGTTTGTACGGCAAAAATGATTTTCGCTTGTTGCTCTCTTTCATCTTTTTATTAGTCACATATATCTTCTCATAAGCCGATAATGCACTTTTGTGTTTCTCATCCTTCCTCTTTTTAAGGACGATGTTTTCTACCTTTGGCTTGCTGGATTTTTTGGGAACCGAAGGATTCATTAAAACAAAACAATCCTTATGGTCACTATTACTTCGAAAATTTAGGTTTTCTCTGAATCTCCATAAATTTGACGTCCCTGTTGAGTTGCTTTTTGTATAACACTCACTCGCACTCTTCATCTCAACCAGTGTCACATTTTGTATCGGCTCATTTTGAAGTCCATTTATAATACCGTCTGATCTTGAGTGCGGTTTTATAGAATTCTCAATAAAGTTCTTCCTTATCGATGGACAATTATATGAGGCATTGTTTTTTTGGTTGGGAATGAAGGGAAGAGATTGGTTTGAACTATGAATTATTGGTCGTATTTTTCCATGTTCAAATATATCATCGGCAAATATATGCATTTCTCGGACATCGGTGCATGCAAAACCAAACTCCTGCTCCTCCATATGTTCTTCATCGTTGTCGCGAATATTTTGTTTGTTGCTACAATGTGGATCGAGTTTATCTTGGATGGGAGCAGATCCATCAAAACTAAAAAAATCATCATTACTAATTTGTTGTTTTGTGCTACAATTGATATCAAGTTTCTCTTGTGCAGGAGTAAAGCCAGAAAAATCTAGAAAAGGGTGAGGTGTACAAATAATTGATAGCGCTTGCACTCTTAGCATCTCAATATTTGAGGTTGATTTATGCATTTTGTTTCGATTGTGGTTTGTTGATGCGTGGTAAGGTAAATTGAATGTTGGAAGTGAATGTGAAATGAGAAGTATTTATATATAAACAACAATCCAATGTTAGATTATGTTGGTTAAATGGCACCCGATTAGCTTGGAAGTTTTAGGTGGTAGTTACACATTATGGGTGTGAAACAGTGTTAAGAAGTTGATGATTGCTTTTATGTTATACCTTATATTTGTTGCTGATCAATTTTTAGCCACGCATTTTATTTATTTTATTTTTTAAAATAATTTTATTATGTTGAGATTTACAACCATTTTCCTAGTATTAGTTAGTAGTTTCAACGTTATTAACTTTTTTAGGTGTGTAACTGCTCATGCGTAGGTGCAACCGTCCCAGTTTTGCTTGTTATTTGCTACTTATTAAGTACATTATTACTTTTTGCTTTCTTTTTTTATTAGATTAATAAATAAAAAATGAAATTTGGAGAAAAAAATAATTGTGGATGAAAATGTCTTAAAAATTTAAATCATAACATTGTTTTTACACGTGTAAACTATTTAGAAGTTGAAATTATCAATTATTTATAAGTTGGAAAAAAAGTTTTTGTTTTCCTATTGTATTTGTTATTATGAATTTATCGTTCTACTAACCTTCTGATATTTATATGTTCGTGAAGTTATTACAAGTAAATAAGGCATTACATTGTGTTGTTGTGAAATGTAGCCAATAACACCAAACAGAAAAAAACTTTTATTTAACAAGCAATAATTATGAAAATTATAATATGGAAATTTATTTAGGCCAAATTCATGAACAATAGTCTTATTTGACCCACTTTTTCTTATTCACTTTTTAATATTTTCTCTTATAAACCTGATTTGTAATATTTTATGTTACTACTTTCATCTCCATGTATAGTATCTCATCATCACTAAGTTTTTTATTTGGAGATGCCAACAAAAACTATATAAGAAAACACTTGTATAAATCCAAAGTAGTAAGCATTCAATTATTCTTCCAACGTTTTCCAGTCTTTTTGTTTTGAACTCATAAACACATATTACATGAGTTTTAAAATTTATTGTATATATTGATCGTGTGAGGTGTCGAATCAATGGGATTTGTATTTAGATCTTCAATTTTAAGACTTGTGATGGATGACACATTAAAAAGTGTGAAGTTTATAAGTTTATTTGGAAAATACACGTTGATTGCTCTTATGCTGCAAAACCATCGAATATTCTCGTAAAAGATATAGTTCCTAGCTAAAGGGTTGATGACAGAAATAGCTGAAATAAAAAAGTTTACAGTTCACCTCATGTATGAGTTTTTGTTAAATGATAAATGAATATGATTCAAAAAAAAAATTGGACACAAGTTAATCTCTTGTGAGTTACAAATTAAGATGTATATTATATATCAAAAGATTATATATATTATTCAATGAAAACCATCATATGGGGAATTGTGACCTCTTTGACTTTCATCATATAAAAACTAAAACTTAATTCTAGTTGCCTATTGTTTATGTACAGATCTAGAATTCTCCTAAGTCAAACTAATATAAAGCCTCAACGTGGCAAAACTTGCAAATTCAATATAAAAAAGGATGCAAGTTCCTACTCAATACATTCATGTTGGTAAAGATCCCGAATAATTGGTGTTTGTACGGCAAAAATGATTTTCGCTTGTTGCTCTCTTTCATCTTTTTATTAGTCACATATATCTTCTCATAAGCCGATAATGCACTTTTGTGTTTCTCATCCTTCCTCTTTTTAAGGACGATGTTTTCTACCTTTGGCTTGCTGGATTTTTTGGGAACCGAAGGATTCATTAAAACAAAACAATCCTTATGGTCACTATTACTTCGAAAATTTAGGTTTTCTCTGAATCTCCATAAATTTGACGTCCCTGTTGAGTTGCTTTTTGTATAACACTCACTCGCACTCTTCATCTCAACCAGTGTCACATTTTGTATCGGCTCATTTTGAAGTCCATTTATAATACCGTCTGATCTTGAGTGCGGTTTTATAGAATTCTCAATAAAGTTCTTCCTTATCGATGGACAATTATATGAGGCATTGTTTTTTTGGTTGGGAATGAAGGGAAGAGATTGGTTTGAACTATGAATTATTGGTCGTATTTTTCCATGTTCAAATATATCATCGGCAAATATATGCATTTCTCGGACATCGGTGCATGCAAAACCAAACTCCTGCTCCTCCATATGTTCTTCATCGTTGTCGCGAATATTTTGTTTGTTGCTACAATGTGGATCGAGTTTATCTTGGATGGGAGCAGATCCATCAAAACTAAAAAAATCATCATTACTAATTTGTTGTTTTGTGCTACAATTGATATCAAGTTTCTCTTGTGCAGGAGTAAAGCCAGAAAAATCTAGAAAAGGGTGAGGTGTACAAATAATTGATAGCGCTTGCACTCTTAGCATCTCAATATTTGAGGTTGATTTATGCATTTTGTTTCGATTGTGGTTTGTTGATGCGTGGTAAGGTAAATTGAATGTTGGAAGTGAATGTGAAATGAGAAGTATTTATATATAAACAACAATCCAATGTTAGATTATGTTGGTTAAATGGCACCCGATTAGCTTGGAAGTTTTAGGTGGTAGTTACACATTATGGGTGTGAAACAGTGTTAAGAAGTTGATGATTGCTTTTATGTTATACCTTATATTTGTTGCTGATCAATTTTTAGCCACGCATTTTATTTATTTTATTTTTTAAAATAATTTTATTATGTTGAGATTTACAACCATTTTCCTAGTATTAGTTAGTAGTTTCAACGTTATTAACTTTTTTAGGTGTGTAACTGCTCATGCGTAGGTGCAACCGTCCCAGTTTTGCTTGTTATTTGCTACTTATTAAGTACATTATTACTTTTTGCTTTCTTTTTTTATTAGATTAATAAATAAAAAATGAAATTTGGAGAAAAAAATAATTGTGGATGAAAATGTCTTAAAAATTTAAATCATAACATTGTTTTTACACGTGTAAACTATTTAGAAGTTGAAATTATCAATTATTTATAAGTTGGAAAAAAAGTTTTTGTTTTCCTATTGTATTTGTTATTATGAATTTATCGTTCTACTAACCTTCTGATATTTATATGTTCGTGAAGTTATTACAAGTAAATAAGGCATTACATTGTGTTGTTGTGAAATGTAGCCAATAACACCAAACAGAAAAAAACTTTTATTTAACAAGCAATAATTATGAAAATTATAATATGGAAATTTATTTAGGCCAAATTCATGAACAATAGTCTTATTTGACCCACTTTTTCTTATTCACTTTTTAATATTTTCTCTTATAAACCTGATTTGTAATATTTTATGTTACTACTTTCATCTCCATGTATAGTATCTCATCATCACTAAGTTTTTTATTTGGAGATGCCAACAAAAACTATATAAGAAAACACTTGTATAAATCCAAAGTAGTAAGCATTCAATTATTCTTCCAACGTTTTCCAGTCTTTTTGTTTTGAACTCATAAACACATATTACATGAGTTTTAAAATTTATTGTATATATTGATCGTGTGAGGTGTCGAATCAATGGGATTTGTATTTAGATCTTCAATTTTAAGACTTGTGATGGATGACACATTAAAAAGTGTGAAGTTTATAAGTTTATTTGGAAAATACACGTTGATTGCTCTTATGCTGCAAAACCATCGAATATTCTCGTAAAAGATATAGTTCCTAGCTAAAGGGTTGATGACAGAAATAGCTGAAATAAAAAAGTTTACAGTTCACCTCATGTATGAGTTTTTGTTAAATGATAAATGAATATGATTCAAAAAAAAAATTGGACACAAGTTAATCTCTTGTGAGTTACAAATTAAGATGTATATTATATATCAAAAGATTATATATATTATTCAATGAAAACCATCATATGGGGAATTGTGACCTCTTTGACTTTCATCATATAAAAACTAAAACTTAATTCTAGTTGCCTATTGTTTATGTACAGATCTAGAATTCTCCTAAGTCAAACTAATATAAAGCCTCAACGTGGCAAAACTTGCAAATTCAATATAAAAAAGGATGCAAGTTCCTACTCAATACATTCATGTTGGTAAAGATCCCGAATAATTGGTGTTTGTACGGCAAAAATGATTTTCGCTTGTTGCTCTCTTTCATCTTTTTATTAGTCACATATATCTTCTCATAAGCCGATAATGCACTTTTGTGTTTCTCATCCTTCCTCTTTTTAAGGACGATGTTTTCTACCTTTGGCTTGCTGGATTTTTTGGGAACCGAAGGATTCATTAAAACAAAACAATCCTTATGGTCACTATTACTTCGAAAATTTAGGTTTTCTCTGAATCTCCATAAATTTGACGTCCCTGTTGAGTTGCTTTTTGTATAACACTCACTCGCACTCTTCATCTCAACCAGTGTCACATTTTGTATCGGCTCATTTTGAAGTCCATTTATAATACCGTCTGATCTTGAGTGCGGTTTTATAGAATTCTCAATAAAGTTCTTCCTTATCGATGGACAATTATATGAGGCATTGTTTTTTTGGTTGGGAATGAAGGGAAGAGATTGGTTTGAACTATGAGTTATTGGTCGTATTTTTCCATGTTCAAATATATCATCGGCAAATATATGCATTTCTCGGACATCGGTGCATGCAAAACCAAACTCCTGCTCCTCCATATGTTCTTCATCGTTGTCGCGAATATTTTGTTTGTTGCTACAATGTGGATCGAGTTTATCTTGGATGGGAGCAGATCCATCAAAACTAAAAAAATCATCATTACTAATTTGTTGTTTTGTGCTACAATTGATATCAAGTTTCTCTTGTGCAGGAGTAAAGCCAGAAAAATCTAGAAAAGGGTGAGGTGTACAAATAATTGATAGCGCTTGCACTCTTAGCATCTCAATATTTGAGGTTGATTTATGCATTTTGTTTCGATTGTGGTTTGTTGATGCGTGGTAAGGTAAATTGAATGTTGGAAGTGAATGTGAAATGAGAAATATTTATATATAAACAACAATCCAATGTTAGATTATGTTGGTTAAATGGCACCCGATTAGCTTGGAAGTTTTAGGTGGTAGTTACACATTATGGGTGTGAAACAGTGTTAAGAAGTTGATGATTGCTTTTATGTTATACCTTATATTTGTTGCTGATCAATTTTTAGCCACGCATTTTATTTATTTTATTTTTTAAAATAATTTTATTATGTTGAGATTTACAACCATTTTCCTAGTATTAGTTAGTAGTTTCAACGTTATTAACTTTTTTAGGTGTGTAACTGCTCATGCGTAGGTGCAACCGTCCCAGTTTTGCTTGTTATTTGCTACTTATTAAGTACATTATTACTTTTTGCTTTCTTTTTTTATTAGATTAATAAATAAAAAATGAAATTTGGAGAAAAAAATAATTGTGGATGAAAATGTCTTAAAAATTTAAATCATAACATTGTTTTTACACGTGTAAACTATTTAGAAGTTGAAATTATCAATTATTTATAAGTTGGAAAAAAAGTTTTTGTTTTCCTATTGTATTTGTTATTATGAATTTATCGTTCTACTAACCTTCTGATATTTATATGTTCGTGAAGTTATTACAAGTAAATAAGGCATTACATTGTGTTGTTGTGAAATGTAGCCAATAACACCAAACAGAAAAAAACTTTTATTTAACAAGCAATAATTATGAAAATTATAATATGGAAATTTATTTAGGCCAAATTCATGAACAATAGTCTTATTTGACCCACTTTTTCTTATTCACTTTTTAATATTTTCTCTTATAAACCTGATTTGTAATATTTTATGTTACTACTTTCATCTCCATGTATAGTATCTCATCATCACTAAGTTTTTTATTTGGAGATGCCAACAAAAACTATATAAGAAAACACTTGTATAAATCCAAAGTAGTAAGCATTCAATTATTCTTCCAACGTTTTCCAGTCTTTTTGTTTTGAACTCATAAACACATATTACATGAGTTTTAAAATTTATTGTATATATTGATCGTGTGAGGTGTCGAATCAATGGGATTTGTATTTAGATCTTCAATTTTAAGACTTGTGATGGATGACACATTAAAAAGTGTGAAGTTTATAAGTTTATTTGGAAAATACACGTTGATTGCTCTTATGCTGCAAAACCATCGAATATTCTCGTAAAAGATATAGTTCCTAGCTAAAGGGTTGATGACAGAAATAGCTGAAATAAAAAAGTTTACAGTTCACCTCATGTATGAGTTTTTGTTAAATGATAAATGAATATGATTCAAAAAAAAAATTGGACACAAGTTAATCTCTTGTGAGTTACAAATTAAGATGTATATTATATATCAAAAGATTATATATATTATTCAATGAAAACCATCATATGGGGAATTGTGACCTCTTTGACTTTCATCATATAAAAACTAAAACTTAATTCTAGTTGCCTATTGTTTATGTACAGATCTAGAATTCTCCTAAGTCAAACTAATATAAAGCCTCAACGTGGCAAAACTTGCAAATTCAATATAAAAAAGGATGCAAGTTCCTACTCAATACATTCATGTTGGTAAAGATCCCGAATAATTGGTGTTTGTACGGCAAAAATGATTTTCGCTTGTTGCTCTCTTTCATCTTTTTATTAGTCACATATATCTTCTCATAAGCCGATAATGCACTTTTGTGTTTCTCATCCTTCCTCTTTTTAAGGACGATGTTTTCTACCTTTGGCTTGCTGGATTTTTTGGGAACCGAAGGATTCATTAAAACAAAACAATCCTTATGGTCACTATTACTTCGAAGATTCAGGTTTTCTCTGAATCTCCATAAATTTGACGTCCCTGTTGAGTTGCTTTTTGTATAACACTCACTCGCACCCTTCATCTCAACCAGTGTCACATTTTGTATCGGCTCATTTTGAAGTCCATTTGTAATACCGTCTGATCTTGAGTGCGGTTTTATAGAATTCTCAATAAAGTTCTTCCTTATCGATGGACAATTATATGAGTCATTGTTTTTTGGGTTGGGAATGAAGGGAAGAGATTGGTTTGAACTATGAATTATTGGTCGTATTTTTCCATGTTCAAATATATCATCGGCAAATATACGCATTTCTCGGACATCGGTGCATGCAAAACCAAACTCCTGCTCCTCCATATGTTCTTCATCGTTGTCGCGAATATTTTGTTTGTTGCTACAATGTGGATCGAGTTTATCTTGGATGGGAGCAGATCCATCAAAACTAAAAAAATCATCATTACTAATTTGTTGTTTTGTGCTACAATTGATATCAAGTTTCTCTTGTGCAGGAGTAAAGCCAGAAAAATCTAGAAAAGGGTGAGGTGTACAAATAATTGATAGCGCTTGCACTCTTAGCATCTCAATATTTGAGGTTGATTTATGCATTCTGTTTCGATTGTGGTTTGTTGATGCGTGGTAAGGTAAATTGAATGTTGGAAGTGAATGTGAAATGAGAAATATTTATATATAAACAACAATCCAATGTTAGATTATGTTGGTTAAATGGCACCCGATTAGCTTGGAAGTTTTTGGTGGTAGTTACACATTATGGGTGTGAAACAGTGTTAAGAAGTTGATGATTGCTTTTATGTTATACCTTATATTTGTTGCTGATCAATTTTTAGCCACGCATTTTATTTATTTTATTTTTTAAAATAATTTTATTATGTTGAGATTTACAACCATTTTCCTAGTATTAGTTAGTAGTTTCAACGTTATTAACTTTTTTAGGTGTGTAACTGCTCATGCGTAGGTGCAACCGTCCCAGTTTTGCTTGTTATTTGCTACTTATTAAGTACATTATTACTTTTTGCTTTCTTTTTTTATTAGATTAATAAATAAAAAATGAAATTTGGAGAAAAAAATAATTGTGGATGAAAATGTCTTAAAAATTTAAATCATAACATTGTTTTTACACGTGTAAACTATTTAGAAGTTGAAATTATCAATTATTTATAAGTTGGAAAAAAAGTTTTTGTTTTCCTATTGTATTTGTTATTATGAATTTATCGTTCTACTAACCTTCTGATATTTATATGTTCGTGAAGTTATTACAAGTAAATAAGGCATTACATTGTGTTGTTGTGAAATGTAGCCAATAACACCAAACAGAAAAAAACTTTTATTTAACAAGCAATAATTATGAAAATTATAATATGGAAATTTATTTAGGCCAAATTCATGAACAATAGTCTTATTTGACCCACTTTTTCTTATTCACTTTTTAATATTTTCTCTTATAAACCTGATTTGTAATATTTTATGTTACTACTTTCATCTCCATGTATAGTATCTCATCATCACTAAGTTTTTTATTTGGAGATGCCAACAAAAACTATATAAGAAAACACTTGTATAAATCCAAAGTAGTAAGCATTCAATTATTCTTCCAACGTTTTCCTGTCTTTTTGTTTTGAACTCATAAACACATATTACATGAGTTTTAAAATTTATTGTATATATTGATCGTGTGAGGTGTCGAATCAATGGGATTTGTATTTAGATCTTCAATTTTAAGACTTGTGATGGATGACACATTAAAAAGTGTGAAGTTTATAAGTTTATTTGGAAAATACACGTTGATTGCTCTTATGCTGCAAAACCATCGAATATTCTCGTAAAAGATATAGTTCCTAGCTAAAGGGTTGATGACAGAAATAGCTGAAATAAAAAAGTTTACAGTTCACCTCATGTATGAGTTTTTGTTAAATGATAAATGAATATGATTCAAAAAAAAAATTGGACACAAGTTAATCTCTTGTGAGTTACAAATTAAGATGTATATTATATATCAAAAGATTATATATATTATTCAATGAAAACCATCATATGGGGAATTGTGACCTCTTTGACTTTCATCATATAAAAACTAAAACTTAATTCTAGTTGCCTATTGTTTATGTACAGATCTAGAATTCTCCTAAGTCAAACTAATATAAAGCCTCAACGTGGCAAAACTTGCAAATTCAATATAAAAAAGGATGCAAGTTCCTACTCAATACATTCATGTTGGTAAAGATCCCGAATAATTGGTGTTTGTACGGCAAAAATGATTTTCGCTTGTTGCTCTCTTTCATCTTTTTATTAGTCACATATATCTTCTCATAAGCCGATAATGCACTTTTGTGTTTCTCATCCTTCCTCTTTTTAAGGACGATGTTTTCTACCTTTGGCTTGCTGGATTTTTTGGGAACCGAAGGATTCATTAAAACAAAACAATCCTTATGGTCACTATTACTTCGAAAATTTAGGTTTTCTCTGAATCTCCATAAATTTGACGTCCCTGTTGAGTTGCTTTTTGTATAACACTCACTCACACTCTTTGTAACATTCCACATTCTAAATTACCTAATTAATTTTAATTAGAGCTATCGCCTAATTTTCTAAATTAATTAGTGGTGTTAATTAATTAAAATCATGAGATTAAGGTATTATGTGCTAGTTAGTAACTCCTAGTTAAGTCTATACTACACAGTTATACTATAATGGTACTCTTGAGACTTAATTAATTAAACAAGAGATTCAAACTTCCTCCCTCCCATGACTCACTATCTCCTAAGCTTGACACCTCATTCATAACATGAGTCACCCTCCCACTCATAATTTCCACCCACTCTTATTGCATGCAAGGAAACTCATTCATTATTCATTTTCTAAGCTTCAGAAAATCTGAAACAAAACTTCCTTCTCCCTCACATGCTCTCACGCCAAACCATCAACAATAAGCCAAATTCTTCAATTTGCTACTCTTCACATGTCACTACCCACCAAAATCTCTAATCTCTTGCATTCACATGAAACAACAGAACTTGTATCATCTCTGAATCATCATCTCAGACCTCTGATCCATGTCACAAACCAACAACAAACACTACTTCCCAACCAACTCAACCAATAGTTTGACATGCAAGAGATAAGCCCAAAACCTCACCCATTGTCCTCATTCTGTACCAAACCCTCTATAAATACCACCATAAACCTCAGAACGAATTCATCAAACAATCAATTCAGTAAACACTTCCAATTTCACTTCCTTCTCATTTTCGTGTTCTTGGAGCTTTGGGGGTTTTTGAGCCAAGTTGGTGAACTGGTCGTGGGTCTAGCTAGGAGATTTCAGTAGCTGTTTCTGGGAACTCAGAAGCTAGGATTAAAGCTTCAATTCCAGGTGGGTTCTTAGGTTAGGTAGTTTAGTCTCCCAATTTATGAATATATGCATGATAACATAGGAATTAGGAACTTGTTGTGTGAGGGGATTAACTCCCAAATTTCCCTCCAATCTATCTCATATTATATGTTTTATATTTCTGCACTGTCTTAAATGAGGAATGTAGGTGAAATTATGATAATTTGATGATTTTCACAAAACAGGGGCCTTTCTGCATGAACTCGCCATGGCGGATTGCTGGCGAGTACTCATGGCGAAAAGAAGGTTCTGGGCTGAAGAACTTCGCCATGGCGGGCACTTGCTCGCCAGGCGAGTTGTTTAGGTCAGAACCTGGATTTCGCCATGGCGGACTAGCATTTCGCCATAGCGAGATTGTACAGGATGACCTGTAAACCTGCCATGGCGAGCAGGTAACTCGCCAGGCGAGCTTACACAGAACAGCCTGCAACTTTTGATTTTCAAACTGTGTTAATCGCTCGTTTTATTTCCTCATCTGAGATAGATAAATTGCAGAAATGTAACTGGTATAATGTTAAATAGAATGTTAATCACAGATGATCTTAGGGTATAACCTAGATTTAATTAAGTTTGTATGTTCCCCGGGATTTGGAAATTCATGGTAGTAATAACTAAATTTAGTATCAGTCAGTTAAGAGCGAATTATATCGCGCTATGGACTCCCAATGGGATAATCCATTAGGTTATGACTATGTGAGCTTCATGCCGTGACCGAATCGGTTGACGGATATGGCAGGCCTCTGAGACCTGCTCACCTCAGAGTGTCCTAGTGTTAAAATGAATAAGATATGCTTTGTGTTACACCTTTATTTATGCTTATGATTTATGATAACATGTTAGTATGTATGACTGATTAGGATTCCACGGTGTAGTCACCTTAGGAGGGTAGTAGGACTCACTGAGGCTTAGTAGTCTCACCCCACTCCAAATCATTTTTTTTCAGATAAGCAGGTTGGCTAAGGTATGCAGTTGGTGTGCTCGTGGCTCTTGCTTGAGGATTGCATCTTTTTCATGATTTTCTAGTTCCCTTTGATTATCGTTTGCTGCGAATAAATTCTGTCGTATTGTTGTATTCATGTTCCTGCTTCCGTTGTTTTAGCTATTTTGTTGTACTTAGCACCTGCGTGTGCTTTACTTCCCAAGTTGTAATAATAATGTACTTGTTATCAATAATAATATTCCACTGATATTCTAGACATTTATGTGGGGTGTTATAATTGGTATCAGAGCAGGTCGATTCAGATCGTGCCAGAGTTCATTAGTGTTACTATCCGAATTCCAGTATTTGTCCGGATTTCTAACATCTGTTCTAGATGTCATGTCACTTTAAGCCTAGCTAACTTGACTTGATATTGGCAGTTAGAGCACTATGTCAGGAGCAAGACGAGGACCTGGAAGGCCTAGAAGAAACGTTGCTGATGATGATGATGAACTTGAGATGTACGGAGATGCTAATGCGAACATGTGGGCGGAAATGATGCATCAGCAGCAGCAGTTCCAAGCTCAACAGGCCCAGCAGCATCAAGAATTCATGAATATGTTTCAACAACATATGAACAATCCTCCCCCTCAGCAGCAAGGATTTAGCGCTGCCTTCAGAGAGTTCTGCCGAATGTGTCCGCCGGAGTTCTACGGAGAATACAATCCAGCGAAAGCCAGGGAATGGATTCAGCGAATGAGCGGAATCCTTGAATCCATGGATTGCACTGAAGTTGACAAAGTAACATTCGTCTCCCGCTTCTTTAGGGGCGACGCGTGTAACTGGTGGGATGGAACCAAGGCGTATATGGAGGCCAGTCAGATGGAGGTGAATTGGGAAAATTTCCGACGTCTCTTCGTTGGACATTATATCCCAGAGAGCTACCAATTCCAGATGGAACGTGAACTGACGGAGCTAAAACAGGGAAGTATGTCAGTAGCGGAGTATACCATGAAGTTTAATGAGCTGGTCAGATATGTGATGGATGGGAATGATGCTCCCAGTGAATCATGGAAGATGAAGAAGTATAGGTTCGGGCTGAGAGCTGACATAGCCCACGATGTCTCTATGCAGCATATCACTACCTTTGGTGATTTGGTGCAAAAGAGCTATCATGCTGAAGCTGATCTGGGTAACATACACAAGGAGCGTAGTGAAGCTTTTCAGAAGAAGAAGGATTCCGGAAAATTCAATCTGCAAGTGAGGACTAAAGGCACTACCAGTAAGGGAAAGCAGAGTTACTCTCAACGTTCACCAAAGAATTGTGCAGAGTGCGGGTTCCCTCACAGTGGAGAATGCATGAAGGGAAGGAATATGTGTTACTACTGTAAGCAGCCAGGCCACTACAAGCACGAATGTCCTAAGCTGAAAAGACAAGGAGATTCCAGCGGTGCCTCAAAAAGCAAAGGTCGGGTATACTCACTTGACGGTGAGAATGTCAAATCTAATAATGCTTTAATTATGGATGTATGCAAGTTAGGCCAGTCTGAAGTTTTAGTCTTGTTTGATTGTGGAGCTACTAACTCCTTTATAGCCGTTGACTGTGTTCAGCGACTACAATTACCCTCTGTGCCTTTAATTCCCCCTATGACTGTGGCAGTTGCCACAGGAGGCAAGGTTACTTCTAAACGCGTTTGTCAGAGTTGTCCCGTTCTTGTGGGCAGCAAGGTCTATCATATAGATCTGATTTGTCTACCTCTAAAGGATATAGATGTAGTCCTAGGCATAGATTGGCTATCCGCCAATACTGTGTACATTGGATGTGCCGAGAAGAATCTCTTCATTCCAACCGAAACTTCACCAGAAAGTAGAGCTATAACCGCTTTACTCCAGAATACTCATCAGATGATTCAGTACTTAGGTGCTAGCAGCAAATGTTTCAGTGTCTTGTTCACCATCGATCCGGAACCCAGTTTGAGCCCTAGTGATATTCCAGTTGTTAGTGAGTTCTTAGATGTTTTTCCAGATGATATTATGAATTTACCTCCCGAAAGGGAAGTGGAGTTTTCCATCGATCTTGTTCCTGGTTCCCAGCCGATCTCAGTTGCCCCGTATAGGATGTCTCCCTTAGAGCTTCGTGAACTGAAATCTCAACTTGAAGAGTTGCTTCAGAAACACTTTATCAGACCCAGTGTCTCACCTTGGGGAGCACCGGTGTTACTTGTAAAGAAGAAAGATGGTACGATGCGTCTGTGCATTGATTATCGTCAACTCAACAAGGTCACAATCAAGAACAAGTATCCCTTACCAAGGATTGACGACCTTTTGGATCAACTCAGAGGTGCTACTGTCTTTTCCAAGATTGATCTTCGTTCCGGTTATCATCAGATCCGTATCAAGTCCTCGGATGTTTCCAAGACAGCATTCAGGACTCGCTATGGACATTATGAATTCTTGGTCATGCCGTTCGGTCTGACTAATGCTCCAGCCATTTTTATGGACTACATGAATCGGATTTTCCAGCCGTACCTTGATCAGTTTGTTGTCATTTTCATTGATGACATTCTGATCTATTCTAAGGATTCACAGGAGCATGCGGAGCACCTGAGAATTGTGTTGTGCATCCTTAGAGAGAAGCAACTGTATGCCAAGTTCAGCAAGTGCGAATTTTGGCTATCTGAAGTTAAATTCTTAGGTCATGTCATATCGCGAGGCGGTGTGTCTGTTGATCCATCTAAGGTAGAAGCAGTATTGAATTGGGAAAGACCCAGAAGTGTTACCGAAGTCAGAAGTTTCCTTGGATTGGCAGGCTATTACCGGAGATTCATCTTAGGGTTTTCGGAGATTGCTTTGCCACTAACTCGTTTGACCAGGAAGGGTGCAGACTTTAATTGGGATGCTGATTGTGAATGGAGTTTCAGAACCTTAAAGGAAAAGCTAACCACAGCACCAGTGTTAGTGATTCCTGACCCAACACGCAAGTATGTGGTATACTGTGATGCGTCCAACAAGGGACTTGGATGTGTATTGATGCAAGATGGAGCAGTTGTAGCGTATGCATCCAGGCAGCTAAAACCTCATGAACAGAATTATCCTACCCATGATCTGGAGTTAGCAGCCATTATCTTTGCACTCAAAATCTGGAGACATCATCTGTATGGAGTGCAGTTTGATCTGTTCAGTGATCACAAGAGTCTGAAGTACTTGTTTGATCAAAAGGAGTTGAATATGAGGCAGCGACGTTGGATGGAGTACCTCAAAGATTTTGATTTTAATCTCAACTACCATCCAGGAAAGGCCAATGTTGTGGCAGATGCTCTAAGCAGAAAGACATTGTATGCATCGGAGTTACTAATGCAAAAGTGCGGTCTGTATGAGAAGTTTAGAGATCTCAATCTGAATGTGATATATCGTAAGAGCGGTATTCGCATCAACAGAATCGAAGTGTCCTGTGAGTTACGCCCAAGTGTTGTGCAGGCTCAGCAGGATGACGCAGAGTTACAGAAGAGGATAAACCATCCGGAATTCTCAGTAGCCACGGACGGTGCTATTCTCTATGAAGGCAGACTTTGTGTACCTCAGAATGATGAGTTGAAGCGGTTGATTCTAGAAGAGGCACACAAGAGTGGATTTTCAATTCACCCTGGATCCACCAAGATGTATCATGATTTGAAGGAGAATTATTGGTGGCCCAACATGAAAGCAGAGATTGCTGAATTCGTGTTCAGGTGTATTGTTTGTCAGCAGGTGAAGATTGAACATCAGAAACCTGGAGGACCGTTGCAACCATTGGATATTCCTGAGTGGAAATGGGAACATATCACTATGGATTTTGTAGGAGGACTGCCACGTAACCAGCGAGGTCAAGATTCGATCTGGGTAATCGTGGACAGGTTGACGAAGTCAGCTCACTTCATTCCAGTAAAATCCACCTACAAAGCCCCGCAATATGCAGCCATCTTCATGGAGCAGATTGTAAGGCTGCATGGTGTACCTTTGAGTATCGTGTCGGATAGAGACCCGATTTTCACGTCAAGGTTTTGGAAAGCATTTCAGAATGCGATGGGGACTCGGCTGAAGATGAGTACATCGCATCATCCTCAGACTGATGGTCAGTCAGAAAGAACTATTCAGACCCTCGAGGATATGCTTCGAGCTTGTGTATTAGAAGATGGTGGTTCATGGAGTAATCACTTACACCTAATAGAGTTTGCCTACAACAATAGTTACCATGCCAGTATCGGTATGGCACCTTATGAAGCTTTGTATGGCAGGAAGTGTAGAACCCCGTTGTGTTGGACAGAAGTTGGTGATCGTAGTTTCTTGGGACCAGATATTGTCCAAGAGACCACATTAAAGATCAAGTCCATCCAAGACAAACTGAAAGTTGCTCAGAGTCGGCAGAAGAGTTACGCCGACAAGAGAAGGAGATTTCTGGAATTTCAGGAAGGTGATCATGTGTTCTTGAGAGTTACTCCTAAGTTGGGTTTACGAGGTGTATTCAAAACTAAGAAGCTCTGTCCAAGATTCATTGGACCTTATCAGATTCTTCGACGCATCGGTCCTGTAGCCTATCAATTAGCTCTTCCTCCATCTATGTCAGGGTTACACGACGTGTTTCATGTATCTCAGTTACGGAAGTATATTCCTGATCCTTATCAGCCAGTGGAACTTGAACAAATCAATATCCAGCCAGATCTAACTTATCAGCCGGATCCTGTTCGGATTGTTGAACGTGATGCCAAAATACTTCGAAACAAGAGGATTCCAATTGTCAAAGTTGAATGGGCTCAGTCTCCTGACGGTGAATTCACTTGGGAACTGGAGTCAGACATGCGGAAGAGTTATCCTTACCTGTTTTCGAGGTAATTTCTTAATTTCGAGGACGAAATTTCTTTAAGGGGGGGTAGGTTGTAACATTCCACATTCTAAATTACCTAATTAATTTTAATTAGAGCTATCGCCTAATTTTCTAAATTAATTAGTGGTGTTAATTAATTAAAATCATGAGATTAAGGTATTATGTGCTAGTTAGTAACTCCTAGTTAAGTCTATACTACACACTTATACTATAATGGTACTCTTGAGACTTAATTAATTAAACAAGAGATTCAAACTTCCTCCCTCCCATGACTCACTATCTCCTAAGCTTGACACCTCATTCATAACATGAGTCACCCTCCCACTCATAATTTCCACCCACTCTTATTGCATGCAAGGAAACTCATTCATTATTCATTTTCTAAGCTTCAGAAAATCTGAAACAAAACTTCCTTCTCCCTCACATGCTCTCACGCCAAACCATCAACAATAAGCCAAATTCTTCAATTTGCTACTCTTCACATGTCACTACCCACCAAAATCTCTAATCTCTTGCATTCACATGAAACAACAGAACTTGTATCATCTCTGAATCATCATCTCAGACCTCTGATCCATGTCACAAACCAACAACAAACACTACTTCCCAACCAACTCAACCAATAGTTTGACATGCAAGAGATAAGCCCAAAACCTCACCCATTGTCCTCATTCTGTACCAAACCCTCTATAAATACCACCATAAACCTCAGAACGAATTCATCAAACAATCAATTCAGTAAACACTTCCAATTTCACTTCCTTCTCATTTTCGTGTTCTTGGAGCTTTGGGGGTTTTTGAGCCAAGTTGGTGAACTGGTCGTGGGTCTAGCTAGGAGATTTCAGTAGCTGTTTCTGGGAACTCAGAAGCTAGGATTAAAGCTTCAATTCCAGGTGGGTTCTTAGGTTAGGTAGTTTAGTCTCCCAATTTATGAATATATGCATGATAACATAGGAATTAGGAACTTGTTGTGTGAGGGGATTAACTCCCAAATTTCCCTCCAATCTATCTCATATTATATGTTTTATATTTCTGCACTGTCTTAAATGAGGAATGTAGGTGAAATTATGATAATTTGATGATTTTCGCAAAACAGGGGCCTTTCTGCATGAACTCGCCATGGCGGATTGCTGGCGAGTACTCATGGCGAAAAGAAGGTTCTGGGCTGAAGAACTTCGCCATGGCGGGCACTTGCTCGCCAGGCGAGTTGTTTAGGTCAGAACCTGGATTTCGCCATGGCGGACTAGCATTTCGCCATAGCGAGATTGTACAGGATGACCTGTAAACCTGCCATGGCGAGCAGGTAACTCGCCAAGCGAGCTTACACAGAACAGCCTGCAACTTTTGATTTTCAAACTGTGTTAATCGCTCGTTTTATTTCCTCATCTGAGATAGATAAATTGCAGAAATGTAACTGGTATAATGTTAAATAGAATGTTAATCACAGATGATCTTAGGGTATAACCTAGATTTAATTAAGTTTGTATGTTCCCCGGGATTTGGAAATTCATGGTAGTAATAACTAAATTTAGTATCAGTCAGTTAAGAGCGAATTATATCGCGCTATGGACTCCCAATGGGATAATCCATTAGGTTATGACTATGTGAGCTTCATGCCGTGACCGAATCGGTTGACGGATATGGCAGGCCTCTGAGACCTGCTCACCTCAGAGTGTCCTAGTGTTAAAATGAATAAGATATGCTTTGTGTTACACCTTTATTTATGCTTATGATTTATGATAACATGTTAGTATGTATGACTGATTAGGATTCCACGGTGTAGTCACCTTAGGAGGGTAGTAGGACTCACTGAGGCTTAGTAGTCTCACCCCACTCCAAATCATTTTTTTTCAGATAAGCAGGTTGGCTAAGGTATGCAGTTGGTGTGCTCGTGGCTCTTGCTTGAGGATTGCATCTTTTTCATGCTTTTCTAGTTCCCTTTGATTATCGTTTGCTGCGAATAAATTCTGTCGTATTGTTGTATTCGTGTTCCTGCTTCCGTTGTTTTAGCTATTTTGTTGTACTTAGCACCTGCGTGTGCTTTACTTCCCAAGTTGTAATAATAATGTACTTGTTATCAATAATAATATTCCACTGATATTCTAGACATTTATGTGGGGTGTTATACTCTTCATCTCAACCAGTGTCACATTTTGTATCGGCTCATTTTGAAGTCCATTTATAATACCGTCTGATCTTGAGTGCGGTTTTATAGAATTCTCAATAAAGTTCTTCCTTATCGATGGACAATTATATGAGGCATTGTTTTTTTGGTTGGGAATGAAGGGAAGAGATTGGTTTGAACTATGAATTATTGGTCGTATTTTTCCATGTTCAAATATATCATCGGCAAATATATGCATTTCTCGGACATCGGTGCATGCAAAACCAAACTCCTGCTCCTCCATATGTTCTTCATCGTTGTCGCGAATATTTTGTTTGTTGCTACAATGTGGATCGAGTTTATCTTGGATGGGAGCAGATCCATCAAAACTAAAAAAATCATCATTACTAATTTGTTGTTTTGTGGTACAATTGATATCAAGTTTCTCTTGTGCGGGAGCAAAGCCAGAAAATCTAGAAAAGGGTGAGGTGTACAAATAATTGATAGCGCTTGCACTTTTAGCATCTCAATATTTGAGGTTGATTTATGCATTTTGTTTCGATTGTGGTTTGTTGATGCGTGGTAAGGTAAATTGAATGTTGGAAGTGAAGGAAAATTGATACGATAAAAGCAGCGGAATTTAAAATTTTCCTTTTGTGATCCTTACGAATGGTCATGAATTGTGTTTAGAGTTTTACCTTTTGATTCGAAAACTCCCTTTAAATCACGAACGGCTATCGAACACTTTGAATCACGAACAAGGTCACGTACAAGAACCTCGAATTTGATCACAAGCGTTAAAGGTATAACGCCTCTAGCCAGTCCACACGAACAACAACCTTCAATGGAGTGCTAGCTCCAATGGTTTGAAGGGTTAGGAGAAAGGAGGCACAAAATAAGGATTAGGGTTTTTCACAAAAACTCTAGAAAGGTGATTAGGGTTTCTCAAGAGAGGAGAGAACAAAGGCTCATGAGAATGAGTAACAAAAGTGTGCAACAACTTTCTCCTTACCACAAGGGTTCTATTTATAGAACCACTTGCCATGGCAAAATTACACTAAAGCCCTTTTAACTAAATGGGCTATAGTGGGCGCCATTCTCATGTAAATATGTCTAGTACATATTTGCACCCCCTTCTTGCTACATCATACCATATGATGTAATGCTCATTTTAATTACCATAATACCCCTATCATATTTCCTTATTTCTCCAAGGTGCACCGTACCTTACGGTGTTCCAATCTCACTAGATTGTTCTTATGTGTGTGACCCTGTAGGTTTCCGTAATTGTAAGACCCAAGATTCCACTGTACAATTTTCCTAAGGAACTTTAGTGTCGGCTAAGTTTTTAGGGTTTTTGGCGCAGCGTTTTCATGAGTATTGTCGCGATTATAGGATTTTGCTGTAATTGAGCCTGTTTTGTGCTCGTGCGCTGTAAAGGCACAGACTTTTGTCTTGTAATCCTCTTTTGTGAATAAGAAGGTTGATGTGGATTCAGAATAACGAGATTTGGATTATCCTTGTTTTTGGAAAAACGAGTAGGATATTACCCGCTGATGGAAAATCTTACTGCGTCTGTTTTAAGCGAGGTTTCGGATGGGAGTTTTATATATCTGCGTGAGTTAGGATATGTCCTGAGAATAATTTTCAAGGGTGAGGAAGAAAATTACAGTCGAGGAAAAAGATTTAGCGATAATATTTGGAAACGATTTACGACGGACGTTTATTTGGTAGATTTTATATTTTTGTGTTTTCCGTCCGTTAGCGTAGCGTGACTCGTCTGTGAGGCGTGAGTTTCTCATGAGAAAGAAATATCTAGATTTTTATGTGAGCTACTTGGTGACCAAGACTTGATCCAAGGGCTTGGATTTGATCTTGAAACTTTATACTATGCAATCCAATGGCTAGGAATTAATTGAGAGATCTATAAGAAGCAAAGTCATGAGACATTTTCATTCCTTTTTCTCTCTTCTCCCGTGAGCTCTCCCTCCCTCTCATTCTTTCATTTCCCAAAATTTATTAAGTGTAGAAAATTTCATTCCTCACTAAATCCATCCATTTTGAGCTTGGAAGATCAAAGGGAAGTTGTGTAGAATCATCTCCTAAGGTATTAAATCACTCTTTTCCTTAGAATAAGCTTGATTCTTAAGATGTTTCTGGATTGGAAAGTTTATGATCTTGCTAGAAAAATTTTAGAAAGTAGTTTTTCTTGATCAAGGTTGTTAGGAAGTTGTTTATAAGAGTTTATCTAACTTATTCATGATAAGTAGAAGCTTGTTCCATGGTTGGATCATAATTTGGTGAGTGTTCTTGCTAGGGTTTTAGGAAAAATTTTGAGTGACCAAGAACATGATTTTTAGTTGGGTGATTGCTTAATAAATGTTGTTTGCATGCTTTTAAACAAAATGGATATGTGATTTATGGTTTAGTTTTGAAAAATATGATGAAAAATATTTTTTTGTGTTCTTGAGAAATTTTGAAAAAAACTCTTGTGATTTTGTTTGATGTTTGGGAAATGTTTTGTTGATTCAATTAATTGATTTTGGGTACTAGTAAAGTATTACTAGGATTTCGGAATGGAAAAATTTGAGAGCTAGCCTTGGTTTTAGAAAAATGGCCGTGGCATGCTTGTTGTGTAGCCATGAGGATTTCAAATTTTTCAAGTCCTAAAATGATAAGTAAATGATCATTTAGTGTGATGAATGATCATGGTCTTTGAAAAGAATGTTTTGAGGTTTTATGTGAAAAGAAAAGATTTGCAAAGTTTTGAAGAAAAACGGTATTCTTGGACTCAAAATGATTTAGTGTGTGTACTTGATCATTTGAGGAAAACTAGTGATGGTTTAAGTGTTTTAAACTATGTTTGATCTTAAAAACAATGATTTTGAAACTATTTCAATTCTGGCCGAAATTTACAAGGGCATTTAGGTCATTTTATAATTGTTTTTGTGACCTGGAAAATTAACTATTTGATCCGTCTTTTCGAGACGAAGATTTCGGTGTATGGCTCGTCTCGATCGGATAAAGAATGAGCGAGTTATGGCCATTTTATTTGAAAGGAAACACTTGTAACTTGTGGCGCAAGTAACCTTTTATTTTTGTGAAAATTTTCAAAGAGTTTTTGGGTTGTTTTCAAATGGTTTTAGTATGTGAAAATTGATTGCCTTGGAGTTAGGAATCAAAGTGTTTCTTAGTTTGTTTTGAAACGAAAATATTTTCGCGTAGCGAGAAATAGTGCAATTAACTTCGTGAATTTTTAATCACTATGGGGAGGACTCGAAATCACTATCCGAGAGTGTTAGAAAGTACCTTAAGCCTCTCTAGAACTTAGAGAATGAGTTTCGTTTCGATAGGATACGTTGAGCATATTTTATTGATATTACGCTGCTTGTTTTAGGAAGCGCGTTGTGTTGTTTGGACGAGATCAGGTTAACGGAAGCTTGCCGAGGTAAGGGCTCCACTTTATTTCTGTCTTTAAATGGTTACGACATGTTTGGATTTACTGTGTGTTTGGCATGTATGTGTTATGTATTCTCGTGATGAGAAAGTGTTTATAATACGTGCGTTGTTTTACATATGATTGGAGATGTATGTATGAACATGTGGGTGAATACATATGATTGGAAATGTATGTATGTTTGTTGTGGTTTGTTACATATGATTGGATATGTATGTATGTGGTTGGGATGGTTTACATATGCTAGGGAGGTATGTATTTGTTGCATTAGTATACATGGGGAATCGTATGCTCATGCATTGTTAGTGCGTAGTGGCGGGAGTGGACTACGAGGTGTGGTTGCGGGAGTGGACCCACCTGATTCTTATAGGGTTTTATTGAGTTCAATACATGGTTGCGGGAGTGGACCATGGGGTGTGATTGCGGGAGTGGATCCACCTTAATCCTTTGTGATTTTATTGAGTTCAATACATGGTTGCGGGAGTGGACCATGGGGTGTGATTGCGGGAGTGGATCCACCTTAATCCTTTGTGATTTTGTTGAGTTCGATACATGGTTGCGGGAGTGGACCATGGGGTGTGATTGCGGGAGTGGATCCACCTTAACCTTGTGATTTCGTTGGTGTTTGAGTAGGGGTTGGACCTACAGTTCCTGAACTCATGCATTGTGGTAGCTAGGGTTAGTACCATGCATTGTAGAAGTCTGCATTAGGCTTGGTGTGCATTATATATATAAACCCGTTGGTGGGAATTGCTTTGGTGGTTAAGAGCTTTCTCTTGTGTTCGTGGAATTATTGTTATGTGTACAATCTTTCGCACCGGTTATATATATACATACTATATATTTTGTGGTGACCCTTTCTTTCATTTGCGGGCTCATCCCAACCAGATGATGGGTTAGGTCGTGGTGACGACGGTGGCTGTTCCAGGCCCCATTGAGATGTTGGAGCTTTGGCTTAGTTAGACTATACGCCGGTGTGGGTTGTGCACCGTGCTTTTTGGGTGTAGGTGTAAGACCCAAGATTTCATTGTATAGTTGGTTTAAGGAATATTAGGGTTTCGATGTGTTCGTGTGATGAAACATCGTGTAATTATAGGAGTTTGCTGTAATTGAGTCTGTTTTGTGCTCGTGCACTGTAATTGTACAGACTTTTGTCTTGTGATCCTGTTTCTTGTATAAGAAGTGATTTGTGGTTTCAGAATAACGAGTTTTGGATTATTCTTGTTTTTGGAAAAACGAGTAGGATTTTACCCGCGGATGGAAAATCTTACTGCGTCTGTTTTGAGTGAGGTTTCGGATGGGAGTTTTATATATCTGCACGAGTTAAGATATATTCTGAGAATAATTTTCTAAGGTATGGAAGAAAATTACAGTCGCGGAAAAAGATTCGGCGATAAGTTTTGGAAATGTTAAACGTTAGACGTCCTTTCCGTAGGTTTTATGTTTTTGTGGTTTTCGTTCGTCGCGTCGCGCGAGAGCTGAGTACGAGACTTGTTATGGGAGAGTTGTTTTAATCTTGTGACTTTCTCATAAAGTAAAGTGATCCAATGGCTAGGGTTTAAGCTTGGACTTTTGACTTTGATCCAATGGTGGTTTGGCTATCAAGAGCTTTATAATAGTAAGGAGGTTTATGACTTTGTGAGACTTAGAAAAATTTCATCACAACTCACTCTCTTCTTCTTCCATCGTGCCATCACTTTCTCATACCCTAACCTTCACTAAATTTTCCATTTCTCACCATTTCACTCCATTTCAAGCTTGGAAGCTTAGTGGAAAGTTGTAGAGAATCACTTCCTTAAGGTAACCCTCTCTTCTCATCTCCTAGGTTGGTAGATTTTTAGAGTTGTGAGGTTTTTGGGTTTATGTTCTTAAGAGGGTTTGGTGAGAAAGGTTGTTCTTGCTAGTTCTTGTTTCATGAAAGTTGTTCATGAGAGTTTAGTAAGCATGCTAGGCTTTGTTGTTTTTGTTTTCCATGAGTTGGTGAAAAATCTCATGAGAAAAGTTAGGGTTTTGGTTGGTTTATGTATTGATCCATTACATGAGGTTATGTTGTAAGGTTTTGAAAAGAAAAGTTGTCTTTGAACCTTTGGGCAAAAGGGAAATGCGTTGTATGGTTTTGTTTTAGAAAATCCGATGAAAAATATTTTGGGGTTTATGAAAATATTTTCCTAAGTGTTTTGAGTAGTGTTTTTGGGGTCAAAGTGGTTTAAAACTCTTGTGACATGTGGTGTTACTTTTTACCTTGAAAACATGTTTGAAAATGATTACCGGACGGTTAAGGCCCGTAATAAAACTTGTGCTTGGATTTGGTTTTGATTTTGGAAATGAAAATCAAATAACTTGCACTCGAAGCAACCAACAAGCTTTCGGAAACGAATTGCTTGCTTATGAAAATGGTTTGCTTCTGTGCCTTGAAAAAGTGTTGGGAACTAATAGAATCAAACTAGGCTTGGGTGGAAAAAGGTGGTGTGAGTTGCTTTCTTTTGCTGTCATGACAGGTGCAACTCGCTGGGCGAGTGATAACTCGCCAGGGCGAGTGTCACAGGTCATGACAACACGCCAGGGCGAGCTCCAGGGCGAGTAAGACCAGTCCTCCCTGCCTTCACTCGCTACCAACTCGCCAGGGCGAGCTATGGGAGTTGAGATTTTGGATTATGATTTCTAAAACTTGGTTTTTAACTTCTAATCCCTTTTTATTAATTTATGGAAGTGGTTGGGATTGGAAACGGGTTTTTCGGGTACTCGGAAAGTACGTAGCTTGTAACGCAAGAAAACGGCCATTTTGCATTTCAATTTATTTAAGACTTTTGACTATTGTTTTGGGTCCTAAAAATAGTACAAATAACTCATAGTGGTTGATCAATACAGTAGTTTTTGGTTCGATGTCCGAAGGAGTGGATTTTTCTTGGGAACCTTTAAGTTTTTGGGACTTTGGTATAGTTTCAATACGTTTGGTTTAGAAACAAAGTATTGATCGTACGTTGCCTATTTTAGGAAGCGCGTCGTGTGGTTTTGATCGGGTGTAGTAAACGGAAGCTTGCCGAGGTAAGGGCTCCACTTTATTTCTGTCTTTTAAAACGGTTTGACATGCTTGGAATTCGCTGCGACGCAATTGTTTGTGTGTTTGACATGTTTGTGTTATGTATGCTCGTTGATGGGAACGTGTTTACATTACTTGTGCAATTTACATATGATTTTGAAAATATATGTATGAATTGCTATGATTTAGTTACATATGCTTGAGAGGTATGTATGTGTGGCATTAGCATATATAGGGAATCGTATGCTCATGCATTCATTGTGCGTAGTTGCGTGAGTGGACTACGGGGTGTTGGTTGCGAGAGTGGACCCACCCAAAATCCTACGGGATCTTATTGAGTACAATAAGTGGTTGCGTGAGTGGACCACGGGGTGTGATTGCGTGAGTGGATCCACCTTAACCCTTTGCGGTTTTATTGGTTATGATTAGTAATTCCGGAATTCATTTGCATGTGGTAGCTCTGGCAGTACCACACCCATTGTAGAAGTCTGCATTAGGCTTGTTGTGCTTTATATATATATAAGCCCGTTGGAGGGAATTGTTGAATGTTTTAAGAGCTTTCTCTTGTGCTTTGTGGAAATATTTGTTATGTGTACAATCTTTCGCACCGGTTATATATATATATATCTACTTTTATTTTGTGGTGACCCTTTCTTTCATTTGCGGGCTCATCCCACCCCAGATGGATCAGTAGGCCTTGAGGGCGGTGGTTGCTCAGAGCCTCCGTGAGCTCGCGTTGGAGCTGGAGTGGTAGTTTTAGTTAGGCTATGCGTCGGTGTGTTTGTGCACTGTGCTTTTTGATTAGCATAGGACATTCTAACTTCTTTTGGTTAGTTAGTGCTTGTAAGCACATAGACTTATGGATTGTAATTATTCAGGTTTACACTTAGCATTTTCAAATACAATATATATATGGTGTGATATATATATATATGGTTCGTTTGTAATATTTAATGTCGGCTCAATCAAAAATGTTTTGCGCACTCTGAGTGTTTGTTAAAAAAAAAAATAAAAAAAAAAAAAAATAATGCCCTTTTTGCGTTATGAAAACGGGGTGTTACAGTAGGCATAGGATTCTAACTTGGTTGTTGTAAGTATTTGAATACTTAGACTTGGATTGTAATTATTCAGGAATACACTTTGCTTGTCGAAGCACCTTATGGTAATGAGTTCTTTTGTATATTTGAATGCCGGCTCATTTAAAATCTTTTACGCGTAACTCTGATGTGTACAAAAAAAAATTATTAATGCCTTTTCTGGCCTTTGAAAAACGGGTTGTTACAATTGGTATCAGAGCCCGGCTTTAAATCTTCAAAGGGAAAGTGTGCACTTGAGTCGTTAGTCCAGAGTCGGTTAGAACATAGCTAGAGTTGTGTTAGTTCTAGCGGTTGTTTTGTTGTGTTATGGGTTATGTGGTAGGTTATTTTGTGTTTAGCATGGGATATGCCTAGACACTGGTTTGTGTCTTACTGAGGTAATGTAGGGAGTGAGGCTTCAGTAAGTGGAATTGTGAAACCCCCAAGCCTTGGTCGAATTTAGTCGACAAGTGTCTCTAAATTCCTTAGATGCGGCAGTCCGAAGATGACGGACTTGAGCGAACAAGAACTACAAGTGATTCTTGAAAGTAATATAATAGATGGGAAGTGGCGTTAGATGTTGCCACTCAGAGGTGCTGGTTATGGACGAGTGAACGTCAATTGATAAAGGATTTTAAGTAAGGATCAGATTGGGACGACCTTTTGAAGAAGGTATTGGATGTTCGTCGGGTGAGTTAGGGCGGGACTTGATGAAGTCTGTCGGTTGCCAAGGGGATGCGGCCGCTGTGGAATTGTGGACCAGGCAGAGATGTCAGTTGGATTTAAGTACGATGATTGGATAATAATTGAGGCAACTTGAATTGGAATTAAAGGACGTTGTACGTCCAGAGTGAGGAAACCTGGTGGTGTTATACGGCATTTATGCGAACGATGGGTACCATAAGTGTTTAATTCAAGTGCGTGAGATAAATTAGATTTGGAACTAAGATTTGTAAGGATGAATCTTGTAATGATTGAAGGTAGGAGACCATGTATCACGTTGGTAAGTGACAATCTATACATAGTTCGGGAGATAGTAAGTATAGATGTCGGTGTGAGATACAACGATAGGTAATCGATTGTTAAATAAAGATGGATGTGGAGAGATATTTAGGTAGAGAACGAGGAGTTCAACCTTTGAAAGTGAGATGCATATCACTGATAAGTGATAATAGAGGTGTTTAATATGGAAATGTCCAGGTAATTGTAGCAGTGTAAGCTAGAATTGTTAACTATTGGCAAGTAAACCATAAGAGGAAGTAAATTGGTTTAGCAGTTTGAGGGTATTAGTCAAGAGTTGAGTAGAGATCCTGTGTGAATGCGCATTTAAGTTAACCATTTCGATCGACCTAGAGGGTTGAAGAACTAAGTAGTACCTTAAGATATATTTTGGAGGTAGGCATCTCGACAGGAGAGGTGATGTCGGAATAATTAAGAATGGTCAGGGTGACAAGCTCTTTTGAGTAGAAGATAATTTAATGGTAAGAGGAAAGAAATTCAAGAGAGCTTAAAAATAGAATGGGGAGCTTGAATCACCAACTGGATGTTGGGATGACATTATTAAGATTGTGATTAGAATGAGATTCGAAAGTGAAAGTATGTAGTTCAACAGTTATGAAATTAAAGGAAAAATTGAGGATTTATGAATATTGGTGAGGTTGTGAAGTTTCCTCTATAAACGACAACTTCTTCCAGAGTGTAATGTCTTGGGTGGTACTTGTCATGGTGGCACTGTATTACCGTTGGATGATACTTAATAGATATTTCGTGAGTGGAAGCATGAGATTTTAAGTGTTGTGTTTTTGTATTGTGACTCGTCGACGAGATCGAAGTAGAAATGGTTTGTGGTAGTAAGTAATTGAGGAAAACTTGTAGAAAACCTTGAAGGAATTGTTGGACCCTTGTGCCTCAGATGACCTTGAGCATAAGTGGAAGGGAGCATTATTAAAGTTAGGTAAAAATGGTATAAGCCACCATCATGATTGTCGGCTATCTATTAACAAATTGAGGAACTGATCACCCTTAATCTCTTGTTAATAATAGACGGAATCATGTTGACTGGAATTGACTAGTTTTGCTAGCTTTGGTGATGCGCAGAGAGTTTCAGTGTTTCTTTTTGGAGGGTAGCCGTCACCACTTGGTGTGAGCCTAGTGGAATAGGCTATGTCGCGGAGGCAAAAGAAGTGACTTTAGAAATTTTGTGTGTGGACCCTAGGAAATTTTTGAGTGGTGAACTCGTTGAGAGTTGCGGTTGGTGCACGGGTGTGCCAGTGTGTTGGTGAGAGTATCTGTGTGACTTCACCCGGTGTTAGCATCTGTGTGGCTACACCTAATCCTGAGGGATTTTGTTGTGTTGGTGATGGTAATAACTAGTTGAGTTGTTACTCTTACCTTTAGTTTCGAGGACGAAACTTCTTTTTGGAGGGTAGTAATGTAAGACCCAAGATTCCACTGTACAATTTTCCTAAGGAACTTTAGTGTCGGCTAAGTTTTTAGGGTTTTTGGCGAAGCGTTTTCATGAGTATTGTCGCGATTATAGGATTTTGCTGTAATTGAGCCTGTTTTGTGCTCGTGCGCTGTAAAGGCACAGACTTTTGTCTTGTAATCCTCTTTTGTGAATAAGAAGGTTGATGTGGATTCAGAATAACGAGATTTGGATTATCCTTGTTTTTGGAAAAACGAGTAGGATATTACCCGCTGATGGAAAATCTTACTGCGTCTGTTTTAAGCGAGGTTTCGGATGGGAGTTTTATATATCTGCGTGAGTTAGGATATGTCCTGAGAATAATTTTCGAGGGTGAGGAAGAAAATTACAGTCGAGGAAAAAGATTTAGCGATAATATTTGGAAACGATTTACGACGGACGTTTATTTGGTAGATTTTATATTTTTGTGTTTTCCGTCCGTTAGCGTAGCGTGACTCGTCTGTGAGGCGTGAGTTTCTCATGAGAAAGAAATATCTAGATTTTTATGTGAGCTACTTGGTGACCAAGACTTGATCCAAGGGCTTGGATTTGATCTTGAAACTTTATACTATGCAATCCAATGGCTAGGAATTAATTGAGAGATCTATAAGAAGCAAAGTCATGAGACTTTTTCATTCCTTTTTCTCTCTTCTCCCGTGAGCTCTCCCTCCCTCTCATTCTTTCATTTCCCAAAATTTATTAAGTGTAGAAAATTTCATTCCTCACTAAATCCATCCATTTTGAGCTTGGAAGATCAAAGGGAAGTTGTGTAGAATCATCTCCTAAGGTATTAAATCACTCTTTTCCTTAGAATAAGCTTGATTCTTAAGATGTTTCTGGATTGGAAAGTTTATGATCTTGTTAGAAAAATTTTAGAAAGTAGTTTTTCTTGATCAAGGTTGTTAGGAAGTTGTTTATAAGAGTTTATCTAACTTATTCATGATAAGTAGAAGCTTGTTCCATGGTTGGATCATAATTTGGTGAGTGTTCTTGCTAGGGTTTTAGGAAAATTTTTGAGTGACCAAGAACATGATTTTTAGTTGGGTGATTGCTTAATAAATGTTGTTTGCATGCTTTTAAACAAAATGGATATGTGATTTATGGTTTAGTTTTGAAAAATATGATGAAAAATATTTTTTTGTGTTCTTGAGAAATTTTGAAAAAAACTCTTGTGATTTTGTTTGATGTTTGGGAAATGTTTTGTTGATTCAATTAATTGATTTTGGGTACTAGTAAAGTATTACTAGGATTTCGGAATGGAAAAATTTGAGAGCTAGCCTTGGTTTTAGAAAAATGGCCGTGGCATGCTTGTTGTGTAGCCATGAGGATTTCAAATTTTTCAAGTCCTAAAATGATAAGTAAATGATCATTTAGTGTGATGAATGATCATGGTCTTTGAAAAGAATGTTTTGAGGTTTTATGTGAAAAGAAAAGATTTGCAAAGTTTTGAAGAAAAACGGTATTCTTGGACTCAAAATGATTTAGTCTGTGTACTTGATCATTTGAGGAAAACTAGTGATGGTTTAAGTGTTTTAAACTATGTTTGATCTTAAAAACAATGATTTTGAAACTATTTCAATTCTGGCCGAAATTTACAAGGGCATTTAGGTCATTTTATAATTGTTTTTGTGACCTGGAAAATTAACTATTTGATCCGTCTTTTCGAGACGAAGATTTCGGTGTATAGCTCGTCTCGATCGGATAAAGAATGAGCGAGTTATGGCCATTTTATTTGAAAGGAAAAACTTGTAAATTGTGGCGCAAGTAAACTTTTATTTTTGTGAAAATTTTCAAAGAGTTTTTGGGTTGTTTTCAAATGGTTTTAGTATGTGAAAATTGATTGCCTTGGAGTTAGGAATCAAAGTGTTTCTTAGTTTGTTTTGAAACGAAAATATTTTCGCGTAGCGAGAAATAGTGCAATTAACTTCGTGAATTTTTAATCACTATGGGGAGGACTCGAAATCACTATCCGAGAGTGTTAGAAAGTACCTTAAGCCTCTCTAGAACTTAGAGAATGAGTTTCGTTTCGATAGGATACGTTGAGCGTATTTTATTGATATTACGCTGCTTGTTTTAGGAAGCGCGTTGTGTTGTTTGGACGAGATCAGGTTAACGGAAGCTTGCCGAGGTAAGGGCTCCACTTTATTTCTGTCTTTAAATGGTTACGACATGTTTGGATTTACTGTGTGTTTGGCATGTATGTGTTATGTATTCTCGTAATGAGAAAGTGTTTATAATACGTGCGTTGTTTTACATATGATTGGAGATGTATGTATGAACATGTGGGTGAATACATATGATTGGAAATGTATGTATGTTTGTTGTGGTTTGTTACATATGATTGGATATGTATGTATGTGGTTGGGATGGTTTACATATGCTAGGGAGGTATGTATTTGTTGCATTAGTATACATGGGGAATCGTATGCTCATGCATTGTTAGTGCGTAGTGGCGGGAGTGGACTACGAGGTGTGGTTGCGGGAGTGGACCCACCTGATTCTTATAGGGTTTTATTGAGTTCAATACATGGTTGCGGGAGTGGACCATGGGGTGTGATTGCGGGAGTGGATCCACCTTAATCCTTTGTGATTTTATTGAGTTCAATACATGGTTGCGGGAGTGGACCATGGGGTGTGATTGCGGGAGTGGATCCACCTTAATCCTTTGTGATTTTGTTGAGTTCGATACATGGTTGCGGGAGTGGACCATGGGGTGTGATTGCGGGAGTGGATCCACCTTAACCTTGTGATTTCGTTGGTGTTTGAGTAGGGGTTGGACCTACAGTTCCTGAACTCATGCATTGTGGTAGCTAGGGTTAGTACCACGCATTGTAGAAGTCTGCATTAGGCTTGGTGTGCATTATATATATAAACCCGTTGGTGGGAATTGCTTTGGTGGTTAAGAGCTTTCTCTTGTGTTCGTGGAATTATTGTTATGTGTACAATCTTTCGCACCGGTTATATATATACATACTATATATTTTGTGGTGACCCTTTCTTTCATTTGCGGGCTCATCCCACCCAGATGATGGGTTAGGTCGTGGTGACGACGGTGGCTGTTCCAGGCCCCATTGAGATGTTGGAGCTTTGGCTTAGTTAGACTATACGCCGGTGTGGGTTGTGCACCGTGCTTTTTGGGTGTAGGCATAGGATTCTAACTTGGTTGTTGTAAGTATTTGAATACTTAGACTTGGATTGTAATTATTCAGGAATACACTTTGCTTGTCGAAGCACCTTATGGTAATGAGTTCTTATGTATATTTGAATGCCGGCTCATTTAAAATCTTTTACGCGTAACTCTGATGTGTACAAAAAAAAAATTATTAATGTCTTTTCTGGCCTTTGAAAAACGGGTTGTTACAGTAATGTTGACAATTATAATAAATCACTATTTATTATAATAAACAGTGAGCGGTATCTAGCAACACATCACTGCTACTCAAGTTACGAGAAATTAACATGTGATCTAAACATAACCTCTTGTGATAATATCAGTGTGTATAATTACCCCTTTGCCCTTATGTCTATATTGAACACAAAGCATACACAGTGTCATCCTTGTCCAGTTCAATATTGGGCCCGTGACATTTATCCTGTTATGCAGGATTGGCAAATTCCATCTAGGTCACTACTGTCCCTTAGCATGCTTCGTAAAGTACCCATCAACTGCCTTTATAATTATCCTGTTACGGATAACGTTAGATCAGCAACAAAGTACTTCACTCCCCATCTAGGGTACAAAGTGGTTTCAGGTCTAAGGGTGGTCTACACCATTATCACCATGAGAGTAACTTATGACACTTTGCATAACTTTGCATGTAGTACTCTCATAGCGAGTCAATCCAGTATAATATTACTCCTAATATTTATACCTACGTCAAGACTTGATAACTCCTTATCCCATGATCCTTGAGATGTGATCATCAGTCTATCTTCATAATAGTCTTTATGCTTTAAGGTTATCCCCTTTACCTTAAAGCTCGACTACGGATACTTTAAGAATAGTGTCCTTATGTTTAATATTATCTCATGATTAAGTCACACTTAATTATTAAACGGACTTTTTATTCTAGGGACTTCATTATTTTGCAGCCTTACAAACATAATAAAGAAATGCCATATTTATATTCAAACTCCTAAAGCAAATACTATGAAAATAGATTGGCTCTTAGGGCTTACTCCAACAATCTCCCACTAGCACTAAAGCCAATCTAGGTTACTCTTAATACCTATAGACTTAGTATGCCCATCACGCTTCAACTGCGCAAGAGGCTTTGTTAGTGGATAAGGAACTATTTCCTATGTTGGTATCTTACGTATCTTCCAACGTTCTATTTCGATCTCTATCGAAATATATAAGTGTCTAAGTATATTCATGAATCGTCGGTGAGATCTATTCTCAAGTGTTCTTGCAAGATTAAACTATTACCATCACTAATGTGATTAATGTGACTTGTAACACCAGAAACATAGCTTTAGCTCAATCATGAGCCAAACGATCCAATCTTAAATACTCAACTTATTTAACTGAAACAAACATATTACGAAGCTTATCTTATAGCTTTCAATGCTTGTATTCAGCCATGATATACAATACATTGGTATGGAAACTTCCTTCATTATAACTTCCTTATAATGATCCTTCCCATACCTATCTATTTCAAGAAATAGGCCTTAGTTCCTTTAAGGTCCTTAGGGATATTCTTGAAGGTAAGTTAGTATCAAAACACTAATTTCAATTTTGGTACATAGGTTATTCCTAACTCTTTAGGAATTCTTGCCTAAGTGTTTCATCAAGAGTTATTTTCCTAGTCATGTCTCACATGTATAAGAAAAATGTCTTGATGATTAATATGATATCAGATATTATCACTCCCACTAAAACTTTGTATGCACAAGATTTATATTTGTCCTTCATTTGTTTTCATAAAACTTCATAAAAGGAACAAACAATAATTTAATTTTCTGAGAACTCTATCTAATCAAAATTAGATAGCTACAAGTTAAATACCTTTCTAGCATCATTTGGATCAACAAAACCCTTACGTATATGTCCAACACATATATATGAGGTCATTCCAATTAAGGAATGCAACTTTGTTATCCATCTTACCTTTGTCTATGAATTTAGTCACCATCATTTCCAATGATTTCAATCCTTCTTATTTCTTCCAATTTCTGATCCATACAATACTTTATGCCTTCAGAACCACAATCCATCAACATGCAGCCAAGGCAACTGAAATTCCAAGACAACTCTACTCAAGGGGTTTTTCGGCCAAGGAAGGGAGAAGAGAGAAATCAGGAGACATAATCTTTCTAATGATGGTTTTCTTAACACTCTAATTTCATGATTTTGCAAGATGAATTCTCATGCAATTGATTTAAGGAAATGGGTTGGTTTAAGAGAGAGAGAAGAAGCTGGGCATGAGAGAGAGTAGAGAGGAAATGAAAAGTTTGTGCTTCTAAAAATCTGATTATGCAGACAATTGAGTTTTGACAAGGTCCAATGTCACATATATGTGTAGTAAAGGACAAAACTACCCTTCTTTCTCACTTTAACCATTCCATGTCAGTCACATTTTAACTTCAAGAATAATCTTCTTCTACTAACTACTAAATTATTTATGCAATTCATAATTCTCTATTTCTAATTAATAGAAATATTTCCAATTAAACTCTGATAATTTACTCCATTTAACATTCTTCTATTAAACAAAGTTGGGATGTTACAATCTACTCTCCTTAAAGAAATTTCGTCCTCGAAATTCAGAATCTCTTTATTCCACATCAGGGTAATTCGTTTATAACCTCATCCGACTTCTATATTTCACTTATCCTCTGTTTAGTTGTATTTACACCCTTGGAATAAAACTTTCCTCTTTCAAAGGTTACCGCATACAAACCAATCATTTAATCACTCTGTTCTACTACTTACTATTATTCTTTTGACTGCGTCATTGCCATATTAAGTCCATAATCTTTGAACACATTCATGCATCATCTTGTCTTATCCACCTTTACTTCTTCTACTATGATTAATCTTCTCCCATTACTACCGGTATTAGCTCTAATACTCCACTGACTTAATAGTTTGATATCTGGCCTGGTTGGGTACACACTAAAATCTGAGGTAATGGTGATGCTAAATAATTCACTGAAGGGTATAAGCTCGAGTATTCCCACTGGCAAATTCAAAATCTATCTTTCCATAGTCGTTCTCTTTTCCGAACACTATTATGCGTGACACGTCATACGTACACCTGTACCACGTGTGTTGTCGAAATACTCCAGGATCGATCGAAATATAAAACGAATGGAAAATTGTCTAAATACCACAGGTTCCTTTGCCAACGAGTTAGACTCATCCGCAAGCGAACCTATAGTTATCCGATAAAATCTCACCTACAATTTTTGACCCATTCTGGCACAACACTGTGATCAAGTTGCACATCTAACATGCATATGCATTAGGTTGAGAGCATTTCTTAGGGTTAATGGTTACTCCTGTTTGAATCCCTCACTGGTACTAACGTATGGAAACTTGGCTTAGGACGGTTGACTGAATTAATTAACGGATCACTAAGGTTAAGGAATGGGTTCCGATGAGGATGAAACATTACTCTAAACGAGGAATTAACTCTTTTACTTATATGAACTGGTTAATGATAACTAAACTTGGAGTTAAAATATTCTGGTTACGATACTCAGGCTTAACACTTGGTTACACAAGGTTCCCGAAAATAAATATGGAAGGTTGAAACGCTCGGGCAGAGATACTTAAGGTTGTTAACACACTGATCTAACATGATTACAGGAAATGGAACTGACAGGTTTGAATCCTTAACACTGATTTCACTAGAACAACTGAACTCCACTGAATTGGGTATAATTCCGAACTTAATTCGGAATTTGGCTAAAAAGGCTCTGAAGAAGACAGATAACTAACTAAATTGGAGAACTGGCTACAAGGTTGAGTGTCCGAAGTTTAAACAATTTGGCTGATACTGAGCTAAGTCAATTGTATCTGAACAGCTGAGGATGTTGATTAACAGATCAACCAACGAGCGAGAGATTGAATTGAAACTATCCGTGGGTTCACAATAGTGACTGACTTCCACAAACCTGTTGGAGTTACTAATGACATAACTGAAAGGCTGAAGACATTGGATACGATTACTTAGGAGCGACGTTCTAAACAATCCATGTGACTGACGTCGATGAATTTGGAAAGTTACATAAGAATTGAATTTGTGGGTGATACTTGACTGACAAGTATCTAAGGTACGGAAATAAATTATCCATCTGAGGCATAATCAGACAGGTTAGGGGTACACATGTGCATGGTGTTACAAGACCTATGAACGTTAAATTGTACATTGCTCGGTACGAAGAATAAGCTGAATGAGGATCCTTATAAGTAAAATACAACTGAAGATTGGTCTCTTATTGGGTTCAGACTGATGTTCCACAATTTTATTTCTTCTACCAAATCTCTCAGGTTAGGACAACTAGCTTTTCACTCTAGTTTTCTTGCTGAAAATTTCTCACCGGTAGGTCTAACTGATTCCAATAGTCTCTTAGCTGAAAGGTATGAATATGTGGAGGTGTCGGGTGGCTAACCTTGAGCTGAAACTAACTTGGTTATTAGTGTCTGGGTAACTATCATTCATACCTAAAAGATTGGTCTTGGTGGCTGATGTCTCTAAAAAGGATTTCTACTTGTCAATCTAATCGAGTCATGTCTCTCACTGTCTGGCACTAATGTTGGTTCTATGTCGTCGGCTTCTAGTATTAATATCCTAAGCGGTAATATAACTGGTTGACATCCAGATAATGTTAAAACATGGTGGTTGAAACCTAATCCGCAAACTGGGTGACTAGTTGGTCTACAATACTGAATTAATAGTCTAATGATTACTGACTGACAACTCTCATTGTACGGTTAACTAATACTACTAATTTTATAGCTGTTAGGTTCTAATGTATGAATCCTTGTAGTGTGTAGTCAAACTAATATGGAATTGAATTGCCAGTCTCTAAACTATCTAATAATAAGGCTCAACGAATCGACTTTGGCGACTGATAGTGTTACAGGTAATTCTTATCGGTTACTACTAATCAAAACTTAACCTATGATGGTTTTGTGCGGTTATAGGTATTAAAATGACTGGTTGCTCATATTGTACCGACATCTAAGGCAGCGTCATAAATGTTAACTTATTAGATTTGCGGTAATCGAATGTTAAGGTACATATGTCCTGATTCAACTATTATTATAGAGTTAGCTAATTGGCTTGGTTACTAAACTATTCTATGTAAATGTTCTAGGAATTTTGACTTAAGGGTTCTCATGAATTGTCTTACGTGTCTAATGGTGTTTTAAGTGATTCCTAACTGTTAAGCTAGTCAATGTTTGGTCTCTAAAGGTTGTTGTGTTTATTGCTAAAGACCGATGTCGTTTCTAAAGGAAGTTCTAATTGCCATACTAAATGAAGCTCGACCCTAGTGGTAAGGTAGGTATGCTGACACGAATTGGAAGGTTGAATTAACTCAGTTGTGTGCATTCTAAAGGGTAGCCTAATAAGGTGACTTTGAAGAAATATTGGAATGTGCTTGTTTTCTTAATTTGGTTTCTCTAGTATTGATGGTTCGATTTGAAGTTCTATTACAAAGATATCTATCAAGTCCACTACATTGGGTTACTAATTTAGGAACGTATAAGTGATGATACTTAATGTGTCTTCTTGGGTAGGATATTGCTAAGAGAGAATTCTTATAACGCCCCAACTAAAATATCTAGAATATTTAGTCAAGACATAAATAACTGAATCTGAGTACAATTTTAATTACAGAATAATTGAGGTAATTACTACAATTCCACGGTCAATGTGGTAAACTGATACAACACAATGGAAAGAAACTAGAAATTCTGGATAAACAAGATAATATATGAAACAAGGAGAAGACTGAAGTCCTCTAGTCCGATGATCCAAGCTCAGCTCCAATCATCAACTCCCACCTGGTCCTGTCTCCAGTTAACCTGTTTACCTAAAAAAAATTGATTTGGAGTGGGGTGAGACTACTAAGCCTCAGGGAGTCCTACTACCCTCCTAATAGTGACTACGCCGAGGGAACCTAGATAGTGTAATAATCTAAGTTCAAACTGTTTTAATAAGAATGTGTTATTAACATTAATAAATAAAGGTGTAACACATTAATCAATCTTGTCAAATTACTCTTCAAAGACACTCCGAGGCAAGCCGGTCTCGGGTGCCTGACTCTGCGTACTACCAAAACAGAGGCTCGGATTCCGTCGTTGGCTCACATAATAAAATGATCAGAATTCAGAGGAATTCTTTAATCACGGCATGTAATTGCCATTTAATTTTTAATGAGTATAAAAAATTCTAACCAATATATCCCGCCCAGGGTATCCTAAACATGTTACTAATACAAACTAAGTATACATATTATTCTCTTACCATATTATTCATTTTACACTGTTTAAAACATGTCCATGAAGTCCAAGTTGCATTCGGATATAAAACGAGTGTCTAGAGTTTTTAGAAAAATAAAATATGCAGGTTATGTCCCTGCTAACTCGCTGTGGCGTGTACTCACTCGCTACGGCGAGATTTCATGTCACTGACCTGTAACACTCGCCCTGGCGAGTCAAAGACTCTCCTGGCGAGTTATACAAACCATAACACTCGCCCTGGCGTGTGGTTACTCGCTACGGCGAGTTCATCAGAACAAGCCCCTGTCTTACAGAAACATGATTTTTCAAAGGAAAACACCTACCATCTCTATGCAACTCATTACAGACATTTTCAATAGTGCATAATAAATTATATGGGAGTAGGAATTGGGAGAGATTCCTACTCTTCATTATTATTAATCCTAAACTTATGTTGGCATGCAATTCATCATATTTGGGGAAATTCTAAGCTCTAACAAGATACTATGGTTAAGAACCTATAGGACCCACCTGATAAAGAAGCTTTAACTTGTTTACCAGCTCTGCTACAGCATCAAGCTCCATCCACCAGAACTCACCGAAACCCCAATTTGTGCTCATGAGGAATAAAAAGAATGGTTTCATGAGTATTTGGAACAAGTACTAAGGTTAAGGAAATTGGAATGATCAACACATTACCGAGAGAGGTACAAGAAGAGTTCTAAACAACTTACCAAGGGTTGGAATTCGATTACAGAAGAAGAAAGATACATGCAGTCCAGCTGCATCTGTTGAACTCGCTGGGGCGAGTAGCAGCTCGCTAAGCGAGCGTAGCAGGACTGTAGAACAGAGTTCTGTCGTTTTGCTCCAAAATCTCACTTTTCCAAAGCACCCATAGCTTCCCAAGAGTCTCTAAACTCGTATTTAAGGTGGTAAATACACATGCAACAACGAATTTCAAGTATGGGTCAAGATTTAGTGATTGAATCAAAAGAGGAATTTCATGAGTTTTTGAAGATTGAGTTTCTTACCCCAAGATTTTGAACAATAGCTTATCAGTTCCTTGAGCAGCCACAACATGCAGGAACTAGAGTTTGATTACTTTACCCAAAACTTGAATCTAATAGGAGTGTTGAACAGGCATCCCTTATTTTCCAATAGAACATATTGCTAGACAAGGCTCCAATTAATACATGCATGAACTTTGTTTTGAAGAAGCTACCGATCTGTCCATGGTGTTTGTGATGTAAAAGGGTTGATTATTGAAGGTTTAGGGAAATTTGTAGTTGAACTCTTTAAGCTTGAAAGGCAAGGGCGTGAGGGAGGGAAGAAGTTTTCTAAGTTTGTTCTCAACAAAGAACTTAAGGGGAAGTGAACAATGGGTTGTGGTTGTTGAGTGAAGAAAATGAATAAAAGGAGTGGGAGAGTTTTAGGTGTGGGAAGAGAAGAGAGCAAGAGAAAAATGAGTGGTGGTGGTTACTGATTGTGTTTCCAATAGAAAAATGAGTAGTCTTTGGTCTTATAGCCAAAGAAACGTTCCATTACCATTTTACCCTTTTCAATTTTTCTCCAATTGTCACTTAGTGTACTTGTACTCTTTGATTACCTCCCCATACCTGTTCACTTAGTTTCCCAATTAGGTTTCAATAATTGTCTCTATTTAATATTCTTCTATTAAATAAAGTTGGGTTGTTACAATCTACCCCCCTTAAAAAAATTTCGTCCTCGAAATTTATAATCCTTTCATTCCACTTCATGGTAGATCGTTTATATCCGCAATCAACATCCATACTTCTCCTATTCTCCGGTCAATTACATTAATCCCTTGGAATAAAACTTTCCTTTCTTAGGATCATTGGCTAGAAGCCGGTCAATTTTCTCCACACTTACAACTAGTTTTTACGCTGCGCACTCTGATTCGAACACTTACTGTCACCTTCTGACAGTGCGGTTACTATCTTAGTCTTATAATTTCTGAATACATTCTTTCACCTACTTGTCTTATCCTTCTCTAGTTCTCCTACAATTAACTTCTGCCATTCACGGTGGTATTAAACCCAATTTCAACTGGCTTAGGAGGTCGGTATCTGGCCTGGTTAGGCACCCACAAAACTGGTGGTGATGCTAAATAATTAACTGAAGGGTAAAAGCATGAGTTTTCTCATTGGCAAGTCCAGAATCTACTTTTCCAAAGTCGCTCTCTTTTCTAAACACTTCTATGCATAGCACGTCCAATGTACTCCTGTTCCGCGTGTTGTCTAAATATTCCAGGTTCGATCGAAATATAAAACGAGTGGAAAATTGTCTGAGCACTACCGATTCTTCTGCCAACGAGTTAGACTCGTCCGCAAACAAACCTATAGTTGTCCGATAAAATCCCACCTACAACTTAATCCATTCTGGCACAACACGGTGGTCAAATTATACATTTAACATGTATATGCATTTAGGTTCAGATTGTCTGCTATGATTAAGAGTTGATCTCACTGGAATCTCCTCCGTTTCTAACGTATGGATAGTTGGCTAAATCAATCAGACTCCAAACTTGTCTAGTTGAATACGTAAGGGTTGAACTGGTAACACTATGGCTGAGTTGATTGACTTGGGTTAGGATGGTTGTCTGAACTAACCAACGGATCTCTAGGGTAACGAGGTGGATTCCAAGGAGGGTGGAACATAACTTTAAAGGAGCAATTAACTCGTTCACCTACACGAACTGGTCATTTGATAACTAACCTTGAAGTTAGGATATTCTGATTATGGTATTCAGGCTTAACACTTGGTCTCTCAAGGTTACAGAAATAAATTTGAGAGATTGAAAGGTTCAGGCAGAAATACTCAAGGTCGGTACACTGATCTCACTTGGTTTAGAACACGAAGCTGAAGGCTTGATTCCTCATCATAGGTTCTACTTGCAGAGCTTACGTCCACGGAATTGGAAAGGGTTCAAACTTAATTATGAATTCGGCTGATAATGCTACGAAGAGATAGATAACTAAGTGCATTAAGGAACTGATTAACAGATTCGAGTGCACGAAGTTGAACTGATTTGCTGATATTGAGCTAAATCATTTGTATCGGAACAGCTAAGAATGTCGATTAACAGATCTACCAACGAGCGAGAGATTGAACTTTGAAACTATCCGTGGTTTTTCAAGAGTGACTGATTTCCACGTATAAGATGGAGTTACTAACGGCATAACTAAAAGTCTGAAAACATTGAATAAGGTTACTTAGGAGTAACGTTCTACTCAATCTGTGTGACTGCCTGACGTTGGTGAATTTGAGTGGTTGCGTCCTAACTGAAATTGTGCGTAGTACTTGACTGACAAGTATTTAAAACGCGGGAAGAATTTACCCATCGGAAACATAAACAGACGAGTTAGAGAGTACACACGTTCATGGAGTTCCAAAACTTGTGAACGTAGAGTTGAACATTGCTTGATGCATCGAAAAGGCTAAATAAGAATCCAAAACGAATGAAAGGTAATTGTAGGTTGGTCTCCTATTGAGTTCAGACTTATGTTCCACAGTTCTATTTCTTCTCTCAGAGCTCTCAGGTTAGGACAGCTAGGTTTTTCGCTCACGATCCTAGCTGACAATTTCTCACCGGTAGGTCTACTAATTCTAATAGTTCCTTGGCTGACAGGTCTGAACATGTGAAAGTGTCGGCGGCTGGCTGAATATAAGGTTAACTTAATTACTTGTCTCTGGTTAGCTAATATATACCTAAAAGATTAGTCTAGGAGATGGGTGTCCTTAATTAGAACTACTACTGGTGAATCTAATCATGTTGTGTCTTCTAATGTATGGTTCCAAGGTAGTGATAGAATATGTCTGGTTCAATCCACTCTCAAATCGGTTAACCAATAGGTCCATAATACAGAATTACTAGTCTAATGGTAACTGAATGTTAATCCTCAATGTATGGCTAACTAATCCTATTGATTCTTTAGCTAAACGGTTTACAGATTTGTTTGGTTTAAAGTCAGACTACTATTGAGCTGAGTTGTCGGTCTCTAAACTGTCTAAGGGTAAGACTCAACGAGTCAACTTTGGTGACAGATTGTGCTAAAGTAATTCTTAATTGTCATTCTACCCAAAACTTAACCCATGTTGGTTCGGTGTGATTCCCGGTAAGATGGTTGACTGTCCCTATTTTACAGGCATCTAATAATAGCATCGCAAATGTTAAGTCAATAGTTTGCGGTAAGGAAATGATAAAGTATAGGCGTTCTGATCCAACTAATCCTACAGAACTATCTAAATGGTTGATAACACTGAATTTGACGTCTTATAGTAACTAAGTGATGATGTTCCAGGAATTCTGACTTAAGAGTTCTGATAATGCTTGTAACAACCCGTTTTTCAAAGGCCTGAAAAGGCACTATATTTTTTTTTTTCTTTTTCAACTAACACTCAGAGTGCGCATAGAATATTTTTCAATGAGCCGGCATTCAAATATACAAAAGAACTCATTACCATAAGGTGCTTCGACAAGCAAAGTGTATTCCTGAATAATTACAATCCAAGTCTAAGTATTCAAATACTTACAACAGAACAAGTTAGAATCCTATGCCTAAACCCAAAAAAACACGGTGTACAACCCACACCGGCGCATAGTCTAACTAAGCTAAAGCTCCAACACCTCACTGGGGCCTGGAACAGCCACCGTCGTCACCACGACCTAACCCATCATCTGGGTGGGATGAGCCCGCAAATGAAAGAAAGGGTCACCACAAAATAAAAGGTATATATATATATAACCGGTGCGAGAGAGTATACAAATACCAAGCATACAAATACCAACAGAGAAAGCTCTATAAACACATAGACAATCTCCCACCAACGGGTTCATATAAGCAATGCACACCAAGCCTAATGCAGACTTCTACAATGAGCGTGACAACCAATCACTGGTTCGCCACATGCATGAATTCCGGAATTTAACCTCTCCGCAGAGAGTCGTAGGTCCAACCCACTAAAGCCACGAGGGTAGGTGATGCCACACAGACGCTATCACCGGGTGAAAATAGCCACACAGATGCTACCAGCCACACAGATGCTGTCAGCCACACAGATGCTGTCACCAGGCGAAAATAGCCACACAGATGCTACCAGCCACACAGATGCTGTCGCCCAACCCACTAAAGCCACGAGGTTCAGGTGATGCCACACAGACGCTATCACCGGGTGAAAATAGCCACACAGATGCTACCAGCCACACAGATGCTGTCAGCCACACAGATGTTGTCACCCCCTCTAAAGAAAAGCCACAAGGGTCAGGTGATGCCACACAGACGCTATCACCGGGTGAAAATAGCCACACAGATGCTACCAGCCACACAGATGCTGTCGCCCAACCCACTAAAGCCACGAGGTTCAGGTGATGCCACACAGACGCTATCACCGGGTGAAAATAGCCACACAGATGCTACCAGCCACACAGATGCTGTCAGCCACACAGATGCTGTCACCCCCTCTAAAGAAAAGCCACAAGGGTCAGGTGATGCCACACAGACGCTATCACCGGGTGAAAATAGCCACACAGATGCTACCAGCCACACAGATGCTGTCAGCCACGCAGATGCTGTCACCCCCTCTAAAGAAAAGCCACAAGGGTCAGGTGATGCCACACAGACGCTATCACCGGGTGAAAATAGCCACACTGATGCTACCAGCCACACAGATGCTGTCAGCCACACAGATGCTGTCACCCCCCTCAAAAGTGTAGCCACATAGATGCTAACACCAGGCGAACATAGCCACACAGATGCTATCGCCAACTAAGAAACGCATATACATAGGGCAGTCACACAGACACAGCCCCGGCGGAGTCACACAGACACATCCGCCCGTGCAGTCCCAACTGACATACACGTTCCATCCATGCTCATGCAACAATTACATATCACACAGATATATGTAAATCAAACACAACGACATACATACATTTCCAACCATATGTATTCCAACAACCTGTTCATACATACATTCTCATAATCATATGTAAACAGCGTAAGTATTTTAAACACTTTCTCATCACGAGAATACATAACACATACATGTCAAGCACACCAACACACATCACCAAAAATAACCAACATGTTGTATCTCAGTGAAAAGACAGAAATAAAGTGATGCCCTTACCTTGGCAAGCTTCCGTTACTCTATTCCGCGAAATTCTACAATTCACGCTACCTAAAAATATAAGTAGCGTAACATCAATAAAATATTCCTCGTTTATCCTATCGAAACGAAACTTGCTCTCAAAGCTCCAGAGGGGTCTAAAGTACTTTCTAAAGCTGTCCCTCAATGATTTCAGGTTATTCTCATAGTGTTTAAAAATTCACGAAGTTAATTGTACTATTTTCATAACACGAAAATCATTTTGTTTTCAAATCATAAACTAAAACCATTTTGGATTTTCCACTTCAAGGACTTGTTTCACACACAACAAAACCATTCGAAACACAACTAAAACTTTTCAAAAATATTTTTATGAAAAATCGAAGTTTTCTTGCGTTACAAGTTACACATTTTTTTCTTCCTAACAACCTTTCCTATACTCATTTTTTTTCCTCAAAACTAAGATTATCCAACACATACACAATTTTCACACAATTGTGGACTTAGAAAAATTTTGGAATTTCTTCCCCCACACAAGGAAGGCCACGGCCAAAAATTCTCAAAACACCCTTCTATTCAAAAATTTTCACTTCTAAATGCATGGTAATATCCCATAATACCTAACTAGCACTTATCAAAACGATTTAGAAATTATAGAGTCGAATCGCAAATTTCGAAAAATTTCAAATAAGATTTTTTTCTTAAGGCAAGAGATCATTTTCATTTCAAAACATCCCATAACTAATCAAACATTTAAACAATGATCATGGGAAGCAATTTGCCTCTAAACAATTTTCGAAATTCGATTCCTCGAACCCTATATGGGTGCCACGGCCAAATGAGGCAAAAGGGCAACCCTACCCAATTTTTCTTCATTTGAAACCCTAACCACATTTGTTAGCTCGTAACGATATTCGATCGTATACCCGACTCTTTTTGAAACTCGAAATAAATTTTCCTAAATTGTGTTCTTCGAGTCGCTCAAGAACACGAGAATAATTTTTTTCTCATTTTTCGAAACAAATTTCATATTCACAAATCCATTTTGTCAAAAAGCTCAAAACTAACTTCAAAACCAAAATCATACAACACAATCCAAGTTTATGATCTTTTTCAAATTTTTCTTCAAAACTCTTAAACAAAAATTTGTGAAAACAAGATTTAACCATGGAAATCAACTCATGTTTCACTCATGTGTACTAATAACTCTTATGAACACATCTATGGAACCAAAACTAATCAAAACTAAATCCTAAAATTTTTCATCTCAAGAACATAAACTAAAAATTCATAAAACTCCATGAGTTTTGCCAACTAAGAGAAAGGAAGAGGTTTGTTACCTTAGAAGATGATTCCTCACAACTCCAAGCTTTCCAACAAGCTTATGATCAAGGGATTTGGTGATGGATTGAAAATTTTATCAAGGATGGAAGAGAGAAAGAAGTGTCACGGTTCATGAGAGAAAGAAATGAGCTTTTTATGATTTTTCTTAAGTCCAAAGATGTGACCAAAAGGCTTACTATCAAGTGGTCTTGTTGCATACTAGCCTTAGGATCAAATAGTGTAAAGGTTGCAAGATCAAATCCTAGCCCTTGGATTAAAACCAAGCATATCCAACCAAGATATTTTCTAAGCTTCTAGAAGCCTCCTCGCCTCACAGCTCTCGCGTTCGCTCGCGAACGAGCCGCACCTCGCTAACGGACGAAAATCACAAAAATACAAAATCTCACAAATAAACGTCCGTCGTAAACCGTTTCCAAATATTATCGCTAAACTTTATTCTCCGACTGAAATTTATTTCCTTAGCTCCCAAAAATATTCCGAAACTAGATTCCAACTCGCGTCGATATATAAAGTCTCCAATTGAAATTCGACGGAAAACAGAAACCGTAAAATTCTAAGAAGCGGGTACAGTTTTCTACTCGTTTTTCCAAAAGCGAGAATAATCCAAAATTCGTTATTCTGACTTCACATAAACCTTCTTATACTCAAAAGAAGACTACGACCCAAAAGTCTGTGCCTTTCCAGCGCACGAGCACAAAACAGGCTCCATTTCAGCAAAAATTCCATTAATGTGACGATACTCACAAGACCGCTACACCAAAAACCCTAAAAACTTAGCCGACACTAAAGTTCCTTAGAAAAACTGTACAGTGAAATCTTGGGTCTTACATTACTACCCTCCAAAAAGAAGTTTCGTCCTCGAAACTAAAGGTAAGAGTAACAACCCAACTGGTTATTACCATCCCTAACACAACAGAATCCCTCAGGATTAGGTGTAGCCACACATATGCTAACACAGGGTGAAGTCACACAGATACTCTCACCAACACACTGGCACACCCGTGCACCAACCGTAACTCTCAACGAGTGCACCACTCAAAAATTAACCTCACAACAGAGGTTCACAACCTCGAGTTCCTCAAATATCCTAGGGTCCACACACAAAATTTCCAAAGTCACTTCTTTTGCCTCCGCGACATAGCCTAAACCACTAGGTTCACGCGCAGCAGTGACTGGCTACCCTCCAAAAAGAAACACTGAAACTTTCTGCGCACCACCCAAGCTAGCAAAACTAGTCAATTCCAGTCAACACGATTCCGTCTATTATTAACAAGAGATTAAGGATGATCAGTTCCTCAATTTGTCAATAATTAGTCGACAATCATGATGGTGGTTTAGACCATCTTTACCAAACTTAAGTGATACTTCATTCCACTTGTGCTCAAGGTCCTCCGAGGCACAATGGTCCAACACTTCCTTCAAGGTTTTCCCACACGTTTCCCTCGATCTCTTACGAATCTCGATCTCGTCAATGAGACCAATTTGCCCAAAACACGTTACTTGGACTCTCATGCTTTCACTTAACTTTGCCATTAGCCAATTGTTCACCCTTTATATCCACATTCCACACACACACCGCCATGACATCCATTTAGGTGGTGCCTTTGAATCCTTACTACTCTCGCACAATCATAATTTTCCAAATTATGTGTGAGTCAATTCCTTTCGCCAATCCTTAATTGACATAAGCCACATGCTCGTGTGCTTCTCTCTTACTTACTCTTAACATAGCTTTCCAACGACCAACAATCCCTTTTGACCTTGTATTCGTAAGACACAACACTCAAACTACGTCGCTCAAGCTCTCATGATTCCTCTCATGAAACATCCGTTGAACATCATTCAACAGTAATACAATGCCACCACGGCATGTACCACCAAAACCATTACATTCCGAACAAGTTGTCTTCTCTATAGAAGAATTTCCCGCTCTACCAATATCCATAAGTCCGCAACTTAGTGAATACGCCGAATCGTCTGCTCACATACGAATCTCTTTCCAAACACGACTTAAATAATACCATCCCAACCTCCAGCTGGTGATTACAACTTCTCATAGTCTTGGCACTTGCCAAACTATAACATCTACTCCTCTTGGACTCCCTTTATCCAAATCCCCAATTCCTCAGAATCGGTTCCTTATACGTTCACATTACCTCCAAAACGACACTGGGTCCCCTGACCCTTGACGTGTGACGCACATCATTCCAAATTACCACTCACCGTGCAACACGCTAGACATTACTACTAAGTCCTTTATATAGTAGAACATTCAAAACACCAAAAGCAAAGACCAAAACAAACTATTCCAAGGAAAAGTACACACCAAGACATGCAAGAGTGGGTTGCCCCAACAACAATCAATGCAGTAAAGTGTTACCTGCAATCTGGCAATCCCGCTGCATGGCCTTACCGGTCTGACCGCTCACTCTAGTGCCCATACAGTAGACACGTCCTCTAGCCGCGTGTCGAGTTCCCTGCGTTACATTCGCCGACGACCCGGCCTTCGGGGCTTTGCAATCTCTAGCAAAGTGACCCGGCTTCTGACAATTGAAGCAAACGGTTCCTTCCTTTGGTTTCGAAACCCCACATTCATTAGCAAAATGACCCTCTTGTCCACAGTTGTAACAAGTTCGATTCCATCCACTCTGACTCCCTCGAGTCCCTTGGTTCACAGAGCGAGTTGGTCCTTGATTATCCTGGGAACGGTTATAAGGTTTATTCCTCTGCTTCTCATTATCCTGACTTGAACCACTTGAACGACTTGGCCCTCCAGCACTAAAACTACCTTGGCAGTTCACCCGCTTGCTTCTCATATCCTCTATCTCTTGGCACTTCTCTACCAAGACCTGAAATTGTCGAATACCCAATGGCACAACCGCATCCTGCAGTTCGTACCTCAGCCCTTCTTGGAAGCGACGACACATATAGTTCTCATATATCCCATCCCTAAAGAAGCGGAAGTAACGGGATAGTGATTCAAACTTCTTGGCATATACTTCAACATTCATTCCTCCCTGACGCAACTGAAGGAATTCCTCCCCATACCTTTCCCTAGCAGTCTCGGGAAAGTACTTGGCTAAAAACCTCCTCTTGAAGTTCTCCCAATTTATTTCCTCATAGACAGCCTCCATCAAGAACCTGGTGTTCCTCCACCAATACTCAGAACTACCCTGCAACTGATAGGTAGCCAAGGTTACCTTTTCTACTTCCGGGCAATGGATTGCCCCAAAAATCCTCTCAATCGCCTGGAGCCACAAATCCGCAATGTCAGGACCTCCCTCTCCACTAAACTTAGGAGGAGCCTGATGGTTGAAACTGGTGAGAAGCCTAAATCCAGCAGCAATGATCTCCCTCTCACGTTTTTCCAAATCCCTCTGCGCCTTCGCATGGGTTTGAGCAGCCACAGCAGCTGCCATCGTATTCATGGCATAAGCCATATGGTATGTATCCGCATCCTCCGCCGTAGGGGCTGCAGGTGCCCTTCTTGGAGGCATTCTTACTCCTGCACATACCAAGTTCTATTGGTCAGATCCTTATCCAAACATTCCTGAACTCCGACAGAAAACTCACTCACGGATTACCAACTCATAACCCGACACAGAACAACCACTAGAACTAACTCAACACTAGTTACGTTCTAACCGACTCTGGACTAACGACTCAAGCATACACTTTCCCTTTGAAGATTTAAAGCCGTGCTCTGATACCAATTGTAACAACCCGTTTTTCAAAGGCCTGAAAAGGCACTATATTTTTTTTTTTCTTTTTCAACTAACACTCAGAGTGCGCATAGAATATTTTTCAATGAGCCGGCATTCAAATATACAAAAGAACTCATTACCATAAGGTGCTTCGACAAGCAAAGTGTATTCCTGAATAATTACAATCCAAGTCTAAGTATTCAAATACTTACAACAGAACAAGTTAGAATCCTATGCCTAAACCCAAAAAAACACGGTGTACAACCCACACCGGCGCATAGTCTAACTAAGCTAAAGCTCCAACACCTCACTGGGGCCTGGAACAGCCACCGTCGTCACCACGACCTAACCCATCATCTGGGTGGGATGAGCCCGCAAATGAAAGAAAGGGTCACCACAAAATAAAAGGTATATATATATATAACCGGTGCGAGAGAGTATACAAATACCAAGCATACAAATACCAACAGAGAAAGCTCTATAAACACATAGACAATCTCCCACCAACGGGTTCATATAAGCAATGCACACCAAGCCTAATGCAGACTTCTACAATGAGCGTGACAACCAATCACTGGTTCGCCACATGCATGAATTCCGGAATTTAACCTCTCCGCAGAGAGTCGTAGGTCCAACCCACTAAAGCCACGAGGGTAGGTGATGCCACACAGACGCTATCACCGGGTGAAAATAGCCACACAGATGCTACCAGCCACACAGATGCTGTCAGCCACACAGATGTTGTCACCCTCTCTAAAGAAAAGCCACAAGGGTCAGGTGATGCCACACAGACGCTATCACCGGGTGAAAATAGCCACACAGATGCTACCAGCCACACAGATGCTGTCAGCCACACAGATGCTGTCACCAGGCGAAAATAGCCACACAGATGCTACCAGCCACACAGATGCTGTCGCCCAACCCACTAAAGCCACGAGGTTCAGGTGATGCCACACAGACGCTATCACCGGGTGAAAATAGCCACACAGATGCTACCAGCCACACAGATGCTGTCAGCCACACAGATGCTGTCACCCCCTCTAAAGAAAAGCCACAAGGGTCAGGTGATGCCACACAGACGCTATCACCGGGTGAAAATAGCCACACAGATGCTACCAGCCACACAGATGCTGTCAGCCACACAGATGATGTCACCCCCTCTAAAGAAAAGCCACAAGGGTCAGGTGATGTCACACAGACGCTATCACCGGGTGAAAATAGCCACACAGATGCTACCAGCCACACAGATGCTGTCAGCCACACAGATGCTGTCACCCCCCTCAAAAGTGTAGCCACACAGATGCTAACACCAGGCGAACATAGCCACACAGATGCTATCGCCAACTAAGAAACGCATATACATAGGGCAGTCACACAGACACAGCCCCGGCGGAGTCACACAGACACATCCGCCCGTGCAGTCCCAACTGACATACACGTTCCATCCATGCTCATGCAACAATTACATATCACACAGATATATGTAAATCAAACACAACGACATACATACATTTCCAACCATATGTATTCCAACAACCTGTTCATACATACATTCTCATAATCATATGTAAACAGCGTAAGTATTTTAAACACTTTCTCATCACGAGAATACATAACACATACATGCCAAGCACACCAACACACATCACCAAAAATAACCAACATGTTGTATCTCAGTGAAAAGACAGAAATAAAGTGATGCCCTTACCTTGGCAAGCTTCCGTTACTCTATTCCGCGAAATTCTACAATTCACGCTACCTAAAAATATAAGTAGCGTAACATCAATAAAATATTCCTCGTTTATCCTATCGAAACGAAACTTGCTCTCAAAGCTCCAGAGGGGTCTAAAGTACTTTCTAAAGCTGTCCCTCAATGATTTCAGGTTATTCTCATAGTGTTTAAAAATTCACGAAGTTAATTGTACTATTTTCATAACACGAAAATCATTTTGTTTTCAAATCATAAACTAAAACCATTTTGGATTTTCCACTTCAAGGACTTGTTTCACACACAACAAAACCATTCGAAACACAACTAAAACTTTTCAAAAATATTTTTATGAAAAATCGAAGTTTTCTTGCGTTACAAGTTACACATTTTTTTCTTAACAACCTTTCCTATACTCATTTTTTTTCCTCAAAACTAAGATTATCCAACACATACACAATTTTCACACAATTGTGGACTTAGAAAAATTTTGGAATTTCTTCCCCCACACAAGGAAGGCCACGGCCAAAAATTCTCAAAACACCCTTCTATTCAAAAAATTTCACTTCTAAATGCATGGTAATATCCCATAATACCTAACTAGCACTTATCAAAACGATTTAGAAATTATAGAGTCGAATCGCAAATTTCGAAAAATTTCAAATAAGATTTTTTTCTTAAGGCAAGAGATCATTTTCATTTCAAAACATCCCATAACTAATCAAACATTTAAACAATGATCATGGGAAGCAATTTGCCTCTAAACAATTTTCGAAATTCGATTCCTCGAACCCTATATGGGTGCCACGGCCAAATGAGGCAAAAGGGCAACCCTACCCAATTTTTCTTCATTTGAAACCCTAACCACATTTGTTAGCTCGTAACGATATTCGATCGTATACCCGACTCTTTTTGAAACTCGAAATAAATTTTCCTAAATTGTGTTCTTCGAGTCGCTCAAGAACACGAGAATAATTTTTTTCTCATTTTTCGAAACAAATTTCATATTCACAAATCCATTTTGTCAAAAAGCTCAAAACTAACTTCAAAACCAAAATCATACAACACAATCCAAGTTTATGATCTTTTTCAAATTTTTCTTCAAAACTCTTAAACAAAAATTTGTGAAAACAAGATTTAACCATGGAAATCAACTCATGTTTCACTCATGTCTACTAATAACTCTTATGAACACATCTATGGAACCAAAACTAATCAAAACTAAATCCTAAAATTTTTCATCTCAAGAACATAAACTAAAAATTCATAAAACTCCATGAGTTTTGCCAACTAAGAGAAAGGAAGAGGTTTGTTACCTTAGAAGATGATTCCTCACAACTCCAAGCTTTCCAACAAGCTTATGATCAAGGGATTTGGTGATGGATTGAAAATTTTATCAAGGATGGAAGAGAGAAAGAAGTGTCACGGTTCATGAGAGAAAGAAATGAGCTTTTTATGATTTTTCTTAAGTCCAAAGATGTGACCAAAAGGCTTACTATCAAGTGGTCTTGTTGCATACTAGCCTTAGGATCAAATAGTGTAAAGGTTGCAAGATCAAATCCTAGCCCTTGGATTAAAACCAAGCATATCCAACCAAGATATTTTCTAAGCTTCTAGAAGCCTCCTCGCCTCACAGCTCTCGCGTTCGCTCGCGAACGAGCCGCACCTCGCTAACGGACGAAAATCACAAAAATACAAAATCTCACAAATAAACGTCCGTCGTAAACCGTTTCCAAATATTATCGCTAAACTTTATTCTCCGACTGAAATTTATTTCCTTAGCTCCCAAAAATATTCCGAAACTAGATTCCAACTCGCGTCGATATATAAAGTCTCCAATTGAAATTCGACGGAAAACAGAAACCGTAAAATTCTAAGAAGCGGGTACAGTTTTCTACTCGTTTTTCCAAAAGCGAGAATAATCCAAAACTCGTTATTCTGACTTCACATAAACCTTCTTATACTCAAAAGAAGACTACGACCCAAAAGTCTGTGCCTTTCCAGCGCACGAGCACAAAACAGGCTCCATTTCAGCAAAAATTCCATTAATGTGACGATACTCACAAGACCGCTCCACCAAAAACCCTAAAAACTTAGCCGACACTAAAGTTCCTTAGAAAAACTGTACAGTGAAATCTTGGGTCTTACAATGCTAGTAAGGACTCCTAACTGTAGCCTAATCAGAGTTTAGGTCTCTAAGGATTTTCTGGCTTACTGTTAATGACTGGTGTAGTAAAAAGTAACCTCTAATTGTTTTACTAATCTAAGCTTGACTCTTATTAGTGGTGTAGGAATATCGTTTCGAGTTTGAAGGGTCGAAGTAACTTAGTTAAGGCATACTAGTTGTTAGTCTAACAAGATGACTGGAAAGGATATTGGAATGTGCTTAAATCCTAATTTGGTTTCTCAAATCTAGATAGTTCATTTGGAAGTTCTATAGCCAAGGTATCTATTCGGTCCACTACATTGGGTTGCTAATTTAGGAACATAAGGGTGGTTGAACTTAAGATGTTTTCTCGGGTACGATACAGTTAATAAAGGATCCTAATCACTAGACTAGTTAAAATTGGGTTTCTAGTGGTTGAGCTTAAATATGGGTTCCTATGAGGAGGGATGTACTCGTTCCGTTGAGAACATTAAGGTTTGATATCCTTGGGCTAATCTATCTAGTTGTCGTCAGGACATAATGAAACACGGTTGTGGTCTTACTAAGTTTTCCCTCATAGGTTAATTTCACGGCTGCGTTGAACGACAGAATACTCATAAAAGAGATTTTGGTTTGCTGCTTACTAAAGTTGGGTGCTACTTGGTTAACCAAGCTCAAAAAAATTTGGGTTGAAGTTGTTCCTAGATTCAGAGAGCTTACCTGACACACAGTGTCAGTCGAATACTGTTATGCACTGCACATTTCAGTATAATGGTACACTTGCATTCCTTAGTTGTTTATACAACTTACTCCTGTGACACCATTTGTCACTGTCCCAATATACACTTATAAGATTCTCTTCAACGACTGCCCTTGATTGCATCTTCTCTACGATCTTAACGCTGGAGTTTTTAGAGTCCACTTCAGTTCTAAACCATAATACCCTGCCTACCATACGCAATATTGAGCTGATCAGACTCGGCACGCGATGGTTCCAGCGTAAACACTTCAGATCCAAAGGGTCTGTATTACTTGGGAAGAGTTGGAATAACTCATGGCAAGGTCCGATACTGGATCGACCTGCTCTGATACCAGTTATAACGCCCCAACTAAAATATCTAGAATATTTAGTCAAGACATAAATAACTGAATCTGAGTACAATTTTAATTACAGAATAATTGAGGTAATTACTACAATTCCACGGTCAATGTGGTAAACTGATACAACACAATGGAAAGAAACTAGAAATTCTGGATAAACAAGATAATATATGAAACAAGGAGAAGACTGAAGTCCTCTAGTCCGATGATCCAAGCTCAGCTCCAATCATCAACTCCCACCTGGTCCTGGCTCCAGTTAACCTGTTTACCTAAAAAAATTGATTTGGAGTGGGGTGAGACTACTAAGCCTCAGGGAGTCCTACTACCCTCCTAATGGCGACTACGCCGGGGGAACCTAGATAGTGTAATAATCTAAGTTCAAACTGTTTTAATAAGAATGTGTTATTAACATTAATAAATACAGGTGTAACACATTAATCAATCTTGTCAAATTACTCTTCAAAGACACTCTGAGGCAAGCCGGTCTCGGGTGCCTGACTCTGCGTACTACCGAAACAGAGGCTCGGATTCCGTCGTTGGCTCACATAATAAAATGATCAGAATTCAGAGGAATTCTTTAATCACGGCATGTAATTGCCATTTAATTTTTAATGAGTATAAACAATTCTAACCAATATATCCCGCCCAGGGTATCCTAAACATGTTACTAATACAAACTAAGTATACATATTATTCTCTTACCATATTATTCATTTTACACTGTTTAAAACATGTCCATGAAGTCCAAGTTGCATTCGGATATAAAACGAGTGTCTAGAGTTTTTAGAAAAATACAATATGCAGGTTCTGTCCCTGCTAACTCGCTGTGGCGTGTACTCACTCGCTACGGCGAGATTTCATGTCACTGACCTGTAACACTCGCCCTGGCGAGTCAAAGACTCTCCTGGCGAGTTATACAAACCATAACACTCGCCCTGGCGTGTGGTTACTCGCTACGGCGAGTTCATCAGAACAAGCCCCTGTCTTGCAGAAACATGATTTTTCAAAGGAAAACACCTACCATCTCTATGCAACTCGCTACAGATATATTCAATAGTGCATAATAAATTATATGGGAGTAGGAATTGGGGGAGATTCCTACTCTTCATTATTATTAATCCTAAACTTATGTTGGCATGCAATTCATCATATTTGGAGAAATTCTAAGCTCTAACAAGATACTATGGTTAAGAACCTATAGGACCCACCTGATAAAGAAGCTTTAACTTGTTTACCAGCTCTGCTACAGCATCAAGCTCCATCCACCAGAACTCACCGAAACCCCAATTTGTGCTCATGAGGAATAAAAAGAATGGTTTCATCAGTATTTGGAACAAGTACTAGGGTTAAGGAAATTGGAATGATTAACACATTACCGAGAGAGGTACAAGAAGAGTTCTAAACAACTTCCCAAGGGTTGGAATTCGATTACAGAAGAAGAAAGATACATGCAGTCCAGCTGCATCTGTTGAACTCGCTGGGGCGAGTAGCAGCTCGCTAAGCGGGCGTAGCAGGACTGCAGAACAGAGTTCTGTCGTTTTGCTCCAAAATCTCACTTTTCCAAAGCACCCATAGCTTCCCAGTAGTCTCCAAACTCGTATTTAAGGTGGTAAATACACATGCAACAACAAATTTCAAGTATGGGTCAAGATTTAGTGATTGAATCAAAAGAGGAATTTCACGAGTTTTTGAAGATTGAGTTTCTTACCCCAAGATTTTGAACAATAGCTTATCAGTTTCTTGAGCAGCCACAACATGCAGGAACTAGAGTTTGATTACTTTACCCAAAACTTGAATCTAATTAATAGGAGTGTTGAACATGCATCCCTTATTTTCCAATAGAACATATTGCTAGACAAGGCTCCAATTAATACATGCATGAACTTTGTTTTGAAGAAGCTACCGATCTGTCCATGGTGTTTGTGATGTAAAAGGGTTGATTATTGAAGGTTTAGGGAAATTTGTAGTTGAACACTTTAAGCTTGAAAGGCAAGGGCGTGAGGGAGGGAAGAAGTTTTCTAAGTTTGTTCTCAACAAAGAACTTAAGGGGAAGTGAACAATGGGTTGTGGTTGTTGAGTGAAGAAAATGAATAAAAGGAGTGGGAGAGTTTTAGGCGTGGGAAGAGAAGAGAGCAAGAGAAAAATGAGTGGTGGTGGTTACTGATTGTGTTTCCAATAGAAAAATGAGTAGTCTTTGGTCTTATAGCCAAAGAAACGTTCCATTACCATTTTACCCTTTTCAATTTTTCTCCAATTGTCACTTAGTGTACTTGTACTCTTTGATTACCTCCCCATACCTGTTCACTTAGGTTTCAATAATTGTCTCTATTTAATATTCTTCTATTAAATAAAGTTGGGTTGTTACAATTCTAATCACTGTACTAGTTAAGGCTAAGTCTTTAGTGGCTCAGGATAATTATTGGTACCTAACTGAAAGAGGGTACTCATTCCATTGAGAACATCTAAGGTTTGATAATCTTGGGATAGTCTAATTAAGTTGGAATCTTAAAAATTAATGGGACATGGACGAGGTCTAACTAAGTTTTGCTAACGCAGGTGAATTTCTCGCTTGCACTAAACAACTAAGTATTTAGGAAAGAGTCGTGGTTTACTAACTAATAATGTTGGGTGTTACTCGGCCCATTAAGCTTGGATAAACTAGGCTCTCAAAAGGGTGAAGTTACTTCTAGGTTCGGAACGTTTACCTGACACACAGTGTCAGTGGAATACTGTTATGCTCTACACATTTCAGTATAAGGGTACGCTTGCATTCCTTCGAGCTACAACTTTACTCTTGACTTGTTACGTCACAAGATTAGTACAACTACCAGACTGCACTTACTCCTTATGAGTTTGTTAATTGCTTCTTACACTCTCCAGACTTTCCTCTTATTCTTGTGGCTCCATCTGCCACTGTTTCCCATATCCACTTATAAAGATTCCTTCAACGACTGCTCCTCGATTGCATCTTCACTACGATCTTGATGCTGGAATTTTAGAGTCTACTTCAGCTCTCAACCATAATACCCTGCCTACCATTCACAATACTGAGCTGATCAGACTCAGCACGCGATGGTTTCAGCGTAAACAGTCCAGATCCAAAGGGTCTGATACTTGGGAAAGGATTGAAATGACTCATGACAAGGTCCGATACTGGATCGACCTGCTCTGATACCAATTATAACGCCCCAACTAAAATATCTAGAATATTTAGTCGAGACATAGATAAATGGATCTGAGTACATTAAAATTAACAGAATAATTGATTGATTTACAACTTGAAACGAATGCAATTGAATAATTCCAACATAAATATACAGCGGAAAGAGCTACTAGTACAAAACAGATAACTAAAGCAAGGAAGAAAAAAATATAATCTTTTGATCTGACAATCCAAGCTCGGCTCCAACTGTCAGTCTCATCCTGGTCCTTGCTCCGGAGAACCTGTCTACCTAAAAAAAAATTTATTTGGAGTGGGGTGAGACTACTAAGCCTCAGTGAGTCCTACTACCCTCCTAATGGTGACTACACCGGGGGAACCTAGATAGTGTAATATTCTAAGTTCAATTGTTTTACATATAAGAGTAGTATTAGTAACAAAGAATAAAGGTGTAACACATTTATCAATCTTGTCAATTACTCTTCAAAGACATGCCGAGGCAAGCCGGTCTCGGGTGTCTGACTCTGCGTACTACCGAAACAGAGGCTCGGATTTCCACGTTGGCTCACATAATAAAATGATCAGAATTCAGAGGAATTCTTTAATCACGGCATATAGCTGCCATTTAATTTAAATGATTATAACAGTTCTAACCAATATATCCCACCCAGGGTATCCTAAACATGTTACTGAATCTTATAAAATATACTTATTATTCTCTGACCATATAATCTGTTAAACACTATAAATCAGATTTAAGAAGCCAAGTTGCATTCGGGTATAAAACGAGTGATATAGAAATTTTCAAAGTTATGCAGGTCCTGATCTAGTATGCTCGCTACAGCGCACCTTTACTCGCTACGGCAAGTTTTTATGTCACAGACCTGTAACACTCGCCCTGGTGAGTCAAAGACTCGCCTGGCGAGTTATACAAGACGTTAACACTCGCTGTGGCGTGTGGTCATGCGCTGCGGCGAGTTTAGCAGCTCAGGCCCCTGTTTCTAAAAAATGACATTTTACCAAAGATTCACCTACAACCTCTATGCAACTCGTTTTAAACATGTATTATAATATTTAATAGATTATATAGGAGCAAGAATTGGGATTTACTCTTGCTCTCGTTAATTTGATCCTAAAATTCCTATGTTTGCATGCATTTACATATTTGGGGAAAACTAAGCTTCTAAATAATACTAAGGTGAAGATCCTAAAGAACCCACCTGTAATTGACACTTGAGCTGCACCAGTAATACCTCCGAAACTCGCCAAAATGTCGAATTCGTAGCGTATGAACTCCAAACCCGTAACAGGATTTTCTGCATAACTTCAGCATCAGACCCTGAACTTTAAATGGGTCTCCAAAACTCGTTACTGAGCCAAAAATTACGAAACCTATATTGAAACGACCGGAATTGAGTTATCTAACTATGGCAAGTGGAATCAGTTCAATCAGAGTTACAGGGAAAGAGTAGTGATTGATTTAGTACAGACCTGTTCCAAACATTTTCTGCAAAAATACTGGGTTGAACCTCCAACTTCAAAAATTCACACAGGGCTTAATACTAGACCAAAATTAGGGAAACCTATGTCAAAACGACCGGAAATTTGTTATATAACTAGTCCAAAAAGAATCAACGCAATCGGAGTTGTGGGCAGAGATTTATTGCCATTTTAGTGAAGGGCTGTCCTTGAATACGGGTTTCAATATGACCCATTACTTATAAACAGAGTACATGCAAAATCAAACACCGGAACAGGATTTTGAGGTTAAGGATTATGATTATTAGTAAGCAAAATGGGAAGTAAAAGAGGACCAATTTCTTACCTTTGTCTATGAATTTAGTCACCATCATTTCCAATGATTTCAATCCTTCTTATTTCTTCCAATTTCTGATCCATATAATACTTTATGGCTTCAGAACCACAATCCATCAACATGCAGCCAAGGCAACTGAAATTCCAAGACAACTCTACTCAAGGGGTTTTTCGGCCAAGGAAGGGAGAAGAGAGAAATCAGGAGACATAATCTTTCTAATGATGGTTTTCTTAACACTCTAATTTCATGATTTTGCAAGATGAATTCTCATGCAATTGATTTAAGGAAATGGGTTGGTTTAAAAGAGAGAGAAGAAGCTGGGCATGAGAGAGAGAAGAGAGGAAATGAAAAGTTTGTGTTTCTAAAAATCTGATTATGCAGACAATTGAGTTTTGACAAGGTCCAATGTCACATATATGTGTAGTAAAGGACAAAACTACCCTTCTTTCTCACTTTAACCATTCCATGTCAGTCACATTTTAACTTCAAGAATAATCTTCTTATTCTAACTACTAAATTATTTATGCAATTCATAATTCTCTATTTCTAATTAATAGAAATATTTCCAATTAAACTCCAATAATTGACTCCATTTAACATTCTTCTATTAAACAAAGTTGGGATGTTACAGGTTGGGAATGAAGTGAAGAGATTGGTTTGAACTATGAATTATTGGTCGTATTTTTCCATGTTCAAATATATCATCGGCAAATATATGCATTTCTCGGACATCGGTGCATGCAAAACCAAACTCCTGCTCCTCCATATGTTCTTCATCGTTGTCACGAATATTTTGTTTGTTGCTACAATGTGGATCGAGTTTATCTTGGACGGGAGCAGATCCATCAAAACTAAAAAAATCATCATTACTAATTTGTTGTTTTGTGCTACAATTGATATCAAGTTCCTCTTGTGCAGGAGCAAAGCCAGAAAAATCTAGAAAAGGGTGAGGTGTACAAATAATTGATAGCGCTTGCACTCTTAGCATCTCAATATTTGAGGTTGATTTATGCATTTTGTTTCGATTGTGGTTTGTTGATGCGTGGTAAGGTAAATTGAATGTTGGAAGTGAATGTGAAATGAGAAATATTTTATATAAAAACAATCCAATGTTAGATTATGTAGGTTAAATGGCACCCGATTAGCTTGGAAGTTTTAGGTGGTAGTTACACATTATGGGTGTGAAACAGTGTTAAGAAGTTGATGATTGCTTTTATGTTATACCTTATATTTGTTGCTGATCAATTTTTAGCCACGCATTTTATTTATTTTATTTTTTAAAATAATTTTATTATGTTGAGATTTACAACCATTTTCGTAGTATTAGTTAGTAGTTTCAACGTTATTAACTTTTTTAGGTGTGTAACTGCTCATGCGTAGGTGCAACCGTCCCAGTTTTGCTTGTTATTTGCTACTTATTAAGTACATTATTACTTTTTGCTTTCTTTTTTTATTAGATTAATAGATAAAAAATGAAATTTGGAGGAAAAAAATAATTGTGGCTGAAAATGTCTTAAAAATTTAAATCATAACATTGTTTTTACACGTGTAAACTATTTAGAAGTTGAAATTATCAATTATTTATAAGTTGGAAAAAAAGTTTTTGTTTTCCCATTGTATTTGTTCTTATGAATCTATCGTTCTACTAACCTTCTGATATTTATATGTTAGTGAAGTTATTACAAGTAAATAAGGCATTACATTGTGTTGTTGTGAAATGTAGCCAATAACACAAAAAAGAAAAAAACTTTTATTTAACAAGCAATAATTATGAAAATTATAATATGGATATTTATTTAGGCCAAATTCATGAACAATAGTCTTATTTGACCCACTTTTTCTTATTCACTTTTTAATATTTTCTCTTATAAACCTGATTTGTAATCTTTTATGTTACTACTTTCATCTCCATGTTTAGTATCTCATCATCACTAAGTTTTTTATTTGGAGATGCCAACAAAAACTATATAAGAAAACACTTGTAGAAATCCAAAGTAGTAAGCATTCAATTATTCTTCCAACGTTTTCCAGTCTTTTTGTTTTGAACTCATAAACACATATTACATGAGTTTTAAAATTTATTGTATATGTTGATCGTGTGAGGTGCCGAATCAATGGGATTTGTATTTTGTAAGACCCAAGATTCCACTGTACAGTTTTTCTAAGGAACTTCAGTGTCGGCTAAGTTTTTAGGGTTTTTGGTGGAGCGGTCTTGTGAGTATAGTCGCATTAATGGAATTTTTGCTGAAATGGAGCCTATTTTGTGCTCGTGCGCTGGAAAGGCACAGACATTTGGGTCGTAGTCTTCTTTTGAGTATAAGAAGGTTTATGTGTAGTCAGAATAACGAGTTTTGGATTATTCTCGCTTTTGGAAAAACGAGTAGGAATTTTACCCGCTGATGTTAAATTTTACGGCTTCTGAATTTCGTAGAAATTTAGATGGAGGCTTTATATATCGGCGTGAGTTAGGATATGTTGTCAGAATAATTTTCAAGAGTAAGGAAGAAAATTTCAGTCGAGGAAAAAGATTTGGCGATAAGTTTTGGAAATGGTTTACGACGGACTTTTATTCCTTGGAATTTCTATTTTTGCAAGTTTAGTTCGTCGCGGCGCGCGAGAGCTGTGAGGCGTGAGGTGGCACGAGGATGAAAATATCTAGATATTTGTTAGAGATTACTTGGTGGCCAAGATTGGATGGAGGGCTAGGATTTAATCTTACAACTTTGCACTATTTGATCCAATGGCTATAGGATTTAAGTGATGTCTTTAAGTAGCAAAGTCATGAGACTTTTCCATTCTTTTCTCTTCTCTCACGTGAACTTCCTCCATCTCTTCCATTTTATTTTTTCTAAGTGTTGATAGAACACAAATCTCCACCTTAAGAGAAATCTAGATGAAATTAGAAAGAAATCTTGGAACCAAAGTTGATCCCCTCTCCTTGGTGGTGCTTGTGAGCTAAGTTTCATGGTAAGAAAAATTCTCCTTCCTCCTTCTCTTCTTTGGCCGTGGGCCTTTTGTTTGGTGTAGAGTGAGTTTCACTTATTTTCTTTGTTAATAGTATTAGATCATGATAGTTAGTGATTGTCCATGCTTAGAAGAGATAGATTTTCAAAGATTGATGAGATTCTCATGAGATTTTTGGGTGAGGGTTTTGTGATTATGTTCTTGAAGAAATTTTTTTTTAAAGAACTTGGTTTTAATTGGTTTTTGTTCCATAGGAATTATTCATGAGTGTTGGATTAGCATGTTTAAGCTTAGTTTGGTTGATTCCCATGGTTGATTTATGTTTTCACAAATTTTTAGTTAGGGTTTTAAGAATTTTTTTTGAAAAGATCATAAACTTGGATTTTGTTTTGTGATTTGATTTTTGATGTTAGTTTTAAGCTTTGTGGCAAAATGGATGTTTGAATATAAACTTTGTTTTGAAAAATAAGAAAAAATTTATTATTGGTGTTCTTGAGCGATTCGATGAACATATTTTAAGAAATTTCGTTTCGATTCTCAAAGTAGTTGATTGAGCAATTAGATGCCTTTGCAAACTAATAGATGATTACTAGGGTTTGGTAATGGAAAAATGTTAGGTGTTGGCCTTGTTTTGTTGGTTTGGCCGTGGCACCCCTTTGCTAGGGAGGAAGAGTTTTCGAATTTTGTTAAGTCATTTTAAGAGGACTAATCATGGTTTTAAAGAAATGATTGTGATATGGTTTGTTGGAGAAGAAAATGTGTTGTTTTGTCTTAAGGAAAATCCATTCAAAATTGTCAAAAAGTGTAGTTTGATTTAAAATGATTGGGATTGTTTGGATAAATGATTTTAGGGTATTATAAGATATTACCATGCTTTTAGAATTGAAAATTTTTGAGTGATTATAGGGTTTTGAAATTTTTGGCCGTGGCCAAAGGAGGAAAATGGTGATGGGATTTCAAAATTTTCTAAGTCCACAATGATAAGAAAATGATCATGACATTGGTGTGTGATCATAGGTTTTAAAAGAATGAGTATAGAGTTTTTACTTGGTAAGAAAAACTTGAAACTTGCGACGCAAGAAAACTCTGATTTTTGTTGATTATTTTTGAAGAGTTTTTGGTTGTGTTCAAATGTTTTTGTAGTGTGAAAATGGGTTCCTTGAGGTTGAAAACCATAGTGGTTCTTGGAATGCTTTGAAAACAAAATGAATTTCTTGTAGCGAAAAATAATGTCTTTAACTTCGTGAATTTTTATCGGATTGGGAAGAACTTGGAATCGCTAGGTGAGAGAGTTAGAATGTACCTAAAACCCCCCTAGACTTTTGAGAACAAGTTTCGTTTCGATAGGATAAACGAGGAATATTTTATTGATGTTACGCTACATTTATTTTAGGTAGCGTGTGTTGTAGATTTTCGCGAAATTAAAGTAACGGAAGCTTGCTGAGGTAAGGGCACCACTTTATTTCTGTCTTTTCACTGGTTAATAACATGCTTGGTTATTTTCTGTGATGTGCTGTGTTGTGATTGGCATGTATGTATTATGTATTCTCGTGATGAGAAAGTGTTTATAATACGTGCGCTGTTACATATGATTGTGATAATATATGTATGAACATGTGATTGATGTACATATGATTGTGAGAATATATGTATGAACATGTGATTGGTTTACATATGCTTGAGAGGTATGTATTTGTTGCATTAGCATATAAGGGGAATCGTATGCTCATGCATTCATAGTAAGTGGTTATCGGGAATGGACCACGGGGTGCGACGACCAGTGATTGGTGTCCTCCTTTTTGAGTTTGGTGTTGTCCGTGTGACTCACCCGGTGTTATCCCACCGTGATTGTTTTGGTATTGTCTGAGTGACTCTACCTGGTGTTATCCCACCACTAGTAGGAGGTGTTATCCCACCTGAGCCTACGACCTTCTGCAGCGAGGTTTATTCCGGAATAATTCATGCAAGTGAAAAAGACCCGGGTAGGGTGATCACAATCATTGTAGAAGTCTGCATTAGGCTTGGTGTGCATTATATTTATAAACCCGTTGGTGGGAATTGCTTTGGTGGTTAAGAGCTTTCTCTTGTGTTTGTGGAATTATTGTTATGTGTACAATCTTTCGCACCGGTTATATATATACATACTATATATTTTGTGGTGACCCTTTCTTTCATTTGCGGGCTCATCCCACCCAGATTTTCTAGAAATGTCGTGTATGAGTAGAAAAGGAGTTCGTCAGTAAGAGTACTAAGACAATGAGAGTGATAATTGGAGGGACATTTTGTTGAATGTTTAGATGTAATGGAGGAATTAAGATGGTGTAGTATGTAATTTCAGTTATTGATGTTGAGATTCAAGAGTTTGATTTGCGTATCGAACATATGTGTGAAGTGGTTTATTCGTATTGGAGAATACTATAGCTTTAGATGGTTATGAAGATTTGAGATTGGTCGAACGGAGAAGGGTATGCTTGTGGTGATTCAAAATTATGTGGAATGAGAGAGTATTTGGATTGTGTGCGGCGAATTAAAGATGTTGTTTTGATTTAACAAGTTATTGGTCATGGTGGTTTGGGAACCAACTCTAGACAGTTGTTGAACTAGAAAGTTGCAAAGTAGTAGATTGATGATACAAGCCTGATTGGAGTTTTGTAGAGGTTATGACATCGATGAGTTAGTCGTAAAGGGAGGTTAGTCATGGAAAGAATGTGTTAACAATAAGTGTGGCTAGTGGTGTTTCTAGCCGAACTCGTAGAGAAAATGTTCCATTGTTTGGTTGTCTTTCACTTGATGATTCATCTTCAAAGAGGAGAAAGAGTGATGGAGATGAAATGGTTTGTGGATCTGTTTCTGGGTCTAGAAAAAAATGAGGATTTAGAGAGAAGCCCATGAAGATGTGGCTTATGTCAATTGAAGATTGGCGAAGGGATTTGTCTCACACCTAATTTGGAAATAAGAAGGATAAGAGATTGTCTAATGGCAAGTTGATGGAAGCTTGTAGAGCTTTGGTTCATTGTAGTGGTTACAATGAAGAGAGACGTGGTATGATGGAAATCGGTAGTGAGTAAGTATAAGGGATTCGGATGTTGTCAACAAGGATGGTTAGACAATAGTAATGTGAGGAATGCCCTAAGAGTTATTTTGAAGGTAGGTACCTCGACGAGAGTGGTGATGTTCAGAGTGTTTAGGAATGGTCAGGGTGACCAACTCTTTTGAGTAAGAGAGGATGTTATTGTAAGAGAAAAAGGAACTCAGGAGAGTTCAGGAATAGAATGAGAATACGTCGTGAAGAGGATGTGCGCCGACGAGGGCCGTCGACGAGGATAAACGTTTGTTTAAGGCACGCGAGATGCGTCTAAGTGCCATTTTGGAAGTAATGTTAATGTATAAGGAACCGATTCTGGGGAATTGGAGATTTGGATAAGGGAGTCCAAGAGAAGTAGATGATTCAGTTTGGCAAATGCCAAGACTATGAGGAGTGTAATCACCAACCGGGGGTTGGGGTGGTATTATTTAAGTCGTGATTGGAAAGAGATTTATATGTGAGCAGACGGTTCGGCATAACCATTGAGTCGCGGACTGATGGATATTGGTAAAGTGGTTTGTGCAGGAAAAACATGCCTCCAAGACGGGCACCTGCAGCTCCTGGGACTGATGACAATCATGTGAACCAGAGGGCTTATGCAATGAATACCATGGCAGCAACTTTAACTGCCCAGGCCCATGCCAAGGCGCAGAGGGATATGGAAAAGAGAGAAAGGGAAAATCTTCTATAGAGAAGACAACTTGTTTGAAACGAAATGGTTTTGGTGGTAATTGTCGTGGTGGCATTAGGTTACTGTTGAATGATGTTCAACAGATGTTTCATGAGTGGAATCATGATTGCTTGAGCGACGTGTTTGAGTGTTGTGTCTTACGATTTTGACCTTGTGTTCGTAAGAGATCGAGGAAAATATTAGGGAAGACCCCGAAGGAATTGTTGGACCATTGTGCCTCGGAGGACATTGAGCATAAGTGGAATGAAGTATCATTAAGTTGGGTAAAGATGGTCTAAACCACCATCATGATTGTCGACTGTTTATTGACAAATTGAGGAACTGATCATCCTTAATCTCTTGTTAAAAATAGACGGAATCATGTTGACTGGAATTGACTAGTTTTGCTAGCTTTGGTGGTGCGTAAAGAGTTTTTGATGTTTCTTTTTGGAGGGTAGCCACTCACAACTTCGTGTGAAACTAATGGAGTGGGCTATGCCGCGGAGGCGGAAAAAGGTGACCTTGTGAATTTGTCATGTTGACCTAGGATCCTTGGGGAACTAGAGTGTTTGAACCTTCATGGTAAAGTAAAATTTTGGGTGGTGAACTCATTGTGTGATGTCTAGCTTGTGACTAGAGTTTGAAACCAGTGTGATCTTGTTGAGGGTTGCGGTTGGTGCACGGTTGTGCCAGTGTGTGGTGTTAGCATCTGTGTGGCTACACTTAATCCTGTGGGATTTGGTTGTGTTGGGGATGGTAATAACCAGTGAAGGTGGAAAAACACAAGAAGGGGGGGGGGGGGGGGGGTTGAATTGTGTTTTTAGAATTAAAATCTTTTCGAAATAATACTAAGTTCGCAGCGGATAAAATCACAAAATAAAAAGAGGGTGCTGAGAGAGAGAAAGAAAGACACAGAATTTATCCTGGTTCCCCTCACAAATCGAGAGTACTCCAGTCCCCTTGTTACTAACAAGAGATTTTCACTATAATCTACTAAAGATTACAAATTGCTCAAGCACACTTGCAAGAGACTTCTCAGGTGCTCAATTTTCACTAAACAAGAGACTTCTCAAATGCTCAAGTTAAACTTAACAAGAGACTTCTCAAACAAACTTAAGAATAAGAATGAATGTTAAGGAACACTTGATATACTATCAAAGGTGTTTTCAAAATACAACTCAAATTGTTCTAAGACTTAGAATGACAGATTTAAATTATGATGTCAGAATGCTTCTTAGTCTTTGAACAGTGTTGGTAGAATATTTTTCGAACAGTTGTCATTTCTTCCATTTGAGTCTTCTATTTATACTTGGAGGAAGATGATGACCGTTGCAGAGAGAGAGAGGTGCCAGCTGGAATTTATTCGTACAATTGTGATAGCTGTAGTTACCTTCTTTGGTAAAGATATCCAATTCCACTACCTTGCCATTTGAATTATCACTCATCCATTTTGAGTAATAATAGTACAATAGTACGTTTCTCAATTGCGCTCCACATATGGATAAGGTTAACGTTGTACCAACGAATATTCCTTCCTGTGGACGTGACAGATCCTTGAAGTAGATTGTTCTTCAATCATTGGTTCTGAATATGTCAGCTCTTGAGAGACGCAAATTCCTTTTGCTTCAGATGCTGTTATCAATGCTTCTTGAGGCCCTTTTTGCTTCTGAGTCCGTCAGAGCCTTGTTTTTGTCCTCAGAGGCACTTTCTTCAACATACAAAACTTAAGCTTCTGATGAACAGTGATGTGCTTTCAGAGCTTGTTTTGACTGGCTTCTCTGCTATTATTCATAGTGCTTCTGAATGAATTTTAACTTGTAGTTCTGCACACTAGAATAATCATTAGTAATTCCAATTGTAATTTTAATACTTTGTTATCATCAAAACCACTTAAAACATTAGAGGTTCATGTCAGACCCACTTTGTTCCAACAATCTCCCCCTTTTTGATGATGACAAACCAAAGCATTAAAATTCAATTGTTGTTGATTTAATTTAATTATGATGACTTCAGGTTTCAAAGGTTTGCAATCTCCCCTGAGTCTGATAATCCATAAGGGTAGGTTTGTAAGCTCCCCCTAAGTTTTATCCATAATTAATTAAAACAGTTTAAGAGTCGATTTATTAACTTAAAATAAATTTTCATATTTAACTCTCAGAAGCATAGTTTTGTAAGCTTTGCTTCTTAGAGTTTGCTAATGCTCAGAAGCGGTTTGCAAGCTCTTCTGACATTGTCTATGAATTTTATTTTAGGTTCTTAAATTTTCTCCCCTTTCAATAATCGTTCAGAATGAGAAAGAATCATAAGGGATAAATATTGATTCATGATGCATTTAACATTACAGTTTCAGATTGAGCAGTATATGAATGAATCAACATTAATTTTAACGCTACTCTTACTCCCCCTTTTGGCATCAGTCAAAAAGACACAGAAAACCAAGCAGTCAAAGCACCAAACAAGGTAGTCAAGTCAAAAGGAAGTGACAACCAAACGCATTCAATGAATGGCATTGATTATCCTACTGACAAGATATCTTGAAGGTACTATAAATAAAGGATGATTCCTCTCATTTTACTCATTCAGAGTAATCAAGTCATTTCCAAAAACAAACATATAATGGAAAAACAGGTTACCAAGGATGCTTCAGGCTCAAAAGAAAAGAGCAAGAAGGGAGCAGAGCCCTGGCGCTGCGAAGAAAACAAGCTTCGCTACGAAAGGAACAAGCAAGAACTGATTTTGACAGAGTCAGAGGAGGAGGAAATGGGCTCTGATCTGGAAGAATTTTTATGGACATACAATGATGATACTCCATACGAAGAGTACGAGGCTGCTGTTCAGAAGAACACTGAAGAACTAGTGCAAAAGGCCACTGCCAACTTGCTTGCTTACATTAAGGAGAAACATAAGAAGCTAGATGCAGAGTCTTCTGAAGTTAAGCCTAGCTCTAAGTAGAGTCTTATCATTCTATGTAATAGAAATTCTTCAATAATATTAATAAAGGAGTTTATGCTATTAATTCCCTTTGTTTTAAGCAAGTTTCTTATGTATATATACCTCATTCCTATTGTCAGAAAACCAGTTACCAGACACGCCTCATTCGGTATTGGTGCCCCGTTGTTAAACAGGCTTTAATACTAAGAAGCTATTTCATGAGTAAACAGGAGTACTGATGAGAGAGACTCTTAGGTTTTGAAAATCCTAGGCTTATTAGTTTAAAAACTAAGATGCTCTTCAGCATCTTTCACTAGAGTCAGAATTCTCAAGAGTACCAGACAATATCATGGTATATAGAAAAGTTAAATTTTGAAAAACAAATATAAAACAAACATTTAAGCAAATAACAAACACACAAATATGGATAATATAGATATGAATTTAAAAAAAATTATCCAAAAATTACACAAGAACTAACAACAAAACAAGTGCTCAAACAATGACTAAGGTTTCTTAACATCTGCTATGGCTTTCAGAAGGGTTAACATCATGTCATCCATCCTTTTGTGAACTGATTCCACAGCAGCATTCACATCAGTGCGCACATCCACTCTTAGTTCATCAATTTCATTAGCCATGTTAGTTCTGAGATTATCCAAAGCATCTTGAACCGCAGGAGGTATTGCAGATGAGGTTGAGGCTATGTCAATCTTCATAGGAGAGTGAGAAGGAGTTGGAACAAAAATGGGCTTCTTACCCTTGTCAGAATCTTCATTGATATCCGTATCTTCTCTTATCAGATTCTGATCAAGCATGGCAACATCTTGTTCAGTAGCTTGATTCTCATTGATCTTATTGGTTTCAAATGTAGCAATATGCACAGCCCTATCTACCAATAATTTCAATGCTTCTTGTTCAGCTAGCCTTTTGTGCTCAATTTCAGCTTGCCTCTTCTCTTCTTCTTCAGCAGCTATCCTAGCCTGCTCCTTAACATGGTTGTAAGATGTGAGCCTTGGAGCGTTTAGCTTCTCAACAATCTCAAACAGTTCCCGTACAGTGTTTGCTCCTCTACCCTTAATCTTATCCTTCAGATGAGTACTGAGAATCCTTAAAGATTTACCAAATAAGTACTCTAATTCCCTGACATCAGCATCTATATCAGAAGGGAAGATAAGAGCTTCTTCCTCTCTTTGTTTGAACCTCTTAAGTCTAATACCTATAGCATTATGTAGCAGCTCAAGATTTGGTTCAGAGTCAGAATTGAAAAAGGGTAAGGATGGGTCAAAAGGAATGGTTGGTTCAGGTTGTTTACGTTTGAGGTTAATGATTTTTATTTTACTGAGATTTGGAGGTATGATATCATCATCAAGATTGATGGAATCCTTGAACATTTGATGTTCAGCCTCAGTGATGTTTTTGAAGATCTCAAGAACCTCTTCTAGTACTAGAGGTTTGTTGAGTGGGTCAGAGACAGGTTGTGGTGAAGGTGAAGGAGATGATTCAGTGGAGTATATTTCTGGTGGAGGTAATGGAGATTGTTCAGTTTCAATGTCATTGATAGGTGATGGATGAGGTGATTTTTGTTGTTCTTCAGAATGAGCAATTGACTCATCCTGAGCAGGTGTGAATGTAGGTGGATTCACTTGTGAGATGTGATCAAGTGAAGGAGGGGGTGTTTGAATGGATTGAACAACAGGTGGTTCTTGGATGGTTTGATCAGTAGTGGTTTTGACAACATGAAAACGAGGTGAGTTGGGATTGGAATGTGTAAAGGCATCTCCAGATAGATGTTGTTGGAGATGTTCAAGAACAGATTCAGTAGTGGTTGGCTGTTCAGGAATGGAGGTGTTAACGACAGTGTTTTGTTCCTCATCAGAAGACAGTTGGATTGGCTTTTTGATGGGTCTCTTGGTGGTCTTTTTAAGATTTGTTTTCTTTGGTCCTTCTCTGATTATCTTAGCAATGAATTCCTCAGAGTCAGTGCTAGTATCAGATGATGAAGATGATATAGCTTTATGATCAGGTAAGACTACACTGATAGGTATAGTGAAGTCTATGGGTTGAGGTTGATTGGTAGATGATGGAGGTTGAGAAATAGAAGGGTTAGCGATGGAGGGTTGGGGTTCAGAACCAATATCCTGAGCTACAGGAATGCTAGAAGTATTAGATTCAGAGATCTTACCTTTTGGTTTAGAAGCTCTGGTCTTTAATCTCTTTGCAGGTTTAGCAGGGTTCTGATCTTCCTCAGAAGCTGAAGGCCTATCATGCCTTTTCTTTGTCTGCTTTCCCTTCTGAACAGCTTCAGTCATCATATTTCCAGCACCTTCCTCAATCTCATCAGCACTAGCATGTCCTTGATCATCAGAGCCTTCATCAATCATTTCTTTCTCAGTAGTTCTTGGCTTTCTTCTGTTCCTTGTAATATCTCTTGGTCCCTTGAAGATATCCCAATTGGGAACACTTACAACCATTTTCCTGGGCACACTAACTCCAGTATCTCTTCTTACTGACTCAAGAAAGTTCTTGATGACCTCATCATTATCATGTTCTGATATGGTGGGAAACCCATCACACCAGAAGTACTTTTCGTACACTTGCTGTAGAGGTGTTTTCACTTGAATGATTTCTTCCTTGGTTTTTCTCTTCATGTTGACCAGAACTGATGCATCATACTTAGCAGTTTGGAAAACTCTAAGTTTTTCTTTGGCACTCACAATATCTGTGAGTTTGGTTTGCCTTATCAGTTCTGAAATTAACCTTGGGTGATGAATGACTGATGGTATTTTAGTTCTACCCTCATTGATGGTAAAGCACATGTGATCAAAAAGAATCTTAGCCAAATTAACTTTCACCCTCTTGTATAAGAACCAGATGAGATGTTTGTGTGGAATGGAGATGGTATCCAATCCACCTTTTCTGGTGAAGATGGTAGACAAACACATTCTGAAAGCAAATTCAAATGTGTGCTTCATGTGCATTACTTTTCCAAAATCCTTTTGTGTGCATCCAGATTTAAAGAGGTCCTGATGAATTGAATCCAAATGCTTGCTTTTCTTATCATACACTTCTATATCTTCTCCTTTGTTGTCTAAACCCAGAATCTTAGCAATGTGTGCCTGAGTTATCACAACATTGATTCCCAAAATATTTGACCTAATTTCCCTTTCTCTATAAGGTTTAAGACCAAGTTCCTTTCTTGTTTTCCCTCGTAATTCCTTGTTCTTCTCAACCATATCCTTGTATTCTTTATCAGCACTTGCTCTATCGTACACTTTAGCCTTCTGCCAGAAATACTTCACTATGTCGTAGTATACGAAGCCATTAAGCATTTCAAAATAATTCTGCCATTGTTGGTTGTAGAACAAGTATTGAATGTCAATCCCATTCGCTTTCAAACTTTCAAAATCCACGAACTTCTCAGTGAAGAAATCATAAGAGTCTGGTCCAGCGTCGGTTTGATGATGTTCGTAGACTAGATTATCTTTTGAATTAAGATCGATGATGGGTGGTAACGTAGGGTTAAAGGGTTCTTGAACGATTTCGTTTGATGAACGAGCAGCCATAGTTGCAGAGAATTAAGAAGATGAAGATTGGGAATTTCTGTAAGGTCTAGGGTTGTGTAGGTAGTGATTTTGTGTAAAAAGTTGTGCAAGTGAGTGAAGTGACTTATGAATAGTAACTAGCACACATACACAGAGAAAATAAACATTGGGAGGGAGCGCGAGCAGTTTTAAAAATTAAATAATATACTTAACTGCCATAATCATCATTAACTGTTCTCTGCCCGTCAGGATCTAGACACGTGTTGTAAAAGTTTAATCATAGCTGACGCGTGTATAGACAACTGTTGTACACTTACTCGTACTGAACGTTTCATTTCCAAAAGGTTCAGAGCTTCACTCATTTGTATCTGACACCTCATCAGAACCTGTTACTCTTCAGAGCCTAAATTATTCAGAGCTTCCCAAGGGATACTCTAAATTATAAGAGGTTCTGATAGAGCTTCAGATGCTAATTCTATTCTACTTCTCAGAGCTAATTTTCTTCAGAGATATAGTGCATGTTCAAATTCTTTTTGATAAAATCAAATCTTTCAATAGCTAAAGGTTTAGTAAATATGTCAGCCCATTGATGTTCAGTATCAATGAATTGAATATCTATTGTACCTTTCTGAACATGATCCCTTATAAAATGGTGTTTTATTTCAATATGTTTAGCTCTAGAGTGTAGAATAGGGTTCTTAGACAAATGAATAGCAGCAGTATTGTCACAATATAGTGGAATACTACTTTCAGCTATGTTATAATCTTCCAACTGATATTTCATCCAGAGAAGCTGTGTGCAGCATTTAGCAGCTGAGATGTATTCTGCTTCTGCTGTAGACAAAGCAATAGTTGTTTGTCTCTTACTGGCCCAAGATATGAGATTCTCACCAATGAATTGGCAATTTCCACTAGTGGATTTCCTCTCAATCTTATCACCAGCATAGTCAGCATCACAGAATCCAACTAGCTTACTATCTAGGGATTTTTTATAAAGAAGTCCTAGATTAGTAGTTCCTTTCAGATATCTAAAGATCCTCTTAACAGCAGTTAAGTGAGGTTCTCTAGGATCTGACTGGAATCTTGCACACAAGCATACACTATATAAAATATCAGGTCTAGATGCTGTAAGGTAGAGTAAAGAACCAATCATACCTCGATACAGCTTCTGATCTACTTTGCTTCCTATCTCTTCCTTGCTTAAGCTGCTGGTAGGATGCATGGGTGTAGACATTATCTTGCAGTCATCAAGGTTGAACTTCTTCAGAAGCTCTTTAGTATATTTGCTTTGATGAATGTAAGTACCGTCTTTTCCTTGATTAATTTGGATTCCAAGGAAGAACTTCAATTCACCCATCATACTCATCTCGAATTCATCCTGCATCAGCTTTGAAAAACTCTTGCACAAGGAAGCATTAGTAGAACCAAAAATAATATCATCAACGTATATTTGAATGATTAAGATATCTTTCTTAGATGTCTTTCTGAATAATGTATTGTCAATTTGACCTTTTTGAAAACCATTTTCTAAAAGGAAATTACTCAGTCTTTCATACCAAGCTCTTGGAGCTTGTTTGAGACCATAGAGTGATTTCTTAAGTTTATAAACATAATTAGGATTTTTCAAATCCTCAAAACCTGGGGGTTGTTTGACATATACTTCTTCAGAAATAACACCATTAAGAAAGGCGCTCTTAACATCCATTTGGTACAATGTGATTCCATTGTTAACAGCATATGAAAGAAGTAACCTGATTGCTTCCAGTCTTGCTACTGGAGCAAATGTTTCAGTGAAGTCTATACCTTCTTGCTGACTGTAGCCTTGTGCTACCAGTCTAGCTTTATTTCTTACCACTTCACCTTGTTCATTCATCTTGTTTCTAAATACCCACTTAGTTCCAATGATGTTCTTATGTGCTGGTCTTGGCACTAAATCCCATACATCATTTCTTTGAAACTGATTGAGCTCATCTTGCATAGCTACAATCCATCCATCGTCAGTAAGAGCTTCATCAACATTCTTTGGTTCTATCATTGAGATTAGTCCCAGAAGTGAATCAAGTTGTTGATAGTCTGATCTTGTCTTTCTTGGACTTTCTTTGTTTCCAAGAATTAAATTTTCTGGATGTGATGATCTATATTTGAACTTCCTTCTTGGAGCTTCATCAACATCAGCACTTGGTTGAATGTCTTCTTCTGAAGTGTCATCATGTTCTTGTGATGCTTCTAATTGAGATGCTTCTTCAGCATCTTCTTCCAATACAGCTTCTGAAGCTTCAACAGCTTCTGATGCTTTTTCAGGTTCTGAATCGATGTATTGGTATGGAACACCTGCATAACTATTATCTTGCTCTGACATTTTACTGTCAGGCTCTTTATCATCAAATCTAACATGTATAGATTCTTCCACTGTGTTAGTTTCAGAATTATACACTCTGTATGCCTTTGAGCGTTCAGAGTAACCTATAAAGATTCCCTTACAAGCTTTGGCATCAAATTTTCTTTTGTAGGCCTTGTTGTTTAGAATGTAACATGTACATCCAAACTGATGAAAGTAAGAGATGTTGGGCTTTCTTCCTTTGAAGAGTTCATATGTTGTTAGATTCAATAGAGGTCTTATATAGATCCTATTTTGAATATAACAAGCTGTGTTTACAGCTTCTGCCCAGAAGTGCTTAGCAAGTTTTGTCTCATGCATCATGGTTCTTGCCATTTCTTGTAAAGACCTGTTCTTTCTCTCTACAACACCATTTTGTTGTGGTGTTCTAGGAGCAGAGAACTCATGGACAATGCCATGATCTTCACAAAAAGTTGCAAATGGTTCGTTTTCAAATTCACCACCATGATCACTTCTAACCTTTAAGATTTTGAGACCTTTCTCATTTTGCACTTGAGTGCAGAAGATGCTGAACACATCATATGCATCATCTTTCACTCTTAGAAACTTTACCCAAGTCCATCTACTGTAATCATCAACAATGACTAATCCATATTTCTTCCCATTTATTGAGGCAGTACTTACAGGACCAAACAAATCAATGTGAAGTAGTTCTAAGGGTCTTGAGGTAGAGACAATGTTTTTAGGTTTAAAAGAAGTTTTTGAAATTTTGCCAATCTGACAAGGACCACACAGAGCATCTGAATGATATTTAGGATTTGGCAGGCCTTTAACCAACTTTAGTTTGCTAAGCTTAGAGATTAATCTCCAGTTAGCATGACCTAAGCGTTGGTGCCAGACCCACTTTTCATCATTCAGAGATAGAAGACAAACTATCTTCTGCTCAGTGAGTTCTGACAGATTCACCTTATAAACATTACCTCTTCTTAATCCTCTAAACAATATGGACTTGTCAGAATCATTGATTACTGTACATGCCTCTTTATCAAATTTAACAATAAATCCGCTATCACAAAATTGACTAATGCTAAGCAGATTATGTTTGAGGCCATCAACTAACCAAACATTTTTAATTGAAAGAGAAGAGTTACCAACTATACCTGTACCAATGATCTTCCCTTTTTGGTTTCCTCCAAACCCCACAGTACCTCCCTCTTTCAGAGTCAGGGTTTGGAACATATGCCTTTCTCCCGTCATATGTCGTGAGCAGCCACTGTCCAGGTACCAGCATTGCTGCTTTGGCCTTCTTAGTGTGCAAACCTGAAGCAAATATTATTTGAGATTTTGGTACCCATATCTTTATGGGTCCTTTTGTGTTAGTCTTTACAGGTCTAGGTGGTCTTTGTTTGAAAGACCTATCAGAGCCTCTAGAGTTAACCACCCTTGTTGAAAAGTTTTTGGGTTTAGTATAGCTCTTGAGCTTTGTTCTTGAATGTGTCAGAGCTTCTTTAGATTTAACATTAGTTTGAGGCTTAAAAATCTTAGGTTCTGAGGTTTTATCCTTCTGAGCCTTTGACTTTTGAGCCTCTGGCTTTGATGTTCTAGTAGAGACTGACTCATTTAGAACTTCTGATTGACTCTTTACAAAGACAACCATAGGTTTTGATTTATCTATATTAGAGGACTTTGAAGATAATGGATTATCTTTAAAACGTGAGAATCCAAGACCTTCTCCTCTATTTCTACTTACATGATAAATCAAAGAGGCTATTTTACTTCTTTTCATTCCATTGATAAGGAATTCCTGAAGAGCAAATTCATGTTCTGGAGGAACCTTATCATCAAGAACATAATGAGTTTCCATAAATTCATTTCTTGATTTTAGAGACTCATTTTGTTCAATTATTTCATTTGCCTTTTCGGTCAGGTTGTTATAGGCCTTTTTAAGGACCTTACACTCACCTGCCTTTTTGGTTAAAAGTTTTAAGGCATCTTTTAAGGAATCTATTAATTCAGAACGAGAGAGTTTAGCAAGTACCTCATCTTCATCTTCTGAATCTGAGTCAGCTTCGTGCTCAGAGTTCTCTTGGTCAGAAGCGGTTGCCATCAAGGCTAGGTTTGCTTCTTCTTCCCCATCAGAATCTGATTCCTAATCCAAATCATCCCAAGTGGCAAGGAACCCCTTCTTGAGCTTACTTTTGTATCTTTCTTTGTTAGAGGTTCTCTTGGATGTTTTACTCAGGTTCTCTGGGCAGTCAGCAATGAAGTGTCCTGGTTTGTTGCACTTAAAGCATTTGTTTTGTTCTTCCTTTTTATCCTTAGAAGCACCAACCTTCTTGGAAGAACCTCCAAACTTACCAGCATACTTCTTGCTTCTCTTAGCCCATTGCGATACTCTTGCAGCCATCAGAACCATTTCTTCTTCTTCATCAGAGTCCATCTCGTGACCTTCTTCAGAAGCTTCTTCATCAGATACTATAACCTTCGCCTTCAGAGCCTTAGAGGAACTCTTGGTGCTCAGGGCTATCCCTTTTAGCTTCTTAGTCGATTCATCAGTCATAAGTTCCATCTCATGACTCTTTAGAGAACTAACCAAGCTTTCAAGAGACACAGTATCTAAATCCTTAGATTCCTGAAACGCTGTCACTTTTGGTCTCCACTTTGGCGGCAAGCTTCTGAGTACTTTCCTTACATGATCAGCCTCAGTATAGCTCTTATCTAAAACTTGAAGTCCAGAAACAAGAATTTGAAACCTAGAGAACATTGTCTCAATGTCCTCTCCATCCTTCATTTTAAATAATTCATACTGATGTACTAACAAGTTGGCCTTAGCCTCCTTAACTTGTTTATTTCCTTCATACTTGGATTTAAGAGAATCCCAGATAGACTTAGCCGTTCTCTTATCTCCAATTTTCAAGTACTCATCATGAGAGATGGCATTTGTCATCATCCCTTTTACACTGTGATGCTTCTTATATTCCAGCTTTTGAGTAGGTGTAAAAGCCTTTCTGTCTTTAGAGCTAACAACGCCTTCTAAGTCCATATTTTCAAAATTCACTCCATCTTCTACCAAGTCCCACAAATCACAATCAATCGCCATGATGTGACTGTACATCTTGGTTTTCCAGAATGGATAACCAGTCTCAGTTCCATTGAAAAAGGGAATTTTGTCAGAAGACCTTCTGTCTTTAGAATTAGAATCATAGTCAAACGGAACTTCATTGAGATTCTTCTCAGCAGACATGTTTTTCCTCCCTGAATCTTAACTGTTTCACTGATAGGTGAGAGTTAGGCAACAGCCCAGCTCCTGATACCAATTGAAGGTGGAAAAACACAAGAAGGGGGGGGTTGAATTGTGTTTTTAGAATTAAAATCTTTTCGAAATAATACTAAGTTCGCAGCGGATAAAATCACAAAATAAAAAGAGGGTGCTGAGAGAGAGAAAGAAAGACACAGAATTTATCCTGGTTCCCCTCACAAATCGAGAGTACTCCAGTCCCCTTGTTACTAACAAGAGATTTTCACTATAATCTACTAAAGATTACAAATTGCTCAAGCACACTTGCAAGAGACTTCTCAGGTGCTCAAGTTTCACTAAACAAGAGACTTCTCAAATGCTCAAGTTAAACTTAACAAGAGACTTCTCAAACAAACTTAAGAATAAGAATGAATGTTAAGGAACACTTGATATACTATCAGAGGTGTTTTCAAAATACAACTCAAATTGTTCTAAGACTTAGAATGACAGATTTAAATTATGATGTCAGAATGCTTCTTAGTCTTTGAACAGTGTTGGTAGAATATTTTTCGAACAGTTGTCATTTCTTCCATTTGAGTCTTCTATTTATACTTGGAGGAAGATGATGACCGTTGCAGAGAGAGAGAGGTGCCAGCTGGAATTTATTCGTACAATTGTGATAGCTGTAGTTACCTTCTTTGGTAAAGATATCCAATTCCACTACCTTGCCATTTGAATTATCACTCATCCATTTTGAGTAATAATAGTACAATAGTACGTTTCTCAATTGCGCTCCACATATGGATAAGGTTAACGTTGTACCAACGAATATTCCTTCCTGTGGACGTGACAGATCCTTGAAGTAGATTGTTCTTCAATCATTGGTTCTGAATATGTCAGCTCTTGAGAGACGCAAATTCCTTTTGCTTCAGATGCTGTTATCAATGCTTCTTGAGGCCCTTTTTGCTTCTGAGTCCGTCAGAGCCTTGTTTTTGTCCTCAGAGGCACTTTCTTCAACATACAAAACTTAAGCTTCTGATGAACAGTGATGTGCTTTCAGAGCTTGTTTTGACTGGCTTCTCTGCTATTATTCATAGTGCTTCTGAATGAATTTTAACTTGTAGTTCTGCACACTAGAATAATCATTAGTAATTCCAATTATAATTTTAATACTTTGTTATCATCAAAACCACTTAAAACATTAGAGGTTCATGTCAGACCCACTTTGTTCCAACAACCAGTTGGGTTGTTACTCTTACCTTTAGTTTCGAGGACGAAACTTCTTTTTGGAGGGTAGTAATGTAAGACCCAAGATTCCACTGTACAGTTTTTCTAAGGAACTTTAGTGTCGGCTAAGTTTTTAGGGTTTTTGGTGGAGCGGTCTTGTGAGTATCGTCGCATTAATGGAATTTTTGCTGAAATGGAGCCTGTTTTGTGCTCGTGCGCTGGAAAGGCACAGACATTTGGGTCGTAGTCTTCTTTTGAGTATAAGAAGGTTTATGTGTAGTCAGAATAACGAGTTTTGGATTATTCTCGCTTTTGGAAAAACGAGTAGGAATTTTACCCGCTGATGTTAAATTTTACGGCTTCTGAATTTCGTAGAAATTTAGATGGAGGCTTTATATATCGGCGTGAGTTAGGATATGTTGTCAGAATAATTTTCAAGAGTAAGGAAGAAAATTTCAGTCGAGGAAAAAGATTTGGCGATAAGTTTTGGAAATGGTTTACGACGGACTTTTATTCCGTGGAATTTCTATTTTTGAAAGTTTAGTTCGTCGCGGCGCGCGAGAGCTGTGAGGCGTGAGGTGGCACGAGGATGAAAATATCTAGATATTTGTTAGAGATTACTTGGTGGCCAAGATTGGATGGAGGGCTAGGATTTAATCTTACAACTTTGCACTATTTGATCCAATGGCTATAGGATTTAAGTGATGTCTTTAAGTAGCAAAGTCATGAGACTTTTCCATTCTTTTCTCTTCTCTCACGTGAACTTCCTCCATCTCTTCCATTTTATTTTTTCTAAGTGTTGATAGAACACAAATCTCCACCTTAAGAGAAATCTAGATGAAATTAGAAAGAAATCTTGGAACCAAAGTTGATCCCCTCTCCTTGGTGGTGCTTGTGAGCTAAGTTTCAGGGTAAGAAAAATTCTCCTTCCTCCTTCTCTTCTTTGGCCGTGGGCCTTTTGTTTGGTGTAGAGTGAGTTTCACTTATTTTCTTTGTTAATAGTATTAGATCATGATAGTTAGTGATTGTCCATGCTTAGAAGAGATAGATTTTCAAAGATTGATGAGATTCTCATGAGATTTTTGGGTGAGGGTTTTGTGATTATGTTCTTGAAGAAAATTTTTTTTAAAGAACTTGGTTTTAATTGGTTTTTGTTCCATAGGAATTATTCATGAGTGTTGGATTAGCATGTTTAAGCTTAGTTTGGTTGATTCCCATGGTTGATTTATGTTTTCACAAATTTTTAGTTAGGGTTTTAAGAAATTTTTTTGAAAAGATCATAAACTTGGATTTTGTTTTGTGATTTGATTTTTTATGTTAGTTTTAAGCTTTGTGGCAAAATGGATGTTTGAATATAAACTTTGTTTTGAAAAATAAGAAAAAATTTATTATTGGTGTTCTTGAGCGATTCGATGAACATATTTTAAGAAATTTCGTTTCGATTCTCAAAGTAGTTGATTGAGCAATTAGATGCCTTTGCAAACTAATAGATGATTACTAGGGTTTGGTAATGGAAAAATGTTAGGTGTTGGCCTTGTTTTGTTGGTTTGGCCGTGGCACCCCTTTGCTAGGGAGGAAGAGTTTTCGAATTTTGTTAAGTCATTTTAAGAGGACTAATCATGGTTTTAAAGAAATGATTGTGATATGGTTTGTTGGAGAAGAAAATGTGTTGTTTTGTCTTAAGGAAAATCCATTCAAAATTGTCAAAAAGTGTAGTTTGATTTAAAATGATTGGGATTGTTCGGATAAATGATTTTAGGGTATTATAAGATATTACCATGCTTTTGGAATTGAAAAATTTTGAGTGATTATGGGGTTTTGAAATTTTTGGCCGTGGCCAAAGGAGGAAAATGGTGATGGGATTTCAAAATTTTCTAAGTCCACAATGATAAGAAAATGATCATGACATTGGTGTGTGATCATAGGTTTTAAAAGAATGAGTATAGAGTTTTTACTTGGTAAGAAAAACTTGAAACTTGCGACGCAAGAAAACTCTGATTTTTGTTGATTATTTTTGAAGAGTTTTTGGTTGTGTTCAAATGTTTTTGTAGTGTGAAAATGGGTTCCTTGAGGTTGAAAACCATAGTGGTTCTTGGAATGCTTTGAAAACAAAATGAATTTCTTGTAGCGAAAAATAATGTCTTTAACTTCGTGAATTTTTATCGGATTGGGAAGAACTTGGAATCGCTAGGTGAGAGAGTTAGAATGTACCTAAAACCCCCCTAGACTTTTGAGAACAATTTTCGTTTCGATAGGATAAACGAGGAATATTTTATTGATGTTACTCTACATTTATTTTAGGTAGCGTGTGTTGTAGATTTTCGCGAAATTAAAGTAACGGAAGCTTGCTGAGATAAGGGCATCACTTTATTTCTGTCTTTTCACTGGTTAATAACATGCTTGGTTATTTTCTGTGATGTGCTGTGTTGTGATTGGCATGTGTGTATTATGTATTCTCGTGATGAGAAAGTGTTTATAATACGTGCGCTGTTACATATGATTGTGATAATATATGTATGAACATGTGATTGATGTACATATGATTGTGAGAATATATGTATGAACATGTGATTGGTTTACATATGCTTGAGAGGTATGTATTTGTTGCATTAGCATATAAGGGGAATCGTATGCTCATGCATTCATAGTAAGTGGTTATCGGGAATGGACCACGGGGTGCGACGACCAGTGATTGGTGCCCTCCTTTTTGAGTTTGGTGTTGTCCGTGTGACTCACCCGGTGTTATCCCACCGTGATTGTTTTGGTATTGTCTGAGTGACTCTACCTGGTGTTATCCCACCACTAGTAGGAGGTGTTATCCCACCTGAGCCTACGACCTTCTGCAGCGAGGTTTATTCCGGAATAATTCATGCATGTGAAAAAGACCCGGGTAGGGTGATCACAATCATTGTAGAAGTCTGCATTAGGCTTGGTGTGCATTATATTTATAAACCCGTTGGTGGGAATTGCTTTGGTGGTTAAGAGCTTTCTCTTGTGTTTGTGGAATTATTGTTATGAGTACAATCTTTCGCACCGGTTATATATATACATACTATATATTTTGTGGTGACCCTTTCTTTCATTTGCGGGCTCATCCCACCCAGATGATGGGTTAGGTCGTGGTGACGACGGTGGCTGTTCCAGGCCCCAGTGAGAGGTTGGAGTTTTAGCTTAGTTAGACTATGCGCCGGTGTGGGTTGTACACCGTGTTTTTTGGGTTAGGCATAGAATTCTAACTTGTTTTGTTGTAAGTATTTGAATACTTAGACTTGGATTGTAATTATTCAGGAATACACTTTGCTTGTCGAAGCACCTTATGGTAATGAGTTCTTTTGTATATTTGAATGCCGGCTCATCACGAAAATTTATGCGCACTCTGTTTGTAAAAAACAAATAAAAAATTAATGCCCCTCTTTGGTCTTTGAAAATTCGGGGTGTTACATATTTAGATCTTCAATTTTAAGACTTGTGATGGATGACACATTAAAAAGTGTGAAGTTTATAACTTTATATGGAAAATACACGTTGATTGCTCTTATGTTGCAAAAACATCGAATATTCTCGTAAAAGATATACTTCCTAGCTAAAGGGCTGATGACAGAAATAGCTGAAATAAAAAAGTTTACTGTTCACCTCATGTATGAGTTTTCGTTAAATGATAAATGAATATGATTCAAAAAAAAATTAGGACACAAGTTAATCTCTTGTGAGTTACAAATTAAGATGTATATTATGTATCAAAATATTATATATATTATTCAATGAAAACCATCATATGGGGAATTGTGACCTCTTTGACTTTCATCATATAAAAACTAAAACTTAATTCTAGTTGCCTAGTGTTTATGTACAAATCTAGTATTCTCCTAAGTCAAACTAATATAAAGCCTCAATGTGGCAAAACTTGCAAATTCAATATCAAAAAGGATGCAAGTTCCTACTCAATACATTCATGTTGGTAAAGATCCCGAATAATTGGTGTTTGTACGGCAAAAATGATTTTCGCTTGTTGCTCTCTTTCCTCTTTTTATTAGTCACATATATCTTCTCATAAGCCGATAATGCACTTTTGTGTTTCTCATCCTTCCTCTTTTTAAGGACGATGTTTTCTACCTTTGGCTTGATGGATTTTTTGGGAACCGAAGGATTCATTAAAACAAAACAATCCTTATGGTCACTATTACTTCGAAGATTCAGGATTTCTCTGAATCTCCATAAATTTGACGTCCCTGTTGAGTTGCTTTATGTATAACACTCACTCGCACCCTTCATCTCAACCAGTGTCACATTTTCTATCAGCTCATTTTGAAGTCCATTTGTAATACCGTCTGATCTTGAGTGCGGTTTTATAGAATTCTCAATAAAGTTCTTCCTTAACGATGGACAATTATATGAGGCATTGTTTTTTTGGTTGGGAATGAAGGGAAGAGATTGGTTTGAACTATGAATTATTGGTCGTATTTTTCCATGTTCAAATATATCATCGGCAAATATATGCATTTCTCGGACATCGGTGCATGCAAAACCAAACTCCTGCTCCTCCATATGTTCTTCATCGTTGTCGCGAATATTTTGTTTGTTGCTACAATGTGGATCGAGTTAATCTTGGACGGGAGCTGATCCATCAAAACTAAAAAAATCATCATTACTAATTTGTTGTTTTGTGCTACAATTGATATCAAGTTTCTCTTGTGCAGGAGCAAAGCCAGAAAAATCTAGAAAAGGGTGAGGTGTACAAATAATTGATAGCGCTTGCACTCTTAGCATCTCAATATTTGAGGTTGATTTATGCATTTTGTTTCGATTGTGGTTTGTTGATGCGTGCTAAGGTAAATTGAATGTTGGAAGTGAATGTGAAATGAGAAATATTTATATATAAACAACAATCCAATGTTAGATTATGTTGGTTAAATGGCACCCGATTAGCTTGGAAGTTTTAGGTGGTAGTTACACATTATGGGTGTGAAACAGTGTTAAGAAGTTGATGATTGCTTTTATGTTATACCTTATATTTGTTGCTGATCAATTTTTAGCCACGCATTTTATTTATTTTATTTTTTAAAATAATTTTATTATGTTGAGATTTACAACCATTTTCGTAGTATTAGTTAGTAGTTTCAACGTTATTAACTTTTTTAGGTGTGTAACTGCTCATGCGTAGGTGCAACCGTCCCAGTTTTGCTTGTTATTTGCTACTTATTAAGTACATTATTACTTTTTGCTTTCTTTTTTTATTAGATTAATAGATAAAAAATGAAATTTGGAGGAAAAAAATAATTGTGGCTGAAAATGTCTTAAAAATTTAAATCATAACATTGTTTTTACACGTGTAAACTATTTAGAAGTTGAAATTATCAATTATTTATAAGTTGGAAAAAAAGTTTTTGTTTTCCTATTGTATTTGTTCTTATGAATCTATCGTTCTACTAACCTTCTGATATTTATATGTTAGTGAAGTTATTACAAGTAAATAAGGCATTACATTGTGTTGTTGTGAAATGTAGCCAATAACACAAAAAAGAAAAAAACTTTTATTTAACAAGCAATAATTATGAAAATTATAATATGGATATTTATTTAGGCCAAATTCATGAACAATAGTCTTATTTGACCCACTTTTTCTTATTCACTTTTTAATATTTTCTCTTATAAACCTGATTTGTAATATTTTATGTTACTACTTTCATCTCCATGTTTAGTATCTCATCATCACTAAGTTTTTTATTTGGAGATGCCAACAAAAACTATATAAGAAAACACTTGTAGAAATCCAAAGTAGTAAGCATTCAATTATTCTTCCAACGTTTTCCAGTCTTTTTGTTTTGAACTCATAAACACATATTACATGAGTTTTAAAATTTATTGTATATGTTGATCGTGTGAGGTGCCGAATCAATGGGATTTGTATTTAGATCTTCAATTTTAAGACTTGTGATGGATGACACATTAAAAAGTGTGAAGTTTATAACTTTATATGGAAAATACACGTTGATTTCTCTTATGTTGCAAAAACATCGAATATTCTCGTAAAAGATATACTTCCTAGCAAAAGGGCTGATGACAGAAATAGCTGAAATAAAAAAGTTTACAGTTCACCTCATGTATGAGTTTTCGTTAAATGATAAATGAATATGATTCAAAAAAAAATTAGGACACAAGTTAATCTCTTGTGAGTTACAAATTAAGATGTATATTATGTATCAAAAGATTATATATATTATTCAATGAAAACCATCATATGGGGAATTGTGACCTCTTTGACTTTCATCATATAAAAACTAAAACTTAATTCTCGTTGCCTAGTGTTTATGTACAGATCTAGTATTCTCCTAAGTCAAACTAATATAAAGCCTCGACGTGGCAAAACTTGCAAATTCAATATCAAAAAGGATGCAAGTTCCTACTCAATACATTCATGTTGGTAAAGATCCCGAATAATTGGTGTTTGTACGGCAAAAATGATTTTCGCTTGTTGCTCTCTTTCCTCTTTTTATTAGTCACATATATCTTCTCATAAGCCGATAATGCACTTTTGTGTTTCTCATCCTTCCTCTTTTTAAGGACGATGTTTTCTACCTTTGGCTTGCTGGATTTTTTGGGAACCGAAGGATTCATGAAAACAAAACAATCCTTATGGTTACTATTACTTCGAAGATTCAGGTTTTCTCTGAATCTCCACAAATTTGATGTCCCTGTTGAGTTGCTTTTTGTATAACACTCACTCGCACCCTTCATCTCAACCAGTTTCACATTTTGTATCGGCTCATTTTGAAGTCCATTTGTAATACCGTCTGATCTTGAGTGCGGTTTTATAGAATTCTCAATAAAGTTCTTCCTTATTGATGGACAATTATATGAGGCATTGTTTTTTGTGTTGGGAATGAAGGGAAGAGATTGGTTTGAACTATGAATTATTGGTCGTATTTTTCCATTTTCAAATATATCATCGGCAAATATATGCATTTCTCGGACATCGGTGCATGCAAAACCAAACTCCTGCTCCTCCATATGTTCTTCATCATTGTCGCGAATATTTTGTTTGTTGCTAAAATGTGATGCCTTGCTGAGGCCCATTACGAAAACTATAAATAGAGCCTCCCATTCATTGTTTAAATCATTCAGAAATAGTAGAACACTCTCTACTATAAGTAGTGGTTCAGAGGAGCTCTATTGGGCATAGTTTTCTCCCCTTACGGGAAAACTAACTCAGCAAGGTATGTTTTATTTAGGCTTTTATGTTTAGGATATGATTTCTTTATTGTGATTTAAATATGTAGTCTTTTGTAATAGATGTCTTAGATTGTGGTGGAGAAGATGAACTCCCCAATGAATATTTGGAGTCTGTGACTGAGTCTAAGTTATAATAAATGATATTTAAGTATTATGTTTGTTATTTACTTTCTTGCACTTTAATAACGTTTCTCGTAATCTGGCCAGATAAGTGGGAGCGCCCATATAATTGATATTAGGTTTTGACTTAATATGGTCCGGAACTAGTAGTAAATAATGCTAGATGTATAGAGACAGTAACATCATTAACTAGTCATGAATGAGCGGTTAGAGGAGGAATCATGAACTAGGTGTGAACTGAGCACTTAGAAGATGAATAGTCCGATACTAGGATCTAGAGGTTAATTGGTTAAGATAATAATGCATGTGTATAAACAACTCACTTAGTAATTAGGGTATGTGACACATCGAAGTTAGGCTCTCGTAGGTACCTTAGTTATTAATGTAGGGAAACTTTAATAGACATAGTGTAATAGTAAGGTATTACTACAACAAGGAAAAGTCACCGCCGAACATTAATCTGAATAACTATGTTATACACCGGTCATGCCAAATATGAAGAAGGGAGGGAGTCCAACCACCATACATATCCTTTATGTTTCTGAATCTATATTTATACATTCTGTTTATTTATTTTATGCAAGCATTACGCTTAATTTTATAAAACCTTTTTCCAAAAACCCAAAGCGAATGCAAACTATACGAACTTAAATAACGCTAGTGAAGCTGCGGCACGATCCATGTGAATACGAACTCATTCTAGACACCTAGAGTGTGAATTATTACTCGACGACAGACTGGTGCACTTGCCAGACGGTAGTCAAGTTTTTGGCGCCGTTGTCGGGGATTGTGTTTACAAAGCTTTGCTAGATTTATTTAAGTTTGTCAAAAAATTTCTAAAATACAAAAAAAAAAATTAAAAAAAAAAAATCTTGTTGATGATTGCGGATTTTAATCTGTGAAAATTCTGGCTAAGGATAAGTCAAGGTCTCCGAGCGATCCGTTGTGATCCACCTCACTTACCTGGGAATTTTCTAAGTGACAAAGACACATGAGACAAACAAAAAATAGTTTTACAAAAAAATATTTATTCTAGTGCTACTGAGGTATTTGTTTAAAGTGCATGCAGACAGGTACTCAAGGCACTAGGGATCACAAAGGCTGGCAACAGCCAATTAAAGACAGCATTCTCACAGGAAAACTCTCAAAATGATGAGAGATGTAACGAAGTGTAAAAGAGAAAGCTGCAACAGAGTCAATGGTCAGGAGGATCATTTGACCAAAGCTTCCATAGGAAGTAAGAGAAGACAAGGCTGTTAACAGGAATGGTTCGGGGACACAGGAACCATTGGCGAAGACGACATGAGAAAAGATAGGCCATCAGGGATGAACTACTACAATCAGAAGAATCAATCTGCAAAGTCACCTCAGAAGAACAACTTCTTCCTTGAGAAGAAAGCATCAAAACAGAGAGACATGCACAAATATAAGTTTGGGGTGAAATCACTACGTTCTATGAAACTGCACCGGTAAATTAGTCGCCAACCGGATAGTTGAGAGCATTGTGAAACAAACCTGGTCCTTTCCAGATTGTAATCAATATGATGGGAAGATGGTCGGTGCTTCAAGCTGGAACAAAGAAGCACAAGAGAGAAACATGTGAACCTATCCTCTGTAATGGAGGAAATACCTCAAGCTAATGAGAGGCTAAACAAGCACTGCTTCGGAGGCAACCCAAGGATAAGTATTTTATATTTCAGTAATTTTCATTTCGGTAATGTTTTTCAATTCAATAAAGCATACTAAAAAATTCCGCATGTCATTTTCATCTATTTAACCCCTTATGCAAACTTACAAAAAAATTAAATAACTGTTTTGCTGTTTATTATCTAGTGCATGATAAACTGTTATAGGTAAGATTGCGGCAAAGTAAGTTATAAATTTTGATGAGCCGAATTTCATGCCTTTACACAAATACCAAAGGTGATTGCTCTGAAGTGCGAAGTTCGGGAGACAGAGAGACGAGTGATGAAGCTGGTGTCTGTGAGACAAATGTTCAACTTTCAGATATACCCAAGCCATGTGAGGATTTGAGCCAAATATTTCCAAACGGTATTACCACATTCTTTCGAATTACTATGAGAGTACCGTACACTTGTTTATTTTCTAGAACTTGCTCTAATTCTCTGCTGACTAGTTGATTTGATATTATATGCATTGAGGCAATTGTTTGTTATAACCCAGAGCCTTTTCAAGCCACCCTTTATATATTATATCCTTTGCTAGCCAAATTTGAGCCGTAAGAAAAATTATCCCTTTTGTTTCGATGACAATCCACGATACAAGCCAATAGACCAGAAAAACAATGAAATTACCCTCTTTGGAGTTAGGTAATAGTTCTCAAAAGTCTTGGCAACAAAATAAGTTTGGGGTTGCTCATGGAACTAGCAACTCTAAGTTGGGGGTGGGTATACGGAGAACTATCACTACAAAAAGAAAAAAAAATAAAGGAAAAAGAGACGGGAAAACATCCTAAGGAACAAGGTTGCGCACACAAAAGGAACAACAAAGTAGAACTTAACTCCAATGTTTAGCCTACTATTCCCAAAAATGTTCTACCTTGACCCAAGCCACGTTACAACCCTGAAAAGACCTCCAAAAATGCATGAATATTAAATTTTGACTGGTTGCTTAGAGTTCTTGCAAGCCTATGGTAAAATGGCAGGTTATACGATGATTGAGAGATAACCCTTTCAATTATGAGCGAAAAATACAAATGTGAGAGAGAGAAAAAGTTGAACATGGACTCTTGCGGGCATTTGTCCGATTTGCTACTATTGACGTTTCCTGAGCCTAGCAGGACTGAGCATTGTTGGAACAAAAGAGGTTCTGACATGACTCAATTAAGTTTTGATGATAACAAAGGTATTAATATACAATAGGGTATACTAATTATTTACTCTAGTGTGCAGATATATAAGCTAAAATTTTATATTCACTATGGGTACATTTGAAGCTCTGAAATGGGAAGCAAATTCTGACCAGAACATGCTCATCAGAAGATGCAATATCTAGTCTCGTCAGAAGCTGCATATCAGAGGCTACGTCATCAGAAGCTTTGTTTTGAATACATCATGTTCTGATACATGCAGTGAAGGCCGTTTTGTCAGAAGAACATTCTCTGCTACAATGATTGAATTTCATCATCTTCTGACAACCCAAAAGCTGGAGAATCAACCTTATCCACAGAATAGTAACGTTAGTACTATTGTACGAACCTTTTACCAGAGTTGGACGAATCTTTATTCCCAAGTTTGGTCGTACACAAAGGTTACCTGATATGGTTCAAAGATCGTACTATTACCAGCTGGCGCAATCTCCTGCAACGAATTCAAATTCAAGATGCTCCACCCTCTACTATAAATAGGAGTGGTAGTGAAGTTTTTGTGTACAACAACATTGAACAATTTTGAAAGAGTTGTTACTCTGCAAAAATCATCCTGTGCACAAAAACAACTTGAATACAACTTGAACTCATTTGAAAATCCAAGACTCAAGCTTCAGCTTCTGAATCATACAGTTGCTGAACCTTAGATTTCTTTTATTAGGATTCTAAGATTAGTCTTGTCATTGAGTTGTATTTATTCATTCTTATTGAACATTGATTTTTATATCAGTGCTCACATACTCTGTTTTTCTTATAAGTTGTTTGAAGTCTCTTGCTTGTGTGGTTGAGCAAAGGAAGTCTCTTGTAAGTGTTACTTGAGCATTGGAAGTCTCTTGCCTGCGTGCTTGAGCAATTGTAATCTTGTGTGATTATTAGTGAACTCCCTTGGAAGTGCAAGGGGACTGGACGTACTCTCGGTTTGTGAGAGGAACCAGTATAAATCTCTGTCTATATCTTTCTCTCTCACTCTCATACCTTTTAAGTTTATGTTTGATTGTGTTTTGTTTTCTAAACCGCTGCAAACTCTGATAAGTTTTTATAACTTAGAAGAAATTTTCAAACTACCCAAAACACAATTCAACCCCCCCCCCCCCCCCTCTTGTGTTTTTCACACCTTCAATTGGCATCAAGAGCCCGGTTCTGTTTTTAATCACCTAACAGTGAGACAATTTCTTGTTGAAAAACACTATGACTGACGCATCTGCAAGTGTGAACATGAAAGCAGTTTCTCATGACTATGATGTTGAAGATAAGACAAACAACAAAGCACCAAAGTTCAATTGAGATGCTTCTACTTTTTCCTGGTGGAAAGATAGAATCTACAGTCATCTTATTGGTTTAGATGATGAGCTTTGGGACTTGGTTGAAGAAGGGGTAACTTTTCAAGGACTTGATGAAAAAGGAAAGTTATCTGTTGAAGAAAGAAAGAAGTTCACTCCTACAGACAAGAAAGCTTACAAGAAACACCACAAGGTCAAGGATCTCCTTATTGGTTGCATAACTCATGATGAATATCTCAAGATCACAGACAAATCCACTGCCAAGAGTATTTATGACTCCTTGTGTTCCACATATGAAGGGAACAAACAGGTTCAAGAAGCAAAGGCTACTCTTTTGATCCAACAGTATGAACTCTTTATAATGAAGGATGATGAGAATATTGAATCTATGTATTCTAGGTTCAAAATTCTAGTGGCTGGTCTCCAAGTTCTGAAGAGAAGTTATACAACTTCTGATCATGTAAGAAAGATTCTGAGAAGCTTACCTTCAAGGTGGAGGCCTAAGGTAACTCATGATTCTAAGAAAGATTTGGACACACTTGGCTTGGAGGAATTGATAAGTTCACTCATGAGTCATGAGATTGAACTATCTTCTGATGAGCCTCAGAAGAAACTAAAATATGTGGCCTTGCCATCTATTTCAGTTTCATCTAAGGCTCTGAAAGCCAAAGTTGTAGAATCTGAAGCAGAGGAATCTTTCATAGATGACCAAGAAGATGGATCAGATGATGATGTCTTTGCACTCTTGTCCAAGAAGTTTCAAAAGTGGTCAGTAAGGAAAGGCAAAAATTTCCCAAGTAAAGGATTTGGATCAAGGAACAACACTAGCAAAGAGAAGAAGGATGACACAAAAAATTGTTTCAATTGTCATAAGCCTGGACACTTTATGGCTGATTGTCCTGAACTCAACTCCAAAGGTAAAGGAAGAAAAAGTACAATCAAGAATAAAGCCAAGAAGAGTCTGATGGCAACATGGGAAGATATCAATGAACTATCTGAGGATGAAGACTCTGAAGAAGCAAACCTAGCACTTATGGCCACTGGCGAGTCAGATAATGAAAACGATTCAGAGTCTGACACAGACGATATTGATGAGGTAATCTCTAAAATGTCTAGCACTTAAATGACCAAAGCTTTGAAAGATGTCATGGTGAAGTACATGGAAAAGTTGAGTGAGCTAGATTTTTGTAGACAAAAATTGAAGCTGCTCAATGAAAATCTCAGCCAGACTCAAGCAAACTATCAAAAATCTCTTAAAACAATTAAAGTGCTTGAGACTGGATGTAGAACATGTCACAAACCCTATGATGAGTATGAAATTTCTCTTCAAGAGTTTGTTCACCATAACATAGACAAAACTAGGATATCTTCTATGATTCATGGTGGGCTTAGCAATTATCATAAAAGACAAGGACTTGGTTCTCTTACATCTTCTGATGCAGGAAAATCAAACAACTCTGTCTGTCTAAGCAAATCACCTTCAGAAGCTTATTCTAACATTACTAAGGGTATCTCAGAACCTCTGACTGTGTCTGGTACTCTTGTGACCTTGGAACCACAAGATAAGGTATCAGAAGATTACTCATCTTCTGAACCTAAGTCTTCTAAAACCCAGGTTCCCCTCACATCAGTACCCATGTCTACTCAAGTTAAAGCTATCAGAGTACCAAAGCCTGTTGATAAGTGGGGCACTAGTACTTCTAAAGCAAACTTGGTAACTGGTTCTCTGACACACTCAAGAGGAAAGTCTCATAGACAACATAAGCCTAAATCATTTTCTAAAGGCTCAGTTGACTCCAGATCTTCTGAATACTCTAACAAGAAGAATAAGATTCTCAAAACTAACCAAAATGGACCCATCAGAGTATGGGTACCAAAATCTGAAATAGTGTATGCTGCAGGTATGCACCCAAAGAAGAAAAGAAAGCTCATGGTATCTAGACAGTGGTTGCTCACGTCACATGACAGGAGACAAGCTCTTATTCCACACCCTGAATCAGCAAGAGGGAGGAACAGTAGGGTTTGGTGGCAACCAGAAGGGAAAGATCATTGGTATATGTACAGTTGGTAATTCTTCTTTGTCAATTTCTGATGTTTGGTTAGTAGATGGACTACATCATAATTTACTTAGCATAAGTCAATTTTGTGATAGTAATTATGATGTCATGTTTAATAAGGATTCGTGTACTGTAATCAGAAACTCTTACCAATCTATTGTTTTTAAGGGTAATAGAAAAGGAAATGTTTATAAAGTCAACTTTTCTGATTTAAAGGAACAACAAGTGCTTTGTCTTTTGACACTGAGTGATGAAAAATGGATCTGGCACAAAAGATTAGGTCATGCTAACTGGAGGTTAATCTCTAAGCTTAGTAAGGACAATCTTGTCAGAGGTCTTCCAAAAATTAAATATCACTCAGACTCACTTTGTGGTTCCTGTCAAAAAGGGAAAATTGTCAAAAGTTCCGTTAAGAACAAGAACATTGTCTCTTCTATCAGACCCTTAGAACTCTTACATATTGATCTTTTTGGACCAGTTAGCACTGCTTCAATCAATGGTAAGAAGTATGGATTAGTCATAGTGGATGATTATAGTAGATGGACTTGGGTTAAATTTCTGAGAACTAAAGATGACACATATGAGGTGTTTAGCATCTTCTGTACCCAAATTCAAAATGAAAAGGATTCCAAGATTTTGAAAGTGAGAAGTGATCATAGTGGTGAATTTGAAAATGAACCTTTTGAAAAATTTTGTGAAGAACATGGAATTCTCCATAAATTCTCTTCTCCTAGAACTCCACAACAAAATGGAGTTGTAGAAAGAAAGAATAGATCTTTACAAGAAATGGCACGCACCATGATGCATGAAAATAATTTAACAAAATTCTTTTGGGCAGAAACTGTTAACACTGCTTGTTATATTCAAAATAGAATCTATATAAGACCTATTTTGAACAAAACAACATATGAACTCTTTAAAGGAAGAAAACCCAATATTTCTTATTTTCATCAATTTGGTTGTACATGTTACATTCTGAATAATAAAGTCCATCTCAAGAAATTTGACTCTAAAGCCTGTAAGGGTATCTTCATTGGATACTCTGAATGCTTTAAGTCATACAGAGTGTATAATTCTGAAACTAAGACAGTGGAAGAATCAATGCACGTAAAGTTTGATGATAAAGAGCCAGATGATAAAAAGTCAAAGCCTGTTAAAGATTTGTCAGGTTCTGATGAATCAGAAGATGAAGTTCCAGAGTATGACAACTACATAGAACCTGTAGAAGACTCTGAAACTCAAGAAGCTACACCTTCTGATGCTGCTCAAGAGCATCAAACTAATGATGATAACTCTGAAGCAACTGATATTCCAAGAAACACATTCAAATACAAATCATCACATCCTGAAGAGCTCATCCTTGGAAACAAGAATAGTCCAAGAAAAACAAGATCAAACTTCAGAGATGAAGAATCATTGTTTGGATTAGTATCCTTGATTGAACCAAAAACAACAAATGAAGCTCTCTCAGATGATGCTTGGATAGTTGATATGGAAGAATAGTTAAATCAATTGAAGAGAAATGATGTATGAGATCTGGTACCCAAACCCAAGCACAAGAACATTATTGGAACAAAATGGGTATACAGAAACAAATTGAATGAACAAGGTGAAGTGACCAGAAACAAAGCAAGACTTGTTGCACAAGGATACAGTCAACAAGAAGGAATTGACTTCACTGAGACATATGCTCCAGTAGCTAGACTGGAAGCAATTAGGTTACTTTTATCTTATGCAGTTAACAATGATATCACACTGTATCAAATGGATGTTAAAAGTGCATTTCTTAATGGTGTTATTTCTGAAGAAGTATATGTCAAACAACCTCCTGGATTTGAAGATTTAGCAAATCCAGACCATGTGTTCAGACTAAAGAAATCACTCTATGGACTCAAACAAGCTCCCAGAGCTTGGTATGAGAGACTGAGTACTTTCTTAGTAAACATGGTTTTGAAAAAGGTCAAGTTGATAATACACTATTTAGAAAAACACTAAAGAAAGACATTTTGATCATTCAAATTTATGTTGATGATATCATCTTTGGATCAACTAATGCCACTTTGTGCAAGAATTTTTCTAAGCTTATGCAGGATGAATTTGAGATGAGCATGATGGGAGAGTTGAAGTTCTTTCTTAGAATTCAGATAAATCAAACAAAGAAAGGAACATTCATTCATCAATCAAAATATATAAAAGATCTTCTGAAGAAATTCAATTTGGAAGATTGCAAACCCATGAATACTCCAATGCATCCTACATCAAGCTTAAGCAAAGAAGAATCTGAAGGCAAAGTTGATCAGAAGCTCTATCGAGGTATGATTGGATCTCTTCTCTATCTAACTGCATCAAGACCTGATATTTTATTCAATGTATGTTTGTGTGCAAGATTTCAATCAGATCCTAGAGAATCTCATTTCACTGCTGTGAAGAGAATCTTTAGATATTTGAAAGCTACTTGTAACATTGGATTACTGTATCAAAAATCCAATGACTACAAACTGATTGGATTCTGTGATGCTGACTATGCTGGTGATAAAATTTAAAGAAAATCTACCGGTGGAAATTGTCAATTCATTGGTGAAAATTTGATTTCATGGGCCAGTAAAAGGCAAACCACCATAGCTATGTCTACAGCAGAAGCAGAATACATATCAGCAGCAAAATGTTGTACACAACTACTTTGGATGAAATATCAATTAGAAGATTATCAAATAAGCAGTAACAATATTCCTTTATATTGTGATAATACTGCAGCCATTCACCTTTTCAAAAATTCCATTTTACATTCAAGAGCTAAGCATATTGAGATTAAACATCATTTCATAAGAGACTATGTTCAAAAGGGTGTAATTGATCTTAAGTTCATTGAAACAGAAAATCAATGGGCTGATATCTTTACAAAACCCTTGGCTGTTGAACGTTTTGATTTTATCAAAAAGAATTTGAATATGATGGAAATCCCTGAATAGCTGAAACTCTGATGAAAAATTGGTTTTTGTAAGGATCTAATAGTTATCAGAATCTGAGACCATCAGAACCTTCTGTATCAGAAGTTGTGATGAGATCATCTTCTGATGTACTATCAGACTCTGTAAATAGGATGGCTCTGGCACGTAAGTAAAAACTTTTTATAAAAACGGTTCGTTTTTCTCTTAACTTACGTGTCAGTGATTTAATAAACTTCTAATACGCGTGTCCTGTTGCAAGTGGACAGAGAAGTTGGTTTATGATGATTAGCGTTCTAATCCCTATTTGTAATAGGTAAAAGACTCTGCTACCCCTATGTGTCTGTACTTTGTTTTTGCGCGAAACTTTCTATTTAAACACATATATCTGTACACATTCACACTTTTGCACTCTCACAACCCACACTTTCATTCTTCTAAAACTCAAGCAATATTTCTTTCTCTCTCTCAAACTAGCAAACCCTAACCCCCAAACTTCATCAAAAATGGCATCACTCAATACTAATAGTTACATAATTGATATTGAGAAATCCACCCCAAACAAGTTTGCAAAGGATCATAGGCCATACAAGTTTGATGAACTTCAGTTTGCTATAGAAAATCCTGTAGACTTCGAAAGTTTAAGAGTCAATGGGTTTCCAGAAGCAAAAGATCGCTTTGAAAGGCAAGGAATGATGTATTATTTTGATATGTTGAATGGACCAACGTATAACGAGTTAGTCAAGGAATTTTGGATGAAAGCGTTCGTCATTACAAAACCCAAGTACCAAGAAAGACTGAAGGAGTTGGTTAAAGAAAAACCTGAGTTGTATGGAAAAACTCCTGCTGAGATGGGTTTAAGACCATTTGTATCTACATAAATTGAATCGTTTGTTGCTGGATTCAGAGTCGCCTTCAGAGTAGATCATATTTATGAGGCTCTGAAGTTATCAGATGGTGGGCTATTCATCAAAACTACAGACTTTGTTGGACCAGATGTTGATGAATTCATCTTCAAGCCTAAGGCAAACCCTGAAGACAAGCCTGAGATGACTGACCTAAGCAAAGTTATCTACAGAATCCTTATCAACAGTATAATTTCCAAGCTGGGAGGTACTGATCAGTTTTCTACTGTTCAGAAGCTGTTTACATTCCATGTTGGAAGAGGAAACTTTGTTGATATTGGTAAACTCATCTTCATCCATCTTGCTGACTCTATAACTGCTAGCAAACCTATCATTCGTCATGGGAGACTACTAAGTCACATGTTTGCTCAGTGTGGACTGTTGGATGCTATCAAACCTTTCTTCCCTGGGTATGGTACTTATTTGATTAGTTCTAAAATCATTAATAGTACTACTCTGAGGTATCTACAACTGCTGAAGGGTAAAAAGGTTGTTCATCCAACACATCCTCTGTTACTCAGGGAAACTGAAGAAGACATTGATGAATATTGTAGGCTAATCCAAGTGAGTGATAGGAGTGCTAGGAGTATAGCAGAAGCTCATGCTGGATTTTCGAAGAGTTTAGGAGCTGAGGTTGGTAGTGGAGAATCTCAGGATCTGACTATAAGGCAGGCAAGGATTTTGGCTCAACCAACCAAAATAATATCAAAGAGAAAAGCTGTTAAAAGTCCTGCAGCTTCTGTAGCAAGAAAGTTGCTAAGACTAAGAAGAGTACTGGACCAAGGGCGACAAGAAAGCCAAGGAAATTGTTGTTAGAAGTAACTGAGGAAGAAAAGGAACAAGCTGAAAGGGATGCAGCTGTTGCAAAAGTTGAGGATCTGAAGGAAAAGGAAGAGCTGCTGAAGGATGGTTATGAATGTGGAATTGAGGCAAAAGAGTTTGATGAGATGCATTCCAAACTTCCTCAAAGGAATGATCCTCACAATCTACTTGCTCAACAGACCCTATATGGACCAGCAGATGGTAAGAATCCTACATATCTTGGTAATAGCTCAGCTTTTAGAAATGTTTTTAAAAGACTCCAACATCCTCCTGTGATCCTAGTTAAACGTGTTCTTGATAAAATTTTAAAAGGAGTTTATTCTAAGAAAGATCTTGCTCTTTCTGAGAATCAACCATCATCTGAGCCGTTTAACACACTTCAAACTAACCCATCAGAATCTCAAGCTAATTCAATATGTAATGATGCAGCACAAGCAACTACTAGTACTGCACCAATCATTCACAATGTGGATGAAGATGAAGATTCTGATCGCACACCCTCCCCACCTCCTCAAAAATTTGAATCACTCATAAACAAAGATCTCTCAACTCTGGAACCTTCTCCAGCACCTGAAGAAAATCAACCAAATAATGACCAAAATAAACCACAAACACCACCCCCAGAAAATGACCAAAATAATCCTCCATTATCACCACCAATTACTGAACAAACAATTCCCACCTCAGACTCTCACAAAACACCTGAACTAAATGAACATGCCAACCCAGACTCTGAGGTCACCCACAAATCCAACTCTCCAGTAATTAATGTTGAAAAATCCCCACAACATGGACAACACTATTACTGTAGTGTTACCAACCAACCAACAAACACCTCCATATCACACCACCAATCCCAATACTATGATGCAAACCCTTTCTGATGATTGCATCTATGTCCCTCCTTCCTTACCCTCTAGGATTTTGAATGAACCTATGGAGGAAACCAAAGAGGATATTTCTAAAATGCTGAAAGCTGTTGACAAGAACATTAGGAGAATCCATAATGCTATTCCTAATAGGACTATTGAGTCAGCAGAGATTGATAAGGAATGTGAGCTCATGGAACTTGGACTGCAGAATATGTTAAGGGAAATCAGAGTTTCCTATAAGAGAGATTTGGAATTTCAAAATGAATTGGCTAGAATAAAGGCTGAACAAGAAAAGAAAGAAGCTGAAGAGCGTGAAAGAAAGAGGTTGGAAGATGAAAGGATTGAGAAGGAGAGGTTAGAGGCTCTGGCTAGAGAAGAAGCTAGGCTAGCAGAAGAAGCAAGGATAGCTGTTGAGCAAGCAAGAATTGAACGTATAGCTAGCAATGCACCAGAGTTTGCCCTTCTTATGAGAGAAGATCAAGATAGACTGAAGCAAAAGGTTGATGCACATGCTGACATTCTGGTGTCCATCCTTGATACTCTGAAGAGCATTAATGAAAGATTACCCCCTCTTCCTCAACCTCAACCCTATGACTCTAAGCACTTTATTTTCTGATAATTTTTGTTATGTATTTTGATACTCAGAATCTGTTTTATTATGTTTATGGAACATGTTACCTTTTATTTATAAAGTACTTGTTTTGTTTGGTTATTTATTCTGTTTAATTATTTTATGTTATTTATGCATTCACAAATGTTTTTGAGACAAATATCAAAACAAAGATACCAAACTAAATAAAGAGTTTTTATTCCAAAAATAATTGTTGATTACATAAGTTCTTATCCAACTTTTCACTTGGATTCTACATCAGAAACAGCTAGTTCTAAATCTAGCTGATGAAAATCAGAAGGTGAGGACGGGTATTCTTCCCTAGGTGGAACATATGTACTCAAGAATTCCTTCCAGTCAGAATCCCATTCAGACTCTGACTCGGATGAAGACTCTTGCTGTTTGGTCTTGGATCTTGTTTGATAATTGACTCTGACAGGAGCAGACGTTGATGCCTTCATCTTCTGAGGTTTCTTCTTAGACTCTGAGTCTTGATGAATCTTCACTTTCTTCTTCTTCTTCTCCTGTGACTTCTTACTTTTGATCACTCTTCTATCCTTATCCATCGTTGTTTTTCAACATGCAATGGAAGTGTTGAGTGAAATGACAAAGGTTGATGGTCTTTATATAGGATTTCAAAACAGACAAGTTTATGTTTTTACGATAAGTCATTTAATTGATTTGGTTGTAACCGTTTTCTCAAACATTGACTGTCTTGAAACTCTCCTTTGACCATTTTTTTCAAACTTGTCATTTAATTCTTGTCAGTTTAATCTTTTTGTTTAATGACAAAAGGGGGAGTAAGAGTATATTAATTTGTGATACGCTAAACCTGAAGCCAAAATGCCAAAATTTTATTTATCAATTTATTTTTTTGTTCTGATTGTAATATTAAGGAAAATTTCTATTTGAAATCTGAACTTATTATACATGGTACATATAAGAGAAGAGTGCAATTTTCTTTTATAAGTATCAGACTTAGGGGGAGAGCTTGCAAACCTAGCCTCTGAGAGTCAAGTGTATAAGCCTAGTTCAAAATTCAAATAAAATTTTTTAAACTGATTTAATTAATCATTGTTGAACTTAGGGGGAGCTTGTAAAACTCATAAACCTGAGAGAGGCATGATGTAATTAATCAACAACCATTGTAAATTAATACTTGGTTTGTCATCAATCAAAAAGGGGGAGATTGTTGGAACAAAAGAGGTTCTGACATGACTCAATTAAGTTTTGATGATAACAAAGGTATTAATATACAATAGGGTATACTAATTATTTACTCTAGTGTGCAGATATATAAGCTAAAATTTTATATTCACTATGAGTACATTTCAAGCTCTGAAATGGGAAGCAAATTCTGACCAGAACATGCTCATCAGAAGATGCAATATCTAGTCTCGTCAGAAGCTGCATATCAGAGGCTACATCATCAGAAGCTTTATTTTGAATACATCATGTTCTGATACATGCAGTGAAGGCCGTTTTGTCAGAAGAACATTCTCTGCTACAATGATTGAATTTCATCATCTTCTGACAACCCAAAAGCTGGAGAATCAACCTTATCCACAGAATAGTAACGTTAGTACTATTGTACGAACCTTTTACCAGAATTGGACGAATCTTTATTCCCAAGTTTGGTCGTACACAAAGGTTACCTGATATGGTTCAAAGATCGTATTATTACCAGCTGGTGCAATCTCCTGCAACGAATTCAAATTCAAGACGCTCCACCCTCTACTATAAATAGGAGTGGTAGTGAACTTTTTGTGTACAACAACATTGAACAATTTTGAAAGAGCTGTTACTCTGCAAAAATCATCCTGTGCACAAAAACAACTTGAATACAACTTGAACTCATTTGAAAATCCAAGACTCAAGCTTCAGCTTCTGAATCATACAGTTGTTGAACCTTAGATTTCTTTCATTAGGATTCTAAGATTAATCTTGTAATTGAGTTGTATTTATTCATTCTTATTGAACATTGATTTTTATATCAGTGCTCACATACTCTGTTTTTCTTATAAGTTGTTTGAAGTTTCTTGCTTGTGTGCTTGAGCAAAGGAAATCTCTTTTAAGTGTTACTTGAGCATTGGAAGTCTCTTGCCTGCGTGCTTGAGCAATTGTAATCTTGTGTGATTATTAGTGAACTCCCTTGGAAGTGCAAGGGGACTGGACGTACTCTCGGTTTGTGAGATGAACCAGTATAAATCTCTGTCTCTATCTTTCTCTCTCACTCTCATACCTTTTAAGTTGTTGTTTGATTGTGTTTTGTTTTCTAAACCGCTGCAAACTCTGATAAGAAATTTTCAAACTACCCAAAACACAATTCAACCCCCCCCCCCCCCCCCTCTTGTGTTTTTCACACCTTCAAGCATGATCGCTGCGGTAAGAAATCAGCGGTACCATTGCTGAAATACAAGAAAGGTTGTGAAATTCCTATCATCTTTATTTATCTCTTTTTTTCTAACGATCTTGTCTGACAGCATGTTACTTGAGGACAAGCAACATTTTAAGTTTGGGGTTGTGATGACAAGAATTTCTATGGTATTTTTAGTGTTAGTTTTAGTAGTAAAATGACCAAGACAGGCTCAAATACGAAGAAAAACCTACAAAAGCAGGAAAAAGCATCAAGACAAGGTCCAAGATGCCAAAAGACAAGAAAAAGCCCAAAAAGTGAAGAAATTGAGCATTCCATCGCAGCACGATGTCTTCCATCGTGCCACGATGGAAGCTGCTTGTTTGCCAAGAAAACAGAAGAATAAATCTGAAGAAAATCTGTTCATCACAGCACGATGATGTACATCGCAGCACGATTACTTGACTTGGCGACCAAGCTGATGAAATACACATGATCAGTTATAAAATTGAACTGAATCTTCACATCACAGCACAATGGCTTCATCGCAGTGCGATGCCTTGCTGAGGTCCATTACGAAAACTATAAATAGAGCCTCTGATTCATTGTTTAAATCATTCAAAAATAGTAGAACACTCTCTACTATAAGGAGAGATTCAGAGGAGCTCTATTGGGCATAGTTTTCTCCCCTTACGGGAAAAGTAACTCAGCAAGGTATGTTTTATTTAGGCTTTTATGTTTAGGTTATGATTTCTTTATTGTAATTTAAATATGTAGTCTTTTGTAATAGATGCCTTAGGTTGTGGTGGAGAAGATGAACTCCCCAATGAATATTTGGAGTCTGTGACTGAGTCTAAGTTATAATAAATGATATTTAAGTATTATGTTTGTTATTTACTTTCTTGCACTTTAATAATGTTTCTCGTAATCTGGCCAGATAAGCGGAATGCCCATAGAATTGATATTATGTTTTGACTTAATATGGTCCGGAACTAGTAGTAAATAATGCTAGATGTATAGAGACGGTAACATCCTGAACTAGTCGTGAATGAGCGGTTAGAGGAGGAATCATGAACTAGGTGTGAACTGAGCACTTAGAAGATGAACAGCCCGATACTAGGATCTAGAGGTTAATTGGTGAAGATAAATAAATAAACAAATATACGTTACTCAAAAACATAGAGGATAGGTATGGTGGTTGGACTCCCTCCCTTCTTCATATTTGGCATGAACGGTGTATAACATACGTTACTCAGATTGTTGTTCGACGGTGACTTTTCCTTGTTGTAGTAACAACTTACTGTTACTCTATATATTAAAGTTTCCCTACGTTAATAACCAAGGTATCTATGAGAGCCTAACCTCGATGTGTCACATACCCTAATTACTAAGTGAGTTGTTTATTACACATGCATTATTATCTTCACCAATTAACCTCTAGATCTTAGTATCGGGCTGTTCATCTTCTAAGTGCTCAATTCACACCTAGTGCATGATTCCTCCTCTAACCGCTCATTCACGACTAGTTCAGGATGTTACCGTCTCTATACACCTAGCATTATTTACTACCAGTTCCGGACCATATTAAGTTAAGACCTAATATCAATTCTATGGGAGCTCCCGCTTATCCGGCCAGATTACGAGATACGTTATTAAAGTGCAAGAAAGTAAATAACAAACATAATACTGAATAACATTTATTATAACTTAGACTCAATCACAGACTCTAAATATTCATTGGGGAGTTCATCTTCTCCACCAAAACCTAAGGCATCTATTACAAAAGACTACATATTTAAATTACAATAAAAGAATTATAACCTAAACATAAAAGCCTAAAGAAAACATACCTTGCTGAGTTAGTTTTCCCGTAAGGGGGGAAAATTATGCCCAATAGAGCTCCTCTGAACCTCTCCTTATAGTAGAGAGTGTTCTACTATTTCTGAATGAATTAAACAATGACAGGAGGGCTCTATTTATAGTTTTCGTAATGGGTCTCAGCAAGGCATCGTACTGCGATAGGTCTATCGCAGTACGATGGAAAGATTCAGTTAAATTTTATAACTGATCCTGTGCATTTCATCAGCTTGGGCGCCAAGTTATGTCATCGTGCGGCGATATGAAGCATCGTGCTGCAATGAGAAGATTTTCTTCAGATTTATTCTTCTGTTTTCTTGGCCAACAAGCAACTCCCATCGTTCGTGCTACGATGGAATGCTCATTTTCTTAACTTTTTGGGCTTTTTCTTGTCTTTTGGCATCTTGGACTTGGTCTTGATGCTTTTCCTTGATTCTGTAGGTTTTCCTTCGTATTTGGGCCTACTACTAATAATATTACTAAAAATACCATAGAAATTCCTGTCATCACTTACCTATAACAGTTTATCATGCACTAGATAATAAACAGCAAACAGTTATTTAATTTTTTGTAAGTTTGAAAAAGGGTTAAATAGATGAAATGATTAAAAAGGAAATTCAAATTACAATAGTTAATAATAAAAAGTACATGAAATAAAAGTACATAATAATAAGAAAGACTAAAATAAATGCGGATCTAATGCCCGCCCTCATCATCATTGGCAAGCTCATCCTCCAACTCAGCTGCCAACTCCTCAGCACCTGCCTGATCCCATCTGTCCTGAACCTGCTGCTGATGCTGCACCAAGTTTTGGGTCTTCCTGATGAAGTGCCCTGTCAAATCCGGTTGCTCCGGATACTGCTGGCGGTAGGAAGGCAGAGGGTGTTGTGCTCTGTAACCCTGAACAGCAGCCATCATGTGGGGGGAGTATCTGGGTAACCCCCAATCCATCAGGACATGCTGATCATACTGTGTAGCCGTCATCCCCAGCTCATAATCTGTGAAATGGTGTTGCTGGGGTGGTGGTTGTGGTACCTGCTGCTGCTGCTGTGGTGGCTGTTGATGCCCCTGCTAGGCTGCCACAACTCTGTCAAGATCCCGCTGGGCCCGGGTGAGAAACCTCGCTCCAAGTGGCTCCTGGGGCCCGATAATATGGTCATCGTCCTCCTCTGGGACTCCAGCCAACGAACATAAGTGAGAGATCACAAAAGGGTGACCTATAGAAGTGTCACTGGAAGTAATCATGCACTTGATACTCTGCGTGAAGGAAAATAACGTTATTTCAAGCAGCGGAATTCAAAAATTTTCCTTAGTTTGATCCTTACGAATTGGGCATGATATGTGTTTTAGGGTTTTTACCTCTTGAAGGGAAGAACCTTTGAATCACGATCTCTTGTAGGGAAGAACCTTTGAATCACGAACAAGACGATCACGAGCGTTGATGAAGATCACCGACGCCTCTAACTAGTCCACACGGACAGTCACCTTCAATAGAGTGCTAGCCCTTTATGTTTGAAGGCTATGCAAGAATATTGAGAGAGAGAGAGAGAGAGAATTATTTTAGGATTTTCAATTCTAAAATATTCTTGTGCTTTTTGTTGTGTATTGAGCAATGACAAGAGGTCTCTATTTATAGAAATTTCTTGTCTTGTGCATCAAGATAACTCTTGTCTTGTGCACCAAGATATCTCTTATTGGGAAAAGCCCAACAAGAAACAAAACTAGGGCGCGCGCCCCCCATGAGTGGTAGTACTCATGTGCGCGCCCTCCCACCATAACCTTTGGTGTTCTTGCTCGTTTAAATTACCGTGATACCCTTATCACATTGCACATACACCGTACCTTACGGTGTTCCTTAATTATCTCAATATTAGACTGTCCTTATGTGTGTGACCCTTGTAGGTTTCCATAACGTTGGCAAATATATTAAATCCTTTATTTAATATAATAAACAATGAGCGGTATCTAGCAACACATCATTGCTACCCAAGTTATGAGAAATTAACATGTGATCATAACATAACCTTTAGTGATAATATATACATGTATAATTACCCCTTTGCCCTTTATGTCTATATTGAACACAAAGCATACTTGGTGTCATCTTTGTCCAGTTCAATATTTGGCCCATGACATTTATCCTGTTATGCAGGATTGGCAAATTCCATCTAGGTCACTACTATCCCTCAGCATGCTTTGTGAAGTACCCATCAACTGCCTTTATGGTTATCCTGTTACGGACAACGTTAGATCAGCAACAAAGTACTTTACTCCACATCTAGGGTACAAAGTGGTTTCAGGTCTAAGGGTGGTTTACACCATTATCACCATGAGAGTAACTTATGACACTTTGCATAACTTTGCATGTAGTACTCTCACAGCGGGTCAATCCGGTATAAATATTACTCCTAATATTTCTTATACCTATGTCAAGACTTGATAACTCCTTATCCCATGATCCATGAGATGCGATCATCACTGTATCTTCATAATAGTCTTTATGCTTTAAGGTTATCCCTTTTAACCTTAAAGCTCGACTATGAATACTTTAAGAATAGCGTCTTTATGTTTAATGTAATCTCATGATTAAGTCACACTTATAATATTAAACGGACTTTCTATTCTAGGGACTTCATTATTTTGAACGTTACAAACATAATAAAGAAATGCCTATTATTATTAATAAATAAAGCACTAAAGTATTGGCCTCTAGGGCTTACTACAACACTGCGCAATCAGCCTCCCAACCTGAATGGGCTCCCCCATCAAGAAGTTGTAGACGGCTAAGCACCTCGTCGTGATGATCTCTGTCTGGTTGGAGCATGCCTCAAAGTTATGGATCCATCATCTGGACCATAACTTTGGCAGAGGCAACATCTCCGTAGCATGTAGTCTCTGACGCGCTGCCTGGAGTAGCGCCAATCCTTGCCCGGCATAGCCAGGGCCTCCGGCATCTGATCATACTCCGCATCAGTAATTGCGCCGTCTCTCCAAGAGGCGCGCCTCTTATGGACTTCGCAATAGTCCTCCGGGCGGAATCCAAAAGTAGAATCAATCACGTCCGGGGCATAACTGATGGCGACCCCCTGGACGTAGGACCTGTAATCTCCAACGCCATATGCCAAAGCATTGGCGTAATACTCCTCCACAATGGTGGTGTTGCACTCCCCCAACATGTTGTTGAAGGGCAACCATCCGTAACCTGTAGCAATCTCTCGGACCCGTGGAAGTGGGTCGAAAGCATGTAAATCAATCCTAATCTCCTGGATCAACCCCTTATCTTGAATCGTGCCATGATGCTTCTGAGTAAGGCTACTCAAGAAGCGATAAGGGGAAGATGTCTGACCGGCTCCAAAAGGTTTAGAACGTTTGGGTGCCATGAGTGGAAAGTGAAAAAGGTTGGATTTTTATGAAAAAGTTTTGTTTTTTTGTGGTTAAATTTGGTTTGTGGAAGGTTTAGAAAGTGTAGAAGAAGAAGAAAAATATGATTTTTGAAGTTTTCGGAGAGTTTTGGAAGTTTCTGGGGTTCAGGGTAAATTTTGGCAGAGTAACGGTGTGAATTGTTTATGTAAAAAGTGAAAATCCATACATGTATATATAGGCATACGCTCCTTCATCGTAGCACGATGAGATCCATCGTACTACGATAGTTTGTTCTTGAATTTTAAAAATCTGGTCGTTCACATCGTAGCACGATGTGATACATCGTACTACGATGGATGACTGTTTTGTTTGAAAAATGAACGTATGTTCATCGTAGCACGATGGGATGCATCATGTTGCGATGGACTGCCTGTTTTTGTAAAAATTTGATTTTTAAACTTTTTCTCAAAAATTATTTTTGTTGGTCTTTCTAAAAATGTGGTACTTTTATTTATCTTAAATTAAAATTTAAAACTACAAATGCGGAAAATTAAAATAAAGCAGTAAATTGTACCTTGGGTTGCCTCCCAAGCAGCGCTTGTTCAACCTCTCATTAGCTTGAGGCATTTCCTCTATTACATAGGATAGGTTCGCATGTCTCTTATGTGCTCCTTTGTTACAGCTTGAAGCACTGGTCATCTTCCGTAATTCAGTTCTGACAATTCTGGTAGGACCAGGTCTGTTTCACCACACCCTCAACTATCCGGTTGGCGACTTATTTACCGGTGCAGTTTCATAGAACGTAGTGATTTCACCCCAAACTTATATTTGTGCATGTCTCTCTTTTTTATTCTTTCTTCTCAAGGAAGAAGTTGTTCTCCTGAGGTGACTTTGCAGATTGGTTCTCCTGATCGTAGTGGTTCATCCCTGATGGCCTTTCTCTTCTCTTGTCATCTTGCCAATGGTTCCCGTGTCTCCGAACCATTCCTGTAAACAGCCCTATCTTTTCTTTCTTCATGTGTTTCCGGAAGCTTCTGGTCAAATGATCCTCCCGACCATTGACTTTTTGTTGCGGCTTTCTCTTTTGCAATTCATTATATCTCCCATCTTCTTCCTTAGGAGTTTTCCTGTGAGAATGCTGTCTTTAGTTGGCTATTGCCAGCCTTTGTTATCTCTAGTGCCTTGAGTACCTGTGTGTATGCACTTTAAACAAATACCTCAGTAGCACTATAAAATTAATGGTAAAACTATTTTTGGTTTGTCTCGTGTGTCTTTGTCACTATGAAAATTCCCAGGTAAGTGAGGTGGATCACACCGATCGCTCGGAGACTTTGACTTATCCTTAGCCAGAATTTTCACAGATCAAAATCCACAATCATCAACAAGATTTTTGATTTTTTAATTTTTTTGTATATTTGAAATTTTTGACAAACTTAACTGCATTCTGGCAAGTGCATCAGTCTGTCGTCAAGTAATAATTCACACTCTAGGTGTCTAGAATGAGTTCGTATCCACAGGGATCGTGCCGAAACTTCGCTAGCGTTATTTAAGTTTGTATATTTGCATTCGCTTTGGTTTTGGAAAAAGGTTTTTATAAAAATAAGCGTAATGCTTGCATAAATAAATAGATAGGTAGATTCAGAAACATAGAGGATAGGTATGGTGATTGGACTCCCTTCCTTCTTCATATTTGGCATGAACGGTGTATAACATAGTTACTCAGATTATTGTTCGGCGGTAACTTTTCCTTTATTGTAGCAACACCTTACTGTTACTCTATGTATATTGAAGTTTCCCTACTTTAGTGACTAAGGTACCTACGAGAGTCTAACCTCGCTGTGTCACATACCCTAATTACTAGGTGAGTTATTCATTACACATGCATTATTACCTTCACACATCCAATGCCTCTTGGTCCTAGTATCGGGCTATTCATCTTATAAGTGCTCAGTTCACACCTAGTGCATGATTCCTCCTCTAACCGCTCAGTTCACGACTAGTTCAGGATGTTACCGTCTCTATATACCTAGCATTATTTACTACTAGTTCCGACCCATATTAAGTAAATACCTAATATCAATTCTATAAGCGCTCCCGCTTATCCGGCCAGATTACGAGATACGTTATTAAAGTGCAAGAAAGTAAATAACAAACATAATACTGAATAACGATTTATTATAACTTTGACTCAATCACATACTTCAAATATTCATAGGGGAGTTCATCTTCTCCACCACAACCTAAGGCATCTATTACAAAAGACTACATATATAAATTACAATAAAAGAATTATAACCTAAACATAAAAGCCTAAAGAAAACATACCTTGCTGAGTTAGTTTTCCCGTAAGGGGAGAAAACTATGCCCAATAGAGCTCCTCTGAACCTCTCCTTATAGTAGAGAATGTTCTACTATTTCTGAATGATTTAAACAATGACAGGAGAGCTCTATTTATAGTTTTCGTAATGGGCCCCAGTAAGTCATCGTACTGCGATAGGTCCATCGCAGTACGATGGGAAGATTCAGTTCAATTTTATAACTGATCCTGTGCATTTCATCAGCTTGGTCGCCAAGTAAAGTCATCGCGCTGCGATGAACAGATTTTCTTCAGATTTATTTCTTCTATTTTCTTGGCCAGCAAGCAGTCGTGCTACGATAAAATGCTCATTTTCTTCACTTTTTGGGCTTTTTCTTGTCTTTTGGCATCTTGGACCTTGTCTTGATGTTTTTCTCTGCTTTTGTAGGTTTTTCTTCGTATTTGGGCCAGTCTTGGTCATTTTACTACTAATAATAATACTAAAAATACCATAGAAATTCCTGTCATCAGCATGAATGTACAAATATCAAACATATGATACTAATATCACATCATCATCATCTTAATATGGATAACTTAATCCATCGTCGTCGTCATAAGCCTTGGATAATGTAATCCGAGAATTCCATATCATAATACATCAACAATTAAGTCATCATAAATCATAAACTTAATTCATCATCATCAATTATCTATCCTCGTCATAAGCATAGTCTCATTTAATTAGGCATAACAATTTTACACATTAAGTAACACCAAAATTGGGTAACATCAAAAACCCAAACCCATAAACATCATCAAATAGTAATTTAAACTCATTGAAACACCTCAAACGATTAAAAACGAGTAGCACAAGTATTGGGAATCAAAAAAGATTAACGGAATAGGCACAACGACACAAAACAACACCCAAAGGCCACCTATGGCTGATATATTCACCTAAGGCGAGATTGGTTCACCTGAGGCGAACTTTCCAGACGAAAAATAGCAGAAAAGTTGGCGGGAGGCGAGTTAAGTTTGCTGGAGGCGAACTTTCCAGACACTTCCTACAAAATTTTGCAGGTTTGATCTATTTCACCAAATCGACCATAACTCTGGCTACGTTAATCCAAATAAGATGGGTAAGTATGCGTTGGAAAGATAAGAAAGAGATCTACAACTTTCATTTTTAACAAAAATTCCAATTCGAAGTGAAAAGGGATCAAAAATGACGATCTCTCTTCAGACTTTATAAAAACACAGTTTTTCTTACACATAAAAATACAATTTTTTATTTTCCAAAACACAAGTTAAAACTCATTAACCCAAAAGTTCCTAAATCATCATCCATGCCATTTGAATCTTAATAAGCATCATTTCTACAATATTTCAACATCAATCATACAAGATCCATTCATCAAAGTTCATAATAATCACATAAACCCATTTTTGCATTAAAACCTATTTTTCTCATCAACAACACAATCAACTCATAAAGCAGTGATTTGTCTTATGTCAATCTATCTATTACACATGAATAAACATCTAGAATCATTCAATCAACATCAACATCACATAGATAAACACATTCCAAATTAATCCCCCACAAAAACCCAAAAAGAAAAGGGTGTAGAGAGTTTGGGAGTGGGGATATGGACAATCCCCCCTCTCTATGCTCACCCTAGATTATATAACCACTCTCATACCTTAATCAAGTTGGAATCTTTAATCCTTCTCTTCAATTCTGTAAGACCCACGATTCCACTGTACAGTTTTTCTAAGGAACTTTAGTGTCAGCTAAGTTTTTAGGGTTTTTGGTGAAGCGGTTTCGTGAGTATCGTCGCATTAATGGAATTTTTGCTGTATTTGAGCCTGTTTTGTGCTCGTGCGCTGGAAAGACACAGACTTTTGGGTCGTAGTCTTCTTTTAAGTATGAGGAGATTTCTGTGAAGCCCGAAATCCGAGTTTTGGGTTATTCTCGTCTTTGGAAAAACGAGTAGGAATTTTACCCGCTGTTGGAAATTTTTACGATGTCTGAATTCCGTAGAAATTTAGATGGGAGTTTTATATATCTGCGTGAGTTAGGATATATTGTCAGAATAATTTTCAAGAGTGAGGAAGAAAATTTCAGTCGGAGAATAAAGTTTAGCGATAGTTTTTAGAAATGGTTTACGATGAACTTTTACCTCGTAGATTTTCTATTTTTCGCAAGTTAGACCGTTAGCGAAGTACGACTCGCCGAGAGCGAACGCGAGAGCTGAGTAGCGTAAAGTAGATATTTGTTCAAAAAGCAATCATGAGTTATTTGGATCCAATGGCTAGGGATTAGTCTTGTAACTTTGCTTTTGATCCAAGGGCTTGGATTAATCAAGAGTAATTTGCATAGTAAGGAGGTTTAGCAATTGTGGACTTAGAAGCAAAATCACAAAAACTACTCCCTCCTCATTTCTCTCCCTCGGCCGAACTCCCTCTCACTCACTCATCCATTCAAAAATTTCATTTCTCATTTTCTCAAGCTTGGAGCATTAGCTTACTAAGGAATCACTTTCTCATTAAGGTAACTAACCTCTTCTATTCTTTTGTTTAGCTCAAAACCTCTTAGATTTTAGGATGTGATGATTATGTTCTTGAGGAAAAAAAATCTAGAATCTAGTTTTAATTAGTTTTTGGTTCCATAGAAGTGTGTATGAGTAGTAGACTAACTTGCTCAAGCTAAGTGGTGTTGATTCCCATGGTTGAATCTATGTTTTCACAAAATTTTGGTTAAGGGTTTGAAGAAAAATTTTGAAAAGATCATAAACTTGAGTTTTGTTTTGAGATTTTGTTTTTTGATGTTAGTTTTGGGCTTTGTGGCAAAATGGATTCTTGAATATAAACTTTGTTTTGAAAAATAAGAAAAAAATTTATTTGGTGTTCTTGAGCGATTCGATGAACATATTTTAAGAAATTTCGTTTCGATTCTCAAAGTAGTCAATTGAGCAATTAGATGCCTTTGCAAACTAATAGATAATTGTTAGGGTTTTGAAATGGAAAAAAATTGGTGTTGGCCTTGTTTTTCCCTCCTTGGCCGAGGCAAAAAGTTAGGGTAGGAAGAATCGATTTTCGAAATTGTTCTAAGACAAATAGTTTGGGCATAATCATAGTCTTAAAAGTTTGATTGGTTATGGTTTTGTTAGGAAAGAAAATGAGTTGCTTTTGCCTTCAGAAAACCAATTTGAGAATTGTCGAAAATTGCGATTCGACCTAAAATGTTTTGGATTGTGAGGATAAATGATTTTGGGGTATTATAAGATATTACCATGCTTTTGGAATTGAAAAATTTTGAGTGATTAGGTGTTTTTCACATTCTTGGCCGTGGCCAATTGAGGAGAAGGGAAAAAGATTTCAAAATTTTTAAAGTCCATAATGTGGAGAAATTGATCATTGAGTTAGTATATGGTTTTACTTGGTAAGAAAAACTTGAAACTTGCGACGCAAGAAAACTCTGATTTTTGTTGATTTATTTTGAAGAGTTATGGCTTGTTTTAAAATGATTTTGTTGTGTGAAATTGATCTCTTTTGGGTTGATAACTCTAGTGTTTCTTTGTATGCTTTGAAACAAAAATGAATTTCGTGTGACTAAAATAATGTCTTTAATTTCGTGAATTTTTATCGCCATGGGAAGAACTTGGAATCGCTAGGTGAGAGAGTTAGAAAGTACCTTAAACCCCCCTAGACTTTTGAGAACAAGTTTCGTTTCGATAAGATGTACGATGAGTATTTTATTGATTTTACGCTACATTTATTTTAGGTAGCGTGAATTGTAGAATTTCGCGAAAAAGAGTAACGGAAGCTTGTCGAGGTAAGGGCACCTTTCTTTTGTTTTATTTTCCGTTGGTAGCATTATTTGTATGCTTGTTGTGGTGTGCTTTGAGTGTTATGCATGTATATATTATGTATTCTCGTTGATGAGAAAGTGTTATGATACATGCGTTATTTACATATGATTTGTGAGAATATATGTATGAGCATGTGGTACATTATATATGATTGATTGCATTAGCATAGATTTGAAGATCGTATGCTCATGCATTCATGGTAGTGGTTAGAAGACCACCGGGTGCGATTAGAAGATCCACCTTGAATCCTGCGGGATTTTATTGAGTACAATATTGTGATTAGAAGATCACGGGGTTTGATTAGAAGATCCACCCTAATCCTTCGATTAGAAGATCGTCGTGATTGTATTTATTTTAGTGATTAGAAGATCACGACTCTCTGCGGAGAGGTTAAATTCCGGAATTCATGCATGTGGCAGCCAGTGATTGGTGTCACGATCATGTAGAGTCTGCATTGATAGGCTATGTGTGCATTGGTTTATATAAGCCCGTTGGTGGGAATTGCTTTTGTGTTAAAGAGTTTTTCTCGTGTATGTGGAAATTTGTTATGTGTACATCTTTCGCACCGGTTATATATATATATACTTTTATTTTGTGGTGACCCTTTCAATATTCATTTGCGGGCTCCTCCCACCCCAGATGATGCTGTAGGTCGCAAGGGCGGCGGCTGCTCAGGGCCCCAGTGAACTCATGCCGGAGCTATAGTTTTGAATTAGACTCTGTGCCGGTGTGGTTGTACATCGTGCCTTTGGGTTAGGCATAGGTTTCTATCTTGGTTTGTTTTGGGTTGTAGTGCTTGGAGTAATTTGAATACTTAGACTTGGACTGTAATTATTCAGGAACACACTTTGCTTGTCGAAGCACCTTATGGTAATGAGTTCTTTTGTATGTTTAATGCCGGCTCTCACAGTTTGTATGCGCTCTCCTGTTTTGTTTTTACAAAAAAAAAAAATAATGCCCCTTTTTAGTCCTTGAAAATCGGGGTGTAACATTGTGGGGCTAGGGATTAGTCTTGTAACTTTGCTTTTGATCCAAGGGCTTGGATTAATCAAGAGTAATTTGCATAGTAAGGAGGTTTAGCAATTGTGGACTTAGAAGCAAAATCACAAAAACTACTCCCTCCTCATTTCTCTCCCTCGGCCGAACTCCCTCTCACTCACTCATCCATTCAAAAATTTCATTTCTCATTTTCTCAAGCTTAGACAATTAGCTTACTAAGGAATCACTTTCTCATTAAGGTAACTAACCTCTTCTATTCTTTTGTTTAGCTCAAAACCTCTTAGATTTTAGGATGTGATGATTATGTTCTTGAGGAAAAAAATTCTAGAATCTAGTTTTAATTAGTTTTTGGTTCCATAGAAGTGTGTATTGAAGGTGGAAAAACACAAGAAGGGGGGGTTGAATTGTGTTTTTAGAATTAAAAACTTTTTCGAAATAATACTAAGTTCGCAGCGGATATGAACACAAAGTAAAATGGGTGCTGAGAGAGAGAGAGAGAGAGAGACACAAAATTTATCCTGGTTCCTCTCACAAATCGAGAGTACTCCAGTCCCCTTGTTACTAACAAGAGATTTTCACTATAATCTACTTAAGATTACAAATTGCTCAAGCACACTTGCAAGAGACTTCTCAGGTGCTCAAGTTTTACTAAACAAGAGACTTCTCAAATGCTCAAGTTAAACTTAACAAGAGACTTCTCAAATGCTCAAGTTAAACTTAACAAGAGACTTCTCAAACAAACTTAAGAATAAGAATGAATGATAAGGAACACTTGATATACTATCAGAGGTGTTTACAAAATACAACTCAAATTGTTTTAAGACTTAGAATGACATATTTAAATTATGATGTCAGAATGCTTCTTAGTCTTTTAACAGTGTTGGTAGAACGGTCGTTCGAACAGTAGTCATTTCTTCCATTTGAGTCTTCTATTTATACTTGGAGGAAGATGATGACCGTTGCAGAGAGAGAGGTGCCAGCTGGAATTTATTCGTACAATTGTGATAGCTGTAGTTACCTTCTTTGGTAAAGATATCCAACTCCACTACCTTGCTATTTGAATTATCACTCATCCATTTTGAGTAATAATAGTACAATAGTACGTTTCTCAATTGCGCTCCACATATGGATAAGGTTAACGTTGTACCAACGAATATTCCTTCTTGTGGACGTGACAGATCCTTGAAGTAGATTGTTCTTCAATCATTGGTTCTGAATAAGTCAGCTCTTGAGTGACGTAAATTCCTTTTGCTTCAGATGCTGTTATCAATGCTTCTTGAGGCCCTTTTTGCTTCTGAGTCCGTCAGAGCCTTGTTTTTGTCCTCAAAGGCACTTTCTTCAACATACAAAACTTAAGCTTCTGATGAACAGTGATGTGCTTTCAGAGCTTGTTTTGACTGGCTTCTCTGCTATTATTCATAGTGCTTCTGAATGAATTTTAACTTGTAGTTCTGCACACTAGAATGATCATTAGTAATTCCAATTGTAATTTTAATACTTTTTTATCATCAAAACCACTTAAAACATTAGAGGTTCATGTCAGACCCACTTTGTTCCAACAATCTCCTTCTTTTTGATGATGACAAACCAAAGCATTAAAATTCAATTGTTGTTGATTTAATTTAATTATGATGACTTCAGGTTTCAAAGGTTTGCAATCTCCCCCTTAGTCTGATAATCCATAAGGGTAGGTTTGTAAGCTCCCCCTAAGTTTTATCCATAATTAATTAAAACAGTTTAAGAGTCGATTTATTAACTTAAAATAAATTTTCATATTTAACTCTCAGAAGCATAGTTTTGTAAGCTTTGCTTCTTAGAGTTTGACAATGCTCAGAAGCGGTTTGCAAGCTCTTCTGACATTGTCTATGAATTTTATTTTAGGTTCTTAAATTTTCTCCCCTTTCAATAATCGTTCAGAATGAGAAAGAATCATAAGGGATAAATATTGATTCATAATGCATTTAACATTACAGTTTCAGATTGAGCAGTATATGAATGAATCAACATTAATTTTAACGCTACTCTTACTCCCCCTTTTGGCATCAGTCAAAAAGACACAGAAAACCAAGCAGTCAAAGCGCCAAACAAGGTAGTCAAGTCAAAAGGAAGTGACAACCAAACGCATTCAATGAATGGCATTGATTATCCTACTGACAAGATATCTTGAAGGTACTATAAATAAAGGATGATTCCTCTCATTTTACTCATTCAGAGTAATCAAGTCATTTTCAAAAACAAACATATAATGGAAAAGCAGGTTACCAAGGATGCTTCAGGCTCAAAAGAAGAGAGCAAGAAGGGAGCAGAGCCCTGGCGCTGCGAAGAAAACAGGCTTCGCTACGAAAGGAACAAGCAAGAACTAATATTGACAGAGTCAGAGGAGGAAGAATTGGGCTCTGATCTGGAAGAATTTTTATGGACATACAATGATGACACTCCATACGAAGAGTACGAGGCTGCTGTTCAGAAGGACACTGAAGAGCTAGTGCAAAAGGCCACTGCCAACTTGCTTGCTTACATTAAGGAGAAACATAAGAAGCTAGATTCAGAGTCTTCTGAAATAAAGCCTAGCTCTAAGTAGAGTCTCATCATTCTATGTAATAGAGATTCTTCAATAATATTAATAAAAGAGTTTATGCTATAAATTCCCTTTGTTTTGAGCAAGTTTCTTATATATATATATACCTCATTCCTATTGTCAGAAAACCAGTTACCAGACACGCCTCATTCGGTATCGGTGCCCCGTTGTTAAACAGGCTTTAATACTAAGAAGCTATTTCATGAGTAAACAGGAGTACTGATGAGAGGGGCTCTTAGGTTTTGAAAATCCTAGGCTTATTAGTTTAAAAACTAAGATGCTCTTCAGCATCTCTCACTAGAGCCAGAAATCTCAAGAGTACCAGACAATATCATGGTATATAGAGAAGTTAAATTTTGAAAAACAAATGTAAAACAGACACATAAGCTAATAACAAACACACAAATATGGATAATATAGATATTAATTAAAAAGATTATCCAACTATTACACAAGTATTAACAACAAAACAAGTGCACAAACAATGACTAAGGTTTCTTAATATCTGCTATGGCTTTCAGAAGGGTTAACATCATGTCATCCATCCTTTTATGAACTGTTTCCACAGCAGCATTCATATCAGTGCGCACATCCACTCTTAGTTCATCAATTTCATTAGCCAGTTCAGTTCTGATGCTGTCCAATGCATCTTGAACTGCTGGAGGTATTGCAGACGAGGTAGAAGCTATGTCAATCTTTATAGGAGAGAGAGGAGGAATGGGTTCTATAATGGGCTTCTTACCCTTGTCAGTATCTTCATCAATATCCATCTCATTATCTTCTTCTATCTGATTCTGATCGAGCATTGCAACATCTTGCTCAGCAGCTTGATTTTTATTGAGCTTGTTGGTTTCAATTTTAGCAATGTGCACAGCCCTATCTACCAATAAGTTCAATGCCTCTTGTTCAGCTAGCCTTTTGTGCTCAGCTTCAGCTGCCCTTGCCTGTTCAGCAGCTATCCAAGCCTGCGCAGTAGCTAACTCATAAACACCTTCTTCACTGATTAGCTTCTCAGCTGTCTCACATGCACTCCTTGCTAGTTTTTTTATTTCAGCATCCAAAGCTGCCAACCTTGCACATTCCTCTTCATGATTGTAGACTGTGAGCCTTGGAGCACTTAACCTCTCAGCAATCTTAAATAATTCCCTTGCTGTCTTCATTCCCCTGTCCTTTGTCTTGTTCTTCAGATGAGTACTAAGAATTTGTAAAGATTGATTAAACAAGTACTCCATCTCTCTGACATCAGCATCAAAATCAGAAGGGAAGATAAGAGCTTCTTCCTCCTTTTGTTTGAACCTCTTAAGTCTAATACCTATAGCATTATTTAGCAACTCAAGGTTTGGTTCAGAGTCAGAATTGAAAAAGGGTAAGGATAGGTCAAAGGGAATGGTTGGTTCAGGTTTCTTTCTTTTGAGTTCAATGATTTTGATTTTACTGAGATTTGGAGGTATGATATCATCATCAAGATTGATGGAATCCTTGAATATTTGATGTTCAGCTTTAGTTAGGTGTTGGTAAAGCTCAAGAACCTCTTCTAAAACTAGAGGTTTGTTGAGTGGGTCAGAGACAGGTTGTGGTGAAGGTGAAGGAGATGATTCATCAGAGTATACTTCAGGTTGAGGTGATTGATGTTGTTGTTCAGTCATGACTTTATTGGGTGATTGATGAGGTGATTCTTGTTGGGCTTCAGAATGAGCAATTGACTCATCCTGAACAGGTGTAAATGTAGGTGGATTTACTTGTGAGATGTGATCAAGTGAGGGGGGAGGAGTTTGAATGAATTGAACAATAGGTGGTTCTTGGATAGTTTGAACAGTAGAGGGTTTGATAATAGGAAAACGAGGAGAGTTGGGATTGGAATGTGTAAAGGCATCTCCAGATAGATGTTGTTGGAGATGATCAAGAACGGATTCAGTAGTGGTTGGTTGATTAAGGATGGTAGTGTCTATGATGATGGGGGTTTCTTCATCAGAGGATAGTTGGATTGGCTTTTTGAAGGGTCTCTTGGTAGTCTTTTTAAGATTTGTTTTCTTTGGTCCTTCTCTGATTATCTTAGCAATGAATTCCTCAGAGTCAGTGCTAGTATCAGATGATGATGATGATATAGCTTTATGATCAGGTAAGACTACACTAATAGGTACGGTGAAGTCTATGGGTTGAGTTTGATTGGTAGATGAAGGAGGTTGAGAGATCGAGGGTTGAGGTTCAGGATTAATATCTTGAGCTACTGGAATGCTAGAAGTATTAGGCTCAGAGATTTTACCTTTTGGTTTTGAAGCTCTAGACTTCAATCTTTTGGCAGGCATAGTAGGGTTCTGATCCTCCTCAGAAGCTTGAGGCCTGTCATTTCTCTTCTTTGATTGCCTTTCCTTCTGAACAGCTTCAGTGGCCATATCCTCAGCACCACTATCTCCTCCCATAGCCTCGTCAGCATCAGCATTCTCTTGGTCCTCAGAACCATCATCAGCTATCTCTTGTTCAGTGGTCTTTGGCTTCCTTTGAGACCTTGTAATAGCCTTTGGACCCTTGAAGATTTCCCAATTTGGGACACTAACAACCATCTTTCTGGGTACTCTTACCCCAGTCTCTCTTCTCACTATCTCAATGAAGTTCTTGATGACATCCTCATTGTCATGTTCTGATATGGTGGGAAACCCATCACACCAGAAGTACTTTTCATAGACTTGTTGCAGAGGTGTCTTCACTGAGATAATTTCATTCTTGGTTTTTCTTTTCATATTCACCAGAACCGTTGCATCATACTTAGCAGTTTGGAATACTCTAAGCTTTTCCTTGGCACTCAGAATGTCTGTGAGTTTGGTTTGCCTGATGAGTTCTGATATGAGCCTAGGATGATGAATGTTAGATGGCATTTTGGTTCTGCTTGCAGTGATGGTTAAACACATGTGATCAAATAAAATCTTAGCCAGATTAACCTTCACCTTCTTGTATAGGAACCAAATGAAGTGCTTATGTGGTATAGATATGGTATCTAATCCACCTTCTCTAGTAACTATTGTAGCGAGAACCACTCTGAAAGCAAATTCAAACTTGTGCCTCATGCACTTCAACTTTCCAAAGTCCCTGTTGGAACTCCCAGGTTTAAACAGGTCCTGATTGATTGAATTCAAATATTTGCTCTTAGCATCATATACTTCTATGTCTTCTCCCTTGTTATCCAAACCCAGAATCTTGGCAATGTGTGCCTGAGTGATCACCACATTGATACCCAAAATGTTTGACCTTATTTCTCTTCCTCTATACGGTTTCAAACCAAGTTCCTGCCTTGTTTTACCCTTTAGAGACTTGTTCTTCGCAATCAGGTTCTTGTATTCTTCATCAGCGCTTACTCTATCAAAAACCTTTGCTTTTTGCCAGAAATATTTGACAATGTCATAGTACACAAAACCATTCAACATCTCAAAATAGTTTTCCCATTTTTGATCGAAGAATAGATTTTGAACATCGATTCCGTTTGCTTTCAAGCTATCGAAATCTACAAACTTCTCCGTGTAGAAATCGTATGAGTCTGGACCGGCGTCCGTTTGATTGTGTTGATAAACTAGATTATCTTTTGAATTAAGATCGATGATGGGTGGTAACGTAGGGTTAAAGGGTTCTTGAACGATTTCGTTTGATGAACGAGCAGCCATAGTTGCAGAGAATTAAGAAGATGAAGATTGGGAATTTCTGTAAGGTCTAGGGTTGTGTAGGTAGTGATTTTGTGTAAAAAGTTGTGCAAGTGAGTGAAGTGACTTATAAATAGTAACTAGCACACATACACAGAGAAAATAAACATTGGGAGGGAGCGCGAGCAGTTTTAAAAATTAAATAATATACTTAACTGCCATAATCATCATTAACTGTTCTCTGCCCGTCAGGATCTAGACACGTGTTGAAGAGGTTTAATCATAGCTGACGCGTGTACAGACAACTGTTGTACACTTACTCGTACTGAACGTTTCATTTCCAAAAGGTTCAGAGCCTCACTCATTTGTATCTGACACCTCATCAGAACCTGTTACTCTTCAGTGCCTAAATTATTCAGAGCTTCCCAAGGGATACTCTAAATTATAAGAGGTTCTGATAGAGCTTCAGATGCTAATTCTATTCTACTTCTCAGAGCCAATTTTCTTCAGAGATATAGTGCATGTTCAAATTCTTTTTGATAAAATCAAATCTTTCAATAGCTAAAGGTTTAGTAAATATGTCAGCCCATTGATGTTCAGTATCAATGAATTGAATATCTATTGTACCTTTCTGAACATGATCCCTTATAAAATGGTGTTTTATTTCAATATGTTTAGCTCTTGAGTGTAGAATAGGGTTCTTAGACAAATGAATAGCAGCAGTATTGTCACAATATAGTGGAATACTGCTTTCAGCTATGTTATAATCTTCCAACTGATATTTCATCCAGAGAAGCTGTGTGCAGCATTTAGCAGCTGAGATGTATTCTGCTTCTGCTGTAGACAAAGCAATAGTTGTTTGTCTCTTGCTGGCCCAAGATATGAGATTCTCACCAATAAATTGGCAATTTCCACTTGTGGATTTTCTTTCAATCTTGTCACCAGCATAGTCAGCATCACAGAATCCAACTAGCTTACTATCTAGGGATTTTTTATAAAGAAGTCCTAGATTAGTAGTTCCTTTCAGATATCTAAAGATCCTTTTAACAGCAGTTAAGTGAGGTTCTCTAGGATCTGACTGGAATCTTGCACACAAGCATACACTATATAAAATATCAGGTCTAGATGCTGTTAGGTAGAGTAAGGAGCCAATCATACCTCGATACAGCTTCTGATCTACTTTGCTTCCTATCTCTTCCTTGCTTAAGCTGCTGGTAGGATGCATGGGTGTAGACATTATCTTGCAGTCATCAAGGTTGAACTTCTTCAGAAGCTCTTTTGTATACTTGCTTTGATGAATGTAAGTGCCATCTTTTCCTTGATTAATTTGGATTCCAAGGAAGAACTTCAATTCACCCATCATACTCATCTCGAATTCATCCTGCATCAGCTTTGAAAAACTCTTGCACAAGGAAGCATTAGTGGAACCAAAAATAATATCATCAACATATATTTGAATGATTAAGATATCTTTCTTAGATGTCTTTCTGAATAATGTATTGTCAATTTGACCTTTTTGAAAACCATTTTCTAAAAGGAAATTACTCAGTCTTTCATACCAAGCTCTTGGAGCTTGTTTGAGACCATAGAGTGATTTCTTAAGTTTATAAACATAATCAGGATTTTTTAAATCCTCAAAACCTGGGGGTTGTTTGACATATACTTCTTCAGAAATAACACCATTAAGAAAGGCGCTCTTAACATCCATTTGGTACAATGTGATTCCATTATTAATAGCATATGAAAGAAGTAACCTGATTGCTTCCAGTCTTGCTACTGGAGCAAACGTTTCAGTGAAGTCTATACCTTCTTGCTGACTGTAGCCTTGTGCTACCAGTCTAGCTTTATTTCTTACCACTTCACCTTGTTCATTCATCTTATTTCTAAATACCCACTTAGTTCCAATGATGTTCTTATGTGCTGGTCTTGGCACTAGATCCCATACATCATTTCTTTGAAACTGATTGAGCTCATCTTGCATAGCTACAATCCATCCATCGTCAGTAAGTGCTTCATCAACATTCTTTGGTTCTATCATTGAGATTAGTCCCAGAAGTGAATCAAGTTGTTGATAGTCTGATCTTGTCTTTCTTGGACTTTCTTTGTTTCCAAGAATTAGATCTTCTGGATGTGATGATCTATATTTGAACTTCCTTCTTGGAGCTTTATCAACATCAGCACTTGGTTGAGTGTCTTCTTCTGAAGTGTCATCATGTTCTTGTGATGCTTCTAATTGAGATGCTTCTTCAGCATCTTCTTCCAATACAGCTTCTGAAGCTTCAACAGCTTCTGATGCTTTTTCAGGTTCTGAATCGATGTATTGGTATGGAACACCTGCATAACTATTATCTTGCTCTGACATTTTACTGTCAGGCTCTTTATCATCAAATCTAACATGTATAGATTCTTCCACTGTGTTAGTTTCAGAATTATACACTCTGTATGCCTTTGAGCGTTCAGAGTAACCTATAAAGATTCCCTTACAAGCTTTGGCATCAAATTTTCTTTTGTAGGCCTTGTTGTTTAGAATGTAACAGGTACATCCAAACTGATGAAAATAAGAGATGTTGGGCTTTCTTCCTTTGAAGAGTTCATATGTTGTTAGATTCAATAGAGGTCTAATATAGATCCTATTTTGAATATAACAAGTTGTGTTTACAGCTTCTGCCCAGAAGTGCTTAGCAAGTTTTGTCTCATGCATCATGGTTCTTGCCATTTCTTGTAAAGACCTGTTCTTTCTCTCTACAACACCATTTTGTTGTGGTGTTCTAGAAGCAGAGAACTCATGGACAATGCCATGATCTTCACAAAAAGTTGCAAATGGTTCATTTTCAAATTCACCACCATGATCACTTCTTACCTTTAAGATTTTGAGACCTTTCTCATTTTGCACTTGAGTGCAGAAGATGCTGAACACATCATATGCATCATCTTTCACTCTTAGAAACTTTACCCAAGTCCATCTACTGTAATCATCAACAATGACTAATCCATATTTCTTCCCATTGATTGAGGCAGTACTTACTGGACCAAACAAATCAATGTGAAGTAGCTCTAAAGGTTTTGAGGTAGAGACAATGTTTTTAGGTTTAAAAGAAGTTTTTGAAATTTTGCCAATCTGACAAGGACCACACAGAGCGTCTGAATGATATTTAAGATTTGGCAGGCCTTTAACCAATTTTAGTTTGCTAAGCTTAGAGATTAATCTCCAGTTAGCATGACCTAAGCGTTGGTGCCAGACCCACTTTTCATCATTCAGAGATAGAAGACAAACTATTTTCTGCTCAGTGAGTTCTGACAGATTCACCTTATAAACATTACCTCTTCTTAATCCTCTAAACAATATGGACTTGTCAGAGTCATTGATTACTGTACATGCCTCTTTATCAAATTTAACAATAAATCCGCTATCACAAAATTGACTAATGCTAAGCAGATTATGTTTGAGGCCATCAACTAACCAAACATTTTTAACTGAAAGAGAAGAGTTACCAACTATACCTGTACCAATGATCTTCCCTTTTTGGTTTCCTCCAAACCCCACAGTACCTCCCTCTTTCAGAGTCAGGGTTTGGAACATATGCCTTTCTCCCGTCATATGTCGTGAGCAGCCACTGTCCAGGTACCAGCATTGCTGCTTTGGCCTTCTTGGTGTGCAAACCTGAAGCAAATATTATTTGAGATTTTGGTACCCATATCTTTATGGGTCCTTTTGTGTTAGTCTTTACAGGTCTAGGTGGTCTTTGTTTGAAAGACCTATCAGAGCCTCTAGAGTTAACCACCCTTGTTGAAAAGTTTTTGGGTTTAGTATAGCTCTTGAGCTTTGTTCTTGAATGTGTCAGAGCTTCTTTAGATTTAACATTAGCTTGAGGCTTAAAAATCTTAGGTTCTGAGGTTTTATCCTTCTGAGCCTTTGACTTTTGAGCCTCTGGCTTTGATGTTCTATTAGAGGCTGACTCATTTAGAACTTCTGATTGACTCTTTACAAAGACAACCTTAGGTTTTGATTTATCTATATTAGAGGACTTTGAAGATAATGGATTGTCTTTAAAACGTGAGAATCCAAGACCTTCTCCTCTATTTCTACTTACATGATAAATCAAAGAGGCTATTTTACTTCTTTTCATTCCATTGATAAGGAATTCCTGAAGAGCGAATTCATGTTCTGGAGGAACCTTATCATCAAGAACATAATGAGTTTCCATAAATTCATTTCTTGATTTTAGAGACTCATTTTGTTCAATTATTTCATTTGCCTTTTCGGTCAGGTTGTTATAGGCCTTCTTAAGGACCTTACACTCACCCGCCTTTTTGGTTAAAAGTTTTAAGGCATCTTTTAAGGAATCTATTAATTCAGAACGAGAAAGTTTAGCAAGTACCTCATCTTCATCTTCTGAATCTGAGTCAGCTTCGTGCTCAGAGTTCTCTTGGTCAGAAGCAGTTGCCATCAAGGCTAGGTTTGCTTCTTCTTCCCCATCAGAATCTGATTCCTGATCCAAATCATCCCAAGTGGCAAGGAACCCCTTCTTGAGCTTACTTTTGTATCTTTCTTTGTTAGAGGTTCTCTTGGATGTTTTACTCAGGTTCTCTGGGCAGTCAGCAATGAAGTGTCCTGGTTTGTTGCACTTAAAGCATTTGTTTTGTTCTTCCTTTTTATCCTTAGAAGCACCAACCTTCTTGGAATAACCTCCAAACTTACCAGCATACTTCTTGCTTCTCTTAGCCCATTGCGATACTCTTGCAGCCATCAGAACCATTTCTTCTTCTTCATCAGAGTCCATCTCGTGACCTTCTTCAGAAGCTTCTTCATCAGATACTATAACCTTCTCCTTCAGAGCCTTAAAGGAACTCTTGGTGCTCAGGGCTATCCCTTTTAGCTTCTTAGTCGATTCATCAGTCATAAGTTCCATCTCATGACTCTTTAGAGAACTAACCAAGCTTTCAAGAGACACAGTATCTAAATCCTTAGATTCCTGAAACGCTGTCACTTTTGGTCTCCACTTTGGCGGCAAGCTTCTGAGTACTTTCCTTACATGATCAGCCTCAGTATAGCTCTTATCTAAAACTTGAAGTCCAGAAACAAGAATTTGAAACCTAGAGAACATTGTCTCAATGTCCTCTCCGTCCTTCATTTTAAATAATTCATACTGATGTACTAACAAGTTGGCCTTAGCCTCCTTAACTTGTTTATTTCCTTCATACTTGGATTTAAGAGAATCCCAGATAGACTTAGCCGTTCTCTTATCTCCAATTTTCAAGTACTCATCATGAGAGATGGCATTTGTCATCATCCCTTTTACACTGTGGTGCTTCTTATACTCCAGCTTTTGAGTAGGTGTAAAAGCCTTTCTGTCTTTAGAGCTAACAACACCTTCTAAGTCCATATTTTCAAAGTTCACTCCATCTTCTACCATGTCCCATAAATCACAATCAATACTCATGATATAGCTGTACATATTTGTTTTCCAGAACGGGTAGCTAGTCTCAGTTCCATTGAAGATAGGAACTTTATCAGATGACCTTCTTTGTCGAGAGTTTGAGTCATAGTCAAAAGGAACTTCATTGAGATTCTTCTCAGCAGACATGTTTTTCCTCCCTGAATCTTAACTGTTTCACTGATAGGTGAGAGTTAGGCAACAACCAGGCTCTGATACCAATTGAAGGTGGAAAAACACAAGAAGGGGGGTTGAATTGTGTTTTTAGAATTAAAAACTTTTTCGAAATAATACTAAGTTCGCAGCGGATATGAACACAAAGTAAAATGGGTGCTGAGAGAGAGAGAGAGAGAGACAAAATTTATCCTGGTTCCTCTCACAAATCGAGAGTACTCCAGTCCCCTTGTTACTAACAAGAGATTTTCACTATAATCTACTTAAGATTACAAATTGCTCAAGCACACTTGCAAGAGACTTCTCAGGTGCTCAAGTTTTACTAAACAAGAGACTTCTCAAATGCTCAAGTTAAACTTAACAAGAGACTTCTCAAATGCTCAAGTTAAACTTAACAAGAGACTTCTCAAACAAACTTAAGAATAAGAATGAATGATAAGGAACACTTGATATACTATCAGAGGTGTTTACAAAATACAACTCAAATTGTTTTAAGACTTAGAATGACAGATTTAAATTATGATGTCAGAATGCTTCTTAGTCTTTTAACAATGTTGGTAGAACGGTCGTTCGAACAGTAGTCATTTCTTCCATTTGAGTCTTCTATTTATACTTGGAGGAAGATGATGACCGTTGCAGAGAGAGAGGTGCCAGCTGGAATTTATTCGTACAATTGTGATAGCTGTAGTTACCTTCTTTGGTAAAGATATCCAATTCCACTACCTTGCTATTTGAATTATCACTCATCCATTTTGAGTAATAATAGTACAATAGTACGTTTCTCATTTGCGCTCCACATATGGATAAGGTTAACGTTGTACCAACGAATATTCCTTCCTGTGGACGTGACAGATCCTTGAAGTAGATTGTTCTTCAATCATTGGTTCTGAATAAGTCAGCTCTTGAGTGACGTAAATTCCTTTTGCTTCAGATGCTGTTATCAATGCTTCTTGAGGCCCTTTTTGCTTCTGAGTCCGTCAGAGCCTTGTTTTTGTCCTCAGAGGCACTTTCTTCAACATACAAAACTTAAGCTTCTGATGAACAGTGATGTGCTTTCAGAGCTTGTTTTGACTGGCTTCTCTGCTATTATTCATAGTGCTTCTGAATGAATTTTAACTTGTAGTTCTGCACACTAGAATGATCATTAGTAATTCCAATTGTAATTTTAATACTTTGTTATCATCAAAACCACTTAAAACATTAGAGGTTCATGTCAGACCCACTTTGTTCCAACATGTATGAGTAGTAGACTAACTTGCTCAAGCTAAGTGGTGTTGATTCCCATGGTTGAATCTATGTTTTCACAAAATTTTGGTTAAGGGTTTGAAGAAAAATTTTGAAAAGATCATAAACTTGAGTTTTGTTTTGAGATTTTGTTTTTTGATGTTAGTTTTGGGCTTTGTGGCAAAATGGATTCTTGAATATAAACTTTGTTTTGAAAAATAAGAAAAAAAATTATTTGGTGTTCTTGAGCGATTCGATGAACATATTTTAAGAAATTTCGTTTCGATTCTCAAAGTAGTCAATTGAGCAATTAGATGCCTTTGCAAACTAATAGATAATTGTTAGGGTTTTGAAATGGAAAAAAATTGGTGTTGTCCTTGTTTTTCCCTCCTTGGCCGAGGCAAAAAGTTAGGGTAGGAAGAATCGATTTTCGAAATTGTTCTAAGACAAATGGTTTGGGCATAATCATAGTCTTAAAAGTTTGATTGGTTATGGTTTTGTTAGGAAAGAAAATGAGTTGCTTTTGCCTCAGAAAACCAATTTGAGAATTGTCGAAAATTGCGATTCGACCTAAAATGTTTTGGATTGTGAGGATAAATGATTTTGGGGTATTATAAGATATTACCATGCTTTTGGAATTGAAAAATTTTGAGTGATTAGGTGTTTTTCACATTCTTGGCCGTGGCCAATTGAGGAGAAGGGAAAAAGATTTCAAAATTTTTAAAGTCCATAATGTGAAGAAATTGATCATTGAGTTAGTATATGGTTTTACTTGGTAAGAAAAACTTGAAACTTGCGACGCAAGAAAACTCTGATTTTTGTTGATTTATTTTGAAGAGTTATGGCTTGTTTTAAAATGATTTTGTTGTGTGAAATTGATCTCTTTTGGGTTGATAACTCTAGTGTTTCTTTGTATGCTTTGAAACAAAAATGAATTTCGTGTGACTAAAATAATGTCTTTAATTTCGTGAATTTTTATCGCCATGGGAAGAACTTGGAATCGCTAGGTGAGAGAGTTAGAAAGTACCTTAAACCCCCCTAGACTTTTGAGAACAAGTTTCGTTTCGATAAGATGTACGATGAGTATTTTATTGATTTTACGCTACATTTATTTTAGGTAGCGTGAATTGTAGAATTTCGCGAAAAAGAGTAACGGAAGCTTGTCGAGGTAAGGGCACCTTTCTTTTGTTTTATTTACCGTTGGTAGCATTGTTTGTATGCTTGTTGTGGTGTGCTTTGAGTGTTATGCATGTATATATTATGTATTCTCATTGATGAGAAAGTGTTATGATACATGCGTTATTTACATATGATTTGTGAGAATATATGTATGAGCATGTGGTACATTATATATGATTGATTGCATTAGCATAGATTTGAAGATCGTATGCTCATGCATTCATGGTAGTGGTTAGAAGACCACCGGGTGCGATTAGAAGATCCACCTTGAATCCTGCGGGATTTTATTGAGTACAATATTGTGATTAGAAGATCACGGGGTTTGATTAGAAGATCCACCCTAATCCTTCGATTAGAAGATCGTCGTGATTGTATTGATTTTAGTGATTAGAAGATCACGACTCTCTGCGGAGAGGTTAAATTCCGGAATTCATGCATGTGGCAGCCAGTGATTGGTGTCACGATCATGTAGAGTCTGCATTGATAGGCTATGTGTGCATTGGTTTATATAAGCCCGTTGGTGGGAATTGCTTTTGTGTTAAAGAGTTTTTCTCGTGTATGTGGAAATTTGTTATGTGTACATCTTTCGCACCGGTTATATATATATATATACTTTTATTTTGTGGTGACCCTTTCAATATTCATTTGCGGGCTCCTCCCACCCCAGATGATGCTGTAGGTCGCAAGGGCGGCGGCTGCTCAGGGCCCCAGTGAACTCGTGCCGGAGCTATAGTTTAGAATTAGACTCTGTGCCGGTGTGGTTGTACATCGTGCCTTTGGGTTAGGCATAGGTTTCTATCTTGGTTTGTTTTGGGTTGTAGTGCTTGGAGTAATTTGAATACTTAGACTTGGACTGTAATTATTCAGGAACACACTTTGCTTGTCGAAGCACCTTATGGTAATGAGTTATTTTGTATGTTTAATGCCGGCTTTCACAGTTTGTATGCGCGCTCTGTTTTGTTTTTAAAAAAAATAATAATAATGCCCCTTTTTAGTCCTTGAAAATCGGGGTGTAACATTGTGGGGCTAGGGATTAGTCTTGTAACTTTGCTTTTGATCCAAGGGCTTGGATTAATCAAGAGTAATTTGCATAGTAAGGAGGTTTAGCAATTGTGGACTTAGAAGCAAAATCACAAAAACTACTCCCTCCTCATTTCTCTCCCTCGGCCGAACTCCCTCTCACTCACTCATCCCTTCAAAAATTTCATTTCTCATTTTCTCAAGCTTGGAGCATTAGCTTACTAAGGAATCACTTTCTCATTAAGGTAACTAACCTCTTCTATTCTTTTGTTTAGCTCAAAACCTCTTAGATTTTAGGATGTGATGATTATGTTCTTGAGGAAAAAAATTCTAGAATCTAGTTTTAATTTGTTTTTGGTTCCATAGAAGTGTGTATGAGTAGTAGACTAACTTGCTCAAGCTAAGTGGTGTTGATTCCCATGGTTGAATCTATGTTTTCACAAAATTTTGGTTAAGGGTTTGAAGAAAAATTTTGAAAAGATCATAAACTTGAGTTTTGTTTTGAGATTTTGTTTTTTGATGTTAGTTTTGGGCTTTGTGGCAAAATGGATTCTTGAATATAAACTTTGTTTTGAAAAATAAGAAAAAAAATTATTTGGTGTTCTTGAGCGATTCGATGAACATATTTTAAGAAATTTCGTTTCGATTATCAAAGTAGTCAATTGAGCAATTAGATGCCTTTGCAAACTAATAGATAATTGTTAGGGTTTTGAAATGGAAAAAAATTGGTGTTGGCCTTGTTTTTCCCTCCTTGGCCGAGGAAAAAAGTTAGGGTAGGAAGAATCGATTTTTGAAATTGTTCTAAGACAAATAGTTTGGGCATAATCATAGTCTTAAAAGTTTGATTGGTTATGGTTTTGTTAGGAAAGAAAATGAGTTGCTTTTGCCTTCAGAAAACCAATTTGAGAATTGTCGAAAATTGCGATTCGACCTAAAATGTTTTGGATTGTGAGGATAAATGATTTTGGGGTATTATAAGATATTACCATGCTTTTGGAATTGAAAAATTTTGAGTGATTAGGTGTTTTTCACATTCTTGGCCGTGGCCAATTGAGGAGAAGGGAAAAAGATTTCAAAATTTTTAAAGTCCATAATGTGGAGAAATTGATCATTGAGTTAGTATATGGTTTTACTTGGTAAGAAAAACTTGAAACTTGCGACGCAAGAAAACTCTGATTTTTGTTGATTTATTTTGAAGAGTTATGGCTTGTTTTAAAATGATTTTGTTGTGTGAAATTGATCTCTTTTGGGTTGATAACTCTAGTGTTTCTTTGTATGCTTTGAAACAAAAATGAATTTCGTGTGACTAAAATAATGTCTTTAATTTCGTGAATTTTTATCGCCATGGGAAGAACTTGGAATCGCTAGGTGAGAGAGTTAGAAAGTACCTTAAACCCCCCTAGACTTTTGAGAACAAGTTTCGTTTCGATAAGATGTACGATGAGTATTTTATTGATTTTACGCTACATTTATTTTAGGTAGCGTGAATTGTAGAATTTCGCGAAAAAGAGTAACGGAAGCTTGTCGAGGTAAGGGCACCTTTCTTTTGTTTTATTTTCCGTTGGTAGCATTGTTTGTATGCTTGTTGTGGTGTGCTTTGAGTGTTATGCATGTATATATTATGTATTCTCGTTGATGAGAAAGTGTTATGATACATGCGTTATTTACATATGATTTGTGAGAATATATGTATGAGCATGTGGTACATTATATATGATTGATTGCATTAGCATAGATTTGAAGATCGTATGCTCATGCATTCATGGTAGTGGTTAGAAGACCACCGGGTGCGATTAGAAGATCCACCTTGAATCCTGCGGGATTTTATTGAGTACAATATTGTGATTAGAAGATCACGGGGTTTGATTAGAAGATCCACCCTAATCCTTCGATTAGAAGATCGTCGTGATTGTATTGATTTTAGTGATTAGAAGATCACGACTCTCTGCGGAGAGGTTAAATTCCGGAATTCATGCATGTGGCAGCCAGTGATTGGTGTCACGATCATGTAGAGTCTGCATTGATAGGCTATGTGTGCATTGGTTTATATAAGCCCGTTGGTGGGAATTGCTTTTGTGTTAAAGAGTTTTTCTCGTGTATGTGGAAATTTGTTATGTGTACATCTTTCGCACCGGTTATATATATATATATATACTTTTATTTTGTGGTGACCCTTTCAATATTCATTTGCGGGCTCCTCCCACCCCAGATGATGCTGTAGGTCGCAAGGGCGGCGGCTGCTCAGGGCCCCAGTGAACTCGTGCCGGAGCTATAGTTTAGAATTAGACTCTGTGCCGGTGTGGTTGTACATCGTGCCTTTGGGTTAGGCATAGGTTTCTATCTTGGTTTGTTTTGGGTTGTAGTGCTTGGAGTAATTTGAATACTTAGACTTGGACTGTAATTATTCAGGAACACACTTTGCTTGTCGAAGCACCTTATGGTAATGAGTTCTTTTGTATGTTTAATGCCGGCTTTCACAGTTTGTATGCGCGCTCTGTTTTGTTTTTAAAAAAAATAATAATAATGCCCCTTTTTAGTCCTTGAAAATCGGGGTGTAACATTGTGGGGCTAGGGATTAGTCTTGTAACTTTGCTTTTGATCCAAGGGCTTGGATTAATCAAGAGTAATTTGCATAGTAAGGAGGTTTAGCAATTGTGGACTTAGAAGCAAAATCACAAAAACTACTCCCTCCTCATTTCTCTCCCTCGGCCGAACTCCCTCTCACTCACTCATCCATTCAAAAATTTCATTTCTCATTTTCTCAAGCTTGGAGCATTAGCTTACTAAGGAATCACTTTCTCATTAAGGTAACTAACCTCTTCTATTCTTTTGTTTAGCTCAAAACCACTTAGATTTTAGGATGTGATGATTATGTTCTTGAGGAAAAAAATTCTAGAATCTAGTTTTAATTTGTTTTTGGTTCCATAGAAGTGTGTATGAGTAGTAGACTAACTTGCTCAAGCTAAGTGGTGTTGATTCCCATGGTTGAATCTATGTTTTCACAAAATTTTGGTTAAGGGTTTGAAGAAAAATTTTGAAAAGATCATAAACTTGAGTTTTGTTTTGAGATTTTGTTTTTTGATGTTAGTTTTGGGCTTTGTGGCAAAATGGATTCTTGAATATAAACTTTGTTTTGAAAAATAAGAAAAAAATTTATTTGGTGTTCTTGAGCGATTCGATGAACATATTTTAAGAAATTTCGTTTCGATTCTCAAAGTAGTCAATTGAGCAATTAGATGCCTTTGCAAACTAATAGATAATTGTTAGGGTTTTGAAATGGAAAAAAATTGGTGTTGGCCTTGTTTTTCCCTCCTTGGCCGAGGCAAAAAGTTAGGGTAGGAAGAATCGATTTTTGAAATTGTTCTAAGACAAATAGTTTGGGCATAATCATAGTCTTAAAAGTTTGATTGGTTATGGTTTTGTTAGGAAAGAAAATGAGTTGCTTTTGCCTTCAGAAAACCAATTTGAGAATTGTCGAAAATTGCGATTCGACCTAAAATGTTTTGGATTGTGAGGATAAATGATTTTGGGGTATTATAAGATATTACCATGCTTTTGGAATTGAAAAATTTTGAGTGATTAGGTGTTTTTCACATTCTTGGCCGTGGCCAATTGAGGAGAAGGGAAAAAGATTTCAAAATTTTTAAAGTCCATAATGTGGAGAAATTGATCATTGAGTTAGTATATGGTTTTACTTGGTAAGAAAAACTTGAAACTTGCGACGCAAGAAAACTCTGATTTTTGTTGATTTATTTTGAAGAGTTATGGCTTGTTTTAAAATGATTTTGTTGTGTGAAATTGATCTCTTTTGGGTTGATAACTCTAGTGTTTCTTTGTATGCTTTGAAACAAAAATGAATTTCGTGTGACTAAAATAATGTCTTTAATTTCGTGAATTTTTATCGCCATGGGAAGAACTTGGAATCGCTAGGTGAGAGAGTTAGAAAGTACCTTAAACCCCCCTAGACTTTTGAGAACAAGTTTCGTTTCGATAAGATGTACGATGAGTATTTTATTGATTTTACGCTACATTTATTTTAGGTAGCGTGAATTGTAGAATTTCGCGAAAAAGAGTAACGGAAGCTTGTCGAGGTAAGGGCACCTTTCTTTTGTTTTATTTTCCGTTGGTAGCATTGTTTGTATGCTTGTTGTGGTGTGCTTTGAGTGTTATGCATGTATATATTATGTATTCTCATTGATGAGAAAGTGTTATGATACATGCGTTATTTACATATGATTTGTGAGAATATATGTATGAGCATGTGGTACATTATATATGATTGATTGCATTAGCATAGATTTGAAGATCGTATGCTCATGCATTCATGGTAGTGGTTAGAAGACCACCGGGTGCGATTAGAAGATCCACCTTGAATCCTGCGGGATTTTATTGAGTACAATATTGTGATTAGAAGATCACGGGGTTTGATTAGAAGATCCACCCTAATCCTTCGATTAGAAGATCGTCGTGATTGTATTGATTTTAGTGATTAGAAGATCACGACTCTCTGCGGAGAGGTTAAATTCCGGAATTCATGCATGTGGCAGCCAGTGATTGGTGTCACGATCATGTAGAGTCTGCATTGATAGGCTATGTGTGCATTGGTTTATATAAGCCCGTTGGTGGGAATTGCTTTTGTGTTAAAGAGTTTTTCTCGTGTATGTGGAAATTTGTTATGTGTACATCTTTCGCACCGGTTATATATATATATATATACTTTTATTTTGTGGTGACCCTTTCAATATTCATTTGCGGGCTCCTCCCACCCCAGATGATGCTGTAGGTCGCAAGGGCGGCGGCTGCTCAGGGCCCCAGTGAACTCGTGCCGGAGCTATAGTTTAGAATTAGACTCTGTGCCGGTGTGGTTGTACATCGTGCCTTTGGGTTAGGCATAGGTTTCTATCTTGGTTTGTTTTGGGTTGTAGTGCTTGGAGTAATTTGAATACTTAGACTTGGACTGTAATTATTCAGGAACACACTTTGCTTGTCGAAGCACCTTATGGTAATGAGTTCTTTTGTATGTTTAATGCCGGCTCTCACAGTTTGTATGCGCGCTCTGTTTTGTTTTTAAAAAAAATAATAATAATGCCCCTTTTTAGTCCTTGAAAATCGGGCTGTAACATTGTGGGGCTAGGGATTAGTCTTGTAACTTTGCTTTTGATCCAAGGGCTTGGATTAATCAAGAGTAATTTGCATAGTAAGGAGGTTTAGCAATTGTGGACTTAGAAGCAAAATCACAAAAACTACTCCCTCCTCATTTCTCTCCCTCGGCCGAACTCCCTCTCACTCACTCATCCATTCAAAAATTTCATTTCTCATTTTCTCAAGCTTGGAGCATTAGCTTACTAAGGAATCACTTTCTCATTAAGGTAACTAACCTCTTCTATTCTTTTGTTTAGCTCAAAACCACTTAGATTTTAGGATGTGATGATTATGTTCTTGAGGAAAAAAATTCTAGAATCTAGTTTTAATTTGTTTTTGGTTCCATAGAAGTGTGTATGAGTAGTAGACTAACTTGCTCAAGCTAAGTGGTGTTGATTCCCATGGTTGAATATATGTTTTCACAAAATTTTGGTTAAGGGTTTGAAGAAAAATTTTGAAAAGATCATAAACTTGAGTTTTGTTTTGAGATTTTGTTTTTTGATGTTAGTTTTGGGCTTTGTGGCAAAATGGATTCTTGAATATAAACTTTGTTTTGAAAAATAAGAAAAAAATTTATTTGGTGTTCTTGAGCGATTCGATGAACATATTTTAAGAAATTTCGTTTCGATTCTCAAAGTAGTCAATTGAGCAATTAGATGCCTTTGCAAACTAATAGATAATTGTTAGGGTTTTGAAATGGAAAAAAATTGGTGTTGGCCTTGTTTTTCCCTCCTTGGCCGAGGCAAAAAGTTAGGGTAGGAAGAATCGATTTTTGAAATTGTTCTAAGACAAATAGTTTGGGCATAATCATAGTCTTAAAAGTTTGATTGGTTATGGTTTTGTTAGGAAAGAAAATGAGTTGCTTTTGCCTTCAGAAAACCAATTTGAGAATTGTCGAAAATTGCGATTCGACCTAAAATGTTTTGGATTGTGAGGATAAATGATTTTGGGGTATTATAAGATATTACCATGCTTTTGGAATTGAAAAATTTTGAGTGATTAGGTGTTTTTCACATTCTTGGCCGTGGCCAATTGAGGAGAAGGGAAAAAGATTTCAAAATTTTTAAAGTCCATAATGTGGAGAAATTGATCATTGAGTTAGTATATGGTTTTACTTGGTAAGAAAAACTTGAAACTTGCGACGCAAGAAAACTCTGATTTTTGTTGATTTATTTTGAAGAGTTATGGCTTGTTTTAAAATGATTTTGTTGTGTGAAATTGATCTCTTTTGGGTTGATAACTCTAGTGTTTCTTTGTATGCTTTGAAACAAAAATGAATTTCGTGTGACTAAAATAATGTCTTTAATTTCGTGAATTTTTATCGCCATGGGAAGAACTTGGAATCGCTAGGTGAGAGAGTTAGAAAGTACCTTAAACCCCCCTAGACTTTTGAGAACAAGTTTCGTTTCGATAAGATGTACGATGAGTATTTTATTGATTTTACGCTACATTTATTTTAGGTAGCGTGAATTGTAGAATTTCGCGAAAAAGAGTAACGGAAGCTTGTCGAGGTAAGGGCACCTTTCTTTTGTTTTATTTTCCGTTGGTAGCATTGTTTGTATGCTTGTTGTGGTGTGCTTTGAGTGTTATGCATGTATATATTATGTATTCTCATTGATGAGAAAGTGTTATGATACATGCGTTATTTACATATGATTTGTGAGAATATATGTATGAGCATGTGGTACATTATATATGATTGATTGCATTAGCATAGATTTGAAGATCGTATGCTCATGCATTCATGGTAGTGGTTAGAAGACCACCGGGTGCGATTAGAAGATCCACCTTGAATCCTGCGGGATTTTATTGAGTACAATATTGTGATTAGAAGATCACGGGGTTTGATTAGAAGATCCACCCTAATCCTTCGATTAGAAGATCGTCGTGATTGTATTGATTTTAGTGATTAGAAGATCACGACTCTCTGCGGAGAGGTTAAATTCCGAAATTCATGCATGTGGCAGCCAGTGATTGGTGTCACGATCATGTAGAGTCTGCATTGATAGGCTATGTGTGCATTGGTTTATATAAGCCCGTTGGTGGGAATTGCTTTTGTGTTAAAGAGTTTTTCTCGTGTATGTGGAAATTTGTTATGTGTACATCTTTCGCACCGGTTATATATATATATATATACTTTTATTTTGTGGTGACCCTTTCAATATTCATTTGCGGGCTCCTCCCACCCCAGATGATGCTGTAGGTCGCAAGGGCGGCGGCTGCTCAGGGCCCCAGTGAACTCGTGCCGGAGCTATAGTTTAGAATTAGACTCTGTGCCGGTGTGGTTGTACATCGTGCATTTGGGTTAGGCATAGGTTTCTATCTTGGTTTGTTTTGGGTTGTAGTGCTTGGAGTAATTTGAATACTTAGACTTGGACTGTAATTATTCAGGAACACACTTTGCTTGTCGAAGCACCTTATGGTAATGAGTTCTTTTGTATGTTTAATGCCGGCTCTCACAGTTTGTATGCGCGCTCTGTTTTGTTTTTTAAAAAAAAATAATAATGCCCCTTTTTAGTCCTTGAAAATCGGGCTGTAACATTGTGGGGCTAGGGATTAGTCTTGTAACTTTGCTTTTGATCCAAGGGCTTGGATTAATCAAGAGTAATTTGCATAGTAAGGAGGTTTAGCAATTGTGGACTTAGAAGCAAAATCACAAAAACTACTCCCTCCTCATTTCTCTCCCTCGGCCGAACTCCCTCTCACTCACTCATCCATTCAAAAATTTCATTTCTCATTTTCTCAAGCTTGGAGCATTAGCTTACTAAGGAATCACTTTCTCATTAAGGTAACTAACCTCTTCTATTCTTTTGTTTAGCTCAAAACCTCTTAGATTTTAGGATGTGATGATTATGTTCTTGAGGAAAAAAATTCTAGAATCTAGTTTTAATTTGTTTTTGGTTCCATAGAAGTGTGTATGAGTAGTAGACTAACTTGCTCAAGCTAAGTGGTGTTGATTCCCATGGTTGAATCTATGTTTTCACAAAATTTTGGTTAAGGGTTTGAAGAAAAATTTTGAAAAGATCATAAACTTGAGTTTTGTTTTGAGATTTTGTTTTTTTATGTTAGTTTTGGGCTTTGTGGCAAAATGGATTCTTGAATATAAACTTTGTTTTGAAAAATAAGAAAAAAATTTATTTGGTGTTCTTGAGCGATTCGATGAACATATTTTAAGAAATTTCGTTTCGATTCTCAAAGTAGTCAATTGAGCAATTAGATGCCTTTGCAAACTAATAGATAATTGTTAGGGTTTTGAAATGGAAAAAAATTGGTGTTGGCCTTGTTTTTCCCTCCTTGGCCGAGGAAAAAAGTTAGGGTAGGAAGAATCGATTTTTGAAATTGTTCTAAGACAAATAGTTTGGGCATAATCATAGTCTTAAAAGTTTGATTGGTTATGGTTTTGTTAGGAAAGAAAATGAGTTGCTTTTGCCTTCAGAAAACCAATTTGAGAATTGTCGAAAATTGCGATTCGACCTAAAATGTTTTGGATTGTGAGGATAAATGATTTTGGGGTATTATAAGATATTACCATGCTTTTGGAATTGAAAAATTTTGAGTGATTAGGTGTTTTTCACATTCTTGGCCGTGGCCAATTGAGGAGAAGGGAAAAAGATTTCAAAATTTTTAAAGTCCATAATGTGGAGAAATTGATCATTGAGTTAGTATATGGTTTTACTTGGTAAGAAAAACTTGAAACTTGCGACGCAAGAAAACTCTGATTTTTGTTGATTTATTTTGAAGAGTTATGGCTTGTTTTAAAATGATTTTGTTGTGTGAAATTGATCTCTTTTGGGTTGATAACTCTAGTGTTTCTTTGTATGCTTTGAAACAAAAATGAATTTCGTGTGACTAAAATAATGTCTTTAATTTCGTGAATTTTTATCGCCATGGGAAGAACTTGGAATCGCTAGGTGAGAGAGTTAGAAAGTACCTTAAACCCCCCTAGACTTTTGAGAACAAGTTTCGTTTCGATAAGATGTACGATGAGTATTTTATTGATTTTACGCTACATTTATTTTAGGTAGCGTGAATTGTAGAATTTCGCGAAAAAGAGTAACGGAAGCTTGTCGAGGTAAGGGCACCTTTCTTTTGTTTTATTTTCCGTTGGTAGCATTGTTTGTATGCTTGTTGTGGTGTGCTTTGAGTGTTATGCATGTATATATTATGTATTCTCGTTGATGAGAAAGTGTTATGATACATGCGTTATTTACATATGATTTGTGAGAATATATGTATGAGCATGTGGTACATTATATATGATTGATTGCATTAGCATAGATTTGAAGATCGTATGCTCATGCATTCATGGTAGTGGTTAGAAGACCACCGGGTGCGATTAGAAGATCCACCTTGAATCCTGCGGGATTTTATTGAGTACAATATTGTGATTAGAAGATCACGGGGTTTGATTAGAAGATCCACCCTAATCCTTCGATTAGAAGATCGTCGTGATTGTATTGATTTTAGTGATTAGAAGATCACGACTCTCTGCGGAGAGGTTAAATTCCGAAATTCATGCATGTGGCAGCCAGTGATTGGTGTCACGATCATGTAGAGTCTGCATTGATAGGCTATGTGTGCATTGGTTTATATAAGCCCGTTGGTGGGAATTGCTTTTGTGTTAAAGAGTTTTTCTCGTGTATGTGGAAATTTGTTATGTGTACATCTTTCGCACCGGTTATATATATATATATATATACTTTTATTTTGTGGTGACCCTTTCAATATTCATTTGCGGGCTCCTCCCACCCCAGATGATGTTGTAGGTCGCAAGGGCGGCGGCTGCTCAGGGCCCCAGTGAACTCGTGCCGGAGCTATAGTTTAGAATTAGACTCTGTGCCGGTGTGGTTGTACATCGTGCATTTGGGTTAGGCATAGGTTTCTATCTTGGTTTGTTTTGGGTTGTAGTGCTTGGAGTAATTTGAATACTTAGACTTGGACTGTAATTATTCAGGAACACACTTTGCTTGTCGAAGCACCTTATGGTAATGAGTTCTTTTGTATGTTTAATGCCGGCTCTCACAGTTTGTATGCGCGCTCTGTTTTGTTTTTTAAAAAAAAATAATAATGCCCCTTTTTAGTCCTTGAAAATCGGGCTGTAACATTGTGGGGCTAGGGATTAGTCTTGTAACTTTGCTTTTGATCCAAGGGCTTGGATTAATCAAGAGTAATTTGCATAGTAAGGAGGTTTAGCAATTGTGGACTTAGAAGCAAAATCACAAAAACTACTCCCTCCTCATTTCTCTCCCTCGGCCGAACTCCCTCTCACTCACTCATCCATTCAAAAATTTCATTTCTCATTTTCTCAAGCTTGGAGCATTAGCTTACTAAGGAATCACTTTCTCATTAAGGTAACTAACCTCTTCTATTCTTTTGTTTAGCTCAAAACCTCTTAGATTTTAGGATGTGATGATTATGTTCTTGAGGAAAAAAATTCTAGAATCTAGTTTTAATTTGTTTTTGGTTCCATAGAAGTGTGTATGAGTAGTAGACTAACTTGCTCAAGCTAAGTGGTGTTGATTCCCATGGTTGAATCTATGTTTTCACAAAATTTTGGTTAAGGGTTTGAAGAAAAATTTTGAAAAGATCATAAACTTGAGTTTTGTTTTGAGATTTTGTTTTTTTATGTTAGTTTTGGGCTTTGTGGCAAAATGGATTCTTGAATATAAACTTTGTTTTGAAAAATAAGAAAAAAATTTATTTGGTGTTCTTGAGCGATTCGATGAACATATTTTAAGAAATTTCGTTTCGATTCTCAAAGTAGTCAATTGAGCAATTAGATGCCTTTGCAAACTAATAGATAATTGTTAGGGTTTTGAAATGGAAAAAAATTGGTGTTGGCCTTGTTTTTCCCTCCTTGGCCGAGGAAAAAAGTTAGGGTAGGAAGAATCGATTTTTGAAATTGTTCTAAGACAAATAGTTTGGGCATAATCATAGTCTTAAAAGTTTGATTGGTTATGGTTTTGTTAGGAAAGAAAATGAGTTGCTTTTGCCTTCAGAAAACCAATTTGAGAATTGTCGAAAATTGCGATTCGACCTAAAATGTTTTGGATTGTGAGGATAAATGATTTTGGGGTATTATAAGATATTACCATGCTTTTGGAATTGAAAAATTTTGAGTGATTAGGTGTTTTTCACATTCTTGGCCGTGGCCAATTGAGGAGAAGGGAAAAAGATTTCAAAATTTTTAAAGTCCATAATGTGGAGAAATTGATCATTGAGTTAGTATATGGTTTTACTTGGTAAGAAAAACTTGAAACTTGCGACGCAAGAAAACTCTGATTTTTGTTGATTTATTTTGAAGAGTTATGGCTTGTTTTAAAATGATTTTGTTGTGTGAAATTGATCTCTTTTGGGTTGATAACTCTAGTGTTTCTTTGTATGCTTTGAAACAAAAATGAATTTCGTGTGACTAAAATAATGTCTTTAATTTCGTGAATTTTTATCGCCATGGGAAGAACTTGGAATCGCTAGGTGAGAGAGTTAGAAAGTACCTTAAACCCCCCTAGACTTTTGAGAACAAGTTTCGTTTCGATAAGATGTACGATGAGTATTTTATTGATTTTACGCTACATTTATTTTAGGTAGCGTGAATTGTAGAATTTCGCGAAAAAGAGTAACGGAAGCTTGTCGAGGTAAGGGCACCTTTCTTTTGTTTTATTTTCCGTTGGTAGCATTGTTTGTATGCTTGTTGTGGTGTGCTTTGAGTGTTATGCATGTATATATTATGTATTCTCGTTGATGAGAAAGTGTTATGATACATGCGTTATTTACATATGATTTGTGAGAATATATGTATGAGCATGTGGTACATTATATATGATTGATTGCATTAGCATAGATTTGAAGATCGTATGCTCATGCACTCATGGTAGTGGTTAGAAGACCACCGGGTGCGATTAGAAGATCCACCTTGAATCCTGCGGGATTTTATTGAGTACAATATTGTGATTAGAAGATCACGGGGTTTGATTAGAAGATCCACCCTAATCCTTCGATTAGAAGATCGTCGTGATTGTATTGATTTTAGTGATTAGAAGATCACGACTCTCTGCGGAGAGGTTAAATTCCGGAATTCATGCATGTGGCAGCCAGTGATTGGTGTCACGATCATGTAGAGTCTGCATTGATAGGCTATGTGTGCATTGGTTTATATAAGCCCGTTGGTGGGAATTGCTTTTGTGTTAAAGAGTTTTTCTCGTGTATGTGGAAATTTGTTATGTGTACATCTTTCGCACCGGTTATATATATATATATATATATATATACTTTTATTTTATGGTGACCCTTTCAATATTCATTTGCGGGCTCCTCCCACCCCAGATGATGCTGTAGGTCGCAAGGGCGACGGCTGCTCAGGGCCCCAGTGAACTCGTGCCGGAGCTATAGTTTAGAATTAGACTCTGTGCCGGTGTGGTTGTACATCGTGCCTTTGGGTTAGGCATAGGTTTCTATCTTGGTTTGTTTTGGGTTGTAGTGCTTGGAGTAATTTGAATACTTAGACTTGGACTGTAATTATTCAGGAACACACTTTGCTTGTCGAAGCACCTTATGGTAATGAGTTCTTTTGTATGTTTAATGCCGGCTCTCACAGTTTGTATGCGCGCTCTGTTTTGTTTTTTAAAAAAATAATAATAATGCCCCTTTTTAGTCCTTGAAAATCGGGGTGTAACATTGTGGGGCTAGGGATTAGTCTTGTAACTTTGCTTTTGATCCAAGGGCTTGGATTAATCAAGAGTAATTTGCATAGTAAGGAGGTTTAGCAATTGTGGACTTAGAAGCAAAATCACAAAAACTACTCCCTCCTCATTTCTCTCCCTCGGCCGAACTCCCTCTCACTCACTCATCCATTCAAAAATTTCATTTCTCATTTTCTCAAGCTTGGAGCATTAGCTTACTAAGGAATCACTTTCTCATTAAGGTAACTAACCTCTTCTATTCTTTTGTTTAGCTCAAAACCTCTTAGATTTTAGGATGTGATGATTATGTTCTTGAGGAAAAAAATTCTAGAATCTAGTTTTAATTTGTTTTTGGTTCCATAGAAGTGTGTATGAGTAGTAGACTAACTTGCTCAAGCTAAGTGGTGTTGATTCCCATGGTTGAATCTATGTTTTCACAAAATTTTGGTTAAGGGTTTGAAGAAAAATTTTGAAAAGATCATAAACTTGAGTTTTGTTTTGAGATTTTGTTTTTTGATGTTAGTTTTGGGCTTTGTGGCAAAATGGATTCTTGAATATAAACTTTGTTTTGAAAAATAAGAAAAAAATTTATTTGGTGTTCTTGAGCGATTCGATGAACATATTTTAAGAAATTTCGTTTCGATTCTCAAAGTAGTCAATTGAGCAATTAGATGCCTTTGCAAACTAATAGATAATTGTTAGGGTTTTGAAATGGAAAAAAATTGGTGTTGGCCTTGTTTTTCCCTCCTTGGCCGAGGAAAAAAGTTAGGGTAGGAAGAATCGATTTTTGAAATTGTTCTAAGACAAATAGTTTGGGCATAATCATAGTCTTAAAAGTTTGATTGGTTATGGTTTTGTTAGGAAAGAAAATGAGTTGCTTTTGCCTTCAGAAAACCAATTTGAGAATTGTCGAAAATTGCGATTCGACCTAAAATGTTTTGGATTGTGAGGATAAATGATTTTGGGGTATTATAAGATATTACCATGCTTTTGGAATTGAAAAATTTTGAGTGATTAGGTGTTTTTCACATTCTTGGCCGTGGCCAATTGAGGAGAAGGGAAAAAGATTTCAAAATTTTTAAAGTCCATAATGTGGAGAAATTGATCATTGAGTTAGTATATGGTTTTACTTGGTAAGAAAAACTTGAAACTTGCGACGCAAGAAAACTCTGATTTTTGTTGATTTATTTTGAAGAGTTATGGCTTGTTTTAAAATGATTTTGTTGTGTGAAATTGATCTCTTTTGGGTTGATAACTCTAGTGTTTCTTTGTATGCTTTGAAACAAAAATGAATTTCGTGTGACTAAAATAATGTCTTTAATTTCGTGAATTTTTATCGCCATGGGAAGAACTTGGAATCGCTAGGTGAGAGAGTTAGAAAGTACCTTAAACCCCCCTAGACTTTTGAGAACAAGTTTCGTTTCGATAAGATGTACGATGAGTATTTTATTGATTTTACGCTACATTTATTTTAGGTAGCGTGAATTGTAGAATTTCGCGAAAAAGAGTAACGGAAGCTTGTCGAGGTAAGGGCACCTTTCTTTTGTTTTATTTTCCGTTGGTAGCATTGTTTGTATGCTTGTTGTGGTGTGCTTTGAGTGTTATGCATGTATATATTATGTATTCTCGTTGATGAGAAAGTGTTATGATACATGCGTTATTTACATATGATTTGTGAGAATATATGTATGAGCATGTGGTACATTATATATGATTGATTGCATTAGCATAGATTTGAAGATCGTATGCTCATGCACTCATGGTAGTGGTTAGAAGACCACCGGGTGCGATTAGAAGATCCACCTTGAATCCTGCGGGATTTTATTGAGTACAATATTGTGATTAGAAGATCACGGGGTTTGATTAGAAGATCCACCCTAATCCTTCGATTAGAAGATCGTCGTGATTGTATTGATTTTAGTGATTAGAAGATCACGACTCTCTGCGGAGAGGTTAAATTCCGGAATTCATGCATGTGGCAGCCAGTGATTGGTGTCACGATCATGTAGAGTCTGCATTGATAGGCTATGTGTGCATTGGTTTATATAAGCCCGTTGGTGGGAATTGCTTTTGTGTTAAAGAGTTTTTCTCGTGTATGTGGAAATTTGTTATGTGTACATCTTTCGCACCGGTTATATATATATATACACTTTTATTTTGTGGTGACCCTTTCAATATTCATTTGCGGGCTCCTCCCACCCCAGATGATGCTGTAGGTCGCAAGGGCGGCGGCTGCTCAGGGCCCCAGTGAACTCGTGCCGGAGCTATAGTTTAGAATTAGACTCTGTGCCGGTGTGGTTGTACATCATGCCTTTGGGTTAGGCATAGGTTTCTATCTTGGTTTGTTTTGGGTTGTAGTGCTTGGAGTAATTTGAATACTTAGACTTGGACTGTAATTATTCAGGAACACACATTGCTTGTCGAAGCACCTTATGGTAATGAGTTCTTTTGTATGTTTAATGCCGGCTCTCACAGTTTGTATGCGCGCTCTGTTTTGTTTTTTAAAAAAAAAATAATAATGCCCCTTTTTAGTCCTTGAAAATCGGGGTGTAACATTGTGGGGCTAGGGATTAGTCTTGTAACTTTGCTTTTGATCCAAGGGCTTGGATTAATCAAGAGTAATTTGCATAGTAAGGAGGTTTAGCAATTGTGGACTTAGAAGCAAAATCACAAAAACTACTCCCTCCTCATTTCTCTCCCTCGGCCGAACTCCCTCTCACTCACTCATCCATTCAAAAATTTCATTTCTCATTTTCTCAAGCTTGGAGCATTAGCTTACTAAGGAATCACTTTCTCATTAAGGTAACTAACCTCTTCTATTCTTTTGTTTAGCTCAAAACCTCTTAGATTTTAGGATGTGATGATTATGTTCTTGAGGAAAAAAATTCTAGAATCTAGTTTTAATTAGTTTTTGGTTCCATAGAAGTGTGTATGAGTAGTAGACTAACTTGCTCAAGCTAAGTGGTGTTGATTCCCATGGTTGAATCTATGTTTTCACAAAATTTTGGTTAAGGGTTTGAAGAAAAATTTTGAAAAGATCATAAACTTGAGTTGTGTTTTGAGATTTTGTTTTTTTATGTTAGTTTTGGGCTTTGTGGCAAAATGGATTCTTGAATATAAACTTTGTTTTGAAAAATAAGAAAAAAATTTATTTGGTGTTCTTGAGCGATTCGATGAACATATTTTAAGAAATTTCGTTTCGATTCTCAAAGTAGTCAATTGAGCAATTAGATGCCTTTGCAAACTAATAGATAATTGTTAGGGTTTTGAAATGGAAAAAAATTGGTGTTGGCCTTGTTTTTCCCTCCTTGGCCGAGGCAAAAAGTTAGGGTAGGAAGAATCGATTTTTGAAATTGTTCTAAGACAAATAGTTTGGGCATAATCATAGTCTTAAAAGTTTGATTGGTTATGGTTTTGTTAGGAAAGAAAATGAGTTGCTTTTGCCTTCAGAAAACCAATTTGAGAATTGTCGAAAATTGCGATTCGACCTAAAATGTTTTGGATTGTGAGGATAAATGATTTTGGGGTATTATAAGATATTACCATGCTTTTGGAATTGAAAAATTTTGAGTGATTAGGTGTTTTTCACATTCTTGGCCGTGGCCAATTGAGGAGAAGGGAAAAAGATTTCAAAATTTTTAAAGTCCATAATGTGGAGAAATTGATCATTGAGTTAGTATATGGTTTTACTTGGTAAGAAAAACTTGAAACTTGCGACGCAAGAAAACTCTGATTTTTGTTGATTTATTTTGAAGAGTTATGGCTTGTTTTAAAATGATTTTGTTGTGTGAAATTGATCTCTTTTGGGTTGATAACTCTAGTGTTTCTTTGTATGCTTTGAAACAAAAATGAATTTCGTGTGACTAAAATAATGTCTTTAATTTCGTGAATTTTTATCGCCATGGGAAGAACTTGGAATCGCTAGGTGAGAGAGTTAGAAAGTACCTTAAACCCCCCTAGACTTTTGAGAACAAGTTTCGTTTCGATAAGATGTACGATGAGTATTTTATTGATTTTACGCTACATTTATTTTAGGTAGCGTGAATTGTAGAATTTCGCGAAAAAGAGTAACGGAAGCTTGTCGAGGTAAGGGCACCTTTCTTTTGTTTTATTTTCCGTTGGTAGCATTGTTTGTATGCTTGTTGTGGTGTGCTTTGAGTGTTATGCATGTATATATTATGTATTCTCGTTGATGAGAAAGTGTTATGATACATGCGTTATTTACATATGATTTGTGAGAATATATGTATGAGCATATGGTACATTATATATGATTGATTGCATTAGCATAGATTTGAAGATCGTATGCTCATGCACTCATGGTAGTGGTTAGAAGACCACCGGGTGCGATTAGAAGATCCACCTTGAATCCTGCGGGATTTTATTGAGTACAATATTGTGATTAGAAGATCACGGGGTTTGATTAGAAGATCCACCCTAATCCTTCGATTAGAAGATCGTCGTGATTGTATTGATTTTAGTGATTAGAAGATCACGACTCTCTGCGGAGAGGTTAAATTCCGAAATTCATGCATGTGGCAGCCAGTGATTGGTGTCACGATCATGTAGAGTCTGCATTGATAGGCTATGTGTGCATTGGTTTATATAAGCCCGTTGGTGGGAATTGCTTTTGTGTTAAAGAGTTTTTCTCGTGTATGTGGAAATTTGTTATGTGTACATCTTTCGCACCGGTTATATATATATATATATACTTTTATTTTGTGGTGACCCTTTCAATATTCATTTGCGGGCTCCTCCCACCCCAGATGATGCTGTAGGTCGCAAGGGCGGCGGCTGCTCAGAGCCCCAGTGAACTCGTGCCGGAGCTATAGTTTAGAATTAGACTCTGTGCCGGTGTGGTTGTACATCGTGCCTTTGGGTTAGGCATAGGTTTCTATCTTGGTTTGTTTTGGGTTGTAGTGCTTGGAGTAATTTGAATACTTAGACTTGGACTGTAATTATTCAGGAACACACTTTGCTTGTCGAAGCACCTTATGGTAATGAGTTCTTTTGTATGTTTAATGCCGGCTCTCACAGTTTGTATGCGCGCTCTGTTTTGTTTTTTAAAAAAAAAATAATAATGCCCCTTTTTAGTCCTTGAAAATCGGGGTGTAACATTGTGGGGCTAGGGATTAGTCTTGTAACTTTGCTTTTGATCCAAGGGCTTGGATTAATCAAGAGTAATTTGCATAGTAAGGAGGTTTAGCAATTGTGGACTTAGAAGCAAAATCACAAAAACTACTCCCTCCTCATTTCTCTCCCTCGGCCGAACTCCCTCTCACTCACTCATCCATTCAAAAATTTCATTTCTCATTTTCTCAAGCTTGGAGCATTAGCTTACTAAGGAATCACTTTCTCATTAAGGTAACTAACCTCTTCTATTCTTTTGTTTAGCTCAAAACCTCTTAGATTTTAGGATGTGATGATTATGTTCTTGAGGAAAAAAATTCTAGAATCTAGTTTTAATTAGTTTTTGGTTCCATAGAAGTGTGTATGAGTAGTAGACTAACTTGCTCAAGCTAAGTGGTGTTGATTCCCATGGTTGAATCTATGTTTTCACAAAATTTTGGTTAAGGGTTTGAAGAAAAATTTTGAAAAGATCATAAACTTGAGTTTTGTTTTGAGATTTTGTTTTTTTATGTTAGTTTTGGGCTTTGTGGCAAAATGGATTCTTGAATATAAACTTTGTTTTGAAAAATAAGAAAAAAATTTATTTGGTGTTCTTGAGCGATTCGATGAACATATTTTAAGAAATTTCGTTTCGATTCTCAAAGTAGTCAATTGAGCAATTAGATGCCTTTGCAAACTAATAGATAATTGTTAGGGTTTTGAAATGGAAAAAAATTGGTGTTGGCCTTGTTTTTCCCTCCTTGGCCGAGGCAAAAAGTCAGGGTAGGAAGAATCGATTTTTGAAATTGTTCTAAGACAAATAGTTTGGGCATAATCATAGTCTTAAAAGTTTGATTGGTTATGGTTTTGTTAGGAAAGAAAATGAGTTGCTTTTGCCTTCAGAAAACCAATTTGAGAATTGTCGAAAATTGCGATTCGACCTAAAATGTTTTGGATTGTGAGGATAAATGATTTTAGGGTATTATAAGATATTACCATGCTTTTGGAATTGAAAAATTTTGAGTGATTAGGTGTTTTTCACATTCTTGGCCGTGGCCAATTGAGGAGAAGGGAAAAAGATTTCAAAATTTTTAAAGTCCATAATGTGGAGAAATTGATCATTGAGTTAGTATATGGTTTTACTTGGTAAGAAAAACTTGAAACTTGTGACGCAAGAAAACTCTGATTTTTGTTGATTTATTTTGAAGAGTTATGGCTTGTTTTAAAATGATTTTGTTGTGTGAAATTGATCTCTTTTGGGTTGATAACTCTAGTGTTTCTTTGTATGCTTTGAAACAAAAATGAATTTCGTGTGACTAAAATAATGTCTTTAATTTCGTGAATTTTTATCGCCATGGGAAGAACTTGGAATCGCTAGGTGAGAGAGTTAGAAAGTACCTTAAACCCCCCTAGACTTTTGAGAACAAGTTTCGTTTCGATAAGATGTACGATGAGTATTTTATTGATTTTACGCTACATTTATTTTAGGTAGCGTGAATTGTAGAATTTCGCGAAAAAGAGTAACGGAAGCTTGTCGAGGTAAGGGCACCTTTCTTTTGTTTTATTTTCCGTTGGTAGCATTGTTTGTATGCTTGTTGTGGTGTGCTTTGAGTGTTATGCATGTATATATTATGTATTCTCGTTGATGAGAAAGTGTTATGATACATGCGTTATTTACATATGATTTGTGAGGTTCGTCTTCTGCGGCGCTGCCTAGTACTCTCAACTCTAGGTGCGTACGGCCGACTAGGAACTGTTAAACCAGATTCTTTCAATTCAAACCGACCACTATCATCGACCCTTCCATTGCCATATACTGGTATGACATCGGCGTCAACAACTTCTCCTGCACACACAGGACACTCTTTGGCATTTGAATAAGCATATGGTAACTGATAGAAGCATTCCCAACAAAACAAGTGACCACAGCAAGTTAATACAGCATCAATTGCCATATCCAAACATATATTACAGTCAAAGAAGTTTCTAGTGCGGCCTGCAACGCCATCTGTGGATGTTTCCATCCCCAACGCCTTCGCAACTAAACAGGAAGCCTTCCTTTTACGTGTTTTCTCGCATTCCGATGTCCCTCCTTCAACTTCTTTCTTGGTCACTTTGCTTTCATCTTCTTGAACATTATCGGTTTTTATTAACAATTCTCCTGCAAAATTAGTTATCTGAATTGGAGTGTAACATTTTTGCTTCTTGTGAGTCTGTTTTGCCTTTAAAATAGCCTCGAGCCGTTTCATTTGCTCTTCAGTTCGGTCCACAGGCTTCTCATTTAAATCAAGCTCCATTACAAATTCAGTTCTCTAATCAAACCTATCACATCAACAACATTTTTCTAATGTTTCAATGTCCTAACATTAACTAAAACAAAGCAAAACTGGATTCATATACTAAACTATGAATGATGCAAAACATGAACAAGAGCAACATCAGAACCACATTCAAAAATCTTGCAATTTCATAATACACTCCTTGCTGGAACCTATATAGCATGGACACTCCTTGGATTAGGCGTGCCCCGGTGTCGGACACCGACACTTATAATTATTTTGAATGGTGTCATTTTTTCAAATTATTATCGGTGTCGATGTGTCAGTATTCGTGTCGTGTCTGGTGTTCGTGTCTGTGTTTGTGCTTCATTGGCTGGAACAAACAAAACATCTCATACACATAATTTATATTTTCAACAAGACATTCTGTTCTGAATGTGCTTTTGCCTCAAATTTGTAATGCTAATTAGGTATGAGCTATGAAACACAAAACCCCTCAGATTAGGCTTATACATCACGGAAATATATAATTACATTGAATTGTGTTATTTTAACAAATTATTACCGGTGTCGACATGTCAGAGTCTATTGTGTTCGTGCTTCATAGGTTAACTTAAGAGAGAAATAAAAACAAAACATTCAGGATTAAACTGATCATTCTGAAATTGGAAGAAAGAAAGAAAAAAAAAAAAAAAAGACAGTGCAATAAAATACAAAGCAATCTCATTGATTGATTCAAAACCCAACAAATTAATAGAAAATTTTCAAATAATGGAACAAATAAAATGAAAAAAATAATAATTAAATTAAATTACCAGGTTAAAGTTGATAAATGAATTTTGGAGGCGATGATGAAATGGGGTGAGGTTTATGAGTTAAACAAAGTTTTGATCTTTGAAAGAGAATTCAGAATCGAAAAGTAAAAAGGTAGAAATGTTTTTCAATTGGAAATCTGAATACAATTTCAGAAACCGCTTCCATTTTTTATGGTAACAACGATCATCATCAACACAAAACTCAGTGTGTTGTCAATTTTCGTGAAAACCTGCGTTTCATTCGTAACAGAAAAAAGTAAGATAGATTAGAAACTAATAGGCAAAATAGCATCATTTATCATATTTTTTAAAACATTTTGATTATTTTATCTTTTATTTGTAGTACTTTGATTTTTTTATTTTTTATTTGTAACATTTTGATTTTAAAAAAAATTGAAAATATGAAAAAATTGATAAAAGTGATAAACATATTCATCAAAATTATGAATTTTTTTAATTTTTATAAATAGAAAAAAGATATTTTAAAAAATAAAACTCAACATTTTTTTAATAAAAAAATTATGAGAAAAAGATTTTATATACGAATGTTATAAAAAATAATAAAGGACCAAAGTGTTATAATAATTATGTAATTTTGTCAAACTAATAAAGTGAAAGTAAAATAAGGACAACACAAAATCCTAAAAACAAATCACTAAATTATCACACAAAAAGTTCCCTTATTTCAAAAAAAAATAAACAAATATATCCTCTCGTTTCCTTCATTTCAATGTACTGTGTACAACGTTGTACTCTTTTTTTGGATTAAATACTTTTTTTTGGATTAAATATGTATGATATAATTTTTATATAATAAAACAACTGTAAATAAAAAATTTAAGAAAATATAGATATATATATATATATATATATATATATATATATATATATATATATATATATATATATATAAGGGATCCCTCCCCATATATATATATATATAACATAAAAAATTTGATCCTTATTGTTCTTTGTAATGCAAGTTTCCTATAGTTTTGATAGACATTGTGAACTCTTAGTTAAGCTTAGAGTAGTTGTTACTACTTTCAGTTATGACATGACAGCTATGATTTAATTGGAGAGTTTGTTATTTCTATTTTGTACAGTTGTAGGCAGTTAGTTGCTTAGAGAATAAGTAACACATTGTGGTATATAAATACATTTGTAATTCTCCAATTATCAATGCAACAAAAAGTCATTCCCTTTTGATTTCTCTAATTCACTTTTAGATTTTCTTCATCCCCATTATCAATTGTCCCAACACTTATAATGATGCATTGTTAACTACCGAACATTCTAGACCACTTCTTTATAAACCACATTTTCAGTTGTATTTGAATCTTTACTTTCATCGTCGTTTATTAATATCTTTAACTCTTTTCTTGATGTAACCCTTGATAATGCAACATATTGCTCTCACTCATTTTTCTTATCAAAAGTTTCAAGAGGAGTTTGAAAAGTCTGCCCAATATTTAATTGATCATGAAATTGATAATGTGTTTGTGTTTGTGTTACGATTTTATAAAGATATTAATAGTATGAAACATGTAGTCTTTTGGGATGGTAAGGTAGCTACATGTAGCTGCAAGCACTTTGAATTTTGGGGTGGGGCGGGGGTCTTAGTATTTTTCTTCATAAAAATTGTCATGAATTCCCTTCGTACTTGTCATCACGGTGGTTGCTTCAAGCACCATTTGATGAAAAAGAAGTGGAGTCCCAAGTTAATGTTGGCATAGAGGAGCAAGTAATAGATTGTAACAAGATTGTCAGAACTGAACCTGTCATCAAACCGGTGAGCTTATCGGTTCAAGGTTTAAATAGTCGGACCGGGTCAGACCGTTTTTAATTAAATATATATATTAAATATATATTTTAATTAATATATAAATAAAAATAAATTAATAAATAATAACTCAATATTCCTTAGTTCCACATATTAAAAGATGAAATATCATAAAGTCAATATAAAATTAAAACTTTAGTACATTAGACATAAATTTTTTAATTCAAACCAAATTAGAAATTATAGAATATTATAAAAGAAATTGTGGTGAATATTGATCATTCGAGTTAGAATATTTGATATTCATTGTATTGATCATAATTGTAATATATTAGGAAGTTGTGCTACCTTAATTAGAATATTGATCATTCAATTCATAATATTTGTTATTTATTGTATTGATGATAATTGATATATAATAGGAAGTTTTGTTTATTTCCCTAAGATCACACTAATTAAAATATTGACTCAATATTAATTTTTCTACCTTAATTAGAATACTGACTCAATATTAAAACGTTTTGACCTTTTTTAAAAAAAAAAAAAAAAAAATGAACCACCGAATCGTTTAAACCGGCCGGTTTACCAGTTTTTTCCGATTCTGAGCCGGTTCGACCGATTTTTTACCAGTTCACTTGATGCCCGGTTTTCAGGCCTGATCGGACCGGATATATGACCGGTTCATGGTCCGACCGGTCCGACCGGCCGGTCCGGACTGGTTTTGACAACCTTGGATTTAGGGATGGCAACTTATTCATACCCAGTAGGTACCCACAAAAAATACCCCAATGGGTAGGATAAAAACCCGCATTTTGGTTTTGTCAAAAAAAAAAAACCCGCATTTTTGTATGGGTATGAGTAATTACCCGCAAATTTAAGAGGGTATGGGTGCGGGTACCTTAGTACACACCCCATACCCACATAGTATATATTTATTTATTTAAATTATATTATTATATAATAATATATGTAAATCAATTTTAAAAAATACATTATTATACTATTACACATTTTTAATGAAAACTTTTTAAATAATCCAAATATGTCAATATATAGATAATTGAACTTTAGCATAATATTACTAATAATTTGGTTCATAATATTCATGAGTCAACATTTAAATCTTTAATTTTTTTTAATTATATTAAAATGATATGATATTTTATAATTGATCAATTTATTTTTAGCAAAAATGCTGGTAATGGATACGGGTATTTTTTCAAACCGCGGATATAGAGATGGGGACTATAATACCCTACCCATACCCTATTACCCATTGTCATCCCTACTTGGATCGTAACGATGAAGCTCATGCCAAAGTTACTTTTTCAACTATCAAGGTATAATAGTGGGTCCCATTATAATTTATTCTTCATTAAACAGTGTCCCCGATGCACCGTTTAGCAGCACACTTATATTTATTGTAGAGATGTACTTCTGTCATCCTATCAATTGCTCACGCGCCGTACAAGTTTTCCATTTTACTATTTCGTTACCCACTACTTAAATAGCGGATGTTATAAAATGAGATTTTAAAAAAAAAAATTGTCTGCTACTTATGTGGTATAGGCATTATAAAAAGGGTTTGTCTAACATGTGCAATATTGCACATTTTAAGAATATTAAAAATAGCAACTTTTAATTAAAAAACAACAATCATTTATTACAAATTTATATATTTAATATAAAATACACATTTCAATACAAATTTATTAATTTAAACTTCGTAACATATACAATTTTGCACATGATATAAAACCCTAAAATAATTCTGATAAGATGTTTTCAAGTGTATCTGTATTTTAAGTAGCGAACAAGAGTGTCTTGCTAAAGTCGTAGCATGTGAGTAAATGAGTAGAATGACAAAAGTAAATCCCTTTATTGTATACATCGTATATAGATGAAGCAATCTCCCTTAGTAGACTCAAATATCTGCGTTTAGCCTCTTTTTTTTTTGACAAAATCTTAACCAAAATCAGTTAAATATTGACTAAAAGACATAGTATCAACCTGTAGTTAAATACTAATACAGTAACCAACATTTAAACGATAGATATTAGAAAAGTTTGTTTAATTCATATATTAGAGCCTTGCTGTGCTGAAACAACTTCCAACTTGTAATACCATATAGGAACAAGTTGGACAACAAACTTTACAAAATGGGCTGGTTTGATGAATGTAAATATACTTATATACGAAAATTTCTTTCCCCACCCCCTTGTCTCTTTTTAACCCCCCTAAAATCCAAATTTACCCCTGAGATTTGTAAAATTTTGAACACAAAAGCTCGGTAAAGGCGTACCGAGAATTTTAAATTTCGCGGTAAACGTTTACCGAAACTTGTTCTTATATACCTGCAACCTGTCTTTCCCTCTTCATTTGTGAAAATTCTCAAACACACTATCAAAAGTTCCTAACGTTTCTCTTGCGCGATTCCGTCCATTGGAGGCTTGAAATCAAGATTGGAACCTTGGCTAACCGTTTCTACACGCATTGAAGCTCAAAAACAAGGTAAATTTCAATCTCTACCGTTTAGTTTACGCACACCTACTTACTAGCTTCGTAGGTTTTCTGACACATGATCGCTCGGTAAATGTCTACCGAGAAAAGCTTCGGTAAATGTCTACCGAGAAGACTTTCGGTAAACGCGTACCGAGAAAGTCTGTGTATGAAATTTTCTGCATAGCTCACTGCACTGGCAGAGCTGTGGTTAGTAATAGCTTAGAAATGGCATAGTTATGGTTTGCAATAGCTTAGAAATGAAGTTAGCTTATGACTCAACATGTTTTGTTTTAATTTGCTTCATTTGTTAAGTAATTATGGTTTGTATTGGCTTATGAACTAACATGACTTAATATGACTTATTATTGATTTGTTGTGTTATTTTGTAGTTATGGCCGACGAATCTAAACCTCCGGACGAGTGCAAAGCCATTGTAGTCAAAGCTCCGGCAATAAATATTGATGTGTCTGCTCATTTCGTCACCAAAGAAACTTTTGAAACAAAAGAGGCTTTGCTTAAGTGGGCACGCGACATAGCAACCCCTTTACGGTTTACAATTGTAGTTGAAAGATCCGACAACGGTAGCGCTAAGAGAAAGGCGTTTATTGTGTTGGGTTGTGAAAGGGGCGGTACATACAAACCGACGGGGAAGAAACCAAAGAAAGATGGGTTGGGATCGAGGAAATGTGGTTGCCCGTTTCGCATCCGAGGCCACTATCATGTAAATTCAAGGCTATGGAATGTTAGCATTACTAATGGCACACACAACCATGAACTTGACACTGCTCTACAAGGCCATCTAATTGCGGGGCGCTTGAAACCGGACGAGAAAGAGTTACTAGAAGAGTTGACAAGGAATTTTGTTGCGCCTAAGAATATTATATCCGCGATGAAAGAGAGGGATCCGAATAATGTCACGGATGCGAGGCAAATTTACAATGCCCGGTGGAGATTAAAACAAAGAAGTAGGTCTACAATGAATGAAATGCAACACTTGATGAAGTTGCTTGACGACAACAACTACTTTTTCAAGGCTCGAACCAATGGTGAGTCCGAATATGTGCACGATATCTTCTTTGCACATCCTAAATCAGTTTGTTTGTTCAACACCTTTCCAACCGTTTTGTTGATGGATTCAACTTATAAAACAAACAAATACGGTATGCCATTGTTCGAAATTGTTGGCGAAACCTCATGTGAAGATACATATAGCGTAGGGTTTGCGTTTATGAGTAGCGAAAAGGAAGAAAACTTCACTTGGGTGTTGCAACAATTATAAATTTAAAATTAATTATACGCGTAAAAGTAAGGATAGGTAAAATGAACTTAACGCATATGAATTTTAATATATTTTTTACCTGGACTAAGGATAGGTATCCAGCCATCTGACTTGTCTCAGCATCAGATGCATCGTCCATATACTCTTGCATATAAGCAAGTGCTGCAGCACCCCAATTCCACTCATGGGTGGTTGTCAAATCTTAAAAGAACTGAAGGTAAGAAACATCGACGTACCAAGCACTTTTGTTGGAAAATATTGTGCAGCAAACCAAGAACAAACAGAAAGCCCTGACGCACATCTCCCTAATAGGCGTCATCTCCTCTAACGTCGACTCTTCGTCATCCTCCATTTGCTGACATCTCTCCAACAACTCCACATATACATGCTGCAGGCAGTTGAACCTCAGGTGCATCCCACTCGTCTTACCAAATTCAGTTTCCACATCTTCCTGTGCCATACCCAAGTAGGTAGTGACCATATCCACCGCCTCAGACTTCCTCATCTTTTCATGGTTCACAAACTTCCCTTTAATCGACAAATGCAACAGGCATTGCACATCATCCAATGTAATGGCAAGCTCTCCTACGGGAAGGTGGAAGGAACTAGTTTCTGGATGCCATCTTTCTGCAAATGCCGTTAGGAGTCCATGATTCAGCTTACTGAAGTTCGTATGGACAAGCGGCTCCAATCCAGTTGCCTTCAAAGTATCCCAAAACCACAACTTATTTGCTTCCGGTTTTGGGATATTTACAATCTTTTTTCCGTTGGCAATGGAACGCATAGCTTCCTTTAAAAGTTGTGAAATACAAAACATAAACTGTGTTAATAATTTTGAGTTTAAAATTTAAATACGAACAATAATTTTAACTAAATAAATAACCTAATAATTTCTAATAATTTAGATTTATACCAAGTCATTAGGCCGTCCATTCCAAATCAAAATTGCCTTATGCTTGTGGTAGAGCGATAATAGGGACAAATCAGTCGGTCCTCCTCCGTAGCCACCATCTTGCGCTTGTTGTGGTTCATGTGGTTGAATTTCTTCTTCTGTCTCAGGTGGTTCTTGCTCGGGCTCAGGTGGTTGTTGTTAGGCTGCCTGTTCCGGTTGTTCTTGCTCCAACCAATCCGCATTCTCGTTTAGGTACTGATTCGGGTCATACACATCGTCTTGGACAGGTTCATCAACCTGTGATCGGCGTGTGCGGGATGCTGAGCCACCTGTTTCAGCCTGTTGGACTTTCTTGCGACGAGGTCGTTTTGGCGCAGGAGGAATTTCTCTACGAGCAGAACCATGCGTCCTTGTCATACCCTAATTTTGCCCCATGATATTTTTCACTTTTGCATTTGTTAGAAAAAGTCAACAAAGTCAAAACTTTGACTAAAAAGTCAACAAAGTCTTTTTTTAATTGAAAAAGTCAAAGTTGGCACAAAAATAAATGGAATTATTTTTCTTGCATGGTTTTTGCATGGCATGATCATAAAAGGCCATATTTACCATTTTTGCCCTTCCATTAATTTTTATTTCGTTACTTGCATTTCAAGAAACCTTTCTAACATCAAATTTTAAATCTTTTTTCTCATTTTTAATCCATAACCATTTTGCATAATCACACTTCAACATCATGCATATTGTTATTTTGCATATTTATTTTTATTTTATTATTTTTATGTGTTATTTTTAATTTGTTATTTGTTCCCAAAAATCAAAAGAAATGCAAAATTCCCAAAGCACTAACACATCATCACAGGCCTAGAACATTCCCATATTTACACCTCATCACCATAGTACAATCAAATACATGACATTATCCATAACAAAAATCACAAAAATTGATCCTTTTACACTTTGTCCTTTCTACCCTTTCTTACTCCCTACACCAACTATTCTTAACCCTAAATCATCCTATATATACCATATACTAGAGCTGCTGCGCAGCTAGGGTTTGAGAGGAAGAAAATCAGATCAAAATTCATCAAAAACATCAACTTTTTTCTCTCATTTTCTCAAATTCGAAATCTATCAAAACCACCTTCAAACTTCAATTTCTTAATCAAATAAGCTTCCAAACACTTCCAGTAACATGAATCCACCATAAAACACAAACTCTAACCCATAATTTGAGAGATTCAAAGCTCAAAAACCTCCAAAAATGTGAGAATGGAGTAGGAGCTTTTAGCCTCTGTTTCTATCGTTTTTCAGCACCATTCATCACAAAATGACACCATGAACCTTTTCCCATCAACAATTGTGCTTAATCTTGCTTAAATCGTGTTTTCCAAATTTTGCACTCAAACTTTATCTCCATATATCTCGAGTTCGAGACACTTTCTGTAAAACGTAATCATGGATTCATGACCAGAATGAAAAATAGAGCAGTATAGAGCTTTGTTTCACACGATTTGGTTAAGATTTGGGGATCGTCGAAATTGGCCGAGCTCACGTGTTGTTGTTGTTCATCGTGAGGTTGAAGACAACCCACGTACACCCTCGCGTTTCCAGATTAAATATCAGGCGTTGGATCTGCAGGAAATGTCGTGACCGTTGGATCAAGAACTTATATCGTGAGCGTTGGATCATTTAATGGATGGATCATGCGCTCTAGGACGCGCGTTCCACCGTGTTCTCCATTGTCTGCGAGGTACAGGATTATTTTTGACTTAAATTTTTTTTCAGCTTATTTGCAAAAGCACTTATGTGACTTATTAGCTTATTTAAGCTTATTAAGTCACTGTTTATGCTTATATTATATTTAATTCCATTTGTGAATTTTTCAACTTATTTTCATAAGTGATTTTTGAATTAAGTTGTTTTGTTCATAAGTGCTTATTTAGGGTTTCAAAAAGCTCTTTAGCTTATTTGACCCTAATTCTTGCACAACATTGATTTAAACACAGTAGTCACTGTATACAAATCATTTCCAAACTTTTTCAACTTATTTTCATAAGTGATTCTCAATTAAGTTGTTTTGTGCATAAATGCTTATTTAGGGTTTCAAAAAGCTCTTTAGCTTATTTGACCCTAATTCTTGCACAACGTTGATTTAAACACAGTAGTCACTGTATACAAATCATTTCCAAACTTTTTCAACTTATTTTCATAAGTGATTCTCAATTAAGTTGTTTTGCGTATAAGTGCTTATTTAGGGTTTCAAAAAGCTCTTTAGCTTATTTGACCCTAATTCTTGCACAACATTGATTTAAACACAGTAGTCACTGTATACAAATCATTTCCAAACTTTTTCAACTTATTTTCATAAGTGATTCTCAATTAAGTTGTTTTGCGTATAAGTGCTTATTTAGGGTTTCAAAAAGCTCTTTAGCTTATTTGACCCTAATTTTCGCACAACATTATTTCAAATACAGTAGTTACTGTATATGAATTTTGTCTAATTTTCTTAACTTATTTTCATAAGTCCTTTTTCAACTTAAGTGCTTTTTAGCTTATTTCAATAAGTGCTTATTTGAACCAAAAGCTCTTTAGCTTATTTGGATCACTTTTTTGCACTAGATTAATTAATTTTCTCTTCCTTTTATTCTCTTGCTTTTCCTTTTGGACTTTGTTTTCATAATCAAATTAATAAACATTTTCACAAAAACTAATGAATGAAAAAGGGAGAATCTGGCGTTTGCTTCTTTCTTTCCCGGATTAACTTGGTCGCCGGTCGTTTGACTAGTGTTCATGAGTTAATTCTCATTCTAAAAATCAAGCGTTAAAAACAACCAACACTCGTCTTTTCTTTTAGACAATGTTTTCTTAATCAAACTAATCAAGATTTTCATAACAACGCGAATGAAAAAGGGAGAATCTGGCGTCTGCTTCTTTCTTTCCCGGATTAACTTGGTCGCCGGTCGTTTGACTAGTGTTCATGAGTTAATTCTCATTCCAAAATAAGCGTTAAAAATAACCAACCCCCGTCTTCTCTTTTGAACTTTCTTTTCTTAATCAAATTAACTAAAAAATTTCATAACAACGCGAATGAAAAAGGGAGAATCTGGCGTTTGCTTCTTTCTTCCCCGAATTAACTTGGTCGCCGGTCGTTTGACTAGTGTTCATGAATCAGTTCTCATTCCAAACAAAACAAGCGTTAAAATTAACCCCACTCACTCAAACTTCTTTTCAGAAAAACATGGATATACGCTTTATCCATTCCTCTGACACATACACAGCTTACGCCTCTAAGTAGAGCATACAAGCGTCGTTGTATCAGCGGAATGCGAAATAAGCAACATCCGTTATTCAAACTTTCTTTTTTATAATGGATATACGCTTTATTCATTCCTCTGACACATACACAGCTTACACCTCTAAGTAGAGCATACAAGCGTCGTTGTATCAGCGGAATGCGAAATAAGCAACATCCGTTATTCAACTCTTTCATAATGGATACACGTTTTATCTATTCCTCTGATACACACACAGCTTAAGCCTCTAAGCAGAGCATACAAGCGTCGTTGTATCAGCGGAATACGAAATAAACGTTATCCACTAAAACCAACCAACCACACAAACATTTTTTACCAGAACTACGTGAGTTTTGAGTTTCCCATTGCACCGGGGAATACGTAGGAGCGGGCTCCTACAACCGTCAAACTCAACTAATAAAAACCCTTTTTTTAATTTATTTGGAAACGAAGTAGAAAATAGCCAAGTGATAGAGTAATTTAATTCAAACCTACGCAAACAAGCTTAAACCACCTAAATGGTTCCCATCGAGTACGATGGATGCGAGGGGTGCTAACACCTTCCTCTCGCATAACCAACTCCCGAAACCGCCACGGTTCTTCAACCGTGTTTACCAAGGTTTTCGTGATATTTTCCTTTCCCCTTCCGGGATAAATAAACGTCAATGGCGACTTCATTGCGTTACGCAAGGATGAATTTTCCAGCCCGCTACAGCTGACGACTTCACTGGGGACTCTTGAGAGTTAAGCCTAGTTTAGGCGGTGTATATTTGTCTGCTATTTCCAGGTTTGCAGTATCTTACTCTATCTTTTATTTTCTGTCAATTATATGCTTGGCTGGCTGTTTCTCTTCTTCTACTCCTTCTTCTTTTTTTCTTTTAGCCCATGCGGCGTGGATACTGTGTGAAGCTCTATACCCGAGCTTGAGAAAAACTTAGGCTAAGCTAGGGGCCTTTATGATGGGTCGCCGGTCGTTTGACTAGTGTTCTCCCCGTAATCACCCCGCCTAGAGTAGATCTGATTTGAGGAGCGTCGGGTCGCCGGTCGTTTGACTAGTGCTCGTCGGCGTTTTTCATCGTTGGGTCCGTGACTCTAGGGACCTTTTGTTAACCGGTCTAGAACCAAACCTTGTTATTAGGGACCTCTGTTTAGAACCCGAGAGATTCCTCTTTGGACGCGTTTGCCGTGCAATAACGGCATCGTTTCCAAAGAGGTGATCCGTGATTTAACCATATCAAACTTAGAACAACATGTGAGAGGGGTGGGTTGCAGGTAACTTTGAGCCTTTTGACCTCAGAAATGATAATTGAACCTCTGCTTCACCGCGACAGAATCTGCTACAAAAGTGCATTCATGCATCCATTGCATTCATACATTCATTCATGCAAAAATATTTTTGCATAACATTTCAAAAAAATGATAAAGCAATAAAAGACTTTTACATGCATTCATACAATAGATCATTATCTCATCCTCACCCGTTCACATCAACAACTTCATTCCCGACACTGATACCGGACTCAAAGCATTTCAAGGAAGTCATGGAAAACATGCAGAAGCAGATTGATGCCTTGAGAGGCGATGTGGACCAAGTGACTGATAAGTTGGACCGTGTTTTGGAAATACTAGCTAGTCTCAGTCTTCCTTCAAGAGTGGACCCTGCAACAGTAGGGGCAAATCCTCCAATTAGTTCCCCGTTGTCAAAATTGGTGTGGCCTTCATTCGGTTCATCATCTGGATATACTTCTATGGTTGCTCAAGTACCCAAAGAGTCAATGGGTACCAACACTGAATTTCTAGTTGGCCAGCCAAGAACTCATCGGGTCCAACCCAGGTTTGCTGTGCCTCAAAGTCCAGAGGATCCCAAAAATGTTTACCAAGGTGATGGCTCTAAGGGAAAACATGTTGCATCCCCGAGTGAGGAGACTCGCCGACGGTTCAAGGCAATAGAGGACAAGTTAAGGATGATGGAATCATTCTTACCCAACAATGTCAGCCCACCTCACTCTCACTCTCGCTCAACGGCGCCTGCTCGCACCCCATGCTTCAAGCATCAGTATCCAGTAACTGTTCGACACCAACAACCAAAGTGGTTTCCAAATCAGGCAATACAGATGCCTTTCCATCACCTCCAGTCAGGACAGTTCACACAAAATCCGGGACAACAGCAGAATCAGCCAAAGGCCACTAAAAAGAAAAGGGTCTTTGATTCCATCCCAATACCCTATAGTCAGCTTTTTCCACATTTGGTGCACAATAAGATGGTAACTCCAAGAACTCTGAAACAAGTGACCGCGCCTTTTCCGGCTTGGTACAAGCAAGGATCCACATGTGAATACCATTCTGGGGCTGAAGGGCATACTATTGAAAATTGCAAAGCCTTCAAGCACGAAGTCCAGAGATTAATTGATCAGAAACTGTTGACTTTCAAGGGAGAGGGCGAGCCCAATTGTGAAGGATGATCTGTTGTTTGGTCTTGCAGACCCTTATGAGGATGCTAGTTGAAGAATTCAAGGATTGAATCAAGCCATGAAATTATCATTTAAGCAGTTTCTTTCTTTGCTAAGTATTTACTTATATTTAAACTTTGTTTGTTTGAAATTTTAATCTTAATGAAATAATAATGCATGTTTTGAATCAATTCTTTCATGTCCATTCACTTTTCTCTCTTCTACCTCACAAAAGCAAAAAACGTATGTTAATACTTCTCATTTCATTTCCTTCTTTATCATTTCGGTTTGAACAAAGATTGGAGAGAGGATGATGAAAAACAAATAACCAAGTTGCTACAGTATGCTTTCGAATAAAACTTTGCTGATGATGTAAGGCATTGTTTCAAATCCCCAAACACCGGAGAAATAAGGAAGATAATCCGTAGTCACCCCTTTTGAGCCTAGAAGTTGGTGTTTCTTTCTATACGAAAAAACCCGCAATCTTAACTCGGGGCAGGGTAGTGTTCAATTAACTCGACCATGCGTTCTAGTTTCAAGAGAAAAGCAAAACTCAATAAGGTGTTCCTCATCACCCATTACCAAGGCAGTCACAATTCGCCAAACAAAGTACAAAAAAGAGAGAAAGAAAAGCCCGCTAAGTCAAAACCTCAAAATGGCTTAGGCAAAAAATTAGGGTATCCCGCTAGACTAAAAATGCAAAAAGAATAGTCTAGGCAAAAGTTAGGGATTGAAAAAAAAAATGATGATGAAAAAGTGAATGTCACCAAGACTCACGCCAAAACAAAATCATGTGATCAAAACAAAGGCAATGTGACTGCCATAAAAAAGGGGGAAACACATCCTCGGCCCCCGAGCCGTCATATTCTCAACATCAAAATCTCAAAAAACCCTTGGGACTTGAACACATGAGGGGAGTTAATTGAACTTAGGACTGAAGATCATCACGAAGAAGAGGGTGGGTTAAAATTAAATTTTGAGCCTTATACCCTTTTATTCAGAAACCGTGAACCAGACCACGTTACAATCCTCAAAAGACCTAATTGAAGCAAGGTTTATTTTGAAAGCATACGGTAGCAAGGTTGCGTTAACCTGACTCACAAAAATCTTTTGTTAAATTCATACTCTCACACTTTCTTCCACAATATACATCCATTGTACATAAATACCATCTCAACTTCAATTTCAAAACTTGCATTAAAATTGCCTTAGAATTACTATTTCAAGCAAACAGGTTTATCTGCAAGTCATCACCTGACAATAAAGAAGTTCCAACTCTGAGTTGATACCGAGCAATCAAGAAGAACTTTGGACCAATCTGGGGCAATCGTCTCAGAACTTCATTTAACCATGGGGCACATTCCCTAGAAAGGTCATTCAGCATAGACAGAGTGTCCTAAGATCGCATCATGGAAAGCGGTATCGAAACCCAGATTTCAAGGACCTAATAAATCAGTTCAAGACACTCTTGATTAGAGGCAAACCACCTTGGGGTTCTGCCAATCAAAAGCAAACTCTGATGACTAGGGGCAGATCACATGAGGATCCTGTTGGCCCAGCCAATCATGTTTCAGAATGGCTCAATCTAGGGGCATACCTCTCAGAGAGGGAGAACCAATATCAGTAAGTTGGCCAAAAATCAAGAAAAAAGCCAAATACTTCAGATGCCCAACAGACTGGGGCAAGATATGATACACAGGGTCAAGTTCTCCCTATACCTTCCAGCTACTCAAGCTAAGACTGATATATATCTGCAACCATTAAGTCCGGAACTGGTGTCGGGGATTAACTTCAAGCCATCATCCCACGAAAAGCCATTCACCACCCACCATAGGGGCACTAATCATTGTCATGCATTAGCCATGTCATTTCATTCATGCAAGCAAATAATCGTCATGCATTAGTCATGTCATTTCATTCATGTAAATCATTAGCATACGTTGATCACTTCATTTCATTCAAGCATCAGGTATGCCCCATACCACAAGACCAATGACTCAGAAAAAACCAAATAGCCAAATCAAACATCCACAATCAAGAACCTAACCTTGTATTGATAATCCTTCAAAGTCCAATCATTGTCGGCACACCCTCAAAGTCCAATCATTGTTGGCACACCCTCAAAGTCCAATCATTATTGGCAAACGCCCCCAAAGACCAATCATTATTGGAATCGCCTCCAAGTCCAATCATTATTGGCACCTCCTCAAAATCCAATATTCATTGGAACCAAAATAAAACCCAGTGTTCATTAACACCCATGTTGAAACCCGACTTCTAATAGCATACAGTCATTTCATGACATCGTTAACCATGCATTTCATTTCATGCATAAATAATCATGATAAACATGCATTCATAAAGCAGGCTCGAAAGTTTCTCCTCGAAGAATACAGCCTTTGGTCCCTTAATCATCAAGAAAGGCAGTCTGACCTTTTTCCTAGCAAGTCGGTTGGTAAACTGTCTCCCCAGCAGACTAGTTGAAAAATCGCCTCCCCAGTGAATTGCAAATTTTCTGGAAATTTTCTTCTACAAGATAACCACAACAGTTTGCATAAGCACACCCTTACAACAAACTTCGGATTGACCTTCAGTGAGAGCGGCTGGATAAAATCTCCTCAACTTCAGATTGACCTTCAGTGAGAGCGGCTGAATAAGATCTCAACAACTTCAGATTGACCTTCAGTGAGAGCGGCTGAATAAGATCTCAACAACTTCAGATTGACCTTCAGTGAGAGCGGCTGGATAAAATCTACTCAACTTCAGAGGGATCTTCAGCGAGAGCTGGATAAGATCTACTCAACTTCAGAGGGATCTTCAGTGAGAGCTGGATAAGATCTACTCAACTTCAGAGGGATCTTCAGTGAGAGCTGGATAAGATCTACTCAACTTCAGATTGACCTTCAGTGAGAGCGGCTGGATAAAATCTACTCAACTTCAGAGGGATCTTCAGTGAGAGCTGAATAAGATCTACTCAACTTCAGATTGACCTTCAGTGAGAGCGGCTGGATAAAATCTACTCAACTTCAGAGGGATCTTCAGTGAGAGCTGGATAAGATCTACTCAACTTCAGAGGGATCTTCAGTGAGAGCTGGATAAGATCTACTCAACTTCAGAGGGATCTTCAGTGAGAGCTGAATAAAATCTCTTCAACTACAGATTGACCTTCAGTGAGAGCGGCTAGATAAAATCTCTTCAACTTCAGATTGACCTTCAGTGAGAGCGGCTGGATAAAATCTACTCAAACTTCAGATTGACCTTCAGTGAGAGCGGCTGGATAAAATCTACTCAACTTCAGAGGGATCTTCAGTGAGAGCTGGATAAAATCTCTTCAACTTCAGATTGACCTTCAGTGAGAGCGGCTGGATAAAATCTACTCAAACTTCAGATTGACCTTCAGTGAGAGCGGCTGGATAAAATCTACTTAACTTCAGAGGGATCTTCAGTGAGAGCTGAATAAGATCTACTCAACTTCAGAGGGATCTTCAGTGAGAGCTGGATAAGATCTACTCAACTTCAGATTGACCTTCAGTGAGAGCGGCTGGATAAAATCTACTCAACTTCAGAGGGATCTTCAGTGAGAGCTGGATAAGATCTTCAACTTCAGATTGACCTTCAGTGAGAGCGGCTGGATAAAATCTACTCAACTTCAGAGGGATCTTCAGCGAGAGCTGGATAAGATCTACTCAACTTCAGATGGATCTCCAGTGAGAGCTGGATAAAATCTACACAACTACAGATGGATCTCCAGTGAGAGTTGGATAAAATCTTCACAACTACAGATGGATCTCCAGTGAGAGCTGGATAAAATCTTCACAACTTCAGATGGATCTCCAGTGAGAACTGGATAAAATCTTCACAACTACAGATGGATCTCCAGTGAGAGTTGGATAAAATCTTCACAACTACAGATGGATCTCTAGTGAGAACTGGATAAAATCTTCACAACTACAGATGGATCTCCAGTGAGAGCTGGATAAAATCTTCACAATTATAGATGGATCTCCAGTGAGAGCTGGATAAAATCTTCACAACTTCAGATGGACCTCCAGTGAGAGCTGGATAAAATCTTCACAACTACAGATGGATCTCCAGTGAGAGCTGGATAAAATCATCACAACTTCAGATGGACCTCCAGTGACAGCTGGATAAAATCTACACAACTTCAGATTGATCTTCAATGAGAGCGGCTGGATAAGATCTACTCGATTTCACCAAGTATTTTCAGCATAGGTGGCTGATTAAGATTGGTGTCATTCATTTTTCTTTCGAGTTTGCCCGGTTCCCCTAAAGGAATAATAACAGGTATACTCGTTCCTCTCATCATCACTCATGCCCATGCAAAATTAGGGCATTCTGTATTTAATTATCTTCCACCAAAAGAATACGAATACCAGGGTTATTCGCATTCTTACGGTTTAAGCTAATTAAATAGGGGCAGCTGTCATACCCTAATTTTGCCCCGTGATATTTTTCACTTTTGCATTTGTTAGAAAAAGTCAACAAAGTCAAAACTTTGACTAAAAAGTCAACAAAGTCTTTTTTTAATTGAAAATGTCAAAGTTGGCACAAAAATAAATGGAATTATTTTTCTTGCATGGTTTTTGCATGGCATGATCATAAAAGGCCATATTTACCATTTTTGCCCTTCCATTAATTTTTATTTCGTTACTTGCATTTCAAGAAACCTTTCTAACATCAAATTTTAAATCTTTTTTCTCATTTTTAATCCATAACCATTTTGCATAATCACACTTCATCATCATGCATATTGTTATTTTGCATATTTATTTTTATTTTATTATTTTTATGTATTATTTTTAATTTGTTATTTGTTCCCAAAAATCAAAAGAAATGCAAAATTCCCAAAGCACTAACACATCATCACAGGCCTAGAACATTCCCATATTTACACCTCATCACCATAGTACAATCAAATACATGACATTATCCATAACAAAAATCACAAAAATTGATCCTTTTACACTTTGTCCTTTCTACCCTTTCTTACTCCCTACACCAACTATTCTTAACCCTAAATCATCCTATATATACCATATACTAGAGCTGCTGCGCAGCTAGGGTTTGAGAGGAAGAAAATCAGATCAAAATTCATCAAAAACATCAACTTTTTTCTCTCATTTTCTCAAATTCGAAATCTATCAAAACCACCTTCAAACTTCAATTTCTTAATCAAATAAGCTTCCAAACACTTCCAGTAACATGAATCCACCATAAAACACAAACTCTAACCCATAATTTGAGAGATTCAAAGCTCAAAAACCTCCAAAAATGTGAGAATGGAGTAGGAGCTTTTAGCCTCTGTTTCTATCGTTTTTCAGCACCATTCATCACAAAATGACACCATGAACCTTTTCCCATCAACAATTGTGCTTAATCTTGCTTAAATCGTGTTTTCCAAATTTTGCACTCAAACTTTATCTCCATATATCTCGAGTTCGAGACACTTTCTGTAAAAATTAATCATGGATTCATGACCAGCATGAAAAATAGAGCAGTATAGAGCTTTGTTTCACACGATTTGGTTAAGATTTGGGGATCGTCGAAATTGGCCGAGCTCACGTGTTGTTGTTGTTCTTCGTGAGGTTGAAGACAACCCACGTACACCCTGGCGTTTCCAGATTAAATATCAGGCGTTGGATCTGTAGGAAATGTCGTGACCGTTGGATCAGGAACTTATATCGTGAGCGTTGGATCATTTGCTCTAGGACGCGCGTTCCACCGTGTTCTCCATTGTCTACGAGGTACACGATTATTTTTGTTTGACTTGTATTTTTTTCTGCAGACTTACTACTTGCACCCCTGTTTGCATGCTATTTGCACCCGCTTTTGACTTAAATTTTTTTTCAGCTTATTTGCAAAAGCACTTATGTGACTTATTAGCTTATTTAAGCTTATTAAGTCACTGTTTATGCTTATATTATATTTAATTCCATTTGTGAATTTTTCAACTTATTTTCATAAGTGATTTTTGAATTAAGTTGTTTTGTTCATAAGTGCTTATTTAGGGTTTCAAAAAGCTCTTTAGCTTATTTGACCCTAATTCTTGCACAACATTGATTTAAACACAGTAGTCACTGTATACAAATCATTTCCAAACTTTTTCAACTTATTTTCATAAGTGATTCTCAATTAAGTTGTTTTGTGCATAAGTGCTTATTTAGGGTTTCAAAAAGCTCTTTAGCTTATTTGACCCTAATTCTTGCACAACGTTGATTTAAACACAGTAGTCACTGTATACAAATCATTTCCAAACTTTTTCAACTTATTTTCATAAGTGATTCTCAATTAAGTTGTTTTGCGTATAAGTGCTTATTTAGGGTTTCAAAAAGCTCTTTAGCTTATTTGACCCTAATTCTTGCACAACATTGATTTAAACACAGTAGTCACTGTATACAAATCATTTCCAAACTTTTTCAACTTATTTTCATAAGTGATTCTCAATTAAGTTGTTTTGCGTATAAGTGCTTATTTAAGGTTTCAAAAAGCTCTTTAGCTTATTTGACCCTAATTTTCGCACAACATTATTTCAAATACAGTAGTTACTGTATATGAATTTTGTCTAATTTTCTTAACTTATTTTCATAAGTCCTTTTTCAACTTAAGTGCTTTTTAGCTTATTTCAATAAGTGCTTATTTGAACCAAAAGCTCTTTAGCTTATTTGGATCACTTTTTTGCACTGGATTAATTAATTTTCTCTTCCTTTTATTCTCTTGCTTTTCCTTTTGGACTTTGTTTTCATAATCAAATTAATAAACATTTTCACAAAAACTAATGAATGAAAAAGGGAGAATCTGGCGTTTGCTTCTTTCTTTCCCGGATTAACTTGGTCGCCGGTCGTTTGACTAGTGTTCATGAGTTAATTCTCATTCTAAAAATCAAGCGTTAAAAACAACCAACACTCGTCTTTTCTTTTAGACAATGTTTTCTTAATCAAACTAATCAAGATTTTCATAACAACGCGAATGAAAAAGGGAGAATCTGGCGTCTGCTTCTTTCTTTCCCGGATTAACTTGGTCGCCGGTCGTTTGACTAGTGTTCATGAGTTAATTCTCATTCCAAAATAAGCGTTAAAAATAACCAACCCCCGTCTTCTCTTTTGAACTTTCTTTTCTTAATCAAATTAACTAAAGATTTTCATAACAACGCGAATGAAAAAGGGAGAATCTGGCGTTTGCTTCTTTCTTCCCCGAATTAACTTGGTCGCCGGTCGTTTGACTAGTGTTCATGAGTCAGTTCTCATTCCAAACAAAACAAGCGTTAAAATTAACCCCACTCACTCAAACTTCTTTTCAGAAAAACATGGATATACGCTTTATTCATTCCTCTGACACATACACAGCTTACGCCTCTAAGTAGAGCATACAAGCGTCGTTGTATCAGCGGAATGCGAAATAAGCAACATCCGTTATTCAAACTTTCTTTTTTACAATGGATGTACGCTTTATTCATTCCTCTGACACATACACAGCTTACGCCTCTAAGTAGAGCATACAAGCGTCGTTGTATCAGCGGAATGCGAAATAAGCAACATCCGTTATTCAACTCTTTCATAATGGATACACGTTTTATCTATTCCTCTGATACACACACAGCTTAAGCCTCTAAGCAGAGCATACAAGCGTCGTTGTATCAGCGGAATACGAAATAAACGTTATCCACTAAAACCAACCAACCACACAAACATTTTTTACCAGAACTACGTGAGTTTTGAGTTTCCCATTGCACCGGGGAATACGTAGGAGCGGGCTCTTACAACCGTCAAACTCAATTAATAAAAACCTTTTTTTTAATTTATTTGGAAACGAAGTAGAAAATAGCCAAGTGATAGAGTAATTTAATTCAAACCTACGCAAACAAGCTTAAACCACCTAAATGGTTCCCATCGAGTACGATGGATGCGAGGGGTGCTAACACCTTCCTCTCGCATAACCAACTCCCGAACCCGCCACGGTTCTTCAACCGTGTTTACCAAGGTTTTCGTGATATTTTCCTTTCCCCTTCCGGGATAAATAAACGTCAATGGCGACTTCATTGCGTTACGCAAGGATGAATTTTCCAGCCCGCTACAGCCCTGCTATCCCTACCATGTCGGCCTCTACCAATATTTTCGTCCATACCTAAACAAACAAAAATAAATTCATCATAAACTAATACAATTGCATTTAATCCGTAATCGAACGTAATTCGTAACTAATGTGAAGCAATTTTTTTGCATAAACTTACGATATGTCTCTAATCAATTCACCTATTGAAAATTAACATTACAACTAACCTACATTCATCAAAACAACCAGTAATAAACAACATAAACAACATAATTCAGAATATAAACTTTCAACCTATCAAGCATTGATCCCTAACCAATTGAAAAATCAAAATTTTACCAAAATCTAAATATAATCAAAATTAACATTGAAACTAACATGCATTGATCCTAAAACCCACTAATCAACTATTTAAACTACATAATCTACAATTTTTGGCGAATCAGAGATGATGATTGAGATGAAGATTGACATGAACAAATAAAAAGTTCATTAGAACTGAGATGAAGAAACAATAACATAACTAAAATAGAAATTAACTTACTTGATGGAGTTGGAGTTGATGAAATTAACGAGTTGATGAGCAACAATGGTGGTTCTTATCCCCTTAGGGTTCGTTTGATTCAAAAACGCAGAATGTTAAAATGGGAGGAGGGAGTTACGCTCTGTTTCTATATACAAACCCTTCGGTAAACCTTTACCGAGGTTTTTAAATTTCTCGGTACGCGTTCACCGAGAAAGTTGACGTTATAAGGGGTGTATCTGGGTGGGTAACTGAACAATTCCTTCGGTACGCGTTTACCGAAGGTTTTTCTTAGGTGTAGTAAGGGAAACCCAGGGGGTGGGAAAGAGTTACGGGGGGTGGGGAAAGAAATTTTCCTTATATACAAGCATTCTAATATCTTCCACTATCATCCAAACCAAGTTTGTCAAATAAAAAAAAAAAATTGATCAAGGTTACAATAACCTTTGAAATCAAACTCTTAATAATGTGACTGAAAATTTTAATAATGATAATAGATCAAAATAAAAAATCATATACAACAGGCCATAAATTACTATTGGCTTATAATCATTCTTTGTTGTTGGCGCGATCCCTTTTCTGTCCACCAAGAATACGAGAAATCTGTAAACCTCTACTGAAAGCTTGGTTGAAGAGCATTCTTGTTTGAAACTCTGAAACAAAGGGGAACCATGCCAAGAAAGCTACTGGTGTGAATAGAAGCAAGCCCATTATTACTTCATATCCACGTGCAAGTGCTCGAACCGAGCCCCATAATCCGGATTTTGCAATGAGTGGCTTACAAGCTTGTGCAATCTTTATGAAATAAAGAGAAGAGAAAATGTAATCAGTACGAGCTAGAAACTTCTTAGTAAGCTCTTATAAAATAAAACTAAAAAAAATTAAAAAGAAAAAAGAGAAATAGTAATAGAAATTTGCTTTTTATTAACAATTTCTTGTGTATGTAAATTAGTTCTGCATATCAAATATTTTTCCAAAAGTACTCATTTAACTTCTTTTTTTTTTGCATAGATAAATTTAGGCGAGTTGGATCCCAGAGGATCACCAGAGCGAGGAAAAGCCTCAAGACTTAGAGAGCACTAGTTAAGTTACATATATTTTACTGGCAACAAGGTGCTCTCATCAGCAGCGGGATTCAAGCTCAGGTCTTTGTGAGATCTGAGCTAAATCCTTACCAACTGGACCAACATACGTTGGTTGTGTCACTTGTGAGTTATGCGCAAATGGTTCATGCCTGACTATCATAACGGCCGTCTATCATAACTTTCTCAATACATCTATAAACATCAGGAATCAGGATTGTTTGTAAGCCACAAATGCTTATTTAATGTTCTCATAAATTTGAAGCTAATCTAAATTGGGCATAAAATGTTCAAGGTTTGAGAATAGAAATATCAAGCAATCACTTTAATTGCTGCAGTGTGACTATAATGTCGCAAGTTCAAGTCGTGTAATCACACTATTGGACCGTGAAGTTCCGTAAAACAAGGTTTCGCTTTTTAGAGGATTTGGTAGAAGACAGATACCACGTAAAGAGAATGCAAGAAAAGAAGAAAAAAATTACTGACCTGCAGCATTCCCCAGCCTGTTGGCATGACTGCTAGAATACAGATTATTATGTCCTTAATTGTCATATTAGCCACTACTATTAATATTATGAGGATGGCAAGGAATGTTATGAAAATAGAGCCCTCAATCAATCTAAATACAAGCTGGAAATCTGCACTGAGGCGGCGCCTTCCAACAGATATACCCTGCAAAAATGCAGCAGATAGTATAGAAATGGTTAATTTATTTCTAAACAATACAAACTCAATTATAAAGTGTTGTTTGAGTGGTGTAAGAAAAACAGCGAGGCTGGCTCGCTTTACTTTTCATCTCTAGATAGTAGCTACATAAATATGTCTAAACTATTATGATGATGACATTAGATTAGAAGTAGTTGAATTGAAAATAACTTTTGTTGTTTTTGATGTAATTAACTGTCTAAATACTACTACTACAATTTACACAAACCGAGAAAATCAATAACTTTTGTTGTTTTTGATGTAATTAACTGTCTTTTTTCCTATGATACCCTTGTCTGTTATTGCACCTATTTTTCTCACTCTACAATGAATAGATAAACGTATTATTGACAAAAAGTAGTTAATGTTGCATTGAACCATGAAAACGACAAATAAATAGCAAAAATAATTACAAAACTTATTTGTAGTTCATGTGCCAGTTAGGCGTGTGCAAAAATATGGTTAATTAAACCGCATTGAACCATAAAAGACCAAACCATATGAATTGGTTCATAAACTGAACCACAAATTTAAAACAGTTCAATTAACCAAACTTGATCAAAAAACCGGTTTGAACTTCTAAACTCTTTAACAAAAATCATTTTGTTTATAAGTCTTCAACCAAAAATTTTTTTTTAAAGGTCTTTAAACATAATTATTGTTCTTTTTAATAAAAAAAAAAACAGATTTTATACATGTAAATATAAGTTTTTATCCCAAAAGTCAAGTTGTAGTGTCAAAATGTTGTTTTGTTTCAAAGTTTTGATCTTGTATCCAAAAAAAAGGTTTTGGTCTTGGGTTCTACTCCTATGTGTGATAATATTTTAGTAAAAAATATAAATTTATTATAATAATTTAAAATAATTATGTATTAATTAAAAATAAGAATTAGACTAATAGTCTGTCGGAGCTCCGCCACCTGTCGCCTGCCACCTTTCCAGAGCGCCGCCGGGACCTCACCAAAGCGCCGTCGTTGGTCTTCCATCCGCTGCCGCCGTCTGGCTGCCGGAGCACTGCCGTCCACCACCACCGACCACCCCTGCCACTACCCTCTTTTATAAATATTTTTTTTGGTACAAAAATAATTTATTGTTTATTAAAGTAAATAATATTAATTTATTTAATAAAACTATAATATATAAATATTTTTAAATATAAAAATCTGGAAACTTATCCAAAAAAAAAATTCTGGATAAAAAATGAGAAAAAAGAATATGCACAGACAGTGTAAAATAATTTTACACTGTCAACCAATCACAACCATGTTTTTCGCCACATCACCCCACTTAACCCCACTATCTTGATATGACATGGAAGGTTGATGCATTTCTATTGGTTGTCATTGTAAAGTTAATTTACACTAAGAGTGCATGTCCTTAAAACTCATAAAAAATCTCATTTAAAAAAAGATGAATTCTTCAGTACACATACATTTAGATGTGTACCGAGGTGGACAATTATGATTGGTTCATAAATAGTTTGTTACTTTTTTTATATTGAATATTATTTGTGGACCTATCATAACTATCCACATCAGTGGTGTATCGGTGCATATCCAAATAAGATATGTACTGGAGTGTTCACCTTAAAAAAAACAGGTTTAAAAATATTAAACCGGCTTGTAACTATAAACCGATTTCAAATTGGTTCTAAACTGAATTGATTTAGAAAAATTAACCAATTTTTATGAAAGTGGATTTTCAGAACTGAACCGTTAATGTTGTTCAATTCAGTTTATGAACCATGAACACCCCTAGTGCCAGTAGTAGTAATCCGCATAATTCCCTAAATGAAGGATTATACCGAAGTTTAAAGATCCAAAGTATAATGATTTGAATTCTCACCTTCATTAAACCCAATATTAGAAAGATTATCATCCACGAAATACCATAAACCTGCCATCAAATAGCAACTTCAGTTAAATTCATATCATAGTTGCTAGGATTATGAACAGGCGAAGGAGTATTCCTAATGAGAGCTATATGCGAAAAGCACTTACCAGGACACTTTTATGTGCATTAGTGATTGAAAGGTGATATACAAGTCCATATTGATATATGAAAAACCGGAGGGCTAGTATTATCTCAGTAGCAATACCACGCATTCCGGAATGCTCGAGATGTTCGTGCTCCTTTTCCCACCAGGATTCCCAACTTTTTTCAGGAGGTACACCGATACCTCCACGGTTGCTTATCCATTTATGCCAATCTGTCCAATCATCAAGTATCTTCTGCCACTCAAATCCCGATGGATTGAAAAGGAAAGGAGCAAAGAGCCATGTCCCTGCCATGAACCATATGGTTATGGTAATTAAAATATATGCAACCACTCCTCGGTATGCATGGCCAAATATATGGTAGACAACAAGAAGAATAACCAATTCAATTCCTTTAACAAAATGACTCCGAGAATAGAGCCTATAATTATCAGCAAACTTGGCATGGAACACCACGAAACCACGACCAGTGCCTCTGTACTGTGCACCTCCATGAAGCAACGTCCTTCCGTAATAGTGTGTTTTTGTTCCGAGAGAAAATGTAAAAAATACAGGAGCCAACTGTATTTGCATTAGTATAAATTCACTAAGCGCCTCACGGAAACCCTTCTCCAAACCAATTTCCATCAACATAGGCAAGGCCAACAAAAATCCAATTTGCACAACAGATTGAGAAGCAAGAGCTACTTGAAGAGCTTTGTTGTCTCGAATAGCTCTTTGTTTGTTCAGCCCTTCTTCAAGTCCACTAAGGGAAAGATAGAGGCGGCCATAAAGGAATACATAAACTGTGAGGACTGTTAACTGTTAAAAGAAAAGTCAGTACTTATAACAGATCATAATCATAAATATGACTAATAAGAAAGGAAGGTTCTGAGTATACCAGGGTACTGAAATAGAAGCCAATGGTGGTGAAATAAACAGACAACATTCGGAAGAAATCAAATCGGTGTCCAAGCCTGTATATGTCTCTACTCATAGTCTGCTCACCATTCCCATTAGCTATCTTTGCCTCAAACATCGATATCTGGTTAAGACCGACATCCCTTCCTTTACCAACTTGTATATACTCATGATGAGTAACATTTCCTTCACGTAAAGTAGAATTGAAACCTGCAGCTCATGGACAAACTTATGCTATTAATACTTCTATAAAAGAAATGGAAACAAGTTATGGACATATACAAAAAGAGAACCTAAAGCACATGCCTGCAAATATATCTTCACTCAAGTTGATGACTTTAGAAGCCTTGCTTACACCGCCTCTTGTCAGGTGGAAAAGTCTATCAAATACATCTGGGTGACCATAATGGAACCTCACTCTGAATGAAAACCACAAAAACATTACTAAGAACTTCAAATAATAATGAACTTAAAAACATCTCTTATTATATACTCAGGAAATTGAGGAAAGCTTAAAACCAGAAAACATAACTCGCTGAGAAATATAAAACACTTTCAGTTTTACAAATTCATGTTATAGAAAAATACCTAAAAAAGATGACCATGGGTTATGACTAGCCCTATTTGATTTTATAAATAACTAAATACTCGTATTCTTATTGTTTAAGAAGTCTTATTGTCCTTGTACTATTACCGTGTTGCCTTGACTATTTGTTCTATAACATAGATTATCAGTATGGTACAAATTTGCATCACAACTCATTATCACACATCAAACCAGTGTATTTCATGAGAGTTTAGCGAGTCATAACAGGATTTTGCATGAGTCAGTGCAGAGACGTTTCTACATGCATTTCAACTCATTTTGGCCACCTAGAATTGTGGAATCATAGGTTTCCACAAGTTACCACATTAACAATGTTGATTATGAGCATCCAAGTATTAAAAAAACTGAGACTTACTTCAGGGGATTAGCCAACAATCTTTGTCCAATTGTCACAAAACTGGTTTCCTGATTGGACATAAACCATGCAAGTGATGAAACACTGCAAGAAACATAAGGTAGATTAAAATTAACAGTCTGTTGGTAGATTTTAGCTTATATCAGAAGTGACACCACAAAACACAGAAATTGATACAACAGATCATACCTGCCAGTAAAAATATGCTCTCTGAGTCCAAGTATAGTTGGATATCTGGGATCACCATGTTTCTTAAGAAATTCTTGCAGCAAATTCCTCATTTTGAAAGCTTCTTCCATATAGTTATCCTGTTGCACAAATACTTAGCTATCACAATTTGTTCATATGCTGGATTTCACTTCTTTCTTCAATATATAAATAATAATGTAAGACCTGGTTCATATCTATTGTTTGCAAGCCTTCCCCTCGTGTGAAAATGATGGCATGGTTTTGATTTTCTGGCTTCCCCTCACCCAATATTGCAGGCCCAGGAAGCTTTATTCTGTAAATTACCTACACCAAAATAAAGAAATAAATAAATGACAAATTGGAAATCATCGCTTAAAGAATATACATTGTACTTGAATTTGGAATTTTTATTTAGTGCCGATATTCAAAAAAGTAGGCTTTAATGGAGTAAACCATCAATTTAGTCTCTAAAGTATCGCTCTCTTTCCAATTTAGTCCATAAAGTATACAATATAATCCCTAAAGTATATTATAAAATCTTTGCAGGACTAACATGATGGATTTTCATATACTTTAAGGACTAAATTGATGGATTTCATATACTTCAGGGACTAATTATTTTTATATACTTTATGGACTAAATTGGAGAGAGATTGATACTTTAAGGATTAAATTGATGGTTTATTCGGTTTTAATTTACAATTATATGCATAATTTTCATCGAATTGAATTTACTGACTTCAGTTATCATAACTTCAGGAATGGTCATCGGGATAATACCTGGTCTAAATTCTGAACTGCTTCAGATGAATCAATTGATTTGGTTGGTAAAGCAGCTTTGGCTAGTGCTGAATAATAAACCTTGTCAATTTTTCGGGAAGAATCTTTGCTAGGCTCTTCAACCTCATCAATATAAGCAACTCGAAGAGATGGATACCTGCAATTGTCACATTAGTACCAAATGTAACAGGACGGTCTTTTCATAAGCGATAACAAGTAACAAGGTTGACTCGAGACCAAGAGTCTTACTTAGTCATGAGCTTTAAAATTTCTTTGGCCCTAGGATCACCAGATCGCTTGTGAATACTATATTGTTGACATGACACAACATATGTGAACTTCATGTCGGCTAAAGATTGACATTGTGTCCACAGTGACCGCTCACTTGTGGGATTTTCCTTACTCTCTAGTTCCGCAGCCTTGTAACCTTTCATTAATTCTGTTTATGAAATGAAATTACAACATTATAAGATAATAACCACCCTTCACTCTCTCTTCAATGAATCTTTCTGTACGTACCTTCATCCTTCGCCATATCAAGAAAAGCCTGTAATTCCAATGCTTGTCGGAAATACATCATTCCTCGAACTTCACATGGTGAGAATTAAGCGAACATGCACAGACGACACATATAATTACACAATGCAAAATATAACATCAAATTACATATCTAACATGCAGAAATATCGTCAAAGGGCAGGAAGCGATTTGTACCAGTTTTGGTCAATGTCTGGCCTCTGTATGATGCCCATAAACGGAGTTCTTCTTCTAACTCTCCTCTGAGTTTCTCGTCACTTTTACAATCAAAACGTTGAAGAAAGTTTTTCCATTCATCTGAAGTAAATCATGATCAGAAGCAAGAATATATTAATAGCATTGTGCATATATTGAGAGGAATACATTACATTAGTGGGGAGGGACACAAGTTGTTGAAAATGTCGGCATTGATCCCACCAAATATTACAATTTTTCTATTTCCATATTAATATACAAAATCCTGTTTAGGGTTCACGGTTTTGTATACTCATAATTTCCTACTGTTCCAATAATATTTCAAATTTAGACTCCAAAATGGGGATAGATGAGTAAATTTGAAAGAAAAACATGAATTCCACCACTTTCTGCAGTGGTTGTTCTAGGATTCAGTTTGTGCCTGCAATAGTCTTCTGATTAAAATTTCAGTTAAAGCGGTATTTGATTTTAGTACAAGGTAATTTTTTACTGTCTCATGACTGGAGGATTTTGCACAAGGATGCATGCTACGGTTATATGTAGAGGTAACACACAAACCTGGATATATCTTTTGCAAGTAAAAGAGGATAGAGACCCCATCTTCATTTGGTTCTTCGAGATGTTCTAGGGAGAAAAGGACCGGTTCATCAAAGTATGGCGTCAAGACACTACAAGATAAATATATATAATGTCAAACTATTGACTTAACACCGTCAAGTATCTTAAAAACAAAAGAAAGTTAATAAAAGTATTACAACCATAGATTTTGTGGACATAATTTACAAGAAAAAGTTAATGGTAGTCAGATTTTCAAATAAAAAATATTTAAAGTGAATTTAGTAGATTTGTTTTTAAATTTTCATATAAATTCCGCTCAATTAAGAAAATACCACTCAATTAAGATATTCAGAAGGTGTGAGTTTGAAGAGAACTTTAAGCATAAAGAAATGACTTAGCTAGATTAATACCACTATAGACAATATTTGAAGAGATTATCTAATTTACGAACAATTACATTTATTAGCTTAACTCTTCAATAATTTTTTTCATATAGCCTTGCCCATTATGATAATAAGGAGATCTATATAAGCATGTTGAAAAAAGTGTTTTAGAGAGTCTGTCGCATCACAAATTGATGTTCAAGTACGTGAAGGCAAATAAAAATGAATTGAGCTTACGAGAAGGACAGCATATTCCGAACTTTGGGAGCAGACGGCATATTCATAAACAACGAATTACTGAAGAAAGTTATACGCCTCTTAGCATCCAAGTTGGATGGTACATCCATAGCAGACTCCTTGACAGTAAGCAGTAAATGAAGCCTTTTTATCTGTGAAGATCGAAAAAGAATATCAACCAAGAATTTATATCATTATGTAAATACAAACTGGTAACAGAGACATAAACACATACAAGTCTATAAAACTTACTTTCTCTTGCCAAGCTTCAGTATCTGTTGTGACAGGAAACTGAAGTCTACCAAGAAATTGATATTGTTGATCAAGGGGCGTCATCCTTTCATCTTTTCCCAAAGCCCCACCATGGCTTGAATCTTGCAAACTAACAAGTGAATGACAATGTGTTACGAGTCCAAAATGATCATCACAACAAATCAAAATAGCTAGGGACTCAAATTTTCAAAGGACTTACCCCTCAACATCTCCAACCATTATGTCTCTTGTCACAATCTCTAACATGTCAAGCAAGAGAATCACAATTTGATCCTTGACCTCCTGTTTGTTTTCCAACTGAAGAAACCAAACAAATTTGGTTAAACTTCAAATTTGATTGAACACAAAATGTAATACTTAAGTCTACAAAGTAATTACCAAGCATTCAATCAGTTTAACAAAACGGTCATATAGATCAGGGAGAGCACTCAGATCCAGCTCCTTCAGCAGTTCTCCTTTATCTATGAGCTCATCAACTCTTTGAAAAATATTCTGCATAACTCTGCGTTCATGAAACCATAACATACAAACGTCAGTATCTGAAACTTCGTCAAACTTCACTTCTGATGTATACTCCCACAAGACTCAATTATATAAGCAAAAGTAACTGATTACACGCATTAAAAAAAAGTGGCTAACCTCGTTTAATTTCCTGGATGTAGTAAAAAACTAATTGTATTTCCTAAACTACCCTTCGGTTTCATTTAATTTTGCATGATAACTTGTTTTGTTGGAGGAAATTTTGAGAACAATGGCATTAAATAGGGTGAAGTTAGTTACATTTTGCTTATATTTTAGTCCACCAAATATAACTACTTTTTGCTTATATTCGAGTCCAGAGTATTATTTCACTAAAAATGAACTTACATTTTCTCACGTTCTCCTAGAACCAAGAAGTTAATAATATTTCTAAAAGAAGTATAGCATTCTTGAACAGCAGATTTCATGTACTTGTCCCTTAACAATCTTTTTTCCAGCTCTTGGCCTTTCCCAGAACTGTCTTTGGCCATAGACACTGCTATTGGGATCTGCATATAAAATTCAAAGAAATGGATAAATTTAAGCAGGATACTGATTATTCTTATACAAACTCACGGAACAATTGGACAGAAATAGATGAACCTTGCTAGCAAGTAAGAAAGGAGGCCACTGGATGAGATTCAGGGAACGGTCGGCCCAATATGGTACAAGCATGAGGTCCATTTCCCTAAATAATTTATTAAAATCAGGTTTATTAGCAACAAAACATAAAGTCCTTTCAAGAAAACAAAAAAAATCTCAACTTTGTAATTATTTATGGTTCACTGTGAACAAAGAATTACAATATTAAGAACTGTTCAGGCATAATAGTACCTGTTATCAATTAAGTCCTCCTCCCTCAAGCTAGTAATTATTTTGTTCCATAGTTGTGCAAATCTTGCAGCTTCCTTCTCTTTATCGGTAGAGACCTGAAACAACCGGCTCTCCTATAAGTTAATATATGTTGATAAAGGAAACATACATTAAAAAGGAAAAATAAATATATCAGTAACTTTAACAACAAAAGAAAATAATCAGTAGAGAAAACCGGTATCCTGGCACATATATCAAGGACATTTGAAAAATAATGATTAACACCTAACGTAAGAGTTTGGAGTCCATCCATAATTGATGGCAGACTTGATGATATCAATGAATGAGATGTGAACACTCCAAGGTCTTCAAATTAATTATTTTCTTTATAGGGTGGAGTTTAACATGGGAAAGTTATAAACTTTCCCACCATGGTACAGTTGATTATTATCCATTGGATTAAATAACATATACACTTTTATCATAGACTTTTCACACTAGATTTTATTTTTCCCACACTATCTTCACCCTATTCTCTCTCCTCCATTCTCACTCACCTACCACCACCAGCAACATTCACTCTCCCAATATATCCAATTCAAATTTTTCAAAAAGTAAAACCCAATTAGAAGAACAATTTGTGATAAGTATTTGGATTCAAAGAGTAATTAACCCCATAAATCCAACAACCAGTGGTCCTGTGAAAGCTTGGTGAAGCTTTTGAGAAAGAACCCATTTTTATTCCTATCACTTAATTTTTTGGTAGAATATGAAAGAAATTAAGGATAAAAAAACACATAAAAGGGAAGAAGGAAGAATTGAGACTATGGACTTGATGTTGTTTGTTGATGGTGGTGGGTGAGTGAGCTTGAAATAAACCAAACCCACATTACTGAAACTATGATTTTTATGCTTCAATTTTTAATTTATTTTTTCATTTTCAGAAAAAAAAATTATTGCAAAAGGGTTTTGGAATTTTAGTGATAGATGGTTTTCTATTACAGCGATCTCAGAGTTTGCTGGTAGTGCTTGGTGGTGGTGGTTTGGCAAAGAGGGAGATGGTCATAGAGGATGAGGTTAGATTTGGGTGTAAGAAAAAATCCAGTGTTGAGAGTCTACAATAAAATTGTGTCCCATATTTAATCTAATGGTCAAATTTAACTTGTTCATGGTGGGAAAGTCTACAACTTTCCCATGCTAAACTCCACCCTTTATAGAATATCACATTCATCTTATTACAAATACTTGTCTTATTTTGAGATGAGTGTGCATCCCTTCACCATATTCTCTCACCTCATAAACGAGAGACTAATACAATGAGGCACCAAAGGCAAAAGGACACCTTAAATATTGTTGAGAGTCCTAAATTATATGTGATATGGCCAGGGCTGTATCCGAGTATTTAGAGGCCCCGAACTAATAATAAAAATGAACTCCCTAATAAAATTAAATATGTGAACAAACAAATATTAATAACACAAAAAACTCAAAAAGTAGTAGAACAACTACAAGACATAAGCGTCTAGTGGTATTGGCTTGGGATCTGGGAGTGTGCTATTGATCTTAAGGTCTCAAGTTCGATTCTCTCTGGTGCCAATTTGGGTGGGTTAATTTAGCTTCTTAAAAAAAAACAAGACAAAAGCACGGAGGCTATTATTCGTATAATTTTACTCTGTTGGACCATTATTGATATAATTTGATTGGTATAATTTTGTTCTGCTGGACCATTATTACTTCTACTTAAACCCCCCAATATAACTACTTATTACCTGATTATATTTTTTGAGGCCCCATTTTTTTGGAGGCCCCGTGCTATAGGCCTCCTTGCATGGGTTCAAAGACGGCCCTGGATATGACCTAAAAGAGTGATTGTAAGTGGAAGGCATCCCTGATCTTAAAAGCCAGTTTTGTAAAGTTGACTTAGGTCTAAACTAAATTTGAAGAGGAACTATCATTTCAAAGTAAAGCAAATAAACCGAACATAAATTTTATTGTCATACTGATTCTAATAATGAATAGTTTCAAAACCTGATCAAATTTACGAGAAAAAGTGGCCTTCAGTCCCTTTTTCTTTTTCTTCTCCGCCTGATCCCAGGGAATCAAGCGAGCATTAAATGCACCCGGAATTGAATCAAAGCGAGACCTTAGTAACTCCAATGTCCGAATCTGAAATTATAATGAAAACAATGACTAAGTATGATAAGATCCAAAGATCTGCAGCCAATTCAACAGAAAAAACCTAGATGGCTTCCATTAGCTTATTTTAAATAACATAGTTAATTTGTGGTTCAGTAGCATGCAGGTACAACAGAAATAACATAAGACAATGAATTCAAAATTGAACATTAACCTGGATAAATCTCCTAACTTCCAATTAGATTGTTACTTTAAGGTTCTAATTAAAAGATTTTATATCAAATTTGGGTTTTCTTATCTCACCTGTCTCAACCCTATTTACCAACACATTCAAGCCATAATCATAACTAGTAGGGGCAAGATTCAAATTAAATTAAAAACTTCAAAAATGTTGGTGAAAAATTAGTTAAAAACAGCTATATATATTAGCATAATAAGTTATGTTAGAAAAACTCCTATTTTGAGAGAGTATATAATAAACAAATTGTGTTGTGAAATAACAAATTAAATTTTAAAATTAAAGGAGAATTTAACACTAGAACAAGAAATACCACAAAAAATAAAGCCTTCACAAAATAGGTAGGGTCACTAAGATAAGGATAGTATTAGTAAGATTCAATTAGTAAATTATGAACAAAATATGATAGAACAGAGAGAATGTGCAAAATGAAGAATGCAAAAGTTTCCAAGCTACAAGGACTCCTTGACAATACACACACACACAATAGACAAACCTCTCCCAAACGACGAAATGCACCGTATATGCCTCCTACGATTGTAGCATAAATAGCATACCAAATCTGTGTATCCATAAAGTAGACCTGCAAAAGGGCACCTGATTGATTATCACAACTCTACAGAACATGGCTTTAATATGATTAGTGAAGCACGCCACAGAAAGATAGACTTACAAGCATGATAGGAGCCCATATAGCAATAACTACACCGATATTGTTTTTGGCTGCACATAGTAATAACATGATATCAGGAATGATCCCATATATGAACTGCATTCATTTTCATTTATTCACAATGTTTTTACCATGAGGGAAGAACTCGTGCCAACTATAAACTGACACACGGGCATTCATGATGGCTTTTGTTGGGCCCACAAGAGGCTTAATCTGCAGTTTAGAGAAAATGAATCGTATGAGATAACAAATACATGAATGCCAGACACACATTTATTTCTGATTCATATAGCATATGCACGTACTAATATTGATGTAAACAATGAAATTGGGTGGAATGAACTTGTTAGTAGATGGAACTTAAATGGAAAAAACAGTAAAGTGAATACGAAGATGAATGAATCATGAGAAAGGCACTGAGAAATGATAAGAAACTTATTTTCCAACTATCAATCACTGATATTGAAAGCCAGATGGTGATTTAAATGTCATCAGCATTATACAAACTCCTATATTGTAATCATTCCAAGTGCCAAAAGAATAAAATGCTATATTTTTGAATCAGATATTTACCTCAAGGTAGTAACTGAATGCTAATTTAGATAGAATTAAGAGAACCCAGAAAGTAGAGTACCTAGAAAGTTAAGAAAGTTACATTAATCAGTCAGAGATGACCGGTGAATATGATTACTGATGATTCAAGAAATTAACTTGATTCTCTTACTTGAACAGTGAAATTGTACCCTCTTGCATTCCTCTTCCAACGAAGAGCCGAGGCTATAAATTGTTGAAAAAGAATATTAAATGAAATAAACATGATATTAAAAAAATATAGAATAAAAACTAAATATAAGTTCTTTAAACTCATACACCAATAGTTTCTAATCATCTTCAAGAAAACATAAAAAAATTAAATTTCCTGTAATTATTTCTTTGGGGTGATGAAAAATTATTGGTTTTTAAGAAAGAACCTATATCAATATAAAATACAGAAATATAAATTCACAAACAAAACCTCCATCAGCTTACTTGGGACCACCACATCATGAGCTTCACAGCACCGTAGTTCGACCTCTCAAGATACCGGCGAATGGGTGGAAATAGAAATAACAGTGCAGAGAGAATGTTTGGAGATAAATAGATGAAGACAGCCAAAATGAACAAAGAAGGGGAGCCTGAACCATTGCCGAACCAATTCTTTATGGTTTGTCCAAAACCAGATGGATTTTTCCAACTAAAAGCGTAAGTGACTGGTAAAATTACGACCCACGCTGCAGCTGAAATAGCTTTCAATATATATCGCAGCTTGACATGAAGTGACATAACACTCCTTGATTTCCAACTCAGGACTATGTCAAGAAGGGCTGGAAAAATATAAAAGGTATCTTAATTAGGTAGCAACTTCATAAAGTAGAACAAATTATTGTTTGACCAGTGAACATCCAGATGAAAAAAGTTGAAATAAAATCAGAGTCGCGTGAACAAAATACTCAGTAACTTTTGAGAATGAGAGGTACAGTTGAAGTAAACTCAAACATCAAAGAAGGGAAAAAAGGAGAGACTCCAACAACTTGTGAATCTTTTGAATAAGCATTCCATCATCGTATGTGATCTTGCATAATTCATTATATATTATATATATACTAAGCCTTTAGTGTATCTCTCAAATTTGTTTATGCAACAAATTCAGTGATCTTTGTTAGTAGATGAAAATTTCGATTGCCATCAAAGCATATTTTTCTTCCCTACCTAAGTCAACTCCTTTCTAGTTTTTTCAAGGTGTATATCTCAAAAGTATCTCTGATTTCCATTTAGACAAACGCACACAGCAAAATAGACAGGTGTTGGTTTTATTTTATCTAACCTTGTGCAAGCTTCAATATTGCAGCAGTTATGAAGATGCTGAGAACTTTCTTGAAAACATCACCATCAAATATGTTGCTTAAACTGCCAGAGTCATTCCAAGCGACGATTACCATTGCCTTAAATTAAAGAGCATAATCAGTCCAATTTATCAAACAGAATTGATACGTAATGAAGTGAGTAGAGGTTGTAAATCAAAAACCAAATCAGGAACTATTATTACCTGTAAACATAGTATATAAAAGCTCCACATTCTGTCAAAACTTCTAAATACATGCCAAAATGAGCGAATCTCAACAAAATTAACTTTTCCCATCCACCGTTCGTCATCATAAGATTTGTTTTCCTGTTTTCCAAAATCAAGCGCAATTTTTTAGGATAAGATCATGGAGATAGATTGCTTCATTCATATTCATGACAAACTTTGGAATGATCGAAAGAATCTCAGAAGGAAATAATTATAATACATGTGATAAATGTGAGAATGAATAATGAGTTGTGGTCGGCTCGTTCATTCAATGAAAAACATAGTGGAAAACAAATCTAATATGTGGGAAGTTGACATATTTGAACGTGAACACCACAATAACAATAACAATACCGTGTAAATATCAATTTCACAGTATTTAAATTTTATCACCTTTTCTACCCTCTATATTTAAATCCTTGTAATTTCAACAGTGCACATTATTTCTTGATATTAAAAACTTCACATCTATTATATGTCAAACCCTTTATAGTAAGGGTGCAATGCTGTGAAAAGAGTATACAATCATTTTCACAGGTTGTGTAGACCATTTTCTCATATAAATACTATGTTCTAAGGATTGGTATCCTTTACTGTTTTCCTCTCTACTTTACTTCCACTCATTTGTTAATAAGATAGCCTTTAAGCCATAATATGTCATACCTCATCTTTGTTATTTCCACGCTGCACATGAGGCAGAGGCACAGAGAAGAACTCAGAATTAATACGCATAGGCCAACCTAGACGGAAACAATCAACTGACCTACAATTCAGGAATGAATTTATAATCTCTTTAATGATTAAAAAATTATAAAGGAAATCAGGAAGAACAAAAAGAAGCATAATACCAAAAAAATTCATTTAAATCATCATAGTTTCTCCAATGAGAATGCTTTGCTTTTCCTCCTTTACTCCTTAAAGCTTCCTGCAATACGAAAAATGATATTAATAGAACACATAGAAAGCAAAATGTTGAAAGAAAACTAACACAGTTCTTCATCTCATAGATAAAGTAGCACACCTTTTGTATTGTATCATATATTGGTTTTATTACTTTCATCAGAAATGCCTCATTTTCACCACCATAGGCAGGCTTTACAGGTTCACCCGTCAGTGGACTAACATTCCCAGCTAACATCCCATACAACTCAAATGCCATCTAGGAAGGTAAAGATAAAATGATGCTTAGATTCAGTTAATAATTTTTACATTCATAGCAGAGACATGCAACTGCTCCACATACATTGAAAGTAATTAAAAATAATATCATAGGTAGAGTATGCCAAAAGAAAGGGTTAATATTAGATCATTAGACAGAATACAGTATTTTATAATATTGTCGAATTTTAAATAATACTTACATGATGGTAAATATAACAAAGGCATTCCGGCATAAATCTCAAATTTGCAGCTTCTCCCCATATAAGAAGATATAGACCCATGTATAACAATTTGCGCTGTTGCATTTCCTGCTGAATTGTTGGCAACCTAAATATCATCATAAAAATAACAAACTTTAAAAGAGTGTATTACGAATTCCTATAATATTTGCTTATGTCTAACTATAGAGTATAACAGCATTTAACGTAGTTACTATAGTAAGACAAGCATTTGATGTGGTTTAGTCAAAAAACAAAAAAAAACAGCATTTGACATAATTACTATAGTAAGACATGCAAATCTTACCAAAGACTACTTTTGCGACCCAAATACTTGCACCACTTTTTGTAGCTTTTAAAGAGTTTCTTCATCACTTCATTTAAAGCACGGTCGTCCAACTGAAAAGGAAAAAAGCAGTTTGTAAGAAACAATAAATTTTAGTATGACTAAATTAGTATTAAGGGTCCAAGCCATAGTCATTCACCAAAAAAGAAAAAACAAACCTTGGGTTGTTGATCATGTTTTGGAAATTGTCTTATATGTACATTTGCAAGCAAAAGAATCAAGTGCTCTCTTTGGTTTTCCACATTTCCCTTCTGCATAGGTACAAGGAATTAATATTTGAGCGAAATATAAGGAACCAAATGGTGGTCATAAATCAATCCGGTCTTTACCTGGAAACCAAACATCAGCTGAAGCCAATCCAGAATGTCTTTATTATCTTTCTTTAGCATGGCTTCATTTTCTTTAGTCGACGCCGGCCATGGTAAACCCCTAGTATTACGCAGTGCAGAGCAAGCAGCTTGAATCTGTAAATCAATAAATAAATGTAAGCAATCTAGTAAAAGCTCTGAAAGGAATTCTAACATAAGTTATTCATCAGATAAAAGTTGTAATGATAAGTTGATATGCCAGACTCTGCAACCTGTAATACATATTATGATGCAAACATACACTAATTCTCTCTCCTTAAGGGTAAGCTTTTAAATAATATCAATTGTCAACAAATTTAATACTATACCAACTTTCTTAATTCCTGGTCAGCAGGGTCCTATATTTAGGAACAGAAGTAGTAACTTAAAAGAAAATTGAATTAAAACATAGTAAAAGAGAACAAACCTCAGGATATCTCATGATAGCCTCTTTTCCACTCTCCGGATCAAGGGGCAAAATATTATAGGGTGCATATAATTGCTTCTTTTCCTCAACCTTGTTATGAACTTCCATAATCTACAATGAAGCATTGGAATGTGAAAATCAAAGTAAGAAAAAACGGTTGGAATTTTAATATCATTCTATTTATTTGTATACTCCATTTACAGTTACGAATATAGAAAGAAAAATGCAGCGTGTCATTTACTTTACCTCATCAGAAACTTCTACAGCCTCAGTTTGATTAACTGCTTTCAAAACCTCAAATAAAACAGCAGCAGTTTGATATGCTTTTGTGAGCTGGGCACTGGAAAAAGCATATGAAGTTAATGCCGATATTTTCTTTGTTATGGATAAAATATACAAATTATATTAACAGAAACTACAATAATTCACAGTTAATGTCTAATATAAGAGAGATAAAGTTGAGCCAGTGACCAAATTAGAACATTTCACAGTTAACTTCACTCACCGATCCTTATCAGCAGCATTCTGTAACGCTTGAATATACTTTTGGTAGTAATGCCGATAAAAGCTCTGCATTTCACGAGCATCGCTCTTTGCTCTTCCTTCCAACGTGGTGTCATTTTCCTGTGAAGAATACGAAAATACTTGCATATATTCAGATTTCCAAAGAAAGACATTCCAATCTGGGCTATAATAACATGAGAAGTATTTGATCTTTCTTCTTTTGTTGGTACTTTAATATACTCAAATTAAAGAACCAGTAAAGAAACCATTAATATTCATTCAGATTCATATTCTCTTAATTGTGGGATTCATTGGTCAACCAAAGGAAAGAAATATCATAAAATGATTGAAAACATAAGAGAACTATTAGAACAAATGTAGAAATTCATAACAAATAAATTCAGAAGTTTTACCCTTTCTAAACGTTGAAGAAGAGCTGTTTTGAATTGGCGAACACCACGCCCACTAGATGTGGGATCTAGTCTGTGAGCTTTTTCAAAGGCATAAAACCGACCTAATTACAAAACAGACGAGTGCATTAGACAGAGAATACACATATCAAAGTCCGTAAATTTTTATTTTTTTTTAAAAACGCGGTATCCAGCCCTAGGACCAGGAAAGCATTTGATTGCTGTGCCAGGCATATTATGAGACTAACAAAACATCCAAATACAATAACCAAAAGAAAAAGTGTGACGAAGTAAAATATTAAAAGATGAAAGTTACAACATGCAATAGATTGGTGTCAGATTCAAAAGACCGTGATTTTATAGAATTACCAAATTTTGAGCTCCATAAAGAGCAGTCACCCGATAATCTAGCCAATTAAAGGAAAGAAATAATGAAACTCATTGAAAAAATAGTTTCATTTCACTATTTACCAGAACTTCCAACTTCTTTTAAAAGAAAAATTAAGAAAATCTTAATGTGCTCATAACTGTGAGCATCTTTACAAATCAAAAGTAGCATTAAGGCAAAGTTAGGTTAAAAACAACATTCAAAGAAATTTTCCAGCTCAAAACTCTATTAAATACCATATACACAATCATTTTCAATACAAACTTCAGCAAGATTTCCAATCAATGAGAACTTAAGATCACATTTAGTTTCCTTTCCAGAAACTGAATTTTGGTGACATATTGTCAATTCTTCCAAAAGCAAAAGCTTGTAATCAATATTGGACTTTGAATTTTGAGCATCAAAAATGGAAAAAAACTTTACCAAAAAGATTAATTGGCCAAATCACATACACAGTTATATTTATACATTTATTAAAGACAATATAAGCATCAACTCACAGAGATAAGCAACTCTTTTATTGCTTGCTTCAACTTCATTAGCAACACGGAGAATAGGAGCTATCTCAACCAATGAGGAAGGCACAACTTCACTGTCCAAAATCGGGTCTGCTCCTAAATTCCCAGCAGTCTGAGTCCGCAGTAACGGCCGCCTCTGCGGTTGCTGCTCAGACCCCCTTCTATAAGACATCTCGATACCTCAAACCAACAATCAATATCACGTCTACCTCTTATGACACCTACAAGAAATAACAACAACAAAAATAATTATAAAAAAAAATAAAAATCAAATATTTCTGTAAAATCATAATAATAAGACAATTATAGGAACTCCTATTAAGCTCATTTATTCGCCCAATTAGAGTTCCAAAATCAACCTCTGGCTGATAAAAATGGGCCTGTTTGGATAAACAGCTTATCTGAAGCTTATAGCATAAGAGTTTATCCTGATAAGCTCTTATGTATAAGCTTATATAAGCTATTTCTATAGCAGAAGATAAATTAAAGTTAAATTTATTTATTTTTTTGGAGTACTAAGTTAAAATATGTTATAAGCTGTTTTCATTAGCTATCTTGAAGAACTTATGTAAATAAGCTAAAAAAAAGCTTATAAAAAATGTCATAAGCTGTTTTCATAATTTCTCCCAAAACTTATGCCAGCAAATAATCTCAAATAAGCAAATCCAAGTTGCCCTAAATTGAGATTGGAAAAAGCCAGACAGAAAAGTGAGCATAACATGCAGAAATGAGTGTGATTATACTATGACTATGATTATAATCCAGAACTAAAAAGAAAATCACTTTCCCCAAAACCCTGATTTTATTTCCAATAAAAACCCAAAAAATGAAAGAAAAACCTAAATTCAGATTATAATTAAGAAAGTACCTTCAGTTCAAACAAACCTCAGAAAAGGCATGGATGAACCAAGCGAGAAAATTTCTTCAATTTTTCACTATCACTGATCAACCCAATAAGCAAAACAGAAAAAAGGTTCAACTTTTACATGAATCAAGATAAGGGAATCTAAGTATATGGAAGATCAAGTTCAGCACTAAAAAAATATATATCTTTAGAAAAAAAATCAAAAAGTGTCTTCAAAAGTGCAAGTGTGAATAAAAAAAGAAGAAAAAAAAAAAACTTTATAAGAAATTGAGAAAATGAAACAAAAATAAGAATAAAATTAAAGAAGGAACTTACTAGGTATTGTTAAAGAAATTGGAAATGAAAGAGTGATAGTTGTTGTGAATAGTGAGGTGAGATGAGTGTGTAAGTGAGTGAGTTGTGATTTTGCTACCAACAACTAAATCTCTCTCTCTCTCTCTCTCTCTCTCTCTCTCTCTCTCTTTCTGATGAATTTCTAATGAATAAGTGAAGAAAGAGAGGAATAGTAATAGTAACTGATGATAGATTGCATCATGTGCATTCATGTTTGTTTTACCTTTAAGTCATTTTAAGTCAAAGTTCTTTAAGCGGGTAAAGTTTTTTTTCCAATAGGAAAATGCCACGTGTAATTGCATGAGGCTCTTGTAGCTTTCCTCTCCACAAAGAAACTTTTTTTTTGGTACAACCAAAAAAAACATTTTACTAGTTTGGTACATAAACGAATTGGGAAAGTCATTGTAAACTTACATAAGTGAGGGAACGGTCATAACTTCACCAAAAAAAAAAATTATAACTATCTTGAATTCGATGTAGCATGGAAAGAGTCGAGCTCTGCTCACATAACACGGTTAAGTAAGGTTTTGCATTTTAAAATTAAGGCTTTAATGCAGTTTTGATCCCCCTATTTTGAAAAATCTGAACTTTTGATCCCCCTATTTTAAAAGCCAACTTTTTGATCCCCCTATTTTACTTTTTTCAGAATTTTGATCCCCCTTCTTAATTTGGTCTAATTTTTGATCCCCCTTCTCAACATTTTAATATTATTTTAATTATTTAATTAATTATTTTATTGTTTTAATATATTAAAATGGATTTGAAGAAATAATTAAGGATGTGGAAATATAATTGTACTGCCATGTCATTAAAGTACCTGACACATCAGCAAAAATTAGACCAAATTAAGAAGGGGGATCAAAATTCCGAAAAAAGTAAAATAGGGGGATCAAAAAATTGGCTTTTAAAATAGGGGGATCAAAAGTTCAGATTTTTCAAAATAGGGGGATCAAAACTGCATTAAAGCCTAAAATTAATTAACAACATCCAATCCGATGAAATCTATATGAAATTAATATATAATTTAGTGTTCAAAATTTCATCCCTCAAAGTAATTAAGTGTGGAATTTCAAGTTTAAATTTATCGACTTAATTATATTTAAAGGGACTAATAAATACACACTTTTGTCTCGAAATTGTCACAATTTCAAAAAAAAAAAAAGTCGAGTAATCGTCATTTTCAATTTTCAATATATGATATTTTTTTTCTCATTATATCCTTAGATTAATATTATGTGTATTACTTTGAATTTATTACTCTCATTAAGTCTTAATTATAAATCAAAATTCAAATGCATCCGGTCGAATTTTAAACCAAATTCATTTGACATTTTGCTTAGATTTAATAGTAGAGGGTATATATTTCACTCCAAAAAAAATAAGGTTAATTTTATAACAAGTTTTCATTGTTTAAATGAATTTTATGGAATTGTTTAAATGATTTTTTTAACTCTTCACATAAAATGCGTGTCTATTTAATAGAGTATTATTAGTTGATAAATTAAATGTTTTACAATTTCCAATATTTTACAATTTTCGATGAATATTTTGATGACACACAATTTCCAATGAACGTATATTTGAAAAGACATCTTTTTTATATAAAAATTTGAAAATACATTTAAAAAATTACAAAATGGATAATTTTATTGATTTTTTTGTAATCTTATAATAATTGAAACCAAAGAATTAGTTGAACAATTTGAGATGCACCGGATATATTTTCCGGTCATTCAAGTTAGATTTTTATAACAAGTTACTCTTTAAATTTTTCATATTAAGTTGGTTATTTAAGTCTTTAGATTTTTGTAACAAGTCTTAAAATTGGTTATTTTTCATATTACATATTGTTACCCTTTTATCATATTTTCATCCAACTTTGTTAATATTCTTCAAACTCGTCAGTGTTTACGAATTTTTGGATTTCAAACCACAAATTTGCTTTGAAGAAAAATGAAGTTTTTGGTGAAAAATTAGATTTGAAATCCAAATTAGTGAAAGAATAAATTAGTAAGGATAGAATTGTTTGAATCAAACTCATGAAATTGACAGATGCATCAAACTCATAAAATATTTGCTCAAATAATATAATTTTTTATTTACTACTCTATATATATAGTGTTAAATTGTAGTACAAAAATAAATTTCTAATTTTTTTATATTTAAATAAGAAAATCTCCAATTATTTAAATTTTAAAAAGATTATTTTTAAAAAAAATGATAGTAATAGTAAAAATAAGTAAGTTTCATGTGTTGGACATCGGCACTAGAAAAAAAAAACAACATTAAACTCCAGAAAATGGAACCACGAAGCTCAAAAACAAAATAAATTTAACATTCAAAAATATCATCCAAATAGGACATTAATTTCAAAAAAATTCTTCTAACATTTGGAGGATTTTGGCACATCAATAATATTTTGCAAGCACCACATTCACATACTCTACCTCTAACAACGTGCTTTGAAGTTGTAGATACAAATGTTAAACCCGTCAAAATAGATGCTTCTTCAACCATCTTTTGGGCATCATGAAAGGGAATGGACGAAATGGAATATGGTTTGCGAAATCGAAGGTGGTGGTGGATGAATCAAGTCGTGATTTAATGATGCTATTATTATTATTATTATTATTATTATTATTAATTTCTGTTTTTAAAATTTAAATAATTCAAAATGTGAGTCAGCATGTGATGATAGGAATTTCTATGATATTTTTAGTGTTAGTATTAGTAGTAAAATGACCAAGACATGCCCAAATACGAAGGAAAGCCTGCAAAAGCAGAGAAAAGCATCAAGACAAGGTCCAAGATGCCAAAAGACAAGAAAAAGCCCAAAAAGTGAAGAAAATAAGCATTTCATCGTAGCACGATGGCTTCCATCGTGCCACGATGGAAGCTGCTTGCTGGCCAAGAAAACGGAAGAAATAAATCTGAAGAAAATTTGTTCATTGCAGCACGATGACTTTACTTGGCGACCAAGCTGATGAAATGCACAAGATCAATTATAAAATTTAACTGAATCTTTCCATCGTACTGCGATGGACCTATCGCAGTACGATGGCTTGCTAAGGCCTATTACGAAAATTATAAATAGAGCCCTCCTTTCATTGTTTAATTCATTCAGAAATAGTAGAACACTCTCTACTATAAGGAGAGGTTCAGAGGAGCTTTATTGGGCATAGTTTTCTTCCCTTACGGGAAAACTAACTCAGCAAGGTATGTTTTCTTTAGGCTTTTATGTTTAGGTTATAATTCTTTTATTATAATTTAAATATGTAGTCTTTTGTAATAGATGCCTTAGGTTGTGGTGGAGAAGATGAACTCCCCTATGAATATTTGAAGTCTGTGATTGAGTCAAAGTTATAATAAATTGTTATTCAGTATTATGTTTGTTATTTACTTTCTTTCACTTTAATAACGTATTCTCGTAATCTGGCCGGATAAGCGGGAGCCCTCATAGAATTGATATTAGATATTTACTTAATATGGTCCGGAATTAGTAGTAAATAATGTTAGGTGTATTAGAGACGGTAACATTCTGAACTAGTCGTGAACTGAGCGGTTAGAGGAGGAATCATGCACTAGGTGTGAACTTAGCACTTAGAAGATGAATAGCCTGATACTAGGACCTAGAGGCATTGGATGGGTGAAGGTAATAATGCATGTGTAATGAATAACTCACCTAATAATTAGGGTATGTGACACAGCGTGGTTAGACTCTCGTAGGTACCTTAGTTATTAAAGTAGGGAAACTTCAATATAGATAGTGTAACAGTAAGGTGTTACTACAATAAAGGAAAAGTCACCGCCGAACAATAATCTGAGTAACTATGTTATATACCGTTCATGCCAAATATGTAGAAGGGAGGGAGTCCAACCACCATACCTATCATCTATGTTTCTGAATCTATCTATTTATTTATTTATTTATGCAAGCATTACGCTATTTTAATAAAAACCTTTTTCCAAATCCAAAGCGAATGCAAATATACAAACTTAAATAACGCTAGCGAAGCTTCGGCACGATACCTGTCGATACGAACTCATTCTAAACACCTAGAGTGTGAATTATTACTCGATGACAGACTAATGCACTTGTCAGGATGCAGTTAACATGCCACATGGATACCACGTCAATTAAAATGTCCACTTGACATGTTCGCCCGGTCATGATTATGTTAGCCTAATCGTCAACCATTTGACACCAAAGATCAATTGCACTATAACTCTGTTTTTAAAGAAGATTAAAACTACAATTAATATTATATAGAAACTATTCATCATAACACTTGAATTGTACAATCATAAATGAATGTTCCTTTGGTAGATCTGATGACTTTGATGGAAAATGAATTTACTGTTGTAATGTAAATCCTGCAGTAACGTGCAGTACAAGTTATGTGAAAGAGAGAAAAAAAAAAGAATATGTATTTTTAACAAAAATAATAAATATATAAAGTTTTGTGTGTGTGAACTTTGGCAACAACGGGGAAATAGTACTGCAAGGAATCCCAATCCGACTACGATGAGTCAGGAATACTACTTCAGGTGAGAAGGAGAAGAATACCTGCAAAAATGTTATCACTTCAACGCTCGAGTCAGGAATGCTATATTGTTTTTCCTAAAAACGTTAGCCCTCTTGTTTAACTAAAAGTAAAAATAAAAAATTTAAAAGATGTAATAGTTATAGGACTAAAAATATATTTAACTATTTAATAATTAAAAATATGTTTTTATTTAATATTTCTCCTACAACTTTAACTCTACGACTTCTGGATTATTTTTATACTAAATTAAATATATATACAAGATTTTTTTCTTTGTAGAAAGTTCACTACCTCTGGTATTAGGAAGTTAAATGTTGTGGATCCTTCATCATCTACACTCCTTTTGCTTTAAAAAAAAAAGGTAAATGTAAATAAAAATGTTAATTATCAGAATACATTTTCTCATATTTAATCACTTTATTTGAAGCAACTTTAAGCATTATCTATTGTGCAGTAAAAACGCTTATCATTAATCTCATAAGTAGAAAAATCTAATTAAATCCACACATGCATATTTTTATCTTATATGAAAAAGAAAAAGAAAAAGGAAAACCCAAAGTGGTGGACAAGCTAAATGAATATCCTAATCTAAATTAGGCAAGGGTGACGATGCATGTGCATAAATGTTAAATGAGAAAAGTAAAGAAAACTAAAGATAGCAGAAAAGTTAAATGAGAAAAATAAATAAAACTAAGATATTTTAAATATTTATTAATAAATGATATACACATAATTTTGTAAGTACAACTTAAATTGCACATCTCGGGTGTTGTTACGGGAAGGGCCAAAATGGAATATTGGTGATGGGTCTAAGTTCCAATTTTGGCATGATAAGTGGTGCAATTCGGAAGTCAACAAGCATATTAGTCCAGCGGCGTTTTTGATCAATGGCATGCTCACGCTATAAGAGGTACTGACCGAAGCTAATAAGGAATGGGATATGCACCTTGTGTGCAGCCTAGTTGCAGAAACAGATGTAGCCAGGGTATTGCAAACTCCACTTTTAGAATCAGTGATAGAAGACAAGCTATATATGGGTGGCCGGAACCGAGAGGTATGTTTACGGTTAAACATGCATATAAATTAGTTGTAAACGAATTGATTGACAAGAATTAAACTTGGCACTAAAAAGGTACAATATTCTCAACATTCTGTTCGTTGTGATTCTTATGGTGAAGGCACCTATCTGTGGTTTGCTCTATTGCTGTAGACACTTGGAGAAAAATAGGGTTATGGGACTTTGATTGAACTCCACGCACTTAGTGTTGGTGGAATTGTTGATCTATTTTTCACTGTTGCAAAAAATATGTCTCAGGTTATGCGTAGTATGTGGTTCTCGACCATGTGGAGTTTATGAAAAAGCCGCAATTTAAAACTCTGGGAAGAGGTGATGAATGAGGAAGTAACAACGATATATATATATATATATATATATATATATATATCAATGAGCAGCGTTATTTCCCAACCAATGGCAGTGGGCAAATTTTAGTACTGCGACGACGGAAGATGGGGCACCTAGGCCAGTGTTGAAATACAAAAGCAAGTTAATTTTTATTATCGTTTCCACAGGGATTGTTCCGAATCAGACTGGGACAATAGAATAATACGTACGTAACTAAGTATTTAAATAGAACTGGGGGAGTATTTCTGATTGAAGTTTATTAACATAAACACGAAATAATTTCAAGGTTTGTAAAATTCAATGACGGAAGGCGATTGGATCACTTTGGTTCATCTAATTGCTTTTATCTTGGTAGCTCATGCTTATCAACACATTACAAATTTAATTCCACGATTCGATTAAAAATAGTAAATATGTCCAATGTCTTGGCACATATTCCTCTCAATTGATTATCAATCCCTAATTTCTTAGGATAATCTATAATCAATTGAGGTTTTAGTCCTTTAATCCAGAATTCTCAATTAACAACCCTATATTTCTAAAGCGATAGTTAATTGAACGGTTATTCCTAGGTCGATTGATTGCCTCTAATGTCTTAGTAAACAAACAATTTGATTCATCACACAATTGGCCAAATTATGAAAAGCGTTAAGCATAAGGAATAAACGATTGGAACTAACTTCGTAATTTAATAAATAAGTCAAATGAAACTACATGATTCAAGATTAAAAACAACTAGAATCCCCTAGGATCCAATCATAGAAATCTAGCTAGACATAGTTGCAATAGAATTTACAACAATCAAGTAGAAAGAATTCATTACAAGAATGGATTGGATGTGTTTCCACGATGAAATCCGCCCTTTGAAAACTCTGAATTCGTCTGCAACTGTTTCCTCTGCCGTCAAATTTTCTAACCCTTCTTTTGACATAAAAATCAGAATTTATAGGTCAGCTTCGCGTACCTGCGCCGCGCGCAAAACACCCTGCGCCGCGCTCAGGTAGCAGATTGGCTAGTTGCTATCCTTCTTGCTTGTGATTCCAACCTCTTAGGTTTGTTGCAATTATCTTTTATTTATGCGAAAACGAACTAAAAACAAAGTAACTAATATCAAAATATGTCTCAGAATTTGCCTCAGGAACATGTAATGACGTAGAGTCATCACAACCCCAAACTTGAACCTTTCCTTGTCCTCAAGGAATACCTGTATCTGTGAGAAAATCCAGCACTATTTCGACAGTTTCATACAACAAAAATCAACTCAATCAGCTCAGCAATCTAATCCACAATTACAGTGCTCATTCCCTATTATGAATCTGCTTGCACACTAAATATCAATTAGAAAGACAAAGAACTTCACACAAACATTGACCAAACCATAATCGCTTCACTCCCTCACATTCTCTCATGTTCTTTTGGTAATCATTTCACTCAATCAACACATGCATAGCCAATCTACCATAGGCTTGTAAACATTCTAACAATCAATCAACAAGTAAATGAATTCACACCTTTTGAGGACTTAACGGGTTATAACGGGGCTGAGGTTAAGGTAGGTGTTTCTGGATAGTGAGTAGAAAAACTTGGAGACACCTATATAAGTGATACAAAGCCCAATTCCCCAAAAAGTTGAACTAGAGAACCCTTCTTTAGATATTTAACTGCTTATTTCTTTCCCTTTACATATCACATTGTGCTTCAAGGAGGTCACCATTTTTCTCTTTTGAGTATTTTTTTTTTTTTAAGGTGACTTTTTAACACTCTTGTCTTTAAAGTTGCAGATTATCATGTACTCAAGGTTCTCTATTAATGTATACCCACCCCAAACTTAATTGGTTGCAAATCCCAAAAGCAACCCCAAACTCAATGATGAGCAATGTGCTTCAGATCATTTAGCTTGTAACCTAAACTCCAAGAAAATCATCTTTTTTTTTTATATGTCATTACTTGGGTAAGATCACAACACAAGGAAAATTTGTTATAATAAGGCTCGAAGGGGCTAGCAAGGGATATATGCATTAAAGGTAGGCTACAAAGTCTCGGGGTAAAAAAAATATCAAGTGCCTCGGTGTGTAATTCAAAACAGTTAATCAAAAACAAGAACATAGACAAGTTCTAGAGATTAAACTATGATGCGGAATCTCTCAGAATAGAAGAAAACTGTATTTTAAGTGTTTGAGCTCAAATCCTCACGGCTGGGCCGGATTACCAAGTGGTCAATGTTTGAGCAATTTCCTAAGTTTTTCTAACTATATTCAAGCATACAAGACAAACCAAGCATGGGATTCACACCTTCATATATCAGAGACAGCTAACCTAACCAACTAGATTTTCATGAACAAACCATTTTCAATAGTGCACACATTTTCAAACAGACACATGCATTCAAAAAGAACAAAATAAAATTCAAGTAAAGGGATTAGCAATACCACAGAGTTACTGAGGATGAGAAGATCCGCCCTCATCCTGTCGTCCGCCGGGGCCGTAATCTGACTGATAGTACATGCCTGACTGGTGAAATGCCTGGTACTCCTGATCAAAGGTCTGAAGCTCTGCTGTGTGTCGTGCCCTCACGTCAACCATCTCCATCTCTTGGTGTGCTACAAGCCTCTCCCGCGACTCGTATGTTGGATACATGGATGGTGGAGGGTATGCGGACATGCGCGTCATAGCTGCCTGATACAATGCAGAATCCTCACTGTAATAGGTGTGAGGAACACGGCAAGCCTTTGCTATGGCCAACTGGGTCATCAATGCTGAAATCTCATCATCTGAATGCATAGGTGGCATCCCTTGTTGTTGCATGGGGTGGATGCCATCCTCAAACTGATTCATCTCTTCTGCCTCTTCATGATCCTGAACTGCAACTGGTGGAGGCACCACATTTCTGTCATATCCTCTGAATTGACCCACTGTGAGGGCCTTAATAGAATAGTACATTGTATCAGTCGGATATTCAGGAACCTCGTTGTGTCGCAAGAAGGCGGAAATAAAGTTGCAGTGCCCCAAAGTAAAGGTGTTATCGGGGTTGTTGGCCATCGCATTGATGCTTTTTCGGAGAATAAGGCCCAAATTGAAATCTGTCTTCTCCAGAATCATTTTCACTGCTACCGCATCAGTAACCTGCACTTCAGAAGAATTGGAGCCACACTCCACAGCTTTTAAGAAAAATTCACCCCAAGCACGGGCAATAGGCTTAAACTTCGTCAGTTGGATCTTTGTGGGTTTTTCCGTAACCCCACACTTCAACCATGGGGTACCTTCCAGTGCAACATAGTCTTTAATGATTCTTCTTCCTGCTTCAGCTGTGCTTTCCAACTCCTTGCGTGCTGCGACAAGAGGACACGGGTGTATATTTCTGATGCCCAGGAATTCATTTATGTAATGCTCATTCCAATTAATTCTGACCCCTCTTACATGTGTAACAAAGTGTTGAACTTCATTCCCAAAATCAGTATATGCATTTGCAAAAAACTCTGTCACCAGTGTCAAATTTCCCGGTTGTCCTTCAACCTTTTGCATGAGATTATTGAATTTCTCCCATCTCCTCCGTTTCAACTCCACAGCAATTTCAGGCATACTTTCTAACAACTCAGCAGAAAAACCTTTTTCTTGATTAAAATTGAAAGCTTTAATCTTAGCATACCTTTCATTATTCTCCGGATATTGGAACCTTTTGTCGGACTGAGGCGGAGGTGGTTGAACAATTTTGGGTTCCCCAGGACCAGGCTTTGATTTCTCTTTTCCCCTTTTGGATTTTTTTGATGGCTTTTCTTGAGAACTTGATGTAGCTTTCTTCTTCCCTCTTCCAAACATGTTTGTAGTGGTTGGGTTATGGTGAATTTAGATGGTAAAGGGTAAGAATGGTGAGAATTTCGTGTGAAGGGTTTTGGGTGAGAAGAGGATGAAATTTTTGGTTTTTTTTTTTTAGTAATGGGTTGTTAGAAAGTTGAGTTTTGGTGTGGTGATGGTGGATAGTGGTTCGTGGTGGTTTGTAGTGGTTGGGTTATGGTGAATTTAGATGGTAAAGGGTAAGAATGGTGAGAATTTCGTGTGAAGGGTTTTGGGTGAGAAGAGGATGAAATTTTTGGGTTTTTTTTTTTAGTAATGGGTTGTTAGAAAGTTGAGTTTTGGTGTGTTGATGGTGGATAGTGGTTCGTGGTGGTTTGATGGAGGATGAAGAGTGAGTTTTGGTGTGTTGTTGGTTGATGGTGTGGTGAAAATATGAGAGGAATTTGAGTTGGTTGTTGTTTGAGAAGAGATGAGTGGTGGTTGTTGTTGATTTTTGAATGAAGGGATATGTGGTGATGATGTTTGTAGATGGTTTTGGATTAAGGTTGGCCGGAATTTGTGGATATGGGTGAGAAAAATTTTGGGGCGGCGCTAGGGTTTTGTGAGGAAGAAGAAGAAGTTGTTCTTAGTACAGCCCAATATGAATAAAAATCTGGGTACTTTTTCGTGCCTGCGCCGCGCTCAGAAGTCACTAAGCCGCGCGCAGATGGCAGGATGAACGTGCCATTTTCACTTGAATTGAGCCGCGCGCAGGACCTCCTGCGCCGCGCTCAGGTGCTCCAACTTTGGGATTTAACTCTTCTCATGTGGTCCTTGCTCACCTGAAACAAATAACACAAACATACCAAAATATTGATTACGTAAGAAAACAACTTGGGTTGCCTCCCAAGCAGCGCTCTTTTAACGTCAATAGCTTGACGGTCCACGACCAGATTAGCCGTGCGCTTGTTTAACGTCCCGATGCTTGACGTCCCCTAACCTCAAGGGTCATGGAGTGGTAGAACCATCCTTTGCCGGTCAAACTCTCCCTCTTTGTAAATTTTTAATCTCTGTCCATTAACTTTAAAAGCCTTGTCTTCCTCTCCTGGTGGGAAAATTTCTATCGCCCCATGAGGAAAAACTTCTTTGATAACAAACGGACCAGACCAACGGGACTTTAACTTGCCTGGAAACAATTTCAACCTAGAGTTAAACAATAAGACTTGCTGTCCTTCACGAAACTCCCTCTTCATCAAGCCTTTGTCATGACTCGCTTTAAAAATTACGGCGTTCTCATACGCCTGAAGTCTCCATTCCTCTAACTCATGTAGTTTCAACAACCGCTTTTCACCAGCTAGACCTGCATCAAAATTTAAAAATTTTACAGCCCAATAGGCCTTGTGCTCAAGTTCAACTGGTAAATGACACGCCTTGCCATAAACCAACTGATATGGTGAGAACCCCAGATGGGTTTTGAAAGCAGTTCTGTAAGCCCAGAGAGTGTCGTCCAACTTCATAGACCAATCCTTTCTTGACGAAGAGACTGTCTTTTCTAAAATTTGCTTTAGCTGACGGTTAGACACCTCGACTTGCCCACTTGTTTGAGGATGGTAAGGAGTGGCTACTTTGTGCTTAACATTGTATTTGGCCAACAAATTCTCTAGGTATTTGTTGCAAAAATGTTTACCACCGTCACTTATAAGAACTCTTGGCACACCAAACCGCGTGAAAATATTATTTTTGAGAAATTTCACTACGGTATGGGCATCATTAGCTTGGCAAGCCACAACTTCAACCCATTTTGTTACATAGTCCACACAAACTAGAATATGGAGATTAGACCTAGAAGATGGAAATGGCCCCATGAAGTCTATTCCCCAACAGTCAAAAGGTTCTACCTCTAGCATGCCATTAAGAGGCATCTCATCCCGCTTTGTCACAATTTTTCATAAATTCAACACAATCCTTGAATATTGTCGGCCAAAAGAAACCGCTTTGAAGTACCTTGGCTGCAGTCTTTGGCCCACTGTGGTGTCCACCATATGGTGAACTATGGCAATGCCACATTATTTTCTGAGCTTCATCCTCAGCAACACATCTTCTAATCAAACCGTCTTGGCCAACCTTGAATAGGTATGGATCATCCCAAAAGTAGAAGTTTGCATCTCTAGTGATTTTTTTTGTTTGTTGATAAGAAAAATCCCCTGGCATCTCGTTGCTTGCCTTAAAGTTAGCTATGTCAGCAAACCAAGGCCTGGTGGAAACTGCAAATAATTTTTCATCAGGGAACTCCTCATTGATGCACTTCTCCTTCTTGGTCACCAACGGATTCTCCAACCGTGACAAATGGTCAGCCACGACGTTTTCAACACCTTTCTTGTCCTTTATTTCCAAGTCAAATTCTTGCAAGAGTAGTACCCATCTCAAAAGTCTAGGCTTTGAGTCGCCTTTTGTGAGAAGATACTTTAGAGCTGAATGATCTGTAAACACAACCACTTTGGAACCTATTAGGTACGAGCGAAATTTTTCCAAAGCAAACACTACTGCGAGCAATTCTTTTTCAGTCGTGGTATAATTCACCTGATTATCATTTAAAACCTTGCTCGCATAATAGATTGCATGGAAAAACTTCGCATGTCGTTGGCCAAGCACCGCTCCAACCGCATAATCGCTTGCATCACACATCAATTCAAATGGGAGATCCCACTTTGGTGCAACGATTATGAGCGCGGTGACCAACTTTTCTTTAATTACATTAAAAGCATTCACACAATCATTATCAAATTTAAATTCATTCTCCTTAATCAGGAGGTTACTCAAAGGTTTTGCTATTTTAGAGAAATCTTTATCTTTTATGAAACGCCGATAGAAACCGGCATGTCCTAAAAAACTTCTAACTCCCTTCACATTAACGGGAGGAGGCAATTCCTTAATAACCTCTATCTTTGCTTGGTCAACCTCAATGCCCTTTGAAGAGATTTTGTGTCCAAGCACAATACCTTCTTTTACCATAAAATGACATTTTTCCCAATTCAAAACAAGATTGGTACTTATGCATCTCTTCAACACAGCATTTAAATTGGCCAAGCAATTATCAAAAGATTTACCAAAAACAGAGAAATCATCCATAAATACCTCGATTGTGTCCTCCATCATATCTGCAAAAATAGACAACATGCACCGCTGGAAAGTAGCCGGTGCATTGCATAGCCCGAAAGGCATCCTTCTATAAGCAAATACCCCAAAAGGGCATGTGAAGGCCGTCTTCTCCTGATCCGCCGGGTCCACTACGATCTGGTTATACCCATAGTAACCGTCTAGGAAGCAATAGTAGGCCTGCCCCGCAAGCCTTTCCAACATCTGGTCCATGAATGGAAGGGGAAAGTGATCCTTCCTTGTTGCCGAATTCAGCCTCCGGTAATCAATACACATTCTCCAACCAGTGACGGTGCGAGTAGGGATCGACTCATTTTTTTCATTCCTCACAACCGTCATACCACCTTTCTTAGGGACCACATGCACTGGGCTCACCCAAGCACTATCCGAGATTGGATATATCATTCCAGCTTCAAGGAGTTTCAGCACCTCCTTCTTCACAACTTCCTTCATAGTGGGATTAAGTCTTCCCTGAAGTTGAACCACTGGCTTGTACTGATCTTCCATGTTAATTTTATGCATGCAAAAACCAGGACTAATACCTTTCAAATCCGATATGCTCCAACCCATGGCTTCTTTGTTGGCTTGTAAAACTCTAACCAATCTTTCCTCCTCGAGAGAACTCAATGCACTACTAACAATTGCCGGGTGTGAGGACTGTCCTCCCAAGAAAACATATTTGAGATGAGAGGGAAGTTCTTTCAGTTCAGGAATAGTAACCTTGAGTTCTTTTTGGACACTTCCCTTTGTTTCTTGAATGGATATTTCCTCTTTCACCGCGGGAGTTTCTTCTATTGGACTTGCCTCAAGTTGACGGAGGCAAATCTCTATCTCTTTGTCCCACTCCTCCTCTAAATCATCGATGGAGTTAACAATTACTCTTTCCAACGGAGGCACATGAGTTTCTTCAACTAGTACATCTTCCACTACTTCTTCTATCACATCCACTTTGAAACATTGAGGCTCATCATTCTGTTGTTGCATAGCCTCAAAAACCTTAAACATAACTTCCTCTCCATGGGTTCTTAGCATCAGTTTTCCCATGTCTACATCAATTAACGCTCTTCCGGTCGCCAAGATTGGACGACCCAAAAGCAAAGATTCAACCTCGGCATCTTCCTCCATATCTAGAATGACAAAATCAGCTAGAAAAACAAACTCTGCTACTCTCACCAGAACATCATGAAGGATGCCATACGGGTGTACAATGGAGCGGTCAGCCAATGACAGTTGCATCTTGGTAGGCCTTGCCTCTGCACCAGGTATTCTCTTCATCATAGATAAGGGCATCAAGTTGATGCTTGCCCCTAAATCACACAAAGCTCTACCTACAGTGACATTACCTATGGAACAAGGTATGGTGAAACTTCCTGAATCTTTTTTCTTTTGAGGAAGCTTCTTTTGAATTATTGCACTGCACTCTTCAGTCATTTCAACCGTGTCATCATCGAGAGGTTTCCTCTTCTTTGTCAAAAGCTCCTTCATAAACTTAGCATAAACGGGCATTTGTTCTAATGCCTCGGCAAAAGGTATGTTCACCTGGAGATTGTGAAGCATCTTCATAAACTTTTTAAAGTTTTGGTGATCTTTAGCTTTCACTTTCCTCTTCCGTGGAGGATATGGTAACCTCACATGCGGTGATTTTTCTTCACTTCCTTCCACCTCTTTATCTTTTTCAATTTTTTTCTCCCTCTTATTTTCGACTACATCCTCATAATCAGTCTCACTGGGTTCTACTACTTCCCACTCCTTTTCAACTTCTCCCTCACTTACAACTTCCTCAACTTCTTCCGCACTCAGTTTCTTTTCAACTTCTCCCTCACTCTCATTCTTTCTCTTAGGTACTACTTCAGGTGAAGGGACAACTCTGTTTCTTAAAGTGATAGCCTTACAGTTTTCATTCCTTGGGTTATCCTTTGCCGAGCCTTCAAACCCGTTGTTCTGGGAAGCTGCAAATTGTCTAGACAGCTGACCAATCTGAGTCTCTAGATTTTTGATGGAGGCTTCATGATTTTTATTAGCAATTTCTTGGTTAGCCTTCATCTGATCCTGGCTGATCTTGACATTTTCAAAGCTCCCTTGAGTAAATTTAATGAATTGAGAGAGTGTGTCTTCTAGAGAACTGGTAGCTTTCTGTTGATTGTTGGAAGGAGGAGGAGCTTGTTGAGTTGATTGAGTAGCATTCTGGTTCTTGTTGCCACCCCAACCGAAGTTTGGATGATCTCTCCACCCTGGGTTGTAAGTATTAGAGTGTGGATTGTAGTTAGAGTTGCTTCTTTTGAAGTTTGCAAGATAATTAGCTTCTTCCGATCCAGCTGGGAAGCATTCACCATTTGCATGACCCTGACCACAAAAATCGCAAGTTTCACCTTGAGCCGCCTTTGCCTGTACCTGTGGATTAGGAGTAGTAGTGAACACCTTTAAAAGGGACTCCATTGTGTTGCTCATCTTAGTTTGTTGAGCCAAGATAGCATTTCCTGTATCAAGCTCCAACATTCCAGGTTTCTTCTTTGAACCCCGGTCATTTTGAACTCTGTATTCATTCTGGGCCATTGATTCTATCAACTCTCTCGCTTCACCTTCATCCTTATTTTTCAGAGATCCTCCTGCTGACGCATCCAGCAACATCCTAGTCTGAGGCCTTAAACCTTGAGTGAAGTGCTGCATTTGTTGATGACTATCTAAACCATGCTTCGGACATTTTTTCAAACATAGCTGAAATCTTTCCCAAGCATCATGTAGTGACTCTGCATCCCCTTGTTCAAAACCTGTAATTTCTGCTCTTCTCTCAAGAAATTTATGAATAGGAAAATATTTGTCCAGAAATTTGATCTCTAGTTCTGTCCAAGTGGTGATCGTCCCTGATGGTAGAGTGTCGATCCAGTCACGTGCTCTCCCTGCCAAAGACAGTTTGAACAACCTTAGCCTCTTGTCTGACTCAGATATGCCAGTCGGATCAGTGTAGCTGCAAGCTTCAAAGAAATGTGCCAGATGAATATTAGGACACTGCGTGTCTGACCCGGTGAATTGATTTTCCTTAAGAGCATTTAGGACAGTGTTTTTGATGTCAAAGGACACCGGATGTGCTGGCTGAAAACCCAGATTAGGATTCTCAGCGTTGTTTCTTTGCCCGTAGTCTCCTAAGGTTCTTCTAGGAGGTGGTGGTGGAGGTGGTGGATTATCCCCCATAGTGCTAGTTTCGTCGTCCGAAGTGAATGGACTCGAAACTTCTCCTTCGCCTTCTTCTTGTGTGATAGTGGCTAGCCGAGCAGTTTCTCTGGCTAACCTAGCAGCTTTCCTGTTTTTCTTGGTAGTTTTCTCAATCTCAGGGTCGTATTGCAATTCTTCCTGAGCTTTACCTCGCATGCACACAAACAAGAAATACCTTTAGTGGTAACTGCACTACACAAAAGAAATAGAACAAATTCAGAAATTATTATTATTTTGAGTAAAGTAAATACGAAAATTAAAAGCAAAAAGTAAAAGTTACTCTACGTAAGTTCCGTTGCCTTGTTGATTCACTCAACAATCCCCGGCAACGGCGCCATTTTGTTGAAATACAAAAGCAAGTTAATTTTTATTATCGTTTCCACAGGGATTGTTCCGAATCAGACTGGGACAATAGAATAATACGTACGTAACTAAGTATTTAAATAGAACTGGGGGAGTATTTCTGATTGAAGTTTCTTAACATAAACACGAAATAATTTCAAGGTTTGTAAAATTCAATGACGGAAGGCGATTGGATCACTTTGGTTCATCTAATTGCTTTTATCTTGGTAGCTCATGCTTATCAACACATTACAAATTTAATTCCACGATTCGATTAAAAATAGTAAATATGTCCAATGTCTTGGCACATATTCCTCTCAATTGATTATCAATCCCTAATTTCTTAGGATAATCTATAATCAATTGAGGTTTTAGTCCTTTAATCCAGAATTCTCAATTAACAACCCTATATTTCTAAAGCGATAGTTAATTGAACGGTTATTCCTAGGTCGATTGATTGCCTCTAATGTCTTAGTAAACAAACAATTTGATTCATCACACAATTGGCCAAATTATGAAAAGCATTAAGCATAAGGAATAAACGATTGGAACTAACTTCGTAATTTAATAAATAAGTCAAATGAAACTACATGATTCAAGATTAAAAGCAACTAGAATCCCCTAGGATCCAATCATAGAAATCTAGCTAGACATAGTTGCAATAGAATTTACAACAATCAAGTAGAAAGAATTCATTACAAGAATGGATTGGATGTGTTTCCACGATGAAATCCGCCCTTTGAAAACTCTGAATTCGTCTGCAACTGTTTCCTCTGCCGTCAAATTTTCTAACCCTTCTTTTGACATAAAAATCAGAATTTATAGGTCAGCTTCGCGTACCTGCGCCGCGCGCAAAACACCCTGCGCCGCGCTCAGGTAGCAGATTGGCTAGTTGCTATCCTTCTTGCTTGTGATTCCAACCTCTTAGGTTTGTTGCAATTATCTTTTATTTATGCGAAAACGAACTAAAAACAAAGTAACTAATATCAAAATATGTCTCAGAATTTGCCTCAGGAACATGTAATGACGTAGAGTCATCAGCCAGCCGTGCCTAGGTAGATTAAACCACTTGTCGGAATGTTGAAGTGCAACATTGATGCGACAGTTTTTAATAATAAGGTAGGCACGAGACCTTCATGGTAATTTTGTCAAGGCGAAAATTGTCACCACATCATCATTTAAAGGATGGGGAGACATATGGATTATTACAAGCTATTAAATGGATTGGAGAATTGGGGCTTGATAACGTTATTTTTTAGCTCGATACAAAAATAGTGGTAGACAACTTCAACAAAAATCAAAGCGACATATTCCGGTTTGGCTATATCATTAGAAATTGTAAAGAATTATTTTTTAGATTTTGTCATAACTCGTTGGTTGAGTTCTCTAGAAGGCGAGCTAATGTAGTAGCCCATGAATTAGCAAGGGTGGCTACATATATGGCTTGCCCTCAAGTGTTTGATTCATAGTCACATAATTCACCCAAAGGCGACGAACCACAAATTTGTTTGCGCGTACCAATTTGTGGTACTTTTGCGAATTGGTTCGTCGTAATTCTCTCCAAATTCTTTAAAATTTAAGTACCGGCGAACCACCCCAACAATCAAATAAGAACAAAATATAAAATGTTGAGACTGATTTAGACTTAGCTGTGAATATGATGGTTACAACTTACAAGTATAATATCACTTATCCACTAGTACAATGCATTTTGTACTATGAATATTGGATTTGAGTTGTATATTGGAACATCTAACAAATTGTTTATTTCTAACTTTGATTATCTCTCAATGTTAGTTACACTTCTTGATGTGTGACTTGTTTTCCCTCTATGATACACGAAACACATATGCTATCAGCATACACTCAACTTTTATTTGATAAAAATTTGATTATCAATTTTATGATTAATATAAACTTTAGATTAATAATATTAATTAACATATAATACTAATTAATATTTTCATCAAATATTTTATTTTATTTTTTATTAACTACGTACCGATTAGCGTACCGACTATGTATACCTCTCACGTACCGAATTCTTTAAAGGCAGTGTACTGCGTACTCGAACCGCATACCAAACTGAATTGCGAACTGTGTAGCTATGGTTTAATTTGATGCCTATTTGTATTATTTCTTTGTTGAATAATAATATGAGCTAAGTCTGTTTCTGTAAAAGAAGAAAAAAACAAAACAAGAAAAAACTTAATTGATAGTTGCAATAATAATAAAAAAAACCCATGCATTAGATACTTGTAGAGAAGAGATTTCATATTTCTCCGTAATGCTACTAAAAAATTGGATCAAAATTGCATACCGTAACTACTTCACGTAATAAACAAACTCAACATCTAAAACAATCAGATAATTTTGATTGATCAATATAATTTACGCACAATTATAATATCAACCCTTTATTATTAATCAACCGTCGAAAATAACTGCTTCGTCAATACACTAATGTCTAAGGGTGTAATCCATTTCCTAAAAACACATCAATAACCTGATGTTTGCCATGTTGCTTGTAACGTGTAATCATATTTGTGTGTATAAATTTTGCCATCCACATGCAAGTTCATTGTGGTCTTTCTAAATTATTGAATAATAGTAAAACAACAAAAGACCAAGAAGACATACTACCTAATATTATTTTTATACAAAAATAAATAAAATAATAAAGCTACCTATTATTTTGCATTATACACTTTTGTCAATAAATCTTACAGGATCGTTATCAAAATATTCAAAACAAACAAAAATTCCAGAAAATTGATTCAGACATGGATCATGAAACAAGGCGTATCTCCGGTAGATTTTGTCTATCTATAATATAGATATATGAATGTTTGTTCTACATTATTTAAAAATTGATTTTATAGCGTATTATTTTTGTGTTAAAAGTATTTTAACAAAGATTTTTTTTATAAAAGTTTTAAATGAAAAATTAGTTTAGATAGTATATCTTAAAACATCGTTTTACATATTTCATCATTTTGTTACAAATTTTTTAGAATCATAATTTTTTTAAAAAAATCTCTAAAAAAAGCTATTTCAAATTGCTTTTTATAAAAATTATTTTTAGAGATAGCTTTTTTAAAAAATTGTGATTTTTATTAAGCTAAAATCTCTAACATGAATATTTAAGTTATTGAATATCAAAATCACTCTTTTAATTATTAATAAAATGTTGAAATTTAAATAACTTTTACTATTTATAATGAAGTTATCATAAAAATCATTTTTAAAAATATAAAGAAAAAATCATTTTTATTAAAGCTAAAACAAATGTACTTATACTCAACTGCATATTGTGCATTTGGATTAAAGATTTGACTCAATTCAACATTTGGTCTTTTATGTTTATTTTAGGGTTCAAATTGATCTCTCATGTTTTAAAAGTTTCAATTTGGTCCTTTATGTTTATTTTAGGTTTCAATTTTGTCATATGTGGCAGACGGTTTGCCAACGTGGAAAGACACGTGGACACTTAGGCACGTGTCCAATTTAAAGGTGGAAACATCAAAACAAACAGATAGGACCAACATATGCAAACAATAGAAATATAAGGGACCAAATTGAAACTTTTAAAACATAAGAGACTAAATGTTGAATTAAGCCTAAAGATTTTAATCAAATAATATAATTTTTTTAAAGAGTTTAAATTCTTCCATGTAATTTTATTTATTGGATAAAAGTTTGAAGAAATTTTAAATAAACAAAATTTATGAAGTGTTTTGTCAAAGTAAAATATAAGGAATTTTATTTTAATCTGGTAGTTTAGTGGCCTCTTGTTAAAATAAATGATTTAATGATAAAAATTTCACTTTTTAATGTGAATAAATGTAAAATCTAGAGCTTGAACTCTGACGTTTTCATACCATAATGTCTCTATTGGCAGATATGCTCACGAGGATTAAAGAAAGTTTTAAATTAATACCACTTAAAAACTAAACATTTGATTTTCTTTTATTGGTCTCTAAATTTTTATTGAAAGTTAAATCGTTATTGAGCGGTGTAATGTTACTTAAATATTACACCGGTGTAATTTGATCTCTCCCCATATATAATAGTATAATAATAATAATACTCTTGACTTTTATAAAAATAATTAAGTTTAAATATGTAACCAGTCCCAGTAGTTACACCTACTTTTGATATTAGTCCATGTAGTTTTTTTTGTTGGCTTTTAATCCCTGCAATTTGAAAGAATTTTGTTGGCTTTTTAATATTAATCCCTCTAGTGTTTTTTGGTATCATTATAGAGGGACTAAAACCAATTTTTCTTTCTTTCAAATTGTAGGGGTTAAAAGCTAACAAAAAAATTACAGGAACTAATGGTAAAAGTAGGTGTAACAACAGGGACAAATTACATATTTCAACTAAATAAATATTAAAAAAAACATTGAGGAGGTGATTTTAGTTCATTTTTAGCCTAAAATTATCGCTCTACATTTTTTTCTTTTAATCTAAATAAGTGATTTTTACATATATTGGTCTTTTAACTGTTTTCTTTTGTTGTGATTTCATCATATGAGTGCGACGTTATGTTGTTCGTTGTCTTTGTATGGCGTTGTTTGATTTTTGTCTTGTTGCGATGGGTTTAGTGCATATCGACCGATCATCTTCAATCAATTGCAGATTCAATCAATGATTTAAGTATCAATGTTGCAGATCCGAAAGCTTTGACATTCTGGTGACTTTAATATTATCATATTATTTGTAAGTATTTTGCAGTTGTATGCTATTAACTTGGATGCTGTGAGTTTGTTTGCAGATACATCATTTTGTTGTACTCTATCGATTATTGAAATGAATGAATATTATTATTTTTTAGTAAATTTTATTTTTTTTTTAAAAACTAGGAGTAATACTCATGACAAAATAATAATAATAATATGTACAAGAAAAATGACTTACTTGGAGTTTTGGTCCCCCAATCCTAACACATATTTTGTCTAAAATATTATGATACTTAAATTTATTTATGAAAGATTTTTCTTACAATTTTATCGATATAGGGATTTTCTCATGATTAGATCATATATCACGTCGTTTAAAACACATCGCATTGTCAATTTATAGTTAAAAATTATAATATGAGGACCAAAACTATAGTGTTTAAAATAAAGCGATCAAATCTGCAAAATTATAAATTTAGAGATCAGACAGAACTGCAATTAAGTAAAATAATAATAATAATAATAATAATAATAATAATAATAATAATAATAATAATAATAATAATAATAATAATAATAATAATAATAATAGATTCATACCGGTGAAGGAGGCAGTTACAGAACGAAAGAGACGACGCACAGGAAGAAATCCCATTCCCAATCCCATGGCAGAGGAAGGGAAACCCGATGCTCAGCTCTTTCAGCTTCTCTCCAATCTCCTCCTTGAGGTTCATTTCTTTTCATTCATCATTTATTTATTCGATCTTCTCAATCTGCTTTTTCAATTTTATTAAACCACTTTGATTATCTTGTATCTGAATCCAGGCCCGGTTTTGAGGGTTTGCAGACAGTGCTGCATATCAGGGCCCCCAAAATTTTGGGGCCTCAAATTTATTTTTTTTGGGTAGTAAGTAGGGGGTGCAGTAGTAAAATAGAGGCCCAAATAGCAAATTTATCTAACAAAAAAAAAAAAAACGGCAGAAAATAGAAACACGTAGAAACACGCGCTCCCTTCACTGAAACTGAAACGCTTTCTCTTCCTTCTACCTTGTCCTTCACCATCGATTGATCGGAATTCGGAACCACCACCCCGCGCCGCCGCTATCTCCGGTGACAACCGCAGTCATCGTTTATCCCTTTGTGTCTCACAAAATAACCTTCCCATCTCTCTTTCTCTGTCTGAAACAAAAGGGACAAACATAACCTAATTGGGAAAATCAAAATTCAAGGTTAGTTGATCAAATTTTTGCTTTTCTAATTATTAATTTCTTCTTCTTCCTGTACCTATGGTTTAATTGGGTTCTGTAACTATAGTTGTATATAAATCGGTAATATGATTATTGCTTAGTTGAATTAATATGCTTATCTATAGGATTAGTAAACAAAATAACTATGGTTGTAACTAATATGCTTTCTCTCAAGTCTCAAGTAGTGCTTATCTATAGCCAGGGTTAGTTGAATTGAGTTCTGTAACTATGGTTGTATATAAATAACATAACACTACAAATGTAGGCCCCTTGGCTTTTCCATTTTATATGCTATCAAACAATAAATTTTTTATTGTTATTATACATGTGATGTTTGTTGAACATGATGTTATTTGTGCTAATAGTCTATTACTAAATAAGGATGTTGTTAATGTTTTTAGAATTTTATTTGTTGTGTAAAATGTTAATTTTATTTGCTAATTATCTCTTAATTTCTATTTATCGATTCAACTTCAACGCTACGGAATTGATCAAGAACAGAGAGAAATTTCAGGTTCTACATTTATTTTTATTATTTATCTATGCCTCCTAAATTGCCTCCTAAGACTAGAAGGTATGATTCTGGATGTGAGAAGCGTAAGAAAAAGAAAAGACGTGATGAATTAACGCAATCTCAAAAAGGAGCCCTTAATAAATTTATTATAAGAGAACCGCAAATTCCTATTGAAAACCAAAATGTTGATGTTGGAATTCTTGAAAATATGGTTAGTACCGAAAATATGGAGGAAGATGTTAATGTTAATGCTACTGAAAATGATAATTTAGAGGCTCAAAATACGGAGGAAAATGTTAATGTTAATGATAATTTAGATGCTGAAAATGTTGAAAATTCTAATGACAATGGTGAAAATCTTGATATATTTGATCCAACAATTTGGGATTCTCTTGAGTCTAAAATGATTGATTTATTAGCAACAAAAGGTCCTAAAAGAGATTTGTCTATTGTGAAGGGTCCTAAAGATAAAACATCTAGACGTTTTACGGCTAATTTGTATACTAGAGTTTTATCAAATGGAGAGAAATGTGATAGAGATTGGCTTGTTTATTCAAAAGAGCTTGATAGAGTATTTTGTTTTTGTTGTAAAATATTTAGAAGAGGGATTGGTAGAGGTCAATTAGCAAATGAGGGTTTTTCTGATTGGGGACATGTTGGTGAAAGACTTAAGGAGCATGAGTTAGGCATGGAACATATTAACAATATGACTACTTGGTATGAGTTGCGTAAAAGGATGCAAACTTTCCAAACTATTGATAAAACAACTCAAAGGTTGATTGAGAAAGAAAAGGAACACTGGAAAGGTGTTTTAAAAAGAATTTTGTCAATAGTGAAATTCCTTGCTAAACATAATTTGGCCTTTCGTGGTTCTAATGAGAGATTATACCAAAATAGCAATGGAAATTTTTTGGGCTTAATTGAAATGTTAGCAGAATTTGACCCAATTGTCCAAGAACATGTTAGACGTATTACATGTAATAACATTCATGTTCACTTTCTTGGGCATAACATCCAAAATGAGTTGATACTTTTGCTTGCTTCTGCAATTAAAAATGAAATCATTAGAAAAATCAAACAAGCAAAGTATTTCTCAGTTATACTTGATTGTACACCGGATGTTAGTCACCAAGAACAAATGTCTTTGATAATACGATATGTGGATGTTGAGTCAAATTCTGTTAGTATTGAAGAATCTTTTTTAGGATTTTTGAATGTGAATGATACAAGTGGCCAAGGACTTTTTGATGTTTTACAAGATGAATTGAAAAAACTTGATCTTGACATATTTGATGTGCGAGGACAAGGATATGATAATGGGTCAAATATGAAAGGAAAACATCAAGGTGTTCAAAAGAAGTTTCTAGATATAAATCCAAGAGCCTTTTATACTCCTTGTGGTTGTCATAGTCTTAATTTGACATTGTGTGATATGGCTAACTCTTGTCGTAAAGCTAAAGATTTTTTTGGCGTTGTTCAACGCATTTATACTATTTTTGCTAATTCTATTAAGAGATGGGAAATTTTAAAAGATAATGTAAAATGCTTGACTCCAAAATCATTGTCATCCACTCGTTGGGAGAGTCATGTAGAAAGCGTCAAAGCTATTAAAACTCAAATGTCTGATTTTAGAGAAGCTTTACTTGAAGTGTCAGATATGGATAATGATTCTAAAATAAGAAGTGAAGCTAAATCCTTAGCAACAAATGAGCTTGGTGATTTTGAGTTTTTAATGTCGATAATTATTTGGTTTGAAATATTATCTGCAATTAATGTTGTTAGCAAGCTCTTACAGTCAAGGGATATGGTTATTGATGTTGCTATGGAAAAAATTACAGGCTTGATTTCATTTTTTAAGAAATATAGAGAAATTGGTTTTAAAAATGCTTCAAAAAATGCTAGAAGGGAGAACTTTTTTAAGTAGCTAGAACTCTATAATGGATTTTGATGATATTGATTAGAATATCACTTTTTTTTGTTAGACACAAGGATGATAATTACTTTTGATGTAATTGATATGTTTACAATTTGAATATATTATGTTTTTTTAATAATTTTTTTTTTATTAGGGGTCCATTATTATTATTAGCACGGGACCTCAAAATATTCGGAGACGGCCCTGTCTGAATCTAATTAATTATTGTACTAAGATCCATCTATATATGAACTGTTTTTGTGTTACTATAATATTCTGCCGTTTCAGACACGTACTATGTTTTTGTTTTGTTTTTCTTCCCTTGTTTCTCTCATTAACTTGGTTTGTTCATCCTATCACAAGTATGTTTTCACGCAATTGATTAATAGTTAGTACACCCGATAGTCACTATTCTGAGAAAAAAAAAAAATCATTTTTTAGGTTCGTTGAATAGCTGATGTATATGTCAGAAATATCGGTTATTCAATGAACCTAAATAGTGATTTTTGCTTGTAATAGTGACCAGAGGGTCGTTGAATAATTGATGTATCATATCAGAAATATCAGTTATTGTTATTCAATGAACCTGAAGAGTGATTTTTGCTTATAATTGTGATTGTGACCAGAGGGTGTAGTACTTGCGAGACCTGTAAGTCATATCTTGATTTCAAACAAAACTCAACCTATTAGCAACTTGAGAGTTAGAGAAGTATGGTCGTAAAATAGGGGTGCTAGAAATTTGAAAAAATTGCTACTATTATGTGATATGCTATCGAGTACAAAATGTTGTCAAATTGTGGTTATAGCTGTAGCGTTCCAGAATTTGAATGAACCTCTATTTTCCTTGGTTGACAATAAGCACAATTAAGTAAGGAAGGAAATGTTTTTACTGCCACAGAGCTATATTCTTTCTGAGAGCCGGTGCTCTCTGCCCATAACAATTTAACAAACTTTCAAGATGATCTCTTCTGTTTCGTCTCTGATTCCTGTATGCTCCTCGCTCCCTATTATGCGTTTGGAAATTCTGTTACACCCCTAGCCAACTCATCACCCCCATTCTCTCTCCTATTCTTCCTTACATAGACTCTTCATACCTTGGTCTTTCTCTCAGTACCAACATCTATGGCTCTAAAGAAACCAATTGAAAAAAAAATGACGTGCCTATCTATATTGTACATAATTGCAGCATGAACCTTAGTTCGTTGAATTGCAACTTTTCTCTAAACATTGTGCATGTAGCCACTTTATGTCATTTTAATTTCATAACCATGATTAAGTGTAGTCTAATCCTCTTTGGGGAAACAACGGTTGTAGTGCCAAACTCATGATTAATTTACACACTTCTTTGGGCTCTCCTTGTACTAAAAAAATAAGTTGGGAGATAAAATCAATTTATCCAGTTATTACTTTTGTAAGATAAATTGAAGCGGTAAGATGAATAAATGGATAATCAATGGATAATTTCTCTCGGTAACATGCTGAAGATGTCAATCCTTTGGTTTGAGTAACCCCGTAAGAAAATTTACAAACAAAAACTTGATATGCATTGATGTGATTTAAGTGCTAATTAGTGTTAAGATGCCATTATAAGTTTCCGTTATGCATTTGTCTTTTCCCTATAGAGAAACGTTTCTTCGTTTATTCCTCCTTTGTTGGCTGCATTCACTTGTATTTGGAATGACTCCATTTCTAAAAATCCTATAGTTTGGCTATGTGGGGCACTGCACCACTATAGTTTATTGCTGTGCCATCATGCAGTATAGTACTTTCTAAAGGTCAAATGCTGTTGTCTGGACCTTGCAATATCACTTTGCATATATTTTCCACAGATGGTGTCATGTTTTATCATGAAGTTGTTGCTAATGTTTTTATTATGATTACTTTAAGACCACAATACATTAAACGAAACAATAAAGTATGCATATCTTCCTCTTAACTGTATTGTTTTGGACTGCGTTATTGCTTGATTAATATCAGTTGTGTTTGGTTTTTGAAGTTTGGAGATGAATGAGCATAGGACTATAAAAGAGGATATCATGTAACATCAATCAATGTGTTTTCCTAGTAGAACTAGAAGTCACTTTCATGAAGTAATTTACTTTAGAACTAAAAGTTTTTTTCTTAGACTGTCTAATTATCGGTTATCCTTCATCAGTCAACTTTTCTAACCGAAACTTCTATTGGTCTTCTTCTCAAATAGAAAATAAAAAAATCCACAACTTCTTTGTTGAAACTGGGGATTTTTGGATTCTCCATTGAGATTCTGTATTGTGAATTGCTCATTGTTTGCAGTATAGTGAACTGAGTCTCTTGTGTTAAAGGCCTAAAGTAGGGCAGGATTAATGTTTTCCAGCTCAGAACTCACGAGAACATATTCCTAGCATTCTACGATCTTTATGTCATTTAACTATGATTTTAGATTACCTAATTTATATACTCTCTCCGGTCACTATTATAAGCAAAAAAATAAATCATGTTTTAGGTTCATTGGAAAACTGATGTATCTGGCCTATATTATAGACGACCAGATACATCAGTTTTCCAATCAACCTAAAAAGTGGTTTATTGCTTATAATAGAGACCGGAGGGAGTACTAACTTTTAATTTGTTTCTACTGGTCTTGTAAACAGAAGAAAATATAACCACTTTGTTTCCCTTGATTCCTCTGATTATTATGTAAATAATTCTTGTAATTATTGCTATATATATTCACAAATATCTTATGATAAACCATGTAGGTAGAAGCACTGACGAATCAAGAAGAAGTTGAACTTCGTTCTAAAATCGAAACACTTGGATTAGAGGTCACAAAAGTTCCTTCAAGTTCGACCAAACAGCTTGACGAGGTCATTTTCACTCAATAGTTTAGCCATTATTTGATAAACAGTTCTCTGCATCTCTATGATGGAATGAAATATCATTCTCTTCCTTTCCTTTTTTGATTACTTATTTTGTCTACACAGTTGGAAATAGCCAAGGAGTTGGATAGATTATCAGCAAAATTGGATGATGTTGATGAGATGATATCATCCACCATGGCTGCCGATCCTCAAGTAAGGTCTCTCTTGAGTTGTACAGCTGATGTGTGGATGCCGGTTATCACTGCTACCTCTGAGGAAAGGCGTAATTTTACAGCATCTCCCGGAGACAATAAAACCACCCAAACAGATGCAGAAAACTCTAAATAAGCTCCTATTTTCTTTGTCAATGAATATGGATACAATGTTAGTGCTTTGTACTATTTTCATTATAAACTGACTTGCATAAAGAAAGTGTTTCACTATACTGTTCTTTTTACTGATATGCTGATCAATATTTGAAATTGGCAAAGATATAAAAAGGAGGATATGTCTTCTACCTCACAGCTTACTCCGTAGCTTTTTAGTTTGGCTTGCACCATATTTTTTGCTTTGAAAGTTTGAAATGGAGTTATTTTAATCTTTACTTTTTAGTGGGTTACCAACCTGATAAGGATTACTCAAACATATATCACACGCTAATTTCTATTCCAAACACCCTTTTCTCCATTACTGCAACTCCAACTGTCACCATGCTCCTGCCTCTGTTCCACGGCGGAGCACCCCTGTACTATCTGCTCTGATAGTGAGCTTTTACTTAAACTTCCTCATAAGTCAACGTCTGAAAAGCTCCCAGAGTCCGATCTTTCTATAGTCTGAAGCCTTTACTTTATCCTTCCTCATAAGTCAATGTCTGAAGCTCCTAGAGTCCGATCTTTCCATAGTCTGACTCTTTCAGCCTCTGAAATTTCCAACTTCTGATACTTCTTCAGAGTTTGAAGGTTGTAACTTCTGATGGACTTCATAACTTGAATCTTCTAGAGTTCATTCCAGCTTCTCTTTAAAACGGTTTTCTGCTATTTCATTTAAAACAATTTTGGGTGCGTTTGTTTAAGCTTTAAAAAAAATAATTTTTTTTAAAAAAATCTAGAGATTTTTTTGTAGAGATTTTGAAGAAAATCTAAAGCTACTTTGTGTTTGTTTACAATCATAAAAATCTATTTTTTTAAAAAAAGAAGTTCATACACTTATATTCCTTAGTTTAAAAAAAAATAGATTCTTGAAAAGCTATTAGAAATAGCTTTTCATTTTGGGGCTAAAAATGATTTTTTTTAAAAAATGATTTTTAAAAAAAATAATTTTTTTTAAAAAAATCTAGAGATTTTTTTGTAGAGATTTTGAAGAAAATCTAAAGCTACTTTGTGTTTGTTTACAATCATAAAAATCTATTTTTTTAAAAAAAGAAGTTCATACACTTATATTCCTTAGTTTAAAAAAAAATAGATTCTTGAAAAGCTATTAGAAATAGCTTTTCATTTTGGGGCTAAAAATGATTTTTTTTAAAAAATGATTTTTAAAAAAATCCATAACAAACACTATCAACATTACAAAATGGATTTTTTTTTTAAAAAAAAAATTTTTCTTAAAAAAATCCCAAACAAACGCACCCTTTATGCTCTTTCATACATTCAAAGTGCCCTTAAATTTTATCTTCTAATCTTGCAAATTTGACCATAAATTAGCAAATCCAATTGTACTTTTAACACCTTATTATCTCGAAAACTCTTGGAGAGATTAACAAAGTCAATTTTGTTCCAATAATCATGTCTTCTTATCCTAGCCTTTAAACGAGCACTAAAAGATAAGCTAGTGCTTCATAATTTATTTATTTTTTTTACAAAAAATAAAAATAAGCCAGTGTTTCTTTGCCTCGAATGTATAAATTTGAACTATGGACATCATATATCAATTGACCCTTAAATAAATAAAAAATACTTCCTCCGTCCTAAAATAAGTGTCATTTTAGGAATAAAATTTTGTTTAAAAATAAATGTCACGCTTTTCAATGCTATATTTTCCAATTTTACCCCTAATTATTATTGCATGCACTATTTCCAATGAAACAACAATAATAACTTATAGGGATAATTTAGTAAAAATATTATTTTTATTGACAACATAACCTTAAAAGACATTCATTTTGAGGTAGAGGGAATAAACCAATTATTTTTTTGTTTCGAATGTATAAATTTGAACTTTGAACATCTTGTACCAATTCATTGAAAAAGAAAGAAATTGAGCTCTGGGCATCATGTACCGATTCATCTTTAAATTGAACCGATTCATTTTGGTTTTAGATCTCTGTATAAAATAAAGTTGAATTCTCTCCTTCACTATCTTCTACATGACTACATCTATCTTTTTCGTCTTTACCCCTCTTATTCTCACTGTCTCTCGATTATTTTTAAAAAAAGTAGAGAGGATTAAGAGAGAGATTGGATTAAGAGAAAGATAGAGAGGAAGGAGACAAATGTAGAAGATGGTGAAAGAGAGGATCCAAATGAGAGTGGTTTCGCTCCGGTAGAAATTCACTCCAGTTTAATCCTGACAATATGTTTTTTTTTTTACTGTAGCAAGTTAATTTTTAACTAAAAAATGAATCAATGGTCTGAATGTAGGGATGACAATTTACCCATACCCAATGGGTACCCACAAAAAATATCCATAATGGGTAGGGTAAAAACCCGCATTTTGGGTATGGGCGTGGGTATGGGTAATTACCCATAAAATTGTGCGGGTATGGGTGCGGGTACGGGTACCTTAGTACCCACCCCATATACCCACATAATATATTTTTATTTATTTTAATTATATTATTATATAATAATATATATAAATCAATTTTAAAAAATACAATATTATTATACTATAATACATTTTTAATAAAAAAAATTATTTATAACATATATATAATGCAAATATGTCAAAGAGAAATGAACTTTAGCATGACATTACTAATAATTTTGTTTATAATTTTCATAAATCAACATTAAAATCCTTGAAATTTTTTTAATTCTATTAAAATGATATGATATTTTATAATTGATCAATTTATTTTTAGCAAAAATGCGGGTAACGGGTACGGGTATGGGTACTTAGGTACCCATAGGGTATGGGCACGGGGACAAAGATTGTCACCCACGCGGGTATGGGGATGAGTACGGGTATTTTTTCAAACTGCAGATATGGGGATGAAAACTATAGTACCCTACCCATACCCTACCCATTGCCATCCCTATCTGGATGCAAAATTTACTCCCTCCCATGGAATTCAAACGGGAGAGGATTGCTTTGGATCCAAATCCAATATAAAATAGAGAAGTTAAAGTCCTCAAAATAAAATTTTGCATTTAAGTCAAAAATATATTGTATACAAAAATTCAAAAACAAGGTAACGTTTGTTTGAGACACTCCTTCTATTGAATTCAAAGCAATGGCTTCTCCTTCCTCCTTCTTCAATTCAGCTTCAACCAATCTCTTTTCCTTGACAAAGCTAATAACATCACATGTAAACCAATCTCGTCACAAAGAAGCTTTATCAATCTTCCACCACATGCATTCCACCTTATACATGTTCCTTGACCCACACGTCTTCACTCTTGTCCTCAAATCCTGCACCACCCTCCACCTTCCCCATCTCGCCACTTCCATTCACTCTCACCTCATTAAATCCTCATTTCTCTCCAACAACCCATTCCTCTCTTCCTCCCTCCTCAACTTCTATGGTAACTGTGTCTCACTCGATTCCGCACACCAACTGTTTGATGAAACTCCTCATAGAAATGTCATCATTTGGAACTCCATCATTGCGCTTTATTCACGTTCGCGACATATAAAAACTGCTATGAACCTATTTAATCTCATGAATGTACCTCCTAATGAATCCACTTTCAACCCAATTATTGCTGCTTTATCGTTATCGAATCAAAACAATGCTTCGTTTAAAGCTATAAATTTTTACCGTAAAATGATTGAGTTGAGACTTAAGCCGAGTTTGATCACGCTTCTTGCTCTTCTTCCGGCTTCTGTTTCAATTGCGGCGTTGAATTTGATTAAAGAGATTCATGGTTATTCAATAAGGAATGATATTGATTGGCATCCTCAGTTGAGTAGTGGGTTGATAGAAGCTTATGGTAGATGTGGTTGTTTGATGAATTCGCGTAAAGTTTTTTCGAAGATGAGGGGTTGTGATAAAGATGTAGTTGTTTGGAGTAGTTTGATATCGGCTTGTGCATTGCACGGTGAAGCTAGAGAAGCTTTGGAGATTTTTCGAGAAATGGAAGTTTCGGGTGTGAAGCCTGATGGGATTACTTTTCTTGGTGTTTTGAAAGCTTGTAGTCATGCTGGGTTGGATGACGAGGCTTTATGTTGTTTTACGAGAATGCATAAGGATTACGGTGTTGAGCCGAATAGCGAACATTATTCTTGTTTGGTTGATGTTTTGAGCAGGTCTGGGAGATTGTATGAAGCTTATGAGGTTATTAAAGGGATGCCTGTGAAGGTCACTGCTAAGGCATGGGGTGCTCTTCTTGGTGCTTGTAGGAACTATGGAGAGTTGGGGTTGGCTGAGATTGCGGGGAAGGCTTTGGCTGAGGTTGAGCCGGATAATGCTGCGAATTATGTTCTTTTGGCTAAGATTTATGCTAGTGTTGGGAGACAAGATGAAGCTGATAGAATGATAAGGGAAATGAAAGAGAAGGGAGTGAAGACTACGGGTGGTAGTAGTTGGGTTGTGTATTCAGAGTCATGACATTAATTGCATGTGTCGTTGTTTTAATTTGCAGTCACAGTTGAAAAGAAGTTTTTAATGTTGTTGAGGATCACAAACACGCAACTGCAGTTGCAAAGATCTTCAGGACGTATGATGTTTTGGCCAGTGACTGTTTCGTGTGGCGGATATGTGTTGGACATGCAGTAGAAACTGAAGCTACTACATTGAGCTTCTAACTGAACGAAAAGTGAAAATGTAGTGGCTGTGGAATTAAACACAAATTTCTTTTGCGGACCATAATTTAAAGAACAAAACTTGCCTACAGTATCATAGATGTTGTTCTACACTAAAACCACTTAGTTGGTGTAAACGTTGGGACAGTTGTGAGCTATGAGTAGCGCTACGAGTATTTGTTTTCATTTTTAATAGAGAGAAACACCTATTGTACCATAGGGAAGTTATGTCCTAATTTAAAACCCTGTTATCAAGTAATGTTTTTTTCTGATACTCTTTTTCTGTTTCGTTCCTTTTCTTCTAGTGAAAGCATTCTTTTTCTTCTAATGAAAGAATGATAGTATAAAGAAAGAGAGCTGGCGAAGTGTTGTGTTTTGAATTAAGGGATAAAGGATTAGACTGAAAAGGGGACTGTTGATTCGGATCACTTTGGGAGTGGATGGGGTTGAACTCATTACTTGCAGTTAACAGAGGCAGATACATATTGTCATTTGCGCTTCTTGTTAAGGTGATTTCAATCTTCTCGTTTTAACACATGGAATGACTTTTCTTTGTTAAGATTGAGATAAACACTAAAAGGTGTGGCTTTTGCCGCACAGGCTAGGTGATCATCCCACATTTCGGAAACAAGGGAGATTTCAAACCTGTGCTGATATATTGATTGATATTTATCATGTAATTTGTTCGATTTTGATGTTTGGCAGATTTGATTACTGTTTAGTTAGCTTGTATAATGGTTTAGGAGTACTTGAATACTTTTGTGTGAATATCAATATCCTAATTCCTAACTTCAAAAATTGTCTCTTGTAAGTTGTATGGGAAAAAAACGGGTAAAGTTATTATGCATAAGGATTTTCCTTATGTATGGTGCATAAACAAATCTCCACCATTTGTACTCCAAAGTACTTATAATGTCAAAACCACTTTGGAGTACAAATGGTGGAGATTTGTTTATGCACCATGCATAAGGAAAATCCTTATGCATAATAACTCTTCCCGAAAAAAACAAGCATGAATGCAGGACAATCAGACAGATGCAGATAGAAGGTTATAATCTAACCTCTTTAGAACGAATCTAACTAACGGAACTAACTCCAAATATTTACTTCTGGTATGATCAATGTTAGGAATGCTGACTTGGATGGTCCAGAGAATGTTGACTTAGAGGGCCCAGCAGAATCATTGATCAATCATGGGACGGTGGGACCCAGGGTGTGGAAAGTTTACAGCAGAAGGGGCAGAAAAGTCACTACAGGCTAAGGTGGTGACGTGGTGAATGATAGATGAGCTTGTAACCGTTTTTGTGCTAAATATAAGGAGGAGGAGTGTGGTGATGATTGGTACCTTGGATTCTAAATATTCTTCTAGAATGTGTAAGAAGCTGTGAGCTTCTCTCAGGCAGATCTAGGGTTCCCTTTTCCCTAAATTCTGTAATCTCCTCCATTGTTTGTTATCAATAAAGCTCATCTTTTTCCATTTCTGTTCTGTTATTTACTTGATATTGTGATATCGTTTTCTGGTTCCTAACAATCAACCATAGCAAGGTTATTTTTTAAATATTATTGCGTCATCAAAGAATAACTATTAAGGTTATTGTGAATCTTAAGACGTTAATACATTGTTAAATTAATTTTTGAAGGTTGCTCAAATTCTGGGAGTGTTACTGACTACTGAGTACTGACAGAGAATGTTAATAACTTATGCTCTGGAATTCGATCTGTAAATCATGGCAGCAGAGGAATGTAATGTGAAAAAAAGCAATGAGAGATGAAACTGAATTTAATGGGAAAAGTTGTGTTCACATAATAAAGTAATGAACTTATATTGAGAAGCTCTGGAGGGAACTAAGCTAAGTATAGTGACCAATAGTGACACAGGCTAACTTTCTAACCAAACTAATAACTGCCAACTTAACTAAAGGTGTTTAACAAAACTCAAGCAATTAACCATGTTTTGTGAAGGGTGAAGTTTTGTTCGTTTTAAATTTATTAATTTCTGAATTTTATTATTTTAATGATTTTCTTTTTCAAATTTATTTTGCGAACAGGTATTGATGGATCATTTTAGGGAAATGAACTGCATATCTTGTGGAGTCAATGTTCATAACAATGACAGCATCAGGAATGAATGATCTAGCACTCGTTTATACATTGTTAAAGGTAATGGAGCCTAGTTTGTAGCTTTGAATCTTGCACTAGTGTACAACTCATGTTCAAATCAATATGAATTGACTAATAACTCACTTTTGGTATATGTTGTAATTAATCTCTGTGTGTATATGTGTGGCATGATGAGACCATGGTTTTGTCTATAATACAAAAAAATAATACTATAATTATGAGGATTTCTTTACTTTAGTGAAGCAATTTAAGTGCAATATCAGGAATGATCAGTTAGAGATTCTGAAAATTGTTTGTACTTAGTTGTTGCCATTCTTTATGACTCTTTTTTTCTCCTTCTTTCTTTTCTATTTCTTTTGTGGTTTTCTTTCGCTTTGTTTCTCTTGTCAATGCATTTTTTTAGTGTGGAAGTAAGATTCTAAACAAATGAATACATAATTTTTTTTATTATTTTCATACTAATCAAAAGAGGATCAATAAAAAATGCAAAATCCAAAATAGAGTACACATTAGAATCAGTATGGCTTCCACCTCAAAGTTCTATATTTTTTTCCTCCATGATGTTCATGTACAAAATCAAGCTGAGGAATGATCCTATAAAGCATGTCATCAACCTTCTTGGAATACCATATTCTCCATCTCTTCCAAAGAATAAGAGGAAGTATCAGAGTTCCAAAGCCAAAAGTGAATCCTAACTCTACACTTAAGAAATTCCAGTCAATATTTGAACTCTCATCGTGTGTCTCAGTTGCTTGTGGTTGTGGTGGTGAGCACCCTTTTCCATTTGAAATTTGAGTCAGTGGAGGTCCAAATAACCCTTTATTGCCTATAAATGAATCTGCTTGAAATGATTGAATTTGTGTTCCAGTTGGTATTTTGCCTACCAAGTGATTATAGGAAAGGTTCATGACTGCAAGAAATGATAAACTTGCAAGCTCCGTAGGAATCTCTCCCGTTAAGGAGTTGATAGAAAAGTCTAAGGACTCTAGATGTTTTAGATTGCCTAAAGAAGAAGGTATGTTACCTGAGAAAGCATTTTGTGACAAGTTAAGAGCATGCAGTGCTATAAGATTCATAAGCTCTTCTGGTATTGGTCCTTCGAAGTTGTTTGATGAGAAATCCAATGAAGTAAAAGCAATGAGGATTTTAACCAAATTCTGTGGTCTACCTTTGTTAACAATTGTAACTGAATCCTCATAAGTTCTAAGACCAACACCTTCCTCAAAAATATGTGAGACTATATGGTCAAGCAAAAAAGGTGGTTCTGCTGCTATAACTTTAGCTAACTTCATTTGAAGTTCACTACTGAGATCTACTATTGCTGTTTTGACATTCACAGGATTGAAGTTATCATAGAGATTAAAAAATAAATGACCAAACCTGCCACCTTTATCTTCATCAATCATCAATGCTTGCCAACTTTGTAAAAGTGATGGTGGTAATCTACCACTAAAATTGTTGTCTGCTAGATCAACAATCTGAAGTGTATCCCAATTTCCATTGTTATTGTCACATCCAATATGTCCATGCAATTTGTTTGTCCTTAAAATCATGACTCTTAGAGAGGAAATTTTCTTCAAGAAGCAAGGAAATGTATCAATTAATTGATTGTTTCCGAGGTTTAGAACTTGAAGGTGTTTGCAAAAAGCCAAAGATTTTGGTATGGTTCCCCTCAAAAGATTTCCACTGAGATCTAGAAACCTTAGATCACACGATGTTGAGAATGTATCTGAAATATGGTCATTGAGCTTGTTTCCACCTAGATTTAGTAGCCTAAGAGTGTTGCTCCTTCTTGTCAAACACATAGGAATTTTCCCATTGAAGCTATTATAGGAAAGATCAAGTGCTTTAAGACCTGAAATGTTACAAAAGGATTCATGGATTGTTCCATGAAAACTGTTGTTTGAAAGAGAGAGATAATATAGGAAAGGCATTTGACTTCCAATTTCTGTCAAGTTAATAGAGCTGAATCTGTTGCTGGAGTAGTCCAAATAGATGGCATTTTTCACAAACGTCGGCGCAATTCCTTGTAATTGGTTGGAATGAAGGTCAAGTTTAAACAAATTTGAACTAAGATTTTGTAAAGGCCCTTCAAAATTTGTCAGAGAATTATAGGAAATATTAAGAACGATCATAGAATCAAATCTCCAAATCCAATTGGGAATTGTTCCTGAAATCTGGTTCCCTGATAAGTCTAGGTAGAGCATGTTTGAGGATTTATATTTCAAAAATTTAGGGAATGCTCTTAAATTGCATGAACCCAACCAAAGAGTTTTCAAATTAGGAAAAGATGCTGCCTCATGATCATCCCTTATATTTGCATCAACAGACAGGTTATTGTGTCCAAGATCAAGTGTACTCAAATTTTGCAGCCTGCCAATCACATCAAGTTGTATAGTACCACTGAACTTGTTTTTGGTAAGTTGAAGCAAACGAAGTCTTTTGAGTTTGAATATAGACATAGGAATAGGCCCTACAAAATTGTTGCCACTTAAATCAACCATCTCTAACAATGACCAAGAAGCATTTGGAAATTCTTCCAATATACCCTCAAATTTGTTGTAATAAAGCATGAGTTGTTGAAGAGATTGAAGTCTAAACAAAGATGAAGGGGCCCTTCCATCAAAGGAGTTATCTCCTAAATCAATGATCATGAGGTTTACAAGTCCCTCAAAATGAGTAGATGGAACTGCACCCTTGAAACCATTATGATTGAGGGATAAAACTTTGAGGGCCTTGGACCTATTAAAAGATGGAAGAGAACCACTGAAGTTGTTGAATGACAAGTCTAGATGAACAAGTTGGGTAAGATGAGACATTGAATTAGGAAGTGTCTCATTAAATTGACAATTTGATAGATCTAGTGTAGACAATTGCCTCAAATTGTGAATAGACTCTGGAATTGGTCCTGAAAAATTTGTATGGCTAAGATTCAAGTTGTTCAAAGATCCTTCATGTGGGAAATTTGGTAGAGAACCATGAAGACCAAGATTATAAGAAACATCAAGCACATGTAGTGAGGGTATTTGGAAGATTTCAATTGGAACTTTCCCCACAAATCCAGCATTTGATAAATTCAAATACCTCAAATTCTCCAGTTTAAGAAAATCTGGATGGATCTCAGAATGGAATTCATTATAGGCCAAATTCAAACTTTGCAAATACTTCAAGTTGAAAAGACTACTATCAACTTGTCCAGAGATAAATTCATGACTTAAGTCAAGAGCTATAACAAGTCCTTTATTGTTGCATGTTATTCCATTCCATTCACAACAATGTTTGCTTTGATTCCATTGAACAAGTTTTATGGACTTGGTTGAGTTGAATATGAGGTTGTTCTTCAATTGGAGCAACAAAGATTGTTGATGACCAAGACAATAGCTAGTAGCAAAAACAATATTGATGCTGAGGTTTATGAGGCAAAAGGGTAACAAGGAAAACCATAAAGAAATATTCATTGGAGATAATAATGAGAAACAAAAGCTGCAATGAAAAAATGGTTTAAATGTTTAGGATGGTTTTTGGCTTTTGAACATATGCTATCTCTACCATTTATAGATATTCTTATGGATATCCTCTTATGGATATCCACCTTCGCCGCCCTACACTTTTTTCGCGCTTTATGATTTTACTAAAATACTCCTGTCTGCTACTTAAGTAGCGGATACCTCCAAAAATTTTTACAATTATAACGTTTGTTACTTAAGTAGCTCACGACATTTTTCAAAATTTCTCATTTTTATAACGTCCGCTACTTAAGTAGCGGAAGGATAAAATAGAAACCGCTGGGGTTAAGTATAGAAACAGCTGGGGTGTAACTTGTACGGCTAACGTAATTTTCATTCTTATGACCCACACCTTTCACAAACTCCACTAACCCAATGTCACATCAGTTCAACCTATTTTTCCAACAAGACTAATTCTTCTCGAGATTCAGGTATTGACCAACAAAACTAATGCATGACTAGTACAAAAGGACTTTGAACTCAATAGTGGTACAAAGTGACGTGGCAAAAAATATGCATCATTTATATCAGTATCAAATTTTATTGTAGTTTTTTTTTTTACAATTATATTTATCACTTACTTTCAAATATGTAAAAAATAACTAATTAGCACCTTAATAACAATTATATTTATCACTTACTTTTAAAAAATAACAATTATATTTATGTTACATTAATTCTAAATTAAGTGTAATAGAAAAATAGACAGAGACACGTGCATGCTACTTGTATTAATAAGAGTGAAAATTTAGTTATAAATTTTTTATGGGAAAATTTAGTCTCTAATTAAAATAAATCTTAAATTAGTCCTTGACATTTTTATACTATGAACAAATTAGTTTCTTTGATATAATAAATTAGAATAATTAATCTTATATTAGAGACTAATTTAAATTTTATTTTTGTCAGAGACAGAATTAAGCTAATTTTTTTTTAAATGATCAAAATAGATATTCGACCGCGCTCGAAGAAACTGTGTGATAAAGAGGATAAGTATTTTATATTCACCTACAACATAACACTAATTTACATGTATTAAACTACCAACTTTTTTGTCGTTTCAAACAAAGGATGAAAAGTTTGGGGCGGATGGCAACCCAAGTATTCCTCTATTTTAAATTATGAGTAAAAATTGATAAAAAAATATGATGTAATTAGTATAAATTTAACCAAAATATATTAATACTATTTGGAAAACACATTTTGCCACCCTATATTTAATACCATGTCAAAAATAAAATAGAATAAATTACATTCTATTTCCTTAAGAGATGCTTAAATATACACTACATACTCCCTTTATGCTAAAATTATTTTAATAAAATACATTCTTATTTTTCCTTTTATACAAAATATATTACAGAGAATTACACTTTTCTTCTATGAAAGAAATTTAAATTTCAAATTCCTTTTTAGTTTTTAGTAACGACATAGCATGAAATTGTGACAATAGAATTTTTTTTATGTAGTTTTTGTCGCCCCGAAAATTTTGTAGTCTGTCTCTGGTTTGAATAAATAATCAATATTTGATTTTCATTTTTTCTCTGCTTCAATTTTTTTTTCTACACACCTGATTTTAATTTTTTTTATGCATAATAATGGTTATATATTTCTGGTCAACAAAATATAAATGGTTGAAAACATTAAGAAAAAACACTTTCTTAGTTTCTTTGGGTCTTTTCTTCATGCATACTTTTGGTAAGAACCACACACTTTATATTTTCATAGTAGACCTGGAAATGTTATTTCGTAGGTTTACGTATTATTTGGAAACTGACCAACAAAATCTAGAACTTAGAAATGTAAAACATAATAGAATTTTTTTGAAGAATAAATATACTACATTGGAATTTTGTTTTGAAATAATTGTACATACTTTTTTTTTTTCAACGATCAAGAACAACAATGACCAGAAAATGTAGTTTCTTCATTAGATGAAGCGTGAATTGTGGTTGCAAAGGCCATTGTATAGTGTCCTCAATGTGTATGAGGACTTTAGATCATGTGAACTTAGAAACAGGGTTTGCAAACAGAATATGAAGAATTCATTGTGAATTCGTCTAAAATTACACCAATGAAAATTTTGATGTGTGGAGGAAAGGTACGGCAACCAAATATAAAGCGGATAAACAATAATAATAATAATAACAAAGGGAACACATGATATTTGTTTACCCAGTTCGGTTAAAACAACCTACTTCGAGAAAAAAAAAAGCAGCTCTCCGTTCCACTAGAATCAAACAAGTAACTTACATAAAGTGACCCCAATCACGTTACAAGAATTAACCTTCAATCTTAATTCTATCCAAGTCTCGAATATCTTCCCCTGGCCAAGAGACTCAATTTTATCTAGTCTGCTCAAGATGAACCCAAGAATAACTTGTCCAAACCCCTAGGATTATACAAAGAGACAATCCATTTGTTTCTCTCTAAAACCCTAGTCTTGTGTGGTGGCAAACCATATTCCCTACATTTTGTTTCTTTATTGCTCTCTTATTTTTTTTAGAGTGGTGTTATTTGTACACCCAAAAAGTTGTCCTTTTTGGGACAACTCTCATGTTCTTTGGCAACAAAAATAATAAAGTGAGAGAAGGAGAGAGAGAGTGAGAATGTAATGAGAGTATGAGAGAGAGAGTTGTCCAAAGTTGTCAATTTTTTGGTTGTACAAATATCATTTCTCTTTTTTTTATGAATAAAGCACTCCCTATTTATACAAATATATATGCCAATTATTTTAAGGGTCATGCTAACTAGTACCTCCGGGGCAATAGTTAAGAATACAAAAGAAGTAACTTTTGCATTGAAAACAACAATTTTTTACTTTTCAAACATGAACTACACACATTTTAATGTATTTTTACTATTTGAAGTATCCTTAACTAGTGCCCCGAAGGCACTACTTAGCATTTTCCTTATTTTAAAAACAAATCTTTTTTTTTAAAATAAAATAATCTCACATTGTTTTTAAATATATCCAATTTAAAAACAAACTGAATCCAAGTCAGATATACTTCAAAACTAATTTTTCCACAAAATCAGCAAAAGATATATTCTGAGATTTCAAGACATACTCAACAATTCTCCACCTTGCTTTTAAATCGATGGTGATGCCAACTTCCCACCAACCACCTAGCTGCGCTCTCCATCTTGAACTTCTATTCAATATCACCGGTCAAGTCCAAGTCCACTTGAACCTTGACCTCTTCCACTTGCTTCCAACAACCTTTGCTAGAACCACATGCATTACCTCCTCCTTTTCATCCCTAGTAATGTCTTTCGCCCTCATGAAGATCTTGCATCTCACTACAATAAGATTTTAGGTAGCCCCACAAGATTCACCGCAACCTCTTCGACCCCCGGAGTGTACCGCTCCGTACTCTAGAAGAGACGCTTGCACCCAACTTTCATCGAAATTTTAGATAGTCCTCTCTAGCCCCCGAATTGTACCTGTCTGTCCTCCTGAAGAATTGTTTCCCTCCAACTATCCATAGATTTTTATGATAGCCCTACAAGCATCACCACCCCTCCTTATCCCCCGGAATGCCTTCTGTACACTTGAAAAATTGTTTGCCTCCCAACTAACCTTGGAATTTTAGGTAATTCCACAAACTGCAATATCGGACTATCCTTTGTATCCAACTACATCCAGTAGCACTACAAGTTAACAAGTTTGATCATCGTTGCCACCAATTTCCCCCCTGAATATCTTCAATACGTTTTGCACTTCTTTTGCCACAATTGAAACATAATACACATGGTCTTCATAGTCATACCACTTTGGTGCAACAATATCGCTCTCCTCCTTATCTCCCATTAGATAAGTCTTCTACTAGTCTTCTACCTTACAAGAGCTAACGTTGACAGTCTTCTACTAGTCCCACTATCGGAATGCTCCACCTCAAACTGAGCTTCTTCCACCAAAGTCTTGAAACTGATATCTCCACTATGTTTTCCACCTTGTAACGTGCAAAACCTGAGTATTCTTTGCACCGCCTCTCTAGGCTGATGTCGAGTATATATTATTACCACCGCCTCTCCATTAACTTTTTATCTTCGAGGCATCAGATATCAACACTCCATGTTTTATCCATCTTCCCGACCAGTAAAATTGCTTCCATCTTCACTTTCCACAATTCCAAATTTTCACTGGAAAGTCCCTCGACCTCCCACCTTGGTAACCATGTTGCTCACTTCTACTTTGTTCCAATTACCCTACGGTGGGCGCCAATTATTGTGAATTCGTATAAAATCACACCAATGAAAACTTTAATGTGTGGAGCAAAAGAACGACAACCAAATATAAAGCGGATAAGCAATAATAATAACGATAAAAAATGATAAAGGGAACACGCGATATTTGTTTATCCAGTTCGGTCAAAACAACCTACTCTAGGGGAGAGAGCAGCTCTCCGTTCCACTAGAATCAAACAAGTAACTTACACAAAGTGACCCCAATTGGGTTACAAAAATTAGCCTTCAATCCTAATTCTACCCAAGTCCCGAATCTCTTCGGGTGGCCAAGAGATTCAATTTGATCTACTCTACCCAAGGTGAACCCAATAATAACTTGCCCAAACCCCTAGGATCATACCAAAGATAACCCCTTTGTTTCTCTCTAAAACCCTAGCCTTATGTGGTGGCAAACCATATTCCCTACATATTGTTTCTTTGTTGCTCTTTTATTTTTCTATGAATAAAGCACTCCCTATTTATATAAAAGTCTATGCCTATTATTTTAAAAGCAAATCTTTTTAAAAAACCAAATCTTACATTGTTTTTAAATATATCCGATTTAAAAACAAACCGAATTCAAATCAAATATCTTTCAAAACTAATTTTTCTACAAAATCAGCAAAAAATATATTATGAGATTTCAATGCATACTCAACACAATGCCAGAGAAAATATTGATGTTGTTTAAAAATAAACAATAGTACATTTTTTTTATCCTTAAATATTGAATAATGACTCCATTATTTCTTAATAATGAGGTTTGTCTTATCTGTCGTAAGGTAAGTTTAGATATTTTTGGGGAGCACACAACTCATTGTAAGGAAATTTCAGGCTTCAAATATGCGCATGACCTAGTTAGATGTTCTTTTTGATATTTTTAAGCGTGCGAGAATATCTATTGACCTTTTGAATGAACCACAAGACTAGAGATCAACACTTCGACTATCAGATGTTCGAGTGTATGGATGGTCAAGTGCAAAACATGTTTGTGTGGACTTGACTAGAGTTCCCACTCGTAGGACAATGGATTTGGGATTTTATTGTGGGACAAACAACCCTCAAGCCGCATCAAGCAAAGTGGGCAAACATAGAAAAGTGTGCTCCGACAATCAACATGGTTTTATATCATTTGCATTCGACACTTTTAACTCCATAATACCAAAGATTGTAGAACTTCTGAAAAGAGTTTAAAACATCATGCATAGTAATTGTTGAGTATGCTTTGAAATCTCAAGTTCCAAGAGAAAAAAAAATTGTATGTGTGTGACTACTGTCGTTTGCACGGGGCGCAGGACAGGCTGTGCGGGGTGCATGCCTGTTTTTGTTTTCACCGGTTCTGCTTCTGTAAACTATGTGGGGCACAACATGTGATGTAGTGTTGCATTGTTGTTTTTCTAATTTGGGAAAAATAAGAATTTGAAGAAAATTTGTTTTGATTCTGTTTCAAGTTAGAGCAGATTTGTTCCTAGTAGGACTAACAATGACCTGAGCCAACTCACGAATAGTTCGAAGCTTATCAATAGTTTGAGATCCTAGTAAGTGGTATTATTTGACCAAGGCATTCTATATGTTTGAGGATGACCAAGTGTTGCTTATGCTTCGATCTTCTGGAGAATGGAGTTTGAAGTTGACTGTTTATAACCCAAGGATTGGTACTTTTAAGTTTCAAGACAAGAGTATTTATGATACACTACAGAATTTTGTAGCGAGAGTTTGATATCACCTTACTCTTGATAGGATTTAGATACAATGTTGTGTCACTTGAGCATGAGATTCAACTACCACAAACTATATGTTATTTCTATTTATGTTATTCATTTTGTACTTAATGAATTCTTATTGTTGGTTACTTTTTGGAATATGTTGTGTGGAATGATTCCTTTTGTGGTGTTGGAATGATGTTCAAAATATTAGATGTGACTAACAAGCTAAATGACATACCACAACAACTTCTGTTAATTGAGTATTAAGTTATGTAAAAGCCCCTACTTTTGATTATTCATTTTGTATTGCTTTCCTTTCCATGTCATGATTGTAAAATTATTTTAAAATGATTCATGATTTGCTTATATATATTCAATTTGATTCCCTTCAGAAATACCTTGTGTTGTGTGTGTTTGTTATTGAAGAAAAGTAGCTGTTTTGATAGGAAATTAAGAATTAGTTGATCTCCCTAAGATCCTTCTCCACCTCCACCTAAAGTTTTTTGCTAATGATATATGGTGGAATGTACCCCGTTGTTTTCGGTCAATCTTCCCTACATCTATGCATTCGTTGCACAAGATCTTTAACTTTGTGTTTTGCAGGACGATGAAGTGCAGGATGTTCGAAGAACACTATGAAACTGTTTCATCATTTAATGCCAAAATACAAAGATGTGAAGTTGAAAAGGAAGCACTTTATCCGCCCGTTGCGCTCCGATTTTGACGGGGAAAATCCGAGTTGACTAGGTTTGGGTTTTCCCCGATTTCAAAAGATGGGGTTGGGGCATGTAATGGATACAACTTACATGGTGAAAGATATAGTAGAGACATTCTGGCATGAGCCTCAAATTAGCTGCCTCCCCCCATATGAGCAGGTGACCGATGTATTTTTATATTGTTGTGCTTCCTGTTTTACAAAAGGTAAGCTGCAACACGAGTATCACACTCAGTACTGTTGAACTTAGAGTTTATGGTAATACATGTACTCCATGAACACATCTAATGATTGAGGTCCAAGAACTTAGCAAACTTAGCCCAAGACCACATTCTAGAAATCCATATGCATGTTTTTAGTTTCTTCTAATACTTGAAGGTGGAACAACACAAGAGAGAGAGGGGGGGGGGGGGGGGGGGGGTTGAATTGTGTTTTAAAAATTGAATCTTTTTCTCAAATAAAAACAAGTTTGCAGCGGATTTAAACACAAAATAAAAGAGGTGCTGAGAGAGAGAAAGAAAGACACATAATTTATATTGGTTCCTCTCACAAGTTGAGAGTACGTCCAGTCCCCTTGTTACTAACAAGAGCTTTTCACTATAATCTCACAAGATTACAACTTCCTCAAGCACACTTGCAAGAGACTTCTCAAATGCTCAACTTACACTTAACGAAAGACTTCACAAACAAACTTAAAAGCTAAGAATGATTGTTAATGGACACTTGATATACTATCAGAGGTGTTTACAAAATACAACGCAGATTTGCTTTAAGACTAAGAATGACAGATAGGTTCTTGAATGTCAGAAAGTTTCAGAGCCTTAAACGCAGTAATAGAACAATGGTCATTTTCTCCATTTGAGTCTTCTATTTATACTTGAATGGAGTGTGATGACCGTTGCAGAGAGATAAGATGCCAGCTGGAAGTTGATCGTACAAAGGATAGCTGTACATTGCCTTCTTTGGTAATGAAATCCAATTCCACTACCTTGCAATTTGAATTATCACTCAACCATTTTGAGTAATAATAGTACAGTCGTATAATCCTCAAATGCGCTCCACTTATGGATAAGATTAACGTTGTACCAACGAATATTCCTTCCTGTGGATGTGACAGAGTCCTAAAGAAAATTGTTCTTCAATCATTGGTTCTGATTCTGTCAGTTCTTGAGTGACGCAAATTCTTTTTGTTTCAGAGTCTGTAGTGTAGCTTCTTAAGGTCCTCAGCTTCTGAATCCTTCAGAGTCAAGCTTTTCTCCTCAAAGCCACTTTCTTCAGACCTTGAATTTTAAGCTTCTGTTGAACAGTGATGTACTTTCAGAGCTTCTTAGCTTGGCTTCTCTGCTTTTATTCATAGTGCTTCTCAGTGAATTTTAACTTTTAATTCTGCACACTAGAATAAGCATTAGTAATACCAATTGCAATTTTAATACTTTGTTATCATCAAAACCAATTAAAATACTAGGAATTTATGTCAGACCCACTTTGTTCCAACAATCTCCCCCTTTTTGATGATGACAAACTAAAGCATTAAAATTCAATTGTTGTTGCTTTAATTATTTATGCTGACTTCAGGTTTCAAAGCTTTGCAAGCTCCCCCTGAGTCTGATAATTCATAGGGTTAGGTTTGTAAGCTCCCCTAAGTCTTATCCATAATTAATTAAAGCAGTTTAAGAGTTAATTTATTAACTTGAAATAAATTTTCATATTTAACTCTAAGAGGCAGAGGTTTGTAAACTCTTCCTTCAGAGTCTGATAATATTCAGAGAAGGTTTGCAAGCTTCTCTAATTTTATCTATGAAAATGTGTTTCAAATTTAAAATTATCTCCTCTTTCAATAAGATTCAGAATCAATGACATTAAAACAAGGGATAGAAATTGATTCAAGATGCATAAACATAACAGTTTCAGATTCTTGCATAGTAACAGAATCAATTATTATCAATTTTAACGCTATTCTTACTCCCCCTTTTGTCATTAATCAAAAAGTAACGAAAAACGAAAAAAATTAAGTCAAATAACGCATTCCCCAATACAGTCAAGTCAAGAAGTGGTTACAACCATGTTCAATTAAATGAACTTTGCTGATTACCAGGTAGACAAGAGAGGTTGAGAGCATTATAAAAGGAAATGATTCTTCTCATTTTATTCACAACGAATAATCAAGGAATATTTTCAAGCACACAATTGAAAGTTAGGCAATGAAGACAACTTCAGGATCAAAGAAGGAGATCAAGAAGGAAGCAACATCTTCACGCCCAAGAAGAAACAGGCAAGCAAAGGAAACAACCATGCAAGTGATAGATTTAATAGAGTCTGGAGAAACATACTCTGACTATGCAGAGTTCTTAAGAACATATGATCCTGAGAAACCCTACTCAGAGTATCTGGCTGAGGTTCACCAAGCCATGCTTGACTATCTTTTTGATGCAAACACTGCTGGGGATTCAAAACCAGAAGAGCCCAAGAAAGATGAGTCAGAAGCTAACTCAGATGTAGAGTCTAAGTAGTGTCTACACTATCAATGTAATAAAGACTCTGCATTAATAATAATAAAAAAACTTTCTTGCTGTTAAATTGTTTATTTTCTTTGCATGTTTCGTATATTCACTAACAAACGTCAGAAAACCAGTTACCAGATACGCCTCATTCGGTATTGGTGCCCCGCTGTTAAACAGGCGATAATACTAAGAAGCTATTTCATGAGTAAGCAGGAGTACTGATGTGGGGGAACCTTAGGTTTTGAAAATCCTAATATATAAGTTTAAAAACCAAGATGCTCTGCAACACCTTGCTCTAGGTTCAATAGCCACAAGAGTACCAGACATAAGTAGTGAATATATTTTAATTTTGCAAAACAAAAATAAAATTAACACACACAATCAGATACTCAGACAATCAAGCATGGATAAACAATTAATTCATTAATCAAAAGAGAGAAAAAGTTATCCATAGATTACAAAAACTAAACATATAAATGTGCTCAAGCAAATGGTTAAGGCTTTGGTTGTTGACCAGCCAACTTCAGCAGAAGCTCCATCATAACATCTATCTTCTTATGAGTGGCTTCACCAGATCTGTTCATATCATCCCTCATACCAGCCCTAAATTCATCCATCTCATTCCTCAGCTCTTCTCTTAAATCATTCTTCATTTCATCCAGAGCCAATTGTATAGCTGGAGGTATGGCAGATGAAGGAGAGCCTTGGACAAGCCTTGGTGGAGATCTTGGAGGAGTGGTATCAACTATTGCAGCTTTACCTTTGTCACCACCTGGTTCATCTAGGTTCTGATAAACCATAATGTGATCCTCACCAGTTGCTTGACTCTCATTTATCTTGTGAGTCTCAATCACAGCAATATGCACAGCTCTATCCACTAACAACTTGAGAGCTTCATGATCAGCAAGTCTCTTAAGCTCTACTTCAGCAGCTATCCTAGCCTGCTCAACATCAACTATCATTCTGGCATACCTTGCTTCCTCTTTAGCTAACCTTTCAGCTGCTTCAAGTGATGTAATGATACTTTCATTCACAGCAGCCGAAAGTTCCAGACGTTGACACTCTTCCTCATGATTGTAGTTGGTAAGCTTAAGAGCATGAGAGACTTCTTCAGCATGCATTATCTGATTCAAAGAATTCATTCCTCTTCCTTGAATCTTACCCTTCATATAATCTCCCAGAAGCTTCAGAGACTGACTGAACTTATCCTCCAATTCCCTGATCTTACTATCAATATCTGAGGAAAAAATCAGTACCTCTTCCTCCATGCTTTTGAACCTCTTAAGACTAATACTAATAGCATTGTCTAACAGCTCAAGATTGTGTTCAGAATAGGAATTGAAAAAGGGTTGATTTTTGTCAAAGGGAATGGTGGGTTCAGGTCTTTTTCTTTTGAGAGGGATTATTTTGATTTTGCTCAGGTCAATGGTTTGGTTCAGAGAGAGTGTTATAACATCATCATCAATGTTTATAGCATCTTTTAACATATTTTCAAGAATGGGTAGAGCGAAATCAACAGGTAAGATTAATTCATCTTTGGTCAGAGGTTTGTAAACAGGACAAAAAATGGGAGAAGATGATGAAAGTGTGTTGTTGGTAATTGGTTCAGAAGGTGTGGGTTCATTTGAGATGTGATGCTCTTGATTATCAGAGGGAATGTCATCACATTGGTCAGAAGGTGGTTGTTGACTTTGTTCAGAATGGGCTATTTGTGGTTCAGAATTGTTTTGTTCAGGTTTGGGGAGTGGGAGGTTTTGATAGTGGTATGTCATCATTCTGAGGTTGTTGTGTCTCAGGTTCAGAATTGATGACTGTGTTTGGATTTTTCTGTTCAGGAGCAACAATATGAGAGGGTGGTGTTTGAAAAATGGTTGTGAGAGGTTCTTGAATGAATGGTTCTTGTGGTGGTTCAGTAGTTACACTCAGGAATTTATTAATGGGGTGATTTGGTGAATTCAGATTGGAGTGAGTGAATGCATCACCAGAAAGGTGTGATGTGAGATGGTCTAGGATGGAAGTGTCTTCAGCAACAGCTTCCTTGGGTGGATTATTTCTGGTTTTCTGAGGGGTCTTTTGCTTGAATGATTTGAGTTTCTTTGCAGATTTTCTAAGGATTTCTGCAGTATCACTACTGTAGTCAGAAAGAGTACTTTCTGATGAAGATGATGATGATGATGATGATGATGATGATGATGATGATGATGAAACAAGAACTGTTTTGTGTTTTTGGTTAGGCAGAATCATATATATTGGTTTTGATAAATCTATGGTTGGGCTAGGAGAAGGTAAATCTTCAGCTACAGACTTTCTATTAATATTAGTCTCAGAGATATTACCTTTAGGAGGAGCTTTGTTAGGAATCCTCTTAGCTTTGATCTTGGTTCTTTTGGGGGCTCTGACAGCTTGATCATCCTCAGTAGCTGGAGGCCTCTCATTCCTTTTCTTGCTTCTCCTCTCCTTCTCAACATTTGCCTCTGGGACTACTTCAGCAGCTCTAACTTCTTGAGTCTTAGAGACTTCTTCAGCAGCAGTATCAACCATCTCATCTATACTGTTATGCCCAGAATCTTCATTCTGTCCTTCTGATCCTTCCTCAATCATAACTTGTTCAAAGACAATAGGCTTTCTCCTTGACCTTGTAATATCCTTGAGACCATTGAAGATATCCCAATCTGGTACATCCACCACCATACTTCTGTCAACCTTTGCACCAGTTTCTCTTCTTACCATTTCCAGAAAATTCTTAATCACCTCCTCATTGTCATGCTCTGAGATGGTTGGGAAACCATCACACTAGAAGTATTCTTCATAAATCTTCTTAAGAGGATGTTCTGCTCTCTTTATATCCTCTTTCTTAACCAGCATCATATTCACCAAGATTGTTGCATCAAACTTTGCAGTATTAAATACTCTCAGTCTTTCCTTAGTTCTGATAATCTCTACAAGCTGTGTCTGACGTATAATCTCAGAAATCAATCTTGGGTGGTGTAGAGTGACCTTTGGCTTAGTGTGACTTTCACTCATGCAAGAGCAAAGGTGTTCAAAAATTAAACCAGCCAAATTAATCTTTACCCTCTTATGCATAAACCAGATGAAGTGTCTGTGAGGCAGAGAGATTGTATCTCTTCCTCCTTCTCTTGTGATGATAGAGGCAAGAAAAACCTTGAAAGCAAAGTGAAATTCCTTCTTCAAACACTTAGCTTTCCCAAAATCACGCTCTTTTGTACCAGAAGGGAAAAGGTCCTTTTTGATACATTCAGTATACTTGCTCTTTGTCTTGTACAGATTAACATCTCCACCTTTGTTATCTAGACCCAGAACCTTAGCCACATGCTCCTGAGTAATCAACACATTTAATCCCAAAAGATTAGACCTAATCTCTTTACCTTTGTAGGGTCTTAATCCTAGTTGAACTCTTGACTTTCCCTTCAGAGACTCATCCTTTGCTACCATCTTTCTTACTTCTTCTTCAACACAAAACTCATCAAAGACGGTTGCTTTATTCCAGAAATTCTTGACGAAGTCGTAATACACAAACCCATTTAGCATTGCAAAGTAGTTCTTCCATTGCTGATCATAGAACAAACTCTGAATATCAATGCCATTTAACCTCAAGCTTTCAAAATCTAAAAACTTTTCTGTGAGAATTTCCATAGCTTCTCTACCACAGTCGTTTGAATTTGGGGGATTTTCAAGCGATGCTTGAGAGTTTAAATTAATTACAGGTGGTAATTCTGGGTTGAAGGGCTCTTGAACGATGATACGAGTAGGTTGAGCAGTCATGATTGTAGAAATTTTTGAGAAGATGAGAGCGTTTGAGATTCTGAGTTTTAGGGTTGTGTTGGTAATGATTGTGTAAAAAGTGTGCTTGTGTGAGTGAAGTGACTATATATATCAATCAATATACACACACAGAAAATAAGCACAAAGGAGGGAGCGTGAACAGTTTAAAATTAATTTTAAATTGTATTAACTGCAATTTCATCATTAACTGTCCCATAACCATCAAGATCTAGACACGTGTAAGAGAGACTCTATCGTAGCTGACACGTGTACAGACAACTGTAGTACACTTACTAGTACTAAACGTTTCATTTCCGTTTAGTTCAGAGCCAAATTCATTTATATCTGACACCTCATCAGAACCTGTCGCCTTTCAGAGCCCACCTTATTCAGAATTTCCCAAAGGAGACTCTGAACATTAGAGGCTCTGAAAGAGCTTCAGACCCTAAATCTATTTTACATCTCAGAGCTAGTTTTCTTCAGAGATAAAGTGCATGTTCAAATTCTTTTTAATAAAGTCAAATCTTTCAATAGCTAAAGGCTTAGTAAATATATCAGCCCATTGATGTTCAGTATCAATGAATTGAATATCTATGGTACCTTTTTGAACATGATCTCTTATAAAATGGTGTTTTATTTCAATATGCTTAGCTTTGGAATGAAAAATTGGATTCTTAGATAAATGAATAGCAGCAGTATTATCACAATACAGTGGAATACTGCTTTCAGCTATGTTATAGTCCTCTAACTGATATTTCATCCAGAGGAGTTGGGTGCAACATTTAGCAGCTGAGATGTATTCTGCTTCTGCTGTAGACAAAGCAATAGTTGATTGTCTCTTGCTGGCCCAAGATATGAGATTCTCACCAATAAATTGGCAATTTCCACTAGTGGACTTTCTCTCTATCTTGTCTCCAACATAGTCAGCATCACAGAATCCAACTAGCTTACTATCTAGGGATTTTTTATAAAGAAGTCCTAGATTAGTTGTTCCTTTCAGATACCTAAAGATTCTCTTAACTGCTGTTAAATGAGATTCTCTAGGGTCTGATTGAAATCTTGCACACAAACACACACTGTACAAAATATCTGGCCTAGATGCTGTTAGATAGAGCAGAGAACCAATCATACCTCTATATAGCTTTTGGTCTACTTTGCTGCCAACCTCTTCCTTGCTCAAGCTGCTAGTAGGGTGAAGGTGTGAAAAACACAAGAAGGGGGGGGGGGGGGGGGTTCAATTGTGTTTTGGTAATTTGAAATTTTCTTCTAAGTTATGGAAAACTTATCAGAGTTTGCAGCGGTTTAGAAAACAAAACACAATCAAGAGTAACTTTGAAGGTAGAGAGAAAGAGAGAAAGATAGAGACAGAGATTTTTATACTGGTTCCCCTCACAAACCGAGAGTACGTCCAGTCCTCTTGTACTTCCAAGAGAGTTCACTATAATCACCAAAGATTACAATTGCTCAAGCACACAAGCAAGAGACTTCCAATGCTCAAGTATACAAACAAGAGACTTCCTAATGCTCAAGCATGCAGGCAAGAGACTTCCAATGCTCAAGTATACAAACAAGAGACTTCCTAATGCTCAAGCACGCAGGCAAGATACTTCAAAACACAAGTTTAAGAAAAACAGAGTCTGAACAATTGATATAAAGATCAATGTTCAGTTACAAAATAAATACAACTTTTGAAACAAGACTTAACTTAGAATCTTAATACAAAATTCTAAGGTTCAACTAATGAATTAACAGAAGCTGAAGCTGGAGTCTTGGATTTTGAATATGAGTTCAAGTTGTATTTGCAGGTTTGTGCTTTAGGATGATTTTAGCAGAGTAACAACTCTTTTCAAATTGTTCAAGTGTCGTATCCCAAAGCTTCAAACTTGCTCCAATTTATAGATGAAGGTGGAGCGTGTTTGATTCGAATTTGATGCAGTGAAATTGTGCCAGCTGTAGATAGTACCATTGTTAACCAAATCGGGTAACCTTGTATACAATCAATCTTGGGGAAAACGTTTTATCCAAATCAAGTAAAGAGTTCGTACAATAGTACAAACGTCACTATTTTGTGGATAAGATTGATTCCTTCAGCTTTTGGAATGTCAGAGTATAATCATTGATGCAGAGAATGTTCTTCTGACAAAACGGCTCTCACTGCTCTTATCAGAGTCTGATATGCATCTTCTGATGAGTAAAACTTGCATCCTCTGATGAATCACATATGCATCTTCTGATGGCTTCAAGTTCTGATCAGAGTTTGCTTTGCCATATCAGAGCTTCAAATGTGCTTTTAATGAATATAAAAATTAACTTGAATATCTGCACACTTGGAGTAAATAATTAGTATACCCTATTGTACATTAATACTTTTGTTATCATCAAAACTTAATTGGGTCATATCAGAACCTCTTTTGTTCCAACAATCTCCCCCTTTTTGATTGATGAAAAACCAAGTATTAATTTACAATGGTTGTTGATAAAATTTATCAAGCATCTCTTAGGTTGATGAGTTTTGCAAGCTCCCCCTAAGTTCAACAATGATTAATTAAATCAGTTTAAAAATAATTATTTGAATTTTGAACTTAAACTAATACACTAGACTTTCAGAGGCTAGGTTTGCAAGCTCTCCCCCTAAGTCTGATACCTATGAAAGAAAATTGCACTTTTCTTTTATACGTACCATGTATCAGAAGTTCAAATTTCAACTAATATTTTCCTCAAAATCATATCATATGAGGACATAACTGAAAAGAATTAATTTGAAATTTTGGTTTCAGTTTAGCATCTCATAAATTAATAACAACTCTTACTCCCCCTTTTGTCATTAAACAAAAAGATAAAACTGACAAGAAATAAATGACAATTTTAAAAAAATTGGTCAAAATTAAAGTTTCAATGCAGTCAAGGTGGTTACAACTACTCCAATTAAATGGTTTGTCGTAAAAAACATGAACTTGTCTATTTTGAAACCACTATATAAGGACCATAAACTTTGTCATTTCACTCAACACTTCCATTTCATTGTGAAGAATCAACAATGGAGAAGGATAGAAAAGTGATCAAAAGTAAGAGAGCGCATGAGAAGAAGAAGAAGAAAGTGAAGATTCAACAAGACTCAGAGTCTAAGAAGAAACCTCAGAAGATGAAGGCATCAACTTCTGCTCCTGTCAGAGTCAAATATCAAACAAGATCCAAGACTAAACAACATGAGTCCTTATCCGAGTCAGAATCTGAATGGGATTCTGATTGGAAGGAATTCTTGAGTACACATGTTCCTCTCAGTGAAGAATACCCCTCTTCATAATCAATGAGATCACTTCTCATTGATCTCCCAATAAGGAAGTGAAGAGAATGTTGTGAACTCTTCCATTTCCCTTAGATTCAAATAAGCTAGATTTAGGACTAGCTGTTTTTTTTTTTAATGTAGAATCCAAGTGAAAAGTTGGATAAAAACTTATGTAATCAACAATTTTCAATTGAATAAACTCATTATTTAGCTTTGAAATCTTTGATTTGATATTTGTCTCAAAATCATTTATGAAAGCGTAATATGAAAAAAAATAATCAAACAAACAAATAATGAACACAGAAGATAATCATCAAACAACCAAGTACTTAAAAAAAAATTCAACAAGATTACAAAACAAGTAACAGATCATAATAATGAAATAAGCAAAACAAGTGCATAGAATCCTAGGTTTAAGGTTGATCAGGTTGAGGAGGTAATCTGGCATTGATGCTCTGGAGGGTAGTCATTATAGCAGCCAACATAGTAGAATGCTCATCAAGTCTTCTCTGAAAGTTATCTTGATTTTTCCTTATGTGTTGAGCATATTCTGGTGCATTTCTGGCAATCTGTTCAAGCCTTGCCTGTTCAGCAGCTCTTCTAGCTTCCTCTGCTAGCCTAGCTTGCTCAGCTTCTTGCCTTTCCCTTTCAATGCGTTCATCCTCCAATCTTTTCTTTTCCCTTTCCTCAGCTTCCAACCTTTCTCTTTCACGCCTTTCTTCCTCTTCCTTCCTTGCTATCTCATTTCTTATGTTTAGATCCCTGATGTAAGCTTCTCTTACTGATCTGATCATATACACCAGATTCTGCTCCATAAGGTCACGCTCTTTGTTGATATGTGCTGTTTCAATAGACCTGTTAGGAATGGCGCTGGACATTCTTCTAATGTTCTGGTCAACGGCTTGCAGAAAGCTAGTGATATCATCCTGGGTTTGCTCTAGGGGTTCATTCATAATTCTGGAAGGTAAATGAGGTGGAATATAAATGTAGTCCATAGAAAGATCCTGCATCAGGGTTTTGAGGTGATTGGATTGGTCAGGTGTTTTCTGAGCAATTTCAAGATTCAAGGTCTCATTGATTTGTTGAACATGTTTCTTGATGGGTGTAGATAAGTCACATGAGTTATCCATAGCCACATGATGTGGGGATTTCTTATGAGCATGTTCATCAGAGTGAAGGGTCTCAGACACTTGATTTTGTTGAGGTTCTGGTGATTTTTGATGGTTATGTTCTGATGGAGTATGTACTTGTGTGGGTTCATTCTCTGGTTGTTTATTGTCTGGTTGGGTTTCATTCTCTGGTTGTTTATTGTCTGGTTGGGTTTCATTCTCTGGCTGTGGGTCATTTTCTGGTTGAGTATTTTCTGGTTGTGGTGTTGTTGGTTTTTCTTGAGTGTTCACAGGTTGAACATTCTCAGAGATTGGTAGAGTTTCTGTGACAGGGATTTCAGGGGGTGGTGATGGTGTTTTATCAGAATCTTCATCCAAATTTTGAATGATAGGTGCAGTACTTGTTGAAGCTTGTGCTGCATCATTGTATATAATATTAGCTTGAGATTCTGATGGGTTAGATAGGATGAGGTTAAACTGCTCTGATGTTGGTTGATTCTCAGAAAGAACATTGTCTTTCTCAGAATGAACTCCTTTTAAAATCTTATCAAAAGCATGTTTAACTCTGATTTCAGAAGGGAATTGAAGCCTTTTGAAATAATTTCTAACTCCGTTGCTGCCTCCAATAAAATTAGAAAACTTACCAGTTTCATTTCCATACAGAGTCTGTTGTGCCAGCAGATTATGAGGATCATTCCTTTTAGGAAGCTTCTTATGCATGTTGTCAAAAGCAGACTCTTCAATACCACAATCATAACTGTCCTTCAGAGCTTCTTGCTTTTTGTTAAACTCTGCAACTTTTGCCAATGCTGCCTGAATTACAGCTTCTTCATTTTCTTCTTCTGTAAGATCCATCAATGCAGGCTTCCTAGCCCTTGGTTTCTTTGAGGATCTTGGAGCTGTAGTTTTGAGTCTTAGCAACCCTCTTCCCAGCAGGACTCTTGGCAGCTTTTCTCTTGACTGGTTCAAGTTTGAGAGGTTGTTCCAAAAGCCTTGTTTGTCTAACAGTTAGCTTTGTAGGTTGTCCATCTCCTACATCAGCTCCTAGCTTGTTCATGAACTCAGCATGTGCCTCTATAACCCTATTGGCTTCACTATCACTGACATGTACAAGCCAACATTCACCAATGCCTTTCTCAGAGTCTCTGAGTAGCATAGGGTGTGTTGGATGGACTATCTGATCATTCTTCACAAGCCTTAAGTACCTTAAGTACCTTAAGGCTTTGTTTGCGAGTTTGGAGGGGAAGGGAAGGGAAGGAAATGCTAAAAAGGAAGAAACAAGTGGAAGAAGTAGAGAAGTTTGGGAGGGAAGGAGTTTGGAGGGTTATTTTTTCTTCATAACACAAAAACCCCCCAATTTGGGGGAACTCAAAAATTGTATTGGATGGTGGCTTGGAGGGGTTTGGAGGGTTTATATGAATTCTTCAAATTTAATTAATGTTGTTATAATATTCTTAAATTCATAATATATCAATCATAAGTATTTATTTGTCATTCTCTATAAAAAAATATTTTCTCAAAAAAATGTAAAAGATTTCTCTAATTTTCTCTCTATTTCCCTCCCTCCAAAGCCCTTCCCTCCCCTCCCCTCCAAACTCGCAAACAAAGCCTAAGGTAGTACTATTCACAATCTTAGAACTTAGCAGAAAGGTACTCAAGCCTGGAAGGTAAGGTGTGATAGCATCCAACAAACCACACTGTGTAAACATGTGGCTAAGTAGTCTTGAATGTCGAACAATAGCTTTGCTAGAGATAATAGATACACATAAATGATCAAAAATAAGCTTACCAACATCCAGAAAGCTTCCTTTAGCAACATGATAAGTGAACAACTTCTGGAGACTAGATATTTGATCAGTACCTCCCAATTTGGGCAAAACACTGTCAATTAAAATCCTGTAGATGATCTTGCAGTTGTTGGTCCATTCAAACTTGTCCTTAGGGTTAGCCTTAGGTTTGAAAATGTATTCCTCCACATCAGGACCAGCTACATCAGAGTGTTTGAGTACTAAACCACCACGCTCTAGCTTCAGAGCCTCAAGAATGTGGCAAAGTCTGATGGAGATTCTGAATCCAGCAACAAATGATTCAATCTCTGTAGAAACAAAAGGTCTCAATCCCATTTGCTCTGGGGTTTTACCACTCAGTTCAGGGTTCTCTTCAACCATCTCCCTGATCCTCCTATTATGTACATCTCTTGTGATAACAGAAGCTTTCATCCAGAATTCCTTAACAAGCTCTGTGTACGTTGGTCCATTCAACACATCAAAGTAGTATTCCAACCCTTGTCTCTTGTAATGATGAACAACTTCAGGAAAACCGTTTACTCTTATACTTTCAAGATCAACGAGATTCTCAATCGAAACCATTAGTTCATCATATTTGTATGATCGTTGATCCTTAGCAAACTCAGTGGGGTTGGATTCTCTTGGTAAAACCATGCATGCTTTAACACTTAATGTAGATGAAGAAGCCATGGATGAGATTTGGAAGTTAGGCTTTCTAAGGAGGGAGAAAGAAATTTCTCTGTGTTTTAGAAGAATGAAAGTGTAGGTTGTGAGAGTGCAAAAGTGTGAATGTGAACAGTTAGTGTGTTTAAATAGAAACTTACGCGCAAAAACAAGTACACATACACAAGGATAGTAGAGTATTTTACCACAAATGGGAATTTGGAATGCTAATCATCATTAACCAACTTCTTTATCCTCTTGCAACAAGACATGTGTATTAGAAGATTATTTAAATAACTGACACGTAAGTTCGGGAAAACGAAAGGGTTTTTACAAAAGATTTTTACTTACGCGCCATAACCATTTACCTTCTAATCAGATTCTGATAGTTTGTCAGAAGATGTTCTCATCACAACTTCTGATACAGAAGGTTCTGATGACTTCATCTTCTGATTACTATTAGATTCTCACAAACTTAATTTTTCATCAGAGTCTAAGTTAATCAGAGATTTCCATCATGTTCAGATTCTTTTTGATAAAATCAAAACGTTCAACAGCTAAAGGTTTTGTAAAGATATCAGCCCATTGATTTTCTGTTTCAATAAACTTGAGATCAATTACTCCTTTTTGAACATAGTCTCTGATAAAGTGATGTTTAATCTCAATATGCTTAGCTCTTGAATGTAAAATAGGGTTTTTAGAAAGGTGAATAGCTGCAATATTGTCACAATATAAAGGAATATTGTTACTGCTGATTTGATAATCTTCCAATTGATATTTCATCCAAAGTAGTTGTGTACAACATTTAGCTGCTGATATGTATTCAGCTTCTGTTGTTGACTTAGCTATGGTGGTTTGCCTTTTACTAGCCCATGAAATTAAATTCTCACCAATGAACTGGCAGTTACCACTGGTGGATTTTCTTTCAATTCTATCACCAGCATAGTCAGCATCACAGAATCCAATCAGCTTGTAGTCATTGGATTTCTGATACAGTAATCCAATGTTACAGGTAGCTTTCAAATACCTAAAGATTCTCTTCACAACAGTGAGATGAGATTCTCTAGGATCTGATTGAAATCTTGCACACAAACAGACACTGAATAAAATGTCAGGTCTTGAGGCAGTTAGATAAAGAAGAGATCCAATCATACCTTTATACAGCTTCTGATCAACCTTGCCTTCAGACTCTTCTTTGCCTAGACTTGATGTAGGATGCATTGGAGTATTCATGGGTTTGCAATCTTCTAAGTTGAACTTTTTCAGAAGATCCTTTATATATTTGGATTGATGGATGAATGTTCCTTTCTCTGTTTGATTTATTTGAATACCAAGAAAGAACTTCAATTCTCCCATCATACTCATTTCAAACTCATCCTGCATAAGCTTAGAAAAGTTCTTGCAAAGAGTGGCATTAGTTGATCCAAAACTGATATCATCAACATATATTTGAATGATCAAAATGTCTTTCTTAAGGGTCTTTTTGAAAAGTGTATTGTCAACTTGTCCTTTTTCAAAACCATTGTCAACCAAAAAAGTACTCAATCTCTCATACCAAGCTTTGGGAGCTTGTTTGAGTCCATAGAGTGACTTCTTTAGTCTAAACACATGATTAGGATTTGTTAAATCTTCAAATCCAGGAGGTTGTTTGACATACACTTCTTCAGAAATGACACCATTTAGAAATGCACTTTTCACATTCATTTGATATATTATAGAGTAATACCATTATTGACTGCATAGGATAAAAGTAACCTGATTGCTTCCAGTCTTGCTACTGGAGCATACGTTTCAGTGAAGTCAATTCCTTCTTGTTGACTGTATCCTTGTGCAACAAGTCTGGCTTTGTTCCTAGTGACTTCACCTTGTTCAATCAATTTGTTTCTGTATACCCATTTTGTTCCAATAATGTTCTTATGCTTTGGTTTTGGTACCAGATCCCATACATCATTTCTCTTGAATTGATTTAACTCTTCTTCCATTGCGACTATCCAAGCATCATCTGAGAGAGCTTCATTTGTTGTCTTGGGTTCAATCAAGGAAACTAATCCAAACAATGATTCTTCAACTCTGAAATTTGACTTTGTTTTTCTTGGACTGTTCTTGTTTTCTAGAATGAGCTCTTCAGGATGCGATGATTTGTATTTGAATGTGTTTCTTGGAATATTAGATTCTTCAGAGTTATCATCAATAGTTTGATGTTCTTGAGCAGCATCAGAAGGTGCATCTTCTTGAGCTTCAGAGTCTTCTACAGATTCTATGTTGTTATCATACTCTGGAGCTTCATCTTCCGACTCATCAGATCCTGACAAATCTATAACAGGCTCTGACTTTTTATCATCAGGCTCTTTATCATCAAACTTTACGTGCATTGATTCTTCCACTTTGTTAGTTTCAGAATTATACACTCTGTATGACTTAGAGCGTTCAGAGTATCCAATGAAGATACCCTTACAGGCTTTAGAGTCAAATTTCTTGAGATGGACTTTGTTATTCAGAATGTAACATGTACAACCAAATTGATGTAAATAAGAAATATTGGGTTTTCTTCCCTTAAAGAGTTCATATGTTGTTTTGTTCAAAATAGGTCTTATATAGATTCTATTCTGAATATAACAAGCAGTGTTAACAGCTTCTGCCCAAAAGAATTTTGCTAAATTATTTTCATGCATCATGGTGCGTGCCATTTCTTGTAAAGATCTATTCTTTCTCTCTACAACTCCATTTTGTTGTGGAGTTCTAGGAGAAGAGAATTCATGGAGAATTCCATGTTCTTCACAAATTTTTTCAAAAGGTTCATTTTCAAACTCACCACCATGATCACTTCTTACTTTCAAAATTTTGGAATCCTTTTCATTTTGAATTTGGGTACAGAAGATGCTAAACACTTCATATGTATCATCTTTATTTCTCAGAAATTTAACCCAAGTCCATCTACTATAATCATCTACAATGACTAATCCATATTTCTTACCATTGATTGAAGCAGTGCTAACTGGTCTAAAAAGATCAATGTGTAAGAGTTCCAAAGGTATAGTAGTAGAGACAATGTTCTTGTTCTTAAAAGAACTTTTGACAATTTTTCCTTTTTGACAGGAACCACAAAGTGAGTCTGAGTGATATTTTATTTTTGGAAGGCCTCTGACAAGATTGTCCTTGCTAAGCTTAGAAATTAATCTCCAGTTAGCATGACCCAATCTTTTATGCCAGATCCATTTTTCATCACTCAGTGTCAAAAGACAAAGCACTTGTTGTTCCTTTAAATCAGAAAAATTGACTTTGTACACATTGCCTTTTCTATTTCCCTTAAAGACAATGGATTGATCAGAGTTTCTGATTACAGTACATGAATCCTTATTAAACATAACATCATAATTACTATCACACAATTGACTTATGCTAAGTAGATTATGATGTAGTCCATCTACTAACCAAACATCAGAAATTGACAAAGAAGAATTACCAACTGTACCTATACCAATGATCTTTCCCTTCTGGTTGCCACCAAACCCTACTGTTCCTCCCTCTTGCTGATTCAGGGTGTGGAATAAGAGCTTGTCTCCTGTCATGTGACGTGAGCAGCCAGAGTCCAGATACCATGAGCTTTCTTTTCTTCTTTGGGTGCATACCTGCAGCATACACTATTTCAGATTTTGGTACCCATACTCTGATGGGTCCTTTTTGGTTAGTTTTGAGAGTCTTATTCTTCTTGTTAGAATACTCAGAAGATCTGGAGTCAACAGAGCCTTTAGAAAAATGTTTAGACTTATGTTGTCTCTGAGACTTTCCTCTTGAGTGTGTCAGAGAACCAGTTACCAAGTTTGCTTTAGAAGTACTAGTGCCCCGCTTATCAACAGGCTTTGGTACTTTGACAGCTTTAACTTGAGTAGACATGGGTACTGATGTGAGGGGAACCTGAGTTTTAGAAGACTTAGGTTCAGAAGATGAGTCATCTTCTGATACCTTATCTTGTGGTTCCAAGCTCACAAGAGTACCAGACACAGTCAGAGGTTCTGATGTACCCTTAGTAAAGTTTGAATAAGATTCTGATGGTGACTTGCTCAACAAGACAGGTTTACTTGATTTTCCTACATCAGGACATGTAAGAGAACCAAGTCCATGTCTTTTGTAATAGTTGCTAAGTCCACCATGAATTACGGAAGTTACCCTAGTTTTATCTATGTTATGGTGAACAAACTCTTGTAGAGAGATTTCATACTCGTCATAAGGTTTGTGACATGTTCTGCATCCAGTCTCAAGCACCTTAATTGTTTTAAGAGATTTTTGATAGTTTGCTTGAGTCTGGGTGAGATTTTCATTGAGTAGCTTCATTTTTTGTTTGCAAAAATCTAACTCACTCAACTTTTCCATGTACTTCACCATTACATCTTTCAAAGCTTTGGTCATTTGAGTACTAGACATTTTAGATATTACCTCATCAATGTCGTCAGTATCAGACTCTGAATCATTTTCATCGTCTGACTCACCAATGGCCATAAGCGCTAGGTTTGCTTCCTCAGAGTCTTCATCCTCAGATAGTTCATTAATATCCTCCCATGTTGCCATCAGACTCTTCTTGGCTTTGTTCTTGATCGTACTCTTTCTTCCTTTACCCTTGGAGTTGAGTTCAGGACAATCAGCCATGAAGTGTCCAGGCTTATGACAATTGAAACAATTTTTTGTGTCATCCTTCTTCTCTTTGCTGGTGTTGTTTCTTGATCCAGATCCTCTGCCTTGAAAATTTTTGCCCTTCCTTAGTGACCACTTTTGAAAGTTTTTGGATAAGAGTGCAAAGAAATCATCATCTGATCCTTCCTCTTGATTATCTATGGAAGATTCCTCTGCTTCAGATTCTACAACTTTGGCTTTCAGAGCCTTAGATGAAACTGAAATAGATGGCAAAGCCACATATTTTAGCTTCTTCTGAGGCTCATCAGAAGATAGTTCAATCTCATGACTCATGAGTGAACTTATCAATTCTTCTAAGCCAAGTTTGTCCAAATCTTTAGCTTCTTGAATAGCTGTTATCTTAGGCCTCCACCTTGAAGGTAAGCTTCTCAAAATCTTCCTTACATGATCAGAGGTTGTATAACTTCTCTTTAGAACTTGGAGACCAGCCACAAGAATTTTGAACCTAGAATACATTGATTCAATATTCTCATCATCCCTCATTCTAAAGAGTTCATACTGTTGGATCAGAAGAGTAGCCTTTGCCTCTTGAACCTGTTTGTTCCCTTCATATGTGGAACACAAGGAGTCATAGATGCTCTTGGCAGTGGATTTGTCTGTGATCTTGAGGTACTCATCATGAGTTATACACCCAATGAGAAGATCCTTAACTTTGTGATGTTTCTTGTAAAGCTTCTTGTCTGTAGGAGTGAACTTCTTTCTTTCTTCAACAGATAGCCTTCCCTTTTCATCTAGTCCTTGAAAAGTTACCCCTTCTTCAAGTAGGTCCCAAAGCTCATCATCTAAACCAATAAGATGGCTGTAGATTCTATCTTTCCACCAGGAAAAGGTAGAAGCATCTCCATTGAACTTTGGTGCCTTGTTGCTTGACTTATCTTCAACATCATAGTCATGAGGAACTGCTTTCATGCTCACACTTGGAGTTCCTTCAGTCATAGTGTTTTTCAACTAGAAACTGTTTCACTGTTAGGTGATTAGAAAAGAGAACCAGGCTCTTGATGCCAATTGAAGGTGTGAAAAACACAAGAAGGGGGTGGGGGGGGGGGGGGGGGGGGGGTTGAATTGTGTTTTGGTAATTTGAAATTTTCTTCTAAGTTATGGAAAACTTATCAGAGTTTGCAGCGGTTTAGAAAACAAAACACAATCAAGAGTAACTTTGAAGGTAGAGAGAAAGAGAGAAATATAGAGACATAGATTTTTATACTGGTTCCCCTCACAAACCGAGAGTACGTCCAGTCCTCTTGTACTTCCAAGAGAGTTCACTATAATCACCAAAGATTACAATTGCTCAAGCACACAAGCAAGAGACTTCCAATGCTCAAGTATACAAACAAGAGACTTCCTAATGCTCAAGCACGCAGGCAAGAGACTTCCAATGCTCAAGTATACAAACAAGAGACTTCCTAATGCTCAAGCACGCAGGCAAGAGACTTCAAAACACAAGTTTAAGAAAAACAGAGTCTGAACAATTGATATAAAGATCAATGTTCAGTTACAAAATAAATACAACTTTTGAAACAAGACTTAACTTAGAATCTTAATACAAAATTCTAAGGTTCAACTAATGAATTAACAGAAGCTGAAGCTGGAGTCTTGGATTTTGAATATGAGTTCAAGTTGTATTTGCAGTTTTGTGCTTTAGGATGATTTTAGCAGAGTAACAGCTCTTTTCAAATTGTTCAAGTGTCGTATCCCAAAGCTTCAAACTTGCTCCAATTTATAGATGAAGGTGGAGCGTGTTTGATTCGAATTTGATGCAGTGAGATTGTGCCAGCTGTAGATAGTACCATTGTTAACCAAATCGGGTAACCTTGTATACAATCAATCTTGGGGAAAACGTTTTATCCAAATCAAGTAAAGAGTTCGTACAATAGTACAAACGTCACTATTTTGTGGATAAGATTGATTCCTTCAGCTTTTGGAATGTCAGAGTATAATCATTGATGCAGAGAATGTTCTTCTGACAAAACGGCTCTCACTGCTCTTATCAGAGTCTGATATGCATCTTCTGATGAGTAAAACTTGCATCCTCTGATGAATCACATATGCATCTTCTGATGGCTTCAAGTTCTGAATTCTGCTTCTATTGTGGACAAAGCAATGGTTGCTTGTCTTTTGCTAGCCCAGGATATGAGATTCTCACCAATAAATTGGCAATTTCCACTTGTGGACTTTCTCTCAATCCTGTCCCCAGCATAATCAGCATCACAGAATCCAACTAGCTTACTATCTAGGGATTTTTTATAAAGGAGTCCTAGATTAGTTGTTCCTTTCAGATACCTAAAAATTCTCTTAACTGCTGTTACGTGAGATTCTCTAGGATCTGATTGAAATCTTGCACACAAACACACACTGTACAAAATATCAGGTCTAGATGCTGTCAGGTAGAGTAAGGAACCAATCATACCTCGATATAGCTTCTGCTCTACTTTAGTGCCAATCTCTTCCTTGCTCAAGCTGCTTGTGGGATGCATGGGTGTGGCCATTGTCTTACAGTCTTCAAGGTTGAACTTCTTCAGAAGCTCTTTTGTATATTTGCTTTGATGAATGTAAGTGCCATCTTTTCCTTGATTTATTTAAATTCCAAGAAAGAACTTTAATTCATCTATCATGCTCATCTCAAATTCATCCTGCATTAGCTTGGAAAAATTCTTGCACAAGGAGGCATTAGTAGAACCAAAAATAATATCATCAACATATATTTGAATGATTAAGATATCTTTCTTAGATGTTTTTCTGAATAGTGTATTGTCAATTTGACCTTTTTGAAAACCATTTTCTAATAAGAAATTGATAAGTCTTTCATACCAAGCTCTAGGAGCTTGTTTGAGACCATAAAGTGATTTCTTTAGTTTAAAAACATAGTCAGGGTTTTTCAAATCCTCAAAGCCAGGAGGTTGCTTGACATACACTTCTTCAGAAATAACACCATTTAGAAAGGCGCTCTTAACATCCATTTGGTATAATGTAATTCCATTATTAACAGCATATGATAAAAGTAACCTGATTGCTTCCAGTCTTGCTACTGGAGCAAATGTTTCTGTGAAGTCTATACCTTCTTGCTGACTGTAGCCTTGTGCTACAAGTCTAGCTTTGTTTCTTACCACTTCACCTTGTTCATTCAATTTGTTTCTGAATACCCACTTAGTTCCAATGATGTTCTTATGTGCTGGTCTTGGCACTAAGTCCCATACATCATTTCTTTGAAACTGATTTAGTTCATCTTGCATTGCAACTATCCATCCATCATCAGTTAAAGCTTCATCAACATTCTTTGGTTCTATCATAGATATAAGTCCCAATAAAGAATCACTTTGTTGATAAGCTGATCTTGTCTTTCTTGGACTTTCTTTGTTTCCAAGAATAAGATCTTCTGGATGTGATGACTTGTACTTGAATTTCCTTTTTGGAGCTTCAGCATTATCTTGCATTTCAGCTTCTGAGATATCATCAGGTCCTTCAGATGCTTCTATTGGAGATGTTCCTTTAGGAATTTCTTCCATTTCAGCTTCTGAAGTTTCAATAGCTTCTGATGTTTTCTCAGGTTCTGGTAGGTTGTATTGATATGGCACACCTGCATAGCTATCATCTTGCTCTGACATTTTACTGTCAGGCTCTTTATCATCAAATCTTACATGTATAGATTCTTCCACTGTGTTAGTTTCAGAATTATACACTCTGTATGTCTTTGAGCGTTCAGAGTAACCTATAAAGATTCCCTTACAAGCTTTGGCATCAAATTTCTTTTTGTAGACCTTATTGTTTAAGATGTAGCAAGTACATCCAAACTGATGGAAGTAAGAGATATTGGGTTTTCTTCCTTTGAAGAGTTCATATGTTGTTTTATTCAAGATAGGTCTGATATAGATCCTATTTTGAATATAACAAGCTGTATTCACAGCTTCTGCCCATAAGTGCTTAGCAAGTTTAGTCTCATGCATCATGGTTCTTGCCATCTCTTGTAAAGACCTGTTCTTTCTCTCTACAACACCATTTTGCTGTGGTGTTCTAGGAGCAGAGAACTCATGGATAATTCCATGGTCTTTACAGAAAGTTGCAAAAGGTTCGTTTTCAAACTCACCAACATGATCACTTCTGATCCTTAGGATCTTAAAACTTTTCTCACTTTGCAATTGAGTACAGAAGATGTTATATACATCATATGCATCATATTTTACTTTCAAGAATTTAACCCATGTCCATCTACTGTAATCATCAACTATGACAAGTCCATATTTCTTCCCATTGATTGAGGCTGTACTAACAGGACCAAATAAATCAATGTGAAGTAATCCAAGAGGTCTTGAGGTAGAGACAATGTTTTTAGGTTTAAAGGAAGTTTTAGAAATTTTCCCAATCTGACAAGGACCATACAGAGCATCTGAGTGATAGTTGAGATTGGGTAGGCCTTTAACCAAGCTTAGTTTGCTGAGCTTGGAGATTAATCTCCAATTAGCATGTCCTAAGCGTTGTGCCAAACCCACTTCTCATCACTCAGAGACAGTAGACATACTATCTTTTTCTCTGTGAGTTCTGACAGATTGACCTTATAAACATTGTCTTTCCTTAGGCCTCTGAATACTACAGACTTATCAGACTCTCTAGTTACAGTACATGCATCTTTATCAAATACTACCACAAATCCACTGTCACAAAATTGACTAATGCTAAGTAGATTGTGTTTAAGGCCTTCTACAAGCCATACATTATTAATAGATAAAGAAGAGTTACCAACTGTACCTGTCCCAATGATCTTCCCTTTTTGCTTTCGCCAAACCCCACAGTACCTCCCTCTTTCAGAGTCAGGGTTTGGAACATATGCTTTTCTCCTGTCATATGACGTGAGCAGCCACTGTCCAGGTACCAAGAATGCTGCTCTGGCCTTCTTTGAGTGCAGATATGATGCAAAGACAATCTCAGACTTTGGTACCCATATTTTTATGGGTCCTTTTGAGTTAGTCCTTAATACCTTAGATTGTTTTTGTTTATAAGGCCTATCAGAAGCTCTAGAGTCATTAAAGCCTTTTGAAAGATTTTTAGGCTTTGTATAACTCTTAGATTTAGCTCTAGAGTATACCCGAGTTTTGTTTGTTTTGACATTAGTCTGAGGTTTTGAGGCCTTAGGCTCTGAAGGATTCAGAGTCTGAGACTTCTTAACCTCTGACTCAATTATTTTTTCAGAATCTGATATAACTATGACTTCTGATTGGCTTTTAACAAACACAGCCTTTGGTTTTGTTTTATCACTGTTAGAGGGTTTAGAAAATAATGAATTATCTTTAAAACGTGAAAATTCAAGACCTTCACCTCTATTTCTACTAACATGGTATATTAAGGAAGCTATCTTACTTCTCTGCATGCCATTGATAAGAAATTCTTGCAGAGCAAATTCATGCTCTGGAGGAACCTTATCATTATAAACATAATGAGTTTCAAGAAATGTGTTTCTACTTTTTAGAGACTCATTTTCTTTAACTATTATGTTTGTTTTCTCAATCAAGTGATTGTAAGCCTTTTTCAGAACCTTACATTCACTTGCCTTTTTAGTGAGCAATTTTAGGGCATCCTTAAGAGAATCTACTAATTCTGTTCTAGAAAGTTTAGCAATTACCTCTTCTTCATCTTCAGAGTCTGAACCTGCTTCAGAGTCTTCTCTATCAGAGATAGTTGCCATCAGTGCTAAATTTGCTTCCTCGTCACCATCTGAGTCTGAGTCTTTGTCAAGATCTTCCCATGTTGCCAGAAAGCTCTTATTGACTTTATTCTTATATCTTTCCTTGCTAGAGCCTTGCTTAGATGACCTACTTTTGTTTTCTGGACAATCAGCAATGAAATGACCAGGCTTGTTGCACTTGAAACACTTGCTTTGATCTTCCTTTTTGTCTTTAACAGCACTAAGTCTCTTGGAAGATCCTCCAAACTTGCCTGCATATTTCTTGCTTCGTTTTGCCCATTGAGAAACCTTAGCAGCCATCAGTACCATCTCTTCTTCATCATTAGACCCAACCTCATGATCCTCTTCAGAAGCTTCATCTTCAGATTCTATAACTTTAGCTTTCAGAGCCTTTGATGAACCCTTAGAGCTTAAAGCTATTCCTTTCAGCTTCTTGGTTGAATCATCAGTTATTAATTCCATTTCATGGCTCTTTAATGAACTGATTAAATCCTCCAAGGTCACTTCATCTAAATCTTTTGCTTCTTGAAAAGCTGTCACCTTGGGTCTCCATTTTGGAGGTAAGCTTCTGAGTACCTTTCTCACATGATCAGCCACAGTATAACTTTTGTCTAACACTTGAAGTCCAGAGACTAGAATTTGAAACCTTGAAAACATTGTCTCAATGTCCTCTCCATCCTTCATCTTAAACAACTCATACTGATGAACCAACAGGTTAGCTTTTGCCTCTCTTACCTGTTTGTTACCTTCATACTTGGATTTCAAGGACTCCCAAATTGACTTAGCAGTTCTTTTATCTCCAATTTTTAGGTACTCATCATGTGAGATTGCGTTTGTCATCATTCCTTTCACTGAATGATGTTTCTTGTTTTTTAGGTGTGAAAGATTTTCTGTTTTGGTAGCTCACTACTCCTTCTTTGTCCATATTGTCAAACGCAACTCCTTCTTCTACCAAGTCCCACAAATCACAATCAATACCTATAATGTGACTGTACATCTTGGTTTTCCAGAAGGGATAAGCAGTCTCAGTTCCATTGAAAAATGGAACCTTGTCAGAAGATTTCCTCTCATGTGCATTAGAGTCATAGTTGTATGAAAACTCGTTACTCTTTCCTCCACTTTTCTCAGCTTCAGTCATGTTTTTCCACTGGATCTTTTACTGTTTCACTGTAACGTGAGTTAGGCAACAGACCTAGCTCCTGATACCAATTGAAGGTGGAAAAACACAAGAAGGGGGGTTGAATTGTGTTTTAAAAATTGAATCTTTTTCTCAAATAAAAACAAGTTTGCAGCGGATTTAAACACAAAATAAAAGAGGTGCTGAGAGAGAGAAAGAAAGACACAGAATTTATACTGGTTCCTCTCACAAGTTGAGAGTACGTCCAGTCCCCTTGTTACTAACAAGAGCTTTTCACTATAATCTCACAAGATTACAACTTGCTCAAGCACACTTGCAAGGGACTTCTCAAATGCTCAACTTACACTTAACGAGAGACTTCACAAACAAACTTAAAAGCTATGAATGATTGTTAATGGACATTTGATATACTATCAGAGGTGTTTACAAAATACAACGCAGATTTGCTTTAAGACTACGAATGACAGATAGGTTCTTGAATGTCAGAAAGTTTCAGAGCCTTAAATGCAGTAATAGAACAGTGGTCATTTTCTCCATTTAAGTCTTTTATTTATACTTGAATGGAGTGTGATGACCGTTGCAGAGAGATAAGATGCCAGCTGGAAGTTGATCGTACAAAGGATAGCTGTACATTGCCTTCTTTGGTAATGAAATCCAATTCCACTACATTGCAATTTGAATTATCACTCAACCATTTTGAGTAATAATAGTACAGTCGTACAATCCTCAAATGCGCTCCACTTATGGATAAGATTACCGTTGTACCAACGAATATTCCTTCCTGTGGATGTGACAGAGTCCTAAAGAAGATTGTTCTTCAATCATTGGTTCTGATTCTGTCAGTTCTTGAGTGACGCAAATTCTTTTTGTTTCAGAGTCTCTAGTGTAGCTTCTTAAGGTCCTCAGCTTCTGAATCCTTCAGAGCCTAGCTTTTGTCCTCAGAGCCACTTTCTTCAGACCTTGAATTTTAAGCTTCCGATGAACAGTGGTGTACTTTCAGAGCTTCTTAGCTTGGCTTCTCTGCTTTTATTCACAGTGCTTCTGAGTGAATTTTAACTTTTAATTCTGCACACTAGAATAAGCATTAGTAATACCAATTACAATTTTAATACTTTGTTATCATCAAAACCAATTAAAATACTAGAAATTTATGTCAGACCCACTTTGTTCCAACATAACTTTCATTAGGGACACTTGTCATCTTGCATGTAACTCTTTTATGTATTGCACTCATTAGGCACTCTTTTATGTCTTCATGTATTGCACTCATTTTAACTCCTCTCCTCCTATAAATAGGAGCTTCACTATGTACTTTGGCATTCAAGCAATTAGTAATCAAATACAAGTGTGTGTTTTCTTTTAAAGAGTGTTTCTGTTGTGCTGGTTCTAATCCATCTTGGCATCAGAGCTCAGGTTCAGTGAGCTGTGAGTGAAAGAGAGTGACTAAAATTAGTCTTAGTATAGAGCCAAACTCGAAACCTCCATTTTTAGTCCGAATTCACAGAAACAGACACTGCCATCGTGTTCAGGAGGTCTGAAAACCTCATAATACGAATTTCCACGACCAACACCCGCTGCACGCGCTCCCACGCGCCATCACCGGAGGACCACGCGTCGTGCCTTGTCCTCACGCGTCCTCACGCACCTGCAAAGGAAGAAGACGGGCCACGTCACGTGCCACGTTACCAGCCCTGCCCGTCATCGCCACGTCATCCACTTACTTCCTGCCACGTGTCAACAATAGCCACATCATCCTGCCACGTCACCATTACACGTCATCATCCACATCATTAGCCCAGTCAGACACCTATCCAACCATCCTCTGCCACGTATCACACCTTGCCACGCAGCCAGCCACGTCACCCCATACACTTCAGCCTCCACGTCATATCCCCTGCCCAACCAACACCTACCACGTGTCACACTCTCCACGTCAGCAACAGACCCAAAAATTACAATTTTGCCCCTGAACTTTCCTAAATTACCATTTTACCAATTTACGTGTGCAAATTCAACAGTTGCAAGAGACACTAGAGGCTCAACAAATCCTATTGGATGAATACCAACGACAATCCGAAGTTGACTCATCCGGTAGCGATTCTTCTGTTACTAGACATCAGGGTCAAAATACCTGATTTTGAAGGGAAACTACAACCAGACGAGTTCGTAGATTGGCTTCAAACTGTCGAACGGGTATTTGAGTACAAGGAGGTACCCGAAGAAAAGAAGGTAAAGATCATTGCTGTCAAGTTAAAGAAGCATGCCTCCATATGGTGGGAGAATCTTAAGAAGAAGCGTGAACGTGAAGGGAAAAGAAAGATCAAGACTTGGGAAAAAATGCGGCGAGAACTAACAAGAAAGTTTTTACCCGTCCATTACTACCAAGACAACTTCCTTCAGCTACAAAATCTTCGCCAAAAGAATTTATCGGTGGAAGAATATACTAGAGAGTTTGAAAAGTTGATGATGAAGTGTGATATTCATGAAAAGGAGGAACAAACGATAGCTCGTTACCTTGGAGGATTAAACACTGACATTGCGCATCCTGTCCAACTCCAGCAATATTGGTCAGTTGAGAATGTTATCCGCCTCGTTCTACGAGTTGAAAAACAAATACCTAAAAGGTCTTCCTACAAAAACTTTTCCTTTACTGAAAATTCTCCTCACCCACGCAAACCACTGGTTGAACAACCCAGTTCCACGGTTAAACCTTCACCTAAACCCTCCACTCAAAACAAAACCAAGGCTGTCAAATGTTTCAAATGCCAAGGTTTTGGACACATATCCTCCGATTGTCCTACCCGAAGGACGATCACCATTATCAAAGGAGAAGCATATGAAGTATCTGAAGAAGAAGAAGATGAGGCTCGAGATGATTTTGAAAGAGAAGATTTAGATCCTGTTTATGACGAAGAACTCATTGTTGCCGATCATGGTGAGTCCCTGGTGATTAGACGAAGCCTACACACGTCAGTCAAAGAACCACATTGGTTAAGAAACAACATTTTCCATACTCGTTGCACTGTTGCTGGAAAAGTTTGTGATGTTATTATCGACAGTGGAACTTGTGAAAATGTAGTGTCCAACTACATGGTGGAGAAGTTGAAGTTACCGACAGAAATTCATCCTCATCCGTACAAGTAGCAGTGGTTAAACGAAGGGAGTGAAGTGAAAGTTACAAAGCATTGCCTTGTTTCCTTTTCCATTGGCCAGAAGTATAAGAATCAAGTGTGGTGTGATGTTGTTCCAATGGATGCATGCCACCTCCTCCTTTGAAGACCATGGCAATACGATCGTCGCGCCCATCAAGACGGTTATGCCAACACCTATTCATTCATCAAAGAGGGTATAAAAATTAAGTTAACTCCATTACCACCGAGTGAACTTGATAAAAGCAAGAAAGAGTCGAAGCCATTAGTGTCTTTCATCACCAAAGCTCAAGTCAAAGACGCTGTAGAAGAACTTCAAACTATGTGCCTTGTCTTGTTGTTCGAACCCAACAAAGAAGTTGTCCTACCCGTAGAGATTGAGCAACTGCTTGCTCACTACATGGATGTTGTACCAGAAGAAGTTCCCCAGGGATTGCCGCCGATGAGAGATATCCAGCATGCCATTGACTTCATCCCTGGAGCAGTCATTCCCAACAGGCCAGCATATAGGATGAGCCCCCAAGAGCATACCGAAGTCCAACGACAAGTTGAAGAACTGTTAAAGAAGGGGTTAGTTCGAGAAAGTGTTAGTCCTTGTGCAGTTCCAGCCATTTTAGTACCCAAGAAAGATGGAAGCTGGAGAATGTGTGTTGATAGTCGAGCTGTTAACAAAATCACCATCAAGTATCGATTTCCCATACCTCGACTTGATGATTTACTAGTTCAGTTGCATGGTGCCACCATCTTCTCAAAGATTGACCTCCGTAGTGGATACCATCAAATTAGATTGAGGCCAGGAGATGAATGGAAGACAGCCTTTAAAACCAGAGATGACCTTTATGAGTGGACCGTTATGCCCTTTGGTTTATCCAATGCTCCTAGTACTTTCATGCGATTGATGAATCAAGTACTACGTCCTTTCATTGGTAAATTTGTGGTTGTTTACTTTGACGATATCTTGATCTACAGCAAGGAAAAGGCAGAACACTTAGAGCACCTTCGGCAAGTGCTACAAACCCTTCGTGAGCAAAAGCTTTATGCTAATCTAAAGAAATGTTCCTTCTTAAGCAACGAAGTCACCTTTCTCGGATACATCATCACCTCTGAGGGGATACACGTTGATCCAAGCAAGGTAGAAGCTATAAACAGCTGGCCCACTCCAAAATCAATCCATGATGTGCGAAGCTTCCATGGATTAGCATCATTTTACAGGCGGTTCATCAAAAATTTTAGTTTTGTTGCGGCCCCGCTCACAGATTGCATTAAAGGAGATCAGTTCCAATGGACTGAGCCTGCACAAAAAAGCTTTGATGAACTAAAGAAGAGATTGACCGAAGCACCTGTGTTGGCCCTTCCCAACTTTGATCAAGTGTTTGAAGTCAGTTGTGACGCTTCCAACACTGGAATCGGTGCTGTGCTAAGTCAAGAAGGTCATCCAATAGCTTTCTTCAGTGAAAAGCTCAACAATGGGAAGCTCAAGTACTCCACTTATGATAAGGAGTTCTATGCCATCGTTCGTGCCTTACAACATTGGAGTCACTATTTATTGCACAAAGAGTTTATCCTCTATTCTGATCATGAGGCTCTCAAGCACCTAAATTCCCAGCAGAGGATCAACCGCAGACATGCAGCATGGACATAATTTTTGCAGCCTTATCCATTCTTGCTCAAACATAAGGCGGGAGTCCAAAATGTTGTTGCTGATGCTCTTAGTAGACGACATAACCTACTTTCTACTCTACAGATGAAAGTTATTGGTTTTGAGTCTATCAAAGAGTTATATGAAAATGATCCTGACTTCCACCAGATCTGGAGTGCAACTGAATCTCAAGCCTTCCAAACTTACTATCGACATGAGGGATATCTGTTTAAAGAAAAGGTGTTGTGCATTCCGCGATGTTCGCTACGAGAAGCGATCATTTGGGAAGCCCATGATGGAGGATTATCAGGTCACTTTGGACGAGACAAAACTGTAGCTTTTGTTAAAGAAAATTTTTATTGGCCCAAGCTAGAGAAAGATGTTAACAAGCACATTCAAAGGTGCAGGATTTGTCATTTGGCCAAAACCAAAAGTCAGAACACAGGGTTGTACATGCCTCTACCAGTTCCCGAAGCACCATGGGAAGATGTTAGTATGGATTTTGTCCTTGGTCTACCTCGAACTCAGCGACAGAAGGACTCTATAATGGTTGTTGTCGACAAATTCTCAAAGATGGCTCACTTCATTCCTTGTCAGAAAACCAACGATGCTGTTCAAGTTGCCGAGTTGTATTTCAAGGAGACTGTACGTCTTCACGAAATTCCAAAAAGCATTACTTCAGATCGAGATGTCAAATTCTTACGCCATTTTTGGAGGACTCTATGGAGAAAAATGGGAACTAAGCTGCAATTCAGTAGTGCAAGTCACCCTCAGACAGATGGTCAAACAGAGGCAATCAACAGACTTTTGGGAAATCTTCTTCGGAGCTTTATTGGAAAGAATTTGAAACAATGGGATCTCATTCTTGCACAAATCGAGTTTGCCTACAACAATTCAACCAATCAAGCTACCGGAAAATGCCCCTTTGAAGTAGTATATGGCACACGTCCCCTCAGTCCACTAGACTTGACTCCGTCGTCAAACATTAAGCCTTGCAGTGTTGATGCTGAACAAAGAGCAAAAGAAATTAAGAAGTTACATGAGAAGGTCCGCGAGAACATCCAAAAACAAAATGCCAAGTACAAAGCTCAGCGAGACAAGCACAGAAGATCACAGACTTTCAAGGAAGGAGACTCAGTATGGATACACTTGTGAAAAGAAAGATTTCCTACTCAGGCCAAATCCAAGTTATCTCCCAGAGCTTATGGTCCGTTCAAAATTGTGCATAAGATCAACGACAACACTTACAAGGTTGAACTACCAGGAACATACGGAGTTTCTGCCACTTTCAATGTAGATGACCTTTCACCTTATTTTGATGATGAAGCAGAACTCGACTCGAGGACGAGTCTTTTCCAACCCGGGGAGAATGATTGAGGTCCAAGAACTTAGCAAACTTAGCCCATATATTTGGCCCAAGACCACATTCTAGAAATCCATATGCATGTTTTTAGTTACTTCTAATAAGCACACTTGTAACTTTCATTAGGGACACTTGTCATCTTGCATGTAACTCTTCTACCACTTGTCTTCATGTATTGCACTCATTTTAGCTCCTCTCCTCCTATAAATAGGAGCTTCACTATGTACTTTGACATTCAAGCAATTAGTAATCAAATACAAGTGTGTGTTTTCTTTTAAAGAGTGTCTCTCTTGTGCTGGTTCTGATCCATCTAAGATAGACTCAAATACCTTCTTAGATTTCCAGTCTAACTCAAACCTATAAAACCGACTCATAAACTTCATTTAATCCTAATCTCAGTGTGAGACTTGAATTTTCTCGACAAAGAAAGAGAGATATACTACTCTGTCTTTTAATCAAATGAAAAAAATATAAAATATTGAAAGCAGCATGAGAATTAGATCAGCTAACATACCGGATATTGCTTTTTCTTTCCAAAATCTTGCAGCAGGTTGTATAATTTTTGAAGAACTTTCTCATCAATTCATCCACACCTCCTTCTCCTAACTGATACGACAAGAATGATTTAGTTTACATAGTAAAAAATCTGATAAAACATAGCCACAAGAATGATTTATGTCTGGTGGTGAGTTTGCCTAGTCTGCATGTTGGCTAGCAGTAGAATCAAATGTTCCCTTTGGTTTGCCACATTAGCTTCCTAATGTAAGACAAATGATATAGAAAATGGTAAATATGAAGCAATGTTGACCATAAGTTACTATATTGTTGCCTTAAAACTAGACAAATATAGAGTTTCATTTTATGCAACAATAATTAGACAGCTTAATAACGCTTTTGGCATCTATAATATGAATTCAATATGATTTTAGTCCATGAAGAAAAGAAAAGATTTTGTAGCTACAATTTCAGATTCCTGCACTTTTAGTCTTCGGTGTCATTTGCAGGGACTAAAATCAGATTGGATGTGTACCACACATAAGTCAAGGAAAGTTCGAGTCCAATTTAACTGACCTGGAATCCAAAACAATGCTGAAGAAAATCAAACAAATCTACAAAGGCTCCATGTTTTTTGAAATCTTGGCCCGGGGTTAAACCTCGAATGTTGCGAATAACTGCAATGGCAGCCTTAACCTGTACCATTTTAGTAGTAGAATTAGTCCATTATATTGGAAATTGAATCTTCTGTGACATTTTCATAGAACCTCGGGCTGCTGCATGATTGCATGCTGAATTCCTCCTTGCTCAAGTGGAAGAATGTTAAACTCAGTTTTTTTTTGTGGATTGCATTTCCTTCGGTAAGTGCCTAATTTGGACAAATTACATGGTAAACTGATAATATATACCTACTTTTGACTAGATCATGTTCTGACTTATCAATATATGAAAAAGGAAGAAAGACAGAGAAATAATCACCTGATTACTTGGTGTGTTTGTTACCGTTTTTAGGACCTCAAACAGAACAGAAGCAATAAACATAAGTCACAATACCGTCAATTGAATTTTCATATAAGCCACAATACCGTCAATTGAATTTCATATAAGCCACAATACCGTTAATTCAATTTCATATAAGCCACAATACCGATAATTCAATGCTATATAAGCCACAATACCGTCAATTCAATTTTATATGAACCATAATACCGTCAATTCAATTTCATATATGCCACAATACCATCAATTCAATTCAATATAAACCATAATACCGTCAATTCAATTTTATATGAGTCATAATACCGTAAATTCAATTTCACTGTCAATTCAATTTCATATAAGCCACAATCCCGTCAATTCAATTTCATATAAGTCACAATACCGTCAATTCAATGTAACATTAGCCACAATACTGTCAATTGAATTTTCATATGCAATACTATCAATTCCATTTTCATATAAGTGCAATACCATCGATTTACATATAAGCGTAATATCGTCAATTCAATTTCACTTAAGTGACATTGCCGTCAATTCAATTTCATATAAGTCATAATATCGTTAATTCTATTTCATATATGCCACAATATCGTCAATTCAATTTTCAAAAAAGCCACAATACCTTCAATTCAATTTCATACAAGCTACAATACCGTCAATTCAATTTCATACCAATCACAATAACGTCAAATCAATTCCATATAAGCCATAGTACCGTCATTTAAATTTCAAATGAGCCACAATACCGTCAATTCAATTTCATATAAGCCAGAATACCATCATTTCAATTTCACCGTCAATTCAATTTCATAAAAGTCACAATACCGATAATTCAATTCTATATAAGCCACAATACCGTCAATTTAATTTTATATGAGTCAAAATACCGTCAATTCAATTTCATATAAGCCACAATACCGTCAATTCAATTATATATATAAGCCACAATACCGTCAATTCAATTTTTTATGAGCCATAATACCGTCAATTCTATTTTAAATAAGCCACGATACCGTAATTTTAATTTTATATAATCCACAATACCATCAATTCAGTTTCACCGCCAATTCAATTTTAAATGAGCCATAACACCGTTAATTCAATTTTACCGCCAATTCAATTTCAAATGAGCCACAATACCGTCAATTCAATTTCAAACGAGCCACAATACCGTCAATTCAATTTCATATAACCCACAATACTGGCAATTCAATTTAACATTAGCCACAATACCGTCAATTCAATTTTCATATAAGCGCAATACTGTCAATTCCATTATCATATAAGCGTAATACCGTCAATTCAATTTTCATATAAGCATAATACCATCAATTCAATTTCATATAAACCAAAATATCGTTAATTCAATTTTATGAACCATAATACCGTCAATTTAATTTCACCGTCAATTCAATTTCAAATAAGCCACAATACCATCAATTCAATTTTATATAAGCCACAACACCGTTAATTAAAATTCACCGTCAATTCAATTTCAAATAAGCAACAATACCGTCAATTAAATTTAACATAAGTCACCATACCGTCAATTCAATTTTCATATAAGCCACAATACCATCAATTCAATTTTATATAAGCCACAATACCGACAATTCCATTACATATAAGCCTCAATACCGACAATTCAATTTTCATAAAAGCCACAATACCGTCAATTCAATTTCATATAAGTAAACATACCGTCAATTCAATTTCATATATGTCACAATACCGTCAATTCAATTTCATATAAGCCACAATATCGTTAATTCAGTTTTATATGAGCCATAATACCGTCAATTCAATTTCACCATCAATTCAATTTCAAATAAACCACAATACCGTCAATTCAATTTTATATAAACCACAACACCGTCAATTCAGTTTCAAATGAGCCAAAATACCGTTAATTCAATTTAACACAAGTCAGAATACCGTCAATTCAATTTTCATATAAGCCACAATACCGTCAATTCCATTTCATAAAATTCACAATACAGTCAATTCAATTTCATATAAGCCTCAATACCGTCAATTCAATATTCACAATAGCCACAATATCGTCAATTCAAATTCATATAAGTAACAATACCGTCAATTCAATTTCATATAAGTCACAATACCGTCAAATCAATTTCATATAAGCTACAATATCATTAGTTCAGTTTTATATGAGCCATAATACTGTCAATTCAATTTCAAATAAGCCACAATAGCGTCAATTCAATTTTATATAAGCCACAACACCGTCAATTCAGTTTCAAATGAGCCACATACCATCAATTCAATTTAACATAAGTCACAATACCGTCAATTCAATTTTCATATAAGCCACAATACCGTCAATTCAAATTCATATAAGTAACAATACCGTCAATTCAATTTCATATAAGTCACAATACCGTCAATTCAATTTCATATAAGCCACAATATCATTAGTTCAATTTTATATGAGCCATAATACCGTCAATTCAATTTCACCGTCAATTCAATTTCAAATAAGCCACAATAGCGTCAATTCAATTTTATATAAGCCGCAACACCGTCAATTCAGTTTCAAATGAGCCACATACTGTCAATTCAATTTAACATAAGTCACAATACCGTCAATTCAATTTTCATATAAGCCACAATACCGTCAATTCAATTTCATATAATCCACAATACCGTCAAATCAATTCCATATAAGCCACGATACCGTCAAATCAATTCCATATAATACTTCATATAGCCACAGTACTGTTAATTTTTTTTCTTTATCCTTTAGTATAGGGATAGTTTTGAGGGAGATGACTATAAAACTTGATTGCACAATTAGCACTATAGGTGGTCCAAGCTCACAAGTTCTTTTATCTATGAGTTTCTTTGTTTTTTGGCTGCCATAACAAGTTCTTTTTGTACTCTATCTATGGGTTTCAAATTTTTTTACTAAATATTAAGCACTCTCAATGTGGATACTTGGCTTAGTGGGGCTGTCAAGAAAGAGGGAAGGTCAATGTTTTTTACACATGCAGATTATTGAATTATTCAATTTTCTGAGTTTGCAAACTTAAAATGTAGGACACATGATATTTTGCTCTCCATAATATTTTTTTTCTTTCCATTTTTGCAGATTTGGTTTTAAGAGTCTGGTGTACTAACAAGTGCTCTTATTTAGTGTTAATGTTGATTATCATCTTTGTGATGTGTTAGAGGAAGCATTTGTTCTGGTTTGAAGGAATTCAAGATTCCAACTATTGAGTCTTGATCCTCACTATTTTTTACATTGAAGATTAACTCTAAAAAGTTTAATATTTGTGGTTGATTGTGTAGGATTATCATTGATTTTACAGTTGATTCAGCCAAAATAGCAAAAGTAGTCACCATAGTGTGTTTTAATTTTGAAGGACAAGAAATGGAATAAATGTTGGGGTCACTAATGTTGAAACTAATATCACATGGGAGTGAAGGAAAGAAGTGGATGAAAATGTTCTAAGCACTTGAGCTCCTAAAATAAATTTGGAACATGTCAATAGATATGGCAAATTTGTAGGAGTAGCTTTAGTATTTTGTTTAATATTAAGGACATGTCACTAGACATGCAAATTTTGAGTATTGTATTCCTACTTCTATGCAGCTTTTGTTATTTGCCCACAATGCTATTTGGCTATTTCAAATAACAGATTTTTGGGGTTATTCTATTGATAACACTTTTCTTATCCTATCTTCTCTTTGTCTTAATGATTTCCTTCTTTTATTTACAAATTTAATACAAACACAAAATAAAAACAAAGAAAACCGCATCATACTAAAAATTCCAAACTAGTGCCAACACTTACCTCAGTCCCTGACTGCTTATTCAATGCTTCGTTCCACATATTTGCAGAATAAGTTGGCTGCAATCTAGTCCACATAGACATGACAGAAACTACCTGCAAGGAGAACATGTCCTTCAGAACCAAACGGCCATAGTACCACTTGAAGTTTCAACTTACAAGCTTAGTAATACAAATGACTATTTAGATAGGTTAATTTATTGAATATGAGATTTGCAGAGAAGAGAATGAGGGGTAGAGATTAGTTGATTCGTGCAATGCTAGGATTAGGATAGCACAAAAACAGGGAACAAATAGGAGAATACTTTCTCTTCTAGAAGGAAAGAAAGCCATGCACATATCACAAACAATAAGCGCAACATTATCAAAATCCATGATGCCGACATAGTCCCGCCAACTAATTGACATATTAGCTTTATATGTTTCTTACAAAAAGTAAATTGTTTTCTAAAGACAAAAGCAGTAACTGTTTCTTCCCTATATTGTTTTCCACTTGATTTTCAAATTAACTTCTAGCAATTAGTTCAAACATAATTATTTCCTAAAATGTTAAGTATTCTACAGGAAAAAAAGAATGTTGGCTTAATTCATACTTTGGTCCCTTATATTTATTTTAGCGCTCAATTTGGTCCCTTATCTTTTAAACATCTCAATTTGGTCCCTTATCTTTTAAAAGTCTCAATTTGGTCCCTTATCTTTTCTGCAAGTCTCAATTTGGTCTCTTATCTTTTCTGCAGTTCTCAATTTGGTCCCTTGTCTTTTAAAATTTTGGACACGTGGCACACTTGGACAGATGACACGTGTCCAAATTTAATGGTAATAGTGAAAAATTTGACGGGAGGGACCAAATTGAGAACTTCAGAAAAAATAAGGGATCAAATTGAGACGTTTAAAAGATAAGGGACCAAATTGAGCGCTAAAATAAACATAAGGGACCAAAGTATGAATTAAGCCATTACAAGTTTGATTGTATAATTGCAAATTTATTTTAACCAATAAAGAAAAGTTTACTACCAAGTGAGCATCAAGAGGAAAAAAATAACACTTTTGGTTAAAAGTGCATTACCTTGTTCGCCAAGAGGAAAATAGGCCAAAGAACCTTTCCGGAAAACAATTCTGAAGACACATGCATCATCATTAAATCCATTTCTCTGTTGAAAAAATATTGTCAGGTGTCGGAACAAGACATAGACAGTCACACAGTAAAGTTACAGCTCGTATTATCAAATAGCAGCTATAACGGCACTATTGCGTAGAAGAGTTTGAACAAGTCTCTATTAATGATTCAAGAACAAAATCAGCAGAACAGCATGCATACATATGTTTGCCATTAAGAGGTAAGCCATATGGTATTTCACCAATTATGTTGTTAGAACAGACATCAATAAAAATACCAGGGTATGGAAGTAAGTAAACAAAATCGTGACAATATAGTGCAAACAATGCATGCTGTTAACAACCTTAAACATAAAATTACTTACAATATCTTCAAATTAGGTAGATTATACAGCGCCGCTCCAAGAGATTCGGTGAGGCCCATTCCTTGATTTTTGTTGCAAGAGTACGAGAGAGCAAGTATAACCTTTATAGTTGCATAATGATATGAAATAATACAAGATACTATCATTAGAGTATGTGTAATTACAGATGTATAACCGAGAACCCACAACGCATACTTTCTATTGACCGCACTTGACAGTGATTATACGCTGTATATCAAGGATCAGAACGTCGGCACAACTGCGGCTATTTTAAACCTTACTAATCACGAAATATGCATATACTAGTGAAATTAATTGAGAACGCATAGATTTTCTTGCCTACACAATATTATCAAGAATCCTAATAGCATAATGTTTTTGAATATTATCTTGAAAGTGAATTAGATTCAAAGATAACACAAAGCATAGTTCTAGAAATATTGGCAACGACATAATAACCACTAATACAACCGCATCAACCGCAAAACTATCGCAATATCAAGGTTTACCACAACGGATTGCAAACCAGCCAAACAAGAAATTAATTAAAATAAAATATGATTTAGGGTTTGTAGCTTGTACCTTTAGGAACGGAATCAGTGTCAAAATCCTTCTCATTCTCAACTAATCAAAAGAAAACAAACAAGAAATTTCTGATTCCCGTAAATGTAATTTCGAACCATTTTTTTTCCTTTTTTACTTTCTTTGATTTGAATTCTGGTTTTTCTCTGTATTTCCCAATTACGAAACTGAATCGAATAGAATCGAAGAACGAGAAGAGATTAACGAATTGACGATTATAAATAGAAATGTAATATCCGTGAGTGATGAGATTAAACGTAAATCGAAGGGAATTAACCCTAAACGAAACGCAATAGTGATTGAAAGCGTTAACTAGGGTTAAAGAAAAAATAACAAGGAATGGCACGACACGAGAAACTGAGAAGAGAATAGGGTTTGTGTTTGGGGGATAGAAGAGAAGAGAACCTGAGAGATGCTTCCAGAGTGCCGTTTGGGATGTGATGTGTTGTTTAGTTTAGTTTGTGTGAATTTGAAATTTTGTTTTTTTTTTTAAGCATGTGTGAAATTGAGATTGAGAGAAAGACTGTTTTTATTCTTTATTTTTTATTTTTTCTATAGAGATTTTATTTTATTTTTTTACAATGAGAGAAACATTATTTTATACTAGGGGTGTGATAAATATTTTCTACTTATGCTAAGTGCTAACTTATATGTCGAAGATGATTATAAATTTTTTGCATATCTATTTTTTTTATGAAAAGTTGACTTTTGAAAAATAACAAATTAAGTCATATAGATGTTGAATTAAATGTAAGAAATTATTAAGTGAAAATATGCACATCCCAATGAATGGATTATCAGAGATATATACGTTAGCAGAATTGAAAATACTGACAAAATATAGTAACTTTTACCAAAGAAACAAGCACATGAGAATTTTTATGGATCCCACCCATTATATTTCTATCTCTCCTCATTTCAATCTTCTTCCAAATTATGCTATTTCACCCATTCTTATCTCTCTCGTTTGTAATTCTACCAAAACAAACACAATGTTAATTTTAAGTTATATAGAGACGTTGAGTTAAATGTAAAAAAACCATTAAGCCAAAACGCAAACATCTCAACAGGCGGACTAACTTGCATTATTATGTGAAAAATACATGTTAGCATAATAGAAAATGTAAACAGAATATCTCGTGTCCGTCTGTTCGCATTTCCTATACATGTTCCCTCCTCTCTCATTAGTTCCCTTTGCAAACATCTTGACACTTCAACCTGCATTTTCTATTATGTCTGCTAACCCTTTTGATGATGAAAAAAATTTGGTTGTCCCCTCCTATCTAATATAGGATTTAGATACAGTGTTGTGTCCCTTGAGCATGAGATTCAACTACCACAATATATATGTTAATTTCTGTTTATGTTATTCATTTTGTACTTAATGAATTCTTATTGTTGGTTACTTTTTGGAATATGTTGTGTGGAATGATTCCTTTTGTGGTGTTGGAATGATGTTCAAAATATTAGATGTGACTAACAAGCTAAATGACAGACCACAACAACTTCTGTTTATTGAGTATTAAGTTATGTAAAAGCACCTACTTTTGATCATTCAGTTTGTATTGCTTTCCTTTCCATGTCATGATTGTATAATATTTTAAAATTATTCATGATTTGCTTATATATATTCAATTTGATTCCCTTCACAAATACCTTGTATTGTGTGTGTTTGTTATTGAAGAAAAGTAGCTGTTTTGATGGGAAATTAAGAATTAGTTGATCTCCCTGAGATCCTTCTCCACCTCCACCTAAAGTTTTTTGCTAATGATATATGGTGGAATTTACACCATTGTTTCGATCAATCTTCCCTACATCTATGCATTCTTGCACAGGATCTTTAACTTTGTGTTTTGCAGGACGATGAAGTGCAGGATGTTCGAAGAACACTATGAAACAGTTTCATCATTTAATGCCAAAATATAAAGATGTGAAGTTGAAAAGGAAGCACTTATAAAGACATGAAGTTTTCCACATTTTAAAACTATGAAACCCAAATCTGAGATTGCCAAAGCATTACCATGCATCTGAATGTTTTAATAAATAAAAAATGACAATGAGGTGCTAAGCTATTTCAATGTACCACGATCTATAAATACAATGATGCTTGAGCAGAGTGGTTCATTTGAAATAACTTAGACATGCATTTATTTTTTCTAATCTTAGGTAAGCAAAACAGAATTTCAATATAGAGAATCGGAATTTGGTATTCCCAATCAGAATTTGAAAAGCAGATGTATAGCTATTGGAATTAGAAAATACTCCTATGAAACAAAACATCGTCTCTCGAGCTCTCTCCTATGAAACATAGACACAAACACCAAACATAACACTAACATGTCCACACGGGCAACAATTTCAAACTAGAATGATTGAATGTTGACCATGTGTTGGTGTTGAGTCAGAGTGTCAGATACCAGACACGCCTTTAATCTAAAGTATCGATGCAACATAGGCTAGAACCTATTGCTAATGATCTTACTGCTTCTATTTGTGCTCCCATTTCCCTTTATCCCGCTTTTAGCTAACTTTGGCATTTCTACCTCTTAAATACTATCAAGTTCAAATGCATAAAAAATAAACTAAGAAAAACAACAAGACAAATACGGTAGTTTAACATATAAACAACAAAAGATTACAACAAACCAACATGTTTATTTTGAAGAAGGCACATTAACAATCAAACTTATCAACCAGGTTACAACAGACCCAATGAGCCAAAACACAAGGAAAAATACAAAGAGTCCAGCCAAAATAGTAAGGAGAGGAGGTCCCTGGGAAGTATTGCTAGTTTCCTTTACATCTGATCCTTCATTCTCTGGTTTTCCACCTCTAGAGTCGGGGTTTGTAGCAGAAACAGTCAATAGCTTTTGATTTATTTGCGATTTTCTAGAGCCTATGCATCTGGATACAGCAGTCAAGAGCAGAAGATATAGTTACATAAAATAAGCTAACATAATTGTAATTAGAAAAATAGTATAATGTGGACATAAAAATGGAAAACTAAAAGATTAAACGGAGGACAGGTGAAGAGTTTAATTTTAAGCAAACACTCTGCTAATTAGAAAATTGTTGAAATAAAATTATCATGCATCCTAAGAATAATTTCATAGATCGAATTGATTGAGCAGACGATTAGTACGTTCGAGTTTTTCAACTTCGTGATTATTTTGAAATTTTGTTGATATCATTGACAAAATTGCCCAACAATACAATTTGAGGACTAAAATGGAACTCCCTCTTCAAACGATTTCACTTCCCCCTTTCTATCTAATCATAGTCCTCTACATAATTATTATTCTAAATTAATCAATTTTGTTAAATGCATTTACAACTTTATGTTTATGAAAACAAATTTGTGTCATATCATTAGCAATTGCTTGTACAAATACAGCAGAAACAACATAAAAAACATGAGAACTAGCCGTAGATATAGCTGCTCTGGCAAATTGATGCGCAACTACATTAGCTTGTCTCCCAATTTATTAATTTAATGTGATTATAGTCTTGCAAAATATCAGCAGAGAAACAAACATGAATAATATTTTGCAATTGCAAGTACAATTTTGAAATATCAATAATGTGAGGAGTGAATTGGTTATTTACTTGTCCCCTTGAGCATAGCTTAGCGACATTGCAATATGCAGGACATGGGGTTGGAACCTAAAATTCTCCACTTATTCAGTAAAAATTCTGATCGTTATGCTACTTGGCAAAAAAAATAAAATTGGGTACCCTAAGTTACAAAAATTGCCTCAAATGTGACAAATTCAAACCTAAAATTATGATATTTACATAAATTCGGCACGCTGAAAACATGCAGTAGTATCCAATCATGAGGAAGTGGTAAGAAATGCAAAACTGAGGGGAAACCGAGCAAATGCATATAAAAATCTACAGAAAATACAGAAACTGAAAAGGAAAGGAAATGTATGAACCTGAAATTGGAAGATGATGATGTGAGAGAGAAGTTGAGAGTGGAAATGGGGAGGATTTGAGGTTTTGAAGAAAACCCTAATTTGAGTTGTGGGTGTAATCTGGCAGGTGATAGTGAGGAGATTCCAACAAGAGATGCCATATCACTCTTCTCCCTTCAACAATAGAGTAGGACACTATTTATCTACTTTATATTAAGTGGGAATAAGAACTATCGCCTCCGTCTCAATTTAATTGATACAGTTGACTGTTGTGCACTATTTACATATGTTGTTTTGAATTTATTTTTCTACTAATAAACAAAAATAAATATAAGCATATAAAATATTGTTTGATTCGTCTCGATGAGTATTTTCAAAATATCAAAGTTTTATAATTTTTACTATTATACAATTACAAATATTAATCATCAAAGTTATACATCTACATGCGTGAAACATTTAACTCTGTCAATTAAATTGGGACGGAAGGAGTAACTAACTAAACCCTAATCTCATGTGATTAAGGGCGCCAATTCCATCTTAACTACTCTCAACTAATTGAGGGTGTCTAATTAATGCTTCATGATGCTTGCAAGTGGTAAGCGTTTTCCCATGTTTTGCAATGAAGTGATATTTTTCATTTTATAAGATGATGAAAAATAAAAAATAAAAATAAAAAGGACAAGACAATGGGGTGTTTGATTTTTTTTTGTTTTCACCACCAGTTGAATCTGGTTCGGAGGTCAGTTCTGGCATCAAGTGGTTTCAACCCCCTCACGATCGCAGTTGCAGGGGATCAAACTGTGGTCCTTCCTACCAAGTTCAGCGTCAAACACCACTGAACCAACTAACGATTGAATGAGGTGTTTGATTTTGGTACTCAGTACTCACAAAGAAGAAAATAAACTTAGACAAATAATAAGAAAATATACAATTTAGTACTTTTGAATTTTGACTCATGAACCAATTCCATTCATGAATTTATCGACATAGCTAACATGATATATGTTAATTCATTGACCATTCACTACTCCGACGACCACACATCATCGTCCATCCGTGACTTAAGTTGTGGATAGATATGTAGGGTGTTCCGCGACTTAAGCACATGTAGTTAGAATTTTAGTGGCCAGGAACACATCACCACGTGTATAATTATAAATATAGGGTGGGGGTGAGTGTTTCCATTCACTGCTCCAATCATTCATTCACAGTTAAAAAAAAATGGATAATTTAGAATTTCAACTGAACACACACTTAGCTGCATTATACTACAACGACGGAGAACCTAATCTATTTAGGATCTACGTCGATGTTACTCTCACTGATCTGAAGCACAAGCTGACCCAATTCAACGGTCGTCTCCACTCCCGCGATGAAAGAAGGGTCACCAATGTAGAGTATCGTCGTCCATCGGTCTACTCAGACGGAACCGTCCTGTTCACCAACATGAAACTTAAAAACGACGGCGACATGAGAACAATGTTCTCTATTTTTGCTCAGTCCATGACGAAGGGAGTGATCGAGCTCGACGTTAAGTTGGTTAGATTAGTTGAAGCTATATGTTTAAAGACTAATTAAATAATGCACACCAGACACAAAAATTACATAAAAATAAATATAATGGCCGGTAGGTTGAGAATGTTTCCTCGGTCAACTTATGAAATTTTATCAACGTCTCTCTTAGAAGCTTCTCCCACTTGGACACCATCAGATAAATGCACATCAAGGTGGTATGAGCCAAGAAGTTTGGCGGGATGGGATAGTCCCATTTATGTTCGGAAAAGTCCAACCTTTGCCCCTATGTCTTTGGTGGTACACTACGGTCCTCAGCTTCTCTACGGACATTGACTTCGGCAACTAAGACACTAAAGTCCCTCATCGACAATGGACCATGCAACCATTTACTCATGAAATGCTAAAAAATAAACATTATAAAACTACTATAACAAGAAAAATGTTTTAGAAGAGAAGTAGGGGAGGTGTGAGGCTTCGGCTCACTGAAGCATTCCTTATATAGACATTTTGGCCACACTCATGACTAATTAAAATTGACCACATGGTAAGCCTTTGACTGAAACAAAGACTCCTGACCACCGACAGTTCCGTTATTTACGTAGCGGACAGATTCATAGGGTGCCCGTGGCTTAAATAGCAGATGGGTTTGTCACAAAATTAAGTTACAGGAAGCAGGGATGAATTCACTTTTGAATGTTATATTTTCATTAAATCACCAGACATAAAAATTACATCAATTTTAACATTACATCCAACATTTTTTATTTTCAGTCAACTAACGAGATAAATAATCATTACATAGTAGAAATTTTCAACCGCATACAAATACATAAATATGAGACAAATTTATCATTCTCCTCCAATTGTTTTAACATGTTAAACGGAAGAGTTTGACCTTCAATTCCCACCAGCCAGTTTTGCAGGACAGGTCTTTCCAGCATGTCTACTGGCCGAAGCATGGCTACTCCGGCCAGGCAATTCAGTAGCACGGGAACGTCCCTAAATGGAGACCGGGTAGATTCTCTTTGGAATCAGATCCTCTCCAGCCCCAGCATGGTGCTGTGCAATCTCAGCCGTTGATTTTTATTGTACTGTAGCAGTTGACATTAAAATATTATTGATGGACGGTTGTGATGAGCACTGGATGGAAAACTAGAGAGAACAGACTGGAGAGGATCCGAATCCATTCTCTTTGGGTTAGTCATATCGTACCTAATAATTAAGACACAAAAAGTCCATCGTCAATTAACATACCACACCGAACCATGTCACTAAACAACACCAGTAGGTATGGTATGACTAACCCACAAAGGACTATGCGACCAATTACACACGAAATGTCAAAAATTAAAAATAAAATTACTAAAACAAGCAAAAGGCATAGAAGAGAGGTGCGAGACCGCACCGGTGGCCAATTAAAATTGGCAACATGACAAACCTTTGACTAAAGCATGTGATGTAACCCCCGACTATTCCGTAGCTTAAGTAGCGGACAACTAATCAATTTTTACTTATTCTTATGTCATCCGTTACGTAAGTAGCGGAAGGGCAAAATGAGAAACTTATAGGGCACATGAGAAACACGTAGTGTGACAAAAGTAAATTTCTTGTTTGTACGCTGGTTTGTTTCTTAAAAATACTGAACATGTTATCTAAAAATATAATGCAAATATATGAAAATATAGTCCACAACTCCACATTATTAGTGACGGGGCGGAGGGGACCGTTTTACCATCACTACTTATATTTAGAGGTTTTTTTTTGGTACAAATTTGGAGACTAATTACTATTATTAAAAATTACACTTAGCTCCTGACCAAAAAAAAATTTACACTTAGCAAGAACCTATTGTAATTTAAGATTTTTTTTTGTTACAACCTATTGTAAATAAGATTGAACCAGAGTTCCGTCGACTGTAATTATTAAATAATATTCATGACTACGCTAAACTTAATCAATAAATCAGAATCTTCAAGTAGACGAGTGATTTTATTGATAATTTGTATTTTTTGTCAAAGGGGTCAATCCTATTTAGAAAGAATATAGAGGGATTACCCCCAAAACAATAATGCCTTTATTCCGATGCTCCCTTGGGACCTAATTTATGCTGTGTAGAAAAATGGAAAGACAACTGAGGGTGATAATCCCACCCTTTTCCTAAATACCAAAATCTTATCAATCAAAAAATACTGACAAAACAACCAGAAAAATAAGGGAAGGGAGATGTGGGCAACGAATATTTCTCATTGCAATTGCACCAAATGTTTCTAGTTACCAACAACCTACAACCGCAGAGTGCATTTTAGTAATCCACAGATAACTGTGCTTTCAATTTTAGGATGATGCACCGACGAGTTTCTCGAGTTTCTCCAGTGTGACACTTTTTGGTCTTTCAAGTGGCATTCCAAGAGCACGGTCCCATATCAGCTGAAATCCAACGAAAGGAAGAGCTTTGTTAAATCAAGCCAATAAATAGAGTACTGTTGACAAGGAAATAATGGGGCGTGACAAACCTGAGGGCCAACTCCAATACTCCTCGCGACACCAAAAAGAACGGTATAATAGCTGTCCAGAATATTAACATATGATCATCAGATTCACCCTAAAAAATAATTGCAAATTGAAAACTATCTGAAGTTGAACAAGAAAGATATATAGTTTCATACTTTTCTTCAGTTAGACCATAGTAGTTTAGTAGTACTCCACTATGAGCATCAACATTAGGCCATGGATTTTTAACCTGTAAAATAGAAGTGGGCAATTGAATATTGAATACATCTGATGTAAGGTACATCAAAATTTGATACAGAAATATATGAAAATTGATGTAATCATGTAGACTGGCCACTCTCAAACAAAAACAAATGGTTACGCCATAAAGAAGATAAACAAATCGCCATAAAGAAGGTAAACAAATTACAAAGACAACTTAATCAAAAAAAAAATACAAAGACAACTTTCGAGTCTACATCAACACCCTCATTTCTTTTCAACCAAAATACTTCACATGTGAAACTCACCATAATTTCCGGAGGTTATATCATTGAATTAAAATCTCCTTAGCAACTCCACAAAGAACTAGAAGTTCATAATCTTAATATTCAACCCTTATCACACCGTGCTAACACTTTATAGTCGGTATTCATATAATATGGGCAAATGGCAGTGTACAATCATTAAGCAAAAGCCATTATGAACCTCAACAGAACAAAGTTGGCAAAAAATTAGTTATATATGAATGTTCATTAAGATTAAAAACATGACATTACCTTTCCTAACTTGGTCAGAATGGGAGGCACAACTTCTTTAATTTTGGACACCTGAAAGAATCGCAAAGTCACAATAGATCATACAGAAATTTACCAGAAGCGAACTTCAACTGTCCTATCAGAAAGCATTCCAAAGCAAACAAATCTAAAATTAGTAAATATACCAGCTGGAAAAGTGGATCATTAGGCAAATGCTTCAATGCAAACTCCCTCTGGCAAGTGTATCTTGGGTCTGTATTGCGTAAAACTCCATGTCCATATCCAGGCACAACCTGCAAATCCAAAAATAGCAAAACTCTACAGTCAGGTTGTCAACAGAAGCTTCTCAATAGAAGAATTTGGAATGAAGCAATGGTAATCTTTTTTTTTTGACTCAACAGTGGTATTCTTTTTAAAACAATCATTTAGTACAAAAACATGCATATGTGACATGAAAAACTGTTATAAGAAACATAAAATATATTACTCTCGTCTCCTACTTGTACAACAATGTCAATTAGCAAGTTTTTTCCCATTAGATCTAGTCAAGCTACACAGATCAGTGATCACCCAACTATTCAAAGCTTTGTCATGCATTAGTCAAAAGATAGGCTATTTCTCTAAATCTTTTTTCATGGTTTGGCCTATAGTTTTCTTTGATCAGCCTCTACCTCTAATTATTGGACTGTCCTCCATCACATCATCCCTCTCACTTGTACAGTTGTACTTCTATTTCCTCGTAATTAAAAAAAAGCATTGGTTTCTTTAAAAAGTCATAATTTTTCTAAATTAATTTTGGAAACTTTCTCTTGGGAAGGCTTGTATAGTTAAAACATAGTTTGAGGGCATGCATGTCTACTATGGGTCTGTTTGGTAACACCCAAAAACTGACTTATAGCTTATGTCTTATAGCTTATAAGCTAAAAGACCTGTTTGGTAACAGTCTTTTCATCAGGAGCTTATAGCTTATTTTATTGACTTATAGCTTATTTTCTAGAAGCTATTTCAAGTAGCTTATGAGCTTATAGCTTATCATTTTCTCTTCCAATTTTACCCTTATCATATTATTTAAACTCCATTTTTACCCTTTTTAATTTATTGTAATATAAAATAAAATAAATAATATATTCAAGTTCTAATTTATATTTTGTTAGACGCCACCGCATGGTATATTCCAATTCCAATCCAATTTGTACTATTGGATCATTTTCATTTTTCAATGACATGATCAATTTTAGGAAAATGCAATTGTCATTGCATTTCAAAAATAATATTAGGTTATATATAATTAAAATAAATAACCTGCATTATTTATAATGAAGATAAATATTGATTTAATTTGATTTGAAATAAAATAAAAATACTATATAAATGTTTAAAAATTAATTATAAATAATTAAAGTATTTTTTATAATATAATTAAAGTATCTTAAATATTAAATTAATATCAATTTTAATATGAATTAAGAATGTCCTTTTATGTCATTTTACATTTATCAGCTAGTTAAACCGCTAATTTTACCAAACACTTCAATTAGCTTATCAGCTATAAGCTATCAGTCATCAGCTATAAGCTTTAAGCCATCAGCCATAAGCTAGCTTATCAGCCATCAGCCATTTTTACCAAACAGAGCCTATGTCCATATAAATAAGAAATAAAACAAGGAGAACTGAAGAACCCTAATGCCCTTCAGCCAAAAAGTCCATCTAACAAATTCAATACAGAAGTATGCTTTGCTCGGCCGATCTTTTTTAATCTTTTTAAGCAGAAGTTTTATCATCTGCTCTACCCTACTGAATTGCTTCACTTCAAATATAGGTTAAGCAAAACAAAAGTAACATATTAACAATATTTAACATGTACTTATTGATCGAGGAAACAAAAGCTAAAAAGGAAAAAGAAGGCATCAAAAGCTTCAAAGATTCCTTATAGGTACATTACCTGGCCACTGTTCAATGTTTTATGAATGTAGTCGCTCAATTGTTCTGTACTTATGTTTGGAGTTCCAAACTCCTTAACTATGTTTCTGATCCATCGTAGAACTTCCTGTAACAACATATTAGATGTGAAATAAACTAAGTAATAATATAAAGATAAGGAACAATATGGGCATTAATCATAACATATATCTCATTGGGTACATCGTACCAACCCAATACTCTAACAATTATATAATTCAAAACTCCTTTAAAAAGTCTATACAACTAGCATCTGACTGTATTTATCAGAACATCACATATTAGTAATGCAGGTCACTTTCATTTTTAAGTAAAAAAATGGTAAATAAGAGAGGTCAGAAACTCTGAGTAGACATTATATCCAAACATGGTTTATGAACAGGAAGATGAAATGTAGTATATTTTATATCCGAGATAAGAAAACAGGTGGAAAGGGAAAAAGAAATAACAAAATAACCTGATTGGCTAAACCATGCAGTGGGCCAGCTAAACCATTCAGAGCAGCTGCGAATGCAAGATAAGGATCTGATAGTGAACTAGCAACCTGAAGGGAATACATAATACAATACATACATTAAATTAAACTACAATAATAACAACTGAAGTCTTTCCCACTAGGTAAGATAGATTACATGAATCAAACGACACCATAATATTTTCTCATGAATCATGTCCAATGATAACTAAGAACAGGCATTTACTAAAGCACAAGTCATCTATATTAAATATTTGAATGTTCGATAAATAATTCACAAGTCAGAATTGCAATAGGATGGAAAAAGTGTTCAAGTAGCTTACTAGGTGAGCTGTGTGAGAACTAACGTTGCCACCTTCATGATCACTGCACATGAAATTTAACCAAACAAAAAAAAATCAAACAGCGAATACAAGGGTCACTGTCTCACTGCTAATGAAAAGAAAACCATACAGCTCATCATAACCATAAGAGGTGTCGTCACTATGAATGGAACACAAACCTATGGATAGAAATATACAGCCTCATAAACTCCAGCGTTTCTGGATCATCAAAGCCTAACATGTGAGCATAGTTTGCACCATAATCCAAAGAATCATCCAATGGTATGATTTTTCCATCCTTGTATATCCTTTAAAATAGGGCAAGAAATTCATTCAAAATGTAAAAAGGATGATAGAAATCAGTCAAACACTTCTAATTGGTACCATCCTAAAATATATCCCACTGGTCTATTTTTGGATATAACACCCCACCCCATTGCATGTTAAATGTTTAATCTTAATGAGAAAGATATGCTTTACATACCGTCGATAAATATAGGCAGCAATTCCAGGCAAACGAGCAATTAAATTCAAGCTATCCTCATAAGTTGGCTCCCAATACCTATACCCAAGCAGAAAACATGCTACAGTAGCGTATAAGGTGCTAATAACCAAAAAAAAAATTACAATCTTTACCTTGACTTATGTATCCCACTCTCATATGCCTTTGTAAACTCACTCTCCACCTGAAAATGAAAAAAAAAAATGATTGAGAATCAGTCTGTCATTACAAGAATATAAATACTAGTAATAATGTAAATGTTAGGCAGTGAATTTATTTAGTTTACTGTGATCCTTAGTTAAATGTGTTGCAAAACTAAAGGTGTTTTCTACTTCCTTTCCCTCTTCAAAAAAGGAAGAAATTTAATTTAGATGGATGGAGAGTATAGTATGAAGATAAAGATAAAACATACAAAGGAAAGGAGAACAGGAGGAGAAACCATTGTACTATTAATTACAAAAACACACTAATTTGATTTTCTGGTCTCTGCAACTCAGTTAATTCTCTTTCTTCATTGGGTGCATTCATGTGCATTAAAGATGGAATGGGAGATACTGATTCAATCTTTAGTATACAATAATAATAATAATAATAATAATAATAATAATAATAATAATAATAATAATAATAATAATAATAATAATAATAATAATAATAAGTCAATAACTACAGAATACTGACATCAAGCAAAAGAAACTACATCCATAGGATCAAACTTAAATGCTACAATTATCCATAAGAGAATAATAATGTTCAATGCTATATTCTATAGTATTCAATTAATTAAACTCTTGCATGAGGTACATCTTGCGCCAATCATGAAAATCATATATGTCAGGTGAGTTTTTGTGACGGGGTGAAGCAAGCAGTCTACGTTTCACTGAAGATCATCAAAACACAAGTGTTTGCAGAGATTGTACAGATAGTAGCACATTAGATGTGCCTATTGAAGCATTTGCTCAGTCAATTGAATGCTCCAATTTTCTACTTTTCTGAGCTAAAATTTGAACCACTGTCTATCACCCTCTGATTAATTTTACTTAATAAGTCACTTCATTTGTTAATGTTATCATCAAGTTATGGGCATGGAAGTCTACAAAATAAAACATGAAGCAGCAAACGCTATATTTTCTTAAGAAAAAGGACAGCTTATCACACACGCGAGTTTCCATGAATGATTATGGTTGCTAAAATAGCTGAATTATAAAATAATATATGAAAAAGGAAGACTGTAAAAATCAGAAGTCGAATAAAGAATCTGTTACTCAACCTGGAGGGCCATTACACCAGTACTAAATTGTGTCATTGGATGAGCAGAAACAGGCAGTGCATCAATTGCCTTGTAAGCATACTCTGCAAATAAAGAAAATAAGGAATCCATAAAAAGAACGAATGCAGAATCATGTGCATCATAAACAAGGTAGAAAAAATTATCATGTTAAAATCTTCTAAAGACATGAGATTTCAACAAGAGCAAGTATAACGTTTGCAACACACAAAATGATTGAAGCATGTCCATAACCTTTAACTCTAAGTAAAAGAACTTAGGAACAAGTGAGCATTTCCTCAAACAAACACCATACACATCAAAAGAACAATTGACATGCTAGTCATAATGCCTATAAAGTTCTTTTACAACAATGATTATAAAAGAACACAACCTGTCATGAGATTCCTAGTTCATATTATATACCTAGTCCTTAAACATATTGTCATGCACTGTCTATTTTGGGTCGATTCACTTATGACTACTAAACTTATGACTGACAAGCACTACATATATCCACAACATTCAACTTGGACACTGTCAATTATATTACAATGAACAGTTATTACTCCAAGATACCAAACTATGCCTTGAAAAGAAAATGAACCTGGGATTTTTGCACGACTTCGCAATTCATGAGCTAATGAATCTACTTGCTCTTTACTTGGTACCTGTGACAATGTAGGAATCGAGGATTATATGACAACACCCAAGAACATGTACCAAAACACCTTCATACAGGGTGACACCCTGAGCTACATTGCATTACAAGTAAGCCAATATCTATAATAAATTCAATGTGATTATACCTTTCCGGTCAATAGAAGCCACAGTATAGCCTCGGGCAAAGGCTCCCCACCAGGAAAAGCACCTGGAAGTGTTTTCTGGCAGTCAGGAATTGTCATGCCCCTAAAGCGAATTCCCTGGAATACAAATGTCCCGATCTCAGATCCAATTAGTGAAAATTAACAAACAAATCCTACATCTGAGGTACAATCAACTAATCAATAGTCATTAGCTAGCATGCCATAATAATTCACTTATATTAGTAGTTCACATGTTAAGAGCAAAGCCTGAGTCAACTGGGATATTTACCTCATCTGGGTCAACAGCTGAGCCTAGCCACACTAAAGCTGTCATTCCTCTCATTCCACCAAGTACCTTTTAATTAGAAAAATGCACTTCCAAAAATAAGTTCCATATATAGCAAGCTTATGGACGAGAGTGGGACATTATTTAATACTGGCAGTAACTTGAAACTCTATAGCTAAGAAACATGTATTATAAATACCATATCAGCTGTGACTTTTCCCAATTCAACACTTCCATGATCTTTCTTCAACTTCTTAACACGTTCCTGCAACCAGGTTTTGTTGATAAATTAAAACAAAGTATATAGATACATATTTCTGAAACAAGATAATTAAAGATTTGCAAGTTCAAACAAGAGAAAAAAAATCATCAGAGAGAATTACAAATCAGAAGAAAAAACATTTATCAGATCTCTCAGACTCGCAATACATGAAGACCTGCATGAATTACTACAACTAAATACAGATTGAAAGTTAAGCACAGCATGAGAAAGAATTGATTCACATACTCTTCGACTCATTACAACCAAACAATTAAAATACTCAAACTTGATGTCCAAGAATACAACAATGAAGCCCAAACTTCATGTATGATACATCATAATTCAGAGTATGCAATTGAAGGAAAACAAACATGAAATTGACATTAAACCCAGTGAAAGCAGCATCGATTATGTATGCATTAAGTCATCCAATACAAAAAGCACTTCTATGAAGTATAGACACTCCTCGGATTAGGCGTGTTCGACACCGACACTTATAATTACATTTAATTATGTCATTTTCTTAAATTATTATCAGTGTCAACGTGTCAGGTGTCTGTGTCGGTGTCAACGTGATTAATAGCTTCTATCAAAACTTAAAATTGCAGACAAACCTGATACTCTGGAACTAGCTCCTTCATCTCAGAATAAAGATCCTGCAAAACAGTGAAAAATAACAACTGTCAGCAAAAGTCAAAATAGACAACTTACAAGCAAGTTTCATGCATTAGTTTAAAATCTCCTCCAAAGTTCAATCAACACAAGCTAAACTACACAGTATACAATTTCAAACTACACCATAATAACATTAACAATACCATCCTCAGAAAACTCATAGCATCTAATAATACCCACTTTAGAGAGAGAGAGAGAGAGAGAGAGAGTACAGTGTTACTGGAGCTTGGAGTTTGGAGCCATCTAACTGAATTAGCGAGACTAGGTTGTTGACCCTGCCATGGAAAAAATCATCACCAACGCATTAAAATGGCTCAAAAAATTCACAAATTACAAAAAAAATAAAACAGAAATAAATAAATTGTTAAAAAAAAGAAGCAAATATATTCAGATTAGAAGTTTTAGTTTTTCACTTACCACACGAGATCGTAGTTTTGAAAGCGCAGAAACGCTTCGAAAGAACGCCATTTAGATCAATCAACAAAACAACCTGCATCAGTTCATTAACATTAGCAACAAAAAAAATATCAGAAAAAAAAAATCGTGAATTTAAAGAATTAAAAATAAATAAAAATACAAGATCGTGGATGGTAGTAAGAGAAAAGAAACAGTGAAATCAAAATTGAATTTGAGATGAAGAATGAAGATTGAAAACTAACTAGGGTTTGAAACGCAGAGAAGAGAGAAGAAGCGTAGAGGTTGAAAAGTAGAATGAATGATTTCGGATCCAAAAGAATTGGGAATTGAATTGGTCTTTTATATTGAGAAGAGAAAGAACAATGGCGAAAGAGAAAATGTAATTAACGTAATGTTGTGCTGATTATTCGGGATTAGTGGAGAGAGAGACAGGATTATAATTTATAAATAGGTGCGTGCGGGATTATTTCATTTTCTTTTTTGTTTAGACAGCGAAACGAAGACTTTTATTTGTTTTTTTACGGCAGGTGTATAAGAGAGACTTCACTAATATTTTTATTTTATTTTATTAATTTTCCAATTTGTTTTTATATAATTCTCGATTTCTAGAAAAATATAGTCCAGTGATTTAAATATCGACTGTGATATAATTAAAATTTGGTAAAAATTATTTTCACTAAGTATTGAAGTCATATTTTTTTGAATATTTTGTTTTGAGTAGTTTATTAACTATTTGAGTCTAATATTTTGTTTAATTTTATTACTTTTTATATAAATAAATGAAAGATATCAACTAATGTGCTTATTATCAACAAAAATAATATCGACTAATGTGATCAATTTCAAGCGATTCTAAGGATATTATTTGTGAGCTCAAATTCAATTTTTTTAAGAAATAATTTTAATTAGATTTTATTTATTTATTTTTGACCGATCTCTAAATCATCAATGACCGTTTTAAAAATATTTGTTAATTGTTTTTAGTTATTTGATAATATATTTTTGACGCAATTATTTGATAATATATTTTGTTATTTTTTTTATTTTAGTCTGAATTTAATTTAGATAATAGAAAAAAATTAATAATAGAATAAAAAGATATATTTTATACTTTTTCCCGTAGCTAATACATTTTACAAAAATTTACATTTGTTGATTTTAGAGCTATTTTAAAATGATATTCATTTTTTATATTCTCTTGGTACATAGAATCAATCTGTACTGATAAATTAAATATGGTTCACGTTAACATGTACATATACACATGTTAGGCTATCTAAAATCTTGAAATTTAATGATATAAAATATTCAATATCTATAAATTAAATGTACAAGTTCTAATAAGATGTTATCATATCTAACTTCTTAACATGTATTTTTAGGTTTGCGTCAAAAAAAAATTATTGTTAGGGTTTTGGTCAAAAATAAATGTGATATTAAAGTACATATATTATAATAAATGAACCCATTTCACTCTCCACAAATAATGATTCCACTATTTTTTAATGATGTGGCAAATAATTGTCAAAAATGGAGGCAATAATGTTCAATTTATATGAAAATGGCAAAATATGGATGATAAGAGTGCATTTTTTAGCCAAAAATAACATCGGTTTGTGTATGGCAATATTAGAAGGTTTGTTAGGTGAGCAAAGGTGAACATTATGGAGTTTGGACTTGTCTAAAAAGGTTGGCTCCTCCTAACACAAAAGCACACGTGATGAGATATATATATTCAAATAGAAAAATACCAGACCTTTTTCTAATAGTAAATTGGTATTATAATCTTGTGTTACATTTGTTTTTCTTCTTTTAAAATATAGTAAATTTTAACCTTTTAATTTAAAATAAAAATAAAACATTTTTATCTTTTAAAAGAATTGTTTTGTTTTTTTAGATTTTCTTTTTATCAAGTAGGGCTGACTTTGAGGGGTGGACAATAGGTGCCATGCATAAGGCCCTTAATTGGACGGATTCAAATTTTTTTCTTATTTTAATATTATAAAAAAATTATGATTAAATATATTTTTTATCCTATAAAATCATATTTCTTTAAGTTTAGTCTTTATTAAATTTTAATTTTAATTTTAGTCCTCTATAATATTGCAGTTTGTAATAATAGTCCTTATTTTGATTTTTTTTAATAGAAAATGGATACTTTTAGCCCTCAAAAAAGTCCGAGTAAAATGCAAATAGAGACTAAAAGTGATTAAATATTTTTGAATGACTAAACTTACTCGTGATTTTATAGGGACTAAAAATATATGTAACCTCTAAAAATAATATACATGAAACGGAATGACGTAATTCATAAAAGAATTTCAAAAATTGAGGTTGATTAAATTTTGGTTTCCTTCTTATAGAAAAGAAATTGGTTTCGTAAAAAATTTTAAAAATTTGGTGTTAAATTTAACTTATATTTTATGAAAAATGTTAACTAATGCCTAAATAGTAGATGCACTATTTAAAGAGATTAATATAGTTAAATGGTTTTTCGTCAAAAAAAAAAAGTTAAATGGTTTTAAATTTTTTTTGTTTTCACCATCAGTATCCGACCCATTGGACTGCCTAAGTTGGTTAGAGGATTAGTTCTAACATTGACTGATTTCAGCCCTCTTTTAATCGCAGTTGTATGAGATCGAACTATGGTCTTCCCTATCAAATCAGATGTCAATCACTACTGGATCAACTAAAATGATTTGAAATTTTTTGTAATTTTTTATTTTTTTTCAAATATAGAAAAAAATATTTTCAATAGGCGAAATGAATCTATAGGTTATTTAAGTTTTACGTTTGTTTCAAATAAGTCCTTTAAGTTTTTTAATTATCAGACAAGTCTTTTAAGTTTTATGTTTATATATTAGATAAGTCATTTAAGTTTTTTAAGTATCAGATAGGTCCTTTAAGTTTTAAGTTTTTGCATCGTCACAGGCGCGAGCTATCCATGGCAGGTCGAGATAAGGTCTCATTCTAAGTCAGAGTTCGAACTGGTGCTTACACCGAAGCCGTATTCTTATACGCACGTGCAAGAGATTAAGTTTAGTGTCTCTTGTTAAGAGTGAGCGCAAAATATGTATGAATTTCTTGTATCAAATAAGTCCTATTTCTTAAGGACATTTAAGGACCTATTTGATACAAAACTTAAAACTTAAAGGTTGTATCTGATATAAAAGTAAAACTTAAAAAATCTATCTGATACTTAAAAAACTTAAAGGACTTATCTAATATTTAAAAAATTTAAAGAACTTATTTAATACAAACGTAAAATTTAAAGAACCTATAGATATATTATGTCTTTTCAATACTATAAAACTTATCTCACATGACCCATATTTTATTTACTTATTTTTCTCCCCATAAGAGATTTTTTTATTGCACCGTTTACTTATTATGTTTTCATATGTTTTCATAATATTCTTGTTGCACATGGTCTTTTATCATCATCCATCAAAGTGTTCGTGCTTTATTCTTTCTTACACTCTCATATGTCAGAAATATTCTTGCTTATTCCCTTGTGAAAATTTGAAGTTTAGAACCAAAGTTGGTCATTCTTTTATCATTGGTGCGCTGGTATCCTATACCTATTGACTATTAGGTGGCAAGCAATTTGTATGCTGGGTTTCATTAAACTTTACAAAATGTCTTTTCTTAGCTATTTTTATATTAATTTTAAGAGAATAAATATTTTTATTTATTTATTTTGATACATCATCTTGAACGGTTGAGTATGGCTGAATGATTAAACTCTGGTAATATAATAAATTAAATTAATATTTTTTTTAAGGAAAAATGAAATTTATATTATTGTGTTTCAAATAAGTTTACTTTAAATATTTTGCTAACATGTATTTTAGAAGTACATGTTTAGGAATTAAAAAATATAAAATTTAACTTTTAAAACATGTTTCTTACAAGCACATGTTTGGTAATTTAAAAATAAAAAATTTAACTTTTAAAAAATTAAATGTGCAACCTTTATAGATTAAGATTATTTTTATATATATTAAGTTGTTAATCATATAAGTGAAGGGATTCTCTCTCTAATCGCTCTGACCTCTCACTTCTCTCTATAATAGATCCGTCGCCGGTGCGGCGGTCGCCGGAGCCAGACGGCGGCGCCGCCGCACCGAAAACCTAAAACACCTACTAATTCACAAAATTTTTTACACCTCATCCACTCGTTTTTCCGTGCTGATTTCAATTCCTAACTCGAAATCACCAATAAACTTACCCAAATGGCTAGATCGGGAAAAAGGGTGGCAGTTGAAATTTCTCTCTCTCGCCTCTGATTTTCGCTCCGGTTCTGGGGTTTTGTTTCTTTTTTTCGTTTCTTTGGTTTTTTCGTTCTCTTCTGTTTCTGTCGTCTCCGACAGAGATCGTTTTTTCATGCTTGCCGGTGACAGTTTTATGTTTTGGCACCGTCGGTGGTGGTTCTGCTGTATTGTTGATGGAGTTCTGTGCTTGTCGGTGTCAGATCTGGTGTTTTAGTTTCGGTGCCGCCGAAGTTGGTGTTGTGGTGGCGGATTTGTGGCTGTAGATCTGTTTTCAGTGTGTGCTTGTTGCTGACGGATTTGGGGTGGTGTCAGATTTGGTTTTAAGGTGGGCTTGCTGGTGGTTGGTAGAGGAGGTGTTGGCGGTGTTCGGTTTTGGCGTCGCCGGGATTTGTTTTTGGTGGTGATCGTGGTGCTGTGGTGAGGTGGTGGTTGATGGTGATGAGGTTATGGTTGATGTCGGGTGATTAGTATTCTTGGATTATAGATTCTCTGACCACTTTTCAAATCTGTTGAGATTTGCAGGACTCGTTTTGAGTTGATGAAGGTTTTCAAATCTGTTGAGATTTGCAGGTTTCTATGTATCTAGGTTGATCTTTTCTGCATCGGCGTCGGCTGTTTTATCCTCGGTGGTGTTGTGTTACTTTGGTGTTGTTTTCGCTACTATTGCGTCATTGTGGTGCCTCTGTCGTTACCGAGACTTGTCTGCTTGGTTTCTCTTTCTACCTTTGTTTGGTCAGCGGTTCGCCTGATGAAGCTGGTTTTGGATTCTAATGGGCCGAGCGCTTTTGCTTCGAGTTCGGGAGTTAGAGTCTAGTTGTGGCAACTTTCTAGGCTGGATTGGTGACTGCTCTGGTAGTCTGGAATATGTGGTGTGCCTTTCGTTCAGGTGGTGGGTGTTGGCCGGCAGTTCGAATGCTTTCTCTCGTCATAAGCCTTCTCCGGTCGCCACACAATCAGATTGCAAATGTAGACTCTTGCCTATACCAGTGATTTATGGCGGCCTCCATCGTGCCGGTTGTCTTGGTGTGTTGCAGTTTGCTCAGATCTGTATGGAGTGTGTTTGGTTGTCGGCGTTTGTCTCTTTGCTTGGGAGAGTTTTAGTTTCTGCTTTGTTCAATATCGTTTTGGTCAGGCGATGGAGTTGGATTATGTTGGATGTTATTGGGTCTCGATTGTAATTGGTGTTGTTGGATTGCGGACGATGTTATTGTCTTTGATTTGTATTGGTGTTGTTTTATTTGGTGTTGTTGTTATGCTGCATTAATTTGCAGTTTTGTACTCTTTCTCGCCATTTATATGCCTTATACTTATGGTTGAGTTTTATAATATATTTGCTGATTAAAAAAAAAGTTGTTAATCATATGTTTTTAAGTTACGTATTAACATTTATCTTACTTTTAAATAGAGAAAATAGAAGAAAAAAAAGTTTAATTTTTATATTAAAAAAGTTTTAATTTTAATACACTTCTTTTGATGATTGTTCATTGTGTCGAGTAATTATGAAATGACAAATCATTAACACCACAAGAAAATATAGGATTTGCAACCATATATTAACTACCACTGTTTAACCGAAATTATACAAGAAAATTATATTTCATCCTTTTTTTCCCTCTCTGTCGGATAGTATAATTAGGTTATCTTTTTTTAGTGTCATTGACAAAAGCCAAAGCCAAAAAAACCATCGCTAAATGCCTATAGAAAGTGAAAAGTCAAGTTCTGCCACGACCGTGCTAGGAAAATCATAGAGCATCATTTGCGTGCCAAAACACAAGACCCGTGTGAGATTGACCACGGTCGTGACAGTCTAGTATAGTGGTGATAATTAGTTTGCCTTTTTATTTTCCTTTTAAATGTCTTTTTGTTTTTGTAATAAAATTCTAATGAATGAAAGTAGTTACGAAATTCAGAGGCTTGAGGCTATATATGGAACCAACTAGCATATTTTCTTATTTTCTTTGAGTTGTAGTTGCTCATGGCCAAGTTTGAGTAGCTAACATCCATCTCGGGATAATGGAGAGTAGTCCATAACATGCTCCCTTTGATCATAACTTTTGTTGATCGGGATTACCAACAAGGTCTATCATAGTTATACATGATTAAAGAAGTTCATGTATGTTCAGACCATAGATTATGACTAGGCGTAACGTGTCAACCGTGCATTGAGGGGCGTTCGTGGAATTAAAAGTAGAGCGTTCCGTTGATTGCCTATAACCGAGGGATTTTTGTATCATGGTTTTCCCATCGCTTACATATTGTTTATAAATTGTTTTCTCATGACATTTGCTTAATGTGATAGGGTTAGAATCTAAAAAATGTTTGTGATGAAATCTATGATCCTAGGATGATCTTTATTAGAATTATATATCTTCTTCCCTATGTCCCAAATCTTTGGTCCTTTTAACTTTTTAGTTGTCTCAAAACTTTGATCCTAGCCTTTTAAGAAATCAAAACAAAATTAATGATGCTTTACCGTTTATACCCTTACAAAAACTAAATCATTCATTAAATGATTTTTCTCTTTCTTAATAAAGTGAAGGTAAAAATAATTTAACTTATAAATCTTTGTTATTTCTTAATCCAGATGCAAAACTCTAAAAGGGCCAAAGTTTTGAGACAAAGGGAATATATAGTTTATTTTGCTTGCATATCTACCAAAAATCCAAATATAATCTTCGCCAATATTCCCTCATATTTTACCACCTTTGTTACTACTTTCACTAATAGAAATGTGTTATTTTTCCCAGAAAAAATCACAGGTATTTTTAAGAATTTTCTTGTGGATTTTGCACTAAGAAATCTTTTGTTGCGGATTTAAGGAAATAGTTTATTTTGCTTGCATATCTACCAACAATCCACAGATTGAGCCCAACTAACTATTATCCTTAGAAAATTGCTATTTAATTAGTCCCACTAATATGCTCGCAACCCCACAAAAATTTGAAACTGCCCTTTATATTTTGATTGGAAGTTATACGTTTCGAATTGTTTGAAAGATATCTTTCAATTGGTAGGTTTAGAAGTTACATTCTGATCAGTTCAAAATATATGACGTAATTTTTGTACAATTACTCATTCTTCTACATTCAACCTCCCATTCTATCCAAAGTTCATTTTTTTAAAACGAAATTTAAGTCTCAAATCATCATTATTTCATTCAAAAAGACTTTATAGTTATACTCTCATTTGATATCAAGGAAAAGGTACTGCATATTTTGAACAATCTTTTAGAAAATTGTAGTGTCTTGATTCGAAAGTTACAATCTGATAAGTGATGGGAACATAAATTCCAATTGCACTCTATTATTCCATTTCCTGTTATGTGTTGGTATTTTTGTTTTTATTTTGTGATGTATTTATAGTTATGGTTAAACCTTCCGTTGATACATTGTTACGTTGAACCTATCGTCAGGGGAAGATGTAGTTGCAGTGCATTGGAAGCTCAAGCCCCCACAAGAAATCAGAAATTATTTTGGTAGTGCTACTATATATTTTTTTAGCCCCATCAATAGCAATGCATATTTTGAAATTTATTTTTCAAACATAAAGGGCAATTTTGAAATTTTAGAGACCGGGCGTATTAAAGAGTCTAAAAAGCAATTTTCTTCTTACGTACCTAGGTTATGATCTCATTATAATCCATATTAACAACAAAACTTGCCATTTTTAGCCTTCTTACCTTTGATCCAAGACCCATGGCTCAAAAAAAGGTCTATGCTATAAGTTTGTGAAAGAGTTGAACATCCTAACTAACCATGAACAACATCCATCCCAAACAACATGGGGAAGAGGACATGAAAACAATAAATGATTTCAATTTTCAGCTGTATTGGAAACAATTTTTAATCATCTATGGCTTTGCCTCTGCGTCGGGGGCATTTATATATATATATATGGGGAGGGATCAAATTACACCAGTGTAACATTTGAATAATGTTACACCGCTCAATAACGCTTTAACGAATACAAATTTTCCAAAATCCACCGTTGGATTGAAAGTTTATATCGTATAGATCATCTATACTAAATTTTATAAAAATCTAAAATCGTTTGATATGTTATTGAGACACATAAAGATTAACGGTTTAAGCGTTTTTATTGAATACCGTTAATCTTTATGGGTCTCAATAACATATCAAACGATTTTAAACTTCCAATCCAACGGTGAATTTTGTAAAATTTGTATTCGTTAAAGCATTAATGAGCGGTGTAACATTACTCAAATGTTACACCGGTGTAATTTGATCCCTCCCCTATATATATATATATATATATATACTCCTTCATAGCTCAGAGCTCGGGTATGCTATCTTCACTATAACCTCTCACTTCACACACATATATACTAACTTGAGTATCATAATGCTTACAAATACCTCTCACTTCAACAACAATCGTTTGGACACGACATGATTGATGCTGATCGGTTGTATTTTTTACATTGATACACAAATTTATTAATTTGTTTGAACTAAGGAAATTAATTTTCCTGCAATCTCAAACGTCGCTAAGATCAGTAATCAATGTGCACTACTGAAGTCAACACATTTAAAGAATCAAAGTTAAAGAATATTTCTTTTTGGTTCAAAAGGCTTATTTGGCTAATGTTGTATAGGTTGAATATCCTTAACCGTTCCTTTTGATGAATCTTACTTGTTTATTAAGTAAATACATGTATATATTTTTCTTAAATGTATTTTGGAAAATAATAATTTTTTATTTGATTCTAAATAGATATATTCTATCCTACATTTTATGAATTATAAAGAGATATTCTGTCGGATGCAATATAACTTTCTTTTCAGGACTCCCATTGCTCAAAGACATGGCATGGTGAATCCACTTTTGTGGCCCACTTTTTTCATAGTCAAAAGAAGGTCATGACATTCCTTAGTTTTCCAAGTCAACCTACATGAAAACAGGAACTATTCTATACAAAAAGCTTTATGACAAAACATATTGATTCCTTTAGATTAATACGACAAATTCCAGCTGCTACTAACACATTTGTTAAGAAGTCCAGCGTTGGTTTTGAACAATTTATAAGTAAGAGTCAATTCTCATCTCACCTTACAATTCAATTTTGTATGATTGATTTTGGTTAACTCCCAATTCTAAAATGATATTGTAGCCTCTCCAAATTCCGTTGAGTCACTCGCTATTGAGTCACCCACTATTTATATTCACACACCAAACCCAATAATACTGGGCATGTAGGGGTGTGTTATGAAGTACCATATCTAATATGAGTTGGTCTAGACAATAGTTTACAAGTAAGAGGCAATCCCCACCTTACAAGTCGGTTTTGTATGGTTGATTTAGACCCAACTCCCAATTCTTATAACATTTGATCTGTTTCATTGACAAAATGTTTAGCATAAGACAATTTTTGGTGGAAAATTCGCTAACATATTGTTAGGGGATGGTTTCCCGCTAAGAAATTCATCCTACTGCACATATAATACAAGTTTTTAGCGTCTTTTGAGTTGTTTTTTTATTTTAGTATTTCATTTGAGTAAATTGGTGTTTGTTCTTTAATCAATTATGTGATTATATTTTCGATTTCTTTACTAATCAGGTGATTCTTATAGTTTTGTTTATCATATGTTCAGCTAAGCAGATTGACTAAATGTGTCACTACAAACATTACATATTGTTTAAGGCGAAAATTTTGTCAATTTTTGGGCACATTTTTAAAAACTGTTGCCTAAACTACAGGGAATAGGCAACATGTTTTAAGAAGCAACAAATGTAGTAGTGTGGTTTTCTCCATAATCCCTAACACTCACAATGAGTATGAATCCACAATGAATTTGCAAGAAAGAATTTAGGAACATTGGTTGGTTGGTTTGCAACAAAGGAATGCATGTATTATTAAAGCAACAATTTGTACATATGTATAGTGGTGAAGTCAAAGAAAGAAACCAATAAAATGGGCCAAAGAATATATATTGATGATAAATTTAAAATGCAAAAAAGAATGATATTCCATATAGTAAGTCAACAAAGTCTTCATGCTAGCTAGATAGAAGAGGAAGCATGGACAAAGAGATAAAGGAAAAAAAAGGTGCAAACAGAGAATATTCAGAATTATTTTGAATGGAATCTTTCACACATGCAAGTTGGAGCATTTGTGATAAACTCTATACTCTATAGTATACCCTTGGATTTTCTCTATAAATACCATCTCATTCCTAGTTTTTACATCAAGTCCAATTCTTTTCTAGTCTTTCATAAGAGAATTTATCAAAGTAGTTTAAGGAATTATGGATTGCCGATATGAGACCGCAGAAACTCGAAGGTTTACTTTCTTTCTTTCTTTTCCACGCACTTTATATATATCATAGTTTTAAATTGCAGTCTGCAACTGCATTAGCGGCTATATCAACTGTGATCACAATCGCAATTTCAAAACGTAGTATACACATAGAATTATATATTATTATTTAGCGTATTAGAGATACTCCAACCTTAATATAAAATAGACGAGAATAAAAATGAGTTATTATTTAAAATGAAAGTAACATATAGGTTTTATTAACATTATTACAATTACTATATATATATAGGAACAAGTGTGCAGCATGCTATAGGCAGTTCAACAAGGTGGAGCACCTAGTGGATCACATGAAGATCTCTTACCATTCTGTTCATGAACCAACTTGTGGTGTTTGCAGGAAACATTGCAGATCTTTTGAGTCTCTAAGGGAACATCTTATAGGTAATTAATTAACTCTTCATAAATATTTATTAAATGTGAATTTGTGACCATATAGACTTGATTAATATATGTATGGTTTTCTAGGTCCATTGCCAAAACAAGAATGCAGAGAAATCTTTGCCAACCGAGGGTGCAAGTTTTGCTTGAAAGTCCTTGATAGCCCTAACTCTCGAAGGATTCACCAACAAAAGTGCCAACACAATGGATTAAATGTATATATATCAACTTAATTCTCACTTAATTTATTTGAAACTTCAATTGGCAGATATTTTTATATGTTAGATAAAGAACTTAATAAAGCTTTTAGCATAAATGCTTATCATTTAAGAGCTTATGCATGGATAAGTTATTTCTCTAAGTGAAGATATACTAAAGTCGGACTCTCAAATATAAATTATAAGCTGTTTTCATAAGCTATTCTGGAGAGTTTATAGAAATAAGCTGATCAAAATAGCTTTTGAATTAGTCATAAACTATTTTCTTAACCTCTCCCACCCAGACTTACAAAAATTTATGTAAGTAGATAAACTCAAATAAGTTAATTCAAACAGACCCTTTTCTGTCTAGTATGTGGACCCTTTTCTGTCAAAAATTATTAAGCTGCATAAATATGTTCAAGAACAACTTTTGAAGTAAGTTCGTTCTAACTCGTATATTTATATAGGGAATATGTGGTCGCTTTTCAAACTTGGGAATTCGCGATAATTTGACAATTGGTGGTGGAAGAGGACCACAAGTAGTTGCACTAGCTTGTAAAATGGTAGGAGGAGGAAGTGATGGCTCATTGGATCTATGTGCAAGAGTTTGCTTAATAGATGAGAATGAGAACATTATCTTTCATTCTTATGTCACTCCACCAATTCCAGTCACAAATTACAGGTATGAGACAACAGGTATTAGACATGAATACTTAAGGGATGCAATGCCATTGAAAATAGTTCAAAGGAAGATTCAAGAGTTCCTTTGTAATGGAGAACCTATGTGGACAATTCGTTCAAGAGGAGGAAAAGCTAGGATTCTTGTGGGTCATGGTTTAGATCATGACCTTGCTTCTTTGCAAATTGAGTATCCAACACCAAAAATAAGGTAATTATTTTTACTTGTACATTTTTTAACTAACGTCTTTTTTTGCGATAGTTTGAATTCTCTGCAGCGGCGAAATCAGCTTTTAAATATAATTTGAATATGAGATTTAAAATGTCTCTCCTTTTTTGACTAAATTAGTCGCCAACTTGCTATCTCTCATACATATCTCTGACTTAATCCTCTAAAGTTGTGCATGATGCTGCAGATGTAGAGGATCCAATTTCATATATCTCACATATAATATATGTTTATAAATTGAGAAATACTACAATTTTAACTAATGTCAATCATCTATATTTAGCTTCTAAATTTAAAGGATCAACAACAAAGAAGGATGACATAGATCAAATTAAATATTTTATTTACTTCAATTATCCCATTAAATAAATATATATTGAATTTAACCTTGTATAAATTAATTATGTCAACAGGGACACTGCAAAATACCCTCCACTCATGAAAACAAGCAAGCTCAGCAATTCACTCAAATACTTAACACAAGCATATCTTGGGCAAGTATCATCTCCATTTTGTTTTTCTTTTGTGAAAAAAAAATGCAAAATTTTAAAACATTGTTATATCGTAAGACTTTCTACACCGTAAAACAATCACAAATTATCGTAAGTGAAATTTTTAATATAGTTTTAATCGAAGTTATTTATTTATTTATTTTAATTATCTGACGATTATAATTGATTAATATAATTTGGTGACCTATATTATATATGCAGATATGACATTCAAAATGGGATACAAGATCCTTATGATGATTGTGTTGCAGCAATGAGACTATACATGAGAATGAGGGCACAAATGCACAAAATAGAAGATTACCCTTTGGCATCTGATCCACAAAACAGAAATAATTTTGCTTCATGGAGGCCAAGTGAGCTTGAAAGAATGAGTCCTGAACAAATGCTAGATATCTCAAGATCTGATTACTACTGCTGGTGCATGGATCCATGAATTAATTAATTAATTTGAAACCAAGCCAAATACACCAAGTTGAAATTCATCATGGAGGAATTCATAAGTTCTATATATTAATTACCAATTTATCCTATGCATTATTAATATTAATATAAATATATAGTAAAAGTAAAAAATAAAATATACCAAGGAGCTGATGGTCTCTTTTATACTAGGAAAATAGCTTATATCTTTGTACCAAAAAAAAAAAGCTTATATATTGAATATGAGTCAATTTATATATGTAATAGCTTAGTTAGTGCTTAATTGCTAGTGAATTCATCTTATGCATGTATGGCTCTATTTAATCAAGAGAATATAATTCTTATGGGTGCACTCTATTTAATTATTTTTTGTTTTAGTTTCTGTTTATATAGGGGATAAAATGTTAAATAGATTTTGGAGAGAAAATTAGACTAGTTCACTATTCAACTATAATCGACTAAATAATACAGAGTCCACTAAAGTATATTTTTGTAGCTGGTCTTGTCTAATGTACACAAGTAAATAAATCTTGCATCATACACAATCATTATTAGAGCAAAATGTGTTTAAGACAATATCTCACTTATTTAATAATTTGATGATAACAACATTTTGTTAAAGGATAATTCAAAATTCTAGGTTGTTAGCTAGAAAACTTGTGTAACAAGTAACCAATATAGTTAGTTATAATTGATGTAGTTAGTTACTTGTAAAGGTGGTTAGTTACTTGTGGTTGAAGTAACAAGAGTTAGTTAAGTGTTACTTATCCATTTGTTAGTATAAAACCACATGATTAGCCTTGTAAAATTCATTCACTTGATCAATAAGATTTTTCCCTTCTCTCATATCTCTTTCTCTCAAAATCATCTCTTAATCATCATTTCATTATTCACTGTTCATAGCTTATAGTTCTAACAAACTGGTATCTAGAGTCTCAAGGTTCGTGGCACTCAAGAATTGATCAAGATTCATAGAAACTTGATCAATTATCTCAAAAACAACATGACAAGTCAGTTAGAAACTCTCAGCAACAGTTTTGGTGGCAAACTCCCAATTCTTGATGCAAAAAATTGGGATCGTTGGAATAAACAAATGAAGGTGATCTTTGGATTCCAAGAAGTGCAAGAAGTAATTGAAACTGCAATTGGTGATCTTGCAGATAATGCAACAGAAGCTCAAAGGAATGCACATCGTGCATTGAAGAAGAAAGACTTTAAGGCAATGTTCTTCATCCACCAATGTGTTGATTTGGTGAATTTCCAGAAGATTGAGAATGCAACCTCAGCTAAGGAGTGTTGGGACATTCTTGAAAAGGCTCATTCTGGGAATGAGAAGTTGAAGCAGGTAAGATTACAAACTTGGAAGAGGAAGTTTGAACTGCTACAAATGGAGGCAAATGAAAGCATTGCAGAATACTTCAACAAGATCACCAACATTACAAATCAAATGAGAAGCTGTGGTGAAACATGTGTAATCAATCCATTGTTGGTAAGGTTATGAGAACTTTATCTCCTAAGTTTGATTATATCACTGTTGCTATCATGGAAACCAAAGACTTGACAACACTCACCCTGGATGAATTACAATGCACATTGGAATCTCATGAACAAAGAATCATGGAAAGAATCAAAGATAAAGTCATTGATCAAGCATTGCAGGCACATGCAGTCAAGAAGGGTAATGGAAAATGGAAGGGTAAAGAAAAGTCAAAAAATCAGTCCAACAACAAAGATAACTCAAAGAAAAGTAATGATCAAGGTGAATCTTCATCACAAAGCACTAGTTCAAAGCAAGAAAAGAAGGGGAAGTTCAACTTGAAGAGTATTCAGTGTTACAATTGCCAGAAATTTGGCCACTTTGCAAAAGATTGTAGAGGCAAGAAGGTTCCAAGATATTCCAACAAGCAAGATTCTGATGCCCACTTAGCTCAAGAAGATAGTGAATCAGAAGTTGATCCTATGCTATTGATGGCCACAATCACTGATGAAGAAGATCATCATGAAGGTTGGTATCTTGACACTGGCTGTAGTAATCATATGACAAGTCACAGAGAATGGTTGGTGAATTTCAATGATTCATCAAAAACAAAGATAAGATTTGCAGACAACAGGACCATTCCAGCTGAAGGAGTAGGTGATGTTTTGATCAAGGGCAAGAAAGGGAATCAGGCACTCATCACAGGAGTTTTGTATGTACCTGCCATGAAGACAAACTTGCTTAGCATGGGCCAACTGCTAGAAAAAGGTTTCATCATGCATCTAGAGAATAAGGTAATGGAGGTATTTGATTCTCACAAGAACACTATTTTGAGAGCTCCAATATCTCAAAATAGAACCTTTCAAGTTCAAATTTCTGCAAATCAATGTCTAGCTAGCATAAAGATTAGTGATGAAGCATGGTTATGGCATATGAGGTATGGTCACTTGAATTTCAAAAACTTGAGTTATCTGCATAATAATGAGTTAGTGAAAGGTTTGCCTGCAATTAAAGTTCCTAAGGATATCTGTCAGCATTGCTTGTTAGGAAAGCAAGCCAGAAAATCATTTGCTAAAGAGGTAGCTATGAGGGCAAAACAGATATTAGATGTTGTATATACTGATGTGTGTGGCCCTTTTGACACATTGTCATTAGGAAGAAGTAAGTACTTTGTCTCATTCATTGATGAATTCAGTAGAATGATGTGGATTCACTTAATGAAGAGCAAAGATGAGGTGCTGCAGAAATTCAAAATTTTCAAGTTAGAGGTTGAAAATCAGTCTAATAAGAAGATTAAGATACTAAGGAGTGATGGTGGTGGTGAATACACATCTCTTGAGTTTAAGTCATTCTGTGAATCAAGTGGCATTAAACATGAAGTTACAGCTCCTTACACACCTCAACACAATGGAATAGCTGAAAGGAGGAACAGAACAATTATGAATATGACAAGATGCATGTTAAAGGAGAAGGAATTACCACATAGCTTCTGGGGTGAAGCTGTAGTTACAACTTGCTATGTTCTAAACAGATGCCCTACAAAGCAAGTAAGGTACCTGAAGCTATATGGACAGGACACACACCATCAGTTAAACACCTAAGGGTATTTGGTTGTCTATGTTATAAACACATTCCTGATCAAAAAAGGCACAAGCTTGATGACAAGAGTGCAGTAATGATCATGATAGGATATCACACTGCTGGCTCATATAAACTATACAATCCTGTCAATAACAAGGTCACAAGCAGCAGGGATGTTACCTTTGAAGAAGATAAGAGCTGGAATTGGAATACAAGTCCTGAATCATCTCAGCAATATGTTCCATTTCAGTTACTTGATGAAGAAGTCACCAACCATGACACTATGCAGACACAACCTCACAATGCACAAGAGCCTGAAGCACTAAGAAGGTCAACAAGGGGTCAAATTCCAAATAGAGCACTACAGGAGTATGAAACTATTTCTGATGATTTGGTTACACCAGATGGAGATATAGTACACTTAGCACTATATGTTGACACTCAACCCTTGACTTATGAACAAGCAGCAAAATATGAAGAATGGAGTAGAGCTATGGAGGAAGAGATAACATCAATTGAGAAGAACAAAACATGGAGTTTGGTTCATTTGCCTGCTAACAAGAAGCCAATAGCAGTTAAATGGATCTATAAACTCAAAAATCACCCTGATGGCTCCATTTCAAAATACAAAGCAAGGTTGGTGGCAAAAGGTTTTCTACAGAAGCCTGGTATAGATTTCACTGAAATTTTTGCACCAATTGCAAGAATTGAAACTGTGAGATTAGTAGTGGCAATAGCATATCACTTTGACTGGGAGATTGCTCAATTAGATGTCAAGTCTGCCTTCTTAAATGGCAAACTTGAGGAGGAAGTATACATTGAGCAACCTCAAGGATTTGTAGCTAAAGGGAAAGAAGACTGTGTGTTGAAACTAGACAAAGCTCTATATAGCCTCAAGCAAGCACCTAGAGCCTGGAACCTGAGGATAGATGAATTTCTTAGCAAAAATGGATATTCTAAATGCACAGTGGAACATGGAATTTATGTTAAAGGTACATATCATAATAGACTTTGCATAGTTTGTCTGTATGTAGATGATTTGTTAATAACTGGTAGCAGCAAAGAAGAGATTGACAAGCTTACAAAGTTGTTAAGTTCTAAATTTGATATGACAAATTTGGGGAGTTTGAAGTATTTTCTTGGATTGGAATTCACTAAAATAAGTTGTGGTATATTGATACATCAGAAGAAATATGTATCAGATATACTAAAGAGGTTTAATATGGTGAACTGCAATCCTACTAATACTCCAATGGAAACTGCCTCAAGCTTGAATGAAGATAATGAAGGGAAATCTGTGAATAGTACTCACTATAAGTAGATAGTAGGAAGCCTAAGGTATGCTTGCAACTCAAGGCCTGATATATGTCATAGTGTAGGGATTGTTAGCAGGTTTATGCAATCTCCTAAACTATCTCATATGCAAGCAGTGAAGAGGATCTTAAGATACTTGCAGGGCACAATTGACTATGGTGTTCTATACACTAAAGCTGAAGAAGATCAAAAGAGATTGATAGGCTATTGTGACTCTGATTGGTCAGGTGACAAAGTTGAGAGAAAAAGCACAATGGGATATGTCTTCACTTTGTTCAATTGCCCTATATCTTGGAGCTCAAAGAAGCAGACAGTGGTTGCCTTGTCTACATGTGAGGCTGAGTATATTTCTGCCTGCAATGCTGCTTGTCAAGGCATATGGTTACAGTCATTACTGCAGGAAATGAAGATTGATGTAGATCATGAAGTTGAACTGATGATAGACAACAAATCAGCCAAAAACCCCATTGCACATGGAAGGAGCAAGCATATAGAAACCAAGTTTCATTTTTTGAGAGATCAAGTTACAAAGGGAAAGATCAAGCTGTCTTACTGCAACACAAATGATCAAATGGCAGATGTGCTCACTAAGCCATTGAAGATTGAAAGATTCAGAGACTTAAGGAAGATGTTGAATGTACAAAGCTTAGAGAATTTGAATTAAGGGGGAATGTTAAAGGATAATTCAAAATTCTAGGTTTTGTTAGCTAGAAAACTTGTGTAACAAGTAACCAATATAGTTAGTTATAATTGATGTAGTTAGTTACTTGTAAAGGTGGTTAGTTACTTGTGGTTGAAGTAACAAGAGTTAGTTAAGTGTTACTTATCCATTTGTTAGTATAAAACCACATGATTAGCCTTGTAAAATTCATTCACTTGATCAATAAGATTTTTCCCTTCTCTCATATCTCTTTCTCTCAAAATCATCTCTTAATCATCATTTCATTATTCATTGTTCATAGCTTATAGTTCTAACACATTTAACTCTATAAAATTAAAGGAATAATTTATGTAATTGTGTGTTTAAGTGTGTAGGTATAAGAAACATTCTTAAAAGTATTATTAAATTTACTCATTATGATCCTCTATACAATAGGAATAAGGATAATCCTCTGAACTAACACAGTAAAAGAAAAGAAGTCATGATCAACGATAATCCATCCTCTAGGTATCACACAAAGACTTCAATAAAAAGATAAAGAACAAAGATGATATGAATTATCATCCTCTATACTGCAAATGAAGACACGTAATCAAGGTCAACACAATTCATCATTTGAACAAAACACTAAAGACTACAAAAGAAAATTAAGTTTGTCTAGAACTGCTCTACAATCATTTGTGGTACATATGACCATCTCATCCAGTGGACAACATAAAGGACCATAAGTCAAAGTCAACATTTCTCATTCTCTAGATATAAGTTGAAGGCTTTCATCCTCTATGCCAACTCATCTCTATTATGGCAAAAGGAATTAAAGAGAACGAAAACATTTAATGATCAAAGGAATGATTATACTGTAGAGAATGTTTTCTTTTAACGGTCATATAACACAAATCATGGATAGTACAAGAGCGTGATCCAATAGCAATGACACATGCACCAACTCCATCAAATAGAAAAATATAGTACGAGGTATTCAACCTCAATAAATATCAACAATCGTACTATGTAAACACTAAAAACTATAACAACAACTCTTTGTATCAAGATCACATTACACACATTACTATGTGTGTGATTATGTGTGCTTGACAAATTACACACATTGAGTGGAATCAAGGTCACATAATAGTCTATTATGCGTTCTTTCAAGAGTGCTTCAGTGCACTAAGAATAGTGTGCAATCATGACAACTCATATATGAACATATGTGCATTTTATGATAATGGTATATCAAAAGCACTTAGATAAATATAGAGGTATTGGAATTAATGCATTAATGTTAATCTTAAGCATTTAAATTCTCTAGGAGAATCTTTAAAAGCCAAAAATAAAAATATCTATAAGTTGTAGTTATTTCCTCTATGTTGAGAGTTGTTTAGATCATTGTATATATATATATATATATATATATATATATATATATATATATATATATATATATATACCAATTTTGTCATCAATACAAGCTTAGATTGAAATTTGATTTTTTGTTGTATATCCTATCCATGAAAGTTAGAATCTTAGACCATATAACTTTGTATTACACTGAGACAAACTCAGTGCCTATGTAACTAGCTTGTTAGTGACAAAAATTTGTATTCAACAACGAAGTCTTCCAAGTAATGAGGCAAGATGTAACAACTCGATCCCTTTTTTTTACATATTTAGTAGGCAATCACGACTTTGTGCCTCATGACATGAATCATGATCTCTATCCCTCTCTCTGGTAAAGTTTTTGTCTTTCATGGAAATTGAACCATGTACCTTGAGTTCAAGTACATGTTCAATGTTGACTCTTCATATTACAAAAATCCCATAACTTTTTGATAAGTGGACTGGCCTGAAACACAATTGACTAGCCCGAATTTCATATGAACACAATTGCCTCTAAACCCCAAACTTACAAAAATACACTCACGATATTTTGGAAGATACATTCTGAAATCCAACCTGATTGGATTGTATCTTCCAAAACAATTCAAAGTGAAATTCCTTTTTATTTTTATTTTTATTGGACACTGAAAGCTATCTTCCGAAATTAACTACAATTGTGGAACTTATCTTCTAAAACGCTTCTATTGATTAATATTAGATCGTATCTTCAAAAACTACCTGAAAATTTGGAACATATCATCCAAAATCCTTTTACATGTGATCAAAATGAAAAATCAAGAAAATGCACCATGGATTTTTCCATACCATATAACATTAAACTTGAAGAAATCAAAATAAATCTCAAATTCAAACATATATAAAATTTTAAACATAATATTTGTCCTACATAACCAAACAACTCTTGATGTGAAAATTAAACCCTGTAACAACCAATCCAAAACATATCGTATAATTTTCACAAATTAAAAATTGGATAAAAAAAAAAAACCTTACCTGTTGTGTTGAAGTCGGATAGAGACAAAATAATTGAAGTTGTTGAATGAAGTTAGAATGAAAATCCATAACAAAAAAATTATTTTCATTTGATCAAACCTTTTCAAAACATAACTGAACTGCGTTTTATATAATATAAGGTCACCTAGAATTCTATCTTCTGAAATACTACAATTTTTTTTTTTTTGAATTGAATAATTAGAATCAAACTGAGTCCAAAATAAAAGATATTTTCAAAAATTTTGGGTAATCAAAGGGTCTATTTGATACGATGGAAAGAAAGAGAAAGAAAAAAACAAAACAAAAACATGAATAAACTTAAACTAATTTTTAATCTAAATTTATGAGAAAATCTTGCATATGGACAACTATTTAAGCACAAAATTTAGACACACTCACACAAATAAAAACATTAAAATAAAAATAAAATTGTCACATCAAGTTATATCACTCCAATTCATTTTTCTTTAATTTTTTAAACTTATTATGAGTGTGCTTAACAACTATTATTTATATTTGTGCCTATAAAAATATTTCTTCTAAATTTATTTATCCATTTTTAAAATTTTCTTTTCTATCATTTTCTTTCTATAAAATCAAATGAACCCTGAGAGAGCAATGCACAGCCTAAATAGACAAATTGATAAATAAGTTGTTTTCATACCTACAACAAATTTCTTTTGTTTTTAATTTTTAAGGAGCAAAAGCCAAATAGACTCTATTACATGTCAACTACTTTTTTTTAAAGCTTGACACATCCAAAGAGTATTGTCAGTCATCAAATCCAACACGTCAAATACACTCTCTTCTCTTCCCCCATCTCTCTCAACCTCTATATATAAATAATAAGCAGAAACAAACACAACTAACTAACAACACTTGGTTTGGTGCTTCAACTCATTCATTCATTCATTTTCATCCTCAAAATTTCGATGAGGCGTTACTTCTCCAAATTCATTCATTCATCAAATTCCATTCCGGTAAAACCTCTCTCTATCTCTCTCTGACTTTGTTTTATCTGTGAATTGTTCCACTTCTATCAACATAGCTACCTCAATTGTTCAATTTCTATCAATATTACTTAGATCTAATTCTACGTGTATGAATGTTCAACAGTTTATTGCCATAACTTGTTGATATATTATGAGTTCAATTCCGCTCGTGATAGTTGTATCTGGTCATTGGGAAATATGTCATTGATTCATAAAACTGATTAAATAATCTAACTTCAAAAATTATTTTTTTCAATTTTAATTAGCAAAGTGTGACTTTTAAAAATATCGATGTAAAATGGTCATTGGTGTCACTGATTAATTTTTTTTTTGTCCTTACCCAATTTAAGTAAATAAATAAATCTAAAGTGTAATGATGCTGAGAGTTATATATATATGTTCACAATTTATTATACTTTCTCCGGCCTTAATCATAAACAAACATTTTTGTTTCAAATTCATTGATGTATCTGGTCTATAATGGTTAGATACCGTAGTTATTTAATGAATCTGATGTATCTGGTCTATAATGAGTTAGATACCGTAGTTATTTAATGAATCTGAAAAGAGAACATTTGCTTATAATTAAGGCGGAGGAGTATGAAAATTTGACTAGCTAGTGAAATTAATTTTGATTAATGAAACAGGTGAATTCTGAGATGGGGTCTTATTGTACTACAAGAATTTGTAATCTTCAACCTTTATTCAAAGGAAAAGCTAGTGATTATTCTACAGGAACTTCTGTAACATCATGTGATACATTGTCTGAAGAAAAGCCGAAAGACAATTCTGTTTCTGATATGTTGGTTGATTCATTTGGAAGGCTTCATACATATTTGAGAATATCGTTAACAGAGAGGTGTAATTTACGGTGTCAGTATTGTATGCCGGCAGAGGGTGTAGACCTAACTCCAAAACCTCAGGTTTTAACGACAGCCGAGATTCTGCGATTGGCTGATCTGTTTGTGAGTTCCGGGGTTAATAAAATACGGTTGACCGGTGGAGAACCGACTGTTAGAAAGGATATTGAAGATATTTGTTACAAATTGTCGAGTTTGAAGGGATTGGAAACATTGGCTATGACTACTAATGGTATTGTTCTTGCTAGAAAACTTCCAAAGCTTAAAGAATGTGGACTTACTTCTCTGAATATTAGTTTAGATACTCTTGTACCGGCAAAGTTTGAGCTTATGACGAGACGTAAAGGGCATGAAAAAGTAATGGATTCAATTAATGCTGCCGTAGATCTTGGTTATAATCCTGTTAAGGTATATAATTAAGGCCCCTTATTTAGTGCAAAATGTTGTTAAATAGAGGCTACGGAAGCACGGTTGCGTAGTGGAATTTTAATAAATTGCTACTTTCCGCGATCTTCAATTGACAACATTGGTCACCTCCCCTTCATGAAGTCATTCACATGTTGCTGATTGATGTGTTTTATATGTTTCTGTTGCATTTCATTTTCAGGTCAATTGTGTTGTAATGCGTGGATTCAATGATGAAGAAATCTGCGACTTTGTTGAGCTGACACGTGAAAAGCCAATTAATATTCGGTTTATTGAATTCATGCCTTTTGATGGAAATGTTTGGAATGTCAAGAAACTCATACCTTACTCAGAAATGTTGGATACAGTGGTAAGGTAGAATTCAGACTGAAGATCACATTTTGATAGTTTTTATGTTTCTTTTAGTTGAGAGAAACTTTATACCCGTCATTATTAAACAGGTGAAGCGGTATCCTAGCTTAAAAAGGAATCAGGACCACCCAACAGATACGGCCAAGAATTTCACAATAGACGGACATAAAGGACAAGTTTCGTTTATCACATCAATGACTGAGCATTTTTGTGCCGGTTGCAATAGATTGCGACTACTAGCTGATGGAAACTTAAAAGTTTGTTTGTTTGGTCCTTCAGAGGTATGTTATATTCTAACCATCTCAATTTTGGGGATGGCAATTTGGTTAGATTCTACTTAATGTTTTTGGTGAATCTTGTTATAGATGATGATGATGATGATAAATTGCAGGCTTTCTAAATCCAAATGGGAAATTAATCTGATAATTAGATCATGTGGGAAAGAGAGGGTTTCAGGATTGATATTTTAGGCCTATACATTATTTTTTATGAGTAAAATTTGGACATAAACCCTATGTAGTACTGACTCTTCATTGAAGTTGTGTCCTACACTGTCACGACAAAGTGTTTGTGTCGTGTCTCGTCAAAGTGTGAGTATCGTGTCTCGTATTTGTTCTTATATCAGTGTTTCATAGCTTAAACCTTTAGAATGATAAGATTTTAAAACGGTGTAAAATATTTTTTTATAGTTACCTATATACGATTGTTCGGTATGGTTGTAGCAGTTTTTTCCTACTACTATTTTCCGTTGCTTTACACAGTAAGTGAAAATAGAATAGTAGTGTCACATTGGAGCTTTGAACTTGCAATTTCCTGACCAAGTCAATTTTGACCTATGAAGCATGGACACATACACCGGACACGACACGGACACATCAACATCGATAATAATTCGAGAAAATGACATAATTCAATGTAATCAATCATAAGATGCCTTTATCGGATGTGTGGTTTTGACTGAAGACATGGAAATTAAGTATGACATTGTCATTTAATAAAATTGAGGATTATTCACCTAGTTTCCTTGCGCTGCAAGAAGATGAGCTATCTTGATTTTGTTTTCAACTATGCTTGGACGATGATTTGATTTCCAACTCATTTTTCTGTTTTGGAACCGTGCCGAAACTTAGGTGCATCTTATAAAACTATTCGATTATTGAACTTGATAGTTATTATTGATATTTATCTGTACCATTATTATCTCAAGGACAAATATGCTTTATGTATGGATACTGATAGGGACTAAGAGAATCAATCATTAAATATCTATAACATGATTCATGTGTACCTTCAGGAAAAGATTACTGTAATGTTTTTTAAAGGACTTGTATTCTTGCAGGTAAGCTTAAGAGATCCCTTGCGGAATGGTGCAGAGGATCACGAGCTTAGGGAGATAATAGGGGCAGCAGTATGCATTTCTGATTTTTAATACTAAGATTCATAATTTCTATGATGATTATGTAATTTTTTAGTATATTTGCCAGCATTGGTTATCTTCTTTAATATGATGATATAGTAATCAGTGTTGATAAATATTGGCCTTGGCATTCCACGGAAGGTTGTGGTGGTGGATTTATTGACAACCGCCCTAGCCGATTTATGAAGAGCGCTGTGGCATTTTATGGTGGAAAAGGCGGATTTTTGGCTTTCTGACATGGTCTGCTATCCCATCCGCCGTTGATAACAGTGATAGTAACAGAACTATATTAATTTGTGTAGCAAAATAGCCAACAGTAGATAATATACTACTTGAAATTGTATATTTTAGTTAAGTTATTCTATGGATTTTGCAGTATCATGTTATTGCCTAGTTTCTTAAGCATTGCCTATTTTTGGTTTAGGTGAAGAGGAAGAAAGCTTCACATGCTGGAATGTTTGACATTGCGAAGACGACAAATAGGCCTATGATACATATCGGTGGATAAGGTCCGCTCAATTTTTTTCTTTATAGATTTTTTGCATTCAATCTCTTAGAATTTAAAACTTAATAGATTGGTTCTCTACAATTGACAAAAGCGCAAGATGAATGATTTATCTCTGATTCTAGGTATCATGTATATTGTTAAAACCCGATCAGGCGATCATATGGCAAGCCACGGAGCAGCCCAAACCAAAATCAGTATGAATCGAGATCATCACGAGTGGTTAATCTCGCTCGATATGGAGTGATACAATTTTGTCATTTGTTCCTTTGGCTGATATGTTTTGTTGAATATTTTTGTCTAGTTATAGCAAATATCAACAGGGAGAATAAAGGGTATGTTAGTGAATAATGCTTAAAATTATAGTGTGGCTGCTTGTTGTATTAATATTTATCACGAGTGACATAACAAATTGGAACTTTGAGAAGGTTGGTAATTAAAGCCTGTTATAAATTCGGGTTAAATAGTGTTTACTCTTGTAATGTTAGCGAATTTTAATTTACCTCTATTATATTTTATTGCAATTTCAACTTTATAATGTGTAGATTCCATCATTTTAGCTTCTCATTAGATAACTATACTGTGAGTTTTTTTTCTTCTTAAGATGAACAGTGTTGTCGTATCAATTTTTCTTTGAACATCGACAGTGCTGTCGTTTGGGTTTTTATTTGAAGATAAATTAATCAAAATTATTCACCTCAATAAATGTACTGGTAGATATTCACATAATATATGTACCGAAGAATTCACCTAGGAGTAATTGGTGTTAATATTTATCTGTGTCACTAAATAATAAATCAAAAATGAATTAAAAGCCATATATATAAGTATGTTATCACATTAATTTTGGAGAAAAAGGAATATTTACAGTCGGTGTAAAATTACATTCTCAATTAATATACTAACCATGTTTACCACTAAGTCATCCAACTTGACGTCATTTTTTTATATGACATGGTAAAATGATAGTTTTTTATTAGATGATCCTGTATATTTTGTTATATTCTTTATTATATACTCCCATTCATTAATACAATACTTATCGGATAATTTAGTCCGTCAAATTAATTACAAAAATATGACTAAACTAACTAATGTTTTTTGACTTATTTTTTTATCAAGTAGTCTGATAGCTACAATTTTATCTTTTTAAGGTTAATAAGTGAGAGTACCAAATTTAAATCTCGGTCCTTGTTAGTTAATATTATTTACTACCTATTTTAAAGCAATCTTAACCAAGACGAAAGTCGCTAAGTTAGTTTACTTGGTCACTAAGATAACTTGGTCACTAAGATAACTTGGTCATGTTGGTCAAAATTTGGTCAGCAAGTTTTATTACTTAGCTAGCAAGATTACTTGGTCATGAAGGAAGTAAACTTGGGCACCAAGGTATTCAAAGACCAAGCTCACCTATAAATGGGAGGTGGTGGTGAAGATTGAAATCATTCCAACATTGAGAGAGAAAACATTACAACCTTGAGAGAGTTTCAAGAGAATTAGAGAGATTTCTAGTTAGTGAAATTTTTGGGTGTAATTGGGGTTTGGATAGTGGGAGATATTGAGTGTGTGTAAACATTTTGTGTAAATTTCCTTTTTCAATAGAAAGATCTTCAGCAGCCCGGAGACGTAGGCATATTTTGCCGAACTCTGTTATCAATCGTTGTGTTTTATTATTTTGTATTTGTCGCTTTTCATTGATCCAACTATAGGGAAATTCCGCGTAGTTTCCTAACAATTGATATCAAAATCTTTGGTTCGTTGTCAACGATTCTAAGGAAGTGAGATTCGAGTTGGAGTGATGGCTGCAGTTGAAGGAAAGGTGAAAATTGAAAAGTTCGACGTTGTGGACTTCAGCTTTTGGAAGATGCAAATAGAGGATTATCTGTAGCAGAAAAAGCTTTATCAACCTCTCACGGGAAAGAAACCAACCAAATTGAAAGATGATGAGATGAAGCTTCTCAATAGACAAGCTCTTGGTGTTATAATTCTCGAAGAATTTTTTCTTGCTCATTACCAAGATAAATTTTACCAAGGTTACCAGGGACATAATTCTCGAAGAATTTTTTCTGTGAAGTAGCATGAAACGATGCTCCAGAATCTAACACCCAAGACTCTTCCTTGCTCTCCAAAGAGCATATTAAAGCATTAACTTCTCCTGAGGTGGAAGCAACAATGACCTCGTCCTTTGTCTCTTTGTTCTTTGGTGGACTCTTGAGATATTGGACCGCCTGAAATCATCGTAGCTCCAATAGCTCGAAAACTATCGAGTGTTGAAATTGTGGAAAGATGGGACACTTTAAAAATAAGCCTGAAATCATCGTAGCTCCAATAGCTCGAAAACTATTGAGTGTTGAAATTGTGGAAAGATGGGACATTTTAAAAATAAGTGCAAGAGTCCACCAAAGAACAAGGAGACAAAGGACGAGGTCATTGTTGCTTCCACCTCAGGAGAAGTTAATGCTTTAATATGCTCTTTGGAGAGCAAGGAAGAGTCTTGGGTGTTAGATTCTGGAGCATCGTTTCATGCTACTTCACAGAAAAAATTCTTCGAGAATTATGTCCCTGGTAACCTTGGTAAAATTTATCTTGGTAATGAGCAAGAAAAAATTCTTCGAGAATTATAACACCAAGAGCTTGTCTGTTGAGAAGCTTCATCTCATCATCTTTCAATTTGGTTGGTTTCTTTCCTGTGAGAGGTTGATAGAGCTTTTTCTGCTACAGATAATCCTCTATTTGCATCTTCCAAAAGCTGAAGTCCACACCGTCGAACTTTTCAATTTTCACCTTTCCTTCAACTGCAGCCATCACTTCAACTCGAATCTCACTTCCTTAGAATCGTTGACAACGAACCAAAGATTTTGATACCAATTGTTAGGAAACTACGCGGAATTTCCCTATAGTCGGATCAATGAAAAGCGACAAATACAAAATAATAAAACACAAAGATTGATAACAGAGTTCGGCAAAATATGCCTACGTCTCCGGGCTGCTGAAGATCTTTCTATTGAAAAAGGAAATTTACACAAAATGTTTACACACACTCAATATCTCCCACTATCCAAAACCCAATTACACCCAAAAATTTCACTAACTAGAAATCTCTCTAATTCTCTTGAAACTCTCTCAAGGTTGTAATGTTTTCTCTCTCAATGTTGGAATGATTTCAATCTTCACCACCACCTCCTATTTATAGGTGAGCTTGGTCTTTGAATACCTTGGTGCCCAAGTTTACTTCCTTCATGGCCAAGTAATCTTGCTAGCTAAGTAATAAAACTTGCTGACCAAATTTTGACTAACATGACCAAGTTATCTAACTTAGTGACTTTCTTCTTTAAGTCTCCGGGCTGCTGCAGATCTTTCTATTGAAAAAGGAAATTTACACAAAGTGTTTACAAACACTCAATTTCTCTCACTACCCAAAACCCAATTACACTCAAGAATTTCACTAACTAGAAATCTCTCTAATTCTCTTGAAGTTCTCTCAAGGTTGTAATGTTTTCTCTCTCAATGTTGGAATGATTTCAATCTTCACCACCACCTCCTATTTATAGGCGAGCTTGGTCTTTGATACCTTGGTGCCCAAGTTTACTTCCTTCATGGCCAAGTAATTTTGCTAGCTAAGTAATAAAACTTGGTGACCAAGTTTTAACCAACATAATTAAGTAAACTAACTTAGTGACTTTTTTCTTGATAAGATTGCTTCACAATAAGTAGTAAATAATATTAACTAGCAGTCTCTACTAATTGAACAAACTAGCAGTCTCTACTAATTGAACAATGTTCACGAGTACTACTAAATTTTACTCTGATGAGATATAAATTAAACTAAACTATTATTCTTCCCATTTTTTTTAAACAATTATTCCTCCCATTTACAAAGTTTATAAAGGTGATGTGACAAAATAAATTTAGATCTAGAGTCGTGTATATTAAGGAGAAAATTGGAGTTGTATCAATTCGAAAGACATGATAGAGTTGTGCTTCCCACGTTTTGGACATATGATGAGAATAAAAGAAATCTCCTTTGAAAGATTTTATTTTGTGGAAAATCGTTCGACAACTAGAGCTACAGATAAACTCAAAAGGAACTTTGATGAATAATGTATGTAGCCACTAGTCATTTTGGACCCGCTTGAAATAACTTATTTTTGAGCTAATGGAAAATAGCTTATGCAAATAAATATATTTTTATATATTTTTGTAAGTTTGTTAAGGTGGTTTATGACAAAAATAATTTATAAAAATATAGTTTTCGTTAGTAAGAATTGACAAATTAATATAAAAATTTCTTTATTTGTATAAATTGTTTTGCATAAACTCAAAAATAAGCTATTTTAAACGAGCTCTTTGTATGTAAAGACTTTTAGTGCATAGAGACTAAATTACCGGAAAAATAATATTTAAGAGATTAGTTTATGTAATAGATAACCACTCAGTTTACAATTATTATTTTTTAAGTTTTTATTAGTAACCATATAAAAACAGCACATTTTTATATAAATTATATCCACTGTCCTATGATAAGCAGTTTGCCCCTTCAATATATTATATTAGGGGCTGACTTTTTGATATTCAAAGTCAATTGGCATGATCTTTTGAGCAAAAGAAAAGTAAGCTATACAAGCCAATGCTAGTTTTTGCTTTTCAAAATCAATAACATTTTACATTAAATTATAAAAGTTATGTTATATTATTAAATTATAAAAGTAATACCAAAGCCATGTGTTAGTGGTATACAATTCATTTCTAAATAGTAAATAGCATGTAGAATAATGACCAGTTGAAACTAAACAAGTATATGGCTTTCTCCTATGGAAGTAATTAAATAACAGATTATTGTAACCAACCATATATTTAATTTGAACATATCATTATTATTGTACTAGTGATATTATTATATATTTTCATAAACATGAATTTGGTTGGCAAATATTTTTGGAGGATGTACAGCTTTGTATAGTTTTTACAATACAAAGTCAATGCATATATTATTCAACAGAATGCAATATTTTTTAACCACTTCAAGTACAGCTTTGAAAACTTGGGATGGTAATGGGCACGCTCAGGAAAGAGTACCATAGTATCCAATGACTAAGCTAGCCATATTTCAGGAGGAGTAAAATATAAAATAAACTAAATAAAATATATTTTAAATATTATTTTGTCAATTTTTATTGTTAGTATTTTTATTTCTTTGCAGTTGTTTGCGAGTTACAATTACAAGTGCTAAAATAATATAAAATATATCTATCAAACAAAAAGATATTTTTTAAATTATTTATATCTATTAATTTTTGACATATAAACTCTTTAGTGATAGTTAAATATATAGGAGAAAGTTAACATGTGCCCTTATGACACATACTCAATGTAGAAAATTTGTCTTAAAAGCTCCACACTCGACTATTTAAAAGTCAAAATGTTTCTTTTCTTAATGTTAAACTTCCACTTTTATATTTTTTTAAATGCGCCATAAGGACAAATGTTATCGAGGTCAAACAGGTTCGACTCGACTCGACTCATTTCCGATCTTACTTAGCCAAATCCAAATATATATTATTGGGGTCGCTAATTATAATTATACTAACCTATTCGACTAATTTTATTTTTCTACTTGATGTCCATCTCTATATCCTTGTTTGTAAAAAATATTTGTATCCAAATTCATAGTCTTGAGGACAATAAGTTTAATGCTCGACCCTACACTCTCTGGGCAACCTAGGTGCCCATACTTGTATTCGTTAACCGCACTTTAACAATAAAAAGATAATTAACAACAAAAATAATCAAAGCATAATTAAGATATGATACAAAATCTTTCAAATCAATTTATGAAATATTACAAATTATACTAGTATTTAGCCAAACAAAAAGCACACAAAGTATAAAAAAAAACAAAATGCATATTACAACAAATTTGAGGTGAAGATATAATTCTTGAATGATGATGAATTCCAAATGGTGGCTACTCATTAGAACATCTTTTATCATCTAACTAACTAAGCATTTTTTTTAATTATTGTTGTTAATAATAATCAACCTTTTGGTTTCAAAACACAATGCCATTGATTTCTAAAGCTCATCACTCTTGAATATTTCTTAATTATTAACTTTAAACAACTATGTGAGGGCTACATTATTAATGTTACATAAGTGTGACAAGGACACTGTTGTTAATTTGCTTATATTATGTTGTCAAAGTTAGATAAATAGCAGAATTTAATTTACAATTGAAAAGTAGAAATTGTACAATTGAACAATTTTTCAGAACATAAATTGTACAAAATTTTGCAATCATTAAAAAACAAAGTATCATATAAAGTAATGTTCACAAATGCTCACTATAATCTTTTTGCATAAAAAGGGCCACTTGAAAATTGAAATCAACACACATGCATATTATGTAAATATAATTGATTGTCAATATTCAATAAGCATAAGCTTTTTCTTAGAATATTTTTTGGAATCAATATGCACACATCAATTAGCAAAAAAAATAGCAAACAAACAAGGACTTAATTTTGATTAAGTAGAGGCATAGTACTTAACTCTTCCATGAAACCATCTAATTCTGAAAAACCATCTAAGAAACCATTGAACTTTTCATTTGACTTTGATTTTCTCCATATATCTTCCTCATCATCAGTTTCATTCTTTATCCTTATCCCATTTTGCAGACTAAGAAAATCTTTTTCATTTTCCTGTGCAATTATCGACTTTTTCAGGTTTAAATCCATTGAATCTTTGGTTGATGGTGGAGGTGCAGTCTTAGATTTGCTTCTTGCACCTCCCCTTTCATTATCTTCTGGCTTTCCTGTAAGTCTTTGAACAAGCTCTCTGAAATTTTCAGCATCAGTTTTTATGATTTCTGGAGCATATATGTGAATTATTCGGATTTTCGGCTTGACTTTTGATATCATTTGTGAATCTTTGTCAACTCCTAGCTTAGATGATGATGTTGAGTTTGAATAACATGAGTTTAGCTTTTTCATGTTTGATTCTGAATGTTTGAGAAAAGAGTGTTTTTGTTTTGTTTGAGACTAATGTTTACATAGGAAAAAGAATGGAACAATATCCTGCTAGAAAACAATGTAAAGATTCTAAAAGTTTACATGAAGTTATGTTTTGGATATACATTTCACTAAATTTATAGTCAATGAAATAATTAAATAAAAAAATGAAAATAAGGGTCCCTCCTATTCAGTTACATATGTAATTTTTTTTTCATTATTTAAATCTTTTATGTCAATAACAATTTTATATAACATGTAATAGGTACAATGTACAAAACATTCATTACCGTTTAACTTTTAGCAGCGACTAATCTTTAGCAGAAAATTTATGTAACACTCGAGATAGATATTCCTAAACAAATTGCATGCTGTAGTTTTTCACACAGTTTTCACGATGTTTAACCGTTTGATAAAAAATGTACGGTTAAAATTTAAAACAATCTAATAAGAAATGCACGTTGTTTCACTCGATCTATTATTAATGGCTCAGATTTAAAACAATCTGAAAATTGTGTGAAAGGCAACTGTAGCGAATCTTGATCCCAGATATTCCTCTCCCAATTTGGATGTTCATCCATATACATAAAAGACAAAGACAAAATCTAACTTCTGACCATTTATTTAAAGTGTTTGTTGAATCTCTTAATGTCCGGACTACAATTAATTATTAACTCATTAAAAGAAAATGAGTTCCATGTCCAAAGTTAATTTGTCCCAAACTTTTACGAGTTCAGATCACCTCCAGTTTCCTTATACTCCAGTTTTCCAGTTTAATGCACTGATGCATGACATGTGGCAAAAAAGATCTCAATGGTTCACATTAAACTAAAATCAATAAAAAAAATAAAGAGAAATCAATAATCTTTGTCTTGTCTTTTCACTCCCCTTCCCACTTCATCTTCCACCTTCTCTATTATAGTTCCGACAGATTTGCCGCTCCTACCTCTGCGTTTGTTAAATGTTCTGCGAAAATTTGTTCCACAAAAATTGTTCTGCAAAAATTTGTAAAAAAAAAGATCTGTGATTCAAGATTGTTTGGGAAAAGATCTGTGATTTTGTTAACCACTTTGCAAATCTTTGGGAACTACTTTGCCAACAGAATTGGGAAAAAATTACAGATTAAAATGAAAAACAAATTCGCAGAGAAACTTAAATAAAATTTCTTTCATCGTTTCAGTCATGGAGCTCAAGGAAAACACACATGGTCTTCTTGTTTATCAACACTTCAAAGTTGGAATTTTTTTTTTTTGCAAATTCAAAAACAGAAATTGCAGTTTCTTTTGGAAATCATTCATAGCTTGACCAAGAACAATAGCGACGGCGTGGGGTTGTTCGTGACCGTGGGATACAGATGGATGGCGAAAGCAAGACAGAAACCTATTGTCTTTTCGTTTTTTTTTTTTTTTTTTTTGAGGAAGAAACATGCTGTGTTAGTTCACGTGCTGCTGCTATTGTTATGTTAGAGTTAATCTCACTCATTGATAATTTTAATCGCCACGTGTCATTCATCAAGAGAAAAACTGGAATAAATGGTGGATAAAGAAATGGAGTGGATCTCAATTCAACTTTTACATACTTGCATTCAGTTTGATCTTATTATTCCATATGTCAAACCAATGATTAGACCAAAATTCTTTGTTTGTCATTTTATCAACAAAATGAAGTTTGTTCATTTTTGGTTGTCATATCCCATTTAATAATGTCTGCAAGCCAGCATTAATAAACACATTATTCTCAATTAGATCTGTGTAATTTAACTTTAGCCGGCTATTCATTAAGTAAAACAATTTGCAACAAAACAGTAGAAACAAAACTTTGTAACCATAATTTGGACGAAAACAGAATGGAATTGTGAATCTCAAACTTTGTTTCTACTAATTATTTTTTTAAAAAAAACTTTAGTAACAAAACTCACATACAATTATATAAATACAAATTCTTGTGGTCACAAACTAACACATGACCATTTGAGCACAACCAATTATTAAATTGTTTCTATGATTTTCGAAATTTATGATTCATTTACTCTACAATAAATAAATGACATGATACAAGTCTATTTTTTTTAAAGATACGAGTCTTTTTTTTTTTTTGGTACAAACGAGTCTCTTTTTAAAAGATATAGTTATGAAAGTTACATAGATAAAGATTAGGTGTTATTGGTTACTAATTAGTTAGTCTCTGTATAAAGGTTTGGTGTAATCATTATGACATTATCAGTTGGATTAAGATTCTGTGCTGTAAAAAAATCACGCAGTTACATGCAGTAGCTGATCTCGACCATCCATTACAGTTCGGTCGGCTCAGATTGTTTCATTATAAAATCACTACAAAATAATCTCAGCCATTAATTTCAAATCGAACGGTCCTGATTGAAATCAGCGTAAAACTTTGTGAAAAATTTACGGCATTAAATCTTTTTTCATTATCAATTACCTTTTAACATTTTATATCAAATTCATCTTGACCAATACAAGTTATTTCTCTTTATTCGCTCTTTCCTTTTATAGATGTCATGTCTAACAATAGGCTCAACACTTGATTCATAGTGTTTTGTCGTCCAAAGGGATAATAAAAGTTAATATTAATTCCTAGTTACCAAAATAAATAATAACTAATTTGAGTTTTTTTTTTTTTTAAAGTTTGATCATTTATAACCTGTTAGCCTGTATTTTCGACAGACATTAATGAATTGGAGAGAGATGATGAAATCTCATTTAATGTGCATAACTGCATTTTAATATTCTCTTGGGAATTGATCTTAGTAATAAATCAGGAGAAGATCAAGGCTTTTTTGACATCAATGTACTTTGATGTGTAATGTTGCTCGTCGAAGCCTAAGAACCTGTCGAAGTCGACAGAGAATTTGTTTATATATAAACATATTCAAACTCGACGGAGGCATGTCTGTCGAAATTTATATATATGTATATATATGTATCTGTTTGTTTGTCTAACGTATTGTGCAGTACGGAGAAAACATACTCTGGACTTAGCAAATTATTCAAATGGATAACGTTTGAAAGGCTCGCCAGGTGTCCAAGAAATTCGAATTGTCAAAGACACGTGGAGTCTAGTTAGACGTTTTGTAGGTTTTAGCAGTTATTCTGTGTATCTATAAATATTAGTTTCTGATAGGAGAAACGGGTCCACAATTCACAACACATGCAAATTCCTAAAAATATTCAGAGTACCCATGTCAAAGAGCGAAATGAATGCAAACAGGAACATGTACGAATCTGTGTACCATCCTTTGTAAACATTTTACAATTGTCAATGCAATTTACATTTTCAAGTATTGATTACTTGCTTTTCATTTAAGCTTTCTGCACTTTAAGCCTTCTGCAATTTATTTCATTGCATGCTTTTACTTTTCAAAGTTATTCTTTAAACTTCATTTGCAATTCATTTACAAGTTTTCTGCAAATTTAAACTTTGAAGCCTTTACTTCTTTTTTATCAATTTATCCGATTTAACCCAGAAAATATGAACATGTTTTCGTCATCTTCTGCACAATCCATATGTCCCAGGATTTACTAGTTGATCCTTCTTGTAATAATTAAACTAGTGGTTGTTTACTAAAAATCGGGGTAAACATAACCCTAAAAAGTTGTGATGAGTCACCTGATTTAAAAATGATCATGCTAACAATATGTCATGTTGCCTAATTAAAATATCAAAGTAAGGAAAGTTTGTATTAAATAACTCTAAAAAATTAATTTCAAAATAGTTAATTACATAAATTCCAAGAAAATATGTCTAAATTTGACTTATTAAGATTAAGATGATAAGGACACATGTTATAGCATTTTTCTTTGGAAAATTAGTGCCCCACAATTTAATTAAAATATAGACGAAATGATAAGTCATTGACAATATAGGGATCAAAATTTAAACCCAATCATAATATCTGAGCAAACAATTTCGGTATTTCTATGGGTTAAACAAAAATTTGTGGCTTAGTTTTTGTTAATAATTATGTGCAGTTGATAGAGTTTTAGATTTGCCATATCATGAACTAACCAGTCTTAAATAATAGAAGCAATAAATGAATGTACCCTCAAGATTTATCTCTGATAAAGTGAAGATCATATGAATGTGATAGGAGAAAATGGCACCACAAAAATGTGTAGGAAATTCTGACATAAATGAAAAAGTTGTACCAAAAAAATGGCCAAAATAGAATATCTGTTGTGGTTTGTGAAGATGATCATCTCTATGCACACGAGAGTATTGTGTGTCCATTCTGACTACAGACTTACTTTGTAAATATTCTTGCAGTATGCATAAGACTACCACGTGGGAAAGTGGTGGTCCATTCTGTTTTGCACGTGAGTCTCTATTTAAGATTGTGTCAGTCACGGTTACTATGATATGCAATATAGGCCCTACAATATTGAGTATAGTAATATTGATTTCAAAATTATTTAGCGTGTGTTTGGTTTAGCTTTAGATAGAATTGATTATGGTATAATTAATTTTATCAGAATTGATTTTAGCATAATTGATTTATGTTTGGATACAGTTATGTAAAAGTGAGTTGAACAATAAATTTCAGTGTAAAAATCATACTTAAAGCCAGAAGCTACAAATCATAGCTTCTAGCAGAATCAATTCTGGAGGCAGAATCAATTCTGCTTTAAAGTAACCAAACATCTAAAACCAATCTAAAATCAATTCTACACCTTTAGAATTACTTTTGGCTCTTCCAAAAGCTAAACCAAACACACACTTAGATGCTATTGTACCATTTCAATCTACAATAGGACAGATACTTGATCTGTTTAACCAAAATATTGGTCTGTTTATCACTATTTGATCACCGGTTTAAGGAAAATGTTAACAAATGTTAATAAGTGTTTTTTTTGTACTGGACAAACTTGGAGTTAAGAGATAGGACAAAAACTGAAATTCGTGTCTCCTACTGAATTATATGACAATTTTTTGTCTTATGCATTAATTGTCTAAAATACCAAAATTACATTTTGTCCATCAAACATCATACAACACAAAATTTGTCCAATATCTTAAATGTTTGTCTTGTGTTGTTATGTATTGTACCGTCCTATACTGTTTTGTTCAGTACTTAAACTTTGCGGATCAAACAGACCGTTAGATTAATATAATAAAATAATATTAAAATTTGTATAATTTATTAATTAGTGTCTCAAGACACTAGTTATTATGATCCTTGATGTAATTATGATTGAACCATTGTTTCGATTAATCCGTAGTTAAGAAGTTTTATAGCTGATATTTTCGATACTCCCCTAATTATCATAATCTTCTACTATTATTGTACCTAATCTATACTAATATATAAAGGGGATATAAATTTTTGGGATGGCTTTTTTATTATTCCAATTTTACCCTTAAAAAATAACTTCCACATAAAAATAGATTTTCAGTTTTTTTTAGTAAATAATAGTTTTTTTCTTCTTAATAACTAAGCACAACTTCCACATAAAAGTAGGTTTTCAGTTATTTTATAGTAAAAAATATTTTTTTTTTCCTTCTTAATAACTAACCACAACAAAAAAGGATGTTACGTAGTTATCAATTAACTAAGTCCAATAAAAAAAAGATTAAGTAATTATTTATATTTACAAAATAGAAAATATCGATCACAAAAAAACAAAAAAAAATATCGATCACACAAGCGGCTAGTTACTATAAAAATCCCTTGGCTGTCCCCATTAAACGTGATTATTTATTGGAGTATATGTACTGTTCTATGTATTATATGATGATAGATTTTATTTTAGAACAAATTTTACATTTAAGGTTATTATTTGTCCTATTCTTTTCAATGCCTCTCTATTTGGTTTTGTTTCTTATAACTCCAATGATCACTATCTATGGTTGCTATATTATCTTAGTACTCTCTTTCTCTCATATATATATATATATATATATGGATAAATTTATTTTTTAGATTTATTCAATAAATAGTTTATCTGATAGAAACATCATTTATTGAATGAACCTTATTAAGATAGGAGAATGTTAACTTGTGCCCTTAAGGCACATGATAAGAACACAAATATAGAAATTATGTTTTGGAATTTTGTGTGTTTTTACTTTTTATGCATTAAATTTTTTGGCTTATTAAATGCAAAGTTTCCATATAAAGATACCTTATCATGTGCCCTTAGGGCACAAGTTTTTATTCATGGTTTAAAGAAGATGAAGGGTTAGAGCTCAGAAATCATGAAAAATAGTATCAATAATAAGATTTAGTGTTGATAAAAGATAATGAAAGTAGTACAATAGTAATTCTTATAATTAATATAGAGTAATTTGGAGATTAACTAACTAACTAACGAACTCTAACAAACTAAATTAAGGAGATTCTCAATAACTAATGGAAGTTCTAACTAATTATCTAAAAAAAATGTTTCTCTTTCTCGTTGCCTCCGTCGACCTTTAACCAACACAACCCTAAGCGCCGCCACTTTTCTCCCAAATCCAAACCTATTCCTCAACCATGTAGAGAGTTAGTCATTGAAATCCAAATAAGTGTAAGCAATCAATGCTCATCAATCAATGCTCATAAACAATTACATACTCCAAACTAGCTCCTATAAATAGGAACAGAGGGAGTATCAAACATTAAGAATATATACAATGTCACATTCATTAAATGCCAATTATCACATATTAAACATAAGAGAATGCATAATTCCCTATATTCCTCTAATGCCACATAATTAATGTCATGTCATCTAGACTTATCCATATGCATATGGTACCAATTCACATTGTCATCTTGGATAATATAATCTAAGTGTTCTAGGTAATCTCCTCTAGAATAAACACAACTTATGAATGCATGAAATGTGCATATTACCAAACATATGGTTCTATCTCAATTTATTCATCACATAATATGGATAGCATAATCAAAGTGTTTTAGATCATCATCTCTAGAATACTTTTACTCATCATAACTCGTTATAAGACATTATAGTCATACCTCATCAACAGTTTGTTAATTGCAAATTAATTGATCATATAAGTTACTTTAAATATACTAAAGTATTGTCATATTATACACAACAATGTTATCCAAGCATAATCTCAGAAAAATAATCCCGGAATCGAAATCCACGCGAAAAACTGTAAAGAAATAGGTTCCGGATGCATAAGTCAATAAAAAGTCAACAGTCAACGGTCACCAAAGTCAACGGTCAACACAATACTCTGAATACTAATTGTGATGGGCGCAGGTACCAGGATTGATTCATGAGATTTCCTGTGTATTGCGCTAGGCGCAGCTCACTCTGTGTCGGGCGCAGACCGCCGAGTGATTTTCGAGTTTGAATGGAAAATGACCAAATAATCGCTTATTTTCACATATAAGCACTTATTATGACCCAAAAATACACATACATCATTTACCATACTTATACTGATCAAAAGCACTTTAAACAACTTTAAACATCATGACAACACTAGAAGACATGATTTTGGCCCATTTCTCGTAAACTCACATTTTCAATCAACATTCAAAAAAATCAACATAAGAAGTTGTCATTTTTATCATAGTGCTTCATTCAAAAATCAAACATGAACACATAAATTCTACAAATATCTGCACATTCCCATTTTATCCCAAAGATTTGTATTTTTACATAGAAATGAGTTTAACCATCATATATCATGGAAACACTCTCTATCTCTCTCAATTTCTTTTTCCTCCTTTTATTTTCTTTGTTTATGACACTCTCTCTACTCATAAGTTTAAAACCCTATTTTCTCTACCTTTCTCTTATTCACACCCCTCTTTTACTCTTACCTTGGCAGAACTCATAAACCACTCACTTAAGCCCAATAACCATTTAACCCAATTATATTAATTTTAATTAGTCTAACTTGCTAGCTAGATCCTCAACCTTTATTTATTTTAATTAAATTAAATTAATTTAATTAATCACACACAATTAAATACATATTGAATAAATAAAGTAAAATGGGTCGTTACACCTTGAAGAGTTTTTCCTGATCTTGGGGGTACATAAGCCTTACTTCCAGTGGAAAAAGGTGATCCAAAATCCAAAGATGAAGGGATTGTGTCATTTGAAATTCCAAAATTTGTTCCTGTGCTGTCTCCAGTTAGGAGAACGTTCTCAGGTTGTTCTCCCGGTGCATCCGCCGGAACATCTAATCCTCCCTTTTCAAAATCATACATTTTTCTTTTTCCTAAATCAACAGACTCTTGCGTAAAAAAAATCAATAAACTCTTCAGCAGTAATTTCCTTCTTCATGTGATGAATATTTTTCAACCCAAATGGAGTGCATAAATTTTCAATCCTTTGACTAGTTTCATCAATGTGATATTTCCTAAAGATCTTAGTTAATATCGTTCCATAAGGCAGAACAACTTTAATAATTCTAGAATTTGCAACATGAATCATGTGTTGAATGATAATGTGAGGCAAATTTAGCTTAATACCTTTTGCTAGATGATACATCACGAACAAATCATTGTCAAATGAAAGGTTTCAATAATTTCCATGGAACTTTATTGATGTTTCAAGTATATCCAAAGTCAATTACACCAATGGTGGGCCAACAGAAATCACAGCTCCACCACGTAGTGTTTACGACACTGTTGTGGAGGTTGATAGGATTCTTAATGTGACTTGGCATTTTGAAATTGATCAAGGATTCGAATATTTTGTTCGCGTACACCTTTGTGACATTGTCACTAGAGGTTGCAAACAAACTCAACGGTAGCTATTAAGGACCTTGGTCTCCCTATGAGAATTCCTTATTATAAGGATTTGATTACACCTTTAGCTAGGGTCGTCCCCGAGAATTTGAGTGTCTTGTGCAAGTTATAATTTTGGTACCCCATTTTTATTATAAGCCATATAATTATAAATATAAAATATGGAAGAAAAGTTATAGATTATATCAATATAAGTTCAAATCAAATAGATTTAATTGTTAGAATATATCGGATAACTTTCATTTCTTCAAATAGATTTCACTATTAAGATCATAAAAGTCTAAGTTTATTTTAAAATTTAGTTATAATAATTTAATATATTTAAGTTAACACAAACGGAATCATGCATGCACACACGCACGCACATACATATACACTAAGTAAAAATAAATATTGACTCCCCTAAAATTTTGGTGTCCTATGTGGTCGCTCCTCTTGAACACCCTCTGAAGCCCTCCTTCTTTAGCTGACAACAATACACTTGTTGTAGGTATTAACTCTTCACCTTTGCATAAGGATAACCCTAAGGTTATTTTGAATGGGCCGGAGATCATGAAAATAAACAATTCTATTGGCAATTTAAGTGCACATGTGACATATCTGGTGTTAGGGGTATTACTTCGTATTCAAGTTCTAGCATGGTTCCTGTGATAGCTATTGTTGTTAGTGCTGGAGTAATAATTGTATTGGTTTTGATTGGAGTTTGTTGCACACTGTGCAGAAAAGGGAAGTGTAACATGTGGTTTCCTTCTTTATCAGTTAATTAATAATACTACATTACATACAAGTGCCACAACAAACTTTGAGTATCATGAATACCCACTTGTGGATATTCAGGGATGGACAAACCATTTTGATGAGTGTCGGATTATTGAGGTGGGTGGATTTGGTAAAGTCTACAGGGGACAGTTTACTGATGGAAGGAAAGTGGAAGTGAAGAGGACAAGTCTGAATTCTAGGGTTGTCGCCGAGAATTTGAGTGTCTTGTGCAAATTACAATTTTGATGCCCCATTTTTATTATAAATCGTATAATTTAAATATATAATATGGTAGAAAAGTTACAGATTATATTAATATCGAAAAGTTCAAATCAAATAGATGTAATTGTTACAATTTATCTGATAAATTTAATTCTTCAAATAGATTTCACTATTAAGAACATATAAGTCTAAGTTTATTTTAAAATTTAATTATAATAATTATTTAATATATTCATTTTAACACAAACGGAATCATGCATGCACGCACGTGCATACGCGAGTGCACGCACATACACATGCACTAAATAAAAATAAAAATTGGTGCGCCAAAAAATTTGGTTTCCCATACTGTCGCTCCTCTTGAACACTCTTCTGGAACCCACACCATATGTTGTTATTAGTTCACTCCGTGACGGCCGACCATAACCACAATCCATAACGGTCGAAATCGCGAAATCCTTAAGGCAACTTCTATTTAAAAACACCTCGGTTAAGTGTCATTTAAATTTTTGAGCAAAATTTACAGTACAAAAATGGTATAAAGATTGAAAAAAAATATACAAAAGAAAAAATTACAATTCACAGCTATTCCTGGATGAACGATTGGAGAAAAGCTTTGGAGAAGAGATTGCTATTAATGTATGATGAAGATTGTTGTTTTTTCTCTTGAATACTTTTGGGGTTTGTATGAACATTTGGGGAATGTAGGGAAGGTGTGTTTGAAAATAATGTCCGAAACATGAATTTGGACGAAAGAGGTGAGTGTACTTTTGAGAAGAAGACCTGCAGTCAATAAGAAAACTAATGTGGATTGAGTCAAACTAACTAAGACACATAAATTTGGTGTAGAAGTTTCCCATACGGTGGGAAACATGAATTTGATACAAAAACTTCCTGTTCGGTGGGAAACAACCTAGGTGACAGCACAATTCTTGTTTTCTTACACTAAAATTTGATAGTCCCCATGGTAGTGGATAAGGCAAGGCCAATAAGGCCATGGACTTGGGCCTCATAGCTAGATGATTTTCGAAATCATCAGCTATTTTTTTTTATTACTAAAATCAGCGATTAAAATATTACCACTTAATTACCGGCGATGATAGGAAGTTACCGTTACCATTTTTATAGAGTGAAAGAAAATCATAGGGATACGGCTGCGACAAATGAGACAAGAGCATAAAAAAATTAAACGAGACAATAAATTTGCTTCATCCTATTTTCGACGGCCTTAACGGAGTTTCATCGCGGCATATTCGTTTTATCGCGGTCGTTTATTTGATTTTTACGCACACTATAAAAACAAAAACAAAAACAAAATGATTACAGACCTCGCCTATATTATTTTATCGTGGCCGTTTTCGTGGCAACGGGCAGTTTTTTAAAACTGTATTTATCTCTAATTTAAGTTGTTATAAATATATGATATGCTGTTATTAGTTCACACCGTGACGACCGACCGTAACCGCATCCCACAACATTCGAAATAGTGAAATCCTTAAGACAACTTCTCATACCTTCTTGAACGTAGCGCTTTATGAGAATCCCTCTCTATATCAGCTGAGTCTTACAAGGGCTTTACTGTATCTCACACTCCCTCGCCCTGACATATCATAAGTGGTTCAACAAGTTTGTCTTCACATGCATGCACCTCACACAGAACACATGTATGGTCAGGGTACAATACATTTTCGATTATATTTATCACCATCCCCCATCACACAACTTATCTTCTACACTAACGCTGATTGGGGTGGATGTCCCGACAACAGATGCTCCACATTTTACTACTATGTGTTTCTAGGTGACAACCTTATCTCTTGGTCTTCCAAAAGGCAACTCTCTCTCTCTCTCTCTCTCTCTCTCTCTCTCTCTCTCTAGTGTTGAACCCGAATGTAGAGGTGTTGCTAATGTTGTCTCTGAGTCGTGTTGGATTCGCAATCTTCTTCTAGATCTCCATTTTCATATTCCTCGGGCCACTTTAGTGTATTGTGACAATGTTACTACCAGTTATCTCTTTGGTAATCATGTGCAACATCAACGTACCAAGCATATTAAAATGTACATTCATTTTGTTCAGGAAAAAGTAGCTCGTGGTCAGGCCCGCGTTCTTCATGTTACTTCCCGACATTAGATTGCAGACATCTTCACCAAAGGACTTCCTCACATTCTCTTTGATGATTTTTCGAATCAGTGTTTGTGAACCTCCCGCTTCGACTATAATTAACGGATGTATATATAATTATCTTGTATGATAAATAGAATATTAATTATAATTTATTATAATAATTTGCTTGTAACTATGTTGTATGATAATTAGATATAATTGACTGATGTGTGTGTGTATATATATTCACATGGTGAGAAAATGTAAGCATTCGATTATCTTACTCAGATTCTACCAAAAATCGAACTCGGATTATCCCAAACAATTCTTCTTAATTGGAGCTTATTAACAACTTAAGCCAATGTAATGGTTATATTCAATTCTAACAAACAAGCATATGAAGAACTACAATCATTGAGTTCTTTATTAAACTTGTTCCTCAATATACGGAATAGAAAAGAAAAAAAATGACTATCATTCCAATTCCACTTAAATATATTACATCATATATGATTTAAAAAACAAATGAATGAAAGAATTTAAGACCCCCAAACGAATAATTTACTTAGAATTGTTTACCTAATTTTTTAATATCAATCATAGCCTCTCTACACTCACAATAAGATAAATAATTTACAAAGTTGTCATGATACAAACTTGATTCTAACTTTGAGTGGTTTGTGATTGAGGACTCATTGTAGAAGGAGAAGGTTCACCTTCAGGAGGAAAATCGGAGAGATATGCTAGCATCCGGCGAATACTTACGGATCGCGCTGGTTTGAAGCTGTTTGATCTCTTGATGTCCTTGGAGAATATGTTTGATGAATTGGAAAGGATAAGGTATACCAAAGCTTGGACTAGGAAGAACATAGCAACTTTCACCAACATGTCACCTAAGCTACTCTCCATCTTTTGATCAAATTGTGTTGGCACAAATTAATGTAAGAAATAATACCCTTTAAAGATCACTTGAATCTATTTGTGTAAGGAAGCTACAATAAGAGAACTTTTGGATGATGAAATGAGTATTGATTGTTGAATTGAAAGAATATGCATGAAGAGGTCCTTTTTATAGTGTTTATAGGGTTAGGACATGTTGGACCAAGTTTTGGAAAATTAAAGAAATTATTATTGTTGCATGTTGCTTTGACTTGTTAATTTCACGTTGGAAAATGTTGGGATTGAATGGGTGGAAGTTTCGTAGTTATCCAGAAGTATAATAAAAATGTACATGTGACTAGAGCTGTCACATGGGCCAGCCCGGCCCAGCCCGGTCCAGCCCGGTGGGCCAGCGTGTATAAGTGAGCGGGGCTGGGCTGGCCCGATTTCTATATGGGCTGCCAAATTCTAGCCCAGCCCAAGCCCTATTGGACCATGCAGCCCGATGGGCTAGCCCGGCCCATATAATTTTTTAGCGCACGCCAAAAAGGATCAATGACACAACTGACAAAATAATTACCACATAAAACAACCATCAAATCAACAGTCATACAAAATATATCTACCAAATAAAGATCCATGCACATGTAAGAGTATTTGTGGCAACATACAAAGTGCATCCTTAGATAATCAAAATCAAAATATATTACAAAATAGTTAACTTCCTGGCCTAAGCCCCTTGAGCACTTGATTCGGCATACAATTGTATCCCCTCTACATCCGGCACATCTGTAATTCATAAACATGAGAAGCAAATGACTAAAAAGTAAATACAAATTGAAAATATAACAGAAGAATTATTACTAAGTAACAACAAAATGTTTTTTTTTAACTAAAAACTCTTTTTTTTAATTTTAAACGGGCCAGCCCAAAGCCCGGTGGGCAAGCCCAGCCCGATCCATTTTTTAATTGGGCTAGTTGGGCTGGGCTAAAAAAGGCCCGAATATTTTTTAACGTCTTTTTTTATGGCCCGGCCCGACCCAAATCCATGGGCTAATGGCCCAGCCCATTAGCCCGGCCCATTTTGACAGCTCTACATGTGACAAGAGTTTAGTGGCTATTAAAATGCAATTTTAATTTCTAGGGAAAAAAAATGAATGAACGAGGTGGATTGCTTGCTTGCTTAGTCAACCAAAAAAAAAAGGGTTGCTTTTGCTTGTTGACCTATTAGAAGAAGTTAGACGGAACTTTCTTTATATGTTGGGTCAATTTGGTGGCACTAAATTTAAGGTGCTGACTCATTGTATTAATCCACTTGGCCTAATTGAATACCTAAAGATAGTTCAATTAATTTGAGCTACATGGAAATTATGACATTTCTACTTTGCTTAGCCATCGGATGACAATATTAAATCTGTTCTTATTAGTGAAAGTGACACCAATAATAACTTAATCATCTTGGGGGGTCATTAGAACAAGCTGAAATGAAGTACAAATAATTGGGTTATTACACTTTTAATTTTACCTATTTAGAGACATGATCAACGGTTTTATGGGCAAAATGGGTATTGGCTATTAATTTAACGGTCATCAGCCAATTTCATTTTCTATCTTAAAGTACATGGTAGAATATCTATTTTAATTATTTAGCCATCATTTTTCTTTTATATTCGATTAAACAAACCAAAATGATATACATATATATATATATATATATTCCCTCCATCCCAAAATATAAGCAAAAAATGGTCAACAAAAATGAATATATTTGGTCCAAATCTTTAACCAAATACATCAACTTTTGTTGACTTATTTTTGCTTATATTTTGGGACGGAGGAAGTATATATATATATATATATATATATATATATATATATATATATATATATATATATACTCCCTCTGGTCTCATATATAAGAAACAAAACAAAAAAATTTAAAGTCTTAAATATAAGCAAAAGTCTACTTCAATTATTAAGTTTTATGATATTATTCCAATTTCAACCAATTAATGCAATGTTTTACATTTTCCAAGAAGGTATAATATGTTTTTTCTCCTTGGTTAATGTATTTTAACTACTTTCTTAAAGGAAGAACTTTTTTAAAAATTTTCTTATATACAAGACTAGAGGGAGTAAAACACAGTCTCCCTAGCACAAGGTGTCTCAAGGTAGACTATCAACATTTACAAAGAGTCACAAAATATTATAAAAAGTTAAATAAAACAGTTCATACAAGGCCCAAACAGAGCAAATGACTAGACCACCAGCTATGGCAATTAGAAGTTAAAGTAGAATTTGTTGCCTTCAACCACCTAAATGAAAAGAGTTTGATCTTGTCCAACAAACTGATGAGTAGTGCTTGTTGAGCCTCGGAACAACCTGTGATTTCTCTCCGTCGACCACACAACCCAAACGCAAGCAAGCCAAATGAGCTGCAAAAAGGAGTTACGTGCTCGAGAACCACCTGCTGAATATGTAAACTGGGAAAATTAAAGTGATCACGTAAAGAAGTGTAATCCGCCATCGGGATGTCAATCCACGAACGCACTAATGCCCAAAGAGAACCAAAAGTCCCACATGAGATAAATAAATGATGAGTTGATTATGTCTCTCCACAACCAGAAACACAAAGCTGAGCTGTAGTAGATAAGATGCCTCGAGTGACCAAGTTAGCTTTTGTGGGCAACCGATCACGCAAAGATGGAAACCTTCAACGGAACCTGAGGGTGCCAAATGAGTTTTTCCATGTCGTCCATGGAAGCCAAAGCCTGAGAAGTAGCACAAACAATTTTTAATTATTATTATATTTTTCAAAGATTTTAATTATTATTTCTATTTAATTTAAATAGCGCAGATTTTTTTTAAGCTTTATTTGTTAAGAGTTTCACATCAAATGTGAAATGGCCTGAATAAAAAATTATAAGTAAAAATAATCATTATTTTATAAGTTAGTTTTGTAAAGTTAGTCGAATTCAAATCTAAATTAAAAAATTGTCTAATGTACATAAATAAGATAGTCTTGTATTATGCACACATTTTTTATCAATGAATTAATAAGTCTCATATTAACATGGTTAGCATCTTACCGTAGTAGCTGCTCATGGTTATTTTGGCCGATTGATCTAACAATACGCTAGGTTCAACAACTCTCGTTCTTTACTTTTTTTCCTAGTTGATTGGCCTGTTGTAGGTATCTCGTGTTAGGCAGTACTATGATTTTCAATTTAAATGGATTTAAATTTAACTAATACGTCGTTGATTCTCAAGATTGTGTATTTAACATCTAGGATGATATTACTAACCGCGCTAACCTTAGCATGGAAGTCATGCATGAACGTTATTCAGTTGTTTAAAGGGATAACAATCTAGTTGGAATTTCTTCTCTTAACTTATTTGAGCTACCTCTTTTTTAGTTTTGTCTAAAACAAAACAAAGTCTTTTTTTATGGACATTTGATATAATATTGTAGAAATAAATTCACTTGTGTATAATACAAAACTTATTTCACTTGCACATCATTGAAGTAACCCATGTTTAATATATTGATCTGGTCAGTATTAGCTATGAAGGAAAATTCTAATATAGTGGTTCATGGTGGATTGGTCATAAATAACCCTATAATGAATATAAATTTTACAAAATCCACCGTTGGATTGAAAGTTTATATCATATAGATCATCCATAAAAATTATTAGAAAAATTGAAAATCATTTGATATGTTAATGAGATATATCAAGATTAATGGTATTAATTTTTTTTCCATAAACCGTTAATCTTAATGTATCTCAATAACATATCAAATGATTTTCAATTTTTCTAAGAATATTTATGGATGATCTATATGATACAAACTTTCAATTCAACGGTAAATTTTTTAAAATTTGTATTTGTTATAGTAGTATTAATCACTTGTCCACGGTGGATCAATTGTGAAAGTGATCTACTATAGCATTAATTAGCCGCCATATAAATTATATTTTGTGTTATTACGTAGTTATTGTTATAAATTGATCTAAACAAGAGTAATATAATAGATATAGAATAGAGAAAGGAGAGAAGAATAGTCGGTATTATTGATCACTAGGATTAGGGTTACATTGGAATGATACATAAGTCTTATATATAGACAAATATAATGGGCCAAATATATGGGCCAATGACCTATATGGACATCCACTAATAATATTCATAACACTCCCCCTTGGATGTTCATCGAGAATGTGCCTCGTTAAAACCTTACTAGAAAAAACCCAGTGGGAAAAAATTCTAGTGAAGGAAAAAGAGTACAACATCCTTTGTGTTTAAACTGCCTCGTTAAAAACCTTACCAGGAAAACCCAATGGGATAAAACCATGGTTAAGGGAAAAAGAGTGCAAAACACAATTATATCTCCCCCTCATAAGGACATTTATATCTGAGACAAAGAACCTCAATTAATCTTCAATGTAGTTGATTAGATGATTTGCTTGACGATGACTTTGTAGAGGGATCTAATTCTTCTCCTTTAAAATATTCTTCTTTGCATTAGTCGTGAATGTGACATCATCTTCTTCAAGTTTCTTGTATGTTTAGAATCACAAATCTAAACAAAACCACATTCTGAACTTCTTGATGTAGTGCTAAAACTTCCATATAATTGGATGATATTGTTGTATCTCTAAGATACAAATTGTATACTTGACTTTGTTCCAATATCTTTGAGTTTATTAATATCATCACATACATAATTAGCAAAATGCAATAGTGTTCTCAACAGAACTAAAATATGGTACTTCAAGACCAATTCGAGTAACTGATAATTTTCTTGAGATATGAAAAGATCTTTGTTCACATCAAGTGACAACAAATTATATTTGTTACTCTCAAACATATTTCATTTCAAACTTTTCTTTGATCAACATATTTCAAAAGCTCTTTAGGAGTTTTGATCAAATTTATATCATCATGATATAACAAATTCATTTCCAAATATTTTCTATTAAAAATTGACAAGTGTTGTCATTCTCATGTTCCTCATTTGAGAATACCCACTAAAATATTATACGACATACACCTTGGGTGTATGAATACACAAAGTGATCTAAATAAGATGAACAAGAGAGAAGAGGAGAAAGAATAATATGTATTATTCATTACGATTTGATACTATACTGATTCATATTGATTCGGTTGATTTCAAAATTTCCTCTATAGTATACATCACGATTCCTTCTTTTTGAAAGAGTATGTTACTTTGTTGTGTGCAAAAGCTGTTAAGATTTCCATGGTTTGGAGAAAGTGGAGAAAACTCTAGAAAATCATCAAGAGAATAGAAATCATAAGGATTCATTTTGATAAAAGATAATAAAAAATGAATACAATTGTGCTCTTATATAGAGCAATGAGAGGATTAACCAACTCTAACAAACTATAAACCAACTCTAACTAACTTGGTATTCCACTAACAAACTCTAGTTAAGCTATATTCTTAACATCCTCCCACAAACTCAACATTGAAATTCACCAATTTGAGTTTGAATTACAAAACTAATAGACAAACAAAGAAACAAAGCATTGAATTTTGGCTTGCAATACACCCAAATTTGCTTCACAAAATGCTTTATCAACATATACAACCCAACCAAAAGAACAATATGGAAAGGAAGTCCATCACCAAACACCTGTTATATTCACAATGGCCTCTTAACAATCAACAATAAGAGGAATTTACTTCCACTGTGTAATAAGAAATTTGTTTTGGCCACAGCAAATCCAGGAACAAGGAGCAATGTTTCACTTCTATACCATACACATATATGCTTCTTCATTTGTAGCACAAAATATGTCTAGAATCTTGTGGCATCAAAACTACAAGAGAGAAATCACCTCATATCCATTGCATAAGAAACTTGTAGTTGCAGTATATCAACTCCAAAAACATCAATTGCAGCATAATCTTCAAGTAACACAGCATATCAACTCCAAAATCATCAATGACTGAATTATAATGGCACAGCAGTAGTCTTAGTAACAGGGCACACTTCAGCACCATTCCAAAACTACAATATTATTTTGAAGGTATAACTCACAAGCAAGATGCATCCGCCGCGACTGCATCGATAGAAGCTACCTCACGTGCAGTAAGATGCATCACACAAGAGCCAATGAAATCCAATACCAAAAACATCTTCAATCATAATATACCAATGAAGCCACAACAAATAACAACTAAAATTTATAAGTTCTCAAATAATTGCAAGGCTCACCATCATATAATTCCACAATTGCAACAATAGTAGAGGCAATAACAACACAACAAAGTTACTTCCAAATCCAATTCCTTATTTGGTGGATATCCAACTTTCACCATGATGCACTACCAAATTAAGAAACTTGAACAAGCAGAACTGACTCCAATACTGTAATAGCCTCCCTCAAACTCATTGATGACTTCACGTTATTACTATGTTTCTAACCATATTACAGGGCATTTTAGCTAGTATTTGCTATAATTTCCGTATGAAATAATGAGGAAAAGAATCATGACAAGTTGGCTCTAAACGCAAGGATTTGAAGAGAAAACAGGAGAAAAAGCATCAGTTGGCGCACCGGCGCAAGAAATTGGCGCACCGGCGCAGGCAGTTGGCGCGCGGCGCCCAGAAGAGGCTGGAAAGACCTGTGCTTTATATCGAGTAGCGCGCGGCGCGATCGGGCTGGCGCGCGGCGCCAATTCGCAGCTTAGGTCTATAAATTGAATTTTCTGCCACAATTAGGATTACAGAGTTTTATGACGGGGAGAAAAACGCAACTTTTGAGAGCAAGTCCAGAATCAAGTGTTCCTTACTTTGTAATGAATTCTTTTACTCTAATTTATGTTATTGCTTTAATTATGCGTAACTAAACTGCTAGATTGGATCCTAGGGGATTCTAATTGAACCATGTATTTCTTATGATTTGTTAATCGAATTACGAAGTTAGTATTCATTCAATTGTCTCTTATTCTTAATGCTTTATACAAAGTCATGAATTGTATGATGATTATAATTGTTTGTTTGCTAAGACATTAGAAGCAAATTGATTGACCTAGGGATAATTGTTCAATTAACTCGTACTTTAGACATATTGGTTTGTTAATTGAGAATTCAAAGATTAAAGGGCAAAAACCTAAATTGATTATAGGTCATCATAAGACATTAGGGATTGATAATCAAGTTAGAGGATTATGTACCAAGACATTGGACATAGTTATTTAATTTAATCGAATCATGAAACTAAGTTCGTAGTTTGTTAACACGCAAGGAATACCAAGACAATAGTAATTAGATGAACCGAAAAGGTCCAATCGCCTTCTCATCTCGAAAGAAAACCTTATTTTCTTGCCGTTATTTTCTTAAGTCTGAAACCTAAAAACCTCCCCCCAATTTATTTTATTGCAAGTTTGCTTTCGTATGATACCAATTACTCGCATTTGATTCAGAACAATCCCTGCGGATACGATAATTTACATACTTACTTTGACACTTCGTCAAATGGCGCCGTTGCCGGGGATTGTTGATTGAATCAACAAGGCAATTGGATCATACGATAGTTAAATTCTTTTTTTATTTTATTTTTCTGTCATTATTATAAAAAAAAATATATAATTTTAATTTTCGCTTATTCTTCTTAATTGCAGTTGCTGCTAAAGGTATTGTTGTTTTTGTGCATGCGAGGTAACGCACAGGGAGAACTATTGTACGATCCTGAGATCGAGAAAACAGCAAAGAAGAACAGAAAGGCTGTAAGGTTAGCCCGAGAAACTGCTCGGCTGGCTAATACAGCAGAAGAACAAAGCGACACAGAGATTTCTAGTCCAACCACTTCGGACGACGAAATCAGTACGATGGGTGACGAAAACCCACCACCACCTCCTCCTCCAGAAAGAACATTGGGTGACTACGGGTAGAATAACGGAAGGAATGCTAATCTTGGTTTCCAGCCGGTCAACCCAGTGTCCTTTGATATCAAGAACACAGTGCTCAACGCTCTCAAGGAAAATCAGTACTCGGGGGCTGAATCACAATGCCCAAATCTTCATCTTGAGCACTTTGATGAGGCATGTGGATACACGGATCCACCTAATGTGTCAGAGTCCGATAAGAAACTGAGGCTTTTCAAGTTATCTTTGACAGGGAGAGCTAGAGATTACCATCGCAACATGGGATGAGCTTGCTATCAAATTCAATGAGAGATACTTTCCTATCCACAAGTTTCTAGAGAGGAGGAACGAAATCACAACTTTTGAACAAGGAGAAGCTGAATCCTTGTATGATGCATGGGAGAGATTCAAACTCTGTCTGAAAAAGTGCCCAAATCATGGGCTTGATAACACCACTCAGATGCAGCACTTCACACAAGGGTTACGACATCAAACAAGAATGCTTCTAGACGCATCAGCTGGTGGATCGTTAAGAAACAAAGTGGAGAGTCAAGCTAGGGAACTGATAGAGAATATGGCGCAGAATGAGTATCGAGTTTAGAATGACCGGGGTCCCAAAAAGAAACCTGGAATGTTGGAACTAGACACAGTGACTGCACTCCTAGCTGGGCAAAGTAAAATGAGTAACAGCATTGAATCTCTTCTAAAAAATTTTACTAACCAATCTGCTTCTCAAGCACAGGTTAATGCTGCTCAAGGGGTCACTTGTGATTTCTGTCACCAAAATCATGCAAATGGTGAATGTTTTCCTGCAGGTTCCGAAGAGGCTCTTTATTTAGAAAACTTCAGGAAGAGCAATCCCAACAACAACCCCTTCTCCAATACATATAATACGATATGGTTGGGGTGGAAACACGAATCAATCTCAGCAACAAACTCCTCCCCCTCAAAACAATCAACAAAAGAACTCTTCTCCTTTGGAAGACACGCTGAACCAATTCATCAAGTTCACTCAAGGAGGGTTCGAAGCTATGAAAATCAGTCAGGACCAGCTGAAAGCCACTCAAACTCAGATGCAAGCAAATCAAGACATTGCCAATAAGAATACTGAAGCTTCTATTAAGAATTTAGAAACACAGATTGGTCAATTGTCAAGACAGTTTTCAGCTTCTCAAAATAATGGTTTCGACGGTACCCCCAAAAATAACCCGAGGAATGAAAACTGCAAGGCTATCACTTTGAGGAATAGGGTGGTTCCTTCACCAGAAGAAGTTGAAAAGAAAAAGAGTGCAAATGAGGGAGTAGTTGAAAAGAAAGAGAGTGAGGGAGAAGTTGAAAAGAATGAGAATGAGGGAGAAGTTGAAAAAGAGTGGGAGATAATTCAGGAAGATGAAAGTGATTATGAGGAGCTAGTTGAAAATGAGAGGAAGAAAATTCTTGAGCGAGAGAGAGAAGGGCAATCAGGTGAGAAAAAGAAGAGTAAGGGTAAGGAGGGGAATGAAGACAATGGTAACCAAGCCCCCTACCGTCCCAACTTACCATACCTACCAAGAAGAAATGCTAAGGCAAAGGACCATAAAAATTTCAAGAAATTCATGAAGATGTTCCACAGTCTTCAAGTGAATATACCATTTGCCGAAGCTTTGCAACAAATGCCAGCTTATGCTAAATTCATGAAAGAACTCTTAACCAAGAAGAGGAAGCCGCTTGATTATGACACAATTGACATGACTGAAGAGTGCAGTCCTATAATTCAACAAAAACTTCCGCAAAAGAAGAAAGACCCAGGGAGTTTTACTATACCTTGTTCAATAGGTAACATAACTATTGGTAGAGCTTTATGTGATCTAGGGGCTAGCATTAATTTAATGCCTCTGTCTATGATGAAAAGAATACCAGGTGCTGTGGCAAAACCAACAAAAATGCAGCTCTCTTTAGCAGATAGATCCATTGTGCATCCTTATGGCATACTCCATGATGTGTTGGTCAGAGTAGCCGAATTTGTCTTTCCGGCTGATTTTGTGATACTTGACATGGATGAAGACGCAGGTAATGAACCGCTACTATTGGGTAGGCCTTTCTTGGCTACCGGAAGAGCTTTGATCGATGTTGAGATGGGAGAACTTATGTTGAGGACTCACGGAGAACAGGTAATGTTTAATGTGTTTCAAGCTATGAAGCACAATGATGATGAGCCGCAATGTTTTAAGGTGGATGTGGTAGAAGAAGTGGTTAAAGATGTTTTTATTGAAGACATTCCTTCCGTTCCTCTAGAAAGAGTCATCGTCAATTCCATTGATGATTTGGAAGAGGAATGGGAGAAAGAGATTGAAATATGCCTCCGTCAACTTGAGGCATTGCCAGAATAGACAAAGCCACAGGTACTTGAAAGTAGTCTAGCTCTTGAAGAAAAGAAAGATGTTCAAGAAGGAGCAAAGGTTATTATTCCAGAATTGAAGGAGCTTCCCTCTCATTTAAAATATGTTTTCTTAGGGGGAGAATCTTCACATCCAGCCATCATCAGTAGTGGTTTGAATGCATTGGAGGAGGAAAAACTTGTTCGAGTTCTGTGTGACAACAAGGAAGCCATGGGTTGGAGTATAGCAGATCTGAAAGGGATTAGTCCCGGGTTTTGTATGCATAAGATTAATATGGAAGATGAATACAAACCGGTGGTACAACCTCAACGGAGACTCAACCCAACGATGAAAGAAGTGGTGAAGAAAGAGGTTCTAAAACTCCTTGAAGCAGGTATAATTTATCCTATTTCTGATAGTGCTTGGGTAAGTCCAGTTCATGTAGTCCCCAAAAAGGGAGGTATGACGGTTGTGAGGAATGAGAAAAATGAATTGATCCCCACTCGCACCGTCACCGGTTGGAGGATGTGCATAGATTACCGGCGGTTGAACTCTGCAACAAGGAAAGATCACTTCCCTCTTCCGTTCATGGACCAGATGTTGGAAAGGCTTGCAGGGCAGGCCTACTACTGTTTCTTAGATGGCTATTCCGGGTACAATCAGATCGTTGTAGACCCGACAGATCAAGAAAAGACAACTTTTACATGCCCTTTTGGGGTGTTTGCCTATCGGAGGATGCCTTTCGGTTTATGTAATGCACCGGCTACTTTTCAGCGGTGTATGTTGTCAATCTTTGCTGATATGATGGAGGACAAAATTGAGGTATTTATGGATGATTTCTCTGTTTTTGGTAAGTCTTTTGATCATTGCTTGAACAATTTAAATGCCGTTCTGAAGAGATGCATAAGTACTAATTTGGTTTTGAATTGGGAAAAATGTCATTTTATGGTAAAAGAAGGTATTGTGCTTGGTCACAAAATCTCTTTAAAAGGCATACAAGTTGATCAAGCAAAGATAGAGGTTATTAAGGATTTGCCTCCTCCCGTAAACATTAAGGGAGTGAGAAGCTTTTTGGGTCATGCCGGTTTTTATCGGCGTTTTATTAAAGATTTTTCTAAAATAGCAAAGCCCTTAAGCAACCTCCTTGTTAAAGAGAATGATTTCAAATTTGAAAATGAATGTCTAAATGCTTTTGTGACTATTAAAGAAAAGTTGGTCACCGCGCCCATAATCGTTGCACCCAATTGGGAACTTCCCTTTGAATTAATGTGTGATGCAAGCGATTATGCGGTTGGAGCGGTACTTGGCCAACGACATGCGAAGTTTTTCCATGCCATATACTATGCGAGCAAAGTTTTGAATGAAAATCAAGTGAATTACACCACAACTGAAAAAGAATTGCTCGCAGTCGTATTTGCATTGGAAAAATTCCGCCAATATCTAATCGGTTCAAAAGTGATTGTCTTTACAGATCATGCAGCACTTAGGTACTTACTCACAAAGCCAGAGTCAAAACCTCGACTCTTGAGGTGGGTGCTACTCCTACAAGAATTTGATTTGGAGATCAAAGACAAAAAGGGAGTGGAAAATGTGGTGGCTGACCACTTGTCTAGACTAGACAATCCAAAGGTGACCCAAAAGGAGAAGCGCATCAATGAGGAATTTCCGGATGAAAAACTTTTTGCAGTATCTAAAAGATCTTGGTTTGCTGACATGGTGAACTACAAGGCAAGCAAAGCAATTCCGGAAGATTTCTCCTATCAACAAGCACAAAAGTTTAAAAGAGATGCGAACTTCTACCTTTGGGATGAACCTTATTTGTTCAAGATAGGCCAAGATGGTCTAATGAGAAGATGTGTAGATGAGAATGAAGCAAGGGATATCATGTGGCATTGTCATAGTTCGCCTTATGGTGGACACCACAGTGGACCAAGGACGGCGGCCAAAGTGCTCCAAAGCGGTTTCTTTTGGCCGACATTGTTTAAGGATTGTATTGAATTTGTGAAGAGCTGTGATAATTGCCAGAGGACCGGCAACATTTCAAGGAGGGATGAGATGCCTCTTAATGGCATGCTGGAAGTAGAACCATTTGATTGTTGGGGGATTAACTTTATGGGACCTTTCCCATCTTCTAAGTCTAACCTTCATATACTAGTGTGTGTGGATTATGTGACAAAATGGGTCGAAGCCATTGCTTGTAAAGCTAATGATGCCCATACCGTGGTGAAATTCCTCAAAAATAATATTTTCACCCGGTTTGGTGTTCCACGAGTTCTGATAAGTGATGGAGGAAAACATTTTTGTAACAAGTATCTGGAGAACTTATTGGCCAAGTACAATGTGAAGTATAAGGTGGCTACTCCTTATCACCCTCAGACAAGTGGTCAAGTTGAAGTGTCAAACCGTCAACTGAAACAGATTCTTGAGAAGACAGTTTCCTCATCACGGAAGGATTGGTCCATGAAGTTAGATGACGCTCTATGGGCGTATAGAACTGCTTTCAAAACCCATCTGGGGTTCTCACCTTATCAGCTGGTTTATGGCAAGGCGTGTCATTTACCGGTTGAACTTGAGCATAAAACTTATTGGGCTGTTAAATTTTTAAATTTTGATGCAGGTTTAGCAGGTGAAAAGCGGTTACTGAAGCTGAATGAGTTGGAGGAATGGAGACTCCAGGCGTATGAGAACGCCGTGATCTACAAAGCGAGAACTAAGAAATACCATGACAAGGGTTTAGTGCCCAAGGTATTTCACAAGGGACAACAAGTCTTGTTGTTCAATTCTAGACTGAAGTTATTTCCGGGAAAACTCAAGTCCCGTTGGTCTGGCCCTTTCATCATCAAAGAAGTGTTCCCACATGGGGCAATAGAAATCTTCCCACCGGGAGAAGAAGATAAAGCTTTCAAAGTGAATGGCCAGAGACTAAAGATCTTTCGAGGAGGAGAACTTGATCGCCACAAGGTGGTCCTACCTCTCCATGACCCGTGAGGTCATTGGACGTCAAGCATCGGGACGTTAAACAAGCGCGTGGCCTTTGGTCACGGACCGTCAAGCTATTGACGCTAAACGAGCGCTGCTTGGGAGGCAACCCAAGGTTTTATTTACTAATGTCTATTTGTGCATGTCTGTTTTGTGGTTGCAGGTTAGGCAAAAATGAGTAGAGTCAAAGAAACAACAAATTTTTTGGAGTGGAGTATCAGTAGGGCGCGCAGCGCGTGACATGAGGTTTCCGGCGCCAGGAGGGGCCTAGAAAGGGCTGTCAGTTCTGTTAAGTCGCGCGCGGCGCCAACGGGATGGCGCGCGGCGCCAGCTCGAATTATTACCCAGATTCAGGAAAAATTTCACTTCTTCTTCCTCCTAAATCCAAACTCTCGCCGCCACTCATCTCCTTCATCACCAAAACGCCAAAAACCTCCATTAACAACCAAACAACACCCAAAACCTTCAACCTAACACTTCTACATACCCAAACAACTCTTTAAACCTTCAAATTTCCCCAATCCAACCATCAATCCATCAAATTTCTTCACAGAACCCTAAGCCCCAAAACCTCAAAAACTTCAAATTTCTCTCTTCAATCATCTTACCCACACGAAATTGCCTCCATAAACTATACAATTACACTTCAAAACCTTAAACCCACACCATAACCAAGCCTTCAAACAAACCAAAACCTCAAAAAACTCACAAAAATTCCAAACCTCCAACCACCCAAAAACCCTACACGAAAATCCCAATTAAACCTTCACAACCACACTCAACATTGCTATGGGGAGGAAGAATGATGGTAAGAACAAAGCACCACAACAAGAGGAAGAGCCAAGGGTACGAAAAAGGGTTACCCGAGGGAGCACATCGGAGGAAGGAGGAAATTCCCGCCGCCCTCAACCAACTCAACACTTGTCATACAGTGAAGCCTTCCGAGCTTCCAATCCACAGGACAATGCTTGGAGTGATATCTTCTACTGCGAAAACCGAAAGAACAGGTATAATTTCATCAAAAATTTTGGCTTCAATCAAGAAAAAGGCTTTAGTGATGAATTGAAAGCTGTTCCGGAAATTTATGAGGAGCTTAGGCGTAGAAAATGGTTGAAATTCAATAGTTTGATGATAAAGGAGAATGTTATAGGGAATGAGAGGTTGGTTAGGGAATTTTTTGCAAATGCTTGGAAAGAACCATATGACCAGCATACGGATAGAGCATATGTTAGAGGTGTTATGATTGATTTTTCTGCTTTGGCCCTAAATGCGTTTCTAGAGGCTGAAAGAATGATGGTAAGAACAAAGCACCACAACAAGAGGAAGAGCCAAGGGTACGAAAAAGGGTTACCCGAGGGAGCACATCGGAGGAAGGAGGAAATTCCCGCCGCCCTCAACCAACTCAACACTTGTCATACAGTGAAGCCTTCCGAGCTTCCAATCCACAGGACAATGCTTGGAGTGATATCTTCTACTGCGAAAACCGAAAGAACAGGTATAATTTCATCAAAAATTTTGGCTTCAATCAAGAAAAAGGCTTTAGTGATGAATTGAAAGCTGTTCCGGAAATTTATGAGGAGCTTAGGCGTAGAAAATGGTTGAAATTCAATAGTTTGATGATAAAGGAGAATGTTATAGGGAATGAGAGGTTGGTTAGGGAATTTTTTGCAAATGCTTGGAAAGAACCATATGACCAGCATACGGATAGAGCATATGTTAGAGGTGTTATGATTGATTTTTCTGCTTTGGCCCTAAATGCGTTTCTAGAGGCTGAAATTCCTTTCCGGTGTGCGCTGGAATCGGCCACAATTGATTTTCCTAAGTGGCCGGAGGTGAGAAGAAGTGTGATTAAGGATTTTGTGGGTCGTCCTGGTACACAATGGCTGAAGTATACGGGAGGAGAATTTCCAACAAAGATCAGATTGGGTGATTTCAAACCAGTGGCACGTGCTTGGGCTGAATTTGTTGTGCACAATATCACCCCGGTCTCGAACTCCTCAGAGTATCAGGTTGAGAATGCTTTGGCGGTGAAACTGATTATGGAAAAAAAGGACATTAATTTGGGGCAGTGGTTGGTGAGGAGCATCAGAAGAATCGCCAACAATGGGCAGCCGAGTTTTACCTTGGGGCATTGTAACTTAATCACCGCCCTATCCAGAGCTAAGGGTGTTCTTGAAAGAGATGAAGATAACCCCTGCTTGCCAATCCGTGCCATGAACTTGCGATATTTCCGGAATTATGACGTAGGTCCTGTTGGAGGCCAACCGAGGGCTGCTCGTGGTAGAGCCAATGTTAGAGAAAATGTGGTTCGGGAGGAACCAAGAGAGGAGGATGAGGATGAAGAGATGGAAGAAATTGACTGTTATGAGAGTGGGGCGCATCCAACTCAGCAACAACCACCAGATATACCTCGCCCCGCTTATTCCGAAGATGAGGTCTCCGCTTTGATGACTCAGTTGGCCATTGCTCGTGCATGCAATGTGCCGCACACCTACTATAGCGATCAGTCCATCCTTTACCAGCAGGCCATGGCAAGGGAAGCAAATTTCAGACCACCTCCATTGTACCCCCAGTACAGCTCGTTGGCAAGATTGCAGGCCCAACATGCCATTGAAAATGCTCACACCACAACACGACAATTGGATGAGGCAGAGAGGTGGCAGCAGGACCATAATGCCTATCAGGAGAGGCAGACACTTTATGAGGCAGACTTTGGCCTCGATGAGAGACAGGATGGGAGCGGATCGTCCCATCAGCAGTGACTCTATGGTATTACCTAATCCCTTGAACTTGAATTTAATTTTGTCTTTTATGAATGTTTGTGTCTTTGTGAAAACTTGTGCACTATTGAGATTTGTTTGGTCAGAAATATGCGAAGTCTGTTAGGTTAGCGTCGTTGAAACATGACTGTGTGATTTTCTTGTTGACTACTTTGTATGCTTGAATGTTAGTAGAAAAGCTGAGGAAATTTTTCAAACATTGACCACTCGATAATCCGGCCCAGCCGTGAGAATTCGAGCCCAAACACTTAACTTTTTCTTGTTATGAGAGTTTCCACAGCTTAGCTAATTCTCTAGAACTTGTTTATGTTCTCTTTCTTGATTGATCGTTACAAATTACACACCGAGGCAAGTTGTTTTTACCTTGAGCCTTTTGAAGCCACCTTTAATATTTATCCTTCGTTAACCCCTTTGAGCTGAAAGAAAAAAATGTTATTGCTTGCTGAACCCAAAATTTTTCAAAAGAAATGAAAAACAAAAAAAAAGATGATTTTCTTGGAGTTCAGACACTTAACTGATATTTGAGCACATTGCTCATTATAAGTTTGGGGTTGCTTTTGGAATTAGCAACTTAATAAGTTTGGGGTGGGGTACTAGAGAACTAAAAAGAAAAAGATTGAGTATAGAAGAAAAAGAAAGAGGTATCTCGTATAAACCTCTCAAAAAAAAAAAAAAAAAAAAAAGGGGGATAAATATGTGTCAAAATAAGTTCTCTAGTATGACAATGCTGAAACAAAAGGGGGGGAAAGAAAAATAAAAACTTCATTGTTGAAAAAAGGTGATCTTGAAAACTCCAAGTTTTTCTGCTTACCATCCAAAAACATCCACCCTTAAACCTTAGCCCCGTTATAACCCTCAAGTCCTCTAAAAGGTGTGAATTTGTTTGTGTGTCGATCGATTGTAGAATGTTTACAAGCCTATGGTTGAATAGCTATGACTGTGTTGATTGAGCGAATTGAACCATCTGAAACAGGAGAGAAAAGTGAGGGAGTGAAGCGATTATGTTTGGTCAATGTTTGCAAAAGGTTCTTGTTATTCTCATAATATTCGGTGTGCATGTGTAGTTATAATAGGAATGATCATAGGACTGTTGATTATGATGTTTGACTTGACTGACTTTGCTGATGTGATTAAACTGTTAAGATAGTGCCATGTTTTCCTATAGATGCAGATATTCCTTGAGGACAAGGAAAAGTTCAAGTTTGGGGTTGTGATGACTTCACGTCATTACTATGTTTCTAACCATATTACAGGACATTTTAGCTAGTATTTGCTATATTTTCCGTATGAAATAAGGAGGAAAAGAATCATGACAAGTTGGCTCTAAACGCAAGGATTTGAAGAGAAAACAGGAGAAAAAGCATCAGTTGGCGGGGAGAAAAAGGCAACTTTTGAGAGCAAGTCCAGAATCAAGTGTTCCTTACTTTGTAATGAATTCTTTTACTCTAATTTATGTTATTGCTTTAATTATGCGTAACTAAACTGCTAGATTGGATCCTAGGGGATTCTAATTGAACCATGTATTTCTTATGATTTGTTAATCGAATTACGAAGTTAGTATTCATTCAATTGTCTCTTATTCTTAATGCTTTATACAAAGTCATGAATTGTATGATGATTATAATTGTTTGTTTTCTAAGACATTAGAAGCAAATTGATTGACCTAGGGATAATTGTTCAATTAACTCGTACTTTAGACATATTGGTTTGTTAATTGAGAATTCAAAGATTAAATGGCAAAAACCTAAATTGATTATAGGTCATCCTAAGACATTAGGGATTGATAATCAAGTTAGAGGATTATGTACCAAGACATTGGACATAGTTATTTAATTTAATCGAATCATGAAACTAAGTTCGTAGTTTGTTAACACGCGAGGAATACCAAGACAATAGTAATTAGATGAACCGAAAAGGTCCAATCGCCTTCTCATCTCGAAAGAAAACCTTATTTTCTTGCCGTTATTTTCTTAAGTCTGAAACCTAAAAACCTCCCCCCAATTTATTTTATTGCAAGTTTGCTTTCGTATGATACCAATTACTCGCATTTGATTCAGAACAATCCCTGCGGATACGATAATTTACATACTTACTTTGACACTTCGTCACTCATAGAAAGAGAGTTCTTGGTATGAGTTTGAAATACAAAGCCCAAACATAATGACAAGAACTTTCCAAGCTAGTAAACCTTCATCTCAAATCCATCAAGTACTGGAAAGCTTAAACGGTTGGAAAAATGAAGGGCATGGTGCTTCTATGTGTACTAGTACCATTTAGAAGCTTGAAGAAACCACTTGATCAAAACTATTTGGCCAAAAAAAAGAATCATTGAAACCTATCTTCATAGAAAACTTCTGACAAACACCTTGTGAGCATATTGTATTGCTCTATCCCCACACTCAAAGAGCGTATATGCATAGAATTAAGAACTAAGTTCGGCGAGAATTTCCGCCGGGATCAAAGACGAACACACGAACAGTGAAATAAATCGAAATGAGCTTTGAAATAGATGAGAGCATAACAGTGAAGTAATACGTTTTGGTGAGAGTTCCACCAGGATCAAAGCTAAAAATGGATCAATCAAGAGGAAATGTTACCATTGCGGCGGTGGTGCATACCACCTTCTGTGTCGGTGATTGCATAAGCATTTCTGAATCAAGCTTCTCAAAATCATCATTATATAGGCTCAATTTAAGGAACCTGATGAAGCATGGAAAAGAGATTTCCGATACTGAAGCAGTGATCGTTGATTTTGTTGAATCAAGCTCCACTGGATCGATTTTGACGAGATTGGTGACATACTCTTCTGATTTTCTTGCTGCATCAAATGTAGGATCAAGCTCCATTGTTTCTTCTTTGAAGGACGTGAGAGAACATGTAATTTCCCCAATCTTGATCGCACATCCTTCAATCTGTGGCTGAACTGCGTTGATCAGCTTGATCGGAAAAACAACAGAATGAAAATTACCGAAACTGAGATTGCAGTGATGATGATTTGCTGAAATTGATTCAAGAACAGAGGTGGATACACTTGAAATCTCCTCCTCTGCCTCTGAGATTGAATCACTCAAAGGTTCTTGAATATCAATTGAAGATTCTTGCGATGATTTTCGAAGTGGAATCGGAGGAAGTGGCAAGAATTTCTTCATCTTAGATTTCTTCCACAAATGACAAACAATCGAATAAACCATGAGAAAAGATGGAGGATCAAAAAGCACCGTATAAATTTCTTTGTGATAAGCAATGGAAGAATCCTCCGGTAAAGGAACAATGGCGGAAGCGGAACGTACTCTCGGTGATCGAAACCGAGGCGATGATACCATGTTAAGATTTCCATGGTTTGGAGAAAGTGGAGAAAACTCTAGAAAATCATCAAGAGAATAGAAATCATAAGGATTCATTTTGATAAAAGATAATGAAAAATGAATACAATTGTGCTCTTATATAGAGCAATGAGATGATTAACCAACTCTAACAAACTATAAACCAACTCTAACTAACTTGGTATTCCACTAACTAACTCTAGTTAAGCTATATTCTTAAAAAAGCATATATGTCTCATAGTATATGAGTTTCATGATATAATTCCCAATTATACAAAATCATGTGATTATGTTGTAACATGTAAGTCTGATTTGTAAAGCAGTATTAAAAAGTGTGTACTAGTGTAAATAGTATTAACATGATCCACGCAACATAATGAATTAAAAGGGGTTTGTGACATACGTACCTTTTTGCATCAATGATAGTTTGGTAGAGTCTCGTGCTGATAACGTGTTATAAATTGATCTAAACAAGAGTAATATAATAGATATAGAATAGAGAAAGGAGAGAAGAATAATCGGTATTATTGATCACTAGGATTAGGGTTACATTGGAATGATACATAAGTCTTATATATAAACAAATATAATGGACCAAATATATGGGTCAATGACCTATATGGACATCCACTAATAATATTCATAACAGTTATCATGTTATAAATACGAATTATTTATCGGTAGGTCTTAATTGAAAAATTTATAAAACACACAAAATAAAATTAAACTTTCTCCGTATACAAAAATCAGATATTAAAAGGTAGAAAAGTCATTTGCCGCTTGATTCAATGTATTGCTGGTTGCCATGGAGTATATTGATTGAAAGAAACTTATAACGTGACTTTTACTACACGAGTCGAATTGCATCGGAATGATCTGATTGTGTTTCTGATAATAACCATAAAAGCCTTACGTGTCATACAATTGTGTAGTTGGCGGCTATTTTAGCTCTATTTGAAACGTGTTTATTAGGAAATAGTCTCTATGTCCCAAAACAAATCTTCGTTTTGATAAAAAAAAAATTTGTCTTAGTTGAAGTGGTAAACCACTGGATTTTTAAACTAACATAATTGTGAGATTTCGGGTTCGAACTTGGGTCATGACGTCCGGCCTAACAATTTACTAATGTATAATTTTTATCGTTGATATTTTTAGTTATATATTATTAAAAATTTTAAAAATTATATATTTTAAAAATACTCGTCAAGATAAATCAAACATCTCATATACTAATATTTGCATGTATATATTAGTAAAAAGAAATATGATCAAAATAGATCAAATGAATAATATACCAAATTAAAATTAGGTATTTATTTTGACGGAGGAAGTAAATAACTGGAAATTAGGAAATAAATAACTGAAAATGATTTATGGGGGGGCATCATGGCACAAATAGCTAAGGAGTCCACAAAAATTATGCAAGTCCAAAATAAAGAATCCACAAAATTTTGTCCACCTAAATAAGTAGCTTAAAGCTAAGGTTATAGTTTGGTTACTTTTTTTTCTCTCTTTTTGAAAAAGGCATAGTGATATGTAAAAGAATATAATGAAAACAGTTTAGTGGTTGGGATAAAAGTGGTTGGGATAAAAAAGTTAAGAATTAAAACAATAAGAGTGATTTTGTATTCCATTTTTACCTCTAATAAAAACTAACAAATTAACATGTTAATTCAAACAATTTGGGTTGAATCTAACTCAATCTTACAAAACAACTTGTAACATAAAAATCTTCTCTACTTATAAATTGATATTCAAGTCATTTTATATTCAATGTGAAACTCTTAACATACTCTCTCAAACATAACACTATTTGGCATGATTTGATGTGTGGATATAAATTGTAGGTAACTCAATATCAAAAACCTAATAGCGGGTGATCCAACAAATCGTGGAAAAAGTTTTAATATCGAGTATATGATTTTGTTTAACCCAATCCTACAAAACCAGCAAAATGAATATTGACTCCAATTATAAACTTATGCTCGGGTGATCTCACGTCGTATGAGACTCTTAATACTAATATTAACCATTTAAAAAAAAATGAAACAACATAGTGACAAGTGGAACCGAATAAAAAAAACTGTCTCATTCATCATTTAGGTATTTTTTGGTGGTGTTAGAAAAATTAATAAAATGCAATGAACTATATAATTGAGTTAATGAATAATTCGATCTCATTCTGCACAATTTGGAGGGAAGATACATGGTACAAATCAATCAAATTTAGTAAAATGGATGCCACCACTTTCCAATACATTCCCGCCAATGTTTTAAACACCGGACGGACATCGAACCGGAGAGAGTACTGGGTCACTGGTTCATTGGTCGAACCACCAGATTACTGGTTGAACCGCATGACTAAACCGGGTATAACCGGATAAATCGGTAGAACGAACCGGTGTCTATAATACAGCCATATAGGTATTAAACCGGTTGAATCGGATGACTCGGTCTTTAAAAAAATCATGACATGACACCTAAAAAATTTGAAAAACTCAAAAATTCCATAATGTCATAAGTTCTTAAATTCAAATCTTAAATGTTGTCGTCACACACAATAAAATAGTACAGTACAAAATACAAATCCAAATATGTTTTAAACAAAATTTAATTGCAACATAAACAGAATAACAAAGTGTCTAATAAATTTAAATCCAAGGAGACATATTTGTTTCAATGTTGGGCTCTATTTTATTTCTTTTGTTTCTTCTATTTTTTAAAAATAAAAATACAAAATGACGTCGTTTTGAGACTTTTAGTGGAAAAAGAAAAAGAAAAAAAAAAACGCGTGCAATCAAACCGGCGGTTTGGAGAAACCGCCAGTTCACAGGTTTTTCCGGTTTTGAGCGGTTCACATCGGTCTAACTGCATGGCTGATCCAACATTCAAACCAGACCGGTCACCCCTCCGGTTTGCGGTCTGACCGGTCCGACCAGTCAGTTCGGTCCGGTTTTTAAAACGCTGATTCCCGCATCATTTTTATAAAAAAAAGTAAATAAACAATAAAAAAAAACAACTAAATTGTATATTGCTTCCGTTACACTTTATAAACAAAATAACTTTATAAATTCATTGTATATTTAATATATCTTAAATATTTTGGGGATGTAAATGCCACTTTCATGGGTGATTATTCAATTTCTTAAATATTCAGGTGTGTAAGCACAGTTTGTGCTATAACTTTTTCTATCGCCAAAACAAGAGAGACCCGGAACATCTTCCTGACAAAACAACTTGTTAGTGAAATGTTTATGGTAAATTAAACATGGGATTTGCACATTGCGGAAGGTAAGATAGTGCATTTTCTCAACCAACTCAAAGTTGGTTGGAATCATCGCACTCTTCTCCAATGAGACACATAAAGCATGGAGAAAAATTGACCGAGGGTAACGTCTCCCCGAAAACGGGTACCGAAAGCTCCTGTGAAATTTATAATCAGTCGATGTGATCCCTATCCATGATTCGGGTAACAAATGTATCTTTTCATCTTGCCACATTCCTGGCAGATATTGTTTGAGGCGAAACATCCCGTCTGACCCACAAAAATCCATAAGTATGGAAAAGATGCACGTGATGGACCACCCAATACATTACATAAGTGATTTTCATATATGAAATCATTGGTATCAACCACAAACATTCTCATTTCCCGCATCATTTTTATAAAAAAAAAAAGTAAATAAACAATAAAAAAATAACTAAATTGTATATTGCTTCCGTTACACTTTATAAACAAAATTAATTTTATAAATTCATTGTATATTTAATATATCTTAAATATTCTGGGGATGTTAATGCCACTTTCAGGGGTGATTATTCCATTTCTTAAATATTCAGGTGTGTAAGCACAGTTTGTGCTATAACTTTTTCTATCGCCAAAACAAGAGAGACCCGGAACATCTTCCTGACAAAACAACTTGTTAGTGAAATGTTTATGGTAAATTAAACTTGGGATTTCACGTTGCGGAAGGTAAGATAGTGCATTTTCTCAACCAACTCAAAGTTGGTTGGAATCATCGCACTCTTCTCCAATGAGACACATAAAGCATGGAGAAAAATTGACCGAGGGTAACGTCTCCCCGAAAACGGGTACCGAAAACTCCTGTGAAGTCCACAATCAGTCGATGTGATCCCTATCCATGATTCGGGTAACAAATGTATCTTTTCATCTTGCCACATTTCTGGCAGATATTGTTTGAGGCGAAACATCCCGTCCGACCCACAAAAATCCATAAGTATGGAAAAGATGCACGTGATGGACCACCCAATACATTACATAAGTGATTTTCATATATGAAATCATTGGTATCAACCACAAACATTCCCGCCAATGTTTTAAACACCGGACCGGACATCGAACCAGATAGGGTATTGGGTCACTGGTTCATTGGTCGAACCACCGGGTCACTGGTTGAACCGCATGACTAAACCGGATATAACCGGATAAACTGATAGAACGAACCGGTGTCTATAATACAACTATATAGGTATTAAACCGGTTGAATCGGATGACTCGGTCTTTAACAAAATCATGACATGACACCTAAAAAATTTGAAAAACTCAAAAATTCCATAATATCATAAGTTCTTAAATTCAAATTTTAAATGTTGTCGTCACACACAATAAAATAGTACAGTACAAAATACAAATCCAAATAAGTTTTAAACAAAATTTAATTGCAACATAAATAGAATAACAAAGTGTCTAATAAATTTAAATCTAAGGAGACATAGTTGTTTCAATGTTGGACTCTATTTTATTTCTTTTGTTTCTTCTATTTTTTTTAAATAAAAATACAAAATGACGTCGTTTTGAGAAAAAAACGCGTGCAATCGAACCGGCGGTTTACCGGTTTTGAGCGGTTCACACCGGTCTAACTGCATGGCTGATTCAACATTCGATCAGACTGGTCACCCCTCTGGTTCGCGGTCTGACCGGTCCGACCGGCCGTTTCGGTCCGGTTTTTTAAACACTGATTCCCGCATCATTTTTATAAAAAAAAAGTAAATAAACAATAAAAAACAACTAAATTGTATATTGCTTCCGTTATACTTTATAAACAAAATTAACTTTATAAATTCATTGTATATTTAATATATCTTAAATATTCTGGGGATGTAAATGCCACTTTCAGGGGTGATTATTCCATTTCTTAAATATTCAGGTGTGTAAGCACATTTTGTGCTATAACTTTTTCTATCGCCAAAACAAGAGAGACCCGGAACACCTTCCTGACAAAACAACTTGTTAGTGAAATGTTTATGGTAAATTAAACTTGGGATTTGCACGTTGCGGAAGGTAAGATAGTGCATTTTCTCAACCAACTCAAAGTTGGTTGGAATCATCGCACTCTTCTCCAATGAGACACATAAAGCATGGAGAAAAATTGACCGAGGGTAACGTCTCCCCGAAAACAGGTACCGAAAACTCCTGTGAAGTCCACAATCAGTCGATGTGATCCCTATCCATGATTCGGGTAACAAATGTATCTTTTCATCTTGCCACATTTCTGGCAGATATTGTTTGAGGCGAAACATCCCGTCCGACCCACAAAAATCCATAAGTATGGAAAAGATGCACGTGATGGACCACCCAATACATTACATAAGTGATTTTCATATATGAAATCATTGGTATCAACCACAAACAAAGGGTAGAATGGGTGAGTACTGTCGTGGCCAGACAGCAACAAGAAAAACTTATCCTCTGGAGTAAGTTGGTACAATGTGTTTCGGATTTTACTCAGCATTACAATATTTGTAAATAACTTCGTACTGTCAAATACAGTTTCGACATTCTTTTCTTCAAACTGAAATTTTTTCACCAAAGTTCTTTTCACTCTGTACACTCCCTCCACCAGTGGCGGAGCCAGGAATAATATTAAGCCTGGGCGCAATTTTAACCGTAAATGCACAAATGTTTATTGGTTTAAGATTTTTCGGATCAGGATTCAAGTAGATCTGACAGTTTTTAACTAATAATATATGTATATTATTTATATATTGATATTATAATAAAAGTAATTAATTTTAAGAATTTAATCTAAATATTTGATTCATAATAACTAGATAAGTAAACGTCATAAACTCCCCACAATATGAAAGAAAGTAGAATTACAACATATTTGAGATTAACACAAAAGCAATTAAATGTATGTTTTTGGTATTTTGGGTTATATTTAAGCATGAGGTAAAAAATTAAAAACATATTTTTCCATATATATATTTTTAGAATTTTTAGATATTTTTAATAATGTAAATAAAAAAAATAAAAGAAAATGAAGTAAAAAAACAAAAATTTTAACAGAAAAGGAGGAGAATGGGATTTGAACCCAGTACCTCTACATACTAGACCAAATGCATAACCCCTGGGCCATCACATGATTGTTGATTTAAAAACTGCTTGACTAATATAAGTACTAAACACGCGCGCCTGGTTACTGTTCATCATCTTCAACCTCTCACCAACTCTTCAAAAAATCGTTTTTTCCATTTTTGAACCAAATTGAACATGTAAATATACCATTTTGCTCAAAATTTCATCAGGATTATGAATATACACTTAAATTTCACTAATTATTACTCAAACATTCGAATTTTCATATTAAAATAAGAACCCTAAATATATATGAAAAAAAATTAGATTTGATCGAGCCTGGGCACGTGCCCAGGCATGCTGGGCGGTATATCCGCCCCTGCCCTCCACCAAACCTGGCCGATAAAGAGCAGGATCTTTGGACCATTTGTAGGTAAGTCCAAATAATAAACCAAATTTGGACATGGTAGTAAAGAGACGGCGAAACTATGACATACGGCAAAACTATGGCGAAACTATGACATACGGAGAAACTATGACAAAACTATATTTGACATTACAAAGTCATTTACAAATATTGTAATGCTGGGTAAAATCCAAAACACATTGTACCAACTTACTCCAGAGGATAAGTTTTTCTTGCTGCTGTCTGGCCTCAGCCGTACTCACCCAATCCACCCTTCGTTTGTGGTTGATACCAATGATTTCATATGTGAGAATCACTTATATAATGTATTGCGTGGTCCATCACGTGCATCTCCTCCATACCTGCTTATGGATTTTTGTGGGTCGGCGGGATGTTTTGCCCCAAAAAATATCTGTCAGGAATGTGGCAAGATGAAAAGATACTTCTGTTACCCGAATCATGGATGGGGATCACATCCACTGATTGTGGACTTCGCAGGAGTTTTCGGTACCCATTTTCAGGGAGTCGTTACCCTCGGTCAATTTTTCTCCATGCTTTCTGTGTCTCATTGGAGACGAGTGCGATGATTCCAACCAACTTTGAGTTGGTTGAGAAAATGCACTATCTTACCTTCCGCAACGTGCAAATCCCAAGTTTAATTTGCCATAAACATTTCACTAACAGGTTGTTTTGGCAGGAAGGTGATCCGGGTCTCTCTTGTTTTGGCGATGGAAAAAGTTATTGCATAAACCGTGCTTATACACCTGAATATTTAAGAAATGGAATAGTCACACCTGAAAGTGGCATTTACATCCCTCATAGTCATGAAGGTGATCCGGGTCTAGAGTTTGATCGATAAATGATAATGTAGAAACTGGCCCTGTTGAAGGACAAACTGATTCAGAGTATGAGAAGGATGTTGCTGATGGAGACTCTGCTGCAGACTCAAAAAGGAATGGTAAGCCATATGCAAACTCACCCATACCCCTATTAGAACACATTTTGCCAACACATCTCAAACTAGTTTGGATATAATTAATGCCAAAACTACATTTTCAGATAATATGCTTGAGGATGTTAAGAAGTTCCTTAGTTCCACATCGATTGCAAGATGGCTTGAATGTGTGGCTATTAATAGTTTTATATTATTTATAGGCGAAACTGCTCATTTGGTCCCTTACGTTTATTTTAGATTTGAATCAGATCTCTTACGTTTTAAAAGTTTGAATTTGGTCTCTCACGTTATCAACGTTTGCATTAGTTAGTCTCTTCCGTCAAATTTTTCACTAACTTCGTTTGATCCTTATACGTGGTTGACGGTTTGGATAGGTGGAAGTGATTTTGGACACGTTGACAGCCATATAATAAACAGAACCTTCGCTAATAGGAAAAAAGAGTTAGTGTTTGCAAAAGTATTTATCATATTTTTTTTCTATTTGCGAAGGTTCTGTTTATTATATGGCATTCCACGTGTCCAAAATCACTTCCACTTGTGTAAACCATCAGCCACGTGTAAGGATCAAACAAAGTTAGTGAAAAATTTGACGGAATGAACTAATTAATGCAAATGTTGATAACGTGAGGGACCAAATTCAAACTTTTAAAACGTAACGGACCTGATTCAAATCTAAAATAAATGTAAGAGACCAAATAAACAGTTTAGCCTTATTTCTAATATCTAACAAACACCATCCACCCAAAATTGTTGAATTAACAAAGTTAATCATTATCATCTAGTAGAAATTGAGGTTCATTTAGGTAGTAGTAGTACCAAATACTATGTATTGCTACGTAAGCATAGATCAGATAATCAGAACACAAGTCAGACTAAAATATATACTATATTTGAAGGCTCTTCCACTTTACACATCACAGCAACACTCAGATGACATAGATGATAGATCAGATCATCAGAATAGTGCTTAGACACCCAATGGCGTATTTTAAGGCTCTTCCGTGTTACGCATTAACTCTCAAATGGTACAATCAATCGACAATCTCATGCCCTAACTACAGCCATGGTGACAAGAAATAATAAATCGAGAATGAAATGTTTCAGTAGAAAACAATCCACTTTAGCAATACAGACATAACATAAATGAGAGCTGAAGTCTACAATGATTTTATTCACTAAGATAGAGAGGAATTTGGTTTAAAAGAAACCAGTTTCAAGGACCAACATACAGAGAGAGTGGAGGAGAGGAAGAGAAATGCACGATACTTCTGCATTCCATCAATTTATTGTATTTTTTGGCTATAACACTACAACTAGCTAGTTGGAGTTCCCCAAAAAAGAAGGGAAAAACAGAAGAAGCATAATCGTCGGTGCAGATTTACACTTGATAAGACGATCAATGATAATACAACTTCAATATTCTTTTAGTACACTATATACCTGCAGTAGAATATCAGAACAGATAATATTAGTTCACAAGCAAAATAAGGGCCTTTTTCAAAATAGAGTATATATTACTAAATAAACTTATAAAAATGACAGTAGTGGAGTCGCTCATTATTCAGCAGCAAATATAAAATAGCCATAGCTGCTAAACCAAATAAATTGTTATATAGCATAACACAACGTCACATAGTCACATACTAATATGCATATTCTATTATCTACTAGAAACAGTTGTGGTCTCCTCCCCTACTCCAACCCAATTTGTTTTCAACAAAAAGGTTCAATGTTTTCCCCAAAAAATGAAGCAGAAAACTTACAATCATTTTTAACATTGCGGGTGTTAAGTTTTGGCAATTTTGAACCATGCAACAATCATTGAGCAATCTAACGTTTTCCCTTGAATATAATGCACACGATCCACTACAAAATGATGATAACAAGGAGTTTTGACATGTATAATAAATATGCAAGCTGTGATAACTGATAAGTGATAACACTACAAATATATTTATGAAAAACTAGTCAACCACGTGCACATGCTTCAATCAATATTTGCCATTTCTCCTCAACTTTGTTTCTTATAAAATTCATTCTTAAGCCACAAAACCAAGGTACTACTTAGTTCACTGGGCACTAGAAAGAGAACTTCCCATAACAGTCCATTTGGTTCAAACAAGTGGGAGGGATTTATTGCAGTTTAATTTGTAGTAATGTCTTTTTTTTCCCTCCCTGTATCAACTTTCAACATGTACAGAAGTAAATTTTTCTTGGACTATCAAAAGTTATTGGAATCCAATTATCCAAAATAGTGGTATGACATAGAGGCACAAAGGGGTAGCTGATTCCTTTTACTAAAGGTAAAAGCAGAGAAATAGAATACATCACACATGTTTAATGGAGAATCAATTCAAGTTAAAAGCTACAAATAAGGGTAGAGAATCCATTTCGAAACCAAGAGTCAAACATCCTTCTATCGGGCTGATTACTTTTGACCTCTCTAACGAATATTTTGTTTTTTACAATGTGTGACCAAGCACCTACCAAGTCTATAAACACATCTCTCCCTCAAGCTAAACTTAACTAAAGAAGGATTTGCTTCCCTCCCTCCTGACCAAAAAATTGAACTAAACCAAACAGACCTTAATTTAAAGGAGTTGTCGCGTACTCATGTTAAGAGAAATTGAATGCAAGAAATTCAAAAATCTTTCTAAAGGTCACTTCAATGAACAAGCACAGAATAACCCGTGTTAAAATTTCTTCAGCGATGCGTCATAAATCTACCCTGCCTAAAGATCAACTACCAAAAAAGAAAAACAACATTGAAATCTAGATTTACTTTTTTATAACTATTTTATAGTTGGAAAGCATCACCGAAGTTTATCAACGACTAATCACAGTCGGAAAACTTATTAGTCACGCAAAGTAGATTCTCTCCTACAAACCAGATTTTCTCCATATGCATGAATACGAGATCAACCATTCACAACTTATTTACAATGATGTAATCCATTAAAGTAAACACGAATCGCATCAAATCAATATCCAAGATACACTCAGCACACACATACACACAGATCAACATTCAACACAATTAGCACTAATCAAAGGACAAGATGCTAGATAGATTCACAAATCACCAGTACAATATAATGCTAAACGACTCATATCAAAAGATTCCACAAAAACAAACTATAAACCATACCGCAAAGAATTTCAGGATCAAGATTCTCCATCACCACCACCACCACCACCACCACTAAGTTCACTATCTGCATCAAGATTCTCAGCAGCACCAGAAGCATTAGAATGAAGCAGAGCATGCCTTGAAGCAATGTGATCAAGAGTAATTCTCAATCCATAAAAATCATCCTCAGATAACTCTGACAAACGCATAACCATCTGCCTCATCACATCAGCACCACCACCAACAACAACATCATCATCATCTTCATCCTCATCATCATTCTCATCCTCTTCTTGTTCCGAGATTCGGAACCGACAAAGAGGACAAGAAGATTGAAGAAGAAGCCACGGAGTTATACAATCAGAATGATAAAGATGATCACAAGGAAGTTGTTTCGCTTCTTCATCAACATAAATCGATTCTTTACAAACTGCACATAAAACGACACCGTTTGGATCGAGAAGAGTAAGAAGCGTTTGTGTGACGGTTATTGTAGGGATTAGTATTTCAGTGCGTGGTTTGGTTGAAGGAGGTGTGAGTAGTAAAAGTGCGTCTTGGAAAACGACGTCGAATAGGGAAGAAGTTGATTCGGCGTCGTTTTGGGAGAAAGGTGAATCCATGAGTTCGAGGAAGTGAGTGTGACAATGAGGACAGAGAAGAGGTGAAGGAGTTGATGAAGAAGTTAGAGAGACGCTCATGTCGCATTCGTGGCACCAGTATGTTTTTAGGTCGGGTTCCGCCGCCGTAATCGCCGTCGTCATGGTGGTGGAATTGGTTGGAATTGAATTGAATGGATTGTTGTGTCTGTGTGTTTGTTGGGGGTGGGTGGTTAAGAGAGGGAGATAAAATGGGGCCCACACGCACCGAACTGGGTTGGTTGTTTTTGTGTCGTTTTTTTTGTTTCGTTTCGTTTGGTACTTTCTGCAACACTGCAACTGCAATGAGAGAGAGAGAGGGGGGGAGATAACAACATTAATTAACTAATAACTTCTCTATTGTATTGTATAATTAAGATTGAAAGTGAACAAAGAACAACAACGTCGCTTTGGCCGAGTGGTTAAGGCGTGTGCCTGCTAAGTACATGGGGTTTCCCCGCGAGAGTTCGAATCTCTCAGGCGACGTATTTTTTTTTTTTTTAGTTTCTTACGCTGCAATTAATGTTTGGTTTATGGATTTAAATAATCTGAATTAATGAAGGCCAAAAAAGAGAAGTAAACGAATATGCTGTAAAAAGAAAATAGAATATTTCTAAGAGAACGGGTTTCTTTCTTTTTCATGTGCAATTTTTCTTTTAAAATTAAAAATTGATGATGTTTTTTTTAATTAAGGTATTTTTATGTTATGGACTACAAAAGCTTTGTCAATGCTTTTTTTAATGTCAAATAATAAACCTTATTTAAATATATATGACTTATGCAGAAAAGTCAGGGATACTACAGTAAATCAAATGAACAAAAATTAATAGGTTCATTGCACGCATTAGAGTGTTTATTTTCAGCCTTGACAAATAATGTCTTCAAAGTTCAAATAAAATATAAACACTGATATGTAATAATAATATGTATTATTTTATTTTAGTTCATTATTTAAGTTAAACAATGATATAATAATAATAATAATAATAATAATAATAATAATAATAATAATAATAATAATAATAATAATAATAATAGTTTTAAATTAGAAGAGTCTTGTAAAACACAATAAGCGGCAAATTCTCTCTAATTGTTCAAGTTTGGGATTGAATGTTACTTTGCTTAAATTAGAAGAGTTTTTTTAATAATAAATTAGAAGAATTTATATAGTGCGCGTAAAATTTGAGAGAAATATGGGTAATGAATAGGATTGTGATTCAAGTCACACCCACTTATGAATCTAATCATAAAGCTGCGAATCAAATGAATCAATTCAAATAGTCAAAAATCGAATTTTTCTGTTGTTAACGGTGTGAATCGAGTTATGAAATGGAGGGGAAAACATGACTCATCCATGGCTCATAAAATCAGGATTTCTGGTTTTTCAATTGTATGACTCGGTTCATGAAACCAGAAGGCAATCATGATTCGATTCATCGGTGACAACAATCAGGATTTCTAGTTTTTATCTTCATGACTCGTTTCATAAAACCATAGGACATTGATGACTCGATTCATGGGTGCAAAAAGTCAAGATTTTCAGTTTTTAAGAGTAGAAATCCAAATTTTTTAGACTAATCACACTTGTATGGATTAAGATTGATACTTGTACCTCTAATTGATTCATACATCTTAAAGAAACTTTTCTCTCATTTTTGGAATTTAAAAGAAGCAAGTTTTATCTTAAAAACATATTTCTAACCTTCAAGCTACATGGTTGAAGGATTCTATCGTGAGAAAATAAACAATAAAACATAATGACATTATCAAAAGATTCAAAGCATAATGAAAGGCAAAGCTACAAATTAGTTTACAACTGCATCTTAGGAAGACCAACTTTTCCATCACTAGGAGCCTTTCCATTCACTACTCACTATTCACTTGAAGATGAAGTACCACGACCAAAGGAACATGGCGGTTACGGTAAACACACACTTGAAGGATGCATGATGCTGTCATCGAGACTCCCAAATAGCTTTGCATTGCGTCTACGCGCTCGAAGAAAGGTCTCACGAGACAACGACAGTCACAAAACAGACTGGACGCATAATCAACGACGATTTTGTTTCCCACTCAGAAGATTAAGCCTCAAACGAGGAAAGGACAACGGAAAAGTTGTTAGTCCTAGAGGCGAGGATGAAGTTCATTAGGCCCATTCCAGATGGAGACTTCGATAATTTACAGTTGGATGACAATCAGGTTGAAGCGACTTCTGGGCGATGCCAAAAGCAACTAGTTAGAGGAGCTGCACCATTTACTATGGGTGTACAAGACAACCCTACACTCCACGACATTAGAAACCTTATTTAGACCCACCTACGACTCCGAAGTAGTGATTCCCGTTGAGCTAAATGAACTCAGCTGGAGAACCTCGTACCTCCTCCACGAGGCCAAAAACTCTTAGGCTATACGAGAGGAACTCGACTTTTTAAATGAGAAAATAAGCTTCACTACACACAAAGAAGCAACCGTCAAGCAAACTACAATATGGAAGTCATTCCCATAAGTCCTCCCCGGTGTCCTTCGATGGACATATGTGGGCAGAAAGAACACTTGTGACTAGAAATTAGCAGCCAACTAGGAAGGATTGTACAAGGTCACAACATATACCAAAAATGGGGCATACACCCTCGAAACTCTCTTGAGGGAGTCATTCCCTTGGACATGGAATGCTGCAAAGTTTAATATCTTACAAGCTATGAAATAAAACGAGGCGTTCACGAATATATTTGCATGCATACTTTATGTCCCGCATGATAGCGCTTGGAACTCACTAGCTGGTGCCAAATCTCTAACGAGAAAATAAGACCGGCGCCGGTATAGGAGGCTATATAGAGCACAATCTAAGGTGGTGTTGATCTCGTACGTGTAGACGACAGCAACTGCGACGAAAGAAGACGATGCGGCTCTCGAACGCGTTGACAACTTTCATCACGAAGGAAATGGTGCCGCTCACATAGATGGCACCCCCAAAATGTAAGACCGCGCGTTGCCCTCAAACACGTAGACAACACCCATGACGAAAGGAGGTGCCACTCTCAAACGCATTACGCATAGACAGCACGTCGACACCCATAGTGAAAGAAGGCAATGACAACGTCCAATTTATTTGGTCTTAATTAAATTCACATTTTGAGCTCTCTTGCATTCACTAGATGAGCCAAATAGCTCAAATATCAAACCATTAAATTGTTGCCAGTTAAATTCACATTTTGAGCTCTCTTGCATTCACTAGATGAGCCAAATAGCTCAAATATCAAACCATTAAATTGTTGCCAATTTTTTTTATAACACAATTATGCAATATTTTTATTGGCAAATAAAGAAATATGCACGATTAAAAAAAATGTATTTTACTAAGACTAAGTTATCTTCTTATTTTTTAAGACCAAGTTATCTGGAGTGTTAATTAAACAAATCCTGTTGATAGCAAAAGAGGATGGCAAAACAACATCCAACAAAAAGACATAATCAGCCTAACTTCCCAGCATTCCATTAGAAAATAAAACCAATCCAACCACTTTGTTATCATGTACCCATCACTGGTCACTATGCCACTTTCCCTTTGTCTAGATCTTACTTCCCACCGAGCAATTTTTAGATGGGCACAAACCCAAGAAAAATTCATTTGGGTACACATACATACATAGAAAAAATAAAATTTAAATAAAGTAGTCACATCAATAATTTCTTTTATATATCTTTTAATTTTTTAAAAACATGTAAGTGTGCCTAAAAAATATTGATTTAGACTTGTGCCTATACTAGAATTTCTCCTTCCCACTACTACCGTCCAACCCACTACAATAGCATTTAGTAGCTACTACAACACTCATTTTAAAAAACTCAAAACAACTATTGTATAAAATAACAAACACAACACAATTTCAATGAGTTGCCATAGTTATTTAAAGATATAATTACACAATAGTTTTTTATTTTGGGAAATTCTATGGTACATTTGATAAAAAATCAAATGTACCGGTATATTAGGACATTAAATTAATGGTTAAATGAATGTTTTTAAAAATAAATTATTTTTCCTTTCATTAAAAATAGTATAATAACCAAATATTATTTATGATTACGCTAAAAAATATAAAATTTGATATTTTTTGAATTTTTATTTCCATAATAGTCAATATTGAATTCTTTTTGGAAAAATATTAAAAAATTATTGTGATGCTTATAAACAATGAAATTGTGTTTTTTCTTATGATATTATTATCTCTAAAATACAATAATAAATTAATAATTATTTAAGCCACTAGGTTTGGTCTAGTGGTGAGGGATTTAGGTAGTATCCATGAGGTCATAAGTTCGATCCTCATTGACAACATTGTAAACCAAAAAAAAAAAAAATTAATAATTATTTAATTCATAAAAATAGTCATTAATTTATTAATTTATGACATAATGTACCGGTACAAAACAGTTTTTTATTTTTACCAAAAATTAAACAATAAATTTATTTTTATTTTATTTTTCATTTTCCATATTTGTAGAAAAGAAGATAACAGTGTCATCTTCTTCACGAGACACTCTCTCTCCCGCGAAACTCACTCCTCTCTCACCAAACTCACTCATTCTCTCACGATTCCGTTTCCGATTCCGAAATACTACTCACTCCCTCTCACAAACTCCTATTTTGATTCATCTCAGAAATTGCAAAACTCCGATTCCCATTCATCTCAGAAATTGAAATTTGTTAGGTACCTGATTATTAGAGATATATAAGAAAGGGGTTATTATTGTAATAATAAGGAGAATAGTGAGGATATATGAGTAATTAGTGAATAGGATAGGGTGATTAGTTGGCAAGTTTGGTATGCCTCTTAGTAGTATAAATGGTGGGTGAGTGAGTTGTAATGTGTATGGAAGATGATTGTTAAAACCATTATGGTTAGGCAAGGAAAGAGTCTTCTCTTTCTTTGAAGGAGCTTTTGCTCTTGGGCATTAGGATTTCATCCTTTTACATTTTATATTTCATTTTCAGAAATAATACTCTATTTTCCTTTATTTGTGCATTTTTATCGATTCCTTCTATATTCTCTAAGTTGCGGATTTTCCGGTTCGCAACAAAATTCCTTCCAATTCCAATTCCAATTTCGATCTCCGATTCCAACATTTCCATCTTCTTCTCACAAGTTCAATCTCCGATTCCAATTCCGACTCCAATTCCAATTGTTTGCGGTGAGTACATCACAATACATAGTCAGATGTCTATGCCATACATGAAGGTTACTTTCGTTTTCTTGATGTTTGAGGGTCTATTTGAAATCACAATCAAGTGTGGAAGGAGAATGATAACAATAGTATAAAGTTTGAAGAATCATGATGGTATAGTGTACCCGTACCTAGGCAACATAGTTTGAGAGACATCAATTGAAAGGTTATGATAAAGAGGATCAATTGTTAGTTTATGAACTATCAAATTCTGATGTTGAAGTAGTTGAAAATGGTAAAACTTTGTCTAGTCCTGATTTTGGTGAAATCAATACTTTTTGCTGGTATATAGCCAACTTCATATTCCTAATATGAGAAAACACTAAATCAGAAGTAAAAGTGAGTTCCCTCTTAGTTTGGCCAGATACAAATATGTGCATATAAGCCTTAAGGTTTTGTAACTTCTATAATGTCAAGTTTTCCTAACTTAAGGGAATGAAACTGCACATTTCTAAATAACCAACATTCAATTTGAATTTTAATCTAGAACTTTTGACTGCAGAAGCTTCATTTCTTAAACATTCAGTTTGAATTAATTTCTTGAGGATTTATTTGTCTCTTTTCTTGAGGGTTTAGGTGGTTTAGACACTATAGCATTGTCAGATTGTTTTGATTATTCTGGAAATATCTGATGGGTTTAGTATGACCCTGCAAATGGAAGAACTAATAGTGTAATGTAATCCCTCTTAAACCAGCTAATGAGAATTCACCTGCCATGTATTATATTTTGTTGAACAGGTAACTCACTATGAACACTATCCACTACTTGAAGTATTGTAGTCTCCTCATCGAATGTGGAAGCTATATTGTTCTCTTGTGCATTGCAGCTCTCACCCTTGTTGTTTTGCTTCAGCTTAATCTCCACACCGGAACCGTCATGTTGGGAGAACAATTCCCCAAGATAACCGTCAATCAAATACCTAAAGGTATGCCTCTGCTTTTGATTCAGTTCCCTTTTGATGTTGTTGTATAGTTTTATTGGTTCATTTCAGAATTTCTGCCACTGAAGAGCGTTTGAGAGACACTAGATTTAGGGTTGTTTATGGTAATTTGAGTGATCCCGCTGGAAATTCTAGTGCTATATATTCACTATAATGTTCAACGTGTTACCCAACATTATAGAAACTGAATATACAATTGTCACTACCATTAATTGGTGGTACAAAATGGTCTGCCAAAGCAGGTGTGTGTGTTTTTGTTTTATCATTTCTGATCATTATTGGACAGCTATAGAGTCTGATAGCTTATATGATTGCTTTTAATTTTATGATGATTTTAGACAATAAGCTACATGGTCTATCATTTTGTTTGACATGTATCTTTATTATATTCTCCTTGTTTGCTAGTTTTGAATTTGAGTCGATTTGATCTTTTTGATGTCTATTAGGACTAGGAGATCTTTGTTCTTATTAATCACTTTTATGTTTAATATGCCTTCTTATAGTAAGTTATAATTCACTTTTCCGTTGATATGGACCTAATAATATTTAATAAACCTGTGACTTGTGAAATGATGTAGTCTCCAATTTTTGCCTTTTAAGATAGCAGTGCTTCGCACTCTATATTTTTCTATATTTTAAATTTGGTTCTTACTTTTAAAATACTTGATTGTAAAAAAAATATCTTCCTCCTAATTTTGTTTTAACTTCACTGTATATGAAACTTATTGCCAGTAAATCCTAAGCAGTAATACACTTAATTTCACAGGTGAGTATCATCTGGATCTCATTGTAAGATATGGAGCTGTTCTAATCATTGTGCCAAGAGTGAGTGGAATTCACACTCTCTTAGATAGCTTTGACCCAATCCATGGAGTTCTTCTTTGTGAAGGCGACGACATTGATCCCTCTCATTATGATGATGCAGACCTATGTGGACTTACGGTTAATGGATCTCAAAGAATTTATTCTTTCTCTTAAACTCGTATTATGCAGACCTATGTGGACTTAGAGTAGATTGTAGGATATGATTTGATTTGGTGTTGTGTATATTTAGGAACTGATATTTCTTATTTGATTGTAAGTTGATTTTACTTTGCCTAGGTATTCCATATGGAATAATTTACTACCGTATAATTTTTATATGCAATAATTTATTACCTTATGAATATGCAATAATTTATTACCATATGGAATAGTTGATTTGATGTTGCATTCATGCCCATTTCTGTTCTGGACTTTATGGATCTGGTTCTGTTCTACAGGATTGGTTCTAGTGCTAATTTTGATGGTTCGCTTGCTACCGTCGTGCCTCAGGACGCCGACTTCTTCTTTGCGAGTTTAATTCAACTGCAAGGTATGTCTTTAATCAGATTTTGGTTTCTGTTTTCTGATTCTGCTGATCTCGGTCTTTTGAATAAACACTACTTCTACTACTTTATTAGTTTGTTGATGAGATCTATCCTTTTGCGTTTGTACAAATGTTAATTTTGTATAAGTTAATTTAAGTTTTGATGATAACAATATAATTGTTTTCTCTCTTTAATATAAAATTATGTTTAGAGTTTAGTTTACTTTGCTAATGTCTCCAAAAGTGTTTGTTCTTTCTTTGCCAGCCATATTCAGAACAAAAAAGTCAGTCTCATGCGATCTAAACTTGATTTTAATTAGAATCTATGTATTAGTTTATTAATTATGCATGCTGGAATGTTTTTCTTTGAGTTTTAATATATTTGATTTATAAATAAAGAAAATTAGACGAAAGAAGCAAAGCAATCACCATGATTGCTAGGGATTAGCTACAATTTCTGTTGTAGTTAATCTCAGATTTCCTTGTAGTGATTGTAGTTATAGGCAACGCTTTTTTAAAGGTTATAGGCAACGGATTTCAATTGTTGCTTTTGCCTATGTGCAATAAATCGGCTGTCAAAAGCTAAGGCAACGCTTGAGACTACAACGGAGGAAAAACCATTACAACGATTTTATTGCATAAGGCAACATTTTCAGCCGTTGTCATAAATCAAAAATGTTGTAGTGACCACACACACCACAATGTGGAACTCTGATGTTTATTTCAAGCAAAATGAGAAAATGATTGATTTCATGTCACTAGTAAATTTTGTTACTTTGTGTTAACAGCAAACGTGAAAAAGTAGCTTATAAAACTAGAGAATTAACATTAAAAAAATACAAAGTTTTGCTTAGAATTTTTTTTGCAAACAAACATAAGCAAACCCCCAATGAGACCAAATTAAAGAACACAAATTATTATTTTTTTACTTCAGCACTACATTCACACAAAAAAACCTCATTGTGGTTAATTTACTAGGTCAAATAAGATTATTTACAAATAATCTTATTTTTGAATTTTTTTTTGTGTGAATGTAGGCAATGAAGTTATTTATCATGTCAAATTAGAGGAATCAAACAATGCAACAATATCTTGATCAAAATAATAAATAAAAAAACAAAACAATGCACTAATATGCTTAATACTAAAGTCTTGTAAAAATAATAATAATATGCAGTCTAAAACACTAAACCCACAACTTATAACATAGCTACATTCAATTTCCCTCAAAAAAAATAAATCATCTCCCAGAATCAGATTTGGTCAATGATCTCAATCTTACAAAAAATTTAACTTTCTTATCTAAATTACTTGTTCCATGTTGCTCTTTCCTCTTCTTTCCAGTCAATGAGTCCCAATTTTCCGGCGACCCCATTAGAAGCACGCTTTCTGGTGACCTCACCGCCACCACCCCTACCTCCTCATTATCCGTATGATCAGTAGCAGCAACAACATCCATCCTACCTTGCATAACAGATAATACCTCCTTCATTGCTACATCAGGATCTCTCCTATTCCTCAACAAAATCTCCCCAACATGTGCCGGCGTGAGGGACCCACCAGAACGAATACACCCTTCAACCGCCTCAAACATCACATGTGACTCCACCCCAAGGTAGTTCTTTGCCAACTCCCTAAACGCATGTACCCCGCACGTGCTTAAACTCACGTGCACGTCCATGCGTCCACATCGAACTAAAGCTGGATCAACACTATCTCTATGGTTAGTTGTAAAAACAACCAACCTCTCTTCTCCACAGCACGACCATAACCCGTCCGTGAAATTCAAGAGCCCCGAAAGTGTGACCCGACTATTCTCATCACAACTTGAACCCGAAAATGACGTCGTTTTATGTTTCTTAGATTTAGACGATTTTGCACCATTTTTCTTCATTGTTCTGTCTGCAGTTAAATCCACAGAACAATCAATGTCTTCAATTACAATAATAGAACGATTCGTTGTTTGAATCAAAAGCGAACGAAGCTCAGAATTATCAGAAACTTTGGTAAGTTCCAAATCGTAAACATCATAACATAGGAAATTCGCCATTGCTGCAATGAGGCTTGATTTACCCGACCCAGGAGGACCATGAAGCAAGTATCCACGCTTCCATGCCCGACCGACCCGGTGATAAAACTCTTTACCCGAAGCAAATGCAGTTAAATCATCTTTAATTTGTTTCTTCAATTCAGGTTCCAATGCTAGCGTTTCAAATGTTGAAGGGTGACGAAACGGAACCGAAGCCCAACCCGATTCAAACGAACCGGTTCCGTTATTATTAGTAAAGAGTCTCCGTTCGCGCGAAACACGCTCGAACTCCTCGGCGCGTGAGGTGACATGAGCGAGATAAGAAGAAAGAAGCGCGTGACGGTGACGCTTCGGGAAACGGAGAGTGAAACTACGTTTCTCTTCGAGAGAATCCTGTACGGCGTCGACGTGGTGTGTCCATGACAGACGGTGGTTGTTGAAGGTGTCGTGGACGGTGTGATTCGGCGCCACGGCAAATGAGATACGGTTGGAGGAAGGCGAACGGGAGAGCGTGAGACGACGGCATGCGGCGGCGGGGGAGTGGTTGACGGCGTTGAGATAAAGATGAACATGACGGTAGAGATCGTTGAGTTCAACTCCACAGTAACCGTTAAATTCAGGAATTTCGAAATATGAATATGGAGAAAGCAAATCTTGAAGAGATTCGTAAAGAGAATGGAGAACAGAGAGAAGTTGTGATGGAAGAACATTTTGCAACACTGTGAGTAACCCTAACAATGACCACATTTGTGATAATATCTCCATTTTTTGTGTGTTTTGTATGAGAAAATTTCTCTGTTTGTTTTAGTTGTGAGTAATTGAATGGTTTCTTTTTGAGGTTGTTATATATATACGTTGTAGAAAAGAATGAACATGTTCTGGTAAAGGTTTATGTTTTCATTTTCATTGTTTTGTGTTGGGTTGTGGATGAAAAAGAAGATTAAATAATTATGAAATTTGCATTGAGGAGGGTAAAGTTAAAGGTAAAGATGATTAAACCGACCACATTGCTTTTTTGCTTTTACTTTGTTGGTTTTGTAGATATGGTTGTTTTTGTTTGTTCATGGATGGACTTAATTAGTACAAAATTATTTGCATGGTTAGTATAGAATCGTGTGTTACACTTAAGACATGCTTTGTCTTGATATAAAGAATCTTTGAAAATGAAAATTTATGTTTGCCAAAGGTTCTTTCTTGCATTTTGTTGCTCTTTTTTTATTTTTCACCAAATCAATTGCATGAAGGGTACATTTTTTACTTTGTTGCTTAGAAACCAAAACCAAGAAAAATGCTTGTTTTTGCCAATGGTTCGTTTCAACCTTCATCCATTGTTGTTTTGTGTTTTTGGATAAACAACTATTGGTCTCTAAATGTGGGAGGTGTTGTTACTATATGGTCAGTTTGATTTATAAAACGTAAGTATTGGACATAACAGTACAAGACAGAACAATACTGAATAAATATTTAAGATATTGAATCAATTTTGTCTTGTACGATGTTTGGTGAACAAAAAGTTATTCTCGTGTTTTAAATGACATGTGCAAACGACAAAAAGTTGTCTTGTAGGTTAGCGAGGGACAAAAATTTCAGTTTTTTTTTTCAGTCCCTTGGCCCCCAGTTTGTTTAGTCTTAGAAATAGTTTTAAAATCAAACATAGTACGACTAAAATTGTCATGCACAATCCCTTATTTTTTAGCATATCAAACGACCAAAATTGTGTTGTCACTATAGTATCAGACATTAGTGCGTATTGAAATTAAAATAAATCTCCAAGGGTCTCTTTTGTTAGTAATTTTATCTAGTCCCTTGACCCCCAGTTTGTTCAGTCTTAGAAATAATTTTAAAATTAAATATAGTACAACTAAATTCGTCATTGCTAGACCCTTATTTTTTAGCAGATCAAACAACCATTTTGGTCTCTTAATATGTGAGGTGTTGTCACTATAGTATCAGACATAAGTGTGTATTGAAATAAAAATAAATCTCCAAGGTGTCTCTTTTGTTAGTAATTTTATCTAGTCTCTTGCCCCCCAATTTGTACAGTCTTAGAAATAGTTTTAAAATCAAACATAGTACAACTAAAATTGTCATGTTCACTCCCTTGTTTTTTAACATATCAAACAACCATTTTGGTCTCTTAATATGTGAGGCGTTGTTACTATAGTATCAGACATCGGTGTGTATTGAAATTAAAATAAATCTCTAAGTGTCTCTTTTATTAGTAATTTTATCTATGGATCAAATTGACCAACGAAAATACTTTTGAGTATTATCCTAACTAACTAATGACATATTTGAGAACCAAAATGAATAACTAAAGGTTCGTTTAAATATGTTTTTGTAATTTTGTTACATTACCATTGTGACAATACATCACATTTAAGAATCAAAATGACTATTCATTCTTTTGTTTCACTCCCCTGTTTTTCTATATATTGTATGTTGTGTGATGTATTTATTTGTTCTAGTTAGCATTAAATTTTATGGTTATTCATAAATGTTAGCAAACGAGAATATTAGAGTGCATATTGCTAACAGTTCGCTTTCTCAAATTCACTCTAATTTTACAAGCATCTTTGGTCTTGTGTGAGTGGTAACTAATACCCATAAGGCATATAATTTCACAAGGCTTAAATAACACTTCCCTATATGTATGCGCTTTTTTTGTTTTAGTCCCCGTATTGTTTTTTGTTCTAAATATATCCTTGATGTATGAAAGATGATGCTTAGTCATCTACTAAAAACAACACAATTTGCACATTCAAGGATATATTTAGAACAAAAACTGATATAGGGACTAAAAGCAGAAATGTTTATTAAGTCATTTCACAATGCACACGTAGTTACTAGCTTTAGTAAAAGGTCTTGAAGGGATAATAGCAGCATCAATGCCAACACATGGTGTAAGAGTATGTATGGTGGGCATGCAGGGGGTCTGCTTTTACACTTTCTTGACAAATCACACTTTATTCTTTACTACCTTCTTTGTTCTTGTAATTTGCGCATTCATATGTCAGAGAATGTTCTTTTGTATTATTATAATGAGTACTTAGTGGGAGATGATATAATGAGGACATGATGATTATGTACAACTGATTATTTTGCATGTTTTACTGCACCATGTTAGTTCCAATTAGTACGGATGAATTCATTGAATAATGTTTTGTTCATGTGTTTTTTTGTCATCTTTGTACTTTAAGTATGTTAATGCATCTGCAAATTATAAGGTTAGATTTCAATGCACAATTATGTAATAATTGATTGCAATTTGTTAAAAAGAATGCATATATACAAACTTTGTGCTGATTTGGTTTGGCAATTTTCAATTCATTGTTTAGGCTTTTACTTATTGGTATGCATAGTGGTGGGAAATGGCCTATGGGATTGTGGTATATAGATATTAAAGTTATGCATATGCTAGAATCACGGTAGGTATTTTAAAGAAGCTGTAGAGTGTAGCTTTTGAAAAATCACGGTGGATCACTATGATTCTGACATATCCACCGTGATACCAAACACACATTTTTGCTTATTGACATGCATAGTGGTGGGAAATGGCCTATGAGATTGTGGTATATAGATATTAAAGTTATGCATATGCTAGAATCACAGTAGGTATCACGGTGACTCACCGTGATTTTAAAGAAGCTGTAGAGTGTAGCTTTTGGAAAATCACGGTGGATCACTATGGTTCTGACATATCCACCGTGATACCAAACTTATTGATATGCATAGTGGTGTGAAATGGCCTATGAGATTGTGGTATATAGATATTAAAGTTATGCAAATGCATATGCATGGTGGTTTTCTTGCTTGTGAATTACATTTCTTTTATATCTTTACATGCTTATGCTTTTGAAGCAAAGTTTAATTTATGCTTCTTTACAGAAATTTGTCTAAATTTCCTTTTACTAAAGCAATGCAATTTGCACCATCAGATTATAATCCTGTGGTGTTGAGATATCATTCTTATCTAATCTTTCTTGCCCTTCAATGGTTTTAGGTATCCACTCATAAAAATGGTTGATATTTTGAGAAAGGGAACATGTAAAAGAGAAAATAAAAGGGGGATAAAAAGAAAAAGAGGCATGTGTATGAGCATTAAAAGCCACGAATATGTAGGATGGGCAAAAAATTCAGTGTAGGTCAGCCTTGAGAGAAAGCTAAGATTAAATGAAGGGTATCAAGAATAAAGCCAAAAAAAGTGTTCTCATATGGAATGTCAATGATCAAAGGGATCATATTCCATCTAAGAAATATGTTTAATAGGGCAAGATTTATTCATCAAGAGGACACAGAGGAGTGTTATTTGTAGCAGAAGTTCTAAATCAACCTGCAGTTAATATGTACTAGAATGAAAGATTGCACTTCATCTATATAGTGTATAAGCTATTTTTTTTTTGCCATAGGTTAATCATGTATATTAATAAATATAGAATAATTACATATGGATGAAAGATAAACGGGCAACAAGTTGCATCGCTAGTCCTTTTTGAACAAAGTCAATTCTCTTAAAATTAACATTCATAGCTCTAGGGGACACAACATCGCTATTCATAACACTTTTAACTCTTTGCAAATGATTCACAACATCCGGTGCTAAAAAGCAAAAAGTGTCAAATGAGAATGGTATGAAAGCATGTTGATTCTCATAATATGATTTTTCATGTTTGACCATTTTACTTGAAGCAACTTTGAGGGTTGTTTCTCCCACAGTAAAAGTCTCAACCCGTAATTCAACAAGTGACAACACTCTAGTCAAATTCATACATGCATGTCTTCCGCCTACCGACACATACACCATAACATCCGCTAGTCTAAGAGTCGATCCTCCTTTCTATAGATCGGTCAAAAAGTTCACAAGCACCACTTTTTTAGCAGATATTTCTCTGCATCTAAAAACATAAAAAAAAGGACATCTCGGGCAAAATTGTGCCTGTATTAGTTAATTAGATCTTGACTAACTATTAGATTGTAATGTCATTATGTATTAATATTAAAGGGTAGCTAGGGTTAGACTTTTGCTTTAATTGGGGCATCAGAATCAGAATAAATATAAAAGTTGGTTCTCCCCAGAATGTCAATAATCAAATGGATCATATTCAATTAGAGAATGATTTTTGAAACTAGTTTAAATTATAGAATGTATAAAATTTGGTAACGAATCTTCTCATGTCACATGACACTCCATTGAAATCCTCACCTTTCATTATGAAGGAGAGAGAAATAAAATATACAAAAAGTGAGATTGAAGGGTGAGATGTGTACAAATGAGAAAATATGAGTGCAAATTAAATGGAGAGAATCCATTCCATAAAATAAGATAGAGATAAACATAAACATAAATAGTGTCACATAGAATGTTGTATTTTAATATTTAAATAATACAATTATACCATTATGTATGTATGGCAGTAGTTTTTTTCACGGTTGATTCACCAAGCAAATGGATAAGAACTATTGAGCCATATGTCTGGTCATCAAGTTATATAGGTGTGAGCATATATAATTGTAAAAAACTAAATCCTTTAAATAATGAACACATAAGAAATATGCTAAAGCTATTCTTAAACTTGAAGATCATTAATTGAAAATAATGTATTTAAAAATAACTTTTGTTTTGGGTTGGGCCAAAGTCCAATACATGCAGCCTAAGCACTCTAAAGTCTAGCCTAAAACCACTTCATTCTGGTAGTTTGGCATAAAGTCACAAGTAACAGACATCATTGCTCCTGTACAACCGCTACAGCAGATACTCTCTCACAACACTCTGAAAACCATTAGGTTCATCTCAATGGCTTCCATTGCACTACGCCATCACAATGAGGCGATGGTCCCATAATCCGTGTAATCGGCCTCAAACCAAGTCTTAAATTCGGGGGTGGGAACAAGGGGCGCCCTTGGCCAGGTTAACCTCTTAGGATCTCCAACCATCATTCCAGCCTCAATGGCAACAACGATAAAGCCTCAACGAGGATCAGTGGCATGCCCCATGTGATCTCCCATGAGCACCAACAATGTCAGCAAAGCACCCTACACAAGGAACGCAAAACACCCACACGAGAGACGCCAAGCACCCAACATGAGCAACGCAAAGCGCCCTATATGGGATACACAAAGCCAAATTTCTTCAAAGACAATAAAGAACACTGCAACAAACAAGCGTAAACGTATAAGCCATCGATCTTAATATCATACAGGATGAAAACAAGAATATAAAGACAATACCACCAACATAAAAAAGATGCAAAATCATGAACCCTCAAAGGGGGAAGTCATAAACCCTCAACGGGGAAATGTTAGGGCGGAATGGCCAATACAACAGAAAGGAAAATAAAAGGGTCCATGGCTCACAAGCCAAAAAGCCACACATGACACTTGAAATAACAATACAAATATTCTAGGGTCAATGGGCACAGGCTTCTCGTCCTTCACTTACTGATTCTGATGAACTTCAACACAAGAAATCTTGATCTCCTAACAAACTCAACCTGGACAAGGGTGACTTCAAAGGTCTCGGTCTTAGGGAATCGTCGACATAGTTTTCATACTCCTTCTAGAGAGACGAAAATTCCCTCTAAGTGGTGGCCAAGGCGACCTTGATTCTTTTCAGCTCTCCTTCCTTTACCTCCATGGAGACATCCTTCGCAGCATAGCTCTACTTCAGGTATTCAATGAGGGAGCTCTTCTCGGTGATCTGCTTATCCCTTTCAATAAGAGTCCACTTTGCATTGACTCATGACTAGCAAGTTTACTAGTCTTTCGTCGAGTAATAATATTTATAAAAGATCTTATCCACAGATATTGTGTCAAAGTAACAAATGTTCTTTAGGAATTCGGATAGTTTTGCATTCGCTTTATAATTTGAATAATAATTGACACAATAAATAAAGATAGTTTGGGATGCAATTTAAATATAGATCAAGGTTAACAGTTGGTTAGGTGTTTTTCGAATCGTTCCCCTAATCTTATTTGATAATATAGTGTTATATTCGGACCAACAATTTAACCGCCTTACCCTAGCAGATTAACATAATATTGATGTGTGCTCTGGCATACTAACATCACCCTATTGCATATGAATATACTAACACTTACTAAATATAGGAGAACTCATGTTTGTCATGTTTTAATAAATTGTATGCAAGCAAGACAGTAATGAGAGATAATTAAATAATTGCGGATAATATAAGATTTTTAAAACCAATTACATGTCTCAAATATTTCTAGGGGACTTCATCTACTTAACCTAACTAAAGGATTCAGGTAATCATACAAAGAATTAACTTAACAAAAGTTTAGAAAAATAACATTGGAAATTACCCTTGGCCTTGCTAATGAAGGTACCCCTATTTGGGCGGTAAACCTTCCCTCGAGAGCTCTGACTCTCTCTTGCTCCCTTGGAGGTTGCCTCTTGCTCACCTTGAGTGTTTCTGATTTGTCTTTCTGAATTGTGTGTTGAATGAGGAGAACATGAGCTCTATTTAAATTTTTTTGGTGGATTTGGGCTTTTCCCATCGTGGTACGATGGCTTCTGTGTATTTCTTCATTTTTGGGGCCATTTTTTGATGATTTTTTAATTATTGCTTCTTTGATGAGTAATTTCAGTCCAATAGATCTTTTTGCATGATTTGGTCTTAAAAGCTACCAAAAATTACATAAAATATCCTAAATACATACTAAAAAAATCATATAGTTTCCTGTCATGAAGTACTCAACTTGGAGTTCAAATCAAAGGCCTTCTTGTACTCCTTGATGGCATCCTCAAACCAACTCATGGTTCTTATTCTTCAACTGCTTAAACCAATCCTCCTAGTTTCAGAGTTCCTTCTCTATCTCCTTCAATGTCTCCTTCAAGGAGTTCATGGTTAATAAACTCACATTTAATTCATTTTTCTAATAAAGGCATCTTGAAGAACCTGGGTGGAGGGTTCAACCTCCTTCCACCTTTAGCACTTCGTTCTCCTTAAGTCGACATGGAGCTAGTTAGGACCCTAAAAAGGATGTCAGCATGAGTTTGCTATAATAGACCTACCTCATTTTATGAAGGTCTATTTTTGCAACCAACACCTTTTTATTTGGACAAAAATCCCATATTTTTACTTTTTGGAAAAGCCAAAATTAAAGGGCATAAATAAAATTCAATTTAAAGGTTTCTTTCTCGTTCTCTTTCTTATTTCAACCACTTTCTCTAAGTTTTATTATTATATTCTTCAAATCATTTGAAATCATATATGCATCAGCAGAGTTGTAGAATTGTGCCATGAAATAAATTTCAAATATTTTTACTGACCCAATTTTTTTAAAAGTTTAATTTCTTTTGCGCACTTCGTGATGTTGGAAGCTGAAGGTTTCACCTATGGTGAAGAACTTCGTGATGTATTTTGATGTTTAGATGATCTTAATTTAGCAAAACAAACATTAAAAGATATTAAACAAATTACATTAGTTTAATTATTGTATGCCCATGAAAAATAATTTTTAAAGGAATATTCAATATTTTAATAAAAGGCCTCACTTTTTGTGTGTGAATAAATCGATCTCATATTTAAATTTTCCTTAGCCCTCCATATGTGTTTGGCCGATCCTGTTTATTTCTTTTAGGGTAAATGGGTATTTATCCCTGCAATGTAGGCATGTTTTGTTTACCCATTGTAAAAAAATAAATTGTGACTCGCTTCTTGCATTGTTGAATTTTTTTTTTCTAGTTCATTTTACCTCCCTGCAATGTTGGTCTTCACCCCCTGCAGGGGTAAAATGGACTAGAAAGAAAAAAATACAACATTGCAAGGGGCGAGTCACAAAAAAAATTTACAGGGAAAAAAATAAAATTCGTCTACATTACAGGGGTATAAGCCTATTTACCCTTTATTTTATAATAATTTTAAATTATATATGAAAACTTAATTAACCTAAAAACTTACCAAAAAAATTAACCTAACAAAACCCTCCTCTACTATATATATATTCATATAAGTTTGTGATTGCATTCACTTGGCAAGGACTTGCGGCGGCCGCTTCCCCATAACAACATCTCTCTCTCTCTAAAGATACATTGACGATTATCTCGTTATACTCAATTCAATATTGTATATATACAAAACAAATCATCGGTACGATTATCATCATATTTTCTTATTTTCATTTGATTTTTGCTGTTTCGTTTTATCTATTTAATCTTATGATATTTTCATCTTTTAGATCCCCAAGTGTGGTAACAAATCATGGTTCATGGAGCATCATCTATGGCTTGGCTTGATCAGATGGATAAATCTCCGATTACGAATGTGATGCCATTGATAAAATATAATTGATTTGGGAAGCATTGAAGAAGGTAATTGTACATTATGAACCGGAGGGTTAACACAAACACACACATATAATTACTATTGTATTTATTTTAATTTATCAATATCAATTTTATTTTCAGGCATCTTTTATTTTATTTGAGTTCTTAGTCTAATTAGTTTATTGATTGGTCGTAAATGTTAATATATTTTCACTTTATCTAATATAATTCAATTTTTTAATTAATTGTAGAGTTGGGTGATTTATAAGGGATCTATCTATCAAATTGTGACCGGTTAATCACATAAGTGTTTATATATTTTCTTTTGTTAGTGGAAATATATTGCTTTAACCGGTCACAATCTGGTATAACATGCATTTGAAAATATGCATATATTGCTTTTGTTAGATTTGTAAGTGAAATAACATGCATTTGAATTCATATGTTGCTTTAAACTGGAAATCGAGAATTTAGTTAAATTTTGCTGCAAGAGTTCCCAACCTCATCCCTATGAGGCTAACAATCTCTCCAAAAAACAGTGTAATGGATGGTAAAGAATAAAATTGAAGTATGACGAGCTTTTAGTTTTCTCGTCAACATTAATATAACCGGCTTGTCTAAGGGTTAAGCTAAGAAAAAGCGTTTAATATACAATATTTTTTTTGCCACCCTACCTATTTTCCCATCCGTCTTACAAATTTATCAAACTATTCATGTCCGCTACTTAATTAGTGGATATATACACCCCCAAAGACACTCTACCAAATTTTGTTTTCCAAACGTCTCCTACTTAAGTAACGGACGACATTTACAAAATTTCACATTCTTACAACCTCCGGTACTTAAGTAGCAGAAGCGTACAACGGGAAAGGCTTAGGGCATGCGAAAAACTGGTAGAATAACAAAAGACACTCTACCAAATTTATCAAACTATTCATGTCCGCTACTTAATTAGTGGATATATACACCCCCAAAGACACTCTACCAAATTTTGTTTTCCAAACGTCTCCTACTTAAGTAACGGACGACATTTACAAAATTTCACACTCTTACAACCTCCGGTACTTAAGTAGCAGAAGCGTACAACGGGAAAGGCTTAGGGCATGCGAAAAACTGGTAGAATAACAAAAGTAGAATTCTTAATATAACTCTTGTTCCCATATGTGTCAATTTATGAGGCTTAACATATTTGAGCCCAACCCTAATATGAAGGTGCCTAAATATGATAAGCATAAACCGCCCCCTTTTATATAAGTCCCAAATATACTAGAATTTCACTTTTCGCACCCTCCACGAATCCTCACAATCCCCTGAAATTACAAAATTAACCCCTCGCTCTCTAGGATGCGAGCACTGTTCGCATTCTAGGAATCGATTGTGAACAACCACATCATTCTCTTCCTTGGAAGCGAAGGGTGAAGGTGTTCGCTTCGTAGAAAGCGAATAGTAAAAGCCCATCTATATCCGTAGAAATCCCAACTGCGTAGCACCCATTTCAATTACTCATATCATTCCCAAAAAATAATTATTAGATAAAAAAGTACATCAAAATTAAATTGAAATGAAGAGAGAGGGACTGGCCTAGATGGGAAGAGCTTATGGATAGCCTACAGTCATTTATCAAATTCCCTTTTAGCAGCCTCTACCACTTACCATCAGAACAATTCTAAAATTTAGGTAGTAGAACACGTTTCGATTACTCGTATCATTCCCAACTAGAACACAAAAGGTCTCTCGTTGATTACCATATCTCTCCCAACCATGGTGATAAATCAACACTGATATAAGTCATATGAGTAATCAACGACAGTCTATGCGTTTGTTTACACGAAATTGACTAAAATTAAAACAACTAAAAAAATTTAAAACTAACAGAATAAGAAAGTGGGAGAGAAAGAGTAGTGGTGTGATTTATTTTCACGCAAACCCTCCCTTTTATAGATATTTCGATGCAATGTGATTGGCTAGAGCGCTATTTACTGCCTCCCACGTGGCCAATCACATTTGGCCACGTGGCAACTAATTTTGATTAAATGAGAGATTGTGTTTTTTTATTGCCAACATGTTCGCTATGTGGAAAACGAACACCATTTGCTAATTAAGTGAGTGTAACGGGTGGTGCAAAAAAGTAAATCCAATACACTAAGCCCCCCAAATAAAAATTCTCTAGTTTTAGAATAAAAGTATTGAAGATTTCTCGCAAAATGGGCCTCAAGTCTCTAGTTTTAGAATTTTTTTTTGGATAAAAATTCTCAAAATAGTTTTCACACTAACACAGCATCACAAAGCTTAGTTGTGTCAGTCTCATCTTTCTCATCTATATTCATAAAAGAAACCTATCTACAAATCCCATGGAACATGGTGTAGTAATGTCTGCGAATACTCTGAATTTTTCTCTTCGGGATAACAATGTCGGTCGAGGTTGCTTTCTTGATTTTGTTACCCTTATATTTGGTTATCTCCAGCTTGGCCATGAAATTAGTAGCTTCCTTCGAAACATCAGGATCATAGAGCAGAGAACGTCAATGTTCTCCTCGTTCCGTGAAGGAGTACCTCATGGAGAAAGAAAAAAATTGTTTTTCATTGATGACGTTTAATTGTTTTGTCCAAAATGGAGCTTCACTGGAATCGTTAGCTAGAGGAGTCGTTTCTTTCACCAGGAGGTACTCCTTCATAGAACTCAGGGAACGTTGGCATTTTATGCTCTATGATCTCGATGTTTCAAAGGAAGCTGCTGCTTCCATGTCCAAGTTGGTGATAGCAAAGTATAAGAGCAACAAAATCAATAAAGCAGCCTCAATAGCCGTTGTTATCCCGAAGAGGAAAACTCAGAACATTCGCATGCACTATTACACCATGTGCAATAGGATTCGCAAATAGGCTTCTTTTATGAATATAGATAAGAAAGATGTAACTGACACAAATAAGCAACCTGATGGTGATGTCAATTCAATTCTTTTGTGTTCTCCTCATGACATTCATAAGGTGATGATATGTCCAGTGTCGTTAAGTCTCAAAAGTTGGTTGCAAATACACAACTTGCTACAAAAATGATTTGTTTGCTGAGTTATAGGATAATGGCAACTCTAATGTAAAGATAGTGGATTGACAAAATTTGTGTAGGCGAAATAAAAAAAAGGCTGAACAGGGGGGCAAATTGGAAATGTCAGGGGTAAGTGAGTGTAACAGGTGGTGCAAAAAGTAAAATCTAACATACTGAGCCCCCCAAATAAAAATTAGGTCTCAAGGCCCAAAATGGGCCCCAAGTCTACAGTTTTAGAAATTTTTGGGAAAAAATTCTAGTAATTTGTTTTAGAAAAAAGTTCAGGAGATTTTTTTTGGAGAAAAAAAGTATTGAAGATTTTCTCGCAAAGTATTGGAGATTTTCTCGCAAAATGGGCCCCAAATCTCTAGTTTTAGAAAAATTTTTTGGATAAAAATTCTCAAAATAGTTTTCACACTAACACAACATCACAAAGCTTAGTTGTGTCAGTTTCATCTTTCTCATCTATATTCATAAAAGAAACCTCTCTACAAATCCCATGGAACATGGCGTACTAGTGTCTGCGAATGCTTTGAATTCTCCTCTTCGAGATAACAACGTCGGTCGAGGTTGCTTTCTTGATTTTGTTACCCTTATATTTGGCTATCTCCAGCTTGGCCACGGAATTAGTAGCTTCCTTCAAATCATTGGGATCATATAGCAGAGAACGTCAATGTTCTCTTCGTTCCGTGAAGGAGTACCTCATGGAGAAAGAAACGGCTCCTTTAGCCAACGATTGCAGTGAAGCTACATACTGGACAAAAAAAAATCATTTTTCATTGATGACCTTTAATTGTTTTGTCCAAAATGGAGCTTCACTGGAATCATTAGCTAGATGAGTCGTTTCTTTCACCAGGAGGTACTCCTTCATAGAACTTAGGGAACGTTGGCATTTTATGCTCTATGATCTCGATGTTTCGAAGGAAGCTGCTGCTTCCATGTCCAAGTTGGTGATAGCAAAGTATAAGAGCAACAAAATCAATAAAGCAGCCTCAATAGCCGTTGTTATCCCGAAGAGGAAAACTCAGAACATTCGCATGCACTACTACACTATGTGCAATATGATTCGCAAATAGGCTTCTTTTATGAATATAGATAAGAAAGATGTAACTGACACAAATAAGCAACCTGATGGTGATGCCAATTCAATTCTTTTGTGTTCTCCTCATGACATTCAAAAGGTGATGATATGTCCAGTGTCGTTAAGTCTCAAAAGTTGGTTGCAAATACACAACTTGCTACAGAAATAATTTGTTTGCTGAGTTATAGGTTAATGGCAGCTCTAATGTAAATTTAGTGGATTGACATAATTTGTGAAGGCGAAATTAAAAAAAAAGGCTGAACAGGGGCAAAATTGGAAATGCCAGGGGTAAGTGAGTGTAAGAGGTGGTGCAAAAAGTAAAATCTAATATACTGAGCTCCCCAAATAAAAATTAGGTCTCAAGGCCCAAAATGGGCCCCAAGTCTCCAGTTTTAGAAATTTTTGGGAAACAATTCTTGTAATTTTTTTAGAAAAAAGTTCAGGAGTTTTTTTTTTGGAGAAAAAAAGTATTGAAGATTTTCTCGCAAAGTATTGGAGATTTTCTCGCAAAATGGGCCCCAAATCTCTAGTTTTAGAAAATTTTTTTGGATAAAAATTCTCAAAATAGTTTTCACACTAACACAACATCACAAAGCTTAGTTGTGTCAGTTTCATCTTTCTCATCTATATTCATAAAAGAAACCTCTCTACAAATCCCATGGAACATGGCGTACTAGTGTCTGCGAATGCTTTGAATTCTCCTCTTCGAGATAACAACGTCGGTCGAGGTTGCTTTCTTGATTTTGTTACCCTTATATTTGGCTATCTCCAGCTTGGCCATGGAATTAGTAGCTTCCTTCAAATCATCGGGATCATATAGCAGAGAACGTCAATGTTCTCTTCGTTCCGTGAAGGAGTACCTCATGGAGAAAGAAACGACTCCTTTAGCCAACGATTGCAGTGAAGCTACATACTGGACAAAAAAAAATCATTTTTCATTGATGACCTTTAATTGTTTTGTCCAAAATGGAGCTTCACTGGAATCATTAGCTAGATGAGTCGTTTCTTTCACCAGGAGGTACTCCTTCATAGAACTCAGGGAACGTTGGCATTTTATGCTCTATGATCTCGATCTTTTGAAGGAAGCTGGCGCTTCCATGTCCAAGTTGGTGATAGCAAAGTATAAGAGCAACAAAATCAATAAAGCAGCCTCAATAGCCGTTGTTATCCCAAAGTGGAAAACTCAGAACATTCGCATGCACTACTACACCATGTGCAATAGGATTCGCAAATAGGCTTCTTTTATGAATATAGATAAGAAAGATGTAACTGACACAAATAAGCAACCTGATGGTGATGCCAATTCAATTCTTTTGTGTTCTCCTCATGACATTCAAAAGGTGATGATATGTCTAGTATCGTTAAGTCTCAAAAGTTGGTTGCAAATACACAACTTGCTACATAAATAATTTGTTTGCTGAGTTATAGGTTAATGGCAGCTCTAATGTAAAGTTAGTGGATTGACATAATTTGTGAAGGCGAAATAAAAAAAAAGGCTGAACAGGGGACAAATTGGAAATGCCAGGGGTAAGTGAGTGTAACGGGTGGTGCAAAAAGTAAAATCTTATATACTTAGCCCCCCAAATAAAAATTAGGTCTCAAGGCCCAAAATGGGCCCCAAGTCTTCAGTTTTAGAAAATTTTAGGGAAAAATTTCTTGTAATTTTTTAGAAAAAAGTTCAGGAGTTTATTTTTGGAGAAAAAAAGTATTGAAGATTTTCTCACAAAATGGGCCCCAAGTCTTTAGTTTTAGAAAAAAAAAATTGGATAAAAATTCTCAAAATAGTTTTCACACTAACACAACATCACAAAGCTTAGTTGAGTCAGTCTCATCTTTCTCATCTATATTCATAAAATAAACCTCTCTACAAATCTCATGGAACATGGCGTAGTAGCGTTTGCGAATGCTCTGAATTTTCCTCTTCGGGATAACAATGTCGGTCGAGGTTGCTTTCTTGATTTTGTTACCCTTATATTTGGCTATCTCCAGCTTGGCCATGGAATTAGCAGCTTCCTTCGAAACATCAAGATCATAGAGCATAGAACGTCAACGTTCTCTCAGTCCCGTGAAGGAGTACCTCATGGAGAAAGAAATAGTTCCTTTAGCCAACGATTCCATGTCCAAGTTGGTGATAGCAAAGTATAAGAGCAACAAAATCAATAAAGCAGCCTCAATATACGTTGTTATCCCGAAGAGGAAAACTCAGAACATTTGCTTGCACTACTACACCATGTGCAATAGGATTCACAAATAGGCTTCTTTTATGAATATAGATAAGAAAGATGTAACTGACACAAATAAGCAACCTGATGGTGATGCTAATTCAATTCTTTTGTGTTCTCCTCATGACATTCAAGGTGATGATATGTCAGTGTCGTTAAGTCTCAAAAGTTGGTTGCAAATACACAATTTGCAACGGAAATGATTTGTTTGCTGAGTTATAGGTTAATGACAGCTCTAATGTAAAGTTAGCGAATTGACATAATTTGTGAAGGCGGAATAAAAAAAAAAAGGCTGAACACAACAAAACAAAGAACGCAACAACGACAAAATGCATATTATGTTGTTTGTGTGTAAAGTGTGAACACTAAGACGTTAAATAGTATGATTGATGATGATAGAAAAAAAAATCAAACCATGGAAACTTTAATATTATTATAATCATAAGATATTACTACATTGTACACAATTAATAACTATTACCACATCAACCAGTTAGCAACATTAACTGACAACTGATGAGAGGAACAATAACTAACTATCATTTTGAAGAAAATCATTGCAACTAACAATCATAAATCTCCAATTTATCTATCACAAAATCTCCAATTTCGAACATATATATAAAACCTAACAACGATTTCCTCACACTAATAAATTACTTAAAATCTAAATTGCATAATCATTAACCAATTTAATATAATTAGAGTCATATAAAAATATCTCAAATAAAGATTTCAAAACCCTATTCATTGAGATTCAAAACGGAAAAGGACATACAACCATTATTATGCATTACATGTGCCATGTTACTGCTGAAGGCCGAACCTGGAGGAGTTGAAAGACGTGGTGGTGGAGAAAGGGGGTTGGGCGTGCAACAAAGAGATATCAGAGGTGGGTTTTGTGAAACCCACTTCGAGTCTTGGAAACATGGAAGCAGTGATGAAAGAGTTTCAACAAGAGAACAATGAGAGAGTTTCAGTGAGAGAGGGTTTCACAGCTTGAAGGGGAGAGTGCACGAGGATTTTGAGAAATTTTGGGGAGGATAGAAAGATTTATAGAGAAATTTTGGTCTTTTTATGTGCCTATTTGGGAGCCCTTGATATGGCTAAGATATTCCTTTTGGCGGAAATTTTGCAATCGTGTTTCTTTTTTTGTGTAATGCAATTATTTATTTTTTTGGTTTTCACCACTAGTTGAATCTGGTTCGATGATTAGTTCTGACATCAAACTAACGATTTTAATTGAATGAAATTATGTTTACATAATTATTATAGTGCTAAAAATAAATTCTCAATAAGAGTTTGATAGATTCATTCAAAGACGGAAATGTTTTGTCTCTAATTTGAGTTTGACTGTTTTGATATCAAGATGGCCAATTAAAAATGGACATATAAAGAGACGAAAATTATCATACACGAATCTGTCTCTGATTTTGGTCTCCAACTACTTTTGTTCAATTATAATCATAAAAGTAATAAATCAGAGATGGCTAGACAGGTTTAAAGACAGAACCTTTTTGAGATGGAAAATTTCGTCATTAAAATTTGTAACTAATACATATATTTTAATTTGGTCTCTAACTATTATTTCCATCTTTAATTCTACATATACTAGAGAAGAAATAAATTTCATCTCTAAATTTCGTCGATATTTAAACTTTTTCTAGTAGTGTTAGTGACTTACTCTTACATGTTCAATGTTCTGTCTGATTTTTAAAATAGTGCAAATAAACATCATTCTCTTTAAATACCTTAATTTACTTTTCTCTCTGACTAGGTTCTAATGTATTGTCAATATTTATAACAAGTATTAAAAGTTCTAGTTATGTGGCAATAATATATCATAATACAAAGTATCTACTTGTTTTAATTAGATTCATCAAGTCCTTATAAATACACCTTAGATGGAAAAACTAAAAATAAGCCTTAAAGAAAATTACAAAAAACTAAGAAATATAAAAACATTAAAACAAGTCAAATCTCATTTCACAAAAAAAAAACCAAGAGAACTCACTTGCTTATATATAGTAACTATAATTACAAAGTTTCATATCACTCCTTAATTAATTATTTCACTTGCTTAGGAGAGGAAACCAACGTTCTTGAAAGGAAGATTGATAAGAAATCATAAAAAGAAGAACAACAAGAAACAAACCAACACCCCAAGGAGTTCCACCAGCTCTATGAAGTGACTCTTTTTCAGGCAAAGGAATCATTGAAGAGAAAAACCCTCCATCACCATAGTTTGAAATAAAGTGAACAACAAAAAGAAGCAAAAGTGGTGAAATCATTAGAAACATCTTCACTTGATCCATTATGCTCTCTATGATTGATTCATAGTTTGAATACCATGAGAAACCAAGGAAGATTAGAAGGGTAAGTAGGAAGAAACAAAGGTGTAAAGGGAGAGTTGATTGAGAGTTTTGAGTTGTGGCCATTTTTTCTTTTGGTTTGGATCCTTTAAACAATTATGGGATGAAAAGGTTATTGTTTGTGGGAAATGATGCACAACAGGTGGTTTTATTTATATAGTGGTTAGTGTCGTGTAATGTGCCAACTTTTTTTGTTTAATGAAAGGTAACCAATTGCTCATAGAACAAGTGTTTATTGTATGTATGTATGTACTTACTATAAAATATTGAGCTTAATTCACTTATTGTCATGTGAATCAACTTTGATATATTTTGTAAAGAATTAATATAGTATTTGTAAAAAAATAATTGTAGATGTTCATTTTCTTTTTCTACATATAAAGCTTGTTGACATACATCAAATATGAGTTAAATTGCAGATGTTCATCGATTGAAAGTGTTGAAATTGGACAACGTATAAGTGAGAGGACACATAAATCAAATATTTCTAGATTTTAGATAAAAATGTAGTGTTAAAAATCACTTGTATAGTTGCTTAAGATTCGATGTGTCAATCCAATCACATATATGGATATACTTTTAATATTATCATTTTGTCTATTTATCAAAAAAAAGAAAACTTCCAAGCGCACCTTTTAGAATTTAAAATTTAATCTAACTCATCTTTATAAAATTAATTTATAATATAAAGTGAGAAGGACAGCTACATTTATAAAACATATTTGTCGAATTTATCACATCCTATCCTATAATTGTAAAACTCTTTAACACATCTCTTTTATGTTCTATGGAGATTTGGAAATTGGAAGGTAAGCCATGTGAGCCAATATCAATGTCATTATAATGCATGATCAATAAGATTTTGAATAAACTCTAATCATGTCAACTTAAAGTTTCGATCGGTTGAATTAAGTGAGTGTTTGGTATCATGATTAATATGCCAGAATTACGATGACTCGCCGTAATTTTATAGAAACTACATTTGTAATTTTTATCAAATCACGATGAGTCGTCGTGATTATGATATACTCATTGTGATACCAAACATAGATTAACTCATCTTAAAAATAATTTTCAAGATGAAGAAGGTCTTAATTCATAAGCGTAAGTATATATTTTCAGGTCTATATCATTTAATAACAACACCAAAGGTAGCTCCAAAACTAATGAAATTTATTTCGTGACTTTTTTAGCTTTGTTCATAGCCAAAGGTTTCACCTTTCTCAAAACCCAACACATGCTTTTTGCATATAAATAATGTAAAAGTCGGTGAGGTTTTTTTTATGGTAGAGATTTATTGTAATGAATTAACAAATAATATTTTGCCACGTACTACCGACCAGAGTCCACTAATGTCTGAGAGGGCTAACTTTCTTTTCTTAGTAAACATGATTCCTTTTTTCTAAATAATGAGAAAAAGAAAAATGAAAAACAACAAAAGTCTGACTCAGACAAAGATTTCACTACATAAGCAAACCTTCCTTGATAGTAATGGATGCCTAACAATGAAAAATCAATATCCCTGCAATAATTAATTGATCAAAATAATAGTATGAGTCTAAAATGTCTTGATTAAAAAGTAGTAGTCAAGATTTTTATTTTTTGGCATTCACTACCAGTCGAAGTCAGTTTGCCATTAAGTAATTTCAGCCCCCTTCAACCCTCTAATTGCAGTTGCAGGGATCAAACTGTAGTCCTTTCTACCAAGTTCAGTGTCAATTAATATTGAACCAACTAATTAGTGTTGTAGTTAGAATTTTGATTCTAACTCTTGTGTATTAAAAAAAATCAATTTAAAAAAAATTCAGCTAATGTGTCTAATTTTTTGACGAAGATAGTATCAATAAAACAATGAAAATTTGGTATTTATAACGTGATAAAAAAAATACTCTGTATTTATTAGATCTTAATTTTAATAATTTTTACGCATATTAAAAAAACATATAACATTACCATTAAAAAAAGCAGGTAATGTATCATTTGTGTATGACTACTACTACTAAATAATGTTTGTGTATACTATTTTCTTTTCATATTTCAATGTAAATTGATAATAACAACAACAACAACAACAATAATAATAATAATAATAATAATAATAATAATAATAATAATATTAATAATAATAAGATAAATATTTGAAAAAAGAGTAAATGCATGTAGAAATTTGTAGAATCTAATATTTAAGTATTGTTTGGCCTGACCTTTTTAAGTTTTAAAAATTATCAGAAAGTTAAAAGTAAAAATAAGAGTTTTAGAAAAAAGTTAAAGTTGTTTGGTAATTGTTGTTTTTTTAACTTCAAAAGTCTTTTATCTATGTATTATACTCATAAAAATTAAGCAACTTTTTTCTATAAAAGCTTCTTAAAAATTTGTTTGGCCTAGTTTCTCTTTTCATTGGGTAAAAAGTCTAAAATAAGTTGGATCAAACGGTACCTTAGAAAAAAAAATCATCTAACATAGTCTTAGAAATTAACAATTGAGGAAAGAGTGAATACTATTTAAATATGAAAATGCTAACGAGTATTTTTGCAATATTTTTTTAAGGATTTTAAATTGTAAACTCTTATAAAAACATGTAAATAAAAAAATTAAAATGGTTAACTTTTTTTAATAAATAATATAATTTCTTTTTAAATGGAATTCTACGTAACCTATATATGTCAAAGACTATTTTTTGTACAAGTGAGACAATTGTTTGTTCATCAAGGGAGAAGTTATAGGGTTGTTAAAAATCGACACTTGCTTTGGCTTTATATAACCTCAATTCAGCAAGCTGGTGAGGGAGATATTGTTGTTTAAAACAATCTTAGTCTTTCTCACATGAAATAACAATCTTACCTCTTTTAACTAACATTTGCAAAAGACAAACGAGTTTCTTCAAAAAGAGTGGGCTCCCACTAAAATATATACACATATGACATGTCAATGATCTTTTGGGCTACAGCGCAGCCCACTCATGACTTTCTGTTCTTTTATTTGGTAACAAATTTAACTCATTTCTTTTTTTAGTTTATAATTAAGTCAATATAAATGGAATTTAGAATTTCCTGTATTTTATTCTAACTTTTGCAGCTATGCTCCTTTTCCTAAGACTCTTTTTCTTCCTTTTCTTTTTATAGATTGAAGACATGTGGCAATAATAGATCTGATGGCTAGAAATTAAAGACTAATTAAAAATTAAAAACAAACTAGTACTCCGTATCAAATTAAAGAAGGAAAACGCGCATCAGTGTTTGTGTTTGTCTCTCCATCCTCTTCATTCATCACCCTCCGCCGCAGCCACCGGCGGCGACGGTGCTTTCCAGCTGTTACAGGGCAGCGGTTTCCTCCCTTTTTCCCCTTTCCAACCGATTGCTATTTTATGAAATCTTCTTTCTTCCGACACATCTCCACCGTCAACAACTATAACATATCTACGCCGACTCATGGCTGCATCTTCATCGTCTTATCTACTCAACACCACGACATATCTCCATCGCAGCATATTTCATTCATTGCAGCTTCTCGCCGTCACCGCATAACACGCTGTCTCGCCGCCATAATAGAAATTATTATTATTATTATTATTATTATTATTATTATTATTATTATTATTATTATTATCATTATCACTGTTTCTATATGTGATATCACAACTATTGTTATGGGTTTTCACTATTTTTTATATATAACTAGACGCCGACCCGTGCGTTGCACGGGTTTGACGGAGCGTCATACATATACCAATCATGATTGCTACCAATCATGGTTGTTGTTTGGAGTTCAAAATGTTATGTCCAATAACAATAGGTAAACTTATTAATCATGTGCTAATTTTGGTTCATTGAAAATGTTAAACTATAAGTCAAAAGTAGACATTAGACAATGATATATCTTTATATTGTAGCTACAAAAGTGAAAGTTTGATAAATACAAACTAAAACATATTAGTAGATTTTCAAGAGAGTATTGTATTCTATTATGAAGAGAAAGAAAAGTTTAAGGGATTCTTATAGTGTGGAGAAAGGTTAGATGAAAAGAACTCTTAAGGAATTCTGTTGATTCTCATAGGCTAGGCTAATGAAGGAAGGACATGATGGATTCTTTTGCATGCTATGTTATTGGTTAGATGAAAGCTTTGCTTGATGGACTAAGCATAAATCTGTCATCTATCTCAGTTGTCCATTTGTTCAATGATCAATCATCTCATTTAATCCAAGTGGACTATTTTTCAACAAACATGTTTGATGACTAAGAGTTCCAATTACTTATCTTGTATTAATCCTAATAAGACCATATAGGAAGGCTTATAATTGTCCCAGTGCAACAAAGAGTATAAATTATAAGTAGCTATAGAGCTTCAATTAGTTCTAATCAATCCAATGATTGCTTGAGGATGATTTTATTAAATTCAAAGAGGAAATGGATTAGAGACTGTCGCAAAATAAAATGATTTAATTGCAAATTATAAAACAACAATCAGAAACCTCCATAGAGCAAAAGAGATGGGATTTAAATTACATTTAATACAATTATAAGTAACATGATAAAGGAATTAGCTTAACAAAAAATGATAAAAAATTTACTATACAAACATTTAAAGATTAGGATATATCTTGTCTTAGAGTTAGATAAACTTTATGTCAATATTTCAATCACTCAATACAGCCTAAGGGCACAAAATCACCAAAACCTAGAAAGCACTAAGAGTAAGTAAAAGAGACGTGAGATGCAAGAAATCTCTTAAAGGGATTAATCTGCAAAAATGCACAAACAAATGTGTTAATAATGTCTGTAGGGAAATGACCACACTACACTAAATCAACTATACCTAAAAGATACACTTGCCCAAATGATACTACATTTACTGTATGATTAGTGCCAACCATTTCAACAATGGGAGAGATTAGAGGACAATATGTGGCAAAAGATCACCATCATCTATCATCACACATAATAACTGGCCTATAAACTGGAGTATTCCTATAGAGTATCAAACAAAGCTTTCACCAAATCTCCCAAACTAACACATCCAACCAATAGATTGAAAGTAGACAAAAGATATGGAGTAATTGCAGAGAAGAACAGTGATAGGAATCCATAGACACCATCTCAATTGGTTGCATGATAAAATTCATTTATTTCTCATTCAAGGAAGAGGAAGCAATCATAGAGAATGAGCATAATTAAAAGCTTTATGTAACCATTGTTATAATTACACAAAGGTCATGGATGCAAGGCAAACAGAAGATACTCTTTTCAAATAGACAATAACAAAATCTGAACTGTATCATCACGTCTATCAATTGCATTTCAGGACCTACATAGTTGTCTTACAAAGAACACAAAGCAATCATAGTTTGCTTGCTGAACCTTCTCTCACAGCAGTGACACTACATCCCAAACAATGAGGATAGCAAGAAGCTTCCTGCAACCTTTGATATAATAATTACACAAAAGGCACAGATGCAAGGCAAATAGTATATACTCATTTGCAATAGAAATCAGCAAAATTCAGCCCATGCCATCATCTCCACTGAGTGCATGAAAAAATTAAGCCATTTGTCATACCAATAACATATAGCAGTCATTGTTTGCTTGTTGAACACTCCTTTCCAATAGAGGTTTCCAGCCAATGGAAGGATATTAATCTGCATCCAGTTACATCATCTTCATTGGATGCATGTTGAGATTCATCCAATTGGCATGCAAACAATTAAAAACAGAGATAGTTTACTTGATAAATCCTTTATCACAATAGTGACAGTACAACTCAAAGAATAACCACAATGAGAAGCTTCCTGCAATCATACACATAATTACCAAAAAAACATGAATGGATGCAAGGCAAACAGAAGATACTCTTTTCAAATAGACAACAACAAAATCTGAACTGTATCATCATGTCTATCAATTGCATGTCAGGACCTACATAGTTGTTATACAAAGAACACAAAGCAGTCATAGATTGCTAGTTGAACCTTCTCTCACAGCAGTGACACTACAGCCCAAACAATGAGGATAACAAGAAGATTCCTGCAACCTTTGATATAATAATTACACTAAGGGCACAGATGCAAGACAAATAGTATATACTCATTTGCAATAGAAATCAGCAAAATTCAGCCCAAGCCATCATCTCCACTGAGTGCATGAAAAAATTAATCCATTTGTCATAGCAATAACATATAGCAGTCATTGTTTGCTTGCTGAACACTCCTTTCCAATAGAGGTTTCCAGCCAATGGAAGGATATTAATCTGAATCCAGTTACATCATCTTCATTGGATGCATGTTGAGATTCATCCAATTGGCATGCAAACAATTAACAACAGAGATAGTTTACTTGATAAATCCTTTATCACAATAGTGACAGTACAACTCAAAGAATAACCACAATGAGAAGCTTCCTGCAATCATACACATAATTACCAAAAAAACATGAATGGATGCAAGGCAAACAGAAGATACTCTTTTCAAATAGACAACAACAAAATCTGAACTGTATCATCATGTCTATCAATTGCATGTCAGGACCTACATAGTTGTTATACAAAGAACACAAAGCAATCATAGTTTGCTAGTTGAACCTTCTCTCACAGCAGTGACACTACAGCCCAAACAATGAGGATAGCAAGAAGATTCCTGCAACCTTTGATATAATAATTACACTAAGGGCACAGGTGCAAGACAAATAGTATATACTCATTTGCAATAGAAATCAGCAAAATTCAGCCCAAGCCATCATCTCCACTGAGTGCATGAAAAAATTAAGCCATTTGTCATAGCAATAACATATAGCAGTCATTGTTTGCTTGCTGAACACTCCTTTCCAATAGAGGTTTCCAGCCAATGGAAGGATATTAATCTGAATCCAGTTACATCATCTTCATTGGATGCATGTTGAGATTCATCCAATTGGCATGCAAACAATTAACAACAGAGATAGTTTACTTGATAAATCCTTTATCACAATAGTGACAGTACAACTCAAAGAATAACCACAATGAGAAGCTTCCTGCAATCATACACATAATTACCAAAAAAACATGAATGGATGCAAGGCAAACAGAAGATACTCTTTTCAAATAGACAACAACAAAATCTGAACTGTATCATCATGTCTATCAATTGCATGTCAGGACCTACATAGTTGTTATACAAAGAACACAAAGCAATCATAGTTTGCTAGTTGAACCTTCTCTCACAGCAGTGACACTACAGCCCAAACAATGAGGATAGCAAGAAGATTCCTGCAACCTTTGATATAATAATTACACTAAGGGCACAGATGCAAGACAAATAGTATATACTCATTTGCAATAGAAATCAGCAAAATTCAGCCTATTCCATCATCTCCACTGAGTGCATGACAAAATTAAGCCATTTGTCATACCAATAACATATAGCAGTCATTGTTTGCTTGCTGAACACTCCTTTCCAATAGAGGTTTCCAGCCAATGGAAGGATACTAATCAACATTCAGTGACATCAGCTTCATTGGATGCATGTTGGGGTTCATCCAATTGGCATCCAAACAACTCACAGCAGGGATAGTTTACTTGCTAAATCTTTTATTACAAAAGTGACAGTACAACTCAAAGAATAATCAAAATGAGAAGCTTTCTGCAATCATAGACACAATTACAAAAAGACATGTGTGTAAGGCAAATAAAATGTACTAACCATGCCATCAGCTCCACTCGGTGCATGTTAAAATTAAGCCACTTGTCATATGAATAACATATAGCAGACATTGTTTGCTTGTTGAACACTCTTTTCCAATAGAGATATCCAACCAATGGAAGGATATTAATCTGCATCTAGTTACATCATCTTCATTGGATGCATGTTGAGATTCATCCAATTGGCATACAAACAATTAACAACAGAGATAGTTTACTTGAGAAATCCTTTATCACAGTAGTGACAGTACAACTCAAAGAATAACCACAATGAGAAGCTTCCTGCAATCATACACATAATTACAAAAAAACATGAATGGATGCAAGGCAAACAGAAGATACTCTTTTCAAATAGACAACAACAAAATCTAAACTGTATCATCATGTCTATCAATTGCATGTCAGGACCACAAAGCAGTCATAGTTTGCTTGTTGAACCTTCTCTCACAGCAGTGACACTACAGCCCAAACAATGAGGATAGCAAGAAGCTTCTTGCAACCTTTGATATAATAATTACACAAAGGGCACAAATGCAAGACAAATAGTATATACTCATTTGCAATAGAAATCAGCAAAATACAGCTCATCCCATCATCTCCACTGAGTGCATGACAAAATTAAGCCATTTGTCATACCAATAACATATAGCAGTCATTGTTTGCTTGCTGAACACTCCTTTCCAATAGAGGTTTCCAGCCAATGGAAGGATAATAATCAACATTCAGTCATAAGACATCTTGAGTGCAATAGAAGAAATCTTGAGTGCAATAGAAGCATGAAGTGAATACCATTTGTCATAAGACATCTTGAGTGCAATAGAAGAAATTTAGTTGGAGGAAAGAGGAAGAAAGAAGCATGAAGTGAATGCCATTTGTCATAAGACATCTTGAGGGCAATAGAAGAAATCTAGATGGAGGAAAGAGGAAGAAAGAAGCATGAAGTGAATGCCATTTGTCATAAGACATCTTGAGTGCAATAGAAGAAATCTAGATGGAGGAGAGAGGAAGAAATAAGCATGAAGTGAATGCCATTTGTCATAAGACATCTTGAGTGCAATAGAAGAAATCTAGATGGAGGAGAGAGGAAGAAAGAAGCATGAAGTGAATGTCATTTGTCATAAGACATCTTGAGTGCAATAGAAGAAATCTAGAGGAAGAAAGAAGCATGAAGTGAATGTCATTTTTCATAAGACATCTTGAGTGCAATAGAAGAAATCTAGATGGAGGAGAGAGGAAGAAAGAAGCATGAAGTGAATGTCATTTGTCATAAGACATCTTAAGTGCAATAGAAGAAATCTAGATGGAGGAGGGAGGAAGAAAGAAGCATGAAGTGAAAGACCTGTGACATGTATAAAATTTAAAATAAAAACAAAGAAATCATGTATGCATTTTATATGAAATTATGATACATTGATAGCAATCATTTAACAAAGTAACTTGGTAGTAAAAAAGAAGCAGCTTTTAGCAGCCTGCAGTGTTGCCTGTTGTCCCTGCTTGCAGCAATCAGCAGCCTGCAGTGCTGCCTGGCCCTGGTGAGGTCTCTGCTTGCAGCAATCAGCAGCCTGCAGTGCTGCCTAGCCCTGGTGAGGTCTCTGCTTGCAGCAGTCAGCAGCCTGTAGTGCTGCCTGGCCCTGGTGAGGTCTCTTCTTGCAGCAGTCAGCAGCCTGCAGTGCTGCCTGGCCCTGGTGAGGTCTCTTCTTGCAGCAGTCAGCAGCCTGCAGTGTTGCCTGTTTTGTGCCCTGGTGAGGTCCCTGCTTGCAGCAGTCAGCAGCCTACTGTGTTGCTGTTTTGTACCTTGGTGAGGTCCCTGTTGCCTTCTGTGTGCAGTTCTCAGCAGCAGTCTGCAGTGTTCCTGCTAACAGCCTGCAGCAGCCTGCAGTGTTGCCTGCTTTGAGCCCTTGTGAGGTCCATGTTGCCTCCTGCGTGCAGTCCTTAGCAGCAGCCTACCTTGCTGCATAAGGAGGTACCTGTTTTGTGCCATGCTACTATTTTCAAAGCTCAAGATCAACATTTAGAAAAAGAATTAAATGAGAGAGTGGGATTTGTTATACATCAGTCCATGAGTGATTCTGATTCTAGTGAATCCTTTGTTGAGGCTACCCAAAATCAACCCAACAATGCTAGTTCTTCAAATGCAAAATTCCTCCACAAAATTTACCATGCTATCATCTCCATTGGCCACAAGGAGTAATAAAGCCATGAGTAATAAATTTTTAATAGTAATAACTTCTAATAGTGATTTTAAAAGTTTTGTCAGTGATCAAAATTGTCGTCTTCTTGTCAAATAACTTATAATAGTGATTTTAAAACTCTTATCATAGTAAGTACACAACATGTAACTTAAATTACTTCAAACATTTAGCTAATCTTAAAAAAATAGGATCTCTTATAAAAATAATGTGCTTTTCATTTCTAAGCATTTTATAACTTTATTCTATAATTCAAGCATCTCTATTAAACTTGAAAAATGCAAATAAGCTATTTTTTCTTAAATTCCAACCCAAATAATTTGATTAAGCTAATATGTGATCGAACTTTGCCAGAAGCAACTTCACCAAACTTTGTTAAATTATATGCTTAAACTCAACTATCCCATGAGATGCTTAAACTCAAGTAGATGCTTAAACTTGAACTTTGTACAAACTTGGAATTTCTCACATTGTTCTACATGAGTTGCATTCTTTCCATCTTGATTTTGAGCAGACCTTCTTCTTTGAAACCTTAATGGTTTGATTTTTATTACATTTACTTGACTTTCAGTCTTATTTCTAATCAATAATTTAAACAATTGCTCTCCTCTTTCACTAATTTATCCAGCATTTTGCTGATTGCTAGGGAGAGAATGAATATAAAATTAATAAATAAATATCGAAGAAATACATACACCCTCCATCAACTATCAACCTAAGAAATAGAAATTTAAATTCAGCAAACTAAATAGACATGATATTTTTAAAAATGCAACTTTATTAAGATAGGAACAACAAAATGTATATAAAAAATATTTGGATACAACCAATACTTTCCCCAATACAACATTCAATACAATACTTGCAAATAATCCCAAATAACTTGATCTAATCCATGAATGCATGTGAGACAAAATGTATCAGCGCTGCAGTGTTGCCTGTTGTCCCTGCTTGCAGCAATCAGCAACCTGCAGTGCTGCCTCGCCCTGGTGAGGTCTCTGCTTGCAGCAATCAGCAGCCTGCAGTGCTGCCTGGCCCTGGTGAGGTCTCTGCTTGCAGCAGTCAGCAGCCTGCAGTGCTGCCTGGCCCTGGTGAGGTCTCTGCTTGCAGCAGTCAGCAACCTGCAGTGCTGCCTGACCCTGGTGAGGTCTCTGCTTGCAGCAGTCAACAACTTCAAAATGTATTAGCCTTTTGTTCCATAATCTTCTAAGCAATTATCAGATTTGGCTTGAATCCTGGAGTATCTTAATTCTCACAAACTACACAACAGCCACAGGTTTCACCCTCTAGACTTCTCCAACAATTTTTGCATATGATCTGCTAAATCACAACAAAAGTTAGATCTGTTTCTGAGTTACCAATTTGTTCAGGTTCATAATTCTTGCTCCATTTATCTGGATTACGTACATAAAGTAAACACACATCACAGCAATGAGTAGATAATTTGTCCCCACTGATCAGAAATACAATCACAGAATACCTTTGAATACCTCTCTGTCAAGCAAGAGTATAAAAAAGCTTCTCTGTGTATGCCTTAAACTCCTCATTCAATCCTGCAATTGAAGGCAATCTGTTTGTCAGAAGCTTAGAGGAACTAAAAAAATAAAAAAAAACATATTTCAAGGACTAAGATCATATTTAAATCTTCTCATTATTATTAGACTTGGATACTTAAATACAAAACAAAATTGCAAAAATAAACAATATGAAGCATGATTATTTATTTTTAGAGTGAACTCAATAAAACCTTTAAATGTCATTTGTCATAAGACAACTTGAGTGCAATAGAAGAAATCTAGAGGAAGAAAGAAGCATGAAGTGAATGTCATTTGTCATAAGACATCTTGAGTGCAATAGAAGAAATCTAGATGGAGGAGAGAGGAAGAAAGAATCATGAAGTGAATGCCATTTGTCATAAGACATCTTGAGTGCAATAGAAGAAATCTAGATGGAGGAGGGAGGAAGAAAGAAGCATGAAGTGAATGTCATTTGTCATAAGACATCTTGAGTGCAATAGAAGAAATCTAGATGGAGGAGAGAGCAAGAAAGAAGCATGAAGTGAATGCCATTTGTCATAAGACATCTTGAGTGCAATAGAAGAAATCTAGATGGAGGAGAGAGGAAGAAAGAAGCATGAAGTGAATGCCATTTGTTATAAGACATCTTGAGATGGAGGAGGGAGGAAGAAAGAAGCATGAAGTGAATGTCATTTGTCATAAGACATCTTGAGTACAATAGAAGAAATCTAGAGGAAGAAAGAAGCATGAAGTGAATGCCATTTGTCATAAGACATCTTGAGTGCAATAGAAGAAATCTAGATGGAGGAGAGAGGAAGAAAGAAGCATGAAGTGAATGCCATTTGTCATAAGTCATCTTGAGTGAAATAGAAGAAATCTAGATGGAGGAGGGAGGAATAAAGAAGCATGAAGTGAATGTCATTGGTCATAAGACATCTTGAGTGCAACATAAGAAATCTAGATGGAGGAGAGAGGAAGAAAGAATCATGAAGTGAATGCCATTTGTCATAAGACATCTTGAGTGCAATAGAAGAAATCTAGATGGAGGAGGGAGGAAGAAAGAAGCATGAAGTGAATGTCATTTGTCATAAGACATCTTGAGTGCAATAGAAGAAATCTAGATGGAGGAGAGAGCAAGAAAGAAGCATGAAGTGAATGTCATTGGTCATAAGACATCTTGAGTGCAACATAAGAAATCTAGATGGAGGAGAGAGGAAGAAAGAAGCATGAAGTGAATGTCATTTGTCATAAGACATCTTGAGATGGAGGAGGGATGAAGAAAGAAGCATGAAGTGAATGCCATTTGTCATAAGACATCTTGAGTGCAATAGAAGAAATCTAGAGGAAGAAAGAAGCATGAAGTGAATGTCATTTGTCATAAGACATCTTGAGTGCAATAGAAGAAATCTAGATGGAGGAGAGAGGAAGAAAGAAGCATGAAGTGAATGTCATTTGTCATAAGACATCTTGAGATGGAGGAGGGAGGAAGAAAGAAGCATGAAGTGAATGCCATTTGTCATAAGACATCTTGAGTGCAATAGAAGGATCTAGATGGAGGAGGGTGGAAGAAAGAAACATGAAGTGAATGCCATTTGTCATAAGACATCTTCCATCACCATAAGCCAACTCTTAGCCCAACCAATGAAGTTCATATAATTGTCAAATAACCATTGCTAGAACATGGCATGCAAGCATTAGTCTACACAATCATGTTGGCAAGCCTCCAATGGCCAATTCAAGGAAGATGATGTCAAAGATGACATAGGGAGCTAGTGTTTTGGCTTGTGCATTTTTGCATAATTTACATTGTTCTGTAATTATTTATTTTGGTTAGTTCACAAATCAAAAAGTGGACACATGTATTGTTTGATTTCATTACTTTACGTTTTCTTTCTTTATCTTTTCCACTTAAATTTTCCAAAATATGGTGGTAATGGTAAGAAGCTTTGTTGGTTGTAACATAAGTCTTTGGTTTTTAATTTTTTTATTATTATTGTTTTCACTTAATCTTAATAATTATAGATTAATGGAAACCATATATGAAATTGCAAACAAAAATAAAAGAAAAACTATAAGAAATAAAAGGCTTACACTATGAACATTAAAGCCAATTAGATAAGTTTGCATAATAAAAGCCTTATACATATATAGCCACGAAAAGCTAATAAACATTCCTGTGATAACTAAAAAATTATATACATATAAGTATATAAAAAACCAAAAATGTACATACACACATAGAACTAAAGTATATAAAAAATAATTTACATTAATTTGATCTCTCATAAAAATATTAGAAGTACAATTTGATATTAAAAACATACTATAACCAAAATGCACTAAATCTACACTACTTTAATTATTGAAGCAAAACATAAATTAAGTGGATGCTTTACAATTCAAGAAAGGAGACAACATAAGAATGAAATTAACATTGCTTCTTAACAAAAAGCTCTCACACATTTCCAAATTTTCTTGTTCCAAATTTGAGTGTGTTCCTTTTCTAAATTTTTGGCTGAAAAAAAAAAACAAAAAAACTCATTAGCTAAGAAAAAAATTAGTGAAAATTGCAAGTATTAACATGAAAGAAATACAACATATAACTAAAAAGCTAAAATTTTGAGATGAAATATTGAGAGAAGAAAATGAAGATTCAAACTAAAATTTTTGTCTATCATGTACTTACCTTGAATTTCCAACACCCAAAGACATAAAACTAAGCATAATCTAACAAATCTTTGCTTATTATGTTTCTTACTTTGACTTTCCAACACCCAAAGACATGACACTAAGCATAATCTAACACATGCAACAATGAGAATAGAGATTAGTGAAATTGATCATGAGAGAAGAAAAAGAAGAATAAAACTAAAAAAATTTCTCACCTTGTTCTTAACTTGACTTTACAACAACTAAAGACATGAAACCAAACATAATTTAAACATGCAACCATGAGAATGGAGATTAGTGAAATTGGTCATGAGATAAGAAAATGAAGAATCAAACTAAAATATTTCCTCACCATGTTCTTACCTTGAATTTCCAACACCCAAAGACATGAAACTAAGCATAACCTAACACATGCAACAATGAAAATGAAGATTAGTGAAATTGTTCATGATAGAAGAAAATGAAGAATAATTAATCCAACTAAAATATTTGCTCACCATGTTCTTACATTAACTTTCCAACAACCAAAGACATGAAACTAAACATAATCTAACACATGCAACCATGAAAATGTAGATTAGTGAAATTGTTCATGAGAGAAGAAAATGAAGAATCAAACTAAAAAAATTTCTCACCTTGTTCTTAACTTGACTTTCCAACAACCAAAGACATGAAATCAAACATAATTTAACACATGCAACAATGAGAATGGAGATTAGTGAAATTGGTCATGAGATAAGAAAATGAAGAATCAAACTAAAATCTTTCCTCACCATGTTCTTACCTTGAATTTCCAACACCCAAAGACATGAAACTAAGCATAACCTAACACATGCAACAATGAAAATGAAGATTAGTGAAATTGTTCATGATAGAAGAAAATGAAGAATAATGTGAGAGAGAGAGAGAGAGAGAAAGAAGGGGAAAGAAGGGAAAGGGGAAAGAAGGGAAGAAAAAGAAAAACAAATGAGAGAAGAAAATAGAGATTAGTGAAACAAAATGAGTAGGAAAGAAGACATGAAACTAAACATAATCTAACACATGCAACCATGAAAATGGAGATTAGTGAAATTGTTCATGAGAGAAGAAAATGAAGAATCAAACTAAAAAAAATTTTCACCTTGTTCTTAACTTGACTTTCCAACAACCAAAAACATGAAATCAAACATAATTTAACACATGCAACAATGAGAATGGAGATTAGTGAAATTGGTCATGAGATAAGAAAATGAAGAATCAAACTAAAATCTTTCCTCACCATGTTCTTACCTTGAATTTCCAACACCCAAAGACATGAAACTAAGCATAACCTAACACATGCAACAATGAAAATGAAGATTAGTGAAATTGTTCATGATAGAAGAAAATGAAGAATAAGGTGAGAGAGAGAGAGAGAGAGAGAGAGAGAGAGAGAGAAAGAAGGGGAAAGAAGGGAAAGGGGAAAGAAGGGAAGAAAAAGAAAAACAAAATGAGAGAAGAAATTAGAGATTAGTGAAACAAAATGAGTAGGAAAGAAGACATGAAACTAAACATAATCTAACACATGCAACCATGAAAATGGAGATTAGTGAAATTGTTCATGAGAGAAGAAAATGAAGAATCAAACTAAAAAAAATTTCACCTTGTTCTTAACTTGACTTTCCAACAACCAAAGACATGAAATCAAACATAATTTAACACATGCAACAATGAGAATGGAGATTAGTGAAATTGGTCATGAGATAAGAAAATGAAGAATCAAACTAAAATCTTTCCTCACCATGTTCTTACCTTGAATTTCCAACACCCAAAGACATGAAACTAAGCATAACCTAACACATGCAACAATGAAAATGAAGATTAGTGAAATTGTTCATGATAGAAGAAAATGAAGAATAATGTGAGAGAGTGAGAGAGAGAGAAAGAAGGGGAAAGAAGGGAAAGGGGAAAGAAGGGAAGAAAAACAAAAACAAAATGAGAAAGAGAACAAAACAAAAATCAACTTGAGAGAGAAAGAGAGACAACCTAAGAGAGAGATGGAGAGGCATGAGAGTGAGAGTGAGATGTGAAATGTTGGTGGGGTGAAGAAATGGAGAGAGTTTATATAGAATGGTTGACCAATCAAATTCATACACTTGCAATAAGATAGCAAATGGTATTATGGAAAACCATGGATGGAAAACCATGGGTGGAAAACCATGGATGAATAGTGAAGGCCACTTGGCATGTGAGGATTGAATTGTGAATAAAGGAAGGCCATTTGTCACAAAGTATCTTCCATTACCATTCACCAAAGCCAAGTCATCTAGATCAACCAATGGATCCCACATACTTGGCAAATGCCAATTGTCAAGAAATGTCATGCAATGATTAGTCTACAAATTCATGTTGGCAAGCCTCCAATGGTCAATCCAAGCAAGATGATGTCAAAGATGACATAGGGTGCTAGGGTTTTGGCTTGGGCATTAGGGTTTCAAGTCTAACTTTTAGTATAATTAAAGATTAAAGATATCACATTGATGTAGAAAAGCAATTGTTTGTTTCCCGAGACAAAATCACAATCCAAAACACATACATCAGATAATAGCAATCGGCCGGAAAGGGGAAAAGAATAAGAAACTGCCGCCCTGTGATGGCTGGAACTGGAAAGCACCGTCGCCGGTGGTGGCTGCGGCGGAGGGTGATGAACGAAGAAGATGGAGAAACAAATGCATACACCGATAGCGCGCTTTCCTTTTTAATTTGATATGTTTTTAATTTTTAATCACTTAATTATTGTCTTTAATATTAGTCATCAGATCTATTATTGCCACATGTCTTCAATCTATAAAAGGAAAAGGAAGAAAAGGAGCCTTAGGAAAAGGAGCATAGCTGCACTCATTAAATTGAATCTAAGAGGTTTTAACTTAATTCATTTCATTCAACGTACAAAATATTTTCTATATAGGATAAGATATAAAAAAAAAATATAATGATTAGTAAAAAATAATGACATTCATGATAATATATAATCAACATCGTCAAATTGTCGCCGGATGTTTGACATAAATTGTAAAGAATTTTTACAAGCATTCAAGCTCCATATTTTGATCTAAGATTGGGACTACGTATCGGCAGTTCCATCAACCACTAGCTTGCTTCGAACATTTAAATTATGAGTGTTTATGGTGCAGGTTGATTCGATTTTGAACATAATGTTGGAACAAAAGAGGTTCTGACATGACTTAATTGAGTTTTGATGATAACAATAGTATTAATATACAATAGGGTATACTGATAATTTACTCTAAGTGTGCAGGTATATAAGCTAAAATTTTATATTCACTATGAGTACAATTGAAGCTCTGAAATGTCACAAGCAAATTCTGATCAGAAGATACACATCAGAAGATGCAAGTCAAGTTTCATCAGAAGCTACATATCAGAAGCTATTCATCAGAACCTGTGTAAGAAGACACCAGATTCTGATAAGAGCAGTGAGAACCATTTTGTTAGAAGAACATTCTCTGCTACAATGATTGAAATTCATCATCCTCTGACAATTCAAATTTGGAGAATCAATCTTATCCTCAGGAATAATGACGTTAGTACTATTGTACGAACTATTACCCAATATGGTCGAAACGTTCTCTCCAAGATTGATCGTGTACAATCATTACCAGATTTGGTTAAGGGATCGTACTATCTCCAACTGGCGAAATCTCACCGCAACGGAATCAATTCATATGCTTCACCCTCTACTATAAATAGGAGATGAATTGAAGTTTTTGTGTACACAACAATTGAACAATTTGAAACGAGCTGTTACTCTGTCAAAATCATCTAAAGCACAAAAACAACTTGAATACAACTTATACTCATTTGAACATCCAAGACTCAAAGCTTCAGCTTCTGATCATTACGGTGGTTTAGCCTTAGTTTTCTTTCACTAGGATTCTAAGTTAAGTATTGTTTTAGAGTTGTATTTATTTTCTTTGAACATTGATATTTGTATCAAGTGTTCATACACTCTATTTTCTTTTTGTAAGTTGTTTGAAGTCTCTTGCTTGTGTGCTTGAGCATAGGAAGTCTCTTGTAAGGATTACTTGAGCAGTGGAAGTCTCTTGCATGTGTGCTTGAGCAATTGTAATCTTTTGTGATTATAGTGAACTCTCTTGAAAGTGCATGGGGACTGGACGTACTCTCGTTTTGTGAGAGGAACCAGTATAAATCTTTGTCTCTCTATCTCTCTTTCTCTTCTTTGTGTGTGTGTGTTTGAATTGTGTTGTTTTTATCCGCTACAAAATCTGATAAGTTGTCAAACTTAGAAGGAAATTTTTAAACTACCTAAAATACAATTCAACCCCCCCCCCCCCCCCCCCCCCCTTCTTGTGTTTTTCACACCTTCACATAAAAGTGGCCAGATAAAAATGCATGTGATTCGATTCAATTTGGTTGGTTTTTAAAAAGTCATCCAAATCAAATCAATGCGATTTGGATTTGATCGGTTGATGTGGTTTACAACATAACATTAAAGTACCAAACAATTTTAACACTACAATAAATTTTTATATTTCTCACGAATTTTTCCCATGAATTTTTATTCCTCACAAAACGTAGCCATTTCCTAGGAAAGCATCTGCCAGTGAAGCACGGTTTTCTAAAATCATTTCCCAGGAATTTTTCCTCCCAAAGCTTTGACCGAGTCAAATCCGTTACCCAGGAATTGTTTCCTCACAAACCACTTGTGTCACCCACTTTTGCAGAACTTCAGTCTGCTGTGTCAGCGCGCGTTCTGTTAAGATTTTCATAATTTGGAGAAAGTGGAGAAAACTTGAGAAAATCATCAAGATAGTAAAAATCAAATGAATTCATATTTGATAAAAGATAACAAGAGAATGATAATAGATTGATTAAAAGTTAATGAAAATAGTACAATAGTGGCTCTTATATAGAGCAATTTGAGGCTAACTAACTAAACCACCCAATAACCAACTCTAACCAAGTAATAACAAAACTAATGGAAAAGTTAATTCACTAATGAAATATTTGGCTAACGTTCTATATTCTTAACATCCTCCCTCAAACTCAACATTGGTGAATTTACCAATTTTAGTTTGGATTACAAAATCACCAAATTTGAGAGATAGTGCAACCAATGTGTGCATGTGAAGCTAATAAGAAAGGGAACAGCCATATTGAGTCTTGAAACCATAATCTCCAAACAAGCTCTACTCATAAAGTGGAAACCAATCAGGTCCCCAAGCACATATCTACAACCTCCTGTCTTGGCAACAGCAAGTATACACTAGTGAAACCCACAAGGACAACAATAGAACAACACAACAACTACCACTTCATCATGATCATCACGAAAGGAACAAGAGCAACTTGTGAATCTTGTAAGGAGAACAAAGTAATCACATCACAACCTGAGAGTGAGAGTCACTAATGCTTCTTTGATTTTGCATACATAGCATAGAAGTATGATCCAGGAAACCTTTAAGTTCAATGACAGATTAAAGAATAGTCCTTAAATCATGCAACAAATATCCATAAGCAGCCACTGAAATTTGTTACCAAAATTGTCTTCCAAGTATGTCCATTGTTGTGACAAGATCAGTATCACTTTCCCAATTTCATTTAACCAAATCCAACCATATAGAAGATCAATTGTTGATGTTTTATGAATGGCAAATGGAGGTGAAAGTTGCAGCAAATTCAAAGATGCAAAATGCAATATGAGGCAATTAGAACACTATCTAAAACATAGCTAGGTAGATGTGAAACTGTGGTCCACTACATATTAGCAGCTTCTTCAAATTTTGATTCAGAAACAATGACAGAGGCTCTTTATCATTGTTACTACATTCTGCAGCCATTAGATAATGGACCAATGCTTATGAGGCATCTTGCAGGGGAAGAGGAAGTCAAACAAGCTCTTGACAATTGATTAGTTGATCCATAGGTCAATAAAGATGTAGAAAACTCTGTTCAAATCTGTTTGTTGAAGATTGATCTAGCAGACTATGATCCATTGTTACATGAAAGAGGCTTTCATCAAAAAAACTAAAAGTCGCATATTCTGAAATTAATATCAAGAGCTTCTCCCTCTGAAATTAATATCAAGATCTTCTCCCAAAATATTCCTCAGAACTTAATACATTCAGAATCTGATAATCATTCAGACTCTATAAACCTTCAGAACCAAACTTGAACAATGTTGTAGAACTGGATTCTATATTGTAATAGCCTCCCTCAAACTCATAGTAAGAGAATTCTTAGTATGAGTTTGGAAAACAAAGACCAAACAGAACCAAAACCGATTAATCAACTTCAAATTGAGCAACTAGAATTCATCAGCAGAGACATAAGTAGTTCTCCAAACAAGACAACAAGTTACTACTAGTAGAACAATATCAGCTTAAAAATCATCTAGGCTCCACTCCACTAAATTGCAATAGTGAACCTGAATTCAAAAAGGACTTAACACAAACACCTTATGTGCAGAGTGCATCAAATCAGTAGTTCACCAAAAACAGAGATTAATTGATTGCCACCGGGATCAAAGACAATAACGGAAAATTCACCGGCAAATTCAATAGCAAACACGATGACCAAACGGAAAAATAACGACATAGAAAGCGTTAAGGTTATCGTACCACTAAACCTTGCGACTGAGATGAGTTCGGCAACTCCACCGGGATTGAAAACAGTATCAACGGCGATGTCGAAATAATCGCGGCGAGGATTCAGCACCACTGGATCGATTGATTCTTGAAACGCCTCCTTCAATTCCGTGACTGGTGCAGAGATCGAAATCATGATGAATCTTCCTTCTATTGAATGCAATTCTTGCGATTCTTGACCAAAAATACCAAAATTGAAAACACAAGAGATTTTCTCCAAGGATCGAAAATTGAAATTGTAAACATCAGCTTCAATTGCTGAATTCGATTCTGAATCCTCTTTGGCATCAATTTCCAAATTCGCTGTTGTAACAAAAAACTTGGAATCAAGAATTGAGTGAAAATTACCAAATCTGAAAGTGTCGTGATAATGTGATGAAATTGATTCAAGAACAGAGGTAGTGATGGGGAATTGACACACAATAATAATAACAGAGCAATATGCAGCGGAAATAAAATTCCCCAAACTCGTAAGAATCTTTGAGGACCAACACACAAATAAAAGACAGCTAATAAAACAAAATAAAGACACAAAAGAACACCGCAATTTTAACGTGGAAAACCCTCGATGTGAGAGTAAAAAACCACGGGTCGTCCAGACCAAAGAAATAGCTCCACTATAATCAAATATGGGTACAAGAGAGTCTCAAAGTGATGCACAAACAAGTGCTAACAACCAATTAAACAACAAAGCACTAAAGCTTACAAACCAAGAACAAGAAGTTGAAAATTCTCCCCCTAAAACCTGATGCACTGCAGACACGATTTCTCCCAAACTAGAACTGATTTCGACGATCCGAACAGTGAAACTGTAGCCCCTGGAGCTGCGAACCTGCCCACCAAAATTCGGCAAAATTTAACGGTTAACGAATCGGGAAACTGCGTTTTAGTGAGGCTGCTGTGTGGAATACGGAATTTTCTTTCTCTCTTCTTTTCTCACTTTTTGAAAGGTTGTTCTCTCACAAAATTTACTCACTTAGTAACCCTAGTATGACCACTCTCCACTTACATAAGTGAGACCTAATGGGCTACCAATCTTGGACTTTTATCCACATAGGAAGGGAGCCCAAAACCCAACAAATCTCCCCCTCACAACTATGTGGAGGAAATCGCCAAACCGGCGATATCACAACATGCTTCAAATTTCCCTCTTGGTAACGCTTTGGTCATCATATCCGAACCATTATCATCCGTATGAACCTTAGCTAGCTCCAACAACTTAGCATCCAAAACATCATGTATCCAATGATACCTCACATCAATATGTTTGGACCTATTATGAAAAGTTGGATTCTTACCAAGATGAATAGCACTTTGACTATCAACAAATAACACATATTTGTCTTGAACAAAACCAAGCTTATGCAAAAATTCCTTCAACCATAGCAACTCTTTGCATGCTTCGGTAATGGCAATGAACTCTGCCTCTGTAGTAGACAATGCTACACACTTTTGCAATCTGGATTGCCAAGCGACAGCTCCACCTGCAAATTTAATCATGTAGCCCGAAGTGGACTTCCTGGAATCAATGTCACCAGCCATATCTGAGTCAGAGTATCCTTCTAAAGTAGGCTTATCTCCTCCAAAGCAAAGCCTCATACAAGTAGTACCACGAAGATACCTTAAAACCCATTTTACAGCATTCCAATGCTCTCTACCTGGATTTGACAAAAATCTACTGACTGTACCAACAACATGTGTTATATCTGGTCTTGTACACACCATTGCATACATCAAACTACCCACAGCAGACGCATAAGGAACACGTTTCATATCAAATGTTTCATCTTCACTTGAAGGACTTTGTTTAGAACTCAACTTGAAATGAGTAGCAAGAGGTATGCTTACCGCCTTAGAATTTTCCATTTGGAATCTCTGCAACACTCTTTCAATATAGTGCTCTTGTGACATCCAAAGTTTCTTCTCCTTTCTGTCACGTATGATTCTTATGCCAAGAATCTGTTTAGCTGCTCTCATGTCTTTCATGGCAAATGACTCGCCCAACTGTTTCTTTAACCTGTCAATGTTAGAAATATTTTTCCCTACAATAAGCATATCATCAACATATAACAACAGGATAATGAAATCATCGTTAGAAAATTTTCTAACAAAGACGCAATGATCTGAAGTAGTCTTCTTGTACCCTTGATCAGACATAACAGACTCAGACTTCTTGTACCACTGCCTTGGAGCTTGCTTCAACCTATACAGACTCTTTCTCAATCTACACACATAGTCTTCTTGACCTTTAACTTGAAAACCATCGGGTTGCTTCATGTAGATCTCTTCCTCCAAATCACCATGAAGGAAAGCCGTTTTCACATCCATTTGCTCAACCTCTAAATCAAGAGTAGCAGCCAAACCCAACACGGTTCTAATTGATGACATCTTTACAACAGGTGAGAAAATCTCATTAAAATCAACACCCTTTCTTTGACGGAAACCTTTCACCACTAATCTGGCTTTGTACCTTGGAGACTCAGAGTTACTCTCATGTTTGACTCTATATATCCATCTATTTTCCAAAGCCCTTTTGCCTTCAGGCAACTTCACTAAATCATAAGTGTGATTATCATGCAATGATTTCATCTCATCATTCATTGCATCCAACCACTTTTGATTTTCATCACTTTCCATGGCCTCTTGAAAACACTCAGGTTCACCCTAATCAGTCAAAGTCACAAACTCATCAGAATTATACCTTGTAGAAGGTTGTCTCTGTCTGTTGGACCTCCTAAGTTGAACTTGAGATGATTCTGGAGCTTCACCAAGATTCTCATCTTGTGACATATCATTCCCCTCATCATTATCAGCTGGAATATTTATCTCTTCTCCAAGTTGTTGATTATCAACATAATCATGTGGCTCATCATTCTGAACATCACCACCAGTAGTATCCAGATTACGAACAGGCAACCGAACCGGATCAATATTAGACAAACTGATATCTTTCTCGGGTGTAGTCTTCTCCACCTTATCAATGTCTTCAATAGTTTGGTCTTCCATAAACACCACATCGCGGCTTCTGATAAGTTTCTTCCCTATAGGATCATACAACTTGTAACCAAACTCATCCTGCCCATAGCCGATGAAGATACATTGTTTTGACTTTGCATCCAACTTGGATCTTTCATCCCTTGGAACATGCACAAAAGCCTTACAACCAAAGACTCTCAAATGATCATACTTGACATTCTTTCCAAACCAAATTTTGTCTGGAACTTCACTGTTCAAAGCAATAGTAGGAGTGAGAATAAGAACATGCACCGCCGTGTACAGTGCCTCACCCCAATAATGTTTAGGCAACGTAGCTTCAGAGAGCATACATCTAACTCTCTCAAGAAGTGTTCGATTCATCCTCTCTGCTAAACCATTCAACTGAGGAGTTTTAGGAGGAGTCTTTTCATGTGAAATACCATGCTGCTTGCAATAGACATCAAATGGACCACAATACTCACCACCATTGTCAGAACGAACACATTTCAGCTTCTTGCCTGTCTGTCTCTCAAGCAAAGCATGGAATTCTTTGAACTTCTCCAACACTTGGTCTTTCGTCTTCAAAGCATATACCCATAGTTTCCTGGAACAGTCATCAATAAAAGTAACAAAATAAAGTGCACCACTAAAAGATTTTACCTTTAATGGACCACAAACATCAAAATGTACCAATTGAAGTAAGTCTGACTTCCTTGAGGGAGGATGCTTCTTAAAGGATACTCTGGTCTGTTTACCAGCCATGCAATGAGAACATTTCTCCAAATCTACATTCTTTAATCCTGGAAGCACATCCTTTTTGGCTAAAACATTCAGCCCTTTTTCACTGATATGACTAAGCCTTCGGTGCCACAAATATGCTTCCATGTCGATAGCATTCACACTGTCTCTAGCAACCAAAGCTTTTGTCCAATATAATTTAGAATTTTTCTCCCCTCTAGCCACAACCAAGTTACCTTTGCTGAGTTTCCACTTTCCAGAACCAAAGTGATTATCATAACCACAATCATCAAGCATATGCACAGAAATCAAATTAAAACGAACATCAGGAGCATGTTTGACATCTCTAAGCAACAATTGCATTCCCATGTTGGTTTGCAAGCAAACATTACCAACACAAACTATCTTAGATAGACCATCATTACCCATCTTCAACACTCCAAAATCACCAGGAGTATAAGATGTGAAGAACTCCTTCCTCGGTGTAACATGCAATGTAGCACCACTGTCAACAACCCACATGCTCTCATCTGATACAAGATTAACGGACTCATGATCACGAAGAAGAACAAGATCATCATTGGTAGCAGTAGTAACACGGTCATCATCATCATGATCTCTTTGTTTATTCTTATTCTTCTTGCCTTTGTTATCTCTCTTCCACTTAAAACAATTCTTTTGTATATGTCCTGTCATATGACAATAATGACAATCCACATTCTTGTATCGCCCTTTGGACTTGCTTCTGCTATTCTCTCTACCACCCTTCGGTTCTTTTTTCTGACTTCTCCCCCTATTTTCATTGACAAGTACCTCAGATTGAAATGAAGTACCTTGTGCCTTCCTTCTCATCTCCTCATTAAGAATACCACCCTTAGCTGTTTCCAAAGAAACAACACCTTTAGGAGCAGAACTTGTAATAGAAACCTGAAACGTCTCCCAAGACTCTGGTAAAGATAGCAATAAAAACAGTCCCAACAGTTCATCCTCAAATTTGATACCCATTCCTGACATCTGATCAAGGAGCCCTTGAAATTCACTCAAGTGGTCTGAAATAGAATTACCCTCCTTATACTTCAAACTTATGAAGCTATTCAACAAGAACAATTTATTATTCAAACTTATGACACACAATAATAATAACAGAGCAATATGCAGCGGAAATCAAATTCCCCAAACTCGTAAGAATCTTTGAGGACCAACACACAAATAAAAGACAGCTAATAAAGCAAAATAAAGACACAAAAGAACACCGCAATTTTAACGTGGAAAACCCTCGATGTGAGAGTAAAAAACCACGGGTCGTCCAGACCAAAGAAATAGCTCCACTATAATCAAATATGGGTACAAGAGAGTCTCAAAGTGATGCACAAACAAGTGCTAACAACCAATTAAACAACAAAGCACTAAAGCTTACAAACCAAGAACAAGAAGTTGAAAATTCTCCCCCTAAAACCTGATGCACTGCAGACACGATTTCTCCCAAACTAGAACTGATTTCGACGATCCGAACAGTGAAACTGTAGCCCCTGGAGCTGTGAACCTGCCCTCCAAATTTCGGCAAAATCCAACGGTTAACAAATCGGGAAACTGCGTTTTAGTGAGGCTGCTGTGTGGAATACGGGATTTTCTTTCTCTCTTCTTTTCTCACTTTTTGAAAGGTTGTTCTCTCACAAAATTTACTCACTTAGTAACCCTAGTATGACCACTCTCCACTTACATAAGTGAGACCTAATGGGCTATCAATCTTGGACTTTTATCCACATAGGAAGGGAGCCCAAAACCCAACAGGTAGATGATGCTAAAATCTCCCCCTCTGCATCTGGAATTGAATCGATACAAAATTTTGAAATATCAATTGAATGCTCTCGCTGTGATGGCGGAAGTGGAGGAAGAGGCAAGAATTTCTTGCTCTTTGATAGCTTCCATAGATGACGAACAATAGAGCAAACCGTGAGAAAAGATGGAGGATCAAAAAGTACAGTGTAAACTTCTTTGTGATAAGCAATGGAGGAATCCTCCGGTACCGGAACAATGGCGAAAGCGGAAGGAATTCTCGGTGATCGAAACCAGGCTCTGATACCATGTTAAGATTTGCATAATTTGGAGACAGTGGAGAAAACTTGATAAAATCATCAAGATAGTAAAAATCAAATGGATTCATATTTGATAAAAGATAACAAAAGAATGATAATAGATTGATTAAAAGATAATGAAAATAGTACAATAGTGGCTCTTATATAGAGCAATTTGAGGCTAACTAACTAAACCACCCAATAACCAACTCTAACCAAGTAATAACAAAACTAATGGAAAAGTTAATTCACTAATGAAATATTTGGCTAACTATCTATCTTCTTAACACGTTCTACGAAGTTTCTTACCGATGAAAAATTCCTGGGAAATGGGCAGATAAGACCGTCTGAAAATTCAACCGTTCTGCAAGTTGAGTAATTAATGTAACGGGTATATTATTATTACGTGTATATATACACACTATACGATCAGTATCATACACACCCTCAAAAAAAAAATCATTCACATATCTTCACCCAAAGTTTCATTTCATTCGCTCACTCAAAAATTGTCATTTAAAAAAATTCTTACACTTTGAAATTCAGTTTCTACATTTCTATTTTTACATCTGAATATTATTATTATTATTATTATTATTTGAGGTTGGCTATATGAATTTATTTTAAATTATATATATAATTTTAATTTAGCAATTAATCTAACATTGTTGTATTATTTTTTGCAGTTAATTGTTGGTTCTCTTGCTTAGTACGTGTTTGTTGTTGTTGTTGTTGCGTTCTTGGGGCTTTTTTCATCGGACTATATTCTTGGATCGGTTAGTTTTTTTTTCTTTCTATTTTTCCTCAAATTATTAACACCAGTTAGTTTTATATATAAATTTATTTTAACTTTTAAATGTTTATAATTTTAATTTAGTTATTAATATAACATGTTGTATTATTTTTTGCAGTTAATTTTTGGTTCTCTCTTTTAGTACATGTTTGTTGTTGCTTTTTTGGGCTTTTTTCATCGCACTAATATTGTTGGAGGTTAGATTTTTTAGTAATAAAAATGTTAATTGATAAAATGGTTGTTAGTAAAATCATATAATTAGTAAAATTTATAATTTTTGATAAAAAAAGATTAGTCAGTAAAAATAATGTTTGTTAGTAAGAAAACGTGTAGTTTATAAAAATGATTTTTTTCATAGACAGATAGAAAAAAAAATGAAAATAGAAACTAAAAGATTAGATTGTTGGAAAAAAAATACATGTTGTTTTATTATTATTATTATTAACTAGCGGGCAAACGGGCACGTTTTGTGTGATTCGTGTTTTCTATTATGCTGAGGTATATAAATTGTAAAACTATCTTTGTTGTAACTGTTTTTGTTATATAAGCACAAAAAGAGTAAACCATAATAGGTGGTTGCTTTTTTTGTTTGTAGTTTTTTTTAAGAGTAAAATAAGAATAATTAAACAGTGATCCCAAAAATTTGTATCTTTTTTATATATAGTTGGTTACTTTTTTTTTTTTGTAGTTTTTTTTAAGGGTAAGATAGGAATAATGAAAAAGTCATCTCAAAAATTTGTATCCTTTTTATATATAGTAATAGATATTGTTATTACTAGCGGTCGTGCCCGTTTGGGTGATTCGTGCTTTCTATTCTACTGAGGTATATAAATTGTAAAACTATCTTTGTTATAAGTGGTTTTGTTATATAAGCACTTGTAAAAAAAGTAAACCATAATTGTTGGTAGTTCTTTTTAAGGGTAAAATAAAAATATTGAAAAAGTCATCCCAAAAATTTGTATCTTTTTTATATATAGTTGGTTACTTTTTTTGTTGGTAGTTTTTTTAAGGGTAAGATAGGAATAATGAAAAAGCTATCCCAAAAATTTGTATCCTTTTTATATATAGTAATAGATTATCCATGAAAGAATAAAAAAAAATAGGAACTAACTTAAATTAATATTAATGACGTGGTAGATTTATTTGAAGTAATGTCAACAATGTGATAGCTTTTTTACACGTTGTATGACAAATTAAAAATAGTAATTAATTTGAATTATTGTCAATGTGGTAGTTTTAATTTGAGTTAACGCGAACGATGTAGTTCGTATAACAAATTAAAATAGAAACTAATTTCAATTAATGTTGATGACGCAGTAGATGAATCAATATATTTCTCTTCGAAGTTGGATGTATGATAGAAAATATCCGGATTAGAGAATTTGTTACTTTCGCGATGTCACGAGATGTTATCAAAAAAGAAGAAGGAATAAGATGTTCTTGTCTTAAATGTTGGTGTAGGTCGATTCAAAACAAACAAGATGTCATAAATCATTCATAGAGGGTTGGATTTATGGATGGTTATTACGTGTGAAGACATCACAGTGAACAAATTGGTCAAATGGAAGATAATATGCACGCTTCGACCAGTGGAGTGCGTGTGGAGTGTGAAAACTTTGGACAGATGGAAGATATGGTTGGGGACGCTTTCGGGGTGAACTTGTCTTACGAAGGGGGCGGCGAAAAGAAAATAATACCGAACAAAAAAGCGCTGAAGTTTTATTCAATGATGGATGAAGTAAATAAATTGTTTCATCTGACTCGAAGTTATCAATGTGTGGCTTTTAGTTGCCAGATCAAATTGGAATGTACCCAAAGATTGCTTGGAGTTCTTCTAAAAAATGATGTTGGATGCGACTCCTGTAAAAGGCAACTAGCAAACAAGTTATTATAATGCCAAAAGGTTGGTGTCTAAGTTGGGATTGTAAGTTAAAAAGATTTATTGTTGCATTCAAGGGTGCATGTTGTTTTACGACAACAAGTTCGGTACAAATGATGGCGCCCTGGAGGAGTGTAAATTTTACAATGCACCGAGGCATCAAGTCCGCAACAGTGATATTCATCGCAAGCAAAAAAAGATCTTAGTCAAGCCAATGTTTTATCTACCAATAATGCCCATACTGCAGAGATTGTTTGCATCAATGCAAACCGCCGGCCAAATGACGTGGCATTATTACAATAAAACAAATTCAGCTATGATGTGGCATCCTTGTGACGGGTTGGCTTGAATGCATCCCGATTTTGCTGAAGATCCACATAATGTGAGACTTGGATTGTGCTCTGATGGATTTACTTCGTATATCCAAGCGTCGGCAACGCCTTATTCTTATTGACTAATTATTGTTACACCGTATAATCATCCTACTGAGATGTGCATGAAAAAACCGTACATATTCTTGAGTTGTATTATACCAAGACCGTCGAACCCAATTGATGGGATTGATGTATATTTATAACCATTAATTGATGATTTGAAGAGATTGTGGATTAGTGAATTGACGTATGATATTGCAAGGAAGGAAAATTTCACAACAAGGCTAGATTTAATGTGGACAATTAACGAATTTCCTGCATATGGCATGGTGAAAATACTTCGTGGTTTGATTGTCATCATAGGTTCTTACCAGAAAATCATCAATTTAGAAGGAAAAAGAATTTGTTTAAGAATGAAACAAAAGAAACAGATTGTCCGCCTCCTAAGATAACATTATGAGTATTCTTCCAATGCCAATTTACCTGAGCCAATTCAACTTCATTTTTGGGACTTGGCAATCGGGCTAGGGAATGTTGACTTCAGGAGGTATGGATATGGAGAGTTGGCCCCAACTTCTAGTACAAATCTTTCTCCCACATACCTACCGGTGAAGAACAATATCGTCCTGCAACGGTCCCTCCTGAGATGCAACAGACAATTGATGCAATGACTCAACAGTTGCAGTGTTAAAACCAGGAGTTGAAAAGGAGGGCTCAACGGAAGAAATAACTAGAAGAAAGGCTGACTAAGGAGACTGAAGACAAATTATGATTGAACAACAAATGAAGATATATTTTTTATCCGCGAACAACTCTCAACCTCCACCGCCACATCATGGAAGTGCCTCACGTGTTGACCCGTCTGAGAATAAGAATGACAACGAGAGTGAGAATTCCGATGAAGAATAAATTTTATTTTTCGTTGTGTAATAATATTTTTAAATTGTAGAACAATTATGATTATAAATTGGAATATGGATAATGTTAATCTTCTAATTTATTTTTAATTGTAATTGAAACTCAAGAATAAAATTCATGTTTTAATTAAAATTAAAAACAAATTATAAGATTAACATTATCCATATTCAAATTTATAATCATAATTGTTCTGCAATTTAAAAATATTATTACACAACAAAAAATAAAATTTATTCTTGATCGAAATCCTCACTCTCATTGTCATTCTTATTCTCAGACGGGTCAACGCGTGATGCACTTCCATGATGTGGTGGTGATGGTGGAAGTTGAGAGTTTTTCGCGGATGAAAAAATATTGCTCCATTTTTTGTTGCTATCGTAATATGTCTTCAATCTCCTTAGTCAGTCTTTCCTCCATTTATTTCTCTCGGTGAGCCCTCCTTTGCAATTCTTGGTTTTGAGACTGCAACTGTTGAGTCATTGCATCAATTGTTTGTTGCATCTCAGGAGGAACCGTTGCAAGACGATATTGTTCTTCACCGGTAGGTATGTAGGAGAAAGATTCGTACTAGAAGTTGGGGGCCAACTCTCCATATCCATACCGCCTGAAGTCAGTATTCCCTGACCCCGCTTGCCAAGTCCGAAAAATGAAGTGAATTGGCTCAGGTAAATCGGCATTGGAAGAATACTCATAATGTTATCTTAGAAGGCGAACCATCTATTTTTTTGTTTCTTTCTTAAACAAGTTCTTTTTTCTTCTAAATTAATGATTTTCTAGTAAGAACCTACGATGACAATCAAACCACGAAGTCTTCCCACCATTTTTCAATGTAAATGACTTTGTGTGTTCCATGCAATGGGGACAAGCCAATTTACCATGAGTCGACCAACCAGACAACATTCCATGTGCAGTAAAGTCGTTAATAATCCACATAAAAGCTGCCCTCATTTTGAAATTTTCCTTCCTTGCAATATCATACGCCAAATCACCAATCCACAATATCTACAAACCATCAATTAATGGTTGTAAATATACATCAATCCCATCGGTTTGGCTCGACGGTCCTGGTATGGTATAATACAACTCAAGAACATGTACGGTTTTGTCATGCACATCTCAGAAGGAAGATTATATGGTCTAATAATAATCAGCCAATAAGAATATGGCGTTGCCAACGCTTAGATATACTGAGTAAATGCAACGGAGCACAACCCAAATCTCACATTACGTGGATCTTCAGCAAAATCGGGATGCATTGCATCCAAATGCTTCCAAGTCAACCCGTCACAAGGATGCCGCATCACAGCTGAATTTGTTTTATTGTAATAATGCCACGTCATTTGACCGGCGGTTTGCATCGATGCAAACAATGAACATCACTGTTGCGGACTTGATACCTCGGTGCATTGCAACTTAGACATCAACCTTTTGGCATCAAAATAACTTGTTGGCAAGTTGTCTTTTACATGAGTCGCATCCAACATCATTTTTTAGAAGAACTCCAACCAATCTTTGGGTACGTTCCAATTTGACCTGGCAGCTAAAAGCCTCACAGACATCAATAACTTCGAGTCAGATAACCCTTCAAACAATGGTTTGTTTACTTCATCCATCATTGAATAAAACTTCAGCGCTTTGTTGTTCGGAATTATTTCCTCTTCACCGCCCCCTTCGTAAGACAAGTTCACCCCGAGAGCATCCCCGACCATATCTTCCATCTGGACAAAGTTTTCACACACGCACTCCACTGCTCGAAGCGTGCATATTATCTTCCATCTAGCCAATGTGTTCACCGTGATGTCTCCACACATAATAACCATCCATAAATCCAACCCTCTCTAAATGATTTATGACATCTTTTGTTCGCTTTGAATCGACGTACACGAACATTTAAGACACTAACATCTTATTCCTCCTCTTTTGACAACATCTCGTGACATCGCGAAAGGAACAAATTCTTTAACTCGTTTCTTAAAACTTGATTTAAGTGCCCTTCTACGTGGATATTTTCTATCATACGTCCAACTTCTAAGAGAAATATATTTATCCATCTACTGCGCCATCGGTATTAATTCAAATTAGTTTCTTTTTTAAAATTGTTATTCGAACCACATGTAATAATCTACTACGTCGTTCTCATTAACTCAAATTAAGATTACCACATCGTTAACAATAATTCAAATTAATTACTATTTTTTATTTGTCATACGAGCTACGTATAAAAAATCTATCACATTTTTTACATTACTTCAATTTATATCTACCACATCATTGATATTAATTTAAATTAGTGCCTATTTTTTTTATTCTTTTATGAAAATAATAATAATAATAATAATAATAATAAAACAACATGTATTTTTTTTCCAACAATCTAATTAGTTTCTATATGAACAAATTTTTTTTCAACAATCTAATTAGTTTCTATTTGAACGAATTTTTTTTCCAACAATACGATTTTTTAGTTTCTATTTTCATATTTTTTTCAAACTATCTATTAAATAATTCATTTTTATTAAACTATACGTTTTTTACTAACAAACATTATTTTTACTAACTAATATTTTTTATAAAAATTTATAATATAATAACATTTTTACTAACAAACATTTTTATAAAGTACACGTATTTTATCAACTAATATTTTTATTAGATAATATCTATACTAATATATAAAGGGGATTCAAATTTTTGGGATGGCTTTTTTGTTATTCCAATTTTACCCTTAAAAAATAACTTTCACATAAAAATAGATTTTCAGTTTTTTTTAGTAAATAATTTTTTTTCCTTCTTAATAACTAAGCACAACTTCTACATAAAAGTAGGTTTTCAGTTTTTTATAGTAAAAATAAAATATATTTTTTCTTCTTAATAACTAACCATAACAAAAAAAGGAGGTTACGTAGTTATCAATTAACAAAGTCTAATAAAAAGGAGATTAAGTAATTATTTATATTTGCACAATACAGAATATCGATCGCACACGAAGAAAAAAAAGAATATTGATTACACAAACGGGCACTAGTGATAAATAAAACTAACCTTCAAAAATATTAGTGCAATGAAAAAAGCTCCAAAAAAGCAAGAGCAGCAGCAACAACAAACACTTACTAAAAAAAGAATCAAAGATTAACCGCAAAAAATAATATAACATGTTATGTTATCTATAAACAATATATAAAGAGAATATCTCTTTTAGTGTCAATTTTTTTTATTACCACTTTTATTCTTCACTCTATTCAATATTTTTTTCGCACAAATTCAAATATTTGTATATGTTGAAAAATAACTTTCACACAAAAGTTGGTTTTCAGTTTTTTTTATAAAAAAAATGATTTCTTTCTTTTTCTCAATAACTAAGCACAATAAAAAATGAGGTTAAGTAGTTATCAATTAACTAAGCACAAGCAAAAAAGAAGTTAAATAATTATCTACATTACCACAATAGAAAATATCGATCACACAAACATCCGTTTGACCTCAAGTATTAATAACTAATTTAAAATTATATTCATTTAAAGCTGAAAATAAATTCGTATCATCCAAAAGCTTGGTTTCTAGCAAGATGGTTTGTATTGGAGCTAAGAGTGAGAATAAGTCTAAATTGGCAGCAAGGAAGATACCGTATTATTCAAAAAAAACTTAAAATAAACTTATAGGCAAAATATATTGATAGGTCTTTTAAGTTTTACGTTTGTAACAGATTAGTCTTTTAAGTTTTTAAAGTAATAAATAAGTCCTTTAAGTTTTTTAAATAACAAATAGGTCCTTTAAGTTTGTAATTTGTAACATCTAGGTGCCCCAATTACTTAAAAAATACTCCCTCCGTTCCTTTTTATAAGAGACAATTCACTTTTTAGATTCATTCAATAATTGATGTATTTGGTCTATATTATAGCTTAAATACATTCATTATTGAATGAATCTAAAAAGTCATTTGTCTCTTATAAAAAGGAACGGAGGGAGTAGGACATAGATGTTATAAATTACAAACTTAAAGAACCTATTTGTTATTTAAAAAACTTAAAGAACTTATTAATTTGTTACTTAAAAAACTTAAAGGATATTACAAACATAAAACTTAAAGGACTAATTGATACATTTTGCTTAGCTTATATATAAAACTAACTTGCGTTAATAATCTGATGAAAAATAAAAAGAAGAAAAACAAAGAACTCACCTCCAATAATATAGTGCGATGAAAAGCCCCAAAAAAGCAACAACAAACATGTACTAAGCAAGATAACCAACAATTAACTGCAGAAAATAATACAACAATGTTATATTAATTGCTAAATTAAAATTATATATATATATATATATATATATATATATAGATATATATAATTTAAAATAAATTCATATAACTAACCTCTAATAATAATAATAATAATAGAAATGTAGAAACTGAATTTCAAAGTGTAAGAATTTTTTTGAGTGAGTGAATGAAATGGAATTTTGGGTGAAGAATATGTCCTGATCGTGTGTTGTGTTGTGTGTATATATATATATACACCTATCCATTCCATTAATTACTGACCACCTAATTACTGAGCTTCTTTTCAAAAAATTAACTACTGACTACTGAGTTTGCAACGGTTGAATTTTCAAACGGTACTATATGCCTATTTCCCACTTCCCAGGAATATTTCCTCGGTAGGCAGCTTTGTAGAACGCGTGATGTAAAAGTGGCCGACACAAGTGGTTTGTGAGGAAAAATTTCTGGAAAATGGTTTTAAAAAACCGTGCTTCACTGATAGATGCTTTCCTAAGAATTTTTCCTCGGTAATGGTCACGTTTTGTGAGGAATAAAAATTTCAAAAAAAATTTGTGAAAAATATCAAAAATTCTTATAATGTTAGTAAAATATTAAGTTGAAAAATTCCGTTTATAAATAGAATAAATTTAGGATGAGTCCAAAATAAATTTTTTAGTATTAGACCAAATTTTAACGATTAAAAAGAAAATCATTTCTCGATTTTTGATAGAAAAATATATATTTCTTCGTTTCTTTTTTTCTTTTGGTCAATATTTTCTTCGTTTCTTATATTGCTTCCTTTGATCGTGTCACATAAAAGGCACACTATATGATGTGGGGATTTATGGAATTATGGGATCACTTTTATATATTAAAGGTTGAAAATACTTATATAGGCACAAATATAAATAATAGGTGTTAGGTACACTCACAAGAAGTGAAAAAAATTAAAGAAATATGAGTTGAAGTGATATAAATTGATGTGACAATTTTATTTTTCTTTTAATTTTATTAATTTATGTGAGTGTGCCTAAATTTTGTGCCTAAATAGTTGTACCTATGTAAGACTTTCTCATTAAAAGTACTACCTTGCATGCATCATGCATGTGGAATATTCATGGAGCTTTCGAGTTGGATTTATCTACTTTTTTGCTACACACACCGAAGGGTGATTCAATAATTTAAATAATAAAGCAAATAAGCAATATATATACAAATTCATGCAGAGTCTTAACGATTAAGTAATTAATTCTTCTCATGCAAACATGGGGGCTTTGTGAGGCTATTATTATTCTCTAATTTCTAAGCAAATGGAATATGCATATAAGTAGTTTACGAGCGCGCGTGACTGGAAATAAAAAATGTGTTTATAGATTTATTTCCTTTTAAATAATATATTTTGCTTTAAATTGTAATATTTAAATTGAAATTTCTATTAGAAAATGATTAATGATAACAACACGTCTTTATCTCTCTCTCTCTTTTCTTCTTGGTGAGCCGGTTATAATTTTCTTCTAAAGAGTTTTCTGCTTCCTTCTTTAAAAAAGGGGTGATTTTAGGTCATTCTTTAACTTGAAATTATCTCTGTGTGTATCTTTTTTTTCCCATTTAAATTTAAATATTAAATGGTTTTCACATAAGCAAGACCGGCTCAGAGACAAGGCAAACAGACCCACAATCCAGGACCTCAATTTTTTGAGTGGTGCACTTATCCTTTGTTAATGTTTCTATAGCGTGAGGTCGCAAGTTCGACACTCACTCATGGTTGTTTTTGTTTTATTTAATTTTAAGAAAATTAAAGAAATAGTGTTGGGAGAGAATTGAACACACTACACCAACAAAGTAAGTAAGATTGGTTTCAATGAATAACAATTGAGAAATCTATTGAGTGAATTTTTTTTTTGAAAGAACTATTGAGTGAATTTTGAGCACCTGAATTTTTGTACATGTGAAATTTATTTAGGCACCAATTGCAACTCTCACTTCTTAATCTTATAGGTTCAATTTTCATTTATTGTCATTTTCTATGCCACATCATATCATATCAGATGAAAGGATAGATACGTGTAGCAGCCTAGTGCTATGAAAATAATACAAGTTATAAATTAAACAAACCAAATAAAAACTAAAAAGAAAACACTATTATTATCTCTATTTAAGAAATGGCTAATTAGCATGAGTTATATTATGTTCTGTTAAGAATAGCTAATTATGCAGAGTTAATTTTAGAGTGTCATGTGACACAGGCAGGTGGACCCTTTTATCAAAGTAAAGAAGGGAAGATGGGATGGAAAGGAGAGGAATGGCATCAGGGCATGGTCAAACATCCCGCGTGCAAACTCAATCGTCGATGAGCTTATGAACCTTTTAAGCTCGAAAGGCTTAACCATACAGGACATGGTTGCACTTTCAGGGGCAACACAATTGGGTTTGCTCATTGCAAGAACTTTGTAACCTGACTCTACAATTACTTGGGCAAGGGTCAACCCGATCCGAATATGAACCCGAAACTATTGCAAGCTCTTAGATTGTACTATCCAAATTTTGGTGGAAACTCAGATATTGTTGCACTTGCACCATTTGGTGCTACTACTATACATCATCAATCATAGATTTAGCTTCATCTTGCTAAATCAAAACCTTATTATAATCCTTAAACCAAAATACACATAAGCACAATTTATAACAATAACAGAACAAACAACACAACACAACACAATCAATTAAATTAATTAGTATTGATACTCATATTGAGATATTTATATATTATATTATATAAGATAATTACACATGATGTGCTACTACTCCTTTTATAACTAGATTCACTGACTTCACTGCAAATTTTCTAACTGATGTTCATCTTGAAACACAAATATTGTTTTGTGCAGTTATAAATGCAATGGTTGTTCAAATTTATTCACTAAGAATAATCTTTTATTTATCTTTTTATTTTTCCATATAATGGCTTTTCATGAACCAACCATGTTATTCAAATTAAAGTGTTAGTACACTTTCATATTTATAATCAATGTATATATAAATAACAAACCATATTTGTCAAAAAATAAATAAATAACATATACCATACATCATGTGGGGATGAAAACTTTACTCGGTTACCAATATTAGTATCAAATGATAAAACCTAAAACAAATTTCAATGGTAATATCCCTATCATCTAACTTACTCCTATAATGGTTTGGGATATTGCCATTCAAAATCATTCAGTAAGGCAAGATACAAAATTTCCCTATGGAAAAGTATTTCATGCATTTAAACTAAGCTACAAAGCCTCAAACTCCAATAAAGAATGAGTTGATCTAAAGAAGTATGAGTAATAAAGCTAACAAAGTCAATGCTGTTATTTACACTCCTGTGACTTCATGGATATAGCAGTTGCTGCAGTAAACAGTGCCTCTTTTCCAATCGACAGTATCTCCATATCCCTACATTATGAGAGAATAAATTTGAAAATTGTCAATAATCTAAACAAAATTATTCAGAATCTGTTCAAACATCAAAGTCGAGACACATTGTTTAAGTATCAATTTTAATCATTATTTGTAAATAGTTATCATCAGTATCCATAATATCCAAAGTCTAGTAAAGATATACCATGCAAGTAATGCAAAAGTTAAAATGCTGAGAAATAGTTTTCTTGCCTATCTGTGCTTCTCAAACTATCGAAAGCAGATATAAACGTCTGGCACAAATCTACAAGAGCACTGACCCCTTCTTCTCTGTCTCCACCAATGTTGTCCTTTGCATTTCTTTCTGACAATATTGACAATTGAGCCTGAAAACCAGTAAAAAAAATCATTCTAATTTCTAAAAAAAAGAACTAATTTTAGAAGCTCCTCATACAGTTTAAGATGGCAAGTAATAACAGAAAAATAAAAAATGACAGAAATGGAAATTCGTTATAATAATGTAGATCGCACATCAATATCAAGGTGATTACTCATTACAGTGTCTGAATGTAGAGAAAGTGGAAATAAAGGAATACGGAGGAAGAGAAATTATCCTCAGCAGTTATTGAGTTTCTAGTCATTCCCATAAGTTTATGCATGTTGTTCAAATCAATATCTATTGTACATTGATTTGTTGAATACAGACAATTACCTGAAAACCATGAGCCAAAAGCAACTGGACTACATCTGCACCGATTTTTTTTATTATGCTCTTAGTGCCAGTGTTATTTGAAAAGCATTTCAAAGCCCCTTGAAATGTTGTATCTTCAGTAAAACCATTTGATCGACGAGTGCGAGTAGAAGGCTGCAATTTTGCATTTAAAAAAGGTCGAGGTTATTAAAAGCTACTTGCCTAGTACGAAGAGAGTCTTCCTTTCACGAGGTAAAATATATATTGTTGAAGAAAGTATGACAATTTTCAAACAGCCGAGTTGTTGATTACCTTAGTTATGTATTTCCAAAGATACTGCACAACTATTTCCAGCTTCCATTTAGGCTCACTGAAGATCTACATCAGTTCTCATGAAATGCAGAAGAAACTGTTAGCAACAAGATTAACTTCCTCAAAATATGACTTAATATTGTAATTTGGAAAGTTGACTAGTAACAACATAGGTAAGATGTATCACATCATCCAATATTAATATATTATACACCGTGTAAATAATGGTAAGCCATCATATCATTAAAGGGAGATTGGTGTGTTTCACATCTCGATCAGAAAGAATAGGTTCTTAAAGGAAAAAAAATGTAACAACTTCACACATTAAGAAATTTTCCAGATGAATGGTGGGAGGTAAAGGGTGGAGAGACAGTTTTCGGGAGTCACCTTAAGAAAATGAGGGACATTATCTTCGTTGTAAGCCAGATCATCCAGAATTATGTCCACCAAAGGTGTTCTGTACCAAATGCACCAAAATACAAGATTGCCTACTTCAATCAGAAAACATTGCATATAAAGAAGCAAGAAAATTAAACTGAAAACGAACTACCTTGGACCATCTGCTCTTGAAGTATGGCCTTCGATATCTGCTTTCTTCCTAGACATATCAAGGGCCATAATCTAAAATCATCCGCAACGTAAGCAAACAGAGAAGAGTTTATTGAAGTTTGCTTTAATATTACAAATACAATTTTTCAGGAACTTACCATCACCAAAAGTTTCTCCAAAGATAAACGTGTGTTCTTTAATACTTCAAGTAAAGCAAAAGATAGTGCGGTATGGCAATTTTTGGATAACTGAGATTCAGGGCTCTTTTCAACCTCTAGATTTTTGCTAAGATCATTTTCAAGGAGTTGGCATAATAGACAAATAACTTCCATGCAATCTTTCATCAAAGTTTTGTAGTTTATTTTCCTAGAACCCTGTAAAAACTATATCAGATATGTATTTTTGAAACAACAAGAGGTGGAATCAAGATGCACAAGATCACAACATAACATGTGGAAAGAAGATATTGTCGCACAAAATATAAGTGAACCAATTACCAGTAACATATTGAGCAAAGACTCCCTCTGCAAGCTCCAGTTCATAGTGGCTGCAACAGCCAACAGAACAGTTACTTAGAATTCAGAAGTGGTTCAAGGAATGGCAATGGCAGAAATTTCATTCAACTTTATACACACCATTACGAGGTAGAAAATCGCTTTCAAGCACAATGACAAGATATTGAAAGAGTAACAGGTTCTGCAGTGGCTGCAAAAAATTACACAGAAATCAGCCATAGAGACTGTTAAGAAACTGCATTTATTTTGTAACTTTATGAACCAAAGCTTAACATAAATACATAGCCACATGAAAAAGCTATAGCCACATGGGAAGCTTGGAATCTAAAACATGTAATTGGAGAATATAGCTAAAAGTATACAGGATTAATATACTATGGACTTCAGTCAGAATTTTATTCCTTATCATTTGCGAAATCACTAGTGTCTCAATTCTCACAACAGACTCGTGTGAAATAAGTATCCACAAATAGTCAAAAAAAAAAAAGTCTATCCACAAAATGCAAGAAAAGAATGTACAAAATGGTTGATTGGCGGACTAACCTTCATGCTTGTTGCTTGAATGTTGGACTCAGTTAAAGTTTCAGCAAGCTCTTCAATCAGGAGATGAAAACTCTACGGTAGGTGGAGAAAATAAAGAGTGAAAATTAGTTCAAAAAACCCAATATCGAAATGCCATTTGAGAGACAGTTAAAAGAACCTTGCAGAAGTGAAAATATTATAAGAATTTTTCTAGTCACACCCCAAAAATATCCAGTTACACCCAAATTTAATTATAATATTGAAATTACCCTTGTTCATATAATTTTTTCAAAAACTCTTTTCATCTCTCACTTTAAATATTCACATCCTCCTCATTTCTCTTTCACGAATATCCATGGATATGTGACCAAGCACGTAATGAAAGATTCACATTACTACTTTATTTCATAGGTAAATGAATTTCTGGATTTTTAGGGATTATTTTCTTGATTTTCCGATTTTATGTTTCTGCATATATGCGTCTACGAATATATGTGAACTCAGTTCACATATGAATATATAAATTAAGTTTGCTTATGTTAAGGAATTCAATGTTACGGTACCAACGTTAAATTAAATCAATGTTAAGTTAACACATTCCTTATTTCAAAATATATACGTAAACTAAAATCACGTATCCTACCTACGTGAAGTAAGTCGACATGCACCAAGTTAACTTAGATAGGGACAAGGTTTTATGATTTGATTTCTTGTTGAGTTGTTTTATGTTGTTACAACTTTTTTGGCTTAATGATGCTAAGGATTAATGATGTATTCCTCATCTCATTCATCTTGTTCCATTATATTGCTTGCTTCCAAATCTTATAAACAAGGCAATAATTTAAAACATATAAATGAGTTTTTTGAGTTGCAGTGCTTTTTTGAGTCCACTTATTCATATTGTGCAACACAGCAAAACATGGATACTTCAAGTACCGGGGCAAAATTAGATAACTTTATTTTCTTGCCTAATGCCAATACATTATTCAAAACTAGTGTGAAATAAAACATGTGAAACAAGGGCCTATGCAATTTGCTGTATCACTAGTACATGAATTTCACCATCTGCAATATCATAGAACTGATATTTTATAGCAAAGAAACAAGTTGTTTGTTGTAAACTAATGAAAGCTATGTTGTTCATTTAAAGCAATCATATAAGCACATTCAGAAGATTTTCATTGATTTAGTGGTAAAAAGGAACATGAAGGTAGTACGATCAGGCCAGAGAGAGAGGGAGAGAATGTTAAGGAAAACTAACCAGTAGTTTTTAATTGAATTTTGAACTCGATAAGAGCAACTAATTTGCCAAAAAATAGTATAAATAACACATTCTTTTGGCTCATCTAAGAATAGCAAAATAGTAAACATGATCACAAATGTCGTTTCAATCAAATAAATTAAACTACAAACAGTATAGGCTAACAAAGTTGAGTGGTAAAGAAACTCACAGAAGGGTCTAGAGGTCCATCGTACTGTTTATCGCCAGCTTCACCGACAGCAGTGGCATTATCCAAGCCGACAATAAGGGGAGACCATGCCTATACCAAGTTCAATCAGCATCTCATATTTACCAATCAATATACCGAATGCAGAACAGGGGAAAAAACAAAACACGTTGGGATGAGTAATTCATTCATACCTCTTCAGCCACAACCAATTCCGGTGTAGAGCTGGACGACAATAGGGAATCATCTACACCGGATAGATATGCACGAGGGAAATGCTAAACCCAAAAGGAATCACACATTTAAAGGCATTAGTTACATTTAGAACCTGTGAATATAAATAGTGAAAGTAAAGCATTGAACATCACAATCATTGTCACATACCTTTTCTAAATCAACCAGAAGCATATAACTCGCCACAATCAACTGTATAGAATTCCCAGTCCTCAGCATATGGAATACCGCTCCAAATATTTTTCTAAACAATTTAAAATATATATGTATACTCAACTCAGAACACAAAAATAAAAACAAAATTCAATTTTTCTAACAAATACTGTACAATCTGCTTTTATAGTCTAAATTAATCTAAAATTCACCTCTACAAGTGGTTCATCATAGACCGCTACTTAAAAATTTATCACAACATATTTGTTGTTTGGAAGTATAAGTTAATGCCTTAATGGTCATCATTATTGTTATGATTGAAATAATAACTTAATTGATATTGGATTGATTAAAACAACGAAAAATAAAGATGTAACTCGTATTAAACCGACCTCAATATCATTTTAGCTATAAAGACGAGGAGTTGCTATTTTATTTTATTTTTGCTTTCACCACCGGTTTAATCTAGTTTTGGGGTCAGTTATGGCATCAAGGGGTTCCAGCCCCCTAAAGACGAGGACTCCCTACCAAGTTCAGCGACAATCACCACTGAACCAACCAATGATTGGTGGAGTCGCTATTTTTTACTTTTAAAGACTGTTATCGTTAGTCAATAAAATTTCAACTTATGAAGGTAGCACTCACCTAAATTAACCGCATATATTGAACAAAAAATAAATAAATTAACAACATATATTCAAAAATGAAGTTGAAAGTGAGACATACGAAGTTGGTGGTTTTCCATTTTGAAGCCCAATTGAAGAAGCACGAACAGCATCCAAAAAACCAATACCTTCATACATGAATTCATAAATAAAGTTGTAATTTTTCTGATTACACACACAAGTCAAAATAGCATAAAAATAGTGAAGAATTAAGCGAGAAAAATGAACTTACGTTCGTCGAGGGCATCTTGATTAGTAATGTTCGAATCGGAAGAAGAATCAAACATTGTGAGAAGAATGTTGTCGTCGATCTTGCTGCTAGGGTTTTCCATTTTGGTTCACACTTTTCCTTTTCTTCAGGTATTTTTGTTGCTGCTGCTGAGAAATATAAATAAATACTCCCTCCGTTCCTTTTTATAAGGAATAATTTGAAGAAAAAAAAATTGTTCCTTTTTATAAGAAACAATCATTAAATTCATACTTTATTGATTAATCAATTACATTTCTACCATTTATCTATTTCAATGTTATGCATTAATTACAATAACATATTTCCTATGCATTAATTACACCAAGGTTAGTTTTGGAAAAGATTATAAAATTTTAGAATTTTTATTAAAAAAAATAAGATTTCTTGGTTTGTGTGTTTTTTCCAAATTGTTCTTTATAAAAAGGAACGGAGAGAGTACTAAATAAATAAAAATTAACCGAAACAAATGGGAGTTTACATATTCTTCCCGCCAAACGTTGGGAAACATAAAAAGTCAATTATGGGATTTTAAGTGAATTCAATCCTCGGTTCATTATAAACCAAAAAAAAAAAAAGTTTATCTTGGTCTTTTTATTACCGCAAGCATTCGGCTACTGTACCACTTAACATGAATTGTGGTGTTTCTTACCGAATCCAATATAATCATTATTGTCATTCAAAAAAAAAAAAATATAATCATTATTGTACCAACTAATAATTGGTAAGTGTATTTTTATCTTGTATCAAGTTAGCTTGTAAATAAGTGCTTAAGTCAAACATACGCTTTTTTTAGGTTACGAGGCTTGAATTTGATCTTGAAATATGGTTTGTTAAGTGTTTTTTGAATGTTGAATAACATTGGCTTAAATGTATTTTTACCTTGAGTTTTTCAATTGTGCAATTTTGATCTCTTTAATTTCAATTGTGCGATTTTAGCCCCTTATTTTTACCCTTTTTTGCACTTAGGGTGTGTTTGTTTAAGCTTTAAGAAAATGACCCAAGTGACCCAAGTGACTAATCCATATAATTCGAATTGGATACTTGGCGGGAAAGCGAACATATGGCGAGAACCTTCCCCAAGTGGGCGAGGGCGGGACACATGCACACGCAACATCACATGACCTCCACTAAGCAAAGACTTGGAAGGAGGTAACCGTCCACCAAGCACATGATCTGCACACTTGAGAGGTGGGGTAATGGAAAACCACTCATGATCAACATAATGGAGGAGTGGCAAAACGGTTACAAAAGGGAAAAGCAAGTCATGATCACCTAGAGGAAGAAGTCTATAAATAGGGAACTCAAATTCAGTATAAAGGATCCCTTTTTTTTTCTTGTATACATAAATTATTCATATTCTCTATTGAATCAATACAATTATCACCCCCCTTAAATGTTCACCAGAACAAAAACGACTTTTCATTTTGAAGGAAAAAAATTATTTTCTTTACTAAAATAATTTTTTAAAAATCTGAAACAAACACAAATAAAATAAATTTTGTTCTAAAAAAAATCTAAAACAAATGGGGCTAAAATTGATACGAGAAATTTTGAAAAAAAAAAGTATAGTTAAAATTGAAAACTGAAAATTAGAGACCATAGTTTGAATAAAATTTTAGAGAACTGAAAATGAAATTTAGTATATTTATAGCAACAAGAAACATATTTAACCACAAAATCATTTAAAATATAATTAAAGATGTTTTTTATTTTTAGAAAATTAAATTGAAATTTTGCCTCAACAATTATTGTTGTTTTTGGATTTTACCTCAACAACTGTTGTTGGGTTAGGATGTAGTAGCGGTCGTATATTATAAGAAGATTAATGTTCGAAATATGTGATATTAATATCTATCTATACTATCTATACTATTAACAAATGTGGAGGATTTTTTTAAAGAAAATCATCTACATGGCACTCCTAGAAACAATGTTTAAAAAATCGGATCGACAGGTCGGGATCGGTTTGGCCAGGATCCGAAAATGCGAGTGGGTCGATTGACTCACCGGTTAATAATTCTATAGTCTGTGACTTGCTGGTCCGACCAGTGGATGATGACCAAGTGTCTTGACCGGGTCAATCTTCAATCCGAAATTTAAAACTTTGTCTAAAAGCATATTTATGATGTAGATATTATGTAATTATAACTATGTTATTGTGGCTTATTTGGCAAAATAGAAACATTTGTGTTTGGAATGAAGCCAAAATTAGCGTAAGACAAGCCGATGCACAAGGCTGAGGCTACTTAAAATGCAATGTGGATGCAAGCTTCTTTGATAGAGTTGATGCAATAGGTTGGGGTGGTGCTTATGAGATGATCAAGGTATATTTATTTTGGCAGGTTCTAATGTCATTCAAGCTAGACTCACCACGATCGAAGGAGAAGCTATGACTATAAAGGGAGCTATCAGTGAGTTGATACAAAGAGGCTACTCTCATGTGATCATCGAAAGCGACTAACAAATTGTTATTGAAGCTATCTCTTCGCGTCGTCATGGATCATCCGAATTTAGTAATTTAACTCCTATCATATTAAATCATTGTTATTAATTCCCAACTTCGAGGTGAAGCTTGTTAAGTATCAAGCAAATATGGCCGCTCATTCTCTAGCAAGGCGGCATATTCTAGGACTAGACGTATTTTTCACTCGATTCCTTATTATATTAACAACTATTTGATAAATGATATGAATTGAATTTATTTCTTTAAAAAAAAATACCAGCAAAAATAGAAGTTGAGGTACGCTCAGTGGCGGAGCTAGACAATAATGTCCGGGGGGGCCGCAACAGATTTTGAATTTTTTTATATATAGTCACCGTTCATTTAGAAAAAAAATTTTAGCACAACACTTCTTGTAGTTGTGGTGGCAAAAAAATAATAATTTGAGCAGCTTTTATAGTTGTGGTGGCGCAACATAGAAATCTTTTTTTTTTAAGCAAAGGAAAAATATATTAAAAAACACAAACATACAAAGATTGGGGGGACATTAGACCTAACCTTACCCATATAAAAGAAATACATCGTGAAATATTAAGACAGTCTTAAAACAATCCTAACAAACGATCAATCTTCTCGAGCACAACTCAGCGAACCCGCGTACGGGCACGAAACCAAGTTGCAAAAAAAAGAGAATAGTGAGAGTCTGCGGATAGCCATAAGAATCAAACTGGTGAATGGAACGGCCGCCAACACGGAATCCAGAACCACGACCAACAACTCCCTGAGAAGAACAGCAAGCATCAAAGCTCTTTCGAGCATAACAGTCACGAGGACTGTGACAGAAAAGCTCTTGGTACTGAGAATGGAGGAAATCCTGACACCTTAAAACCTGCAGATCTCAACAGGTCTGGAGCAACAGAGAATCAAAGAGAACAAGAACCCAAAACCACCAGTAACACAAGAAGAGATGTATGAACCCAGATCGAGGGATGAGTCCAAAACATTAGTCACCAACCAACCCTTTCGGGTTAAAGAACAAACAGACCCATACGAGTCTTTAAGGCCACAAGGAAACAGATCTAAAAACTCTCAATCTCATAACAAACAAAAACATACAAACAAACAACAAAGCAAAAGCAAAAAATGGAGACCAAAGCTCCGCCGGCGAAGCCCAAACGACAGCCACAACCGTGCCGACAAACAACCAAAGCAGCTCCGACGAAACCCAAATTGACGCTGTCGAGGAACAGTGCAACCGGAGCAAGATGATGTGGAGAATCTCAACAAGACCCTCATCACACCACCACAACCTATGTCTACATCTTGGATTGAAAGATTTGGATTAAAAGGGAAAGAACAGGGGGCGTGGATCTGAGTTTTAAGAGAGAGGTGAGAGCTTTTTGTTTTTTAGAGAGAGAAAGGTTGAAAAAAGATAAAAATGTAGAAATCTTTTTTTGAAATAAATTCAATTAAAAGCTAAAAACATAGGAAAGAAGATTCGAACTCAACATAATTGGGATTTGGATCCTCTCCTTTGGTTCTCTCCAATTCCCTCTCCAATTTTCTTGTTTTGTGAGTGTGAAGAGAGAGAAATAAAAAATAAAAAATAAATAAGTGATGATGAGAGAGAAAGACACATAAAAAAATTGGAGAGGGAATTGGAGAGAAAAAAAAGGAGAGGATCCAAATCCCTTCACATAATTGAGTTCAAATTCCGCTATCTTGCCACTACACTACTTGGACATTCGTAATATTTATTGACGCTTGCATATATATATATATATATATATATATATATATATATAACATATTATTTAATAAAATTTTGAAATATATATATATAACATATTATTTAATAAAATTTTGAAAATATATATATACCTATTAAAAAAATAAAAATTTTGGGATGGGCCGCAACCCTTCCCATTTCTCTATTGAGCAGTATGTTTCTTTTTTCTTAACAATTTTTTATTCCATAAAAATAAAATTAATATCACATAGAGCATAAATTGAATTGTTATTTAATGTTTTTGTGAATTTACTAAAATTTTCATTTTTTATATATATATATATATATATATATATTTTTTTTTTTGCTTTCGCACCGGTTCCGACCCACTAAAGATGAGCGACTAATCCGGCTCATGCGTAGAGGCATGCGCACTGGCCAAACATTGTTCCCCCTGAAAATCGAATCTGGTATTCTTCGGGCACGTCCTTGGAAGGAGCTCCTTGTCACTGGAGCCCAAACAACTTGGTTTATTTGTTATAGATTTCTTTCTATGAAATAGTTATTAGGGTTATTTCATTAAAAGAATTAAAAAAAAGCCATCATGGTTTTTTTTGGGTACATAAGTCAACACGTTTTTAATGAAAAAAGAATTATATATGAATTTATGTAATTTTACTTTAAAAGTTATAATTTTAAATGATTTATTTATAAAAATTAAATATATTATTTATTGACTTATTTATTTACTACTATTTGATTCATTCGGTTGATCACATAAGTTACATTTTTTTTTATTCTTACGTAAAAAAGAAAAAAGTTACATTCGGTTGATCACATAACTTATGTAAAAAAAAGTCAAAATAATTCAAACGAGAAAAAGAAAAAAGTCAAAAGATTCACAAATCATGTACTACAGAAAATAAAAAGCAAATGTTAAGGGACACTCTTTAAGGCAAATTCTAAAATGGACCACTTCATCAAATGGTTCATGGTGAACCACTTATGAATAACACGATAACGAATATAAATTTCACAAAATCCACCGTTGGATTGAAAGTTTGTTTCATATGGATTATCTATAAAAAAAATTAGAAAAATTGAAAATCATTTGATATGTTATTGAGACCCATTAAAATTAACGGTTTATAAATTTTTATTAAATACTATTAATCTTGATAGGTTTCAATAACATATCAAATGATTTTTGTATTTTCTAAAAATTTGTTTGGATGATCTATATGATATAAACTTTCAATCCGACGGTGAATTTTGTAAAATTCGTATTCGTTATAGTAGTATCGATCACTGGTCCATGGTAGATCACTTGTGAAGGTGATCCACCGTAGCATTAGCCACTCTTTAAATCTTTAAATAGTAATATTTTATAAAAAAAAGTTATAAAAATATATAAAGTTAACACATTTAGAATTAAAATATTCAACTTTTTTAATAAATGTTTTTCTTAAACGAAATCTTTAAAGAGTATCATGGAGTACTATTTAGGGAGACCCAAATAAAAATTCATAGAATCCATGTATGTAGCTCACCAAATCCAGGCACATGTCATGATGATCACAACGTGTCCATTGAATGACAGATGAAAGAATGAAGCATCCCATTTTGTGGGGACATTATTGTCATTCCACCAATTTAGGAATCCCACCAAATTGCTCACAGTCAAACAAAGTTAACAAACACAAATATGCAGCATATATAAATTAAATTAAATACATGGTCCTAAATACATATATACATTGCACCCTTCAAGGCTTCAACTGCACACAGACACAACCCCTTGCAATAGCCTATGGAAATTGTGATGATCATGTGAAGAACAAGACAAACTCTTGAATCTATCTATCTATCTATCTATCAACATATAATAATATTATTTTATATTATTACCTTTTTTTCCAAAGTTATACGGTATGGAATAAGGATAGGAAAGTGTGGTTGTTTTTGGATTATACATGTTTCTTAGAATATTTTATTTTATTTTATTTTTATTTTATCTTATTTTTGAATATTGTGTCCATTGATTTTCAAAAGTCATATTCTATGTTCCTTTTTTTTTTTTGTTGGACCCTTTTTGAATGCGTTTCATTTTCAACATGGAATGAAATGATGGGATATTTTCTTTGAGTAACTTTCACGCTTTGTATTACTGTGTTTGTATGTGATCAAAATACCCTTTTCATGAACTTTCCTGTTTTGGAGTTTTTTTTCCTTTTTTTTGGTTTGCATGTGTTGAATTCTGAGTGTTTAATGATGTTTGTGATTCTGGGTGTTGAAAAAGTTTGGATTTTTATGTTTTTTTTTGCTGCTGTTTGTTTGTAGTGATTACAAGTTCAGCTTTTTATGCTGGAATCATGGTTCTGTGATTGGATTTTGTAGTGTTTTTCAATGGTTATGTAATGTGTCTGTTTAGTGTAGTGCCACTTTTTTCTCTCCTATTTTTTAGGGTGTTATTTTCTTCTCAGTTGCATTTGCTGTTATATTGTGATATTTGATATTGCAATTGCATGACCCCCCAATTGCAGATGCAGAGGCCTTAAACCTAGAAATTTCGGTCACCAACCTCAATTTAGAACTATGTTTGTGTGATTTTGTTAACTTTCTATGTATATAAAATCTTTTTTTAATGTGTGATATGATTCTTCATATGATTTATGATGCTTTCCTTATTATTACCATTGGAGACATTTAATTTTATTAATGGAGTCAATTTAGGGGAAAGTGTGGTATGCTAGATTATGATTTGATTTTGTTCTACTTTTTTTCCTATTTGTTTGGCCAATATGGTTTCAAGATTTTTTTATTTTTTTTGGTATTAACCGATTCCAAGGGGAAGGGGACCCTGGTAATCTAGAATTCAGCTGCGAAGTAAGTAAAGTCTGGCCAAGTATTGTTTCCACCAGGAATCGAACTCGGGTTCTCCCAAATGATTCATCCAAGGGGGAGTTCATTAACTACTTGAGCCCAATTACTTGGTTTGACTTCAAGAATTTTAGTTCCAATGAATAAGTTAATTACAAACTACGAAGTTAATTGATACAATTTGGCTTTAATGTTGGTGTTGGTACCCTTAACACTTGCTAATCCCAATCATTCCTTGTTATTTTCTTGGTGTGAGTCAGAGAACCCTATCCAATTTCGATATATCTTGGTGAAATTTATACTGTAATATTGCTTGCCACAAAATCAATGTACATTGTCGATATGTTTGAAGCTCTTCGATTGATTCCATGTAGGTTTGTGTTTGCTTTCATCTAAAGGGTACTGATGATGGGTACTATCGTTGAAGAAGACAACGCATTCACCAAAGCCTTAGGAAGAGGGCCTATCTTTTATTATGGCATGGGACATATGCTCAATGACATAACTGCTGCCTGTTGGTTCACCTATCTATTATTGTTCTTGACCGATATCGGTTTTTCACCAAGGTATACTTTATAATCAACTTGTTTCTATTTATCATCATTTTACATTTGTTGACTTTTGTGTAACCAACTTGTTTCTATTTATCACCTATCTGTTATTGTTCTTGACCGATATCGGTGTTGTTAACTTTTGTGCAATTGCTTGTTAATCGATGCTTCGAAATAGAAATTTTACATTTCTGTCTTCATTTTCCTCGTTTCACAGGAATGCAGCTATTGTGATGCTTTCAGGTCAAGTGGCTGATGGATTTGCAACCATATTTGTCGGAGAACTGGTATTTAAACAATCCTTTTTTGCCTTTTCACACCAGAGAAAACTACTACATATACTTCTGTCACTAAGAACACTCATTTGTCTGTTCCTAATATATTCATATTTTATAACATAGGTAACAGATCTTCTGTTTTTGAGTTTAAGCTGAATTCGCCTAATGTTTTTAGCTATATGATATCTTCAAAAAAATCTTAATTATTGCATGAAATTTAGACTTAAATATGTTTTTGGTCCCTAAAAATATAGAAATTTTTGTCTTTAGTCCCTTGCAAAAAATTTCATCGTTATTGATCCTTAACATTTCTAGAATGATATTTTCATCGTTATTCATATATTCTTTTTTGAATTTTGTGAATTTCCACATTTAGTTTGGATGTAACACGATCTGAAAATCATTTAATTGACCTCATGCTAATCTAGTTACTTGTTTTTTATGATTTTATGAAACTGTAATCTTTTGTTACCTTATCTATTTTCGGTGCTGCTCTTTTCCTTTGTATTATTTGGTGTTTTTCAGACTTTATTTGGATAGAAATGCTTATTTCTGTTATCTCGCTTGATAGATAGACCGATTTGGACATTTCAAGATATGGCACGGTGCCGGATCTATATTGGTGGCTATTTCATTTTCTTCTGTTTTCGGTGGTTGTCTACCATGCACAATTTTTACTTCCGATTCAATTACTTTCGAAACCGTGAGTTACAGCGTGTTTGCAGCAATTTTCAATGTCGGCTGGGCTGCTACTCAGGTCTCACACATGTAATAACTTTGTCAAATTTATCTTTTTCTTTTGGAAGTTCAAAATAAAAATTTCAATATGAATTAAAGGAATACTCATTCTTAGACATTTCTGATTTGAAAGTGATTAAATGAAAAGCATAGTTCATTAGCGTCTTCTTTGATTTGTTTCATGAAGGTCCATGGTGAGTTGCATCACCCTGAATTCAACCAGCAGAGTTGCATTAGCTAGCTGTCGCAATGCTTTTACGATGGTAAGCTTCGTTCTAGTTAAACTTCTTTACAGAAAAAGCAGATAACGTATTCATATAATAAATAAATTACTAATGCATATAATTATATTTTCATAGGTGGCCAACCTGAGTTTATATGCAGTTGCGTTGATAGTATTCAGCGTTGTCAGCGGAAAAACATTTGCTAATGTTGAGAATCAGGTACGTATATGCTGGTAATTTTATGGATCTATCAAATGACCGGACATTTTCGAGCATACTAACTTCGCTCCTCTTTAAAATGATCAGTATCGCTGGATTGCGTATGTGTCAATTTTTATAGGATGTTGCTTTGTAGGCATATTTCATCTTGCAACTAAAGAGCCCAGGTGTGCTTGTAGGCTTACTGCTATAAAGGTCGTTGCTTCGGCACTTTTAGCTATTGTTGTTAAAACTGATTACTTTTTGCTGTTTTCTTCTTAGATTGCAAATGGATGTACACGGAAAGGCCCGTGGAAGAATTTCATGGGCTTATTGGTTCAAGAGAGTTTTATATTACCAAGTTGCTCTTATTTATCTCCTCACGAGATTAATTATCAACGTTTCACAGGTTAGCATTTTTTTCTTCCTTTTTTTCTTTCTCGCAAGATGAGAGGTGTAATACTTTCACAAGTTGGATATAATGTTTGAGGAAGACACTTTTAGGAACATTATTTTTTTTACATTCAAGACAATTTTACACATGAATGAAAGATAAACCAGATCACAAGCTGCGCCGCTAACCCTTTCTGGATGGCAAAACCATCAATCCTTTTAAAATTTACACTCAGACCTAAGACACAACATTGCTATCATGATCCTTTGAACTTTTTTCAGAAGATCCACATACTCAGGTGCTATGAAGCCAAAAGTGTCAAACGCAAATGGTATAAAGCTTTGGAAACCGAAACTAAATTTCCAACCAAACTAGGAAACCAAAACTTCATGCCTGCGTTAAATTTCGAATCAAATTTAACAACAGTATACTTTGTCATGTATGGACAATTGATGCCAAAATGGGTTATTTTTCAGGCGTACCTTGCTTTTTATGTGATCAATGACCTACAAATGGATCAATCAGCCAAAGCTTTGGTATACACAAACTTTGTCCATTTTAATTTAGTCAGTTTTTTAATCATTATATACTATGAAGTTTGAACTATGGTGAGGCTGATAACACTGTTTGATGATGTAATAGGTACCTGCTATCATATACATCAGCAGTTTCATTGTATCTATTGCATTACAGGTTCGCATATTATTAAATATATATCCTTAATAGATGTTTTTCTCCACTTCTAAAATTTGTTTAATCTTTGTAGGAGATTGCATGGACCGGCAAACTTCTCAAGGCTTACTTCTCTACTGGATGCATTCTTTGGATTTTATGTGGTGCGGTCGTCATGCTTTTAACTAAGAATATGAGTTATGCGATGTACATAGTTTCAGTATTTATCGGCATAGCAAATGCCCTCATGATGGTATGATGTGATTCTTACTTAAGAAAAAAAATCTTTTATCTTTTAACTTGGTTGTCAAACATGAGAACGTTATTCAATAAGAGGATACTTTGAGTGCTCAAACTTGATGCTGAATTCGTCTTTTTTAAGTTTTAATGTATCCTTTTTTTTTTATATGTATTGAACTTTTATAATAGGTAACTGGAGTAAGCATGCAAAATTTTCTCATCGGAGAGAATCTTAATGGATGTGCTTTTGTTGTTGGATCATTGAGCTTTCTGGACAAAATGTCATGCGGGATTGCTTTATATATTCTTCAGTCATATCAAAGTAAGTTTCTTAAATTCTTTTTATTTGATGCTAATGTTGAATTGCTTAGAGTTTTCATGCACATAATAGCAGTGGTAATTAATTTCAAGCAAACTTGCTTTTATCTGCATTGGCATGACTGAATATGAATTTAGCTTTCTGTGTAACGGCTTCTTATCTTTAGCTTTGCTCAGAAAGGCCTTCATCGTCTAGTTTGTGAGTTGTGACAATTGTAAGAGTGTGAAATGATTTTTTCGAAAATTTTATGCAATTTGCATAAATATATCCTAGTCAATAGTTGTCGTAGAGATTGCTATAGCCGTGTTGCGTAGCGGCCCTTAGATACTACATGAAATGTTGTGCATTACGTTTTTGAATGGCAGCTGTATCGTCTGCTATAGTGAAGTTCCATATATGAAACATTGACGCTATTGAGTTTAGGCATGTCTACGCATCCAACATTTGTTGGATACCAACACTGGACCATCCGATTTCAAATCGGTGGTCAAGATGTTTTATTGTGTGAAACCATGTTTGTAATCTGAACTGTCCGATTTCAATGTCATATGAAACACCGACGCTCTTGAGTTTAGGCGTATATGCATCCAACATTTGTTGGATACCAACACTAGACCATCCAATTTTAAATCAGCGGTCAAGATTGTTTTATTGTGTAAAACCATGTTTGTAACCTGAACCGTTTGATCTCAATTTCATATATGAAACATCGAAGCTCTTGAGTATAGGAGCATAGGCAGGTCTACGCACCCAACATTTGTTGGATACCAACCCTAGACCATCCGATTTCAAATCGACGGTCGAGATTGTTTTATTGTGTGAAACCATGTTTGTAATTTGAACCGTCCGATCTCAAATAAACGGTTATGATTTGCTACAGAAAAAAACCGTGTCAAATACCAACCCTAGACCATCCGATTTCAAATCGACAGTCGAGATTGTTTTATTGTGTGAAACCCTGTTTGTAATCTGAACCGTCCGAACTCAAATAAATTGCTGGAATTTGCTACAGCAAAAAACCGTGTCAAATTTATACGACAGGGAATACGGATCCTTCTACTTTGTATTATTTAATTGTTATGCAAGTAATGACATTGTAAATTATAATAATTTTTTAAATCATCTCATACAATTTCAAATTATGAATGCAGATCTCTCTCCACAACTCCTAGTAAATCATCAACAATTTCCCCCTTCAATTACAAGGGTAGGCTTGGGTCTAGTTCCTGCAATTTGTGCATTACTTGGTGTCATAGTAACTTTCACAATGGATTTTCACCATCCTTCAAACTCTTTGACAGCACCATTATTGGTATAGTTCTTTAAATGATCAAGAATATCATTATTTCTCTTCTCCAACATAGATTATGTGGGTCACACTGCAAAATTTTCAGATGTTTTGACCCATCCAAAATTTAATCATTCTAGTAATGAAAAGTATTGTTCCACTTTTTATTGCTAATTTGTGTGTATTAATTATTCAATTCTCGTTGATTATTAATAATAACACATAGTCAAATGTATATAAAGTACTAACTGTATGTATATTTTGATTGAAATTAAATGTAAGCATCAGTTTATTTCTTAATTAAAGTTATGAATCACTCGCTGATCACATACTACCTCTAGTCCTAAGTATAAGAAAAAGTTCTTACATTTGGACCGAAAACTAAGACATTCGGCTCAAGTGATTAATGAGTTCTCCCTAAAACAAATCGTTCGAGAGAACTTTTGAGTTCAATTTCTAGTGGGAACAATTTTTGGCGAAGCTTACTTACCTTGCTGCCAAACTAAAAGAAAATAAAAAATGAAGAGCGGTTTCTTTGTACAGTTTTACATGTTATTTTTATTTTGGTGCAAATTAAAAAGTTGTGATTTATGTAATTATAGCCAAATCAGAACCTTATTATCTAAAATAAAAAAGTGACATGAAATTGCTTTGAAAAGGAGAAATGCTGGATGTCGCGAAATAAATTTCACGACAGCACTTATGCCAAAAATAAAATAAAATACCACCGCTAGATGTCTTTATATGTTCTCTTTGTGTTTTCTTTCAAGTATTTATTCCCATCTTTATCTCTTCAAACAACACCAATATTTTTTAGCTGGTATTGACCCGAACTAACTCGTGAATAATTTGAAGTTTGATTCGATAATTGATTCGTGAATTTGGTTTATGAACCAAATGAGCTGAACTTGAGTCAAAAATTCAGATCGTTAAATAAATGAGCTGAATATAAACTATATATATAGTTCAACTCGTTTGACTCATGAACTAGCTCAATTATAAATATATATAAACTTTCTCGATCTTTTTAACTTGGCACATCAATGAACTTTTCAGCTCCTCATATGTACCGATATTATTCACTCTGCCTTTACAACAATTTTTTTTACTCCTTTAAGTTCTCTCTTTTTCAAAACTCAATATTTTTTATTTTCCATTGTCTTTCATGTCCTTTATTTTAATTTAATATTTTCGTTTTTCCTTTGAAATTTTGACAAAAAATGACTTTAAAATAATGTGATTTGATTTAATGAGTTGAACTTAATGAACCGAACCGAACTGTTTGTGAACTTTAAACGAGCCGAACTCGAGCTGAAAAAAGAGATCGTGTTGAACTCGAGCTGAATTTGAAACTGAACTAATTCCTATCGAGTCGAGTTCAGACGAGTTCGAATCAGCTCGACTCATTTTCAACCTTAATTGTAATTCTCCTTCATTTTCTCGTATGAATTCAAACATTTATATCCTTGTATGAATTCAAATATGGAGATCTGCATAGCAAGTTTTGAGTTGGGTTGGGTAGGGGAGTGGGAAATAAAATTGAAGTAAAGAAAAGGTAAATGAGAAATGAAAAACAAATAAAATGTCATCATAAGAAAAAGAGTGCAACAAGCAGTTTCTATATATAAATAAAAGACAAAATATAGAAGAAAAAAAAATCAACAAACGGTTCGTGGAAATTTGCGAGGCGGTCGTTCGCTACATATAGCATTGCTGTTTGAAAAGATGTGACCGCTTTAGTGAAATTATATGAGCCATTAGATTAACAAAATTTAAGGGGTATGATTTAGTGTCAACATACACTATTCACAATTAACCACATACACTAATGAGCCCCAAATAAAATGCATACCATTTTGCTTAAATTATTTGATAGATTTATTAAGACCACCTACCTAGCTAAGGTATTAAATCCTTTGTGGGAAAACTAACGTCATTTTCGCATTCGCTGCGTGACTTACTCATGCATTATTAAACTTTCTCTAGGCTATAAGTAGATGGTAGCTCAAATGGCCTTTTAAACCCTTATTGGTGGTTGAAACTACTAATCAAAATTTCTTAGTTTCTAATTTTTTTAGTTAAGCAAAAATGTAAACTACTAAATTGGTTTCTGTTTTTATAACTTGCTACTCTTTCAAAAATGTAAACTACTAAATTGGTTAAAATAGTCCATGTTTTTATCAAATTTTTTATCAAATAGTCACCGTTTTAAATTGATTGTTGACTATGTGCCACTTAAAATGTGCAATGTCATTGTCCACGTAACATTTAACATTTCACGCCAATGTATTTAATGGTGCTAGAAAATAGATCTCAGTAGAAGGACCAAATTGATAAATATTTAATAGAGACATGAACCATTCTAAGATATAGAAAGACCGATTTAATGGTTTACTCCAAAAAAAAAAATCTCTAATAACATTTGTGACTCCGTATTCTCGCAATCATATCATCCCAATAACCATTTTTTGGTATCATATTATTATGTAATTAGTTTTCACTGCTGTTTAAAAGTGATTAATTTTTGTAGGAAACTTTGTTGAATACCCATGATGAGTTCATTCCTACCACTCGAATTTTTTTTCATACGTAAGAGTCATAGTTCGGATTTCTTACTACTTATTTAAAAAATCTAAATCGCTTACCACTTGAACTAATTTATTATTGGTATCATCCCAATAACCAAACAAAAATTTCAAACCAATTAGATAAACAAATTGAAATCTCTAGAAATATTGGCACCTCAAGAACTTGTAAAGAAAACTCTAGGAAAAAGACATCTCTAAATAAACAATTTTGTATAACTTTGAAAATGTTTTTCTTTGCCTTGAAAAACATATCCAAAACAAATTATATCCTCAATATTCTCTAACATCAAAATTATTTTGAATCAAAATCTCCGATTCCCATTCTATTGACATATAGATTAGGGTGATATAAAATCATAACATAAATGCATAAAACTACTTGCATTGTGTGAATGAAATCCCTAAAAAAGGATAAGCTAAATATTCTATTTTATGGATGATATAAAAAAGAAAGATTATGAGGAATAAAATTGTTAATATGAAGGTATTAGTATTAGAAGAAGCTATCACATTAAGAACACATTTGAGTGATACAATTACAATTTCAAATACATAAACATATAATGTCACATATATGCATAATGCATGAATAAGTAGTATACACAAATGATAAAAACAAGGAAATTAAGAAGAGTTAAGGCATTTTTGCTGACCAAAATATAACCTTAGCACATAGATAAACATAGAAAATTATAGATCAACCAAATCATAAGCTGGAAAAATAATCAAAATTATTAATTTTTCCTAAGCTGATAACTTGAAAACAGGTTTTTTTCCAGCATCACCTAAATGAGGATCACGTTTAGCCTTCATTAAATGTCCCAAAACTTTAGCATAACGACGAACCAATTTCTTAAACTTCAAACCTTGAAGATTGTCTTTTTGTTGCATAGTAACAAGTTGAAGTTGTTTTTCTTCCTCATTAAAATGTTCACCAAGTGAGTTTCTTCCTTTGTTTTCACTTTCATCATTACTACATTTCTTTGTTGATTCTTTTTCTTCTCCTCCAATCAATTGCTTCAAGCTTTTGTGATCATCATTACCTTCTTTCACTTCTTGAAGAGTTGTTTCAAGAGGCACAACATCTTTTGTTGTTGAGACATCCTTTGAGGTTGGTTTTTCATTTTGTTTCCTTGTTCTTCTTGACATGGTTATGTCATAGCCGCGTTTCGCCGCGGAGGATTGAACCTCCATTTGTTATTTGTGAATGAAATTTGTTCTTTTTCTCTCTTTGTTTTGTGTAAATATTAAATAGAAGTCATGGTTGTACCTATTAGAGAGCAAGAAATGATCACTTTCTTAAAGAGCAAACCAAAGGAAGTTAGTTTAGAGGGCTTTCAAAAAGGTGAAATGTCTGTTTTGTGATTGTGAAAATTGTGATAATTGAAAGATTAACCCTCCAATGGAAATGAAGTTGAGGGAAATGAATTGGAGGGAAGTGGCACCAAACTCTAGGCAATTTCATAATCATGGGCTTGTGGTAGACTCATGCAGTAATAGACTATGTATGGTCCATTTTGGGCCCAAGGCCAACCTCTATGTTTGATTACCCTCTTTTACCTATAGTTGATTTATTTGCCTAGTTTCTAGATTGGGATATTTTTGCTATAAGATTTTTTCTTTTGTTAGATCAATTAGTCTATTAAAAACAAAGTTTTTAAAAATCAGATGGTTCAATCGGTTGAACCGAGACTCAACTAGTTGGCTAGTTGATTTGATATCGATTACTTTGCATTCTAGTTGAATGCATATTGAACCAGAGTTGAACTAGTAGTTCATCCGCAGTTGGTTCAATATGATCGATTAGTTTGAATCTATTGAACAATGACCTGTGATTTGGAGGTTTCACCGGTTCAATTTCTATTCAAATTTTTAAAACATTGATTTAACCTAATTAATGGATAGAAATTAAACGGTTCACATAGTGAATTTGACAAATCCATAGTTTGAAATTTCAATAATTCGATCAAGATCAACGGTTAAGATCATTAAATGTAGTAACTTAGAAAATCCATCTTCATCCATTGGAGAGGAAAAGAAATATAACATACTAGATAAATACTTTTTTTTTCATGTCCAACTGATAACAACCCTTCATTGAAAAACTAGAGGGGACTAAGATCTAAACTCATGCTGAGTAGGTGGTTGTATTGCTTTTAGAAGAAGTGGGAGCTAAGGACCATTCAATCTGCATCTATTAATCATATTTTTTTCACCCAATGTTTTTCTATTTCCCCAAGCATATGGTAAGTGTGATAGGGAGTAAAAAAACTAAAATTGGAATATGGTCCAATAATAATGCATAGTGTATTAAATGAACATTTCTTAATGCATGCCTATGGTTATGGTTTTGGGGATTATAATTTTTGTGGTAGGTTAGTAGGAAGTCAACATTTTTCTAATTTTGGGTAGGTTTGTTACATTTTAGCTAGATAGGTGACACACATCTTCGTATGATGAAAAAAATAGTTATGTTTCTTTCATTCCCATGTGTCATTGAAAGAAAGGGTGTTTTTTTTTGGATAAGGGAAAGGGTAATTCCCAATTTGAAATTCTTGATAGTCTCCTCTCTCCATAATTTTAAATTATGAATTTTCATAGAAATTTACAAGTCTTGCACAAGGGTGACTTGGAGTGTTCTACCTCAATATTTATCATCATCTTTCTTTTTTTCCTTTTTTTTTTGTCAAAGATGAAATACACTATCACCATCTTTTCTTTTCTTTTTTGTAAAAGATGAAATACATATTATCATCATCTTTTCTATAAACAAAGGAATCATTAAGTTTTAATATGTACACACAGGTTCAAATGTCTGAGACCCACTTAGAGAAAAGAGAAAGATAGTTACAGGAAAAAATGTGGAGCCTATTATATAATGGAAATCTCTTTAGACCTATATTGCTCAAAGACCCTCAAAAATTCCAAAATGTTGTTTTAAAAGAAATGTTTGATAAGTTTGAAAGTTACTTTCCACTCGGTGAGTTGCAAAAGATATCTTACGATCCATATCAACAAAACCGCATAACATATATTGTCATACTCATGTGTTTTATTAGATTTCAAACACCAAAAGTTTGAGTTCTTAGACATCTAAACCTTATTCTAACGTAATCCATTGACTTTCATCAAACCGATAGACTAGACGTTATATCATTTCTTCTTAAACGCAACAAATAATTTGTTTGTTAAGTAATTTATTGCCTAGAAATTCATCCTTTTTAAAGTGAATATGTGGGTGTTTAAAGTTCGGCCCCTGCATATGTTGTGCAATTTTCCTCTCAACTAAGTTATGCTTATGGGTACGTTTAAAAAATGTTTTTTTATCGATGCTTTAAGTGTATATGTTAAATAATCAACAAATAAAAATAGGGTTAAATAAGTATTTGGTTCTAATGAATTATTAAATTTTGCGTATATAGTTCTCATAAAAAAATGACATATTAATCTGGGTAATTTTTTTTAACATTAACATTAACTTTTAGTTTTTGTTAAATTTGTTTAATCATCTTTAAAGTTTTAATAATTGCTTTTTTCATGCTTGTTTAAAACCTTATAAATTGTTCATTCACAATAAAATAGAATTTTTTACATGAAATTAATTGAATATGACTTTTTTGTACTCTGAGTTTATATTTTATAGATTAATTTTTTATAATTTTTTTTTATAAATGAAAGAGATGTTACAATTGAAAAAAGCTAATTAATATTGCATTATAAATAAAACAGATCATTCTGTTGGAGGGCACTAATAGTCATTAGTAATATTTAATTGGTTGGGGAAGCTAAGAAACCATCTATAATGACGGATTATTTACGCAAGTGTACGCTTTCCGCAAGTAGTAAAAAAAAATCGATCCTCAGGGATTGTCTTAACCGAATTTATAAGCAATCAAAACTATATTAAAACTATCTACTAAAAACATAATTTGGGGGGAGTTTTTCAATTATCAAAGTTAACAAAGAAATTATAAACGAAACGTTCAAAGATGAATTTTAAAAAACGATTGAATCATTATGCTCCATTGGACTCGTATGATATGGTAGCTAAACTTCACAACATATGATCAATTCTTCATGCAAGAGTTATTAATCACAATTGCTACTTCAAATCTCTTTGAAGCAACACTCCCTAATTAATATTAATTACCTAATCTCTTAGTTAATTCAACATTAATAGAGGATGATAAACATTAACAATCAATTCTCACATGTTCACACAATATCTCTAGAATACAAACATGTGTTCTATCAATCAAGATCCACAATCTAAACACAATTCTCAAAGCAATTTAGATCATTAACAACAAATTTTACTAGATCAAGGTAAAATAGCATTAAGCATAAAATTGATAAAATGCATAAAAGAATTGAATTGATTAAAGAAGTTTAACTACAAAAGGTTTAGAATCCAAGGTTACATAATGATTCAATCTACAAGAGAACTAGCCAATAGTCATGAGTGAGCTGAAGCAAATCTCTTCACATCCAGTCATCATCTTCATACTTCCTTCAATTCTTCACAGAAAATCAGGTCTAGAGGGCAAAATACACTTAGATCTATATCCTTCTTTTCCAATTCCGAACCTGTGCAAAGAGTTTCAGCTTGGCTTTTATAGAACACTGAAGTTCGCGCAACTTTCGCTTCGCTCAGACCCAGTTCGCCTGCGCGAACTTCCCTTTTCCAGTACAAACAATCTCGCGCAGACCTCGCCTTGCTTCGCGCAGACCTCGCGCACGCTAAAGCAGTTCTCGCGCACGCGAATTTAGCAGAATGTAATCCTCTTTTCAGTCAGTTTTCCGCGCACGCTAGCTGCGTCTCCGCGCACGCTAGCCCACATAGCGCACGCGAGCTATTATTTCGCCTGCGCGAAATTCAACCTTTTCACCCATATTTCTTTGACTTTTTTCCTCCTTTTTGACCTTGGCTTGTAGTTTAAGTAATCTCTTAAAACCTTCCATTTCTAACCTTTGTAGCCACTTTTATTCACTAAAACTTATCATTTTACCTTGAAGTCATCCTTGGATTGTAATCATGATGAGATATCATCTTATAACATTGGGGGTTGGCAACTCGTTAAACTATTGAGATAATGTTGATTCTATTTTCAAACCCATAAAGTGCTTGGTGGAACCATAACAATGTCCCCTCACATGATCAAACCACCACAATTTTTGATGACTCTGTATCAGTCTCTCCACCTCGACATCCACCAGCCACTCTTATTCCCACTCCCTGCCCACCTCATCCTCCCATCTCCCTCCATTTTTGTCTCCACCTCCCACTTCCACTCTCAGTCCCACTCCACCTCCATCTCCCCTGTATAATATTTCAATCAAAACTCAACACTCATCAAATCTTACAATGCCACAATCGTTCATTAGCATCATAAAAGGTCTAAAGCAGCTTGACCTAAGTGCTTGAAATTGACCCTTACAAAACCTAATTCGAACTGGAACCACAAGATTTCTAAGTCGAAATTTTGAGTCGTCTGACATGCAAAGTTGAAATGAACTTCGTGTATATGTTAAAGAATCAACAAATAAAAATAGCATTAAATAAATTTTGGTTCTTATAAATTATTAAATTTTTCTTATAGTTCTCATAAAAAAAGTGACATGTTTTAATTTGCATAAACAAAATTTACCATTAAAACTTTTAGTTTTTGTTAAATTTAAATTTGTTTAATCATTTGTACAAAAAAATAATAAAATTGTTTAATCATCTTAAACTTTTAATAATCGCTTTTTCCACATATGTTTAAAACCTTATAAAATGTTCTTTCACAATAAAATAGAATTTTTAAACATGAAATTAATTGAATATGATTTTTTTATACTTTGAGCTTATATTTTATAGAGAAACTTTTTACAACTAAAAGTTTATAATTGAAAGAGATAATACAATTGAAAAAAGATAATTAATATTACATTGTAAATTAAAACAGATCATTATTTTTTAGATATATTTTCTTAACAAATGAGTCGCTTATTGTTGCTTTTAAAAATACACTTAGAGCAAATATACTCTATCATAGAAATAGTATAAAAGATTATCGTATTCACAAGGATTAATTAACAAGTATTGAACTACTAAAAATTATTTATTATTTAGACTAACAAATTGTTGAGTTTCTTACTGTAACTAAATGTGTAAATAGAAAATAATAATGAAAACGAACAAAAGTAAAAGTTATAATTCAATATAGAGAGACTGGGGTCATGGTATCACTTGCTATCTTTGATTCCCTACGTCTAGTTCCACTTGAATTTCATCATTATCAATCCCTTTACTATTTGTTTGGTCATTCGTGATAAATATTCTTTTTCCTAAGGGTATGTCAAGCTACCTGGAAACAATCTATATGTATGCAGCTCAATTCAATGATCCTCCGCTATATCCAGTTACTGAGATCTGTGATGGAATTGAGGGGTAAGAAGAAGATGAGAGGAATGAAGTGGTAATTATATGTGGCTGTCATGGTTTTTTCAGTTTGGGATGTGTTTTGTTGAATGAGTTCTGTATTTTGAAAAACACTTACTTGAGCTTTGGAATGTGAATTAAAGAGACACTAAGTTGAGCAGAGAGAAACAGAGAAAATTGGAAGATGCAGATGATAGATGCTTCACAAATTAAATCCTTCTTTCCCTTGATGAGATAGAAGCAACTTTCAAGGGAGCCAAGATAAGTGAATATTACCAAGAATGAAGTCACAAACACATGGAAAGAAAAGTGAATATTACCAAGAATGTCTAAGAATCCGAATGAAATTTGAAGATATAGAAATGATATCTTGGATCTTCTCACTAGAGAAAATAACTTGATTACACTCTCTTATACTTTGGAATGAATGAATGGAAGAGAAGAGACAGTAAGTTGAAAAGAGAGAAACAGATCAATGCTTCACAAATTAAATCCCTCTTTCCTTAAATGTTAATAAATTGGTGTTTTGTTGCCTGTTTTCTGGTTGAGTAAGATTTGGAAACTCACCACAATAATGACAAGTTCACTTCTTATGCTTAACACTACTTTGAATTTTACAATATGGCCATTAATTGTTATGCCCACATCAGTTGCCATAGATGACAAAAAATGCTAAAATTTGCCTTTTTCCATAAACTAACATTCTTACACAATAGACCTTTTCAATAATAACTTCATCCCATATTCCATCAGCAAAGCTTCAATTTTTTAAAGGTTTGCAATAATTATGGTCTCAATTATATGTGGTTTGCAGTAACTTCATTGTGACATATAATTATTGTCTCAATTATATGTCTCAATTATTAGTGTATATGTTAAATAATCAACAAATAAAAATAGGGTTAAATAAGTATTTGGTTCTAATGAATTATTAAATTTTGCTTATATAGTTCTCATAAAAAAAATGACATATTTTAATCTGGGTAATTTTTTTTAACATTAACTTTAATTTTTGTTAAATTTGTTTAATCATCTTTAAAGTTTTAATAATTGCTTTTTTCACGCATGTTTAAAACCTTATAAATTGTTCATTCACAATAAAATATAATTTTTTACATGAAATTAATTGAATATGACTTTTTTATACTTTGAGCTTATATTTTATAGAGAAATCTTTTATAACTAAAAGTTTATAATTGAAAGAGATAATACAATTGAAAAAAGATAATTAATATTACATTGTAAATTAAAACATATCATTATTTTTTAGATATATTTTCTTAACAAATGAGTCGCTTATTGTTGCTTTTAAAAACACACTTAGAGCAAATATACTCTATCATAGAAATAGAATAAAAGATTATCGTATTCACAAGGATTAATTAACAAGTATTGAACTACTAAAAATTATTTAGTATTTAGACTGACAAATTGTTGAGTTTCTTACTGTAACTAAATGTGTAAATAGAAAATAATAATGAACACGAACAAAAGTAAAAGTTATAATTCAATATAGAGAGACTGAGGTCATGGTATCACTTGCAATCTTTGATTCCCTATGTCTAGTTCCACTTGAATTTCATCATTATCAATCCCTTTACTATTTGTTTGGTCATTCGTGATTAATATTCTTTTTCCTAAGGGTATGTCAAGCTACCTGGAAACAATCTATATGTATGAAGCTCAATTCAATGATCCTCCACTATATCCAGTTCTGTGATGGAATTGAGGGGTAAGAAGAAGATGAGAGGAATGAAGTGGTAATTATATGTGGCTGTCATGGTTTTTTCAGTTTGGGATGTGTTTTGTTGAATGAGTTCTGTATTTTGAAAAACACTTACTTGAGCTTTGGAATGTGAATGGAAGAGACACTAAGTTGAGCAGAGAGAAACAGAGAAAATTGGAAGATGCAAATGATAGATGCTTCACAAATTAAATCCTTCTTTCCTTTGATGAGATAGAAGCAACTTTCAAGGGAGTCAAGATGAGTGAATATTACCAAGAATGAAGTCACACAAACACATGGAAAGAAAAGTGAATATTACCAAGAATGTCCAAGAATCCGAATGAAATTTGAAGATATAGAAATGATATCTTGGATCTTCTCACTGGAGAAAATAACTTGAGTACACTATCTTCAACTTTGGAATGAATGAATGGAAGAGAAGAGACAGTAAGTTGAACAACAGATCAATGCTTCACAAATTAAATCCCTCTTTCCTTAAATATTAATAAATTGGTGTTTTGTTGCCTGTTTTCTAGTTGAGTAAGATTTGGAAACTCACCACAATAATGACAAGTTCACTTCTTATGCTTCACACAACTTTGAATTTTACAATATGGCCATTAATTGTTATGCCCACATCAGTTGCCATAGATGACAAAAAATGCTAAAATTTGCCTTTTTCCATAAACTACCATTCTTACACAATAGACCTTTTTGATAATAACTTCATCCCATATTCCATCAGCAAAGCTTCAATTTTTTAAAGGTTTGCAATAATTATTGTCTCAATTAGATGTGGTTTGCAATAACTTCAATCCATCATTGAATTTCATCATTATCAATCCCTCGATAATTTTAAGATTGTTGAAGGGTGCAATTAATGAATGAGATTAATTTTCAAGGGTATTTTTTTTAGTGTGGTTAAAATTATGGTTTTTCAACTATAAATGTATTATTTATAAAGGTTTGCAATAAATTTTTTTACCAAGGTTAAAATTATGGTTTTTCAACTATAAAGGTTTGCAATAATTTTTTTACCAAGGTTTACAATATCTTAATTGTACCATCTAATAATGTTATGTGCAACACCTCTAAGTTATAATTTCCTATTTTATATTTATGATAATGAAAATACACCATTAGTTAATATGGGCAATTAATATTGATAAAATATTTTTTTATTTTATTTATATTTTTTTATAATTTGTGTTAAATGATCAACTACAACACTTACTTTAAAACAGATAAAATAGATGCCACATAAATTTGTTGGCGCAGCAAGCACAACAATAGCTACACAGATAATAGGCGCGGGATAGGCTCAAGAAACGAATTCACACAATTCTTTGGTATGAACAAGAAAGATTGAGAGAGAGAGAGAGAGAGAGAGAGAGAGAGATAGATAGATAGAGAGGGGGGGAGAGAGAGAGAGAGAGGTTGAAGGAGAAGGAAGGAGTATTATTAACTTTTCACTTGGTTGCAAATGATGGCACATCAAAAGCCTACTTATATGAGTGTTACTTGCATAACAAGTCACTAGCAAATATCAACAAACTCAAAACTAATTCAAGCTAATTACATCTGTCACTTAACATGTTACTCCTCATACAAGTAATCAATTTAGCTGATATAAATTAATCACAACATGCCCCCTTAATTCATATTGGCTAAATCCTCTACTCCCATCAAGCTTCTAAGCTTCTTAAACACTTCAATTTGAACACTCTTTTTCAAAATATCTACAATTTGCACCTCACTTCTACTATGCTCCAGTTTCAGTAGGCCATTGTTCACTTGATCTCCCAAGTAATGTTATAGCAGAGATGCTATATATTTTCAATGTTACTGCATCAGAACTTGTTAAGAATATAGATCACCTAAAGTTAGTTGATTGATAGGTTACCAAGTTGGTTAGGAGGTTAGAAAGTTAGTTAGGGAGTTAGTTACTCCAAGTAGCTCTATAAATAACACACTCCATTGTATATTTTACTCATTATTCTTTTATCAATCTATATTCATTCAATATGAATTCTTACGAGTATTTTCCTCATGAATTATGCTCTCTACCTTGCTTACATCTATGATCTTCATCCCTATGATTCCATGATTTCTAACAGAACTTTCACTAGTGATTTCTTAATTAAAATTTTCAACCATATGGCTTGAGTTGCACACATTGAAGCGGCTATGTTCTCTAAAAGATACATAACTATGAAATGCTAATCGTTGGAAAAAGCAACTCATGTTTAACCTGCACTATGAGTGCCTCATGTAGCGCATCGCCAATTTTTTTTATTAAAAAAGGAAAGAAAAAATTGTTCAAGGACAGTGGCACCTACTAGCTCCATCAGGGATTTTGCAGTTTGAAACATTTTTGGAACTTCATGTGGAGCAACTTCCTTCCGAGACTGGTTCAGCTGTGTTTTTGCAAGGTGGGTTAAAGAATAACTAACCTGGAAGAACCAATGAAAGTAGATAATAAGAAATAAAAAGCAAAAACAAAATTCCTGCTAGGCAAGATTTCTCGAAAAATACTTTACCTCCTTTATTTAATAGATCACGGGAACACAAATATGTATCACAAAGAAGCCGACCGGCAACACAAGACATGATAGCCGGATTAGCTCCAAAACCAAATGTTTTGCCTCTTCTATCCAGCTTAGGCATCGTAGAACGGTTGAGACACCCAGTTTAGACCACATGCTGCTTGGTACTCTGCAAGCCTGCACAAGTTTTTCTTTGTGTTTAAGATGCTGCATCTTCTTTGTAGTGTAAAATGCAAGTTGATATATGATGAAAAGAAAATGAGCAATTGTATTGGGAATAGGAAATTCAAAAGAAAGCTTGAAGTTGCGGTGCTTAGAAAGTCAGACACAAATTCAGTCCTCCATATGAACTATAATACTTCATTTAATTTAATAATTATCCAAAGTTGCATCATAATCAACTCTGATAACAAAACTTTGGTTTTATATGATTCTCATACTACTTTCCGCCTAGTCCAAACAATTTGAACCAATTCTTTATCATCAAAGATATCATACATTTGAAAACAAAGAACAATGAAAAAGGCTATAAACTGAAAGTAACAATTCAGTTCATTTCTTTTCTTTCTTTTTTTTGGTACAAACAATTCAGTTAATTTCTATTCAATGTGAAAACGTTTCAGAGAAGCAGCCAAATTCATACCTGAGATCTGTGGAGAAGAACATCCAGATCGAATCCAGAAATATTATGTCCAACAAGAACGTCGCTATCCAGCTTGTGTAATTGCAACATTAGACGATTTAACAGAGCACTTTCACTGAAAACAAATTAAATAAATGTCAGACCTGGAAGGATGCATATAATATTCAAGCAAAATCTTACTATTTCTCGTTAGCACAATATTTGAACTCTAAGGACGACATTTGGTCGTGCATAGAAGTAAAACTATTAACAAGTCTTTTAAAGTTTCTACCTGCTTTCATTCAACACAAAGAACATGTGACCCCGCTTTTGTGTTTATGTCTGTGACCTCTGTATTGAATCCCATTGGAAATATATTCCCATCAAGTTTGCGAATAACAGTAAAATGGGTCGGCATTCCAGGTCTTTTCCACTCTGAAGCCAGCATAGGAGTGTCAATCTAAAAATTCAAATATAAAAGGTTGCTGTAGGTCATATTTCCACCTTAACTACAACTTATATTATATTGTATAGAAAAATTAGCACATATATTTAATTTAAAGCTGATAATAATATTCAAGCTGTCAATGATGACATGCACGGATATATTTACACACAAAACTTTTACAAGTATTAAGTTCAAGCTTCAATTTGCTTTAAGCTTCATGGAATACAAAGAAAAATTCAGCCTAATGCCTATTGTATCAGCTCAGATGATTATCTACAAGCACAGTCAAACCAATTATCTGACTCTAAGCAGAAGTATGCTAGATTATTAAGAATTTAGTATATATGCAATCATCATAAGTTCCAACCTATTGTGAAAGGTTCAAAAGAAATAATTAAATTTGTATTCTTCTGGTTTGTTGAATATCGAATATTACCTTACAACAAACAATATTACATCCGCTTAAACACATTAAACTAAGTATAATTGCCTGAAGGTTAAAGCTTTGTATTGGCACAAGTCCATGTTACAAGAGAACATGAGATTAGATTGAGTCGAAGTTACCCATTCTGAACACCCATATGAACCAATAACCACTTTAACTGAAAAAAAGATTCTGGGTTTTAATAAAGTAAATCCATTTGAAAAAGTTGTCAGTGACCACAGATTTAGCAGTTCATTCACCAAATATGCATCATTACAATTCAAAATATACAAAATCTACTAAATATGCATCATTATCAATGCACTATGTGCTCATGAGAAAAGATAACCTGTGTTATATGTAACAAAATCAAAGTGATGGCAAGAAATCTAAACACTATTCCGCCCAAGAACCGACTAATCCGAGGGACACCAAAAAGGTACTTCAGTTATATTTGTTCTCATCTCACTAAGGCTGAGTATTAGGGACACCGTGATAGTTGAAAACATGTGAATGGAAAACAATAAAATCATGTACACTTGCAAACAACTGAGAACTATCAATGGCTTCAATTCAACAACATATTTAAAGTAGTCAAGGCACAAGATCACGATTCACGGCTACAAACAGTAACATAAAATGTCGCAATTTTCTCAAAGGAATCAACAAAATAAGAACTTAAAAAGCGAACTCGATAGTCAAAAAGTTAACAGAACACTTAAATAGTAACAACGGAAACACTTCAATTCAATTCAAAACCACAAAATTACCTTCCCAAACAAATAAAGGGTACCCATATTTGGTTCCATAATCTCCTCATAAGCATCAAGTATGTAGAAAAGCAGTGATCCCTCGGGATCCAAATTGAACTCGGAATATTGTTGATTATTCGAATCAGCAATGTTTATCTTCCCACCTCCACCAGCACCACTCCTCGCTGCCTGCCTGCCAACCAACAGTAGCACACAATATTGAGTCCACCACCTCTTGATTAACTTTCGCATTCAAAGTGAAACCCTCCTTTTTAATAACAGATTCTGCTTCCATTTCATCGTCTTTCACCTTCACCGCTTTCTCTTCAACTAAATTCCCATTAATTGCAGAAGGAAAATCATTAGGTTGTTACACCACCATTTTCTCGTCATTTTCCGAAGGACGTTTTGTATTCAGCAACAAAAGAAGGACGTTTTGTTATTTTTAAACAAGTTAAGATTATGCAAGTCGCAACACACTTTGGTATTATCTCTATCTATATCTAGTCTAGTTTTATAGTCACCAACTATAACTTTTGGCATATTTTTAAAATAAAATAAAAAAACACTATTACTTGCAGGTAAATCCAAGGTGCACAAGATAGTTTTGTATCATCAGTATGACGTACTCCCTCCGTTCTTTTTAATTATCTTTTTAAAATAGTAACACCAAATTAAACAAGTGTATTTTTGCACTTTATCTTCCTATTATACCCTCGTTTTAATACACCAATAAATTCCTATTTTTTTGCACACACTTTCTTTTTCCAATAAATTTAATATATTATGTACAAAAATAAAAACAAAAGCTAATATGTTATGTACCAAAAAAAATAAAAAAGATTTAGTTTTTCAAATATATAGCATTAATAAGTTTTATTGAAAAAAATAAGAGCAATTGACAAAGGGTATAATAGACAAATCATACCCGTAAAATACAAAAAAGGACAATTAAAAAGAAACACTAAATCTGACAATAAAAGACAAATAAAAAGAAACGGAGGGAGTACATTTTAATTAGCAATTAGTAAATTCAATTCTTTCTGCCCCTCCACATTGTAAATTCAGCTGCTTAATATAATGTTTTCGTTGGTTCAAAAAAAAAATAGTAATTCAATCTAACATATTTTTTAATGTAATATATTATTATATAATAGTTAAATTCTACTTTATTTTTTTTTTATAAAAAAATGTACTCTATTTTTGTTTACTCATATATAAAAAATACGGAAGAAGTGTATTATTGATGAATATATATTATAATAATTACGGGGTAAATATTTGTCATTATACTTAAAACATCACTGGACAACTGTTGATCAATAATTTTGTCAAAAAACAAAAAAAGTGTTGATCACTAATATATAAAAAATCATACATGTGACAATTGTTCTAATAAAAAAATTAATCATACACAAGACAATTACTTTAATAAAAAATATTTAATCATACATGGGACAATTGCTTTAATAAAAAAAACTAATCATACACGGGACAATTGCTTTAATATAAAAAATTAATCATACACGGGACAATTGCTTTAATAAAATAACTTTAATGATACACGGGACAATTGCTTTAATAAAAAAATTAATCATACACGGAACAATTGCTTTAATAAAAAAAAGAAATTGAATAGTAAATATTTTTTATTATTAATTATAATTTATTACACAGAAATCATACACGGAACAATTACTTTAATAAAAAAATGACTCAATTTGATATATTTTACAAAAAATAAGAGAATGACGTCATTTATATTTAACAATAATTTATAAATAAAAGTCAATAGACTCGTGCGAATGACTAGTTTCTATTTATAACTAGCCGCCAAACGGGCACGGAATCGTTTGTGTGATCGATATTCTTTTTTATTTTTATTTTGTGATCAATATTTTCTATTGTGCAAATATAAATAACTACTTAATCTCTTTTTTTATTGGACTTAGTTAATTGATAACTATGTAACCTCCTTTTTTTGTTGTGGCTAGTTATTAAGAAGAATAAAATATTTTTTTTACTATAGAAAAACTGAAAACCTATTTTTATGTGGAAGTTGTGCTTAGTTATTAAGAAGAAGAAAAAAATTATTTACTAAAAAAAACAGAATATCTATTTTTATGTGGAAGTTATTTTTTAAGGGTAAAATAGAAATAATGAAAAAGTCATCCCAAAAATTTGTATCCCCTTTATATATTAGTATTAGTATAGATGATTGATTAAGTTGTTATTATTTATTTTTTTCAAATAAACGAATCTCATTTTTTGTTACCTGCTTTATCTAAAGATTTTATGGTAACTAAAATTCCTTATTTTTATCTAAAACTATTTTTAGAAATTTTTTATATATTATTTTTTAATTCTTTAAGGGGCCGGCCCAAAAGTCTGTGGGGCCAGCCCATGATTGCCCATGAAAAATATAGGCCAGGGGGCAGTCCGATAAGGCCCAAATTTTAAAGTCCGACCCGTGTAAAACTATAGTGCTAATGGCCCGATAGCCCAGCCAACTTCTACAACTCTAGGCATTTGTAAAGGTTTTTTTTTTCTTCTCAAAGGGCCTTTGTAAAGCTAGAAAACAAAATGCATTGTTTCTTTCAAAAAAGAAGTTTGAAAATACATTAAAGGAAAGTAGTAGGAATCAATGAGTTGAATAGAATGAGGGACACAAATTTGATTTAAAGGCAAGACCAAGGACAAATTAGTAAATTTATATTATGAATATTAGTTAAAATAGTGACAAGTTTGTAATAAATTTAAGAGAAGTGTTAAGGATGAGTAAAAAGACAAAGCACAAGACCCAGAGAAAAAAGAAAACAAAATGTTTAGAAGGAATCATGAGAAAAAAGATTGGAATAGTTTTAGTAAAAAAAACTCGAAGTTAATCCTCATATCAAAGGGCAAAGTGGGTTGAGATTTAGCTTTTAAATTAAAACCTGTCACAAAAACAAATTGAATGTAAAAATGTATATATTAATATCTAAAAAACTCTTCCACTCTTAAAAAAAATTCTTAACTCATGCTTAGCTTACCATCTTCAACATATTGCTGATAAAATCAAGTTGAAGCTATCTTCCTGAAAGGCTTCACTTCTCTCCATTGTTGGTTGAGTACAGTTGGTAAGATCAATTATACAAAGTATGTTAACTTATATCACCTCTCTCTATTCTTGGCCTGTTACTTTACGTAAAGATTTAGAGGAATGTATTAGGAATTTTATTTGGAGGGTGACATAGAGAAAAGAAAATTGGTTAGTACCTCTTGGAAGAAGATTTGTAGGCCTTTTTTCACAAAGTGGTTTAAATTTAACATCATTGCCTAATTTGAACAAAGCCTCTAATATTAAGCTTTGTTTGGTCTCATTTCAATTCTTAAACCTCTTGGGCTAAGCTTTTAAAAGACAGTAAAAGTTATTCAACACCATATTTTTTCCTCCATTTGGAGTAGTATCAAAGATGAATTTGAAGTGATTATAGAAAACACATTTTGGCTTCTTAGTAATGGTGAAGAAAAGAGTAATGAAGCCTAATAGCTAGTATCAAAGCAAGATTATAGATAACCATTAAGGAACCACTCTCACCAAAATGTGAATAATATCATAACAAAGGATTCCTTGTCGTATAACTGCATCATGCAATTATACGTAGTTTTTAATTTGGACCATTGATATTAGATCATGTAGATAAGATTCTGTTTGTTATAGATTATTTTAGAAAAAAATCACTTTTTTTTATAAAAATTATCACTTTTAAAAATATAACACCTGTTTGTTGCAGATTTTTAAAAAAAATCAGAAAACAGCTAAAAATGAGAAGCTGCTAAGAGTATCTTCTCAAATAATTGATTTTTTTAGAAGAGAGAAAATAAGTGTGATTATTTTATAACTAAAAAAAATCACTTTTACAGGTTGTATCCAAACAAGTTAAAGATTATTTTATTAAAAAAAGTGATTTTTATTACAATAAACAAACACAAAATAAATTTACTTCTCTATAAAATCTCTAAAAACTAATCTCTAAATTATTTAATACCAAAATCACTAATTCTTTAATATGTAACAAACGGTATTTTTTATATCAAAACTTAAATTAAAACTGTATACTTAAAATAATTAATAATCACACACAATAAATACGGATCCGAAAACCTCAAATTGGGACCCTAAGTGTTAAATCATGTTTTTGAGTACGAATTAAAGCTTAAGAATCTTAGAACAAGCATGAGCACACGAAATATGCGAAGAAAAATCAAAGAAAGAACTTGGGAAGGGGATCGTTAGCTTGAAAGTGGGCATTGCGATCGCGGTGATATGGAAAATTGGATTCCTATGACTAGGGCTGAAAGGAGATCTTACCAAATTCTTTTCGACTTTGTACGTGACAGAGCCCAAGATTTCTTCCATAACAAGTGGTTTCCGCATGGAACTTTCGCGCGCGGGTTTGAAGCAGTTCGGTCAAGCTGTTTTAAACCTTCGATGATGCTGATGGACAATGATGATATTGCAAGGTTTACTGAGTGTCATGCTTCCATTGAAATGTTGTATCGTAAAAAGCGGCTAGGTGAATGTTGTCCTATTTGTTTGAGCGAGGATGGACATGTGGATTGTATTACAAGATGCGGTCATATTTTTTGTCGTAATTGTTTTTTAGAATTATGGGTACGGGCTGATGAGGAGGAGGTGGAGGAGGATGAGGAGGAAGATGAAGAGAGGCACAAGTGTCCTACCTGCCGGCATGTTTTTCAGGAACCAATAATTGAACTTAGTTTTCTATCGCCAAAGTCGAAATGGATTATTGATCAGATACGTCATATTATTGAGGGAGGTGTAGGTGGGCTGGCTGGTGGATGTGTTGGTAGAAAGATCGTGGTGCTTTCATCGTGTGAGGGGACATTATTATGGTTGCATCAAGCCCTTAGAGGCTTGGAAATAGAATCGACATTTTGTCGACAGTTTGACAAGTTGACAATAAATAAATTATTATGGTTGCATCAAGCCCTTTATTATAATGTTAGTCTTTATTCACCAAAATGTGAATAATATCATAACACAAGCTTCAAGAACAACAACATACAAAACCCATAAACAACAGAACAACAACACGAAGAACAACACAAGCTTCATCTCCATAAATTGAACAACACAAATCCAAATCTAGATTGGAACAACAAAAATCCAAATCCAAAATTGAACAACACAAATCAAGAATTGAACGCACAAATCGATGAAATTGGTTTGGATTTTCAAATTGAAAATTAGGGTTCTTATAAATTGGAGATGAAATTAGGCAGTTTTTGAAATGAATAGAAGAACGATGAAGGTGAAGAAGATGAAGTTAGCACATATATCATAATGAGAGAGAACAATCAAGGTGAAGAAGAAGATGGAATTAGGGATAGGTTCATAGTGAAACAGGAATACGTTTTTCTTTTTCTTTCTTTTTTTTTAAATTGCTATAATATTAAAAAATAATAATTATAAAGAAATGTATATATAAAAAATCAAAGCTAAAAAAAATACACTATTATCTGACGTGGCAATAAAAAATAAATAAATTTTTTTAAAAATCCACGTGGATCTGCCATGTAATCAGTTTTGTCCAGTCAAGTGCCACCTATGCATGCCACGTCAGCAAAAAATAAAGATTCCAAATCTAAGTGGCATATAGGGGGGTAAATGACAGAATCTTAACATTGCAAGGGGGAATCTACGAAATTTTTTTTATAAGGGGGTATCGCAAAACTCGCTAACATTGCAGGGGGTAAAAGCCTATTAACCCAAGAAATTATTTATTGCCAACTCGTCAAACTGTCGACAAAATGTCAATTCTATTTCCAAGCCTCTAAGGGCTTGATACAACCATAATAATGTCCCCTCACACGATGAAAGCACCACAATCTTTCCATCAACACATCCACCAGCCAGCCCACCTACACCTCCCTCAATAATATGACGTATCTGATCAATAATCTATTTCGACTTTGACGATAGAAAACTAAGTTCAATTATCGGTTCCTGAAAAACATGCCGGCAGGTATGACACTTGTGCCTCTCTTCCTCCTCCTCCTCATCCTCCTCCACCTCCTCCTCATCCTCCTCCACCTCCTCCTCATCAGCCCGTACCCATAATTCTAAAAAACAATTACGACAAAAAATATGACCGCATCTTGTAATACAATCCACATGAGCTATTTTAACCCCATGGATACTTTTCTTTTGCTGAGCTTAAGTGATAAGGTTAGAGAAAACATTTGCACAAATTATAAAAGATAAGGGGATAAAGGATCTCTCTGTCTGAGACCCCTTTTAGGGATGAACTGCTGGGAAGGGTTTCCATTGATGAGGATAGAGTTACTATTTTTTCATTAAAAAAGAAAGTTACTATTTTTGAATCGTATCTTTTATAGTGATTTTTGTTCATATTTTTATCTGTAAATTTATTTTAATTAAATTTTTATAGGAAGATTTATTTGATGCTTATCTTCTTTTTTCTATTTTTGTTTTGTTTTTTTTTTGTAAGGTGTTTTTATTTGTTTAGATATGTGGTTTCTGATGCTATTTTTATGGGATAAATTTCTTTTATGCTTATCTTTCTTTCCTTTTTTTGTATTTTTTTATTAGTTTAAAATTATGTTTAAGGGCGTAAAACTTGGAACACCGTTGAAAATAATAAGGACAAACTTGAATTTTTAATAGTAGTTTCTTTTAATATATTGTAAGTAGAAGTATAAAAAGGAATTTATAACCGGTCAAAAAATAATAGAAACATAATATAAAAACCTTCGAACACTAGAGGTAATGTATTAATACTTAGTGGTCCGATTCATTTATTTATTATCTCGTAAAATCATGACACTTAATTTTTTATGGATACTAATTTACGTGTGATACATATGTAGTTTTATTCTCTTTAGAACAAGATAATCTACAAAGCGAGATATTACATGATAATCTATAGATATCAACACCAACTAAGAGGTGAGATGCCTCGAGAAAGCGCAATCATATTAATCATGAAACTAGTGTTCAAGGTTCTACTATTTTCTTTCAAAGGTCCAATGAAGTATATTGTCTTGTTAGTAACATTAAAATTTCTACAAGAACTTCTGAACAAAATATTAACTTTTAGCTAGATTTTTCAGATCAAGGTTTGTCAGGACATCGTTATTTGATAATATAAAGAAAATACTGTATAAGGCGAATCAACAGACAAGGCAAAAGTAGCAAATGAGCAAGAACATAATAGTTCTACACGCGATAGCAACTAACCTGATTCAACACATAGTATATTTTAAAACGGTCTGGATAGTTAGTAGCAAGACCATCAAGTTCTTCCTGCAGCATATAAGTAGATTCCTATTCAGCATTGGCCAGAGAAAAATATGTGAGCATTGCATAAGGAAACAAACTCAGGATAACAGATAAAATGAAGATATATTGCTTCTACAACGAAACACTTTTCAAATTCTTTCGCCCTAAAATTTCGAAGATTAAATTGCAAAATTTTCTTGAAATTTGAGGGCACTGATAAAAACCCATCCGTAATAGATCAATCTGAACCAAGTGTCGAGCTCATAGATTCTTAAGTGAAGAGTATCATATATCAAGTGGAAGGATAAGTGACATCACCTTCAAGAGAATGTCCTCAAATGTAACATTGGCATAGATAAGGTGCACCTTCGTCTTGTCATTTGGGTTTTCTAATATAGCTCGAGCAACCTTGAATGACAACAAGCAAACAAATTAAGAATAACTAGAACTGCAAGAAATCATTTTCTTCTTAATGATAAACAGAAAAACAGCATATGTCTTCCTAACATACTTGGAACATTGGAGTGATTCCAGAGCCTGCAGCTAGCATCCCAAATGCTCTAACCTCACCCGGTTGGTACTTGAAACGTCCCTGAAAGCAAAGCCATCAAGACAGATTAATAAAAATTAAAAAGTATGTTGAATTGTGTCGCTGTTGAGTATTGATTGCACTAGTAACCATGGTTATCAAATTGAGATACAAATCGTGAACCAGAAGATTTTTTCAGATCATATTATGATTCGTAAAATACACTACCAATAAAAATGTAATTTTTGAGTAAAAAAAACGAGTAACATAATATTATAAGCTGATATATTATATATGAACCTTAAAATAATTCAAGATTTGAGTCATATATCAAATGACAAAAAAGAAAGATAGTTGGTTACACAACATTGACTAAAAAAAAGTAGTTGTTACACTAATTTTAGCTAGTGATCCACTAGAATGAATATTCATCATAGTGAATTAGAATTTAAGATGGGACTTATGTCCAAATAGAATCAATAGATACACATTGGAATTTTGTATCGATTAGTTTCAATTTAGTATCAATATACAACTCACATGTATTGTAAGATACTGATAACCATGCTTGCAACCACGATGAAAATTATGAAAATGGAAAGCCCTGAAAACTGTATAAATAAGTTAAAAATGGTTACCTTTGGTCCTTTAACAGCAAGATAGTCACCAACACGCATCTCATGGAAATAGCATGACATCCTTGCTTGAGGGAGCCTCTAATAAAGCCATATTTTTAACAAAGCAAGTAATTAATGGTCAAAATGATGAATAATGCACATAAGCTAGAAAAAGCATAGGGATATAAAATCAATCATTTCATTATATACCTTGATAACTAGTTCAAAATGTCCAACATCGGAATCCAAAGTTGTAGGAGTATATGATTTGATAACCTCGCCACCTTGACCATCCTTACCCCTATTTAAAAAATAGCTTGCTCACAACATGACAAGAAAACATTTGTAAACAATTTAATAAAGAAGGGCATGTTTGGATTGGCTTATTTGAGCTTATCATTTGACATAAGCACTTGAGAGACTGTTTGTGAGAGCTTATGGAGACAGCGCATGACATGTCCATAAGTTGTTTTCATCTTATTTCAATAAGCTTTCCAGGATAGCTTAAGTTATAAAAACAACATAAAGCTTATACGAAAACAGTTTGACTTATTTTATCTTTTGTAATAGAAATAGCTTATACATAAGCACTTACATGATGGACATTCATGTTTAAGCACTTATTAAATTGTATGAGTCATACTTTACTTCCTACTATAAATAACTGAACATTTGCAATAGATATTCTCAGCCAGCAATACGAGAATATGGCAAGAAGATGCAAAATGAAACATATGCTGAAATAATTAGAGTGGCGTGAAAAATAGACATAATAACAGAACCTGCAACATATATGTTGTCCAATTGGAAGACCCAAAACAGAAGTAGGTGTTGGGAGTGCAAAAGTGAACTTTGCAACATTATGGCTCAGCTGTGCTTTCTTGACAAGTTTAAACTCCCTGAACTGGTCTGGGTCCAAGCAAGCTACAAAACACGTAGATAATATGAATGGATGCTTAAACTAAAAACAAAAACAAACAAATTTGACAAAATAACAAGAAAAGTATAAGAAATATAATCTCCAAATTTTGAGTGCAATGAGCTTCACTTTACATTATCTCAGGATTCACTTTGGTTTCATTATCAAATATTTAGTTAAGGCTTTCCACCAGTGTAAGAGATAAAGTTTCATTAGTGAAAACATCCATTGTCAAGAACTGAGCCACCTCATGGCTTGTGCTGAGAAATATGAAAATAGAATATGTGATTTTAGTATTACAACCAATGGAAGTACAACATAAATCAGCCTCGAAATACCATTGTGAACTCTATAACACATAACCTATTCCACCAAACGGCGCATGCTAGGGTGGGAGAGCTTAATAGGTCTCCCACCATGGGTGAGTGAAAAAATCGCAAGTGCACCGTAGACTAACTCATTCTCTCGTCTCTAACTCATTCTTTCCACAACCTCTTTCCCTGTATCTCTCTGCAAAAACCCAGAACTCCAATGGAGCACAACAAGTGCCTCATAAATTTATCATTGTTCATCACAAAAATTAACATTTGACACCAATTCCTTTTTTCATTCTGTTTCTCTTTTTCTCTTAAAATAAATTAGTAATAATAACTTAACATTACCCTCAAAAGGAAAAAATGTAACACTAATTAACATGGAATCGTTGATTAATAACAGGTTTATCTGGTTCAAAATTTCTAATGTTTCTTCCTCTCTCCTAATCTATTACCACCATCTTCTAATCTCATGTAACCTCATTTATAGGATAAAAAAACATAGAATCAATTTATAGAACAATAATACACAGATTTGGCATAAGCTTGGAAAATAAGTGTAAAAGAACATATAAAAAAAGGACTCAAAGAGAAAAGATAAAAAAATAAAAAGTTTGAAAAAACAGACAAAATTACACGATAAAAGATAGCTGCATTAGTAAATTGATTCAATTTTTCTCATGAATCTCATAAAAAGCAAGAAATTGCAAAAACTCAAAAATAACAAGACAGATTTGCGATGGTGGGTCAGACGAACTAAGGTTAGTGTTGAGATCGATGTGGGTGACCGGCTATGACAGAGAAAATCTGTGTATGTAGAGGAAAATCCATAAGGTAACCATTCCTACTCCCGGTTCATAGGACTAACGGGTTTCTAGGTCCATTCGGACTAGTACCAGTGACAGCTCTTGTTCCCGTCTTCTTAACCAGTCAAACCGACCGGTCCAGTCTGGTTTTGAAAACATTGGGAAAGTGATACTATAATAAATAGTATTTGGTGTTGTCGGTGTATGACGATAACCATATAACTTCGCTATCCAACGGCTGAAAAAAATATATACTCACTTACCTACAGTGGGAGACCTATCAAGCTCTCCCACCCTCGACCGGGCCTCACCAAACCACGAGATAACTTTATGTCTCATACACTCTTTGATATCGCTTACAAGCAAACGCAACATACTAAAAGCAACTTCCAACTAATTTTACTATATTTAATGTAATTGTTTTTAGAACACCTACATTTAATTATTTTCATACAAGATAATTAGGCCTCTAATATTGATGTTGAAGATAAAAGACGGTTACTGTATCGCAAGTTCTTTGGGTTTATTCCCTTCTTCACGCTTCAGATATAAACTCATGTCATCTTTTTTGACAATCAAAGCACAATTACCCTTAGGGCACGTTTGATCTACTAAAAAGTAATTCCTGGACAGAACAACACAAGACAAGTATGGTATTGAACAATTTTTGGTTGAAAAAAGGCTACTTTGGTATTTTAGACAACTTGTACTTGGGACAAAAAAGTTGTGTTGTGGTTTAGTGAAGGACAAGAATTTCAGTTTTTGTTCTATCAATTGCCTTTAGTTTGTCCTATCTCTGAAACAGTTTTATAAACCAAACACTGTACAGCTAAAGTTGTCATGTCCTGTTCTTTATAAGCAGATCAAACGCACCCTTAGTCACAATTCAATCTTGCACTCTAAGACTAAGCATATGGGATTTAGATATCTTCTTTGTTCGGGAGAAAGGTTCTCAACAAGTCCTATATTGTTTTACGTGTTCCTTCAAGCAGGAGGCTTACATCCTCACCATACCTATATCTGAGGTCCAATATGTGAATATGTGAACTCAAAGACAATCAGGGTTCAAATAGTTCTAAACTCCCTCCTCCCGACCCTAAGGCTTTGTTTGCAAGTTCAGAGGGGAGGGGCTTGGAAAAAGAGGAAGGAGCAAGTGGAATAAATCGCAACATATTTTCAAACAGCAGTCAAAGTCAGAACAAAACGAACATATGACAAGCCACATGGCCATATTGCAAACGGTTATGACATCGAGAAGGCGTAAATGCCATACTGCACTGCCATACCATTCACTATAGAGTATAACCAGATAAGGAAAAATGCTGTGAAGGTAAATATTACACTACTCTGTAAGGACAATGCTGCAGTTGGATAAAGAATAGGACATACCAAAATCATACATCTCATTCAAGCAAGGTTCTTCAGAATATAAATTGATCACACATGCAAAAATATAGTGGAGAATTCATTCCAAAAACATTCACCTGTAGTTTCATTACATGAGGTTGAGCAGCTCGGCGAACACAGGTTTTCCTCCCTGAGTATCTTGACAGAGGTAAAATTACCTTTTAAGCATTCCTCATACATAACCATGAGTTTCTCAGCTACCTATGTAATCACAACGGGTGGGCATTGTAAGCATTCTTCATACATAAAATTATTTTTGCGCGAATTTGGTCCACATTTTTTTAATTGTTCTTTTGGTCCTAAAAGTTCCCGAGATCCACAACGATGAAAGACCAAAAGTGTGGGACCAAATTTGCGAAATTACTAATGTATGGGGACCAAATCCATAAGAAATAAAAAATGGGGACGAAAATCATGAATTTAAAAAATAGGAGAACCAATAACAAAATTAAGCCAAAAATTTATCACAGGAATAAGAGATAATATAGAATAAATTTTAGAAATGGAGAAAAAAATCACACATACCTCTTTAGTGATGTCATTAGTAACGGCACCAACGGTGATAGGGAGAGAACACAATTCATTCCTGAGTATCCATTATATGTAATCAAAAGAAACCGGCTCTTTTTCCAAGAAAAAGAAAAGAAGAAGTATAAGATAAGAATAAATAAAAACAAAAAAGAGAAATTAAGTAAGTAAGTGATTTAATTTGTTTACTTATGGTTTGAGTGAACCAAAAGAGGATGTAATCAGCATGTTGTTGAATCATTAGGGAGTGACTGGATTTGGATTTGGATGTAGAGCCACAGCCACACGGGATGTAGAGCCACAAATTGTTCATAAGCAAATCAACCCCTTCTTTAAACACTCTGATCCAGTTAGGAAGATTAAAACCGTCCATCTCAGACGAATTAGCCTTCAAATAAAAAATACAATAACGGTTATTCCCAGGAATGGGGACACACGATACACGCGCGCGTGCGCACACACTAATAACCAGGTAAGTTAAGTTTGATTATTATTATATAACAAAGTAGTTAATTACCTGTTTGTGCATTAGAGGAGAGCTAATGTTGGCTTTCTGGGTAAGCTGAATAGAGATAGAGGAGGGAGTTTCCATTTGAAACTTACTTGCCATCTTTTGTTTCCTCCCTCGTATTAAAAGACGAGCTTTCTTGAATTTCTTTATCTTCTTAAGATACTTGATTCTCGCTTCAAAAAGCATTTCTTCCCATACACGATCTCGTGCGGTAATAAGGGCTTGCTTCCTTCTTCTCTCAAAAAAGGGGTCGTCGGTTTCCACTTCATATTTATTATTAGCTTTTTTCCAAGAATTGGCTTCCTTGATAATCTGAATAGAGCTTAAGTCACCTTGTAAACATTCTTGGTACATGGCCACTAGTTGCTCACAGACCTACATACATACATATAAAAGTTGATGACGATTAAAGCAGCAATAGAAGTAGTAAAAGAATGCTAAACTATACATACATTTGGTCTCTTACGTTTATTTTAAGTTTCAATTTGGTCCCCTACGTTTAAAAAGTATCAATTTGGTCTTAAGTTTCCACCATTTGCATTAGTTACTTAGACCTTTCTGTTAGTTTTGTCACTAACACAATTTCAATTGTACACATGTTCATGTGTCCATGTGTCAGTCCACATATACAAACCATCTGCCAAAATGACAAAACTGACAGAAGGGACTAAAACGTAACCAAATTGAAACATAAAATAAACGGAGTTTAGCCGGTAAAAGAAAATAGACTCGGCGCACACACACCTCTTGAAGGCTGTTATCAGGAAGAGGAGTAATATCTCCAAGGAAAGAAGTAAGGTGTGCCTTGAGTGCAATTTTTGCAGAAAGCAGGTCATTGGATTGAATCAAACAAGAAAAAAGGCAGTCATAAAGGCCGTTGAGTTTTAGCTCGGGCTGAAGGCCATAGTCTCCCCTGGCCCTGCGAACAAACCTTCGAATCAGCCACCATGAATTGATAACCAAACTAATCCCTTCCCTCAATGCTGCTTTCATTGAATCCTTTTCTTCACCTTCCACATCTTCCCCGAATGATGCTTTCATTGAATCCTCTTCTTCACCTTCCACATCTCTAGAACAACCTTCCATCATGAATCGCACACTCGATTGAAGGAGAACGACAAGCAATTGATCCTTAGGGTTTCCAGGTTCTGATTTTGCGACCGATTTAGGATTTCATTAATGCGCCGCGCCTTTTTTCTGGTTTGGGCTGCAGTTTAAAAACACAATCATTTTTATTTTATTTTTGAAAATTGCTTTTTGTTCATCATTGTTTGCTCTCACGTACTTGGAGATGAAAATAGGTGAGGCCTGCTGTGTCTTAAAGTCTAGCCTACATACGTTTAGATCAGACCAATCTATTTCTTTAAATAGAGTGGGCCAAGACTTTTTTATAAATTTATTTAGTTAAATAAGTCAGGTTGGATGCTATTAAAAACATCTTTTAGCCTATTAGGTTGACCTACTTTAATTAATATAAATAATATTTTTAATTTTTAATACTATTATTATTTAAACTAGACGTTTTACCCGTGCTCGCACGGGTTCAATCATTCAATTCAATTATACAATGGAAATGTTGATAATGTGTGATTATTTATAGTAGTAAGCATTTAGGGTCCGTTTGGATAAATAGCTCATACATGTGCTTATAGCATTAGAGCTTATAGTATGAGAGAACTTACATCATAAGCTCTTGTACTCACTAAGCCTTTTGTGTTTGGTTATGTACACTAAAAAATACTTATATAAATTAAAGTGTTTGGATATATCATTTTATAGGAAACTATAGAATGTTAATATGATTTTAATTTCAAAAAAACAAAATTAAAGAATCAAACCATGATTAAATATATATATATATATATATATATATATATATATATAATTATCTATATAAATAAAGTAAAAAAAATTCATTAAGCTATGTTATAAAAAAACAAAAAAGATAACTTAAATGAAAAACAGAAAGTTTCCGTCAAAAAAGAAAAACAAAAACAGAAGTGAATAGATAAGATGCATAAGCATAAAAAGACAAAGATAAAATAAAGATTAGTTAAAATAAAAGTTTGAAAAAAATATGTTAATCCTCATGCTCAGGCAAGAATCAAAGCTTTCCAAATTTATATAATCTGGTGTATAAGTACATGTATAAGCTAATACGGAGAGCTTATCAAAATATTACATAAGTAGCTTATAAAAATGTGATAAATTTTTTATTAATTTATCCAAATACTAATATAGTGACTTATGTCAATAGATAAGCTCATATAAGCTTCGAACAAATGGGACTATATTGTAGAATTTTCTTGACCTTTTAGATGTGAATTCCAAATAATTTTTGCTTTAACAAAACTAACAAAAAAAACAAATCTAACATAGACAAATCATTTAGATTTGACACTTACAAATTAGAAATTCAAAATAAATTACTATAATTAAAGTAATTACATACAAATCTAAATTGGTATACTCATCTTCTTTGCCACAACAATGTAACAAAATTGGCTAAAAAATAAATCTGCAAATCAAACACTTGAAACAATTTTAGATTTGATGCTAACAAATTAGAAATTCAAAATAAATAACGATAAGAAAAGTAATCACTTACAAATCTAAATTGGTATACTCATCTTCTTTGCCACTAACAAAATTCGTAATTTTTCCTCTTTTCTTCATGATACCATATTGTTTAGAGAGATGGTGTGCCGATTGATGCAGATAAAATATAAGGAGAAAGAAATACAATAATTTCTATTTATCGTAAAAGATGCATAATTAAATGCTATAAATAAATAAAATAGATTTCATAGAGTATATTCAATCATCTAATGAAAGCATATAATTATGGACTAATAGGTAACAAAAATAGGGATTGGTGTAAAATTATTTTATACACACATCCAATCATATATTGACACATCATATATTGTGTTTTTAAAAACATGACGTGTCACATTCATTAATTGATGTGGCAACATGGTATTCAATTTTTTATCGTAGCCGTTGATATAATATTTTTTTCCACGTGTCAAAATCTAGACCGTTCATATCAGGGTTAGAGTTTAGGGTGCCTCTAGTTACTCTCGTTTTATTATATTAAGATATTAAAATTTGTACATTGATTGAATTATAAATTTTTACTTCATCCGTTCCTTTTTATAATAGACAATTCACTTTTTAGATTCATTCAACAATTGATGTATTTGGTCTATATTATAGCTTAAATACATTCATTATTGAATGAATCTAAAAAGTTAACTGTAACGCCCTAAATTTTATAAACTAGTATTTTTCTTTATATTATTAATTTAAGTATTTTTATAAAATGAATTTGATTATTTACTTATAGTTTTCATGATATTTTGAGAAAATAATATTATCATCGTATATAGAATATTATGTAAGTATTGTAAGTAATTATTTTTTTAGGAAATGAACTTTAGATATAGAAAATTATATATCTATTATATTGAATTAACTTTAGCTATAGTTAAATTTTTAAATGTGTTCCGGTAGTATTTTTACTTTGTATAGACATATAACAAATTTATTATTTTTAAAGTAGATTTATGAAAAGTGATTTTAGAAATCAATCATGAAATATTTTAGTAGGTTGTGGTAAAATTATGGGCTTAAAATTCTACCGAATTTTGGACAGTGATTGACTCGACAGTATAAATTTTTATCACGGAAAAGAAAAGATAAATATTTTTGAAATCACAAAAATATGTAGGTTAAGATAGTGTCATTAATTTTATCATTTATGTTATAAAAAAATAAAAATAAAATTTAAATGAAGATTAATAGATAAGAAGGCACTGTTGAGATAAGAATTGCCGAGGTGCATGAATCAATGTGGCTTAATTCCTTTCACACATGAAGTAGAAAACGTGGCCTTATTTTCTTTCACATAGGAAAGTAAAAACGTGGAATGACCTTTCACCATGTAGCATAGAGGTAAAATGCTATAAATAGGACATTAACATTCACTACTTACACACAACTATCACTCTCATGGAACTAGGAATTAAAAAGGTACTGATAGTGATCAATCTCTTCTTTCTTTTCATTCTTTTTATATACTTGTATTTTTATTTTAGTTTTTTTTTAAATTTAGTAGTTAAACCAATGTTTTCTTTTCTTCTTCGTCGATATTTGTTAGTTAGTAACAAATCATTTTCTCTAATTCTGTTCATGATCATGTACCTCTAGAAAGATGAAATGTCATTTCTCTTGTTTTGCTTTTATTCATGTCTTGTGATTAGGAATAGTTGTGTCAAGAGTTGATTTCTAAAAGAAAACACAGCTTTAATTGCTCTTGATTTTAAAGGGATAATCATGTTTAAACTTAGTTTTGAACCTTTTGTTTTCTATAAACTTCACAAAGTCTAACCGAAATTGATTCAAGCTTTGACTTTACATATTTAAGTTTACTTTATAAACAAATTTTCAGTCCTCTGAACTCTTGTCCATAACTACCTGAATTAAAATGGTATCAAACGTGTACTTACAGGATTAATATATTAGCAAAATTTATCTCAATCTTCCTTTACAATAATAAATTAGCAAAACTTAAACTGAAACTTCCTATAGGGATATTTTATATTAGTTATGAGTAGTGAATGATTTTGTTTAATGGTGGATTAAGATATAATTATTGTGATGAGTTATTAGGTGATGTTGGAGTCCAACGAAGTTATTTGTTAAGAGATTTTGGAAAGCTTTGAGGTAAGGGGAATTGCTAATAATAAGTTTCGATGAGCACAAGAAATGTGTTACTTGTATATATCTATTATTAGTTATATTTAGGGGAGTTGTGTATTTAGTGTTAGTAATTTTAAATTTGTTAAGATATATGCAAAATGATGAGTAATTGATTTAGTTTGAGGATATGTGTGACTACATCTTCTTCAATATATGATTTGAAAATGTTTTTAATTGATTTGGCAATTGAAAATGTTACTATCAATATTTTATGAAGAAAAACAAATAAAGTATCTATGTCTTTAATTTGTTTATTGATAATGATATCTATGTGTTTGAGTGTTTATGGTGAGAGTTTGAGGTGATCTCTCATAAGTTGGATTGTGAGTTTTGAGGATTAAAATGTCAAGTTGGATGTTGACATGGACATTTTAAGTTGAGGAATTATATAACTAATCACCTTGGGTTGGTGAAGAGCAAAACAGGTTGTTTCTTACAGTACTATAATGTATGTAAGACTGAGGATAGGTTCGGCTGGGTCGCCTACAGACCTCCTGGGGTTCACCTACGTTTTGAACTCCTACCAATAGTCAGTGATAGATACTCTGACTGGAGGAAATCATAAAACCCGACGTGGTGAAACCTGACTGTGCAGGACTATCTATAATAAGGTGCAGCGCTCGGGCCAGAATGGTTGAGACATATTTGATATATGTTCGTTGCAAACGACCATGATATGGCAGTTGAAACGGCCTTACGCTCATAATAGGGGTCTCCATGGAGTAGGTTTGAGGAAAATATTACTAACTAAGTTAAAGGACTAACTTTGAGTGAAGAGTTTGGTTTGAATATTATCTTTATTATAAATGACTAAATTTTGAAGATTGATATATTTGGTAATTGATATATTTGATAAAGTTTATTATCTTTGTTTTTGACTAATTGTTGATTTGTGACGTTGATATAATGTTTTGTGTAATTGATATCTTTGTGATTAATTGATTATATGTGACTATTTGATTACTTGATTCTATTTGATTTGAAATACATGATTAGGTTCTCAGGTATGTATATATACTAGTTAAATAAAAATGCATGTACTTGTATAATATTATGTGTAGCCTTGTGACATCATCACGATGGTAACTTGTGTACGAGTAATTCACCCCTTACAACAGTTAGTGCAGGATACCATAGGCCTCAAGTTAAAGTTCACTGGAAAGAGGAAAACGACATTGTGAGAGACATTAATACTAAGACAATTAGTGTTGATTAGAGATCTAGTTTTATTTTGGAGTCCGAAGAGAAAGATCTTTTGAGATTAATGTATTGATGGTGTCATTGGAGTACTCTCTCGCTGACATCTTTAGTGTTTGACCAGCTCGTGATCAATTGTGGGTCAGATAGAGTCTTTTGTAGATATTATCTTTTGATTATTTTCAATTGGAAGATTGTAAGATACTTATGTGCAATAAAAATATATATTTTATGTTTGCAAATCTTTTAGTTATAAATGATGCATATTATTCATGGGCTTACTTTAACATTGAATTTATATAAAGAGAATTTTGAAAAGTTTTTATAGACAAAAAATATAGTATATTATTTCTCACTTGTAATTTTCCTTTCACAAAAATAAATCAACATAATTGCAATTGCTTGTATTTAAGCATTTAAATTTGGGTAGAGAACTGTGACGCTCTTCTTTTCAGTCTCTGAAAAGGGGGTGTTACAATAGTGGTATCAGAGCTGGTCGAGTCTTTCGGGAGTCTTTGGGAAATAGGTTCACTAGCTAGGCTTGTGTTGTGTTTGTGTTGTGTGATCTTTGTTTAATTTTTTTTTTTTTGGAACGTTTCTACATGTGTTTTCCTTCTAAATTTGTTTATTAGCCTATGAGATATAAGGAGTATCTAATCATAGCGGAAAATTTATGAGTCGTTTAAGTGCAGATAATGGCAACATGGATATATGTTGAGAATGGATTGAACTCGTGATGGTTAGTCAATTATTCTTTTCATGTAGATTAAGAAACTATTGAAAGAAGTTGATACCTTTAAGTTATTGAGAATAGTTGGTTTGATTGATTAACATAGATTATAATGGAAGCTACTGATTGTTCTATAAGCATAATTAGTTCGTAGAGAATGAGGAATGATTGAGAACCGAAGAAAGATCTTAGAATGTTAAGAAATTATTATCTTTACATGATTAGCAAGTAGGATAATGCTTTGTCAAAAAAAAAAAGGAGGAGATTGTGATGATGAAAAACTTAGAGTAAGGTTTTGTTTGTTTGAGAATCTTATAGATAATTTTATTTCACAAAAAGAATCAATAGTCTTAAGTGCAGGTGAATTTGTAATTAACTATTAGTATTGGACGTTTAAAAAGTACATAGCATTGTGTTAAAGCTTATGATAATTGATTATGTGAGCATGAAGATTAGTTAATTTTCATTTTCGGATACCAATTTTTAGAGTTAGTATTAAGATAGAAAAAAATAATAATAAACAAAAAAATTTCATTGTGAATCCTAATGATATTTTAATTTTAGGGACAAGATTTTGTTTTGCTAATCTTTGTTTTTGGTGGTAGTATATTGTTTTTGTTTCATTATTCTTCAAATTGTAGGGCAGGCTGTGTGTTTGCTCGGCTTTATGGTTGGGTAAGCACATCTTGGTTGTTTGGTTTCTAGAGTAAGGTGTATTTATTTTGCCTTGTTTTGTTTCCCTACTATATGCTTAAGTACTTTATGTTTCTTGTTGTGTTCCTCCTATTAGCTAGGCATCTTTTGTATTTAAGTAGGAATTATTATGAATAAAATTGTGTGGTTTCAAAAATAAATAAATCAAGACTCATAAATTAAGGTTAATTCTGTTAAATTTGGAGGAGAGTGTCTAAGGTCAATTTTACTTTGGAGTAAATTAGGTAATCTAGTTCTTGAATGAAAGGAAGAAAAAAAAAATATAGCAAGAGTAAGTTTTAGAATTGGTGAGTTATATGATTTAGATTAAGCATGATTGTTTTGATAAAAAAATTAAAATGAATATATTTTACCATGAGTTTGAGATATTTTATTGTGGTGTATCTTAGAAAGTTTAATTACACTTATTAATAATATGATTGGATATCTTTTAGGCAGAAAAGAGAACACTTACTGCAAGTATAAGTAGATATTTTATTTTTTAAAATAAAAAGTAGATTCAGAGTTAGTTGTAAGAACTATAGTTTGAAAAAAGTATTTTTATTGGATAGTATGGATAAGAGAAGTATCTGAGTTTCGAGTGTCCGTTATAAGTTAGTGTGTAGACTTAGCTTTAAATAGTGATCGATGTAGTAAATAATAAGTTTTGAAGAGAAAAAAAAAAACAAAAAAAAACGAAGTCTTGGTGCTTTGGTTCAAGATGAGTGATTTAAATTGCAATGGTGTTAGGTGATCGATACAGTAGCTATATTAGTCTTATGATGATCTATTAGAAGGAGTGCCTTTATTTATGGAATTTTTTTAGATGAAATGTAGTTTCCACTAAGAAGAGAAAATATACATAGTTGAAAACATGAATAATATTTTGATTCATCTTTGAATGTGTATAATGAACTTGGGTGGTATCTAAGTTTGAAAATCTAGCTTTATTTCATCTCACTAACAACTTCAGATCCGCCGTCCGTCTTTCTTTCCCTTTTCAATCCAAAGTTTCATTTCAAGATGTAGATATGGTAGCTAGTGGTAGTGCGATGAGGGTTGCTTAGAGATTCTCCGCATCATCTTCTCCGGTCGCAATATTCTTCGACGGCGGTTGGTTCGTCGTCAACGGTGGTGTTCGTTGTCGGAGCTTCGTAGTGTTTTTTTCTCTCTGTTCGTGGTGTTCTGCCATCTTCTTTTCAGTTCGCGGCTGTTCGCTTCTTTTGGGTATGTTCATGTTGTGGATCGATTTGTTTCTGTTTCAGTCACCACTGCATCCCTTACGGTGGTGGTCGGTGGCTCATATGGTGACTCTAGCATCCATGGGTTTGTTATTTATTTTATTTTTTCTATTTTTTTTTCCGATCTGCTTGTTGTTATGTTTTTGTGTTCTTGTGTTTGATCAGAGATTGGGCGGGTAAAATGGTAGCCCCTGTGGATGTTTGGATTGTTTTGCTCGAAAGAGCTTTATGCCTGCTGCTTAGTTCAGGGAGTTATTGGTACGTGGGTCATTTTTTCGTGTTGGCGGTTGATTCATTCGCCAGTCTCGAACCTTTTTGGATCCTCAGTGATTCTCACTTTTCATATTTTTTGTAACTTGGTTTCGCGCCCGTACGCGTGTTCGCTTGGTTGCACTCGTGATTACTGCTAATTTTGTTAGGATTCATTAGGGTAGTTTTCACCTGGTATGTATGTTCACGATGTATTTTGTTGTAGCTGGATCAAGTTTTATGTCCCCCGGTCTTTATATCTCTTCTTTTTAGTTAATATATTTCGATGTTTGCTTAAAAAAAAAAATTAATAAAAAAAAAAAAATCTAGCTTTATCTAAGAAAGATAAAATAGTTGAAAGTGTAATAATTGGACTAGGAAATTTGATTTATAGATTAGAAATTTGCAAGACTTAGAATTGTGGTTAAGATATGAATATATATCTTTCTAGAGATACTTATGAATTCAAAATTAGTTATAGAAAGTTCAACTTATATAAGAATGAATTTTAAGTAGCATAGAGAGTAGTTATAGTTAAATTTTGATTACATTATATGATGTTTGAAAAACTTATATATAATGTTAAAATAGTAAATAGTACTATATTTGTTGATATTCAATGTAAAAAAAAAAAAAAAGAGGTAATAGTAATATGATTTTAGTGTTAAGATGAATGATAATTATTTTTCCCCTGAAAGATTCTAAATAGTTGAAAATAGTGAAGTCAATTATTGATAGTGATTAGTTCATTAGCTAGGTATTGCTTACTTGAACAAGATTAGTTACATTTTTGTGGTTTAAATTTTGAGTCGGTATAGTAAAATTGTAAGCTTTAATTGTAGCTTTAGCATGGTTATAGAATAGAAATTATAGGTACATGATATCTTTTAAGTCCATTAGCCTTATAAAAAGATTTGTCAAAAAAAGTATCTATTCCATTAAGTATACAAAAAAAAAGGGTTTAGGTATATAATCATGATAGGATTTGTATAGATAACAAAAATACTCATAAGATAGTTGTCTTAAGTTTCTTTACTTACGAATTTCGAGGACGAAATTTTTTTAAGAGGGGTAGTAATGTAACGCCCTAAATTTTATAAACTAGTATTTTTCTTTATATTATTAATTTAAGTATTTTTATAAAATGAATTTGATTATTTACTTATAGTTTTCATGATATTTTGAGAAAATAATATTATCATCGTATATAGAATATTATGTAAGTATTGTAAATAATTATTTTTTTAGGAAATGAACTTTAGATATAGAAAATTATATATCTATTATATTGAATTAACTTTAGCTATAGTTAAATTTTTAAATGTGTTCCGGTAGTATTTTTACTTTGTATAGACATATAACAAATTTATTATTTTTAAAGTAGATTTATGAAAAGTGATTTTAGAAATCAATCATGAAATATTTTAGTAGGTTGTGGTAAAATTATGGGCTTAAAATTCTACCGAATTTTGGACAGTGATTGACTCGACAGTATAAATTTTTATCACGGAAAAAGAAAAGATAAATATTTTTGAAATCACAAAAATATGTAGGTTAAGATAGTGTCATTAATTTTATCATTTATGTTATAAAAAAATAAAAATAAAATTTAAATGAAGATTAATAGATAAGAAGGCACTGTTGAGATAAGAATTGCCGAGGTGCATGAATCAATGTGGCTTAATTCCTTTCACACATGAAGTAGAAAACGTGGCCTTATTTTCTTTCACATAGGAAAGTAAAAACGTGGAATGACCTTTCACCATGTAGCATAGAGGTAAAATGCTATAAATAGGACATTAACATTCACTACTTACACACAACTATCACTCTCATGGAACTAGGAATTAAAAAGGTACTGATAGTGATCAATCTCTTCTTTCTTTTCATTCTTTTTATATACTTGTATTTTTATTTTAGTTTTTTTTTTAAATTTAGTAGTTAAACCAATGTTTTCTTTTCTTCTTCGTCAATATTTGTTAGTTAGTAACAAATCATTTTCTCTAATTCTGTTCATGATCATGTACCTCTAGAAAGATGAAATGTCATTTCTCTTGTTTTGCTTTTATTCATGTCTTGTGATTAGGAATAGTTGTGTCAAGAGTTGATTTCTAAAAGAAAACACAGCTTTAATTGCTCTTGATTTTAAAGGGATAATCATGTTTAAACTTAGTTTTGAACCTTTTGTTTTCTATAAACTTCACAAAGTCTAACCGAAATTGATTCAAGCTTTGACTTTACATATTTAAGTTTACTTTATAAACAAATTTTCAGTCCTCTGAACTCTTGTCCATAACTACCTGAATTAAAATGGTATCAAACGTGTACTTACAGGATTAATATATTAGCAAAATTTATCTCAATCTTCCTTTACAATAATAAATTAGCAAAACTTAAACTGAAACTTCCTATAGGGATATTTTATATTAGTTATGAGTAGTGAATGATTTTGTTTAATGGTGGATTAAGATATAATTATTGTGATGAGTTATTAGGTGATGTTGGAGTCCAACGAAGTTATTTGTTAAGAGATTTTGGAAAGCTTTGAGGTAAGGGGAATTGCTAATAATAAGTTTCGATGAGCACAAGAAATGTGTTACTTGTATATATCTATTATTAGTTATATTTAGGGGAGTTGTGTATTTAGTGTTAGTAATTTTAAATTTGTTAAGATATATGCAAAATGATGAGTAATTGATTTAGTTTGAGGATATGTGTGACTACATCTTCTTCAATATATGATTTGAAAATGTTTTTAATTGATTTGGCAATTGAAAATGTTACTATCAATATTTTATGAAGAAAAACAAATAAAGTATCTATGTCTTTAATTTGTTTATTGATAATGATATCTATGTGTTTGAGTGTTTATGGTGAGAGTTTGAGGTGATCTCTCATAAGTTGGATTGTGAGTTTTGAGGATTAAAATGTCAAGTTGGATGTTGACATGGACATTTTAAGTTGAGGAATTATATAACTAATCACCTTGGGTTGGTGAAGAGCAAAACAGGTTGTTTCTTACAGTACTATAATGTATGTAAGACTGAGGATAGGTTCGGCTGGGTCGCCTACAGACCTCCTGGGGTTCACCTACGTTTTGAACTCCTACCAATAGTCAGTGATAGATACTCTGACTGGAGGAAATCATAAAACCCGACGTGGTGAAACCTGACTGTGCAGGACTATCTATAATAAGGTGCAGCGCTCGGGCCAGAATGGTTGAGACATATTTGATATATGTTCGTTGCAAACGACCATGATATGGCAGTTGAAACGGCCTTACGCTCATAATAGGGGTCTCCATGGAGTAGGTTTGAGGAAAATATTACTAACTAAGTTAAAGGACTAACTTTGAGTGAAGAGTTTGGTTTGAATATTATCTTTATTATAAATGACTAAATTTTGAAGATTGATATATTTGGTAATTGATATATTTGATAAAGTTTATTATCTTTGTTTTTGACTAATTGTTGATTTGTGACGTTGATATAATGTTTTGTGTAATTGATATCTTTGTGATTAATTGATTATATGTGACTATTTGATTACTTGATTCTATTTGATTTGAAATACATGATTAGGTTCTCAGGTATGTATATATACTAGTTAAATAAAAATGCATGTACTTGTATAATATTATGTGTAGCCTTGTGACATCATCACGATGGTAACTTGTGTACGAGTAATTCATGTAAGACCCAAGATTTTACTGTGCGTTTTTCTAAGGAACTCTAGTGTCGGCTACGAGTTTTAGGGTTTTTGGTGAAGCGGTTTTGTGAGTATCGTCGCATTAATGAGATTTTTGCTGAAACGGAGCCTGTTTTGTGCTCGTGCGCTGGAAAGGCACAGACTTTCGGGTCGTGATCCTCTTTTGTGAATAAGAAGGTTGATGTGGATTCAGAATAACGAGATTTGGGTTATTCTTGTTTTTGGAAAAACGAGTAGGATTTTACCCGCGGATGGAAAATCTTACTGCGTCTGTTTTAAGTGAGGTTTCGGATGGGAGTTTTATATATCTGCGCGAGTTAGGATATATTCTGAGATTAATTTTCTGAGGTACGGAAGAAAATTACAGTCGCGGAAAAAGATTCGGCGATAAGTTTTGGAATGGAAAAACGATAGACGTTCTTTCCGTAGGTTTTACGTTTTTGTGGTTTACGTTCGTCGCGATGCGCGAGAACTGAGCGTGCGTTTAGTTGTAAGAGGTTGTGAGAAATATCTTGGGAGGATGGACTCGGATTGATCCAAGGGCTAGGGATTAGTCTTGGAAGCTTTATCCTATTTGATCCAATGGCCACAATGCCTTATGACCATTATTTAGTAGACTTTTGGGAGTCACTTTGTGGACTTAGAGAAATCACAAATTCATTTCACTCTTCTTCTCTTTGGCCGTGGCTTTCTTTCCACCTTTCCATCTTGAGAAAACTTTGCAATTCTTCACCAAAAGCTTGGATTTTTGGCTTGTTGGATCATAGAGATTGAAAGGAATTCATCTCCACTTGAGGTAGTAAACCTTCTCCTTTCTTTGTTGGTTTAAAACATCTTAGTTAGGATTTTTATGATTATTGTTCTTGGGAGAAATTTCATAAGAATTGGTTGTGAATGGTTTTTGTTCCATGAAAGTTGTTCATGAGGGTTTAGTAAGCATGTGTAGGCTTTGTTGTTTTGTTTTCCATGAGTTGGTGAGAATCTCATGAGAAAAGTTAGGGTTTTGAGTTGGTTATGTATTGATCAATAACATGAGGCTATGTTGTAAGGTTTTGAAAAGAAAAGTTGTCTTTGAACCTTTGGGCGAAAGGGAAATGCGTTGTATGGTTTTGTTTTGGAAAATCCGATGAAAAATATTTTGAGGTTTATGAAAATATTCCTAAGAGTTTTTGGGTAGTATTTTGGGGTCAAAATGGTTTAAAACTATGGTGACATGTGGTGTCGCTTTTTACCTTGAAAACACGTTTGAAAATGATTACCGGACGGTTAAGGCCCGTAATAAAACTTGTGCTTGGATTTGGTTTTGATTTTGGAAATGAAAATCAAATAACTTGCACTTGAAGCAACCAACATGCTTTCGGAAAATGAATTGCTTGCTTATGAAAATGGTTTGTTTTTATACCTTGAAAAGATGTTGGGAACTAATAGAATCAAACTAGGCTTGGGTGGAAAAAGGTGGTGTGAGTTGCTGTCTTTTGCTGTCATGACAGTTGAAACTCGCCGGGCGAGTGGTTACTCGCCAGGGCGAGTGTCACAGGTCCTGACAACTCGCCAGGGCGAGCTCCAGAGCGAGTAAGACCAGTACTCTCTGCCTTCACTCGCCACCAACTCGCCAGGGCGAGCTCTGGGAGTTGAGATTTTGGAATTTGATTTCTAAACTTGGTTTTTAACATTCTAATCCCTTTTTATTAATTTATGGAAGTGGTTGGGATTGGAAACGAGTTTTTCGGGTACTCGGAAAGTACGTAACTTATAACGCAAGAAAACGGCCATTTTGTATTTCAAATTATTTAAGACTTTGGCCTATTGTTTTGGGTCCTAAAAAATAGTACAGATAACTCATGGTGGTCGATCAATACGATAGATTTTGGTATAGTATCCGAAAGAAGGATTTTACCTTAGAGAACCTTTGGTTTTTGGGGTTTTAGAGTCCAAATCATTAAGGATTGATTGGTTATGGTTTTGATTGAATACTTGGCTTGTTTTAGGAAGCAAGTAAGTGTTGTGTGATCGTGTGGTTTTGACCGTGTGTAGTAAACGGAAGCTTGCCGAGGTAAGGGCTCCACTTGATTTCTGTCTTTTCACTGAGTTATAACATGTTTGTTGGTTATCTTCGGTGATGCGTGTTTGTGTGGTTGGCATGTATGTGTTATGTATTCTCGTGATGAGAAAGTGTTTACAATGCTTGCGCTGTTTACATATGATTATGAGAATATATGTATGAACAGGTGTTTGGAATACATATGATGAGAAATGTATGTATGTTGTTATGTTTGGTTTACATATGCTAGAGAGGTATGTATTCATTGCATTAGCATATATGGGGAAGCGTATGCTCATGCATTCATTGTGCGTAGTTGCGTGAGTGGACTACGGGGTGTTGGTTGCGTGAGTGGACCCACCCAAAATCCTACGGGATCTTATTGAGTACAATAAGTGGTTGCGTGAGTGGACCACGGGGTGTGATTGCGTGAGTGGATCCACCTTAACCCTTTGCGGTTTTATTGGTTATGATTAGTAATTCCGGAATTCATTTGCATGTGGTAGCTCTGGTAGTACCACACTCTTTGTAGAAGTCTGCATTAGGCTTGGTGTGCATTATATATATAAGCCCGTTGGTGGGAATTGCTTTTGTGTTAAAGAGCGTTCTCTTGTGTTTTGTGGAATTATTGTTATGTGTACAATCTTTCGCACCGGTTATATATATACATACTATATATTTTGTGGTGACCCTTGCAATATTTCATTTGCGGGCTCCTCCCACCCTAGATGTTGGCGATCCTATCAGTTGCAGTAGGCCGTGAGGATGGAGGTGGATGTTCGGAGCCACAGGGATCGAGTGGAGCTTTGTTTAGTTAGTCTATGCGACGATGTGGTTTGTACACCGTGCCCTTTTGTGTGGGCATAGTTTCTAACTCTTTTGGTTTGTTGGTGCTTGTGAGCACATGAGACTTTTGGGATTGTAAGCACTCAAGATGTACACTTTGCTTAGCTGAAGCACCTTATTGTAAATAATGATTCGTTTGTAAATTTACTGTCGGCTCGTTGAAAATGTTTTATGCGCACTCTGAGTGTTAGTTGAAAAAGAAAAAAAAAAAAAATAATAATAATGCCCTTTTTGGCTTATGAAAAACGGGGTGTTACATTTTGGTATCAGAGCACGGCTTTAAATCTTCAAAGGGAAAGTGTACACTTGAGTCGTTAGTCCAGAGTCGGTTAGAACATAGCTAGAGTTGTGTTAGTTCTAGCGGTTGTTATTGTTGTGTTGTGGGTTATGTGGTTGGTTGTTTTGAGTCTAGCATGAGATACGCTTAGACACTGGATTGTTTCTTACTGAAGTACTATCGGGAGCGATGCTTCAGTGAGTAGAATAGTTGAGACCCCCGAGCATTGGTCGAATTTGGTCGACCAGTGTGTTTGAATTCCTTAGACGGAGTGGTCTGAGGAGGATGGACTTGAGGCGAATAAGAACTACAATGGATTCTTGGTAGTAATATAATGGATGGGAAGTGGTGTTGGTTGTTGTCGCTCGGAGGTGCTGAGTGTCGACGAGTGGGCGTCGTATGGATAAAGGATTGTAAGTAAGGATCAGATTGGGACGACCTTTTGAAGAAGGTATTGGATGTTCGTCGGGTGAGTTAGGGCGGGACTTGATGAAGTCTGTCGGTTGCCAAGGGGATGCGGCCACTGTGGAATCGTGGACCGGGCAGAGATGTCAGTTGGATTTAAGTACGATGTTTGGATAAATCGTTTAGGCTATTCGTATTGGAGTTAAAGTGCGTCGCGCGCCAAGGGTCAGCGGACCTAGTGTTGTTAGATGAGGATTATACCAATGGTGGAATACCTTAAGGGTTTAAGTTAAGTGTTTGAGGTATATTAGATTCGAAACTGAGATTATTATGGATTAATCTCGTGATGATTGAAGGTAGGAGACCAATTATCACGTTGAAAGTGACAATCTATCCGTAGTTCGAGGGATAGTAAGTACAGATACCGATGTGAGATACAATGTTAGGTAAATGATTGTTAGATAAGTGTTTCATGGCTTAATGTATGAGTTGAGGTAGGCTAGTTTTAAATAATTCAAGTTATGGACGATAATTGTTGGAGATTTTTCTAGAAATGTCGTGTATGAGTAGAAAAGAGTTCGTTAGTAAGAGTACTAAGACAATGAGAGTGATAATTGGATGGACATTTTGTTGAATGTTTAGATGTAATAGAGGAATTAAGGTGGTGTAGTATGTAATTTCAGTTCTTGATGTTGAGATTCAAGAGTTTGATTTGCGTATCGAACGTATGTGTGAAGTTGTTTATTCGTATTGGAGAATACTATAGCTTTAGATGGTTATGAAGATTTGAGATTGGTCGAACGGAGAAGGGTATGCTTGTGGTGATTCAAAATTATGTGGAATGAGAGAGTATTTGGATTGTGTGCGGCGAATTAAAGATGTTGTTTTGATTTAACAAGTTATTGGTCATGGTGGTTTGAGAACCAACTCTAGACAGTTGTTGAACTAGAAAGTTGCAAAGTAGTAGATTGATGATACAGGCCTGATTGGAGTTTTGTAGAGGTTATGACATCGATGAGTTAGTCATAAAGGGAGGTTAGTCATGGAAAGAATGTGTTAACAATAAGTGTGGCTAGTGGTGTTTCTAGCCGAACTCGTAGAGAAAATGTTCCATTGTTTGGTTGTCTTTTACTTGATGATTCATCTTCAAAGAGGAGAAAGAGTGATGGAGATGAAATGGTTTGTGGATCTGTTTCTGGGTCTAGAAAAGAATGAGGATTTAGAGAGAAGCCCATGAAGATGTGGCTTATGCCAATTGAAGATTGGCGAAGGGATTTGTCTCACACCTAATTTGGAAATAAGAAGGATAAGAGATTGTCTAATGGCAAGTTTATGGAAGCTTGTAGAGCTTTGGTTCATTGTAGTGGTTACAATGAAGAGAGACGTGGTATGATGGAAATCGGTAGTGAGTAAGTATAAGGGATTCGGAGGTTGTCAACAAGGATGGTTAGACAATAGTAATGTGAGGAATGCCCTGAAGGTTGTTTTGAAGGTAGGTACCTCGACGAGAGTGGTGATGTCGAAGCATTTAAGAATGATCCGAGTGACCAACTCTTTTGAGTAAAAGAGGATTTAATTGCAAGAGGAAAGTAACTCAAGAGAGAGTTCAGAATTAGAATGGAATTACGATGTGAAGAGGATGTGTGCCGACGATGGTAGTCGATGAGGATAAGCGTTTTGTTTAAAGCACGCGAGATTTATCTAAGTGTCATTTTGGAAGTGATGTGAACGTATAAGGAACCGATTCTGAGGAATTGGAGATTTGGATAAGGGAGTCCAAGAGAAGTAGATGGTTTAGTTTGGCAAGTGCCAAGACCATGAGGAGTGTAATCACCAACTGGAGGTTGGGATTGTTTTATGTAAGTCGTGTTTAGAAAGAGATTCGTATGTGAGTAGACAGTTCGGCGTATTCATTGAGCCGCGGACTGATGGATAGTGGTAAGGTGGGAAAATCTTCTATAGAGAAGACAACTTGTTTGAAACGAAATGGTTTTGGTGGTAATTGCCGTGGTGGCATTATGTTACTGTTGAATGATGTTCAACAGATGTTTCATGAGTGGAATCATGAGAGCTTGAGCGACGTGTCTGAGTGTTGTGTCTTGCGTTTTCGACGTGTATTCGTAAGAGATTGAGGGAAACGTGTGGGACCATTGTGCCTCGGAGAACCTTGAGCACAAGTGGAATGAAGCATCGTTTAAGTTGGGTAAAGATGGTCTAAACCACCATCATGATTGTCGACTATTTATTGACAAATTGAGGAACTGATCATCCTTAATCTCTTGTTGATAATAGACGGAGTCGTGTTGATTGGAATTGACTAGTTTTGCTAGCTTTGGTGGTGCACAGAGAACTTCAGTGTTTCTTTTTGGAGGGTAGCCGCTCACAACTTCGTGTGAAACTAATGGAGTGGGCTATGCCGCGGAGACGAAAGAGGTGACTTTGGAAATTTTTGTTTGTGAGCACGAGGATCTTTGGGAACTAGAGGTTGTGAACTTCTGTTGTGAGGTTAATTCTGAGTGGTGGACTCGTTGAGAGTTGCGGTTGGTGCACGGTTGTACCAGTGTGTTGGTGTTAGCATCTGTGTGGCTACACCTAATCCTGAGGGATTTTGTTGTGTTGGTGATGGTAATAATTAGTTGAGTTGTTACTCTTACCTTTAGTTTCGAGGACGAAACTTCTTTTTGGAGGGTAGTAATGTAAGACCCAAGATTTTACTGTGCGTTTTTCTAAGGAACTCTAGTGTCGGCTACGAGTTTTAGGGTTTTTGGTGAAGCGGTTTTGTGAGTATCGTCGCATTAATGAGATTTTTGCTGAAACGGAGCCTGTTTTGTGCTCGTGCGCTGGAAAGGCACAGACTTTCGGGTCGTGATCCTCTTTTGTGAATAAGAAGGTTGATGTGGATTCAGAATAACGAGATTTGGGTTATTCTTGTTTTTGGAAAAACGAGTAGGATTTTACCCGCGGATGGAAAATCTTACTGCGTCTGTTTTAAGTGAGGTTTCGGATGGGAGTTTTATATATCTGCGCGAGTTAGGATATATTCTGAGATTAATTTTCTGAGGTACGGAAGAAAATTACAGTCGCGGAAAAAGATTCGGCGATAAGTTTTGGAATGGAAAAACGATAGACGTTCTTTCCGTAGGTTTTACGTTTTTGTGGTTTACGTTCGTCGCGATGCGCGAGAACTGAGCGTGCGTTTAGTTGTAAGAGGTTGTGAGAAATATCTTGGGAGGATGGACTCGGATTGATCCAAGGGCTAGGGATTAGTCTTGGAAGCTTTATCCTATTTGATCCAATGGCCACAATGCCTTATGACCATTATTTAGTAGACTTTTGGGAGTCACTTTGTGGACTTAGAGAAATCACAAATTCATTTCACTCTTCTTCTCTTTGGCCGTGGCTTTCTTTCCACCTTTCCATCTTGAGAAAACTTTGCAATTCTTCACCAAAAGCTTGGATTTTTGGCTTGTTGGATCATAGAGATTGAAAGGAATTCATCTCCACTTGAGGTAGTAAACCTTCTCCTTTCTTTGTTGGTTTAAAACATCTTAGTTAGGATTTTTATGATTATTGTTCTTGGGAGAAATTTCATAAGAATTGGTTGTGAATGGTTTTTGTTCCATGAAAGTTGTTCATGAGGGTTTAGTAAGCATGTGTAGGCTTTGTTGTTTTGTTTTCCATGAGTTGGTGAGAATCTCATGAGAAAAGTTAGGGTTTTGAGTTGGTTATGTATTGATCAATAACATGAGGCTATGTTGTAAGGTTTTGAAAAGAAAAGTTGTCTTTGAACCTTTGGGCGAAAGGGAAATGCGTTGTATGGTTTTGTTTTGGAAAATCCGATGAAAAATATTTTGAGGTTTATGAAAATATTCCTAAGAGTTTTTGGGTAGTATTTTGGGGTCAAAATGGTTTAAAACTATGGTGACATGTGGTGTCGCTTTTTACCTTGAAAACACGTTTGAAAATGATTACCGGACGGTTAAGGCCCGTAATAAAACTTGTGCTTGGATTTGGTTTTGATTTTGGAAATGAAAATCAAATAACTTGCACTTGAAGCAACCAACATGCTTTCGGAAAATGAATTGCTTGCTTATGAAAATGGTTTGTTTTTATACCTTGAAAAGATGTTGGGAACTAATAGAATCAAACTAGGCTTGGGTGGAAAAAGGTGGTGTGAGTTGCTGTCTTTTGCTGTCATGACAGTTGAAACTCGTCGGGCGAGTGGTTACTCGCCAGGGCGAGTGTCACAGGTCCTGACAACTCGCCAGGGCGAGCTCCAGAGCGAGTAAGACCAGTACTCTCTGCCTTCACTCGCCACCAACTCGCCAGGGCGAGCTCTGGGAGTTGAGATTTTGGAATTTGATTTCTAAACTTGGTTTTTAACATTCTAATCCCTTTTTATTAATTTATGGAAGTGGTTGGGATTGGAAACGAGTTTTTCGGGTACTCGGAAAGTACGTAACTTATAACGCAAGAAAACGGCCATTTTGTATTTCAAATTATTTAAGACTTTGGCCTATTGTTTTGGGTCCTAAAAAATAGTACAGATAACTCATGGTGGTCGATCAATACGATAGATTTTGGTATAGTATCCGAAAGAAGGATTTTACCTTAGAGAACCTTTGGTTTTTGGGGTTTTAGAGTCCAAATCATTAAGGATTGATTGGTTATGGTTTTGATTGAATACTTGGCTTGTTTTAGGAAGCAAGTAAGTGTTGTGTGATCGTGTGGTTTTGACCGTGTGTAGTAAACGGAAGCTTGCCGAGGTAAGGGCTCCACTTGATTTCTGTCTTTTCACTGAGTTATAACATGTTTGTTGGTTATCTTCGGTGATGCGTGTTTGTGTGGTTGGCATGTATGTGTTATGTATTCTCGTGATGAGAAAGTGTTTACAATGCTTGCGCTGTTTACATATGATTATGAGAATATATGTATGAACAGGTGTTTGGAATACATATGATGAGAAATGTATGTATGTTGTTATGTTTGGTTTACATATGCTAGAGAGGTATGTATTCATTGCATTAGCATATATGGGGAAGCGTATGCTCATGCATTCATTGTGCGTAGTTGCGTGAGTGGACTACGGGGTGTTGGTTGCGTGAGTGGACCCACCCAAAATCCTACGGGATCTTATTGAGTACAATAAGTGGTTGCGTGAGTGGACCACGGGGTGTGATTGCGTGAGTGGATCCACCTTAACCCTTTGCGGTTTTATTGGTTATGATTAGTAATTCCGGAATTCATTTGCATGTGGTAGCTCTGGTAGTACCACACTCTTTGTAGAAGTCTGCATTAGGCTTGGTGTGCATTATATATATAAGCCCGTTGGTGGGAATTGCTTTTGTGTTAAAGAGCGTTCTCTTGTGTTTTGTGGAATTATTGTTATGTGTACAATCTTTCGCACCGGTTATATATATACATACTATATATTTTGTGGTGACCCTTGCAATATTTCATTTGCGGGCTCCTCCCACCCTAGATGTTGGCGATCCTATCAGTTGCAGTAGGCCGTGAGGATGGAGGTGGATGTTCGGAGCCACAGGGATCGAGTGGAGCTTTGTTTAGTTAGTCTATGCGACGATGTGGTTTGTACACCGTGCCCTTTTGTGTGGGCATAGTTTCTAACTCTTTTGGTTTGTTGGTGCTTGTGAGCACATGAGACTTTTGGGATTGTAAGCACTCAAGATGTACACTTTGCTTAGCTGAAGCACCTTATTGTAAATAATGATTCGTTTGTAAATTTACTGTCGGCTCGTTGAAAATGTTTTATGCGCACTCTGAGTGTTAGTTGAAAAAGAAAAAAAAAAAAAAAATAATAATGCCCTTTTTGGCTTATGAAAAACGGGGTGTTACAATTCACCCCTTACAACAGTTAGTGCAGGATACCATAGGCCTCAAGTTAAAGTTCACTGGAAAGAGGAAAACGACATTGTGAGAGACATTAATACTAAGACAATTAGTGTTGATTAGAGATCTAGTTTTATTTTGGAGTCCGAAGAGAAAGATCTTTTGAGATTAATGTATTGATGGTGTCATTGGAGTACTCTCTCGATGACATCTTTAGTGTTTGACCAGCTCGTGATCAATTGTGGGTCAGATAGAGTCTTTTGTAGATATTATCTTTTGATTATTTTCAATTGGAAGATTGTAAGATACTTATGTGCAATAAAAATATATATTTTATGTTTGCAAATTTTTTAGTTATAAATGATGCATATTATTCATGGGCTTACTTTAACATTGAATTTATATAAAGAGAATTTTGAAAAGTTTTTATAGACAAAAAATATAGTATATTATTTCTCACTTGTAATTTTCCTTTCACAAAAATAAATCAACATAATTGCAATTGCTTGTATTTAAGCATTTAAATTTGGGTAGAGAACTGTGACGCTCTTCTTTTCAGTCTCTGAAAAGGGGGTGTTACAATAGTGGTATCAGAGCTGGTCGAGTCTTTCGGGAGTCTTTGGGAAATAGGTTCACTAGCTAGGCTTGTGTTGTGTTTGTGTTGTGTGATCTTTGTTTAATTTTTTTTTTTTGGAACGTTTCTACATGTGTTTTCCTTCTAAATTTGTTTATTAGCCTATGAGATATAAGGAGTATCTAATCATAGCGGAAAATTTATGAGTCGTTTAAGTGCAGATAATGGCAACATGGATATATGTTGAGAATGGATTGAACTCGTGATGGTTAGTCAATTATTCTTTTCATGTAGATTAAGAAACTATTGAAAGAAGTTGATACCTTTAAGTTATTGAGAATAGTTGGTTTGATTGATTAACATAGATTATAATGGAAGCTACTGATTGTTCTATAAGCATAATTAGTTCGTAGAGAATGAGGAATGATTGAGAACCGAAGAAAGATCTTAGAATGTTAAGAAATTATTATCTTTACATGATTAGCAAGTAGGATAATGCTTTGTCAAAAAAAAAAAGGAGGAGATTGTGATGATGAAAAACTTAGAGTAAGGTTTTGTTTGTTTGAGAATCTTATAGATAATTTTATTTCACAAAAAGAATCAATAGTCTTAAGTGCAGGTGAATTTGTAATTAACTATTAGTATTGGACGTTTAAAAAGTACATAGCATTGTGTTAAAGCTTATGATAATTGATTATGTGAGCATGAAGATTAGTTAATTTTCATTTTCGGATACCAATTTTTAGAGTTAGTATTAAGATAGAAAAAAATAATAATAAACAAAAAAATTTCATTGTGAATCCTAATGATATTTTAATTTTAGGGACAAGATTTTGTTTTGCTAATCTTTGTTTTTGGTGGTAGTATATTGTTTTTGTTTCATTATTCTTCAAATTGTAGGGCAGGCTGTGTGTTTGCTCGGCTTTATGGTTGGGTAAGCACATCTTGGTTGTTTGGTTTCTAGAGTAAGGTGTATTTATTTTGCCTTGTTTTGTTTCCCTACTATATGCTTAAGTACTTTATGTTTCTTGTTGTGTTCCTCCTATTAGCTAGGCATCTTTTGTATTTAAGTAGGAATTATTATGAATAAAATTGTGTGGTTTCAAAAATAAATAAATCAAGACTCATAAATTAAGGTTAATTCTGTTAAATTTGGAGGAGAGTGTCTAAGGTCAATTTTACTTTGGAGTAAATTAGGTAATCTAGTTCTTGAATGAAAGGAAGAAAAAAAAAAATATAGCAAGAGTAAGTTTTAGAATTGGTGAGTTATATGATTTAGATTAAGCATGATTGTTTTGATAAAAAAATTAAAATGAATATATTTTACCATGAGTTTGAGATATTTTATTGTGGTGTATCTTAGAAAGTTTAATTACACTTATTAATAATATGATTGGATATCTTTTAGGCAGAAAAGAGAACACTTACTGCAAGTATAAGTAGATATTTTATTTTTTAAAATAAAAAGTAGATTCAGAGTTAGTTGTAAGAACTATAGTTTGAAAAAAGTATTTTTATTGGATAGTATGGATAAGAGAAGTATCTGAGTTTCGAGTGTCCGTTATAAGTTAGTGTGTAGACTTAGCTTTAAATAGTGATCGATGTAGTAAATAATAAGTTTTGAAGAGAAAAAAAAAACGAAGTCTTGGTGCTTTGGTTCAAGATGAGTGATTTAAATTGCAATGGTGTTAGGTGATCGATACAGTAGCTATATTAGTCTTATGATGATCTATTAGAAGGAGTGCCTTTATTTATGGAATTTTTTTAGATGAAATGTAGTTTCCACTAAGAAGAGAAAATATACATAGTTGAAAACATGAATAATATTTTGATTCATCTTTGAATGTGTATAATGAACTTGGGTGGTATCTAAGTTTGAAAATCTAGCTTTATTTCATCTCACTAACAACTTCAGATCCGCCGTCCGTCTTTCTTTCCCTTTTCAATCCAAAGTTTCATTTCAAGATGTAGATATGGTAGCTAGTGGTAGTGCGATGAGGGTTGCTTAGAGATTCTCCGCATCATCTTCTCCGGTCGCAATATTCTTCGACGGCGGTTGGTTCGTCGTCAACGGTGGTGTTCGTTGTCGGAGCTTCGTAGTGTTTTTTTCTCTCTGTTCGTGGTGTTCTGCCATCTTCTTTTCAGTTCGCGGCTGTTCGCTTCTTTTGGGTATGTTCATGTTGTGGATCGATTTGTTTCTGTTTCAGTCACCACTGCATCCCTTACGGTGGTGGTCGGTGGCTCATATGGTGACTCTAGCATCCATGGGTTTGTTATTTATTTTATTTTTTCTATTTTTTTTTCCGATCTGCTTGTTGTTATGTTTTTGTGTTCTTGTGTTTGATCAGAGATTGGGCGGGTAAAATGGTAGCCCCTGTGGATGTTTGGATTGTTTTGCTCGAAAGAGCTTTATGCCTGCTGCTTAGTTCAGGGAGTTATTGGTACGTGGGTCATTTTTTCGTGTTGGCGGTTGATTCATTCGCCAGTCTCGAACCTTTTTGGATCCTCAGTGATTCTCACTTTTCATATTTTTTGTAACTTGGTTTCGCGCCCGTACGCGTGTTCGCTTGGTTGCACTCGTGATTACTGCTAATTTTGTTAGGATTCATTAGGGTAGTTTTCACCTGGTATGTATGTTCACGATGTATTTTGTTGTAGCTGGATCAAGTTTTATGTCCCCCGGTCTTTATATCTCTTCTTTTTAGTTAATATATTTCGATGTTCACGATTCATTAGGTTAGTATTTTTGAGATTTTTCATATGTTTATCTGGTTTTTGTGCTGCTGATTAGTCGTAGTATTTATGTGGTTAGGGTGATAGTTATCTCTACAAGGGAATTGTTAATACTGTTTTATTACTTTTTTAATACTGTCTGAAACCATGATACATATGAAATGGTTTCACTCATTCTTTCACCAAAACCATTTGATGATGATATTGGTTTTTCTTTAACTCAGCTTAAAAAATGTCAAGTTCAAGTGTAGTTAATACTGTTTAAAAATATAATTAGTAGTTTCAGGGTTCCAATCTATGTCTTGTTTTTGTGATGATATTGTTTAAAACCATATTGCACATGGAATGGTTTCACTCAGTTGTTCACCAGAACCATTTGAGAATGTTAATTATAATTGTAGTTAGTACTGTTAGATGATGATCTTATTATTTATGTGACTTTGTTTATGCAATCAGCATGCTACCTAGTTGATCTGGATTTCTTAATAATGTTAGTACTGTTTGATTAATACGTGAGCACTGCCAGAACCATTTTGCACAAGGAATGATTTCATTCAGTTTTGCAGCTAAACCATTTCATCCTGATAATAGTTTTATTGCTTTTACATTGCAGCTGCCTTCCTTGGTTTTGACAATCATCGAAAGAGTGTCTTATTTGGTGCTGCATTACTGTATGATGAGACGGCAGCCACATTTGATTGGTTGTTTACAACATTTTTAAAATGTATGTCCAATAAGCAACCACAGACAATATACACTGACCAGGCTCCTGCGTTGTTGAAGTATGTTCCAAATATATTCAAAGGTGTTTTTCATGGGATTTGTTCATGGCATATGGCAGAGAATGCAAAGAAAAACCTTGGCTCTCGTGCAAACAGTGCTTTTTTTGATGAATTTAATAACTTGGTTTCAAATGTAGAAGATGAATTAGAATTTGACTACAATTGGGAACAGATGATGAAAAATTGCTTTGATGGAAGACCTACTTCAAACTTTAGGTGGCTTGTCCAAACTCACAAAATTCGTATGCATTGGTCTTCTGCTTGGGTCAAGTCAACTTTTACAGCTGGTCTTAAAACAACTCAGTTGAGCGAGTCTTTCAATGCTTTTCTTCGTCGTTTTTTGCAGCCAGACCATTCACTTGTTCGTTTCTTTAGTCATTTCAACATCATGGTTCAGAGAATGAGGGATAACCACACTGAGTTGGACTTCAAGGCTGCAAACACTAAAACCAAAAATAATTATCCCAACAGTCAGCTGATGCGGTCCGTTGTTAACAAGTACACACCAGCTTGCTTTGCATTTATTCACAGGCAATATGACCTTTCATTCAAATACTATTATGAAGAGGACACAACCAAAGGGTCTGACTTGATTAGGGTTTTCAATGTTTTCACAATTGAAAAGGTTCATGATCCTGATGAAGTAGACGATGATAAGTATGATGATGCTGATAATGATGGGGGCTCAAATGCTGATGTTATGGATGAAGAACTTCAAGATCATGATCGACTTGATGAAAGGGTTGTCACTGTTGATGTTAGGAGCAAAAGTTTTACCTGCACATGTCGGATGTTTGAGAACAGGGGCTTTTTATGTCGACATGTTTTCAAAATTTTGGAGTTCCTAGGTGGTTCTGTTCAATATCATTCCTTGAAGACAATTCCTGCACAATATATTTTAAAGCGTTGGACTAGAGATGTGCGGCCGTCTGCAGATAAGCTGAAATCTATCATCAGTGCTACGACTGAAGACACAACTCAAGCACAAAGATATCAACAAATTTGTGCTGTTACAGTTCAGCTTTGTACACGTGTTTGTGCAGATCCGGAGGCTTCTCAAATCTTTCTTGATGGTATTATTGAAGCTGGGAAAAAGGCAGAGGAGTTGCTTCTTTCTAAAGGTATTCGTACTAACCCAGCTTCAGTGACGTCATCTAAGTCCTCAATAGTTGCTGCTGCTGGTGAAGCATCTTCTGGTGTGAAGTCTACTGCACCAAAGTTCAAAGAAAGAATAAATCCAAATAGGTCAAAGAAGCGAATGAAATGTGATTATGAAAAATCTAGGGAAAGGCAGAAACTCCGCCTAGAACGGAAGAAAAAACAGAAAGATGATCATGAGGCTTTAAAAACAAAAGCTGGAGAAGGGCTATCAACAAATGATTTCCAAAGCCAGCAAAGTTGTTCTGGTGTAAACCATTAGTAATCATAAATGGTTTCAAGATGTTAAACACTAAAACCATTAGTTACTTGAAATGGTTTCCAGATTTATTGTATGAGATTGTTCTAGTAGTTTGGTAGCTTCTGAATATTTACCTAAGAAATTATAAGGGCTTATTGTGTATGCATTATTTTGTTATCTAAGAACTATGTTGCTCTATTTACTCAAAAAAAATAGTAACCACACTTTTTTTTTGTTATTCTCATAAAATGGAATAGAACGAAACGGAATGAAAAATAAATTTCATTCTATTGTTTGTATATGTTATAAAAGTGTTTGTATTTCATCTCATACACCCCAAATTGGAAGGGAAGAAAAATGAAAGAAAATAATGGAATGGATACTATTATATACAACTCCATTATGAAAATATGTTCATAAGTGGTGAATAATGTTATGCTTGCAAGTTGGTTTTATAAAAGATTTAGTATTTAAATAAACCTAATTAAATACTAAGAAATGCCTTAAAAGATAGCAACTTTGTCCTGGTGTAAACCATTAGTGATCACGAATGGTTTCCAGATGTTATATACTAAAACCATTGATACTGCGAAATGGTTTCCAGAGTTATTGCCTAAGATTGTGATAGTAGTTTATTAGCTTCTGATCATTTGCCTAAGAATTCATTGATGATTACAAGATATTGATGACCAGACATATTTTATTTTAATTACAATAAAGAATTTTATCTGACAGCTGCAGACTCTGATCACTTCAGACAGAGCCACCATTCTAGTTCTAGATAAGATACACTTCTTACATCTTCACCTTGTAATGTAATTGTCATACATAAATGCTAATCATTTGAAGCACCAACAAGTGTCTCGTTAATTAGTTTTAAGGGATGTAAATTGTTTTTTTTTTTCTTGTAAGGCCAGTTGAATTAAAACCATTTAGTAGATCAAATGGTTTCCAGATGTTATACATTGAAACCATTATTATTGTTAAATGGTTTCAAGAAGATTTTCCATGTATATGGTTTTTAAATATGTTGTTGTATGCATGTTACTTTGCTTGTTGTTTCAGTGATTACTTTTATAGCGTTTGTTTCAATGGTTTCGACTATATTTCACAAACTACATTCTCACTTGTGTATATCCTATGGTACGAATAAAGTAGAGATTGATTAAGAATTAAACTAATCCATAAATTCAACATAAATTAAAACAATAAAAATTAAAACAATTCATAAATTTATCAATAAAGTGTTTTGACAATTAAAATGTCATAATGTGATAAGGAACATAACAAAATATGAAAACAACCCTAGGAAAAGATGTTGAAACCATTTTTCAATACTAATGGTTTCAAGATACAACACCTTGAAACCATTTAATATGACTAATGGTTTCTAACAGAACTACTTGGCAGGTTTTTGCAATTTTGTTCAATAAATGTGGTTGCTTCCTTCTCCACTTCATCTCTCTTGGAATTGCTTGGGTGGCTCAAGATTTCTGAACATATTTCAATACGGAGATCCGTAATTCTTCCGACCTTACTATTGTCCCCTTTTTTTTTGAGTTTGGTCCAACCTTTGAATGATTGCATTTCAGGTCCCCATTCAGCAAGAAACTTCATGCAGAAGACACCACAGTTGTCGGAATCCATTTGAGTAGGCACATTTGGTGTTTCATAACTGAATTTGTCGAATTCGTAAGGCATTTTGTCTTTCTTTTTCTTATATAAATCTGCGACAAATGCTTCAACCTCATTCAGCCACACATCAAACAACAGCTTGTATGAGGTGGCTTTACCATCCTTGGTTTCCAATGTCTCTCCTACACCGGACAAGCTGTTCAGGAATTGAAATTTCTGGTTTTTGAGATTGACGACAAAGCAGACGTAATGGCATCCTGGGTTGCCAACTATTGCTGGTGTCATGATCTGTTCCATCATGTAAAACATAGTATTAAAATAAAATCATATCTAAAATCATTTTACTAAACTAAATTTATCATACTAAAATCATCATACAAGTTTGTTCCTTGTGCAAAAAGGTTTTGAATAGAGACTTACGTATTCCAGCTTTGTAGGGTCAATGTTCTTCCAATCCAGGTATTTGAAATTTCTTAGCCTCTCAATGAATCGCCAGCATGCAATATTTCTACTTACAGGAGGCATTCTGTCCTGGTCAATCTGGTTATATAAAATGAGTAAATCAATAAGATTATGTAAAAAGCGTTTGAATTGTTAATATTAATTGATTATAATACATACATAATTAATCAATGGTGTCACTAGTCTTCTCATGTTGTCCTGTTGATCCCAATTTAAGCAATTAACCCAACAGTTAATGACCAAGCATGACACCCACTCATCCTTTCGAAGGGTGTACAACGCATCCCTTTCTAGTGCATAAGAGTGAGCCTTGTTGCTGGAGCAGTACATAATTTGATGTCTATGTAATAATTAAGCATTTATGATTATTCACTAGAACAAAATAACAAAAGGATAAGGCCAAAAGATTTGTATAACATCTTGAAATAAAATGGTTTCGTTTCCACTATTTAACAATATTAATAATCCAGAAATAGTATTGGAACAACATAACAAAAGATCAGATGCTAACAGACTTATAGAACTAGTAGAATCTTAGGCCAAGGTATGGAAACCATTCTACAATATTAATGGTTTCAGTGTTTAACATCCAGAAACCATTTAAAACTAACAATGGTTTCAGTGTTTAACATCCACCATTTAACAATGCATTATAATTCAGAAATATAATTAATACGAGTTCTAAGTTATTACTTATCATGCACATCACTCCATGCATATGTTGCCAAATCCTTTTGCGTCTTAGTCGTTTTTGACACATGGACAGCTTCGTCATAGGGGCTTGACAGGTACTTTGACTTTTTCAATGGTCTTTTCCTTTCAGGCATAGCACCACTAGAGTATAGCATGTCATGGGTCCTTCGTTTCTTTTTCTGCACAGGTTCAACACTATCCAAGTCGATTACCTCATCGGGTAAGACGGACCTTAATGGAGTTGCACTGTCAAATAAAGTATGTAATTGTTAGTTTGCAGAATTTAAACAATATTGTTATTTGCGCAGAAATTAATTAATCATGTTCATGTTAGACTCATGTTTTAAACCATTCCTTCTGCTAAATGGTTTCAGGCATACAAGAAGACAAAACAAGGATGATATAGCAGAAACTTCATGAAAAATCAGCAATAAACAAATAGAAGTAGGTAGAGAATAATTGCTACATATAATTGACTTACTCTATACAAACTTCTGAGTCAGACTTATCATCATGCTTCACATTTGGCGGTGCCTCATACAAAATTAGCGCAAGGCTTTGAGTGCTTTTTGTCTCCGTTGAAGCTTCACCCGCATCAAAAAATTGTGGATATTTCAGAATTGTTTCAGCTGTCACTGAATCAGATCCCTGTGACAACGAATCTGTCTTATTCAAGCTGAAACAATCAAAACCAGCAACAAATAAAAAACCATTAAATGTTAAAAGACATCATGACTAAAAAACCATTAAACAGACATAATATATATTCATTTCTTACTCTGAATTAAAAAATTGTGGAAACTTCAAGATAGTTTCCTGTGTCACAGTATCTATTCCTTGCGAATCTGAATCCTTGTTTTCTGAATCAATTTTATTGAACCTGCAATCAAAACCATTGAGAAATATTTTCAAAGTTTTGATCTAAGATGTAATTATTGTTTTACACAATCACAAATAATAAACCAAAAAAAACATGATACAGATTAATTGCTTACTCTGCATGTTTAGTTTCACCGCCATCAAAATATTGTGGAAACTTTTCAATAGTTTCTTGTGTCAATGTCAGCCCGACATTGCACGCGGCCTTCACATATTCATCAAGGAGCTCAGGATTGATTTCAACATCTTCAGCATCCTCATTTTTTTCATTATTGAACCTGAAAACATTTACAAATGCTATTTGGTCAAACTAACATAAAAATATTATTATTTTAATTACTATCAAACTGGAAACTATTATAAGCATCAAATGATTTAGGTATACAAAGTAAACCATTATAAGCATCTCAAAAATTATTATTAAACACTAATAAATACATTCATCGTTATAATTTTTAACCTGGATCAAAGAAAACCATTATCAAGATCAAATGGTTTGGGTAAACAAAGGAATGAAACCATTCCATGTGCAACATGGTTTCATATAGTATTAACAATAAAAATATTTACAATTAGGTCACCAATAAAGCATGTTAAGTTTAAAATAAAAGTTAGTACCTTTGGGCATCCGAACTTTCACCCACTTCAGTTTCAGCTCCAGCTCTACTCTCGGTTTCAGCTTCAGCTTCTTTAGATTCAGCTACCTCCACAGCCCTTGGTTCTGCTGAAATGGTTTTGGCATCCTCATCTTCATCACTTTCATCGTCATTATTGACCCTGATAAAATTGAACATGCTATTTGGTAAAACTTACATAAAATTAAAACTATTCCAAAACAATTATCATCATCAAATGTTTTTGTTGAAAAGAATGAGTGAAACCATTTCATATGCAACATGGTTTCAGACAGTATTAAAAAAGTAATCAAGTGATCACTAAACCATGGTAAGACTTAAAATAAATGTTAGTACCTCTCTACATCAAAATTTCCTCCAGCATCATCACTCTCAGTATCTTCACTTTCACCATTTTCACTTTCACCGTCTTCACCTTCATCATCTTCACCTTTGGTTCCAGGTTCTTCAGTTTCGGCTATCTCCACCCCTTTTTGTTCTTGTGAAATTGCATGTTGTTTTGCAGAAGTTCCAACACTCTCCTCAGCTATCCTCCTCTCTAAGGTTTGTACGGCTCCATTGTAGATCCGTATGCACCCTTTATAATGATCAAGATATTCCTCTGCCTGCATATGGTTTATATATATGTAATAATAATATATGTTAGTCAAACAATTGAGGACTTAAAGGAACTGTTCATATATATATATATATATATATATATATATATATATATATATATATTACTAATTTATACCAGTAATATTATGGTTCTCTCACCTTAGATAAAGGACAAGTATCTGGATCAAAGCACATTGGAAGTGGTCCTTCATCAGTGCGATAAAGTCGTTTCACCCCAACTGTCAATCCATGCTCAAGCCCCATAAGGTCATGGACTTTCTGCAGGTCTTGCGTTGCGGTTTTCACATCCCAATCACGCAGTGATGGGAACTTTTGGTTTCCAGTCAACAATGGGCTTCTCTTCCCCATTTTATCCAAATAATTAATCTGCAAAATAAACCAATATCCAATCAATATGGTTTTATATAACAGGGTATCAAAACCATTAAACCATACTAATGGTTTCAGTTATTATAAACGGATTATTTTTAAATATGTAATGTCTATAGGAGTGCATACTCAGAGTGAGTGATTCAATGCTTATATATCATAGACACACACACACACACAGACAACCAGACACACACACACACACACGTGATAGATTTGGTATCAATGTTCTAAGAAAACAATATTTCTTGGACTGCAAAGGAATGTTAGAGGTACATGTCCATTAACCAACTAACATCTCATAGTCCAGTTTACAAGCACACACAAACAAATTAGGTCATAGTCCAGTTTACAAGCACAAACAAATTAGTTTCATAAAAATCTCATGGAGCAGAACCCATCAAACTACTAGAACAATCTTAAGCAAACACCTTGAAACCATTTAAAAATACAAATGGTTTCACTGTAACAGATTTTGAAACCATTAAACAAAACTAATTGTTTCCAGCATTTAACAATACTATATATATATATATATATATATATATATATATATATATATATATATATATATATATAGAGAGAGAGAGAGAGAGAGAGATTGATTACCATTAGGAAGTGGAAATCCGCCAATGGATTTGCCACATCTGGATTTTGCAGCCCGTCCTTCATGTATTGCAAAACATGTGAGCACCAATTATATGATGCCGCCTGTTCTAGTACTTGCGCATAATGCAGAGACACAAAACTGCTGTTTGTAGGGCATAATATGTTGTGGATTATCAAACATATTGCCCCCTTAACCCAGGACATTGGTTTCTCCAATTTTTTCATTTGTGATTCCAACTCCGTCACTTTTACAAATGTGGAGTAGTTTCCAACCAACCCCAACTCTTTTCGCAGTTTTTTTATAGCTGCCTCAGAGCAGCGATCAACATTGATCTGCTCCCCACTCATTGGGAGCCCATATACCCTGTGCACATCTTGCTCCGTCAATGGCAGCACATCTGTTCTGCCTAACCTGATCCACATGTTTTCCTTTTCGAAGTGTTTCACAATCCATTCGACAAAGAATGTGTGGATTTTGGTCCATTTGCAGAGATGTGTTAACCCACCGAAACCACTCTCATTCAAAAGCTTCAATATATCATCCTCTCTTTTTTTCCCTTTGATTGATTCCATAAGGTCATAGACCTTAGGAATGCTCAGTTTGTGTCTTAATCGTTGATCAATATTCTGCTCCTCAGAATTACCATCGGTGTCTTCGTTCTTTTTCCCCTTGTTTTTTTGACTCAACCTCTTTTCCTTAACTTCTTTATTATCATCCGAGCTTTCATCATTTATTTTTGTGCCTCCCGCTCTTTTACCACGGTCCCTCTGATTCTTTACCTTCTTATCCTTCATTTCCCCCTCTTCTTCCGATGGTGTCAAGCCGAGACTGAAATTTGGCATTGACTCCAAGTCTTTTGTTTTTTTGGTCTGCATCAAAGAAAACAATTTTATTCATCAAATGGTTGTGGTGTAACACAGTCTGAAACCATTCCTTGTGTCAAATGGTTTCCAGCATCAAAGCATTAAGTTCAATAAATGGTCAAGTGTATAACATGTTATTATTCTGTTACAACCTCTAAAACAAATCTATAAATTATATAAAAATCTTTAAATAGGATTCAATTTTAATACATTCTTAACACAGCCCTCAAAACCACTAATTGGGGTCATCTTAAGCAGAACCTATGTTAAGAAGCTTCAAAAGCAATAAAGAATGTATTAAAATCTTTAAATAGGATTCAATTTTAATACATTCTTAACACAGCCCTCAAAACCACTAATTGCAGCATGTTAGACTCATCTCAAAATACATTGTTAAAACACATTCTGGGAACCATTCCATGCGCATAATGGTTTCCAGAATCCACTCATTACCAAATCAACACACAGAATCCCTTTCCAATAACAATTTACAAACTATTTATTTGATTTGAAATGAGAAATAAACATAAACTCAGAATAGAGTTACTGCAAATTTTAGCTTTATAACAAAATAGAGCTTTGATGCTGGAAACCATTTGGCACAAGGAATGATTTCAGACTATTAAAATACATTGTTAAAACACATTCTGAAACCATTCCATGTGCATAATGGTTTCCAGCATCCACTCATTACCAAATCAACACTCAGAATCCTTTTCCAATAACAAATTACAAACTATTTATTTGATTTGAAATGAGAAATAATTTTAAACTCTTAATTTAGGGTTTCCACAGATGCATGCAATTAGTACAAAAACCATAACACCATTTCCAACATATCAACAGCACGATCGAAACAAATGGTTCAACAAAATGGTTTTTGAGTAACACATTCTGGAAACCATTCCATGTGCATAATGGTTTCCAGAATCCACTCATTACCAAATTAACACTCAGAATCCCTTTCCAATTACAATTTACAAACTATTTATTTGATTTGAAATGAGAAATAAACATAAACTCTAATTTTAGGGTTTTCACAGATGTATACAATTACTTTGAAAACTATAACACCATTTCCAACATATCAACAACACAATCGCATAAATTTGAAAGGAAAAGTAAAAATTAATTATTTAATTTGGGGATTATCACTTATATCACCATTTCGAACGATTGTAGCAACATACATTTATGTTAGAACCGTTTTCTAGTCAAAAATAAGTTGACGCAGAGTTGACGTTAGTACCTGGTTGGTTTTCTTCATTTCAATGTGGCGACAATGATGAAGTTAGAACTGTGATGATGGTGATGATGGTGATGGTGTCATGATTGTCCTTTTCCGGCGACGGTTGTGGTGGAGATGACGGAGATGACGGTTGTGGTGGTTCGCACGGAGTGATCGTGTTTGAGGGAAAGGAGACGTGTTTCAGACAAAATAAATGCAAGTGAAATTAAAAAAGAAAAATGATAAACGGTTTCTTTTTTCATTTGGGCTGTGCGGTGTAAATAGAAAAACATGGTGTAAGTAAGCAACTGGGCTGTATTCCGTGTTTATGGTCCAAGGCTTTTATGGACGGTCCATAAATTGATTTATGGACAGAAACCGAACCCAACAGATCATATTAGACTTTTAAAAGGTCAGACTCATGCCTAAAAGATAAATTTATAATAGACCACATGCTTTTGATTTTTTGACAGGTCAGGCTCAGGTTTGACAAAGTCTAACTCGGCCTAGCCTATTCTCATCTCTACACACACCCCAAAATACCATAAAAAAAATCATCCAAGTTTATTTCTCTTTTATTGAGTCACACCTATTTTTAACTTGCCTTAATTACTTTTTTTGTCCCTTAACTAATTTATTAGTTTTATTTTGATCCTCCAACTAATAAACGTTTCATTTTAGTCCCTTAAGTGTATCTCTCTATCAACCAAAGTGGTCATTTCCATTAGTTTTTAACCCCAAGTTACAATTTGATCTTTTTGTCAAAAGTTCAACCATTAGATTGTAAGTCTATGATATCTAATTGTGGACCACCAACATCTAATTGTTCTTACTTTTCTTTATCTTCTTCCCTCTCCTCCTTCATCTTCATCACCATTTTCATTAACCTTCATCATCTTCCTAAAAAATACCCAGAAAATAAAAAATCTATCCCAAAAGTTTTCATTTATGAAACAATACTCATAAAATCAAATATAAAAAAAAAATATTGGGATTTTTATGAAGAAAATTTATGGGTTTCTAGTAGGGGTGTTCGCGGTTCGATTTTGAATATAAAAGTCATCTTAACCTCGAAATAAAAAACATGCGGTTTGGATTGGATTGATTCATGCTGTTTATCGCGATATAAAAAATATGACAATATTACAAACTTGTTACAAAATAAACATAGGAAATATTATTTTACTATTTACATGATATAATATGCATATACAAAAATTGCATATCTCCTAAAAAAAAACCTTCATCGCCATAACCGATTCCTTGATCGTCGGCGATGAAGGAGCAAGCTTGATCGTCGACGATGAAGGAGCAAGCTTGATCGCGACGACTAGCGACTAGGGCATTGTATTCATCATCGGTGGTGTGATTTCAGAAATGAATGTGAATTTTTAATGTTTAAGCACAACGCGGGAAATCGTATCGTTTTTTGCGCGCGCTTATAAAACGAAATATTTGTGATTTTGTCTTATAAAAATGCTGAATTGTATTTTTGGCCCATAAATATTGCAATCGTGTCAATTTTGACCTCTGTGTTTTTCACAACTTTTGGCTCTTAATGGTTCCCCGTTTGTGTTATGATGATGGTCTCCTCTTTCCGTTCTAAATGTTATGTTGAGGTGAGTGTATTTATTGATTTGGTGGCCAACACTTGTAACATACTTCATCTGTCTCATATTATAAGAAAAAAACAGTAGTGTTATATCGCACGACACTTTATTCGAAAGACATGCACGACCTCATTTACCAGTTACCATGCTTATTAGATAGTAGTATATAGTATTTTTCATGGTAATTAATATCTAGTATTTTTATGTTAAATTTTTTTTTTTATGCAATTTTGTGTTCTTTAAGTTTTACCAACAAGGTAGTGATGGCAACAATAACTATAACAATGCATATTTTGATTTTCTTTGGTAAAATTAAGCTACAAGTTGTGTGATAGTTAATAAGTTAGTTTTTAGCTAATAGCAGCTACTAGAGGGAAATGATTTTTTTTAGTAAAGTTATTTTATTTTATTTTTTTTTAAAGTAGTAAATTTAATTGTTGTAAGTACAAAATAATACAAAAGTATATGATTATTTTATGTGAGTGAGTATTTATTTTTTTAAATGGGTAGTTTTTTTATGAAAAAAATTAAAATAACAATGTTAAAATTGGAATGAAAGATAAAAAGTTCAAATAAAAAAATATTGCTTTTGCTGATAATATGGGGTGGAGGGAGTTTGTAATAACGTTGAAAATCAACATGTATAATTGAGAGCAAATGAAATTTTGAAACATTTTGGTGTGTTGCGAAAAAAATTAAAATAAAATTAGCCATAATGTTCGAGAATTACTTTTGTCACTTTATGGCCTACTCGCGCGCCCTACGAATTGATCAAAATACCTTTCCCTGGTTTAAATCATGGATGAAGGAAAAATGAGTAATTTTGAAAAATGACATTTTTTTCTACATACGTGACTCAAGCCACAGATGTTATAAATGTAGGGTGTTTTGGGGGGTGTCCGTAGCACAAGTCACAGACAGAGGTATTTGAGTCATTTCGTAGGGCGCGCCCCAAAAACCGTAAAGTGACAAAAGTAATTCTCTAGTGTTTAGTTACGGTGCAGAATAAATATTCAGAGGTAGGATGTACATGTTCCAATAGGTTACAAGCCCAATTCATAAATTCTCGATCCTTGAAGATGGAGAATTTCTTTTGGCGCCCACGCCCTTCTCGTACACCCTGCTCGTTTTCAAATTTACTCTTTCATTATTTAAGTAGTAGATATTATAGAAATGAATTTTTTGGGAAACAATTATCCCCTGTGTAACTAGTAGACTAGTTGTTGGTCAAGTCGGTGGCCACTATCAAAGAGCTGCCAAACGATCAATTTTGATTGACTACTACTTGTGCGACCATAACGTTATATTGGCCGATCAGAAGCCTTAAAAAACTATAAATACCTCTCCAATTATCATCTCTTCTAAATAGTTAAATGAATATTTTTGTAAATAAATTACTTTTTCTATCATTAAAAAACTATAATAACCAAATATTATTTATTAAAACTATCAAAAATATAAAATTTGATATATTTTTTTTAATTTGTATTCTTTGTAATAGTTAATATTGAACTCTCTTTATGAATTTTTTCAAAACAATTAGTGTAATGCCTATAAACAATAAAATTGTGTTTTTTCTTGTGATATCATTATCCCTAAAATATAATAATCAACTAAAAGTTTTTTATTATTCATAAAAATAATCGTTAATTTACGAATTTAGTGACTTATGTACCAATACATTCAAACTATTAGAATGTATTGTAGAAACTCTCATATCTTTTGTAGTGTGGCTTGTTATTTTGTTTTGTGAGAGAGCGAAAGTAGATAACCATTAAGGAACCCTCCCACCAAAATGTGAATAGTACCATAACAAATAATTTTATGTTGTAAGTACTTCACGCAATTACATGTAATTTTTAATTAAACCGTTGATATTAGATTGAATAGATAAGATTAAAAACTGTGTTTTTAATATCAAAACAATCTCGGCCGTTGTTTTTAGATGGAACAATTGATGTTGGTTATAATGTCTTGTGGTAGAAACTAGAAGTTTATATTTGGTATCATGGTGAATATGTTAGAATCATGGTGACTTACCGTAATTTTACGGAAACTACACTCTATAACTTCCATAAAAGTACGGTGATGCAGTCAGGGACGGACCTGGACATACATTTTCAGTGGGGCTAAAAAATTTAGCGGCTATTAAAAAAAAATTATTCTGATAATTTCGTTAAACTATAAACAATATATAAGATTATTATTAGTATAACATGTATAGGCTATTCAAAAAAAAAGTATAACATGTATATCCAAAAAAATACAACAAATTCAATTAGTTATCTACCATTTTTTGACAAATAAAATTAATATTTATTATTATAAAATTAAACTATATAACTTAAAATAATATTTTATGTATAGCGAATGATTTGTAATCATCAATCATAAACTATGCACTAATATTTGTACCAATACTAAATTAATATATGTACCGAATACTTACAGTCATCAATAATAAACTTTAACCTAATATTTACATTAGTATCTGTATAAATATGTATATAGAATGACTTAAAATTATTTATAAAAATATTCTCTTTTTTTTTTCAAAAAAAATTTGGCTAGGCTGGTGTGACTATAGCCACACCTAGCCTTAAGCAGGTCCGCCCCTGGATGCAGTGTGATTATGATATTCAACCGTAATACCAAAATGCACGAAATTTGTTTCCAAAAAATGTGGTTTCATGTGATTCCTCACATCACATACTTATATTCACACCAGACCAGTGGTTGAGTTGAGTTAAGCTTGAGTTGTGGGGACCCGTAAAAGTGAAAGAAAACAAAACCCTTTGTGCACATTGAATTCTCTTCTTGTTCACGCAACAAATACACAAAACATTAAATATTTTTCCTTATTCACTCAAAATGGCCCTCTTTTTTTATGATCATTGTACAGTTTTCATTGCATGGGTAGATCTTGTCATTATTAGCTTTGTGAGGATTAATCTAGGAACCTGAGCCCTTCCTTAATACTACCTCTGCTGGTCCACACCGGACCACCACAGAATAGAGTATAGTTTATTCCTAACCAAACTAACCTTTTTATACATGTATGTACGTACTTCACCATTCTTTGAAAATGAAAAATGAAAGTGACATCTCCGTTTGCCATCTGTATTCTTCACGCCATGCCCCGCAGCTTCCCCTATGTCACTTTGAGATTCGATTCGCCCGACAACTTCCTCCCACTTTGAGATTCAAAACTTTTGGTACTAGTACACTACTGCCTCGGTTACTAAACAAATTGGGTTAAAACTTAAAAGGAGAATGATAATAAGTGTTCTCGGGACACTTATGTTATGTTTGATTTGAGGGAATGAAGATGAGAGGAAAGAAAATGACGTAAATTAATGAATGAATTTAAATTAAAGTTAGTCCAAGTTTATTCATTGATTTGCGTAATTTTCTTTCATCTCACTTTCCTTCCCTCCAACCAAACGGACCCTTAGGCTCTGTTTGTTAAACCAAATAAACTAGTTTATAGCTTATAACTTTTAGCTTATAAGCTAAAAGCTCTGTTTGATAACCATTTTTAAAAAAGAGCATATAACTTATTTTACTAACTTATAGCTTATTTTTCAAATGTTATTTCAAGTAACTTATGAATTTATAGTTTATTATCTTTTCTTCCAATTTTACCCATATCATCTTAGTTAAAAAAAATAAAATATTAATTAAACATTTTTTTTTGAACAAGCCAAAATGAGATATATAAAAATAAAGAATCACAGTCACCCGAGCACAAGGTGTGCCAAGGTAGACTGTCAATGTCTACAACAAGTCACAAAATAATACAAAAGTACACAAGAGTCCACCAACAAACAGTTCAAGCATGACCCAAACACAACAAAGGACTAGACCACCATCTATTATAGTTAGAAGCTAAGGTAACATTTGTCGCCTTCAACCATCTGAAAGAAAAGAGTTTGATCTTGTCCAACAACTGATGAGGAGAGCTTGCCGAGCCTCGGAACAGTCTGTGGTTTCTCTCCGTCCACACAATCCAAACACAAGTGAGCCAAATGAGCTGCAGAAAGGAACGTCACGCCCGTGTACCACCTGCTAGAAATGTAAACTGAACGAAGTGATCGCGAAGGGAAGTGTACTCCACCACCAGAATGTCAATCCATGAGTGCACTAACGCCCAGAAAGAGCCAAAGGTCTCACAGGAGATGAATAAATGATGAGCGGACTCCGCCTCTTCGCAACCAGAAACACAGAACTGAGCTGCAGTAGATAAAATGCCTCGGGCTGTCAGGTTGGTTTTTGTGGGCAACCTGTCATGCAGTAGACGCCACGCAAAGATGGATAAAAATATTTTTTTTATGTCATTTCATAATTATAAGCTAGTTCATCCGCTATAAGCTAGCTTATCAGCTATCCACTATTTTTTACCAAACAGAGCCTTAGTTAAATGACAAATTTTAAAATGGATCAATTCATCAAGTGGTCCATGGTGGACCACTTATGAATAACACTATAACGAATACAAATTTTACGAAATTCACCGTTAGATTGAAAGATTGTTTCATAGAGATCATCCATACAAAATTTTAGAAAAATTGAAAATCATTTGATATGTTATTGAGACCCATTAAGATTAACGGCTTATGAGTTTTTATTAAAAACCGTTAAACTTAATAGATTTCAATAACATATCAAATGATTTCCAATTTTTCTAAAAATTTGTTTGGATGATCTATATGATGCAAACTTTCAATTTAACGGTGAATTTTGTAAAATTTATATTCGTTATAGTAGTAATGATCACTAATCCACAATGGACCACTTGTGAAGGTGGTTCACCGTAGCATTAGCCTAGTTAAAGATACTTTAAATAGAAAAAATACATTAAAATGTGTGCCGGTTAATGTTTGAAAAGAAGAAAAGTAATGTTTTCAATGTAATTTTTTTTTTTTTTATATTTTTAACTAGTGCCCCAGAGCCGCTAATTAACATGACCCAAACTTAAATTACTCCATCCGGCCGCAAATATAAGTAAAAGTGTACTTTTTAAATTCATTGAATAATAGATATATTTGGTTTATATTATATTCCAAATACATTAATTATTCAATAAATTCAAAAAGTGTAATTTTACTTATAATTGTGGTTGGATGGAATATGCTTTTAGGCTAACAAGTACACCAAGCCCATGACCCTATTTTTATAGTCTTTTTTAGTTTTGGTATGGTTAACTAGTGTTTTTAGGACACATTTTGGCATATTTTTATCAAAATAAGTTTTATGGAAAGATATAAAAAAAATTGAATCGATTATTGATTATGATAAAAAAAGATAAAGTAAATTAAATGTAATGTGTATTAAATTTCATGAGAATAGTAAAAGTAAATCTTAAAAATAATAAAAATTAGTTGTTTTTGTTTATAACTTAAGATAATTTTTTATTTTATTTTTTGCTTATAAGCCGAGGGGGTATTTCTAAAATACTACAAGTTAAGAAATAAAATTATATTTTGTATTGTAAACAATAATTAAATAATTCCTTTCTCTTTTTTTTCACTCAAATCAAACACATCCGGGGGCGGATCCCTTAAAGAGCTGGGCAGGGCCATAACCCGCCCCAAGTTTCAAATTTTCCATTTTTTATAGGTATTATAATATATGTTTAGTTTAAGATTATATTATATATACTACTTGTTGCTAATATAAGCAAGCTAAATGAACTAGCCTAGTGATAAAGAAGCTTGTTTTTAGTGTTAGGGACTTGAGTTTGATTCCTATATATAACAATTTAGTATTTTAACACTATTTTTTTTATAAAAAATATCTCATTTTATAACTAAAATTCTATCAATTTTTTTTTCTTACAAACACGGCCCCCCAAAGTAACAACCTAGCTCCGCCACTAAACACATCATAAGTTTAGTGTAGTGGTGATGAATTTAAGTATACGCATATTCAAACCTGATTAACTCAAATGTAAATCAAAAAGAAAAATTAGCTTAGTTAAGCAGCTAACTCATATTTTCTTTTAGGCTTAAACATCATTTTCGTCCATGTAAGTTCATAAATTTTTTGTTTTAGTCCCTGTATCTTTTTTGTTGCAAATTAGTCCTTGCATGTGCAAAACTTTTTTTATTTTAGTCCATAAAGCTAAAATTCGTAGGAAAATCTACAGGAAAATCCATTGGTTTCCTGTATATTTTCCTGCGGATTATAGTTTTAAGGGACTAAAACCAAAAGATTTGAACATACAGGGACTAATTTGCAACAAAAAAAATATAGGAACTAAAACAAAAAAAATCGCAAACTTACAGAGACAAAAATGATATTTAAGCCTTTCTTTTATCATAAATAAATGCAAAATAATTGTAAAGTGAAATTATTATTTTTTGCCAAAAATGTGAAAATATTTAATACGTTAATAAACAAATTTAATTTTTCTTTATTTCATTTATGCATATAATTTAATATTTATAAATTTTTTAACAATGTCAATTTTGAAATGGATGGAACATTAATTATTTTTTTTCGTACAAAGATGGAATATTAATTTGTATGCGCCAAGAAATATAAAATTAACCCATTCAAATACAAATTTACTTTTGAGGTTTTTTCTACTCCCTCTGTTCCTTTTTGTTTGTTATTTTAGAAAAAAATATTTGTTTCAAATTGTTTGTTGTTTTGATAATTTAAGGTTATATTTAGTCTATTATACCCTCCTTCCTAATTTTTTTCATCGACTACATGTTATATAATCTTTTTTTTACTATACTTCTTCATATAATCTTTTTATTGTATTTTTTTTACAAAACTTCATATAATCTTTTTTTTTTGAAAAGGCAAAAAAAAAAAAAATTGGTTTGTTATGATCTGCCTTTATTTTTTTTGTGGTTTTAATTTTTTGAAAATATAAAGTGTGTACAAAAAAATAGGATTTTTTTTGGATTAAAATTAGAGTATAATATATTACAAAAAAGGGTATAATAGAAAAATAAAGTGTAAAAATACACTTTCTTAATTTGACCTTTTTTTTTTTTTTTTTCTCAAACAACAAACAAAAAGGAACGGAGGGAGTAATATGTTTGTGGGTTAGATTTCATTACGCATAAAGTTATTTTCGCCGTTTAAATTAAATGATATCATGTGACATACTTTCTCTGGTTATTGATAAAGCAAAAAAATGACATTTTAAACATTAAAATATTGATGTATCGAGTTTATAATATAGATCTAATATATTAATTTTTCAATGAGCTTAAAAAATAGTTCTTTTTTTGCTTAAATACCATTTTCGTCTCTGTAAGTTCATAAATTTTTTATTTTAATCCATGTATCTTTTTTTGTTGCAAATTAGTCCCTACATGTGCAAATCTTTTTTATTTTAGTCCCTAAAGCAAAAATCCGCAGGAAAATCTGCAGGAATATTCGCTGATTTCCTGCATATTTTCTTGCAGATTTTAGTTTTAAGGGACTAAAACCAAAAGATTTGAACATACAGGGACTAATTTGCAACAAAAAAAGATACAGAGACTAAAATAAAAAAATCAAAAACTTACAGGGACAAAAATGATGATTAAACTATTTTTTGTTGTTTAAAACAGTAATCGGAAGAACATTGATCTAATAGTAAGACTTGTTAATCCAACAATAAAACTTATTAAGCCATCGACAAAAACATACTTATTCATAATAAAAAGTTTGTCATTTTGTGTGTGTGTGTTAATTCTCCGGTTCCAAGGGAAGATAGGTCGGTAATCTAGAGTTTGGCCACGAGGTAACTAAAGTCTAACAAAATATTATTATGGGCAAGAATCGAACTCAGATTTTTCTGAACGATTTATTATAGATGAAACTCATTAACCACTTAAGTCCAAATATCTTCATTTTTTGTCTCATTTTTTAAACCATTGTTCGAAAAAAAATTCGAGTTCGATTTCTAATTCGCTGGTTAATAGAAATTAAAAAAAAGGTTGTCTAATTTCTCCACCCTTTTTTCTTTCTTTCTAGATTTATGATAATTTTGAAACATTGATGTGAAAAAGGTAAAGAATACAAACAAGTTCGGTCTCCATTCCATTTTTTTTAGTTTTCACCGTCAATTTTATCTGATTTGGAGTCACTTTTAACATCAAATAGTTTTAGCTTCCTTTTGATCGTGACACTCCCTACTAAGTTAAGTGCCAACGATTAATAACAACAACAAAAAGCCAAGATATAGGATTTGGATTTTCAGCCATAGACATATCATGCTATTTTAAATCTCGGCCATCTATTTCTGATCAAATATTTTATATTAAACATAGTAAAAAGTAAGTACTTTAAATTTGATCCGTCGAATCATAATTGGACGGTTTGAATGCAGTACTGCGTCCGTCAGTAACTCAAGCTACTGTATTACTAGTAAGAAGCAGAAATAGAACGTTACATAAAAAGAAGCCTGTTCCTTCTCACTTCACACACACACACCACTGTCAACCATGGCATCTCTAACACCCGGCGTACTAACAAAGCTTCTACAAAACGCCGGCAACAGAGTAACAAACGAACACCGTCAACCACTTCTTCAAGTAACACAAATCATTCCTCGTCTTTCCGACGACACGTGGCAACCCAACACTGGTTACTTTCTCAAACTCTCCGACTCTCTTCATTCCGCTTACGTCACTGTCTCCGATTCCGACGCTGAGTTAATCCGTTCAAATAAACTCCAACTCGGTCAATTCGTTTACATAACTCACTTTGACTCGGTCGATTCTTGTTCTGTTCCACTTGTTCGTGGTTTGAACCCTCTTCCTAAAAGAAGAGCTTGTGTTGGTAACCCTATTGATTTGGTTTCTAGTGATTGTTTACATCTTGTTCATAATCATACTCGTTCGAAATCAAACAACAATGTTAAGATTATGAAGAAGAAGAAAGAGAATAATGGGTCACAAGAACATGTGAATAAGAACAAGGACAAGGACAAGAACATGAATGTGAATGTTAACAACAATGTTGTTGTTGAAATGAGGAGATTGAGTTTAGATTCTGCTACAAGAAGGGTTTGGGATCATGGTTCTGTTGTTTCTAAAACTAAACCTTCTTCTTCACCATGTTCAACTTCAAGATTCAACTTCAATAAATCTACCTCTACTAGTACTTCACCCAATGTATTTTTCTCCTTTTTATTTTTAAATTTTTTATGTTGAGTTTTTTTATTGAGGGAAAAGGGTTTTTAAATTTTTCAATTGGGTGGTGTTTTTATAGATTAAAAATGTAATCTTTGTTTTGGATAATGCTATTTCATGTTAATGATGTTGAATGAGGGCCCTATCACTTTTTAAAAATGCTCTTTTATGTTCAATTGGATTTGGACCCATCCACCAGTACTTTTTTTGCTTCAAGCTTATAAAACCCTTTCAATTGGTAAATATTTTTGTTTCGTAGGATTCTGCATAATTTACAATCTGCAGTATATAATTTTTTAAAAATTTGATGATATTTTTGCTGGTAAAAAAATGTTAACTTTTATTATTTATTTACAAATATTTTTTTTCCTTTAATTATTTAATGTGGTACATTGATGATGAAACTTGTTGGTGTAGGTGATAGACAAGAAATTTTCTTTAAAAACTAATTCTCATTCTCCATTGAAGTCTCCAACAACTTCAATTGTTTCACCATTGAAGAACAAAGATGAGAATTTGTGTCCCAAAACAACAGGCACACCTCCTAGGAAAAGTGCTACTACTGTTCCTAAATCACCTTGTGTTGGCAATGGTTTTGTTCCAAGCAAACTTGTTAAGGTGCCTTTGAATTTCAAAACATGGTATGACAAGTCTGGATCTTGGGATAATCTTCTACCACCCATTTGTAATCTTGGAAAGGTATGTTACTAACTTCATTCTTTCATGTTAGCTTTGGAAATTTGATTGATTCATCTTATTCTAAATTTTTGTAACCTTTTTTTCAGCAAGTTGTAACTCATAGGAATGCTGCTTTTTTGGCTGCTGTGAGATCTCTTGAAGAAGCTTCTGCTGCAGATACTGTGCTTCAATGCATGTGGTACTTATTTTGCCTCAATTTTAATTGCCCTTCCTTTCTTACATATCGAATCATAGATTCCTTATGTTACTTCATATCCTTGGCTATAAATTTTTATGCCATCTTAACCTATGAAGCAAAGACACTGGCACGTCGACACCAATAATAATTTGAGAATATGACATAATTCAATGTAATCATAAGTGTCAGTGTTGTGTCGGTGTTGGACATTGGCATGTGTCCGAGACTGGAATATACGCTTAATCCGACGAGTGTCTGTGCTTCATAGATAATACATGCTTCTTGCACCAAAAGAATATCTTGTATACTTACCTTTGGCCCTTCTAATTTAACCTCTCTAAATTGGGGAACCAAGGCATCTCTTAAACAAGAACAAGATATCGTATACTTACCTAGGTTTTGATGTTGATGATCAATGTTGTCAAATAACGGGCTATATCAGTACTATAAAGTAGCATAATTTGAACAAATTGTTATTGTTTGATAAGCTATTTTATTCAAAGTGTCATCAAATGGTGGCTATAACACTATAGCCACTTTTAGCATAGCAGAGTTTGAACACCGTTATATTCTGCGATTTGCGTTTGACAACAATGATGATTTATCTTCTTATTTCTAGTCTCCCAAAGGATAGGTCATAGGTATACCAATCAAAGTTGAGAAACACAGATAAAATACTTTTGGAATGCTGTGTGCTATTTATTTATCTAGTTTGTGGCTGTGATTCCCATTCTGGACTACTATTTTTTTCATGCTAGTAAAGTCGAAGTCATCAATCACATTACACCATTGGAACTAGAATTTGAGGGAAATTTCTCCGTTTTCTTCTAATGTTATCATTTATTTTCTCTCGTACCAATGTGAAGTTGTTTCTGTGGCTCATAATTGCATTGACTAAGATAATAACAAAGTATCCTCCTTTCAGCTTGTTTTCCGAACTCTGCGAGTCTCGTCAGACACTTCCAGCTGGATTACTTGTGAAGCAGTTTCTGGAACTTCATCAGAGTTTGCAGAGAGTAACAATGGTATTTGATTCCTTACTTTCCGCACCTCCTGAAACAAAGCCAAGCAGCCACGCTACTATACAATCTCTAGTGGAAGACACATGCAAAGTTCCGACTCGCAAGAATGCTACATTTTGGGTTCAAGCTGCCTTAGATACCAATCTTTCTAAATTCAGTCTATACAAAACACAAGAAAAAACGAGGCTTTGAATGGTGAGAAGTGTCATTATGTTGTCATCGAGAATTCTCACAAGGAAATGAATACCGAAGAATCCACTGTTCCAAACAAACAAAGTCGTGTAACACAAGCACATCCCTTACAAAATTCATCTGGTAAAAGAATTTCTTCTTCGAAGCGGAATCTCTTGGTAGCCAAGAATAAGGATGCAGAGAAGCAGGATCAATCAAAAGAAAGTGAACAAAAAGCGGCTGCGAGTCTGGCAGAAAAACTGGTCGTAGCTTCTCGTGAATGGTTCCTGAAGTACTTGGAGGAATCTATAAGTAATGAATTTGGATTGAAAAATGAAGAGAACAGTGAAGTTGCATGTCTTCTTGGACAGCTGAAAAAGGTGAATCATTGGTTAGATAATTTGATCGATGGAGGTAAGGTTGATCATAGGGTAGAGAAGTTGAGGAAAAGTTTGTACCGGTTTCTACTCGAGCATGTTAATTCTGCAGTTGCGTCTAGTTAGTGAATATAGTGCTACAATACAAGAACTAACAGAATGGGAAAACTTTTTCTGAAAAATGGAGCATACTATTGGGAACTGACTCTGATTTGGATCACTAACAATATTTGAATTTTGAATAGCTCCTGTTGGTTTTGTTTGGTATAACCACTTAGGAGTAAAGATCACACCTTTTGTATACTCTAATCTAACTTTGTCAATGAATGAAGATATGCTGAATATTTTATGCAATTTTAATCTGTATTCTGTCAACTATATATTGTTATTTTCTGTGTGGGGACCTCGTTGGTATATAATTTGTTGATGCTTTATGAACCTTGAGGTCTGCCCGACACTAATGAGTCTCAGAATCCAACTCACCTAAATTTTTATAAATTTTTTTGGATTAGCGTTCTTGTCATTTGCTTCTGAATAATGTCCGGCATCCATTAGTTGTTGATTGTTTATACATATTTCATTTTGTGGAGATATTTTTTTCACATAAAAATTATGTTCAATGCAATATTCTTTGATTTTTGTATATTTTGAAATATGTATAAGTTAGAAGATAAAAAGCTAGAACGATAGAGATAAACATTACATTATTATTAGATTAGTTTAAATAATACAAATTGTTATCGTGTGGCAAATTATATTAGATTAGTTTTATTTATTTTATTAATATTTATCGGGATTAAAATTATATTTTTTGCATAAAAAGTATACTTATTTTAGTCAGCAAAGAATAAAAATGAGGAAACCAATTAAACCCTTTAGAAATAAATAGTCCACAAAAGCATCAATTATCAATTTGAAACATATTAGTCCCTAGTAAAAATTTACACATAAAAAATACACCTTGACACAAGACTAATGTGTCTTGATGATTTTGTAATTCATAAGTACTATTTGTGGATTTTTGTCCTACAGACTAAACTTTAAAGCTTGCGATTTTTTCTTCGACTAAAATATATCTGCTCAATAATATAAGTGACAATGAGGCGAGTTGAGTATCAAAATTCAAGCATATGTTTAGATGCACGTTTAGCCATTGTTTTTTGTGCTTGGACGCTATTTCGCCAAGCAACAAAACTAAACTTCCGCGTTAAAGTGATTTTTCATCGCAAATTTCGTTGCTGCATGAGCAAACATGATAAGTTACTTAATGGCTTAATAACAAATTAAGAAAGATAAATCATGTCAAAAGCTATGAAAAAGTAGAAAAGGCAAAAAAAAAAGTGTGACAAACTGACTGTATTTATAAAAAGGTCAAGAAACAAAGTGAGAAGCTACATCAAGACTTAAAAACAAAATGCTTCTTCTGATGTGAAATCAAAAGGACTCATTCACATTTATTAATTTTGCAAAAGGTAATCTTTATATGATGAAGTTGATCTTTGAAGCTTTGTTGATTCCTCACCAATAGTTGAAGTTCCCATGCTTTTCATTCCTTTACAAGATTTCATGTGTTTGTGCATTTTTTCTGGCTTGAATGATTTTCCACATTGCCTGCATGCATCATCAACTTCTAATTATAGTCTCATCTTTCATAATCACAATTAATCACACAAAATTTAATGTGTATTTATAAATATGGGCTTATAAAGTTGCAAAAAATATTCAGCTATTAAGTAATACTAGCCCATGCAGCCAATAGTTGGTAAACATCATAATCTAGCAATCAATGTCAACTTATAGTTTGTATTTCTTTTAGAGAAAAAAAAACATTATTTTATTTTTTGATAATATAATAATCACACTAGTAGATTCTTGACCCTATTGGCTTTTCTAGTTGAATCTTTGCCAGTTGTAGAATTGTAGTTTGAGGACATGAGTCATATATTTTTAATTTTGTTTTTGTTACCAAACCTACTTACCAAACTTACAAGTCAACACCTATGTAGCTTCAATATTTTTTTTTTTTTTTTTATTTATTTTTATTATTTTTTTATTTTTATTTTTATTATTTTTTTATTTTTTTTTTATTTTTTTTTTTATGTAGCTTCAATATTTTAGATTAAAGTCTTGTTCAATAAGTGTCTATGTCCGTGTCGATATCAGAAATAGACACGAACACGATATATCTGCTTACATTCAATTATTTTTATTTTCTCAAATTAATATGAATATTTACATGTCAGTATTAGTGTCATGTATTGTGTATGATGTCTGTATCAATATTTGGTAGACATTGTTGAAATGCTAAACAATGATATTATATACTAAAGTTTCATGTTGAATCACTTACGAGCAAAATGGTCCACCAAATGGTTTATAAGAAGTTTGACTCATTAACTCACTTAGCTTTTTCCTTCCCTTGTGTATTTCCTCTCCATCACAGCTTTTTCTGTAAAAAGAAACAGAAAATTAAATCAACAAAAGCACCAACCAAATAATGTTTTCATTTAAATTGGTCACGGTTATGTCACTACATTTAATTTTGCTAATAATCATAGTAACATATTGGCTAATGTAACCCTATCATGCTAGCATTGGATTCTCAAAGACCCATTTAAGCATAGTTTTTAAAGGGTTTGCAACTATTATGACCACAACATCAAAGTTTTTTATTTTTATTTTAAGTTAAAATCACAAAAGTGTCACAACATATAATTTAGCGAATAATCGTAGTGACATATGCCTAATGTAACCCAATCGCAGACCCTTTAAGTATGGTTCTTAAAAGGGTCTGCGACTACTATTATTTTTGCGAAAAATCATAGTCACACATGGATAATGTAACCCAACCATAGTAGCGTTGGATTGACAAAGACATCGATGTTGCGGCCGTAATCGCAGTCACAAACCCTTTTAAAAAACATGCTTAAAAGGGTCATAAATTATGAATATTCTAAGCTTAATTTATGATACAATTTCTCACCTTGCTCCATAATGTTCATTTTGGTCATGATATTTCCAAGGAGTCCCAAAACACCTAGCTGACCCTCCCAATTTATCTCCTTTACAAATCTCACCCCTTTTTTCAGCCACATTGTTACTTTCCTTAGACAGAATTTTCTGAGCAGGATTCATAGAGAGAAAAGCAGCATCATTTGTTGCAACAGTTCCACAACCAATCCAATTTTTGAACACACTAGTAACTCTAGTAGAATTGCTTCTTATCTTAGTAAAAGAAGATTGAGATTGTGATGAAGTTGATGAAGTCGGAGTAGAAAACGTCGAATCAGGAGGTGTAGTATCGGTTTTGTTATTATGTCCATCTTTTTTACCTTTCTTGCTCATCAAGTTATGATACAAAGAAGGAAATGAAAAAGCCTCAAACTTGTTGTCATGATTCTTTTCAACTAAACCTTCTTTTCCATTCCCTAAAAGCTTCTCCTCTTCAACTTTAGAACAAGAATCATCATCGGTCACCGATGATCTGTCCGAGCTGAAAACCAATGAATCTTGACTTATTTCTGATGACCCTTGATTTAGATTATTCTTTTTTGTATCAGTTTCTTTCTGAATTTCCGATAAAGACGGTTTCTTTTGCCGCTTTTGTTCGTCGTCCTCTTCAAGTTTTACTTTCTCAACAAGTATATCAGTATCATTTTTCTTTTCATTAACTGAATTAATTGAATGAGTTTCTGCATTATCCAAAAAAAAGTGTACAACTTAATGATTCTTGATTAACATTCTTAGCAAAAATTACATAATAAGGTAATAATGCACATAAGTAGAAATTAGTGATGGATTATATAATCATATATTTAATGTGTGATTATGCTTAAGTACATACCAAAAGAGGTAGTGTGGATTTGTGATCCTTTGAGGACATATTCATTATCAGAAATAGGGGTTATGAGGTCATCATCCATTAAATCCTGCCACACATATCCACTCTTGTACCTCCTACACTTCAATAATTGTTAGTTACAAAAATTGATTATGGATATACATATATAGTTAAAGGTTAAAAAAATGAGGTAGAGAAAAATGGACTAAAGTAAGAAAGTAAAGATTAAGAAGGGTATGTATGATTCAACAACCTCTTGTAGGACCAAGCATAGGATTCAGGTAAGTCTTTTCCTCTCAATTCACCAAGCCATCTCTTAATATCTTTTCAAGAAAGAAAAAAAAAAAGTGTCATTTATAGTCTCATAAGTAATTGACAGAAATTAATAACATTACACATTCGTGCTATAGGCCTATAGCACGCACTACTATAGCTGCTATTTAACGACTCTTTGTACTAAATTGCGTATCACAGAATAATAACAGTTTGTTAAAATTCAACTACACTATACTCCTTCTGGTCTCCTATATAAGCAATCATTCTTTTTTTCAGGTTCATTGAGTAACTGATGTATCTGGTCTATAATATGAACCAGATACATCAGTTATCAGTTATTTAATAAACCTGAAAAAAAGAATATTTACTTGTACCTGAGACCGGAGGCCGGAGGGAGTATCTACTATTTGACAACTCTTTGTACTAAATTGTGTATCAGCAGAAGAATAACAGTTTGTTAAAATTCCACTACACTATATCGGCTATTTGATAACACTGCGAATGACATTACGAACCGATGAAAAAACAAGATGTACTTAAGTTAGAGCCAGAACAGAAAAAACAAGTAATTGCGACATTATAGTTCTAAATTGCAGTTGCTGTCGCATTTTCAGTTACAACTTTGAACCTTGATATAAAGGCAAAATGCAGGCAAATGCGATCACAATTATGATAGTGACGCCGTTGCAGATACCTCTAAAACTTTTTTATTGCGGCTATGGACCGCAATTCAGAACTTGTGCAACAGACTAATAATCATAACACATTTATAAATAACATTATGACTTATGAGTAACCGAAAAAAACACCAGCTGTACTAAAATCAGAACCAGAACATAACAAATTGAAAGAAAATATGAAACAACATAGATGAATTTCTCACCTCTAAGATAAACACCATTTCGGGTAAGATGAAGAACACGAATAAGATGAGGATGTTCGGCATGACCACCTAAGTGACTAAGAAAGTAGATTATATGAAGCCTTCTAACTTCTCCACCTTTTGATTCCATATTTGTTCTATTGTTGTTCTTATCTTTGCTGCAATAAACACCAACAAAACAAACTTAACACAAAGACACCAAAAACTCCAAAACAATGACTCTTCTTTTGAAACACAAAATTAACAATCAAATTTAAATAAATAAACCCTTTTGTTAATTATATATATATAAACACACACTATGCTATCTACTATGATTCAAATTATAACTATAGAATAATAATACTAATAAGAAAAAACAACTAACATGGAAAAACTCAAAAGAGATCTTTGTCTCTCTGCCGGCATGTTGCAAAAAGAACTGTTACCAAAACATTATAAAATAAAATATTAATTTCTATATCATATAATATAATGTAAATATAAAGCAGGCCTAGAGCTACATAACATAACAAGTAACAAGAACTTTATTGTAAAAAAAAAAAACGTACATAAAATTAAAGAATGAGAATCATTGAGAGTAGAGAAATGTAAGAAAGTGATTGGTTTGTGTAGTAAGTAGATTAGAATGCAGTTACCTATTTTCTAGCAAAGAATGAAAAGAGAGAGAAAGAAAAATGTGATTGAGAAAATTGACCTGGTTTGCAGCTATATTTATATAAACACTTGGTTACAAAGCTTCAAGGATTATCTAATTTCTCGTGATTTAACAAATATATATGTAATAAATGTGTAATAATCACCTTTTGACTTATAATAATAATTTTTTATTTTGGTACATTGACTCAATATTATTATTCCTAAAAAGTTCATTTATGTTTTCTTCTTGTTGTGTTTTTTCATTTATAAGTTTCCTTCCTTGTGCTGTTTTTTAATTTATTTTGAGAGGAACCTTAGTAATGTTTTTAATCACACACATGTAATATTGTCATTTTATTTAAAACTTATTTTATTGAGAAATTATTATTATTGTTATTATCAGTTTATTTTGACCCTCCTAAATATTATTGTTATTATTGTTAAAATCTCTCACTAGTCACTGATTGGCAATCCGGCATACTGTGTTTTCGCTTAACTACATGTTTTTTTTTTGAGCTGTGCGATTTAGTACGAAGGCATACCCTTGATTTTTTTTATCTATACTCCCTCCGGACACATTTATATGTAAATTTGACTTTTTTGGTACATTGAGAAATGAATGTACGTGGCCTATATTATTTCTCAATGTACCAAAAAAGTCAAATTTTCTTATAAATGTGTTCAGAGAAAGTAGCTATCTGCTACTCCATTTTATCTATAAAAAAAAAGTACGAAGGCATGAGCCTACGAAATGCAAGATAATAAAATATAAACCCAATTTAGAATTAAAAAGATAAAACAATATAAGCCCAATTTCAAAAGGTTTAATATTCAACATAACACGCAATGCAAAGAGAAGCAATCTAAATAAATTTGGCAATGACACTGGTAATGGATCCAATTAATGATTGTTGGCACGGCAACAAATCTTGCTAACTCTTACACAAGTGATTAAGACTGCACCAAGTGTGTCTCCAATTCTTTGAATTTTTTTGAAATAAGAAAAGAAATTAGAAAAAGGATTTAAGCTATATTGGAATTGATGAAATAAGATGGAATAGAACCGATGAAATAAAATAAAATTTTATTATTTGGATTTGATAAATAATAGGTAAAATTATACGTTTGGTCCTTTATATTTCATTTGTAACATTTAAGTTATTTATCTTATCTTTTTGTAACACTACGGTCCTTTATCTTTTATTTGTAACACTTTAGTCCTTTAAAGAATATGAAGATATGAAATAATTGATGAAGATGTTATAAAAGATAAATGACTAAACTGTTACAAATAAAAGATAAATGACCAAAGTGTTACAAATATATACGATAAAGAATCAAAGTGTTACAAATAAAAGATAAATGACCAAAATGTTACAAAAAAATAAGATAAAGTACCAAATAAAAGATAATTTTGCCTAAATAATAATGGAATGAAATATGATGAAATAGATTCTATCTCATACCACAACCCCTTCTTTCTAAAATATCTAAACAATGGAATGAAAGATTTATTCCATTCTGGTCTATTACATTCCGCTACACTTTATTTCGCTCCGTTCAATATTTTGTTATATTCTATCAATCCAAACATAGTTATAAGACTATGACCAGCATTCTTAGGCCCCGTTTGACCCGACTTATTTTCTCCTTTTTTTTTCTCCTTAAAAATAGTAAAGAATGAAAAAATTGTGTTTGACTTCACTTTTCTTTATTTTTTACTTCTTTATTTTATTTCTCTAATACTTTTAAGAAGAAATAATGTCAAATATAATTTTATACTTCTCTATTTCATTTAAGTAAAATAGAAAACTACAAAATAAGCCGGCCAAACGGGACCTTAGTTACATATATATGTTGACACATCATTTAATGAGTGTGACAATGTGTTTTTAAATACATGATGTGTCAATATATTATATACATGTGTAAAATAACTTTGGGTGTGTTTGTTAACACAAATAAGCTAGCTTATCTATACTAATATATAAAGGGGATACAAATTTTTGGGATGACTTTTTCATTATTCCTATTTTACCCTTAAAAAAACTACAAAAAAAAAAACTAAGCACAACTTCCACATAAAAATAGGTTTTCAGTTTTTTTATAGTAAAAAACAAATATATATTTTTCTTATTAATAACTAGCCACAAAAAAAAAGAGGTTAAGTAGTTATAATTAAATAAGTCCAATAAAAAAAGGAGATTAAGTAGTTATTTATATTTGCACAATAGAGAATATTGATCACATCAAAAAAAAAAAAAAAGAATATCGATCACACAAACGGGCACAGGACGTGCCCGTTTGGCGGCTAGTAGCTTATAACTTTGTTTCATAAAATTGGAGGTGTTTGGTAACAAACTTTTTTTACCAACTTATAGCTTTTTTCAGATGCTATTTCAAGTAGCGTTTGAGCTTATAGTTTTTTACATTTTATTTCAATTTTAACCTTATTATTTTAATTTTTTTTTTAAATAAAAAACTACCCACTCACATAATACTTTTATGTCATTTTATAATTAAAATAACTAAATTTACCAAACACTTTAATTTCATTTTATTAACTTTTCAGCTATCAGCTAAAAGCTAGCTTATCATCTATAAGCTGGCTTTTCAGCTATCTGCTAACTTATAGCTTAATTTTACAAAACATAATCTTTATCAAGGTTGTCAAAACCGGACCGAACCGACCGTTCGGACCGGTCGAACCATGAACCAGTCATATATCCAGTCCGGTCTGGCCTGGAAACTGGGCAGCAAGCGAACCGATAAAAAACTGATCGAACCGGCTCAGAACCAGAAAAAATCGGTAAACCGGCAGGTTTAAACGGTTCAGTGGTTCAGTTTTTTTTTTTTTTTGTTTTTTTTTTTTAAATTTTTAAAAAGGTCAAAACTTGCCAATATTGAGTCAGTATTCTAATTAAGGTAGGAAAATTAATATTGAATCAATATTCTAATTAATGTGATGATAAGAAAATAAACAAAACTTATTAATATATTACAATTATCATAAATACAATAAATAACAAATATTTTGATTTGAATGAACAATATTCTAATCAAGGTAGCAAAACTTCCTAATATATTACAATTATTATCAATACAATGAATAACAAATATTCTCACTTGAATGATCAGTATTCATCACAATTTTTTTTCTAATATTTGTAATTTGGTTTGAATTAAAAAAATTATGTCTAATGTATTAAAGTTTTAATTTTATATTGATTTTATGACATTTTATCTTTTTAATATGTGAACTTAAGGAACATCAAGTCATTATTTATTTATTTATATTTATATATTAATTAAAATTTATATTTAATATATATTTAATTAAAAACGGTCTGACCCGGTCGGACCCCGATCCGACCATTTGAATCTTGAACTGATAAACTTACCGGTTCGATGACCGGTCCGATTCTAACAACCTTGATCTTTATATGACTCTGTATATAATTCTTTTTTACATTATTGGATATTGTTATAAAATTCATCTAAAATATAATTTTTTTTAAATAAATTAATAAAAAAATATAATACGACATTGAATTTTATCTAAAATACATACAATATAAATTGACCTTTTAAAAATAACGATATAAATTGAGTATCACAGTGCTTAATCTTTTTTTCATAAGACCAAGCTTTTGACTTAACATTATTATTTTCAAAAAGTTCGTTTTTGTTTTCTTCTTTTCGTGTTTTTTCTTTAATAAGATTCCTTTTCTGTTGTATTCTTTTAATTAATCTTATAATAATGTTTTTTTTTTTTTATAGGAATTTTGTAACGTTTCTAGTCACACACTTTTAATATTTTGAAATTGTCTTCTAATAAATTAGTTTTTTGAGAACTAATTCTTGTTATTATCATTTTATTTTGACCTTTGTTTTTTTTTACCTTTTCAAATAAAAATACTCTTTTTTAAAGTAATAAGTATTTTTTCTCCCACAATCTACCAATGAAGTGGCAAACAAACACACCATTGAAATTCATACAAACACAGTTATGATGTTACAGGTTCAAACTAGAATAAAAATATCCAGTTTAATAATATCAACAACTAAATTTCATAGAATTGTCACACAAAAAATCTAATTCATAGAAAAAGAGTTAATTTCAGAGGAGAAAAGAGTTTTTCTAGTGTAGAAAAAGAGTTTATAGAAAAATCTTCCGGTAATAATTCATAGAAAGAGTTTATTGAAAGATATCTTCTGTTAGTGCAAATATTAGCAAGCGATATCTTCCGATAGTTTTTTTCTAGTGTAGGCAATTAGGGGACGAAGAATAACCATAAAAAACTATTTACACTAAACTACTTGATTCAATCGCCCTACTTTTTTTTTCTCTTCCCGGAGCAATTTTCGCTCCTTCATTCATTTTTGTATCAATTTCAATTTTCACTTAAATGTTATAGTTAATTCTAATTAATGATTAATTAAAAATAATTATTATAATTCTGAGTATTATTTTCTTGCCGGATAAATAAATATGGCTTGATTATAACTTTACATATATTATCTTTCTTGCTTTTTATCATAAAAAACATACACTTTTCCTTGGTCAAATAATTAAATAATTATATGTATAGGAATATGTTAAAAAAAGCATAAAAAATGTTGAAGGAAATGGATGTTTCAATATATTTTTTTCTTTTTGTGTATTAATATTAACCTTCTTGATTTTCAATGAAAAGGAGCATGACAATTTGGAGTTCGATCAAGATATATATAAAAAATTATTTCACTTAAAAATCAAATTCAATTTCTTTCTAACTATAGCTAATTGTCTTTAAACGAAACTCGTTAAATATTTTATCTTTTTCTTTGGTACTTGCAATTTTCTTAAGAATGCATATTGATTAAAAAAAATCACTCACCTTAATTTAGATCTAAAATTTCAAGATACATACAAGTGTTAGGTGAAATTACTAGTTACATGTATAAAATGAAAATAAATGAATTTATAAAACCTAGCTACGTATTGACATATTCTGCTAACACAAAGATGCACCAAACATGCAAAACCAAAGAAAGAAAAAAACTATTGAACAAAAACAAATTTGACTTTTTTCAGGATAATTATACTACAAAACAATGAAAGAAATTTCTTGAATGAAAAACTGCAAACATAATGATCCAAAAAAGCAAAACATATTGACCTTTTCTTGATGTGGAGATCCTCCTTTGTATGGTGTGAATGGCTTTGCTGTAATTCCATTGCAATTGGATCCTTAACAAACAAGGCTTGTCTTATCTCTTTTGTCCTTCTCATTCAACATCTTAGTGCAATTTTCATTGGAAAAGATGGGACTTATAAATTAGTAGTTGAAGGAAGTACACACTAGGAAGGTAATAATTCTCCAAAAACAAATCAATTTGAGATTGATACCATCAATAATAAAAAATAACGTTTTTTTTTTTTGTGGTTACCATATATTATAGGTAGAAGTAATGTGATACAAGGAACAGATACTTGAGTTCTTAAGAATTTGTTTTAGGGTTCAATCTCTGATCGATGCATATAAAAAAAATTTGTTGGAAGAAATTATCTCTTTAAATAACTAGATATCAATTTTTTGTAAAGATTAATCTTTGTATTTGTGCGTGAAATTCCTATCACTCGTTAAACAAAATGTAGACTTGAGTACCTAATGCTATCATAAATGTCTTCATGATTATGCATTAAATGGTAGATAATTTCTTAATTACATGTTTTTTCCTAATAAAACTCTTAATTGCGCATTAAGTAAAATAAATGTTGAATATTATTTACTTATTTTTACTCAAAGTACTAAAATTAGAAAAATGAAGTAATGAGTACAAAAAACCAAGAAGTTACCAATCGTTAGTTGATTCAGTGGTGATTGACGCTGAACTTGGTAGGGAGGACCACGACTCAATCCCCCGCAACTGCGATCGGGAGGGGGCTGCAACCACTTGATGTCAGAACTGACCTCCGAACCAGATTCAACTGGTGGTTTGTTTTTCACCATTAGTATCTGATCCACTGGACCATTCAATTTGGAGATTCAGAGATCAATTTTTCCATCAAGTGGTTTCAACATTCTCCCAACCGCAGTTAGGATCGAACCGTAACTCTCTATGTGTTTGTTTAAGTAGATTTATAAAAGAGAGAAATGAGAAAGAGAGAGATAACAAAAAAATTGATTATTTCTATGGTTTGGATAAGTAGAGAAATAAGAAAAGAGAGAAATATAATGGTTAATAACCGTAAAAAAAAATCTCTTCATATTAGGAGAGATTTGTGTGTCAAGAAGTGAAATAAACAATTTTACAACAATACCCTCCACATATTTTTTTTACCCCCCTTACTGACGTTTTTGCCCCTTCACGGTGTTTCGGTTTTTACATACCGAATTAGTTATATTTTCGGTTTTTCCCATTGATTACTTCGGTTCTTAAACACCGAATTTTTTTTACTCAAATTTTACACAATTTCAAGGGGCAAAATGATATTTAAGAGGGGTAAAAAAGATATAGGGAGTCTAAAGAGAATTCTTCACTCACTAAACAATTAAATAGAGAATTCTTCACTCACTAAACAATCAAATCTGGGAGCTTCATTGTGGATTTTAGCATTTTATTGCATTCCATGTTGTCTATAAAAGATTTTAATAATATTATCTAATTCAATGAATTTATTTACTTTTTTTTATTAAATCAAAAGTATTCTCTGCGTGAAACCATAGATACTAATTCTTTCAAAGTAACTGAGATTCATTTTATGAGTTGACCTTTCCCAACAAATGTTTTTCAATAAAACAATGTACAACGTAAACATTTCATTCATAATAATAGTAGTAATACAATTAAAAATACATTAAACATCGTAAAAAGTATGAGATAAAACTGCACGTACAAGAATACATTAAGAGTCACCGTTCATCACCTTTCCAAAAATCCTTCTGTTTTGGACCTTTGGGCCCTTCATTTGGACCCCAATTCATCTCATAGTTAAGCCAAGGTGGCTCACTAATCACTGAACCTAAATATTCAGCAGCAACTATTTCAAACCCTTTTCCCATATCCATAACCAAATCACTTTTACCTGCATCATTCCTTATACCAAACCCTCTAACACCTTGCATAACACATCCTGGCCTAGGAAACAAAGCATGACCATGCAATGAAGAATAAACCAAAGGCCTATTACCATTTTGAAACTCAAGCTCACATGTATCAACCCATTGACCTTTACTATGTTGTGATAAATAAACTTTCCATAACTCTCCATTAAAATTACTTACCCTTAATGTCACATGCTCCCAATCCCCCACATGTTCACCTTTAGTCCTTAATGGAATGTTTAAAAATGCCACTTTTGCTCTTGCACCCCCATTAAATGGATAGAAAACCCACATGACTAAATCAGTGAAAGTTCCTCCTAACATTGGTTTCACATGAACATAAGCTTTTGAACTTTGTAAATCTCCTTTTTTAACTCTTTCTCTCTCGACTTCGTCTATAGGCAGGTCCAGCCAATAACTGGACCTGTCTATGAATGAACATCCCTGAGGGAGATTCGATCCCGTTGATTCTATTAGACTTTCACTAATGACTCCATTTCTTTTCTCATAGAGTAATGCTCCATTATTAAAAAACCATTCCACAGATGAAGGAAGGTACTTTTCCATAGGATGTAAGTACATATATGGAGAGTAAGCTTTTACCAATGTCTCAATTTGGTTTAAATTAGGCATGGAAGAAAATCTATTAGCATTGGTATTTTTCAAACAAACAATAGGCAAAGTTTTAGATTTTGTCCTTCCATTTTGAGCTAGGAAGGTTCCTACATAAACACCTCTAGCTTCAATGCCTCTCTTGATTGGTCTAACATCATAAACATTGAACCTCTTTTTTTCTGTTCTCCAAAGCTTCATTGACTTGTATTTGACACATTCATCAGTTAAGTCTGATCTAACACACATGATTCTGTCTAGTGAAGGTTTGTCTTGTGAGGTAGTGACAACATGGCCAATAACATTATAGTTACTAGGTGCTATTGGTAACCAAATATAGCATTGTTCATCTTGTTTGTTTTGTAGAGATTTTATGTTACATACCAATTTGTAATCAAGTGGTTTCTTCAAAGCTTTATTTGTGGTTGAAGAGTTATCTTTAGCTACAAGAATCCAACCATGAACAGGCTTGTTGTTTGGTTGGCAGTAACATCCTAGCATGAAGAAGCCTTCAGATAGACCTGTTGGTTCAAAAAATGTAACTCCAAGATCATCTGGTCCACCTTCATAGGTTGTCCAAATTTTGTTGAATGTGGATATTTGTGATACTAGTAATCCACCACCAAGGTCAATGGTACCATTGGCAAATCCATCACCTACAAATAACAAGACAAGTACACCCCAAAAAAAATCATCACAAAATCCAAAAAACAAATTGCAAGCCACTCTGCTTATCTTATCAACTGGGCCTGGATTTGGTACGGTAAAAATTGCACGCAGTAGAACGCAGTTTTTAATCTCGTCCATTTGATTTAGATCAGACGGTTTAGATTAAAAATTGTATTTTGCTAATCAAATTGATCTCAACCGTTAAAATCAAATATGACGGTTTAGAACCAAAACTGCGTGTTACTGCGTTGCTGCTTTACAACAGCAAATCCAAATTATTACTAGAGAACTCCTTCCGTGACATAATGTAAGCAAAAATTCACATTTTTAGGTTCATTGCATAGTTAATGTATCTGGGAAAGAGAGTATATAGACAAAAAAGGAAATATATGCAACACCATGTATCGGAGTCGATGACCAAACATATATTCAATCTGAAGTGCCGATACTATATAGATATAATCATGTGACTCATACCTGGTGGCCAAAGTGGTATATCATCAGAAGGAAGCTTAAATGTGGTTTCAATGAGTGGAATTTTCTTTTTCTTGGAGTTTCTATGAGAACTTGCCATAGCTAAAGCTAAGTGTTGTATAGGAAGGTTAGGTGTTATTTATCTAATATAAATGAATATGACTATTGTACATAAATTTAAAAAGAGGTGTAATTTGTAAGAAGTATATACTTTTCTTGAAACTTTGCTTCAATAATATGTTTGTTAATGTGACTTTAGTTGTAATATAACAGAAGAGAGGAACAAATATGAAAAAGTGGTTTGCCATAATTATCCCCTACTTATTTATGTATATATGATCAATCACCTTCCTTGCTTGGTCTTGGAGAGATGCTTTACAAGAAGAATCTTCTTTTCCTCAAGGAAAAATAGATTCATGACTATCCTAGATACTATATGGCGTTAAACAAATTTTTATCAGATTACATAAAAAAAATTAATAAACTGAGGAAGGAAAATATATTTTTGAGAGAAACCTTCAAGTTCAAGCATTCAAATTCTTCAAACCTTAGTAGTTATCTTCTTTTCAACTATAGATTCATATAACCAATCGTTAGTTGGTCCAATGGTGATTGATGCTGAACTTGGTAGGGAGGACTATGGTTCGATCCTCTGCAACTGCGATCGGGAGGGGGTTGAAACCACTTGATGCCATAGCTAACCCCCGAACCAGATTATGTGGTCCCGTGGTGAAAAAAAAAACTATAGATTCATATGCAAACAAGTTAAACATGTACTGGTCTACTATTTACTGCTAATTGTAAGCAATTTATCTTGTCTCAAAGCAGTAAACAAACACATTTACTGTGAAGACTTCTCCTTTGCTTACACTAAATCTTTGGTATATAATGTCAAACATTAAGAGACTAGATTATACTTTTATAAGCTCTTGCTAACAGTGTATTATAGTAAAATTTATATTTCTCAATCTTCACAAACAAAATTTGTTCAGCTACATATTCAAAACTAACTTGTTAACTAATCTATAAACTGTGAATTTGCACCAAATGATACAAAAGTCGCATGAAGTAGCTTTTGAGTCTTGACTCTTAAGTCTTAAATATCATTGCAGCTAATATAAAAACAAGTGCAGTACATGCATCATAATTATGCAGAAAATGACAGCTACTAAAGTAGAACCTTTCCTAATTATGTAGTACATGTATGATCTTTGTGATATGACTTTGATTACCAATCCACACTTTGTGCTAAGTTGATGAAAGAGGAAGCAGTTGGAGTTGTGAGTAAGGATGATGTTTCGTCTAAGGAATTGGATCAACTTTATTGAATTTAAACAAGAATCATAGTGATAGTGAGAGACTGAGAGTACAATAAATTCAATAATCCACATGTGATGATCATCAAATAAGTGCTCACTATGTCTTATAAAGTTTATGTTATTCCTTAAAAGGTGTTGGTTAGTCCTAAAGTTCAAATCTTCATATTCTCTTCTACTTAACATGTTTAATGGATGGTCCTAGTTAGAAATTTTCACATGTTTTTTGACCTTACAAAGAAATATTAATCTCACACAAACAAACAATGACTCTATAAGGATGCGACCAAATCAAGAATCACTGCATAAGGTTCGACAAACCTTACGAATCTAGTTTATTACACTTATGCTTATTCTACATTACAAAGTGAAAATAGTACCATAGGCATATATATGTTAAGTTTACAAATCTTTTTGAATTTCCTTCATTATTATGCATAAATTCTACTAAAATTTATAGAGTCATGCTAACTAGTGCCCCCGGGGCACTAGTTAAGGAACTAAAAGAGGAAATTTTTGCATTGAAAAGAGCAATTTATTCACTTTTAAGAAGTTGACTGCACAAGTTTCAATAAACTTTTACTTTATTTGGAATCCTTAACTAGTGCCTCAGGGGCACTATTTAGCATTTTCCAAATTTATATCTCTCAATCTGCGAGACAATGATTGCACAAGGAAGTGGTTTTGCAAGATGACTCGTATGAATATTTTGGTGTGCTAGATCTCACTCTTTACAAATATCAATTATTAATAAATTTAATATTATAACTAACTTTTTAATTTTTGTGATTTACTCCGTTGAGTCATATATTTAAAAACAGATGTAGTATAAATGTAGATGGAGTCTTTTATGTTTGGTGTGCACTTTTTGTCATGAATAAATTAAGTTGGTTGACTTTGCCAAATGAACAAACAAATGTGAAAATAAACTCAAAATCAAAATTCCACAACCTCAAACAAACACACTGATACAACACCAATTCAATCTCAATTTTTTCCTTGTTAAAATGTCAGATTCATTTCTCTTCGATATTGCTGATTCACTTCTAGGAAAGATTGCTTCTTATGCACATGAAGAAGCCTCATAAAAGCCTGTGGTGTGTATGAAGATCTACAAGGGATCAAAGACACTTTGTCAATAGTAAAATGTGTTCTATTGGATGCCGAAGATAAGAAAGATCAAAACCATAGCCTGCGCGAATGGTTGAAGCAAATTCAAAACATCTGCTGCAATGCTGAAGGTATGTTGGATGAAGTTCAGTGTCAAAACTCGCGAAACCAACTTGTTCAAGCTTCTGGAAGCAAAAGAATGAAGGTAGGACACTTCTTTTCTTCGCCTTTTTATCATCTTAGGATTGCTCATTGAATCAAAGATGTTAGAGATAGTTTGGATAAGTTAGTAGTTGATTGGAATAAGTTTGTTCTTGAGAGAATGGACGTTAGTGTCGAAAGGAGAGAAATGACTTATTCTCATATTGATGCTTTAGATGTTATAGGAAGAGATAATTTCCTTGGTCTTGAGATAATTCCCACTGTACTCGCCGCGACCACAACTTTTCATCAAGATCTCGATAACATCTTGATCATGCTATGTTCTCCATGTCGAAAAGTGTGAGAACTATTTTGTTTCCTATCCAAGGAGCAGGTGTTGATAGCAAAACGCTCTCGGATTCATGGATATCGAGATATAGATACACCATCGTTATTTAGATTTAAGTGATTCTTCATTTGAGTCTCTGCCAAATTCGATTTCTAAATTGGAGCTTCTTCGAGTTCTCATTATTTCTCGTAACACACCAAAATCAAAAGACTTCCTGATTCCATCTGTGAACTACAAAATTTGCAAGTGTTGTCAGTTCGAGGATGCAAGGAGCTCGAAACATTGCCTAAAGGACTAGGGAAGCTAATCAACCTTCGACAATTGTTTATAACAACAAAGCAATTTGTTTTGTCACATGATGAATTTGGCCTTCATGATATAGCTTTTTCTGACACAGTTTTTATGTCAACTATAGTCTCACAAGGTTTGCATAAAGCATAAACTTCATGATATACTGTTTGACAGAAGCTGATTTAGAAGTCGTGAAAAGATTGGCTTTTTCTGACACAGTTTTTATGTCAACTATAGTCTCACAAGGAAGCATAAACTTTGGTAAAATATTTGAAAAGAATCTAACATAATTCATATTTAGAGCATATATCTTCAATCAACTTTGAATTGAAAAAATTATGGACTTGTAGTTCTGCTATTTTGGTATAGCTTTTGTACAAAATTTAATTCCATTAAGTTTTAAATGCATATCCAAGCATAGAGCTTTAATTTAAAGAAATTTCTACAAAATTGACAAACTTTGGATAGTCTGCACTGCACACAAATTGGTAATTTAGTTCTCAATTCTGTCCTAAGGATGAATGCAATCTGCATATTTTGATTCATGTTATTTACCTTCACACTTAATGTTCCATGATGTGCATGTTGATTTTATAGAGGCCAAAAGCTAAGCATTGCTATGTGGATTGATGTTTACTCCATGATTTGAAGTTGTACTCAAGAATCAAGATCATTCATTGTTTAAGTGTCGGACACACATCTCTGTCAGACACTGACATGACACCTACATTTATAATTACATTCAATTGTGTTATTTTCTCAAATTATAATCTGTGTTGACGTGCCAGTGTTAGTGTCGCATGTCTGGTGTCCGCGCTTCATAGTTTACAATTTTTTTGATTATATATGGAACAAGGAATGCAAAGGTCAAGTACTAAAAGAATTTGGAGCTATATATTACTATTGTTTTCATTTAATCTAATTTTTACAAATTAAACAAAAACCCTAGCCCCTTATACAAATTGCACCAGTAACATTATTCTCAATCAACTTTAACCTTATAAGAATCAACACAACTAAAAAAAATTCTAGAAAAATTCAAACTTCATCACCATTCCAACTACCCTTTTCCTTTGGACCTGTTGGTCCTTCCTCTCCCAACATTTCTTTTGGTAAACCTCTAATAATTTTTTCAAACAAGTCTTTTAACTTCCCAGGCAAAAACTTCTCCAAACCCTTCAATTCATCATCTAACTTATAATCAATATGTGGACCCCACTCCCTAAAAAAATTCAACCATGCTGGTTCTTTAACTTCAGACCCTAAATAATCAGCAGAAACTAATACAAATTTTCCCATGTCCATAACATTGTTACTTTTATCAGTATCATCTCTTGCACCTACACCATTTTTCCCTAATAGATTAAGACCACCATGTGGATAATGTGCATGACCATGCAATGAAGCATAAACAACAGGTCTTCTTGTTGGAAAATCAAAATCATTACTACCATCATTTTGAAACTCAATTTGAGATGAATCAATCCATTGACCACTACTATGTTGTGAGAAATAAACTTGAAATAATTGACCATCAAAGTTACTTACTCTTAATGTCACATGTTCCCAATCACCAACATGTTCACCTATTTTTCCTAATTTAATATTTAAGAACTCTACTTTTGCTCTTCCAGGTCCATTAAAAGGGTAGAAAACCCACATGGCGAAATCGGTGAATGTTCCTCCAAACATTGGTTTCACATGTACATATGATTCCGCACTTTCGAGATTACCTTGTTTGACTCTATCTTTGTTTGCATCATCAGCAGGTAGGTCTATCCAATAAGCACCATCATTGTTAGGATCTTGAGGAAGGTTAGTTCCATTTTGTGCAATTGAAACAGGATTTGATTCGTTGTCTTTCTTGTATAGCAAGGCACCATTGGAGAAAAACCAATTGACCGAAGAAGGTAAGTATTCTTCTTCAGGATGTAAGTATAGAATTGGAGAGTAAAGTTGAAGTACTGCTTCAATTTGTTTTTGATTCGGCATGATTTGTGTTAAAGAATTGAGATTCTTCAAACACGAAATCGATGGAGGGTTAGTGTTACCACCACTTTGTGCAACGAAGGAGCCTATGCGAACACCGGGAGCTTGAGATCCCCTATTGCTTGGTCTAACATCGTAGAAATTGATGTCGTTTGAACCCCAAATCCACGTAGAAGTCTCACATTGTTCTGTTAGGTCTGATCGGACACACATGACTTTGTCGGTGGACGGCTTGTCTGGTGTTTTGGTGACAACTTGGCCTACAGCTTTGTAGCCATCAGGAGGTGTTGGTAGCCAAATATACAAAGTAGAATCTTGATCACCGGAGATGGATGCGGTGTTCGCTACTAGTGTGTAATCAACCGGTGGCTTTAAAGTAGGTTTTTTAGTTGTACCTAATGTGATATCTTTTGCTGCAAAAAAATATCCGAAAAGAGGTTTATTGTTGGGTTGGCTATAGCTACCTAAAACAGCGAATCCGTAGTGCATTCCTGTTGGTTCGTAGACTGAGGCGCCTTGATCGTCCGGTCCACCTTCGTACACACCCCAAACTTTGCTGAATGTTGTTACTTGTTCCAAATGCAGGTCACCTAGATCGATGATAGATTGATCTCCAAAACCGTTACCTATATGTCGCAATTCGATCAACACTTTCTATAGTTAGCATGCATTCACTAGAATAAATAACAAGATGACAGAAAATTGAAATAAAATGAAGGATACCTTCTGGCCAAGAAGTTGGTTCAATAGGAAGCTTGAATTTGTAGTCAATGTGGCGAGAACGGGATCGGGTACGATGGGATCGGGTTCGATTTTTATTGATTATACTATGATTCTCTGCATGAAAAACATATCATAAGACAATAACACAGTGTGTTAGTGCACGGAGAATAAAAACTTTTGCATGATCAAGTGCATACAATAGATAAACAAAGCGAAAATAATTTTGCACCGTCATTTAATAGCAACCAGCCAACCACGCATTTTTATTTTATAAGAAAAATGTGAAGTTTTAAGATAAAAAGTCTAAAAAATCAAACCAATAAATAAGGGGTGCCATATAAACTACAAATTAGAAAACTCATACATTCTTTAACAAAAACAAAAAAACCTCGTACATTTGTCATATTTGTTTAAAAAAATAATAATTTTATTATAAATATTTTTTATTTAAATTAAAATTTTTGAAACAAAATCAATTATTAAATTATAGTAGTAGTAGTAATAATAATAATAATAATAATAATAAGGGATAAATATGTTTTTGGTCCTTGTAAATATTCAAAAGTTTTGTTTTTAGTTTCTCTAAAGTTTTTCTTCTACTTTTAGTCCTCCAAAATATGAAGTTCACACATGAGTCGATTTAAAAGTAGGGACTAAAAGTGTTAATTGAAAATTTTTAGGGGACTAAAAGTAGAGAAAAAAATTTAGAGGGCTAAAAGCAAAACTTTGAATATTTACAGGAACCAAAAATATATTTATCCTAATAATAATAATAATAATAATAATAATAATAATAATAATAATAATAATAATAATAATAAAGTCAATACATTTTATCTTTATCGAGATGTTGCTCATCTTAGATAAGATTTTATTACCTACGAGAAATATTACTTATGAGAAATAATTTTTCTATAGTGAATTAATGCGCTTAATTATTACATATGAGAAATATTTTTTCCTTGATGATTTTTTTTCTTGTTGGAGAGCCTAAAATATTTGCTTAAGTTGCCACCATTAATTTTTTTCTATCAAATGTGGTAATATGAAATTTTTAAATTTTTTGTCTTTCACCACTAGTTTAATCTGATTTGGGGGTCAGTTCTAGCATTAAGTGATTTCAACCCCCTCCTGATAAGTAATATTTTATTTAAACCACTTGTTTGCATATTTTATTTTATCCTTAATATATATATATATATATATATATTTTGGTCATATAGTTTAGTGGCTAGAAATTCCACCCTTAAGGTGGATAAGTGGGATGACCGGGGTTCGAACCCCGATCCCCTGCATATATAATGCATTGTCCTACCAATTGAGCTAAGCTCACGGGACCTTAAAATATTTTCTTGTTACAATGCTTAAAATATTATAAATAATACATTAATTGTACGTATCGGCTAAAAAATACTTATAAAATAAAAAAAATAATAAATAGGACTTGACCAAAAAAGTTATTTTATAAACTTGACAAAAAAAAATTTGGTAAAATAATATTAAAAAACCATTTTATAAAATAACATTATGACACAACTTAATTAATAGTATTCAACATTGTCTCAAAACGATAAAATGTAATTATTAAGACAGTAAAACTTTATTTTTATTAACAATAACACAGTAGTAACACTTTGTGTATTAATGTACAAAAAAAAAAACACTTTGTATATTATTGATGACTTATATACAACAATTAAAAAAAAAATCTGAGAGAAACACAATGGGGAGAATCCATTTCCACATGTGATAGATTGAAGCACAAAAATGCATGGTAACACAAATATACACAATAATTAACTTGTTAGCACATTGATAATATCACCAATTTATGTATTTAAATGTGAACAAAACAAACACAACAATCTCCAAGAAATTAAAGTACTAATAAAAAAGAAAACGTAACAATGGCATAGATCAGAAAAGTACCTGAAATTTGATCCCCAATTGCTTGAATTGCCATGAAAAGCACAATACAAACCCAAAGAATCCCCAAATTCACACCCATTTTTATATTCCTTTCTTTTCACAACCTCAAATTAATCTCTAGCTAAAATTCAACTCAACCTTATCAATTAGTCAACCTAGCTTGAAAGTTCTAACACATTTTGTGTATTAAAATTACCAAGAAATACATAAAGTTGTTATAGTCCTCAATACTCATTTATGTCCTATAAATATAAATCGCATGTGTTGGATTTTGGATTGAATATTCCACCTCACTGTATCTCCCTTATTAAATTGGGTATTTTTGAAAAGGTATAGCATTATTAATATTATATTTTTGCTCAAATCTCATTTCCCACTTTTGCTAATCTTGATTCCTAATATGTTTTATTTTTTTCTATCTTATCTCCTTTTTTTTTTTTAATTGAATAGCAGTTTTAGTTTTTTTTCTATGTTCCTTTCAGTATTAATAATTAATAATAGAGTGAAAGAAAATAAAATGAAATTGAGTAATTAATAATGTAACAATTGGATTGCATTGTACTACTATTGTTCAGTACGAGGATCTGTTGAGTCAACAACAAAAAATAAAAACTGTAGTTGTAGTATTTTAGTAGAAATATTGGTCAAACAAATTACTAGACAAAGAAAATATTAAAAAATTAGAGTCAAGCAATAAATAAAATTCCTTTTGACTTTTTTTGAATAAGTAGAAAAAAATTAAAAGAAATAAGGGAAAAAGTTAAAAGAAATAAAAATATTAATTATTAATATATGTTTCATCTATTTAATGGTACTTCAGATTTTATAATCAATATTTATCAAAAATGTATGTAGAAATTATTTTATAACCAATAATTTTTTTTAACAAGCAAAAATAATATATATATATATATATATAGGGTCAGGATCAAATGACACCAACTGGTTTGACACCAAATGTTACACCGATCAATAACGCTTTAACGAATTCAAATTTTACAAAACCCACCTTTGGATTGGAAAATTATATCATATAGATCATCCATGTTAAATTTTATAAAAATCTAAAACCATTTAATATGTTATTGAGGCTCGTCAAGATTAACGGTATTCAATAAAAACACAAAAACCGTTAATCTTGACGAGTGATATCAAATGATTTTAGATTTTTATAAAATTTAAAATGGATGATCTATATGATATAATCTTTCAATCCAACGGTTGATTTTGTAAAATTTGAATTCGTTAAAGCGTTATTGATCGGTGTAACATTTGGTGTCAAACTAGTTGGTGTCATTTGATCCTGACCCATATATATAATAACCAACCAAATAATCTCCTCAGCATAAGATGTTCCAAAAAGGACTACAAAAATTTGAAATATGCAACCAAAAAAAATCAAATAAAGAAAACATTAATCCCTTATACAACTACATCAAGAACATTATTCTCAGTCAATTTTGAACTTTAAAAGAATCAATATAACTAAAAAGTCTGCAAAATTCAAACTTCATTACCATTACAATTTGATATTAACTTTTGCCACCCTATTAATTTACTTTTGCCACCCTACTCATTAATTTTGCTACCCTGCATCTGAAAACATCCTACCAGAATTGTTTTTTATAATGTTCGATAATTAAATAGAGAACATCTTTTTTGAATTTTTTTTCATTTTATAACATCTGCTACTTAAGTAACGAGTAACTGAGTGACATAAGTAAATTTCTTCCAATTATTCATTTCCTTTGGACCAGCACACTTAATGTTTCCATGTTTTGCCTAAGTGGGTCGTTTGAGGGCTAAAGGCTAAGGTCATTTGATGTTTCATTGTTTACAAATCTCTACACATATCCTTATTTTGTCTACCAAGAAATGCTGAGGTCTAAGCTACAAGAAAATAAAATGAAATTGAGTAATTAATAATGTAACAATTGGATTGCATTGTACTATTGTTCAGTACGAGGATGTGCTGAGTCAACAACAAAAAATAGAAACTGTGGTTGTAGTATTTTAGTAGAAATTGGTCAAACAAATTACTAAATTGAGATATTAAAAAATTAGAGTCAGCAATAAATAAAATTCCTTTTGACTTTTTTTGAATAAGTAGAAAAAAATTAAAAGAAATAAGGGAAAAAGTTAAAAGAAATAAAAATGTTAATTATTAATATATGTTTCACCTATTTAATGGTACTTCAGATTTTATAATCAATATTTGTAAAAAATGTATGTAAAAATTATTTCATAACCAATAATTTTTTTTTAAACAAGCAAAAATGAGATATACAATAACCAACCAAATAGTCTCTTCAGCACAAAGTGTTCCAAAAAGGACTAAGAGTTTACAAAAATTTGAAATATGCAAAAAAAAAAATCAAATAAAGAAAACAGTAATCCCTTATACAATTACATCAAGAACATTATTCTCAGTCAATTTTGAACTTTAAAAGAATCAATATAACTAAAAAGTCTGCAAAATTCAAACTTCATCACCATTTCAATTTGATATATATTTACTTTTCCACCTTACTCATTTACTTTTGCTACCCTGCATCTGAAAACATCGTACCATAATTGTTTTTTATAATGTTCGATAATTAAATAGCAAACAACTTTTTTAATTTTTTTTTTCATTTTATAACATCTGCTACTTAAGTAACGAGCAACTGAGTGGCATAAGTAAATCTCTTCCAACTATTCATTTCCTTTGGATCAGCACACTTCATGGTTCCATGTTTTGCCTAAGTGGGTTGTTTTGAGGGCTAAAGGCTAAGGTCATTTGATGTTTCATTGTTTATAAATCTCTACACATATCCTTATTTTGTCTACCAAGAAATGCTAAGGTCTAAGGTACAAGAATTTGGAGCTATAATTATTGGATTCATTTAATTTAATTTTTTTTCAAATCAAACACAAACTATAACCCTCAATACAATTGCACCACTAAGAATCAATATATATAACTAAAAAAAAAGTGTACAAAATTCAAAATTCATCACCACTCCAACTAACCTTTGCCTTTGGACCTGTTGGTCCTTCCTCTCCAAACACTTCTTTTGGTAAACCCCTAATAATTTTTTCAAAACCATCTTTTAGCTTCCCAATCAACACCTTCTCAGCATTCTTCAATTCATCATCTAAATTATAGTCCACATGTGGACCCCATCCCCTAAAAAAATTCAACCATGCTGGCTCTTTAACTTGAGACCCCAAATAATCTGCAGAAACCAATACAAATTTTCCCATATCCATAACATTGTTACCTTTATTAGTGTCATCTATTGCACCTACACCATTTTTCCCTAGTAGATTAAGACCACCATGTGGATATGCTGCATGACCATGCAATGAAGCATAAACAACAGGTCTTTTATCATTTTGAAACTCAATTTGAGATGAATCAATCCATTGACCACTACCATGTTGTGAGAAATATACATGCCATAACTTGCCATCCAAGTTACTTACCCTTAATGTCACATGCTCCCAATCACCAACATGTTCACCTACTCTCCCTAATTTGACTGTTATGAACTCTACTTTTGCTCTTCCAGGTCCATTGAAAGGGTAGAAAACCCACATGGCGAAATCGGTGAATGTTCCTCCAAACATTGGTTTCACATGTACATAAGATTCTGCACTTTGTAGATTACCTTTCTTGACTCTCTCTTTGTTTGCAATATCTTTAGGTAGGTCTAGCCAATAGGCACCATCAGTGTTAGGATCTTGAGGAAGGTTTGTTCCATTTTGTGCTATTGGAATAGGATTTGATTCTTGACCTTTTTTGTATAGTAATGCTCCATTGGAGAAAAACCAATTAACCGATGAAGGTAAGTATTCTTCATCGGAATTTAAGTATAGAAATGGAGAGTAAGATTGAAGTATTGCTTCAATTTGGTTTTTATTAGGCATGATTTTTGAAATAGAATTGAGATTCTTCAAACATGAGATAGATGGAGGGTTAGTGTTTCCACCATTTTGTGCAACGAAGGTACCAACACGAACACCGGGAGCTTGAGTTCCTCTATTGCTTGGTCTAACATCGTAGAAATTTACGTTGTTTGATCCCCAAATCCACGTAGAAGACTCGCATTGGTCTGTGAGGTCTGATCTTACACACATGATTTTGTTAAGTGAAGGTTTATCTTGTGTTGTGGTGACAACATGGCCTAAAGCTTTGTAGCCATTAGGTGCTATCGGTAACCAAATATACAATGTGGAATCTTTAGTAGCCGTGTTCGACACAAGTGTGTAATCAACCGGTGGTTTTAATGTTCTATTTGTGGTACTTGAAGAAACATCCTTTGCTACAAGAACATATCCAAAAAGAGGTTTGTTGTTTGGTTGGCTGTAGCTACCTAACATAGAGAATCCTTGAGGTATTCCTGTTGGTTCGTACACTGAGGCGCCTTGATTATCCGGGCCACCGTCGTATGCACCCCATACTTTGGTGAATGTTGATGCTTGAGACACTTGCAACCCACCTAGATCGAGGGTTCCGCTTGCAAAACCGTTACCTGCATGTCGCAATTCAACACTTGGTATAATTAATCTTCATTCACTAGAATAGAATGTATCATAAGAGGACAGAAAATGATAATCACATAATGGATACCTTCCGGCCAAGAAGTTGGTTCAATTGGAAGCTTGAATGTGTAGTCAATGGGGCGTGAGCGGGACGGGGCTCTCTTTTTCTTGAAGATGCTCTTTTTCCCGAAGATGCTCTTATTCTCTGCAAACAAAAACATGTGGTGATGGTGAGACATTTACACGATGTGTCTAACTCATCTTACAAAATCCAACTTATAAGGTGATGAGTGTCGATCTGACTTGTAAATTCTTTTTAGACCTTATCTATCAATGTACGACTTGGACATGAACTACTAGTTTGGCTACATAAATATTCTTCTAGATATTGTTGAACTTCCATTATACACGAAGCTGCTCAATTAAGGACTAATTTCCGTTAAGAATCTATGAGAGACTTCAAAATGATCATTATCATCATTGTATAATTTTTTGTAAAAAGAAATACATCTTTCATAGAATTGGATAAATATAAAGGTAGATATTTATGTTAACATGTGTGTGAGTGTGATGCGCATAAACATGATAACATTACCACTATTATAATATAATATTTTTTATACACACCTCATGATATATGATATGATATATATCATATTTAAAAGACCAAATTACTCTATGAAACAATTATATATTAGTTTTCCAAAATTAATTTGTAATATTTTTTATTTCATAAATTAACAAAAAATACTAAATTTTTTAAATAATTATAAAATATAAAAAATTGATATTACTAAATAAACAATTCCATTTTTATTTAAAAATAATGAGTAATTAAATAACTCTATTGTATATGTTAGATTTAAAATTTAAAATTTCACTCACCCAAAAAAAAAAGAATTAAATTAAGTTTATGATATAAATTTTTTAATTAGTTTATGGGATATGAGGCATAGGAAAATAAACAAGGATATATTTATCCAAATAAAAAAATAAACAAATATAGGGGGTGCACAGCATTATTTGTAGGGAGGCCCGGATAACCTAGTTAAGCCCATTTGTCAATTTTTTATTTTGAGAATTTCTTTCCGTACCCTTGTGTGCCAGAGTTTTGAGAAAAAACATTTAAAATGGTGTATTTTTTTGTGTGTGTAATAACCTAACATAAGGGGTAATTTCGTAAGTTAGGTGGAACTAAAAGTAACTTAGGAGGTCAGAAGAGCAAATTTATAATTCTATAATTCTCCTCGCAGATCAGATTATAATTTCATAACGTAGGTTCCGAAATAATTGTTTCTTTTATTCATTTGTTTTTTTGAAATTCAAAGCTAGATTCCGAAATTATGTGTGTTTGTATCCTAGGATCCAAAATATATTTATAAACATATTTTCGTATGAGCAAATCGAGCCAAAACATAATTGATGCTAAGGTTCCTATATTTTGTTAATATAAGACCATTTCGGAACATAGGTTCTAAAACCGCTTATTTTCGAATTGTAGATTCTAAAATTAAAGAACATTTCAGATCATAGATTTTATACGAAACTGCGTCTAAATTGAAGGTATTTTTAAATTTTTGAGGGGTCTTGGAGAAGAGGATCTAAAGAACATTTTTTGGAAAATAATCACACACACATAGTTGCACGATCCCAATAAAATTGTGCAGTCTAACAATGTCTGCATTGTTAATTGAGATTGAGATAATTTCAAATTATTTTTGGGACATTAACAACTCTTGTAATATTTAATGCAAAGAGCTCTAAGTACTTCACACCTAAAGGAGAAAAGTTAGTTTTCCTTAAGGCAAAATCTCATGTCGAAATATTTTTTGCTATACATGGTTGATTATTGTTAAACTATCTATATAAGATCTTTCGTGCACGTGATTAATACAACCTAATTTGAAGTGTAAGTTCCAACTAGAGGAGCCTGTGTACGTCTATAAGCTTTCTTGCTGTAATTGTGTGATTGTTTTATGTGCGAGTGATTTGAACTGTCCGATCTCAATGGACGGTTGTGATTATTTTATTGTGTGAGTGATCTGAACCGTCCGATTTCAAATAAACAGTCCAAATTTATTACTGGGTGAAACAACATAAATATAAGACTGTAGACAATTCTGGTCTGTAGTACTATGTACGAGTCTGTCTTAAAGTGACGCATGGTTATTTGAAGAAAGGTTGTTAATTTACCTAACACAAGTAAAAATCAATTACATCACATGTCATTCGCAGTTAAGAATTCCACATGGGATGTGATATAATTTAAATATGACATAAATATGAGTTTATAAGTAGAAATAATTCCAACTTTACAAGTAAATTTTGAAAAATTTAGTTAAGTCCAATACTCAATTCTAAAATTCACAAACATAGAAGATAATTTTTACTCACAACATGATTTTCATTCCATTTATAAATCTACTTGTTATATGTTGAGAAAATACCTTAAAATTTTTTCAAGGACAACCTATATTAAAAAACGTTAAGTATACATCTTGGTTCAACTATTATACTATTCTTGATGGAGATGTACTAACGGTGTAAAATAGTTTTACACGATCAGCCAATAAAAAACCATCATTTTGTCATGTCATATTAAAAAGGTGAGGTATAGTGGAGTGACGTGGCGGAAAACATGGTTGGTATAGGTTGACTTTATAAAATTATTTTATACTGTCTGTGCATATAAAATTTTCTCATATAATAGAAAAATTGATGAGATATTTTTTTGACAATTTTTAAAATATAAGAATTATTCTTAATAATTTAAAATATAAAGACTAAAAATATATTTAACCATACTATGTATCAACTATTTATGTATGAGTGTCGTGTCTTGTTCTATGTACTTATAGTTTTTTCATACAACACGTCAAATGGTATATACCCATTTTTAATATTATTTTATTTTATACGCTTTCCCCAATGTTAATTGTTCTTATTTTTCTCTGTATCTATAATCTATAATGTGAACAAAACAGAACAAACACGGCAATCTCCATGAATAAAGATAAAGTAACAATGGCAGAGATCAGAAAAGTACCTGAAATTTGATCCATTGGTGAAGCAGAAACTCCTCCCATTGCTTGAATTGCCATGAAAAGCATAACACAAACCCAAACAATCCCCATTTTTATATTCACTTTTCCTTCCACAACCTCAGATCTCCAAAACACAACAACTCATCAACTAGATCTATTTTGTTCTCACCCTTGAAAGTTGTAACACTTTTCCTTATTCAAGTTAGAACAAAAAGCACAAAGTTGTTAGTGGTGGTTAGGTTAATACTCCTCAATATAAATGGTTTTGTGTTGGATTTTGGATTAGATCCACTTACTCAAATGTCTCTTTATTAAATATATATAATTGGTTTGTGGTGTTTATGAAAAAGGCATAGCATTATCTTTTTTATGCTCAATCAAGGTTTTTAAAAAAGTCACGGTCGCATCTCGATTACGTAAAAAAATTTCGCAATTTCTGTCGGTACAGGTATTACTACACTAATTTATTCTTTAATATAAAAAACGGTAATAACGGTAACGGTATTGGCAGCTGCTAAAACTATTTTGTTGCGCCTATTTTTACGGTCGCGGACTTTTATTTAAAATGCTCAATTCTCATTTTCTACTTTTGGCAATGATGATTCCTAATTTTCTTTAATATTTAATAATTGAACACTTTTTGGTTTTTTCTTGTGTATGCTGCTACTATTGTCCCTTTCATTAAGGCTGGCTGAATGAATCACGGATTAAAGTTAAAGGGTATATAAATCATGGGTAGAACAGTAATGAAAGAAAAGCATGGACAATAAAAAATGAAAAAAATGTAATGGAAGACACTACACAATGGAATATTGTTCAGTTTACGATGATGTGTGAGTCAACAACGAAATTAAAGTTACCTGAATGTCGGTTATTATGACGTAAGAAAAGCGGTATATATATATATATATATATATATATATATATAGGAAAATGCTAACTAGCGCCCCAGGGGCACTAGTTAAGGAACCAAATGTGGTAAAATAATATTGGAACTTTTAATTTGATTTCCTAAGTATGGGGATCTATAGCCAAGTGTCGTGAGATCCATACAAGATTAATCACATAATTGCAACAAACAACTCAAACAAGGATTTAGATTTGACGCAGTAATAGCATCACACAGTTATTTAAAATCAATCATTGAGATTGATTATAGTTAATTTTGTAGTTCCTTCATCTGCCATCTCAATCATGGCTTCAAGTACCTCAATCATCATGAAAGAAGATTTCATGATTTAACAGTTCCTTCATCTTCAAATTCCTTCTTTTCCTATCTCCAATTTGTCACTTAGATCTCAATTCTAAACTGAATTATCACCATTCAATTTGATTTATAGTTTTGCAAACTTTAATATTTGAGTTATTTATCATTTTTTGAAATGTTTTCCGGCGCTGCAAACCCCCTGTTGGATGTTCCATTAGCACATTTAGTGTATTTGCTTGTATTAGGAGATGGGGTATTATGTGGTGGTAGTATTGGGTTTTTAGTGTAGTTGCTGTGTTTGGATTTGTTCTTATGTGAGGAATGATTTCTTGCTCCTCCTTTGGTTTTTAACAAACCGGAACAAATTATATAAGTTGTTCGGTGAAAAAATAAACGTAGTTTATGGTTTTGGCACATTTTATTTTATGTACCGGAAAACATATGTGAAGTGTTTCGGTAGTTCTATCAAACCAGATAAGTTCTTTTAGAAAATGTTCCGATTTGTTAAAATTCTGGAAAATTAACATACCGAAATATTCTATGAAAATATTTCAGTATAATTGTAAAAGTGCAAACACTTGTTAATAAATTTCTGATGAATTTGTCAAAATTGGAAAACATTTTAAGTACCGGAAAATTGCAACGGAGGGGTGAACATATCATCCGAAAAACTTGAAATGAAGAGTGTAAAAAGTTAAACAGTAAAAGGGTAAATTAGGAATATTAGATAATTTGTAGGGGTAAAGGCTTAAATGTTGGGGTGGAAGAAAAAATTTCCTGAAGTTGGACATTATTTTTTTGGGCCTAAAAAATTCAACATATGGTAGTAGACATAAAAAAGGCCCATTTTAAAAAGGTCGATTGTTATCTATTAATTTGTCTTTGTCCAGAAAAAAAATTAGGTAAAATTACACTGCATATTTTTTATCTTATTATTTTTGTAACACTTTAATTTTTTATCTTTTACTTATAATACTTTGGCCCTTTATTTTATTAATTTATAACACTATATCTTTTATAATATTCACATATAAACCATCTTTCCCATTATTTTATTAAAAAAATGCTAAATTTTATTTTTTTAAAATACCTTTTTTCATCTCTTTGTTGGGAAATTTTAATTAAAAGGTATTTTAAAAATTAAAATTGTGCATTTTTTAAATAAAAAATGAGAAAAAAGAATTTATATGTGAATGTTATAAAAGATGAATGACCTAAATAGGAAAAAAAGAAGATAAATGACCAAATTGTTACAAATAAATAAAGCAAATGACTAAAGTATTATAAATAAAAAATAAAGACCAAAATATTACAAAAAAAAAAAAAAGATAAAAGACCTGCAATGTAATTTTTCCTTTTTTATTTTATTAAGAACCCATTTTTAATATTTAGAACTAGGCCTCAAATGGATCGGCGTTAAACTAATGATAATTTGCCATCATCCCATACAAAGCATATTTTATCTTTTTTTTTTTTTTTTTGTTTACACCACCAGTTTAGTCTGGTTCGGGGGTCAGTTCTGCCATCAAGTGGTTTCAGCCCCCTCCTGATCGCAGTTGCGGGGATCGAACCGTGGTCCTCCCTACCAAGTTCAGCGCCAATCACCACTGAACCAACTAACGATTGGTAAACATATTTTATCTTTACTTGTTATATGAAATTGTAATTTAAGACTTTTGTACCAGTTTTGTTTATTTTAGTTATTAATAATAATTACTGTCAAAAAAGTAATTAATAATAATTTTTTTTTGTTGACAAAAGTAATTAATAATAATTAATATAACCACATGCTCTCAATCATACAACATAGCAGAGTGCTCTGCTTTGCCATGTTCTCTTCCCCTTATTTTATAAATAGTTCATTCTGCAAATCCACTAAGGATGTTAATTTCACAAATCACAACATTAATTCTAACATTTGCCGCGTTAACAAATTAATTCTATACAAACACTAATTTAAAGGTGATTTATGTATATTTACAAAAAAAAAAAGGTGTTTTATGTATAAATCAAATGCATAACATTTCACAACAGACACTTCTTTATTATTATGTTGATTATGCATAGAGTGTTCGTTCCAATGATTATAACGCAAGACTAATTTATGCTTGTCCGGAGTCAAATAAAGGTTGGCTACGCTCACAGGTCAACCCACACATTTTTTATAACGCAAGCCTAATTCTTGCCAACAGGGCTACGCTCATAGGTCAACCCACACATTTTTTAACTTAGTAGGAATTGAATCTAAAAACATCGGGTCGACTTTCGAGTATCGGGGCAGGTTATGTTGGTTCACATATGTATTCGTCTAGATTTGTTAACCAACCTTATTAGAAGCAAGTTCATCATGAAAGTATATATATGTAAGATAAACAAGACAAGCAAGTCCTTTAACAAACAACTTAGTGTGTAAGTGAAGTTAAACAATGTTTAGAAGCTTTATCTATGTAACCAAACTTGTTTCCTTGTACTTCACATCATTGAAGTATCCCATGTTTTTTATTTTTATTTTTATATGGAAGAGAGTTTCCTATCTTCACACTTTTGTCCTCAAAGGAATACATTTCTTGCAAATATCGCTATTTCCTACATAAATATTGCCAAATTTCTCTATGTACATTTACACATTAATTCTTCTCTTGAAAACTCAGACAACATGGATAATTGTTTTTCCACATGTTGTTGTGTAAACAATCTCTTCAAGAGAAAACAATCCCTCTCCCGCCCCATTGACACCATATTCAACCTTCCAAATGATCCCACTGCTTGGCCACCAGGTATTCATTTATGTGATTGTCAATCTCTTCTTATTGTGAGATATAGGTGTGAATATATTTTTCTCCTTCAAATATGCCAATTTTTATTCTTATGTTTTTTTTAATCAACCACTTTTTACTTTTAGTCTAAATAAAAAAAATAGTTTTAATTTTACAAAAATACATTTTTTGTTTTTGGTCCCAGTAGTTTCTTTTAGTTTTCGAAAAAAAAAAGAATTATATTGGAAATTTATTCATATATTGTATAAAATATTTGATTTAAATACAGATATCATAATAACTAAAGTTAATATTCCGTCAAAAAAAAAAAAAAACTAAAATGAATCTACTCACACATATATATCAAAAAAATTAATTCCAACACGAACAAATTTTGTAAGAACTAAAAAAATTTTACGACTAAAAACAAAAGTTGTATATTTACAAGAATTATGAAGAAAAAAAACTTTATAGAAATTAAAAGCAAAAAGTGATAGATTTAAATATAGTAAACATAAGTCTAGTGAGTTTAGCTTAAATGGTAGGGACATTACATTATATATGTAGGGAGCTGAAATTTAAACTCCAATCATCCCAACCAGAAACCTTAAGAGTGAAATTTGTAGTTACTGGACTCGTTAAAAAAAAATAAATATAAAAAACATAATTGAACCTATTATGTATTCTAGTAAATGCATATGCTGATTATAGCTAGTGTTGGATTGCCAATACAGGTAATGGTTTTGCAAGTGGAGTCATTGATCTTGGTGGGCTACAAGTGTCACAAGTATCAACATTGAACAAAATTTGGGCTACCTATGATGGTGGCCCAGATAATCAAGGTGCCACAATATTTGAACCAACAGAAATACCTCAAGGATTCTCTATGTTGGGTAGCTACTCCCAACCTAACAACAAACCACTTTTTGGATATGTTCTTGTGGCAAAGGATGTTTCTTCAAGTACAATCAATAGCACTTTAAAGAAACCAATTGATTACACACTTGTATTGGATACTTCAACTATTAAGATTAATCAAGACACCACATGTTATATTTGGTTACCAATAGCACCTGATGGATACAAGGCTTTAGGCCATGTTGTTACCACAACACACGATAAACCGTCGCTCGACAAAATCAAGTGTGTCAGATCGGACCTCACAGACCAATGCGAGTCTTCTTCGTGGATCTGGGGATCCAACGACTTCAATTTTTCCGATGTTAGACCAATTAATAGAGGAACTCAAGCTCCCGGTGTTCATGTCGGCACATTCGTTGCACAAAATGGTGGAAATACTAACCCTCCATCAATTTCATGTTTGAAAAATCTCAATTCTTTAACACAAATAATGCCTAATTTACTACAAATTAATTCAATACTCCAAAATTACTCTCCAATAATGTACCTTCATCCTGATGAAGAATACTTACCTTCCTCAGTTAATTGGTTTTTCTTCAATGGTGCCTTACTACACAAGAAAGGTCAAGAATCAAATCCTATTCCAATTTTACCAAATGGTATTAACCTTCCTCAAGATCCTAACAATGATGGTGCCTATTGGCTAGACCTACCTGCTGATGATACAAACAAAGAAAAGGTCAAAAAAGGAAATTTACAAAGTGCTGAATCTTATGTACATGTAAAACCAATGCTTGGAGGAACCTTCACTGATTTTGCCATGTGGATTTTCTACCCTTTCAATGGACCAGTAAGAGCAAAAGTAAAGTTCTTAAATATCAAATTAGGAAAAATAGGTGAACATGTTGGTGATTGGGAACATGTGACATTAAGAGTAAGTAACTTGGATGGCAAGTTATGGAAAATATACTTTTCACAACATAGTAAAGGTGAATGGATTGATTCTTCTCAACTTGAGTTTCAAAATGATGATAACAATAAAAGACCTATTGTTTATTCTTCATTGCATGGTCATGCATCATATCCACATGAAGGATTAGTTTTGCAAGGGAAAAATGGAATTGGTATTAGAAATGATAGTGCTAAGAGTGAAATGGTTATGGATTTGAAGAAATTAGTATTGGTTTCTGCTGAGTATTTAGGACCTTTTGTTATTGAGCCATCTTGGTTGCATTATTTTAGGGAATGGGGTCCAAAGATTGATTATAATTTAGATGAGGAGTTAAGAAAAGTTGAGAAGTTGTTGCCTTGGAAGCTAAAAGATGCATTTGAAAAGATTATTAGGAGTTTACCAGATGAAGTGTTGGGAGAGGAAGGACCTACAGGTCCAAAGGTGAAGTATAATTGGAGTGGAGATGAAGTTTAAATATATTATGCTTACAATTATTCTTATATACTTCAAAATTTGATTCATATTTCTATTAAAAAATAATTATTCAGATTAATGTTATTGGTGAAATTAATTTGTGTATTAGGGACTATAGTTTGAATTTGATTGGAAAGAATAACACATTTTTCGTAAGTTTTTGTAACGATAGAATAGATCATGCATGTCACGCGAAACCACTATGTTTAGTCTAGTAGTGTGAGTGGTTTAGGTAGTATGTATGAGATTGTGGGTTTGATCCTCGGCTCTAATGTAAAAAAAAAAAAATGGATCATGCCAGGCCAACTAAATACACATGTACCAATTTTAATAGTGTTGGGATATGAGAATCTGTGTGCTGATAAAATTCAAGGTGTAATTGAAAACAGAGTTTGAAAAAAAGTTGATAAAAAATATAAGAAAAAAGAGGTAGAATTCATAAATTTTTTTGAGGGAATTCATAACTTTTTAGGAAAAAAGAGCCACGCAAATGTAAAAGAGAAAAATTTAAATATTATATGGTTGGGGTTTGAAATCCCGATAAATTAACCAACAATGAATTGGTCAAATGGTCTTGATTCCCTTAAGCACATATGCAAGGTTTTAAATCAAGGTTCGTTACCGCAAAAAAGGCCGCAACAAAAAGTTTTGGTGTCTACCGTTATTGTTTTTCACCGTTTTTACATGGTGAAATAAAATCACGCCGAAACGCTGATACGGCCGCGACATAACACCGATACGGCCACAACGAAAAGCAATATGGCCGCGACAAAATGCTAATAGATATGGACTTCCATTTTTTCCAATAAAAATCACATTTTTAGTACAAATATGAACATAAATTATAAAGTGGTATATTTTTTCAACTCCTTTCTAGTTCAAAACTATACATTTATCTCACACTTAAGTTGTTATACATATATTATAGTATAATAATTTTGATTCCTTTAAGCACATATATGGTCAGAAGTTTGATTTATGGCACATGTGTATAAAAAAAATTCGGTTGAGAAAAAAAACCTATTTTATATACTCTATAAATTCTTTGACAGAGATTAGTAATGGCTAAAGAAACAATCGAAACTTCGTACTAATATTATCGTAAAAAAAAACCAACGAATTAACAAAGTGTTTTGTCAAAAATTACTTTTTAACTCACTATATATTCGGCACCTTTTTTTATTGAGATATCTTTAGTCCTGAACTTCTATAGTGGCAACACAAGTGATGAGGTTAAACAAAATTATTAACAATGAATAATTATTGTAATTGATCAAAATTCAACCATCTGAATTAGTCGTATAAATGTCCAAAATCATTAACTAAAAAACAGATACGAATTGACCATGAATATGATTAACTTGAATTTGGATTATGATTCCTAACTTTGGATTCATATTATACATTTGGAAATTGAGGTTATTTTAGGCATAAAAAAAGAAAGAAAGTGGAAAGACGTAGATGAATATGAAGAAAAAAGATGAAAAAGAAAATAACTAGGCCAATAATGTAATGTTTCTTTAGTTGGTGAGCTGAACAACGTATTATTTCTACTAGAAACACTTGTATAGGCACAAGCCCAAATAAAATATATTTGGGCACACATACATTAATTCAAAAATTTAAAACAAAAATAATATAGTCACATCAATCAACTTTATTTTATTTCTTTTCTCTTTAATTTTTTTAGTTTGTGTGAGTGTGTCTAACACCTATTATTTATATTTGTGGCTATTGAAGATCTTTCCTATTTCTACATATAATTAATGACTAATTCTAATATGGACTAGTCTACCAAATGGTCTATGATGGGCAGGTAATAGGTACCTTTGGATTCATCTTTTACCCACAATACTATGATGCACCTTCTATACATGAGTTTTCCATCCATGTCAATTCTGACTCCACTCCATCACTCATCATTCATCAATCATCTCTCTGCTCTTTCTCTCTCGTTTGGAATTTTATAAACTAAAATTTTAAGATTAATTGTAAACTTATAAAAAAAATCAGAGGAAATATATTTTCAACGACAAAAACCATGAATTCATCCAAAACAACCAAAAAAATTCATAATATCCATCAACCCCAAAATTTCTTAAACTTTTTACTCCACTCTCTTCCCTTCTATAACCTACCAACTCAGTCAATCAAAGATCCATCAATTGGTAAAATCAAAACTTTTTAAAGATTCAGGTTGATTTTTTTTAGTGAAAACATGACACAATAGAATTGATTGACAAAATAAAAAATGGGGTTAATGAATTTATATGGTTTGGTTTGTGATTTATTATAGGGAATCAAAGAGGAAAAAATGGTCATGAGGATTAGGATTTAGGATTGGGGTGCAAAATGAGAAAAGACGTGTGAGTTGTGCACAGCTTTGGCTATATCATCGATTTCATATAGATCTGAAAAAATAAAAACACAAAATCCTTCTGAAACAAAGCTTGATTGTTATATATAGATATAGATCTGGATTTTTTAATTTGAGTTTTTATTTGTTTTTGTTGGGTTAAAGGTGAATAATTCATGGGATGAACATGAATAGACCGAGGTTGAAGATGAAGATCGTTGGGTTCTTCAAACTTTCTGGATTTTGAGTTGAATAAAAACTTTTTGAGTTAATTTTTTTTTTCCTTTTTCCTATTTTTATCTTTTGTATGTTTTTTTAAATATTTTTAGGGGTAAAATTACATCTATATATTTTTTTTTGTCTTAAAATTACATTTATTATATAATATATTAAAAACAACTACTCTTAAACCAAATTTATCATGATCACTTAGGGATGACAATGGGTAGAGTATGAGCAGAGTACTATAGTTCAAATCCCCATACTCGCAGTTTGTAAAAATACTCATACTCATTCTCATTTCCGCATGAGTGACACTCTTTGTCTCCATCCCCATACACTATAGGGAGACACTCCACTATAGGTATCTAAGTACTCATACTTGTACCCGTTACCCGCATTGTTGCTACAAATAAATGGATCAATTATAAAATATCAAATCATTTTAATATAATTATAAATAAAAAATTAAAGATTTTAATGTTGACTCATGAAAATTATGAACAAAATTATTAGTAATATCATGCTAAAGTTATCTATATATTGACATTTTTGGATTATGTTATAAATAAATATTTTCATTAAAAATGTGTAATAGTATAATATTGTTGTATTTTTTAAAATTGATTTACGTCTATTATTATATAATAATATAATTAAAATAAATAAATATATACTATGTGGATATATGGGGTGGGTACTAGGGTACCCGCACCCATACCCGTTCAATTTTGCGGATAATTATCCATACACATGTTCGTAACCAAAATGTGGGTTTTCATCCTACCCATTATGAGACCTATTATCCTTGTATTCCTAATCAAATTTTTAATTTATTTGTCCTATTTTTTTTTCCGCTAAACATGCAAAACCTATTATCCTTATTTGAATTTTCCTAAATTTTAGCGACAAACAATTTTTTTTTTCCTCTTAATTCTACTATACTTTATTTACTATGAAAAAATAGAAGTAATAATGTATTGATAAATATTAAAAAAAATCTGCTGGATAATTTTTTTTCACTGATACCTAAAACATTACAAGACAAGTGGTGACCACCCACACATAAAAAATTACTTAACAAATTTTTGGGATGACTTTTTCATTATTCTTATTTTATCCTTAAAAAATAACTTTCACATAAAAATAGATTTTCAGTTTTTTAATAATAAAAAAAAAATATTTTTTTTCTTCTTAATAACTAGCCACAAAAAAAAAGGTTACATAGTTATCAATTAACTAAGTCCGATAAAAAAGAAGATTAAATAGTTATTTATATTTGCACAATAGAGAATATCGATCACAAAAAAGAAAAAAGAGAATATCGATCACACAAACGAGCACGACCGTTTGGCGGCTAGTCCTTATAAAAATTTTGTGGGTGAAACTATGTGATTTTATTTTATAGGGATAAAAAATAAATTTCACTAATTTTATAAGAATAAAAAATAAATTTAACTTTTTTTTAATAAAAATTTTAAACTAAATTTTACTTTATTTTTGTTTACTCTTATTAAAATATTAGTAGTAATAACATAATCGAATTAACATAATGAAAATACGTGGTGTTAAGATAATGAAAATATTAATAACATAAAAATTAGTTTTTATGAAAAATAACATAAAATCTTGAATAATTATAATATATTAATTATAATTTTTTAAAAATACATAAAATTTATTATTTTAATAAATTTTACAAGAAAATACACAATAATTTAAGTTATATTTTAACGATGTGTAGTAACATATTTCTAAATAATTAATTCTAAGTAAATTTTCTACTTTAGTATAATATTAAACTTAAATATCAAGAAATACTTTGTTAACTTTTTTATATTTTCAAAATAAAAATGTAAATATTGGAACATATTAATTACAATTTATTTAGTCTTTGTGAGTTTAGCTCCGTTGGCAGGATCGTCACACTTTATAATTTATATGCAAAAGTCGGAGTTCGGACCTTAAACACTCCACTTATTCAAGATGGAATTACAGCTACTAAACTACCTGATTAAAAATAAAATAAAACATAACTTATTTAAAAATATCTCATCTTTTTTGGTTTATTTTTTATTCCATTTTATTATGTGTCTTTTGTTTATCTTTATTATTAGATATTATTTTTTAGTTACTACTTTTAATAAGAGAGGGGCACTTGCCCCCACATTTTAGTCTCACTTATTTAATTTTTTATTTCTATTATATTATATTATTGTTTTTTTTCTTTTTTTCATTTTGGTCCAAAGTCAATCCAATCCAAGGCAAGATTAGCTCACAATACAGTCATACACAACTCAACACAGTCAAACACACATCAAAGCAAAAACCAAATGGGGAATTGTCATTCAATGTCCATAATTGCTTTTGATTTTCTTTCTTGATTCATAATTTGCCAAATCAGTATAAGAAAGGAAGAAATCAGTGACAAAGGAAGAATCAGTAACAAATAGAAAAACCATCACACAGAGGAGCCAATTTTTCCACCAGCCGCATACACAAAACACTTCTCAAACTTTTTTTTACAGAATCACAAAACCATTCAATATCAATCACCTTCATTTTTCAATAATCACCTTCATCACAGAATCACAAAGCCATTCATAAACCGTCACAATCTAAACCATCACCAAAACCAACACTTTCAAACACCCATAACACCCACAACCAAACATCAAACACGAAACTCCATTAACACAACAAACAGAAACAAATCCGAACCAAAAGCGAAAAAGAAAGGTAGAAACTTTGTGCTTTTTTTTCTTTTCAAAAATTTAAAATTTAGATTTCGGATTTCTCAAGCATTTTTTCTAAAAACTAACTTGAAATCCAAAATCTAGATAAAAAAGGATTTTAGAAAAAAGTTTTTTTTTTAAAAAAAGAGTTTTTTTAATTTCCGGTGGTGGCGCCGCCGCTCCGGCCGCCGCACCACCACCGGAATCTTCATCGGTGTTCATGTGTGTTCATGAATGGGAGAGAGAAAGAATGAACAGAGAGAGAGATAAGAAAGAAGAGAAAGAACTGGTCCAAATGAAAATCTGCGTAAAAAACAAATATATAATCTGTTTCTCCGTGCACCCCCCAGTTGCTCCACGCACCCCCCTCCTGTTTTTTGGCTGAATCAATTTTTTGGCCAGATTACTCCGCGCGCCCCCCAGTTGCTCCGCGCACCCCCATCGGTTTTTTTGTGAGAACTAACCTTTTTTTGCAGGTTTGGGTTTGGGCTTAGCCCAGAACTGCTAACCACACCCCTCTGTTCTTCCTCTTTGCACCCTTTTTTTACTTTATATTTTATTTTTATTATTATTTATTTATTTCATTTAATTATTGTGATTTAGAATGTATTTAGGAACCAATGTAAATATAAATGAGAAACCTGCATTGCATATTTATTTATTCTGCTTTATGTCAAAAAAACAAAAACACCAAAAATAATAGCGTAGAAATTCCAAGGAAAAGGGGATTCTCATTTTGATCCAACGTCATTATGAAATCCTTCGCGTTCATCTTATTACATTTAGTTTATCTTATTCGCGCTTAATTTTCTTCTTTAACAAAAATCCAAAAAAAACATTCAAATACTCAAAAAACCATTTTAAAAAAAGAATCTCTTTCATAAAAAACCTCGATATTCGTCGAGAGACTTTTTCAAAACATTTTTCATAAGAAATATTTTAATTCATGTAAATATATCTAAACACTTTTTTCGCAAAAATTAAAAAAATACAAAAACAAACAAAAAAACATTTTTTGCCACTTGGCTTTTATTTTTTAAAACATTTTCAAAAACTAAAAAATATCAACAAATCAATTTCACTCTTTTTACCCCGAACTACGAGGTTTTGATCCCTCACGGGTACGTAGTGCAAAAGACTTCGCGTCTTCCCAAATCAAAAAATAACAAAAACATTTTTCTTTTCTTTTTCAATCATCACTTTAACTTTTCACATTTTTTTAAACTTTTTCTTTACAAGCAAACAATAATTTTAGCACAAAAATAAATAAAAACAAGAGGTTCCTATAGAATACTATAGACGTTTAGGGTGCTAGAACCTTCCCTTTACGTAACTAACCCCCGAACCTTTAATCTCTTAATAAATAGGGTTATTTCGAACTTTTTCCCTTTTCCTTGGAAAAATAAAAGATCGGTGGTGAAATAAAAATTGCGATTCAATGCTCTTCAATAGCTTGACATCGAAAAATCACCGCGACAGAAATGGCGACTTCACTGGGGACACCCCTAAAGAGGGTTGAACCTAACTTGTTTGAAATTTATTTTTGTGCTATTATATTTTGTTGCTTGTATGTATGTATATATGTTCTCTTGTGTGGGTTTCTTGAGTGGTGAGATAAGTCCCCCACCCGGACTTGAGAGAAACAATAAGATAGGATAGTGGTATAATCAAAGCGACATGCCCGAAGTATATTTCGGACCATGGCACGCATATGATATAATCACACTTAGCTGAGGAAACTTGGGGTAACAACGTTGACATGAGTAATCGTGTTCGGCGTTCTACTTTCGAGGGACTGACGACGCTATGAACCTTTAGAGTTACTTTAACCCATCTTGACTTTTAGGACGTAGTGCGGTGACTAATTAAGAGTCAATCTTAAGTTGGTCGATACGCGATACTACACTCAAACGAGATCGTCTTGTGGATATTATTGGACCGAGAGTTAATCTTGTAAGCTGATAATATCTATGAGACGGTTGATAACTTTGGGAACTGTGTAGAACCCGTGATATAGGTACGAAGGAACTCTAGTACTCACCATGTGGGAGGATTTTCACCTTTGACTCCAACATTATGAACTTAACCCCACCATGTTTGCGCATAATCATGCATTCATGCATTTATTCATAAAAACTTTTTTCATACGATATCGAAGGACTTAAAGTAAAATTGTTGTAAACATTGTAAATATGGATATTGCGAAGAGAAATACCAAGAACTACAGTTTCAAGGAATGGGACTTGTCGAAGCTAAGGGAACTTGGATCGTTAGTGACTTCACCAGAAGATTTTCGCAAGAATTATGGAAGATTGCTCGGTCTCCTTAATGTGAAAGTTGAGAAAGGGTGCTTGGAGACCTTGATTCAATTTTATGACCCACTCTACCATTGTTTTACATTCCCAGATTACCAACTTGTCCCCACTCTTGAGGAATATTCCTACCTGGTCGGGCTACCCATACTCAACCAAACACCTTTCAGTGGCCTTGAACCTACCCCTAAGCCCCTACACATTGCAAATGCCCTCCAATTTTCAGCCTCCCTTGTCAAAGCGAACCTCACGACCAAGAAAGATCCCATAACCCAAAAAGCTCTCATAGGCCTACCTACTAAATTCCTCTACCAACAAGCCTTCACTTTTGCCGATGCGGGAAGTACTGACGCTTTCCACTCTATCCTAGCCTTACTCATATATGGCCTTCTGCTTTTCCCAAACATCGAAGATTTCATTGACATTCATGCCATCCAGATATTCCTAACAGAGAACCCAGTACCAACACTACTAGCCAACACATACTACTCTATCCATGACCGCACTTCAGCTGAACGTGGAACTATCATTTGTTGTAGACCTCTGCTCTACAAGTGGTTCATATCTCATCTACCTCAGACTCGCACTCGTTTAGCAAATCCCGATAACCTTCCCTGGTCCCAAAAGATTCTATCTCTCACCCCATCAGATTTGGTTTGGTATAACCCAGCATATGACACCGGAGAGTTCATTTTTAGTTGTGGTGAATACCCAAATGTGCCCCTCATCGGCATGTATGGAGGGATTACCTACAACCCCACACTTGCCAAGAGACAATTTGGATATCCGATGAAGACAAAGCCGGCAAGTCTCCCTTTGACTAATGAGTTTTATTCCAACCATAAAGATCACTCAAATAAGAGAGTGAGGTTCTTGCAAGCTTGGCGTGCCATTCGGAGACTCAACCGCAGCCACTTGGGGGGTAAATCGGATCGAGTTGATGGTTCTTACATCCAGTGGGTCATTGATAGGGCTACAGTTCTTGGAATGCCTTATCACATGACAAGGGCCGTATCCTCTATTGCACCATCTGCATCTTTACCCGCACCTCCTGCCACTAAGGAGAAATTTCAAGAGATTTTGGATGAGTTAACACGTGAGAAGAATGCTTGGAAGAGGAGATATGATGAGGCCAAACTGAAGATTGAAACCTTGGAAGGAGTGATAGAGCAAAAAGATCATGACCTTCTGGCCCAGAGTCGGCTAATAGTCAAGAAGACCATCCAGCTCCAGGTGCAGGATACTGCACTAAGAAGTGATCCCAAGAGGTTAAAGTACAGCATGGATTTGTTCTCTGGTCCTGATTCTGATTCAGATGGCCCGTCTACTGCGAGAGTTTGAGAGTTTTATTATTATTGTTATTTCTCTTCATGTAATTTTCTTTTCAAGTATTTGTAATGGAAAAATGTTTGCTTCATTGTTATTTTAATTTGGTTGTTCCTCTATAATGTTTACGTTAAATTTAGTATAAGTCCTTCGATATCAAAACGAAAAAAGGGAAAACTCTGCATGGATTTAGCATAAACATATCATGCATCATACTGCATTCATAAGTCTCAAAATCGAGTCTCATATCTTCTTCTCTCTCTGCCTCAGTCAAGGGAAAAGTGGTCCAACATATTAACTACAAGTTTACTCATACTTACAACACTTGTGCAATCGAAAAAAAGAGAATGGACTTAGTCGAACAAGAGATCATTGAGCTCCGTGGAGAGGTGATAGCACTTCGGTCAGATTTGGAAAAGTTGGAGGCCGTAGTAACTTCGCTGATGGTTGCCCAGAATCAGCTACCAACTCCTCCTCCTCTCAGCCCTCAAGCTCCACAACACGAGACGTCATTTGTTAAGATGGTGCTTAGTCAATTCCAAGGACTCTCATTAGGCAATATGAAGGCCAAGGAGAATATGCCATCTATTTCTTCCTTGAAAGATGCACAAAAGGTGGTACAAAGTGGGTTGTCCACGGGTTGGGGACGGGTTGTGACCCTGCCAGAGAACCATCATCGTGAAGGATTGGGTTTCTCCCCTTTATCAACAAAAGCTATTGGGTCAGATGTTGCTATCAAGACGATTAATGAGATCTTCCACAGTGCAGGATTCATGCACCCTTCTTCGTCAAAAGCCGAAATCCATTTCTCAAGTGCCCCCTGAAAGTCGGTGGGTCAACAAAGAAACTCGTCCATAGGATCACTAGGCTTTTTTATTTTCAAATTGTAATTTCTTTCTTGCCAAGCATTTGTTTGCTTTTAAAATTGCACCTTTTGATTAATGGTTCTCAAATAATAAGCATGCATTTTTTGGAATCCATTCATTCGTATTCACTCTTTTCTTGTGCCATCACAAATGGCAATGCTTTTCTATTTCATTTTTCTTGTTAACAAACTTGAGGGGAGAATGATGTAAACTAAATGGTTAAAATTGCTGATATGTGCTTTCATTAGTAAGACCTGGTTGATGATGTAAGGCATTGTTTCATTTCCCAAACACTGGAGAAATAAGGAGATAATCCGTAGTCAACCCCTTTGAGCCAGAAGTTGGTGTTCTTTCTGTTATAAAAAACCCTTAATCTTAAACCGGAGCAGGGTAGTCTTTCAGTTAATTCAATGATGCACATCAATGCAAGAGGATTGACCGATCTAAGGTGGAGGAGGTCGTGAGTGGACAAAATTCACAATAACCCGTGGCAGTCACAATTCTCGTACATCAAAAAAAAAAAAAGCCCGCTAAGTAAAAAGGCTTAGGCAAAATTTAGGGCATCTTGATGGACCAACAAAATCCAAAAGCATTGGTCCATGCAAAAATAAAGGATTACAAAAAGAGAAAAAAAAAACAAAACTTGTAAATGAAAAGTGATTGTCACTTCAATAATCTCATCAAAGCTTCGACCAGAGCGTCAACCTCAAACATCATTGCCAAAATTCTCTTGTCAACTAAGGCGTCAGCCGAATTAATTGAATCTAGGAATGAAGGACATTAAGGAAGAATGTGTGGGTTAAAACAAAACATTGAGCCTAATAACCTTTTTTTTTCAAAATCGTGAACATGACCATGTTATAACCCTCAAAAGACCTAATTGAAACTAGGTTCACTATGAAAGCATAATCAGCAAAATCATTATAAAATAAAACTGACTCCACCTGTTTGTTGAGTAACTATCACAGACACCACACGTGTTTTCCCTGAAATTTTTCGATTCCAAAACTTGCATGTACATTACATCAGAAACACTTTTTCAAAAGAAGCAATTTTGTTTGCAAATCTATATTTGGCATCAAGGAAATTCAAGCAAATGGTCTAATCGAGGGCGAATCGACTCCAAATGCTCCTAACTCGGGGCAAGTTACTTCAGGATCCTGCCAATCAGGGGCAAGTCCTTACATCAAGGGGCATACCCTCCAAAGATTCAAAGTTAAGGATTCACTCACTTGGGGCACCTCAGTTGTCAGAGTACCTTCGATTTGAAGCATCTTCAACAGTTGAATTCAAAGTTATTAATCAGAACTTTTTCATGTCTTTTGGGCATAAACTACCAACATATTCTCTCTCGATTCATGAGTTCTAGAAGCATGCAACAATGTCCGTCACGAGAACGGATAGATTTTGCAGGACAAACACAGTCATTGCTACAAAAAAAAGAGAAAAAGAAAAAAGCTCGCTAAGTCGAAAACCTGAAAAGGCGGCTTAGGCAAAAAAAGAGCGTCCCGGTGGACTGAAAACCCGAAAGGGCGATCCAGGCAAAAATTAGGGGCATAAAAAAAAGATATATATTCCCGGTGGATTGAAAACCCGAGAGGGCGATCCAGGCAAAAGTTAGGGATTCAAAAAAGAAGAGGCAAAGCAAAGCAAAGCATGACTGCCGAAGCACATCTATGAGAGAAGCACTCTGATTCGGTTTGCAAATGAGGACTTCTGCCAAACTTCTGATTAATGGGCTTTATCCCCGAGAAATCTTTATTTCACCATCAGCCGACACTTTGTGTCGAGCATGGCCCTGATGTTGGCTTAATTCATCTGCCATGATGTTATCTCCAATGAAGACTGCGAGTGGTTGTATAGCTATGTCGGTCCAGTTCCCATCTTACCTGTCCAATCTTGTCTTATCCGGTTATTATACAGTGTCACCGTCATACAAATACAAGTTCCATACATACATACACACATTCATACATGCATAATACATCCATACCTACATGCACATAAGCATTCATACATACATACAACATACAACCAAAATCATAGATTGGACTTCGATTTGAAGCATCTTCAACAGTTGAATTCAAAGTTATTAATCAGAACTTTTTCATGTCTTTTGGGCATAAACTACCAACATATTCTCTCTCGATTCATGAGTTCTAGAAGCATGCAACAATGTCCGTCACGAGAACGGATAGATTTTGCAGGACAAACACAGTCATTGCTACAAAAAAAAGAGAAAAAGAAAAAAGCTCGCTAAGTCGAAAACCTGAAAAGGCGGCTTAGACAAAAAAAGAGCGTCCCGGTGGACTGAAAACCCGAAAGGGCGATCCAGGCAAAAATTAGGGGCATAAAAAAAAGATATATATTCCCGGTGGATTGAAAACCCGAGAGGGCGATCCAGGCAAAAGTTAGGGATTCAAAAAAGAAGAGGCAAAGCAAAGCAAAGCATGACTGCCGAAGCACATCTATGAGAGAAGCACTCTGATTCGGTTTGCAAATGAGGACTTCTGCCAAACTTCTGATTAATGGGCTTTATCCCCGAGAAATCTTTATTTCACCATCAGCCGACACTTTGTGTCGAGCATGGCCCTGATGTTGGCTTAATTCATCTGCCATGATGTTATCTCCAATGAAGACTGCGAGTGGTTGTATAGCTATGTCGGTCCAGTTCCCATCTTACCTGTCCAATCTTGTCTTATCCGGTTATTATACAGTGTCACCGTCATACAAATACAAGTTCCATACATACATACACACATTCATACATGCATAATACATCCATACCTACACGCACATAAGCATTCATACATACATACAACATACAACCAAAATCATTTTTACATGATTGCATTCACCATCTTGTGTCTTTCTTCAACTACTCCACAGAAAGAGTCATCCCTAGTGTGTCTGGTCCAGAGATGTCTCCATCAAACATATTTCACAAAAGAGTCATCTCCAGTGTGTCTGGTCAAGACAATATTTTTCCTTGTTATATCCTGCTATCCCACAATGTTAGCAGACAAAACATATCTTTTCTTTCTTTGTCCTGCTATCCCACAATGTTAGCAGACAAAACATATTTTTTCTTTCTTTGTCCTGCTATCCCACAATGTTAGCAGATAAAACATATCTTTTCTTTCTTTGTCCTGCTATCCTACAATGATAGCAGCCATATTTTTTCTTGTTGTGTCCTGCTATTCTACAATGATAGAGGACATATTTTTCCCTTGTTATGTCCTGTTATCCTACAACGATAGTCGCCATTTCCTGCTGTTATCCTACAATGATAGCCGCCATATCCTACATAATCATTCATACATTCATACATACATACATTCATACAGTCATACATATGTTCATATCTGTATTCACACATTCATGCATACATGTATATAAATATTCATACATGCATACAACATTCAAACAAAATCCTTCATACACGCTGGCATTGAACCTCATGTGCTCTGTTTCAGCTGTATCACAAAAAAAGCATCCCCAGTTTGTCTGGTCTAGAGATGTCATTTTCAAACACTTTCACACAGCAGTTTGTTCACAAATTTGCTTTCAGAATTCCCAAAGAAGTCTGCTCCAGCAAGTCTGGTCAAAACACTGTCTTTATTTTCGTCCTTAAAACCATCCCACAATGTTGGTGGACACTGTATTTACTTCTGTCCGTTCACAAGACTTTACTGCTCATGTCCGCTCACAGGACTTTATCGCCTTTTGTCTTTACTTATGTCCGCTCACAGGACTTTACTGCTTATGTCCGCTCACAGGACTTTATCGCATTTTGTCTTTACTTCTGTCCGGTCACAGGACTTTACTGCTTATGTCTGCTCACAGGACTTTATCGCTTTCTGTCTTTAATTATGTCCGTTCACAAGACTTTACTCGCTTTTGTCCATACACAGGACTTTACCGCTTTCCGTCTTCATTACTTTTGTTTTCCAGCAGATTTGTTTCATCCACAATCGGATAATCTTCATGGTCAGACACTCACAAGCATATCATTCATAACATTACATCATAACATTTTGCAGTTTAGTTCGGTCAAAAAATGGTGTATTTTGTATTTAAGTCTCTTCTACCGTCAAATCAAAACAAAAACATCATCAAAATCATCTTTTTCTTTTTTATCTCCGGTAGAAGAAACTTAAATAGGGGCATCTGTCATACCCCATTTTTTGACCAACTTTCTTTTTATAGTTGTCTAATAAACCGGAATATTTCGTCGTTTCTGACAAAATTTCGGCAGAGAGGTATTTTAAAATATCTCATCTTTTTTGGTTTATTTTTTATTCCATTTTATTATGTGTCTTTTGTTTATCTTTATTATTAGATATTATTTTTTAGTTACTACTTTTAATAAGAGAGGGGCACTTGCCCCCACATTTTAGTCTCACTTATTTAATTTTTTATTTCTATTATATTATATTATTGTTTTTTTTCTTTTTTTCATTTTGGTCCAAAGTCAATCCAATCCAAGGCAAGATTAGCTCACAATACAGTCATACACAACTCAACACAGTCAAACACACATCAAAGCAAAAACCAAATGGGGAATTGTCATTCAATGTCCATAATTGCTTTTGATTTTCTTTCTTGATTCATAATTTGCCAAATCAGTATAAGAAAGGAAGAAATCAGTGACAAAGGAAGAATCAGTAACAAATAGAAAAACCATCACACAGAGGAGCCAATTTTTCCACCAGCCGCATACACAAAACACTTCTCAAACTTTTTTTTACAGAATCACAAAACCATTCAATATCAATCACCTTCATTTTTCAATAATCACCTTCATCACAGAATCACAAAGCCATTCATAAACCGTCACAATCTAAACCATCACCAAAACCAACACTTTCAAACACCCATAACACCCACAACCAAACATCAAACACGAAACTCCATTAACACAACAAACAGAAACAAATCCGAACCAAAAGCGAAAAAGAAAGGTAGAAACTTTGTGCTTTTTTTTCTTTTCAAAAATTTAAAATTTAGATTTCGGATTTCTCAAGCATTTTTTCTAAAAACTAACTTGAAATCCAAAATCTAGATAAAAAAGGATTTTAGAAAAAAGTTTTTTTTTTAAAAAAAGAGTTTTTTTAATTTCCGGTGGTGGCGCCGCCGCTCCGGCCGCCGCACCACCACCGGAATCTTCATCGGTGTTCATGTGTGTTCATGAATGGGAGAGAGAAAGAATGAACAGAGAGAGAGATAAGAAAGAAGAGAAAGAACTGGTCCAAATGAAAATCTGCGTAAAAAACAAATATATAATCTGTTTCTCCGTGCACCCCCCAGTTGCTCCACGCACCCCCCTCCTGTTTTTTGGCTGAATCAATTTTTTGGCCAGATTACTCCGCGCGCCCCCCAGTTGCTCCGCGCACCCCCATCGGTTTTTTTGTGAGAACTAACCTTTTTTTGCAGGTTTGGGTTTGGGCTTAGCCCAGAACTGCTAACCACACCCCTCTGTTCTTCCTCTTTGCACCCTTTTTTTACTTTATATTTTATTTTTATTATTATTTATTTATTTCATTTAATTATTGTGATTTAGAATGTATTTAGGAACCAATGTAAGGCCCCGTTTGGCCCGGCTTATTTTTTACTTTTTATTTTAGCTTAAATGAAATAAAGAAGTATAAAATTATATTTGACACTATTTATCCTTAAAAGTATTAGAGAAATAAAGTAAAGAAGTAAAAAATAAAAAAAAATTAAGTCAAACACAATTTTTTCCTTCTTTACTATTTTTAAGGAGAAGAAAAAAAGAGGAAAATAAGCCGGGCCAAACGGGGCCTAAATATAAATGAGAAACCTGCATTGCATATTTATTTATTCAGCTTTATGTCAAAAAAACAAAAACACCAAAAATAATAGCGTAGAAATTCCAAGGAAAAGGGGGATTCTCATTTTGATCCAACGTCATTATGAAATCCTTCGCGTTCATCTTATTACATTTAGTTTATCTTATTCGCGCTTAATTTTCTTCTTTAACAAAAATTCAAAAAAAACATTCAAATACTCAAAAAACCATTTTAAAAAAAGAATCTCTTTCATAAAAAACCTCGATATTCGTCGAGAGACTTTTTCAAAACATTTTTCATAATAAATATTTTAATTCATGTAAATATATCTAAACACTTTTTTCGCAAAAATTAAAAAAATACAAAAACAAACAAAAAAACATTTTTTGCCACTTGGCTTTTATTTTTTAAAACATTTTCAAAAACTAAAAAATATCAACAAATCAATTTCACTCTTTTTACCCCGAACTACGAGGTTTTGATCCCTCACAGGTACGTAGTGCAAAAGACTTCGCGTCTTCCCAAATCAAAAAATAACAAAAACATTTTTCTTTTCTTTTTCAATCATCACTTTAACTTTTCACATTTTTTTAAACTTTTTCTTTACAAGCAAACAATAATTTTAGCACAAAAATAAATAAAAACAAGAGGTTCCTATAGAATACTATAGACGTTTAGGGTGCTAGAACCTTCCCTTTACGTAACTAACCCCCGAACCTTTAATCTCTTAATAAATAGGGTTATTTCGAACTTTTTCCCTTTTCCTTGGAAAAATAAAAGATCGGTGGTGAAATAAAAATTGCGATTCAATGCTCTTCAATAGCTTGACATCAAAAAATCACCGCGACACGTGACATGATACCTATATGATATGATACCGATACGAGAATTTTTTTAAACTAATAGTTTCACTTACAAAACTGAGTTTATCTTTGTACAATAGACTTAGGGTCTGACGGTCTGTTGGCCTGACTTTTTTAAATCTTAGAAGCTATCTGAAAGTTAAAAGTGAAAATAAGAGCTTTTAGAAAAAAAATTAAAGTTGTTTGATAATAGTTATATTTTTAAGCTTCAAAAATCTTTTCTCCATTTGTTTTACTCTTAAAAATTAAACAACTTTTTTCTATCCAGAAACTTATTGAAAATTTGTTTGGCCTAGAATCTCTTTATTTTAAGTAAAAAAGTGTCAAATAAGTTAGGTCAAACGGTACCTTAATCCATTTTAAACTGTGAACAAAATCGCACGATCCAATTTAAACTCTAAGAAAATTAGTCCTAAGAAAAAATATATTTTGGCAATGAGTTATACTATATGTCACGAATAGACGACATATTATATTTTGTGATCAGTCAAATATCATGCAAAAAAATTGATATATTGTACTTACTTAAATGTGTTCAAATTACCAATCGTTAGTTGGTTCAGTGATGATTGACGCTGAACTTGGTAGGGAGGACCACGGTTCGATCCCCCACAACTGCGATCGGGAGGGGGCTGGAACCACTTGATGCCAGAACTGACCCCCGAACCAGATTAAACTGGTGGTAAAATTAAAAAAATAAAATAAATGTGTTCAAATTGAATAATCAAAGTCATATCTATTAGCATGATTGAAAAAAAAATCAATGGCATATCATATCAAATATTTTATTTTATTTTAATTTTGGTACAAGAATATTATATTTTTTTAAAGATTATTGTCAAATATTCTATTTTTGTCATAGAATATTTGAAATTTCAAAGTGCAAATTTGATGAGAATATACGTTGTCAGATCTTCGAATTAATGTCTCAACTTTTGTCCTATAAATAACCCAACTCTTCATTGTGAAATCACCAACAAGTTTTTTTCAACAATGGCCAAAGCCCTAATATTAATCCTAACCTTGGTGTTTTCCTTAACAATATTTGCTCAAGATCAAGAGTCTAACTTGGATGATTATGGGCATCATACTCCGAATAATCCAGGAGGTGTTGTCCCCGGACCCGTGCCGTATTCTAACCTACCTTGGAATTTACATCTTAATCGTCGCTTCCGCGCCTTCCCTGCACCAGCGCCACAAACTGAGCAACAAGTTTCCTCATATCCATGACTTCCCCTAATGCAGCCATTAGACATTAAAGTTTAATTTTTATTTATTTTTTAAGTTAATTGAAGTTATGTTCTTTTGAACCTTCATTTTAATTGTGAAGGTTTTATGGAGAATAATGCAATTAAGTGTTCGTATGTAATTTTTAAATTATATTACGCACAATAATATTAGAGAAACAGATTGTCTTGAATATTCTATTTGAAAGGAATTATAGTGTGTTTTTTTATTCTAGTTGTCATATTGAATTAATTATTGTTCTTATTTTAGTGTTTGCTTTATTTTTATTTATGTAAACAATATGATCGCTTATGAAATAGATTTTACTCTTTGATAAAAGTTGTAAAGACATCTCGTCAAAATAAAAAAGTTGTTATGGCGTGCATAAAAAAAATAAAATTAATATTCATAAGTTCAATATTGTACCATATGTGTGTGTGAGACAAGAATCAAATATCATGCAAAAAATATTGAGTTATCGTGCTTAACATATGTTGCAAAGGCATATGTTAAATTATTTAAATATAAGAAATTATATTTAAAAATATAAATAGCTTAATATTTTAATATTGAATTCATAAGTTCAATTCAAGAGAATTTTTTATGTTTAATTATTTCCTTAATATAGATTATGATAAAAAAAAATTGCACTAACATGTATCCTAAGGACATATATTAAAATATTTTTATATATTAGATTTAAAAATATAAATAATTGGATGTTTTAATTATTATTTTTGGATGGTTTAATATTGAATTCATAAGTTTCAAGAGAATGTTTTTAGGTTTAATAATCTTCTTAACATGTGTAGACAGTTAGGGCACATATGTTAGTATTTTTCAAAAAAGAAAAATTCTTGTTTTCCTAAATTAATTACAAAAATTAACTTTTGACTTATTTCATTATTAATTTGTTCCAAAGATAACCTCATATTGTAAAATATATTGACCAAAAATATTATTTTACAAAACTGAGTTTATCTTTATACAATAGACATAGGGTCTGCCGGTCTGTTGATCTGACTTTTTTAGATCTTAGAAGCTATCAGAAAATTAAAAGTGAAAATAAGGGCTTTTAGAAAAAAAAAATTAAAGGTGTTTGATAATAGTTATATTTTTAAGCTTCAAAAATCTTTTCTCTATGTATTTTACTCATAAAAATTAAACAACTTTTTTCAATCTAAAAATTTATTGAAAATTTGTTTGGCCTAGAATCTCTTTTTTTTTTAAGTAAAAAAAGTGTAAAATAAGCTAGGTCAAACGGTAACTTAATCCATTTTAAACGGTGAACAAAACCCCATGATCCAATTTAATCTCTAAGAAAATTAGTCCTAAGAAAAAAATATATTTTGGCAATGTATGTCACGAATAGACGACATATTATATTTTGTGATCAGTCAAATATCATGCAAAACAATTGATATATTGTGCTTATTTAAATATGTTCAAATTGAATAATCAAAGTCATATCTATTAGCATGAGTGAAAAAAATCAATGGCATATCATATTAAATATTTTATTTTATTTTAATTTTGGTACAAGAATATTATATTTTTTTAAAGAATAATGTCAAATATTCTATTTTTATCATAGAATATTTGAAATTTCAAAGTGCAAATTTGATGAGAATATACCTTGTCAGATCTTCGAATTAATGTCGCAACTTTTCTCCTATAAATAACCCAACTCTTCTAACATTGTGAAATCACCAACACGTTTTATTCAACAATGGCCAAAGCCCTAATATTAATCCTAACCTTGGTGTTCTCCTTAACAATATTTGCTCAAGCTCAAGAGTCTAACTTGGATGATTATGGGCATCATACTCCGAATAATCCAGGAGGTGTGGTCCCTGGACCCGTGCCGCATTCTAACCCACCTAGGAATTTACGTCTTAATCGTTGCTTTCGTGCCTTCCCTGCACCAGCGCCTCAAACTGAGCACCAAGTTTCTTCATATCCATGACTTCCCCTAATGCAGCCATTAGACATTAAAGTTTTATTTATTTATTTTTTAAGTTAATTGAAGTAATTTTATTTTGAACCTTCATTTTAATTGTGAAGGTTTTATATAGAATATGCAATAAAGTGTTAGAATGTAATTTTTAAATTATATTACGTACAATAACATTAGAGAAACATATTCTCTTGAATATTCTATTTGAAAGGAATTTTAGTGTGTTTTTTTACTCTAATTGTTGGTTTTGAATAAATTATTATTCTTATTTTAGTTTTTGCTTTATTTTTATTTATGTAAACGATATGATCGCTTATGAAATAGATTTTCCTCTTTGATAAAAGTTGTGAAGACATCTCATCAAAATAAAAAAGTTGTAATTGCATACATCAAAAAAATAAAATTTATATTCATAAGTTCAATTGTACCATATGTGTGTGTGAGACAAGAATCAAATATCATGCAAAAAATATTGGGTTATCGTGCTTAACATATGTTGCAATGGCATATGTTAAACTATAAGTATAAAAAATTATATTTAAAAATATAAATAGTTTAATATTGAATTCATAAGTTCAATTCAAGAGAATTTTTTATGTTTAATTATTTCTTTAATATAGATTATTAGAAAAAAATTGCACTAATTAACATGTATCCTAAGGACATATATTAAAATATTTATATATATTAGATTTAAAAATATAAATAATCGGATGTTTTAGTTAAATTTTTTTGGATGTCTTAATATTGAATTCATAAGTTTCAAGAGAATGTTTTTAGGTTCAATAATCTTCTTAACATGTGCAGACAGTTAGGGCACATATGTTAGTATTTTTCAAAAAATAAAAATTCTTGTTTTCCTAAATTAATTTCAAAAATTAACTTTTGACTTATTTCATTATTAATTTGTTCCAAAGATAACTTGATATTGTAAAATATATTGACCAAAAATATTATTTTACAAAACTAAGTTTATCTTTATACAATAGACATAGGGTCTGCCAGTCTGTTGACCTGATTTTTTTAGATCTTAGAAGCTATCTGAAAATTTAGAGTGAAAATAAGAGCTTTTAGAAAAAAATTAAAAGTGTTTGATAATAGTTATATTTTTAAGCTTCAAAAATCTTTTCTCTATTTATTTTACTCATAAAAATTAAACAACTTTTTTCAATCACTTATTGAAAATTTGTTTGGCCTAGAATCTCTTTTTTTCAAAGTAAAAAAAGTGTCAAATAAGCTAGGTCAAACGGTACCTTAATCCATTTTAAACGGTGAACAAAATCGCATGATCCAATTTAATCTCTAAGAAAATTAGTCCTAAGAAAAAATATATTTTGGCAATATGTCACGAATAGACGACATATTATATTTTGTGATCAGTCAAATATCATGCAAAAAAATTGATATATTGTGCTTATTTAAATATATTCAACTTGAATAATCAAAGTCATATCTATTAGCATGAGTGAAAAAAATCAATGGCATATCATATCAAATATTTTATTTTATTTTAATTTTGGTACAAGAATATTATATTTTTTAAAAGAATAATGTCAAATATTCTATTTTAGTCATAGAATATTTGAAATTTCAAAGTACAAATTTGATGAGAATAAACATTGTTAGATCTTCGAATTAATGTCTCAACTTTTCTCCTATAAATAACCCAACTCTTCTAAAATTGTGAAATCACCAACAAGTTTTTTTCAACAATGGCCAAAGCCCTAATATTAATCCTAACCTTGGTGTTCTCCTTAACAATATTTGCTCAAGATCAAGAGTCTAACTTGGATGATTATGGGCATCATACTCCGAATAATCCAGGAGGTGTTGTCCCCGGACCCGTGCCGCATTCTAACCCACCTAGGAATTTACATCTTAATCGTCGCTTCCGCGCCTTCCCTGCACCAGCGCCACAAACTGAGCAGCAAGTTTCCTCATATCCATGACTTCCCCTAATGCAGCCATTAGACATTAAAGTTTTATTTTTATTTATTTTTTAAATTAATTGAAGTTATGTTCTTTTGAACCTTCAATTTAATTGTGAAGGTTTTATGGAGAATAATGCAATTAAGTGTTCGTATGTAATTTTTAAATTATATTACGTACAATAATATTAGAGAAACAAAATGTCTTGAATATTCTATTTGAAAGGAATTATAGTGTGTTTTTTTATTCTAGTTGTTGTTTTGAATTAATTATTATTCTTATTTTAGTGTGTGCTTTATTTTTATTTATGTAAACAATATGACCGCTTATGAAATAGATTTTACTCTTTGATAAAAGTTGTATTGACATCTCGTCAAAATAAAAAAGTTGTTATGGCGTGCATAAAAAAAATAAAATTAATATTCATAAGTTAAATTGTGTGAGACAAGAATCGAATATCATGCAAAAAATATTGAGTTATCGTGCTTAACATATGTTGCAATGGCATATGTTAAATTATTTAAATATAAGAAATTATATTTAAAAATATAAATAGTTTAATAGTTTATTATTTTAATATTGAATTCATAAGTTCAAATCAAGAGAATTTTTTATGTTTAATTATTTCCATAATATAGATTATGATAAAAAAAATTGCACTAACATGTATCCTAAGGACATATATTAAAATATTTATATATATTAGATTTAAAAATATAAATAATTGGATGTTTTAATTATTGTTTTTGGATGTTTTAATATTGAATTCATAAGTTTCAAGAGAATGTTTTTAGGTTTAATAATCTTCTTAACATGTGCAGACAGTTAGGGCACATATGTTAGTATTTTTCGAAAAAGAAAAATTCTTGTTTTCCTAAATTAATTACAAAAATTAACATTTGACTTATTTCATTATTAATTTGTTCCAAAGATAACCTCATATTATAAAATATATTGACCAAAAATATTATTTTAAAAAACTGAGTTTATCTTTATACAATAGATGTAACACACCAAAATTCTTTTTAATTATTTTAATTTATATTTTATTTATTTTATTATTTGACGAGTATTTTTCACTGGTCATCAACAAATTACTTCGTGCATTTAAGTATATACGTATATTGATAATTATTCAATGCTACTTCATATATTTTTATATAGTGGTGACCAAATATATTTTTTTTTAGATGTTAAATTAATATTTTATTAATGGTATTGAAATATTTTAGTCTAAAGAAGTACACATGATGCATGAATTGGGTAGAGCTCTTGATTAAAGGTCATGAAAACAATTTGAGTGGCCATACGATTTTTTTCTTACTAGTCATTAGACAAGCAACTAATACAAAATTAATCTCCCACTTTATTCTAATCCTTTTGACCTTATCACAATTGATCATTACATTTATAATTTGTTGAATACTATTTATTACCTCCTTATGTTGATTGAGACCAAATCCATTAGCTTTTATTTTCTATCCCTTATATGAGGTCAAAACAATTAACAACAATTAAGACATGATTATTAGCATTAAAGATCAGAATCATTGTTGAGATTAGTTTGGAAGATTATGCGAGAAAAATAAGGATACAAATTACTTTTTGGAGATTTGTTTGAGAAATATATTATCATTAATTACTTATTTATTTTTGGTACAAATCATGGAGTATTTAATTTAGTGATAGGAGTTTGTAACGCCCCAAAAATAAAAATTAGAATTTATTTTATTTAATTATCTAGTAATTGTGGTATTGATCTGTAACATCTCAACTCCTAAAAATTATTCAACTAATTTAATTAGAGATGGTCTAATAAAATTAGAATCAAGTTGAGACAATTAATTAATTAAGTCATGGGATTAAGGGGTATTATGTGTAAGTTAGTAATTTCAATTAAAACTAAGCTACACAATTGATACCTTAATACTACACTTAAGATTAATTGACTTTAAGAATTCAAATTTCCCTCTTGTGACTCACTCCTTCATTATCCTGACACCTCATTAAGGATCAATGAGTCATGCTTCCATTAACTTAATCACCCAACACCACACAATTGCATGCAACTAACATAAACCAAGAATCAGAAATTCTGCTCTCCCATTTCTCTCTTTCCAACGCCAAAGAAACAACAACATGAGCTAACCACCAAAATTCTCAATCACCACTTCTCACATGTAGCACCATTCCAAAATCTTCAATCTCAACCCATTCTCTCATGCAAGAGCCTTAACTGCAGATTCTGAAACCAGTTCTGAAGCATTGATTCCTCACAATTCCAAAGCTTCACATGTTACATAACAACAACACACATCTCTTCACTTCTTTCCAACCAACCACAAAACATGCATGTTAAACTAGAGCCAAACCTTATACTGTTGCACATCAGAAAACTCTGCTATAAATACCCATAACCTCAGCTGAACCATTCATCAAATCATCTTCCAATTCTTAGAACAAAATAAGGGTCCAAGAGTTCAAATTTTCAAATTCTGTCCAAGGGGTTGGTGGGTCTTGCTAGGAGTTGCAGTAGCTGTGGTTAGAGCATAGAAGCAAGGATAAAGCTTCAATTCCAGGTGGGTTCTTAGGCTAGGTAGTTAGTTTTCCAAATTACAAACTTTTGCATGTTAACTTAGGTTTTAAGAATTTTGTTGTGTGAGGGGAATTAACTTCCAAATTTCCCTCCATTCTTTCTTATATTATGTGATTTATGTTTCTGCACTGTCTTGAATGAGGAATGTAGGTGAAACCAATTGAATTTGATGATTTTCGCAAAACAGGGGCATTTCTGTATGAACTCGCCACAGCGAGTTGCTAGCGAGATTCATGGCGAGCTGGAAGATTCTGGGCTGATGAACTTCGCCACGGCGAGCTTCTGCTCGCCAGGCGAGTTGTTTAGGTCAGTATCTGTGACTCGCCATGGCGTGTTGGTAACTCACCGTAGCGAGCTTGTACAGCATAAACCTGTAATCTGGCCATGGCGAGCAGGTAACTCGCCACAGCGAGCTTACACAGAACAGCCTGCATAATTTTAATTTCAAACTGTTTTCAACGCCCGTTTTATTTCCTCATCTGAGATAGACAATTTGCAGAAATGTGACTGATATAATGTTAAATAGAATGTTAATCACAGATGAATTTAGGGTATAACGTAGAAATAATTAAGTTGTATGTTCCCCGGGTTTTGGGATAATTATGGTAGACTAATCAATACTAGTAACAGTCACTTAGGAAGCGATTCTGAATTGTCGCATATGAATTTCCCAATGGGATTATTCATCAGGTTATGTACTTGTGAGCTGTATGCCGTGATCAGATCGATCGACGGACAAGGCAAGCCTCCGAGATATGCTCACCTCGGAGAATCCTTGCGGTTAAAATGAATAAGAGTTAATTTGCTGTGTTACACCTTTATTTATGCTTATGTTATGATTATGTTTATGTTAGTAAGATATGACTGTTAGGTTTTCTCCGGTGTAGTCACCTTAGGAGGGTAGTATGACTCACTGAGGCTTAGTAGTCTCACCCCACTCCAAACAATTTTTTTCAGATAAACAGGTTGGCTAAGGTATGCTTGTTGGTGTGCTTGTAGCTGTGCTTGGAGGATTGCATTTTGTTCATGCTTTCTAATTATTCCTAGTTTTGTTGTATTTCAAATAATTTTCTGTTGTATCGTTGAATTTCTATCTCGCTTCCGTTGTTTTCTGCATCTGTGTTGTACTTAGCAACTGCGTGTGCTTGAACTTTCAATTGTAATAATGATGTACTCAGTACCAATAAATGATGTACTCAGTACCAATAATAATATCCAACGTTTTATTCTAGATATAGACGTGGGGTGTTATATGATCGATGATGTTTATTTAATTATTGTTGTTGCGAATAATTAAATAATTGATAAATAAAATAAAGAGGTGTTAGGAGAATAGAGGGGTGTAGATGAGAAAATAGTAGAGATTAGAATAAATGTGAATAAACATAATTTTAATTCTCATTAAACCAATTTCTACCTCAATTATATCCTACCATAATTACCTTTATTGGTTTTAATTGTATGCCATCCATTCTGCTATTGAATCAAATTTATAACTGTTGATGTCTAGCCCCTAATTTCCTCACGTGAAAAGAATCCCTTCCTATTTGAAATTTTAATTACATTAAGGGGAGGTATTTATGTTGACTCACAATTACTACAAGAAATTAGTCCATTTCATTTAATCCTTTGATTTCCTCCTGATTCATATCCATTATTCCTTTCTTGTACCAATTGTGAATCACGTCCAACTATGAGTCTAGGTGCTTAGTCAAACTTTGCTTCTCATATTAATTCCTCTTAATGTGAATTTAATTACACAAATGAGTAGTTATCACTCTTAATGTACCATTGAATGAGATTATAGTAATATTAGTATCTCTCCCTCTTTGTACTTAAAATACGGCCCTTTTATTCTAAGTTCCTCTTAACACTTTGCAATTACCTCAAGAGATGATCGTGAGGTTTTGTTTTAAGCTTCATTCTATTTCTTTAACGTCGGTGCGACCTTAGAATGCGCGTGGAATTCACTTTCTCTTGCAAATTTGTTGTGAGATGGTAGAACTCTTATGTTAGGAAGAAAAGCGGCTGAGGTAAGGGCTTTTTCCCCATACACTCATATTACATAGGGATTTTGTTGTGAGAGGATAGCAGAACCTTTGTCTATTAAGTGAAATTAAAATCAATTAAAGTAAACTGATAAAAAAGATTTAATTTACATTGTTAGACATGCTTCTGTTTCGGATCAATTGTGTACATGTTGCTATAGTTGTTAATTGCCATCATCTGCCTTGTGAAATAGTTTCATATTTTGATTCTGCGTACATGCTTGCTAGCTATAATTTTAATTATTTACTATATTGTTGTATCATTGGTTATGTTTCTCTCATGTGCATTATATTTGTCAATTTATTTCATCACTTGATAAATTTAAGAATTTTGGTTTGAGAATTTGGATTTGGAGAATTATGAACTTTGAGAATTTTGATTGAGAATTGTTGTTGTCGCGTTGATTTTTGATATGGAATGTTTGAGATGTTTGAGTAGACTTCCATCTTGTTGTCGCGTTGATTTCGTTTGATAATTTGATATTTTGTTTTGATTAGATAATATGACCATGCATTCATTCATGTGTCAAGTTCCCGCCGTTGATATGGAATTCCTAAACGTGTTGAGTAGGGTTCCATGGAAGACCGAAGGATATGAGTAGGCTTCCAATTTGTAACATCCCGAATTTTCAAAGACTAAAAAGGGCATTAATTTATTTTTTTTAAAAACAAAACAGAGCACGCATACAAACTGTGAGAGCCGGCGTTAAACATACAAGAGGACTATATATACATAATAGTGCTTCAGAGAAGTAAAGTGTAATACCTGAATATTTACAACCCTAAAGACAAAGGGTCTAACAACTACAAAAGTAAATATTCAGAATACAGTCATCCAAAAGAGTCAGATCATATGCCTAATCCAAAAAGAGCACGGTGTACAAACCACACCGGCGCACAGCCTAACTTAAGAAGTACAACTCCTCGATCACTGAAATCCCATGAACTCACCGTCGTCCTCACGACCCACGGCAGCGTGTAAGGGTCCATCGTCTTGGGTGGGAGGAGCCCGCAATATTCATTGTAAGGGTCACCACACGTATACATATACAAAAGAATACACAACAAAATATACATACCAAATACACATATACAAAATACGCATATACCAAAATACGGAAAGCAAATAAACAGTTAGCATTTCCTTATCAACAAGCATTATAATCCAATTGCGCACATAGCATATCAATGCAGACTCTACAATGATTGTGATCACCCTACCCGGGACTGTTTTACATGCATGAATTCCGGAATTTAACCTCTCCGCATAGAGTCGTAGGTCCAACCCCTACTATACCCCGGGCGTCAATAAAACCCTGTGGCCCATCACAGTCACCACGTAGGATTAGAGTGGATCCATTCCCGATAATCACACCCCGTGGTCCATTCCCGATAACCACGTATTGGACTCAATAAATCCCGCAGGATTAAGGTGGATCCATTCCCGATAATCGCACCCCGTGGTCCATTCCCGATAACCACTTACTATGAATGCATGAGCATACGATTCCCCTTATATGCTAATGCAACAAATACATACCTCTCAAGCGTATGTTGTAACACCCAAACCCATTATTGCCATTATTCTGGCTTTAAAATTTCTTTTTCAAAAACGACGCAGCAGACGTAATAAAGATATAGACTTAGATCACTTGATTGATAAAATGTTGGTTCGAGATATTACACTCCTCTTAACAAACTAATACTATTGTATTTAATTTAGTAAAATCTTGATTATACAAATTATTGAATCAAATAATGTATTCTTTAATTATACAAAACAACCTAGATAAGCAGACTTTATATAAATATAAAACCCCTTTTTCCCGTGTCACAATCAGAGCGGAGCTTCACCGATGACTCATACGAGGATAACATACAACCTGAGAAATCTGGACCCAAACCAGTAAAACACACAATACGGAGAGTTAGATTACATAATCAAATAAAATCATAAGCATAAAGTACGCTTACTGCCACATGAGTTTATCAAGTATAATCTAACCTTAGCATACCAATCTATTATTAATCAACACATATGATTTAAGATTTAATACATCAAAGTAGAATATAAGCATTCATAAACATTTATATTCACCCTAGTCTTATCAAACAAAGACAATTAATCACACAAAAATACATTCTCAATCTTAGTTCAATTATGAGATTTATGACGCATCAACAAATAGAAGTATCATTTATAGTTAATAAACATCTAACACTTCAATTAAGTCTTAACACATATAGACAATTCATCAACAAATCCGATTAATGTCACATATCAATTATCACACAATATGCACATCATCCTAATGCATCTAATGCCACAAATCATGCTATGTCACTCTAGACATATCTAATGCATGTGGTACCATTCGTTCATTTTTAAGTCATGACGGACTCTGCAAGGATAAACATACCCCAATGTTCATTTTAAAGTCATGACGGACTCTGCAAGGATAAACATACCCCAATGTTCATTTTAAAGTCATGACGGACTCTCTCCATGGGTAGATATATACCCATCTGCTCGTTGTTCATTTTTAAGTCATGACGGACTCTGCAAGGATAAACGTATCCCAAATATATTCTAGTCAACCGCAGCTACTAAAATATCTACTATACTTTAAGGTTCACTTAAAGTATCTGCTCCACATACAAATATGAATGCATGATGTTCATAAATACAACACACATAGTCAATACATAAGGTATTAGACATCTCCATTTAATTTAAGTGGAACACAATCCAATTTACTTCTTTATTAAGATATCTCACGTAATCTTAATATTCTTCTTATTAGACTAACACAATTCTAATATCCTTCTTTATTAAGTTGATTAACACCTTAATATACTTCTTTGACCTTTCAACAAACATCATCCACACAATCAACAACAATTATATTCCACAAATATAATCAACAATTCATCAACACATCATTATTCATCAACAAGCAATCAATCATAGTTACAAACACTTAATTGCATGCTAGAATACCATTAATCCATGTTACAAGTGCCTAATTACACTTTAAAACATCCACAAAATAAGTCTGACCCAGTACTGGTCGCTGAGCGAAGACATGGCGAAGAGAAGTCAGACAGAAACAACTTCTGGCGAAAATCAGCGAGCTGGTCGCTACTGGTCGCTACTGGTCGCTACTGGTCGCTCAGCGAGCAACACCAGTTCATGAAAAATCAGCATTACGGGTTGAACTCAAAATCGACCCAAAATTCCATTTTTCATGCTATAACTCATAAATGAGCTTCATTTAAGTTAACATACATGATTATTCACATAAAAACACCAATAGATACACAGATCTACACCAATTCATACCATAAAGCAAGATTTTACACATTTACTCAAAACTCATAAAACTCAAGAAAACTTGATTCAAACATCTACAAATTCCCATTTTTCCCTTTAAATTCGTACATACATCGTGGTATAAGTTCATTAAACATGTTATGAACAATTCCTACAACTTTCTTTAAGAAATTCCTTCCAAGACCCAAAAGAAAATGAGTGTAAAGAGTTTGGGAACGGAGAAATCGACATTCTCCCCTCTTTAGAATCACTCGGGATTATATAATCTAATTCTCTTACCTTAGATCGGTTGAAAACTCGAGTCCTTCCTCTTGATTCTCCATTCTTTCTCTTGCCCTAGCTCTCCTCTTCTCTTCCTTCTCTCTACTTCTTCAAGAACAAGAGAAAATGAACTTCTCTCTCTAACTAAGCCAATAATGGCGCTCCACTCCCTTGGTCTTAGGCCCAATGAGCTTAAGACCCATTAACACTGTACACTCGCTCGTTAACTAATATTTCGCGGTAAAATTAATTATTCTACACTATCGTCTAATAAAATATTCTACCTCACTAGAACACAAATAATTAAACTTAAAAAGGCTAATAAATAAAATGGGATGTTACAACTCTCCCCCACTTAAAAGATTTTCCGCCCTCGAAAATTACACAATTCTAACAACTCAATCAAACCTCTTCATCCAATTTTCCAACAAAATTCCAAACTCTACACATTATCAAATTTGATAAAACTAGTTTATTCAATTAACACAATTTTCGTTTACCATTAACAAGAGATTAAGGTTGATCAATTCCTTAATTTGTCAATAAATATCCGATAATCATGATGGTAGCATAAACTATCTTTACCAACTTCAATTATGCTCTCTTATCAAGAACTTCTCATCATAAGTACTCTACAATCTTCTACACTCCAAAATAATTCTCATCTACAAAGGGACCTTTACAATTTCCAACATAACTATGTCACTGCCAAATTATCTCTTACCTAACTCTTATGCCACTTACATAAAATATCCGCTTCTTTAAACTACTACCGATGATGTATATTTATTTTCCATCTCTTTTATTACTCCTTAGTTGTCCAACATCACTCCTCATATTGAGATACTTACATCCAATACATCTTAAGTCATTCATCAAGTCATGCACTAATGCTATGTCTATTTTCCTTACACTACGCACAACTTTTAATCATTCTATTCCTCATCATCTCTTCTATACTCAATCCTTTCGTCCTAATTGCCGACATCTTGCAAAAACCTATTTTTTTCTAAGTATCTGCCATTACATTAACTCTACTCGGATGGTAACACAATCCAAAATATTAATCCTTCCGATCGCTAACTACTTCCTCATGCGACTTATGCATCCCTCCTTTATTAACTAATACTTCGAACTCTTGCGATCACCAAACACATCCAATTCTAAGACATACAAGTAATGCTTCCAAAACGTAAACACACTGGTGACTGCTAATTCCAAGTTCACTTGGTCACACCAACTAACTTAGAGATCTCTCACCAAAACACGACATCTACTTCCGACGGATCATGAATCCTTCCTCCTCTCGACCAAGACCCACAATTCATCAACTTGTTCCTTTTGTTCAATCAATTCCGAAATAAGCTTCGCTAACATATAAACACTCCCCTTCGAGTATCTCTACCTATCACATCCTTCTATACTCAAACGTATCCGAGGATTATAACCGTCTCCCCCACTTATTTCAAACCCACCTACAATCATCTATTGGAACTCCTGATTCTCCATCTAATTGTAGTCTTCTACGGTTCTAACTTATTCTTCCCAAAAGAATCTAGTATCGACAGTGTTCACACACACATGTCGCATACAAGGGGTAACTAGCATCACGAATCTAGCATGAGTGAAAAAAATCAATGGCATATCATATCAAATATTTTATTTTATTTTAATTTTGGTACAAGAATATTATATTTTTTAAAAGAATAATGTCAAATATTCTATTTTAGTCATAGAATATTTGAAATTTCAAAGTACAAATTTGATGAGAATAAACATTGTTAGATCTTCGAATTAATGTCTCAACTTTTCTCCTATAAATAACCCAACTCTTCTAAAATTGTGAAATCACCAACAAGTTTTTTTCAACAATGGCCAAAGCCCTAATATTAATCCTAACCTTGGTGTTCTCCTTAACAATATTTGCTCAAGATCAAGAGTCTAACTTGGATGATTATGGGCATCATACTCCGAATAATCCAGGAGGTGTTGTCCCCGGACCCGTGCCGCATTCTAACCCACCTAGGAATTTACATCTTAATCGTCGCTTCCGCGCCTTCCCTGCACCAGCGCCACAAACTGAGCAGCAAGTTTCCTCATATCCATGACTTCCCCTAATGCAGCCATTAGACATTAAAGTTTTATTTTTATTTATTTTTTAAATTAATTGAAGTTATGTTCTTTTGAACCTTCAATTTAATTGTGAAGGTTTTATGGAGAATAATGCAATTAAGTGTTCGTATGTAATTTTTAAATTATATTACGTACAATAATATTAGAGAAACAAAATGTCTTGAATATTCTATTTGAAAGGAATTATAGTGTGTTTTTTTATTCTAGTTGTTGTTTTGAATTAATTATTATTCTTATTTTAGTGTGTGCTTTATTTTTATTTATGTAAACAATATGACCGCTTATGAAATAGATTTTACTCTTTGATAAAAGTTGTATTGACATCTCGTCAAAATAAAAAAGTTGTTATGGCGTGCATAAAAAAAATAAAATTAATATTCATAAGTTAAATTGTGTGAGACAAGAATCGAATATCATGCAAAAAATATTGAGTTATCGTGCTTAACATATGTTGCAATGGCATATGTTAAATTATTTAAATATAAGAAATTATATTTAAAAATATAAATAGTTTAATAGTTTATTATTTTAATATTGAATTCATAAGTTCAAATCAAGAGAATTTTTTATGTTTAATTATTTCCATAATATAGATTATGATAAAAAAAATTGCACTAACATGTATCCTAAGGACATATATTAAAATATTTATATATATTAGATTTAAAAATATAAATAATTGGATGTTTTAATTATTGTTTTTGGATGTTTTAATATTGAATTCATAAGTTTCAAGAGAATGTTTTTAGGTTTAATAATCTTCTTAACATGTGCAGACAGTTAGGGCACATATGTTAGTATTTTTCGAAAAAGAAAAATTCTTGTTTTCCTAAATTAATTACAAAAATTAACATTTGACTTATTTCATTATTAATTTGTTCCAAAGATAACCTCATATTATAAAATATATTGACCAAAAATATTATTTTAAAAAACTGAGTTTATCTTTATACAATAGATGTAACACACCAAAATTCTTTTTAATTATTTTAATTTATATTTTATTTATTTTATTATTTGACGAGTATTTTTCACTGGTCATCAACAAATTACTTCGTGCATTTAAGTATATACGTATATTGATAATTATTCAATGCTACTTCATATATTTTTATATAGTGGTGACCAAATATATTTTTTTTTAGATGTTAAATTAATATTTTATTAATGGTATTGAAATATTTTAGTCTAAAGAAGTACACATGATGCATGAATTGGGTAGAGCTCTTGATTAAAGGTCATGAAAACAATTTGAGTGGCCATACGATTTTTTTCTTACTAGTCATTAGACAAGCAACTAATACAAAATTAATCTCCCACTTTATTCTAATCCTTTTGACCTTATCACAATTGATCATTACATTTATAATTTGTTGAATACTATTTATTACCTCCTTATGTTGATTGAGACCAAATCCATTAGCTTTTATTTTCTATCCCTTATATGAGGTCAAAACAATTAACAACAATTAAGACATGATTATTAGCATTAAAGATCAGAATCATTGTTGAGATTAGTTTGGAAGATTATGCGAGAAAAATAAGGATACAAATTACTTTTTGGAGATTTGTTTGAGAAATATATTATCATTAATTACTTATTTATTTTTGGTACAAATCATGGAGTATTTAATTTAGTGATAGGAGTTTGTAACGCCCCAAAAATAAAAATTAGAATTTATTTTATTTAATTATCTAGTAATTGTGGTATTGATCTGTAACATCTCAACTCCTAAAAATTATTCAACTAATTTAATTAGAGATGGTCTAATAAAATTAGAATCAAGTTGAGACAATTAATTAATTAAGTCATGGGATTAAGGGGTATTATGTGTAAGTTAGTAATTTCAATTAAAACTAAGCTACACAATTGATACCTTAATACTACACTTAAGATTAATTGACTTTAAGAATTCAAATTTCCCTCTTGTGACTCACTCCTTCATTATCCTGACACCTCATTAAGGATCAATGAGTCATGCTTCCATTAACTTAATCACCCAACACCACACAATTGCATGCAACTAACATAAACCAAGAATCAGAAATTCTGCTCTCCCATTTCTCTCTTTCCAACGCCAAAGAAACAACAACATGAGCTAACCACCAAAATTCTCAATCACCACTTCTCACATGTAGCACCATTCCAAAATCTTCAATCTCAACCCATTCTCTCATGCAAGAGCCTTAACTGCAGATTCTGAAACCAGTTCTGAAGCATTGATTCCTCACAATTCCAAAGCTTCACATGTTACATAACAACAACACACATCTCTTCACTTCTTTCCAACCAACCACAAAACATGCATGTTAAACTAGAGCCAAACCTTATACTGTTGCACATCAGAAAACTCTGCTATAAATACCCATAACCTCAGCTGAACCATTCATCAAATCATCTTCCAATTCTTAGAACAAAATAAGGGTCCAAGAGTTCAAATTTTCAAATTCTGTCCAAGGGGTTGGTGGGTCTTGCTAGGAGTTGCAGTAGCTGTGGTTAGAGCATAGAAGCAAGGATAAAGCTTCAATTCCAGGTGGGTTCTTAGGCTAGGTAGTTAGTTTTCCAAATTACAAACTTTTGCATGTTAACTTAGGTTTTAAGAATTTTGTTGTGTGAGGGGAATTAACTTCCAAATTTCCCTCCATTCTTTCTTATATTATGTGATTTATGTTTCTGCACTGTCTTGAATGAGGAATGTAGGTGAAACCAATTGAATTTGATGATTTTCGCAAAACAGGGGCATTTCTGTATGAACTCGCCACAGCGAGTTGCTAGCGAGATTCATGGCGAGCTGGAAGATTCTGGGCTGATGAACTTCGCCACGGCGAGCTTCTGCTCGCCAGGCGAGTTGTTTAGGTCAGTATCTGTGACTCGCCATGGCGTGTTGGTAACTCACCGTAGCGAGCTTGTACAGCATAAACCTGTAATCTGGCCATGGCGAGCAGGTAACTCGCCACAGCGAGCTTACACAGAACAGCCTGCATAATTTTAATTTCAAACTGTTTTCAACGCCCGTTTTATTTCCTCATCTGAGATAGACAATTTGCAGAAATGTGACTGATATAATGTTAAATAGAATGTTAATCACAGATGAATTTAGGGTATAACGTAGAAATAATTAAGTTGTATGTTCCCCGGGTTTTGGGATAATTATGGTAGACTAATCAATACTAGTAACAGTCACTTAGGAAGCGATTCTGAATTGTCGCATATGAATTTCCCAATGGGATTATTCATCAGGTTATGTACTTGTGAGCTGTATGCCGTGATCAGATCGATCGACGGACAAGGCAAGCCTCCGAGATATGCTCACCTCGGAGAATCCTTGCGGTTAAAATGAATAAGAGTTAATTTGCTGTGTTACACCTTTATTTATGCTTATGTTATGATTATGTTTATGTTAGTAAGATATGACTGTTAGGTTTTCTCCGGTGTAGTCACCTTAGGAGGGTAGTATGACTCACTGAGGCTTAGTAGTCTCACCCCACTCCAAACAATTTTTTTCAGATAAACAGGTTGGCTAAGGTATGCTTGTTGGTGTGCTTGTAGCTGTGCTTGGAGGATTGCATTTTGTTCATGCTTTCTAATTATTCCTAGTTTTGTTGTATTTCAAATAATTTTCTGTTGTATCGTTGAATTTCTATCTCGCTTCCGTTGTTTTCTGCATCTGTGTTGTACTTAGCAACTGCGTGTGCTTGAACTTTCAATTGTAATAATGATGTACTCAGTACCAATAAATGATGTACTCAGTACCAATAATAATATCCAACGTTTTATTCTAGATATAGACGTGGGGTGTTATATGATCGATGATGTTTATTTAATTATTGTTGTTGCGAATAATTAAATAATTGATAAATAAAATAAAGAGGTGTTAGGAGAATAGAGGGGTGTAGATGAGAAAATAGTAGAGATTAGAATAAATGTGAATAAACATAATTTTAATTCTCATTAAACCAATTTCTACCTCAATTATATCCTACCATAATTACCTTTATTGGTTTTAATTGTATGCCATCCATTCTGCTATTGAATCAAATTTATAACTGTTGATGTCTAGCCCCTAATTTCCTCACGTGAAAAGAATCCCTTCCTATTTGAAATTTTAATTACATTAAGGGGAGGTATTTATGTTGACTCACAATTACTACAAGAAATTAGTCCATTTCATTTAATCCTTTGATTTCCTCCTGATTCATATCCATTATTCCTTTCTTGTACCAATTGTGAATCACGTCCAACTATGAGTCTAGGTGCTTAGTCAAACTTTGCTTCTCATATTAATTCCTCTTAATGTGAATTTAATTACACAAATGAGTAGTTATCACTCTTAATGTACCATTGAATGAGATTATAGTAATATTAGTATCTCTCCCTCTTTGTACTTAAAATACGGCCCTTTTATTCTAAGTTCCTCTTAACACTTTGCAATTACCTCAAGAGATGATCGTGAGGTTTTGTTTTAAGCTTCATTCTATTTCTTTAACGTCGGTGCGACCTTAGAATGCGCGTGGAATTCACTTTCTCTTGCAAATTTGTTGTGAGATGGTAGAACTCTTATGTTAGGAAGAAAAGCGGCTGAGGTAAGGGCTTTTTCCCCATACACTCATATTACATAGGGATTTTGTTGTGAGAGGATAGCAGAACCTTTGTCTATTAAGTGAAATTAAAATCAATTAAAGTAAACTGATAAAAAAGATTTAATTTACATTGTTAGACATGCTTCTGTTTCGGATCAATTGTGTACATGTTGCTATAGTTGTTAATTGCCATCATCTGCCTTGTGAAATAGTTTCATATTTTGATTCTGCGTACATGCTTGCTAGCTATAATTTTAATTATTTACTATATTGTTGTATCATTGGTTATGTTTCTCTCATGTGCATTATATTTGTCAATTTATTTCATCACTTGATAAATTTAAGAATTTTGGTTTGAGAATTTGGATTTGGAGAATTATGAACTTTGAGAATTTTGATTGAGAATTGTTGTTGTCGCGTTGATTTTTGATATGGAATGTTTGAGATGTTTGAGTAGACTTCCATCTTGTTGTCGCGTTGATTTCGTTTGATAATTTGATATTTTGTTTTGATTAGATAATATGACCATGCATTCATTCATGTGTCAAGTTCCCGCCGTTGATATGGAATTCCTAAACGTGTTGAGTAGGGTTCCATGGAAGACCGAAGGATATGAGTAGGCTTCCAATTTGTAACATCCCGAATTTTCAAAGACTAAAAAGGGCATTAATTTATTTTTTTTAAAAACAAAACAGAGCACGCATACAAACTGTGAGAGCCGGCGTTAAACATACAAGAGGACTATATATACATAATAGTGCTTCAGAGAAGTAAAGTGTAATACCTGAATATTTACAACCCTAAAGACAAAGGGTCTAACAACTACAAAAGTAAATATTCAGAATACAGTCATCCAAAAGAGTCAGATCATATGCCTAATCCAAAAAGAGCACGGTGTACAAACCACACCGGCGCACAGCCTAACTTAAGAAGTACAACTCCTCGATCACTGAAATCCCATGAACTCACCGTCGTCCTCACGACCCACGGCAGCGTGTAAGGGTCCATCGTCTTGGGTGGGAGGAGCCCGCAATATTCATTGTAAGGGTCACCACACGTATACATATACAAAAGAATACACAACAAAATATACATACCAAATACACATATACAAAATACGCATATACCAAAATACGGAAAGCAAATAAACAGTTAGCATTTCCTTATCAACAAGCATTATAATCCAATTGCGCACATAGCATATCAATGCAGACTCTACAATGATTGTGATCACCCTACCCGGGACTGTTTTACATGCATGAATTCCGGAATTTAACCTCTCCGCATAGAGTCGTAGGTCCAACCCCTACTATACCCCGGGCGTCAATAAAACCCTGTGGCCCATCACAGTCACCACGTAGGATTAGAGTGGATCCATTCCCGATAATCACACCCCGTGGTCCATTCCCGATAACCACGTATTGGACTCAATAAATCCCGCAGGATTAAGGTGGATCCATTCCCGATAATCGCACCCCGTGGTCCATTCCCGATAACCACTTACTATGAATGCATGAGCATACGATTCCCCTTATATGCTAATGCAACAAATACATACCTCTCAAGCGTATGTTGTAACACCCAAACCCATTATTGCCATTATTCTGGCTTTAAAATTTCTTTTTCAAAAACGACGCAGCAGACGTAATAAAGATATAGACTTAGATCACTTGATTGATAAAATGTTGGTTCGAGATATTACACTCCTCTTAACAAACTAATACTATTGTATTTAATTTAGTAAAATCTTGATTATACAAATTATTGAATCAAATAATGTATTCTTTAATTATACAAAACAACCTAGATAAGCAGACTTTATATAAATATAAAACCCCTTTTTCCCGTGTCACAATCAGAGCGGAGCTTCACCGATGACTCATACGAGGATAACATACAACCTGAGAAATCTGGACCCAAACCAGTAAAACACACAATACGGAGAGTTAGATTACATAATCAAATAAAATCATAAGCATAAAGTACGCTTACTGCCACATGAGTTTATCAAGTATAATCTAACCTTAGCATACCAATCTATTATTAATCAACACATATGATTTAAGATTTAATACATCAAAGTAGAATATAAGCATTCATAAACATTTATATTCACCCTAGTCTTATCAAACAAAGACAATTAATCACACAAAAATACATTCTCAATCTTAGTTCAATTATGAGATTTATGACGCATCAACAAATAGAAGTATCATTTATAGTTAATAAACATCTAACACTTCAATTAAGTCTTAACACATATAGACAATTCATCAACAAATCCGATTAATGTCACATATCAATTATCACACAATATGCACATCATCCTAATGCATCTAATGCCACAAATCATGCTATGTCACTCTAGACATATCTAATGCATGTGGTACCATTCGTTCATTTTTAAGTCATGACGGACTCTGCAAGGATAAACATACCCCAATGTTCATTTTAAAGTCATGACGGACTCTGCAAGGATAAACATACCCCAATGTTCATTTTAAAGTCATGACGGACTCTCTCCATGGGTAGATATATACCCATCTGCTCGTTGTTCATTTTTAAGTCATGACGGACTCTGCAAGGATAAACGTATCCCAAATATATTCTAGTCAACCGCAGCTACTAAAATATCTACTATACTTTAAGGTTCACTTAAAGTATCTGCTCCACATACAAATATGAATGCATGATGTTCATAAATACAACACACATAGTCAATACATAAGGTATTAGACATCTCCATTTAATTTAAGTGGAACACAATCCAATTTACTTCTTTATTAAGATATCTCACGTAATCTTAATATTCTTCTTATTAGACTAACACAATTCTAATATCCTTCTTTATTAAGTTGATTAACACCTTAATATACTTCTTTGACCTTTCAACAAACATCATCCACACAATCAACAACAATTATATTCCACAAATATAATCAACAATTCATCAACACATCATTATTCATCAACAAGCAATCAATCATAGTTACAAACACTTAATTGCATGCTAGAATACCATTAATCCATGTTACAAGTGCCTAATTACACTTTAAAACATCCACAAAATAAGTCTGACCCAGTACTGGTCGCTGAGCGAAGACATGGCGAAGAGAAGTCAGACAGAAACAACTTCTGGCGAAAATCAGCGAGCTGGTCGCTACTGGTCGCTCAGCGAGCAACACCAGTTCATGAAAAATCAGCATTACGGGTTGAACTCAAAATCGACCCAAAATTCCATTTTTCATGCTATAACTCATAAATGAGCTTCATTTAAGTTAACATACATGATTATACATGTAACACCCCGTTTTTCATAAGCCAGAAAAGGCATTATAATTTTTTTTTTTTTATACACATCAGAGTTTACACATAAAAGATTTTAAATGAGCCGGCATTCAAATATACAAAGACTCATTACCAAAAGGTGCTTCGACAAGCAAAGTGTATTCAGGAATAATTACAATCCAAGTCAAAGTATTCAAATACTTACACAAAACTAGTTAGAATCCTATGCCTAACCCAAAAAGCACGGTGTACAACCCACACCGGCGCATAGTCTAACTAAGCTAAACTCCAACCTCTCACTGGGACCCGGAACAGCCACCGTCGTCACCACGACCTAGCCCAACATCTGGGTGGGATGAGCCCGCAAATGAAAGAAAGGGGTCACCACAAAATACAAGTATGTATATATATAATCGGTGCGAAAGATGTACACATAGCAAATTTCCACATACACAAGAGAAAGCTCTTAAACTCAAAAGTAGTTCCCACCAACGGGTATATATAAATAAATCACCAATCCTAATGCAGACCGCTACAATGGGTGTGACGACCGTCACTGGTTCGCCACATGCATGATTTTCCGGAAAATTAACCTCTCCTCGAAGAGTCGTGGGGTAGGCAAAGCCACACAGTCATATACGTACCCGCACTAAAATGCCACACAAGGCGGGTGAAGTCACACAGACAAACACCAGGTGAAGTCGCACAGACAAACACCAACTCAATAAAAATCCAGTCGGATTTGGCGAAGCCACACAGTCAACGCCCGGTACGTAGGCAAAGTCACACAGACATACACCTAGGCACGCAACTATGAAATGCATGACATATATTCTCTTTGGCATAATACATGATAGTCACACAGACAAAATCCCCGCGTAGTCCTATCCGACGCACGCATTAATATATGCTCATGCAACCAATCACATAGCCTAAAGCCTATGTACAACTATCACAACCTACATACATTTTCCTAATCATATGCAAATTGTACACGTAATCATAACCACGTTCTCATCAACGAGAATACATAAGTACAAACATGTCAAAGCACACAGCAAATGCATAACAACAAAACAAAACATGTCGTAACCACTTTAAAAGACGGAAATAAAGTGGAGCCCCTACCTCGGCAAGCTTCCGTTAACTACACACGATCAAAACCACACGACGCGCTTCCTAAAACAAGCAACGTACGATCAAAACATTGTTTCTAAACCAAACGTATTGAAACTACACCAAAGTCCCAAAAACCCTCAAGGTTTCTAAGGAAAACCACTCTTTCGGATACCATCCCAAATTCTACTATATTGATCAATCCCCATGAGTTATTTGTACTATTTTTAGGACTCAAAACCATAGTCAAAAGTCTTAAATAATTTGAAATGCAAAATGACCATTTTCTTGTGTTACAAGCTACGTACTTTCCGAGTACCCGAAAAACCCGTTTCCAATCTCCGACACTTCCATAAATTAATAAAAAGGGATAGGAAGCCTAAAAATAATTTTAGAACATCAAACTCCAAAAATTTTGGTCCCAGAGCTCGCCACGGCGAGTTGACGGCGAGTGAAGTCAGGAGCTACTGATCTCGCTCGCTCTGGAGCTCGCTCTGGCGAGTTGCTTCAAAGCACACTCGCTGTGGCGAGTAACAACTCGCTCAGCGAGTACACCAGAGATAAAACAGCAGAAACAGCAAAACTTGGTTTACTCACTTTTCACCCAAAACAACTTTTCACGCAACGCACTACATACGCATAGTATTGGTTCCCAAAAACCATTTTTTTCAACAAAGCATTACATTTCCGAAAGTATGTTGGTTGCTTCGAGGGCAAGCTATTTGGTTTTCATTTCCAAAATCAAAACCAAACTCAAGCACAAGTTTTATTACGGGCCTCAACCGACCTGTAACCATTTTCAAACATGTTTTCAAGGTAAAAGCAAGGCCACATAACTCAAGAGTTTTAAACCACTTGGAATACCAAAACACTACCCAAAACTCTTAGTAAATATTTTCATAAACCCCAAAATATTTTTTTTCGGATTTTCTAAAACAAAACCATACAACACGAATCCCTTTCGCCTAAAGTTTCAAAAACAACGTTTCTTTTCAAAACCTTACAACTTAACCTCATGTTATTGATCAATACACTAAACCTTCAAAACCCTAACTTTTCTCATGAGATTTTCACCAACTCATGGAAAATTGAAACAACAAAGCCTAGCATGCTTACTAAACTCTCATGAACAACTTTCATGAACCAAAAGCTAGCAAGAACAACATTTCTCACCAAACCCTCTTAAGAACATAAACCCAAAAACCTCACAACTCTAAAAATCTACCAACCTAGGAGATGAGAAGAGAGGGTTACCTTAAGAAAGTGATTCTCTACAACTTCTCACTAAGCTTCCAAGCTTGAAATGGAGTGAAATGGTGAGGAATTGAAAATTTGGGGAAGGTTTAAGAGAAAGTAATGGAGTCACGTGAAAGAGAGAAAGAAAGGAGTGAATTGTGAAAATTTCCTAAGTCCACCAAGTGACCAAACCTCCTTACTAACAAAAGCTCTTGCTCACTATCCACCCTTGGATCAAAAACAAAAGTCCAAGCTTAAACCCTGGCCATTGGATCAAATGCTTTAAGGATAAACACAAGATTAAATCAAATCTTCCAAACCAAGACACGTACTCAGCTCTCGCGCGTCGCGACGAACGTAAATCTCAAAAACGTAAAAACTACGGAAAGAACGTCCAACGTTAAACATTTCCAAAACTTATCGCCGAATCTTTTTCCGCGACTGTAATTTTCTTCCATGCCTTAGAAAATTATTCTCAGAACATAACCTCACTCACGCAGATATATAAAACTTCCATCCGAAACCTCACTTAAAACAGACACAGTGCGATTTTACATCCGCGGGTAAAATCCTACTCGTTTTTCCAAAAACAAGAATAATCCAAAACTCATCATTCTAAATCCACAGCACCCTTCTCATTCACAAAAGAGGATTACAAGACAAAAGCCTGTGCCTTTACAGCGCACGAGTCCAAAACAGATTCAATTACAGCAAAACTTACTAATTACACGATGTTTCACAACACGAACACATCGGAACCCTAATAAACCTAAAACCAACTATACAATGAAATCTTGGGTCTTACAATACTACCCCCCTAAAAGAAGTTTCGTCCTCGAAACTTAGACGTCGTCAAACAAACTGGGGTACAACTCTTTCATCTTACTCTCGAGCTCCCAGGTGGTATCTCCTGTAGCTTCGTTCCATATTACCTTCACCAAAGGTATCTCTTTCGTTCTCAGACGCTTCATCTTCCTATCCGCAATCTTGATCGGCGGAACTTCAAATGACAAGTTATCCCTCAACTGGATGTCATCTGGTGTGATCACATGTGACGGATCCGGTGTGTATTTCCGCAATTGCGACACATGGAATACGTCATGTATCAAAGATAGTGCCGGTGGCAACGCGATCCGGTATGCTACCTTCCCAATCCGTTCCAAAATCTGATAAGGCCCTATAAACTTTGGAGTCAACTTCTTCGCTTTCAAGGCCCTTCCAACGCCCGTCGTTGGTGTAACTCGGAGAAATACATGATCTCCCTCTTCAAACTCTAGAGGCCTCCGTCGCCTATCCGCATAACTCTTCTGGCGATCTTGAGCAACCTTCATCATTGCCCTTATCTTTCGGACCTTGTCCGTCGTCTGTTGTACCATTTCCGGTCCTACTAACATACTTTCCCCATCTTGGTACCAACACAAAGGAGTCTGACACCTCCTCCCATACAAAGCCTCGTATGGTGCCATTCCAATACTCGCGTGGAAACTGTTGTTGTACGTGAATTCTATCAATGGTAACACACCATCCCAACTTCCACGATCATCCAATACACATGCTCTCAACAAATCTTCCAATGATTGATTTGTTCTCTCAGTCTGCCCATCTGTCTGAGGATGATAGGCGGAACTCAATCTCAGTTTCGTCCCCAATGCCTCATGCAAAGTCTTCCAAAAGTGTGAAGTAAACTTTGGGTCTCGATCCGACACTATACTTGACGGAATCCCATGTAACCTCACAATCTCAGCAATGTAAATATCGGTCAACTTTGCTGCTGTATCCGTAATCCTTACCGGTAGAAAATGAGCGGACTTTGTCAAACGATCCACTATCACCCAAATGGAATCATGCTTCCTCCTGGTCTTAGGTAACCCAGTGATGAAATCCATAGAAATGCTATCCCACTTCCACTCGGGGATATCCAATGACTGCAGCATCCCTGCTGGTCTCTGATGCTCAATCTTCGCCTTCTGACAAGTCAGACACGACGCCACATACTCAGCCACATCCCTCTTCATACCCGGCCACCAGAAATCATGCCTCAGGTCTTGATACATCTTTGTTGCTCCAGGATGCATACTAAGTTTACTCTTGTGTGCCTCCCCTAGAATGGTGTTTCTCAAGTCCATAGCTTCGGGCACACACACTCTACCTCGACACCTCAAAATGTTGTCTGATCCCACCTTGAAATCTCGGTTGGTTTCTCGAACAATCAAAGCTCTTTTCTCCATGAGGAACCTGTCATCTTGACAATTTGCAATGTCCTCCAATAATCCGCTTGAGATGGTAATCATACCCAACCTCATATTCCCTAAAGCAAACTCTACCTCGAGATGCAAGTCACGAAACTCTCTCAATAACTCCTGTTGACTAGCCATCTGTGCCGAACAAACCGTCACACTCTTCCTACTCAAAGCATCGGCTACCACATTAGCCTTCCCCGGATGGTATTCCAACGTAAAGTCGAAGTCTTTCAAAGTTTCCATCCACCTCCGCTGCCTCATATTAAGCTCTTTCTGATCAAACAAGTACTTGAGACTTTTATGGTCACTAAACACGACAAAAGTGCAACCATAAAGATGATGTCTCCAAATCTTCAATGCAAAAACAACGGCCGCAAGCTCTAAATCGTGCGTAGGATAATTCTTTTCATGCACTTTCAGCTGTCTTGATGCGTAAGCTACTGCTCTCTTGTGTTGCATCAACACACAACCCAACCCTTGATGAGAAGCATCACAGTAAACCTCATACGGTTCATCCGACTGTGGTAACACTAAAACTGGTGACGTCGTCAAACGTTCTTTCAACAATTGGAAACTCGACTCACACTTCTCCGTCCAAGCAAAAGGTTGATCTTTTCGCGTAAGTTGCGTCATTGGCGCCACAATCTTAGCGAAACCTTCAATGAATCTCCGGTAATAACCGGCCAAACCCACAAAACTCCTCACATCAGTCGCTGTTTGAGGCTGCTTCCATGAAAGTACCGTATCAATCTTGGCTGGATCCACGGCTATTCCCTCTCTTGATATGACATGACCAAGAAAATTCACTTCTTCCAACCAAAATTCACACTTCGACGGGTTTGCATACAGCTTACTTTCCCGCAAAACTTGCAATACTAGACGAAGATGCTCTACATGTTCCTCTTCATTCCTTGAATACACTAGGATGTCATCAATAAATACCACCACAAACTTGTCCAAGAATGAGTGGAATATCCGATTCATGTAGGCCATAAAGATCGCAGGTGCATTCGTCACTCCAAACGGCATCACTAAGAATTCATAATGCCCATAACGCGTCCTAAACGCCGTTTTCTGAATATCCTCATCTCGTACCCTTATCTGGTGATAACCAGATTTCAAGTCAATCTTTGAAAACACTGAGGCTCCCCTCAACTGATCCATCAAATCATCAATTCGTGGCAATGGATATCGGTTCTTGATAGTCACCTTATTAAGCTTCCGATAATCCACACACAGACGAGATTTCCCATCCTTCTTCTTAACCAATAAGACCGGTGCTCCCCAAGGCGACACACTAGGCCTTATGAAACCCTTCTCTAACAAGTCCTCAATCTGACTTTTCAACTCCACCAACTCAGATGGGGCCATCCGATAAGCTGATTCCGAAATCGGACCCGTACCCGGTTGCAAATCAATAAAGAATTCCACCTCTCTACACGGAGGAAAAGCTGGAATCTCCGATGGAAATACATCTTGGAAATCTTGAACCACTCGAAATTCCCCAATTCGGATCTCCGACGTCACTCCTAAACTAGCAAGTGAAACTATCTCCGGCTCTCCATTACACATAACCACCGAAAGCCGATTTGCAGACAAGTACCTTCGCACACCTGGCTCGGGAAAGAAAACCAATTTCCGAGCACAGTCTAGAATAACATAATGATAGGACAACCAATCCATCCCGAGGATGATCTCGAGAGATAAGAGCGGTAAACACACTAAGTTGACCAGAAACTCCCTATTCTGAATTACTACTAAACAATGCAAACATGCAGTATTTACCACCAAATCCTTAGCAGGAGTCAAGACATTCAAATCAAACGGAAGCATAGAAACATTCAAACTCAAACGATTTGCACAAGCCAAAGATATGAATGAGTGGGTTGCCCCTGTGTCAATCAAAGCAGTTAAAGAATTACCTGCAATGTGACAGCTCTCATGGATGGCATTGCTAGCCTGCCCACTCACCTCAGTGCCCATACAGTAAGCACGTGCCTTTGCCACCGGTCTGTCACTCTGTGAGCCTTGTGCCACATTTGCCGACGGCCCGGTCTTCGGGGCTCTGCAATCTCTAGCAAAGTGTCCCGGCTTCTTGCAATTGTAGCAGGTGTTTTCCCCCTTCGGTTTCGTGCACTCATTAGCAAAATGCCCCGCTTCTCCACAGTTGTAGCAATTCCCTTTACTACCATCAGATTTTCCCCGGCTACCTTGATTCACCGATCGGCCCGGTCCCCTGTTATTCTGAGGGCGATCGTAAGGCTTACTACTTTGTTTCCCACGATTCTGACTCGAACCACTCGAACGACTTGGTCCCCCAGTACTAGAATTCCCTTGGCGGTTCACCCGCTTATTCTTCATGTCTTCCACCTCTTGGCATTTCTCCACTAACACTTGAAACTGTCGGATACCCAATGGCACAACCGCATCTTGCAGCTCGTACCTCAGCCCATCTTGGAAACGACGGCACATATAATCCTCATCTATCCCATCTCTAAAGAAGCGGAAGAAACGAGATAGAGATTCAAACTTCTTGGCATATGCTTCAACATTCATGCCCGCTTGCCTTAGCCTCAGAAACTCTTCCCCATACCTCTCCCTAGCAGTCTCAGGAAAGTACTTGGCCAGAAACCTCCGCCTGAAGTTCTCCCAACTTAACTCTTCATGAACATTCTCCATGATCAGTCGGGTGTTCCTCCACCAATACTCAGAACCCCCTAGTAACTGATAGGTAGCTAAGACTACTTTCTCTCCTTCTGGACAACGAATTGCCCCGAAAATCCTCTCCACAGATTGGAGCCATAAATCACCAGTTTCCGGACCTCCCTCCCCATTAAACTTCGGAGGAGTTTGGTGGTTGAAACTTGAAAGAAGTCTAGAACCAGCAGCAAGTATTTCCCTTTCGCGCTTTTCCAGATCTCTCTGCGCCTTAGCATGGCTCTGAGCAGTCACAGCCGCTGCCATTGTATGCATGGCATAAGCCATCTGATTCACATCCACATTGTCCGCCATAGGTACTGTAGGTGCCCTTCTTGGAGGCATTCGATTTCTGCACAATACCAATTCTGATTAGATTCCTTATCCAAACATTTCTGAGTCTCTACAGAAAATCTCATTCAACGGTTACTAACTCACGACCGACACAGAACAGGCACTAGAACTGACACTAGAACTGACACCACTCTAGCTAAGTTCTAACCGACTCTGGACTAACGACTCAAGTATACACTTTCCCTTTGAAGATTTAAAGCCGTGCTCTGATACCAAACTGTAACACCCCGTTTTTCATAAGCCAGAAAAGGCATTATAATTTTTTTTTTTTTTATACACATCAGAGTTTACACATAAAAGATTTTAAATGAGCCGGCATTCAAATATACAAAGACTCATTACCAAAAGGTGCTTCGACAAGCAAAGTGTATTCAGGAATAATTACAATCCAAGTCAAAGTATTCAAATACTTACACAAAACTAGTTAGAATCCTATGCCTAACCCAAAAAGCACGGTGTACAACCCACACCGGCGCATAGTCTAACTAAGCTAAACTCCAACCTCTCACTGGGACCCGGAACAGCCACCGTCGTCACCACGACCTAGCCCAACATCTGGGTGGGATGAGCCCGCAAATGAAAGAAAGGGGTCACCACAAAATACAAGTATGTATATATATATAATCGGTGCGAAAGATGTACACATAGCAAATTTCCACATACACAAGAGAAAGCTCTTAAACTCAAAAGTAGTTCCCACCAACGGGTATATATAAATAAATCACCAATCCTAATGCAGACCGCTACAATGGGTGTGACGACCGTCACTGGTTCGCCACATGCATGATTTTCCGGAAAATTAACCTCTCCTCGAAGAGTCGTGGGGTAGGCAAAGCCACACAGTCATATACGTACCCGCACTAAAATGCCACACAAGGCGGGTGAAGTCACACAGACAAACACCAGGTGAAGTCGCACAGACAAACACCAACTCAATAAAAATCCAGTCGGATTTGGCGAAGCCACACAGTCAACGCCCGGTACGTAGGCAAAGTCACACAGACATACACCTAGGTACGCAACTATGAAATGCATGACATATATTCTCTTTGGCATAATACAGGATAGTCACACAGACAAAATCCCCGCGTAGTCCTATCCGACGCACGCATTAATATATGCTCATGCAACCAATCACATAGCCTAAAGCCTATGTACAACTATCACAACCTACATACATTTTCCTAATCATATGCAAATTGTACACGTAATCATAACCACGTTCTCATCAACGAGAATACATAAGTACAAACATGTCAAAGCACACAGCAAATGCATAACAACAAAACAAAACATGTCGTAACCACTTTAAAAGACGGAATTAAAGTGGAGCCCCTACCTCGGCAAGCTTCCGTTAACTACACACGATCAAAACTACACGACGCGCTTCCTAAAACAAGCAACGTACGATCAAAACATTGTTTCTAAACCAAACGTATTGAAACTACACCAAAGTCCCAAAAACCCTCAAGGTTTCTAAGGAAAACCACTCTTTCGGATACCATCCCAAATTCTACTATATTGATCAATCCCCATGGGTTATTTGTACTATTTTTAGGACTCAAAACCATAGTCAAAAGTCTTAAATAATTTGAAATGCAAAATGACCATTTTCTTGTGTTACAAGCTACGTACTTTCCGAGTACCCGAAAAACCCGTTTCCAATCCCCGACACTTCCATAAATTAATAAAAAGGGATAGGAAGCCTAAAAATAATTTTAGAACATCAAACTCCAAAAATTTTGGTCCCAGAGCTCGCCACGGCGAGTTGACGGCGAGTGAAGTCAGGAGCTACTGATCTCGCTCGCTCTGGAGCTCGCTCTGGCGAGTTGCTTCAAAGCACACTCGCTGTGGCGAGTAACAGCTCGCTCAGCGAGTACACCAGAGATAAAACAGCAGAAACAGCAAAACTTGGTTTACTCACTTTTCACCCAAAACAACTTTTCACGCAACGCACTACATACGCATAGTATTGGTTCCCAAAAACCATTTTTTTCAACAAAGCATTACATTTCCGAAAGTATGTTGGTTGCTTCGAGGGCAAGCTATTTGGTTTTCATTTCCAAAATCAAAACCAAACTCAAGCACAAGTTTTATTACGGGCCTCAACCGACCTGTAACCATTTTCAAACATGTTTTCAAGGTAAAAGCAAGGCCACATAACTCAAGAGTTTTAAACCACTTGGAATACCAAAACACTACCCAAAACTCTTAGTAAATATTTTCATAAACCCCAAAATATTTTTTTTCGGATTTTCTAAAACAAAACCATACAACACGAATCCCTTTCGCCTAAAGTTTCAAAAACAACGTTTCTTTTCAAAACCTTACAACTTAACCTCATGTTATTGATCAATACACTAAACCTTCAAAACCCTAACTTTTCTCATGAGATTTTCACCAACTCATGGAAAATTGAAACAACAAAGCCTAGCATGCTTACTAAACTCTCATGAACAACTTTCATGAACCAAAAGCTAGCAAGAACAACATTTCTCACCAAACCCTCTTAAGAACATAAACCCAAAAACCTCACAACTCTAAAAATCTACCAACCTAGGAGATGAGAAGAGAGGGTTACCTTAAGAAAGTGATTCTCTACAACTTCTCACTAAGCTTCCAAGCTTGAAATGGAGTGAAATGGTGAGGAATTGAAAATTTGGGGAAGGTTTAAGAGAAAGTAATGGAGTCACGTGAAAGAGAGAAAGAAAGGAGTGAATTGTGAAAATTTCCTAAGTCCACCAAGTGACCAAACCTCCTTACTAACAAAAGCTCTTGCTCACTATCCACCCTTGGATCAAAAACAAAAGTCCAAGCTTAAACCCTGGCCATTGGATCAAATGCTTTAAGGATAAACACAAGATTAAATCAAATCTTCCAAACCAAGACACGTACTCAGCTCTCGCGCGTCGCGACGAACGTAAATCTCAAAAACGTAAAAACTACGGAAAGAACGTCCAACGTTAAACATTTCCAAAACTTATCGCCGAATCTTTTTCCGCGACTGTAATTTTCTTCCATGCCTTAGAAAATTATTCTCAGAACATAACCTCACTCACGCAGATATATAAAACTTCCATCCGAAACCTCACTTAAAACAGACACAGTGCGATTTTACATCCGCGGGTAAAATCCTACTCGTTTTTCCAAAAACAAGAATAATCCAAAACTCATCATTCTAAATCCACAGCACCCTTCTCATTCACAAAAGAGGATTACAAGACAAAAGCCTGTGCCTTTACAGCGCACGAGTCCAAAACAGATTCAATTACAGCAAAACTTACTAATTACACGATGTTTCACAACACGAACACATCGGAATCCTAATAAACCTAAAACCAACTATACAATGAAATCTTGGGTCTTACAATACTACCCCCCTAAAAGAAGTTTCGTCCTCGAAACTTAGACGTCGTCAAACAAACTGGGGTACAACTCTTTCATCTTACTCTCGAGCTCCCAGGTGGTATCTCCTGTAGCTTCGTTCCATATTACCTTCACCAAAGGTATCTCTTTCGTTCTCAGACGCTTCATCTTCCTATCCGCAATCTTGATCGGCGGAACTTCAAATGACAAGTTATCCCTCAACTGGATGTCATCTGGTGTGATCACATGTGACGGATCCGGTGTGTATTTCCGCAATTGCGACACATGGAATACGTCATGTATCAAAGATAGTGCCGGTGGCAACGCGATCCGGTATGCTACCTTCCCAATCCGTTCCAAAATCTGATAAGGCCCTATAAACTTTGGAGTCAACTTCTTCGCTTTCAAGGCCCTTCCAACGCCCGTCGTTGGTGTAACTCGGAGAAATACATGATCTCCCTCTTCAAACTCTAGAGGCCTCCGTCGCCTATCCGCATAACTCTTCTGGCGATCTTGAGCAACCTTCATCATTGCCCTTATCTTTCGGACCTTGTCCGTCGTCTGTTGTACCATTTCCGGTCCTACTAACATACTTTCCCCATCTTGGTACCAACACAAAGGAGTCTGACACCTCCTCCCATACAAAGCCTCGTATGGTGCCATTCCAATACTCGCGTGGAAACTGTTGTTGTACGTGAATTCTATCAATGGTAACACATCATCCCAACTTCCACGATCATCCAATACACATGCTCTCAACAAATCTTCCAATGATTGATTTGTTCTCTCAGTCTGCCCATCTGTCTGAGGATGATAGGCGGAACTCAATCTCAGTTTCGTCCCCAATGCCTCATGCAAAGTCTTCCAAAAGTGTGAAGTAAACTTTGGGTCTCGATCCGACACTATACTTGACGGAATCCCATGTAACCTCACAATCTCAGCAATGTAAATATCGGTCAACTTTGCTGCTGTATCCGTAATCCTTACCGGTAGAAAATGAGCGGACTTTGTCAAACGATCCACTATCACCCAAATGGAATCATGCTTCCTCCTGGTCTTAGGTAACCCAGTGATGAAATCCATAGAAATGCTATCCCACTTCCACTCGGGGATATCCAATGACTGCAGCATCCCTGCTGGTCTCTGATGCTCAATCTTCGCCTTCTGACAAGTCAGACACGACGCCACATACTCAGCCACATCCCTCTTCATACCCGGCCACCAGAAATCATGCCTCAGGTCTTGATACATCTTTGTTGCTCCAGGATGCATACTAAGTTTACTCTTGTGTGCCTCCCCTAGAATGGTGTTTCTCAAGTCCATAGCTTCGGGCACACACACTCTACCTCGACACCTCAAAATGTTGTCTGATCCCACCTTGAAATCTCGGTTGGTTTCTCGAACAATCAAAGCTCTTTTCTCCATGAGGAACCTGTCATCTTGACAATTTGCAATGTCCTCCAATAATCCGCTTGAGATGGTAATCATACCCAACCTCATATTCCCTAAAGCAAACTCTACCTCGAGATGCAAGTCACGAAACTCTCTCAATAACTCCTGTTGACTAGCCATCTGTGCCGAACAAACCGTCACACTCTTCCTACTCAAAGCATCGGCTACCACATTAGCCTTCCCCGAATGGTATTCCAACGTAAAGTCGAAGTCTTTCAAAGTTTCCATCCACCTCCGCTGCCTCATATTAAGCTCTTTCTGATCAAACAAGTACTTGAGACTTTTATGGTCACTAAACACGACAAAAGTGCAACCATAAAGATGATGTCTCCAAATCTTCAATGCAAAAACAACGGCCGCAAGCTCTAAATCGTGCGTAGGATAATTCTTTTCATGCACTTTCAGCTGTCTTGATGCGTAAGCTACTGCTCTCTTGTGTTGCATCAACACACAACCCAACCCTTGATGAGAAGCATCACAGTAAACCTCATACGGTTCATCCGACTGTGGTAACACTAAAACTGGTGACGTCGTCAAACGTTCTTTCAACAATTGGAAACTCGACTCACACTTCTCCGTCCAAGCAAAAGGTTGATCTTTTCGCGTAAGTTGCGTCATTGGCGCCACAATCTTAGCGAAACCTTCAATGAATCTCCGGTAATAACCGGCCAAACCCACAAAACTCCTCACATCAGTCGCTGTTTGAGGCTGCTTCCATGAAAGTACCGTATCAATCTTGGCTGGATCCACGGCTATTCCCTCTCTTGATATGACATGACCAAGAAAATTCACTTCTTCCAACCAAAATTCACACTTCGACGGGTTTGCATACAGCTTACTTTCCCGCAAAACTTGCAATACTAGACGAAGATGCTCTACATGTTCCTCTTCATTCCTTGAATACACTAGGATGTCATCAATAAATACCACCACAAACTTGTCCAAGAATGAGTGGAATATCCGATTCATGTAGGCCATAAAGATCGCAGGTTCATTCGTCACTCCAAACGGCATCACTAAGAATTCATAATGCCCATAACGCGTCCTAAACGCCGTTTTCTGAATATCCTCATCTCGTACCCTTATCTGGTGATAACCAGATTTCAAGTCAATCTTTGAAAACACTGAGGCTCCCCTCAACTGATCCATCAAATCATCAATTCGTGGCAATGGATATCGGTTCTTGATAGTCACCTTATTAAGCTTCCGATAATCCACACACAGACGAGATTTCCCATCCTTCTTCTTAACCAATAAGACCGGTGCTCCCCAAGGCGACACACTAGGCCTTATGAAACCTTTCTCTAACAAGTCCTCAATCTGACTTTTCAACTCCACCAACTCAGATGGGGCCATCCGATAAGCTGATTCCGAAATCGGACCCGTACCCGGTTGCAAATCAATAAAGAATTCCACCTCTCTACACGGAGGAAAAGCTGGAATCTCCGATGGAAATACATCTTGGAAATCTTGAACCACTCGAAATTCCCCAATTCGGATCTCCGACGTCACTCCTAAACTAGCAAGTGAAACTATCTCCGGCTCTCCATTACACATAACCACCGAAAGCCGATTTGCAGACAAGTACCTTCGCACACCTGGCTCGGGAAAGAAAACCAATTTCCGAGCACAGTCTAGAATAACATAATGATAGGACAACCAATCCATCCCGAGGATGATCTCGAGAGATAAGAGCGGTAAACACACTAAGTTGACCAGAAACTCCCTATTCTGAATTACTACTAAACAATGCAAACATGCAGTATTTACCACCAAATCCTTAGCAGGAGTCAAGACATTCAAATCAAACGGAAGCATAGAAACATTCAAACTCAAACGATTTGCACAAGCCAAAGATATGAATGAGTGGGTTGCCCCTGTGTCAATCAAAGCAGTTAAAGAATTACCTGCAATGTGACAGCTCTCATGGATGGCATTGCTAGCCTGCCCACTCACCTCAGTGCCCATACAGTAAGCACGTGCCTTTGCCACCGGTCTGTCACTCTGTGAGCCTTGTGCCACATTTGCCGACGGCCCGGTCTTCGGGGCTCTGCAATCTCTAGCAAAGTGTCCCGGCTTCTTGCAATTGTAGCAGGTGTTTTCCCCCTTCGGTTTCGTGCACTCATTAGCAAAATGCCCCGCTTCTCCACAGTTGTAGCAATTCCCTTTACTACCATCAGATTTTCCCCGGCTACCTTGATTCACCGATCGGCCCGGTCCCCTGTTATTCTGAGGGCGATCGTAAGGCTTACTACTTTGTTTCCCACGATTCTGACTCGAACCACTCGAACGACTTGGTCCCCCAGTACTAGAATTCCCTTGGCGGTTCACCCGCTTATTCTTCATGTCTTCCACCTCTTGGCATTTCTCCACTAACACTTGAAACTGTCGGATACCCAATGGCACAACCGCATCTTGCAGCTCGTACCTCAGCCCATCTTGGAAACGACGGCACATATAATCCTCATCTATCCCATCTCTAAAGAAGCGGAAGAAACGAGATAGAGATTCAAACTTCTTGGCATATGCTTCAACATTCATGCCCGCTTGCCTTAGCCTCAGAAACTCTTCCCCATACCTCTCCCTAGCAGTCTCAGGAAAGTACTTGGCCAGAAACCTCCGCCTGAAGTTCTCCCAACTTAACTCTTCATGAACATTCTCCATGATCAGTCGGGTGTTCCTCCACCAATACTCAGAACCCCCTAGTAACTGATAGGTAGCTAAGACTACTTTCTCTCCTTCTGGACAACGAATTGCCCCGAAAATCCTCTCCACAGATTGGAGCCATAAATCACCAGTTTCCGGACCTCCCTCCCCATTAAACTTCGGAGGAGTTTGGTGGTTGAAACTTGAAAGAAGTCTAGAACCAGCAGCAAGTATTTCCCTTTCGCGCTTTTCCAGATCTCTCTGCGCCTTAGCATGGCTCTGAGCAGTCACAGTCGCTGCCATTGTATGCATGGCATAAGCCATCTGATTCACATCCACATTGTCCGCCATAGGTACTGTAGGTGCCCTTCTTGGAGGCATTCGATTTCTGCACAATACCAATTCTGATTAGATTCCTTATCCAAACATTTCTGAGTCTCTACAGAAAATCTCATTCAACGGTTACTAACTCACGACCGACACAGAACAGGCACTAGAACTGACACTAGAACTGACACCACTCTAGCTAAGTTCTAACCGACTCTGGACTAACGACTCAAGTATACACTTTCCCTTTGAAGATTTAAAGCCGTGCTCTGATACCAAACTGTAACACCCCGTTTTTCATAAGCCAGAAAAGGCATTATAAATTTTTTTTTTTTATACACATCAGAGTTTACACATAAAAGATTTTAAATGAGCCGGCATTCAAATATACAAAGACTCATTACCAAAAGGTGCTTCGACAAGCAAAGTGTATTCAGGAATAATTACAATCCAAGTCAAAGTATTCAAATACTTACACAAAACTAGTTAGAATCCTATGCCTAACCCAAAAAGCACGGTGTACAACCCACACCGGCGCATAGTCTAACTAAGCTAAACTCCAACCTCTCACTGGGACCCGGAACAGCCACCGTCGTCACCACGACCTAGCCCAACATCTGGGTGGGATGAGCCCGCAAATGAAAGAAAGGGGTCACCACAAAATACAAGTATGTATATATATAATCGGTGCGAAAGATGTACACATAGCAAATTTCCACATACACAAGAGAAAGCTCTTAAACTCAAAAGTAGTTCCCACCAACGGGTATATATAAATAAATCACCAATCCTAATGCAGACCGCTACAATGGGTGTGACGACCGTCACTGGTTCGCCACATGCATGATTTTCCGGAAAATTAACCTCTCCTCGAAGAGTCGTGGGGTAGGCAAAGCCACACAGTCATATACGTACCCGCACTAAAATGCCACACAAGGCGGGTGAAGTCACACAGACAAACACCAGGTGAAGTCGCACAGACAAACACCAACTCAATAAAAATCCAGTCGGATTTGGCGAAGCCACACAGTCAACGCCCGGTACGTAGGCAAAGTCACACAGACATACACCTAGGCACGCAACTATGAAATGCATGACATATATTCTCTTTGGCATAATACAGGATAGTCACACAGACAAAATCCCCGCGTAGTCCTATCCGACGCACGCATTAATATATGCTCATGCAACCAATCACATAGCCTAAAGCCTATGTACAACTATCACAACCTACATACATTTTCCTAATCATATGCAAATTGTACACGTAATCATAACCACGTTCTCATCAACGAGAATACATAAGTACAAACATGTCAAAGCACACAGCAAATGCATAACAACAAAACAAAACATGTCGTAACCACTTTAAAAGACGGAAATAAAGTGGAGCCCCTACCTCGGCAAGCTTCCGTTAACTACACACGATCAAAACCACACGACGCGCTTCCTAAAACAAGCAACGTACGATCAAAACATTGTTTCTAAACCAAACGTATTGAAACTACACCAAAGTCCCAAAAACCCTCAAGGTTTCTAAGGAAAACCACTCTTTCGGATACCATCCCAAATTCTACTATATTGATCAATCCCCATGAGTTATTTGTACTATTTTTAGGACTCAAAACCATAGTCAAAAGTCTTAAATAATTTGAAATGCAAAATGACCATTTTCTTGTGTTACAAGCTACGTACTTTCCGAGTACCCGAAAATCCCGTTTCCAATCCCCGACACTTCCATAAATTAATAAAAAGGGATAGGAAGCCTAAAAATAATTTTAGAACATCAAACTCCAAAAATTTTGGTCCCAGAGCTCGCCACGGCGAGTTGACGGCGAGTGAAGTCAGGAGCTACTGATCTCGCTCGCTCTGGAGCTCGCTCTGGCGAGTTGCTTCAAAGCACACTCGCTGTGGCGAGTAACAGCTCGCTCAGCGAGTACACCAGAGATAAAACAGCAGAAACAGCAAAACTTGGTTTACTCACTTTTCACCCAAAACAACTTTTCACGCAACGCACTACATACGCATAGTATTGGTTCCCAAAAACCATTTTTTTCAACAAAGCATTACATTTCCGAAAGTATGTTGGTTGCTTCGAGGGCAAGCTATTTGGTTTTCATTTCCAAAATCAAAACCAAACTCAAGCACAAGTTTTATTACGGGCCTCAACCGACCTGTAACCATTTTCAAACATGTTTTCAAGGTAAAAGCAAGGCCACATAACTCAAGAGTTTTAAACCACTTGGAATACCAAAACACTACCCAAAACTCTTAGTAAATATTTTCATAAACCCCAAAATATTTTTTTTCGGATTTTCTAAAACAAAACCATACAACACGAATCCCTTTCCCCTAAAGTTTCAAAAACAACGTTTCTTTTCAAAACCTTACAACTTAACCTCATGTTATTGATCAATACACTAAACCTTCAAAACCCTAACTTTTCTCATGAGATTTTCACCAACTCATGGAAAATTGAAACAACAAAGCCTAGCATGCTTACTAAACTCTCATGAACAACTTTCATGAACCAAAAGCTAGCAAGAACAACATTTCTCACCAAACCCTCTTAAGAACATAAACCCAAAAACCTCACAACTCTAAAAATCTACCAACCTAGGAGATGAGAAGAGAGGGTTACCTTAAGAAAGTGATTCTCTACAACTTCTCACTAAGCTTCCAAGCTTGAAATGGAGTGAAATGGTGAGGAATTGAAAATTTGGGGAAGGTTTAAGAGAAAGTAATGGAGTCACGTGAAAGAGAGAAAGAAAGGAGTGAATTGTGAAAATTTCCTAAGTCCACCAAGTGACCAAACCTCCTTACTAACAAAAGCTCTTGCTCACTATCCACCCTTGGATCAAAAACAAAAGTCCAAGCTTAAACCCTGGCCATTGGATCAAATGCTTTAAGGATAAACACAAGATTAAATCAAATCTTCCAAACCAAGACACGTACTCAGCTCTCGCGCGTCGCGACGAACGTAAATCTCAAAAACGTAAAAACTACGGAAAGAACGTCCAACGTTAAACATTTCCAAAACTTATCGCCGAATCTTTTTCCGCGACTGTAATTTTCTTCCATGCCTTAGAAAATTATTCTCAGAACATAACCTCACTCACGCAGATATATAAAACTTCCATCCGAAACCTCACTTAAAACAGACACAGTGCGATTTTACATCCGCGGGTAAAATCCTACTCGTTTTTCCAAAAACAAGAATAATCCAAAACTCATCATTCTAAATCCACAGCACCCTTCTCATTCACAAAAGAGGATTACAAGACAAAAGCCTGTGCCTTTACAGCGCACGAGTCCAAAACAGATTCAATTACAGCAAAACTTACTAATTACACGATGTTTCACAACACGAACACATCGGAACCCTAATAAACCTAAAACCAACTATACAATGAAATCTTGGGTCTTACAATACACATAAAAACACCAATAGATACACAGATCTACACCAATTCATACCATAAAGCAAGATTTTACACATTTACTCAAAACTCATAAAACTCAAGAAAACTTGATTCAAACATCTACAAATTCCCATTTTTCCCTTTAAATTCGTACATACATCGTGGTATAAGTTCATTAAACATGTTATGAACAATTCCTACAACTTTCTTTAAGAAATTCCTTCCAAGACCCAAAAGAAAATGAGTGTAAAGAGTTTGGGAACGGAGAAATCGACATTCTCCCCTCTTTAGAATCACTCGGGATTATATAATCTAACTCTCTTACCTTAGATCGGTTGAAAACTCGAGTCCTTCCTCTTGATTCTCCATTCTTTCTCTTGCCCTAGCTCTCCTCTTCTCTTCCTTCTCTCTACTTCTTCAAGAACAAGAGAAAATGAACTTCTCTCTCTAACTAAGCCACTAAATGGCGCTCCACTCCCTTGGTCTTAGGCCCAATGGGCTTAAAACCCATTAACACTGTACACTCGCTCGTTAACTAATATTTCGCGGTAAAATTAATTATTCTACACTATCGTCTAATAAAATATTCTACCTCACTAGAACACAAATAATTAAACTTAAAAAGGCTAATAAATAAAATGGGATGTTACATATGTAAACCAATCACAATATTCATACATAGATTCTCAATCATATGTAAATCAAACACATGTTCATACATATATTCTCATAATCATATGTAAACAACGCACGTATTATAAACAATTTCTCATCCCGAGAATGAAGGTGGAAAAACACAAGAAGGGGGGGGGGGGGGGGGGGGGGGGGTTGAATTGTGTTTTAGAAATTTAAAACTTTTTCTAACTTAAAACAAGTTTGCAGCGGATAATAACACAAGTTTTCCAGAAGGGGTAACTAGTCTCAGTTCCATTGAAGAAAGGAACTTTATCAGATGATCTTCTATCTCTAGAATTTGAATCATAGTCAAAACCAACTTCATTGTTGTTCTTGCTCTTCTCAGCAGACATGCTTTTCCTCCTGGATCTTTACTGTTTCACTATTAGGTGAGTTAGGCAACAGCCCAGCTCCTGATACCAATTGAAGGTGGAAAAACACAAGAAGGGGGGGGTTGAATTGTGTTTTAGAAATTTAAAACTTTTTCTAACTTAAAACAAGTTTGCAGCGGATAATAACACAAGGAAAGTAAAGGGTGCTGAGAGAGAGAGAGAAAGACACGAAGATTTATCCTGGTTCCCCTCACAACTTGAGAGTACGTCCAGTCCCCTTGTTACTAACAAGAGATTTCCACTATAATCTATTCAAGATTACAACTTGCTCAAGCACTCTTGCAAGAGACTTCTCAGATGCTCAAGTTTCACTAAACAAGAGACTTCACAAACAAACTTAAAATCTAAGAATGAATGTTAATGGACACTTGATATACTATCAGAGGTGTTTACAAAATACAACTCAAATTGCTTTAAGACTTTGAATGACAGATTAAACAGATTGTGTCAGATTGCTTCAGAGCCTTAAACGCAGTAATGTAACAGTAGTAACAGTTCATCATTTCTTCCAATTAAGTCTTCTATTTATACTTGAGGAAGATGATGAACGTTGCAGAGAGATAACGTGCCAGGTGGAATTTACTCGTACAATTGTGATAGCTGTAGTTGCCTTCTTTAGCAAAGAAAATCAATTCCACTACCTTGCTATTTGAATTATCACTCATCCATTTTGAGTAATAATAGTACAATAGTACGATCCTCAAATGCGCTCCACTTATGGATAAGGTTAACGTTGTACCAACGAATATTCCTTCATGTGGATGTGACAAAGCCTTGAAGTAGATTGTTCTTCAATCATTGGTTCTGATTCTGTCAGTTCTTGAGTGACGTAAATTCCTTTTGCTTCAGGTGCTGTTGTCATAGCTTCTTGAGGTCTTCAGCTTCTGAGTCCTTCAGAGCCTTGTTTTTATCCCCAGAGTCACTTTCTTCAGCACGCAAAATTTAAGCTTTTGATGAACAGTGATGTGCTTTCAGAGCTTGTTTAACTGGCTTCTCTGCTATTATTCATAGTGCTTCTGAACAAATTTTAACTTGTAATTCTGCACACTAGAATAATCATTAGTAATTCCAATTTCAATTTTAATACTTTGTTATCATCAAAACCAGTTCAAATATTAGAGGTTCATGTCAGACCCACTTTGTTCCAACAATCTCCCCATTTTTGATGATGACAAACTAAAGCATTAAAATTCAATTGTTGTTGATTTAATTTAATTATGTTGACTTCAGGTTTCAAAGGTTTGCAATCTCCCCCTGAGTCTGATAATCCATAGGGTTAGGTTTGTAATCTCCCCCTAAGTCTTATCCATAATTAATTAAAGGCTTAATAGATCTTTTGGTCCCTGTATGTTCATGAATTTTTGGGTTTAGTCCCTGTATCTTGTTTTGTTGCAAATAAGTCCCTCAATGTACAAATATTTTTGGTTTTAGTCCCTAAAGTCAAAATCCGCAGGAAAATCTGAAGAAAAATTTCCACAAAAACTGCAAATTTTCCTGCGGATTTTGACTTTAGGGACTAAAACCAAAAAAATTTATACATTCAGGGACTTATTTGCAACAAAACAAAATACAGGGATTAAAACCAAAAATTCGAGAACATACAGGGACCTAAAGATCTATTAAGCCTTAATTAAAATAGTTTAAGAGTTAATTTATTAACTTAAAATAAATTTTCATATTTAACTCTCAGAAGCATAGTTTTGTAAGCTTTGCTTCTCAGAGTTTGATAAAGTTCAGAGGAGGTTTGCAAGCTTCTCTTACGTTATCTATGAAAATTAATTTTAGGTTCTTAAATTTTCTCCCCTTTCAATAAAGTTCATAGTGAGAATGAATCAGAAGAAATAAAAATTGATTCATATGTGTAAACATAACAGTTTCAGATCTTTTGGGCAGAATTAGAATCAATCAACATTAATTTTTACACTGTCCTTACTCCCCCTTTTGGTATCAGTCAAAAAGACACAGAAAACCAAGCAGTCAAACGCGCCATAAAACAAGGCAGTCAAGTCAAGAAAGTGGTGACAACTGAATTCATTAAATGAATTGTGTTGATTCCCAGTTTGACAAGAGAGCTTGATGACACTATAAAAAGGAATGATTCCTCTCATTTTACTCATTCAGAGTAATCAAGTAACATCAAGAGAAAAACACACAATGGAAAAGCAGGTTACCAAGGATGGTTCAGGCTCAGATACTGAGAGTGAGAAGGAACCAGACCCTGGCGCTGCGAAGAAAACAGAGCTCGTTATGAAAGAAACAAGCGCGAACTGATTTTGACAGAATCAGAGCAAGAGGAAATGGGCTCTGATCTTGAAGAGTTTCTATGGACTTATGATGACGACTTGCCAGCTGAGTACTATGAGGCTCAAGTTAAGGAGGCTACTGAAGACCTGCTCTCTTATATTAGGGAGAAGCATAAGAGGTTGGATGCAGAAGCCTCTAAAACCAAGCCTAAGTCTAAGTAGGGTCATTATCATAATGTAATAAAGACTCTTCTAAATTAATAAAATAAAGTGTTCATGCTATTAATTTCTTTCTTTTAAGCATGTTTTCTTTATATTCATTTACAAATGTCAGAAAACCAGTTACCAGACACGCCTCATTCGGTATTGGTGCCCCGTTATTAAACAGGCGATAATACTAAGAAGCTATATCATGAGTAAACAAGAGTACTGATGTGGGGGATACCTTAGGTTTTGAAAATCCTAAAAACTATAAGTTTAAAAATCAAAATGCTCTTCAGCATCTTGCACTAGGTTCAGTACCCACAAGAATACCAGACATAGGCAATGAATATATATTTTAATCTTGAAGACAAAATAAAATAAACACACAAGCACAAGCACTCAGATATGGATAATAAGACGTTGAATTAAAAACAAATTATCCAAAATATTACATAAGAACCAATAATGAAAAACAACATAGAACAAGTGCACAAAATTTGGCTAAGGTTTCTTAACATCTGCTATGGCCTTCAAAAGGGTCAACATCATGTCATCCATCCTTTTGTGAACTGTCTCTACAGCAGAATTCACGTCATTTCGCATATCAACTCTTAGCTCATCAATCTCATTAGTAAGTTCAGTTCTGATGTTGTCCAATGCAGCTTGAACTGCTGGAGGTATGAGTGAAGAGGTAGAAGGCATATCAGTCTTTATTGGAGAGCTAGAAGGAGTAGCCACTACAATGGGCTTCTTCCCTTTATCAGAATCTTCACCAATACCCTTCTCAGAGGTTTCATCAATCTGATCCTGATCAAACATCTCAAAGTCTTCTTGAGCTGCCTGATTCTCCTTGATTTTATTTGTCTCAACCTCAGCAATGTGCTTAGCCCTTTCTACCAACATTTTAAGTGCCTCTTGATCAGCTAGCCTCTTGTGCTCAATCTCAGCAGCTATCCTAGCCTGATCAGTAGCTCTTTCATACTCAGCTTCTTCCCTGATTAATTTCTCAGCTGTTTCACATGCACTTCTTGCTAGCTTCTTGATCTCAGCATCCAGTGCTGCCAAACGAGCAAGTTCCTCTTCATGATTATAAAATGTAAGACGAGGAGCATGTGACCTTTTAGCTGTATCCATTATCACACTGACAGCAGTCATTCCTTTTCCCTTGATTTTTGACTTCACATGATCACCCAGAGTCCTAAGCGATTGGCTGAATAGTTATTCCATCTCTCTGATTGCAGCATCAACATCAGATGAAAATATCAGAGTCTCTTCATCCATTGCCTTAAACTTCTTCAGTCTAAGACTGATAGCAGAACCTAGTTGCTCAACATTTGGTTCAGATGATGGATTAAAGAAGGGTTTGGTTGGATCAAAAGGGATGGCTGGTTCAGGTCTCTTTCTTTTCAGAGGTGTGATTTTGATTGAACTAATGTCTAGGCTCTGAGAGGGGGATAGTGATATAGGTTCATCATCTATATCAATGGCTTCTTTCAGCAGCCTCTCATGAATTGGAAATGCAAAATCAACATGTAAGACAAGTTCTTCTATGGTTAAGGGTTTGTAAGATGGTCCATAGATAGGTTCTGATGGTTGTGGTTGTCGTTCAGGGGTCTTTTCAGGGGTTGAGAATTCATGTTGAGGTGAGAGTGGTTGATGTTCAACATTAACATGGATGGGTGAGGAATGGGGTGATTGAATTGGTTGTTTAGAGTGAGTCATGATATCATCCTGAACAGGTGTGAAGGAGGGTGGATTCTCTTGTGCCATATCATCAAGAGATGGGGGTGGTGTTTGTATGGTTTGTACAAGTGGTTCAGTAGTATTCACAAATTGAGATTGGAGTGGTGAATTTTTGTTTGAATGAGTGAAAGCATCACCAGATAAGTGAGTGGTGAGATGATCAAGAATTGAGGTGTTTGTGGGTTGTTCAGGAATGACGTTATCTTCTTCTTCATCAGAAGAGATGGGTATGGATTGCTTGGGGGTTCTTTTGATAGTTTTCTTTTTCTTGGCTCTCTCTTTCTCAATTCTATCCAATTTTGCAATTAACTCATTTGAGTCAATGCTTGAATCAGAGAGAGTTGCCTCTGATGAGGATGATGATGATGATGAAGGTTGAGGAGAGGGTAAAACTACACTAAGTGGCTTGGTGAAATCTATAGGAGATGCTTGTTTGGAGGGTTGAGCATTAGAAGTGCTATCAGCATTATGCTTAGAAGTGTTACCTTTAGATGTGTCAGCAGCTCTCTTCTTAGAAGCTACTGTCTTTGCCTTTTTAGCAGCTTTGGCATGTTGATCCCCTTCAGCATCAACAGGTCTATCAAGTCTCTTCTTAGACCTTTTCTCCTTCTGAGCAGCTTTTCTTTGAGCAATGCTGGCTAACTGCTCCTCAGTGATTTGTTCATTCCTTTCAGTGGCTAATCTTTCAGAACCACTATTCACTTGCTCTGTTTCATCAGCAGCCTCATTCCTATTCCCAGATAATTCTTGTGAGCCTTTTTCAACAATCTCTTGCTCAATGGGTTTAGGTTTCCTTTTTGATCTAGTGATCTCCCTAGGGCCTTTGAAAATATCCCAGATAGGTACTCCAACTACCATACTCCTGGGTACACTTATTCCAGTGTCTATTCTCGAAGCTTCTCCTTGGTGCTCAAAATATCAATCAGCCTTGTTTGGCGTATGATCTCAGATATCAACCTTGGGTGATGAATGTTTAAGGTTGATTTTGTTCTGCTTTTAGATATGGTCAAGCATATAGATGATCAAACAGTATCTTTGCCAAATTAATCTTGACCTTCTTGTACATAAACCAAATGAAATGCCTGTGAGGAATAGAAATTGTGTCGTATCCTCCTTCTCTAGTAATGATGGATGCAAGAAACACTCTGAAGGCAAATCCAAAGTTATGCCTCATGAATTTTGCCTTTCCAAAATCACTGTTTGAACTACCAGGCAAGAATAAGTCCTTTTTAATGGCTTCCAAGTGCTTACTCTTTTCATCATAATCATCAACATTTTCTCCTTCATTGTCCAAGCCAAGAACTTTTGCAATGTGCTCTTGAGTAATCAACACATTAATTCCCAAAATGTTAGACCTAATTTCTTTCCCTCTATAGGGTTTCAAACCAAGTTATCTTCTTGATTTTCCTCTTAGAGAACTATCATTCTCTACCATCTTTCTGACCTCTTCATCAGCGCTTATTCTATCAAAAACTGTTGCTTTCTGCCAGAAGTACTTAACAATGTCATAATAGACGAACCCATTCAGCATCTCGAAATAGTTCTTCCATTGTTGATCGTAGAATAAACCTTGAACATCAATCCCGTTCACTCTTAAACTTTCGAAATCCACAAACTTCTCAGTGACGAACTCGAAGGCTTCTGGACCAGCGTCTGTTTGATTTTCTTTGACGACAAGTTTTTCTTGAGACTTAAGGTCTATAACTGGTGATAAAACTGGATTGAAAGGTCGTTGAACAATTTCGTTTGATGAACGAGCGGCCATTGTTGCAGAATGTTAAGAAGAAGAGATTTAGGAATTTCTGTAAGGTCTAGGGTTGTGTGGGAAGTGATTGTGTGTAAAAGTTGTGCAATGTGAGTGAAGTGACATATAAATAGCAACTAGCACACAAACACCGAAAAAGCAAGCCTTGGGAGGGAGCGCGAACAGTTTTAAAAATTAAATAATAGAGTTAACTGCCATAATCATCATTAACTGTTCTCTGCCCGTCAGGATCTAGACACGTGTAAGAAGGATTTAATCACAACTGATGCGTGTACAGACAACTGTTGTAAACTTACTAGAACTAAACGTTTCGTTTCCGTCTAGTTCAGAGCCAAACTCATTATTATCTGACACCTCATCAGAACCTGTTACCATTCAGAGCCCAAATTATTCAGAGCTACCCAAAGGTTACTCTGAATTGTTAGAGGCTCTGAACGAGCTTCAGACCCTAATTCTATTTTGCATCTCAGAGCTAGTTTTCTTCAGTTATAAAATGCATGTTCAAATTCTTTTTAATAAAGTCAAATCTTTCAATAGCTAAAGGTTTAGTAAATATATCAGCCCATTGATGTTCAGTATCAATGAATTGAATATTTATTGTACCTTTTTGAACATGATCTCTTATAAAATGATGCTTAATTTCAATATGCTTAGCTCTGGAATGTAAAATAGGGTTCTTAGATAAATGAATAGCAGCAGTATTATCACAATACAAAGGAATACTGCTCTCAGCTATGTTATAGTCCTCTAGCTGATATTTCATCCAGAGTAGTTGTGTGCAACATTTAGCAGCTGAGATATATTTTGCTTCTGCTGTGGATAAAGCAATGGTTGCTTGTCTTTTGCTGGCCCAGGATATGAGATTCTCACCAATAAATTGGCAATTTCCACTAGTGGACTTTCTCTCAATCCTGTCCCCAGCATAATCAGCATCACAGAATCCAACTAGCTTACTATCTAGGGATTTTTTATAAAGGAGTCCTAGATTAGTTGTTCCTTTCAGATACCTAAAGATTCTCTTAACTGCTGTTAAGTGAGATTCTCTAGGATCTGATTGAAATCTTGCACACAATCATACCTCGATATAGCTTCTGGTAGAGTAAGGAACCAATCATACCTCGATATAGCTTCTGGTCTACTTTAGTGCCAATCACTTCCTTGCTCAAGCTGCTTGTGGGATGCATGGGTGTGGCCACTGTCTTACAGTCTTCAAGGTTGAACTTCTTCAGAAGCTCTTTTGTATATTTGCTTTGATGAATGTAAGTGCCATCTTTTCCTTGATTTATTTGAATTCCAAGGAAGAACTTTAATTCACCCATCATGCTCATCTCAAATTCATCCTGCATCAGCTTGGAAAAATTCTTGCACAAGGAAGCATTAGTAGAACCAAAAATAATATCATCAACATATATTTGAATGATTAAGATATCTTTCTTAGATGTCTTTCTGAATAGTGTATTGTCAATTTGACCTTTTTGAAAACCATTTTCTAATAAGAAATTACTCAGTCTTTCATACCAAGCTCTAGGAGCTTGTTTGAGACCATAAAGTGATTTCTTTAATTTAAAAACATAGTCAGGGTTTTTTAAATCCTCAAAACCTGGAGGTTGCTTGACATACACTTCTTCAGAAATAACACCACTTAGAAAGGCGCTCTTAACATCCATTTGGTACAATGTAATTCCATTATTAACAGCATATGATAGAAGTAACCTGATTGCTTCCAGTCTTGCTACTGGAGCAAATGTTTCTGTGAAGTCTATACCTTCTTGCTGACTGTAGCCTTGTGCTACAAGTCTAGCTTTGTTCCTTACCACTTCACCTTGTTCATTCAATTTGTTTCTGAATACCCACTTATTTCCAATGATGTTCTTATGTGCTGGTCTTGGCACTAAGTCCCACACATCATTTCTTTGAAACTGATTGAGTTCATCTTGCATTGCAACTATCCATCCATCATCAGTTAAAGCTTCATCAACATTCTTTGGTTCTATCATAGATATAAGTCCCAATAAAGAATCACTTTGATGAAAAGCTGATCTTGTCTTTCTTGGACTCTCTTTGTTTCCAAGAATAAGATCTTCTGGATGTGATGACTTGTATTTGAATGTTCTTTTTGGAACTTCAGAGGCATCTTGTATATCATCTTCTGAGATAGGGTTAAATAGTTGATGCCCCCTGCAAAGTAGGTCGGTTTTGGGATACCCCCTGTAAATTTTTTTTTAAGATCCCCCCTTTGCAGACTGAAGATTCTTTGGGATACCCCCCTAGAATAACACCAAGGCAGGAAATCTCCACGTTTCACCTACGTGGCACCTCCACGTGGAATTTTTTTATTTATTTTTTTTGCCACGTGGCATTAAAAAAAAATTTTAAAAAAAAAAGTTAAAACCAAATTTTTTCTTTTTTCTAAAAATCAAACAACTTAAAAAAAATTAAAAGAAAAAAATTAAAGAAGTTAAAAAATCAAAGAAATAAAAAAAATTCTAAAAATTAAAGAAGGTGTAAATTCAAAGGAAAATCAAAGAAATTAAAAAATTAAAGAAGTTAAAAAATCAAAGGTAGTAATAATTAAAAATTAAAATAAAATCAAAACATAATTAATTTATTTTATAAAAATTCTAAAAATCCAATAACTTATAAATAATTTAAAAAAACAAAATTAGAGAAGATAAAAAAATCAAAGAAATAAATAAAAATTGTAAACATTAAATTACTGAAGGTGTGAATTTAAAAGAAAATCAAAAAAGTTAAAAAATCATTCTCAAACAAACCAACTGTGTAATTATTTTTTTAAATTAAAAAAAAACTGGAAAATTGGTTTTATTTAAAATCTAAATTGATGAACATTAGATTTTTATCTTCAACAACATTCATCTTCTCCAAACCCATTCCTAGAAAGAAAAAAAAAATCACAAGATTCACAAGATTATTCCATCAAAATTCAATTCAACAACATCCTTCCAACACAATCCAATTCAACAACATCCTTGCTCTAACTACAACCCAAAAATAGCTTCTGAGATTGACTCAAATATTTTACAACACTTCAACCATTTCTTCCTATCACAGATTCTTCTTCTTCAAAACCAAAACAAATAAATATAGAGTTCAAAACCAAAACAAAACCAAAACAATCTATCTTCTTCTTCTTCCTATTTCACAAAACCAAAACAATCTCTCTTCTTCTTCTTCTTCTTCTTCTTCTTCTTCTTCTTCTTCTTCTTCTTCTTCTTCTTCTTCTTCTTCTTCTTCTTCTTCTTCTTCTTCTTCTTCTTCTTCTTCTTCTTCTTCTTCTTCTTCTTCTTCTTCTTCTTCTTCTTCTTCTTCTTCTTCTTCTTCTTCTTCTTCTTCTTCCTATCACAGATTCAGATCTATAGAGTTCAGAAAAATAAATAAATATTCAACAAAACAATCTATCTTCCTCTTCTTCCTATCCCATCCAGCCGATTTCGTGTTTCTGGGTTTTTCAATTTCGTGTTTGTTTGATGGCGATTTCTGCGTTTTCATTTATGCATTTTCTGCGATTCGAGCGTTTTTCGATTTCGTGCGTTTTCTAATTTTTTTTTCGATTTCTGCGATTTCTTCGTTTTCCCTGATGCTTCGATTTGTTCTGTTGGTTTGGGGGAAATTTGTTATGCTTTGATTTCATACTGTTCGTTTTCCCTTGATGATGATGATGATGATGGTAGTGGTGAAAGGATGAAGTTGTAGGTTAGCTGATTTTTTTGATTTTTTTTTTTAAAAAAAATTATGGGTTGAATGTTTGAAGATCTAAATTTGTTGGATGAAAATCATGATTGAATATGAAGAAGGAGATGGAAGGAGCTAGGTCTCAGTTCTTGTTCTTGATGATGACCATGATGTTCTTGTTGTTTTTGTAGTATTTTTTTTAAATTTTTTTTTACTATGTTTTTATTTTTATTTTATAATTGTTAATTAATAAATAATATAGGTGGAATTAAAATAACTGGAAAAAAAAATTAAAAATAGCCAACTCAACATGCCACAACATCATCTGCGTCCAGTCAGCGTCCACATATGCATACCACGTCATCAAAAATAAAGATTCCATGTACAGTTGGTTGTTCAGGGGGGTATCCCAAAGAATCTTCAGTCTGCAAGGGGGGATTTTAAATTATTTTTTTTACAGGGGGGTATCCCAAAACCGACCTACTTTGCAGGGGGTATCAACTATTTAACCCTCTGAGATATCATCATGATCTTCAGATGCTTCTATTGGAGATGCTTCTTCAGAGGCTTCTTCCAATTCAGCTTCTGATGTTCCATTAGCTTCTGATGCTTTCTCAGGTTCTGAATTGTTATACTGATATGGAATACCTGCATAACTATTGTCTTGCTTTGACATTTTACTGTCAGGCTCTTTGTCATCAAATCTGACATGTATAGATTCTTCAACTATGTCAGTTTCAGAATTATACACTCTGTATGCCTTTGAGCGTTCAGAATAACCTATAAAGATTCCCTTACAAGCTTTGGCATCAAATTTTCTTTTGTAGGCCTTGTTGTTTAGAATGTAACAGGTACATCCAAACTGGTGAAAATAAGAGATGTTGGGCTTTCTTCCTTTGAAGAGTTCATATGTTGTTTTATTCAATATAGGTCTGATATAGATCCTATTTTGAATATAACAAACTGTGTTTACAGCTTCTGCCCAGAAGTGCTTAGCAAGTTTTGTCTCATGCATCATGGTTCTTGCCATCTCTTGTAAAGATCTGTTCTTTCTCTCTACAACACCATTTTGCTGTGGTGTTCTAGGAGCTGAGAACTCATGGACAATTCCATGGTCTTCACAGAAAGTTGCAAAGGGTTCGTTTTCAAACTCACCCCCATGATCACTTCTGATCTTTAAGATCTTGAGACTTTTCTCACTTTGCACTTGAGTGCAGAAGATGGTAAACACAACATATGCATCATCTTTCACTCTTAGAAATTTAACCCAAGTCCATCTACTGTAATCATCAACAATGACCAGTCCATATTTCTTACCATTGATTGAGGCAGTACTTACCGGGCCAAACAAATCAATGTGAAGCAGTTCTAGAGGTCTTGAAGTAGAGACAATGTTTTTAGGTTTAAAAGATGTTTTTGAAATCTTACCAATCTGACAAGGACCACACATAGCATCTGAATGATAGTTGAGATTGGGTAGGCCTTTAACCAAGCTTAGTTTGCTGAGCTTAGAGATTAACCTCCAGTTAGCATGTCCTAAGCGTTGGTGCCAGACTCATTTCTCATCATTAACAGATAGAAGACATACTATCTTCTGCTCTGTGAGTTCTGACAGATTGATTTTATAAACATTGCCTTTCCTTAGGCCTCTGAACACTATGGACTCACCAGACTCGTTGATTACAGTACATGCATCCTTATTAAACTTAACAACATATCCACTATCACAGAATTGACTATTGCTAAGTAGATTATGTTTTAGGCCATCAACTAACCAAACATCTTTAATAGAAAGAGAAGAATTATCAACTGTACTAGTACCAGTGATCTTCCCTTTTTGGTTTCCTCCAAATCCCACAGTTCCTCCCTCTTTCAGAGTCAGGGTTTGGAACATATGCTTGTCTCCTGTCATGTGTCGTGAGCAGCCACTGTCCAGGTACCAAGAATGGTGCTCTGGCCTTCTTTGAGCGCAAATCTGTTATAAAAACAATCTCAAATCTAGGTACCCATATTTTTATGGGTCCTCTTGAGTTAGTCCTTAATGTCTTTGGTTGTTTTTGTTTATTAGGCCTTTCAGAAGCTCTAGAGTTATTCAAGCCTTTTGGAAAACTTTTTGGCTTTGTATAACTCTTAGACTTTGCTTTAGAATATATCAGAGTTGTCTTTCTTTTGACATTAGTCTGAGGTTTAGAGATCTTAGGCTCTGAAGGTTTCAGAGTTTGAGATTTCTTAGCCTCTGACACAACTACTTTTTCAGGCTCTGATATAACTATTGCTTCTGATTGGCTTTTAACAAAAACAGCCTTAGGTTTAGAATTATTATTGTTAAAGGATTTAAAAAGTAATGGATTATCTTTAAAATGTGAAAATCCAAGACCTTCACCTCTGTTCCTACTGACATGGTATATTACTGAAGCTATCTTGCTTCTCTTTATCCCATTGATAAGAAATTCCTGCAGTGCAAATTCATGCTCTGGAGGAACCTTATCATCATAAACATAGTGAGTTTCCATAAATGAGTTTCTACTTTTTAGAGACTCATTTTCTTCAACTACTATGTTCATTTTCTCAGTTAGGTTATTGTAAGATTTTTTTAAGACCTTACACTCACCTGCCTTTTTAGTGAGAATTTTTAGGGCATCCTTAAGAGAATCTATTAATTCAGTTCTAGAGAGTTTAGATATTACCTCTTCCTCATCTTCAGAATCTGAACCAGCTTCAGAGTCTTCTCTGTCAGAGGTGGTTGCCATCAGTGCTAGGTTTACTTCCTCATCACCACCAGAGTCTGAGTCTTTGTCAAGATCTTCCCATGTTGCCAGAAAGCTTTTCTTGACCTTACTCTTGTACCTTTCCTTGCTAGAGCTTTGCTTTGATGGTCTACTTTTGTTTTCTGGACAATCAGCAATGAAATGGCCAGGCTTATTGCATTTGAAGCACTTGCTTTGATCTTCCTTCTTGTCTTTAGAAGCACTAGTTCTTTTGGAAGATCCTCCAAACTTGCCAGCATATTTCTTGCTTCTTTTTGCCCATTGTGAAACCTTGGCAGCCATCAGCACCATCTCTTCCTCTTTATCAGACCCAATTTCTTGACTCTCTTCAGAAGCTTCATCCTCAGATTCTATTACCTTAGCTTTCAGAGCCTTTGACGAGCTCTTGGAGCTTAAGGCAATCCCTTTTATCTTCTTAGTTGACTCATCGGTCATTAACTCCATTTCATGACTTTTGAGTGAACTAACTAGGCTTTCAAGGGATACAGTATCCAAGTCCTTAGACTCTTGAAAAACAGTCACCTTTGGTCTCCATTTTGGTGGCAAGCTTCTGAGTACCTTTCTTACATGATCAGCTTCAGTATAGCTTTTGTCCAATATTTGAAGTCCAGATACTAGGATTTGAAACCTTGAAAACATCGTTTCTATATCCTCTCCATCCTTCATCTTGAACAACTCATACTGATGCACCAACAAGTTAGCCTTTGCCTCCTTAACTTGTTTGTTGCCCTCATACTTGGATTTCAAAGAATCCCAAATTGAATTTGCGGTTCTTTTATCTCCAATTTTAAGATACTCATCATGAGAGATGGCGTTGGTCATCATTCCTTTTACACTATGATGCTTCTTGTACTCTAGCTTTTGAGTAGGTGTAAAAGACTTCCTGTTCTGAGAGCTGACTACTCCTTCTAAGTCCATATTTTCAAAGCTAACTTCATCTTCTACCAAGTCCCATAAATCACAGTCAATGCCCATGATATGACTGTACATATTGGTTTTCCAGAAGGGGTAACTAGTCTCAGTTCCATTGAAGAAAGGAACTTTATCAGATGATCTTCTATCTCTAGAATTTGAATCATAATCAAAACCAACTTCATTGTTGTTCTTGCTCTTCTCAGCAGACATGTTTTTCCTCCTAGATCTTTACTGTTTCACTATTAGGTGAGTTAGGCAACAACCCAGCTCCTGATACCAATTGAAGGTGGAAAAACACAAGAAGGGAGGTTGAATTGTGTTTTAGAAATTTAAAACTTTTTCTAACTTAAAACAAGTTTGCAGCGGATAATAACACAAGGAAAGTAAAGGGTGCTGAGAGAGAGAGAAAGACACGAAGATTTATCCTGGTTCCCCTCACAACTTGAGAGTACGTCCAGTCCCCTTGTTACTAACAAGAGATTTCCACTATAATCTATTCAAGATTACAACTTGCTCAAGCACTCTTGCAAGAGACTTCTCAGATGCTCAAGTTTCACTAAACAAGAGACTTCACAAACAAACTTAAAATCTAAGAATGAATGTTAATGGACACTTGATATACTATCAGAGGTGTTTACAAAATACAACTCAAATTGCTTTAAGACTTTGAATGACAGATTAAACAGATTGTGTCAGATTGCTTCAGAGCCTTAAACGCAGTAATGTAACAGTAGTAACAGTTCATCATTTCTTCCAATTGAGTCTTCTATTTATACTTGAGGAAGATGATGACCGTTGCAGAGAGATAACGTGTCAGGTGGAATTTACTCGTACAATTGTGATAGCTGTAGTTGCCTTCTTTAGCAAAGAAAATCAATTCCACTACCTTGCTATTTGAATTATCACTCATCCATTTTGAGTAATAATAGTACAATAGTTTGATCCTCAAATGCGCTCCACTTATGGATAAGGTTAACGTTGTACCAACGAATATTCCTTCATGTGGATGTGACAGAGCCTTGAAGTAGATTGTTCTTCAATCATTGGTTCTGATTCTGTCAGTTCTTGAGTGACGTAAATTCCTTTTGCTTCAGGTGCTGTTGTCATAGCTTCTTGAGGTCTTCAGCTTCTGAGTCCTTCAGAGCCTTGTTTTTATCCCCAGAGTCACTTTCTTCAGCACGCAAAATTTAAGCTTCTGATGAACAGTGATGTGCTTTCAGAGCTTGTTTAACTGGCTTCTCTGCTATTATTCATAGTGCTTCTGAACAAATTTTAACTTGTAATTCTGCACACTAGAATAATCATTAGTAATTCCAATTGCAATTTTAATACTTTGTTATCATCAAAACCAGTTCAAATATTAGAGGTTCATGTCAGACCCACTTTGTTCCAACAGAGAATACATCACACATATACATGCCAAGCACTCAAAACACACCACAAACAAAGCATACAAACATGCTATTAACGGAAACAATACAAAAAGAAAGGTGCCCTTACCTCGGCAAGCTTTCCAACACGTACAACTTACTCTACGCGAGCAATATCCGTCTCTCTCGACAAAATCCTCAATTCGGCTAATCCTCTTAACCTTTTTAAAACATATAACTTATCTAAGTTAATACACAATTCTAATTGATCATCCAAATAGTCCTACCTCGGCTATTAATGGATTCAAGACCTAGGATTGTTCTCTCATAACTAACTAGGCTCAAGTCACATTGAAAACAAGTCTTGAAAACATTAACACAATGAAAAGATAGTTTCTCATCACAAAACGTCTTTTAAATAAATCTCGGCTATTTTAAAACACTTAAAAAGCCAAATCCTTTTCTTTTCAAAACAACTCTTTAAGAAATGCTATAACAGATAGTTTCATCCAAACACATCACCAAATAAATTCAAACTATCTTAAAGCTTTTCCAAAAGTAAATCTCTTTTCAAACAACTTATGCCTTAAATCATAAGTTCCAAAACCTTTTAAATCTAAACAACTTCGAACTAAAACTTTTCTCAATCAACTGAAAACAAAATACTTTTTGCACATATGTAACTAAAACCTTTCACGAAATAGTTCACAAATGTCAAATTCTTAAAACATAAATCAACGACTAAATAATGTCCATTTCAATTTACAAATCGATTTCAAAACATGTTTCTCTTTTCGTAGAAAAATAATCTCTATTATTTTTCTACTACTTTACTCCAGTTTCAACAATGGCGATAAAACAATTACAAACTTGAAACGGCCATAACTTGGTCATGCTTTGTCCGATCGAGACGAGCCATACGTCAAACTGATCGCCTCGAAAGGACGGATTACATGTTTAACTTTTTGGAATAAAATATAATTTTTAAAAGGACGAAAATGCCCTTCAGATTTCGGCCAGTAGCAAAAATACCTCAAAACCATTTTTTGAAAATCAAACATATAGCTAAAACACTTATACAAATATTAATTTCACATAAGCCAACTCAAATGTGATCAAGCTCTTATACAAAAACCATTTCATAACAAGTATAAAACCCTTCAAAAATTTTACAAAATAAATAGTTCACTTGCATCACAAGTTACTAGCTTTTATTTCCAAACAAAACCACATTAATTCATTCCTACAAAAACCATGATCATCATTCACTAAAACCAATGATAATTTCCCTCTCATTTAGAACTTAGAAATTTGAAAGCCATGGATGCACACACACACTAAGGCCACGGCCAAACAACAACAACAACATAGTTCCAAATTTCTTTCATAGTAAAAGTATAAAATCAATCCTTTTGTTCTCAAAATCATTGATTTGGACAAACAAAACATTTTCATAACACACTCCACAAATACAAGATTTCTCAAGAACACACACAAAATATATTTTCCTATTTTTCAAAACCAAACCATTTATCACATAACCATTTTTCTAACAAGTCTTAAAATAACATCAATAACACAAACACTAAACAAAAATCCATGTTCTTGATCAATATAAATTTTTCATCAAAACCCTCAACCAAAAATCTCATGAGAATCTCATCAATCTATGAAAATCTATCTCTACTAAGCATGGACAATCACTAACTATCATGGATCTATACTATGATCAAAGGAAAATTAAAACCATGCTACACCTAGCATCAAGGCCTCACGGCCAAAAGAGGAAAGGAGGGAGGAAGATTTTTCTTACCTCAAACTATAGCTCATAATCACAACCATGAGGAGAGGATCAACTTTGGTTCCAAGCTTTCTTCCTAATTCTTTCTAGATTTCCCACAAGAATGGATTTAAGCTTACTAACTCAAGAAGAAAATGTGTTTGGTGATGAAGAGAAAGAGAGGTTCCACGTGAGAGAGAAGAGAGGAAGAGTGAAAATGGAATTCAATCCTCCAAAGTCTCCTTATGATTTATGTCTTGATGAATCATGGTCTTTAGATCAAATAGTAAAAAAAGTTGCAAGATGAAATTCTAACCACTCATTCAATCTTGGCCACCAAGTCACTCACAAAATATCTAGATATTCTTATGGTCTTAGCCCACTAGCTCGCTCAGTCCCTGCGCTCGCGCTTAAACGAGCCGTATCTCGGAAAAATATAATGAGATCAAATTCTCATCACAGTCGATATATAAAGTCTCCATTTAAATTTTGACGGAAATCAGAAACTGTAAAATTTTCAAACAGCGGGTATATTTTGTCCTTTTTCTCAAAAACCACTAGAAAACTATTTTCAACATTTCGACGAGACAAAAATATTTCTAAACTCATTTAAAGCTCATAAAACCATTGTGCCAATTTTTGAAATGTTAAACTAACGCGCAGGCACAATCTCAGCAAAAATGCTGTCAAAACAGACAATCAAACAGAAAGCCGATAAAACAAATAGCAGAATATCATTTAATATATCTCAATTCTAATTTCTGCTATTGAAATTCTACGGGTTTTACACAATTTGTTGTCGTGTAGAGGACTGTTTTCAGGAACATAATTCTGACCTCCGACCTTGGTACCACATGCATTTAGAGAGTCTATGATTGCATCTTATTCATTATATATGTGTTGTTAAAATATGATTATATGTTTGTTATCCTTGAGTTGCTGTTTTGGTGCATTGCTTTGATGATGTTTATGATGTGCTTAATGTGATGATTGTTTCTTGATATGATATATTATGAGTTCATCACTTCTTTTTTTGGGAAATAAATAATTATATATTTTTTTCAAAATCTTTTAATCGGTGAAGTGTTTGTTATTATTTTATGGCATTATTCTTATGGTTAGTCTGATTCAATTTGGATAAGGAAATTGACCCTTACAATTAACATTTTAGGTACTCAAGGAGATAGCTATGATTGATGTTTTTGCTTGATGTGTGCGCGGGGATACACAATTGTGGGTTTTTATTATTTGAAATCTAGAGAATACTTCATTTTTCTCTTCTAATGTAAAGTTATGAATTGTAATTTTAATTAGTTATTAATCTTTGAAAAAAAAAAAAAATAGTCACTCATTTTAAAGAATTAAAGTCTTATTTTTTAGTAATTTAACGGTTAAAAATCCGGGCTGTTACAATAGACATAGGGTCTGCCGGTCTATTCACCTGACTTTTTTAGATCTTAGAAGCTATCTGAAAATTAAAAGTGAAAATAAGAACTTTTAGAAAAAAAATTAAAGGTGTTTGATAATAGTTATATTTTTAACCTTCAAAGATCTTTTCTCTATGTATTTTACTTATAAAAATTAAACAACTTTTTTCAATCTAAAAACTTATTGAAAATTTGTTTGGCCTAGAATCTCTTTTTTTTTTAAGTAAAAAAAGTGTAAAATAAGCTAGGTCAAACGGTACCTTAATCCATTTTAAACGGTGAACAAAATCCCATGATCCAATTTAATCTCTAAGAAAATTAGTCCTAAGAAAAAATATATTTTGGCAATGTATGTCACGAATAGACGACATATTATATTTTGTGATTGGTCAAATATCATGCAAAAAAATTGATATATTGTGCTTATTTAAATATGTTCAAATTGAATAATCAAAGTCATATCTATTAGCATGAGTGAAAAAAAATCAATGGCATATCATATCAAATATTTTATTTTATTTTAATTTTGGTACAAGAATATTATATTTTTTTAAAGAATAATGTCAAATATTCTATTTTTGTCATAGAATATTTGAAATTTCAAAGTGCAAATTTAATGAGAATATACGTTGTTAGATCTTCGAATTAATGTCTCAACTTTTCTCCTATAAATAACCCAACTCTTCTAACATTGTGAAATCACCAACAAGTTTTTTTCAACAATGGCCAAAGCCCTAATATTAATTCTAACCTTGGTGTTCTCATTAACAATATTTGCTCAAGATCAAGAGTCTAACTTGGATGATTATGGGCATCATACTCCGAATAATCCAGGAGGTGTTGTCCCCGGACCCGTGCCGCATTCTAACCCACCTAGGAATTTACATCTTAATCGTCGCTTCCGCGCCTTCCCTGCACCAGCGCCACAAACTGAGCAGCAAGTTTCCTCATATCCATGACTTCCCCTAATGCAGCCATTAGACATTAAAGTTTTATTTTTATTTATTTTTTAAATGAATTGAAGTTATGTTCTTTTGAACCTTCATTTTCATTGTGAAGGTTTTATGGAGAATAATGCAATTAAGTGTTCGTATGTAATTTTTAAATTATATTACGTACAATAATATTAGAGAAACAGATTGTCTAGAATTCTATTTGAAAGGAATTATAGTGTGTTTTTTTATTCTAGTTGTCGTTTTGAATTAATTATTATTCTTATTTAAGTGTTTGCTTTATTTTTATTTATGTAAACGATATGATCGCTTATGAAATAGATTTTACTCTTTGATAAAAGTTGTATAGCATCTCGTCAAAATAAAAAAGTTGTTATGGCGTGCATAAAAAAAATAAATTTAATATTCATAAGTTCAATTGTACCATATGTGTGTGTGTGAGACAAGAATCGAATATCATGCAAAAAATATTGAGTTATCGTGCTTAACATATGTTGCAATGGCATATGTTAAATTACTTAAATATAAGAAATTATATTTAAAAATATAAATAGTTTAATAGTTTAATATTTTAATATTGAATTCATAAGTTCAATTCAAGAGAATTTTTTATGTTTAATTATTTCCTTAATATAGATTATGATAAAAAAAATTGCACTAACATGTATCCTAAGGACATATATTAAAATATTTATATATATTAGATTTAAAAATATAAATAATTGGATGTTTTAATTATTTTTTTTTGGATGGTTTAATATTGAATTCATAAGTTTCAAGAGAATGTTTTTAGGTTTAATAATCTTCTTAACATGTGCAGACAGTTAGGACACATATGTTAGTATTTTTCAAAAAAGAAAAATTCTTGTTTTCCTAAATTAATACAAAAATTAACTTTTGACTTATTTCATTATTAATTTGTTCCAAAGATAACCTCATATTGTAAAATATATTGACCAAAAATGTTATTTTACAAAACTGAGTTTATCTTTATACAATAGACATAGGGTCTGCCGGTCTGTTGACCTGATTTTTTTAGATCTTAGAAACTATCTGAAAATTAAAAGTGAAAATAAGAGCTTTTGGAAAAAAAAAATTAAAGGTGTTTGATAATAGTTATATTTTTAAGCTTCAAAAATATTTTCTCTATTTATTTTACTCATAAAAATTAAACAACTTTTTTCAATCTAGAAACTTATTGAAAATTTGTTTGGCCTAGAGTCTATTTTTTTTAAGTAAAAAAAGTGTCAAATAAGCTAGATCAAACGGTACCTTAATCCTTTTTAAACGGTGAACAAAATCGCATGATCCAATTTAATCTCTAAGAAAATTAGTCCTAAGAAAAAATATATTTTGGCAATGTATGTCACAAATAGACGACATATTATATTTTGTTATCAGTCAAATATCATGCAAAAAAATTGATATATTTTGCTTATTTAAATATATTGTGCTTATTCAAATATCATGCATCATACTGATAAGTGCTGAAAAGTTGTAAATTTACATATATATATTTTAAGTACTTATTGACTTGTTTTATAGTAATTTGAAGTTAAAACTCCAGCTATTTGTAAATATTAGTCTTTACTAGCAAATTAGTATTTTAACTATTTTCACTTATTAACTTATTTTTGTAGTAAATATCTTGATAAATTCCCAAATTTATATAAGTTATATTATTATTATTATTATTATTATTATTGAATGTTATCAGTAGTAATGTTTATTTTTGTAAATTATTAATAGATAAAAGCAGGGGCGGAGCCCTTAATGGGCTGAACAGGGCCATGGCCCGCCCCAGTTTTTTTTTTTTTTTTTTCATTTTTTATACCTATTATGTTACATATATCAATAAGCGGTAATTGTTATCACTTGTTTATGCATGGCCGAGTGGTTGAGTTATCCGCTCTGCAGCTTAATGGTCCTGGGATCAAGTCCTCCTGCCTGCAATGTTTTCCTTTTTATTGAATTTTTTCATAGAAAAGGAATATTAGTTGTAGTAAAATTATTATTATTACATTTTTAATGAATCTGAATAATGTTAAATTATTTTAGTTTTTCTTAAATTTTATATGATTATTTATAAATTTAATTTTCCTTAAACTTAATACAATTTATATATTTTATACATTTTTATTTTTTTGAAAAGACGATTTTTACATTTTTAACTCCCATAAAAAAAATTACCACCATTACGGCCCCCCTAACATTTTCTTTTAGCTCCGCCACTAGATAAAAGTCACGTGAGAAGAAAGAAGAGGCGGTGCTTGGCTCAAAGGGAAACAAAGAAGCATAGGTAGGGAAACAAAAAAGCATAGGTGGTGGTCAAGTTGCAAACATCCTGAATACCAAAGAAAAGGATTTGATTGGATAAATCTTATCTTAATCTTAATCTTAATTATTATAAATGGTAAGTTGTGCTACCTTTTTTGCTTACCACTTAACCCTAATTTTTCCCTCCTAATCTCTTTCTTAATTACCATCCCAACTACTCACTCATTTATTGTTTATCCAAATTTGAATTTCAAATTAACTATAGATTTTGAAAATGTGGGATTTTACTCTTCCAAAATTTGCTCACATTCTCTCTCTCTCTCTCACGTGTGAAACCAGAAACAACAAAGAAAATATGACTTTTAAATCTCCATCTCCATTCTTCTCATCTTTCTTCTTCCGGTAGGTTCTTCAACCATTCCCCAGTTAGAAACACACTACACACGGTAGATGTTGCAGGATGACGGTTGAGTGACGACACATAGTCGGTTTCAAGGCAGCAATGGCTTACTTCATCCTCATGTTCTCTGCAGCAAACAGTTCCCAGTGAGTTTAATTGTTATTTAATTCTCCATTTTCGTTCTTCTTTTTCTTGCTGTTTTTTTCCTCTTAATTTTGTGTGTATCATTGTTGGAGTTTTATTCTTCTCTTGCTATTCTTTATAAACCCCAAACCATATCAATTATTGGCAAAGTTTTATCTTCTCCATGTTTCTTTTTTCTACCCATAACTTTTATGCATAATAGCTATGGTTCATTCTTATTTCATGTGCTAGAAACTTTTGTTCATTTTGAAAATTTATAAGCCAAGCTGTTAAAATGTTGTGAGTCGTTATTCGATATCAATTTTAGTTGTTAAACTACTTCAATTTGGGGGTGGATAGTTTAGTGGGGCTAGAATTAGTAATTGAGATAAAATGCATTGTAGGTGTTTGATAAAATGCCCAAGAGAAAATTTAGTGTTTAACATCACATGTTTTTGGTATGAATTAGAAAACAAATGTTTTATTGCAACATATTTGCTCAGACAAATTTTAGTGTTTTTAATTTCTTAGTTTGTTCATATCAACTACCGAAATTTAAATTGTTTTTTATTGAATTTTTGGACATGAAAATTATAAACAAGAGTTATTGAAAGTGTTGTATAATTTTAGGTTTCTATTGTATTTTTTGCAAGTTTCTTCTTAGCTAATAGTTTTTCTTTTTTTGTAATTCTTAGCTATTGAATTAATTTTAAAGAATTGGACACTAATTATGTATTGACTCTATTCTTCTTCGTGGCAGCTGATATGCAAACGATATATGGTGACATAATGGCAGCGCTACAACAACCTACGAATGAACCTCACCACTGTCGTCATCGTCGCGACACCATTCTTGCATAAATATAACCTTTGCTTTCCTGTATATAGATAGATCTCAGATGACACTTTCTCTAATTGCAAAATTTTGGCTACAATTTAATTGATATTGTCCCTACTATTCGAGATCCAAGTTTGTATAGTCTTCATTATTCAACCAAACTCCTTCCTCTACAAATTATGTAAGTTGTGTCCTTCCTATTTATTTTCGTTTTAGCGTTTGATTTAGAAAACAATTTGAGCAATGCAAATTGTGTTTAACTGCATTACTATCTAATTTGTTATTGAGTCTTATATTGAGCAATGCAAATTGTGTTTTTTTTGGTTTTGTTGGTTGATATATGGATTGAAGCATGTACTTTTTTAATTTTTATTGTTTTTATATTTTTCTTCTTCAAGCTATTGCATTGATCTACTATATATGAAGTTAAGCTATTGTAGACTTTAAGTTGCATTAATGTAATTTTTGTGTAGGTGACACCTTTTACATGTTTTAGATATGAACTCATACTTAACAGAGTTGTTGTCATATATATGATCATTTAGATGTGTATTTTTATCTTTGTTTATTTTTAATAATTTAGTGATTTACATGATTTATTGCATATATTCCTAAGAAACATACATCTTATATCAGCCATTTCATGCTTATCTATCTGCACAAGCAACTTAACGTAACATTTTCCAAAATTGATTTTCCTCTAATTTCAAGCTAGATCGCCTTTGCACTTCTTTATATTCTTTCATCTTCTTTAGAGACTCAAATGTACAACTGCCTTTCTTCCCAAAGGCGGTTCTCCAAATCAGATTGATGATGACAAGACTTATTTATCATCCAAGTTTTGATTAAAATATATGGTTCCAAATTTTAATAGATTCAATTTTTCCAATTGAATATTGTTTATTGTTTATTTTTCCAAATTGTTTATGTTGGAAAAAAATTGAATATTGTTGTGCTGGTGTTTATACATATATAATCAGGTATCATACATTGCTTGAGTTGGTTTTTATTTGATGTTAGTGGTAATTGATTTGGAACTGAATATTTCTTAAATGTAAGAAGGAGCAAATCTGCTCAGACTGGTATTTGGTGAAAATGAAATGACCATATGTGTAGGTTTATGGATCATATGGCTTAGTTTTGACAGGATTTTTTGTTTTTTGTGTTGTTGGTTAATCGTTATCTTTATATATCTTCATTGATTTCTCAGATATTGTAGTTTAGCTATTATTTCGTGTCATAGAAATTAGGAACTACTAAGTGACATGCTAATGCAAATCAAAATTATTTGCAATCTTCCAACAGCCTTGCATCTCTATTGGCATGCATATACATCCAACTTCAAATATTTGAATGTGAAGATGATGTCGAATTATCCATCCTCTATTAGGTCTCTAACCCCATGCACTACCTAGGTCCTCATATGCACCATATATTTAGTTCATTTAATTTTGTTTGAAAGCTCACAATCTTTTCCATATATATAATTACAATAAATAGTTTTAAGTTTAAGCTTTAACCGATCCTACTCAAGTATAACTACATTAATTTATCCAATAACTAATTAAACCTTAGTACTTTTTTAGGTTCCATACAATTTAGCGTAATTTTATTACTTTTACTACTTTAAATATATAAAAATTCATATACATTATGGATGAAGTATGTTTCTACCGGTGTTGTGCATTGATATTTTATTTTGCATTCCAACAGCAAGCTCTTACATGAACATCTAGAGGCATCTACATGTACAAGTTTTTATACAAGCAGAACATTGTGAGGATTTTGGGAATCCATAATATTTTCTCCACTACTTTTTAGTTGTCTCTTTAAGCTAATCTTTCTATTACAATTGTGACTACTATATATGATGCAGGTTGTGTGGCTGCTTAGAAATAAGTTATGTATGGGAGCATTTTGACAAGTGAAATTACTCATGGATTTGTGACATAATTGCTAAAGTATGCATTTTGAAAGGTGAAGTTACTCATGGATTGGTGACATAAGATTAATGAAAAATTGGAGGAATGATTGATCTCTACAAAGCGAGTGTTACATGGCTAACAAATTATTCAGAGATCTAGAGCATAACTGAAATGTCATGTTGTGTGACTACTTCAATTGTAGAAAAATTCAATTGCATTTGTAGTGATGCTGAGATATAGTCTGAAAATCAAATATTTTTCCTTCTTGCTCTCATCATTCCTTTGATTACATTTTAAATTTATAACTAAGATATGAATTTTGCGCTTCTTGATATTTGTGTTATGATGCCTGTGCATTCTCTGCAGCTGATAAATTGAATGAGTTGGTCATGTTGGATTAGTGTTCTTTGTGTACCCCTTTTTCTCAAACATTCTTTGAGAACACCCATCCTTTTTATGTTATTGTTTTGCAAATATCTCAACAATGTGGCTGTTTTCAATTCGTTAAATTGTACTCATGTCATTGTTGGAAGTAGTTTTGGAACCTTTAATAATCACCTTGAAACTAAATATTGCAAGTTTTTATTAAACCAAAAATGAATGTTATATACATTTTAAAAGTCCTGTGCAACGCACGGGTCGGAGTCTAGTGAGAAAGAAAAGGGAGGCGGTGTAGTTAATCAACAAACCCTTGGAATGAATTTTTCTTCTAAGCCTATAAAAGGCATGCACGGCCACAGCATAGGGAATTCTCTCACACACGCCCAACACTAGGAAACAAAGAGAGAGCACAGCGGAGTGAGTTACAGAGGGAGCAGGGAACGACGGAGAAAATGAAGGTGGATGCACACCAACTGTTCGAGGAATCGACCGGTGTTGTTATTTCATCTCTTTTCTTCTCACTTTTGTAAAGTTATCATGGTAATGAATAGCTAAAAACACTTTTGTTGGGGTTAGATTTAATTACTCTATTAGTATGTATTTCTTCTGATCATGGCGTTGTATATGGTTTTAGTTATTTATCAATATCGATATTATCCTTATTTTCATTGTTTTCATCTTTGGTTTCAAATGATATAGGAATAGACTTTTTGAATCTTGAACTAGGATAATATCTATTAAATTCTAAACTCTAGGAATGGATTTAGATTTAATACTCACTTAAAGTATTGGATTTTAATGCTATTGTATCGATTAATCACCCGAGGGATCGGGGGTTGATAGGTGGAATAGATCTCTCGTCATTCTCTGGGGACGGAAATGCACGATGAGCAATACGTGATAATATTGATAAATTGCTAAAATTTATATAACTGATTGAGGAAATATGTACGAATGAGTCAATTAAGTTTAATCCCAACAATCTCATCTCTCTGTTAATTACTTTCTCATTTACCACTATTATGTTTTCTTAAGGTTTTCGTAGACAAATACCTTTGAATTACGTTACTTCAAATTATATTAATTGTTGAACGGCATCGATATCGCACTAGTCCCTGTGGAGACGATAAAAACATACTTACTTTTGTATTACATCAAAATGGCGCCGTTGCCGGGGACTGGCGTTTAGATATTGAAGCATCGCAACAATTTCTATTGTTTTAAGTAATTGTACATTATTGTTTATATTGTACATTATCTTTAAGTCAATTCTAAGCTACTAACCTCTTTTGGTAGTTAAATAGTCCTTCTTGTTAGCTATTTCCATTTCAGATTCTCCAAAGTGGTATAAACCATGACTGACCATGGTTATAACAACAACAAAGGTGGTGGTGTAATGCCATGTCACAACAGCCCAAGACGGCTAGCCCACATTGTCGGTGTAAGACCCAAGATTTCACTGTACAGTTTTTCTAAGGAACTCTAGTGTCGGCTGCGAGTTTTAGGATTTTTGGTGAGGCGGTTTTGTGAAGATCGTCACATTAATGAGATTTTTGCTGAAACGGAGCCTGTGTTGTGCTCGTGCGCTGGAAAGGCACAGACTTTCGGGTCGTGATCCTCTTTTAAGTATGAGGAGATTTCTGTGGTCTTAGAATAACGAGTTTTGGATTATTCTTGTTTTTGGAAAAACGAGTAGGATTTTACCCGTCGTTGTAAAATCTTATTTCGTCTGTTTTGAGTGAGGTTTCGGATGGAAGTTTTATATATCTGCGCGAGTTAGGATATATTCTGAGATTAATGTTCTAAGGTATGGAAGAAAATTACAGTCGCGGAAAAAGATTCGGCGATAAGTTTTGGAATGGAAAAACGATAGACGTTCTTTCCGTAGATTTTCTGTTTTTGTGTTTTACGTTCGTCGCGACGCGCGAGAGCTGTGAGGCGAGGTGGCTTCTTGAAGCATAGAAAATATCTCGTGAGGATAGACTTGGATTGAATCCAATGGCTAGGATGTGATCTTAGAACTTTTCACTATTTGATCCAATGGTTCTCATGAAACAAGACCATGACTTTTTGGTCATAAGGAGACTTGGCAAAAATCACAATTTCACTCATTCTTCTCCTTGCTTTGCCGTGAGCTTCTTTCTCTCTTCCAACCTTGAGACAAATTTCATTTCATCACCAAAAGCTTGGATTTTAGGCTTGTTGGATCATAGGACTTGCAAGGATTCTTCTTCCTAAGGTAACTAAACCTATTCCCTATCCTTGTTTGGCTAAGATTCTTAGGGAGTTAGGATTTTTATGATTATGTTCTTGGGAGAAATTTCATAAGAATTGGTTGTGAATGGTTTTTGTTCCATGAAAGTTGTTCATGAGGGTTTAGTAAGCATGTGTAGGCTTTGTTATTTCAATTTTCCATGAGTTGGTGGAAATCTCATGAGAAAAGTTAGGGTTTTGGTTTGTTTATGTATTGATCAATTACATGAGGTTATGTTGTAAGGTTTTGAAAAGAAAAGTTGTCTTTGAACCTTTGGGCGAAAGGGAAATGCGTTGTATGGTTTTGTTTTAGAAAATCCGATGAAAAATATTTTGAGGTTTATGAAAATATTTTTTCTAAGAGTTTTTGGGTAGTATTTTGGGGTCAAAATGGTTTAAAACTATGGTGACATGTGGTGTCGCTTTTTACCTTGAAAACATGTTTGAAAATGATTACCGGACGGTTAAGGCCCGTAATAAAACTTGTGCTTGGATTTGGTTTTGATTTTGGGAATGAAAATCAAATAACTTGCACTCGAAGCAACCAACATGCTTTCGGAAAATGAATTGCTTGCTTATGAAAATGGTTTGTTTTTATACCTTGAAAAGATGTTGGGAACTAATAGAATCAAACTAGGCTTGGGTGGAAAAAGGTGGTGTGAGTTGCTGTCTTTTGCTGTCATGACAGTTGAAACTCGCCAGGCGAGTGGTTACTCGCCAGGGCGAGTGTCACAGGTCCTGACAACACGCCAGGGCGAGCTCCAGAGCGAGTAAGACCAGTACTCTCTGCCTTCACTCGCCACCAACTCGCCAGGGCGAGCTCTGGGAGTTGAGATTTTGGAATTTGATTTCTAAACTTGGTTTTTAGCTTTCTAATCCCTTTTTATTAATTTATGGAAGTGGTTGGGATTGGAAACGAGTTTTTCGGGTACTCGGAAAGTACGTAGCTTATAACGCAAGAAAACGGCCATTTTGTATTTCAAATTATTTAAGACTTTGGCCTATTGTTTTGGGTCCTAAAAATAGTACAAATAACTCATGGTGGTTGATCAGTACGATAGGTTTTGGTATAGTATCCGGAAGAGTGGATTTTCCTTAGAAACCTTTAGGTTTTTGGGGTATTGGTGTAGTTTCAATACTATTGGTTAGATAACAATGTATTGATTGTTGCGCTGCTTGTTTTAGGAAGCGCGTTGTGTTGTTTGAGCGTGTGTGTCGACGGAAGCTTGCCGAGGTAAGGGCATCACTTTATTTCTGTCTTTTCACTGGTTAATAACATGCTTGGTTATTTTCTGTGATGTGCTGTGGTGTGCTTGGCATGTATGTGTTATGTATTCTCGTGATGAGGAAGTGTTTATAATACTTGCGCTGTTTACATATGATTATGAGAATATATGTATGAACAGGTGTTTGGAATACATATGATGAGAAATGTATGTATGTTGTTATGTTTGGTTTACATATGCTAGAGAGGTATGTATTCATTGCATTAGCATATATGGGGAAGCGTATGCTCGTGCATTTGGTAGTTGCATGTACGGTGTGGTGATCGGGAGAGCCCACCTTTTTATTCGTAGTGATCGGGAGAGCTACGATATTTTTGTTGAGATCGATACGTAGTGTCCGTGATGGGCTACGGGGTGTGATTGACAGAGATTGGGTCCACTCTAATCTTCGTAGTGACCATGATGGGCTACGGGATTTTATTGATGTTTCACGGTGTTTATGTGGTTTATAATACGTAGTGTCCGTGATGGGCTGCGGGGTGTGATTGACAGAGATTGGGTCCACTCTAATCTTCGTAGTGTCCGAGATGGGCTACGGGATTTTATTATTATTCTACGGTGTTTTATCAGGTTTCGTAGTGACCGTGATGGGCTACGGGTTTTCGTTGGTGTTTAGTAGGGGTTGGACCTACAGTTCCGGAGCTCATGCATTTTGTGGTAGCTAGGGTTAGTACCACGCATTGTAGAGGTTGCATTATAGGCTATGTGTGCATTGCTTATATGAACCCGTTGGTGGGAATTGCTTTGATATTTAAGAGTTTTCTCTTGTGTTTTGTGGAATATTTGTTATGTGTACAATCTTTCGCACCGGTTATATATATATATACCTTTTATTTTGTGGTGACCCTTGCTTTCATTTGCGGGCTCATCCCACCCAGGTGATGGGTTAGGTCGTGGTGACGACGGTGGCAGTTCTAGGCTATAGTGAGCACGTGGTGAAGCTTAGTATAGTTAGACTATGCGCCGGTGTGTTTTGTGCACCGTGCTTTTTGGTTAGCATAGGGTTGTCTAACTTGTTTTGTTGTAAGTATTTGATTACTTAGACTTGGATTGTAATTATTCAGGAATACACTTTGCTTGTCGAAGCACCTTTTAGTAATGAGTTCTTTGTATATTTGAATGCCGGCTCATTGAAAAATATTCTATGCGCACTCTGAGTGTTAGTTGGAAAAAAAAAAAAAAAGAAAAAAATTTATAGTGCCGTTTTGGCGTTTGAAAAACGGGCTGTTACAGTCGGACCTCCGAAAAATACCAGACAGATAGAGATAAAACCTGGACTCCTTCAAATTTTATATGCTAACCCTTTTGCAGGTTTCCACCATGAGAATCCACATACTCATCTTACCAAGTTTTATGAGATTGCTGGTACACTCGGAGCCACTGAAGCGGAAGAAGAAAATGTCTTCATGAGAATTTTTCCTCACTCATTGATTGGGAAAGCGAAAGATTGGTACTTGGATCAGCCTGCCCAGATTATGACTGATTGGAACATTCTCGAGGAAACATTTCTCAACTGGTTCTCCGCACAATAAGTTCATGGAAGCCAAGATCGCTATTGCTGTATTTTCCCAAGGGTCAAATGAAACACTTTGCGAAGCTTGGGAGCGTTTCAAGTCTATGTTGAGACGATGCCCTATCCATGGTTTCGATGATCTTACTCAAATTCATATCTTCCGCAACGGACTTCAACATCAACTAAAACTTCTCTTAGATGTAGCTGCAGGCGGTTCCTTAATGTTAAAAAGTGTTGAAGATGCAATAACTATCATTGAAAAAATGGCACTCAGTGATCATCAAGGTCAATACAGTAGAAGTCCTTCGCAAAGGAAAGCCGAAATCATTGAACTTGGGACATCAGATGCAATGTTAGCTCAGAATAAACTTTTCACTCAAACGGTAGAAGAGTTAACAAAGCAACTGTCACAACTTCCTCAACAACTCAAGGAGATGCAAGAAGTATCAAGTAAACTTAAACGGGTTGCTTATTGTGAGTTGTGTAGTGGTGATCATCCAACTAGTTATTGTCCTCTGTCAAATGAAGATTATATGGAAAATCAACAAAAACAAGGGCAATATCAAGGCAACACTGGTTATCAACGAGGAAACAATCCAAATTATGGCCAGGGATGGAGACACGATGCAGGATTATCCAACATACAACACCAATATGAGAATTACAACCAAAATCCTCCTCAACAAGATCGAAATTCAAGACTGGAGGATACCCTGTTTAAATTTGAGGAGCTGACTATGGTTAATCAGCAACACACCTATGCGTCAATCAAAAACATCAAAACTCAGCTTGGTAAGATGGCAAAGCAAATGGCTGATATGCAAGGAAGCAGAAACCCCCCACACCATACTCAACCCAATTCAACAAAGCATGAAAATTTCATTGGAATTGATGAGAAGATTGAAGTAGTTGAAGAATTTGGGGAAGAAAACGTTGTTGAAAATAAAGAGGAGGAAGGACTTGAAGAATGTGGCACAATGCAAATATTAAAGATAACCAAGCCTCACGTGACACCACTTCCTTATTCTTGGCCACTTGATAAAAAAAAAAACAGTAAAGGAGAAGAAGAGAAATCAGTTGAAAAAGAAAAGGAAAATAACCAAGAGAGGGTTAAAGTTAACAAGGCTGGAATTGATGAAGTCATAGAATCCATTTGTACCTTGTTCAACAAACAGCTGAGGAGGACATGGACTCCACATCATCTCTACTTCAAATTCATGGAATTCCTTCCAAACAAATTGAAGAGTAAGGATGATGTTCTTTCTGTTTCATTTTGGTCGCCCTAACGAATCAGGCGTCAAGCTAATGACGTAAAAGAAGCGCTTGTTGGGAGGCAACCCAATTTTCTATCTTTACTATTTAATTTTTGCAATTTATCATTTTAGTATACTTAGGCATGTTTTGAAAGGTTTTAAATGAATCAAAATTTGAACCATTGTATCTAACATGAAATTCTGCATTGTTGTCATCTGTTTATTTTAACTGCATCTACAAGTACACTTCCTTGCTCAGGATTTTAAGTTTCACATTCAGTTCCATGCATTGAAATTCAAGGATAAAGGTATGAACTTTTGTTGCTGTTTATAAATATCAAGTATCTATGCCCCCTTTGTTTCTAAAAAAGTAAATTCTTCCATTGTTTAAGTTTTAGAGGATGAGGAAAGCAATGCATATTTGGATGTAAATATAAATTAGGGATTTATGAGACAAACACTAAACTCAAATAGGAATGACAGTGAGTTGATACATTTGAGCAACTGTGGCTTGTAGAATGATATTGACTTGGCCTCCCTTTGAACTAGAATTTTATGGACTTAATGTGCTTATTAGAAACTTTTCTGCTGAAGCTTCATGACTGTTCTATGGCTAGTATTATCATAAAATCTGGTTTTGGGTCCTATAATTGTTAACATGTGGCTGTTTTGAAGCTTCAAAATGCCAATCATTCGTTGTTGATAATTTATGAGGTTCCTTGAGGGTGTATTTACATAGTCTTTATTCTTAATCATGGAACTCATGTCAGTACTGTTGTGTGTCTATGTTTTCTTCTTTAGAACTAAGTGGTCATTATTTCAAAGACATTGCTATTAGCAATTCTAGTGTGTATCACTTGTTTCTTCCCCATTTGCTTATTGAATTTTCATGACATGAATCTCACTAGTCACATGAATTTTAAATTTTAAATTGCCAACTTTGAGTAGTTAGGATGGTGACTTGGTTTTTGACATGTTGATTTATGTTTAGAACCTTGTGAGCTTAAAGTTGATTGTGGAAGAAACATTGGCATTGAAAATTTGGAAGTGGTAATTTGACTGCATTTATGATTTGGACTTTGTGAACTTGGTTATCACAAAATCAAGGGCTGCTATCTTTAATTAAAATTTTAATTGTGTGATTTTGCATCAACTTGTCTTGTCTATTGTGGAATATATGCACTCATGTCATGGTTTATTTTCACTAAACCTTAGTGCGTTGATTAAGTGATTTTCATGCTTTGATCCTTCATGAGTTACCTTAAAGTCAGGTACATAATTCTTCATTTGGAACTATTATTGGAATTTAGGTGACATTTATGTTTCTGTGATTACTTCTTTGAACTTGATGGTGACAATTTCAAAAGGACATTATCTGTTAAAATAATCTTAGTGTTTGCCACTTGTGTTTCATACCACTTGTTTATTGAGATTCATGATTTTAACTTCATTGGTCACATACTTGTTAAACTTTGAAATTGGCAAGTTTGAACTGATATATATTGAACATTTACAATTTACTTGCACTAAGCTTTAATGTTGATTTGATTATTTTAACTTGTGCTATTTTGAAGCTGAATCTGACAATTTCTTTTGTGCAATGCCTTGACTTTCATTGAGTTATTTTAAAGGCATAGATACAAAACTCTTAGTCTTGAGCTGTCATTAAAATTCATGTGACTATTGTGTTTCATTGTTGTTTAGGTTGAACATAATGCTTCCAATTCTCAAAGTCAGAACTTGTGAAAGATATAATCCTAGTGTTCATTACTTCTTGTCTTTCCATTTGGTTATCTTCATCACTTGTCAAGAGTTCATGACATTACTTTTATTAGTCACTTAATGATCAAACTCTAAAAATGCCAAACTTGAGTGATTGAGCTGAAGATTTATGAATCACTTGCATTCTGTAATTTGTTGAATAACATAAGGCTGTTTTAATAGCATGAGTTGTGAATGATTGCAAAACATTTTGCATTCTGTCTTGTCCAAATGTTCTAAGTAAATTTCATCTAGTTGGCAGCCCTTGGAACTGTTTTACGTGCTTCAAAGTATGCATCCAAATGGGTGTTACTTTTCGGCAACTTCCTAATTTACTTTTAAGACATGTCAATTTAAATTGCATGTTCAATATTGTTTCAGACATGGCACCAGGGAGGCATTTGCCGCACAAATTGCATGGCCTGTGGAAAGGCCATTTTTATCCGGAGGATGTGAGACAACTTGATGTTGGTAGCAGTGGTGTTGGTGGAACTATTGATGGAGACCAAGACATGGATCAAGGAAGTGAAGAAAAGCTAGACAACTGACAAGAGAAAGATGAACTGAAAAGCTCTCCAAAACTCTGTGAAGTTTATTTTAAATTGCTTTCGGTTAAATTTATGCTTTATCTTGAACATCTTAATATATGTTTCTCTTGTGGTCTGAGCATGTTGATGGTTGATTAAAAAAATGGTTCAAATTTTTATTTTTTGAATACCATGTGCATATGATTTGAAAAGTCAAGGTTTGTGATTAGTTTTCAATTATGCAATGAAAATTCAATTCTAGTAAATGCTTCATTCAAGATTGAATTTTGTAGTTGTCTATGAATGTTAGCATGAAAATGAAATGTTTGCTTTATTAAAGTAAGATTCCACTTGTTCTTTGAAAGCATGTTGATTGATTAAGAATCATGTTAGACCTAGCCGGTGAGTTGTGTGCACCTCCATGTTTTACATATATTGAGTGTGACAATTGCATATAACTCTGTTGATTTTGCATGAATCTTGCTATTATTTGATGTGTATAAAGTCATGGATATGATCAAGGCCATGTTTCTTTTTCTAGTGCAACTACTTGAGCCAAATTGACCTACCTTGTGAGAATGTGTGATCTTTTGTGTCCCCATTTGAGCCAAAATTTTTGAAATTTTGTTTTAAAAACCCTAAAACCGCATGAAAGAAAAACAACTACTCTACCTTGTCCTAGGATAGGAGAGCAATTGTATTTCAATAAGGGTTATGTTAATATTCAAAGTTGGGGAGAAGTAAGTTGGAGAAAATAAGAAAAGGGACCAATAAAGAAAAGTAGTTGAATAAGATGATTGAATGTCCAAAGAAAAGAAAATTTGTGAAAATTGATTGACACATTTGAAGAATCAAAAAGAAAATGAAATGAGAAAAATGAGTTTGAAAAGAAATGTTAAAGCAAAGTGAAGAAGGGGAAAGTGAAAAAGAGTGAATGTTTGATGTAAATAAATAAGAATTATGCTCTTTTATCCTTAAGGCTTTTGAATCCATAGAAAGACAATGAGTTTTTGTAAGCCAGGCCCCATTACAAGCTTAATAAAGACCTTAGTGATCCATGACTGATTGCATATTATGTGATATTGCTGAGATGTATTTCAAAATTGATTTGTTGTGTATGCATTGTCTAGACTGAGAGAAACACCACCTATTGAGTGAAAGCAGTAAGGATTATGATTCTGATTGATTAACTGTTGATTTGAACATTGTTTTGAAATCATACTTTGAATAAGCAAGTGTTTCATCTTCATGCTTTTATTCATTGATGACTGTGTAATTTGATTTTGAATTTGCATTTCATGAATTATGCACACTTGAGATTTAAAATTGGAATTGATCACAAACTTTGAAATGAGATTATGCACTTGTGGTATTTAAACTTGTTGGAAATTTTTGTTAGGACTTTTGTTTGAGGACAAACAAAGTTTTAAGTTGGGGAGAGTTGATAAGTGCTGAAAAGTAGTAAATTTACATATATATTTTAAGCACTTATTGACTTGTTTTATAGGTAATTTGAAGTTAAAACTCCAACTATTTGTAAATATTAGTCTTTACTAGCAAATTAGTATTTTAACTATTTTCACTTATTAACTTATTTTTGTAGTAAATATCTTGATAAATTCCCAAATTTATATAAGTTATATTATTATTATTGAATGTTATTAGTAGTAATGTTTATTTTTGTAAATTATTAATAGATAAAAGTCATGTGAGAAGAAAGAGGAGGCGGTAGCGAAAGGAACCTTCTAGCTAACCGGGTAAAGCGCAGCTAGTGAAAGCAACTGACAAGGCCTCAAATGAAGAATATAAAGCACTTGGCTCAAAGGGAAACAAAGAAGCATAGGTAGGGAAACAAAGAAGCATATGTGGTGGTCAAGTTGCAAACATCCTGAATACCAAAGAAAAGGATTTGATTGGATAAATGAGAAAGAAAAGGGAGGCGGTGTAGTTAATCAACAAACCCTTGGAATGAAGTTTTCTTCTAAGGCTATAAAAGGCATGCACGGCCACAGCATAGAGAATTCTCTCACACACGCCCAACACTAGGAAACAAAGAGAGAACACAGAGGAGTGAGTTACAGAGGGAGCAGGGAACGACGGAGGAAATGAAGGTTGATGCATTCCAACAGTTCGAGGAATCGACCGGTGTTGTTATTTCATCTCTTTTCTTCTCACTTGTGTAAAGTTATCATGGTAATGAATAGCTAAAGACACTTTTGTTGGGGTTAGATTTAATTACTCTATTAGTATGTATTTCTTCTGATCACGGCGTTGTATATGGTTTTAGTTATTTATCAATATCGATATTATCCTTATTTTCATTGTTTTCATCTTTGATTTCAAATGATATAGGAATATACTTTTTGTATCATGAACTAGGATAATATCTATTAAATTCTAAACTCTAGGAATAGATTTAGATTTAATACTCACTAAGTATTGGATTTTAATGCTATTGTATCAATTAATCACCCGAGGGATCGGGGGTTGATAGGTGGAATAGATCTCTCGTCATTCTCTGGGGACGGAAATGCACGATGAGCAATACGTGATAATATTGATAAATTGCTAAAATTTATATAACTGATTAAGGAAATATGTACGAATAAGTCAATTAAGTCTAATCCCAGCAATCTCTTCTCTCTGTTAATTACTTTCTCATTTACCACTATTATGTTTTCTTAAAGTTTTCGTAGACAAATCCTTTGAATTACATTACTTAAAATTATATTAATTGTTGAACGGCATCGATATCGCACTAGTCCCCGTGGAGACGATAAAAACATACTTATTTTTGTATTTCAACACATACTCCGAATAATCCAGGAGGTGTTGTCCCCGGACCCATGCCGTATTCTAACCCACCTAGGAATCTACATCTTAATCGTCGCTTTCTTGCCTTCCCTGCACCAGCGCCACAAACTGAGCAACAAGTTTCCTCATATCCATGACTTCCCCTAATGCAGCCATTAGACATTAAAGTTTTATTTATTTATTTTTTAAGTTAATTGAAGTTATGTTATTTTGAACCTTCATTTTAATTGTGAAGGTTTAATGGAGAATATGCAATAAAGTGTTAGAATGTAATTTTTAAATTATATTACGTACAATAATATTAGAGAAACATATTCTCTTGAATATTCTATTTGAAAGGAATTTTAGTGTGTGTTTTTACTCTAATTGTTGGTTTTGAATAAATTATTATTCTTATTTTAGTGTTTGCTTTATTTTTATTTATGTAAACGATATGATCGCTTATGAAGTAGTTTTACTCTTTGATAAAAGTTGTGAAGACATCTCGTCAAAATAAAAAGGTTGTTATGGCATACATCAAAAAAAATAAAATTTATATTCATAAGTTCAATTGTACCATATGTGTGTGTGAGACAAGAATCAAATATCATGCAAAAAATATTGGGTTATCGTGCTTAACATATGTTGCAATGGCATCTGTTAAACTATTTAAGTATAAAAAATTATATTTAAAAATATAAATAGTTTAATAGTTTAATATTGAATTCATAAGTTCAATTCAAGAGAATTTTTTATGTTTAATTATTTCTTTAATATAGATTATTATAAAAAAAATTGCACTAATTAACATGTATTCTAAGGACATATATTAAAATATTGATATATAGTAGATTTAAAAATATAAATAATCGGATGTTTTAATTAATTTTTTTTTGGATGTTTTAGTATTGAATTCATAAGTTTCAAGAGAATGTTTTTAGGTTTAATAATCTTCTTAACATGTGCAGTTAGGGCACATATGTTAGTATTTTTCAAAAAATAAAAATTCTTGTTTTCCTAAATTAATTACAAAAATTAACTTTTGACTTATTTCATTATTAATTTGTTCCAAAGATAATCTCATATTGTAAAATATATTGACCAAAAATATTATTTTACAAAACTGAGTTTATCTTTGTACAATAGACTTAGGGTCTGCCGATCTGTTGGCCTGAGCTTTTTAGATTTTAGAAGTTATCTGAAAGTTAAAATTGAAAGTAAGAGCTTTTAGAAAAAAAATTAAAGCTGTTTGATAATTGTTATATTTTTAAGTTTAAAAAATCTTTTTTTCTATTTATTTTACTCATAAAAATTAAACAACTTTTTTTCTATCCAGAAACTTATTGAAAATCTATTTGGCCTAGAATCTCTTTTTTTAAAGGTAAAAATGTGTCAAATAAGCTAGGTCAAACGGTACCTTAATCCATTTTAAACGGTGAACAAAATCACATGATCCCAATTTAATAATCTCTAAGAAAAACAAAAACATTATTTAATTAGTCCTAAAAGAAAAAAATATTTTGGCAATGAGTTCTGCTATATGTCACGAATAGAAGGCATATTGTATTTTGTGATCAATCAAATATCTTGCAAAAAAATTGATATATTGTGCTTAATACTACTTATTTAAATGTGTTCAAATTGAATAATCAAAGTGAAGAAAAAAATAATAAAGACTAAAATTGAAAACTAAAAATTTAGAGTAACTAAAGTTTGAAGACAATTTTATATGAACTAAATACTAAATTTGATATATTTAGAGGATCAAAAATATATTTAAACTTTTCTTTTACCGTAATAATGTATTGTTCCTAAATAATATGGATATTCTTAAAGTATCTCGATGGTGAAATCTTACCATATATTTCTAGTATATTAATAATTTTTTTATAGAAGTATATTAATAATTTTATAATAATGGGAAAATTTATATTTTATTTAAAATTATGGCGTTTGGAAAAATTATTAATATTAAGATTTTAGGAGAATTATTTATTTAAAATTATTATTTATTTAAAATTATTTCTTCGATTAATGATAGATTTTAGGAGAATTCGAGTTCAATTCTTGAGTGAAACAATTTCTTCGCCTAGCCTGAAGTGTGTGAATCTGATTATTACATTACGTTGAAAAATAAATAAATGAGGATTAGACAAGGTGACCCTCTCTCACCTCTCCTTTTTTGTCTTGCTGGGGATGTTTTGAGCAGAGCTATCTCTTTACTTGTTTCTCAAGGCACCCTTTCTCAAATCAAAGGCACAAGGAATCTTAGAATTCCTTCTCACTCTTTTTATGCTGATGATCTTCTAGTCTTCTGCAAAGGAAATCTCAATGGTCTCAAAGCTCTAAAAGATCTCTTTGACAAATATGTTTCAGAATCAGGCCAAATCATCAATACAGCCAAGTCAACAATTTATTCAGGTTCTATCACTGCTGGTAGACTCAATCTTATTGTCCAGCTTTTAAACTTCAAATTAGGCTCTTTACCTTTCAATTATCTTGGTGTTCCAATTTTTAAAGGTAAACCTAAATCCTCTCATCTTCAACCTATTGCTGACAAGGTTAAACTTAAGTTATCTGCCTGGAAAGCTTCACTTCTGACTATGGCAGGGAGAGTGCAGTTAGTGAATTCAGTGATTCAAAGCATGATGGTTTACAATATTTCTTTATACTCTTGTCCAGTTTCACTGATCAAAGATGTTGAAAGAAGCATTAGGAATTTTATATGGAGTGAGGACATTGACAAAAGAAAATTGGTTACTGTTTCATGGAAGAAGATTTGTAGACCTTACTCTCAAGGAGGTTTGAATATTAGATCCCTCACAATGTTGAACTCAGCTTCTAATCTAAAGCTTTGTTGAAATATGCTCAATTCTGATCTTTCTTGGGCTCAACTTCTGAGAGATAGAGTGATCAGAGATAGAAAAACAATTCAGCATCATATCTATTCATCTCTCTGGGGCAGCATCAAAGATGAATTTCCTGTTATCATGAACAACTCTTTTTGGCTTCTTGGTGATGGCAATGACATCAATTTCTGGACTGATTGTTGGTGTGGAGACCCTCTAGCTATGCAGCTTAATATACCTGATCACATAAGCCAATTCCTTTCCTCAAAGGTTTCTGATTTCATTTTTAATGGTGAATGGACCATTCCTGTCCAGCTTCTACAAGCTTTCCCCGCTTTGCTCTCCATTGTGCCTCAAATAATAATACCTGTTGTCCCCTCAAATGATAAAATTATGTGGCATCACACTGATGATGGAGATCTTAAACTGAAAGATGCTTATTTATTCAAATCACAACAAGTACAGGAATTATCTTGGGCAAAGGCTATTTGGAGCAAAGACATTCCTCCCTCTAAATCTATGTTGGCTTGGAGAATTATGCATAATAAAGTCCCAACTAATGAGAATTTAAATCTAGAGGTTGTAGCATTCCTTCTATGTGTAACCTTTGCAACAAACATGAAGAGTCTTCTTTCCATATCTTCTTTGAATGCACTTATGCCATTAAACTTTGGTTTTGGCTGGCAGGCTGTTTGAATCAAACTTTGCACTTCACTTCTATGGAGGATATTTGGAAGCTTTGTGATCTCAACTGGTCCCCTCAGAGCAAGCTTACCATTACTGCATCTATCATTAATCTTTTGAACACCTTATGGTTGGTTAGGAATCAAGCAAGGTTTCATGACAAATTTATTCCTTGGCTTTCTGCTATCCCTTTAATTATTGCTAGCACTGCTCTTGTAGGTAATAATACTAGCAAGGTCTCTTCTAACTCTATTAGGGATTTTTCTTTCTTAAAGTTTTTTAAGATTGTTATCCATCATCCTAGAGTTCCTGTTATTAAAGAAATTATTTGGAACCCTCCTCTTTTGAATTGGTTCAAGTGCAATATTGATGGTGCTTCAAAGGGGCAATCCTGGCCTTGCCTCTTGTGGAGGCATTTTTAGGGATCACAATGCTGATTTTGTTCATGCTTTTGTTGAAAATCTTGGCATTACTTCTTCTGTCTTTGCTGAACTTTCTGGTGCTTTGAAAGCTATTGAAATAGCTTTTGAGAAGAATTGGCTTAACTTATGGTTGGAAACAGACTCTGAGATTGTGGTTGCTGCCTTTAAGAATCCAAACAAGCAGATTGCTTGGCCTTTAAGAAATCGCTGGAAGATTGCTCTTTGGATGATTGGTCAGATGAATTTCATTGTGTCACACATTTATAGAGAAGGTAATGGAGTTGCTGATCTTATAGCTAATTTTGGTCTAAATTCTTCCACTTCTACCTCCTGGAATTATGCCCCCTTGTTTATTGTAGATAGCCTAGAAAGTAACAGACTAGGTTTGCCTAATTTTAGGTTATGTCTTGCTTAAAGGAGTCTTGGCTTGGTCCCCTCCTTTTGTACTATTATCTCTCTTCTATTAATATATTTTGGTGTGGTTAGCTCTTTACTACCACCTTTTTATTAAAAAAATAAATAAATAAATGAGGATTAATTGTTGCCGAATTCGAATGTTACATGATTAGTAGCTTAATTGATATTTATCAAGATAGGATATTATTTATAGCGATTTGTATTTAAACTCAGAGTTTTCAAAGTGTGAGTCTGACCCACTAGGTTAGTTTAATTAGAAAATAAATAAATAAATGAGAATTAACCAATCATTAGTTGGTTTAGTGGTGATTGATGTCGAATCTATTATATGTAATACGCGAGGACGATTTCATTTTCCTCTCTTGCCACGTGGCACCCTCACAGCAACCCTGCTCTCACAGCAATTTAACATTAAATGTCATAATGTATTTTTGATTATAATGTATTTTTGTCAAGTATTTAATTTTTTATTTTTTTTATTACAAGTATTTAATTATATTTATTCTTATTACTACTACTTTGCTCTCACACCGTTTTCTTTTTCTTATTCTTATTATCATCATTATTATTAAGAATGTATTTGTATTAAATGCCATAATGATCACCTTTGATTATGTGCGTCAACATATTTCTCTCTATATTATTATTATTTTTTATCACAGTTAAAGAAATATTCAATTTGTTTAATTTGATTTGTGTATTTTCCAGTTCTATTGAACCATCAAAGGCATTAGACGTGATTTTAGTCGAAGAACTCAAACAAATGGTTGACGCACATAGCAAATATGCAAAAAAGTTTCACCAAATTAGGGACCATGTTGAACGTGGAGGTAGTGAAGACTTTTGCATTAGAATGTATTTTTATTAAATGCCATAATGATCACTTTTGATTGTGCATTTCGACTTTGAAATTGAAAGTGTAAATAAAATCATACAAAATTAAAGGCCAATTTTTTTGTTAATGGTGATGATATATTTGACTTTTACACATTAAATAAAAAGTTTATTTTTTTGAACGAAAATGAATAACAAAATCAATGGATCATGAAAAGAAAAATTTGTAAATTATAATATATTTAAATGATACTGAAATTTTTGTTATTTTTTTGACATGCTACAAATATTTTTTATTTTTTATATTAGATATAATATATAAAAAATTTTATTTTTTTGTTATTTATTTTATATCAGTGTAAATGTATTTCTTTTTTTTATAAAATAAATATATTTCTATTCACTAATTGATATTGTTCCCAAATTCCATTAATTGCTAATTATTCACTAATTGCTAATTATAAAATATCTATCTTCTTTTGTTTCTTTTTTAAACGAATATATCTTCTATAATATATTTATATTTTATATGTATAATATGTATACATTGCAACCAATTAAATAATACAACTTTCTTGTCTAAAAAAAAAATGAATCAAGAAATGATAAACAAAAGAATTAAACATAACATTCCGTATTTATGACTAATATATTTGCTAAAATTATGGCTAAACAAAAGAATGGTAGTATATGAAATAAATATTATAGATACAAAGGCACAGTTTGACTTTTTGCTTAAATTATGGCTAGAGAATCTCACAAGTTTCATTTTAACCCGATTTATACCATTGCAGAATCACATCAACATTATGAGGTAGACACAAATCCTAAATAATAGACAAATCACAATTAAGTTGGACCTTCAAGTCTAATTCGAAACTCAGCTTTTAAAAGTTGTGCTTCCAAATCCTCATTCTTTAAACTAATACAGTAATGGTAATAATATTGGTAATACTAATTAGTTATTAGTCTTCAATAATAATTGATATTTAAATATGCATTGTAACCCAAAAAATTAAATTAATATGCATTAATTATGACAACAAAGAAATTTGGATACTATTATGCTTATAAAAAAAGTCTCATCCCATTTCTATTCTTAAAAATATTACGTATACATTTTTCTATTCATTAAAATATTACATATACACTTCAATTCTTCTAAAAATTTAGTTTTTCATGTGTCTTTACCTCTCTTTTTATTCTCGATATTCTTCTTTTTCCTCCTATTGACTAAATTTTATTGATTTGTTCTACCTTTTAATTTATGTATATTTATCCAAAGATAAAAATATGAAATGTCCTCCACACAAAAAAGATATATCAAATATCTTTTTTTTTTTTTTTTTTGCTTTGAAGCCTTTATTTTATAACATTTATACATAACTAATATATTAATACATGAGCGTTTTTTTGTTACATAACTAATATATTCAATGAATCTAAAAAGGTGAATTGTCTCTTATAAAAAGGAACGGAGGAAGTATGTTACATTTCATTTTATTTGCAAATGTGTAGCAAGGCTATGAAAGGAACAAATTAAGACCAAGATGGTTGCAACTGAACTTGACGGGTCAATGATATTCTCTTTTTATTTCTTATATTCTCATACAATTGGTGGTTTCTTGAAGAGCATAGAAGCATATGTATGTATTGTTGCCGACTATGTTATAGTTTTTCGATAAGTATAGTTGATTCTCTATTTCAAACTCTTTGTCACTAAAATTGTTACCAAATTTAAGTATTTCACAATGATTGATTTTATTTTCGATGGAGAAAGATTTGTTATTCATCTATTTGAGATGGGAGATGAAGATTATCATATTTCTTATTTTGGAATGTGGGTTTTAATTTGAAATTTCATAATCAATGATCATGATTGTATATTCATTTAAATATTTGGTACTTATTTAGAAAATTTATGTTGTACTCTATCATGTGAAAAAAATAGAAATAACACAAAAAATGTGTAGTGTGCTTTTGATCAATAATTCAGTTATAGACATCATCATATTACACATTGAATATTGTAACATCCCGGATTTTTATACCGAGATATTATGATTAATTCTCTAATGTAATAGGAAAATCTCTAGAGTTTTTTTTTCTTAAGTCATTTCAAAACGAATAACATTAGAGTTCTCTAAAAATTATTCAATTATTGTAAATATTTAAGAAACTTAATATATCCAAAAACGCTACAAGTCGTCGACTTAAAAAATATCTTAAATTTACAATTAAAATCTAGTAAAAATTGTTAAGGAGCCTTATTTAAATTTACAATTGTATACTAGTAAAAACCCTTTTTATTTATCCCCGCGCACGTACAAGCAACACACCACTTCATATCTCTTTGGTACCTACAACCATATTTAATGTAAGGGTCAATTTCCTTATCCAAATTGAATCATGCCGAACGGAAGGTAAATGTCATAAAATAATAATAAAATGTTTGGCCATAAAGAAGAAATCAAATAAAATCGACGTGAGACATTATTTTTACTAACATTGTATACCAATTAATAATGCATGAAATGCAACTAGACAATGATCCGGATATCAATATCTCCGCAGAGCAAAAAGTCCCACTTGGACAGTGTCCCGCTTGGACACAATACCCCGCTTGGGTATTAAGGCTCGGTACCCCGCTTGGGTATTATTCCGAACCAACCTATCAAACCGCTATATGTCATGCTATGCATACTATAGATATTCTCTCATTGAATATCCAACAAAATCGAAACCTCTCTAAATCCACCTGATTAAGAGACAAGATTAACATATTTTGTAACCATTGGTACCAATCGTAAATATCACCTAATTAGTCATTTAAGTTATAACCATAAACATAGACAATCAGAAGTCATAAAATAATCCACAACCACAATACCAACAACAACAATCAGCCAAACACACCACTTACAATATATTAAAATAGCGTAAAATATAATAAAAATAATTCTGTCATTCTTTCTATCATCATTCCTCTATCAGTTAACTATTCCATTATTAATCTATAACATAAACCCTAAGTGCATGAGTGTATGGGGAAAAAGCCCTTACCTTAGCCGCTTTTCATCCAAGCACAAAATTAAGCCTAAATTCACAGCTACATAGCGCATGAGATTCTCACTCCAGAGTTCGTTTCGACGGTAACAAAAACGCAGTTGCAATTTCACGGTGACACCAAAGAGAACTTACTTCAATTGAACTAGCATAGAAGTTTGGAAGCTCTTAATCGTAAATGCTAAGAGGTTCGAGAAATCAAGGCTAATAATAGGTTTGAGGTTAAAGACATAATGGCTAATTAGATTCATATCATATGGCAATTGAATGGTGTTGCTATTTGGTTTGGCCTTGTCATCGATGGAGAAGACTTGAAAGGGAGAAAAGGAAACTGTCAAATTATATTTGAATGTGGTATGAAAACGCTTGACCCATTGATGAGAGAATATTTAACATCGACCCATCACATTTATTTGGAATAATTTCATGAGAGGAATGAGGAGAGTTATTCATATGTTGATAGTATCATGGATGAGAGGACTAGGGAATTGGATTATAAATTGATAGTTTATGAACCAAGCTACTATAGCAGGTAACAACCACTCCCACTAGTGCTATACACTCACGTTAAACTCCTATTCTTTAGCAACTATAAGCCAAGTACCACTTTCCTACATATGCTGCTTTATTGTGTTGAATAAGTCATTGCCTTCTATATATAACCTAATTAGCACGTTGCCTATATGTGGTTATATAAACCCACTTATATAACTCTTTATCCACTAAGCTAGTTACTATGTAACCCTTATATAACATCTCTTTTTTTTTATACGTATGTACATAACAGCTAATTAATAATACCCTACACCACACTTCATAATTTCTTTTATAAGATAAGATGATTAAAATTAAAATAAGAATGGATCCAAAAAAATGCGACCACTATAAGAATAATTTGTCAAAACATTTAATTACCATAAAAATAGTTATTTTACTATTGTCATATTGAATTCATTTAGAAATGATAAAAATAGGACTTCTAAATAATTAAATAAAATAAACTATTAAATAAATAATAAATCGAGAAGTTACTAATAATGACATTTATATCTTATAAAGGAAGTATAAAATTTTGGGTTGTTACAAATATCATTGATCATTATAAACCATCTGACACTCATATAAAATCATTGTTAAGTTTGGTCACTCTATTAATTTAGATAACTATTTTTAAAAATATTATGCAGGAATCTATATTAATATGAAACTATTTTTTTGGTTTTTTAGGTGACTTACATTTATATATGAATATGGATGCCTATTTTTTTATTGCAATTTATGTGGGGACGTATTTTGTACCCATATATTAATACAAAGGCTATCCTTTTATTTATTTTTTGTAGTTTTTTTGGAATCTATATATTTTACTCATACGATGGTTATTTTTTATTTAAATGAGGACCTATATTTCTATTCCTACATTAATGAGGGATCTATTTTAGTTTTGTAATTTATATTGTAGTTTATATTTCTACTCATGTTAGTAGGAAGACCTATTTTACGAGGACTATTTTTTTAATTACTACATAAACTTATATTTCTTTTTATATATTAATAATACGGGATCAATTTTATTTATGTAATTTATACTGTAGTTTATATTTCTACTCATATATTAATACGAAAGCCTATTATTTTTTAATTTTTTTTTTGGATTATTTTTTAATTTCTACGTGCCCGATATTTCAACTCATACATCAACACTCGGGTATTAATTTCTATGATACTACATAAATTTTACAATTAGTTTTTGTCACAGAATGTTATTTTTATTTTTATCACAGAATGTTATTAATTTTCTTCTATTAGAAATTAAAATTTTCAATTTAAAGTAAAATATATTATTTATAAATCAATGAATCTACAAACGCATTTCTACCCGTGCTTGGCACGGGTCTGGATGCTAGTTTGGTAAAGAGGATTACGGTTTGATGTCATAACTGATACCCGAATTAAATTAAACTTGTGATGAAAGAAAAAAAAAGGTTAATACCCGAATAAAATAAAGTGTAATAGAGGTTAATATTTAATTAGGTTAACAATATAAAGACTAAAGACGGCAGCAAGCGAGAGGCAAATTAAAGGACATTTCATAACATTGGTCTCTTTCATAGTAGGTAGAATTAAAAGGGAAAACTTGTAACAAAAAAGCAAAAAATAAATTAAAAGGGAAAACTTGGAAACACTAGACAACGATTAGTCTTTTTGTTTTTTTATTTACGAATACAACCATTAGTTTTAAGGGTTTGTTTGATTCCATTCTCAAAAATAATTTTTTAGTTTTTTAATTATAAAAAATTTAAAAATTTAATTGGTAATCCAATATTATAAAAGTGTTTTCAAAAACTATTATCTGTTTATCGGTTTTTAAAATTAAAAAAGTAAACTGATTCAAAAAAATTTGCTTTTTTCTTGTTAATTTTTTTTTCTAAATCACTTTTAGAAAACACATTTTAAAAACTTAAAACAAAATAATTTCTTCCTAATCCTAATTATTCAATGAACAATGATTAGCACCATATGGCAAATGAAGTGAGCCGGCCCTATTATATAGTAAAGCAGACCCTGATTATCAAAATGAACCCAAACATATTTGGGTTTTGGCCGGCAATTCTTTCCTTAATTACTCCAAAATCACGTTTTAAATAATCCATGGCTATGTCTCAAAGCAATGAAACCAAAATGGGAGGGACAGGAATAAAACTCGTTGTTTGTAATTTACTCTTAAATGTACAAAAATCATCATCATATCTTAATGTTTTAAATTGTCCTATTTGCTAAGTTCACGCATACTATATACTATTGTAATGTAATTTGTACGTCAAGCAACGTTTGCGATGTCATTTAAGTTTAAACTCCTAGAAATGGGTAAAATATAATCAAACTTTGTTCACTCAATTAAAAAACTGTCTCAAATAAAAAAAAAAAAATCTTATATTGTTCTCCAGCTTAAACCTATATACTTCATTGGTCCGTAGGAAGAAAAAATTTCGCTACATGCTTCAAAGAGGAAAACTTGATCCAAATTATTTAAGAGGAAAACAAAAAATTGCCGACATACTTTGCCAAATTACCAATCCACTCTCCATCACTCCCTCCAATATTTCCTCCACACGCAACTCTATTTGAATCTTTTTGAGCTCCATTTGTATTCACCCATCCCACCGGTGGCGGATGCCAACCAACTGAAATCAAGACACTTCTCCTTTCCATGACTGTTCGTTTATCTACCACGGCTATAACATAATCATGCACGCGGTGTTCTACATTGCGAACCCGAAGCACCGGTCTTGCAAAATTGTTATGATGTAGTTCTGTGTTTCATCTTCACTATGGGCCATTATCTGGTATTGGACTTCCTTCTTTGGGTTCAACATCACTATTGGGCCATTTTCTAGTGTGGGCTTTGACTATATAATATGAGATATGCTTTTCGCACCTCTTGGGTTTCCTCAAGCACCCCTAAAATTACCATAGTACCCTTCATTGTATTCTAGAGAGCGAGCATAATTCGCTCCCTACGTAGTGACTATCAATATTTTATACTCAAACTGAACGCTGACACCCCCCATGGGTGAAAAAATCATAAAAAAAAGTGTTCGCAATGTAGGGAGCGAGCCCTGTCCGCATCCTAGGGAGCGAACTCTTTTTTTCATGATTTTTTCACCCATGGGGGGTACCGGCGTCCAGTTTGAGTATAAGATATTGACACTCGCTACTTAGAGTGCGAACTACAACATAGTTCGCTACTTAGAGAGAGAACTCAGTTTACACTTTAAAAAGGGTGAAGAGGACAAAAAAGTTTGACTTTTGGTGAAGAGGACAAAAAAGTTTGACTTTTATAAGGTTCGCATCCTATATAACGAGGGGGATAAAAACGAAACGCCAAGGGGTGCGAAAAGTAAATCTCATATCATATCGCAAATGTGTGAAGTGATACTACAAAGACTCCAATTTTGGGTCTGCGCAGTTTTTTTTAACTAGATTAACTTCAAAAGTACTCAAATTATTTAAGTTGGATAAAAAAACAATTTGATTTAGAGTTCGATTTCCCCATTTGCCCCTAGCTATAAAATCTTTTTGAAATTTTTCTTTAATTTTTACTATATTTTTTAACTATTTGATCTAGAGTTCGTTTTCTATTTGACGTGTATGAAAAAATCTCTCTTAAAACATGTCAATTATCTCTAATGATGAGTGTTTATAATTATGCACAAATGATATCTGAACTTTTTTCTTAAAAAAATACTAAATCAATTTACCAGATAGCTTACAAAGTTACAATCTATCAAATGGAACAGTATGCAGAAGAACTTTAAAACCCTTGAAACAAGTACTTTGATTCCTATCCTATGTAGTATGTAGTATTATTCCAAAAATGAGAGAGAAAAACATGTGAGAAAAACTGTCAAAAAAATTTAATTTAATTTGAATGTATTAAAATTATTTTTGAATGTATTAAAATTATAAATATATATCCAATATTTTATTTGATAGTAACTCTATAAATTAAATTGATAAATGTAAAATATATCTAAGAAGTAAATTGACTATCTAAAATTGATTAAATATAAGACTAATAAAAGAATTTATTTGTGAATTTATTTATAATGTAAATATATTTAGAACTAATGTGCAGCAAATTATACATTCGAAAACAAAATAATAGTTTGTCAGACACTACACATTGGTGACACGTTTATCTCACAGCATTGCCGGTTTATTTAGAACTTATTTGCCAAAATTTTAAGCCATTATTGGAATATATTTGTAATAATTGTAGATGTACATAAACTACTTACTGACATTACAGTTTTGAAATCAGTCTAATTTATTAACTTGTAAAATTTAAATTATATTTCATTTATACACATTTTAAAATAAGTTACAAGCGATAAGAAAATTCATTCATAGGTCTTTTAAATTTTACGTTTGTAATAGGATAAATCATTTAGGCTCCGTTTGGATTGATGAAATATAATGGAATAGAGCAGAACAGAAAGGAGTATAATAATGTTCCATTGTTTGGATTTGAAAAATAATAATAGAATGGAGCGGAGCGGAATTGAATAAGATGGAATGAAATTAATATAATACCACCACTTACCATCAATTTTGTTCATCTCCTTTTTAAAATATCCAAACAATGGAACGGAATATTTATTCCATTCCGCTTCATCTCGTTCCACTCCACTCTATTCCGCTCCGCTCCATTCCATTACATTTCATCAATCCAGACGGAGCCTTAAGTTTTTTAAGTAACAAATATGTCATTTAAGTTTTACGTTCGGTTTGTTACAAATAAACCTTTTAAGTTTTACGTTTGTAACAAATAGGTCCTTAAAAGATAAGATCTATATTTTACAAATTTAAAATATCTATTTGTTAGAAATTACAAACTTAAATGACCTATTTGTTATTTAAAAACCTAAAGGACCTATATTACAAATGTAAAACTTAAAGTACTTATTTGCAACTTAAAAAATTTAAAGACTTATCTGTTACAAACGTAAAATTTAAAAGACCTATAAATATATTTTTCCTAAAAAATATTTAAAACTTACTAAAAAAATGTACAAAATGTAAAAGAAAAATATACAAAAGTGTCGCTACGAACTTAGCCTAATTGATAGAAAAATCACATTTAGTCTAATTGATAGAAAAATCACATTTTATATATTTCGACCATTTTGAAGACTTTTTTGACATATTTTGTAGGCAAAATTATACGTTTGGTCTTTTATCTTAGTTTTTTGTAATATTTTGGTCCTGTATCTTTTATTTGGAACATTTTAGTCATTTATCTTATATATTTGTAACACTTTGGTCCTTTATCTTTTATTTGTAACACTTTAGTCCTTTATCTTTTATAACATTCACATATAAACTCTTTTTTTCATATATTTTTTTACTAAAAATATGCTGAATTTTATTTGTTAAAATATTTTTTTATTATAATTAAATAAAAATCACAATTTTGATGAATATGTTCATCATCTTCATCTATTCTTTCATATCTTTGTAACACCCCAAAATTTAGAAATAGTTATTTATTTAGAATATGGTTTATTTAGGTGTTTATGTGCTAAGTAAATTATTTGATAAGTTAGAATTTATTTAATTTAGTGAGAACAAGAGAATTATTTGAAAAATAGAATTAATTAAGATATATTTTAGAGATATAATTTAGAGATATATTTTAGGAATATTATATGAAAATAAAAGATTAGATTTTTATGAAAAATAAGATGAGAGTTTTAGGAAAATCTATTATGGAAACAAATCTGATGAGAATATCTTTTCTTCTAGGAAAAGAAACCTAGTTTAGTTGCCTATAAATAGATTAAAGAGAAAAGAAATCAGGAGAGCAAAGCCGACACAATGATAGAAACATGGGGAGACCTTGGAGAGCTAGGGCATAGCACGAGGGATCACCAACAATGAAGCATTAGAGAATTTCTGCATAATCAAGGTAAGGGGGGAGATTGTTCACGCATAGGGGTAGTGTTAACCATAAGAGTAGTCGAGGGGACCTTACCCTCCTTCCCTATTCCCTTTTCTTTCTTTTGATGCCCTTTTGAATTATCTATAATCCTTCTTTTGTTGCAGTTCTTTTTCAATGTGAAAATTTGTATATGTTTTAAGTCTAACTTATTTATATGTGGATGTGACCATGGCTATCATCAGCATCTTTTAATTAAATTTGTTAATGATGTGTTTAGAATTTTAAAGTGTTTCTCGGTCCATATCATATTATTATTTTATTTTGGATTTCATTCAAATGTTAAATTAATCACACATGTAGGAAAATAATTGATCATGAAATTTCTAATCAGTTTGGTTGCATGAATTGTTCAAATTTATTTTATCAAACCTGGTTGTTTGTTAGTAGTCAGAGAGAATACTTTGTTTTCTTATTTGTTGCTATTAGCCTAATTGATTAAAATTGTGTGCCGCTAAAATACTCTCAGTATCAATCAATCCCTGGATTTAATTTTTGAGTCATAAGGTCCTATTTCGGGGGAAAATATTTGTGGTTGAAGTATTCCTTTTAGTTAAAATAAATAAGGTAACCTTCTAGTGATCTTTGAGAAATAAAGTTAATTAAATTACTTTTGTGTCGCTGCTATTGTGGAATGAGTCAAATAATTGAATTCTATTTAATCAATTAATAGAGATATATATAGTTATGAAAAATATATGGTAGTGTCAATTGTTAGGTGAACCTTAGTGTTGGACTCAGTTGGTATTGAGTTTAATTGATGTCTAATTAATTGATGTTTTGGTGTCGAGTTTATTTGGTGTCGAATTGAATTGGTGTTGATATTATGGTGTTGTTTAACGGTGTTGTTATTAATTGATGTTAATGGTGTTGATACAAAGGTGTAGTTGACGATGTTGCTTTTGAGTTTTCAATTCTAGTTGTTATTCATTTTGGTGTTGTTTGATTCATTGTTTGAGTATTTAATTGGTGTCGGAATATATGTTCATTCATTCATTCATTCATGTGTCAGTCCCGGTGTTGATAATTCGGTGTTGTTAATTCGGTGTTGATAAATCGGTGTTGATTCAGTGTTGAGGAGTGTTTTCAGGAATATAATTCTGACCTCCAACCTTGGTACCACATGCATTTAGAGAGTCTAGGTCGCATTGCATCCATTGTCTAATTGGGTTGAATTTAAATTGATTGAGTTGCTATGTTTATGAGTTGTGTTTGTTTATGTGTTTGATCGTCCCAGAGGATGATATTTTGTGTATTATGTTTTCCCTATTCTTGTGTGTTAATACACCGATGCCTTGTGTGAATATAATCTCACCCCTTGCTTTTTGTCTTGTCTAGCTTGGCCCTGTGATTGTGAAATCGCAGTATCTACAGGTTATCAAGTTTTCGAGTTCGAGTCAAGTGGAGCCCGCTCTGATTGTGACACTTGGGAAGAAGTCTTAGAGTCTAGTATATTTTGCTACTTTATTTTTAAAACTAATGTATTTTATTAGAAGGGAAGTTACTATGTTTCACATTTATAATAATTTTTAAATAATTTTAATATCGAGTTCAATTTTATAGTTACTTTATCCGCTGCGTGATGTCTTTGAAAGAGAAATTTTGAAAAAGCATTTTATAAATTAGATTATTATTAGTGTCGAGTTCGGGGCGTTACAATCTTCATATTCTTTAAAAGAGCAAAGTGTTATAAATAAAAGATAAAAGACCAAATTGTAACAAACAAATAAAATAAATGACCAAAATGTTACAAATGAAAGATATACAAATGACCAAAGTGTTATAAGAAAATAAGATAAAAAACCAGACATGGAATTTTGCCTATTTTATAAAATACCGGTCCCCTGTATCTAAAATGCAATATCTTACCAACTGAGCCAAGCTCATAAGACATAAACTGTTTTATATAAACTTAAAAATAAACTAATCGAACGACCCTATGTTTCAACGTAGAATACTTGACTCCACAACTACAATCCTAGCCACCGGATTAATAGAGAAAAAAACAATATAAAAGTTTAATTTCCCCCTAATATGAGAAGAACAAACAAACAAGCACTGAAAAACAAAGAAGCAGCTGTCTTAACTAAGACAAAATTTCTTCTTGTTGACTCTTAAACTAAAAGTCCTTCAATTCTCAATTTCACACACATCCTCATCATCATTTCTCTTCTCTACCATGCAAATCCTCCATAAATACCACACACAACTCAATTACATTATCCCCAAACAACACTACACACACTATTGACACAAAAACAACATCATAAAACAAACACCATCATGTTACCACTACTATTACTATCCTTATTATGTTCAATTTCAACAACATTAAACGCAGTGTCAACAACAACAACCACAATCAACGTATGGCCTAAACCAAGAAACCTCACATGGACCCCACCACATCAAACAACACTTCTCTCTCCAGCATTCACCATCACCACCACCACCTCACACCAAAACAACCACCTCACCGCCGCCATAAACCGTTACACAAACCTCATCAAAACAGAACACCACCGTCCGTTAATCCCCCCAACAACAAACCTTTCCCTCAACCTACCACCGTTACAGTTACTAACAGTAACCGTAACCGACCCAAACGGTGAACTAACCCACGGCACAGACGAATCCTACACGCTAACGGTTACAACTCCTAACGCTACTCTAACGGCCGTAACGGCTTTTGGCGCAATTCGCGGACTGGAGACTTTCTCACAGCTGGCGTGGGGGAATCCAACGCGCGTGGCGGTTGATGTGCGTGTGAGAGACGCGCCATTGTACGGTTATAGAGGTGTGATGTTAGATACTTCTAGAAACTATTATCCTGTGAAGGATTTGTTGAGGACGATTGAAGCGATGAGTATGAATAAATTGAATGCGTTTCATTGGCATATAACGGATTCTCATTCGTTTCCTTTGGTTGTTCCTTCGGAGCCATTGTTGGCTGAGAAAGGTGCTTATGATCAATATGATGTTAATATGGTTTATACGGTAGATGATGTGAGAAAGATTGTTGAATTTGGGCTTGATCGTGGTGTTCGTGTTTTGCCTGAGATTGATTCGCCTGGTTAGTTCTTTTTCCATCTTAATTACTTTACTAAATTGCGATTAGAGAATGGTTAAATAATGTCTTGAAAAAAGTGTATGCGGTGACAAAAATATTCTACTCTCTCAATCACAATTTGAGGAGTAAATAGACATTTTGATCCTTGAAACAGGTACTGTCAACTTAGTTCCTAAATACCAATAGTCATTGCCGCTGAACTTGATAGGGAAGACCACGGTTTGATCCCCGCAACTGCGATCAGAGGGGTGAAACTATTTGATGCCAGAACTGACTCCCGAACCAGATTAAACTGGTGCAAACCAAAAAAAAACTTGGTTCCTAGATTGAGAAATAGTTGATAGAGACAAACTAATTTAAGATATTACACTATGTTTGGATCCCAAAGAGTTGGTGAAGAGAGAAATAGTAAAGAGAGAAATAAGAGAGATAGAAAAGAAATTGAGTAGAAAGTTTATATAGTTTGAATGAATAGAAAAGTGAGAAGAGAGAAATTAATTAAAATGGTAAAATAACAAATTTACTCTTTTTATAAGAAAATAAATTAGTTGAATGAGGATATTGTTGTACAAATTTTTATTTCACTTCTTGATACACAAATCTCTCATAATATGGAGAGATATTTTTTTTGCAGTTACTAACCATTATATTTCTCTCATTTCTTATTTGTCTCCTCATCCAAACTATAGAAATAACTATTTTCTTTGCTATTTCTCTCTTTCTTATTTTTCTCTTTTATAAATCTACCTAAACAAACATGTGTGCCTTAAGTTATTTTTTGTGGACCCAAATTGCATCTAAGCATTTGATAAGCAACTTTAACCAATTTTACTTCAATGACATTAAAATAAGCAACTCATATTTGACCTCACCAATTTATATATATATATTTTTTATTTTCACTTAATTTTGATTTAAATTATTTTATTAATATTAAATCTAATAAATGTTTAAAAAACAATAAAAATATATAATAAATACATGAAAACAAAATAAATTTATTTTAAACGATGAGAAATACATAGCGACAATAACTAGAAAGTGATGAAAAATACGCAACAATAAGAAATACATAATGAAATAAAATACATAACAATAAATTATATAAATTAATTTTCGTTGTTCTCATAATGACTAGTTTTTATCGACTAAATTTTATAACGCTTAGTTTTACTGACTAATTTTTTATAACTAGTTTTTATCAACTAATTTTTTATAACGACTAGTTTTTACCGGCTAGTTTTTTATAACTGTCAGTTTTTACTGGCTAGTTTTTTATAACGACTAGTTTTTACTGGCTAGTTTTTAAAAAATAAAACAATGCTTTTTTGGTTTGACACATAAATTCCTTTCGATTGGTACTTCCAACTTTTGAATTAAAATAATATGTATGGACGCCACTAATCTCTATTAAAATAATAAATTTTATTGCTAAGCCATCCAAGGTAAGAGTTGTAATATGAAGTTTTGGTTATGGTCTAGAAATTAAATTTATCTTTCATTTTTTAGCATTAACTTTATCTTTAATTTCTTTTTTTAATATGCTTAACAAGTATCACGGGACACTGTTTAGCATGACCCATTAACAAAATATTTCAAATATATGTGTTTGTAATTTCATATATGACCGGGTCTCACATATTAAAGACCAAAATAACTATTTGCTAATTTGTTTTTGATGTAGTATTTAGGTAAATTGTTTGTTTTGATTATTACTAGCTCACTTAGTTTTTTTTTATCGTTGTTTTAAGATTATCAATGTCTATCTAGACAACAAATAAACTTTTTTTTTTAAATATATTTTTATATTATTTTTTTTATTAATCATCTTACTTCACATATTTCTTTATACAAGAAATATTACTTTAAAATTTTAAAGCGGAAGAAAAAAACTTATGAGAAAACAACACTTAATAAGGAACGGAGGAAATACCTTAAAATGTCGGATTGGGTTTTTCAACATGCATTGATTGTATGCATTCATGCACTCAGTGATATGTGTCCGTCTAATTAAGATTGGATTGTTAATAATTTACAATTGTTAATTTTTTAAAAAGAAAATCAAAACATACATTTTTACAACCGTCCGATCAAGGACTGTGAGACTGCAGTAACTACATTTTTCAAAAAGAATTGTTTTTCTTTAAAAATGCAGGACATTTCTTTTGTTGGATTTTTGTTTTTTGTTGTTGTTTGTATTTGTTTCCTAATTTTGTTGTATTGAAGATTGTCAGAGTAAAGAACAACGTTGAATTAACTAACTACTAATAAATTAATAGTTGCCGTTCGTTTGATTACTACTATGCCTTTTTTTGTCTGCATATTTGTCATGTCAAGGAATTAAATTATATTTGTGTAAATAACGGTACTGATTAACAGCTTTGTAAGCTTCATCAGATTCTACAAAAGTCTACTTGTTTAATATTTTCACAGATTCGAAGACTTCTCAACACAACCACATATATATTGGTTTTGTGCTTTTTGTGTGTTAATTTTGTTTGCCACATCATATAAATTGGTGTACAATATTGCATACATGAAAAAAAGTGTGTTGAAATTACCTCAAACATCATGCCACAGTTATAACTTACTAGGTTATGAAACACTGACACAGACATTGACACGTCGACACTAACAATAATTTGAGAAATGACACAATTTAATATAATTATAAGTGTCCGACACAGACGCATGTCCGACATCAGGATACGCTTAATTCAAGAAGTGTCCATATTGGCAAAGTTTAAAGTATCTCTTGTCATGGGAATTTCAGCACAAATAAACAGAAAACTAAACATTGTAAACATAAGACCAATCAAATTAACAAAAAAATGAGGCTTTTTGTATGATGTCTGACTTTAGAATATTGCTTCTGAACTATTACTACATTATGAATGAAAAAACATATCTTTCTCTTCATCTTTTGCATGATTTAGCTTTACAAATCATTGGTTCTTTAAAATTATGATGAATATTGACAGATAAGGATATCTTATATGCAGGGCATACAGGTTCTTGGGCCTTAGCCTACCCTGACATTGTAACATGTGCCAATATGTTCTGGTGGCCAGCCGAGAGTGATTGGCCGGATCGTCTTGCTGCTGAACCAGGAACAGGTCATTTGAATCCCTTAAACCCTAAGACATACCAGGTCTTAAAGAATGTCATTCGTGACGTAACCACAATGTTCCCGGAACAATTTTACCATTCCGGTGCTGATGAAGTCATACCAGGTTGCTGGAAAACCGATCCAACAATTCAGAAATTTCTATCAAACGGCGGAACTCTCAGCCAAGTCCTCGAGACGTTTATCAACAACACTCTCCCTTACATTGTATCCCTCAACCGTACTGTTGTCTATTGGGAAGACGTTCTATTAGACGACACAGTCCATGTTCCGTCAACGATTCTACCTAAAGAGCATGTGATTTTGCAGACATGGAACAACGGTCATAATAACACTAAAAGGATAGTATCTAATGGATACCGTGCCATTGTCTCGTCATCCAACTTCTATTACCTTGATTGTGGACATGGTGACTTTACAGGAAATAATAGTGCTTATGATAACCAAACAGGAAACGACGTAAACAATGGTGGCTCTTGGTGTGGACCTTTTAAAACATGGCAAACTATATACAATTATGATATTACATATGGACTGACCGAAGATGAAGCAAAATTAGTTTTGGGTGGAGAGGTATCATTATGGTCAGAACAAGCCGACGAAACCGTTTTGGATTCGCGAATTTGGCCTAGAACTTCTGCAATGGCTGAGTCATTGTGGTCAGGTAATAGGGATGAAAAGGGCACGAAGAGATATGCAGAGGCAACAGATAGATTGAATGAATGGAGAAGCAGAATGGTGAGTAGAGGCATAAGGGCTGAGCCTATTCAGCCACTTTGGTGTATTCGGAACCCTGGTATGTGCAACACAGTACATCCGATATAGTGTGTTTGGGGAGCGCAGATTCACGGTGCCACCGCACGTCTATCACAAAGCTAGAACTACTAGCTTCACTCAGACTGCGCGTCCTGATGTTTTCACCACCTTTCAAACACATTTGTAGTTTGTTTAGTTGGAAGTTGCATTCTTCTTTTGTTACCTAAAAGAAAGAAAAATAGCTAGCTATAGTAGTGTCCAACTGTTGTGTGAGCCTACTGAAAATTTATTGTTCTGTTAGTTGAGATTGTAGTTGTTGAACAATATTTACATGTATTTGAACATTGAGTTTGAAAAATCAAAAGAATGTTTGATTGTTTTCATGAGCTTGAACATTTCTTGACTTTCAATTCATGTTGAAAGTAGTTGTATGATTAAATGTTCACCAAATGATGTTGGCTTTGTTTATCTATAACAATGAGAAAGTTGAATTATACCAATGATGAATTTTACTATCCTTTTAACTTGTGGCTCACATTGTTCTCACTGACCAGTTAAAACTTAATTGAAACAACCTCTTAAACGTTTGGAACGAATTTATTAAATTATGAACCGAGCAAGAATACATATTTAAGATCACAGATTTGCAATGGAAAAACTAAATTGAAGATTGAGGTTGTTATATGATTTGAGGGAAAGTGTTACATATATTGAGTTTTATATATTAGTCTATTAGGTATTGTTATAACTTCTCTTATAATCTATATTTTATTATAATATGCAATGCTATTACGATATTATTGGAATTCTAAAACTATTTTCATAAGCTAAAAAGTAAGCCAAATTCAAACGAGCCTTAAATAATATTTTAATTTTTAAAGAATTGAATGCACCTGCTTATGCAACCGATTTGTCAAGTAAATGAATCTCTTTTGCATATCGGAAATGGTTTCACCATCCTTTATACGACAAAATTCAAATTCTTGTGTCAAAGCATTGATTTTTGATTGTTTGACATCATTGGTCCTTTCACAGGCAATCTCAATGTATCCCACATATCCTTAACCGAACTAGAATTAGACATACGATAATACTCATCTATCCCTAAAGAGGATATCAAAATATTTCTCGCCTTCCAATCATAGCTCCACTTTCTTTCTTCATTGGTGGTCCATTCATTTTCCGGTTTTGGTGTGACAATGCCATTGGCATCGGTCGTAGTTGGAATAAGGGGACCGGTGACGACAACATTCCACAATTCCTTATCACAATGGATGTGCATATAATCATAGACGTAATTATCTCCATTAAAAATCGGCGCTCCATCATATGCCCCTTTCGGTTCAAGAGCTATATTTCCAAAAGTTAGTAAACAAAAACCAGAGTTTTAGCTTTTAAAAAATAGATTTTTTCTTTGTATTTTTGAAAAGGATTTTGTAAAACCGTTTTTCAAAATATTACAAGTTTATTTTATATTCATTTTTTCTAAATTGAAACACTAATTTTGACATCATATAACATAAACATAGATTATTGAAGAACAAAACATAGTCAAAATCACAATTTTTTGAAAAAATTGTATTTCAAAAATGATTTTTATGAAAATCTATTTGAAATATCTTCAAATTAAATGATTTTTTTTTGAAATTTTGATATCCAATTTTTTTTTTCGATAAAATGATGAAATGCCTAAAAAAATTTCATTTGAAGCTTTTATAAAAAGTTTCTTTGTATATTTTTTTTTACACAAAATTATGTAACACTATAAAATCTATTTTCAAAAAAAGCCAAAATAAACAGACCCATTAACTTTGATAGTTTTAAAAATTCATTTTACACAGCGGAAGTGTCTTTGGATCGACTCACATCTATCCCGAATCGCTACCGAAAAGATCAGATATGCATAACACGGATACAAATTTACACCAAAGAAAAAAAGCTCTAAACTTATGGAATCAAGCTTAATAATTCAATTAAAAAATCAATAGCTTCACTACAAATTCGGTTTATTTTTGTTAAACTAATTCCAATTGAAATGATTAATGTTAATTTCATCATATTGTCCTCTATTTAATCAGAACCTAGACACGTGTTGGAAGTTTTCAAAAAGTAACTGACAAATAAGTGGACAACTGTAAACATAAAGCACTTCAAAATGTTTCCACTTTTATAGCTTTTATAGCCAATCCATCAAAGTAAAAAAGAGTTAGAGTCCATTGTCCTTCAGAAGCTATTACTCTTCATAGATTCTTTTCTTATAGTAATAAGTTCTGAAAGCTTTCAGACCCCAATTTTTTTTTACTTTAGAGTTAGTTTTATTCAGAGATATAATATATGTTCAGATTCTTTTTAATAAAATCAAATTTTTCAATTACTAAAGGTTTAGTTAATATATCAGACCATTGGTGTTCTGTATTGTTCTGGTGTGGAACTAGAGGGGTATGCGTTCCCTTAGTATACGATGTAAGCAAAGTATTTTTGGTTTGGCGTTGAATTATCTATAATCTCCCCTTTTGCTTATGGATGTTTAGCCTATATATAGAAGAATATGATGAGAGTAGTGGGCTAGGTAGTTGAGATCATGGGGGAGGAACTCGCTCCATGTGCTCCCATTTTCTTGGTTTCATCTCACCCGCCAATAGGCGAGTTGGACCGAATGGTACCCTAGTATTTTGTCTGGTACATGTATCGATAAACTTTATATCTGTAATACCTTTGTGAGCACAATCTCTAATAAAATGATGTTTAATTGCAATGTGCTTAGCTCTTGAATGTAAAATAGGATTTTTAGAAAGATGAATGGTTTTAGTATTATCACAATAAAGTGTAATACTCTTTTTGCTTATTTGATAATCTTACAATTAATATTTCATCCATAGTAATTGTATGCAACATTTTTCAGCTGAGATGTATTACGCTTCTGCTGGAGAAAGCAATAGGTGCTTGTCTCTTACTAGCCCATAAGATCGCCAGCATAATCAACATCACAGAATCCAACTAGCTTATAATCATTGGATTTCTTATAAAGTAATCCAAGATTAGCTATTCCTTTCAAATATCTAAAGATTCTTTTAATAATAGTTAATTGAGAATTCTTTATGATCTTATTGAAATCTTGCACACAAACATAAATTGTATAATATATATAGTCTAGAGGTTGTTAGATAGAGTGAAGAACCAATCACACCTCTATACAATTTTTGATCCACTTAGCTTCTAGAGTCTTCTTTGCTTAAATTGCAGATTGGATGCATGGGTGTAGTCATGGGTTTGCAACCTTCAAGATTAAACTTCTTCAGAAGCTCCATTGTATATTTGGATTGATGTATATATGTACCATATTCTCCTTGATTTATTTGAATTCCAAGAAAGAATTTTAATTCACCTATCATGCAGCAAGCAAGCACACTCACGCAATTGAAAGGCAACAAGAAAAATATCATGCAATAAGCAAGCAAGCACATGATTATATATTGCCTTGATGAGAAAACATGAAAAGGCAGAGATTGTTGAGTAAACGTGCAAGGAAAGGCAGAAAACGTGTATCAGGTGTTGTTAGGCATATATATGTATATATACCTGTTTGTTATTCCAGGCTCATTACAAAATTAAAATTAAAATTCACATCAATTTTGCGAAAACAAAATCAATATGGAATGCTTGCTTGTTGTTTCTTTTGCACTATGGAACATGCTTTTAACAGCAGCCTATGCATATGATTCTTCGAGCGAGCCATTATTTTCTGCAGTTTTTGTGTTTGGAGATTCGCTTGTGGACAATGGGAATAACAATAAGCTCCACTCGATAGCGAAAGCAAACTATATGCCTTACGGCATTGACTTTCCAGGGGATCATCCAAGTCCAACCGGCAGATTTTCCAACGGCAAAACAATCGTCGATTTTCTTGGTAACCTACTTCTCCAATTTACCTAAAACAAGATAATAAAAAATATTATTATGCACTGACATTGCAGTTTTGTAGGGGAAATGGTGGGAATTCCTTTACTGCCTCCTTTTGCAGATATCACAAAACAAAATATTGAAATTTCTAGAGGAATAAACTTTGCTTCAGCCAGTTCTGGGATACTTAATGAGACAGGCAGAAATCTGGTAATCCATGTGCTAACTAGTTTGGATTTACTGGAAATTTTTATTATATGTGTTTTTATAAAATTGTTATGTGGCCACTGACGTCTCCAGGAACCTGGAGCAGGGGGTTCAGACTATTTTATTTTAAAAAAAATTTTGCTTCAAAATATTTTTTATATTCTATTTTACATAATGTGGCCACAGGGGGAACACATTAGCTTTAGCCACCAGGTGACTAATTTTGAAAGAACACTATGTCAAATGAAGACCTTGATGGAGGATGAGAATTTAAGTCAGTATTTGGCAAACTCACTGGCAATAGTGATTCAAGGCAATAATGATTACATAAACAACTATCTCATGCCTGAATTTTATGGTACTAGCTTTGTTTACAACCCAAATAAGTTTGCTGACATCCTCATAGAGAATTACAAAAGGCATATATTGGTAATTTACTTTGTAACTTATTTTCTTGTTGAAAATTTAATGAGTGAATCACCATTTTGATTCTGAAAATTTAGTGACATGTAAAATTTAAAAATCTTCAATCACATTAGTAATTTTGCCCCACCTTCTTAATATGACATGGCAAAATAATAGTTTTTTATTGGCTGATTGAGTAAAACTATTTTACACCGTCAATGCATCTCCATTAAACTCTTATAATTAGTCATTCCAGTCATTAATATTGTTTCGAGGACTAATGTGGTCAAGGGTTTTCAATCTAGATTCTAGTAGTCCACTATTAACATGCAAGTTTAAAATTAAGAAATATGTAAAGTACTACTACTATATATGTTACAAGACCTTCATAGCTTGGGGCTGAGAAAGTTCTTTCTAGCAGCAATTGGGCCACTTGGTTGCATACCGTATCATATATCCCAAGGCATGATCCCTCCAGGACAGTGTCGTTCTAATATCAACGACATGGTTGTGTTGTTCAATACTTTGTTGAGATCTTTGGTGGATCAATTGAACACAGAGTACACAAATTCAACTTTTGTATATGGTGATACTTATGAAGTTTTCAATGAGTTGATTGCAGATCCAGATAGCTATGGTAAGAACTAAGAATTTATTGTCCTTAATTTCTATTTAAATAGTAGTATAATAAAATTAGGAAAATGCTAACTAGTGCCCCCGGGGCACTAGTTAATGATATCATTTATAGTATAATCATCTAGGAATCTGTGCAGTCAATACATTTGAGATATAAACAATGTTGTTTTCAAAGTAAAATTTACTACTTTTAGTTTTTTAACTAGTGCCCCGGGAGCACTAGTTAGCATTATCCATAAAATTATAGTATATATGATCATCTAGTCATGATGTGTGTGATATTATATGATAGTTTTATTTCTACTGCAGGGTTCACTGTAAGTGATAAAGCATGTTGTGGTTTTGGAAGGAATAAAGCACAAATAAATTGCTTGCCAATGGCTAATCCATGCCCAAATAGAGACCAATATGTGTTTTGGGATCCCTTCCATCCAACACAAGCTGTGAGCAAAATTATGGCTAGTAAGGCCTTTAATGGACCACCCTCTGTTTGTCACCCAATTAATGTGCTTCAGATGGCACAAAAGCATCTACCATCAATCATGGACTAGTATATCTATGTAAAAAGTTTGTTGTAAGGTTTTATTGTTGAATTATTTCTCAACGGCGTGGGTATTTTAGAGTTTCTAAAAAATAGGATCCAAACCTTATTACTTATAGAGCAAGAAAATAACTTTCTACATCTAAGATTTTGACAAGTGTCATATTTAATAACTTCCGATAAGTTCTTTGTAGGAGTTGTTTGCTTGTTGTGTTGTTTCCACTTTGTCTTGCATGTTCATTCACATATGGTCGGTCGAAATGAGTTTTTTTTCCAAATTATAACACCAAGTCGAAATGAATATCATCAATTTTATAATTTTGGTGTCAACAGAGGCCCCAAAAAATATTATTTCTCGAAGGAAGTGAGAGGAATAACATTTTTAATCATGTCACCAATTTAGAGAAAACACTTAAAAGACTCTTTTTGAAAACTTAACCAAATTTTAGAGAAGATGATTTCAACTCCATATTGATTTTATATCTAGAAAATAGATCAAGGCTTACCCAAATATTTGGTTGGAAAAACCAATTCCATAACATAGTAAAATCATGATGGAAATATTATTTTAGTATTACTACCATGACCATGTTAATATAACAATTCAAGGTGGCATGCTTGTAAAAAATAGCCAATTAAGTTAGAAAGAATGTATATCACATTGCAATGGTTGTTCAACAAATGCTCTCCCATTTCAACGAACAAGTGATCAGTTGCATCAAGAAGATGTGCGGCACCATTTAGATTGTAAAACAATTCATGATAAATCACAATGATCAATTATAGAGGTCTTTCAAAAACTTAAACTTTTCAGTTTCAATCTTTGTTAAAAAATTTCAAAACCATTTTGATAACATTTTCCAATTCAGTTGGTGTCCTCCTTTAATGACTTCGACAATTTCTTTTTATGGCTTGAAAACCATTTAATGTACAGTTTCAAAAACCATTTCTCGTGGCAAAAAATTGATTCGAAATTTATCTAGAAATATCCATATTTCAGAATCATTGTTAGCCATGAAGATTAAGTCACAATCTTCAAATGCATAAAGCATTGATCAACCCTAAACTTGAAACGTCCCAACGGGCGTGCCAATTTGTTTACGTGTGTTTTTCGTAAACAAACGCTAGTTTAATATTTGAAAACTTGCAGGATCAACTAGTAAATCCTACGACATGTTTTCGCTTAGTTTTCTAGAAAATATTACAATGTTCATAATTAACAAGAACATTTACAGTTTAATTCATGAAAAGTTATGAAGGTAACTGTTTGCTTCGAGTGAGAAAGACTTAGAAGTAAACAAGTATAGTAAATTGCAAGAAAATAAATATTGCATTCGAATGTAAACAACAATTACAATAAAATGATGATCAAATCATACATTCTCCTTCCTGCGCTCCTTTCGTTCGATCGCATGAGTAGTCAGATATTTTGGAATTTTTTCTATATAAAATTTGTCACCCCTAGTTTCCTATCGAAAACTACCCTAAATACATTTCAAAGAAAACTGCCAAGTAACTTCTCCATGCCTCGGATCTTGACACGTGTTCCACCACGATTTCTTCATTTTGATTTACTCCTTTTCGCGCTCTCACGGATCTATCGAACTCGAATCCCTTTTATTTCCTTGAAAATATCCTAAGTCCACAAACCTGTTACTTATATCTTTTCGATTGGCAATCAAAAGTAAAAATGAAGAAGCTACTTTTCTTTTCCCCTGAAAGTGCACCATTAAATAATCAAATAATATTGCCAGCTCATTAATATATTCAATCAATAAATATATATATATATATATATATATTGTAAAATACGAGCTAACAAATTGCCCTCCAAAAATGTTAGTTTCCACTAGAGGGTATCGAAAGAGAAGGTGGCATTTTTGAAAAAATTCCAAATCAATCCCTCACGCTTCCCAAAGATGGCTCTGACGCCAGAAACATCATTACTCTTTCAACCGTCACCTCTTTTACCACAACCATCATGACTTCCACTTTTTAAGTGAAAAGTGGCCACGTACTAGTGTGAGAAGTTGAAAGGAAGCATTCATTCTTTCCATCTATTTAATATTTATTCAGAATTTTATAAACCCTATAAATAGGATTTCTTCATTCTTTCTTCACTTTTTCCAAACTCTGAGCTTTCCATCTTCTTCTTCTCCGAATATTCAGTTCTTTTGCTCTCAAACACTTTTATGATTTGCTTATCATTTTCTTTAGCTTGAATGATTTCACACCTTAAAACTCCAAATTTGAACTTTGTTCCCTGATTTCAAACCAATGGCGTCCAGTTCTAACCAGAAACGGGCTCTCCCACTTGCTGGAAAATGGAGTGAATCCATTCTTAAACGCTACGGACCCAACAGCGTCCCAGAACCATTGATGAACATGGAACGACGTAAGCTTTGGGAAACCCTGGTAATGTTCCCTTACTCTCTTGCTGATGAAACTTATGCATTTGGAGGTCCTTTACATGATGCTAACCGTAACACTGCTGTGATTTCAAGTATATTTCATGTACACAAACCTTACAGCCCTAGGGTTTTCCTTGATTCCCCTTTTAATTTCAATTTCATAAAACCACCAAACAAAGTTTTTAGGTCTGCCCCTTACTATGGTAATGAACATTATATCAAATGGTTAGATAGAGTTCAAGTGGGTTATGGGGAGTTCTGGAATGATTATGGGATCTATGAACTGATTCAACTCTTTAGGGTATGACCAAAGTACCATCAAGAAATGTTAATCGCTGCTTTACATTTCTTCGAGAGTTCCATTAACACTTTCCATTTCGAGTGCGGAATGATGACCCCAACCTTATTCGATGGAGCTGCAATCATGGGTCTTAGCCCTATAGGTGACACCTATGACGCGCTCAAGCTAGTCAAAACATTTCTTTTACCTCGAGGGAAAATACTTTTTTAAAATACATTCAAGAGCACCACCAAGCGGACCAAGAAGAAGTTTCTGACGTTGAACATGTTGCATTCCTCACCTTGTGGCTTTCTCATTATATTTTCCGTTCGAAATCCCTTCAAGTGGCTAAGAAGTTCATTCCTATGGCCATTCAAATTCACGAAGGACAACAATTTGGACTTGGGCGCTTAATCCTAGGATCTTTATATGAGTCCATGCAATCTACCAGTGAGGCTCTTAAGAAAACTGGAGATGGGTCCACTTTCTTGGTTGTTGGCCCCTTCTGGCTTCTCTAGCTATGGCTTAATCCCACATTCGAGCAGGAGCTCGAGCTCATACTCCCTGGAGACTACGAAGCAGAAGCTAGAAGACGTCAAGTAGAAGGGACAAGGCCAGTTAGGCTAGTACCTTTACCCATAGGCCTTGACTATGAGCAACTATTTTTGAAGTATTTCAATGTCTCCCTTAACCTGAAGGCCATTAAGGAGACACATGCTCCTTTTGTTAGGCGTACAATTGGACCTTCCTGGTTTGTTCAACCATTCCCTCCTCTTCCAGATTTCGAGGAATCCATATCTGCGCAATGGCTAGCCTATTTATACCCCACCGTTCTATCTTGTCGAGTAGGCATAACTTCAAAGGATTACGGGTTAGTTGGATACTTCCCTAATCTTGTATCTCGACAATTTGGGTTAACCCAACTCATCCCCAAAAGATTTTACACCCACAAAGATGACATATGCATAGGGTATAAGAGTGTGACTGAAGGATATTTCAGATCTTATTTGCAAAATACTGAAAAACACAAGTATCAGATCGTTCCCTTCCAATATCAAAACTCTTTCTCCTCCACTAAAGAATTTCAGGAGTGGTGGGAAAGACATTACTCCAGTTCAATTCTGAGTGAAGGCCTGCTACTCACTCGAATCTCCAATGGCTTTGAGTCTTCACCTCTCGAGAAAGTCAACGCCAAAATAGCAAAAGGTATTTTTCTTTACATGTGTACGACAATTTTTATCTTTATGCTTTTCATATCCAACTAATAACTTCTTATTTTATCTTCAGGAACCAGATCCAAGGCTGCTTCGACCTCTTTTAGAAAACCCGTTTCTTTCCAGATCAAAGAAGAGAAAAAGGTATATATTTATCATTCAATAATCAAACCTCTTTATATTTTATTGTCTGAAGGTCTTGTTAACTGAATGACACTATGTCTTTTCTTGCAGAGTTCGAAAAGAGCAAGCAGCTCTATTGCTGCTGAAAACCCTCCCAAGAAAACAAAGAAGGAAACAATTGTCTTATCAGATGAGGATAATCAGGTATGCTCAAATTTTCTCATACTTTATTCTTTCTCACGACTCTCTGTTAATTCGAGATGATTTTATTAAAAGAATGTTGAAGCTGATCCTGGCAAAGGCGTTGCCAATGTTTCCACCCAAGCCAATCCGTCTGCCACTGACAGAGTATTAGAGAAGAAGAAGGAAGATAGAAAGAAAACGAAGAGGCAAGATGCAGAGGAACAACAACATCCAAAAATGAGGCTGAGCATGCAAAAGTTAATGAAGCTCATAAATCTGGCACTGAGGGAGAGCCAGGCAAACCAAAGGAAAAGAAGAAGAAAAAATCAAAGAAGGTTCATTCCTCCTCTGTAACACCCAAACCCGTATTTAATAAAAATACTATCTTAATAAAATATTCTCCAAAATACGCAACGGAAATAATATTTGATTTATAAAAGTATTGGTTCGAGTATTACATCGTACACATAAAGGTTTACCAACAACTTAATTAGTAAAACGATTATTGTACAAAAATGAGTTTATAAGAAAAATACATCTTTAACTACACTGAAAATAAGAAGCAAGACTCTAAATATATATTATAGAAATAATCTCATCCCCGTGTCATAATCATAAAATATAATGCATCATAATAACATCACATTCTCAATCAATTGACAAGTATACACATCATCATCAATTGATTATCATTACACATCTCATAACACGCTCAAACATAAGTATCACATTATTCAACCATTCACAAAAACATAATGGGAACAATGACAATTATCAAATAACAATTAGAGTGCACAATTATCCTAATGCAAACTAATGTCACAAATCTCATGTCATGTCACCCTAGACATAACTAAATGCATGTGGTACCCGCATCAAATTAATGAACACCCTCCAAGTAATCGCAACCCTTGGAGTCTCAATGTTCTGAACACCCCCCAAGTAACCGCAGCCCTTGGAGTCTCAATGTTCTGGATAATATCCATCGCTCAAAATGAACACCCCCAAGTAATCGCAACCCTTGGAGTCTCAATGTTCTGAACACCCCCCAAGTAACCGCAGCCCTTGGAGTCTCAATGTTTTGGATATATATATCCATCGCTCAAGTCAGTTTTAAGTCATGAGGGACTCTTCTCAAGTTGACTCATGAATGCATTAATGTACACATACCGAATAATGATGATAACACTACACATCTACTCATGAATAATAGGCCACTCATCCCTATTATTCCTTCTCAATTCGCATCAAATTCACATCATCATATCATCATTAAGGTATACATTCAAGCAAGATACAACAACACATTCATCATCATAAAACATGAACATCATAATTCATCATCATTAATTATCTTCTAATCATCACACATCATTAGCTAATCAACATACATTATTAACTAATCCTCATACATCATTAATCATCATACTTAATCCATATAAGTAATATCATAACTTAATTCATTAATCTCAACTCAATTAAGTACACAATTTATTATTATCAATCACTAAATAATAACCTTCACCATAATCAATCATCATGTAATCAAGTCATATATACATATACATATACTCTTCATTCAAACATATTCATAATCATATTATCATCATCTCTAATCATCAACAATTATCTATTATCATCATAAACATAGCCTCATTTAATTTAGATATATCAACTTCACTTAACACATTAAGTAACATCAAAATTGGGTAAACATCATTAAATAAACATTATCTCATAAAATGAACTCCGGAATCGGATTCTACGCGAAAAATTATTGAAAATGGGTTCCGGGTGCATAAACCATCAAAAAGTCAAAAATCAACGAAAAGTCAACAGTCAACGCTGTTGACCATTGACCTGCGCCCCTGCGCATTGCGCAAGAATCCGAGGGTGCTGCGCCATTGCGCAGGATAGCTGCCCCATGGTGCAGGGACCTGATGAAAAATCATTTTTTACGCGTTTTTGACCCAAAAATCACTTTTCTTCACCCAAAATCACTTATTTGAACCCAATGACACTTATAAACAGTTACCAAGCATGTTTATGGATAAAATTGGTGATGAATATTACATTTATTTGGTATGATTATAAGCGTTGATTATTATTGATTGACCTTGATTCTTGAACTTGGAAGTTGTAACTTTTGCGTGAAATTTTCGAGGACAAAAATTCTTTAAGGGGGGTAGAGTTGTAACAGCCGTATTTTAATAAATAGAATTTTTGTGTAATTATATATTTATCTATTTATTTAATTGAATATATGTGATTTTGTGATTTTATGAATAATTATGTTCTGGTTAAGTGAAGGGTAGTTTAGTAATCTACTAGAATCATTAATCTAGTTGAGAGCATTTAATTAGGATTAGAAGGAGTTAATCATTATTAATTATGTGGTTTTCATTTATTAATAGAATGAGTATAGATGAGTAGTAAAGAGTAAAATTATGATAGATTGAGAATTGGGCTTTGGTATTGGGCCTAGGTTAAGTTAGTAAGGGTATTTGAGGGATTTCATATAACCTAAGTTGGGGTTATATATAGAAAGGTTTTGTGAAGAGTAGTGGTGTGATTTTATTATCATAAAAATGAGAGAAAAAGAGAAGTTAAGAGAAAGAGAGAGTTGAGAGAGTAGAGGAAGAGAAATAGATGAAGGAGAAGATCAAATAAAGAATAAGCCATGGTAGATTAAAGGAGATCAAGTGGTGGAGTAGAGATTCCAACTTTATTGAGGTAAGAGGCTTAGATAATATAACTTTGAGATGATCAAAGAGGGGGGAGATGCCTATTCTCCATACCCAAACCCTCTCATCTCTTTTGGTGGGGAATTGGAATCAAGGGAATGTGTTAATGATTTTATGTGTTGTTGTATAATGTTAATATGTCATTATATGATTCTATCTTCCATTTCTATCATCAATTTCGTGGTTTATGAATGATTTGTTGTTGTTGATATTTGAAAATGGGTTTTATGCAAAATGAGGAAAAATCTCTACTTTTTACTTGAGATGATGTTTGATGATGTTATAACTTGTACTTCTAGGTCTATATATGATATATATGCTTAAATGTGATAGCTTTAAGAGTTTATGACATGAAATTCGTGATTTTTATGTGATTTTATGTGAAACCCGTGAGCAGAGCATGAAAATCTGGGTTTGGTCGCTAAGCCACCAATTCGTTGCTGCAAGCGAGGATTCATGTGTTCTTCATGAATCCAGAATTTTAGGTGCTCGCTGAGCGACCACCAGCGACCAAGACCTGATTTTCGTCACCAGGTCTCGCTCTGAGCGATGAACGCTCTGCCTCTTCTCACTTTTTCTTCGCTAGTAGTCGCCCAGCGACCAAGACCTAATTTTGAGGATTTTCTTCATGTTGTATGATGATTATGAGTGTATAACATGTTTAGATTTGGTCTTATAATATGATATATGTTTGGATTGATTGAATCTTGAGTTGGTATGATAATAATATGCTTATGTGTGTATGTTTAATAGAAATCGATAAAGGATGATGATAGATAATTAGTAATGATGTGTGATGATTAATGATGTATGAAGATTAGTTAATAATGTACGTTGATTAGCTAACAATGTGTGATGATTAGAAGTTAATTAATGATGATGAAGTATGATGTTCATGTTTTATGATTATGATTGATTATAGTGAATATTATTATTTAGAGTTTGATAATAATAATTGGATGCCTAATTGAATTGAGGTAAATGAATTACTTAATGATATGTGTGCTTGAATGTATACCTTAATGATGATATGAGGATGTGAATTTGATGCGAATTGAGAAGGAGTAATAGGGTTGAGCGGCCTATTATTCATGAGTAGATGTTTGGTGTTATCATCATTATATGGTATGTGTACATTCATGCATTCATGAGTCAACTTGATGCGAGTTCCCCATGACTTAAAACTTACTTGATGCGAGGGATATATGTTTATCCAGAACATTGAGACTCCAAGGGCTGCGGTTACTTGGGGGGTGTTCATTATTTTGATGCGGTTACCACATGCATTTAGTTATGTCTAGGGTGACATGACATGAGATTGTGACATTAGTTTGCATTATAGGATAATTGTGCACTCTTATTGGTATTTGGTAATTGTCATTGTTTCTATCATGTTTTGTGAATGATTGAATAATGTGATACTTATGATTGAGCGTATTATGAGATGTGTAATATTGAATGATAATTGATGATGATGTACGTACTTGTTAAATTGATTGAGGATGTGATGTTGTTACGATGCATTATATTTTATGATTATGAAATATGAATGATATGAGGTTGATATTTGTTTATGGAATGAATTGTGAGACATGACAATGCTATGTCCTAAGTATTAAGTGTGTGCTTGTACTTAGTTTCTTTTATGGTTATATTATCTAACCCTCTGTTTTGTGTATGTGCTGGATTTGGGTTCTAGATCCTCAGGTTTTATGTTGTTGACGTCCGAGTCATCGGTGAAGCTCCGCTCTGATGTTACACGGGGATGAGATTATTTCTATAATATATATTAGAGTCTTGCTTCTTATTTCCAATGTATTTAAATATGTATTTTTTTCTTATAAACTCATTTTGGTACAATAATTGTTTTACTAATTAAGTTATTGGTAAACTTTTATGTGTACGATGTAATACTCGAACCATCCATTTTGTTAATCCAACTTTTAATTCCGCTGTGTATTACGAAAAGTAATTTTATTAAGGTAGTATTTTATTAAATACGGGTTTGAGTGTTACAATTTGGTATCAGAGCTCTGGTTGTCCTCAGAGATAGTGAGCTAGGTGTGTGTCGTGTGTCAATCAGAGCAAGTCTGTGCAATCAGGCTAAATGAGCATAGTGTCAGTTGTGTTTGTGTATTTGTTGTGTCCTCTTGTGATATAATTTTATAGTTACACTTGCACATTAGTCACTATTAATCAATTTGCGGATGTATGATGAGTTTATTGAAGCTTGTTTTTAGTGCTTATTGGCATGTGTTTTACTTGATCCTTAAAACTTGTGTTTTAATTGGTGTTGACTTATGAATCTATTTTTTCATAAATGTTGATAAGTTGTGATGTATTTATTTTATGAATATACTTGGTGATTGTTTATTCATGAACTATGAGTAATATGAATTAGATTATGTTATCTATTCTTTTGGTGAGTACTTGATGAGATTGATAATTATCTTAGTCATAAGTCATCGAGTCAAGTAATGAGTATGTACCCTTTAATGTTGATTCATGATGAATGTTATTCTTTTATGACTATAATAGTTGTATGTGCTTAAAGTTATAATCCTTGTGTAGTTTTGACATGATTTTATTTATTTACGATTTCATGATAAATGAGTGATTATAACATGATATAATTGTGCATAAATGACGATGAATATGCATTCATGATTGTTGTTTTTATTTCAAGATAATGACTTAAATGATAATGTCTTCTTGTTATTGATATATTTAAAATGATTATGTTCGCATATTAGTAAAGATTCATTTGTTGATGAAAATCTATGTTATATGAAATTAAGTATGATTGGTTATGCATGTGTCTTAAATGAATGTTGTGATGATTTATTTATGATAATTACTTGTGTAGTATGATTGAATTGATTAAATGACGATATGTATGTATGTATCCGTGGAATTACTTGCGAATTTATGAATATGAATGCAATAGTGAAATTACTTGAGTGCTTTAACATGAACATATATTGGTGAATTCTATGTATTCGAATAACTTATTGATTATGTGTGAGGTTGATTTCATGAATTTTATTGTTAGTTCCTCGTTAGTATGTTATGAAGGTGGAAAAACACAAGAAGGGGGGGGTTGAATTGTGTTTTTAGAATTAAAACTTTTTCGAAATAAAACCAAGTTTGCAGCGGATAAAACACAAAATAAAAGAGATGCTGAGAGAAAGAGAGAAAGAAGGACACAGAATTTATCCTGGTTCCCCTCACAAATCGAGAGTACTCCAGTCCCCTTGTTACTAACAAGAGATTTTCACTATAATCTACTAAAGATTACAAATTGCTCAAGCACACTTGCAAGAGACTTCTCAGGTGCTCAAGTTTCACTAAACAAGAGACTTCTCAAATGCTCAAGTTAAACTTAACAAGAGACTTCTCAAACAAACTTAAGAATAAGAATGAATGTTAAGGAACACTTGATATACTATCAGAGGTGTTTACAAAATACAACTCAAATTGTTCTAAGACTTAGAATGACAGATTTAAAATATGATGTCAGAATGCTTCTTAGTCTTTGAACGTAGTAATAGAACAGTCGTTAGAACAGTAGTCATTTCTTCCATTTGAGTCTTCTATTTATACTTGGAGGAAGATGATGACCGTTGCAGAGAGAGAGGTGCCAGCTGGAATTTACTCGTACAATTGATAGCTGTATATTGCCTTCTTTGGTAAGGAATTCCAATTCCACTACCTAGCTATTCAATTTATCACTCATCCATTTTGAGTAATAATAGTACGATAGTACAATCCTCAAATGCGCTCCACTTATGGATAAGGTTAACGTTGTACCAACGAATATTCCTTCCTGTGGATGTGACAGAGCCTTGAAGTGGATTGTTCTTCAATCATTGGTTCTGTATAGGTCAGCTCTTGAGTGACGTAAATTCCTTTTGCTTCTGATGTTCTTGTCATAGCTTCTTAAGATCTTCAGCTTCTGAACTTCATCAGAGCCTAGCTTTTGGTCTTCAGAAGTGCTATCTTCAGCACGCAAAAATTAAGCTTCTGATGAACAGCGATACTCTTTCAGAGCTTGTCTTGACTGGCTTCTCTGCTACTATTCATAGTGCTTCTGCATGAATTTTAACTTGTAATTCTGCACACTAGAATAATCATTAGTAATACCAATTGTAATTTTAATACTTTGTTATCATCAAAACCACTTAAAACATTAGAGGTTCATGTCAGACCCACTTTGTTCCAACAATCTCCCCCTTTTTGATGATGACAAACCAAAGCATTAAAATTCAATTGTTGTTGATTTAATTTAATTATGATGACTTCAGGTTTCAAAGGTTTGCAATCTCCCCCTGAGTCTGATAATCCATAAGGGTAGGTTTGTAAGCTCCCCCTAAGTTTTATCCATAATTAATTAAAACAGTTTAAGAGTTGATTTATTAACTTAAAATAAATTTTCATATTTAACTCTCAGAAGCATAGTTTTGCAAGCTTTGCTTCTTAGAGTTTGATAATGCTCAGAAGCGGTTTGCAAGCTCTTCTGACATTGTCTATGAATTTTATTTTAGGTTCTTAAATTTTCTCCCCTTTCAATAATCGTTCAGAATGAGAAAGAATCATAAGAGATAAATATTGATTCATAATGCTTTTAACATTACAGTTTCAGATTGAGCAGTATATGAATGAATCAACATTAATTTTAACGCTACTCTTACTCCCCCTTTTGGCATCAGTCAAAAAGACACAGAAAACCAAGCAGTCAAATGCGTCATAACAAGGCAGTCAAGTCAAGAAGTGATGACAACTAAATTCATTTAATGAATTGTGTTGAAAACCTTCCTGATAAGAGAGCTTGATGACACTATAAAAAGGGATGATTCCTCTCATTTTACTCATCCAGAGTAATCAAGTAATATCAAAAGAAAACATATTATGGAGAAGCAGGTTACCAAGGATGCTTCAGGCTCAAAAGAAGAGAGCAAGAAGGAAGCAGAGCCCTGGCGCTGCGAAGAAAACAAGCTTCGCTACGAAAGGAACAAGCAAGAACTGATTTTGACAGAGTCAGAGGAGGAGGAAATGGGCTCTGATCTGGAAGAATTTTTATGGACATACAATGATGATACTCCATACGAAGAGTACGAGGCTTGCTTACATTAAGGAGAAACATAAGAAGCTAGATGCAGAGTCTTCTGAAGTTAAGCCTAGCTCTAAGTAGAGTCTTATCATTCTGTGTAATAGAAATTCTTCAATAATATTAATAAAGAAGTTTATGCTATTAATTCCCTTTGTTTTGAGCAAGTTTCTTATATATATATACCTCATTCCTATTGTCAGAAAACCAGTTACCAGACACGCCTCATTCGGTATTGGTGCCCCGTTGTTAAACAGGCTTTAATACTAAGAAGCTATTTCATGAGTAAACATGAGTACTGATGAGAGGGACTCTTAGGTTTTGAAAATCCTAGGCTTATTAGTTTAAAAACTAGGCTTAATAGATCTTTAGGTCCCTGTATGTTCTCGAATTTTTGGTTTTAGTCCCTGTATTTTGTTTTGTTGCAAATAAGTCCCTGAATGTATAAATTTTTTTGGTTTTAGTCCCTAAAGTCAAAATCCGCAGGAAAATTTGCAGTTTTTGTGGAGATTTTTCTTCAGATTTTCCTGCGGATTTTGACTTTAGGGACTAAAACCAAAAAAATTTGTACATTGAGGGATTTATTTGCAACAAAACAAGATACAGGGACTAAAACCAAAAATTCACGAACATACAGGGACCAAAAGATCTATTAAGCCTAAAAACTAAGATGCTCTCCAGCATCTTTCACTAGAGTCAGAATTCTCAAGAGTACCAGACAATATCATGGTATATAGAAAAGTTAAATTTTGAAAAACAAATATAAAACAGACATATAAGCAAATAACAAACACACAAATATGGATAATATAGATATGAATTAAAAAAAATTATCCAAAAATTACACAAGAACTAATAACAAATAAGTGCTCAGACATAAGGGTTAAGGTTTGGGTTGCTGTTGAGTAAGCTTTAGAAGAAGTTCCATCATTGCATCTATCTTCTTGTTAGTAGCTTCACCAGATCTGTTCATGTCTTCTCTTATATCGGCCCTGAATTCATCCATTTCATTTCTTAGTTCCTCTCTTAAGTCATGCTTGATTACATCCAGAGCTTCTTGCATAACAAGGGGTATAGCAGATGAAGAAGAGCCTTGGACAAGTACTGGTGGAGATCTAGGAGAAGATGAAGCAACAATGGGAGCTTTACCTTTATCAGAATCTGGTTCACTAAGGTTCTGATCATTCATAACAATATCTTCTGCAGCTCCTTGATTCTCAATAATCTTATTAGTCTCAATGACAGCAATGTGAACAGCTCTATCAACCAATAACTTGAAGGCTTCTTGTTCAGCAAGCCTCTGACGTTCCATTTCAGCAGTTATCCTAGCCTGCTCATCATCCAGAGATCTTGTTATACTTTCATTCACAGCAGCTAAAAATGCTAACCTCTGACATTCTTCTTCATGGTTGAAAGATGTGAGCCTTGGAGCGTTTAGCTTCTCAACAATCTCAAACAGTTCCTGTACAGTGTTTGCTCCTCTACCCTTAATCTTATCCTTCAGATGAGTACTGAGAATCCTTAAAGATTTACCAAATAAGTACTCTAATTCCCTGACATCAGCATCCATATCAGAGGGGAAGATAAGAGCTTCTCCCTCTCTTTGTTTGAACCTCTTAAGTCTAATACCTATAGCATTATTTAGCAGCTCAAGGTTTGGTTCAGAGTCAGAATTGAAAAAGGGTAAGGATGGGTCAAAGGGAATGGTTGGTTCAGGTTTCTTTCTTTTGAGTTCAATGATTTTGATTTTACTGAGATTTGGAGGTATGATATCATCATCAAGATTGATGGAATCCTTGAATATTTGATGTTCAGCTTTAGTTAGGTGTTGGTAAAGCTCAAGAACCTCTTCTAAAACTAGAGGTTTGTTGAGTGGGTCAGAGACAGGTTGTGGTGATTGATGTTGTTGTTCAGTCATGACATTGATTGGTGATGAGTGAGGTGATTTTTGTTGTTCTTCAGAATGAGCAATTGGCTCATTCTGAACAGGGGTGAATGTAGGTGGATTCACTCGTGAGATGTGATCAAGTGAGGGAGGGGGTGTGTGAATGACCTGTGTGTTTTGTGTTTTATGGACGGGTGAATCATTTGTGAGATTCATGGATGGAAATTTACGTGGTGAATTTGGATTTGAGTTGGTAAATGCAACACCACACATGTGTTGTTCAAGATGTTCTATGACAGAATCTTGATTTGTGGATTGATTGAGAATGGTGGTGTCTTCATTGATAGTAGGTTCTTCATCAGAAGATAGATGAATGGGCTTTATGGTGGTTTTCTTTGTGGTTTTCTTGAAAGAGGTTCTCTTTGGTGTAAGAGTTTTCTTTTGTTTTGGGTTAGATTCTCTGATGAGTGTAGCAATTAACTCATCCGAGGCAGTGCTGGTATCTGATGAAGATGATGATGATGGTTTGACAGATGGTAAAACTACACTAAGGGGTACAGTGTAGTCTATGGGTTGAGTTTGATTGTTAGATGAAGGAGGTTGAGAAATAGATGGTTTAGCAATAGAGGGTTGAGGTTCAGAACCAATAACCTGAGCTACAGGAATGCTAGAAGTATTAGATTCAGAGATCTTACCTTTTGGTTTAGAAGCTCTGGTCTTTAATCTCTTTGCAGGTTTAGCAGGGTTCTGATCTTCTTCAGAAGCTGAAGGCCTATCATGCCTTTTCTTTGTCCGCTTTTCCTTCTGAACAAGTTCAGTCATCATATTTTCAGCACCTTCCTCAATCTCATCAGCACTAGCATGTCCTTGATCATCAGAGCCTTCATCGATCATTTCTAGCTCAGTAGTTCTTGGCTTTCTTCTGTTCCTTGTAATATCTCTTGGTCCCTTGAAGATATCCCAATTAGGAACACTTACAACCATTTTCCTGGGCACACTAACCCCAGTATCTCTTCTTACTGATTCAAGAAAGTTCTTGATGACCTCCTCATTATCATGTTCTGATATGGTGGGAAACCCATCACACCAGAAGTACTTTTCGTACACTTGCTGTAGAGGTGTTTTCACTTGAATGATTTCTTCCTTGGTTTTTCTCTTCATATTGACCAGAACTGATGCATCATACTTAGAGGTTTGGAAAACTCTAAGTTTTTCTTTGGCACTCACAATATCTGTGAGTTTGGTTTGCCTTATCAGTTCTGAAATTAACCTAGGGTGATGAATGACTGATGGTATTTTAGTTCTACCCTCATTGATGGTAAAGCACATGTGATCAAAAAGAATCTTAGCCAAATTAACTTTCACCCTCTTGTATAAGAACCAGATGAGATGTTTGTGTGGAATGGAGATGGTATCCAATCCACCTTTTCTGGTGAAGATGGTAGACAAACACATTCTGAAAGCAAATTCAAATGTGTGCTTCATGTGCATTACTTTTCCAAAATCCTTTTGGGTGCATCCAGATTTAAAGAGGTCCTGATGAATTGAATCCAAATGCTTGCTTTTCTTATCATACACTTCTATATCTTCTCCTTTGTTGTCTAAACCCAGAATCTTAGCAATGTGTGCCTGAGTTATCACAACATTGATTCCCAAAATATTTGACCTAATTTCCCTTTCTCTATAAGGTTTAAGACCAAGTTCCTTTCTTGTTTTTCCTCGTAATTCCTTGTTCTTCTCAACCATATCCTTGTATTCTTTATCAGCACTTGCTCTATCGTACACTTTAGCCTTCTGCCAGAAATACTTCACTATGTCGTAGTATACGAAGCCATTAAGCATCTCAAAATAATTTTGCCATTGTTGGTTGTAGAACAAGTATTGAATGTCAATCCCATTTGCTTTCAAACTTTCAAAATCCACGAACTTCTCAGTGAAGAAATCATAAGCATCTGGTCCAGCGTCAGTTTGATGATGTTCGTAGACTAGATTATCTTTTGAATTAAGATCGATGATGGGTGGTAACGTAGGGTTAAAGGGTTCTTGAACGATTTCGTTTGATGAACGAGCAGCCATAGTTGCAGAGAATTAAGAAGATGAAGATTGGGAATTTCTGTAAGGTCTAGGGTTGTGTAGGTAGTGATTTTGTGTAAAAAGTTGTGCAAAGTGAGTGAAGTGACTTATAAATAGTAACTAGCACACATACACAGAGAAAGTAAACATTGGGAGGGAGCGCGAGCAGTTTTTAAAAATTAAATAATATACTTAACTGCCATAATCATCATTAACTGTTCTCTGCCCGTCAGGATCTAGACACGTGTTGAAAAAGTTTAATCATAGCTGACGCGTGTATAGACAACTGTTGTACACTTACTCGTACTGAACGTTTCATTTCCAAAAGGTTCAGAGCCTCACTCATTTGTATCTGACACCTCATCAGAACCTGTTACTCTTCAGAGCCTAAATTATTCAGAGCTTCCCAAGGGATACTCTAAATTATAAGAGGTTCTGATAGAGCTTCAGATGCTAATTCTATTCTACTTCTCAGAGCTAATTTTCTTCAGAGATATAGTGCATGTTCAAATTCTTTTTGATAAAATCAAATCTTTCAATAGCTAAAGGTTTAGTAAATATGTCAGCCCATTGATGTTCAGTATCAATGAATTGAATATCTATTGTACCTTTCTGAACATGATCCCTTATAAAATGATGTTTTATTTCAATATGTTTAGCTCTTGAGTGTAGAATAGGGTTCTTAGACAAATGAATAGCAGCAGTATTGTCACAATATAGTGGAATACTGCTTTCAGCTATGTTATAATCTTCCAACTGATATTTCATCCAGAGAAGCTGTGTGCAGCATTTAGCAGCTGAGATGTATTCTGCTTCTGCTGTAGACAAAGCAATAGTTGTTTGTCTCTTGCTGGCCCAAGATATGAGATTTTCACCAATGAATTGGCAATTTCCACTAGTGGATTTCCTCTCAATCTTATCACCAGCATAGTCAGCATCACAGAATCCAACTAGCTTACTATCTAGGGATTTTTTATAAAGAAGTCCTAGATTAGTAGTTCCTTTCAGATATCTAAAGATCCTCTTAACAGCAGTTAAGTGAGGTTCTCTAGGATCTGACTGGAATCTTGCACACAAGCATACACTATATAGAATATCAGGTCTAGATGCTGTAAGGTAGAGTAAAGAACCAATCATACCTCGATACAGCTTCTGATCTACTTTGCTTCCTATCTCTTCTTTGCTTAAGCTGCTGGTAGGATGCATGGGTGTAGACATTATCTTGCAGTCATCAAGGTTGAACTTCTTCAGAAGCTCTTTTGTATACTTGCTTTGATGAATGTAAGTGCCATCTTTTCCTTGATTAATTTGGATTCCAAGGAAGAACTTCAATTCACCCATCATACTCATCTCGAATTCATCCTGCATAAGCTTAGAGAAATTCTTGCAAAGAGAAGCATTAGTAGAACCAAAAATAATATCATCAACGTATATTTGAATGATTAAGATATCTTTCTTAGATGTCTTTCTGAATAATGTATTGTCAATTTGACCTTTTTGAAAACCATTTTCTAAAAGGAAATTACTCAGTCTTTCATACCAAGCTCTTGGAGCTTGTTTGAGACCATAGAGTGATTTCTTAAGTTTATAAACATAATTAGGATTTTTCAAATCCTCAAAACCTGGGGGTTGTTTGACATATACTTCTTCAGAAATAACACCATTAAGAAAGGCGCTCTTAACATCCATTTGGTACAATGTGATTCCATTGTTAACAGCATATGAAAGAAGTAACCTGATTGCTTCCAGTCTTGCTACTGGAGCAAATGTTTCAGTGAAGTCTATACCTTCTTGCTGACTGTAGCCTTGTGCTACCAGTCTAGCTTTATTTCTTACCACTTCACCTTGTTCATTCATCTTGTTTCTAAATACCCACTTAGTTCCAATGATGTTCTTATGTGCTGGTCTTGGCACTAAGTCCCATACATCATTTCTTTGAAACTGATTGAGCTCATCTTGCATAGCTACAATCCATCCATCGTCAGTAAGTGCTTCATCAACATTCTTTGGTTCTATCATTGAGATTAGCCCCAGAAGTGAATCAAGTTGTTGATAGTCTGATCTTGTCTTTCTTGGACTTTCTTTGTTTCCAAGAATTAAATCTTCTGGATGTGATGATCTATATTTGAACTTCCTTCTTGGAGCTTCATCAACATCAGCACTTGGTTGAGTGTCTTCTTCTGAAGTGTCATCATGTTCTTGTGATGCTTCTAATTGAGATGCTTCTTCAGCATCTTCTTCCAATACAGCTTCTGAAGCTTCAACAGCTTCTGATGCTTTTTCAGGTTCTGAATCGATGTATTGGTATGGAACACCTGCATAACTATTATCTTGCTCTGACATTTTACTGTCAGGCTCTTTATCATCAAATCTAACATGTATAGATTCTTCCACTGTGTTAGTTTCAGAATTATACACTCTGTATGCCTTTGAGCGTTCAGAGTAACCTATAAAGATTCCCTTACAGGCTTTGGCATCAAATTTTCTTTTGTAGGCCTTGTTGTTTAGAATGTAACATGTACATCCAAACTGATGAAAGTAAGAGATGTTGGGCTTTCTTCCTTTGAAGAGTTCATATGTTATTAGATTCAATAGAGGTCTTATATAGATCCTATTTTGAATGTAACAAGCTGTGTTTACAGCTTCTGCCCAGAAGTGCTTAGCAAGTTTTGTCTCATGCATCATGGTTCTTGCCATTTCTTGTAAAGACCTGTTCTTTCTCTCTACAACACCATTTTGTTGTGGTGTTCTAGGAGCAGAGAACTCATGGACAATGCCATGATCTTCACAAAAAGTTGCAAATGGTTCGTTTTCAAATTCACCACCATGATCACTTCTAACCTTTAAGATTTTGAGACCTTTCTCATTTTGCACTTGAGTGCAGAAGATGCTGAACACATCATATGCATCATCTTTCACTCTTAGAAACTTTACCCAAGTCCATCTACTGTAATCATCAACAATGACTAATCCATATTTCTTCCCATTGATTGAGGCAGTACTTACTGGACCAAACAAATCAATGTGAAGTAGTTCTAAGGGTCTTGAGGTAGAGACAATGTTTTTAGGTTTAAAAGAAGTTTTTGAAATTTTGCCAATCTGACAAGGACCACACAGAGCATCTGAATGATATTTAAGATTTGGCAGGCCTTTAACCAACTTTAGTTTGCTAAGCTTAGAGATTAATCTCCAGTTAGCATGACCTAAGCGTTGGTGCCAGACCCACTTTTCATCATTCAGAGATAGAAGACAAACTATCTTCTGCTCAGTGAGTTCTGACAGATTCACCTTATAAACATTACCTCTTCTTAATCCTTTAAACAATATGGACTTGTCAGAATCATTGATTACTGTACATGCCTCTTTATCAAATTTAACAATAAATCCGCTATCACAAAATTGACTAATGCTAAGCAGATTATGTTTGAGGCCATCAACTAACCAAACATTTTTAATTGAAAGAGAAGAGTTACCAACTATACCTGTACCAATGATCTTCCCTTTTTGGTTTCCTCCAAACCCCACAGTACCTCCCTCTTTCAGAGTCAGGGTTTGGAACATATGCCTTTCTCCCGTCATATGTCGTGAGCAGCCACTGTCCAGGTACCAGCATTGCTGCTTTGGCCTTCTTAGTGTGCAAACCTGAAGCAAATATTATTTGAGATTTTGGTACCCATATCTTTATGGGTCCTTTTGTGTTAGTCTTTACAGGTCCAGGTGGTCTTTGTTTGAAGGACCTATCAGAGCTTCTAGAGTTAACCACCCTTGTTGAAAAGTTTTTGGGTTTAGTATAGCTCTTGAGCTTTGTTCTTGAATGTGTCAGAGCTTCTTTAGATTTAACATTAGCTTGAGGCTTAACAATCTTAGGTTCTGAGGTTTTATCCTTCAGAGTCTTTGACTTTTGAGCCTCTGGCTTTGATGTTCTATTAGAAGCTGACTCATTTAGAACTTCTGATTGACTCTTTACAAAGACAACCTTAGGTTTTGATTTATCTATATTAGAGGACTTTGAAGATAATGGATTATCTTTAAAACGTGAGAATCCAAGACCTTCTCCTCTATTTCTACTTACATGATAAATCAAAGAGGCTATTTTACTTCTTTTCATTCCATTGATAAGGAATTCCTGAAGAGCAAATTCATGTTCTGGAGGAACCTTATCATCGAGAACATAATGAGTTTCCATAAATTCATTTCTTGATTTTAGAGACTCATTTTGTTCAATTATTTCATTTGCCTTTTCGGTCAGGTTGTTATAGGCCTTTTTAAGGACCTTACACTCACCTGCCTTTTTGGTTAAAAGTTTTAAGGCATCTTTTAAGGAATCTATTAATTCAGAACGAGAAAGTTTAGCAAGTACCTCATCTTCATCTTCTGAATCTGAGTCAGCTTCGTGCTCAGAGTTCTCTTGGTCAGAAGCGGTTGCCATCAAGGCTAGGTTTGCTTCTTCTTCCCCATCAGAATCTGATTCCTGATCCAAATCATCCCAAGTGGCAAGGAACCCCTTCTTGAGCTTACTTTTGTATCTTTCTTTGTTAGAGGTTTTCTTGGATGATTTACTCAGGTTCTCTGGGCAGTCAGCAATGAAGTGTCCTGGTTTGTTGCACTTAAAGCATTTGTTTTGTTCTTCCTTAGAAGTACCAACCTTCTTGGAAGAACCTCCAAACTTACCAGCATACTTCTTGCTTCTCTTAGCCCATTGCGATACTCTTGCAGCCATCAGAACCATTTCTTCTTCTTCATCAGAGTCCATCTCGTGACCTTCTTCAGAAGCTTCTTCATCAGATACTATAACCTTCGCCTTCAGAGCCTTAGAGGAACTCTTGGTGCTCAGTGCTATCCCTTTTAGCTTCTTAGTCGATTCATCAGTCATGAGTTCCATCTCATGACTCTTTAGAGAACTAACCAAGCTTTCAAGAGACACAGTATCTAAATCCTTAGATTCCTGAAACGCTGTCACTTTTGGTCTCCACTTTGGCGGCAAGCTTCTGAGTACTTTCCTTACATGATCAGCCTCAGTATAGCTCTTATCTAAAACTTGAAGTCCAGAAACAAGAATTTGAAACCTAGAGAACATTGTCTCAATGTCCTCTCCGTCCTTCATTTTAAATAATTCATACTGATGTACTAACAAGTTGGCCTTAGCCTCCTTAACTTGTTTATTTCCTTCATACTTGGATTTAAGAGAATCCCAGATAGACTTAGCCGTTCTCTTATCTCCAATTTTCAAGTACTCATCATGAGAGATGGCATTTGTCATCATCCCTTTTACACTGTGGTGCTTCTTATATTCCAGCTTTTGAGTAGGTGTAAAAGCCTTTCTGTCTTTAGAGCTAACAACGCCTTCTAAGTCCATATTTTCAAAGTTCACTCCATCTTCTACCAAGTCCCACAGATCACAATCAATCGCCATGATGTGACTGTACATCTTGGTTTTCCAGAATGGATAACCAGTCTCAGTTCCATTGAAAAAGGGAATTTTGTCAGAAGACCTTCTGTCTTTAGAATTAGAATCATAGTCAAACGGAACTTCATTGAGATTTTTCTCAGCAGACATGTTTTTCCTCCCTGAATCTTAACTGTTTCACTGATAGGTGAGAGTTAGGCAACAGCCCAGCTCCTGATACCAATTGAAGGTGGAAAAACACAAGAAGGGGGGGGTTGAATTGTGTTTTTAGAATTAAAACTTTTTCGAAATAAAACCAAGTTTGCAGCGGATAAAACACAAAATAAAAGAGATGCTGAGAGAAAGAGAGAAAGAAGGACACAGAATTTATCCTGGTTCCCCTCACAAATCGAGAGTACTCCAGTCCCCTTGTTACTAACAAGAGATTTTCACTATAATCTACTAAAGATTACAAATTGCTCAAGCACACTTGCAAGAGACTTCTCAGGTGCTCAAGTTTCACTAAACAAGAGACTTCTCAAATGCTCAAGTTAAACTTAACAAGAGACTTCTCAAACAAACTTAAGAATAAGAATGAATGTTAAGGAACACTTGATATACTATCAGAGGTGTTTACAAAATACAACTCAAATTGTTCTAAGACTTAGAATGACAGATTTAAAATATGATGTCAGAATGCTTCTTAGTCTTTGAACGTAGTAATAGAACAGTCGTTAGAACAGTAGTCATTTCTTCCATTTGAGTCTTCTATTTATACTTGGAGGAAGATGATGACCGTTGCAGAGAGAGAGGTGCCAGCTGGAATTTACTCGTACAATTGATAGTTGTATATTGCCTTCTTTGGTAAGGAATTCCAATTCCACTACCTAGCTATTCAATTTATCACTCATCCATTTTGAGTAATAATAGTACGATAGTACAATCCTCAAATGCGCTCCACTTATGGATAAGGTTAACGTTGTACCAACGAATATTCCTTCCTGTGGATGTGACAGAGCCTTGAAGTGGATTGTTCTTCAATCATTGGTTCTGTATAGGTCAGCTCTTGAGTGACGTAAATTCCTTTTGCTTCTGATGTTCTTGTCATAGCTTCTTAAGATCTTCAGCTTCTGAACTTCATCAGAGCCTAGCTTTTGGTCTTCAGAAGTGCTATCTTCAGCACGCAAAAATTAAGCTTCTGATGAACAGCGATACTCTTTCAGAGCTTGTCTTGACTGGCTTCTCTGCTACTATTCATAGTGCTTCTGCATGAATTTTAACTTGTAATTCTGCACACTAGAATAATCATTAGTAATACCAATTGTAATTTTAATACTTTGTTATCATCAAAACCACTTAAAACATTAGAGGTTCATGTCAGACCCACTTTGTTCCAACATGTTATTTTACTTGATTCTTGGAACTTGTGTTTTAATTTGGCAATAATTATAGCATCCATAATTTTACTTCATGTTTGGGAGTTAATTCATGATTATTACTATGCTTCTATGTTAGCTTATAACTTCATATGTCTAATTAGTACATGATGTGATTATATCCTTGTTGATTGGTGATACATGATATTTTGTTCTAGTTGCTTGATTATGTGACTCTTGTTGGAATCTAAATTATTTTCTTTTGAGTATGTTAAACCAATTTTTGTGAAAGTTATAGAGTAAGAATTGGTAATAAAGTTATATGGATTCTAGGATATGTTAGTTGTAACATGCACTAGATTATGACCATGAGAATGACTTGATTTGTTCTTTTCATTATTTGGAAGTTATATGACTATGCTAATTTGCCTAAGATATATTTGGTAAATGCATTGTGTATGTTTTTACTAGTTTATTCTACCATGTTAATTACCATGTTAAGCTAGATTATTTCTTGCATGAATATACTTATATGAGTATGATTCGTTGAGTTTTGGAATTTGTTGCTATGGAATATTTATCTTTTCTTGTTTTGATGTGATTGTAATTTTCTAAAATTTGAAGAAGATATGTATGTTCCTTAAATGCTTTCATGATTTTGTGTAGATGATTGAGTGTCGAGTTAAGATAATTATTTATCTTGTTTGATATGCTTATGTGAAATGTTGTGTCATGCTCTTGTGCCATGTATAATAGACACTTGTGCGTTTGATTTGTCTTACAAATATTTATTGTTAATCATTGTTGAAATTATTTAAGTGATAAGTATGCTTGAGATGATTCGTGTTTGATGGATAATGATATGCACCATATTCGTAAATTGTTCCAATGTCTTTTAAGGAGTTGTTAATTGTATCATTCTTTCCTTTGAGAAATTTTGAGAATGAATGAATTCAATGTAATGCGAAATTTGATGATCTTATTTGATTAGGTTGATTACCATGCTAAGTTAATTGTTTCGTTGCATGATTTGTGTATATGAATGTGAATCCTTGATTTACTCAGAATTCGATGTTATGAAATGTGTGTTCTTTTACCATGACCAAACTCTTAGATTGATGATTTAAGAATGAGAAATTTCATGTAGGTAATTGTGTGTCCTTGTGTAGATTATACATGTGATGGTGATGTGTTATTTTTGAATTATTGATATTTTAGATGAATACAACATGATAGATTAATCGTAGATTATTTCAATATCATTTACCATAATTCCTATGTGAGTAACTATATGAATTGTGCATTGTGAATGAATCCTTCAAATGTGCTATTTTCATAAACATGTTTCCATGACTTTACGGATTTGTCAATTGTGATTTCTTCTTTTGATGAATTTTGAAATGTATGAATCTATGTGTGAATGATCTATATCTCCATAATTGCTTCTCTTATTAGTCATTACAGGATTTAAATACGATGTTTTAGTGAGAATGTCTTCTTTTGATAAGAATGGTTGAATTCTTAAGGTTTATTGTTGTGGAATATCTATCTTTATTGTTTTAAGTTGATTCTTAACTTTTAAGTTTAGAGGTAATGTATGCTAATTAAATGTTCATGCGAGACGATGTGATATGCTTTTGTACGCTCATGTGTAAATGTTTTACATATTTATTCAGTTATGCTACCTCAATATTATGTTTTCTTACTCATAAATGCTTATGTGTTTCGTTCTTAAGAAAACACTATCGTAGCTTGGTAAGGATGGGTTGAACCACCATCATGATTGTTGTCCATTTATTAACAAATTAAGGAACTGACCGTCCTTGATCTCTTGTTAATGGATAGACATGATTGTGTTGATTGGACGATACTAAATCTTATCAAACTTTGGTAGTGTCTAGAGTTTGCTAAGAGATGTGGAAAATGATTTTTATAGAATGTATTGACCATGTTTTGTGAACTTGAAATTTTGCGATAAATGTGTATATGTGATGATTATAAATGATTTTGTGAGATTGAGTTATATGGTAATCCATGATATGTTTAGGGTTATGCTAATTTCGTTATTTTGTATGACTTTATTATGTGCGCATCAACGACATGTGAATTTGTATTATGTGGAGTTAATATTAGTTTTAAATTATGTTGAAGCTATAACTTGGAGTGTGAAGCATGTTATTTTGTTGATTGAAATATCTTATCATTTTATGTATATAATTTGTAATAGTATGAGGTAGTGCCTTGGTTAGGTGTTGTCCATTTTAGGTATTGTATCAAATTGGTGATGAATATTACATTTATTTGGTATGATTATAAACGTTGATTATTATTGATTGACCTTGATTCTTGAACTTGGAAGTTGTAACTTTTGCGTGAAATTTTCGAGGATGAAAATTCTTTAAGGGGGGTAGAGTTGTAACAGCCGTATTTTAATAAATAGGATTTTTTTTTTGGTATTCTAATAAATAGGATTTTTGTGTGATTATATATTTATCTATTTATTTAATTGAATATATGTGATTTTGTGATTTTATGAATAATTATGTTCTGGTTAAGTGAAGGGTAGTTTAGTAATCTACTAGACTCATTAATCTAGTTGAGAGCATTTAATTAGGATTAGAAGGAGTTAATCATTATTAATTATGTGGTTTTCATTTATTAATAGAATGAGGAGAGATGAGTAGTAAAGAGTAAAATTATGATAGATTGAGAATTGGGCTTTGGTATTGGGCCTAGGTTAAGTTAGTAACGGTATTTGAGGGATTTCATATAACCTAAGTTGGGGTTATATATAGGAAGGTTTTGTGAAGAGTAGTGGTGTGATTTTATTATCATAAAAATTAGAGAAAAAGAGAAGTTAAGAGAAAGAGAGAGTTGAGAGAGTAGAGGAAGAGAAATAGATGAAGTAGAAGATCAAATAAAGAATAAGACATGGTAGATTAAAGGAGATCAAGTGGTGGAGTAGAGATTCCAACTTTATTGAGGTAAGAGGCTTAGATAATATAACTTTGAGATGATCAAAGAGGGGGGAGATGCCTATTCTCCATACCCAAACCCTCTCATCTCTTTTGGTGGGGAATTGGAATCAAGGGAATGTGTTAATGATTTTATGTGTTGTTGTATAATGTTAATATGTCATTATATGATTCTATCTTCCATTTCTATCATCAATTTCGTGGTTTATGAATGATTTGTTGTTGTTGATATTTGAAAATGGGTTTTATTCAAAATGATGAAAAATCTCTACTTTTTACTTGAGATGATGTTTGATGATGTTCGAACTTGTACTTCTAGGTCTATATATGATATGTATGCTTAAATGTGATAGCTTTAAGAGTTTATGACATGAAATTCGTGATTTTTATGTGATTTTTTGTGAAACCCGTGAGCAGAGCATGAAAATTTGGGTTTGGTCGCTAAGCCACCAATTCGTCGCTGCAAGCGAGGATTCATGTGTTCTTCATGAATCTAGAATTTTAGGTGCTCGCTGAGCGACCACCAGCGACCAAGACCTGATTTTCGTCACCAGGTCTCGCTTTGAGCGATGAACGCTCTGCCTCTTCTCGCTTTTTCTTCGCTAGTAGTCGCCCAGCGACCAAGACCTAATTTTGAGGATTTTCTTCATGTTGTATGATGATTATGAGTGTATAACATGTTTAGATTTGGTCTTATAATATGATATATGTTTGGATTGATTGAATCTTGAGTTGGTATGATAATAATATGCTTATGTGTGTATGTTTGATTGAAATCGATAAATGATGATGATAGATAATTAGTAATGATGTGTGATGATTAATGATGTATGAAGATTAGTTAATAATGTACGTTGATTAGCTAACAATGTGTGATGATTAGAAGTTAATTAATGATGATGAATTATGATGTTCATGTTTTATGATTATGATTGATTATAGTGAATATTATTATTTAGAGTTTGATAATAATAATTGGATGCCTAATTGAATTGAGGTGAATGAATTACTTTATGATATGTGTGCTTGAATGTATACCTTAATGATGATATGAGGATGTGAATTTGATGCGAATTGAGAAGGAGTAATAGGGTTGAGCGGCCTATTATTCATGAGTAGATGTTTGTTGTTATCATCATTATATGGTATGTGTACATTCATGCATTCATGAGTCAACTTGATGCGAGTCCCCCATGACTTAAAACTGACTTGATGCGAGGGATATATGTTTATCCAGAACATTGAGACTCCAAGGGCTGCGGTTACTTGGGGGGTGTTCATTATTTTGATGCGGGTACCACATGCATTTAGTTATGTCTAGGGTGACATGACATGAGATTGTGACATTAGTTTGCATTAGGATAATTGTGCACTCTAATTGGTATTTGGTAATTGTCATTGTTTCTATCATGTTTTGTGAATGATTGAATAATGTGATACTTATGATTGAGCGTATAATGAGATGTGTGATATTGAATGATAATTGATGATGATGTACGTACTTGTTAAATTGATTGAGGATGTGATGTTGTTACGATGCATTATATTTTATGATTTTGAAATATGAATGATATGAGGTTGATATTTATTTATGGAATGAATTCTGAGACATGACCAAGCTATGTCCTAAGTATTAAGTGTGTGCTTGTACTTAGTTTCTTTTATGGTTATATTATCTAACCCTTTGTTTTGTGTATGTGCTGGATTTGGGTTCCAGATCCTCAGGTTTTATGTTGTTGACGTCCGAGTCATCGGTGAAGCTCCGCTCTGATGTGACACGGGGATGAGATTATTTCTATAATATATATTAGAGTCTTGCTTCTTATTTCGAATGTATTTAAATATGTATTTTTTTTCTTATAAACTCATTTTGATACAATAATTGTTTTACTAATTAAGTTATTGGTAAGCTTTTATGTGTACGATGTAATACTCGAACCATCCATTTTGTTAATCCAACTTTTAATTCCGCTGTGTATTATGAAAAGTAATTTTATTAAGGTAGTATTTTATTAAATACGGGTTTGGGTGTTACAAAATATAAGATTTGGGGTGTTACAACTCTACCCCCCTTAAAGAATTTTCGTCCTCAAAAATTTCACGCAAAAGTTACAACTAACAAGTTCAAGATTCATAGATCAATCAATAATAATCAACGGTTATAACCATACCAAATAAATGTAATATTCATCACCAATTGCATACAATACCCAAATGGACAAGACCTAATCATGGCAGTACTTCATATTGTTACAAATTATATACACATAATGATAAGATATTTCAATCAACAAAATAACATGTCTCACACTCCAAGTTATAGCTTCAACATAATTTAAAACTAAGATTAACTCCACAAAATACAATTTCACATGCCATTGATGCGCACATAATAAAGTCATACAAATTACGAAACTAGCATAATCCTAAACATAACATGGTTACCAAATAACTCAATCTCATAAAATCATTTATAATCATCACATATACACATTCATCGCAAAATTTCAAGTTCACAAAACACGGTCAATACACATTCTATATAAAAAAAAATCATTTTCCACATCTCTTAGCAAACTCTAGACACTACCAAAGTTTGACAAGATTAGTATCATTCAATCAACACAATCATGTCTATCCATTAACAAGAGATCAAGGACGGCCAGTTCCTTAATTTGTTAATAAATGGACAACAATCATGATGGTGGTTCAACCCATCCTTACCAAGCTACAATAGTGTTTTCTTAAGCACGAAACACATAAGCATTTATGAGTAAGAAAACATAATATTGAGGTAGCATAATTGAATAAATATGTAAAACATTTACACATGAGCGTATAAAAGCATATCACATCGTCTCGCATGAACATTTAATTAGCATACATTGCCCCTAAACTTAAAAGTTACGAATCAACTTAAAACAAGAAAGATAGATATTCCACAACAATAAAACTTAAGAATTCAATCATTCTTACCAAACAACGACACTCTCCCTAAAACATTGTATTTAAATCATGTAATGACTAATAAGAGAAACAATTATTGAGACATAGATCATACACACATAGATTCATACATTTCAAAATTCATCAAAAGAAGAAATCACAATTTGACAAATCTGTAAAGTCATGAAAACATGTTTATGAAAATGGCACATTTGAAAGATTCATTCACAATGCACAATTCATATAGTTACTCACATAGGAATCATGGTAAAGGATATTCAAATAATTTACAATTAATCTATCATGTTGTATTCATCTAAAATCTCAATAATTCAAAAATAACACATTGCCAACATATGTATAAACTACACAAGGACACACAAATAAATACCTACATGAAATTTCTCATTCTTAAATCATCAATCTAAGAGTTTGGTCATGGTAAAAGAACAAACATTTCATAACATCAAATTCTAAGTGACTCAAGGATTCACATTCGTATACATAAATCATGCAAGGAAACAATTAACTTAGCATGGTAATCAACATAATCAAATAAGATCATCAATTTCGCATCACATTGAATTCATTCATTCTCAAAATTTCTCAAAAGAAAGAACGATACAATTAACAACTCCTTAAAAGACATTGCAACATTTACAAATATAGTGCATATCATTATCCATCAAACACAAATCATCCTAAGCATACTTATCATTTAAATATTTTCAAAATACTTCGACGATGATTAACAACAAACATTTATCGCTCTATCGACAAAATCTAACAACAATATTAGTAAGACAAATTGAACACATGAATGTCTATCCCACATTGCAAAAGAGCATAACACAATATTTCACATAAGCATATCATACAAGATAAATAATTAACTTATCACGACACTCAATCATCTACACAAAATCATGAAAGCATTTAAGGAACATACATGACTTCTCCAAATTTTAGAAAATTACAATCGCATCAAAACAAGAAAAGATAAATATTCCATAACAACAAATTCCAAAACTCAACAAATCATACTCACATAAGTATATTCATGCAAGAGAAATAATCTAGCTTAATCATATAAGGCAAAACATGCGTCAAACATATCATAGAATTCATTAATATTCTACTCTTTCCATTTTCATGAAAAACTAGTTTCATTCACTCAAAAGAAAATAATATAGATTTTCAACATCATTCCCAACATAAGAAATAGCTACTAGTTATAGAATCATCATATGAAAATAAAACATAAACCAAACACGTTCAAGAATCCACTTAATCAAATAGAACAACTACATTTTCGACAAGATCCACATAATCAAGAATTAATGCTACTTCCAAAATTAACTCATGTAAAAAGGATTACACAAAGATATACACGTAGTCATACATAGAAATTCACCTTTACATGTTCATTTTAATAGATCACAATCTTTTCATGAATATTCACCAATAATCGTCATGTTAAAGCATTCAAGTAATTTAACTATTGCATTCGTATATAAATTTTCAAATAATTCCACGGATACATACATACATACATGATACATACATATATACATACATACATACATACATACATACATACATAACATCATTTAATTAATTCAATCATACTACAAAAGCAATCATCATAAATAAATTATTACAACATTCATTCACGACACATGCATAAACAATCATACTTAATTTCATATAACATAGATTTTTATCAACAAGTGAATATGTACTAATATGCGAACAAAATCATTTTAAATAGGGCAATAACAAGAAAACATCATCATCTACGTCATTACCTTGAAATCAAAACAACAATCATATTCTCAAGTTTTAAAGAATAAACATAATTAGTGACAATAATAATATTCACTCATTCCATCGAATGAAAACATCAACAACAACAAATATCATCATTAAGTCACATTTCAAAACAATAATGATGAACGCATATTCATTATCAATTATGCACAATTATATCATGTTATCATTACTCACTTATCATGAAATTATAAATGAATAAAATCATGTCAAAACTACACAAAGATTATAACTTTAAGCACATACAACTATTACAATCATAAAAGAATAACATTCATCACGAATCAACACAAAGGAATACACGCTCATTACTTGAATCGATAACTTACAACTAAGATAATTATCAATCTCATCAAGTAGTCACCAAAAGAAAAGATAACATAATCTAATTGATATCACTCATAGTTCATGAATAAACAATCACTAAGTATATTCATAAAATAAACACATCACAACTTATCAACATTTATGAAACAATAGATTCATAAGTCAACACCAATTAAAGCACAAGTCTCAAGAATTAAGTAAATCAACATGCCAATAAGCAATAAAACAAGATTCAATAAACTCATCATACATCCACAAAATGGTTAATAGTGACTAATGTGCAAGTGTAACTATAAAATTACATCACAAGAGGACACCACTGATACACAAACACAACTGACACTACGCTCACTTAGCCTGATTGTACAGACTTGCTCTGATTGACACACGACACACACATAGCTCACTATGTCCGAGGACAACTGTTGGAACTAAGTGGGTCTGACATGAACCTCTAATGGTTTAAATAGTTTTGATGATAACAAAGTATTAAAATTACAATTGGAAGTACTAATGATTATTCTAGTGTGCAGAATTACAAGTTAAAATTCATTCAGAAGCACTATGAATAATAGCAGAGAAGCCAGTCAAAACAAGTTCTGAAAGCACGTCACTGCTCATCAGAAGCTTAAATTTTATATGTTGATGAAAGTGCCTCTGAGGACAAAAACAAGGTTCTGACGGACTCAGAAGCAAAAAGGGCCTCAAGAAGCAATGTCAACAGCATCTGAAGCAAAAGGAATTTACGTCACTCAAAAGCTGACCTATACAGAACCAATGATTGAAGAACAATCCACTTCAAGGCTCTGTCACATCCACAGGAAGGAATATTCGTTGGTACAACGTTAACCTTATCCATAAGTGGAGCGCATTTGAGGATAGTACTATCGTACTATTATTACTCAAAATGGATGAGTGATAAATTGAATAGCTAGGTAGTGGAATTGGAATTCCTTATCAAAGAAGGCAATATACAGCTATCAATTGTACGAGTAAATTCCAGCTGGCACCTCTCTCTCTGCAACGGTCATCATCTTCCTCCAAGTATAAATAGAAGACTCAAATGGAAGAAATGACTACCGTTCCTACTACTGTTCTATTACTGCGTTCAAAGACTAAGAAGCATTCTGACATCATAATTTAAATCTGTCATTCTAAGTCTTAGAACAATTTGAGTTGTATTTTGTAAACACCTCTGATAGTATATCAAGTGTTCCTTAACATTCATTCTTATTCTTAAGTTTGTTTGAGAAGTCTCTTGTTAAGTTTAACTTGAGCATTTGAGAAGTCTCTTGTTTAGTGAAACTTGAGCACCTGAGAAGTCTCTTGCAAGTGTGCTTGAGCAATTTGTAATCTTTAGTAGATTATAGTGAAAATCTCTTGTTAGTAACAAGGGGACTGGAGTACTCTCGATTTGTGAGGGGAACCAGGATAAATTCTGTGTCTTTCTTTCTCTCTCTCAGCACCCTCTCTTTAATTTGTGTTTTTATCCGCTGCATACTTAGTCGCTATTAGGCAAAAGGATTTATTTTTTTAAAACACAATTCAACCCCCCCCTTCTTGTGTTTTTCCACCTTCAATTGGTATCAGGAGCTGGGCTGTTGCCTAACTCTCACCTATCAGTGAAACAGTTAAGATTCAGGGAGGAAAAACATGTCTGCTGAGAAGAATCTCAATGAAGTTCCATTTGACTATGATTCTAATTCTAAAGACAGAAGGTCTTCTGACAAAATTCCCTTTTTCAATGGAACTGAGACTGGTTATCCATTCTGGAAAACCAAGATGTACAGTCACATCATGGCGATTGATTGTGATCTGTGGGATTTGGTAGAAGATGGAGTGAACTTTGAAAATATGGACCTAGAAGGCGTTGTTAGCTCTAAAGACAGGAAGGCTTTTACACCCACTCAAAAGCTTGAATATAAGAAGCACCACAGTGTAAAAGGGATGATGACAAATGCCATCTCTCATGATGAGTACTTGAAAATTGGAGATAAGAGAACGGCTAAGTCTATCTGGGATTCTCTTAAATCCAAGTATGAAGGAAATAAACAAGTTAAGGAGGCTAAGGCCAACTTGTTAGTACATCAGTATGAATTATTTAAAATGAAGGACGGAGAGGACATTGAGACAATGTTCTCTAGGTTTCAAATTCTTGTTTCTGGACTTCAAGTTTTAGATAAGAGCTATACTGAGGCTGATCATGTAAGAAAAGTACTCAGAAGCTTGCCGCCAAAGTGGAGACCAAAAGTGACAGCGTTTCAGGAATCTAAGGATTTAGATACTGTGTCCCTTGAAAGCTTGGTTAGTTCTCTAAAGAGTCATGAGATGGAACTTATGACTGACGAATCGACTAAGAAGCTAAAAGGGATAGCCCTGAGCACCAAGAGTTCCTCTAAGGCTCTGAAGGCGAAGGTTATAGTATCTGATGAAGAAGCTTCTGAAGAAGGTCACGAAATGGACTCTGATGAAGAAGAAGAAATGGTTCTGATGGCTGCAAGAGTATCGCAATGGGCTAAAAGAAGCAAGAAGTATGCTGGTAAGTTTGGAGGTTCTTCCAAGAAGGTTAGTGCATCTAAGGATAAAAAGGAAGAACAAAACAAATGCTTTAAGTGCAACAAACCAGGACACTTCATTGCTGACTGCCCAGAAAACCTGAGTAAATCATCCAAGAGAACCTCTAACAAAGAAAGATACAAAAGTAAGCTCAAAAAGGGGTTCCTTGCCACTTGGGATGATTTGGATCAGGAATCAGATTCTGATGGGGAAGAAGAAGCAAACCTAGCCTTGATGGCAACCGCTTCTGACCAAGAGAACTCTGAGCACGAAGATGACTCAGATTCAGAAGATGAAGAAGAGGTACTTGCTAAACTTTCTCGTTCTGAATTAATAGATTCCTTAAAAGATGCCTTAAAACTTTTAACCAAAAAGGCAGGTGAGTGTAAGGTCCTTAAAAAGGCCTATAACAACCTGACCGAAAAGGCAAATGAAATAATTGAACAAAATGAGTCTCTAAAATCAAGAAATGAATTTATGGAAACTCATTATGTTCTTGATGATAAGGTTCCTCCAGAACATGAATTTGCTCTTCAGGAATTCCTTATAAATGGAATGAAAAGAAGTAAAATAGCCTCTTTGATTTATCATGTAAGTAGAAATAGAGGAGAAGGTCTTGGATTCTCACGTTTTAAAGATAATCCATTATCTTCAAAGTTCTCTAATATAGATAAATCAAAACCTAAGGTTGTCTTTGTAAAGAGTCAATCAGAAGTTCTTAATGAGTCAGCTTCTGATAGAACATCAAAGCCAGAGGCTCAAAAGTCAAAGACTCTGAAGGATAAAACCTCAGAACCTAAGATTGTTAAGCCTCAAGCTAATATTAAATCTAAAGAAGCTCTGACACATTCAAGACCAAAGCTCAAGAGCTATACTAAACCCAAAAACTTTTCAACAAGGGTGGTTAACTCTAGAGGCTCTGATAGGTCTTTCAAACAAAGACCACCTAGACCTGTAAAGACTAACACAAAAGGACCCATAAAGATATGGGTACCAAAATCTCAAATAATATTTGCTTCAGGTTTGCACACCAAGAAGGCCAAAGCAGCAATGCTGGTACCTGGACAGTGGCTGCTCACGACATATGACGGGAGAAAGGCATATGTTCCAAACCCTGACTCTGAAAGAGGGAGGTACTGTGGGGTTTGGAGGAAACCAAAAAGGGAAGATCATTGGTACAGGTATAGTTGGTAACTCTTCTCTTTCAATTAAAAATGTTTGGTTAGTTGATGGCCTCAAACATAATCTGCTTAGCATTAGTCAATTTTGTGATAGCGGATTTATTGTTAAATTTGATAAAGAGGCATGTACAGTAATCAATGATTCTGACAAGTCCATATTGTTTAAAGGATTAAGAAGAGGTAATGTTTATAAGGTGAATCTGTCAGAACTCACTGAGCAGAAGATAGTTTGTCTTCTATCTCTGAATGATGAAAAGTGGGTCTGGCACCAACGCTTAGGTCATGCTAACTGGAGATTAATCTCTAAGCTTAGCAAACTAAAGTTGGTTAAAGGCCTGCCAAATCTTAAATATCATTCAGATGCTCTGTGTGGTCCTTGTCAGATTGGCAAAATTTCAAAAACTTCTTTTAAACCTAAAAACATTGTCTCTACCTCAAGACCCTTAGAACTACTTCACATTGATTTGTTTGGTCCAGTAAGTACTGCCTCAATCAATGGGAAGAAATATGGATTAGTTATTGTTGATGATTACAGTAGATGGACTTGGGTAAAGTTTTTAAGAGTGAAAGATGATGCATATGATGTGTTCAGCATCTTCTGCACTCAAGTGCAAAATGAGAAAAGTCTCAAAATCTTAAAAGTTAGAAGTGATCATGGTGGTGAATTTGAAAATGAATCATTTGCAACTTTTTGTGAAGATCATGGCATTGTTCATGAGTTCTCTGCTCCTAGAACACCACAACAAAATGGTGTTGTAGAGAGAAAGAACAGGTCTTTACAAGAAATGGCAAGAACCATGATGCATGAGACAAAACTTGCTAAGCACTTCTGGGCAGAAGCTGTAAACACAGCTTGTTATATTCAAAATAGGATCTATATAAGACCTCTATTGAATCTAACAACATATGAACTCTTCAAAGGAAGAAAGCCCAACATCTCTTACTTTCATCAGTTTGGATGTACATGTTACATTCTAAACAACAAGGCCTACAAAAGAAAATTTGATGCCAAAGCTTGTAAGGGAATCTTTATAGGTTACTCTGAACGCTCAAAGGCATACAGAGTGTATAATTCTGAAACTAACACAGTGGAAGAATCTATACATGTTAGATTTGATGATAAAGAGCCTGACAGTAAAATGTCAGAGCAAGATAATAGTTATGCAGGTATTCCATACCAATACACCAATACAGAACCTGAAAAAGCATCAGAAGCTGTTGAAGCTTCAGAAGCTGTATTGGAAGAAGATGCTGAAGAAGCATCTCAATTAGAAGCATCACAAGAACATGATGACACTTCAGAAGAAGACACTCAACCAAGTGCTGATGTTGATGAAGTTCCAAGAAGGAAGTTCAAATATAGATCATCACATCCAGAAGACTTAATTCTTGGAAACAAAGAAAGTCCAAGAAAGACAAGATCAGACTATCAACAACTTGATTCTCTTCTGGGACTAATCTCAATGATAGAACCAAAGAATGTTGATGAAGCACTTACGGACGATGGATGGATTGTAGCTATGCAGGATGAGCTCAATCAGTTTCAAAGAAATGATGTATGGGACTTAGTGCCAAGACCAGCACATAAGAACATCATTGGAACTAAGTGGGTATTTAGAAACAAGATGAATGAACAAGGTGAAGTGGTAAGAAATAAAGCTAGACTGGTAGCACAAGGCTACAGTCAGCAAGAAGGTATAGACTTCACTGAAACATTTGCTCCAGTAGCAAGACTGGAAGCAATCAGGTTACTTCTTTCATATGCTGTTAACAATGGAATCACATTGTACCAAATGGATGTTAAGAGCGCCTTTCTTAATGGTGTTATTTCTGAAGAAGTATATGTCAAACAACCCCCAGGCTTTGAGGATTTGAAAAATCCTAATTATGTTTATAAACTTAAGAAATCACTCTATGGTCTCAAACAAGCTCCAAGAGCTTGGTATGAAAGACTGAGTAATTTTCTTTTAGAAAATGGTTTTCAAAAAGGTCAAATTGACAATACATTATTCAGAAAGACATCTAAGAAAGATATCTTAATCATTCAAATTTATGTAGATGATATAATTTTTGGTTCAACTAATGCTTCTCTTTGCAAGAATTTCTCTAAGCTTATGCAGGATGAATTTGAAATGAGTATGATGGGTGAATTGAAGTTCTTCCTTGGAATCCAAATTAATCAAGGAAAAGATGGCACTTACATTCATCAAAGCAAGTATACAAAAGAGCTTCTGAAGAAGTTCAACCTTGATGACTGCAAGATAATGTCTACACCCATGCATCCTACCAGCAGCTTAAGCAAAGAAGAGATAGGAAGCAAAGTAGATCAGAAGCTGTATCGAGGTATGATTGGTTCTTTACTCTACCTGACAGCATCTAGACCTGATATTCTATATAGTGTATGCTTGTGTGCAAGATTCCAGTCAGATCCTAGAGAACCTCACTTAACTGCTGTTAAGAGGATCTTTAGATATCTGAAAGGAACTACTAATCTAGGACTTCTTTATAAAAAATCCCTAGATAGTAAGCTAGTTGGATTCTGTGATGCTGACTATGCTGGTGATAAGATTGAGAGGAAATCCACTAGTGGAAATTGCCAATTCATTGGTGAAAATCTCATATCTTGGGCCAGTAAGAGACAAACAACTATTGCTTTGTCTACAGCAGAAGCAGAATACATCTCAGCTGCTAAATGCTGCACACAGCTTCTCTGGATGAAATATCAGTTGGAAGATTATAACATAGCTGAAAGCAGTATTCCACTATATTGTGACAATACTGCTGCTATTCATTTGTCTAAGAACCCTATTCTACACTCAAGAGCTAAACATATTGAAATAAAACATCATTTTATAAGGGATCATGTTCAGAAAGGTACAATAGATATTCAATTCATTGATACTGAACATCAATGGGCTGATATATTTACTAAACCTTTAGCTATTGAAAGATTTGATTTTATCAAAAAGAATTTGAACATGCACTATATCTCTGAAGAAAATTAGCTCTGAGAAGTAGAATAGAATTAGCATCTGAAGCTCTATCAGAACCTCTTATAACTTAGAGTATCCCTTGGGAAGCTCTGAATAATTTAGGCTCTGAAGAGTAACAGGTTCTGATGAGGTGTCAGATACAAATGAGTGAGGCTCTGAACCTTTTAGAAATGAAACGTTCAGTACGTGTAAGTGTACAACAGTTGTCTATACACGCGTCAGCTATGATTAAACTTTTTCAACACGTGTCTAGATCCTGACGGGCAGAGAACAGTTAATGATGATTATGGCAGTTAAGTTTATTATTTAATTTTTAAAACTGCTCGCGCTCCCTCCCAATGTTTACTTTCTCTGTGTATGTGTGCTAGTTACTATTTATAAGTCACTTCACTCACTTTGCACAACTTTTACACATAATCACTTCCCACACAAACCTAAAAACTCAGAAACTCCCAAATTGCTCTGCGTTGAAATCATGGCTGCTCGTTCATCAATCGTAATCGTTCAAGAACCCTTTAACCCTACATTACCACCCATCATCGATCTTAATTCAAAAGATAATCTAGTCTACGAACATCATCAAACTGACGCTGGACCAGATGCTTATGATTTCTTCACTGAGAAGTTCGTAGATTTTGAAAGTTTGAAAGCGAATGGGATTGACATTCAATACTTGTTCTACAACCAACAATGGCAAAATTATTTTGAGATGCTTAATGGTTTCGTATACTACGACATAGTGAAGTATTTCTGGCAGAAGGCTAAAGTGTACGATAGAGCAAGTGCTGATAAAGAATACAAGGATTTGGTTGAAAAGAACCAGGAATTACGAGGGAAAACAAGAAAGGAACTTGGCCTTAAACCTTATAGAGAAAGGGAAATTAGGTCAAATATTTTGGGAATCAATGTTGTGATAACTCAAGCACACATTGCTAAGATCCTGGGTTTAGACAACAAAGGAGAAGATATAGAAGTGTATGATAAGAAAAGCAAGCATTTGGATTCAATTCATCAGGACCTCTTTAAATCTGGTTGCACACAAAAGGATTTTGGAAAAGTAATGCACATGAAGAACTCATTTGAATTTGCTTTCAGAATGTGTTTGTCCACTATCTTCACCAGAAAAGGTGGATTGGATACCATCTCCATTCCACACAAACATCTCATCTGGTTCTTATACAAGAGGGTAAAGGTTAATTTGGCTAAGATTCTTTTTGATCACATGTGCCTTACCATCAATGAGGGTAGAACCAAAATACCATCAGTCATTCATCACCCTAGGTTAATCTCAGAACTGATAAGGCAAACCAAACTCACAGACATTGTGAGTGCCAAAGAAAAACTTAGAGTTTTCCAAACTGCTAAGTATGATGCATCAGTTCTGGTCAACATGAAGAGAAAAACCAAGGAAGAAATCATTCAAGTGAAAACACCTCTACAGCAAGTGTACGAAAAGTACTTCTGGTGTGATGGGTTTCCCACCATATCAGAACATGATAATGATGAGGTCATCAAGAACTTTCTTGAATCAGTAAGAAGAGAAACTGGGGTCAGTGTGCCCAGGAAAATGGTTGTAAGTGTTCCTAATTGGGATATCTTCAAGGGACCAAGAGATATTACAAGGAGCAGAAGAAAGCCAAGAACTACTGAGCAAGAAATGATTGATGAAGGCTCTGATGATCAAGGACATGCTAGTGCTGATGAGACTGAAGAAGGTGCTGACGGTATGATGACTGAAGCTGTTCAGAAGGAAAAACGGACAAAGAAAAGGCATGATAGGCCTTCAGCTTCTGAGGAAGATCAGAACCCTGCTAAATCTGCAAAGAGATTAAAGACCAGAGCTTCTAAACCAAAAGGTAAGATCTCTGAATCAAATACTTCTAGCATTCCTGTAGCTCAGGTTATTGGTTCTGAACCTCAACCCTCTATTGCTAAACCATCTATTTCTCAACCTCCATCATCTACAAATCAACCTCAACCCATAGACTTCACTGTACCCATTAGTGTAGTCTTACCTGATCATAAAGCTATATCACCATCATCTTCATCAGATACCAGCACTGCCTCAGATGAGTTAATTGCTACACTCATCAGAGAATCCAACCCAAAACAAAAGAAAACTCTTACACCAAAGAGAACCTCTTTCAAGAAAACCACAAAGAAAACCACCATAAAGCCCATTCATCTCTCTTCTGATGAAGAACCTACCATTAATATAGACACCACCATTCTCAATCAATCCACAAATCAAGGTTCTGTCATAGAACATCTTGAACAACACATGTGTGGTGTTGCATTTACCAACTCAAATCCAAATTCACCACATCAATTTCCATCCATGAATCTCACAAATGATTCACCCGTCCATAAAACACAAAACACACAGGTCATTCACACACCCCCTCCCTCACTTGATCACATCTCTCGAGTAAACCCACCTACATTCACCCCTGTTCAGAATGAGCCATTTGCTCACTCTGAAGAACAACAAAAATCACCTCACTCATCACCAATCAATGTCATGACTGAACAACAACATCAATCACCACAACCTGTCCCTGACCCACTCAACAGACCTCTAGTTTTAGAAGAGGTTCTTGAGCTTTACCAACACCTAACTAAAGCTGAACATCAAATATTCAAGGATTCCATCAATCTTGATGATGATATCATACCTCCAAATCTCAGCAAAATCAAAATCATTGAACTCAAAAGAAAGGAACCTGAACCAACCATTCCCTTTGACCCATCCTTACCCTTTTTCAATTCTGACTCTGAACCAAACCTTGAGCTGCTAAATAATGCTATAGGTATTAGACTTAAGAGGTTCAAACAAAGAGAGGAAGAAGCTCTTATCTTCCCCTCTGATATGGATGCTGAGGTCAAGGAATTAGAGTACTTGTTTGGTAAATCCTTAAGAATTCTCAGTACTCATCTGAAGGAAAAGATTAAGGGTAGAGGAGCAAACACTGTACGGGAACTATTTGAGATTGCTGAGAGGACATGTGCTCCAAGGCTCACATTCTTCAACCATGAAGAAGAATGTCAGAGGTTAGCCTTTTTAGCTGCTGTTGATGAAAGTATGAGACGATCTTTTGATGAAGAGCAGGCTAGGATAGCTGCTGAAATGGAACGTCAGAGGCTTGCTGAACAAGAAGCCTTAAACTTATTGATTGAGAGAGCTGTTCACATTGCTACCATTGAGACTAATAAGATTCTTGAGAATCAAGGAGCTACAGAAGATACTGTTATGAATGATCAGAACCTTGGTAAACCAGATTCTGATAAAGGAAAAGCTCCCATTGTTGCTTCATCTCCTCCAAGATTTCCACCAGTACTTGTCCAAGGTTCTTCTTCATCTGCTATACCCTCTGTTATGCAAGAAGCTCTGGATGTAATCAAGCATGACATAAGAGAGGAACTAAGAAATGAAATGGATGAATTCAGGGCCGATATCAGAGAAGACATGAACAGATCTGGTGAAGCTACAAACAAGAAGATAGATGCAATGATGGAACTTCTTCTGAAGCTTACTCAACAGCAACCCAAACCTTAACCCTTATGTTTGAGCACTTGTTGTATTGTTAAGTTCTTGTGTATTTTTTGGATAATTTTCTTTTAATTCATATCTATTTTATCCATATGTGTGTGTTTGTTATTTGCTTATATGATTGTTTTATCTTTGTTTTTCAAAAGTTAACTTTTCTATATACCATAATATTGTCTGGTACTCTTGAGAATTCTGACTCTAGTGAAAGATGCTGAAGAGCATCTTAGTATTTAAACTAATAAGCCTAGGATTTTCAAAACCTAAGAGTCCCTCTCATCAGTACTCCTGTTTACTCATGAAATAGCTTCTTAGTATTAAAGCCTGTTTAACAACGGGGCACCAATACCGAATGAGGCGTGTCTGGTAACTGGTGTTCTGACAATACTTATGTGGTATATAAAAAGAAAGCAAGCTTAAAAGAGAGAGAGATAGGTAGAGGAACAACTTTTATTATTAATAGAAAGATTCTTTATTACATATGATTGCATCTAGCCTAAGGCTTAGATTTAGAAGCCTCTGATTCTATACTCTTCAGTTTCTCCTTGAGAAGAGATAGTGCTTCATCAGCAAGCTTCTGAACCTCAGCTGGATAATCTGCTAGATTATCTTCATATGTCCATAAGAACTCTTCCAGATCAGAGCCCAATTCTTCCTCCTCTGACTCTGTTAAAATAAGTTCTTCCTTGTTTCTCTCATATCGTAGCCTGTTTTCTTCGCAGCGCCAGGGCTCTGCTCCCTTCTTGCTCTCTTTTTTTGAGCCTGAAGCATCCTTGGTAACCTGCCTTTCCATTGTATGTTTTTCTTTTGATGTTACTTGATTACTCTGGATGAGTAAAATGAGAGGAATCATCCCTTTTTATAGTGTCATCCAGCTCTCTTGTCAGGACGGTTTTCAACACAATTCATTAAATGAATTTAGTTGTCATAACCTTTTGACTTGACTGCCTTGTTATGACGCATTTGACTGCTTGGTTTTCTGTGTCTTTTTGACTGATGCCAAAAGGGGGAGTAAGAGTAGTGTTAAAATTAATGTTGATTCATTCATATACTGCTCAATCTGAAACTGTTATGTTAAATACATTATGAATCAATATTTATCTCTTATGATTCTTTCTCATTCTGAACGATTATTGAAAGGGGAGAAAATTTAAGAACCTAAAATAAAACTCATAGACAATGTCAGAAGAGCTTGCAAACCGCTTCTGAGCATTATCAAACTCTAAGAAGCAAAGCTTGCAAAACTATGCTTCTGAGAGTTAAATATGAAAATTTATTTTAAGTTAATAAATCAACTCTTAAACTGTTTTAATTAATTATGGATAAAACTTAGGGGGAGCTTACAAACCTACCCTTATGGATTATCAGACTCAGGGGGAGATTGCAAACCTTTGAAACCTGAAGTCATCATAATTAAATTAAATCAACAACAATTGAATTTTAATGCTTTGGTTTGTCATCATCAAAAAGGGGGAGATTGTTGGAACTAAGTGGGTCTGACATGAACCTCTAATGGTTTAAATAGTTTTGATGATAACAAAGTATTAAAATTACAATTGGAAGTACTAATGATTATTCTAGTGTGCAGAATTACAAGTTAAAATTCATTCAGAAGCACTATGAATAATAGCAGAGAAGCCAGTCAAAACAAGTTCTGAAAGCACGTCACTGCTCATCAGAAGCTTAAATTTTATATGTTGATGAAAGTGCCTCTGAGGACAAAAACAAGGTTCTGACGGACTCAGAAGCAAAAAGGGCCTCAAGAAGCAATGTCAACAGCATCTGAAGCAAAAGGAATTTACGTCACTCAAAAGCTGACCTATACAGAACCAATGATTGAAGAACAATCCACTTCAAGGCTCTGTCACATCCACAGGAAGGAATATTCGTTGGTACAACGTTAACCTTATCCATAAGTGGAGCGCATTTGAGGATAGTACTATCGTACTATTATTACTCAAAATGGATGAGTGATAAATTGAATAGCTAGGTAGTGGAATTGGAATTCCTTACCAAAGAAGGCAATATACAGCTATCAATTGTACGAGTAAATTCCAGCTGGCACCTCTCTCTCTGCAACGGTCATCATCTTCCTCCAAGTATAAATAGAAGACTCAAATGGAAGAAATGACTACCGTTCCTACTACTGTTCTATTACTGCGTTCAAAGACTAAGAAGCATTCTGACATCATAATTTAAATCTGTCATTCTAAGTCTTAGAACAATTTGAGTTGTATTTTGTAAACACCTCTGATAGTATATCAAGTGTTCCTTAACATTCATTCTTATTCTTAAGTTTGTTTGAGAAGTCTCTTGTTAAGTTTAACTTGAGCATTTGAGAAGTCTCTTGTTTAGTGAAACTTGAGCACCTGAGAAGTCTCTTGCAAGTGTGCTTGAGCAATTTGTAATCTTTAGTAGATTATAGTGAAAATCTCTTGTTAGTAACAAGGGGACTGGAGTACTCTCGATTTGTGAGGGGAACCAGGATAAATTCTGTGTCTTTCTTTCTCTCTCTCAGCACCCTCTCTTTAATTTGTGTTTTTATCCGCTGCATACTTAGTCGCTATTAGGCAAAAGGATTTATTTTTTTAAAACACAATTCAACCCCCCCCTTCTTGTGTTTTTCCACCTTCAACAACCGGAGCTCTGATACCAAATTGTAACACCCAAACCCGTATTTAATAAAAATACTATCTTAATAAAATATTCTCCAAAATACGCAACGGAAATAAGATTTGATTTATAAAAGTATTGGTTCGAGTATTACATCGTACACATAAAGGTTTACCAACAACTTAATTAGTAAAACGATTATTGTACAAAAATGAGTTTATAAGAAAAATACATCTTTAACTACACTGGAATTAAGAAGCAAGACTCTAAATATATATTATAGAAATAATCTCATCCCTGTGTCACATCAGAGCAGAGCTTCACTGAAAACTCGATCACAAACATAACCTGAAGATCTGGAACCCAAATCCAGCACATACACAAAACAGATGGTTAGATAATATAACCATAAAAGAAACTAAGTATAAGAAAACACTTAATACTTAGGACATTGCATGGTCATGTCTCACAATTCATTCCATAACAAACTACCAATCTCATAGCATTCATATTTCATAATCATAAAATATAATGCATCATAATAACATCACATTCTCAATCAATTGACAAGTATACACATCATCATCAATTAATTATCATTACACATCTCATAACACGCTCAATCATAAGTATCACATTATTCAATCATTCACAAAAACATAATGGTAACAATGACAATTATCAAATAACAATTAGAGTACACAATTATCCTAATGCAAACTAATGTCACAAATCTCATGTCATGTCACCCTAGACATAACTAAATGCATGTGGTACCCGCATCAAATTAATGAACACCCTCCAAGTAATCGCAATCTTTGGAGTCTCAATGTTCTGAACAACCCCCAAGTAACCGCATCCCTTGGAGTCTCAATGTTCTGGATAATATCCATCACTCAAAATGAACACCCTCCAAGTAATCGCAACCCTTGGAGTCTCAATGTTCTCAACACCCCCCAAGTAACCGCAACCCTTGGAGTCTCAATGTTCTGGACACCCCCCAAGTAACCGCAACCCTTGGAGTCTCAATGTTCTGGATATATATATCCATCGCTCAAGTCAGTTTTAAGTCATGAGGGACTCTTCTCAAGTTGACTCATGAATGCATGAATGTACACATACCAAATAATGATGATAACACTACACATCTACTCATGAATAATAAGCCACTCATCCCTATTATTCCTTCTCAATTCGCATCAAATTCACATCATCATTTCATCATTAAGGTATACATTCAAGCAAGATACAACAACACACTCATCATCATAAAACATGAACATCATAATTCATCATCATTAATTATCTTCTAATCATCACACATCATTAGCTAATCAACATACATTATTAACTAATCCTCATACATCATTAATCATCATACTTAATCCATATAAGTAATATCATAACTTAATTCATTAATCTCAACTCAATTAAGTACACAAGTTATTATTATCAATCACTAAATAATAACCTTCACCATAATCAATCATCATGTAATCAAGTCATATATACATATACATATACATATACATATACATATACTCTTCGTTCAAACATATTCATAATCATATTATCATCATCTCTAATCATCAACAGTTATCTATTATCATCATAAACATAGCCTCATTTAATTTAGATATATCAACTTCACTTAACACATTAAGTAACATCAAAATTGGGTAAACATCATTAAATAAACATAATCTCATAAAACGAATTCCGGAATCGGATTCTACGCGAAAAATTATTGAAAATGGGTTCCTGGTGCATAAACCGTCAAAAAGTCAAAAGTCAACGAAAAGTCAACAGTCAACGCTGTTGACCATTGACCTGCGCCCCTGCGCAGAAGGGCTGCGCCATTGCGCAGGAATCCGAGGGTGCTGCGCCATTGCGCAGGATAGCTGCGCCATGACGCAGGGACCTGATGAAAAATCATTTTTTACGCGTTTTTGACCCAAAAATCACTTTTCTTCACTCAAAATCACTTATTTGAACCCAATAACACTTATAAACAGTTACCAAGCATGTTTATGGATAAAATCACTTATTTGAACACTCAAAATCACTTATCATAATTCAAATTTGAGAATCTATACCCATTTTAACACAAAACCCATTTATCTCATAATCAATCAAAATCAAAGTTCAAGTAATTAACTTTATCATGGATTTCACACAACAATCATAAATAGAAGCATATTATATATGAATCATTAACAAGCTTCAATTATAAACACATTCCCAAAAACCCATTTCTTACTAAAACCCAAAAAGAGTGAAGAGAGTTTGGGTGTGGAGTCATAGACAAACTCCCCTCTCTTTGATCACTCAAAATTATACTCCCTCCGTCCCAAAATAAGTGACCCAATTTTGACTTTGGGTACTATTCATATGACATGCTTTGACTCTATTTTTCTACTAATATATACATAAAAATATTAGCATATGAGATCTTGTTTGATTTGTCTCGACGAGTATTTTCAAAATATATAATTTTTAGAATTTTTAATATTAGAGAATTAAAGATATTGATGATCAAAGTCGTGCATTGGCAAACGTAACTACAGTCAAACAGATCATTTATTTTGGGACGGAGGGAATATTATCTAAGCCTCTTACCTCAATAAAGTTGGAATCTCTACTCCACCACTTGATTTTCTTTAATCTACCATGGCTTATTCTTTATTTGATCTTCTCCTTCATCTCTTTCTCTTCTCTAAACCTCCTTCTCTTCTTTCTTTCTCAAACCCTTTTCTCTCTTCTTTTCTCTATTATCTCTCTACCTCTCTATCTCTCAAATTTCATGATAAATAACAACAACACTCCCTCTCATAAAAACCACTCCTTTATATAACTCCCAACTTAGGTTATAGTCAAATCCCCATACTACCCTTAATTTCACTACAAATCCCACTCACAATCTCAACTTTACTATTACCACAAATTCTTGTACTATTTACACAAGTGCCACTACTTCCTCTCCAAGACACTCTACCCCTTTAAGATAATAACCAAAATGCCACTCTTATCTCTACACAACTCACTAGCTCACACTAGATTACTATATTACCCTTAATTCTACCACAAACTCTTATTCATTCTAATTAGGCCCAATACTCATAAAAGCCCATTATTAACAAACATAAATGTAACAACTAATTAATACATATAAAACATATCAATTAACATACACAATTAATTAAATAACATCAATTAATCAAATATAATAAAATATAAGATTTGGGGTGTTACATCCTCTACTCATAGTGCACCAGAAACGTCGATACCGGAAAAGCAAGATGATGGTCCTAAAGACCAGGAAGATGCTTCAACTCAAAACCTTCTGCCTCAAGACAAAACATCTGATCATAAGACTGAGAGTTTGAATTCTTGTTTGGATCCTCCCCCTTTTAAGGTATTCTCGAAATTTCATTTCTTCTCCTATACCTTTCATTTATCGAAGTAACTTTCGTACTTAGCTTTTTATTTAACTTTTAGGATCATGTGTCGACACTGCCTACTATGCTAGAGGGGAACATCCAACAAGATCTTCCCATTACTGAAGATGTCTCAAAGGACACTGCCCAAGACGAAAAATCAACTGCTGATTCTCCCCCCAAAGCAAATCCCGAGGGTGCTCGTCAAAGTCCTCCTGAAACTGAGAAGATTGATACAATGGATGGGGCCTCGAAACATGATAATGATGTTGTCGATGACTCTGATAACGTCGCAAAAAATGGAGAAGGCCAACCCCCAAACGATGAAGGAGAGCGGCAACAACAAGATCAGATCATCAAAGACAACACGCAGCCTATATTACACAATCCTCCACCATCTTCTAGTCATATCGACATAAGCCAGTACTTCGAGTCTAGCAATGAAGAACAAATATATGTCAAGCCTGGTGGTTCAAGTATAGATCCTGAGTCTTCCACTTCCAAAATCTCAGAAGCATCACGCAGGTATTCCTGAATACCTTTTGAAGGGTTTAGATGTCTCCACTCCAGAAGAAGCTCTTGAGAAATTATTGTCTGGAGGCAACCTTAACACCAAAAGTGAAGGTACATCAGCCCATGTAGAAGAAGACAAAGAGCTCCAACTCGAGCAAGAGCTTTTGGATGTAATGGACAGTGACCCTCATGCCTACTTTGGTTTGAAAGCTCTACTCTGCCAACTACAGAATACCAGGACTAGTGAAGCATTATTGTTTCTTGTTTCTTGTTTCTCATTACTGCTAACAAGTCTTACCAGGCGCAGATTCAAGCTCATGCCTCTGTATAGGCTGACGCCAATCAATGCAACCTCGAAGTTGCTAACATGAAATCAGAGGCGACTGCTGCCTATCTCAAAGTTGTGGCTTGCGAGGACAATATTGCTAAGTGGAAGGTAGAAATTCGGGAGCTCGAGACGAAAATCCTTGAAGAAGAGAAATTACAACAGCACTTTACTGAAATTGCCACTCAAGTTTCTCCAACACAAATCGAAGCTAAAGCAAATGAAGGCTTAAGGCTATGTGGCAACGCTGCTGTGATTCAAACTGAAGTTCAACGCCTCGACAAAGAGAGTCATTTATTGAAGATCAAGCTAGCACAGATCAAAGAGCTTTATCGAGCCTTTCAGCGAGTTGCTCTTGGCAACGTTTAGGAATTATTTGCTTGATGTAACTTATTTGTTTTGAATGTTTTGGTACTTAAATGGATTTTAACTTGCCGTATTTATTCTTGATTGTCTCGAATTATTCGTTTGCAATTTTTATTTCCTGCAACATTGGTTTATACCTTTTCAAGTATTTACCATTCATGTTTACAGAACGTTGCTCATGAGATAACTCTTCAATTTCATAAGCACCATTAGAAAGTACTTGAGAAATTTTAAATGGTCCTTCCCAACTAACCTGTAGGTATAGCAAATTATAGGGTACGAAAAAGTCTTTTACCTACGCTCTCATGTTATCACTAAATGTCAAATTTCTTGTAGTGAATGAACCGACGAGCGTGACAGAACATGACCTGCATAATTTCAAATTTTATGAAAAACACCGCTCGTTTTATTCTATTATTCTTCCTATATATTTTAGTGGACTTAAGACTATAGGCTTAAATATGAAAACAATCAATGTAATTATGCCTTGTTTTAATTTTAACCCGTGTAAAAAAAGTTTGATTTTAATCCTTGTAAAATCTCAAAACTTTTAAAAAAATCCCTGAGCTTAATTTTTTGCTAACATGTCCAAATTCCCAAATTATGAACAGATTCATTGACTTAAATTAATTGAGCTTAATTCTATTGTCAATTAGTAGCAATCAATCAATGGGTTTTGTTTTAGCGCGTTAAAAAAGTAAAACCTAAAAACACGGAAATCATTGCAGGTTAGTCCAACTACATGAAATGGTTTCCGTGTTTTATATTAGAGAAATTAAGCATGAACGAGGTGAGGTATACGAAGATATATCCATTGGAAATGAATACAGAGAGTGAGAAGGTGGGTATCCTGTGTAAAAGGTGTGATTCCATGAAAGATTTGCCTTGTTATTGCGTGTTAGACTAAGTCTATTATTAGAGCTGAATTAGTTTTGGAAAATGGTTATATTAGAGTTGTTGAAGATGAAGATTGGTTTTTACTCTTTATTTTATTTTGTTTTATTAAAAATGAAAATATAATTTTAAATAAAAAAGTTAAATGAAAATGTTAATGAAAAATCCACGTCAGCAAGTTTATACACTCAGCATCTGCAGACTATACTACATAATTAGAGTGTTAACTACAACTAAAGCTAGGTGATAATCTTGAAATCAGGACAATCAGTAAAGTCTTCAAGATAATAAAAATCATAAGTTTTCATATTAAAAAAGATGATGAATTTGGTATAGTAGTAACTCTTATATAGAGCAATTTGTGGATTAACCTATTAACTAACTTTCACAAACTACTAATAATTTTGTAAAAAAAAAAACTACTAATAACAAAATAATGCAATTAAGGCTAACTAACTAATGAAATTGCTATTTTGCATTATCTTAATCTAAAAAATCTAAATCGAAATAAAATTATGTAATATATTTTATTAATTACTAGCGGCCTCCGTGTCTGTTTGTGTGATTGATATTCTCTATTGTGCTAATGTAGATAACTATTTAATTTTCTTTTTGCTTGTGCTTAGTTAACCACCTTTTTGGTTTTGCTTAGTTAATTGATAACTAATTAACTTTCTTTTTTGTTATGCTTAGTTATTAAAAAAAAAATCTTATTTTTTTACTAAAAAAAACAAAACTAAAAATCAACTTTTGTGTGGAAGTTATTTTTCAACATATACAAATATTTGAATCTGTATTAAAAAATATATATTTGAATAGCATGAAGGGCAAAAATGATGATAAAAAAAGTTCACACCAAAAATATATTCTCTTTAATATTGGTATAGAAGAATAGATATAGATTACTTCTAGGTACGAATTACGATAATATTATTCTACCAAAAAAAATTCACAGCAATACCACAATCAACTAAAATTTGTGTATATGCACAAATATTGTACTAATTAATATTCGATTATGTTTGCTAATCGGGTAACCACTACAAAAAAAATGAGGAATTGCGACACATTGATAGGGGCAGTTTGGTAACAACCGTCGCCGCTATTTTTGATTTAGGGTTGGCGACCTTTTGATGCAAACCGTCGTGGACTGCAACATGTGATTCCCTCTTATTATCGAGTTTCCCTCTCTTTTTTTCACTCACAAAACTTCAACGAGTGATTCAGTGATGAGAAGGATACGATGATTCAGTGATTGAACGATGGTTCAACGAGTGATGGTTCGATTCATCAACCTTTAGATTTGTACTCTGATTTGTTTCGATTCATCTTCAGATTAGTTCATTCAAGTTAGTTCATTCTTCAACCTTCAGATTTGTACTCTGATTTCACCTTCAAGCTTTAGATTCATTCTTCGTTATCAACCTTAAAGCTTCAGATTCATTCTCTGATTTCACCTTCGTTCAATCCTCTCCTCAAATTCGTTCAAGCTTCAGCTTCAATCTTCATAATACAGGTTCATTTGGTTAAATTTTGCAATTAGGTTCACTTAATTTACTATGATTTTGAAATTTGGTAATTAGGTTTTTGAAATTTCAATTTTCGTTCAAATATTCAGGTTCTGCTTCCTTCAATCAAGTTTCAGATTCGTTTTTCGCTGAGATTCATCCTTCAACTCTGTTCAACCTTCAATCAAGCTTCAAAATCCAGGTTCATTTGGTTAAACTTTATTATTTTTTCCAATTTTACTTTGAAAATTTATGCAAATCAAAACCTATTTTAGTTCTATGATGTGAAGCTTCTTTTGATGTGAATGAATTCTTAATTGCTTCTTCTGATGCATCAACTTTCTGCATTTGGTACAAATTTAGTACTATATTCCTTTTTTTATGTATTGTTTCCTAGATGAAGATGTAGCTTTAGAATGGACTAGCACAAAACTATAAGTAGCCAAAACCAACATTGAATAGGAAAAGGAAACTTCATGTCATGAAAAAGCATGGATAGATTTTATCCACTCTCTGATACAATGATCAGATTTTAAACTGTTGTTATTCAAATGGTAAGCAGATTTTATAGTAGAGGTGGTTAAGCCTTGCTACAATATCAACTGAGAATGACTTTCCCAATCAACTAGATGTGTCTTGTTTTAGCTTCATTTTAGCAAGAAGATCACAATGTCATTATTATTACTTTATAAAAATTCATAATTATGAATCTTAATTTTTGTTGTAACCCTTTGTGGTTTTGTCCAATTCATTCTTATTATATCTCCTTATTTGTAGAATTATTGTCTTTCTAATACAAAGTTAAATGGAAAAAGAAGAAAGGTAAGTTATGGAAGCATATAGATTCTAGAATAAAATAAAATTTATTTTCTTTTGATTACTATACTTGAGTGTTCATTTCTCGTTATGAATGCATACAAAGTAAATTAGTAACATTTAAATACAAATGGATTAATGCTAGTTAATACAGATATATTTTGAACTAATGGATGTATGTTCCTAGAGTGTTAGAGCCTAAAATGAAAATTATGAAACATGTATCACAAAACAGTTGGATAAATTTGAGGCTACTTGTGTGTTAACTGTTATGAGTTCTACTTATTTATCAGCTTTTATATTGCTGATAGTATGACTCAGTTATGATGGATCCTATTTAGAGGTGAAAATTACTTGTTTATTATCAAATTGCTCTTTTCTTGTTTTTTCTTCTTTCTAATTGCATGTAAAGCTTTTGAATTTTCTTATTCCATAAGGGTTTAGGGTTTATAAATGGGTCATAAAAACCCTGAGATAAGACACAATCTAGGTTTTGTTTAGTTTGTTTTTAATCTAATTGAAAGTTTATATGATCCAATTTTTTTGGAGGGTGATTGATTTTATTCATTGGAGTGGATGGTTTGAATCAAGTTAAAAATTATTATGATTAATATATTATTATTATTATTATTAAATGGTGTATCAGAGTTTGATACTGATGTGATACGATTGGCCATTTAAATGAGAAGCTAAACATGCATGCTCTTTGTTGAAGTTCCTGTAAAAACTGTTCTGTTTGCAATTCAGTATTTTATTCCATAAGATTTTAATTTTGCTAATTCTAATGCCTAAAATTATCAAATAAGAAGGATATATACATAACTATTTTGAGAATTTAATGTGTTAAATGTGTTGCCTGTTATGCATATCTGTGGTGAAACATGTTATCATATTGTGGTTCTGATAAGAATAGAGAAAGGAGGCATGTGCTTCTGATATTGTGAATGAAGAGAGATCTTTTTTGTTAAGATGAAACTCTAGAGGAGAGGATTCTACACTCCATTTTCTTTCAGTTTTTCAATAATACAATTTCTTTGATTCCTTACAAACCATGAAAACTGGTTATAATCATGTTTTTACTCCAAACTGAGTTATGTCTTGGGTAGTAGTACAAGTCTTTTATTTGGTGTCAAATTGCATTATATATCATGATTTCCAAATCTCCTACATCTTATGTGTTTGTTTATTAGAGTCTACATTTGTTAGTAGACGAAGTTCCTTTAATTTCATACATATTTACCAGTTCCATTATATTTAGAAATCATTCACAACTGCAAATGTTATGACTGCTTCAGTTTATCATAGATTTAATTTCATTATGATATATACTTGACAAATATAAATTGATTAGTGGTACTCTTTGAATGTCTATGACTGTTTCAGTTTGTGACTAACTATCATCCAGTTGTTTCAGTTTATGATTTCGTGCGAGTGTTTTGCTAGTTTGTGACTGTTATTCAGTTCTGTTTCAGTCTATGATTTCGTGCGAGTGTTTTGCTAGTTTGTGACTGTTATTAAGTTTTGTTTCAGTTAGTAAGACTAGTAAACAATGTGCATTATAGTAGTTTTAATATTGATATATGTTCTTCTATTTTTGTTATTGTAGGTATGTCTACCTCATCAAGAAGACGTCATTATCGTCAACCATCTCAACCACCTCAACCTCTTCCTCAACTTCCACCTCAAGATCAACAACCTCAACCTCCCCATCAACTTCCACCTCAACATCAACAACCTCAACCTCCCACTCAACCTCCACTTCCCACTCAACCTCAACCTCAACCTCAACCTCAACCTCCCCCTCTACCTCAACCACCTCAACCTCATCATTCACATTGGATTGTTGATGTTATTGGTATATCTATATAATTCTAGTTTCATTTTTGTATATTTTTTGTGGAATATTTTTTGTGGTATATCTATATAATACTAATTGGTTTATTTTTGTGTTAGATGCTGATGGTAATTTTAGGCAAAAACATTTAGAAGTGCAAGACTTAATCCCAAACAAAGTGGGATTTAAGGTGCTAACAAATTGGAATGATGTCCCTCAGCCAGTGGGAGAAGCAGCTGGATTATTAGCAGGATATTTGGGCTTTCTTGCGAGTAATGATGATTTATTTCCTATCATGTATCGAAAATGGCCTAAAGTTCCTACAACAAAGAAAGATTTGGTTTATGAGACAAATATAAAGGTATAAACTGAAATTAGTTTAGTAAATATGTTTGCTTAAGATTGTTATATTTTAGTTATACTTGAGTTAAGTTTGGTAACATTCTTTAAATTTGTTTGCGTTGAAGGCAAAATTTGTTGTCAATGATCAAGATCATCGGAAGTTTATATATTCAAGCTTGGGGAAAAAGTGGAAGGACTACCGGTCTTTTTTATTCAACAGATATTATGATTGGTCTCTTAGTGTTGAACAAAACATAGAGAATTTCCCGGGTGAAGTTACAAAAGATCATTGGGCCATGTATTTGGAATATAGATTGCATCCGGACACTATGGTAATAACAATAATTTGAATTATTTTAGACTTTGTTCTTAATCTTAGTTTTTTGATTTATTGATTGTTGTCTAATATAGAGGAAAGCAAATCAAAATGCGAAGAACCGCCAAAAGCAATGTATTCCCCATACGTTGGGCCGAAAGTCATTGGCAAGAACAAGGGATGATATGGTATACAATTAAATTATTACATTGTATCATTATTAGAAAATTATTACATTGTATAATTATATAACTATATGGTGCAATAATTTAGGAAAAACGAGATGAGAGGACCTACAGCAGAGGGGACATGTACGAAATCTCTCACAAGAAGCGGAATGGGGTATATGTTAATGACGAGGCTCGAAAAAAAAATGTAAGAAATTACTAGTAATGCTGGAACGCGATATATGTATATTTATTCTGATTTATGTTTGTTATTTAATTTAAAAATAAAATAGATCTGAATTTGTTGTCAAGGATTAAGAAATAATGTTATGTTTTATTTTATCTGCTGCATGCCAAATGCTACTGTGAGCAGTATACAGTACTGTGCAATAGAAAAGATCGTATGCATGGTTTTAGTTTGCTCTTAGTTATGATTGCTTTTGCTTGTTCTTAATGGTATGGTATTTTGGGTACATTTTACATTTTGCTTTATCATGTGAATGGCAGTAAGCTAGAATCTAGCCAAAAGGGGTTTAGGTTTTGCTTTATCATTATTGAAATGTTTGCTAATTTTTTTTGCAGGAAGAGTTACAAAAAGAAATCCATGCATCTAATTCAGTGAATGGAGCATTTGTGAAAGTGTTTGGGAAAGAGCATAATGGGTATGTTCGAGGACTGGGACTTGGTGTAACACCATCTCAGATATTTGGACATAGTTCTCGTCCTTCATCAGTTGCGGATGCCAAAATAGCCAAGATGCAAAGTGAAATTGATGTGCTAAGTAAACAAGTTGCTGAAGTTGAAGCACTAAAAGCAAAAGTTGCTGAATTTGAACAATTGAAGAAGCAATTTGCTTTTATTATGGCTAATATCAAAGGAAACCATGTAAGTCAATATTCATTATGCAAGATTAGTTTAGCTTATTATGGTTGTATTTTATGGTCTGCTATGCACCATATTGGTTTGGTATGACACTTATTCATTATGGAGAATTTGACCAGAATTATACTAAGTGGAAAATGTCATATAATCAAATAAAGTTTTGGTTTGTTGTTACAAATTACTGTCATTGATAGTTTTGAAGAGGTTTAGTTTATCTTTCTGGTTTAGTTACAACATTTAGAGTCTCCAGAAATTCCTAGACTAATTCAGCTACATATAGACTAACCAAAATACAAACTGATTACAAGTCTATTAAATAATAGCTTATCATATGTAGTAAATTGCAATTAGCTTCTCATCTCAGGTTGAGAAACTATCACATTTAACTTTTTGCAAAAGCATGTACCTATGTATGAACTTTGTAAGTGTTTTTTCTTAATGCACCTGTTGGTTATAATGCACCTGTGTGCATATTTTGCTTTTATCATCTTATATGCTTTATACTTTATTTTCAGGTTCATAACATAGGATCACCGTATGAAATTAGTCATTAAGTAGAAAAGAAAAGAAAATAAATAATTAACTGTAGCAAAAAATGATCAGCAAGAAATTTATAAAAAAAAAATTAATATATAATATAGCGACGGTTTTAAACCGACGCTAAGTTAGAAGAAAAATTTAATTGAACCACGACGGTTCAAAACTGCCGCAAAGGGTTTGAATTACCAACTTTTTTTTCTTATTGCGACGGTTCTAAACCGACGCTAAGTAAACTACGACCGTTTGTACGGCCGTTTGCAAAACCGTCGCAATACCTAGCGCCGACGCCAGGATCTACAGCAGTTCACCAACCGTCGCTATATGGCTTTGCGTCAGTTCAAAACCGCCGCTACACCCTTCTAAAACCGTCGCAAATCAGCTTTTTTCTTGTAGTGAACCTTGTAGATAAAGACACCAAAAGTAACTAAAATGTTAAGTCAACTCGTCATGTACATTAGCATAAACAATCAACTACTTAACAACAATTTTGGCATGGAATTTTGAGTTGGCTGAAATCCAATACCCCATCATTTTTAGGTTGTATAAGCCTCATGCCACTGCAATTCAAGATATTTATTATTCTAATTATTCTCACATTTGTATCCAGTTTTTAATCACCTCCTCACATTAGATTCTAGCGAAAAACCTTCAACCAATTATTTAGTTTGTTGTCCACTTACCTTTATCTGTATGTACTTATCTTTGATATATATATATATATATATATATATATATATATATTGATATTAAATAGCTTTTGGTATCAATCGTTAGTTGGTTCAGTGATGATTGACGCTAAACTTGGTAGTGGGGACCACGGTTCGATCCCCCGCAACTGGGATCGGGAGGGGGCTGGAACAACTTGATGCCAGAACTGACCCCCAAATCAGATTAAACTGGTGGTAAAAACAAAAAAAAGCTTTTGGTCTGTAGAAAATTTTTACGCATTCAATTTTAGTCTGTTATTTTTCAAAATTTTAAAGTTGTTTAATTATCGTTGAACTTTTAAATTTTTGAATAAGTTTTTAGATATAGTAGGCAAAATGCATTCATAGGTCATTTAATCCTTAAATATAAGTGGTTATGTATTTGATCTTGGACGAAAAGAAAAAAAAAATATTTTAAATTTTGTTGGCATAAAAACATTAATTATAAAAGTGGTCCAATTGGAGAAAAATTGAGGAGATATATATTAAGTGATGAGAAGCAAAACAAAGCTACATGCTCAAAACTATCTACTATATTTTCATAATTGTAATAACAATGAAAATCATAGCAATTACACAATTGCTTCTTCTTTTTTTGCTTGTTTCATCATCTGAGGCCATGGTAGAGTCATGTGAAAGTGTGAATGATCACCTTACACCGTGTCTAACCTACCTTGCAGGTATGACTAACAAGCCACGTCCTTTTTGTTGTCAAGGTGCTAAAAATATTGTGTTATTGGCATCAAAAAGTATTGAGGATAAAAGGATGGCTTGTAATTGTGTCAAGACTTTAGCACAGATTCTAATACCAAAGGCACAAAATGCCATTGATCTCCCAAAGAAATGTGGAGTCCAATTTCCCTTCGAAATTTCTGCAACCATTGATTGCTCTAGGTAAAGTTATATAAACCACAAATTAAATCTTTGAAATTAATATTCTCTTCATCATATTGATGATTTGAATTGAAGTAATCTTCGAATATTTTTAGACGTTTATAATCTTCGAATACTAGTCAAAATTTTGACATTTATTGACATTTTTTTTAACATAATATGGACTTATATAGGTTTAACATGATATTTATACATAATATAGATCATTTGGAATGTAAAAATATCATAATATTGGCATTAAAATGTCAAAATTTTGCTCATTAAGGATTAAAATCAAAAGATTTTTTATTTTTTTTTGGGATAAAAACAAGTGATTTTCTTTTATAGGAACGAAAACCATAACTTGTTATAAAAGTAAGGACTGAAAATATATTTTACCTTACTTTCAATTAATAAACAATATGCCATAATTTGTTCTTTTATATTTTTATATATAGCTTAGTGTTGTAATTTTGAAGGTCTTGTTTAAAGTGTAAGAGATAGACATTAGGAATTAGGATTTCCAGCCTAATGAGACGTTTACAATAATTTATTTTTAAACTTATGCAAAATAGATTATGTAAATATATTAGTTGTTATATATTTTTATTAATTCGTCAAGGTAATTTATGAAAAACTAACTTATAAAAATGCAGTTTTTGCTAGTAAAAATTTATAAATTAATATAAAAACCTTATTTATTTACATAAGCTCAAAAATAAATTATTTCAAATGAGAATTATTATTTGGAAGCATGTTACACTTCCTATCCGTAGATGTTGATTCCCATGGTGTATATTGAAGCTTTGATTTTGCTCTATCCTTCTTTCTAGCACATATGTTATTGTCCTTGATTCGGTACCTTTTTTTACTAAAAACTTATTTATTGAAAAAAAAAAAAAACTAGTGTGCTATATTGCTATATATTCCAATATGTAAGTGACTCTTTCTCTTTACAATATTGTTGCAGGGATATCTAAAAGTCAGAACCGAGGGTTGTTCTTGGATGCAGCCAGTTACTGAAATATAAATCACCTTTTCATGACTATCAATAGCATTAATAAAAATCCTATCCTATAGTGATAAAACTTATATAAATGATTATAGTATGCTTACTGCTCCAAGTAATCTTTTTTGTAGCCATCAAAAATAAAACTTATATAAATGATTATTAGGGATGTCAAAGGGGCAGGGAATGTGCGGAGGAAGCTATCCCCGTTCCCCGCCCCGAATTGCCAACGGGGGGATTTTTGCCTCCATCCCCGTCCCCACGAGGGAATATTTATCCTCATCCCCACAGATCTCCACGGTTCCCACGGGGATCCACAGATATCGAATATTAACAAAAAATTATATTTTTTGGTTAAAATTATGATAATAATATGACGTTATTTTTTCTTTTTTTATTTAAAAAAAACAAATATTTTGCATCTTTATTTTATTTTAAAAAAAGAAACAACACATAATTCATTCATAAGCAAAAACAAATGCAAAAGCATTTGGCTACTAATAATCATCAAAAATCGATAGCCAAAATCTTATAGCAAAATATGCATAATCATACAAAAACTCATAACTATAATATCCCATAATACATAGCAAAATAGATACTTAAAATTGTTAAATATATATGAAAAAAACCGTTGGTAAAAATCCAACAAAAACTCATTTTGCATCTTTGTTTTTACAAAGAATCAATATTTAATATTATTGCTATATATATATATATATAATAGTTAAGTATATGGGCGGATTCGGGGAATCCGCGGGGACGGATGTGCCTTCCCCGATCCCCGTCCCGAATTGCCAACGGGGGAGATTTTGCCTCCATCCCCATCCCCACGGTGGAAAAATCCCCATTTTCGGAGCTCCGAACGGGACAATCTCCGCGGGGATTCCCACTAACAGATGCAAATTGACATCCCTAATGATTATAGTATGCTTACTGCTCCAAGTAATCTTTTTTGTAGCCATCAAAAATTGCATGCGATTTATATAAATGTAATGTTAGGAAGTTAATTGCAAATTCAATGTTTTTCTTATACATGTTATTCTTATTACTTGAAGTTTGCTCGGAAAAAATTAATTATCCATTGAATATATTTGGTCCCCTACGTTTATTTTAAGTTTTAATTTAGTCCTTTACGTTTAAAAAGTTTCAATTTGGTCCCTTACGTTTATTTTAGGTTTCAATTTGGTCCCTTCCGTCAGTTTTTGCACATGTGGCAGACGGTTTGCTTACGTGGCATACGGTTTGCACACGTGGATTGACACGTGGACACCTGAACACGTTGACACGTGTCCAATTGAAATAGTGGAACAGGGGAATCTGATGGAAGGGACCAACTAATGCAAACGTTGATAACGTAAGGGACCAAATTGAAACTTTTTAAACGTAGGAGACCAAATTGAAACCTAAAATAAACGTAAGAGACTAAATATGTAGTTTAGCCTTTTGTATATTTCAGTTTTTGTTAGAAATAAACTAGAGATAAAGAAGATAAAATTATTGTATTATTCTTTTTGTTCTCGATCACCCAAAAGCCCAACAAATAGCAAAACTCATCAAAATGGGATAAAGACAATCACGAGGCACAACGACCACAAATCTATACTACGAGCACGGGTAGAGACAGAGTCTCCAAAAGATCCCATATGTGCCTCATAAGTAAAAGGACAATCCTATACAAACAACAATGTAGCTGGAATATATGGCTGATCCACCCACATGGAGGACCCCGCTATATCCTCAACTTACGTCAGATTCACATCTCATCACAAGAGTCTTCATTAGATTCACATCTACCAATGAATGCTGCAACATGCTTAACAGTTTCCTTACTAGGTTCACATTTTCCTTGATTGGGCTTCTCCTTTGTTCTTGATTTTCTATCCATCATCTCCAACACCTTATTGAATTGCCTCCCAAGATTTATAATAGCATTAGAAATTCTTTCATTCGTCTCCATGTCACGTTGAATCTCATTATCATCATCAATGTTGGAGTTAAACGTTATGCTCTTGTTCTTCTTTTCAGATCTTTCGTTGATAGCTAATTCAAAAATTAGAAGTGACCCAATAAGCTCCTCTACTTTCATGCTTGAGATATCTTGAGCTTCTTCAATGGCTGTTACTTTCATGTCAAATCTCTTAGGTAGAGACCTGAGAATTTTTCTAACAAGCTTTTCTTCAGCTATCTTTTCACCTAATGAATCAAATGAGTTAGCAAAATCAAGCACGTTCATGTGAAAATCATGTATGCACTCATCTTCCTTCATTCTAAAATTCTCAAACTTGGTGGTGAGAAGTTGAAGTCTTGACATTTTCACCTTGGCTGTCCCTTCATGAGTGGTCTTTAGAATCTCCCAAGCATCTTTGGCAACAGTACACTTCTTGATCAATCTGAACATATTCCTGTCAACCCCATTGAACAGTGCATTCAATGCTTTGAAGTTTCCAAGAGCAAGTTCATCTTCTTTCTTAGACAATTTCTCTTCTGGCTTCAATTCAGTTGTGCCCCTCCACACAGGGTGTTCCCAACCTTTGATAATTGCTTTCCAAGTTTGGCTATCCATAGATTTTACAAAGGCCATCATACACGCTTTCCAGTAATCATAGTTGGTGTCATCCAAAAGCGGGGGTCTGCTAACAAATCCTCCTTCCATGTCCATAGAACCAGAAATAACTTCCTTGTAGCTCACCCAAATATGTTAGGGTGCCTGCTCTGATGCCAATTGAAATTCCGGTAGCAAGTCACAGATGTGCAGCGTGATGTGGAGCCCGTTAGGGTTTAGGTATACGATGTGTTGCCTAATGTGCCAACATCATAGACATGCAATAACTTGATGAACAAGGAAAAATAAAGTGCAGAAGATAAAAACACAATGAGTTTTAGGGATGTCAATTTGCATCCGTTAGTGGGGATCCCCGCGGAGATTGCCCCTTTCGGAGCTCCGAAAATGGGGATTTTTCCCCCGTGGGGACGGGGATGGAGGCAAAATCTCCCCCGTTGGAAATTCGGGGCGGGGATAGCGGAAGGCACATCCGTCCCCGCGGATTCCCCGAATCTGCCCATATACTTAACTATTATATATTATGGGATATTATAGTATCTATTTTGCTATGTATTATGGGATATTATAGTTATGAGTTTCATATACATTTGACAATTTTAAGTATCTATTTTGCTATGTATTATGGGATATTATAGTTATGAGTTTTTGTATGATTAAGCATATTTTGCTATAAGATTTTGGCTATCGATTTTTGATGATTATTAGTAGTCAAATGCTTTTGCATTTCTTTTTGCTTATGAATGAATTATGTGTTGTTTCTTTTTTTAAAAAAAAAAAATAAAGATTCAAAATATTTTTTTTTTTTTAAATAAAAAAAGAAAAAATAACGTCATATTTACTATCATAATTTTGACAAAAAAATATAATTTTTTGTTAATATTCGATATCCGTGGATCCCCGCAGGAACCGTGGAGATCTGTGGGGATGGGGATAAATATTCCCCCGTGGGGACGGGGATGGAGGCAAAAATTCCTCCGAAAGCAGTTCGGGGCGGGGAACGGGGATAACTTCATCCGCACATTCCCCGCCCCGTTGACATCCCTAATGAGTTTGTTAACCTAGTTCAGTGCAACTCACTTACGTCTAGGGGATACCAATCTAGGAATGAATCCCCTATGATAGTTCCAATTCAAAGCTAAACAATCCCAGTTTACAACTTATCACTTAGACACTACCCGTGCTAATTCTACCTTGCTCCTCACAAGATATGACAACCCCTAGTCACTTCCTAGCTATCCTACCTTGCTCCTCACAAAGATTTTAACCTGCGTTGCTCCTCACAAGGGCTTTATCCTACCTTGCTCCTCACAAGGACCTTGCTCCTCACAAGAATTTTTACAAACTCAATGATGGAGACGCACTCCTAACCTAAAGAACCAACTCGTGCTTCAAAGCTTTGAGTGATTCAAAGTCCAAATCTTGTTTCAAACTAGAACCAAGAAAAGAACAGCTCTATGCTTAAAAGCTTAAGAGCTAAATATAACCCTAGTTCAAGTCTCAATGGAAACAAGAAACAAAAGGGACAAAGATTGAAATCTAAAGACTAGAAAATATTATTCTAAATTCAGTTGAATAAAACAAGTCTTCAGCCTTCCTTTATATAGAACGAGATCTGGTAGCTGGCCATTGTATTCTTCAAGTAACAAACTCAATCTTTTAACAAAAGATATGTTTGTTTTAAATCTTTTTTAATCTTCTAGTAACAAACCGGCTTTTTTAAATCTTTTCTGAATCTTTTTCAATCTTTCAGCTCGTTCCTTGGCGCGCAAGCTAGCGTGGATGTGTTTGTTTCAAGACAAGTCTTTTTCAAAAGATCACACGCAAATAATGAAAGCGCGTTTTTAGGGCATTCAGTTCAGGTATCATATGTGTGCACATCAGTCACCACATCTGGACCAAAGGCTTATTTTAGCAAATGAAGTCAACCCTAAAATACACTCAACCTCACAGGTTGAAAACACTAACAGGTGTGATTCCATGAAAGATTTGCCTTGTTATTGCGTGTTAGACTAAGCCTAGTATTAGAGCAGAATTAGTTTGGGAAAATAGTTTTTAGAGATTTTTTTTTAGCGTAAAATGCTTATCTCATTTCATTCATAATAATTGCAAAAATACATGTTGGAGATGTTGAAGATGAAGATTGGTTTCTACTGTTTATTTTATTTTGTTTTACTAAAAATGAAAATATAATTTTAAATTAAAAAGTTAAATGAAATGAAAAATCCATGTTAGCAAGTTTGTACAATCAGCATCTGCCAGATCATTAAAAATTGGATATATCAGAAAGAAAAAAAACCAGCTCAGAGACCTTTTTAAAAATTTTGAGATTTTGCATGGGTAAAATTAATTTTTTTTTTTTACAGAGGCTAAAATCAAAACAATATAATTGCAGGACAATTAGTAAAGTTTTCAAGATAATTAGTAAAGTCTTCAAGATAATAAAAATCATAAGATTTCATATTAAAAAAGATAATGAATTTGGTATAGTAGTAATAATTTTGTTTACTAATAACAAAATAATGCAAAGGCTAACTAACTAATGAAATTGCTATTTTTCATTATCTTAATGTAAAAAATCTAAATCGACATAAAATTATGTACTATACTTTATTAATTACTAGTGGCTTTTGTGCCCGTTTGTGTAATCGACATTTTCTATTGTGCTAATGTAGATAACTATTTAACTTTATTTTTTGTTGTGCTTAGTTAATTGATAAATACTTAACTTCCTTTTTTGTTGTGCTTAGTTATTAAGAAAAGAAAAAAAGAAATCTTTTTTTTATTTTTATTTTTTTTTGGTACAGAAAGAGGGCAAAGCCCAAAAAAAGAAAAACTACGAAATTAAACGAACATTTCTAGGCATGCAAGCCCCTGAAATGTCGTCAAACAAAATACTCTACAGTTCCCTCGGAGGGACCTCTAGAACGTTGGACACAAAGGAATCCTTTGTTAGACTATAAGAAGCTAACCAATCAGCACATCTGTTGCCTTCCCGCAAGGTGTGGTTAATTTGAACATGCCAAGGGAGATTAATCAAATCTCTAATTCGACGAATCAGAACGGGAGTAGCCCCATTGCTCTTGCAATTATTTGTAACCATATCCACTAGCAATTTAGAGTCACTTTCCACGATCAAATGCGAAAAACCTTTGCTTCTAGCTATCTTTAGCCCCTCATACATTCCCCACATCTCAGCATGAAGAGCATCACACATTTCGATTTTTCGAGCATAACCTATTAGCCATTGACCTCCAGAGTCTCGAATAAGGCCACCACAACCTGCAAGATCCAAGGATTCCTTATAGGCTCCGTCACAATTAAGTTTCACCCAATCTCCTCGAGGTCTATTCCAGCCAATGTAGATAGTGTCAAGATGTCTCGACCCTCGTATTAGGTGCATATGATCGTCCCTATCAATGGCTTGAACCAAATCAAGAATGACACGAATAGGATCGATAGGCCGATGAAAGTCCTCTTCAAAAATTGATTTGTTTCTCCACTTCCAAAGATTCCAACAAGTCACCATGAAAATAGATCGCCACTCCTCTTTATGTGTTCCACTCACCTGATTGGCGAGGTTCTTGAATATCCAGTCCCTGCAATTCAAAGAAAAGAAATTATAAATATGACTTAAAGCAACTAACTTGAACCATACCTGTGTTGCGTAAACACAATCTCGCAAAACATGGATGAGAGTTTCGTCTCCATTCCCACAACTAGGACAAATTGGTGAAACTCCAATCCCCCACCTACTGCGACGATAGTTAGTTAGAAGACGTTCATGTGCCGCTGTCCACATGAAAGTTTGGAGTCTGTGCGGACCCTTCCAGTCCCATATCTTTTGCCAATCCCCATCAATATGGTAAAAATTTTGACATTGAAGTTCATAGGCACTTTGAACTGTGAAGTGGCGAGTGCTAGTGCCTTTCCATCCAACAGAGTCAGGTCCATCATTGTCCATGGGTGCCGGAAGGGCCAACACCTGATTAGCCTTTGCAGGGGGCAGATGTGACTTTATGAAGTCGATATTCCAGTGTCCATTAATTGTCAAGACATCTTTGACAGTGAGAGTTGTATCAACTAATTGTTGGGTAGCATCCAACATCAGTGACGAACCACAAGGAGCCCATTTGTCCAGCCAAAAATTTGTATGATTCCCATCTCCTAGTTGCCACACAATATGGTTCTGAAACTGGTCCCAAATGCTAGCAATGGATTTCCATAAAGTGGAGTCGTAAGGTTGAGAACTAATAGCATCCCGAAGATCTTTCTTCCTGCCATACTTATTGTAAAGGACCTTACACCAAAGGTCCTCAGGTTTATTGATCATGTTCCAGAGGATTTTCATAAGAAAGGCATCATTCATTCGAATAGGGCTTTTAATTCCGAGCCCTCCATCTTTCTTAGGTAAGCAACAAACATCCCAGCTAATCAGATGAGGTTTACGCTTCTGGTCAGTGTCTCCCCACAAAAAACCTCTCTGAATTTTCTCCATTTCATCACAAAGAGTTTTAGGGATCTTAGCATATTGCATATGATAGTACGGTATAGAGCTTAACACAGATTTTTTCAGAGTAAGTCTACCCGCAAAACTCAGACACTGATGTTTCCACCCACTTAACCTGTTTTGCATCTTGCTAATAATATGTTGAAACTTCCCTCTTGTTGTTCTTCCAGGAGCAATATTAGCCCCCAAATACTTGCCAAGACTATCAACCTGTGTGAATCCTGTATGCTGCAAGATGTCATCTTTGAGCTGTTGGTCAACATTTTTGGAGAAGAAAATTTGAGTTTTTTGATTGTTAATCTTCTGGCCTGACGCTTGACAAAACTGGTCAAGGCAATGCATCACGCAGTGAGCCTGCTCAATCGAAGCCTCTGCAAAAAGAAGAAGATCGTCAGCAAAAAGAAGGTGTGAAATTTGAGGACCGGATTTACCTGCTCGCATTGGCTTCCAGTAGTTAGCCTCCACCTGAACAGCAATAATATGGGAGAGTCTCTCCATACAAATAACAAAAAGGTAAGGTGATAACGGGTCTCCTTGACGAATGCCTCTCGTAGGAGAGAAATTATCAGTCTTGTCCCCATTCCACAAAATTCTAAAGGAGGGAGACGTAATGCAGTAATGAATTATGTTAATAAGTTTATGAGGAAACTTACACTCTGTCATACAATTTTCAATAAAGTTCCAATTAAGACGATCATAAGCTTTTTCAAGATCAATTTTGATAGACATGAACATTCTTTTACCTTTCATCTTAGCCATGGAGTGTACCATCTCTTGGGCCACAATAATGTTGTGGTGAATGGTACGCCCTGGAATAAAGCTGGATTGATAAGGTGAAATAATACCATTCAATAAAGGCTTGATTCTGTTAACAATAACCTTAGTAATAATTTTATAAGTCACATTACACAGGGCAATCAGACGAAATTGGGAGACAGACTCCAGTTTATCCACTTTGGGAATCATCACAATAAGAGTATTATTAATAAAAGATGTAAGAGAAGGGTTAGACCAAACCTGGTTCACATACTGATAAAGAGAGTTTGCTACCGTATCCCAACATTGTTGAAAGAACAGGGCTGGATAGCCATCCTCACCAGGCGCCTTATGGGGCCCCATATCAAACAGGGCGCGTTTGCAGTCAGAAAAACCAACCCGAGCACTTAATCTATCATGATCAGCCTCAAGATTCATAGGATAAGTAGACCAAGATACCACTGGGTCTCTAATTGGTTTCTCTTCTTTGTATAAGTTAATATAGAAATTTCGAACCATATCTTTAAGCATCTCAGAATCTTCAACCCAATCGCCCATCTTGTTACGCAAATTACTAAAAAAACAAAACTGAAAACAAACTTTTATGTGGAAGTTATTTTTCAACATATACAAATATTTGAATGTATGTTAAATAAAATATTTAAATTGAATAAAGGTCAAAAGTGACAATAAAAAAAGTCACACCAAAAAAGATATTCTGCTTCTATGGTACATGTGAAAAATTTCAATGTACCGATACATTAGATCAATTAATTAATAAATTAACGATTATTTTATAATTTAAAAAACTATTTATCGATTATTGTATTTTAGAGATAATAATTTTATAAGAAAAAATACAATTTCAATATTTTATAAGCCTTAAACTAACTTTTTTTATATTTTTTCATAAAAAATCCAATATAGACTATTACGAGTGATTAAAATTCAAAAAAAAAATATTAAATTTTATTTTTTTTACCATTTTGATAAATGATATTTATTATTATAATATTTTACATGATAGAAAAATAATTTCTTTTAAAAAAATATTATTTACCTAGTGATTTAATAAACTAATATACCGGTACATTGAAATTTTTGCCATGTACCATAGAATTTCCCTCTCTTTATATATTGATACATAATAGACATAGATTATTTCTTGTTACTAATTACATAATATTATTCTACCATAAATTTTTTTTACAGCAATACCACAATCAACTAAAATTTGTGTATATGCATGGATATTTTACTAATTAATGAGTTTAATGGATATAAGCAGACAGAGTAGAAAAACATTACACACTCAACCAATCACCACTATGATTTCTGTCACGTCACCCCATTTTACCCCACCTTCTTGATGTGATATGGAAGATTACATCATTTTCATTGGTTATTCGTGTAAAATTAATTTACAACGACTGTGCATATCCATTAAACTCTCCACAATAGTGAGAGAATTGTTTTGGTTTGTTATTGGTGTTCTCGTTTTGGCGGGTGAAGCTACCGACGAAGGTGGTATTATATTCGATGATGACAATATTCAAAATGAAGCAGTGAACCTAAACTTGTGTCTTATTGGACGTTTTCTCACAGAAAAATCCATCCGAACAAACATAATTAAGGAACATTTGGCTAATCTTTGGATGCCTCAACGTCAGGTGACAATCAAAAAGGTGGCTTCATCATTGTTTCTTTTTCAATTCTACCATAGAATTGACAAAGATCGAGTTGTTTCAGGTGGTCCATGGAGTTTCGAAAATCATATGCTAGTGGTGAATGACATCAAACCAGGTGATGTCTATAGTCAAATTCCACTAAATCATATGAGTATATGGGTGCAAGTACAACAGCTACCAACAGGATTCATGACAAGGAGAGTGGGGGAACAATTAGGAAAATATTTAGGAGGTTTTCTTGAATATGACAACAACAACAACACAGGTTCTGGCGAAGGTATATGCGTATACGGGTTCGACTGGATGTCCGTTCACCGCTGAAGAGGGAGGAAAAAGTGAAGGGGCAAGGTGGAGAGTGGAGTACAGTGTCCTTTCGTTATGAAAGATTGGGTATTTTCTGTTATCTTTGTGGTGTAATCGGTCACTCTCACCGTCTATGTCCTAAGTTATTCATTATGGAGGTGGATGACGGAGTTCGTGGTTGGGGGCAGAAGCTTAGAGCTGAATTCCGACGTGGCAGGGAGAGTGGTGGTTCACGGTGGTTGAAAGAGGACGGAGGCATACGAACGGCGAGCAATAATAGTAGAGTTAATGCTGAAATGAATGGAATTAATGGCTACAATAACATTAGTGAACCGTTTTTTTCTGGTCAAAATTAATTTATTCCGTTACGTCAGATTAATAGGGGGGACATGGCAATCCATACTTTAAATAACGCAATTAATGGGTTGATTATGGCTAGTGAAAGGCCACAGAATGATCTTTCAATTGCAATTAATAGCAATCCAATGGTTTTACATAATTTGGAATTGATGGAAATTAATGATGGTAATGATGTTGGCAGCGCAGGAGAGAGAAAGAGAAGAAGAAATCAACTTCCAAGAGATGAAGGTGAAGGTGTATCCTTTATGCAACCAATTGTGCAACTTGATAACCAAAAAAATGGTGATAAGCATTTTTTATTGGCATGCCCCGGCTCCCAGGCCTGCCAGGGGCAGTGATTACTCTTTCGCGGAATGGTCGAGGCCTGGAAAACTTGCGTGCAGCTTTCATTCTAAATTACTTTGTCTGGAATATTTCATTTGTTATGTTTTTTCGTTTTATTTTCTTTCATGTTTCAATTTTAATTCGAGCAAATAAAGTAGTCAAAAATTATTCGCAGATCATTGAGTCTTTTCTGCAGGTTGCACAAAGTCTTGATGAAATGCCAATCAATTTTGGTAATAGTTTACTTGATAAGAGAGGGCATTTCCACAAAGCTAATTGTTATAGTCATTCTCGCATACTCCAGAGGCAGAAAAGGAAAGTCCAAAATTTCAAGGTGGATTCAAATAATATCCAGGATGACGCTAAATTTGATTATTATGGACAAGTTATGTCAAATTCAAGGAGTATTTTATCTTCTTTTCACAACTCTTCGGTAGAGTTCTCAAGGAGGAAAGTCCGTGTAGTGGCTCACACTCTAGTATGGGTGACTACATATATTACTATTCTCCAAATTTGTAATGAAATTCCGATATGTACTACAAACATGATTATTAATGATAGTGCTTGATTTTGCCTTTGTAAAAAAAAAAGTGTTGGTAGATAAGTTTTTACTATCGGTCATCACCACTACAAATTCTAGCGAAAAACTTTCGACCGATTTATTTAGTTTGTTGTTCACCTACTTTTCTCTCAATGAAAGCATCAATGTAAAGGTTTCCAAAATTGAGAATGTGATAAAATGGAAAATCGTAATTTGATTATTAAATTTGATAGATGCGAATTCAATTTGAGTTGGTGTTCTTAGTACATAAAAAGAAAGGAAAATATAGAAGAAGACCTACTCCAAAGACTTAAGTCTTACTCTACTAGAGAGTACCAATTAAGGGAGAAAGGAGAGACTTCATCAATTTTCTTCATATCCACTATTGATCCTCATTTCACTATTTATGCACAACCAGAGGTTCCTTGATTTTAGGATCATTAGCCATGTGTCCATTTATTTCAACCAATTATATTATGCCAAGTGTATTTTCTCATATGCTATTTTGAATCATAACAATGTACTTATCTTTGATCTATATATGATGATATTAAATAGCTTTTGGTCCGTAGAAAATTTTTACGTATTCAATTTTAGTTTGTTATTTTTCAAGACTTTAAGAATTGTTTAATTATCCTTGAACTTTTAAATTTTTGAATAATTTTTTAGATATAGTAGACAAAATGCATTCATAGATCATTTAATTCTTAAATAACTGGTTATGCATTTGATCTTAGACGTAAAGGAAACAAAAATTTTCATTTTAAATTTGTTGGTATAAAAACATTAATTATAAAAGTGGTCCAATTAGAGAAAAACAAATTGTAAACATTAAAGATAGGAATAATTGAGGAGATATATATAAGTGGTCATAAGCAAAACAAAGCTATACATGCACAAAACTATCTATTATTTTTTTCAGAATCGTAACAACAATGAAAATCATAGCAATTACTCAATTGCTTCTTCTTTTTTTTCTTGTTTCATCATCTGAGGCCATGATAAAGTCATGTGAAAGTGTGAATGATCACCTAAAACCGTGTCTAACCTACCTTGCAGGTATGACTTACAAACCACGTCCTCTTTGTTGTCAAGGTGCGAAAAATATTGTGTTATTGGCATCAACAAGTTTTGAGGATAAATGGTTAGCTTGTAATTGTGTCAAGACTTTAGCACAGATTCTAATGCCAAAGGCACAACAAAATGCCATTGATCTCCCAAAGAAATGTGGAGTCCAATTTCCCTTCGAAATTTCTGCAACCATTGATTGCTCTAGGTAAAGTTATTTTAAACCACAAATTATATCTTTGAAATTCATATTCTCTTCATCATATTGATGATTTGAATTTAGTAATCTTCGAATATTTTTAAACGTTTATAATCTTCGAATGCTAGTCAAAATTTTGACATTTATTGACATTTTTTTAAAATAATATGGACTTATATAGGTTTAACATGATATTTATATATAGTATAGATCATTTTGAATATAAAAATGTCACAATATTGACATTAAAATTAAATGTCAAAATTTAGCTTATTAAGGACTAAAACTAAAAGAAATTTTTTTGTAAGGATAAAAACAAGTGATTATATTTTATAGGAACGAAAACCACAACTTATTATAAAAGTAAGGACTTAAAACATATTTTACCCAACTTTCAATTAATAAACTAGTATGCCATAATTTGTTCTTTTATATTTTTATATATAGCTTGGTGTTGTGATTCTGAAGGTCTGGGTTAAAGTGTAAGAGATAGACATTAGGAATTAGGATTTCCAGCCTAAAAAAACATTTAGAATAACTTATTTTTGAGCTTATGCAAAATAGATTATGCAAATATATTAGTTGTTATATATTTTTATTAGTTCGTCAAGGTAGTTTATAAAAAAATATTTTTAAAAAAACAGTTTTTGATAGTAAAAACTTATAAATTAATATAAAACTTTATTTATTTACATAAACTTAAAAATAAGTTATTTCAAATGGGAATTATTATTTGGAAGCATGTTTCACTTTCTATCCGTAGATGTTGATGCCCATGTCTATATTGAAGTTTTGATTTTGCTCTATCCTTTTTTCTAGCACATATGTTATTGTCCTTGATTCGGTCCCCTTTTTTTACAATATTGCTATATATTCCAATATGTAAGTGACTCTTTCTCTTTACAATATTGTTGCAGGGATATCTAAAAGTCAGAACCGAGGGTTGTTCTTGGATGCAGCCAGTTACTGAAATATAAATCACCTTTTCATGACTATCAATAGCAATAATAAAAATCCTATATAGTGATAAAACTTATATAAATGTATTATAGAGTATGCTTACTGCTCCAAGGAATCCTTTTTGTAGCCATCAAAAATTGCATGCGATTTATATAAATGTAATGTTTGGAAGTTAATTGCAAATTCAAAGTTTCTCTTATATTATTCTTATTACTTGAAGTTCGCTTGTAAAAATTAATTAATAATCTTGCATATATTTTGTATATTTTAATTTTTGTTAGAAATAAACTAGAGATAAAGAAGATAAGAACATTTTTTTTTGGTTAAGTTTTCAATATATAGCAAAACATTGTATTATTCTTTTTGTTTTGGATACCCGAAAGTCCAACAAATAGCAAAACTCATCAAAATGGGATAAAGACAATCACGTGGCACAACGACCACAAATCTATACTACGAGCACGGGTAGAGTCGAAGAGTCTCCAAAAGATCTCATATGTGCCTCATAAGTAAAAGGACAATCATATACAAAGAACAATGTAGCTGGCATATATGGCTGATATCCACCCACATGGAGGACACCACTATATCCTAAACCCTAACGTTCTCCTATATAAGCACTCATACAATTTCATACTCCTTATTCCTCATTCAAATACTAACTTGAGCGTTGGAGTGCTAACATTTTTGTAGGTACTTTTTCCCCCAAAGAAACCAGAGATCGACCATTTCTGAACCACAAATTCACTTTTTATGTATGCGTATTTTTACAGTACAACAAGAGTCATATTTATAAAAAACGAGTAAGCAAGTGAATGATCAAAGACATTTAAATACCACTCATTAATGGAATAGGAAAATGGAATCGAGATGAAAATCCACTAAGGCACTGACATAATTATTCATAACATTTCCCCTTGGTTGTTCATCAACGAATATGCCTCATTAAAAACCTTACCAGGAAAATCCAATGGGACAAAACTATGGTGAAGGGAAAAATAGTGCAGAACACATTTATATCTCCCCTCACAAAGACAATTATATCTGAAACGAAGGAGAGCAATTAATCTTCTATATTGTTGATAAAAAACTTTACTTGACGATGACTTTTTAGAGAGATATTCATCTATACAGTTGATGATATTGTTCTCATATTTGGCTGCATTATACTAATACAATTTACTGTGCCAAGTGCAACATGTCGAATAAGATGTCTCATCACAAGTAGGACATCTTGCTCAACACTTTCAACATGTTAAAGACAGATGTCCAAGAACAACATGTTGAACATGGTGTCTCAGGTTGAGTAGGATATCTTGTACAGCAGAACGTGATCTTATCTTATGAAGCACGAGTGAATCTTTCTAAAGTTTGTTGCAGCACGCGATTAAAAGATTGTTTGTTGTTTAAAGATTTGATACAAAAGAATTGTTAAAAAACTTATGTGTTAGATATATATGATTCATAACTAACTTAAGAAAAAATTTACTTGAATCATTATCTTTTAGGATTAGTTTAAAAAGCAAATTTATTTTAAAACTAACTTCTAACAAACAAAGAAAATTCAAATAACTGCAACATCTATAAATAGAAGACACAATCTACATATTCAAGTACGACATAATGGCATTAGCGGCGATATATCAGGAAGGGAATTTGCATACATGTTGAGCTAAAACTAGTGTTGCTGAGAATTTCTTGGATTTCTATCCTAAGTAATGTACTCGATTGTACTTCAAGCAATATGACAATTTTCTTAAATCTTAATATACAATCAAGCTAACTTATTCAATGAATATGGACGGAATGCATTGAATTAGTCAACCGATCAATAATTACCCAAATAGAATCAGATCCTAACATACTCTTTGGTAATCCTAGCACAAAATCTATAGCAACATTGTCCCACATCCACCATATATCTTCAACAACATTCCTATCGGTTTTACTATTATATCTTTGTAGACTTCAATTGTTGGCAATTAAGTCAAACAAAGCATATACAAACTTTGGTAAATCTTTCTTCATTCTATAAAGCTAGGTAACCAAAATACTTTCTTGTACTTTATTTTCATTAATTTAAATAGTTTTCACTAAAAAAAATACTTTTATAAAATTCTAAAAAATTTGAGGTGTTTGTAAAAAAAAAAAAAGGCAATTGGTTTGTTCTAGAGATTAATTTCTGTGTCTATTGATGTTATGAAACTTTTTCTACAAATGCATTTAATAAATCACACCATATATAATGCCCCTATTATAGTTTAATTACTTCTCAAAATATTAACATAAAGTCATATGATTAGAAGCACATACCAAAAAACAGTTTTTATATTATAATCTAAAATGTATAGAAATTAAATAATTTATTCTATTTGAATGATAGTACGTGATTAAAAATTAAAATAAATCTTTAGCAAGACTACCTTTTCGGTACACAAAAAACCATTGACCTTTTGGACCAAAATAAATAAAATTCATAAATATATATGGTTTGATAGTACTACTGAAAAGGGAAATAAAAATATAAAATACAATTGCAAGAAAGTTGAGGAGATATTTCTCTTCTATTTAGAACTTTTGTTAAAATTATAGTTTAAAGAGAATAATTTTTTTTATTAATAGAGAGGACAGGATTCCAATAAAAACAAATGTATATTAGTGAATACTGAATAGTGATCAATAGACTTTTTTTCATTGCTTATAAAAAAAATAGACTTTTTTTCATTCCCTTCGAATTAAAATTAAAAGGACACAACGTCAGCAATAATAAATTGATCTAAATAATAAGAATCTTAATTCTTTAAGCCGGTGGTCAGTGTGATTCGGCTTTAGACTATTTATGTGAATGGAAAAAAATTCATTTTGGAAGAATTCATCATATATGTCCCACAACTTTCTAGGTGGACATTAGTCACTATTATCGGGAAAGAAAAAAAAAAAACCTAAAAGACCCACTACATATAAAAGTAGGATGGTTAAACATATTGAATATCATCGAGAATATATGAGTTAACACGCATAATTCAAAATATTAAAAATTTACGGATGATTAAACAAATTTGAATATTTAGCAGGGACTAATTTCGTGCCAACATTTTCTCTTGTATTTATGTATATTATAAATTAAAAAAACAACTTGTATTTATATTTAACTCATTTTATATTTATTAATCAGTATTTCTTTAGTTTTTTCTCGTAGACTTCCCACAACCTCAAACTTTAACCTTAAGTTATCAATCGTTAGTTGATTCAGTAGTGATTGGCGCTGAACTTGGTAGGGATGACCGCGGTTCGATTACCCGCAACTGCAATTGGGAGGGAGCTGGAACCACTTGATGCCAGAACTGACCCCCGAACCAGATTAAACGGGTGGTGAAAAAAAAAAAAACTTTAACCTTGAGTCACCAACCCCAGTACTCTATGTAACCATATGTACTTTAACCTTAAATTACATATTTAAGGACATTAATACACAAACTAGAATTTATAAAAATAACTTCCCGACAATTTTCACAAATCTTTTTCAACTTATTTTAATAAGTTATCCAATATATTATATAAAGATAGCTCATACGTAAGATATATAAAACCAAGAAGCAAACAACAGAAACTCAAAACAAGCTACTATTTTTCTTGCAACAATGAAAGCTTCATGTGTGGCTGCTTCTTCAACCACAACTATTTTATTGCTTCTTCTCCTATTTATTTCATCATCAAAGGCCAAATTAGTGTGTAACGATGTGATAACATTCCTTACACCGTGCATAACCTACCTCAAAGGTGTAGATCCTACACCATCTTTTTTTTGTTGTGAAGGAGCAAAAAATATTGTGTTAGCTTCGAGAAAAAGCATGGAGGATAAAATGGTCACTTGTGATTGTCTTAAGGAAACAGCGGCGTTTATAAATCCAAAGCAAGATAGAGCCAATGATCTTCCAAACAAATGTAGAATCGAATTCCCTTACCAAATTTCTCCAACCTTTGATTGCACTAGGTAAAGTTATTTTAATTCTACTACTAATTACTATATGATTAGTCGTTAAAAGATAGAACCTTACAACTTTTAGTATACTAGATAATTTTATAGTAATATTACTAGAAATTTTCTATTTTCCTGCGGATTTTCATACGGAAAATAATCCTCAGGTATTCTAAAGGATTTTCCAGCGGATTTCAAACGTAAGACTCATTTCCTGCGGAATTTGGTATTTTAAGAAAATCCGCAGATATTTCCAAGGTTTATTTCTCATTTTTCGTAGAATATTCCGCAAGAAAGTTTCTTGAGGATTCCAAAAACCGCAGGAAACAATTACCCACCAAGGCAATAGCTGGGAACCAAAATCCGCAGAACAATCCGCAGAAAACGTGTTTCTAACGAATTTTTGGTCCAAATATGTGAATAATAAGCATATTTCTAGTAGTGTAAAATATAAAATATAATAGACAAAATATGCAATTAAAATTTGTCAGAAATAATGGTAAATGCTTTTTTTTTTTTATTTCTAAAACTAATACTCCTTAATACATTAAATTGTTTTCTAAGCATAAAATATGTCTAAAATTAAATATCAAAATGAATACAAAGTATTTAACGATACAGACAAAAAAAATTGAGACAAAACTATGCATCACCGACATTTTAGTAGAATAGATCACTACTGATAATAAATAACTAAGCTAAAAACCCTTAACGTTTGAATTAAGTCACCATCAAAGGTATATATTTTATGGGCTTACGCCTTGCGATGGTTGTAAGATTGGCTGCATCAGAACTGAAAATTCAATTAAATTTCTCAATTAAATAATTTTTTTTAAAATTTTAACTTTCATATTTAATAAAAGAACCATTGATAATTTTTCTATTAAATTTTAAATTCATAAATTGAAAAATGGTAGGAAATTGATAAATTTCACTTAGTTTTCCAATCCAAGAACCAAGCAGGAGACATTCTCACCCACCATCTTCTTAAGAAAACAATTCTATTTCATATTGAATAAAGAAAATGTAGTTTTACAAGGGTATTTAAGTAAAGAACCCTATTCTTAAAATTAGGAGTGGACAAGATTTCCCAAACCAATCTGAATCCGACAAAACCGATAAAAAAATTGAGCATTGTAGTGGGTCGGGTTACGAGTTAAACGAGTGAACAAAATTGGATTTGAATAGATTGAAACGGACGGGTACGGATTGAGTTTTCAAACCCAACAAAATTCAAATCCGACGGATCTTATACCCACTATATTTTTTACAATAATAATACCCACTATTATTATTATTATTATTATTATTACTATTATTATTATTCTACTCCATGTAAATTTTTTTTCATGAGTTGAGACTTTTGTATGTTAACGTTTGTTGTTTATTGGGCTTAATGTTTGGCTCAAAGTGAAAACTAAATTCACAAAACATAGTTGAATGAATCATTAATGATCGCATAATATTTAGGCTATTCTAAGTCAATTAATTGCATGGATAAATCATGTATGATCTATGCATTTAGGTTTTTCCTACCAACTTAGCCTTGTTTGTTTTGGTAAGAATATATGCCTAATTAATTTGTTTATTTCATTATTAACTACAAAATTTTATGCCAACTTTGTTTTTCTATTTTTAAAAATTTTGAAAATAATTGTTGGGCCAAAAATTCAGTGTTGGCCCATTGATAACCCAAACCGAATGAACCCAACTGTTTCACCCGCTTAAACTGCTTAACCGAAACCCGACCAAACCGATAGCTTAACTAGGTGAAATTTGGTCTTAGATTCTCACCCACGAATTAGGATGGATTTGATATCTAGAGCCCGAACCCATCCATAACCGACCGATGTCCACCCCTACTTAAAATGGGCCTTCAGACCAATTTACAATTTAGACCCGGCACTCGCTACATTAGAAGGCCACATAAACATTTTATTTGTCGAGTTGGATAAAAAAGACATTGGTCTGAATATTTGGACTTAAATGATTAATCAATTAAAATTTTTAAAGAACGAATTCTCTCAATTGAAAAAAAAAAATTGAGGAAATAATGTGGGTAATAGACTATTGGATCATAAATATAAACAATATTTAAATTTAAAAGAAATTGAAAAAAGTTGATTGATAGTTGAAATGTGAAAATTAAAAAAATTGAGATGATCCATTCTCAATTTTTTTATTTAAGAATTAACATACATTTAGCTAAAATGACCCTAAAATGTATTTTGCCGATACTAATTCGATGCCTTATATTTTTAATCTATTGTTGGAATATAATTGAAATAAATATGTGTATAACTATATATTGCAGCATTTTTGTTGGGGATAGCAAAAGTCAAAACTATAAATCGAAACCATTTGGTGTGGTTGACACTTGAGAGGAGGAACCAAAGGAAAAGAATGAACAGGGCCAAGGAAAACTGGAAAAAAGGAGGGTCTAGGTGTTCCTTTAGGTTCAATATAAGAAATTTTATCTTGATCATTTATTTTAATCAAATGATTAATATTCAAAGCTCTCATCTCTCACAATAGGTTATATATAATTAATAGTGAATAATTAACAATAACAATGAATATCACTGCATATTGTTTTATTATTATGTGTTAAAAATAAAAAATGGTTCTACCATATTAGAAAGAAAAATAAGTTGAATTAGGAGAAACACATCTTTATGCAAGGCAGACTATGAATGAAACTAATTCAATTCTTTCAATACTCAATTTGACAATTTTCGTAATCAAGATACGATGAGTTTGGATTAAAAATAGAACTTGTAAAATAAATTAGTGAAATTCTAATTATGTACAATTAAGCTCAAGTTAATATAAGAATTTGAACTCAAAGTTTAAATTTGTGCAAGAGGAAGGTCTAATCCGAGACGCATAGCCAGCCCGGAATTTTTAGGAGAGGAAAGACTAATAAAAGGATTAACCAATGTTAATAGGTCTTGAGTTGTGTGTATAATCGATTAGTTATGCATTAACATTGCTAGCTAGAAACCATGGAGCCAAACAATAACATACTCATCACTCAAAAAGGAAAATCATTACCACTCGCTCTTATGGCAGCTTAACAAGTAAATCATATGACAAATAAAATGACTATAATATAAATATTATAAGGAACGAGCCAAAATTCAAGTTATCAAATGTCGCAGGACTTACTACAATTGTCATTACCTTCGAGACCTCTTTTCTTCTCTTCGTTCAGATTCGTATCTTCCTTTAGATTCAGATCGATCAGTATCATTTCTATGTGATCTGTTATCTAGCTTCCTATCATGATCTTCTCTTGACCTTGGCACAGATTCGTCTTCAGTGTGCTTTCTTGATCTCCTATCTTCCCTGGTACCATGTTCTCTTGACTTGCTTTGAAAATCATCAACATCCTGCCTAATTGGTCTTTTATTGTCTCTTACATCAGAATCCCTTGACTTGGACTCAAGCACGATATCATCTCGCTTTGCTGACCTTTTGTCTTCCCTTCTGTTATCTCTTGGCTCAGATTCCCTACCATCGTAACCACCCCTTGATATTTTTTCTTCTCTCCTATGTCGATCTTCTCTAAACCGGTGTTCAAATTCATCGTCATCGTGCCTTCTTGGTCGCTTTGCTTCTCTTAGACTGGTATTTTCTCTTCCCTCAAATTTATCATCGTCATCATGCCTCCGCAACATCTTTTCCTCTCTTCTATCACTTTGCTTGGATTGGTTGTCTAATTTCATCTCATTGCCATGGGCTATGGAGCGTGAATCTCTGTCTCTAGTTTCTGGAATGCGATTTGATTGGTTATTGTCATATCTTCTTTCTTTTTTGGGACCATCATATTTGTCATTATCCCATTTTGCATTGCCATTCTCACCCCAACCAGTATTTGCAGCTCTCTAGAAAAGGATAACTAAGGTCAGCGAAGAACTAAAAGCATACAATAAGGTAGCTGGACAAATCATCTGCAACGAAGCAGTAGAAGGATCAAATCCAAATATCAGCAACTTTATGGCATAAACAACTTTAAAACTTCAACAATAAGCAAAGAAAAACTAACTATAAACTATACAAAAAAGATAAAACCGGGAAGAGAGAGAAGCATCAAAGAATCACACAACAGGGGGTGATGCAGACAAATAAATTTATTTCTCAAAAAAAAAAAAAAGACAAATAAATTCAGATTTCAAGTAATGAGATCTTAGAAGGCATTAGGCATGTCAACAGTTATGAGGTATTATTAGGGGTGGGCAAAAAAACCAAAAAACCAAACTGAACTGCTAAACTAAACCGAACCGAACCAAAAAAAACTGAACCATAACCAACAGTTTTGAAACCAAACTGAAACAGTTCAGTTCATGATTAACAGTTCGGTTCAGTTTAATGGTTTGGTTTTTTTAGTGCAAATTTAGTTATGGTTTGGTTTAAAACCATAAAACCGAACCGCTTTAACAGTTCGGTTCGGTTCAGTTTTAAAGACAAACAGTTCAATTCATTTCGGTTATTCTAAATTTTGAAAACAGATTGGTTCAGTTCGGTTCAGTTTTCCTCCAAAACCAAACCATGCCCATCCCTAGGAATTGTCAGCAAACTCATGCTTAATCGCAGTATCAATTTTAATTTCATCCCTTGGTTTATAGCTTGGGAAACGCTAAGTACTGACAACAAGCTAGCAAATCTAGTTCAGCATGTTCAGCAAAAGATATATAACATGGTGCCATTTTATCAAATTTACCCCTTATGTTGATATTACATCTTGGTTATCGAATCATAATCAAAACTGGGTTGCAATTCAGTTGCAACTTTATGAAGGTTGGAATTAGTTTTTCTTAGAATTTGGGTTGGGCCTAACTCAACCCTACAAAACTAGCTTGTAAGGTGAGGATTGCATATCTTCAGACCATCTCTTATCCAATTTGGGACTCTTTCACAGTTTTATTACATTAATATATTTAGAAATGCACCAGATATCAGATAGAGAATTAAAATTCATATTCCTATTCCAAGTTTCAACTGCACATAATATGCGGACTGTGAGGTTTGGAACCAAGAAAATTAGTAATTTTAATCATATTCAATATCCAATAATTTGTACTCTTTCTGTACTTCATAAGTGGTTATCATAGAATAAGGTCACAGCAAGAGCAGCACAAGAGCTTATTGGGTATTACACAGAAGAACTTACATGGACTTATCTTATATCATAAACACTTGAGTATAAGTTTGAAAGAGCTTACTAAAATACCATATGACATGTCCATAAGCTGGGTTTATCTCATTTACATAAGCTCCCAAGAATAGCTTATAGAAACAAGTCATACAAAGAATTTATACAAAGTTTCTCCTTATTCACTCCTCGATTGTAGAAACAATGTGCGCATAAACATTTTGATATAAACCCACAATTAAAACAAACTACAGCTTAGAGATACCATGTTGAAATAAATGCAAAAACTGTGCCATGCAATCCAATTACAACTTCAAATAAAGTTCAGTGTAAAGGTATATCCTAATCATCAAAATCAAGTAGCAGAATATTGGCTACCAAACTTCAGTGGTGACTAATAAATTCAATGTTCAACTTTTTCACCTACCATTCTGCACTATTCTACTTGTTTCCAATCATTATAAGGTTTCAGAGTATAGGGAAAATAGGGTTCTCTGGTATTGTGCTTTTTTGACTGGATCATGATTCATGATTCCAGAATCTTGCTCAAAGTTTCTATGTTCAAAAAGCTTAACTAAGTCTGAAACATATTTCTTTTTTCTTACTTCCTTGTGCGTTCTTATGATTCAAACAAGAGGAATACACACAGGAAAAATACCAGAACAAGAACAACAATGATGACATTAATAGTCAAGTGAGCTGAAAAAATCAATGAGAAAAACATAAGAACACTCCATTCGCTGGAATACAGAAAAGAAAACAGAAAATCACAGAGCAGCAGCTTTTCATAATGAGAATAGCCAAATAGCTCTCAATTACCGAAATAAAAAATACCATTTATAACCACGAGAAAAAAAACCCCTTCCGATAAAAACCTTCCTCCTGTTAACTAACTTTCTTATATGGCACCCATACCCTCAATTCACTCCTTTCTGGAATATTATCTTCTTCGATGACACATAAAACCCAATTCCTTTGGTCCACAATCATAGTTCTGCTGATGACCATCAATTGGACTAGCATATATTCCTACTCATGGGTTTTCAAGGGTTTATTTAGGTCAGTCAGGTAAGGGAACTAAGTTACCATCGAGGTCATGTTGTACTCTACTCTCTTTCCTCTGGAATATATTCAAGGTCGAAGAGGATTTCTGATCTTCCTCCATCTTAGATTTCTTTCTAAGATGAACTATGAGTTAAGATCCATTGACACCAGTCTTGGCATTCTTATCCAAATTAACAACTTTTTATAATAGTGAATCCAACTGTTACATTAAGAAATTCAATCAAAACTACAGAATTTTTTACAAATAAAAATCTTAATGGTACTTCTGCACTACTTTTTTTTTTTAAACGGCTTCATTGCACTACTTTTAGTTTAATGTAAGTATAACACTTGAAATATGATTTTTCCAACCAGTGCTAATCAAGAAAATGAAAATATTTATTGAAAAGTGATCCCTTATAGGTAATATAAGTGCTGCATTTCTTTATAAAAACTTTCAAATCTTTTAATTCCCCACCCAATGTCTAGGAACTAGTTACCAGTTATCTTAAAAATAAAATATAAATAAATATGTATCCAAAACTAAATCATATAACTACAAATGTCTAAACAATCTAACATTTGGATGCTTAATCGTGTAATGTGGCATGGTTCAACAATTGAATTGGTTAATTTTGCATTATTTGAAAAGCTATTAGGTGGAATAGGTGTCCATGAATTACACCTGGAGTCAACAAATTCTGACTTTATATGTGTATGTGTATGAAGGAATTCATTAAAACAGGTAAAACACGTACAATGATTGAGATACCAGAAAGCAAGCCTACCATACAGAAACAAATATCCGAGAGAACAATTAAGGTTGTGGGCGTCAAGCATCTAACTAGAAATAATCAATTTACTAGCTAAAATACTGAACTTTTAATGTTAGCAAAAGACAGATCAACAGCCTAAGCAAATACACTCTAAACCAATAAAAAATTCCATTCCCACAATCAAACGGCATTGCATATGAACACACCAACTGTGTTTTACGATGTTCAAATTGTCATGTGAAGGTCATCGGAGTAGTAGAACTAGCATGCATATATAACTATTTATAGACAATTTAAAAACAAAATTAAGAATTCAAAAAATTGTCGCATTATTATAAATGGTTGTCTTACTTGCTCATCATGAGAAAATTTGCATCCAGCTCCACGAGTACATTCCCCTCTTTGGAAAGCTCGACAAACACCACGAGCCTCCCTTTTCTGCCGCTCTGTCTCTTCATCTTCCTCTTCCTTCTTCTTATATTTATCAACATGATCCACCCTAATAATTCTACCTAAAACCTGAGCTCCATTTAAATTATCTAAGACACAAAAATCAAACATTGCAATGTAATTCAGCATTAAATCACTGAAAAAACAGACAATCAAAGACTAATTATATATTGTTGTCCTTAAAAGTCCGCAGTGTTGTCACAATAGTCCTTGAAAGTATAAAAATTACAAACCCATACACGAATGCGTCTTTCAAATAGTCAGTTTGGTCCTCAAATAGGTCTTTTGTTAGTTACTTTGATCCTCGGTTGTCTTCTGTTAGTCAATTTGATCCATAAAATTACATGACAAACAAGAAATAACATGTTTGGGAATGTTTATGTAATTTCAATACATTTAGGGTTTATTGTGACAAAGTCTCACACATTTAAGGACCAAATTAACTGTTGACTAGTTTCATCAAATGAAACAAATATAAATTTAACATATTTTAGAATTATAGGATAGAGAGACGAACCAACAGAAAGATTAGTGCTTCTTTGATCTTCATATGCAATAAATGCAAAACCCTTTGATTTGCCAGTACCTTTGTCTCTAACTAAATTAACATCAACAACCTCTCCATATCTGTATTACCAAAAACAGATAAAGTTCAATCTTCAAAACACAAATCATATTAACATAAACAAAGAAAAAAAAAATGCATGAAAAGATTATTACATACTGAGCAAAAACAGCTAGCAAATCACCCTCAGTGAGATCAAAGGGAATACCACCAACAAAAACATAAGCAGAATCTTTGTATTTAGTGTGCCACGAAGCTTCTTCGCTGATGTTTAGATCAGCTTCTCTTGAATTAATTTTCTGAATCCGTTTCACTAGTGTTAATGGGTTCATGTCTATTTACCTACAAAACAAAAGCAAAAACAGAGAGAATGAGGGTTTTGGGTTAGGGGAAAAGTTAAAGTAAAGTATAAGAATAGGTTGGGATTTATGTCAAACAGGTTGTGTGCAATAAAATGAGATTGAATTTTAAGTAAGAATTCAGAAAAGAACAGTAGAAAAATTATTCTATATAGTGATATGATTAGCATTAAATGACGATATGTGTTATAGATATACTGTAGTTGGGAACGAGTGAAAATGAGGGGAGAAAGAACCCTAATACCTGCTAAATGGTTCTGCAGAGGAAGCTTGTGCTTGGGGAGTTGTGACGTAGAACAAGAGACTAATACGAAATGTCCAACGAATAAGAAAGACTAAAATCTCTTTATTTTGTTATTTGGTTGATCTGGAATTCCCGGAATGACTTGATTCCTGGGAGATCTTCATCAGTTGAATAGGTGAAACTTTTTACTTGGAACTTGGAAGTGGTATCTGGTCAAAAACTTTGGTAAGTGGTAACCCCTGCTCTCTTTATGAGTGAGAGATGCAACCTATTTTGTGCTGGAACTGTTAAAGTCTTGTGAAGTGGTTATTATGGGGTCTGGTGGTCTTGGTGGGCTATAGGCTTGTTTTTTGTCATCTTTTGGTAATTTCAGATCTTTCTTTCTCTTTGGTTAAATGGTGATTTGGGACTAGCCTCGATCTAGTAGGAGTTTTTATCTCTTTGATTTTATTATATTTTATTTTCTTTTGGGACTTAGTACTTCTTGTACTATCTTTTATGAATTTTATTTGGTGTATAATCTTTTCTCGTTATATATATAATTATATTTGTCATTCAAAAAAAAAGTTGTCATTCAATGATTGCTATTGGTGTTAATTAACAATAATTGTTGTTGTTACTGATCTGACTGTTATATACTCCCTCCGGTTTCATATATAAACAAAAGTTGTTTTTTTATATTCAATAAAAAAGTGATGTATGTGTGTAGCGGGCTGGAAAATCACTTCCATTTTTCATACAATGAAGTCGCCATTGACGTTTATTTATCCCGTGAGGGGAAAGGAAAATATCACGAAAACCTTGATTTAGGTTCGGGAGTTGGTTATGCGAGAGGAAGGTATTAGCACCCCTCGCATCCATCGTACTCGATGGGAACCGTTTAGGTGGTTTGGGGTTTGTTTGCGTAGGTTTGAGTTAAATTGCCTTTTCTCTTATCTGATCTCTACTTCGTTTCCAAATAAATTAAAAGAAAATAAAAGGTTTTTATTAATTGAGTTTGACGGTTGTAGGAGCCCGCTCCTACGTATTCCCCGGTGCAATGGGAAACTCAAAACTCACGTAGTTCTGGTAAAAAATGTTTGTGTGGTTGGTTGATTTTAGTGAATAACGTTTATTTCGTATTCCGCTGATACAACGACGCTTGTATGCTCTACTTAGAGGCTTAAGCTGTGTATGTATCAGGGGAATAGATAAAACGCATATCCATTGTAAAAAGAGAGTTTGAATAACGGATGTTGCTTATTTCGCATTCTGCTGATACAACGACGCTTGTATGCTCTACTTTAGAGGCGTAAGCTGTGTATGTGTCAGAGGAATAGATAAAGCGTATATCCATTGTAAAAAAGAAAGTTTGAATAACGGATGTTGCTTATTTCGCATTCCGCTAATACAACGACGCTTGTATGCTCTACTTAGAGGCGTAAGCTCGTATGTGTCAGAGGAATGGATAAAGCGTATATCCATGTTTTCTGAAAAGAAGTTTGAGTGTGTTGAATTAATTTTAACGATTGTTTTATTTGGAATGAGAACTAACTCATGAACACTAGTCAAACGACCGGCGACCAAGTTAATCCGGGAAAGAAAGAAGCAAACGCCAGATTCTCCCTTTTTCATTCGCGTTGTTATGAAAACCGTAGATTAATTTGGTTAAGAAAACAATGTCTAAAAGAAAAGACGAGTGTTGGTTGTTTTTAACGCTTGTTTTGTTTGGAATGAGAACTAACTCATGAACACTAGTCAAACGACCGGCGACCAAGTTAATTCGGGGAAGAAAGAAGCAAACGCCAGATTCTCCCTTTTTCATTCGCGTTATTATGAAAATATTTAGTTAATTTGATTAAGAAAAGAAAGTTCAAAAAAGAAGACGGGGGTTGTTTATTTTTAACACTTGATTCTTAGAATGAGAATTAACTCGTGAACACTAGTCAAACGACCGGCGACCAAGTTAATTCGGGGAAGAAAGAAGCAAACGCCAGATTCTCCCTTTTTCATTCATTAGTTCTTGTGAAAAACCTTTATTAATTTGATTATGAAAGCAAAGTCCGAAAAGAAAAAGCAAGGAAACCAAAAAGATCGCAACAAATATAATAGCAAGAACAAGTGATATAATAACCAAGCAATCACAAAATAATCAAAGTATGAATGCAAGTACTCTAATTAAAGATGCATATATCAAATGACATAATTAAATAATGCATGAATGCAACGATGAATAAACATACATGAAACAATTAATTAAATATGATGCAAAAATAATGTTGCGAGCAATTAAATAAATATGCATGAGTGTGAACAAATAAGCTAAAATAAGCAAACATGATTATCATAAGCTAATAAGAGCTAAGTAAAAATGTTGTGCAAGAGAAAATGACCCAAAAGTACTTAGAAAAGTAATTTGGATCACTTAAGCACTTATGTAAATAAGCTAAAAGCAATTAATTACAAAATGACTTATATAAATAAGCTAAAAGCAAAAATAATTAATTCTGGAATTTAGTCAAGATCTCAGCACCCTAAACTGGATCAATAAGCTTAAAAAAAGCTATTGTTCCAATAAGTGCTTTTAAAATAAGCTAAAACAAATAATTACCCTAGAAACAACTTAATTAATAAGCTAAACATGATATAAAAGCTATAATCATGAAGGAAAAATTTTAGCATAACAAAAATGGTCAAAATAGCTTAAATAAGCTACTGACCAAATAAGCGCTTTTTGAAATAAGCTGAAAAATCACTTAAACAGGGGGGTGCAAATTATTCAGAAGTAGTAAAATACATGGAGGTGCAGATAGCAACTCTGGGCCAGAAGGCCCAGTCCACGCGCCAAGTCAAACACAAAAAAAAACAAAGTCAGCCCAAAAAAGATCAGGTGCGGCAGCGAACTAGCGTGCACGATTAGATTTTAATATACGAACGGCAGGATCAATCCGACGAACGCGTTTTAAAAAAGGAGATCTAATCGCGACCGCTCGTTTACGCGCGTATGGATCAAGGGCTCAGATTGGATCTGGGTTTCAGATGAAGAACTTCATCTTCTTCACTGAAACTCCGGCGAAGCTTCATAGCTCCGGCCGGTGGTTACACCACCGGAGCTCACAAACACCACCAAAACACACAAACGACCACTCTATCTTGCACGAAATTTCACAAGGAATCCAAATCCGTGCTTGGTTTGTTCAAAAAAAGCTTGAAACCGGAAAAACGAACGCGACAAAGTTTGAACACAAAAATGGAAATCTCACAAACCAGCGCAAAAACAAGCAAGCTATTAACCCAGAAAGCTTCAATACACTTAGATTAGAAAGTATGAGCTATTTCTTACCTGCTTTGAACCTTGCTTTGTCCTCCTTGTTCACAAACTTTCTTTGGCCACTTTGATGCTTCAAAGCTTCCAAATCTCCAGGTTTCCTTTGATTTTGAAGGTTGTTTCAACTTCTTGGATCTTTAGGAAGAGATTGATGAAAAAAAAAGGCTAAACTACATATTTGGTCCCTTACGTTTATTTTAGGTTTCAATTTGGTCCCTTATGTTTAAAAAGTTTCAATTTGCTCCCTTACGTTATCAACGTTTGTATTAGTTGGTCCCTTCCGTCAAATTCCACTCTTCCACGGTTTCAATTGGACACGTGTCAACGTGTCCAGGTGCCCACGTGTTAATCCACGTGTGCAAACCGTCTGCCACGTAAGCAAACCATCTGCCACATGTGCAAAAACTGACGGAAGGGACCAAATTGAAACATAAAATAAACGTAAGGGACCAAATTGAAACTTTTTAAGCGTAAGGGACCAAATTGAAACCTAAAATAAACATAAGGGACCAAATGTGTAGTTTAGCCAAAAAAAAATGGGAGCTTTTTGCTTGGTTTTGTATTTTCGGAAAATTAAAAAAATGGAAAAAAGTTTGATATTTTGAGATGATTCTTGCTCTGATTTCTCTGCCTCTGAAGCCCTAGCTGCGCAGCAGTGGTTAATGTGTGTATATATAGTGTTGTTTCTAGGTTAAGAGATGGGGAATGAGGGTAGAAGAGGTAATGTACCTTATTAGGGTTTTTGGTCATTTTTTTTGGAAAGGATAAGGTTAGTACTATTGTACTAATCTTGGTGAGGTGTGATTAGGAATATTCTAGATCCTTTTCTTTGATCATGTGGTGAGGTGGTGTGTTTAGGAGAGAATGCAAATTTTTATGATTTTTTGGATAAGTTGAAAAGTAGTAATAAAAATAAAAATGAAACATTAGGGATTAATGAATATGCATGACGATGATTTTGATTTTAAATTTGCTATGAAAATGATGTTGATTATGAAAAGTAAAAAATAAAAATAAAATGAGGAGTAATGTGTTTCTTGTGCATGAAGTAACTTAAGAATAATGCATGCAACAAAAATAAAGAAATTCCATGCAAAAATACAAAAATGTGGAAAATAAATAAATAAAATATTTTTATGAATTTTGTGAAGTGATTATGCAAAATGGTCATGGATTAAAAATGAGAAAAAGGATTTAAAATTTGATGTGTAAAAAGGTTTCTTGAAATGCAAGTAACTAATTAAAAATAATTAATAAATAAGAAATAAGCTTAATGGAAGGGCAAAATGGTAAAAATTTATCATTCATGATCATGTCATGCAAAATCATGCAAAAAAAATAATTCTATGTGTTTTTGTGCCAACTTTGACTTTTTCAATTAAAAAATGGTTTTGTTGACTTATTTAAAAAAGTGCAAAATGTCATGGGGCAAAATTGGAATAGGAAAATATATGGGGGCAAAAATTGGAATAAAAAAGTATGGGGGCAAAAATTGGAATAAAAAGGTATGGTGGCAAAAATTGGAATAAAAAAAAGTATGGGGCAAAATTAGGGTATGACAGCTGCCCCTATTTAATTAGCTTAAACCATAAGAATGCGAATAGCCCTGATATTCGTATTCTTTTGGTGGAAGATAATTAAATACAGAATGTCCTAATTTTGCCAGGAAGTGAATGTTGATGAGATAAGTGGATCGAGTATACCTGTTGTTATTCCTTTTGTGGAAACGAGCAACTCTAAAATAGGACTACTGATACCAACCTTAACCAGCCAACTATGCTGAAAAACTTGGTGATGTTTGAAGAGATTCTATCCAGCCGCTCTCACTGAAGGTCGATCTGTGGTTGTAGAGGTTTTAACCAGCTCTCGCTGAAGATTCCCCTGTGTAGATTTTCCTCGCTCTTGCTGAAGATTCATCTGTGTAGATTTTCCTCGCTCTCGCTGAAGATTCATCTGTGTAGATTTTCCTCGCTCTCGCTGGCGATCTATCTATGTAGACTTTACTCAACTCTCGTTGACGATCCATCTGTGTAGACTTTACCCAACTCTCGTTGACGATCCATCTGTGTAGACTTTACCCAACTCTCGTTGACGATCCATCTGTGTAGACTTTACCTAACTCTCGTTGACGATCCATCTGAAGCTTTTTTCAACCAGCTCTCGCCGAAGATCCCTCTGAAATGGAGGTTTTTATCTAGTTCTCACTGAAGACTTCTCTGAAGTTGTTGTAGATCTTATCTAGCTCTCACCGAAGATCCCTTTGTTGTTGTAATGATGTGCTTGCGCGAACCGTCGTGGTTATCTTTGTGGAAGAAATTTTCCGTAGAGCTTGCAATTCACTGGGGAGGAGACCTTTCAACTGATCTGCTGAGAGAATAATGCCCCCACCAATTTGCTGGAGAAAGTCAAATTGCCTCTTTCGACAACTGAGTGACCAAACTCTGCTATTCCTTGAATAGGAGTATTTGAATCTGCTTTTATCTATGCATGCTTGCAATGAATGCTTGTTGATTGCCTAAAAATGCAAGACTAATGCAGTGTTTAATTATGCTCATGATTTGACATGTGGCTCTTTGAGTGTGTTTATTCATGAATGCATGGTGATGCATGAATGTATATGCATGAATGCATGAAAATGCATGAAATTGGGTTTCATCTTGACACCGAGACATTAGATATTCCTTCCTTGGGGAGAGGGATTCCAGTTGGATGTTGTGTACCAAACATTCTTCATCTGTGTGGGGGAGGCCACTTGCCTAGCCAGCTCAATATGCTGGGCCAGTCTATTGCATGTTAACAAGATGGGCACCTTACTGTATGCTGCTGATTTTCTTTAATCTTTCTTATTTCAAAATATTTCCGCTTAATTTTCAAAATGCTTTTTTTACTTTTTCAAAGTTTTAACATTTGTTTATCGGAAAAATAAAAGTATGAAATGTACAAGAAAATAAAGAGAGGCACAATGAGTAAAAAGGAGAATTTTATTGATAGCACAAAACGTGCGGAGAGTTTTTACAATGGAAGCAAATCCCTCAAAGAGGTGACCGCATAATTGAGCTAAGATAAATGGCAATGAAAATAAATGAATCCTATGGAAACATAACAATGCCATCCTTCTCCATGATTTCAATTTTCAAATCATCTTGTTGTTGAGTGCGAAGTCTCAGATCTTTCTGAAGTTTGCCCCGTGCTCATATTGATCTTGCAGTCTTATGCCTTTCTTTGTTTGTTTGTTTTCTAACTTTTGCCTGGATTGCTCAGTGTGAGCTACTGATCCACCGGGATACCTATTTTTGCCTAAGCCGCCCTTTCGGGTTTTCAACTTAGCGGGTTCTATTTTCCTTTTTTGATGTCCCTAATTTTTGCCTGGACCGCCTTTTCAGGTTTTCAGCCCACCGGGACGCTCTCTATTGCCTAAGCCGCCCTTTCGGGTTTTCAACTTAGCGAGCTTTTATTTATTTCCTTTTCTTTAGGCATAGTACTTTTTGACTGCATCTGAGTTCACAGGGAGTGGAAACTCTTCACATCCATTGTAGCTAGTATTAAGGCTCCACCTGAGAAGGCCTTCTTCACTACATATGGTCCTTCGTAATTAGGAGTCCACTTTCCACGGGTGTCTTTGTGAATTGGCAACATTGCTTTCAACACCAAGTCCCCTTCCTTGAATTGTCTTGGACGAACTTTCTTATCAAATGCTCTCTTGAGCCTTTGCTGATAAAACTGTCCGTGACACAAGGCTGTCATCCTCTTCTCCTCAATGAGGTTGAGCTGATCAAAACGGGATTGGACCCACTCCGCTTCTTCTAGCTTAGTTTCCATCAGAACTCTTAATGATGGGATCTCAACTTCTACCGGGAGTACTGCTTCCATGCCATAAACTAGAGAGAAAGGAGTTGCCCCTGTTGAGGTGTGAACTGCTGTTCTGTATCCGTGGAGTGCAAATGGGAGCATCTCATGCCAATCCTTGTACGTCTTCACCATTTTCTGCAGGATCTTTTTGATGTTTTTATTTGCTGCTTCTACAGCGCCATTCATCTTGGGTCTGTATGGTGAGGAATTATGGTGCTCGATCTTGAAATTTTTGCACAACTCTCTCATGGTCTGATTGTTCAAGTTGCTACCATTATCAGTGATGATCTTCTTGGGAACTCCATAACGGCATATTATTTCTTTCTTGATAAACTGTGCCACTACTTGTCTTGTGACGTTGGCGTATGATGCCGCTTCGGCCCACTTGGTGAAGTAATCAATAGCCACCAAAATGAAGCGATGTCCATTAGAGGCTTTTGGTTCAATCATACCAATCATGTCTATGCCCCACATGGAGAATGGCCATGGTGATGTCAAAACGTTCAGGGGAGTTGGAGAGACATGTATCCTATCAGCATAAATCTGGCATTTATAACATTTTCTAACATGGTTCAAACAGTCTGTTTCCATGGTCAGCCAATAGTACCCGGCCCGAAGAATCTTTCTTGCCAAAGCGTGCCCATTCATGTGCGTGCCAAAGGACCCCTCGTGGATTTCTTCAATGAGAGTATCAGCCTCTTTTCTATCCACACAACGGAGGAGAACCAGATCATGATTTCTTTTGTACAACAACTCCCCATCTAAGAAGAAGCCAGATGCTAACCTTCTAAGAGTTTTCTTGTCTCCACTGGATGCCCCCGAGGGATATTCTTGCTTTTGGAGGAAGTTCTTGATATCATAATACCATGGTTTCTCATTTTGCCCCACTTCGGCTGCCAAACAATACGCCGGCGTCTCACGACGGTTGATTTATATCAGGGGTACATGATTTGGCCAAGTGACCTTGTACATGGATGAGAGAGTAGCCAAGGCATCAACCAACTGATTTTCTTCTCTTGGGATGTGGTGGAAAGTGATCTCATCAAAGTATTCTGCCAATTTCAGGACATGGTCTCGGTATGGGATTAAGTTGGGATGACGAGTCTCCCATTCTCCTCGGACCTGATAGATGACTAGTGCAGAATCTCCATACACTTCTAGGATTTTAATTCTCAAGTTGATTGCTCCTTCTAGACCCATGATGCACGCCTCATACTCTGCGATGTTGTTAGTGCAATCAAACAATAGCCTCGCTGTAAGAGGTGTGTAGGTGTCTTTAGGAGAGATGATAACTGCTCCTACACCATGCCCCAAAGCATTCGACGCACCATCAAATACAAGCTTCCATCGAGATCCCGGTTCGGGTCCCTCATTCTCATCCATGGGAGGTTTCTTGCTTACAGCCATGATGTCTTCATCAGGGAAGTCAAAGCGCACAGGCTGGTAATCTTCTAAAGGTTGGTGTGCTAAATGTTCTGCTAGCACACTACCTTTGATGGCTTTTTGAGCTACATACTGAATATCATACTCAGATAACAACATCTGCCACCGGGCTATCCTTCCACTCAAAGCAGGCTTTTCAAAGATATATTTGATGGGGTCCATTTTGGAGATCAACATGGTAGTGTGACAAACCATATATTGCCTCAACCGGCGAGCTGCCCAAGCTAAAGCACAACAAGTTTTCTCGAGGAGTGAGTATCTGGTTTCACAACTGGTAAACTTCTTGCTCAAGTAATACACTGCGTGCTCTTTTCTACCGGTTTCATCTTGCTGACCCAATACACAGCCCATTGATCCCTCTAGCACATGCATGTATAGGATAAGAGGCCTTCCCGCAACTGGGGGTATTAAAATTGGTGGCTCTTGCAAGTACTGCTTGATTTTATCAAATGCCCCTTGGCAATCCTCATTCCATTCAATGACCTGATCCTTTCTTAATAGTTTGAAAATTGGTTCACAAGTTGCTGTGAGATGAGAGATGAACCTGGAAATGTAGTTCAGCCTGCCTAGAAACCCTCGCACTTCTTTTTCTGTCTTTGGCGCGGGCATGTTCTGGATTGCTTTGACTTTATCAGGGTCCACCTCAATTCCCTTTTGGCTGACAATGAAACCTAGTAGCTTTCCTGACTTGACACCAAAGGTGCATTTGTTTGGATTCAAACGCAGTTGATACTTCCTCAACCTTTCAAACAACTTCTGGAGATGTACGAGGTGCTCTTCTTCAGATGAGGATTTGGCGATCATGTCATCCACATACACTTCAATTTCCTTGTGCATCATGTCATGAAACAGGGTGACCATGGCTCGTTGATATGTTGCCCCGGCATTTTTCAACCCAAAAGGCATAACCTTGTAGCAAAAAGTGCCCCATGGTGTTATGAAGGTTGTTTTCTCCATGTCTTCGGGCGCCATTTTAATCTGATTATAACCTGAGAAGCCATCCATGAAAGAAAAGACTGGGAATCGAGCAGTATTGTCTACCAACACGTCAATGTGAGGAAGTGGAAAATCATCTTTTGGGCTTGCCCTATTCAAATCCCGGTAATCTACACACATTCGGACCTTTCCATCCTTCTTCGGCACTAGCACAATGTTAGCGATCCATTCAGGGTACTTGGCAACTGCAAGGAATCCTACATCAAACTGTTTCTTAACTTCCTCTTGTATCTTGAGGGCCATGTCCGGTCTAGTTCTTCTCAACTTTTGCTTGACCGGTGCACATTCGGGCTTGAGCGGAAGCTTGTGTTCAACTATGCTTGTGTCTAACCCCGGCATATCCTGATAAGACCATGCAAAGATGTCCACGTACTCTCGGAGCAGCTTGACCAAACCCTCTTTCACTTCTAACTGTAGGGTTGCACCTATCTTGACTTCTTTCTTATCCTCTTCAGTCCTCAGATTGATCACATCCACTGGTTCTTGATGAGGTTGGATCATTCTTTGTTCTTGATCCAATAACCGAGCTAACTCTGCTGGAAGTTCATAATCTTCCTCTTCATCCTCTTCAGCAAGATTGATCGGGAATCCGAGATCATGAAGATTTACAGCATTGTTATGGTCCAGAGATTCATTTCTGCATGATATATTTTTGGTTTTTTTAGATGAATGCAAAGGTGGTCATGATATGCAAGAAATTATTGCCATTTTTATTGTTTTTATCTTTTTAAAACTGAAAAAAAAAGAAAAAAAAAAGAATAAAATAGGACAAAATATGCACATAAAATACTTTTATTTATTGATAATCATTCATTAAAACAAAGATAAGCCCTTACAAGCTCATCCACATGCCTCGGGCGCGGCAAGGGGAATTTGAAAATAAAGAAAAATTACTTTGAAATAACAAAAACTTGGGGAATCTCAACAGCCTTCCAGTTTGATAGAACGGTGCTTGCAGGGCATTGATTCACCCAATTATAGCTTCCTTGACTGGTCCCTTGATCTTCCAACATATTGATCTGTTCAGCTGATCTGAGCCCAGCACTCACAAAAACTTCTTCTAGGGGAGTGTTAAAGTCAACAAATTTCTGCTTCCCCTTAGCTGGCTGATATCCCACACCAAGAAAATCCTTCTTCTCATGGGGAAACACCAGCTGTCCCCATCCTTTAAGAGCACCCTCCTCCATGGCTTTCCTCAAGCTCTTCCAAGATGTGATGGAGGCCCTTGGTTTATGATTTGCTAGAGAAGTAGTGGCAATCTTCATTGTTTTGAACTGTGCGACTAGCATGTCTTCTTCTTCTTGGTCTACCATGGTAACAGTGGCGATTTCCAGAGCTTGGAATTGGATTTCAAGTACCCCTTCTTCAGTTTCAATGTATCTGAAAGACGACAGGTGACTCACCAAAGCATCTTCCTCCCCAGAGACAATCACCAACTTGTCATCAACTATAAACTTGAGCTTTTGGTGTAAAGTTGATGTTACAGCACCGGCGGCGTGAATCCACGGACGCCCCAGCAGGCAACTGTAAGACGGGTTGATATCCATGACTTAAAAAGAGATGTTGAACAAATGCGGCCCGATCACCATTGGTAATTCAATCTCCCCAATGACCTCTCTTTGTGATCCGTCAAAGGCTTTGACGATCATACTACTAGGCTTGAGAACAGGTCCAACAAGGGATAATTTTAACAAAGTTGATTTGGGCATGACGTTGAGAGAGGATCCTGTGTCCACTAATACTCTTGCGATGGTGTTGTCTTGACACTTCATAGAGATATGGAGAGCTTTGTTATGTGTATGCCCCTCAACCGGCAATTCTGCATCTATGAATCTCAAACAACGGCTTGCTGTAATGTTATTACATACCCCATCAAACTAGGCAACTGTAATGTCTTGATTCACGCGGGCCGTTTGCAGAAGTTTCAACAAAGCATTCCTATGTGCCTCTGAACTTATCAATAGGGAAAGCATGGAGATCTTTGATGGAGTTTGGCTGAGCTGATCTACCACGCGATAGTCGCTTCTCTTGATTATCCTGAGGAATTCATCTGAATCATTCTGAGGGGTTGTCTCTTTGGGTGCTCCCCCTTCAAGAGCCTTGCCTAAAACATTCTCGTTAACTGTTGTAACTGGTCCTCTTACATTTTCTTGCACCGGCTTTTGAGCAAACACCCTGCCGCTCCGGGTCATACCCCCAGTTCCGTCAATGCTAACTACCACTGGCTCCGGCAGTGTCACAGGTTTCCCTTGTATGGAAGCTGTTGTATTGTAAACCCAAGGTGTGGTTTTAGTGTTGGTGAAAGGAAATGGTGCTGGTGTTTGAATCACCAATGGCTGTAGCTTCTTCTCGGCTATTTGGTAGATGATCTCTATTGGCTTCATCACCTTTTCATGTTCATGTGGCCCCATCATAGCCACCATGTCCTTCTTATGAGAATAACCAACCTGTACCAATCCTTGGTCCATCAACTCCTGAAGACATTCCTTCATTTTTGTGCAATAATTTGGATTCTTCTCGCATTCTATGCAATCTGCATGCATGCTTGAGAACTGATCAAAACTGAGCAAGACCTCCCTTATTGAGCTTAAAGGGGTACGCATATTCGACACGTCTTTAATCAAACCTTCGGCGTCATCTATCATGCTGATTCCTGCCTCAGAGTGATTGGGCAGAGGGTTTCCTTTGACATTGGGGCCCGCTTCTTTGAATGATAGTAACTTCTGATCAATCAACTTTTGTACCTCATTTTTGAAGGTCCTACAACTTTCAATGGAGTGCCCCTCGGCTCCAGAATGATATTCACAAGTGGCACCTTGCTTGTACCACGCAGGGAAAGGTGGATTCATCTGCTTCAAAGTCTTGAGTGTCACCATCTTACTGTGAACAAGATATGGCAACAGTTCTTTGTATGACACAGGAATGGGATCAAACACTTTTCTGACTTGCTGCTGAGGCGGTGGTGCTTGATATGTGTATCCTTGGGGTGCTGGTGGAGACACGGGCATTTGATATTGCGGCTGTTGCTGATGAGCCGGGGTTGTGTAAGGAATGTATTGAACTGGCATCACCGACTGGTGGTGAGCCACATCATTGGTATTTCCTTCTTTCTTTCTTGCAAAGTTGTTGACAGGCTTCTTTGTGTTACTTGGCGTACTTGCGCTAGCTTGGATCTTACCGGTTCTGACGCCGCTTTCAATTCTCTCATCAATCCTGACTAGATCAGAGAAGCCAGAGGATACACTACCGATCATCCTCTCAAAATAGACCCCTTGCAAGGTATTAGTGAACATATCTACCAATTCAGTCTCTAGAAGTGGGGGACGGACCTGCGCCGCTAGCTCTCTCCATCTTTGAACATAGACTTTGAATGACTCCCCCTCATTCTGGGTCATGTTTTGCAGTTGGGTACGACTAGGAGCCATGTCTAAGTTGTACTGGTACTGTTTAATGAAGGCATTAGCTAAATCTCTCCATGATTGAATCCGGCACCCTTCTAACTGCATATACCAACTTAAGGATGCCCCTGCCAAGCTATCTTGGAAACAGTGTATCATCAGCTTGTCGTTGTTGGCATAGGACGCCATTTTCCTGCTGTACATTACAAGGTGGTTTCTGGGGCAGCTCAAGCCCTTGTACTTCTCAAACTCCGGTACCTTGAACTTGGCCGGGATCACTAGATCGGGCACTAGACACATGTCTGAAAAGTCCAAAGAGTCACTTCCTCCTTCCATCGTCTTCAAACGATCCTCAATAGCCTTGAATTTCAGTTTTGCTTCCTCCAACTGAGGGATGGGCCCGTCAAGCTTCGATCCATTATTCTGCATATCAGGGCCATGGTAAACATCCTGAGGGTCATCTTGACCTTGCTGAACTAGAGTAGGTCGTGGCTGAGCTGAAGTTGCCCCGGCCTGAACTTCTGGGTGATTGACTGGTGGGGGAATAGAAGTAGCTCCATCTGCGAGAGGTATATACCCTGGTGGAGTATATCCGGGAGGTAATCCATATGCTGGCCAAACCACACTGGCTGGTTCGGAAGTTACTGCTTCCACATTCACTGCTGGAGGTGGTGGCTGATTCCGCGCAGCCAACAGCTCCAACACTCGGTCCATCTTCGCGGCCAACTGAGACACCTCTCCTTTCAATTCACTGTGTTGCTCTTGCCAGTTCTCCATAATGAACTTAGAAGCTCCTCTTGTCCAATGCTGATGTCGGGGATGAAACTGTTGAGACGGAAGAGTGGCAATGAGATGATGCTTTTGTTTTTTATGAATGCAAATGCAGATGCATGTAAATTTTTATGTGTTTTTGTATTATTATTATTTTTATTTTGGTTTTCAGGGAACCACAAGCATATGATTGAGGTAAACATTCAAGGATACGACAAAGAGATTTAAAAGATCAAATTTCATTCGAATTCTTTAACCAAAGTCATTACATCATCATCGAAAAACAAGAATACAAAGTTCAAAACAGAAAGGTGCATTACATGAACAAATCCTAAATACAAAATCTAGAGGCGTTTCTTTGCTTTCTTGACAATGTTCTTGTATGCTGTCACCACTGCTCGGCAATAACCTACAAACTCTTTGACTCCGCTTGGGACACCGAGCAAAGGGAGCTCCGCTTCAGCTACTCTCAACATTTGGGGCAACTCATCCAAAACCGAGTTAGAGACTAGTACCATCTTGTGAAAAGCCACCTTCCACCTTGCCATTTCTTGTAGGGACATCTCAATAACCAACTTATGATGCTTCAAGTCTTTTTCCAAATGCTCTATCTGTTCGGCCGCCTGATTCATTCGATCCTCATGAGCCCTCATAAGCTGAGCCAGGCTTTCCTCATATCTCTCAATGGATTCTTTGTCTTTTTGTTTCTCTAGGGAGTGGAGTCTTTCTCTTTTTTGCAACTTGAGTTCTCCCTCTTGCTTGAGCTTCTTATAGTCTTGCTTGGCTATCCGTAACTCTTGAGTTCTCTCTTCATATTTCTTCTTCCATTCCCCTTGAGCAACCATGGCTTTCTTTCCGGTGTCGTACATATCATCATTGGAACGCTCTAAACTTTTGATTTTCTCTTTCAATGCCATGATGCTCATATCTGAACTTGCGAGGCCATCTTTGAACTTTTCCTCCCTTCCTTGGGCTTCCTTTACCTTCTTCTTACATTCTTGGATTTCTTCATCCTTTTCATCCCTTTCCCTTTTCAAAATCATGATGTCTCCTTGGGATCGGAAATCTTTAAGTTGCCATTCTTCATTCTTTTTCTTGAGTTGTGCAATTTGAATTTTCAAAGCTTCAACCTCTCATTCAGAAACAGTGATAGGTGGCTCAGGCTCCGAGGGAGGAGAGGTGGCCGGAGTAGTGATGGTAAAAGGCATCTGGATTTTGAGAACACGGTCCTTCACCCACCGAGTGTAAGCTTCCTTAGCCAAGCAATTTTTCCTTCCCATCAATGTCTTGTCAATCTTCAACCATGCCCTTTTGATCTTACTCCATAACTCTTAATTAGTATCCTCGGATCCCAAGATGAACTCGGTCAGCAATGCTCCTTCCGGCTCGCCCTCCATGGCATAACCCAACTGGCGAGTGGCTAAGATAGGATTGTAATTGATACTGCCTTGAATTCCAACAAGCGGGACATTTGGGAATCCTTCACATTGGAGAAGCATCTTTGGCGAGTCTAACTGACGAGAGTACCAACAAACTTTTTCTGCTTTTAGGGAACTTAAACTTTTGGACCAATCAACTGCCTTGTCTTCAACAAAAGGTCCTTCCTTCGGCATATGCCAACAAAACCATGCCATAAACAGAGGAACACAACAAAGGACTCGACCCCCTTTTCTTGTACTGCGTCGGTCATGAAGAGAGTAAAGTAGACCCGCTAGTAAAGTGGGGACCGGATTCTTAGTCGAAAATACTCCAACGGCGGACATGCTGATAAAGCGATCACTGCTAGGAAACATAACCGAACCATAGATCAACAAAGCCAAGATAGCGTTGTAAGCTTTCACATGGCCTTTGGATAATTCCTCTTGTGCTTTGGCCTCTAAAGTTGCTCTAGAAAATCCTCTCATTCCACCGGACCCTTGAAGTGATGGTATTTCTTTTTGTTCAAGATACAAAGCCTTTGCAACCTCTTCTTCTGTAGGAACTTCCCTCAAATAGCAAGCCCGTCCTTCAATACTTAACCCCAAAATTCTTTCAAATTCCTCTAAGGTGGGGAGGAGTTAAAAGTCTTGGAAAGTGAAACACCGGAGAGGGGAATCAAAGAACTGAGCTAGTGTTGTTAAAGCCACGGTATCAACCTCCACATGCAACAGATTCAAGATTTGCCCATAGTCTGCCTCAAACTCCAATCGACTAACAGCGGTCAACTTTCTTTCCATAATCAAAAGACTCTCTAACTTTGGCACCTTGAAACTAAAATGATGGACACCTTTTCTCTCGAATGCCATATCCTTTGTGTTTACCACGACAAGATTATTTAATTCCCTGAAAACCAAAATTAATTCTTATGGTGTTTTTATGAAGAATAAAATGCATGCGTGCATGAATGCATGAATGCACATAGCAAATCTCAACGAAGATCACAATGAAGTAATGGTTTAGCATAATCTGAGGTCACAAAGGCTCAAAGTTACCTGCAAACCCATCCCCTCACATGTTGTTCTAAGTTTGATATGGTTAAATCACGGATCACCTCTTTGGAAACGATGCCGTTATTGCACGGCAACCGCGTCCAAAGAGGAATCTCTCGGGTTCTAAACAGAGGTCCCTAATAACAAGGTTTGGTTCTAGACCGGTTAACAAAAAAGGTCCCTAGAGTCACGGACCCAACGATGAAAAACGCCGACGAGCACTAGTCAAACGACCGGCGACCCGACGCTTCTCAAATCAGATCTACTCTAGGCGGGGTGATTACGTGGAGAACACTAGTCAAACGACCGGCGACCCATCATAAAGACCCCTAGCTTAGCCTAAGTTTTTCTCAAGCTCGGGTATAGAGCTTCACACAGTATCCACGCCGCATGGGCAAAAAGAAAAAAGAAGAAGGAGTAGAAGAAGAGAAACAGCCAATCCAAGCAGATATAATTGACAGAAAAATAAAAGATAAGGCAAGATATTGCAAACCTGGAAATAGCAAACAAACAAACAAACCAACTAAACTGGGCTTAACTCTCAAGAGTCCCCAGTGAAGTCGCCAGCTGTAGCGGGCTGGAAAATCACTTCCATTTTTCATACAATGAAGTCGCCATTGACGTTTATTTATCCCGTGAGGGGAAAGGAAAATATCACGAAAACCTTGATTTAGGTTCGGGAGTTGGTTATGCGAGAGGAAGGTATTAGCACCCCTCGCATCCATCGTACTCGATGGGAACCGTTTAGGTGGTTTGGGGTTTGTTTGCGTAGGTTTGAGTTAAATTGCCTTTTCTCTTATCTGATCTCTACTTCGTTTCCAAATAAATTAAAAGAAAATAAAAGGTTTTTATTAATTGAGTTTGACGGTTGTAGGAGCCCGCTCCTACGTATTCCCCGGTGCAATGGGAAACTCAAAACTCACGTAGTTCTGGTAAAAAATGTTTGTGTGGTTGGTTGATTTTAGTGAATAACGTTTATTTCGTATTCCGCTGATACAACGACGCTTGTATGCTCTACTTAGAGGCTTAAGCTGTGTATGTATCAGGGGAATAGATAAAACGCATATCCATTGTAAAAAGAGAGTTTGAATAACGGATGTTGCTTATTTCGCATTCTGCTGATACAACGACGCTTGTATGCTCTACTTTAGAGGCGTAAGCTGTGTATGTGTCAGAGGAATAGATAAAGCGTATATCCATTGTAAAAAAGAAAGTTTGAATAACGGATGTTGCTTATTTCGCATTCCGCTAATACAACGACGCTTGTATGCTCTACTTAGAGGCGTAAGCTCGTATGTGTCAGAGGAATGGATAAAGCGTATATCCATGTTTTCTGAAAAGAAGTTTGAGTGTGTTGAATTAATTTTAACGATTGTTTTATTTGGAATGAGAACTAACTCATGAACACTAGTCAAACGACCGGCGACCAAGTTAATCCGGGAAAGAAAGAAGCAAACGCCAGATTCTCCCTTTTTCATTCGCGTTGTTATGAAAACCGTAGATTAATTTGGTTAAGAAAACAATGTCTAAAAGAAAAGACGAGTGTTGGTTGTTTTTAACGCTTGTTTTGTTTGGAATGAGAACTAACTCATGAACACTAGTCAAACGACCGGCGACCAAGTTAATTCGGGGAAGAAAGAAGCAAACGCCAGATTCTCCCTTTTTCATTCGCGTTATTATGAAAATCTTTAGTTAATTTGATTAAGAAAAGAAAGTTCAAAAGAGAAGACAGGGGTTGTTTATTTTTAACACTTGATTCTTAGAATGAGAATTAACTCGTGAACACTAGTCAAACGACCGGCGACCAAGTTAATTCGGGGAAGAAAGAAGCAAACGCCAGATTCTCCCTTTTTCATTCATTAGTTCTTGTGAAAAACCTTTATTAATTTGATTATGAAAGCAAAGTCCGAAAAGAAAAAGCAAGGAAACCAAAAAGATCGCAACAAATATAATAGCAAGAACAAGTGATATAATAACCAAGCAATCACAAAATAATCAAAGTATGAATGCAAGTACTCTAATTAAAGATGCATATATCAAATGACATAATTAAATAATGCATGAATGCAACGATGAATAAACATACATGAAACAATTAATTAAATATGATGCAAAAATAATGTTGCGAGCAATTAAATAAATATGCATGAGTGTGAACAAATAAGCTAAAATAAGCAAACATGATTATCATAAGCTAATAAGAGCTAAGTAAAAATGTTGTGCAAGAGAAAATGACCCAAAAGTACTTAGAAAAGTAATTTGGATCACTTAAGCACTTATGTAAATAAGCTAAAAGCAATTAATTACAAAATGACTTATATAAATAAGCTAAAAGCAAAAATAATTAATTCTGGAATTTAGTCAAGATCTCAGCACCCTAAACTGGATCAATAAGCTTAAAAAAAGCTATTGTTCCAATAAGTGCTTTTAAAATAAGCTAAAACAAATAATTACCCTAGAAACAACTTAATTAATAAGCTAAACATGATATAAAAGCTATAATCATGAAGGAAAAATTTTAGCATAACAAAAATGGTCAAAATAGCTTAAATAAGCTACTGACCAAATAAGCGCTTTTTGAAATAAGCTGAAAAATCACTTAAACAGGGGGGTGCAAATTATTCAGAAGTAGTAAAATACATGGAGGTGCAGATAGCAACTCTGGGCCAGAAGGCCCAGTCCACGCGCCAAGTCAAACACAAAAAAAAACAAAGTCAGCCCAAAAAAGATCAGGTGCGGCAGCGAACTAGCGTGCACGATTAGATTTTAATATACGAACGGCAGGATCAATCCGACGAACGCGTTTTAAAAAAGGAGATCTAATCGCGACCGCTCGTTTACGCTCGTATGGATCAAGGGCTCAGATTGGATCTGGGTTTCAGATGAAGAACTTCATCTTCTTCACTGAAACTCCGGCGAAGCTTCATAGCTCCGGCCGGTGGTTACACCACCGGAGCTCACAAACACCACCAAAACACACAAACGACCACTCTATCTTGCACTAAATTTCACAAGGAATCCAAATCCGTGCTTGGTTTGTTCAAAAAAAGCTTGAAACCGGAAAAACGAATGCGACAAAGTTTGAACACAAAAATGGAAATCTCACAAACCAGCGCAAAAACAAGCAAGCTATTAACCCAGAAAGCTTCAATACACTTAGATTAGAAAGTATGAGCTATTTCTTACCTGCTTTGAACCTTGCTTTGTCCTCCTTGTTCTCAAACTTTCTTTGGCCACTTTGATGCTTCAAAGCTTCCAAATCTCCAGGTTTCCTTTGATTTTGAAGGTTGTTTCAACTTCTTGGATCTTTAGGAAGAGATTGATGAAAAAAAAATGGGAGCTCTTTGCTTGGTTTTGTATTTTCGGAAAATGAAAAAAATGGAAAAAAGTTTGATATTTTGAGATGATTCTTGCTCTGATTTCTCTGCCTCTGAAGCCCTAGCTGCGCAGCAGTGGTTAATGTATGTATATATAGTGCTGTTTCTAGGTTAAGAGATGGGGAATGAGGGTAGAAGAGGTAATGTACCTTATTAGGGTTTTTGGTCATTTTTTTTGGAAAGGATAAGGTTAGTACTATTGTACTAATCTTGGTGAGGTGTGATTAGGAATATTCTAGATCCTTTTCTTTGATCATGTGGTGAGGTGGTGTGTTTAGGAGAGAATGCAAATTTTTATGATTTTTTGGATAAGTTGAAAAGTAGTAATAAAAATAAAAATGAAACATTAGGGATTAATGAATATGCATGACGATGATTTTGATTTTAAATTTGCTATGAAAATGATGTTGATTATGAAAAGTAAAAAATAAAAATAAAATGAGGAGTAATGTGTTTCTTGTGCATGAAGTAACTTAAGAATAATGCATGCAACAAAAATAAAGAAATTCCATGCAAAAATACAAAAATGTGGAAAATAAATAAATAAAATATTTTTATGAATTTTGTGAAGTGATTATGCAAAATGGTCATGGATTAAAAATGAGAAAAATGATTTAAAATTTGATGTGTAAAAAGGTTTCTTGAAATGCAAGTAACTAATTAAAAATAATTAATAAATAAGAAATAAGCTTAATGGAAGGGCAAAATGGTAAAAATTTATCATTCATGATCATGTCATGCAAAATCATGCAAGAAAAATAATTCTATGTGTTTTTGTGCCAACTTTGACTTTTTCAATTAAAAAATGGTTTTGTTGACTTATTTAAAATAGTGCAAAATGTCATGGGGCAAAATTGGAATAGGAAAATATATGGGGGCAAAAATTGGAATAAAAAGGTATGGGGGCAAAAATTGGAATAAAAAGGTATGGGGGCAAAAATTGGAATAAAAAAAAGTATGGGGCAAAATTAGGGTATGACAATGTGGTCTATAATATGGACTAAATACATAATTTTTTCAATGAATCTAAAAAGACAATTTTTACTTATATATGAAACCGGAGGGAGTATTATCCTAACATGACACTCGCCGTTGTTCCTTGTTGTTGATATTCACCTCTGTTATTCGTCGTTGTACTCTGTTGATAACTAGTATCCAGACCCGTGCCAAGCACGGGTAGAAATATATTTGTAGATTCATTGACTTAAAAATAATATATTTTAATATATTTTACTTTAAACCAAAAATTTAAAATTTTAATTGCTAATATAAGAAAATAATAACATCCTGTGATAAAGATAAAAAAAAATAACATTCTGTGATAAAAACTAATTGTAAAATTTATGTAGTATCATAGATTTTTTTAGGGAATATTTCTTTAGTTCGTATTTTTTTTTATCATATTGAAAATGTATCATAGTTGTTATTTCTATTATTCTCCACTAAAAGAATTATAAAGTTGATGGAAAATAATTTCTCTTTGGGATTTATGGAAGAGACTTTGAGGTGAATATGAATTACAAAAAAAGTGTTTGTATTAATATATCAATAGAAATATGGACTACAATATAAATAAAAAAAAGTGTGAGTTTTGAAGCTAAATAATCTAAATATTTGTAGCTATCCAAATAGCGACAAAGAGAGGTTAAAGTGTGTCGATGAAGATACTTCCATATGTTACTAAGGATGCTACTCACGTTAGCATTAAGAGCAAGGTTGTCAGAACCGGATCGGCCGGTCGGACCGGTCGAATCGGGAACCGGACCTGCATCCGGTCCGAGTCAGCTGCAAAACCGGTTTGCGCATGAACCGGTCATTGAACCGGAAAACCAGCCGAAAACCGGAAAAAACCGGAAAAAAACCGGCGGTTCAAAACCTGAACCAGTTTTAAAAAATTACTTATTTTTTTAATTGAAAAAATTAAAAAAAATCCACAAATTAAGTGGGGTCAATCTCATACCACTATAGGTCACATTAAATGATGATCAATCAAGTGAGAGACTTCAAATGTACTAAGAAACATCCTAACAAAAGCTTATTTATAACAAAGTGGGATACTTCAAGTATGAGATTTCTCCAATGTGGGACTTCATTGAGTAGTTCATATACAAAGACACTCTATTTTTATTTACAAAACACATTTAACTTTATTTTTTATTAATAATTTGTAATGAGATTAAAAAAGACATATTTATTTTATTTTATAAAACATAATTAAATTTATATTTGTTGTAAATTACCAACAAATTTAAAATAAATATAAAGAAAAAAGCAACAAACTTTCTCAATAACTATTTTTTAAAATTTAAATTATACAATTATAAGCTTTTATATGGATTCCAATTTTTAGGCTCCGTTTGGTCCGGCTTATTTTCCTCTTTTTTTCTTCTCCTTAAAAATAGTAAAGAAGGAAAAAAATTTGTTTGACTTTATTTTTTTTTATTTTTTACTTCTTTACTTTATTTCTCTAATACCTTTAAGGAGAAATAGTGTCAAATATAATTTTATACTTCTTTATTTTGTTTAAGCTAAAATAAAAAGTAAAAAATAAGCCGGGCCAAACGGGGTCTTAATAGTGTAAAATTATATATATTGTCTAACTTTTAGTTTATTATTATATATTATTTAAAATATAAAAATTATATATTTAATTAAAAACGATCCGACCCCGGTCCGACCTCAGTCTGACCATTGAACCTTGAACCGGTAAGCTCACCGGTTCGATGACCCGTCCGGTTCTGACAACCTTGATTAAGAGAATAAGAGTTGAATCAAAGTCCTTATACGATCAGCGTTGACTCTTTATCTCACTGTATTCTTACAAATTAAATCGACCTATGTCGACATTGCCATAGATATTGTTAGAAATAAAATGTTAAAAATAATATAAAACCATTCATGTAGCCTATCCTAATAGCTTAAGCTTTTGGGATAATCGGTTAATTAACATGATATCAGAGCCCTATAACTAAGTGGTCTAGAGTTCGATCCCCACTCTCCTCACTTCTAATTAAAAAGTGGAATTTAAGCATATGGTAGGTGGACATATGCATTATCCACGCTTTAAGCCCATATGAGCTCTAGAAATAATATAAAATCATTTATGTGGCCTATCATAACAGCTTAAGCTTTTGAGATAATTGGTTAATTAACATGGTATCAGAGTCTCTCTATAAGATCTATAGGACTACCAGTTATTTGGGTCACTCATTATTGTTCAGTCCACGTTCCAGCTTGTTTCTGAACTTGGGGGTGTGTTAATAAGTCCCACATTGGATATGAGATGACCTTGACAAGTGCTTATAAGCAAGTGGTAGGCTTCACCTTACAAGCCGCAATTTTGTGAGAATGAGTTATACCCATACTTATTTCTAATAATTTTTATGAGATGTTAAAATTTAGTGATCATTTTATAATTTCAATAATTTAATATATAAAACTCTACTTTCACAAACTATATTGATAATTAATTCACTCAATTTTAATTACGTTAGAAATTTCCTAGGCTCAATCTAACTTTTCGTATGTATATAAATGAAACCTACAATTCGACAGCTTTTGTACAAAATGTTTGCTATCTTCCCATAACAAAGTATAAGGAAAGATGTTTGCTATTATAGAGATAGAATTATATAAAATGGAAAATATAAAGAATATTATATGATTTTTTCTGACGTAATGAATATTATATGATGAAAAATATAAATTGTATATGTCGATTAAAAAAAAGTGATCCCGCTAAGGACAACAATGAGTCTCATAATTTAGGGTTTGTTTGGTTCAACCGAGGGGGAGGTGAGGGGAGGCGAGGTAAAACATAATTTATTATGTTGACAAAATTACCCTCACTTTTTTATTAAAATTCTAAATTATCCTTGTTGGAATATTAAATTCTAGGTTTTTTTTTTACAACAAAAAAATTTTAGGTTTTCTACTCATTAGATTTTTTTTGTATATATCCATTAGATTTTTTTTGACGTATTATATCCATTATAATTTAATCCTTATTTTGTGTTTATAAGGTTAAGGGTAAAAAAATAAATTACTTCTCCCCTTCCCTCCCCTCGTTAAAAAGTTGAACCAAACATAAAAATTTAAAATATCACCTCACCTCCCCTCCCCTCCAAAACTCCCGAACCAAACAGACCTGATGAGAATAAAAAAATCAATTAGATGTGGCTAACATCCACGAGTAAAAAGATAATTCACCAAAATGCAATATCAAATAAATAAATACAACAAAAATATACAAATAATGGGAGTTGTTTAAAAAAAAAAAAAGAGTTGGTTTATATATTTAAACCAAAGATGAGTTAATTACGGCTATCTATCAGTAATATTAATTGAATGAATAATCAACAAACTTTTTAAGTTAAAAAAAAACAACAAACTTTTCCTCCAATTATGATCGAGTGAAAACTACTATTTAAGTCTCAAAATCGTTATTTTATATATACTCACAAACAAGTCTCTCTACACTCGACTGTTGTCAAAGTATGGAAGATCAATTGATTGTGAATGTTGAGAAGGAAGAATCTACATCCTCTAATGCAATTAACTCAAGGTATGTACTCACTGTAGGATTAAAATTAGATATCAATATATTATATCATACTAGAATAAGTTTATTTGAATAACAAAAAGATCAATATGTTAGACCCTATAAAGCACGGCTAGGAGATGGCGTGTCGCGGTGTCCGACACTTGTATGACACTCGTACGACACCTGTCGGAATAGTCAACCAAGTTTTCACCAAAAAAATAATTTATTTTATTTACTTTCACACTCTAAAAAAGTTAAACATGTATTGAAACAAGGTTATCAATGAAGAATTAAAGATATTAATTTTGATTGGAATATTTTTAATTTTCTTTTTAATAATAAATCAATAAATAAAATCAAATTTTATCATATATATATATATATATATATATAGCGGTGTCAGTGTCCTATGTTTTTTATATTATCGGTGTCGGAGTGTCTGTGTCGTGTCGCGGTGTCCGTGTCAGAGTCTGTGCTTCATAGGTTAGACCTGATATCCTCAAATTGTTGACCCACTATAAAAGGTCGGGTCAACAATTTTTTTTGCACAAATCCCAATTAATGTCTAGCGTCGATTGATCACATTTGAGGAGTCTAATAAGTATCATCAAATAGATCACATGTACAATACCATCCAATTTTTTCATAAAACAAAACTTACAATTAATTAGCCCACAAAGTAATATTATAAGATATTCTAACATTCAATCCCTTTAATTTATCTCCATATTAGTATTTCTTTGGGTTCAATTAAACTTAAAAATTAACATATATTTATATAATCTAAAAATCTGTAGGTATCCGAATAATGACAAAGAGAGGTTTAAGCAAGTACTTAATGACTTGCTGGGATTATTATTGATATCTTCTTTGTTCACGGCATACATGAAGATATTATCATTTGATAGTAAATTTGGCATGCAAATTTCCAAATTCTCAATGGACCTTTCCACTCTTATTTTTTTAGGGTACCAATTAGTCATTGGTCGTATGATAATAAATCACCCTGTTAACAACACCATCTATTCAATCTTATACATGTTGTTATTATCAAGTGTAATATCAGTTGCAGAAGTGTGTTTTGTTTCGTGGGATGCTGCTATCATCATTTTGATCTTTTGGGTTGTTATAATCGCAACTATTGCCAATGCTAACAGGGAAGTGATCTACAATATAGATAGTGTAGTTTCAAACATAATTCAGATATTCATGTATATTAGTTTTATCCTTAACCTAATCTACATGTTTTATTGTATAGTCCATAGTTATGTTATACTACTATCCCTCGTCCCAAAATGAGTCAAAGAAATTTGATATATTATTTGGTTAAAAATTTAGACCAAATATATTTAACTAATTTTGCTTATATTTCGGGACTTATGGAATACCATCTTCGTAAGTTCACATTTTGAATTCTTCAGTATGGTATGGAAGCTTTGAATTATTCTTATTAACGTTGCAAATCTTGTTTATTTTTATTCATTTGATTGATATTTTGGGTGTTAGAACTTAGAAATTGCATCGGTAGATAACCGAATCAAATACATGTTGTTCTTTGCGAATTGTCGTCCAAGTTTAATGTTATGGGGAGTTAATTTAACTTTCTTCGCTAAAAACTATTTCCAAAAAACTAATTGTATCTTTTCAAAAGTGTCGGTATTCATCTCATATACCGACTAATATGAGAAACACCAATCTCATTGTCCACAAACTTTCACAAACATGTCAACATTCAACTTTTAAGATTTTTTTTTAGGTAAACAAAAAATGATAAATAATTTTTTTAATATTTATATGAAAACTGCTTTCTTTAAGAATTATATGAAAAATTATTATGTTAAAATCCTAAGGTCTTAAAAGGTTTTAAATAAAGCTCCGCGACCGCGAAAACGGCCGCAACAAAACAGTTTTGGCAGGTGTCGATATCGTTACCGTTATCACTGTTTTTTATATTAATGAACAAATTGTGATTAATTCACACCGCGACGACAGTATTTAGTGTCGTAACACCTACCGACTGAAATCGCAAAAATATTTACGTAACCGAGACGCGACCGCGACCGTTTTTTAAAACATTAAGCATAAAGAAAACTGATCATATGTGAAGTGTGAACAATAACATAATTCCTAGATGAAATTGTAGTATAATAGTACCTGGAGGGATGAGAAGAAAACAATAGTATAAAACACAAGATCAAAGACTGACGGCCAAAAATAAAAGAAAAGAACAATAACAAATATGAATTCGAGTGAAGACTGACGGCAAAAGAAAAAGAACTGTAGCATAATAGTATTTGGAGAGATGAGAAGAAAAGAATAGTATAGACCACAAGATCTAGACTGATGGGTTAGTAGTATATATGAACAAGAACAATAGCAAGTTTTGGTGAAAAAAGGACGGCAAAAAAAAAAGTCTTTGGAAAGTTGAGACTTGAGAAAGCTTTGAGGAAAAAGTCTTTGGAAAGTTCGTAAAGTTTTGAGGGTTTGAGTGAAATTGTTGAATGAGTGTAGAATTTATATTTTTAATTAAAAAATTTCACAAAATTCACTCATTGAAAGAATCCGTTCAAATTCATAGACTTTTTAATACCAAGAGACATTTTATAAATTATAGGAAATCTCAATTGAATACCGGCGGCTTTTGTTGCCATGAAAAAAAATCATAATTGTCTTAATCGAATTCCACAAAATTTATTTAGATTTTATAAAAGTCTTGACCGAATACCACAAGATTGTTTTATCATAAAAGAGTCTTTAAAAATCCTTTGAAATTTCAATCTAATACACCTCCCTTAACTCCCTATTGTCCCCGGGTTCGGCGTATATGTATGTCAATCATGGTTGTTGTTTTAGATTAGGGGTATGATATAAGGTAATTACAAGTAAGTGATCTAAACATAAATTTATTTATTTTTTATAAGAATAAACATAAATATTTTGAAAAAATAAGAAATTAAAGAGAATATTTGGCACAAATTTTTATCAGCGATAAAAATTATCATCTCCCTGTGAGTTTCAAATTTTTATCTATACTTACTAATATATAAAGGGGATACACATTTTTGGGATGACTTTTTTATTATTCCAATTTTACCCTTAAAAAAAAATTTCCACATAAAAATAGATTTTCAGTTTTTTTTAGTAAATAACTTTTTTTTTTCTTCTTAATAACTAAGCACAACTTCCACATAAAAGTAGGTTTTCAGTTTTTTTATAGTAAAAAAAAAAAATTTCTTCTTAATAACTAACCACAACAAAAAAGGAGGTTACGTAGTTATCAATTAACAAAGTTCAATAAAAAAAAAGATTAAATAGTTATTTATATTTACACAATACAGAATATCGATCACACACAAAAAAAAATATCGATTATACAAACGGGCACGGCGTTTGGCGGCTAGTCAGTAATAAATTGTAATAGTGATTTTAAAAGTTTTGTTAGCGATCAAAATTTTCATCTTCCCGTTTACTATAAATTTTCATTAGTAATAACTTATAATAGTGATTTTAAAACTTTTATCATAATAAGTACAATACAAAAGTGAACCACGCATCCAATTTTATAGTGGAATATTCAAAGACCCGTGCCATGTATAAAATTTAATTTTTACCCTTTTTTTGCGCAATTAATATGTATAAAATTTAATTATCATCTATCCGTGAATTATAAATTTTTATCGATGATAAATTTTTGCTCGAGGCAACACAGTAATTCAAACAGTTAGTTCACCATAAAAACTTTCTAAATCACACTCATTAGATCAAATTCGACGTAGCATGTCCTCGTCATCATGGAGTAGGGCTGAACGTCAAGATGGATATCTAAAGGAAAAATAGAATATATCTTGCAATCAATCCATCTAGGTATCAAATTATAACTTACACTCACAACATTTTTCTTTCTAGATGGAAGCATATATCTTTCCCGTGAATTATAAATTTTCATTAGTAATAATTTATAACAGTGATTTTAAAATTTTCATCATAATAAGTACAATACAAAAGTGACCCACACATCAGTGCAATTAATATGTATAGAAAAGTTTAAAAATTTTGCGCGATACTTAGACATCGGAGTATTGATAGAGAGATTTGTAATTTTTACGCGCTACCTATAAAGAGGTTTATAATTTCTGCGCAATTGTTCAGCACTACGTCAACCTCTAATTATCGATAGAGAAGTTTATAATTATTGCATAAAAATTATCAACCTCTAAGTAGTATAGAGAGGGTTATAATTTCTTAGCGATACTTCAACCTCCAAGTATTGGTAGAGATATTCAAAAATTTTATGCACTACTCATAGAGAAGTTAATAATTTCTGCACAACAATTATAGATAATTTTTTAATTTTTGCACGCTAGGTAAACCTCTAAGTATCGATAGAGAGATTTATAATTTTCACGTGCTACTTATAGAAAGGCTTACAATTTATGCAGTCAATTAAAGTGATAGAGAGATTCAAAGACACATCAAATTTTTATTCACGTCAAATTTTATAGTGGAGCCTTCAAAAACCCGTGACATGTATAAAATTTACGCGCGCTACTTATAAAGAGTTTTTTAATTTTTGCGCAATATTTCAACCTCCAAGAATTGATAGAGATTCATAATTTTTACGCGCAATATTTAGAAAGGTTTACAATTGTTATAATTTATTCACCCTACTTCAATCTCTACTATAGAAAGGTTTATAATTTTTGCGCGATTTTTCAACCTTCAAGTATTGGATAGAGAAATTTGTAATTTTTACGTGCTACTTATAAAGAGGTTTATAATTTTTGTGAATCAAGTGAAGCATCAAACCGAATTTCATAATGGAGTCTTCAAGACCCGTGACATGTATAAAATTTAATGTTTAGGTGTGCATCTCAAATAATATAAACCAAATTGGTCAAATTTTCTCATGATGAAATTAAAAATCATTCATATAATCATTAATAATATGATCAAGAAATACATTGCATAATTATTACATCCAAAAGAGCAAACAAAATTAAAAACCAAATCATAATTAGTACAATACAAAAGTGAACCACCCTATTGTTGGATGCCTCAATCTCATCTACAAAATCCACGGAAAAAATCATGATCGATATACATTTGCCGGTAATCACTGCACCGAATATTATAGTCGCTCCGCTGGAAATCGTAGAATCATATACTCTTAACTAATGGTTGAGATCCCAATCTTAAAATAAAATAAAAAACAGTTTTGAATCAAAGAGATTAAAAAGGGAGGTTTAAAACGCAAAGACTCTAAAGTATTTGTTGAAATTTTTTTTTTTTTGTAAACCAAAGAGAAGCTAGCAAAGAGCTAGCCCCCCACAAAATATATTAAAAAGAGAGATATGATACAAACTAGATGGAGGGGACCAAATCAAAAGTCCATCAAACAAAAGAGGTTCTATAATTGGCCAAGTTTGTTTTTGTCAAAAGTATCCTTAATAAACAAAGACATCTCATGCCAAAACATAATAGAGCTCAAAGATAATCCATAATTAGCTGAGCAATCAGCAACTTGATTCTCTTCCCTAAAGATGTGAGACACAATGAAATTCATTTGCCTAAGCAAGACAATAGCATTGTGCCATATGTTTCTTAAAGACCAAGCAACATGGAGATTCATATTTTTAAAGGCTAAAACAACCAAAACTGAATCAGTTTCAATCCATAAGTTCTTTCAATTCATTTGATGAGTCACCTCAATAGCTCTCAAAGCCCCCTGAAGTTCAGCAAGATAGGAAGAAGCAAATCCAAGTAAAAAAATCAGCATCATTGTTCCTAAATATACCACCACATGAAGAGAGACATGTATTGCCCTTTGATGCACCATCAATATTACATTTAACACAGTTGAGTAATGGAGGTTGCCATACAATTTCTTTGACAATAGAGACTTTTGGATTATGAATATTGACATTAAAATTTTTAAGAATGATGAAATCTCTAATGGGATTAGATGCTACCTTCTCAGGGTTGTTCCCAAATAAAGATGTGCTTGCTATAATCCTGGAAATTGTAGCCTTCAAATTGATTCTGATGTTATCAAATTTGGCCTGGTTTCTGACTTGCCAAAAGGAATTAATGAGATTGATTATAGCTGCAGTAATAGTAACTCTACATTGAGGAGACCAATTTAACTCAGTGATTTTCCACATATCCTCCATAGAAGTAAATTGAAGAGTTAAGTCTAAACACTTTGCTAACCAAGACGAAAGCTGAATAGCAAAGTCACATTGAAAGAAAATCTGGAAAGAAGATTTTATGTGCTTACAGCAGAAGTTGCACAAGGAGGGAAGAAAGCAACCTATATTCAACAGGTGTTCATCAGTAGGCACTTTATCATGCATCAACCTCCAGACAAAAAGAGATTTTGATGGAGGAAAATCAAGAATCCAAATCACCTTGGCCCAATGAAGATCTTGAAACTGTTGAGACTTGTAATAATAAGCATCTTTGAGCAACAAGTTACCAGAATCAGTGTGAATCCAAAGAAGTTTAGCATTAGCAGCCTCGACAGGAATGATAACTTTATGAATAATAGAACTAAGATTGAATCTCTGAAGCAACTGAGAGGGAAAGGACCAAGATCCATTGTTGATGTAATCACTAACAATTGAACTGAGGTTCTGACTAATATGAGTTGGAATATTAAATAAATCAGCTAGAACAGAACCAGACCAATTGTCATTCCAGAAATTAATATCTTCCCCATTGCCCAGCAACCAGATAGAATTTTCCATAACTACTGAGTATTCTTCTCTAATACTACTCCAAATGGAAGATGAAATGTGGTGTTGAATGATTTTTCTACCTCTAATGACTCTATCCCTTAACAGCTTTGCCCAAGAACATTGAGAATTAAGAAGAGTCCAACAAAGCTTAAGGTTAAAAGCTTTGTTTAAAGAAGATAAAGATCTTATATTTAAACCACCTTGAGAAATAGGCCTGAAAATCTTTTTCCAAGCTACAGTTACAAGTTTTCTCTTATCTGGGTCTCCACTCCAAATGAAGTTTCTAATGTTTCTCTCCACTTCATTAATCAAAGAAACAGGCCAAGAGTAAAGTGTTATGTTGTATATCATCATACTCTGAATGACTGCTTTGACAAGTTGAACTCTGCCAGCCATAGTAAGAAGAGATGCTTTCCAAGCTGAAAGCTTCAATTATATCTTGTCTGCAATTGGCTGTAAGTAACTAGTTTTTGGCTTGCCTTTAAAAATGGGAACACCTAAATAATTAAAAGGAACAGAGCGAAATTTAAAATTTAAAAGTTGCACAATGAAATATTTGTTGAGATACTCTCTACTAAAAATTAAAATTAAACTTTCACTACCTCTTTGTTGTAATTCACATCTCCATAATCTTCTTCTTCTTTTTTTAATTTTTTATAATCACATTTTCATAATCTTTTTAATAATTGTATAAGCCCTATAAATGCCAAAAAAATTGCAAAAAATATGTTAACTCTAAATTGTAAAAAGAAATTAAAAGGGAAAACGGGTGCAGGCTGAAAATAAGGGGTTGTAAGTACAGCAAAAACAGGCCTAACCCAAAGACAGAAGGCCCAAAAACGTTAAAAGACAAAACAAAAAAATAGGGGATCAAATCTGGCTGTCTAATAAAAAGAAGTTGTTGTGATTAAAAACTTATGATGGACTTCAATGAACCTGTGCGCACCAGATTCACAGGCGAATATATACCCATAACCCGACAAATCTCTCATTTCACAATTTTTTGTCTCTCTTCTCTTCTTTTTGTCTAACCACTCTCTCTTCTATCTCCTCTCCATCAAGAACATTCATCATGTTCTTCATCCTCAAGAACACAGGCGGTCGGACCACCGTAATTTCCAGATTCCGGCGTCGGTGCCTCCGTACTGGTCGCCATCGATATCGCCGCCACCTCCGCGTCGGAAAACTCTAAATCCAAAAAAAACTCAAAATTACCCAGAACTTCACTAAATCTCTTTCTAAACACTTATTTACCTGTTTTAAACACAAATTAATCCCAAAAACACTAAATCAAAATATAACAAATTCAAACCCAAAAATATAAAAAAAAAAAATTTAATGTTTTTCCTTCTATTTCTTATGTGTGGTGGTGATTGTTTGAAGATGGCTGTGAATGAATGTTGAGATGAAGGGAATGGAGATGAAGTGAGTGTTATTGATTTTTTTTTTGTTATCACTTTCCTCTTTATTTTTTCTTTTCAATTTATGCTTCTCTCTTTTTTCCCTCTAGTTTTCTTTAGTTTTTTTTTCTTGTCTAATTTATGCTCTAAAATTAACCTGAACCGCTTTTTAAACATCTTTCTATCAATTATAAGTAGGGGTGTAAAAATGGATGGATAGAATGAATTTGGATTGAATTGCTAATGGATGGATCAAAGTAATCCATTAAAATTCATTTAAAATATCAAATCCAATCCATCCATTAGCGATAAAAAACAATCTAATCATTCCATTATCATCTTTCAAATGGAAGGATATTCAATCCATCCAACGAAATTAATTGAAATATTATTGTTTAATTTCATAAAAAACTAAATATTATTTTTTAATATCATAAAAAACTAATGATATGAATTTGTAATTTTTATTTGACAAATGTAATTTTTAATTGAAATAATAATTTAGTTATTACTATTTTTTAATTCGGTTATTTTATTTTTTACTAAATTTAGTTATTATTTTAAAATGTTTCAAAAAAAATTATTATTTTAAAAATATAATTTTATTTTTATCGATTGATGTGTAACCCAATCAATCCAAATTTCTATTTTTACAAAGCCCAAAACCATTTTTGTGAGCCCACAATGTTCTTTTTACACCTCCCAATATTTTTTTCACTTAATTTTCTTTTTTTAATAACAAAATTTAAATAATAATATTTTAATAAATAAATATTAAAATCATGCATAACAATGTTCTCTCTCTTAGATCGACGGATGTAGTTTTCAAAAGGATTGATTTTGCAATCCAGAAAAGATTAGCGGCACAGCTTATTTCCAATTTACCTTCCACTTAAATATTAATATAATGGGATCGTATATTGACGGTAAAAAAAAAATGTTCAATTGAAATTATTAGAAGTATTAAAAAATAAATAAATATTAAAACTAGGTGGTGGTGGTGGTGGGTGGCCGGTCAATGGCCTGATCATCTTATAGCTTATTTTTCAAATGTTATTTCAAGTAGCTTATGAGCTTATAGCTTATAGCTTATTATCTTTTCTTCCAATTTAACCCCTATCATCTTACTTGAAAAAAATAAAATATTAATTAAACATATATTTTTTATGTCATTTCATACTTATAAGCTAGTTCAACCGCTAATTTTACCAAACACTACAAATTCAATCAGCTAGCTTATTCGCTCTAAGCTAAAAACTAATTTATAAACTATCCGCTATAAGCTGATCGCTATAAGCTAGCTTATCAGTTATCCGCTATTTTTTACCAAACAGAGCCTGTATGATTATTAATTGGATTAAAAAAATGGTAATAATCCATCTCTAAAAATTATTAACAATTTTAACTCGTTATATATTATTATTTTTTTATTTTTGAATTTTTGTTTCTTTTATTTTATTTTTTAAAAAGTGGTTATCCATTGGATTTAAAATTAATAATAACTAATGATCCATTGGATTTTAAAATTATAGTGGATGGATTGGATACATCCATTAATTAAATGGATGGATCCAATCAAATCTATTAACTAATTATTTTTCTTGTGGATGAATTGAATGGATAAATTAATGAATGGATTGGATGTATAACGGATTAACGGATAATATTGACACTACTATAATTTAGAAGCACGAATCAAGTCTCAGTTTGTTCTATTTTGTTATGGGTGGTTTAAAAGGGTGGTGGTGCATGTAGAGATTTTAAATGAAAATTGGAATTGGTGGTGGAAAAGGTTGTAAAATTATTATTTTTTTCAAACCCAAAGAATTCATCTGTGATGTTTTTTTTGATTTTTTGTGCTGATTTTTTTGCTGATATTTTTTTTTTGATACAAAAGAGGGCAAAAGCCCAACTGATATTTTGTGTTGATGTTCTTCAAACCCAAAAATTCTTGAAGATTGCTCTTCCCACCCCCCGGATTTCTTTTCCACCCCCGAGTTTTCCTTAATGCCCCTAAGAAAAAAGGACGGACTACGCGGGCCGTATTTTTACATAAATTTTCCACCCCCTACGTTGAAAAATGGTACGTTGAAAAAAAGGACGGATCGCAAGATCCGTACTTTTTCGTTCAAAAAATTTGAATTTTCAGGGGTAATTTTGGGTTTTAGGGGGGTGAAAAAGAGTTAGGGGGGGTGGGAAGAGCAATAAGAAAAATTCTTTTGTTGTTGTCTTTAATTGCTATTTTAAGTTTTTTGGATTCTTGATATTCTTAATTGGCTTAGAGAAATTGCTGAGTTACATTTGACTTGCAGATCATAGAAGCATTAGATTTAATTTTTCGAAATATTTGTACTCTCTAATTATTCCCTTTGTAGATCCAATAGCAAAAAAAAAAAACTTATAAAAAAGAAATAGAAAAAGTATTATGTATGTGTTTTCATGTTTCTTAGGTCCTTGTTTTTGTTTCATGTTTTTAGGTCCTTGTGGTGATCTCCTTCAATTCAATTTTTTTTAATTCATGTTTCTTAGGTCCTTTCATCTTTCTTAGAAAATCTCTCTATGGAGAAAAAAAGTGGTTAATTACAATTCATGGAAGAAGCATAATCTCACAAATGCAAGCATGAGCTATGAAAGAATGAAGATTTGGGTTTGGGGATGATGGGTTAAAGAAAATTAACATGCAAGGCTTGTTGGTGAGGATTTAGAGAGAAAATGAAGTTGAGTATGGTGGTGGGGGTGCTATGTAAGAGAGAAAGAAGGTGGATGAAGGAAAAATGAGAGAGGGAGGCGTGAGGTGAAGGGGAGTGAAGATGAGTGGAAATGTTGTGTAGAGAGGTAGAACGGTCCTTTTTTTTATAAGCAAAAATGAATTATAAGGAGTACAAGAGGTACTCAACCCTTACAAACCAAAGAAGATCTCACTCTATATGCTTTGAAAGCATTGTAGAGGTTATACACCAATCCGAATACGATAAATTAACATTAGGCCCTACACGACCTATAAGCCAAAACCACGAGATATATTTAATTTGATCCACTAGAGTAGTTACATTCACAACATCCCCTCTAAATAAAATATTATTGCGCGACCGCCATATGCACCACATTATTGCTAACCAAATGAGTTGCTTAACTCTCTTGCATTGCTTGTCTTTAATTATATCTCCAAACAAAATAAAATGCTACTGCAAATAAGTGAGATATGCCCATCTAATGAAAGACATCACACCACACAGTAGCAATAATATGACAACCAAGAAAACAGTGGTGCAAGGTTTCTTCCATGTTAAAACAAAATACATGACTCTTCTCAAGGTGGTTAGTAATAACACCTTTATTAAATAGAGCCTCTCTTGTTGGTAATCTTTCAAGTAATAACCTCCAACCAAAAATGCTCACATTCGATGGAACGCTATTTAACCAAAGGTGTTTCAAAGCTTGTACCGTACCTGAATTAATTGTCGGCATAACCAGACTGTACAGCCGCGCTATATATGTTGATTTGACAGTAAAAAAACCAGCTGCGTGAGGCAACCATCTTCGCCGATCATCATCACCTATACGAGGCTGAACCTGTTCCAATAAAAGAGATAAATCCCTTGCTAGACCATGTTCTGTTACGGTCAAAACAACAGCCCAATGTTCCAGTCCCAAGAATCACGGTTCCAAGACCCCATAGCCATAACAGAATTATCGGGATGCATATGGTGTTTGGCTCATGGAAAATGATGGTTTATACATAAATTTGGTAGAGGTTGGAAGAAAATTCTAGAATTGAAGCGGCCAATGCATGCAAGGTTGAAAGAATATCACATTTTCCAATAGAGATATTTTTTGCATGCCATGAAATAAAATGAAATATATATGTGATGATGTGTGAAGCCAACATGACATGTGAGATTGAGATTGAGAGGCACAATTAGGGTTGGATGTAATTGGATGAAGGGATTGGGGTAATGAAGTGGGAGCAATTGATTGACCACTTCAATTAGGGTTTACATGGAGGAACCCTGTGACATCAAGCATGATGTCAGCGTGCTAGGGTTTGGGTTGAAAATGGAGCAAAACATGATCTACTCTCTCACTTGATTGACCACTTCAATTAGGGTTTACATGGACCATGTGAGATCAAGCATGATGTCAGCGTGCTAGTATTTGGGTTGAAAATGGAGCAAAACATGATATACTTTTAGTATAATAAAAGATAAATCATACAAAACAAAACAAAAAAGATTCACACATTTAATTTTTTTTTCTCATTTTCGTGAATTAAATATGACTAGAGTCTAGATAAAATATATGAGACTAGAATCACGCATTTAAATCACAAAAAATATCACCACTATATACATGATATAAAACATCAATATATCTTTTAATTCATGAATATATCTCATTTTTAATGTATTAAATATGACTCTTTCAGTCATGTATATTATATGCGAATGAATGTTATATATGAATAAAATACAAAGTGATTGTAAATTTTAATTTTTTTTTTTATGACATATATATCTTTTATCTATCAAATAAAATTTTATGTTTAAATATATCGCATAACAATTTGTAACATTCCATTGTTTTCTTGGAAATTAATTACTTATCTACTTTTTCTCTGAGTTATTTTCATTATTATTTTGTATTTTCTTATTTTCCTTTCATTATTCTTTTTCTGATACTTGTATCAAAACTTATGCATTTTATATTAAATGTATAATTTTTAAATAAATTATTATTATTTTTTAATAAATAGTTACTACGTTTGTTTGCTTTAACATGTGCAATATTGCACATGTTAGACAAACCATATAAAAAACACTTTTAGAAGACAAGAGTATAAAAAGTTGTTGAGAAAGTCTTGGTTGGGCACAACTCCAACACATCACATTGAGGCACACTCACAAATAAAAAAATTTAAAAGAAAAAAAAAATAGTCACATCAATTAATACTCCGAGAGTGGTTATGATGCATAAGTTTTTTCCTTATGCACCGTGCATAAATAATGAAAATTGCTTAATGCACCCCCCAGATTGCTTAGCACACCCCATATTGCTTAGTGCACCCCCTAGATTTCTAGCGCACCCCGTAAAAATCTGGGGGTGCGCTAAGCAATCTGAGGGGTGCACTACAAATCTAGGGGGTGCGCTAAGCAATTTTGGGTATTTATGCACAGTGCATAAACATGGCTTATGCACCATAACTTGTGTCATTAGATACTCCCTCCATTTCTTTTTATTAAACCAAATTATTATTATTTTTTTACGGGAGTTATGAGATAATTATTAAACCAAATTTGTTATGACTATCTTTATTTGAAAAAAGAACAAATTTGTTATGATTATCTTTATTTGAAAAAATAATAATAACAACTTAATCAATCATTATAAATAGAAAAGTAGGCTTTTGCTTATCGGCCTAGGCGGGTCGGGCCTTTGGCCTTAACGGGCCGGCTCACTTAAGTCCCTTTCTATGTCTTGGCCCTCCGGCCCTGGTCGGGCCCTTGACAGCTTTAATTGTATCTATTTTATATTCTTTCTATATTTTTTTCTAGTGAAATTACAGTGAAGGATACAAAACTAGGAATATAGTTATTTTAAGCATATCATATTTTTAGTGTATTTATTTTATATTTTTTTAGTTAAATTACAATGAAGGATATAAAACTTGGAATATGGTTAAACCTACTAAGGATAAATTAGTATCTTTGGTAGTAATTAATTTTATTATATTAGATTAGAAGTAGATAGATTTAAAATACTGAGATATGAGGTGAAAATAATAATAATCTATTACTAATATAAAGAGGATACAAATTTTTGGGATGACTTTTTCATTATTCCTATCTTACCCTTAAAAAAAACTACCAACAAAAAAAGTAACCAACTATATATAAAAAAGATACAAATTTTTTGGATGACTTTTTTATTATTCTTATTTTACCCTTAAATAGAACTACCAACAAAACAAGTAACCACCAAATGCTTATATAACAAAACCAGTTACAACAAAGATAGTTTTACAATTTATATACCTCCGTAGAATAGAAAACACGAATCATCCAAACGGGCACGTTCAACGTGCCCGTTTGGCAGCTAGTAATAATAATAATAACTAGCCGCCAAACGGGCACGTTCTGTGCCCGTTTGTGTGATCGGCATTCTCTATATGCAAATATAAATAGCTACTTTTTTTTACAGCAATATAAATAACTATTTAATCTCCTTTTTTATTGGACTTAGTTAATTGATAACTACTTAACCTTCTTTTTTGTTGTGGCTAGTTATTATGAAGGAATTTTTTTTTTTTTTACTATAAAAAAACTGAAAACCTATTTTTATGTGGAAGTTGTGCTTAGTTATTAAGGAATAATAATGAAAAAGTCATCCAAAAATTTGTATCCTTTTATATATAGTAAAACTATGGTTACTTTTTTATTTTGATAGTTTTTTAAAGGGTAAAATAGGAATAATGAAAAAGCGATCCAAAAAATTTGTATTCTTTTTATATATAGTAATAGATATGACAAAAAAACTTATTGGATTATAATGAGATTATTTGTTAGAGATTTGTTGGTTTGTTTGTTTGATGAGGATAAAAAGGAAAATATTGTTGTTTGGAGAATTATGTGAGAAAATATAGGGATACGAATTATATTTTTGGAGATTAAGTTGAGAAATATAATATAGATTTAGTTGAATATGATTTTTAAAATAAAATAAAAATATACGAAAATTAGTTGGGTCGGCACATCGGACCATATAGACATTTGCTTATCGGACCGGGCAAGGTTGGTCAGGCCATGATGTTTAACAGACCGGCCCACTTAAATTCGTTTATATGTCCTGGCCCTCCGGGCCGAGGCGGGCCAAACCTGGCCAGTCTATTTTGCAGCTCTACTTTTCATGTAAGCTTATAAAAATGGATTTTCCTTCAAATATTTATTTATCTTAATTAGTAATATATTTTTGACGGGGTCTTTTATTTATTACTAGCGGCCACGTACCCATTTGGATGATTCGCGTTTTCTATTCTACGGAGGTATATAAATTGTAGAACTATCTTTGTGGGAACTGATTTTGTTATATAAGCACTTGTTAAAAAAGGTAAACCATTAAATCAAAAAAAAAAAAAAAGGTAAACCATAATTGGTGGTTACTTTTTTTGTTGGAAGTTTTTTTTAGGGGTAAAATAAGAATAATGAAAAATTCATCCCAAAAATTTGTATCTTTTTTATATATAGTTGGTTATTTTTTTGTTGGTACTTTTTTTTAAGGGTAAGATAGGAATAATGAAAAAGTCATCCCAAAAATTTGTATCTTTTTTATATATAGTAATAGATTAAATTTTTTTTTTTTGACAATTTTAATATTTTGAAAATTGTGAAAAAAATTAGTACTATTTTTAACAGAATCTAATTAATAATAATTTGGATTATTATTTCGTAAAATAAAATATATAAACCCATCAGTGAAAAATAGGGTTTAGAAAATTGACAAAGAGGAGAAAAGAATTTGTCGAACAAGAAGAGAAAAGCAGGAAAAAAAAGAAGGGAAAATCGGTATGTGACATTGTGACTTCCTCTAAAAATTAATTGATGTTCTTTTTATTTTTAATTTTGTTGCTGCTTATGTATGTAATATTATTGTTATTATTGTTTCATTATGCCACTGTTCGTTGCTACTGATTTTCACTTTGGTGTTAGAAATTAGAATTATGTAATTGATTTCTGTGAATCTGTATGTTCCTTTGAAACCTTCCCTTCTGCAGTGCCAATTCGGCACCGGCATCGGTCGCCGTTCTTCTGATTTCAAGATGAATAAAAGGATCATAACACTGATGATATAAAATAATGAATCTGTTTAGTTTAATTATCTGAATCATAACACCGATGATATAAAATAAAATAATGAATCTGTTTACTTTGATTTATGACTATTTATATAATTTACGTCACATGTGAATTTGCTGTTTGCGTTTAAAATTGTGTCAAGCTCTGCGACTTTCCTGACTCCGCCTATGTTTACAATGTCACGTAGATCAAACTTATGTTTGATGAAGCTGAAAACTTGATAACTATATAATTTTTTATCTAAATTATGACATTTGATTTCATCACTCTCTAATTTACATAACCTCTGTCCTCATGAACATAGTTATTGAATATTGAATCTATATTGTTGAATATTTAGAGATGAGTTCTGATTTTTCGTCCGCCACTTCTGATCTCCGTTGCACTGATGAACTCGTCAAGAAGTTCTTGTGTCCGGTAAGAATATCATTGTGATGTTTTTACTAATGAAGGTTTATACATTGTTGTTAGGTAATAATTTTGGTTTATTTTATTCATTATGATAGATTTGTTTGGAGATATATTTTGAGCCATGTACCACTCCTTGTGGTCACAGGTACGCATCAAACACATGATATATCTATAACTATGTTAAACATTTTCATACTAAATTTAGTTTCTAATTACATTGAATTATCAATTTCCTAACAAAAAATATGCAGTTTTTGCAAAGAGTGTTTGCAATCTTCAATGTATATGCTTAGCACAAACCGGAAGTGCCCTTTATGCAGGGCATCAATAAGGTATTCATAATGTAATTGATTTTTTCATAAACAAATATTCAAGACAACATATTTTTAATGTATTATTGTTTTTTTTTTTTTTGCAGTGATGAATTATCCTACTGTGTGAATGTAGCTCTTTGGAACGCAGTTCAATTCTTGTTTCCGCAGGAAGTTAATTCGCGGAAAGCAATTGATGACTTAAGTAGATCAAAAAATTTAAGTGCAAAACCATGTAAAAAATCTAGTGGTTCTTTGCATACATTGAATGATGTTATAGATATTATAAGCTATGTGATGTTAGCCTTGCTTGTTATTGCAGTGCCTTACATGACATATGTTGTATTCGAGAAAGACTTTCGTTAATAAACATAGTCGGTGTAAAGATTCTTTTTTACCGTCAATCAATCATAATTGTTATATCATTAATAACATTTGTCTTTAAATATAACTACATCTTTTAGCTTATAGAAAGATTGTTAGGCTAAATTACAAACGAACACGATTGAAGTAAATATTGATAACATCCTGCCAAACTAGTAGGTTTACACAACTCGGTCCAATTAGCAACTTGGTTTGTTTGCCTATAAATGTGAGAGATTTTAACTTATAAGTGATGGTACAATGGATCGGAAGCATAACGATAAGAGGGAGGAGACCCTTTATCTAATAAGGAAACTGCCACAGCCGCGTCAGACTCAAGAGAGACTAATGTTTATCCCAAGCTAATTCGAGAGTAGTGAGAAATCCCCCACAATTCATTCATAATTAAGTACTGTACATGTCCCAAGATTGCATGCCACACCACCAAGCCATGCTCCTGAATCATCGCGGATCACACCACCGCACACCACCTTAAACATTGTCGTTTTAACCGATCCGTTTGTTTTACATTTGACCCATTCACTAGTGGATTTCTTCCAAGAAATCTCAATGTTTGAGTAGGTTCTCTGTAAGACCCAAGATTTCACTGTACAGTTTTCTAAGGAACTCTAGTGTCGGCTGCGAGTTTTAGGGTTTTTGGTGAGGCGGTTTTGTGAAGATCGTCACATTAATGAGATTTTTGCTGAAACGGAGCCTGTTTTGTGCTCGTGCGCTGGAAAGGCACAGACTTTCGGGTCGTGATCCTCTTTTAAGTATGAGGAGATTTCTGTGGTCTTAGAATAACGAGTTTTGGATTATTCTTGTTTTTGGAAAAACGAGTAGGATTTTACCCGTCGTTGTAAAATCTTATTGCGTCTGTTTTGAGTGAGGTTTCGGATGGAAGTTTTATATATCTGCGCGAGTTAGGATATATTCTGAGATTAATTTTCTGAGGTACGGAAGAAAATTACAGTCGCGGAAAAAGATTCGGCGATAAGTTTTGGAATGGAAAAACGATAGACGTTCTTTCCGTAGGTTTTACGTTTTTGTGGTTTACGTTCGTCGCGATGCGCGAGAACTGAGCGTGCGTTTAGTTGTAAGAGGTTGTGAGAAATGTCTTGGGAGGATAGACTCGGATTGATCCAAGGGCTAGGGATTAGTCTTGGAAGCTTTATCCTATTCGATCCAATGGCCACAATGCCTTATGACCATTATTTTAGTAGACTTTTGGGAGTCACTTTGTGGACTTAGAGAAATCACAAATTCATTTCACTCTTCTTCTCTTTGGCCGTGGCTTTCTTTTCCACCTTTCCATCTTGAGAAAACTTTGCAACTCTTCACCAAAAGCTTGGATTTTTGGCTTGTTGGATCATAGAGATTGAAAGGAATTCATCTCCACTTGAGGTAGTAAACCTTCTCCTTTCTTTGTTGGTTTAAAACATCTTAGTTAGGATTTTTATGATTATTGTTCTTGGGAGAAATTTCATAAGAATTGGTTGTGAATGGTTTTTGTTCCATGAAAGTTGTTCATGAGGGTTTAGTAAGCATGTGTAGGCTTTGTTGTTTTGTTTTCCATGAGTTGGTGAGAATCTCATGAGAAAAGTTAGGGTTTTGAGTTGGTTATGTATTGATCAATTACATGAGGTTATGTTGTAAGGTTTTGAAAAGAAAAGTTGTCTTTGAACCCTTGGGCGAAAGGGAAACGCGTTGTATGGTTTTGTTTTGGAAAATCCGATGAAAAATATTTTGAGGTTTATGAAAATATTTTCCTAAGTGTTTTTGGGTAGTGTTTTGGGGGCAAAGTGGTTTAAAACTCTTGTGACATGTGGTGTCGCTATTTACCTTGAAAACATGTTTGAAAATGATTACCGGACGGTTAAGGCCCGTAATAAAACTTGTGCTTGGATTTGGTTTTGATTTTGGAAATGAAAATCAAATAACTTGCACTCGAAGCAACCAACAAGCTTTCGGAAAATGAATTGCTTGCTTATGAAAATGGTTTGCTTTTATGCTTTGAAAAAGTGTTGGGAACTAATAGAATCAAACTAGGTTTGGGTGGAAAAAGGTGGTGTGAGTTGCTGTCTTGTGCTGTCATGACAGGTGCAACTCGCCGGGCGAGTGGTTACTCGCCAGGGCGAGTGTCACAGGTCATGACAACACGCCAGGGCGAGCTCCAGAGCGAGTAAGACCAGTACTCTCTGCCTTCACTCGCCACCAACTCGCCAGGGCGAGCTCTGGGAGTTGAGATTTTGGAATTTGATTTCTAAACTTGGTTTTTAACATTCTAATCCCTTTTTATTAATTTATGGAAGTGGTGGGGATTGGAAACGAGTTTTTCGGGTACTCGGAAAGTACGTAGCTTGTAACGCAAGAAAACGGCCATTTTGTATTTCAAATTATTTAAGACTTTGGCCTATTGTTTTGGGTCCTAAAAATAGTACAGATAACTCATGGTGGTCGATCAATACGATAGATTTTGGTATGGTATCCGAAAGAGTGGATTTTCCTTAGAAACCTTTAGGTTTTTGGGGTATTGGTGTAGTTTCAATACTATTGGTTAGAGAACAATGTATTGATTGTTGCGCTGCTTGTTTTAGGAAGCGCGTTGTGTTGTTTGAGCGTGTGTGTTGACGGAAGCTTGCCGAGGTAAGGGCATCACTTTATTTCTGTCTTTTCACTGGTTAATAACATGCTTGGTTATTTTCTGTGATGTGCTGTGGTGTGCTTGGCATGTATGTGTTATGTATTCTCGTGATGAGAAAGTGTTTATAATACTTGCGCTGTTTACATATGATTATGAGAATATATGTATGAACAGGTGTTTGGAATACATATGATGAGAAATGTATGTATGTTGTTATGTTTGGTTTACATATGCTAGAGAGGTATGTATTCATTGCATTAGCATATATGGGGAAGCGTATGCTCGTGCATTTGGTAGTTGCGTGTACGGTGTGGTGATCGGGAGAGCCCACCTTTTTATTCGTAGTGATCGGGAGAGCTACGATATTTTTATTGAGATCGATACGTAGTGTCCGTGATGGGCTACGGGGTGTGATTGACAGAGATTGGGTCCACTCTAATCTTCGTAGTGTCCGTGATGGGCTACGGGATTTTATTGATGTTTCACGGTGTTTATGTGGTTTATAATACGTAGTGTCCGTGATGGGCTGCGGGGTGTGATTGACAGAGATTGGGTCCACTCTAATCTTCGTAGTGTCCGAGATGAGCTACGGGATTTTATTATTATTCTACGGTGTTTTGTCAGGTTTCGTAGTGACCGTGATGGGCTACGGGTTTTCGTTGGTGTTTAGTAGGGGTTGGACCTACAGTTTCCGGAACTCATGCATCGTGGTAGCTAGGGTTAGTATCACGCATTGTAGAGGTTGCATTATAGGCTATGTGTGCATTGCTTATATGAACCCGTTGGTGGGAATTGCTTTGATGTTTAAGAGCTTTCTCTTGTGTTTTGTGGAATTATTGTTATGTGTACAATCTTTCGCACCGGTTATATATATACATACTATATATTTTGTGGTGACCCTTGCAATATTTCATTTGCGGGCTCCTCCCACCCTAGATGTTGGCGATCCTATCAGTTGCAGTAGGCCGTGAGGATGGAGGTGGATGTTCGGAGCCACAGGGATCGAGTGGAGCTTTGTTTTAGTTAGTCTATGCGTCGGTGTGGTTTGTACACCGTGCCCTTTTGTGTAGGCATAGTTTCTAACTCTGTTGGTTTGTTGGTGCTTGTGAGCACATGAGACTTTTGGGATTGTAAGCACTCAAGATGTACACTTTGCTTAGCCGAAACACCTTATTGTAAATAATGATTCGTTTGTAAATTTACTGTCGGCTCGTTGAAAATGTTTTATGCGCACTCTGAGTGTTTGTTAAAAGAAAAAAAAAATGCCCCTTTTTAGGCTTTGAAAAACGGGGTGTTACATTTTGGTATCAGAGCACGGCTTTAAATCTTCAAAGGGAAAGTGTATACTTGAGTCGTTAGTCCAGAGTCGGTTAGAACATAACTAGTGTTGAGTTAGTTCTAGTGTTTGTTCTGTGTCGGGTTATGGGTTAGTAATCCGTGGAGTGAGATGTTCTGTTAGGATTCAGAATATTTGGTTAAGGATCTAACCAGGAGGAATTGGTATGTGCAGGAAGAAAGAATGCCTCCGAGAAGGGCACCTGCAGCCCATAGGGCAGATGACAACGAGATGTATCAGATGGCTCATGCCATGAATACGATGGCAGTTGCTGTGACTGCTCAGACCCATGCGAAGGCGCAGAGGGATGTAGAGAAGCGTGAGAGGGAGATCATCGCTGCTGGATCTAGACTTCTCACCTGTTTCAACCATCAGGCTCCTCCTAAGTTTAGTGGGGAGGGAGGTCCTGATACCGCGGATTTGTGGCTCCAGTCGATTGAAAGGATCTTTGGGGCGATCCATTGTCCGGAAGGAGAAAAGGTAACCTTGGCTACCTATCAGTTGCAGGGTAGTTCTGAATACTGGTGGGGAAACACCAGGCTCATTATGGGGGCCGCCTATGAGGAAATAAGTTGGGAGAACTTCAAGAGGAGGTTTTTAGCTAAGTACTTTCCCGAGACTGCTAGGGAGAGGTATGGGGAGGAATTCCTGCAGTTGCGTCAGGGGGGCATGAATGTTGAGGCTTATGCCAAGAAATTTGAATCACTATCCCGTTACTTCCGCTTCTTTAGGGATGGGATAGATGAGGCCTATATGTGTCGTCGCTTCCAGGATGGTTTGAGGTATGAACTGCAAGATGCAGTGGTGCCGTTGGGTATTCGTCAGTTTCAAGTCTTGGTAGAGAAGTGCCAAGAGGTTGAGGATATGAGAAACAAGCGGGTGAACCGCCGAGGAAGTTTCAGTGCTGGAGGACCTAGTAATTCAAGTGGTCAGACTCAGAGTTCGAGTCAGAATCAGAGGAGGCAGGGGAATAAGCCTTATAACCGTCCCCAAGATAATCAAGGACCAACTCGCTCCGAGAATCAAGGGACTCGAGGGAGTCGGGATGGAGATGAAAGGGTTTGAGGTCTGTTTCTGATTCTAGGAAAATGAGGAATTAGAGAGAAGCACATGAAGATGTGGCTTATGTCAATTTGAGATTGGCAAAAGGTGTTGTCTCACACATAATTTGGAGAATTATGGTTGTGCGTGTATTTTAGGGATTTGAAAGCATCACCTGAATGGATGTCATGACGGTGCGTGTGTGGTATGTGGAAATAAGAAGGAATTTGAATATTGTCACCACGGAAGGTGGGGCAATCGTGATGTGAGGGGGTACCTTAAGATTTATTCTTGAAGGTAGGTATCTCGACGAGAGTGGTGATATGCGGAGTGTTTAGGAATGGTCAGGGTGACCAACTCTTTTGAGTAAGAGAGGATGTTATTGTAAGAGAAAAAGGAACTCAGGAGAGTTCAGGAATAGAATGGAATTACGATGTGAAGGGGATGTGCGCCGACGATGGTAGTCGACGAGGTTAAGCGTTTTGTTTAAGGCACGCGAGATTCATCTAAGTGTCGTTTTGGAAGTAATGTGAACGTACGGTTCGGCATATTCACTGAGTTGCGGACTTATGGATATTGGTAGAGCGGAAAATTCTCCTATAGAGAAGACGACTTGTTCGGAATGTAATGGTTTTGGGGGTACATGCCGTGGTGGCAGGGTATTACTGTTGAATGATGTTCAACGGAGGTTTCATGAGTGGAATCATGAGAGCTTGAGCGACGTTCTTTGAGTGTTGTGTCTTGCGATTTCGACGTGTATTCGTAAGAGTTGAGGGAAACGTGTGGGACCATTGTGCCTCGGAGGACCTTGAGCACAAGTGGAATGAAGTATCACTTAAGTTGGGTAAAGATGGTCTAGACCACCATCATGATTGCCGCCTATTTATTGACAAATTGAGGAACTGATCATCCTTAATCCCTTGTTGATAATAGACGGAGTCGTGTTGACTGGAAATGACTAGTTTGGCCGGCTTTGGTGATGCACATAGAACTTCAGTGTTTCTTTTTGGAGGGTAGCCACTCACAACTTCGTGTGAAACTAATGGAGTGGGCTATGCCGCGGAGGCGAAAGAGGTGATTTTGGAAAATTTTTGTGTGAACCTTTGGACATTTGAGGAACTCGAGGTTGTGAACCGCTGTTGTGAGGTTAATTTTGAGTGGTGCACTCGTTGAGAGTTGCGGTTGGTGCACGGTTGTGCCAGTGTGTTGGTGAGAGTATCTGTGCGACTTCACCCGGTGTTAGCATCTGTGTCGCTGCACCTAATCCTGAGGGATTTTGTTGTGTTGGTGGTGGTAATAACTAGTTGAGTTGTTACTCTTACCTTTAGTTTCGAGGACGAAACTTCTTTTTGGAGGGTAGTAATGTAAGACCCAAGATTTCACTGTACAGTTTTCTAAGGAACTCTAGTGTCGGCTGCGAGTTTTAGGGTTTTTGGTGAGGCGGTTTTGTGAAGATCGTCACATTAATGAGATTTTTGCTGAAACGGAGCCTGTTTTGTGCTCGTGCGCTGGAAAGGCACAGACTTTCGGGTCGTGATCCTCTTTTAAGTATGAGGAGATTTCTGTGGTCTTAGAATAACGAGTTTTGGATTATTCTTGTTTTTGGAAAAACGAGTAGGATTTTACCCGTCGTTGTAAAATCTTATTGCGTCTGTTTTGAGTGAGGTTTCGGATGGAAGTTTTATATATCTGCGCGAGTTAGGATATATTCTGAGATTAATTTTCTGAGGTACGGAAGAAAATTACAGTCGCGGAAAAAGATTCGGCGATAAGTTTTGGAATGGAAAAACGATAGACGTTCTTTCCGTAGGTTTTACGTTTTTGTGGTTTACGTTCGTCGCGATGCGCGAGAACTGAGCGTGCGTTTAGTTGTAAGAGGTTGTGAGAAATGTCTTGGGAGGATAGACTCGGATTGATCCAAGGGCTAGGGATTAGTCTTGGAAGCTTTATCCTATTCGATCCAATGGCCACAATGCCTTATGACCATTATTTTAGTAGACTTTTGGGAGTCACTTTGTGGACTTAGAGAAATCACAAATTCATTTCACTCTTCTTCTCTTTGGCCGTGGCTTTCTTTTCCACCTTTCCATCTTGAGAAAACTTTGCAACTCTTCACCAAAAGCTTGGATTTTTGGCTTGTTGGATCATAGAGATTGAAAGGAATTCATCTCCACTTGAGGTAGTAAACCTTCTCCTTTCTTTGTTGGTTTAAAACATCTTAGTTAGGATTTTTATGATTATTGTTCTTGGGAGAAATTTCATAAGAATTGGTTGTGAATGGTTTTTGTTCCATGAAAGTTGTTCATGAGGGTTTAGTAAGCATGTGTAGGCTTTGTTGTTTTGTTTTCCATGAGTTGGTGAGAATCTCATGAGAAAAGTTAGGGTTTTGAGTTGGTTATGTATTGATCAATTACATGAGGTTATGTTGTAAGGTTTTGAAAAGAAAAGTTGTCTTTGAACCCTTGGGCGAAAGGGAAACGCGTTGTATGGTTTTGTTTTGGAAAATCCGATGAAAAATATTTTGAGGTTTATGAAAATATTTTCCTAAGTGTTTTTGGGTAGTGTTTTGGGGGCAAAGTGGTTTAAAACTCTTGTGACATGTGGTGTCGCTATTTACCTTGAAAACATGTTTGAAAATGATTACCGGACGGTTAAGGCCCGTAATAAAACTTGTGCTTGGATTTGGTTTTGATTTTGGAAATGAAAATCAAATAACTTGCACTCGAAGCAACCAACAAGCTTTCGGAAAATGAATTGCTTGCTTATGAAAATGGTTTGCTTTTATGCTTTGAAAAAGTGTTGGGAACTAATAGAATCAAACTAGGTTTGGGTGGAAAAAGGTGGTGTGAGTTGCTGTCTTGTGCTGTCATGACAGGTGCAACTCGCCGGGCGAGTGGTTACTCGCCAGGGCGAGTGTCACAGGTCATGACAACACGCCAGGGCGAGCTCCAGAGCGAGTAAGACCAGTACTCTCTGCCTTCACTCGCCACCAACTCGCCAGGGCGAGCTCTGGGAGTTGAGATTTTGGAATTTGATTTCTAAACTTGGTTTTTAACATTCTAATCCCTTTTTATTAATTTATGGAAGTGGTGGGGATTGGAAACGAGTTTTTCGGGTACTCGGAAAGTACGTAGCTTGTAACGCAAGAAAACGGCCATTTTGTATTTCAAATTATTTAAGACTTTGGCCTATTGTTTTGGGTCCTAAAAATAGTACAGATAACTCATGGTGGTCGATCAATACGATAGATTTTGGTATGGTATCCGAAAGAGTGGATTTTCCTTAGAAACCTTTAGGTTTTTGGGGTATTGGTGTAGTTTCAATACTATTGGTTAGAGAACAATGTATTGATTGTTGCGCTGCTTGTTTTAGGAAGCGCGTTGTGTTGTTTGAGCGTGTGTGTTGACGGAAGCTTGCCGAGGTAAGGGCATCACTTTATTTCTGTCTTTTCACTGGTTAATAACATGCTTGGTTATTTTCTGTGATGTGCTGTGGTGTGCTTGGCATGTATGTGTTATGTATTCTCGTGATGAGAAAGTGTTTATAATACTTGCGCTGTTTACATATGATTATGAGAATATATGTATGAACAGGTGTTTGGAATACATATGATGAGAAATGTATGTATGTTGTTATGTTTGGTTTACATATGCTAGAGAGGTATGTATTCATTGCATTAGCATATATGGGGAAGCGTATGCTCGTGCATTTGGTAGTTGCGTGTACGGTGTGGTGATCGGGAGAGCCCACCTTTTTATTCGTAGTGATCGGGAGAGCTACGATATTTTTATTGAGATCGATACGTAGTGTCCGTGATGGGCTACGGGGTGTGATTGACAGAGATTGAGTCCACTCTAATCTTCGTAGTGTCCGTGATGGGCTACGGGATTTTATTGATGTTTCACGGTGTTTATGTGGTTTATAATACGTAGTGTCCGTGATGGGCTGCGGGGTGTGATTGACAGAGATTGGGTCCACTCTAATCTTCGTAGTGTCCGAGATGAGCTACGGGATTTTATTATTATTCTACGGTGTTTTGTCAGGTTTCGTAGTGACCGTGATGGGCTACGGGTTTTCGTTGGTGTTTAGTAGGGGTTGGACCTACAGTTTCCGGAACTCATGCATCGTGGTAGCTAGGGTTAGTATCACGCATTGTAGAGGTTGCATTATAGGCTATGTGTGCATTGCTTATATGAACCCGTTGGTGGGAATTGCTTTGATGTTTAAGAGCTTTCTCTTGTGTTTTGTGGAATTATTGTTATGTGTACAATCTTTCGCACCGGTTATATATATACATACTATATATTTTGTGGTGACCCTTGCAATATTTCATTTGCGGGCTCCTCCCACCCTAGATGTTGGCGATCCTATCAGTTGCAGTAGGCCGTGAGGATGGAGGTGGATGTTCGGAGCCACAGGGATCGAGTGGAGCTTTGTTTTAGTTAGTCTATGCGTCGGTGTGGTTTGTACACCGTGCCCTTTTGTGTAGGCATAGTTTCTAACTCTGTTGGTTTGTTGGTGCTTGTGAGCACATGAGACTTTTGGGATTGTAAGCACTCAAGATGTACACTTTGCTTAGCCGAAGCACCTTATTGTAAATAATGATTCGTTTGTAAATTTACTGTCGGCTCGTTGAAAATGTTTTATGCGCACTCTGAGTGTTTGTTAAAAGAAAAAAAAAAAAATGCCCCTTTTTAGGCTTTGAAAAACGGGGTGTTACATTCTCTGCATGTGAGGATAAGCAAATGAAGTTTTATTTTTGTTAGCTAACAGGTTTTGAACTTGGTTCAGCACAACCTGAGAGGAGAAAAGTTTCTCATAAAAAATAACTTGATTCCTACGCTTCCATAAACGCCAAACAGTTATACCATAGGTAATATCATTGCCTAACACCATCAAAGGTAATAATAAATATCATTGTCTATCTATCTTATATGCATAGTAATCGAATTAAGGCTCCAAGTGTTACTCTTAAGTACTAAATTGATCATTTAAATTTGTAATATATTATATTATATTTTGGTCCCTAGAAGTGTAAGTACTTGTTGGCATATTGATTCGAAAATGTCATATTTGATAGTAATTTTATAGATTAATTAACCAACGAGCTAAGAATACATTAATTTGGGACTAAATTGACTATCTAAATATTTATTCAAAGACCAAAATAACTAATAGACATTTGTGGATAGTTTGTTAGAGTGTAATTTAAAATTCTCTTAGAGTGTGTTTGGATGGAGTAATTAGAAATTTTATATAGGATTTAGAACTCTAAGCAAATTCAAATGATTATATTTGAATTACCATAATTTTTTAATATGTGTGTGTGGATCGAATAATAGAAAATTTCATTGTGAATATTTTGTGCCATTTTTATAAATTTGAAAAGTTTGTATCAAATTTATAATTTGGAAAATAAGGACTAGCTAATTTGCAATTTCTGAAAAATTTAGGGGTCAATTGTCAATTTTTAAAAATATTATAGGGGTTAATTTAAATTTTTGTAAACATATGGAAGGAAGGAATTTTTTTGCAAACCTCACCCTCAAGAAAGAAAATAAAAGAAAACAAAGAAAAAATGAGGAAGAATAGAATCCTTGAGGGAATCTAAGATTAGATGATCATAAACAATTCCTAAATTAAAAACTCATGAATGAACTGACCCTCAACACGAAAATGATTTCATGTATCATCTACTCCATGCAACAAAGGGCAACAAACAATAATAATTCTTTCGAGTCAAATAATTTGAAATCAGTCATGAAGACTTATACGAAGATTGAGACGACACTAATATGGTGAAGGCAAATCATAACCTTTGAAACCTGCAAAATAACCATCATCGACTTAAGAACACATGGCCACTTTCCGACAAGGTATATATAAAGGGGCTTAAGTGGGTTTGCCCGTTAAAATTACATGGCCTAACCCGCTAAGCCCGACCCGCTAAGCAAAGGGCTACATGGTCCAATGGGCCAACCCGAGTAATTTTCATTTTTTTTTTATTTTAAAAAAACAGATCCAACTAAATCTAGGTTATATTTCTCAACTTAATCTCCAACAAGGTAATTCGTATCCTATATTTTCTCAAATAATCCCCCAGACCATAATATTTTCCTCTTTATCCTCATCAAACAAATCTCTAACAAACAATATCCCATCCTAATCCAATAAGTTTTTTTTGGTCATATCATTATTATTATTACTAGTGTTCCGTGCCCATTTGTGTCATTGACATTCTCTATTATGCTAATATAGATAACTACTTAATCTCTTTTTTTATTGTGCTTAGTTAATTGATAACTACTTAATCTCCTTTTTTATTGTGCTTAGTTATTATGAAGAAAAAAATAATAATTTTACTCAAAAAAATTGTTAACCTCCTTTTTTGTTGTGATTAGTTATGAGAAAAAAAAATTATTAAAAATAAATAATTGAAAACCTACTTTTATGTGGAAGTTATTTTTCAACATATACAAATATTTGAATAGAGTGAAGGGCAAAAAGTGTCAATAAGAAAAGTGCACACGAAAGGGGTATTCTCTTTGTATATCTATACTAATATATAAAGGGGATACAAATTTTTGGGATGACTTTTTCAATATTCCTATTTTACCCTTAAAAAAACTAGAAAAAAAATAACTAAGCACAACTTCCACATAAAAGTAGGTTTTCAGTTTTTGTATAGTAAAATATATATATATATATATATATATATATATATATATATATATATATATATATATATATATTTCTTCTTAATAAGTAGCCACAACAAAAAAGGAGGTTAAGTAGTTATCAATTAACTAAATCCAATAAAAAAGGAGACTAAGTAGTTATTTATATTTGCACAATAGAGAATATCGATCACAACAAACAAAAAAAATATCGATCACACAAACGGGAACGCCCGTTTGGCGGCTAGTTGGTATAGATGTGCTAATATAGATAACTACCTAAATCTCCCTTTTTATTGTGCTTAGTTAATTGATAATTATTTAACCTCCTTTTTTATTGTGCTTATAATGTGATGCATGTTACTTTGTTGATTGAAATACCATATCATTATGTGTATATAATTTGTAGCAATATGAGGTAGTACCATGATTAAGGTCTTGTCCATTTTGGTATTGTATGCAATTGGTGATAAATATTACATTTATTTGGTATGATTACAACCGTTGATTATTATTGATTGATCTATGAATCTTGAACTTGTTAGTTGTAACTTTTACGTGAAATTTTCGAGGACGAAAATTCTTTAAGGGGGGTAGAGTTGTAATAGCCGTATTTTAATAAATAGGATTTTTGTGTGATTATATATTTATATATTTATTTAACTGAATATATGTGATTTCGTGATTTTATGAATAATTATGTCCTGGCTAAGTGAAGGGTAGTTTAGTAATCTATTAGAATCATTAATCTAGTTGAGAGCCTTTAATTAGAGTTAGAAGGAGTTAATTATTATTAATTATGTGGTTTTCATTTATTAATAGAATGAGATGAGTAATAAAGAGTAAGGTTATAATAGATTGAGAATTGGGCTTTGGTATTGGGCCTAGGTTAAGTTAGTAAGGGTGTTTTGGTAATTGATGAGTGGTAACCTAGTTATAAAAGAGGAAAATTAGAGTGAGAAGCTCATTTGTCACAAATTTTGGTGGAGGAAGAAAGAGAAATGAGAGAGGGTTTTGAAATAGAGAAAGAATGAGAGTAGATAAACAAATCCCGTATTCCTTACAACAGCCTCACTAAAAATTGATTTCCCGATTCGTTAACCGTCGGATCTTGACGAGATTTTGAGGGTAGGTTCACAACACCCAAATGCAACTTTTGACCGTGGGGATCGTCGAAATAAGGTCTGAGGAAGGAGAAATCGTGTTCTGAGTATAGCAGCTTGTTTAGGAAGAAAATAGTGATTAATGGAAGAACAAAGATGAGCTTAAGCTTGAGGATTGGAAGCTAAGGAGATTGGTGGAGTAGAGAATCCAACTTAATTAAGGTATGAGGTTAGATAATATAATTAGAGTGAGCATAGAGAGGGGAGAATGTCTATTTCTCCATTCCCAAACTCTCTACACTCTTTTCTTTTGGGTGGGTGTTTCATTGAATAAAAATGATACCTTTGCATGATTTAATGATTATTGAGCTTATTACAATATGAAATTATGAATCTTGGGGTTTTGAAATGGGAATTTGTAGATGTTTGTGAAGGATTTTATGTTGTTATGAAGTTTTGAATAAATATATGAAAATCATTACTTTTGGATGAAATGATGTTTGATGATGTTATAAGTTGTACTTCTATGCTTAGTATGATTATAAATGATTAAAGTTGCTTCCTTTATGTATTTTTATGCATTGGATAATGATTTAAGAACATTTGAGTTAATGGATTTCAACTTGTATTTCGGAAAATCAAGGAATTGTGTAAGAAAAACTGTTTTCTAGAATACCTGAAGAAAGATCGTCATTTTTGACCCCTTTAGACTTCGAATTGGAATTTTTGTTAAACATGAAAGTTGTAGGTCTCGCTCTTAGCTTTCCAACGCATATTCACTCATCGCGTTTGGATCAACGTAGCCCGAGTTACGACCATTTTGGTGAGACAGACTTCTACAGGAAGAATCTGTCAAATACGCGTGCGCGAACCTTTCTCGCTTGCGCGAACTTAACAGCCCAGTCAGCAGGGTTGACTTTGACTTTGGTTGACTTTTTGACTTTTTGTTGACTTATGCACCCGGAACCTATTTTTAATGATTTTTCGCGTAGAATCCATTTTTGATGTTAGTTTTTAAAGGCCATGCTTGGATTATTCTGTTTTGGTGTAGGATTGTTATACTTTGTTAATTGAATTAATAACTTATTATATGTACTTGAATTGAGTTGTGATATCATACATGTTGATTAAATAGATTAATTATGTTTATGATGATGTTAGATAATTGTTGATGATTAGTGATGATGATAATATGATTATGAATATGTTTGAATGAAGAGTATATGTATATGCATATATGATTTGATTACATGATGATTGATTATGGTGAAGGTTATTATTTAGTGATAATAATAATAACTTGTATACTTAATTGAGTTGAGATTAATGAATTAAGTTATGATATTACTTATATGGTTTAAGTATGATGATTATGTTTGTTGAGATACGATTATAAATTTAAGATGACGTGATTATTGCTATGTGATTTGTGTGCTTGTACGTATAACTATGATGATGATGTGTTGAGATGTTGATGAGATCTTGAGATGGAATTATTAGGTTGAGATATCCTAATATTCATTAGTTGAATTGTGTAAGAGTATCATCATAAGTTGTATATGTACATTCATACATTCATAAAGTCCCCCATGACTTAAAACCGACTTGAGACGAAGTCCCCCATGACTTAAAACTGACTTGAGACGAAATTGGATATAATTCTATCCTAAAATGTGTTGAGGGTACCACATGCATATAGATGTGTCTAGGTTGACATATCATTGATGATGACATTAGTTTGCATTAGGGTAATTGTGCACTCTAATTGGTATTTGGTAATTGTCATTGTTTTTCATTATAATTGTGAATGATTGAATAATGTGATACTTATGATTGAACGTATTATGAGATGTGTAATAATTGATTGATAATTGATGATGATGTGTATACTTGATAATTGATTGAGAATGTGATATTATTATGATGCATTATATTTTATGATTATGAAATATGAATGATATGAGATTGATATTTGTTTATGAAATGAGTTGTTAGACATGACCATGTTATGTCCTAAGTATTAAGTGTGTTCTTATACTTAGTTTCTTTTATGGTTATATTATCTAACCCTCTGTTTTGTGTATGTGCTGGATTTGAGTTCCAGATCTTCAGGTTATGTTTGTGATCGAGTTGTCAGTGAAGCTCCGCTCTGATGTGACACGGGGATGAGATTATTTCTATAATGTATATTTAGAGTCTTGCTTCTTATTTCCAGTGTATTTAAAGATGTATTTTTCTTATAAACTCATTTTTGTACAATAATTGTTTTACTAATTAAGTTATTGGTAAACCTTTATGTGTACGATGTAATACTCGAACCAATACTTTTATACATCAAATTTTATTTCCGTTGCGTATTTTGGAGAATATTTTATTAAGATAGTATTTTTATTAAATACGGGTTTGGGTGTTACAATTTGGTATTAATGTGATTTGTCAAAAAAAAAAAACGTTTAATAAGGTACTTAATTAAGGGATATATTCAGTTTAGTCAATCGAAAAATGGTGGAGTCATGCAGTCATTAAGTTTTAGGTCGTCCGATCTTGATCGGATATTTCAAATATTATTTTAAAATTTTATTTTATACGTATTAAACAAAAAAAAAACTATCTTAAGATTTAAATTGTTTGGTCTTAATTAGACGGTTGTGATCACAATCCATTTCCGGTCATGAGACTCTTGGACTTAATTGACTATTTTTTTGGGTTGGACTTTTTACGCGGATTTTAATTCTATAACAATTGACATGGCAAAAAATATTCTAATGATTTTATTGAAAGTTGGATCGTTATGAACACCAATCTCTTACTAGTTGCGACAATGTTAAAATTGTTTTAAATTAAAAAGATAAAGATGTTCAATATGATAGTGAATTCATGCGTCTATATTCTACTTATTAAATTAGTGTTTTGGGTTTGCCTCACCTATATGATGTTTTTTAAAACACTTGAAGTACCTTGGTTCAATTCTTGGGGTTATTTCAAGGTAGCAGAATTTTACCCAAAAAAAATATTTGAAAAGTGAAAAATGTGGAAATTAACAAACAAAATATTACTTTTGGTAAATTCTAAAATGGACCACTTCATCATGTGGTCCATGGTGGATCACTTATAAATAACACTATATTGAATACGAATTTTACAAAATCGACCGTTGGATTGAAAGTTTTGTTTTATATAGATTATCCATACAAATTTTTAGAAAAATTAAAAATCATTTGATATGTTATTGAGACCTATTAAGATTAACGGTTTATGAGTTTTTATTAAATACGGTTAAACTTGATAGATTTCTATAAAACATCAAATGATTTCCAATTTTTCTAAAAATTTGTATGGATGATCTATATGATACAAACTTTCAATCCAACGGAGGATTTTGTAAAATTTGTACTCGTTATAGTAGTAATGATCACTTCACCACGATAGACCACCTTGTAGCATTAGCCCTTTTTTTTATTGAAAAAATTTGTTAATTTTTTAATCAATTGAATACTAATATCGTATCTGATTTGTAATATATATCAAATATACAATAAACTTAAAAGTGAGCTTTTTTTTATAAAATGATTGGAAGGATTAATGTTTTACATATTCACCAACAACACGTTACATAAGTACTTTATCCGGTCATTTCCATTAAAAAAATACTTAAAAATGACCCGAGGGAATGATATCTTGAGTCCTTTATTTATGTTGAGGATATTTTACCAATAAAATAATAATAATGATAATAATAATAATAATAATAATTAATAATAATAAAATAATAATAATAATAATAATAATAATAATAATAATAATAATAAAATACTTAATTTTGGTTTCTTCAAGGATTTCTGGGAGGAGTTGAAGGGGGATGTGCTGCGATACATTTCTGAGTTCCATCGCAATGGTAAATTGACGAAAGGTCTGAACTCCACGTTCATTGCCTTAATTCCCAAGGTGGATAGCCCCTAGAGGCTGAACGATTACAGGCCTATCTCGCTGGTAGGAAGTCTCTATAAGGTTCTGGCCAACAGACTGCGGGTGGTAATAGGAAGCGTGATTTCCGAGTCGCAGACAGCTTTTGTGAAGGATAGACAGATTCTGGATGGCATCCTCATAGCCAATGAGGTGGTTGATGAGGCTCGCAGGTCCAAGAAGGAATTGTTGCTATTCAAGGTTGATTTTGAAAAAGTGTATGATTCAGTCGACTGGGACTATTTGGACGCAGTTATGGGGAAGATGGACTTCCCGGCGTTGTGGAAGAAATGGATGCGGGCTTGTGTCTGCACAGCTACCGCTTCGGTTCTGGTTAATGGCAGCCCCACCGATGAATTCCCCCTTAAGCGTGGGTTGCGTCAGGGGGATCCTCTGTCCCCATTTCTGTTTCTCCTGGCTGCGGAAGGCTTGGGTGTGATGATGCGGGCCATGGTAGAGGGAAATAGATTTTCGGGTTATCATGTGGGTGGACAAGAAGCGGTGTCTGTGTCCCACCTGCAGTTTGTTGATGACATGCTACTGCTAGGGGTGAAGAGCTGGGAGAATGTGCGGGCCCTGCGCGGTGCTTGTGTTATTTGAGATGATGTCGGGTTTGAAAGTGAATTTCCATAAGAGTATGTTGGTTGGAGTTAATATTTCGGACTTCTGGTTACATGAGGCTGCGTCTGCGTTACGTTGTAAGGTGGGGAAAATGCCTTTTCTCTATCTGGGTCTTCCTATTGGCGGTGATCCGAGGCGTCTGGGTTTTTGGGAACCGGTGTTAGCACGCATTAGGAGTAGACTATCTGGGTGGGGGAGTCGTTTTCTTTCTTTTGGCGGTCGACTGGTCCTTCTCAAATCTGTCTTTGTTGGAACAAAAGAGGTTCTGACATGACTCAATTAAGTTTTGATGATAACAAAGGTATTAATATACAATAGGGTATACTAATTATTTACTCTAGTGTGCAGATATATAAGCTAAAATTTTATATTCACTATGAGTACATTTGAAGCTCTGATTATGGGAAGCAAATTCTGACCAGAACATGCTCATCAGAAGATGTAATATCAAGTCTCGTCAGAAGCTGCATATCAGAGGCTAAGCCATCAGAAGCTACGTTTTGAACACATCATGTTCTGATGCTTGCAGTGAAGACCGTTTTGTCAGAAGAACATTCTCTGCTACAATGATTGAATTTCATCATCTTCTGACAACTCAAAAGCTGGAGAATCAACCTTATCCTCAGAATAGTGACGTTAGTACTATTGTACGAACTTATTACCAGATTTGGGCAAATCTTCATTCTCAAGTTTGTTCGTACACAAAGGTTACCGGATATGGTTCAAGATCGTATTATTACCAGCTGGCACAATCTCCTGCAACGAATTCAAATTCAAGGCGCTCCACCCCTCACTATAAATAGGAGTGGTAGTGAAGTTTTGTGCATATAACAATTGAACAATTTGAAAGAGCTGTTACTCTGCAAAAATCATTCTGTGCACAAAACAACTTGAATACAACTTGAACTCATTTGAAAATCCAAGACTCAAGCTTCAGCTTCTGATTCATACAGTTGTTGAACCTTAGATTTCTTTTATTAGGATTCTAAGATAAGTCTTGTAATTGAGTTGTATTTTACTTATTCTTTTGAACATTGATTTGTATATCAGTGTTCACAAACTCTGTTTTTCTTGTAAAGTTGTTTGAAGTCTCTTGCTTTTGTGCTTGAGCAAAGGAAGTCTCTTGTAAGTGTTACTTGAGCATTGGAAGTCTCTTGCCTGCGTGCTTGAGCAATTATAATCTTGCTTGATTATAGTGAACTCCCTTGGAAGTGCAAGGGGACTGGACGTACTCTCGATTTGTGAGAGGAACCAGTATAAATCTCTGTATCTATCTCTCTTCCTTTCTCTCATACCTTTTAAGTTGTTGTTTGATTGTGTTTTGTTTTCTAAACCGCTGCAAACTCTGATAAGTTTTTATAACTTAGAAGAATTTTTCAAACTACCCAAAACACAATTCAACCCCCCCCCCCCCCCCCCCCCTTCTTGTGTTTTTCACACCTTCAGTCTTGACATCTCTGCATGTGTATGCTCTTTCTTTCTTCAAAGCCCCCGCAGGTACTATCTCTTCCATTAAATCTCTTTTGATGAAATTTTTTTGGGGGGGATGTGTGGATTCTAGGAAAATCTCTTGGGTTAACTGGAAAACTATCTGTTTACGGAAGGAGTATGGAGGGTTGGGGGTGAGGCAGCTGAGGGAGTTTAACACGGCCCTGTTGGGCAATTGGTGTTGGAGGATGCTGGTGGATCGAGGGGGGCTCTGGTTTCGTGTGCTGGTGGCCCGCTATGGGATGGAGCATGGGAGATTGAGGGAGGGTGGGAGGATGGGGTCAGCTTGGTGGAGGGAGATTGTGAGGATCAGGGATGGAGCAGGTAGGATTAGGGATGGGTGGTTCGGGGAGTGTGTGACGAGGAAGGTGGGGGATGGGACAGATACTTCTTTCTGGTCCGATCCCTGGGTGGGCGGGATCCCTTTACACTACAAGAATTAAGCCATTTTGTGACGGCCAAAAGCCCTCACTAAGTGGGAAAATCCGTCACAAAGTCAAAATTTAGTGACGACTTTGTGACGGCCAAAATTCGTCAGTAAATAGCTCGTGGAAAAGTTTTTGACGGCTCAGGTCGTCACAAACTTATTGACAAAACTTTGTGACGGCTCAGGTCGTCACAAAGTGGGAACGGTCACTTTTCTGACACCAATTTAGTGACGACTTAGGTCGTCACAAAATCCGTCACAAAGTTTTTTTAAAAAATAATTATTTTAACTGTTTTATTAATTATTTTTCAAAAATAAATTTATTAATTATTTTTAAAAAACGTATAAAACGTATTTTTTTTATATAAAAACTAATATATCATCATTTTTTTGTTTTACTAATATAATTTTTTTTGTTTTACAATATGGTAGTTTAGTATTAAATATGGCAGTTTACTAACTATTATTATATACTTGTTAAATTATCATATAAATAATTTCATTTCAAAAATAATTTACTAGTAGTCAAGCAATGTCAACATATTCAACTCCCAACAGCAGCAAGATGAACAAAGCTACATTTTCTACATTAAAATTTAAAAAGTAACAATTAATATAAATACACAATATCATTCAAATATTAACAAATACAAAGATCAAATAGGAGAAAACACTTACATTTTATTACGAATCAAATCTTTGAAGAAGAACAAAAATCTATAGAAAGATGTAGAAATTTTAGTGAGATGTTAGAGAAATTTTAATGAGATGTTGGAGAAATTTTAGTAAGAGAATAGAGTGTTGCAAATGAAATGGAAATGAAGGAAGAAAATATATTGAGGAAATGAATTGAGCTGACCGTTGGAAAGGGTGTGGGATAGCTTTTTTTTTTTAATTCCTCAACATTTTGTGATGGAAATTTCCGTCAGTAAGTTCGTCCGCACTTTGTGACGACCGTAGCCGTCAGTAACTCGCCATTTTGTGACGGAAAAGTCCGTCAGTAAATTCTTGACGGATTTCCTTCCATATTTTATTATTTTTTTTAAATTTGTGACGGATTTGAAGCTTTTACTGACGGATCTGGCCGTCAGTAAATTATAGACGACCCAGGCCGTCAGTAACTGATCCTCCTGTTCGTCAAAAAATCTAAGTTTTCTTGTAGTGTTATGCGAGAGGTTTTGGCGCCTTTTTGATTTAGCGACTTCAAAGTCGCGTACAGTTGGCGAGATGTTTGCTTTGGGGTGGGAGGCTGGGGGAGGCGTGAAAGTGGCGGAGACAGTTGAGGGCGTGAGAGGAGGAGTTACTGAGGGAGTGCCAGACTTTACTTCTTACTGTGACTTTACAAGTGGCGACGCCAGACAGGTGGCTGTGGCGGCTTGACCCTGCTTTGGGTTATTCAGTTCGAGATGCCTATCAGCTTCTAACTTCTCAGGACTCTGTTACTCTAGGGGAAGCAAAAGATCTTGTATGGCACAGACAAGTCCCCTTGAAGGTATCTATTTTTGCGTGGCGCCTCTTGCGTGATCAGTTGCCAACAAAGACGAATTTGGTTTCTCGTGGTATTCTAGCTCCAGATCTACACCTTTGCTCGTCTGGCTGCGGCGGCATTGAGACAGCTCAACACTTATTTATCTCATGTGATACTGTTGGTTCTCTTTGGGCTTTAGTTCGGTCTTGGATTGGTTTCTCAGGGGTGGATGCTTATAGCCTCACGAATCATTTTACCCAGTTCACTTACTCAGCAGGTGGTCTCTGTGCTCGGCGGTCCTTCTTGCAGCTTGTTTAGCTTGCTTGTGTTTGGGTCATCTGAAATGAACGAAATCTTCGGGTATTCGGCGATCCGGGTAATACTATGCACCAGCTCCTGGACAAAGTCAAGCTTTTCTCTTATCGTTGGCTGCGGACGACAGACGCTACTTTAGCTACTAACTCTCATTGTTGGTGGTCGGACCCATTGCTTTGTTTGGGCATCGACTAGATATACTTTATTGTTTTTATTGTGTTACTTCTTGGGACTCTTTTGTAAACTCTTATAGTGATCCTTGTGTCGAGGAGACTGCTTCATGACTTGCTGATATATATATATATATTCCATTTTAGCCTCTTCAAAAAAAAAATTTAATAATAATAATAATAATAATAATATAATAGTGTTTTGAAAATTTTCATAGTTATCTAAGAGTGCTTAGAAGTAGGGATTTTAACGGGGTATATATTGAGCGAGGAGTACTTTATCATATCATCTATGCTGTCTAAAATGCTCCTCATCTTTATTCTCCCCTATCCCATGTGTAAAATGATGCACATACTAGTTACACATAAATTGTATAATAAGGTTAATAATCATATTTGAAACTACAAAAAAAAAAAAATCATATTTGAAGCATCACTAGTAAAAAGGTATATTTTGTTTAGCGGCAAAGCAAGAACAATTTCAATGCTTCAATATGTCACTGCAACATAGGTAGAAGAACTATGTTTAGCAGCGATGATAGCTGAAATTTGTTTAACAGAAAAGAAAAATTGCAGATGCTGAAATTTGTTTCTCTTCTGTTTCTGTATTACTTCTTTTTCTTGTTTTGATTTGTTTGGATTTTTCATATCTCCTTTTATGATAATAAATCAAAATTGATCAGAAATGATTTTTCGTCAAAATAAAAAGGAAAGATGTGATAAATTAATGCTCATTATCATGTGCAAGATGGTATTTGTTAGAAAAATCAGTTGATTAACCTCTTTTAAGTATTTGGTAAAAAATTGTAAAAAAAGAAACAAAAAGTATTTGTCAAAAAAATCTTTAAGTATAATTAGGAAAAGGATTAAAAAATAATAGTAATAGGAGAATTATTATATATATACATTGAGAGTATTTAATTTTTACAAAAAAGAACATCAATTTTGATTTGTTAATTTTCAACAAATCATCAAGGGAAAGTGAGAATGAAGAAGAGGTGCTCAATTTTTTAAAGTGTATTTATACTTGAAGCCTTGAAGCCATATCTTTGTCACAAAATATGAAGTTGCTTCCACCAATAATGTTTCATTTAGTATTATTTATTAGTTGTTTTTATTTTGGTAGAGCCATAGATTGTGGTGGGAAGCAAGTAGCAAATACCATCATTGTTGACCAACATAGAAAAGGAGCATTCCAAACAATTCAAGCTGCCATTGATTCTATAAAGGACCCAAATAATCGATGGATTATGGTTAAAATAAACCCTGGCATATACAAGTAAGTCTTATATTTTTAATATATACAATATACATACAACTTACAAGAAATTTGAAATGTTGTTACATGTTTATTAGTTTATTATGTTAAACCTATTTTATTAGGTTTTCACACTTATTTGTAAAAAGTTGTAACAAACGGCCTCTTATATATCCGAAAAATTGTGCAGGGAAAAAGTTCTTATACCATGTACAAAGTCGTGCATTATTTTAAAAGGATCGGGTAGAAATAACACAATTATTACTAACAACAAATCATTTCATGAAGGTGGCCAATCCATGAGTGCTACATTTCAATCATCTCCACCTAATGTAGTTTTGAGTGACATTACATTCAAAGTACGTAAAAGTAGTGTTAGAAATACTCTTTTTTTTTTGTCAATAACGTATTTTATAAATCTTCAATTACTTATAAAGTGTGCACAATTGTAGAACACATTTGGATATGATGGACCAGCAGTAGCAGCTTCTATATATGGTGATAAGACTGCAATTTTTAAATGTAGTTTCATTGGTTATCAAGATACCTTACTTTCAGCAACAAGACGCCAATACTTTAAAAATTGCTATATTCAAGGTGAAGTAGACTTCATCTGTGGTGATGGTCAATCATATTTTGAGGTAATTCTCCCCCGCATCAAAATAAATGACAAAAATTTGACTTTTGATAATATTCATATAAATATTAGCATATGAGATGTTAGCATATGAACTATTTTGACTATATTTTTCGACTAATGTATATATATAAATATTAGCATATGAGATGTTATTTGAGTTGTCTCGATGAATACTTTCAAAATATACAACTTTTTAAATTTTTAATAATAGATAATTCAAGATATTAAAGATTAAAGTTGTACACTGACAAACATGAAGGTGGTCAAACAAATCATTTATTTTAAAACGGAGGGAGTACTATTTTTTCTTTTCACACCAACATTATAGTTTGGAAAATGAACCCCTAGCTAGACGGATCTGGATTCTCTCCTGTTCTTCCTCTCCAGTTTCTTGTCCTGCTCAGATCTGAACTGTTCATCAATTATACTATGGTGGTTTTTTTTTTTTTGAAAGGCTAATTTTATTAAAGGTAAGGTAATAAAAGGCACAAGAAGTACCAATGATTCCAAAAGAAGTACAATACAATCCCAAGAGAAACACATAACCAACAAACCGTGGCACAAACACCAAAAGGCCAACAAGCAACTAAGACAGGAAAAAAAACTACCAAAAACAGAAGAAAAAGAAACAGCCCCCATGAGTTATCTAAGCATACAATCGCCCGGATTCCATGTCCACTCGTATAATAAGCACGGGACTACCGCAATGTTGTTCAAGAACCATTGCCACGACAATCGTTGACTGAAATCGAACATCACCATTCAGTGGCTGGAGAGGATCCAAACCCCTAGCTAGACTAGTATGTGGTTGGTTAGAAGATAGATAAAGTTGCTAAAAAAAAAAGATAAAGTTTGACGACAAACAAATAATTCCATCTTTAAGAGCGAACTCAGATACCGACTGATTTTGTTTATTTAGATTAAACACATTAACCATATTTACACAATCTAGGAGTTATATAATTTTTTCATTTATTTTTATCGTTCTTAATCTTCTTTTTTTATAAAAAGAAAATGAAAAGAAATTATTATTATTATTATTATTATTATTTTACAGAAAGAAATTATTATCTCAAGTTAAATTTAAAATATGTAGAACCAATCGTTAGGTGGTTCAGTGGTGATTGACGCTGAACTTGGTAGGGAGGACCACGGCTCGATCCCCCGCAACTGCGATCGGGAGGGGGCTGGAACCACTTGATGCCAGAACTGACCCCCGAACCAGATACAATTGGTGGTGAAAACAAAAAAAAATTATTAAAATATGTATATTGAAATTGTAGAGGTTATGAGCTCTCTCTAGAACAAATCATTTGGAATAACTTAAATTTTTTTTTTATGTGAATCAATATTGATCAGACTTTGTTTATTTCACATGGTCGAATTCTAAATTATCGAAACTCTCTTCACTTAAGAACTAAATGATTAATACCAAAAATAAATTAAAGTCAAGTTATCACAACTAGTTCACTTAAGAACTAAATGATTAATACCAAAAATAAATTAAAGTCAAGTTATCACAACTAAGCTCACAACTCATGCTTTTAATCTATTACCACTAAGCATTTATTTTGTTTTTTTAATGGATTTTCACTTGTTGTAGAATTGTGTGATGCATGCCACTCAAGGAAAATCTAGACCTCTAGGTTTTGTAACAGCACAACATAGGGATAAACCCAATGAACCAAGTGGTTATGTTTTTAGAGGAGGGGCAATTGTTGGAAATGGCCAGGTGAATCTTGGAAGACCTTGGGGACCTTATGCAAAAGTTATATTTTGGGGAACATATTTTTCTTCGGTGGTAACTCCTCAAGGATGGACTGCTTGGAATGATTCAATGATAAGCCAAGAGTAACTTTTTTTGTTAGATTTTTTTTTGACATTGTTTGATTGATGATATAATTATTCATTTGTCAGCATTGCAATTGTTCTCATCTAACATTTTTGTAAACAAATTTATGTAGGCAAAAGACCACATTTGCAGAAGTTAATTGTAGAGGACCAGGGGCAGACACTAAGGAACGTGTCAAGTGGGAGAAGAAACCAAAAGACTTAAACTTAAAAGAATATACTTTGACATCTTTCATAAATAATGATGGATGGCTTGCCAATATACCATCTATATAATTGTAAAATAAATTAATATATACTTCTCAATTTATAATAATAAATGAATTTTCAGCTATTTTATACACACTCACATGTATTATTTAAAATGAAAATGTATATTGGTGTGCACAAAATATAAGCTAATTTTATGTATATATTGTTGTTGTCTTGAGAAGATAAAAAGTGTTCAATGTGATACTTGATTAAGTTATGAGACTCTTGCACTTAAATGGTAAGTGTTTTTGGTTGAAATATCCTTATCGATTTAATTTGTAACAATTGGTGTTTTCATCGAGAGTCAAATCACGCAAATGATTACTTATAGATTAACTAAAATACTCCACTGAATACTAATAGGTGATTTTTTTTTTGACACAATACTAATAGCCGAGTTAAACTTCCAAAAAGAAGAGAAAAAAGTCATTGTGTGCGTCAACTCTTGTTGATTGTAACAATTTTATGAGTCTCATATTGATACAGATTGAACCTAACTACACATTAACATCATGCATGATTCAAAAGGAAGAATTGTTAAATCTATAAGCTCTGTGTTGTGAATTCGACGATAAACTCACACCAATAATAAACTGATGTGTGGGGGCAAGTGTAACAAGCAACCAAATAATAAGCGGGATAGAAACGATGATGCAATAATTCAAAGCAATAAACAGCGGAAGATAAAGAACACGATCAATTTGTTTACCCAGTTCGGTGTTAATGAACATACGTCTGGGGGAGAGAGCAACTCTCCGTTCCACTAAATCAAAGAAGTCACTATACGAGAAATTCCCAATTGGGTTACAAGAATTAATCATAATTCTACCCAAAAACCTGAATCTCTTCCCGTGGCCAAGAGACTCAATTTGACCTAGTCTACCCAAGGTGTTCCCACAAGATGATCCCAAGAATAATTTGCCCAAACCCCTAGGATCTTAAAACCCTAGCCTTGTGTGGCGGCAAACCCCAATTCTCTACATCTTGTCTCTCTTTGCTCTCTTATTTTCCAATGAACAAAGCACTCTCTATTTATAGAAAAATATATGCCTATTATTTTAAAACAAATCGTTATAAAATAAAACCAAATCTCATATTATTTTTAAATATATCCAATTTAAAAACAAACCGAATCCAAATTAGATCTCTTTCAAAAAACTAATTTTTTCACAAAATCAGCAAAAGATATATTATGAGATTTCAATGCATATTCCAACAATTCTCCACCTTGCCTTTAAATCAATGGTGATCCAATCAACCACCGTGTTGCTCTCTCCATCTTGAATCTTCTATTCAAGATCACCGGTCAAGTCCAAGTCCCACTTGAACCTCGACCTCTTCCACTTGCTTCCAACAACCGTTGCTAGAACCACAAGTATTACCTCATCTTCATCCCTCGGAATGCCTTCCGCCCTCATGAAGATCTTGCATCCCACTACCATAGGATTTTTGGTAGCACCCACAAGATTCACCGCACCCTCTTCAGCCTCCGAACTGGTCAAGTCCGTACCTCCTGAAGAAACGCTTGCTCCCAACTATCATCGGATTTTTAGATAGCTCAACAAGCTTCACCACCCTCTTCAGCCCCCGGATTGTGCCTTTTCCGTCTTTCTGAAGAATCGCTTGCCTCCGACTATCCATGGATTTTTAGGATAGCCCTACAAGCCTCCACCACCCTTCGACCCCCGGAGTGCCCTCCGTCCTCTCGAAGTATTGCTTGACTCCAAACCAACCTTGGAATTTTAGGTGGTTCCACAAGCTGCAACATCAAACTCTCCTTGTATCCAACTACCTCCAGCAGTCTCACAAGTTACCAAGTCTGATCACTGTTGCTTTCAATTGCCTCCCTGAAGATTATTCCAAGTTTTGCACTTCTTCAACCACAATTGAAACATAACCCACAAGGTCTTCATAGACATACCACTTTGGTGCAACAATTCCACTCTCCTCCTTGCCTCTCATTAGATAGCCAAGAGTCATTGTTGAATGTTTGTCTTCCTCTAGTCCAACTAGTAACAAACTCCACCTCAAACCAAGATTCCTCCACCAAAGTCACAAATCGGTATTTCCACTATGTTCTCACCTTGTAACCTGTAAAACTGTCAAACTGCTCTGAAACAAACTTCAGGCCATTGTTAGTATCCAACAATTCCAGTTTAGTTCCAACACCTAGTAAACCTCGTTTCATTAGTCTAACTAAACCTATGTCACTAACAAGAATCAACCAAAGTTTCACAACTCAACCATATGAGAATCACCACTAGTAACAAATGCATAATCAATAGTAGACCTACTATCCATGCATCAAAGTTTAGGAACATATCTCACATCATGTAAAAGAAGACACGTGATTTGTCAAACATCGTAAGACAAACAAAAAAAATATACCTCAAACCTTTCAAGCTTTCCGGTCTTCAAGATGAAAAACTCCACCTTCAACTAGCTCTCAGATTTTTCACGGTATTCCTTCCTTAAACACATGTTATAGGAGCATCCAAAGTCCATGACTTAATACTCCACCGCTTCCTAACTTTCACGAGCATCTCCGGATTCTTATAACAAGTTGTTGTTTTCAAATTGATGGTACTTGAATCGACTGATCCCCTTGCCCCACGGTGGGCGCCAATTGTTGTGAATTCGACTAATAATTCACACCAATAATAAACTGATGTGTGGGGGCAAGTGTAACAAGCAACCAAATAATAAGCGGGATAGAAACGATGATGCAATAATTCAAAGCAATACACAGCGGAAGATAAAGAACACGATCAATTTGTTTACCCAGTTCGGTGTTAATGAACCTACGTCTGGGGAGGAGAGAGCAACTCTCCATTCCACTAAATCAAAGAAGTCACTATACGAGAAATTTTCAATTGTGTTACAAGAATTAATCATAATTCTACCCAAAAACCTGAATCTCTTCCCGTGGCCAAGAGACTCAATTTGACCTAGTCTACCCAAGGTGTTCCCACAAGATGATCCCAAGAATAATTTGCCCAAACCCCTAGGATCCTAAAACCCTAGCCTTGTGTGGCGGCAAACCCCAATTCTCTACATCTTGTCTCTCTTTGCTCTCTTATTTTCCTATGAACAAAGCACTCTTTATTTATAGAAAAATATATGCCTATTATTTTAAAACAAATCGTTATAAAATAAAACCAAATCTCATATTGTTTTTAAATATATCCAATTTAAAAACAAACCGAATGCAAATTAGATCTCTTTCAAAAAACTAATTTTTTCACAAAATCAGCAAAAGATATATTCTAAGATTTCAAGGCATATTCCAACACTCTGACATCAGGTTCGTGACTTCTAATGTGTGACTCCAAGTTGAGCTCATCATTCATCAAGCCCTCTTTACACATAAATAAGTACTACATTGAGTAGATAAAAATATTCAACCCCACCGGTTTATGCTATTTATTCTGGTGGGCTAAAGTCCATTCTTGCTTTAAATTGGATCACTCATATCACTGACTTTTAAGCGAACCGTCACATAAACTCACCCTAGTGGCGCACAGTAGCAAGGTTGAAGGACTGCTCCAATCCATGAATTTAGTGTATCAAACGATATGACAACACTTGTCATGAGACGACAATGATCATATATAAGATTTCAGGACATCGATCAAAACCCTAATTCTATCCCTATAAAGCCTAACTCATAGTTTAAATAGAGATATGTAATATTCTAAATTATAAACCTCACATTTTAAGCCTACTTACTTGATTGTAGGAATGTTTGCAAGTATTCTCACCTTTGAAACATGTCAATCAACAGTTTACCTTCAACGATTCTTGCAGCCGCTATCAGTGTAAAATCTTCGGGTCCAGAAAGATCACTAATCCATTATTACATTATTATTTTTTATTAAAGAAGTTTGCATAGTACTATTTTAACTCTACTTAAAGTATTTCAATAAAAAAACTTCACTTAAATTATTATATATTTTAAATAAGTTATATGGATTTAATTTATATATATCGACAATGTGAATTATTTTACACATACATCAAATCATTTCCCGTGGACATTCGAGATTATGTTTTAGGAACAAACCTATAAAAGTGACAACACGATGTGATTTCATCGAATGCATCAGTAAAAATGTATTACATAATCAAGGTATAATAATTGATCTCTAGTTATATATTTTAATAAGTAAAGATTATAAATTTGAACTTATATTAAATTTCTTTTTTTGTATTAACCCACTGGTTACAAATGAAACGGGAACTCGATAATCTAGAATTCGGTCACAAGATAAATAAAGTCTGACAAAAAATTGTTTTTATAAAAAATCGAGCCTCAGTTTTTCCAAACCATTCATTTTATAAGAAGCTTAATAACTGCTTAAGCTTAATGTCTTGATTATGATATTTTCTAATATACTTCTTTATAATTTGAGACTATTTACCCATCAAACAATGAGAATAAATCACATAAATATATTTACATGTGGTACCCACAACTAAATTATACAAACTTTTATGTATCACATGCATAGTTAATTTTATGGTTTGTTTTAATCGGTAGATGAATAAATACCCCAAAAGATTAGAGCATGCCTCAAACTTGCTTATATTTAGGGTTGTGAATAGGTCAGGCGACCTCCAGGGGCCTGCGGCCTGGCATGGTCTGACCTGTTTATTAAAAATGTCAGATTCAAACTTTGAAAAGAGCCTATTTACATAAATAAGCCAAACTTAAACTTTGAAAAAAGCATGCAAAGTCTGTTAGACCAGCCTGTTTATATTTAATTATTATTATTTATATCATCGTTTATAAAAAATAAATATTATTTATATAAATAAAAAAATATTTATTAGACAAAATATATTTGTTTTTCTTTTGACAAAGACAAATTATATTTGTTAGGCAAAATAGAAATTATTGTGCTAAGTATTTTATTAGTTTTTTCTTAGGGTCTGTTTGGTTCAATTGAGAAGGAGGGGAGGGGAGGGGAGGTGAGGGGAGGGATTTATTGTGTTGACAAAATTACCCTCATTTTTTTATTAAAATTCAAAATTATCCTTGTTGGAATATTAAAATTCTAGGTTTTATTTTTTTTTTTACAACAAAAAAAATTTAGGTTTTCTACTCATTAGATTTTTTTTTTGTTATATATCCATTAATTTTTTTTTTGACGTAATATATCCATTATAATTTAATCCTTATTTTGAGTTTATAAAGTTAAGAGTAAAAAAGTAAATTACTTCTCCAAAATTTAAAATATTCCCTCACCTCCCCTCCCCTCCCCTCCAAAAACTTCAAACCAAACGGACCCTTAATGTTGTAGAAATTATAAAAATTTAAATGTAAAATATACTTTTAAACAGGCTACTAAGTCAGACCAGACTTTAAACAGACCCAAGTCAAACAAAAAAAGAAACATTTAATAGGCCCAGACCAGACTTAGGCATGAAAAAAAATCATAGATCAGACTCAGGCCTGTCAAAGTCTGGCATCGCCTGTTCTCAACCCTACTTAATTAAATTTTCTTTTTGACTAAATCACCAAAATAAAATTAACTATGAAAGGAAATAAATTATTTTCTCTAAAAAAAATAAAAATCATATCTCAAAAAAATAAATAATAAAATCGTATCCCAAAAAAATAAAAAATAAAATCGTAATAAGAAGTAGAAAAACACATGACGAGCCATCCATTCCAAACAAGCAAACGCACTTTTATTTTATTTTATCTCTCTAGCAATTGCACACGTTCGCTCTGTTTCACATCACGCACCAAATCTTCCTTCGTCTCTCCCAAACTCAAAAGCTTTTTCAATAATCACTTACCCGCCAAAATAAACACTTAACATCTCTCTCTTCTCTTCTCTTATTACATACAGATTAAATTAAATTAAATTTAATTAAATTTAATTACCGCTTTCACTTTCAATTTTAAAACTCTTCTTCTTTGTTTCTCTTCCCTCCTTTTCTCTCTCTCTCCGATGGAACCGACGGTAGATCCGCCACCGGAGATTGAGAACGGAAGACGAAACGAACAAGACGAACAACAACGGTGCAACAAGAAAGCCAAAGTTGTTGATGAAATTGAGAACACGGAATCGATGAAATTGAAACGAGTGGCGGAGATTGTTGATGAAATTGAGAACTCGGAATCAATGGAATTGAAACGACTGGCGGAGATTGTTTTGGTTTTATCAATGATGGCGACGATTCGTGGTGGAAAGAAACCGAGTGATGTTGAAGTTGAGCTTATGAGAGAGGCGAGGAGTAAGCTTGCGGTTCTTTGTCTAAGGATTGCTCCGAAGGATATTGTTGCTGGTGAAGCTATTGGTTCTGTTATTCAGGATATTGGTTTGAATGTTAAGGGTGAGGACCAAAGGTTAGGGTTTCGGACGACGCCTAAGATGTCTATTGCTGAACGGTATTCCTTCGCGAAAACGAAGGTATTCGTTCTCATAATTTTTATTTCAGTTAATTTCAACTTTTGTAACTCTTATGATTTTTTGAATTATTGATTTATGTAGAATTAGTAGGAAGTTTGTTTAGTTGAATGCATTGTATGTGTTGGTTGGTTGTTTTGAATAATTGTTTAGTGTGAAAGGGAAACCTTGTTGCAATTGATGCATATGTGTAGTGTAGGGTAGTGACATTATGTATATGGCATTTGTTTGGTTAAGTGTCAGCTTTGTTAATCTCGCATCCCAAATCCCAATGTCAATTTTGTCCCAATCACACGATTAAGCTTATTCTACCGCATTAACAAACACATGCTTTTATCTTGGTTGCGGGACTCTGGAGTACATTTGAGTTTAGAAAAAGTGGATAAGAGTGTTGGGCATTGTTGTCAAAATTGCCGATCTTACTATCCTCTTTCAATTTAAAGCAAACTTGCAATTTTGACAACCTTGGTGTTGGGTCCTTTGCTGCTTCTTACACAATTATTTGTCGCATCTTGTTTTATGGGGGGCGAGGGTTCTTTGGGAGGATAATTTAGGTACTACTTTAATTGGTTGCATTGAGTATTTGGGTTATTTTTCTTTCAGTTAATTTCTTGTTACCACTCATTTTAACCTTAAATTACCTTATCCGGTAGGCACTTCGTGGAGTTTATTGGAAAGATGTTGAGCTCTGCTAGTGTGAAAAGCTTTTTACTTTTGATTTGCACATAAGTAGGAGCATTTGTTTGTTGTTTATAGCATGTCTGTATTGTTAATGAGGAAGCTCTGGCAAGTGTTTTGACAAGTTTGTTTCACATTTGCTTTCTATTTCTTTTGCTATCTTTCTTATTTCTAGATGGAGGAATCAAAGAAATTCTCTGCACCTTCTACGACATATACATCTCAGCCCTTGCAAACAAACACCAGTGGAATGGTTGACAATCGCGTGCCAACTAATGCTGTTCGAATGTTTGCGTCTGATAAATCAAACCACACGGCAATATCATCTACAGCTTCCATGGTGTCTATTCCTCCCCATCTTACTGTAGGGTCTTCTGCAGCATTACAATATCAATCAACCAGCAATGAAGTGAGACCGCCCATTGTTTCTGGTGTAATGCCTAACAATCACATTGGAAGAAATCCATCATCTGTAGCATTGCCTAGAGTTGAAAACCCACAGTTTAAAGTTACTGGAGGATTGAGTGGGGCTCCTTATGTGCTTCAGGTCCAAGGTAATTTCAACAAAGCTTCTCACCAATCCCAATTTCCAAGGGGTGGAAGGTTTACATTTACTATTGATGAATTGGCTAATAGTGCAATATCAATATGTTCTCATGTATGATGATTTGAACACGTGGTGCGAACTTGTACTGGTTTTTCGGTGATTCTATTTTTTTTCTTAACTAAATATAATCAAATGCTTACATATCGTGGGTTATTTTATACATACGGGAGTTTCTTCTATATAAGACATTGAATGCAATGATGCATGAAGAAACCTGAAAGTTTATTTGATTGGTGTATATCTAGGTCCTTTTGAGGTGGATATAGTCTCCAAGTTTATTTGATTGTTTATCAAGAGTCTGAAACTGAATGATTGACCCTCTTCTTCAGTTGTATCTTCTACCCCATTTATTATTATTATTATTATTATTATTATTTGTAGGTGAATATTATGGAAATTGGAAAAGCATGAGTTTTAACTTTCTATGTTGATTTTCTTCTTTTTAGTTTAGCTTTCGTAATTTGTAATACTTGTATTCTATTGTATATTTTTAATAGTATGCATATGATTATATCTTATGACATTTCTGTCATAGAAGTGACAACTGATTTTGAGAAGTTTTCTAAACTGTAGCAAATTCAGTTGCAAATCAATCATTGGCGAATGCTCCTACATGGTCAATACAGACTCAACCTGTGTCATTAGCTAGAAATGTATCAGAAAACAAGGCGCCACCTGCTCATAACTCTGTCAAGGGTGAAGGAACTGCTGGTGCAACTACTATATCAAGGGCAGGTCCACAAGTAACAACAACTCAGAGCATTAGACCATTTATTACTCAAATGGGACCTGGAAATATGTCTAGCATGCACCAGCCATTGCAGGGTGGAAACATGGTTCAACCTCCTATGATTCCTAGTCACTCTGATATTGCAAAGGTTGTTCAGAAATTGTTACTACCGAAGGTTCCTGACCATCCTACATGGACTCCTCCATCAAGGGATTATATGAGTAAGACTTTCACATGTCAGACGTGTGAGCTCCCTGTCAATGAGGTTGATTCTGTTCTAATGTGTGATGCTTGTGAAAAGGGATTTCACTTGAAGTGTCTGCAGCCAGCGGTCATTAGAGGAATTCATAATAGAGTTGATTGGCACTGCATGAGGTGCTTGAGTTTAAGCGGTGGAAAGCCTTTGCCTCCAAAATATGTCCGTGTGATGAGATCCTCAATTACATCACCAAGTTTTCCCTCTAATACAGCTGGTATTCAATCATCTTCAGAGAAGAAAGCAGAGAGCTTAGATTCAAAGGGCAGCCCACAGATGTTTACATCAAATGGAAACTCTGTTCCAACTGTTTCCAGTGCCAATCACAATACTGAGCCGTCATTTGACTCAAATACCCCTGATATGAGAGATATACAAGGTTCCAACTTTTCATCTAGCATTGAAACCATTGATGAGAAGCCTGATCCAAGCATATGTATGAAATCTGCTGTTTGTAGTGCTAACACTGGCTTGCAGGGTGAAAGTTATGCTGAACAAATAGATTCAAAGGCTTTGACCAGTAAAGATACTTCAGAATCTGAAACTCTTCCTAAATTATCTGAGCCAGCTAAATGTGAAAATTTGCAACCAGCACAAAATTCTCAAGCTGGGATAACAGTGTCACACGACAATGCTGAAATATCATCAGATAGACATGTTAGCAGTAGTTTGACAATTAGTAATCAAAAGGAATCTCATGGAGGAGAAAATATAACTTCTGATATCAACCACAATGACCTAGATGTTCCACAACCAAATTCTGTCGGAGTTTCTGGAACTAATACTGAAGGTATTCAGCACTCTGCTTTATCTTCAGATAGCTCACATGCTGTAGAATGGATTGGTGATGTTGTACAACTTGTTGATGAGAAAAAGTATTATCAATCTTGCTGCATTGATGGAGTAACATATAGGCTGCAGGGTCATGCTTTTTTCACATCCCACCATGGCAAATTAACACCTTCTAAACTTCAGGCAAGCAAATTATCATGCATTCTGTTGTAATTTAGCAGTTGGTTATATCATACTTATATAAATTCATCTATCAAATTGCGAAGGGCATATGAATATAAAAAAGCCGTGCTTCCTGTTTAGGTGCACTTTACAGTTTCTATTGTGATTTAATTAATTATTAATTGGTTTGTACGCTTGTGCAAAATTGTGTCATTATAAAATTTATAGAACTTTAACAAAAAGACTTATTCCTATTTAATTTTCAGTCTTTGTGGGAGGATTCCAAAACTGGGGTGAAGTGGGTTAAGGCAACCAAGTGCTACTTCCCTGATGATTTGCCGGGGAATATCGGTCATCCTTGTATATCTGAAGTCAATGAGGTAACTATTTTTTGTACATCTTCATATAAAATTGGTGTGTCTCTTTCTTCTTAAAGGGATACCGATTCATTCTTGCAATTGTGAAATTTTGTCATCGGTATCTTAGCAATCAGTTTTTCCCTAAAGTTACATTGATTTTGGTCATGCACAGTCACACACCTGTACTGTATAAACAACTGTTGATTAGTTGGAGATATAACTGTGATATATGATGAGATTTTCATTCATTTATATCATCTATGTAAATAGTCTTTTTTTTTTTTGGTATATAACTGATGCCATTGGGAGAGATTTTAGAACAAATTGAATCCCTATTATTTTTTGTACAACCACTATTTCTCTATAAATTTTTATGACTGAGAGTTATTCTCTCAAGGAAATTCAATAACAAATTCCAGTTGCGTTCAGTGCTCACATCTGTCGGGCTTGATGAAACCCTAGTGTCCCAAGCCGGAAACCCTACCACCAAGGTCAGGATGTCAGCACTAGTCCCAAATCATACGATGATATATTCATTTCCTTATTTCTTCCATGTAAGTAATCCTAGGGTATAATTTTGACAAAATTAGAAGAGATTATTGTAACATTTAATCCCGACAATCAAGGAATTAATATTATAATTGTACAACTTTAAATCTATAAATTCATATGGATGAAAAGTTATCTCCAAAGCAATTTCAGTAACCATTTGAGTGTAACCTCTACAGTAGTTTGGTTGGTGTTCCAATCAATGATAGTGCTACATACAAGTTTGTCAGGCGTGTGCTATAGATCGTGAGATCAGATCTCACGTGTCATCATCCCCCAACCGTGCTGGAGTGGTGAGAAGATCGCAGAATAGGCCGGCGCGGCCGGCGCGTAGAGGAAGATCGTGAGAGCAGCGCTCTTCTCTCGTGCCGTTCAATCAAATCCAACAATAACTACTTTCTTTTTGGATTTTGATTAAATAAATACTAATTGCTAATATCATTATTTAAAAAATTTAGACACAACATAATAATAAGTAATATATTAGTTTTTAGTTAACAACTATAAAATATATATTTATTAATTAATATAAGTATAAAATATATAATTTTTTAGTTGTAATTAATAATTATATACATATATATTATTTTCTATGTATATATATGTTTTGTAGGATCTTATGATTAACCCTTTTTTCTATACTCAAACGATCTTTAGATGGGATCCTGAGTTTGACAACCTTGGCTACACATTTTAGTTTAGTTACCATTTTAGAACCATATGTTGCTTGATATTTTCTTATAGATGTCTTCTTTTTCTTTGTTGAAGGTTTATGAATCTAATAGTGATAGAATAGAAATGGCTAGCTCTATCCGAGGCCCTTGTGTAGTCCTTCCATACGATAAATTTAAACAAGAAAATGACAGAAGATGTCAATTTGGAATTGAGGCAAGTGCTAGTGTACAGCCTATTTTCCTTTGCAGGTTTGTTTCTTTATCCATTGTTTTCTGAATGGTGTTTATTTCACCTTGTTTTGTTTTATATTTGCCTGTTTCATCCACTATACACATTTTGTCATATACTGAATGCAGACATCAAGTAGAAAGATGGTTACATTTATTTCTGAACCGTTTTTAATTATTAGTGATTACTTTATTAGATCCATTAATCAAATCTGTTAGGGGGAGCGTAGTCTATATAATCATATTAGGAGGAATAGGAGTACTCTCTTTCCAACACTCACTCTAACACTCATTAAATTAATGTGGGTCTCACACTTTGGAAATGAGTCTCACATAAATTGGTGGGATCCAAATGGATTTCACCCAATAAGAGAGTGTTCCTAGCGCTCTTCTCATATTAGTGCTTATAGTCTTTTAAGACGACATTCAATAGTATTTCAGTATTTTTCCACAGCTATGTTGTCTGTTCTTTGTTTTGGGGGGGTTCTTAAGGTGATTTGACTTGTTTTGCAGGTGGTTTTATGATGAAATCAAAAAGTCATTTCAACCTGTTATCAGTTGATCAGTCTCAAACATATGTTTTTGTGATTCCTACACATTGCAGTTTTGTGGTGAGTATTTGACCCCTGGCATCTATTACTCTTTAACTGAAACTTCTTTAGTCTACTGGATTGACGAATCTAACCCAGTAAATCATTTGTGTGCCGCACTAAAAATTTGGGAACATTGGGCGCTAGAGCCTCTGTAAACTCGTAACCTTACCTTGTATATTCACTGCAGTTTACCCATTTAAAATTGATATTAAAGATTCACAATTTTGAAACATAATATACAAAAGATAGAAATATAATGAAGCAAAATTAATTGGAAATTTGGGATGATGGTTAGAACATGTAAACAAATAAAATGGGGTGGTTTCAAACAGATATTAGGCTATTGATCTACTGTCCTAATGCTTTCAAGTTTTCACGCGAGTGAGGTAACAAATATGGTATCCGAGAACACCAACAAAGGAACCCCCAACAAGAAAAAACTAGTACTACTGCTATGTGCATTTTTTGAAACCAAAAGCACAACATAGAAACAGTGAGATTGGGGCCATGATTGTAGAATTGAACAGCGAATTCAAGCATGGAACAGACTTAGAGCATACTACAGAGAGTGGAAGCAATAAACTTGGGCTCACTTTATTCATTTATTACAAGTATTTCGCATGTACATTAAGTTGTTAACCAATCTTTCTTTATGTATATTTTATCCTTTTTCCATCTTTCCCTAACTACTGATAGGCCTAAATATGTTGCTAATCTCCCAAAACAAAACAAAGCAGTTAGTGCTTTAGTTCCTTCAAATCTTTTTTGCTTAGTATCTCTTTTTTGAAAATGGTCACAGTTGATCTTCTAGTCAGAAAAGGACCAAAAGCTGACCAAAAGAGTCGATTGTAGTCATTTATTCAGAAAAGACGAACCAAAAGCCGTCAACAATTAACATTAATTATACTACTTCATGGGTCTACAGTAATATTTAAGCTTTAATGCTAACATCAGATATGGTAGTGAGCCAAATAATTAAAGCATGCATACCATGAGTTATATAAAAACCATGGATGCCGCTAACATCAGTTTTTGAATATCTTGTTACCTTCTGTGTGGATGCAGGTATTTGGATTGTTTCAAACACGTCTTTTTGTCTCGTATGGGTAATTTAACATATGATACACATGAGACCCATTTCAAGGCGTGTAGCAGCAGCACTGACTTGCGCAAAAATGCAGCTGGGGAGCGCGAATTGCATTTGATGTTATATATTTATCTATAGCTGTGACTGCTTAGTTTAGTTTAAGTTATATTAGTGCTGTTATCATAGATATTCATTTTGTATAATTCTTTTGTGGTGTAGGTAGGCTCTTTCGGCCCGCTGATCACAATTTTATCTTTAAAATTAGATTATTGTTGCAGTCCTCTTAGTTTGCTGGAATTGTATAATAGTATTTCGTATGTAAAAAGCTACTTCTGAAAAAGCATATCCGTGAAAAGTTCAGTGATCATTGAACACCAATTCAATGTAATGCTTTTTCTCTAGGACCAGTTAATGTATGAAATTTTATTGAATTCTGCTTGCTGAGCTATTGGCTCATGAGCTATTTGAATAACCATCAAGAAAATTATTATCTGCTGTTTTACTGAAGAATGAGCATGCATTATGATCAAGGAAATCACTGTTTGGTTTAATTTTACAAATAATGATGTATCTGAAGATGAGGCATTAGTATTGTCTTATCCAAATTCTTTAACTTTACAATAAGAAAAGTAAAGTCCACTTTTATCATAAATCCACATGGCCTATAATATGTGATGGGAAATATAGCGAATTGAATAAGCCATACAAGTCTACAGGCCTAGCATTGGAAATGTATGAAGCATATACTAATATAAATGATTTTTTGAGGAATGTATTAATTAGCAGAAAATTTCAACTCCTAAATTTCATGCACTTATCTTTCCCAATATCATTGAATTTGAGATATGAAGAAATCTTGTACTTATGGTTGCTCCAATTTGAAATCAACTTCTTGATCAGGATGGACTCCTACATACACCATCATGTGAAATAAACTTATCAACTCCAGGTATCATCTGCGTGAAATTGTATAGACAAACCTTTCGAGCTTTGTGGGATCTAAATAGACAACAAATTCTCCTTAAGAGTTTTAACTTTGCTCGATATCTAAGTCAGATATCAAGCTCAGAACATTGGTTAAGCTATAAGGCGCTCACGTCTTCTCATCTAAGCAACCTTGGATAAACTTATCAACTCTAATTTGATAGACATGTGATTTGGAACCTGAGTTTTATCAATACTTTTGTAAATGTGATTTTTCATTGATAATTAGTTAATATCATTTTGATGCAAATGTGACATTACAACTTACAGAATACTTTTTAGTCAAAAAAGAAAAAACTTACAAGAATACTTTGACATGTATTATCTAGTCAAGATTTTCGTGATGTTGGTTTAATCATTTTTTTACAATATTTCTCGATAATATGCTATACTCTCTTTGTTTTTCGTTGCGACTTGTGAGTGTAAGCCACAAGAGAATTATAAGAGTACATGGTATACTCAACTCTTACAACTTATACAGAAGCCATTAGATGTTTTAAATGCAAACTAATACTCATACGGAAGCCATTAGATGTTTTAAATGCAAACTAATGAATCATTAGACCAATAAAAAAAATATAAAAGAGGTACTAACTTTTATTTGACCTATAAACCAAAACCAAGAGATAAAGATGATTTGATCTATCAAAGAATCTAAGTTAAACACATCTCCACAAAAATACCGTAAAATATGGTGGTTGACTTTGTACAAGCATTAGCAAGACCAAATATTTCTCTTTAACTTTAGGTTTAAACTTTCAATTAAGATCATATAAATATTAAAGCACAAAACATTAACATAACAAGCACATTCCTTTTACAAACTTTTGCTATAAAGTATGAGGGGCATCATCCTCCACATGACTCAAACAAAATTCCAAATATGAACCAGCGGGGTCACACAAGAAAAACTACAGATAGAACTCATTCATTGGCATGTGCAAAACTTTGGTTAGATTCGTATGAAGAGAATATCTGTTTTTTTTGGATAAAAATGAAGTTATAAAAATTTAAATGTAGTTATAATCTTATTAGAAGAAAAATAGACTCATCTTTGAATCAACGGAAAATTTGTGCAAACTTCTTTGACAAAGATGTGCACAACTTTAGTTAGATTCGTATGAAGAGAATGTCTTCCTATTTTAGACCAAAATGAAGTTATAATGGTCTAAATATAGTTATAATCCTATTAGAAGTGAGTTAGACTCATCTTTGTATCAACGGAAAACTTGTGCACGCTTCTTTGACAAAGATGTGCACAACTTTGGTTAGATTCGTATGAAGAGAATATCTACCTTTCTTGGACCAAAATAAAGTTATAAAGGTCTAAATTTTGTTATAATCCTATTAGAAGAGAATTAGACTTATCTTTGGATCAACGGAAAAATTGTGCAAGTTTCTTTCACAAAGATGAGTCTAACTTTGGTTAGATTCGTATGAAGAGAATATCTGCCTTTTTTGGACCAAAATGAAGTTATAAATGTCTTAATGTAGTTATAATCCAATTAGAAGAGAGTTAGACTCATATTAAGATCACTTTGAAATTTGTGCATGCTTCGTTGACAAAGATCAGCACAACTTTGGTTAGATTCGTATGAAGAGAATATTTGTCTTTTTTGGACCAAAATGAAGTTTTAAAGGTCTAAATATAGTTATAATCCTATTAGAAGAGAGTTAGACTCATCTTTGGATCAAAGGAAAATTTGTGCAAACTTTTTTGACAAAGATGTGCACAACTTTGGTTAGATTAATATGAAAAGAATATCTGTCTTTTTTGGACCAAAATGAAGTTATAAAGGTGTAAATGTAGTTCTAATTCTATTAGAAGAAAGTTAGACTCATCTTTGAATCAACGGAAAATTTGTGCAAACTCCAAAGGTCCCTATATCGAGATCTTTTCACCATTTCCAACTTTGCAATTCAAAAAAAAAAAAAAAAAACCACTTCCGACTCTAAATCTTGCTCCCAATTTAACTACTACATGTGAAGAATGGATGTTACGCCAAACATAAATGAGATTATGGACCATACAAGCCCCTATGATTAATCGACCTTCCAAATTTTCTATTCTTTTTATTAAGACCCAATTTTTAATATTAAATACGAACCTATAATTCAAATCAAATGAGCTAAACCAACCCTATCAAAAGTGATAGTTATTTTCATTTTTAGTCATACAACATATATAGCGGCTAAACTTACAATTTAAATATAGAAAAATATAAAATTCAGAGTTCGAACTCTCTACGCTTACAAGACTATTAAAAGTGATACTTATGAGGAAAGAAATTCAATGAAAAATATCATTTTTTTAGTAAAATAACTTTAAAACAATTATAAAAAAGTAAACAAATAAAGTAATACTAAGCTATCCAAATTCAATAATAGAAAAGGTAGATTTTTAATGAGTGCCTATTTTTTTTTCCCATCCCTACATCCACCTTGACACCACTCAATAAGTGGTTTGCTCGTGAACCACATTACCCTACCATACTTTAACTAATTATACCATCAATTTTGCAACAAAGTTTTGATGTGACACAATTAGGACCCGGTCCAATCCTATTTACTCACATGTGCATGCATCTCATTTTTTGTTTCCACCTTTAATTTATTCAATTAAAATGCCACACACTAATGCCAAAAAACTCACAAGTCACAAGCAAAGAGAAAAATCATAAGTTAATATTTTTTTTTATTAAGACAACTTTTCAATAATCAAACATGGTACCAAAATAAATAAATAAATACAGACTGAACTTTCCAATACTAGAGAATATTCTGGTAACATTAACACCACACTAGCTTTCCAAGCTCCAGAGAATGGAGCAGACAAATACAACAAATATTTATATATATAAACAGAGAAATCAATTTTGAAACATTTTTTTTGTCAATCTAAGAAACTCATCACCCTTTTTCTCCAACAATTTTTGGAGACCTCAATGAGAATTTTGAGCTTCATTATAGCACAAGTTACTAGCTACACTTGATCAATTCAAAAGATAACACCCTAGTTCGATTTTTAATTTTTTTTTTCTTTTGGTCCTTAAAGTTTTATCCATGGTTTTAAATTACAGTCTACAACTGCAATTCCGCCCGCAATATAATGTTTTTTGAAGTCTTCCCAACAACATTGCAACCATATTTTCACACAATATTAAAATTCGTAGCATAACTGCAACTGCGACCACAATTTAAAACCATGATTTTAACAATAAAGATCAAGGGCAACCAGCGTTTCGACCCGGACCACCGTAATAGAAGTAGGTGCCCCAATCACCAGCACTACCAGTTTTGACATTGTAGCAGCTATCTTTTTCAGTGTAAGTACCAAGATTTTTTGGAGCCCTTAACTTGTTGTCACCATCAACAACTTGAATATTCTTGAAATAGCTAGCTTTGCCAAAACCTTCATCAGGAAAATGTCCACTTCCCATTTGTGTTGAGGTGTGTTGTCCATCAGATTCAGAGTTTACAACTTCTCCTCCCCATTCAATCATTGAAGCACTCTCAGTTAGATAAGAGAATAAAGGAGCTGGCCAATATCCAAGAACATGGTCATTCCCAAATTGCATCCACCAGTTTCCTTCTTTTGGGTCCTACACATTAGTTTTTATTGAACATATTAGATGGCATTGATACATATTAAATTCATGTAAAACATGATATCATGTGACCTTTTAGTACTCCATCTGGTCTCATATATAAGCAAAAATCCATTTTTCAGGTTCATTGAATAACTGATGGACCAGATACATCAGTTATTCAATGAACATGAAAAAAGAATCTTTATTTATATGTAAAACCTGAGAAACTAACTTTTAATCCTAATCCAGCATGTGTGTGCCACACACGGTTTCAAATTTCTTGCAGTCATAGATTCCACGCATTCATGCAATCAACAATCAATAGCTTAAAGTCATTAGAATAAGATTGGACGGCTCCAATATCAAGTTATCTTTTTGTTCTTATTTACCTAAATTAAAACCGTATCGTCCGATCTTGATCCAATATCACTAAGTTGCTGACTGAATGAATGCGTAGAATCTTTGGCTGCAGTGAATGTGAATTTGTACACACAAACCCATAGAGAAACACATTTATGCAATATGCATTACATACATTCACACATTAAACACACACATCATAATATGCCAGAGATTCTCTTGATTTAGAATTAAATAATGTGTCTGTAGTAGTACAAAACAATTATTTTACCATAATAATTGAAATGTCTGTTATATGTGGGGCATATTTTCTTTCTATAATGTCCAATAACAAAAGATAACATTATAAAAAGATTAAATGAGATTTACCTTCCAAACCAAGATGCTTATATCATATTGTGAAGAACCATAGTTAGAAAGTGGAGATATACTTGCTCCAAGGGCTATATCATTGTTAATTTGAATAAAGCCAGAACAAAGAAGATTATAACAACCAGTTGCTTGATATGCATCACTCTGTCAGATTAATGTAACAATTTCATGAATGAAATGAATGAGAAACTATAGACAATATTATTAATTATAAGAAAGTACAAAATGAAGTGATTGAATATGGAACTCACTGTCCAATAAGTGAAGAGTCTAGTGTTATTGTCACCATACAAATCAGGGCTGACCTAATCGTTGAAAGAGCAGAAAAGACAGAAATATGAAATTAGAAGATAAGTTATAAGTCATATCTTTCTTTTTAAAAAGATTAATAAAAAAATAAAATTTGGGAAGCGGAAATTATTATTAATTAAAGCGGCACTAAATGTCATTTTACGATGATCTCTTAAAGTTATAAAGTTAAGATCTTACCACTGAGCTAACACCTGATACTGATAGACAGGCGGATGAATTTGAATATTAATTTTGAGACAGAAAATGACAATTTTATGGAAATTGAAATAATACCTGCCAGCCTGCTTCAATGCTGTTGAGATCTTGACCAAAGGCACCAGCCAAAATCCAAATTTGAGACAGACTGAACTCATTAGGTTGTTGAATTTTTGGGTCCCAAACGTTTATGGTTGCCTTTGCTCCATAGAAATCACCTCCATCCACATATGCTATGGCATGCTAATTGCAAGGAAATTAAATCAAAATACAACAAATATTTAAATAAGCCAAAGTTAATGATTAATTGTTGAACTTAAATACTTAATTGATATTATATGCATGTGCATAACAACTCATAGGTGTTAAAATTTGGTAAAACTAATTTTCTTTATTTGTACTGTACCAACTTTTTACTTTTGCACTATAAAAAGACTAAAGAGGAAATAAACACACATTTTCTAATACTTGAATTGACCATAGATAGCAGTAACCTCCGCGTTTATGCAGTCAACACATCTATCGGTGAGTTGGATTGAGATGAGACAATCCAGATATTAAGTTTGATATTTTAGGCTTCAAAGAAAAAGTTTGATATTTTAGATTATTAAAAAAACAAATTTTGTATTGAAATTTGGGCCGTTTAATTTCGAGCTAATGGTCACTAATGTGCTGACCGTCGGAATACGTGGTAAGGAATCCAAATCCCATTTAAATGGCTTCAAAATAAAATAAGAATAAAAAATGAGAATAATTTCTTTGTAACTACTAGAGTAGTACTACTAGTATTGAATTGAATTTTCCTTAGGTGCATCATAAGTATCATGGTAGTGGCAGTACCTGATGACCACTCTGAGCAGAGAAAATGTCAGGTAGAGGTTTTGCAGGTTTTGGCTGAGGGGTACTTTTGTGCTTCTTCTTTCCAAAATTTTGAACAGAGCTAGCTCTCAATATATCATCTTTTTTGGTCCTTCTAATAGGAATTGTTCCTTCCGAACACCTTCCATTTTTGTGCCAAAGCTGAGTTATAGGCTTTGATTTTGAAGATACTTTGCTCTCTCCAAAAAATTTCCCTTCTGGATGGAAATTTGGCCTCACCTACATCACAAATTCAAACCATAAACCAAACAACCTTCAAAAGAAAGATGCAACAAATAAAAGCTAATCCAAAGTTAAGATTACGATGAAGCACGGACACAACACTGACACTGACACTAACACGTCGAGACCGGTAATTATATGTAATTATAGGTGTCAGTGTCGTGTGTGTCTGACACCAGGACATGCCTAATGCGTGGAGTGTGTTCGTACTTCATAAGAATTTTGAATTTTGATGAGAAAGAAAGTAGTAACTTACCTGAATCTTGTGATTTTTGAGTTCAGGATGATCAAAAGCTGGTTGGTTTGAAACAGGAACACAATCAATAGTATCTCCATCAGGACTCTGCTTTCACAAACACAAATGTACACACACAAGTTACAAAAAACTAAACCATGTTTATGAATTGTCCCAAAACATCTAAGAACTTAATCAATTATAATTCTTACAAAAAACCACAAAAGAGTATCACCTATAAAAAGCATATACTAAGATTATGTTCAAATTTCAAATTGAAAGAACACAAGAACAAAAGGACTAAAGGAAGCTCCCAACTCCCAAGGATTAAAGTTCCTTTCAAACCCAAAAAGTTCATTTTTTTACAAATCCCAATTAGAAAGAGAAAAATAAAACAGTTATGTAATCAATGCAAAAAGTGGAAAAAGGATAAAAAGTAAACAAAAAGCAAAGAAAGATGAGTGGCAGTAAGAAATGAAAAAAAATAATTTGAAACTCTACCTTGATGGTCTTAACAGGTGGCCTGTTCAAATTCTTCAAGTGTTTCTGAACCTCAAGCTTCTGAATTGAACCACCATCACTACCACCGCTGCTTCCGCTAGCGGTGGTGCTGATGGTGGCTCTACCAGCATAAGTGAAAGGAACCAACAAAACTAATAAGAACAAGCAAATTCCAAAATTGGCCTCCATTAAAACTCCTCCAAATGCAAAAGCATGCAACTTTATGAGAATTCTCAAGTGGGTATTGAAGAAAAATCAATACAAAGACTAATGAACCTAAAGGGTCACCAAAAAACAATGAAAGGATTTATATTTTTATATAAAGCATATACAATTAAATGAGTTGTTATGTTATGCTAATAAAAGCATAATAATCTTTAAAAAAAAATAATATTTGTCATTACTTGTTTCTATTCTCCCTTAAACTTAACCCAACTTTGAAGCTTATCCTACGCACCTCACCAACAACAAACAACAATAACAAGCACCTCCTTTTGTTATTGTTCTTTTTCACATAAAAATACAAACAAAAAAGTGTGGTTTGACACTTTGACAAAGGTATAGAAAAAAAAAATGGGGTCCCTTTGATCAATTTTATTTTCTTTGATGGTGTTCTTTATTTGTAGTTTTGTTCCTCAGAAGACAACAAAATCAACTGCCGACGATTGTAAGAGGGGTATTATGGGAATATAATTGAGGAGAGAGAAGGAATAAAAAGTTTGTGGAAATGCATGGTGTGGTGGTGTTATCCATTCAACTTCTAGTGTAGTATATATTTTGAACAGAGTTGAGTTGAGGTTCCACTAACTACTACTCACAGTGGTAAGAGAGAGAGAGAGTAGAGAGAGAAACCATGTTAGTTGTTTTGTTTCTTCCCGCTACTACTACTACTAAGGACATAATATTTGAAATTACTTTGTTGTCCTTTGGAGTCACGAGATTGCAGATCCTTTATGATTCCTTTCTCACTCATTGTCTTTGTTGTTTTCCCTCTTTTAGTTTGTATATGTAGGAGTACTAGCTAACTATGGATGATGATTTGCTTTTGTAGTTTGTCATACCATTACACGCAGTAATAGATATCGGCCGTAGAACTTTGATCACATAGTTCAAGTTTATTTAACATTTAAACTCAATATTTAACCTTGATCATTTGTTTATGATTCAACGACCAACTGTAGCTATAGTGTTCATGCAATGCAGTAACTATATTTAATCCAAACCCTTAATTACGGAAAAAGATTTCCTATTATTAAAGTATAATGTTGTAACAACTAAAGACCGTCAGATCATATTTGTGTAATTGAGATCATTTTCGGCTAGAGGTGGATCTGTTCAAGGCTATGTACGGGTATAGTCATACCAGCCCAGTCCAAATTTCTTTTAAGGAAAAAAAAATTATAAATGATTTCAAGTTATTTTACAAAAATATTCGTACAATAGGAAAATGTTAACCAGTTCTCCTAGGATATTAATTAAATAAGTAAATATAATTTTTTTTGAAATTTGTGTAATTAAATGTTTTTTGACATAGTCTAATAAACTATTTTTTTTTAAATAACTTTTTAAAAGTATTTTTTTTTTGCACAACTTTTTTTTTGACACTTTTACACAACTTTTTAAAAGTATAAAAATTGTCTTTTGGATACAAATTTTTTTTTTTATTAATTAGCTTGACCATGTATTATATATATGGTATATTTATTTATAACAACGTACGTTTACATTCATTGGGTCTAATAATACCATATCAATCAATAGTTAGTTGGTTTAATATTGATGTAACATTTAAACTCGATATTTAACCTTGATCATTTGTTTCTAATTGAACGACCAACGGTAGTTATAGTGTTCATGCAATGCAGTAACTATATTTAATCCAAATCCCTAATTACAGAAAAAGATTTCCTATTATTAAAGTATAACGTTGTAACAACTAAAGACCGTCCGATCATATTTGTGTAATTGAGATCATTTTCGGCTAGAGGTGGATCTGTTTAAGGCTATGTATAGGTATAGTCACACCAGCCCAGTCCAAATTTCTTTTAAGAAAAGAAAAAAGAAAAAATTATAAATGATTTCAAGTTATTTTATAAAAATATTCGTACAATAGAAAAATGTTAACCAGTTCTCCTGGGATATTAATTAAATAAGTAAATATAAAAAAAAATTGAAATTTGTGTAATTAAATGTTTTTTGACACAGTGTAATAAACTTTTTTTTTTAAAATAACTTTTTAAAAGTATTTTATTTTACACAACTTTTTAAAAGTATAAAATTTTTCTTTTGGATACAATTTTTTTTTTATTAATTAGCTTGACCCTGTATTATATATATGGTATATTTATTTATAACAATGTACGTTTGCATTCATTGTGTCTAATAATATCATATTAACCAATTGTTAGTTGGTTCAGTGGTGATTGACGCTGAACTTGGTAGGGAGGACCACAGTTCGATCCCCACATCTGTGATCGGGAAGGGGCTGGAATCACTTGATGCCAGAACTGACCCCCGAACCAGATTAAACTAGTGGTAAAAACAAAAAAAATAAATGATACCATATCATAAATGAATATGTTACATTATAAAAGATAATCTAAAAATGAGATGAAACTTAAAATTCAAAAAGGAAAAAAGTTAAATTTGAGAACTAATTAACACTCATTCTTAAAATAGAGAAACCAAAACTTTATTATTTTAAGGGGAACTAAAATTCCATTTACCGAAATAGATTAAACTGATGTTGAAAAAAAAAAAAATTCATTTACCTCCTGTCAAAATAAAAATCCATTTATGCCAAGGAACAATTTTTGTCAAGAAGAATTTTTTTTTAATAATTGGTTGATTAGACAATTTGAACCTTGCAGATGAATATCAAGTTTTGTTTTTTTTTACGGAAAATGAATATCAAGTTTATTTAAACAATTACTTTGGAGTTTAATTTCTGTCTCGTGATCTATTTTTTATTTTAAACTATTACTGAGCTTTTTGAGTGAGTGTAATTAGGTTATATACTAATTATAATTAAATTGTCATAATATAAAAATATTATTCTAATCATTTTATCCCCACGCGTATATATAGAAGCAATATTATATTTTTAAAATTTGATTAAACATATATAAAAATTTGAGATTTGGCCTTTCCCTAAATTGAATAGTCAGTAAAATATAAATATAATTTTTGATATTTACTTTTTTTTTGTCAAAAAAACAAAAGTAAATTACTCATTTTCTTACAAAAAAAAGAAGTAAATAACACATTTTAGAGAAATTAATTGATCTAAATATTTGTTATTAATATAAAATATGAGTTTAATATAAAATAAAAATTGGTTGTTGCCATGTTGGTTGGCTAGAGATAGGGGTGGCAAAATGGGCCGAGCCCGTGGGGACGACCCGTTTGGCCCGCTATTTAGGACGGGCTGAGGTTTTCAGCCCAGTATTCTAAGTAGGCCCGCATCGTGTAGCTCGCTTAAAAAATGGGTTGGAGCGGATCGGGGCGGGCATGTCCGCGGGCTTTGTAATATTTATTTTTAATTTTTTTAATATGAAAATTGGTCATCTTAAACTCAATTCAGTATATTTTTCTCTTCTTGCTTTTGATTAAAAAAAATATGATTGTTTATTATTACTTTATTTCTTTTAAAAAGTTCATTCTTCATTTAATACTAGGGTTCCATTTGTTTATTTTCTGCGACTCTACGTGCATCTTCTTCCCGCCGCGTGTGCTGCTGCATGTTGTGTACTCTATACGTGGACTGTCATATTGTATATTTTTTTGGACTCTTAGTACAACTTGTACTATGAAATGCCTTATAATAAATCTATTTGCAGTACCAAAAGAAAAGTCTTTTAAAGTTTCATGCGAGTTTCATCTGCATTATAATAAGTCTGTGTTGTTTGCTTCTTTTAGAGTTTCATGTACAGTACCATTCTAAAACAAATTAGGGCACAAAATTATCAAACGAAATTAAATAAGCATTATGCACTTACAATTCTTTTCTAATTTGAATAACATGATATATCATTATAGAATATTTTAATATATATTATTGTTGAGAAATTTAGTTGGGTAAATGTTTCAAGTCCAAATTTATATGGTTGGACAAATTTAAATGTGAAGTTATAATTCAAATTGTAAAAAAAAAAAAAAAAAAACTTTATTTAGCGGGCATGCCCGCCTCCCCGCCAATAAACGGGCGGGCTTGAGTTTTGAGCCCGGATACCTAAGTTGGCCCGCCCTATTCCGCCCCACTTTTAAGCGTGCTTAAATGGAGCGGGTCTAAACGGGTCGGACATGCCCTCTTTGCCACCCTAGAGATTTTGATTCTCTAATTGCTTTCAAATGTGTTATATTTAAAGGATTTAGGGTGTCTGATCGACCAATACTGTGCCGGTGTCGATTGATTTGTTTTCCTCGGTATTGCTACCTTGTGGTGGTAGTTGCTAGTTCCTCGACAAACCAACTTCTATTTAATTCTTAAAAAAAAAAGAATTTCTAATAATGTCATGAAAATAAGTAAAATTAAATTGTTTTTTTGTTTTATTTTAACAGGAGATAAAAGTAAATTTTAAAAGTGATAGAAGTCATGTAAAACTTAACCAAATAATTGATTTATCCATAACCAATACCACTTAGCCCATGTTGGCTTTTGCGGAGAAATAAACATCTAATATGTGTTTGAGTTAAAGAAATATATTTTAGATTTATAAGCTAAATTCAATTTTAAAAAGACAAAATTAATTTTACTGTCAAGGAGTTAAACATCTTAAAACCAATTTTACTATTTGAAAAGGTTTTTTTTTTTTTTTTTTAAACTACAGTTTTATAATTTGGAGGTATTTATACATTAACTAATAAGAACAAATCATATAAGTAAATTTGTATGAGGTCCCTATAAGTTTGTTACAAATTGGTTGTAGTGACCACATACAAATATACTTATGTGGCTTGTTCTAATTGGTTGATAGCTATGAAGTCCGGATTCGTGACACGATACCGATATGGCGATACGGAATTTTTTTCAAAATTCGTGATATAATACGACTGCGATACATTATTTAAAAATTAAATTTAAAATTAAATATATAAATACATGATATATAACATAACTAAAATAAATTAACATTCAAATTACTCAAAAAAAGTGAAAATCACATCTTAAGTAAAGTAATATCCAAAAAGAACATAATTAGTACCATCAAAAAAACATATTAGTACTATCTAAAAAAGACATAGTTGATTATCCATAAAGAACATCATACTTTAACAGTCTACTCTCCTTCATTTCCATTATCAAAGAACATTAATTGTCTGATACTTCTCAGATATACGTACCGGAGAAATATCTAGCACGTATTGGTCTTTTTTTAAAAAAAATACTATTAATTGCTCGATACTTCTCTGATAGGCGTATTGAAAGATATCAGACGTGTATCAATATCGGATTTGTGTCGGACACAATACTTGACCGTTTTTGGAGTATCGGAACTTCACAAGTTGATAGGTAAATACTTCTAAATTATGAAAAAGTATAGTCAGTCTTGCCATTTTAAAATAAATTTTAGATTTTTTGAAAAGTGGGATCAAATTTATACCAAGCCCGTGTGTTACCTTTTGTGGTGAGATTTCATTTCAAATATTCATGGTTCTTCGATTTTCATGGCAAAGATTTGCTTTAAGAACTTGAGAAATAGTTGAACTCGATCCGACCAAGCACATGCTTGCTTAGCTAAGACTAGACAACCAATTTTGAGGATTCTAGCTTAGAATGTATATCAAAACACTCTGGCAACTAACTTAATTGTATGAAAAGTTCAAAAAATGTCAATTTGATAGGTTGCAATAAGTCCTACATATGTTGTACAATTAACACTAGGTTAAAACTATATGAATTATGAAGGACAACACATTTAGTGTAAGCTATCGTACATAAAGTTATTGGGTACATACAGGGCCATTTTATTTTTCCAGTGTGTGACTGTGATTCCTCCGGTTTATTCTTGTCTCACAAACAACACATTTCATCATTCATAAATCATATAATGTAAAACATAAAATTAATACTGGGTTTAACTTTTCTTTATTAGAGTCACTTGCTACTTTTCTCTCAATTTTTCTCTCTTTTCATTCTTTCATTTAAAGAGTGATTTTTTTATTATTTTTAGTCTGAAATCACTCTTCAACACCGTTTATATCATTTTTAGTGGAATGACATATATAATTAAAGAACTCAAAAGTGATAATAATTACATTGAGAAAAGTAATATCTTGTCATTTACAAAGTTGAATATGTATGAATTTTTAGGTAAATATATCTATATTAACTTTTTTAACACGTACTCTTAAAATACATGTTAAATTTCTCCAATTTATATTTCATTTTTTAGTTCATTTACCTAATGTCACCGGTCACTCTTTTATCTAGAGTGCTACGAGATCCCTTATTATTCTTTCTGTTCAATAAAGAGTGAAGAAATAGTTCACAATTACTCCATTGACATTTTTTTAACCAATTTTGGAGTAGGGGTGTTCACGGTTCATAAACTGAACTGAACCATATAAATGGTTCAGTTTAGTAACTGGAACCACTTTTTATAAAAACAAGTTTATTTTTATAAATCAGTTCAATTCAGTTCATAACCAGTTTGAAACTGGTTCGTAAAATATAAACTGGTTTTAAATAATCTATTTTTAATTAGATTTTTTTAATACATATTTTTTTCTTTTTTTTAAAAGAAATTTTTTATTTAGATTTTTTTTTTAATATAAGATTTTTCCAGATTTTTTTATTAGTTTCAAAATATTTTAATTTTATTTAAATACATTAACATTAATTAAATTATTAAATAATTATATAAGTGGTGGTGGGCTGGTGGCAGGGCCGCCGCCGGTGCCGGTTGGCGGCGGTCCGACGGCGGAGCTACGGCGAGGTACGGCGGCGGAACTGGAATTTCCGGTGACTGGCGGCGGTCCGGCGGCGGCGCTACGGCGGTCCGGCGGCTCTATGGCGGTGCTCCGGCAGCATTTATTTTAATCTTTTTTTATTAGTTAATATAATAATCAGTTTAAATGATTATTAGTTAGATATTTATCTATTTTATTAAAAATTGTTAAAGGTGGGAATAGAACCCATGTCCTTTGTTTGAAAGTATAATTAATTTGCCACTACATCAACTTAAGTGTTTTGTTATTAATTGATATGTTTCATATATATCTTAAATCTGTTTTTGTTTTTTTTTGTTTTTAAGTTTATAGAAAAAATGATTTAGATTAAAATGTTTTGTTTTTTGTTTTTAAAAGTAGATCATAAATTTAAACTGGTTCTGAACCGGTTTTAAACTGAATTATAATTGATTTTTAAAAGTGGTTCAGTTTGAAAACCATATCAAGTGGTTCAGTTTAAATAAAGGTTCAATGCAGTTCGAACTTAAATTTGGTTCAGTTAACTATATTTTTGAACACCCCTATTTTGGAGGCTACCTCGCTCCTTTGGCATGAAGGTCTTCCACCATTAATTACATATACTCTACTTGTGTTTAAGCTTGACAGTTGGAATGAGAGAAAGTCATAATAATCTAATGCCTTTTTTAAATAGCCTAGGAGCTGAAATTTCACTTTATAAAACAAATGAGTGAGGGTATTAGAATTTGAACATTAATTTCTGTATATTACATACAATTTCTTTATTTTTTATTACAAATCTAAATAATATTATAATTATGGAAAGTTTGAAATTTAAATCCATAAAATCAAAATCAAAATAAAGTTAATATTCAGTTGTACTACAGAAATATTTGGCAATACATTACATAGATATTGAGATGGGCATAAATTTGTTTGTCGAATTTTTTTTCTCTTTAGTTTGAAAGAGTTTAATGATGAAAGAAACACCTCTTAAATATAAAAATTATAGATTTAAAATGATAAAAAATGCCGAAAATTATGTACCATGAAAAAAAACTGTAAAAAATCCAGATACATGCTCAAAAATTGAGTTGTAAGACACATTTTTTTTTTCTTTCACACCTTCCGATCTACCAAAGATGGACGACTAATTCAGCTCGTGCATAGAGACATGCGTACTGACCAAACGTTGTTCCCTCTAGGAATCGAACCCGGTATTTCCTGGATACGTCCTTGAAATGAGCTCTTTGCCACGGGAGCTCAAGCAACTTAATTTGTAAGACACTACTTTCAACTAGCGAGTCATATTTACCTTCATAATCTGCTTCTTTATTACAAGCATGACTTCTCAAGGATTTTATTCTCGTCCCTCTACCACTTAAACATTTCACACTCTTAAGCTTATAAATCACCTCATTTTCTCCCATGCAAGAATTATTGCAGAGCCCTAAAATTTTGCTTCCCCCAAATTGAGGGGATTTAGAGGGAAGGGATGGAGAGGGAAACAAAAATATAATTTATTATGTTGAGAGAATCATCTCAATTATTTTGTTAAAATCTCTTGTAATATTTATTTTTTATTAAAATTCTAAATTATCCTTGTTGTAAGAACATGAATCTCTTGTAACATTTGTTTTTAATTCTTTTTGGAACATCGCCATTTTTTATTGATCGTTATACATATTCTTGCTGGAACATGGTACTTTGTTGTCTTGAGAGAGAGAGAGAGAGAGAGAGAGAGAGAGAGGGAGAGAGAGAGAGAGGGAGAGAGGGAGAGAGAGAGAGAGAACATATCTTTTGAGAATAGACATTTTATATAAGAAAGATGAAAATACTTAACAACCCTTTGATCAAATTATTAATGAATTATTTTGGTTCATCTACTATCATTATCATTTAAATTTAGACTATTATTTTTTGCGCCCCCGAGCTTTTCAAGCACCTGAATTTCCAATTGTATCCCCTTACAAGTTAGGTAGCGAGTGTGTAAATAGAAAAAACTTGAAAAAAAAAGCAGTTCGCATCCTACGATGCAAACTGAGTTCGCTATACATAGGATGCTAACCTTATAAAAATCAATTTTTTTTGTCCTCTTCACCATTCTCTCATCTCTCATGAAACATTATTCATAAGTAAAAGTGTAAACCTTTTAATTTATAGAATTATATAGTGTCATTGCCGCTCCAGTAGCGAATCAAAACATGATATTGGACGATGACCAAATTTTTATAATGTTCACTAGTTAAGTACAATTTGAGTTCGCACTTTAAATAACGAAATTTCTGAATGAAACATTATTCATGAGTAAAAGTGTGTGTGTGTGTGTGTGTGGTATTGGACGATGGTCAAATTTTTATAATGTTCACTAGTTAAGTACAATTTGAGTTCACACTTTAGGTAACGAAATGTGTGTTCGCACTTTAAGTAACGAAATGTGTTTGAGTTCGCGCTCTAAATAACGAATGTATTTCAGTTCGCACTTTAAGTAGTAAATTTTTTTTTTCATAATATTTTTATACATGGGGGGCATGAAGAATGCAGATGTTGGGGTCGAATAAAAAAATTTGCCACTTGCTATGTAATATGCGAATTGTGTTTGCTTCCTAAATAGTGAGGGAGTATATCAATCATTTTAAGGGGTACATGAGAAACAGTGGGGGTGCAAAAAGAAGAACTCTTAAATTTATTTGTTCATTCCATTTTACCACCCTACTTTCTAAAGCCCAAAATGATATATAATTAAATGTGGTTGCTAATTGAACCTCCATCCTTTTGTAATACATTTCGATAATGATTTTCTTCCTTTTGTAATGTACTGCTTATCTTAAAGTAAACTTACAGAAGTTATTGATTCAGAGATGACACGATCACCCGTAATCAATTACCAATTATCACAGAACCTGGATCAAAAGCTTTCAGAATCTTACTTTTGATTCTTTTGAACAAGGACATTTCAAAAGGAAAAAATATTTGGGAAAATAAATGTTATCTTGGGGGTATTATAAAAAGAATGCTAATAAGCGGCAATAGGGATAACAATGGGTAGAGTATGGGTAGGGTACTATAGTCCTCATCCCCATACCCGCAGTTTGAAAAAATACCCGTATCCATCCCCATACCTGTGTGGGTGACAATCTTTCTCTCCGTGCCCATACCCTATGGGTACCTAAGTACCCATACCCGTACCTGTTACCCGCATTTTTGCTAAAAATAAATTGATCAATTATAAAATATCATATCATTTTAATAGAATTAAAAAAATTTCAAAGATTTTAATGTTGATTCATGAAAATTATAAACAAAATTATTAATAATGTCATGCTAAAGTTCATTTCTCTTTGACATATTTGCATTATATATGTTATAAATAATTTTTTTTTTATTAAAAATGTATTATAGTATAATAATATTGTATTTTTTAAAATTGATTTATATATATTATTATATAATAATATAATTAAAATAAATAAAAATATATTATGTGGGTACAAAGGTACCCGTACCCGCACCCATACCCGCTCAATTTTATGGATAATTACCCATACCCAAAATGCGGGTTTTTACCCTACCCATTGTGTAACGCCCCGAACCCGAGACTAATAATAATTTAATTTTCAATATGATTTTTCAAAAATTCTTTTCAAGAGACATTACACAGCGGATAAAAGAACTAGAAAATTGGACTCAATATCAAAATTATTTAAAATTTATTATAGACATAAAACATAGTAACTTCCTTTCTAATAAAATACATTAGTTTTTTTTAAAATAAAGTAGCAAAACATTCTAGACTCTAAGACTCCTTCCCAAGTGTCACAATCAGAGCGGGCTCCACTCGACTCGATCTCGAAACTCGATAACCTGTAGATACTGCGATTTCACAATAACAGGGCCAAGCCAGACAAGACAAAAAACAAGGGGTGAGAATACATTCACACAAGCATCGGTGTATTAACACACAAGAATAGGGAAAACATAAAACACAAAATATCATCCTTTGGGACGATCAAACACATAAGCAACCACAACATCGTAAACATAACAACTCAATCAATTTAAATTCAACTCAATTAGACAATGGATGCAATGCGATCTAGACTCTTTAAATGCATGTGGTACCAATCGCAACGTCATTTCCAGTTTTACATCATGGAGGATCAACATCATTATAAGCAACATCATTTTCAACTTCATTTATACAACATCAATAAACAACGTCATTTTCAACTTCATTGAACACATGAATGAATGCATGAACATATTTCGACTCGACAACATCAAATTTGACAACTACCACAATCAACAACTTTATAGAATCAACATCCATAATCAACGGCTTAAAGACAACATCAATAGGAATTCCATATTTTCAACATCATTGTCAACATGTTAGAATCAACAACACGACAAGTAATAACTACAACAACACGATAACAATAGCAACACAACAAACGGTAGCACAACGGCCACCATGACATCAAACAACAACATTAATTATATTTAATAAACATCACCAATTAAATCAAACATCAATTAATTCGACATCAATTAAACTCAACACCAGTTAAACTCGACACCAATGAACTCAACAACAATTTCACTCGGTGGCAATTTATTAATAAGATTCAATATTAATTATCATAAAATATTTATTAATCTAATCAATTAATATTAACTATGAGACTACATTATTTAGTTCTTAAAGAGAAACTCAACACTAAATTATCAATTAGACTATTCCCACGAAACTAACCCATAACCAGACTAAGAATAAACTCTGTTGAGATGAGATTTCTTAAAACAATTAGTATAGAGATGGATCCCATAAAAATTGATGAGGGCTTTATTTGTTCATCATGACATGCAATATATCAAATAAAGAAGAAACCGAAACATAGTGTCATTCTACAAAAACTTAAACAAATCACCTAGTGTGTGCATGCTTTAATATTTATATCCTTACTCTTAACTAAACCTGAGTAGACTTCACTATATATGCATACTGATCTGAGACAAAATCGATAAAGCCCATACATATATAAAGATCAAAATCGCATGATGCAGTAATTCATGAGACAATATAAAACCAACATTTAATCCAAAACTCAGAACTCTACGACGAGAAGGGAAAAAGGGAAGGAGGGCAAGGTCCCCTCGACTACTTTTATGGTTAACACTACCCCTATGCATGAACAATCTCCCCCCTTACCTCGATTATGCTGAAATTCTTTAATGATTGATTGTTGGCGATCCCTCGTGCTGCCCTAGCTCTCCAAGGTCTCCTCAGGTTTCTATTTGATTTTGCTCTCCTAATTTCTTCTCTCTTTAGTCTATTTATAAGCAACTAACTAGGTTTCTTTTCCTAGAATGTTTTCACAATATATTTTCCTAAAAACTCTCATCTTATTTTTCATAAAAATCTAATCTTTCATTTTCATAAAATATTCCTAAAATATATCTCTAAATTATATCTCTAAAATATATCTTAATTAATTCTATTTTTCAAATAATTCTCTTGTTCTCACTAAATTAAATAAATTCTAACTTATCAAATAATTTACTTAGCACATAAACACCTAAATAAACCATATTCTAAATAAATAACTATTTCTAAATTTTGGGGTGTTACACATTGTGGGTATTTTTTGTGGGTACCCATTGGGTATGGGTAAATTGCCATCCCTAAGCGGCAAGATCTCATTCCATTGAGGGAGACCGGAAGGCCTGGTGGCGTTGAAAAGGCCGTCATAAAATTTAAACTTTTATAGGGATTGCGGCTCATGAGCGGCTACTTATTAATTATAGTAGAAGCAAATGGACGATTGAAATTTCTCTTATCTTTTACAATAAAACTAATTAATACTATATATTTGGAAAACTAAAGTTTTTTTTTTTGTTAAATTTTTTTGGTACATAACATATTGATTTTTTTACATAATATTTTAAATTTATTGAAAAGAAAAAATGTACACAAAATAATAGGAATTTATTGATGGTTTAAAATTATGGTATAATAGAAAGATAATGTGCAAAAATACACTTTCTTAATTTGATGTTACTATTCTAAACAGACACTTAAAAAGGAACGGATTAAGTATTTGAGTAATTTGATTTAAAATTGTATGATAAAATTGAGATGATTTTTACATGATATAAGTTTAAGGATGTTATACGATAGAGCGAGAATGAGAATATTCATTCGCTTCCCGTTCTACACTATTAAGAGATTATTTCTTCCGTCATCATCCCTGTGACTATATAAGGACCCTATAAATATAAAATAATTATAAACTTTATAAGTTTTCGAATATATATATTCACGGCCTTTAGTTTTTTAGGATGGTTTCATATAAAATTAAAACATACCATGATTATTTCATTGCAATAAATCTCCTCAAAGATGGTGGTCCGATGTCTCATCCCCGTCAACTTTTCATGTAAAATATACACTAGGTTTATCGTCATAGATTATAAATAAAAAAATTCATAGATTATAAAAAATTAAAGTTATGTTCATTTGTTTTAAGTTTCCCAAATTTTGACTGTTAGAGGTAATTCTAATCAATTGTTTAAAGAAAAATGACTATATTAGTCCACGTCAGCAAAAATTGGACACGCTAACTCTAAATCCTTGTCAACATTTGCCACGTCAAAAAAATTATGATATGTCATCGGATAATCCTACTCAGGGACAATTTTAAAATTTTGAGATTTTGCAGAACTAAAATTAACCTTTTTTTTTATATGGGCTATTTTCAAAATAAAACATAATTGTAAGAACTGAAATTATATTTAAACATTTTTCAAAAATATTTGATAAAAAATAAATACAACAATAATGAGCTTGTAGCAATATATGGAACTTTTTTTAGGCAAAATTAGCTTCCTTGGTTGCTTAGTTTGGTATCATGATCATCATATGGGTCGGTCACTCAATGAATGTGCTTTGCTTGGTGCCGTCTTTTCTTCCTTCCTTCCTTCCTTTACTGATTCTATTTCCATTCCTTCAAAGCTGTTTTATATAATCTCTGCACAACAACACAACAGAACTTCAAATGCATTTGCTACTACACATTCATTCATTGCACAAATTAAAAAGGAAGGAAGAAGATTCACTGTTCATTCATACGGTGATTTCACTTCACTATATATTCGCGCTCGAAATAATCAGGTAAATAATAATCGAAGAAGCGTCTATTACTATTCATATTTCTTGTTGTTATAAGCTACAAGCTTTTCCCCTTCTTATTTATTTATTTATTTATTAATACACCTTCATGTTTATTTTGACGTACTCAATTTATTGATTATCTATCAATTAGAATAAGCTATTTAGTTGGGATTATCTATCAATTAGAATCAGCTAAAAGCTAGCTTATCAGTCAGCTAGCTTATAGCTTAATTTTACCAAACAGAGACATATGTGCAGGAGCCGGGGTTTGAACCCTAGACACTCCACTTAATCATCTTTGAGGTGAAATTTCTATCCACCGGAGACTAATAGACAAAAAAAAAACTATTTAGTTACAAAAGGTTATTAGTTATAATAAGCATGTTGGGGAGCCGGTGGAGCATCGGGGTTGCCTCTCTTGCATGTTGATCTGATACCACAAACAACAGGCCAAATGGTCCAAGATCACAAGAGAGACGCCACATCTCAATCCAAAACCTTAAGGCATTAGATTTATGGATCACCTTTCTTATAAATCAAACATTTTTCTTATTCATAGTCAATGTCGGATTTAATAACTTACACTTGAAACCCCAACACAACACTCCCTTCATAGTTTCTCTATGTCATGTTTCTTGAGCAAGGGGGTGATATATATCATTACATTTAATCTCATCATCATTACATTGACCACTTCTAATTGAAGCTTTACATCATTGACACAGGAGGATTAGTACACCTTATGCTGCAAAACTTGAATTGCAGTGAACACTACTACATACACCTTATTCTCTTGATGCTGACTACTGCAAATTGGAGAAAGATTGTGTATACTATTTGACCATGTGCTGAAACTGCCTGAAATAAGGTAACAAACAATCATATGGTTCCCCTAGTTATATTCTATTGACAGTCATAGCTGTCGGTCACTTTATAGAAACTATGTCGTGTGTGGGAATGATTGCAAATGAAAAACCAAAACTTGGATAATTATGCATATGGCCAACTGCTTATAAATGTTATTTTCTCTGCTTCTATTGTTTGTTGCAGAAGAACATGAATTATAGTGAATGTTAGCTGCTGCTGCTGCTGCTGAGAAGGGAACGGACTGGTCAAGAAACATTGATTGAGAGGTAACAAAAAAATTCATATGCTTGTTTTTCTTACCTTTTCCATGAGCAATTATATTTCATCTAGGTATATAGACAATATAGCAAAACTCTACCTTTTTTTTATCTTGAATAAAAAACTCCAAGCAATTAACACAAATATTTAGTTCTATTTTACCATCTTACTAAAAATGGACTCAAAGTGTTGCACCATATGATCGGTTATAAGGTCCCAAGTCCCAACCATGTCTGGTGATAGATAAAAGTTTATTAGTATACCTAACTTTAGCTATTTTGTGGAAAAAATTGGTATTGTGATCCCCTCTTTTAATTGCCTCTTAATACCTTTCTTTCTGCAAGCCTCATTAAATTGATTTGAAACAAACTCCAGGCTATTGTCACTTCTCAAAACTTTCAGTTTAGTTCCAATTTGATTTTCTATTAGAGTATGTCATTCCTTGAACTTTTCAAATGCGTCACTTTTATGTTTTAAAATGTGAACCCATACTCTTTTAGAATAATCATCGATAATAGTAAGAATATTTGAACCCCCATATGAGTGGTAACTGATGCTGGACCCCAAAGATCCGAGTGAACATACTCAAAAGGCCTACTAGAATTGTGCACACCCACCCCAAAGTTAACCTCGTGTTGTTTGACTAGTGTGCAATTATCATAGAATTCTAGTTGTTCAATTTTTCACTTCCTAGCAAACCTTGTTTAGCTAGCTCAACTATACTTCTTTCACTGACATGACCTAATCTCAAATACCACAATTTAGTTATATCTGGAGTGTCTACACTAGCTACTGATTCATGAGCTATAATAGTGGAACCTTCTAAAATACACAAACCTTATATTTAGACCCTTTAGCTACTACTAATACACCATAAGAAATTCTCATCACATGCTAATTGTTAATTAGGTTTGAGTTCAGACGTCGTGCCATTGCGATACATAATAAATAAATGATAATATGCTTAACAAAATATAAGAATACACACAAGAAAAAATAAACTATTAGTGATGTATAAAACTTAAAACTTGAGTCGTCTTGTTATGCAGACACCTAAGATAAATTTTGGTTTTAACTTTCAATGTATTAAGTTTATGTGAGCTACTCGTGGCTCATACGGGGTAGCCCATTTTTACAATGGACTAAAAAGCACTAAAATAATTCAGGCTCAAATTATTAAACTCAACCCTATATTTTCTTGGGTTTGGCAGACCAGCTCATATGGGCTAATTTTGACAGCTCTAATGTCAAGGCTTATAAATTCAGTCATAAGTGAGACAAATCAATATTGACAGTCAACTCATATATTTCATCAAATCATATGAAAGCGGACATTTATCAAGTACAACAACGCATTGATAAATACAAAAATAACTCAACACACGTGCATTTGAACATATATGAGATCGTTTGGAAGTGTCACTGCATCTGCATTTTTCTTAACTCTATCCACAAGACACTAAGGTGAAAATAATTGTCATAAGAAATCGTGGAATTTGAATTGTGACCCCTTTAAAATTTGAACCTGCACTTTGTAAATACCTTTTCAAGTGTTAACTTGGAAAACAATGATTTGTTAGAGAACCTTCTCTTGTAGAGAATGTTCTAAATACACTTCGTAAAAATAATTGATAGTACTCAAGTGTAAGTGTAGTGTGGTATGTGTATGCTGAAATAACGAGTAGGGTTTAGAGATATCATACAGAGAATTATACTGGTTCATCCAATGTGGGTTAGTCCAATCCTCACAGTCCTGTAAACTTTTCAATATGGTACTTTAGAGAACCCTTCTCAAATCTGCACATTTCAATCTTTTGGTCACCTGAAGTTTATGCTTTGGTGCTTGAGATCCCATATCAAATCTTGCACCTTTAGCTTCTAGTCAACTGACCTATAAATTCTATTTTCTTTGTCTCAATAGACATACACAAGTTTTGGACAGCCTCTTCCGATTTCACACACACACAATCGTTCTTTACAGCTGAAAGAAGATTAGTGGTGTTCTTACAATCATTTGATGATGATTTTAGTGATTGATATCACTTTGAGACTGATAGAGATCACATTGAGTGTGAGTCTTATCTTTGAGATACACTTGAAGATTTATACAAAGATATAGTGCATGTGAGTGAGTATAATCTTTGCAATTTGCCTAAGATGAGACTATGATTTTGATCTTGTGTACTTTGAGAATGTGTTTTCTAATTTGATCTTAGTACTTGAGAATGGGAAATCTCTTGTTGTCTCATTTGTTCTCAACAATATATGAATCTGATGCAGTCTCTTGAGAGATGTTTGTTGATGAAGAGAGTTTGTTGTAGTGTCCATTTGAGTGTAGTCTCTCTTGGCTTCAAAGGTTTAAAGCTTCTCATCGTTGTAGCTGAGAATGATGATTAACACACTATGAATGTGTGATTCTCACATCATATTCCATTATCATGTGTATAGAAGAGAATATGATTCATGCACCTAAAGAGGTGGATTAGAGTTGTAAATTTGCCAGATCTGTATAAAAAGAGGGAATCATTGAGTCATTAATAACCAATGATTGAGAGTGTTTTGGGGTATATCTAGGATTGGGAAATAAATTGTAAGAATGTAAAATGACAGAAACTTAAAATGCAAAATATGTAAAGAAACACATGCAAGTATCAAAACAAATTTAATTACAATATTTAAGAGTACAAGCATGATTACAAAAAATCCTACCTACCGTCAACATGTAGTTAAATGACAACAATATGACCTACATATACCTTTAATGTTATACATTATAGTAATTTTTGTATCTAAATAATAGTAACTTTGTTTTAAAAAAAAAATAGCAGTTAGCATTTTATTTTTATTTTGATCTACATATACCTATAATGTTATATGTATCTCTCATTCAACTTAATTAGAAAAAATAAACAAATAATGTATAATATATGGTAAGTTTTTTATGTCTAACTTTGATCTATTGAACTTGATTTAGATGGAGGGTTTCTTGACAGAATTAGGGAAGACACTTGTAGAGAAATTGATAAACGGTGTAATAGAGAAATCACGTTATCTATTTTGCTTCAAGTGCATTGCTAAGGAATTTGAATCAGAAAAGGATAATTTGGAAGCAGAAAGGAAAACTATGAGGCAACGTTTTGGAGTGGCAATTGAAAAAGATAAAGATATTCAATTTAATGCTCAATTTTGGGAAGAGCAGGCTGAGAAGTTCATTCAAGAGGACACTAAGACAAATCAAAGATGTTTTTTTGGATTTTGCCCTAATTGCATATGGCGATATAAAAGGGGAGAGGAGTTGGCAAACAAGATAGAGGAAATTAAAAAATTGGTGGAAAAGGGAGAGAAATTTGAAAATATTGAACTCGCTCATCGTCTACCGGATGTAGAGCGTTATTCTTCTCAATATTACATTTCTTTTAAAAGTAGGGATTTGAAATATAAAGAGCTTTTGGAAGCACTAAAAGATGACAGTCACTTTATAATTGGATTGCATGGGATGGGGGGCACAGGTAAAACTACATTGGCAAAAGAAGTGGGCAAGCAACTTAAGGCTTCAAAGCAATTCAATTGTGTCATCATTACTACTGTGTCAAATACTCCTAATATAAAAAAAATTCAAGATGATATTGCTGGACACTTGGGATTGGAATGGGAGAACATCAGTGAGTCAAACCGGCATACAAAACTATGGAGTAGATTAACCAATGGTGAGAAGATTCTTGTGATATTAGATGATGTGTGGGGATATCTCAATTTTGATGACATAGGGATTCCAAATAGTGATCATCGCAAAGGATGCAAAGTTCTTGTAACCACACGATATCGGTGGGTATGCAACAAAATGGCATGTGGAATAACAATTCAACTAGAGCTCTTATCCGAAGAAGACGCATGGGACATGTTCAAAATGCATGCTGATCTAAGTGATAATTCCTCCAAAGGTCTTCTCAAACAGGGACGCAAACTTGCAAATGAATGCAAAGGATTACCAGTTGCAATTGCTACCATTGCCAGCAGTTTGAAGGGACAAAAAGGTCGAGAAGAATGGGATGTTGCCTTAAAGTTCTTAAAAAATCCTATGTCCATGGGCGATGTTGAGGAAGATTCGGTTTACATTTATAAATGTTTGAAGTTTAGCTATGATAATTTGACTGACAAAAAAGCCAAGGAATTGTTCCTTTTATGTTCTGTATTTCAAGAAGATGAAGAGATCTCTATTGAAATATTAACCAGACTTGGCATAGGAGTCGGCCTCTTTAGGGAAGGTTGTGACAAATACAACGATGCTCGAAATCTAGTAGTTGTAACCAAAAATAAACTCCTTGATTCAAGTTTGTTGTTGAAGACAAATAAAAGAGATGTAAAAATGCATGACTTGACCCGGGAAGTAGCCCATTGGATTGCGAACAAAGAGATTCTAGTGGTAAATTCTTCTAACAAAAATAAAATGTCATCATTAGTTGAAAAGAGTAATATCAAATATTTGTTATTTGAGGGAAATTCAATGGATTTGTGTTCCTCTAGGTTTGATGGTTCTAAACTTAAGATTCTGATTTTCATCATGGACAAAGGTTCCTTTGTGGATTCATTCCTTAAAAATATTGCAGGGCTTCGAGTTTTGAATTTAATAGCAGGTAAAGACAGATTTTCAAAGGTTACTTTATCTTTACCACAATCAATCCAGTCATTGACGAATATTCGTTCTCTATTAATTAAAAGAGTCAATTTGGGTGACATCTCTGTTTTGGGAAGCTTGCAGAGTCTTGAGACACTTGATTTGAATTTTTGTACAATTGACGAACTTCCACAAGAAATTTCTGAATTGAAGAAATTTCGATTGTTGAACTTGGAAAAATGTAACATTAGAAGTAGTAATCCATTTAAAGTTATCCAAAGATGCCCATTACTTGAGGAATTGTACTTCTTGAATAGTTTCAATGATTTTTGTGAGGAAATAACCGTACCTACATTGGAAAGGTATCATCTCACTGATTTTTATCGTTACGATTCTTCACTATCAAAATGTGTGTCTCTTCGTCATCATTATTTGTCAGAAGCAACATATATGTATGTGATTCAAACAGCAGAGTATCTTAAATTGCAAAGCATTAAGAAAGGGTGGAGGAATCTGATGCCTGAAATTGTTCCTATAGATCAAGGTATGAATGATCTAATTGAGCTTTGGTTGAAATATGATTCACAACTAGAGTGCCTCATAGACACTGAACATATTGGTTCTCCAGTACCAAATGTCTTTACCAATTTGGTTGTACTAAAGCTCGAGAAAATGGAAAATTTGAAACAATTATGCAATGGTCCCATCTCCTCTGACTTTTTGAACAATTTAGAGAAACTAACTATCATGTATTGTGGAAATTTGAGAAGTTTGGTTAAATACAGCCTAAATCTCTGCAATCTAAAGACAGTGATACTAATATCATGCTCAAAATTGGTTTCTGTTTTTGATTTGTCAACTTCTCAAAGTCTGTTGTTGCTGGAGTGCTTGAGTATAACTGATTGTAAGCAATTAAAAGACATATTTACAAATGAAAGGAAATCAAATTTTCCAGTTGATGGTGATAATGACAATAACAAGACGTGTAACTCATTGTTTCCAAAGCTGGAATCTATATATATAGCACGTTGTTATAATCTGAAACACATATTTGGCCAACACCAAGACGTGGAACTTGCTTCACTGAAAAAGTTGGTATTAAAGTTTTTGCCAAATTTCATCGGCATATTTCCAGAATCATATCATTCTTTTGAAGGGTCATCACATTCCATTTCAAAGCCACAAATACAATTGGAGGTGGAGCCTATCAAATCCAATAGGTTCCCATGGAGTCATGAGTGTTGTGGATATAAATTGAGGGGTAGCAGTAGCAGTAGCAGTAGCACAAGTAATAAAATTGCAATCCCATCAGTTTATGAGGATCAACCGCAACACAGCTCAATCCCATTGGTAACATTCTGTCATATATATCTTTTCATCTTAATTTATTGTTTTATACTAGTAAAGTACTTATCGACAAGACTAGAATTTCTAGCCGGTTAACAATAAAAAAAAACCAACTACTAAGATGTAATAAGAATACAGTAAGGGATAGTATGGTTTGATTTAAATTAACTACTTTATATTCGGATTACAGGAATGGTATTGTCTATTAAGGCTATCACATGTCATGTGCAATATTAAAGTGATAAATCTGTCGCATATTCTAAGGATGAATTCAGTGTTTACGTTGTCTGTTGCACAAAATATGTCATCATTGGAGAGTTTGACTATTTTCAATTGTTATGAATTGGAGCACATAGTAGTAGACATTGGAGATGGCAGTGGTACTACTGGGGTCAATATTGTCTTCCCAAATTTAAAAGAGCTCAAAGTTTTTGATTGTGAGAAATTGGAATACATATTTGGACACATTAATGCTAGTGATCATCAATATCATCATCATCATCATCATCATCATCATCATCATCATCATCATCATCATCATCATCATCAAAACCACCTTCATCTTCCAGCTTTTATATCTCTCTATCTTTCCTTTCTTCCAAGTTTAATCGGCATGGGTACCAAAAACTATCACATAACATTGCCACACTTGATGGAACTTAATCTCACTCGATGCCCCCAGTTTGTTTATTCTATGTCAAAATCTCAGGACACTACAACCACTAAGGTACTACCCCTCTTTCCATATATTTTTATTGCCTATTCTACATATATGTATTTATGCTAGGATATAATTTCCTACTTGTCATATATTGTAGGATTTGAGTGGAAATGACTTGGAAGCTCATCTTGCTTTGGAAAATCTCACGGCAATGCAATCTAAATTTCAATACATCTTTTATCTGGATGAAATAAATGGACAACAAAGGAACTTTGGGTTGAAAAAGATTGAGCTATATGATCTGCATCAGATTACATACGTTTTTGTGGGTCCCAGAAATTGTTTTTCCCTCCAAAACTTACTAGAGATAAAAATTATCCGATGTGAAAAATTGGAAAATATATTCTCAACATGTGTTTCAAAATATCTACCGCAGTTGCTTGATCTAAGAATAGAAGAATGTGATGAGTTGAAGTACATCGTTGAAGAAGATGATGATGATGATGTGGAGAATAAAGAAATATCAAATGATCATATGTCTCCAATTAGGACATGCTTTCCAAAGCTTAAAACACTTTCTGTCATAAAGTGTAACAAGTTGGAATATGTACTTCCAACCTCCATGTGTACAGAGCTTCCGGAGCTATGGTTACTCATGATAGCAGAAGCAGCTAAGCTAGAGAAAATATTCGGAGGAAGTGAAGAAAAAGTTGGGAGGTTTCCAAATCTAAATTCTGTAGTATTTGTCGAACTACCAAGCTTTATTCAGGGAATCCAATTTCAAACTATAGAACATCGTCTTGTACACGATTGTCAAAAACTCTCTTTGACTTCATCATCAACTCTCGCGTTTTATGAAGATAAATTAGGTACAAATTAATAATTCATGTCATGCTGGTTTTGAAGGGAAGAAATTTGAGAGCATTAATAAAATTATGTTTTGTTACTACCTAATGGTTTTGTTAATTGTTAATTTATAACATTTTTCTGTATAGATTATGATTTGTTCGTCTGTTTGGAACGACTATTACGAGAACATTCTGAAACCGAAGAAGATACAAATGCCACGCCGATTCAGTCATCAACATCTGAAACAAGGAATGAGCCACCTACACAATTAGTTGCTGATCTTAAACAAAAGGCATCCCCCTTTTCATTCTATTGATTCATTTTCAACATGTGAATTGAATTATGCTACCCACTTAAATATCTTTTCTTTTTATGCAGGATACCAAGTTAAGTTCTGAAGATCTTGATCTTGGTGACTCTAAACAAACAATTCATCAGACTAATAATCAAGGTGAAAAAGACTTTTTGGATCAACTCTGTTGATTATGAATTTACACATGTTTAGTTTCTCTAAACAACAATGGTATCATGAAATAATAGTTTCCAAATCTAAACCCTCTCTCAACATCACATCTCCTATTGCATCTCAGATTCCTTCAAAGCCTTGTAAAAAATTTCTATAGCTTAACATTGTCATTTTCAAATACTTTCAGTGGAGCCTTCTAAAGAAGAGTCTGAAGCAGCATCAAGGCAAGAGTTGACTTCTTCACAGGTCAATACCAATCTATTTATTCAAACTAACCACACCTGAATATATATATATATATATATATATATATATATATATATATATATAATCACTATATATGTCAATGATTAAACACAGTTATTTTTTTGGGCAGATAAAAATGAAACAAGCATCAGAGGCAGAGCATGAATTTGTTAAAAATGTTCCTGATTTAGAGATACCACCTGTTGGTGAGTTTGATACGTCGTCTTCGATTATAACCAAGAAAGGCTTTTCGGAAAGGTTCGCGCGGCTGAATAATAAGCAATATTTGGGATTGTCGGTAGCTGTAGTTGGTATCTCAGTGGTTGCTGGTTTCTTATACTTACGGAAGAAGTAAATTTTACACAAGTTTACAATTCATTCTTTTTGCAATTGTTTCTGCTGCAAATGAAGCAGTGCAGCAAATTGTGTATTGCTTGAAGCATACAAAATATTTTAAGAAAAACTGGCTTATTACAAACAATAATAACTGATTGAAGCATAATGTTGCATTGGAGTGTTGATTAAAGAATGATTAAACACGTTTCTTGCGGTTCATAGATTAATTTGCTGGATTTGTTTTCTTAAAAATATCATTGGCACTTTTCAATGTGATTAAAGATGGCAAGACAAGAAGTGGTAAGAGCTGCTCTTTAGTAAAAAGCATCAAAAGGTTAAATGAATTGAGTGGTGCACATTTCTCATGCCTACAGAGAAGCTAATGAGTGTCTGGATTGTTGTGAATTCGAACCAAAAACACACCAATAATCCTTTAACTAGTGTGTGGGGCAAAACAAACAAAGCAACCAACAACAACAATGGATATCCAAACAATAATAATCAACCAACAAAAACTACAAAACTATGAAAGCGATAAAGAACACAAATCAAATTGTTTACTCAGTTCGGTGTTAATGAACTTACATCTGGGGGAGAGAGAGCTCCTCTTTCCACTATCAATCTTTCTTCTCCTAGATTACAATGAGATTTACAAAAGTTACAAGAATTTAGAGTTTTCCTAAATTCTATCATTTTCCCAAATTCTCTTCCCGTGACCAAGAGATTTCAATCAATAATGATTACAAGGTGTTAGAAATGAGTACTCAACCCTAGGATTAACCCAAGAGAAACCCCCCTTTGAATCCTAGCCTTTTTGTTGGTGAAAACCCCCTTTCAAACCCTACTCTCTCTCTCTCTCTCTCTCTCTCTCTCTCTCTCCAGGGCACACCAGTTTCCTGCAACAGCATCATTTTCAAGGCAATATCCAACATGGATGCTTTGGCCAATATACGCCGTAAGATGAATTGAGTACTTTAATGTTTATTCGAGTTGGGTTAGACATTTATTTGCAGATGATAATTTGCAGAAAGTGGTGTGGAGAATTTAATCTAAAACTTAATATAGACTTAAATGCAATTTTAACCCTTTAGACTTAATATAGACTTAATATAAAACTTAAGTTTCATAATTATTTGATTTTGGCCATTCAATTTTCGATTTCTCAATTTTAACTCTTTAAGTTTCACAATCGCCCAATTTTGACCCCACAAATATCAGTTGTTCGATTTTGGCCCCAAATTTATCCCATTTAGTATTTGCTAGTCCGCCATTGATTTTTTTGGCTAATAGTTGCTTATGTGACATTTTAAAATTTTTAAAAATATGTTCCTAAAAAAATATCTATAGAATTTAAAAATTGTTTTAAAAATAATGTTTTTTTTTAATACAAAATAGCTTATTAATAATAGATGATAAAATGGAAAGTTTAGTAAAAAATATCCTTTTATTAATTGAGGATAAAATGAACCGTTTAGTCAAAATGTAGGGATAATCGTACCATTGTAGAGGTATATAGTAAAACTTTGTGATTAATTTTCTTGGTAAATTCTCTTTTCTTTTGAAATGCACCAGTGATTATTTTCTTCATATGACATAATTTAATTTTTTTGCCTCCTATTCTGTTCTGTCTTTTAAATATGACTCTTGTTTTAATGGTTAAGTGAAGTTCAAAATCAAAATATATTTGAAAATAAATGAAGGATCAAAATACATGATAACTCAAGAGTATTCTGTGAGCATAATAACTAGCCTTGGTTAATTTTGAGCATACATTTTTGGTTATAGAGAACCTAATTGCAAAACTCAAATAATTATGAAACTTAAAGGGGGTTAATATTAAGAAATAAAAATTTACAAATAAAGACTCACATCTCAACATATCAAATATAGTTTTCTACTTCTACCATCTAAGTTGTACTTATAGTACGAAGTAGAAATTTTGTTAATACTAACACTAGCCGACTAAAGTAAGCTAACACAAAATGTTTATGCAGCAGGAGCGTAGTCATAACCACCATCATCGTCATCATCACCTTCCGTGTATGCAATTAGCGTGGAATTTCCATTCCCATTGTAATAATCTTCTTCAATGCAATCTACAAATGTATAAACAAACCATTCACCTTCACTACATGCAAGCTTAATGCACCTTGGGGCAATGTCAATGGAAATGGATGCCATTAAAGTGAGTGTTTTGAAATGTGAGTTGAAAAGAAGATAATTGGAATTGGCTATGAGATGCTAATTAAGCTAGTTGTGTGAATTGAGTTGGGATTAAAGAGTTGTTTTTTATAGCAGAAAGAGTGTGGATTTCACAAAGGGAGTGTGGAATTATGATTAGGGGGTGTGCATAGCACATTAGATGCATGTGTGATGCAGTCTTGTGCAGCCACATTATCAATTGTCTTTACAAATCAGCATACACGTTGGAAAAAGAAAGCAAAGAATCAAAAATGACAAAATAGAATGTTTGAGTGGATGCATGGTTGGGACATGTAAAAGTGTTTGATCCATTCATTTTAGCAAAGAATCAAGAATAACAAAATTGAATGTTTCCATTTCAATTCATGATTTTTTAATTAATTAGAAGCCAATGAAGTGGCAACAAGAGTAACAATTTTGTTTTTATCATAACTATTTAAGGTTGAATTATGATTTAGATATTACCATATTTGTGAGATGCTTTTGTTTTTCTTTTATCTACTTTATAATATTTTGATTCTTTCATTTTAAAGGTACTGCACTCTTTCTTTAGTATTCAATTGTATTCTGGCTTTTCAAATAATTAAGGGACACCAACCTTAATTAACACATTAGGCTGAAGCGATTAATGTGTTCACAAATTGTTTGAGAGATTTGAGTTTAATTTCTTATGGCAATAATTTTTTTTTTCACCATCGGTATCTGGTTCACTTAACTGTCTAATTTGATTTGGACTTGGTTGTAGCATCAATTTATTTCGGTCTCTACCAATCATAGTTGTAGGTAGGACTCTTCATGGTTCAGTTCGGAAAAAATACCGAACCGAACTGAACCATAACAATGGTTTGAGAAATCAAACCGAACTGTTATGAATAATAGTAAAACTGAACTGTATTAATGATTCAACTAAATGGTTATGGATAATAGTAAAACCGAACCGTACTGTTGAGCACACATAACTGTAGTCATGGTTTGGTTAACCGAACCGAAATGTTAAGCACAACTTTTTTTTGCCTATTAATTTCATATTCAACTAAACATTACAACTTAAATAAACATCAATGGTTAAGTTAAATCAAAAGTACAACAAACATAAACTTAAAACCAACAAAAAGCCAGTGTTTTGAGTTTTAAGAATTTTGAGTTTTTCAAATGGTTTGGCTCAATTCAAATGGTTTGGTTCAGTTATTAATGATTCGATTCACAGTTAATAAACTGTCCAGAATTAATAGTTCAGTTTATAAATTTACAGCTCGATTCGGTTATATTCGGTTCGGTTCAGTTTGGCAGTTCAGTTCAGTTTATAATTTTCAATAAACAACCTTAATTATATAGATCGAACCATAATCTTTCTTAACGGATCTAATGTTAATCACTCCAAGACTAACGATTTGTATAAAAATTTGATTATGAAGAAAGCACTTAATATGCGAGGTAGTAATGATGATTAATGATGCCCACATGATGAAATTTGTGTAAACAAATGACAAAAGAAAATGAATGATTAGTAAAGGTTGGTTGTAAAGCCACGCTGTGTTAGGCTTTATCCTATACTTCAAGGTCCCACTCCCACAAACAATCCCACCTCATAACCTCCTTTTTCTCATGTGAAATGAAATGGACCATACATAAGCTAGAAAAACTTGTACTCTTGCTTTGCATTTTCTAACCGTCTTTCGAAGATTCTAGCTAGACACTGATTTCGATCCAGGTAGTTGGGAAATCACAAGTTAATTTGTTGCAGTCATACAATTCATATCATATCACATCACTGCATCAAATTCAGACAATTCACATTTTCATTTTCTAAGTTAGATTTAAATTATGAATCAGGTAAGGGCATATATTAAAATATTTTGATATATAAATTTTGTATTTAGTAATTGTGATGGATTGGGCTTAGAAGTCTAATATTCCAGGGAAACTCCATTTCCCTCTATCGAGCAAGGCTCAATAGGGCGAAGCCCAAACTACGCAAGGACGCTGATCAACAGATAAATTTCTTACTAATCTTAATATTCGGTGCTAGAATGATGAGTATTTACTATTCATCGTGGCTCTTCAGCCATTTTTCGGCAATCATTGATATCCATCAATGGTCTTGGCTCAGCGTTGAGGGGCTATATATACTCCTCTCATACAGAGGAGTCATGTACATTATATCAACTAAGAACCCCCTCCCACTCACCGGAATAGGCGGAGCACAACTGTTGAACACCGGACAAAGTCGATTCTAATCAACTAAGATCGGTAACGAAAAATCGACTTGTAAGGTGATGATTGCCTTTACTTTATAAACAATTATTCAGGTCAACTCACAACTGATATGAGACTTCTTTAACACACCGCCTCACGCGGATATAAATGATGGATGGCCTGATCAGAAACCTGATAGCAAGCGGCCCGGCGAATCATAAAGAGGCTCTGATACCATATTAGAATTGACAATTGAGTATTGAACCTAACTCATCCTTACAAAACCGACTTGTGAGGTGAGGATTGTCTCTACTTTATAAACAATTATTCAGACAATCTCGCAATCGAGGTGAGACTTCTTTAAAATATGAGATGACTTTGACAAATGTTTATAAACAAGTGGCAGTCCTCACCTTACAAGCCGGTTTTGTAAGGATGAATTAACCTCATACTTATTTCTAATAATTTCTAATATGATATCAGAGTCTCTCTAAGATCCATTGTACTATCCGTTGTTGTTGAGTACACGTTCCAGCTTGTTAAGTCCCAGACTTAAAGGGATGTGTTAAAAAATTTCACATCTGATATAAAATAGCATTAAGCAAGTGACATTCATCACCTTAATATCTGATATAATACCAATCCAATATAATAGTTACTTACATTGGAAAAAAATTCTTAGCATCTTCAAAATAATTTACCCACCTTTTTTATCCAAAACTGCAATTAATCAAACATGAATCTTTACCATGATGAATGGGAAAGGTAACTTTGGGATTTTAACAAAACTATAATGAAATGTAACACAAGAAAAAAGGTGCCAACCTTACCAAGTTACCATACAAAATAAAGCACCCCACTCCATCACAACAAAATTTAAAATGAAATTATGATATATATAAAAAAAAGTTTAAAATGAAATTATCATTTGTCAAAAAATTAAAATCAAGATTATCAGCTGGGCTGGACGGTGGTTCAATCTTCTTATATCCTAAGCAACAATGACCCCACTTATGTGGTAATGTAGTAGACTGCACACACATGAATTGAATATTCTTATTTTTTTTTTTATACTTTTAAGGATAAAATTAATATTATTTTTTCAAAGAAAAGTTAAATATGTTTTATTCATAATAAAATTGAGACTTTTTAAATTTACTCCTGCCATAAAGTTGATTCAATTTTAGTCTCTATATTAAATTTTTAAAAAATAGTGTTTTTATTTTTTTATAAGGAAAAATAGTAAAAAATTAGATGAAAAATAACAATTAAAAGACCCTACTTTTAATATATTCGGGCTGTATCTGCTAAGTGGCCATATCTTATGCACGTTTAAGTTGTGTACATCAGACATGTATCAGATACTAAAATTTAATCATCAGATACTTTCCTGATATGTAAAAGAAAATATCGAACATGTTTAGTGTTTGTCAAATACAGTCCTAACACGATACTTAGACAATTTTATCGTATCCAAGATTTTTCATATTTCTGCATTTAATCACTGTAAAAACAAAATAAGAACTAAAATTAAAACAAAAAAATTAATTAAGGAACGAACTTGAAAAAAAAATATTGAATTCTATATAGTTATTTAGTTAACTTTTTTGGTGCCAAGTCATCATCTGTCGTGGAAGGAGCAAAAGAAAAAGGTACATTGAGACTAAGGAAGAAAAGTGGTAATGTGAGGTGAGGTGTTTTTTTATACAACTTTAGCTTTAAAGACTTCTCTTCTCCATTCCTTTCTAATTCCTCAAGTCACAATTTCATGATCAGAAGAATATAGCATCATGGTTAGTTTCTGAATTATGAGTTTAAGTTTTCTTTGTAGTATTATTATTGGATCATATATAAACAAGTGGGACTTCTTTAAAATATGATATGACTTTGACAAATGTTTATAAACAAGTGGCAATCATCACCTTACAAGCCGGTTTTGTAAGGATGAATTAGCCTCACATTATTTCTAATAAATTTTAATATGATATTAGAGTCTCTCGAAGAACCATTGGGCTACCCGTTATTGTTGAGTACACGTTCCAGCTTGTTCAGTCCTAAACGTAAAAGAGTGTGTTAAAAAATCTCACATCTAATATAAAATAGCATTAAGCACGTGGCATTCATCACCTTAATATCTACTATAATACCAGTTACCTACATTGTAAAACAATTCTTATCATGATATCTTCAAAATAATTTACCCACCTTTTTTATCCAAAACTGCAATTAATCAACCATGAATCTTTACCATGATGAATGGGAAAGGTAACTTTGGGATTTTAACAAAACTATAATGAAATGTAACACAAGAAAAAAGATGCCAACCTTACCAAGTTACCATACAAAATAAAGCATCTGACTCCATCACAACAAAATTTAAAATGAAATTATGATATATAAAAAAAAAAGTTTAAAATGAAATTATTATTTGTCAAAAAATTAAAATCAAGATTATCAGCTGGGCTGGACGGTGGTTCAATCTTCTTATATCCTAAGCAACAATGACCCCACTTATGTGATCATGTAGTAGACTGCACACACATGAATTGAATATTCTTATTTTTTTTATACTTTTAAGGATTAAATTAATATTATTTTTTCAAAGAAAAGTTAAATACTCCTATGTTTTATTCATAACAAAATTGAGACTTTTTAAATTTACTCCTGCCATAAAGTTTATTCAATTTTAGCCTCTATATTAAATTTTTTTAAAAAAGTGTTTTTATTTTTTATAAGGAAAAATAGTAAAAAATTAGATGACAATTAAAAGACCCTACTTTTAATGTATTTTGTCTGTATGTATATGCTAAGTGTAGCCGTATCTCATGCACGTTTAAGTTGTATATGTCAAACATGTATCAGATACTTTTTATTAAAAAATAAAATTTAATCGTCTGATACTTTCCCAATATGTAAAAGTAAAAGAAAATATCGAATATGTTTAGTGTTTGTCAGATACAGTTCTAACGCGATAGTTAGACAATTTTATCGTATCCAAGATTTTTCATATTTCTGCATTTAATCACTGTAAAAACAAAATAAGAACTAAAATTAAAACAAAAAAATTAATTAAGGAACAAACTTGAAAAAAAAAATATTGAATTCTATATAGTTATTTAGTTTACTTTTTTGGTGCCAAGTCATCATCTGTCGTGGAAGGAGCAAAAGAAAAAGGTACATTGAGACTAAGGAAGAAAAGTGGTAATGTGAGGTGAGGTGTTTTTTTATACAACTTTAGCTTTAAAGACTTCTCTTCTCCATTCCTTTCTAGTTCCTCAAGTCACAATTTCATGATCAGAAGAATATAGCATCATGGTTAGTTTCTGAATTATGAGTTTAAGTTTTCTTTGTAGTATTATTATTGGATCATATATATATATATATATATATATATATATATATATATATATATTATTAACTTTTTATGTGTTTGTTTTGATTGTTTAGGGAACACCTGTGAATATCATTGTTGGATCACAGGTTTGGGTTGAGGATCCTGAGATTGCATGGATTGATGGTGAGGTCACGCAAATCAATGGCACTAATGTTACCATTATTACCACAGATGGTAAAACTGTAAGATTTTAACTTGATCATCAAGCTTGATTATTCAAAAGCACTGCAATTTGGATTACAGATATGAACACTGAACACGATACTGACACGTAAATACATTTAGTAATTTAAGAAATTGAAAGTGATTGAATGTAACTACATAAATATGTATTGTGTCGGTGTCAGACAGTTACATGTGTCTGTCACTAGACACACCTTCGATCTGAAATGTCAGTGCATCATAGTTTAGGAATTTGATCTTTGACTAGAATGAATACTTTGGATCCAAATGATGGAAATCGAATAACTTGAAGTAAGAATTTTAGTATGCTTATATGATTCTGCATATAAAGAATTATCAGATGTTAACTTAGAATCAGTACTACCATCAATCTGAAATCCTAGACAGATTCTCCGAAAACAATTATTTTAAAGCAATAAGCACTTAAGTAATGTTATAGCATATAACATTTGGATTATCCTCAATTTTAGGTTGTGGCAGAAATTTCAAGTATATACCCAAAAGATACAGAGGCACCACCTGCAGGGGTTGATGACATGACCAAGCTCGCATACCTCCACGAACCCGGCGTCCTGTATAACCTTCTGTGTCGTTTTTCACTCAATGAGATATATGTAAGTCACAACGAGATAATCAACATCTCAATATTATATTTAGTCCTTACAGACACTTTTCGGTCCCTATAAATTACAAAACTGCATGCTTTCAGTCCCTAAAGAAGGACTAAAAATATGCGGTTTAGTAATTTGTAGAGAACGAAAAGTGTGTATAAGGACTAAAATATAATTTTAGATAATTATATAGACTAAAAATATATTTAAACTTTAAGCAGAAAAGAAACATCTGACTATTATTAATGAAATAAGCAGACGTATACCGGGAATATTTTAATTGCGGTGAATCCTTTCCGAAGACTTCCACATTTGTATGACAGCCATATGATGGAGCAGTACAAAGGAGCCGCATTTGGAGAGCTTAGTCCTCACCTTTTTGCTGTAGCAGATACTTGTTACAGGTATAGATCAATGTGTTGTTTGTCACAAGTTACAAAGAAATCGATTTTATTATAGAAGGTAAGTTAATTAGTTTAATATATCAGGGCAATGATTAATGAAAATGGAAGTCAATCTATATTGGTTAGTGGAGAAAGTGGAGCTGGTAAAACCGAGACGACTAAAATGTTAATGAGATATCTAGCTTTCATGGGAGGTAGATCGAATACCGAAGGAAGAACAGTAGAACAACAGGTTTTGGAGGTGAGATTGAACTATTAAACTACTAAGTTACAAATTTTGTTTCTTGGTTAACTCAAATAAGTTATTACATTGTAAATTCTTCAGTCCAATCCAGTGTTAGAAGCATTTGGAAATGCCAAAACTGTCAAAAACAACAACTCAAGGTAAATATTGTACAGATATTTTTCGATCATAATTTCCATTTGAGTTTTGTCGTATAAAATTATTGGAATTTTTGGCAGTCGTTTCGGTAAATTTGTTGAAATTCAATTTGACAAGAATGGGAAGATTTCTGGAGCTGCAATCCGCACGTACCTCCTCGAAAGGTCACGAGTTTGCCAAGTTTCTGATCCGGAGAGAAATTATCATTGCTTTTACATGCTTTGTGCAGCTCCACAAGAGGTTAACCTTTTTATAATTATCCTAATTTTTTTTAAGTAATATATGACGAAGGGTTAACCGAGTTGAAGGAGTTAAAGGACCGAAATTCTAACCCTGGCAAAGGAGAAAATACTAACAGTTAAAATTTGCTTGATAGGATGTGAAGAAGTACAAGGTAGGGGATCCAAGGAAATTCCGCTATCTTAATCAATCAAGTTGTTATGAAGTGTCAAATGTAGATGACGCGAAAGAATACTTGGAAACAAGAAATGCGATGGATATTGTAGGCATCAACCAGGATGAACAGGTAATTAGGCCAAAGTGCATCTCATTCTTATGAAGCATTTATTTTAGCTTGTTAAGTCATGATCAAAGAAATTTCTCTCTATAGGATGCTATCTTTCGTGTCGTAGCTGCAATTCTACATCTTGGAAACATTGACTTTGTCAAAGGGAATGAATTTGATTCATCCAAATTGAAAGACGAAAAATCACTCTATCACCTTCGAACAGTTGCGGAGTTATTCATGTACATGCTTTAATCCGACTGTCAAATTTTCAAATAACTCCTAAACTTCACCTTCATTATATCTTGACATTTTTTTTGGTCAGGTGTGATGAGAAATCACTAGAAGACTCACTTTGTCAGCGTGTTATTGTTACCCCTGATGGCAACATTACAAAACCACTAGACCCGGATGCTGCTTCTTTGAGCCGAGACGCTTTGGCAAAGACCGTGTACTCCAGATTGTTTGATTGGTAATTAACCATTTATTTAAACTGCGCTAACCATGTAATAAACGATAACAGTTCATAATCATACGGTATGCATTCTTATAATATGGCAGGATTGTGGATAAGATTAACAGTTCAATTGGTCAAGATTCTAATGCAGTAAGCTTAATAGGAGTCCTCGACATTTATGGATTCGAAAGCTTCAAAATCAACAGGTATGTATGTTAATTATATCTGTCAGAAAACAATTTATATGTCGCTATATTATAATTTTTATTTATTCTGCATTTACAGTTTTGAGCAACTATGCATCAACTTAACAAACGAGAAGTTGCAACAACATTTTAATCAGGCAAGGTTATAACTTCTCGATACCGCTTCACATCATTGTTGTCGCAAATGTATAATAACATAGAAATCAAACTCTTTCAATTTCAACAGCATGTATTCAAGATGGAGCAAGAAGAGTACACAAAGGAGGAAATTGATTGGAGCTATGTAGAATTTGTTGATAATCAAGATGTTCTTGATCTTATTGAGAAGGTAATTACTAATTAATCACTTATGTATCAACATTGATTCTGCAAGATATATTGTGAAACAATTTATTTTTCCTGCATGCAGAAACCTGGTGGAATTATTGCTCTTCTTGATGAAGCTTGGTATGTCATTTCTCACTCAAAAAACTTCGAATAAATATAAATTTCAAAAACATAAACATATTTTGTTAAGCAAAAAGTTGAAAATTTAATTATATTCTTATTTCCGCAGCATGTTTCCGAAGTCAACACACGAGACTTTTGCACAAAAAATGTACCAGACATACAAATCACACAAACGGTTCAGCAAGCCAAAACTTTCTCGAACAGACTTCATAGTTAACCACTACGCCGGAGATGTAAGTTTAGTAAATTCCAATTTTTTTTTCAGCTATGTTAGATAAAATATGGAAGATGATAATTTCTTGTCACAAATACTTTTAATGTATAGGTCACATACCAAGCAGATTATTTTCTCGATAAGAATAAAGATTACGTTGTAGCAGAACATCAAGCTCTTTTATGTGCTTCAAAGTGCACATTTGTTGCTAATCTTTTCCCTCCTTTACCTGAGGAAACATCGAAGCAATCAAAATTCTCTTCCATTGGTTCACAGTTTAAGGTAAAGCATTTTCTTACAACAGCGGTTTGTTTCGCGTGTTTCATGAAACTCTCAATCCATCATGAATGACTTATGAATCAAATTTTAATATCCAGCAACAATTGCAATCTCTCATGGAGACACTGAGCACCACAGAACCGCATTACATAAGATGTGTGAAACCAAATACAGTTTTGCAGCCAGGAATATTTGAGAACTTCAATGTCTTAAACCAGTTAAGATGTGGGGTGAGTTTCATTTTTCCTGCTGTGTATATATATATATATATATAAGACTGTTTAGTAAATTCTATAAAATTTCTCTTACGGACATTTACGTCACTATTACTCTTTCAGGGAGTACTTGAGGCAATAAGGATAAGTTGTGCCGGATATCCAACTAAAAGAACATTCGAAGAGTTCCTTGATCGATTTGGAATGCTAGCCCCTGATGTCCTTGACGGGTATATATTATTATAGTACTCCCTACGGACTTAAATATAAGAAAACATGAACATGTGTCTCGACCAAAGACATGTTCTTCTTTTCTTATATTTTAGTCCGGAGTAGTACACAAGAAAACGAAAATTGTTTTTGTGATTTATCATATGATAATTAATGCTTTCTTGTGTGCAGATCTGATGAGAAAAAGGCGTCTATTGCCATCTGTGATAAGATGAACTTAAAAGGCTATCAAGTAAGTTTATAGAAGCAAAAGGCATAATTATCCCCTGAAAAAATCGAGAAAATCAAGATTTATGTTATAAGCTGTAATGAATTTCCTCGAATGTTTTTTCAATCAGATGGGGAAAACAAAGGTGTTTCTTAGAGCTGGTCAGATGGCTGAATTAGATGCACGAAGAGCCGAAGTCTTAGCTAAAGCAGCTAGACTCATACAGAGACAAATCCGAACACATTTAGCACGAAAAGAGTTCATCACCATGAAAAAGGCCACAATTCGTATCCAGAAGATTTGGAGAGGTCGCATTTCTTCACAAAGAAGTAACTTGTATATATTTTTAGTACATGTTTGTTCTCCCGTTGCTTAACTGACTTAAATTACTTTTCTTTACGCTTCTTATATCAGCGAAACTTGCTCGGGAACTCTATGAGGATATGAAGAGAGAATCAGCTTCTGTCCGGATACAGAAACATGCACGTGCACATAGAGCAAGAGTGTATTACACATCATTACAAGTATCAGCTATTGTTATTCAATCAGGATTGAGAGCATTAGCAGCACGAAACGAATATAGGTACAGAAGAAGAACAAAAGCTTCAACGAAAATTCAGGTAAAGACAACTTCAGAAGAAATGCATAACACCAACATAGATCATAAATCATGACATAGATTTCACAATGTTTATTTAAATTATCATCAATTAAAATTTGAAGAAGCTTGAGATACAAGAAAGCAAAATAACAATTATTTCTACTTCTGTTTTACATTGATAATTCTTATTACAGACACAATGGAGAAAAGTTCAAGCTCTTTGTAGTTACAAACAGCAGAAGAAATCAACTGTTACACTTCAATGTTTGTGGAGAGCTAAAGTAGCACGAAAAGAGCTCAGAAAGCTCAAAATGGCGAGTCTCACTTATTTGTAACATTTATAGAATTTTATTCCAATTCTCGTAGAATATCGATAGTAACAGTTTGAAGTTGTTGCGCAGGCTGCAAGGGAAGCAGGTGCACTTAAGGAAGCAAAAGACAAATTGGAGAAACGTGTTGAGGAGCTTACATGGAGACTAGATATTGAAAAGCACATGAGGGTATGTATGAAGTCTCGAATAGTTTACCATGATAAACACATTGGCTTATTTTTTATCTTATGCAAAACAACCTATGCAAATAAATAACTTCTTATGTATTATTATAATCTTATCAAGATAGTTTATGAAAAAACAGCTTATGCAGATACAAATTTTTTAGTGCGAACTTATAAATTAACATAAAAGCTTATTTATTTGCGTCCAATATTCAATATAGGAGAGAGAAAAGAAACATTTTCCTTGATTATTCATGCATATTATTTTTTCCTAAGCACATAACCTAGAAAAAATAAAATGCAGGTTGACCTTGAAGAAGCTAAGGGGCTAGAGATTGCAAAATTACAAAATGCATTACAAGAAATGCAAGGTCAGATAGATGAAGCTCATGCTGCAATTATACATGAAAAAGAAGCAGCAAAAATAGCAATTGAACAAGCACCACCAGTAATTAAAGAAGTACCTGTTGTGGATAATACCAAGCTAGAGTTACTCACAAATAAAAATGAGAAGCTTGAGGTAAATCTGATATTTAGAATATTTTTCTTTCAACATTAACAATTAAGAAGCCGAGTAATTAACTATATCGAAGTTGTTAAAATATAGAGTGAAGTTGAAGAGCTGAAAAACAAGATCAAAGATTTTGAAGAAAAGTATATAGAAATTGAAAAGGAGAATCAAGCAAGGATGAAAGAGGCAGAAGAAGCACAGCTTAAAGCAACACAACTTCAAGAGACTATTGAAAGGTTAATTGTTAAGTAAAAATTAACCACATATATGTTTACTATCATAAGCTGACATGCATTGACTATGTAATTTTTTTTTCTACAGATTAGAATCGAGTTTGTCAAACCTCGAGTCAGAGAACCAGGTTCTTTGCCAGCAGGCTTTGGTAGAATCGAAAAATGATGATCTTTCTGAAGAGATTAAAATGTAAGATCCAATATATTATTTTCATCGTCTTTCTGAAAATTAATTACTGAAACTTCATGCTGTTTCCAGCCTCAAGGGTCAGATTGAAAATCTCGAATCAGAGAATAAATTTCTACGGAGCCAAGCAGCAGCTGCTGAAGAACAGAAAACTCATCCAGAAAAAATAGAAACTTATCCGAAAGTTGCTGTTGTACAACAGATTCAACAAAGAACTATTGAAGATAATGTGACAGCAAAAATCAAGGTACAAACTAAAATTGATCTTTTCGACAGAATCATTTCATTATGTGACGATATCTTTTATGACGCTACAGGAATTGGACAATGGAAATCAAACAGAAGAAGAATTGCATGCTAGAAAAGTATTTCAAAATTACCACATTTATTCTTTAAGAACTTATATGTATAAGTGATTCATAACAGTGTGTTGAGTTGAAATAATTTAATTATGTTTCCAGGAAGCAAAAGTACCTGTTTCCTTTCTTACAAAGCAAAGATCACTCACAGAAAGGCAGCAGGTATGTTTTATAGACAAAGTCTCTCTTTCGTAAGAATAGACGATAAGCTAGAAAATTGGATGTCAAGTGTTTAGTAGAATTAGCGTTTGCACTAACTGATAAATATATAATTAGCGTTTGTAATTGAAAGAAAGTTTTCATCTCTCTTGTAAACAGGAAAGTCATGATGCATTGCTCAAGTGTCTTATGGAAGATAAGCGTTTTGAGAAAAACAGACCGGCGGTTTCTTGTATTGTTTATAAAGCACTTCTTCATTGGAGATCTTTTGAAGCAGAGAAGACACATATATTTGATAAAATTACTCACACTATTCGATCATCAATTGAGGTAGAATCTTCCATTCAACAACTTCAATACACTCTTAGTTTTTTAGCCTAACTCAACCCTAACAAAATCGTCCTGATGATTTACTATGTTTTGTAAACTGTATTTACTAAATAGAATGATTAAGAAAGTTATCAACTCATTGTTGTGTGAAATCAAATTACCATTTTATGTTTTCTTGCAGAGTCATGAAGGAATCAATGATCTAGCTTATTGGCTTTCAACAACATCAACACTTTTGTTTTATCTACATTGCACACTCAAGGTCAGCAACAATACAAATAAAGCATTGTCGCGTAATCGAAACTCGCCTGCTACATTATTTGGAAAAATGGCACAAGTAAGCTTTCAAGAAACTGCAAAACTTAAGTGCATTCAATCGGATTTAATTCATATACACTGTTATTGTAAAGGCGTTTTACACTGTCAAACAATAATAATCGGCAGATTATTAAAAACGTCTGACTTTAATCATAACTATTTCTAAAATCACACATATGATCGATTGCGATTTGTTGACAGTGTAAAACATGAAACAAAATTAAACTCTCGAATCAATGTTAAAACCATAATGGTGTTTGTGAAATGCAAAATCAGGGTTTACGTTCATCTTCAATGGGCATCGGGATATCAAGTGGATACAGTGGGATGGTGGAGAAGCCAAATGAGCAATCTAAAGTGGAAGCCAAGTACCCTGCTATTTTATTTAAGCAACACTTAACTGCTTATGTGGAGAAAATATATGGAATGATCCGTGATAGTTTAAAGAAAGAGATTAGTCCATTCTTAAATCTTTGTATTCAGGTAATCAACATGTTTATGAAAAACTTGCGCAACAAGAAATTGGATATTGGTTGATTAGGGCAGCGTTTATAGAAATTAATCGGACTTATGTTATAAGCACCTAAACGAATGTTTTGGAGAATGTATGAAAATAGTTTATCACATGTCTATTAGTTTTTAGCTTAATTCAATAAGCTCTACACCTGTTTGGATTGACTTATTTGAGTTCATAAACCTTATTTCTATAAGCTCTTCAGAATATTTCTTAACACAAAAAAACAACTTTTTTTATTAATCTCTTACTACCATTAACAGGCACCCAGATCCATAAGAACCAGATCAATAAGAGGGTCATCTAGAAACATCCATTCAAATATAGTTGCAAAACAACAAGCATTGCATATGCACTGGAAAGGCATTGTGAGCAAGTTAGATCATGTCTTTGCTATATTATCTGACAATTATGTAAGCATGAATCACTTTCCTAATTGCTTTGGTAAAGTTGTGCTTATTAAAGAAGAGATTACTCAATATTCTACATTTTGTGATTTCAGGTCCCTCCTATGATAACAAGGAAGATATTTAGTCAGGTTTTCTCATACATGAATGTTCAACTCTTTAATAGGTGAACAAAAGTTCCACTCAATTTCACTTAACATGTTGGACTAGTCATTGTTGATTCAACTTTATTTATACAGATTCTCATAAAGTTATGATACTTATGGTTTCACAGTTTGTTGCTTCGTCGCGAGTGCTGCTCCTTTAGCAATGGAGAATATTTGAAGGCAGGTTTGCATGAGTTGGAACTATGGTGTCTCAAAGCAACAGATAAGGTAATTTCAAATATTTTCCATAAAATAGGGTTCATGACTAAGCCAAAACGCACAAGTTCGACACTCATTTTCGACATATTTTCTTTGGTCTTTTTGTTTTCTTTGCAGATTGCAGGATCATCTTGGGATGAACTCAAACATATACGCCAAAGTGTTGGATTTCTGGTATACTACCCGATAATAATGGTTCACTCTTTCGTTCCCGTTTTCTCGATTTTCAACTTTTAAATTCTTTTGGTTATGCAGGTCTTGCATCAAAAGACTCAAAAATCTTTGGACGAGATCACAAATGAACTCTGCCCGGTAATTTTTTTTATAGACAAATATTAGTATTTTCTCTTTTATCAGGGTTCGAACTACTGTCCATTGATAAAATTTAAGAGATTAAATATAATCATGTATCAATGTATTGGAAAACGGATACAACTTTAATTTGAAGTGTCATTGCAACATAGAATTTTATCCAAATCATACCTTCCATAATGGAGGAATGACTCGAGCCAACTTAACCTATTATTTCTTGTATAATTTTTCGCTCTCTCAGGTGTTAAGTATTCCACAAATATATCGCATCGGAACTATGTTCTGGGACGACAAGTATGGAACACAAGGATTATCTCCAGAGGCAATTCCTTACACCTTTTCTGCATATGCACATTTTTTTCTATGCTTTTGAATTCATTTGAAGTATGATTATATCTTTTTTTTTGTCTCTTCAAATTCAAACAATACAAACATTGATATATTAATTTGCATCAATACTCCTTATTAGAATATATGAAAAATATCTCATAATTTCTAAAATGTGTATTCTTTCATATTTATAGGTCATTAGCAGAATGAGAGTACTTATGACAGAAGATCACTCAACAAACACACTAAATAATTCATTCCTTCTAGAGGTTGAATCCAGGTAATTAAGTATTGATTAATATGTTCCTTGATGCATTTTAACTTTTCCTACTTTACAATCAAGTTCCAATTTCCCTAACACAAGCTATTAATATTGCACTTGTTCCCTTCATAAAATTCAGCATTCCATTCTTAATGGAGGAGTTATTTCGGTCCATGAGCGACATCCGAATATCAGATATGGATGTGGATCCACCAACAATCCTTAGACAAAGATCTGATTTCCAGTTCTTGTTGCAGCACATCGATAGTGACTCTCAGTGAGCTAGTGAAAGTTTGGCTGTTGATAGAGAGATTTATTTTTTCTGATTTTTTCATTGATTTAATTTGGGTTTGGTTTGTTGAGAGTAATTCAATGGTGAGGTGAAGAATTGTAATTAGTTTATATCATTTTTTTTAATTTGTTTTTGTGAAGATTCAATTTTTTTGTAAGGCTTCTTTTCTTGTCAAGGAAGCCACAGTGAATTTTGACAAAGTTGTATAATATCATAATGAGAATGAAAGAAAGTTTTGGGTTTTTGTTCAATTTGAGAGTGTTTTGGGTTTTTGTTCAATTTGAGAGTATTCCTGAACTATTTATTTTCTAGAACATTATTTAATTCTCTGCTGACGGATTGGTTTTAACTTATTCGCATTGAGGCAATTTATTGGTACCTAGAGTCTTTTCAAGTCACCCTTATATATTATTATCTTTTGTTTAACCCACTTTGAGCTATAAAAATAATTTCTCTTTTCTTTCGGTGATAAATCATATTACAAACCTATAGACCAGATAATTATATATGTTTACCCTCTTTGAAATTAGGTGGAAGTTATACCCATTATCATACTGTTACTATTTTACCCTTCTCAATCTTCCTCATAACTTATTGCAAAAGTCATTTAATTTTAACTTACTCCCACCCAATATTGTGCTCCTTAGTAAATAATTTCCCCCTTAGTTAACTCAAATCAATATCACTTTTATTAATTGAAGTCGAGATATTACAAAGGTTTACCAAGAGTCTACGAGCCTTATATCGTACTATTGTCAGCCCCACTTACGTAATGAAATTGTCACTCTTCATGCATACTCATGCAAGGTTTGGCCTATAAACACATGTGTAACCCTAACACCTATAGTACACAAATTCTCACCCAATTTTCTTCGCATATTCCCTCATTCAAATACTGACTTGAGCAATGAAGTGCTAACAATCTTGTAGGTATCATTCCCCTATGTATCATTCCCCTCGTTAAATAATAAAATTCCCTTATATACATTTTCAAATATATATTTTGCAGGAGTTAATGACAGCGGAAGAACTTCCTCACTAAATGACTCTCAAATCCATAATACATTCATAATAAGGACTTCAGTGGCAAGTCTTCTAGGCTGGCTAAAATTTGAGCATGGATAGAGACACAACCACGAATGATGAGGGTGCATTGCACTAATACATGTTACCAAGCACTGAATAAATGACACTTACATAAGATATTTGTGACTCATCCTTTACACATAGAGGATCTCATCATACGATTATTCCTCAAATCCCACTATATATGCATGTATGCACTCACTCTCACAGTACACACATTCTATCCCAATTTAGCATTTTCTCTTGCCTTAAGCAAATACTGACTTGAGCGTTGGAATGTTAACATTGTTGTAGGTACATTTTCCCTCTTCTCAGGGGCGTCTCCGAGTTTTTGGAGGCTCTGTACAAAATATAAAAATGGCCCTTTAATAATTTTTTTTTAAAATTATTGATTTAAATTGCATATAATTTTTTTAAAAAAATAACCATTCTTATTCTTGTAAACATTTAAATTATCAATATTAAGAGCTCAAAAAAAATTATCAATATTAAACCAATTGCATTAAATCAAATAGGACAAAAAAAAATACCTAAAAAAAAAGGACAAAAAATACAAAATAATTATCTTTGTATATAACGCCAAGAAGGAACATCCTAATCTAAGATTAAATTTTATGCAAAGATTAAAATGGACTAGAACTATATTTACGAGTATAGATAACTAATCTATTGATACTCATTTGATATTTTATGAATATTAACAATATATAACTATTATTTTAGAGCCTAAAAATTAATCTATTAATATATCTGATATTTATGGGTATAAATAATATATAAGTAATATTATATGACCTCAAAATTTTAAGTTGAGGCCCTCAAAATTTGGAGGCCCGGTGTCGTCGCATATCCTGCACGTGTGTGCGGGACGCCCCTGCCTCTTCTGACACTAGAAGAATCGCATCACAATCAATCAAGTACAAATTTGACCATTCCCAGATGAACATTGTTACATGAGCAGTCAGTTAAAAAATAAGAACACTAATACATTTTTAACAAAAATTAAAAAAAATTATATGCATTTAGATTTATATAAAACTTAAAATTTATAATAATTTATGTCATCTCATTTTCAACATTTATATTAAATTCTAATTTTGGATCAAAATAAATAAGTTTATTCATCCAAAATATTTAACTAAGAAGTAAATCAATTTGTCTTTTGTATAAAATTAATTCAAATTCAAAATTTAAATTAAAATAAATTAATAATGTTTATTTTAAAAAATAATTAAAAGAAGAAGTAATAAATAAAAATATTACTGCCTCCGTTCTTTTTAAGTGTCCAAAAATGTCAGATTTAACGTTTCTATTTAACTATTCATTTGGTATTTTAAGGGTACAATTTGTCAATTATTCATATCTTTTTCAATAAAACTAATTAATATTATATATTTGGAAGACTTTTTTTCTTAATTTTTTTTTTGGGTACATAACATATTAAATTTTGTTCTTTTTTTGTACATAATATATTAAATTTATTGGAAAGAGAAAGTGTGTGCAAAAAAGAGAAATTTATTGGTGGATAAAAATTAGGGTATAATAACAAGATAAAATGCAAAAATATACTTTTTTAATTTTTTGTAAGGGATATACTTTCTTAATTTGATGATATTATTATAAACGGACACTTAAAAATGAACGGAGGTAGTACAAATTTAGTTTTGTAAAATATTTTAAAATTAGTTTCAAGTGTTTTTTGAATTCAAATTTTAAAATATTTAACTATAAAAGTGGATGCATGTGTAAAAAATATTTTACACGCATTACAATTAATCTAAAAATAATGTTTTCATTTTGGGTGAAAATAAAGAGAAAAAGGAATATGCAAAATAATTTTACAATTATATTTCCCGTCTTGCCATCCCACTTAGGTACCGTTTGGTCCGGCTTATTTTCTACTTTTTTTTCTTCTCCTAAAAAATAGTAAAAAAGGAAAAAATTGTATTTGACTTCACTTTTCTTTATTTTTTATTTCTTTACTTTATTTCTTTAATACTTTTAAGGAGAAACAGCGTCAAATATAATTTTATACTTCTTTATTTCGTTTAAGCTAAAATAAAAAGTAAAAAATAAGCCGGGCCAAACGGGGCCTTAACCTCATCTTTTTTATATGACATACAATATTAAACCGCTTATTAGTTATCGGTGTAAAATTAATTTACAGATCTTTAAACTCGAAAATAAACAGGTGCTTGTTTGTAACGGTAACTCTAACAGACATGGTGTAAGCGGATTAGAAAAATCCAATTGAACCGATAATTCAAACCAATCAAAAGCGAAAAAAAAACCAAATCAAACCGAACCAATCGAATATTCATTGGTTCGGACATCGAATTCACTCAAAACTGATCTAAATCGGTCCAATTACACCCCTACTAACAACCGACATAGAATTGAAGTTGAATTTATCCCTTTGGGCTGTGAGCACAGCAGACGCAACAATGAGAGGCTGCGCATTGCCGTTAACAACAAACTTGTTACCTTTTCGTCATCACATTCATTCATTTTCATCATCTCACTCTTTCACCATTCATAACCCAACAACACCAATACTCTCTACAATCCATCATCATCACCCATTCTCTTCAACTTCACTTCATGCCCAACATCAACAACAACAACAACCACATGATGAAGAAAGCTTTCAAGTATTGACATCTTTGAAAAGTGATTACAATGATATCATGATAGTTGATACCCCTAATTCTAGAATGCTTCTCCTTGATTCATCTCGTACTCACTCTTCCTCTCTATTTGTTTCTCTGTTTTTTCTGTCTCTATGTCTGAATAAGGGTGCGTTTGGATTTACTTAATTTTGAGCTTATGCAAAATAACTTAGGTAAATAAATAAAGTTTTATGTTAATTTATAAGTTTCTAATAACAAAAATTGTATTTTTATAAGTTATTATAATAATATATAAAAAAGTATTTATTTGCGTTTTACATAAGTTCAAAAATATGTTAAACCAAATGGGTACTAAATGTTTATTAAAGTTTCAAATTTTATCTCATGGTTGAACTTGGTCTCAAAAGTATTAAAATGGGGTTCTTACATTTTTAATTTATTTTGTTTTTGACCACATTCTTCTTGAGAAGTGTTAATGAACTGATTTGTCAGAATTTCTTTTTTGCTGTTGTAGATAATGTTCATAGTATTCTTTACAAGGACACAAAATGGACTAATTCCTACTGGGTATGTTACTTTGCCAATATTGTTTTCGTTTTATCTATCTATAGTTGTATGTATGTATACATATATGTTTGTTACATTTTTAAATCAAATCATTAATTTGAGTACATTGGAGTTTCTAGAATGCTAGTGTAGGAAAATTTGTTGGCTTAACTGATAAGTCTATCATCGACAATGGTGTGTTGTGAGAATGTCCGTATGGAACTACAGTGAACATTGTCAAATTGTCTTAGAATTCAGGTTGGGTCTAACTCGACCTACAAAATCGGCTTGCAAGGTGAGGACTTCTGAAACTGTATAACTTATAAACACAACTTAGGCTGTTTTTGAAGGTGTTGGAGGCTGCCGTGAATGGAATGCCACAATTAGGAGGCTTGTGGTGGACCGTAATTATGGTGGAATTTCCAACAGTTGCCAGTGATATTAAACTATTTCTTGGGCAAAAATTGTGATGCCTTAACGGCAAATGATGTCGTTGGAAATTCCGCTTTCATTGTGGTCCCCCCCTGCTGTCTAAATGCGGCATTTGGGTTGCTTTCATTGAAGCCTCCAACACCTTCATAGTGTTGGGTGTGAAGGGTGGATATAGTCCCACATGCCTAGAGATATGGCCTATGTAGTGTTTATAAAGCTTGCGTAGCCCTCACCTTACAAGCTGGTTTTGTAAGATTAACTTAAGTCAAACCCAAATTCTAAGAGAGGTCTTTCATAAATTTGCTATTTGTTATGCAACCCTTAGTGGTGAAATGAGAAGCTGACTTTTACTTTTCCTTTAACCCCTTTGATATAGTGTTAGAAATTTGAAAGTATAGCTTAGTTTTGGTTCATATACGCTGCTACGATGATTTATCTTGGGTTATCAAATTCTTTCAGAATGAAGTAATTTACAAACAACTCTATAAGTTTTATCATTCCTAAATACTGACACTTCTAAGTTATGCAGCTGTGTGGTATTTTATATATATTATTTATTATTTATATTTACACGATAGACGATTTATTCATCTCAAGATTTTCTATTGTGTTACATTAAACAGGATGAATTTGCCAGCTTGCCAGCCATTGTTCCAAAAGGTCCCATTGCTATCTTAGGTTTGGTAATTTCTTAATCTTGATGATGCATATTGTTTTGGTGAATTTATAATGGTTTGGAATTCCTTAAAAATAAATGATATTCTAAGTAATATACTAATATCATACATTCATACTTCATTTTAAAACGTCAGGGTGGTGGAACTGCTGCTCATCTGATGCTTGAATTATGGCCTTCACTGCAACTTGAAGGCTGGGAGATTGATGACATTGTAAGTTTGTAACAATGCTTCTTTTCTTATATAAGATTTTTTATAAACGAACCACATCGGCTATTTCATGTGTCAGTTATATATAGATAGATACACACACACACACACACACACACACACTATGGTCATGTGTATCTGATAACATTTTGGATTCAACAAAACAAAAATATCTGCACAAAAGTCGATATCAGAATTGAAACATTATAGATAAAATAACAAACATGACAGTTGTACTTGGATACTATTTTTATCTGCTCTTGGGATGTAAATTCCATTGTTCACCGGTGTGTTGGGATTTAGATATGGAAGGCCTTTTCACTGTTAGTCGAACTATAGCTGACATGGTAAAGTTAAGGAACATTTTTGTTGTAATTAAGAAAACCATGAAGTGGTTAACGGTTAAAATCTAACAACTTTTTAAAGCCTTTTCTAGTGGTTGATGCGGTCAATTAATTGTTCAATTTGTGTTTCAAAATTGCATACTGCTGTAATATTTTACATGATAGAAAAAATGAAGATATCCACTCTATTAATGTGGTTGAGGACTTGTGGTGATGGTTTGTGGTATTGAAACCTTCAGAAACTTGTTGACGTACTATCTGGTTGGATGAGTAGTATCATTAGTAGAAAGAAAATTTGGGTGGGAAGGGATATACTTCAAATAGGACTTGATGTGCTTCCTTTGATTTGGCAAAGCATTTAGATGAGTGAAATTCAAAATAAGTACCATTGTGTTTAGCAAACTTGCTAGACTTAGCAATATTCTTAGCAACAGAGGGAAGACATAATTTAAAATATTTTTAGTGAAAGATGAATAAAAGAATAAAAAGGTGAAGAAATTTAAAGGAACCAGCAGAGGTGATAGACAAGCGGTGTCCATTTCCTAAAGAAATCTGATCGGAGGTGTTATGAAGTCCCACATCGGTGCGAGATGGCCTGATTCGCCTGAATATATGTTTATAAGTATGAGGCAATCCTCACCTTACAAGCCGGTTTTGTAAGGATGAGTTAGGCCCAATACTAAATCGTAAGAGGAGGGTAGAATTGCATAGGTCTCTTGTGAGTTAGGGAAAATAGATAACTTGTAGAAAACAAAGGTACAATCTGAGCTCTGTTACTGAATGAATCAATGTATACTACCGTCACTATAAATGATCTAACACTTTATACTCTTACAGAAGCAACCCGCTATCTTGATCCCTTTCCATGCAATGTTTTCTTATTGGCTAATCATTTTTCCTCTTTTGACTTAGATGAACCTTTGGGAGAAATATCAATCTTTAGTCTAGTGTTTGTCATCATGAAGAAGTTATTTGTTGAGTGATATAATTACTGCTGTTAGTAGATGTGATTTTCTCTGTTATTTTATGGATTTGGCTTCATAATTTCCTTGAATTAAGACATTCTCCCTACGGTTCTTTTTATAAGAGACAATTAACTTCTTCTGTCAACTTCACCGTAGTTGTCAGTGAACAATATATAGGTAGGATATATCAAGCTTATCCTTGAATTAAGATATACTCCCTCCGGTCCTACCTACATACTGTTAACATCTTCTGTACTTGAAAAATAAGAAAAGAAATTAAAACCTTTTTTTTTCCCTAGTATAGTGATTGACAGCAAAAAGATTGTATATCATGCCAATATGAGGTTTGAAAGTAACCATAGTGTTATAGAAATTTATATGAATACATTAGAGCTGTAAAAAACGGGCTACTCGGCCCATTTCGGGCCGGCCCATTCGGGCTTCCTGTGGATTGAAATGGACACACTGTGGAACAGCCTAATGGATACCAAACAACCTAGTTTGTCTGACACGTTAGCTTACTTTACTGATCCAAACTGAACCAAACTAGGTTGTTTGAATCAAACATATATATTTGAACTTTATTATATTTCTAATCAGTAAACCAATGGAAACCAAACAACCTAGTTTGTCCGACACAGTAGTATTAATAGTACAAAATAAAGTAAGTTTAAATTCATACAAATCCACCAAAATAAGTTCAAATTCCTACAAATCTACCAAAATAATTTCAAAACAAGTCATCTCAGTAACTCAGTCAATGTTCACATATTCCACAATGTTGGATTCTTGTACACTTCCATGAGTTTCATCATCTTTATCAATATTTTTGACATATCAAGTTCTACAAAAGAAAAAAAAAAATTGGTTGATAAAAATAAAGATATAAATTTTTTGGTTAATTATTAAACATTTGAAAAATATTAGAGGTTTAATAAGCTTACCTTAAAACTCATATAACCAACTGCGTGCGCACAAGAGAGCTTGAACCGATTCATTTTTCATTGAACTTCTATACTTATTTATAACTCGAGCAGCAGTACTAAACACAGATTTTGACGCCAATGTGGTTATAGGAATACTCAATATATCACAAGCTATCCTTGCAAGAGTGGGACTTTTACGAATTCTTTCCTTCCAACAAGCCAAGATATCAAAACAAGACGATGAAGGCATCCTCAACTCATCTAAATAAGTATCAAGTTCCGTTTTTCCAATGTTGGTGCTTTCTTGGTTTTCAAATTCTTCAAATTCTTACAATATAAAGTCAGTTAAGAATACAATTTCCTTTCAAATTCCTACTCTTGAGTGTTTTAAGGTGTAATTCTATATACAATATACATGGTCACAATATTAATTATAATGAGCTAATGAATATATATAATGGGCACAACATGGTACAAGATTTACCATAGAGGCCAAAGTATACAAGTAGAAACCAAATTATCATAATAGAGCCATAACAGAAGTCTCAGAATGTCACATGACAATCAGAAGTGCAAAATAACATGCCTTGCACCAAAAAACTACCCAGCTAATAACAAAACTGTGGATGCTGTGTATACTGTATACAGTATCCTACAACATTAATTAAGAATTACATTAATTAAGATGGATAAACATGAAGAAAAGTTGCTTTTTGACAAATCACAATAATAACATTTTATTTACAGTATATAGTCATAATGTAATCTTATACATCAATGAAGAATAACATAGTAATAAATATTTAAGAAATAATAAATTAACTTACTTCGTCTATTGAAGCTAGCATTCCTCTTCCTAAAGGAGGTTGCACTACTTGTTGTGAAGAGCTCGTGATTAAAAGAAGGAATCTCATTGTTGACATATCTGCCATAAAGCTTCTCCAACTTCATCTTGACACTTTTCGACTTATCCTCACTAGTGAGTGGATCAAGTTTGGAATATTCATATTTCACAAAATTGAGTTTTTTGGTAGGATCAAGAATAGTCGCAAATGCAAAGATTACACTATACTCACTCCAATACTTGTCAAACTTTTCCTTCGTTTTTGTGGTCACGTTTTGAATCAATGGATCTTCACTTGTCAAATAAGACTTTAAAGGACACTCTATCTTCCATATTTCTCCAAAGTACAAATTTGATGTAGGATGAGAAGATCCGGATATCAAGTTTGTAATATTGTAAAATGGCTTCAGAAGATCACACAATGTTTCAAGGCCGGCCCATTCCGGCTAGCCCATTTTGGGTAGCCCATTTTACATTCAGGTTAGCCCATTTTGGCTAGCCCACAATGTTTCAAGGTCGGCCCATTCGGGCATTTTGAAGCCATTTTACAATATTAAAAAATTGATATATGGATCTTCTTATCCTACATCAAATTTGTACTTTGGAGAAATATGGAAGATAGAGTGTCTTTTAAATTCTTATTTGACAAGTGAAGATCCAATGATTTAAAACATGACCATAAAAATGAAGGAAAAATTTGACAAGTAATGGAGTGAGTATAGTGTAATTTTAGCATTTGCGACTATTCTTGATCCTACCAAAAAGCTCAATTTTGTGAAATATGCATATTCAAAACTTGATCCATTCACTAGTGAGGATAAGTCGAAAAGTGTCAAGATGAAGTTGGAGAAGCTTTATGCCATATATGTCAACAATGAGATTCCTTCTTTTAATCACGAGCTCTTCACAACAAGTAGTGCAACCTCCAGGAATGCTAGCTTCTATAGACGAAGTAAGTTAATTTATTCTTTCTTAAATATTTATTACTATGTTATTCTTCATTGATGTATAAAAGATTACACTATGACTATATACAGTAAATAAAATGTTAATATTGTGATTTGTCAAAAAACAACTCTTCTTTGTGTTTATCCATCTTAATTAATGTTATAGGATACAGTATACACAACATACACTGTTTTGTTATTAGTTGGTAGTTTTATGTTGCTAGGCTTGTTGTTATTTTGCTCTCCTGAATGTCATGTGACATTTTGAACCTCCTGTTATGGCTCTACTATGATAATTTGGCTTTTAGTTGTATACTTTGGCCTCTATGGTAAATCTTGTACAATGTTGTGCCCATTTATTATATTCATTAGCTCATTATAATTAATAATGTGACCATTTTTTTTTTTTTTTGACAGAATTAATAATGTGACCATGTATATTGTATATAGCGTTACACTTGAAAACACTCAAGAGTAGGAATTTGAAAGGAGACTTTATATTGTAAGAATTCGAAAATCAAGAAAGCACCAACATTGAAAAAACATAACTTTTAGTTGAGGATGCATTCGTCGGCTTGTTTTGATATCTTGGCTTATCGGAAGGAAAGAAGTCATAAAAGTCCCACTCTTGCAATGATAGCTTGTGATATATTGAGTATTCCTATAACCACGGTGGCGTCAGAATCTGCGTTTAGTATTGGTGCTCGAGTTCTAAATAAGTATAGAAGTTCAATGAAATATGAATCGGTTCAAGCTCTCTTGTGCGCATGCAGTTGGTTATATGGGTTTGAAGGTAATCCTATTAAAGTTCTAATATTTTTCAAATGTTTAATAATTAACCAAAAGATTCATATCTTTATTTTTCACAACCAATTTTTTTATTTTATTTTGTAGAACTTGATTATATAAAAAATATTGATAAAGATGATGAAACTCATGGAAGTGTACAAGAATCCAACACCGTGGAATATGTGAACATTGACTGAGATGACTTGTTTTGAACTTATTTTGGTGGATTTGTATGAATCTGAGCTTACTTTATTTTGTATTATTAATACTACCGTGTCAGACAAACTTGGTTGTTTGGTTTCCATTAGGTTGTTCACAGTGTGTCCATTTCAATCCATTAGTTTGTTTGATCATTATCATAAAAATAGGTTGTTTAATTGAGCACTAACAATTTTTTTTTAAAAAGGGCTAGCCGCCGGGCTCAGGCACTATTTTTGCAGCCCATCTTATTTACACTTTGATTAGATCCATAATACGGATGTTCTCACCTAAATTTGATTTTTTGAAAACCAAAAATGTAGTTGATCGATAAAGCAAGAGATTACTTTGGATTATCTGATTTGGAGAAGACAACAGAAGATGGTGGCATTCTAAATGTTCATATTGGCGATGTCTTCGTTCCCTCAGAGGATTTGCACAAAAGATATGCCGGTGAGTAATTCTCTTTGCATATTGCCTAATTTTCATATATCCCTATAGGTAGTAAAAAATAATTCTACTGCCTATACCTCTGACTAGGGAAAAAAAAAACTCCTATCTTAGCATTTCCATCTAAAGGTAGCTTTGAATAATTAAGTTTTGTGACTGAAGATTTATCTAGTGTTAAAGGAGAGTGCTCCTTTGGGGTAGTCTTATGTGCAAGGTTATCTTCTTCATTGTAAACCTTTTGTATCTTCTCTTTCAATCTCATTACAAAAATATGAAATACTTTGTTCGTTTGCAATCTTTATCCTTATTCATTTGAGTATTTTTTACACCATTAATCTTGGAATACTTGGTCCTACATTTGATGAGATAAGCCTAAGCATGTGTTTATAAGTGGGAGGCACCTCTTACCTTACAACAATGTTGTGAATTGCAGATCACAAAAAATAGCAGTTTGTATCAATACCAATATGCAACAGTGCTATAGCGCCACTACAGCCGCAATTTCATTTTGTACTATATAGCGTATTTTGGAACAATAGTGGTTTTTGCAAATTCCGCCATGCTATAGTGGCAATTAAACAACATTGTCTTACAAGCCAGTTTTGTTGGGTTGAATTAAGTCCAACCCAATTTTTAAGACTTTTTGATTTCTGAAAATCTCTCCTCTCACACAAAGGCAAAGCTACCAAATTGCAGAATTAGTCTCTATTCGTTTTTTCTTGAAAGGAATTAGTCCCTTTAATCGGATTTATTCCTATATATTTAACTGACCCCCGCCCCCCTAATAAACTAGCTAACCAATCTAACTAACTAATTGACTACTGTTGTCCTTGTTCTTCTACACCCTAACATAATGGAAAAAAGAAGCACAATTCAATTGATAACAGTTGAATGGTTGAATTATCCATTTAATCATACATTTTTTCTTCAACTGTTTAACTTGGATATTATTTTGATAGGCTTATCTAACTTATATATTTGAACAATTTTCAGGAATTGTAGTTGACTTGTTCGCTGATGGAAAAGTTTTGCCTCAGCTGCAAGAGGTATGTACTAGTTTTCAACCTCACAGATTTGCAAGTTCTAGGTCATTATGAAGTTTTCTTCCGAGTAACTCAATTAGAAGACCGTTTTCTTCATTTATACTATAGTTTAGGCCATTCATTTATATGTTATTGGAAGATCAGAACGAGTCCTTTAAATGTTCCAAACAAAAGTTTACGTCTGGCAACTTCTACTCGTAATCTGCTGAACGGATTAAATTATTGTCGAAAAAATAAATAAAACAACTTTTACTATCTCAAGGTATGGTTGCATTATATTTCATTGTCTGTCTGGCAGGTTAGTACTTGGTTGGAATTACATGATAGATTGATGGCTAATGGTCGTTTTATGGTGAACTGTGGCGGCATCAGTGGAAGTAGTGATTCAGAAAGTTTATCAAATGAAGAGGCATGGTTATTAAATGCAGCAATAAAAGCATTATCCGAAGCATTTCCTGGACAAGTAAGCTTCGTTTTCTGGTTTTTCATCACTTCATGCATTACACTATTATAGCACTTCTTAAGAAGATCGACTCAACAAAACTTTGAAATCATTATTATAAGCTTCTGTTTTCTTTACCCTTAGTACCGTTTCGTGAAAAATATAAAAACCAAGCCGGATTTCTAAATAATCTCTGAAACTGAAAACCTTGATTCCATTTTAGAAGCATTTTGAAATGTTAATTTCAGGGACCAAATTTTTAACCCCTACAATTTTTGCCATTAAATTGGCGAATACAGTGACTTTTTAATGTCCTATTTGAAAAAACTCAATCTGTGTTTACATTTCTCAGCTAAGTTGGAAGAGATTGCCAAAGGAATGCGGTGAAAATTTTATGGCACTTACAGGACCGTTGCCTGATCTGAAATCTTGGTCTGATAATGTCCCTTCTCCTTTGAGCACAAGAGTGATGAATTGGAGACCTTGTGGAATGGTTTCGAAAATTTGATCATTACCACTTCATAGTTAATATCAAAATAAGTTCTGTAGGTAACGAAGTTAACTTATTTTGAGAATATTTCAAATTAGTGTCCTGTCATTTTATTGGAACTAAATGTGCATGCATAGTGACAATCGTAACACCTCATTCGAACAAAGCGTAATAAAACCTCCAAAGAAAACATGTGGAATACTAAAGAAATAACAAAGATAACCTATATCTGAAGTCACTGATCTGAGTTAGAATCACAGATATTCAATACATTGCTTATGAAACAAATTCATAAGCAACATTTGAATACTAAAATGAACTCCTAAACTACTATACATGTAGTGTAGAACAAGACCACTCCTCAGCTACAAGCTCATCCTCCTCTGCATACAAAAATAAGATATACAAAGACAAGCATATAGAAGGGGTCGGAATTCACATCGTATGATACAGTAGTAAGGCATCGTTAAGAGTAGGGGTGTCAATATTATCCATTATCCATCCAATCCATTTAAAAATTTATCCATCCAATCCATCCATTAGTAAAAAAGTTGGTTAATTTTAAAATCCATTAGTAAAAATAAGATCTGAGTTAGATCCATCTTAATTTTAAAATCCAATGGATTGTCACTTTTTAAAAAAAATAATAAAATTCTTTAAAAAATAAATAATAATAATAACAATAAAATAAATAAAAAACAAACGATCGACCGAAAATCCAAAAATCGGCCGAAAACCGAACACACAAAAAATCGACCGAAAACACAAAAAATCGGCCGAAATCCGAAAACACAAGAAATCGGCTGAAAAACTGAAAATCGACCGAAAACCCAAAAATCGGCCGAAAACACAAAAAACCGGCCGAAAACCCAAAAATCGGCCGAAAACCCAAAAATCGGCCAAAAACTCAAAAAATCGGCCGAAAAACCGAAAACACAATAAATCGGCCGAAAAACCGAAAACACAATAAATCAGCCGAAAACACAAAAAATCGACCGAAAACACAAAAAATCGGCCGAAAAAATGAAAAACTGATTTTTGGGTTTTCGGCCGATTTTTTGTGTTTTCGTTTTTCGGCCGATTTTCAGTTTTTCGTCCGATTTTTTATTTTCGGTTTTTCGGTTGATTTTTTGTGTTTTCGGCCGATTTTAGGTTTCTCGGTTGATTTATGGATTTTCTGGTGTTTTTTGGGTTTTCAGCCGATTTTTTGATTTTTTGGCCGATTTTGTGTTTTCGGCCGATTTTAGGATTTTCTGTTGTTTTTTTGGGTTTTCGGCCGATTTTTAAATAATATTTTATTGAAATTATATTTAAATTAAAAAATAATATTATTTGGATATTTTATAACGGAACAACCTTTAAGTAATATATAAATTATAAAATAGTATTTGAATTAATTTTGTTAGATGGATTGGATATTCATCCATTAAAATGATGATAATGGATGGATTGGATGGATTTTATCTCTAAATGGATGGATTTGATTGGATTCTTTGATCTCATTTTAATGGATTGTTAATGGACAAATGGATTACTTTGATCCATCCATTAACAATCCAATCCAAATCCATCCCATCCATCCATTAAGATGATATACAAAGACAACAGCATCATTATATCATCATATCATAAATAGCAATGAATCATGTTAAAAATGCTCGATGATGCATGAGTCCAAGCCGATTGAGACTTCCAGACCCAACTCATGTCCGTCCAAGGCTAGGAATCACCCTTCATGACTTCCAATGTCTCATCTCGTGCTTGTTTTCCTCCTAGAATATCAATATTTATGTCATGATGCATGTCAATGCACTCATCTATGCATAAATATATGTCCAATCATATTTCCATTAACTGGTCATAACAGGTAGGCACTTATACTGCCTCGCATCTGGCTCCCACGCGATCATGGGACTATCGCAATCATCCGCTGAACAATGATAACACATCGTTTTCATCACATAATCAACGTCATTAGTATATTAGCATTTTAAGAACACTCACTTAATTCAAAAGTATCTAAGCCTTTTCATACCTAACTTGCAATATTTATCTCTTTTCTTAATCAACTGCAATCACCTTGCAATATTTATCTAAGCCAATTTCATATAACTAGTGTTAAGTAGGGTCAATTCAATTATTTCTGCAGTATCCAAGGGTTTTTTAAAGTCCACAAGTCATATCATAACTTATACAACACTCTAAGACCATTTAACAAGTGAAACTACACAATTTGAGAATTGTGAATCGACACACTGACTATTCTGCATAAAATTGATTGTAGACACTATGTTTTCGATATCATATTCAATGAAATTATATTCCATTTGAATTGGAGTTAAAGGATGCATTCTTTTAATGGGAGATTAATTTAGTAAACAAATTTCTTATTGCATCGGATAAAGTATTATTACTGGTGAATTGCAAAGATTTTTTAGAAATGGAGGGAAGACGCATCTGATATTTACACAATTAACTCTGCATATTGAGTAATCACCAATCCATGTTAGCTGAGGTTAATGTTGTATTCATAAATCATAACAGTGCCTGAGTTCATTTATCCAATTTTCAATTTGGATAAAAAAAACCCAGCAAGTTGTTTAAATACTGATGGTTGCTCTTCAGCCCCCTATAAAATGATCAGAATAACCCTCGATAGTGCAAATCTTGCCTTAAAATTTCTCCCCAGTAGTACAAATCTTACTGGGAGATGTTTTCCGGTAGTGTAAATCTTACCGAAAGATATCTTCGAGTAGTATTTTTCTAGTGTGAGCAATCTAGGGGGGCGAAAAGCAACCATCTTAAAATTAAATATATTAGTGCATTTTGGCATTGCAGCAAGGTGAGGTAGGACTATGGTTGAGTTGGCTGACATATTAAGATTTGAAGCAATTGCAACTTTGTAGTTGTTTGATGGAGCAATTGGTCTTTCTGTTGTTGCTAGTTAATTTTAAAATTTATTAATGTGTCCTTGTTATGTGTCCTTGTTATATAACTCATACCCTACAAGGGCGTGTGCCAAATTGTGCTACCGATGCGAAAACTTTGCTAGTTGGTAATGTTCTTTGAGTTTGAGGTATTGTTTTTAGTTTTGAAGATTCTTTGAAATTCAACTCGTGTAAACTTTTTTAGTATACAAAAGCTACTATAAAAGAAAGATTTTTTCATCCCCGTGAGTTTAGTTTAATTGGTAAACAAATCACATTTTATATGTATTGGTCGGGATTTAAACTCCGGACACTTCACTTATCCACTTTTTCAGCTATTAATGACAAGTATTAGATGGCTATGTATGATCATTAATAATTATTTTTTTGGTCAAATAGCCTAATGGCTTGAAATTCCACCCTTAAGGTGAATAAGTGGGATGACTGGGGTTCGAACCTCGATACCCTGTATAATAATGCAAATGTCTACCAATTGAGCTAAACTCATGGGACTGATCATTAATAATTTATATTAAGCAAATATTGTAATGTAAAATTTGTTATGGTATATCAAAAAGTTTTAATATAAACACTCTTATCAACCTATGGAGATATCTTTTATTTAAAGACAGAATATTGAGGGCTTATATAAAAGCAATCAAAACATAAAAAAGTGATGCAATATGTTTGAAGTCAAAATAAAATTAATTTATTGTTCTGAAAGGGCAGAATTTGATAGTTTATCTGGTGCATCTGATGGATCTAGTGATGTCAGTGATGATGATGAACTCAAATAGGATGGAAAAAATGTATGTGCAAAAATATTTGTATTTCAACATTCAAGTCAGTAACAACTCAAGATAAGTGTGTATGAAATGAATGAAATATGCGTACCTTAAGGATGAGTGCATGTATATGTATATATAGGAGATGATGTGAATAACCATCTTGTGAGTCTCACTCTATGAGTGGAATGAGGAATGACTATGTCATGATAGGGGTCTTTTATCATCCATAGGTTGCGTAGCATAAGAATGCGGTGAATCTGTAGATGAGTCATTTATCCGCTATGGATGATGCACTATGAGGGCAATACGCCTTTGCAGGGATAACAGAGAGCGCTATTGGGCTTAACACGCAAATGTGCTATCAACTTTGTGGGCCTTGGCCATTCCGAAACATTATATTAATTTATTTTTTTTTGATACTTAAACATTATATTAATTTTATAATAGGAAGAAATAACCTTCTCACCTTCTTTAAAAGGGATAATGCATTGATCTTTCACAATTTTTTTAACCAATTATTATCATAGTTTGTTAATTATGTACACTTTAAAATTAGCTTTGTAAAGTGTCAAAAAGTCCATATACATGGACACATTGATCTTATTGTTAAACTTGCTTCATTGACCATCATATAATGTGTGTGAAAATCATGCACCAATTGTTGTAAACAAGAAAATTGTGAATACGGCTTTCAATTTCAATGTCTCCAACAGCTAAGTCAACAAACGGCGTTTTTGTACCTTTTTGGATTTTTATTCCAATTTATCAATTTGATAGATAGACATGTATTTTAATATTAGTAACTTATTATGGCATGGCTGCATTGCAATTATCAACTACATAGTTTTTTTGTATTTGAGGAGGAATCCTAATATGACGAGTCAATAGTAATATAATGTTTAAAATTATAAGCGTTGGATACATTAACAAAATTTGAAAATGATGTCTAAAATTGAATAATCATCGATCACATTTTTTTTTTTATAATCAAAATATTATTACTATAAAAGAATACAAGAGAATACAAAGGGTACTCAATTCCTTACAATACAAAGTAAATTATTAATCAAATAATCAATCACATTAATCATTTGGAGTCTGCCAATTTAGCTATTAAATTGTCCCAAAATCAAAATAACAATGATCAAAGATTATAATATTAAAATTTTATATTAGAATTTTGCTAATAACTTGTACCGGAAAAGACTTTTTATTTTTGTTGTTAATAATGACTTGTTTCAACGAGAGGAATTCTACTACAACGTGTATCCACCGCAAAAACAAAGAGACGCTGATTTAATGATCAAATTAATCAATTTTACAATTTCATAATTAAATTAACCACTGATTCACTCAATACTAACTTGTACTAGAAGAAACTCAATTTAAAGATACTCTATTAAAAGATTTTATTTTTCATTGCAAATTTTTTATTTTTGAGATATTTTAACATGTGTTTTTAAAACATGGATTATATTTTGTTTTAGTAAAAAAGATGAAGTGAAGATGATCTTGTTTTGATCATTATGTCACTATGATAGCCAATATAATGACCATAAAGGTTCTAATTAATGTTTTAAAATACTCCCTCCGTCCCTTTTTATAAGAGATAGTTTCACAAAAAATTTGTCCCTTTTTATAAAACCCTTTTACAATTATCAATAACATTAATTATTATTTTTTCAAACTTACCCTTATTTACTTTGCATAGGTTTTTTAATAGCATTAAATTCTCTTTTGTTTGATACAAAACACTACAATTAATTGTAGGGGTAAACATGTAAAATCAATATAATTTGTCAATCAATTTAATACTAAAACTCACTTTCTTAATACTCGTGTTTTGTCAAACTAGCTTAGCTCTTATAAATAGAGACGGATGAGTATTCAAATTGTGTTCTTCCAACTAGCATGCATGAGCTAGTTAAGCTGTCCATGGAATCAATAACATGTATATGTACCCTATCCTTAATGAAATACGTACTGCATTTAGATCTTACGCCACACCAAGCATATGTAAGATTCTCATATATATATCCTTTAAGCCAAAAATATTAATGTTATGCATTGTTCGTAAAGGTAACGGCACCAAAACTAGCAAGCAAGATGCATGTGTATGTATACTACTATATAGTATATATTAAATATAATATGTACATATATATCAAATTGGTACGTAGCTAGGGCAAAATTATAATGAGCATAATCAAAGCTATAATATAATGTGTGATTTATTGATTTGATTCATTCATTTTATTCATCTACGTGATTGACCAGCTAAGTATAGGTAGCTAGCACAAATAATGTGAGTCATTTTTCATGTGAAATATTGAGAGGTTGCGTGGGAATCCATTTGGTGAATTATGTGTATTGAATTGAAATTGAAACTACGCCATTCAGATCCCGGTTTTGCATCTATTTTGTTATGTGAATTTATATAACCGAGACATTGAATTGTGTATTGTGTTGGATTGGCACGTGTATAAGCCACGGACTTTAAGGAATTTTCTTTTTACTTTTATACCCTCATTCGTGATTACCATGTGAGAAATGAGAAATCTACTACTACTGCCCATAATTTCAATCCACATTTTTTTTGACGCATTTCAATCCACATTTTGTGATCCGGATTACCTACCGGAACTATTTCATGCAGTTTTTAATCTGGACTATGAATATTGATCGGATAGATATAATTGATTTTAGCATCCTACTGTTACAGAAGAAAAGTTGTTTCCCATTTTGGACTTAACAACTTGATCCATGTATTTTTTGTAAAATTACATTTTTATAAGCCCTATTATTTTATTTTATTTTATTTAACAAATTTAGACCAATTTAAGGTATTGACTCTCCGGGATAAATGTTTTAAAAATTTATAATTTTTTTTGTCAAATAGTCTAATTATTTTTTGTCAAATAGTCTAATTATATGATCTATAATTATTTTGTACAAAAAGAATAATCTATAATTATTTTAACAACAATGGACCGAACCATATATATACCAAATATTAAGTGGTTTAAGTATTAATTTATAATTTGTTTTACACTATGGTACGTAGTGATACAGACAAAATTAACACTTCATAACTATACTAGGATATGAATTGTACCGCACACAATTAGTTTGGTAACATACTAATGAACGTGTAGTGTATGGTTGAAATTCTATCTATTTAGTCCTTGGATGCTGTATACAAGTAAGACAGAAGTTTACTTTGGATTAGATGAGTTATAAGACAATGTGGTCAAGGACAAGTTGATTTTTATCCTTGTATCATGTACTATCAAACAAATGTGGTCTCAAGTAATCACCATATATGTGAATCAAAAAAAGTAATCCCCATATGTTGCCATCTCTTTCCAAGGAACATAATGAATATATATATATATATATATATATATATATACTCTCTCCGTCCCAAAATATAAGCAAAAATGAGTCAACAAAAGTTAATGTATTTGGACTAAATTTTGCACCAAATACATTAACTTTTGTTGACCACTTTTTACTTATACTTTGAGACGGAGGAAGTATATATATATACAATTTATTTGAACATATATCGATACACTGCTGAGGTATATAATTATAATAGATCTATAAATAATATTTAATTGAGAAAAATTAATAAGTATATTATTTGTGGACCTATCACATTTACATATTAACAAATATATCGATATACATTAAATAAAATGTATATCGAAGAATTCCTTTTAAGAAAATCCAGGAATGGTACAAATGAGCCAGAAAACAAGTAAACTGACAATTAGAGTAGAGATTAAAAGAGCAATAATCAAGACAAAATTACACAAACTAGAAATGAAGAAAACCCGTAAACTTCTGGGGTTTAAATGGTAATTTTGGTTTGATTAATTAATTATTTGATTGATTTTTAACACCACCTAGGATCCGGAATTATGGTGCATCATCCATAGGCAGCCATCATCGTAGGAACCCAAAAGATTTAAAATTAAGTAATCAATGAACTAATATTGCGTACGTTTCATAGGATCATAGAATTAGAACCCCTAGGTTTGACACTTACACTGAATTTGATGCAAATTCTTCACTTTTATGAGCATGATTCATGGCTACCCGTAGGATTTTCAAATTTTGATTAGTGGACTTCAGATATATGTGTATGCTTGGTTCTGCGGTGACGAGAATTGATTTTGATAGAATTGATTATGTAAAATCGATTCTGGCTAAAATTGATTTTAAGTTAAAGTGGTTTATGTTTGGATATATTCATGCAAAAATGAGTTGAACAAAAATTTTGAGTGTAAAAATCAATTCTAGAATCAGAAGCTACGATTTCTAGCTTCAAGTAGAATCAATTCTTGAGGCAGAATCAATTCTACTTTTGAGAAACTAAACAAGTCATAATCAATTCTACACGTCCAGAATCAATTATGGCTACTCCAGAAGTGAAACCAAACATACACATAAACGCTTAATTAATGTGCTCATAATAGATTAGTAAGTACATAAACTACTGTAAGTGGTTGAGCTTGAAGTAATTAATGAGTGTTTAGAGTACATTTAATTTGTTGAAATAATCTAAAAATATCTTTAGTACATTTTTTACGAATGAACTTGGAATCCCGGGGATTGTTTATTACGTGCTTAGCATTTTTGTAGGGGTTATTTAATGTGGTGTTGGCTCTGTTTTGGGGTGGGAGTTTCTTAGTTTTGTTCCCAGTGGCGTGCAGCCTTTAGGCTAGTGGGGGTGGGGCGAGTGTTTACTGCCCTGTTTTGTATTCCTTTTCTTAGCCTTTGTGCTCTCTTGTACTTCTTGTTATAGAGTTACCTAATAAATTTTGCCATTTCAAAAAAAAAAAATCTAAAAATATCTTATATTTTTTTATGGGTCATGCTAACCGGTGCCCCCGGGGCACTGGTTAAGGAAACTAAAAGAAGAAAGTTTTATATAGAAATTAACACTTTTTAAATTTTTGAAAAGTTGACTGCACAACTTCCAAGGCCATACTACTATATTTGGTTCCTTAAATGGTGAAGGTAAGGTAACGCTGTGATTCTAGCTCAAAAAACCGAACGCGTTCGAGTTATTGGCTCGTCCAACCCGGCAGCATTCATGAGTCGCTCGTTCAACTGTCCCTCGGAGACACGATTTTCCTTTTTTTATTATAAGTCAAATTATTAAAATCGAGTTAAATAACTAAATTTTCCTTAAAATAATAATAGATGTTATGTTGGACCACCTGCCCTTCAATTTATATTTATGCATTAAATCTTAATTTCGGATGTGAGAAAACGTGTTAAGAGTCTCATTGATACAAAACAATTTATAAGGTTGAATTACATTCAACTCTTGCTTTATTAATAAGTTCCACTCTTAGTTGAAATTATATTAGATCATTTTTTTTTAATGAATAAATGGAGCTTACACCAATATTTAATCAAACTTTATTTACTAATATCAAATTTTATTTAATTATCTCTTGATCGAATTTTAAATTATTGAAACTGACTGTTCTCATTGTCGAAAATTGGAGAGTTTACAAAAGAAAATCTCTTAATTATTGCGTTAATAAAAAATCAACAAAAAAAATCTTAATTATTGATTGGCTTGTACCAACCAAAAAATAGGAGAGGCCCTCTATAACATTTCAAATCCAAATATAATTTTTGGAATTGCGAATCATGTGATAATAATATTAAAAATAATAAAATAACTTTTAATAATAAATAATGACCTATCAAAAGAATTTATAATAATTTTCTTGACAAATTTTTTTTTTATAATAATAGATCTATAGTTATTTTTTACAAGGAAACAATATCTATCTACATCTAAAGATGCAATGATAGTGATATTATAATAGCTATACAAGTGCATGTATTGAGAATATTGGAATGAACAGAAAATGCCATTATCATTCTTTTTTGACTTTGACTAGTCCACAAGGGATTGATTGAAGACATACATATTTTCATCTTATAATTAAATGAAAAATGCAATAAACAAAAACAACAAAACAAATTCCACATTTTGTTCTATTACCATTTATTTACATGTAAAATGAGAGAAGAAAACAAAATAAGTTACTGTACCTACCTATGACAGTTAAGCTGATTTTCTTCATTGTAATGAGGCGAAAATTTGGAGTAAGGTCTCCCATTCAACGGACATTAACAAAGACCCAATTTAATAAATTATTAAACATTTGATAAGATTGATATATAAGTTAAATACTAATAAAATGTGTACCAAATGCCTAGACAAAAAAAAAATTGTGTCAAATGTTAAGCGTTTCACATTAGATGTAAAAATAAATGTTGAATAACATATAACTTATTTCACATTTTTTTTTATGTAATACACTTTTATATATATTAAATATAAGATAATTACACATGAATAAAAGAAAGATGGTCAATAAGTTGTGCCGCTAAACTTTTTTTATGGCAAACCCAAATCTTTGAAAAACTACATTCATAGACCTAGGTTGCTTCCAAAAGTGTGGAAAACTTGATCCCCTTCAAAAGTGGCGGTCTTTTCTTGGCAACTTTTGCAGGATAGGTTGTCGAATCGTCAAAATCTCTGGCAGTCGAGTGTCATTGACGATGCTAATGCTTATGCGTGTGTGATATGTGGCTTAGGGCTTGAATCAGCCGATCACTTATTCGGCTCTTGTAACCAAATCTCACCAATTTGGTATGGTATCCTTCGGTGGTTGGGTGTGGAGCTGTTGCCTCCCTGTGGTGTTTTAAGATTTTTTGAGGCTTTCTTGGGCACGAGTAAGGGTAGAAAAGATAGATTAGGGTGGTTGTTAATTTGGCAAACTATTGTGTGGACTATCTGAAAATCTCGAAATGACGTATTCTTTTTGGAAGGGACCTGTTCTGTCGAGTGTCTGGTCGATAGGGTGAAACTTTTATCTTGGAAGTGATTTCTAGGTAAAAACCCTGATTCCCCTAATTCCTTTTATGAGTGGGGTATCCATCCTACTTTATGCTGGAACCGATAGAGTTTTGTTGGGGTGTCGTTTTTGGGTCTCGATGGGTCAGGAGGATTAGAGGCTCTCTGGTTACGTTGTCCTACCTGCGGTTGATCCTTGAGTGGGTTTATTGCGGTGGCAACTTTTGCAGGATAGGTTGTCGAATCGTCAAAATCTCTGGCAGTCGAGTGTCATTGACGATGCTAATGCTTATGCGTGTGTGCTATGTGGATTAGGGCTTGAATCAGCCGATCACTTATTCGGCTCTTGTAACCAAATCTCACCAATTTGGTATGGTATCCTTCGGTGGTTGGGTGTGGAGATGGTGCCTTCCCGTGGTGTTTTAAGATTTTTTGAGGCTTTCTTGGGCACAAGTAAGGGTAGAAAAGATAGATTAGGGTGGTTGTTAATTTGGCAAACTATTGTGTGGACTATCTGAAAATCTCGGAATGACGTATTCTTTTTTGAAGGGACCTGTTCTGTCGAGTGTCTGGTCGATAGGGTGAAACTTTTATCGTGGAAGTGATTTCTAGGTAAAAACTCTGATTCCCCTAATTCCTTTTATGAGTGGGGTATCCATCCTACTTTATGCTGGAACCGATAGAGTTTTGTTGGGGTGTCGTTTTTGGGTCTCGATGGGTCAGGAGGATTGGAGGCCCTCTGGTTACGTTGTCCTACCTGCGGTTGATCCTTGCCTCTCTTCCTAGGGGGTATTCTTCTTTTCGTTGCGGTACCTTGGAGGGTTTTAATTTGTTCGGAGTGTGAATTATTTATTTCTTGTAGTCTTTTTATTTGTTTGTTTTTCTATGTATCTCCTTAGAGAATGTTGGGTTCTGGTAGAGTGTACTACTTGTACCTCTTTGTTTTTCTCGATGTTCTCTTGTACTTTTTTCGTTCTTTATATTAATATATATTATATTTGTCATTCAAAAAAAAAAACTCGAACATTAATTCGCCACATTTTGAAAAACTAATTTCCTTTTGTCAGATTCCACTTCACAATACAGCAGTAAATCTTGTTTGAAGTTCTTTTTGTCCAGTAGACTAGTGGTTAGAAATTTGACATTTAAGGTGGATAAGTGGAAACAGATTTCCTGCTGTGTGTTTTCACACAGTTTTGACGATGTAATGTCTTACAGCCGTCCGATCAAATCTGTACGGCTCTGGTTGTTTTAAGTGATTTTACAACTGCATTGATTTGAACCGTCCAATCTGCAATCAACGGTTAAGATTGAAAACAGTGTGAAAAATGACAGCAGCAAACCTGCATCATGGATAAGTTGACATGGTTCGAACCTCAGTCCACTACATATATATAATACAATATTTTATCAATTGAGTTAAACTCACTTAACTAAAATATTTTATTTAGGTCATGTGATTAAAATATTTTCACACTATAACACAATGCATAAAAGTTAAAATTTCATTATATTAAGAAAACAAATCACTCAATTAAAACAATAAAAAGGGTGAAGAGCAAGGTCTATAGCCCTCTAACTCCTAATTAGTCTAACATAGTGATATCATCATCATCATGATCAAAACACAGCTATTTAGCAACTCATAATATATTCAATATTTTAATCATTCAATTCATCTTCTTCTACATCTTGTGTAACATGAATAAAATATATTTATCATATATTTCTGTGCCCATTCCTGGTTGTCAGTCCTTGTATGAGAAGTTAGCAAGCATTCATTTGCACTAATCCACAAATCTCTCTCTATCTCTCTCCATCTCTCTCTCTCTATCTCTTTCTTAAAACCCAAGTCCGTGCCCTTCAAGCTAAGAAACAGTGTAACCTAAGCTTGTTTTTCTTCTTTGTCTTCTTTCCTTTTGTCCTCTAAGGATTCATCTTGCTTATCACATAAGGTTTGTTTTCTTCATTTTCTCATCAAAACCTTTAACCACCTTCAAATACTTTCTTTTATTTCTTAATTTCTTTTTATTTTTTATATCTTCTTTCATTTGTGTTGTCCCTTTTTTCCATCATTTCAGAACCTTTTTCATCTTCTCTTGCTTAGCTATGAGTTATGAAGTCTTTGCTTAAATTAAATCATAACTTATAATTAACATTGATAGTTTTTGACTTCTAGTTTTAGTTATTAGTCTTCAAATTCACATATATGTTTTGTTACTTAAAAATAAAAAGTTTTAAGAGAGAATTAATTAGCATCAAGGGTTTTCTTAGTTTTTTCTTTTGGTTCTTCATTTAGTTTTATTAAACTAAATTAATTTTTTTTTTTATAAAAGAAAAACAAAAAAATTGTGCATGTTTTTGATATATATATAGTTGCATACAAAACTATATCAAGATTATTTTTTTTCTATGTCTTATCAATCATTTTTTCTTATATATATTTTTTATGATGTTCAATTTACTTGATTGATCCATTCCATGCACGTATCAAATAAAAGAGTGGAAATGAATCATTTCAACATAGCATTTATGTTTGTTGTTTCTTGTTCAAACAAATCCATGGATTTATGGTATACATATTCCTGTTTTTCTGCTGTTTATAAGGTCTTGTGTTCTAAATATTTACATAGTGATGATGTAAAAGGAAGCATGGATAAAAGTACTTATTCATGTTCTTGTACGTTGTTCCTAGCTAAAGTCAAATATCTTAATTAGTTCAAAAAATCATGCATGGAATAAAAGGTCTAGATTCTCTAAACTAGTCAGAAAAAGTTATCTACCTTTTATAGGATCTTCCTAGGGTTAGCTTCAAATATTCATATTCCACGTGTCATTTGAAACCTAAATGCATGAAGAACAATGTTTTAATTCCTAAGTTCTTGTTAATTTCACTTGTTAACATTAACTTATGATATCTAATAATAGTCTCCTACTTTTTTTCTTAATTCTGTTTTACAGAACTTATATTTGAAGTTTGCTAGCTAGAACTTGTAAATTGTATCATATGGCTCTATGGCTCTAAATTACGTTCCAATTACGGTATAAAAATTTAATTGCAGTATAAAAATTTAATTGCAACCGCATCGGCTGCAATTTTTCTCTATTTGATTGCAATATAGAAACTTGCAACGTAATTGAAACCGTAATTTAGAACTATAGTGTATGGTCTTGGACAATCATGATTTACAACTTTTAAGCTTTCGCACAGTTCAACGCAGTAATAAATCTCAGCTGTTGATTTAAGATCAGACGGTTTAAATTGCACAGTTAAATAATATAGAAAAATCATCTCAGCCGTCAATTTAAATCGGACGGTTGAGAACTCAGGAAATCGATTTCCATAATTTTGTAAGTTAAACTCAATTTTATAAACACAAAAGTACAAGTTTGTTGGTGAAAATGAAGACCATATATAATCTCGAGATTATCAATCTTTGGCCACTATTTTTGAATTTCTACATCATAGACTAATAGTATATAGTTCAGATTCACACCTGCCTATAATATACTCCATAATATTTATTTATTATGAGAATAAAGCTGTTTCATTAACATTTAATTATACATAAAATCAAATAGTATATCATTTTAATCCAAACAGATCCTTCTTATTCTCTATTCTTTCAGGTAATAACAGAATAAAATACCTATAAGCAAGACAGAATGATGCAGGGAAGTGGAGAATTAACAGTTCCTCCAGGGTTTAGGTTCCACCCTACTGATGAGGAGCTTCTTTACTATTATTTAAGGAAGAAAGTTTCTTATGAAGCCATTGATCTTGATGTTATTAGAGAAGTTGATCTCAATAGACTTGAGCCATGGGATCTCAAAGGTACTACACTACACAATCATCTTTTGTCTTATAAACTTTTTCTTCTATGCTTCTCATAATCACTTTTTCTTTTAATTTTCTCATAATCACTTCTTAGTATCATAAAAAGTAACAGTGTCTCACCTTCCATGCGATCATAAAAAGTAAGATATGATTGAATGACAATGCAAAACTTTTTTTACACTGTCAATGAATATACATTAACTTAAACTAAAAGCATATGTTAACTTTATCTACTTTTATACGTATTAATTAAAAGAAAAATTATTTTTGACAGCGACATATATCCCTAAGAAAAATACAGAGTTGTTGCAAAATCTAACAACAGTATATTTTGCAACAACTTTATATTTTTCTCAAAGATATATGTCGCCGCCAAAAACTATTTTTCTTGTATAATATTGTCTATGAAGTACTAAGACTTGGACACCAACATGATAGTATTAGTAACACATTGATATAGTAATTAATGTGTCACTAGACATATCTTCGATCTGAAATGTTATGTTATGTGCTATATACTGCATGAGTTTTTGTTATAAGATGAAATAGTAAATTTATTGTGTTGATTGATTTGTTACAGATAAATGTAGGATTGGATCAGGGCCACAAAATGAATGGTATTTCTTCAGCCACAAGGATAAGAAATACCCAACAGGAACAAGAACAAATAGAGCAACTACAGCTGGGTTTTGGAAAGCAACAGGAAGGGATAAAGCCATATATCACACTAATTCTAAAAGGATTGGAATGAGGAAAACATTAGTTTTCTATACTGGACGTGCTCCTCATGGCCATAAAACTGATTGGATCATGCATGAGTACCGTCTTGATGATGATGATACTGCTGAAGTTCAGGTTAGAAAACTGATTTAACCACACTCACACACATTTTATATGTGTTCATGTTATTCTCTTAATTTATATTTTAATGTAGGCTTTGGTAATTGGTACATCAATATAACAAAATAATACAGTATAAGTTATATTTCAAATTTATTTTATTTTTTATAAATTAAAATTTTAATATTTATGTCACCAAATTTCATTGTCTTTTGTAGTGCTAAAAGTTTGTTCTTATAACCTTAAGATAGATAGTTCAAATCTCACCGGATACGATTGTAATTAAAATCATCATTCATGCTTTTGTTTGGATCAAGTAGTTCGATAGTTAAAAATTCACATTTTAAAATGAATATATAAGTGGATATATCGGAGTGCAATCTCCAATCTTTGCATATTACATGCAATGTCCCTACCATGAGCTATCATCACGACCGGACACAATTCATGCCTCTTTAATTAATGATAATTTGACCCCTTTTGAGTTTAATGATTAAATAGATTAGCATTATGAATTTTTTTTTTGTTATAATGTATTGAATCATATCCCAATGGTGTCACATTTTATATTAATATTTGAAATTATGTCAAATACGTCTAATTAAATATTTCTATGCAATGAGATGTGATTGAATCCACTTTTTTACACTATCAATACATAATCATTAAATTCTTTTTAGTTTTTGTTCTAATTATTTATTTTTATTTTTAATATATACATATATCAAATATATGATCTATCAAATGATACTAAGTTAATTATATATTTAGCAGCTCATTATTATTTATATTTATATTTTACAGGAAGATGGATGGGTTGTATGCAGGGTATTCAAAAAGAAAAACACAAATAGAGGATACCAACAAGAAATTGAAGAAGATCAAGATCAAATAATTAACCACATGAGATCAACAAATGCAGCTCAAAGCCATTTTCTAGAACCAAAACATAATCATCACCACATGCAACAATTAGGACTATTTGATTACAACAATAACAACACTTTTGATAGTACAATTCATCTACCACAATTATTCAGTCCAGAATCATCAGCTCTAGCACCGCCACCGCCACCGCCGCCGCCAACTTCTTTTCATAATTCATCAATGGATATCCTTGAATGTTCTCAAAACTTATTGAGGCTCACAACAACAACTACTACTCCTAATAATCTCATGCAACAACATCAAGGAGAAAGGTTAATCAGTGGTGGTGATTGGTCATTCTTGGATAAATTACTTGCATCTCACAATGGAATGGATCAGAATCTAAGAAACAAATTATGTAACACTTCTAATAATCATCAAGTTTCAGTTGCTGCTTCTGTTGGATCAACTTCTGCTCAGAAATTTCCATTTCATTACCTTGGTTGTGAGCCTCATGATATTATGAAATTTACAAAGTAATTAATTAAGGTTATGATGATGGCCTTAATTATTTTATTTGTGTTATACATAAGTGAAGAGGAGAGAAATTTGGTTTCTAGTATAAGTTTTTTTTTCTCCTTGTGTTAGATACTACTATTTGAAATTCCACGTATTAATTAATTTAGTTAATTATTATTATATCTGTTGAGTATGAATTGTATATATTTTATGCATCTCTTATATTCAAGTTGCTTGACTAATCATTGTTGTTATATTGATTGAAATGAACTCAATTACAGAAAAATTAAGGAGTTATTTTGTCAAAAAAAATATATTAATGACTGATCTTCAATAGCTTTGGCATCACACACAATTGTGGTGTAATCTTCAATCACGTATATATTGTACAGATTCATTGTAACAACCTCAAATCCGGATTTACTTTAAATGATTTTAATAATTTTTGTATATTAGTTGATTTTAATAATTTTTGTTCAAATCATCTGATCGAAAATTAAAATTACAAACCTCAAATCCGGATTTACTTTAAATATAATAAAAAAAATTGGTCAAATGGATATGGAAGTCTTTAAGTTTTTTTTTTTTTTTCTTTTGCGCCGGTTTCCGACCCACCAAATTAGTGGACGACTAATTCAGCTCGTGCGTAAAGGCATATGCACTAGTCCCAAATAATTGAAATCTTCAGCAATAATAATAGTATGTTGAACAAGTGTAAATCTCAACTCTTAACCTTAGCACCTAAGTCCTATAGCTGGTACAAACTTGTGTAATGACATAAGTTATTGACTTGCAATCTAGCTATATATCAGAGAGGGCCCCATATAAAGCCATAGTTTATTTTTACATGTATAAACTAGCCTACCGAAATTGACACCGTGAGGAATTGAACCTGAGACATTGAGATGAGCAAACTCCAAGAACGAAAGTCAACACCACTAGACCAACCCAAGTTGGTTTAAATTTCTTTCAAAAGTTAGTTATGATTTCTCTTTTTTTTTGGGTACATAAATTAGTTATGATTTCTAATTATATCTAACGCATAAGTTTGATAACAAATTTTGATAACAAACCTTTTAACAGCAGGCAATCATTAAATTCGCGTATTGTTGCAAACCTTGAAATATTAGTTGTATATCTTTTTTAGTTACAAACACACATGAAAAAGTTATATTCAATCCAACTGCCAAAAATTCAATGTATATTAACTACATTTATTAAATAAAATAAAAAACTAGTTAAAAGTAGGCAAAATGTATTAATAGGTCCTTCAAGTATTACGTTTGTATAATAGATTACCTGCATGTTATAAATTACAAACTTAAAGGATCTATTTGTTACTTCAAAAATTTAAAGGACTTATTTGTTACTTAAAAAATTTAAAGGACCTATTTATTATAAACGTAAAACTTAAAGGACCTATAGATGCATTTTTCCTTAAAAGTAACATAGTTCTCTTTTTAAATGGAGAACAATTGAAAATTTTGAAAATTTCATGTATAAGAGATGTCAAACTAGTAAAGTAGTAAACAAATAAAATTTTGAAAATTTTATACATAGGGAATATCAATTAGTTAATTAGTAACGAATTCAGTTTGCTACTTAAGTACTGAACAGTGTTTTTTTTTCAAATTCCTTATTTTTATTATGTCAACTACTTAAATAGCTAGAGGATAGAAATGGAAATGAAGAGGGTGTGCGAGAAATACAGAAGGCACCAAAATAAATTCCCAAAATAAATTTAACCACCTTTGGGAGAACCGGCTATTGGGTTAGAAACTTGATTGATAAATTGGACTTACGAATATGTTAGGCCCAATTAACTAGCTCTTAATTTGTGAAATTCTTTACCCATCCCCATAGTTCTCAGGCGCCCCCAAAATGATTATTTTTCCCAAATTTATCCCCTTCAAGTTTTAAAATTCTGATGACAAAATTTAATTTTACCCATCTAGATTCTAGAATTTAAATTCCCTTATATATGATTTGAACTCTTCTTATGGTAAAAACTAACTTCAGAAATTTATATGCCCTTATATATGATTTTATAAACTATATTTCTTTTAAATAATTTTTTTTTAAAAAATCCTATTTTTTATTTATTCATTTGTTTTTAAAATAAATGATTTTATTATATAAACATTTTTTATTATAAAACATCTTTTTAATTATAAAAATATTTAAAGTTATTTTAAATAGTTTAAAAGGCCACATAATAAATTTTAATCAAAAAAGTTAAAAGTGGAATAACAAAGGCAAAAAGGAATAAACTCGAGGGACTAAAATCGAACAATTATAAAGCTTATAATATTAAAATCAAACAATTAAAACTTGAAAGCCAAAATCAAGCAATTCTAAAATTTAGAGGTCAAAACTGAATTTTAGTCTAAATTTTATGTTGTCACAAAAAGGAGTTAGACAACATTTCTATTATAACATATATACATAACCAAAATATACATTTGAATTGTACAAAAAGGAAAAATAAAAAGTTAATTTGAATATTTAATTAAGTATCTTGGGTCTTTTAGACTTTTAAACTTTTCTGATTTATTACATGTCTTATTTGCATTTGTTCTTTAACCAGAAAAAGCATTTTAGTTCAACAAGTGTCACATGGTGACAATATAGCACCAACAATTTCCTTAACAAATGAAATTCTAAGCTTTTCTTTTCATTAAATCAATTAATTTCTTACTTTCTCCTACAAACTAGATAGTTCATACTCAATAGTCAACATAACGTGTGGGAATCTAGACTTTAAAAGATGAGAGGATAGGGCTCCAATAAAATGGATGTCTATTTATTTCCATCTTTTCAAGCAATAGAAAGAAATGTCTAATTGATACACAATCCCTCCTATCGATCTCAAAGGGCAATGTGCTCCAATAAGAAAGATAAGTGATAACTGAATTTGATAATATATAGAAGTTAGTTGATTTTACTATATTGAGAAGAGTTAGGTATCTCTCCAAGATATGATAAAGATTTTTAACCCTCATAGTGTGTAGATATTTATATTTAGTTTAATTGGTACCAAAGAAAAGGAGATATTTTTTTTGTCAAATAGTTTAGTACTAGAAATTTCACTCTTAAGATGAATAAGTGGATTAACCGATACTCAAATCTGATCCCCGACATATATAATGCAATGTTCTACCAATTGAGCTAAACTTACGAGATAAACAAAAAAATCTTTAAATTTGTATGAAATAGAAAATATCACAATGATAATTAAGAATCTCAAATAGTTAAAATTAAATTTTGTCTCTAACCTTTTGAAAAATATAATGATTAGTCTCTAATATGAACTAAAATATGCCTAAATGTTATTATAAAAATAATAATTTAACTCATATGTTTAACAATTTTAATGAGTGGTCATCTTATTTTTTGCTTAATTTTATCTTGTCATCATTATGGGAGTGTTTGTATAAAGATATATTTGTATATGGGAGTCTTGTCATTCATGTATTTGTTACAAATTTTGTTAATTTTTTTTTTCTGGATGAAAGAGAGCAAAGAAAAAAATTTCCAAAGAAAATTGTGGGAAAAAAAGTTTCTCAAATATAGGAAAAAATTTATGTATAATTTTCAACTAATCTTCCTATTATAAGTTATTTTCAAAAATAAATTTAATAAACTTGAAACATCCCCTACTAGTTTACTTACTATCCTCCATCCAGGCTTCTTTATATAATATCTAAAAAGTTAGATATGGTGTTGGGTTGAGTCATGAGAATTGGTATGATGTTCATCGTTTGAGAGTATTGGTGAATGGATCACAAACCTCTTTTGGGGTGATCCTTGACTTGATATTTAGTAGGTTGCTTCGTTTTCCTATTGATAAAGATGTGTTTGTGGTGGAGATGATGGTTGGGCTGGGGCATGAGTAGGTGGTTGCATGTCGTTTGAGGTGGATTGGAGACTATTTGCATGGGATGGAGGACAGACCTGAATTTACGGTTGTCTAATAACGACGCAGTTTCACGCGGTAATTAATTGTAGACGTTGATTTAAGATCGGATGGTTCAGATTTAAAATATAATTTTATACTATAAAATGAACTTTGTCGTGGATCATAGATTAGACGGCTAAAATCAGTTACAACAGGGTGTTGTAACCGAAAGAAATCTGCTCCTAATGGAAGAGTTGGTCATAGAATGTTGCTCTTTGTTGGATAACAATTTTTACATGATAATATGAATGATACGTGGTATTGTAGGCTAAAAAATGATGAGGAGTATTCTGTTAAATGTGTTTATCAAAAATTTTTTTCACCATCAGTATCCGGTTCATTGGACAATATAAGCTGATTTGGAAATCAGTTCTGACATCAAGTAGTTTTAACCTTCTCTCAATCGCAGTTGCAAGTGATCGAACTGTGGTTCTCTACTTCTCTCTACCAAATTCTGTTAGACTACTTGGCTACTACTTAGAAGGGGGGCTTAATAAGTGGCCCTTTTAAACAATGTCGGTTTTTAAAAAATATTTAGTTTAAAAGATACACCCGGAAGCACCACCGGATCGGTAGTCTCTTTGCACCCGATTGATCACTGAAAAAGTAGTATAGCCTTTGAACGTATGAAAAGACTTAGAAATGATCGTGTACAAATTATTCGAATTTAAACGCTTCAATTAAAAAACAGCCCAAGCAAGTTACTTAGTATTGAATCTAATCCAATCACAATCAAGATATGTCAATTGAATTTTGGTGCACACGTACGAACACGAAAATTCAATTAACTCACAAATCAAAGTAATTGCGTGAAATAAAAGATTGAGAGAGAAAGACACAAACGATTGATTAGGGAGTTCCCCGGCTTTCGTGTCGTCCTCGCTGTCGGCCGGGTACGTCTCCCCCCAAATAACCAAACGGGTTATTTGAGAGTATATTGATTAAAAATGATGAACACAAGTGCACAATTTACAAACGACTCCAATAACCCTATATTGAATCAAATGTAAACTATGCGAATAAACCTCAACAACCAATGAAGCTTCTCTCTCTGATTCCAACGATCCAAACCCGTGCGCAAATCCTCCCACCGATCGTCCAGCTGAGTACCTCGCTTCTTTGTTGTTGATCCTCCAAGATATCGCACAATCTTGAACCCTTGAGAGAAACCCAAACCTTATTCACAAACCAACTCGATCACGTCTCTGATTAACCGCAAGCCGTATCGAACGTTATCGATCAAATGTGCAATCTCTATTCGAATGATCTCATACTCAATCTTCAATTAATTGCAACTTGATGGAAGATGATGATCTTGTGAAGAATAACCCCTTTGATCCAAATTTTTCCCCAATTTGAATCGCAAAGTGTTTTTCAAAGCTATTTCACTTTCTCACAGGTTTTCTCTATCTTACAATAACAAAGCACATTGCTATTTAAAGAGAAAATAGAATTGAACAAGTTTAGGCAAAATTTAACATACGTGTATCGATACAAATGATGGTTTGTATCGATACAAACCCTTTGACCAGCGTTCAAATTGAAAGATTTGACCTATGTATCGATACAAACACGTATGTGTATCGATACATATATCAGTTTCTTGAAATCTTGACTGATATGTATCAAATCATGCAAGCATGATTCGATACATCATGCACTATCTGATTTTTTGAGAGATACAAGTGTGTATCGATACATGCAAGCATGATTCGATACACAGGTGACTCTCTGCCTCTAAGAGACCATATTTGTATCGATACAAGTGATATATGTATCGATACAAAATGCACAAGATCAGTCTGAAGTAATTTCAGGACATTTGTATCGATAGAAGTGATTATGTATCGATACAGAATACCTAAAAATCAATTTTTCAAGGTTTAAAAATAGTTTTTCGCTGTCAAGTCATTTGTAATATTGCCAAAATATGTTCTACTCTATTTTCATGTGTTTTGACAATTATTAAAACATGAGGATGAACTGGTGCACTTACATTCTCCCCCTTTTTGATAATTGTCAAAACTTTGCATAAGCTAACTAAGCATATACCTAATATGCAAATAAAATAGCAATATGTATACAGACGCATTTACACAAGGCTAACAATAAGCACGCTCCCCCTGAGTTGATGCCATAATGCGTTTGATATTGTTGATAATATTCAAGACTTCTTTAGCTATTCATCCTTAGCTTGTGCAATCCAAATCTCTCCCCCTTTGACAATATCAAAAAGAAGAAGAGAGCTCATTAGAAGTATCAAGTTCAAACAATTTTAACCATAGTCATATCGTGCACTTACATTTGTCGAAATGCACTATATGATGAAGTTTCCTAATCAAAATAATTACATACAAAGATATGCCAAAATATATTAATGACGAATACCAAATATCATGACAAACATGGAATGTAGAATAACAAACAAAAACCAACGCATGAATATCGTAACACATCGACATTTGAATCAAGTAACATATCCAAATATGGGACGAAATAAACAAAGCAATGCAACAAGTGCATAAACATAACATGATTATCCATACACGCAAAATTATCCAAAATAACAAGTCATACAAAACCAAAATGAATGTTGTCCAAACATGACAACATCAAGATTATCCGTACAACCATATTGATATAACAGAAGTCATAAGAAATTTTTATGACTTCCAAATAACATGTATGTATGAAACACATATAATCAACAAGGTACATACTTATGTATGTGAGCAAAAAACAATACCAAAGCACATTATAACATGAGAACACATGTTAAACCATATATGCATGATAAGACATCCACATAAATGAATAAAAGTACCAAAATTAATCATATGAAAAATATATGTCTATGTTATGCACACAAAGTCACATATACGAACAAAACAAACATATACAAACCAAGTATGAACTTAATATGGCAATTGTAATGATTTTTGTCAAATCCCCATTTTAAACATATGAGTCTCAAAAACTTATCAATATTTTTGAGCAAAATTCTTGAAAATGGAGGATTAGACAACTATCAAAGCAAATATCATATTAAGGTGAAAGTTGTATGTATATGAACCAATGTACAAATGCTAAGTAAAAAGAATATAAAGGAAAATGTAGAGAATAGAATCTTCCCTTGAGTGTTAAGTGGAGGAAGTGATCAATTTCCACAACATTGTAAGTGTTGAGTTGAAGTTTTTCTCATCATTTTCCTTGTTCATAAGTCTTGAACTCCATTGTTGTCGGTGTCTTTCATCAATGGTTCAAGACGTTTGCCTACATACTTAGACATTTGAAATAGGTCCCCAACTCATGTTGGGTCCTAGTTGGTGAGGTAAATAAGTTTTGTTGAGTTTTGGCATCCATTGTAATATGCCCTTAGGTACCAACAATTTCCTAGCTTTACATTTTGCAATGGTATGGCCTTCACAACAACAATAGTGACAAGTGATATGTGAGTCACTCTTCTTTTGATCCATTTTGAAATGTTTAGAATATTTGTTTTTGACTTTCAAAGTGTTTTGAAAATGTTTTGGATCAACTTGATGAGAGACTCTAGGTTTTGATGAATCTTTCACTTTGTCCTTGAGAGTCTTAATATTTTTTGACAAAGTGATACAATTATCACAACCAACTATATTATTATTATCATGACTTGCACTTGACCTTTCTAATAATGTACCTTGAAAGCTTTCAACTCTTCTTCTGTTTTGGAAACTTTCTTTTCAAGAGCTTTGTTAACTTTTATAATTTCTTTTAATCGTTTGAAAGCTTTCCTAGTTTCACTACATAGGTCCTCAAATGCACTTTGCAAATCATGATATTCTAACGAAGTATATGAGCTAGAGGGATTTTGGTTTACCTTTTTGGGAGTTTTATCCTTCTTTTTGTGATGATGAGTTGTGAAGCATACATTAGCCACTTCGTCTTCATCACTTGAACTAGAGCTTGATGATGAACGAGATGAAGAGCTACTACTCTCCCATGCAACATAAGCATTCTTTCCTTTGCTCCTCCTTTTGTTTGAAGATGACTCCTTCTCTTCTCTCTTGAGATTAGGACAATCCGGCTTGTAGTGACCAACTTGGCCGCACTCATAGCATATCCCTTTCTTGGAGTACCTAGCATCTTCATTCTTCCGGCGGTAACCACTATCTTTCCGAAACTTCTTAAGATTGTCATCGGAATGTCTTATCCCATTCTTTCTCACATATCTATTATAGCGTCGAACGAAGAGCTCCATTTCCTCATCATCGGAATCGTCTTCGTTTGAGCTACTTTCCACTTGCTCAACCTTTTGGACTTGGATGTGGAGGCCTTTAGAGCAATGGACCTCTTATCCTTTCCTTTTTCCTTTTCGTTGTGTTTCTCCTTTTTCCCACCTTTCTCATGCTTTTCCAACAAATTAAGTACTTGTTCATGTTCCGTTAGCTTACCGAATAAGGTTGTGAGACTCAAAGTTGTAAGATCATTCGCTTCTTTGATTGCGGTGACCTTTGGTTGCCATGACCTATTAAGACATCTCAAAATCTTATTAGTAGCATCTTGATTAGTGATTGGTTTACCTAGACTATGTAACTTGTTGGTAACTTTCACAAATCTTTGTTGCATATCCGCAATGGTTTCACCATCTTGCATATGGAACAATTCGAACTCTTGAGTTAAGGTGTTTATTTTCGATATTTTGACCTCATTAGTACCCTCAAAATGAGTAACTAATGTATCTCACATTTCTTTGGCCGATACACAATGCGACACATGATAAAATTGTTCAATCCCAAGGGATGAAATAAGTATGTTTTGTGCCTTTGCATCGTAATTGACCTTTTTCTTTTCATCTTCCATCCATTGTGTCATAGGCTTAATGGTGACAATGTCATTAGGATCGGTGTTTGTCGGAACAAACGGACCGGTCTCAATAGCATTCCACACTTCACCATCAAAAGAATTGATGTGAATCCGCATACTACTTTTCCAATAATCAAAGTGATCTCCATTGAATATAGGTGCCCTATTATAAGCCCCTTTAGGTGCAAAAGCTATGTTTTCTAATAATTGGCACAATCCACCGAATTTTGTGAACAAAATTGAACCGGGATCGTGATACCACTTGTTAGACTACTTGGCTACCACTTAGAAGGGGGGTTGAATAAGTGGTCCTTTTAAACAATGTCGGTTTTTAAAAAATAGTTAGTTTAAAGATACGCGCGGAAGCACCACCGGATCGGTAGTCTCTTTGCACCCGATTGATCACTGAAAAAGTAGTATAGCCTTTGAACGTATGAAAAGACTTAGAAATGATCGTGTACAAATTATTCGAATTCAAACGCTTCAATTAAAAAACAGCCCAAGCAAGTTACTTAGTATTGAATCTAATCCAACCACAATCAAGATATGTCAATTGAATTTTGGTGCACACGTACGAACACGAAAAATTCAATTAACTCACAAATCAAAGTAATTGCGTGAAATAAAAGATTGAGAGAGAAAGACACAAACGATTGATTAGGGAGTTCCCCGGCTTTCGTGTCGTCCTCGCGGTCGGCCGGGTACGTCTCCCCCCAAATAACCAAACGGGTTATTTGAGAGTATATTGATTAAAAATGATGAACACAAGTGCACAATTTACAAACGACTCCAATAACCCTATATTGAATCAAATGTAAACTATGCGAATAAACCTCAACAACCAATGAAGCTTCTCCCTCTGATTCCAACGATCCAAACCCGTGCGCAAATCCTCGCACCGATCGTCCAGCTGAGTACCTCGCTTCTTTGTTGTTGATCCTCCAAGATATCGCACAATCTTGAACCCTTGAGAGAAACCCAAACCTTCTTCACAAACCAACTCGATCACGTCTCTGATTCACCGCAAGCCGTATCGAACGTTATCGATCAAATGTGCAATCTCTATTCGAATGATCCCATACTCAATCTTCAATTAATTGCAACTTGATGGAAGATGATGATCTTGTGAAGAATAACCCCTTTGATCCAAATTTTTCCCCAATTTGAATCCCAAAGTGTTTTTCAAAGCTATTTCACTTTCTCACAGGTTTTCTCTATCTTACAATAACAAAGCACATTGCTATTTAAAGAGAAAATAGAATTGAGCAAGTTTAGGCAAAATTTAACATACATGTATCGATACAAATGATGGTTTGTATAGATACAAACCATTTGACCAGCGTTCAAATTGAAAGATTTGACCTATATATCGATACAAACACGTATGTGTATCGATACATATATCAGTTTCTTGAAATCTTGACTGATATGTATCAAATCATGCAAGCATGATTCGATACATCTGTAAGTGCACCAGTTCATCCTCATGTTTTAATAATTGTCAAAACACATGAAAATAGGTTGAACATATTTTGGCAAACTTTACAAATGACTTGACAACAAAGAACTATTTTCAAAACCTTGAAAAACTGACTTTTTGGTGTTTTGTATCGATACATACATTTCTGTATCGATACAAATGTCCTGAAACTTGTTCTGGTACATTTTGAGCACTTTGTATCGATACACACAGGCTCTGTATCGATACAAAAGCTTCTATACAAAAACAGAATGTTCCATATGATTCGAAACATGCTTGCATGTATCGATACATGTGTATATGTTCTGAAAAACCAGCAAGCTTCATATGATTCGAAGCATGCTTGCATGCTTAGATACATATCAGTCAAGATTTCAAGATTCTGATGTTTGTATCGATACATCCCGTGTTTGTATCGATACAAAGGTCAAGATTTTCAAAATTGAACGTTGGTCAAGGGCTTTGTATCGATACAAACAATCATTTGTATCGATACATCTACTGAAAATTATGCCTAAATTTGCTCATTCTATTTTCTCTTTAAATAGCAATGTGTGGGTTCCTTTGTAAGTAATGAAACAATCACAGTAACTGAACACAACTGAGAAATCTAGTGAGAATCATTGAGAGAGCAAGAAGTGCTTTGGGTAAAACACTTTGGATACAATTTGGGTGAAAAATTGGGATCAAAGTGTTATCCTTCACAAGATCATCATCTTCCATCAAGTTGCAACAATTGAAGATTGAGTATGGGATCAATCATTTAGGAGTTGTACGCTTGGTCGATAACGTTCGGTGCGATTCGTGGTGAAGCAGATTCGCGATCGGGTTGATTTGTGCAAGGAGGTTGGATTGCTCACTAGGGATCCAAGATTGTTCGATATCTTGGAGGATCAATTGAGAAGAATCGAAGGACTCAGCTGGACGATCGTTGCAAGGAGTTGCACGGGTAGGATCGTTGGAATCAGAGGGTGAAGATTCGTTCGTCGATTGAGGGTTTGCATAGTTTTACATTTTGAGTCAATATAGGTTTATTGGATTCATTGTAATTTGTGCACTTGTGTTCAAGTTGTTTTTCATTCTATACATATCTCAAATAACCCGTTTGGTTATTTGGGGGGAGACGTACTCGGACATACGCGTGGACGACGCGAAATCCGGGGAACTCCCTAATCAAATCCTCGTGTGTTGATTGCACTACTTTCATTCTTTATTGCTTTCATTATATTCGTAAACAATTGAATTTGTGTGTTCGTAAGTGTTCACAAGGATTCAATTGTTATTATCTTGTGTTGTGAATTGTTTTTGAAAGAATCGAATAACTTGCTTGGAAACGTTGTTGTTAATTGAATTAGTTTTTGAATATCTTATTCCGATCGACTTTTCCTCAATACGTTTTATCGGCTTAGTTACTTTTTCAATAAGTCAAAACGGTGCAAAGAGACTACCGATCCCGGAGTCGCTTCCGCACGCACGTTTAACCGAACATTTTTTTAAAAACTCAATTGGTTAACGGAACCACTTATTCACCCCCCTCTAAGTGGTTAGCCTCGTAGTCTAACAAGTGGCATCAAGAGCCCGGTTGATTTTAAACGATTAAACCGAGTAATTTGTGCCTATTATTAGACAACATGGCTTTTGCACCAAAAGGGGCGTATAATAGGGCTCCGGTATTCAATGGAGATCATTTTGACTATTGGAAAAGTAGCATGCGTATTCACATCAATTCTTTTGATAGTGAAGTGTGGAATGCCATTGAGAATGGTCCGTTTGCTCCAACTATAACGGATGCTCATGGTGTTGTCGCAAATAAGCCAATGGCACAATGGACGGATGAGGAAAAGAAGAAAGTCAATTACGATGCGAAGGCACAAAACATTTTAATATCATCCCTTGGGATTGATCAATTCTATCATGTGTCGCATTGTGAATCGGCTAAGGAAATGTGGGATACATTGGTTACTCACTTTGAGGGTACCAATGATGTCAAGATATCCAAAATTAATACTTTGACACAAGAATTTGAGTTGTTTCATATGCTAGATGGAGAATCCATCGAGGATATGCAACAACGCTTTATCAAAATCACCAACAAGTTACACGGTTTGGGAAAACCAATTTCCAACCAAGATGCTACTAACAAAATTTTAAGATGTCTTAGTAGGAATTGGCAACCTAAGGTCACCGCGATTAAGGAAGCTAATGATCTTACCTCATTGAATCTTACAACTTTGTTTGGCAAACTCACGGAGCATGAACAAGTACTAAACTTGTTAGAAAAGCATGAGAAAAATGAAAAGAAGGTAAAGCATAATGACAAGGAAAAGGAAAAGGACAAGAGGTCTATAGCTCTAAAAACCTCTACTTCAAAGTCCACCAAGTCCAAAAGGATAGAGCATGTAGAAAGTAGCTTAAGTGATAAAGAGTGGGAAGACTATGAAATGGAAATGTTTCTTCGAAGATTTTACAAGTATGCAAAGGTACATGGTATAAAGTTTTCGAAGGAAAATGGTCCCAAGTCACGAAAGCAATCAAGGGATGATATAGAGAATGAGAAGAGCAAGCCTACTAGAAAGTGTTATGAATGTGGCAAATCCGATCATTTAAAACCGGAATGTCCATTCTATAACAAAAGAAAGGGAAAGTCCTCCGAGAAAAATCACAAAGGTAAAAGAGCTTATGTTGCTTGGGATAGTGCAAGCGAAGATGGATCTAGGTCCAAGAGCTCAAGTGAAGAGGATGAAGAACGTGCTCATGTGGTACTCTTGACCGGTTCACCTAGTAAAGGAAAGAAACATCACAAACGTCAAGTAAGTGATTCTAGCTCTATCTCTAATGATAGTCCCTCATATGATGAACTTCAAAACGCTTTTGAAAAACTATATGGTGAAGCCACTAATGCATTTAAGAAATTGGCTAAAAGGAAGAAAGTGATTTCCCTTTTAGAGTCACAAATTGTAAAATTACAAGATGAATTAGAGGCATTAAAACTTACCATGGTTAATTCAAAAGATGAGTTTGAAGATGATAATTCATCAAAGCATGATTGTGACTCTTGTTGTATTTGGCAAGGAGAAGTGAAAAACCTTCAAGCCAAATTAGATAAGGCTCACAAGTCATCTAGGAATGATTGTGATGCTTGTTGTGTTTGGCAAGGAGAGGTGAAAACCCTTCAAGCCAAACTAGATGAAGCCCTTGTATCCAAATTTACTTTTGTGGATATACCAAAGAATTTTAACAAGCCTAAGGTTAGGCCTTCTAAAAATGACAAATTTGTTAAAAAGAGATTGAATCCCAAAAGTAAAATTTCGGGTCACACGGATCATTCCAATGTTATATGTCATTATTGTTGTAACAAAGGACATACGATTGCAAAATGTCATGCCCGGAAAACTTTAGTACCTAAAGGCATATTGCAATGGTTACCTAAGTTAGGCAATAATGTTGTTACTAACAAACTAGGACCCAATATGAGTTGGGGACCTATTTCAAATGTCTAAGCATGTAGGTAAGCGTCTTGAAGCCATTGATGAGAGACATTGATAACGAGTGGCTCAAGACTTACAAACAAGGAAGGTGAAAAGATAGGACTCAACCCAACACAAAACGATGTGGAAATTGATCACTTCCTTCATCCAATACTTAAGGGAAGATTCTACTCTTTAACTTTACTTTATACATATTTTGTTTAGCATTTGTGTTTGTGTTCATATACATACAATTTCTATCTTAATATGATATTAGTTTAGATAGTTGTCTAATCCTCCATTTCCAAGAATTTTTGCTCAAAAATATTGATAAGTTTTTGAGACTCATACGTCTTAAATGGGGATTTGACAAAGATCATCATAACTATCTTATTAAGTTCATATTAGGTTGTATATGTTTGTTTACCTCTATATGTAACTATTTGTTGCATTGTTTTGTTTATTTCGTCCCATATTTTGGTATGTTTTATTACAAAAATGTCGATGTGTTTTAAATAATCATGAGTTGGTTTATGGTTTGTTGTTCTACATTCCATGTGTTGTCATGATATTTGGTATTCGTCATTGATATATTTTTGGCATATCGTTATATGTAATTATTTTGATTAGGATACTATATCATAAAGTGCATTTCGACAAATGTAAGTGCACGATATGTTTAATAGATGGAAAATTTGCTTGGACTTGTTACTGCTAATGTGCTCTCTTCTTCTTTTTGATATTGTCAAAGGGGGAGAGATTTGGATGCACAAGCTAAAGGATCATCAAACGCATTATGGCATCAACTCAGGGGGAGCAAGCTTTTGTGATTAAGCCTTGGTGTTGTTTTTGCGTCTGTATATCATTGCTATTTTTATTTACATAATAGGTATAGGCTTAGTTTAGCTTATGCATAGTTTTGACAATTATCAAAAAGGGGGAGAATGTAAGTGCACCAGTTCATCCTCATGTTTTAATAATTGTCAAAACACATGAAAATAGGTTGAACATATTTTGGCAAACTTTACAAATGACTTGACAACAAAGAACTATTTTCAAAACCTTGAAAAACTGACTTTTTGGTGTTTTGTATCGATACATACATTTCTGTATCGATACAAATGTCCTGAAACTTGTTCTGGTACATTTTGAGCACTTTGTATCGATACACACAGGCTCTGTATCGATACAAAAGCTTCTATACAAAAACAGAATGTTCCATATGATTCGAAACATGCTTGCATGTATCGATACATGTGTATATGTTCTGAAAAACCAGCAAGCTTCATATGATTCGAAGCATGCTTGCATGCTTAGATACATATCAGTCAAGATTTCAAGATTCTGATGTTTGTATCGATACATCCCGTGTTTGTATCGATACAAAGGTCAAGATTTTCAAAATTGAACGTTGGTCAAGGGCTTTGTATCGATACAAACAATCATTTGTATCGATACATCTACTGAAAATTATGCCTAAATTTGCTCATTCTATTTTCTCTTTAAATAGCAATGTGTGGGTTCCTTTGTAAGTAATGAAACAATCACAGTAACTGAACACAACTGAGAAATCTAGTGAGAATCATTGAGAGAGCAAGAAGTGCTTTGGGTAAAACACTTTGGATACAATTTGGGTGAAAAATTGGGATCAAAGTGTTATCCTTCACAAGATCATCATCTTCCATCAAGTTGCAACAATTGAAGATTGAGTATGGGATCAATCATTTAGGAGTTGTACGCTTGGTCGATAACGTTCGGTGCGATTCGTGGTGAAGCAGATTCGCGATCGGGTTGATTTGTGCAAGGAGGTTGGATTGCTCACTAGGGATCCAAGATTGTTCGATATCTTGGAGGATCAATTGAGAAGAATCGAAGGACTCAGCTGGACGATCGTTGCAAGGAGTTGCACGGGTAGGATCGTTGGAATCAGAGGGTGAAGATTCGTTCGTCGATTGAGGGTTTGCATAGTTTTACATTTTGAGTCAATATAGGTTTATTGGATTCATTGTAATTTGTGCACTTGTGTTCAAGTTGTTTTTCATTCTATACATATCTCAAATAACCCGTTTGGTTATTTGGGGGGAGACGTACTCGGACATACGCGTGGACGACGCGAAATCCGGGGAACTCCCTAATCAAATCCTCGTGTGTTGATTGCACTACTTTCATTCTTTATTGCTTTCATTATATTCGTAAACAATTGAATTTGTGTGTTCGTAAGTGTTCACAAGGATTCAATTGTTATTATCTTGTGTTGTGAATTGTTTTTGAAAGAATCGAATAACTTGCTTGGAAACGTTGTTGTTAATTGAATTAGTTTTTGAATATCTTATTCCGATCGACTTTTCCTCAATACGTTTTATCGGCTTAGTTACTTTTTCAATAAGTCAAAACGGTGCAAAGAGACTACCGATCCCGGAGTCGCTTCCGCACGCACGTTTAACCGAACATTTTTTTAAAAACTCAATTGGTTAACGGAACCACTTATTCACCCCCCTCTAAGTGGTTAGCCTCGTAGTCTAACAACATCATGCACTATCTGATTTTTTGAGAGATACAAGTGTGTATCGATACATGCAAGCATGATTCGATACACAAGTGACTCTCTGCCTCTGAGAGACCATATTTGTATCGATACAAGTGATATATGTATCGATACAAAATGCACAAGATCAGTCTGAAGTAATTTCAGGACATTTGTATCGATACAAGTGATTATGTATCGATACAGAATACCTAAAAATCAATTTTTCAAGGTTTAAAAATAGTTTTTTGCTGTCAAGTCATTTGTAATATTGCCAAAATATGTTCTACTTTATTTTCATGTGTTTTGACAATTATTAAAATACGAGGATGAACTGATGCACTTACAAGTTCAACATCAATTACCACTAAATCAATTTATCAAGTTTTGACCGAGAACGTCATGGAAGAAACAATGGGAATGCCTAATGGTACGACAAATATTTCGACGACGACTCACGAACCAGTTCCAATATTCAATATCAACCGCTTACTTCATAGTAATAAAAACCAAATCTTGGAATACACCCACACATGATTGATATACCCAGTGATTGTGACTCTCTGAGGCCCTTGCTTCACCGCTTCAATTTTTATAACAACAACAAGTAATCTCTTCCGGAACAGAACATTTCTCTTCTACTTCTACTTTGGAACAGAACATTTCTTCTTCCTCTTCCAATATTCATAACAACAACACACATGATTGATATACCCAGTGATTGTGACTCTATGAGACCCCTGCTTCATCAACATGGCTGTAAAGAGGAGAAGTTTCTATTTTTTTTAACAATATTTTGATCATTGTTTTTTGGTTGCACTTAAAAAAAATTAAAAAAGGAAATTTGTAGTGTTTTAATGTGGTCGTGCATCTGTCGTGCAGGGAACTATCGTTCCATATAGCAATGCTCAGAAACAATAGCTCTTTAGGATTTGGTTTGGAATAAAGTGGTTTTGTTGAAAATCTCTCTTTTTTACATGGCATTTTGTTGAATATTGATAGACTTTCAACAATGAATAATTTGTCACGCGCGTTACATAAACATAATATTACTTGTTGTTCAAGTTGGACAACTTTGTTGTCTCTCTATGTGTTACAATGAGACTCAAGCTCATTTTCAGACAATAAAGTTGATTTTTGTTTGGTGTCTCTAGAAAGAACGAGATAATCGTATTTGGGTCGCAAAGGACTTGTCAAATGAGCAATTACTAGGTGGATTAAGAACGGGCATCTCTGACTTTTTGCAGATCTTGTAGGTTATTAAAAATAGGTCTTAATAGAAGAAAAAATGCAAAAAAAAGTTAAAAAATTGTCATCAATTTGAATTACAAATAACATCAGTAACAAAAAAAAAAGGCTTAAATGCAGTTTTACCCCCCTATTTTGAATGAATCGGAATTTTACCCCCCCTATTTTAAAATTCGGAATTTTACCCCCCCTATTTTATAATTCTTTGAATTTTGCCCCCCCTTATTTTAAAATCCGGAATTTTACAACGTTTGTAGCTATTGCAAGGTGGAGTAGTGCATACTTAACAAAATGAACATGAGTAATAATGGATTGCCAATACATGGGTGACAAAAAATTAGCTCCAAATGTTATAATATTTTCGAGCAGGCATTGCCTTGCCACTATGTTCAAAATGATCAATGAACTCATGGTAAAAGATCCTCTACCTCTGTGAATGACAGCACAAATCAAATTATTACCAATTATATGAGAAGTTTGTTTCTTTGAACTGCAAAACAAATTTTATTTAAAGGCACAACCAAGCACAAGAAGTACTTTGGGGCCAATTAGTAACAGTATCATACAAAGAGCACTAAGGCTGCTATGAAACATGAGTTAAGTAGCTAAGTACCACTTACAAACATAAAAAGTGGACAGAAGCAACCAGAAAACAAAACTACACAACAACAATAGCATATAGCCGCAAAAGCCAAAGCCATCCTACAACAAAACAGGACCTGATACATATCCACCTAGTCTTGTTTGTATTGCTTGTTTGGATTAAGCGATATAGGAGCAATATTATAACATTTGGAGCTAATCTTTTGTCAGTAATGTATTGGCAATCCATTATTACTCGTGTTCATTTTATTAAGTATGCTCTCACTGTCACTCCACCTTGCAATAGCTACAAACGACGTAAAATTCCGGATTTTAAAATAAGGGGGTAAAATCCAAAGAATTATAAAATTGGGGGGGCAAAATTCCGAATTTTAAAATAGGGGGGGTAAAATTCCGATTTATTCAAAGTAGGGGGGGTAAAACTGCATTTAAGCCAAAAAAAATTTTGATAAACAAGACAATCTTTATCATATGTCTCTCTATTTGATAAAACTATAATATAACAATTAGCTATAAAGTGCCTAAAAAATGTATTCACAATAAAAAATTACTTTTACACTGTGTTTGGATGTTCAAAGAAATAGGAGAGAGAGAAATAGTGAAGAGAGAAGTAAGAGAGAGAGAAATAAAAGAGAAGTTGAGTAGAAATTTTATATTATTTGGATTAATAGAAATAGGAAAGTGGATGAGTAGAAAATGGATAGAGAGAAATTAAAAAAAAATAGTAAAAGATAAATTTATCCTTTATATTAAATCTCAACAAAAATAAGGAGAAGGGCATTGTGGGTAACTGCTACTCTCCACTCTTTCAAGTTTCAACTCACAAATCTCACCTATTGGGGAGAGATTTCTTTTGGCATGGGACCCACCTAAAAAATTTTCATCTCTCCTTATTTCTCTCTTCATCCAAACTGAAGAAATAGTTTATTTCTTTGATATCTCTCTCTTCTTTATTTCTCTATCTCATAAATCTATCAAAACAAACATACTGTTAGGATATTTAATTTATAACTAACAAATCTTTCATTTTAGAATAAAGAGAATCTCAAGTATTTAAACTTCACAATCTCTCATTTGAAAGTCTGCAATCCCTAGTTTAATACAACTCATTTACTAATACTACTACCCTATAAAATTTTTTAGAAGCCTGTGGAAAAGAAGCTTCTGATTAAGAATAAATGTGGTGGTAACTCAAAGCAAAAGTGTACAACCCTTCCTTACGATCTTCATTGGTGTTGGCCTATAATCGTTTAACTTGCCATGATTTTGACAGTTCTTGATGTAGTTTTTATAGGTCTTGATGTGTTTTTTAATTAGCCACGTTGTGATTTTTATTTATTTTTGGGAGTGGTTTCTATTCTTGTAACTATTTTTTGTGATACGCCTTGTGCTAAAATAGCTTTGAAATTATACTCCCTCCGTTCCTTTTTAAGTGTCCGTTTTGAATAGTAATAGCAAATTAAGAAAGTTTATTTTTGCACTTTATTTTCCTATTATACCCTAATTCTAATTCACCAACAAAATCCTATTTTTTTGCATTCACTTTCCCTTTCCAATAAATTTAATATATTATGTACACAAAAAAAAAACAAAATTTAATATGTTATGTACCAAAAAAAATAAACAAATACAAAGATTTAGTTTTCCAAATATATAGCATTAATTAATTTTATTGAAAAAGATATGAGTAATTGACAAAGGTATAATTGACAAATCGTACCCTTAAAACACCAAATAGACAGTTAAATAGAAACGCTAAATTCGACGTTTTTGGACACTTAAAAAGGAACGGAGGTAGTAGTATAATATATTTTATTTTTTTTAAAATACATTCTTAATAAATAGATTATTACTAGTATTTTTTATTAGGGATGGACATAGTTTAGTTTTGGAGGAAAACCGAATCAAAATGTTTTTAGAATTTATAATAATCAAACCAAATTGTTAAAGTGGTTCGGTTTTATGGTTTTAAATCAGACTATAACTAACTTTTCACTAAAAAAATTGAACTATTAAATTGAATTGAACTAAACTGTTAATCATAAACGAAAAATCAAACTGCTATTTTTTTGTTATAATTCAATTTTTTTATTCGGTTCAATTTAATTTGGCGTTCGATTTGTTTTTTTGGTTTTTTTACCCACTTCTATTTTTTATCTTTTATCTGTTTCATATACCAAATAGGTCTATATCTTGTTTTGTCGGTAGAATAATGTGAGCATTTACACCACAAAATAGTATTATGTTGTGTGCCATATTATGCTTACTCCACTTTAACATTTGTGATCATGCGTAGGAGTATATCTTATAAACCCCTATAAGCTAAGTGGCACTGCATTGCATTTTATTTATCATATGTCACACTCCAATATGCACATTATATTATACAGTAAATGGAAAATTAACATCCAACACAACATTCATCTATAGTATAGAACCACATTAGTAGATTGATTATATCCTAATTCTTAATACTAGTAGAACATATGGATTTTCCAACTATACATGGATAGTATGTAAGCTTAACACGAATTATTGGAAACATTGTAACAATTAAAATTAAATTTTTAAAACTTTCAATTTACCCATGTTGTGGCATATTAAGAAACCAATTAGTTGGTGTTGTACAACTACAATCTGATCAATTTGGCACGAAGATATAATTTTGAGTACGGTATAATTGAAGAAAAAATTTAACACTAAACATTTTTTTTTTGACAAAAACACAAACATCTTTTAAGAAACGGTAGGTGGAAAAAGTAACATCCTCAACTATATATCACATTCACATAGAGCGTGTGTGTGCTTGCTGCAAACTGTCTTGTTATACATATACAACCTTCTTGTTAAACGAGAGAATTTCTTTTTGCGCCCTCTATCAATATAATAGCTTGTAAATAGTTAGTTAGCATGCTTGTAAGATAGTTACTTTGACAGTTATGATTGTAACAAACAGATTAGTTACATGTAGTTAGTTAGATTACTTAACTCTTAAGTGATCTATATATACTTGTATCATAACACTTTGTAACTTGACTTTTCCACAATAGAGAAAATCCATTTTATCATCTTCTACTTTCTAAGCTTTTACTCTCCTCATCTATGGAGTTTGTTACATTTTGTTCTTTCTGCCATATCTTTGATATGGTATCAGAGCGACTCAATTGAGAAGCTCTGCTGCGCCATTCCTTTACCTTCTTCCTTCTGTTATCTTTCTTCTTCTTCCTCTTTTCCCCTTTTCACTTTCTGTTATCTTCCTTCACCATGGTTACACGTACCGCACCCCGTGTTGATGTAGTTCCTGCCATTCCAGCTCTCACTGATGCTTCCCAAAATCCTTACTACATCCATCCAAATGAAAGTGCAACCGCAGCGTTAGTTACTCCGCATCTTGATGGCAAGAATTTTCACGCTTGGTCAAGATCCTTCAAGAAAGCTGTGATAATGAAGAACAAATTGCGATTCTTGGATGGTTCTTGCCCCATGCCTGATGCGTTTGATCCCACATACGAGCCTTGGATTCGATGCAATAACCTCGTGTTATCTTGGTTGATGAATTCTGTTATTGCTTCTATTTCACAGAGTCTTGTGTACACTGAAACCGCTTCTCAAGCTTGGAGTGATTTGACAGCACGCTTTTCTCGTGCTGACCGTGTTCGTGTCTCTTCTCTTCAGCGCGAAATTTTTGCTCTTCGCCAAGATTCTTTGTCTGTTACTGAATTTTTCACAAAATTGAAAGGCTTATGGGAAGAATTGGAGCTGTATCGACCCATGCCTAATTGTACTTGCACCGTTCGCTGCGTTTGTGAAGCTATGATCAATGCTAAGAAATTCAAGGAAGAAGATTTAGTACTTCTGTTCCTCACTGGTTTGAACGATCATTATACTATGGTAAGATCTCAAATCCTTATGATGGAACCCTTTCCTCAATTAAACTCTGCATTTGGATTGGTTATTCAACATGAAACTCTTAATAATCTTGATAATGTGGAGGATCAATCCTCATCTGCTTCTGTTAATCTTGCTCGTAAGTCCTATAACAATGGAAAATTCCCTGCAAAGGGTGATAAGATGTGTACATATTGTCATAAGAACAACCATACAGTTGAAAACTGCTTTAAGAAACATGGTTTCCCACCGGGTTATCGATTCAGAGATGGTACTATAGCTGGTAGCAGAGGTCCCAGTCAGTCTAGTGCTAATTGTGTTGATGCTGAAGATGTTACTGTCAAGAGTACTCCTGATGACACTGATAATCGTGTTGTGGCATCATTCAGTCAAGATGAATATCAGGCACTATTGGCTTTGTTGAAATCTACTCCTAAGTCTGCAGGTGAAAGCTCTTCTTCTCAAGTGCATAGCTTCAGCAGATGCATTGCTTCATCTACAAGTAATGACAAACAAGGTACTGCATCTCTCTCATTCACCACTTGGATCTTAGATAGTGGTGCCACTGACCATGTTTGTGCTTCATTAGAGTTATTCACCAGCTATAGACAAATTAAACCCATTCGTGTTAAGTTACCTAATGGAAATCTAGTTAGTGCTAATTTAGTTGGAAGTGTTCAAGTTACTTCTCAGATTGTGTTACATGATGTGCTTTACATGCCCCTCTTTCATTTTAACCTCATCTCTATATCTAAGGTTGCAAATGACTTGGACTGCAAGTTTGTTTTTACTGATGGTGTGTGCTTGATACAAAACAACTTGCAGAAGATGATTGGTTCGGGTAGATTGGTTGATGGTCTCTACTATCTGGAAGGTACATGCACTCCTCAGTTACAAAATGGTAAGGTCTGTAATTTTTTAGCTATTCCTAAGTCAGCACTTTGGCACTTTCGATTTGGCCATACATCTCAGAGTAGATTAGATCAAATGAACAAGTTGTACCCTGAAATTGTTTTGAATAAAGATGAATTTTGTTGTGATGTATGTCATTTAGCTAAACAAAAGAAACTTTCTTATGAGTTAAGTACTAGTAGAGCCTCTAAATGTTTCGAATTGTTGCATATGGATATTTGGGGTCCATTTTCTGTTTCAACATTGCATGGCCACAAGTACTTTCTCACTATTGTTGACGACTTTAGCCGGTTCACATGGATCATATTGCTAAAGGGTAAATTTGAAGTTGCTGCAAAAATTCAAACGTTCATTCACTTTGTTGAAAATCAGTTTGAGTCTAGAGTTAAAATTCTGAGAAGTGACAATGGTCTAGAGTTCACTTCTCTATCCACATTATATGCTAGCAAAGGCATCCAACACCAAACCAGCTGTGTAGCTACCCCTCAACAGAATGCAAGAGTGGAAAGGAAGCATCAATGCATTTTAAACATAGCTAGAGCCCTGCTTATTCAGTCTCATCTTCCACCTAAGTACTGGGGTTATGCTACTCTACATGCAGTTTACATCATGAATCGGGTACCTTCTGCTGCCATCAAAGGGACTATACCATTCACTGCCTTGCACAATAAGCTTCCTGACATATCTCAGTTCAAGGTATTTGGTTCCCTATGCTATGTTTCTAGGTCTGATATGCACAGGTCTAAGTTTGACCACAGAGCTAGAAAGTGTGTATTCCTGGGTTTCAAGGCTGGAGTGAAAGGTTACATAGCTTTGGACTTGCACAATTATGAAATTGTTGTCTCCAGGAATGTTGTGTTTGAAGAAACAATCTTCCCTTATCCAACCAACTCATCTCAACCATCTTGGGATTTTCTTGTCCCTTCTCACAATCATCCTACCTCATTCACACCCTCTCAACAACCAGCAAATGGCCATAAGTCCACAAATACCTCAACTAACCAACCTGTCACACCATCTCTTTTACCCAATGATCTACCTTTTATTGACACAACACCTACCTATATTTCCATCAACTCCGATTCCACTTCCCATTCTCCATCACTCTCTACTGAGCCATCACCTATTCACCATTCACTCAACCCTCCACCCATTGACAATATCATTTCTGATCCCCCGCCTCTTAGACAATCAACTAGAGCCCGACAAGCTCCTAAACACCTTATGGACTACAATTGTCCCTCTCTCAGTCATAAGACTCCTTATCCCATTACTAATTACATCAGTCATGATCATCTCTCACCAACCTACTCTTCATTTTGTCTCTCACTTCTCACTGATACAGAACCTACCTCCTATGCAGAAGCTTCACAACATGACTGTTGGGTTAAGGCTATGCAGTCTGAACTCAATGCTCTAGCACATAATAACACTTGGACCATTGTTGACCTTCCTCCTGGTGTTAAACCCATTGGCAGCAAATGGGTATATAAGATTAAGAGAAAAGCAGATGGTAGTTTAGACAGATACAAAGCACGATTGGTGGCAAAAGGGTTCAATCAAGTAGAAGGAGTAGACTACTTTGAAACTTTTTCACCAGTTGCTAAGATGACAACTATCAGAACTGTTTTGGCTCTAGCTTCCATTAAAAGATGGCACATTCATCAGTTAGATGTTGACAATGCATTCCTGCATGGAGATCTAGATGAAGATGTATACATGAAGATTCCACAAGGCTTACATGGCTTGCCTGACAAGAAAGTCTGCAAACTTGTTAAATCACTATATGGATTGAAGCAAGCCAGCCGCCAATGGTATGCAAAATTGTCACAATTTCTCATCACCATTGGTTATATACAGATGCCATCTGACCCCACCTTGTTTACCAAACGTACCAGCACAAGTTTCACTTGCCTATTGGTCTATGTTGATGATATTGTGCTAACTGGTGACTGTCTAGAAGAGATTCAAGCAACTAAAGGCAGTTTACATCAGACTTTTGGAATCAAGGACATTGGTGTTCTCAAGTTTTTCCTTGGCTTAGAGGTAGCACACTCTGATCAAGGCATTACACTCTGTCAAAGAAAATACTGTTTGGATTTGTTGACTGACACAGGTAACTTGGGCTGCAAGCCATCCAGTATTCCTATGGATCCCAGTCATAGACTCCATCAGGATGACAGTACACCACATGAGAACATCACTGAGTATCGAACCTTAGTTGGGAAATTGTTGTATCTCACTTCTACAAGGCCTGATATAGCATTTCCTGTCCAACAACTAAGTCAGTTTCTTGATGCTCCTACATCACTACACTTCAAAGCTGCACACAAAGTCTTGAGATACCTCAAAGGAAGTCCTGGCACTGGTTTATTCTTTCCTAGAAACTCTTCCTTACAATTATCAGGATTTAGTGATGCAGATTGGGGAGGTTGCCTTGACACTAGAAGGTCTATTACTGGCTTCTGTTTCTTTATTGGCCAGTCTTTAGTCTGTTGGAAATCTAAGAAACAGCTAACTGTCTCTAAGTCTTCCTCAGAAGCAGAGTACCGTGCCTTAGCTTCAGCCACTTCTGAGCTTCAGTGGCTTCACTACTTGCTGACAGATTTACAGGTAGAAACAGACAAGCTTCCAACATTATACTGTGATAGTCAGAGCGCATTGCACATTGCCTCTAACCCTGTGTTCCACGAGCGAACTAAACACATTGACATTGATTGTCACATAGTTAGAGAGAAACTACAAGCAGGTCTCATGAAGCTACTGTTGGATTAATTATTTAATTAATCAATTATGGATTGACAATAATCAATTATTAGGATATTAATATAGATTATGGTCCGTTGTTATTAAGCATTTATGGATGAATTATATGATTGAGCTTTTGTCCCTGAATGGACCGTGATGGGTTGGACCATTCAGTTAAGCCCAGTGAGAGGTCCCTGCCCTCAACCATTCGGCTATATAATTGTTATCCCATCAGACAGTTAACACAAGGGTGAAAACCTAATTCTGAATGCCAATGGTGATGAGGGTAGTTATTCCACTCACACTTCTTTCTCATCACTTGTGACTACAATCTAAAAGGTACGCCGTTCTGATTCATTCTAATATATCAATATGCTATAATTTTGTATCTATTGATTCATGACTTATACATTAAATTTTCCTTCAATTGGTACCAGAGCCTTCTAGATACATATTATAGCTATTGCTTATACGTACTTTTATCGTTGAAATCAAATGGCTATTTTTCGTATACATAATCATGCGTTCATGATAATTATTTTTGGATGCAAACCATTATCATATATATATATATTATATACAGAATCATGCATCAATTAATAGCCATTTTTCTATGTATAGCATACATGTGCGATCAAGATTCCTCTTAGCATAACAGACTTTCATTGAGAATTTTGTTTGTTTGTTTGGCCATAAACCCAATTTTCGATCTCAAATTTATTGCCATATTCTTAACTGAAATTGGAAATTGGTCAAACAAATTATCAGAAACATGTATTTTTTGTTTTCTTTTCGGATTGACAAAATCCCAGTATTTCGATTTGTTTTCTCTAACTGGGTTAATGATTTTCAAAATTATTACGGGTTTTTATTTTTATTTGATGCATAACGATTAAAACCCATGCTAAATCATCCTTCCTTTTTTAAGAATCGAGCATGATCGAACCGGGTTGATGTCGGGTCATATAGACCCGTTTCTCTTTTAACCGGGCGAAGAAGAAACTGGTTGAGCCAGTTACAAACTTACAATTCCCACGTCAGGCGCGTGGGAGGACGTGTCATCCATAAAAAAATTCCATTTTTATTTTATTTTGCCAATTAACTATTATTTATTATTCTGATCCTTTTGGCACAAGTTTTGGAATTTTGGACACCTAAAAATATTTTATATTAATTACTTTGAAAATAAATTGTAAATTTCATATCATATTCTCAAATTCTTTTGGTCCAAAACTAATATGGAAATTTTTTTACCCTTTTTATGACACTTAGAAAATTTCTCACTCTCAATTAATGTGTCATTCAATTGTTTTAATTGATTCCATATCAATTAAATTCATACTCTGTTATTTTGTTATTCTGGAACAAAATGGTAGTTTTAATTTATGACCTTTCAAAATAAATAAATAATGATAATAATATAGGTGTTATTTAAATATGTGAATTGCATAACATATTATCTTAATTGGAGCCTAAAATATTGTAATAGTAGTAACACTAATAATATTTTATTTTATTTGAAAGTGTTATGATCGTAAAATTATTTAGGCTCAAATTTTGGAGATTATTGACACCAAATGTTATATTATTATCATTATTAAATTATATGTTGCCTTATCGTTTTATTTAAATGCTCACTTGTGAAATATGATAAAAGATAATTCTTTTGAGCAATTCTTAAGGCATATTATTATGTCATCCTTGTGAATTTATACATAAATTTTATTGATCTATCATTAGAGTCTTATGTCTTGATATAACGGTTTTCTCTTTGTTTATTCTATGAACCGCTTGAGACAACGTCGTAAAAAACTTCCTGAAATTCAGCTAAAGTCAATAAAGTTCAACAGACTCTACATACAAGGATGAAAGTCACACTCTCTAAGTTCAGTGAATCTAATTATGTGACTTAAATTATATAATTGCATATAAGGAGAAAATTGTTTAAATATTATATACTCCTTTTATGTAGATTTAAAATGTGCAATTATATACATAAAATGTAACTATTGTCCAGAATAGTTTTGAAATTTAGAACTCCTTAATCTTTTATTGATTTCTCGTTAATTAACTCCATTTAAAATTAAAAAACTATTTTGAGAGTATTTAAAATCAAATTATTTTGAGAGTTCTATTCTGGATAATTGTGTATTTACTCTATTAGTTAAATTCTTCAATTCATATTATTTTAGCATAAAGATCCAAATATTTAAAGTTGATCAATCCTTTTGCAACATATATAAATTTGGACACTTGTCTATTTTCCAGGTCACAAATTAATTATGGTGCCTTAGCTGTCATTCCTTTTAAAATAAAGTATAATAAAATGTATATTATGTATGCCATTTATATTAAGTGAATTCAAAAACTAGCATATTTTTCTTTAATATACATTATACTTTCTACTATACACTTCAATCTAGACCCATAATTAATTGTCCTTAATTTTGTGACAAATATTATAAACTCTATAATTATGTTAATTATGTGTCTTGTCGCAATTTGACATTTGGATCACCTCATTATTATTAAACTATATATTTTATTGAATGGTGCAATTATGTATATATAAAAGTGGAATTCTTTTTTCAGAATATTCTAAATAAAACTCTACAACTATTACATATATTATCTTCTTAAAATAACACTCCTTTTGTAATCATATCCTAAGTTATAGCTTAGTGGGAGTATTTAAATCCTTATTCTAATAGTTCTATTCTGGATAAAATACAAAACTATTTCACACACTTTTATTTTAAAATAACAACTCTTGTTATTGTACTCTTTTGTACATATAAATTCTACAGTCATATTTATGATGTGCTAATTTAAAATATTGTTAAGCATATCTTTCTATTATTTGAATATGACTATTATTGAGTAAATTAAATAGATTGTTTATGCATGATATTATTTTATCATATTCTTTTAAGCATAAATATTATTGATTTGTATAATTGTAATCTCACCTATCGTGGATACAATTGTGCAAAGCATATTAAATATTATATTGATAACAATTATACCCTATCGGTGTGTTGTTGTTAATATAATTTTGTTATCACTCAATGTACTTTAATTTAATACTTATTATTTTTCAAGTACCCTGTCATTTTTTGAAATGTTGTGACATAAGAATAGTACATTGTAATGCTATAGTTCTTATTTATTACCCTTAATACTCTTGAATGAAATTACAATAAATAAGATACTTAAGTAAATATACTATAAGGCATGTAGCTATTATTTGAATTTTGCAATCCAATAGAATTCTAATTTTAATTAATGACGTTTAAATCTTTTAAATATTTTGGATTGCTACTATCCCTGAATCGTGTAAGTGACGGACATACCCTATCGGTGTGACGTTACCCAACATGATCATTCTGTGATAGAGATATAGTTGAATATTCATTTAAAATAATTTCAAACTTTTAATTCAACTATCATCCTCTATCAAGTGGGAGAATCTTCACTATGTATTGTGTGACGTGATGGACATACCCTATCGGTATGACATTACTTAACACAATCATCCTTTGTGTGAGAACAATATCTTACAAATTTAACTATAATTATCCATCAAGTGAAGAAAATTCTACATGCAAATTAACTATAGCTCAAAAGCAAATATATTTATTTGTTTTGATTCTACAAATAAAAATTATCGTAGAGACTTATATTGAGGATATTAATTATAGTCTTTTCTTTTAAATTATCATATACTTCCATATCATTCTATATCATTGTAAACTCATTTTGTAAAAGCAATATGTCAAAATCCCAAAAGTGCTTAACAACTCTATTAAGAAAATTTTATTTATTTTATACCATTATTCTAAATAATGATAAATCTTATATTTGGGATTTTTAATTTTGCCATTTTCACTATATTTGACATATATTTTATAGTATTGTTATTTTTCAACACTTATGGAAGTTAATGACTATTTTCTCATATATCCTCAATAATAATTATAAAATATAAGTCTCATGTATTTCCGCTGCGTGTAACCTAACTGTTTCTCAAATGTGTGTGTCTATAATTGTAGCATTTGAGTTCTATTGAGTAAACTTTTGACATATACAGTCTCATATCCTATGTTATACTAGAGACTTAATCTCACTCATATGATGATACACTTTTTATATAAAATATAATCATCATACTCTATCATATACGGTTACAATTTATTATAAATTCTTGAAAATTTTATTTATGATAAGGAGATTTTGTATTATAAATTATTAAGAAAATGTTACATTCTCCTTAATTCTAAATGCAGAATATGTGGTTAACCATGAAATCCAAATCTTGATAAAAATCTGCCATTGAAAAGTTATGTATATATTGGATTTCATATTATAATTGAGTTACCACTTGTATTAATAATTCTGCTATATTCTTGTGCAAATATGTGGTTGAGTTTGTTAAACTCTATTAGTGAAATAAAATAAAATAATATAACCACATATATAGATAATTTTGCACTAGCAAATAAGTATCCCACTGTTAAATATTACATATTATGATATTTGTATATCAGTGATCACTAATGAAAACACTAAAGAAAATTCCACTCATTCTTGTTTATATATATGTGGGATCAGTGGGAGTGTGTACATAATGCTATATACTATGAGCTCAAATGAAAAATTTCACTCTTGTTCATATATGTGAGATTAATGGAAATATGTACACAATGATCTAAACACAAAATTTAAAGTTCTAATCTCATTTTTGCCATATATTCTTGCGCGCTAAATAAAATATGGCATAGCTTAAGAGACTTTAAATTTTAGTCTCATTCTATTATACTGAGATATATATAAAAATTCTTTAATCTCAGTAAGCATCATAATTAGATGCTTAAGTCAGTTGTTGAAAAATGCACAATAATCTCTTAGCATGCAAATACATTGTGCTTCTCTTTTACCAACATTTCACAAGGTCATAAATAGTAAGTACTGCTATAATATCAATACTCCTATCGAGTATGATGTTGTATTCTTAAAGTACTTATGAATTGCATAATCATAATTGTTCATTATTGACATTCTTGTGGCCACATTAATCCATATCTTATTTTTCTTTAAACTAAGTGGTTGTGTTAATCCAATTGAAGACTCTACAGTCTCATATTTCTTTATGGATTTTCATAGTCACAAATTTTTTTTGTTAAAACTTGGATTAATTGAATGTCAAACATGGTAGAACATTTATTGATTTTGACTAAAAGTAATTATTCTCTTAATAGGCTATCCCTATAAGCTAATAATTACTTGACCTCATGTGAATATTCTATGACTTTTATAAAATTAAAACTCATTGGCAGAACCACTAACTATAGACTTATATACATGAGTATTATAACTCATAATGATTTGATTAAGTCTTCTATATATTGGGTTAGTGGGAGTTTTATTATAGCATTTTCATATGTTTGGGCCATTCTTTAATAACATATTTTTCTCATTTGAAATATGTTACTCTAAATTCATCATTCTAGTATAAAATGTAAGTCTTTGACTTGTATGATATGTTTTCCCTATCGGATTCATTTTCTGCAATGTTGAAGTTTACTTTTGTTTGGTAAACAAATGCTTTGACCATAATTGAAACTCTAGTATTAAAATTTATATTATCTTACTAATTGATGATTGTCATCCAAGTGGGAGAATGTTGGATTAATTATTTAATTAATCAATTATGGATTGACAATAATCAATTATTAGGATATTAATATAGATTATGGTCCGTTGTTATTAAGCATTTATGGATGAATTATATGATTGAGCTTTTGTCCCTGAATGGACCGTGATGGGTTGGACCATTCAGTTAAGCCCAGTGAGAGGTCCCTGCCCTCAACCATTCGGCTATATAATTGTTATCCCATCAGACAGTTAACACAAGGGTGAAAACCTAATTCTGAATGCCAATGGTGATGAGGGTAGTTATTCCACTCACACTTCTTTCTCATCACTTGTGACTACAATCTAAAAGGTACGCCGTTCTGATTCATTCTAATATATCAATATGCTATAATTTTGTATCTATTGATTCATGACTTATACATTAAATTTTCCTTCAGCTACTGCCCATATCTGGCTATAATCAAGCAGCGGATATCTTCACCAAAGCATTACATCCTGCTAACTTCCATCGGTTGTTTGTCAAGCTTGGCCTTCTCAACATCTTTCAGGCCTCAGCTTGAGGGGGCGTATCAATATAATAGCTTGTAAATAGTTAGTTAGCATGCTTGTAAGATAGTTACTTTGACAGTTATGATTGTAACAAACAGATTAGTTACATGTAGTTAGTTAGATTACTTAACTCTTAAGTGATCTATATATACTTGTATCATAACACTTTGTAACTTGACTTTTCCACAATAGAGAAAATCCATTTTATCATCTTCTACTTTCTAAGCTTTTACTCTCCTCATCTATGGAGTTTGTTACATTTTGTTCTTTCTGCCATATCTTTGATACCCTCCACCATATTCACGCGTTCTGCTTGTTTTTATTTTTATTCCTTCTGCTATTTAAAATAGAGAACGTAGTGAAAATGAGAAAAATTGGAAAACTAACATTGGCTGTTTGTAGTCAGTGGTCATAATCAAATGCTTCACCTCATTGGTGTTCTTCGATGGAATGATGACAGACAGTCATTGAGATTGTTATGTTAATCATCAAGACATGTATGTATCGGGTTCCCCAAACAAAATGTTTGCTACACAAGTGAGACTTCCCCAAACAAAATAGGATTGTTCCATGACACCAGAGTTGAAAGTGAGGAGCAACTAAGTGGCAGACAGTAGGATCAAAGTAGAATCGGGTTCCCCATGTTCTTTAACTACAAGTTGAAACACTTGATGATTTCTCTAAATGATATTTTTTTTTGTCTAATGTTTTAAATTTTTTTTCAACACATTGTAACAAATCTATTGCAATTTAATTTTGCTCTCAATTGTTATGAGATTAATAGCTTCTTTTTATGAGATTATGAGATCCTCAGTGATGTTTTGTGTCTTTGGTGTCTTTTTCGCCACTACTTGCCTCATGGCAGTGCCTCTGTTGTTGCCGAGGCTTGTTTGCTTGGGTTCGTGTTCTATCTCTGTTTGGTCAGCAATTCGTCTAATGAAGCTGGTTCTGGATCCTGATGGGCCGAACGCTTTTGATTCGAGTTCGGGAGTTAGCGTCTAGTTGTGGCAACTTTCTGGGCTGGATTGGTGACTGCTTTGGTAGTCTGGAATTTGTGGGGTGTCTTTCTGATTTGGTTTTAGGTGATGAATCTTGTTTAGGTGATGTTTGTTTAAGGGTTTTTTTTCTTTGGGTGTTCCGCTTATATACGACACCTATGTTTTGTAGTTCTCTTACAGGTCTCTGTTCTTCTTGTGCGGAGACCTGGTTATTAATAAATTTTTGCCATTTCAAAAAAAAAAATAGCTTCTTTTTATATTATGTACGGATCACCTACCTTTCTTTCATGTTATTGTCGTCCATTTTTTTTAGCATATCAAAGTAGATTCTAGATACATGTAAACGTGGTCAAAAGTCTGCCAACCTTGTGTGCCTCATTTTTTTAGCAAACCACATGTCGCTTGGTGTACCCAGCATGTCCATGATCTCTCCTGTGATTGATGGGAGTAAGGTTCGGATGAACCTAAAAAAACAAACAAATTGAATAAAATAAATTGCAATTACAATTGGATTTAAATGATGTGCAAAGTTTGTGTAAAACAGTTATAAATATACATCCAATGAAAATCCACCAATACGCCACTTCACCCCACTCTTGTGTGGTTATTTCGAAACTATTTATATAACATGGAAGAATGATTGTTTCTTATTAGATATTAGTGTAAAACTATTTTATAGTGACGATGTATCTCAGTTAAACTTATTCGAATTAGAAACATATAATAATAATATCATATTATGTAGGAGAATATGATCTGCATACAAGAAGAACATGCTATTATCATTTGGCGACACTCTTGAAAATTCAGCAAGCTCAGGATCATGATATATGTAAATTTAGTAGCCTGAATCCAAGCATCTTCTTCCTCCCTTTCCTCCTCTTCCTCCCCGCCAACATCCTCCATATATGCATCACCCTCAGCCTGAGTCTGCACCTCCTATTGAAGCTTCTGGTTGTCATGCTTGTTCCCGCCGTATAGAGGCAAGGTTTGATTCATGCTCCCTTCCTCTAAAAAAATATTGTGTTTTGAGAGATTTAAGCAGTATGTAATAACTTGTCCAATTGACATGATTTTTACTATTGATATTTTTTTTTTAATTAAAAGTGTTGCAAATATCTGTTAAATGTTTGTCTATTAAATCTGACGTCAAATGTGAAATTCTTGAGTTGTCAAAATTATAGATTGTAATTCAAATATTGCATATACAGAAAGAGATTTGTGTATGTTAGAAAAATCAGTAGGTTGATTGAGAGATTGTCAAATATTATGTTGTTAATTGACCGATAAAAATCCTCACCAACTGAAGAATGCTTGCTGCTGCTGACTCCACATCTACGTGGATGGATAACACTTTTAAAAATGAGTACAATATCTGATCAACCAAAAACTATTTTTTACTTCAAAATTAAATCATGACGAAGGATTGAAAAGGTCACATATTTAAGTTGCGACTTCATAAGCTAGCATAAGCATGCTCACAAGTCACAATACACACATCATTCCTAGTTACATATACAGTATTGTCCAACTACTGTGCGTAATGCATGCACGTCTAGATAACTAAGTTTATTTACATTTAATTTTTTTGAGAATTTCTCATTATGCATGACAACTTAGTAGAAATATTTTACCTTTGTCATTTTTGAATGGCTTAAAGGACCTTTTGGTCCCTGTATGTTCCAAATTTTTTGGTTTTAGTCCCTGTATCTTTTTTTCTTGCAAATTAGTCCCTGCATGTGCAAAATTTTTTGGTTTTCGTCCTTGCCGTCAGATTCCGTTTAAAAAAAGCTTATGTGGCAGACGAAATCACACGTGGCACTATGAGTAGGCAAGTGAAGTTGGTACAGTCACAAAGGAAGGACCAAAACCAAAAATTTGGAACATACAGGGACGAAAATCAATCATTTCAATGAAGTTCCTGATTTTTTCTGGAAAAAAATTTCCGATCTTTTTTCGGGAAAAAATTTCGATTTCAGATAAATATAATTTTGGAGTTTTTTCCGAAACAAGGTTTCCTTTTTTTCTTTCGCGAAAAAAGTTCCGATATTTATTCGGAAAAAATTTCATGATTTTTACCGGAAAAAAAGTTTCCGATCTTTTTTCTTTTTTTCGGGAAAAAATTTCAATTTTTTTCGAAAAAGAGTTCCCGATTTTTTTGCGGAAAAAAGTTTCGATATCACATAAATACAATTCCGAATTTTTTTCGTAAAAAAAGTTTGTGATCTTTTTTCGCGAAAGTTCCTGATTTTTTATGGAAAAAACTTTCCGATCTTTTTCGGGAAAAAAATTTCGATTTCAGATAAATACAATTTCTGAGTTTTTTCCGAAAAAAAGTTTCCGATCTTTTTTCGCGAAAAAAGTTCTGATATTTTATTCGGAAAAAAGTTTCCGATCTTTTTTCGGGAAAAAGCAGGCCATGGAGTAGTTCCGGCTGCATTGGAATTGTTCTCCCCTTTTCCACGATGTTTCTTATTGATGCTTGTCATATCTTGTTTCTTTTTGTTGTACCTTGATATTTTTCACTACCTTGTTGTATCCTGTTTAATGATGTATCCTTCTAAGTTCTAATCGATGTATTTCAGCACCTGTGTGTGCAATTTGAACTCCCGTTTTGTAATAATAATGAACTCAGTACCTTTATAATAATTTTATGTTATATTTTAGATATTTAACGTGAGGTGTTATAAAATCATGAACTTTTTTTTCGAATAAAATATCAGAACTTTTTTCGCGAAAAAAGATCGAAAACCTTGTTTCGGAAAAAACTCCGAAATTGTATTTATTTGAAATCGAAACTTTTTCCGAAAAAACATCGAAAAAATTTCCCGAAAAAGATTGGAAATTTTTTTCCGGAAAAAATCAAGAACTTCAATGAAACAATTGATTTTTGTCCCTGTATGTTCCAAATTTTTTGGTTTTGGTCCTTCCTTTGTGACTATACCAGCTTCACTTGCCTACTCATAGTGTCACGTGTGATTTCGTCTGCCACATAAGCTTTTTTTAAACGGAATCTGACGGCAAAGACGAAAACCAAAAAATTTTGCACATGCAGGGACTAATTTGCAAGAAAAAAAAATACAGGGACTAAAACCAAAAAATTTGGAACATACAGGGACCAAAAGGTCCTTTAAGCCTTTTTGAATTTGACAAGATTCGTGTATCTCTATATATATTCGTCTTATTTTTATGGTGATTCCATATTTTGCAATTTCATGTAGCAATTCATACATATTTTACTTCAATGGTGATATCATTTTGAGTATCATACATAATTATTAACAAATTATTCATTCTATTTAATTTTATATATACAAAAAAGATAATATTAAATTGATTATATAGTATCTTAAATAAAATAATGTATCATCAATTTTAATACTTTTTACTCCACGTCATAGAACGCTAATAATAATAATAATTAAGATAAGAATTATTAGTCTATAAAATTCTCTTCAATATTCTTATTAGAGATGCTTAGAGTTAAGCCATTAATAATAAAAAAAAAAACATTGAGCGCTAACTATAAATCAGTTATTTTAACTAAATTTCAAAGTGCTACTGCATAACCATAACTAAATTGACTACAAGTCTTCTTTTCTTAATTGAATAATAATTCATAGTGCAATAATACTTTTTACTAAAGAATACAACCACCTCAATACCTCATAGTTGATTGAAACGTGCTCATATGTTTAGAAAAATTTGTGTGCCGGTGCTTGTAAATCAAGTTAATTATAACAAAAAGTTAATCTTTTAAGGCATAACAAATGTTTTTTTTTACCATAATATTGGTACGAAGTTTCCACTGTTCTTAGCAATGACTAATTTCTATCTGGGAATTTGTGAAATACATAAGGTGAGTTTTCTTTTCCAATCGAATTTTTTCCATACGCATGAGTCAGAAATTGAGTCTCTAATGACATGCTTAAGGGGACCAAATTTATTATCACTTGGACCAATTCATTGTTAATAAGACATTACAAATGTTAATCAAAGTAACTATAGATATAGAAGGAAGATATATATATATATATATATATATATATATATATATATATATATACTCCCTCCGTACCACAATATAAGTCACTTTGACACTTTTACACATATTAAGAAATATAATTAATGTTGTATGGAAAAGAAAATTTATGAATTGATTTACAAAATTGTCCTTCATTTATGATAAGGAAAAAATAAATTGAAGTATTGAAAGAAGATAATAAATAGTTAAGGGTATAATAGAAAAAATAGCATTAAATGTTTCATTGGTAATGTAAAGCGACTTAAAATTTGATACAATTTTTTTCTCTCAAAATGACTTACATTTTGGTACGGAGGGAGTATATAGTAAAATATTTAATATTTAATGTTATATTAATGTTGTATATTCATTGTCTAGCAAATATATGTGTACTTTCACTAATTCTAAAAGTCAAAGTGTATCCAAAAACCAACCAAAAAAATCACATAGTCAAACTAAATTTCTATCATCCTTTGCTGCTTAACAAAAGGCAAGACCGCAGAACAAACTAAAATTCGGAATTCAGGATGCAATGACATGAATTATAGGTGAAATGTACTCTATTATATATAATTTAGAGCTATTTATTAATTAATTAATTAATGAGAATAAATCACATAAATAGTTTGCAAGAGAATACTCGCAACTAACTTTTATTTTACATGTATATAATTTATTTTCATTGGTCGATAGGTAAATACGCCGGAATAATTTAGCAAAAATCTTAAATGAATTTTCGACATAAAAAATTGTAAAACAAATCCAGCAAACATAAAATAAAATTGGTGAACAAATACAACTTCATATAGTCACGATGGATCATGATATGGGTCAATATATCATTATTTTGGGTACACATGTCAATATATTATTTTTTATTTTTTTACTACAAACATAACTACATCAAAGAGAATAGAACTTTAGAAGGCATGTCAACTAGTGTAGCATCCATTGTAAATGCTAATCCCTACTTAATTGAATATAAAAAATTGGACCATATATAGTAAAAAATGTGCAATTTTTAAAAAAAATCATAAAGACACATAAAACATAATTATCCTAGTAAGATTTTAAAAGTTAGTTATTTCCTAATTTTACTAAAGCAATCTATATCAAGTGTTTTATAGGATTAATGGCAATTCCTGCAAGAACAAACTTCCAAGCGAGTATAGGATAAGTGCTACTTTTAATTTGGTTGATTTATTTCCTTCTGATGTAGTTGATGAAGTTCAATTCGAGGTCGAATTCTCTTCAAGAGGTCGAATTCTCATCTAGATGATAATGATTGAGTCATAAGCCATCAAAATATAAGTGATATAATCTAAAGCTTAAGAGATCCTATGACAAGAGCATGTGCAGTTCACTTTAGTTTAATTTATGATCAATTCAACGGAGGAAGTGACCAAGTGGAAGGAAATGTGGCAAATTAATTGGTGCTAATCATCCAAGCGTGTGACTTAGGCGTGACCTATATAATATAGCCCTGTTGCTCAGTTTAAATATTTTTATTTTAATTGTTATGCAATAAATGTAAAAAAAATATATAAGGGATCAATTTTGGCCGAAAAACACCAAGTTTGATTTTTGGTGTGTTTAATTCATTTTAAAGCTCATAGAGTTACTCTTCCATGCCGGTCCTAATTTACAAAACTTTCTTTTGTCTTTAAACTCTTTTTGTTTATTATAGAGGGGTGATTTTGGGTCACTTTTGGCCTAGATTCACCCGCTCTATACCTTTTTTTTCTCTTCAATAAATAAGTGATTTTCACATAGATTAAGTTTTTTTTTTGTGTTTTTTTGTGATTTCTTTGTCTAAGTGCGGCGTTGTGTTGGTTGTCGTCTTGTGCGGCGTTATTTGATTTCCCGTATTATTGCGGTGTTCTTTTGATTCTTCTCGAAAGATTGTCTTCAGTCAATTACAGATTCAATCAATGATTTGGACATCAACGTTGCAGATCTGGAAGCATGGATATTCTGGTGATTTTAATTTTATCATATTATTTGTTGTAGGCATTATGCCGTTGTATGCTATTAACTCGGATGTTGTGAGTTTGTTTGCAGATTCATCCTTTACGCTTTTAGCGAAGTTGAATATGTGATTGTCACTACTAGAAAAAGTTGAAATACCGACGGAATTTAGAGACGGAGTATATTTCTTCTAATAGAGATGGAATTAGAGACAGAAAAAGCAGCTAGAGACAGATATAATTATTTTAGAGACAAATATTTTCATTTTAGAGATAGATTTTATCCTTCTCTAATAGTTCAGAGACGAGGAAATTACCGACTGCATCAAATCCGTCTCTAGCATGCTTAGTGACAGAATATTTGCATTTTAGAGACAGCATCAGAATATTTGCATCAAATCCGGCATCAATTTTTTTTTTTTTATATATTTTGGGACGGAAGAAATACCAACTTAATTGATGGAAAAAATGCTCACTTTTCGGTGCACCGATTATTTCAATAAAAAAATAGAGTAAATGATAGTGTATCAATCTATTGCACACTCACATGCGAGTTAGGAACCAGAACACAAGAAAATGCAGCAGTTGCATGTGGATTGTCTTTGTTCTTATGTGTTTGTTATAAAATGAAAATAAAACAAAGCCACATAGAGGCGTGCAGGTTCAATAAAGACAAAACAATTTCTTTGGGATTGGCCAAATTAGATTATTTTTTGGTATACCAAACAAATTACATTATTATTTTTATTTTTACTATTTATCAAAAACAAAATGTTATTATTATTTTGTACAACATTCATGCATGCATGTCTTTCTTTTACCTTTAACCTTCTCTTTTGATTTTGAAATATTGAATTTAATAACATGTTATAACAAAAAAATTGTGACCAAACTATACAGCATGTGACATCAAAGGTATCTTAACAAACTCCCATGTGAATATCAAATCAATCTTAACAAACTTAAACGGTTGATGAATTATTATTTAGGAAGTTATAGTTAGTTTATTTAGAGTGGAATATTGAATCAATATTTTAAAAAGCTCATTACAATATAAGTGCATGTGAAATTGGGGAATGGATTCCCTCATGTTTAATTTTAGTCATGTTGAATCTCAACATCTAATTTAATATGTGGAATGACATATTAAATTCTATCGAACGGGGTTGAAAAAAAAGTAATAATAAATATTACGTACATAAAATAATTGTAATTTTATTTTATGTAAAAGAGGTCTGGTCATATAATATATATAATTTTATATGATATAAATAATAAACTATATAATTATGGGTTATTAAATTATATATATGTAATAGCCAAACAAATAGTACAAAAAGAACTAGGGCACAACAAAAAACACACTACCTCATATCATCCATAAAAAATGGCAGTGGTCGTCTACACCAAAACATGATCAAAAGGTTGAACCTACCACTAATTCATAATTGAATTTTCATTTAAGGCACCATCAAGATAATAATTTGATATGATCGATCAAAATATTAACAAAATTATTAAGTTTTGATTGTGTTTTTCAGATAAATACACATCTCAACCAAATGAGATTAAACCGGCCTTCGTGCCACCACAAAGTCGACAATAAAATTGTGCATGAGACAAGATATAATTCGGAAAATCTTACAATCTAAAAAGAAAGGTTGAGATGTGTTAAAAAGTCTCATATCGATTGCGAGATGGTCTGAATGTGTGTATAAAGTGAGGGGCAATTTTCACCTTACAAGTCGGTTTTGTAAAGATGAGTTAGACTCAAATCTAAGATGGTATCAAGCTCTCTCCATGATTTGTTGGACTACCTGTTATTAGGTTTCTATCGGGCCACCCACCGTTATACACGCACCAACCCCAATAATGCTAAGCGTGAGGAGGTTTGTTAAGAAATCACACATCGGTTGTGAGATGGCATAAATGTGTGTATAAATGAGTGAGGGCAATCTTCACATTTTCAAGCCGGTTTTGTAAGGATGGTCAGTTAGGTTCAAATCTAAGAAGATGACTCATGCTCGTACGTACACCCTCTAACTCGATCAAAGGTGAGTCCAATAATATAGCTCTACGCCTACTAAGATTATCGTGCATAAAAGAATACTTTAAAAAAAATCACATAATCCAAATTTTGTCACAAGATGAAGAACTACATGATCTTCCAATGAGGGTGATTTATATAATTTGGTATTTTCACAAAACATTGAAACTTGCCTCTCCTCCCTAAGTTATATATGTTGTCTATCCATGATCTTCCTTAAGAATATTATGATATATTAATGAATACATGATGATTTCTCTCTCTAATTTATAAATGATTAAACTAATCCTAAGGAGTTTTAACTCACTAATCAATCAATATTTTTTTTTATACATATGATATGAGGGCTAAAGCCCGAATCAATCAATATTTATGTTAATACTGCTATTTAACGGTGATTAATTTTTATTAAAAATCAATTGAACACAATAGTCAGTAGGTGAGAGTTGACCAAACCACTTAAGATATATTAATCAAGTCTTTTATTACTTAGACCAATCACATGTTAGTCGACACACGGATCGAGTTTAACTAAAATGTAATCCTACTTAACTAATGAATATTAGAAAATAATTAATCATAGAAGTACTTTTGCCGTGAGTCTAAAGGCACAATAACTAAGATATGGATTTGTTAATTAATCAACCAAAAGCAACAAATTAGAAAATAAAGATAAGATTTTGTTTAGCTTATAATATATCCAAATAAAACGGTCAGAGATGTAACCTAAGTAAGGGATAATGTAAAATAAAGGCACAAGATGAACGTAATCTAAGGAAGTAGGGTCTATGCAATTAAACAGGAAACAATATTAGCCTTTCATTTTCAACGTTTGGGGGGGCAAGTTGGCAATAGCATCAGCAACAAAGGCCAATAGCCGCATGGTCTTGTGCTTAAATTGTGTCTCTTTCTTTTTAGTTAATTTCTAATTAGGTTTGCCATGTGTTTGCTTTATACACTCTTTATTCAAAATCTTATTTGTCTTGTGTGAATGAATGACTCTAATATGAAACAATATTGCCTTTTTATCTTTGATTCGATATTTCTTTTATAGGAGAAACCAATAAAAGGTCTAACTTGAAATAAGTGGGAAGGAATCTGATACATACTTCAAAATGGTTTCAAAATGTTCTTTCATATTGTCTAAATAAAATATTATTATTGAGAGAGAGAGCATATATATACTAGCTTACATTGACTTTTGACATTTTAAAGGTATTATTATATATAGAATAAATCACTAATTTAATTCATAAACTATTATTTTGTTTTTTGTTTAAGATGTTATAATTTATGGATTAAATTAACAATTTATTCATTATTATATAATATAATATAATATTATGTAATATTAATTTGAGGTCGCAAAAAATATGATTAATTAGCCTATTAACTTTTTTTGTGTTATCATAATATTGATATGAATTTTTCATCGCCACTAATAAAGATTAATCTCTATCAGAACATTTGTGGGGCACATAAGATAAGTTTTTTCAACTAAATTTTTTCATACACATAATATAAAGATCGAATCTCTGATCACATATTTAAAGGAACCAAAACTTTATCACAATCAATTCATTGTTGATTGATTAGCCTATTATCTTATTAGTAAATAGTAGCATCAAATTGTTTATTTAAAGATGCTAGATTTAACATCTCGTACCATATTTTGAAAATGTCAGACTCAATTTTAAATATATGTTTGTTTGCTTATTATTGTTTGGTCCATTTTGAAAAGGAGCTTTTCCTTGTGCTTATGAATGACACCATATTTCTTGATTTATAAATGGATGATATTATTCTTCTTAGTAAGAAAAGGAAAATATTGTTCTTTGGTGCAGCACCAACCAATCATAAAAAGACCATCAAAATGGTGAACACAATATAAATAAATGAACTAGAGTTAAAGGTGGGTTTATTGGATTATCTCATGGGGTCTTTTTTTTTTTTATAAGCAAAATTGAATTATAAGGAGTACAAGGGGTACTCAACCCTTACAATTCAAGAACAAGACCCTCTAGATAATTTGTAAACAATCTAGAGGATTAGTACACCAATAATCAAAAGTGATATCTACATTGCACCTCAAACGTCCACTAAACCAAAACCAAGACATATAAATAATTTGATTCACCGTGGAGAAAATAGTAGTCCAGTCATCTCTAAAAACTAAGTTGTTACGTCTCCTCCAAATACACCACGTCGTTGCCAACCAAATAATATGACGATGCTTTTTGTTAACCTTACTCTTGATCAAATCTCCAAATAACAAAAAATGATGTTGAACAGAGGTGGATGAAATTGAGTTCAGCCCCAACCATGCAAGGATCTTGCGCCAAACAGTGGAAGAGAATTGGCATTGTATAAAAACATGAAAAATGGTTTCATCTTGGTTAGAGCATAGCACACACCTTTTCTCAGTATTGATAGTAATAATACCTTTATTGAACAAAGCATCCCTTGTTGGTAATTTCTCGAGCAACAAATGCCAACCGAAAATACTAATTTTGGACGGAACATTATTCTTCCACATTAAGCTCAAATTGTGTACCATTAAGTCCTCTAAATTGGCCATGACTGTGCTGTTAACCAATTCTAAATAAGCGCACTTCACCGAAAAAAATCCAGCCGAGGAAGGTATCCATCTATATCTATCCTCCGCGTCCGGGCAAGGTTGGAACGGAAACAACAAATGCAGCAACTCGATTTCTAAACCAGCCTCAACATCCGAAAGAGGCTCAGACCAATCGAGCTTCCACTCCCAAGCATTATTAACTAGCGACCCCATCATCGACACCGTACCATTTTGCAAGGAAGATTTTTTAAAAAGATCCGGATACAAAGATTTCAACGTAGTCGTGCCAATCCATTTTTCTTTCCAAAAACCAATGTCATTGCCATTACCCAAAACACTACTAATATTCGCGCCGAACCACCCACCGTCATTCTCCCCACCTAAGCTCCATAAATCACGCCACCAAATCGAAGATTTTTTAAGTCTCTCCTTGCCTTCCCCATACAAAAAAGTCTCTTAATTTCTACCAAATGTTAACCACTTAAGATCTTTGGGTTTGGAAGCATGATTCCACTGGGATCTTCTCGGTTAAGTCGGCTTACTCTATGCTTGCAAGTAATATGGGAGTCAGAGTTGCATCTCATGGTGTTCGACCAAGTATTGGCTAAAGTGTGAAAATCTTGTGCACAAAATAATGACGTATCGAGTTAGAAATCTCTTTAGGCTATAATGACGTAAGTGACATTAGTTCAATAAAAGTTATATGATGAATTTTTCGGTACACATTTTATTTAATGTGTATCGATACACTTGTTGATATGGACAATTGTAATAGGTTCACAAATAATGTTTATTAATTTTTCTATATTAAATACTAGTATATTTGTGGAATTATTATGTACACTTTGGCAGTGTATCAATACATGTTCAAATAAGATGTGTACTGAAGTGTTGACCAAATTATATATTTATATTTCTATTATTTTAATTGAACTAATATCAATTAAATCATTATTTTAATCCTATAATTAAAAATAATTATCAACTTATATTTTATTCTATATTTCCCCTCTAAAGCCAGAAAAATAAACTTAAACTATAGCAAGAACGAAATTAGAGTCGAGTATTTTATTTGTTTTACATAAGTATTGCTGAGCTATAATGAAAAAAAATCAGCAAAGTTGGTAAGTATTTTAACCCTTAGCCAATCAATGAAATGAAACATACCAATCGACCAGCTTAGATACACGTACTAAGTACGTGGCATGTTCGTTATCATCTCCTTTTCACTATAGATAGATTATATAGTGTATGTATAGTATAATTCACATGTCCTTGAAACAACCTATTTACGGTTTTAATGAAGAGATTATAAATGTTGTTGAGTCTCTTAACTAATTAATCATAAGTTTGATTTTTTGTATGAAATAATTCACTGAGGAGAAAAAATTAAGTTTTTTTTTTGACCATGATACTTAATTACATGTTTAATAAGATCAAATCTTACTATTTGGACCAATTCATTGTTGATAAAGAAAAAATTTACTTTATATATTTCACATGTTCTCTAAAAAAAAGTAATTGCCATGTACCGTGTAATTTATTTATGCATATATAGATCTAATCAAATTATAACATAGTATCACTTTTATAGTGTTTTTTTTCCTTACACATTTTATAGGGTGTATGGAACAATCCAACATTTACTTTTACTTTTTTTTTTCCTTTTTTTTATCTCTTATTTATACAACATTTTGTAGTGTCACTTTCATAGAGCATTCCCGCATATAACGTGTGTTATCATGCCCAAATATTTTGTGTTATTCTTGGTTAAGAAGTATCATATGAGTTGGTCTGAACAAGTGTTTATAAAAGTCAATCTTTACTTTACAAGCCAATTTTATAAGGTTGAGTTAGATCTAATACCTAATTCTAAGAAGATATCAGAGTTTTTGCACGATCTGTTGGATCGTCCGCTATCGGATCATCCACCCTTTATATTCACAGACCAAACTCAATAGTGTGTGAATGAGTGTGTTAAGAAATACCACATTGAATATGAGTTGGTATGGACAAGTGTTTATAAGTAATTGACAATCCATATCTTACAAGTCGGTTTTATAAGATTAAGTTAGGTTCGGTCCTCAACAGTGGAGAGGGAATTAAAGCTTTGAAGGAGAAAATTGAGTTGTGATTTGGTTATCGTTGCTTGGAGCATATTGAATACAAACAAAGTTATGATTATATGGTGCTTAATCAAACTCTTTTAATTATATATGTAAATTTTCAAATATCAATTTATCATTTTGTATATTTTTTTATAAAAATAATAAAAATAAAATAAAAAACATCGGTTCTTAACATCTTTGTTGGTACCTTTTGAGTTGGTTTGCAGGTTTTGTTGCCTTGTTGTAGTTTTTGTTTTATGGTTTGTGTTGTATCAAATTATTTTATTTTTTTTGCTAAAAAGGCTGTTTCTTTTGGTTTGACAAAGTCAGGAAGTGGTTATAGTGTATAAGTTTTTTATTTATGCACTATGTATAAATAATAAAAATTGCTTAGCGTGCCTACCAGATTGCTTAGCGTGCCTCCCATATGTTTAGCGCGCCCCCCAGTTTTTTTTCCTCTCCGAGATTTCTAACGCGCCTCCCAGATTTCTAGCGTGCCCCCATTTTGAATTAAATAATTACTTTTGTTCCTTTGAAATACATACTATAAGAACCCATTTTCAATTAATTATGTTGGATGATTATATAGCCATATTTTAAATTAAAATTTATATACTAAAATATATACTATAATTATGGTTAATTTATCATAATTAACATAAAAACTATTAAGTTCATCTAATGGTTTTTGAGTACAACCCTCTGAAACCATTCCACAGCAAAATGATTTTGGCATGATTAAGTACATTTAATGATTTTGGAGTACATATCTCTGAAACCATTCCACAGCAAAATGATTTTGGAGTACAATTCTCTGAAATCATTCCACAACAAAATAGTTTTGGCATGATTTTAGTTTAAAACTAACAACTAAAACATTTAACCATACATAATACTCTGAAAATTATCCCTAATCAATAAATTAAAATTCAATTAATCAAAATAATGAAAAATCTAGGGGGCGCTTTAGAAATTTGGGGGGTGCACTAAGCAATTTGGACGGCGCGCTAGAAATCTGGGAGGCACGCTAAGCAATATGGAGTATTTATGCGTGGCGACAAAACCCTATTATGTATTTTCTTTTGATAGGTATGTATTGTGCTTTGATCTCGTTTTTTAGTGCACTTTACTTTTTCAAAAATAAAATAGATTTTCTTATGACCTAATAAAATAATTAAAATATAGTGAAATTTAATAACTTAAAAAATAATGTATTATGAGTTTATGACAATTTTTATGATGCACTAAAAAATTCAAATGTATCGGTCAAGATAATTTTTAAATTATTAGCTAAAAATGTATTTTTTAAAAGAATTATTTTTATTATCATTTAAAATTATAATAACTAATATTATTTGTCTAAATTGTTGACAAAATAAAACTTATTTTTTAAGAAATTGTAATGAGTAACATTAAAATAAATAATCTCACATCGGAGTGTATGTAAAGAAAGGAGAATAAATAGAAAAAGAATTTGTGTCAAATTATTGAGTTGAAAATAAACTGAACTTAATAAGTCGAACCAAACTGCTCGTGAACTCTAAACGAGCCGAACTTGAGCTGAAAAAAGAGTTCATGTCGAATTTGAACTGAGTTTTGAGTCAAACCAATTTTTATCGAATTGAGTCGAGCTCAGACAGGTTTGACTCGACTAATTTCCAGCTCTACCCTAAAATTCCCATTAAAAATCAAGTATGACGCCCTAACACCCTAACGGGCAAGGCACACACAAAAAAAAAAAACCCTCAAATTAGGGGAATAAAATTTCTTGACATAAATTTTTACGCGGTTTTACGCTGTTTTTAATCAGGATTGTCTAATTTAATATTAATGGTTGAGATTGATTTAATTTATAGTGATTTTATTAAAATATAATGTGAACTGATTGATCTTAAGCAAGAGTATTGTACTAGTGAATGCAATTTAGAAGCTACAAATTTAATATCTAACATTTCTCAAATATTATTATCTTCCACTAAAAAAAAGTAAAAAAAACAAACAAGAGTTTTGTTCTATTACCAAAAAAAAGAAGAAGAAAGAGTTATAGTCTATATATACACTTTTTCATACACAACAACCATGAATAGAACCTCTAAAAACAATATATTAATAGTGATATTGGTTGCTTCAACCGAAGAAAGCACTTTTTTTTTTTTATCTTGTTTAATTTCATTGACCTAATCCAATTATCCAATCCAATAACTAACCTTAAAAGGACCATTTCAAAAACTAAAATAAAAAACTAACCATAAAAGGTGGAGGGAGTTTTTAATTTCAACACATCAACATATACATTAATATTTTATCTTTAGTGATAAAAAAATACAAAGAACTAATTTTATATATATTCACAGTCTTAAACTCTTTTACACAACACAAAATTCCAATTAATTATTTCGATAAATATAGTTTAGTCAATAGAAACATCATATTAAAATGTACCATAAAAAGAAAAAAACATAATATTAAATATGTATAGTTGAAGTTCAAATATGAATTTTTTTATTTATTCATGTTGTGGAGTGAATTTCTAACCACTAATACAACTCAAATTAATACCGTAATATTTAGATTTGTCTCATAAATATAACTCAGTTATTATTAGCAGAGACACCTCTAATATTAATGGCTCGAGTTTAAATTAGAGATTTAATCCTTCTCCGCATTTAAAATGTGTTAGTATAGCAACTAGATTATTATTAATTTTTTTTATTGTTAGTTAGTAATATAGCCACTAGATTAGTACTACTCCTATATTACTTTGAAAAAAAATTAATATATTTTTAAATTTTTTTAAATTTTTGGGTCATGGATTTTGGTTCTTTTTAAAGTTGAAAGGTGAAGCCTCATCTTCCATGTTCAACCCGCCGCCTGTAAGAAGAAGAAGAAGAAGAGAGAAAACAGAAAAGGGTGCATTTTTCCACCCTTTTCCCTAACCAAAATTCTTCTTCATTTTCCTTCTCATATAAACAATTCCAATCCCAATTTTAAATCCTTCAAAACCATTCACTCTCATTCATTTTTTGTTTGATTTGAGCCATTATAAAGATTAATACTTTTCTCACTTTTTTCAAGAATTTTTCCATATTCAGAAACCCTTTTGAAAATTGATAATAACCCAGTTACAGAAATTGTTCTAAGAAGAAATAGAGAGAGAAAAGCAAGAACCTTTGTAAAACCCGTCATTGTAAACAAGGTTCCTAATTATTCTCTCCCCTTGTGGGGTTGTTGTTGAATTTTTCTTCTTTTTTCTATTTTTTCTTTATTTTACTAATTTCATATCATTTTTTTTCTCTTATGATATCTATGTAATGTCTGTCACTGCCAATATATATCTTATCCGAATCAAATTCACTTTGTATTTTCATTTTGCATTGTGTTTTTTTGTACTGTTGTTGTCATCATTCTTAGTTTTATCAGAGCAACAAAATAAGGATTAGTAACTTGTTTAGTATATAAGTACTACCTTAATGGTTGGTTTACTTGTATTCACACTATATCTTGTCTGTTTTTTATGCTCATAGGTTGTGTTGTTATTGTTGTTGTTTTGTCTTAGTACTCATATTTTGTGTTTGTTCTTGTTTTGTACATTTTGCTTGGGACAATTTCAGTATCCAAGTAAAGAAGGAGTAAAAATGAAGTATGTGTTGGTGACTGGTGGTGTTGTGAGTGGACTTGGGAAAGGAGTCACTGCTAGTAGTATTGGACTCCTCCTTCAAGCTTGTGGTCTTCGAGTTACTTCTATCAAGATCGGTATTGAACTCTATCTCTCTGACACACACACGCGCACGCACGCACCATGATATGTACTTAAGTACATGGTTTTAAATTGCGGTTACGTTATACATCTTTATATTGTGGCAAAATGGTTCTTATGAGGTCGAAATTGCAGTTGTGATGTCGTTGCAGAGACCTCAAAATCTTTTATATTGCAGCTATAATTGCTGTTGTGGACCGCAATTTTAAACTATGTATATGTATGTATCTATGAAATTGCCATTTAATTGATTGGTTGAATGGATGGATAACCATCCCTTGGTTACATAAAGTTTCATTTGATTTGAACTCTTGTTGAACAAAAAGTTTTTTTTTTCTTTTCTTTATTTGATATACAAAAGGGACTAGTTTGCTCTTATTTATTTGTTGAAGTAATTTTTTTTCTTTGATTTTGAGGATTTTTAATCTCTTGCTGTCTTTTCTTTTATATTGAGATATATAAAGGAGCAGTTCCAATTTAATGCTCAATTTTTTTCTCCAATTCTATAAGAAAACAAAAATTATTATCTTTCTAGTTTAATATTACTTTACGTAAGCGGCATGTTCTTGTTTTAATTTTGTTTGAATTTATTTATCATTTGTAGATCCCTACCTGAACACTGATGCAGGGACAATGTCTCCTTTTGAACATGGAGAAGTGTTTGTCCTAGATGATGGTGGTGAGGTAAAAAGATATATTTTTTATAGTGACATGCCATTGGCCATTACGTGAATCTACTTATATTGTTGTTTCCTCATCACTCTTATATTTTTTTGTCATTTTTTACACGAAAGTACAGACAAATTTAACTTTTGTTTGTTCACTCAGGTGGGTTTGACTCTATTTTTTCAGTTTACAATTTAATTCTTTCTTTTATATGTTATGAAGGTTGACCTTGATCTTGGAAACTATGAACGTTTCTTGGACATAAAATTAACTCGCGACAATAATATCACTACTGGAAAAATATATCAGGTAAACAAACAAACGGTCTTTACATATAATTCTTTTTTTTATTTGTTTTTGACTTATCGTGCCTAATGGATTATTGGATTTTTCATTTCAATGTTTTTAGTCTGTTATTGAGAAGGAGCGAAGAGGTGATTATCTTGGAAAGACTGTTCAGGTATGTCTAATCATTTTGATTTTTTTTCTTCGAAGTTTTTTTTAGTTGTTATTGGTGCCTTGGTTTTCAATTTGTATTTGCTTTATTTGTAGGTTGTTCCACACATAACAGATGCCATACAAGATTGGATCGAGCGTGTAGCAAAGATACCAGTTGATGGAAAAGAAGGGCCTGCTGATGTTTGTGTCATCGAATTGGGTGGAACTATTGGTATGTTAATCGTCCTAGCTAATAGGTTTTTGATCAATGTAGAACTTGATTTTCCGTACTATTAAAATTCCATTATCCATTCAAATTTCACAGGTTTGGTAGAAGAAGAATTTCAAAAATGGTTTTTATTTTGTAAATATTGAGAAAATAGTAATATAGTATTGTGAAGCGTTTATTTAATTAAAATGACCAAAACAATTTTCCTTTGATGCAGGGGATATCGAGTCTATGCCTTTTATTGAAGCACTCGGCCAATTTTCATACCGTGTAGGCCCTGGCAACTTTTGTTTGGTTCATGTCAGTCTGGTTCCTATTCTTAACGTTGTTGGCGAACAGGTATTTTGTAAACTATGTCATCAATTTGCAATATTATTCTAATTAGAAATGATCGAGAAGTATAAAATAGAAATTTTGTGGCGTCTTTACAACACTTGTATGGAAATTTTATCTGCAGAAAACAAAGCCAACTCAGCACAGTGTTCGTCAACTTAGAGGATTAGGTTTATTCCCTAATCTTCTTGCTTGTCGCTGTTCAAAGGTATGTCTTCTGTCCTTATTTCGGTTTTTATTGTTCTACTGGTTCTATTTGATGACGATTAAATAATTTATATCAAATTTTATTTGTCCTTTTTTGCCAGGAACTTGACGATAATACTAAGGCAAAACTTGCTCAATTTTGTCATGTGCCGGTAATGTGACATTATTGTTTTCAACTGACTTTGCTTATTACAAAAAAGCCTTTAAAGTTTACTAATAATCTTGAAACACACTTTCGTATCTGCAGTTACCAAACGTACTTACTCTCCATGATGTTCCAAATATTTGGCATATTCCTTTGCTATTGAAAGTAAGTAATTCTATGGTTGTCTTCTACGACAGCAGGAACTATATTTATGAAGTTCAATTTGTTTATTTCAGGATTTTGTTGACTGATCTTTTCCTGAAAACACTTGAATTTGTGAAAGTTTCTGATTTTTTTTTCTTTTGGATTTGTTTTTGACAAATAGGACCAGAAGGCGCATGAATCGATCCTGAAAGCATTAAACCTGCCAGGGTTTGTTTAACAAAACTCATTCTTTTTTTAATTGGTTTATAATATCATAGGATACATGCGAGTCGTATCTTAGTGAACCGAATCGATATGATTAAAAAATAGATCATCTGATTCACGATTTGAATCTTGATTTGGCATCATGCTCTCCCTTTTCCCATTAAAAATCCTCATCCATTGTGGTCTGATGTTCTGAAAAATCCTCATCCTTTTTCTTTCCTCGAACTAATGACCTTGTTATTGCAGTGTTGCTGCGGAGCCTAATTTGAAAGAGTGGACTCTTAGGACAAAGATTTATGACAAATGTCATGAAACTGTAAGTCTCAAACATCTCAAATATATCTTATTAAAGATTAAAAGATCAACATATGAATAGATATATCGAGTTCGCCAAATATCCACAAGTGTTGATCTCACGACTATTCTGTACCCTGCAGGTTAGAATTGCTATGGTGGGAAAGTATACCGGCCTTTCAGATGCATATCTTTCTGTTCTGAAGGTAATTTTCTCCTAAATCAGCGGTCCGTAATCATTTATGTTCACTTCATGCATTATCTACAACTTTCTTCTGCCGTACCTAGGGGTGTATCGAAATTTCTGGTCCAAAACATAATTAAACTGAATTCTAATATACGATAAGCTAATATTCTGTTTTTTATATAGGCACTTTTGCATGCTTCTGTTGCTCACAATCGTAAACTTATTGTCGACTGGGTTCCAGCTGGTGATCTTGAAGATGTTACATATGGAGAGGTGAGTAATAATGTTTCAGACTTTCAGTAGTTATACAAAAATGTTGTTAACTTTCTGGTTTTCATGTTAACCTTCTGATGGTTAATGTAACTGCAGGATCCTAATGCTTATAGAGCTGCATGGAGTCTTTTGAAGGTTTTCTACTATTTAAATTGAATGCATTTTCTTCGATATGTTATCGTTTTATTTGAATAACTGTATCTAAGTGCAATTATTTATCGGTAAATGGACTTCACTACAGGGTGCTAATGGAGTTCTAGTTCCAGGAGGTTTTGGAGATAGAGGAGTGCAAGGGAAAATTCTTGCTGCTAAGTATGCTCGAGAAAATAATGTTCCATATCTCGGCATTTGCTTGGGAATGCAAATTGCTGTTATTGAGTTTGCACGATCTGTTCTCGGTCTGCATGATGCTACTAGTACAGAATTCGATCCTGAAACCAAGACCCCGTGTGTCATATTTATGCCAGAAGTATATTTTCTTATACTCTTGCACCGATTGATAACTGCGTTACTTTGAGAACCTAGTTAAACTGGTTTTTATTTCATTGATAGGGTTCAAAGACACATATGGGAGGAACTATGCGTCTCGGTTCGAGGACAACTTACTTCCAAGTTGCTGACTGCAAATCTGCAAAACTGTAAGAATTAAGAAATCAAGCATACTTGCACATATCTATGCCACCACCTCGTTAATTTAGAGCTTGTTTGTTATTATAGATTATTCAAAAGAAAAATCACTTTTTAAACAAAACAATTCTAGTTGTTTTAATTAAGATTTTCAAATGGGCCCTTAATATGTTTTGGAATTCATGATAGGTATGGAAATGCAAGCTCTGTTGATGAGCGTCATCGACATAGATATGAGGTTAATCCTGACATGGTATCTCAGCTAGAGAGTGCTGGTCTATCTTTTGTTGGCAAAGATGAAACCGGATGTCGCATGGAGGTTTGTATTTACATGAAATTGCAATGGCATGTGGCATTAATCTTATGATTTGTGCAAAAATCATAATTATAATTTTTGTAATTATTTTCATGAGCGCAGATAGTTGAACTGGCTAGCCATCCTTTTTTTATTGGCGTTCAGTTTCACCCTGAGTTCAAGTCGAGACCAGGGAAACCTTCTCCACTCTTCTCAGGTATTTTCTCTATTCAAAATCATTTATTGATGTTGTCATGTCAACGTAATTACCATTGTATTGGGAGTAATGACTTATTACTTATTTCATCGTCCATCAAATTTCTCATTGTGGTTTTTGGTGGCGCTATTTACTTATCGCTATCATCGATGAACCTTTATTATGGTTGAACTTTACATGGAACTTAATGCCATTGTCTCGAGACATTTTCCATCTCACAACTATCTGTGATACTTCAATCGTGTTTGATTAAACATATATCTTTATGTTTAACATGGATGTCTAAAGCTTAGTTTAAAAGTTTAAATCTCATTTATCATGAGGTAGTATATAACAATGACTCCACATTCGTTCTTGATTATCGCAGTAAATGGTTCGATTACATTTCCTAGACATAGTTTGATTGAATGAATGAATTATTATCGAGTTATACACTAAATATAATTCTCGTCATGTTGATAAAACAGGATTAATAGAAGCAGCTTGTGAACCAAAGAGGACAGTTACAATGCTGAGCAACGGCCATGCCAAGTTACCTAACGGAATATATAACAACGGACACTCGCAAATTCTGAAACCACACCAAAATGGAAATGGCTTCATATCATCCAACGGATCCTTAAAAGGCGTATTTGCCAACGGCAATGGAGTGTATGTGGATGGTAGTTGTTAGCCATCCGTGTTTTCTTCGTTTGAATAAATGATGGCATAACTATATTCAACGACATTATGGTTTGTCCTCAGTCGGTCACATTGTACAGTTAGTGAGTGGATAGGTCTTTTTAGCTAGGGACTTGTCTTTCATTATGAATCCAAAATTTTTGAGTCTAACAAGCTTTTATTGTTTCCTAATAGTATATGGTTGTGCTGTGGTGTGGCAATTGCAGCCACCATTGATTTCACTTTTTTTGGTCAAATACTTGGCCAAAACTTCACTCACTTGATTGATGATGATCATGCCAAATATTTGGGCTTTGGTGGCTTTTTCTTTGCTATTTAGGGTTTTTTTTCTTTCTTTTTCTTCCAAGTATACAAGGCTTGAAGGTGTAAAATTACTTTCAACCAAGTGTCTTGTTTTGAGTGGTTATTAATGTAAACTCTTATGAACATTGAAGTTGAGTTTTGTTTGGGGAAATATCTTTTATCTTTCTTGATTTTGTATTTAAATTATCATATGAAAGTGTTAGACCACAGAAATTGTGTAAGGTTCCCTTACCTAGAAGATTTTTCCTATTAGATCCCTATGAAACAAAGGACAATGAAAGAAGAATAGAGATGTAGTTGCTTCTTTTGTTTGTAATTCAATCCTCTATTATTGTATTAAGGGTTTGTTCGGATACATAGCTTATTTGCAATTTATAGCACAAACATTTATAATGGTAAACAGTATGATAAATTGTTTTTATTATAGGTTTAAATATCTTTTTCGTCCATGTATGTTCGCAAATTTTTTGTTTTAGTCCCTGTATGTTTTTTTGTTGCAAATACATCCCTGCGTGTGCAAATCTTGTTGGTTTTAGTCCCTCTTGACTGCGTTTGTAGCTAATTGGTACCTAATTAACTACAAATGCAATCGTTTTTTAAAGGGATTAAAACCAACAAGATTTGCACATTCAGGAATGTAGTTGCAATAAAAAAATATACAGGGACTAAAATCAAAAATTCGTGAACATACAAAAACGAAAATGATATTTAAATCTTTATTATATATGTTACAGGCTATTTTTAGAAGTATATTGAATAATTTGTGAAAATAAGTTGAAACAAACTTATGAAAATCGTCATTAGTTTTAAAACATAAGTCAGTATATAAATTCAATTAGAGTGATGTTATCTGTATACTCAAAAGTTGACAACTTTTGGGACAACCATCTTTTTTCTTTTGCAACAAAAAAAAAAAGTGAGAGGAGGAGAGAAAGAGTAAAAATATAATGAGAGTATGAGAGAGAGTTGTCTAAAGTTGTCTACTTTTTGATCGTATAAATATCATTTCTCATTCAATTAAGCCATCTATCCAAACAAATTCTATCTATTTCATTTTATTTTGTTGTTTGAGTTATATATATATATATACTCTGGTCTTTGAATATAGACACAAAGAATCAAATGTCTTTAATCTAAATTTGATCTAGTTACATTGTTTTTAAAGGTAAAAGAATTGATATGATAAAATGTCCTTTAGTGAAAATTAGGTTGAACAACTATTATTGAGAAGATTGAGACATCATAGTCAATATTCTCTAGATATTCTTGCAACACAATTTGAAACAAGTATATATATGAAACTGTAGAATGAAATGGTGGGAGCAATTCAACGGTGAATATTGTCCAAAAACTTTAAAAAGAACAGTGTTGGCAAGTTGGTTTATGCTAAAACTTATTTTTTTTTCATTACTCCGATACTCTTTGAATTGGTGTCATATATTTTTTATATTAGTAGTGTCGATGTGTCCGCGTCGGAGTTTGTGCTTCATCGGCTAAAGCAAGTGATTTATGTCTCTAAAAAATATATTTTTCATGTATTAAACATATTTTAAATTGGATAAGTCTTTTGATTGATCCAATTTGCAAATCTAAAAAAAAAAATAGTATATCGTAAGTTAAATCAATAAAAAAATTTATCCAATTCAAATCATATTTAATTTAATTTAATTAGATCAGGTCAATTCTTTATAAAAATCATTCAAATCAAACTAAACCGTATGTTATTTTAGTTTTTAAATCAAATGAATTTTTATGTAAAAATCAAATCTATCTAAATCACACTGCAAACAAAACACTCCAACTTATTTCCATCAAGTCAATTATGCCATCCATTTGTTTGAAGTGAATAATTGTCAAGTCAAGTTGTATCTAGAGAAAATGGCAATTCAGGTTGAATCCTGTCTAGGAAACAAAGGGTCCATACCATTGATAATTGCACAAATTCAAAAACCTGTCTGAAGTATATTGGACCCATTTTTTATCCAACTGTTTCTAAATCCTCCCATGTCCTAATGTTGAGTTTGACATCTAAGAGATTCCTTAACATGAATGAGACTTCTACCATGAATATCACTGACAACAAGATTATCATACAATAACCTTTGTACCAAACAATTGTCAAATGCAAGTTGGAAAGTCTTTCTTCCAGCTCCATGTTTCTTTTTCATCCTTATAGTAAGTAAATTTTTTTGGAAAATATGTTTCAAAGCTTTTTTCTAATGTAAATTTCAATAAAATTTATATTAAAAAAAATTCAGAAAACGTTTCTCGAAATTTTTTATGTGCTAAAAGGGTAAAAAAGAAATGTCGGGGTGGGAAGAGAAACTGTCTGCAAGTTTTGTGTCCCATAAGGCCCAAATTTGTTCCAAAATAAAAGGTAGATAATTTGTAATCCTTTTATCATTTAAAAAATCTTAATGAGCTCTTATAATTTCAAGAAGCATAGTTTAAATATCTCTAAGACAAGTAGTTAAATATCTCTAATCCAAATATGTCTTGGTCAATATTAAGATTAATACTCATTTTCTTTATTTAAAATGTATATGATTTTATTTTATTTTTTATATTAACCATCTAATTTTCAGAGGAATAGGGGTTCTGGCAATTCAGAGTTCAACCACGAGATAAATAAAGTCTAACTAATAATTGTATCCATCAAAAATCAAAATGGGGTTCTTCCGAACGACCGATCCGTCCTATAGAGTACTTGAGTCCAATGTCTTTGTTAGAATGTATATAATTAGAATGTAGAGTGGGAAGGATTCCTTTCCTTTACCTGGGTCTTCCTATTGGGGGTGATCCGCGTCGTTTGGTTTTCTGGGAACCGGTGGTGGCTCGGTTGAAGAGTAGATTATCTGGGTGGAAGAGTCGCTTCCTTTCTTTTGTTGGTCGTCTGGTTCTGCTTAAGTCTGTCTTGACCTCTCTTCCTGTCTATACTCTTTCCTTCTTCAAAGCTCCCTCAGGTATCATCTCCTATATTGAATCTCTTTTAATTAATTTTTTTTTTGGGAGGGGGGGGGGGGGGGGGATTCTAGGAAAATATCATGGGTTACTTGGAAATCTATTTGCTTGCGAAAGGAGTATGGAGGTTTGGGGGTCAGGCAGTTGAGGGAGTTTAACTTGGCTCTTTTAGGAAAATGGTGTTGGAGGATGCTAGTGGACACAGAGGGGTTGTGGTTCCGAGTGTTGGCCACCAGATATGGGGTGAAGGGTGGTAGGCTCCGAGATGGAGGGCGGAGAGGGTCGGCGTGGTGGAGGGAGATAGTGCGTATTAGGGAGGGAGGTGAGCTAGGGGGCAGATGGTTTGAGGAGCATGTATCGCAGAGGGTGGGGGATGGGTCAGATACTTTCTTCTGGACCGATCCCTGGGTGGATGGGAGCTCTTTGCGCGAGCGGTTTGGCTGTCTGTTTGTTTTGGCGGAGACTAAACGGAGTACAGTGGCAGATATGTTCTCTTTAGGGTGGCGAGTCGAAGGGGAGGCCTGGGTGTGGCGGCGTCAACTGAGGGGGTGGGAGGAGGAGGAGTTGAGGGAGTGTCAGGCCTTATTACTTACCATTTCACTGCAGGTCCAGTTTCTTGACAGATGGCAGTGGCAGCCTGACGTTGACAGCGGCTACACTGTTCGGGGAGCATATCAACTTTTGACTTCTCAGACTTCAGCTTCCTTGGATAACGCAGGAAAACTCATCTGGCACCCTCAGGTCCCGCTGAAGGTTTCCATCTTGGCATGACGTCTATTGCGCGACAGGTTGCCCACCAAAACCAACCTGGTCGCCCGAGGCATTTTATCTACTGCAGCGCATTTCTGTGTTTCTGGTTGCGGCGAGGCGGAGTCAGCTCATCACTTATTCATCTCGTGTGGGACCTTCGGCTCTATCTGGGCATTAGTGCACTCGTGGATTGACATTCTGGTGATGGAGTACACTTCCCTTCGGGATCATTTCGTTCAGTTTACTTTTTCAGCAGGCGGCTCACGGAAGCGACGTTCTTTTTTGCGGCTCATTTGGCTCGCGTGTGTTTGGGTTGTGTGGACAGAGAGAAACCACAGATTGTTCCGAGGCTCGGCAAGCTCTCCTCATCAATTATCGGACAAGATCAAACTTTCTTCTTTCAGATGGCTGAAGGCGACAAATATTACTTTAGCTTCTAACTATCATTTTGGCTTGTTCAAAAAAAAAAGAATGTAATGCGTTCTTTTTCAATGTTACATAATAATTTGTATATGACTTTATTTTCTTTATTTAAAATGTATATGATTTTATTTTATTTTTATATGGCTTTAATATGTAAACAGTCCCTGCACTTAGGGGTCGTTTGATTTTCAGTCCCTGTATTTGAAAAACCTTTCAAATTTGCCCTGCACTTTCAGTCAACTTTAAAAAAGGTCCCTAGGCTGACTTTTTTGCTTATGTGTCACAATTTTTGCCATTTGTCACTGATGACTGGGCTTAAGTGGACGCTGACTCACGCAAACGTTACATGACAGGACAAAATTACCCTCAGTCACTTAAGCCATTGATGAAAGGACGAAATTGCCCTTCTCCATGTTCATTAAATTAGGTCATCTTCTTCGCGACATCATCTTCTTCAGATACTTGTTCAGCTTCGTTTTCTTCTTCTTCTTCTTCGCGAATTCCAACTGAAATGTCTACATCTCACAATGGGTCATCCGGATTCAGCTATTCCCAAGGAGAAGGCTCGTTTATCTCACACAATCAAATGCTTCCGTTATGTAATTGCAAATTGCATATGGCCATGGTGATGTATATCTCTAAAACTCGTAAGAACTATGGGAGGAGATTCTGGAGATGTCCACGTTGGCAAGTGAGTTAGTTTTAATTTAATGTTTTAATTTTGATTCTTGAACTGTTTGAATGAATGAAGTTGAATTTGTTGTTTTAATTTTGTTTAGACAAGACCAACCTGTGATCTGTTTGTTTGGGATGATGACTTAGTCCCTGGTTCAAGACCAATGGTAGATGCTAGTCGTTGTGTTTCAAGTGCTTCGATTGGGAAGGACAAAGAAGCTGAATTTATGAAGGAAAAAGAAGTTGAGTCTTCTACTGCAGTGAAGTGCAATTGTGAAGTTGAAAAAGAGAAGGTGAAGACAAAATGGAAGATAAGATGGTTTGAGGAGAAGAAGAAAGTGGATTTGCTTAAAGGAATGCTTGTACTGAGTTAGTTGTTGTTTGTTGCAATCTTTTCAAAAAAATGATGTAATGGTGTTGTTCTAAAAGAAGCTAGGTTATGTATGGTTCCAAAAGTTGGTAGGTTATGTTTTCGTGCTAGGCTATGTTTTAGTTCTTAGGTTATGTTTTAGTGGTATGAATGAAAGAAGCTGATGTAGCTGATGTATCTGATGTAATGTTATTAATGATTGAATGAATGAGATTTATGTTAATATTGTGTTGTATTGATTCAAAATGTTACACAAATAACAATGGTAAGATAATGACACATAACTTAATGCACATAACTTAGCCATTCATATAATAAAGGTATTAGCCAAGGTTAAAATAAGGTATTAGCCATAATCAAACATAATGCCTTATAATAAAGGTCTTAGTCATACATCAAACAAAATGCCTTATAACATAAGGTCTTAGTCATACATCAAACAAAATGCCTTATAACAAAATGCCTTATAACAAAATGTCTTAGTCAAACATCAAACAAAATGCCTTATAACAAAAGGTCCTTAGCAGTACATAATAAAGGTCTAGCCATACATCAAACAAAGTATTACATCATTGATTCACCAGATTCCCACAATCTAATTGTCTTCAAGCAAGGACCAACATTATCAACTTGTTCTTGTGTCACTTGTTCTTGTGTCAGATCACCATCACCAGCAGTAGAAGCATCATCATCATCATTTATCTCTATTGGGCAATCTTTGTCTTTACCAGGTCCATTAACATTGGTCTTCATAATGTTCCTTCCACTCCTCTTAACCTTGCTCAGATCAACCTTTGCTTTCTCTATCTTCTCTAGTTTAACCTTTTTTAGTTGGGGTTGGGTTTTTGTTAGCTCTGTGCTTAACTCTAAATGAATCCCCTTCAATTATGACCCTATTTGTGCCATTCTTAGGTTCAGCATATGGAACTTCAAATCCATCTTCAAGTCCCAACCCTCTTTCATCTTCACTGTCATCAAAACTCACACCCTTAGCCTCATCTTCACTACTACTAAAACCATCATCATCTTCAGCAATGTGATCATCTTTTTCATTATCAGAGGCAACAACAACATTCTTTCCCTTCTCTATATCTACAATCTGAGAACTATCACACCCTTGAGTAGTATTGACATAGTTTGGAACATCTACTAACCCACTAGTTTCACCCACATCATGCTCAACATATATGTTAGCAACACAGCTATTACTAAGAGCATAGTCCTTAACTGCATATGCATCTTCATCTAACCTTACTAGCCTAAAATTGACATCTTCATCATGCATCCACCACAACCTATACCCCTTACTAATTTTCAAGTCATCTTCAACTAAACCACATATCTCACCATAACCCCAGTCATCATCATCCTTAACTTTGAATATGGCTCTATCCCCCCCCTTTGTAACATATAATCCAATCTCTAACAAAATGACCACCATGATGAAAAGCAACAGAGAATCTCATCACTGTACAAAAAGCATAAAAAAAAATTATAAAAAATAAATTCTTTTTTGTGGTCCCGAAAAAAAAAAATACTAATCTAATAAAGTCACATGGGTTTGGTCCCTACCAAGTAAACAACAACATATAAATTACTTGAATGCATCGTTATCAAAAACTATTGCAGTAAACAACAAAAAAACAACAAAATGAAGCAACAAAATGAAGCATCGTTATCATAAAATTTTCATTTTTCAAACATACCTTCCTTCCGTCCCAGAATCGTTTTCTTGAAGTAATCGATTTCGTTTCCTCCTTCAATTCGAACTCGTTTTCCTCTTTCAATTCGAACTCGTTTTCTTCTGCTACGAATCAGAACGGATCATAATCGCATTAACAAAGCTTCTCATTTGCAAACCCTAACACGATAAAATCCCTTTTGTTACTATTTCAGATAATGAACATGGAGAAGGGCAGTTTCGTCCTTTCATCATGGGCTTAAGTGACTGAGGGTAATTTTGTCCTTTCATGTAACGTTTGAGTGAGTCAGCGTCCACTTAAGCTCAGTCATCAGTGACAAATGGCAAAAATTGTGACACATAAGCAAAAAAGTCAGCCCAGGGACCTTTTTTAAAGTTGACTGAAAGTGCAGGGCAAATTTGAAAGGTTTTTCAAATACAGGGACTGAAAATCAAACGACCCCTAAGTGCAGGGACTATTTACATATTTAAGCCTTTTTATATTAACCATCTAATTTTCAGAGGAATAGGGGTTCTGGCAATTCAGAGTTCAACCACGAGATAAATAAAGTCTAACTAATAGTTGTATCCACCAAAAATCAAAATGGGGTTCTTCCGAACGACCGATCCATCCTATAGAGTACTTGAGTCCAATGTCTTTGTTAGAATGTATATTATTTAGAATGTAATAGGTTCTTTTTCAATGTTACATAATAATTTGTATATGACTTTATTTTCTTTATTTTTTTTGCAAATGAAAATAATTGAGTCAAAAGAAAAATGAAAATAATTGTTATCTCTCTATGTCTTTTCAATCCAAATATGTCTTGGTCAATAATAAAGATTAATACTCCTCTTCTATTATGAAACTATTTGTAAAGAGGAGGAATAATAGAGAGGAAAAGATAAAGGAGAGAAGAGAGAAAGAATAGAGATTGTATTATTCTCATCAAGGTGTACATTACATAGAAATGATAGTCCTATTTATAGGAAAACATATGGGCCAATGATATGGGTCAAGACTAATGGATATCCACCTATAATTATTCATAACACTCCCCCTTGGATGTCCATGAAAGATATGCCTCATTAAAACCTTACTAGTAAAAACCCAATGGGAAAAAATCTTAGTGAAGGAAAAAGAGTACGATATCCTTTGTGTTTGAACTGCCTCATTAAAAACCTTACCAGAAAAATTCAGTGGGACAAAACCATGGTGAAGGGAAAAAGAGTGCAGAATATATTTATGTCTCCCCCTCATAAAAGCAATTATATATGAGGGGAAAAACCAAATAATCTTCTGTAGTAGTTGCTCAAAAGCTTGACTTAATGTTAACCTTGTAGAGAGTTCTTCATATCTTCTTTATTATACCCTTATTCTAAATTAACAGTGCTTCCGATATTATCTTTATATTGAATTTTTATAGAACCCTTTAGAACAAAATTCACAAAACTCTTGTATTTGATGCGTACTTGAACTAAATCACATTCTTTATTTATCTCATGTGGTGCTAAACTTTTCTCGTCATTTTATTTCATGAGATTGTTGTTGGTAATTTGTTTCACAGATCTTCATGAGTGATTATTCTTGCTCATGTAAACATATAATTGTTTGTTATCCTTACTATTATGAGGATTAGACAAATAACCTGCATATCTCAAAATAACAAAATATATACTTGACGATATAATAATAACAAATAATATTTCAACAATGTATTGGTCTCCATTTGAATTAAAATTTGGTACTTCAGGACCAATTCAAGTAAGTCATCATTTTCTTGAGACTTGTGATAACATTTGTTCACATCAAGTGACATTGATACACAAATTATATATTTTCATATAAAATGTGTTTAGTACCTTATTTCATATGAGTGTCTTGGTGCATAAAATCTCATTGAAATACTAAATTTGCAATTCAAAATAAACTTTGACCATCCAACATATTTCATTTCAAACTTTTCTTTAATCAATGAATTTCAAGAGCTCTTCAAGAGTTCTGATCAAGTTTATATTATCATCATAAAAAATTAATTATAACAAATTCATTTTCAATGATGGACAAATGTCATTCTCATATTTCGCATTTGGAAATATTCACTAAAATTATTATAAAACATATGCATTTTGATTGTATGTATATACAAAGAGACTTATTCATTTTATTAAGTTATCTCTTTAATATTTTAATTGCATGCCTCATGCAAATTAATTCCTTTAAGGAGTTTCATATAATCCTCACTAACAACAAGTGAGTCATGTAAATATATTGTAACACAATTTTAAAATAAAGTGAGTCTTTTTGTGTTACTAAAAGTAAGAAAATATTTTAATTTCACTTCAGGTGAATATCTCTCATTTCACTTGAATACGAAGGCTCATATATGCTTATTGGATTTATACCTTCAGAGCATAGACTTCAAGTCCAAAAACCATTATAATTTGCAAATGAATTGCTTCTTTATATTTTGGCTAACCACACCCTTTAATTCGGGTTCAATGTTCTCGCACTTATAATATTTAATTAGCGCTACATCATTTGTCGACAATTTTTCAAGTTCTTGGTTCTTTGTTTTAATTTGTAGAGATATAATCGATTGAGATCTCTTTATTATCATAAATGACAGGTACCTGAACCTCTTCAGGAGGTATAAACATTTTGCAATCTCTACACTTTTCATGATTATTTTTCTCACCAACATGACCATCTTCCTTCTCTAAGTTTTATCTTTTGAACCAAGTTTTTAGGCATCCCTTAGCCTATTAAAATTTCAATAGAAAAGGACATCTGCAGCATAAAGGAATTTAGAAATCCCTTTTTGGTTAGAGAATGCATATTTTGAACTTCAAGTTCACATTGTTGTGTGCGAGTATTTGAATGCATTCTATACAAATATTTCAGAGCTGCTTATATTTATTTTTCTCTCCCCCTAATGCCGATAACTAATAACAAGATATGAAATATCTTATGGCAAAGACTCAAATTCATTACATAATCTCAGTTTTCTGTAGTTTCATCTAACATTGTCTGCTGGACAATGGAGAACATATAGTTCACATAAAAATTCTTCGATGAGAGATATTAAGTTCCTAACCATGAACAAATTGTAATGGGGAGAATTTTAATGATTCATTGGCTTGATGCACATAGATGTTACTACTAACAAAGTAACATGTCCAAGTAAGGACTTTTGTTCTCATAATAATTGTCTGGCTATAAATATGAAGCATTTAGCTAAATATCTTTTCCAGATCATTCTAAATATGAACATGTGCAACTTGACATTCAAAATCATACCAACTTGATCAAGGTTGGTGACATTTACTTGGCCATTTAGTCGATGCATCGATAAACTTGTATAATATCTATGTGGCCCACAAATATTAGATATATGCACATGTATCACATCAAATAATGGGAAATTCAAATCCCTTATTTCGCCTTTTATTGGCTTTGAGAACAACATCTGATAATTCATTATATTGAAGAATGTTCATACTCCTCGATTGCATCATAAGACTCGGGATGGTCTAACCGGTCATGCCAATTATATTCGCTTTTTCAAATGTAGAACTTCATTTTAAATAAAATGATACTTCAATATTTTAGATAGTATTTTCTCGCAATTTGAATCCTTCAGGGATTTTCATATATCCTCATTTTATCGTCCTACTTTGATACCAATAGTTGGGGGAAATAAGAGAGTCTCTAAATCACACTTGAATTCTCAATATTCTTCCCCTCATGTGTGATTTCCACCACATCTCATAAATATTGTTTGGGATTTCATAGATCTCTGTCGGAGAATCACCATACAATTTCGTATACGCCATCATGTCCTTCTGGAACAATTTAATCATACTTTGATAAAAGATCATAACTTAGATAAAATATTTGCTTAAGGAAATATCTCAATAGTATATAAAATTCAACAACCAATTTACAATCAATAATGATTAATGACGCAGGATAGTGTATCCCATTTTACTAAGATAACATCATTTGATTGAAAAGATAATTAAAGAAATCATGTTCTATGTTCATTTGTGCTATGAATCTTCTGGATTCTTAGTTAAAGTACATCACACTATGGCTCTTCTGGACTCATAGTTTAAAACTCAATAAATTTCTACGAGCACTTCAGGAATATAATGCATTCTTAATATTTACTTGAGTTCCTTCAGATAATAATATTTTAGCTTTTTCGGAGCCTCCAATATCATATTTTGTAATATAGTACTAACATTAATTTCTTCCAAAAGAGAAACATAGTTCTTTTAGAATTCCCCATCTATTCTTAATTCTACTTCTCGTTGTTTTATCAATTAAAATAAGAAAATTATCACAAGATATAATAATACCATTAAGATGAATGATAAATCAATGGTTTCGATTTATTTAATAGGTATAAAAAAATAGAAGACTAACAACTAAATGATTGAATAAAAATAATAGAATGTATAAATTAAAAATTGCATAAATTAAAAAAAAAATTATATACGCAATCTAGGAATATATTTTATCTCGACTTTGCTACTTCTGGAGCATATTCAAGGGGGGAAAAAATTCCTCTAATTTTCTTTGGTCCAACATCCCACATACTAAAATCAAATAAATTTTATGGACTTTGATCATGGTCCAAATATTTTGTTCTTCAAGAACTTAACTGTATATCTCTATCAACAATGGTAATGAAAGATTACAATTTTTCGATCCTTCTAGGATACTTGATATTAAACTTTTGGTTATTCAAGAATTATACCTTTATGGGTACTTGATATTAAATTATTAATTCTTCAAGAATTATACCACCAATATTCATAAACATTGATTATGAAAAATTATTCTTGAGCGATACTACAAGAATGCTTCAATATTGGATTTCAAGTTCTTCAGGAACTATACAAATAATTTTTCATTAACAATATGGTTAAGGATATCCATATTCTTTGAGCAATCCATCAGGGATGCATTAATATTAAGGCTTTGGTTCTTCAAGAACTATATCACAATGTTCTTCATAATAACCTCAATGATCTTCATAATTCATTCAAGAAAATTTAATTCTTTGAGCAATCCTTCTAGGATGCTATGAACTTTTAGTTCTTCAGAACTATCTTACAAGATTTTTTATAGTGATCAAGAATAATTCAATTTTTTCTAAAATCCTTCAAAGATGCTCTATATTAAATTTATATTACAAATGATCTTCATAGTAAGAGCAGTCAATTCTTGGCACAATCCTTCAGGGATGCGCAATATTAACTTTCTAGTTCTCCAAGAACTATGTCCAAATATTCAAAATAATGATATAATTCATTCTTTGAGAAGTCATTTGCTTCAATATTAAGTTTTTTTTTTCTATAGTTCTTCGGAAACTATATCACAATTGATCTTCATAAACAAAAACATAGATCAATATTTCAAGCAATTCTTCGAGAATGCTTTAATGTTGAATTCTTCTAGATTTCATCAAGATTAAATATGATTAACACATGAAAATATGAATATCATAAGCACTGTGATAAAGAATAATATTTTCTATTAATTAATTTTGCATCAAATGCATCAAAATTGTAAAGATATTACGCAATGATATTTTTAGCATTTATTTGTTATCGGAATATTAATTGGTCAAAAAAATTTGGCAAAGATGACTAGAATCAATGAAATTAACGGTCATAATACTTATTCCTTAATTGATTGGGTAATGAATTGATAAAATAAGGAAAGAAGTAAAAATCATTCAATTGTTTTAATGGAATTAAATGGTCAAAATCAGTATTATTTATTGGTAAAAAAATTTACATATGAATGACAATAATTGTAGTATATGAGTGATATTAATAATAAAAAGCATTTAAGTGTATTCAACGGAATTAATTGGTCAAAATAAAATTCATTTATCCTAATTAATGTAATTAAATTGGTCCAAATTAGTCACATGAATAACATTAGTAACATAATAGAAAATTAACCAGACAAATTGAAAATGTATCAATATTGGCATATACTACTAATATTTTGTCAATGTTGTATTAGAATACACATTATATTAGGTTCATATATATAATAATATAAATAAATTGCAATATAAATTTATAACGCTATCCTTCAGGGATAGCTGTATATATTGAATTCTTCTGGAATTTATAACAAATAAATTACATTCTTAAGTAACATTCTTATAATGTAATAATAGTTATTTGTGCAATTCTTCAACGATGCATGAGTATTGAATTCTTCTGGAATTCAAATGGAATAAAATTGAATTTTTTTTTTAAAAAAAAAATTCTTCAGGAAGTATATCATATAAATAAAAATAATCATGTTTATGTTCTTTTGGATGATCGAAGTATCGATGTTTCACCATACATGTGTCGGTCACGAGGCATAAGATGCTTCACCAGACTGTTGTCGGTCACGAAACTCGAAAAATATCGAACATCCAAATATAGATCATAAACGATCAATCAACATGTTTCAAAAATCCGTATTTCATCATACTATGAATCTTCGGGATTCATATTTTAAAAATTTCACCACGATGCTTCTGGATCGTATTTTATGAATATTCATGATTCATATTTTAAAAAATTTAACTATGGTGCTTCGGGACCATAGGTTGTGAATCAATATAAAAAAGAAAGATCCGAAAAAGAAGTAGAATTATAAAAATCATACATAAAATAAAAGGAGTGGGAGAACTTACAAATTTTATGAAAAATTGTTTATGAGAGACTTTCGTGCTGATAACGTGTTATGAAACTATTTGTAAAGAGGAGGAATAATAGAGAGAAAAAGATAAAGGAGAGAAGAGAGAAAGAATAGAGATTGTATTATTCTCATCAAGGTGTACATTACATAGAAATGATAGTCCTATTTATAGGAAAACATATGGGCCAATGATATGGCCAAGACTAATGGACATCCACCTATAATTATTCATAACACTTCAAATTTAAGACTTACATAATTATATAGGAGTAGATAGCTATAATGATCTTTGTTCAATAGTGTGATTTTGTAACAATATTTATTTTCTTTATTGGCTTGAAGCCATGTTCCGTAAACATTTAGAATGTAATGGGTTCTTTTTTAATTTTACATAATAATTTGTGTATTTATTTTTTAAAAAATTTTGTTGTTGCATATTTGTGATTTGTGAAAAGTTACCCATACCTTTCTCTATTAAAATCCTCTCTATTCAACTTGTGTATGTGAATAGTCACTCGTACCTTTCTTAACCTCTTTGTTACACTAGGAAGATAATTAGGTTTTTTTTGGGTCTCTTACATAAAAGCGTTTTTCAAGTAAGCTAAGAACACATTCTTTAGAAAAGAAACAAGTTAAGAAAATTAAAATAGGAAAAAGGAAAAGTCCAATGCCTTTAGGTTTGTTAAATGATATTGGATGGGATTCCAAAAGCTATTTCAAAAAGCGAGGTTATGCAAAAATATTTATACATTTAATAATTTCAAAATTTGAATGATAGGTCTCTAAATAAACTACAAATAACTTCAATACTCACTCTCATGTCTAGTATAAGTTTGAGTCCAATTTTCACAGTGTAATCTTTAACGTGTCAAATGAACTTAGATCTCATCACCAAAGATAACTCAAAAAGTGAGAGTGCACAAATATGTTTATACATCCAACAATCCGAAAGCTTAAGTAATGTGAGACTCCCAACAAGAGCAAAGCCACCGGTTGCATGCTAATTGCTAATAGTCTTTCGTCGGCTACTCATGTCATTCTCTTCGATGTTGATTAATCATTATAGTTGGAAACAATATGGTAATCGACGAGAGACTTTTTGTGGCCAAATTGGAAACTATATGAAACAGATCCCACCAAACTGGAAACTTGAACTAGGCAAGTGGGACTTTCCCGTACACAAATGAGATTGTCATGTGTTGCCAAACTGGTAGGTGAGCTACGGGTTCCCCCACCAGAGCCCGCTTACGGCACGCATGACGCATGGTTACAACCTTTGCCTTAGCGTACAACGACTTATATAGAAAGCATGAACCACCTCGAACTCACTCGATGGTTCATGGTTCTACGTAATTAGTAGGAGTGACTTGTGTGACGCATCTATATCTGGGGATGATCGGGTAGAACTCAGGGCTTTTGGGTGTAAATCGGGGAACGATCAATTTGGTGTCCGGGGTGCTATAAAGATAGGGGACGATACGCTTTGCCGTGCCAGCTATGAGGCTATATTCTCGGAGTAGCTAAGTGGTTGCCTGTCGGAACAAAAACAAAAGTTGTAGAGAATGTTGAGAGGGATATGGTTATAAATGTTGGCAAGTGGAACATTCTCATCTTTTTTGTCATTATTGCTAATTTTATTAAATTTGTTTAATTGCAGTTTTGATCCCTCTATTTTTATTATTTTGCAGATTTGGTTCACCTATTTTAAAATTCGACAGTTTTGGTCCCCTATCATAATTTTTAACTATAAATTGATGATGTGATATACTTTAAACGGCGTGGTATATAATCTGATGAGAAAATACCAACATCAATAAAATTGTAAGAAAAATCTTTTATAAAGTTAATTTAAAACATGTTCTACCATCATATTTTAGACAAAATATGTGTTAGGGAGACTAAAACTGTCGAATTTTAAAATAGGGTGACCAATTCTGCAAAGTAATGAAAATCGGGGGACCAAAACTGCAATTAAATCTATTAAATTTGATGTAATTTTTGTGTCTAATGTCATAATGTTTAATTTTCCTCGGAAGAATATTTCATTCACTTTGATGTTGAAACACTAGATGAAGTATATAAGTTTATATAATTTTTCTGTATAATTTATAAAATTAATTTACTTTACGTTGTAACTATTTCAAATGTATTTTTGATGTTTTGTTTCAATTTCGAGCTGCCTTTCGTGTTATCATTTTCGTTTCCTGTCATAGACTGGTTCGCTACTTAAGTAGCGGACTGCACCAGAATAGAAATTAAAAAACGCAGACTATTACGATAAAAATTATTCGATAAAACAACAACATATTACACTGGGAATGAAAAATAGTAAATTAAAAATATAATTTAACACAAATAAGATTAAGTATCAATAAATTAACTACTTCAACTCCATCCTCTTTGGGTTCAACCATGCAAGCCACGACTTATCGAAGGTCCTCATATGGATCAAGCTTGATGCTACACCCGTTTTTAATTAATTAGAGTTTATTAGCTTTTATGGTTATTTTATATTTGGGTTAATTAATTGTTTGTGAGTTGTTGTCCAAAAGAGGAAATAATAGAGTAATTATTTATTAAGTGAGTGAGTAGTGTTACTTTAGAATAGAAATGGTTGGGCTTAGATAATTGGGCCTAGACTTAAGAAGAGGGATAATTTGGTTTTTGGGGTTTATTAGGGTTAAGTAGAGTTTTGATGAAAATTAGAGAGAGTAAGAGTTCATAAAACAAAAATAGAAGAAGGAGGTACAGAGAGAAAAGCTCAAAGGACGAAGAAGAAGAAGGTGGAAGTAGAGGTGAAGAGGAGGACTAGAGAATTCATCCTAAAAGAAGGTAAGAGAGTAGTTATAATTTCAATTTGAGATGAATCAAGAGAGAGGAGATGTCTATTCTCCATTCCCAATCTCTCTCATCTCTTGGTGGGAATTGGGGTTTTAGGGAATGTGTTTACTTATGCTTTAATGTGATGATTTGATATGTTTCAATGATACTACTCTTGTTCATACATAGATTTACTTGATTGATTTCATGATTTTATGAGATAAATGGGTTTTGTGAGTTAATACATGAAAAATCTATGCTTTATGATATGAAATTATGTTTGATGATGTTATAAGTTGTACTTCTATGCTTGGTATGATTATACATGTTCAAAGTTGTTAACTTTATGTATTTTGAGCTTTGGATGATGAATTTTCGCATGAAATTGAGCAAAACCCGAAAACATAATTTTTACTATCTTGTCGAACTCGCCTTGGCGAGTGCAGAGCCAGTGCAGGGCGAGTAGACCCTGTCAAACTCGCCCTGGTGAGTGTAGAGCGAGTGGAGGGCGAGTTCCTCCAGTAGCTCCTGACTTGCCCTGAGCTCGCCCGGCGAGTTTAGCAGCCCTGAAACTTGGTTTTCCTTGGAAAATATGATGTTTATGTTTATAATATGATTGTATTATGATCCTATGATGATTAAATGGTTTGTATGACTATAAATTGGGTCTTGAATGATGAATTAAGTTATGATGTTACTTATATGATTTAAGTATGATGATTATGTATGTTGAGATGCGATTATAAATTATGATAACATGATTAATGCTATGTAATGTGTGTGCTTGTACATATAACCATAATCATGATATATTGTGATGAAGATTGAGAAGAGATATTAGGTTGAGATAATCTAGTATTCATGTGTAGATGTGAAGAGTATCATCATAGGTGGTAAATGTACATTCATGCATAGCACTCGTGACGTAGAGTCCTTGCATGACTATAAACTATTTTTGATGAGAATGAGATATAATTCTATCCTAAAGTGATGAGGGTACCACATGCATATAGTTGTGTCTAGGGTGACATAACATTGATGATGACATTAGATGCATTAGGAATTTATGCATTCTAATTGATAATTGTTAAGTGATATTGCGTGCTATTATGATTAATTGAGATTGCTTAATTATAATGCTTGGTTGGATGTTTATTCTTGAATATGACTTTTATATTCATTATATCTATTGAGACGCATGCAACTAGACAAGATTATTTGTTTAGTTATAATATGATGTTTACATAATGCGATTATGCTTTATTCTTGCATTATAAGTATTGGATTATAACTAACTCTCTATTATGTGTATTTGAATGGTTTGGGACCAGATTCTTAGCTTGAGGACTCAGCTCAGGAGTAGGAGTTCGATCTTTGCTTAGCACTAGTATAGCTTTTGGTAAGGAGCTAGTGGAAGACTTTTAGGATTTTGTCTAGTTTTGTAATAAGTTGCTCCTATACAATGTAACATCGGGTTTATGGGATGTAGTATTCGAATCTATTTTGTCACTCGTTATCTTAAGACCTTGCTATTATTATGTTTTGAGGGTTATTAATGTTTGAGTAGGTTTGGTTTGCAAAACCTTATTTAAGTTGTAATTGAGGATTGTTTATGCATGCTATGATATTAAGCTTGTTGAGTAGCTTATTAGTATTATTATGCTTCCGTTGCGATGTAAACGAATATATATATATATGCATGTTTAATGATTTTATTTGATGTAGCACCTTGCCATGGTTGTATGTTTTTAATTTAATTCAATTATAGCGTATAAATGGGTTAGGGTGTTACATTTGAGCCTATAGCTTGAATTGATCTAACCACCGTAGCGTCTAGCTTGATTGGCCCCTTTGTACTGTACTGAGAGAAAAATAAAGAACATTAAGATGATGGGGAGTCACGCTACCACTTTTGGGGGACATTCCATAAAACCCCCTATAGATAATTTGGTGTAGAAAAATCCGCCATCAACCACCTCTAACTCTCCCTTCTGGGGTAAAAGTAAATCAGGGTGGATCCCTTTCAGTTAGTCATTATGATTCTAATAGGTTTCAAAAAGTCCTTGGCTAATTAGCATAATGATCCCATTGCTGTCATCAAAGAACATGGATAACATTGTTATGACTAACCGACGACGGACTATGCAGACTAAGAGAAAATGAGAGAAAAAAATGGGAGAATGTGAAGAATTGAGAATGAGAATAAATGTTTCAATTTATAAAAAATTTAGTTGAATTTCATTTGTTGAAGCAAAGTAACAGTCATCGTCTTTGACCAATGACTGTTACTCAAGACCAAAAAATTGACCACCGTCCAGGTCTACTACTTAAGTAGCAAACTACACCCGATGCAAAACTCTACTACTTAAGTAGCAAACTAAATCAGTACAGGATTATGTGATTTAAAATGCACTAGAACCTGTATAAATAGGGTGGTGTTTTGTTTCATTTTTCATTCATTCACAACTTAGAAAATGAAGATTTTAGAATTCCATAAGAACACCCACTTGACTACAGTCTACTACAACCACATGAAAGCGATGCAAGAAGGGTGACCGATGTGAAGTATCATTGTTTGTTGATCTTCTAAGATCATTGTCTGTTGATCTTCTAAGATCAAACCGTCTTGTTCACCAACACGAAACTTCAAAATAACGGCGATGTGAGAACAATATGAACTACTAGAAGGAGAGGATCCTAACTCTGATGAATTCAAAATATAATTTTTTATTTTATTAATTTTGATGTAATTTCCTATCTAATGTAATTTGTTAGTTTGTTTTGTGTTGTAATAATTATATGTGGGTATGAGTTTTTTTTATCATCCCTACTTAAGATTAATACGTAGAGTGTGTGGAGTTCAAATTTCAACTCTGTAAAATATCTCTAATACACCACTCACTCACCTTAAACAACACCAATACAACACAACTAATTAATCAATAACAAAATCATAAAAGCAATGTGATAATCTTCCCGCTTATTTTATCATAGCTTCCCTCCTTTTTTTACCTTTTTGGGTAAGCAACGGTCTCCTATCTCTCTATCTTTTCAAAGTACACTATAATTTGCACCAAGACACACAAACAAACACACACTATTCATTTTCTCTTGTGCTCAACAACACAACCATGCCACCAAAGATGGGAAAAGCAAGAAAGAAAGAACAACTTGGATGAAGCTGGGAACATTAACAAGATGGTAAGTAAACCTTTGTTGATCCACTGATTTTTTGTTTCCAAATGGCGGATTTTTGTGGATATGCAAAACAACTTATGCAAATAAGCTTTGTTGGAACAAAGTGGGTCTGACATGAACCTCTAAGTTTTTAAGTAGTTTTGATGATAACAAAGTATTAAAATTACAATTAAAATTACTAATGATTATTCTTCCAAGTATAAATAAAAGACTCAAATGGAAGAAATGACCACTGTTCTATTACTGCGTTCAAGACTAAGAAGCATTCTATTACTGTGTGTCTATCTTTCTTTCTCTTAGAATCTCTTTGAATTGTATTTATATCCGCTGCATTAAACTCCTTAAGAACCAAAAAGTTTTAATTTCCTAAAACACAATTCAACCCCCCCCCCCCCCCCCCCTTCTTGTGTTTTTTCCACCTTCAAGCTTTGTGTATCATTCATGAGTTTGACTAGATAGTTTATGAAAAAATAGCTTATGAAGATATAATTTTTACTAGTGAGAACTTATGAATTAACATAAAGCTTACTTATTCGCATAAGCTATCTTTCATAAGCTCAAAAATAAACTAAAATAGTAGACATTATGTTAAAAGGAGGCATTTTTATTAGTAATGAGTAGCAGATTTTAGCTTCGAGATTGATTAGTGTGCATTATTATTTGTGTGGATATGATGATTTTACCTTATAAAAAAATAGAAATTATATTTAAAGGATGCATTTTTATTGAAATGAGATTGAAAAAAAAGGAACTCGGAAGCATAATCAGCTTCTCCTCATATTTACTCAACTATCTTACTTTACTTGTGTGATACTCCCTCTGTTACATTAATATACAATGAATCTAGAAAGTGCATTTTTGCTTATATATTGTAACAGAGGGAGTATAATTATTATTTTTTTACCAAAGTTGATATCATGATTTTTCCTTATAAATAAATAGCTTTGTCTGGTGATTGGTTTAATCAACTTTGTTTGCCTTTTGTATATGTTCAGTCCCAGTCTCGAAAATGCCCTACCTCTGACAGAAGGAATTTAATTCTGAACTCGACGACTATTTTTTATCGCCGCCGCTCATTGAGATCCTCTAGAAGGCTTCAAACTGGAACAACATCTCTTGAGCAGGTGGGGGAAACACATGTGGAAGTAGAAGTTATGCCTTTTGAGCAGGTGGCCGAATTAATTGAGGTTGAGTCGTCATTGTACGGTCATTTAAATCAAATCGCGGGACAAAATATGTTTGAGGCTGAAGCTATTCGTCATGAACAAGTAGGGGAAATGCATGTTGAGAATTCAACATTAGGCATACCAGAGAAGGCGGGGGAATTAGGCGAGGCTGCTGGACAAAATATGTATGAAGCAGAAATTGTTCCGCTTGATCAGGAGCCTTTGGCGGGGGAAATACAAGCATCAAGGGCTGGATGTTCGGCTCCATGTATTAGCCTCAAATTAACTGAAATGGTTGACATGGTGAGAAATGAAGACGATGATGATGAGGTTGATTCCACTATACAAAGTTGGCTTGAGGACACTTAATGGATATAGCGTAGATGCAGAATTCATGCCAATATTAAGTAAAATCATTGACAAGCATGGAGATATTACTAAGAATTGCAAAGGGTCGATGGAATACCGTTCGATGTTGTTGGATAGGATTTGTGGAAATATTGCCTCACGTATCTCAGTTAGCCTCGTGTGAAGCCACTTAACCTCAACTTCAATACTTTTTGTCATCAACTAGAACAATCTGCTTTTCCAATTCTGTCTTTGATGTTGGTAACATTCTTTTTGTCCAACTCATATACGATCCTACAAATCCTATCTAGCAACATCGAACGGTATTCCATCGACCCTTTGCAATTCTTTGCAATATCTCCATGCTTGTCAATGATTTTACTTAATATCGGCATGAATTATGCATCCACTTTATATCCATTAACAGTGTCCTCAAGCCAACTTTGTATAGTGGAATCAACCTCATCATCATCGTCTTCATTTCTCACCATGTCAAACATTTCAGTTAATTTGAGGCTAATACATAGAGCCGAACATCCAGCCCTTGAGGCTTGTATTTCCCCCGCCAAAGGCTCCTGATCAAGCGGAACAGTTTCTATAAACATGTATATAAAACTTGAATGTTATAACAATTACAATTAGTTTCTGCTTTCTGGAGAAAATCTATATATTGACATCCATATTCTAAAAAGTTATGGTTCAATGAATTTGAAGCATAGATGTCAAAACCAAATAAAAACCTTGCTACAATCATACATCTAAACTTTTAGAGAGGATTCACATCTACTGGGTTCAACGCACCAATTTGGCTGTTCATTGTCAGAATCATTTGTAGATATGCGTAGGATTCTGTCGTGGAACTCAGATAAGGTCGATCGATGACCAACACTGATGTATGTTATGCCCGTTGCTTCAATCTTTTCGTACAAATAAGCCTGTAACACAAAAAGCACAAGAAAATGAACACTGCCACGTGAAGGGATATATAATCATGATATCATGTCTATTCGGATTTTGTTGATTTTATTTTAGTGTAAATTGGTGTTTACCCCCCTGCAAAGTAGGCAACTTCTTGATAACCCCCCTGAAAAAAATTTCGTTTAGATTCCCCCCTTACAAAATATGGTTTTCTGGATTCCCCCTCAAAATCAATACGTGGCAGCTGACTGAGCCAGAATCTCCACGTGGCAGAAGGAATCTCCACGTTTCAGCTGCCACGTAGGAAAATCAACATTAAAAAAAATAAAAAATTGCCATGTCATTTAATTATTTTTTTTTTTTTTTTGCTGAAAATTTTTTTTGACCCACCCTCTATTGATACTCTACTAATACTAATAACTATATCAGACATCTCAACAAGCTTTCTCACAAGATCTCTAAACCACCCATTATCAACAACAAAACCTCTTTTGACCCACCCTCTATAGCAGCAACAACCAACACAAAACCCACAACATCAACCACCAGTTTACAACATAAACAAAAATGATTTCAGAGACGTTGTTCAAAAACTAACAGGTGCACCTGCAAACGACCGTATCTCAACGCCGCAACCTATTCAACAACAACCTAAACAACAAAGCTCTCGTCTTCAACGTATTCGTCCACCTCCGTTACCGAACATCACTAACCGTCCACGACCGTTACTTAACGCCCCTCCTCAACTTCCACCCGCCCACCACAATAATTTTAACTTTAATTTTAACACCGTTAACTTTAATTTGGGTGTTTGAATTCACAGCTTGCATCTTATCCTCAATTGTCTTTGTCGGTTTTGATTCTTCCACCGATTCCTTTGTTTCAACCTTTTCTTCAACATCAACAACTTTACCTTCTTCAACAACAACCTCAAGGAATGGTGACAATGGATTTGAAACATTAAACAAATGGATCTTAAAGAACTAAGGGGTCTGAAAGAATTAGAGGACGGTGATGGTGGAGGAGTTGTAGAGAGATTGCAGAGATGGACTATATCGTTGGATTCGCCGTAAGCGACGGCGGAATCAGGGACGATTTTGATTAGAGAAGAGAGGGGTTAGGGTTTGTTGATTGGGATTGAGATTATATTTTAATTGATGGAAAAAACTATAATTTCCTTTGCAAAAAAAAAAAGGAAGATGTGAGGTAGGAAGATCTCATTTTTTTTTGGATGAAGATGGTGTAGATCAAGATGAATAAAAGGTGACTTTTGTGGAAGAACAAATACTATGATTTCATTGATTTCCTTTGGTAGAAGAAGCAACAAAAATTACAAGTTACAGACTAAAAACATAATTTTGGGAGAATGAAAGGTGGAATCGTTGGTAACACAAGTGAAAGATCTATATGTGTGATAAAAAAAAAATTCAGATTTTTTTTTAAAGTGACGTGGCATTAAAATTTTATTTTAAATTTTTAAAAAATCCACTAAGTAGTGCCACGTGGAGATTCTGTCTGCCACGTGGAGATTCTGTCATCGTCAGCTGCCATGGTGTACATTTAGGGGGGGAATCAAGGAAAAGAAAAATTGCAAGGGGGGAATCTCAACAAAAAATTTTCCAGGGGGGTAATCCAGAAGTCGCCTACTTTGCAGGGGGGTAAACACCATTTTACCCTTTATTTTATTAACAACTTTTCAGCAAAAAGTTCTCTATAAAAATACTTCTAAGTACAATAAAATATACTAAAAAGGCGAGTAGCAATGTTTGAAGCCCGGAATTTAATAAATACCTCATTGGCTTCATCAAGTGCACTTGTTGATTCATCCAATAGAGCCAGTTGAGGTTTTGAAAGCAAAAGACGAGCAAACGCAAGACGTTGCTGTTCTCCCAGAGAAAGAACACTAGACCATTCATGTGTTGAATCCAAACCGAATCGGGCCAATATGTAGCCAAGACGAACATCCTCTAAGATCTTTATCAGCTCATCTGTTTTTGGCTTCACAAGTTTACTATTCATATCATCCGAGTTTGACAAGAAAGGAAGCACATCTGCATAACAATTCTCACCGTCAATCAGGAAAAAAGTTTTCTATTTAATGAGATAATATTAATAGTTTTCTTTCTTAGACATAGTTATGTGATTAATTCAGCTCTTCAATGATAATTTAGTGAGACAAACTATTCTTAGGAAAGATGGATAATACTTGATAAGAAATTGTTGAAAACTAAAACTTAATGCTCCCGAGTTTATCATTTTGATTTTACTTGTTCCTATCAGGAATCGAATTCGGTAATCCTTATTGATTTAAACTTAAGTTACTTAGCTGAAACTAATCAACCAGATCTGGTTAATACATTCATTACATAGAATTAGACGGGAACATCTTTGCAAGATTCAGTATGGATATAGTTCGATTTCATTTATCTCAATGACAGTTATTAAAAAAGGCGTGTGTTTCTTTGATGAAGGTTTACAGCTTAACTTGTATACGCCGAGAGTTCACCAAAAATATATCAATAGTTTTCTTGGCTTCAAGTTTCATTATAGTCGCATCTTCAAAAGAACCTAGCTAATAATACCTCTTCGAAATAAAGATATTGTTTCATATCTACCTTTTGATCAAATATTTTTCCCCCTCATGTCTGATAATTGTAAAGATTCCCACAAAAAACTACAATAGCATTTCTGGTATTCTTGCAAGAAAAAAAATGCTTCGTCTTAGAATGCGGGTTGAGCCTAACTCAACCCTACAAAGCTGACTAGTAAGGTGAGAATAGTCATAAGCACTACTTAGATCATATCTCTAGGTGATGTGAGACTAAACCCTGCGCTTCCACAACCAGCACACTGATGGTGTTGGAGGCTGCAATGAGCGCAACCCAAATGCCACAGCGGCGGACCACAATTAAGGTGGAACTTCCAACATACCCCTCACGCCTAGGTCCAATGGAGCTGGGGCATGGACAATACGGGCAATCCAATAACGGATCTAGACTATACTCTTATACCATCTTTGCATTTGAGTTTTGCCTAACTCGATCCAACAAAACTGATTTGTAAGGTGAGGACTGCCCAAACTTTATAAACACTAGTTAGGCCATATCTCAATGCGGTGTGAGACTAAACCAGCCCCAAGCACCTAATATAATGATGGTGTTGTAAGATGCAATGAAGGCAACCCAAATGCCGCAATAAGGCAGAACTTCCAACACTTCCTCATCATTGAACATCTCATCTACTATGTCAAACCTAAAATTTCTGTATCATTGTAGTCTCAACAATAGTATTATAGCAAATAAGATGTCGACATACATGGTGGAACAAATGAAATGCGAGGAAAAGAAACTAGAAATCACATACTCTTTTGCTCATTACTATCTGACGTGGGAACTACATCATCACCCCATGTTGGATAAAGTAATTGTTGACGAAGAGTACCCAAAACCATGTATGGCTTTTGAGGTAGGAAAAAAATTCTGGATTTTCTACTGATGGATTTTACACGGTTTTCAGATATATCAGGAGGAGTATTCACATCTGAACTAATAGATTTCTCGGCGTCTTCCCTGCCATTTACATAGTATATGATCTTTCCAGCACCAAATTTCCATAGACCAGCCATAACTCTTAATAAAGAAGTTTTGCCACTTCCACTTGGTCCTGTTATCTGTTAAAATGATTATATTTAGAAATGCATAATTATAGAATCCTACAGTTAGGGGAAAGTTGATGTCTTACGAGTAAATTATCTTTTGCCTTGATTGCCAATGACAAGTCTGTAATAAGTGTAGAATCACTTGGTGTCTTCAGAATCAAATTTTCTATCTCCAGTAATGTTTCATGTTTCTCTTGTGGAGTCGATCCATTAGATTCCAATGAAGATGAACTTATAAAGTCTTTGTAAATAATATCAATGTCTTCCAAAGAATCAGAGAGAGATTTAGAGTTACTTCTATCCAAAATATCATCAAATTCACCTGCATAAATATTTAAAAAAAATGTTAACCAATCTCATAGTAACGGACTAAAAATAGGATGAACTGATAGACTCATTAGTGTGTATGCGAACAAAACCGCAAACAAATGAAACAATCTTAAACTCTTTTCTGCAGAGTCAAACTTCATTCACTTGTGTTCATATCTTACATAAATTATTATAATGTAACAGGAATGATAAGATAAGGGAAAAAGAATGACGTACCTAACCGATTAATGACAGCAGAAAAAGCACTTATAGCTTTAAACTGGTACACAATGAGAGAAAAGTCACCAAGAATGTGAATGAAAGCAGAGACTGACTGGTTAATGACACCAAACTCGATTTTTCCAGAGAAATACATGGGAGCAACAACAGCAGCAGGAAGAATTCGAATGCCGTGGCGGTAACCATTGGTGAAGAAGTCTATATTTCTAGAAGAAATCAGCAATTGCTGTAATGAAAGAAATTATAAGTTAAAATATTCATTATCGTGTTAACATATGGTAGATGATGAAACTTCATTATTTAACTTCAGAAAACAAATGATAATGCAACAAGATGACATTCGGCAGTGAAATAACACTCAAGCTTAGAAGAAGGTACTGAAATCACAATGAAAGCATCATGTGGTATCTGTGATGATGGGATATATGGTTTCCAACAACAGTTTTAAAAGAAAAAAAACGTAAACATTAGATGAAAAATCTTACAGTTAGATTTTCAAAAGCACTTTTGAAGCGCTGCAGAAGAAGTTGCATCTCACTCTCTTCACCACCATAGAAAGCAATTGATTCAGCATTTTCACGAACCCTAACAAGTCCATAACGAAAGTCTGCTTGTTTTTTCTCTTGCAAGAAATTTAAGGTTACCAGTCCCTGTCATTTTTGCCATTACCAGTAAATGAAAATGGAACTATCTAAAAGTTTCTCTTAGAACTATCGATAGAAAATGAAAAAAAGACTATTACGGTATTACCCTTCCAAGGAACACACTGATAGCTGTACCGCCAATAGAGTATATGAGAAGAACAACAAATAGTGGAGGATATATTCCATACAAGATGTTGCTGAATGAGATCAAGTCTATGGCGGCATTAAAGAGTTCCAAAGAGAAAGAAAGGGCTTTTCCGGTGAAAGAACTTAGATCATCAACAATTCGCTGGTCTGGATTATCAATAATTGACTGTGATTGAATTTTATAGAATGTCTGATCCTTCAAGTAGCGATCCATGTAATACCTCGTCATCCAAGACCTCCATCTCAATGAAAGAGTTTCTCTTGCATAGTCTCTCAATACAAAAAACTGGAAAACAATGATGAACAAGGTTAGAAAACATACGCAGAGGCATTCATAGAGCTTGTATATAGTCATTCTAGAAAAGTTTACAAAAATGAATAAGACACAGAACATTGGTTGACACAAGAACTTTTTACTAAGATTGCTAATGAAAAATAGTTGCATAGTTCCCTTGCATTATGCATGAATTCGTTTATTTCAAGACCAATTACTGATTTGGAAGAAATTTATGATGTCTATGTCATTTTATGACAGATGAAGCCACAAAACATGAAAAGGCGTGACTATTAAAGTCAAATATAGTCCCCAAAAACTATGATGTCTAAGTCCAATTAGACTGCATTAGATGAAAATGTTCATCATTCTAAGAACTGAAGCAAAGTCTAGCAGAACTATACCTAAGAAAGTGCAGCAATGTGCTCACCGGGATTCCTCCAACAAAGGCACCCAAGTAGTAAAGTAGCTGCGTTGTAAATTGCTCTTGATCCTTATCTTGCATTAATAAACTTAAACATGTTCAGTTGATTATTGCCACTTCATACTAGAGTAAATAATGCATTAAACGAAAAACAGCAGAAAAACGCATATAAAACCAAACTATGTAAAGTCCAAATAGATGACAAATGGCCAGTTGATGAATGCTAGCATCATACTATTTTAAGACACTCATTAACATGGTTTTGAATTGCGGTTGCAGTCGCAGTTGTGGTTACACTGCAAACCTTCATATTGCAGGAAAATGTACACGACTCGGTCGAAATTAAGGTTATAATGCATCTGCAATAGCGGTTGGTTGCAGACAGCAATTCAAAACCACACTCTTTAACAAACTTTCTATAATTTGTTTATTCTCTAAACAGTTATACTTTATTATAGTAAAATGTTAGTTGTTAGCCAGAGTATAAACTCTGCACCCCATTCTCAAACTCCGGCGAGTTGAGCTACACCTTGCGACAGTTATACCAATAGTAATAATAAAATGTACTCCCTCTGGACTCATATAAGGATTCATTTTTCAGGTTCATTGAATAACAGATGTATTTGGTTCATATTATAAATCAGATACATTAGTTATTCAATGAACTTGAAACAAGAATCTTTGCTTATATATGAGACCGAAGCGAGTATTAGCATTCATATTCGAAGATAGCACAAATCAATAATGTCCATTTGTACAATACAATACAACACACAAACTTACTGGCAAGTGCATTATAGAAGTCTCTCCCTAGAAAACTGAAACCAACACTAATTCCAGTGGTAGCCAAAGTGAGAGCAAAAACACCAGCAAGCTGCAATCTTGCTTGAACCTTATCATCAGAACTCCAATAAGGAGCTGCCACTTTCCAGAACCTTCTAAAAAGCGTCTGAAGATCAGGATTCTCACCTTGTCCACCCACCACCACACCATCCACTTGCTCATCTTTCTGCACAATCACCAACAAAAGTTTCAAACTTTATAACAAAACCAATGACCCATTAACCAAAACTTCAACAAAATCAACAAAGAAAAGTAAGAACAAAAGAAAACCTTATCTGGGTCAGGCTGCAATGGAGATTTTCCTGATTCAGAATCAGAAAAAGTTCTACATTTGTTCAAATTATGATTCTTCCTTCTCTTCAAAGATCTTCCATTGGAAATAGGCATAATGGGAAATTGTGAAAATTTGTTAAGGAAAGTAAAACCTTGATGAAGTTGCACATGCTGATTGAATGAATGGTTTTTTGATTTATATGAAAAAATGAAAAGTGGTTTTGCTATTTGTTGAGTCAGCAAAATCATTTTTTTTAATTGTTTTTTTAATTAACTAGTTTTGAGACCCGTGCATTCCCACGGGTCTACTGACTTTTATTTATAAATTATTATTAAAATATAAGTGATGTCATTCTATTATTTTTTTGTAAAATATATTAAATTAAGTCATTTTTTTATTAAAGTAATTGTCCCGTGTATGATTTTTGTGTAATAAATTATAATTAATAATAAAAAATATTTCCTATTCAATTTCTTTTTTTTATTAAAGCAATTGTTCCGTATATGATTAATTTTTTTTATTAAAGCAATTGTTCCGTGTATGATTAATTTTTTTTTATTAAAGCAATTGTCTCATGTATGATTAAATTTTTTTTATTAAAGTAATTGTCCCGGGTAACAGCCCGGGCCCCACCAACATAGGTGGTCCCGACTGCCACCTAACGATCTTCTCCAACCCCCTTCACTATTGGAGTTTTTGTCTTCCGTGGGAATCGAACCATGTACCATGGGGATAAGTACATGTTCAATCCATTACCACTATCTTTGGTTTCTGATGCTATTTTTATGAGAAGATTTCTTTTATGCTTATTTTTCTTTCCAATTTTTTTTTTTGTATTTTTTTGTATTAGTTTAGAGTTAAATAGTAGTTTCTTTTAATATATTATAAGTAGATTATTTCATGCTTATCTATTTTTTTTTTTTACATATTTTTTTTTTATGTTTATGCCTTTTTTTGTTCAATTTTATTTATTTCATGCTTATATATATTTTTTTTTTTTTTGTATGTATTTTATTTTTATGTTTATGCCTTTTTTTTTTGTTCAATTTGATTTATTTCATACTTATCTTTTTTTTTTTCCTATTTTTATTTTGGAATTTTTGTATTAGTTTAGAGATGTAGTTTTCAATGCTATTTTTAAGGTAAATTGATTTTTTTACTTATCTTATTAAAGTTAAAATTATATTTAAAGGCATAAAACTTGGAACACCGTTAAAAGTGTCAAGGATAAATTTGGTTTTTAAACATAAGTTTATTTTAATATATTGTAAAGTAGATCTCTTTTCTGGGTATTCTTAAATTTGGTCTAAAACAATAAAAAACATGTAACATAACATATCAATGTTTGGTTTGCTTTGTTTTCGTGAAACCAAAGATATAGGCAACATTATCTACCTTGTGGTTATGGATGGATTGTAATAGTATGTGTGCAGTGTGCATGCCCGGCCTGCACACATGTGCGGGGTGTGCGCCGGTACCGGGTCTTTAAAATTTCTAGGCCTCAATTTAAAATTTTGAGGTTTTATAATATTAGTTATATATTATTTATACTCATAAAATATCAGATGTGTATTAATAGATTAATTTTAAAGCCCTAAAATAATAGTTATGTATTGTTAATGTTCATAAAACATCATATGAGTATCAATAGATTAGTTATCTATACTCATAAATATCGTTCTACTACATTTAATTTTAAATTAGCATGTCTCTTTTTGACGTTATATATAATGATAATTATATTTGATGTGTTTTTTATGTATAATTTAAATAGAAAATAATTTTTAATTATTTAATATTTTTTATTAGTGCCAATTTTTAATATTTGAACAGGGTCTCCAAATAGTCAGGAACGGTCCAGTGGTGAGTGAGTGAGGAGCAAAATTTTGAGGTGAAGTGATTATTGCTTAATTATTATCCGTAAGGTGTGATTTTGTGTGATCCATATGTTGCCACGCAAGGAATGTTAAGCTTCCATAGTCATCATCAACAAGAGACAAGTCATTTTGCAACCCTACGTTTTTTCTCGCAAACTCTATGATTTTATCAAAATTCTTATGTTCGCTATTTAAGTAGCGGATATCCTCAAAAACAACTTATAATTATAACATCCGTTACTTAAGTATCGGAGCGGACAATATTTTTCAAAATTACTCATTTTTATAATATCCGCTACTTAAATAGCAGAATAATAAAATGAGAAACGCATAGGGCACGCAAGTAACTTATAAGATGACAAAAGTAATTTTCTCAACTATATTAGTGCATGCTATTTTGTTTCAAATTTTCTAGTCACACCCCAATAAAATCTAGTTACACCCAATTTTCATTAAAAAAATTAATTATAGTACCAAAATTGCTCTTCTTTATACATAACTTTCTAATAATGTGTTATCTTTCACAAATTCACAAACTCCATTAAAGCGTCATTAATCACAATGAAAGATTGAATTTTGACGATATTCTGTTAAGACTTTATTGCATAGGTTAGTGAATTTATACTTTTTTTAATTCTAGGGCATTCTCGTTTTCATGCGATTTCATGTTTGCCTGTGATTTCAATCGTTAGTAAATGTAATCTAAGTTAAATGTTTACGTGAACTACTAATGTAACATAAGATCACATATCTATAAAATAAACTTCAAATCATACGTAAATTAAGTTTATATGACCTAAGTAAACTCAATTCATATAACCTTCCGTAAACTCGTTCACACTTACACTCGGTTTAAAGGGTTTATGTTAATTCAGTTGACATAAACTTAAGTAAACTCAATTTACGTAAGGTTATGTACATTCACTTTACATGCACGTACACAAATTGTGTTTAAGGGTATTTTGATAAATTTGGAGTGTAACCAGGTTTTTTGGGTGTGATAAGAAAAAATCTTTTGGTTTTGTGTAATTCAGTTCACACTTACACTCGGTTTAAAGTATTTACTTTAATTTAGTTTACATGAACCTAAGTAAACTCAATTTGCATAAAGTTATGTAAACTCGGTTTACATGCACGTACACAAACTGTGTTTAAGGGTACTTTAGTAAATTTGGGGTGTAACTAGGTTTTTTGGGGTGTGATTAGAAAAATCTTTTGGTTTTCCGTAAATTCAGTTCACACTTACACTCGGTTTAAGGGTTTACGTTAATTCAGTTTACATGAACTTAAGTAAACTTAATTTACATAAGGTTATGTAAACTGAGTTTACATGCACGTACACAAACTGTGTTTAAGGGTGTTTTAGTAAACTTGGGGTGTAACCTGATTTTTTGTCCGTGTGATTAGGAAAAATCCAAAAGATTTTTAGGGACCGATCTTAGAGAAGGGTGATAATTAGATTTCGACTGCAAGATAAGTTAAAAATTATTTTAATTAAAAATTGAATTTGAATTCGATCTAAAAGAAACTAATTGACTACGTGCCCTCATTTTTGTGCGCTTTAAATTCAAACACTTATTCTCCCAGTTAAACATCACAGTGTGTGTTCCGTAAGTTTAGCTCAGTTGACAGAACATTGTATTATATATATTTCGGATCGGCTAAAAACCCAACATATCATAATGGGATAAGAATCATCACGCAGCGCAACGACCACAGACTCAACTCACAAGCATGGGTAGAGGCACCCCGCCTCCAATACCAAAATGTGTCTCAAAGCAAAGGACAATCCATGTGTCATTTGTGGCCTCCAATTTCACACTCTTTATTACCTTTTTCAAATACTGATTTGAGCGTTGAAGTGCTAACATTATTGTAGGTACATTTTCCCCCAAAAATTCATCTCATCACCCGAATCATCCATGAAAAATAACCGAATCATCCATAAAAAATAACTGAATCAACACCAATTAAGACAATCATTTCTGACCAACCAGTTTAATATATATGCAGAAGGTCGCCGGAGGTCCACGTCGGTGTCCCTCTTATGTTGTGTGCTTTTAGTGGTATTTTTTTGGGTACAATTCACATTACTGCGGTGTCCCACTTATGTTGTGTGCTTTTACTGCTTTTTTTTATTTTGTACAATTCACGTTAGTGCTATTTGTTACGGATTGGGATTACCTGCAGTTGAGTTACAACTGCAGGTCATACAGTGGACCAAACTATCCCATCATTATTATTTAAATAAATTATAAAATAAAAAAAGAAAATGTGAATGAGAGGCTAAAAAAACTTACAGCACAGTCCTGCAATTAAAATACAACTGCAGGAGCACACCCTTCTCAACACATTTTTTTTATTAAAATTTACAAGTCTCACTAAATTTATCATTAAATCACACAATTGTGGCTCATTTGAATATTAGACAATAAATATATTGTGTATTTAAAATAACGTTTGCTGGAAAAATGAAAAAAAGTTGAGCCACTACTCGTAAATCTAAGATGGTTATGTATTGATATGGTTGCAGACCTTAAAACTATGTTTGGATTGATGGAATATAATGGAATGAAGTAGAACGGAGTAGAATAGAGTTGAATGAAATGAAGTGGAATGAAACAAAATTGTTTGGATAATTTATGATGGAGCGGCGAAAAATTTATATTACATCTTTTACCTCTCAAATTGGATGAAACAAAATTGAAAGTAAAGTGGTGGTATGAGATATAATTCATTCCATCATTTCCATTTCATTGTTTCAATCATTTGAATCTTTGACGCGTTGAAATTATGGAAGAATAATTGAAGTCAATTCTTAGATTCTATTAAAAGAAGAAAAATAATAATTACATAGGAGTATATAATATGAGACTTCAAAAGTAAAATTGGAAAAAATGTTTCACATAAATATTTAACTCTAATCAATATATATATGACACTGAAAATAACATTATTTGATTTCATATATTGTTCATAAAAATTATGGACATTGCTTCCAAATATAAATTTACACCTCAAACTTATAGTTTAGCAAGAGGTCAAATTTCATTTTCCATCAATAATAAGAGTTGCATATGCTTACTATCTTTCCAACAACATATATAAAAGAGAGTAATCTTCCGAACAAATAGTTCAAAATAATACATATTTTTCAATATAGACCGTGTTGTGAGCATTTACATAAAGTTTGTGTTCTTATGAGTCATTTCTTGCTAAAGTAATATCAAATTTAGGTCATAATATCTCTATGAAATTTATCCTCTTTTTGGTAAAATTAAGCTATAAGCTAATTTTTAGCCGACAATTGAAAAACTAGTGGAATGAAATTAAAGTGTTTGGTAAATTTAATTGTAATTACAAAATGACATAAAAATATATGATTATTTTATGTGAATGGGTAGTTTTTCTTTGGATGGGTAGTTTTTTATTAAAAAAATAAAAATAAGGTTAAAATTGAAATAAAAGGTAAAAAGCTATAAGCTCACACGCTACTTGAAATAACATCTGGAAAAAAAACTATAAGCTAGTAAAACAAGCTTGTTACATACCAAACACCTCTAATTTTATAAAACAAGCTTATAAGCTAGCTTATTTGTGTTACCAAACACACCCTTATAATCATAGACTGTAGTTTTACATTGATGTTGATTTTTTTTTTTAAATTACTTAAGCCATCTGATCTATACGTACTTCTCCAGACCATATTTTAGAATTTGCATGCCATCATCATGTCATTTCCATTGTTTGTGTCATCGATTCAAATAATTTTTGTTAATTTCCTCCAAAACTTTTACATTTGAATCACGAGGTTGTGAAACTTATAAATCATTGTAGTAATTAATTTTCTCCAAAAAAAATTTACTTGAATCACAAGGTTTTGAAACATCAATTTCATCATGCAGCATTGTCATCATTCTTCAGAATTTGCATCCATTTGTTCAGTCTGCCGCTGGAGTGATTCTATAACATTCATCATTTCTCTGTTAACCTATAAAAATAAACATGAATAAAAAAATTACTTTAAGAGTATTGACAAAGTACCAAATCTTTAATCTTTATCTTTAATCTTTATCTTTAATCTTTAATCTTTATCTTTAATCTTTAATTATACTAAAAGTTAGACTTGAAACCCTAATTCCCAAACCAAAACCCTAGCACCCTATGTTATCTTTGACATCATCTTGCTTGGATTGACCATTGGAGGCTTGCCAACATGAATTTGAAGACCAATCCTTGGATGACATTTCTTGACAATTGGCATTTGCCAAGTATGTTTGATCCATTGGTTGATCTAGATGACTTGGCTTTGGTGGTGGAAGGTACTTTGTGACAAGTGGAATGGACTTCATCATTGTTTCATACAAGCATACATATAGCATCCATCATCCCATTTTTCTACATGTCTCATTGGCCAATCTATCCAAGCTAAAACCCTAGCACCCTATGTTATCTTTGACATCATCTTGCTTGGATTGACCATTGGAGGCTTGCCAACATGAATTTGAAGACCAATCCTTGAATGACATTTCTTGACAATTGACATTTGCCAAGTATGTTTGATCCATTGGTTGATCTAGATGACTTGGCTTTGGTGGTGGAAGGTACTTTGTGACAAGTGGAATGGACTTCATCATTGTTTCATACAAGCATACATATAGCATCCATCATCCCATTTTTCTACATGTCTCATTGGCCAATCTATCCATCTTACCATTTATGCATCCATTCTTTGTGATCATGGCATGCAAGTTTAGCATTGGTGACATGCATGGGATCATCCAATGGTGCAAGAAAGCTTCTCAGCCAACCAAGTGTCATTCTTCTTTTGGCCTTCTCACTCTATATAAACCACTTTCCACCCCTCTCAATTGTCCACACCATTCTCAATTTTGAACCACCTTTCTCAAGCTACTGGTCATGCATACCATTATTCATTTTGAACCATCTCTTTCAAGCTGCTGATCATCCACATCATTCTCCATCTTCCACTATCTTTGTAATGTCCTTCATTCATCGTAACCCTCAGAAAAAGGATAAGCAGACAAATCAATGTGGCCACAAAACTGACTCCCTTTTGCATGGTTCAGCTTTGGTTGATTCCTCTCTCCCTAAACATGTTGATGAATGCTACAAAAAAAAAACGGTTCATCCTTTGTTTGTCTTAATTCTCTTCCCAAGCATGTTGATCAGAAGAATAGCATAACTCTGCATGGTCCAAGTTTGGTTGATTTCTCTAATCAGAAAAATGGTTCATCATTTGTTGGTCCTCATCCTGTGGATGAGGTTCTTGCTTTGATCCAATCATATCAAATGGAGTTTGATGTGGAAAATGTGAGTCACTGATTCTGTATATTTTTGTTTTTTCTTCTTTTGATTTTTTTTTTAATTTTCTTTGTAAAGCACCTGTTTAGTAGTTTGATTTGTTATTATTATTTCTCTGCTGAACTATATTGTTCTGCTGTGTAAATCAGCCGGTAGGGAGGCTCCCTGGATGTTTTGCTCGAGAGTTTGGTAAAACAATAGCTGATTATGTTATGCTTAGGGATCCTTTACATAATGAATTTGAAGTGCAAGTGGTGAAGAAGGATGGTGAGGTGTTTTTGGGTGATGGATGGCATTCTCTAAAGTCTCTATATGATATTTTCTTTGGTGCTTGGGTGACTATTATATATGTTAACTCTTACCTGCTTATCATAAGACTTTTTACTAGATGGGGTGTTGAGTTTAGGTATCCTTGCTATAATCCACCCCTCAGACATTTGCTGTTTAGAGGTGGGTCTCATTGTAAATTTGGTTCGTCCATAGTGGAAGCATGCTCTGCTGCTTCTACCCGACCAAAGTCGTTTGTGCGTTCTTATGTGAAGGAGTTGACTCTATATGATCTGCATTCTGGCACTGTGGTAGATTTTTTTGCTTATTGTGTATTTTGATTTTTTGTCTTTCCTATAAGATTGTTTTGATTTTGTTCTATTGTTTGTGATGTTTATGCAGTTCCTTCGTTGGTGTGGCTTTGGTGAATCCACGTTTGCTCATGTATTTTCTGATTTAATCTTAGTGGACAATGATGGGAATCAATATATGTGTGTTTTGAAGATTGATGTGGACTCTAGCGGAGAATTGGCTTTTAATCTTTCTGGTGGTTGGACCGATTTCTGCACAACTCATGGCGTCGTTGAGGGGGATAGGGTGAAGTTTAGTGTTGCTCAGTACATTGCCAGCAATGTCATGTATGCATCTGTTTATCCAAGGGTTAGGGTGGAGGAGTATTTGAAAAGTAGTAATGGGGAAGAGTAGGATTGTTACATGTAATATAGCTAATTTGGACTGTTGTTCTTCTTAGTAATAGTTGATTCATTTGTTGTTGCAGTTATAATGTATAATGATCTTTGAGCTTTGATGTAATCAAGTTATTTTCATAAATATATAATCTGCACATTTTGTTAGAGTGTTTATTCAACTAATAGCTACTACCAATCTATATTTAATTAGTAGCTCAAAAAACACTTGGTAGGACACTAAAATAATGAATCATAACAAATATTTAGTTGATTGGTTACATAAATTATGCTATTCATATGTTGTTACTTAGTAGTAAAAAGCAGCGTCTTTCTATATCACATCAAAATTTTAGATTGAAGCTAAAGCGTTTTTCTCTAGGGAAGGGGGTTGTGCTTTATTAGTTGCAGGGATCTGTCTGCTTGCACCATTATTACTGCAGGCCTAACCTTCCACCTCATATCTCTAGCCTTTTCCCTCACGTTTCCTGCTCTTCATTCTCACAATCATCTTCCCACTATTTATTCACATACTGACATGATTATATCTCTCATCACAGAGAAATCTCATCACATTTACTATCCTTCTCTTCTTAGTTATGTATTCTACCTATTCCAGACAATACACTAAATCTCTTTTTGATGAAGCTGATGCCACTGTTGTTGCATATCGTGTCTATAATCTTTTGAAAGGTAATTAACTTCTGTTATTTGTTCAACTGTTATATAATCTCTCTATTAAGTCATGTATGAATTAAATGTTTGGATCATAGTCTCAGCCTGATGTTTTTTTTTTTCTACTGTGTAGACTTTATTGATTGGAATAATGCTCATCATGGTGAAAATTATCTTGATATAGTTAAGGTTAAGTTTAGGACTTTCCAAATTGAATATCCCAACACTGAGGTACTTACATTACATGTTTTATTTGTTCTTCTCATATATTTGAATGAATGTTTATTTTATTTATATGTTTGGATTAGGGTGATGGCAAGCTACCTTCCATGTTCACAGAAGAGTTTGGTTCTGAGTTATATAAGTACAACAAATTGGTCGATTATTATTGCAATGAATTTGAGGTCATTGCTGAGAAGCGTGTTGATGGCATTTATTTTACTCACGGATGGTCGAATATCCGTACCTGTTATGTTGATTCTGTGGGTAAGGGTGGGTGGGCTTCCATAACTTATATTAGGTCTAAATTGTTTGTATTAGTGATGAAGGACAGGTATTATAGGGATTTAATTGTTAGGCAGTTGTACGCTCATGTGTGTTTGAAGCTCTCCCGTTTTTTGTTCGGTCCAGATGAAAACCCTGGCTGGGCTGGCAGTGTGTTTATGCCTTATTGTCATGACAACGGGAATTTTGCACACTCTTTCGTAGTGATTTTATCCGAATCCGATGTTAGCTCTCAATCATTGGTATGTTGTTTTGATCAATCAATCAATGTTGCTTCATATTTTTAGAAGTATTTTTAAGATGTTGTAATATCCCACATTCTAAATTACCTAATTAATTTTAATTAGAGCTTTGCCTAATTTTTCATAAATTAATTAGTGAAGTTTAGTTAATCAATTTTTGGGAATTAAGTGAATTGTGTACGAATTAGGAATTTTAATTAAACCTAAACTACACAATTAGTACCTTGACTCTATTCCTATGATTAATTAACACAAAGGAAATTCAAACTCCCTCCATTACCTTCTCTCCCTCGTGTCCCTCTCCCTCTCTTGCTTATGACTCATCAATCCACTCACATGAGCTTGCATTCCTATTCCAACACCTCACAACTAATGCATGTAACCTTGCAACTAGCCTAGTGGTTGTTTCTTACCAACACATTACAGCAACATAGAAAGATTAATCACTCACAAACTCTCTTCTCCCTCTCACGCCAAATCCAAACAAACTACAAGCTCCAAACTTCTCAATTTCCCTTAACACTAGAATTTGGCATTATCTCATAACCATGTTCAAAGAGAACAGAGATTCCTCACATGCATTTACATCAGAAATAGAATCTCTGTAGCCACTGCAGAATCATCAAACACCAAAGCATCACATGCCACAAAACAACAACAACCTCAATCTCACTTTTCTCAAACCAATGAGCAAACATGCACCACAAGGATCAAACAATTCGTGTACTGTTCTCTACCTCAGTAAACCATCTATAAATACCACCTATCTCCAGCCAAATCATTCATTAAACACTCCTCAAATTCATAGAGCAAAAGAGAGGGTTTTTCATGTGTCAAGTTTCAAAACTGGTCTGGGGTTCGTGGGGCAATTCAGGAGGTTTCAGTAGCTGTTAGGAAGCTTAAAGCAAAGGTTTAAAGCTTCAATCCAGGTGGGTTCTTAGGTTAGTTAGTTAGTTTCCCCAAAATATGAACTTTTGCATGTTAACTTAGGATTTAAGAAATTGTTGTGTGAGAGGAATTAATTCCCAAATTTCTCTCCATTCTGTGTTATATTATTTATATTGTGTAATGGCATGACTTAGAATGAGGATTGTAGGTGTTTAAACTGTTAAAATGTAATTTTTCGTGAAACAGGGCAGGTTCTGGGTAAACTCGCTCTAGCGAGCTCAGGGCGAGCCTTCATGGCGAGTTGGGTTTTTCAAACTGATGAACCTCGCTCTGGCGAGTTACAACTCGCCGAGCGAGTGGATTTGGTTTAGAACCTGTAATCTCGCCATGGCGTGCTTCCCTTCGCTGCAGCGAGCTTATACAGGACATGACCTGTAACAACTCGCCCTGGCGAGGGACAACTCGCCGAGCGAGTTTGACAGAAACAGAACCTATTCCAAATTTTCCAAAATGAATTCCAACACTCGTTTTATATCCTCATCTGAGTTAGGTATATTGCAGTAGCACATTTGAATAATGTTATACAGTATGTAATCACAGATAACCTTAGGGTATAACTTAGGGAATGTAGTATTGCATGCTCCCCGGGATTTTGGGAATTTATGGTAGAAATAACTACTTTAGTGACAGTCAATTATGAGCGATCTTGCGTTATCGCGCTGTGGACTCCCAATGGGATAATTCACTAGGTTATGATTATGTGAGCTGTATGCCGTGACCGAATCGGGTGTCGGACATGTCAGGCCTCTGAGACATGCTCACCTTAGAGTGCCCTTGAGTTAAAATGAATAAGATTTGCTGTGTTACACCTTTATTTATGCTTATGTATTATGTTATGTTAGAAACATGTTATGACTGTTTAGGCTTCCCCTGTGTAGTCACCTCTAGGAGGGTAGTAGGACTCACTGAGGCTTAGTAGTCTCACCCCACTCCAAACAATTTTTTTTCAGATAAGCAGGTTGGCTAAAGGTATGCTGGTTGGTGTGCTCGAGGCTTTGCTTTGGATCGCATTTATTTCACGCTTTCTAGTTTCCTTACCATTGTTGTATCCCTAATAAATCCTGTTGTATCGTTATCTTGCTTCCGTTGTTTCAGTATCTGTTTGTACTTAGCACCTGCGTGTGCTTGAATTTCCTAATTGTAATAATAATGACTCAGTACCAGTAATAATATTCTGCGTTTTATTCTAGACATAGACGTGGGGTGTTATAATTGGTATCAGAGCAGGTCGATTCAGATCGCGCTTGAGTTCATTAATATTATGAATCGAATCCCAGTAGTTGTCTGGATTTCTAACATCTGTTCTAGGTGTCATGTCACTTTAAGCCTAGCTAACTTGACTTGATATTGGCAGTTAGAGCACTATGTCAGGAGCACGACGAGGACTTGGAAGGCCTATGAGGAACGTTGATGAAGAGCCTGAGATGTACGGAGATGCAGATGCTAATATGTGGGCTGAGATGATGTACCAGCAACAGCAGTTTCAAGCCCAGCAGGCTCAACAACATTAAGAGTTCATGACCATGTTTCAGCAACACATGAGTAATCCTCCAACTCAGCAGCAAGGATCAAGTGCTGCATTCCGAGAGTTCTGCCGCATGAGTCCGCCGGAGTTTTATGGAGAGTACAATCCCGCCAAGGCTCGTGAATGGATTCAGCGAATGAGTGGAATCCTAGAATCCATGGATTGCACTGAAGCTGACAAGGTGGTGTTTGTCTCCCGCTTCTTTAGGGGTGACGCTTGTAACTGGTGGGATGGAACGAAGGCATATATGGAGGCTAGTCAGATGGAAATGACCTGGGATAATTTCCGACGTCTCTTTGTTGGACATTACATCCCAGAGAGTTACTAATTCCAGATGGAACGTGAATTAACTGAATTGAAGCAAGGAAGTATGTCAGTGGCAGAGTATACGATGAAATTCAACGAGTTGGTTCGTTATGTGATGGATGGGAATGACGCTCCAAGTGAATCATGGAAGATGAAGAAGTACAGGTTCGGATTAAGAGCTGACATAGCGCATGACGTCTCCATGCAGCATATCACTACCTTCGGTGATTTGGTGCAAAAGAGCTATCATGCAGAAGCTGATCTGGGTAACATTCATAAGGAACGTAGTGAAGCTACTCAGAGAAGGAAGGACTCTGGAAAATTCAATCTGCAAGTGAGAACTAAGGGTACTACCAGCAAAGGGAAACAGAGTTACTCTCAGCGCTCACCAAGGAACTGTGCAGAATGTGGATTTCCCCATAGCGGAGAATGTATGAAGGGAAAGAATATGTGTTACTACTGCAAGCAGCCTGGCCACTATAAGCATGAATGTCCTAAGCTGAAGAAGCACGGAGATTCCAGCGGCGCTTCTAAGAGCAAAGGTCAGTTATACTCAATTGACGGTGAGAAAGTTAAATCTAATAATGCTTTAATTATGGATGTATGCTTGTTAGGTCAGTCAGAAGTTCTTGTCTTGTTTGATTGTGGAGCCACTAATTCCTTCATAGCCGTTGACTGTGTTCAGCGACTGCAATTACCTTCTGTCCCTTTAATTCCTCCAATGACTGTGGTTGTTGCCACAGGAGGCAAGGTTACTTCTAAACGTGTCTGTCAGAATTGTCCTGTTCTTGTGGGCAGTAAGGTCTATCATATAGATTTGATCTGTCTACCTCTAAAAGATATTGATGTTGTCCTAGGCATGGATTGGCTTTCAGCCAACACTGTGTATATTGGATGTGCTGAAAAGAATTTCTTCATTCCGACCGAAACTTCTGCCGAAAGTAGAGCACTCACTGCTTTGCTTCAAAACACTCATCAGATGATCCAGTACTTAGGTGCTAGCAATAAATGTTTCAGTGTCTTGTTCACCATCGATCCGGAACCCAGTTTGAGCCTCAGTGATATTCCTATCGTTAGTGAGTTCTTAGATGTTTTTCCAGATGACATTATGAATTTACCTCCTGAAAGGGAAGTTGAGTTTTCTATCGACCTCGTTCCTGGATCCCAGCCTATCTCAGTTGCCCCTTATAGAATGTCTCCCTTAGAGCTTCATGAGCTAAAATCTCAACTGGAAGAGCTACTTCAGAAACATTTCATTCGCCCCAGTGTTTCACCATGGGGAGCACCTGTGTTGCTAGTCAAAAAGAAAGACGGTACTATGCGCCTGTGCATTGATTATCGTCAGCTTAACAAGGTCACAATTAAGAACAAGTATCCTTTGCCCATAATTGATGACCTTTTGGATCAGCTTAGAAGTGCTACTATCTTTTCCAAGATTGATCTTCGGTCTGGATACCACCAGATCCGTATCAAGTCCTCGGATGTTTCCAAGACAACATTCAGGACCCGTTATGGACATTATGAATTCTTGGTTATGCCTTTCGGTTTGACCAATGCTCCAGCCATATTCATGGATTACATGAATCGGATATTCCAGCCTTACCTTGACAAGTTTGTTGTTATCTTCATTGATGACATCCTAATCTATTCCAAGGATTCCGAAGAACATGCTGAACACTTAAGGATCGTGTTGGAAGTGCTTAGGGAGAAGCAGTTGTATGCAAAGTTCAGCAAGTGTGAATTCTGGCTCTCTGAAGTCAAATTCTTAGGGTATGTGATATCGCAAGGCGGTGTGTCTGTTGACCCATCCAAAGTAGAAGCTGTGTTGAATTGGGAAAGGCCCAGAAGTGTAACAGAAGTTAGAAGTTTCCTTGGCTTAGCAGGCTATTACCGGAGATTCATCTAAGGATTTTCGGAGATTGCTTTGCCATTAACCCGCTTAACCAGGAAAGGCGCAGCCTTTGACTGGGATGCCGCTTGTGAATGGAGTTTCAGAACCTTGAAGGAAAAGCTAACGACTGCACCAGTGTTAGTTATTCCAGATCCAACCCGTAAGTATGTGGTATACTGTGATGCATCCAACAAAGGACTTGGGTGAGTGCTTATGCAAGATGGAGCAGTTGTAGCATATGCATCACGACAGTTGAAACCCCATGAGCAAAACTACCCTACCCATGATCTGGAGTTAGCAGCTATAATCTTTGCCCTTAAGATCTGGAGACATCACCTGTATGGAGTACAGTTTGATTTATTCAGTGATCACAAAAGTCTGAAGTACCTGTTTGATCAGAAGGAGTTGAATATGAGACAACGCCGATGGATGGAGTATCTCAAAGACTTTGACTTCAATCTCAACTATCACCCTGTAAAGGCAAATGTCGTAGCAGATGCCTTAAGCAGGAAGACCTTGTATGCGTCAGAATTGTTGATTCACCAATGTGACTTGTATGAGAAGTTCAGAGACCTTAACCTGAATGTGGTGTATCGGAAGAGCGGAATCCGAATCAACAGACTTGAGTTGTCCTGTGAGCTGCGTCCAAGAGTAGTACAGGCTCAAGAGGTTGATGCAGAACTGCAAAGGAGAGTGAATCATCCAGAGTTCTCAGTAGCTCCGAACGGTGCCATTCTCTACGAAGGAAGACTCTGTGTACCTCAGGACGATGAGTTGAAGAGGTTGATTTTGGAAGAGGCTCATAAGAGTGGATTTTCAATTCACCCTGGATCCACCAAGATGTATCATGACTTAAAGGAGAACTATTGGTGGCCTAACATGAAGGCAGAGATTGCTGAGTTCGTGTCAAGGTGTATCGTATGCCAACAGGTGAAGATTGAACATCAGAAACCTGGAGGACCGTTGCAGCCTTTAGAAATACCTGAGTGGAAATGGGAACATATCACCATGGACTTTGTAGGAGGACTACCACGTAACCAGAGAGGTCAAGATTCGATCTGGGTAATCGTGGACAGGTTGACTAAGTCAGCTCATTTCATTCCAGTGAAATCCACCTACAAGGCCCCTCAATATGCAGCTATATTCATGGAGCAGATTATAAGGCTGCACGGTGTACCTATGAGTATTGTGTCAGATAGGGACCCAATATTCACTTCAAGATTTTGGAAAGCATTCCAGAATGCAATGGGTACTCGGTTGAAGATGAGTACATCGCATCACCCTCAAACTGATGGTCAGTCGGAAAGGACTATTCAGACCCTTGAGGATATGCTTCGGGCATGTGTGTTAGAAGATGGTGGTTCGTGGAGTAATCACTTACACTTAATTGAGTTCGCTTACAATAACAGTTACCATGCCAGCATCGGTATTGCACCTTATGAAGCTTTGTATGGCCGAAAGTGTAGAACTCCTTTGTGTTGGACGGAAGTCGGTGATCGTGGATTCTTGGGACCAGATATAATCCAAGAGACCACTTTAAAGATTAAGTCCATTCGGGATAAGTTGAAGGTTGCTCAGAGTCGGCAAAAGAGTTATGCTGACCGGAGAAGGAGATCGTTGGAATTTCAGGAAGGTGATCATGTTTTCTTGAGAGTTACTCCTAAGTTGGGTTTGTGAGGTGTGTTCAAAACTAAGAAGCTCTGTCCAAGATTTATTGGACCCTATCAGATTCTTCGACGCGTCGGTCCTGTAGCCTATCAGTTAGCTCTACCTCCATCTATGTCAGGGTTACACGACGTGTTCCATGTGTCCCAGCTCAGAAAATATATTCCTGATCCTTATCGTCCAGTGGAACTGGAACAGATCGATCTTCAACCAGATCTAACTTATCAGCCGGAGCCTGTTCGGATTGTTGAACGTGATGCTAAGATACTTCGGAACAAGAGGATTCCTATCGTCAAAGTTGAATGGGCTCAGTCTCCTGACGGTGAATTCACTTGGGAATTGGAGACAGACATGCGGAAAAGTTATCCTTGTCTGTTCTCGAGGAAATTTTCCTAATTTCGAGGACGAAATTTCTTTAAGGGGGATAGGTTGTAATATCCCACATTCTAAATTACCTAATTAATTTTAATTAGAGCTTTGCCTAATTTTTCATAAATTAATTAGTGAAGTTTAGTTAATCAATTTTTGGGAATTAAGTGAATTGTGTACGAATTAGGAATTTTAATTAAACCTAAACTACACAATTAGTACCTTGACTCTATTCCTATGATTAATTAACACAAAGGAAATTCAAACTCCCTCCATTACCTTCTCTCCCTCGTGTCCCTCTCCCTCTCTTTCTTATGACTCATCAATCCACTCACATGAGCTTGCATTCCTATGCCAACACCTCACAACTAATGCATGTAACCTTGCAATTAGCCTAGTGGTTGTTTCTTACCAACACATTACAGCAACATAGAAAGATTAATCACTCACAAACTCTCCTCTCCCTCTCACGCCAATTCCAAACAAACTACAAGCTCCAAACTTCTCAATTTCCCTTAACACTAGAATTTGGCATTATCTCATAACCATGTTCAAAGAGAACAGAGATTCCTCACATGCATTTACATCAGAAATAGAATCTCTGTAGCCACTGCAGAATCATCAAACACCAAAGCATCACATGCCACAAAACAACAACAACCTCAATCTCACTTTTCTCAAACCAATGAGCAAACATGCACCACAAGGATCAAACAATTCGTGTACTGTTCTCTACCTCAGTAAACCATCTATAAATACCACCTATCTCCAGCCAAATCTATTGGAACAAAGTGGGTCTGACATGAACCTCTAATGTTTTAAGTGGTTTTGATGATAACAAAGTATTAAAATTACAATTGGAATTACTAATGGTTATTCAAGTGTGCAGAACTACAAGTTAAAATTCATTCAGAAGCACTATGAATAGTAGCAGAGAAGCCAGTCAAAACAAGCTCAGAAAGAGTATCGCTGTTCATCAGAAGCTTAATTTTTGCGTGCTGAAGATAGCACTTCTGAGGACCAAAAGCTAGACTCTGATAGAGTTCAGAAGCTAAAGATCTTAAGAAGCTATGACAAGAGCATCAGAAGCAAAAAGAATTTACATCACTCAAGAACTGACAGAATCAGAATCAATGATTGAAGAACTATCTACTTCAAGGCTCTGTCACATCCACAGGAAGGAATATTCGTTGGTACAACGTTAACCTTATCCATAAGTGGAGCGCATTTGAGGATTGTACTATCGTACTATTATTACTCAAAATGGATGAGTGATAAATTGAATAGCTAGGTAGTGGAATTGGAATTCCTTACCAAAGAAGGCAATATACAGCTATCAATTGTACGAGTAAATTCCAGCTGGCACCTCTCTCTCTGCAACGGTCATCTTCTTCCTCCAAGTATAAATAGAAGACTCAAATGGAAGAAATGACCACTGTTCTAACGACTGTTCTATTACTACGTTCAAAGACTAAGAAGCATTCTGACATCATAATTTAAATCTGTCATTCTAAGTCTTAGAACAATTTGAGTTGTATTTTGTAAACACCTCTGATAGTATATCAAGTGTTCCTTAACATTCATTCTTATTCTTAAGTTTGTTTGAGAAGTCTCTTGTTAAGTTTAACTTGAGCATTTGAGAAGTCTCTTGTTTAGTGAAACTTGAGCACCTGAGAAGTCTCTTGCAAGTGTGCTTGAGCAATTTGTAATCTTTAGTAGATTATAGTGAAAATCTCTTGTTAGTAACAAGGGGACTGGAGTACTCTCGATTTGTGAGGGGAACCAGGATAAATTCTGTGTCTTTCTTTCTCTCTCTCAGCACCCTCTTTTTATTTTGTGATTTTATCCGCTGCAAACTTAGTATTATTTCGAAAAGACTTTAATTCTCAAAACACAATTCAACCCTCCCCCCCCTTCTTGTGTTTTTCCACCTTCAATTGGTATCAGAGCCTGGTTGTTGCCTAACTCTCACCTATCAGTGAAACAGTTAAGATTCAGGGAGGAAAAACATGTCTGCTGAGAAGAATCTCAATGAAGTTCCGTTTGACTATGATTCTAATTCTAAAGACAGAAGGTCTTCTGATAAAATTCCCTTTTTCAATGGAACTGAGACTGGTTATCCATTCTGGAAAACCAAGATGTACAGTCACATCATGGCGATTGATTGTGATCTGTGGGACTTGGTAGAAGATGGAGTGAATTTTGAAAATATGGACTTAGAAGGCGTTGTTAGCTCTAAAGACAGAAAGGCTTTTACACCTACTCAAAAGCTGGAGTATAAGAAGCATCACAGTGTAAAAGGGATGATGACAAATGCCATCTCTCATGATGAGTACTTGAAAATTGGAGATAAGAGAACGGCTAAGTCTATCTGGGATTCTCTTAAATCCAAGTATGAAGGAAATAAACAAGTTAAGGAGGCTAAGGCCAACTTGTTAGTACATCAGTATGAATTATTTAAAATGAAGGACGGAGAGGACATTGAGACAATGTTCTCTAGGTTTCAAATTCTTGTTTCTGGACTTCAAGTTTTAGATAAGAGCTATACTGAGGCTGATCATGTGAGGAAAGTACTCAGAAGCTTGCCGCCAAAGTGGAGACCAAAAGTGACAGCGTTTCAGGAATCTAAGGATTTAGATACTGTGTCTCTTGAAAGCTTGGTTAGTTCTCTAAAGAGTCATGAGATAGAACTTATGACTGATGAATCGACTAAGAAGCTAAAAGGGATAGCCCTGAGCACCAAGAGTTCCTCTAAGGCTCTGAAGGCGAAGGTTATAGTATCTGATGAAGAAGCTTCTGAAGAAGATCACGAGATGGACTCTGATGAAGAAGAAGAAATGGTTCTGATGGCTGCAAAAGTATCGCAATGGGCTAAGAGAAGCAAGAAGTATGCTGGTAAGTTTGGAGGTTCTTCCAAGAAGGTTGGTGCTTCTAAGGATAAGAAGGAAGAACAAAACAAATGCTTTAAGTGCAACAAACCAGGACACTTCATTGCTGACTGCCCAGAGAACCTGAGTAAATCATCCAAGAGAACCTCTAACAAAGAAAGATACAAAAGTAAGCTCAAGAAGGGGTTCCTTGCCACTTGGGATGATTTGGATCAGGAATCAGATTCTGATGGGGAAGAAGAAGCAAACCTAGCCTTGATGGCAACCGCTTCTGACCAAGAGAACTCTGAGCACGAAGCTGACTCAGATTCAGAAGATGAGGATGAGGTACTTGCTAAACTTTCTCGTTCTGAATTAATAGATTCCTTAAAAGATGCCTTAAAACTTTTAACCAAAAAGGCAGGTGAGTGTAAGGTCCTTAAAAAGGCCTATAACAACCTGACCGAAAAGGCAAATGAAATAATTGAACAAAATGAGTCTCTAAAATCAAGAAATGAATTTATGGAAACTCATTATGTTCTTGATGATAAGGTTCCTCCAGAACATGAATTTGCTCTTCAGGAATTCCTTATCAATGGAATGAAAAGAAGTAAAATAGCCTCTTTGATTTATCATGTAAGTAGAAATAGAGGAGAAGGTCTTGGATTCTCTCGTTTTAAAGATAATCCATTATCTTCAAAGTCCTCTAATATAGATAAATCAAAACCTAAGGTTGTCTTTGTAAAGAGTCAATCAGAAGTTCTAAATGAGTCAGCCTCTAATAGAACATCAAAGCCAGAGGCTCAAGAGTCAAAGACTCTGAAGGATAAAACCTCAGAACCTAAGATTGTTAAGCCTCAAGCTAATGTTAAATCTAAAGAAGCTCTGACACATTCAAGAACAAAGCTCAAGAGCTATACTAAACCCAAAAACTTTTCAACAAGGGTGGTTAACTCTAGAAGCTCTGATAGGTCCTTCAAACAAAGACCACCTGGACCTGTAAAGACTAACACAAAAGGACCCATAAAGATATGGGTACCAAAATCTCAAATAATATTTGCTTCAGGTTTGCACACTAAGAAGGCCAAAGCAGCAATGCTGGTACCTGGACAGTGGCTGCTCACGACATATGACGGGAGAAAGGCATATGTTCCAAACCCTGACTCTGAAAGAGGGAGGTACTGTGGGGTTTGGAGGAAACCAAAAAGGGAAGATCATTGGTACAGGTATAGTTGGTAATTCTTCTCTTTCAATTAAAAATGTTTGGTTAGTTGATGGCCTCAAACATAATCTGCTTAGCATTAGTCAATTTTGTGATAGCGGATTTATTGTTAAATTTGATAAAGAGGCATGTACAGTAATCAATGATTCTGACAAGTCCATATTGTTTAGAGGATTAAGAAGAGGTAATGTTTATAAGGTGAATCTGTCAGAACTCACTGAGCAGAAGATAATTTGTCTTCTATCTCTGAATGATGAAAAGTGGGTCTGGCACCAACGCTTAGGTCATGCTAACTGGAAATTAATCTCTAAGCTTAGCAAACTAAAGTTGGTTAAAGGCCTGCCAAATCTTAAATATCATTCAGATGCTCTGTGTGGTCCTTGTCAGATTGGCAAAATTTCAAAAACTTCTTTTAAACCTAAAAACATTGTCTCTACCTCAAGACCCTTAGAACTACTTCACATTGATTTGTTTGGTCCAGTAAGTACTGCCTCAATCAATGGGAAGAAATATGGACTAGTCATTGTTGATGATTACAGTAGATGGACTTGGGTAAAGTTTCTAAGAGTGAAAGATGATGCATATGATGTGTTCAGCATCTTCTGCACTCAAGTGCAAAATGAGAAAGGTCTCAAAATCTTAAAGGTAAGAAGTGATCATGGTGGTGAATTTGAAAACGAACCTTTTGCAACTTTTTGTGAAGATCATGGCATTGTCCATGAGTTCTCTGCTCCTAGAACACCACAACAAAATGGTGTTGTAGAGAGGAAGAACAGGTCTTTACAAGAAATGGCAAGAACCATGATGCATGAGACAAAACTTGCTAAGCACTTCTGGGCAGAAGCTGTAAACACAGCTTGTTATATTCAAAATAGGATCTATATAAGACCTCTATTGAATCTAACAACATATGAACTCTTCAAAGGAAGAAAGCCCAACATCTCTTACTTTCATCAGTTTGGATGTACATGTTACATTCTAAACAACAAGGCCTACAAAAGAAAATTTGATGCCAAAGCTTGTAAGGGAATCTTTATAGGTTACTCTGAACGCTCAAAGGCATACAGAGTGTATAATTCTGAAACTAACTCAGTGGAAGAATCTATACATGTTAGATTTGATGATAAAGTGCCTGACAGTAAAATGTCAGAGCAAGATAATAGTTATGCAGGTGTTCCATACCAATACATCGATTCAGAACCTGAAAAAGCATCAGAAGCTGTTGAAGCTTCAGAAGCTGTATTGGAAGAAGATGCTGAAGAAGCATCTCAATTAGAAGCATCACAAGAACATGATGACACTTCAGAAGAAGACACTCAACCAAGTGCTGATGTTGATGAAGCTCCAAGAAGGAAGTTCAAATATAGATCATCACATCCAGAAAATTTAATTCTTGGAAACAAAGAAAGTCCAAGAAAGACAAGATCAGACTATCAACAACTTGATTCACTTCTGGGACTAATCTCAATGATAGAACCAAAGAATGTTGATGAAGCACTTACTGACGATGGATGGATTGTAGCTATGCAAGATGAGCTCAATCAGTTTCAAAGAAATGATGTATGGGACTTAGTGCCAAGACCAGCACATAAGAACATCATTGGAACCAAGTGGGTATTTAGAAACAAAATGAATGAACAAGGTGAAGTGGTAAGAAATAAAGCTAGACTGGTAGCACAAGGCTACAGTCAGCAAGAAGGTATAGACTTCACTGAAACATTTGCTCCAGTAGCAAGACTGGAAGCAATCAGGTTACTTCTTTCATATGCTGTTAACAATGGAATCACATTGTATCAAATGGATGTTAAGAGCGCCTTTCTTAATGGTGTTATTTCTGAAGAAGTATATGTCAAACAACCCCCAGGTTTTGAGGATTTGAAAAATCCTGATTATGTTTATAAACTTAAGAAATCACTCTATGGTCTCAAACAAGCTCCAAGAGCTTGGTATGAAAGACTGAGTAATTTCCTTTTAGAAAATGGTTTTCAAAAAGGTCAAATTGACAATACATTATTCAGAAAGACATCTAAGAAAGATATCTTAATCATTCAAATATATGTCGATGATATTATTTTTGGTTCTACTAATGCTTCCTTGTGCAAGAGTTTTTCAAAGCTGATGCAGGATGAATTCGAGATGAGTATGATGGGTGAATTGAAGTTCTTCCTTGGAATCCAAATTAATCAAGGAAAAGATGGCACTTACATTCATCAAAGCAAGTATACAAAAGAGCTTCTGAAGAAGTTCAACCTTGATGACTGCAAGATAATGTCTACACCCATGCATCCTACCAGCAGCTTAAGCAAGGAAGAGATAGGAAGCAAAGTAGATCAGAAGCTGTATCGAGGTATGATTGGTTCTTTACTCTACCTTACAGCATCTAGACCTGATATTTTATATAGTGTATGCTTGTGTGCAAGATTCCAGTCAGATCCTAGAGAACCTCACTTAACTGCTGTTAAGAGGATCTTTAGATATCTGAAAGGAACTACTAATCTAGGACTTCTTTATAAAAAATCCCTAGATAGTAAGCTAGTTGGATTCTGTGATGCTGACTATGCTGGTGATAAGATTGAGAGGAAATCCACTAGTGGAAATTGCCAATTCATTGGTGAGAATCTCATATCTTGGGCCAGTAAGAGACAAACAACTATTGCTTTGTCTACAGCAGAAGCAGAATACATCTCAGCTGCTAAATGCTGCACACAGCTTCTCTGGATGAAATATCAGTTGGAAGATTATAACATAGCTGAAAGTAGTATTCCACTATATTGTGACAATACTGCTGCTATTCATTTGTCTAAGAACCCTATTCTACACTCAAGAGCTAAACATATTGAAATAAAACATCATTTTATAAGGGATCATGTTCAGAAAGGTACAATAGATATTCAATTCATTGATACTGAACATCAATGGGCTGACATATTTACTAAACCTTTAGCTATTGAAAGATTTGATTTTATCAAAAAGAATTTGAACATGCACTATATCTTTGAAGAAAATTAGCTCTGAGAAGTAGAATAGAATTGGCATCTGAAGCTCTATCAGAACCTCTTATAATTTAGAGTATCCCTTGGGAAGCTCTGAATAATTTAGGCACTGAAGAGTAACAGGTTCTGATGAGGCGTCAAATACAAATGAGTGAGGCTCTGAACCTTTTGGAAATGAAACGTTCAGTACGAGTGAGTGTACAACAGTTGTCTATACACGCGTCAGCTATGATTAAACTTTTACAACACGTGTCTAGATCCTGACGGGCAGAGAACAGTTAATGATGATTATGGCAGTTAAGTATATTATTTAATTTTTAAAACTGCTCGCGCTCCCTCCCAATGTTTATTTTCTCTGTGTATGTGTGCTAGTTACTATTCATAAGTCACTTCACTCACTTGCACAACTTTTTACACAAAATCACTACCTACACAACCCTAGACCTTACAGAAATTCCCAATCTTCATCTTCTTAATTCTCTGCAACTATGGCTGCTCGTTCTTCAAACGAAATCGTTCAAGAACCCTTTAACCCTACGTTACCACCCATCATCGATCTTAATTCAAAAGATAATCTAGTCTACGAACATCATCAAACTGACGCTGGACCAGATGCTTATGATTTCTTCACTGAGAAGTTCGTGGATTTTGAAAGTTTGAAAGCGAATGGGATTGACATTCAATACTTGTTCTACAACCAACAATGGCAAAATTATTTTGAGATGCTTAATGGCTTCGTATACTACGACATAGTGAAGTATTTCTGGCAGAAGGCTAAAGTGTACGATAGAGCAAGTGCTGATAAAGAATACAAGGATATGGTTGAGAAGAACAAGGAATTACGAGGGAAAACAAGAAAGGAACTTGGTCTTAAACCTTATAGAGAAAGGGAAATTAGGTCAAATATTTTGGGAATCAATGTTGTGATAACTCAGGCACACATTGCTAAGATTCTGAGTTTAGACAACAAAGGAGAAGATATAGAAGTGTATGATAAGAAAAGCAAGCATTTGGATTCAATTCATCAGGACCTCTTTAAATCTGGATGCACACAAAAGGATTTTGGAAAAGTAATGCACATGAAGCACACATTTGAATTTGCTTTCAGAATGTGTTTGTCTACCATCTTCACCAGAAAAGGTGGATTGGATACCATCTCCATTCCACACAAACATCTCATCTGGTTCTTATACAAGAGGGTGAAAGTTAATTTGGCTAAGATTCTTTTTGATCACATGTGCTTTACCATCAATGAGGGTAGAACTAAAATACCATCAGTCATTCATCACCCTAGGTTAATTTCAGAACTGATAAGGCAAACCAAACTCACAGATATTGTGAGTGCCAAAGAAAAACTTAGAGTTTTCCAAACCTCTAAATATGATGCATCAGTTCTGGTGAACATGAAGAGAAAAACCAAGGAAGAAATCATTCAAGTGAAAACACCTCTACAGCAAGTGTACGAAAAGTACTTCTGGTGTGATGGGTTTCCCACCATATCAGAACATGATAATGAGGAGGTCATCAAGAACTTTCTTGAATCAGTAAGAAGAGATACTGGGGTTAGTGTGCCCAGGAAAATGGTTGTAAGTGTTCCTAATTGGGATATCTTCAAGGGACCAAGAGATATTACAAGGAACAGAAGAAAGCCAAGAACTACTGAGCAAGAAATGATCGATGAAGGCTCTGATGATCAAGGACATGCTAGTGCTGATGAGATTGAGGAAGGTGCTGAAAATATGATGACTGAAGCTGTTCAGAAGGAAAAGCGGACAAAGAAAAGGCATGATAGGCCTTCAGCTTCTGAGGAAGATCAGAACCCTGCTAAACCTGCAAAGAGATTAAAGACCAGAGCTTCTAAACCAAAAGGTAAGATCTCTGAATCTAATACTTCTAGCATTCCTGTAGCTCAGGTTATTGGTTCTGAACCTCAACCCTCTATTGCTAAACCATCTATTTCTCAACCTCCTTCATCTAACAATCAAACTCAACCCATAGACTACACTGTACCTCTTAGTGTAGTTTTACCATCTGTCAAACCATCATCATCATCTTCATCAGATACCAGCACTGCCTCAGATGAGTTAATTGCTACACTCATCAGAGAATCCAACCCAAAACAAAAGAAAACTCTTACACCAAAGAGAACCTCTTTCAAGAAAACCACAAAGAAAACCACCATAAAGCCCATTCATCTCTCTTCTGATGAAGAACCTACTATCAATGTAGACACCACCATTCTCAATCAATCCACAAATCAAGATTCTGTCATAGAACATCTTGAACAACACATGTGTGGTGTTGCATTTACCAACTCAAATCCAAATTCACCTCGTCAATTTCCATCCATGAATCTCACAAATGATTCACCCGTCCATAAAACACAAAACACACAGGTTATTCACACACCCCCTCCCTCACTTGATCACATCTCACAAGTGAATCCACCTACATTCACCCCTGTTCAGAATGAGCCAATTGCTCATTCTGAAGAACAACAAAAATCACCTCACTCATCACCAATCAATGTCATGACTGAACAACAACATCAATCACCACAACCTGTCTCTGACCCACTCAACAAACCTCTAGTTTTAGAAGAGGTTCTTGAGCTTTACCAACACCTAACTAAAGCTGAACACCAAATATTCAAGGATTCCATCAATCTTGATGATGATATCATACCTCCAAATCTCAGTAAAATCAAAATCATTGAACTCAAAAGAAAGAAACCTGAACCAACCATTCCCTTTGACCCATCCTTACCCTTTTTCAATTCTGACTCTGAACCAAACCTTGAGCTGCTAAATAATGCTATAGGTATTAGACTTAAGAGGTTCAAACAAAGAGAGGAAGAAGCTCTTATCTTCCCTTCTGATATGGATGCTGATGTCAGGGAATTAGAGTACTTATTTGGTAAATCTTTAAGGATTCTCAGTACTCATCTGAAGGATAAGATTAAGGGTAGAGGAGCAAACACTGTACAGGAACTGTTTGAGATTGTTGAGAAGCTAAATGCTCCAAGGCTCACATCTTTCAACCATGAAGAAGAATGTCAGAGGTTAGCATTTTTAGCTGCTGTGAATGAAAGTATCACAAGATCTCTGGATGATGAGCAGGCTAGGATAACTGCTGAAATGGAACGTCAGAGGCTTGCTGAACAAGAAGCCTTCAAGTTATTGGTTGATAGAGCTGTTCACATTGCTGTCATTGAGACTAATAAGATTATTGAGAATCAAGGAGCTGCAGAAGATATTGTTATGAATGATCAGAACCGTAGTGAACCAGATTCTGATAAAGGTAAAGCTCCCATTGTTGCTTCATCTCCTCCTAGATCTCCACCAGTACTTGTCCAAGGCTCTTCTTCATCTGCTATACCCTCTGTTATGCAAGAAGCTCTGGATGTAATCAAGCATGACTTAAGAGAGGAACTAAGAAATGAAATGGATGAATTCAGGGCCGATATAAGAGAAGACATGAACAGATCTGGTGAAGCTACTAACAAGAAGATAAATGCAATGATGGAACTTCTTCTGAAACTTACTCAACAGCAACCCAAACCTTAACCCTTATGTCTGTGCACTTATTTGTAATCATGTTTATGTAAATCTTTTGGATAATTTTCTTTTAAGTTAATTAAGCTTCTTATTATCCTCATATATGTGCTTGTGCTGGTGTGTTTATTTTACTTTGTTTTACATAATAAAAATCATATACTCTGATAATGTCTGATACTCTTGTGGATTCTGAACCTAGTGTAAGATGTTGGAGAACATCTTGTTTTTAAACTTATATAGGATTTTGAAAACCTAAGGTTCCCCCACATCAGTATTCCTGTCTACTCATGAAATAGCTTCTTAGTATTATAGCCTGTTTATAAGCGGGGCAACAATACCGTATGAGGCGTGTCTGGTAACTGGTTTTCTGACGTTTGACAAGAGTATATAAAAGAAACATGCTCAAAAAGAAAGAAATTTATAGCAGGAACAATTTTGTATTATTATAATTAAAGAGGATCTTTATTACATAAGATAGTGAAACTCTACTTAGATTTAGACTTGGACTCAGAAGCCTCTGCATCCAGTCTCTTATATTTCTTCCTAAGAACTGCGAGCAATTCTTCAGTAGCCTTCTGAACCTCAGCTCTATAATCTTCGTATGAAGTATCATCATCGTATGTCCATAAGAATTCCTCCAGATCAGAGCCCAATTCTTCTCTCTCTGATTCTGTCAATCTAAGTTCTTGCTTGTTTCGCTCATAACGTAGCCTGTTTTCTTCGCAGCGCCAGGGCTCTGCTTCCTTCTTGCTCTCTTCTTTTGAGCCTGAAGCATCCTTGGTAACCTGCTTTTCCATTATATGTTTTCTTTTGATGTTACTTGATTACTCTGAATGAGTAAAATGAGAGGAATCATCCTTTATTTATAGCACCTTCAAGATATCTTGTCAGTAGGATAATCAATGCCATTCATTGAATGCGTTTGGTTGTCACTTCCTTTTGACTTGACTACCTTGTTTGGTGCTTTGACTGCTTGGTTTTCTGTGTCTTTTTGACTGATGCCAAAAGGGGGAGTAAGAGTAGCGTTAAAATTAATGTTGATACATTCATATACTGCTCAATCTGAAACTGTAATGTTAAATGCATTATGAATCAATATTTATCTCTTATGATTCTTTCTCATTCTGAACGATTATTGAAAGGGGAGAAAATTTAAGAACCTAAAATAAAATTCATAGACAATGTCAGAAGAGCTTGCAAACCGCTTCTGAGCATTATCAAACTCTAAGAAGCAAAGCTTACAAAACTATGCTTCTGAGAGTTAAATATGAAAATTTATTTTAAGTTAATAAATCGACTCTTAAACCGTCTTAATTAATTATGGATAAAACTTAGGGGGAGCTTACAAACCTACCCTTATGGATTATCAGACTCAGGGGGAGATTGCAAACCTTTGAAACCTGAAGTCATCATAATTAAATTAAATCAACAACAATTGAATTTTAATGCTTTGGTTTGTCATCATCAAAAAGGGGGAGATTGTTGGAACAAAGTGGGTCTGACATGAACCTCTAATGTTTTAAGTGGTTTTGATGATAACAAAGTATTAAAATTACAATTGGAATTACTAATGGTTATTCAAGTGTGCAGAACTACAAGTTAAAATTCATTCAGAAGCACTATGAATAGTAGCAGAGAAGCCAGTCAAAACAAGCTCAGAAAGAGTATCGCTGTTCATCAGAAGCTTAATTTTTGCGTGCTGAAGATAGCACTTCTGAGGACCAAAAGCTAGACTCTGATAGAGTTCAGAAGCTAAAGATCTTAAGAAGCTATGACAAGAGCATCAGAAGCAAAAAGAATTTACATCACTCAAGAACTGACAGAATCAGAATCAATGATTGAATAACTATCTACTTCAAGGCTCTGTCACATCCACAGGAAGGAATATTCGTTGGTACAACGTTAACCTTATCCATAAGTGGAGCGCATTTGAGGATTGTACTATCGTACTATTATTACTCAAAATGGATGAGTGATAAATTGAATAGCTAGGTAGTGGAATTGGAATTCCTTACCAAAGAAGGCAATATACAGCTATCAATTGTACGAGTAAATTCCAGCTGGCACCTCTCTCTCTGCAACGGTCATCTTCTTCCTCCAAGTATAAATAGAAGACTCAAATGGAAGAAATGACCACTGTTCTAACGACTGTTCTATTACTACGTTCAAAGACTAAGAAGCATTCTGACATCATAATTTAAATCTGTCATTCTAAGTCTTAGAACAATTTGAGTTGTATTTTGTAAACACCTCTGATAGTATATCAAGTGTTCCTTAACATTCATTCTTATTCTTAAGTTTGTTTGAGAAGTCTCTTGTTAAGTTTAACTTGAGCATTTGAGAAGTCTCTTGTTTAGTGAAACTTGAGCACCTGAGAAGTCTCTTGCAAGTGTGCTTGAGCAATTTGTAATCTTTAGTAGATTATAGTGAAAATCTCTTGTTAGTAACAAGGGGACTGGAGTACTCTCGATTTGTGAGGGGAACCAGGATAAATTCTGTGTCTTTCTTTCTCTCTCTCAGCACCCTCTTTTTATTTTGTGATTTTATCCGCTGCAAACTTAGTATTATTTCGAAAAGACTTTAATTCTCAAAACACAATTCAACCCCCCCCCCCCCTTCTTGTGTTTTTCCACCTTCAAAATCATTCATCAAACACTCCTCAAATTCATAGAGCAAAAGAGAGGGTTTTTCAAGTGTCAAGTTTCAAAACTGGTCTGGGATTCGTGGGGCAATTCTGGAGGTTTCAGTAGCTGTTAGGAAGCTTAAAGCAAAGGTTTAAAGTTTCAATCCAGGTGGGTTCTTAGGTTAGTTAGTTAGTTTCCCCAAAATATGAACTTTTGCATGTTAACTTAGGATTTAAGAAATTGTTGTGTGAGAGGAATTAATTCCCAAATTTCTCTCCATTCTGTGTTATATTATTTATATTGTGTAATGGCATGACTTAGAATGAGGATTGTAGGTGTTTAAACTGTTAAAATGTAATTTTTCGTGAAACAGGGCAGGTTCTGGGTAAACTCGCTCTAGCGAGCTCAGGGCGAGCCTTCATGGCGAGTTGGGTTTTTCAAACTGATGAACCTCGCTCTGGCGAGTTACAACTCGCCGAGCGAGTGGATTTGGTTCAGAACCTGTAATCTCGCCATGGCGTGCTTCCCTTCGCTGCAGCGAGCTTATACAGGACATGACCTATAACAACTCGCCCTGTCGAGTGACAACTCGCCGAGCGAGTTTGACAGAAACAGAACTTATTCCAAATTTTCCAAAATGAATTCCAACACTCGTTTTATATCCTCATCTGAGTTAGGTATATTGCAGTAGCACATTTGAATAATGTTATACAGTATCTAATCACAGATAACCTTAGGGTATAACTTAGGGAATGTAGTATTGCATGCTCCCCGGGATTTTGGGAATTTATGGTAGAAATAACTACTTTAGTTACAGTCAATTATGAGCGATCTTGCGTTATCGCGCTGTGGACTCCCAATGGGATAATTCACTAGGTTATGATTATGTGAGCTGTATGCCGTGACCGAATCAGTTGTCGGACATGTCAAGCCTCTGAGACATGCTCACCTCAGAGTGCCCTTGAGTTAAAATGAATAAGATTTGCCGTGTTACACCTTTATTTATGCTTATGTATTATGTTATGTTAGAAACATGTTATGACTGTTCAGGCTTCCCCGGTGTAGTCACCTCTAGGAGGGTAGTAGGACTCACTGAGGCTTAGTAGTCTCACCCCACTCCAAACAATTTTTTTTTTCAGATAAGCAGGTTGGCTAAAGGTATGCTGGTTGGTGTGCTCGAGGCTTTGCTTTGGATCGCATTTATTTCATGCTTTCTAGTTTCCTTACCGTTGTTATATCCCTAATAAATCCTGTTGTATCGTTATCTTGCTTCTGTTGTTTCAGTATCTGTTTGTACTTAGCACCTGCGTGTGCTTGAATTTCCTAATTGTAATAATAATGACTCAGTACCAGTAATAATATTCCGCGTTTTATTCTAGACATAGACGTGGGGTGTTATAGATGTGTTCTCATGTGTGTGTTTTCTTATCTTCAAGACTGTGAACTATGGAAAATTTGCTAGCAAGGTATTCTCTACAGATGGAGGAAGTGTTAAGCTAATTGACGAAAAAGGGATGGAGTGGAGATGCACTGTTGAGTACAATGCACTGCCTTATGAGCATGTCAAGATTGGTGGGCAGTGGAGATCTATGGCGAGGGCCAGGAATTACACACCAGGAGCTCATATAATGTTTGGGTCTCCCACACTTGGATATGTTCACCAGCTATTTGTTAAGAAGCGATATAAGCACTCTCTGTGTTAATTGAGTAATTTGTGGTTGTCTATCTTTTTAGGTTAATTCTCTTTAATTAGTTGTATTATATTAACAAATAGATTTGTATCTATGCTACTTCTTATGTAATTCCTTATTATATTTAAGTGCTAAATGTGTCCTTTGTATACTTACTATATGTTTTTTATGTAATGTTAGTTTGGGAATGTGTCCTTTGTATACTTACTATATGTTTTTTATATAGTGTTAATTTTGGACATATATATATCTATACATATAAGTACATATACATGTAATTAAAGATTAAATGATTTAAATGACTAAGCTTTGTGTTCCACATCATCTCATACAAATTGTTCAAGAGTTATGTGTAGTTGTAGTAGTGTTTGGAAGGAGGTTACTTATTGTGCTTAGAATTGGAATAAGTATAATATGCATTCAATAGAACAAGAGATTCATGGAAGGATTTATTAAATGTTTCTAATACTGTCAATCTCTGACATATTGTATTATGATATTAGTCATGATTGTTTATCTATTTTGATTCCATTTACTACAAATCTCATTTGGAATCTTAAACGGTATCGATTGGCAGAAGGAATGTGATTATCCTTACAAATGGATAGTACTCAGAGTGCAACCAATAGGGCATATATGAATCATTTTCTACAGTTATTCCATTTGTCTTATGTGTCTTAAATTTATTGGTAGTCAGAATTCTGCTTCTTTCCATCAATGCCTTAATAAGCAAACTATCACTACTGCAGATTATGTGCATGACAAGTGTATAAATCCCAAAATCATAGTTTGTTCTACTGTGTTTGCCTTGCATCCATGTATTTTGTCTAATTATGCTCATTATTTCTGCTGTACTCTTACAACTGTCAGAGGAGCTTTAATAAGCAAGCAATCACTGGTACATGTTCTTGGTGTGACAAGTGGATGTTTTTTCATATGCGCCCAATGGAGATTATGAAAAGAGTGGACTGTAATTATTTTGCATATAGTTGCAGAAAGTTTGCTATTGTCCTTATGGATTAACTTATACTGTCCTTCTTATGGAGGAAGGTTCAACAAGCAATCTATCACTGCATTCAATAGATCTTAATAATTATTTTTCTGTACAATTATTTCACATGCTTTGTCTGCTTTAAATCTATTTCTTGGAAATCTTTACTATATTCTATTTGTCTTCCAGCATGTCTTCTATTTATTGCTTTACCTACACTTTTATTTTTATCAGACAGAGATCACCAAGTTGTCTATCACTGATGCATGTTTGTGTATGACACGTGGAGGGGAAAATATGCAAATTATGATGTTAATTTTGAACTGATGGCTTATTATTATGTCCATTTTCACAAGCAAACTCTCACTGCTGCGTGTTATTTGTATGACAAGTGGATGAACATCAGCATGGATTTGTTGCAACTTATTCTCTCTTTTGTTTGGTCATTTCAACTGCAGGTCACTGCATTCTATTTGCCTTGCATTCATGTATTTTCATAATTATGTGTATTATTGCAGGAAGTTCTGGGTTATACTGTCAGAAATGTGGTAAAGGATTTGGCAAATATGTTATCTCTCTGTTGGTTGTTTGCATGCTAATTGGATGGATCTCAATGTACATTCAATGAAGGTGATGCCACTATGTCCTCAGTGGTATCCTTCCATTATATGTTATAGGTATAACAAATGGCTTAATTTTGACTGTCCATATGGTTCCAGAAAACTTCTCAGTGTGGTGATATTTTTTTGTAATTATTTCTATGATTGCAGACAGTGTCTTATTGTGATAAAGGATTTGTCAAGTAAGCTATCTCTGCTGTTGGTTGTTTGCATGATAATTGGATGATTCCGAATATGCATTTAGTGAAGCTGATGTCAATGAATGCTGATTAGTGTCCTTGCATTGGCTGAAAATTTCTTTTGGAAAAGAGTGTTGATCAAGGAAACACACAAAGCTTCTTATGGTGGTGATATCTTTTTGTAATTATATGTATGATTGCAGACAGTTGCTTATAGTGATTATTCTTTGGACTGTGCTTTCACTACTGTGATAAAGGATTTGTCAAGTAAGTTATCTTTCTGTTGGTTGTTTGCATGATAATTGGATGGTTCTGAATATGCATTCAGTGAAGCTGATGTCAATGAATGCTGATTAGTGCCTTGCATTGGCTGGAAATTTCTATTGGAAAAGAGTGTTGATCAAGGAAACAATTGATGCTATGTGTTTTTGTTTGACAACTGGATGAACAACATCACGCACCCAATAGAGATTATACATTCTATTTGCTTTGCATTCATCTATTTTTGTAATTATGTCTATGATTGCAGGAAGTTCCTCATTTTGTTTATTCTTTGAGTTGTACTGTATTGGTTTGTGTGTTTTCTCAGTTGTACTGTCAGTAATGTAATAAAGGATTTGGCAAATAAGCTATCTCTCTATTGGCAAATAAGCTATCTCTCTATTGATTAATCCCAATATATATCCAATGAAGGTGATGTCACTAGAAAGGAATGTTGACAAATGGCTTAATTTTCAATAAAATTAAGCCAATTGTCATACCAGTGATATATAGCAGCAGTTGTTTCTTTGCTCAGCACTCTTTTCCAATAGAGATTTCCAGCCAATCCAAGGACGCTGATCAGTATTCAGATTCATCCAATTATGATGCAAACCTCAAACAGCAGAAATAGCTTACTTGCTAGATCCTTTATCAAGTAATTGTGTGTATGATTGCAAAAAGCTTCTAATTGTGATGATATCTTTTTGTAATGATGTGTATGATTGCAGACAGTTTCTTATTGTGATTTGTTTTGTTATTGTTCTGAGAGAAGGTTCAACAAGCAAATTATGACTACTTTGTGCTCTTTGTATAATATAAGATTGATGGACATGATTATACACTCCAAATTTTGTGACTTGCATCCATTTGCATTGTGTAATTGTTGCAGTACTTACAGGAAGCTTTTAATTATGCTCATTCTCTGTGGCTGCTTCCTTTTGTTTGAATGACAAGTGGATGGATTTTATCATGCAATCAATTGAGATATTGTATATGGATTCTTAGCACTGTTCTTCTCTGCACTTACTGCCACCCTTTATCTACTTTCAATCTATAAGTTTTGTGTGGTGCTCTAGATTATGGTGGTATTTTGCCACGTGTTGTACTTTAATCTCTCCCATTGTTGAGATGATTGGCACTAATCATACCTTAGATGTAGTGTCATTTGGGCAAGTATATATTTTAGATTTGATTTAATTTAGTATAGTGTTGTCATTTCTCTACACACATTATTAACAAATTTATCTCTTCATGTTTACAGATTTATCTCTTAAGGAGATTTCTTGCATTCCACGTCTTCTAGGTCTTGGTGGTTTGGTGCCTTTATGCTATATTAACTGATTGAAATAGTGGCATAAAGTTTATATTATCCTAATCTTTAAATTTAGTGTATATTAAAACATGATTATAAACTATACATTAAGTTTAGTTTAGTTATTATAAACTATACATTAACATTGGATTGATTATGATTAAATAAAGCTCTATAGCTCTTTATAATTTATAGGCTAAACTACATATTTGGTCCCTTGCGTTTATTTTAGGTTTCAATTTGGTCCCTTACGTTTAAAAAGTTTCAATTTGGTCTCTTACGTTATCAACGTTTGTATTAGTTGGTCCCTTCCGTCAGATTCCACTGTTCCACTGTTTCAATTGGACACGTGTCAACGTGTCCACGTGTCAATCCACGTGTGCAAACCATCTGCCACGTAAGCAAACCGTCTACCACATATGCAAAAACTGACGGAAGGGACCAAATTGAAACATAAAATAAACGTATGGGACCAAATTGAAACTTTTTAAACGTAAGGGACCAAATGTGTAGTTTAGCCTAATTTATACCCTTTGTTGCACATGGACAATTAGAATGAGATTGTCTATTGGCAGATCTATTAGATGTAGTGCTCAAGCTATTGGTCATAGTCAGACTCTATATGTTATGTTGAGGACTTGATATATCTTTATGTATTTTGCAGATTATTGTTATGTATTGTTGATGGTTCCCATTCTATTTGTACTAATTATATCTAGGCAGACAGTTCTCTATTTCTTATGTACTTATGTAATGTGTATCTACTTATTATGAAGTTTTTATTTATCTTTGTATGTGACAGCTTATAATGAACTCTTTAAGGGCAATGTCATTGCTGCACAAGTGTTTATATCTAATGATTTACAGTATTTTGCTTGGAGATGTTGATATTTCATATCATGTGATTCTGAAATCTATTATTTACTTAATAAATTGCATAAACTTTATATGTATATGTGGAAGTTGTTACTTTGCCATGTTGTCTTTTTTGCTATTTGGCAATTCTTTTCCATTTAATTCAATGTAGTTCTTACAAGAAGCCTGCATAATTTGACATGTGTTAAGCATACATCCATGTTTGTACTGAGACACACTTTTTGGCTACCCACATTTATCTATAAATATCAAACATCTACTTATCTACATATCATCAATAAACATATACGATAACTGTCCCATTTTCCCCTCCATTAGCCATGACTGACTCTGCAGTTGTCCTTGCCAAATCTGGTGTGTAGCAGTTCTTTGATCTTCAATATTGTTCTTTGAATTCGTTGTCTAATTGTCCTTTTTATACTCACACTTATTTTCAATATGTAGGGATGTGTGTTGAGAAGACAAAGGTTGCTGAAATAACCAACGGAAGAGTCGATTTCGAACTCTGTGTTCGAGTGATCAATGTCTGGACAACTCCTGATCGTGTTAATCCCGCTGACATTGGGGCAATTCATATGATTTTTATTGACAAATATGTGTGTTTAGATTTTCGTCCGTAGTTTCTTTCTCTTGCATCAATATATGTATATTTGTTTTTTCATATTAACTGTTATTGTTTGTTGGTGTAGCGTGGGAAGATTCAGGCAACCATACGAAAAGATTTAATATCTCTGTTTAAGGATCGGATTGAGTATGGGTGTGCTTATGTATTTGAAAAGTTTATGGTTGCTAAGAACGATGTTACATTCAGATGTACTTCCCATAAATATAAACTAAATTTCATGCGCGGAACTAAAGTGTGGAAATTGACAACAAATGAAATTCCCATTAACCATTTTGATTTCATGTCTTTCCAAGAGATTATCTCGAAGACTAACGAGGATCAAATGCTAGGTTAGTTCATCCTTCCATGCTTTATATCTATTTGCCACCTTTATTGTTGTTTAGTCATTTAAGCTTAAATCGCTCAAATTTGTTTGTGTTAGATGTTATCGGCCATGTTGTTGAGAAGAATGCCGTGAGAGAGACTGAAAAAAATGGAAAGAAAAGTAAGGTCATGGATATAACCCTTGAAGATTTAGAGTGAGTCTATATGTATCTTTATATACTTAGTTCATTTTTATTCCGGTTTGATGTGCATCATGCTTATCCACTTGAATCGTATTTATTGTAGGGGTGATAGGGTTCATTGCACTCTCTGGGATGAGTTTGCTAAAAGAATGCATCGATTTCTGGATGGCCATGATTCGTCTCTGCCGGTGGTTATTATACTTCAACAGTGCAAACTCAAGAAATTTCTTGGTAAGAAACCGTTGCGTTCTTCCCACTAACCTGAATATATGTTTGTTTATGTTTTAGTGTTTGGACTGCAACAGGCGCTATGGGGATTTCCAACTCCTTCTATGGATCCAAGCTATTTCTGAATGCTCGGATACCTGAGGTTACTGATTATATAGATAGGTAGGTCAATTCTCCTGGTGGTTATGATATTCTTTAATCCTTTTTAGATGCTTGACTGGTGTATTTTATTTCTTATGTTTGTTAAAGGATGAACATGGCCAATGTGGAATTAACTCAAGTGGTTAGTCAAGTTAGTGGTCCAGTAGTACTTAGTGTTGTTGATGATCTATTGCAAACACCAAGGATGACTATTGAGGATCTTATCGAATCTACTGAGGTTGTATTAAATTGTTGGGGTGCTCTACTTATAGATGTAGTATTTTATTTGATGTTTTGTGATTGATCCTTAATTGTTTCATAACTCTTATTATTGCAGAAGTGCATTGGTTCTGTGCTGGCTATGGCGTGCGAAATTGACACTGATCTGAGCTGGTTCTATCAGGCCTGTAGCAGATGTGCATCCAGGATCAATTACATTGGGGGTCAACTTTACTGCGAGAAGTGCAAGATGCCTCGAACTGCTATACCTAGGTATGAGTTTCAAAGACAACTCATGTGTGTTTTAGATGGTTGTGATTTGGGTCTATAGAATTGGATGACATGCTTGCTTTCCACCATCTTCCAGGTTCAAGGTCCAACTGCAGGTGATGGATAATACTGGATCCATTACTTTTGTGATGTTTGATCGGGTTGTTTCTCAAGTTTTAGGCCGGACAGCACAAGATCTGCTGGATGCAATGAATAATGTGCAGCCAATGATCCCTTCTACTTTAATAGTCTTACTTTAATTATTTACGAGTCTCATGATCGTTTGATTGTTTTGGTTATAGGAGGAGGCCTCTAATGCTTACCCCCAGGAACTTGATACATTCGTTGATAAACGAATCCTCTTCAAAGTTGAGGTTACAGATGCAAACTTATACTGCAACTGGCGCGGTTATACAGTGAAGAAGTTGTCATTTGATGATGACATCTTTAACCGCTTCACAACATTGCATGGGATCAATGTATAATTTATAGTTTTATTCCTTGGATTCCCACTTTCTTATGTTATTTTCTAAACCTTGCTAATTTCACTTCCTTCTATGGCAGACTGTGGATGGGTGTGATGGGGCTGATTATACTCAGTTTGCATGTGATTTGGATGGTGATGCAACATTTGAGGGTGGTGGTTCAAGCAACCATGAGGAGCCCATCCTATCAGACACAACTAGGACTCCGGCTAGCAAGACAACTGGTAAGGAGGGTTCTAATGTTGATGGAGCCCGTTCATCTACCACCAAAGGATCCTCTCCATCCACCGTGGAATTGGTAGGTGTTGATGTAAATCAGGTTTCACCCCTCAAACAGGCCACAACTACCACTCCAACGAGCAAGAAATCTGGAAAAAAAGCTGATAAGGTCGGTGCAGCTGGTGCATCTCCTGCCAAGGCTCACTCTCCTTGCACTAGATCAATGACTTCTGCTGAAATTGTTCATGTTTCACCACCCAAACAAGCTGGTAAAAGATCTGCTAATATTGACCAGGGTGAAATTGATGCGGCGAAGGATACCAAGATGCCATGTGTGAAGGTTGAAGTTATTGAGTGATCGATCCAGTAATAGTTTGCTTGGTCTTTGTAGTGTTTGGTCTTTTTGAATAAATTTGTTGTTGTACTAGCTTTAATTATAGTTCGCTTGGTCTTTAGTAGTGTTTGGTCTTTTTGAATAAATTTGCTTCTCATTCACGTTTTAAAATGTATTAGATATTCATCTTTGCAAGAGATGTAAGGTGTATGATTGTAATTTATATTATATTGATTTAATTTGTGTCATTTTCTAATGGTTTTGATTTCAAAGTTTTGCAAAAGCACATGCCGAGAGAAAGAACACCAAATCCTTTCAGACTTGCATTTATCCAGACAAATGACACTATGTTTTGTACTGTTAACAGTATATTCTATATAACCATCGAGTCTAATGCATTGATTTTATCTGCAAATGAATGTAGTGTGAAATTCAAATATGTCCAAGGTTCAAAGCAGCTTGGATTAACCAACTTCAGAAAACATCTATTGGATCATTGCGACATCCCGATGTAATGAGGGCCAAGGTTGCTCTCTATGTTGATGGCGATGACTGTTACATGGTCGATGGCAGATTTGTCTCCAATTGTTTTGGGTTCCGAGAGCCAACCAAGGTTATCTTAACATATGAAGTGTCTAACAATGTCTTCAAAGTGACTGTTATAAAAAACGATCCTATTGAAATTTTGTTGTCCGATGGATCTGATGATGAGAGCATCATTATTCCTAATCCTGAAGGTTCCCATCAATTTGTGGAGACAGTTGCTTCAAGTGAAGAGGAGGATAATGCCATAAACTATGAGGTGCCTTGTTAGACTACGAGGCTAACCACTTAGAGGGGGGTGAATAAGTGGTTCCGTTAACCAATTGAGTTTTTAAAAAATTGTTCGGTTAAACGTGCGTGCGGAAGCGACTCCGGGATCGGTAGTCTCTTTGCACCGTTTTGACTTATTGAAAAAGTAACTAAGCCGATAAAACGTATTGAGGAAAAGTCGATCGGAATAAGATATTCAAAAACTAATTCAATTAACAACAACGTTTCCAAGCAAGTTATTCGATTCTTTCAAAAACAATTCACAACACAAGATAATAATAATTGAATCCTTGTGAACACTTACGAACACACAAATTCAATTGTTTACGAATATAATGAAAGCAATAAAGAATGAAAGTAATGCAATCAACACACGAGGATTTGATTAGGGAGTTCCCCGGATTTCGCGTCGTCCACGCGTATGTCCGAGTACGTCTCCCCCCAAATAACCAAACGGGTTATTTGAGATATGTATAGAATGAAAAACAACTTGAACACAAGTGCACAATTTACAATGAATCCAATAAACCTATATTGACTCAAAATGTAAAACTATGCAAACCCTCAATCGACGAACGAATCTTCACCCTCTGATTCCAACGATCCTACCCGTGCAACTCCTTGCAACGATCGTCCAGCTGAGTCCTTCGATTCTTCTCAATTGATCCTCCAAGATATCGAACAATCTTGGATCCCTAGTGAGCAATCCAACCTCCTTGCACAAATCAACCCGATCGCGAATCTGCTTCACCACGAATCGCACCGAACGTTATCGACCAAGCGTACAACTCCTAAATGATTGATCCCATACTCAATCTTCAATTGTTGCAACTTGATGGAAGATGATGATCTTGTGAAGGATAACACTTTGATCCCAATTTTTCACCCAAATTGTATCCAAAGTGTTTTACCCAAAGCACTTCTTGCTCTCTCAATGATTCTCACTAGATTTCACAGTTGTGTTCAGTTACTGTGATTGTTTCATTGCTTACAAAGGAACCCACACATTGCTATTTAAAGAGAAAATAGAATGAGCAAATTTAGGCATAATTTTCAGTAGATGTATCGATACAAATGATTGTTTGTATCGATACAAAGCCCTTGACCAACGTTCAATTTTGAAAATCTTGACCTTTGTATCGATACAAACACGGGATGTATCGATACAAACATCAGAATCTTGAAATCTTGACTGATATGTATCTAAGCATGCAAGCATGCTTCGAATCATATGAAGCTTGCTGGTTTTTCAGAACATATACACATGTATCGATACATGCAAGCATGTTTCGAATCATATGGAACATTCTGTTTTTGTATAGAAGCTTTTGTATCGATACAGAGCCTGTGTGTATCGATACAAAGTGCTCAAAATGTACCAGAACAAGTTTCAGGACATTTGTATCCATACAGAAATGTATGTATCGATACAAAACACCAAAAAGTCAGTTTTTCAAGGTTTTGAAAATAGTTCTTTGTTGTCAAGTCATTTGTAAAGTTTGCCAAAATATGTTCAACCTATTTTCATGTGTTTTGACAATTATTAAAACATGAGGATGAACTGGTGCACTTACATTCTCCCCCTTTTTGATAATTGTCAAAACTATGCATAAGCTAAACTAAGCCTATACCTATTATGCAAATAAAAATAGCAATGATATACAGACGCAAAAACAACACCAAGGCTTAATCACAAAAGCTTGCTCCCCCTGAGTTGATGCCATAATGCGTTTGATGATCCTTTAGCTTGTGCATCCAAATCTCTCCCCCTTTGACAATATCAAAAAGAAGAAGAGAGCACATTAGCAGTAACAAGTCCAAGCAAATTTTCCATCTATTAAACATATCGTGCACTTACATTTGTCGAAATGCACTTTATTACATATAACGATATGCCAAAAATATATCAATGACGAATACCAAATATCATGATAACACATGGAATGTAGAACAACAAACCATAAACCAACTCATGATTATTTAAAAACACATCGACATTTTTGTAATAAAACATACCAAAATATGGGACGAAAAAATAAACAAAACCATGCAATTAAATGCATAAACATACAATAATAATCCAAACATACGAAATAATTCAAAATGAAGTCATACAAGCCAAAGTGAAATGTTGCTCAAAACATAGCAACATTAAATAATATCCGTACAACCAAATCGAAATAAAGAAAGTCACGAAATAACAAAAGAGATTGTTCATGCGATAAAAGAAATGAAATGCCATAAAAACAAGATACATCATCAATATTCATTCATGTCTTCCGGTTGTTGGTTAAGGTTGAAGTAATGGTCAACGGAGGAATTTTGTTTTACTAGCTCATCCACTTGGTTTTGGAGATTATCAAACCTTGCAACATTGTAACTATGCATATCCTCAAGTCTCTTGTTGACATTACTTTGAAACATGTCTTGTTTCAAACTCATTTCCTTCAACATATCCATAATGGCATTGTTGCTTACTTGAGAAGACTCACCTTCCATGCTATCACTTTCATGCAATTCCAATCTTAGTCTTTTGCCCCTTTCCTCTTGAATTTCATGCATCGGCTCTTCATTATCATCCTCTTTTCCACAAAACTCATACTCATTAGTCGTATCATTCCACTTGTAATCCATTTTCTTCATTTGTGTCATGCTAAAAACTTGATCCCTCTTAGGACTTATCCATAGACCCGCGAGGTTATAGGTTATCTTGAAGTTCTCTAAGATATTCCGAATCAAGCTAGAGTATGCGAAGAAGTGGTCCTTTTTCGAATTTCTCAAAGCAAACATGCGACTAACAAAGTAGTGAGGCCAATCCATCTTTTTGTTTTCCATCATAACATACATCAAATCAATATCCTTCCAATCTAGTCTAGAGTAAGGTCCTCCTCTAGGCCTTAGAATGTGGTTCACAATCCAAAGTAGAACTCTAGGTCCTTGCTTAAGCCTTCCCGCTTTTCCATTTGGACTCTTACCATTCTTGGTTAGAGTGCAAGAAAACTCAGACATATTATACTTAGGACCTTCAGTATCAGTGAATCTTTGCAACTTCTTACCGGTTTCCAACCCAAAAAGTCCTAACCATAGCTTGTTGGATACTTTGAAAATTTTCTTCCCAATACAAAATTCAAATTCAGCACCATTTTGTTCTTGTATACCAGCATAAAAGATCCTAACAAGTTCCTCTATGTAAGCATCTCTTAAATTGCAAAATGTGCTAAGTTTTTCTCTTCTAATGATCTCAGCAATATCACCCAAATGTAATTCCTCAAGTTTTTCTACACTTACAGCATTTTGAGGAATCACTTTCTTCTCTGAGCAATTTTTAATGAAGAAGTTCAAGTAGTTTTCATGGATGAAATTTTCTCTCCTAAAATTTTGATCATGAGTAGTGGTCCTAATTATCTTAGTTCTTCCATCATTTTTCTTACTATTGCTAGCCATTCTAGAAGTTTAGAAGAGTAAGATGTTACCTTTGAATTTTGAAAAGATGAAGAAGGTGTGTACCCAAATTTGGAGATATTCAAAGCTTCCAATGTGAATTTTATGTAGCTTGAACCCTTGAATTTGATGGAGTATTAGGAATGGGTAAGGAATTTGAGTGATTTGGAGTTAAATTTTGAGATGATTTGGTTAAGTTTTGAGAGAGATTGAGAAATTGGGAATAAGGGTTTTGGAGAGGTTTCATGAGTTTCATGTTTGAAGAAGAAGAGTGGTTGAGTTGTTGTGATGAATGAATGAATGAAAAAGTCATGTAAAACTTGTTTCTACGCGGTTGTATCGATACAAACAGTAATATGTATCGATACAAGTCAGTTGTTTTGAAGCATGTATCGAAGCATACCTGTATGTTTCGAAGCATGGGCGCCTTGCTGTTTTTCTCAGCACGCCATGTATCGATACACACTTGTATGTATCGATACAAGTCAGTTTAATTTTTGAAAAATTTGAAATTTTGAAAAATAACTGACATGTATCCATCCACAATTCATTGTATCGATCCAAAACACATTATTTTCAATTTTTCTCAAATCACATGAATCAAAAAGTTCAAAAAGAAATTTCGATGATTTTCAATTAACACGTATGAAAGAAACACATACAATCATGATGGTATATGCGTATATATGTGAACCAAAGCAATACCAAAGCAAATCTTAACATGAGAACACATGTTAAACCATAGATGCATGATAAAAGAAATCACATAACATAGTTAAAGTACCACAAACAATCATATGCGAAAAATATATATATATCTATGTATGTATGCAAAAATTACACATAGATGCAAAACTTAACATATACATTCTAATATGAACTTAATAGGATAGTTGTAATGATTTTTGTCAAATCCCCATTTGAGACGTATAAAGCTCAAAAACTTATTAATATTTTTGAGTAAGAATTCTTGGAAATGGAGGATTAGACAAATATCAAAACTTATATCATATTAAGATAGAAAATGCATGTATATGATCACAAACACAAATGCTAAACAAAATATGTATAAAGCAAAGTTAAAGAGTAGAATCTTCCCTTAAGTATTGGATGAAGGAAGTGATCAATTTCCACATCGTTTTGTGTTGGGTTGAGTCGTATCTTTTCACCTTACTTGTTTGTAAGTCTTGAGCCACTCGTTATCAATGTCTCTCATCAATGGCTTCAAGACGCTTACCTACATGTTTAGACATTTGAAATAGGTCCCCAACTCATATTGGGTCCTAGTTTGTTAGTATCAACATTATTGTCTAACTTAGGTAACCATTGCAATATGCCTTTAGGTACTAAGGTTTTCCGTGCTTGGCATTTTGCAATCGTATGTCCTTTGTTACAACAATAATGACAAACAATATGAGGATTACTTTTCTTGTGATCCTTTTCAACAAATTTATACTTTTTATTTCTCGGTTTAAAAGATTTGTTGAATTTAGATGGATCAACCGCAAAAGTAATCTCCGGCTTGGATGGTTCTTTTAACTTCTCTTGTAGTTTTCGTAAATCTCTACTTAAGTAAAAGCATCCATCACATCCGGTATATTCATTTCCACAACTATCATAATTCACAAGAGGTTTTTGAACCAAAGATTCTTTGAGAGCTTTCAACTCATGTTCCGTTTCCGAAACTTTAACCTCAAGGTATTTATTGACTTGCATTAAACCCTTTAATCGTTGAAAAGCCTCTTGAGTTTCTTTGTGTAGTTTTTCAAAAGCAACTTGCAATTCATGATATTCCAAGAGAGTATATGAACTAGAGGGATTTTGGTTTACCTTTTTAGGAACAAGTTTCTTACGATCGTGTGATGTCAAACACACATTTGCCAATCCTTCTTCACCGCTTGAACTAGAGCTTGATGATGAAGAGGAAGATGAGCTAGAGCTCTCCCATGCAACGTAAGCTTTCTTTCCCTTGTCCTTGCTTCCCTTTTTGAATGAAGGTGATTCTTTCTCCTTTCTCTTGAGCTTGGGACAATCCGGTTTAAAGTGACCGATTTGTCCACATTCATAACATGCTCCCTTTTTAGAGTACTTGACATCTTCCTTCCTTCTATGGTAACCACTATCTTTCCGATATTTCTTAAGATTTTCATCGGAGTGCCTTATCCCATTTTTCTTCACATACCTATTGTAGCGCCTAACGAAGAGTCCCATTTCCTCATCATCGGAATCATCTTCGCTTGAGCTACTTTCCACATGCTCTATCCTTTTGGACTTGGTGGACTTTGAAGTAGAGGCTTTTAGAGCTATAGACCTCTTGTCCTTTTCCTTTTCCTTGTCATTGTGCTTTACCTTCTTTTCGCTTTTCTCATGCTTTTCTAGCAAGTTTAGCACATGTTCATGCTCCGTGAGTTTGCCAAACAAAGTTGTAAGATTCAATGAGGTAAGATCATTAGCTTCCTTAATCGCGGTGACCTTAGGTTGCCAATTCCTACTAAGACATCTTAAAATTTTGTTAGTAGCATCTTGGTTGGAAATTGGTTTTCCCAAACCGTGTAACTTTTTGGTGATTTTGATAAAGCGTTGTTGCATATCCTCGATGGATTCTCCATCTAGCATATGAAACAACTCAAATTCTTGTGTTAAAGTATTAATTTTGGATATCTTGACATCATTGGTACCCTCAAAGTGAGTAACCAATGTGTCCCACATTTCCTTAGCCGATTCACAATGCGACACATGATAGAATTGATCAATCCCAAGGGATGATATTAAAATGTTTTGTGCCTTCGCATCGTAATTGACTTTCTTCTTTTCCTCATCCGTCCATTGTGCCATTGGCTTATTTGCGACAACACCATGAGCATCCGTTATAGTTGGAGCAAACGGACCATTCTCAATGGCATTCCACACTTCACTATCAAAAGAATTGATATGAATACGCATGCTACTTTTCCAATAGTCAAAATGATCTCCATTGAATACCGGAGCCCTATTATACGCCCCTTTTGGTGCAAAAGCCATGTTGTCTAATAATAGGCACAAATTACTCGGTTTAATCGTTTAAAATCAACCGGGCTCTTGATGCCACTTGTTAGACTACGAGGCTAACCACTTAGAGGGGGGTGAATAAGTGGTTCCGTTAACCAATTGAGTTTTTAAAAAATTGTTCGGTTAAACGTGCGTGCGGAAGCGACTCCGGGATCGGTAGTCTCTTTGCACCGTTTTGACTTATTGAAAAAGTAACTAAGCCGATAAAACGTATTGAGGAAAAGTCGATCGGAATAAGATATTCAAAAACTAATTCAATTAACAACAACGTTTCCAAGCAAGTTATTCGATTCTTTCAAAAACAATTCACAACACAAGATAATAATAATTGAATCCTTGTGAACACTTACGAACACACAAATTCAATTGTTTACGAATATAATGAAAGCAATAAAGAATGAAAGTAATGCAATCAACACACGAGGATTTGATTAGGGAGTTCCCCGGATTTCGCGTCGTCCACGCGTATGTCCGAGTACGTCTCCCCCCAAATAACCAAACGGGTTATTTGAGATATGTATAGAATGAAAAACAACTTGAACACAAGTGCACAATTTACAATGAATCCAATAAACCTATATTGACTCAAAATGTAAAACTATGCAAACCCTCAATCGACGAACGAATCTTCACCCTCTGATTCCAACGATCCTACCCGTGCAACTCCTTGCAACGATCGTCCAGCTGAGTCCTTCGATTCTTCTCAATTGATCCTCCAAGATATCGAACAATCTTGGATCCCTAGTGAGCAATCCAACCTCCTTGCACAAATCAACCCGATCGCGAATCTGCTTCACCACGAATCGCACCGAACGTTATCGACCAAGCGTACAACTCCTAAATGATTGATCCCATACTCAATCTTCAATTGTTGCAACTTGATGGAAGATGATGATCTTGTGAAGGATAACACTTTGATCCCAATTTTTCACCCAAATTGTATCCAAAGTGTTTTACCCAAAGCACTTCTTGCTCTCTCAATGATTCTCACTAGATTTCACAGTTGTGTTCAGTTACTGTGATTGTTTCATTGCTTACAAAGGAACCCACACATTGCTATTTAAAGAGAAAATAGAATGAGCAAATTTAGGCATAATTTTCAGTAGATGTATCGATACAAATGATTGTTTGTATCGATACAAAGCCCTTGACCAACGTTCAATTTTGAAAATCTTGACCTTTGTATCGATACAAACACGGGATGTATCGATACAAACATCAGAATCTTGAAATCTTGACTGATATGTATCTAAGCATGCAAGCATGCTTCGAATCATATGAAGCTTGCTGGTTTTTCAGAACATATACACATGTATCGATACATGCAAGCATGTTTCGAATCATATGGAACATTCTGTTTTTGTATAGAAGCTTTTGTATCGATACAGAGCCTGTGTGTATCGATACAAAGTGCTCAAAATGTACCAGAACAAGTTTCAGGACATTTGTATCCATACAGAAATGTATGTATCGATACAAAACACCAAAAAGTCAGTTTTTCAAGGTTTTGAAAATAGTTCTTTGTTGTCAAGTCATTTGTAAAGTTTGCCAAAATATGTTCAACCTATTTTCATGTGTTTTGACAATTATTAAAACATGAGGATGAACTGGTGCACTTACATGCCTAACTTTCGAAGGTTTTGGTGAGTCTTCTGCATTACTCTTCATGCATTTCTTATGATTTTGATTATTTGATAAATTCCTAATGCATCTTACATCTAATAGCATGTACCGAAGAAATGCTTCAGGCGTGTTCTCAAGGGTAGGGATAGTATTGTAATTAAAACTCAGTGCAATGGAGACGGTGTCAGGTGTACTCTCATAACCTATGAAAGAAGTGAAGGCAATTAGGAAATGTATTTGGGTAAAGGATGGTTCGAGTTTGTTGGTGCTATCAACCTTAAGAAGGGAGATAAGTTGTGGTTCCAACTCTCAAATCCTCCTAATGTTATGTTTGTAGAGATTATCTGAGGAAAACAGTCACGAAGAATATCCAAGTAGGGGGTGGTTTGAACTATTTTGTGGATGTCATTGATCTAGATAAGGGATATAAGTTGTAGTCCTAATGCTCGCATGTTTTGTAGATTTATAATTCTAGGTTGATGTTATGTATTTGACCATCTTCTTAGTAGGATGTGTTTGCATGGATTCAAAGACTAATGTATTAACTTTGAGTTTCTATGGTTCCCTTCTTTTTAAGTTGGGTTAATAGGCTTATACCCCCCTGCAATGTTAGCGAGTTTTGCGATACCCCCTATAAAAAAATTTCTCATAGATTCCCTCTTGCAATGTTCAGATTCCATCTTTTACCCCCCTGAGTGCCACTTGGATATGGAATCTTCATTTTTCGCTGACGTGGCATGCATATGTGGACGCTGACTGGACAAAGATGATGACGTGGCATGTTGAGTTGGTTTTTTTTTTCATTTATTTTAATTCCATCTATATTATTTATTAATTAAATATTATATAAAAAAATAAAAACATAATGAAATAAAATAAAATAAAATAAAATTTTAATAAACTTATTATTTATTAAAAAATAAAAAAAAGAAATAAAAAATAAAAAAAAAACTTATTATTTATTAAAAAATAAAATTAAAAAATAAAATAAAATTGAACTTATTATTTATTTATTAAAAAAATTATTATTTATTAAAAATAAAAAAATAAAGAACAGGAAAACAAATTTTTTCTTTCACTGTTTTTTAACTTATTATTATTTAAAAAAACTTTTATGTTCTTCACATTCTCAACTCATCATCTTCATCGCAAAATCATCACCATCAACATCATCAACATCCAACATCCTCAAGACAAGACAAAGAACAACATCATTTGTTGAAATTTCTAACGGCACCCAAAAGCTAGAAAAATTAAAACGTGAAATCAAAACACAAACCTATGGCACCCAAAAGCTAAAAAAATCAACAAGGCAAAGAAATAAACAAAACAACACAACAAGCTAAAAAATCAAACAGAACAACAATTCATACATCTTCAATCCCTCTTCTTCTCTACACAATACATGTTATCTATACAATCTCAATTTAAGTTCCATTTCAATTATAATTGAAAGCAAAGAAAACAAATAACAAACAAATTTCAATCCCAACGGTGACGGCAGCGAAAAAGAAATCGACTTTCTCATTCATCACTTCTTCATCTTCCAGAAATTCTTCTCTCTTGAACACGCCATGAACAGGAACATAAACGGCAACCCTTCGTTCTTCTCCGACGAACAACAACACAAACAGAACAACAACATGGGAGATCTAGGTTGCAATTTCGACCAAGGTGACGACAAACAAAAACATGATTTAAATTCTGAACAGGTCGCGTTTGAGTAATTGTGGATTTGATGGTTTTGGTTTTCAAATTGTGGAATAGGGTTCTTATAGATTGGAGATGAAATTAGGGAATTTTCAAATGGAATAGAAGAAGAATAAAAACGAAGAAGATGAAATTATCACATATATCATAATGAGAGAGAACAATCAAGGTGAAGAAGAAGATGGAATATGAGATTGTTTCATAATGAACACAGAACACGTTTTCTGTTTTTCATCTTGCGTTGTTTTACAATTTTTTTCTTTAATCTTTTTTAAATTGCAATAATGTTAATTAAAAAATAACAATTTTAAAGAAATATATAAAAATAATAGTTAAAAATAAATTCCACCTATTATCATACGTGGCAATAAAAAATAAATAATTTTTTTTAAAAATCCACGTGGATCTGCCATGTATTCAGTTTTGTCCAGTCAAGTGCCACCTATGATTGCTACATCAGCGAAAAATGAAGATTCCATATCCAAGTGGCACTCGGGGGGGTAAAAGATGGAATCTGAACATTGCAAGGGGGAATCTACGAGAAATTTTTTTATAGGGGGTATCGCAAAACTCGCTAACATTGCAGGGAGGTATAAGCCTAATTTGCAACTGCATGCTATATTTTTTGTTTACGTTAGTTTGAACTTATATTCTATCAAATTTATAATCTTATAAATCATCCCAATTTTTGACACCTATATATATATATATATATATATAGGTATTTTAGTCTTTGTGCTTACATGCTCGCCCACTATTTATTGTCAAGCTATTATGGGTTAATAGGCTAGTACCCCCTGCAATGTTAGCGAGTTTTGCGATACCCCCCTATAAAAAAATTTCATGTAGATTCCCCCTTGCAATGTTAAGATTCTTTGCTTTTGCCCCCTGAGTTGACAACTTAGCATAGAATCTTTATTTTTGATGACGTGGCAAGCTGACTGTGTATTTATATTTGATTTTTTATTTATTTTTTTGCCAACTCAATCAATGACTATGTAATTCTTATTTTTTTTTAAAAAGGTCAAAAAATCCCTTCTGATTTAACTTATTATTTTTTAAAAAAGTAAAATTAAAAATCTTCATCCTCTTCACTCAAAGTTCATCAAATCCTCTTTGATCTTCATCTTCTTCAAATCCAATGACCCATGATCTTCATCTTTAACAACTCATCTCCCCATCAAAACAACAACTTATCTCTCTTTCTCATCCTAAATCAAATAAAAAACAACAAAAATATTTACTACAAAGGAAAATTATTAAAAAACAACTAGAACAGCAAATCAAACAATAAAAAAAACCACTACAAATGAAAATTATCAAAAAACAACAAATAAAAAAAATCACTACAAATCTAAGCAAAACTCAACAAATCAAGAATCAAGCATAAAACAAATATGAGAAACCATTATAAATCCGCAGAAACCGTAAGCAGAAACCATAAACAAGAACAGCAACATCCTGCTTCCATGAACAGAAACGCAGAAACCAATGAATCCAGAATTCAGAAATATGAAGCTATGTATTTGAGTTTCGATTTCGAATCTACAAAACCCAATGAACTCGGATTTTACAAACCCACTTCCTGAACCATATTATGAAACACGAATTTCTAACAACTACATAAAAGAACTCAAAATTGCATTCTCCAATCTAATTTGGTTCTTCGTCTTCAACCTCTCATTCGAAATCCAAACCCAGAATTTGAACAAACTACCCAAAGAGAGAGATCGAGAGAGATCAAGAACCCCAAGCAACATCAGAACAACAACAACCACGAAAAATTTCATTACAAACCCCAAATAAATTAAAAATCCAGTTCTGAATTTCTCCGCCGTCGCCGTCGCACCTCCACCGCCTCCCGTCATCTCATAGAAATCCAGAAACTATTAAGAAAATTTCGCACAAGAAAAAATCCAAGGAAGAGAGAAAATAGATCTGTTTATGCCAATCTATTTCTTTGTTGTTGTTTATGGGTGAGCATCAAATAGAAGATGAAGACAATGAAATTTGGGCTGTGTTTTTCCACCAACAACAAGCCATTTATGCGTGGATTAATATGGAAGAGGAAGCAAGAAGAAACTGATGAACATTATATGGGTTTTGGATGCCAATCTGTTTCTTTCTTTTTTTCTTAAATTTTTGTTCTTTTCAATATTAATAATAAATGAAATTAATAAATAAGGATTATAAAATAATGTTAAATGAAAAAATAATGTTTATGTTTTTTTTAATTTTAATACAGTCAGCTGCCACGTGGATGAAAATTAAAATAAAAAAAAATTTCACGTGTCTCAGATGGAGCTGACACGTGGAGATTCCACACAGTCAGCATCCATGGTGTGCAGCTAGGGGGGTAAAGCGTGGAATCTTAACATTGCAAGGGGGAATCTACATGAAATTTTTTTATAGGGGTGTATTGCAAAACTCGCTAACATTGCAGGGGGGTATTAGCCTATTAACCCTATTTCAGATTATTGGTGTAAATTATACAATCATATGCGCTATTCTAATTTTGATAAAAATGGGTAAATTTTTTAAACCCCAACAAATATTAAATAAAACAAAAGAGAGTGGATGCCAAAAAACAATTAATGCATTTTGGGATACTATTATTATTAATGGAGTGATTTGGTGTGGGTTTGGCATGTGTGCTCTTAAATGCAGTGTTGTGATTAACAAGTGTAGTGTTTTGAACTATCCTACTGCACTTCTCCCAATGAAAAAGCTCCATGTAGATAAAAAAGGATGTTGGAGTCTATAAACTTTCTGTCTTCTCTTCTTTTGCTCTGTATCCACATTCCACGCCCAATGGATTGCTATGCTTTGTCTCTTGGTGAATCTTTCTTTCTTGATGCTGACACTGCACATGAAACTGATCAGGAAAATAACACACACATAAGTGATTTTCTCTCAAACATGCAAACATACAACATGGAATTTGATGTTGAAAGAGTAAGTGTTTTTCATTTCTTAAGTTCATTAAGTTCATCATCTATCTTATTGCTTTTGTCTAACTCTAACTTCTGTTGTGTAGCCCATAGGAAAACCTCCATGCTGTTTTGTTCGAGAGGTTGGTGATTTGGTTGCTCCCAAAGTAATTTTACGAGATCCTAATCATAATGAATTGGAGGTCTCTGTTGTGAAGAAATATAATAAGATTTATTTTGAGGATGGGTGGTGTGAGCTCAAAGATATATATCATATTCCTTTTGGTGCTTGGGTTACTCTTACATACATTGAGCCTAAACTATTACTGATAAGGCTCATTAACAGATTTGGTAGAGAGGTTAAGTATCCACAACATAATCCTCCTCTTAGGCGTTTGTTAACTAATCTTGGTTCCTCTACCATTCCTTCACCAAATATCCGTGTTAGGCCCCTGACTTTTGTTCGTACCTATGTCAAAAAAATGACATTTGATGATATCCACTCTGGAACATTGGTATTATTTTTACTTTGCTTACAGTTATTGATATTAATATATTTTGTTTATTACTGTTTTACTTACAGTTATCATTCACCCTTGAAACATATTTTGCCCTGGTATGGATTTGGTGAACGTGTATTTTACTTCGTGCATGCTGGATTGGCATTAGTGGATCATAAAGGGACTCATTTTCATTGCAAGCTGACTTTTGGTGTTGATCGCGCTGGTGAAATGTGCTGCAAAGTTTCTAATGGTTGGATTGATTTCTGCAAGTATTATGGTCTGGCTGTAGGTGATCAAGTGTGATTCTGTGTTACTGATATTACTGATTATTACATGATGTATGTGTGTGTATATCCTCACTTAGGAATAGAGACAACTATTGACTATCCTTTAACTGATGGCAGTCGAATCCCACTCTACATTTCCCAAAGATACTTTGTTGCACATGGTTGATTCCAATTACATATTAGCAATTGAATTTGCTATTTTTGGGGTTTAGTTTTGGAGCCACTTTTGTACTTGGTTATATGTATTTGTATGGCAGACCAATGTGTCACTCTTAGTAAATCGTATGTTTTATATATCTATGTTTCGGAGCCCCTTTTATCGCTATATTTATTTACATTTAAATAATTACAGTTAGAGATTGCTGTCAAATAAATTTCAAATATTAATTGTAGTAAATAAAAAAAATTAATAGGTGTTTAATTTCACTCTGCAAATCTTAAGACAGTATTTTCCAAGCAATTCTCTCTTGAAATTAAGCATTTTATTCACTAGCCAATAATCCATTTATCACTGATAGGTGAGGCTTATTCTGTGTGTATGCATTCACCCTATCAGTGTTTTTGTAAGCAATCATTACGTTTTGGTGAGAGATTAAGTTAAGCCAATCAATCGTCCTTCCTTCCACTACTGTCCAAACTAGAACTCTGTTTTTTATTTTCTCCCTTCTATTTCTATTTAACCCTTTGCTCATTTACTCCCCAAACTACCTTTCTTAAACACCACTGTAAACATCACTCCCATTTTCTAACAGAAATGGCTGGAGTCCAGAACACTCTTCAGTTGGTTGAGCAAGCAATACAGAATTACAATATTGCAGATGCTTCAGATACTATCATGAATTTACAAGGTACTCTTAATGTGTTTGCATGTTTGTTACCTCTGCTTGCATGTTTGCTTTATGTGTTTGTATGTTTGAATCTAAGTTTTTGAATCTATTATTTTCATTTGTTGATATATATTTGATACTTCAATGGAAAAAATGTTTAGATAAGAACTCATTTCATATGTTTGTAAATGAGCATAGCTTATTGTGCATGTTCAAACTATAACTAAGTATGTGTATAACTATAGCATTCCATTGAATTGTATGGGGGAAAAATATGTGGTGAGTCATGAAAGAGCAATGGTAGCATATAATATGGAAATCATATTTGTTTGATTTCTGGAAGTATTTATCTTTTGTTGTGTAGATATCCACCGTGATGTGAAGCCCTATGCAATGATGACAAAAACATGCTACATTGAATTCGATCCAATGAGCGTAAGTTAGCTACCTATTATTAGCATACTATGTACTGACTATTCATATTGTCTTTTGTCCAGTGACTATTCCATGTATTGTGCAGGCCCGCGCGAAACTACCAGCGTGCTTTACAAGAGACGTTGGTGCATTAACATTGGCGGCTATGTGATTTTGCAGGATCCTAATAATAATCATATTCAAGTGGCTATTGAGAAAAAAAAAACAGAATATATCTAAGTCATGGTTGGACTCGGCTCAAGGACTTTTATGGTCTCGGTCTTGGTGGTTGGTTAATTGTTTTATATATGAGCCCTTTTCTCTTCCACATAAAAGTGAGAAAGGTAACTGGTGTTGATGCGGTGTACCCCCAAAAAGACCCCCCTATAGACTGATGCTATCTCAACAGCCCGATCATGGTTGTTGGAGTGGACCTATACCCTATTTTGTAGCTCCAAGAACATTTTTTCATGTGCTTGAAACAACATTGACTGCATCTGATGTTGAGTCTAGAGTATTGGTGTGTATATGTTAGTATAGTAAAAAGATGTAATTAATCAATTTTTTGTGTGCTAATCTCTTGAGACAATGTGTGACAGGAGCTCCCTTGGAATGGATTTTGTGAGAATGCACTTACAAGTGACAATCATGAACTGACAATCATAGATTGGTTCGGATGTACTTGGAAATGCCACATGGAACATCACGATGGTCCTCCCATGATTTGCAGGATTCAAGGTGAATGGCGTGCCATATGCAAAGCCCGTTGTTTGGTGGAGGGCGTGGCTCTAAAGATTGGTGCTAGGAAGCCAAGTGCTAATACAGTCGTTTATATCAAGATATCACCTTTAATTGGTGTTCGTACAACATTGGTTGCACCTACACGTACCGGAGGACACAAAGCTTTCTATCAAGCAGAGCAGTATTTTATGTTGTGACGCTTTAATCTTATAATATGTAGCTTTCTTTTTCAGTCTTTAATGCTCTTATTTTGTATGAATTTGAATTTGGTTTGTTTTGGTGTAGCATTTCAATTATATGATTTCTTGCTTTCCTTTCCAGTTTGTAATGCTCTTACTTTGTATGAATTTAAACTTTGTTTGTTTTGGTGTATTTTATGAATTTAACCTCTAATCTTATAATCTTTATCTTTAATCTAATGTTTTTGCGATGTTTATTGCCATTGTGTCTTGGCATAGCTTTTAATAATAGTTGGCAAATAACATTTAATTTAAAAACAACTGCATAATTGGCAATAGAAGTTGGATAGACATCACTTTCCTAAACACAAATTCAAGAAAACATAATTGACAAAGCATTAGATTAGACATAAAGATTATAAGATTAGAAATGAACATACATCTAGAAAAGAAACAGACATGACTTTCTTAAACATAAATTGGAGTAGGTATCAAAGGATGATTCAAAAGGTGCATAATCCAAGCCACAATAAAGACACACATTAAACCAACTTAGCAATCTTTGTAGCCATATCCCAAAGGTCGCAAAGAGTTTGTCTATAACTCTCAGCAATCTTGGCTTTGTCCATCAAAACAAATATATCCTTTTTCAAATCCTTCGTTTCAGCTTTAAGTACTTTGAGGGTGATTGTTTTGATCACAAGATTGGCTATGTCTTCATGGATGCTGATTTTGAGTTCTTGAATCTTCTCTTCAAATTGTTCACAGTTGATTTGTGTGGATTGATCATGCATTTCCTTATATTCATGGATGTACCTAGCAAGGTTGTTGTAATACATACACTGCGACTGCTTTACAGATGACACTTCATCCAACAGAGCTGCCACTGCTTTTTGTTTTTTGCTAAATTCTTTTTCAACAAAAATGATTAAAGGAGCACGTACCATAGTTTCATCTCGAAATCGAGATGCATGCTAAAGGAAATCAAACTCTCTGGAGGACAGGCTCCATGAATGAAGATGGAGATTATGGACAGCTAATGAGAACTTCCTAAACTTTCTAAGACAGTATATATGACCTTTTTTTAGCATTTTTGTTATCTTTTTGATCATCTTACTTTCTATTCGCACCATGGTACTCTAACCAGATAATTGCTTGCCTATAAGTCTGAGTGTGTAATGCTATATATAATGTGAATCGTTCTACAAGCTAATTAAGTTTCTCATTGGACAGTTGGGCAGTAAATAATAGCCAATCCTACTTAATGTGAAACCATGCGCAGATACATCTTATTGGCTATGTGGTCTGCTTCCTTTAAATGCAAAGAATCTCAGTGAATTGAGCTAACCATCTTCACACGCCATTGTTTTAGACACGTGTCATTTAGCAAATTATATATCTAATCAAATAACATGCAAAGAGAATGATGTAGCAACGCGACACATGGCCTTGAACATGTCTGCAGAAATCTCAAGAGAGCTATTCTAGGAGTATGAGGTACATTTTCCATTTTGTTCTTTGGCTCACAGGGAAAAGGTCACTACATATGGCTAGCATGCACCAAGTCCATAGTGGTTCAAGTGATCCACCTGCTTCAGAAGGTATCATATCCATTTTCATTAGACATGTGTTTTCATTTAGATTATTGCTAGGTATCATATGATTTTAATGGCACTCTTGGAAGATAAAAACTTAGAAACACTTTATGTTGCGTAGTATAATGTTTCCTTTGATAACCATAAAGTATTGTAGTTCTTAGATGTTTTGAATAATTTCTCCTTTTGTTTCTCAGATTAAATTCTAAAGAACATGTGGAGTTATGAGGTGATAATTTGAAAGATTGGTTGAGTAGTTGGAACAATGAAAAAATATTGTGGTTCTTGATTTGTTTATTTGCTGTCATAGCATCTGATTTCATTAGTATCTGAACTCTTTTTGGTGTTATTATAGATCCTCATGCTGAGATTAAGCCTTATTTGATAACAGCAAGGAGCTGCTACATGGAATTTGATCCAATGAAGGTAGACTTGGTCATGTTCCTAGCCCTTTGTATATAGGTTTAATTTTGTATACTAACACTTTTGAATTATTCCATAGTCTCGCGCAAAGTTGCCCGCATGTTTTACCAGATCTGTTGGTTCATTCATCCGCAATTACGTCATTTTGCAAGATCCAAACCGTAATCATATTAAAGTGAGTGTCGAGAGAAAAAATAACAAAATTTATTTTACTGCCGGTTGGTCGCGTTTAAGAGATTTCTATAGCATTACCATAGGTGGTTGGGTAACAGTTTTGTATATAAGCCCACTGCTTTTCTACATAAGAGTTAGGAGAATTACTGGGCTTGAGGTGGTCTACCCTGAGAGAAATCCTCCTTACAGACTGGTGCTGAACCATGAATGTTGTCATAGTTATATTCATGGCCCTGTGCCTTTTTTCCTGGCACCGAGCACATTCTACCATAAACTTGAGAAATCATTGACTTCATCTGATGTTACTTCTGGTGTTTTGGTGCGTATCTATAGACAATTCTTATTAAAGTTGATTTGTTCTCTCCAATTATTGACTTCTTAAAATGATGTAAAATAGGAACTCTCTTGGGATGGTTTTTTTGAGCGTGCACTACCAGACGAGGAAACACATATAACTTTGGTTGATTGGTTTGGATTTTTGTGGAAGTGCCGCCTTGGCTTTCAACAACGTCCTACAAAGACTTGCCAAATATCCGGTGATTGGCCTGCCATATGCAAGGCGTGTTGGAACAAAGTGGGTCTGACATGAACCTCTAATGTTTTAAGTGGTTTTGATGATAACAAAGTATTAAAATTGCAATTGGTATTACTAATGATTATTCTAGTGTGCAGAATTACAAGTTAAAATTCATGCAGAAGCACTATGAATAGTAGCAGAGAAGCCAGTCAAGACAAGCTCTGAAAGAGTACCACTGTTCATCAGAAGCTTAATTTTTGCGTGCTGAAGATAGCACCTCTGAAGACCAAAAGCTAGGCTCTGATGAAGTTCAGAAGCTGAAGATCTTAAGAAGCTATGACAAGAACATCAGAAGCAAAAGGAATTTACGTCACTCAAGAGCTGACCTATACAGAACCAATGATTGAAGAACAATCCTCTTCAAGACTCTGTCACATCCACAGGAAGGAATATTCGTTGGTACAACGTTAACCTTATCCATAAGTGGAGCGCATTTGAGGATAGTACTATCGTACTATTATTACTCAAAATGGATGAGTGATAAATTGAATAGCTAGGTAGTGGAATTGGAATTCCTTACCAAAGAAGGCAATATACAGCTATCAATTGTACGAGTAAATTCCAGCTGGCACCTCTCTCTCTGCAACGGTCATCATCTTCCTCCAAGTATAAATAGAAGACTCAAATGGAAGAAATGACCACTGTTCCTACTACTGTTCTATTACTGCGTTCAAAGACTAAGAAGCATTCTGACATCATATTTTAAATCTGTCATTCTAAGTCTTAGAACAAATTGAGTTGTATTTTGTAAACACCTCTGATAGTATATCAAGTGTTCCTTAAACATTCATTCTTATTCTTAAGTTTGTTTGAGAAGTCTCTTGTTAAGTTTAACTTGAGCATTTGAGAAGTCTCTTGTTTAGTGAAACTTGAGCACCTGAGAAGTCTCTTGCAAGTGTGCTTGAGCAATTTGTAATCTTTAGTAGATTATAGTGAAAATCTCTTGTTAGTAACAAGGGGACTGGAGTACTCTCGATTTGTGAGGGGAACCAGGATAAATTCTGTGTCTTTCTTTCTCTCTCTCTGCACCCTCTCATTAATTTGTGTTTTTATTCGCTGCATACTTAGTCGCTATTAGGCAAAAAGTTTTATTTTTTAAAACACAATTCAACCCCCCCTTCTTGTGTTTTTCCACCTTCAATTGGTATCAGGAGCTGGGCTGTTGCCTAACTCTCACCTATCAGTGAAACAGTTAAGATTCAGGGAGGAAAAACATGTCTGCTGAGAAGAATCTCAATGAAGTTCCATTTGACTATGATTCTAATTCTAAAGACAGAAGGTCTTCTGACAAAATTCCCTTTTTCAATGGAACTGAGACTGGTTATCCATTCTGGAAAACCAAGATGTACAGTCACATCATGGCGATTGATTGTGATCTGTGGGATTTGGTAGAAGATGGAGTGAACTTTGAAAATATGGACTTAGAAGGCGTTGTTAGCTCTAAAGACAGGAAGGCTTTTACACCCACTCAAAAGCTGGAATATAAGAAGCACCACAGTGTAAAAGGGATGATGACAAATGCCATCTCTCATGATGAGTACTTGAAAATTGGAGATAAGAGAACGGCTAAGTCTATCTGGGATTCTCTTAAATCCAAGTATGAAGGAAATAAACAAGTTAAGGAGGCTAAGGCCAACTTGTTAGTACATCAGTATGAATTATTTAAAATGAAGGACGGAGAGGACATTGAGACAATGTTCTCTAGGTTTCAAATTCTTGTTTCTGGACTTCAAGTTTTAGATAAGAGCTATACTGAGGCTGATCATGTAAGGAAAGTACTCAGAAGCTTGCCGCCAAAGTGGAGACCAAAAGTGACAGCGTTTCAGGAATCTAAGGATTTAGATACTGTGTCTCTTGAAAGCTTGGTTAGTTCTCTAAAGAGTCATGAGATGGAACTCATGACTGATGAATCGACTAAGAAGCTAAAAGGGATAGCACTAAGCACCAAGAGTTCCTCTAAGGCTCTGAAGGCAAAGGTTATAGTATCTGATGAAGAAGCTTCTGAAGAAGGTCACGAGATGGACTCTGATGAAGAAGAAGAAATGGTTCTGATGGCTGCAAGAGTATCGCAATGGGCTAAGAGAAGCAAGAAGTATGCTGGTAAGTTTGGAGGTTCTTCCAAGAAGGTTGGTACTTCTAAGGATAAAAAGGAAGAACAAAACAAATGCTTTAAGTGCAACAAACCAGGACACTTCATTGCTGACTGCCCAGAGAACCTGAGTAAATCATCCAAGAGAACCTCTAACAAAGAAAGATACAAAAGTAAGCTCAAAAAGGGGTTCCTTGCCACTTGGGATGATTTGGATCAGGAATCAGATTCTGATGGGGAAGAAGAAGCAAACCTAGCCTTGATGGCAACCGCTTCTGACCAAGAGAACTCTGAGCACGAAGATGACTCAGATTCAGAAGATGAAGATGAGGTACTTGCTAAACTTTCTCGTTCTGAATTAATAGATTCATTAAAAGATGCCTTAAAACTTTTAACCAAAAAGGCAGGTGAGTGTAAGGTCCTTAAAAAGGCTTATAACAACCTGACCGAAAAGGCAAATGAAATAATTGAACAAAATGAGTCCCTAAAATCAAGAAATGAATTTATGGAAACTCATTATGTTCTTGATGATAAGGTTCCTCCAGAACATGAATTTGCTCTTCAGGAATTCCTTATCAATGGAATGAAAAGAAGTAAAATAGCCTCTTTAATTTATCATGTAAGTAGAAATAGAGGAGAAGGTCTTGGATTCTCACGTTTTAAAGATAATCCATTATCTTCAAAGTCCTCCAATATAGATAAATCAAAACCTAAGGTCGTCTTTGTAAAAAGTCAATCAGAAGTTCTAAATGAGTCGGCTTCTAATAGAACATCAAAGTCAGAGGCTCAAAAGTCAAAGACTCTGAAGGATAAAACCTCAGAACCTAAGATTGTTAAGCCTCAAGCTAATGTTAAATCTAAAGAAGCTCTGACACATTCAAGAACAAAGCTCAAGAGCTATACTAAACCCAAAAACTTTTCAACAAGGGTGGTTAACTCTAGAAGCTCTGATAGGTCCTTCAAACAAAGACCACCTGGACCTGTAAAGACTAACACAAAAGGACCCATAAAGATATGGGTACCAAAATCTCAAATAATATTTGCTTCAGGTTTGCACACTAAGAAGGCCAAAGCAGCAATGCTGGTACCTGGACAGTGGCTGCTCACGACATATGACGGGAGAAAGGCATATGTTCCAAACCCTGACTCTGAAAGAGGGAGGTACTGTGGGGTTTGGAGGAAACCAAAAAGGGAAGATCATTGGTACAGGTATAGTTGGTAACTCTTCTCTTTCAATTAAAAATGTTTGGTTAGTTGATGGCCTCAAACATAATCTGCTTAGCATTAGTCAATTTTGTGATAGCGGATTTATTGTTAAATTTGATAAAGAGGCATGTACAGTAATCAATGATTCTGACAAATCCATTTTGTTTAAAGGATTAAGAAGAGGTAATGTTTATAAGGTGAATCTGTCAGAACTCACTGAGCAGAAGATAGTTTGCCTTCTATCTCTGAATGATGAAAAGTGGGTCTGGCACCAACGCTTAAGTCATGCTAACTGGAGATTAATCTCTAAGCTTAGCAAACTAAAGTTGGTTAAAGGCCTGCCAAATCTTAAATATCATTCAGATGCTCTGTGTGGTCCTTGTCAGATTGGCAAAATTTCAAAAACTTCTTTTAAACCTAAAAACATTGTCTCTACCTCAAGACCCTTAGAACTACTTCACATTGATTTGTTTGGTCCAGTAAGTACTGCCTCAATCAATGGGAAGAAATATGGATTAGTCATTGTTGATGATTACAGTAGATGGACTTGGGTAAAGTTTCTAAGAGTGAAAGATGATGCATATGATGTGTTCAGCATCTTCTGCACTCAAGTGCAAAATGAGAAAAGTCTCAAAATCTTAAAGGTTAGAAGTGATCATGGTGGTGAATTTGAAAACGAACCATTTGCAACTTTTTGTGAAGATCATGGCATTGTCCATGAGTTCTCTGCTCCTAGAACACCACAACAAAATGGTGTTGTAGAGAGAAAGAACAGGTCTTTACAAGAAATGGCAAGAACCATGATGCATGAGACAAAACTTGCTAAGCACTTCTGGGCAGAAGCTGTAAACACAGCTTGTTATATTCAAAATAGGATCTACATAAGACCTCTATTGAATCTAACAACATATGAACTCTTCAAAGGAAGAAAGCCCAACATCTCTTACTTTCATCAGTTTGGATGTACATGTTACATTCTAAACAACAAGGCCTACAAAAGAAAATTTGATGCCAAAGCTTGTAAGGGAATCTTTATAGGTTACTCTGAACGCTCAAAGGCATACAGAGTGTATAATTCTGAAACCAACTCAGTGGAAGAATCTATACATGTTAGATTTGATGATAAAGAGCCTGACAGTAAAATGTCAGAGCAAGATAATAGTTATGCAGGTGTTCCATACCAATACATCGATTCAGAACCTGAAAAAGCATCAGAAGCTGTTGAAGCTTCAGAAGCTGTATTGGAAGAAGATGCTGAAGAAGCATCTCAATTAGAAGCATCACAAGAACATGATGACACTTCAGAAGAAGACACTCAATCAAGTGCTGATGTTGATGAAGCTCCAAGAAGGAAGTTCAAATATAGATCATCACATCCAGAAGACTTAATTCTTGGAAACAAAGAAAGTCCAAGAAAGACAAGATCAGACTATCAACAACTTGATTCTCTTCTGGGATTAATCTCAATGATAGAACCAAAGAATGTTGATGAAGCACTTACGGACGATGGATGGATTGTAGCTATGCAGGATGAGCTCAATCAGTTTCAAAGAAATGATGTATGGGACTTAGTGCCAAGTCCAGCACATAAGAACATCATTGGAACTAAGTGGGTATTTAGAAACAAGATGAATGAACAAGGTGAAGTGGTAAGAAATAAAGCTAGACTGGTAGCACAAGGCTACAGTCAGCAAGAAGGTATAGACTTCACTGAAACATTTGCTCCAGTAGCAAGACTGGAAGCAATCAGGTTACTTCTTTCATATGCTGTTAACAATGGAATCACATTGTACCAAATGGATGTTAAGAGCGCCTTTCTTAATGGTGTTATTTCTGAAGAAGTCTATGTCAAACAACCCCCAGGTTTTGAGGATTTGAAAAATCCTAATTATGTTTATAAACTTAAGAAATCACTCTATGGTCTCAAACAAGCTCCAAGAGCTTGGTATGAAAGATTGAGTAATTTCCTTTTAGAAAATGGTTTTCAAAAAGGTCAAATTGACAATACATTATTCAGAAAGACATCTAAGAAAGATATCTTAATCATTCAAATTTATGTAGATGATATAATTTTTGGTTCAACTAATGCTTCTCTTTGCAAGAATTTCTCTAAGCTTATGCAGGATGAATTTGAAATGAGTATGATGGGTGAATTGAAGTTCTTCCTTGGAATCCAAATTAATCAAGGAAAAGATGGCACTTACATTCATCAAAGCAAGTATACAAAAGAGCTTCTGAAGAAGTTCAACCTTGATGACTGCAAGATAATGTCTACACCCATGCATCCTACCAGCAGCTTAAGCAAAGAAGAGATAGGAAGCAAAGTAGATCAGAAGCTGTATCGAGGTATGATTGGTTCTTTACTCTACCTTACAGCATCTAGACCTGATATTCTATATAGTGTATGCTTGTGTGCAAGATTCCAGTCAGATCCTAGAGAACCTCACTTAACTGCTGTTAAGAGGATCTTTAGATATCTGAAAGGAACTACTAATCTAGGACTTCTTTATAAAAAATCCCTAGATAGTAAGCTAGTTGGATTCTGTGATGCTGACTATGCTGGTGATAAGATTGAGAGGAAATCCACTAGTGGAAATTGCCAATTCATTGGTAAGAATCTCATATCTTGGGCCAGTAAGAGACAAACAACTATTGCTTTGTCTACAGCAGAAGCAGAATACATCTCAGCTGCTAAATGCTGCACACAGCTTCTCTGGATGAAGTATCAGTTGGAAGATTATAACATAGCTGAAAGGAGTATTCCACTATATTGTGACAATACTGCTGCTATTCATTTGTCTAAGAACCCTATTCTACACTCAAGAGCTAAACATATTGAAATAAAACATCACTTTATAAGGGATCATGTTCAGAAAGGTACAATAGATATTCAATTCATTGATACTGAACATCAATGGGCTGACATATTTACTAAACCTTTAGCTATTGAAAGATTTGATTTTATCAAAAAGAATTTGAACATGCACTATATCTCTGAAGAAAATTAGCTCTGAGAAGTAGAATAAAATTAGCATCTGAAGCTCTATCAGAACCTCTTATAATTTAGAGTATCCCTTGGGAAGCTCTGAATAATTTAGGCTCTGAAGAGTAACAGGTTCTGATGAGGTGTCAGATACAAATGAGTGAGGCTCTGAACCTTTTAGAAATGAAACGTTCAGTACGTGTAAGTGTACAACAGTTGTCTATACACGCGTCAGCTATGTTTAAACTTTTTCAACACGTGTCTAGATCCTGACGGGCAGAGAACAGTTAATGATGATTATGGCAGTTAAGTATATTATTTAATTTTTAAAACTGCTCGCGCTCCCTCCCAATGTTTACTTTCTCTGTGTATGTGTGCTAGTTACTATTTATAAGTCACTTCACTCACTTGCACAACTTTTTACACGAAATCACTACCTACACAACCCTAGGCTTTACAGAAAATTCCCAATCTTCATCTTCTCAATTTTCTGAAACAATGGCTGCTCGTTCATCAAACGAAATCGTTCAAGAATCCTTTAACCCTACGTTACCACCCATCATCGATCTTAATTCAAAAGATAACCTAGTCTACGAACATCATCAAACTGACGCTGGACCAGATGCTTATGATTTCTTCACTGAGAAGTTCGTGGATTTTGAAAGTTTGAAAGCGAATGGGATTGACATTCAATACTTATTCTACAACCAACAATGGCAAAATTACTTTGAGATGCTCAATGGCTTCGTATACTACGACATAGTGAAGTATTTCTGGCAGAAGGCTAAAGTGTACGATAGAGCAAGTGCTGATAAAGAATACAAGGATATGGTTGAGAAGAACAAGGAATTACGAGGGAAAACAAGAAAGGAACTTGGTCTTAAACCTTATAGAGAAAGGGAAATTAGGTCAAATATTTTGGGAATCAATGTTGTGATAACTCAGGCACACATTGCTAAGATTCTGGGTTTAGACAACAAAGGAGAAGATATAGAAGTGTATGATAAGAGAAGCAAGCATTTGGATTCAATTCATCAGGACCTCTTTAAATCTGGTTGCACACAAAAGGATTTTGGAAAAGTAATGCACATGAAGAACACATTTGAATTTGCTTTCAGAATGTGTTTGTCCACTATCTTCACCAGAAAAGGTGGATTGGATACCATCTCCATTCCACACAAACATCTCATCTGGTTCTTATACAAGAGGGTAAAGGTTAATTTGGCTAAGATTCTTTTTGATCACATGTGCCTTACCATCAATGAGGGTAGAACCAAAATACCATCAGTCATTCATCACCCTAGGTTAATCTCAGAACTGATAAGGCAAACCAAACTCACAGACATTGTGAGTGCCAAAGAAAAACTTAGAGTTTTCCAAACTGCTAAGTATGATGCATCAGTTCTGGTCAACATGAAGAGAAAAACCAAGGAAGAAATCATTCAAGTGAAAACACCTCTACAGCAAGTGTACGAAAAGTACTTCTGGTGTGATGGGTTTCCCACCATATCAGAACATGATAATGATGAGGTCATCAAGAACTTTCTTGAATCAGTAAGAAGAGAAACTGGGGTCAGTGTGCCCAGGAAAATGGTTGTAAGTGTTCCTAATTGGGATATCTTCAAGGGACCAAGAGATATTACAAGGAGCAGAAGAAAGCCAAGAACTACTGAGCAAGAAATGATTGATGAAGGCTCTGATGATCAAGGACATGCTAGTGCTGATGAGATTGAGGAAGGTGCTGAAAGTATGATGACTGAAGCTGTTCAGAAGGAGAAACAGACAAAGAAAAGGCATGATAGGCCTTCAGCTTCTGAGGAAGATCAGAACCCTGCTAAACCTGCAAAGAGATTAAAGACCAGAGCTTCTAAACCAAAAGGTAAGATCTCTGAATCTAATACTTCTAGCATTCCTGTAGCTCAGGTTATTGGTTCTGAACCTCAACCCTCTATTGCTAAACCATCTATTTCTCAACCTCCATTATCTACTAATCAACCTCAACCCATAGACTTCACTGTACCTATTAGTGTAGTCTTACCTGATCATAAAGCTATATCATCATCATCTTCATCAGATACCAGCACTGCCTCGGATGAGTTAATTGCTACACTCATCAGAGAATCCAACCCAAAACAAAAGAAAACTCTTACACCAAAGAGAACCTCTTTCAAGAAAACCACAAAGAAAATCACCATAAAGCCCATTCATCTTTCTTCTGATGAAGAACCTACTATTAATGTAGACACCACCATTCTCCATCAATCCACAAATCAAGGTTCTGTCATAGAACATCTTGAACAACACATGTGTGGTGTTGCATTTACCAACTCAAATCCAAATTCACCACATCAATTTACATCCATGAATCTCACAAATGATTCACCCGTCCATAAAACACAAAACACACAGGTCATTCACACACCCCCTCCCTCACTTGATCACATCTCACGAGTAAATCCACCTACATTCACCCCTGTTCAGAATGAGCCAATTGCTCATTCTGAAGAACAACAAAAAACACCTCACTCATCACCAATCAATGTCACGACTGAACAACAACATCAATCACCACAACCTGTCCCTGACCCACTCAACAGACCTCTAGTTTTAGAAGAGGTTCTTGAGCTTTACCAACACCTAACTAAAGCTGAACATCAAATATTCAAGGATTCCATCAATCTTGATGATGATATCATACCTCCAAATCTCAGCAGAATCAAAATTATTGAACTCACAAGAAAGAAACCTGAACCAACCATTCCCTTTGACTCATCCTTACCCTTTTTCAATTCTGACTCTGAACCAAATCTTGAGCTGCTTAATAATGCTATAGGTATTAGACTTAAGAGGTTCAAACAAAGAGAGGAAGAAGCTCTTATCTTTCCCTCTGATTTGGATGCTGATGTCAGGGAATTAGAGTACTTATTTGGTGAAACTTTAAGGATTCTCAGTACTCATCTGAAGGATAAGATTAAGGGTAGAGGAGCAAACACTGTACGGGAACTATTTGAGATTGCTGAGAGGACATGTGCTCCAAGGCTCACATTCTTCAACCATGAAGAAGAATGTCAGAGGTTAGCCTTTTTAGCTGCTGTTGATGAAAGTATGAGAAGATCTTTGGATGAAGAGCAGGCTAGGATAGCTGCTGAAATGGAACGTCAGAGGCTTGCTGAACAAGAAGCCTTAAACTTATTGGTTGATAGAGCTGTTCACATTGCTGTCATTGAGACTAATAAGATTCTTGAGAATCAAGGAGCTACAGAAGATACTGTTATGAATGATCAGAACCTTAGTAAACCAGATTCTGATAAAGGAAAAGCTCCCATTGCTGCTTCATCTCCTCCAAGATCTCCACCAGTACTTGTCCAAGGCTCTTCTTCATCTGCTATATCCTCTGTTATGCAAGAAGCTCTGGATGTAATCAAGCATGACATAAGAGAGGAACTAAGAAATGAAATGGATGAATTCAGGGCCGATATAAGAGAAGACATGAACAGATCTGGTGAAGCTACTAACAAGAAGATAGATGCAATGATGGAACTTCTTCTGAAGCTTACTCAACAGCAACCCAAACCTTAACCCTCATGTCTGAGCACTTATTTGTAATCATGTTTTTTTTGTAATTGTTGGATATTTTTTTTTCTTTTAATTCATATCTATATTATCCATGTTTGTGTGTTTGTTATTTGCTTCTATGTTTGTTTTATATTTGTTTTTCAAAATTTAACTTTTCTATATACTCTGATAATGTCTGATACTCTTGTGGATTCTGAATCTAGTGTAAGATGTTGGAGAACATCTTGTTTTTAAACTTATATAGGTTTTTGAAAACCTAAGATTCCCCCACATCAGTATTCCTGTTTACTCATGAAATAGCTTCTTAGTATTATAGCCTGTTTATAAGCGGGGCAACAATACCGTATGAGGCGTGTCTGGTAACTGGTTGTCTGACGTTTGACAAGAGTATATATATATATATATATATAAGAAACTTGCTCAAAACAAAGGGAATTAATAGCATAAACTTCTTTATTAATATGGTTGAAGAATTTCTATTACATAGAATGATAAGACTCTACTTAGAGCTAGGCTTCACTTCAGAAGACTCTGCATCTAGCTTCTTATGTTTCTCCTTAATGTAAGAAAGCAAGTTGGCAGTAGCCTCTTGCACTAGTTCTTCAGTATTCTTCTGAACAGCAGCCTCGTACTCTTCGTATGGAGTGTCATCATTGTATGTCCATAAAAATTCTTCCAGATCAGAACCCAATTCCTCCTCCTCTGACTCTGTCAAAATCAGTTCTTGCTTGTTCCTTTCGTAGCGAAGCTTGTTTTCTTCGCAGCGCCAGGGCTCTGCTCCCTTCTTGCTCTCTTCTTTTGAGCCTGAAGCATCCTTGGTAACCTGCCTTTCCATTGTATGTTTTTCTTTTGATGTTACTTGATTACTCTGGATGAGTAAAATGAGAGGAATCATCCCTTTTTATAGTGCCATCAAGCTCTCTTGTCAGGACGGTTTTCAACATAATTCATTAAATGAATTTAGTTGTCATAACTTTTTGACTTGACTGCCTTGTTATGACGCATTTGACTGCTTGGTTTTCTGTGTCTTTTTGACTGATGCCAAAAGGGGGAGTAAGAGTAGCGTTAAAATTAATGTTGACTCATTCATATACTGCTCAATCTGAAACTGTAATGTTAAAAGCATTATGAATCAATATTTATCTCTTATGATTCTTTCTCATTCTGAACGATTATTGAAAGGGGAGAAAATTTAAGAACCTAAAATAAAATTCATAGACAATGTCAGAAGAGCTTGCAAACCGCTTCTGAGCATTATCAAACTCTAAGAAGCAAAGCTTGCAAAACTATGCTTCTGAGAGTTAAATATGAAAATTTATTTTAAGTTAATAAATCAACTCTTAAACTGTTTTAATTAATTATGGATAAAATTTAGGGGGAGCTTACAAACCTACCCTTATGGATTATCAGACTCAGGGGGAGATTGCAAACCTTTGAAACCTGAAGTCATCATAATTAAATTAAATCAACAACAATTGAATTTTAATGCTTTGGTTTGTCATCATCAAAAAGGGGGAGATTGTTGGAACAAAGTGGGTCTGACATGAACCTCTAATGTTTTAAGTGGTTTTGATGATAACAAAGTATTAAAATTGCAATTGGTATTACTAATGATTATTCTAGTGTGCAGAATTACAAGTTAAAATTCATGCAGAAGCACTATGAATAGTAGCAGAGAAGCCAGTCAAGACAAGCTCTGAAAGAGTACCACTGTTCATCAGAAGCTTAATTTTTGCGTGCTGAAGATAGCACCTCTGAAGACCAAAAGCTAGGCTCTGATGAAGTTCAGAAGCTGAAGATCTTAAGAAGCTATGACAAGAACATCAGAAGCAAAAGGAATTTACGTCACTCAAGAGCTGACCTATACAGAACCAATGATTGAAGAACAATCCTCTTCAAGACTCTGTCACATCCACAGGAAGGAATATTCGTTGGTACAACGTTAACCTTATCCATAAGTGGAGCGCATTTGAGGATAGTACTATCGTACTATTATTACTCAAAATGGATGAGTGATAAATTGAATAGCTAGGTAGTGGAATTGGAATTCCTTACCAAAGAAGGCAATATACAGCTATCAATTGTACGAGTAAATTCCAGCTGGCACCTCTCTCTCTGCAACGGTCATCATCTTCCTCCAAGTATAAATAGAAGACTCAAATGGAAGAAATGACCACTGTTCCTACTACTGTTCTATTACTGCGTTCAAAGACTAAGAAGCATTCTGACATCATATTTTAAATCTGTCATTCTAAGTCTTAGAACAAATTGAGTTGTATTTTGTAAACACCTCTGATAGTATATCAAGTGTTCCTTAAACATTCATTCTTATTCTTAAGTTTGTTTGAGAAGTCTCTTGTTAAGTTTAACTTGAGCATTTGAGAAGTCTCTTGTTTAGTGAAACTTGAGCACCTGAGAAGTCTCTTGCAAGTGTGCTTGAGCAATTTGTAATCTTTAGTAGATTATAGTGAAAATCTCTTGTTAGTAACAAGGGGACTGGAGTACTCTCGATTTGTGAGGGGAACCAGGATAAATTCTGTGTCTTTCTTTCTCTCTCTCTGCACCCTCTCATTAATTTGTGTTTTTATCCGCTGCATACTTAGTCGCTATTAGGCAAAAAGTTTTATTTTTTAAAACACAATTCAACCCCCCCTTCTTGTGTTTTTCCACCTTCAAGGCGCACAATTTGACAGAAGGCAAGGTTCTAACATTTGGAGCTCCTAATGCCTTCAATAATAGAGTTATCCATTTCAAAATCCGTCCTTTTATAGGTGTTCGTACTACCTTCATCGAACCTGCAATCAGTGGACCCCATGGTGCTTTTTACCAGACTGATGAATACTTTATCTTATAAGTATTTCATATTGTTATTTTATATTCAATGATGCATGTATTGTTTGGCCTTAGAACCCTGCTACTTCATGTTTGCATTAGCTAGCCCGCTTCTTAATATTATGTCATTAGCAGCTCTGTATATTCATGGAATCCTCATAAATGTATCAATCACATAGCAATCCTCATAAAGTATTCCATTGAATGTTAAATATATAATACATAGGAGGCAACATACTTTCTGATTATTACTTTTTAGACATAAAACATAATACTCAGATTAAAGTCATATATCCTTAATACAGCTTCTTATATACATGGCATCTAAGAAACATATCCTTAGTATCTCCAAGCTTGAAACAAATAGTATCTCCATGCTTGAAACCATTATTCTCGCATGGTATGTTCCAGTGATATCCGTAGTAGCATTTTTCTTCGTAATCACGCAAAAAGCATATGTTAGTCCATCATCTGTTGAGACTAAGATCTCATCCAACAAATTCATGAATTTAAATATGAATAAGATGAATTTTGAGAGGCTTGGGAATTTGAAATATTCAATTGCATATGTGTTTACTGTGAAATTTGGTAAACAACGCTAGTTTGATTATTACAAGAGAGACCAACTAGTAAATCTCGGGACATAGTGCTTTTGTTTATATTTTCAAAGTAAATGATGTTCATTATTGTTCTTATGTTAATAAAGTGTTGTTTTTATGTTTTAGTAACTTGAAATGCAAGAAAGAATGTTTATCCAATTAAATAAACAGAAGGAAAGAAAGAGTCGAAAGTAAAAGATAATTGGATTGGAGAGAGATTAAAGAAAAACTGTAAATTGCATTCAAATGTAAATGATTACAGAATAAAAATGGTTCACATTACATACATTTTCCTTCGAACACTCGTTTCTCGCTTTGACATGGGTACTTAGAGTTTTTCTGAGGATTTTGTATAATGATTGTGACCCCTTTTTCGATCACATAACTAGGCTATTTATAGACACCAATCTAACTGCTACTAACGCCTAAATAACTACAGATAGGACGCGTGTCTTGACACGTATTTTGAATTTGAATCCTTTCTTATCTTCTGAGTTAACCGTTGTTTCCATCGAAGTCGAAGTAACCATGCTCTCTTTTGAATATTTCGCTAAGTCCATAAATTACTTTTACCCACTGGATGCTTCGACCCTACTGACATTTCGACCAAATCGAAAGGATCCTGAAAGAAAGAGAATATGCATTTAAATGCAACGTTCCATAATAGAACATTTATTATACGTTCATGCATGATTAATCATTAAATTCATTGGTTCTGAAAACCAAGCATATTTAATGATTATTAAAAATAATTACATAATTAAACATAATTATTTTATTTATGCATTTAGAACATATTTTTACTTAGTAAAAATATGGGCTAACAAATTGCCCCCAAATGCCTGTTTCGATTGAGTGGTCGAACGAAAAAAGGAAAAGGCATTTTATAACCACGTGCTTGACACTATTACCAATGACGGCGCTTATGTCACGTTCAGAAGTAACTGTCAACTTGATACCCACAATCCATCATTGCTCCTAGGTTTTAGCATAGTGGATGACGTGGCATACGCAGAAGTTGAAGAGAATGACGAGGCACATGTTCAATGTCTACATGATCGAAACAATCTAACAAAGAACTAGCTATAGAAAAGTATTTCGCCAGATGCTCTTTCACACATTTATATTTGAAGGTGGAAAAACACAAGAAGGGGGGGGTTGAATTGTGTTTTAAAAATTAAAACTTTTTGCCTAATAGCGACTAAGTATGCAGCGGATAAAAACACAAATTAAAGAGAGGGTGCTGAGAGAGAGAAAGAAAGACACAGAATTTATCCTGGTTCCCCTCACAAATCGAGAGTACTCCAGTCCCCTTGTTACTAACAAGAGATTTTCACTATAATCTACTAAAGATTACAAATTGCTCAAGCACACTTGCAAGAGACTTCTCAGGTGCTCAAGTTTCACTAAACAAGAGACTTCTCAAATGCTCAAGTTAAACTTAACAAGAGACTTCTCAAACAAACTTAAGAATAAGAATGAATGTTAAGGAACACTTGATATACTATCAGAGGTGTTTACAAAATACAACTCAAATTGTTCTAAGACTTAGAATGACAGATTTAAAATATGATGTCAGAATGCTTCTTAGTCTTTGAACGTAGTAATAGAACAGTCGTTAGAACATTAGTCATTTCTTCCATTTGAGTCTTCTATTTATACTTGGAGGAAGATGATGACCGTTGCAGAGAGAAAGATGCCAGCTGGAATTTACTCGTACAATTGATAGCTGTATATTGCCTTCTTTGGTAAGGAATTCCAATTCCACTACCTAGCTATTCAATTTATCACTCATCCATTTTGAGTAATAATAGTACGATAGTACAATCCTCAAATGCGCTCCACTTATGGATAAGGTTAACGTTGTACCAACGAATATTCCTTCCTGTGGATGTGACAGAGCCTTGAAGTGGATTGTTCTTCAATCATTGGTTCTGTATAGGTCAGCTCTTGAGTGACGTAAATTCCTTTTGCTTCTGATGTTCTTGTCATAGCTTCTTAAGATCTTCAGCTTCTGAACTTCATCAGAGCCTAGCTTTTGGTCTTCAGAAGTGCTATCTTCAGCACGCAAAAATTAAGCTTCTGATGAACAGTGGTACTCTTTCAGAGCTTGTCTTGACTGGCTTCTCTGCTACTATTCATAGTGCTTCTGCATGAATTTTAACTTGTAATTCTGCACACTAGAATAATCATTAGTAATACCAATTGTAATTTTAATACTTTGTTATCATCAAAACCACTTAAAACATTAGAGGTTCATGTCAGACCCACTTTGTTCCAACAATCTCCCCCTTTTTGATGATGACAAACCAAAGCATTAAAATTCAATTGTTGTTGATTTAATTCAATTATGATGACTTCAGGTTTCAAAGGTTTGCAATCTCCCCCTGAGTCTGATAATCCATAAGGGTAGGTTTGTAAGCTCCCCCTAAGTTTTATCCATAATTAATTAAAACAGTTTAAGAGTTGATTTATTAACTTCAAATAAATTTTCATATTTAACTCTCAGAAGCATAGTTTTGCAAGCTTTGCTTCTTAGAGTTTGATAATGCTCAGAAGCGGTTTGCAAGCTCTTCTGACATTGTCTATGAATTTTATTTTAGGTTCTTAAATTTTCTCCCCTTTCAATAATCGTTCAGAATGAGAAAGAATCATAAGAGATAAATATTGATTCATAATGCATTTAACATTACAGTTTCAGATTGAGCAGTATATGAATGAATCAACATTAATTTTAACGCTACTCTTACTCCCCCTTTTGGCATCAGTCAAAAAGACACAGAAAACCAAGCAGTCAAATGCGTCATAACAAGGCAGTCAAGTCAAATAGTGATGACAGCTAAATTCATTTAATGAATTGTGTTGAAAACCGTCCTGACAAGAGAGCTTGATGACACTATAAAAAGGGATGATTCCTCTCATTTTACTCATTCAGAGTAATCAAGTAACATCAAAAGAAAAAACAAACAATGGAAAGGCAGGTTACCAAGGATGCTTCAGGCTCAAAAGGAGAGAGCAAGAAGGGAGCAGAGCCCTGGCGCTGCGAAGAAAACAAGCTACGCTACGAAAGGAACAAGCAAGAACTGATTTTGACAGAGTCAGAGGAAGAGGAAATGGGCTCTGATCTGGAAGAATTTTTATGGACATACAATGATGATACTCCATACGAAGAGTACGAGGCTGCTGTTTAGAAGAACACTGAAGAACTAGTGCAAAAGGCCACTGCCAACTTGCTTGCTTACATTAAGGAGAAACATAAGAAGCTAGATGCAGAGTCTTCTGAAGTTAAGCCTAGCTCTAAGTAGAGTCTTATCATTCTATGTTTTGAGCAAGTTTCTTATATATATATACCTTATTCCTATTGTCAGAAAACCAGTTACCAGACACGCCTCATTCGGTATTGGTGCCCCGTTGTTAAACAGGCTTTAATACTAAGAAGCTATTTCATGAGTAAACAGGAGTACTGATGAGAGGGACTCTTAGGTTTTGGAAATCCTAGGCTTATTAGTTTAAAAAACTAAGATGCTCTTCAGCATCTTTCACTAGAGTCAGAATTCTCAAGAGTACCAGACAATATCATGGTATATAGAAAAGTTAAATTTTGAAAAACAAATATAAAACAAACATATAAGCAAATAACAAACACACAAATATGGATAATATAGATATGAATTAAAGAAAAAATTATCCAAAAATTACACAAGAACTAATAACAAATAAGTGCTCAGACATAAGGGTTAAGGTTTGGGTTGTTGTTGAGTAAGCTTTAGAAGAAGTTCCATCATTGCATCTATCTTCTTGTTAGTAGCTTCACCAGATCTGTTCATGTCTTCTCTTATATCGGCCCTGAATTCATCCATTTCATTTCTTAGTTCCTCTCTTAAGTCATGCTTGATTACATCCAGAGCTTCTTGCATAACAGAGGGTATAGCAGATGAAGAAGAGCCTTGGACAAGTACTGGTGGAGATCTAGGAGGAGATGAAGCAACAATGGGAGCTTTACCTTTATCAGAATCTGGTTCACTAAGGTTCTGATCATTCATAACAATATCTTCTGCAGCTCCTTGATTCTCAATAATCTTATTAGTTTCAATGACAGCATTGTGAACAGCTCTATCAACCAATAACTTGAGGGCTTCTTGTGCAGCAAGCCTCTGACGTTCCATTTCAGCAGCTATCTTAGCCTGCTCTTCATCCAAAGATCTTCTCATACTTTCATCAACAGCAGCTAAAAAAGCTAACCTCTGACATTCTTCTTCATGGTTGAAGAATGTGAGCCTTGGAGCACATGTCCTCTCAGCAATCGCAAATAGTTCCCGTACAGTGTTTGCTCCTCTACCCTTAATCTTAACCTTCAGATGAGTACTGAGAATCCTTAAAGATTTACCAAATAAGTACTCTAATTCCCTGACATCAGCATCTATATCAGAAGGGAAGATAAGAGCTTCTTCCTCTCTTTGTTTGAGCCTCTTAAGTCTAATACCTATAGCATTATTTAGCAGCTCAAGGTTTGGTTCAGAGTCAGAGTTGAAATAGGGCAAGGATGGGTCAAAGGGAATGGTTGGTTCAGGTTTCTTTCTTTTGAGTGAAGGTGGAAAAACACAAGAAGGGGGGGTTGAATTGTGTTTTAAAAAATAAAACTTTTTGCCTAATAGCGACTAAGTATGCAGCGGATAAAAACACAAATTAATGAGAGGGTGCAGAGAGAGAGAAAGAAAGACACAGAATTTATCCTGGTTCCCCTCACAAAACGAGAGTACTCCAGTCCCCTTGTTACTAACAAGAGATTTTCACTATAATCTACTAAAGATTACAAATTGCTCAAGCACACTTGCAAGAGACTTCTCAGGTGCTCAAGTTTCACTAAACAAGAGACTTCTCAAATGCTCAAGTTAAACTTAACAAGAGACTTCTCAAACAAACTTAAGAATAAGAATGAATGTTTAAGGAACACTTGATATACTATCAGAGGTGTTTGCAAAATACAACTCAATTTGTTCTAAGACTTAGAATGACAGATTTAAAAAATGATGTCAGAATGCTTCTTAGTCTTTGAACGCAGTAATAGAACAGTAGTAGGAACAGTAGTCATTTCTTCCATTTGAGTCTTCTATTTATACTTGGAGGAAGATGATGACCGTTGCAGAGAGAGAGGTGCCAGCTGGAATTTACTCGTACAATTGATAGCTGTATATTGCCTTCTTTGGTAAGGAATTCCAATTCCACTACCTAGCTATTCAATTTATCACTCATCCATTTTGAGTAATAATAGTACGATAGTACTATCCTCAAATGCGCTCCACTTATGGATAAGGTTAACGTTGTACCAACGAATATTCCTTCCTGTGGATGTGACAGAGTCTTGAAGAGGATTGTTCTTCAATCATTGGTTCTGTATAGGTCAGCTCTTGAGTGACGTAAATTCCTTTTGCTTCTGATGTTCTTGTCATAGCTTCTTAAGATCTTCAGCTTCTGAACTTCATCAGAGCCTAGCTTTTGGTCTTCAGAGGTGCTATCTTCAGCACGCAAAAATTAAGCTTCTGATGAACAGTGGTACTCTTTCAGAGCTTGTCTTGACTGGCTTCTCTGCTACTATTCATAGTGCTTCTGCATGAATTTTAACTTGTAGTTCTGCACACTAGAATAATCATTAGTAATACCAATTGCAATTTTAATACTTTGTTATCATCAAAACCACTTAAAACATTAGAGGTTCATGTCAGACCCACTTTGTTCCAACAATCTCCCCCTTTTTGATGATGACAAACCAAAGCATTAAAATTCAATTGTTGTTGATTTAATTTAATTATGATGACTTCAGGTTTCAAAGGTTTGCAATCTCCCCCTGAGTCTGATAATCCATAAGGGTAGGTTTGTAAGCTCCCCCTAAATTTTATCCATAATTAATTAAAACAGTTTAAGAGTTGATTTATTAACTTAAAATAAATTTTCATATTTAACTCTCAGAAGCATAGTTTTGCAAGCTTTGCTTCTTAGAGTTTGATAATGCTCAGAAGCGGTTTGCAAGCTCTTCTGACATTGTCTATGAATTTTATTTTAGGTTCTTAAATTTTCTCCCCTTTCAATAATCGTTCAGAATGAGAAAGAATCATAAGAGATAAATATTGATTCATAATGCTTTTAACATTACAGTTTCAGATTGAGCAGTATATGAATGAGTCAACATTAATTTTAACGCTACTCTTACTCCCCCTTTTGGCATCAGTCAAAAAGACACAGAAAACCAAGCAGTCAAATGCGTCATAACAAGGCAGTCAAGTCAAAAAGTTATGACAACTAAATTCATTTAATGAATTATGTTGAAAACCGTCCTGACAAGAGAGCTTGATGGCACTATAAAAAGGGATGATTCCTCTCATTTTACTCATCCAGAGTAATCAAGTAACATCAAAAGAAAAACATACAATGGAAAGGCAGGTTACCAAGGATGCTTCAGGCTCAAAAGAAGAGAGCAAGAAGGGAGCAGAGCCCTGGCGCTGCGAAGAAAACAAGCTTCGCTACGAAAGGAACAAGCAAGAACTGATTTTGACAGAGTCAGAGGAGGAGGAATTGGGTTCTGATCTGGAAGAATTTTTATGGACATACAATGATGACACTCCATACGAAGAGTACGAGGCTGCTGTTCAGAAGAATACTGAAGAACTAGTGCAAGAGGCTACTGCCAACTTGCTTTCTTACATTAAGGAGAAACATAAGAAGCTAGATGCAGAGTCTTCTGAAGTGAAGCCTAGCTCTAAGTAGAGTCTTATCATTCTATGTAATAGAAATTCTTCAACCATATTAATAAAGAAGTTTATGCTATTAATTCCCTTTGTTTTGAGCAAGTTTCTTATATATATATATATATATATACTCTTGTCAAACGTCAGACAACCAGTTACCAGACACGCCTCATACGGTATTGTTGCCCCGCTTATAAACAGGCTATAATACTAAGAAGCTATTTCATGAGTAAACAGGAATACTGATGTGGGGGAATCTTAGGTTTTCAAAATCCTATATAAGTTTAAAAATAAGATGTTCTCCAACATCTTACACTAGATTCAGAATCCACAAGAGTATCAGACATTATCAGAGTATATAGAAAAGTTAAATTTTGAAAAAAAAATATAAAACAAACATAGAAGCAAATAACAAACACACAAATATGGATAATATAGATATGAATTAAAAGAAAAAAATATCCAAAAATTACAAAAAAAAAAAAAAAAAACATGATTACAAATAAGTGCTCAGACATGAGGGTTAAGGTTTGGGTTGCTGTTGAGTAAGCTTCAGAAGAAGTTCCATCATTGCATCTATCTTCTTGTTAGTAGCTTCACCAGATCTGTTCATGTCTTCTCTTATATCGGCCCTGAATTCATCCATTTCATTTCTTAGTTCCTCTCTTATGTCATGCTTGATTACATCCAGAGCTTCTTGCATAACAGAGGGTATAGCAGATGAAGAAGAGCCTTGGACAAGTACTGGTGGAGATCTTGGAGGAGATGAAGCAACAATGGGAGCTTTTCCTTTATCAGAATCTGGTTTACTAAGGTTCTGATCATTCATAACAGTATCTTTTGTAGCTCCTTGATTCTCAAGAATCTTATTAGTCTCAATGACAGCAATGTGAACAGCTCTATCAACCAATAAGTTTAAGGCTTCTTGTTCAGCAAGCCTCTGACGTTCCATTTCAGCAGCTATCCTAGCCTGCTCTTCATCCAAAGATCTTCTCATACTTTCATCAACAGCAGCTAAAAAGGCTAACCTCTGACATTCTTCTTCATGGTTGAAGAATGTGAGCCTTGGAGCACATGTCCTCTCAGCAATCTCAAATAGTTCTCGTACAGTGTTTGCTCCTCTACCCTTAATCTTATCCTTCAGATGAGTACTGAGAATCCTTAAAGATTCACCAAATAAGTACTCTAATTCCCTGACATCAGCATCCAAATCAGAGGGAAAGATAAGAGCTTCTTCCTCTCTTTGTTTGAACCTCTTAAGTCTAATACCTATAGCATTATTAAGCAGCTCAAGATTTGGTTCAGAGTCAGAATTGAAAAAGGGTAAGGATGAGTCAAAGGGAATGGTTGGTTCAGGTTTCTTTCTTGTGAGTTCAATAATTTTGATTCTGCTGAGATTTGGAGGTATGATATCATCATCAAGATTGATGGAATCCTTGAATATTTGATGTTCAGCTTTAGTTAGGTGTTGGTAAAGCTCAAGAACCTCTTCTAAAACTAGAGGTCTGTTGAGTGGGTCAGGGACAGGTTGTGGTGATTGATGTTGTTGTTCAGTCATGACATTGATTGGTGATGAGTGAGGTGTTTTTTGTTGTTCTTCAGAATGAGCAATTGGCTCATTCTGAACAGGGGTGAATGTAGGTGGATTTACTCGTGAGATGTGATCAAGTGAGGGAGGGGGTGTGTGAATGACCTGTGTGTTTTGTGTTTTATGGACGGGTGAATCATTTGTGAGATTCATGGATGGAAATTGATGTGGTGAATTTGGATTTGAGTTGGTAAATGCAACACCACACATGTGTTGTTCAAGATGTTCTATGACAGAACCTTGATTTGTGGATTGATGGAGAATGGTGGTGTCTACATTAATTGTAGGTTCTTCATCAGAAGAAAGATGAATGGGCTTTATGGTGATTTTCTTTGTGGTTTTCTTGAAAGAGGTTCTCTTTGGTGTAAGAGTTTTCTTTTGTTTTGGGTTGGATTCTCTGATGAGTGTAGCAATTAACTCATCCGAGGCAGTGCTGGTATCTGATGAAGATGATGATGATATAGCTTTATGATCAGGTAAGACTACACTAATAGGTACAGTGAAGTCTATGGGTTGAGGTTGATTAGTAGATAATGGAGGTTGAGAAATAGATGGTTTAGCAATAGAGGGTTGAGGTTCAGAACCAATAACCTGAGCTACAGGAATGCTAGAAGTATTAGATTCAGAGATCTTACCTTTTGGTTTAGAAGCTCTGGTCTTTAATCTCTTTGCAGGTTTAGCAGGGTTCTGATCTTCCTCAGAAGCTGAAGGCCTATCATGCCTTTTCTTTGTCTGTTTCTCCTTCTGAACAGCTTCAGTCATCATACTTTCAGCACCTTCCTCAATCTCATCAGCACTAGCATGTCCTTGATCATCAGAGCCTTCATCAATCATTTCTTGCTCAGTAGTTCTTGGCTTTCTTCTGCTCCTTGTAATATCTCTTGGTCCCTTGAAGATATCCCAATTAGGAACACTTACAACCATTTTCCTGGGCACACTGACCCCAGTTTCTCTTCTTACAGATTCAAGAAAGTTCTTGATGACCTCATCATTATCATGTTCTGATATGGTGGGAAACCCATCACACCAGAAGTACTTTTCGTACACTTGCTGTAGAGGTGTTTTCACTTGAATGATTTCTTCCTTGGTTTTTCTCTTCATGTTGACCAGAACTGATGCATCATACTTAGCAGTTTGGAAAACTCTAAGTTTTTCTTTGGCACTCACAATGTCTGTGAGTTTGGTTTGCCTTATCAGTTCTGAGATTAACCTAGGGTGATGAATGACTGATGGTATTTTGGTTCTACCCTCATTGATGGTAAGGCACATGTGATCAAAAAGAATCTTAGCCAAATTAACCTTTACCCTCTTGTATAAGAACCAGATGAGATGTTTGTGTGGAATGGAGATGGTATCCAATCCACCTTTTCTGGTGAAGATAGTGGACAAACACATTCTGAAAGCAAATTCAAATGTGTTCTTCATGTGCATTACTTTTCCAAAATCCTTTTGTGTGCAACCAGATTTAAAGAGGTCCTGATGAATTGAATCCAAATGCTTGCTTCTCTTATCATACACTTCTATATCTTCTCCTTTGTTGTCTAAACCCAGAATCTTAGCAATGTGTGCCTGAGTTATCACAACATTGATTCCCAAAATATTTGACCTAATTTCCCTTTCTCTATAAGGTTTAAGACCAAGTTCCTTTCTTGTTTTCCCTCGTAATTCCTTGTTCTTCTCAACCATATCCTTGTATTCTTTATCAGCACTTGCTCTATCGTACACTTTAGCCTTCTGCCAGAAATACTTCACTATGTCGTAGTATACGAAGCCATTGAGCATCTCAAAGTAATTTTGCCATTGTTGGTTGTAGAATAAGTATTGAATGTCAATCCCATTCGCTTTCAAACTTTCAAAATCCACGAACTTCTCAGTGAAGAAATCATAAGCATCTGGTCCAGCGTCAGTTTGATGATGTTCGTAGACTAGGTTATCTTTTGAATTAAGATCGATGATGGGTGGTAACGTAGGGTTAAAGGATTCTTGAACGATTTCGTTTGATGAACGAGCAGCCATTGTTTCAGAAAATTGAGAAGATGAAGATTGGGAATTTTCTGTAAAGCCTAGGGTTGTGTAGGTAGTGATTTCGTGTAAAAAGTTGTGCAAGTGAGTGAAGTGACTTATAAATAGTAACTAGCACACATACACAGAAAAAGTAAACAATGGGAGGGAGCGCGAGCAGTTTTAAAAATTAAATAATATACTTAACTGCCATAATCATCATTAACTGTTCTCTGCCCGTCAGGATCTAGACACGTGTTGAAAAAGTTTAAACATAGCTGACGCGTGTATAGACAACTGTTGTACACTTACACGTACTGAACGTTTCATTTCTAAAAGGTTCAGAGCCTCACTCATTTGTATCTGACACCTCATCAGAACCTGTTACTCTTCAGAGCCTAAATTATTCAGAGCTTCCCAAGGGATACTCTAAATTATAAGAGGTTCTGATAGAGCTTCAGATGCTAATTTTATTCTACTTCTCAGAGCTAATTTTCTTCAGAGATATAGTGCATGTTCAAATTCTTTTTGATAAAATCAAATCTTTCAATAGCTAAAGGTTTAGTAAATATGTCAGCCCATTGATGTTCAGTATCAATGAATTGAATATCTATTGTACCTTTCTGAACATGATCCCTTATAAAGTGATGTTTTATTTCAATATGTTTAGCTCTTGAGTGTAGAATAGGGTTCTTAGACAAATGAATAGCAGCAGTATTGTCACAATATAGTGGAATACTCCTTTCAGCTATGTTATAATCTTCCAACTGATACTTCATCCAGAGAAGCTGTGTGCAGCATTTAGCAGCTGAGATGTATTCTGCTTCTGCTGTAGACAAAGCAATAGTTGTTTGTCTCTTACTGGCCCAAGATATGAGATTCTCACCAATGAATTGGCAATTTCCACTAGTGGATTTCCTCTCAATCTTATCACCAGCATAGTCAGCATCACAGAATCCAACTAGCTTACTATCTAGGGATTTTTTATAAAGAAGTCCTAGATTAGTAGTTCCTTTCAGATATCTAAAGATCCTCTTAACAGCAGTTAAGTGAGGTTCTCTAGGATCTGACTGGAATCTTGCACACAAGCATACACTATATAGAATATCAGGTCTAGATGCTGTAAGGTAGAGTAAAGAACCAATCATACCTCGATACAGCTTCTGATCTACTTTGCTTCCTATCTCTTCTTTGCTTAAGCTGCTGGTAGGATGCATGGGTGTAGACATTATCTTGCAGTCATCAAGGTTGAACTTCTTCAGAAGCTCTTTTGTATACTTGCTTTGATGAATGTAAGTGCCATCTTTTCCTTGATTAATTTGGATTCCAAGGAAGAACTTCAATTCACCCATCATACTCATTTCAAATTCATCCTGCATAAGCTTAGAGAAATTCTTGCAAAAAGAAGCATTAGTTGAACCAAAAATTATATCATCTACATAAATTTGAATGATTAAGATATCTTTCTTAGATGTCTTTCTGAATAATGTATTGTCAATTTGACCTTTTTGAAAACCATTTTCTAAAAGGAAATTACTCAATCTTTCATACCAAGCTCTTGGAGCTTGTTTGAGACCATAGAGTGATTTCTTAAGTTTATAAACATAATTAGGATTTTTCAAATCCTCAAAACCTGGGGGTTGTTTGACATAGACTTCTTCAGAAATAACACCATTAAGAAAGGCGCTCTTAACATCCATTTGGTACAATGTGATTCCATTGTTAACAGCATATGAAAGAAGTAACCTGATTGCTTCCAGTCTTGCTACTGGAGCAAATGTTTCAGTGAAGTCTATACCTTCTTGCTGACTGTAGCCTTGTGCTACCAGTCTAGCTTTATTTCTTACCACTTCACCTTGTTCATTCATCTTGTTTCTAAATACCCACTTAGTTCCAATGATGTTCTTATGTGCTGGACTTGGCACTAAGTCCCATACATCATTTCTTTGAAACTGATTGAGCTCATCCTGCATAGCTACAATCCATCCATCGTCCGTAAGTGCTTCATCAACATTCTTTGGTTCTATCATTGAGATTAATCCCAGAAGAGAATCAAGTTGTTGATAGTCTGATCTTGTCTTTCTTGGACTTTCTTTGTTTCCAAGAATTAAGTCTTCTGGATGTGATGATCTATATTTGAACTTCCTTCTTGGAGCTTCATCAACATCAGCACTTGATTGAGTGTCTTCTTCTGAAGTGTCATCATGTTCTTGTGATGCTTCTAATTGAGATGCTTCTTCAGCATCTTCTTCCAATACAGCTTCTGAAGCTTCAACAGCTTCTGATGCTTTTTCAGGTTCTGAATCGATGTATTGGTATGGAACACCTGCATAACTATTATCTTGCTCTGACATTTTACTGTCAGGCTCTTTATCATCAAATCTAACATGTATAGATTCTTCCACTGTGTTGGTTTCAGAATTATACACTCTGTATGCCTTTGAGCGTTCAGAGTAACCTATAAAGATTCCCTTACAAGCTTTGGCATCAAATTTTCTTTTGTAGGCCTTGTTGTTTAGAATGTAACATGTACATCCAAACTGATGAAAGTAAGAGATGTTGGGCTTTCTTCCTTTGAAGAGTTCATATGTTGTTAGATTCAATAGAGGTCTTATGTAGATCCTATTTTGAATGTAACAAGCTGTGTTTACAGCTTCTGCCCAGAAGTGCTTAGCAAGTTTTGTCTCATGCATCATGGTTCTTGCCATTTCTTGTAAAGACCTGTTCTTTCTCTCTACAACACCATTTTGTTGTGGTGTTCTAGGAGCAGAGAACTCATGAACAATGCCATGATCTTCACAAAAAGTTGCAAATGGTTCATTTTCAAATTCACCACCATGATCACTTCTAACCTTTAAGATTTTGAGACCTTTCTCATTTTGCACTTGAGTACAGAAGATGCTGAACACATCATATGCATCATCTTTCACTCTTAGAAACTTTACCCAAGTCCATCTACTGTAATCATCAACAATGACTAATCCATATTTTTTTCCCATTGATTGAGGCAGTACTTACTGGACCAAACAAATCAATGTGAAGTAGTTCTAAGGGTCTTGAGGTAGAGACAATGTTTTTAGGTTTAAAAGAAGTTTTTGAAATTTTGCCAATCTGACAAGGACCACACAGAGCATCTGAATGATATTTAAGATTTGGCAGGCCTTTAACCAACTTTAGTTTGCTAAGCTTAGAGATTAATCTCCAGTTAGCATGACCTAAGCGTTGGTGCCAGACCCACTTTTCATCATTCAGAGATAGAAGGCAAACTATCTTCTGCTCAGTGAGTTCTGACAGATTCACCTTATAAACATTACCTCTTCTTAATCCTTTAAACAAAATGGATTTGTCAGAATCATTGATTACTGTACATGCCTCTTTATCAAATTTAACAATAAATCCGCTATCACAAAATTGACTAATGCTAAGCAGATTATGTTTGAGGCCATCAACTAACCAAACATTTTTAATTGAAAGAGAAGAGTTACCAACTATACCTGTACCAATGATCTTCCCTTTTTGGTTTCCTCCAAACCCCACAGTACCTCCCTCTTTCAGAGTCAGGGTTTGGAACATATGCCTTTCTCCCGTCATATGTCGTGAGCAGCCACTGTCCAGGTACCAGCATTGCTGCTTTGGCCTTCTTAGTGTGCAAACCTGAAGCAAATATTATTTGAGATTTTGGTACCCATATCTTTATGGGTCCTTTTGTGTTAGTCTTTACAGGTCCAGGTGGTCTTTGTTTGAAGGACCTATCAGAGCTTCTAGAGTTAACCACCCTTGTTGAAAAGTTTTTGGGTTTAGTATAGCTCTTGAGCTTTGTTCTTGAATGTGTCAGAGCTTCTTTAGATTTAACATTAGCTTGAGGCTTAACAATCTTAGGTTCTGAGGTTTTATCCTTCAGAGTCTTTGACTTTTGAGCCTCTGACTTTGATGTTCTATTAGAAGCCGACTCATTTAGAACTTCTGATTGACTTTTTACAAAGACGACCTTAGGTTTTGATTTATCTATATTGGAGGACTTTGAAGATAATGGATTATCTTTAAAACGTGAGAATCCAAGACCTTCTCCTCTATTTCTACTTACATGATAAATTAAAGAGGCTATTTTACTTCTTTTCATTCCATTGATAAGGAATTCCTGAAGAGCAAATTCATGTTCTGGAGGAACCTTATCATCAAGAACATAATGAGTTTCCATAAATTCATTTCTTGATTTTAGGGACTCATTTTGTTCAATTATTTCATTTGCCTTTTCGGTCAGGTTGTTATAAGCCTTTTTAAGGACCTTACACTCACCTGCCTTTTTGGTTAAAAGTTTTAAGGCATCTTTTAATGAATCTATTAATTCAGAACGAGAAAGTTTAGCAAGTACCTCATCTTCATCTTCTGAATCTGAGTCATCTTCGTGCTCAGAGTTCTCTTGGTCAGAAGCGGTTGCCATCAAGGCTAGGTTTGCTTCTTCTTCCCCATCAGAATCTGATTCCTGATCCAAATCATCCCAAGTGGCAAGGAACCCCTTTTTGAGCTTACTTTTGTATCTTTCTTTGTTAGAGGTTCTCTTGGATGATTTACTCAGGTTCTCTGGGCAGTCAGCAATGAAGTGTCCTGGTTTGTTGCACTTAAAGCATTTGTTTTGTTCTTCCTTTTTATCCTTAGAAGTACCAACCTTCTTGGAAGAACCTCCAAACTTACCAGCATACTTCTTGCTTCTCTTAGCCCATTGCGATACTCTTGCAGCCATCAGAACCATTTCTTCTTCTTCATCAGAGTCCATCTCGTGACCTTCTTCAGAAGCTTCTTCATCAGATACTATAACCTTTGCCTTCAGAGCCTTAGAGGAACTCTTGGTGCTTAGTGCTATCCCTTTTAGCTTCTTAGTCGATTCATCAGTCATGAGTTCCATCTCATGACTCTTTAGAGAACTAACCAAGCTTTCAAGAGACACAGTATCTAAATCCTTAGATTCCTGAAATGCTGTCACTTTTGGTCTCCACTTTGGCGGCAAGCTTCTGAGTACTTTCCTTACATGATCAGCCTCAGTATAGCTCTTATCTAAAACTTGAAGTCCAGAAACAAGAATTTGAAACCTAGAGAACATTGTCTCAATGTCCTCTCCGTCCTTCATTTTAAATAATTCATACTGATGTACTAACAAGTTGGCCTTAGCCTCCTTAACTTGTTTATTTCCTTCATACTTGGATTTAAGAGAATCCCAGATAGACTTAGCCGTTCTCTTATCTCCAATTTTCAAGTACTCATCATGAGAGATGGCATTTGTCATCATCCCTTTTACACTGTGGTGCTTCTTATATTCCAGCTTTTGAGTGGGTGTAAAAGCCTTCCTGTCTTTAGAGCTAACAACGCCTTCTAAGTCCATATTTTCAAAGTTCAGTCCATCTTCTACCAAATCCCACAGATCACAATCAATCGCCATGATGTGACTGTACATCTTGGTTTTCCAGAATGGATAACCAGTCTCAGTTCCATTGAAAAAGGGAATTTTGTCAGAAGACCTTCTGTCTTTAGAATTAGAATCATAGTCAAATGGAACTTCATTGAGATTCTTCTCAGCAGACATGTTTTTCCTCCCTGAATCTTAACTGTTTCACTGATAGGTGAGAGTTAGGCAACAGCCCAGCTCCTGATACCAATTGAAGGTGGAAAAACACAAGAAGGGGGGGTTGAATTGTGTTTTAAAAAATAAAACTTTTTGCCTAATAGCGACTAAGTATGCAGCGGATAAAAACACAAATTAATGAGAGGGTGCAGAGAGAGAGAAAGAAAGACACAGAATTTATCCTGGTTCCCCTCACAAAACGAGAGTACTCCAGTCCCCTTGTTACTAACAAGAGATTTTCACTATAATCTACTAAAGATTACAAATTGCTCAAGCACACTTGCAAGAGACTTCTCAGGTGCTCAAGTTTCACTAAACAAGAGACTTCTCAAATGCTCAAGTTAAACTTAACAAGAGACTTCTCAAACAAACTTAAGAATAAGAATGAATGTTTAAGGAACACTTGATATACTATCAGAGGTGTTTACAAAATACAACTCAATTTGTTCTAAGACTTAGAATGACAGATTTAAAAAATGATGTCAGAATGCTTCTTAGTCTTTGAACGCAGTAATAGAACAGTAGTAGGAACAGTAGTCATTTCTTCCATTTGAGTCTTCTATTTATACTTGGAGGAAGATGATGACCGTTGCAGAGAGAGAGGTGCCAGCTGGAATTTACTCGTACAATTGATAGCTGTATATTGCCTTCTTTGGTAAGGAATTCCAATTCCACTACCTAGCTATTCAATTTATCACTCATCCATTTTGAGTAATAATAGTACGATAGTACTATCCTCAAATGCGCTCCACTTATGGATAAGGTTAACGTTGTACCAACGAATATTCCTTCCTGTGGATGTGACAGAGTCTTGAAGAGGATTGTTCTTCAATCATTGGTTCTGTATAGGTCAGCTCTTGAGTGACGTAAATTCCTTTTGCTTCTGATGTTCTTGTCATAGCTTCTTAAGATCTTCAGCTTCTGAACTTCATCAGAGCCTAGCTTTTGGTCTTCAGAGGTGCTATCTTCAGCACGCAAAAATTAAGCTTCTGATGAACAGTGGTACTCTTTCAGAGCTTGTCTTGACTGGCTTCTCTGCTACTATTCATAGTGCTTCTGCATGAATTTTAACTTGTAGTTCTGCACACTAGAATAATCATTAGTAATACCAATTGCAATTTTAATACTTTGTTATCATCAAAACCACTTAAAACATTAGAGGTTCATGTCAGACCCACTTTGTTCCAACATTGAGTTCAATGATTTTGATTTTACTGAGATTTGGAGGTATGATATCATCATCAAGATTGATGGAATCCTTGAATATTTGATGTTCAGCTTTAGTTAGGTGTTGGTAAAGCTCAAGAACCTTTTCTAAAACTAGAGGTTTGTTGAGTGGGTCAGAGACAGGTTGTGGTGATTGATGAGGGGATTGTTGGGCTTCAGAATGAGCAATTGACTCATCCTGAACAGGTGTAAAGGTAGGTGGATTTTCTTGTGAGATATGATCAAGTGAGGGAGGGGGTGTGTGAATGACCTGTGTGTTTTGTGTTTTATGGACGGGTGAATCATTTGTGAGATTCATGGATGGAAATTGAAGTGGTGAATTTGGATTTGAGTTGGTAAATGCAACACCACACATGTGTTGTTCAAGATGTTCTATGACAGAATCTTGATTTGTGGATTGATTGAGAATGGTGGTGTCTTCATTGATAGTAGGTTCTTCATCAGAAGAGAGATGAATGGGCTTTATGGTGGTTTTCTTTGTGGTTTTCTTGAAAGAGGTTCTCTTTGGTGTAAGAGTTTTCTTTTGTTTTGGGTTGGATTCTCTGATGAGTGTAGCAATTAACTCATCCGAGGCAGTGCTGGTATCTGATGAAGATGATGATGATATAGCTTTATGATCAGGTAAGACTACACTAATAGGTACAGTGAAGTCTATGGGTTGAGGTTGATTGGTAGATGATGGAGGTTGAGAAATAGATGGTTTAGCAATAGAGGGTTGAGGTTCAGAACCAATAACCTGAGCTACAGGAATGCTAGAAGTATTAGATTCAGAGATCTTACCTTTTGGTTTAGAAGCTCTGGTCTTTAATCTCTTTGCAGGTTTAGCAGGGTTCTGATCTTCCTCAGAAGCTGAAGGCCTATCATGCCTTTTCTTTGTCCGCTTTTCCTTCTGAACAGCTTCAGTCATTATATTTTCAGCACCTTCCTCAATCTCATCAGCACTAGCATGTCCTTGATCATCAGAGCCTTCATCAATCATTTCTTGCTCAGTAGTTCTTGGCTTTCTTCTGCTCCTTGTAATATCTCTTGGTCCCTTGAAGATATCCCAATTAGGAACACTTACAACCATTTTCCTGGGCACACTGACCCCAGTTTCTCTTCTTACTGATTCAAGAAAGTTCTTGATGACCTCATCATTATCATGTTCTGATATGGTGGGAAACCCATCACACCAGAAGTACTTTTCGTACACTTGCTGTAGAGGTGTTTTCACTTGAATGATTTCTTCCTTGGTTTTTCTCTTCATGTTGACCAGAACTGATGCATCATACTTAGCAGTTTGGAAAACTCTAAGTTTTTCTTTGGCACTCACAATGTCTGTGAGTTTGGTTTGCCTTATCAGTTCTGAAATTAATCTTGGGTGATGAATGACCGATGGTATTTTAGTTCTACCCTCATTGATGGTAAGGCACATGTGATCAAAAAGAATCTTAGCCAAATTAACTTTTACCCTCTTGTATAAGAACCAGATGAGATGTTTGTGTGGAATGGAGATGGTATCCAATCCACCTTTTCTGGTGAAGATAGTGGACAAACACATTCTGAAAGCAAATTCAAATGTGTTCTTCATGTGCATTACTTTTCCAAAATCCTTTTGTGTGCAACCAGATTTAAAGAGGTCCTGATGAATTGAATCCAAATGCTTGCTTCTCTTATCATACACTTCTATATCTTCTCCTTTGTTGTCTAAACCCAGAATCTTAGCAATGTGTGCCTGAGTTATCACAACATTGATTCCCAAAATATTTGACCTAATTTCCCTTTCTCTATAAGGTTTAAGACCAAGTTCCTTTCTTGTTTTCCCTCGTAATTCCTTGTTCTTCTCAACCATATCCTTGTATTCTTTATCAGCACTTGCTCTATCGTACACTTTAGCCTTCTGCCAGAAATACTTCACTATGTCGTAGTATACGAAGCCATTAAGCATCTCAAAGTAATTTTGCCATTGTTGGTTGTAGAACAAGTATTGAATGTCAATCCCATTCGCTTTCAAACTTTCAAAATCCACGAACTTCTCAGTGAAGAAATCATAAGCATCTGGTCCAGCGTCAGTTTGATGATGTTCGTAGACTAGGTTATCTTTTGAATTAAGATCGATGATGGGTGGTAACGTAGGGTTAAAGGGTTCTTGAACGATTTCGTTTGATGAACGAGCAGCCATATTTGCAGAGAATTAAGAAGATGAAGATTGGGAATTTATGTAAGGTCTAGGTTTGTGTAGGTAGTGATTTTGTGTAAAAAGTTGTGCAAAGTGAGTGAAGTGACTTATAAATAGTAACTAGCACACATACACAGAGAAAGTAAACATTGGGAGGGAGCGCGAGCAGTTTTAAAAATTAAATAATATACTTAACTGCCATAATCATCATTAACTGTTCTCTGCCCGTCAGGATCTAGACACGTGTTGAAAAAGTTTAAACATAGCTGACGCGTGTATAGACAACTGTTGTATACTTACTCGTACTGAACGTTTCATTTCCAAAAGGTTCAGAGCCTCACTCATTTGTATCTGACACCTCATCAGAACCTGTTACTCTTCAGAGCCTAAATTATTCAGAGCTTCCCAAGGGATACTCTAAATTATAAGAGGTTCTGATAGAGCTTCAGATGCTAATTCTATTCTACTTCTCAGGGCTAATTTTCTTCAGAGATATAGTGCATGTTCAAATTCTTTTTGATAAAATCAAATCTTTCAATAGCTAAAGGTTTAGTAAATATGTCAGCCCATTGATGTTCAGTATCAATGAATTGAATATCTATTGTACCTTTCTGAACATGATCCCTTATAAAATGATGTTTTATTTCAATATGTTTAGCTCTTGAGTGTAGAATAGGGTTCTTAGACAAATGAATAGCAGCAGTATTGTCACAATATAGTGGAATACTTCTTTCAGCTATGTTATAATCTTCCAACTGATATTTCATCCAGAGAAGCTGTGTGCAGCATTTAGCAGCTGAGATGTATTCTGCTTCTGCTGTAGACAAAGCAATAGTTGTTTGTCTCTTGCTGGCCCAAGATATGAGATTTTCACCAATGAATTGGCAATTTCCACTAGTGGATTTCCTCTCAATCTTATCACCAGCATAGTCAGCATCACAGAATCCAACTAGCTTACTATCTAGGGATTTTTTATAAAGAAGTCCTAGATTAGTAGTTCCTTTCAGATATCTAAAGATCCTCTTAACAGCAGTTAAGTGAGGTTCTCTAGGATCTGACTGGAATCTTGCACACAAGCATACACTATATAGAATATCAGGTCTAGATGCTGTAAGGTAGAGTAAAGAACCAATCATACCTCGATACAGCTTCTGATCTACTTTGCTTCCTATCTCTTCTTTGCTTAAGCTGCTGGTAGGATGCATGGGTGTAGACATTATCTTGCAGTCATCAAGGTTGAACTTCTTCAGAAGCTCTTTTGTATACTTGCTTTGATGAATGTAAGTGCCATCTTTTCCTTGATTAATTTGGATTCCAAGGAAGAACTTTAATTCACCCATCATACTCATCTCGAATTCATCCTGCATAAGCTTAGAGAAATTCTTGCAAAGAGAAGCATTAGTAGAACCAAAAATAATATCATCAACGTATATTTGAATGATTAAGATATCTTTCTTAGATGTCTTTCTGAATAATGTATTGTCAATTTGACCTTTTTGAAAACCATTTTCTAAAAGGAAATTACTCAGTCTTTCATACCAAGCTCTTGGAGCTTGTTTGAGACCATAGAGTGATTTCTTAAGTTTATAAACATAATTAGGATTTTTCAAATCCTCAAAACCTGGGGGTTGTTTGACATATACTTCTTCAGAAATAACACCATTAAGGAAGGCGCTCTTAACATCCATTTGGTACAACGTGATTCCATTGTTAACAGCATATGAAAGAAGTAACCTGATTGCTTCCAGTCTTGCTACTGGAGCAAATGTTTCAGTGAAGTCTATACCTTCTTGCTGACTGTAGCCTTGTGCTACCAGTCTAGCTTTATTTCTTACCACTTCACCTTGTTCATTCATTTTGTTTCTAAATACCCACTTAGTTCCAATGATGTTCTTATGTGCTGGTCTTGGCACTAAGTCCCATACATCATTTCTTTGAAACTGATTGAGCTCATCTTGCATAGCTACAATCCAGCCATCGTCAGTAAGTGCTTCATCAACATTCTTTGGTTCTATCATTGAGATTAGCCCCAGAAGTGAATCAAGTTGTTGATAGTCTGATCTTGTCTTTCTTGGACTTTCTTTGTTTCCAAGAATTAAATCTTCTGGATGTGATGATCTATATTTGAACTTCCTTCTTGGAGCTTCATCAACATCAGCACTTGGTTGAGTGTCTTCTTCTGAAGTGTCATCATGTTCTTGTGATGCTTCTAATTGAGATGCTTCTTCAGCATCTTCTTCCAATACAGCTTCTGAAGCTTCAACAGCTTCTGATGCTTTTTCAGGTTCTGAATCGATGTATTGGTATGGAACACCTGCATAACTATTATCTTGCTCTGACATTTTACTGTCAGGCTCTTTATCATCAAATCTAACATGTATAGATTCTTCCACTGTGTTAGTTTCAGAATTATACACTCTGTATGCCTTTGAGCGTTCAGAGTAACCTATAAAGATTCCCTTACAGGCTTTGGCATCAAATTTTCTTTTGTAGGCCTTGTTGTTTAGAATGTAACATGTACATCCAAACTGATGAAAGTAAGAGATGTTGGGCTTTCTTCCTTTGAAGAGTTCATATGTTGTTAGATTCAATAGAGGTCTTATATAGATCCTATTTTGAATGTAACAAGCTGTGTTTACAGCTTCTGCCCAGAAGTGCTTAGCAAGTTTTGTCTCATGCATCATGGTTCTTGCCATTTCTTGTAAAGACCTGTTCTTTCTCTCTACAACACCATTTTGTTGTGGTGTTCTAGGAGCAGAGAACTCATGGACAATGCCATGATCTTCACAAAAAGTTGCAAATGGTTCGTTTTCAAATTCACCACCATGATCACTTCTAACCTTTAAGATTTTGAGACCTTTCTCATTTTGCACTTGAGTGCAGAAGATGCTGAACACATCATATGCATCATCTTTCACTCTTAGAAACTTTACCCAAGTCCATCTACTGTAATCATCAACAATGACTAATCCATATTTCTTCCCATTGATTGAGGCAGTACTTACTGGACCAAACAAATCAATGTGAAGTTGTTCTAAGGGTCTTGAGGTAGAGACAATGTTTTTAGGTTTAAAAGAAGTTTTTGAAATTTTGCCAATCTGACAAGGACCACACAGAGCATCTGAATGATATTTAAGATTTGGCAGGCCTTTAACCAACTTTAGTTTGCTAAGCTTAGAGATTAATCTCCAGTTAGCATGACCTAAGCGTTGGTGCCAGACCCACTTTTCATCATTCAGAGATAGAAGACAAACTATCTTCTGCTCAGTGAGTTCTGACAGATTCACCTTATAAACATTACCTCTTCTTAATCCTTTAAACAATATGGACTTGTCAGAATCATTGATTACCGTACATGCCTCTTTATCAAATTTAACAATGAATCCGCTATCACAAAATTGACTAATGCTAAGCAGATTATGTTTGAGGCCATCAACTAACCAAACATCTTTAATTGAAAGAGAAGAGTTACCAACTATACCTGTACCAATGATCTTCCCTTTTTGGTTTCCTCCAAACCCCACAGAACCTCCCTCTTTCAGAGTCAGGGTTTGGAACATATGCCTTTCTCCCGTCATATGTCGTGAGCAGCCACTGTCCAGGTACCAGCATTGCTGCTTTGGCCTTCTTAGTGTGCAAACCTGAAGCAAATATTATTTGAGATTTTGGTACCCATATCTTTATGGGTCCTTTTGTGTTAGTCTTTACAGGTCCAGGTGGTCTTTGTTTGAAGGACCTATCAGAGCTTCTAGAGTTAACCACCCTTGTTGAAAAGTTTTTGGGTTTAGTATAGCTCTTGAGCTTTGTTCTTGAATGTGTCAGAGCTTCTTTAGATTTAACATTAGCTTGAGGCTTAACAATCTTAGGTTCTGAGGTTTTATCCTTCAGAGTCTTTGACTTTTGAGCCTCTGGCTTTGATGTTCTATTAGAAGCTGACTCATTAAGAACTTCTGATTGACTCTTTACAAAGACAACCTTAGGTTTTGATTTATCTATATTAGAGGACTTTGAAGATAATGGATTATCTTTAAAACGTTAGAAACCAAGACCTTCTCCTCTATTTCTACTTACATGATAAATCAAAGAGGCTATTTTACTTCTTTTCATTCCATTTATAAGGAATTCCTGAAGAGCAAATTCATGTTCTGGAGGAACCTTATCATCAAGAACATAATGAGTTTCCATAAATTCATTTCTTGATTTTAGAGACTCATTTTGTTCAATTATTTCATTTGCCTTTTCGGTCAGGTTGTTATAGGCCTTTTTAAGGACCTTACACTCACCTGCCTTTTTGGTTAAAAGTTTTAAGGCATCTTTTAAGGAATCTATTAATTCAGAACGAGAAAGTTTAGCAAGTACCTCTTCTTCATCTTCTGAATCTGAGTCAGCTTCGTGCTCAGAGTTCTCTTGGTCAGAAGCGGTTGCCATCAAGGCTAGGTTTGCTTCTTCTTCCCCATCAGAATCTGATTCCTGATCCAAATCATCCCAAGTGGCAAGGAACCCCTTCTTGAGCTTACTTTTGTATCTTTCTTTGTTAGAGGTTCTCTTGGATGTTTTACTCAGGTTCTCTGGGCAGTCAGCAATGAAGTGTCCTGGTTTGTTGCACTTAAAGCATTTGTTTTGTTCTTCCTTTTTATCCTTAGATGCACTAACCTTCTTGGAAGAACCTCCAAACTTACCAGCATACTTCTTGCTTCTTTTAGCCCATTGCGATACTCTTGCAGCCATCAGAACCATTTCTTCTTCTTCATCAGAGTCCATTTCGTGACCTTCTTCAGAAGCTTCTTCATCAGATACTATAACCTTCGCCTTCAGAGCCTTAGAGGAACTCTTGGTGCTCAGGGCTATCCCTTTTAGCTTCTTAGTCGATTCGTCAGTCATAAGTTCCATCTCATGACTCTTTAGAGAACTAACCAAGCTTTCAAGAGACACAGTATCTAAATCCTTAGATTCCTGAAACGCTGTCACTTTTGGTCTCCACTTTGGCGGCAAGCTTCTGAGTACTTTCCTTACATGATCAGCCTCAGTATAGCTCTTATCTAAAACTTGAAGTCCAGAAACAAGAATTTGAAACCTAGAGAACATTGTCTCAATGTCCTCTCCGTCCTTCATTTTAAATAATTCATACTGATGTACTAACAAGTTGGCCTTAGCCTCCTTAACTTGTTTATTTCCTTCATACTTGGATTTAAGAGAATCCCAGATAGACTTAGCCGTTCTCTTATCTCCAATTTTCAAGTACTCATCATGAGAGATGGCATTTGTCATCATCCCTTTTACACTGTGGTGCTTCTTATATTCCAGCTTTTGAGTAGGTGTAAAAGCCTTTCTGTCTTTAGAGCTAACAACGCCTTCTAAGTCCATATTTTCAAAGTTCACTCCATCTTCTACCAAGTCCCACAGATCACAATCAATCGCCATGATGTGACTGTACATCTTGGTTTTCCAGAATGGATAACCAGTCTCAGTTCCATTGAAAAAGGGAATTTTGTCAGAAGACCTTCTATCTTTAGAATTAGAGTCATAGTCAAAAGGAACTTCATTGAGATTCTTCTCAGCAGACATGTTTTTCCTCCCTGAATCTTAACTGTTTCACTGATAGGTGAGAGTTAGGCAACAGCCCAGCTCCTGATACCAATTGAAGGTGGAAAAACACAAGAAGGGGGGGTTGAATTGTGTTTTAAAAATTAAAACTTTTTGCCTAATAGCGACTAAGTATGCAGCGGATAAAAACACAAATTAAAGAGAGGGTGCTGAGAGAGAGAAAGAAAGACACAGAATTTATCCTGGTTCCCCTCACAAATCGAGAGTACTCCAGTCCCCTTGTTACTAACAAGAGATTTTCACTATAATCTACTAAAGATTACAAATTGCTCAAGCACACTTGCAAGAGACTTCTCAGGTGCTCAAGTTTCACTAAACAAGAGACTTCTCAAATGCTCAAGTTAAACTTAACAAGAGACTTCTCAAACAAACTTAAGAATAAGAATGAATGTTAAGGAACACTTGATATACTATCAGAGGTGTTTACAAAATACAACTCAAATTGTTCTAAGACTTAGAATGACAGATTTAAAATATGATGTCAGAATGCTTCTTAGTCTTTGAACGTAGTAATAGAACAGTCGTTAGAACAGTAGTCATTTCTTCCATTTGAGTCTTCTATTTATACTTGGAGGAAGATGATGACCGTTGCAGAGAGAAAGATGCCAGCTGGAATTTACTCGTACAATTGATAGCTGTATATTGCCTTCTTTGGTAAGGAATTCCAATTCCACTACCTAGCTATTCAATTTATCACTCATCCATTTTGAGTAATAATAGTACGATAGTACAATCCTCAAATGCGCTCCACTTATGGATAAGGTTAACGTTGTACCAACGAATATTCCTTCCTGTGGATGTGACAGAGCCTTGAAGTGGATTGTTCTTCAATCATTGGTTCTGTATAGGTCAGCTCTTGAGTGACGTAAATTCCTTTTGCTTCTGATGTTCTTGTCATAGCTTCTTAAGATCTTCAGCTTCTGAACTTCATCAGAGCCTAGCTTTTGGTCTTCAGAAGTGCTATCTTCAGCACGCAAAAATTAAGCTTCTGATGAACAGTGGTACTCTTTCAGAGCTTGTCTTGACTGGCTTCTCTGCTACTATTCATAGTGCTTCTGCATGAATTTTAACTTGTAATTCTGCACACTAGAATAATCATTAGTAATACCAATTGTAATTTTAATACTTTGTTATCATCAAAACCACTTAAAACATTAGAGGTTCATGTCAGACCCACTTTGTTCCAACAATATTCTTGTGTTAATTGTTTCAATACTAATTCAGAATCACCTCTTATTTTAATGTTCTTTGCCCCCAAGTCTTTCAATATTTCTAACCCTGTAATTAAAGCTTCATACTCAGCTTCATTATTAGAGCAAAGTCCATTTATTTTGTACTTGAACTTGGTTGGAATTTGAGTCGGAGATATGATCAATATTCCAATTCCTGTTCCATACTTATGTTTGGACCCATCAAAATAAAGAATCCATGGTTGAATATCCACTTAATCCTGTGGCATTTCGACCAACGAATGATCTACTATAAAATCAGCCACAATTTGGCCTTTGACAGCCTTTAAAGGTTTATAAGTCAGTGAATATTCAGTTAATGCTAATGCCCATTTCCCAATTCTACTATGTAATATAGGTTTAGTTAGCATATGTTTAATAACATCAAAGTGGGAATAGACATAAACATCAACAGGCTTTATATAATGCTTAAGTTTTGTACAAGAGAAATACAAACAAAGACAAAGTTTTTCTATGGCAGTATATCTAGTTTCTGCATCATTTAAAACTCTACTAAGGTAATAAACTGCATTTTCTATGCCATTATCGTCTTCTTGGGCTAACATGCTTCCTATCGTCTTATCAGACGTAGCAATATACAACTTCATAGCTTTATTTCTACTAGGAGGCATTAGAACTGGAGGCTTTATTAAGTATTCTTTGATGTCATCAAAAGCCTTTTGATGCTCTTCGTTCCATTTGAATGGATCATCTTTCTTGAGTCGAAGTAGTGGTGAGAAAGCTTGAGCCTTTCCACTTAGATTCGAAATGAATCTTCTCAAGAAGTTGATTTTTCCTAGCAGAGATTGAAGTTGTTTTTTGGTCGAAGGAGGCTTGGTCTCCAAGATAGCCTTTGTCTTGTTTTGGTTTATTTCAATGCCTTTTTTATGCACCACAAAACCAATGAAATCTCCTGCATGCACACAGAAAGCACATTTTAATGGATTCATTTTTAATCCATGTTCCCTCATTCTTTTAAAAGATTGCCTAAGATATACCAAATGGCTATCTTCAGAAGAGGATTTAATGATGATGTCATCAATGTAAACTTGCATGAATGTATCTATAAAATCATGAAACATGGAATTCATTGCCCTTTGATAAGTGGCACCAGCATTTTTTAAGCCAAAAGGCATCACAACCCACTCATAAGTGCCTAAAGCACCAGGGCATCTAAATGCTGTTTTAGATACATCCTCCTCAGCAATGAATATTTGGTTATAACCAGAGTAACCATCTAACATGCTCAAAAACTCGAAGCCTGCTGCTGAGTCTATTAGCATTTCTGCCACAGGCATGGCATACTCATCTTTAGGTGTAGCATTATTTAAGTCCCTAAAATCTATACATACCCTAAGTGTACCATTCTTTTTAATAACAGGAACTATATTTGCTAACCATTCTACATACCTGGCAGCTCTGATGAATTTACTCTTCAGCAGCCTTTCGATCTCTTCTTTGATTTTGGACATGATATCTGGTGCAAACCTTCTTGGCAATTGTTTCACTGGTTTCTTACCTGCCTTGATTGGTAGTTTTAATTCGACCATTTCTCTACTGAGTCCAGGCATTTCATTATAATCCCACGCGAAACAATCACTAAATTCTTTGAGAAGTAACACCAATTTTCCTTTTAAGTCAGGACTAATATTGGTATTAATATAAGTTGGCCTTTTTGCTGAGTCATCTCCAATGTCAATTTCCTCCAAAGGGTCTTGGGCCTGCATCTTAGGAGTTTCATTAAGTGGATCCCTTTCGAACCCTAAAGGTTCCTCATCATAGATGCAGTCGAGCCTTTGTGCTTGTGGCATTGAAATGCCATCGCTTTCGACCTTGGCTTCTGTAGCCATATTTTGATGAACATCAGCTTCCAAAGCCGTATTTAACTTAGTTTCGGCCATATAAGCCGTAATCCTGGCCCATGCGCTGGACTCAGTCATCATAATCTTCGTAAACATTCCACCCAGATGGTGGTATAACTCCATCTTCTGAGGACACAGCATCTATTTCCTCTCTTTCCCATATGAAGCCATGGGTTGGGTGGAGTTTGACAGAATGTATCACATTATCAGAAGGTGTGAAAGCATTCTCTCTATCATAACATGGCGCTATGTTCGCCAAATTTTTGTCAAAGGTTTGTTGGTTTATGGTATCAACCTCTGACATATAGAAACTCTGATCAGCTTCTATATTTTCTACGCAGCCATCCTCCCTCCAAAGCATCAACTTCTGGTGAAGAGTCGAAGGAACAACTCCTACTCCATGAATCCACTCTCGCCCCAATAGTAAGTTGAAGTTTGCCTTGGATTCGACCACTAGGAATAAAGTTGGTCGAACTATGCTGCCCACAGCAACATCTACTTGAATTGCCCCCCTTGAATGTCCTGTTTTGCCTTCGTAATTTGACAAAACAATGTTATGGGCTGACAAATCACAGTCATATTTGCCAATATTGGGTAACATAGATAGAGGCATTAGGTTAACAGCAGCTCCTCCATCTATCAGCACCTTGTTAACTCCAACTCCTTCAACCTTTGCTCTGATGAAGATGGGTTTAAGATGGTTTTTCATGCCTAAATCTGGCCTTTCGAATGTAGCCTGTTGCTCCTCGATGCAGCCATTGTTCATGACATAGTAGCAAATTGGCTTGGGATCAGCCATTTCTAACTGGTCGAAATCAGTTTCGAGCTCAGTTATCTCTGTTTGCACATCATATTCCGATGGTAATATGGAAACCACGCATATTACGTCGAAATCTGGCTCAGAGTCCAGCAGATCATCTTCTTCCATCTTGCTTTCTTCTATAGGAGGAAGGATCCTTTCTTTTGCTGGCCTTCTAGCCACCTCTTTATATTGGCCTGTTTGAAGATTAGTTGCAGCCAATTTCATTTGGCGTTGGAACCTACGCCATTGAGTCCTTGTCATTGGATGTTTACCCTTGTAATTATTTTTGTAAGAGTATTTGTTGACATCCTCTGAATAGCTCAATTTGGTGCCACTTGCGCCACCAACTTCCATTGCACCCTTGTTGAACTTTATGGTTCCTTGGTGCATCCAGCGTTCTATAGGAATCGAACCAGAAGGAAAGAAAGTGGGCCTTCGATCTGTTTGGACCATATTATTTGGTCGAGTTAGAATGCCCTTTCCTTTACCACGAGATGGTTTTGGGTTTGCCCCCTGCTTATTCGCAACTGGTTGGAACTTCATGAGGCCTGCAGTAGCCTCCTTATCACAAACAGCACTGCAACGAGCACAAAGCATCACTCCTTTGTTCTCTAGCTTGCATCTGTTTAGAAAGTCAATCAAATCCTCTTCAGCACGAGGATATACTACTTTCATTTTCTCATAGTACTCCTTTTCAGGGATTTTTTCCACTTGCACTTCTGAAACTTCCATGGCTTCGACCATCATAATAGCCTGTGGTTCAGCATAGAGGGTATCAGCATTCTGTGAAGATTCTAGGTCTGCTTTTGCAGCTTTGGGTTTTTCACCAAACTTAAGTCTCCCTTCGTTCAAAGCCTTTTGAACTAGGTCCCTGAAAAGCACACATTGTGAGGTTCTATGTCCAAGAAAATTATGATACTTACAATAACCTCTTTTCTTTCTCATATCTAATGGTGGTATTTTAACACCTTTTGGAACCACTATTTGGCCATCAATAACCAACAAATCAAAGATTTCATCACATTTTGTTATATCAAAAGTATAAGTCTTTGAAACATATTTGTCATTTTTTGGTTCAACAGGGTTTTTTCCATTTGAAGGTTTTAAAAGCTTGCAAGTGTAAGGGGGACCAGGTTTTAATTCTGCTAGGTCTATTTCCCCTTGTTCAACATCTTCATAAGAGACATCATATTCTTGGTCGCTATCATGTGTTTCTACATAAGCAACCTTTTCTTTTTTATGATACTTTGAATTTCTAGCCTTTTCTGCTTTCAAGCGTTCGACCTGTCGAACCCTATCAGCCAATTGGGCCATATCTCTTAGATGTTAAGTGTCTAATTTCTTTCTGATCGAATAGTCTAGGCCACCGGCGGCCATTTCGACCAATTCATGTTCAGGCACTTGAGTAAAACACCTAGCCTTAAGTAAACGAAATCTATTCAAATAATCATCTATAGACTCAGGAGTTTTGCGCCTAACACTTGCTAATTCTTTGAGACTTATCTTAGACTGTCCCATGTAGAATTGCTCATGGAAGACTCTCTCTAATTGATTCCAATTAAAAATTGAATGTGGAGGGAGAGTAGTAAACCATGTAAAGGCATTTTTCGTTAGAGAATTTGGAAAATACTTCATTCTTAAATTCTCATTATTTGCTAGATCTCCTGCCTCAGTTAGATATCTTGCTATGTGTTCAACAGTAGATTCGCTAGTATCACCAGCAAATTTAGTAAATTTTGGGATTTTCCAACCCCTTGGCAATTCTGTTTGAAGCACATATTCTGATAAGGCAGAAACAAAATGAGGCCTATGCATGCCTATGTTTAAACCATTTTGTGCTAGGATAGTTTCAACCAAATTGGCTATGTTATTTTGCCCAGCAAAATTATTATTCTGGACATTTCTAACAACATCATCAGCATTTTGGTTTCTATTTACCAATACAATTCCAGGATTTTGTTCGACCTGGGGCAAAGCCTGTTGCTGTGCCTGAATTTGCACCTGTGGTTCGACCACTGGCACTGGTTGTTGGACTTGGTTTGCAACATTATTTGGAGCAAGCATAATGGCATTATTTGGTGCTTGTGCAATTTGTAAAGGCACCACATTCTGAATTTGGGGAACTTGTTGATTATGGGCTTGAGGAGCCCCAAAGAAATCAGCAATTCTTCCCATTTGATTTGCCAACAATTGATAACTTTGGTTTGTATTTTGAATTAATGGATTAAATACTGTACCAATTTGTTGTGTTAACATATTTACCATGTCATGATTACTCTCATCCATTTGTTGCCTTAAAGCATTCAAGGCATTGTTGGTTAATGAGGGATTGCCATTCCGAGTAGCAGAACCAGAAACTATCTGATTATTAGGCACAAATACGCCTGGTGCTGACTCTGTGAACAATGATGCACTTGTTTGCAAACCTTGCATCATACTGGTAGGCATACCATATGGGTAGTTCCTACTTGTGCCTTGACCCACATATTGGGAAAAGGGTAATGAAAAAGTAGAAGAACTAGCGCCACCCCCATTAACATTTGTCCTATTTGGAGAGAAACCTCCCTCCATAGCATGGGGAAGGGACAAGATAGGTTATGTAGTGGTCGAAGGTACCACTGTAGATGTTGGCATTGTCATTGTGGCACTTACCACAGAAGATATTGGGGCGGAAACTGTCGTCCCACTAGCGTTGGGCACAATCTCACTGATTACAGGAGAGATTATGGCCTCAGAAACGCTCGAAGCGGTTGATACATTCGAACCGTTATTATTATTGTTTCCGTTCGGATTTTCCATGTTTTGTCTTGGGTTACTTCTGGGTGGTGGTCTAACCATTTCAGGGAGTAATTTCCCGTTCCTCAAAAGCATACACTACACAAGAATCTTTGGAAAATACACAAAAATGCAGAACAAATTAACTACACGAACTTTGAAGAAATTTAAACGTAAAGCACACAGTCCCACTGGGCGTGCCAATTTGTTTACTGTGAAATTTGGTAAACAACGCTAGTTTGATTATTACAAGAGAGACCAACTAGTAAATCTCGGGACATAGTGCTTTTGTTTATATTTTCAAAGTAAATGATGTTCATTATTGTTCTTATGTTAATAAAGTGTTGTTTTTATGGTTTAGTAACTTGAAATGCAAGAAAGAATGTTTATCCAATTAAATAAACAGAAGGAAAGAAAGAGTTGAAAGTAAAAGATAATTGGATTGGAGAGAGATTAAAGAAAAACTGTAAATTGCATTCAAATGTAAATGATTACAGAATAAAAATGGTTCACATTACATACATTTTCCTTCGAACACTCGTTTCTCGCTTTGACATGGGTACTTAGAGTTTTTCTGAGGATTTTGTATAATGATTGTGACCCCTTTTTCGATCACATAACTAGGCTATTTATAGACACCAATCTAACTGCTACTAACGCCTAAATAACTACAGATAGGACGCGTGTCTTGACACGTATTTTGAATTTGAATTCTTTCTTATCTTCTGAGTTAACCGTTGTTTCCATCGAAGTCGAAGTAACCATGCTCTCTTTTGAATATTTCGCTAAGTCCATAAATTACTTTTACCCACTGGATGCTTCGACCCTACTGACATTTCGACCAAATCGAAAGGATCCTGAAAGAAAGAGAATATGCATTTAAATGCAACGTTCCATAATAGAACATTTATTATACGTTCATGCATGATTAATCATTAAATTCATTGGTTCTGAAAACCAAGCATATTTAATGATTATTAAAAATAATTACATAATTAAACATAATTATTTTATTTATGCATTTAGAACATAGTAAAAATATGGGCTAACAATATGCTAGGTGTATTATATATTTTCATACCTGTCTTTGGCTCTCCCTGTCTATTCCATATGGCTCATTCCTGCATCATTCCAAGTAATTTGAAATTCTCAGCATAAGTTCAATTAAACCAAGTAATTCCAATCCTATATCATTCCAAGTGAGGTATTGCCCTGTATATAATATTGTATCAGTGGCTGTAAATTGTTGTGTTAAAAATCTATACAAAAGAGGTGTTAAATATCTAACATTTAACTGTCCAACTACAGTTTCCGTGCTTGGATAGAAGCACTTAGGAAAGATTGCTTTGGATATCTTCAGTACCAAAATGGACAACCCTTCCTCATTACCCTCTTCCTCTATAACACCACTTATGAGTGTTTAGGAAGCAATTTCATCTTTAGTTTTATTAGTTATTTATCTTTGTTTAAATTAATACTTGCAAAAATAATAAATCCATAGATAGTGATAAGAGAAAAAGGACATTATCTAACATATTATACATTTATTTATACATTTATTTGTTTTTCAAATCTAAACTTTTAATTATACATTTATTTGTTTTTCAAACCTAAGCATTTAATGGCATAAAAATAGTCTAAAGAACTTCCCCGACATTAGTTGCAAGGATTACTGCCTTCTCAACAATTACTGTAGTGATAAGTACTTCAGGTTCTCTATAGTCTTCCTAACATTCTCAGCAATTACTGCCTTCTGACCTAACATAGAGCGTTCATTGCTCAGCTCCGACAATTCAGCATAGTACTTCTTGAGAGTCTCTCTTGCTTCCAATATATTAACTATACCAAATTGAATATCATACTTAAGTGCTCCAAAATGATCTTCAAGGAAGCCATAGCTCAACCAATCATAGTTAGATGGATTTCTCTCATGTATTCTCATGCATTCTTCTACATACTCTTTTGCTTCCATAGTATCAGATAGGGTGGTTGCATATATGCTTATACGTTCTTCCACATGCTCTATTTGTTCAAGCACATGGGATGTGCTTTTGTAATTTTGGCTCAAAGCTTCTTTTACTAAAGAGATGAATGCAACATTCACACCCATCTCCTTTTTAAATTCGATCAAACAGTTGAGGAAATGGTATTGGTTTGGTGATAATCTGGATGAATGAGCACTCAGTTCATCAACTAATGATGAAAATCTACATATTTTGGCTGCACAATACTTAGGACCCATACCAAGCATTTCACTGATTTCTTTGATGGAATCAGTTACTGTATCACTCATAATGGTTTGATTGTTGATGAGCAATGTGGGATACATGAGTTTATAAAGAATATGCAACTCTTTATCATTGAACAAATGGACACCTGAGATGAATGACAGGTTTATGCTTAGTCCATCAAGCAAGGCTTTCAGCTAACCAATAACATAGCATGCAAAAGAATCTATCATGTCCTTCGTTCATTGGCCTAGCCTATGAGTTTATAAAGAGTATGAGCTCTTGATCATTGAACAAATGGACAGCTGAGATGACGGACAGATTTATGGTTAGTCAATAACATACTATGCAGATTTATGATAGATATTATGGTTTATAGTTAAGACTATAAATAGACATGTTCTAGAAGTTGAAGGGTGTGGGAGATGAAGGTGATGAGTTTCACAATATTATGGTTCATGTACACTTAACTTCTGAGTGGGGATAGAAAGAGTTTCAGAATATTATGGTAATAAATGGCAGACTTAAATTGCCACTTATGGTCATAGAATTTTATATTTACTTATACATCTTAAATTTAGATTATTTTATGTTAAAAATTAATTTATATATCTGGCTATAGCAATTCTTGATTAGATTGAATGCTTCTACATACTATATATGATAGATGGTGGTAATTTATTGCCACATAATTTCCCTACAGTAATTATTAAATTTTTGTTTGGTCCTCTCTCAAATACATTTCTTGCATCTTACGCCTCTTGCTGTGGTTATGTGCCCTTAGGCTGTGATAAAAAAAATGTTTTATTTGCATCCATGCATTTGTCTAATTATACCAAAATTAATGTATATGATAGGTGGATTAATACCAAAATGCCTGATCACTAACAAAAGAGGCCAAATTCTATCTGCCTTGCAATAGAGATTGTCACAATTACTTCATACATGTTGGAAATCTCAGCAAGCAAGCTATCATTGCTACAAGTTCTTTGCATGCCAAATGGATATGGTAGAAATGGATTCTCATCACAGACAGAGTGTGTATTGGAAAATAATCCATTGTGCCCATCCACTTCTGATGTGCTATCATTTCTGCATATCTCTGTTATAACAGGTGGATTTGCCTTGCTTCCATTTCTTTTGTGTGATTGTATCAGTGGTTTTAGGAAGCTTTCTGTTATGCTGATTATTTATGTTGATGTAGCTATTGTTGATTTCTTGCATCTTACGTCTCCTTTACTTACTCTTAGTGGTTTATAGATTTTCACCCAATGGTATTTCTTGCAGTGATTTTACCAAGCATTTAAGTATTCAGTAATTTCTTGCATCTTACGTCTCCTTTCCTTACTCTTAGTGGTTTATAGATTTTCATCAAATGGTGCAAGCAGATTGGATTATTAACACATTTAAGTGTTTGACAGATTTCTTGCAGTTTAGGTCCAATGGTGTAAGCAGGTTGGAAATACCAATGTAGATGGCATGCTTGCAGATCAATCTCTCCAGCAGATATCTTGCTTTCTCTTATTGACTTCTATGCTCCTGTCAGCAGATTATCATTGGCTTAATTGTAGAAGCATATTATCACTGTTGCAAGCTATCTGATAAGGTTCAGCAGGCCACCAGTCACTTTAACATGTTCTTGGCATCACAAGTGGATGTTTTTTCGCATGCATCTAATGAAAATGATGGCAGGAAATCTCATGAGGGTGTGTATTAAAAAATAATCCATTGTCATCACATAAAGTATTAAGTGATCAGAATGTATTAAGTGATTGGAGTGTTAATTCTTCCAATTCTGCATATCCCTGGTATGGCAGGTGCATATCCCTGCAATTATTATTAACACATTTTATTGTGTTTGAGAGATTTCTTCCATCTTAAGTTTCCTATACTTACTCTTACTATGTGTTTGGTTCTGCAGTGGAAATAATTGAGTTTAGCAGAATTAAGTTTAACAGAATTGATTATAGTTAAAAGTGAGTTGGACATAATTGATTTATGTTTGGATACATTAATTGAAAAGTGATTCTTAATATTTGATGTTGTTTGGATAATTTGAATCAAAATTGCTTTTAAATATATAATTAATTTTAAAAATATTTCCACAAGTATCTGTATGGTGTAATTTAATTAGAGTGTATGTGTAAAAGAATTTAGACCGTCAATATATACACATTAAATTCTAACATATATATTTCTTAGAAAAAAAACAAACATTTTTTAGAAAAGCACTTTAAATTATTTCAAGTATTTCAAGTAGTATTCTTTTCTTTGTAATAATTTAAAAAATATAGTTACGAACAAATAACATAATTCAATTTAACCTTTTCAAAAAAAAAGTATTAAAAATAATAGGCACTGCTTTTTTAAAATTGCATTAAAGAGAATAATAAAAAAGTAGCAAGCAATCAATAAATCTAAACGCAATTCTTTTGGACGCATAAGCTCCATTTACTAGCTTCATGTGTAACGTGAGTTTCCAGTCAAAATCACTTTTAAGTTAGATATCCAAACATGTAGATTTGATGGCAAAATTGAGTTTGGTATGCTAAACTCACGTTTGATGCTTTCAAACGCTAAACCAAACAAGCACTTAGTAGTTTCTAGCTTTTTGTATTTTTTTGTTCTTGGAATGTATTAAGTAATTGGAATGTTAATTTTTTATCCTTATGAGTTCTTAGTAGTCTATACCCGTTTTTCTATTATTGTTTTTTTAAGAATTTATATATATATAATCAACCTAATAATCAGCCTAATTTATCTATTTTTATACATGATCACATTACCCTAATGACTAACCCAAAACCCTAATAGAGTATGTTATCAATTACATCATCTTGCTAGTTTTGGCCTATTGGAGCTTGACACCATATTTTTACAGTCCAATCCTCATATGACATGTTCTATCAATGACCACTTGACAATTCTATTAACTCTATTGGTTGGGCTATTACCTACATGAAATTCTATTGGACCACTCATTCCACCAATTAGAGAGCTCCACCAACACATGATTAATAAATCTTATGCATTATTAATTTTACAAGTGTATTATATGCAATGCTATATCATGTATTAATAAATGGATATTAGGAGAGTGCAAAGATGGATTTTAGTAGCTTTTTTTTTTTACATTTTATTATTAAATCCTTAATAGATAAGATTCATTATCCCAAGTTTATAAACTTGCATAAATGACAATAGTAGCTTTTCCTATTGCATCTCCTGCAGTTTATAGAGTTTAGTATTTTTTGTTCTTCTTCTTAGTGTGTGTTTGGTTTAGCTTTAGATAGAATTGATTTTGATATAATTGATTATGGTAGAATTGATTTTAGCATAATTGATTTATGTTTGGATACAGTTATGTAAAAGTGAGTTGAACAATAAATTTCAATGTAAAAATCATACTTAAAGCCAGAAGCTACAAATCATAGCTTCTAGCAGAATCAATTCTGGAGGTAGAATCAATTCTGCTTTAAAGTAACCAAACATCTAAAACCAATCTAAAACCCAAATCCATCAAAGCCACATATACCTATTTCTCTTTAAACTAATGACATGTGTTCCTTTGCATGAAGGCCACATGTATCATTTTTTCTTCAAAACCCAAACTAACCCTTCTCTCATTCTCTCTCATAATCTCACCGTCTCACTCACTTTGTCTTTCTCCTCCTTTCTTTTGCTCTCACCGTCTCACCCTCCTCTCTCTGTTTCTCCGCCCTCTTTCTCACCATACTTCTTTCCACCGCCGCTGTCTTTCTCCGCCCTCTCTCTTCTTCTGCCCTCGCAACACCAACCCTAACACCCAGATTCTAGATCCTCGAATTTTCAACTTGCATGCTTGAGGAATTCCATAAAATTGGAGCTTTGGGTGTCAAACAACTCAGGTAACCGTAGAAATCTAATTTCTCTTCCATTTATTCTATCTTTTGAATTGTAAATTTTGTTGTTTTGCTCTGTTTTTGGTTTTCCCCGAATAACTTTATGTTGAATCTCTCTTAATCTGATTTTGATTTTGCATGTTTTAGGAATTGCATGTAATTGGAGCTTTGAATGTCAATAAACTCAGGTAGCTCTAGTGATCTCATCTGTCTTCCATTTCAAACAGTTTTATTATGTTCTGATTTTGGGGTTTTCGCAAAAAATGGTGTTGAATCTCTCTTTCTCAGATTTTTGGTCTTGCATGTTTGAGCTATTGCATGAAAATGTTGTTGAATCTTATCTCTATTCCATTTATTCTATTGGTTGAATATCAGAAGTTTTGTTTTGATTTTGAGTTTTTACACGAAAATTTGTGTTGAATGATATATGTTATGCTGTTAATCTTTCTAACTCAAATTAGAAATATTGAACTTTTGATGTTGTTCTTATTAGTATATATGATGTGTGATTTTGTGGTGATTTAGATTGTAATCAATGATCTTATAATTGTGTTATCTTCATTTTTGTTGGTTGATGGTTTTTTCCATCTTTTGTTTATGTTTAATATCACACAATTGTTCTTGCCTACATGCATGTTTTATGAAATAGAAGCTTTGCATGTCAATAAATTGTTCTGATTTTGAGTTTTTCCAAAATAATTTGTATTGAATCTCTCTTTCTTGGATTTTTATTTTGCATGTTTGATTGTATCTCTTCCATTTGTTCTATTGGTTATTCTGTTATTTTTTTAAAAGTTTTTCCTGATTTTTTTTTTGCGTTTATAGATAACAGGATCATAATGGAGAGTGATAGGTGATGTTGTTGATCTACAAGAAGGTTAGTTTTTTCCTCCATATCTTTTGGTAATTTCCTCTGAAAAGTAGGTTGAAATTTGTGTGGTTGATTAAAGTTAGATATATTGAGTTTTTTATGTTCTTATTGGTGTATATGATAATCTTATAGTTATATGGTATGGAAATCATTGTTCTTTCTACATTAACTTAGATAAATTGATTTTTTGATGTTCTTATTTATGTATATGTTGATCTTATACTTATATTATCTATATCAAATTGTCCTTTTAGTAAAAACTTGATTTTTAATTTATCATAAGAACAACAATCTCATATCTGTGGATTTAGTTATTATAATGTACATTTAACTTTTGATGATTAGTGTGTATAATGTATGATATTTGGACTGATTTATATTGTAATAAATGCTCTTATGTTTCTTTTTCTTATGCCTTATACCTCTCCCAAGATGAATGTTAGCAATTTTCATGTTCTACCCTGCCATCATTGGTCCACCCCTTAATCCTCTGAGGTAAGGGTCCTTTGATGCTCTTATTATCTTTATTACTATCTAGAGGCTTTTTACTAATATTGTTGTTTGCATTCTCTCTTCTACTTATTGTGCTCTAATATTATTGTGAGTTTAGCAACCGAGAATATTACCAATATGGTGAAGAATTTGGGAGGTAACATATGTCTTAATTATTCGATCTTCATAATTCAGTTTCACATAATCGTTTAATATAAAACACTCATATGAATAAAATACTTCATATCTTTAAACTAATAATACATATTCTTTGCCGATATCCGTTGGCGGGTAAGATTGGTAATAAAGGGAATGCTGTTGGGGTTTTAGTGAGTTTGGATATGGTAGGCTTAGGATCTCTTTGTTTGTTGGACGAAATCTGAATCCAACAGGATCGATGTGCAGGACCCATGATGGGATTGTTGTTGTTTGCCAACTTTGTGTGTGAATTCGATGTTGAGTGCTAGAATGAAGCATGAAAGCCAACCCTTAGCGATTGTCCACTTTGGGTTGTTCTAAAGCTGTATTGCCTCATTTATTTGTGTTAACCAAAGTCACCTGAATGAGAGAATACAAGTTTAGAACCATCTAGAGTTGACTATCATTGAGTGTAGATTTTCGTGCCCCACTCTAGCATTCAAGTTCGGGTACATTCGTAGAGTTGGCAATTAGCACTAATCTCTCCATTATTTCTTAATATCGATCCTGTTGGGATCGGATTTTCGTCCAATGAATAGATGGGTCATATATCTATTTTATTCATCTTCGCTTTAATCTCAATACTAACAGTTTGTTACCGTTCTTCTTCATCAACGCATTTTGTCAATAAATATGTAATAATAGTTTGCAGATGTGGCCAATATGTTGATGAGTGACATGTCATAGTATTTGATCCACCTATAATATATCTAGACACTTTTCTCCCATGATTCATTGTGCATTTCCATCATTTACATTGTTTTTTAAATGTGATTTGCAAGGAAGAAGAAATATGAATTGTTGGTTTGCGCCTGATCTCTAGGATACTTATCACAAATAACTCTATTCAGGTAAACCATCTCTTTTGTTTTTGTATGCATAGAAGCCATTATACAATGGAATATGTGAAATGTGATTGTAATCTACCTATGAATTATAAATTTTAAAGGGTAATCATATGTAACATTGTATCCTAATCCAATTTTAAATTGTTTGGATATTTTAAATTGTTTGGATAGACGGTCTATCCTACAACTATCTTCTTATTTAGACAGTGTATCCTATTTGTTCGAAACTCTTTTGGACACTATAATGATAGTCTTACTTACTCTACCTTTCTCATTAATCCAATTTTAAATTTTCCAGCTTGGAGCACATTGAGGAAAAACTCTTAGGGCCTGCAATTAGCTCTTAAAGGTAAACGTTTCATAGTTGGCTTTGATTCTATGATTCTGCCATATAACTTGCAAGTAACTTAACATATTTTTATTTTAATTGATCATGGATCTTAAAACTATGTGATGTTATGACTGTATTTACTTTGTTTTTTGTATCTTAATTTTATGGTTGATGGTTTTCACTTTTAATATCATATTATAAATAAAAAGCAATTTTTTACACGTTTTGCTTTATGTATTGGTTCTTTAGTGCATGCATCACTGAGTTTGTTTTAAAAAGTTGTATATATGTGAACCATTGACAATGAATTTCTATTCATTTACAGGTAATTGTTGGTTTTGATTTGAGAATGGTTACATGTGGTGAGTTGCCAACATATGGATGTTTCTTGATGGACCCATCAAGGTCCATGGGAAAATCCAGAATTGTTAGAAATGATACAGGTTTGTGAATATCATCAACTAATTGTATATATTCTTTGCCAATATGTATTGGGGGAGATGTTTGGTAATGAAAGGATTACTTTTGGGTTATGGTAGACCTGTGGTCCCTTCATTTGTTAGACGAAATCTGAATCCAACCGGATCAATGTGCAGGAGCTATGGGGGCATTGTTATTATTTATCAATTTTGTGCGTTACTTAGATCTTGAGAGCTAGAATGGGGCATCAAAATCAACATTCAGCGATGGTCCACCCTGGGTTGTTCTAAAGCTGTGTTATCACGTTCATCTACCTTAAACGAAGTTAGATGCATATGATAATCCATCTTTACAGCGACCTAGAGTGGACTATCATTGAATGTAGACTTTCATACCCCAATTTAGCTTTCAAGATCGAGTTAATACACAGAGTTGGTAAATAATAACAAACTCTCCGTGGTTTCTTAATATCGATCTTGTTGGGATCGGGTTCCGTCCAACGAATGATTGTGTCATTGGTCTATTTTATTTTTTTTCGCTAAAATCTCATCATTGTCCCTTTCATTACCTTTCTTTTTCATCAAGGCATATTGTCAATGAATATATGCATTAATAAAATCATACAATGAAATATGTAAAAATGGATAAGTTTTTTTATTCATCATCATCATCATCGTCTGGTTCTGCTTATATTATCCTGTCCTTATTTGTGTTTTTTTCATTGTACAGTGTGCGGTTAATATCAAGTATTAACTCAGACAATCAAAGTTCTGATGTTTTCCAAGTAGTGATGATGGTATTTATAAATGCAATTGTCATTAATTGGAAGACACCAGAACATTGGTCATCTGAATAAGTGCTCGCTTTTAACTACATACTTTACATTGCTGAAATATACAAAAAAAAATAATAAGATGAGAACCAGATGATCATGGTGATGATGGATAAGAACACTCCTCTGTTTTCACCTATGTCATTTTGTGATACTGTTATTGGTGGAATTAATGGGTCAATGCACATATATCTTGCATATTCCAATTTTGACACGGCCTAATTTTTATTTTTATTTTTTGTTTTTCATGTAACCTCAAACTCTCCTTTTGAGCTTTCCATTCAAAATCAACGGTTGCTTCCGGAGGTGATGTATAGCTTGCTTATTTAAATCTAATATTTACTCATGATCATTCATTCCACGTCTCTTAGCTAATGGGAATATTGATAATGAAAGAAGTACTGTTGGGATTTTGGAGGATGTGGATATGATAGACTTGGGATCCCTTCATTTGTTGGACGGAATCTGAATCCAACAGGATCGATGTGTATGAATCCCGAGGAGATTGTTATTGTTTGCCAATTTTGCGTGTTAATTGGTGCCTGAGAGCTAGAATGGGGCATGGAAACCAGCGTTTACTGCCGGTCCACATCAGGTTGTTCTAAAACTGTGTTATCCCAAGTTTAGAGCGACTTATAGTGGACTACCATTGAACGTATGTTTTCAGGCCCCACTTTAGCTTTCAATGTCGCGTTCGCCCGCAAAGTTGGCAAGCAACATCCATCTCTTCATGATTTCTATATATTGACCCTGTTGGACTCGGATTTCGTCCAACGGACGGATGGATCATATGTCTATTCTGTTCACTTTCTCTGTAATCCCAACATTACCACTTTCATTAGCATATATTGTCAAAAGCAGTCACGGTGGTGTAGAGTCAAGGGTTTACTACAGTCATCCAACCATAGGAGAAAGTTGTTCGCTGAAGAGACATTTTGTCTCCGGAATATGGCCCGTGAAAAGGCAAACTAAGTTTGTTTTTCGCGAGACAGCTTCTCGAGGCACAATATCTCTTCTAAGAGCAATTTTCTCTTCTGATTGGATGACTGTAGGAAACCTTTATCTCTAAGTCACACTTGCTTTATTCTTCTTATTGCAGTACACATTTGCATGGAATTCTACTGGTTTTTATGGTCATTTGCTTCATATCTCTTAATTAATAGTACATGTTCTTTGTTGATATGTGTTGGTGAAGGAGAACGGTAATGGAAGGCGTACTGTTTAGATTTTCGGCACTATCCCTTTCATCACCGTTCTTCTTCATCAACATCTATTGCCAAGAAATATGTATTAATAGTTTCTAGATGTGGTGAAGGTGACCATCCATTATTGGTCTCGCTGTGAACTTCCTTTTATGCCGAATAATCTCCTAATACCATCAGCAGACTTTCACGTATCACAACAATAACATCATTCAAACAGAAGAGTTTTCTTATTCATCACCATCATGAGCATCTAATTCTATTTAGACTTTTCTCAGAACCAGATGATCATGATGGTGATGGTCAAGAAGGCTCTCCTAAGAAGAATTTGTGTATAGCTAGCGTTGGATTTATAAAGGATCTGGAGAAGGGAAAATTGGCTAGGATATGAGCAGATGGTAAGTAATAAAATTGGAGTGCCGTTTTAATTAGAGGATCTTTCTTAAATAATCTTTCAACTATATGGTAGAAATAGATGTTGTTTCAAATTTCATTGTCTCTAATATATTGTTTTTTATTATACACATGATGAGTCAAATTATTTAGTAGTTATATAAATCCAATTTATACCATCAATTTTTTTTATTATGCAGGATTTGAGCACATCATTCATGGGTAAAATTGGAGTTTCAGATTCTTATCTTTTCTACTTTCTTTGAGAAACCACGGGTTAAAGACATGGTTCTTGAAGGGATCTCATTGATAAACTACCAATGATGTGGCATACATATATTTATTTCCTTTATGTGATGGAATATTTTACTTCTTTCTTAAATAAGCTTTCAATTATGTGGTAGAATTGATGTAGAAAAAAAGCGGATCCCATACAAAGTATGCAGATCAAAGTTACAATTATAATGTATATTTGTGATACATATAAAGCAAGAAGTTGTATGGGTTAAGCTTGGTATCAGACTTTTGTGTTCTTCCATGGACATATCTTATGCCTTAATTAATTTAATCTCTTTTGTCCATTATGTAATTATTCTACACATCTTATTACAATTCCCTTTGCTCTCTTCTATCTTCTTTAGAAAAATGTCATTTATTGCTAACTACAACTAATTTTATTTCTAAGTTTGAAAGGTATATGATGATTTTATAAGTTCATGTATATGATGATTTTGTAAGTTCCTACTACAATGATGAAAACTAAAATATTGAAATTTAATAATGTCCTTATTAAAATCAACACCCATGATCTCCAAAGCATTTATATTTTGCTTCTATTTCTGATTAGACTTCTTTCTTCAAGTAATGGCCATGATTGATATAACTATGCTAATCCGTCGAACCCGTGCATCGCAAGGATATGAAGATGTATCTTTAACATTCACTATCAATTAAACTCTTTAACTTCAAACTACATTAGCAAGATAACACATTTAGACCTTCTATAACAAATTTTAGACTTTTAGTTTGACATTTTCAATAAACTAAAGATATCCACCTAAGATGGCTTTAACAAAAATATTGTATGATTAATAAACTAATTTATAGCAAGTTTTTACTTTTTATATCAAATTTAACTATTGTGATTAGGCATAACATATTTAACTCCAAGCAACAACCATGATTGGTAGCAACCATGATTGATATATGTATGAAACTCCGTCAAATCCGTGCAACGCACGGGTCGGCGTCTAGTTGAATGTGTATAGAAGTTAATAGTTTATTTTGATAGATACTTGCAACAAAACTTTCAATCATGTCAAAAAATATAAAACACATTAAACATGAAGTTCCTAAAACCATCATATTACATACTAAACAATATTATGCTCTATCAATTCAGAATTTATTAGAGCAGTCCTCAAAAGTGTAGCTCAGTGGCAAAGGGTTGGAACATTGAAGAAGTTTTAGAAGGAGGTCCCCGACTACTAACATTTCTCCCTCCCCTCTAACAATATACTTAACAACTAACATTTACCAATAAAAAAAAATATTATTAGATCAACCTTTATACTCACATCCTTTCTCACTAAACTTCATATTTTCAAGGTGTAAAAGTTTGGTATAAAATCAATCATTTCATTATACAATTAAAAGTTGCTTAATTGCATATTTGATCACTTATCTTTATCTTAAGTTTCAATTTGGTCCCTTACGTTATTGATTTCAACATAAGTTCGTCATTTTTATTAATTTTACGTTAATTTCTTCTAACTTTCTATTAAATTTTGAGTTATTTTTATCTAAAACTTCCATTTGACACCCTCTTAAGTTGTCTAAAAAGAAATTTATTCAAATTTGTTAGCTATATGGACGATTTAAACCGAAATTTGACTATAAAGACTAACTTAAAACTTTTTAAACTTAAGAGATCAAATTAAAACTTAAAATAAACATAAGGACCAAATATATAATTAAGAGCAACTCCAATGGTGAACTTCACTCACAAGTATTTTGTGGGTCCCATTAAAGCCACATCATCTTGAAACAATTCACTCATTTTTTACTCCAATAGTGCAACTCTAAAAAACTCACATCGGATCCCACTTTTTTACCTCATATATTAATATTTTATACATACATTATTTTATTACCCACTTATCCTATTAACTTTAAGTGTATTTTGTTAAAAGATTGCTCAATGTTTCAGTGAAGGACCGTTCCATTCTGAAACCACGGAACAACAGCTGGCGGACTAGAACAATTTGTTTTTGCAAAATATTCTCTTTTACAAGTGACATGTGGCGAACAAAAGAGAAAGTAACTCCCATTGGAGTTGCTCTAAGTCTATTTGAGTATAATGATAATGAAATTTTCTCTTTAGGCTCCCCATGATTCTTTTTTACAACTCAAAAATACGATTTTGTTCTTGATAAAAAATTCAGTTCGCAGAAATCGAAATTTTTCTAGTTCAAATTTCAGAAAAAAAATCGGTTTCTAGAAACCAAAGTTGTTTTTCATGGCAAAAAAAATATTCGGTTTATAGAAACCAAATTTTTTATTAAAGGACAAAAAAGGAAATTCAAGGGGTGAAAAAGAAACCTGAGAAGTTGGAAGAGAAATTTTAAATGATAATTACACCCCCCCTGCCTAATTTCTTGAAAAGATGTGATGCATATTACCTGTGGATTTTGAAGAAAATCAGCAATATCATTAGAACATGAAGGACATCTTATAATGTTCTTCAATGATCGCAAAGTGCGTCCATTTTCATAAACTCTCTTCTTGATAATGATTTTACTTAATATCAGCATGAATTATGCATCCACTTTATATCCATTAACAGTGTCCTCAAGCCAACTTTGTATAGTGGAATCAACCTCATCATCATCGTCTTCATTTCTCACCATTTCAACCATTTCAGTTAATTTGAGGCTAATACATAGAGCCGAACATCCAGCCCTTGAGGCTTGTATTTCCCCCGCCAAAGGCTCCTGATCAAGCGGAACAGTTTCTATAAACATGTATATAAAACTTGAATGTTATAACAATTACAATTAGTTTCTGGAGAAAATCTATATATTGACATCCATATTCTAAAAAGTTATGGTTCAATGAATTTGAAGCATAGATGTCAAAACCAAATAAAAACCTTGCTACAATCATACATCTAAACTTTTAGAGAGGATTCACGTCTACTGGGTTCAACGCACCAATTTGGCAGTTCATTGTCAGAATCATTTGTAGATATGCGTAGGATTCTGTCGTGGAACTCAGATAAGGTCGATCGATGACCAACACTGATGTATGTTATGCCCGCTGCTTCAATCTTTTCGTACAAATAAGCCTGTAACACAAAAAGCACAAGAAAATGAACACTGCCACGTGAAGGGATATATAATCATGATATCATGTCTATTCGGATTTTGTTGATTTTATTTTATTAACAACTTTTCAGCAAAATGTTCTCTATAAAAATACTTCTAAGTACAATAAAATATACTAAAAGAGCGAGTAGCAATGTTTGAAGCCCGGAATTTAATAAATACCTCATTGGCTTCATCAAGTGCACTTGTTGATTCATCCAATAGAGCCAGTTGAGGTTTTGAAAGCAAAAGACGAGCAAATGCAAGACGTTGCTGCTCTCCTAGAGAAAGAACACTAGACCATTCATGTGTTGAATCCAAACCGAATCGAGCCAATATGTAGCCAAGACGAACATCCTCTAAGATCTTTATCAGCTCATCTGTTTTTGGCTTCACAAGTTTACTATTCATATCATCCGAGTTTGACAAGAAAGGAAGCACATCTGCATAACAATTTTCACCTTCAATCAGGAAACAAGTTTTCTATTTAATAGTTTTCTATCTTAGACATAGTTATGTGATTAATTCAGCTCTTCAATGATAATTTAGTGAGACAAACTATTCTTAGGAAAGATGGATAATACTTGATAAGAAATTGTTGAAAACTAACACTTAATGCTCCCGAGTTTATCATTTTGATTTTACTTGTTCCTATCAGGAATCGAATTCGGTAATCTTGATTGATTTGAACTTAAGTTACTTAGCTGAAACTTATCAACCAGATCTGGTTTATACATTCATTACATAGAATTAGACGGGAACATCTTTGCAAGATTTTGTATGGATATAGTTCGATTTCATTTATCTCAATGACAGTAATTCAAAAAGGCGTGTTTCTTTGATGAAGGTTTACAGCTTAACTTGGATAGGAGGAGAGTTCACCAATAATATATCAATAGTTTTCTTGGCTTCAAGTTTCATTATAGTCGCATCTTCAAAAGAACCTAGCTAATAATACCTCTTCAAAATAAAGATGTTTCATATCTACCTATTGATCAAATATTTTTCCCCCTCATGTCTGATAATTGTAAAGATTCCCACAAAAAACTACAATAGCATTTCTGGTATTCTTGCAAGAAAAAAAATGCTTCGTCTTAGAATACGGGTTGAGCCTAACTCAACCCTACAAAGCTGACTAGTAAGGTGAGAATAGTCATAAGCACTACTTAGATCATATCTCTAGGTGATGTGAGACTAAACCCTGCGCTTCCACAACCAGCACACTGATGGTGTTGGAGGCTGCAATGAGCGCAACCCAAATGCCACAATGGCAGACCACAATTAAGGTGGAACTTCCAACATACCCCTCACGCCTATGGACAATACGGGCAATCCACTAACGGATCTAGAATATACTCTTATACCATCTTTGCATTTGAGTTTTGCCTAAATCGATCCCACAAAACTAATTTGTAAGGTGAGGACTGCCCAAACTTTATAAACACTAGTTAGGCCATATCTCAATGCGGTGTGAGACTAAACCAGCCCCATGCACCTAATATAATGATGGTGTTGTAAGATGCAATGAAGGCAACCCAAATGCCGCAATAAGGCCGAACTTCCAACACTTCCTCATCATTGAACATCTCATCGACTATGTCAAACCTAAAATTTCTGTATCATTGTAGTCTCAACAATAGTATTATAGCAAATAAGATGTCGACATACATGGTGAAACAAATGAAATGCGAGGAAAAGAAACTAGAAATCACATACTCTTTTGGTCATTACTATCTGACGTGGGAACTACATCATCACCCCATGTTGGATAAAGTAATTGTTGACGAAGAGTACCCAAAACCATGTATGGCTTTTGAGGTAGGAAAAAAATTCCGGATTTTCTACTGATGGATTTTACACGGTTTTCAGATATATCAGGAGGAGTATTCACATCTGAACTAATAGATTTCTCGGCGTCTTCCCTACCATTTACATAGTATATGATCTTTCCAGCACCAAATTTCCATAGACCAGCCATAACTCTTAATAAAGAAGTTTTGCCACTTCCACTTGGTCCTGTTATCTGTTAAAATGGATATATTTAGAAATGCATAATTACATAGTCCTATGGTTTTTATATGTTTACGGTTAGGGGGAGATTGATGTCTTACGAGTAAATTATCTTTTGCCTTGATTGCCAATGACAAGTTTGTAATAAGCGTAGAATCACTTGGTGTCTTCAGAATCAAATTTTCTATCTCCAGTAATGTTTCATGTTTCTCTTGTGGAATTGATCCATTAGATTCCAATGAAGATGAACTTATAAAGTCTTTGTAAATAATATCAATGTCTTCCAAAGAATCAGAGAGAGATTTAGAGTTGCTTCTATCCAAAATATCATCAAATTCACCTGCATAAATATTTAAAAAAACGTTAACCAATCTCATAGTAACGGACTAAAAATAGGATGAACTGATAGATTTATTAGTGTATATGCGAACAAAACCGCAAACAAATGAAACAATCTTAAACTCTTGTGTTCATATCTTACATAAATTATTATAATGTAACAGGAATGATAAGATAAGGGAAAAAGAATGATGTACCTAATCGATTAATGACAGCAGAAAAAGCACTTATAGCTTGAAACTGGTACACAGTGAGAGAAAAGTCACCAAGAATGTGATTGAAAGCAGAGACTGACTGGTTAATGACACCAAACTCGATTTTTCCAGAGAAATACATGGGAGCAACAACAGCAGCAGGAAGAATTTGAATGCCGTAGCGGTAACCATTGGTGAAGAAGTCTAGATTTCTAGAAGAAATCAGCAATTGCTGTAAAGAAAGAAATTATAAGTTAAAATATTCATTATCGTGTTAACATATATGGTAGATGATGAAACTTCATTATTTAACTTCAGAAAGAAAACGAATGATAATGCAACAAGGTGACATTCGGCAGTGAAATAACACTCAAGCTTAGAAGAAGGTACTGAAGTCACAATGAAAGCATCATGTGGTATCCGCGATGATGGGATATATGGTTTCCAACAACAGTTTTAAAAGAAAAAAAACGTAAACATTAGATGAAAAATCTTACAGTTAGATTTTCAAAAGCACTTTTGAAGCGCTGCAGAAGAAGTTGCATCTCACTCTCTTCACCACCATAGAAAGCAATTGATTCAGCATTTTCACGAACCCTAACAAGTCCATAACGAAAGTCTGCTTCTTTTTTCTCTTGCAAGAAATTTAAAGTTACCAGTCCCTGTCATTTTTGCCATTACCAGTAAATGAAAATGGAAATATCTAAAAGTTTCTCTTAGAACTATCGATAGAAAATGAAAAAAAGACTATTACGGTATTACCCTTCCAAGGAAAACACTGATAGCTGTACCACCAATAGAGTATATGAGAAGAACAACAAATAGTGGAGGATATATTCCATACAAGATGTTACTGAATGAGATCAAGTCTATGGCAGCATTAAAGAGTGCCAAAGAGAAAGAAAGGGCTGTTCCGGTGAAAGAACTTAGATCATCAACAATTCGCTGGTCTGGATTATCAATAATTGACTGTGATTGAATTTTATAGAATGTCTGATCCTTCAAGTAGCGATCCATGTAATACCTCGTCATCCAAGACCTCCATCTCAATGAAAGAGTTTCTCTTGCATAGTCTCTCAATACAAAAAACTGGAACACAATGATGAACAAGGTTAGAAAACATACACAGAGGCATTCATAGAGCTTGTATATAGTCATTCTAGAAAAGTTTACAAAAATGAATAAGACACAGAACATTGGTTGACACAAGAACTTTTTACTAAGATTGCTAATGAAAAATAGTTGCATAGTTCCCTTGCATTATGCATGAATTCGTTTATTTCAAGACCAATTACTGATTTGGAAGAAATTTATGATGTCTATGTCGTTTTATGACAGATGAAGCCACAAAACATGAAAAGGCGTGACTATTAAAGTCAAATATAGTCCCCAAAAACTATGATGTCTAAGTCCAATTAGACTGCATTAGATGAAAATGTTCATCATTCTAAGAACTGAAGCAAAGTCTAGCAGAACTATACCTAAGAAAGTGCAGCAATGTGCTCACCGGGATTCCTCCAACAAAGGCACCCAAGTAGTAAAGTAGCTGCGTTGTAAATTGCTCTTGATCCTTATCTTGCATTAATAAACTTAAACATGTTCAGTTGATTATTGCCACTTCATACTAGAGTAAATAATGCATTAAACGAAAAACACACATATAAAACCAAACTATGTAAAGTCCAGATAGATGACAAATGGCCAGTTGATGAATGCTAGCATCATACTATTTTAAGACACTCTTTAACATGGTTTTGGAATTGCGGTTGCAGTCGCAGTCGCAGTTGTGGTTACACCGCAAACCTATTCAGTCGAAATTATGGTTATAATGCATCTGCAATAGAGGTTGGTTGCAGACCGCAATTTAAAACCACACTCTTTAAGAAACTTTCTATAATTAGTTTATTCTCTAAACAGTTATACTTTATTATACGAAAATGTTAGTAGTTGTTAGCCAGAGATTAAACTCTGCACCCCATTCTCAAACTCCGACGAGTTGAGCTACGCCTTGCGACAGTTATACCAATAGTAATAATAAAATGTACTCCCTCTGGACTCATATATAAGGAAGGATTCATTTTTCAGGTTCATTGAATAACTGATGTATCTGGTTCACATTATAAATCAGATACATTAGTTATTCAATGAACTTGAAACAAGAATCTTTGCTTATATATGAGACCGAAGCGAGTATTAGCATTCATATTCGAAGATAGCACAAATCAATAATGTCCATTTGTACAATACAATACAACACACAAACTTACTGGCAAGTGCATTATAGAAGTCTCTCCCTAGAAAACTGAAACCAACACTAATTCCAGTGGTAGCCAAAGTGAGAGCAAAAACACCAGCAAGCTGCAATCTTGCTTGAACCTTATCATCAGAACTCCAATAAGGAGCTGCCACTTTCCAGAACCTTCTAAAAAGCGTCTGAAGATCAGGATTCTCACCTTGTCCACCCACCACCACACCATCCACTTGCTCATCTTTCTGCACAATCACCAACAAAAGTTTCAAACTTTATAACAAAACCAATGACCCATTAACCAAAACTTCAACAAAATCAACAAAGAAAAGTAAGAACAAAAGAAAACCTTATCTGGGTCAGTTTGCAATGGAGATTTTCCTGATTCAGAATCAGAAAAAGTTCTACATTTGTTCAAATTATGATTCTTCCTTCTCTTCAAAGATCTTCCATTGGAAATAGGCATAATGGGAAATTGTGAAAATTTGTTAAGGAAAGTAAAACCTTGATGAAGTTGCACATGGTGATTGAATGAATGGTTTTTTGATTTATATGAAAAAATGAAAAGTGGTTTTGCTATTTGTTGAGTCAGCAAAATCATTTTTTTTAATTGTTTTTTAATTAATCTCTTTTCTGGGTATTCTTAAATTTGGTCTAAAACAATAAAAACATGTAGCATAACATATCAATGTTTGGTTTGGCTTTGTTTTCGTGAAACCAAAGATATAGGCAACATTATCGTACCTTGTGGTTATGGATGGATTGTAATAGTATGTGTGCAGTGTGGTGAGGGAGTGAGTGAGGAGGAAAATTTTGAGGTGAAGTGATTATTGCTTAATTATTATCCGTAAGATATGATTTTGTGTGATCCATAAGTTGCCACGCAAGGAATGTTAAGCTTCCATAGCCATCAACTAGAGACAAGTCATTTTACCATTTTTCCTTTGTGTGCCCTACGATTTTAATAAATATTTCTTATTCGCTCTATAATTATAATATCTGCTATTTAAGTAGTGGAGAATATTTTTTAAAATTACTCATTTTTATAACATCTGTTACTTAAGTATCGAAAAAGTAAAATGGAAAATGCGTAGGGCGCATGAATAATCTGTAGAGCGACAAAAGTAATTTTTTCAATTAGATTTATGCATGCTATTTTGGGGTGTAACCAAATTTTTTGGGGTGTGATTAGAAATAAATGTTGGTTTTTCGTAAACTCAATTCACACTTACACTCGATTTAAGGGGTTTACATTAATTCAGTTGACATGAATTTAAGTAAACTCAATTTACATAAGATTATGTAAACTGAGTTTACATAAACGTATGTAAACTCAGTTTACATTAGATTATATAAATTGTGTTTACATGCACGTACACAAATTATGTTTAAGGGTATTTTGATAAATCTGGGATGTAACTAGGTTTTTTGGGGTGTGATTAGAAAAAATCTTTTAGTTATTTGTAAATTCAGTTCACACTTACACTTTTAAGGGATTTAGGTTAATTCAGTTTATATGAACTTAAGTAAACTTAATTTACATAAGGTTTTGTAAACTTAGTTTACATAATCATATGTAAACTCAGTTTCCATTAGATTATGTAAACTGAATTTACATGCACGTACACAAACTTTGTTTAAGGGTGTTTTAGTAAATTTGGGGTGTAACCAAATTTTTTATGGGTGTGATTAGATAAAATCTTTTGGATTTTAGGGACCGGTCTTAGAGAATGGTGGTAATTAAATTTCGGCTACAAGATAAGTTAAAAATTATTTTTACTAGAAATTGAATTTGAATTCGATCTAAAAGAAATTAATTAACTATTTGTCCTCATTTTTGTTCGCTTTGAATTTTATTATGTTAGTCATATTGAAATTTCTGGCACGCTACACATGATGCTCTACCCGATGCTCTAGCACTCTATCCGGTCTCGCACGTAATAAAATAAAACAAGTAAAGAAAAACAGGTAAAGGAGACAAGTTATTTGTTAACCCAGTTCGGCACAAACAGCAACCTACGTCTGGGGGATACCAATCCAGGAAGGAATATCACTATAATAGTCCTAGTTCTAAGTCTACAGCAAACCACCCGTTTACAACTTAAAACCTAGGCTCTATCAATGACTCTTCTACCTAGGAACTCCTAGATATGAGATCTCATCTCACTCCCTTACAACCTTACCAACAGCAAGGATTTCAATACACAAAGACAAAAACAGTTGTGGAGACACACTCGTACCTAAAGGCTTGGAGTGTTAAACACACCAAGAGTCTTAACTCCGTACTTCAAAGCTTAGGAGAATGATCACACAATTACAACTCAAGAACACGTCCTAAGCTTGCATCAAGGTGACACAAGAAAGGCTCACAATAAACAACACACACGCAAAACCTAGAATACTAGTCAAAGCACAATAACGGCGTGAACAACTGTCCAATTAGGGTTTTGCAGCTCCTTTAAATACTTCAGACAATTAGACAAACATGGGCTTGGTTTATTTGACTCAAGCATTAACTTCATATTAAATAAAAGAGATTCTTCCAAAATACATTCTTCAAGGAAGATACTCTTCAGAAATATTCTTGAACATAATCTGAAGCATTAAAAACTTTCCTTACATAAAACCTTATAAAACACGTCAAACAAGATTCATGAGAGAGAAACCAACATTCCATAAATAGAACTTTGTCATGAGCGCTCCTCCTGAGACAATTACAATGCTCTACGCAATGCCAGAGCATCAGATCGCACATCTGACACCAAGTTTATTTTTCCAAAAATGCAGCAATATCAAAGACTCAACAAACTCCCCCTTTGGCAAATTTTTGGCTAAAACAAATTATGACCATACAGATTTTACTTAAGAAGATACTTCAACTACATTTCTTTTTCTCAACATAAACACACAAGCATAAAGATCAGTAGATGCTATCCTTCAAAACAGTTACCATACTACTCCTTCATGAATAACAATAGAGAAGAATAAGTTGTATCTTTTTAAGAATGTCAGAGAGGCATGCAACAGCGGAACAAAATAACTATTTCGCCTTAGAAGGTCAAGAAAATAAACTTGATAGGATGTGGGATAGAATGCTTCAGCATTTTCACAAATATACTCCCCCTGCACACATGCATGGGATGTTGGAGCATTGTATCCAACATCTCCCCCTGCATAATACAACTCAGCTCCCCCTCAACACCTGCATATCAGATCACAGCCACACTAGCTACATACTTCAATCAGGCTACACTACAGACATATCATAATCAGAGCATATGCAGATAATACCACCAAAGCAGAGCAGATCATAATTAAAACAAAACAAACCAAGTTTTTACTCCCCCTTTTTTTTTGCCACAAATTTGACAAAAAGTGCCAGTGCAGAGAGTTAATAGGTACATATCCATAATACAGACCAGCAGAATTAACATAATCTATGCCCAGAAATAGCAACAAAACAGAATCAAAACAAACAGGGCAACAAATTCATTACATCATCTAAAAAGAACCACTAGAATCAGACTCTTCCAGCTCCTCTGTGTCACCTTCTTCTTCACCAACTTCATTCCCACCTGCATCACCATCAGCAGCATCAACACCAGCATTCTCATCAATCAACCCTTCTTCCTCAGCTTCCTCTTGCTTCAGGGCAGTGATAACCTTTTCAAGCTCTATCTTCTGCTCATCCAAGGCTTTCACAGCAGCTTCCATAGAGATGATCATAGTTTTTCTGTTCATGGAGGAAGAAGCAACCTTCTCAGCAGGAGCTACTTTCTTGGGAAGCACAGTGATATCAGCAGCATGCTTACCCTCAAACAACTTATAGGAGAAAGCCATGGGTGATTCTCTCTTACATGGCACATCCTCAGGTAGGAGAATGTTGGGGTGTTGATCCAGAATAATATCACAGATAAGAGATGGAAAGGAAATGGCAAGTTTGACAGCCCAAGATTTTCCATGTTCAACAACTTGGTAAAAAATTAAGGACCCAAAATCAACATTAGCACCAGTCCCTATAGCATAAATAAATTTTGTCAAACTAGTTGCTATAGTGGAGGTATGAGAGGTTGGAACTCAATTTACTGCACCTATTCTATTCAATATAGCATACTTAACAGACAGCATTACAGAGGGTACCTTACCTTTAAGAGGCCACACCTTGACCTGGTTGGCAGTGATAGTCTTGCAAACCTGGTTGTTAGTTGGTTCAAACCCAGGATAGCCATACTCCCTTCTTCCAAGGTATGCATTGATCACAGCTGGAGAGAATTGTACACACTTACCTCTTACAAACACCTGATGAAACTCTTTGCTGAGTCTATTGTCACAGTCCTCACCAATGTTAACAATAAACTCCTTCACCAGCTTCTCATAACATCTTCCTATCCCACTTTCAGTCTTCATTAACCCAGCTTGAAGAATCAAGTCCATCACCTCCTTACACTCTAGGGCTTCATCAGACAGTTCCCTTTCTAAAGCCAATCGCCTATGATAGACAAATTTCCATTTGGCAGCACTTGCACTGAAGTGAAAGGACACATTGTCCATTGGCACATCAGGGACATTTTGGGGAATGCTTCTCTCAGCTTTCTTCTTCTTTGCAGATACAATGCTTGGAGCATTCACCTCAGCATCATCAGCAGTAACATCTGCAGCAACCTTTTTCTTCTTTGGTGTCTTTTGCTTGGATGCTGTAGAGATTGGTGGAGCATCCTCCTCAGCATCAAATTCTGAGTCACTCAGATCAATAGCCTTTCTTTTTGATGCCTGCTTTTTCTGCTTAGCAAGTATCTCTACTCTGCTTGATCTCCTAACAGGACCATACATCTTCTTCTTTGTGGATGTGGTAGCCTCAGCTGCTACCTTCTTTTTCTTAGGAGATTTTGTTGTTTCAGTTACAACATTCTTCTTCTTCTTTGTTGACTTTGGCTCTTCAGCCACAACCTCAGTCACTTTCTCTTTTCGTACTCTTAGCCTGCTACCAACACCAGTCTTTCCACTCTTCTTCTTGGAGTCATCAACAATCTTCATGATTGTTACATCATCTTCAGTGCTGTCATCTTTATTAGCACCTTCATCTTCATCAGCAGTCACATAGTCCAAATTTTCTGACATAGCATTGTCAGTGTTCACAGCACCTGTCACACCTTCGTCTTGTTGCACAGGTGAATCAGCAACAACATCATTAGCCATCTCATCTTGAGATTTGTCTTGTGCCAAAGATGCTGGAGCATCTGGCACGGCCCTATCACTAGAAACAGAACCCACAAGTGATTTAAGGGAATCTTCAGCAATCTTGATATTCTGGGTTTCTTCATCAACATTGTCATCAGTAGAGATGTTGGAAACATCTTGTTCAGCCACCTCAGCAGTTTCCCCCTTTTTGGAACCTAGGGTTTGAGTACAATCCTCCTTGTTCGCTTCAATTTGATTATCAGGACACGGTGTTGCAACATCTGATGCAACATTGGTGCTCGCATTACCCAGATCACTAAGATACAACTCTTGCATGTTAAAGTTCGATGAATATCGAGACTTGGATTTTTGGTTCTTGGGTTTTCTGGTGGTTACGGATTTGGTTCTCTTTGTGGGTTTAGATTTGTGTGAAGGTGAAGGGTTTGAAGGTGTGGGGTTAAGAATAGAGTTGAAGGATGGGTGAATCATGGTGAGAGGAGAAGCATCGGTAATGATAGTAGAAGGTTGAGGTAGGGGAATGGAAGTGTTTTCAGTGACGTTGGGAATGATGGTGGTTGTTTTCGACGGTGATGATTTTGTAGGAGAGGTGTTTGGTGAAGAGATTTGTTGAGAAGGTTGAGACATTGTCGCAGTGATAATTTTTGGAAAGTAGGATTGAAGAGGTGAAGAGTTTTTGAGTTTGATGGAGAAGTTTGGAGAAGAATTTGAGAGGTTAAGTGAGAGGGAAAGTATATTTGGAAAGAAAATATGTTGGAGAGATTTGAAATTAAAATAACCGGTATTAGTGGATGGCGTGTTTGTAGGTGGTTTTAGCCCATGATTACCTTGATCAACGTGCATTGCTAAAGTAGAAGGAAACGCAATAACTGCTGCACGCCACGCCATTACCAACGGTAATTGCTATAACTCCTCATGGAGGCAAATTCCTAACTTGCCCCTTAACTTCTCAAACTGCATAGCATCAAGAGCCTTAGTGAAAATATATGCTATTTGTTCCTTTGTACCTACATGCTCCAAAATCACAATCTTATTCTCAACCAAATCCCTTATATAGTGATGACGAATGTCAATGTGTTTTGTTTTGCTATGCTGAACTGGATTCTTTGAGATGTTTATGGCACTCATGTTGTCACGGTACAATGTTAGAACATCCTGCTCAACATCGTATTCCTTCAGCATTTGTTTCATCCACACCAATTGAGAGCAGCTACTCCCAGCTGCTACATATTCAGCCTCAGCTGTAGATAGGGCCACACAATTCTGCTTTTTACTAAACCAAGATATCAAATTAGTGCCTAAGAAGAAACAACCTCCTGAAGTGCTTTTTCTATCGTCTGCACTTCCAGCCCAATCAGCATCACAGTAACCATATAAGGTAGAATTATCACAATGGGAATACATTATCCCATAATCACTAGTTCCATTCACATACTTCAAGATCCTCTTAACTTGAGTCAAGTGACTTACCTTAGGATCTGCTTGATATCTAGCACACACGCCAACAACATAGGTTATGTCAGGTCTACTTGCAGTCAAGTACAACAAGCTTCCAATCATGCTTCTATAGAGACTTTGATCCACACTTATTCCCTTCTCATCTTTGGTAAGTTTCAAATTAGTAGGTGCTGGTGTTCTCTTGTGTGTAGCATTGTCCATCCCAAATTTTTTTATGATGTTTCTGGCATACTTGCTTTGGGATATAAAGATGGTGTCTTCCATTTGTTTAATCTGGAGTCCAAGAAAGTAGGTCAATTCTCCAACAAGACTCATTTTAAACTCTGACTGCATTTGCTTGACGAAATGATGTACCATTGTGTTCGACATTCCACCAAACACAATGTCATCAACATAGATTTGGGCTATTATAAATTTTCCTCTTTCTTCTTTCACAAACAGAGTTTTGTCTGATCCTCCCTTTCTGTATCCTTGCTCTTCCAAGAATTGAGTCAACCTCTCATACCATGCCCTAGGTGCCTGTTTTAGACCGTACAAGGCCTTCTTCAATTTATAGACATAGTTGGGATGTTCTGGATCCACAAAACCTTTTGGTTGCTCAACATACACCTCTTCCTGTAGGTATCCATTTAAAAATGCACTCTTCACGTCCATTTGGTATAATTTGAACTTGAGGATGCAAGCCACTCCTAGAAGTAATCTGATGGACTCTAGTCTGGCCACAGGTGCAAAGGTTTCATCAAAGTCAAGTCCTTCAATCTGGGTATATCATTGGGCCACAAGCCTTGCTTTGTTTCTAGTAACTGTACCATTCTCATCTGACTTGTTTTTATACACCCATTTGGTTCCAATAACATTCATATCTTCAGGCCTTGGAACCAAATCCCACACTTCACTTCTCTCGAATTGGTTTAGCTCTTCCTGCATGGCCTCAATCCAGGCTTCATCAATCAAAGCTTCTTTGACATTCTTTGGCTCAAACAAAGACACAAAACAAGAATTTGAGACAACATCATTTGTCCTTCTTGTGGTTATCCCTTGTTGAGGGTTCCCTATTACCAGCTCTAGGGGATGGTTTTTCTTGACACGAACAGAGGGACCTTTACTTATTGCTTGAGGTCTTGCACTTTCCTCACCTTCCTCTTCAATAGTCTCTTCATCAGATTTATCAATCAGTGGTTGTTCGGATGCTTCAGCATCTTGTTCAGCATTCACACTGACAGGAGTGCCTTGATTTATTCCTTCATTTTCCTTTACTGGGGAGTCCTTTACAACAACATTCACAGATTCCATCACAACTTGAGTCTTTGTGTTATAGACTCTGTAAGCTCTACTGTTTGTGGAGTACCCAAGGAAAAATCCCTCATCACTTTTGGGGTCAAGTTTCCTCCTAGGTTCTCTATCAGCTAGAATATAGCACTTACTTCCAAAGATATGGAAGTGCTTGACAGTTGGTTTTCTATCTTTCCATAGTTCATATAGAGTAGAGGTTGTACCTTTTCTCAGGGTGACTCTGTTGTGTACATAGCAAGCAGTATTCATTGCTTCAGCCCAAAAATGATAAGAAATGTTTTTGGCATGAAACATGACTCTAGCTGATTCTTGAATCGTTCTATTCTTTCTTTCTACTATGTCATTCTGTTGAGGGGTTATTGGAGAAGAGTACTCATGCTTAATTCCTTCAGTAGAACAAAATTCATTAAACTTGGAGTTCTCAAACTCTCTACCATGATCACTCCTTATTCTCACAACATTGCTACCTTTTTCTCTTTGAATCTGGATGCACAGCTCCTTGAACACATCAAAAGCATCTGATTTTTCTCTAATGAAGTTCACTCAAGTATATCTAGAGTAATCATCTACTACTACTAAAGCATACATTTTTCCTCCCAGACTTTCAACCTGCATGGGTCTCATGAGATCCATGTGTAATAATTCAAGAACCTTGGAGGTTGTCTGATGCTCCAGCATCGGGTGTGACATTCTGATTTGCTTTCCAATTTGACATTCACCACACACTTTTCCTTCAACAATCTTGAGTTTGGGTAGACCTCTAATGGCTTCCAGTGATATAGCTTTCTTCATTCCTTTCAAGTTGAGATGTCCCAATTTCTGGTGCCACAGTTGAACTTCATCTTCTGTGGTAACAAGGCAAGTGGATGTGAGGGCTTCTTCCTGAGGCATCCACAAGTAACAATTGTCTTTAGATCTAGTACCTCTTAGCACCAGTTCTCCTTCTTCATTGTTCACTAGACATTCTGATTTCGTGAAATTGACTTTCATGCCTTGGTCACACAGCTGGCTAATGCTAATCAGATTTGCTTTGAGGCCTTTAACTAAAAGCACATTCTCTAGATTGGGCAATCCATGGTTGATCAGATCCCCAATTCCCACTATTTCTCCTTTTGCACCATCTCCAAAAGTTACAAAGCTGGCCTTGTAGGATTTTACATTCATGAGATACTTCTCTTCACCGGTCATATGTCTAGAGCACCCACTATCAAAGTACCAATCTTCCCTAGAAGAAGCTCTTAGGGATGTGTGAGCAATTAGCCCAACATTTTCTTCTTTAGGCTCTTGTTGGATATGCCTTAAAATCTCAGTAACAAGAAGTCAGAAAATCCTGGAAAAATCTGTGGAGATTTTTGTGGAAAATATATTTTCTTGGAGGATACTCTGACTTGGATTTGTTTTGTTTTAAAATAGATTGTGTTTGTTTTTAAATAGGATATATTTAAAAATAATGTGAGATTTGGTTTTATTTTAAAAGATTGCTTTTAAAATAATAGGCATATATTTTTCTATAAATAGAGGTTGTTTATTCATAGAAAAATTGTGAGAGCAAAGAGAGCAAACATGTAAGGGGTTTGTGATACACCTTGGGTAGACTAGGTCAAATTGAGTCTCTTGGCCACGGGAAGAGATTCGGGATTTTGGGTAGGATTAGGATTAATTCTTGTAACCCTTGATTGGGAATTTCTTGTAAAATGACTTCTTTGATCTAGTGGAACGGAGAGTTGCTCTCCCCCCCAGACGTAGGTTCATTAACACCGAACTGGGTAAACAATTGATTGTGTTCTTTCTTTCCGTCGTTATTGTTTGAATTATTGCATCATCATCTCTATCCGTTCATTATTTGGTTGCTTGTTTCGCTTGCCCCACGCATCAGTTTTTCATTGGTGTGAGTTTATCGTCGAATTCACAATAATTGGCGCCCACCGTGGGGCAAGGGGATCAGTTGATTCAAGTACCATGGGTTTGAAGGGAGATATTGAGAGGTTCACCAGCAGTAACGACTACGGGTTGTGGAAGGTGAAGATGAGGGCGGTGTTAATTCAGAACAAGGGTTGAGGCGTAGAAGGGAGAAGCACGATTGGATAGGTCTTGCTTATCACAAGGGGATGGTTGGTGTACTTTGGTGGAAACTCAGTTTGAGGTGGAGTCTTCTAAGAGTGGGAGGCTGTCAATATTGACTCTCGGGTATCTAATCGGAGATAGGGAGGAGAGTGGTTGTATTGAACCAAAGGGGTGTAACCATGGAGACCTTGTGGGAAACGTTTCAATTGTGGCTGAAGAAGTGCAAGACCTTGAAAGGATCTTCAGGGAGGCAATTGAAAGCAACCTTGATCAAACTTGAGAACTTGTAGGACTGCTGGAGGTAGTCGGGTGCAAGGGGAGTTTGATGTTGCAGCTTGTGGAACCACCTAAAATTCCAAGGTTGGTTTGGAGGCAAGCAAAACTTCGAGAGTACGGAAGGCATTCCGGGGGTCGAAGGGTGGTGAGGCTTGTAGGGCTATCCTAAAAATCCGTGGATAGTCGGAGGCAAGCAATTCTTCAGGAGGACGGAAAAGGCACAATCCGGGGGCTGAAGAGGGTACGGTGGAGCTTGTAGGGTTGTCCTAAAATTCCATGGACAATTGTAGGCAAGCGTTTCTTCGAGAGGACGGAATTGATCACTCCAGGGGTCAAAGAGGGGGTGGTGAAGCTTGTTAAGCTATCTAAAATCCGATGATAGTGGGGAGCAAGCAGTTCTTCAGGGGGGTACGAACTTGACCAGTTCGGAGTCCGAAGAGGAGGCGGTGAATCTTGTGGCTACCAAAAATTCTATGGTAGTGGGAGGCAAGATCTTCATGAGAGCAGATAACATTCCGAGGATGAAGAAAAAGGAGGTAATGCTTGCGGGAAGCAAGTGGAGGCTAACGCCTAGGTCATGGACTTGGCCGGTGATCTTGGATGGAGGTTCAAGACGGAGAGAGCACGGTGGTTGATTGGATCACCATCGATTTGAAGGTAAGGTGGAGAATTGTTGGATATGCCTTAAAATCTCAGTAACAAGAAGTCAGAAAATCCTGGAAAAATCTGTGGAGATTTTTGTGGAAAATATATTTTCTTGGAGGATACTCTGACCTGGATTTGTTTTGTTTTAAAATAGATTGTGTTTGTTTATAAATAGGATATATTTAAAAATAATGTGGGATTTGGTTTTATTTTAAAAGATTGCTTTTAAAATAATAGGCATATATTTTTCTGTAAATAGAGGTTGTTTATTCATAGAAAAATTGTGAGAGCAAAGAGAGCAAACATGTAAGGGGTTTGTGATACACCTTGGGTAGACTAGGTCAAATTGAGTCTCTTGGCCACGGGAAGAGATTCGGGATTTTGGGTAGGATTAGGATTAATTCTTCTAACCCTTGACTGGGAATTTCTTTTAAAATGACTTCTTTGATCTAGTGGAACGGAGAGTTGCTCTCTCCCCCAGACGTAGGTTCATTAACACCGAACTGGGTAAACAATTGATTGTGTTCTTTCTTTCCGTCGTTATTGTTTGAATTATTGCATCATCATCTCTATCCGTTCATTATTTGGTTGCTTGTTTCGCTTGCCCCACGCATCAGTTTTTCATTGGTGTGAGTTTATCGTCGAATTCACAACAATTGGCGCCCACCGTGGGGCAAGGGGATCAGTTGATTCAAGTACCATGGGTTTGAAGGGAGATATTGAGAGGTTCACCGGGAGTAACGACTACGGGTTGTGGAAGGTGAAGATGAGGGCGATGTTAATTCAGAACAAGGGTTGAGGCGTAGAAGGGAGAAGCACGATTGGATAGGTCTTGCTTATCACAAGGGGATGATTGGTGTACTTTGGTGGAAACTCAGTTTGAGGTGGAGTCTTCTAAGAGTGGGAGGCTGTCAATATTGACTCTCGGGTATCTAATCGGAGATAGGGAGGAGAGTGGTTGTATTGAACCAAAGGGGTGTAACCATGGAGACCTTGTGGGAAACGTTTCAATTGTGGCTGAAGAAGTGCAAGACCTTGAAAGGATCTTCAGGGAGGCAATTGAAAGCAACCTTGATCAAACTTGAGAACTTGTAGGACTGCTGGAGGTAGTCGGGTGCAAGGGGAGTTTGATGTTGCAGCTTGTGGAACCACCTAAAATTCCAAGGTTGGTTTGGAGGCAAGCAAAACTTCGAGAGTACGGAAGGCATTCCGGGGGTCGAAGGGTGGTGAGGCTTGTAGGGCTATCCTAAAAATCCGTGGATAGTCGGAGGCAAGCAATTCTTCAGGAGGACGGAAAACGCACAATCCGGGGGCTGAAGAGGGTACGGTGGAGCTTGTAGGGTTGTCCTAAAATTCCATTGGCAATTGTAGGCAAGCGTTTCTTCGAGAGGACGGAATTGATCACTCCGGGGGTCGAAGAGGGGGTGGTGAAGCTTGTTAAGCTATCTAAAATCCGATGATAGTGGGGAGCAAGCAGTTCTTCAGGGGGGTACGAACTTGACCAGTTCGGAGTCCGAAGAGGAGGCGGTGAATCTTGTGGCTACCAAAAATCCTATGGTAGTGGGAGGCAAGATCTTCATGAGAGCGGATAGCATTCCGAGGATGAAGAAAAAGGAGGTAATGCTTGCGGGAAGCAAGTGGAGGCTAACGCCTAGGTCATGAACTTGGCCGGTGATCTTGGATGGAGGTTCAAGATGGAGAGAGCACGGTGGTTTATTGGATCACCATCGATTTGAAGGCAAGGTGGAGAATTGTTGGATATGCCTTAAAATCTCAGTAACAAGAAGTCAGAAAATCCTGGAGAAATCTGTGGAGATTTTTGTGGAAAATATATTTTCTTGGAGGATACTCTGACTTGGATTTGTTTTGTTTTAAAATAGATTGTATTTGTTTTTAAATAGAATATATTTAAAAATAATGTGAGATTTGGTTTTATTTTAAAAGATTGCTTTTAAAATAATAGACATATATTTTTCTATAAATAGAGGTTGTTTATTCATAGAAAAATTGTGAGAGCAAAGAGAGCAAACATGTAAGGGGTTTGTGATACACCTTGGGTAGACTAGGTCAAATTGAGTCTCTTGGCCACGGGAAGAGATTCGGGATTTTGGGTAGGATTAGGATTAATTCTTGTAACCCTTGATTGAGAATTTCTTGTAAAATGACTTCTTTGATCTAGTGGAACGGAGAGTTGCTCTCTCCCCCAGACGTAGGTTCATTAACACCGAACTGGGTAAACAATTGATTGTGTTCTTTCTTTCCGTCGTTATTGTTTGAATTATTGCATCATCATCTCTATCCGTTCATTATTTGGTTGCTTGTTTCGCTTGCCCCACACATCAGTTTTTCATTGGTGTGAGTTTATCGTCGAATTCACAACAGCTCTCCAATACTTTCTTCTACAGGCCTCCATTCCTTCTTGATAGGATTCTTTTCCTGTACCACATTGGGTTTAGCCTCCTGATTGGGGTATCCATGCAGCTTGTAGCAAAAAGGTCTAATGTGCCCCCTTTTTCCACAATGGTGACATACCCACCTACGATATCTCCTTTGGTTATTAGGCCTTTGATGAACAAATGGTCTAAGTCTTTGATGCACAGAAGATTTGGGATCAAGAGCAAATTTTGGAACAGGAAAAGCTTTAGAATGTCGAGGCTGATGCTCCAGCATTACCTTTCCAGTGCAGGGATCAATGATATTTTCTCCTGATGTGAACTTGGTTTCAGGGTCCTGTTGGTACTGATTCAAACTTGAGTAGTTGTATCCAACAGACCTAAGCTTCCCATTTGGCACATTGTCTAGAATTTCTTCAAGGAGATCTGTTCCTGAGTTTAGCTGGCTTACACGCTTCCTAAGATCATCCATTTGGACATTAACTTGAATGACCTTTTCTTCTGCTTGAGTAGTCTTTTGAACCTGGATATTAACTTCAGTTTGAAGTTTGTTGATGGTTTTCTTTTGCTTCTCAAGAATCATGCACATCTCTTCATATCTGGTCAGCAAGTCTTTGTAGGTACTAGCTAGTTCCTCATAAGACACATCTCCATCTTCATCAGATTCCCAATCCTCAACACTAACACAGGTTCCAGTGAGAGCAGTCACGTGTCTTGCTGATTCACTTTCTTCATCAGTATCTTCATATGACCAAGAGACAGTTAGCCCTTTCTTTTGTCTTTTCTGATATGTTCCACATTCTGACCTTATGTGCCCATACCCTTCGCACTCATGACACTGAACTCCCTTGCCTTGACTGCTCTTTTCTTCAGGCTTGATTTTCTTCAGACTATTCTGTTGTTTGTTGATGTCGAATCGGATGTTTTGCCCATTCTGTCGATTCCTGCGATCAACTCTTTTTAGCACTTTGTTGAATTGTCTGCCCAGCATGGCAATGACATCTGCTATGCTATCTTCCTCCCCATCTTCAATTTGATCACTTTCCTCATCAGTGTTTGAGACAAAAGCAATGCCATGTGCTATGTTTGATCTCACGTTCATCCAACACAATTTCAAAGGTCTGGAGAGATCCAACAAGTTCATCCATCTTCATGGTGGAGATGTCATGTGCTTCCTCAATAGCCGTTACCATCATGTTAAACCTTTTGGGAAGAGATCTAAGAAGCTTCCTTGACAGTTTCTCATCAGACATCTTTTCTCCCAGGGCTTCAATAGAGTTACCAATATCCAACAGGTTCAAGTGAAAATCCTGAATACTCTCATCATCTTTCATTCTTAGAGCTTCAAACTTGGATGTGAGGTGTTGAATCTTTGACTGTTTCACTTTGGTAGTGCCTTCATAACACTTTTGCAATATCTCCCACGCAATTTAGCTGACACACAATTTTTTATGAGTTTGAAAACGCTAGTGTCTACTCCATTAAACAGAGCATAAATGGCCTTGTGGTTATGATGGGCTGCAGCTTCCTCTTCTGTAGTCCATTCTACTTCAAGTTTTATTACCCCCGTTGAGGTACCTTCCTTGCTAGCATACGTGGGTTGTTCCCATCCAGTCAAAACAACCTTCCAAACTTTGCTATCAATAGATCTCAAGAAGGCTGTCATTTTGGATTTCCAAGAGTCATAGTTGGCAGATCCATTCAGCAAAGGTGGCCTGTTCATGTATCCTCCTTCCTTTTCCATAGCGCCAGATATTTTAGGTCCTGAATCTCACCCAAATAAACAGGCAGGGTGCCTGCTCTGATGCCAATTGAAATTCCTGGCACGCTACACACGATGCTCTACCCGATGCTCTAGCACTCTATCCGGTCTCGCACGTAATAAAATAAAACAAGTAAAGAAAAACAGATAAAGGAGACAAGTTATTTGTTAACCCAGTTCAGCGCAAACAGCAACCTACATCTGGGGGATACCAATCCAGGAAGGAATATCACTATAATAGTCCTAGTTCTAAGTCTACAGCAAACCACCCGTTTACAACTTAAAACCTATGCCCTATCAATGACTCTTCTACCTAGGAACTCCTAGATATGAGATCCCATCTCACTCCCTTACAACCTTACCAACAGCAAGGATTTCAATACACAAAGACAAAAACAGTTGTGGAGACACACTCCTAAAACTACACACTCGTACCTAAAGGCTTAGAGTGTTAAACACACCAAGAGTCCTAACTCCGTACTTCAAAGCTTAGGAGAAGGATCACACAATTACAACTCAATAACACGTCCTAAGCTTGCATCAAGGTGACACAAGAAAGGCTCACAATAAACAACACACACGCAAAACCTAGAATACTAGTCAAAGCACAATAACGGCGTGAACAACTGTCCAATTAGGGTTTTGCAGCTCCTTTAAATACTTCAGACAATTAGACAAACATGGGCTTGGTTTATTTGACCCAAGCATTAACTTCATATTAAATAAAAGATATTCTTCCAAAATATATTCTTCAAGGAAGATACTCTTCAGAAATATTCTTGAACAGAATCTGAAGCATTAAAAATCTTCCTTACATAAAACCTTATAAAACGCGTCAAACAAGATTCATGAGAGAGAAACCAACATTCCATAAATAGAACTTTGTCATGAGCGCTCCTCCTGAGACAATTACAATGCTCTACGCAATGCCAGAGCATCGGATCGCACATCTGACACCAAATTTATTTTTCCAAAAATGCAGCCAATATCAAAGACTCAACACATATAATTTTATTTAAAAAATCCAATACGCTTATTCTCCCAATTAAACATCACAGTGTGTGTCCCATGGGTTTAACTCAGTCGGCAGAACATTGCGTTATATATATTTCGGATCGGCTAAAAGTCCAACATACATCAACTCACGAGCACAGGTCGAGGCCAACCGCCTCCAATACCAAAACGTGCCTCAAAGCGAAGGACAATCCATCTGTCATCTGTGGCCTCCAATTTCACACTCTTTTTTAGCTCTTTCAAATACTGGCTTGAACGTTGGAGTGCTAACATTATTACAGGTACCTTTTCCCCCATAAATTCCAAGAATTCATCTTATCACCAGAATCATCCATGACAAATAACTGAATCAACACAAGCTAAGACAATCATTTATGAGCAACCAATTTTATATATATATATATATATGCAGAAGGTCGGGGTAGAGCTGTCAAAACGGGCGGCCCGGCCCGTTTCGGGCTTCGTCGGGCCGGGCTTAAAAAGCCCGGATAAAAAACGGGCTACAAAATCAAGGCCCGAGCCCGGCCCGGTACGGGCTCTCGGGCTTTCGGGCCGGCCCTTTTTTTTAAAAAAAAAACATTTTTAAAGCAATAGATGAAGGGTAATTAAAAAAAATAAATTTAAGTGCTCAATAAAATTGACAAAGAGATCACAACATTAATTCATTACAAATAGGTTGAAATTTGTTAGTATTAATGTAAAGTTATTTAAGCTAGTTACAATTTACGAGTAATTATGTAGAGAAATATTTCACAATCGTGGTTTTATATTTTTAGCTTATTTATTTATTTATTTTAATGACACGATAAGTTATTTTTACTTTTAGCTTCTTTTCATTTCCTTATGTATATAATTTGCGTTATTAGTGCATGTATATAATTTGCGTTACTAGCGCATATTTATTCTCTTAAATGCGCGTTTGATGGAATTGGAAGGTGTGTGTGACGTGTGTGTTGTGTTGTTGCCGTGTTGTTAACTTATTATGTTTGTGTGGACTTTTAGATTGGTGGCCCAAGCAAAAATATTATAAACATCCTTCCTTGTTTACTCATATTTTTTATTTTTATTTTTTTTATTATAATTTAATCGGGCTTGCGGGCGGCCCGCGGCCCATTCGGGCCGGCCCATATTTTTTGCGGGCGTTATCGGGCCGGGCTAAAAAGCACGGATGCTGATTCGGGCTAGATTTTTAAGGCCCAAGCCCGGGAAAAAATCGGGCTATTCGGGCCGGCCCATTTTGACAGCTCTAGGTCGGGGTTCCATTTAGGGGTGGCAAAATGGGCATGTCCGCCCCGTTTATTGGCGGGGTGGCGGGCATACCCGTCAAATTTTTTTTTTTTTACAATTTGAATTATAATAACTTCACAATTAAATCTGTCTAATCATATAAATTAAGACTTCAAACATTTACCCAACTAAATTTCTCAACAATAATATATACTAAATCTTCTATAATGATATATCAAGCTATTCAAATTAGAAAATAATTGTAAGTGCACGATGCTTATTTAATTTTGTTTTATGCTTTTGTGGCCTAATTTGTTTTAGAATGATACTGCACATGAAACTCTAAAAGAAGCAAACAACACAAATTTATTATAAGGCAAATGAAACTCACATGAAACTCTAAAAGATTTTTTTTGTTTCTGTACTGCAAATAAATTTATTATAAAGCACTTCATAGTACAAATAGTACTAAGAGGCCAAAAAATATACAATATGAAAGTGCACAACATGTAGTAGCACACACAGCAGGAAGAAGATGCACGTAGAATCACATGAAATAAATAAATGGAACCCTAGTATTAAAGGAAGAATGATCTTTTTAAGAAAAATAAAGTAATAATTGGCAATCAAATTTTTTTTATATCAAAAATAAGAAGAAAAAGAAGTCCTGGATTGGACTTAAGATGACCAATTATCATCTAAAAAAATAAAAAATAAAACTTACAAAGTCTGCGGGCATGCCCGCCCCGATCCACCCGGTTTTTTAAGCGGGCTAGACAAGGCGGACCAACTTAAGGTACCGAAATGAAAACCTCAGCCCGACCAGCCCCAAATGACAGGCCAAACGGTTCGTCCCCGCAGGCTCGGCCCATTTTACCACCCCTAATTCCATTTAATTATGCAGAAGGCCGGTGTCCCAATTCCAGTTAATTTTTTTTTTTTTTTGTACAATTCACGTTAGTGTTATTTGTTACTTACTTGGCATACAAATCTTAATCTTAATATAATAAAACGAGAGTAACTAGAGGCACCCTAAACCCTAACCATAATATGAACGGTCTAGATTTTGACACGTGAAAAAAAAAATTATATCAACGGCTACGATGAAAACTTAAAAGATCAATTTTTAAAAATGTTTAATTTTGTTGGTTTAGATTTTGACATTTGGAAAAAATAAAATCAACGGCTACAATTAAAACTTCAATATTTAATGATAATAATAGTAATAATAATAATAATAATAATAATAATAATCAATTGAATAAAAAAACATCTTAAGGAAGGAAAACAAGGCATCTGAAGAAAGCAAAAACACACACCTTTCAGGGAACAAAAATATAACGCTCTTTGGTTTTCAATTGATTGTTGACGGCGCAACTTTTCTTGCCCCATTATCTCTACATTCTTCCTTATCTTTCCAATTTCAATCTAAATAAAAAAACACATTTGCATCTTAAAATAAAAAACCATCCATCTTCAATAATGGCAGAAGAAGAAGATGAATCAGAGGTTTTTCCAGAAGATGTTTCAATTGGATTTTTCCTTTTACTATATTCATCATGAATTTCCTTTAAATCATAGAATTCCTTCAAAATTTGAGTTATTTCTTCCTATTGTGAATACTGATTCGTTAGTTTTTAGCCATTTACAAGGCAATTCATAAGCAAATTGGAGATTCTGGCTTCATGAGTCAATTAGTTCTGACAAGAATCCGAATTTCTGAAATCTGAGAAGAATCTGAGTTTCTAAAATCGATTTGAGTAGAGAAGAAGCGATTCTCAGGTTTTTTTTTAATTAACCGTTCTTTATTATTTTTCATTTTCATTATTATTATTATTTTAATTTTTCTATTTTATTCCTTATATATAGCATCTGCTCTTGATTTGTTTCTTTTTTAAATTAAATCAATTTTATTCCTTATTAGTCGCCGTTTGTGTGATCAATATTCTTTTTTTTGTTTGATGTGATCAATATTCTCTATTGTGCAAATATAAATAACTACTTAATCACCTTTTTTATTGGACTTATTTAATTATAATTATTTAACCTACTTTTTTTTGTGGCTAGTTATTAAGAATAAAAATATATATTTGTTTTTTACTATAAAAAAACTGAAAACCTATTTTTATGTGGAAGTTGTGCTTAGTTTTTTGGGGATACAAATTTTTGGATGGCTTTTTCATTATTCCTATTTTACCCTTAAAAAAACTATAAAAAAAAAACTAAGCACAACTTCCACATAAAAGTAGGTTTTCAGTTTTTTTATAGTAAAAAAAAAATATTTTTTTTCTTCTTAATAATTAGCCACAACAAAAAAGGAGGTCAAGTAGTTATCAATTAACTAAGTCCAATAAAAAATGAGATTAAATAGTTATTTATATTTGCACAATAGAGAATATCGATCACAAAAAACAAAAAAATATCGATCACACAAACGGGCACGGGACGTACCCGTTTGGTGGCTAGTATATATAAAAGCTTCTCATTGTTCATGTTTCATATACACCATTCACTCAAACTCAAATATTGTTGAACGATATTGTCCTTCCTTCCACTAAGAATGCCTAGCAGAGGTTCAATCCCGTTTTCCTATTTTTATTTTTATTTATTTTACAACTGATAGCTTCTCATTGTTCATGTTTTCCTATTATTCACCTACTTTAAATTTTATGCTTTTAATGCAGATTCATCTATCATGTTACCTTCCACACCAATCTCTGCAATTGTGCCAGGAAAACTTGATTTTCAAGTCAAGGTTAGGGTTATTCATTTATGGATTATACCGGATCTCATGAAACCTACTGAAGATGGAACCATTCAAATGATTTTCCTTGATGATAAGGTAAGTATTTTATGTTTGCATTTGAATGCATTATATATTTTTTTGAATTTAGTATATGTATATAATATTTGAAAGCTACAATTATAGTCTGCACAATAGGAAGAGGTTGTAGAAATATGAGAAAAAAAATTGATTACAACATGTCTATTTTTTAAGTGTTTTTGAATGCATAGTATTTGTATAACTAATTATATTTGTATATGTCGCTTTGGTCTAAATTCAGTGTCACAAAATTCAAGCTACTGTTCGAAAGGATCTTATTCCTAAATATATGGATCAACTTGAAGAAGGTTCGACTTATGTTTTTGAAAAGTTCATGGTTGGTAGAAAAGATGCTTTCTACAAATCTCTCGGTCATAAATACAAGCTAAATTTTATGACCTCGACTACGGTTTTCAAAGTAACTGCTCCTGAGATACCTAGATATCATTTTGATTTTGTGCCCTTTTCCGAAATTCTCAATGCTACTAACGAGTCTAGGTTGGTTGGTAAGTTTGTTTACACGACTTCATCTTATTTTATTCGTGTTGTATAATGTTAAACCTTTGCTGATATTTTAATGGCTATTCGTTTTCGATATGCTCAGATGTGATCGGTCATGTAGTTGAGAAAGGTGTTGTGAAGGAAACAATTGTTAAGGGTAAAAAGAGCAAAGTTACAAACTTGACATTGAAGGATTTAAAGTAAGATATATCTATGTTTAATTGATATACTTACACTACTGTTTTTTTGTTTTTTGTTTTTGCATGGGTTAACTATTAAGTATGAATATTGTAGAAACAATCGATTACACTGCTCTTTATGGAACGATTTTGATGTGCGCTTTCACCAATTTATGGATACCCATAACTCATCTGAACCTCCTGTTATGATACTGCAATTGGTCAGACCAAAGAAAAACTCCTATTTAGGTATGATATTTTTAATTGGTTGATTGATGCAAACTACCAAATATTTTTAAGCTAAGAATCTTAATATGGTTAGTAGGTGTTATGGGAGTAAGCAATATCTTTAATGGAACTAAGATGCTGCTGAATGCTGACATTCCGGATGTTGCAGAGTATAAAGTGAAGTAAGCTTATAAAAAAGATGATTCTGATCATGCTAACATATATATATATATATATATATATATATATATATATATATATATATATATATATATATATATATATATATATGTGTGTGTGTGTGTGTGTGTTTATACACTTGACAATTTTTATTTTGTTTTTTGAAATAAATAGGATGGATGATACTGAGCGCGAGTCAACTGAAGGTTTCATAACTGCAATGGCACCCGATTGATAATTACAAGAATGGGAAGATGCGTGCTTCAATGTAAGGTTATAACTGATAGCAATATTGGTCATAAGGTTTTAATTCCAAGATTTTCGTTGACTCCATCTGATAAAAGAATTCCTTTCAAATTTCGACAAAAGCAATTTCCACTGATGGTTTCATTTGCCATGACTATAAACAAGAGTCAAGGTCAGTCACTTAGATATATCGGAGTATATCTTTCACAACCAGTTTTCTCTCACGGCCAATTATATGTTGCATTATCAAGAGTCACATCAACGAAAGGGTTAAAGATATTAATAACCGATGATAAAGGTGAAGATTCAAATACAACCGAAAGTGTGGTTTACAAAGAAGTTTTTAATAATGTTCAGTAATTGTTTTTTACAATAATAGTATTCAGTGATTGTTAAACTATTTTATGTGATTTCTATGTAATTTTATTATTTACTATTATGTAATGATTTTATCAATGTTTATTCAAATGTCGTAAACTTTTAGCTTAAATCTATTTAAATTTTTATTTCATTTTATTTTCAAAATTGTAATTTTAATTATAACAACTTAAATCGTATTTCAAACACTCCTATTAAACCGGGCAACGCACGGGTCAGAGTCTAGTTAAAATTAAAATAAAAGGTTGTATTAGGTAAAGAAACTCATCTAATATGGTAAGTGAAATGGTAGACCTAGTAAATTTTAATAAAATGTTTTTTTTTATGCAAGAGATAATTTAAAATTATGAAATAAAAATTATGATCGAAATTTGACAAAAAAATATAGTATGATCAGAAAATATTTAAAGATAAAATTTGTTAAAACATTTTATAGGAACTAAACTAAAATTGAAATTTTAAATATTTTTAAAAAAATCAATATAAATAAGAATCAGGAGCACACCCTTCTCAACACTTTCTTTTTTATTAAAATTCATAAGTCTCACTAAATTTATCATTAAATCACACAATTTTTTGTGGCTCATTTTAATATTAGACAATAAATATGATTGTGTATTTAAATAATGTGTGCTGGAAAGAATGTGTTACGTACTCTAAATTTGAGCTACTGCCTACTATACAATTATCAAAAGAAAAATGAAAAAAAGTTGAGCCTTGTAAATCAGATGGATTATGTATAGAGGAAACTAATTAATATGTTTGACAATTCTATCAAGAGCACTTTTTTTCAATGAAAAACATTGATGGTCGGAGAACTTAAGTCTATGTTTGGATTGATAAAATATAATGGAATGAATTGGAGTGGATCAAGTAGAATAAGTGGAATGAAATAATTAAATATATCATTCTTTTGTTTGGATAATTTAAGATGTGGCAGCAAAAAATTTATATTGCATCTTTTACCTTCCAAATTGGATAAAACAAAATTAAAAGTAAAGTGGTAGTATGAGATGGAATTCATTCCATCATATTTTATTCCATTCTATTGTTTCTATCATTTGAATCTTTGAAGCGTTAAAATTATGAAAGATCATAATTGGAGTCAATTCTTAGATTCTATATATATATATATAATAGGAGTATATAATATGAGATTTCAAAAGTAAAATTGGAAAAAATGTTTAACATAACTAAATATTTAACTCTTATCAATAATATGACACTGAAAATAACATTGTTTGATTTCATATATTGTTCATAAAAATTATGGACATTGCTTCCAAATATAAACTTACACCTCAAACTTATAGTTTACCAAGAGGTCAAATTTCATTTTCCATCAATAGTAATAGGGGCACTAGTTAGCATTTTCCTACTATCTTTCCAACAACATAAAAGAGTAATCTTCCGGACAAATATAGTGTTCAAATAATACATATTTTTCAACATAGACTGTGTTGTGAGAATTTACATAAAGTCTGTGTTCTTATGAGAGTCATTTCTTGCTAAAGTGATTAACATCAAATTTAGGTCATAATATCTCCGTAGGTTCTGTTTGGTAAAATTAAGCTATAAATTAGTTGATAGTTAGAAAGCTATTTGATAATTGATAAGCTAGCTTTTAGCTGATAGCTGAAAAGCTAGTGGAATGAAATTAAAATATTTGGTAAATTTACTTGTTGCAGTTATAAAATTACATAAAAGTACATGGTTATTTTATGTGAATGAATAGTTTTTTTTTTTGGTGGATAGTTTTTTTATTAAAAAAATAAAGAAATTAAAATAGTAAAGTTAAAATTAAAATAAAAGGTAAAAAACTATAAGCTCAAACGTTACTTGAAATAACATCTAAAAAAAACTATAAGCTGGGAAAAAAAACTTGTTACGTACCAAACACATCTAATTTTATAAAACAAGCTTATAAGCTAGCTTATTTGTATTTCCAAACACACTCTTGTAATCATAGATTGTAGCTTTACATTGATGTTGATTTTTAAAAAAATTACTTTTGTTACTTAAGGTATTTTAGAATTTGCATGCCATCATCATTACATTTCCTTTGTTTGTGACGTCATTGATTCAAATCATTTTTGTTAATTTCCTCCAAAACTTTTTCATTTCAATCACGAGGTTGTGAAACTTACAAATCATTGTCATTAATTTTCTCCATTTTTTTTACTTGAATCACAAGGTTTTGAAACATCAATTTCATCATACAGCATTGTCATCATTCTTCAGAACTTGCATCCATTTGTTCAGTCTGCCGCTGGAGTGATTCTATAACATTCATCATTTCTCTGTTAACCTATAAAAAAAACATGAATAAAAAATTATTTTAAGAATATTGACAAAGTACCAAATTGAATGTGTATAATGAGTAATAGTTTATTTTGATAGATACTTGCAACAAAACTTTCAATCATGTCAAAACATAAAACACATTCAATATGAAGCTCCTAAAACCATCATATTACATACTAAACAAGATTATGCTCTATCAATTCATAATTTATTAGACCAGTCCCTGAAAGTGTAGCCCAGTGGTAAAGGGTTGGGACGTTGAAGGAGGTTTAGGGTTCAATCTCTGACTACTAACATTTCCCCCTCCCCTCTAACAATATACTAACAACTAACATTTATCTATATAAAAAAATTATTATATCAACCTTATACTCACATCCTTTCTCACTAAATTTCATATTTTCAAGAAGGTGTAAAAGTTTAGTATAAAATCAATCATTTCATTATACAATTAAAAGTTTCTTATTTGATGTGATTATAATTCATTCTATATTTGAGTAGGCTTACTTGTATATTTGATCCTTTATTTTTATTTTAGATTTCAAGTTAGTCCTTAATTTATCTTTTAAAAGTTTCAATTTGGTCTCTTACGTTATTGATTTCAACATAAGTTGGTCATTTATATTAAATTTTGCGTTAATTTCTTCTAACTTTCTGTTAAATTTTGAGTTATATTTGTCTAAAACTTATATTTAACACCCTCTTAAGTTGTTCATGTATGCAAATTTGTTAGTTATATAGACGATTTAAACCAAAATTTGACTAAAAGGACTAATGGCATGTTTGGATTCAACTTATTTTTGAGCTTATGAAAATAGCTTATGCAAATAAATAACCTTCTAATTAAGCAAATTCATAAGTTTTCAGTAACAAAAATTGTGTTTTTATAAGCTATTTTTTTATAAACTACACTGAAAAACTTATAATAATACATAAAAACTTATTTATTTGTATAAGTTGTTTCGCATAAACTAAAAAGTAAGTTAATCCAAATAGGTCCTAACTTTAACTTTTTTAAAGTTAAGGGATCAAATTAAAACTTAAAAAAACATAAGGAAACAAATATATAATTAAGCCTGTTTTTCTAATTTCTTGAAAAGATGTGATGCATATTACCTGTGGATTTTGAAGAAAATCAGCAATATCATTAGAACATGAAGGACATCTTATAATGTTCTTCAATGATCGCAAAGTGCGTCCATTTTCATAAACTCTCTTCTTGATGTAACTTTGGCCAGAAAAGGCATCCTCCAAGCATGTTTTGCAGAAGTTGTGAGCACAAGGAGTAGTAAGAGGGAAAACTAACACATTGCGACATATATTGCAACCAAATTCTACATGCACACAAAAATATAATAGAGATAAAATGTTTTTAACTTACCAAATCCACTATATATGTGTTCATAACAAAATATGATTTTTGGCAGCGATTTATTTTGTTAAAAATTGTTACAAATCGCTGGTAAAACTACCAAAAATTAGTTTTGTCAGCGACTTGTAACAACTTTTAACAAAAAAAGTTGTTGCAAAAAATTATATTTCTTCAAATAACAATGAAATAATTGCAAGAAAAAAGGGTTGCAGAGGTTATCTATACATGAAACACCAATGAGCATATACCTTTCAATATCCTCTCTTTTAGTTTTAAAGACACTCTTTTTGTCTTTGGCTTAAAATCTCTTATTATTGTTCCATCAATAGGATTCACAATGGAAGCCATTTTCTTACTTTTTGGTGGAGGCTTCTTCCATAACCAACAACCATTTTCCTCCTGAAATTTATTCAAACGAGTAACTGAAAATGATATCAAGCAAATAATGAAAGAATTTTAATATGCAAAATTATATCAAACGCTTCAAAACATCAAGAAATATGAGAAGTAGACAACACGTACATCATAGTCCCAAGATGGAACACCCTTTCTTTCAGTTATATCAATTGCATTCTTCAACTCTTTAATTTTAGGCAATGGACGGGGACGGTCTCCATATAAATCACTGTATATCACAACAAATATTCAAATCATATATTCACGGGTAAATAGACTTATACCCCATGCAATGTAAGCGAGTTTTGTTTTTCCTCTCTGTAAATTTTTTTTTTGTGACTCGTCTCTTGCAATGTTGAGTTTTTTTTTCCTAGTTCATTTTACCCCCTTACCCCCCCTGCAACGTTGGCCTTTACTCCCCTGCAAAGGTAAAAATGAACTAGAAGAATAAAAAAATCGACATTGCAAGGGACCAATCACAAAAAAAAATTATAGCTGGGAAAAACAAAACATGCCTATATTGCAGGGGTAAAGACTCATTTACCCTATATTCACTTATATATTGGTATTATGGTATATATATGATCACAAAAACATAGATAGGAAAAATTAAAATTGAAAAAAAAAAAAAAAAAAAAACCTTGTCCATGGGGCTGGCTCATTGTCACATCTCACAAACAAGTACCTACAAACTTTGTGACCCTATCACATAAAGATTTAAAGTGAATAATAAATTTTGGAGAAGATTATATTGATCAAATTATTGACAATATTTTAGACATTAAAAGAAGTACTTAAATAAAGACGATGGTAAATTAATATAATAAATTAAAAATTAATATGCTTACATGTATTCCATTTTTACGCCAGCATTTCTCTATTCTATAAATACCATCATATCGCACTCCAACTTCCGGTGCATAAAACGAACATTTCTCCTTGTGGGATCTGAATAAAACACAATTTTCAATCAAAACACATCACATAGCAAAGGAATTGAGCTAAAAAGGAATCTAATGAATTTATAATTTCATTTTAGAATGTAGAATGAATGACCAATTTAGCCCTTATAGTTCTAACATTGAAGGAAGATTCCGATTTCATCAATGGAAATAATTAATTTTTAATCTAATTCTTGAATTTGAAAATTTTCAATCATTATTTTCTACGAAGAAACTATTTTAAATTGTTAATGTTTTCGAGGACTAAATTAACAAGGGTTAAATATAAGTAAATATTTTTTATAGTTTTCTAGAATTTCATTTATAGTCTCTAAAGATTTTTTTTCGCATTTTTGGTCCCTGGAATAAGTAAATAGTTCCTACTTTTAATCAAATTATTGTATACTTTCAAATTTTTGAATAATTTTTTATATCCATGTTTATAATATTATAAGAACATCTACGATAAACATTTAGAATTTTTTAACATAAAATGAATTATTTATGAATTTTTATGTGCAAAAAAAATACATTTTTAATTCATCTCTTTGTTAAATTTTTTTAAGAGAGATTCATATAATGTACTAAACATGACCACAAAAAGATTTAAAAATTTCGAATGCTATGCACAAGTTGAATGAAAAGTAGGGACCAAATATCATGATAGGAAATACTTCAAGACCAAAAAGTGCGAAAAAAAATTTCTAGAAAACTATAGGGACCGTTTACTTATTTAACTCAATTAACAATGCAATATAATTTCATTTAATTGATAAATTGTTGATTCATTCTTTTAGCCTATGTTTGTTATCACAGGAAATGTATCAGAATCACAGTGACCTACCAACATTTTGCAGAAGTTACACTTTATAGCTTTTAGAAAATCACAGCGGATCACATCTACCGTGATACCAAACACGCACTTAGATTATTATTAACTAATAGATAGTAAAGAAAACAAACCTAACAACCCGAACAGGATACCCTTTAAGGCAACTAACTCTCAATGCCTCATTCATGTAATCAAATATTTGATCAAAAGAATGTTGTTTGTTTATACGCTTGTTTCCACTAAGGTCTCTTCCACCACTTCCGGTGTAAAGAAACCACTCACCATGGTCCTCATCATCGATGTAACCACCTGAAAGAGCAACAGATTGTGAGCCATGATTACCCTGACCAGCAATTCCAGCAACATGAGGAAAATGAGCACCCCATTGTCTACATTCCATCCTATCCAACCATATGTCACCGACTACAACACCGCGATTCCTTATCGGATCATGCTCTGCAAGGATTGGTCCAAAATGATCAGATGGAATTGTAACAAATATTTTCCCACAACATGCATTTGCCTTCCCGGATTTCTTTGCTCGCTCCGTAGTGAATGCCGTGTTAGGACGATCGTCATTGTGCATAAAACAATGCGCATTCTTAGTTGCAATGTCGATGTTACCCTTTGATCTCGCCAATTTTGCTAATCGAATAGCAATCGCTAGTTGTGAGTTAATACGAGGATGACTTGAAATCTTTGATGGAATTGAACTCCTGCATTTAGCGCACACATTTTTTCCTTTTCCAATCCACTTCTCAAAACACCTAAGGCAAAAGTTATGCCCACAAGGCGTCTGAAACAAGAATTTAACAAACAAATTTCAAATACTTAAAAAAGAACCAATTACTCTTATATATGTTAATCACTTAATCTTGTATGACGATGCTTATCGGTGGCGGAACCAGAAAAAAAAGTTTGGGAGAGCCATAATTTTTTTTAATAAGTAAATTAAATGTAAAAATTATATTACATATAAAAATATAAGTCATAAACTACATAGTAATTTTTTTCTTGAGCTTATAGCTTATCTATATTAGCTTAGAATTTATTTTAATACGTTAATTCAGTTAGCTTATAACTTATTATTTTTTATTCTAATTTCCCCCTATATATTCCCTCATTTAATTAAAAAATTAAATATTAATAAATCTCATTTTCATATTTATATATGCTAGTTCAATTGCTAATTTTACCTAATAATATAAATTCATTTAGTTATTCATTATTTTTTTACTAACAAAGTCAGAGTTCTTTATTATAAAATTAGTCTGTATAACTTAAAATAATATTCTACGTATATATACCGAGTGACTTGAAATCATCAATAATAGACTGTAAACTAATATTTGCACTAATACTTAAATTAATCTGTATGTCAAGTTCCTTATAGTCATTAATAATAAACTCTAAATTAATATTGACATTAATATTTGTACAAATATGTATACATAATTATTTAAAAAATAATTAAAGTATAATTAAATTAATACCCTACCAATAAAAAAAATATGTTTTCTAGACCAAAAAAAAAATGTTTTTGGAGTGGGGGAGGGCCGCTCAGCTCAGCCCTCCCCTAGTACCGCCACTGATTCTTATGGATCGATATGCAAAAATAAATTTACACTTATATTTTCAATCATGTTTTCAGATTCATGCAAATGCACAAAATATATACTCATTTTAGTAGGTAAAATAAAAATAACTTACTGTGATGGGTCTCTCTGGTAATTGCATACAAAAAGAGCAATTTAAGGTTCCATCAAAGATATCAAGTACGCCATTACTTTTATCTGAATGTGGTTTAGATGATCCACCTACAAGTTTCTGGCATTTTATTGCCTTTTCTACCTCGGTGAGTGAAATATCAGATTGAATGGCTTGAATGGCAGAGATGAGGTTTTCGGCGAGAGGCGGAGCATGGTTGTTTTGTTGAGGTTGGCAACAGTCTGGGCAGTCCCAATCTAAGAAAGTGGTGGGAGGAGGGATCGGAAGACAAGGGACGTGCCATGGAGTCGCGCATGTCCGACAAGGTAAAATTTCCCTGTAGGGAGGATTTTTTTTACAGACCATGCAGTGGCCATTAGAGTCGCATGGAAGTTGAACCATTTGGTCTATGTTGATGTCAATTATATTTTTCTCATTTATATATATATATATTATTGTTGCTTATCTAATCATTAATTTTTAAAAGCATATAGTCTAAAAGTCATTCATTATAAATATTTATCAACATATTTGAATGGCTAGTTATAATGGTCTATATTAAATTCATCCAATTTTATTAGAGATCAATTTGTATTAAAAAGTAAATAAGAATCTACAATATAATTATTTGTGAATTAGTTAACATATAAAAATACATGTTACATGTTGTTAGAAATAGACAAAAATATTTTTTTCGAATTAATGTATATTTATCTTTATTGCATTTCATTGTGTTAGCTTATTATTTCCTTTTGTCTATTAGTAGCAAAAAATGTCAAATAATTTGAATCAAGCAATATATATATATGGAAAAACACATATGTCTCCTTGATTTTGTTCATTAAAAAATCGGTTGGTCAAGAATATTTTATTGCTAATTTAATTTTGCATTGAAATCTCTGACCAAATAATCAAATTCAACCTATACTCAAATATGCTTAATGATAGTGCAAATCTTTTTTGTGACGGATATATGGCAAAGGAGTACGATTTTGCGTTGATTCCCTTGTAGTCGTGAATAATATTTCTTCAAATAAGAGTGGTAGTCAAGTTGGGAAATCTCTTGTGGACAGGAATTAGGGTCGGTTTGGATTAACTTATTTTTAAGTTTATGCAATATAAATTAGGTTTTATGCTATTTTACAAGTTCACACTAGTGAAAATTGTATTTTTATAAGCTATTTTATCATAAACAATCTTGAAAAACTTATAATAATACATAAAATTTGTATAAGTTGTTTGCATAAGTTCAAAAATAAGTTAATCCAAACAGATCCTTATTATCTTGAGTGGGAAGTAGTAGTGCATCATTTTGCGTTGAAATCTTTCTTCTATTGGACACAAACCCTCTTTTATATCAAAAAAGAAAAAAAATACAATTTTACTTCTTTTTTTTAAATCAAATGTATCATCCTTACGTAACGGAAAAATTAATCTCTCTCAAGGTAACTGAGATTCATTTTAAAAGATTGACCTCTTCCAACAAATGTTTCTCCACACGCATTGACCGGGGATCATACAGTTAAGGCCCTTGAAGAATTTAGAATCTTGAAAGTCTACAAGTGGAAAAATGAATTACAAGGATATCATAAATTTGAAAACTAAATTGATCGATTATAACAATTTCAAAAAATAAAATGTCTATATTTATTCAAAATGATATTACTAGTTCTTTTGAGTATTGTACAACCTTTTATATATATAAAAAAATTGCACCTCGTTTTAATATCAAACTTGTCAATAAGAATGTTTATCTATTGATCACAACAACATTAAAAATCAAGCTTAAACTTAATAAATTCTCGAGATTCAAAAGAAACAGGCAACGATTCTAAAATGGTCTTAAAGTTAAAATCGACATTTTCATTCATCTTTATAGAGCTTGTGACTTTCACATCCTTCAAGTCATGCCACCAACACTTAGTCTCATATGAACTGCAAAAGCATTCCACCTCTCTTCTTCTCATTAAAGTCTCATCATAGAAAATCTGTAGTTTTAGACGATTCACAAAATCAAGCTAGAACTTATAAAAACCATTATGCATAAATGTGTTTTACATAAAAGAAAAACATGGTAAGACATTTTTATTTTATTTTTTTGCTTAATTAAACATTTGATCTCTTATGTTTAAGAAAGGCAAAAATATCCATACCCGCGGATATCTGCGGATAAAATCCGCAATGGATACGAAGCGGATATTTTAATGGATATCCACAGATAAAATAAATGGATATTTCAATTATCCGCATTTAATGGATATGGATGTGGGTTTAATACTATCCGCGCCCGCGGATATCCATACCCGATAAATAATTAGTAAAATTACTTAAATTTCTCTACTTATGTATAAATTCTAGTATTTTTATATAAAAAAATTGTATTTTTATATTTTATCTTTTGCAGTTTGACTATTTTATATAAATTCTAACTTCGTTTGGCTCTTTTGCAGTTATGTGAGGTAATTTTTGTTTGTAGATTGAGTGTTTTCAATAAAAATAGAGAGAAAAATTTATAAATATTATATGTTAATATTTTGTCTTTAAAAAAAGCTAATTTTTTTTCAATAATTAGTTTTTTTCTTAATAAAAAATATCATCCATGGATATCTGTTAATATCCGCGGATACTTCAATATCCGTGGATTACCCGCTTAGCGGATATCCGCACGGATATGGAGCGGACACGGATATCATATTTGTCTGACGGAGCGGACACGGAAATCACACTATCCGCGTCCATGGATATCCATTGACATATATTTCAATTTAGTTCTTTCCGTCAGTTTTGTCGCATGTGGCAGACGGTTTGCGTACGTGGACAAACACGTGGACACCTGGACATGTAACGCCCCAATATTTTATAATACATCTTATTAATTTATTATTTGATAAATAAATTATGTATTAATATTCATTATTTTATTTTCTATTTATTTATTTTTGATGAGGTGATGGTTAATTTTATTATTAATTAATTAATTAACTAATTGTGAAGTTTTGAAATCAATTGTCTTAAACAAGGTGCCTAGTGCTAGTGATTATGAGAAGACAAGACCATTATTACTATTGATCACACATTATACCAATTGGCTCTATCACTTAAATTCCTTTACCACTTGTTTTGGTCTTAATACACCCTTGGTCAATTTTTCCACGCCTAAAACTTATCAAGCCAATGATTTCTCTTAAATTTTCCTTTCATGTTCAACAAAACAAGTAATTAAAGGATTTTATTAGCCATGATTCATTTGTTGGCAAGTAATCACACGAGTAATAATATCCTAATTCCTCAAATCAGTTATTTAAGAAAAATAAGAGTTCTCTTGCAATTTCATACTATAGCTACACGCCTACTAGCAAATGAATGAAACCGAAAAGAGAATTTTCAATGGTGCTTAATTTTCAATGGCTTGATCGTCAAACAAGACCCTAAAGCGAGAGATGTCATGTGTGTATTGTAGCTGAGAATTTAGGCTAATAATGTGCTTGGAAGGAAAGCGGTCAAGGCAAGGGCTTTTTCCCCATACACTCGTACTACGTGGGAATTATGTTATGAGATAGTAGTAGGACTTTTGTCATTTGGAGGATATTAAAATAAAGTAATTTAAAGAAATTAATTTGATTGTTTTGTGTGATTATTGTGTGTTTAGATTATTGTGGAGGACCGTTGTCAATCTCATTTGATATTGTTGGTTGATGTTGTTATTAAGCCGTTGCTAACGATATTGATAAAATGACCCTGTTAATGATGTGGGTGGTTGTTGTTGTTGTTGAGTCTATTATATGCTCATGCATCCATTCATGTGTCCAATGACGGTGCTTATCGGTGTTGTATAAATGATGTTGAGAAAGACGTTGCTTACCGGTGTATATATGGTGTTGAGAATGACGTTGTTTACCGGTGTTGTATAAATGACGCTGTGTCCATCATGACATAAAACTGAATATGACGTTGCTATTGGTACCACATGCATTTAGCGAGTCTAAGCGCATTGCATGCATTTTAGTGAAGTTGTGTTTTATCAAAATTAATGAAGTTGCGTTTTATCTATTGGGTGTGCTCATGTGTATAATTTGTTAATTGTGAGTTGTGATATTGTATTCCTTTGGTGATGTTCTAATGTATTTCTGTATATGACTGATTATGAGACGTCCGCCTACTTTTTGGAAAATAAATAATTATATATTTTTCTAAAATCTTTTGATTGGTGAAGTGTTTTGTTATTATTTTATGACATTTTTCTTACGGTGAGTATGATTCAATTTGGATAAGGAAATTGACCCTTTACAATTAATATTTTAGGTACTGAAGAAGATGCTTGTTTGATGATTTGATTCGAAGCGTGTACGGGGCAAAAATGGGTTTTTGTAAATTGAAATTTAATGTAATGAATGGTCCGTTGAGACACCTATTTTATTTTAAATTATTCTGTAAATAAAGTTTTTTTAATAATTTATTTATTAAAAATCTGGGCTGTTACAGGACACTTGGCTCGTGTCCAATTGAAACAGTGGAAACATCAAAACTGACGAAAAGGACCAACTTATGTAAACAGTGGAAACATAAAGGACCTAATTGAAACTTTTAAAACATAAGGGACCAAATTAAAACCTAAAATAAATATAAGAACCAAATGTTGAATTAAACTTCTTTTTTTCTTATGTCATATATATATATATATATATATATATATATATATATATATATACTAGTTTTTAGAGCCGTGCATCGCACGGGTCTATTGAATTTTATTTATAAAATATTGTTAAAATATAAGTTAAGTCATTGTGTTTTTTTTTTTTTGTAAAATTTATTAAATTAATAATTTTTTTGATTAAAGTAATTGTCTCGTGTATGATTTTTGTGTAACAAATTATAATTAATAATAACAAATATTTATTATTCAATTTTTTTACTAAACCAATTGTCCCGTGTATAATTAAATTTTTTTTTATTAAAGTAATTGTCTTGTGTATCAATTTTTTATTCAATTCCCTTTTTGAATTAGTGATAAATATTTTGTCTCTTTTTTTTTAATATTTATTATTGATGAAAATTCAATCTTCTGTTGTTTAAAAAAAACTATTTGTGAAAGCTCATGTCCATTAATTTTTTTTTAATATTTAAGATAGATATAATACTAAAGTATAAATTAATTTAGAATAAAATATTTAGAGAAATGTTATAAAATATTATTAAAATATAAGTGACGTCATTGTGCTCTTTCTTGTAAAATTTATTAAATTAATATTTCTTGATCAAAGAAATTGTCCCATGTATGATTTTTATGTAATAAATTAAAATTAATAGATATTTATTATTCTATTCTTTTTTTTATTAAATCAATTGTCCCGTGTATGATTAAATTTTTTTATTAAAGCAATTGTCCCATGTTAATTCGTAGGTTTTTTTCACGCATGTTAATTCATAAGTTTTCACTAACAAAAATTATATCTTTATAAATTTTTTTCACAAAGAACCTTATAAAACTTATTATAAGTCAATCCAAACGGGTTCATTGGGTTTTTGTTTCTATTCTTATGTTCTTTTTTTCAAAAATTATTTTTATGTTCTTTTATTTTTAAGCTCATAAATAAGTATATTATTTTATTAGGTTCTTCTATTTTTATTTTTTATATATAAGTTGTTATATGTTAGATTGAGTTACTATTTTTTCATTCAAAAAAAAAGTTTGTACTATTTTTTATGCATATCTTTTATATTGATTTTTGTTCTTATTTTCATGCGTAAATTTCTTTTAGTTAATTTTTTTGTTAAATGTATTGGATTATATCTTTTTTTAGAGGTGGTTTCCGATACTATTTTTATGGGAAGGTTTCTTTTATACTTTTTTTTTCTTCATATTTTTATTTTGTATTTTTTTTTTTAGTTTAGAGTTAAAATTACATTTAAGGGCAAAAACTTTGAAATATTATTAAACTTGATTGGACAAATTTGGTATTTTAGTAGTAGTTCCTTTTAATATATTGTAAAGTAGATATTGTTATAAACTGATCTATACAAGAACAATGATATAGTGGAGAAGTGAGAAAAGACAGAAATAATAGTACGTATTATTCATCACTAGGATTAAGGTTACATTACAATGATACATAGGTCCTATTTATAGGTAAACATAATGGGCCAATTACTTGGGCCGATGACCTATATGACCATCCACTAATAATATTCATAACACTCCCCCTTGGATGTCCATCGAGAATGTGCCTCATTAAAACCTTTACTAAAAAAACCCAGTGGGAAAAAATTCTAGTGAAGGAAAAAGAGTACAACATCCTTTGTGTTTAAACTGCCTCGTTAAAAACCTTACCAGGAAAACCCAATGGGATAAAACCATGGTTAAGGGAAAAAGAGTGCAGAACACAATTATATCTCCCCCTCATAAGGACATTTATATCTGAGACAAAGAACCTCAATTAATCTTCAATGTAGTTGATAAATAGCTTTACTTGACGATGACTGATTTGTAGAAAGATTTGATTCTTCTCCTTTAATATAATCTTCTTTGAATTAGCCATGGATGCGATATTATCTTCTTCAAGTTTCTTGTATGTGTAGAATAACAAACCTCGACAAAACCACATTATGAACTTCTTTGATGTAGTGTTAAAAACTTTCATATAATTGGGTGATATTATTGTATCTCCAAGATACAAATTATATAATTGACTTTGTTCCAATATCTTTGAGTTTATTGATATCACCACATAAAACTAAAATATGGTACTTCAGGACCAATTCAAATACCTGATCATTTTCTTGAGGCATAAAATGATCTTTGTTCACATCAAGTGACAACAAATTATATTTGTTACTATCAAACATATTTCATTTCAAACTTTTCTTTGATCAATATATTTCAAAAGCTTTTCAGGAGTTTTGATCAAATTTATATCATCATGATATAACAAAATCATTTCCAAATATTTTCTCTAAAAATGAACAAATGTTGTCATTCTCATATTCCTCATTTGAGAATACCCACTAAAATATTATACGACATACACCTTGGGTGTATGAATACACAAAGTGACTTATTCATTTTAGTAAGTCATCTCTTCGATAGTTTGACTTATATGTCTCACAAAAACGAAATCCTTCAGGGATTCTCGTATAATCATCATTATTAAGTGAGTCATTCAAATATGCTAAAACACATCTTTCACATAAAGTGAATATTTCATATGTTACTCAACTTAACTAATTACAAAGAGGTTTTTGAATTCACTTCAGGTGAATACGCCTCTTGAAAATTAATAATAGACATTTATCAATATCCTTGAATAACAAGTCAAACTTTAAATATCATTTTCTTTTCGCAAGAAAATTGTTTCTTATCTCATCATTTTCACATCTTCGGATGTATGGACTGCTAGTCCAAAAATATTTCACTTTGCAAAGTGACTTTAATTACTTAGCAATTGCATCATTTCATTTAGACAATCAATGTCTTGTCTATAATTTTTAATAGACTTTAGTTCATGATCCTCATTATTTCTTATCACATGTAGCGCAATATTATGTGTAAAAATATTGTCAACGTTGACTTCCTTTCGGTTCAATCGTATTTCATTCATGACATAATTTTCATTCATGACATAATTTTTGGAGATCTCTTTATTTTCATAACTTTCAAGTACTCGATAAGTTCTTCTGGAACTGAAAAATCAATTATGTCAAATACTCTTTTCAAAATTTTCATATCCTCACTTAGGTCATCTTTCTTTTTAGCTCATTTTCTTATTTGAGGATTTTTATCATTGGAAACGATTGACCTACCACGCTTCAGGGTGGTTAAAACTCATTTGCAATATAAGACTGTCCAACAGGGACATCCATTTTTATTGGAGCATTAGCAACAAATAGTTTATTTTATAAACTTTGCAAATGATTTATCTTATGAACTTCTAGTTCATACTGATTTCTAAGAGGATCAAGATGAGACAATAATAATATAATATCAAGTGATTCAATTGAAGTTTTGGTTCACATTTTCAGCTGCTTATTCTCTCCCCCTAATATTGGAAAAATTAGTTCTCACTTCATAATTAGCCTTCTGGGCTGTAAATCTAATTTCCCAATATTCTTTACGAATTTATTTTAGTGCATTATATTGGAGCAATTGGAACATACCAACACATCCAAAAATGCTTATATGAAAAATGTTAGGTTATAAACCTAAATTTAATTGCAAATTAAGGGGAGGACTTTATATTATAACTTATTGGCATTGATGCGAAACAATATATCAACATACAAGTTTGAGTGTTCCCAAAATATAAATTAGATGCTTTGATTTCATAAGTATCGTTCATGTAATTAACTTTAGATGTCTAAAGAATGGATCTTCAAGTCCATTTTTTTATGAACATATACTTCAAGATGTTCAATATCAATTTTGATTTGAAATACGATACTTCTCAAATGCTTTATACAAAAATGAGCTCTTAACCAAATCAATACCTCACAAACTTTTGGTTGTGAGTTGAAAACAAACGTACATGTGACTATTTAATTGATGCATCAATTAAAATTATAAAGGTCTAATTGGTCCACATGATCATGATAATGTGTTGATTTACAAATATCACCTTTCTATTATTCTAAAATAAAATATGCTCATTTACTTAATTTATCAACTTCTTTTGGGAACTAGTAATACATAAAAATTACTAGAATGAAGGAACTTCGGGCCCTTCAATATCTATAAAATTTCTTTTTCGCATCATAATAATCCGGGATGACCCAACCGGTATTGCCAACGATAAATTTAATATGATTTGTAAACTTCTGATTTACAATATTTTGTGCTTCAATTGCACTAGTATATTTATAAGTGTAGTATAAACTTCTGGTTTATAACTTTTTTATTACACTTATTTTATTTATAGCTATGAATTTTCGGGATTCATATTTTAAAAGAAATTCCACGGTATTTCTAAAAGTGTAGGCTTATGAATCTTCAGGATTCATATTTTAAAATATCTACTACGTTACTTTTAGACACGTAGGCTATGAATCTTCAGGATTCAAAATTTTCATCACGATGCTTATGGATCGTATCCTATATTTCAAAAATTTCACTATGGTACTTCTGGACCATAAATTGTGAATCAATATTCAATATTTATCCATTGGGTTCTTCAGGAACTAAATTAATGAATTCTTCCAGAATTCATGATGGAAAAATTTGAGTTTTATAAGTTCTTCAGGAACTCGACTATTGAATTCTTCTATAATTCATAATAAAAATTGAGATTTTTCCAAGTTCTTCGGAAACTAGAATATTGAATTCTTCTAGAATTCATAAAAAATGATATTTTTCAAGTTCTTCAGGAACTAAATTTGTTGAATTCTTCGAGAATTCATAAATTAGATTTCTTAGTTCTTCAGGAACTAAGGTTGTTGAATTCTTCAGGAATTCATAAATTAGATTTCTTAGTTCTTCAGGAACTAAGGTTGTTGAATTCTTCAGGAATTCATAAATTAGATTTCTTAGTTCTTCAGGAACTAAGGTTGTTGAATTCTCCAAGAATTCATAAATTAAATTTCTTAAGTTCTTCAGGAACTAAGATTATTGAATTCTTCGGGAATTCATAAATAAAATTTCCAAGTTCTTCAGGAACTGAAATTGTTGAATTCTTCAGGAATTCATATATTAAATTTCTTAGTTCTTCAGGAACTAATATTACTGAATTCTTCGGGAATTCATGAATTAAGTTTTTTAGTTCTTCGGAAACTAATTAAAATAATAATATCTTTTGCAATCCTTCAAGGATGCATGAATATATTCTTATAGAATATGTAGAATAAATAATTTACGAAATTGAAAACATAATTAAAAATGTATTTTGAAACAGTATATGACAATAGGTGAGGGATAATTTAGTTTCTTTATATTAAACAAATTGTTTATTCTTGCGCATCAAAAACAGTATCCTTCGTTTGATATAAGTTGTTTTGTTTCGAACCTTATGAACAATATGTAACGCATCATAATAAATTAAAGGAAGGTTTCATGTATATACATACCTTAGTAATAATAATTTGGTAGAAACTCGTGCTGATAACGTGTTATAAACTGATCTATACAAGAACAATGATATAGAGGAGAAGTGAGAAAAGAGAGAAATAATAGTATGTATTATTCATCACTAGGATTATGGTTATATTACAATGATACATAGGTCTTATTTATAGGTAAACATAATGGGCCAATTACTTGGGCCGATGACCTATATGGACATCCACTAATAATATTCATAACAGATATATATATATATATATATATATATATATACACCCCCTCCGTCCCAAAATATAAGCAAAAATGGGTCAACAAAAGTTAATGTATTTGGACTAAATTTCTAGTTTTAGATGATTAACAAAAGTGAGTTAGAATTGTTGTACATTTATATAATTGACAAAAGTATAAACATTTTAAGCATAAATGTGTTGACATAAAATGAAAACATGGCAAGAAAAGTTTGTTTTGTTATGCAAGAATTTCACATCGCGAACAACAAATTGAAAATTAAGAAACATGCGAGGCAATTGAGTCCAATGAATCCTACGTAATCAAGAGCAAATATAGACAGAAATTAATAAGTAAATATAAAAATTTAAGTATCCGATCAAATAGTAATTTCATACTCACCACATTTGATGGACAATCTATGGATAGAGAGAGTGATGTCACACGAAATATGATTTTTGACAACGATTTTTTTTTCATTAAAATTTGTTACAAGTTGATGGCAAAACTATCTTTGGTAGTTTTGTCAGCAACTTGTAACAATTTTTTTCGTTGCCAAAAATCATATTTCTTATAGTGTCAAATCATTGTTAGGTTTGATGTTTTGCACGAATTCTCTCAAGTTGCAAAGTTCGACATAATGAGCATCATTCTGAATATTGACTTCCAGTTGACAAGAATATCTCAAAAAAGATATAGTAGGTCCCGAGGCAGGGGCGAAGGGTAGTGTATCAATGGGGTAGCCCTTGCTACCCCAAAAAAAAGAAAAAATTATTTAGTAGGTATAAATTTATATTTAGCTACCCCTAATTATATATATTTGGCCACCCTAAATAAATTTATTTATTTAACAAGAACAACAAATATATTAGTCTATTATTAGCCTAAATAGATATAGGCCCATAACCCATTTTTATTATATTATTATTATTATTATGACTTAATTCATAATTTGGTCTCTTATGTTTATTTTAGCTCCTAATTTGGTCCATTTTATTTTAAAAGGTTCACGTTAGTCCCTTGTATTTTGAACGTTACCATTAATTTGTCCCTTCCGTCAATTTTTTTTAACGCCGTTATTTTTTGATACGTGGCTAACGGTGACGCCACATGGATTTAAAAAAAGACTAAATTCTTAATTTGGTTCCTTATGTTTATTTTAGATATCAATTTGGTCCGTTATGTTTTAAAAGGTTCGCGTTAGTCCCCTATGTTTTGAACGTTAGCATTAATTGGTCTCTTCCGTCAATTTTTTTTAACTTCGTTATTTTTTGACACATGGCTAACGGTGATGACACGTGGATTTTTAAAAAATTTAAAAAATAAATTAACATATAATAATAATACCACTTCAAGATTAAAAAAATCAAAAAATGAAATTAAAACATAAATCAATTTGGGGGTAACGAAAATTTAGGGTTTGCTGAAAAAATGAAAAACGATTTGAATATAACGAATAAGCAATTGAAAGAATAAAGAAATGAGCGATTGAGTTATCAACAAACCCTATCTTTCAATCGCTCATTTCTTTTTTGAAGATAGTGAATAAGCAATTGGAAGAATAAAGGAACGAACGATTGGGTTATCAACAAACTCTATTTTCCAAAAGTTAATGTTAATCTTTTTGCTTATTGGATTATTTTACTATTACTTTTGAATTGTTTCTATATTTAACCACCTCATAAAAATATGGCTAGCTTCGCCGCTGTCCGGAGGCACCAATAGTTCCTTTATAGTCACATGACAATAGATTTGGAGCATTAATATCAACCTCTCCTTCAAGTTAAAGCAATATGATAACTCCAATATTTTAAGTCGAACACTTGAAATATATATAAATCCTCTTAGGCATTTCAAAATTCTCTAACTTCAAAATCTCAAGAAAAGGGAATTTTTGAAATAGATCAAGAAACCACTTCTCTAACCAAAAAGTCTTGGTCATATGGCTCATGAATAACTCTTTCAAATTTTTGCATCTATCAAAATCAAACAATGGAAACATTTTGTATTCCTGAAGCATCAACTCTCTTGAGCTTTTGTAGACCACTGACGCTCTACTTGCAGCCAAAATTTTAAAAGGTCACAATTCAGGTCACAATTCAAAACCCCCTTCTTGTGACAAACCTTATTACTTCAGTAATTGTATTCGAATCAATCCAAAAGTAAAACCGCAAACCGAACCAATCCAAATCGAAAACCACAAAACCGCATTTGGTGTGGATGTATTTTTGGATGACTTTTTTATTGAACTGTGCACCGCAAAACCGTGAACCGCAAAAACCACGGTTAACCACTAAAACCACATTAAATTTCTATTATATTTCAATACCACTAAAATCACATTAAGTTTCTATTATATTTCAATATACATAGTCCAATTACCAAGTCAGTCCACCAAATTAATGAACTTCAAGTTGATTTTTTTTGTTCTCTAATGTTAATTTGATGTTTAATATTATTTTAGATTGACAATATTTATGGTATTGTGATGTTATTTTGGAACTTCAAGTTCTTTGTTTGGATATTTAAAATTGTAAAGTATTATAATATTACTTTAAATAAACAATTTTTATTGATATTGTAACGTTATTTTGAAATTTCAATTTTTTTTTTAAATGTTTAAAATTACTTGATATTGAAATATTATGTTGTAAACTGCAATCACTGAACCGATTCTAACCGCATTAGTTTGATTTGAGTGACTTTTCAAAAATCAAATGCATTTTTATGTCGCACTTAAAACAACTTTTATGCTTAAAACCAAACCAAACTGCAAACTATGCAATTATATTTGATTGTCCCAAAGAATTATATTTTATTTTTATATTTTACTATATTTAGTACACAGTCTTATTTTCCCACTTTTAATAAATTGAATCGCCCTCATAAAAAATCAATTGGGGAAACACTCTTATTTAATTTTCAAGTGTTATTTCATTTAAGAAATATTGAATCATGTCGAATTATTTCAATAATTCCAATTCAGACTTTAGAATTTATATTTTGGTTTAATCCTTATTCCGCTGCATTATTATTATACATGTCATTTAGTTTATGAAGTAGTAACACTCTTTAGTTAAATAAATCAATCAACTTTTATAAATTAAATCAAAAGAAAATTAGTATGTTACAAACCCCAAATTATGAAGAGATCATTAAAAAAAAAAAAAAATCCAAACGTTGATATTGGCAAACTCTTTTCTCATATACCCATGAAGATTATCGAACTCTAGAGTCGTGCCTCTCCATTTAATTGGATTGGTTTGTCCTAATTTAGTAAAAGAATTAGTTTAACTTTTTAGTTCCCATTGTCTCTCTTGATCTTTATTGCTTTATCTTGTGAGGGTGTAAAATTTGGGCTAATTCTTTTGAGCTCTTTGTGTATTTGTACTCTGAATTTAATCGACTGACGGTTTGTCAGTTTTGACTTTTTTTGGAATGTTATCTCTTTCGACCAAAAAAAAAAAAAGAATAAACCACAATTTCTTCCTTTTTATTCCACAAATTATTAAACACAGACATTATTGTCCCATTCTTAAAATTTTCTAACAAAAAAAAAACATAACAAAGAAAGTGGCTGAAATCATGAACAAAAACCATGATGTGTGTTAATAAGCTAGCCAGTGCCAGTGAGTCCAAGATCTTGCTTATTGTCATCTTTGCCAGCACCAAAGACAGGACCACCTTTACCAGCAGGATCATGAACCTTCTCTTCCAACTTATCAACTTGAATGCTACCTTGATCTTCCTTTGAAAGTAAATCTGTTCTTGTACGATTTTGTCCACCGTCTATTGATTCATATGTTGTTGCTGTTTTTGACTCTTTTGGTTGTGCTCCTTGTGCCCCTGACATATTCTTCACTTGTATATTATAGCTACTTTTATTCCTTTGAATCTTACCTTTTATATGGTCATTTATTTTTTTATTTATATAGTAGGAGTTAGATATCAATATCAACCCACGTGTTATGTTAACATGCCATGAATTTACACGTGTGTCATTGACAAATGTCACTTTTAGCTTTCTTGCGTCAAGAACCAGAGATTATCAACATCTCTTTGTAATTGATTCGGGATGAACTTATAAATTGTACTTCTTAATTTTAGAATTGAGTGTTACACTTAAATAAATTTTTATATAAATTTGTTCAAAATAAATCACTTTAGTTTCAATTTTAAATGTACACTTATCAATTAACCTTATTGGAAAATTAAGATTAAGATTTAAGTTATGTTTGAATCGATTGAGATTAAATAGAATTGAAAAAAGTGGAATAGATTAAGGGTATATTAAACGGTGTCTTCGGGGCACTTGTTAAACATATCAAAAAAGAAAATAAAAGAGAAATTTAATATGGATAAAATAATTTTTTAGATTTCCAAAGTGTTGAATGCATATATTTTGAAACAAATTTTCTATTTTAATATGTTTAACCATTGCTCCGGGGACACTGTTTAGCATTTTTCATAGATTAATATTCTATTGTTTGGATTATAAAAATACTAAGTTTGTTTTATAAAAATAACAATGAAGAATAGAATGGATTGAATTTCGCGTCATACCATTATTTTACCCTCAGTTTTGTTCCATCCAATTTCGAAATTAAGAGATGTAATGTAAATCTTTTGCAGCTCCATCATAAACTATCCAAATAATGAAATGACATATCTATTTCATTCTGTTTTATTCCATTTCATTCTACTCTACTCGGTTAAATTAATATAATTTTAGGACAATGTCTCTCAGGTTCCGATGATAACAATGTATAAGAGAACAATTGGGTACTTTGATGTATGTTCAGGTGTACATGACAATAGATTATAAATTTATTCTCTCTGTTAATGTGTGAATAAGTGCTACAATGATAAAAAGGTAAGGAGACATTGAATCTCCTTGTCTCGGTCCTCTTCCTAGATAAATAGGTCATACTTTCTCAAAATTTACTTATATTGAATTGTTAAGAGAGCTTACACATAGCATCATCCATTGTATCAACATTATCATATGTCTTGCTAATATCAATTTTAAGAGGTAGTTCCCTCTGCACCCGTTGACTTACGTTTCAAATAGTGGATAAAATTTCAATGGCAATTAGCGCATTGTCCACAATAGACCGTCCTTCCACAAACACCAATTATTCCTCCGATACACACCTTTCCAGACACCTCTTCAACCGGTTCGCTAGCACCTTCGACACCATTTTACACAACACATTACATAAAGAAATAGGCTGAAAGTCCTTCATAGTAATAAAAAAATGGGTCATGCTAACTGGGGGCACTAGTTAAGGATACCAAAAGGAGTAACTTTTGTATTGAAAAGAGCATTTTTTACACTTACAAAGAGTAGATTACACAAGTTCCAACACATTTATACCTTATTTAGCTCCTTAACTAGTGCCCCTGGGGCACTAGTTAGCATTTTCTTAAAAAAATTGTCTTAAAACTCAAACCATCTGATCTTGATCAGACAATTCACAGTCGTTGACTGAATGCAGTCACGACTACACTTAATCTGATTCCTAGGAAAAGAGAGGGCGGTTAGCTCACTACTGATCATTGAGACATAATTCTTGGGTTCCCCTTAGAGACCATCATGTTTGGAGTTTTTTCTTAGACAGACAATATTAGTATTGTTAATAATTGAGTATTATATTAGGATTTGAGATCTCTTTATCAGCCATCATATTTAGAGCTTAGCTTCTCCTATCTTGTTTTGTTATTTTGTTTCCATTTGATAAAAAATAAATAATACTCTATGATAAACATAATATTTTTGTCAGAAAAATGAGAACAAACATAAACCTAGCTATTACTGACTTGACATTTCTCTTTCTCTCTCTTTGATTTTAATTTCTATAATCTATTCAATATAAGGTATAACAATATGAAATAATTCATCAAAAACTCAAGACTTCACTTAAAATTATACACAGCCAATCCAACCAAAAATCCAAGTAAACCACCAGCTACCACTTCAACCTCAGTATGACCAACAGATTCTTTTAGTGGCAGAAAACCATCAGCAACCAACTTTGAGATTTCTTTTACATCTTCTGAGAATAAGTCAGAGGATAATAGCTTCTCATCACTTTGCCTTATCTTGCCTTCCGATTTAACTGCTACACATGCATTGGCAGTGGTTTCTTGGGACACAAGGGACTTCTCATGGCCTACTTTTGGTGGATTGGATGATCCAGGTTGGGAGTTGATCAAAGCATCTCTATGTTTGGAATGTAAAGAGTTTATATGAAGCTGGAGAAGTAGTTTGTTCATTGTTCTAGCATGAATCCCTACTTCTCTTCTTACACCCTGCAAATCACAATCGCCAGAGTCTAAATTGTCGGTAAAATAGGTCAACCAGTCACTCTCATTGATATAACAAAAATAGAATGATAAAAGGATAGCTTTTTAGATAATATAACTTACAATATAAGTGCTTATGTATTAGTTATTTGTAGACAGACGATAAAATAAAGTCAAACTGTTTTCATAAGCTATCCTGAAGAACTTGTGGAAATAAGCTGAAAATAGGGTATGGATGTATCATAAGTTGTTTACGTAAGCTCTCTAAAACTGTCTCACATGCACTTATATCAGTAGATAAGTTCAAATAATTTGATCAAAACAGGCTCTAGTTCACAAGTACGCGCAAGTTTTAATCTGTGTAGCAATGTGCTTAAAGAAAAGTTGTGTCTGCAAGACTTAAGCCATTGACTATGAACAATATTTTATCATAGTGAGGATAATTACAAGGTGAAATAAAAAAGGTTTAAGAAATTTATAAAGCTTCAGAAGAAATAAGTCAATTATAGTGTGTGCAATCTATTCCCACTATTTCAAATTATAAGTCACTATGGCCATCTAACACAAATTCAAAAATGTGGTTAACTTTGTATAGTTAATTAATAATAATTACTAGTAAACAAATAATTGTTTAAAAATTAAAAACAATTACTCAAAATTCATGAAATTTTTATAATTAGAAATAAAAGTATCAAGTCTTAAGCGAAACATACATCTCATTTCTATTCCTATTTTATATTGTTCGGCTACCTAGTAATGCAGAATTTTTCTTACAAAAATCACATGAAACCGTCTTCTTATCCTTCTTGTCCTTTAAACTATTCCTCTTTGAGGCTATGCTAACGTTTTCACCACTTTGTTTAAAATAATGAGAAGTAGAAGAAACTGAGCCACTTGATGATGGTCGAGAATTAGTAGGAGTTGTCATAGGTGTTGGAAACACATACAAAACCAGAAACAGAGGCTGGGAACCAATCTATAGCAGAAGCAACAAAGAAGATGCTAGGACGGCGCTGCTGAGGATGGTGGAGACTGGGAATGCAAGTTTGCGTGCAGAGAAATGCGTTCACATGAGAAGCATGAGAAGCAGAGAAGCATTTGTGTGAGAGAAGTAAAAACGGAGGTTCCTGTTTATATTAGGCAGTTACTATTGTTTGTATATATTTTTTTGGCTTTCACCACCAGTTTAATTTGGTTCGGAAGTCAGTTCTGGCATCAAGTGGTTCCAGCCCCCTCCTGATCGCAGTTGCGGGGGATCAAACAGTGGTCCTCCCTACCAAGTTCAGCGCTAATCGCCACTGAACCAACTAACGATTGGTACTATTGTTTGTATATCTGTAACGATCTCTCTATCCAAGTTATTCATAGAGTGTAACTACTTTGTTCATCAATATACTCCATCTATCAAATTATAAGCATTAGAATCCAAAACCCTATTAGAGACCAGAAAAGTACCTCATACGATATTGTTAACTCGGTAGTTGGATCATCTTATAATATATTTAACAGTGAAAATTAGGTATATTTCATTTTGAGTTTGAGTGAGGGTTACTACTCCTTGTAATCTTCATTGATCATTGTGAAATTTTCGCTTTTTACGGTTGAACCTTGTTAAAATCTGTCATTTTCTTTTCTCCTTAGTTTTTTCGTGCTTCTGGTTATTAAAAGTGTTTTACCAACATTCACAGTTCCAGAAACATAAAATCTCATAAAGGCAAAAGCAAAGAGGATATAAATGAAAATTTGAATTACTTACGGACTTAGTAAGGAGGAGATCGTTATAAGGACGAATGATATGAAATATATAAGTTAGGGATGGATTCAATTTGCTAATCAATCGAGATTTAATAGGATAATGGGGCAACCGAATGAATATGTTCCCCCATTGTTTCCATGACCATATACAAGGAGTATAGTTTTCTCGAGGGAACTCTAATTATCTACTCATTTACTATATTATGTTGAGACTGATTTTGTCATGGGAGACCGCTGCAGAGGTCATCCACCGCTTCCGGAGATCCACTACCGTCTACCTCCTCCGAGGTTGATTTACGTTTACAGACGAGATCAAACATCAGGGTAAGAATTTCACAAATAGTTTGATCATTAATTAGACAAATGATATAATGAGGATACTCAATACCTTAGAATATCTTAATTTTAACCCAGCCTAAGATTCCTTCAGTATGGATCCCCGTATTGTTTCTCGAATAGACCTCGCAAATTATGGGTTTATTCTAAGTACAGTTAAATCCTAACAATAGCTTAAAGGGCATATCAAAACACAGTGATGCTATACGAATACATAAAGTAAATAACATAAAAAACTTGACGGAAAGCGCTACATTTTGAAAAAAGAACATCACACCTGAGCATCATACATAATCAGACCGGCATAGACAACTGCAAGACCAAAAATGGGATCTGAGAGGCCTCTGCATTTGGATAAAAAACAGTTAAAAACAATACCAAGAAGAATTATATTTTTAAAGAAAATTTCATTTTCAAAAGGGTACAAAGAAAAATGCCATGAACCAGACACAACTGAATTATCTTACCTCTCAAGGCCAAGGAGTGTTGCACAAGCAACTGTTGCCTATATCAGAAGGAAAATGTAAACAACTATGTGAGAATGAAATTGAAACTCACTATGTGAAAATCTACAAATTCAAGTAGCAAAATGAAATGAAAGTGGGAATTAAGGGATTCAAGGTCATACAGAAGAGTGTGACGATGGAAACCCTCCAGCTTGAATAAGAGCTTTGATATCAAACTCTTTGCCATACAGAAACACAGATGTAAATGGCTTAGAGAGTTGCCCAATTGCCATTGAAACTACTGCTGCAGTCAGAACCTTAACAGAAAAATATCACAAATGAGAACACATATTCCAATACAGTAAATAAAACAACAAAACAATAACTATCATTATGGGTTGGACCTAATTGACCCCAAAAAATTCGCCCGTAAGAGGAGGGATGTCTCCCCACTTATAAATAATTTTTTCGAGTCATATCTCATCCAATCTGGACTCACAATGCACCCTTCATGCCCAGGATATGAGCTCAGTGACTGGATAGTGAGTGCGATTGGCCTAACAAATCTTTTTCTTTTTGGTATTAACCCTCTGGTTCTCAGGAGAAGAAGGCCCCGTAAATCAGAGTTCGATCGCGAGGTAAGTAAAGTCTGGCCAAGAATTGATCCAACCAAGAATCAAGTTCCGGTTCTCCCGAACGATTCGTCCTAGGGGAGCTTATTAACAGCTTGAGCTCAATGTCTTTTGTTAGCCTAACTGATCTTTGATAGACTATAATACCATCTTAAAATTTGGGTTAAGCTTAGTTTAATCCTACAAAAGTTGTGTGTAAGATGTGGGTGTCTCCCACTTATAAACACATTTTCACACACTTTTTCATGTCATATCTCATCTAATTGGAAATCTCAATAGCTATGCTTAAAAAACAATATTAAAAAAATAAAAATAAAAACTTGAGAGAAACCCAGAATTTGTAAGGACATACAAGAAACAAAAATGAAAAAGGGGTACCTTATTATGAGCAATTTGAGAAACATCATTGAAAAAACCAGCACCAAGAGAAGAAATTCTAAAGGTAGAAGCTTTAGCCTTTTTAGGAAGATTGAAAGAAAATTTTTGCTGATGAAGAAGTGGGTTTCTTTGTCTTTGGTTGAATGAATGGCTGAAAATTGAAGGAAATTGAGAGGAAGGAATGACACAGAAGTTTGATTGTTGCAACAACATCATCGTTTCTATCAAAGTAAAACATGAAACATATTTTTTAAGGTAACATTTTGTTAAGTTCTGATAAGAACTTGTTTCATTCCATGAATCTATGTGGATGATATTTGGTGAAGAACCAACCCTGTTGCTTGCTTGCTTGCTTGCGCAGTTCTATCAAAGCTTGTGTCGTTTTAGTTTTACAGAAACTGAAGTGAAAGTAAGAAATTTCAAAGAAGACAAAAGACTTTTTAAAAAAAAAATTATGCAAGAGTATTCAATTTTTTTTGTATTAATTTAAGTGACATTAATAATTATTTTATGATTATCATTAAGGAATTTGAGCTTAGTAGATTAAAATTATAATGCTAAATTTTTATCATTATGCTAACACTTCAAGCTTAATATATGGTATTTTTTTTCACTAATATATGATATTTTTGTATGAAGATAAATAAGTTTTTTTTTTATATGATTCTTGATTCATTAATAATTTGTTTTAATATAAAAACATTATGGACTAATTTTGGTGGTATGAAAAAAAAATGTAAAAGATTTGTTTCAGTAAAAAGAAACATTAAAAAATGAGGTTGTCCAAGAAACTTAATTTTCTTTGGATAGTGCATCAATATATATATTTTTGTTTCTTTAAAAAAAATAAAGAGAAAAAATAATTGAATATAGGCATTTCAATTCAAAATACTTTTGTACAATTCATGGAAGAAAAAGTAAGGTTTTAGTTTTCTTTATTAGTGTAATCCATCCATTTTTCCTATATTCAAGTGTTTTTATATGTAACAAACACTAGAAAAGTTCACGACTATCATGTTTTAATGCTTGCTTTTCAATTTTTTTTTTCATTATGTTTCGATATAAAAATTTAATATTTCGATTCTTTTTCATGCGAAAAAGCAGGTGAAAAAAATGTGACATTGCATGAGTCTCATTAATTCATTCCATTTATTAAGAATTAAAAAGAATATTTTAATATTTAATAATTTATATATTGATTTTTATTTTTTGAAATTGTGATGTATTGGAGTATATGGTTAATAAACTCAAATACTATCTGAAATAACATCTAAAAAAATTAGGAATATGCGTGGATCGGATTGAATTTGGCCAAAACTCGAACTATGGATGGTATTTCAGGTTGAGTTTAATAAAATAACCACCCGATATAACATTGGATCAGGTTGGGTAAATCCACTATTTTTCAGTTTGGATCGGATTGGATAGTGGGTTATCTAAATTATTTTTTATTTTTTAAAATTAAATAATTAATTGACAAATTATTATTCTTAAAAATAACTCAACCATTATATTTTTTTAAAAAAATAGTGTAACTTATTTGCGCTATGAAAAATAAATAACTATCCATTTTGGTATGGTAAATCCACTAGTTTCCGGATTGTAAAGTGAGTTACCCGAATAATTTTTCAATTTTTTTAATATTAAATGACTAAATAACAAATCATCATTTTTTTTTGACAAAACAAATCATCATATTTGTTTTATAAAATTACTTAATTTTTTTATTTTATTAAAACATGGTGTAACTTATTTTCACTAAGAAAAATATTATCAAACAACAAAAATTTTATTATTTTTATAAAAAATATTTCAAAAAACTATGACACTATTGGGTTAGTGGATTTTTTGAGTTGGGTTCGATTTTGTCCGAAATCCAATTTTGTATGGGGATTTTTTATTTTTCAAACCCATATCTACTGAATTATCCGACCCAACCTACTTTTAAAATATCAAATGATTTTCAATGAATGATTTATATGATATAAACTTTTAATTTATCGGTAAATTTTATAAAATTCGTATCGGTAGATCATGTAGCATCAGCCAACTATGTGTTGGGATTTATTTCCAAAAATAAGTGCAACCACCGCATGAAAAAAATGGAAGTGTTGAAAACTTGAAACAAAACAGACCAACACGTTTGTTTGTTTGTTTTGTCTTAGAATGAATGAATTATAGATTCTAGAATAGATCACTACAAGTTCAGCTGAAGGCATCAGGCGTTGAAAATTAATCCCACAGCCGTTTCTTTGTCTGCTGAATTCTTAGTTTACTTCTCTCCGAATTCTCACTTCCACAAATGGGGTTTTACAAAATAACTGTTCACAATCCCATCGTTGAAATGGATGGTATGTTATGTTTTCATTCTGTTTCTAACTAACAACTCTGTCAAACTCTTTTCTTTTACTTTTCTCATCAGTGATTCATATTTGCAATTATATAGATTATCATAAAGTTTTCTGCTTTATTACTTATGTAGAATTCTAATCAAATGGGTCACAATTCCAATTATCCTTAATTTTCATGTGTTTTTGTTTGTTTATTTGATCAGAAATTATATTTTCAAATTTCACACACTAATTTGACAACAATTCAAACATGTGATTAATTACGTTATTATTATTATTATCAACATCATTAAAAATACACATGTTGGATTCTTGGGCAAAACAATTTCTTGGTCAGACTTTACTTAACTTGCGGCCGAACTCTGGATTACTAGGGCCCTTTTCCTAGAAATTTGAAAGAAAAAAAAATACATGTATTCAAATATACTATTACTATACATTTGAGAATCCCGGTTAATAACATTCATAATCGTGGTTACTTGTGGTCAATAGATGGCTAATGAGTTGTGGCAACTTGTAATAATCATTAACCATGTACAGTATTTGAATTGTGTTAACCATCTAAATTGTGGTCGAAATTTGTTGTCACATTTTTTGCGACAACTCCAAAATTGTGTCATTACTGAGAATCAAGTTCAAATGGATAATGGGAGTGTCTCATCCTAAAAAAAAGTATCTTGTGAATAATTTGATGTATACCGTTCTTGGTGGTTAATAACACAACAGAAAGCATGATTTCGTTTACTTCCACTTTCTTTCTCTAAATAATCGATCTTACATTGTCTTCCACGTGCAGGAGATGAAATGACCAGAGTAATTTGGAGAATGATAAAAGATAAGGTAGTTATGTACTTATGTTATGTTTTCTTGCATTATCTTGTTAAATCGATTCGGGCATGTGTATTGTTGATAGACATGGTAAGAGGATTGGGAGAAGAGTGAAACTGCTATTTGATTCAATGAGTAAAAAGTGATTCCATGAAACCACTTATAGGTGTTAACTAACTAAGCTACCTATCAACAAACTAACTATTAATCGCTAGCTAACATATATATATATATATATATATATATATATATATATATATATATATATATATCTCGAATTCTTATTCTTTATTTTTTGTATTTTTACATTTTGCAGCTTATTTTCCCTTTTCTAGAGCTGGATATTAAGTATTTTGACCTTGGCCTTCCTCATCGAGATGCCACTGATGATAGAGTTACCATTGAAAGTGCTGAAGCTACACTAAAGTATGTGCTCTAATAGTTCCCATGAGTCTTGTTTTTCCTTGTCTTTGCTCTTGAGATTTTGTGTTGCTATCAGTGTTACACTGTTCTTGCTTTTCCTTCAACCGATGTGAGACTCTTAACACACCCTCCGCGACCAGCACCATTGGACTTGGTGTGCGGATATAAATGATGGGTGGCCCGATCAGAAACCTAATAGCAGGTGGACCAACGGAACATGGAGGAGGCTCTAATACCATCTTAGAATTGGGAGTTGGGCCTAACTCTCAATTCTAAGAAATCTTTGCATCCCTATCTTGTTTATTTCTTAATCCGAAAATAGTTTAAAAGATTCAGTTCATAGTCAGGCCTCAGGCTTACCCTTCACATGTTTGGATTTCAGTTAAGATATTCCATTTATCTCGATACCTTAGAGATGTCTGATTCAAAATTTCCATGAAATTCTTAAAAGAGTATACATGTATTTCTTTAGGGGCATTTGTTTCATGTGCTATAAATATACTACTGGGAACATACATGTTGGAAATGAATATTTCTATGATGGTATAATGTAGCTATCAAATGAATATTCTCCTGCGCTAGACCTCCTGATGTAGTAATTGTTATCAAATATTCTCTTGCGCCAGACATCCTAATAGCACGACACGGTTTATTTTCCTTTCTTTGTAGGTATAATGTAGCTATCAAATGTGCAACTATTACACCAGGTATTCATAATTGTTGATATTTGAATCGATGTGTGACATTCCATGTCATCTTAACTTAAGGACATGCTCGGTGAACCAACATGTTGCCTTTGGTAATGGAAATTCACATCCAAGGGTTTTGTTTTTTATAGATGAAGGCCGTGTCAAGGAATTTAACCTAAAACAAATGTGGAAGAGCCCAAATGGGACAATCCGGAACATTTTAAATGGTAATAATCTTTCTGATGCTTTTCGCAACAGTTTTATGTTGAGTTTATAACTGACATCTATGGAAAATATCACTTTGTACCCTTACAGGTACAGTTTTTAGAGAGCCAATCATCTGTAAAAACATTCCTCGGCTTGTTTCAGGTTCCTAAATATTTAGAACTTATTTGATATCTGAATTTCGATTTATGATAAAAAAGTGTTAATTACTGGCTATTGTTTAGGCTGGACGAAGCCAATATGTATTGGAAGACATGCATTCGGAGACCAATATCGTGCAACTGATGCAGTTATAAAAGGCCCTGGAAAGCTAAAATTGGTGTTCGGTAAAGTCAATATCCCGTCAACCAAAAACCAAACTTTGACTTCTATTCTGTCAATTCCTAAAATAATAAAAAGTTCGAGATCTATAAATTTGAAGTATCTTACAATTATTTTTGTGCGCTTTGCAGCACCTGATGGACATGAAGAAACTAAAGAGCTAGAGGTGTATAACTTTACTGGTGCTGGAGGTGTAGCTTTGGCCATGTATAATACCGATGGGGTTTGTATCTGAACGATGCCTCCTTTTGTATTATTATTTTCTCTCTGAAAAATATTTGAACTATACCGGCAATAATAAATCATGTGATATTTGGTCTTGAAACAGTCCATTCGAGCTTTTGCTGAGGCTTCAATGAACATTGCTCACGAGAAAAAATGGCCTCTCTATCTTAGCACTAAAAATACCATTCTAAAAAAATATGATGGAAGGTATACAGTTATATTTGATGTTCATTTTTTATATTTCACGACTCTTCGATTAATTGAGATACTATTATAATTGTAGTTGTTACTTGTTAGACACTTAAGCACATTTCTAACTCTTTTCTTTTTGTGAAGATTCAAGGATATTTTCCAGGAAGTTTACGACACCCAATGGAGTCATAAATTTAAAGCTGCAGGAATATGGTTAGATGAATTGCTTGTCAAAAACTTTCATTTCATAAGCAGGTTGATAATTTCACATTCTTGATTCTTAGGTATGAACATCGTCTTATAGATGATATGGTTGCGTATGCTCTTAAAAGTGACGGAGGTTATGTATGGGCTTGCAAGAATTATGATGGGGATGTGCAGAGTGATTTCATAGCTCAAGGTGTTGATTCTTAGTTCTTGAAAGTTTTGTAACTTTTGTTGCTTTTGTTGCTTTTGTTGAGAAAGTGAATGATCTTAAAAATAGTTTCTATTGAACAGGATTTGGTTCTCTTGGATTGATGACATCAATACTGGTATTGCTTTTCTAACCTTTTTCACTGTTTCACTTTTCCTCCACACATATCCTTTTATTGTGTTCGTATCCGTCCTTTTTTTGGATACATATCTGGCATGGATTGTTGAAAGAGCTAAAATTCGCTACAGGTTTGCCCCGATGGGAAAACTATTGAAGCAGAGGCAGCCCATGGCACTGTTACCCGTCATTTTCGGGTTCACCAGAAGGGTGGTGAAACCAGTACTAACAGTATTGCTTCAATTTTTGCTTGGTCACAAGGTCTTGCACATAGGTAATCATTGAAGTTGAAACTCATGATTTATTTTTCTTCATATCATAATCCATAGAATTTGATCTTTTTCCGTTGTAGTTTTAGCTAATACTCCCTCCGGTCCCTTTTAGACACAATTCACTTTTTAGATTCATTAATTAACTGATGTATCTGGTTTATAATATAGACCAGATACATCAATTATTCAATGAACCTAAAAAGTCGACCGTTTCTTATAAAAAGAACCGGAGGTAGTAATACATATGGCGCGCGGGCTGAATAGATTAAGGGGACGTTTATTTATTTTTTTCAAATATATTTTAAAGCTTTTTAAAAACAACCTAATTTTTTGCAGAGCAAAGTTGGATGGAAATGGAAAATTGCTGGACTTCACAGAGAAACTTGAAGCGGCTTGCATTGGAACAGTTGAATTGGGAAAAATGACAAAGGATCTTGCGCTTCTTGTTCACGGACCCAAGTAATTTCTTGCCCTGTGATAGTTCTTTCAGAATATTAACTATTCCTTTAGCTAACAAATCAAAATTACTTACTTGCTCTTTATTTTGTTGTAGGGTTTCTAGGTCGCACTATTTGAATACCGAGGAATTCATTGATGCTGTAGCCGAGGAGCTGAGAACAAGATTAACTACACAAGCAAAGCTGTAGAGATCATCTTTTTCTTTTGGTCTACTTTAGATTGGACTATTACTTGGGTTTAAAGATTTATTATGCCGAGTTTTGAATGTCGAGTATGGTTGTTTGAATAAAAAATGGAAGAAGTTTGGTGGAGTGAATATTCTGGTTAGGATGTTGCAGATACTGGACAGACACAACACTGACAACAACAAGAATCATGCCTTAGGGACTACACATTTCCCATTTATGATTGACTTAAAATAAGCACCTTCCTAGAACTGATTTTCCCCCCTTATAGATAAAAAAACTTGGTATTCACGAAATTGAGGAGCTAGTTATTCCCTATCTTATGTTCTCTTGATATAGATATTTTGATATTTCAGAAAATGATTACAGAAGCATTGTATGGTTTTTTTTTTCCCTTTTCTTTAGAATATGAAAGTTGGTATATTTGCTAAGATGTATTAGTAGAGATTTTTGTGAGACAAAGCCCAAAATACCCCAAATCCAAGGATCAAAATGGCCAAATGGTTTACCCAGTTCAGTCTTTTTTTTTTTTATTTCTTCTTTTTGCAATTTATGTTTTTATGTTGACTACATTTTTATAGAAAGGAGAATGTTAACTTGTGTCCCAAGGGCACATGCTAAGAAATCAAATATAGAAATTATTTCTTGAAATTTGTGCATTTTTACTTTTAAGCATTAAATTTCTTTCATTATTAAATGCATAATTTCTATATTAGGATGGCTTATCATGTGCCCTTAGGACACATGTTATCATGACCCTTATAGAAAATAATTGAGTTTGTATACATTTATAACATTTTTTTACTCATGCTTCATTTTTATTTTTTGGACAGTTTACGCATGCACCAACTAAATCTCACCAAATAGATATTTATATAGATATTTTAAAATATTACCTAGAGAGTGTACCAATGGCGATACTTATAAGGTTGTCAAAACCGGACCGGCCGGTCGAACCGTGAACCGGTCATATATCCGGTCCAGTCAGTCCTAAAAATCGGGCAGCAAGCGAACTGGTAAAAAACTTGTCGAACCGGCTCGAAATTGGAAAAACCGGTAAACCGTCCGGTTTAAACGGTTTAGTGGTTCAATTTTTTATATTAATTTTTTTTTTTAAAATGTCAAAACTTTCTAATATTGAGTCAGTATTCTAATTAAGGTAGGAAACCTAATATTGAGTCAATATTCTGATTAGTGTGATGGTAAGGAAATAAGCAAAAGTTCCTAATATATAGCAATTATCATCAATACAATAAATAACAAATATTTTGACTTGAATGAACAATATTCTAATTAAGGTAGCAAAACTTCCTAATATATTACAATTATCATCAATACAATGAATAGCAAATATTCTATGAGTATTCACTACAATTTCTTTTCTAATAATCTGTAATTTTTAATTTTTAATTTGGTTTGAATTAAAAAATTTATGTCTAATACTCTAATGTATTAAAATTTTAATTTTATATTGACTTTGTGACATTTCATCTTTTTAATATGTGAATTTAAGGAATATTAAGTTATTATTTTTTATTTTTATTTATATATTAATTAAAATATATATTTAATTAAAAACGGTCCGACTCCGGTCCGACCTGGTCCGACTCCGGTCCGACCACTTGACCTGTAACCGTTAAGCTCACCGGTTCAATGACCGGTTTAGTTCTGACAACCTTCTAGGTAATATTCAATATCATATCATGTAAATTTTTACATTAATTTTTTTTTGTCAAAAATTTTTATATTAATTTATATTTAAAAAATTATATTTTAAATATATTTTCCATATATATTGGTATCCAACAATGTAAGTTGGGTACAAAAGAATTGACCTAGTATATTTTGCTGTGAAATTTTTCAGACTAATAAAAATAAAATGTGAGATATTTTATAGACACTAATAACATATTTAACTTTTTTTGGTCAAGTTTAATTTATTTTTTTTATCAAATAGCCTAATGACTAAAATTGGTTAAGCTTATTATTTAACTTTTTTATTTGGATCTTTTTATTTTTTAAGAAAATCCTAATCTATTTTAAAATAAAGGAAAATACTAAATAATAACCTTAAATAAATCTTTAATGAAATAAAAATAGTAATATAATATTACAAATAATTAATGCTTTCAATGTTTCCCTAGAATCTCGGTGATTCAGATTCTTAGAAGCCATAATTCTTGGCATTTGGTCAGCTTTTGGGTCTATAAATACTTCCTCATAGAACATATGTTTCAAGAATCAAGACAAAGACAAAGATGGACAAAGCAAGATATTCTTGTTTCCAACTTGCCCTCTTGGTTGTTTTTTTCACAATTCTCTTTAGAGATATTGCATCAGGTTTCAACACTGATAGATATCTTACTCCTGAGGAAGAGCATGCCTGCACCAAGATAAATTGTCCCAAAAATTGTACAGATGATACAATCTGTATGAATTGTTGCACCTGTTTTCCGCCACCACTATACGGTGTTCCTGTTTGTGCGGATAACGATAGATCGAGACAGTATAGACCGCCGGGATATAATAATACACACTGCTCGTGTGATTTACATTCTTAAATTGTATCCAATGATATTTCTAGTCCAACAATTCCAAATTGAGTATTATTGGAATGCAATTCTCATGTATGGATTATAATAATAAAATGCAAGAATGCCTTTTTTCTTGTTATATTACTAAATTTGATATGCATATCATAATATTTATGCAAATAGTGATATATTTCTTTGGCTTATAATATCATCATCATTAACTTTTTCATCTGAATTTTGAATCTAGTACTACTTTTCTTCAGCAAATCTTCATTAATTTTTTCACCGTGGTGTTAAGTCCACGCTTCTGCATTGCGCTTGGTTAACTAGAATTTTGAATTTTTGTGTGAAAGGATTTCCTAGATAATTACACATGAATGAAAGACAAAGACAACAAATCAATCTTTGAATAACAAAAACAATCTTTTTTAAAACTATATCTAGAGACCTAAGAGAGACAACATTGTTATGAATGACTCTTTGAACTTTTCAAAAGAAATTTGTCCCGCATATAGTCACATAATTCTTTTCAAAGGTGACGACCCGCGAATTGGTTCGCGCGTAACAATTCGTGGTACTTTTGCAAATTGTGTTAGAATAGGAAAATATCTTTTAAGATATGCATTACTTTTGTATTTTAGTTTGTTTAGAATAGATCAAGGTTTAAAATAGATCAAGGTTTCCTTAAATCAAGGTTTCCTTAAATTAAACTAATAAAAATAAAATGTGAGATATTTTATAAACACTAATAAAATAACATATTTAACTTTTTTTGGTCAAATTTAATTTATTTTTTTTATCAAATAGCCTAATGACTAAAATTGGTTAAGCTTATTGTTTAACTTTTTTATTTGGATTTTTTTTTTTAAGAAAATCCTGATCTATTTAAAAAAAAGGAAAATACTAAATAATATACTTAAATCAGGGTTTTCAATGAAATAAAAATAGACCAGGGTTTCCTTAAATCAGGGTTTCCTTAAATCAAACTAATAAAAATAATGTGAGATATTTTATAGACACTAATAACATATTTAACTTTTTTTGTTCAAGTTTAATTTTATTTTTTTTATCAAATAGCCTAGTGACTAAAATTGGTTAAGCTTATTATTTAACTTTTTTATATGGATCTTTTTATTTTTTAAGAAAACCCTAACCTATTTTTTTTAAAAAAAAGGAAAATACTAAATAATATCCTTAAATCAGGGTTTTCAAAGAAATAAAAATAGACCAGGGTTTCCTTAAATCAAACTAATAAAATTAAAATGTGAGATATTTTATAGACATTAATAACATATTTAACTTTTTTTGGTCAAGTTTAATTTTTTTTATCAAATAGCCTAATGACTAAAATTGGTTAAGATTATTATTTAACTTTTTATTTGGATCTGATTTAAGGACAAAATATAATATATTAAGACTGATTTAGAGTTAGCTGTGAATATGATGGTTACAAGTATAACATCACTTGTCCATTAGTACAATGCATTTTGTACAACTAGACTTTTTACCCGTGCGAGCACGGGTTCAATCATTCAATTCAATTATACAATGAAAATGTTGATAATGTGTGATTATTTATAGTAGTAAGCATTTAGGGCCCGTTTGGATGAATAGCTTATACAAGTGCTTATAGCATTAGAGCTTATAGTATGAGAATTTACATCATAAGCTCTTATGCTCAATAAGCCCTATGTGTTTGGATATATACACTAAATAATACTTATATAAATTAAATTGTTTGGATGTGTCATTATATAGCCAACTATAGAATGTTAATATGATTTTAATTTCAAAAAATAAAATTAAAGAATCAAACCATGATTAAAAATAATATATATATATATATATATATATATATATATAATTATCTATATAAATAAAGTAAAAAAAAATCCATTAAACTACTTTACAAAAAAAAAGAGTAAAAAAATATAACTTAAATGAAAAAATTTCGGTCAAAGAAAAAGAAAAAGAAAAGTGTGTAGATAAGATGGATAAGCATAAAAAGACAAAGATAAAATAAAGATTAATTAAAATAAAAGTTTGAAAAATATGCTAATCCGAATGGCTGAGGCAAGTATCAAAGCTTTCCAAATTTATATAAGCTAGCGTATAAGCACATGTATAAGCTAATAGGAAGAGCTTATCAAAATAGGCATAATAAGTTTATAAAAATGTGATAAGCTTTTATTAATTTATCCAAATATTAATATAGTGACTTATGTTGATAAATAAGCTCATATAAGTTTTAAATAAGCCAATTCAAACTTTGTCCCCAAAAAAAATGCTGAATCAGATGGGGCCATAGTGTAGAATCTGCTTGACCTTTTAGATGTGAATTTCAAATAATTTTTGCTTAATAATAATAGGAGAGATAAGTTTCAAGCACGATAAGCTTGAAATATTTGCTTTTTTTTTTGTTTATCAATTGTGTGTGGCATATAGTTTTTTTGTCAATTTTTTTAAAAAATAAAATTATTAATTAATATAATGTATAATTATCCTTCTCATGCTTATCATAGAATATATTTTTTGTTGCATTCTCATACTTATCATTTGCGTGTGGCACATTTTTTTTTTGTTAACAATTTTTTTAAATAATAAAATCATTAATTAATATGATGCATAATTATTCTTCTCATGCTTATCGACGATTTTTTTTTTGCTTTCTCATGCTTATCAGGTACAATTAATTAGAATTAGCCCGCCAATTTACTTAGCAAATTAGGGTTTAATATGATACATAATTAGAACAATTAGTAATAAGTAATTCCAAAAATTAGAAATAAGTAAGATAGATATATTTATGTTAAAATAAAAGATGATGGAATTTTTTACCAAAAAAAAAAAAGATGGTGGAATTCAAATGATGGAAAACTATGGAAAACTATTGATTAATAAGAAACAAATTTGACATTACAATAAGCAGATTAATTCAAAATTAAATTAAAATACTGAAATATAAGGAAAAAAACAAATGTTCCCATTATTTTTTTCCACTTATACGTCAAATTGATTTCCTAAAGGATAAATCAAGGTTGCAAAACACTTTGTGACTGGTAAACATCTTCGAAAGCATTACTGCACTCTATCAAGAAATAAAAACAAAACATATCAGAAGAACATTTAGAAAATTTTGGTGAAACAACAACATTAACAAATAATAAGAAACTTAATAATTCAAACAAAACCTAAAAATCAGTATTAATATGATCCAATAGAAAAAACATAATACAAACACCTAAAAATATTCATAGGAGTACATACCTTTATAGAACCCCAAAGCAAAATCTGCATCCAATAGAAAATATAAGAAACTTAAGAAAAATAAAATCCTTTTTTTAATAGAAGAATCAGAATTAATATGAAACACTACAAAAAAAAAAGAAAAGGAATTCATACCTTTAGGAATCCATACCTATTAGATCAAAAATCAAATTAAAAAAGAATAGAGAAATAATATGGAAAATTACAAACTATAATCAGAAAGTAAACACCTAAAATATCTATAGCAATCCATACGTTTATAGAACCTCAAAGTCAAATATGCATCAAATAAAAAAAATGTAAATATGTGAGAAAAAGTGAAAATAGATGCATAACTTAAAACTATAATTAATGTGAAAGATACACTCTTAAGAGAAAAAAATAAAAGGGTTTCTATTTATCCTAAAAGATGCATAATTTATGAGGGAGTTTAAGAGAACATTTAATCAGGATTAGTATAAAAAACAAAATTAAGTTTAGGGTTAAGTGGTTTTAGTAACTTTCCTTTTAATTAGGGATTAGTATAATGGAACAAAATAGAATTTCGTGGTTATCTCTACAAAAAAATAATATTATATAAACTCTAGACCAATACAATTATTTTATACACACATCCAATCATATATTGACACATCATGTATTGCAATTTTAAACACATGACGTGTCACATTCATTAATTGACGTAGCAACATAATATTCAAGTTTTGATCGTAGCCGTTGATATAATTTATATAAACTCTAGACCAATACAATTATTTTATACACACATCCAATCATATATTGACACATCATGTATTGCAATTTTAAACACATGACGTGTCACATTCATTAATTGACGTGGCAACATAGTATTCATGTTTTGATCGTAGCCGTTGATATAATTTTTTTTTTTACGTGTCAAAATCTATACCATTCATATTAGGGTTAGGGATTAGGGTGCCTCTAGTTACTCTCGTTTTATTATATTAAGATTAAGATGTATATTGGATTTGGGTTGTATACTGGAACATCTAACAAATTGTTTATTTCTAACTTTGATTACCTCTCAATATACACTCAACTTTTATTTGATGAAAATTTGATTCTCAATTTTATGATTAGTATAAACTTTAGATTAATAATATTAATTAACATAAATTTAACTAATTAATATTTTCATCAAATATTTTATTTAATATTTTATTAACAACGTACCGATTAGCGTACCGACTATGTATACCCTTCACGTACCGAATTCTTTAAAGGTAGGATACCGCGTACCGAAACGAATTGCAAACCGTGTGACTATTCCCGCACCAAAATCTTCGGTCCCCGACCCTTAAACCTTAATAGGTAAAGAAGTCATCCTCCATTGAAGGTCCCCAAAGAAAGGACTTCCACCAAAAACAATGTCTTCAACCGTAACTTGCAAACTAAAATAGCTGCATCTTTCACGTGAATTGGATGACAAGTCTTTAGGTCGAAAAAAAAGTTTGGCGATACTTATGCATGATCTGAGTAGAAGAAATTCAATTTGTGGATTTCTTAACTAAAGAAGAAAATGCATCAACTCAACAGTCCTGACAACTCTTTATATTGATTAACAACTCCTCGATAAAACCTTTATATTGATTGATTAACAGCTCCTCCAAAAAAATTTCCCTCCAACACCAGCCTCCCAATGTCCAAAGGTAACAACTCATCAAGAAGTTTATTTCCATCACATGAAGGCCAAACAATCGCAGTCTTACGAGTATTCAAATCAAGGTCCAATCCTAAATAGACAAAGACTTGACGAGTGTGGGACAGACAAAATAATATTGAAGACAAAAGAATAGTCCTAAAAAAATATGCATTTTATACGTGGAAAAGATATAACAAATTCAAATAAAGATATAGTTTGCAACTTCTTAGAACAATACTAAAAACACAAGAAAGAGACTAAGAAGAAAAAATAATTTTTTTTAATGAATTTACATGTATGTGTTTACAATTAGTTCTCTGATATGCCTTAAAGTTTTTCTCATGGAAAAGAAGAGGTGAAACTTTGTACAACAAATTTTGTCAAAACAAGTATATATATATTTAAATATCCAAATATGTATTTTTCTGCTAAAAATACTCAAAATCTACATAAGAATTATCAGTTGAATTTTTGCATTTTTTATCACTAGCAATTTCTGGCATCTTCTTATCAACTGGTGGTGGTGCTGTTTCTTTTTTAGCATACTTTGAAAAGTCAATCATATCTGGTATATGTGGTGGTGTTGCACTTCTAACTAGTGCCCAATTCACTCCTTCAAAAAATGGATGCTGTTTTATTTCTGTTGCTCCTCTTTTGTATGCAATTCTCTTCTGAGGTTCCTTCACCAACAATCCTCTAATAAGATCTTTAGCCACAGGACTAATTTGAGGACTATCTGGAAACCTTAATGGTTGTCCAACAACATTGAAAAGTGTTGCTTTGTATCCTGCGCCTTTAAAAGGCGTTGCGCCGTGTAACAATTCGTACAAGAAGATTCCGAAAGTCCACCAATCTACTGCACTACCATGTCCTTCTCCTTTGATGATTTCAGGTGCAAGATATTCATGTGTACCTACAAAAGACATTGATCTCACATTGGTTGGTTCTGCCATTAGTTCGGGAAGGCGGTTTCCGTTAACTAATAGGCCAAAGTCTGATTTTGCCTTCCGATTCTTTTTCGAAGGCAAAATTCGAGGGAAGAAGCCTGTTGATGGCTGAGCAGCTGCTTGGTCATCATTCAATATACTTCCGTAATCACTGCCGCTTCCGCTCGCTGCGTGGGTAGACGAAGACTTGACAAGTGTAGGACAGACAGAGCAGCGAAGCGATAAATCGAAATCTGAGAGCATGATGTGACCTTCATCTCTAACTAAAAGATTCTCTGGCTTTAAGTCTCTGTATACAATGCCAAGCATGTGTAGGTACTCAAGAGCTAACAAAACCTCTGAAGCATAGAACCTATCACAAGTGATTTGAACATTAGATTCTTGTTCTACAATATTAAGGACTAAATTGATGATTCATTTGTATCAAGTTAATCACAATGCAATAAAGCAGTATGAGGACAAACATAGTTTCTTTTTGAACGGCGAATATATTATTATTAAAAATCAAGTATCTGCACAAGACGAACAGAGACCAGTAAAAGAGGAGTTACAAAACAAAGGCACCGTATATAAGCGGAACACCACTGAAAATACCAAAACAGACACCACCTAATAATGAGGACAAACATAATATATCAACTTATATGGAGTTATAGTCTATGCAGCACATACACATACATCATACACAACGCTGATAATAGTTTAAGAAAATAAAAGTAATTGAATGTAAGTATGTAACCGCATGTGTCGGTTTCGGGCCGTGTGATAAGCCACCAATATGAATTTTGGTGCTACATAGGTTTTGATAACTTCTCAATGTCTTGTGAAGTATATGTAGAAAAATGGAAGAACAGAAAAGGAAATGCAGAAAATATAGTCAACAAACCTTGCAGCTTCTTCAGTGAAACACTTATTTGGCTGTTTCTGTCGAAGCGAATGAAGATCACCGCCACTACAGTACTCCATAACGAGACAGTAAAACTTATCAGTTTCAAAGTAAGAATACAAAGTAGGCAAAAATGGATGATCAAGAAGACCAAGAATCTCCCTTTCAGTTTGTGATCTAAGAAGCTTGTTTCTACTTATAAGAGCAGCTTTGTCCATTACTTTCATAGCAAAATGAGCATCAGTTCCTTTAAGTTCAACAAGATATACACTTCCAATGTCTCCATAACCGATACGCTTAAGAAGCCGAAAATGGCTAAGATTAAGAGGACCATTTTTCAAAGCCATGTTAATTGCATCCCACCTTACATCACCACCAGTATGTGGCCTAATGTTTGAAGAACAACTTGTGCTCTCTAAACTATCGCTGCGCGAGCTAGTTCCACTTCCAGGTCCACCTTGACTGTTGTTCTTTGTATGATGAGTAGGCATACCCTTTGAAATTCCTTGATTTGCAGGATCAGCATTTGCAGGCATCCTTGTCCTTGGACTTTGTCTTGTAAAAGCATCAGAAATGTTTTTGGTTGGTGGACTAAGTTTCTGTGGTCTAGTTTTATTTGCGAATTTGTCATCTGTTTTAGAAACTTGATCCGTATCTTTAGTAGCTTCACTTGCTGAATATTCATTTGTGAATGCACCTTTTCCTTCTTGATTCGCCTTTTTGGTATACGTTGGCGAATTGTTTCCTGAACTAGGATAGCTATGAACGCTGTGTTTCGTCTCAGAATGATTTGTCTCATGAGATTCTTCTGATATATTATGATTCTTCTGATAACTATGAACATTGTGTTTTGTCTCGGAATGTTCTTCTGATATATTGTGATTCATCTGCATATATGAAGAAAAAAAAAAGTTTTGATCAAATTTTCACAATCATGAATAATTTGCATAAATTCTTTCCAAAATGATATCCATGTTTTAAATCGTGGTCTGCAACTGCGGCCGCAATATAAATGATTTTGAGGTCTCCACAACAGTATCACAACCGTAATTTCAACCGATGCAGCTGCATTTTCCCTCATTATAAAAGTTTTGCAACATAACTGCAACCGTGGCCGCAATGATCATATCTTTTACTTAAGAAACCATGGATTAATTGTGATTAGTTTGATAAGCAATTATGCATGTGTAAACAAGATGAATTCTTCAGTACACATCTTATTTAGATGTGTCCGGTACACTTGCTGAGGTGGTCAATTGTGATAAGTTCACCTCAGCAGTATACCGGTATATGTCCAAATAAGATGTGTACTGGAGTGTTCACCGTAAAAACAAACAATGATATGAAACTCTTACCTCTGGATAATTAGGCATTGACACTATGAATGTGCAACACAATGACACCACCTAAGATAATTTCTGGAAGAAAAAAAAATTTGGAAAGGTTATGGAGAGATGATACATTGTACGTATTGTTGATTGTGGCAAAACAACATGAGAATGTTAAGATTTTAACATGATTTTGTATCTACAATTCAAACAAAATGACATAAAATTTATCCACAAACTTAGACAAAAAATACTAAGATCTTGTTTTGCCTATAATATGAAACAAGAATTGTATCCACAACAAACTTATAAAAAATGTAATTTAATTTCTTCTTGTGAAAAAATATGTACAAATTAATATACAAAAATAAGCTTTATTTTTTTAATATGCATGATGCCATGATATAAAAGTCAAGAGCATTAAAGAACAAATCACTAATATTGGTCTAGTCCCCTCAAGATTGTTATGTTTGTAACCTTTTTCTTTATTTTTAATATTATTTGGGAGATAGCTTGTTTGTTGGGATAGTGTAGGGGTGCCAACCTAGTTGGGATGTCTACACCTTTTCATCTAAGCTCTTCTCTTAATTTCATAAAAAAAATAAATAAATAAATAAAAAAAATCACTAAATTCATGGTATCCACGTTATGGAATGTAATTTAGACAACAATACATAGTCAAAGACATCACACTATAGAGAAAAAAATACAAATTATGTAGATACCTTATAGATTCTACCAATCAATTGTAACAAAAAATAAATTTATTAATAAAAAGAGAAACATAAACAAATAAAACATGGGGACATATATATGTGTGACAAGACAATGATATGTTCCTAACCTTCAAGACAAAAAAGAGATATCAATGAAAGCAATATACAAACCTTAAAGATAGAAATGGCATCAAAACTTGTAACACACCTGAGGCTATGTAAGAGCTAATAACAATAATGTTTGAACTGCATGGTCAAATGAAAATAACATCTAAATTACTTTTGAAGAAGAAAAAGAGAGAAATTATGTATAGGAAAAAAGAGGAACAAAGTTGTTTGGTTAATGAAAGAAATGACATATGGATATTGAAAATGAGCTGGTTGTTGAATGGAACACAACAACCTATCATCAAAAAAACACTTGAGATTCATATCTTGTGTGAGAGGAAATTGTGGAAAAAAGAGGTAGAAGATAGTAACATAACCACAATTAGGAAAAACCAATATTTTATATATAGAAAATGGCAAATAAAAAAAAATAAAAACTATATGAAATTTAATGTGTTTTTATTTAAGTACAGTGATTTTACATATTAGCATGATGGATTTTGAGAGAGAGAAAAGAGAGGAAATGGTCACAAGTGTATGGAAAAAGAATGGATAGGCGTTATATTCTCTTTGAAATGTAAATAGGAGTTTAACTGCCTCTCCTCTCTCTCCTATCTGCCCACTCTTACTATGCCCTTAAATTGGGAATAGGATTACACACAGTTACAGCAGCACGCCGTAATAAATTACTGCCGTCCGATTATTATCTATGAGCCGAGATCAATTTTGATGAAAATACATAGTTTTTTATTGTAGCCGTTTGATTTCAGATTAATGGTTGAAATTTTATTTTTTTCTGACAATATTATGGTTGAGATTAAAAACAGTGAAACTGCATCTAATTATTACTGCAGTGAATCTAGATACCTTAAATTGAGAACTTCATGTTATGTTGTCACCTACCATGTAAAAATATAATTTTTTTAAAACTTTTTTTTTTGTTGCCATGATATTGGTACGAAGTTTTCATCGCCATTAGCGATGACTAATCTCCGTCGGGGATCTTATAGGGCATACAAGGTGAATATTCTCCCCTTCCGACCGAATATTCTACATACATATGAGTCAGAAATCGAACCCCTGACCACATATTTAAGAGGATCAAGTCTCTTACCACTTGGACTAATTCATTGTTGTTAAGCCTTTTTAATTTCTATTATGATCTTAGTTTATATTATGATATTATTGTGTATAAAATTAGTTTATATAGTTTATACAATCAAATTAATTTTTTGACATAATTAAGTTATACTTTTCTCATGTTGATATTTTAAGTTTTTTGTTTCCTTTTTTTTTTCAGATTGATCATCTAAGTTACCATTTTTAACAATTCTCATTATAAAAATACACATGTGAATGTAACAAATTGTCATTGTTGACGGACCACTATTAAAACTTCAACTTTCTCTAAAATTATCTCTTTATATATCTAATTACATTTGTATAATATTTGACTATTGTTACACCATTCACAGAAAATAGCATTACAAATCTCACCATTAAATTGAAAATATATATTATGTCATTCAGCTATGTTAAAATGAACGTAATTTAATAAAAATACAAAAGACGTTAATTTTATGGTACAATTATGGACAGTTTGAACCACTACCTGAAAATGAATTTCACATTAAGGTAGTTAGTTGATGGTGGTTGTTTAAGAACTAGGTCAAAATGGTGTGTTAAGAATCTTAAGATGGTGGTTGATGTTCTCCAATTATAGTGAATCATTAAATACAGGAACCATAAGATGATGTAACAGCCATTTAGTGCATCTAACCGGACCAATATTTATAAGTCTAACCACTATCTTGGACCGGTCAATATCATGTACTTTAGGTGCCACCACTCTACAAGTTTCTCAGACGCACTATTTTTACTCATCTACTACTATGAGAAATTTGAGGAAAAAACGTCGTCCGTTACTTAAGTAGTAGATGGTGTGTGTATCATATTAACTCATCAAGCAAACATTTTAAGGCAACTAGGAGGCTTTGTTTCTAATGAATCTTGGAGCTAATTAACTAATGTGCTTAGCATAGTTTATGTAGTTCTCTACTCAAATTAAAATATCAGTAGCTAAAACGGTACTGACTTCCAATAATTGTGATATCTTATATGAATAATTCCAAATAAAAAATGTAAAATTAGTTGTCCATAAAAATGAGGTAGCATAAGAGTTTCACACATAAGATTAAAAAGATATACATGAATCCTCCAATCATTTGCCATTGACAACATTAAGATAGGAAGATATTTTGTGTCCAAAACAAAATTGGGTTATTTTGTATTATATTTGTTTCTATAATAATGAAATAACAATTCCTAAATAATACTATATTGAAGCCTGGAATCCAAACAAAGAAATTGTAAATACTTTTTCAAATAAAAAATAAGGGTTAATCCCTTGCAAATCTATTGCAGGCAACATTGTCTTATAGAAGTATTTATTTGCAAGAGATTGATTCCACAAACCTACAACCTCCTAGTCACACAGATAATTCTGTCTCTAACCATTGCGTCAAGATTCGCAGTCACATAATAATACAACAGTCTACTTATAAACTAAAGGTATCTTGCATAAAATTGAGATGTGCCAGCAACATTGATATAGATTCTCAACTATGGTTGTGTCTCTTGAATATTCTTTTGTGCAGAAGACGAATAATGGGATTCAAGCTCTTTCAGACTAGCTGCAGCTTCCTCTCCAATTCTAGATAATGTATGGTCTGTTTTTTCTGCCAATTGGTTAAACTCAACCCTTCTTTGTTCTACATGGTCATTAAGGGAAGCAAATCCTGAAAATATTGCAGTTTGCTTCAGCTCTGACACCAATTTAAGTAGAGAATCAGCTGCTTGGACCTGCGTCATTCATCAATAAGGAAAAGAACATATCTCAATAGCGAGTAAAAGGTGATATTGACAGAACAATGGAGATAAGCGATTATTATTCAACTATATCTAATAAGTGTTGCTAAAAATGTGCTTCTCTAAATAATGACACGGTCCACCACTCCTATAGTCCTATGGTACTGACAAACAAATTTCACTTCATAGTAACACTTAGAACTTAAATGCACAAAACCCATAAAAAAGATACTTGTAAAGAAGCTTAAGAAGTAACAGAGTTGTGGTCTTACCATCCTAGCAGCACGCATCTCCATCATAAAAGCTTCCTGCGAATTTCTAACAGGTGGATCATTTACCTGCAACAGTGCAAGTTTGTATGAAGTTAACAAGTAACAAAAGAACATTATGCACATATGTTTTGTCGTGTTAGGCAATCTAAACAATTAGTTGTGTTTGACAAGAAAGAACTAGTCAATCAGAAGAGTCTATTGTTACTTGTTTGCCACTTGTTTACCATCAAGTTATAGACACAAATGTTTACTCAGACTCTTACACTAACGGCCATTTATGGATCAAACACTTGAGAATGTTGATGAAACAAACACTTTTCTTTTTCCAAGATAAAGCCAACTCAAATAATAAATCTGATATTGGCATTCTTGATAGACAATGTTTATCTTTATCCTTAAATCTCATCCTAACCTTCTGTGATAAAGTGGCAAACACCTGAAAATATTAAATCACAACATAATACACATCCTCAATGCAGATGGCATCTCCCAAGTTATTTTAAGATAGATTATTATAGCATAGGTGATTCCTTAATCATGGTGTCTTTTACTGTTCCTTTAACCGCATCTTCTCATTGTTTCAACCTCTTAACAGATGAGAACAGTGAACAAACGCATTATATGTGCCTTTTCCAGCACAATTGATTCTACAAGACAAATAAGCCACTCATCCTTAGTGTCCTCATCTCTCACTCATTCCTTTTCAACATCTCCGTGTCACATACAATTCAAAGCAGATTCAACATCTCCGTGCCTTATTCAACCTTCAAGGACAATGTATAGCTTGCTTTTATAAATATAACTACATTGTTGCATGCATTTAGTATAGTTGCAAAAAAATCAAGCAGATAGCAAACATTACTTCTAAATGGCACTCATAATGTGCACTGTTAAAAATCCATCATTGGGTTTGGGATAAAAACAAAATTCTCAATTCTAAAAACTGACACATAAACAAAATTCCAGGACAGTTTGATATCATCAACACCATTGTGCAAGATGCAATCACTGTTATACGGACACTCCTTGGATTAGGCGTGTCACGGTGTCGGACACACGTCGGTGTCCGACACTGACACGAATGATTACATTGAATTATGTCATTTTTTAAAATTATTATCAATGTCGACGTGTCAATGTATGTGTCGTGTCCAGTGTTTGTGCTTCATAATTACACAATACATGGATCATCACTTACTAAATCAATAAAATCCATATGGCATCAAAACCCTCAAGTCCACATGTACAAAGAAAAACCAAATTTCCATACTCATTAAATTTTGGATGAATTATATTATTATATACCAAAAATCACATCCATGTGGCATCTCAGTGTTCATACTTGCCTCCACTTGAAGACACGGTCAAAATGGAAATTACAGAAAATGAAGGTATACACATACCCTGGCAACATTGACAAGGTGGCTGAAATTGTCGACGATGTTGGCAATATCACCTTCCACTCTCTGCAACAATGTCTTCTGTTTTTGAGCAGCAGCTGCCGCTGCTGCTGCAGTGGGCCCACCGCCACCTGGTCCACCTTTGTTCATTCTCTCCTTCTCGTCTCTGTGATGAAATTCTGAAGAACAAGAAAGAGAGACACTCAAAACTCAGCTTCCAGCACAAATAGGGTGAGTATTATATGATAAAAATATTGCTTAGAGGCAGGCGAAGGAAAATGAAATTTACTCAAGTATTCAAATTAGAGTAAAAATTTAAAACCACAAAAAAAACTATTTTCTAAAACAAAAAGCATAAAATTATAAGAAATATATGCGTATAATTAATCTTAATAAATTATGAAAATTTCAATAAAGTTTATAATTATTTGAAAATTATAATTATGTTTATATTATGATATGTGTAAACTAAAAGTACCTCAATTTTATTTTTAAAATGTAGTGATTCAAGAAAATGTAATATATTATTTTGAAAATTGCAGCACTGGGTTTTTTTTTTTTTTTGAAAGAAAAATTGCAGTGCTAAATACAGTAAGGAACTCCTATTATATTATTACCCTCTGATCTACAAGAACAATATAAACAAAAATCAAAATAAAACCCTGCATTAGCTGAAGGTAAAAAAAGTGTGGCATAGTAATTTTGCAATGCAATTTATCAAAGAAAGAACAATACAAAATATACAGTACAAATAACAGTCTCAGTTGTTTACCTCTAAGGGGCCAACTAACCAATTAAAGAACAAAGTGGTGGAAAAGAAAAATGTTCCTTGTGAATTTAGATGGTGGTAGCAGTGTCTTTCTCTGCAATAGGTCATACATAACGACTGAATTAGAATAGTCAAGAATTAAAACTAAAATACGAAACAAGGGGAAAAAAAAGTTGAACAAGATATGAAAACCAATTTGGAACAAAATAAACAGAAAGTACTCCGTACAGAGATGATGATTAAAGTCACCAGAAACTATATGATCATCTTTCTTGATGATGAAATGTCTGACAAATAAAACCTAGCTTTATATATTCCAAAAATTTAGCATACTTATGAAAGGAACTACAGATTATATGTATGGCATGTAAGTATCAGCGGCGTGAAAAGCATTGACATTTGATAGTCAGTACTTAATTGGACCTTTCATAAGCTTTCTTCCCATGCATTTCCAACATCCACAATTCTTAACGGAGCAGCAATATTCCACAAATCTTACAATAGTTAAAGGCCTTATAAAAAGTGACCCACCCTAAGTCAATGTTATCTCGATTCTCTCATCCAAGTTAATCTTACAAAAGTCCTACCATTATATCTCTAACAAAACAGAAGTAAAGAAAGCAAAAGTTTAAGATAAATGGGTGGTACTCCCTCTATTTCTCTTTAAGTGTTGTTATTTAGATTTTTTTTTTTTTTATTTGTCGTTTTCAAAGTTCAAAGCAGTATTAACTATTGTTTTATCAATATAATACCTAAGCAAGCATCCAGTAGTATAAAACAGTAACATGATCAGATAAAATTACTTGACTCAAGCCCTTTGAAATTAACAATGTAAGACAAATTAAACAGTGTATCATATCTCAAAAATTAACTACACAAAACCTTATTCTATATGGAAGTCAACTAAAAATATAAGATACAATAGTTGCATAGTTCTATATAGATGATACATAATTCCCAAACTCCACAACCAAATAAAACAAAACAAGTAAATCATCATTTTGGTCCCTAAATGCGTAAGATAGTGACATTATAGTCGCTGAATGTATTAAAATTACAAAAAAACATACATAACTGCGTCTTTTGTTAGTGATTTCATAGACTAAACTAAACTGACTAACGGAACATACATTGAATTAAAGGACCAAACTAACTAACAAAAGACATATTCGATAACTAAAATCACTAAGAAAAGACTAGTATAGGAACGTTTTTGTAATATTTTTAGGTTCAAGTAGTGACGGCTCTTAACGCATTCAAAGACCAAAATAGTTGTTTATTCAAAACAAAAACTCATTGCATCTCAAGTATTATTTTTCTACTACTCATCCAAATCAATGGAGTTTCCCCAATTTCTTCTTATCTGCAATTTCATTTTCTTCATAGCTTTTTCCCCAATTTCATATATTCTTCTTGCTCCATCAAAACACAAGAATAAAGATACATCACAATTTCTCACAAAAACTACACTACTAATTGATTTTCTATTTGATCTAAAAGTGTTTTGAATTCAAGAATCATTAATATGAAAAAGATGAGTTCAACAAGCAGAGTATGGGAAGCTGCAGCCAGTGTTGGAGTTGTGAAATTGTGAATTTTAGTTTCAAATTTCAAAAACCCCAAATAGTGAAATTGTGATATTTACCTTTGTTTAAACTTCAATGGAGTCTGTTGGAGACTGAAAAAAGGGCGGCGCCGGTGGTCGGTCGGTGGCCGTCGATCGTGTGGTGGTGGTGTAGTTCAGAGGCGTTCACTTTCCGTTCATCTCTTCGCACGGTTTTCTTCTTCTTCTTTTACTGTTGATTGTGGAAACTGGAATGGGTTTTTTGGTGGGTTTTTATTTTTTTATTTTTTTATCCTCCAATTTGTAATGAATTTAAATAGAAGACAAATTAGCGCTTATAAGCTCGAAGTTCGGTATGATAACGGTTTTTAAAAAAGAGTTTATAACTTATTTTATTAGTTTATAGTTTATTTTTCAAACGCTATTTTAAGTAGCCTATGATTTTATAACTTATCATCTTTTCTTTCAATTTTACTTCTATCATCTTAATTTTAAAAAAATATTAATTAAAGATATATTTTTTATGTCATTTCATACTTATAATTCTACGCTAATTCTACTATTAATTTTATCAAACAGTACAAATTTAATCAAATATCTTATTTGCTATAAACTAAAAGCTATCCTATTTTTTTACCGAGCCTTTGTGCTTTATGCATTGTTCCCTTGTTTCCTATTTTGGAATTAAAAAATTTAAAAGTTCAAATGATTGTATTCTAAGAATTCATTATGCATTTGTCAAAAAAAAATTCATTTATGTATTAAGACCAAACATATGAGTTTTATAATGAATTCATCCGTGTTTTGAAATTATTAGAAGTAATTTATATTTGAGGGTATTTTAGTATTTTGTTGTGTTGTCTTTATGACCTAGTTTTGTGTATAAATAGATTAATAGTTAATGTCATCATTGTAGTCAGATTTTATTCTTCACTTTTGTAACCGTCATTGCAGAACATTTAATAATATTCTCTTTTCTATTCATTTATCACCTTTGTGCACCAACAATTGGTATCTAGAGTTCCGGTTCTGCTCCACGGAAAACACGAGTGAAACGTGAGGCGTTGTGTGATTGATTTCGTTTCTTGAATTCGAGTTGAATCTTGAACGAAGTTGTAACAGAATCACATTTTCTGATTCTGCGGGATTGGGAAACACCGTGTTTGGTGAGATTTGAGTGAACGCACAAAGGTTGAAGATGAACGGAAACGGTGGTATGAGTACCAAGCTTCCAGTGTTTGAAGGCAAAAACTGGAATCGTTGGATGAAACAGATGCTTGTACTGTTCGGTGCTCAAGATGTGCTTGAGCTTGTCACTGAAGGCTACGTTCCAGTTGCAGCAGATGTAACAGATGCACAAAAGAATGCACAGAAGGATACGAAGAAGAAAGATCAGAGGGCGTTGTTCTACATCCATCAGTGTGTGGATGAAAACGTGTTTGAGAAAATTGCTGATGCAGCAACAGCGAAGGCTGCGTGGGACACACTGGTCAGATGCTATGGTGGCGATGCATCAGTGAAGAAGGTGAAGCTTCAGTCCTTACGAAAGCAGTATGAGAATCTCAACATGAAGAACAACGAGAAGGTCCCTGAGTACATCTTCAGAATGATTCTAATCACTAATGAGATGAAAGCTTGTCGAGAAACATTTTCAAAGCAAGTAATCATTGAGAAGGTATTGAGATCTCTTACCCCCCAGTTTGATTACATTGTGGTAGCAATAGAACATTCTAAAGATCTCAGCACTAAGAGACTTGAAGAGCTACAAAGCAGTCTAGAAGCGCAAGAGTTGCGTTTGACTGAGAGAACCTCTGAAAGGGAAGTAGAGCAGCAGGCTCTGAAAGCAGCCTCTGGAAAGAAGCATCAGAAGAAGTCTTGGTCAGAAGTCATGAGAAGATCTGATGGAGTTCAGAAGCCAGAAACCTCAAACTCTGATAAGCAGAAGTATCAGAAGGAAAAGGAGAGGTTTGACAAGAAGAAGATCCAGTGTTACTGTTGTCAGAAGTTTGGCCATTTTGCTGCTGATTGCCGGCTAAACAAGGAAAGAAAGTCAGAAGAAGCAAATATAGCCAGAAGTTCCGATGACTCTGATGGTGAATCTGTGTTACTAATGGCTTCTGAAACTGATTATATGAATTCATCAGAGTGGTGGTATATGGACACAGGGTGTTCAAACCATCTTACTGGAAACAAGAAGTGGTTGGTTGACTTTGACTCTAGGAAGAGTACAAAGATCAGATGTGCTGATGATAAATACCTTAATGCTGAAGGTATGGGAAATGTCAGAGTAATTCTGAACAATGGAAAAGCAACATTGATTCAGAATGTGTGGTATGTACCTGGCATAAAAAGCAATCTGATGAGTGTGGGGCAACTGATTGAGAAAGGTTTTTCAGTTACCATGAAGGACAATCTTCTGAAGCTGTATGATCGTAATCAGAAGTTGATTATAGAGTCAGAACAGGGAAGGAACAGGACATTCAAGGTGAATGTTAAAACTGCAGACTCTGAATGCCTTAGTGCAACAAGTGTTGAGAAGGATAGTGAGCTGTGGCACAGAAGATTTGGTCATCTGAACTTCAGAAACCTTGGGCATCTGAAATCAAATAATCTGGTACAAGGAATTCCTACAATCAAGAAACCTGAGAAGTCATGCAAGGTGTGCATGGAAGGGAAGCAACCAAGACTGTCATTTGCATCAGAAGTAGCTCCAAGAGCAAAACATGCCTTGGGAGTAGTACATTCTGATGTGTGTGGTCCCTTTCAGGTAGCATCAATTGGAGGGAATAAATACTTTGTGTCATTTGTAGATGAATTCACTAGAATGACATGGGTATCCCTGATAAAGTTCAAACACGAGGTGTTTGCTGAATTCAAGAAATTCAGAGTGAAGGTTCAGAATCAGAGTGGCCAGACTCTGAAGATTCTTAGAACTGATGGTGGTGGTGAATATAACTCCAATGAGTTCAAAACTTTCTATGAGGAGAATGGAATTGAGCATGAGGTTATTGCTCCTTATACTCCTCAACACAATGGTCTCGCTGAAAGAAGAAATCGTACTTTGCTTGATATGGTGAGAAGCATGCTGAAAGAGAAGAAGCTTCCTCATAATTTATGGGGTGAAGCTGTTGCCACTGCATGTTATGTGCTCAACAGATGTCCAACGAAGAAGCTGAAGGAAATAGTTCCTATTCAGAAGTGGACTGGAGATAAGCAAAGTGTTAGTCATCTGAAGGTGTTTGGTTCTGTTTGTTACAAACATGTCCCAGAAGCCAGAAGACAGAAGCTAGATGATAGAAGCAAAGTGATGTTATTGGTGGGGTACCACAGTACAGGTGCGTACAAGCTCTATTGTCCAGAGACTAATAGAATTGAATTTAGAAGAGATGTCATTGTGAAGGAATCAGAAACTTGGGATTGGAACAAGACTCAATCAAATTCTGATATGAGGATTCTTGAAGGAGACTCTGAAGGAGATTCAGAATCTGAAGGAGACTCAGACTCTGAAGGAGATTCAGACTCTGAAGGAGATTCAGACTCTGAAGGTGGTCCTGAAGGAGACTCTGAAGGTGGTCTTGAAGGAGACTCTGAAGGTCAAGGTTCTGAAGGTGAAACTTCTGAAAGAGAAACTTCTGAAGATAGTACTTCTGAAACTCCAACTTCTGAAGGAAATCCTGTAGAACAAGATCAGAGACCACAGAGAATCAGAAGCATCCCAAGAAGATTTGTAGAGTTTGATATGCTGCAAGACACTGAAGTAGACTCTGAGGGAGAAATTATTCAGTGTGCAATGTTAGTAGACTCTGAACCCGTGAATACAGAAGAGGCTCTTAAGCAGCAAGTCTGGTTGCAGGCCATGAAAGAAGAACTTGATGCTATAAAGAGAAATAAGACTTGGAAGTTGTCAGAACTTCCAAAAGGCAAGAAAGCCATCAGTGTCAGATGGGTTTTTAAGCAGAAGCTAAAGTCAGATGGATCAATTGGCAAACACAAAGCGAGGTTAGTAGCAAGAGGATTTCTGCAGAAACCTGGGCTAGATTATTCTGAAGTGATTGCACCTGTAGCAAGACATGAAACAATTAGACTGGTAATTGCAATAGCTGCTAACAGGAATTGGCCTCTGATGCATTTAGATGTGAAATCTGCATTTCTGAACGGTCCATTACAAGAAGAGGTATATGTGTCACAACCTCCTGGTTTTGAAGAAAAGAATCAGGAAAAGATGGTGTATAGATTACATAAAGCCTTGTATGGATTGAAACAAGCGCCCATAGCCTGGAATATGAAGATTGATTCTTTTTTCAAGAAGCATGGGTTTCAGAAATGTGAGTTGGAGTATGGTGTTTATGTTCAACACACTTCAGAAGGCAATATGATTCTGGTATGTGTGTATGTTGATGACATATTGCTGACAGGAAGCTCTGAACAAGAGATAGCTCAGTTCAAGAAGGTTCTGATGAATGAATTTGAGATGACAGATCTTGGAAAAATGAGTTACTTTCTAGGGATGGAGTTTCTGTACTCTGAGAAAGGAATCATTTTGCATCAGATGAAGTATGAACTTGAGCTTCTGAAGAAATTTAAGCTGGAAAATTGCAAAGCTGCTATCACACCCTCTGATACGAATCAGAAGCTGGACTCCGATTCTGATGGAGAGGATGTGGATGCTACAGCCTTCAAACAGTTGGTTGGTTCTCTGAGGTATTTGTGTAATACCATACCTGATATTTGCTATGCATTTGGAATAGTTAGCAGATTTATGAGTAAACCAAAATGGTCCCATTACCAACCTGCTGTCAGGATTCTGAGGTATATTAAGGGAACTCTGAAGGAAAGACTGAATCAGAACTTCTGAGTTATTCAGATTCTGATTGGTGTGGAGACAGAGTTGATAGAAGAAGTACCTCTGGGTACTTGTTTAAATTTCTGGGAGGTCCTATTTCTTGGTGTTCCAAGAAGCAACCTATTGTTGCTCTATCAACCTGTGAAGCTGAATATATTGCAGGCGCTCTGACTGCATGACAAGCTGTGTGGATTCTGAACTTACTGCAGGATCTGAAGATTGAGGTAAACAAGCCTCTAAAGCTGATGATTGATAACAAGTCTGCAATCAATCTTGCCAAGAACCCAGTGCTGCATGGGAGAAGCAAGCATATTAAGACCAAGTATCACTTTCTAAGGAATCAGGTTCAGAATGGAGTGATAGAAGTTGTGCACTGTAGCACTCAGAAGCAGCTGGCAGATGTTTTGACAAAGGCCATCAAGACTGATCAATTTCTTCGTTTGAGGGATGGAATTGGTATTGTCAATTTTGTGTAAATATAAATTAAGGGATGTTGTTAGAAGTAATTTATATTTGAGGGTATTTTAGTATTTTGTTGTGTTGTCCTTATGACCTAGTTTTGTGTATAAATAGACTAGTAGTTAATGTCATCATTGTAGTCAGATTTTATTCTTCACTTTTGTAGCCGTCATTGCAGAGCATTTAATAATATTCTCTTTTCTATTCATTTATCACCTTTGTGCACCAACAGAAATGCCGCGTTTTCTATTCTACTGGGGTATATAAATTGTAAATCGCGGTTTATTATAAATTTGATTTTTATTTAAATTAATGTGTGTATCTTTAGTTTTCCTATTTTTTAAGTCTTTCATGTGGGCTCAACTAATAATCCAAATCATAATTTAATTTAGCAAACTTATGATAAGTAAATGTTTTTGTTCTGTTTAATTTACTTCTATTAGCAAACTTACATAATTCATGTTGTTATCATAGAATCGTTCTTTTGGCCTAAACGAATTCATATTGCTATCATTCGTAATTCCAATTTTGTTTTTCCTATATTTTAATAATAATCAACTTAAAATGTTATGTATAATAGAAGATTATTAATGTATACATAATAGTATTATGGTATAGAAATGTATTAAAAGTTCCATGATTTAATTTGTATAAAACATATATTGTGAATGTTTTCGTTTTTTAGGTAAATCAAGTTGCTACCATTGTTTTGTCACTAATGCTCCGGTTGTGCATGTGATGTTTTTTTCCAATGTGATAAAATCATCATAAGGTTGTGGGGCCACCCAATAACGGTGTGTGACATGCCTATTATTGTTTTCAAAAAACTCGATAAAGTCTCATTTTCTTTTTCTCTCAGATGTTTTCTTTTATCATTTGCAACAATAGTGAAATTAAGGTCTGAAATGATAAATAAAAAATTAAACAAAAAAGCATGTAAAATCATCATATAATAAAAACAACCTTTGATTTTTTGTATACCTATGATTACAATGTAAGTACCGGCAAAATGAAAAATAGAGAAGGGTGTCTCTCACATCAAATATAATAGTTAAAACTTTCCCAACATCTCAACTTTAATAACTAAATGAAATTATAAAAGATTAGATTAAATACTATAACAATAATTGAAAATTTTAAAATATAAAATATCATGGTTTAAGTCCTCTTGATATTTCTCTTTTATATTTTTTCTCTTGATTTTTTGCTTCAATGTATACCAAACACAAAAAAAAAGTAACAAAGAAAAATTTGTATTCTTTTTATATATAGTTATAGATTGGTGGTTACTTTTTTGTTGGTAGTTTTTTTTAAGGGTAAAATAAGAATAATGAAAAAATCATCCAAAAATTTGTATCATTTTTATATAGTTGGTTACTTTTTTTTGTGGTAGTTGTTTTTAAGGGTAAAATAGGAATAATGAAAAAGTCATCCCAAAAATTTATATCATTTTTATATATAGTGATGGATTACTACTTTTTTATTTATTTTTTAAATATTACATATCAAATTAAAAAAAAATATGTTCAACCAAAAATATTCAATTATGATTATTTTTTTTTGTCAAATATGAAAGCTTATTAGATAGGAATTCCACTCTTAATCTATACTAATATATAAAGGGGATACAAATTTTTGGGATGACTTTTTCATTATTTCAATTTTATCCTTAAAAAAAACTACCAAAAAAAACTAAACACAATTTCCACATAAGGTTTTCAGTTTTTTATTGTAAAAAAAAAATATATATCTTTTTTTTCTTAATAACTAACCACAACAAAAAAGGAGGTTAAGTAGTTATCAATTAGCTAAGTCCAATATAAAAGGAGATTAAGTAGTTATTTATATTTGCACAATAGAGAATATCGATCACAGCAAACAAAAAAAAGAATATCGATCACACAAACGGACGGCTAGTATAAATAAGTGGAATGACTTGAAATCTACCAATTGAACTAAATTCACAAAACAATTAATCTATGCATTAATTATAGTCAAAAAAAATAATTAGTGCATTAACTTTCTTGGTCATGTTAAATAGGCTATCGAAAGGTGCTACCACTTAACTTAACCTATCAAAATAGGACTTTTCTAATTAACCCTCTGATAATTTAAGGGTAGTTACCCTCAGCTGACATGACAACAATAAAATTATGTCAAATGTAGTTAATAATTTTGGTCAAAGATATAGTTACTTTTTAACCACAAAATAATTATGATTGCTTTAACTTTTCAAATAACTATATTTTTGGTATTCAAATAAATGAATTTAGATTCTAGGTCCTAAATTAATAAGGAGTGTAATTCAATATTTATTACCATAAATATTGAATGAATTGATGATTCCTTGATATATGTTTTTTTTTTCTTATAAGTTTTTTTGTTTTTCTTAAAATATATTTTTTTCTCATTTCTTGCATAACCAAAAATGCAGACTAGTGCCTTGCTATACATGTTTTTTGTTCTTAATTTATTTATAGAACATTTGAAAGTAAAAAAATTTTATTTAAAGTTGGTAAGTATTTTTTTATTGCAAAATATTTATTTTTTTCTAACGATTGTCGATAATGCTCAAAGTAAAAAATCATGACTCTTCTCAATTTATATTTTGGTTCATGTCCAAATTCAATCTTTCTCTAAAAAAATAAAGTCTATTTCAACCCCTAATTATAAAAAAACAACAACATCACACTCATATTTTTACAACCCTAGAATCAAAAATTATATTTAATAATTAAAATTAAATAATTAAAATTTAGATTTAATATTATATTTAGAAATTAAAATTAAAAAATTATATTTAATAATTAAATTTAAGGAGTAAGAACTTTTGTATTGGAACAACACATGAACTCCGATTTAAGTTACGTAGTTAGAACCTTAGAATTTGACCTAGACGTACACTCCGGTTTAAGTTAAGTACTAAGAACCAGAAATTTGACTTACAAGTATACTCCGGTTTAAGAGTTTAAATAATTAAAATTTATATTTAATAACTGTATTTAATAATTAATATTATATTTATAAATTAAAATTTTTAATTAAAAATGGTATTTAACAATTATATTTAAGAAGTCAGAACCTTCGTATTGGACCAACACATGTACTCCCGTTTAAGTTACGTAGTAACAACTCTAGAATTTGATCTAGACGTATGTAACGCCCCATTTTTCTAAGAGCCAAAAAGGGCATTATTATTTTTTTTTTCTTTTTCAACTAACACTCAGAGTGCGCATAAAAGATTTTAAATGAACCGGCATTCAAATATACAAGGAACTCATTGCTAAAAGGTGCTTCGACAAGCAAAGTGTATTCCCTGAATAATTACAATCCAAGTCTAAGTATCAAACAAGTTAGAAATCCTATGCTAACCAAAAAGCACGGTGCACAAAACACACCGGCGCATAGTCTAACTATTCTAGGCTACAACTCCAACCGCTCACTGGGGTCTGGAACAGCCACCGTCGTCGCCACGACCTAACCCATCATCTGGGTGGGATGAGCCCGCAAATGAAAGAAAGGGTCACCACAAAATACAAGTATATATATATATATATCCGGTGCGAAAAATTGTACACATAACAAATATTTCCACAAACACAAGAGAAAGCTCTTAATCTCAAAAGTAGTTCCCACCAACGGGCTTATATATAAATAAATGCACACCAAGCCTAATGCAGACTTCTACAATGAGTGTGACACCAATCACTGGCCGCCACATGCATGATTTTCCGGAAAATTAACCTCTCCTCGAAGAGTCGTGGGGTAGGCAAAGCCACACAGAAATATACGTACCCGCACTAAAATGCCACACAAGGCAGGTGAAGTCACACAGACAAACACCAGGCGAAGTCACACAGACATACACCAACTCAATATAAATCCAGAGGGATTTGGCGAAGCCACACAGTCAAACGCCCGGTACGTAGGCAAAGTCACACAGACATACACCTAGGCACGCAACTATGAAATGCATGGCATATATTCTCTTCGGCATATACGGGATAGTCACACAAGACAAAATCCTCGCGTAGTCCTATCTGACGCACGCATTCATATATGCTCATGCAAACATTCACATAGCCTAAAGCCTATGCACAAGCATCACCACATACATACATTTTCTCAATCATATGTAAATTGCACACATATTTATAACCACGTTCTCATCAACGAGAATACATAAATACAAACATGCCAAGCACACAGCAATTGCACACACAGCAAGACAAAGCATGTCGTAACCATTTAAAGACAGAAATAAAGTGGAGCCCTTACCTCGTCAAGCACTCAACTATCACACGTTCGCACAACACTTACTTGCTTCCTAAAACAAGCAAAGTATTTCAATCAAAACCATAACCAATCAATCCTTAGTGATTTGGACTCTAAAACTCCAAAAACCAAAGGTTTTCTAAGGTAAAATCCCTCTTTCGGATACCTTACCAAAATCTATCGTATTGATCGACCACCATGAGTTATTTGTACTATTTTTAGGACCCAAAACAATTGTCAAAAGTCTTAAATAATTTGAAATGCAAAATGGCCGTTTTCTTGCGTTACAAGCTACGCACTTTCCGAGTACCCGAAAAACTCGTTTCCAATCCCAACCACTTCCATAAATTAATAAAAAGGGATTAGAAAGTTAAAAACCAAGTTTAGAAATCAGAATCCAAAATTTTAGTTTCCAGAGCTCGCCCTGGCGAGTTGGTGGCGAGTGAAGGCAGAGAGTTCTGGTCTTACTCGCTCTGGAGCTCGCCCTGGCGTGTAATGACCTGAGACACTCGCCCTGGCGAGTAACAACTCGCTCAGCGAGTTTCAACTGTCATGACAGCAAAAGACAGCAACTCACACCACCTTTTCCACCCAAGCCTAGTTTGATTCTATTAGTTCCCAACACTTTTTCAAAGCATAAAAGCAAACCATTTTCATAAGCAAGCAATTCATTTTCCGAAAGCATGTTGGTTGCTTCGAGTGCAAGTTATTTGATTTTCATTTCCAAAATCAAAACCAAATCCAAGCACAAGTTTTATTACGGGCCTTAACCGTCCGGTAATCATTTTCAAACATGTCTTCAAGGTAAAAAGCGACACCACATGTCACAATAGGTTTAAACCCTTTTGACCCCAAAACACTACTCAAAAACACTTAGGAAAATATTTTCATAAACCTCAAAATATTTTTCATCGGATTTTCCAAAACAAAACCATACAACGCATTTCCCTTTCGCCCAAAGGTTCAAAGACAACTTTTCTTTTCAAAACCTTACAACATAACCTCATGTAATTGATCAATACATAAACAAACCAAAACCCTAACTTTTCTCATGAGATTTTCACCAACTCATGGAAAACAAAACAACAAAGCCTACACATGCTTCTCTAGACCTCATGAACAACATTCATGGAACAAAAACCATGTAAAGTAACATTTTTCTAACAAACCCTCATGAGAACATAAACCCAAAAACTCTTAAACTCTAAAAGTCTACCAACCTAAGAGATGAGAAGAGAGGGTTACCTTTAGAAAGTGATTCTCTACAACTTTCCTCAAAGCTCCAAAGCTTGAAATGGAGTGAAATGGTGAAGAATGGAAAATTTGTGAAGGTTGGAAGTTAGAAATGGAGTCACACGTGAAAGAGAGAAAGAATGAGATGATTTGGTGATGTTTTCTAAGTGACCAAGCCACTAAACCTCCTTACTATGACAAAGCTCTTGCTAACTCATGACCATTGGATCAAAAACACAATGCCAAGACCAAACCATAGCCATTGGATCAAACCAAACCAAATCCACTTGAGGTAACACTCAATACCTCATAGAGACGCTCACACGTTCAGTTCTCGCGCGCCGCGACGAACGTAAATCACAAAAACATAAAACCTACGGAAAGAACGTCTAACGTTTTTCCATTCCAAAACTTATCGCCGAATCTTTTTCCGCGACTGTAATTTTCTTCCATAACTCAGAAAATTAATCTCAGAATATATCTTAACTCGCGCAGATATATAAAACTCCCATCCGAAAACTCACTTAAAACCGACGCAATAAGATTTTACAACGACGGGTAAAATCCTACTCGTTTTTCCAAAAACAAGAATAATCCAAAACTTATTATTCTAAAACCACATATAACTTCTTATTCAAGCAACAGGATCACAGAACCAAAGTCTGTACAATTACAGTGCACGAGCACAAAACAGACTCAATTACAGCAAAACTTAATAAGTTACACGATGTTTCATCACACGAACACATCGAAACCTTAATAATTCCTTAAACCAATTATACAAAGAAATCTTGGGTCTTACAATACTACCCCCCTAAAAGAAGTTTCGTCCTCGAAACTTAGACATCGTCAAACAATCTGGGGTATAATTCCTTCATCTTACTCTCGAGCTCCCAGGTAGTATCTCCTGTAGCTTCGTTCCATATTACCTTCACCAAAGGTATTTCTTTCGTCCTCAGACGCTTCATCTTCCTATCCGCAATCTTGATCGGCGGAACCTCAAATGACAAGTTATCCCTCAACTGGATATCATCTGGTGTGATCACATGTGATGGATCCGGTGTATATTTCCGCAATTGCGACACATGGAACACGTCATGAATCAAAGATAGTACCGGTGGCAACGCGATCCGATATGCTACCTTCCCAACCCGTTCCAAAATCTGATAAGGCCCTATAAACTTCGGAGTCAACTTCTTTGCTTTCAAAGCCCTTCCGACACCAGTTGTTGGAGTAACACGGAGAAATACGTGATCTCCCTCCTCAAACTCTAAAGGCCTCCGACGCCTATCCGCATAACTCTTTTGTCGATCTTGAGCAACCTTCATCATTGCCCTTATCTTTCGGACCTTGTCCGTCGTCTGTTGTACCATTTCCGGTCCTACTATCATACTCTCCCCATCTTGGTACCAACACAAAGGAGTCTGACATCTTCTCCCATACAAAGCCTCATATGGTGCCATTCCGATAGTCGAATGGTAACTATTGTTGTACGTGAACTCTATCAACGGCAACACGTCGTCCCAACTCCCACGTTCATCCAGCACACATGCTCTCAATAAATCCTCTAGTGACTGATTTGTTCTCTCAGTCTGCCCATCGGTCTGAGGATGATAGGCGGAACTCAACCTCAGTTTCGTCCCCAACGCCTCATGCAAAGTCCTCCAAAAGTGTGAAGTAAACTTTGGGTCTCGATCCGACACTATACTTGACGGAATCCCATGTAACCTCACAATCTCAGCAATGTAAATATCGGTCAACTTCGCCGCTGTATCCGTAGTTCTTACCGGTAGAAAATGAGTGGATTTAGTCAAACGATCCACTATCACCCAAATGGAATCATGCTTCCTCCTGGTCTTAGGTAAACCAGTGATGAAATCCATAGAAATGCTATCCCACTTCCACTCGGGGATATCTAATGACTGCAGCATCCCTGCCGGCCTCTGATGTTCAATCTTCGCCTTCTGACAAGTCAGACACGACGCCACATACTCAGCCACATCCTTTTTCATACCCGGCCACCAGAAATCAAGCCTCAGGTCTTGATACATCTTCGTTGTCCCGGGATGCATACTAAGCTTACTCTTGTGTGCCTCCCCTAGAATGGTGTTTCTCAAGTCCATAACATCGGGTACACACACTCTCCCTTGACACCTCAAAATGTTGTCCGGTCCCACCTTGAAATCTCGGTTGGTTCCTCGAACAATCAAAGCCCTTTTTTCCATAAGAAACTGGTCATCTTGACAATTTGAAATATCCTCCAACAAACCGTTCGAGATGGTAATCATACCCAATCTCATATTCCCAAACGCAAACTCTACCTCTAGGTGCAAGTCTCGAAATTCTTTCAACAACTCTTGTTGACTAGCCATTTGTGCCGAACAAGCCGACACACTCTTTCTACTCAACGCATCGGCTACCACATTAGCCTTCCCCGGATGGTATTCTAAGGTAAAGTCAAAGTCTTTCAAAGTTTCCATCCACCTCCGTTGCCTCATATTAAGCTCTTTCTGATCGAACAGATACTTAAGACTTTTATGGTCACTAAACACGACGAAAGTGCAACCATAAAGATGATGTCTCCAAATCTTCAATGCGAAAACAACGGCCGCAAGCTCTAAATCGTGCGTAGGATAATTCTTTTCATGCACTTTAAGTTGCCTTGACGCATAAGCTACTGCTCTCTTGTGTTGCATCAACACACAACCCAACCCTTGATGAGAAGCATCACAATAAACCTCATACGGTTCCTCCGACTGAGGTAACACCAACACCGGTGAAGTCGTCAACCGCTCCTTCAACAATTGAAAACTAAGTTCACACTGCTCAGTCCACGCAAACGGTTGATCTTTTCGCGTAAGTTGCGTCATTGGCGCCACAATCTTAGCAAAACCTTCAATGAACCTCCGGTAATAACCGGCCAAACCAACAAAACTCCTCACGTCCGTCACCGTCTGCGGTTGTTTCCATGCAAGTACCGTATCAATCTTGGCTGGATCCACGGCTATTCCCTCTTTTGATATAACATGACCCAGGAAATTCACCTCTTCTAACCAAAAATCACACTTTGACGGGTTAGCATACAACCTTTTCTCCCGCAAAACTTGCAAAACCAAGCGAAGATGCTCTTCATGCTCCTCTTCACTTTTCGAATACACCAAAATGTCATCAATGAACACCACTACAAACTTGTCCAAAAATGAATTGAATATCCGATTCATGTAAGCCATAAAGATAGCAGGTGCATTCGTCACTCCAAACGGCATCACTAAGAACTCATAATGTCCATAACGCGTCCTAAACGCCGTTTTCTGAATATCCTCATCTCGTACCCTTATCTGGTGATAACCAGATTTCAAGTCAATCTTGGAAAACACTGAGGCTCCCCTCAACTGATCCATCAAATCATCAATACGCGGCAATGGATATCGGTTCTTGATAGTCACCTTATTAAGCTTCCGATAATCCACACACAGACGAGATTTCCCATCCTTCTTTTTAACCAACAAGACCGGTGCTCCCCAAGGCGACACACTAGGCCTTATGAAACCTTTACCTAACAAGTCCTCAATCTGACCTTTCAACTCTACCAACTCGGCTGGAGCCATCCGATAAGCTGGTTCCGAAATCGGACCCGTACCCGGTTGCAAATCAATGAAGAATTCCACCTCTCTACACGGAGGAAAAGCTGGAATCTCCGATGGAAACACATCTTGGAAACCCTGAACCACTCGAATTTCCTCAATTCGGATCTCCGACGTCACCCCTAACCTAGCAAGTGAAACTATCTCTGGCTCTCCATTACACATAACCACAGAAAGTCGATTCGCAGACAAGTACCTTCGCACACCTGGCTCGGGAAAGAAAACCAATTTCCGAGCGCAGTCTAGAATCACATAATGATAAGTCAACCAATCCATCCCGAGGATGATCTCGAGAGATGTAAGCGGTAGACAAACCAAATTAACCAGAAAATCCCTATTCTGAATTACTACCAAACAATGCAAACATGCAGTATTCACTACCAAATCCTTAGCAGGAGTCAAAACATTCAAATCAAACGGAAGCACAGATACATTCAAACTCAAACGATTTGCACATGCCAAAGATATGAATGAGTGGGTTGCCCCCGTGTCAATCAAAGCAGTTAAAGAATTACCTGCGATGTGACAGCTCTCGTGGATGGCATTGCTAGCCTGCCCACTCAGTTCAGTGCCCATACAGTAAGCACGTGCCTTTGCCGCAGGTCTGGCACCTTGTGAGCCTTGTGCCACATTTGCCGATGGCCCAGTCTTCGGGGCTCTGCAATCTCTAGCAAAGTGTCCCGGCTTCTTGCAATTGTAGCAGGTGTTTCCCACCTTCGGTTGCGTGCACTCATTAGAAAAATGCCCCGCTTCTCCACAGTTGTAGCAAGTCCCCTTACTACCCTCTGACTTTCCCCGGGTTCCCTGATTCACCGATCGGCCCGGTCCTTTACTATTCTGAGGACGGTTATAAGGCTTACTCCCTTGCCTCCCACTATTCTGGGTCGAACCACGATTATTGGTGCGACTCGGTCCTCCGGCATTAGAATTCCCTTGGCGGTTCACCCGCTTATTCTTCATGTCTTCTACCTCTTGGCACTTTTCAACCAATACCTGAAATTGTCGGATACCCAACGGCACAACCGCATCCTGCAGCTCGTACCTCAGCCCATCTTGGAATCTACGACACATATAATCCTCATCTATCCCATCCCTAAAGAAGCGGAAGAAACGGGATAGTGATTCGAACTTCTTGGCATATGCTTCAACATTCATGCCTGCTTGCCTCAGTCTCAAAAACTCTTCCCCATACCTTTCCCTAGCTGTCTCAGGGAAATATTTGGCCAAGAACCTCCTCTTGAAGTTCTCCCAATTCAACTCTTCATGGCCATTCTCCATGATAATACGGGTGTTCCTCCACCAATACTCAGAACCCCCGAGTAATTGATAGGTAGCTAAGACTACCTTCTCTCCCTCCGGACAATGGATCGCCCCGAATATCCTCTCCACAGATTGGAGCCACAAATCAGCAGTTTCCGGACCCCCCTCCCCATTAAACTTTGGAGGTGTCTGGTGGTTGAAATTTGAAAGAAGTCTAGAACCAGCAGCAAGTATTTCCCTTTCGCGCTTTTCCAGATCTCTCTGCGCCTTAGCATGGCTCTGAGCAGTCACAGCCGCTGCCATCGTATGCATGGCATAAGCCATCTGATTCACATCCACATTGTCCGCCATAGGTACAGTAGGTGCCCTTCTTGGAGGCATTCGATTTCTGCACAATACCAATTCTGATTAGATCCTTAGTCACACAATTCTGAATCCTAACAGAATATCTCACTCCACGGATTACTAACTCGAAACCCGACACAGAACAAACACTAGAACTAACTCCACACTAGTTACGTTCTAACCGACTCTGGACTAACGACTCAAGTATACACTTTCCCTTTGAAGATTTAAAGCCGTGCTCTGATACCAAAATGTAACGCCCCATTTTTCTAAGAGCCAAAAAGGGCATTATTATTTTTTTTTTCTTTTTCAACTAACACTCAGAGTGCGCATAAAAGATTTTAAATGAACCGGCATTCAAATATACAAGGAACTCATTGCTAAAAGGTGCTTCGACAAGCAAAGTGTATTCCCTGAATAATTACAATCCAAGTCTAAGTATCAAACAAGTTAGAAATCCTATGCTAACCAAAAAGCACGGTGCACAAAACACACCGGCGCATAGTCTAACTATTCTAGGCTACAACTCCAACCGCTCACTGGGGTCTGGAACAGCCACCGTCGTCGCCACGACCTAACCCATCATCTGGGTGGGATGAGCCCGCAAATGAAAGAAAGGGTCACCACAAAATACAAGTATATATATATATATATCCGGTGCGAAAAATTGTACACATAACAAATATTTCCACAAACACAAGAGAAAGCTCTTAATCTCAAAAGTAGTTCCCACCAACGGGCTTATATATAAATAAATGCACACCAAGCCTAATGCAGACTTCTACAATGAGTGTGACACCAATCACTGGCCGCCACATGCATGATTTTCCGGAAAATTAACCTCTCCTCGAAGAGTCGTGGGGTAGGCAAAGCCACACAGAAATATACGTACCCGCACTAAAATGCCACACAAGGCAGGTGAAGTCACACAGACAAACACCAGGCGAAGTCACACAGACATACACCAACTCAATATAAATCCAGAGGGATTTGGCGAAGCCACACAGTCAAACGCCCGGTACGTAGGCAAAGTCACACAGACATACACCTAGGCACGCAACTATGAAATGCATGGCATATATTCTCTTCGGCATATACGGGATAGTCACACAAGACAAAATCCTCGCGTAGTCCTATCTGACGCACGCATTCATATATGCTCATGCAAACATTCACATAGCCTAAAGCCTATGCACAAGCATCACCACATACATACATTTTCTCAATCATATGTAAATTGCACACATATTTATAACCACGTTCTCATCAACGAGAATACATAAATACAAACATGCCAAGCACACAGCAATTGCACACACAGCAAGACAAAGCATGTCGTAACCATTTAAAGACAGAAATAAAGTGGAGCCCTTACCTCGTCAAGCACTCAACTATCACACGTTCGCACAACACTTACTTGCTTCCTAAAACAAGCAAAGTATTTCAATCAAAACCATAACCAATCAATCCTTAGTGATTTGGACTCTAAAACTCCAAAAACCAAAGGTTTTCTAAGGTAAAATCCCTCTTTCGGATACCTTACCAAAATCTATCGTATTGATCGACCACCATGAGTTATTTGTACTATTTTTAGGACCCAAAACAATTGTCAAAAGTCTTAAATAATTTGAAATGCAAAATGGCCGTTTTCTTGCGTTACAAGCTACGCACTTTCCGAGTACCCGAAAAACTCGTTTCCAATCCCAACCACTTCCATAAATTAATAAAAAGGGATTAGAAAGTTAAAAACCAAGTTTAGAAATCAGAATCCAAAATTTTAGTTTCCAGAGCTCGCCCTGGCGAGTTGGTGGCGAGTGAAGGCAGAGAGTTCTGGTCTTACTCGCTCTGGAGCTCGCCCTGGCGTGTAATGACCTGAGACACTCGCCCTGGCGAGTAACAACTCGCTCAGCGAGTTTCAACTGTCATGACAGCAAAAGACAGCAACTCACACCACCTTTTCCACCCAAGCCTAGTTTGATTCTATTAGTTCCCAACACTTTTTCAAAGCATAAAAGCAAACCATTTTCATAAGCAAGCAATTCATTTTCCGAAAGCATGTTGGTTGCTTCGAGTGCAAGTTATTTGATTTTCATTTCCAAAATCAAAACCAAATCCAAGCACAAGTTTTATTACGGGCCTTAACCGTCCGGTAATCATTTTCAAACATGTCTTCAAGGTAAAAAGCGACACCACATGTCACAATAGGTTTAAACCCTTTTGACCCCAAAACACTACTCAAAAACACTTAGGAAAATATTTTCATAAACCTCAAAATATTTTTCATCGGATTTTCCAAAACAAAACCATACAACGCATTTCCCTTTCGCCCAAAGGTTCAAAGACAACTTTTCTTTTCAAAACCTTACAACATAACCTCATGTAATTGATCAATACATAAACAAACCAAAACCCTAACTTTTCTCATGAGATTTTCACCAACTCATGGAAAACAAAACAACAAAGCCTACACATGCTTCTCTAGACCTCATGAACAACATTCATGGAACAAAAACCATGTAAAGTAACATTTTTCTAACAAACCCTCATGAGAACATAAACCCAAAAACTCTTAAACTCTAAAAGTCTACCAACCTAAGAGATGAGAAGAGAGGGTTACCTTTAGAAAGTGATTCTCTACAACTTTCCTCAAAGCTCCAAAGCTTGAAATGGAGTGAAATGGTGAAGAATGGAAAATTTGTGAAGGTTGGAAGTTAGAAATGGAGTCACACGTGAAAGAGAGAAAGAATGAGATGATTTGGTGATGTTTTCTAAGTGACCAAGCCACTAAACCTCCTTACTATGACAAAGCTCTTGCTAACTCATGACCATTGGATCAAAAACACAATGCCAAGACCAAACCATAGCCATTGGATCAAACCAAACCAAATCCACTTGAGGTAACACTCAATACCTCATAGAGACGCTCACACGTTCAGTTCTCGCGCGCCGCGACGAACGTAAATCACAAAAACATAAAACCTACGGAAAGAACGTCTAACGTTTTTCCATTCCAAAACTTATCGCCGAATCTTTTTCCGCGACTGTAATTTTCTTCCATAACTCAGAAAATTAATCTCAGAATATATCTTAACTCGCGCAGATATATAAAACTCCCATCCGAAAACTCACTTAAAACCGACGCAATAAGATTTTACAACGACGGGTAAAATCCTACTCGTTTTTCCAAAAACAAGAATAATCCAAAACTTATTATTCTAAAACCACATATAACTTCTTATTCAAGCAACAGGATCACAGAACCAAAGTCTGTACAATTACAGTGCACGAGCACAAAACAGACTCAATTACAGCAAAACTTAATAAGTTACACGATGTTTCATCACACGAACACATCGAAACCCTAATAATTCCTTAAACCAATTATACAAAGAAATCTTGGGTCTTACAACGTATACTCCGGTTTAAGTTAACTACTGAGAATCCTAGGATTTGACTTACACGTATACTCCGGTTAAAAAATTTAAAAAATTTAAATTTATATTTAATAATTGTATTTAATAATTAAATTAAAAAATAAATTTAATTTTAATATTTAGAAATTAAAATTTAATTATATTTAAAAATTGTATTTAATAATTAAATTTAAAGAGTAAGAACCTTTGTATTTGACCAACGCATATACTCCAACTTAAGTTACGTAGTAATAACCCTAGAATTTGACCTAGATATACACTCCAATTTAAGTTAAGTACTAAAAACCTTAGAATTTGACTTACACTTATACTCCGGTTTAAAAATTTAAATAATTAAATTTTTTATTTAATAATTGTATGTAATATTTAAATTTAAATATTTAATTTAATATTATATTTAAAAATTAAAATTTATATTTGAAAATTTTATTTAAGAATTAAATTTAAAGAGTAAGAACCATCGTATTTGACCAACACATGTACTCCGCTTTATGTTACATAGTAAGAATCCTAGAATTTGACCTAGACATATATACACTTCGATTTAATTTGACGTACACATATACTCCGGTTTAAGAATTTAAATAATTAAATTTGTTTTTAACACTTAAATTTAATAATGAATTTAGAAATTAAAATTTATTATGAAAAAATGTATTTAACAATTAAATTTAAGGAGTAAGAACCTTAGTATATTGGACCATCGGATGTTATCCGATTTAAGTTACGTAGTAACAACCCTAGAATTTGACCTAGACGTACATCAGGTTTAAGTTAAGTACTAAGAACCCTAGAATTTGACTTACACGTATACTCCGGTTTAAGAAATTAAATAATTAAATTTATATATAATAGTTGTTTTTAATATTAAAATTTAAAAATTAAATTTAATATTATATTTAGAAATTAAAATATATATTTATAAATTGTATTTAATAATCAAATTTAAAGAGTAAGAACCATTATATTTGACCAACACATGTACTCCGCTTTATGTTACATAGTAAGAACCCTATAATTTGACCTAGATATAAACTCTGATTTAAGTTTAGTACTAATAACCCTAGAATTTGAATTACACGTATACTCCGGTTTAAGAATTTAAATAATTAAATTTGTATTTAATAATTAAATTTAATATTAAATTTAGAAATTAAAATTAATATTAAATTTAGAAATTAAAATTTATAATTAAAAAATGTATTTAATAATTAAATTTAAGGAGTAAGAACCTTCGTATATTGGACCATCAAATGTACTCTAGTTTATGTTACGTAGTAACAACCCTAGAATTTGATCTAGACGTACACTCCGGTTTAAGTTAAGTATTAAGAACCATAGAATTTGACTTACACGTATACTCTGATTTAAGAATTTAAATAATTAAAATGTATATTTAATAATTAAATTTAATATTATATTTAGAAATTAAATATTTATTTAAGATTTGTATTTAATAATTAAATTTAAATAATAAGAACCTTCGTATTGGATCAACATATATACTCCAGATTAAGTTACGAGCAAAAACTTTAGAATTTGACTTACACGTATACTCCAGTTTAAGAATTTAAATAATTAAGTTTTACATTTAATTATTGTATTTAATAACAATTTTATACACATGACTTATTTTTTTTTGCGAAGATGGTAACATGTTTTGATCCACGCACATAGCCATTTTTTGCAATTTTATTATTAAGGGTCTTTATTATTTTTTTTAAGTAATGCTACGTTGTTGAAATGACATACGATCAAAGAAAAAGACAGAATTTTCAAACCCGCCGTAAGGATCATAAGAAAAAGTAAGCGGAGTAACGGCGATTGAATGAAGCCGTTTGGAAACGCGTTTGAAAATTGAATGAAGCGGCAATTGCAGAAGATGAGTAACGGTGACGACGATGTTGTGAAGCGGCAATTGCAGAAGATTAGTAATGGTGACGGCGATTTTTTGAAGCGAAAATTATGAGAAAGAGGGAAATTATGTGAATCGGAATTTTTTTCTTAATTGTCTGAGAAAGAGGGCAGAGAAGAGATAAAATAAAGTGAAGAAGGGGTGATTTTTGTTTTTGAAGAAGGGGTGATTGAAATTAGGACTCAGAATGTAAATTCATTTTTTGATAATGTAGAATGTAAATTCATTGAATACAATACCTAAAATATAATTAATTGAAAATAAAGATAGTCAAAATTATTTATGTAAAAAATTATTCATAAATTTGATTTTAATAATTGACTCCACTTGGCTGAATTTAATTGGTGTCAAGTCAGCTGAGGGTAATTGCCCTCAATTTATAAAAGGGTACACAAGTACTCACATCAAAATATAATGGCAATCTGCATCAATTCTCTCTTTTTTAACTTTGCAATTATGTGCATTGTTTCGGGCATTGTTGTAGGTAACAAATTACTAGTTTCATAACTAAACCTTATTATGTTTCTAATGAAATGACTTGCAATTGTAGAATATAAAAGTGGTGATCAATTTTTTAAAATTTAGAAACTATGTTTTAACATGTATATAACATGTTTGAAAAGCAAAATATACTTCTCATGAATCTTAGATAATAAATTTTTTTTCCTGTATTATCTTAGATAATAATTCTAATAGGATGTGACAAACAGAGGAACTTGCTCTCTTTTTGGACCATGTCCAGGTAGACAGGAGGCTTGTTTCATATTTTGTAAAGGATACCCTAAAGGCGGCAGTTGTGCAAAAGATACGCGTATTTGTTGTTGCAATTGCCGAAGAGAATATATATATATATATATATATATATATATATATATATATATATATATATATATGGGGAGGTTTCAAATAAGAGGAGTGTTATTGTGAGAGATGAGAGCATTTAATAATGACCCTTTGATCAAAATTAACGGTTGAGATCTTATTTTCTTTAAGCTGCACCATCATCCGTTTGTTTTTTTCACCCGCACACCTGTTCATCTTCTCTCGGTCTTAGACCTTCCATTTTTGTCCCTTCCTTTTCTTTTTCTCCCATGGTCCAATTTCTATTGGTAAATAATACACTAATACACGACCATATTATTCTTAATTGCCCAGTTTTTTGTTTATTTATTTTGTTTGAAATCATTAGGAGAAACTACCACATCTATTCTATGCTTCTTTCTTTTTGTTTTTCTGTAAAACTCTCTGATAAGTGTTAATAGAGTCCGGAACAAAGATGAAGACTCAAAAGAGATTGGCAAAAATTGCAAATCAATTGTTTCTGATTTTTTAAGGTGATAATATAAGCCATGTGAGAATTGATAAATTGGGTATATTGCAACGATAAATTGTTCAAATAAATTAAAAAATGATTTATTGAATATCAAATTGATTTGGGAGTGGCAGCACATGGAGACACTAAATCAAAACCCTTTTAGAGGGTGGAGATTAAATCAGAACTAATTAGGGAAGGGAGATTAAATCAGAGACCTAGAAATGAAAATTGAAGAAAAACTGAAAATATGCAACACAACAACAGTGAGACGAGAGATAAAGACAGGTTGGATATCGATTTGATTTGGGAACATGCATAACTCATAGGTGAAATTTTAGGGAAGGGGTTGAAGCTGAATTCAGAAGTGAAATTTGAAGGAATCAAAATTTTGCAAAAGGAGTACGCGAGAGAGGGTTAAAAGCGGTAGATAGCCTGGTTCCTATAGGCCGTGGTCAACGAGAACTTATAATCGGGGACCGACAAACTGGAAAAACTGCTATAGCTATCGATACCATATTAAACCAAAAGCAAATGAACTCAAGGGCCACCTCTAAGAGTGATATATTGTATTGTGTCTATGTAGCGATTGGACATAAACGCTCAACTGTGGCACAATTAGTTCAAATTCTTTCTGAAGCGAATGCTTTAGAATATTCCATTCTAGTTGCAACGGGGTGTCATAATCTGGCCCTGATGGGAGCTCTATGCTATAAGCTAGCTACCGCAGCCGGGGCCCGAGCCCTAAAAATATCATTGCTAAAACAAGGCTGCCCCAACAGCCTGGCTTGGGCTATAGGAGTTCTCGTTCGGTCGGTTGGGGGATGGGGAGACTTCAACTCCAATCCACCACTTATGTTGGGCAGCAGCTCTGAAGGTCCCAACCTGGGAGGACGAAGCTTCGGGAGCAGCGGTATTACAACTACCGAATCCTCTGAGTGGGGAACCTACTTAGACGGTATGGTGGAGGATTCGGTAGGTTCCGGTCGTAGTGCAAGTACCTCTTCCGTGAATCAACCGCTTCCAAGAGAAGCTACGCCTCCAGCTCTTCCTGTTATGCAGGAAGATGCAGGTAATCGGGGTGAACCCGTGCCAGTAGCCCCTAATGGGTTTTTCGGAGGGGATAGTGTGGAATCCATCCAGAGAAGACTTTTGGGTGGAGACCCCTTTCCCTCTGCCCATGCCATTCAATTGGCCCGAATTCAGGCCGAGGAGCTATTCGTGGTCAAGGCGGATATCTGTCAAGTGATGGAGGGTCTTCACCCTGAGGGGGATTGGCGGGGACGGGGTGCTAGGGCCCTCGACAATCCTCGTACCCGCACGGACGAGGATTCCCTGGAAAACCTGCTTCGGATAAGGGAGAGAGTTGCGGGCAGGGACGCCACAACTATTAACGCGTTAAAGTGGCGTGTGCCCTGGCACCGCCGCCCCGGCCGCGACTGAGAATCCCCCTGCCACAGCTCCATCTCAGCTCTTTCGGTAAGTCCCAAAGGGGGCCTAGCAGACAGAATACTTCAGGGCTGGAGTGAAGAGCCAGCACCTGTCAGGAACTGTATAAAAAAGGACCGAGAACTACATATGGTCTGAGACTCACTTCCTTGAGAAGAGGGAGACAAGTTATGTAGGCAGCTACCGTTCCAGAAATGTAGCGGTAGCTCGACCAAAGGCGGTCAAAGAATGAAGAGTAGCTAAATGAAAGAAGTGAAGCAATTCGCTGCGAAGGGACCACCTTTCCGTGGCCGACTTAAGGTCAAAGCTGAAACAGTCGAAACTAGGAAGAACTAGACGAAAGAAACAGCGGTCCACTTTGTACATTTGCTGAGGCAGACCAATCGGGCATTTTCTAAAAGGGAAGGGAACTTTTATCACCGAAGGAGGCAGTAGAAATGAAGGAGGCGGGAAGCTACCGCTTCTAGAATGCAAGCTTATCCTTTACTTTTTTTAGAGCGTACCGCTATAGAAAAAAAGGTTTATGGATGGAGTGACAAATGATTACGGTTGCGGAAACCGGATAAAGTCGGGAACCGTCGGTTACCTTTTGAATCAAAGTAGCGCCGAGTACTTCGACTACAGGGGGGAGGGAAGCTTCGTAGACAGCTTCGCGTCCTCGCCGCTTCTTTCTGGCGACTAGCTTATCAATCAAGTGGGTGGCTTGGTAAGCAAGCAACCTTCAGCATCGGTTAAATCCCTATCAATAATAGGTCGGCCGGAATGGTGGGGAAGGAGGCCCCCCTACTTCAATGGAAAGGGGGGAATCGCCGTTTCACAGCCGCTCCTCAACAACTAACTACCTTTCGCCCAACATGATCACGAACGAAGACAGAGAATTGCGTAGATAGAAGGACGAAACCAACCCACTTGTCCTGATCGGAACGATTGAAGAAAGAAAGAGAATGGTGGCCCCTTTCGCCCAGGGGGCATCGTCGGAGAACTATGTCGGGGATAGGGGGTGAGAACCTTCCGTTGGTTACGCCCTTCAAGTGTTGGTTCTTTCTTAGATATGGAGATAGATCTAGATAGATATATTGATAAATTGATATTATTGATATGGTTTCAAGATCTATGAACAAGAGAGATCCATATCCATTTGATAAAAGAGATGAATAGATAGGGCGGAGCCAGCCGGCTGAAGGAAGGGCGCTTACGCGCCCCTGCAATCTTTCTAAAGCAAGAAGCGATAAAGTTTACTTTGAGAAAGAAGCT